>OW026368.1:24594653-30579653 GCA_932273885.2 Leucozona laternaria | reverse complement strand
TATTTCTATTCAAAAACAAAGATTTGAAATAATTAATTTAGACTAAAAAGTAGTAACTTCAACTAGGACGGTTTGCAATTTTTTGATAAATTGGAATTCAGCTACCTTTGGTCTTATTTCCTATTTGAATGCTTCGTAATATTGGTTCCGAAACGGGAAGCAAACAATTAATTATTGTATTTATTGATTTAAGGTTCTGTTCATGTGCATCATCAGACCTATTTTTTTTAAATTCATTTTGGCTTGTCAGTTTTCAAAAATATGTTTTCCTAATGGAAGTTTTTAGTAGACTTATTTTATAAATAGAAGCTCCACTACCAGTGTAAAAATATAAATGGAAATTAGAATTTGTATTTATAACACCTATTTTATGGTTATTCCATTTTCAATATGGATGTGTACATACACACATTTATTTTATAAGTGCAGCTTGTATTCAAACCTGTCATCTACACAAAATGCATACATATAACCTTTGTTAAATGAAAAAAAAAAAAAAACATTTCAAGCAGAATGTTGTTTTGTTTGCATCAGATCAACTAATGGTTATGATTCATTAAGTTCGACTCACATTTAATTTTTAATAACTTTTAACCCGAGATAACCTACAACTTTAATGGCAAACAATTTTAATGGCAAACAAAATTAAAAAAAAAAAAAAAACACTTTGTTCATAGTCTCTAATTCAACAAACTTATAAATTAAATTCTTACCTTCAGGCCCGTTTAGTTGTTTTTTTTGTCCCGTTGTTCGACTTGTCCAAACAATTTTGTTTGTGTCAGTTGACAAAATTCCAGATCCACCTTGTCCAACGTGTCGCCAAACTATTTGCTGTGCTTGCTGCTGCTGCTGTTGTTGTTGCGGTTTTGAAGTCGTCACAATCATAGGAGTCTGGTGACTCATCATATTATCGGTTATTATCATGTTTCCATTGCCACTAGAACTCCCCCCGCCTGCATCGACCAAGCCACTACTTCCACCACCACTATGATTTGGGCCATTACTTGCAATAATAGAATTGCCCAGACTATCACATTGTATTTCATTGTCCAACTTCACATTTGCCAATATGACTGCGTTCTGTTGTTGATTAACATTATTAGGAACTTGATTGGTGTTAACAACACCACCAACATTGCAGTTGCTATGTTTAAGGTAGATTTTCTGTGGCATATTACTGCCTACGCCGCCACCGTTTGCATTCGAATCTTGAGTCGCAAATATAGTCGTATGGTTACTTGCAGCCATTGACGTAAGTCGGGACACCATTGCACCTTGTGTAACAACCGGCGTTACAAGACTCTTCTGCTGAAGTTGCAGATTTTGTTGCATGAGATGCTGCTGCTGTTGCTGTTGCTGTTGCTGTTGTTGATGCTGTTGTTGAACTAATCTTAAAGCTGTCCTTTGACCTGATGAATGAACTAAAGATGTGTTTGCTGCGAACTCTGATGTCGGCAACAGTCCTTGCTGTTGCATAATTTGTAGTTGTTGATGGGCGGGTGGTTGAGCTATCGATAATGCTGCTGATGAGGCTGGTGAAGGAACGGGTGGTGGTGGAGGTGATGCTAATATTTCATCGGGCGGCTCTATTTTAATTACCTCGGGTAACTTCTCTTTGATTTCTTCTTTTTTGAAGAATATTTCATCCTTCAGACCGTTTATCGTAGAGAATGTCGAACTGCCAAAATTAAAATGACTGTTGCTTAATCTGTTCCTTATCGCAGCCTTAACGCCGTCTTTGTCATCTTCCAGTGCCACATCAGCGCCTGCACTGTCACTCGTCTCTTCATGTTTAATCGTCACATTCACATCGGGCACTTTCTTTTCTTCGATACAGTCAAGCAAGCCAGCGCCGCCGTCGTCGAGAATGCCATTCCAAAAGGTCGTTGTTTGATTGAGCGTCTTCAGATCGTCTATTTGGCACTCCTGCAAAATGTTGTCCAGCATGTTTTCGTTGTCGTCCTCGCCCAGGGAGAAATTCATGTCAGCTAAACTATCACCGCTTAAATTCAAATCAATGCCAACGTTATGACCATCACCATCCAAATTATTATCGGGCAATGATTTACTAAGATAGTTGGCCGCAAACACTGATGGAAGCAACTGAGAGTCAGGTTCCAGGTCGGCGTATGTAAAGGGATTTGTTACAAAGAGCGCATCATCAGAACTGCTCTCCCACAAACCCGCTGAAGTACTATTGCCATTTTCTTGGAATACCGCTGTAGGGGGACTTGCACATTGGCTTAAACGTTGCATTTCAATGGAAATCGGTGTCATGGTTGAGAAGCCAACAGCTGGAGTAACAGCTTGAGCTTCACCACCTTCCGTCGTCGCAGTCGCAGTTGCATCCGCAGCGGCAAGAGGTTCATTATAGTCGTCCAACTCAAGTGATGGTGTTTTCGGTCGAAAATGCAACCAATCTCTTCTTATTTCACTCAAAATTTCGTTGCAAAGCTCCATTCGTTTACTTGATGGAGGTGGTGCACTCGTATAGTCCAAAAGAAACGGAAATTGTCGATCATTTACGGCAAAGCAGTCCTTTAAGCTACTATGCCGCAAAACATCTTTTGCTTCTGTAAACTGACTCTTGGGCAATTGATTGTTGTTAATTGTCAAACCACTCATTTCATCATCCGGCTCGTCCTTGATCAGCACATCACTTAAACCCTGATTCGCTGCATTATTTCTATTGGCATTTATGTAGCTACTCAAACGGGCCAGGTTCACATTTTCATCATCGAGAATGTTAAGGTCGGCCGAGTCGATTATCTCTTGCTTGATTTGGACATCAGCACTGCTTATCACATTGAGCTTTCCATCATTGTTGTTGTTATTATTTATGTAATTGTTTACATTGGATGTAGTTCTGTTAATGCTATTGTAAGTTTGTTCGTTTAAACTATTACAACTAAATTTAAAACTACTGCTACTACTTATGTCGTTAGGATTAAATTTGCGATCAGTTGGCAGCACCTGTGCTTTTTTAACTATATCGCTTACAACCTCTGAGTAAATGGACGAGGTGCTCGGCTGCTGCTGCTGCTGCTGCTGCTGCTGATCAACGTTAGCTGCATACGATGACGTTGAAAACTTGAAAGAGTCTTCGGCGTCATTCAGCTTCTCTCGCTTGATTACTTCTTCGTTAAGGAGACTATTAGTTATGTTGCTAATACTATTTTTGTTTTCACTGTTGTTGTTATTGATTGATGTTCTGTGTTTGGGATGAAAACTGTTATAATCCCATTTGCGTTTGGGACGTTTTATTGGCACCGGTTTCACAAATGCTGTCACATAAAGTAAATCCCGAGAAACATTTTCATCTTCGTCGTCATCGTAGTCGCAATCGACTCTATTGACGTTTTCAGTTGTTGGGCAGGTTCTTGGAGAGTTCTGAGTTTGCTGATTGGCGGGTGGATTTGCGTTTAGTGATGCGGCGGGGTTTTGTAAGCTGCTACTTTCCATAATGGTGTAATCTAATTTAGACCAAATATCATCCATATTTGTTGATGCTCGATCTAAAATGACACGTCCCCCTCTTCCCAGTCGACGTCGTGCAAATCCTATACAACGTGGTCTGAAATAGAAAGAACTTTGTGGTTAAAGCTTATACAAATTCCATATTCTGTTGTTCAAATTTAAATTTCTATGTATACATATATTAATATATAACAATAGACAAACAAAGATGAAAAGAGTTAAACATAGTTGTTTTGGAAAATATGAAATTTTTTTAGCTTTCCAAGAAAAATGTTCCCTATGTTTTCATGATGTTTAAACGAATTAATATGTTCAGATACCTCGAAAATAAGTTAAAGATAATAATTACAAATTAAAGAAATGTTACCCCTTGCGTAGTACTAACCTAATAAATCGGAAAATATATACCAACAATTTTGTATGACCATAATTAGATTTTGAAAATGGCGGTAAATATAAAAACTATCTTTCTGAATTTATTAAATTTCCGACATACATATATGTACCTACTTATTACCGTCACAGATCTATGCTGTGAAATAATTTCAATGCAATTAAATGAGACAGGTAAGTTTCCTATAAAACGTGCAGTTCTAACAAATTCTATTTTGAAATTAATATTTATTATCTACTAAATTTTTTCCTAAAGTACTGCAATGATCGATCACACATATGTAAATATATGTGGAAGCGAAAATACAATTGATGACTATAGTGAATTCCGTTTTATTCTAAGATTTGAACCTCAACTGGCTAATTTTCCGTATTTTCAGAAATCTGAACACAATATCTCAGAAGAACTCTTCTCTGCAAAGAATAAATGATTCAACTGTTAAATAATTTTGTTTTTGTTTTGCACAATCTAGCTTCTGGGATGAGATTACTTTTGTTACAAATGCTAGAAATTACCGAAAAAAATTTAATACAGAAAATTGGGTTTTGTGTAGTACCAGTGGGGAACGGCAGTGGGGAACGGCTTCCGTGGGGGCAATTCAACTTAAAGGTTTAGTATATATATATTAGGCTCCACTTTCAAAAGCATTTTTGAAGATCTGACACATACAAAATAATTACAATGATTTCACGATTAATTCTTGTACGTAGCTGATGCAAAGGACTTTGTTTGTGGTCACCAATAAGACTTACGAATACAAAGTGGAAACACAGAGAATCTATCAATTGCAAAAAAATAACGCATAAAACTTACATTTTATTCTTTGGCACTCAATTAATTTTTCCTTGTGAAAAGCAGATTATTGTAGAATCGATATTTATTATGTATGTACGTACTTAGTTGTGCAAAACGAAATTTAACTATTAAAAACATTCGTTACTCTAGGCATCAAAGAAAAGATTCTTTACGTGATTAGTAACCCTTTTGTTTAAATCTATTAATGTGTGCCAATTGAAATAAAAGAGAAATGAATAAATCTTGATCAGAATATAATGTATGCGTTGTGTGTTGGTCATCGTGTGCTCATAAACTATTTTTTTACGATTACAATTCGGACCACTGATCCAGTACCACAATTAAAAAATGCTTATCCAACGTCTCACAATAACCAAAGCTAACTAATTGTTTTGCAGCAATTTTTTTTTGTTTGTCGAACCTACGCAATTGTAAAAGCTACCTTAACCTTAAAAAAAATATTTGCTATTGTTGGTTCAACAATCATTAAGTTATTAAGACCTTTTATGATAAATATAATGGATTACCTTGGATGTCTTATGGATGTTAGGGTATATCTATATTTCTTATCTCCAAAGCCATTATCGTTCTTCGATTCCCATGGCCAATTTCCATAAGTGTCAAGGGGCTATAGTTAAATTTCATATTTTAAAATCAAACATATAAAATACACACACGACAAATATTTACCCGGTGGTAATTGCAGTTCTTATTTCGTCTAAATGCAAATTGTCCTTCATCTTCGCCTTCTGAACCCAACGGGTTATTTGTGAGATCCTCTTCTTCAGTTTCGATCGTTGATTCTATTGGCGCAGGTGAAGAGCTTTGAACTAGAGAATATTGCTTTTCACGTGGTATTTTGTGTTTACGTTTTTTATATTGTCTTTTCTCTTTACGACTACCACTACTGCTAACACCGACTGGATCTGTTTTTCGAAGGAAGAACAAAGTTTAAAATCACAATCTTTTGAAGAAGAATTTTTTTTTGTAATAGTGAGTACATACCAACTGCAATACTCGCAGTGTTCAGGTACTGTGACGTCGAAGTATAACTATGACCGCCACTGGTCGATGCTGTATTCGACGGCAAAAGACCTCCAACTGGATTCGTAGACGGGACTGATGGATTATGTGAGTATTGATTTGTATATAATGGTGCAAATGCTGGCCTGTAATTTTTAGTGAGAAAAAATATATAGTTTATTAGTTTATGAATTACTAATAATTGATAGGATTTTTGTTTTTTTAAAAACATACCTTGAATTTTTGATAGTCGAACTAAGCTCTGACATTAGGCTTCCACTAAAGTCACGCAGCTGAACCCGCTTCTCAAAGATCTCAATAGATAAATGCAATTGTTCTCTTTTCGTTTTTTCACGTCGTTTCACCATTTCAAGTACAGTCGTCGCTCGACACAAGTCCCGCCTGTGCATACATTTCATTATTTCTCCAATTAGTTACACAAATATAAATGAATTTTTACCTCAACTTCAACATCTTCTCATAAGATGTCTCATCATTTTTACGATTCTTTCGTGTTTGCATCTTTTCAGTGCGTCGACGAAATGCTAAGTACGGATTGTTTGCCGAAGTGCCGGGTCGATTTTCTGTTTTGACAGACAAAATCAACGGATGTTGCTGAAAAGTAGTTTACGAATTTTGATTTTAAGCATTTTTGTTTTTCAAAAACAGTAAATAAGAGCTCTTAGCAATCTTACAGTTTTTAAACGCTTATTCAACCAGTAATCGTAAACTGCTATGCTCACTTCATCGTCTTGTTTGAGCAGTGCTTTAGCTTCATTTAACGTTACCACAGTTTGGCCGGAACTCTTCTCAAGTCTGTCCATCATTTGCTCGAACTTAAATGGAGTTAATTCCAATCGCCGACTCTGTTGGTTTACCCACATTTCATCTGCACTGTCCATATCATAGTCGGGAATATCCTGTTCCAGACCAAGTGCTGCAAGTATTTGTTTTTTTTTTTTTTTTGTGTTATTGTGTTTGAAATATTATTGAAAACTTTGAATTTTTTAATGTGAGAATGGGGGTGTCTACTTACGTTGCATATGAATCATCTGGCGTGGCATTTTATAGTTGGGAGGATAACTTCTGTCATAGAAATCCTGATCACATGTAAACACCTCGGGCGTGGGAATAATCAAACCAGTACATATCGCCCTTTGTAGATGGTGTTCCTAAAATCATGAAACATTGTTGTGTAATTTAGAAGGTGTTAAGGTAGATATCGTAGAAAATAAAACCATTGTGAATATGGCCCAAAGAAAAAGCATTCTCACGTACAAGACAAGACTTAGTATTTTTTAGAAACATTCGTTTACCTACATATACATATGTGCATACATTGTTTACATCGAGCATGACTAACTATCATCAATTTGTTTTTTATTGCTGAATAACAACCCTTTTGTTAGATTATCTCATTATTTTCTTATCTCAATAGAATTTCTAAAATAAACTAAGGGGCATAGCGCTATCAGAATTTGTAATTTAAGTTTTGACGAAAATATTATTTGCTGATAGTAGCATACCTACTGAGACTTAACAATAAACAAATGTGATTGCGAATGAATATAATTAAATCAATGAAACATGAGCAGCAAAATAATCGTGTTTTGCTAAAGTATACAGAAGAAATGTTTTCTTTTTTATGTTTGAATACTAATTTCATAGTATTGGAAGTAAATGAAAGATTATGATTCTAAATGCGAAATCATAACCACCATGTGAGAACGGATAATATGGGTCGCCAGGACTAAACATGGATACATGTATTTCGACTTTTGCAAAAACGAAAAACACGTAAACTTTTTTCAATTAATACACTTTGGCATCAAACTGGTTTGTGATAAAATACCTTTCGGCGAACAGTGACTAATTGGAATACCTTACGGCAAACAGTGATTAATTGGAAGTGAGCTACGAAAAACTGCTAGACAATGCCGATAAGGACTTAAAAGCAGGAACAGTACAAAGATGATTTGCATAAGATGCGGCTGCTCCCCAGTAAATACCTCTTTAATAAAATCTATTTATTTTGATTGATATTAATTGGAGAGTAAATATAAGAGAGTAGGAATGGACGGTAGAGGTAAGTGCGACCTAGGGTTACTTTGGTTTAAAAAAATAAGTTTAGTAAGAACAAAAAAAAAAAAAAATATAAAATGCAGTGAGTCACGCCTTGAAAAATTGCAGGTTGCCCATATAAATCAAGGCCCAGGAAAGTCTTCAGTATGGAAAATAAAGACGAGGAAAACATGAAAAATACTAGTAAGGCCCTTCCTAAAAAAAACTTATTTGGCAAGTTTTGCTACCTCCTTAGAAATACTCCATGTGCAACAAAAACACAAATTTATCATACAATTGTATAAGTATAAACTTTTCATTTTCAACATCGTAAAACTATATTGCGAATTAGCTTAGTGGTAAGTGTATCGGATTGGTAAGCGGAACGTCCTAGGATCGAATCCAAAATGAACTCTCTTGAGGCAAAAGGTACTGACGAGGTTTTAGCCAATTTCGATGGTCAACCCTGCTAACCCCTTGTCATTATCTATGTAAAAATTTCTAGGCCTTGTTAAAAACTAGATTGTTTCTTTTGTTAACTGGATAATGACACCTGATTTCTTGACGAAGATCTATAATCAATTTTAAACTCGATCTAGTAATATACAGGGTCTTTCATTAAGCGCTTCCTATCTGAAAATTTAAATAATACAAGGTGCGATATCATCGAAATTTTGTATTCGTTTGAAAGGCCTATCGATGCCATTATGTATGGAATATAACGTCGTTCAAAAGTACGCCGTAGCTTCTCTGGGTGGCGCGCATCTGAAATGTCTAATTTTCCATGACTCTGGCGCATAAATCAGACTGAATTTGATCGATGGTAGGGGTTATGTTGGCTTTGAAGGCCGCTGTGGTATGTGACTTATTCGCTTAGACCTCACAAGAAAAAGTCTAAAGGTGTAAAATCGCACGATCTCGGTGGCTAGATCAAATCACATCCACGTGAGATGCCCATGCTCTCGAGTCGCTCGTGCAGAATTTTAAATGTGACGTGAGCTTTGTGGCACGCAGTGCCGTCCTGTTGAACCCACATGTCGTTGGTGTCCATATCATCCGTTGACGGTGATGGCCCGTCCAACGTCGTTCTCAAAGAAATATCGCCCAAAATCCACACCAAACAATGAATTTCTCGGGATGCATTGGACGCTCTTGGATCTCAATTGAATTGGTATCGTACCCATTCATCCAGAAATGGGCCTCATCGTTGAAGATGACCGTAAATGGGCGAAGTGCGCGAAACGTTGCCCAAACAACAATTTTATCATTTGCACGTGTTGTTGAACGCAATATCCCTCCATGGTGATTTGGAAAAACAGACTGAATAAATGACAGCCAATTTGAATGATGTAGCTTCAACAACATGCCCGTTATCAACTGTCAAAGTTCGGAAGTTGTTTGTGGAAGACGCTTTACATACTCGGTTTATCTTTGAAAATTAGTTTTAGAACTATCTATAATTACAGCTTAAACATTTCTTCACTTCCAATAATTTCCTGGATTTTTGTTTAAAATCATTTAGTTTTATGAACTATAGATCTCGATTTAGTGAAACAAAATTCTAACGTGTATTTATTTGTTTTCGTATCACCATTTTTGATAAAAATTTCTGGCATTCTATTAATAAATTTAAAAGTATTTTTATCAAACTTGTGTTGTTGGAACCTTTTTTGGCATATATTTCCGTTATTCTTTCGGTTATGTTCTGGCATTATTCGCACACTTTGCAGCAATGCCATGCTACTTGATCTTATTGTTTGGAGTATTTATTTCTTTCAACTTAATCGCGTTTTTTTTATAAAATTAAGACAAAGTACATATAAAGTCATGTTGGAGTTAAAGGTTAAGATAAACCAACAGAGGGCCATTGACTTTTGCTACTCTGATCAGCTATGCTCATGACTTCAAGATTTGTTTTACTAAGATTTGTATTTATTTATTCATAACTTTATCAACAAGTAATAAAATTACAATGCTATTTTAATGTTTTAAGTTTTGTTTTACTAAGATTTGTATTTATTTATTCATAACTTTATCAACAAGTAATAAAATTACAATGCTATTTTAATGTTTTAGTAAGATAAAATTTCATTCTTGCCCAACCTTCTACACAAAACTAGTTTTATTATTTCAATGATATATTGATCTTGATCGATTGTGTACCTACTGCTCATTGAAATTTTAAAAATAATGATGAAATAGTTCAAGTTTGCTATAAAAATTTTTGCTCAATAAATTTGAAATTAAAATTTAAAATGAAGCATTTAAAGGAAAGGTTAGTTATAGCTATCATTGCAACTCATCATTGAAAGCTAAATCGGTCATTATTTGGATACCAAATTAAAGCTAGTGACTAACTTGTATAATTATTATTAAAGTCAATAAAATCTTCCATTTTGGGAAAACCATCCCCACAAAATTATTTTTTAATATTTAAATGATCTTTGATATTTTAACTCGGATCATTGAAAAAACATATGTCACTTTATTAGACAGATTTCGCCAAAAAAAAATACTTTTTATTACAATATCAATTGAAATTTCTAGTATTTAATTTTGAGAAGAGAAAATAAAGTTAAAGCCAAAATATCATATTCCTGTCCAACTTTTCAAAAACTTACTTTTAAAGGAAACGATTAGTTGCTCTATAGTTATTGGTTTCATGTAAAAAAAAATCGAGGGTGTTATCAAAACTAACACTACGATGATCGAACTTCGAAAAAGTGGGTTTCGTCATACTGTCCCCCAATGTGTGCGCCTGTACGTCGGAGCGCCTGTGCACCTGTGCGTCCACTATAATTTGAGAAAGACCCTAAACGGGTGGTCCGATTTGCTTGAAATTCGGTACAGAGCATTTTTATGTGATTCCCTAGAAGATTAGAATTTTTGTTTTACCTCACCTAAAACGAGTACCTATACCTGCCATACAAAAATTTTGTTTTTTTTTCAAATTCTCTCAAAAACGGCTATAACAATTTTGATTAAACTTCGTACCTAAAATGACCAAATTAATTGTAAGAAAAATGCGTTTCAGGTTTTTGGGCAAAAATTCTACACATTTTTTTGAGAAAATGATCTAATTTTTGGGTTATTAGCCTATATCTTTGCAATGATAAGACCGATTTAATTTTACAATCTGGTGCATCTAATTATTTGAAACAATATTTAATTTAAAAAATGTACAAAAAAAAATATGTTTTTTAAACACTGTACTGTACTTTTTAACATTTTCTGATTAAAGATAGGTATCATAATATTAGTTGTGTTTTTTTGTACTCAATTGTTCGCTTTAGCTAAAAGTGCACAAAAATACGCTATGTAGGTAGGTATAACAGTTACAATAGGTACTTATTATTTTGTTTTGTATACTCTCTTAGTTCATAAGCGGAGAGGTTTGTCGCTATTAACTAAGCGGAATTATTGTTTTATTTAACATGGAAATTATTTTTATGAACTTTGACTGAACTCTGGACTTGAATTGGCAGTTTTGGAAAGCAAACGAACAGAGATTGAATCTACATGAAATATGAACATTATTCATATAACTGCGATTGCAGAGTTCGCCGAGATCTCATTTTCCTGAATACCTATGTCTACTTTTTATTACATTTGAGTCTTTAAGGTTATGGTTAAAATTAGTTTTGTTTGATTCTTTATTTCACACAAATTTACCAGTCGAAAGATTTGAATTTGATACGCGTGTTAATGATAAAATGTACTTTACAATTAGATTTTATGCCTATCACGATATCATTTGTATCTTGAATCTAAAAGCATGAATACAATCACCCTGATTGTAAATGAAAATAAATGCTTTCTATTGTTTTTGTTTTTCTTCTTCTTCGTAAAAAAATAAATACATAGCTACATAGGTTTTTTGGGGTTATGGTGATTTTTTACTTTCTTTACTTTCGTTTACTTTCGATATTTTAATAAGTGATTTCAGATAGTTATGCTGGATTTACACGACTGATACATTGGCAGTATTTTTTTCAAAAATCTAGCAACAGAATTAACTGTCGATTCTTTTGCCAGTTTTCAACAGAAATATATATATACGGCATTAATCGACTACAATCCTTTAACTGAATTTAAAAAGAATTGGATAGATTTGAAAGTTTTTTTTATCAATTTTTGATGTTGGTAGGTATAATGATAAAAAAATATATGCAATTAACCGGATTTCACTCTAAACTGATGATATGTATGTGGGAATGTAAGCTTAAAGATGATTAATAAACAAATTGTTCTAAAAATACAAGGAATAAAAACCATCATTTTGTGCATTCATTTTCTTAAAAGTTTCTCTACTTAGGTAGGTATATTAGTTGTAAAAGCTGTCAAAACAGCTATTTATTTATTCAAAACCTTTGAGCTTGGAGCATGAGATGCATAATTAGTTTTTGAAATAGTTTCCTTTAAGAATTTTGTGAAACCGTTTTAAAAAGTGCTTTAATTTTTGTTTTGCAGTTTCAGATTAAGGTTAAGGAAATTTTCATCTCATCTCCACTCTTAAAATTTGACACAATGCCGCTCTTTACAGCCCTTGGTCTTTTTCTAATTCTTACTAGACAAGAGTAATGTTAAAAAAAAGTTAACTTTCTACAAAAATATGTAGGTATGTAGCTTATCTAATTTGAAAAATAATTTTCAACTATGCAACAACCATTGCCAAAAATAATACTAGATAGGTATTATGAATTCAAAACAAAACCCTGTTTATCTAGCAAATTTCGATAAACTAAATACCTACATAATCAAACGCTACTATGAAAAGACCAAATTTAAATATTTTTTTCAGCTTAAACATAATTAATACTTACAGATTCTTCTTCTTTTTCCATTCCGCTTGGCATCTGAGGAACTGCCCGATTAATTGCCGAATACTCCGGCAAATCGGGCAGTTCTTCGGCCAAGAAAATTGGCATTGGTTTGGCTGGATCAAGGGCTCGCGCCCGAAACGATAGTTTCGACATCTTATTTTGTGTTAAAATTATTTGTTTTAAATTCCAATTTTAATTATCAATTTAGATTTAATTCCTTCTGCTCCGCATAGGACGGACTGTCCACGCAAGTTTCTTTCGAATGGAACAGTTTTGTTGTTGTTTTGATTGTTGATATTTTTGCCGCCGATTATTTTTGTAAACGAACTGATGGTAATCCTTGAGCCTGGTTCTGTTGATGTTTTGGTTGTTTGTTGTTTTTTTGTTATCCCCGAAGGATTCTAAATTAGAAACAAAATTTCCAATTACAAACAAAAAATCCATGCTATCAATCATCATATCATCGTTATCACTTTACTTATAAACAAAAATCATTGATAACAATAAAATATAAATAATAAAAAAAAAAAAAATAAAATGACAGGTGTGTTGCCGCAACCCGGAACGCCGCAGATTTTTTTTAGATACGCCAAATCCTATGCAAAACATTTTCAATCATGAATTATAGAAGTCGCAAGACACGGGGGATTTTCGATTTAATATCCATTCATTTTAATATATCTTTTGGTAAAAATAATCCCCGAATATTAATTTTGCAGCGAAGAACAACAAAAAGAAAGAATAGGAGGGGAAATTAAAGTACGTACATACGCCTTCAACGTCGTCGTCGTTTACAAGGAAACCGCGGCGAATTCTAACCCGACAAGTCGACTCATTTTTTTTCTGTGCTAGACCATGCAAAAAATTGATTTTATTTTTCTTAGAGAAAAATCAAAATTCACTTCACTTTTTAAACGTTTTTGTATGCAATTAATAACAGTTGCACTATATGCAACATTTTAACAAATCTTTAATGCAAATTTAAGAAACACAATTTTAGGGAAAACCGGGAACACGATTATGATAAAACATTTTTGCCGATTTTATCCCAAAAAGCCATAATGGCGGCATCAGTGGAGAATTTCCACTTTGGCCGCGAAATAGACTACAAAGCAGCACGAAGAGAACAAGCGAGAAAACAATCGTAACACGCAGCGACCTGTATTATGTTTGTCTCTTTTACAAAAGGGCTTAAGATGGTATGCGCATTTTAGCACACTCACTCATACATATATGCTTTCGCATTTCCAAATTCTGACACTCACTTTTTCTGCCGTACACTTCGAAAAATGAAACAACTAAACAAAATAGAGCGAGAGAGCTACTGTGTTTGTGTGTGATTTAGTGGAAAAATTCAACCGAACTTCGAAAGTTCCGCGCGCTGCTGTTCAACTTGATTTGAACTAAACCAACAACAACAATCGAAAGAAAAAAGCGAGACGAATGAACGTAACTGAAACAACAAATGCGCCACCCAGAGGGCTCTGCATTCGATGTAGCACACACATCACCAACACGCCATATTGTATTTCACCCCACACAGCAAAAAAAAAAAATCAATGAACGACGGATTTGCTTTATGCTTTTTTTCACAGCATTTTTTTCGCATGAAATCGGGCGTTTTACTGCATTTTACTCATTAATATGATTAAACACGATATTAAATTAACTATTTTCACTATTTTTATGAAATTTAACACACTGGATTGGTAGAATTTTAATCAGATTGTGCAACGACACGAGTTTTTCACAGGGACACGTTCATCACTAATCGTAATGGCGGACTATGAGATGGTTGTTCCGTTTTACCTGTGCGATAAATGTGCTCGTCGAAATCATTTTGTTTGCATGTTTAATTTTATTTTTTTAATTGTGGCAATCGCTAGTACAGCAAAATAATTTAAAAATTCATTTTTTTAAATTAATTTGTGACTTTTTAGCGGATTATGTACAATTTAATGCCGTTTTAAAATTATTAAATGTTTTTATTTGACTTCGAACTGAAAGCATTCAGTTGCTTTAAAAGAAGATAGAAAGCACTAATTATTTTTCGAAATGAATACATCCAGCGTTGGGTTCTTATATTTTTAATCGTTTTATGATTTATGTGAATACGTGTTAATTGAAATATAAAATAAATGAGTGATTAGTTTGTGCTATGATTATATAAAGTAGATAGTATTAAAAATATATATTAAAAATTTAGCTGACCAAAAAAGTATAGTAAAATATTTATTTAAAATTAGTTTTAATTAACTTCATAAATTAAAAAATAATTTTACTAATTAATCTCGTTGCTCAATATTCCAACTCAAATAGAACATATTAACTATAAGGACTTTTAAAATGCAGCCAGTCAGCAATATAATACACACTGGTCTGGCTCTAGCCAGCTTATAATTCTAAAGGCTTAACTATATAAGCCAAAAAGTACTTTTGTACAAAAGTAAAATTATTTTTTTTCCCGCTAGCGCTGTTGTTTTGTGAAAAAGAATATAAAATTTTTTTTAAACCAAAATTTAATCTTTCTGCACCATTTTTAAAAGTTTTTCAGTCAGAAAAACTATTCCAAAATGAGTTTGAAAATTATCACTTTTGTATTTTTTCACTTTTTCGGCTTATGTAGTTAAGCCTTAAAGCACTCACAATTTTCCCTCCGTTACTTTAAAAGAGCAGTTTTACCACCTTGAAAAAAAAGTATTTCTTCTCTCCTAATTTGATTTACTGCTACAGAACATAATTGAAAAAAATTTATTCTTACTTATCAAGGGTATTCGTGCAAAGGCGGAAAACCCCGATAAACCTCAGAAACCAGATAATTTTATCTCCGCAGGAACGAACTGTCAAAATTTGTATGGGAATGTTTTTCTGCAGATCTGATAAATTTATCTCATCAATTTGATGCGGAAAGCGTAAAGATAAACCTGATAAATTTAGAAATGACATTTGTGATGTGTTTGATGTGTAATTTCACGAGTATTTCTTAGGGGTGTTCATGCACACGTCTGGCGGAAAGTTATATTTTTATTTTCAACAAAAGTTTACATGAAATGATTAAAATTTCAATAAAACTTTTGCCCGTATGTCCAGTAAATTTTACTTTTGCCATCACATTCTTGAAAAACTTTGGTGAACATATTGGGTTTGGCAAATTGGCAGTTTTTTGTCAGTAAACTAACAAAGGAATGAACTTTTCCTTTCTTCTGCTACTTGACAGAATACTGCCAATTTGTCAGTCGTGTTAAATCCAGTATTTGTACAACAGAAAAAATATTCTTATTATTAGGCGTTTTTCTTTTTTTGGCACGGAGCGGGACGTAAGCGAATAGAGCTTGCTCCGAACCGGCCTTGACCTGAGCGCTCCGATTTATTTAAGAAACACTTATTGAGCACTAAACAGTCATTGTACCTATATATTTTTTTAAGAAAACGTCAAAATTGTCAGCTTTGTTTATGAAATTGGTGGTTATATTTTCACGTTTTGTTTCTTTTTAATTAGTTTCTAGTTAATACAAAATGGAAAAAGAAATTATTCCACAAAAACTTAATGAACATAGCTGCACTCGGATATGTGCTCGTTCATTTTTTTCCGAGCTCATTGAGCGAGCACCGTTCGAGCTCTGAGCTTAAAAAGAAATACAAGTTGAGAGCTCGGAGCGCTCCGAGTTAAAAAAGTAACGTAGTTCTTTTTTGGACAGCTCAGTGCCCCACACGGAGCTAAAAAAGAAAAACGCCAATTATATCTTTATTCTTATTCTTATCTACATAAATATTCAAATTTCCATTTAAATATTTAGTTTTCTTAAGCCTTAACTACATAAGCCAAAAAGTACTTTTGTACAAAAGTAAAAATATTTTTTTTCCCGCTAGCGCAGTTGTTTTGTGAAAAAGAATATACAAATTTTTTTTAAACAAAAATTTAAGCTTTCTGCATCATTTTTATAAGTTTTCCAGTCAGAAAAACTATTCCAAAATGAGTTTGAAAATTTTCACTTTTGTACTTTTTCACTTTTTGGGCTTATGTAGTTAAGCCTTTATTTGGATTTTATTTCTTTTCGTACTGGGTTTTTTGTTTCCCTTTGTGAACTTCGTTTTTATTCGATGGTATAAACATACATTTTAAATTCGGTTTTGATTACTTTTCACTAACGGCACAATTTTTGAATCCCATTACAACTTTATAATACTTTTGGGGCTAATTATATACTAACGTGGTTCATCCTTGGATCAAGGTTTTAACAAACTGATTCGGGCGAGTTATATGAGGTTCAAGTACATGTGTGATTGGATATTATAATTAACCTTGAACCCTGGTTGAACCACAGTTAATCCACCGCAATTTGTAGGTTAAATCCGAAGATGAACCACATTTTTACAACTAGCCCTAATGAAAATAACGACTTTCATTTCTCAAAAGTAATTTATTATGAAAGCGTCCAAACACCAATTTCTTAAAGGGCCGGTTATACCTGTGACAAAGTTAAGGATGTGCTCAGCAAAAATGGTGTATGTGAATTTCGACTCTTCACACGAAGAAACTTTGTTTTCAATCCATCACGAATTCCATCGTACTCGGAAACTTCTTTTCGGGATTCGTAAAGCTTCCGATTACGATGGAATTCTTGATAGGGCTGAACAACACGAAGTAGTTAAGGGAGTGAGTTAAATCAGCCTTTTTCACGATTAAAAGAGATTTTGTTGACATTAACTTTCACACTTTAACATATTGTGCGTTCAACCAAGATAATTTATAAGAAAACTACAGAAAATCTCTTGCGATTTTGTTTCTTCGTGTGGAAAGGTACAACGCAATTTCAGAAGAAATTAAAGAAGGTGGAAAACTAAAATGCGACGTTCTTGATAAATAAAAATGAAGATCGTAGCCATATGCAAACAAGTCAATATTATAATAAAACGAACATAAATTGTCTTGATCATGGTATCTTCGTGTGTGATAATTTATATTTTAAGCATCGCCCATTCGCATTACAAATTTGCGTTGAGCGCCCGAGTTTTTTAATAAATGATGAACACGATGTAAATATTTATGAATGTGTCCGAGGCTTTAGTGCGCAATTTAAGACGCAACCTGTGTTTCTATTTCTCTTATATGCAGTAAAGTGCGTATGACCAACAACACATCGTTTTTCTAAAATCAAAATTCTCCTCCTAATTCCCGATAGGATCAATTAAGCACAATCTTCAAAAGAGAGGAGAATTGTTTTAACAATCTGTAAACTGTCACTAAAGAAAAAAGGAAGGAATATCAAGTTAAGAGATTCATTTTTTAGCCTCATCACACAAACGTAGAACGTTCTAGCCGGCTATATTTTCCCATCTTGGTTAGAAGTACAAAGCCAATGTACACCAGTACCTATTCTTTTTAAAGACATAGGTACTAAGGGGGCCTTACACTTCTACTTCACCATAGTGTATTTTAAGTTAAAATTGCATCAAATCATTAACACTGCCAATTTGGGAGACGGCTTTTGCCATTCTAAACTGAATTTGTAAAAATGACCAATTAAATTCATTATAAGTACTAATATAATTCTTTACTGCCTATTTTATTTTATTTAAATAAACTGAGTTCGTCTACGACTTAACTCTTGTCCACTTTTCACTAACTGACCATAACCATTTGGCCAAATCATCATTCTGAGCAGCTAGTGCAACTTCTTTTGGTTCGCAATCACTAAAATATAGTCCAGACACTTTCTCCAATTCTGGATCTAATGCGGCATAAATGCTAGTTTGTGCTCCCGACTTTACAGTCTTTACGAAAGGCCATAAAATAGGTCGTGCGAAAAAGCTAGTGAAGAAATTATTGAAAATACCCATATGACGAACGATTTCTGTGTCCACAACTCCAGGATGCAACGAGTTTACAGTGACACCAGTTCCTAAAGAGAAACCACATAGGTTGATGCATTTAAGGAATCGATGTCATGCTTTACCTTCTAATTTCTTGGCCAGTTCCCTAGCAAAGAGGACGTTTGCTAGTTTACTCTGACTATATGCATCACCTTCGTCATAAGATTTTTCACTATTCAGATCAGTCACATTAATTTCTCCTCGGGTATGTGCCAAACTAGCTACGACAACAATGCGACTAGGTGCACTTTTCTATGGAAAAAAGAATATATTATTTTAAAAGAGCACGAAACGCCGAATGAAAGTAATTTTACTTTAAGAATTTCCAGGAGCAAGTTCGTCAACAAGAAATGTCCCATGTGGTTGACTCCAAGTTGCATTTCAAAGCCATCTTTCGTTAAGGTACGTGGACAACGCATAACTCCAGCGTTATTGATCAGAACATCCAATTTGGTTTGTTCTTTTTTAAATCTAAAAAATAAAATACCTATTATTAAAGCGCTCTACAAATCAGTTGAGGTAGGAGGATGATTATTTACGCTTCTGCAAATTGGCGGACGGACTGAAGGGAAGACAAATCACACTCTCGGCAGTAGACGTGTTTGTTTTTTGTTTGCAGCACGATTTCTTCTCTTGCCTACGAAAAAAGCAATCAAATAAGTCTTAAGTTTAACTTTAATGGTTTATTTATATATACCTCTTCACACTTTTGCATATTGCGGCAAGCCATATAGACATGAGCTCCTCGTTTAGCTAATTCACGTACTGTCTCCTTGCCAATTCCTGTATTCGAGCCAGTCACAATGCAGACTTTGCCTTCGGCAGATACCTTCTTTTTAAATTGGCCACCTTGCATTTGATCTCTGAAAGATGCAGCTTAATTAATTTACATCTCCAAACAAACAAAAGATGAACGCACTTAACAAAACATGATACACCAACGACTGTGCCGGCTAAACTTATGTAAAATACAGTCTTATTTTTAAGAAACGATAATAAACCTCTCATGGTGTGATTTTTGCTGGTGATTCTGAAAAATGTAACCTTACTAAAAATTAGTCTTAATAAATAACACAAAAAAAGGAAATTATTTTATTAATTAATAGAAAACAACAATTTATTTAAGAGCAATTTTATTCTTTAAACTAGAATATAGAAATGTGATATGTCAGTCAGATGTCATTTTGCCTTTGACTGTTTTGACATATCGATGGATTTCTTTCGGAAGAGGTTGAGGTAATGTAAGACAAAAATGCTTTGAAGTAAATTAGGCTTTTCCAGAAACTATCTTTGTCTTTTCTCTTTCTAATTTTGACATAAAAATATGTAGGGAAAACAAACAATCGACCAATCACAATCACATGTTTTTGTTTTCCCTACATATTTTTCTGTCAAACTACTGTTTTTTTTTTTTACTTGTTTGGCACTGAAGTCTGGTGGATGTTCCAAATTGCATTATACTTTTGGGGTGATAAATTAGTAATTGGAACGCAACTTTAGTCTTTTTTTGTTATCAGAAATGATTCGTGTCAGGGGTGTTTTTTTGCAAGCCCCGAGGAAATTGGTCGACAAAATAGACGCCGGGGCTAACCAATTTAGATTATAAATGCAACGACAACTAATCCTCTTCGGGCTTAACATGCCGCCTCCACTGGGCATCAACGATGTCCAACATCACAACCACAATCCAATCCACAATCTGACTTGTATGGATTATGTCACTACATGACATGGATTTTTCTGCCTCCATTGGATTTTTTAAAGACATGTTCATAATCCGATCATCGTTCATGCCCAGTGGAGACGGCATGTAACTAAGCCCGGAGAATTCTCGGGGCTGAAAAAGCACGGAGAAAACTGTGTAACCGGCGTTAATTTCATACCTGTTATCGATAGTTCGATTTATCTGTAATGGCCTCGCAAGTTCCCGACGTAGTTTTTTTTTTAACAAAATCCCTCCGGGACAACAGCCACATTTTATTAAATATTAGCTTTATTATCCTCCAAATCTGATCCGGATCAGATCATGATAAAAAAAGAAACAGTATTACGATGGAAAATAGTGTTATATACCCTTCTCTTTTTTCCTTTTGTGTATTTATTTGTATGTGTTCGTTGTCTTTTTTTTTACTCAAAAAGCCATCTACCATCTATCCGTCAGCGTTCAAACTAATTTTTGGAAGGAAGTACTAAGGGTGTGTGTGTTAAAAAATGGATTTGCAAATCCAAATCCAAAAGCAAAGCTGGATCTTGAGTTGTTTTTGTAATACATATATTTTCGTGAGCAAATCCAATCCGGTTCAGATCTGGGGGAAAATAAAATACAGCTATTGTTGATGATCCATATAGTTTATCTCATGAAAATAAAACGATACGGATCTTAGTGACAACACTGTGTAATATACATATCTCTTTTGTCATTACGTTTGTTTTTTTTTTCATGTATTCGTTTACACTACCTAACCATAGCTGAGAAGCAAGAGCAAAAACTAAACTTTTGGTTCGTAAAACGTGATCGCAATAGAGAGCAGGATCTCGTGATGCTGTTGTAATGTATGTAATTTGATGATCTATATGTACGGTGACCATATTTTTCAATTCCAAATAATTAACAAAAAGAAAAAAAATTAACCCGATTTTTAATTATTATTTTTTTATTTGAATAAAATAACTCAATAAAAAAATTCAACACAAAGTTTCAGTCTTTGCTTAAGTTAATTAAAATTAATATTACAGATGGAACTCTTAGGTAATATGTATGTTAGGGAAGATAAATAAAATTTAGTCTTTACTTTAATTAAATGTTACACTAAAATAAACGCTTAAAACTAAATAAGTATCTTCATTATTTAAAAAAAGGTACGGTAAGATTTATTTCTTTACATATTTGAATACTTTCCTGAAGTAGGTATAAAAATTTGTTTAATTAAATCTGGTTTTTGTTTTAACTATTCTCTGAACTCTAAACAGGTAATTTCATAGTAAAAACAGCAATTAAAATAGATTTCATAGTTTCGACTACTTTACATTCAGTAAATAAAGACAAGTTCGAATTATAATTATGTTGAGAGAATTTTGGTCTAGTATGGTTAGTTTTTCAATTTTGTTTCAACAAAATAAAATAAAATGCTGAACAAATAATGAAGAGCTTTTGAAATAATGAAAATTTATACGTTTTGAATAAAAAATAATTCATAATGAACATGTACTTCAAATAATGAACAGTTCATTATAATAATGAACGGATGGTCACCGTATCTATATGGATCATCTCTGATTATGACGTTTCATGAACCGGAATTAAAAAAAGACAGAATTTTCCGAATTAATTTCAAGATTTAAAAATGCGATCATTAAACAAATTCAAATACCTATCTACGAAAGACTCTTCCACACCAAAAATCAATTGGCAGAATACCAAAGAAGAACCGAATGTGATACCTACCTACAAAAAAAATATTTTGTTAGATTCATTTGGTAAAAACAACTTATTTGATTTCATTAGCAATTTTCCAAGCTATGATTACCTATATAGTGGGTGATTTGTATTGCCATTTGGATAGTTACCTAATAACAATAAATAAACACAGGCACCGATATTATGGCGTCAAGATTCTAATATCCGTGTTGGTCTTCTTTATCATAATTATTTCATTAAAAAATTTAGGTATTCAGACATTCAAAGTAGAAAACCTCCTCTTTGCGATTAATTATTCTGATCAATTTAGATTATTGGTCAATTAGCATTTTTATCGAAAATAGTCAACTACTTATGTATATCAGAATTAATTTTGTTTGCATTAAGTTAGAATCACAAACTCCCTTCTTAATTTATATTTAATTAATATGTTGTGTTGTTCTAAGAAAACAGGATTTTTTATATCCGATAATTTACTAGGTACCTACTTATCAATAAAACAAAATTTCTACTAAGTGACGTTAACTAAACTAATACACCGAAGAAGGTGGTTTAGCGAAAGAATAAGAACCAGATGTATCAAATTTATTCTGAAATTAAAAAAATATATGTGAAGATTGCAAATTTAATTTTGAATAAAAATAATAAGGTCTACTAGAAACACCGAGTTCTTTAACCATTTGAAATAATTGGACAATCAGCCATCAACGACAAGCTAAAGAAAATATGCAAAACCAGATATGATCCAATGCAAGGTACATATATTAAAGGTAATATCATTAGCGTTTAAATTTTTGTTCAGTTCTGCGCATCTGTGAAAATGGCGGATCCAGTGTCTCTTTACTTGTCAAAATGCTTACATTTGTTGTTGTTTTTCTAGTAATGCCATGTGCAATTTTCGTAGACACTCGAGCCGCCATGTTTAATTCTTGACTGACAACCTGCGCAATATATTACCTTAGATTTGTGTACTGTGGATCCAATGCAAGTTTTAAGTGAGGAGGATTTCAGAATGAAATATAGGCTTTTCAAGGAAAATAGGGGGAAACTCGGTAGCAATTGTTGAAGATTACCTAATTGGGGATACAAGAGGTGGACATAACACAACACACAAAATTGAAAAAAAATGATAATAGTTTTTAGAGATCTTAACAAGAGAATTGTGAGGTGTTTTTGGTAACGACAATTTGCTGTCAAAGCCCATACAAAAAAAAAAAACAAGTTTGAAGTCCCCAAACAGGCATATTACTTATGGCGAATTCCTTTCAAAAAAGAAATCGAATTTTTTTTAAACAGAATCGAATTTTTTCTGTCAATTATTGAAAGGAATTCGAATTTCGTTAAAGAATCGATTTTTTTTGTGTGATTGTGTTATTTTGAATTCCTTACAACCATTTCAAATCGATTATTTATTTTGGTTGTAAGGAATTTGTGAACAAATCGATTTTTTTTGTACGTGATGGTGTGCATGCTATTTGACGAGAATTTTAACACAAAAGTTCTGCACCTACAAGTTCACAACAAATATTCCGAAGTGCAATTAATTTATGGCGTCCCTTTGATTAGATTAAACACAAATTTATTTTAGTGAATAGTTGCAAAACAACAAACAATTGTTTTTTTTTTTTTTATCCAAGTAACAAAAATTTACCATTTAATAATGAAAAGAAGAAGGTATTCGGGATTCTTAAAACCCGGCAAGGAACACACCAGCGACGGTGTCCGTCTGATAGATTTTAATCGTCTTTAAAGATATGGAATCGAAGCTCTGCTATTTCTAATTAATTATAAACCAAGCAACGCACATTTTTGTTAATTTATTTGCATTATTACCTATTCACTGAAATTGTGGAATTAAACACTCTTGAATATTTGTTTTCTTTTTACGCTACCAAAAAAAAAACTTCCACTTGATGAGAAATGTCAAATCTTCTTAGTGTGTGTGCAAATTTGTGTAAATCTTGCTAAATATAAAGATTTCATTTGTCTAGAAAAATCGATTTTCTTTTCTAAACAAATCGATTTTTTTCTAAACAGAATCGATTTTTTTTTGTTGTAAGGAATTCGACATTACTTTATAGCTGCAATCGACGCAAAACGTCAAGAAATTATTCACAAAACTAATAAGGTTGTTTGTTTTTGTTGTGAGAAAAATGTTTTACCAATAGAATTAAATTAATAAATAAAAAAGATATTAGCCTGCTTATACGGTGCCAATTTGTTGGTGCATTTTATTTGTTTGAACTTCTATTTGCACATATATTTTTAAGGAAAATTGTTATTGAAAAGTTTTCACTTGCACTGAAAGTTTTTAACACGTCTTTCACTCGCGAAAGCTATTTTTTTTAAATTTGTGTTTTATAATGAACAACGGACAATAAATTTTTATAGCTGTATTGACTGAATATTTTGTTAAATTATGTAGAATTCGTTGCAACCAAAAAATAAACAACTCGTCTTCCAATAATTCCGCGACTTTCAATTTGACGTATTAGTAATGTCAAGTCTTCATATTAGTGTGTGTGTGCAAATCAGTGTGAAATCTTGCTAAAAACGCAAGATTTGTTTTGACAGAATAGAATCGATTTTGTTTAGAAAAAATTCGATTCTGTTTAGAAAAAAATTCGATTTCTTTGTTGTAAGGCATTCGCTATTATTGTAGTAGATTTTCGTAAGGGATTTTCCGTAAACGTCACTTTACTATTCCCCGAACATTTTGCTTTTATTGATTAAAAATTTTAAGTCGTACCTTAATTCCTATTCCATGGTGTTGTAAACTCGTGGAATAAATGTGGAATAAGATTTTTTTTTATTAATAGGGTTGTAAATAATTATATAACTTCTACCTGTTAATATCAGTTTTTACAAGTTTTGTCCTTAAGAAAGAAGGAGTTAATCTTAAACCGAGTATAGTTTTTATTTTTAATTAATGCGCACTTAAGAAGTTATGACTTTCCCCCAACATAAAATTAAAATTATTCTTTTTAATAATTGTTCTAAAAACATTTTTAAGAATATATTTTGGCAAGCCAGTTTTAAGTGTGAATTTATAAAAGCGCAGCCTTTTCGTCTTCTCTTATGTGAGCAGAAGATGGGTAATTCATGTAGATAAGTAAAAGAATAAAAGTTAAATTTAGTAAATTGCACCAGAATCTCTAATTTAAATTTTTGCTGATGTTAAAAAAAATTTAAACTGGGCCGCCCTGAGAACTTCGATTGTTTGACTATTGCAAACAGTATGCTAATATTAACTTCATTGGCATTGCACTGTTAAGGGTAAATTTTGCTTCTGCAGAGTTTTCATTCCTTCAATTTTCCTTCTCTATTATATGCTGGCCATATGAAATTTTAAGGTAATACATTCTTGAATTTAGTGTTTAATTCACACTCCGCTAAATTTAAAGAATCCAAAAATAAAAATGGGAAACTTTTTTATTATTACATGGTTAGGTACATTAAATATTCTTAATTTCAAAATGTATTTGTCTGCCTGTCTATTTGATTCGCTTTTATGCCTTAACCACTGATGTGACTTTAGGTGTGTTCCTTTGGGCTCCAGTATCTGCTGCCGAGTACTTCTGGCTGCAGTCAAGTCAACTACTTCTACTCTGTGGTCGAAGTACTTCAAAGTAGTTCATTAATCTAGTAACAGAATGTTTCCAAACAAGAAAAAGACATCACCAATCAAAAGAAATTACGTAATAGATTATTGTTGTTGACATTTTTCTAATTTTAAAGTAAAATAAGAAAACAAAACCGAAATTAAATTGATATTGAGGTTAGATTTTACTTTTGGCAAAATAAAAGCATTCCATTCATCATCTACTGGGAAGTACTAAAAAGTACTTTGCAAGGCATAATGGAACACGGCTTTTAATGACCTTGGGGGAGCGATAGGAGATAGACACAGGCTATTTCGAAGATTTTTAACTGTCTTTGTTATTTACAAACTTTGCGAAGCAACACAAACACCCGTCTGCTAGTTTGAAGTAAAATGGTTTATGAAGAATTTTACCACTAAATTAAGTATTTAGGTACCTATGCCTTATTGTAACTCATTTATCTACTTTTGCTGGTGCTAGAAAGCGTGGGTGTTCCTCGGGTCTCAATTTATTGTTTAACATTTGGACATTAATTTCTACAACAAACAACATAACAAAACAACTCATTGATTTAATATATTTTGTAATAATTTATTTTTCTATTTTAGATAAAAATGGTTTAACATCACATTGAAAGTCTTACACTAATTTATAATAAATTTATATTTTAATATTAAATGAGCTTATAATTTATTAGTGATGATATTTTTATAATAATATTATAATATGAATACTTATTCAAGCCAAAAAATAACAAAAACAAAATCACGGGATGAATATAGGTATGTAATTATATGTAGAAAACTTGACAACAACATACATAAATTTGAATAAAACTCATCTTTATAGTTAATTGAAAAGAATTTTTGTTTCCTGCTTATTCTATAAATAAGCCATCAACTTTTAAAAATGCATTACAATGTGAGTTGCATATATAGTAAGTTGTAGGATATGAAAATATAATGAATAATCCCAGTTTTATTTTCGTAATCGGCATGAAGACAAATTTGCATAATTTCCCATACATTCTGATCATTTACCCATTAATCCACTCACTCAGTCACTTAGTTTTTTTTAATTCACACGATTTACATGCACTCAGTCTAAACAGATCTTAAAAATACCATACATATTTTATAAATATCTCCGCGAGAGCCCCGTTACAAGTTTGACATTGTGTGATGATGATGAAATGCACGCGCTTATCTAGGAATGCT
Source organism: Leucozona laternaria (assembly GCA_932273885.2). NCBI lineage: Eukaryota > Metazoa > Arthropoda > Insecta > Diptera > Syrphidae > Leucozona > Leucozona laternaria. Next base: position 30,552,969 of record OW026368.1, on the reverse strand, counting down.
TCGATGATGTGTCATTATGACAACCAGGAAGCATATTGATCCTCTTCACTGCAAGACTCCTCCTATTGATGGGTCTTTCTTAACATATTTTCACTGGACGGCCTTGTTTCTTACACAAGAACTAATCGACGGCTATAGTTGTAGGGGGTGCCAACAACTGATGGATATTGCTTATTGACAACCTTGGAATTACGTCTATCACGTTGCAACTGGGCAGAAGGTTGCGCTGTCAGATGTTGACTAGCAAGGCTAGCTAATCTTTTTTGCTTGACGCTACTTATTGTGGCCACCTTGCCTTGTTTGGCAATTTGGAAGGCTTCAAGGTCATCATCGAGAGGGTATGGCTTGTGTTTGTCCTCCTCGATAGGTGTTCCGTCAGGACGAACGCGGAAAACGAATGGACCACTTAGGTATGTTGGCTGTTTGAATGCTGTGGGAGACGTTGAATGCACAGAAAAACGATCTTCAGCTGATGATCGTGATGCAGGCGCATAACCATAGGCTGTGTCCATGTCCATTGCGAAGGTATGTTTGCGTTCATGCTCATCGAAAAGAGGGTTGGTAGGGTATGATGGCTGGTTTTGATGGGATAAGATTACCATTGAACTGGGAGATTGAGTTGATTGTGGGTGAAGGCTGGTAGACACTGTCACAGCTGGATGGCCACGAATCATTGTTGTCCAAACTGCAAGTGGAAGAAAAGGAAAATTAATTAATATAAGATATCAACATAAAAGTGAGGGATATTAAGTTATCAAAATTGTCATGAAAAATTAGACAAAAAATCGATTAATTGAAAAAAAAAATGCGGACAAATTTGAATTTTGGTGTACCTATAGAGCTTTGTTTAGACGTCTTAAACTTTTTTTTTTTTGAAACTATATTTGGACAGAGCTATAGTTTATAATGAGAAGGACGAAAGCTGGGTGACATTTTTGAAAATATCTAAAAAACATCAAAGCCCTTTACTAAAATGTTCTTAGTTTTAAACAATTTTCAACTGATATCATAACTAAAACTTAAACAGTGACAGTTCGTGCAAAAAAGTATACACACATACGTTTTTCACATTTGCTATTGTCAAAGTGATGTATTGTATTAATTATGTACCAATAAGATAAAAAGGCATTTGCTGATTTAAAATTAAAATGTAATAAAATGTTAAAAAGATATTAGGTAACTCGTTTAAAATTTTGGAAAATCGTTTTTTTTAACCGCATCACAATAAACTAAAACTGTGCCATTAGCCGTGTTTTTTTGCAGGCCCGGGGGGATTTTGTTGAAAAAAAACAACAATGGAGATAAGCGACGCCATAATAACCGAAACAAAATGGAGTTTATATACAAACTATCGATATCAAGTATGTAAATCACATCGATAACATAGTTGTCCTCCGTGGTTAAGTTCAGCCCCGAGAAGTCTCTGCGCTTAGCTAAGCTCGAAGGAGATTATTTGCTGTTGCTGTTGCCGCCGGGAGTACAAGAAAACACGCCTAATATCTCTTTACTTTCGAGTAATTTCCTATAGGTATTGACATATGTTACTCATTCGTTGTGGACACTTTTCAATTCAATTGGAAAAAGTGTCAGGTATTCTTTAATACTCTCGTCAAATCAGTCGATGACCATAACAAAACAACGCAATTTAACAAACTTTCTTAAAAGCTGATTCATTGTTTTCAAAACAAAATATTTTATCACTGGAATATCTTAAATAAATATATGCGCAGTTATTTTATTATTCACGTTTTTATATGCCTCTAAGGTAATAAACATAATGTATAGGTATTATAGGTACAAGAAAACCCAAAAAAGTGTATACTTACTCAATTCATTAGCACCTCGTTGATATGGATCCAGCGTGTCCAATTGATGATCTGCGAACGTCTGCAATTTCTCATAGCCATAGTTGAGAAGATCGCGTTTGCAATGATTAACTGGTACAGTTCGAGTTACTGTGTTCGTCTTACAATGATCGCTCACTAGCTTGGCAAATGTTGAATACAAATAAGACATCTGCAATAAGAAAAAAAAAAAAAAAAAAACAATAGAGATTGCGGTTCATAATACATATATTGAAAAAAGGTTGTTTTTAGTTGTACATAAATTTTGCGATATTTCCCTTGGCCGATTGTGCAAAACTAGAGCATTAATACTAACAATACAGTTCTTTGATCTATAAATCTACATTTTCTAAACTAAAGTAAAATGAAGACAGGCACTAGCCGGTTAAAAAGTAGTACTATAATTTACAAATGGTATAAGAGCAAAAACACTATATAGTGCTGTGCAAAAAACAAATTACCCTTTCAATTTGTTTTTCTTTTTCGGGGAATTATACATTTTTAAATTCAGAGATCATAAATCTAGTACTTTATTTTAAATACTTCCCATTTCTCGTTGTATTAAAATTATCGTGACCCTTACTTTGAGTATCGTTTGTTTATGGATAAATTTCGTCGAAAGTCAATCATATACAATTTGAGATATCTTAAGTTGTCAAACAATGAACGACGTTGATCAAATAAAATATCATAATTATAGATTATAGTGTCAGATAATCAATCTTAAGTTTAAACCGCACACAAATTTTTTACTAAAACTGTTGGTACGTATGTACCTGTTATAAAACATTTTGCTAATGTTTATAACAGTGCTTTCTAATTCTAAAAATAATTAGTTTGGCAAACATTTTTGGCACAGCACTTGATAAAATGTTTACCATGCTTCAGCTACTGTTCAAGATGATGATGATCATGATGATGAGTCAGTATAAAATAGATAGATGTGCATGAGAAACTGGAGCTCATCCGATGAATAAAAACGAATATACCTACCATGAGCTCTGGCTCTACTTCGGTTGAGTAAATATTCTAATTTGACTTTTTTGTTTGTGAAATTGAGCTCTTACGTGAGTGCGTGATATGTATCCGAATTGCATTGTTATTAAACTGATTGGTTTAGTTCTACCGGGCTTTTCAGTAGACATAAAAGATAACTTTAATCTACATACCGATACAGAAACGTGCCTGTCGGGAATTTTGTATACGAAGTATGAGTATGCATTTATAGAATTCAAAGATTTGAAAACAATCGATAGATTTACATATTTGTGTAAAAAAACAAACGCATTTAGAAAGATGATTCATTTTTTTTTAATTTATACTAGCTATGTATATATTAAAGCAAAAATTCGAACGAATTTTCTATTTTCCGGTTTTTGGAATGTGTCCTGATGTGGTGGATAACGTTTGACAGTTCGCAGTTCGACTTGCAGTTGCCCGATGTCAAAATGAAAACATGACGTGAGAATAGAATGTGTAAGGCATTCGATTTAAATTTGTGAGAGCATTCTTTTGGACTTGAAATTGAGAATAAAAAGCTACAACATAAGATAATTAAAGCAGCAAATGAAATTAAAAAGTTCTCAAAGAAATTTAAATAAACCGTAATTCAAGAGGGTCATTGACATTGAAAGAGCATATCAATATTTCAATCTCAACATAAGGGTTAGTATAATTAGTAGGTAATCACATCAAGTGAAATGAAAAATGAATACGTTTCACAATCGAGAACTAGCTACCATTTTACCGCAACAAGTATTTAATTTCTTACTCAGTAGTACAACCAAATCATGGGAATAATGTCATAGAATGCTATAGAATGATAGCCAAACATTTACCTGATTGGTTTCAAAAATCTAAACAATGTTTTTCCTGTACAAATTTAATTTTATCGCTAGCAATAAAATGGTGGTTAGGGCTCGATTATGCCGGGGAAAGTGGTGAAGTACTTGAACGTGCGACGCGACATGCCAAAACTTTTGTAAATCAAATTGCTTTTGAAAAACAAAGTCATACATCTCACAGTGACTTGATTTTTATATAAAAAAAAATTGTGTGAGTGCCGGGACTCACGGTTAATATGTGTAAACATCAACGTGCGCGGATCCAAAAAGGACTTGTTTTTGCTTGAAGGGGATCTTAAGATTTTTTTTACTGAACGCACCGATCCTAGTATGCAGACCGTAACGTTGCACACGAACTTTAACGTTTTTTTTCACTCTACCGCTAGCATAGATGTTTACACATCAAAAATGTGAGAATGGCGGGACTCACAGTTAATATGTGCAAAGTAAACATCAACGTTTGTTCAAGCGCAATTTTGAGGATCCATATTTGGATCCGTATGCGAAGTCGTCCATACGTTGTTGACTACGTGCACGAATCCAAATCGGACTAGTTTGCTTGAAGGGGATCTTCAGATTTTTGTCACTTAACGTGATTAATATTCTATTATGCTGTCTTTCGTAACGCAATGTGCTACACCGTAAAGTGTGACCTTGTAACGTTGCACATCAGAGGAAAGTCTTCTGTTTTTATTTCACCCTACCGCCGGCCGCGGAATAGATGTCTACACATCAAAAAGTACTTGTCTTTTGGTTATAATTGGTCTCGCTTTGATGTGACTTTGCGACAAAGTTCATTACGTTGTTAGGTTTAAGATAAAATATATTAATACACAATAACTGGATTTTGAAACTCCGTTACCAAGTAAATTCATGCTATTTTCAGCTTTTAACAAATAAATTATTAAGAAAGTTTTTTCAAAGACTGACCGGGGGTTGTTCAATGCACAAGTAAAGATAGATCGGATGAATTTAATTAACTTATTTTTGAACCTGAAAGATTAATGTCAAAAAAGTACGTTCTTAAGTTGTATAGTGAGATAAATTATAAGTAACAAAACTCGTGTATACCAATGAAAAATTTGACCATATTTTATCTTAGTGTGGTTATTTTTGACACGTTTTAGCCATTTATTGCAATAATCGTGTTTAATTACAAACAGTGGGTACAAAATGGCATTATGTTTCATTTTTTCGCACATAATACTCCGGGCAATTCAATACGAAACTTCTTCAAATAATCTGCTACAATTATTGTCAATTTCGCTCATCGAACAGCGTACCTACTGTAGAACGAAAATTTTTGTTTATGATTTAGTTCTTTCATTTTTGGATGAGATTTTTCGTTTCGCAAGGTAGAAAATAGATATTTTTTTGATTCATAATAATTAACTTTTCATCAAACTAAGAATTTATAAATTAATCACATCGATGTGAAGTCAAATCGAAATTGGCGTTTAACATCATAGTATAAATCTGGGCATCGAAAGGTCTAAAAACAATAAAAATAAATCGTTACATTTGAATCGGAACAAAATTGGTCTTCCTTGTTGCCAAAATAATATTGTATCATCATCATTATCGTCGGCTCGACAACCGGGGTCCGGTCCTGGCCTCCTTCAACAAGTCTCTCCACCAAAATAAATAATTGTGTATACTGTACGAAAATTTCACTTCACTTGCATGGTATAAACTGTCTTTTGATAAATTATAATATTTATATTTTCGCAAGCAATGTCTTTTGATAAATTATAATATTTATATTTTCGCAAGCAATATAATCTCCTTGTGTCAATGAAATCAAAGCCAATGAACGCAGTATAACCCTGATTGCAATTTTGAGGTTCTTTCAATATTAAATACTGCTTGTTTTTTTTTCTTTTCTTATGAAATCACCCTACTTTAGCCCTAAGTAAATATTTATTATTTATTTATTAATTTTCGTATCGAAACTTAATTAGACAAATATGCGTGACTTAAAAAAAAAAAGAAAAAAATAGTCTTGAACTTGAAAATAACAATAAGAAATTACATAAAGTGTCTGAGAGTTGAAAAGAAATTTGAGAGGCATTTTAAAAAAATTGTCTCTTAAAAATTGATCAACTATACACACACAAATTAACATAATAATTACGATTTTGGTGGGTTACCTAAACATCTTAAAAAGTTTGGTTTTGTAACACAAATACTTTAAATAAATTGAATCCAACAAAACCAGATATTATAAAGAAAAAAAAAAGAGTATTTTAAACTTCAAACTCTTTTGTTTGTTATCTAAACTGTCAAAGTAAGAGATTACAAAATTGATACTCAATGATGAACTATTTTAAAATAAGGTTAAAAGTCAGCACTTGGGAATTTTCCGTTTTTACTACCAATAGAGGTTGGTAGAGTTCAGAGATGTAAAAACTGCAGTCATTTGGTGACTGTAGTCAATTGACTAAAAAGACTTATTTTATAAGTCTTTTAACTTACTAATTGACTTTAACTCAAAAAACTATAGTCAGCAGTCAATTGAATTATTCTGACTTTGCAGTTAGCTAACACAGTCAGTTGTCCAGCAGTTAATTGACTGCAGTACTTTTTTGACTGCTTTCAGTCTTTTAAGTCACTTGAAAGTCAACCTAAAGTCATAGTCAATCCTGGCAGTCAGTAAGTCAGTTGACTGCAGTCTTTTAACTTAAGTCAATTGACTTTTTTTGAGTCTTTTAAATGCTTTTAAGTCTTTTGAATAAAACTTTTTATTTTTGATTGCTATTAGATTATTTGAGTAATTATTATCAATCTGAAATCAAGATTTAGGCTAAAATTTTGGCACACAGCAAAAAAAAAAGGGTTTCCATTTCCATTTCTATTTATTTTATTTTAAGAACAAACGAAATTATACTTAATAAAACAAAAAACCTGATTCTTTTGGTTTAGTTAAATTATAAAAAAACATAAAATTATAAACAACATAATATATGTTTCAAACTTTAAAAAAATACTGTTAACAAAAACAAAACAAATAAAAACATAGAACATAAATAACAAAATAGTTTCTTCTTCAAATTTAATTTAGGTTGCCGTTGACTTTCAGCATCAACAATTTTTCAAAATTAGAGTCTGAAAGTGCTCCACGCTTAGGGGTTTTTAAAAGCCCAGCTATAGAAAAAAGGCGCTCTACAGCTGCTGATGAAGGCACTGGTGTATTGTACCTTAAGAAAGCTTTCTTTATGTTTGGGTACTTGTTCAATACCTCAAGCGATGGAGACGATTGGGCGAGGTACATATCAAAATATTCGTTTTCTTCAAGAACGAACGTTTGTGAAGGATTATCTATATCATCTGTAAAATTGTATAAGATAGAAAGTTTTTGTAAGAGCAATGTCGTTAATAAAATAAAGTTCAAAGTTTTTACCTGATACGAAAAAATCGAAGTAGTTAGTCCCTAGTCGTGAGTGTACTATTGAATTTGAGTTTGTAAAAGACTTGAGATTCGATCTCACCAGTGCGCTTATTTCACAAATCTTTGTTTCCCTAAAATTTGGGTTAAGTGCGGAAACCCACTTCAGCTTGACGGAAGGACAAAGCACAGATGCAACGACGGCATCATTAACCTGTGGAGTAAGGTTGAAATAGTTGGAAAATCTTTGCACCAAAGCATTTTCCAACTTCAGCACCACATCCATGGAAAAGATACTCAAAGTTTTATTTAACTGCATTTTTCTAAATTTTGTCCTTATTGTCGCCAAAGTTGGAAGTAAAAACCCGAAAAGCATTCCTTTTTCTTTTTGCAGGAAGTCTAGTGCTTCAGCAATTGGTTTCATCACCATTGAAAACTCTTCCAAATATTGAAATTCGATTTCCAAAAATATCGGCACCCCAAGCTTCTTGCATAAATCGTTTATTTTCCCCTTGTTCTTAATAATGTGAAGTACAGAGTCATACAAAGAGTTCCATCTTGTAATAACTGGAGCTTTCAATTGGCAACCCAAAGTAGCAATTATTTGTTCCGAACTCTTTGGTCTGTTAACCTTATTCCAGAGGCTTGAACATTTTACCATAATCTTGAAAATATAAATACATTATCTACCTTATATGAAGGAAGTATGGAAAGTATTTTATATGACACAAATGTTGTTGTAAGAACTTAGAACATGAAAATATTTAAGATTGAGAGTTTATGGAAACTCGCTAGGTCAATCCTTTTTTATTTAACGACGATGATTTAAGCTTTAGAAAATGAGCACTAATATTTCTTTACAAGCTCTTCATACAAAGAAGGAAGTGTAAATAAGTTACATAGTTTTCATTGGCACTTTTCATTGAAAATTTTTATTTTTAATTTTGAAATTATAAGAAAGCAATACAATAAGAATTTGGATGCCAAAGTTAAACGTATGTATTTATCTATATGCATATAAATAGACTAAACGAGTTTTTGTGGTACCATTTTCTCAAAAAGTACTCAACCGATTTTGATAAATTTTACAAGGTGGAGACAGAAATATACACACTTTGTGTAATTTTAGATATACCCTGTCGATCACTGTGCATATTTAAAAGCAAATAAATTTAAAAACAAAAAAATTGTTTTTTTGCTTTAAACTTCAAATAAATAATTTTTTGGAAAATATATACATATGTACATACATATGTATGTATGTATGTACATATCCATATGTAATATGTACATACATAATATGTATATAATTTTTAGTAACGCAAATGTAGGCCTATTTAAGCGGGCGTAAAATAACTACATACATACATATGTATGTAGTTGTTATTATTACCAAAAACACTTCATTTTGGCCGCACCTTTCATTTAACATGACTTATTATTTGAGTTATTTGGAACTTTAACGTTACCAATGATCATTGAAATATTTAGTCATTTTACGTCAAATGACAGATCAATTTACACATTCTTTTGAATAATAATACTAACTAAGGCTACTTATATACTATAAGAGCTGACAGAGCATATCTTTGGTTTGAAAATATAACCAAAAATTGAGTACGAAGATTTGTAGGTGTATGCGTCGTGATATCGAAAACAAAAGTCCGGCAGGTTTTTTTTGGAGCCGCGCCGGAGGTGGGGGTGCAATTTTTCTTATTTAAAAAAAAATTAATTTAAGTGATAATGCTTTTGAAATTTTTTGTAAACATAGCTATTTTCAAAGCCTCACCCAAACCCTCACCACCGGCGCCGGCGCGGCTCCAAAAAAATCCTGCTAGACTTTTGTTTTCGATATCACGACGCATACACCTACAAATCTTCGTACTCAATTTTTGGTTATATTTCCAAACCAAAAATATTCTGTCAGCTGTTAGACTATTAGCCTAAGCCTTATTTTGGCATCAAAGTAATAACTCAGAATTAAAAATTCAAATTTTCAACGATGAGTTTCAGTGGCACCCTACAATCAAAAAAATCTACATCTACATTGTTTGTAATGTTTTAAAAATGAACTTACAGCTTGGCTATAAAATATTGTCACAAACTTTATATGTACTTACATTTTGATGTTTCGAGTAGTTTTGGGGGTTTTCCCGGATAATTCGCGATAAATCGGTTGAGGCAAGTAGGTTAAGAGTATGTGTCGCGCATTTTATGTGCTTTGGAAGAGAGTTCTCAAAAATTTCGTTATGACATTCTAAATGTTCAACATCGGCTTCATCGTCAATGTGTTCAACGGAGTCGGTATCATCATCATCGTTGCAATCATAATTTGTGAAATTAAATTCTTTAAAAGCCTTCACAAAGTTCGAGCCATTGTCAGTTACTGTTGCTACAACGTTTTGGCAATTCAATCCAAATGTTGCGTGAATTTCGACAATCATATCATGAATTCGGTCATATGTATGCGATCCTGAGAAACGTCTGCATGCAAGGGCAACTGACTTTCTCTCGAAAGATTCATTAAGCCAATGACATGTATAGCCGAAAAAACTACGATGCTTAGTTGACCAAACATCTGCCGTAGTACAAAAATATTTGTTTTTGGTTATTAAGCTTTTGATAGTTTTAGTAATTGATGCATACATTTCATCAATAACTTTAACAGCTGTTGGACGTGACATAACTTTCAATGTAGGATTTGAAAATTGTATAACTTTTTTAAATGCTTGGCTTTCCACAAAAGATATGGGCAGAGTATTTTCTGCAATCATTGCAGCTATTAGTTTTTGAAACATTTCTTTCTTCGAGGAACTACTTCTCTCTGTGGTTGTATTTGATTTGCTTAACAGGAATGCTTCAAAGACATCAGGATGCTTAGCTTTCACATGACGGTTGAGATTTGATTTTATTTGTATGGAACCTTTAATTCGTGTCTTACAGGAAATACATTCCACAAGTACCCCTTTTGTTCTTCGATGAAATTCGGTATCATTTAACTATGGAAAATATAAAATTCAAAAGTGCAATCAATTTGCCGCGTAGTTTTGTGTAGTTAAATATATTTCAGTTAATAGTTCAAACAAAAATAATGTTGCATTTTCTTTTCATACCGCCATGAAAAAGAAAACTTTCAGTTTTATTCACTTATGTTGAAAGTGTGTGCGTGTTGATTTAAAATCTTGCTAAGAATGTAGGAGTGTTTGGAAACAAATTTTAAGAAAACATGTATAGGTACATATATAAGTACATGCGTATTTATATCATTTTACAAATTATATACATATTATATATATGAAGGCACTTATGTGACAACCGTCAGTGTTGTACAAACTTTTTGTACAAACGTGTTGAAAACGGTTAAAACCGTGTGTGAGAAAGTAAAACAATCTTGCATGGCTGGGTTTGATATTTTAACATATTAAAAGTTTATATTTGAAGTGTTTCTTCCAAACCGACGATATATCACAGTGGACTCCCGTGGACACACGAAATTTATTCTTTTATTGTTTTTAAAATACGGCAGTAGTGCCACTTTGGCACTCAAACCACTTTTTATCATATACTCACTGCCGTAATTGTGAAACTGTAACAAATCGTGTGTTTTGAGGAAACTATAGCTGAGAATGTATCGCGTTCACGTTTAAGTAGCACTTTTTAAACGAATTCAAATTTCTATTTTAATATTTTTATAATATACGTTTGATCACATAATAATATACTTACTCTGTTTATAATTAAAAAAGCCTGACCAGAAACAATAATATTGTCCAAGGATTCATCTTCCAAAATGTTTGTTTGTTCCACCGACGACGGCGACGCCAGCAAGGGTGGTATATCTGTAGGCAGTTCAGATGAAGTCGATCCAAGTCTTCTTCTTTTATCTTCCATTTCGGAAAGGTCATTTAAAGATGAATATGGCCTTTTAGTAGCCTTATGTCCTTTTTCATCGGAATAAGTTGGATCGGCTTCATAATCATCCGACGAAAAATCCATTTTCGATTGTTTCCACTTGTTTTTTAAATTAAATTCACAAGGCACTAACAGAACACAGCACTACCGCACCAGTACAATATACGGAACAACTTTAATTTTAATGAAACCACAGCAGCAGCCAAGTTGATTGTAGGAAATGTTACAGGGTGTTCTCAATGACGTACATTACATACCTACCCAATTGAATTTTAATATACAAACTTCACTTTTCAAGAACAAGAAAATTTAGAATTTTTTATTCTCAAAAAGTAGGTTTTGAGACAAAAAAAATATTGAAATAATGATTTCCAATTTTCTGTTAAAAATTGTGCTCTTACATCAAAATTAGGGGCTTAAGACTTATTTGTTTTTAAATTAAAACTTTCATTGAACTAATAAATAATACCTACATTTATAAATATTAGCTTATTCAATAGAATATGAAATTTCATTAAAATAGAAACCAAACTAATTCCTATCTTATTATTATATTATAAAAGTGAACAACAATAATCCGATGCAACGATTAACACCTTTAAAGTTTGAATAACCGTTTTTTTTATATTCGAAATTCTTGCCTATTAACAAATGATAGGTTATAATTTTTGTTCTCTTTAGATAGAGAGTGATAAGTTGCGCTAGAAGTAAAAAAATATGCACGACTGGATCGCACAAACTTGCTCTTGTGGTTAACACCTGCAATGCAGAGACATCGTAAACATAAATGTTAATGATTCATTAACACTCTTGTGTGGCATACCCAAAAATAAGACCATTTGCTCAAAAAAGGTGAAATCCCAAATTTCGTTAAGTGATTTCTTTGACAAAAACATGATACGCATTTTTTTACAACTGATTTGGTCATTACAGGTACGAAATTTTATCAAAATGGTTATAGACGTTGTCTAGAAAATTTGAAAAAGCCAAAATAATTTTATGCCAACTACCCGTTCCAAATGAGATGAAACAAAAATTCGAATTTCTTCTTTGGGGAATGACATACAAATGCTCTGTACAGAATTTGAAGCAAATCGGCCGACCCGTTTGAGCTCTACCTCAAATAACAGTGACGAAACATACTCTTTTTTACACGAAACAATACTTGCCCTATAGAGCAAGTAAAAATCGACATTCACATGATAACAAACTTATGTGTAATACCTTTTGGCGAATATGAAAATAGAGTAGTAGAAGAGTAAACGAAATTGATAATCCAGCGTATATGCGGAGTGAAAATACAGTAGACGCTCGATATGTCGAATTATGTTTATTAATTAATTACAAATAATTTCAACGTGGTATACCTATGTTTGTTTTGAAGTGTTTTGAAGTGTTTTGTTTTTTTTTTTTTTTTTTATGAATAATAAAGTTTATTTTGTTTTTTCATTGTTATGAATTGTTGTTTTAACATAGTTAAAAGTTTACAATTTTGAATCAAATTTTACTTTGGAAAACCTATTAATATGGTGACCGTCTACTGTACAAAGATTCGATTTTATTAAAACATAAATTTAAATTTATTCAATAAATAAATGGACAAATAAATGGACAAATAAATAATAGAAAATAAATAAATAAATGAAGAAGTGTCCTACAGCTTGGAGTTCCTTTTATACTGCAACGTAAATGTAAAGTAAATATCCAAATAGCGCAAAAGTAAAAGCTCTTGCCACTAATTAAAAACAAACATACTTAAGTCACTGTTACTGGTAGCAGGCACGTTTTCAAAATCACTGCAGAGAATATGTATGTTATAGGGTTGCGTATATTTTTCTAGTATTTTTCTACTTACTATCTCACATCCAAAATATCTCTTTCATTGTCAGTATCATAATCATCTTTATATTCTTGAAATAAAGAAATTACTTTCTGGCATATGGCGATGAGATTATCACAAAATTCCATATTTTTAATAATCATTTGACGAAAATCGAATGAATTTAATTGTATTTCGTGGTTTGAAAAATATTTTAGGAGAGCATTTTGAATGTCTTTTAATTTTTCCAGATATAATTGAAATCTGTCCTGATAGTCCCAGGCATGCCATCTTAGAATTTGATCCGGAAAATTGTAATCAATTAAAAAATGTATGTTATCTAGATCCTCGAACAGTGTAACGCACATTTTTTGGTGTTTCTCAAAATACATTTCTGCAGTGTGCTTAGGGTTTGGCCAATATCTTGGTTTAAGATTTATTAGTTGACTCAAATAATCTAATAGTAATAAGAAATAATATGTTTTATTCAAAAGACTTAAAAGCAGTTGAAGTGGACTGTAACAAGCTTAATAGATGTTGAATTTGTCCAAGATAAAAAGAAATTAAAATACCCCATTACATATTGTATCAAATAAATATTTAATATATTAACATATAATTATCAAACGCTGAATAAATTATATTATGTCAATATATAAAATATTTATTTGATGAAATATATAATGTAAATAATTCGTTTCAAAAAGAACGATGCTATCAAAAAATTATACTTACAAGAGGAAGAGCGAATGCAATTAACTATATGTTTCCTAATGTAATGCATAAACTAACATAAACAGGCAAACAAAAATCAATAACTGATAAGGTTTTGGTTATGTTTTAAGAAAGCACTTAATAGTGTATAATTTGAATGTTTGGCAAATGTTAACAAATATTTTAAATAATTTGTGAGAATGATTTTATACGCAATTTTGAATCAAATTAAAGTATTTAAATGAATTATGTGAATGAAAAAAGATTTAAGTTGATTATTGCTGAACAGCAGTTAAAAGACTTAAAAAAAGTCAATTGACTTAAGTTAAAAGACTGCAGTCAACTGACTTACTGACTGCCAGGATTGACTATGACTTTAGGTTGACTTTCAAGTGACTTAAAAGACTGAAAGCAGTCAAAAAAGTACTGCAGTCAATTAACTGCTTGTCAACTGACTGTGTTAGGTAACTGCAAAGTCAGTATAATTCAAATAACTGCTGACTGTAGTTTTTAAGTTAAAGTCAATAAGTCCACATTCTTACTACAATTCAATGGATTTAGTCAATTGACTGGGACTTTACTGACTGTAGTCTCCAATTGACTGCAGTCTTTACAACTCTGGTAGAGTTGTTTTGATTTAAGCTTGTTAACTTTGAAAATTGAATTTAAAATTGAAACAGAACCGTTATTATTGCTTTTAAGATATACAGGTATGTGTATGTACAAAATAACTCTGAGTGGTTGTCACACAATATATAATAAATATGTGGTAAAAAAATGTTTGGCAATCATGCGATCCTCAATATAAATATAAAATCATGTAACTACTTAAAAAAGTATAGGTACGACATTTTATCAACAAAAACAACCATAAAGCATTCCTTGAAGAGTTTAAGAGTTTTGCCAAATTAACTTAAAACTTTCCATTAATAAGTTTCAAAACGTTGTCATTTTAATGCAGAAGGTTTCCCTCTACTCAAGAAATTTGCATAGGTACATATACATATTTTTGTGGCAAACAAAAATATACTACACCTTGAACGTACGGACTCGAAGTCTTATATTGGACAATTTTCTTTGATTTGAATTGTAATGAGGTATTTTTGTTCGTATACAAGAAGGCTAAATGGCACGCTATGGTTTTTATTATAAGTCGAATAACAATAATGCAATTGTACGTGATACGAATGACCAAATGTAAGACATTATAGAAATGCATATTGCAAATAAATAAAATCAATGATATCAACATCAAAAATAATTAATATTATGATCTATTATAATCCCATAATAGCATTTTTAATTATTTTATTTTGAATAACCATTTCCACTACTTTTCAGATGAGTAATATTGTTAAAGACAAGAAGATTAAGGCTGTTATATTTACAAACGTTATAAAAGTCATGATTTTTTAAGAAAAAAAAAATAGCTATTATAGGATTAATTTAAATAAGTTGACACTTATTACTACTTTATCATTCCAATCAATAGCTACTTCATAAAAAAAAGTTATAAGAACTGACTAACTGGTTTATATATGTATATATAAACGGTATCAAGTTCAGTGTTAAATTCTATTAAGTCTGCTCTTTCGACTTTATTCCTTCAATTAAACTTTTATAATACAAAAATATTGTAGAATGATAAATGTTTTGAAAAAGTTTGCATAATTATTATAGATGAATACCAAATAATTTATCCCAGTATTTATAAAATTATCTTTTGTTTCGAAATTAGGCACTCTCCTTCTCTTTCCGAGCTGTTAGATACAGCAGTAAACTTTAATCACAGGTTTCGGCCATATAAGAAAAGTTATAAATTTTAAAATTTAGTTGAACATAAGAATAATGTCAGTTGTTGAATTACATATATTGGTCTTTTTTAGGTTTAGTTTTTAACATTTTTAATTATATTTATATAAATAAAGCCAGGCTTACTTATTAACGTCAATAATTTTTGTATTACCAAGATACGCAAAGAAATCGAATCAATTGATGTATACCTATTTGATTTGGATTAGTATATATCAGTGTTGCCAGATGGAAACAAATTTCCCCACAAAAACATTTAGAAACCCCCCAGATTACCACATTTTATCAACAGAAACCCCTAATTTTTTTTTAACTTTTTATTTTTATTCACAGCTCCTAAATTTGTTTTTAACTTTAAATTTAAGTAATTCACAATAAAGTTGAGTAGCTGCAATAAAAAAATTTGTAAAAAAAGGTACTAGGTAATAAAAGAAAATTTAAATCAATTAATAATATTTAAATTGCCAAGTAAATTTTCTAATCGACACTTCATCTGGCAATTAAAATACTTTGATTTTTAATCATAAGTTATATTTACGTACTATTCAGATATTGGGAAACATAAGGGAGGTTGATAATAGATAATTAATCAGACATTGTGAAACAAGCTCTTAGGTCCAGTTTTTCAGTGTGCGATTAAAGTTAAATGCGAGTTTAATCATAAAATTTGGTGTGTGTTAACTCAGGATTAACTGAACAGATGCTTTTGATGTTTTAGGCAAAGAGTTTGTTAAGTCATTCCGCATTCATTCTCCACCGGAAAACTGCTTCCTCAGTTCATTGTGGGTTAATTTATTTCTAGAGCTAGCTAACTCTGGTTTAACTCACGAGAAATATAGACACCTTAATATGAAAATTAAAATATAAAGGAATTAAAATTTTTTTTGCACTTCTTTAAAAAAGTTCTAATACACTATCGTGATCTTCGTTTTGACTGTCGTGTCGGTTTGATACATATTTTCACTTGTGAAAGTTTTAAGCATTTCTTCTGTTCGTGTAAAATTATGCCATTCAGAATGTAAGGTATATCTAACTCGTAGAATGCTGTCCGCTGTTTCAATACCCATACGATTCCTCAACCTCTTAGCTCTAAATGAATCCCCCCAGATTTCCCCCCAAACATCTCGTCCCCCCATATTACCCCCAACGACAAAAAAAGCCCCTTAATCTAGGGGGAAAACCCCCAAACTGGGCAACCCTGGTATATATGAATATTATTTAAAGCTAGTTCTTGCAAAATGTTAAATGTTAAAAATGTTTATTTCCCAAATAAAACAACTTACTTGACTTTCTAACCCATAAAACAAAATTGAATGACTGCCAGGCCACAACACTCGTAATGAATGTTAAGGTAAATGAACTTCAAAATAAATTTTCATCATTATTGCTGAAAATATAAACAAAAAAAGAAAGTTCCGTTCGTTGACTTTTTATCATAATATACCTACAACATAATCAACTAAATGAACAAATTAATCTCAAAAAATATTATACAACAACTAAAGCCCATTAGATAAAAGGTCTTCAAAGAGGACCTATAACCTACGAAAGCCATACATACGATTATGTATGTAAACGTACAGTTAAATGTAACTTTCAATAAAGTTTTGGATTTTTTGAAAGGCACTGACAAAAAAGCCATATAGTCATAGTCAACACAGGTGTAATTAAGATATATCTTTTTAAAGTATAAGTTTGGTATGATATAAGCGGAAAGAGTCATTATTGTTTATTGCGGACGGACTCACTATCACTAGACGAGTGTTGTTTGCATCTTATTTAAAATGTTCACTTTATAGGGACTGGTGGAAGTTATGCATTTGTATACCTTTGGAAGGAAGTAATTAAATAGGCAAAGGTTGTTTTTTTTTTTTAACTATTATGATACAAGATTGTGAGAGAAATTTCTCTTGCTATCGATAAATTTGATGAATAATAAATAATGTGAAGAATTTGTTCTATTTTTGAAATAAAATTTGAACCCGATGTGCACTCATTTTGTGCATGTATTACTAGATTGTGGCTTAATTATCTACAGTCAATATTTAAAATGCAATTGAGGTATCTATAACAAAAATACATAAATACCTATTAGCAAAAATAACAGAATATTTAAATTTAAAGGGCAGTTTTAATTATTTTTTAAATATTACTTATTTTTAATTTTGTGTTATTTTATAAAAATGTAAGCAATTATGTCTTTTGATTTGAAAAAAAAAAATCGCTTTCAAAAGCAGCTTTTTTTTGCTTTGTTTCTCTTAAAGCAATTACGATTTTCGAAAACGTCAAATCAATGTCAATTTAACCGGCAAATGATCGTCATTTATAGAAGTTGCATTTGGAATTTCGTTTTGACACAGAAGACTTTTGCAGTTTGCTTTAAAGAACATTCTGAAAATGCTTTTTTGACGCTGATGACGTTTTCGAAAACGGCCAATATAATGAAGAAATGGAAGAAAAAAAATGTTCATCAAATAAACCGAGTTACATCAACAGAAGGTTTTAAAATATCCAAAAATACCTGAAACAGGTTAAAAAAGAGGAACAGTCTCACAATTTTGTTCTGAGGCTTAACTCTTTTTAAAAAATATGTTGTTTTTGTAATTGATAAACATAAAAATTTCTGTCACCAAAGTGTAAACCTTGTATGAAATGAGGTAGATACATATGTATATATTTATGTATTTATGATAATTGGTCCCTATAGCTTTCTCAATAAACAAAACTGCTTACTGCTATAGCAAAACAAATTTGCTTACATCCCTAAGATGAAATATTATAGTCACAGAAAAATGTATGGCCATATCAAATATTTACTCCAGTCCCAAATTTTTAGTTTTTTTAATAAATAAAACCTAAGTCTCTGAACCTGAGTGAAAAATTGGAGTTTTCGTATTTATGGGCATAAATCTGTCTATGATTGAGCTATATCATCCAGCTCAAATAATAGAATAAAAAATCGATCATCCATTTTTCACATAAGAAAATAGCCAAAGTTAGCATAGGTACTAGGTATACTTCTATTTTTTTAAAAACTGATTTCTTGAAAGTTCTGGAATATATCGATAAAAGTAAACTAATTATTATGTGTAGGTATATAGTTCCTCGGCAAGAAATCTTCAAAAAATACATCATTTTCGATCAAATGTGGAAATAAGCCCATCCCCTCAGCCAAAATAACCTCATGTGACTGCCTTGAGAAATAGATTTTGCCCTGCTGATTTATCTTAACATACATTTTATGAATTTTACGAAACTCAGCTATCCAATATTTTCCATCTGTTAATATGACTACAATACTGAGTGCTCACTTTAAAAATCAACTGTTGATGTCATGCAAATGCAATCACTTGTAACAATAATATCTGCCACATATTTTGCACTTTCCCCGCAACGACTTTTGTCACATTAAGAAAGCAATAAATTTTCACTGTTATTTTCAGAACGTGTCAAATAGGGGTCGAAATTTGTATACGCTTGCTTTCACACCTTAATTTTCTCTAAAAGATAAAGACTCACCAAATAATACACACATGGAACAGTGCCAACCAGTATTATAGTATAGACATAATACTATCTTGCCTGAATATTCACTGTTTACGAGTAGGTAGATAGCAAAATATTTTGTTACAAATACAATTTCCAAAATAAAAATATTGAATAGGTAATCAATTAAATTTAATATCAGGCGAGTAAATAACATATACCTACCTAATAAAAATAAACTTTCACTTTCACACACATCTTGGCGCACCAATTTTCTAGTTCGAGAAGAAAGTTGTAAAAATACGCATTTAAAAAATTGTACTTAATTAATTTCACGTTTAAGATACTCCATCAAATAATCAGCAATGACATTCAAATGACTTGAATGCAATAAGAGCCATAATCTTGATGTGGAGATGTTGTTCAATTATTTCTGAAAGTAGCTTTATGTAATTATACTTTGTACACCTGGGTGACGCTGAAAATTCGTCGTATAAATATGATGGAGACAAAATTAAATGCCTTTTAATTTATTTATAATTAACGTCATTCAGTAATTTTAATAAATCACATTAAATTTGTAAAATTCAATTTAACATCAATGACAAGAAACTTCAAAGAGTTTGTTATGTTACATTAGTTATAAAGATGATTTATTT
Source organism: Leucozona laternaria (assembly GCA_932273885.2). NCBI lineage: Eukaryota > Metazoa > Arthropoda > Insecta > Diptera > Syrphidae > Leucozona > Leucozona laternaria. Next base: position 30,533,494 of record OW026368.1, on the reverse strand, counting down.
AGCTAAAAATTTTAAACATTTTTTTTAACAAGACTATTTTCTTTCTTTACGACGTTTTGATTAATAACCTTTTATGGGCTGTACATGTCAATAATTCCATTATTTTTAATTATAAAGTGACATTTTGGGTGTGGTTATACAAGTTTTTTCTTCAATTAAAATTATACATACAATTCTTAAGTTTCCTCAAAAACCTTTCGATTCTTAAAGACAAATATCTCTATACCAGACATTTTATATGCATATAAATTATCATAAAAAGTCCTCCATCCATCAGGAAAAGGAGTCATGAAATTAAATTCACTCTAAGGCAAATAAAAAATAAAGACCATTGAACTAAAAAGCTCTTTGCATTTCGCGATAATAAAGGAACAAATATAAATCGATATGCGAGCCCTAACAAAAAGTTAATAAAATTCACGGAAGCCTGCACATTCAAGCCACATAATTTACAATTCAAAGCCTGATGTTTATTACCGGAAATAATATATATGTAGATGGTGATATCTATACGAGACAATAAACAACACCTGAACATCCATTAGTCACCATCATAACCAAAAGGAGTTAGATCAACTTATAAAAGCCACCAGCATTTTTATTACCATAAAATGTTGTCAGTTGTCGCAGATACTTTTACCTCAACTTGAAAAAAAAAATTGAAAATACATATTTTACGATGTGTCATCATTTAAGTTAGTGGAACGTTAATATAGCTATAGGTACATTATATTTTGCAACAAAGTTAGAAAAAAAAACAAAAATTCATTGCTCCCTAAAAAGAAGGTATAGGTATGTGAATTTTTTTTTTCGTACCAGCACGTTTCATCAATATTTTTACTTGCGATATAGGTACTATATGGGAAGTTATGGATTCGTACAAAAAATCGAACTCGAGATTTTGATCAAACTTTACATTACGATGATAGAGAAGTCAAAAAAAGTGGGTCTCGCAAAAACGTCCGTCTGTCTGTCTGTCTGTCTGTCTGTCGGTTCGACTACAGCTTAAACGGATGGGTCGATTTTCTTTAAACTTGGTACCTAGCGTTTTTTGGACATTCCCCCCACCCGTTTTTTTCTCTTTTTTTTTAGGACCAAAATTAACAGTAGCTGTCATACAAAATTTCTTGGCCAAAAAGGAAAAACTTATTTTTCTCAAATCCAGCGCTACAGAATTTGTTTTTAAGAACTCCATAAATTTAAATAGTTATAAGTTGCTGTTTAATAAAAAAAATGGTTCCGAAAAATGGTTATTAATGGTACCTCCCAAAGAACCATTTTTTTGATTTTCGCTTTTCTCAAAAACGGTTAAACAGATTCTGATCAATTTTTTTATGAAGAAGTATTGACACATTCTAAATAATATTGTGTACAAAAATTTTCAAAAAAAATATTTTTTAGATTTTTAAAAAAGTTTTAATATTTTTTTTTGAAAACTCAATATTTCAAAAACGACTTGGTCGATTTTCATTAAACTTGGTAAATAACAGGTTTTTAACTTTATCTAGAAGATTTTTGACAAAAATTATTCTAATACCCAAAAATAACGGTGCCTCCCATACAAATGTTAAAAAACCATTATGAAAAATATTTTGGTTCTCAAAAACAACTCCTACGATTTTCATAAAAGTTTTTTTGTGTGTTAAAATTAGTACGATCTACCATTTAAAATTTTTAAAGTTTATATTTTACGTTTATTAACAGTACCTCTCATAGAACGGTTTCTTTGATTTTCGACTATCTCAACATCTGATCAACCGAATAAAATTAGATTGTGTATACAGAAGCTTGTAACAAATATAAATAAAAGTGCGTATCAAAATTTTCTAAAAAATGATTTTTGGATTTTTTAAAAAAAAATCAAAATTATTTTTTGAAAATTCGATATTTCGAAAACTGGTAGCAGATTTTTTTGTGAAGTTCATTTTTTAACGCAACATTAATAAATGCTTTAAATTGGCGTACCAATTATTTTTCTCAAAAATGTTAACGAAATTTTATATATAAAAAATTAATTATTTTTAAAACCGCTCCTACGATTTTCAAAATTTTTTTCTCATAAATAAAGATTTATATAAGAAATCAGATGGTGTACATCGCGTTGGGTTAAAACGGATTCAAAGTATTTTAATCAATTTCTTTCAAATTTTGTTGATTTAAAACAATTTACCAGTTTAAATAGTATAATTTCCTTTTATGCATATTGCATATGTGCAACACTAGGCTATATTGTTAATTTTTGTATACTCACATAATACCACCTGAAACTAAACTAAGATTTGGCAAATTTAATTTAGTTCAGACTATAGAACCACAATGTGATCGCGCATAAGAGCAAGTTCGTGCGACCCAGTCGTGCATATTTTTTTTATAGCATCACAAATCAATCAAACAATTTATCAAATATAACAACGAGTGCACAACACAGCACATGTACTGAATTAATTAAATACAAAACAAAAAAAAAAATATTACACATTAACACTCTGATGAAGAGTCGAGGTGGTGTACATGGGAAGTGTAACAAAGGAAAATTGTTGTAAAATCATTTATTTTGTAGTATTACATTATTGCTCACCTTCGAGCTTATACGAGCTCGATGCTAAACAAATTAACTATAGGTTTACACGTCTAGACCGGCAAGCGTGCAGTTGAAAAAATAATTGTTTGAAGCTTCATTTTCCTTTTTTTTCACAATTTTAATTTTTTTTTTTTTTTAAATTTATATGCATATTGTAAAGTCAAGATTTATCAATATCACCGTAATGTACATACATAATGAATTAACAGAAATAGAATCCCGAAGATCATCGAAACGTGATTTCAACAAAATAATATACTAGGTAAATAAAAAAGTGGTACATGGACATAGTTTAAAGACACATTATTGTGTTTGTATGGTGTATGTTATCTCATCATTGGGATCATGTCGAGTATCCCACTCAAAATGATTAATTTTATTCATTAAGTTAGTTCTTAATGGTTTTTAATTTAAATTTTATTATTTATTTTTAATCTGCTGTAGTTTCCCCATACTGCCTGATTGTTTCCTTTGTAGTTTTTACGATTAATTCAGTTTTTTTTTTTTTAAATAGATTAAGAAGTAGATATTGATAGACATGGCTGGACTTAGTTACTTTAGTTCAAAAGCTTAAACAGTTTCAACATAATTATTTAAAGGAGAAATTTATTCACTGATGTATGCTTCTAGAATGAATGAAGGGTCTCCTAAAAGGTAACACACTAGTAGACATTTTTTCAGGAAGTATATTGCACTCGTTTTAAAAACTATATGATATAAAATTTTAATAAAAATGGTTTTCTATATGTCTGTTTGGTATCTTTTTCAGCAAAATGTGTAAAACCTGTCAAAACACCAAAGTGAGAACAAATTGATTTCTCAAAAAAATGGAGAAACTTACAAGAAAGTTAACAAACGCACTGAACCACTTTTGTGTACAAAACGTCAGAATTTTACTCCTCACATCAACAACCACATGCCAAAAGTCTGCTTTTGTTAACAATTTGCGTTTAATTAAAAAAAAATTACATAAATTATAAATTTCCTAAGTTATTTATTATTTATAAAGTTAAATTTCACATTTTGGAAACCAAAATTTCAAATTAAAACCAAAAGACGCTAACAGCTGGGTGTTTTGACAGTCTTTACTCTTCTAACACCCAGAAATTTATGTAGCACAAATTTGCAAGTTATCCAATGGAGGGGAAATTTGTTTCTCTGTCGTTGCAACTTTTTCGAGTTTACAAACAGGAATTTCGGCATGACAAATTGTGCAATTTTGTGAAAATTTGTGCAAATTCGCAAGAAATTTTACGTTACCAAACAGACCTTATATAGTTGTTCAAACTAAAATTGACTTCTCCGACATGAAAAATAAAATTTCCAACTTGATCGCACGAGAGTGTGCCCTAACGCTTGACGGTTGCCATGGCCAAGCATTGCAATATAAAGAATTAGTCTACACTTTAGAATTTAATGTAGGTACAACTAATGTTTCTAGCTTAAATGAAAAGGCTTGTTTACCAATTTGTCTTTACATATTACAATTTCAGTCTTGTTTTTCAAGCGTATGCAAAACGAATTTTATCTGTGGCTTCCAAAATGCTAACGAAATGCTTGCCAAAACACAGCGGCAAATATCCATGGAGAGTTTCACGAAAATAAAAGGAACACCAAAAACAATACAATCAATGGTCCAGGCAATTATTTCTGTGCGAAAAAAGAGTGGAGACTTCTCCACAATAATCTGCTACAATCAATTTCGCTCTTTGGATGCGTGCTGCAATACGAAAAGCAGAACGAATATTTTCGTTCTTGATGTAGCCTAGTTCTGTATAGTCTACAACATGATGCCAGAGGGCAATTAATTCTATGCGTAAAAAGAGTGTAGACTTTTCCAAATAATCTGCTACAATTGTTATCAATTTCGCTAATCGAATAGCGTACTGGTAGAACGAAATTTTTCGTTGTAGATTTCTATGTATCATTAGCCTTGTTCCTTTGGAGGTGGCAAACTACTCATGAGTAGATCCAAACGATAATCTAGTACTACCAACTACTCGTGCTTTTATGGCGAGTAGAGAGATTTGTAGGGAAATTAATTCTGTGCGTTTCATTGAAAATGGCTGGCAAAGTACTCGTGAGTGCTTCGCCACCTCCAAAGGGACATGGCTATTTTTGTTTGAGATTTTTCGTTTGGCATCAGCACTAACGAAAAAGTGTCAAAAAACTAGAAATAGCTAACAAATTAATTTCTTCTTCAATTTGTTTCAAGAGAGTGCTTTTAGGCCTTTCCTGAATTATGAGGACATAGTCCGGCATGCACGATGACTTATTATGAGTAAAACACATCGTGCAAATACTCAGTATATGATTATACCTTCGAAGAATTGCAACCAAACAATTGAAACGGGCATGTGGGAGAGAGGAAGTATTCTCTTTAAATACACATTACGTTGAGTTATTTTCAATGCAATATACCTATCGTGTTGCATCGTGGTTATGATTTTACAGGGTGTGAAACCGTTCCGATTGTAAGTCTTTATTGAACAATCAAAATGAAGATAATTAGTGCACAAATTAAGCTATACAATACATCCAGCTTACGAGTGGTAAATCTATAACTAGATTAATATTAGGTAACAAAGTTGCCTATAATAGGTATATCTAGTCAGGTATTGTACCTTTATATTTGAATTTGTATTTTAAAAGAGCTGATATAATGTAGGTAGGTACATATATCACCAATAAAACAAAAAAATAGTTCACTTATGTATGCAAATACCCGCATAACTAACAGCCTATTTTATAACGAGTGAGATGCAAACTTTTATTGCAATACAAACCAGCCCTATAGAGTTAAATAACTAAAGTATGGAGTCTCCAACATTCCAACGCCTAAGCCTATTTAACATAATAAATTAGCTGGACAATTCGAGATCGTTCCGAACTTCTCTTCCAAATTTACACATTAAGTTAAGTTAAGTTTGCTTAAATATTTTCTAAGGTTAATGTTTTTTAAAGGTTTTTAATGTTCATAAATAGTAAGCTTAGTTCTGGTTTATCATTCTGATGTATCTTTATAGGTATGTTTAATTTTGCGGCACCCTGTCCTTCAACCGAATGAAAATGAATTTGTTATTCATAAAGCAGTTGACGGCCACACCACCGCATTATTTTATATATCCATCGGATGCCGTATACAAAACAAAACGAGCATAATGCATAAAAAAACATAAATACTATGCATCGCCACATAAGACACGACAAACTATGCGGCAAGTTGCTAAATGATTTAAATAATAAGTTAATAAACGTTTTTAATATCGTTTCTAGGAAATCTATATGTTTAGCTAGACGGACAGCCAATGCGCATTTTATTTTTATTGTTTGTTTGTTTTTTTTTTTTTTTTGAGCAAATGCAAATCTCACATCAGTGAGTGGTAACGAACTTGGCAATTTTTTTTTTTTTAATCTTAGTTGAATCTATCTTTTTTGGCTTAGCAAATATTTTGAATTTTTTGTTTATAGAGTTTTTGTTTGTAGATATGTATCTATATCCATGCTTTGACGTCGTTGTTTAAACTTTTTTGATCCGGTTTTCTATTTTGTCTTTAAATAAAGGTACATCCTGTAGATACTAGTAATGGGTTCCTGAAAAAAATCTAGATTTTAACTTTGTAAAGTAACTTAAGTTTTTCTGTAAGTCCTCCATTCAATTGGTAGGTAAGTTAAAAATATGACTTGAATAGATCTATTTATAATTTGTCCATTACGGTACTGTGAATTTGTGTAAATTTTCACGAATTGCAGTCAAAACACCTTTCCGTAGCCCAAGCGTCTTCGCTAAAAATTAAAAACTTCCACTTCTTGTGTATTTCTGTCCTGGGAATTTTTGGAAACTCACAATTCAGCAAAATGTCAGTATCTACTAAAGTAGGGCTTATTTTTTAAGCCAGCAAAACTTACTTTGTGACGTTCTGCAGTACGCTGTTCAATGAGAATTAATCATTGGCCGCGTTCGGGTGCCAATCCGATAGGCTAGCCAAGATACCTTAGTATCCGATATGTTTTCGAACGACCAAAACCAGATAGGTTACATTTGCTGTCAAAAGACAAGGCAGCTAATTAAAGGGAAAACTATTGAGTTTTTAACGCGACGATTTGATTTTAATTTTATTGCAAATCCCTTCTGAATCATCAATTAAGTATTCAGTACCATTTAATATCACAATGGTATATATTTTAACCCTTATTTGTTATTTTATTCTTTAAAGCCTAGTACGCAGATCGCGCTAAATTTTACCTTCCACTTTTCTCTCCAAACGTCAGCTAAGCCCCTAGCTAAATTTTGACATGAGAGCGTTGTGGAGAATATGTCAAAGAGAACAGCTGTTATCTGAAAAAATTATATTTAACAATTTTAAAGAATTTTTATTTCATTATTCCAAGTAATTTCAACCAAATAAAATGGATTATTTTCTTTGCCCGAGATAAATAGTTTGTTTCCAAATATTAACCACGTTGCTTTTTATTTTCACAAAGCAAAATTCACAAAAAATTTAAGAGTTAAAGAAACCTTCAAAATTTAGCTCGAAAATTAATGTGCCGAACAATTATTTCGTGCGCTAAATTTTGACAGATAGTTATGTACAGTATGAAACAAAAATGTGTTTTTTTAGTTGGAGCTGCGTATCACTCGGCTAAAATGCTTGGCTAAATTTTAGCTTGGCTAAACTTTGGAGAGAATTTTGTATGAAAACGAAAATTTAGCGCGATCTGCGTACTAGGCTTAAACGAACAAAATCAGACGCGACACCAAAAAGCAAAATAAGTAGTCGGCTGTAGGTATAATCAGCTGTGATCAGCTGTTCCCCAAATTTCCATCGGATAGTTTAGTATCGCGAAAATTTTAGGATAGCTTGGGATTTGTTTCTGACAACAGCTGATTGGTTTATTAGCTGAATTTTTCTATACGAACAACAACAATACAAACCTATCCGGATAGCTTTGGATAGTTGCCCGAACGCGGCCATTTAAAAGATGTTAACACAGATTAGCCACATGAAGATGAGAATCCCTGGCAGCCATTTTAACTTGCCTACAAGCTTGAACTGTCAGATATCAGATAAAAAATGAGAACGTGTGTATAAAAACCTCACACATAGACAGTAGGGATCTTCAGACACCGGTTAAATTGTTGTTGCAACTTTTGTTTTGGAGGGTGAAACGTACGAAACATTCTCATCTTCATATGGCTAATCTGTGGATGTTAAGGTGAGTATCAACGTTATCTTGAGTTCACTTCCCAATCTAGAAAGTGGGTAAGTGGTGTAACTCAGGCTGTTTACAAAAAAAAGCCGGCAGGTACAACTCTATGTGGGGACCTCGAGCTCTTTCTTAGTTCTTAGTTTTTCCTTTAAAAATCAAAAAATTCTGGCGCAAAATTTTAGACGATTTAGTACGATGTGAAAGCATTTTTAGTACAATGCTAGGTAAGAAAGAGGACTTCCCAAATTTTAAAGCAATTAGCATTTTATTAAAGTTAAAATCACCAAATAGCTATTTTATGTATTTAGTATCATACTATAACTCCATATGTCACTTTGACAATAACAAATGTGAAAAAGGTATGTTTGCTTAATTTTTTGCACGAAATGTCATTGCTTTAAGTGTGTTCAGCTTGAGTTTATTAAAGAAATAGGTTTAGTATGATACTTGTTACAATATATTTGAAATTAAAAACATTTTAGTAAAGAGTTTGAAAGTTAATATATTGTAAAGTATTTAGTATCATGCTAAACATGCTTAAGATCAGGGTGTTTAAAATAATGCGCCATTGCCTTCAGAAATAGAATTTTTCATTTGAAGTTTAACGTCTTGAGGAATGTTTTAATTTTGTTTTTATTTCACTGTAATTAACTTGCTTCCCCTCTTAAAACCTTGTTATATAATAGCAACCTCGTACAACACAAATCTGAACCTAAAGATTTTCCTAATAAACAAACAAAATATCAGTAAATTTTTGTAAACAAAATTTTTAATAGTGAATTTTGAAAAGGTCAATAGAAGGATTAAGACCGGCTTTTACTCTTATAGCATCACATTTATCTAGGTTCTTATTCTTATTTGCAAAAAATAAATATATTGGCGATGATTAAGAAAGAAGATTGTTTATGTTTGTTGTTTGGGTTTTTTATGGAAATATTTTTTTTATATTTTATAATTTTTTTTTTTGGGTTTTTTTTGTTTGTTATTCTAAAGTGGTAATGCTAATTTTTGAGAATATTTATGAGAACTTTGGCGACTTACACTAGATTTGGTGGAATTCCACATTTTATATCCGGTTCTTGATAAAATTATAAAATTCAATAAAGACAGTTATAGAATAAATTTGTAGAAGTCTCTGACGTATATAGTTTATAGCTAAGGTGAGAATTTGTATATCAAAACAAATTCCTTGATTTAACTTCAGAATATATAAATATGTAATGCAAAAGAAAATGTTAAAGGCAAATATTTGCATACAAATTGGGAGTTTAGACAAAACAGTTTTGTTTATTTTAAATTTGATTTCTTTCTTTGATAAGGAAATACATATAGAATAGACATTTATATATTGTTAGAACTGCCTTGATTTATATTTTAGTATTCAAGGGAAAAAATAAACGTACAAGCACTCTATGAGGTTAAAGTGCTTATTTTTTGATACTAAAGGAATTTTAATTAGTGAAATAGTTTCAAGAAAAGAACTTGCTTTGCATTTACAAAATTGAATTTTTTATTACCAACAATATTGCTGATTAGAGGCTCGTCATTTTATTTTTTTTTTTGTTTTTAATCAAAAATTCTTTATTTAGAATATATGGAAAAATAATTTTATGAAATCATTAAGAACATTCTTTCAGACAATTAAGAGACATTTTTTAATAAGAATGTAATGCTAAATGCTTTGCAAATGAATGAAATAACTTTAAAAGAATTGTGCGAGTACCGGGGGACTCACAGTTAATATGTGTAAGCATCAACGTTCGTCTAAACGCAGTTTTGGGGATCCGTATTTGGATCCGTATGCGAAGTCGTCCGTACATTGTTGACTAAGTGCACAGATCCAAAACGGACTAGTTTGCTTAAAGGGGATCTTCAGATTTTTGTCACTGAACGTTCCCAATTTTCGTAACATAAAGTGCTACATCGTAATGCGTGACCTCGTAATGTCGCACAGAGGAAATATTCACGTTCAATCACAAAATCTGAAAATTCAGATCTGAATTTATGTTGTTGAACGCAAAAAAAATCTGAATTTTCAGTTGAAAGTTTTTGTGTCGAATGCTATCATTTACCTAAAGTATTTAGTATTTGCATTAAAACGAAATAAAATAGAACTTTAATTACATTCTTAAACTAAAAATTAAGAGTTCGTAGTTCTGGTGATGATATATATGATATATGTAACTAAATCAGCAACAAAATACAGCAAGATTATGCAAAGTTCAATGAAAAAATAATTCCACAATATTAATTGCGATGGAAAATTGTGGGAATATTTTTCTAGAATAGTCTTATTATGTATAAAAGTATTTATTTTTTAGCAATGAAAATTAATCATCAGTCATCACAAATCCATCACTAACCAGAGCGAAAGTCATAAAGTTCAACTTCTATGTATAGTAATTCAACATTTCCACCACCACTATCACTTCATTCTATATTTTCAGATGAGATTTTTTGGATGAAAATTCAGAGGAAACTTAAGCAAACGTAACTAAAAGTCATCTAACTTTTTATGGCAGCTGGCCAATCAGAAGCTCCTAAAAATTCACAAATCTGACAATTCAGATGTAAAGCGTAATGCGTTGAACGCGCCCAATTCCACGGTTGTGTTTTACTCTACCGCCGCGCCGGCATAGATGTTTACACATCAAAAATTAGTTTCTATGAAAAGCTGTAGTGTGATTTAGGTTCACAACCTTTCTTTTTTCTTCGGATTAACAATTCTAATTGCTTCATAAAATTATGCAAACAATTGGGCAGAAACTAGGGCAATTATAATAAAACATGTTAATTAGACGAACAACGTAAGGAAATTTTGGACGAAATTTTCTTAGGCTCAGGGGAGCTATTTCTATAGAAATTTTTTACAGAAGTTTCATTTGGATCGTAATTAAAATCCCATGTTCTTAGAACACGACCTCAAGATATATTCGACTGAGCTGTTTCCGGAAGACTTTGCTCTTAAATTTATCGCACTTTTGTATGATTACTTATTCTGTTTTCACCAATATTAAAAAAAAAATTAAATTTTGTATATATCAACTAACGCCTACCAGCTATATTTTTTATTACCACCATTAAAACATAGATACATTTATGACAGGTCGATTATATTAACAAAAATATAGCCCACACTCTCAATGAATTCAAATAATGACATAAACAAATACTATATGTAATAAATGTATGTATATACGTAGATATATGTTGTTTTTTTTTTTTAAATATTAAAGTGTTGGAACTCACCTTTTCGTTACGTGACAAAAACTCCCAGATTGGTATCGCTGAACCGGAACTCATCTCCAGAGACACGGTCAATATAAGTAGGGTTGCAATAATTTTAAATGCCATTTTGCTGCTGATTTATTTTAAAATCGTTTTAATAGATAAGTTCGAGATTAAAGTGCCCGAAGCAATTTAAATCTTGTTTGGTTGCAATTAACTTAAAGACTGCTCACGAATGACAAAACACAACACCCGAAAACTCTTTGCAGTGTCTAGATAACCGTTAAAAAAAATTCAATAGCTTTTAAAAAGTCTTTAAAACCTCTTTCATATATTTTTTTTATTACTTTTTCACGGTAAATTAATTTCACTTTGGGTGAACTTTCTTCTCTTCTTGTTGGACGACGACGAATAATGACAAGAAACAAAAAAAAACACGAGTCTTAATACAAAAAATACACAAAACTTTGTTTGCTTATGCGAACAGTTAATACAAAATCCAACCACGCAAATGAAAATCGCGATCGAAAAAATGTATCTCACAGATAAAAATAAAATAAATTGCAGTTTGATCGTGAAGTTGCGCACCTACTTGCTGTTGCAGCAGTTATTGTTGTTGTTAGAGAAAAGAGGTGACCTGTTGAAAACTTTCTTTGACTTTTCTCTTTGGGTTTTTTGTTGTATTTATTTTTTTTTTATTGTGATTTATTTGTATCTTACGTATCTATACTTGTTTCGAATTAATCTTACAATTTGATCAGATATAGATACTTTACAAAAAAAGAAAAAAAAAAAACAACAATAAAACGTTGAGGTTCGGTAGAGAGATATACGTTAGTTCGTCTTGGCGATTCAATATGAAATGAGAAGAAGATCGCTACGCTCTCTCCAATTTATAAAATTTTACACTTTCCGATCGTATATACTTTGACGTCACAAAACTTGGTTGGCGCAATGACATCATCGGTTTAGCTTCATTGGCACGATCCGGGCTCTGTGGAGTGGATGTGTGTAGTGCGGATGATCATCAACAAAAAAAAAAAAAAACAACAAAAAAAATCATCCAAACAAGTATCGTGCTGTTAGGAATTTGGTCGAACATCGTCGATAGTTATATAGCCTGGAATGTAAAGTTGATATTATATCTTGTTGATTTTCTATATCTACCTTTAGACTTAAGTTTTCATAATAGTAACATTTGAATGAAACTACAACAATTTTAAGTGTCATAGAAGCTAGAATCAAGTTTAATCTGGAATATCTCAGTAATATTTTTCCATTAAATTGAAATAGCTGTAAATCTGGTCTAAAATTAATGCGGGTAGCACACTTAAGTTGTTTTTTTTTTTCATTAAAAATTTTAATATTAACTACATATATGTATAGCCTAAATTTGGAACGATTTTCTTTCGCTTCGTATGATCGCACTATTTTTAATATCGATAACTCTCATCACTCGGTAAATTTTTTTCAATAAAATAATCTTCTAATTATATATGTATGTATATAAAAATGGATCGTGGTGTGTTAGGATGTTTAAATCATGAATCCTTTTGCGGGTTTGTTTGTAATTGCTACCCGAAGGTTTAGGAAAAATGAAAAAGTTGGAAAATTCTCAACAGGTGGCGCTGTAGGATCTCATTTCGTTTTTCAGTCAATTCAATTACCGTTCAACACGTGGCGCTGTAGGCGGTTAGGAAATGGCTTTTGGGAGATTCTTTTATACAAATTTGGTTATTTTTAGGGTGAAATGGGGTAGAAATAAAAAAAAGTCAAATTTTAAAAATTCTTTTGGTACCTACATATTTTAAAGGTCATTTTTAAGGTTATTTTTTTTTTCAAAAAATTGGTATCTACTTAAAGGGTGAAGTGGGATAAAAATAAAAAAAGGGATTATCCGATCTTAAAACTTCTGGAAAGGCTGTTATTAAAAATTTGATATTTATAGAGCGAAATGGGATACACACAAAAAAGTGGATATTTATATCAAAAATTCTGTCTGTTTTGGGAAAGTAATAAGGTTTGGACTTAGATGATCATATATTTACGAATTTCACCATTCATAACGTGAAGTGGGTTAATTACAAAGAGGAGCTTAAATATTTATCTATAATTTTTCTTTGGTAATTTTTATGCGGAGCTTAGGTTTGTCTACTCGTGCGAAGTCGGGCGGGACAGCTAGTTGTTTTTATATTTCCAAATTTTAAAAGAATAGATTATTGAACTTTTAAAAATAGAAAATTCTTTCTCGAGTTTTTTGACAGAAATAGTGGCAATTTGTCAGTCGTGTTAGTCCAGCATATATTAAGAAAAGAAAGACAAATCACTTAATTGAACCAAGTCAATTACATAATTTGTTTATAGCCTCCGAGCCGATTTCAATAGGGTCCAGGAAGGAGGACTATAGGGGCTAAGTCTCCCACATACAGTGACATTTTGAACTAAATACACTTTTTTCGTGGTTATCATTCATGTGAATAAAGGAAAGCAAACTTTCCGGATTTACCACGTATAAAATTATGAGGTTAATTTTAAATTTGTATTAATTAGCTGCCCAACGTATAACCCTAGATCACCAACAGTGTAATCCATTCGAAACGTCGGAAAGCTTATACAAATTTATTTTACAAATAAATGTAAAGTATTTTAAACAATCCTTAAAATCTGCCTTGCTCACTGTTGTATCTATTTCTTTCTAAATTTGCTGACTTTCAACTTATTTCCGTCTTTCTTGGATTCAAGCTTCTCATATCACTCACTAAATTTGGTGCGTTAACTCGACTTTAACTCGAAAACTGAGATGTTCACGCACAGAAAAACTGGCCCTTTATTAAGATCCAACTCTAACACCAAGACTATAAGACATAACAGGTAAACTAATGAAAGGCGCGTCACGCACAATCCGCAGTGGAATATATAAAAACAAACTAGTGAACAAAGTAGATATAAAAATATCAGTATTTCAGCGATAAAATAAAATGCCAGGATATGTTGCAGTTACTTGCTCTTATGACTGATATACTTAAAGTTAAAGTCATGGTTAAAGTTACACAGTGGTTTGCCTACAAATAAAAATTATTAAATCCATGCGTATCAGTTGGATTCAAATGTTAACGAAATTGTACACCGTGTAACAATTTTTAAATGAAGAAATTTTCATGTCAATTCGTAGTTTTCGTATACTTAGTCGATGTATATAGTTTCATCTGCTAACGCTTCGTTTCTTTTCAAATAAGCTATTTTTGTTTTTAAAAAATTAAAATTTTTTGATGAAAATAAGTTAAAGTTTAAGTAAAATAAGAACATAAATGGAATTCAAAAAATAATTTAATTAGGGGAATTGATTTTATGCTATAATCACAAAAAATAAGTGTTTTTCATATTTTATTTTGTGGCGAAGTATGTTGACGATTTGTCGCTTTCTACAATTTTTATGTTCTAGAAGAGATGCAACAAAAATCATCATAATACAAACAAAAAAATCAAAAATATTCAATTGAGAAATAAAATGTAAACGGTCATATTTGAAAAGAGAGCCAGGTTAGGTTTGATGTTAATTTATTTTTTTACAAACCCCATAATTTAACCTTACAAAAGTACCTAATACCTACCTGTATTGCGAAAAATATTGTACAAATTATTTTCTTTTTACGATTAGTGTAAGCTTGAACTCTGGATCACATCTAAACATAATTTTAGGGTCTTGGCCAAGTTCGGAATTTAATATGGTGTTGATTGGCATTTTCTTATATAAGTTTTGAAGAAAGAATAGGTGTCTGGGTATGTGGTTAAAAGTGAAGAGTGTTCCCCATTCCGTAGAGTAAATCAGAAAATATTTCAAATATTTGTAAATAACTTAAGGCGGCAATTGTGGCAATATATACCTAAATAGGTGAAATACCAGTAACACCGGTATACTAGTTCAGAAAAGTATTTGTTTTGTTTTTTGTTTTTTGTTGTTTTTTTTTTTTTTGTTGATTATTTATTTACAAACTTTTCAAACTAATGGTGCTAAGAAATTGTTGTTTGATAAATGGTGTTCTAGACTATTTAAGTATATTTAGTAAAGGAGATTGTAAACAAATTTTATAAGATATAATAAAAACACATCAAGAGTTAAAATATCTATATTATAACACCTTAATTATGCTAAACTAATGCTTTGGCTTGATAAACAGACGGATATTTCAAATAGGTTTATTCTAAACAATTAAAAAAATTAAGTATAGAATTCTAGAAATCAAAAAAATCAGGGCTTATCGAATATTCCATTCTACAAGATAGTTGTTTTGGTCTTAATTGTATCAATAATATATGAAAGTCGTGTGAATATAAGTGAGAGGAATTCTCATCTGGAAAGATTAAAATCCATTGGTGTTTTGTATACATTTAAGCATCAGACGTTTTATTTAAATTCATTAGACGGTAGTTAGTATAAATAGATGTAAATATTTGGAAATAGGATCCGGTATCTAAGTAACTCTTAAAAAAGATTAAAAAATGTTTATTTATAACTTTTTGGTAGACAGACTAAAGTTAGACAAGGTTAATAAATACAAATTTTAGCTGGAATTTTGTTATTTACACAAAATATTAGAATTCGAAGTTTAAACGAAGAGAATCAAAAAGATGTACAATCTTAACTAAAAGAAATCCCAAAACTATAAAGGGTTAAAGATAAACGATTTGCATGGCAACTATAATCAATTTAAATTACCATTATTGGGGTTATCGCCTCATTTTAATAAAACGAAATGATCCTATAGAAACAACATATCGCGTTTTAGTAAAACTAAGATCTTCACCCTTCAAAAAAATTCTATAAACCACAAAATGAAGGATTTTTCCATGATCCCCCAGGACCAGTGTTGCCGCAACCTGAAAATAAAAGTCGCTAGACCAACCTCCAAAAGTCGCTAGATTCGCTGAAATTTCGAAAACAAAAAGTCGCTAGAAGTCGCCAGAAAAAAAAAATTAACATTTTTTTTGAACAACCTATTTATTTTTTTAAAGTAGGTAAAAAAAAACTTAGGAGTATACGATCAAAGAATAAAATTATTGAAAACAAAAAAAAAAACAATTCAGTCCCATTGTTAACAGAAGTCTATTATAGCATGCATAGCACACATAAAAATTATAATATATCATAAATATAGTATACAGGTTTCCCGCTTACTTGCAATGGTCATTTTGTCTAATTATTTGGTCAAGTAACCGAAACATTTAAATGTTTTTAGTTTTTCAGCTGCTGTTTTTTAAGATCAATTAAGCGGGAAAATCAATTAAGCAAGGTTTAAAAAATTAATAAACAGTTCTATTGTAATCTCTCTCTGCAATTCAATTTCAATCTTCATGTGAATGAAGCCTAGTGTAAGTTTTTAAAGTGAAGTAAACAAATTTAAAGTTGAACACTTGAACACCTTGAACAGATCCTATTTTCAAAGCTAAATAAATCAATCAAAACAAAAAAATAAAAACAAAGAAACGTCTTCAAAACTATACATAATAATTTTTTCGTGAAAAATGTAAAAATTTTAAAAATCTACGCATGTATTTTTGTTTGTTTTCGATATTTATCAACTATCGATATTTTTAAAATATCGGGGATAGTTTATCCAACACTTATTCAGACTACCGCGCTCACTCGCACTCACATTTAGAATACAGTTTGCAATGTGGTCAAATCTAAAGTTTTTATTTCAACCAACAGGGACATGATTTGAAATCAAAAGTATTATTTGCATGTCGTATCGTAATTCACAAATTCAGAAGTCGCTAGAAAAATCGCTAGAAATAATCTAGCGACATCAAAATAAATTTTGTCGCTTTCTAAGTGGAAATGTCGCTAGATATAGCGACAAAGTCGCTAAAATGGCAACCCTGCCCAGGACTGATCTAGACACGCCAATTTATTAAAAGTACTGTTTATTCTGCCCACCAGACCCCTGTTATAATAATTATAAATATAATCATGAAATTGATTAAAACAAAAAGTGTTAAATTCGGACTAAAACCACCTACAAAAGGTAAAGGCGGCGAGGTGCGAAAGGAATTGTATTATTTTGTTTTTATTTGTACGTATAACACCTTTATAATCATCAAATATGTTTAAAATAAGAAACAAAATAATATTATAATCTATAATTCATCTTCAAATACTAAATTATATATCCAAAATTATTGTTATTTAATCAGGTAAAATGTGAGGAAAAAAACCCCAAGAAAGAACAGAAAATGTAAACAAGATTAATGATTCTTGGTATAGAAATTAAATTCTTTGGAATTTCCTAAAATGTTATTTGCTTTTAAAATCCGTATAAGATTTTGATTCGGTTTAGCATAAATAATAATAATTAATTATATAACTCGTTTTGCCTCAGATTAAAAAGATTTAAAAAAAAACGACAACACCACCTTAAACCCTGGCGCCTATATTATGCGGACATTCAAGTAATTATCTATACTAAATGTTTAATAGTTTGCCTTAAGGAATTTTACTTTCGGTGTTACTTTAAATTTAAATATCGTATATTAAAATAAACATTCATTTATAAAAAAGAATATTTATTATTTAAATCTAAGAAGAAGTTTTCCTTCGTTAAGCTTATTTATATTTATACCCAGCGAAGTATGATAATTTATACCGAAATCGTTCTAAGGCGCAGATAACCGTACCAGATGGGCTAAAACAAAAAATTTAATAAAAATGCTCTGTATCACATTTGCATCAAATCCAACCCTTTGTTTAGGCTCTTATCATGTAATAAATTGACGAATCTATAAAGAGTTTGCGATAAAAGTAGAAGTTTAACTTTAAAACTTGTTTTAAATGAAGTGGCAAGGATTTCATACTTTTAACGGCAATTGAAAGTCGAAAAATTAATAATAGTATGTCTGTTTGGTAGCTAAAACTTTTTGAAAGAATATGGTAAAAATATGTGAAAAATTACGAAAATTTGTGAAAAATTTCACCATACGAAATAGACCTAGTTAAAATCCGAAATTTTACTCATGTCAGTTAAATATTAGTTATATTTGGAAAAATGTTATTAGCCGTATTTTATTATCGCCGATAATTCATATAGATCATCTCATGAAAATAAAACAATACGGATCTTAGTCACAGCTGTGTTGTATATCTATTTCTTTTTTCCTTACGTTTATTTATTTTTCATTTATTGGATTTCTTTTTTCTTTACACTATACAGTTCACTATTCCTAACCATTTGCAAAGCTAAGAAGCAATAGCAAAAACTAAACTTGGTTCATGAAACGTGATCCCGATAGAGTGCAGGATCTCGTGTTGTTGATGTAATGCGTGTATTTTGATGATCTATATGGATCATCTCTGATAATAAAAAACGGCTATTAAAGCGCATCAGATTGTTATACTCAACCAAGGTACATATATTAAAGGTAATATCATTAGCGTTTAAATTTTTGTTCAGTTCTGCGCATCTGTGAAAATGGCGGATCCAGTGTCTCTTTACTTGCCAAAATGCTTATATTTGTTGTTGTTTCTAGTAATGCCATGTGCAGTTTTCGTAGACACTCGAGCCGCCATGTTTAATTTCTTACTGACAACCTGCGCAATATATTACCTTATGGCGAATTCCTTTCAACAAAAAATTCGAATTTTTTCTAAACAGAATCGAATTTTTTCTAAACAAAATCGATTCTTTTCTGTCAAAACAAATCTTGCGTTTTTAGCAAGATTTCACACTGATTTGCACACACACTATGAAGACTTGACATTTCTAATACGTCATAAATTGAAAGTCGCGGAATTTTTGGAAGACGAGTTGTTTATTTTTTGGTTGGAACGAATTCTACATAATTTAATAAAATATTCAACAATATAATCAGTCAATACAGCTATAAAAATAATTTATTGTACGTTGTTCATTATCAAACACAAATTTGACAAAAAAAAAATAGCTTTCGCGAGTGAAAGACGTGTTAAAAACTTTCAGTGCAAGTGATGAAAACTTTTCAATAATAATTATCTTTAAAAATATATGTGCAAATAGAAGTTCAAACACATAAAATGCACCGTATAAGCTGGCTAATATCTTTTATTTATTAATTTAATTCTATTGGTAAAACATTTTTCTCACAACAAAAACAAACAACCTTAATAGTTTTGTGAATAATTTCTTGACGTTTTGCGTCAATTGCAGCTATAAAGTCACAAACACAATCACACCAAAAAAAAATCGATTCTTTTACGAAATACGAATTCCTTTCAATTGACAGAAAAAAATCGATTCCTTTTAGAAAAAATTCGATTTCTTTTTTGAAAGGAATTCGCCATTAGATTTGTGTACTGTGATACTCAACAATCGGGCAAGTCTAACTTCATGAAATCAAACAGGCCATAGACGGTGTTTACATTGGACTGACTCCTCCGATTTTTTTTGACGTCTCTTTGCTTTTGCTCACTTTCACTTCATGGTGAGAAAGAAATGACCAGGAAAGGCAGGATTCTTCTTTTGTGACATCTGTTTTCTCTTTGTGATTTATCTTTGGCACTTAAATCTTACAGAATCCAATTTTTTTTTCAATTGGAAACATATTTATCTAAGAAGATTAACATTTTGTAAGTGAAAAATTTGTAATTAATCCCTCAAACAGCACAGATTTTTGTTTTCTTTAAACGACTGCTAAACTTCAATGTAAATCCGATGTGTTCACAGTAGTTTGTGTCTGAACAAAACAATTTGGATTCATGTCATAAAAAATCGGATGAGTCAGTCCAATGCGAACACCGTCATATAATGACAGGTCATATGACGTTTATTATAATAAATGTACAGCCTTGAAATTTATTTCTCTTGGCATCCCATGTCAGATTTTTTTTAAACGTTTATGATAAAAAAGGATTTGCTGGTTCTATTCGAGTCAAACTAAAATTTTTCTTAAAAAACTTGCATTAAAGTAAGCTTTTAGCGCGGTATTATCTTAACTACCTTTCTTTCATTTAATCGCCGCTATGCAAATCATTTCTAATTAAACTTCTTTAAATGTCAAAATTGTTTTTAATTGACAGAGTTGTCCTATGTTCAAGTATAATAACCATAAGAAAATTATTTTTAAGTTAATAATTCCTAAAGCTAATGTGTTTTTTTTTTGTTCCTAACATATAGACTGACTGTAGATTTATGCCAGTCCAAGTAAATAATTTAATGTCCATCAGCTTGAGAGATTTTCATACACGTTACGTTCGGTCAATTTGAAAAGAATATTTTGTTTTTATTCAAGCAGATTTTATAACAAAGACACCAATGACGAATCAAAAGAACATATAAAAGTTCCCAACGTGGATAACAATAAAATTAATTGTTTATTCTTTAGTTTAAAAAAAAAAATCAACTTTAAGCTCATCAAAAAATCTAAAAAAAAAGTATCAAATCATGCTGTGTCAGCTATAATGTGGTCAGCAAATTCTTCAAAAAAAAAAAATAACCACTTAAAGAAGATTTTGTGTAAAAAGTTTATGAACCATGAAATTATTGGTTACACCTTACTCCACCACTTCAAATTTGTTATACATTTATGTAGGTATTCATCTGGAGCAGGACAGCTTTTCACTTAATTACTACTTCCTTACTTGTCAAGAGTTAAAAATAAATTTCAAATTGACGTCTTCTCTTGAAAAATTAACGACATAATAAGAACTTTACGATCGAATTTATTTTAATGGAATAAACAAACAGGCGTAATCGCTTGAGTAACTTTCCAAAAATAAATGTTGAAAAAGAAAAATTAATTTAAAAGAATAATTTAAACCAAATTTGTTTGTAAGTGTTCTTACATTTAATGGAATAACTAGTTACAATGGCGCAAAATTTTAAACGATTTAGTACGATGTTAAATCGGTTTTAGTATGATGCTAAGGTAAAAAGAGGATTTTCCAAATTTTAAACGAGTTAGCATCGTACTATCTTTTTAACATTTTACTAAAGTTAAAATCACCAAATGGCTATTTTATCTTTTTAGTATCATACTAACTCCATATGTCACTTTGACATAGACAAATTTTAAAAAGGCATGTTTGCCTACTTTTTTGCACGAAATGTCAGTGTTTTAGGCTCGTTCAGCTTTTGTTTCGTAAGAAAATAGGTTCAGTATGATATTAGTTAAAATGTGTTTAAAAATAGGAACATTTTAGTAAAGAGCTTTAAATTTAGTAAAGTGTTAACTAGTATCATGCTAAAACCTTAACATGAGGCTGTTTAAAATTTTCCACCGCAATAGGTATAACATCAACCATTAAAATGAATATTATAATATTTTTAACTGAAGTATTTATGGCATTCTGTGTATTTTATTTTGCTTGAGATGACATTTTTTTATTATTAACTGCATCTGGCGATTGATTGATTTTGAGTTCTGGTTTGTCTCCGACAATCACCACACGAAGGGTTATTAAATATTTTTTTTTATTGATAAATAATCTCATTTGTATTTTCTGAAGATGTTGAATGAAACAGGTAATTAAACCTTATAAAGGTGGGTAGGTACACACATTATTGTTTTATAACCTACTTTATTGTCTTTGTCATTAAAATTGTCTAAAAAACTTGTTCTTAATTAATTTGGATATAATATTTTGCCTAACCACTTTTGGCTGCTGAAACATTTGTTTTTATTTTAGTATCAATTAATAACCTGACATTGGAATATTAAATTAAATAAAAAAAACGAGAAATTAAAGAATATCAATCGAAATTGCTTGCTTGATCATTTGCAAACCATCATCAACCAAAAGGAAAATCCCGTTATTTTATGCAAAACTTCAAAAAACAACGGCTATAATTTGCTAACGAAGCTTATAATTACATAACTTGGTTTCTTATGGTCCGATCTTGAGGCAAAGGTCTTTATACATTTTGTACGTAGGTATAAAGAATACTTACTTATGCTTACAAATTATTGAGTTATCAGTAGTGCCGCAAAAAAAAATTATTCTGTAGGAGCCACGATCAGTTTTCGCTTTTCAAAATAATGAAGATGAAAAGTTTTAGAATTAAAAAAAATCTTTTTATTACAGTTATATTAGCAGCTGAGCATAAAATCACAATCTAGGATTTCCAACTAGTGAATACAAAATCACAATCACAATAACGCCCTGTGAACGATTCACAAATAAACTATGTGAGTGCCATGAATGTGAAGTTTTGCCTGTATTCATTTCACATTCTGTTAAAAAATCAAAACTTCACGACCGCAGTTTTGAAATCAAAACGAAGAGAAAGGAATCACAAAAAGCACGTGATAGAAACATAACGTAATTTATTTTACAAACTGTGAATAAAATCATAAGACAGTAAAAAAAAACTCACAGATCACGACCACAGTATAAAGAACGTAGTAGAACAGCATCTACTCGTCATTTTCTGTACCCAATAGGTCTGTTTGGTATCTTTTTTTCAGCAAAATGTGAAAACCTGTCAAAACACCAAAGAGAGAACGAATTTCTCAAAAATGGAGAAATTTACAAGAAAGTTAACAAACGCATTGAACCAATTTTGTGTACAAAATAGAGGTCTTCCAAGATTTGTCTTTGTCTTTTCTCTTTCTAATTTGACATCTAAAAACAACAACAAAAAAGTCCCTGGTTGGAAAATATTTACATGCTCTTGGCAGTGTTAAAAATCCGGTCATTTGATTATTCTTTGTATTTGGAACTGAAAACTTAAATTTCCGATCGAATTACTTATTAATTAGTGTTTAAACATTTTAGTTAACATTTTTTCAAGTGTTTGATACAAAAAAAATAATTTTATTACATATTAATCACTATTATTAAACACCCGACTTTTTTGGCTCGCCTTCTTGCCTTCGGCATTTGGTTTTGTTTTCCAACCAGGGAGTGCTGTCAGATTTTTTTTTTTTTTTTTTTTTTTAATTTCACACTGACACTTCTGACATTTGGTGGCAGAGATCCATGTCAGAATTTTACTCCTCACATCAACAATCAATTTTTACGTCAGACTACCAAAGTCTACTTTCTTATTTTTGAGTTTACTTCTTATGTTGGGTTTCACAAATATTTAACAGGCTTTTAAATTTTTAAATGACGTATTTTGTATGGAACAAACGTCATTTAAAGATTTAAAAGCCTGTTAAATAGTTAAAAGGGCTTTATTAAATCGACCATTATTCTGTTGTTCTAGCAAGCTAAAATATGTTAAATAAGCTCGCTCTAGAAAGGAGAACCATGATTTTTTTAGCAATTCACTAGAACTTACTAAGTCCGCATTTACATTGAACGATTTTTCAATGCCGATTTTTTGTTGTTGTTGTAATCGTGTGAGAGAGAATGGAAAAATCGTGTGGAACATGTCGGCTGTCCCTCGAAATCTCAACAACAAACAAAAATCGGGCAATGTAAATCCGGACTAAGTTTCTGCCCGGAGAAATTACTTGGGTAAAAATTGTCATTAAGGGGAAATAATTTTCTTATTTTCTTCTGCCAAAAACTACACTAAATGGAAGTACGCGAACAGTCAATTTGAAAGTACCCTTGGTCCCCTTTCACACGAGGAAACTGATTTTCCAGCTACTTTCCCTTTGTAGGAAAGAATGGCACGACGTAAGTTGGGTGTACGAAATCTCCTCGGTCAACAATTGAGGAGATTTTTTAAGATTCCTTCTCACAATTAACTGGCTGAACAGAATAGAAGCGCGTTCGAACGCGCGTTCGCACCTGTCAAAGTTAAAATACGTGAAATTTCGTTAAAGTGAATACAATGGAGACGCAGCCGCGAACGCGACTCTGGGAGTTAAATAAGTTTTAATAATCACGCGCGTGCGAACGCGCGATCGAACGCGCGTCTATTGTGTTCAGCCAGTAAGGCAGCGTACGTTCAAACAACAGACTTTATATGGAAACCAGAGCAGCAGCCATTTCAATTTGCCTACAAGCTTGAACTGTCAGATATCAGATAAACAATGAGAATGTGTGTGTAAGAACTTCACACATAGACAGTAGGGATCTTCAGACACCTGGTTAAATTGTTGTTGCAATTCACATCTATTCATCAACACAGGGGGTGTGTTTCTTTATTTATTCCGAATATTCGGAATATCTGGAACACCGCTTTTGCGTTTCTTTATTCTCTGGAATATTCCGGATATACTTTTTTGTTGTTTCTTTATTCGTTCTAGAATTATTGGAATGCGTTCTTTCTGTTCCTACTCAAGAGCTAGTGTAAATGGAATATTCTCTACTTTGACAGATACATTTCATTTTTTTCATTGGTTACAATTAGGTATTGTTATTTTGTCTGCCGTCTGCCTCTGCCATGGATGAAAAGAAATTTAATGAAATGGAAATGGGTGAGCATGTTTTTGTGATAATTATTTTTGTATCTTCATGATGCTTATGCTTGCGCGTAAAATTAATTTACAATTTGCAAAACATATAATTATTTGTTTCTTCTATCAGAAATAATCGCAAAATGATTTTTTGACATGAAAACAAACAGCTGATAGTTGGATATTCTTTCAATTAAGATCTGTTTCTTTATTTATTCGATTCTGGATATTCTGGGTAGATATTTTGCCTTTTCCGTCTTTTCTATTCTTTATCCGGAAAAAATAAAGAAACACACCCAGGATGAAATTACAAAAAAAACAAAACAAATGGGTTTTGGAGGGTGAAACGTACGAAACATTTTCATCTTCATGTGGCTAATCTGTGATCTTCATATTGAGTATTTTTGTTGGAAATTACAGGATATCTCTTACGATTTTGTTTCTTCGTGTGAAAGGTACAAGAAGAAAGAAGAAGAAATTAAAACCAAACGTCAAAAATCTCCAACAACTTGTCCCCTTTCACACGAGGAAACTGAGTTGCCATCAACATTCAGTTTCTTGGTGAGAAGGTTAAAAAGTAAGAGGGGAAAATGAAATCTCCCCGGTCAACGCTTCGAGGAGATTTTTTTGACTTTCCTCTTCCCACACACAGTGTAGTGTGTTCAGCCAAGCTAATTTAAAAGGAAACTACAGAAAGTTTCCACGATTTTCTTTCCTCGTGTGAAAGGAACAGGAAATTTTTAAGGAAATTGAAAGAAAACGTAAAAAAAATCTCTAGCGACTTGTTTCCTCGTGTGAAAGGGGACCTCGTTTCTTCGTGTGATAGGGGACTTGTTCTCATGAATCATGCCTTCTTCCCACGTTTGGATGTGTTCGATTTAGGCAATTTTTGTTTGGATCCGGAGAGTCTATTTTCTCTGTTTTCCTTCAAAGAGAAAATTTATCTCGTTGCATGAATACCCATACTAATATTCATAAAAATTTATTGATTTGTTTTGTGAAATTTTTAGCTGTCTAGCGGACTATTACTTTAAATATTAAACAATTAAATGATTATCGTTACTAAATCATAAAAATAATTAAATTCAACACAACAAGAATGCAGAAAGTCATTAAAAGATCATCAGGCGAAACATATCACATATCTCACTGTCCCTGTTAATTCTTTAATTCTAATGAATCGATATTCCTTGCAAAAAAGATACATAGGTACATATTTAATATAATAAGATATGCTTACCAGAAGGTAGGTTAAAGAATTTAAAAGATTGTTTTGACAAAAAAAAATCCAGAATTCAATTATAATATTTATAATTTATTGATGTTGAGCTTTATTCTTTTGGATTTAGTGATTATATAAAACAAAAATTATTGCTTTTGTTAAACAAACAACACGAGTGACCTTGGCCTAATGTCGACAGGGTTGTTCTTTTTTTTTATTTTTTTTTATTTAAATATACAAAATAAAAACAAGTTTTATCATAAGATTTAATTTTATATCCATTTGAATTTATTTGTGGTTATAACGGGTGATTTTTAAGCTGGTTTGGTTTTGGCAACACTGGTTTTGACAGCTGACGTGTGTTTAGTACCTTGTGTCACTGTCAAACAGCTTCAGTTTGGTTTGCAATTTAACCATGGATCGTCTTACAAATGAACAACGCTTGCAAATTATTGAATTTTACTATCAAAATTCGTGCTCGGTTCGAAATGTTCATCGCGCGCTGCTTGTGTTCAGCGATGAGGCTCATTTTTGGTTGAATGGGTACGTAAATAAGCAAAATTGCCGCATTTGGAGTGAAGATCAGCCAGAAGCATTGCAACAGCTACCAATGCATCCCGAAAAAGCCACTGTTTGGTGCGGTTTATGGGCCGGCGGCATTATTGGGCCATATTGGGCGAATCGCAGCGTTACTGTCAATGGTGAACGCTACCGAGCGATGATAACAAACTTTTTTTTGCCCGAAATGGAAGTTCTTGACTTGCATGATATGTGGTTTTAACAAGACGGTGCCACATGCCACACAGCACGCGAAACAATGGCGCAATTGCGAGGCGAGTTTGGTGAACAGTTAATTTCACGTTTCGGGCCGGTCAATTGGCCGCCTAGATCGTGCGATTTGACACCATTAGATTATTTTTTGTGGGGGTATGTCAAGGCTAATGTCTATAGGGACAAGCCCGCTTCGATTGACGCACTGGAAGCCAACATCCATGCATTCATTCGTGAGATACCGGCCGATATGTGTGAAAGAGTATGCCAAAATTGGACTCAGCGGATGGGCTACCTGAGACGCAGCCGCGGTCAACATTTGCATGAAATTATCTTTAAACATTAAATTGCAAGGTTCAAACTATTGATTCAAATAAATATTTCATTCATTTTTTCGAATTTTTTGTGTTTTTTTTTTTTTAAAGTTCTAAGCCTCTTAAAAAACCACCCTTTATATTGTTTTTGGAGAATGATCGTTTGGATGTTCTTTGTATAGAATATTTAGTTCACAAGTAAAATTTTCAAATGTATGGTTTTTAAAAATCATTATTCAATAAATTTTGTATGCCCATCAGATTTTAACCATGTGGATATGTGTTGTTGTAATCCCTGGTGAAAAACTAGCTGATACAACAACAATTTAAGGTATCTGAACATTTTTTGATAGGTTGACACCGTCTCGGATAGATCCTTGAACACATGGAAGAATGCTTAAGTATCTAAGATAGGCTATCCCAGCGAATCCTGAACGTAGCTACCATCATATTTCCTGAAGAATGAATCTCTTTCAAGTTGTCAGTTTGTCAATGTCAGTTACGATTAAATTAATTTAAGAATATTGATCCCGGCTTTTTCACTGCGACGCTGTTTATTTAAAGCCTCCGCACTAAGATTTTTCATTTTCTGTTTCTGAAAGTATTGAAAGATATACATACCTTTACCTATGTACATGAATATATTCGGAACAGTTAGGTGGCCAAAATGCAATGTCCCAATATGCACCAACAATGTATTTGTATACCATGTTGATGTTAGTCAAGTTTTTGATTTGAGGATAAGAGAAGACCCTTAAATCTATTTAAATATTATTATTGCTCTTTAGTGCTGTATTTTTTGCAGTATATTTGTTATATTTACACATGCTACATGCATACGCGAATTTAAAAGCAATTGAAACTAATTTGCGTTTTAAATTTGTCAATTGAACTCAATTGACCAAAGACCAGCCAGACCAGTTTGATTATCAGTCAGATTGGAACGATGGATGGCGTACATCCTTTGTTCTTCTACTTGTATACCTATATCTACTTAATCTGCTTAGAATAAGATCACGAAACCAAAACATTTATAAGTTATGGAATATTTCAACGGTATCTTTAGAACGATGTTATTTGTGTTAGACTATGATCTGACTTTAAAGGGTTTTATATAAAATATTGGATTCACAAAAAAAAATATTTACTGTGCGTCTGGCATCTTATTTAATTGTGTGATCGTGATGAGTAGAGAAATAGTTTATTTTTAATCTGAACTTTAATAAAGACAATGAGGAGGTACACATTTAGATGAAATGTATGTAAAAATACAAAAGTTTAACTTTTTCTTTATTTTAAAGAAAATTACGGTATAAATTGATTAAACATGTACATTACCTACTCTACTACTTCAATAGCAGTAGTAGAAGAACGAATGTAGCGGATTCTGGAACTACAATTTTCCACCACTTTATCGAGCAGCTGAAGCCATATATCGGCAATTACAATTTGCGAGTATTGTTCTATAGTAGGTATGTAAAGTGGCAACATTGCTGATGGCAACATTGGCCACGTTAAGGATTCACTAGCGAAGATAGCCTATCTTAGATACTCGAGCACAGATTAACCACATGAAGATAAGAATGTTTCGTACGTTTCACCCACCAAAACCCATTTGTTTACATTGTTGTATTTGTAATTTCATCCCGCGTCGATGAATAGATGTGAATTGCAAAAACAATTTAACCAGGTGTGTGAAGATCCCTACTGTCTATGTGTGAGATTTTTATACACACATTCTCATTTTTTATCTGATAACTGCCAGTTCAAGCTTGTAGGCAAATTAAAATGGCTGCCGGGGATTCTCATCTTCATGTGGCTAATCTGTGTACTCGAGTATCCATGTATATTTCTGAAAGACAAAAACCGGATAGGTGTAATTTGCTGCTGCAATCAGTTTGAGTTTTGTATAGTCAGCTGTTCTTGACAATTCTCATCGGATAGATGAATATACCTACCTACAAGAAGTTTTAAGATAGCTTGAGATTTCTTTTTTGACCAACAGCTGTTTTTTCATCACATGTGTTTTTTAACAAGGAATTACAACAATACAAAGCTCTCCAGTGGTCCGTTCTTTTTCTAACAATAGTTAACTATTGTTAACAATAGTTGACTTTTGTCGTTCCTTTAATCAAAAATAGTTACGATTTGTAACTATTTGACACATTAACTATTTTTTTGTAACTATTTTCAACTCATGTCCATGATATGAATTAAAAGTTATGATCTGTCAAAGAACACATATGTGAGTCTATATGTTTACAAAACAAATAAAATATTTGGTGCTTTTTGTGAAGTAAGAAATACGAACAAGATTAAATTGCATTTCTTCAAATTGAAAATGAGAAAGCCAGAATTTACATTGCAAAAAATATGATTTTGTGCCATAAAAATGACAATATTATTTATTTTTTATTTTTCATTAATATTCGTTTGACAGATCAACAATATCTTACAATAAAAATCGTTCCTAAATGAAATCGTAAAATCCTAACAAAGTCTAACTATTGTTAGAAAAAGAACGTACCACAGATCGCTTTGGATACAAATCTGAATGCGGCCATTACTCATCATCTGGCAGCTGTCAAATTTACAGTCAATTGAAATAGTGTTCCAAATTTAAAAAATAAACCTAAATACCAAAAGTAGTACTCTTTAGGAACATAAATCAACCATTCTGCTAATATGTAGTTTGTTGTGGCTTATTACGTCTTCACAGTTCAAAGTTCAAAAGAAAATACAGGAAAATTAAATCCGATTCCACGCCCCCACCTGTCAGTCACATACATATGTACATGTAACTATGAATATTTTGTACCGAATGTACCATAAACTGTTGAAAATCATGTTTCAAAATAATAATACCCACGTCTTTTTAAAAATAAAGGTTCATGAAGAACTATTCATTTCTGTTTAGTAATGGTTAATGAAGTCAGTGATTTTTCATCGGGGATGTAGCTCAGTGGTAGAGCGTTCGCTTTGCATGTGAAAGGCCCCGGGTTCGATCCCCGGCATCTCCAAGTTTTTTTTTGTGATTTCAGATAAGCCAGTCATAAAACTACATAAATTTAACTCCTGTAGAGACTTCATCTGATGAATTTATTATTTTTACCTCACTCGAGTTTTTGATTTTGATGCCCAGCATGATGTGTTCCTTCAATTTCAACCTAAATGCTAAAGAAAGGTTAAAAACACAACAGTTGACGTAAGTATTTAAAGTAATAATCATTGATTCGTATAAGAAAACCAAACACATCAGATACAAAGAAGAAGTTCATGATTGCTTTGCAACATTGCAACCAATGCTTGCCATACGTGGAATACCAATTAGGGGCGTCTGCAATTCTGTATGCAGATACCTAATAAATTTATTGATGATGGAACTCTTTAAGAATTTATCGGTTCACAAATACTTACATTATATTTGCGTCGGTCATTGCGTTTTGAGTTGTAGGTTGAGGTCGCGATAGCCTAATAAAACAAAGTGCAACATTTTGGCCGTTCGTATGTACCTGATTACATGGGCGTTTTACTGAAGGGATCCACTGAGACCGGTAGATTTTATGTGCGTAAAAAAGCGAAGGTTATGGGGCCGGATCCTGTGTAATATGCGTGAGGTATGGCCGATTTCATAAAGCCTTTTTAACTATTTAAAAGACTTTTAAATCTCAAAATGACGTTTGTTCCATACAAAATACGTCATTTAAAAATTTAAAAGCCTGATAAATATTTGTAAAACCGAACATTAGTCTGCATTTACTTTGAGCTATTTTTCCACGAAGATTTTCCGGGAAATGTTTACATTGAAACTGAATAGAAGGTGAAAGATAACGAAAACAGACTGAAAAAATCTATGAAGTTTTGAGGAACAAACGAGTTTGTCTTTTCCCTCACTTTTTACTCCCTTTACCAAGGAACAAAATATCGGCATCGGAAAAATCGTTCAATATAAATGAATCGGTGAGATGAAAAAGGAAAACATTCCATAAATTACAGTTCTAAGCAAATCGAAAAAAACTGTTTACTGTCGAAAATACAAGTTACTTTCGAAAACCTGCTTACGAACAAATGTAAAACTAGTACCTATTGAGAAATAACGTATCAAAAAATTGGTTAAAAATCTTCGAAGATAAGCTCAGAATTTACTGATAACGGGGGTGGAATGTTTTCCTTTTTCCATACTCCTTCTGAAAAAAAAAAACTGAAAACAACAGATTTTTAACTAAAATTTGTATTCATTTACTGAGAAAAAATAAAATAGAATCATTCATTGAGAAATTTTTCTTAAAAAGTCTATTCTACCAAGATATTGAATAAATTCAAAAAATAATAACATTTGAACATTTAAGCCGAAGATTTTAAATTTTGTGTGGAAAAAGGAAAATATTCCTCGAATGTTTTCCTTTTTTCCGCTCAACGAAATTTTATTTGCTCATTTTAAAGCATAGGTTTTATTGGAATGTTTTCGTTTTTAGGTTCACTAGGTTCGCTATGTTAATATCAACACTTCTGCATTTTCAGATCAATTTCGTAAATTTGTTTTCCTTTTTCTTCTCATCGATTCAAATGCAAACTAATACAAAAACAATCATACCGATTATGGAATTCGTAATAATGGATGCGCCGTGATACGCACTGTCGTGTTATCTTTTCTTTCCATGGGAAATGAGTAAAGAGGAAAGAAAATCACTGCACGTGCAATGCAATTCTGCAGAGTTTTTGAAAAACTCACACAGACACACCCTGACTTAATTTTAATTAAAGTGTTTTACAGCCGATTTTTGTTTCCGCTTTTTATTTTATACGAAAAGTAGGTTGACATAAGAGTCAATCTCCATCTAAGGGCCAGTTTCAAAGTCAGAAAAGTGGCACTTAAGTGGGCAATGTGAAAGATTAAGGGCCAGTTTCACAGTCGACACTTACCGAAATAAGTGGCACTTAAGTTTCCAATATTAGGAATTTAAGCTAAATTTCATAGCTAGCGTAAGTGGAACTTAAGTCACCAACATCGGAGACTTAAGTGCCACTTATTCAGGTAACAGTGAACGGTGATATTGGGAATTAATCTTTCCCATTCCACACTTAAGTGTCACTTTTCTGACTGTGAAACTGGCCCTAAGGTGCAATATCGCAGTGCACACTTACCTGAATAAGTGGCACTTATTAAGTCTCCGATGTTGGTGACTTAAGTTCCACTTACGCTGGCTATGAAACTTAACCTAAAGTTCTAACATGGGAAACTTAAATGCCACTTATTCTAGTAAGGGCCAGTTTCACAGTCGACACTTACGTACTTTTTTCAAATTACCTTATCAAAACAGTAGTCCCAGCGTTAAGGCATATTTAATTGGCTTACTGATTCATGCCCTTGTTTCCATTTAAAGAAAGAGTTTTACGTTTAAAGGCTGTCCCAAACCAACGCGAAACATTCGCGCGAATGTGCGACGACTGAATAATGTTCGAAGATTCGCATCGCGCCAGTGTGGGTGCTCCCATTAATCTCCATGTAAATAAATTAAGACAGGCGGAAGTTTCGTTGTCGGGCCGAATGTTTCGCGTTGGTTTGGGACAGCCTTAATACAAAAAAATCGCTATGTCTCACTTTTGCTGTAGATAACTTCGCCAACAGTGAGAACATGAATAGACGGAAGCACCTGCTTAAACCTCTGATTTCGGAGCAGGTCCTCCATTAACTTTTATGAATAAAATTCTTGAATTTCAATAGCATCTGCTCAGCTTTATATGAGGAGCACTTTCTTAAAAATCGAAATTTTTAAATAGCAATCACTCGGACAATGTTTTTTTCATTTTATAGTACGTATTATTGTAGTTTCGTAAGCCCGATGCATATTCATAGTCACTTTTAAACTCCAGTTTATCTTAGACTATGGGGTTTATTCAATGTTATTTAGATAGGATAAACCTATAGGTCTAAGATAAACTGGAGTTTAAAAGTGACTATGAATATGTCCCAATGTTTATAATAGGGGTGTTTTTTTGCAAGTCCATATGGATTTGTCGAAGAAAACGACATTGGGACTTAGGAACTTCTTACTTACAGTACGTAAGTCCCGATAATTATCTGGACTTAGCTAAGTCCATATGTATTTAAGTTGTTGTTGTATTTACGTGTAAAACTATTAGTTCCAATGTTGTTTTTTTCGACAAGTCCATATGGACTTGCAAAAAAAAGACGGCTTATAATTTTGTTTATTCCTACAAAATTGATAATAGGGTTATTTACCCTAAATCCACTAGCAAATACCTGAACCATTCACACTTCATAAGAAATCTAGTACATAAATATCAAAGCATCTATCTGTCTTCCTTTTAACAAAAAACTATCTTTCCTCCTTACTCCAACCTGCTGCTGTCAAAAATTTTTTGCACATGAAAAATGATTTTGACATTTAATTTTTGTACCCTGGTTGTTGGTTGTTTGTTGAAGCGGGGAGTTGAAGTTATCGTGGTTTCCTTAAATTAAATTAACGAGTTTCGAAATAGAGACATATCGAATTAACAAAAAGTTATAATATTTATCTAGTCATAATGTATTGCCTTATCAATCTAAATATGTGTAAACTGCGTCCGTTAGACAGAATTCGTGCAGCAGTATTAAAATCGTCTGGGTGCTTGCGTACTCAGGAATTTACAACAACTCAACTTGTATTCAAAAATAATGTAAGTTCAAAAGCAAAATATTTCATTGATCTTTGAATTATTAATTGGAAATGATATCTTTTGGCGAATGCGATCAAATTTGTGTAATTTCCTTAATATTTTCATTGAAAACAGTCCTATAGAACAAACTTTCTACTTCTGGCACCTAATTTGAATATAAATAAAGCGATTGAGTTGAGGCACCTCTACAGTCTACACTCTACACACCAACACAAAAGTGCACATACACACAATTTTGGTCTTAGGGTCTACGCATTGGTTTCAACATTTTTCAAAGGATTGTAATAAATAAGTTATGATTACGAAATAGGTAGGTATATTAATAAAAACAATGAATGAACATAAAAAGGAGCAATTTTATCGTAAGCGAAAAAATTTTAAATTAACAGAAAATGAATTACCTTACCTATAATTTCTGTTGGCTAGTTCCAATTAAGACATAGCCTGTGTCATAGATGTAAAATAATGCAATTATTTTAGTACAGCAGTTAACTGAGTAAAAGGACAAATTTTAAAGTATTTTTACTTCAACTTCAAAACGTAACTCCCATGCAATTTTGAAGTTTAATAATGCAATAATTTTAACCAGTTAAAAAAAAAAATGCAATATTGACTGCTTGAATTCTTTGAAGTCTTTAAAAAGTCTTTTGCATTCTCTAAAATTGACTAGGAATGAAAGGTTTGAAGTAAAAAAACTTATAAAAAGTATTTCATTGTATTCGTTAAGACCAGTTAATTGACTGTGATTACAAAGAATGACTAACCAAAGTATTGAATCCTTTTACAATGCTGGATTTTTCGTATACTTCCACCAACTATTTGTTAACAAATATATTATAAAAATTCTCGTACTACTGAACTGCAGTCTTCAAAGCAGTATTGAGGTACTACAAACAAAAAAAATCTGAATCGTAGGTCTAAATCGGACGGCAGTAAATGAGTAAAACTAAATAGTTACAAATTGAAAAACCATCAAAACAAAATGGCTGAGATTTTTAATATAAGTTAAGGATACCTAACAAAAAAATCCAAGCATTAAATGGAATTGTTGGTTTCAACCGATACTAGTTCTGATAGTAAGATAACGTAACGAATTAGGGGCGTTTGATATTGATAACAATTTCCATAATATCGTTACCAGATTGCAAGCACTACATATTTGTTTGCATTTTTGACGTAGTACATAGCACCTATGTTGGTACTTGAGAACGATGGAAATTTCCTGGTGTGAAAATAATTTTTTGAATGCTTATGATTAGTTATTTTTGGATTCGGGATGTGGAGTACATTTTCGATGTCACTAATATATAACTTCGCCAATGATTCAAATATCAAAGCACGATTATTATTGTTCGTACTATCTTCGAAATCGTTTTCGTATTTTTAATTATTCACTTTTAATTTTTTCCATTTAATCATTTAATATGATTAAATGAATAAATTGTGAAAATGCTTTCTTTTCAAAGCTATTCTTAATGCATACCTTCATCCCGAGCCTAAAACTCACTCATGTTTTCAATGATAAACTTGATTGTGATAAGGTATAACGTCAACGTTGAGACCCCAGTACTCTTTGTTTTGATGTATGAATACCTTCAAAGAATAGTAATCATTATTTTTTTTTACTTCATTGGCAAACATGAATTTTTAATTAGTAGTTTAATTAGTAATACATTGAGTATTCATAATTAGGGAAAGAATTTATTTTTCATTTCAAATAAGGTGATTTTTTGTTTTTATAATACAAATTTTAAAGGTATGAGTCTAAGTTTTGTGCTATAAAATCAGCGTCGCGTTAGTAAATTTTATTACAATTTTCTCACAAATTAAAATTTTAAATAAATTCAGTTTTTTTTAAGCTGCTGAACAAATATAAAAATACTAGAAAGTCAAATATATAGGAAGTTGTCAATTGGTGAAAATAAGATTGCGATGTTGATAACGAAGGGAGATACTATACTCTGTTGAATTTGAATGTGCAGTACAGGGAAGATAGGATATTTGCCTTTCACCCATACTATAATGGATTTCAATAAAGCTATCTCCATTTAAAAGCTCTCAAATGGTTGCCGTAGTAAGCATTTAAAATTGCCGCAAATCTCACAAAAATATTGCTATCAAAAGCTCTAAAAAATCTTAAATCCTGAAAGTTGCATAGCAAAAACTTAAGAAAATGCCATATGAATTTACATCAACTAGGCAATGGTAACTCTGATTCAACACTATGTCGATAAGGGTTGGTTGCAAATTGGCGATCACTATCAGTCTCCTTTCACCCGGGGAGCAGATAGGTCATGGTAGGATGTACGTGAGCTCAAAGAAGATTACACAAACAATTTAAATGAAAGTCAATGGTTTTGTTTCTTGTTTCAGTGCCAATTTTTTTAAGTTAAGGTTCCGTGCAAGCAGCAGCAGGCACCAGTGTGTTTGAAAAAGCTCTCCCATAAGGCCTCTACTGCACATTCAAATTTAACAGAGTATAGTGCCTCTGTTGCTCCCTCAGAATGACTGTTTTCGTAAAAAATGTGTCCTACCCTACGTTTTACTTTCAGCCTAAGCAACGCCACGACAATGTAGAATAAAAAACGCTACAGATCACAAATTGATTTTTGATCGGCTTGCTTCCAAACATTTTTAATCTCGGAAACTTGAACTAACTAAATTTGAAATTGAAAATTATTTATCTTGAAATCCATAATCCAGAGAAAAACGAATATAGAAAACGGAAATTTTAAAAACGAAAATTTCAGATAACCTTAAATCACAGCTCATGGCATTTCCATTGATCATCTGTTCGAAATGCTTCAATTTCAATCATTTCTAGTTATTTTCCTAAAATAAATAGCACATTGTTTCTATTTTACAAACCATGTTAACTCAACGCTTAAAAAGAATTAAAAATATTTATTTTTACTAATAAAGGGTCCGCTAAATAACTTTTTTTTTTTTTTGAAAATGGCGCAAAACATCGAGTGTAGCTTCGGCTGTGTGGCACGTAGCGCCGTCCTGTTGAAACCAAACGTTGCCAATATCCTCCTCTTCAATTTTCCTGAACAAAAATTCGTTCAACATGGCCCGATAACGATCGCCATTGACTGTAACGGCCACTCCTTGCTCATTTTCGAAAAATGGCCCAATTATGCCTCTGGACCAAAATCCCCACCAAACAGTGACTCGTTTTGGGTGTATCGGCTTTTCAATGTATGCGTGCGGGTTTTCTGTGCCCCAAATGCGACAATTTTGCTTGTTTACTACCCGCCAAGATCAAAATGAGCTTCATCTGAAAAGATGATTTTTTTGGCAAAATCGGCATCTTCTCTAAGTCGATCGCAGGCCCACTTAGC
Organism: Leucozona laternaria; assembly: GCA_932273885.2. Lineage (NCBI taxonomy): Eukaryota > Metazoa > Arthropoda > Insecta > Diptera > Syrphidae > Leucozona > Leucozona laternaria. The sequence goes on along the minus strand of OW026368.1, from coordinate 30,496,819 downwards.
GAAGTGTATACACAACCATATTCGTTCAGCGGAAGGATAAAACAAATTATCTGTCAAATCAGACATGAGCTAAGTGTTACCATTCACGAAATAAGCACTAGTTGAAAAAAAACGTTAGATGGCGGACCCTTTATCACAAAAAACCTGTCACGCAATGATATTTTTCCAGCATTACCCATCTCCACTTACGAGTAGCTTTGGGACTAGATACACAAACTCCAGTATCAATCAATTTATAGTCGAATGTGCTATTGGTTTCCTTAACAATCTTCAATATTACCAATGTTACGATTCAATTTCCAAAATTGATAAGAAATGGTGTTAATCGAACAGTGATTAATATTTCAATTCATTTTCTGTTATAATTCAATAATCTAAAATCTCGTTAATTTTATCTACGTAGGTGCACACATACATGTGCCACTAGTCATACTTGACTTAACTATGAGGTATTCATTTGTAGTTTGTAAGTTCTGTTGTCTGTTCTCGACTAGAAGTGTTTTATTTGTTTACAATTGTGTTAGTGCATATTGTACATTAATATTTATAAACACAAGTGTTTTGTCAAATGTTGAATATATAATTATTTTATTCGTAGCAAGAATAGTGCGTAGACAAATTCTCACTGCTTAAATGCTTTAAACATCTGTTGTCAGTTTTAGGTTAGAAGTTTGAACAATTTAAGTAAATTACTTTTAGCATTTAATACTTTTTGCAATATTTATAAGAGAGCAAGTGCAACTCAGTACATGTGGATAAAACTGATAGTGAAAGTTAAGTATTTGAAAAATCAAAATGAAAATTAAATTGTATTTTGATTTTTTTCAGCTATGCATACTCGGGGGCCATTCCGTAATTCGTTTATCGCCACACGATATCGTTTTGACGACAGCTGTGAATCACCTAAAAGCAGTAATCACTATCGACTGAAAAATATCGTCTTGACGATCGAAAATTTGCTCTCCGTAACTCAAAAATCGTCAAAACGTGATCGTTAAATCGTTATCATTTGAACGATACCTATTAAGCTAGCGTCTTGTGTCGTCTTGTTTGTTTTTGTAAGCAATTTATGCATTTTATCATATGAAGCAACGAAATGTAGGGTTTTTCAATAACGGCGGGTAGATGTTTTCGGTTGATCCTGAGTTTCGTTGACTCAAAGGCGTTGGCTGATTGTCCACTGAATTGGTCGATTTAGATTTGGGCACCAAATTTGGATAATCGCAACGGACGTAGCGTTGGTTAAAAAAAAAATGTATATTAATGTTTAATCATTTCCACTTGTTGTTCAATCGTGTAACTCGCAACACAACAGATTTGATAGATGTCAGCGTCAAAATCTTCCCGCTGCAATTGGAAAACCCTATAATTAATTATAATGTAGCTCTAAGGATAGATGGATAACCGATTTGGTTAGGCGACATCAAGTTTTGGCTGCACTTTTTCTTCACTTCTTCTTGACCTATAAATAAAATGTTTAACGCTTTTTTAACATTTCAGAAATAAATATAAGATAAATAACTTACATTTTTGTTTTTTCATTGGCCTAAACATAAAACAACACAGAAATAAATTACAGAATTGTCATTTATAATGATTGCTTCTCAAACTGTGATTTATAATAAACGATTGACGAGACGATTGTGATTGTGTTACGTGAAGCAAATTGATGACGATAACGTGCAAGATTATCGTTTAGACGATTATCGTTTTAAAAATAACAAAATGACCCCCCTGAGTTTTTGGAAGTTAATAAATATATTTCTCCCGCCTGAAGATAAAATAATAAGAAGAGCAATTTCTACATATTATATAAAAAATATCAGTTTGAAATGAATTTTTTTTGAATATTTTGGAAAATTGCGATTTTGCTCCGAACGCTTCGCAACGATGTTTTTCTTTAAAATGTTAATAATTCTTTGTTCCGGGATAAATTAACTTTGGCTTCGTTCGTTCGAAGAAAAATCAATATTCCGAGGGAACAATATCCCCATGAGACTCACGATAGGGCCCAATGCTTTCATAAAACGTAAAAACATTTATGGCAGTTTTGCAAAACTTAGCTATCTTCTGTTAACATTACATTTGTAAATTCATGTTTGTATCAGAAAACAGAAAAAAAGGACTTTGGAAATTTTATAAATTTCCGCATATATGTATGTGCCTAGATTTAATAACAATGAACATGTGTCACAAAATGACCATTTAAAAATTGTCTATTTCAAAAAATTGTTATTAACACGGAACATTCAATTTTCAATAAATTATTCATCAAAATAGATATTTAGTTTCATATTTCATTTGTAAATTTGTCCGTATTAATACATGTAAGTATGATTTTATTTATCAAATTGTAAAAGCATGGGCAAAAACATTTATATTTTTATACCTATTGTTAAAATATCTTAACAAATTCAATATTGTTTTTTCTTTTTTGCTTTGCAATTTCATAAAATGCAAAGATCATATTTATAAATCCAATGTGTTCGCCAAAACATGAGCTTTTTCGTACGCCCTCAATTGCATGCCTTATCGTTTCCTTGGCATTTAGATAAAACTTAAGGTTTTAGGTGTCATCAGCAAGTTTTGCACTCTTAACTTCGTCGTCAGCTGGATCCATTTAAAATAATATGTTCTTCAGAGCAAATTTATATGCATTTAAACACTTCTTGCACAATGCCCTTTTTTAAATGTGGCCTCTAAAGCTAGACTATTGCGAGTACTACTCAGATTTGGATAGATTAGCATTACTCACTCACATCGGGAAGTAAAGCTGAATACCCAGAGATTCGTTTTCGTTTTTTTTGGCTTTTGTTGGCTTTGGTTGTCTTCATTGTTCGTCACTACTGTCTGCTTTAGTCTGTGTTATGTGTTAGCCACTGACGGGCACGGCAGCGTGTATTAAGTTTTTTATGATCCATGTGCGTCGCTCGGTCTGTCTTCTTAATTATATGAGTGTATGCGAAAAACTATATGAAAAGAAAATTTATTTTTAAACGTGAAATACCTACCCCAGTGATTATGATTATTTAAGAAACAAAAGATTTATCATTTAACATAATTTTCTGGCTTTAATCTGTAATATAATTTTTAATTTTCATTTAATTTGGCTGTGAATACTTCCGGAAAACGATCAAGATGCTTGATTAACCGGTTGAAAGATTGCATTGTGAATCCTACAAACTTGTTTCATATATTGAATCTTTCTTTGATGTTCAACTTTAGTAGCAAGGTCATCGCAGTGTTGCACCAAGATTCGAATAAGTGCTCTCTGTGCTTCTCATTTGATTGTGTCAATGAACGTTCAGCTGTTATTTTCGTACAATGTTTCTACACGTTTAACGAATTTGTATTTTTTTTTATAAGCTGTACAGGCTGTGCTTCATTTACATTCAGTGCTTTTTTGTTGTTGTAAGCTATGATTTGTATATTTAGTGTTGCTGATCTGAATTAAATAGTATAATTATTCTTCTTATGATTGAGACTTGTGAGTAGAATTACCTGAGATATGTACCTGGTGTAGTATTTACATGCTACACCAATTCTTATCTGTTTTCTTTTGTTTAATTATATTCTTTGTGTTTCTTCTGGCATTCTTTTTCTGTTTTTGACAGTTAGTTTTGATCTTGAGTGAAATTCGCGACTCTCGAATTCGACTTCGAATAATTATTTTGTTGAGTGGATTTAAATGCAAAAAGAAGAATGAATGCAGTTGCATATCCTAAGGCGAATTAAAATTAAAACTTGAAGACTTGAATAATTAGCAAATTATAATGCATACCTAGTGCTTCATTTTTGAATATCTAATGGTGCCGGGTGATAGTGATGAATTTCCTTCATAATATAAGTTAAAGCTAGTTCGTTTCGTAAGTTACCGGTTTCGTTTAAATTGATGATTAATATTGCAGCGTTGCATTTAAGTTACTCTGAGATACTAATAATCGGCGGAGCTCTCTTTGCAAAGTGTTTTTTTTTTTTTCTTAACTGATCTACAGATTTGTATCTTTAGATAAATTTGTAGAGTTTGCGATAATCACAACAACTTGTATCACGCTGGACTTTTGATTTGACTGTTATTCAAAGAACCATAATTGTCGGAAAGGCACTTATGTAAGTGGTTGAAAGAAACCAAGTGATTCGCTCAATAATTGTGGATTGTTTTTTTTTTTTTTTCATTTTGGAATTATTGATATGCGCTCCTGCGCAAAATAATATTTATATGAAATTGTCTGAGCTATGTCGTGCTATGCGGCAACGGAACTCCACAGTGTGATACTAAACGAAAATGTTGATAACCTGACAATCGCGTCATTGCAGTTGCGTGCAACTTCCGCTATCGCTTGTGCGGTATAATCAAAATTAAATTAAAATCAGTGGCCTTATCACGTAAAATGAAAACGATCGACCGTTTTCGTTTAACGTGATGAGGCTCCAGATTAGGTTAAACAATACTTTTGCTTTCAAGTTCAAGGCCTTAATTACTTATTTTGAAAACCAATCTAATACTTATTGGTCTAGTAACATTGATAACACTTCCTTTTAAAGTAAAAGTAAAACAATGATAACCTAAACCAAATATTTATATTTAGCTAATATTTAATATAAATTAGACTCAATTGAACTACATAACTAAATTAAGATCGGATTATAATAATTATGGTTGAAGATCTAAAACGAGATATCTTCTATGCTAATTTGGGCAAAACATTTGATCGAGTAAGTCATTCTATTTAAATATAATAATCGAAAATACGTGCAAGTGGAATGTGTGTGTGTTGAATGTTGATGTTTTTCATTGATAAACTAATTGATTTGTATTTTCTATTTCCTATATTCTCTGTTACTTAGAGCATTTCAGCAAACGGGCCTTTATTACTTTATTAAGTTACAGACAGGAACCGTTAAATTGATATGTTAACATTAACTTGTTTTTTGTTTGTAAAATAAGTGTTAAAATGGACTTAGACCACTTTTTTTTAGAATAATAAACAATGGAACGATTGGTGTTGTATTTGTTATTGAAATTGAACTTGATTCTGAATAGGATGAATTTTTGACTAGATATTTAGCCTCGGATTGGTGTCTAATTTGAAAACTAAAGCTAACTTAAAATTACCTTGATTTTTTTTAACAGCTTCCTAGTCATAAGTCGCATGAGTTTGGTGTTGCCGTCTGCTAGGTTTAAGTAAAAGTACCTTTTATCTGTCTAACAAAGATTGTTAGCACAGGGAAGATGAAAGTTTGCTTCTCAGGTTGGTTGCAATGTATTGCAAAAGTCTATACCGCGATGCCGTAGTATGCATAATAAATCGTTACAATTGAGGCATTTGTTTTTCGTCGAGTGCCTTTCCCATAAAGCCTGTACTAACAATCTTTTGAACATATGTACGTACTCAAAAGGTTAGTGGGACATTTTTTGTTTGCTTTGTTTTTTGTTTAAATTGAAATCTTTGATTCTGATTTCTCGAAACTCTGCTGCATTCCTAGGCGATTCCATTTCTTTGAAGTTTGAAAAGTTATTAAAGTGTTTCTAAAACGCATTTCTAACTTTGGTGCAGTTTCACTTTTTGCTGATTGATTTTCATTCCCACTATTCAAAACTTGCAAAGCTGTGAATTTTTAAAGCAACAGAAATGACCTTTTTAGTGATTAAACCAAATAAGTACAGGGTGGGCTAGATAAGACATTCCTATGTAAATGTAAACAGCTCTGAAGTACTCTAAATGTTATTTTGGATGACCACGATTGAGCTTTTGGACCAATTGGGAATTCTGTAAAGGTACAGGTGTATTTCTTTCTTCAAAAGCATGACACGCGATATAATCAACTGTGTTGAACGTCGTCGCTTCGATATTTTAGGACCAGCAGCAAAACTTTCTCGAACGACCTGGATGTTTTCAGCTGATCGTATAATGAGGTCTGCCCGTACTTCTTACAACCCTTACGTTGCCATATCGCTCAAATTTGGTCGAATTATCGCAGCTGTTGGAACATTTTGAACACTATAAAATTTGTTAATTTGTTTAAATTATTGACCGGGCCACGATGTAGATACCTTAATATTGTTAATTAATTATTTTATGTAAATATTTTATCATTGTTAAAATAAATTTAAATGTTATGCATAGCTATTCAATTTTTAACTTACCTACTTCACTTCAAAAATGTATGTATATTTTCAAGAATTTATAACGACCAATAGAAGTGAAAATAATCTCAACGTGGACTCGCATATTATAATATGTGTATGTATGTACCCACGAGCAATTTTCTCAAAAACACTTTATGGGATATGCATAGTGTTCTTCATTTTTCAAGTCTGTAGGCTTGACACACAATCCCAATATTCTAACCCAATTTCAAAAGCTCAATTTTGACCGCTTTAGAACTTCTAGCTCCTTGAACAAGGTATGTACCTTTCCTTCCATACACATGGTTGACATACCGTAAGGTACATGTATGATTGTGTAGTAAATACGTAAATAATCTTACATCAAATTAGCTTAAGTTCCCAAAAGTGTTACCTCTCTTAACAATAAAAGAAAATAGAAATTATCTTCTCATACTGATCTTATGTGTATCTTTACTCTTTTCTGCTTCCGATTTTGTTTGCTCATTCTAAAGTTAAATGTATAAATGCCGGCCGGTGCGTGGTATCCATAACCTCAATAAATATATATTGCAGCTCTCGAACTATTGTGTACTTTCCCCTTAACAATTTCGAATGCAATTTTCTCGGAAATAATAATTCTTATGTCTTCTTTCCATATCACTAACCATAAAAAACCTCTGTTCGACGAAAAACGTGCTTAACAATATTACAGACAATGCACTTTAAATCACATCACCATCAACAAAGGGCTACGCATATCGTTGTTGTGCTTCATGTACCTACTCCAATCTACCCCAATAACGAACGATGACGAGTCGCTGATGCATTAGAAAGAAAAGCTTTCAACTCAGTCTAAGCTCAGAGGGCACAGGCGCAATATAAAAAACTACAATCATTGCACGTACCATCACCATTCACCACACACAAGTTACAAGGGCGTTCACAGTCTCTTCATTGGTGCCAAAAGCTTAACAACGCTCCTAAGTATTCTCTCAAACCAACCGCCAAGTATCGTCTAGACTGTGCAGTGCATCTGCCCACAGATGTCGGATAATATAATATACAGAAATTCTTAGCATTTTTATTTTTTTAATTTAAATCAGTGAATTCAAATGAAACACAAGCCGAAACAAGTAGAATCAATATTAATACAGAAATCTTTAACTTTAATCTTTTTAAACAAAAAAACTTAACTTTGACCTGCTTAAAAAGAGAATATCCTTCCAAGTTGGTCGCTTAAAAAAAAAAATCACCCTCTCCCGTGTCCTTATTTCGTTCGTTGAATTTCATGCAACGACTTTTGTGCACTCCATCTTGTTCGTCCTAGGAAAATGATTTAATCCGAAACTCCAGCTGAAAAAAGAAACAGCCTGAAATTGTTCTTCCTTTTTGTCTATTGTCGTCTGTATTTTATCGACTAAACTCAACTACTGCACAAAATAAGTATTCTTATTTTTGAAATATTTTTATATCAAAGCATTTCAATGAAAAAAAAACTAAAAAAGAAAAACGTGTGACGTGTCGTGTGTGTGTGAGTGAATGAAATTGTTATTCTGTCAATTCTCTAGATGCTCCTTCTTGTTTATTATTATTATTTGAAATATTAATTTTGTTTTGTTTCTGGATATCCTCAACCATCAACCATCAACGAAACTACAATACTACATCAACAACTACAACAACAATAATAATAATAACAACCAACAACAACAACAACAACAACAAAAAAAACAACAGTGCAACGTCCAGCAAACTCAAACTAAAACTAAAACGGAAAGAATGGCCTACAATATCGATTGGGTATTCCCACGCTTAATGCATCCGTCGAATTTATGGTACTTTGCGAGTACGATTGCCATAGCTGCCGTTGGATTATTTAGTAAAATACTTTTAGGTACGTAGAAAATAAAACAAAAAAGTTCTTTTTCCTCTTCTGTGCTTTAACATCAGTTTAATTCATTATCATCGTTATCATGGATCCTTATAACATCAACAACATGCTCTTGGTAAAACAATTGTTTTATAAAAATGTATACAAAATAATAATAATATGATAGTAGAAAGGGGTTAATGCATTGGAGACCTCAGCCTTAGATGACAGTCCCTGTCAGAAAAAAAAAAATTAAATAAAAGATCAACCACCTTGAGCAGGCAATATGTGTGGGATGACAATAATGGAGCATGTCGCTTGTGGTTGTGGCACCAAAAACTTCTAGTGCTTTTGATTTTTGAATGCCTGATAGCCTGATGCATTGCCTTGTTCTAAATTGTGCATTTTCTCTCTCTCTCTCTCTCTTCCTCTATATTTATACGCTTGCTCTTACAAAATTAAAAAAAAACAACCTGCGCAGTTAATTCGAAAGCTTTTTTTTGAAATTAAGAGATAAGATGCTTTACAACTTTAAAACATGTCATCTGACGTTAGATATTGAAGAGGATTGAGTCAGGTTTTGGTGTTTTTTTTGTTTAATTTTAAAAGTTGTTATAATATTACATATTTAAATCTATTTTGTCGCTATGCAATTTGTGTCATTTATCCACTTCGGTCTCTTGTCTCTACAAAATCTAGCTTTAGCTATGTGTTTGCCTATAAAGGGTGTTTTCTAAATAATAAACAATATTTTGGTAAATGATTCATGGGTAGGTATGTTCTGAGAAAAAAAATCGTTTGGGGATGTGGGATCTATTTCCCCCCGTTTATGCGGGAGAAGCAATTTTCTGAAACATTAAATTAAAATGAAAGAAGAATATTCAAAAACAACGGCAACACTTAGAATATCACGCAATAGTTTTTTTTAAACCAGAAATTCATTCTTTTTTTTACTAAAATTGTTTTGATGAACAGTTAAAAAAAAAAATATATTTTTAAACTCAAATTTTTGAAAAAAAAAGTTGAACAAAATTTGTATTTTTATTCGGAACAACTTACTTAATTACTTATTTGTCTTTTAATATTCAAAAGCGTATTAGTACGATGTTAAAGCATTTTTTAGTATGGTAAAAAGAGGATTTTCCAAATTTTAAACGAGTTAGCATCGTCCTATTTTTTTTTAACATTTTACTAAAGTTAAAATGACCAAAAGGCTATTTTATATTTTTAGTATCATACTAACTCCATATGTCACTTTGACAATGACAAATGTGGAAAAGGTATGTTTGCCTACTTAATTGCACGAAATTTCACTGTTTTAGGCGGGTCCAGCTTGAGTTCCGAAAGAAAATAGGTTTAGTATGATACTAGGTAAAAAGTGCTTAAAACTTAGAACATTTTAGTACAGAGCTTTAAAGTTAGCAAATTGTTATCTAGTATCATATGCTAACACCTTAACATCATCATCATCATCGTCGGCTCGACAACCGGGGTCCGGTCCTGGCCTCCTTCAACAAGTCTCTCCACCCATCCCGGTCTCGAGCCGCCGCCATCCAGTTGCGCACCCCAAGGCTCCGGGCGTCCTGGTCTACGCCATCTCTCCAGCGCAAGCATGGTCTACCACGCTGTCGTCTACCATAGAATGTACCACAAAGAACTTTCCGAGCAGGTTCCTCTTCGCTCATGCGAGCTAGGTGCCCTGCCCACCGGAGTCTACCGAGCTTAATTTTTGTCACGATATCTGCTTCATCAGGCTGTTTAAAAATTTGCGCAAATGTTATCACATGTTTTTAGTCGAACGCTTAAAACCAGACGGTGTTATTCATCTTCCAGTTATTGAGAAAATTGAAAACTACAAACGAAACTACTTTTTTCTTGTAAAATTAGTCTTTTGTGGGAATTAGTAGGTACATTATCTGAATAAACATTTTTATCCAACTTTTTTTCCAATTTTTTTTTTTTCAAAAACTAAAAGAATGAATTTCTGGCTCTCGTTGTCGTTGTTTTTAAATATTGTTCTTTTCATTTTAAGTCAATGTAGATATTAGAAAATTGCTCACATGAAGCATTTCTCACTCAAAAGTGAACAAATTTCTCACTCCAATACGACTTTTAATGGGAAAAATTCCCAATTGAGTTGAAATACAGAAAGATTGTGGTTTGAAGTACCAAATTATTACGGGTGTGACACAGACCTTAAACTATAAATTTAGGCTCAGCTAACATTTTAAATTCTATTAAATTTCGTCTGGCGGTAGACCACAAAATTCTTCTTAATTTCCCAAATTATTAATTTATAATAAGCTTTGTTGTTCTGATAATTATTAAACTACATATTTTCGTTACAGGTGTGACAACTGACAATTAACACTTTATAAATCAACTGCCCAAAAACTCAGTTTTAATTTACTACTGAATAACAAAGTTGTAAAAAAAACGTGCTGTGAGCTTAGATAAAAGAAAATAGTTAAGAGGGGTTCACATTAAACGATATAACATTGAAATCATCGGTCGTTCGACTGGAGTTCACTTTTACTACCCCCCTAAACGCTCTCAAATTGACGAACAAAAAGGTTTTTAAATTATGCTAAAGAAAAATGACATCTGGAGCAATTTAATACTAAGTGATTTTCTGACTGCGAAAAAAGTAGTAACAACAAAATAATTTAATGATATATTCCAAGTTTCAAAGAAGAATTCGAAGAAGAGTCACGACGCAAAAGTCGTCGTGTAATAGCAGACTTTGGAATTTAAAAATCGAAGCTTTTATAGTAGTACCTAGTAGAGTAGTAGTAGAAGCTACTATTCTCAAACGATTTCTGCAGAAGCTGTATGGATGAAGAAGAGGAAGAATCGATTCCTCATCTCTTCTTCACTTGTCCTGCTCTATTCCAATGACGTTACCTCCATCTCGGAGAGTACTACTACAACAATCCTAGTGATCTGGTAAATGTTGACATAATTAATCTCACACACCTCATAAGAACCTCTAAGTGGTTCAACGAATAGGAAGGAAAGTTCCTAGATTCTTGTGGTATCACAATGGACCAACTATGGTCTAAGTGTGTCAAGCTTTCTGCTTGGCAGCCACCTTAACCTAACCTAACCTAACCTACTACTACTTTTATATTAGTTTATAGTAATATTTTGTTTATTTTTTTTTTTAGCTGAGCGCCAGTTTATATGGAATCAACGAACAGAGACTAATTCGAGAGCCTTCTTTACTCTTTAAAATTTTGCTCTGAAATGCTCTACAATGATTAGAAAGACCGGATGATGAGAGGCTAAGATTTAATTCACCTGTCTCTCATATCTCTATCAATGTCGTCTATGATTTTGATCCCTCAAGGCAATCGATCGATTCATTTTCCAAAAATATGTCCTGCTTGCTTGATCTGAAAGTGATGGCAACACTTTAAATTTTTTATCAAACACCTGACTGGACTGGAGCGATATGGTGTAGTCATTTTTTGTCAATAGGAAGTCTTCCGAATGAATCTTAAGAATAACAACCTGATCAATTATTGGTTCACTGAGAAGCAGCTTTCAGATGTGTGGTATCAGTGTTGCGTTTATTCATGGTCCTCATGAATCCTTAAGTAGTTGCGACAGATCACAAATTTAGCTGTACTTAAATTCCATCCAAATCCCATCATATTCGGGGAACTTTTCATGCAGAAATCCCGAAACAGCTGTATCCCGTAGTTGCTGGTTACAAGACTTTTCTTCAACCACAATTTTATTGTCGATGAAGATGGATTTAAACCGGGCTGTTTCTGGCTTCCACTTACTTAAGTAGCAAATTACTAAGGCGTAAGCGTAATCTGCTCCAGATGTGAACCATTTTTGGACTGTTGGGTATACCCTGGCTTCTCCTGATTGATAAGCTAGTTGCGTCGCTGCCTAGTCGCGTCGTCTACTTCAAATGCAGTCGTTCGAAAATAAATGCCATCCGCTCGCTGGTTACCTCGTAGATCTTGCATAAGCTCCAATCTAATAGGCTCGATATGGAGACGACTACGACCGAAAGCTAAATTCTTCAAATTTATGCTGCAAATTCAATTGTAACTTCTCAAATTTGAACGTTCACTCGATTGGGTAATATGGATTCTAACTATACTACCGCACGGTAAACTGTATCGAATGCAATCACTCAGTCTGTGCTCAATAAAATCTATGACTAAATTAATTAGGTAGCCAGCGGCGGTAAATCCATTAACATTTTCGCTTTCTTATCTCCATACTCATCTACTTTTAAAAATTGTAACCCGTTCTACTAAACAGTTTGCTGTTAAATAAGATGTATCAGGATGTATCAAAGACACTGATTAATAAATGCCTCTAATTTCCTCGAAATAAGTTAACAGATACTTTCCAGGCTTCCCACAAAATATTGTTGCCGAATTATAATGACTTTCAATGAATTCATTGAATTCTCTATGCATCAGCGTCATATAGCAAACAAAGAAATAATCTTTTCCGTTATAAAAATAGAATAGGGATATCTATGTTAAATAATTTCAATTGCATTATTATTATTTATGGACCATTGCTGCCAAACTTTTGCAGAAAATACGTTTTTTTTTCTATTGGAGGGACATTGGTGTGATGTGTGCCATTCTTAATTGAAGAAAAAAAAAGCACATAATACCACGACAAAAGCTTAAACCAAATAGAATGTCGACCTAATTGAGGCAAATTATCAACGAGTGCAAACTAGGTACAAACGGCCGACGAATTTATTCATACAAATCTTTGAAATTTAAATTTGAATAGATTAGTGAAGAGATACAGATAAAAAAAATATATATGTTTTTATATAAATGGAAAATATAGCAGTTATTTGCCTGCTATTTTAAGTGACATTTCGGACGATGGTATACTGGGTAGTGTGGGTTATTTAATAAAGGGAGCACCAAATAAGAAAAACTTAAATACACAACCGAGTCGCATGTACTTGCTTTTCTAGTTAAAATGATCGGTTTATATATAGTCAACTGATGAGTCCCAGTGAGATTGCCGGGATGGCACTTCAATGTTTGTGGACAGGCTGCTAAAACCTATTTTGAATCAATAATTCAACAAGTTTAATTAAATTTGTAGTACTGATTTATTTCAATATTATGTATGTTGTATGTACATATGTATATGCATGTATATGTATTTACATATATGTATAAAGCCCGCCTGAAAAATCAATCTAGTTTTTAATGAGGGCATGCAAATTTTGTGCGTAAGTAGATGCTGACAAGGGGCTAGCAAGGTCGCCAGTTATGAAACCTTTTGCTTCGAGACAAATAACAAAAGTTGGTTCATTTAGGATGACCAATACGAAACCCTAACCACTGGGGCTAATTCAGTTCCCTATTATAACATGCGACTCACCGAGTCGAAAGTTCGACATTTTAGGTAAATGTTGTTTAGGCGATAGTCGTAAACGGTAATGTCAAGAATTCCCACAAGGTGGCGGTTACAATGTTTTTGTTTTTATATTTCTGATGGGATAAAAAAACTTGCCCAATAACTTTTTACTAGCAAGGACGAGAATTTGATAAGTTTTCCTTGTCTAGATTTTCCTGAAAACTTTCTAGGGCCTAGACTAATTTGGGCAAAAACTTGATATTATCATCGATTTTTATGATGTTAAATCAAATCTCGAGTTCGACTTTTTTACGAATGCATAACTTGCTATAAAGATGAGTTATTCCTGAGTTTGTTATTTCAATTTGAAATACAAATACAAAAAGCAAGAGAGACAGTTTTTTTTAAAACTGGGGCATATCAGGTAAACGTGAGGGTATTGCTCTTTAGTTGATCTTTTAAAGAGATGATAACAAAATAAAAATTCATAAAAGTTATAGAGATAGCTGTATAATTAGAGATGAATGAAATAAAACGTGAAGCAAGTGTGCATATATCCCATGCACGGATTAATGACCTCTAAAAAATGCTTTTCTGATCAGAATTTTTTTTTTTAGAAAAGCTTCGTTTTTTTAACTTTACCCAGGGTTGACCCAGGTTCTCTTGAAAACCCCAAGAATTGTCAAAAGAACTGGGTTTTTCGGTTGTCAAAAAACGCTCAAAGGCTGTTGACATTTAAAGCAAGAAAAAAAGTTCTGTGCTTAGATAAATAAAACTTAAATATGTCTTAAAAATGAATAAAAATAACTTCTACCATTTCCATTTTCTATTGCCTATTTATTAGCATTAAATTAAATTTGTATATTCTTTAAATTTGTTTTCCAAAAATAAACAATAACCTGCAGCACGTTAATCCACAACAAAACATATGCATAACAACTCATGTCACTTTGCCAGTTTTTTCTTTATCTCAACTCGCCACAGCAAAACACCTAGTTCTACTTGAGGGCGAGTACAGGGCGAACCCAGGACCCATGTTCTTTTTTAAAGAGAAAGGATGAGGAGAGGGAGGAAGGAGGTAGGATAATGTGACGTTGGGAAGATGCCACTTTTAGGGGTTGCTCTAGCGAGGGAAGCAACCAAGGTAGGGAGGGTGAAGATAACTGTCTCGCGCGTCAATAACACCTTTGACTAAGACTGGCATGGTTTTTTTTTTGGAACGGGTTTGATGGGTCAAATAACCACCCCCACCGACGAGCTAAGGAAGGGTTCCTGCATGCCAGCAACGACCACTGTTAAGAAAACCGCCCGCTACTCATATGAGTTTTGTTCCATTTTTCATCGTTTCTCGACTGATTTTATCGATGCGAGAGTTACAGAACTTGGGTCCAGGTCTCAAAAAACACAGAATTTTTTCACCAGAGTGACTTCAGGTTTTCCAACAAACGCTTTGGGCCGTCACCTAATGTAAATTTAGGATAAAGAAGATCCATGATCAAAAAAAAAAAAATAATCCGAGATTTAACGGACTAATATACATCCATTTGTTCATTCGTACATAATTATGTATATATCTATATACATTCATTTATATGCACATATTTTTCAGATAAGAATTTAACGTTGCAAACAAGTTTGCTAATACCCACACGCATACAATTTGAGACTCACCCAAGCTTTTGCGAAAATTTCGTTTATTCTATCACTAGGGAATTTATTTGACTTTAAAAAATCATGACATTTTAATGTTCCTAATCTTTGTTGTTTTTAAGGAACCACCCCTCATATATAAGCGATTGATTTAGTCTGAATAAACGACGAGGATGCATCCTTGTATTGCCATATTCTGTTTAATTTGATAACACCTGAACAACAAAGTCTTAAAAACATTATATTATTCCAATAAAACAAATTTAAACGAATCTCTAAAATTAAACATATCTACTTGAAACATTTTTGTTTCTTATATATTTTCAGTTTTCTGTAATAAGACAAAAGTTTACAACCAAGAAAGACTGATTGATGCGGTATCGAATCGACCGCCAGGTATACCATTACTAACAGTATCAAATCATCATTCATGTTTTGATGATCCCGGACTATGGGGTAAGTTCAATAATCAAAAAAAAAAAAAACATGAAATAATAGGTATGTTCAGAAAAATGAGATATCATAGACCACAGCAATCTCAGTTACATGAACTGGATTCGTCAGCAAAATTTCTCAGTTCTCAGTTCCTGGAGAGAAATCCCTTTTTGATGGAGCGAAATCTCTGAGATCTCATTTTCCTGAAACGATATTAACTGGATATATAAATGTTCCTAAGGTGACAAAAGCTACTAATTCTGTTAACTATTTTAAAATAATTGTTTGAAAATGCAGATTCTCGATTTGAACTAATTATTGTCTTCTTTTTTTTTCCAGGAGTTCTTCCACTCAAACATTGCTGTTCTACAGCCACAGCACGCTGGTCACTAGCTGCTCATGATATCTGTTTTACGAATAAATATCATTCGTTGTTTTTTATGTCTGGTAGGTTGTTTTTGTCTTAATTCTCAAAAATAAACCTTCTCTAAGCTTTTTGTTTTCATAGGAAAATGCATTCCAGTTGTGAGAGGAGCTGGTGTCTACCAAAATGCCGTAGACGTTTGCATACAGAAATTATCAAAAGGTGATTGGGTACATCTCTTTCCTGAAGGCAAAGTGAACATGACGAGAGAGTTTATGCGACTGAAATGGGGTGTTGGTCGAATGGTCTACGAATCACCAAAAATACCTATCGTTCTTCCAGTGTGGCACGAGGGTATGCATGAAGTTCTTCCAAACACAGAACCCTACATCCCAAAATGGGGCAAAAAAGTGACCATGAACATAGGTAGACCGATCGATTTGGACGACTTCATTAATGATCTGAAAAAACGAAATGTTCCCGAACCAGATGCTAGAAAACTAATCACTGATAGGATACAGGATGAATTACAGGTAAACGGCAATATTATGATTCAAATGAAACAAAAATTATATACTTATTTCATTTACAGGCATTACGTGTAGAGACGGAGGAACTACATAGAATATAGTGCAGCTCTAGAGGTCTATTTAAATTATAAAATCTAGCCTTAGGATTGTTATAATAGTGAACGACAACTAAAGATTTTCCTCACCACGAATAGTGTTATTTGCAACACACTATAAAGTCACACAGGCGTTTTAGAACGAACACACACACACACATAATCAGTTTTTTTTATTAATGTGTTTTATTTACAAAAAAAAAAAAACCACCTGATAAATTGTTTTCAATTTATGTTCAACTAAAACGAATAATATTTCTTCCGTTTTAATATCTAGACATTTATCTAAATGTAACTATTAAGGTCACAAAGAATATCATCCGATTTCAAGTTAAATGATGTTTTTCTAATTAATTATTTAAGAAAACAGAAACTATTGTAAGACCATTAACTTTTCACCTCCTTGGCTTTGATATTATTTCTATGCATTTTTGTTAAAAATAACATTTTTCGCTTATCATCATAATTAAGAAAAAAGATTTTAAAAAATACAACAAAAGTATTACTATCTCCTTGAGCTTGGAACTAGAACTTAAGTCTGCAAGAAAAAAAAAAAAAAAAGTGCAACTCAGCTTTGAGATTGTTAGAACAATTTATTATGAACTTATATTGTAGCATAAAATGCATTCAAGAGTGGATCAGAATATGTTTTAAATGATTTTATTTTACCAATTGATCTTAAAAGAAGAAGAAACAAAAAAAAGCATTGTGATGTAAGACTTAGTGAGTTTTTTCCTAATAAAAATATCTATAAGATTCAAAAGTTTTAGATTTATTTGCTTTTTGGTTTTACCGATCGTTTTATTTTTCATTTTTTAAAGAAGAATTCCCTAAGTTTCGAGAGAATGGATTGAGATAGAACATTATGTTTGATTTCCTCTGTTGATGAATCCATATTCCTTTCGAAACGGAAAGGCAGAATGTACTGGCTGTCGATCTTGAATTAAATGAAAATTCAGAAAATTATGTTGAAATTTGTTTCTAGTGGAAGCAGTTGCCCTAGGTTTATTTTGTTGATACCGACCGAAAGGGGAAGAGAGAACAAAGCGATACACACCAATATAAATTAAACCATTAAGACGTGAATACATAGAATTTCAATTTTCAAGGAGTCCTTTATGAAAGAAATAATTATTATATTACCATACAGTTTTCAAGAGTAATTATATGAACGGCTGTGAATTAAAAACAAGCATTGATGAACGTTACCTATCACCACTCCCGAGGCAATGACAAAGAAGTTTTCGAAATGAAGTTTGAAAACAAAGAACCCTGTTTAAACAGTCCTAACCACCAATCAGATTGTGAAGTCTTGACAATACTACACAAAACGACCGTAAGAAAAGTTTTTCTCTGGAAAAAAACATGAAAAGGACGCTACGCTGTATCAATATGCCATGAAAGAGGTGGAATGTTCGCCTTTTCCACAAAAAGTATGATCATAAATTTATTCACATTTTATGAATTTCGCTATCATATAGTTTTTCACAGAAGCACTCAGCAGTGCAAAAATAATATCCCTTTTCATGAAGTCCATACAGAAACGGGTTATCGTAGGATAGAAAAGCATTGTATGGAAAGCTATTTATAAACCAAAATTCAGGTTTCCGTGAATTATTTTCGGCAGTAGGCACAATTTCTTTAATTACTGGTATTAAATGAATATGCATTAATTCAAATTGAAGCTTCGTTATTTGCGGATGACGTAGTTTTGAGATATGAAATAATAATCACCCTTATTACGGTTGTCGTTTTTCTAAAACGACTCGGTTCTAGAAGCTCCAATTGGCGTTGCAAAATAAAAATATTCAGCCCTATTCTGCTAAACGTTCGCGTGAACATTGGCATTCTGCTATCAGCGGGAAGGAAATGATTGTTCCATAATGCCTATTAATTGCGATAAAAATAAAATGAATGCAATGAAATTCTCTTTAGAATTTCAAAAATAAAGAACTGGTTAAGATTTGCATTCGAAAGACATAAGTTTTAAATAAATGATTTGAAGAAAATTGAATAAAACATTCACGTGAATCGAAAGATTCGATCGAATCGTGTAGCAGAATAGGGCTGATAATTATTGAATATTAATTAATAATAATTGGTGAATATTAATATCATCTCGGAAAAAATCATAATTTAAAAAGAAACCCGACGCATCTAAAACAACACATTATTTCAAGGGAGGGAGAGCAATTTAAATAAACTTAATTTGTTTTTGGTGTAAAATAAAAACCGTTGTAATTTATTTGTTTTTGTTTATGAATTTTTAAATCACGACGCGAGTTCTCTTAAGTGCCAAGAATTGAACTATAATAGTGTTGTAGTTTTTCCAGCGTAAAGTTTTTTGTTTGCACAAAATAACGATCGAAGTCTATAAATAAAACACTTTGGAGAATATATTTTGGCAGTAAGTATTGGAAAACGGCAAATGGTTGTAAAATTTAAAATCATTAAAACATTTGTTTGAAATTATTTCAAGACATTTCAACATACATACATACATACACATTCGGAAACACAAATTATAAAAAAAAAACATCTCTTAAATCTAATTTCATTGTAGAATCAAACTTTCAAGTTTCCGTCTCAAATCTACACCGCTTGGTCGTTCCACTGGTTCGTTAGACCAACATAACTGAAACAGTTCTTCATATAAATATTCAGCTTTAGGCAAATTTAAACCTGTCTTTGTTTCGAATAAGGATTTCAATGGAAATTCGCAATTAAATTCATTTTCCAATATGCTACAAGTCGTCGTTTCATCGACCAATAGATTATCCTTCAGGCCAGCGAAGGTGTTTTGAAATGTTCCAATAAGATTTCTAGAAATTTGTTTTTTTAACTTGTCAGGAACTTTTCGATTTAGAGAGTTGTTGGAGTTTTTTGGTGCAAAAGGTGAGAGTGTTTTGGTTTTGTGCATAGTTGAACGTATATGATCTAGGGTTCGATAAGAAACCTCTGATGAAAACTGCTCACACAGGCAGTTTTTATGTGGACTAGTGTCGATTCTAAAATTTACAAAATTTGACTGAGAAGTGTTGTGATTTGGCCTTAAATTGGTTTTAACAACTTGATATGCAACACTTTCATTGCACTCGATCCAAGAGTATGGCAGTTGACGAGATTTTAGCTGCCACATAGTCACACCCAAGGAGTAAACATCGGCTGCTGAGGAGAGGATATCTTCTCGAATGACTTCGGGTGACATGTATCGAACAGTTCCCTGAAAAGGCAAAAATATTGAGGCAATCAAGAAGTTTCAAATTAATTAATGAATATAAGCTTTAGTACTTGAACCCGTTTGCGAGTGTTTTCCTGATAGTTTTCCTGTAACGCCACCGATGAGCCAAAGTCACATATCTTGCATATATAGTTGCGGTCATGGAACAGCGGGTTTTTTCTCCTTTTTGCATTTTGTGCTCTAAAGGCTACCAAAACATTTTGAGGCTTTACATCTAAATGTAAAATTCTACGCTTATGGCAGTATATTAAAGCATTGACTATGTCAAGAACAACACTGAAAATAAGCGAGTCCAGTTCGATGAAGTTTTAAGAATATATAGTTGGCAAAACTCACTGAATCCTATGCTCAATGGGAATTTGTATGGAGTTCAAAATGACTTGAAGACATTGACCTGGAAATCGTTCCATTATCACAATGCCATAATTCACAGTCGCCTCGATCTTTAAGACAAACAACATTAGGTATTTTCTTGAGGTGACGAATACACACCTACTTTGAATAACTGCACTATGTTCCGATGGCGCCAACGGAGAATATTTGCTTCATTACAAATTGCATCGCTCTTGACATTTTTTATAATCTTCACTGCCACTTGTTTGCCTATGGAAAATTACACATCAAAATTTAAACATAAAATAAAAACACTATTATAAGTATATTTTCTCGTTTCCAAAACCTGCATAAACTGCCTTAAAGACGACTCCATATGAACCACGACCAAGAATATTGCATTTGGAGTTTTCTGGTGGACCAGAATTGAGAATCTCATCGCGATTCGGAGTATCGAGAATAATTTCTTTTTGATTATTTTTACTGACCTCTAAGAGATCCATGATTATAATTTTTTTGGGGTTGTGAGTTGTGAACAAAAACTGTGACGTTTTGCCTAGTTCAAAACGGGATTAAACAACTTAACCTGTTCGACTTTGTCATCGAAGTAAGTTTTAGTTCTTGGTCTACCTATAGAGATTTAATGCTTAGAGTAACCAACATCTGTAGTAAAAACAATTATGAAATTTGTATTTAGCAAAAATATACGACTTTTCTCGAACATTCTTATTATGAAAGTCACTTCGACTCATCTTCCTTTCGATTGGGGTCAGAATGACTGTTCTTCTTCTGAGAAGAAGAGAAATTTGCTTCTGATTTTGTTTTCAGAATCGTTTCAGAAGGGTTCACACGTATCAAATCGTTCTTCCGGATTACCAATCGAAAAGGCCATTAGTCGTTGTAAATAAAGTCATGATTTTGAAATTAGGAGAACGCATTTCATCGCTTACCCGTGACAGTTTTTAGTTCTATTACGAAATTCGCCGACAGACGTATTTTCTTCGTAAAAATTGTCACTTTTCTCGTTTGATATTTTGGCTACGAGTTAAAAAATTTTAAGCTGGAAATGAACCGAAAGCAGGGTGAAAAGACTTCGAGAGTAAAATTTTGGGGAATTATAAAAAGGGAGGTCAATATTTATTTTTTTACCCATATGTAGATGTAGAAATAAATACCTGTTGCATGTGCATTGTCTAATATCGATAGTATTGGTCATTCATAAAGGTCAAAGAAATCAAAATATGCATTTTGCTAGATTCTTCCTAACCTATGTATATGTACATTAGGGTGGTTCTTATTAGTTTTTTTTCAAAAATGTAGTGCGACGCCCCATAAATTGGCTCCAAATAAATTAAAAAATTTCTAATTTTTTCAGAATTTTATCCCTTACTCGTCCTGTTTCAATGAGAAATTCTTGTACATACTTGGACTATAGGGCCCGATTTTTGGATTATCCCCTTAATGGCAAGACTGATTTTTTTCTAATTTTGTACATTTGTACTTCTTATTATTTTTAGCAATACTGCATTCCAAAATATTACAAACAAAATTTTCTTCAATCACAAAAAAATGGAAAAATAAATCCATTTTGTAAGTAGATATCTATGACGTTTATAACTCGAAAACGACTCGACCAATTTTATGCAAATTTTGTCAACACGTACATATGTATATCTAAAGTTTTTAATAATACTGCATACTAAAATTTTTCCAAAAATGTTTTTACTTCTTTATAACAAAAAAATCAGAAAACTGTTTTTTAACTTTTAAATTGTAAGTATTAATACACTATTATACCTTAAATCCTAGGTTTCAAAACGTAAAATCATATGGGAGGGGGTCTATTCATCCTGTTTTGAAAACTTAATCTTTCAAAACGACTTGATTTTTTTAAACTTTGAAAAAAAAACGGTTTTTTAACCTTATCTATAAGATTTTTACATATTAACATATTTTTTTTTTAAACAAAAATAAGGTTATGAGAGCTACATTTTTTAAAAACGTTTGAGTGATTTTAAAAATTTTGCTCTCATAAACTTTATTTTTGTTAAAGAAAATGTTTAATGTTAATGTTAATGTAAATGTTAATGTTAATGTTGTTTAATCAATTTATTTCGTGTATTTTATTCTGTATTCAAGTCAAGTACTTAAGAAATAGTTGATCTGGATCTGGGACATGCTTTACGAAAGTGATACATATTTTTGGTGCACAATGAATTTGAAAAGTGTATACATATGTACCTCATATGTTTTTTCTGTGAAGAAAATGCTTAGTAAATTGTTGAAACCACCAAAAGACAAAAAAAAATGTCAGTTTGCTAAGAATCACCCATAGCCTAATTAAGAGTTCGTTTGCAAAAAAACTTATGAATTCACCATACTATTTTCACGTATGCAAAACAATTTTAAGTCGATGTTTTTGCATGCAAATAAAAATATTTACACAAATGACATTAAATAAATAATTTCCTTAGAGAAAATTCACTAGCCCAGCTTTGTCGTTCTTTCTTGGGCCCAGGCGCGGATTCAGGGATTCAGTTTTCGGGGGGGGGGTCATGGTCCTTGCAGGCAGTCAACCGAAAAAAAGTTTAGAAAATACATACATATAGGTACCTAAAAATGAACATGCTGTACTTACATACTTAGAATAAACTCAATAAAAAATGCAAATATTTATAAACAGTTAAACAACAAACGACGATTTATTCTATGTGCAAATGTGGGTATTTAAAAACAAGTATTTTTTGGTTTTTCAAGGCAAATCTTGTAAATATTTCATCAACATATCGATATCTATATCTCGATGAACATTCATTGAAGCAATGCAGATTTTTTCACTTTTCCAACGAATTCTGTTTTTATGTTATTTGTTTTTGAGGCTTATATATAATTTAAAACAATTTAATAAAAATTTAAAAATAATTTTCCGTGATTTTTTTTACTTTTAAAACGAAAAGCTTTTCTTATCATTGAATTATTCGCACACGAAAAATATTTTCATTGAAATTTGTTGGTATTGTTTTGTCTATGACGTAGAAGTGGCGTATTCTTGTATTCTTTGCTTTATGCTCTTGTGGTTCTAGTTTATTAAAATTTTTAAGATTTCATATTATTAAGAATGGGTAATAATAAACTAGAGAAAATGGTAAAGAAGCATGAAACTCGTTCCTTAAATTATTATAACAACTCCTAAAAAAGTTTTGAGCTCAAAATAAAAAACACCGCCGCCTGAATTTAAAAAAAAATATGAATTAATGCAAAAAAAAAATCGAAATATTATATAAAAATTGCTGAATATTTAAACAAAAAAAAAATATTTTTGAAAGAAAAAAAAACGTTCATATCAAATATGTATAATCCGAATTCTTATTCAGAAAATGAACATCAACCAAAAATAAAAAGAAAAGAAATTGATAAAGGAATATTTACTTATACCTTTAAACAAAACTGTAAAATTTGATTAATTCAAAGTTTTAAAGTAAATGCTTAGTTATTTCTAATTAACTTCAACTATGGTGGAATGGCCAATCGGGTAGATTTTTATAGACAATGGCGTTAAATTTTAAACAGACTAATGTAAAGGTAGTTAACAATTCTCTTTACTAAAATTTTCCTTATTTTGAACAATTTTTTACTAGTAGGTATACTAACCCTGTTTTCTTAAAACTTACCTAAAACAGTCCCAGATTTTGCAATTAAGTAAGCAAACAGACTTTTTTCACATTTTGTATTGTCAAAATGAGGATTTTAACTTTAGCGAAATTTTAAAAAGATATAAAGGGTCCGCCATCTAACGTTTTTTTTTTTCAACTAGTGCTTATTTCGTGAATGGTATAACACTTAGCTCATGTCTGATTTGACAGATAATTAGTTTTATCCTTCCGCTGAACGAATATGGTTGTGTATACGATTCGCTAAGTGGGCCTTCGATCGACTTACAGAAGATGCGGATTTAGCCAAAAAAATCATCTTTTCAGATGAAGCTCATTTTGATCTTGGCGGGTAGTAAACAAGCAAAATTGTCGCATTTGGGGCACAGAAAACCCGCACGCATACATTGAAAAGCCGATACACCCAAAACGAGTCACTGTTTGGTGCGGATTTTGGTCCAGAGGCATAATTGGGCCATTTTTCGAAAATGAGCAAGGAGTGGCCGTTACAGTCAATGGCGATCGTTATCGGGCCATGTTGAACGAATTTTTGTTCACAAAAATTGAAGAGGAAGATATTGGCAACATTTGGTTTCAACAGGACAGCGCTGCGTGCCACACAGCCGAAGCTACACTCGATGTTTTGCGCCATTTAAAAAAAAAGAAGTTTTTTAGCGGATCCTTTAGTACGTTGCTAACTCAATTAAATTTCGGAAAATCGTCTTTTTAACTTAGTTTCGTACTAAAAATACTTCAACACGATACGGCCCCAATGACCCCCCCTGGATCCACCACTGCTTGGACCATTGTAAAACGGAGTGTCGCACTCACACCTACATACGTTCTTTGTTGTTACAGACATTTTGTTTTTTTTTTCCACACGTTTTTTTTCTATTTGTATGTTTTTCAAATTCGGATGTTTGTCGTTTGTTAGTGTAAAAAATGTTTGTAAATTTAATAAATAAGTGTTTTGAAATGAAAAAAAGCTTTTTTGTTTGTAAGTAAGTAAGTAATGTAGAACTGGTTGGGAGAAGTTATATATTTTTGATTCGTCTTAGATCCGTTTTGGTTTCAGTTTTCACTGAATATGGTGAGCTCTCTTTCTCACATTACATACACAAGTGGGCCAGTGGTGATTCTAATTTCAATAATAATATGAGCCGCCAAATGCAGTTTTGAGGATCCATATTTGGATCCGTAAGTGAAGTCGTCCAGAGTTGTAAAGACTGCAGTCTTTTCAGTACTGCAGTTAATTGAATAAAAAAACTTTTTTCTTTAAGTCTTTTAACTTGCCAAAAGAATTTAACTGTAATACAATAGTCAGCAGTCAGTACTAACATTCCGACTGTGCAGTTAAAAAAAAAGTTAATTAACTTTAAGTTAATTAACTGCAGTACTTTTGACTTGATTTTAGTATTTTAGTCAGTTGAGGGTCATTTGTACTGCGATGGTTCATCTTTTAGTCAGTAAGTCTTGTAACTGCAGTTAATTAACTGTAAGTCTTTAAACTTTGTTTTTTGTTTTTTATCAAAAATATTTCACACTTATACATCACGCCGTACGCATATAATGCCAAATAAATAATGCAAACATTTTAATTTATTTTCATTGTATCCTGTTGTGTTATAAGTATAAATCTATAGTATTTTAGTTGAAAGACTTACAGCTCATTGACTGCAGTTAAAAGACTTACTGACTAAAAGATGAACCATCGCAGTACAAATGACTTTCAACTGACTAAAAGACTAAAATCAAGTCAAAAGTACTGCAGTTAATTAACTTAAAGTTAATTAACTTTTTTTTTAACTGCACAGTCCGAATGTTAGTACTGACTGCTGACTGTTTGCTTTGCAGTTAAAGTACTTACTCACAGTAGCTGTGTTTTGTTGGTAATTTATAGCTAGCGCAACAATCAAGTACCAATAAAACGCTTTGGCTGTGTTATTAAAACGCTTTAGCAACTTTAGGCTGTGTTCGCTACAAATATCATAGTTCACATCCATTTTGTCTCCACCAAACTACAAATATCATAGATCACATCCATTTTGTGTGTAAAAAACAACATTAAGGTTCAAGTCATGAATACTTTTCAAGAGGGCCATCTTCATCTTCAAAGTTGCTGTGTATAACCACTTTTATATCCACTCTTTTACTGGCTAATTTATCGACACTCTTTGTGTTTGTTTTTGTTTGCCAAGGGAAATTTTACTGCGCTGGCTATAAAACTACCAATAAAACACGGCTGGTATTAACTTGCATTCAAAAGTTAAGTTAATTAACTGGGACTGTATTAACTGCAGTACTGAAAAGACTGCAGTCTTTACAACTCTGAAGTCGTCCATATGTTGTTGACTACGTGCGCGGATAAAAAACCAACTTTTTTCCTTGAAGGGGGGTTGGCGCCTTGTAACTACAAGCAAGCAGGGCTACCTTCGTGGCTCTAAAGAGCCAATTTGGATCTTTTTTTCAGGTGTGGCTCTTTGGATCCACTTTTCTAAAATCATTCCAAATTGGCTCGTTTTGAGATTTTCGTGGCTCTTTTTACTCTTTTTCAGAATCATATATCTAATTAAATTTCCTTTTTCATAATTTTTAAATTTACCTCTAGGTAACCCTTTGTAAAAAATTGTTTGAAATTTTTCCTCTGAGTAAAAAATTCTTTGAAATCTGAAGGCGTTCATTTTGATTGAAAAATCAATTTCTTACCTTGTGGCTTTTCGCCTAAATATTTCCCGAACGTTGCAAAGAGATTTTTTTTGATAACTCGATATTTCAAAAACGACTTGGTCGATTTTTATTTAACTTGGCAAAAAGAATTTTTTAACATTATCTAAAAGATTTTAGACAAAAATTATTCTTATAATCAATAATATCGGTACCTCCCATACAAATGATTTAAAAACCGTTAAGGAAAATCGTTTTCTGCTCAAAAACGACTCCTACGATTTTGATAAATTTTTTGTTATCAAAATTAGTACGCATTTAAAATTATTAAATTTTACATTGAACTATTATTAACAGTACCTATGTATGTAAATATTATAGTATGGTTTCTTTTTGATTTTCGACATTCAGATTATCTGACTTATCGATTAAAACTAAATTTTGTATACACAAGCTTGTTATAAATTTGAACAATATTGTATATCAAAACTTTGCAACAAATTATTTTTGGATTTCAAAAAATATTTCAAATTTTTTTTTTTTTAAATCCGTTTATTCGAAAATGGGTGGAAGATTTTTTGTAAAATGAAATTTTTAATTCCACATTAATAAATAATTAAAATTGGCCTACCAATTTTTGTCTAAAAAATGTTAACGAAATTTCATATATACAAAATTAATTATTTTTAAAACAGCTCCTACGATTTTAAATTTTTTTTCTCATAAATTAACATTTATTTAATATAATACAACGCTTTGGGTTGAAAAAGTTTCAGAATTATTGTTATCCATTTTTTTCTAATTTCGTTGATTTGAAACAATTTTCCAGTTACAATAATACAATTTCCTTGCATCCATATTGAATATGTGCAACACGGGCCATATTGTTAATATTAATACTATACCATAATACTGCCTGCACCTTTCCTAAATTTTGGCAAATGGATAAAATATAGGCTCCCACTCCCATAACTAATTTATTTCAGACTTTAGAACCACAGTGTGATCGCACGTCGCACGTAAGAGCAAGTTCGTGTGACCCAGTCCTGCTTTTTTTTTTATTTTGGGGACGTTTTCAGTGGTGGCTCTTTTTTTCTTAAAATACACTTTTTATTGGCTCTTTCTCAAAATCTGGAAAGGTAGCCCTGCAAGCAAGCACATGTAAAATTTCGGTTTAATTTCAATGAATTAATTAATTTATGCATAGGATTCTATTTTTTGCACCGGAACTGTAGACTTGGCTTATAGTACCATAGTTACAACATCGTTTTTCGTAATCCCATGAATAAAACAACATTAATGTTTGTTATTTAAAAAAGACCATTATCTCAGTTTATTTATTATTTTCATTTTCAAACAAAAGAAATAGTTCGTTTGATACATGCGATAACTATTTCAATTTATCTGTTTTAATTTTTGTTTGTCTTTTATTTATCTTTATACAACTCAATAACTTTTATTTTCCTTCAATTAAATTTTTAGCTCAACATATTTCTTATTTAAATTATATATTATTTTTGTACTGGCTACTATAAAAATACAGATATTTATATATTCAATATCTAAATATAATATATTGTTATATTTATAGTTATTTAAAATTGTATTTATTATTGTTAGTTATATTACTTTTTTGTTTTTTTTTACATCCCATCTAAATATCAACTCAAATTTACAAATTTATTATAGATTTAATTTTGTTTTCAATAAATATTAAATACTAGTTAATAATTATTATAATAATAATTTTATAAAATTATTCTTATGTTATTCTCCTGTTCGGCTGTTAGACATTTTTATTTAACTTTATTGTATATATTCGACAGTGGTGTTTTTATTTGTTTCATGGGTGTCTTTTTATTTGGGACAGAAACCACGTTTATAAAATAAAAAAATCTTTTTTGTTTTTTGTTGTAGGAAAGTTTTATTGTTTATTTTATTTCATTTGTTTTCTCTTTTCGTTATAAAAGGAATTCAATACCTTAATATTTATATATCTAATAATTTATTTATGTACATGGTGTTAATATAAATTTTGTGTAAAATTTCTACAAGTCTTTGATGATTTATAAAAATTCTTTTATAAATTGTTTCTCACTTAATACCTAAGGAGTTTTTTTTTTTTATTTTTGAGAAAGTTGTCAATGTTTATGTTGGTGTTTATGAATTTTTTTTTTTGGAAGACACCACATCGTCATCTTCTTAGCTTAAGATTTATAAACAATTTATTTTGATTTATTTTTAATATTTATATTTATTGCTATAATTTGATTGAAATGTCCTGCATTTCACATTCTTTGTTCTGAATGAGTAAATAAAAATTACACGTACAACTCTGCCGGGATGGATGCAAACTGATTCCTATCTTCTCAAATAAAAGGTTCGACCTATAATGCAGGCTTATTCACATAACTTAGCAACAAAATATCCCTAAAAATGTCAGACAAAAACTTATAAATAATATTTATGTTTATAATTTAAATAAGAAAACAAAATGTGTATGTAGGTAGGTATAGTACAAAGATATCTTAAATTTTATGAATATAATTCAAAAATAAAAATATAAGAAAAATAATATTTAACATGTATTAGATACAAACAATTCACATTGACTTTTTTAATTATTATTTGCAATTTTAGGGGCATAAATTATTAAATACTTTATTATTTACAAATTCTTAACAACAAAATAATTCAAATTCAAAAAATTATTCACCACACTTTAAAGTTTAAACCAACACAAACAGTATTCAATACAAGAACCATTTGCATTCTGATTGGTTTAAAATTGATTGGTCTAAATTGGTTTGTTTCCCTGCTAAATGGTAGTGGTAGTTGTATTGGAGGCGCAGCATTTTTATTATTGTTTTTTTTTTTTTTTTATTATTTTTCTTTTGCTTTATAGGCAGTGTAGTTTTGTTTTTTTTTTTTCTTTTTATAATATAATTAATAATTTTTGTTTTTCTTCGTGTTGTATAATATATCACAATTAAGTCTTTTTCTTTATACAAAAATGAAATCCTACAAATTTTATGTATAAAGTAGTTTTTAATGCTTATGGAGAAGAGCGTTTTTTTGTTGTTGTTGTTGTTTGCAGTTTGTTTTTAATAAATTTTGAATGATTTTTAGGTAGACAAATTTATTAACTTGCATAGGAACGTCGGACTGGAACAGGAGGAGGTATTTTTGATTTTCGTATTGGCGATGATTGTTTGCAAGTTGGAATTCTACTTATTGGTGGCGTTGATGATGATGATGAAGACGTTGGTGATGATTTTTCAGATTTGTTTTCCTAAAATGAAAAATTAAAAGAAAAAATATAGAAGTCAAATTAATTGAAATTGGAGGTAATATTATATTTATAAAGGGTTTTCCAATAAGAGGTGTTATTTTGAATAGCCCGCTATTTCGGTAGCTGTCACTTTTGAAGCTGTCATTTTTTGACATTTGACAAGTAGAAACTTCGCCATTAATAAAAATGGAACGATACACGCTTCAACAACGCATTGAAATTATTAAAATTGACTATAAAAATGGTGAAAATTTGGCAGAGACGGTTCGTAAAACTTAAACATTTTTGGGTCGTCGTGAAGCACCTTGTCGGACCGCAATACAGAAATTGGTGGACAAATTCGAGCTGTTGGGACAAGTTAGTGATGTGAAGAATAAAACCCGTGCACGTCGCTCAAGAACAACTGAGAATATTGCTGTTGTAGCCCAAAGTGTTGAAGAAAACCCAGGTTTGTCCATTCCTCGTCGTTCTTTGGAATTAGGCATTCCACAAACGTCATTACACCGTATTTTGCATAAAGACTTGGGTCTTAAGGCTTATAAAGTTCAGTTAACACAAGAACTCAAGCCGGCTGATCATCAACAACGTCGTGTCTTTGCTGTTTGGGTCCTTGAAATGCATGAAAATGATCCGGAATTTCATCGAAAAATCATCTTGACTGATGAGGCCCATTTCCACGTCGGAGGCTACGTCAACAAGCAAAAATGTCGCATCTGGGGCTCGGAAAACCCAAGAGTTATTGTTGAAAAGCCTCTGCATCTTCAACGCGTGACTGTTTGGTGCGGTTTATGGTCCGGCGGGGTCATTGGACCTTACTTTTTCGAAAATGAGGCTGGAGCAACAGTTACGGTCAATGGATTGCGCTATCGAGAGATGATTAATGATTTTTTATGGCCGGAATTGGATTGTATTGATCTGGACAGCGTTTACTTTCAACAAGACGGCGGCGCTACGTGCCACACAAGCAATGAAACCATCGATCTTTTACGGGAAAAGTTTCCGGACCGTGTTATCTCTCGAAGATGTGATCACAATTGGCCACCGAGATCTTGTGATTTAACACCTAGCGACTTCTTCCTTTGGGGCCACGTGAAAGATAAGGTCTACGCCAACAGCCCAGCGTCGATTCAAGACCTCAAAGATGGAATTCGTGAGGCTATCGAGGACATAGGGCAGCCACTTTGCGATTTGGTTATGGAAAATTTGATGAAAAGGACATGGTCCTGTAAGCGTGGTCGTGGCGGCCATTTGGTTGATGTTGTGTTCCATTATTAATGGGCATACCTTCCTCTTTATAATGAAATAAACATCCGATCATTTATCTCAAAAAAGGCCATTTTTCTTTGAATATCAAAATAACACCTCTTATTGGAAAACCCTTTAGTTTATATTAAAACTCAACATTTACGTAAATGACAAACGAACGTCCAATTGGATTCACGGCCATTTTTCTCGCGCATCTCATATACAGTAAAATCCGAATAAGTGCCTATCGCATATTTGCCTAACCTTTATAAATATAGAGATAAGTGCTTATGTGCACTTAAGCAGTTTTTTTTAAAACTGCCTAACCCGCATAAGTATCTCTCAAAACGAGGCATTTATGGTGAGGCACTTATCCTGGTTTTACTGTATACAAAAGCACATACTTTGTTTGTTAGTTATTAAACTTTGTTCTATCTCGAAATTTTGACTAAAAATACAGAAAGTTTTAAAGAATTTGTTTGATATATCTGTAAACCTCCGAGATCATCAAAAACTTGTGTTTGATTGATAAAACATAGGATATACAAGAAATAATGACAAAAGTTCGCAATACTCATACATATTTCATTCTGGATTATCCTAGAGTGTATGCTACACACACACAAATTCCATTTCAGTGTTCAGTGCTGTCGAAAGCATTATTCAAAAAAAAAAAAATTGTTTGAAAATTGGTGTAAATCGTGCAAAACTTTTTAAATATTGAAGCAAAGATTTGGTTCTTTGAAATAACTCTCCAAAATTTGTATGAAGGTGGTTGAATTTTTTGTACTAAAAAAATCCCGCAAAAATAGAGATTTTTTTAAATCTCAGTCTAAAAAATCGGGTATTTATTTCATGGATATAGTGGTGTGGTTGCACTGACCGGACTATTGCCCACCGTGTTAACCACACCACACCGTGAGTCGTCGTGCAGTGGTCCCTTTGTTGAATTTAAGCTGCTAAAATCATTTCCACCTCTATTCTTGATGAAAATTAATGCCATTTGGTACACTAAGGCCCAGTTTTGTTGTTGTTAATTTTTCTCTTTGCTGAATTTGAATCTGAAGTCAGGTTAAGAATCTTGACAGTTATTAAATAACTTTTAATTCAAATTCTAAGTTGGATTGGATTTACGATTTTCGCAGCTGTCAACCTAAATTTAGAAAACATGTATCTATATACACACAAAAATTATTGGTTAACTTTTTGGAGTTTTATTTCACAGTCAAATTATTCCCCAGTTTGGGAATAACATTTCCGAACCTACTACAAAAGGTAGTAGGTTCGGAAATAGAGTAGACCTATCCCACAAAAAAAATCTCAATGAAAAATCCATCCAAAAATATTCCGTCTAGGTATCGGAAAATTCCGCTGAGGTGGAATTTTTTTCCATTTAAAACAACCTTAGAGCGTTCAAAGGTCTCTCCTTCGTGAGACTATAGCTTTATGTCAATTTGTAGTTAGGCATGTAGCCTAGTGTCAATATAACTGATAAGAAAATGGTATCTAAGAGTAAAGAAGTAAGCAAGCGAATGCAAAATTCTTTTTCCTCAAAATTTTGACTGAAAAACTGAGAAATTTAGCTGGGAAATCCTGTTCATGTAACTGAGAATTCCGAGATCTCATTTCTTGAACTTTTCTAATATCATGGTCCAATCTTCAAAATTTTAAAGTTTGTTTGTATGTTAAGAGAGATGAAAGAACACAATTATACCTTTTTGGGAGATTCAAGCGAAGGCAATCGTTTCCAGCCATTGCTTTTTCGCCACAACGGACCACTTTTTAGACCTGCCGTCACTGTTGTCGTCGTCGTTTTAGTTGTCACAGCCACTAAAGATGCCGGCGGTGACGTAGCCGTCGCTGTCGCCGTCGCCGTCACCGTTGGTAAATTGGTTGGTGTCGTTGCCTCACTTTTCGACGGTTGAATTTCTTCATTTTGAATATCTCTTAATATACATTGTGGCTCCTCATAACTACAACTGCTAACTAACTCTGGCAACTCTGCTATACACCTCGTTTGTTCATCCGATTCACTTGAGGAACAACTGGTAACTTGTGCTTGTCCAGCTTCACTTGGTGTTGGACTTGGACCTCTAGTTCGACAATTCTCTGATGTAGTATCATCTTCATCGTCCGTCTCGGCATCTAGGTATGAGTACAAACTGCGTGTACTCCCCGATGGGATATTGACTAATTTATAAAAATCCTTGGTGAAATCTACACAAGTGACTTCTTCATCTTCTGAGAAGACGATCTGTGGGTACATATTTATAATAGAAAATTGCGTAACATTTAAATGAAAGCGATATAATGTACATAATATCAGTTTTATTACTCACGGTTTGTTGTAGTAGTTTCGCTATTCCTTCTGATTGAGACGCCATCATGGTAGAATTGAGAAAATCACTCGTATTCCAGATCCAATCACGTTCGTGGTCTCGTTCACGTTCGATTACTTCATCGTCCAATGTTATAACACCCAACTCTTCTTGTGACATGCTCCAGTCTTCCATTTCTGTGGAGCACGGCTCGGCGGGCAGAAGCCATTGTTCTGGCTCCTCGGGCAAGTCTTCCAAATGTCCATTCGATGGTTGTGGCTGACCACTGCTCATTGTGCAATAGCCTTCATCTTTACCTTTCGCTGGACTTCCAGATAGGACAGCATTTTGTGCTTCTAATTCATATACACGACTTTTAAGCACAGAAACCTCTTGACGTAAACTATCCTCCAGCACAATGGCATCGACGACTTTTCGCATCACATCGTCTAGACAGTGTTCATATTGGCGGATTCGGAGTGTGAGGGCTTTGTTTTCTTGTTGCATATTATGAAGGAGTGTTTCTTGACGTGCAAATCGTGCCTGTAAAAATACAAAATAATTTGTCAATATTTCTTTAAGGAAGAATTATGCGTTTAAAAGAAGTTTGAGTGTAAAACAAAATTTTCAAGGAAAGGCAACTATTTATAAATTGGCCTAGTTTTGGGTCTTCTAAGACTTTTTCACATCATCAGCTTTATGTTTCAGGACCTTCTCATCTTGATAGAATATGCAAGGCACATATCTCTGTAATAACTATATAGCTAAAATGAGTATTACCTGCTTTGATACCTAGAGGGAAGATAGAATTTATGTTTCGAAAACTTAGGTATCAAATGATTACACGATACACCCATTGTGAAATCATTCCACTCCTATATTTTTGTTTTTGCTCGTTGAGACACATAAACCAAATTGTTATGTTTCTTTAACAAATAGATCCTGACACAAGGTTAACCAAAGAAAAGTAAAACAAAAAAACACATTCATATCATGTCATAACTCTATTTCAACTATCCAGTCAGCGAGTAATTAGAGTAATAAAATAAACACACCTACTTTGCCGCCTTCAGTTCAGATATAATTTTAAAATCTCACCTCACCTCCATATCGCTCCTATTTATAACGACAGGACCACTGAAACAAACGCTATACCACATTGCCCCATAGCACTGTGCCTAATATTGATTTGGAGCAAACCTATTGAATTACCATACGCTGGACATGACTAGACGACCGACCGATGCGACGGTGACGCGACGCACGGTTTGAACGTCAAAACCGAAAAAATATCCAAACCAAACCAGCCTTCCATAATGACCGCATCATGTTTACTGGCACCTTCGCCACCGATTACATATAGCCAGGTTTTTCATTGAGTGAATTCTAATATAATATTATATTCATGAGCTGCGAAAACCACAGCTCAGAGCTTAATCGGGGTCGGCAAAGGGGCATATCGAACGAAAACCAACAAAAAAAAAATACGGAATGACCGCTGACCGAACACCACCACCACAAAGCTAACTGACAGAAGATATTAATGGGATTTAGCTGCAGAAATAGACCACGGCTAAAAACAAGCGACCGACACTTGATTTTTGCTTTTCCATATTCCTACTTAATTTCAGTTTCAACCTCGCTCAATCATCAACAGAGCCTGAGCCTAAGATTAGTTTAACAACCGAAACTAAGTTTTGACTTGATATTTATCGGTCACTCGTGATTCACACAGTTTGACATATTTGACAAGCAAGTCAAGTGCTGTCCGTCATTCATGGGTCTTTTGAAAAATTGTTTTAAATCAGCATGCACTGCACATAGAGGTGTAGGTAATGGGATGTCAAAGGTGTGTGTTAAAGCTGGAAAAAATTAACTTAAAATGTCTTAATTTAGTGAAAAAGTTATGTTTCATTTTTTTTGAAACAAAAATTAATTGATTGGCAAAAAAATATCAAAGCTGGTATACGGACAAGCATCAATGTTGTTTCTTAGAAGATATAACTTACGTTAAAGTATAGGGTTTTTGCTGTGTAAATATCTATGCCGGCGGTAGAGTCAAATAAAAAGGTTGACTTTCCTTTGTGCGACGTTACGAGGTCACACTTTAGGATGTAGCACGTTACGTTACGAAAATCTGCATAGTAGGATATTGGGTACGTTCAGTGGCAAAAATCTGAAGATGCCTTTCACGTAGTCACAGATGCGCAGAACTAAACAAAAATTTAAACGCTAATGATATTACCTTTAATATATGTGCCTTGCGTATGGACGACTTCGCATACGGATTCGTCGATGTTTCGATTATGGATACTCAAAACTGCCCTTGGACAAACGTTGATGTTAACTACTGTAAGTACCGGCAGTCATACACGGTGAAAAACCGATATAGGGGATTAGCGAAGCCATCACTAAAAAAATTCGCCGTTTCCATACAAACTATCGATAACAAGCATGCAGTTCAAGCCGGTAATACAGTTTTTCTACTCGCTTAAGTTAAGCGCCGAGAATAAAGAGTAATACTACGTTTTAACTAAGCACTAAATCGCGATTTAAGAGGACTTAGCATAAATCCTCTTCAAATCTCGAAGATTTACCATACAAACTTAAATCTCCTCAAATGAAGATTTAAAATAAATCTCATTGAAATCTTCTTGCAAGAAGGAGATTGTCAAATCAAACAATCCTAATTTTGTAGAACGCACCCTTTTAAACGTCAGTTTTTCCATTGAAATCAAAAAAAAATATAAAATATTTTTGCGCGTAAGAATAAAAATGCAAGTATTTACAATGTATTTCATATATTTATAATAATATTTTGGTAAACAATACAAATTCCAGAAAATGCAACAACCAAAACAAACAAAAAACAATGGACAACCTAGACACTGGAGGATGGGGAGCTTTTCATTGAAGAGTGGGCCGAAAAATTGTGTTTTTTTTCTGTAATTATGGATTCTCCTATTAAATTTACTCACTCTTATGTTATTTTGAAGAATAAAATGATGTGATAGCAATAGATTTAGGTTACTAGACTCATTTTTAATAAATAGTTTATTCAAAATTAATTGTTTTATTGCTCAAAAATTGTTTTTTTCGTTTGCTATACGTTTTCCGATAATATTTGTTTTACTCTTGTCAAATTGAGTTGACAATTGAGTGGCAATTCAGACTGAAAACGTCAATTTAATCTCCTTTTTTGTGGTGAAAACACTTCAAGATTAATTTTAAATCTCCTACCTTAAATCCCGGATTACCTCTTGGCGAAAACGTAGTATAAGAGAGTAAATGTTGTTGCATTTAACATGGAAATTGTATAGCACTGATCTGTTCGTCCAATTGGAAAAACAAACACAGCTGGTCTTATATAAAAGTATGCCTTAAAGGTATGTTTACACTACAGATGAACTTTCAATACATTTTACTTGTCATAACTTAATACTTATCATTAATGCTTGTTGAGTACCTTATTTATGTGCGTAAACTAAGCACCGACATTTTAGATTTTCCAAAAAGTTCTGCAGTTTTGTACTTAGCAAATTTTGCTAATGAACCATTTTTGTAAAGTGATGTAGAGATTACGAAATATTCGCATATTTGCAAATTTTACGGGTGGCGTAACTTATTAATAATTAATTTAAGGATTTCCTAAAACAATGATCGTTGGGAATTTTTGTTTTTGAAAATATGAAATTAATTTTTAGAAAATTTTTTTAAAAGGACCATGAGCAAAATTGTATGGACTCTGAGCCTTTCTTCAATATTGCTCAATAGTGACGAAAATTATGTCATATGAAAGCTTATGGAGAGTACTTTACTTTTTCATTGAATTAATTGAAATCGAGCGCGATAATGGTGTTTTCGCACATTTTATAAAAAAAAGTATTAAAAATGGAAAGATAATTATTTAAAAAAAACAAACACTTATTTAAATTTAACTTTTTTGAAAGCCAGACATCTCTTTTATTTTATTTTGAAATCAACTTATTTCTTTTAATTGTTTTCGAAAAAAAATACTTTCAAATTCAAAAATGGTAAAAAAACAAAAAGATGACCACTAATTTGTTCTCAATTTAAAAAAAATTAAGTTTTATATTCGCTTTAAGTATTCACTACGTGCTACGTCTATTAATTCTTGATTAAATACGAAATAAAAGAGAATTAAAACAAGTTTTATCACTGTTGAGCAATATTGAAAAAAGGACCCAAAATGCCCATGGTCCTTTGCGTATTTTTTTTATCTCTACGGTACAAGGCGGCTAACTAATTTCGAAAATTTATTTCCGACCGCAAAAGCGACACAAATAGTTTTTTTTTAGGAAATTGAATTTTGCAGTCTAGGTTCATGCTCATTTTGCTTGGAGTGTTTTCCAAAATGTTGAAATTATTTTCTAAATATACATCGCATGTATTGAAACAGAATTAATTTTGTTTGTAATATTATTGAAAAAATCAATTTGTTTACTAGCAGCAGTCTTATTGCTTGTTTTTATATCAAAATATCGACAAACTTCTTAAATAATGTCACTCTAGTCATGAACTATAAAACTGATAAACAAAATCAATTAATTTTCAATAATTTTTTTCAAATGCAATTTTTCATCGGATTTATTTTAAAAATATAGTTTCTTTGCTCTGCTAAATTTTTTTAATTATATAGAAGTTAGTTTTTACTTTATATTTATATCATGATTTGTGTCATTCGGGTCACATAATTTAAACCATTTTGTTTTTATTTAGAAAAAATTAATTTGCTAGACGCCATTTCTTTATTTTAATAATAATTTTTTTTAAATGAACAATTTGTAAATTGCCTACACTTAATTGTCATTCTCGTCACATTTCATCAGCGGAATTTTAACTCGAATTATTTGGTTCCTATTTTATATTTATTTTAGACTTATTTATTAATAAAACAATATATTATATTTTTTTGATAATTTTCCACTTTATATTCTTTAAAAAATAATTCTTTCTTTTTAATAGATCCCGTTCGAATAAAAGAAAGGAACTATGTGAAGCGAATGACGAAAAACCTGGGACAAAACTTTCTTAAATTAAAAAAAAACATAATCACCCCGATTATCTAATCCGGCAGTGGTACTAAGACTCAATTTTGCCAAATTAATGACAGATTCTGTGACTCCGAGGACCATTCGCTCGGCATACAAATATTTTCCCATCATAGCCGCACCAGGAGTGTTGTGGGTGAAAAATAATCCATTAATTTGGTACGCAAGTGGTTTAAAACAACTGTTTAAAGTTCCCGACTCTCTGGGAGTATAATGTTGCGAACACCATAATAAGCTACACAACCTTAAATAATTGTTTAAAATTTATTAAAGTTACTAATTTGTACAGTCAAACTATGTACGTTTTGACATGACAAAAATATATAACATGCAGCATTTGATTGTTCCTCATAAAGCACGCAAACATTTTGCCACTTTTATATTTTGAATCGATTTATTTCAATTCCTGTTGCTCCAGAGAGAAAAAGTGCTAAGGCAACAAATATTGAGCTTAAAATTTTGAAAATTGAACGTTATAGATGCGAATATCTGAGTTCAAACGGTAGACACGTGTATTCAAGAGGACACAAGCGGCCACAAGTTTTAACTGTGCCCAAAAATGCAGCAAGATTCCCAAAGATCCTTCCAGTCGGATTGAACAGTCTGTGGAATTATTCCAAGAGTTTAAAATAAAATAAGGATTTCAAAAATTTTTTGTATGCTTAACATCTGGATATACAATTGTTTTAATTCATTAACATGTCTGCTGATTGTTTTTTTTTTTTTTGGAAAACTGTAACAAATATAGAAATTCCCCATTAAATTTTCAATCAGATGAACAAAACTACACAACGTCCTTGCTCTTATTTCTTTGCAATGAATTTTTCACCCTGTTTATAGTATTTCCATCAGTCTAACATTATATTCTGATGTATACACAGCCTCAAGCTGTTCAAAAATAGAAAATTCTTGTTTGCATAAGATTTAGGTTTCGTTACAATTTTTGTATCTATTTATGCAAAAATAACATTTCATGCCGCCTCATGTCACAGTTGTTGAGTGCGAGTAAATCTTCAAATTAAAGTGCAATCGTAGGTTGTACGTATTTGCTTTTATTAGATACTAAAAAAATATATATTTTGATTTTCAGAGGGATGAATGAGGTCAAAGGTGAATGAGACCGTTTTAAGTTGCTTTTGAAAAGACAATTCTAGGGCTGATTTTTGGTCCAGTCCAGCATAGGGGGTGAATGGATGAGAAGGAACAGCAATGAATATTAAACAACACTAGGTCCAGTTTTTCACTGCGAGATTAAAGTTAAACCCGAATTAACACATCAAATTTGGTGAGTTAACGCAGAGTTAACTTAACAGTTGCTCTTGATGTTTTATTCACCGAGTTTGATTAGTCGTTCCGCATGCATTCTCCACCAAAAAAAACAGCTTCCTCAGGTAATCCTGAGTTAACTCACCAAATTAGATGAGTTAACTCTGTTTTAACTTTATTCTCACTCTGAAAAACTGAACCTAAGCTTTACAAATAAGTAAAAGTCCAACTATTGAGGTGGCTTAGTAATCTAAAGCGGTGATAGACACCAATGCTCCGGTCTAGAAAGCCTAAGAACTTCCTCCCGAGGAATTACACAGTAGATGCAGACCGCGACTGAGGTGTCGCACGCAAGTGTAAGAAGTCCTCAACAAACTTGGCGTAACTGGAGGCAGCTGGGGATTGAGCTGGCTGGAAAAGCTTGTTGGTGAGTCCCATCAGATTCATACCAAACAGTAGCGGAGAATTGTGCATATGGTAAACTATAAAACGTGGGCATTACGTGTAATACGTTCCGTGTAGCACGTAATGTGTAATACGTTACAAAATGGGTGAATTATGTATGTTGGGTCTACTCGTGCCTTCAATAACAAAAATCCACCACTCGGATGAACGTTAATGTTTACACATCTTAACCGTGAGTCCCGGCATTAAC
This sequence comes from Leucozona laternaria, assembly GCA_932273885.2. Taxonomy (NCBI): domain Eukaryota; kingdom Metazoa; phylum Arthropoda; class Insecta; order Diptera; family Syrphidae; genus Leucozona; species Leucozona laternaria. Next base: position 30,456,666 of record OW026368.1, on the reverse strand, counting down.
ACTTTTATTTTTACGAACCCACAACGTACCCCTTAATGGCAAGTTAAAAAAAAAAAAAAAACAAATATCTAAAGATATTTATTTCAAAAACTGCATGCAACAATGCATAAATGATCAAAGACGAGTTTTTCTTTTTGTGGATCTTTCTCTTGTCAGCTGGGAGCGATGGTTTATTTACACAGTTTTTATTCAAACATCATGTATATTGTATATACTCACATGTCTGTCTACCCAGGCAAACACAAACAAGCTAGCAAGTCAATAGAAAACTCCAAAGTGTATCGAGGTAAGCGAAGAAGGTTGAGGCACACAACAACCACCACGACGCCGACGTAGACGAAGTCGACGATGCGACGTTGATGCCGATGACATTGATGACAAGACATCATCTCTAAGCATCTCCTCAAGGCGCTATGTTTCATTGAGCAATTATTAAACTTTCGATAATTTTCTTTCATTCAAAAGTCCTCATCTGTTTCGAAGTGAAACGAACTACAAACATACATAATAATAATGTAGCACCTGCTTGCTGCACCTTTCTTTAACGGTTACGCATATCAAGTGCACAAGAAAAGGTATATGTCTATAAACATAAATATATTTTTTAGATTTTGCCTCTAACTATAGCCTTTAGACAAGATGACATGACACACACACGAGTATAGTTAACATTTAAGAAGAAATAAGCAAATATTTGATAAAATCCATCCATCATGGGAAAACAGGGATGTTATTGTATACTTTTGTTGCAGGCTTGTCAACATGTTGAAATAATAATCAGATATCTCGAGGCACAATGTTGGAGAGGGTATACGCAAAAGACTTTCATTTAGGTTAAGGAAAGAGGGAAATGTCATGTCCTATCAACTCAAGTTGTTAATGACATGAATATAGGTGTATAAGCTTCTGATGGAGATTTAAATCTTTTAAAGATTTAAAAAGAAAGTTGTCTAAATAAATTTAAATTTGTTCAAGAAAAGCTAAATGATAAGTGTTTCATTCAGTTCGTAGAAGATTTTGGTTGGTTTTTGCCTCCCAAAAGAAGTGTCCCACAATGAGACACAAGTTTCAGAAGTCAAGTCGATTATCCATGTGCCTTGGTTTAAGAGTGTCATTGAATAATCTGGATTGATATCATTTTGTCCAAAGTATAAATCGTGTACCCGTCTTAACTCTTAAGATGGCCAAGAGTAAACACTTCGGCGAAATGATTTCAACAAATCAAAGAATGATACTTATTATTAGGGCTTATTAGTTCAACAGCTACTCATCTTTAATCAGGGGTTATTCCAGTTTATAGTCATTGAACGTGTTTATTTTCTCAAATTTTAATAACATAATCGATGATTTGAGCAATTAATTGGAGAAATCACTAATCAGCAGATTTTGGTTGATTTAGCACCGATAATTCAAAGATTAGCTGGAATTTTGTTTGTTAATGCATTGCTTATTTATTACCAAAGAATATAAGAAGGAGAAACCGAGGAACGGGACTGTTTCTTATTTGAGTTATCCTTATACATATGTATAGTCTGCCGATGTAAATAATAAACGCATTTATTCATTTGGCATATGTAGTTTCCCGCTTACAAACGAGTACACCACCACTAAAAAATTGCAACTGTCAAACAAAAACAAAATGGCAGCGCACGTAAACAAAAATACAAAGAAAAACCTTTATTATGGAATATGTTTGACAAGTGAATTGATAGATAAACTGGAAAATGGAAAGATATGTTGAAAAGCTATGATTTGTAAAACAAGCTGGAACGATTTGTGGATAAGCTATCATTTGTTAATCAAGTTAAAAAAAAATAGTTTGAGTGCCGGGACTCACGGTTAATATGTGTAAACATCAACGTATATCCAAGTGCAGTTTTGATTATCCATATTTGAATCTGTATGCGAAGTCGTCCATACGTTGTTGAATACGTGCACGGATCCAAAGCGGACTAGTTTTCTTGAAGGGGATCTTCAGATTTTTTTCACTGAACGTACCCAATATACTACTACGCAGATTTTCCCATACCTCGCACTCAACAAAAAAAAAAAAATAAAAATACTAAAGCCATCGACTAAAAAAAACCTTTGATATACAAACAAATTTTTTAAATCCATTAAAACTTTTCATTTTTTACTTCATTTCCCTTTATAAGTACCAATTTTTTGAAAAACAAAATAACCCTTAAGCCATCCTCTAAAAATTACCTTTCAAAAACCAAAAGAATTTCTTAAATCAGACAATTTTTTTAATTTTTCCCCATTTCACCCTACAAATAGCAAACAAATAACAAATGGAAGCCATCTTCTAAGAATAACTGTTTAAACGCAGGTACAGTTTTTTTTCAATCGGATACGTCTTTTAATTTTACCCCATTTCACCGTACAAAGTGAATTTTTATGATATTTGATATTTTGCTATTCTAGGCGGAAACGAATCCATTAAAGATCATTAAAATCGGTCCAGCCATTCTTGAGTTATAAATGGTGTAAATAAACCGACTTTGTGAAAATCTGTTGCGTTTTCCATTTTTAGTACTCCGCTGTCAAAAAGAGATCTGTGTTTCTTTTTTTAGGTCAGGCATATCAGAGCACTCAAACTTGTGTTTCTTTTTCAATCAAATCTAGCTCAATGCTTTCTCCATGATCACAGAATAAATTGACTGAGCAAACAGAGCAAAGTCATACAATTTTCAATTAATTTGACAGATTTATTTATCATATGACAATTGAGTGCTCAAATGTCAAGTGTACTTACTTCAAAATCAAATCGGTGAGCTCTGATCACTCCGTTCGCTCAAGCTTTGCTCAGTGCACTCTTCAGAGCTCAAAAAAGAAAAACGTCGAATATGATCGCTTGATAGATTATAAGATCTGTAAACTGTAGCTACCATCAAAAGAGGATCCTGGAACAGGGTGTTACCAACTATATTTATTATTAATTAATTAATTTATTCCTATTAATGAGAGTCCCCAGTACCCACACTGACGCTACGATACACGATGCAGTGAATTTTTGAACATTCTCTCCTCACAACATTATGTGTGTTCGCGTCCTGTCCAAATCTGCAAATTTCTACGAATATATTTATTTCATATTAAAAAAATTTGTAGAAATTTGCAGTTTTGGAAAGTACGCGATTTAATCGATTTAAGGACGATAAATGAGAAGAAAACTCAAATATAAGAAAAGTTTGTGTGGTAGTGGAGGATTTTAACAAAAACCACACTTTTCAAAAAAACCAGCGCTAATAGGAATTCTGAAAAATTTTGCGAAATCGGTTTATTAGTAGTTTTTAAAGTCTATAATGCCCGATTTCATAAAGGACTTTTAAACATTTAAAAGTCCATTTAGTGTTAAAATGGGTATTTTGGGTTTCACCAAGTGCTTTTAAATTTCAAATGCTTTTAAACACCCTTATAAACCAAAAGCTCATTTTGGTCTCTATAAATTTTAAAAGTGGCATTTGTGAAGATATCAGATGTCAGCCAACGATTAAGGAAGTTGTAGATGATATTTGATAATATTTTGCAGTCACTTTTTTATTTAATTTCTTGCTAATACAAATTATATGAATAGGTCGATACAAAAATATTGCTTGTGTGTAAATAATAATCTTTTGTGATTTTGTTTTTAGAATAATTGATTAATCATCTTCATCTGAGGATGAAGAGATAGTAAGAAGTCCAAGAATATTCCGAGTTCATAGGAATCTGTTCTCCGTATATTTTTTTCTAAATTTAATGCTTTTTCACATGCATTTTGAATGTGAGAAGGAAACAACAACAACAACAACAATATCCAGGGATGTGAGGCAAATCCAATTTTAACTAAAATTTCCCTTAAATTTCCTTTTTTAAGATTGGAGAAACTGGAAATATTTAAAGGTTTGATATAATTTAAGAGGACTTTAGGTAAAAGGGTTTTTAGTGTTTTTTTATGAAATTGGGCATTAAGAGTGATAAACAGAAATAGTACATTATGTACGTTGAATTTTATGTAATAAGATGTGCGGGTGCATGTCATCTATATAACTATACATGATTTTGTCATCAAAGAAGCTTAAACACGCTCTAGCTTAGGTATTTTTCTATGAATTTTAATAGGTAGATACCTATGTAAAGGGTGTTTTTTTTAGACGTGTGGTTTTCAATAATAAATAAAACGCATATAATTTAATGTTATGGCCAAGAATTTAGCTTTATTATAAAGATAAGGGTCTGCCACTATGTTTATTAAAATGATTTCGGGCAAGTGGCCACAGCGGCTGGCTCGAATAAATTGCGCGCGATAGTGGATATATTCATTCTTATTCTTATTGCTCCACAGCAGCAATAGCGTCTTCGGTGCACACTGTACGGCCGGCGTCCCTGAGGATGCGCATTATCCACTAGAGTAAACGTGGTGCGAAACCGATCAATGGTTGCTCGAATTGATGCGATTTTGCGATTATGCCGCCCGAATATTCGACGCAGCGTGCGATGCGTCACACGAACCGAACCATTCTTTTGGTAATAAATTAGCACGATTTGCAAACGTTATTCATCAGGAGCAAGTCTATTAATTATGAAAAGGCAAACGAAACTGAGCATAAATCAAGTGACAGCTGTCAAAAAGAACAACTCCGAAAAAAGTATTGCCAGATTGAAAACCACACGTCTAAAAAAACACCCTGTACTTTATTTTATAAAAACTCGCTTTTAATTTTGTATTGCTAGCAAAATGTGTAAAAACATTAAATTGTGCAACACAAATCAAATAGTCCTTGTTTTTTTTTTCAAAATGCATAGAAATTTACACTCATACAAAATACCATTTTTTATTTTTTTTAACTGTCATCTATGTATGAAGTAAACAACATTTTATAGTAATTTAAATTGTAAACAATTTTACGCCAGTGACAATTTCAGAGGTTAACAATTTAACTGCAGCTATAGTTTATATGAAACTATTTAATCGGTTGAAGTAACAATCCAATGGAACTTTAATTACCACCCCAATTAGGTCGGGACATTCCATTGAAATTGAAACAGATGAAAAACAATTTTCAGTTAGCACTACACTCTCTTGCCACTTACCACTAGTATAGTTTTCCCATTTGAATTTTCACACAAAAGCCAGGCTCTTGTTGGACTGAGTTTTTTCAAAAAGAAATACATAATACCTAATAAAATGTCAATTACGTTGTGAAGCATATTTTCAAATGGTACAAATATAGAAGTAAAACAAAACCAAAAAAAAAAGTATAAGCACACGCAAATGAGCCACTGGTGGACCATATCATTATATCCTTCCCCCTAGAGAAATAATAATAATAGTAGCACCAGACTCCAGAGCGAGCTCGAATATAGTTTAACTCGTTGTTGGCACCTTTTGTGTCAGCTGTCCACAGCAGCAGCACCATTAACAGCTAACAGCTATCCCTAGCTTTGGCTCTGTGTATCAGCCTTTATATGCGCCATATGATTATGTACTTATTTTTACATTTCAACAATTTATACTGTTCTATCGCATATAAATCTAATTTTTATTGCACATTTGCCATTTGCATAGCCAAGCTATATCTATATTATGTACATATTCAAAGAAAAAATGAAAAGGTAAAACAAGGCTATATAGGAGTACAACCTGCTCTGCAACTGCCACACTGATTTCAACAACATCAGCAAGCGTTTTTAGTTTAATTTTTTTCCTTTGATATACATATCTACATATTTTTGTTTTGTATTTAGATGATGTTGGCAGAGATAAATTACACTCTGTACGAAAAGTATGAAACTACTATTTTGCATTTTGTTTCAAAATCTCACGGTAGAAAATTTTTAAGCACAAAATTTTAATTTTTCTGACAGAAAAAAAAACATTAATTTTTTTTTTAAATAATTTAAAATTAATAAAATTTTAAAAATGAAAAACTTTGTTTTATTTTAATAAATATGTATTTAATTTTTTTTTATTCCGTTGCTCAATAGCCCAGTAAAATATTAGATTTTCACTTCGAAAAAATTCCGGCAGAACTGAATTTTGGCGGAAAGCTTTATTTTTATGTGCTAAAAAAACTAGCCTATATTTGAACCAGGGATCTGGATCTTGTGAAAACAAAATTCAGTTTGATTGTAAAATTGCTCAAAAATTGTTAGAATTCTTCCGAAGAAATAATGCAAAATTCTTAAATCTGTATGTAAATTTATAAACGAAAAGAATAAAAAATGGATTTTTAGGACATATCGGATCTTGATACCCGCACTTTTGGCAGTGTAATTTCTTTCTTTCACACAAACTGAATATTTTTCGATATACGATACCCGCCTAGGAAAGATGGCAAAGTTTTTGACAAGTTTTGTCAAAGTCAAAGCTTTGTATATACAGGAATTAATATACCAAGTTCCAAGTCCTGAAAAGTTTTCGGTACTAAAAATACTAACAATCTCTACGAGGAAAACATATGAAATACTCGTGAAGCCCTTCCTATAGCAAACAATTTTTTTTTTTATATAATTAAATATATATGTATAGGAATAAAGGGATTTTGACTAACCTTTAAATGTGTTAATACAGTGCGAGCGTTACTCTGTGCCTCCACTAGAAATTTTTATTTCTATCTTTATTTATTATATTGTTGCGTTCAGTGGGCAAATTATGGCACGAAATCTTTTTTTATTCAGGTTGCCGAGCAAACAACACCTATTATATATGGAAGTGATTCTAGACAAGCCAATTATAACAGTTTTGGTTTATAAAAGTACTGTTTATGCAGCCCCGCCGGCGGTGGGCATACTTCAGGCACCCAGAGTTTTGTTTTTCAAGTCGCGCGAAGCTCGTTAACGCGCGCCCACTTTTAATGTCGAAAAACTGTTATAAAGGTTATAAATTGGCATGTCCCTAGTCTCGTCCATTGCATATACACTCTATAATAAATAAAACTTAATAGAGGCAGAAAAAATTCGCAGCCTGGAACTTCAATTCAAACTCCTAACCCTACATGTAAAGGTGAAAATTGGCTTACTGCCATTTGAACTGACATGAGATGTCAAATTATTTTTTCATTTATTACCACAGAGATGGTAAGAAAAAAAACCTGAAATTGATTTCATGAAATAATTGATTTCATGAAATTTGTGGTCTGCGTTGGGAATTTCCATTGCATACCCGATTTTTAGAAATTAACTATTGCGTGTGGAGGCGGAAAAAAAGGAAGGATTTAATAGGAGATACCGATGCACATTGCTTTTGAAGTTCTGAATATCAAAGTGGGAGGTAAAAATAGAGCCAATCAAAGCATTCCACATTCTTATAGTGCGGCCAAAGAAAGAAACTCTATCCTTGACGCTACGTCCCAAGTGGGGCTCAGGGGTAAACTGATGAGCATTCGTAAAAGCGCCAGTGTTACGGTTGAACTGGCTATTTAACTAGAACACTGTTTATGGAAATAGCGATAAAATAGATAGACATGAAAGACTATCGCGCCGGTGGGGTTCCAGGGTTATAATTGTTTCTGTTATACTGCTATCACTTATCATTTTCAAAGCTTTATTTTTAATTTCTATCCAAGAGATTGAAATGAGTAAAAGGAGCACCTTTCCAGATGTGAGAGTTGTACTCAAGCTTTGGACGAATAAAGGCTTTGTAAGATCACAGCCAGATCAGAAGTAGAGACAAATTTCTTGCATCAACGAAGAAAACCAGGGAAGATAGGACGTTTGCCTCTCAGTCTGGTTACATTGGTTTAAATACTCAACTTCATAAATTTGTTCTCAAAAGCTTTAGATCCCAAAAGTTCCTTAATAAAATCCACAGAAAAAGCTCTTGAATTTGCTTACAATTGAGAAAGGTAACTCTGTTTGGATGAGCACAAACATCGTATATGGATATGACGAGCGCACGATCGTCCATCAGTATCCCTTCATCAGTGGGATACAACATGGTAGAGTGTACAATTTTTTGCGGAGAATTACAACAACAATTCGTATACGTAAGTCAGTGGCTTGCTAATTTTTTCAGTGGAATTTTTTCCAATTCAGTGACGTGAGCGTGCATCAGGCGCCACTGCTTTGGAAAAAGCTCGCCCATAAGCCCTGTATTGACAATTTTTATTGAACGGAGCATAAACATTTAGAAAGTTTTTTGGCGATGTTGAATATGTGGTAATTCCACAAAAGCTCATGAATAAAGACAAGGTTGTGACTCTAGAAACTAACATGAAAAGCTGAGAAGCTGAGGGTACTGTCGTCACCAAAACAATTTAATAGACTAGTAGTTTCAGACAGAAGATCATTGATGAATAGCAGAAAGAGAGTCGGACATAAAACGGAACCCTGGGGCACATCACCATTTATTTTATGAATATCAGACTTAAAACGACTTGTGTTGAGCGGTTCAAATGGTAAGGTTGGTAAAGTTTACCTACATATCTCCTCCAAACCAAACATTTTTTAACCACATAGTATAAACTTGTTTAATTTTCAACATTATAGCTATGTTTTGCTTATTAGTGATTAGAGTTTATCCCAAATAAACGACATTTTCTCGTTGCAAAAGGATACCTAACTGGCGAGGGTCTAGTTATATTCAATAGTCACCTTAACTAGCCCCTTGTCAGTATCTATGTAAAAGTTTTTAGGCCCTCATTAAAAACTAGTTTGTTTTTCCAGGAGGGTAATAATAGTTATATTTAAAATACGGTCCAAAACTTTCTATACCCACTGTCATGTGTGTTAACTGGATCCTCATATAGCCTTATATTTTATTTTTATTATAATTGTGTTTATGTGTTAAATCAAAAAAAATGTTAAAAATAGATTTATGAATTGCTTCCACTAGCTGCTGTTGTGTTTGTAATATGTTTTTTTTTTTTTTTTTTTTATAAATTTTGTATTTTATGCGTTTTGCGCTAAAATTAAATCACACATTTATTAGTGTTATTCATTTTTATCGTTATGGGTTCGTAGTGTTTTGGGGAATTTCGGATTTTACGCTATAACATTCTGTAGACAAAAAAAATATACCTGCCTACCTATTCACAAAAAACCAAAGTCCTTTTTTTCAATTCAGCTGAAATGGTTGGGTTGTTATGGTTTTTCACATTACCATGTCTATAACGATAATCGAAAAAAAAAACAAAAAAAAAAATAATATCTGCACTCGGAAAGGTGTTTGAACAATGAGGAGTGAATAATCGAAATCGGTCAGTGTAAAACCCAATGCGCAGTAAATATTCTCCAGGGGAACAATGATACCGTAAAATTGTAGTTTATTTATTTTATTTTCGTTATGGGAATTAACATATATTTTATAAATGCTCTTGATGGAATTTCGAGTTTTTGGTTGGGTTTTGTTATCGGTTGCCAACGAGTCTACCTTGTTATGTGAATAGGGATGCCATAGTAGTTGGCAAGGAAATTGAAAACTTTTATATTTATTTTTTATATGAACATGAAATATGTAAAATATTGATTAACTATATAAATTGGCGGAAGTAAGTGATCTAGTACATATCTACATTATGAAGTAGTCATAGATTAATGGATGTATGTAAATAAAAGAACCTATTTTATATTTATTTTTATTGACTGCATTGATGTTATACCAACAGAATTATAATCATTGGCTTTACTTTTGAAGGTGTGATTTTTTGGGATTTGATATGTTTAAGAAGTGTAAAGAAAAATTTTTAGTTTCGAGATAAGGATTGAAAGGTATACCTATGTATAAGGAAATTATAAAAGAAAAGTGAAAAAATCCATGATTTTTTTTTTTCAAAAAGTTTATTTATGTAAAATAAATGACCTTAGGATCTCTTGTATACAAGTTTTGATGGAAATCGGTTGAACCGTTAACTAATAAGAATGTTGAAAATAAGAAAAACCTGTTTTATGGCACTCATACCCTTAATATCAATTCTAAGTAAGGTCAATACTTTCAGTAGTCTTTCTTTCTTTAGTCATACAATTTTATTTATATCAAAATCTTTTAAGCCGTTTTCAAGATAAATAAAACAAAACTTAAATAAGGTAACCAATAGGGAATCAAATACAAATCTTTGGTTCAAAATAAAAAGAAATTGCTTCAGTGGCTAAGACTGAAGGTCGAGGTACAGAGAAACATACAGACAGATAGACAGAATTGCGGGACCCCCTTTTTTGTGTATCTATCATCGCTATTACAGGTTTAAAATATTTTGTACATACATAATTTGCTTATATAACTGTAGCATATTATTTTCCCATAATTTAAAGATATAAATCTTAAAGATTCGACCATCAGAACTAAAGTTATATTTTTTTAACTCGAACCGTATCAATTTTTCCTGAAGATTTTGAACAAAATAACTATTAACAAGACGAAAGAAAATCATCTTATTAATTTAGTGTGCGTTGAACAAAGTATGGTAGCAAACAACGCAGAGAAAAAAAGAAATACAAACATATTCTATTAGCATCTAGATATCCAGTAAAAATAGGTAAAAAACACCACAGAGCGATTGACTATCAAAAAAAAAATGTGATATGGTTGCAGTTATAAGCTTATAACCCGAGTTGTGATGATCAAATCTTTAAGATTGAGATCTTGAAATAACGGGAAAATAATACACGGAAACGTGTAAGAAAACATATTTCAGTGCTTGCGAAATCACTAGGATCGTTGTTGTAGAAGTCACCCAAATGCAGTGTACGTTTATATGGGATAGAGCAGAACATGTACAGAGAAGGTGAGGAATTGTTTCCTCCTCTTATTCATCTGCACGCCAAGCCGCGTGGCGTGCCTACCTATTAGACCAGTTTCACAGTAAAAAAAGTGGCACTTAAGTGGGCAATTTGAAAGATTAAGGCGCAATATCACAGTGCACACTTACTTGAATAATTGGCACTTAAGTCTCCGATGTTGGTGACTTAAGTTCCACTTACACTGGTTATGAAACTAAGCCTAAAGCCCTAATATTGGAAACTTAAGTGCCACTTATTCCGGTAAGTGTCGACAGTGAAACTGGCCCTTGGAGTGCTTAATGTCCAGCGTTGGAAAGATTTGTTTTCTCGCCAAGCAAAATGAAGCTTGCAGTCTTTATACCACATTATTTTTGCATAATTTTACATGGGTTGATGGGTGTACCAATATTTGTCCTATCTGTTGAAATTATTGTAGAAAGTTTTAAAAAAATACAAAAGTACATTATTTTTGATAAATATTTTGAAATCTCCTCAATGGAAAAAGTTCTTATTGTTTTTCAATTTGTATTTACTAAAAAAAAACATCGTTTTTCGAGATTTTCAGCGTAAAAGCAAAAGCAACTAAATCCATTTATCTAAAACTACTAGTATGGTGAGTTGCCTTTTTTCTTGGGATGGCAATACAAACCCTTTCTTATTAACGAGGTTTACTTGTTCTACTTAGAACTTGCATTTACAACCAGAAAGTCTTTAAACTTTAAACCTCCCTCTTTGAATAGCAAAGTTGAGTGTTTCGTTTAATACCAAAACAATTATTTTTAATGCATACATTCTCGTCAGACTACATTTTGTCCTTTTTCCTGTTTGGCTTTCACCTACATATTTCTCTATATATAGATACTCATAGTTATCTCTGATTATTCGCTTTCCATAAAACATTTGCCTGTGGCTAAAATGACACACGTTTTGTTTGCTCTGCTGGAACGCTAAAGAGCACTTTTGAAAATGCACCTCCCTCGCCATCTAAATATTTATGAGAAAAACTTCAATAACCGCGAATGACATATAGTATAGTGTACGCCCCAACACCTCCCATTCTATTATGTAGTATAGACGTTTAAAACAAAAAGAAAACCAAACACCTCTAGAACACAGCCTAAGGGCCGTATACCAGGTCTCCATCCCCATCTCTATATCCAGACGACAGACACACTTATGGAGTTTCGCTGATGAAATCCATTTTTACACTGTCAGCTGGTAATGTTCTGCCATACATCACATCACACGTTATGGTAGCAGCAGCAGTAGGAACAACCAGATTCCCAACAGCTCCCGGGGGTCAGATTGAATTAAGGACATGTATGTTTATGGGTTTCCTCTATACCAACTTCGACGACTATTTTCCAGTTTCCACTTCAATCCACTCCACTCTATGCCGTCTTCAATCCAACCCAACCCAACCCAACCCACTCCACCCCACCCATCACCAATCTACATCATCATGTTGGTCGTAGGCAACAACGCCAACCCATTCCCCAGTCATTAATCCACGTTTATGGATCCTTTGGCCTCCGTCTCCTGTATTTTGGTTCCCATACTCCAAACTTCTTTGGGTTCAAACAGCTATTGAATGTTTTTTTGAACATCAACGATAGTCTTCTTGCATCTCATATAGCCATAAGGGGTAAAAAGTAGTTAACCCGGAGATTATACACATCCCGTCATGCAGGAGATATTCCTGCAAATTGCAGGGCCCATGTGGTAGAGAGCATAATCGTGGTTGGTGCTACCAACAACCATCCAATTAAATTGTAAATAACAAACAAAAAAAAAATTAAAACAAGATCCGCGAAATAGCAAACAATAAAAGGAACATGTTATTGGGAGAATTAATGCGGAATTCGTACATTCGTTTGGCGTTGTACTATAAATGTTTACCTGAAGCGCTTTATTGTCCCTACACGCCTGCACTGTTTTGCGGTCCTTCGACTTCATTGCTCGATTCATGCTGAAATTAAATGAAAAACAATTTTAAAATAAAATTAGTGATTGTATTGGTACTGTTAACAAAAATTTCAATTTAAAGAGGTGTATGTTTTGACAATATCTCGGGGATGTCATTGGTTTATTTAAAATGTATATGAATGACTGATACAATACATACATATTATATAATATTAAAAGTGATAACAGTGTAGGACTAGCTGCAAATAAAGGGTGTTTTTTTAGACGCGTGGTTTTTTCAATCTGGCAATACTTTTTTCGGAGTTGGTTTTTTTGACAGCTGTCACTTGATTTAAGCTCAATTTGATTGCCATTTTATAATTAATAGACTTACTCTTGAACAACATTTGCAAATCGTGAGAATTTATTACCAAAATAATGGTTCGGTTCGCGCGACGCATCACGCGCTGCGTCCAATAATCGGTCGACATAATCGCAAAATAACATAAATTCGAGCAACCAAGGATTGTTTTCGCACCACGTTTACTCTAGTGGATAATGCGCATTCTCAGAGACGCCGAACAATGCGCAACGAAGACACTATTGATGCTGTGGAGCAGAGTATCGAACAAGACCCGAATGAGTCCATCCGCCATCGCGCGCAACAATTGGAGCTGTCGAAAATTGGGCCTCTCGACTGGAATTTATGCGAGCCAGCCGCGGCAGCCATTTTCCCGAAATCATTTTCAAAACATAATGGCAAAACCTTATCTTTATAATAAAGCTAAATTCTTGGCCATAACATTAAATAATATGCATTTTATTTTTTCTTGAAAACCACACGTCTAAAAAGAACACTCTTGAAAATGAAAACCTAACGCATAACTAAGAGCCTTTAAAATGAATTTGACGGACTAATGTAGTGTTTTACATACATGAACAAATATTCGTTGAGTCAATGAAAATATTTCATTACTTTTAAACAATTTTTGTTTCTTTGATACAATAAACTTATTGAAACATAAAACGCTGTATTTTATTAATGATTTATTCGTTAAACTAACAAAGTGATTCTTTAAGCCAACGAATTTACTTCGTTAATTCACGTAAAATATTATATGGGAGCACTATGACATGACATCTCGTAAATCAAAACATCAAATAACCAAATCTCGCATTTAAAATAAAAACTCCAAAATCGAAAACTCGCAAAAACAAAATCCAGCTCTTAACAATCGCGCAATTATCAACCGAAATCTCGCAAATCAAAATTTCGCATATTGTTGTTTCAGAAAACTGTTGACGAGTTCGAGTATTTAGGTTGCGAGTTATTCTATTTGCGAGATTCTAAAAAAACGGAATTTTGTAGTTGCGAGATTATGAAAATCAGGATTTTGCAATTGCGAAAATTTTTAAATGTGAGGTTTCGAATGCGAGATTTTGTAGCCAACCCAAATAACAACATGGCGATGTCCATGCTTATTTTACCTCCTATTTTACTTGCAAAACTTATAAGCGTGAGTGTTGAACAGAATACAAAAATATAAATTCCATAATAATGCTCTGTCAGAAAGGACTAGCTGAAAAGGTACGCTTAAATCTTGGACATGCCCATCAGATGATCAGAAGTATGATGGGCGGCAGTGTAGTCAACAGTCTGGTAGACAGAAGCTTTATCTGAACTACTCTGCATTTCTATTGTTTTCGTTTTTCTTTTTCTTCGCCTACTCTGAAATACTAAGAGCTGCGGTCAGTAAGGATGTTCAGTCCTAGTCAGGGTGGTGAGAATGAGATAGTGGCGGGTGAATCCTTTTTGGGCCAACAGCATCGATGTTCTATTGGAACCACAAGCCGTTCGCAGCTTCTATATCATCCAATTTTGGGCTAAAGAAATTTGTTATCATCGATTGGTATAGCACTCTCCATTGATGGTGATGGCAATGCCATTTTCGTTTTGGAGAAACACGGACTTTCACGGGGACAGCGGTGATTTTTTCTAGCATATCTTGCGTAGATATTATTGACGTACAAATGTCAAGCTGTCAAAATCATTTTGCTATGTCAAAGTCAGATTTTGACATTTCATGCACATGAAGAGTCGCTGACAACTTCGAATTGTCATATTGAATGAACAAGTAAAATGAGCGTTTGATTTAAATTTGTTGATTGGATATATTTTATATTTGACCTAAAAATTGATTTATTTGCAGGTTGCATCTAAAGTGTAAGGCACTTTAGTGTTTAGTTTTAGTCAAGGCATTTTTCAATACTACCATGGATTTATTGATGTCCGTAATGTCAATTTACAAAGAATTTTTGTTTTATTTTTTGCCTGCTGAATGCATTCATGTGTAAGCCCGTCATTAATTTTTAATTTTATCCAGAAAAGCAAGCAATTCTCGCAAGTCTTCTATCTATCTTGTCATCTCTGAAGAAGATTACAGAGCTCCAAGCATTTATCTCTCTAACAAATGCCCGACACTGATTAATGATAATGACATTTATTTTGAATTTTATGGGCAAATATAAAGTCACAATCACCAAACAACTTCCTTTAAGTTGCATTTAGATTTGCATTTTAAGCTATATATAACTTTCGAAAACTTCCGCGCCAAAACACCTCGCAAAAGCGTTTCTAATTCAAGGCAACTTGCCAAACAATATTCTAGAAATCGTTTACATACAAATCTACATTTTCCTCCTCCGAAAAATTACTTGTTGTCCGTCGTCGTTGTTCTGAAAAAAGACACATTCTAAACACACCAGACACCACCACACCAAATAAGGCACACGACAAAACAGAACGATGGAAAACCCCTTCACATCAATCACATGGTGTCTGTAGTGTAATTGCCATAATTGTTAAATCCTCTGGTTTTCGCCATTTTCCATCCCTAATTGCCCAACCCGACCCAATACCTATGTAGGTTGTAGGTGCTTTTGGGTTGGCATGCAAAACTTCTTTGGGGCTTAATCCAATTCTAACTTATTCACATCGACTTGGTCCTTCCTAGTCGTCTTCTGCGAGGCAGCTCTATCCAAAACCATGCCCTAACCGACCCAAAAAAAGGTGCCTTAAACAGTCAGAGCTGCCACCGCCGCCGCCGCCGTTTGGTGCACGCCACACCATGTTATGTAGTTTTGTTCGCTTCGAAGTATTCAATGAGCCACTTAAAAATTTCCAGCTTCAGGGTTGAAGCAGCACTGGTTGGCAAATAAAACACACAAACGCTCCAAAAACGAATGAGTGAGGGAGTTTTGGTGTTGATGTCGATTTTGGCTGAAGAGCTTGTGTTCCTCTTCCTTGGTCGTGACTATATGGAAAAGTTCTGCTTGCTCGTCGTAATTTTTTCGGATTTTTTTTTCTAGCATTTTTGTTTCCACTAGCATCAGTTATAAGAATCCTTAAGGGTAAGTTTGGCAGTCGTTAAAATAAAATTGACTTTTAAATTAAAAAAAAAAAACAAGGCATTTATTTCTTAGTGTTACTCCTGGCGCCTGCTTTCGGTTCAAGGCTGTAAAACTGTTTCCAATTTCACCATAAGGACAAGTACTTGCGACCAGTAGATTCGATTTTCGTTAGAAAAACTGCCAATTCAGTCGACGATATACCACATCGACTTACCTTTCTGCAATTACTTCTAAAACTGCACAGTGATGGAGCCGGCGAGGGTTCTAGTGAAGGGAAACAGTCGAGGTGGTGCAGCACTAGCACTACCATCAGCAACAGTAGGAGCAAGAGCAGCAGGAAATATGTAGATATAGTATAGTGTGGAATCCATTTACAATCTGGATTACAACTTGGTCGGATGATGGTATTATGGTTTGGCTTGGGCTACATTGCATTGTGATTGTACCATGCATCAACTCCAACAGCATCAGCAGTAGTGCTCCAGCTGTTTTGTGGTGATGATGCAGTTTGGCCATAAGTAAAATACAGCCCGTTCTCGCAATTATTCGACTGAATTGTGCCCATTGCATTACAATTACTTTTATAGAAAATACCGAATGAATTTTTCAACACAGTTGTGTAGGAGGAAAATCATTCCAAAAAGGGTAATTGAAAGTTGGATAGGTCAGACAAAAAAAAAAGAAAAAGAAAAACAAAATTCACGGCTGGATGGATTTTCGCAGCTAATTTTCGAGTTCATAGTTTGAACTCAGAGGTCACATTATTAGGGATAAAGGTGAGGCAAACACACAAGTTGGCTTAATTAAACAGAGAGTTCAATGTTCGTCAGGGACAACGGTTAATGATACTTAGGTAGGTATATGATGGAAGCAGTAAAGGAACTGATGATGAGTTTTTGCATTTGATTGGCTTGAGAAAATTGAACAGAACGCAACGTAGGTTGGTATGGTACATATTCCAAACAAATGGTTAAAGCTGATGAACCAACTTCCTTGTTTTGACTTAAAAGAGAAGATTCAGTGCTTTTTGATTGCGATTATAGGGCAAGTTTTAGTTCGTGCAAAATCGATTTTTAGATTTAAGTCCAGTAAACGAAAAAATTAAAATAGACGCGCGGTTGTTCTGAATTGTTGGTTTGTTTTAAAGAATCATTACATTCCACACTTCAACGCTATACCCTTTCAATAAGACACCACCGAAAGGGGTTAAAATTTTGTGATTTTGAATCGTTTATGGGCTCCGGGATCTTAGCACCCCATATACATAAATTTACATATGGTATATTCGGGAAAAAAGTATTCTTTCTAAAAAGTCAGGAATTGTTCAAAAAAGGTCAACTAGTTTCAGAAATTGGTCAGCCATAGGTTTTTTTAAATTAATTTTTTTAAGTTTTTTCAAAGCTTTAAAGATCTGTAGCACCTCATTTTCACTGTTGGATATTCACAATGAAAGTCTACCATCTGACAGGTCTAAGTGACCTCATAAAATGTTTAGTACTTGGTCAGCCATTATGTTTTTTTAATGAATTTTTAAAGATTTTTTCACCTATTTCTGAAACAAGTTGACTTTTTTTTGGACAAAACTAATGACCTTTTAGAAGGCATACTTTTTTTTTTTTAGAGCATATCCCACATGGGGTGCTAAGATCTCGGAGCCTCGATTGTGGCTTTTCTAACTTGCCGTTCATTAATTGTTAAGAAGTTGTTATATACTTTCAATTTTGTCGTGCGATGTTTTCTATGTTTTTTTTTGTACTTTTGCTTAAAAAAGAGAAACAAAAATATGAATAAAGCAAAAACAAAAAAAAAAAAAACTTGAATACCTATATCACACAAAAATATGGAAATTGTCCCAACAATTTCAAGATTAACGAACTGCAAATTATTAGGCAGTGAACCATTCAATTTAACAAGTTCATGTTCCCATTTTTGAGGGGAAGCTTCGCTAACTTGATGTAAATTTAGGAAACCAGGAGGAAAAAAAAGTAGAGAACATCGCACGACGAAATTGAAATTATCACAACTAACTAACGGTAAATTATACACTTAAGCTATTTTCCATGGACGGTTAACTCCTCATTTTTAGTACATTTTAAAAACGCTCTATATTAAAATTTATTTTTATTCAATTAAATATTTTTGTGTTTTAGGCATTTCCTAAAAAGAACCTAAACGCTGTATCAGGGTTTACTATTTAAGGGGGTGAAAAAGGGTGAAATTAAGTTAATTGTTAATATTTCGATAGCTAGTAGTTTAATGATAATATGAAAATTGTAGAAGATTCCATAGAAAAAAATTTGTGAGATTATTTTTTCGTAGGAGCAATAGAAAGGGCAAAATTTGTTTTTTTTTTTTTGTTAATATCTGTACAATTAGGGATCAAATTCTTTGTAGAAAATTGGAAAAATAAAATCTAATTCTGCAGAAAAAAGATTTTAGCATTTTTTTTTGTAAAGATCAATAGATTTTAGAACAACTCGCACAAAAGTAACAATATCAGTTGTTTTTTTTTTTCATAACACCACCACACAGAGGTGCTTTATGCCAAAAAAGTGTTTGCAAAAATAAGTTTTCTGAGGGGTCTGTAATGCAGATCTTTTAAATTTACTGAATTATCAAAAATGTACATCATATAGTTAAAAAAATTATTTAGATTGAAAATGGTTTTGCTTGTAAATATAAAATAATGTCAAATATTTTTTTTTAAATTTTTTACTTGCGATAAAGGTACTATAGGACATGTTTAGGACATGACATTACGATGGTACACGAAATCTGTACACGATAGTCTGTGCCTCGATATACAGCCTAAACGACTGAAGCGATTTGCTCGAAATTTTGAACTTAATGTTTTTGAGTCATTTCCTAGATTTGAAAATAACGGTACCTGCCATACAACCATTGTGAAATAATTTATCTCGGAAAGGGGTTTTACGATTTTGATAAAAAAAAATTGTGGATTATTATAGACTAGCTGGCCCACTCGGCTTCGCACGGGTAGACAAATCTGAGCGAGCTTTGCATACAAATAACAAATGAAAACATAGATAAATATTTAAGCTGTGTTTATCCCATTTTACTTTCTAAATATCAATTTTTTTTTTTTAAATAACCTCTTCAACATAAACGGAATTTTGGATATCGGATACCACTTTTTGTTTTTACCCCCTTTCACCCTATAAAACCATATTTTTGAAAAAAATATTCCTAAGGCCATCCACTCAAAATATCCTTTCAAACACAAAAAGACTTTCTTTAATCGGATGATTTTTTTTATTATTACCCCATTTCATCCCATTTCCTAAGAATAACCTTCCAATATCCAAACGCATGTAGGAGTTTTTTTTTTTTTAATCGAATACTTCTTTTCCACTTCACCCTACAAAGTTATTTTTTTTATTTTTATAGTTATTTTGCTTTTCGGGGCGGAGACAAATCCAACAAATCAATGATCATTAAAATCGTTTCAGCGGTTCTTGAGTTATAAGTGTTGTAACTTTTTTAAATATTAAGATATAGTATGTATTTTGGTAAATATAACATGTTACCAATAACTGTTATTAACGGTACCTCCCATTTAATACAGGAAGTCTCTTAAAATTAAAATATTATTGCTTAAAAAAATTTTCAATAAGTACCTAATATAATTTTTGGATTTAAAAAAAGTAAACTTTTTTTGAAAAACCGAAAATATAGAAAATGGATTAATGAATTTTTTGAAATTGTATACTATTAAATACTTAAAAATAGCAACACAGTTTTTTTTAAACAACTATTTTTTAAAAAAAATCGCTCAAACAATTTTTGAAATTTTTGTCCATTAATTCATTGTCTCGATAAAATTTTTAACTTCGCCACTATCCTACATGTATCAACTTTGAAAATTTTATTTATTCAAACAAATTTAGCAATTTCAATTGACGCTGCCGCCATTAGCTAGTTGTTCATTTAATTTAAAACCTGTTTTAGCTCAAATGAAATCATTTTAAGATCGATTTTAAGCTTAAAAGCGGAGGTAGTGGTATCTCTGAAAAAAATTGTATAATGCACTCTGACATGCTATACACAAATTTAAAAAAATGTCGTTCGTTTACTTTAATTCACTACTGTTTCACTCAGGTTAGCTTTAAGACAACAAACACTACTACAATCTTAGATATTCGATAGTTCTTTTGATTTTGAAAATAAACTACTACTACTACTTGCACACTCTGTTCAAAGAAATAACCTTGCATACTTTTTTGCTCTCTTTTCTTGGACAACAGATAGTTGACCAGCTTCGCGGGTTCCCAAACTTTTAACTTCCTTTTTCGGGTGCTCAGCCTGCTCACGCAAAACCGTTGTTCCAGTTAGGGTATGTTCAGTCACCAGGCAGGCGCCAATGTTAGCAGTTTTCTTGAGCAACAGTACATTGGTCCAAAATTGATTCATTTTGAAATTATTCAGTTGAAAAATATTTTAAAGCAAAAAGCCAAGTATGAATGATTAAATGATACTCAAAGTATGGGTCTTAATGCCAATTTAGAAAGGCAATAACTCCATCGGGGTGTTAATGTTATTTTCTAGCGGGTCTTATTGGCATTTCAAAATGGAAAGAAAGCCCGCGGGTGTAGTTTCCTTTTATTTTGGGAATTAAGTTCCACAGTCCTTAATTCCGCGGGTCTTAATGTGTTGCACCCTCTTTAATAATGGGTGATTTTTTAAGAGGTTTAGAACTTTTTTTTTAAAAAAAAACACAAAAAATTCGAAAAAATGAATGAAATATTTATTTGAATCGATAGTTTGAACCTTGCAATTTAATGTTTAAAGATAATTTCATGCAAATGTTGATCGCGGCTGCGTCTCAGGTAGCCCATCCGCTGAGTCCAATTTTGGCATACTCTTTCACACATATCGGCCGGTATCTCACGAATGAATTCATGGATGTTGGCTTCCAGTGCGTCAATCGAAGCGGGCTTGTCCCTATAGACATTAGCCTTGACATACCCCCACAAAAAATAATCTAATGGTGTCAAATCGCACGATCTAGGCGGCCAATTGACCGGCCCGAAACGTGAAATTAACTGTTCACCAAACTCGCCTCGCAATTGCGCCATTGTTTCGCGTGCTGTGTGGCATGTGGCACCGTCTTGTTGAAACCACATATCATGCAAGTCAAGAACTTCCATTTCGGGCAAAAAAAAGTTATCATCGCTCGGTAGCGTTCACCATTGACAGTAACGCTGCGATTCGCATCATCTTTGAAGAAATATGGCCCAATAATGCCGCCGGCCCATAAACCGCACCAAACAGTGGCTTTTTCGGGATGCATTGGTAGCTGTTGCAATGCGTCTGGCTGATCTTCAGTCCAAATGCGGCAATTTTGCTTATTTACGTACCCATTCAACCAAAAATGAGCCTCATCGCTGAACACAATTTTTCGATAAAAAAGCGGATCCTCGGCCAGCTTTCCAAGAGCCCATTCACCAAAAATTCGGCGTTGTGGTAGGTCGGCTGGCTTTAGTTCTTGCACCAGCTGTATCTTAAAAGGCTTTACGTCCAAATCCTTCCGCAAAATTTTCCACGTAGTGCTGTAACAAAGGCCTAACTGCTGGGAACGCCGCCGAATCGACATTTCGCGGTCTTCTGTCACACTAGCTGATACGGCCGCAATATTTTCTTCACTACGCACAGTACGTAAACGTGTTGGTGGTTTAATGTCCAACAAAGTAAATTTGGTGCGAAATTTGGTCACAATCTTCCGAATAGACTGCTCAGAAGGTCGAGAATGCCGATCATAAAATGGAAGCAGCGCGCGATGAACATTTCGAACCGCGCACGAATTTTGATAGTAAAATTCAATAATTTGCAAGCGTTGTTCATTTGTAAGACGATCCATGGTTGAATTGCAAACCAAACTGAAGCTGTTTGACAGTGACTTAAGGTACTAAACACACGTCAGCTGTCAAAACCAGTGTTGCCAAAACCAAACCAGCTAAAAAATCACCCTTTATAAAAAAAGATCACAGATTTTCTCTTTGTTTAATTTTAACCTTGTTCTTAAGCTTCAAGAAGAATTTTTCTTTTCAAATTTTCTTCATATTATACTTGTTCTTAAGCGATACATATTATTGTATTGTTTGTATTGGCAAAAGGTTTCAACTCCAAAACTTCGTCTGTGGAAATAATTTGTAGTTAAATAAACATTTTTTGTACTTACTTTTCTAGTTGGTCCCTGAGATCCCTCTCGAATGTCGGTGACCCGCATTGGCTCTGCAAAGGAAAAGAAAAGAAAAAAAAAATAAAAAAATCACCCAATAAAGTAATGAACTCCAATTAAAAGAAAAAAAAAAAATGTGAATTGCGTGCATTTAATGGCATCTTAATAGGCTTCGGATGCATGCTCTATCATTTAACATTGATCCAAAGAATCATTATATTTACTTTATAGACACACAGGGTAATGGTGACATCAATTCCCTATTCTTCCCGACTCAGCGCTATACCGTAGCAAGAATGAGACTAATTCAATGGGGTTTTGTGTGGAGTAAAGGCTACAATATATGTATGGGGGGAAAGACATGATCAGGATTCTGGTTCTGGCTGCTGTTCCTAATGTGCACGTATTTTTCACTCAAGCTTAATGGGAATGTTCGTACTACTAAAGTGGTTTTGTAATCGAATCCGCCCTTATCCTCCTTTTATTTCTTTTTTTTTTTCATTTTTTTGTTTCTAGAGAGTGAGAGTAGGAGAATTTAGGGCGGATGCGCCCCTATAATAAGTTTTGTCGACGCTGAATGACACCATATGAATCGTTTTTGTGACTGTGTAAACCGTTTGAAGTAATAAATGATACAATTTGGTATACAGCACATCAGCTATAAATCACATGTCATCAGACGAATAAAATGTTTTTTTCCATTTTTTCTTTGTTTTCGAACCGAGTAAAAAGGTAAAGGTAAAATAATACCTCTGATGCGAAAGGGGACGAACTAAGAAGATTCCAAAGCTATTGTTTGATGCAATGAATTGCTGTTCGAGAAGCAAGATGGTACGGATTTAGATGCTTTATACCTGTGAGCAGTAGCATATTATGATGGAAGGAAATAGGTATATGAATACAATAGAGAAAGAAGCTAACAAAAAGGTGAAAATGATAATATGGTTTGACACAATCATGATTTAGGGCAAATTATTATTACACTTGCGAAAAGTAAAAAAAAAATGCAAGGATTTTTGACTCCATTGAGAATAACAAAAAAGTTTGAACACAAAAAGGGAAGGTTGAGTTAAAGAAAAGTCTTAACATCTTAATTCGTATGAAACGGCAAGCTGTAAAATTTATTTTGTTTTGTAAACTTTCTACGAAACCAATTTTGATATTTTTTTGTTTGTGAAGGGTGTTTTTTTTTAAAGGTATAGAACTTTAAGTTGGCAACACTATTTAATGTGGCGGCCATTTTGTCAGCTGTCAAGTGATTTATTTTTAGTTTGGTTTGGCATTTCAACATGAATAGACTGACGCCTGAACAATGATTCCAAATTGTGCAAATTTATTTTGAAAATCATGGTTCTGTTCGAAATACGCATCGCGCGAATTTTGTTTAGCAATGAAGCTCACTTTTGGTTGAATGGATACGTCAATAAACAAAACTGCTTTATTTGGAGTAAAGATAATCCTCAAGTGTATGTTGAGACACCGTTACATGAACAAAAACTTACTGTTTGGTTTGCTTTATGGTTTGGTGGAATAATTGGTTCGTACTTCATTAAAAACGATGCTGGCCAGAACGTTACAGTCAATGGTGACCGCTATAGAGCCATGATTACTGACTTTTCCGTTCATCAATTGAACAACCATGATATACAGGAGCTGTAGTTTCAACAAGTCACACAGCTCGTGCCACAATTGATTTATTGAAGGAAACGTTTGGTAACCGCATAGTTTCCCGTTACAGACCATTGAATTGTTCTCCAAGATCGTGCGATTTAACGCCGCTTGACTATTTTCTGTGGGATATGTGAAGTCGCTAGTGTACGCCGATAAGCCCAAAACGATTAACCACTTGGAGGACAACATTCGCCGTGTTATTGCCGATATAAGGCCACAAATGTTGGAAAAAGTCATCGTAAATTGGACCTCCAGAATAGACTACGTCCGAGCCAGCTGTGACGGTCATATGCCAAAAATCATATTTAAATTATAATGCCAGAAGATTATCTTTCGAATAAAGTAAATTTCATGTCAATTTAAAAAAATCATCTTTGTTTTATTCCATTTCAAAGTTCTTTACCTCTAAAAAACTCAAAACAGTTGATATTTGTATATTGAAAACATCTTGAATGCGTCCAATCTGTGTGTGGTTTTTTCCGTGCTTTGCCCCAGTTTTCACTCGACATCCCAGCTTTTAGCTTATCGTTGTTTTGCTAAGCAGATACTTAGATCAAATACCATGTCCTTATTTTAAACATATCGTACATTTTACATAGGTCTACGAATAAAAAAAAAAAATCTGACTGAATAACAGTTACAACCCTTAATTAAAAAGTCTTTTTCAAACTTTTTTATATCAACATTGATTTCATTCCAAATGTTTAATCAAAACTGTCCAAAAAATATTACAAAGCTAACATAGATTTTTCATTTCAATATACATATTTAGACAAACAAAAGAAGAAGGAAATAAAAAATGATATTATTCGAAAAAGAAAACAACTCATAAATCATAAAATGATTAAAGTGTCCTCATGCCCAGTTTTTTTCTTACAAAATTTATTTACACAACTATTTCCAATTATTAGATTTACCCAAACAGAAAGCAAACACTTATCTCCTTATTTCCTCTTCAGCAAAAAAGAATTCAACTTAATCAAAGTCTTCTCGCATCCGCAATTTAGGATGAGAATTCAGGACTCTTGAGAGATGATAGTATAGACAGAATATTGCAGAACAGCATAGAGCATAGAGCATCAGCAGGAAGAAAAAAAAAACATAAAGTCTGCAGACAGCTAGAAAAATAACATTTTCATCCCTGTATGTTGTTCCTTGTGGTTTTTGTTGCTGCTGCCCTACTACAATATCCTTGTGCTGCTGCTGTTGGCAAAATTGAATAAAATGGCCAAACCCATCACCATCCACAATATATAGTACAGCTTGACTCTGAAGGTGGAGAAAAATGAAAATGAGTCGCCTTCAAGTGGAAACGATGTAAGGATATAGTTTTTCAAATGCTGCAAGCAATAACCACTTGAGAATTATGCATCATTTAAGGATCTATCTCCACACACACACACACACACACAAACACTTCCCCTCATACATATTTACCAATGGTATAGAGTATAGCAAAAGTAATAGGGTGTTGGTTATATTTTGTGTAGTTACAATTTTTTTATTCCACTCTGGCGACATCCTGTCATTTTTCAAATGTCAAACAGGCACAACAATTTAACACGCGTCATTCAACATCATCGGGATGACGACGGGACGCGACATGACGTGCCTCTCACCTCACTATCATCATCATCAGAGTCAGCTTGGCATTGAGCCGGAAGCAGAAAATTAATGAATAATAATTCCACGTTAATTCCAAGGAGCAAAACGCCCCACACAATGGCTTTAGTGATTTGTTGTGTGTTTTTATTTTTGGGCATTGTTGTCGCATGTTTAGCCATGCGATTTAATTGTCCTTGCGACGCAAGTCCTATGCTATCCTAATGAGACTTTTAAATGAACATTTAAAGCTCACGCAAACGATGTCCTGTTGCCGTTAATATTTTTTTTCCAGCTATGTGATTTATTTTCTACTCGTTATGGCGGCGTTATCTTTTCCGTTTCCACTCCACCAGGCTCGGATGTAGATTTTTTACTCTAAGATGGGGAGGGGTTCCCATTCAGATATTGTGAGGGGTACACAAATTAAAAACAAAATGTGTACTTACAAAACTAATTTCAAATGCACGTACTGCAACTTGAAGTTCAAATCACTTGGTGTTGGTACCATGTTGACGCAAAATTTTAATCATTTAAAACCTGCTCTTAATCACTTTAAAATGGGAGCCTACTCCAACATCTATTTTTTTTAACAAGAGTCGACTTTTTGCTTATTTTAAAATCGACATAAGATATATTTTCTTAAAAAAGTATGTAGGGCGTATGAGTGATTTTTACTTGCGATATAGGTACTATATGGGAAGTTATGGATTCGTACAAAAAATCGAACTCGAGATTTTGATCAAACTTTACATTACGATGATAGAGAAGTCAAAAAAAGTGGGTCTCGCAAAAACGTCCGTCTGTCTGTCTGTCTGTCTGTCGGTTCGACTACAGCCTAAACGGATGGGTCGATTTTCTTTAAACTTGGTACCTAGCGTTTTTTGGACATTCCCCCCACCCGTTTTTTTCTCTTTTTTTTTAGGACCAAAATTAACAGTAGCTGTCATACAAAATTTCTTGGCCAAAAAGGAAAAACTTATTTTTCTCAAATCCAGCGCTACCGAATTTGTTTTTAAGAACTCCATAAATTTAAATAGTTATAAGTTGCTGTTTAATAAAAAAAATGGTTCCGAAAAATGGTTATTAATGGTACCTCCCAAAGAACCATTTTTTTGATTTTCGCTTTTCTCGAAAACGGTTAAACAGATTCTGATCAATTTTTTTTTGAAGAAGTATTGACACATTCTAAATATTATTATGTACCAAAATTTTCAAAAAAATATTTTTTAGATTTTTAAAAAAAGTTTTAATATTTTTTTTTGAAAACTCAATATTTCAAAAACGACTTGGTCGATTTTCATTAAACTTGGTAAATAACAGTTTTTTAACTTTATCTAGAAGATTTTTGACAAAAATTATTCTAATACTCAAAAATAACGGTGCCTCCCATACAAATGTTAAAAAACCGTTATGAAAAATATTTTGTTTCTCAAAAACGACTCCTACGATTTTCATAAAAGTTTTTTTGTGTGTTAAAATTAGTACTGTCTACCATTTAAAATTCTTAAAGTTTATATTTTACGTTTATTAACAGTACCTCTCATAGAACGGTTTCTTTGATTTTCGACTATCTCAACATCTGATCAACCGAATAAAATTAAATTTTTTATACAGAAGCTTGTAACAAATATAAATAAAAGTGAGTATCAAAATTTTCTAAAAAATGATTTTTGGATTTAAAAAAAAAAAATCAAAATAATTTTTTGAAAATTCGATATTTCGAAAACTGGTAGCAG
Source organism: Leucozona laternaria (assembly GCA_932273885.2). NCBI lineage: Eukaryota > Metazoa > Arthropoda > Insecta > Diptera > Syrphidae > Leucozona > Leucozona laternaria. The sequence goes on along the minus strand of OW026368.1, from coordinate 30,429,435 downwards.
ATTTTTTTGTGAAGTTCAATTTTTAACGCAACATTAATAAATGCTTTAAATTGGCGTACCAATTATTTTTCTCAAAAATGTTAACGAAATTTTATATATAAAAAATTAATTATTTTTAAAACCGCTCCTACGATTTTCAAAATTTTTTTCTCATAAATAAAGATTTATATAAGAAATCAGATGGTGTACATCGCGTTGGGTTAAAACGGATTCAAAGTATTTTAATCAATTTCTTTCTAATTTTGTTGATTTAAAACAATTTGCCTGTTTAAATAGTATAATTTCCTTTTATTCATATTGCATATGTGCAACACACTAGGCTATATTGTTAATTTTTGTATACTCACATAATACCACCTGAAACTAAACTAAGATTTGGCAAATGGATAAAATATATACTCCTATAGCTAATTTATTTCAGACTATAGAACCACAATGTGATCGCGCATAAGAGCAAGTTCGTGCGACCCAGTCGTGCATATTTTTTTTACACGAAGATGTAATTACTTTAAACAAACAAAAATAACAGACATTTGCCGATAAGTTGATTTACAGGGTGTTTTGCGTTAGATGCGATAGAAAGCTAGACCGTACATGTTGGGTCAAGACAAGACAAAAATCGTATGGCAAGGGGAGGGGTCTATTTCCCCCAGTTTTAAGGAAGGAGCGGCAGTTTTATACAAAAGTGACTTGACAGAAAAAAAAAATAGATCAACAAGCAATGGCAACAATGTCATGTTATACCTTTTTTAAAGTTCGCAAATTTGCGAATTTTGAGGATGTTTTTTTTTTTTAAATAATGCTTTTCTAAAAAACTCAGTTTGCGCCGTTTTGTTCTCAGTTTGTTCTGCTAAAAGTCGAAGAGATTGAAAAAAAAATCGCATATTTACAACTTTTAAGGCAAAAAAAATATTTTGCGAAGCATAAAGTTGGGAAGCTCTATTTTCGAAGCACCAAAAATAAGTTGGCTGTGATGTTCCCAGCTTGTGCTGTCATATGCTGAACAATTTTTTTTAAAACTTCGCAAGTTCGCATATTTACAACTTTTACGACAAGAAATACATTTTGCGAAGCATTAAGTTGGAAAGCTCTTTTTGCGAAGCACCAAAAATAAATTGGCTGTGATGTTCCCAACTTGTGCTGTCATATGCCGTACAATTTTTTTAAAAACTTCGCAAGCTTGCAAATTTTACGGATGATTTTTTTTTTTCAAAATAACGATTTTCTAAGAGTTTTAAGCTGTGCTGTTTTTTGCTTAGTTTGTGCGGCTAAGAACCGAAGAGATAAAATTTGCTTATTTTCAACTTTAACGGTTTAAAATAATTTTTTGAGGAGACCACCGCCATTTCGACTTTCCAAAGAAAGTTAAGCTGTAATGTGTTCAAATTGTGTTGCTATGTGATGTAAATATTAAATAATTCGCAAACTTGCTAATTTTAAGCACAAGTGCACCACTTTACAGCACAACTTGTTTTTTTTTGAAAATCAAAAATGGCAGTGCTTACTTCAAGCCTATTAATTGTTGCTCAGTCATTGTACCGGAAACTGTGGTTTTATTGCGTCAGATTTCGATGCGCTTTATGAAAAGACACAAAAAATAAGACATTTCATTTTGATCATAGACTTCAGGCAAACACCAAAGGATAGGATAGGATCCATAATTGAGGGACCTACAATTTTCTGCGGACTCCAAACGGCTACGATGAGATGCATTTTAACATCACAATAGATACTCTTATTATTATTATTATTATAAAAAGCTTTTATTAGTGCCATTTTTTAGATTAAAGTTAACAAATAAATAATTATATAAATTAACAAAAGCAAACACATAAATGAATATATAGTTAAGTTATGAATTTGTGTCTATTCGTTAAATTCTTTTAAACATTAAGTTTTGTATAAAAATGGTATAATTTTATTCGGCATAAGCCTCCCCCAAAGAAGCCCAGAGATTCCTGTTCTTTGCATCGTTATACCATTGTGGATTAAATTGGTTCAAATCGTCTTCCCATCTTTTTTTTGGTCGGCCAGTGGGTCTTTTGCCATCGGGCATCCATTTTGTTGTTATTACTGTCCATCTTTGGTCTTGAGTTCTTGAGATGTGACCAGCCCAATTCCATTTTAACTGTTTTGTTCTTTTTACTGCGTCTATTATGCCAGTCTGTCTTCTTATGTCCTCATTTGTTATTCTTTGAACTAGAAGTATGTTAAGTATTTTTCGTTCTATTTTGGTTTGACAAATTCTTAGTTTATCAAAGAAGTTTGAAGTAAGTCCCAAGGTTTGTAGCCCATATGTTAGGGTTGGTAATATCGTTGAGTCGAGTATAAATTTACGAGTGTGCTTGCTTAGATTGTTTTCAAGTATTTGTTTTAAGCTCCAAAACTGTTTCCAGCTATTTGAAATCCTTCTGTTTATCCCTTTCTCTTCCTGATTTTTAAATGATTTGATTTGTCCTAAATAAATATAGTCGCTTACGTATTCTATTTCTTCACTGTCTTGGAGTATTGGATTCAACGTGTGGTTTGTCAAAACTTTTGTTTTTGTCAAGTTTATGTTGAGACCATGTTTTTTGCTTTCAATGGCAAGTTCATTGATCATTGTTTGAATGTTGTTAGAGTTTTCTGCGATGAGAACGATGTCATCCGCAAATCTAAAGTTATTTAGATACTGTTCGCGTATTTTTATTCCGTTTTTGTTTTTCCAATTAAGTTTTTGGAAAATTTCTTCTAAGACCTGCTGCAAATAACGGTGGAGACATAGGATCCCCTTGGCGTACTCCACGATTGATTTGGAATTCCCGACCTGTTACATCGGTTTTTATTTTTGCGGTATTGTTTCTGTAGATATTTTTAAGTGTTTGAATGTAAATTGGATGGATATTCTGTTTTTCTAAAGCTTTCCATATACTTTCGTGTTCCACTGTATCGAATGCTTTACTGAAATCTATAAACAGAAGATATATAGCGGTTTTTTGAATTCTTGACATTTTTGGATTAGTTGATTTATTGTTTGGAGGTGGTCTGTAGTTGAAAATCCTTCTCTGAATCCAGCTTGTTCTCTAGGTTGTTTAGTAAATAGTTGAAATAAGGCTTATTGGTCGATAATTGTTTATGTCATCCTTTGTCCCTTTTTTATGGATAAGTATAATTGTACTTCTTTTCCATTGTTCTGGTATATGTTGTGTTTTTAATATTACTCTTATAGGATTTATTATTTCCTATAGCAAGACGCCATCAGTAACCCGAAAGAAAACATTTGTAGGTTAGAATAGGCTGAGAAGTGAAAAACAAAATTTGTCTCTAAAGATTATCCTGCCAAATAAACTTTAGAGCAAAGTTTTTTTGTCTTTGATTTCAGTCCTGGAAATAAACGTTTTAATTTTCTTTTCTTTGAAAAGGAAAGCATGTAAAACAGCTTGTGAGGGTTTGAATTAATTTTGTTGACTTATCTAGCCTGTTCAATTGGTTTTTAACATAACTTCTTATACTACCAACAACTATAACTATACTATTTTTATATAATAAATAAGGGTTTGAAAGATAAAAGAAGTCTACAAGGTTTTTTTTTTTTTGCAATAGAAAATGTATCCTTACTATTTCACCCATTGTCATATTGTATCCGCGCCTGCCTCCCACGTACTTAATTTAAAAGGATTACATTCAAATCGCTGCGTGAATTATATTTTCGGTAAGAAATAACAATTGAATACACCCAGCAGGAGGCAAAACCATCAGGAGGGTTGTTTTAAAGCTTTTTACAGATGTTCCTTCGGACAACAATAATACCACGACTTAGAAAAGGATTCCCATCCGAAAATGCCAAATAATTCCCATGTGAATTGCAATCTCTATTATATTATCTTCCCTCTCGCTGTGTTTGTGTCCGTTCAGTCGTCGGCGTCGGTCGTTACGCTGAATGAATAAATTATAATTAAATAACATAGCAACAATAATAATCATCTTCATAATCCTTATATGATAAGATTTCTTCATTCATTCATGCAAAAGTTTCCTGCGGCAGCTACGCAGCATCATATCGAGGGTTAATCGCTCAAAAATCCGCGTACGCTTCCTTTTTACATCGCCCTCGTTGTCGTTGATTTTGTGTATGGAGTATGGACGCACATTGCAAGCCAGGATGGCTAATTTATTAATGCACAAATGCCTTTTGAAATACGAGTGCATAATGGATTTTTATTTTCACTTTGAATTGTCCTCGCGTCACTCTCCTTATATGCACACATTTTATAAGGCTCTCCCAAACCAACGCGAAACATTCGGCGCGACAACGAAACTCCCGCCTGTCTTAATTTATTTACATGGAGATTAATGGGAGCACCCACACTGGCGCGATGCGAATCTTCGAACATTATTCAGTCGTCGCATATTCGCGCGAATGTTTCGCGTTGGTTTGGGACAGCCTTTATTCGTATATGTTTTTGAATACGATTCCTTGTTTATGTTGAGAATGGAGGTTGCTAAGGAAAGTGAGTGAGGGTGGTTTATTATATTTTTCTCTGTGTTAATTATTTGTGTTTGCATTTTTTTTTTTTTCTTTAAACACACACTCATTTTTCTGTCCTCGTTTTGATATTATGAGAGTTGAGAGTATTTGTCGTCTTTTAAATGAATTGAATTTAAGGATTCATTGAGTTTATGCGAAACATCAAAGAGTTGGTTCTGTTCGAATCGTTTAACTATTCGAATTTCAAAGTTGATTACGAGGATTCCTTTCGGACTGATGGGGGAATATGTGAGTGATTGAACATTGTGATGAGGTGGACATGGAAGAGGAATGAATTAAGGTATGTACGTACATGCATGTTCGCATTTGAGCGGTGTTAGTCAAAAGGATTTTCTATTTTCATTATTGAAGAGGAGTGTTTTATTTGATTAAATTTTCTTTTATTTGAATGGTTTTAAAAAGGTTGAATGCTTATTTTCGATTTTGTTATTTAAATTGAAAATTAAAATGGGGTTTCAATTACATTATGTATGTATGTGTGTACTATGTATATTTACGATATAGTATACTCTTAATGATTTAGGAACTGTTGTTTATTTTAAGTGGTCAGAGAGATGGAAAGAAACAAGATACCGAGAGTGTTTTGTTTAAAATATTAATTTATATACTTAAAGGCAAGGAATTGCTGTAATTGAGCCATTCTCTTATTAACTTTAAGTCTACAAATAAAATCACATTAAATTTTGTTATACATATACACAGGTGCCCAGTGCCCACGCATTTGCCATATAGCTTCAAATTTAATTATTTAAAGGGTCCACCATCTAACGTTTTTTTTCAACTAGTGTTTATTTCGTGAATGGTAACACTTAGCTCATGTCTGATTTGACAGATTATTAGTTTTATCCTTCCGCTGAACGAATATCGTTGTGTATACGCTTCGCTAAGTGGGCCTGCGATCGACTTAGAGAAGATGCCGATTTAGCCAAAAAAATCATCTTTTCAGATGAAGCTCATTTTGATCTTGGCGGGTAGTAACCAAGCAAAATTGTCACATTTGGGGGACAGAAAACGCGCACGCATACATTGAAAAGCCGATACACCCAAAACGAGTCACTGTTTGGTGCGGATTTTGGTCCAGAGGCATAATTGGGCCATTTTTCGAAAATGAGCAAGGAGTGGCCGTTACAGTCAATGGCGATCGTTATCGGGCCATGTTGAACGAATTTTTGCTCAGGAAAATTGAAGAGGAGGATATCGGCAACATTTGGTTTCAACAGGACGGCGCTACGTGCCACACAGCCAAAGCTACACTCGATGTTTTGCGCCATTTTCAAAAAAAAAAGAAGTTATTTGGCGGACCCTTTATAAGAGATAAACAATAATACAAATCTGGGGCTAAAATATATAAATACTGAACTGATAGGGGATCTTCTTTATTCTTTGTTGCAATAATGCAACATACTTCCCCTGGCATCACGAAATGAAATGACTGCAAAAATAAATACAAAAAGGAGAGTGTCCGTTTATAGGTATGTAATTAACATACATATATGATAAATTCGAAAAAGAGAAATTCGAAAAAGAAGTTTTGTTCCCGAAAATGTGTCTGTTTAAGGGAATTGTCCACTTCCGCAAGTAGAGATTCCACTGTAACTAGTTTTCGCAACATAACATGCATTTGATTCACTTGAAGTCTTAGAATTAAGTTAATAATTTCATATTTTTTAATTAAATTAATTAGGGAGTAGATATCTCCTTTCTTGTTAGTCTGTATTTTTGTACAGTTTTACTTTCTTTTAAAACAAGAAAATTATGCGCTTTTTCAATATATATAAATAAATTTAAAGTGTACTTTCTGAAAAAAAAACCTATTTTGAATTTATAACTGTTTAGTGGAGAAGTTAAACAGTGCTAATAACGGGTGATTTTTTTTGAGGTATAGAACTTTAAGTTGGCAAAACTATTTTAACTGACCATTTTGTCAGCTGTCAAGTGATTTATTTTTAGTTTGGCTTGGCATTTTAACATGAATAGACTAACGCCTGAACAACGCTTCGAAAATGTGCCCAAATGGGCCCAAAATAAGATTGCCGTTGATCCCAATTTCCACAAGCGAATTTTGTTTAGCGATTAAGTTCACTTTTGGTTGAATGGATACGTCAATAAACAAAACTGCTTTATTTGGAGTAATGATAATCCTCAAGTGTATGTTGAGGCACCGTTTCATCCACAAAAACTGACTGTTTGGTGTGCTTTATGGTTTGGTGGAATAATTTTTCCGTACTTCATTAAAAACGATGCTGGCCAGAACGTTACAGTCAATCGTGACCGCTATAGAGCCATAATTACTGACTTTTTCTTTCATCAATTGAACAGCCATGATCTGAAGGAGCTGTGGTTTCAACAAGACGGCGCATCATGTCACACAGCTCGTGCCACAATTGATTTATTGAAGGAAACGTTTGGTAACCGAATATAGTTTTACGTTACGGACCCGTGAATTGGCCTCCAAGATCGTGCGATTTAACGCCGCTTGACTATTTTTTGTGGGGATATATGAAATCGCAAGTCTACGCCGATAAGCCCAAAACGATTAACCACTTGGAGGACAACATTAATGGTGTTATTGCCGATATAAGGCCACAAATGTTGGAAAAAGTCATCGAAAATTGGACCTCCTGATTAGACTACGTCCAAGCCAGCCGTGGCGGTCATATGCCACAAATCGTATTTAAATTATAATGCCAGACGATTATCTTTCGCATAAAGTAAATTTCATGTCAATTTAAAAAAATCTTCTTTGTTTTATTCCATTTCAAAGTTCTATACCTCTAAAAAATACCCTTTAGTTATCAACTAATAACTCTTGAGTCCCTTTGCTTTGATTGATTTGGTTTTACTTAATCTACTTAATTTCGACCCTCAAAACAGTTATTAAGCTTACCTAACTGATTTGAATATAATGAATATATAATATAAATTTGAATATTGGTGGGACGTTCAAGTGTATCCGAATATAAATCAATCATATGGTTTGCTTACGAAGCTTGTAAGTAACTTAAGTTCTAATGATCAGATCTGCATGTTGAGGTCTTCTTCCAAAGTGAAAATATCGGTCTACACATTATTATAATAGGAGGTGCCGAATAAATTCGTATCAGAAAAGAGAGAGGGGTAGTGGGGGAGGGGGATATAACAGTAAAAATCAATTTGATTTTTCATTTATCAGAATGCAAAGGTTGATGAATTTTCAAAAACAATATTCCACAAATTTACTGCCGAAATTTGAAAAATTTGAGTTTGTTGCTATTGCACTAAAAAAATGCTTTATTTTACTTTTAGGAACTTCATTTCTTGTGCGCATACGTCAAAAAATATAAAAAGTTGAAAAAAAAAGTTTTTAGCTACTATTTGTACCTAATTATATGTTACACCAAGTATCTACCGCAAATATTGATGTCTCTTACTGTCAAATAAATGATATTAAACAACACCATTAAAATGACTTAAGAATCATAGACGTATTTTTTACAGAAGAGGGGTCGCTTAAACCTTTAAAACAGCCTAATGTTATTTTAATAGCATGATACTTCTATCACAACAATTTTCTAATTTTGAAGCAGTCCACTTATTTTTTTTATTTAAAACACTTTTAAATTAGTATCGTGCTAAATATATTTCTGTTATAAACTTCAGTTGAACACTCCTAAAACAGTGAAAGTCTGACAGTTCAAGCAAAAAAAAAAACCATCAAATAAATTTGTATTACAAAAATAAACTAACTAGCCAGTGGGTTAGATATTTAAGAAATTAGGTGACAATGTAAGTACAATTTGCAAAATCATCTACTGACCTTGGTTCAACAAAACTTGATTTAATTCCCCCAAAGACACCCCTCACAGTATCTTGATAGAATTTTCCTCCTGCACCCCCATATAAAGATACTCACTTGACCACACTTTGAGCAATTTTCATCTTTTAAGCACTTTTTCAAGTAGCTATATCTACAAATTAATACACAATCCTTTTTAATAACTTAAACAAAATTCCAATTACGTAGGTATTTAAGTCGCAACAATTTTATCAATTCATTGAACTTGTTAACCACCATTTTAATCCCATCTGTGTATCCATCAAGTGTGGTTGCCATTTCCACAAAAAAAAAAAAAAAAAAATAGAATTTAACTTTTAATTGGAAACCACAAAACGATACAATTAACATAAAGAGACTTATAAAATCCATTGCATTTAAGCTATTTACACATACACATTTCTCATCGCATCTCAATAGAGCGGAAATTCGAAAAAAAAAAATTAAATTATTTTACAAAAAAGCCAAAATAACCAATTAAATTAAATTAATTTTTAATTAATAAAAAGATACATCAGTTGAGTTGGGAGTTGGTATAAACTTTAGCCGAGAACATAAAAACCAACAAGCACCTGTGACATCCATAAAATTAGATTTTCTGATACCTCTACACATACACAACACAACCACAAATTTTTATATGAATTTACCATAATTTTCCAATGAAATCGCGTCCTTTTTTGTTGGCTCCAATCCAAAAACAAACTCTCATCCCATTGTGATTGTGAGAGATGCGAGAGAGGTGAAGAAGAAAATATTAAATTGTCGCCTTAATGCACCGAAGAAGACAAAAGTTAAATTTAACACTTCTTATCGCCTCAGGTGTTACCACTTGAAGGAGGACATAGACAACGACGATTTGACGACGCGACACGCCACGCAAGAAAGCCTTTGAAGTTGTTTTATTTTTTCAAGATCAATGTCATTTTAACCCTTGGGGGCTTAAATATTTCTTCCACATACACAAAACCGCACAGATAAAATCACCATACCCTTCTTTATTGGTGATGATGAGCTGAAGCTACCAAAACAAAAAAGGACACCCAACCCTTCGCAGTTTTTTTTTTTGGGGCAACACAATGACAGAGTATAATTGTATATATCGGGTGCTGGAGTGGCGGTAAAAAAGCGTAACTCTAACGACGAAAAAACTGTAGCCAGAGATGAAAAAGTGAAAGCTCAACACGGAGCACCACGATGTGCCATAAAAAACCGCCGCCGGAAAACTGAATCACAAAAACAACCCTTGGCGGTTAAAGAGCTGCAAATACCACAGAAGTTCGTCTTCCCTAGTTTTTCCTGTTCCCGCAGTTCCATCCACATCCACATTCACCACTACCGCTTTGTGGAAACCATGTTTTATTATGCCAGGAAGTTTTTGTGCTCTATTTATACCCTATATAGTAAAGTCCTGTTTGTGATTCCTGTAGGTATATGTTCCACAAGCGTTAGTGCAACATCCAACACGTGGTGGTGCCTTCGAAGAGAGACGAATCAAAAAGGTAGGGTAGGTATATAGATAGCGGAGCGGGTTGTTATTTTGCCCATGGACGTTGTTTTTGTTGGCGTAGGCGGGCTGCAGGCGCTCTTATTGCTTCACGACGAGGTATTAGGTATAACAGAGATGAGGGTAGTTATATTTATCGCCACCAGGTTTCGGACTTACGTATACTTACACTCGTTGCTCAAGAATGTTTTACAGTTCGCTATTTTTTGACAAAAAAAAAAAATTCAAAACCCATGGAAAATAGAAAAAATAATAATAATCAACCCTCCTCTTGGTGGTGTAAAAAAAACACGGATGTCATGCTAAATCATAATCAACGACAACGGCAAAGTCGAGCACGACAACAAGGACATCATGATGGGTGGGCTCGTGGGCATATTCGAGGGCCCTTTGCCTTTTGTGAAATTATTAAAAAAAAGAGAATAGAAAAAATCCGTATTTTTGAGGGTCATTTCGCATTCGGTTTAGTATTGTGTTGGTATGTTCGTTTCAAGGGTTTAACTTTACTTTATGTACATATATATATATAAATAACGGTTCTGGTTAAATTTGCATGATTTTATGCAATTTACTAAAGTCAGAATATACATGACATAGAGCATAGACAGTAATATAAGGAAAAAAACATAGATGTGGGTATACTGGGTAGGTGTGTTTGTCACACATGTGTGAATTATTTTCAATGTTTTGAGTAGATTTAGAGCAGTTTAGGAAGGCTCAGATGGTTTTTTGAAGAGTGTTTTTTTTTTCAGTCAAAGCATTGACGTTAAGGACCCTTAAAAAATGTTGCAATGTTGCAACTTTGAAGAAAAAGTAATTGTAGCTGACAAAATAATTGTCTAAATTAAAAGAGCATTAAAGGGAATTTTTTATTAAAGACGTACCAACATCAAAAGTATTCGCTGGTGTATTCACGCTTGAATGGTTTCAAAAAAAAAAAAAAAATATCACAACTGCGAAAAATATAATAATTTTTGCACATATAAAATTGTGTTCACCTCTGTCAAACAACGACGTTTCTTCGTTAAAAAGATTTTTCACAATTTATTTATATTTTAAAGAAAATATTTGATATAGTACCAGTAGATGCGTATGTACCTAGATACATATGTAAATATAAAATAATTGCAGTACAAATAAAAAGAATTACAAATAACCAACTCTTGAAGACTAATAGCCTTTTCACACCAAATCAAACCCAAAAACAGGTTTTTGGAAAAAAGTTTACGAAAACTCATAAAGTGTTCACACCGAACAATTGCCCGTTTTCGCTTGACATTTCAATTGTTTATAAATCAGCTGTGATTTCTTGAACACAATGCACGCGACAAGAGCCGCGAACCGCGATACTATGAAAAGCATCGAAAGTAAAAATAAAATAAATTAAACAAACTCGTTTAAGCGTGAGCTTAAGTTGCGTAGAGCCGTGACGCTAATCCATAATATAGGGTGTTCTTTTTAGACGTGTGTTTTTCAATCTGGCGATACTTTTTTTCGGAGTTGGTCATTTTGACAGCTGTCACTTGATTTATGCTTAGTTTGCTTTGCCATTTCATAATGAATAGACTTACTCCTGAACAACGTTTGCAAATCGTGCTAGTTTATTACCAAAATAATGGTTCGGTTAACGCGACGCATCACAAGAAAATTTTGTTCGGCGATGAAGCTCATTTTTGGTTGAATGGGTATGTCAATAAGCAAAATGTTTGTATTAAGAGTAATCATAATCCACAAGCCATTGCTGGGACGCCGGCCGTTACATCCTCAAAAAGTCACTGTTTGGTGTGCTCTATGGGCAGAGGGAATCATTGGTCCATATTTCTTCAAAAATGAAGCCGGCCATAATATTACAGTCAATGGGAAACGCTATAGAGCCATGATTAATGACTTTTACCATACAGCAAACGAAACAATCAATTTATTGAAGGAAACTTTTGGTGGGCGCATTATCTCGCGTCGCGTCGTGGCCTGTTGCGTGGCCTCCAAGATCGTGCGATTTAACACTGCTGGACTATTTTTTGTGGCCCGGGACGATTGAAGCCTTGGAAGGGAATATTCGACGCGTTATTGCTGACATACGGCCCTAATTGCTGCAAAAAGTGATCGAAAATTGGGCCTCTCGGCTGGAATTTATTCGAGCCAGCCACGGCGGCCACTTGGACAAAATCACTTTTAAAACATAATGGCCAACCCTTATCTTTGTAAAAAAAACTGAATTCTTGGCCATAAAGTTAAATTATATGCGCTTTATTTCTTCTTGAAAGCCACAGGTTTAAAAAAAAACACCCTTTATAAAAAAAATCAGAAAAAATTCACCTCGTTGAAGTAATTTTTTATAATATCAAATATATAACATAATTTTATTAAATATAAAAAAAAAAATGCGAAAACATGACATCATATATTTCTAGCAATCAAACGAAACAACTAGTCTCGTGATTCATTTCATTGCCGTCAGAATTCATACATTTCGATTTTTAATTTTGACACATCCAACTACTCTTTCAGTTTCGCATAAAACATTTACATCTTCCGATGTTGCATACAAATATTTTGCTTGTCTTTATTGTTTGTTTCACGATATCGTTATTATCACATTGAATTTATTTAAATGTTTCTGCAAAGTATTTAGAACATAGAATATATAAACCAAGTGCAGAATAATAACAAACAAGCACAAGAGATTACGAGAATCGCATGAAAATTTGTCGCACGTTCCGAAGATGTGTATTTCCCACAAGTTTCACCACCTTTGACCACATTTGTTCGTGTCGTAAGCAAATAAATTAACGTGGAAACCCTGGCTTTTTAATTCAATTTGTAAGCGAACTGCCAGGTTTATTATTTAGGACGCGCGTCACATCGCGTCTACTGTGTTTAATAAATAATAAAATTTCTCGTGAGCGCATCCCGTCGGCGTTAGTTTTGACGTTTGATTGAGCGCTGAATGTATCGAAAGGTGTGTTTGTTTAGTTCAACTCTGAATTCCAACTGGTTTTCGAAAGGTTTTATATAATACTATGTTTTCGCCAAGATATAATCCGGGATTTAAGGTAGGAGATTTAAAATTAATCTTGAAGTGTTTTCGCCGAAGAAAAGGAGATTAATTTTAAGTTTTCAGTCTGAATTGCCATTCAATTGTCAATTTGACAAGTAGTGTAAAACAAATTTAATTGGAAAGTATAGCAAACGGAAAAAACTATTTTTGAGCAATAAAATAATTAATTTTCAATAAACTACTTTTCAAAAATGAGTCTAAAGTAACCTTAATTTACTGTTATCACACCATTTTATTCTTCAAAATAAAATTAGAGTGAGTGAATAGGAGAATCCATAATTATAGAAAAAAAAACCAATTTATCGGCCCTCACTTCAATGAAAAGCTCCCCATCCTCCGGTGCCCAGGTTTTCCGTTGTTTTTTTTGTTTTGGTTGTTCCATTATCTGGAATTTGTTTTGTTTAGTGAAATATTTTTATAAATATTTAAAATATATTTTAAATACTAACATTTTTATTCCTATACCTACAGCCAACGCGCAAAAATGTTTGACAATTTTTTTTTTGATAATCAATAGAAAAACTGACGTTTAAATGGGTGCGTTCCACAGAATTAGGATTGTTTGATTTGGAAATCCTCCTGCTTGCAAGAAGATTTCAATGAGATTTATTTTAAATCTTCATTTGAGAAGATTTCAATTTGTATGGTAAATCTTCGAGATTTGAAGAGGATTTATGGTAAATCCACTTAAATCGCAGTTTAGTGCTTGGTGAAAACGTAGTATAAAACCTGTAGTTTACGAAATCTTTTGGTATACAAAAATTTATGGGAAAACTTGTGTTTTCTATGTAGGTTTACGTCAAAAACTAATTTTTCCGGATTTTGGGTTTGGTGTGAAAAGCCTATAAGAAAGAAAAATGCAAGATATCCACTTATCGGATAGATGGCTCTGGAGTCAAAATATTAAAAAATTCTTATTCACAATTTATGTTGGTTTAGTGTCAAAAAATAAAATTGCAAAATCTGAACACGATAGATGGCTCTGTGGAAACATTGTCAATAAACTTTCTTTTCTATTTATTTAGCAAAATTAATAATATTCGCAACATCCCTTAGAAAATTAATATTAATAAATAAGCTCTCGAAGATAGATTTGGTCATTTGCATTTGTGAAACAACCATATTTGCCGTATTTACTAAAAAAAACCTACCAATTATATGGTTCATAAAGGCTAGCCATTTTCTTAGCGTGAAGTAAGCACTGCTAATTTTGATTTTCGCAAAAACAAATGATGAGCTGTAATGTGCGAAATTTATGTGCAAATTTTACAAATGATTTTTTTTTTCAAATCTACTATTTTCTAAAGAGTTGGTGTTCAGTTCCCTAACATATATTTGCAAATTTTGCGAAGCTCCATAGAGCGAAGTCAGCAATGTCATTTTCGATTTTCAAAAAAAAAATATGCACGACTTGATCGCATGAACTTGCTCTTGTGGTTAAATACTGTATGTAACCCAACATTGAAGATGCATGATGTGTACTTATATTTAACGAGTAAATATTAAAAGAGTCAAAAGCACTAAAAACTTGATTTTTCGTCTGTTTTTTGTGTTGTTTATAAAATAATGTTTTTAAAAATTGTTAAATGCATTATTATTTCAATTATTGAGAATCATCAGATTGCAAAATTATAGCAAAATCGATTTAACCAAAGGTATACGCGAATAACCCAAACATACAACAAACATAAAAAAACCTGGAATACCTAATTCCGTTGTGTGAATTTTTTGAGAAAAACCTGAATTGCAGTTTTCTTATAACTGACTTGGTTATTACAGGTACGAAGTTTAATCAAAATCGTTAGAGCCGTTTTCGAGAAAATTTGAAGAAACCAAAATATTTGTATGGCAGCTACCCGTTCTAGATGAGCTAAAACAAAAATTCGAATAATCCCTCTAGGGAATCACATAAAAATACTCTGTACCAAATTTCATGCAAATCGGTCCACCCATTTAGGCTCTAGCTCAAATTAAAGTGGACGCACCGACGCACCTACACACCGACGCGACGCACAGACGCACAGACGCACAGACGTACAGACCGACGGACGGCATGACGAAAGCCACTTTTTCGGACTTCACGATTAACGTATTGTGAGTTTTGATTTTAACCTCGAAATTTTTTTTTTACACGAAACCAATACATACTTGCCCTATAGAGCAAGTTAAAAAAGAAGTTTTGCTGTTATGTGCTCAACTTGGGCTGCCATGTGCCCTAAATTCGATTTTCTTAAAAAGCAAAGCTCACTTTATATCCTGCTAAACATTTATGCCAACGGCCGGCCGTAAGCCAAACTAAAATCATGGTCCTAAAGTTGAATAGCAAACAATTCCTTCTAGCTTAAGTTAAATAAAAATAAATTAAATTTCTCCAGATAATTAATCTATTTAAATGCGATTTAATCGCAAAATTGCTTTCCGTTTTAATTTTCTATTTTTTCATGCAGAAAAAAAAAAACGAGATAACCTGTGTGTTTGATGTCGTTGCTGCTTCCGTTGCCATCTTCCACTTACATAGCTACTTCCCATTAAGGTATCACTCTTCAAAAAAAAAAAAAATAAACTCTCACTTTCTTTACTGTCACTGTCACCTCTTTTGCATAACAATTAACTTGTAAGCCTTTCTCTCTTCCCAGATTTGTTTCAATAATCGCAAGTGATATTCCCTCCTGATGCCATGTAGGTATAGCTTTTGTGTCTCTCTAGGAAATAGGTCTTCTTCCTTACAAAAAAAAAAAAATAAGCAAAAAAACAAAAGCGTATTCCATTACATCAGTTGACTCTGATCCTTCTTTTGTTTGCGACTTTTTCTTTTATAATCTTTGGACAGGAAGCTGCCATTGCAATTCTAGGATCTAGGAAAAGGGAACACGGCTTTGTATGTGTGTTTGTTTAAAGACACCCTATATATGTATGTAGATTAGCCATTCATGCCTCCTTCCTGAATTATTTCGTATACCTCTGTCATCATAAGGAAAAGAGCCCTCTTTTGCAGTATGCTCTGCTTTTCTGCATCCTTTTTCACTCTTTACCTAAAGCTAACACTTCCTCCTGTGGAAATTTCTTCTTGCTTTTTAACTTTCCGCCAAAGAAACACTTTGCTTATGCAGTGGGGTTGGAGCTACCTGCATTTAATTACCAATACCACAGGGAAAAATTGAGGAAAAAAATTCTAAATAAACCTCTTTGCACGAAGACATGCAAACTTTGCTTCTCCCTATAATACACCTTTTCACCTAACAGAGGAGGGAAAGGGGCAACACATGAATTAGGTAGGTTTTTTGCAACAGAAAAAAATGAGAGAGAAAAAAAAGAACATTGCACACATAAGCACCTTTCATTGACTTGCTTCGCGGCACTCATCTTATGCAAAATTTATTTGTTATTATCCTTTGCGATTCATTTCTAGGCACGTTGCATGTTGCGCAGAGAGACTGATTCTTCACAGATCACACCCTGGCTAGACACTCGACACACCAAGTCCGCTAAAATGAGCACGTGCCCATTTCATTAAAGGGAAACATGGCTGCAATTGAATGTATTATGCAAAATAGGGTTGCCTTGTCGCTGCTTAAGTTCCCAGGTAAAAATTTCACATCTGTCTTTTTAACCAACTTAATGGAATACACATCCACAATTTAATATCTTTGGTTTATGGACATTAAGGTCCAATTTTTCAGTGAATGATTAAAGTTAAACCCGAGTTAAATTATCAAATTTGGTGAGTTAACTCAGGATTAACTGAAGAGAAACTTTTAGGCCCAGAGTAAGATAACTCAAGAAGTAAGTTAACCACCAGTTGACTGCAGAACCAGCTTTCCAGTGGAGAATGCATGCGAAACGACTAAAAATACTCTGTGAATTAAACATTAAAAGCATCTGTTTGAGTAAAATTGAGTTAACTCACCAAATTTGATGGGTTAACTCGGGTTTAACTTTAATCTCGTACAAACTTTAATCTCTCAAAAACTGTACCTTAATGTTTTATCCACCCAGTTTGTTAAGTCATCCAGCATGCATTCTCCACAGAAAAACTGCTTCTTCACTTAACTGTTGGTTAATTTACTTCTAGGGTTAGCTAACTCTGGTTCAAATCACCACTGAAAAACTAGGCGTAACAGCTCTTTTTATTTCAAATAAAAGAACAAAAAGAATTCATAAAAACTTGAAAGAGAAGTCAATAGTACGAAGTTGAATTTTAAGCTGGATTAAAGTACTTAAGCTGGCCTCTGTATAACAATTTAATTATTCAATTGGAATAATCGAAATTGGATTGAAAAAACTTGAATTCTTGTTCTGATTTAGCGAGTGTAAGCATTGATTTTCGGATTTAAATAAATTCAAAGCTCGGTTTAAGTGTTAATCTGGATTAAGTGAATGTGTAAGAATAAGAAGAAAATTATCTAAAAATATATAGCAACTTTGAAAAGAAAGTTTTATAAAATTGAGTTAATATTTTTTTTTGTCACTGTCTAAATTGACTTAAAAATAATTGAAAAAAGGAACCTAGACAAAAATTAAAAATCGAGATAAAATTTGTACAAGGTGGCGCATATGTTAATTAATAATGTCATCAATCATCATCATCATCATCATCGTCGGCTCGACAACCGGGGTCCGGTCGAGGCCTCCTTCAACAAGTCTCTCCACCCATCCCGGTCTCGAGCCGCCGCCATCCAGTTGCGCACCCCAAGGCTCCGGGCATCCTGGTCTACGCCATCTCTCCAGCGCAAGCATGGTCTACCACGCTTTCGTCTACCATAGAATGTACCACAAAGAACTTTCCGAGCAGGTTCCTCTTCGCTCATGCGAGCTAGGTGCCCTGCCCACCGGAGTCTACCGAGCTTAATTTTTGTCACGATATCTGCTTCAAGGTAGATTGCGTACAATTCATGATTTTACCGTCTCCGGAATCGTCCTTCCTCACATATGGGGCCAACAATTCTCCTAAAGACTTTTCTCTCGAACGCGGCTAAGAGGTCGGAGTGCCTTTTGCTAAGCACCCAAGTCTCGGATCCATATGTGAGTACTGGCAGGACCATGGTCGTGTACAGCAGCAGTTTTGAAGTTATGGTGAGATTTCTGGATTTGAAGAGCTTTGACAGACTATAGTAGGCTCTGTTGGATTTGAGAAGCCGCCCGCGTATTTCTTCTTCTATATTGTTATCGGCTGCTACTATTGACCCAAGGTATTTAAAAGATTGCACCACTTCAAATTCGTGCTCCGCTACCTTGATTGTTTGACCAACTGTTCCTCTCGCATTCGACGCCACCATGTACTTTGCTTTACCTTCACTAATGTGCAGCCCCAGATTTTGTGCCGCCTGCTCGATTTGGATGAAGGAATCATGTACAGCTTGCTCAGTTCTTCCGATGATGTCGATGTCGTCTGCGTGAGCCAGTATCTGGCTGGACCTGTTGACGATGGTCCCTCTTGTTGCCGTGCCAGAGTCACGGATTGCTTTCTCCAACGCCAGGTTGAAGAGGAGGCAGGCCAAACCATCCCCTTGTCGGAGTCCATTAAAGATGTTGATTGGTTTGGATAGCAATCCGGCTATTTTTACTTGGCTTGTTACGTTGGTCATGGTCAACCTACATAGTCGTGTCAATTTATTTGGGATGCCGAATTCTCTCATGGCTTTGTAAAGTTCTACCCTGGCTATGCTATCGTAGGCGGCCTTAAAGTCTATAAACAGGTGGTATGTTGGGATATTAAATTCTAGACATTTTTCAATCGCCTGCCTAAGGGTAAATATCTGATCAGTTGTTGATTTGCCTGGAATGAAACCACACTGATATTGTCCGATGATGGTTTTAGCGTATGGGGTTATCCGGTCTTGTAGGATAGAGGAGAGTATCTTATAGGCGGTACTCAACAACGTGATACCTCTATAATTGCTGCACGTTGTGACATCTCCCTTCTTATGTATGGGGCATGTCATCAATCGGTGTTTTGAAATCACGTTCGTTGCCCGAGCTGTGTGACTGGTTGCTCTATCCAACTGGAAACAATAATCTTTGAGGCCCAATTCAGCAACTTGCGCAACAAAAAAACTCATTTAACATCTGCCTGTACACATTTGACGCAATTTGCAAAACTTATGACACATTCACGTTATGATATTACTTTTGCCCCACCTTATATGGACAGATTGTTGGTTAAAATAAATGGTGTTTTTTTGAGACGTATAGAACTTTGGAATAGATTAAAACAAAGATGATTTTTTTAAATTGACATGAAATTTAATTTATTCGAAAGAAAATCTTTTGGCATTATAATTTAAATATGATTTTTGGCATATGACCGCCACGGCTGGCTCAGACGTAGTTTAATCTGGAGGTCCAATTTTCGATGACTTTTTCCAACATTTGTGGCCGTATATCAATTCCTTCAATAAATCAATTGTGGCACGAGCTGTGTCACATGTTGCGCCGTCTTGTTGAACAGCTCCTGCACATCATGGTTGTTCAATTGATGAACGAAAAAGTCAGTAATCATGGCTCTTTAGCGGTCACCATTGACTGTAACGTTCTGGCCAGTTTTTAAAGAAGTATGGACTAATTATTCCACCAAACCGTTAAGCACACAAAATAGGCAGTTTTTGTGGATGTAACGGTGTCTCAACATACACTTGGGGACTATCATCACTCCAAATAAGGCAGTTTTGGTAATTGACGTAGCCATTCAACCAAAAATGAGCTTTATCGCTGAACAAAATTTTCTCGTGAAAATCGGAATCAACAGCAATTTCGTTTCAAGTCCATTAACCTAATGTTAGCCACCGCGCCGGCCGTGCCCGGTAGTCGTCGTCAATTGATGATAAAATGCCAAACCAAACTAAAAATAAATCACTTGACAGCTGACAAAATGGCCGCTAGTTAAAATAGTGTTGCCAAATTAAAGTCTTATACCTCTAAAAAAAACACCCTTTATTATTTAAATATATCGAGCCCTTACCGATAAATTATTCGGAAGCGACAAAATAAAATTTGAACACTAAAGACATTGTTAAGCAATGAAACCAACTAGGCCAAATATCAGCGCTGAATTATATTAAAAATAGTAATTTAACGTAAAGTTGACAACAGCTCTGATTGGTTTTAATGTTTATGTAAATATAAAAATATTGTTTTCTTTTTGTTGTAAAAATTACATTTTCTCGCCTACGAGCTACAATACAATGACATTTAGGGCTTAATATGTTGAATATCACGACGGCGATGCGCCGCCCGCCACAGCTGAAAGTTAAGAGAAGTTGAAATTCAATACTTAATGAATTTGTGGGATGCCAGCCATAGTGAAAGAGAGATTCTACCACTTAATTGATTTTACTTTCAGAAAAAAACGTTAGAAGCTTATTGACTTCCGTTCAGCGTCCATTTGCTGGCGCCCACAATTTTTTTTTTCACTTTCATCACCAATAACTGTCACATCAAAATCATCATTGACTACATACTGTGGTTCAGCTTGTAGGTTTCGAAAAAGTGGTATTTTGTAGGTAAATACAAACTGTCAGATAATATTATTTGGCGGTATTCATTTTTGTATAATTTTTTGCTGATTTCAACGAGATTGAAAAAAAAAACCATTCAAAACATCGTAAAAGTTTCCCTTTTATTTTTTTAAATTTGTTGAAAAACTTTTACTTCTTTTGGGTTTCCCTTCAAACTTGTAGCTATAAAAAAGATTTACCACGCCAATTTGCTTGTAAATTCGTTTTTGATTTGAGTTATTTATTGCAAAAAAGAGTTGGAAAAGACACAACGCACCCTTAAGGAATCAGAATCACAAGTTTTATATGTAAGTCCCCTAATCTTTCAGAAGAAGAGTCGAATTATATATAAAGTCAAGCACTATGGCAACCTTGATCGACACTAAGTCTTGTCAGATGCACGGTCGTTGTTATTCGTTCAGCCATCAGCACCAGGAGCACTTGAGAACGAATCAATTTGCATTATTAAGGTGCCGCACAGCAGGGAAACGCGTAGATTCGTGCTAATCGCGGGATTTCATTTGGAAATCTCAAATTAGCAAGCGACAACATATTTCTTTTCATTTTTGTTTTGTTTTTTTTTTTTTGTTCGAGTTTACCCACTCTTGGAGTGGAGCGGGTGATGAGGTGGAGGATTGGGTGGGTGGGGTGTCCTTTGAACCCCATCAATTGCAGTTTACTTGTATTTCCTTCGTATCCTTTTTTTGATTATGATTTTTTACGTGCTACCGGTTGTGAGGTACTAATTTGCATAACCACCACCACCACCACCACCATTTGTAATTTCAGGACGTGTGTTCTTTTCAGGACCCTCTCTCACATATCCTAATCACTGAATGTTCCCAAAACTAACTGACTAATCCTCGGCATACGGTCGATTTTTGTGTGTTGTGTATGCAGAGTCGAATATTTTCGTCCTCAAGGCAACACGCGTGATGCATATGCGATAATGATGAATTGTTTACAAAAAAACGTCGAGTTACTTTGGAAAGCAGTATATGTAGTACATAGGGTAGCTTTTCAGACGACTTAAGCTAAGACCGCTACGTTGAAACTTTGTGCTGCCAAGGACAACAACAACCATTTGATGGCAACAGAAATGGAAAAATATAAAGAAAAAAAAAAACTGGAAGGAGCGCAACAATTTGTGTGCGCTCGTCCTTAAATCAGTTTTCATGTTGTTTGATTCATATAAGAAATGTTTTGAAATTTTTGTGTTTGTTCTTTTTTTGTTTTTTTTTTAAAAAAAAATAAACCTCTGGGGTTGGAAAATTTATTTGCCAGACAAACGCGGCAAGATGATCAAAATAACTCGATGGGGGAGTTAACAACAAGTCATTGGAAATACCCAGAGTGTTTTAAGTCTGTCGGAGTGGTGGTTTAGTCCGACAAAAGTTATAGCAATGGTGGTTTGTAATGCTCGACTGAATATGGGGGACTTTTGGATTTCTGCGAATCAATACATGCGTGTAAATGGTCGTTAGCATCAAGCAGAATGGGTTTTCAAATTTAAGGGAGCTATATTTTGTAGCTGGTTATTTTTTTTTTTTTTTTTATGTTTTATGTCGATAAAATAAAACATCAGCTGATGATGGGAGTTGGAAGAAATAAATTATCAACATAAAACATGAAGTTCGAAGCTATAAGTTGAAGCTTGAGGACATGAGAAGGGGTTGCAAAAAGTTAAGTCCACGCTTTTAAAAAAAAAAATTGCAATACAAGATAAGTGCCAACAATATAAGCACAGCTTTTTGTACTATATGCAGTTATTTTAAAGCGGAAGCCCGAGAGGGACACATTTTGACATCCACTAAATCCCGTAGTTAAAATTGAAAAAAAAATTGCTATAAATTCTTGAATAACTAAGTCTAAAAATTCGTCTTCTCTATCTTTATCATCAACGGCAACAGATTAACTGTCGTTTACATTTAAAATTATTTTCTTGAAATCGCAATTCCAAAAAATTATATGAAATGAAAAACTTGCTCAAATCTCGAGATTTTGGCTTTTATTAATTGGATTATTGAGAAACAGTTGCATCCACAAGGTGTCACTGTTTAGGGCAGATTTTGGACTGTAGGCATAATCGGAATCGGACCATTTTTCTTCAAAAAAGTGGCTGGCCAAACAATAACAATAACACATGATGTTACTTGGCGTAGGGCAATAACGTCCAAATCGATTTGGAAATATTGCCCAAAAATATTTTGAATAATTGTTGTTGTTTTTTTTATCTCGATTTGGGCGTTATTTCTTATTTTTTAATTTTTTTTTAAAGGAAAGAACGCCCAAAATAGAAAAAAATTGAAATTCAAATGGGAAATAACGCCCAAAATTGGAAATATTGCCAATATCTTAGGAAAGAACGCCAAAATGTTAGGAAAAAACGCTCCAATCAAAATCTTGTCAATGCCAGCATGCCCCCATACATCTTATTTCACTTTTTATGTGACGCAAAATATCGCCCAAAATTGAGAAAATAACGCTCGAATTTTACATTGAAAATATTTGAGATGTGCAAAAAAAAAAAAAATCTGGGCAATATTTCCATTTATTTTTATTTTGGGCAATAATTCCAAATCGATTTGGGCGTTATTGCCAAACGCCAGGCTACTTACCCGGTATTATACTATACATGCATAATCCTATACTGTAAACTTTATGAATCAATAAAATTTAAAATGTTTAATTAAAAACGCATTTAGATCAAAACTTTTTAGATCAAAAACAAAGTAGATGAATTAGAAAAAAAACCTGTTTACTCGTTAAGTCGGCTATTACACGGAGCCTCAAAGAGTCATGACTCTTTTCGGAATTAAATGAGTGTAAAGGTCAAATCTGATCTTTTTTTCTCTTTCACACTCATTTAATTTCAAAAAGAGTCATGACTCTTGAGGCTTCATTTATAAAAGGCGACTACCAGATACAAGACCAGTTCATGAATTTTGTATCTTATTTGCTTTCGAACTTATTTTCGAATTAATAGTCCTATCAAACCGTCATTTGACTTTGCGCGCAAAGGAACTGTCTGTTTCTTTTTTTCTTTGATCGATAGTGGCTTATTCAAAAAGCTTAAACCGAAATTTACGCCACCATTAGGGAGAAAAAGAATTATTTCCCAAAAACAGGTCCATAAGTGTAACTTAATAGAACTATGTAGGGTATAAGTGAGGCAAATATGGCCCATATTGGTAATATGGCCCACAGTAATATTTCTCTACTGGAAGAACATAGGTTACCCGCTATGCATTCATTTCGAGTATACCCTTAAAGGTTTTGATATTATTTAAAGTGGAGACTCAGGCGAAAAAAACGTGCGCGGAATAGGAGGTTTTAAGTTGTTTACATTGTCCACATAATTTTTTTTTGGTTTTTTTTTTACACTAAATTTTGCGCAAATATTTGAATATTTTTTGGAGACTTTTGTGCTTAGATTTATATTTCTTATGTGAAAACAAAATTTTAAATATTGTATTTTTTAAAGTGGTTTAAAATTAAAAGAACAACGAAAAGGCTTTATCTATGGGTGGATAATATATGGCTAACCAACTTTACCATATACACCACCCTGGTCCATATTTAACGCAAGGCAGTCCATATCAGCATCACTTTTTTTGAAAAGTTTTAAAATGAGATTTTTATTTTTTTATTTATTTATTTTTAGTTAAGTTGTTTTTTATGTTTTATGTTATGAAAGCTGATTATAAAATAATTTCTTTAAGTACTTAAATAAAACCAAGTGAATTACCAAAAAACTGACTGTTTTACAAAAAAAGTTAAGGGTATAGGCCACATTTGGGACACTTTACTCTAATCATTTATAGAGGGCCAGAAAAGGGTAGAAATTTAAATTCTGGGATTTTTTTTTAAATATTTGAAAGTTATTAAGGAGGCGGACCCAAGAGATTTTTTGGTAAGAACAGCAGTATTGTATATCCGTTTACAACAGAAACAGACAGTTCAAAATCGAAAGTAGTTTTTTTTTTCTTTAGTTAAGTTGATATTTTTAAAGAACAGTTTCCTGATGTTAATTGAAAACTAAAATTAAACTACATACATAATTATTTGCTCTATCTGCTACTAAAAAGAAGATTTAAGTAGTAGCCTTAAGTGTATGATTAATTTAGTCCACTTTAGTCAAAGATCCGCAAGATAAAATTTAAATATGGCAACGTTAGTATTGATTGTTTAGAAATTTCTTCTTCTGTATTTATATGAAATCTTATGAAATTTATAAATTTATAACCCTAGAGTCTGTCTTTCCTCGTCCGATGACAAAATTAGGTGCCTTTTGAAGAATGTTTTGTTTATAACTAGGTATTTATTTGATAAATAACACTTAATTTTATATGTAATTACAGGTAATAAAAAAATAAGCTTTTTACTGGTGCTAAGAAAAGCTTATGTCATCACTGAATTTGAGTTGTGTAAACATCTATGTCGGCGGTAGAATAAAAGAAGAACGTAGACTTTTACTCTGTGCGACGTAACTAAGTCACACTTTACGATGAAGCACATTACGTTACGAAAATCTACATAGTAGGATATTAGGTATACGTTCAGTGACAAAAATCTGAAGATACCCTTCAAGCAAACTAGTCCGTTTTGGATCTGTGTACGTAGTCAACGAGGACTCTAAAAACTGCACTTGGACAAACGTTGATGTTTAAGCATATAAACCGTGAGTCGGTGAGTCTCGGCATCACTCACACAATTTTTTTGTTGATATATCGGTGTGCCAAAGACCGCGCAAAAACAGTTGCTTTTCAAGAAGTTAAAACTAAATATCTCAAAATATATTAAGCATAGCTAAATATTTTAAAGATTTTTGGTACCAATAATTTTTCAAGGGCAACTTCAAGCTCAAATATCTCAACTTTCCTATGAACGATTTTGAAAATATTTCACTAATAATGGGTGATTTTTTAAGAGGTTTAGAACTTTAAAAAAAAAAAAAACACAAAAAATTCGAAAAAATGAATGAAATATTTATTTGAATCGATAGTTTGAACCTTGCAATTTAATGTTTAAAGATAATTTCATGCAAATGTTGACCGCGGCTGCGTCTCAGGTAGCCCATCCGCTGAGTCCAATTTTGGCATACTCTTTCACACATATCGGCCGGTATCTCACGAATGAATGCATGGATGTTGGCTTCCAGTGCGTCAATCGAAGCGGGCTTGTCCCTATAGACATTAGCCTTGACATACCCCCACAAAAAATAATCTAATGGTGTCAAATCGCACGATCTAGGCGGCCAATTGACCGGCCCGAAACGTGAAATTAACTGTTCACCAAACTCGCCTCGCAATTGCGCCATTGTTTCGCGTGCTGTGTGGCATGTGGCACCGTCTTGTTGAAACCACATATCATGCAAGTCAAGAACTTCCATTTCGGGCAAAAAAAAGTTTGTTATCATCGCTCGGTAGCGTTCACCATTGACAGTAACGCTGCGATTCGCATCATCTTTGAAGAAATAGGCCCAATAATGCCGCCGGCCCATAAACCGCACCAAACAGTGTCTTTTTCGGGATGCATTGGTAGCTGTTGCAATGCTTCTGGCTGATCTTCACTCCAAATGCGGCAATTTTGCTTATTTACGTACCCATTCAACCAAAAATGAGCCTCATCGCTGAACACAAGCAGCGCGCGATGAACATTTCGAACCGAGCACGAATTTTGATAGTAAAATTCAATAATTTGCAAGCGTTGTTCATTTGTAAGACGATCCATGGTTAAATTGCAAACCAAACTGAAGCTGTTTGACAGTGACACAAGGTACTAAACACACGTCAGCTGTCAAAACCAGTGTTGCCAAAACCAAACCAGCCAAAAAATCACCCGTTATAACCAACTGTAGGTCACGTTTCATTTGATACCAAAAACCAAACTCGTTCGTGTACACTCTTGGCCAAGGATCCATAGTAAAGAAGGTATTCCCTCTAAAGAACAGAATTTCTGACACTGTCATTTAAAAATAAACAAAAATTTACATTAACTTTGTGCAACACATGACTTTTATTCTTTTTAAACTACGTACACAGTTTCTTTGACAGGAAATATTGACGCTTTAAAGACCTCTAAACCTTGGCTATAGATGTTTTTTTTTTTTTTTTTCAGACTCCATCAACATTCTAGGTATATCTAAATATGCAAATTTTCACGCAATAAATAACTTTGTTGTCGGGTAACACGTTGTGCTAAAATTCAATATCTCTTATTGAACTGTTTAACTTCTACAAACTTATAACCTTGATTTAAAAAAAAAAAAAAACAAAAAAATCTTCCAAAGACTTCTGCACCAGTCATGAATCGAACTTCCAAAGACTTTACCTGACAGCTTGTTCTCCTACTGCTAACAATAGCCCATAAATTTTTTCCAAAAAAAAATCATTCCTTAAAAAAAAAAGAACTTTGCACCATGAATTGATATTCGATTGAATCCACAAAAAAAAAATATATATATCTACTTCCATTTGGTCCAGAGAGGATTATCTCCTCCGTTTGTCTGTTTTATTCAGCTTCTTCGACAAATTTGTATGCGAATTTCAGCAAAATGATGTAAAAAGAAGTAAAAAGAATAAACCGAAACAAATTTCCATTTCTCTGGCTAATAAATTATCCCAGACCCTCAGAGTGTCAATGGCATGATGTATTGTCCATCTTTTTTTTTTTTTTCTTCTTAAAGTTGGACTTACTGTAACTGTTTGTAGGTCCTACCCTCTGTCTGTTCGGTTGGTTTTTTTGATTTCAATTTCAGATTTCATCGTCGTCGTAGTCACACTCCCTCTTTCGGTTTCGATGATGGTAGGTAATCTTTATATCTCGAAAGTCGAAGAAATACACTTACGAACGCATTCTTAATCATTCCCAATTCCAACGCAGGCGTGTCCTTGTCCATGAAATGTTCGTATTTTTATTGCCAGAACAGAGACCCGAATATAGAATGCCCAAACGATGATGGTACTTTTCGGTTAGATCATAATCGTAAATTGTTTTTTTTTTTCATCTTCATCTTACCTACTTTCAAATCCTGGTACTTCTTCGAGCTTTTCCTCTTAAGGAAAAGTCTGGAAAATGTGTTTTCGTAATAAGGGAAATAATTCTCCGCCACATGCACTCTCAAGTCCATTTCCGTTCGTGTTTGGTTATTTTTTTTGTTTTCCAAAGCAGAAATGAATATCCTTTCAAATGAGCTTTTAATGAGTCCTTTTCGAAGTTCGGAAAAAGCAACGGACTGAACGGTCTTTAGCATCCTCTCCCATGGTAATGCCAATCAATTTAAATAAGACCAAGTGCGGGACACAAATTGTTGCTGCCTTCCATGTCACTCAAAAAGGATAACAATTCCCTTGGTTAAATTGGATCAGATGTAAAAAGAAAAATATCCCTGTTTACTCTTGGGTCTGACTCCTTCTGGTGCGGGCGGCTATATGGGTACCTGGTCGAGAGAGGGTGGCATTTTGTAAGCCCTTACGCAAATATATACCTGTCACCCTTCTTTAACTTAAACGTTGTCATAGTTTCTGGTCTTTATGGGACGGAGATGGAGAGGATTGCAATAATTTGAGGGTGGATTTTACGATTGTATCATTCAGAAGTTTTTAAGACGCTTTAATGTCCCCCCACCGCACACCTGTCAATCGAGGAGGGGGTTCTGTTTGTTGATTAATAAATGGCGTGCTCATGGTTTGCCATTCCAATAACGATGGCAAAACATTTTGACTTAATGCGGGACTGTGTCCTTAATGGTAAACGGAAATACACTGCATTAATGGTCCAAAAGCGGAAAGATATGCGTGTGTCCTGCGGCGCGGCGCGGTGGTGGGTTTGTCGAAGGATTCGATTCCAGCTTTGTGCGGAAGGACGGATTTTAATCATTCACCCTAATTTTAATGCCGCAGGTTTTCATCTTCGTCCCTGCTGTTGTTGTATTTTACGGTCATCTGCACATAAATGTATTTCCTTTTTTTTCTGCCAGGAAGGATTCACCCGCCACCGCCACTCCGTTCATAGGGAAAAGCTTAATTTCGATCGCATATTGTATCGTATCCAGGGTCCATTAGGTAAAGTTGGGATGGTAAATTGGAGCACAAATTATACTCCATACTATAAAGCCCAAACAAAAAAAAAAAAAAACAACCCGTTTTGGTTAATGATGCAGAGAGTTGAAGGATGATGATAGCGGTGGAACCATGGTAATGAGTTCTGTAATAAATGTTGCTGATTTTTATTTTCTTTTATTTTTGCTGTTTGCTGTGATGCTCGAATGTGTTCCGGGGAAATAAAACAATCTGTTTATGAAGCAATTATCGTGCTTGATAATGTGAGAAACGGACATTTGTAGTGTTATGATGGTGAATATGAGTCGCACAGGAAGAAGTTTCTTGGTTTTTGTTTGCTATAAATGATATGGAGTGAATTATGTTGTACTTTGCATTTAGCACTGTACATTTAGTTCTAAATATGTGTAATAGGACGTTTTTGTGACTTAAATTTATGATAGGCAAGTATAAGGTATAAGTAAGAAAACATATGGCTAGGGGAAATTTGTTGATTAGATGCGGAATTCAATTAACTAAACTGGTTTTTGTAATTAGTGAAACTAGTGATAAAGAAATCTTTATTTTTTTTTCAAAAACCGGCACTATAGAAAAAAATATGCACGACTGGGTCGCACGAACTTGCTCTTATGCGCGATCACATTGTGGTTCTATAGTCTGAACTAAATTAAATTTGCCAAATCTTAGTTTAGTTTCAGGTGGTATTATGTGAGTATACAAAAATTAACAATATAGCCTAGTGTTGCACATATGCAATATGCATAAAAGGAAATTACTATTTAAACTGGTAAATTGTTTTAAATCAACAAAATTTGAAAGAAATTGATTAAAATACTTTGAATCCGTTTTAACCCAACGCGATGTACACCATCTGATTTCTTATATAAATCTTTATTTATGAGAAAAAAATTTTGAAAATCGTAGGAGCGGTTTTAAAAATAATTAATTTTTTATATATAAAATTTCGTTAACATTTTTGAGAAAAATAATTGGTAGGCCAATTTAAAGCATTTATTAATGTTGCGTTAAAAATTGAACTTCACAAAAAAATCTGCTACCAGTTTTCGAAATATCGAATTTTCAAAAAATTATTTTGATTTTTTTTTTTTAATCCAAAAATCATTTTTTAGAAAATTTTGATACTCACTTTTATTTATATTTGTTACAAGCTTCTGTATAAAAAATCTAATTTTATTCGGTTGATCAGATGTTGAGATAGTCGAAAATCAAAGAAACCGTTCTATGAGAGGTACTGTTAATAAACGTAAAATATAAACTTTAAGAATTTTAAATGGTAGACGGTACTAATTTTAACACACAAAAAAACTTTTATGAAAATCGTAGGAGTCGTTTTTGAGAAACAAAATATTTTTCTTAACGGTTTTTTAACATTTGTATGGGAGGCACCGTTATTTTTGGGTATTAGAATAATTTTTGTCAAAAATCATCTAGATAAAGTTAAAAAACTGCTATTTACCAAGTTTAATAAAAATCGACCAAATCGTTTTTGAAATATTGAGTTTTCAAAAAAAAATATTAAAACTTTTTTTAAAAATCTAAAAAATATTTTTTTGAAAATTTCGGTACACAATTTTATTTAGAGTGTGTCAATACTTCTTCACAAAAAAATTGATCAGAATCAGTTTAACCGTTTTCAAGAAAAGCGAAAATCAAAAAAATGGTTCTTTGGGAGGTACCATTAATAACCATTTTTCGGAACCATTTTTTTTATTAAACGGCAACTTGTAACTATTTAAATTTATTGAGTTCTTAAAAACAAATTCGGTAGCGCTGGATTTGAGAAAAATAAGTTTTTCCTTTTTGGCCAAGAAATTTTGTATGACAGCTACTGTTAAATTTGGTCCTAAAAAAAAAAGAGAAAAAAACGGGTGGGGGGAATGTCCAAAAAACGCTAGGTACCAAGTTTAAAGAAAATCGACCCATCCGTTTAGGCTGTAGTCGAACCGACAGACAGACAGACGGACGTTTTTGCGAGACCCACTTTTTTTGACTTCTCTATCATCGTAATGTAAAGTTTGATCAAAATCTCGAGTTCGGTTTTTTTGTACGAATCCATAACTTCCCATATAGTACCTATATCGCAAGTAAAAACAGAATTATCTTTAAGCAAACAGCAGTTTCCGAAAAATGTTTATAAATATATTAATGACAGTTCCCATAGAACCATTGTCTTACTTGTAGCTTTTCTTGAAAACTGTTCAACTGATTTTGATCAATTTTTGTATGGAAAATATTAATTTGAACTTTAAAAAAAAATTTAATGTTTTTTTTTTTTAAATATTTCGAAAAAAAATCGTTTTTTTTTAATGTTGTTTTTTTGAGTTTTTTGATACTTAGAATGTAAAGTTTTCAAGATCACTGTTTTGCCATTTTAAGGTCGCTGGGACGCTTGGTTCAGCTAAAAATTGCTTTGAAGAGGTAAAAAAGGGGGATTTTAAAGGTTCTTTTTCGTACTGTACGATACATCGAAGGACAACAATTATTTTTTGATTTCCTATCGTACGATACCTCGATTGAAATGTATCAAGAGCAACTCCCAGATCACGAATTTGATTTTTTTTGTTATGTTCAACAAGCTGTAACTCCCAATTTCTTCATATAAATAAAGGGTGTTTTTTTTTTTAGACGTGTGGTTTTCAATCTGGAAATACTTTTTGACAGCTGTCACTTGATTTATGCTCAGTTTGGTTTGCCATTTTATAATGAATAGACATGCTCCTGAACAATGTTTGAAGATTGTGCAAATTTATTACCAAAATAATGGTTCGGTTCGCGCGCTGCGTCCAATAATCGATGAAGCTCATTTTGAATGGGTACGTTAATAAGTATAATTGTCGTATTTGGAGTGATTATAATCCACAAGCCATAGTTGAGACGCCGTTACATCCTCAAAAAGTCACTGTTTGGTGTGCTCTATGAGCAGAGGGAATCATTGGTCCATATTTCTTCAAAAATGAAGCCGGCCATAATGTTACAGTCAATGGCGAACGCTATAGAGCCAGGATTAATGACTTTTTCGTGCCTGAATTGGAAGACGACTTTGATGTCGACGGCCTTTGGTTCCAACAAGACGGCGCTACATGCTATTCAGCCAAAGAAACAATCAATTTAGTGAAGGAAACTTTTGGTGAGCGCATTATCTCGCGTCGTGGGCCTGTAACGTGGCCTCCAAGATCGTGCGATTTAACACCGCTGGACTATTTTTTTTCGGGGTCATGTGAAGTGGCTTGTCTACGTTTCGATAAGCCCGTGACAATTGACACCTTGGAAGAGAATATTCGGCGCTTTATTGCTGACATACGGCCTTAATTGCTGCAAAAAGTGGTCGAAAATTGGGCCTCTCGACTGGAATTTATTCGAGCCAGCCGCGGCCTCCACTTGCCAGAAATCATTTTTAAAACATAATGGCAAAGCCTTATATTTATAATAACGCTAAATTCTTGGCCATGATGTTAAACGTTTTATTTCTTCTTGAAAACCACACGTCTTAAAAAAAAAATCCCTTTACTTAACCAGGCTCTTACACCATCTAGATATACCAGGTACCCGTTCCTAATGAAAATTAAGAACCTGAGCATTTCTTCATATCACTAGAACCGGATCTAAATTCACAGCGGTACTAGGACTTAATACGTCTAAAACTGGTCTACATAATTCTGATTTTGACAGAATTTTGGCATTTAAAATATTATTTTGATATTTATTTTGACTGAGCGATTTTTATTTTATTTTCGATTGAATTATGTCTATTTTAATAAAAAGGGGACATAATATTCATTCTACGATAACTGTGTCTCCTGATAGCAGCATCAACTATGAAATTTTTCAGTCGTTTAAGTGATCAACAATTTACGAAGTTAATATAGCAAAACGGTCGTTGTTGTTACAAAGAGAGTGGGAAGATCCAGAATGGCAATGAAATCCTAGCGACATTTATAGGAGTAGTCAGTGGTTCTCTGGTCTGAAACAGCTTTCAGAGATGCAGCATTTTATTTAGGTAGAACATTGCGTGTTATTTTTTGCGTGGAGTTTTGGATATTTTTCTGTGTATGAGTGTATATGAATAGGTATGTATGTAACATGCTTGGAGAAAAGCCCTTTATTGTGTGCATTTCATGTTCGGTTCCTGTAATGCATTGTTCGTGCTTGGGGAACTTATTTTAGAGCTATCGGTATAGGTTTTGTGTTTTTTTTAATCCTTTGTAAAAATAGATGAAGCAAAAAAAACAACGCATATCTAAACGTTTTGCGATATGTGGATAGCCTTTCTAATAGGTTGTCGAAACTGTCTACAACACAATTGATCGTTTCAGATGGGAAGTTGTTTCTGGATATAATGTACACAAACCGTTGCTATATTATGTACTTTTACGGCTGCATTAATGGCCATGATGTAGGTACAATATATCCGTTATCATTTTCTTAGACGTGTGGTTTTAAGAAGAAGAAATAAAACGCATATAATTGAATGTTATGGCCAAGAATTTAGCTTTATTATAAAGATAAGAGATTGCCAACTAGCAATAGGAAGAAATTCTCGGATATATTGATCTGATAAAAGTAAATAAATACATAGACTCTTTTGTATTTGTAACATTAAAGTTAAGTTGAAGAATTTCCTGATTTAATTTATATAGTTTTAGTAACAAAGTCCGCCCGATTTGTCCAATGCCGATTTTTTCTTTGTAATCGTGTGAGATTGCGACGGAAAGTTGACATGTTCCACACGATATTTCCATTCTCTCTCACACGATTATAACAACAAAGAAAAATCGGCATTGGAAAAATCGGGCAATGTAAATGCGGTAAAACTAATTTTGAATTCTTTTGTATATTTATGCATATTTTACCCATATTGGCAGCCATATCAAAAAGTAAACTTCTACTGACTACGTTTTAAAAGTTAAAAAAAAAATAAAACAATATTTTGTCTTCATTAAAAAGTCATAAAAATCTCCTTGTCAAAATATCTATATGTAAAACCCACTTTAACCCAAACGTTTATCTTCGTTATTTACACGAAAATGTCCGGAAGGAAGAAGTGTCCAATCAAATCACAAAATGATGCGTGTATACAATGTCATCTCAAACCTATTGTTGGAATCATACATTCAAAGCCCTTCATACAATAGCCTCCATCAGCTTCTATATGTATATGTATTTCAGTGGCATTGATGAAAGTATCTAATTCATAGTGTTTATCTGTGACCTTATTTTGGCCAAAAAGGGGGCATTCAGTTTGCTATCTGTACCCACAATTATTCCTTTGGGTACTATTGAATCCTTTTTGCAAAATCACAGCAAATCTGATATATACCGACAATGACACCCCCACATGTGATCCTATTTCACATAAATTTCACTTCAACGCTCATATAGGTATGAGTTTGGGTGTGGGGTTGGGCGTCGTTGACGGTCGGTTGTCCTCATCGTCCTCTTTGTCGCCGACGTAAGGACGTAAAAAAACATTTCAACCACCCCTTAACATGGTTCAAAACAGCACTCACTCTAGAAAAATACACTACGTTTTTAGTTTAGCGTCATGCTCGATCCAAAGAAATATAGAAGACCTCGAAATATGCCATCAGCCAGAAGATTTTCAGAACTCCTTTAGCGCTTAAATCCTGCTTAGTCCTTATTCCAGCACTATACATATAGCATTCCCCAGCTCCTCTTACTTCTTCATTGGAATTCAATTCAATTACGCAGAGGAAATGTATATACCTACGCGTTGTTGGGATATTTTAAGGCGATATGGAAGGGGTGGCAGACGTACCGTACATACCCACAAACAACCACGTGTACAGTACATACATAGAAATAGGCAGCATGCCATAAATGAAATGTGTGTTATTTTTGTCTTGTTAATTTCCTGTTTTTCTATCAAGAGAGAGAGAGAGAGAGAGAAAGAGCAAACACAAAAAAAACCCAGAACAAGCAAATTCTGCGTGCGAGGTTATGTGGGGGAGGATTTATTTTCGGCTAAAAAATATACATCCTTTAACTGACTAACTGACAATTATATCCTTTTTTTCGGATGAATAGCTTCAAAGGTCTGTCTGACTTTCCTCCCTCTGCAAATACAATCAGAAGAAGCCACATGGCATTTTTAGTTGTTTGTGTTACTGTCGATGAGTTTAGGGGAAAAAGTGTTATATTCGCGTGCCATATTCCTAAAGGCTTTTATAGGCCGATTTCGATCGTTAAACAGTGTTCCATTGAGCCACCCACTTCAAATGTAATTGATATATACCTACGTACACAAAGTTCGATGGGATTGTGAGTGCTTTTACTCCGCATCATGCTTCAGAGGGATGAATTGTGGAGTAATCCCTGCTTATTAGAGTTTCTGGGATTAACGTCGGACATTGACAACGTTGTAAATATCACCCAAAGACCTAAGCTAACTTCATCATCAATATAAATAAATAGACAAATAGCTTACGAATTCCTATAATAGTATATGTATACCCTCTATGAGTCTAACCTTTTAATATGGAGGAAATAAAATGTATCTGAGAGATAGTTTTAGTTTGTTCCTTGTTCTCGTATGTTTTTCGTAAATCTTTTGACATAAGTGAATTAATTTGTCCTCCCTCTCGAGTAAGTTGAGTCCGAAGTTAACAATAAGTCCTACAAGCATGAACACACTAATGGTTTACACGGTCTCTTAACGCATTAAACGAGAAAGATAATGTATCTGTGGTACGTTTCCTTGTTAGTTTTTGCCTTTAGCTAGCTATAGGTACTATTGGTCTACAGCTACAGCACTATCTAAACTTTGTATGAACATATACCATCATCCAGCACAGCGCCACCGAGGAAGCTAGTTACGAACAGGAAATTGAAAACCACATGTAATATTTCAACATCGTGTGAGCTTTAAAGTGTTGTGGATAAGGGAAGGTCTTTCATTTATGACAAACAGAGGGCGCCACCGCCACCCACTTCAGGTATATTCTATTATGTCGTTGCGGTTGCAGCAAATATATTCCCTTCTGCAGCCATAATATGAAGGGAGCCATCTATGTACAGTTTAAAAACGTGGTTAAAACTCATTTTTGGAGGGTTATTAGATTGAAGAAGAAATTTCCATAGCTCCCCAAAATATATACATCAACATCAGCCACACAAAAAGCGAGGTCGAGAGAGAGAGAGAGAGACAGAAAAAGTGAAAACTCTTTTGAAAGAGCAAGGTCCTTGCGGGTTTGTTGTATAATTGGATTTGGGGAAAATTGGAGTTATTACCTTCATTAAATTATAGAAGGTTCGTGACCATTATTTTTGTGAAGGGCACTTTTTGAGAGGATAATTTTGTTTGGGTACGGAGTAATGTATATAATATGGTTGATGTAAACATCTAATATGGTGTCTAAATTAAATTTAGAAGTACTTGTTGTATTATAAATATACCATGCGGCAGTTATTATACGAGAAGGACCCTCTTCAATGGAGATATGGAGAATTCTAATAACTGATGGTTGTAGGAACAAATTTATTTATCTTCTGTATAAAAATTGGTGACCTATTAATTTTATAGTGTAGTTAAGCTTTATAACATATTTATTATGGTATTTATGGCTAGAAGGATAAGAAACTATGTTTGATGGTTTATTGGTAGTTTTATTAGTGCGTGTTAACTATATGTCTTTCAAAGTGACTGATGAATTGTTTATCTCTTAATTAACGAATTTTTGGGTTTTAAAAGAAAGAAAGAATAGTTAATTTGAGGAAAAGGTACCTTGAATAACTTTCCCTCTATTAATAAATGGCGAACAACGGTGTAATAGAACTTATACATTGTGTCAACTTGTAATTCATATATTAATAAATGTAGAATAACCTGTGAAAAGTGATAGTGAGCGGATAACTTTAACTCGCCGCATTTGGCGTTTAAGGGACGAATAACTTCTTTACACACACATGCATACATCTAATAGAACCGTTTGCTAATATGTACATACAATCATAGTTTTCATAATTCAGTGCATGTAAAGCGTGTTTTTTTTTTTAGAGGTATATAACTTTGAAATGGAATAAAACAAAGCTGGTTTTTTTAAATTGACATGAAATTTACTTTATTCGAAAGATAATCTTCTGGCATTATAACTTAAATATGATTTCTGGCATATAACCACCACGGCTGGCTCGGAAGTAGTCTAATCTGGAGGTCCAATTTTCGATGACTTTTTCCAACATTTGTGGCCGTATACCGGCAATAATGCGGCGAATGTTGTCCTCCAAGTGGTCAATCGTGTCGGGCTTATCGGCGTAGACTAGCGACTTCACATATCCCACAGAAAATAGTCAAGCGGCGTTAAATCGCACGATCTTGGAGGCCAATTCACGGGTCCGTAACGTGAAACTATGCGGTTACCAAACGTTTCCTTTAATAAATCAATTGTGGCACGAGCTGTGTGACATGTTGCGCTGTTTTGTTGAAACTACAGATCCTGCACATTATGGTTGTTCAATTGATGAACGGAAAAGTCAGTAATCATGGCTCTATAGCGGTCATCATTGACTGTAACGTTCTGGCCAGCATCGTTTTAAAAGAAGTACGGACCAATTATTCCATCAAACCATAAGCCACACCAAACAGTCAGTTTTTGAGGATTATCATCACTCCAAATACGTCAGTTTTGTTTATTGACATATCCATTCAACCAAAAGTGAGCTTCATCGCTAAAAAAAATTCGCGCAGTACGTATTTCGAACAGAACCATGATTTTCAAAGTAAATTTGCACAATTTGGAAGCGTTGTTCAGGCGTCAGTTTATTCATGTTGAAATGCCAAACCAAACAATAAATAAATCACTTGACAGCTGACAAAATGGCCGCCAGTTAAAATAATGTTGCCAACTTAAAGTTGTATACCTCTAAAAAACAACACCCATTATGTGACACATGTATTGGAATGTTGCTACATTTTGACGAATTGTTGTTGAGCTTCCAGTTATAAGGACTAGAAAGATATCATAGAGCAAAAATGTGTTTAAAAATAAGAAAATTTATCAAGTAATATCAATATCAGTGTGCCAGCTAACACGTGTTTTAGGCAGCGGATAGTATTTTTTTTTGTATTAATAAGGCTGCTTGAGTGTTCAACTATCCCCTGAGAAATCGTAATGAAAACTACCATCCTAGGTATATGAAACTTTTATTGCTTTATTTGCATGTCGTAAGTATTTCATTAAAAGTACCCTAAATTTCGACCAGAGTTCTTGTTCTTGTGGGCGGATAGGGACGAACTTTGTTTATTTTTTATCTGTTTTTTGGAAGATTTAATACATGCATACGTAAAATTAAAAAAT
This sequence comes from Leucozona laternaria, assembly GCA_932273885.2. NCBI lineage: Eukaryota > Metazoa > Arthropoda > Insecta > Diptera > Syrphidae > Leucozona > Leucozona laternaria. The sequence goes on along the minus strand of OW026368.1, from coordinate 30,391,637 downwards.
TGTAACTTATGAAATTCTGCACCAAAATGATTGTGATATTTTTTTTCGTAAGGGCGAAAGATTTTTGTGAAAAACTTGTGCAAACGCGACCAATAATTTAAACTGCGATGATGTGCAGAAAAGTGCATTATAAAAAAAGAACTCATATTTTAATGTTTGCGCACATTTTTATAAAAATTTAATGCTCTGACAAAAAAAGGATTTGAACCCATAATAATTTTTATAAGCTATAACTTTTATCTTGGTATTTCTAAAATAAAAAATTATCTCTTAAAAGACTGAGAATCAAAAAGAACCATATCAATTAATATGTAATTGACTCATACTTATTTTACGTCCAAAAGCACAGAAAAAGAAAAATAATGTGTCCTTAAAAATTAGTGCCTAACCAATTATCAATAAGCGAGGGTGGCATAAAGTGTTTTACTAAGCCTTGCGTTATACATAGTTAGAAAAAGCTTCCTTTCACTTTTCTAATTGTCCATAAAAAACAGCTTATAGATTACCCAACATTTGCCAATTACACCTTTGTTTTGTATTTTTGTTTTTTATTTATTTTTTCTAAAAGAGCAAACACAATCGGATGAATTTATTGAGACATCAATATCTTAAAAGAAACTTCATGTATATGTACAACGCAGTAATTTTGAGCACTCAACGTAAATGGAGAAACCCTTTCGTTTTATCATAGGTTTTCTTACGCAGAGCACTTACCTTCACCCATTAATGGATTCCCACCTTGTGTCCAGAGAGAGATACTAGATAATGCTTTAGCCATGAGCATAAAATTACAAGCAGCAAACACTCTGGCACACTTGATTATGATTATGATTATAATTATGGACACATGAGACAAACAATTTTTTGTTTTAATCTTGTATAACTTTAGACAGCAGTCTAAATATACAAATTTGTTATTGTTGTTTAAGAATTGTCTAAATTACAATAAGCTACGAGAATTGGTTGTCTAACCCTTGAATAAAATGAAATTTTAATGACCTATAGGTAATTGAATATAACACATTTTCATAACTATTTAGACTTTGTCTAACTATAGACAACCTTCTAAGAAAATCTAATAAATTCGGTTCTGATAATTTCGAACTTATTTTTGCGAAAGTTTGGTCTCAATATCTCCCAAATGTTTTGGTCTGGAGTCAGCTTATGGGAATCCTGGATATTTAAATGGGAAAACATTAAATTGATGGAAATCTTAATCATATAGGTTAATACACATTTTATAGAGAAAAAAATAATTAAACATTTTTTTTTGGTTATTTTTGAATAAATTCAAAATCATTATGAGTAATCAAAGAACAATCGAATTACAAATTTAATCAATTACTTACAATTCTGCTACATACCAATTTCATACAAAACTTTATAAATTTCTTTGAATTTCCCCAAACAATATTAAGTTTTATTTATTTTTGAATTTACTCAAATTATCCAAATCAAATGACTCGTAGTGTATACAATCAGCCAAAACCCTAAAAATAAACTAAACTAAAAAAAAAAAATATCCATGCATCGCCATCGATTCTAATTAAAACCATAGAATGGATATACCCATCAAGGTGGCCTTATCCACTGATGCACATTCAAACCAATCCAAAGGTTTCAGCAGAATGGCAATGGATTTCCTTATCCCCATCAGCTATATATATATATATAGCCAGCACCTTAACATTTTTTAACTCGTTAATTGTTGCTAAAGTAACAACGATCAAGACTTAAGACGTCTTATCGAATTACCTGTCTGACAAGACTTTAGCTTTATGTCTGCCAATGCAAATGGGATTATCATTGAAGACGAAGAAACTACAAAAATAATATAAAAAAAAAGTTCAAGGGACTAACAGACGGGACATTTATTTGTTTGTCGTCAATCGATCATTTTGTATTTTTTTCATTTTTTTTATATTTTTTTAAGATGGATAAAAAAATTTATAACCATCCATCTTCTTGAAAAGAAGATATAATATTAAAAAAAAAAAAACATAAAGTGTAGCGAAATAATTGAAAAAGTATGTGCAGCACAGCTGATTAAAGTTGTGCGATGATAAGGAGAACACAAAGCGGCAGCATTGATACTTACAAAAAAACAGGGTGTTTCTAACGGTCGAATTTGGGGTTCCAAAAGATTAATAAACTTTAATCAGACCAACGTACATACATGTTTAGGGTTTGCAGATTCGTTATCTTCTATATATACAGGGTGTTTTTTTTAGACGTGTGTTTTTCAATCTGACAATACTTTTTTCGGGGTTGGTCTTTTTGACAGCTGTCACTTGACTTATGCTCAGTTTAGTTTGCCATTCCATAATTAATAGATTTACTCTTGAACAACGTTTGCAAATTTGTGCTAAATGGGCTCGAAACGAGATCGTTGTTGATCCCGATTTTCACAAAAAAAAAATTTGTTTAGCGATGAAGCTCATTTTTGGTTGATATGGTACGTTAATAAGGAAAATTGTCGTATTTGGAGTGATCATAATCCACACACCATTGTTGAGACACCGACGTTACATCCTCAAAAAATCACTGTTTGTTGTGCTCATGGGCAGAGGGAATCATTCGTCCATATTTGTTCAAAAATGAAGCCGGCCATAATGATACAGTCAATGGGGAACGCTATAGAGCCATGATTAATGAATTTTTCGTGCCTGAATTGGAAGATGTTGATGTGGACAACCTTTGGTTCCAACAAGATGGCGCTACATGCTATACAGCCAACGAAACTTTCAATTTATTGAAGGAAACTTTTGGTTAGCGCATTATCTCGCGTCGTGGACCTGTGTGGCGTGGCCTCCAAGTTCGTGCGATTTAACACCGCTGGACTATTTTTTGTGAGGTTTATGTGAAGTCGCTTGTCTACGCAGATAAGCCCGAGACGATTGACGCCTTGGAGGAGAATATTCGGCGCGTTATTGCTGACATACGGCCCCAATTGCTGCAAAAAGTGGTCGAAAATTGGGCCTCTCGGCTGGAACTTATTCGAGCTAGCCGTGGCGGCCACTTGGCCGAAATCATTTTTAAAACATAATGGAAAACTCTTTTATTTATAATAAAGCTAAATTCTAGGCCATAACATTAAATTACATGCGTTTTATTTCTTCTTGAAAACCACATGTCTAAAAAAATCACCCTTTATTTTATTTACTTAAAGTTCAACACCTTTAAAAAAACAGCCTCTGTATACAAACTCTAGTTTTGAATGCAGTCTGCTCAACATTTAACCTATATCACCATTATTGATTAACGTATTTATTTTTACTTATAAATTTTAAGCAAAATCAGAAAAATATAAAATTGCTACAAAGGTTATTTTTAACTGTTTAAATTAAATATTTCCTTAAAAACAATTAAACAACTAGAAACTGTTTCAAATTTTAAGTGAGTTCAAAGCAAAATATTTTCAGTTCTGATATTCAGTTTAGTTCGTCAGATTCAGGAACACCCTGTCGATCAAATTAATTAAACTAAGAACAAAAAAGTAAATTGATCTATGCAAAAAATAAAGCTGAAATGTTCTTTTGTAAACCAATTAAACAAACTAAAAAAATTAATTAAAAACAAAAAAAATTACTCACGTTATTAACTTTATCCTGCAACCGAATGAGTGCTTCTTCAAGTTCGATAATCCGCTCTTCCAAGACCTCCTGCGGAGATAAGAAATTGCGTTTCGTTTGTAAATAAAAAAAAATGATTGCAATGTCACGAATGCCATTTGAAATACTGTGTGTGTTTTGTATATATGTTTGTGTGTGTGTGTGAAAATGTTTATACGTATGAGATATAATAAATAATATAAAAACGTAAATAAATTGTATTTGTATATAAATTCAAATAAAAGATAGATTAACTTAAATTGATTATTAAATAGAGAGGTTTATGGGAGAGAAAGTTAGTGTGACTTGTGACTATTTATGTGAGATGCAAGAGTGTCATACATATCGTATGTTGTAGGTGCAGGGTGCATGGTGCATAGTGGTTGCAATGTCCAGAGGACAGACAAAATACCAATGTGAATGTGATGAATAAATGACTTTTAGATTGAGTTAATGCGAATAAGGCAGATAGATGGTGAGTGCGGTAGTAAAATTGTCATTAATTAGTTGAAGAGTTTATAAGGAAAAAAGCTTTCAGGCGCAAAGGTTGAAAAGTTAATTTATAGAAAATGTCAAACAATTTTATTGATTTGAGCTTGATAATTTCTGATTTCCTGGTTTCTATGACTAACTAGGTAAGGTATATGTTATTTGTTGTAAGTAAAATGAAAAGCTATTTAAAATCCCAACAAATAAAAGCTTAACTACTAGGTATTTAAATATTTCGAATTCAAATAAAGGTAATTTATGTTAAACTCAAATTAAAATTTCTATTAAAACAGCATTTCACAAAAAATTGCAAGGGCCTTCTGAAATAATAATTTCCTATTAAAAAACTTTAAAAAACAATGTTTTTTAAAAATTGGTAGTGCAGCTCTTATGTCCAGTTTTTCAGTGAAAGATTAAAGTTAAACCCGAGTTAACTTAGGATGTTTTAACCACCGAGTTTGTTAAGTCGTTCCGCATGCATTCTCGACCAAAAAACTACTTGCTCAGTTAAGTGTGGTTGATTTTAGTTCAAGTTATAGCTAACTCTGGTTTAACTCTCACCACTGAAAAACTACGCCTTAGAGAACATAATAATTAAAATTAAAATATAAGTACGAGCTGATCGCATTTATGTTCTTTATTGCTCCTAAAGTTTAATTGGCTTAGGATTTTAAATATTGGACACAAAATATTATGCAAGTTCATATAGGCTCTAGCAAGAAATAGCGAAAAACTTAGTAAGGTGCAACGAACAGCTTGTCTGTGCACAAACGGAGCACTTTGCATTACCCCATCTGCTGCAATGGACACTACGGCCCTTATTGCAAGTGTCGTGCAACATTCGATTCGATAAAAGTCGATCGTAGCAATACGTTGGGCGCGTTAAAATTTGTATCCAAAGCGATCTGGACAGCTTTATGTGGTGGTAACCACTTGTGAAAACACAGCTGATGGCATCTGATGCAACAAAAACATCAAATTTTCGTTGTCTAATTTTCGACAAAAGTCGTTTATCGATAAACAAACGACACTCGCAATAGAGGCCTACATTTCTTCTGTTACCCCTCGACATATTTAGTAAACCAACGGCCGCAAGCACAGCCATTCGTCTTAAGGCCTCTTCACAGTGGATCAACAATGAGATTGGTCACTCCACAATCTCGAATTCATTCAGATCACTTTCTTGTAACAGTGACTACACCATACCCCAATTACTTTTTAATAAAAAAACTATCAAGCTACCATCCCATCCAGGGCCACTTGGGAGGATCAGACATTCTTGGTAGACGAATCGGTTCATTTTTATACTGATGGATTTAAAACCGATTGGTGTTGGTGGAGGAGTGTACTCAAGCAGACTAAACTTAGTTCTCTTATTTCACCTTCCTAATCATTGTAGCGTGTTCCAGGCGGAACTCTTAGCGATCAAAGAAGTTTTATCTTGGCTTAAAGAAAACGTGATATCAACAACTGATATCCGTATTTTCTCAGACAGCCAAGCTGCTATTAAATCTCTGGACTCAGTCTCTATAAACTCTAGAACAGCCCTTAACTGTCGATCATCTCTCATTGAGACGGCGCAGAAGTTCAACATTCACCTTTTCTGGGTGCCGGGCCATAGGGACCTTGCAGGAAACTGTAAGGCTGATGAACTCGCTAAAGAGGGAACTACAACACCTATTTCAACAGATAGGTCAGATATTGGTATACCCATCGCTACATTTAAACTCATGCTAAAACAAGATGTAATAAGGATAGCAAACCTTAGGTGGGAAAACATCACCACTTGCTTTGCGACAAAACAGATCTGGTCAAGGCTTGACATGAAGCGCTCTAAGGGCTTGATTTCCTTAAGCAGATTGCACATTAGGTCCGTTATGGGTGTCATCACCGGACACTGTTTAATAGGTAGGCACGCCACGAGACTTGGCGTCTACTCAAACGATTTCTGCAGGAGCTGTATGGAAGAAGAGGAAACGAATTCTCATCTACTCTGTACATGTCCTGTACTATCCCAAAGACGATTCCAGTGATCTAGCAAACACTTACATAAGGTGTCTTACACGCTTCATAACGAGCTCAAAGCGGTTTAATGAGTAGGGAAAAGATTTTCCTAGTTCCCTGTGGTATCACAACGGCCCAACATTTGGTCTAAGTGTGTCGACTCTCCGTCGACAGCCACTTCCACCTAACCTTAACCTAACCTCATATCGGCTCCGAAATCTTAGAACCCCATATGGGAGATATTCGCACAAAACTATGCCATCTGAAAGGTCTTAGCGGCCCCATAAAAGGTCAACTAGTTTCAGTAATTCGTCATCAGCCGTAGGTCTTTCTTCAATTAATTTTTCAAGGTGTTAGAGATTTTCATTTTGAGTACCTCATTTGTGAGATATTATTCGAACAAAAATAGGTACCATTTGAAAGGTCACTAAATACTCATAAAAGCTCAATTATTTTCAGAAATTGGTCAGCCATTGATTTTTGTTTACGAATTTTTAAAGTTTTTTTTAAGGTCGTTTAGATTGTGGCCTTGAATTTTTTTTTTATAAAGAACCTATGACTAACCAATTTCTGGAACTTGACGAATGTAAAAAAGCATGATATTATGCTTAAACAATTTCATCAATAGCCTAAACGAGTAAGCTTGTTTTTTTTGGTTCAAGCCTGGAAAGTGGATTGATTGAATTATCAATCAAAAACCATGCAATAAAACACAGTAAATATTGCCCCCGCATGCCATTATCAAACGAATGTAAGTATAAATTGTTCTATGCAAAGCTATATAAAGCTTTTCAAGTATCACAACAAGAGACCCTGAGTTCGATAAGATCCACGTTTGAAATTGACTTCAATTTATACGTATAGTTGAAATTTAATCTTCTTCAATGGTAGTCATAACCCCATCAGGAAATCTTATCCCTGATGCAACTTGTTATCCCTCTAGATGTGAATGTTTGATTGTACAATGCAGCTACTCCAGATCCATTGATACAACTTGAAGCCTAACATAAGTTGCTGCTACTCCTAACTCAACATCACACAACACCAATTGAATCATGGATCGCGTGGCAACATGAAATCACCTTCGCAAAACCAAGTGCATTCATTGAACTTGATCCTCAAGTATACAAAGTCCGTATCACCATCATCAACAATCCAACTTCCAACCAACCATATTGAAACTAAAGTCTTATAAATGTGCATGTGCAGTGCATGATGAGTTCACTCACTGTGTATGAGCACCATGATGCCAAAAGGGTGCTCAAGTAACCGCAACATTTTGCACGAAATCCAATCTTGGACATTGAGAACAACAGTATTCCTTTTCGGGACATAAGAGGTATCCAGATTCCCCTTTAGTTATATATATAGGAATACAAAAAAAAATGGGATTTCATTTATGAGAGCCAACAACTGAAACGAAAGACTTGTTCATCCGGAGGCTTGGTAAATGGCATAGATCATCATCATCATCATCATCTTCGTCATTGTTGTCATGGACGATGGAGCCTGGACCTATGGTTGAGACTGAGACATAAAGACTCAGGCACAACAACCGCAATTCTCCTCCTAATGACATGGTTGAGAAGGTTTTGCCGTTCCCTCTCTCACTGTGTCTCTGTCAAGCTCGGACAATGTAACATGCTGTCCATGAAAGATGTTTGTTCGCCTTAGTTGGACAGTCCACGACTCTGTAGCTTCTGTATTTGTCTTTTCGAACGATCTATATATCCACCAACCCCAAGGGGACCCACAATCTACTATATATGTGACTGAGTCCCGATTTAATACTCAGTTGCACTAGAGACATCGCAGTGCTGTTTGCTGTATAGTAGATGTAAGTTAAGTGAATTGTTTGCAAGCACACAAATGGCAAAGAGACTCAATGCACTCGATGCAACGACATAATGCTGCCTTGAGATACGAGAAACGATATACGATACGAACTTTAGAGCTCAGATAATTGGAAATGATTTTTTAATTCGGCACTCAAAAGTGGACGTTATGTCATGAGAGAGTAATTCAATTGACATTTAGTCTTCTCTTTGGTTCATAGTTTTCAAAACTTGCACCTTAAGCTAGATGTAAAGGGAAAGGATCCTTTGGGAACTGAATACAATGTAAAGGGTCGTAGCTAGAGAGATATCTTGAAAGGGGATAATTTATAAATTGTTTTTTGTTTACTATACATAAATATTATGAACTGATAAGCCTTTTAAATTGAATTTTCGATTTCAGAATAAGACCAATTATTTATACCAATGAGTGGAAAGGAAAATACAGAATGCAAATACATAATAAATATGTGCTATCTTTTCGTCTATTAATACCAACTCAAAAGCAACGTGAACATAAAGAATTGACTTGATCTTTATCAACGTAAGGTCTATTTATACCAATCAACGAATAAAATACTAAAAAGACGTGAAATGTTTTATTTTTAGTTTATGTGGCGTAAGGAATAATTTTTACATTTTATTGCTAATAACAGTCAGGCAAACAGTTAAAATAAGATATTTATTAAGCTGCAAGAGTTAATATCATAATCATATTAGCCGTTTTTTATTATCAGAGATGATCCATATAGATTATCAAAATACATGCATTACAACAACAACACAAGATCCTGCTCTCTATCAGGATCACGTTTCATGAACCAAAAGTTTAGTTTTTGCTATTGCTTGTCAGCTTTGCAAATGGTTAGGAATTGTGAACTCAAAAATAAACAAACGTAAGGAAAAAAGAGATAGGTATACAGCACAGTTGTCACTAAGATCCGTATTGTTTTATGTTCATGAGATGATTTATTTGGATCATCGGCGATAATAAAATACGGCTATTATTCGATACATGCATTTGACTGGTATAAATTGCTTATGGTACATGTATTTCTTTTTACAATTGATTTTCTCGCTAAGCAATATTTCGTAATATTTTACATTCCAAGCATATATTTTTAGTTATACTTTTATTGATTGGTATAAACAGTTCTTACTTATCTGCAAAGCGAGTTATTTGTTTGTTTTTACATTGATTTTAAGCCAATTTGCTTTTATTTTAAATAAATGCTAGAAGACAAAAATTACAAATATATATTGATTTATACATATGTATCCGGTGATTGGTATAAATTGGTCTTACTCACATAACACGTTATTTGACTTTTTTGACATTGCTAGCGCTTAAAACTGCAATCAATAAGTTAATATGTTATAACCACTTTGCATATAAAACACATTATTGCATATTACTTATGCACCTGACTGGTATAAATTACTTAAGCTTAAGAAAAATTAAATGTTTCATGAAATAAGAGGCCATATGGCTTTACATTTTACACTCCAAGCAGCTCAAGGAAATAGTAGACGAAAACCTTATACAAACACACATTATGTATATTTTTAGTTATTTTTGGTATAAACCGGTCTAACTTATATACAAAGTGATTTATTTGGTTATTTTAACATTTGATTTTATCTTAAGTTAATACAAGCAAACAGTATTACGCAAACATGTATTTTACTTATAAAAATATCCAGTGATTGGTATAAATTGGTCTTGCTTAAAGAGTGAGTTTATGTAACTGTTGTTACATCGCTTTTTAATAATTTTTTTTCTTTAGTGAACATTAGTAGAAATGATCCGACTTCTATTTTTCTTAAAGCTTTATACGGTAATTGGTCTAGGCCATCCGAACACAAAATACTAGCGCTTTAAGCAAGCAGAACACATTTAGCAAAATTGTTCAAAATATACTGTTTTTTTTTCTTATTATTGAAACTAGAGGGAAGTATGTTCAGGGCGATTTATATCTTTTATAAATATTTCAGGTGATTGGTATAAATTGCTTTAACTTAAATAACGGGTTATTTTACTAATTTTACATTGCATTTAAGTTATTTTGTTTCTCTTTAGTCAATACTAAGTAAGAAAAATTTCATATATATTTTTCTTGTACTTCCCGTGATTGGTATAAATTGGTCTAGACTATACCAAAACAAAATACTAGCAAGCACCACAAAATTTATTTTTTTTTCTAATTAAAACTAGACGGAAGGGTGTAAAATGACCTCTATTTCTCTGTAAAACCTCCCCTGACTACGCTTTTGAGCATGTACATTTATGTATAGAAGGATCCTATATTTCTTGATGGAATTGATAGAGTTCGTATAAGATTTTTATTTTTATTTTCTTTTTTTTTTTGTTGTTTCTTTAATTAACAAAGAGAGGAAAAATTACCGAACGTGCTGTGGTTAGTGGAATTTTAAGTGCTTTTGGCTCTGACATGGTCTTTAGTGTCTGTAAGTCGACATTTCCACCTTTCACTTGTAAGGAAGAACATGCCGGTGATGCTATATGTGCATATACATATGTATGAACAAATTATTCAGCTTACTAAGTGGAGTAATGAAATTTGTATTTTAATTACTTCCTTCAGTAGGTAGATAGATATGAATGTGTGTAACTATCTTTTAGTATCGGGAACAAATTGTACAAAGAGCTAAAAGCACCAACTTTGGAGGAATGTTTTAGTATAAGTATACGTAATACGTTAAAATTTATGCCTTGTGATACGAGATGCTGAAAAGGTGAAAAGCAATTCAACATTTTTATGTTGCTTAAGAGTTCAGGTAGGAATATTTTTTTTTTAAATTAAGTAAGTGCCTGCTGGTGGGTACGTCAGTGATATCGGACTCAAATTTCAAAATCTCTTAGCACTTTTAAGGATTTCGCAATATTTTAAATAAATACATCTGATTCTTGTCCATAGTGAAAGGTTAAAACATTCGTTATACTTACGTAGGGCTTAAGTATTGGAAAAGTTTTATTATATTCCCAAATAATCTAAGGCAGCTTTAAGATAACTTTGCAGGATTTGAAAATTCTTCAGGAGAAAATACCAAAAAAAAAATACATCCGCATTGAATGCACTCGTCAATTCATACGTCATACCATTCCACCTACCCGCTCCGCTCTCATCTACCGTCAGCAACATTACACCATCTTTTCAATTGCTTTTGCAACTTTTTTGTTTCACCCTTTGTTTCATCAGCAAGTAATGTTCATTTATGGAAATAAAAAAAAAAGAGGAAACAGAATAAAAAAAAAATCCCACAAGAACAGTTGTTAGCTGTTCATTTATTATGCGAATATTTTTATATGCCCGCAGAGTAAATATAAATATGTATGTATGAAGGTATAGGTATACCAAACCAACGAACCACTCGTCATCCGTTGCAGTATTTTAGCCATCAGGTAAATTTCTACCTCTATAACTAGAACTACCATCACATCCTTTCCTCCTTACGTCTTTCGAGAGTTATTCGACGTTGGATCTCACAAATATATACAAACCAAACGACAATGACAACGACTGCAACAACGCTATAGAAAGTCTTATAGTTCTGTGTGTTAAGTTGGAGAGAATAATGAACCGACAGGTGCTGAAGTCTTTAGAAGAATTACTTAAATTCCGCGAGGTAGCGTTGGGAAAGAAGATTTCGGGATTTTTTTTTCCATTTCGAACGGTTGTATGGCAAATATTGGTATTTTTAGAGATATTAAATTCAATGTTCCTTCTAGGGTAGCACTGAGGAATCTTTAATAAATGAATAGCTAAAGTTTTGACAGTGCTGCAGTTCACCATGATCCGTTAGAATGGGATTGGAGCCAATTGCAGAAACTTTCGTCATGCTGTATTTTAGAGATTTTTCGACAGACTCAACATATTGCAACACGCAGTAGGAAATTTAGTGCTCTACAAAAAACTTATAACTATGAAAAATGGCCATAAATTGAGTACTTTGACTTGGCAAGATATGGTTAAAACAAGATGGGGCTAGATGCCATAATAGAAACCATCCAACAAACGATTAAGTTCAATTATCGTGTAATCAGTCGTTTTGATGATGTTGCTTGGCCGAACAATCCATAGACGATTGAAGCACTTATGAACAATATTGGTCAAACTGTTCGTGAAAAAAGGGGCCAAAACTATCGAAAATGTATTCCAAAATTAGGTTGACAACATGGCCTACTACCAAGGCAGTCATTTTAATTTAATAATGTTGCATAATTAATCGAAATATTAATTCTTTTGAAAAATATTTTACGGTGTTTTTTTTAAATGCTTTTATAAAAAAACAAAATTTAAGAAAAAAACTATGCACGACTGGGTCGTACGAACTTGCTGCTGTTATGTGTAATCACACTGTTTAAAGACTAAGATAAATAAGTTATGGGAGCCTGTATTTTATCCATTTACAAAAACTTAGTTAAGTTGCAAAAAAAAACATAATCTTAAAAGTCTTAATAAAATACATTTTTAAGAAAAAAATTTGATACCCCAATTTTAAGTATTTATTAATGTGAAGTTAAAAATTGAATTTTACAAAAAATCTTCCACCCGTTTTCGAAATATCGAATTTTCAAAACAATATTTAAAAAAATAATTTATTTCGGAAAAGGGTTTTATCGATTTTGATAAAATTCTTTGAAAAACTTTCTAGGAACCTGATTTAATAATAATGCTGCAATAAATTTTTACTTCATCCCACTTCGCCGTCATGTAAGAGATAAGCGATTTCAAATTGACCCATTTTCGTTCCAATATTTTTTAAAAATCCAAAAATAATTTTTTTGAAAGTTGTGATATGCAATATTATTTATACTTATTAAAAGCTCCTATATACAAAATTTAGTTTTAATCGATAAATCAGATAATGAGATAGTCTTAAATCAAAATAACCGTTCTATGACAGGCAATGTTAGTAATATGTATTTCAATGTAAAATTTAATAAATTTATAAATTTAAAAATACTTGATCTTACTTATTTCAATACACGAAAAAATTTATCAAAATCGTAAGAGTCGTTTTGAGCAATAAAAGATTTTCCTTAACGGTTTTTAAACATTTTTATGGGAGGTACCGTTATTTTTGGTTATAAAAATAATTTATGTCCAAAATCGTTCAGAAGTCGTTTTTGATATATCGAATTTAAAACATTTTGTAAAAAATCCAAAAAATATCTTTTGCAAAATCACCTGGTTAAAAATAAATCACCTGGTTTAAAATTTAGCAGATTTATAAGGCCATTGAATACTAACAACCAAACTTGCACTTAATTACATACAATTTTGAAGACGAAGAATTAGTATAAAATATTTTTTCAACATTTTAAGGATTTTCCATCAAGTTTTACGCTTTTCAAGCAAAAAAATGAGCTGCAAAGGTCAGTTTTATTTTTAAATAAGAATTTTTAAAAATAGTAAACAAAAATTCTATTGATTGTCACCAGTTTTTGATATTTTCTGAGAAATCGCTTAAAATGTTTTTAATCCCTTTTGAATAGTCACTTTCATAGCTACGTAATAATGCATTTTAGTCTTTGTTCATATTCTGATATAATCGAAACAAATTTAAACGTTTTCTTTCGAAAAATAATTTTAGAAAAAAAAGTGTTCCACATACGCCACAGTGACCCACATATTATATGAAAAGAAGATCAATGTTATCTAAATAATAAGTAACTAATTATGTTTTTTTTTTTAATCTGAATTTTATTTAATGTCTCGGTAAGATTTATCGGTGTTAAAGATCCCTGTTTAAAAATGGAACTGTAGATCCGAAACTATTAAGCGCAACAGCATTTGAACAAAACTATTTCCATGTTTTTTTTTTTTTTTTTTTTAACTGGTATAGGGGGTTGTTGAATCGCAGATGGATACCCGTAGAATTCTTGATTGTGTACGCGCGTTTTTCAAATAAAATCCTAACACAATGCCGACAGGTATACCTACATATAAGTGCCTATCCACATGGAGCGACGTCATCGCCAACAGCAACAACAAATACGACAGACTCAGTCGTTTATGAGAATAATATACACCAAGAAAGAAAAATCCAGATAAAGTGCTCGTAGACAAAAACAAAAAAGGAAAAACAAAGATCCAAGAGGAACAACTAGTATGGCAGACAGACTGGATGGGAGGACGCACAGTGGTACAAAAGGACCAGAAGCATTCAAGTGAAAACCATCTCACTATCGTTAACATTGTCTATTCTTTATCTTGTATAGGTAGGTTAGGTGTTCTGGGTATACTGCGACATTTTCAAGAATTCAATGGGAGCCTTTTACTTTTTTTTTTTTAATTTTGTTGGATAAATGTATATAAACCTATCTGGATGCAATAACACTGCAATAGCAATATAGGACTTAAATTTATTCTGCGTGCCTTCTTCCAGTAGACAAAAGAGTTTCCATTTTCAGGAGTTTTCCCCGTTTTCTGTGTTTGGTTATTTCAAGCCAAACAACCTAGAATTTCAGACAGTAATGTAAAAGGAAAGACGAGTCGTTTTGTGGATCCAAAAAAAGTTCATAAACAAAATTCGAAATTGTCTATAGGTTTGGTAGGACAAAACTACATCTACGTAAACCTAGAATCTTATCCATCGAAACCCACTTCTCGTACAAAATTAGTTTTTTTTAGAAAAATTTCAATTCTTTTGAAGTTGTAGTACCCGCGTGAACAAAAATATTTGTTTTAAGTCTTGAATTGGGTTTTGATCCTCAGTTTTGATTTTCAGCGTTACAATTCTACACACTAACCATTAAACATTATGAATTACTACGAGTCACTGTTGGCGCTGTCTGAAAAAAAACCTTCCAAACTTTTCAAAAAAACCTACCAACTCAATGAAAAACCTACCAAAGCTTAGTTTCAGTTTTTTTTTTAACAGCATTTAAAACATAAACGTGTTTACGTAGTAATTCATATTAATGCACAATAGTTTAAGTAAGCAAGAATAAATATTATTTACGAAAACGAATCTATTGTGGTTTTCGTTTCAACCAAAAAAATTTGATTTTTTTTTTGATCTGAGGCAAGTTTTTCCTCACCTTTCAACAAAAAAAAAAAAACGAATATTTTGTTGACGTGAAGTCGATTTTTCAGATTTCGATTTTTAGTAAGATTTTCACACGCACTTGCACACACATCAATGAAAAGTGAGATTTATCAGTGTTTTTTTTATAAGTGGGACTAACAAAATTTGAAAGCAAAATGAAATCACGTTTTTGTTCTGTTTGCTAGTTAAGATTTAAGATCTGACACCAAAATTTGAAGTGGTTAAAATGAAAAACACATATGAAATAAATAAGTTTTTTCCAGACCTTGACCAAAAAAGCCAATTGTTACAATTTGTTGCCCGTTTTTGCCAAATCCTGTTCCACACTTCAAAAATTGGGTAGTTTTGGTCAAAAGAGGGCGTCCAGAGGAGAAAAACACTTCTCCTTCTTGTCAATCGGCAGATTTGTGCTCTGCCAAAAAATGCCACTTTAAATTGAAATAAAATAAAAATTGAAATTGATTGAGGGTTGCCCAAGATATACTTTTTATATTTATTTTAGTTTTGCTAGTTGCACTAGGTTGTATTATTTTTTTCAATTTATTTTTATAGCATTTTATAGCATCTTTCGCTTAGCTAACATTTTTTTTTTTAAAAGAAAACGATTTTATAGCTTATGAATTTCTTATATAATTTAGTGCTTTTTGACACCAGAATATATATATGTAAATGTTTTATAAATGACGGTGTTCACATTGGACTGACTCCTCCGATTTTTTTTGACGTCTCTGTGCTTTTGCTCACTTCCACTTCATGGTTAGAAAGAGATGGCCAGCAAAGGCAGGATTTTTTAAATTATTTAAAAATCAGTGGATTTTTTTTGACGTCTTCTTTTGTAACATCTGTTTTCTCTGTCTGTGATTTATCTTTGGCACTTTAATCTTACAGAATCCAATTTTTTTCAATTGGAAACATATTTATTAAAGAAGATTTACATTTTGCAAGTGAAAAAAATGTAATTAATCTTTCAAACTGCACACATTTCTGGTTTGTTTTAACGACTGCTAAACGTCAAAGTAAGTCCGATGTGTTCACATTAGTTTGTGTCTGAACAAACCCACTTGGATTCACGTCAAAAAAAATCGGATGAGTCAATCCAATGTGAACACCGTCAATGAATGGTAAATTTAAGAAAATTGTGTTTCTATTACGATAAAATGTATACGTTTAAAGTTGGAAACTTTTTTTATTCAAAATTTTGATTGTGATTTATCATCATAGATCCGAGGCAACTCAAGTCGATTCTTGTTTTGGCGTTTAAAAAGTGTTGCCCACAAAGCGTTCCAAAATTTTTTGCCAGTTTTCTTCTAGCTGAGAAGATTTCATCCCCACTCCACAAAATTTTGACAGACTGCCAATTTTTCCCTAAAAAAGTCTAAAACAAACTTATGTCAAATTTCTTTTCAATGAAAGAATCGATTGTGTTTCGACTTTTTTCTCAACAAAATCGATTCTTTTCTGTCAAAACAAATTTTACATTTTTAGCAAAATTTCATATACCGACTTGCACACACACTTTAAAGATTTCACATTTCTAATACATCAAATTGAAAGTCGGGGAGTATTAGGATGGCAAAATGTTTTTTTTTTTTTTTGCAACGTTTTCTACATAATTAAACAAAATATTCAACAATATTTTCAGTTAATATAACTACAAAAATAATTAATTGCAGCTGTCTAGTGTCACACACAATCACACGAAAAAAATCGATTCTTTTACGAATTCCTTTCAATTGACAGAAACAAATCGATTCGGTTTAGGAAAAAATTGGATTTCTTTGTTGAAAGGAATTCGACATTAATAATATATTGATCTGTCAACTCAAATGTAAATTCGATAAAAAATGGCAATGGGTGAATTCAGCCAAACAAAATAAAGATTTACGTTTATACAATTAGGTGATTCAATTATAGTCTCTGGTTGTATGTGTTCTTCTATTGAGAAATTGTTTATAGATTATTTAATTTATTGTTAAAAAGTCTTGTTTGGGATATTTTAGTTAAAAAACCTACCAAAATGAATTGAAACCTACCAACCTACCAAAGCTGAAAAAACCTACTAAGTTTGGTACGATCCTACCAAAACGGCAACCGTGCTACGAATACTTATTTTTAAAGGATTATAAATTCGAAGAAACATTTAAATGTTTTTTTTTTTTTAATTTTAAGATTTATCAAGGCTTCCCAAGGCAATCCTGGTCTTCCAGATTAGGCAAACCATTTTTTGCTCCGACAAATTGGATCTAGTATTTGAAAAATTGGGTAAAGTAGCACAATCAAAATTATTGACGAAAATCTAGCTTGGGGAATATAACTCTTCTATTTAAATTATATCTGTGTACGTAGGCCAATGTGAATCGAAAAACCAATGAGAAGGCATTAAACTAATGTAATTTGTTAAAAGATGTCCATATAACACAAAATTAATAATCTTAATAACATGGTTGTAGGAGTTCATAAAATGCCCCAACGCCAACCATATAATATTTTAAATTTACGAGTTATTGTGTTTATGATAAAATAATAAGTTGCATCATGTATCGACTGCAAGAATGCGACACCTACACATTATTAGCGATAAGCAAACCATCTTTTGGATTTTCTTTAGATACAGACTTATTTATAGATACATAAATTGCTTAAGCTTGTGCGTCACCACGTCGTTAAAGCCTTTGTCGATATTTTAAGTGAATTGTTATGATAGTAATAAATAATATCTGAGTATAGATTCTTTAGAAAGCTTGGTTGCATGAAACTTTGAGATAGCTCCTCTATGAACTCTTCATATTTAAAAACCAATGAATTTCGAAAAACACAAATATTATTACATTTAATTTAAATATCTAATCACACGAACTTGCCAGTGTATTTGAAAACTGTAAAATAGCCACACATTCAAGATGCATGAAGTAAATAATGAATCTTTAACGAGAAAATGTCAAAAAAGTCAAATAATTTTTAAAGGGTTTTTTTAGAGGTATAAAACTTTGAAATGAAATAAAACAAAAATGATTTTTTTAAATTATTATAAAATTTACTTTATTCGAAAGATAATCTTCTGGCATTATAATTTAAATATGATTTCTGGCATATGACCGCCACGGCTGGCTCGGACGTAGTCTAATCTTGAGGTCCAATTTTCGATGACTTTTTCCAACATTTGTTGCCGTATATTGGCAATAACGCGGCGAATGTTGTCCTCCAAGTGGTCCATCGTTTCGGTTTATCGGCGTATTCTAGCGACTTCACATATCTCCACAGAAAATAATCAAACGGCGTTAAATCGCACCATCTTGGAGGCCAATTCACGGGTCCGTAACGTGAAACTATGCGGTTACCAATCGTTTCCTTCAACAAATCAATTGTGGCAGGAGCTGTGTGACAGGTTGCGCCATCTTGTTGAAACCACAGCTCCTGCAGATCATGGTTGTTCAATTGATGAACGAAAAAGTCAGTAATCATGGCTCTAAAGCGATCACCATTGACTGTAACGTTCTGGCCAGCATCAATTTTAAGGAAGTACTGACCAATTATTCCACCAAACCATAAAGCACACCAAACAGTCAATTTTTGTGGATGTAACGATGTCTCAACATACACTTGAGGATTATCATTACTCCAAATACGTCAGTTTTGTTTATTGACGTATCCATTCAACCAAAAATGAGCTTCATCGCTAAACTAAATTTGCTTATGAAAATTGGGATCAATGACAATCTCGCTTTGGACCCATTTGGGCACAATTTGGAAGCGTTGTTCAGGCGTCAGTCTGTTCATGTTAAAATGCCAAACCAAACTTAAAATAAATCACCTGACAGCTGACAAAATGGCCGCCAGTTAAAATAGTGTTGCCAACTTAAAGTTCTATACCTCAAAAAAAAAAAACACCTTTTATTTATGAGTAAAAAAGATAATACACGGAAAAGTCATAAATGAGACAATTTTGTCAAATAACGTGGAATGACTGTTTCCGCTATGTATTTGTTTTTTTTACTAAAGACCTGATTACAGCTTTCCTGCAATTATCTTGATCATTACAGGTTCAAAGTTTAATCAAAACCGTTAGAACCAAAACAAAATGTGTGTATGGCAGCTACCCGTTCTAGATGATCTAAAACAAAAATTCAAATTTCCCATCTTGGGAATCACATAGAAATATTCTGTACCAAGTTTGAAGCAAATCGGCTCACCCGTTTAAAGCTCTAGCTCAAATTACAGTGAGCGCACATACATATACACAGAGGGACGAAAAGTATGATGAAACACACTTTTTCCGACTTCTCATCATGGTTGTGTTAGTTTTGATTACAACTTCAATTTTTTTTACACGAAACCAAAACTTGCCCTTTAGAGTAAGTAAATACCTAGTTATTCAAATAAAGTTTAAAAAAAAAAATAAACACGATATATCAACATTTTGAATACCACCTTTTATATTCTATACAAAATTCATGCTCTAAAATGTTTGTAAAGCAACTTAAAAGGTAACTTAAAACCGCCTAAGGACATGCTGATGTGTGTGGATTCTTAAAATAGCGCAGGTACCAAAACAAAGTCAATATTATAAACCAAAGTTATTAAAATTCTTAAAATTCTAAAACAAATATTTTCGAAGCGGGATCTAAGAATTTGCATGTTTATTTTTGTTTTATCTTCTCCTCTTTTTCTCGCTCTCTCTATTAATACATTCCTTTCTGAGTTGAAACATTTTTTCCTTATACAAAATAATTTCAATTGTTTTGATGTTTTTTTTTTTTTTTTTGTTCGTCATCGTAGTCGTTGTCGTCTTGTTAAAATTTCGTTTCAGTTCATGTCCTTTCTCTCACTCCATCGCTGAACCCATCTGACAGGAAAATCAAATTAAATTTGAGACAATAGACAGGCAGAGCACGGCAGGACTCTTTGCATAAACAAGCATTTTCAGAGAAAACAATACGCAGCCATAATTCGCGCGTAAAATAAAATCCAAGAAGAAAAAAAAAATTCCGTATACACAAACAATAGAAGAATTTAGCGAATGAAAAACGGTTTAAAAGGCAAAATTCGAAAAGAAGAAACTTTTTTATCCTTACAATCGAAATAATAATAAAAAAAAGAACAACGAACTTGTAAGTTGGAAAACTCATTTTTGAAAAAAAAAAATGCTTAACAAAATGGAAAGTCGAGAGGATGGGGGGAGTCTTTTTTATTCTGTACAGCTTGAACTCGGAGGAGTCCTCTTCCTGTTTGGCATATCGTTGAAGCATAAAAGTTCCATGGCCGCGAATTCAATCTCGTTTTTCAATTTGCCTCGGAGCATTTGTGTGGTGCTATTTCGATTTCTGATTGACTCCTGAGGAATGTCGATATGTGTCCTTAAGGAAGAATCATGCTTGCTCTCAACTTTGTGTGTGGATTCTGTGATGAGTATATACCTTACCTACTTACTTTATTCTGAAGTTGAAGGCAAAGTTAAGATTAGCATGGAATCAATTTTTGAAGTTGTTTGTGCGCGGGAATTTAATTTTAATACGACAACGATTCGTTCGTTGATTTTATTGAATTTTTTTAAGATCAGAAAATTCGTCGATAATTTGTTAAATTAGTTGGTGATGGTTTCAAGTTTTAGAAGATTATTCTTATTTCATTTAAAAAAATGGGATACTTTTAGAAATTGGTTAATTTGGAGATTTGTGTTTAATGAAATGAGACTTTTTTCCCAATTACTTAAATAGAGCGTGCAAAAGCTATTTGATTTTCTAACTGTAATAATTCGAGTTGAAGTTTAGGAATTTTGTGCAAAACTCCCAGACTTTGGTAATAGGATTGAAATAGCTAGTCTTTAAGAGTATTTAAGGAATTATCCCCACTTCTTGCTGCTGAAGAAGTCCTGCAAACAGCACTTGAAAAACAAATCGCGCGATCATCCCATTGAGATTAATAACTGTAATATTGCCATACATTGAAGATACTTGTAAATGCTTAACAATGGCATGAAATATTTATCGAGACGATTTAAAAAAAAATATGCACAACTTGATCGCACGTACTTGCTCTTGTGGTTAACAACTGTGTATAACCACACATTGAACATGCATGATGTATATATTCAACGAGAAAATATTAAAAGAGTAAAAAGTACTAAAAAATTCATTTTTTGTTTAATTTTGTTTAATTAATAAAAAATTTGTTTTGAAAAATTTGTAAATACGTTATTGTTTAAGCTTTTGAAAAGCATCAGATTGCAAAATATTAACAAAATCGATTTAACCATGGAAAAGATATAAGCGAATAACCCAAAAATAAGACCATTTTCTCAAAAAAACGTGGAATCCTTAATTCCGTTAGGTGATTTTTTTGAGAAAAACCTGAAACGCAGTTTTATTATAATTAACTTGGTTGTTACAGGTACGAAATATAATCAAAATCGTTAAAGTCATTTTCAATAAAATTTGATAAAACCAAAATATTTGTATGGCAGCTACCCGTTCTAGATGAGCTAAAACAAAAATTCAAATGTCTCCTCCAGGGAATTACATAAAAATGCTCTGTACCAAATTTGAAGCAAATTGGTCCCTCCGTTTAAGCTCTAACTCAAATTACAGTGCAGACGCACAGTGGGGCAGCTCTATAGAGAGCCGTGATATAAAGTCCATCTCAAAATTTTTAAGCAACGGGAAAAAAATGTTGTTTTTCTCAATTAATACGGTATTTTTGTCACCTATGCTAACTTAACCACGCTGTTTAAGTTAATCAAGTTGGTGCGAGAAAACAAATAAGAAATTAAGATTTTTGAGAGATTTTTTTTGTTTATTTTGTTTTTTTTTTTTATAAAAAGTAGTGAAAAAATGTCAAGTGATATTTCTGATATTGATGAAGGTGTGTAGTTTTTATTTTAAGAAGACAAATTTGGAAAAACTTGTCTTAGTGAGTGTTGCCAGATGAACAGATATTTGTTGAATATAAATCAAAAAATAAAAATGCTTCAAAAATGCCGAAAATATTTTTTATGAATTTTTTAAGTTAAAAATGATGTATTTTTACATAAATAAGTTAAAATAAAAGTTTGATATATTATTATTTGTTTAATTTTTCATCAATACTGTCTTTTATTTATAGGCAAATAAAATTAATATATGTAAGTTATTTTTATTTTATCAAGAACATTAAAACTTGAGTTTTTTTTTTGATTTTTTTGGTAAAAAGTTTTTCTCGAATAACTCAAAAGCTAATAAAGATTTTTACACTTGGTTTTCAAAATCTTGATAAAAATTGGTAAAAGCATTGAATATTAAGTAAAAACATACTACTTGTAAAAGCAAAATTTTGAAAGAAATCAACTTCAAAATAAAAAAAACTACGATTTTTTTTTCAAAATTTCAACTTTAAAATTTTATTTTTCAAATCCTATACACTTTTTTAGAACTTGAATGAAAAAGTAAATAAAAGAATACAGTATTAGCTTTCCAAAAAGCTATAGCAGATTACTGTAGGGCCTTTTATTAATTTTTTATTTTTTTTTTTAAACTTTAAGCCAACTTTTCACAAAATTGTCCCTCCTGCCTAAACTAGGGGAGCTGAATCCCCCTTTTCATACAATTTTTATCTAAGGTTATATCCAAGAATAATTCTGCAAAATATCATATGAGCTTTATGTATTTAAAAAAAAAACTCAATTTTTTCGAGCCTGTTTCTCGTTTAAAAATAATATTTTTTTATACAAAACTTTCTTAAATTCAAGATAACACTTCGCTTTCATCATAAAATCACAAAAAGTTGCAAAACAATACTCAGTTCCTAGTGAAAATAATTATTATCACAAAGCGACCTATCTTGCCCCACTGTGCGGCACACAGTGGTTTGGTTTTTATGGGAGAGCGGAAAAAAGTCTGTTAAATCTGAACCGTTCAACGGATTTAAATGAAATTTGGCACACATGTTTGATGTTTGATCAAAATTTGGTTAAGAAAAAATTATTAGTAAAAAAGTTATTGACATTTTTCTAAAATTTGAGGGTTTTGATGTTGTATTTAAATAAAAGTTTTTTTTTTTAATAAAATCTGAACTTTGTATTTTGAATAAAACATTATTATAAACTATGTATGTTATAAAATTAAATAAATAAATAAATAAAATTAAGTATGTAGTAGTAATTTTATACCGCTTAAATGAGGTTTTTAGTATTTTCATTTTGCGAAAAATCAAAAAAAAAAAAAACTGAAGGATTATCTCTAATCCTTTTCTTTATTTTGTATTAAGCTCTTTTATATAATTCATAATATCATAAAATAATAATATATGTTCATGTATTTTTTTGAAGAAAATTGAGTTGAAAAATTTTGCAGGCAGAAATAAATGGTTTTGAAAAAATCGAATTTCTCAGTCCTGGGTCAATGTATTAATTTAAGTTTATTTTTTTTTTTTAATAAAGGTAAGCATTTTTTCTAATGGGCTTAACCAGTTCGTTCTGACAATTAATACAGAAGAAATCAAAATTTTTGATAAACGCCACTGTCAAGACGAAGGTTTTTGAAACCCGATTCAGTGAGACAATTTTGAACATAACTACCACATCTGAAAGTATCTCCAGCTGATTTTTTCTACTTGAAAATATGGAGCACAGCTGATATACTTCGTTGGTTGGAGTCTTTTCGAGATTTATTTTTTAAATCAAAAAAGTTAAAAAAAAAACATTTTTTCCGAGTACCAATGTTTCAGGCTACTTGTAGAAGGCTTCTTTTATAAATTATCATTTTTCTTTATTTTAGATAGTCAAAAACAGACCAACAAAATGATATAAGAAGTTAAAGAATATATTTTACGAAACTTCGGAAAAAGACATTTAAAAGTTTGTTGAAAATATGGTGCGCGACTTAAATAAAATTATTTTTCAACTTTGAGGGATTGTAAATCAGAACAAACAATACGTAATGTTAAAAAATACTTTGAAGTCAAACGCTCGGGTTATCTAAGAGAACTTAAACATAAAACTTAAAAGGCTAGATATGACTTTTGATAAAGACTTTTTTCCGCTCTCAGAACACTGTGCGACGTACAGACGCACATACCGACATGACGAAACCCACTTTTTTTGGACTTCTAGATCATCGTTGAGTTGGTTTCGATCAAAACGAATTTTTTTAACGAAAACAGTACTTACCCTTTAGATTTTAGACCAAGTAAAATACAATCCCGTTGTAAGACCCAACGCACCCACTCAGCTTCTATATCATTTTTTCTATAAGCATTGTGAACAAAAATATTATTTACTTAACCAATCATTATAAATTTAGTTTTTTAGAAGAAAGATAGGAAGCCATCGGGCTACAAAGCCGTTTCCTTTACCGATTAACCTTTTTTTTTGCTTTACCATCCAGCGCCGGAGCGTATGCATGCATGTCTCTTTGTTCCTGATGCAATATAAATGTTCATCTATGTTCAATGAAAGCCTAACATTATAAAACTACTTCATGAAATGGTAAAGGAATCCTATTATAGGATCAAGCAACTCGCAAGCACACGCAACTCCCATAACTTGTACATTCAATTGCCCAGTTAGAGAGAGATACAGGTTCGGCTGGACCGCCGCCGCGCCGATCACAGTTCCATCGTCATATTCTCAAAGTCGTTGCTTGAGGGTAGGTAGATCTAATTCGATGGACAAACAATTCTCCAGCTGACTGGATCATCATTTCCCATGAGTTCGAGATAGAACTCTTACCATCACAACCATCCAGAGAGACAGAGTAGCCACACTCAAGCCTTAAAGAAGACGAAGTCGAAGCAGATACCACCTCTGTCCTAATAGGCTTATAACGATATCCCGTGATAACACCTGGAATAAACATTTGTATAGTTCGATATAATTATTGCAGTCATGTTCTGGCGTCACTTATGCTTCAACTTCATATGACGTGTGGCTTTTGGTTCTTGTCTTGTGTTACCTCTGGAAGATGATGACACGATGGGCGTTGAGCATGAGCATCCACAGGATGCTCTAGCAAGCATATAATATCCGGAGATTATACCTACATACATATACACATATATGTACGATGATGTGTGCTGGGCTTTAATAAAAAAAAAGGAAAGGAAAAAGAAGACGTGTCTATGTGATTACATGGGACTAAGATTAGACTGAGAAATCAATGGTAATTGGATTCTCACAGGTGGGTTGGCTGGCTAAGTTCTCTGGGACATAAGTTCAGTTTTTTTTTGCTGCATCTTACTATATATTTAAATAGATTCAAAGTACCTAGTTCACTCTTCATGAGTGAGGTTGTTGTTAAAGCATGCATACGCTAATGAATGGTAATAGAGATGTTCTTTATTCTCAATGTGATGGCAAAAAGTGATGGTTGCATGGGGTATGCAAAGTGAATTTGAACGGAAGTGGAAACTATTGAAGGGGTCATCATTCAATCAATTTGCAAACAAAAAAAAAAGATGTCGCAGGTATTTTTTTATTAAGGGTCAGTTTGCAATTACAAAAACATTTTTTCTGCTTAATTTTAATTTAACGATAATAAAAGGTGTTTTTTTTGGTCGTGTGGTTTTCAAGAAGAAATAAAACGCATATAATTTAATGTTATGGCCAAGAATTTAGCTTTATTATAAAGATAAGGGTTTGCCATTATGTTTTAAATATGCTTTCGGGCATGTGACCGCCGCGGCTGGCACGAATAAATTCCAGCCGAGAGGCCCAATTTTCGACCACTTTTTGCAGCAATTGGGGCCGTATGTCAGCAATAACGCGCCGAATATTCTCTTCCAAGGCGTCAATCGTCTCGGGCTTATCTGTGTAGACAAGGAACTTCACATAACCCCACAAAAAACAGTCCAGTGTTAAATAGCACGATCTTAAAAGCCACGCCACAGGCCCATGACGCGATATAATGCGCTCACCAAAAGTTTCCTTCAATAAATTGATTGTTTCGTTGGCTGTATGACATGTAGCGCCGTCTTCTTGGAATCAAAGGTCGTCCACATTAACATACTCCAATTCAGGCACGAAAAAGTCATTAATCATGGCTCTACAGCGTTCCCCATTGACTGTAACATTATGGCCGGCTTCATTTTTGAAGAAATATGGACCAATGATTCCCTTTGCCCATAGAGCACACCAAACAGTGACTTTTTGAGGATGTAACGGCGCCTCAACAATGACTTGTGGATTATAATCACTCCAAATGTGGTAGTTTTGCTTATTGACGTATCCATTCAACCAAAAGTGAGCTTCCCATTTGGGCACAATTTTGAAGTGTTGCTCAGGAGTAAATCTATTTATTATGAAATGGCAAACTAAACTGAGCATAAATCTAGTGACAGCTGTCAAAAAAACCAACTCCGAAAAAAGGATTGCCAGATTGAAAACTACACGCCTAAAAAAAAACACCCGTTAAAAAAGACAAAATTCAGAGATGAGATATGGTACTAGTCTTTAGCATTTAGTCTTTCATGGCAGGAGATGCTTATTGATGCTATTGATGGAAAATATGTCATGTCTGCCAAGTTAGCATATAACTACTTCATCATTCTTAGGATCAATGAATATGTCACTTCCTCTCTGGGGGCAGTTCTCTTGAAAAAGAAAAGGAGCATAGGCTGGGCATTCGTATATGCAGACCTCTGGCATGGCAGTCCTACGCCCCACCATTATGTAAGGCAAAACTTCCCTTCACCCCCTTAACTATCTCGAAACAAACAAAGATCTGGTTTAAGGTTTAATTACATTTTATTTAAAATTTAATTACAAATTCTGTGCGTTTTTATTTTCCGGCTTATAATGCAAAAGCTGCATCAAATTGATACAAAATCTGTTTTATTCAAAGAAAAAAAAAAAAACTATCGTTGATATCTCAACACACCTGTATCAGACTCATTCAAAGTTAAACTTGAGCGTTAAGATGTGAGGGAAGATTATAAAATTGTTCTCAATTGACCATAAAAAATAAAGCCTACGCTTGTAAAATAAATACTTAAGAGATGAAGATAAAATAAAACACATTGCCCGCACAGTTTTGGTGAGTTAGAGTTTGTTGAGTTTATAGTTGGTTTTGTTGTCGTTAAACTTTTAGTAATTCGATATTTATACAAAAGTTATTTTATGCAAATTAAGTAATTTGGAGTTAATTTTTATTATTACCTAGATTTTTTGTATAGGATATAATTTTTGATTGATCACGCCGATGATGATAAACTGTTGTGGTGGGAAGTGAAGTATACAATGTTAAAGGTTTTATATTTTTTTCATCGGCCTACACATACACAATAGAAGTTTTTATCTTTATGGTTAATATTATATGAATGTTTTGCTGCTAGAGAAAATTCAGTTGATAAGGAGTGTTTAAGGTTTTATATGGTGGTTTTTATGTGGTAACCATACAATTTGGAATTCAATGGGTAAATTAACTGAATAATAAAACTCATCAATTCTCAATGATTCAATCAATAAAACAATACATTTCGAAACTAAACACCTCTTTTGTAACCGAAGACGAGATAAGTCCAAATCTCTCTCATATTCAAATAGTTTGGCTTTGAACTCTACTAGGTATTAACTTGCGGCGGACAAAGAGAGTAAAATCATTTTTGAAAAGTTAAACTTGAAATCGATATTTTTTAACGGTGTAGAGAAAACCAAAAAACCTTTTTGGGCTTCTACATCATCGTATTTTAAATTTTGGTTTAAACCTCAAAATATTTTTAACACAAAACCAATTCTTTTCCTAGGAGGAGCAAGCTAACCAAACGGAAAACAAATAGGTACTCCGCTATTTGTCTTCCCCTGTTTATACCACAAATAAATTATGGTATGAGTAAACAATCTTTTTGCCTGCAATATACAATGATTTTAAAACATTGAACTATATTTTATTTATTATTTTTACGTTATACTACTTGCAGAGTACACCGTAGCTTAAGTTGATTATACCATTTAAGTGCACATATGGAATATTTTTCCCAAATTATATTTTTAATAATCTGTTTATAAAAATCATTTTTTTTGTTTGAAAATTAAAAACTATTAAAATAGCTTAATTTCCCTCGACCGAATTCGTATATTTGCGTGAATGGTATAAATAAGAACCGAAACTGTTCGATACAAGTTTAATCTGCATTGATTATGACTTATGTCAAGAGGCACTGTCTACCAATAAGTATACAAAAATATTTTACATATTTTTGAAAATATATACATAGAATGGTATAAAATGATCTGATAAACGTAGAACATAGTGAATTCCTAAGCATTCAACAAATTTGGGTTTATTTATTCACAAAAATATTTAAAAAAAATGGATTTACTTATTCACTGACTGGTATAAACTGGTGTACAAAATAAAAAGTAACCTTTTTAGGTACTTCGATAAAAAATATACACGACTGGATCAAGAAAATCACGATTTAACGATTTGAAAAATCAAATGTGCAAAATTCTGCAAAATTTTCCTTGGCCGAATTCATATGTTTGGCTGAATGGTATAAACAAAGAAAAGACTGCAAATCTTTTATCTTAATTATCTTAATTATTATTTATGTCAAGCGCCACTGTATACCAATTAGTATACGAAAATATTTCACATATATTTGTTTATTTATATTTTGAATGGTATACAGTGGACTTTTTAAGTACTTCAGTAATTTCAAAAAATTTAAAAAGGTTGAAGAGAAGCTAACCAAAAAAACTTAGAACCCATTTTGGTTTTCATTTTCTCATTTTTTTTTTTTAAATTTATATTCAACCATTTAATTCTCAACTTCAATGCAATCTAAAGTAAAAGTATCTATTGTTGGGATTTCAATAAAATATCATCAAAGAATGGCGCCGCACAACTGACACTCCGTTCACCTATCTTAAAGCTGTCATAACCTAAAAAAATATTTAAACCTGTCGGTGTCGTCCGTTCGTTGTCCCTTATTTCTTTTTTTTTATTCTAATATGTAGTTGCGATTTCCCAACGGTACCAACCTATGATATTTTTGTGTACGTCTGTATTTCGCTTTCATTTTAGATAATTCTTTAAATTTTTTTGTTCCCACACATTTCTCGCAGATTTCTTTTTCCAAATCAAATTGCACTTCAGACAAAATCTCCGAAGCATAGAAAAATAAATCCATCAGAAGAAAAAATAGCACAAAATAGTTCCAATAGTCAACCGGAGAAGGTTGCATTGATGTTTTATTGTATGAAAAGGTAAGTTTTTAAAATTATTTTCACTTTGCGCAACTGGTATAAATTAAAGAATAACTGTCTTCTCTGCAAATAGTCAAAATTAAATTCTTTTCGTATGATTATTTTAACATGTCAAGTGGGGTCATCTAGTGCACAGCAAAAATGACCAATCATTTGCATTGTCCTCTAGTTATTGGTATAAATTGGTCTAATACACAAAGAATAGTTAAAATATTATCTCAGAAATGCAATCCTGGTCTGTCCAAGCTACAACAATAACTCCGTGACTATAAAGTTATGAATCCAACATCCAAACCAAAACAAGAGGTTGCCTGAGATTCTTCAGATCAGCTCATAAGGAAAAGGAAAACGGAGCATGATGGGCGCATAAAAAATGCTGCCAGAAACCAGAAACATATAAATTGTTGGATGTTCAATGAACTATTCAATCTTTCTCTCCAGCTCCAGCTATCCAGATCCAGAGTCGTCATAGTTGTTCTCCTTTGATTCTATGGTAGGTTATACGATTCCTTGGCATCAACGTTGTAGGTTCTGTTCATTGTTATACGTAGGTATAGTAGGACTTTGAATGTCTGGATTGCAGTGGCACTCTTACAGTGTGGTATATCAGGAGAAGTGGTTTGTGGCATGGCAGCTTCTTTTCTTAGAACTACATCTCTATATAATATAATATGTATGCTGCATTTGCCATCAATCGATGCAGATATACTTGTGTATCTTCGTGGAAAAACAGCTGTGATTTTTTCCCTATACTTTTTTTTGTGTGGTAACCATGATTAAACTTCATCTCTGCTGAACAATGAAAGAAAATGTGAAAATGCAACTAATCGGATTCATCCGTTTGGGCGTCGTCGTCATCTTCCAGAATGAAAATAAATCTCGGATTTTGTGTTGGGTGGATACGGTAGTCTATTTAAAGAGCATCTTAATAATACGGGTAGCTTAAATAGCCTTTGTAGAACTGGAAGATAGAGATGGATAGTCAACTGTACAGACAGTGATGTTTGCTTTGAAATCATAAACACTAAAATCTTTTCACTTGATAAAATAGATTTTTGTGTTCTCGAGTTCGAGAAAGAAATGAGAAAGAATTTTAATGACTTTAAGTTACTATTTTTTTCATCTAAACAGTCCATATTTGCTATATCCATTTGACTGGTATAAACGAACAGAACCCACTTAATAAGACAACAGCTGTCGAAAATGTATACTTTTTATTTGATTTTTTACAGATTTGGTTGATTTATTATCGTACCTGATTGGTATAAACTGGTCGAGCGTACAGAGAGGGAATAGCTACATGGAATCTTTAGAGTTAACTTCTAAATTGGGTTTAGAACAATCTTTCTTTAGGAAAGCTCACAATTTACACTCATATAATCGATACGTGGTTTAAAATGTTTATACCAATCACCAGATAAACAATATGTTATTATTTTACGTCTATAAGAAATGCGAAAAAGTTTAAATATAAAATTATAGTATGTAGTGTGTAAGAAAGAAATCAACATGCTTATTTTTGTCTTTCAAATTGCCAGGTACTGAGTGATTTATACCATTAGTTTTGGCGACATTTAAACCCACGTAAAACCTTTCGGGGAGCATGCATTTTGTAGTTGCTGAGGGGATCAATTTGACATATTTCGAAGAGGATTTGCTTCGATAATTTGTTCACCTTCAATGTCCCTGCACTAAAAACGAAATTCTATCAACTGAAAAAACCATTAAAAATCAATTGTCTTTCATTTCAATCATTAATTACACCTGCTGCCAAAGCTACATTTTCATCCTTTGTTCGTTGTCTTACATTGAGGGTAAATTCTTTTCCTGATGGATTGCAGATATAGGGATCTTCCATTTGATTGATGAACAATGACCGCCAAACACCTTTGCCCCAGACTTGTAGAACAAAAATAAATGATGGGGGTTCAGACAGACAATAATTATGCCACTAAGAAAAAATAATAAAAAAAATTTCTTTCAAAAACATTGTCTCGTCTATTTCTTCTTCGAAAGTTTACTGGAAGATTGATGAAAAAGTGCAAATGCAACAACAAAAAGGAAAAGAACTTCAAATGAAGTAAAAAGTACAATACCAAAGAAAAAAATGCACCATAATATATAATAAGAGTGCACGCGCGATGTGGACCGTGACTCAAAAAAAAAAAAAAAAAAAAAAAAAAAAAAAAAATATACAACAAAATCGGATTCTTTTCGAATGGATGGTGTAATTTTCTCCTTAATTTTCCGCCGAGTGGCGGTAAGTCCAATTAGTTTCACTAGGAAAATCTATTCAACTCTAAAACTCCTCATCAAGATGGCATATTGCATCGCATCGTACGGAAACGTTCTCACTCAGAAAACGTGTGTAAATCCAGGTCGTGCATTAGACCATTGCAACTTATAATGCAGGATTTAGAGAGAGTGGGAGGAGGCGATGGTGTTAGATACTCTTGCATCAACAGTTTTGTACTTGCAACAAATGAAGGCACTGTAAAGGTAATATATGGATTCAAACAAATAAAACTGAAGTGCGATATTAACCTAACATATGATTGGTATAAAAATGATTAGTAAAAAATTATCTGGAAGAAATACTACTGGTGTTTATAAGTAGGAACTTTTGTTGCCTTAATCAAGTAGATAAGTATCTTTTTTGAAAGTTAATACAAAAAGGGTATTTGATTAATGAATTCAAAAAGAAAACTCAAAAAAAAAAAACCCGACGAACTATCCCATTATATACCTACCAAATATAACATTATACCAATCAGCAAATAATTAAACAGAATTGTGAGTAATTTATTTATCTTCAGTTCTTATACACTTATATAACGTCACAATAAATAAGTATTTAATTTCTAAACTTTTGGAGTAGCAATAAGAGTTTTTATACCAGTTAAAATTAAATAGTGACTTGTTGTTGAACAACAGTGCTCCATAAATAGCAGGTGGAAATATTACACTTATATTTATTCAGGTATTAATTTCATGAATCGTATAAAATTGTCCAACGCTGATTGTGATTGGTATAAATTGATCTAACACACATATCGAATAGATTTAAGCATTTTTTTGGATAATTATATGTTTAAAGAGGTATCACAAGCCATAAAAGCACCAATGTACGACCAAGTCGTGTACCTACTGTATCGATTTTTTTTTTCATTTAAACAAAAAAAAAAAACTTTCATCGGCATATTCAATTCTCTGTTATAAATTTCATTCTTATATATGCAATTACAATAATTTTGAGGTTTATGTATTCTATTGGGCGGGCGGGATTGGATGCATCCCTGCTGTGCTGCGGTTATGATGATAGCTTATTAATTTACCAGGCGAAAGTGGAGAGATTATATAGAGAATTTAAGTCAATGGCATTCACATAAATGAAAATAACTTAATTACCCATTTATGTATATTTTCGAATGGTTAACTAATCGTTTCGGTGTTGAATAGGGTTCCGCTTATTTATTGGATCTCCAATTAGTTTCGACTCGATGGACTCTATTTAGTGGCAGGTAAACGGTTATTGCTACATTAATTATTATTAAGATGTTTGACAACTTGAATAATCTCTAGGTAATAAATGAAATTAATAATTTAAAGAGTTAATGTTGTTGCTCTTAAGTTTTAACTTTATTTTTTTTTGTTTCTTACTTGTACACCGATTTGTAAATCTAAAATTAAATGTTTTTTTTTTTTATTTATTTTCAAAATATTTTAACATAAGAAACATTAAAAACCAGATACTTAAATTTCTTTTCGTTTTTGATGAAATTGAAGGTAACATTAATAAGTTTCCCTTAATTACTTGAGTTGCCTATCCTATCTCATTTCTACTTCGTAAGTATAAGAGTAGTAGGTATAGTAGAACTAGTTATTTTTAATTATCTCTAAAACTAGAGGAGAGATTTCGCATTTGATTTTCACTGTTTGACTTAAAATTGGAAGAAGCATTGAATTATTAATTTTTCAAAAACTTTTCACTAAAACAATTTGATTTAAAAACACAATTAAAATATGGAACGTGTAATATGACATTGTAAGTGTTGCCGTTTCCCACCTAGTATAAACGGTTTCTTTCTTGTCTCGACCAAACCCACACGCTCTAGCTTTTTGCCACCCTGTATAGTGTTTAGTAGATACAAATAATGTTGTTTATTAGCTGATTGGTATAAAGTAGTAAAACGTACATATAAGAAATGAAAAATTTTCTGAGATGATGTATTTTGTTTTTTGACAACTTTTCACATGTGTACATACAATCTTCCGACAAATCTTTGTCTTACAAATGATTTTTAAATGGTATAAATTATTAAACTTAATTATTACTATAGAATATAGATTTGAATTATAAACCTTCAAAGTGTTTAATCAGACAATTTTACTTCTATCTACAAATTGATTTGTTGTTAAAGACTGAAAAGCTTTTAAAACTAAAATCAAAAATGCTTTATACCAATAGAAATTCACACAGTCAAATTGGTTGTTTATTAATATTAAATTGCTACTTTAATAATTATAAATTCATGATTTTTTTTCAACAATCATCAGCATCATCATCATTATGTTAACAAAAACTAATCAGGTAAATTTTATGATTTTATATGCTTCTGTTATGAAATGAATAAAAACAAAGACTATCTTCTCCACAATTCGCTTTGTGTTTTCCATTGCTTGATTGTATTTATTTTTTGCGCTTCTAAAATGGAACTTCGTTAGTTTTAATTGAATGAATGGTTATATCATTCAGACTCTAGTCAGATTGTTTTGATCAAACGTCATTGTATTCGAAAAATAAAACCTGTTGCCACTAATTCGATGGCAACTTTGTGATTGGCAAAAGACAAAAAAGTAGTTTTTTTCGCTAGCATCAGCCGTTGGATTTTTTTTTTTTATAAATTTTTGCTTAGCATTAAAGAACCAGTTTTTTTTTGTTTCTCCTATAATCCTCTAACGTGTCAATAAAATTACTGCCCCGCCGACACAACATCTTCCTCTATATTATACTTATTTCTTATAATTTATTTCCTATTTTATATTTTTGGTCTCATTTATTTTAATCGATAAAATCTTAAGTGTGTCGTTTGTCTTCCGCATGAATTCGAATGCAAGGAATCATATGCAAACAACAACAAAAACTAAGCAATCATTAGTTTTTTTTTTCAAATCTTTCGAGTTTCAATGAGAGACACACATGTCGAGTAAACAGGAAACTCAATTACATTACATGGTTTACGATCATTACATTTATAAACAGAAAATTCAATTTTTACGATCTTCATTCAAATGACAAGAGACACCATGGTACATTGACCGACCGTCAGAGGGCAGCAGGGAATGCTACAGGCATCAGGCTTCACGAACCACCAACAGAATTACGCAATCCATTGTATATGGATGTGTGTTTGTTTACACTTTATTACACTTTAAATTGAGTCTAAGTGGTATCGATTGTTCACCGACAGCTACTGTCAACATAAATTCCCTGCTCGATACTTGCAATCTCACCGAGAGATGTCTCGCACGACCGTAATATCTTCTGCTGAATATTCCCTCAATTCCAATTCGAATCCGAAGACCATTATTATATTTGCCAAGCGCATTATAACATGTTGTGCTGTGTGTTGTGTGCGTGTGCCTGGTTATGGTGCTTGAGTGCATTTCCAGGTTGGATGCACATTTTATGGCCCGACTAGACTACTGCTGCCACTCGGAATCGGGCTATACAGTACATGTATACAGCCTGGCTAACTAGGCGCAAAAGAGATGCTGAGGCACTTAAAGACCGTTTAAGAGCTGTTTTCCCGGACGATGATCACACCGTTTGAACTAGCTTCTCGAAAAAGATACACCGGTCATTATCATCACAAGGTAATTAGCTCTAGTGTTGCTCACATTAACGTTCTTCAGATTCGTATCTTACATATCCAAGCTGTGTTGTGTATATCTTTGAGACTTTGGAAGAAAAATGTATGCCACAAGTATATATAGTAAGGTTTTCAGCACAGGCAAAGAGGAAAACTTTTTTTTTCATCAGCGTTGCCGTTCCGTTCAGGAATGTCAATGGATATGTTTATAAAAATAAAAAGATACGCAGACAAAAATTAAATCCAAAACAGGATTTATCAAACTTGGTCTTATAGGATGGTGCCATAAAAATTTAAAAATTCGATTTTATCAATTAAAATTATATTTACATAGCGAGATGTTAATCGTACAGATTCTGAATTTGCAATCAATTTTCTTTCAAAATTAAAATTAAAATATGTAAATTCAAAATCATGGGAGTATGTTTTTTAAACGAGTTTTTAAGTTATTTTTTTGGAGTTGAAAAAATATATAAATATAATGTACTGGCTAATATTTTCTATATGTATGTGAAAGAACATTTTATACCAATTAGAGAATAAATTAACTGCAATAATATGTTTAAAATGTTTGTCTTCGATTCTCTACGTGCGCCAGACTGGTATAAATAAAACTATTACTGTCTGCACTAAGTCCCATGTGTGGAAAATGAATAATGTTTTGACATATTATGCTATTAATCTTAGGTGCAAAATGAAGGTGTCTAATTAAAGACGAAAACAGTACAATTGTATATTAATACAATTAGGTCCAGTTTTTCAGTTCGAGATAAAAAGTTATATCCGAGTTAACTCATCAAATATGGTGAGTTAACTCATCATTAGCTGAACAGATGCTTTTGATATTTTATCCATCGAGTTTGTTTAGTCATTCTGCACATCATTATCCACAGCAAACTGCTTTCTCAGTTAACTGTGGGTGAATTTACTTCTAGAGTAAGCTAACTCTGGCTTAACTCACCACTGAAAAATTGGGCCCCATTGGTATAAACTGATCCAACAAACTTCTTAGATCTCTAAAACTAAAGCAAAAAAAGTGTTAAAAATTTATAAACACGACGGGAAAAAAGCACAGATTGTTAAGAGTTCGTCTAATTTGTTTGTTTTTTTTGGGGGGAAAAATTAAATTTAAATTCTTCAACTTAAACCGCATTAATTCACACAACGGCAACACTTGCACTTTCTGAAAACTTAAATAAAACTGTTTTTCCGTCATAAAGTATAGCATGATATTATATTTTATGTTATTGTTTATCGAATTGACATAAGTATTTATAATAATAGTTAATGTTTAACTGTCAAAATTTGTTTTTTTTTGGCGTATGAAATGTGTGTATACAAACTAGTTTCAGCCATGTCATCTGTATGGTTGCTGCACTATAGACTTACTTAACCATAATTTGGCCTAATTGAGGCTTATTTCTTTGTTTTGACAGTTGGCTCTGCGGGGAGTTTTTTTTTTTTAAGAGAAATCATTAGGAATCTATTGTCTGTCAGGGGTCATGAATAACCAAAAATATCTGACAACCATCATCAACGTTAAACGTATTAGTTACAAAATCAGTGAAAATATTTCGTGCGTTCAAATTATTGAGGTTAACAATATAAATAGTTTGTTGTTTTATTGATTTTAAATGACTTTAAATTAAGGCGTAAATTGATAAAATGAAATTCATTCATTTGATGATTTATCTTGATCTTGAACATAATTTTAAAGAAACTTTCGTTTGGTCTTGGGAAAATTGGAGGAACATAATTTTGTTTTTTATGAAATAAAAGCCCTGCTGATGTAAATGTTGTCAATACAGTTTTTTGTAATCTTTTCATACACAGAATCTAGAAGTTTTAAGTATAACTTTAAAGACAGTTGCAAAATAAAAAAAAAAGGAGTGCAAGTGGTCAAAACGTTTGTTGTCACAGTATTCTTTAACATAACGTACAGTCGACTCTCTCTTAGTCGAATTTTCACGGGATACCAAGATTTGTTCGAGTTAGAGAGAGTTTTGGAAAAATTGAAATTATAGAGAGACATTTTTTTTTATTTTTTGTATTTAATAAAAAAAAGATTCATATACGTATTTACAAAAATTTAACAAAAGTTTGTTATAAGCTTCTGTATAAAAAATCTAATTTTATTCGGTTGATCAGATGTTGAGATAGTAGAAAATCAAAGAAACCGTTCTATGAGAGGTACTGTTAATAAACGTAAAATATAAACTTTAAAAATTTTAAATGGTAGATCGTACTAATTTTAACACACTAAAAAACTTTTTTGAAAATCGTAGGAGTCGTTTTTGAGAAAAAAAATATTTTTCTTAACGGTTTTTTAACATTTGTATGGGAGGCACCGTTATTTTTGGGTATTAGGATAATTTTTGTCAAAAATCTTCTAGATAAAGTTAAAAACTGCAATTTACCAAGTTTAATAAAAATCGACCAAGTCGTTTTTGAAATATTGAGTTTTCAAAAAAAAAAGTTTAAAACTTTTTTTAAAAATCTAAAAAATATTTTTTTTTGAAAATTTTGGTACACTATTTAGAATGTGTCAATAATTCTTCAAAAAAAAAATTTATCAGAATCAGTTTAACCGTTTTCTAGGAAAGCGAAAATCAAAAAAAAATGGTTCTTTGGGAGGTACCATTAATAACCATTTTTCGGAAATATTATTTTTTTTAAACGGCAACTTATAACTATTTAAATTTATTGAGTTCTTAAAAACAAATTCGGTAGCGCTGGATTTGAGAAAAATAAATTTTTCCTTTTTGGCCAAGAAATTTTGTATGGCAGCTACTGTTAATTTTGGTCTAAAAAAAAGGGAAAAAAACGGGTGGGGGAATGTCCAAAAAACGCTAGGTACCAAGTTTAAAGAAAATCGACCCATCCGTTTAGGCTGTAGTCGAACCGACAGACAGACAGACGGACGTTTTTGCGAGACCCACTTCTTTCGTCTTCGCTATCATCGTAATGTCAAGTTTGATCAAAATCTCGAGTTCGATTTTTTGTACGAATACATTACTTGCCATATAGTACCTATATTCGCAAGTAAAAAGAGGCCAGATTAAAAAAAAAATCCCGACAAAGCTGAAATTTGTTAGAGAGCTTATTTTAGAGATTTGTCGGGCGAAATTCATACTTTTTTTTTTGTAAAATCTCAAAATTTATGCATTTGTTTTTCGAAAAATGTGAATGCAAAAGTTTAAACTTAAAGCCTAGTACGCAGATCGCGCTAAATTTTCGTTTTCATACAAAATTCTCTCCAAAATTTAGCCAAGCTAAAATTGAGCCATGCATTTTAGCCGAAACAAATTTTTGTTTCTTACTGTACATCATTATCTGTCAAAATTTAGCGCACGAAATAATTGTTCGGCACATTAATTCTCGAGCTAAATTATGAAGGTTTTTAGAATTCTTGAATTTTTTGTGAATTTTGCCCTGTGAAAATAAAAAGTGACGACTGAAGAATCCATTTCATTAGCTTAAAATTTCTTCAAATAATGAAAAAAAAATTCTTTGAAATTGTGACATATTCTCCACAACGCTCTCATGTCAAAATTTAGATAGGGTTTTAGCTGATGTTTGTAGAGAAAAGTGGGAGCTAAAATTAAGCGCCACCTGCGTACTAGGCTTAAGCTTGTAAAACACAAAAAATATTCTGACGCTTTTTTTTTTGTAAAAGCAATAAGTTCTTTTTTACAAATCACCGCGCGGTGTCAGATTTTGGTCGCGTTTCCGCTTTTTTTTTCTCAAAATCTATAGGGTTTGGAAATTGCCACAGATGGATTTTGGCGGCCATGTTGTTCTGTCAAATCTGTTGTTTATTATTCAGTTACTGATGCCAAATCACCATGGAAAATTGCACGATTAAATGAAATCAAAATCTTTTGGACCAACGATACGTGTGTTGCGCCTATTTTACAAGGTGCCTTCCAAGTCGATTATCAAAAGTTTGTTGGCCAAATTTAAGTCGAACGATTTAATAATTTTCCTATGTTTTGTCAAAGGGTTTATAAGTGCTATAGTACCTGGATACGATTTTTAAATTTCAAAAGAAATTTTATTTATTTCAGAAAAACCTACAGTATATATTCCAATGTGTTATATAGGTATTCTTTGATATTTCGAACTAAATTATTTTAGAACTTTGACATGACATATAAACAGGACTTTTACATACATTTATATTTTATATAATGTGACCCACCACCAGATATCATGGGTGTGATGCTTATAGCTTTATTAAAAATACTTTTATAAAATATCTACTTTATTAAAATGTTGTTATATATATATTTGCCAAAACCTTTTGACTTGATTGTGCGATTCGTACAAATTTATAGTCAAAAACATTCTATGTACATAGGTTTTCCGGTGTTAAGTTTCAAAGGGTCAATTCACCTATATTCATAACATAACTATATGTGTATCTAAATTTAAATTTATATTTGATCATCGTCACTAAGATCTCTTATAACTAACTAATCGTTAGTTTATCAAATATAAATCAATTCTATGTCCAATAAAAAAGGTGACATAATTTAGTTGAATTATTTTTTCTTCAGTAAGGTACCCAAAGTAACATTTTTATATTGTATGTGCTTGAACTATACTAAGGGTGACTCAATCAATTTATTTACTTGGAGGTTTACAGTCAAAAAATTAGCCACATCCACTATACATAAACAATTCAAGCGTAGTTCTTAATGTGGTTAACCCAAAACACATATACAAACACTAAAAAAATATCCCATTACAAAAAAAATAAAAAAAAAAAAAATAAAACAACAATTCACACAACAAAAAGAATAAAAGTTAAATCCCTAACACTCACCTTATCCTTCGTGACAGTTTCACATGACAAAGGCTGGTGGACAAGTGACACTTTGCCATCGTCGGAAATTCGAATGTAACTTGGTGGTGGTGCCACATCCTGAAGTTCTTCTTTGTCTTCCTCTAGGGTTCTCATATCCAGAATTGGTCTGCAAGAGAACAGAAATAAAAAATATAGATAAGCATTAAGTAAAATTTAAGCTGAAAGTAAGTTTGCCCTCATATTATGAAAGAAAATTATGAATTTAATTTAGGTCAGTGTTTCATGTCAATCTTATAATCCCAAAAGGCCGCATCAAAAGGCAAAAATAATAAAATAAAATTTAAGACAAAACGATTTCATATTCATATTGTGATCTTCATTTTTCGCTATCAAAGTGACGGTTTTAATTTTTTAATGACACGCTCAACTCATTCCGCGCAAAATGCACAACGAAGCTCGCAGAAAAACGTCAAGTTGAATGAAAAATTATTCAAAAGTAAAAATAAAAATCAAAACCTGCAACCTGGCCATGTGAACTGAATGGAGAATGACTGACTTCGGCGAGGGGCAAGTTGGTGATGGTGAGATGGATGGAGATGAAGAAGTTGCCCCCGCAGGCGGCCAAGACAGAGAGTCATTCATGCAGGCAGGCTGTCTGCCATGCCAGTGCCATGCCAGGCAAGCCCAGAGCCCGTGCAATCTAAGAAATAATAAATGAAAGTCGAGTAAAATAAAATCTCAACAAAAAAAAAAAAAAAACAGAAAAAAGAAAGAATTATTCACATCTTTTCGTGGATAAAGGTAGACAGACGTTAATTTAAAGTCATCCAGATGGTGGTACGGTGGGGTACGCCCACGTTTCTATGATAAACCTGAAACGGGCGGCTTACTGGACGATTTTAAGGCGCTTTAAAGAAATGTTTCACGGACCACGATGTGTGGAGATAGATTTTTTTACTTATAGGGTGTTTTAACCAGTGCTGTCGTCATCCGATTTTTTGGGCTGAGTACGCACATCTCACGAGTGAGAAAAAAAGAATACACTTGAAAAGCCTACAAGAAACTTGCGAAACAATGGGAAACTGTATAGGAACAAGGGATATCCCAGGAAAATTAGACACAAAATAGCAAAAACTTCAAAAAAAGCATATCCTAAAAATTACACTTAAACTTTTGGGGGGTGAAATTCAGTTTTTTGTAAATATGTCCATAACTCTAATTTAAAAAAAAATTAAATGTGATAATTAATATTATATACGAAGATCCGGAAAAATGAAAAATTTCTATGCATTATTTTTCAAAGGGTACGAGCCCAACTGTAGTGCCTGGGTGAAACGCATTTGGACTACTAAAGGTGACATAGAAACATTCAATTTAATAAAAATTATGCAATTATGTATACACAAAAATTATTGTTGCACTTTTTTTCGTAAAGGCAATAGATTTTGGGACAATTTGCGCCAACATTACAATATCAGTTTTTTTTTTTTAAATGTAGGTAGCTACCTACTATTTTACACATTGCATTTTACGCACCTTTTTCGCAAAATCTATTTTTTTTTTTACTAACAAAAGAAAGTTTTTTTAATTTTTAATGATCAACATTTAATAAGCCACAATTTTTCACTTCAATTAACCACCTCAAAATCAAGAGCACATTTTGGGTTCTTTTGAGAAAGTACTTTTTCAGTACTAAGTACTGAATTTAATTGAAGTGAAATCCTAATTTTGCTAGACTAGAAGTAGAAAAGAATGAAATTTGCAATAATCATTCTTCAATTCAGAAGCTGAAGCTTTAATGAAGTAAAATTACGCTACAGTAATAAAAATTGAGCTGGCAACGAGATGAGAAAAGTCTTGGTTTTCGAATTAGGTGGCCCAAACTAATCCATTTTAATTTGCAGAGAAATTTATTTTTTTTTAAGTATTAAACAACTCAAGCAGTGCGAAAAATAATACTATTGACAGCACTGATTAATGTAAGTAGGTATCCTCACTTTGATTTCTGTATCAAAACAACAACACGTCACAGATCACAAATGCAGTTTCAACCTACAGTCAACAGGAAACTGGAATATTATGGAATGCATGAATGAAATTGAAAATTTTGATTTTAATTGAGAATTTTTCAGATGTTTTCTTTGCATTATTTTTTTATGTTTTTTTTTTTCGTTCGCGTAAGCGTGTGTTGCCATTGCCATTGCAATTTTCTTTTTTAACAATAATTTATTAAAACGTCTTTTGTTGACGAAAGAATGAGGAAATCCAACAATAATTAAAGGGTTTTTTTTGCAGTCAGATGAGCTGTGTGTTTCTATATAAGAAAGATACATATGTATATGTATAATTTTTTTCAGCATAACGAGGATCAGGATGTCTGTTTTTGGATGTGAATTTTTTAATTGGTATGTTTACCGCGTCTCTTCGCATTAACAGTGGGAGGATGTGAGTGCGGCAGACAGATATATTTTGTTAGTCTGTCAGATTGAGGAGGTGATGTTGAATATGAAAATAAACGAGAAGATTTAAAAAAAATAAACAAAGCGGTCAAATGTGGAAAGCTTGACAGACGAATGAGATTTCAATCATATAAACATGACAAAGAAAAGGGTGTGAAAAAGTTTTTTTTTAAATATCTTTTTTCTTTAGAATGTTTAAGTAATCAAGATTCACAAAGAAGATTAATTTGCTTCTAAAGAAGATCGGGGTTTGCTATATCTAATCATAAAATATTTGAAATCTTTGGAATAAAAACAAAAAAAAGACCAAACAGTCAGGGAGGTGACCGTAAAATTATCTATCTCATCGCAGCTATTGAGAAAATGGACACCAACTGAATGTTTAAAGTCATCAAATTTACGAAAACGCTGATCGGACAATTTTTCCAGGTTGCTATGGTTGGCAGGGCCGGACCAACCATATGTGCAGGATGTGCAAATGCACAGGGCGCAAAATTTTGGGGGCGCATTACCAGGAGCAAGACAATTTAATTTAAACTGGCGCAAACAAATATGTACTGCCATTTGAATTTTAACCACAAAACTTGTTCAAATAATCCCAAAATAACATCCATCACAACTGTGCTAAGTTATTTCTTGTCCACTAATTAACTTCACTGTCATTGTTGCATTTAAATAGAATTTAACTTAAAATATCTTAAAACTAAAGAGCCCACTAGACCTACGCATTGAAAGTCTACCTCCTGTGGTAATGGGCAAAAAGTCTATATGAATGTGTGCTTTCAACAACTCTTGCACAGGGCGCAAATTTGACTGGGGCTGGCTCTGAAGGTTGGTAAGCGTTTTCGGCTTCATTTTTGATGCGTGCGCATTTTAACATTTTCCAAACCTTCTTTTCTTTATTGGCAGAATTTTAAAACCAGAATTTTTAAAAACAGAATTTTGAAAAGCAGAATTTTGCAAAACAGAATTTTGACTCAGCCAGAATTTCGACCCCAACCCAAACTTTTCAAATGTTAATTTATTTAAAATTTGTTTGATAAACAAAATTTTAACACAAAAACTACAC
This sequence comes from Leucozona laternaria, assembly GCA_932273885.2. Classification (NCBI taxonomy): domain Eukaryota; kingdom Metazoa; phylum Arthropoda; class Insecta; order Diptera; family Syrphidae; genus Leucozona; species Leucozona laternaria. Next base: position 30,348,237 of record OW026368.1, on the reverse strand, counting down.
TTTTAAAAGAAACTTAGTCAAAAATAATTTCCCCTATAGGCTATAGCTCTTTACGTTTAATTTGTTGTTGTTGTTTAAAAATTCAATGAAATTGAGGGAATAAAGAATGGTCGAGTCTAATATACTGAAATTCTAGTATGAATAGTACAATAAATAATAATAATAGCCCTTTTCATTTATAACGAAAACTGTGCATTATATAGGGTGTCCCCTTATTCGTGCAGTATATTTTGGGAGATGATTTCTTGGTTCATTCCAAGAGGCAATTGGGTCAATTTTTGAAAAAAGACTTAAAATGAAAAAAAAAAAAAACAGTGATATGCTATAGTTTTTTAAAAAGATAATATTCCATTATTTCATTTACTGAATCAAGTTGTTTAAGTGAATAGATTTTGAGGAGTTCAATTTTAGATTTTTGAAAAAAATAGCGCATTTTTTTCAACTTGATTGTTTTTTTTTTTGAATTTTTGGTATTTATGTACCACTGTTTTTTATATTTTTAATCAAAGCCTGAAACTGTTTCTTAGTTTTTTGAAAAATAAAAAAAAACAAAAGGTATTTTTTTCCCGGAGAAAAACCCATTTTAAGTCAATGTTTCAGAAATTGTAGGACAAACAATTATAACAGTTTTGGTTTAAAAAAGTTCTGTTTATGCGGCCACTCAGGGACACGGCTCTCCGCCTTCAGGCACCAAGATTTTTTTCTTTTTTCCCCACTTTCAATGGCGAAAAACTGTTATAACTGTTATAAATTAGCATTTCTCTAGTCTGGTCGGATAAATAATTATTGTTCTGTTGTCAATTTATAACGAAGCACTTGCCTTCTCTTATTTTATGAAATAGGTCTCTTGTCTAAGAAAAATTCTGAACATCGAATAGGGTATAATTTTGGATCGTCTTTCTCCTTAATTCATTCCATGATTTCCAAGTTATGAGCTGATTGCGTTATAGTTGAGAATATAAGCACATAACAAAGTCACTGGACAATTGACTTTCTTGAAGGCTCTGACATGCCTTCAAATGGACAAGTCTTTGAATTTTCTAGAAGTACCTACAATGTTAACCTTTTTGTATCAAAAACTCTCAACTAATTCGTCACAAAAAGAAAAAAAAACAATCATGACGCAAAATTTGTCAAAAGTGTCCATTATTCCTACGTGTGCTGGGTGCCCCATCATCATTACCTCCTTTAATAAGAAATTCATGCAATTTTCAATTCACCTCCTTTTCACTGTCAAGCCAACAATAATTTATTTGTTCCAACCACACACACACACAAACAGAAAAGTGATTATGCATTAAAATAAAATTTATTACTCCTGTTAATGTCAAAAGTTTTTTTTTATTATTTTTTTTTTGCAATAATATGCTGTCAAAGGCGCTCCTTCGAATTCGTGAGAAGAATAAATAAAAACTAAGCCTCAAGTCAGCAGAGTAATCTAAAGCCATACCATATAAGCATAAAACAGGTGGTCGAACCCTTAAAATTGTTTCTTAATTCCCTGATGTTTCGTCAAATGTGTTAAACTATGCATACAAATATATGTGTGTGTACGTGATGAGGAATGCCATCGCAGAGAGACTATCCCACAGAATGTTTTGATTGAGAGATTCAGGAATCATACAGAGATATCATAATGCAAACGTGGAAATCTTCCTTCACCCTCAGCCGCATCAGACCGACTTCAGCTCTGAGAGAATCAAAAATAAGATTTTCTGCTGCCGAGAAATTATATGCAACAAGTGTGTGATGCCTAAAGGTTCCTACACTCCATCCTCCCCACATCATCGCATATAGTCTGGAAGAGGAGCCGACAGTAAGACCAAACCAGATACCAATGTTGGGTGATGCCTGAAGCCCCACATCTCCAAAAATAGAGTACCCCACAATGATATAGGGCGGCTAAATGGTGTTACAATACTCAATTCCGATCACGTAGGTCGACTTCATATAAATTCCGAAACAAAAAACAAAAAGTCGCAACAAATTTGTTCTTCCTTGCTTCTTTGCGCCTTCAGACTTGCTTTCGGTCTTCCTGCTAAAACAAAAAAAAAAAAAAAAACATTTAGACTGCAGTTGTTGTGTTTAGCTGGCAGAATGAATCCGAATGCCGGGCGTTCAGATTTCCAACCCACTTACAATTCGATTAGAACATTAACTCTTGGATCGAATTGAAGTCAACTCGATGGCCAAATGGGTTGATTTACTTCCTTGAAAAAAAAAAAAAAAACTAACACTGAGTCTGTCTGTCCCCTCAGGGTGTTGAATGTCATTCGATAGATACAACTTTAACAACTCACAGCATGTGTGGCAAGTTAGTTTTATATCAGTTTTGGATGACGTGTGAAACTTTTTTCTTATTTGTATTTATGTTTATTAAAAGTGACAGTTTGACTTTTGAGGGTTGACGGTTGAGGGGCGAAAAGCCCTTCAAGAGCGTCGTGCGACTGAAGAAATTTTCGCCATACACATAAATCAGGATTTTATACCCACACCTACGAGTATATATAAATTTGGAATTGTTTGGACACTTTTTGGAGAGGACGAGCCTCTATATCGATCATGAGTCATTATTAAATTGGTGTTTTTGAATATGAGTCGTTGTTCTGAATTCTAAAAGTCTTTACTACATAAAAATTGTGATATTGCACAGAAAGAATATAAGAGACCCAACCTCAATGGATTATGAGAAACATTTTTGGGTTTGGCAGCGTTATTAAGCGTCAGAGCGACAATTTTAAGGGACATTCTAAGGTTCAGACTTAGACCCATTGGCACTGGCAGGCGGAAGTCCAAAGAACGAAATGGCTTTTGGACTTTCGAGCTCACCTAAACTTTGTTTTTTCAACAAGAACCCTTCCAAGAGGTGGGGGAAAATTTCAAGAAAATAAAAAATAACAACTGATTAACAAGTTAAGTTAACGACTATAACATTGCCGTAGTATGACCGAAAGGGTTCTTTTCTTCCAAAGTAGTGATATTTTGAATTAGTACAGAATGTGAACTATCTTATGACGAATGAAAATAATAAAAATATACTAATCTCTCTGGTTAATCCTATGTGCTTCTGATGGCAGTGAATTATAGACATAAGGAAGAAATTAAAATTTGGATCTATTTAAAAAAAATTAAATAATGTGTACAAAATTCCAAAGATTTATTTAAAGTTGGTAGAGTTTGTGTGCTCTAGGAAATAATTACTCCTACCTGGAAATTATTTTGGAAAATAATAAGCCATACATTTTAAGGGAAACAAATTTTGCCAAACATGTCAAAATTTTAAATTTAAATTGGAAAAAGGGCAACAAAATAAAATGAAAATATCATCAGAATGAGAATTTTGGCTTAGTTTACAAAAAATCGGATAAAAACTACGTATAGGTAAAACACCCAGATTTTTACTTGCGATATAACGGGGGTTTAATTTAGAAGTATAGAACTTTAAGTTGGTAACACTATTTTAATTGGCGGCCATTTTGTCAGCTGTCAAGTGATTTATTATTAGTTTGGATTGGCATTTTATCATGAATCAACGATGACCACGGGGCACGGCAGGCGCAGCAGCAATCTCGTTTCAAATCCATTCACCAAATGTAAGCCGCACTTGGTGAATGGATTTGAAACGAGATTGCTGCTGATTCCGATTTTCAACAAGAAAATTTTGTTTAGCGATGAAGCTCATTTTTGGTTGAATGGCTACGTTAATAAACTGCTTTATTTGGAGTAATGATAATCCTCAAGTGTATGTTGAGACACTGTTACATCCACAAAAACTGACTGTTTGGTGTGCTTTATGATTTGGTGGAATAATTGGTCCGTACTTCTTTAAAAACGATGCTGGCCAGAACGTTACAGTCAATGGTGACCGCTATAGAGCCATGATTACTGACTTTTTCGTTCATCAATTGAACAACCATGATGTACAGGAACTATGGTTTCAACAAGATGGCGCAACATGTCACACAGCTCGAGCCACAATTGATTTATTGAAGGTAACGTTTGGTAACCGCATATTGTTTCACGTTACGGACCCGTGAATTGGCCTCCAAGATCGTGCGATATAAGATAAAACGCCACTTGACTATTTTCTGTGGAAATATGCGAAGTCGCTAGTCTACGCTGATTAGCCCGAAACGTTTGACCACTTGGAGGACAACATTCGCCACGTTATTGCCGATATACGGCCACAAATGTTGGAAAAGTCATCGGAAATTGGACCTCCAGATTAGACTACGTCCGAACCAGCCTTGACGGTCATATGCCAAAAATCATATTTTAATTAGAATGCCAGAAGATTATCTTAAGAATAAAGTAAATTTTATGACAAATTAAAAAAATATGCACAACTTGATCGTACGAACTTGCTCTTGTGGTTGAATACTGTATGTAACCCAACATTGAAGATGCATGATGTGTACTTATATTTAACGAGTAAACATTAAAGGAGTCAAAAGCACTAAAAAATTGATTTTTGGTTTCTTTTTTTTTTTTTTGTATATATTTTCAAAAAATTTTAAATGCATTATTGTTTAAATTATTGAGAAGCATCAGATTGCAAAATTACAACAAAATTGATTTAACCATGGCAAAGATATACGCGAATAACCCAAAAATAAAACCACTTTTTCAAAAAAACGTTGAATACCTAATTCCGTAATGTGAATTTTTTGAGAAAAAACCTGAAATGCAGTTTTCTTACAATTGACTTCGTTATAACAGGTACGAAGTTTAATCAAAATCGTTAGAGCCGTTTTCGAGAAAATTTGAAGAAACCAAAATATTTGTATAGCAGCTAAAACAAAAATTCGAATTTCCCCTCTTGGGAATCACATAAAAATGCTCTGTACCAAATTTGATGCAAATCGGTCCACCCGTTTACGCTCTAGCTCAAATTACAGTGGACGCACCAACGACGCACAGACGCACAGACGCAGGGACGCACAGACGTACAGACGCACAGATGCATAGACCGACGGACGGCATGAAGAAACCCACTTTTTCGGACTTCTCGATTATCGTAGTGTTAGTTTCGATTATAACCTCGAAAAATGTGGGTCCCGCAAAAACGTCCGCCTGGTCTGTCTGTCTAAACGAATTTTCTTTAAACTTGGTACCTAGCGTTTTTTGGACATTCCCATGACAAGGTATTTTTTTCATTTTTTTAAGGACCAAAAATTATTGACATAAAATTTAGTTGGCATTTTGTATAATGTTTATCAGATTTCAGATGACAATATCTTCTTTAATAAAACAAAATTTCAAAGTTAAGAATAGGCTTAGCACAATAAATAGTTTTTGTGCTACATAATGCATTCCTAAATTTGGTTCCTACGCATCGATATTGATGTATCAACTATATATTTTAAAACATTTCAGAAAAAAATTGACAGTCACAGACAATGTTTTTCTTAATTTTAAAATTTTGTACCGTTTTCTGACCAACATTTTGAAGATTCCACTTTAAATTGCAAACGATATTCCTATAGGATGGATGGAGTGGCGCCCAATAAGAGACGAGTCAAATAATTCACAATTGAAAAACAAGATCTTTTGACTTCTGAATCGTATAGAAGTTCCAATTTTTGTTGTTCGTATGTTATGATAGATTTATTTACATTTGAAGTAACATTTTGAACTATTATATTTTTTTTTTGCATTCCTCTAAGCCGAATTCTGAAGAAAAAGCTTATGTTATTTTCGTTTGGATATCCGGAGTACTCATTTTGTACATTGTACTCCTCCTACTCCAAAAGCCTTCGATTGGCTGTCTCGAGTAATGTTTTTAGAGTGTTCTTCTGTTCCCAATTACATAAAAGAGAAGAAGTGGAACACACACATACCTACATATAAAGTTTTTCATTGGATTACTTGTCAAAAGTGATAAATGCTTGAAGAAGCCATTTTGTTTAATGGTGACATTCGGTAGAATGTGTGTTAATTTCCGAAGTCGGTGTTTTTATATTCGATTGGATTCAAAAAGTAGTAGAATAGTCTGAAAATCCAGTCGAAAACGACATAGCTAACATTAAAGAAAGACTTTTGGCAATTTTGAAACTGACATGTTCCAGCATAGGCATTGACAAAATGTAAACATTTTTTAAATTTTGTTAAACAGTGTAATTGCACAGAATCAGTACAACAGTTAGTAGATTTACAGAAAAGTAAACAAATATCTGTACGATATGGCTAATGTACATATTATGTAGAAACTCATTTTCCTTTGAAATAAAATTTTCATTTTTTAAACATATTCGAAAGGAAGCAATTTACATTTAAAGTAACATACATAAATATTTTGTATTTCTTTGACAGATAAACGTGTCACAAATTACAAACAAAAACCATTCACTCATTCTATAGACACCATATTCATATTTGCGCCAGCGCAGCGCCAAAATGTCTCGCAAACACTTTCGTTCAAGGCCATACGAATTTCCTTTTCTGACAACTTGACAAATTGTACCAGGAGTAATTATCAAGCCATATCTATAGTTGTTAGTTTGTAATTGTTTTGCCAAATAAGTTTCTAAGCCAATGTAATCGCCCAAATATGTATGTAAAATCACTTTCAACTAAGCTACTTATTTATTGCGTTGAGTGACATCATTACAGCCACTCAAGGCGACCATATTTGATAGAAAGTGCGTGTGTTGAAGTTGTGATTGTGACCCCCATTCACTTCTTGTTTTTTTTTTCTTTTAAGTATGACAGTTTATAAGAAAATTCATTACCGACCTATTTATGGAGTTTCCAATAGTAATTATCTCTTATACACTCTTGTCATCGATAGTGTCTTTCTCGCTTAAAAATCCCCTCGTCCCATGTCTTCGTGCGCGTTCTTCCTGAGGAGCTTCTTCAATAATATTCTGCGCTTTAGCTACGTGAATTGAATTAAATTCATAATTAATTCATCAACACTCATAAATAGAAATCTAACGTGCTTATAGCTTCGTCGCCGCGCCACGCCGTCCGTCATCTGTTGTCGTCCTAACACTTAATAAATTATTTCTATAGGAACGAAAGTTAAATTTACAACAACAAAAAAAAAAAAACAGAAAGCGCACTAACGCAGATTTAAAATTACTCAATGCATCAAATCAATGAATTAAATATTTTTGTTTTGTTTTTGTTTTTATTTTTAATTTTTTTTTTTTTAATTTAATTTATGCTCTCGAAAAAGTCGTTAGAAAAGAAATCGTGCATAGCACGTTTTGCAACATTCAAACTAATGACCGTTATTAATTGGCAATGGCTGGCAATTATTTAAATTAACCCTCCATCGTGCAACCGGGTAGTCAATTATCCGCAGAGAAAAGTACACAATAATTGCACACGGCGAAAATGTGTTCGACAAGACTAAATGATCGCTTTGCGTTGGTATCGTTGGCTCGCGATCAGCCACCCAATTAATTAGGAATTAAATTCAAGTAGAGTATTGCTCGAGGAATATAATAAATATGTACCTAGACGAATATCTATCGCAAGATGCCATGAAATGCCACATCAGAGGGTATTAAAAAAGATTTCAGAATATGCCACACCCAGCGATACAATATTCAATTAGACCAATCGATCGCAGAAGTGATTGATCGGTCGGCTGCGATCTCTCAATAAAATCGAAATAAATTGCCTTCATTTTATGTGTGGCACCGTCAAACGGGGGTAGGTAGTGTTACAGGTCTCGAAGTTTAATTATAAGAATGCGTATTCATGTTCCAAGTTGTAAATTCAAAGGGGAAAAGGGGGAATTTGATTACAACGAGCTACCACTGCAGCTCCTATTCTATACTTAACCCACAAACCACCCGCAACATATATGAGTCGTTAAAAATAAGTTTAGCGACCTGTTAGTTATGTGCGACCACCATTATTTTGTTTCGAATGTTACCATCCGTTCTGTTATTTATAGAAAATTGAAGTTATTTTTACCAGCGCCTGATTGGTATAAACACAAAAATTAAGTAACTACGCCACAATTTTCGAAATAACTATTTATTGATATTCTTCACATGATAAGTGAACATAGAGAACAAGACAAGGTGAGTGATTTTATGTCCCTTTTGGTCGACCAATTGGTATAAAATTGGTATAAACTAGTCAAAAACGAATACAAGAAGACAAAACACAGGTTTTTTTAAGCCCAAGAAAATTCCTTTAATTAAAAGAAAAAAATGATTTACTTTTTCATTAAGTAGGTACCTACCTAACCTAGAATTTGTGAAACAAACTTAACCAAGGGCAGAATTTTCTTCCCGCATTAAAAAAAAAAAATCAAAATTTGTATGATGCTACCACCTCTTTGAAATACTTCAACCAAATACCAATTTCTCTACAAAAAATAATTCTTAAATAAAATTATTAGAAATATGGTCACCCCAAATAGATTTTACTAGATCGTGCCGTCTATTTTTGGTCGTTCATCAGAAAACATAAAATCAAATTAATTTATATGCCATGGGCCTTTAGAGCTCGTCATGCAGTGCTGCATAAATAGTTGGCGGGCTGAAACAAGCTCACTGCACCTGCATAATATATACTGACTAAAACGCGAACTGCAATGGCAGCCAGTATGGTGGAATGGGATTCCAAAAAACCTCAACAAGACAGACAGACTCTTTACGAGAGACCCACAGATCGGACAAACCTAACATACATACATCGTTGTTGTTGTTGGTTGTTCCATAAATATGAATGTATCTTTAAGGTATATTTTAACTTTTCTATTTTTGCAATTGCATTCGATTATTATTAAGTTGAGTTGGATGCACATTGCGTACACTTACTTTTTCTGGTTCTTCTTTTTGAATATAGTTCGATTGAGAGTGTACGAGGGTGTGTGTTTGTGTTTGTATGCATTTTGCTGCGCTGCTGTGTCATAACATTGATATGTTTATCTTTGGTTAAATTTGAAGTGATTTTGAATCTGTATATGCAGTGGAAAAAAAAAATTGTTTGATTTGCATGATGAGATAATGATCATTAGATTTTAGTACTTTTTCGAGAATAACAGGAAATTTATCTATTTTAAAAGAAAGTCTATTATGAATCATACATTTTAAGGTTAAAGGATGTGTTCAATATGCAATGTTCTAGTTTGAAATTTTATTTACTACACACATGCCCCAGATGATAGAGTTACATAGAACACTTTAGAATTGTAATACCCAAAAGTTCATGAAAACTGTAAAGTTTTACAATCGTGCAGTTTAAGCAGAAAAATACTAAAGGTTCGTTGCCAAATGTGTGTCAAAATGATTTTTGAAGTTATAAATAAGCAATGCATGTTATTGTGACATTTACCAAATTTTTAAGGTATAGAATTTTGTATGTTTGGTAACTAAGAATGGCGGTAGAAATGGCGACCAAGGAACAAACTAGCTTGCTGACCCAATTAGCGCAAAAAAAAGCGCCGTTTTGATACCATCATAACTCGTTTGAACATATGTATGGATGAAGAATATGAGTTTGTGAAATTATCCTCTGGTGGAACAACCATCTAACGCCCTAAGTCAGACATCTAAATGATGCCGAAATTCGTCTCTGATCCATTTCGACGCGTTAAGAAAAGAGATCAAGTCTTTGATCTTCAGTTCGGAAAGTTCGTCAAAGTCTTTAAAGAAAGCGCCTTTCTAAGTGATTTTACCTTAAAACGGGATAGAGCAGGGCATTTACAGGGAAAGTTAAATAATGTTTCCTTTTCGTGTTGGTTCGCACAGCTACGACAATGGTTTTAAGAAATACCCAGTTTGAAGTTGCAATGACGCTGGCGATGTCTTGCCTTGGTGTGCAACTCAGATCTTTTGTTCGGGATTTATTAAAGGCGGGCCACATTTTTCTAGATATTACTGCTCAACCTACGATTGGATTCGGTGAGAATAATGGAAAGTATATTGCCCTTTATAACTCTTGCGTTCTAAAGGAGACGTTGAGGTGGGCGGAATGTCAAGAATCTAGTACAGTTCACAAAAAATAAAATGTAAAATCTACTACAATCTTTCTGCAAGTGAGCTATGAATTGCTGATCCTTGCCTATAGCTAGTAAGTCTGCGAGCTCATTTCCCTCAATTCCACAGTGACCCGGTACCCAGATAAGAGTGGCACTATAAGATTGACGTTCAGGGTTGCGAGCTCATCGCGGCATTGATGGACCATTTTGAGGTTGATGTAGCCGCAGCAATGGCCTTAACAGACGCCTGACTGTCTGTCAGAATTACAGTATTTCGGTTTTGGTTTGGGTCTTGTTTGAGTATTTTGCATGCTTCCCCTATAGCCATCAGTACCTCTGCCTGAAAAACGCCAGCATAGTCGAGAAGTCAAAAATATTTGGAAATATTATAAAAAAAAACTCTTAGTTTTGAAAGTTGGTTTTTGTGTGATATCACACTCACATTAAGGCTGCGTAAGTGGACCATCATATTAATATTGAAGGTTTGAATGAACAAAAAACCACTTTAGTCAGCCAAAATCAATTCTTGGCCAGCCCCAAATCTTTCCTTATGTGTCCAACGAATTGTTGGCTTATAAATCGAGAACGTATAAAAAAAAGAAAGAAACCGAATGTAAAAATGCTATTTGATTCAAATGCAATGGTGAAACAATATAACCAACAGCATAAAGCGTAGTACATATGGCTCTGAAGACTCTTGGTCTATGTTCAACTCCCAGCTGGGTAAAAAGTTTTTCAAATTAAAATTGAAGACTAAGTGCCACTAAAAGGAGTCTGACTAACGGACTATCAGCCATGAAATAGCATAATAACTCCAACCTAACTCCTAGTTTTGTTTTTGCGGATTTTACAAATTTATCTTCATGTAAACTGAGAATCTTGTGTGCTCATCGCATAAAATTTTATAAGTAAAAACCAGTTAATTTTTAGTTTCATCGAAATTTCTTCGGTTGCTGTTAAGGGGTGTTCTATTAGTACTTAAGAAAATTAAAAACCAAGAATGAAATGGCTACTATAGGGGAATCGAACTCCCCTAGATGTGGGAATTAAGACACTGGCGTTTGCATCCACAACTTACATGCACTCATCCTACGCAGGCTTAAAGGATGTGCGGATTTTGGTACAGAACACTTTTTTTAAATTCCAATTTCTAAATATAATAGGATGTTAGGTTAGGTTAGGTTAAGGTGGCTGTCGAGCAAAGGCTAGACACACTTAGACCATAGTTGGCCCATTGTGATACCACAGGAATCTTGGAACTTTCCTTCCTATTCGTTGAACCACTTAGAGCTCCTTACGAAGCGTGCGAGATCAATTATGTCAACATTTACCAGATCATTAGGATCGTTGTAGTAGTATTCTCCGAGATGGAGTTTACGTCGTTGGGATAGAGCACGACAAGTGCAGAGGAGATGAGGAATCGATTCTTCCTCTTCTTCATCCATACAGCTTTTGCAGAAATCATTTGAGAATATAATAGGAACTAAGCTTAACAAATATGCTAGCGGACTACAAGTTTATAAACCCTTTCCAAAGTATGTCTAACTCTAGGCAGCTGTCCAACTCCAAAACCTTATTTATAAACGTTTTCTATCGATTGCTTAACTTACAATTAGGCACTGCAAATGGTTGTCCAAAACTATTCTTAAGTTCAATGCCAAATGTAAGTTTAGTAACGAATTGAAAAATTATCTTGAAATGAATGAAATGTTCATTGAACATATCCAAAAGTTCAAGAAATTGACAGATTAGAGATTTAGAAAACTGTTAGAATGCGGCTATAAAAAAATAATATAAAATACAAATATTTGTGTTTATCCTTTGCTCTAGGCTTCTATAGGATCCGCTACTGACGTAACTACTATACTTGAATCTAGCCTTAATTTAGTAGTATGTCTTAAAAAAAAAAAATTGTGTGAGTCCCGGGAATCACGGTGAGGATCCAAAATGGACTAGTATACTTGCAGGAGATCTTCCGATTTGCTGTTACTGAACGTACCTTATGTCCTACTATGCGGATTTTCGTAACGTTATGTACTACATCGTAAAGTGTGACCCGTAACGTTGCACAGAGGAAAGTCCACGTTCTTATTTCATTCTACCGTCGACATAGATGTTTACACATAAAAAAAAAAAATAACTTATTTCGCACCAAATTCAATTTCATAGCAAAAGACGAAAGTGGTGCCCCAACAAACTGCACCAGAATCCAACCTTCAAAGTCCAAACCTATGGCACTTTTACGGTCTTTCATCTCGATCTTACTGTCTGAAAATCTGTCTGTATACGTCTATTCATTTGACTCCTTTTTGACGACAACGCGCCATTCAATTTACCCATCCTATTTGAAGGGAATTAAATTGTCACATGTATCCATTAATAGCGTTGATGTTGATAAAAGCCAAAGATGTTCCGGCATATAAGTATAAATCACACGTCTGGGTTGAACGAACTTGCTCTCATTCCATATAAGAACTTAAAATTGGGATAAATTTAAAGAAATAATTTCTAGCAATACATTTTTAGAAATTACAAAAAAATATTATTCCATGTGTTTTTTTTTCAACAATGACCAATCGACTAAAAAAGGCCGACTTCGAACTTAAAATTGGACGCAGGGATTATTTTTTTTAATTTAAGCCTTCCAAGTTGCCAACAATCAAACAGAGACAATTTGTCAATCTCTTTATCAACTAAACGTCACGGAATAAAATTTAAAGGTGACAAATATTACAAAACCATAACTACCCCTATAGTAGATGATCTGCAGAAAATGCAATTAAAATAGCGAATACGTTTCCATTTTGCTATTTCACTTAATCGACAATCTGTCATAATATTTTCACTTAAATGCCACGACAGACGATGAAATAAAAATTGTTTTTTGTTGGATGCCGTTGACTCCTACTGTATGAATAGAGTCAGAGTCATACACTTCTTAGTTGAGTTGAGTGGTGTCGCGCAGCCTCATTTCGTCACATTTCAAGTGGGCGATTCTGGAATGAGCCCGAATGCGATAAATTCAACGAAACAGTGATAGAGATATCCATCGCACACAGAATTAATGCGCGGGCAGATTAAATACAAAAATAATACCTAAGAAAAAAAAGAAGAGAAGTATTAAATTTGCATTGAGAGATTCACTTCGAATTCATTCAAATGGTGGCAGAAGGGGGAAGAGGATAGATTGAGATTTTCTGTTGACATTTGGGAGCAGTTTCTTTACCTTTTCGATAGTGTGGACGTCTTATAAAGATACAAAGTCTGACTAAGATTTAGGCTCTTCTGTATACAAAGATATAGATTTACCCGCACACAGAGGAAATGCAACTTGTAGATGGTGGGTGGTGTTGTTGTAGAGTCTGATGTCTGGCTCTGGATGATGCTTTCTTATGCGAATGCTAGACTTGGGCATTTATTTTTCTTCATTTCTTCATGATCGGATTTGTTAAGTATGATGTGATTGCGTTCACACCCACTCAGTTTGTCCACTTATCGATTAATCTTTGTTTGGTTAGGCAACACACATCACGGCTAAGTAGTAGTGCGACTGCTCTGACTTTGATGCAATTGCGCTGAGTCAGTTTTTTTTTTTGCGAAAAGTTAATTTGATTTTAATAAAAATCAAGGATTGCTATTATGCATGGATATATTAGGCGTTATTCTTTTTTTTAGTTCACAGCAGAGTCTGAACTGTCAAAAAAAAAATTGTGTTTCCTTTCTCGCTCTGAGTGTTCAGAGCTTCAAATTAGTGATTCTTTTTTTTTGTGCTGAAGGTGTTCTGAGCGTGTTCAGAGTGCGCTCTATGAGCTCAGAATAAAATAACTGAGCAGACAGAGTTAAATGCTGAACACAAGCATTTGACAGCTAGGTATTCAGGTGTGTTTCAAAAATAGTTCAGAGTGCTCAGAACACGCTTCGTTCTGAGGACGTTCAGAACATGCTTGGACTCTATTCAGAGCTCTATTCTGAACTATAAAAGAAAAAAAAAACGCCTATTATTGAACATTTTATTTGCATGGGAGTCTAAAACAGACAAACACACATTTATTTAGATATCACACACTTTTTTACATGTTCATACTTCAGGTAAGAAGACTTTAAAATTCAGTTAGACGGCCTTTAAATTATTCCAAGGGACACAATGTGGAGACAAGCATTTGTTTTTGCAAGACTTTTTGTATGTAACTGAAATCTAAATATCACTATCAGTAGAAAATTGAAACGATAGAGAGAGCAAGTGAGTTCTTGCTTGCGATGTCAGTTTTTAGTACTTGGCGACCTTTAAAGATTGATCAAAGTCGTTTTTATTAGTTTGGGCGGCAATTTCTGTGTTTGCAGAAAATAATTACATAAAATTGAGTATGAAATCAAAAATTATAAGACATCTTGAAGTTTTTTTTTTTCTTTTAACTAACAAAATGGTGATATCTCTGAAATGGGTGCGGTCCCCTATCCAACCTATACTAAGACTCTGATTTCCATTATTTTCTATCTTTACTTATACATTTTTACTGCAGGCGTCCTTAGTAAAATTTCATGGCTTTGATATTTCACAGAAGCAGGTAGCTGGATGGGGATAATTCCATAGTGAAAATTGAAAATTTAAATAATCCCCCAACTCAGGGAGTTCTTTCATTGTGAAATATAAATAAATTCCCCAGATTTGGGAGATGTAACAATAATTCTCCAGTTGGATGTTATAACATTTGGAAAAATAGTTTTGGCGTTATGGCATGCCTTTTGGGCTTTGAGACACCAGTGTTGTCAGATGAAAAAAAAATTTCCCACCTGATTTTATCATCAAAAACCCCAACATTTTATTTCAATTTTACAGCTTTTTTTTTACAGCTCCTAAATTTGTTTTCAATTTTAAATTTAATTAATTCACAATAGTTGAGCAGCCACAGTAAAAAAACATTTGTAAAAAAGGTACTTAGTAATAAAAGAACATTTGTTTAGGGTATTCTTCACAATGTCTGGATAAAGTTCTGATTATTTACTTGACATTTAAAGTGTCCGCAAATTAAATCCTCCCAGCGAAAACCTTAGCGTTTCACAATTTTTCGAAATCAAAAATGTACATATGTATGTGTCAATTAGATGTTCCAGTTTTTCAGACAAAATAGTTTCGACTGATAAAAACTTAAAAAAAAAGTAGTTAATAATATTTAAATTGCCAAGTAAATTTACTAGTCGACATTTCATCGGGCCATTAAAATACTTTGAACTTTAATTATAAGTTACATATACTATTCAGATATTGTGAAACATAAGGGAGGTTTATAATTGACTAATAAGTTGGAAGTTGGGTATTTAGAACTTAGTCAGACATTGTGAGACAAGCCCTTAGGGCCAGTTTTACAGTGCGCGATTAAAGTTAAACGCGAGTTAAATCATCATATTTGGTGGGTTAAACTCTGGATTAACTGAACAGATGCTTGTGATGTTTTATGAAATGAGTTTGGTTAGTCATTCCGCATACATTCTGTAATGAAAAATGGCTTCCTCATTTCACTGTTGGTTAATTTACTTCTAGAGTTAGCTTACTGTGGTTTAACTCACGAGAAATAAATAAATATGAAAATTAAAATATAAGGAATTACAAATAATTTTTTTTTGCACTTCTTTAAAAAAGTTCTAATACATTGTCGTCATCTTCATTTTGGCTGTCGCGTTGGTTTGATACATCTTCTCACTTGTGAAAGTTTTCAGCATTTCTTCTGTTGGTGTAAAATTCTGACGTCCGGAATGTAAGGAATGATCTAACTCGTAGAATACTGTCAGCTGTTTCAATACCAATACGATTCCTTAACCTTTAAGCTCTTAATGAATCCCCCTAGATTTCCCCCCAAACACTTCATCCCCCAGATTAACCCCAACGACATAAAAGCCACTTAATATAAGGGGAAAACCCCTAAAACGACAATTCTGTGTTACACTGTTAAACATTACTAGAAGTTATAAACAGCTCATAAAAAAGTTATCCCCAAAGGAGACTTATAAATTTCATTACCAAAAGAGACTTGTGGACTTATTTCATCATAAACTAACTCCCCGATTAAAAAAATGAAATAGATACCCAAAATCCATTAAATAAATCCCAAATTTTCTCCATCAAAGTTTTGAGGGGTTATTCATCTTTCGTTTGATGGATTATTTCATTGGGGAATTAGCTCCGGAAATCTTTGTTGGCCAGCTCCATACCGGACTGTAGTGCAACTATAGGTATAACACAACAGTTTTTGGAGATTTCGAGTGTGGGCTTTTAGACGGCAGGACTGGGGCACCTCTTACTCTTGTAGAATTTGCCACTCCTCGCTCAAGGCAGTAATCCTGCAAAATTTGGTGGAACACCCTGGGATTTGATCCCAAGACCTCCGACGCGACGTGCCAGCCCAACATACTAACTATTACCCCGGGTACATGTATTTTTTGAAAAAAAAAAAACGAATTTTAAAATCAGGTTGTTTGATAATTATTGGTCTTGTATGATTTTTGGATTGAGGTCTAAATTCACGACACAATATTCCCTAAGCCATGCATAATGCCTTGTCAAAAAACCTCTAATTTTATGAAAACCTTGCCACTATTTTCTAATCTTGCTTCACTTTTCATCGGCTATCATTGTATAAAATTTGGACGAGACTAGAGACATGCCAATTTATAATAGTTATAACAGTTTTTCGCCATTAAAAGTGGGCGTGCATTTAACTTAAAAAAAAAACTCTAGGTGCCTGAAGTATGCCCACCGGCAGAGGGCCCTAGCCCTGCGGGGTCATATCAATAGTACTTTTATTAACTAAAACTGTTATAATTGGCATGTCCAGAGTCACTTTCATAAAATTTATGCGAAAGGTTGTATATTTTTCGGAAAAGTGTATTGGTTATAAATATATATTTCTCCCCCTATAGTTTACGACTTTACTCTCTTTACTATAGTATCCATCGCAGGCAGGGCACGTCTTTCTTCTTCGCGTAAGGAGGAATTTTTTCATACGTTTAAGTCTGTTTTAAAATAAATTACTGAAAATTTTAAAATTTTGTCAAAGTAAAAATTTGACAATGGATGTCAAATAGTCTTTTCGATTAAGATGCAATTTTAAACATCGGGAATTAAGTTCCAAATATACCGAATAAATAAATATTCAGAAAATAAAGCGAGTTAGTAAAAATCTGCTAAAATGCATTGAATTATAAGTAATCCCACTTCTAAAACATAAATTGACAAGTGTTATTTGTTGGTTTGAAACTTCGTTTATTTCATATGATCTGCTACTGTCGTACCACTGTGCAGTATGGACCCTGTTGTTTATTAAATACAAAATTGCGTTCTTAATATTGAAGGTTTTGAATTAATTAACAACCATTTTAGTGAGCTACCACCAAGTCATTTTAGCCTGGAGTTACAGACTCTTTTAAGTGGTGCTTAGGCTATTACGTACAATTTTAATTTCAAAAACATTTATTGTCCAGCTGGGACTTGAACATAGACCAAGCGTCTTCAGAGCCATTGCACTACGCATTGCGCTACCGACTTAAATTGTGTTTTTAATTGTTTTTGAGTTTTTGAAATCGAACAGGTCTTAGTCAAACTATATCGATTTTAAATTGCTGTTTCTTCATTTATTTTGTGTGGCTTTTACTGCACACAATTCCGAAAAACACAAACTCAGTTCTCACACATTCTCGAAATTAGCTGCACCCGAGGGCGTTGTTGTAGAAACAAACCCCCCAAAAAAAAAGACAACAAACTTTTAATTAGAAAAAAAACATAGACCCAGCAAACAAACTTTGTGGAGGAGAACCCAAATGTTGCGGGGTTATAAACAAAAAATTTGTTCGCAATTGACTCTTGGCCGCTGCTGCCACATGTCATTGGTTACAACATTTATGTCCACAATCGAAATGTCAAGAAAACGAGAGCCCACAAGAAACCGCACCAACAATTACCACCTACGCATTCTATAATCTGATTTGTAGACGCAGAGCCATGTATAGTGTATAGAGTAGAGCCTCAGTGCTGAATCTGAATGGATAAACCAAGTCTGCAGCTTGATGATGATGGCGGACCGGTTCGCATTCACACCAACTCACCATCATCGCTCGCGTGTGTTGCAATTAATTCATTTTTCTCCCAACTCACAACAGACGTATACAATGGGTTCGAGTCGAGGAGAGTCTTTGAATGGAACAAACCCAGCAAAAGCAAAAGCAAAGGCAAACCAAGCCAAGGCATCTATCATTCAATCGCGTTCGCGTCCGAGGGTGATGAACGCCAATTGGAAAGGTCAAGGCATTCGAGTCGTATAGATAGGTACACATAGATACACCCAGGGGGCTAGCGATTAGCTATACGATGTATATATAGATACGTTCTGATCAATTTATTACTCATCGCTGGGTATGGTTAATGGTCGAGCGTAAGTCATTGATTGACACACAAAAGCAAGAATATAATAAGTGTATATAAAAAGGGAAAATCAAAAGATCCCCTTTGATACTATTTTCGATCTTCGCGGACACGCAAATCCCCAGCAGATGCATCTGATCTTCTGATCTCGTGTTGTGTGTGAGTCAGCATCGAAAGCATCTGATGGATGCAGTTGCGGTGTGATGTGATGCGGACTTCAAATATCGCGCGAAGAAAAAATGTAATTGCGGAACCAGAGTTTATTTTTTACTTATTTTTTTTTTTTTTTTTTTTTGAGACTCAAGCTGGACTCGAATGTCTTTTGTTTGACATTCCGGTTGTATTGAGTTACCGGATTAAGGTTGATTTATGTGTCCATTATAGCGGCTGACATGTTGCACTGATATGTGCACTTTTCTCTGTGACAGGTTTGGTGATAGAATCTGTCAGTGGAAATTAAACAAATTTTTTTAGTTTTTTATTTTTTTTTTCTTTCTGCTTTTGCCATTTCGATTATTATTATGAACAGAACAGGACACAGAAATGCATATGCATGATGCAGGTGTTATCCCGGTACAGAAATAGACAGAGGTTGGTCTTGGACATGCCATATATAGTTGACAATAAGTAAAAAAAAAAACAAACCGGCTTAGGTTTGGCTCGGTACCAGATTCCAGATGCAAATCCTTTCACTATAAAAATTGGTGCAGCTGTTTCGTGTCATATACGAAAGAGATTTTTCTGATATCAAATTGATTTGTTGCTATGGCAGATAAATTATTTTGCATTTCAATTAATGATTATCTGATGTTTTAATCTGTTGTTTTTCTGTACTGTATACCTATACATTTCTGATATAAAAAAGTATTTTTTTTTTAATTAAATAATGGAAAGTCGTAGGTACCCAAAAAATGTTTCAAAAAATAGATTTTTGATAGGAAAAGACAAAGTGAAAAACAGCATTAACCCGACAGAGTACCTACCTATACGATAGTGTGGCTTTAAATTTGACATACAACTAATGTGGAGTCCATGATGTTTTCTGGTTGGTAGGGCAAACATTGAGCAGACATCAAAGAAGTTACCGGTTATCATGAACATTGCACCTCATTCCTATACTTTTTATGTATTTATCAGACGACTGTTACGTAATTTTGTTTGTAACAAAATTGATCCCCTCTGTGTGACTATTACATCCTACGAAATGTTTACCATTGTCCTCTGGATGGAAATCGTCATTGAGGACGATTTCAATGTACAAGTTGGCTTCGGTTTTCTGGACAGGCAACATAAACGAATCAAGGTTTATAGAGGAGGTCTTGCCTGAGTCGAACTATAAGAGCTTCTTGGCAAGGACAAGCTTATTCGGATACCACGAGTAGATTCCCCATTATACAGAGTATTTTTTTAGACGTGTGGTTTTCAATCTGGCAATACTTTTTTCGGAGTTGGTCTTTTTGACAGCTGTCACTTGATTTATGCTCAGTTTGGTTTGCTATTTTATAATAAATAGACTTAATTCTGAACAACGTTTGAAAATCGTGCAAAATGGGCTCGAAACGAGATCGTTGTTGATCCCGATTTTCACAAGAAAATTTTGTTCAGCGATGAAGCTCATTTTTGCTTGAATGGGTACGTTAATAAGAAAAATTGTCGTATTTGGAGTCATCATAATCCACAAGCCATTGTTGAGACGCCAATACATCCTCAAAAAGTCACTGTTTGGTGTGCTCTATGGCCAGAGGGAATCATTGGTCCATATTTCTTCAAAAATGAAGCCGGCCATAATGTAACAGTCAATGGGGAACGCTATAGAGCCATGATTAATGACTTTTTCGTGCTTGAATTGGAGGATGTTGATGTGGACGACCTTTGGTTTCAACAAGACGGCGCTACATGCCATACAGCCAACGAAACAATCAATTTATTGAAGGAAACTTTTTGTGAGCGCATTATCTCGCGTCGTGGGCCTGTAGCGTGGCCTCCAAGATCGTGCAATTTAACGCACCGCTGGACTATTTGTTGTGGGGTTATGTGAAGTCGCTTGTCTACGCAGATAAGCCCGAGACGTATGACGCCTTGGAAGAGAATATTCGGCGAGTTATTGCTGACATACGGCCCCAATTGATGCAAAAAGTGGTCGAAAATTGGGCCTCTCGGCTATAATTTATTTGAGCCATCCGCGGCAGCCACTTGCCCGAAATCATTTTTAAAAGATGAGTGCAAACCTTTATCTTTATAATAAAGCTAAATTCTTGGCCATAACATAAAATTACATGCGTTTTATTTCTTCTTAAAAATTACACGGTTAAAAAAAACACCCTTTAGGTACCTGATTTCCATATATCTTCAGTAAATTGTACTGATTCCCTCCCTCTTCCTGACCGAAATTCCGAAGGCACCTAGGCATGCTTTTTGCACCATGATTTCATGTTTCTCAAGAACTCAACAACATTCAGCTTGATTAAGTACAAACATTAATCAAGAGAACTACACATAAATATCAAAACATCATCATAAAGGTTTACATATATTTTTCCTAGTAAGTAGTTTCTATACGCCCTAAACATTTCATAACCTATTCCTATACATTTTTATCCTATCCGCTTATAGTAGATAATTATAGCTTAGCGCTATACCAACTTACAAAAATTATACCTTCTTATACTATTATACAACCCGCAGTCTGAGTACATAAACGTTTTTTAACATACAGTTAACAATACTTTTTACACAATCCAGTAGCTCATTAATCAAAATTACAAACATGAAAAAAAAGAACTGTTACAACACACACACATTTCATGAAACACTAATTATGTAATATTTTGCGTTACGCCCTCGAAATGTGATTGTTCACACTTTTCGAACCAACCAAACCAACATCCCTTTTCCATGACGAAATTGATTAAAACAAACTTTTATACGCGATTATAGCAATGGCAAGCAAGCAAAAGTCTTTTGAGATTTTTTTCTAATTAATGTAATGACATCTTTTTTCAACTCCTCCTTCCTATCGTATAGTCTATAGTCATCGACATCAATCACAATTACATCATCAACATTATTTATGTCACAAGCGTTAACCAAACCTACATCCATGCGGAGTTGTTATCAATTCAAGGCTAGACGAGGTATTAGCCATTCTTTTGGTTCGAAGAAGCCAAGTTTTCGTGACCGAAGATATCAATTTTCATTCTACGAATATATGTATTAAGTTCAACACATACACACACACAGAATCATTGGACAAGAGCTAAAGGAAAAGCGGATACCAAAAAATCACCATAATCATTGTGATCAAAATACAAAAAAAAAAAAAAAACAAGAAAAAATACTCCATAATTAATTGGGCCAGAAGAGTGAGTGATTCAAATTAACTTGACTCCTGCTCCCGACTGCCAGCAGGCCGAGGCCGGCCGTGCCGACGAAATTGAGAGGGAGACTAAAGTTTAGTTTTTTTTTCGACTATGATGGCAGTTGTGGTGGTGGCGTCAACGTGGAGATGGCGTCGCGCATCAGCTACAGCGCCATGTCTGGAGCTCTAAACAATCTAATCAAAGTCAATTTGTCCATAACAGACGATCCAAATGTAATTCATTCAAATCTCTGGGGACTTCCTGTGGTCATGGTCACAGTGGAAACTCATTTTGTTTGTTTGAGAGGGATAGTTTGGGAAACTTCCGCTTTGAGGTTAGTCCTTTTATTTTGTTTGGTGAGCCTGAATGAATGTTAGTCTCTTATAGCCAATTTATAATAATTAGCAGTACGTTATACGAAAATGCTCCAGCTTACTTGCAATGATTTTAATTAAATGCAACACGTAAATTGGTATAAACAACATATCAAATACCTCAATTATTGTTCGTTAAAAAAAACGTTAAAAAAATCCTTGAAATCTACAGGGTGATTTGCAAAAGATGCAACAAAAATCTAGAGTGTGTTATTAATAATAACGATATTATTTAACTCCTTAAAATATTAAAATCTCAAAATGAATAATTATTAAAAAAAGAAATTAATTTATTTCAAAAATAGTTCCCGCGGATCCTTCCTTCTGCGGGTTTGTTCGCAATTGCTACGCGAAGGTTTAGGAAGAAATAAAAGCATGAAAAACAGGTGGCGCTGTAGGCGGTTGGCAAATGGCTTTAGGATAATTTTTTTCCAAATTTTGTTATTTGTAGGGTGAAATAGAAATATGTAGTTTATTGGTTTCAAAAGTTTTTTCTAGAAAATGGCTTCAGGCATATTCTTTTTCAAAATCTTAATATTTGTAGGGTGAAGTCGGATAAAAATAAAAAAAAATCCAAGTGAAGAAATTCGTTTTTTTTTTGAAAGGCTTTTCTTAGGAAATCGATTTGGGGATATTTTTTTTCAAATTTTGTTATTTATAGGGTGAAATGGGGTATAAATGAAAAAATATCCGATTCAAGAAATTCTTTTTTTACAGAAAATTGGCTTTTTAGGGTGAAATGGGATAAAAACAAAAAAAAAAATGGTTTTTGATTACAAAAATTCTTTCTGTGTTTGGAAAGTAATAAAGGTTGGAGTCAGAGGATTATGTTTTTACATAATTTAGCTATTCATAACTTAAAGTAGGCTAAAACCCTAAAGTAGTGTTCGATTACAAAAAAAGATTACATTTGTATATTGTATGCAATGCCGGCCGGGCCACCTACACGAATTCAATTTAAAATGTAATTTCAAAAAAATTCATTAAAACCATTTTATATTTTTTTTTGTATCCAGAAATATTTTTATTATTAATTTTTGTATACAATATTATTTAATTTTAATGGACTTGCTATTTTTAAAATTCTTATTAAAATCGGTCGAGCCGCCGTTAGCGAGAAAGTCAACAAAAAAAATATTAATTGTTTGCAGTAATTTTTTTTTTACTAAAATCTTAATACAGTCGACTCTCCCTAAGTCGTACTCTCCCTAAGTCGAATTTTTTTCTAACTCGTACTTTTTCGCCATTTTAACATTCCCTTCAATTTTCCATATAAAAACCATTCCCTAAGTACAACTCCCCCTAAGTCGAACCTCTCTCTAACTCGAACACATTCTCTTGATTACTGGCATTTTTTTCACCCCTTAAGTCGAATTTTGTTTAGCAGGAAACAAAATAAAAAAAAACATTACCCCTTCGAAATTCGTATTTGGATACATGTAACTACGAACCATCAAGTACCTACACACTTCAATACCCCTAATATGTAGGTATTTGTAGCATCGCGTGTGCCATCATCGTCTGTTTCTTCCTATTCAGAAGATGTTTTTTTATTTTTTATTTTTACTTTGTTTCGAAGAATTCATGAGTCCTTGTTTTATTATTATTTTTTAAATAAGCAAGAAGCTATATTTATTGTTAACTTTTTGTAAGTATGTATATTAACCTTTTTTCATTAAATAAAAAAAAATAAAAAAAAATCTTTCTCTCTATAACTCGAATTTTTCCAAAACTCTCTCTAACTCGAACAAATCTTGGTATCCCGTGAAAATTCGACTTAGGGAGAGTCGACTGTATATGTATAAAACAAAGAAGTTTTAGTTAAAAAACTCATAACTCAAGAACGGCTGGACCAATTTTAATGATATTTGATGATTAATAACTATAAACATAAAAAAATCACTTTGTAGGGTGAAATGAAAACGACGTATTCGACTAAAAAAAAACTCTACTCTGTAGAATGAAATGGAGTGAAAATACAAAAAATATTATTTTATTTTTCTCAAAAATTTGGTACCTATTTATAGGGTGAAAGGGGGTTAAAACGAAAAGTGGTATCCGATATCAAAAATTCTGTATGTAAAGACGTTATTTTTAAAAATTTGATATTTATAGAGTGAAATGGGATAAACACAAAAAAATATGCACTACTTGATCGCACGAACTTGCTCTTGTGGTTAAATGTTGTGTGTAACACCACATTGAAGATGCCTGATGTACCTATATATATTTAAAGAGAAAATATTGAAAGAGTCATAAGCACTAAAAAATTGATTTTTTGTTTAATTTTTTTTTTGTGTTTCTAAAAAAATATCTTTAAAAAGTCTTAAATGCATTATTCTTTAAACTGTTGAGAAGCATCAGATTGCAAAATTATAACACAATCAGTCCAATCATGGCAAAGATATACGCGAATAACCCAAAAATAAGACCATTTTTGTCAAAAAACCTGTAAATCCTAATTCCGTAATGTAAATTTTTTGAGAAAAAACTGAAATGCAGTTTTCTTACAATTGACTTGGTTATCACCCGTTCTAGATGAGCTAAAATAAAAATTCCAATTTCCCCTCTAGGGAATCACATAAAAATGCTCTGTACCAAATTTCATGCAAATCGGTCCACCTCTTTAGGCTCTAGCTAAAATAACAGTGGACGCACCGACGCACAGACCGACGGACGGCATGACGAAACCGACTTTTTCGGACTTCTCGATTATCGTGGTCTTAGTTTTGATTCTAACCTCGACATTTTTTTTTTACACGAAACCAAAAATGGTTTTCGATTACAAAAATTCTTTTTACGCTGGAAAAAAAATATAGGTTGGACTCAGATGATCATATTTTTATGAATTTCGCCATTCAGTGGGTCAAAACTCAGTATGAATTATTCAATTACAAAAAGTAGCATAAATATTTATCTATATTTTCATATGTAATTTTTAGGCGAAGCTTATGTTTGTCTAACCGTGCGAAGCCGGGCGGGTCAGCTAGTGAATACTTTACCTTCAATAGTGCACACAATTTTTTTTCGTTAGTTCCGTTTCTGATAAAAGATACTTTGGTCAAACGGTTGTATGGCAGTTACCGTTATTCTTAGAGCTAAAAAAATTCAATTTCATCTCTAGCGAATCACTAAAAACCTTAACTTCAAAATTTCAAGAAAATCGCTTCAGTGGCCTAGGCTTTGTAGATCAAAGCCGGACGAATTTTCCCGACCCAGTTTTTTCGCGTTCCAAATCATCTTCATGTCAGGCTTGATTAAAATCCCGAGGTGTATTTTTTTTACGAATTTTACAAAACTATATATTGCAAGTAAAAATCTAAGAGCTTGGTTTATGGCAATTATACGGATGACTCCACTTGTGCAGAACACCAGCCATAGGTCAAAATTACCGATGGGAAAGTGTTGTATTTGAGGCCTTGAATTATTCTTAGATTGTTGGGCGGGTCCATTCTTTTGAAATAACTCCAGGAAAGAAGTCTAATGGTTGTTTATCGTATGATCTCGGTGATATATAAATAATCCAAAGCTACTTTCGAACTTCGCCTAACAATTAGTTTAAATTTCGAGGTCGTAAGTTTGTCCAATAAATTTCTTAGTTCTTGTGTCATTTGTATTTTATTTGTCTGTAAACGCCTATCAGTGATCAAAATCTTGCGTTTAGCTGTGTCTGCAATGCACAATTACTGACTCCGAGGACAATGGAGGTGTTTTAGACCTACAGTGGTTGGTGGTTTCTTGAGGTGTATACTTGTTGCGTGCTATTGCCATATGCATGTTGATTTACCTATGTTAACCAACACGTTGACTTTGACTGAATATTTACTTGTGTTTGGTTAAGCAAGCTCTAATCACATGTTAATCTTCCTTGTTGAAACAAAATTGCATATTGTTTTGAATGCATTTTTAACATTAAAAGAAAACAAAACAAAATAAAGTAGTATGTATGTATAACCTAAATTGAGGCTTACATACAAAATTGAAAGAAGATAAACATAAAACTCAGTTACCTTTCTGATGACTTGAATCGCTCAACTTGTTCGGTGTTCTGATAAATTTTAATTTGTTTTAAGATTGTAGCTTTCTTACAAAGAGGTTTTTATAACACAAAATCCATACCATACATACGTATCTACTGCTATAAATCAGTGAAGTGGAAGTTGGAAGATATGTACCTTCTTATCTACAGCTTATACCCTTATAAAAAAAAACTTACATGAAAGCCTATTACATACCACCACAATAGAATTTTGTAA
This sequence comes from Leucozona laternaria, assembly GCA_932273885.2. Classification (NCBI taxonomy): domain Eukaryota; kingdom Metazoa; phylum Arthropoda; class Insecta; order Diptera; family Syrphidae; genus Leucozona; species Leucozona laternaria. The sequence goes on along the minus strand of OW026368.1, from coordinate 30,321,889 downwards.
TTTATATTTCTTCGTCACAAAGGTTATCCTAATTATTTCCACAGAAATTGTATTGTAGCAGATGAGTTTTATCACTAAACGCAAATATTGTTTTCTTGAACAATGCCACAGTTGATTGCACAGCATAAGCATAACCAAAAGCATATAGGCCTTTTTTATCTAGAACCACAAATGCTTCTCAACAACGACAAACCTTCGAATGTTAGGTTGCTGAAGTCGAAACTTTTGTAATAATGAAACCCAGCATAAATTGTAATGTGCCAGTTCTCACAGTTTTCTTCTGAATATAAAATAAAAATGCTTATTGTCACATGAAGCTATTTTACCATGAAAACAACAATATTGTTGCAATACCACCACCATCGCGCACCGTTCGTTGGCGTTGCATATGAAAATATTATTCCACTGTCAGCGACAAGAACGTTGACGATTGAGATTGGGCGATTTCGAAACAATCTTTGAATACTGAAAAGTAAACGGTTCTTAAGGCGGGCAATTGAATGGAACAAAGGGGTAATATATAGGAGGTAAGGAGTTTTCTATACTCCTCTCATTGTGTATGGAGTATGGAAAAACCCTTTTGTGGAAACAATTGATTGTAATACTTATTACCATGCGGAAATGGAACATTTCGTTGATTACACATGCAGGTGAGGTCGGCGCAGCGGCGGCGGCTTAGTGGTGTTTTCGACGAGCATATAGGCCTTTCGATTGTAATCATACTCATACTAACCATATCCAACATGCATATACATTTATATCGAATGAAATGCGCGCTGAGTTGATTCTTTAAGTGATGACGAGGAGGACTTGGGTTTGTTGTGCTTGGTGATTTTCTTTTTATTATCAATTTTTATTGAAAGAAAAGTTTGTTGCTTGGGTCTTACAATAGGCCTAAAAGGTATTCGAACTTAACAATAATGTTTCAATTATTTCTAAAGACTTGGTGATTTTTAATTCAATAAAAAAGTTAAACTCATGAAAAAGGTATAGAGAAATAGAGCTAAAGATCCCTATACTTGAGCTAACATTATACGGACATGGATTGCATAATTTTACCATACACAGTTTATTATATCCCATAATGGGAATAGCTTAAAAAATTATGTGTATGAATATTTTATTAATAGTTTAAACGACAAAGTAATTTTGGGAAAAAAATAAAAAACTTTAGCTTATAAAAAAACTTGACTTTAAGCTGGATTTAGACCTTCAGTTTTATCGTCCGGCGTGTACGTTGTTCCTTGTTGGTCGTACGCGGAACAACGAAGGTCTAAATGATAACACCGAACAAGGAACGAACACCGAATGAAGAACGAATTAATTCAAAGTGGCTTTGAATTTTCGGTGTTCGATGTTACCCGATCAACGAACAATGTGAGTGTAAATGCGACAATTATTTAATCGAACATTCTTTTTCAGTGCCGTGCAATGAATTGTGACACTTTACACGTTTTATTATTACTTTATAATTTTACAGATAGAAAATTGTGAAATAATTTAAGAAATATTACCCTCCGTAGCAAAGTTACGAAAAATTAATTCAAGTGTATTTAAGTAGCCAACTCTTCGTTCAGCTGGATCTTTTCTTTTTTGTTCACTGTTAAAAGCGCCGCCACTGCCAACAATGTGATGTTATCCATTTTTCTGTAAAGAACGAACTGATTATAAAAACGGAATAATCTAGATGTTTCTTCGTTTTTCGTTGTTTTTAGGAAGAACGAACAACGAACAACGTTCACTGAATGAAGAACGAAGATGTAAATCCAGCTTTAGGTTCCATCTTCAATGATTGAGAAGTATTTAGGTCAGAATTCTGTATGTGTCAAAATTTGGTTTCCAAAATTCTGTATTTCAAATTTCTATTAATCCGTATAATAAAATTGTCCATTACTTTATTCTGTAAATAATTAAAGAAAAATTGTTTTGATGATGAAAAATTTGGAAAATTTTTCCTGAGTTTAAGTGCGATTTTCGAATTCTATAGGTATGTTGAGTTATGTAGGAGTTGGTTACCCCTGACCAAAAAAGTCAACGGAAATATAAGATTTTAATCTTATCCATTGTTTTTTTATAAATTGCTATTTCAGGAAATGACAAAAATATCTCTTCAGTTTATCCAGAGTTAATTCACGAAACATTTGGTGAATTAGCTCGGAGTTAACTAGACGCATTTAAATCGACTTAGAGCCGATTTTTCAATCATCAATTAAACATTCAGTTAACTATCAGAGGAATCAATGGGAACAAAGTTTTGCTTTATCTGAAGAATATACGTGCTAAAAGAAGTTGTTCCAACAGTGATGATGATGATTTTTCACTGACAAACTGGATCTACAAAAAAGTGCGGTTGGAAGTGTTTAATTTAGAGGATTATGGTTCCCAATAGAAAATAGTATGTATAAGGATTGAATCTGAATTGCTGATCGCACCAGTCAAATGTTAAGCAGGAGATAACTATTACAAAATGGCTGCCTTTTTAGTTATGTTGTTATAGGTTGGTTTGGTAATATGAAATTTTCTACAAATTTTCACAATTTGCTGTCAAAAGTCATAGGAAAAAATCCCAGTTTTCTTCGAAACTTGGTGAAAATTTTAATTACCACACAGGAATTATGTATCTAGATCAGATAAGTATTATTCTAGTTGTGATAACTTTCAAAATCAAAAATAAACTAATTTGAGACTTGGCGAAAGGGGAGGGAGAAAAGAAGCGGTACCAATGAGGAATCGGATAGGAGCGAGGAACCTATGAACTGGTGTGAAAATGTTTTTGATTTATTTAGGATGAGAAGAATCTGATACTGAAAATAAAATAATTTCCGTTGAATAAAATTAAATGGTAAGAAAAAGGGACGGAACAGAATATCCACTGCGTTTACCGTTTAATGCTCACAATGCGTGGGTGAGGTTGACGAAGTTATATTTGTCTTATTTTTTGGTGAAAATTGCTAAACAATTTAAATGAAAAATTCTTTAATAAGAATTTGAACGTTGGAATCTTAATATGTTTCAAAGAAAACATTGACGAAAAATGTATATAGGCTTTAGTTTAATGTACACGCGATGGACCCATGGTTTGACGAAATCTAATCCAGTTTAAGATTTTCCAAACAAAAACGCTAAATTGGTTCAAATTATTATTATTATGTTCACAACTTGAAGATTTCAGGGGCGGTGGAAAAATTATTAAAAGTAAATTTAAACGAGGAATAGCTGTTGTTAAATAAAAGTTTGAAAAAGTATTTCATAGCCCAAATTGGATGACATGTATCGGGTTTTTCAATTAGAGCGCTAAAAAGTTTTTTTTTAAATAAAACAAAAACGGTTGTGGATATCAATGAAATTCGATTTCTTTTGCATGGCTACCACGGGCACGCTTGCAGAAGTCCAGACGCTGAACCCAATTTTCGACGGTTTTCAAGCATAAATCGGCCGATACTGCTGCAATTTCACGTTCGATATTCGTACGAAGTTCATCAATCGTCGCTGGCTTGTTGGCATAGACCATAGACTTGACGTAGCCCCACAGGAAATAGTCTAACGGCGTCAAATCGCACGACCGACGCGGCCAAGCGACTGGACCATTTCGTGAGATAACACGTTCTCCAAACTTGGTTTCCAATAAATTGATTGTGACATTCGCTGTGTGGCTTTTGGCGACGTCCTATTGGAACCACATGTCCTCCAAGTCTATATCATCCAATTGGAGCCAAAAATATTCGGTTATCATTGGGCGGTAGCGATCCCCATTCACAGTTACGTGCCGGTCTTGGTCATCACGGAAGAAGTACGGCCCAATGACGCCGCCGGCCCATAAACCACACCAAAACTTAATTTTTTCGGGATGCAATGATGACTCATGGAGTACGTGTGGATTGCTGCCTGACCAATACCGCATATTTTGTTTATTGACGAAGCCATTCATCCAGAAATGAGCCTCATCGCTGAAGATGATTTTTCGATGAAAATCCGAATCATTTTCAAGTTGTTGCTCAGCCCAATTCACGAACACACGACGCTTCTGCTGGCCAAGCGGCTTCAGTTCTTGCGTCAATCTGATCTTGTAAGGATGTAGGCCAAGATCTTTTCGCAAAATTCGCCACAACGACGTCACAGAGATGCCCAATGCTTCAGAACGACGTGTGAGAGACACTTTGGGCTTTCTGCAACTGAAGCCTCAGCGGCAGCAATATTCTCGACACTACGGGCACTTCTTTGTTTCACTGGCACGGGAACATTTTGTACTGTGCCTGTGGATTCAAATTTTTCCACTAGACGCTCCATTGTTGATCTGCTAGGACGATTATTACGACCATAAATTAGACGTAGCGCTCTTAACGTTGAGGCCACTGACTCCGAATTTCGGTAGTAAATTTCAATAATTTCGACTAATTATTGGCTCATATATCTTTCTATCATGAAATGGCAAACTTTACTGAAGAGAAATGTCAAAAGAGCGGCAAGAAATATGGCGTCGTTTGCTTTCCCTGTTGCTCTACTTTTGTAGCGTCCTTGTTGAAAAACCCTTGATATATGAGCGACATGTGGTTCCAACACGATGCTACGTGCCGCACAGCAAATGCCAAAATGGAAATTCTGCATGAACGATTTGAGGGTAAGGCTAACTCTCTTGCGGAAGTTACGTGAATTGGCCACTAAGATCCTGAGATGTGACCGCGTAAGATTTTTCTTGTGGGGTTTATTTATAAAAACATGAACAAGAGAATTGTAGAGATTTTAAAGCACCACCAATTTTTATCACTTTTTTTTCAAAAATAAAGGGTCCGCCATCTAACGTTTTTTTTTTCAACTAGTGCTTATTTCGTGAATGGTAACACTTAGCTCATGTCTGATTTGACAGATAATTAGTTTTATCCTTCCGCTGAACGAATATGGTTGTGTATACGCTTCGTTAAGTGGGCCTGCGATCGACTTAGAGAAGATGCCGATTTTGCCAAAAAAAATCATCTGTTCAGATGAAGCTCATTTTGATCTTGGCGGGTAGTAAACAAGCAAAATTGTCGCATTTGGGGCACAGAAAACCCGCACGCATACATTGAAAAGCCGATACACCCAAAACGAGTCACTCTGTTTGGTGCGGATTTTGTTCCAAAGGCATAATTGGGCCATTTTTCGAAAATGAGCAAGGAGTGGCCGTTACAGTCAATAGCGATCGTTATCGGGCCATGTTCAACGAATTTTTGTTCACAAAAATTGAAGAGGAGGATATTGGCAACATTTGGTTTCAACAGGACGGCGGCGCTACGTGCCACACAGCCGAAGCTACACTCGATGTTTTGCGCCATTTTCAAAAAAAAGAAAGAAGTGATTTGGCGGACCCTTTACTTACTCAAAAAAATGAAGGACAAAAATTAGGGGGTGAGTCAACCAACTATAATTTTTATAAACGAATTGCACGATATCAGAAATAAATTTTGTAGTTTTGAAAACGTTTTAAACCTATTCACTGTTTGTTTTATACCAGTTTATACCAATCAGCGGATAAATGAACAAAAAATGTATGAAATGTTTTCGTGTAGGTATCCACTATTCACATCTGACTACCTAAATATTCATATAATACGAGATAAAAGTATTTCTCTTTGCAGCTTCTAGCATTACATAGGCGATCGACTTTTTTTTATACCAGTCAGGCGCCTATAGGTACTATACGAATTTTGTTAGAAATTCATCAGTGTAATATTTATAACTTCCACGTTTTTGACTTCTAGATGACTTTGTTTAGTTTCGAAAAACTATTAAACTCATGAAATAATCAATTATCCACCTAATGGTATGGGATTGTGAGCGATATATTTAATCGTTTTCCGAGTTCATTATTGGTAAAATCGTCACCTACACATTGGTATACGTACCTACATATACTTCCACAAAATATTAAAAGATTCTAAAAATATTTGTGTTATAACCCGATTAAACATATATTTATAGGTTTCTTTTGCTTTTATTTAACAAATTAATATAAATCACTTTCGCAACAAGATTTGTTTTTCACACAAATAACTCATACCTATAACTCACTTTATAATCCGACATAATTTAACTCGTTTCCTGGATGTTTATAAGCAAAAATCTATATGGCTTCCGGGATCTCGAATATAATATGTTTGTATACATAATGTATATTCGCATTTGCAACAAATTTTGAAATGCCTCAAATCCAGCCGCAAAACATATCTACCTAAACGAAGTCGCCACTATCGAGGGTCGCCATATCGCCCCGCTACTCTTGCAAAAACGATGACGGTCCAGGGCGACAACACTTTTCAAATTCGATTAAGTTGCCTGCCTTCATAATCCACCCGAAAGTCCAGAAATAAAATGTTCATCCCACATAAATGTACGTACATGCGATGCATAAAATTCTCAATTACCTAGATGCCCAGTATATGTATGCGATGTGCTGCATGTGAAGTGCAGTCTGTAGTGAACATCATCGTATGAACTGCCACAACTGCAAATTGCAACTGCAACGCATCGCAACGACCAACATAACGACCACCTTTCAACACGAAATTGCACTTTGTTAACGAGATCAAAGAACGAAAGTGACAGAAAAACAATTTATGGGACTCCTCCGGTTTTAGAGCATTAGAACAATTTTCTGTCTGTCGGTGTAGCTGTTGTTGTTGCTGGCATGGCATGGCAATGGCGCTCACTCGGTTACTTTGCCTCATTCTGACAGCTAGCATCATGAGATTCATGCGACAAAAACAATGTGGGAGGCTTCATTCACATCATCAGTACAGGACCAGAAGTACGTGTTTTGTTGGTTTTGTTTGGTGTGTCTACCTGAGCACGATGGAGCCAAATCTTTTTCATCAGAAGGTAAATTCCATTCACCCAAATCGGGAAAATTATGAAAATCAGTAATTTCCTGCCGCGTGGAACGACTACAACAACAACATAAAACTGTTTGGTGCCGGTAATCAACTCCGAAAGGAGAACGTAACGTAACGGATTTTTGCTTTCATCTTGATTTGGTTCCGACAGGAATCACGGTGCATAGAGGTTCAGTGAACTAAGTACACATTGCAGCATAACGAAAGCAACGGTCCCAAACTTCAATGAGTACGTTGCGCTGATTGACGTGTCATTACGGCCGGCGCGGCACTGCAACGGGCGGTGCGGCGGCGGCAGCGAGACCGAGCACTCACATTCATAACTAAAACTGACAGAGAGTCTGAGGATTAAGAAGGGACGGTGAAGTGTAGTAATGCACTGACGTTAGACGATGTCAATATTGTGTTTGTCGAGCGGCTCGTTTTTGATGATATGCTGGCGAGGCGATATGACATTTCGATGGAGACATCGACTCTGACTTTGACAGCGTGAACTATTTTAATGTTTTGATAATTTTAGAGACACCCTCCCGTTAGGTTATTGAGAGTCCTTTAATTGACACTTTATACTCACTTACGGTTTTAAGTATAGGTACGCGTTACACACCAGCGCACCATACGTTTGTGGTTTTTGTCATGTATAGAGGAGCTGTCATAAAGTATTTTTATGTTTTTTTTTTTTATAATTGGTTTGAAGCGGGAAATATGTGGGTTCTAAAAATATATATTATTTATGTGCCATGTGGTGATGGTGATGGTGACGATTGACAAATGCTGGAATTATGACAATCAATCAATCCAAAATAAGAGGAGTATTGATGCTGCGCTGGCTGGATTATATTCAATGATTGATGAGTTTATCATTGCGTAGATTCATTCATAACAGATCAGTCAATCGATATGATATGGAATTGTGGTTAGAGAGTATGAACAAATTGCTTTGGCTTGTTAAAGTAGATACAAATGCTGGTTGGAAATGTCAATCAAAGGACGCGGGTTTTTTTTTATAAACTTATATGCTAGGATCAAGCGATTGACAAATTGTCAATATTTCTTGAATTTTTGTTATCATCTTTTAAGTTTTTCTACTACAGAAATAACTGTTCTGAACGAAATGTGTATTGAATGTTACCATTTGGGCGGTTCTATAACCAATCCTTGTCGAATTTTCATCTATATTATGGAAAGCGATATACACAGATAGGAATGTATGCCTGTCTACGTATGTATCTAATGTAAATGGCAAGTTATGCATTCGTAAAAAAAAAAACGAACTCAAGATTTTGACAAAATTCCCGAATACACGGGGGTCGTTTGGCGCAAAGACGCTATAACCCTTTGTTCATTCTTAAATAACTCGGCTCCCAATAATCATAAATGATAAATTTTAAGTTTAAATTGTAGAGAATTAAAAGGGTTATAAAATGAAAATTTTGAATTAAAACATAAATTAACCGTAAAACATTTTTTTCAAAATAATGTTTTTCTTAATAATAACGAAAAATTGTTTAACAAACGTAGTATTTCTATTTCTCACTTACACTTACTATAACTTTTTATTTATTTGTTTAAACGAAAAAATATTTCAATAAAATAATACAAAATATTATGACCAAGAGTTTTGTGTTTCAATTTTTACTGTGCGATATACTGGAGCTGACTTATTTGTAAGAAACTAAAAAATGCCAAAAATTACTATTTTACAAATATCTTTTTGGTAAAAAAAATATTGTCCAAAATTGGGTTTAAGCTTTTAGATAAGCTTCCATTGATCCATAAAAAAAAAAACAGACAGTACCTAGCTCTGCGCGCAGGATCATGTCATATTTTTAAAACAAATAAAATTTTTGAATTAATTTTAGAAAACTGAATTATTCTAGGTTATTTATAAAGACCTCGTTAATGGCCTAACTGATGTTGTTACAATTTTTGGAAATAGATTGCCGCATTATAAAATATTCCAATTTTGTTTTAATAAAAAATCATATTATATAGAATCGGTTCATCTAAGAAGGGGAGAGGGGGGTAATTTAGGACAGAGGCAATTTCAGACAACTTTAAAAAAAAAGTATCAAAACAAGTACTTCTTAATACTATAAGGCACAATTTTACAGTGAAAAATCTTCCTGAAATACATGTCTGATGACATTTTGGAGGATATCAACTTCAAAAAAAATTTAAATTAAAAATAAAAGTCTGTTCCACGATAGAGTAAGTGCTGCAAATATGGCCCATGTTGGTAATATGGCCCACCGTAATATTTCCCTACTGGAAGAGCATAGGTTACCCGCTGTGCATTTATTTCGAAGATAATCTAATTGGTTTTGATATATTCAATATAGAAACTCAGGAGCAGGAAATGTGAGCGGAATTTGTAGTTTGAATTTTTTTACATTGGCCATATAATTTTTTGGTAAATTTTTGAAAGTGTTTTTATACTAAATTTTGCTCAAATATTTTAATATTTTTTTGAGACTTTGTTGTGCTTAGATCTATATTTCACTATGTGAAACCAAAATTTTAAATATATTTTTTAAAGTTGGTTAAAATTAAAAGTACAACGAAAAGGCTATATGCAGGTAATATGGCCCACCTCATGCACCATATACACCACCCTGGTCCATATTTAACACCGGGCGAAAAAACTAAGTGTCGGTAATATGGACCATCACATTTACCATATACACCAACCTGGTCCATATTTAACACAAGGCGGTCCATATTAGCAGCACTTTTTTGAAAAATGTTAAAAAGAGTGTTTTTAGTTTTTTTATTTATATATTTTTAGTTAAGTTCTTTTTTATGTTTTTTGTTATGAAGGCTGATTATAAAATAATTTCTTTAAGTATTAAAAAAAAGAAACAAGTCAATTACCGAAAACTGACTATTTTATTTACAAAAAAGTTAAGGGTGGGCCATATTTGCGACAGTTACTCTACCTGTTGAATTTTTGTTCGATCTAAGATATAGGTAAGTAGTTATCAACAAAGCAAGCCTAAATTAAAGCGGAAAAAGTTCGTTATTGTTATATAAAGGGTTTTCAATAAGGGCGGGTAGATATTGAAATGAAATAAAACAACCTGTGTGTGAGGTATTAACAAAATTCTTTTTTTATGAGAAATATTCTGTATGGAATATTACATTGTTCAAATGCCCGCCTCGGCTTCTAACGGCGACACAGATCCTAGTGCTCCAATTTTCAATGACTCTTCCGCATAGATCCGGCTGCATATGAGCGATGGCCTGTGTTATGTCCACCTGAAGGGCTACGGTCGATTGTGGTTTATTTTTATAGACCTGCGACTTTAGGAAACCCTACGAGAAAAAGTGTAACAGGGTCAAATCGCACGATCCTGGTGGCCAATTAACGTCACCTCCACGAGAGTTAGCCTTATACCTTCAAACATTCATGCAGAATGTCAATCGCGGCGTCCGCTGTGTGGCACGTAGCACCGTCTTGCTGGAACTATATTAAATCTAGGTCCATATATGGTTCAATTTGGGCTCTAAGAAATTGGTTATCATCGTTCTGTAGCGCTCGCTAAAGACGGTGACCGCCTCACCAACATCGTTTTCGAAAATGTACGGACCAAGGACTCCGCGCACCGACCCATAATCCTCACCAAACGATAACTTTTTGTGGGTGCATATTGTCATCTGGTGACCTTCGTGCGGACTGGGGTCATCCCATACATATATATGACAATTTTGCTTGTTAACAAAGCCTCGTCGCTAAAGATAATTTTTTGGCCAAAATTGGGGTCCTCTTCTAAACGCTCCGAAGCCTAGTCAGCGAACAAACCGCTTTGTCTATGGTCATGAACTTTGAGCTCCTGGGTAAGTTAGATCCTCGGGTGTAGGACCAAGTCCCGACACAAAATTCGCCAATTTGAATTCTGCGAAAGGCCGAGATCTTGGGCATGGCGAGGAATCGATTGCTGTACACTTTAGCGGACCGCGGAAATGCCCTCGGCTAATATTGCATTCATTTGACGTATGAATATTGGCTGATTGATTACCGTACCAGTCGCCTCAAATCTGCTCACCAAACATTAAAGTGTTGACTCTGAAGGGCGACGTCTACCGTAAAATGGGCGCAACGTTCGCACTAACTAACACTCATTTTGATAATAAAATTTTATCATTTGGACGAGCTATTCAATCGTGTCACTTGCCATGTTGATTTCGCATCAGTAACTGAATAATAAATAATAGAATTGACAGATGATGTCCCCAAAACAACGCGCCAATTGAAATTGGAAATTTAATGTATGAGTGATGCAGAATGATTTTGTAAAAGTATCCTAAGATGCCCGCCTCTCCCCTACACACTTTTGACTTTCCTTAATGCATTTTCTTTAATAATTTTTTTTTTTTTATTAATAAACCATTACTATTCATCTTCAATGCTTCGTCTATAGTTATATAGCTTTAAACCATGACAAGAGCAAGTTCGCTTGATCCAGATGATCATTTTATTGGACGAGAGGTAACGTTTCTCTTTCAGCTTTCTTCTCTATCATTTCAAGAAGCTATTCCTAATTTTAATGTAAATGCATCAGGAATATATGTACATACCTACGTCATATATACACATATCTATTAGTTTTCTTTATCTCAAATTGAAATCTTACATTTTTCAAAAAGAAGAACCTTCTATAGGTACAAACCAAACTAAACTAAAGCAAACAATCTGTCCAATCAACGATTCGTAATTTATGACAACGATAATCTAAATAGAAACCCACACACAACCACACATGCGATGGTCTTTTTATAATTGAAATTTCTTTATGTTTGCCTTCTGACAAAATTAATTAGATTCATGTTTTATTTGTCCATGATATAGTTTTGAATTTTCCAGGTAAAGAACTTTCTTAATTCCATAATGTTCAACATGGAAAAACTAATACCTGCCTATATTGATGATAATAGAGGTACAATCGGCTGAACAAATCAAAAATTGAAACTGATTTCTTGCCCCGCCACGTGCTGCGCTAGCTGTATGTGTTGACAAATTTATTCCAACAGAATAACTACACTGATTTCAATATAAGATAAAACCCAAAACCTTACTAATTGCATTCGAAAGATCGGTGTGGAAAAATGAATATAAAATCCATGTCAGCTGATTCGCTTTTTGTTAAACAAAAAAAAAGCGTTGAATTTATATTCAGTATGAGCAGTATGCAAACAACACGGCTGCGGCCGACATCATCGCATCGCCAGCGCAGTACCCATTTGCATAATCAATTCAAGTGTTTAGTTAACTTCCTTTATAAGCTAGAGCTACAACTACAGACGGGGCGTGGCGCGGCGCGGCGGCGGGTGCGTTGAATGAATTAGAATCTCTTATAGGCGCTTGTTGTATTCATTGTTGTGCCACTTTGAGTCCGATAGCATATCTGACTTTCTGACAATTGAGTGGTCAATGTTTAGTTGTCTGACAGTTTTAGACTAAAGACTAGCGGGTGGGCTGTGTGGAGCATAATAATCATGATCTTGATGTACTTCTTACTCGAACTAGTTTCTTATAGTATACTTGGGTGGTTGTAGGAGTAGGTACTTGTGATTCTCAATTGCGTAATACAAAGATAGAACCTATACAGTCATTTTGAGACTTGACGAAAACTGATCTATTTTAACCGGCGCGGCCTCTAAGCCCAAGTATTGGTTATGAATGTAAAAAAAACATAGAGATGTTGATCTAACTTAACACTATGCGGTGACGGAGAAGTGGAAAATGTGGTTTTGGTCATACTGTACGTCGGTTTGTACGTCAAGTCGGTGCGTCTATGGGGGTCAACTGCCCATAGAGCCGGAATGGATGGTGCTGAGCATTTTTATGTGATTCCAGAATTTCATTTATTTAACGCATTTTTAGACGTGTGGTTTTCAATCTGGCAATACTTTTTTCGGAGTTGGTCTTTTTGACAGCTGTCACTTGATTTATGCTCAGTTTGGTTTGCCATTTCATAATGAATAGACTTACTCCTGAACAACGTTTGCAAATCGTGCAAATTTATAACCGAAATAATGGTTCGATTCGAGCGACGCATTGCGCGCTGCGTCTAATATTAGGTCGACATAATCGCAAAATCGCATAAATTCGAGCAACCATGGATCGGTTTCGCACCACGTTTACTCTAGTGGAAAATGCGCATCCTCAGAAACGCCCTTGAGTGCGCACTGAAGACGCTATTGCTGCTGTGGAGCAGAGTATCGAAGAAGACCCGAATGAGTCCATCCGCCATCGCGGGCAACAATTGGAGTTGTCGAAAATTGGGCCTCTCGACTGGAATTTATTCGAGCCAGCCGCGGCGCCAACTGGCCCGAAATCAGTTTTAAACCATAATGGCAAACCCTTATCTTAATAATAAAGCCAAATTCTTGGCCATAATATTAAATTATATGCGTTTTATGTCTTCTTGAAAACCACAGTCTAAAAAAAAACACCCTTTAGAACGGCTGGCTCTCAACAATTTTTTGAAATTTTATCGAGAACGACTATAACGGTTTTGATTAAATTTCGCGACTGTTATTTTCAAATTCAAAGTGCTTCTAACAAAACTGCTCGTTTATGATTTAACTTTAAAACAAATATTTTAGGAATTTTTTTTTCATTGAACCTATTATATTGATTAGTCCTGTAAAATACCAAGGTCCCGAGAAAAAGTTCCCTCTACATACAAATAATGTGTTCTGAATATCTCCTTAGTCCATTTAAAGTGCAATGTGCTTCCACATAAAATTGAACAATACAACAATCACCGTGGTATAGAAATCTATACTCGTTCAACATTTTATAGCTCCCCCTTGGACTAGGACGACTAGAAAATTGAAGAAAACAAAAAAAAACTTCACCCCTGACATTGGTCCTGGTACAAGTATGTGCTTGACTGTAGCTGTAGCTATGACAATCACAGGCAACTTACCGGCAAAAAATGCGCGATGTTGGAAACAATTCCTTTTGATTATTGCAACTATCCACTATACCCACTCCCTATAGTCCCCACCGGACTGAATTGTATTCTTCAGAAGAATATAATGTACATTTTAGGCAGACATGTACGGACTCACATGCCCAAGTTAGTACATTATGTTTCCACAATATAACCTTCAATGAATCATTTTATGTGGAGTTTCCGCTTTAGTAGTCGCCGAACTGTTGGTCGGTTGGATAGTAAGTTCTTATCACATCCGCGACTCCAATCGGGGAGAGTCGGAAGTATTTTATCTTTGGTCAGTCAGTATGCGTAGATACTTGAATTTATAAACTTTGACTCACTCGATTTGGGTCGTTTAGATTGTTTGTTTTCCAGAATATCTGACCATGAAATTCAGTTAAACACAAAATATTATTATAGAGATAAAAACATTGACTAGAGATTTATTTTTAAAAACTTGTTCTATATTTTTAAACACAAATAATTATGGACTTATAGAGTTGTGAAGTGCAGAATTGTTTTAATTATCTTCAGAATTTTTTGAAAAGAAAATTTTGAGTTTTAGGAATTTTTGAATAAAATTTTTTCACAGTGCACAATTACCTGAATAAGTGGCACTTAGGTTTCCCATATTGGGACTTCAGGCTCATTTTCAATTTTTTAAAATATCGAATTTTCAAAAAAATATTTTTAAAAATCCCAAACAAGATTTTTTGAAAATTCTAATAATAATTTGTATTGCAAATCTGTTAGATAATACTAAAAAAAAACTGTTTGGTATCAAGGTTAATATCAGTCGAGTCTTTGTCGAGGTTTAAAAAAAATGTTTTTTGTAAAAAACCAAACAAAGTTTTATTTGAAAATCTCAGTGTAAGACCCAATAAAACTTTTTAAAAAATTCTCCAAACAAAATTTGATTAAAATCAGTTGAAAAGTTTTCGAGAAAAGCGAAAGTTTAAAAATTTTCGTAACGGATAACCACCATTTTTCGGAATTTTTTTTACAGAAACGAAGCCTTTAGGTTTAGGCAAGTTTTCGATTCGTCAAAAAATCGAACTCGAGATTTCAATCAAACATGCTACTACGAACAAAAACCAAATGGGTAGTGCAATTCCGTCTGAAGATATGTCTGCACATCGACGTTAATTTATTTATTTATAAGCTTAATACAAGCAGAACTTAAAAGTAAACATAATATTTCTTAAATCTAAACTTAAACATATCAAGGTAGAAATTTTCAGTATGGGAGAGTTAGAATAAGTAAAAAAGGACTAAGAGAAGGATGAGTTAAGAATAGCTTGTTTTAAAGCAGGCTTACTCATGTTGGGGTTGAAGGTATTTATGTTGTTGGCTTTGCGTAGCATTCGAGTCAAAGGTTCGTTGAGGCCATAATTGGTACGGTGGTAGGCAGTGAGGAAGAAGGGAACATATCTTAACTGACGGGTGTTTGGATTCAGACAGATCTTTTGGAGAAGAGTAGGGCAATCAATGACCTCATTTATTAATTGGTGAACAAAAACGATGTCAGCAGTATCACGGCGTAATTTGAGCGGTTGAAGGTTCAGAAGTTTCAGACGGTCCGCATAAGAAGGAAGGTTATAGGGATCATCCCAGCCAAGACCCCGCAAAGCGAAGCGTAAAAATCTGCGCTGGACGGCTTCGATACGATCTATGTGAAATTGATGATATGGTGACCAGACTGTTGAGGCATATTCTAGGAGAGGTCTAACAAAAGTCATATAAAGGGATTTGGTTACGTATGGACAAGAAAATTCTTTTGACCAGCGTTTAAAGAACCCGAGCAATGAGTTGGCTTTGCTTATAATGCTGTCGTAGTGGGAGCGAAAATTGAGTTGAGTGTCACAAATGACTCCCAAGTCGCGAATGGAGGTTACAATAAGAACAAGTACTCCATTAATCGAGTATTGTCTTTGGGACAAGGGAGGGCGCTTTTGCGTGAAGCTTATGGTTTGACATTTCTTAATGTTTAGCTCAAGAAAGTTCTTTTGGCACCAAGTAAAAAAGCTATTTAAGTCTGTTTGCAGCATAAGTGCGTCGTCAGGGGTAAAAATTTGTTTCGATATTCTCATATCGTCAGCGTAAATTTCTAAATCAGATTGAGGTAAAATCAGCTCAACGTCATTTATAGTAAAAACAAAAATAAGTGGTCCCAAATGGCTTCCCTGGGGTACTCCAGAAAATGCATGAATAGGTTTGGAGATACTCCCTCTGAAGAGCACTCGATACTGACGGTTAACTAGGTATGACTGAATCCAAGAGGTGAACAAAAGAGAAAAACCAAGCTTTTTAAGTTTAAAAAGGATGATGTTGTGGGAAATTTTGTCAAATGCCTTACTAAATATGTTGCAATGGCATCAACTTCTTTACCTTCTTCTAAGGCAGACAGCGTTTTTGAAACGAATTCAGTGAGGTTAGTTGTTGTGGATCGTCCTTTTTAAGAACCCGTGCTGCTTAGAGGTACAAATTGCTTTGCAGTGAACAAACAGCGACTCGTACACTATACTTTCAAAAAGTTTAGGTATACAAGAGAGTTTGGCAATGGGTTTTTAGTTGGAAATATCATTTTTGCAACCTTTTTTGTGGATAGGGTTAATGAAAGAATTTTTCCAAATCTTAGGAAAAATACCACTTACAATGGGGAGGTGGAAGAGTTTTGTAAGAGGCTGTGCTAATTTTCCAATACATTTTTTAAGAACGATTGCTGGGAGACCATCTGCACCAGGGGAAAAATCATCTTTCAGTTGAGTTATTTTACTCACGACTGAAGATAGGGAAATGTTGATATCAGTAAAGGATTTATGAGGATAAATTTAATTGTTAAGTGTGTACATTAGTGTAGAAATGTTTACTAAAAACTGTTTTTAAAGTATTTGTTTTAGACTTACTCGATCAAAATATTTTTATTTTTACAGAGGGTCTTTTTAAGCTAAAATAATTTTGAATATATCTACAAATTATTCAAATTAAAAAAAAAAAATTATTTCGATTTTAAAAAAAGTTTTATTATTTTTTTTTTTTAGAAAAGAACAATATTTAATAAACGGGTTGATGAATTATTTTTGAAATAAATATTATTAAAAACTTTAAATTGACATTTAAATTTTTTTAAATATGTATATTAAAGAAAATTTATTTTTTTAAGAAAAACGCTCTAAAGATTGAAAATTTTGTATGTGATAAATTCATATTATTTTTTCAACAATTCAGACTATGTTCTTAATTGTGAGTTTGAAAATTAATTTTTCAAAAAACTGTTCACTAAAAAAACTTTTTTTAAAAAAGAAAACAGTAGAAGATATTTCTGGCTTTACAAGAAAGTATAGCATGGCATTGTAAGTGTTACCCCCTCCTCCCGGTCAAATGTGGGGCGAATAGACCTCCTCCTCTACTATTTTTTTCTTGTCTCCACCCAACCTACACGCTCTAGCTTTTTGTCACACCTAAAGCAAATCACCGTGCATATGACTGTAAGACCTAAGGTCTTTTAAATGCAACCTTAATTCTACGGCACAAGTTAGAAGGAATTATTTATTTGTGTTTGACTTTAGAAAAATAAAAAATGTAATGTAACTAAATATTTAACGTAATGTAACTCTCTTCACAAAACATTTATAAATCTATCGAAATTGAAGACTTTTGTACAAAACTTTTTTTTTATTTTGAGTGCAAAAGTGAAACAAAATTAAAAAGCACCTGCTTATAATTGACAACAAAAAAAAATTATCCAATATTCTAAACACATAGGTTCTACTGTTCGAAATCAAAATAAATTGGAAAAAAAAACTACAAGGTTAAGGGCGGCTTAAAGTCGCTTTTGTGAAAATTATTTCTTTCATTCTAAATTTTGCAAATAATAGGATTTATGCACAGGAAATAAAAAAAAACCTTTATAACTATCATTTTAATTTCCTTAAAAGGAAGTTTCAATTTCTCAGGAGAGCGTGATGGATGAGATCCAGTTGAGATCGTCTTTTAGGGATATGAGACGGCGGGGAAATGTTTTGGCGAACAAGTCCATCATATACCGTAGCTGCGTGAGCTGGTGAGGCATGCAAGTGTACAAAGCATTATTTTTTTAAACTTCTAGCATAGACATCCAGTTCCATTGATATCTAAAGTATAAAAAGCGAACTCAATCAAGTGCCCCGCAGTGTTGGTATATGAGTGAAGCATGCGTGTTTTGCGAAATAAATTTATGAATGGTAATAAATAAACAACCAGAACAAAAAAAAAATAGTCCCAAGACTCATATAGATTGGGCTCAGTATACGTGTGTCCACCTTTGCTGCACGCACCCAACCATCAGACGCGTCTCCGCCACTCATGACAACTTTATTATCTGGGGTCATGGCAGCAGCCTAAATTAATGTGGGTTGCCAAAGGAAAGTGTTCCTTGTAAAAAAATTCACTTTTTACGGGATCTGTGCGATGTTAGATGAAAAGTTTAAATATTGAACATGCAATATTTTTCCATTCCCCTGCCAGCCAACGCCTTCTCTTCTATTTTTAAAAAAAGTCCTTGAATCATGAGTTTATATGGTAGCAGCAATGGAGTGGGCAGATGTATGAAGTGTGATAAGACATCGCATCGAGTTCCCTGATGATTGCCAATCGGGCCAATATGACCCATTAAACGTTTTAAGAATTTTAATTTCTTTTATCAAAATTGATTCGTTCGGGCTCGTTGCAGAGGGTGAGACGGATAGGGTGTATAAGTCTTCCGTGGAATTAGGTCAGAAAATAAAAACTTAATAAGATTTAAAACAAAAGTGGGTGATTGCGTACAGAGTGATGTGTGTGGGTTTTATGAAATGTATGGGGCTATAAATCCATATCCGCTGTCAATGAAGAAGGTCAATCAGATTTATAGTTTTTCGTGTTGATTTATGTATGTTCTTTCGTTGTGGTATTTTTTTTTTTTTAATATTAGCAACACCACGTTTTATTTGACATGAGTATAAAGAATGAGTACCAAAGAAAAGATAACCTTTGAAACTTGAGAAATTTCGAAAATTTTTGTTGAGTAAAATTATTAATTTTAATCGCCCAATTGGAATGTGTTTGGGAAAAAATGCATTTACTCTATTAAAGCTGGTTTATGCGAGCAAAATTTTATAATTTTATGGTCGACATGCCAGTGGAAAAAATCAATTTTGATCTAAATAGAAAATCAAGGGAATACCGAATATTTATTTTATTTTTACTCAAAGCCGAAAAGTCTATAAAACTCGAAAATTTTATGGAATAATTCAATAAAATGCACGTCTGGATCAGACAAATTTATTGCATCATATAGGACTTGCAATAACACCCGTACACAATTCAGCGGTGAATTTACGAAAATTTGACGTTAGACCAGCAAGAAGTTGATGCTGATTTTCAAAAAATAAAATGAAAAATATTCTTCACTGATGAGGGACATATAAATGCAACGAAGAATCACTCTTGTCAATCATCTTTTCTTCGCGCTTGGAAGGCATTTAGATTTAGGAATAGAAAGCTTTCTATATCAGAGAAATAAGAAGGCGCTTTAAAAAATCTTTACAATGTAACGGTTGTTTTTTTTTTAGAGGTATAGAACTTTAAGTTGGCAAGACTATTTTAACTGGCGGCCATTTGTTCTGCTGTTAAGTGATTTATTTTTAGTTTGGTTTGGCATTTTGTCATGAATCAACGACGACCACGGGGCACAGCCGGCGCAGCGGCTTATATTCGGTGAATGGACTTGAAACAAGATTGCTGCTGATTCCGATTTTCAACAAGAAAGTTTTGTTTAGCGATGAAGCTCATTTTTGTTTGAATGGCTACGTCAATTACCAAAACTGCCGTATTTGGTGCGCTTTATGGTTTGGTGGAATAATTGGTCCGTACTTCTTTAAAGACGATGCTGGCCAGAACGTTACAGTCAATGGTGACGGCTATGGAGCCATAATTACTGACTTTTTCGTTAATCAATTGAATAAAGAAGATGTGCAGGAGCTGTGGTTTCAACAAGACGGCACAATACTTCACACAGCTCGTTCCACAATTGATTTAGTGAAGGAAACGCTTGGTAACCGCATAGTTTCACGTTACGGACCCGTGAATTGGCCTCCAAGATCGTGTGATTTAATGCCGCTTGACTATTTTCTATCGGAATATGTGAAGCGTTAGTCTACGCCGATAAGCCCGAAACGTTTGAACACTAGGAGGACAACATTCGCCGCGTTATTGCCGATTTACGGCCACAAATGTTGGAAAAAGTCATCGAAAATTTGACCTCCAGATTAGACTACGTCCGAGCCAGCCGTGACGGTCATAGGCCACAAATCGTATTTAAATAATAATGCCAGAAGATTATCTTTCGAATAAAGTAAATTTTATGTCAATTTAAAAAAGTCATGTTTGTCTTATTCCATTTCAAAGTTCTACAACTCTTAAGAAAAAACACCCTTTATGTCTTGGCTGTACCTTTAAGGCAGAAGCATACACCTTAATCAAGAACAGATGAAAATTTGCATGGTCAAAGGACCCAAAGGAAGATTATCTTCAGGTGATTTTTGACCAGTGTATATTGAATTGAACGCGGGCACGCGAAGACGAATATAAAGAGCTCAGAAGAATTGAAAAACGGCTTCACAGACAGAAAAAATCAGCCTGGGAGAAGAACATAATCTGTGAAATAGAGAAAAGCCGAGAGCGAGGTCCGCACCAGGCGCGGAAGTTCTACCAATCCGTCCGAAACATGACGGAGAGGGAAATCTGATCACCGATCCTCAAAGCGTACTGGAGCGATGTTCCCATCTTCAATGAATTGCTAAATGGTCAGCTCACTGCAGAAGTGGAGGCTCCACTACTTCAAGAAGAGTACCCTATGTTGCCGCCACCAAGCATAGAAGAGGTTGAGAAGGCTATAGGCCGGCTAAAGAAAAACAAAGCCCCGGGAGCCGATGGTATACCAGCCGAAGTATTTCAACACGGTGGGCCAGCTTTACGTCAAGCAATTCATGAGATTATAGTGCACGTGTGGGAGCATGAAGAAATTCCAGAAGACTGGCGAAAAGGTATAATTTGCCCCATACATAAGAAGGGAGATGTCACAACGTGCAGCAATTATAGAGGTATCACGTTGTTGAGTACCGCCTATAAGATACTCTCCTCTATCCTACAAGACCGGATAACCCCATACGCTAAAACCATCATCGGACAATATCAGTGTGGTTTCATTCCAGGCAAATCAACAACTGATCAGATCTTTACCCTTAGGCAGGCGATGGAAAAATGTCTAGAATTTAACATCCCAACATACCACCTGTTTATAGACTTTAAGGCCGCCTACGATAGCATAGCCAGGGTAGAACTTTACAAAGCCATGAGAGAATTCGGCATCCCAAATAAACTGACACGACTATGTAGGTTGACCATGACCAACGTAACAAGCCAAGTAAAAATAGCCGGATTGCTATCCAAACCAATCAACATCTTTAATGGACTCCGACAAGGGGATGGTTTGGCCTGCCTCCTCTTTAACCTGGCGTTGGAGAAAGCAATCCGTGACTCTGGCACGGCAACAAGAGGGACCATCGTCAACAGGTCCAGCCAGATACTGGCTTACGCAGACGACATCGACATCATCGGAAGAACCGAGCAAGCTGTACATGATTCCTTCATCCAAATCGAGCAGGCGGCACAAAATCTGGGGCTGCACATTAGTGAAGGTAAAGCAAAGTACATGGTGGCGTCGAATGCGTGAGGAACAGTTGGTCAAACAATCAAGGTAGCGGAGCACGAATTTGAAGTGGTGCAATCCTTTAAATACCTTGGGTCAATAGTAGCAGCCGATAACAATATAGAAGAAGAAATACGCGGGCGGCTTCTCAAATCCAACAGAGCCTACTATAGTCTGTCAAAGCTCTTCAAATCCAGAAATCTCACCATAACTTCAAAACTGCTGCTGTACAGGACCATGGTCCTGCCAGTACTCACATATGGATCCGAGACTTGGGTGCTTAGCAAAAGGCACTACAACCATATGTGAGGAAGGACGATTCCGGAGACGGTACAATCATGAATTTTACGCAATCTACCTTGAAGCAGATATCGTGACAAAAATTAAGCTCGGTAGACTCCGATGGGCAGGGCACCTAGCTCGCATGAGCGAAGAGGAACCTGCTCGGAAAGTTCTTTGTGGTACATTCTATGGTAGACGACAGCGTGGTAGACCATGCTTGCGCTGGAGAGATGGCGTAGACCAGGACGCCCGGAGCCTTGGGGTGCGCAACTGGATGGCGGCGGCTCGAGACCGGGATGGGTGGAGAGACTTGTTGAAGGAGGCCAGGACCGGACCCCGGTTGTCGAGCCGACGATGATGTATATTGAATTAGTGTGTAGGAGAAGATTCAGCAAACGAAGCTTGACACTCAAAAAAAATCCTAATATGTCCTGCATGTCTGTGTTTTTTTTTTAAGTTTTTTAAGCTCGGAAAATGAAGTTGTATCACCCTGTAGAAAGGTATACACAATTTTTAAAAATCTAACTATTATAACTATAACATTTGAATGAGATTCATTATAAAATTATAATATCTCTGTAGTTTGTTAGCAACAACCTTGTTCAGCAAAATCGATTACCCAGTACCAATTTATTTCCAATGTCCAGTTCCCCACAAAAGTGAATATAACTTCGATATATGTATGTGTCTATAGCCTCACTTGATGTGCTTATCAACATAACTTTTCCATCGAGGTTAACGCAATAATAATCCAACAGTTTTAAATAGCTAGGTACACACAAACACAAACACAAACACAACATAACTTTTGGCTCTCAAATGTGATTAATTTAAAATTGCTGCCTACCATTATACACTACTAATCCAATTCAAAAACTCCACCTGAGCACTTAATTTCTGGATCAATTCCAAAAACTCAATCAACCGAATCAAATCAGTTCACAAAGCTACGAGCAGGTATACCTATAGCTACTACCAGTATTATAATATATAGGCTGATGGGATATAACCAACCGAACGACCAGGGCCGGGACCGGCACCGGCACCAGTCATTAGTCCGGAATAATTGGTAACGAAGAGAATATGATTTTCCAGCCCACCACACCTCCAGCTTCCGAACGTCATCGTCCGGTCCGTGGCGTCGGTCGGTCAGTCGCAGTTGTCTGTCTGTATAAAGTCGAGATGCGGAGAGGGATTGACCATTTTCGCATGTATACCTAAGAGAAACAGAACAACATCTACTTTCAAATCCTCGCTGCCGACTATACCTACCGTTATCAATAAATAACTTCTTGAACCACCCAAGAGCTTGCCTCCCAAAGAGGCCATTCGGGCGCTGGTATGATGGGGCAGCAGGAAGCCTTCATCTACTATTTGTCGGAGGCCATTGTTCAATTGTTGTTTGTCGCAAAAACCAATTTGAATATCAATTAAAGTACCGCACAGGATGGTGGATGTACACAGTTTAAAATTCGACTGGCCTGATGGCTGTATGGCACGGTAAGCGGTGCACCGAAGACCGGACTATTGTCCGAAGAGCAATGTTTTGATTTTGTCCCACCACTATGCTGATGACAGAGGACAAATACACGTAAGCGAATAAAGGGTCCATTCTGAGAGACATATTGTAGGAAATTAAAGGCTCATCTCTACTGGTTGTGTTCTCGCCTCTGGGATATAAGAACCCCATGTGGGATATTCGCAAAAAAAGTTTGCCATATGAAAGGTCTTAGTGACTTTATAAAAGATCAACTATAGTTTCAGAAATAGGTCAGCCAAAGGTCCTTTATTGCGAATTTTTAATGTTTTTCTCAAGGTGGTATAGATGGGGTCTTAGAACCCCATATGTGGGATATTCGCAAAAAAAGTTTGCCATATGAAAGGTCATAGTGACTTTAGAAAAGGTCAACTGTGCTTGAAAATGATATTTCAGAAATAGGTCAGCCAAAGGTCCTTTTTTGCGAATTTTTAATGTTTTTCTCCTTGAACAAATGTTTCAAAATTCATTGAAAAACCCATGGCCTACCAATTATTATACTGAAAATAATTGTCTTTTTATGAAGTCACTAAAACCTTTCAGAATTCAGATGGTACCTATATAGGTATACTTTTTGGGAATATCCCACATGAGGTGCTAAGATCTCGGGGCCTTATAGACCGATAGCTTGTCATGTGATGGCGTAGCTGATTCGCTAAGTTGTTGTTTTTCATACGATTCCTTCCGATTTTGCAAAAAAAAACATGCCTATCATCTCGGAACTTCAATTTCCCTCTTTAGGGACATTTGGCTGATATTTCGGAATTTCCCTCGTTTTACTAATTCGAATGTTTGAAGTTATCTTTATTTCTAGCATGTAGGATGGCGAATCTCTTGGTCAAACTTGAGAAATTTCGAATAACCCAATTATATATTTTTCAAACTCAATATACCATGTTTTTTCTATGAAACCAATACTTCGCCTTTAGAAAAATGTAACAAAAAAAATAATCAAAAACACAAAAAATCACAATGAAAAACCTTTGAAAAAAGATGCAGACAGACGAGCATTTACATTTTACGGTATCTGAATGACCATATCTGGGACTACTGGCCACCCACATCTCACAATACCTCATAATACCCAGCCGAGTCCTTCCAATTCAGTGTTGTATATCACTGCAGTTCGCATAAAATTTACATGCGCACTCCCAATGTATTCCAAGAACGTGCTCGTGCAGCCCGTAGTCCGTATATATCTGCGTTCAACATCCAACTTATTAAAGCTTGAATCCGCATGCATTCGGAATGCATGAGTCGAATTCTGTACTTTACTGTAGATAACTCCGGATACAAAAGGTATCTGGATGTCATATTAATGACTGGTTACGGGCTACCGGAATGTGTGACGTTGTCACCGACCGACGACGACGACTACAACGACGACGGATGGCGGCAGGAGTGTATACTGTATGTGAAGCGACAACTGACACGGCGACTACGACGACGAACGCTCGCCAATCCCAAAGAAAGGTGAGCACGGGGACAGTCTCCTCTAATGTACTCTGGGCACGTGAATTGACTTCCTTTAATGTGCAAACAAATTGTGCTATTTTTTTACTCAGTTTTTTTTTTTTCGAAAGTGAAGCCTGGCGCGATGCGATGTGGAAGTTGCGCCTTAGGGCCAGTTGAGTGCCGCTATACAGTGCCTAAAGGTAAAGGTGAGTAATACCAATTAAAATGGGGAGCTGTTTTACGATTAAAACAATATTTTTTCTCTCCTCATAAATGTTTGTTGACGTTTGTTTGATTTGACACCCGTTCGTGGGGATAGGGCTTTGGAATGACTGTCATTGACGAGAAATTGTGTAAGTTTTTTTTTTTAAATAAAAGAGATGGAATAGCTCTGATGTGAGTATTAATTGACGCCGGCATCGGCAGTGTCACTTAAGGACTAAGAGCGCTGCTCTTATTGAAAATAAATGAGTGGAGACAGTGAGGAGTGGGAGTTTGAAACAAATTATCAATTTGAAATGAGGTAGGGCCAATGGTTCCATCATCCGATTTATATTGTTCGGAGAGTGTATATAGACAAAAAATGTTCAGCTTCCAATATTTATCATCTTTTGTCCAAATGTTAAACTTTTTTAGTGAGTAGTGCCCAGAAAAATTGAGGACAGTAAAATTATTTGCATTCAAGTATTCGACTAAAAACTAATAAAACTAAAAAAAAAGGTTCAACAATATTGTCGCAAAATCTTAGACGATTTAGTAAAGTGTTAAATCATTCTTAGTATGATACTAGGTTAAAAAGAGGATATTGCTAATATTAAAAACATGATACTACTGTTATATATGTTGCTTTACGTTTATATTGTGTTATAGCCTTTAGAGCCATAACTTCCAAAAACTTCCTTGCCATTTAGTTTATGACATTAGTCACCAACTTCGATCTCTTTTTGCTCCAACCTCAAAAGATAAAGCTTGTGCTTTCCTTATAGCTATTAATTAAGACCATTGGAATAAACTTAATGAGAAGTATTTAACAACGTGTTTAATTAACATACACAATAGATACTATATCTTAAAATTTTACTGAAGTTGAAATCGCCGTCTTTATAACATATTACTAAATCAATATGTCACTTTGACATAGAAAAAATTTAAAAACGTATGTTTGCTTCATTTTTTGCACGAAATGTCACTGTTTTAGGCGCGTTCAGCTTGAGTTTCGTAAAAAAATGGGTTTAGTATGATACTACTTACATAGTTAAAAAGTGTTTAAAACTAACAACATTTTAGTAAAGAGTTTTAAAGTTAGTAAAGTGTTAACTAGTATCATGCTAACACTCTAACATCAGGCTGTTTAAAATTTTGCGCCATTATTTTAAAAAAAATTGTTAACAAGAAAAACTTTATTTTAACCTAATAGGGATTTCTGACTTAAGAAATAAAGTGCCGCAAATGCCTTATTTACCATCACACTACGGTTATAAAACCTGATTTAAAAGCTACCCATATGATTTACAAAAAAAATAAAATATATTAGTTGGGGAGCCATATACCAAAAATATGTACAGGGTTTTCCAATATGAGGTGTTATTTTGAATAGCCCGCTATTTCGGTAGCTGTCACTTTTAAGGCTGTCATTTTTTGACATTTGACAAGTAGAAACTACGCCATTAATAAAAATGGAACGATACACGCTTCAACAACGCATTGAAATTATTAAAATTCACTATAAAAATGGTGAAAATTTGGCAGAGACGGTTCGTAAAACTAAAACATTTTTGGGTCGTCGTGAAGCACCGACAAGTTAGTGATGTGAAGAATAAAACCCGTGCACGTCGCTCAAGAACAACTGAGAATATTGCTGTTGTAGCCCAAAGTGTTGAAGAAAACCCAGGTTTGTCCATTCCTCGTCGTTCTTTGGAATTAGGCATTCCACAAACGTCATTACACCGTATTTTGCATAAAGACTTGGGTCTTAAGGCTTATAAAGTTCAGTTAACACAAGAACTCAAGCCGGCTGATCATCAACAACGTCGTGTCTTTGCTGATTGGGTCCTTGAAATGCATGAAAATGATCCGGAATTTCATCGAAAAATCATCTTGACTGATGAGGCCCATTTCCACCTCGGAGGCTACGTCAACAAGCAAAACTGTCGCATCTGGGGCTCGGAAAACCCAAGAGTTATTGTTGAAAAGCCTCTCCATCCTCAACGCGTGACTGTTTGGTGCGGTTTATGGTCCGGTGGGGTCATTGGACCTTACTTTTTGGAAAATGAGGCTGGAGCAA
The DNA here is from genome assembly GCA_932273885.2 of Leucozona laternaria. NCBI lineage: Eukaryota > Metazoa > Arthropoda > Insecta > Diptera > Syrphidae > Leucozona > Leucozona laternaria. Next base: position 30,294,789 of record OW026368.1, on the reverse strand, counting down.
ACAGTTACGGTCAATGGATTGCGCTATCGAGAGATGATTATAATGATTTTTTATGGCCGGAATTGGATGGTATTGATCTGGACAACGTTTACTTTCAACAAGACGGCGCTACGTGCCACACAAGCAATGAAACCATCGATCTTTTACGGGAAAAGTTTCCGGACCGTGTTATCTCTCGAAGAGGTGATCACAATTGGCCACCGAGATCTTGTGATTTAACACCTTGCGACTTCTTCCTTTGGAGCCACGTGAAAGATAAGGTCTACGCCAACAGCCCAGCGTCGATTCAAGACCTTAAAGATGGAATTCGTGAGGCTATCGAGGACATAGGGCAGCCACTTTGCGATTTGGTTATGGAAAATTTCATGAAAAGGATATGGTCCTGTAAGCGTGGTCGTGGCGGCGATTTGGCTGATGTTGTGTTCCATTATTAACGGCATACCTTCTTCTTTATAATGAAATAAACATCCGATCATTTATCTCAAAAAATGCCATTTTTATTTGAATATCAAAATAACACCTCTTATTGGAAAACCCTTTATATACGTGCATATATATAAAAATGAACAATAAAGCACATGGTTGCACATTTATTTAAGTTCAAACTGAAATTTGTTAAAAATCAAATATGTTCTCTAATCTCTATACAGGGTGTTTTGAATAAGATTATGATAAAAAGCTAGAGCGTGTAGTTTGGGTCGAAACAAGAAAAAAAAAAGTATGCATGGAAACTCTTGCTTTAAATTGCTAAAGCAACTCCTTAAACCGACACCGGTGACGTCAACGTGGCTTTGATCATTGGTGACGCCGGTCTCACCGACCGGGGTTTTCAAATAAAGATTTTTCAGATCTTGTTATTAAAATTTAATTTTTTATATTAAATATTATGATCTTTAGCATTTAAATAAAAGTAAAAAATCAAATGTTTGTAAAAGAAATCGAAAATCGTTGGAACGGTTTTCTTAAAAAATAATTTTATGTAAGAACCTATGTAAAATGTCTTGAACACTTAAAAAAAAAAAAAAATTGAGATGTCATTTTTTAATATTTATTAATATAGCCCTAAAAATTAAATTTCTAAATAAATTTCAAAACTTGTTTTCAAAATATTGATTTAAAAAAATCATTGAAATTTTTACCACAATACATATACTATACCTACAATAGTGCAGACACAAATTTTTATCAAAATCGTTAAAGTTTTCGAGATAAATTAACTTGTTCATATAACGGTTGTTTTTTTAGAGGTAGAAAACAAATTTGGATAATCCCTCTAGGGAATCTTTTAAAAGTTCAAAATTTCAAGAAAATGGCTTCAGTCGGTGAGGCAGAAATACAGGACCCACATTATTTGTGTATTCTATCATCGCAATGTCATGTTTGATTGAAGTCTCGAGTTCGATTTTTTAACGAATCCTCAACTTGGCCTGTATAGTATCTATGTATGTATGTATGTGTATCGCAATTTAAAATAGTATAAGTATAAAAGGCGGGAGGTAATTTGAAAAAAAAATTAACTTCAAATAAAAACAAAATTTAAAAACAACGGCAATAATTATAAAGTCAAATTATGGCAAGAAATTTTCTTTTTTTTTTAAATTAAGTGAAAAATTAAAAAAAAAATTAAATTTCAAACAAAAATCATTTTTTTTTTTCAAATTGATTTTATCAAAATTTAATGGTGCAACATTTTAGCCGATTTTTTTGAAACGAAAGTTAAATATTTTAGTTCACTAAAGCGCTTATATTCTACTATGTTTCCTCAGCGTTCTGTCACGTAAGTTCTTATGTTGAACTTAAATATTTAAGTTTCGTTTCAGCAATCGGTTCAAAGTACGGTGTTAAAGCATATATAGTTTTTTAGGGTTTTCCAAACAACTAACTATACATTAAGTAGCAGAACGTATGGTCTTAACATTACCTAACTTACAAATTCAATAGCCTCATAAATTCAATAGCTTAAAATGAATTATTTCTGGATTTCAAAAATAAGTTAGAAGACCATGCATTCCTGAATCTTAATTTCAAACTTTTCGTATATATACGAATATGTATAGCAACTATACCTATGGCAAATATTTTAAGAACTAAAACTACTTTATTCTTTCTATAGCTTTCTGCATCCTATTGCTACCCAACATTTCTTGCCTTTCTTCACATACTTTACAAATGCCTCTTTTAAACTTCGTCTGACTCTTGTCTGTTGGGGATAGTTTTTGACGAATGTTAGAAATTTTGCTTACATAAGAATACCCATAATCTTAAAGCATTTGTCTAAAAATACCACCCTATCACAAAACTCCATTTCTATCCTGCTTCGCTGAAGCTCACCCAGACCTTGAATGGATCCAAAACAAAAACAAATAATAATTCTCGCTGTGATGGCGCGGCCGGCCGGCCGTCGCGGCGTGCGAACTATTTCGCAATCCACTGTAAAGTATATAAATGTGTGCCTGCATTTTATCTCCATAAATCCCCCCATCGCATCAGCAGAAAACTATTTTAACATTCTAAACACAAAGTCACGCGACGACGACTATATACTCCCCTGCAGTGTGTGTGTTTGCCTTTACTAAGTTGGTGCATTACCATTCACCCTGCGGCCGGCGGAGGTGGCATATGGCGCGGTGTAGTGGAGTGGGTTGTCATTCTGACAGAACGACATGCATATAAACTTGCTAATACTACTTTGCTTTTGCATTCCTCTCTTTAGTTGAGGCGGTTATTTTCGTTTCTTGTCATGTAATCCGCCTGTTAGACAAAAGACAAAATAAAAAAAAACAATAAAGTCAAATGCACTATGGAATTTTCATTAAAATAAAAATTGAAAACTATACAACTACAACATTACTGCTGCGAAACAAATCTAAATGAGATAGATAAGTGTATGAGTACGAGTATAGTAGATAGTTGTCAGTTGCTTGCTCATTTATTCGCGCACTTAGTTATTCTTATGGCGATAAGCTATAACCAGGCGTCGGTCGTGTCGTTGTCGCCATATCATCGTCATCGGTTGCTTATAAGCTCTGTAAGCGGTTTATCCCTTGCACAGGCACAGAACAAAACAGACACGGAAAGACATCCCCACACCATCAGCGCAAATGTCAAAGAAGTTCCGCTCAACTTCCGTTCTTATAGGAGTTAAAGACAGTTCCTTAACCTCACTTTGCTGGCTAAAAACTCACCACTGCTCAGCAGACATTTTTAATCTGACATTTTGCACTTTCGTTTATAAACAGGGTGGCCAACTGTATTTTTTTTTGTTAGAAGAGGTGTAGAGCTCAACTTGAAGTATCATAGAATACAAAAACGAGCTAGGTACTTCACATAACACGAACAGAAGTTTAGTTTTAGTTTATTCAAAAATATGAGTATGTACAGTAAGATGTATCTTATAACGTACAATTCTTTGACTTAAGTATATGTATCAAACAAATGACAAAAAGTAAAAATAAAACTTTTATTCAAAAAGAAAAATTAATTATGAACTTAAATACAATATTCATATTGAGAGAATTAATATACTAAAATTAAGAGAAAATAAATAGAGATAGATGGTCAAATTTTCGTCGTCGGTAAATGTATCTCAGTATAGCATTATGAGCAAGCTAAAATTTGAGAAAGCTCAGAAAGTCAGGAGTGGGAAAAATATTTTCTGAATAAAACAAGATCGGTTTTGATAGTGAGTTAGCCAATTATGATATTATGAGGAGTATAACTACTGCTAGGCCAAAGTTGTCTAAGGCCTCCGTATACTTTTGCAATAACAGAGTTTATATGGTCAGAGGCTGATAGTTCACTATTGATGACGACTCCTAAATTACGTGCCTTATTGCAGTAAGGGACTATTTTATTGTTTAAAAGTATCACTGGAAGTTCTTTGACGTCAATTGAAGACTTAGAGACTACCAAACATTGCGATTTATCAGGGTCTAGTTTTAATAAGTTTCGAGTGGCCCAATTCAAGATATTTTCAAGATCCTCATTCAGCCTGCAGACGGCTTCCGTCAGAAGTCCAATATTACGCGAAATATAAATTTTGACATCATCTGCATACATATGAATATTAAGAAATTTACAAATTGAGACGATATCATTGATAAAAAGCGAAAAGAGCAATGGTCCCAGAATGGAACCTTGGGGAATGCCGGAAGATAAATGAAGGAAAACTGAAAAACCAACTTTTGTTTTAACTTCTTAAGTCCTACCCGATAAAAACTTTAGCAAAAGTAATGCTGCAGATGAACTAAACACAAATTGAGAAAGAAGTTTATTATGAAGGATCCTAAAATCAACTGAATTAAATGCCTTAGAAAAGTCTAGAAGGCACAAAAACTTCAATTCATTCTTATCAAAATGTTCGCGAATATCGTCTGCAACTTTCAACAACGCTGAGTTACAGCTGTGGTGTTTTCGAAATCCTGATTGGAAAGGTGTGAGGAGATTACACTCCTCAATGTGAGACACAATTTCAGCTATCTTTGAAATACATGGAAGGATGCTGATTGGACGAAAATCTTCACACTTCATATCAGCTCGAATTTTTTTTGGTATAGGGTAAACTATAGCTGATTTCCAGGAACTAGGAAAAACTGACGTGGTTAAGATATAGTTTATTATATGTGTAAGAGATTTTATTGCAAAAGACAGCATGAATTTTAAGAATTTTAAAGGAATTCCATCCGTGCCGATGCTAGAGGCCTTAACTTCCTTCACGGCAAGAATAACATCTGGTTCAGTAACGTGAATAAAATTGAATGGGTTAACATGCTGAACATCGGTCAACGAAATCTGACCAGAAGGGTTATTAGAACAGGTGTCCACAAAGAATTTATTCAACTCATCAGGACTTGAATTGCATATAGGATCGATTCTTGAGGTAACATTAAATCTTTTTAGATTTTTCAATAGCTCAGATGATGAGAGATTAATGCCAAACTTTTTTGAGAAAAAGCTAGTTTTTTCTTTTCTTAAAGCGGAGGTTACAGCGTTTCTCAAGTACAAATAGTTACCCCTCGAGATAGCATTGCGATCAGATTTCCATTTGGAAAAAGCTTTTTCACGAAGATGGTCCAAAATAAAACTTTATACTGCATTAATAATCTAAATTTGATTAACAGTTTTTAAACTGACTTTGTGCTTAGCAACAGTTTAAAAATTACCATGAACGAGCACCATTTAGTTTAAAATGTTTTAAACAATTTTAATAAAAACAGTTTTTCAGTCAATTAAGATGCCGAACTAACTCATCGAATTTGTTGTGTTAAGTCTGCATTTACTGAATAGTTGCGCCGCATAGTGTGTGTGTCTCTCTCTCTCTCTCTCTCTCTCTCTCTATCTCTCCCTCTCTCTCTATCTCCATCTCTCTCTATCTCTCTCTCAGTTTCGATGGTGAAAGCGCGTTTCCATAAGGTCGCATTTTGATTTCCATAGATTTTTGACAGCTTAAAGCTAAAGTTAATGCTGCATGAAAAATAACTTCTGAGTTAACTGTGGTCTAACTCAGAATTAACTCAGCACTGACAAATCAACCCAAGAGTTTTATATTTAAATAAAAGAGCGTCTAAGCAAAGTTCTGACTAGTTTTATGACACTTTTGGCTTGTGGACTTATGATCCTGTCTCAAAATTTATATTAATTAATCGTAAAAGTAGCTTTGTTTGTTTGTTTGTCCTGGATAATCTTAGAACTCACATATCCGATTTGAACAATGTTCTTCGTGATTGAAGAATATAACTGATTTTTTAGCTGGTTTGGTTTTGGCAACACTGGTTTTGACAGCTGACGTGTGTTTAGTACCTTGTGTCACTGTCAAACAGCTTCAGTTTGGTTTGCAATTTAACCATGGATCGTCTTACAAATGAACAACGCTTGCAAATTATTGAATTTTACTATCAAAATTCGTGCTCGGTTCGAAATGTTCATCGCGCGCTGCTTGTGTTCAGCGATGAGGCTCATTTTTGGTTGAATGGGTACGTAAATAAGCAAAATTGCCGCATTTGGAGTGAAGATCAGCCAGAAACATTGCAACAGCTACCAATGCATCCCGAAAAAGCCACTGTTTGGTGCGGTTTATGGGCCGGCGGCATTATTGGGCCTATTTCTTCAAAGATGATGCGAATCGCAGCGTTACTGTCAATGGTGAACGCTACCGAGCGATGATAACAAACTTTTTTTTGCCCGAAATGGAAGTTCTTGACTTGCATGATATGTGGTTTCAACAAGACGGTGCCACATGCCACACAGCACGCGAAACAATGGCGCAATTGCGAGGCGAGTTTGGTGAACAGTTAATTTCACGTTTCGGGCCGGTCAATTGGCCGCCTAGATCGTGCGAATTGACACCATTAGATTATTTTTTGTGGGGGTATGTCAAGGCTAATGTCTATAGGGACAAGCCCGCTTCGATTGACGCACTGGAAGCCAACATCCATGCATTCATTCGTGAGATACCGGCCGATATGTGTGAAAGAGTATGCCAAAATTGGACTCAGCGGATGGGCTACCTGAGACGCAGCCGCGGTCAACATTTGCATGAAATTATCTTTAAACATTAAATTGCAAGGTTCAAACTATCGATTCAAATAAATATTTCATTCATTTTTTTGAATTTTTTGTGTTTTTTTTTTTAAAAAAGTTCTAAACCTCTTAAAAAATCACCCATTATATACAGGATGGTTTAAGGGCTAAATAATTTTCAAAATTTAGCTGATTATAGGGTAAAATAGGGTAAAAACAAAAACATGATATCCGATTTTTAAAATTCTTTTTATGTTTGATAGATAATACAAGATCACTTTAAGACTATAGATATTGGGCTTAAATTTTTTCCAAATTTAGCTTGGCTTCCCTGATGCCCATTCACGATAAAAATAACCTTCATATGTATAAAATTTTGTATTGTAACTACCACCCAATGAGTTTGTTCAGTGAAATTGAAATAAAATTACCTATATTTTTCTGATTTTGTATCTTAAATAAATATTTTGCGTACTTTAGCGTCGAATGTATAGAAAAGAATTGAATTGAATTAAATTTTGCAGCTGGTAAATACTTTTCGTAGCACAGGGGGCTTGCGGTAGCTTAACAAAACGGGTAGTTAACTGCTGTAAGAAATAGAACAATATGTAAAAATGTATACATCAATGCTCTAATTTCTACAAAATGGTAGTATCACGCGTCTTAGTCATAAATACCGAGAAAGAGTTGTTGCTTTCGAAATATCCGACAAAAAATAACCTTTAACTTTTTTCCAATAAGACATTACAAAGTTCTCAAGTAAGAAAGTAGTTCTAACTCAAATTGGCAAAAATCCAAAACTACATATATCGATTTCAAAAAGAGATTTCAAAGTGCTCATGCTGGCAACCCTATTTATAAAACAAAAATTAGATAAGTTTTTATTCCTCTTTGATTCGGAATGTCATGCAAGGCAAGAAGTAACTCAGGAGAAAATAAAAAAAAAAAACAAAAAACAAACAGTTTATTACACTTTCCTCACCTCACTAAAACTATTCAACTGTGGGGTTTTATTGTTGCAATAAAAATTTTGTTTCTTATTTATTTTATGTCTTTTTTTGTTTCTTGTTCAACTGATACTATCTCGCTCTCTCTTTTTTGACATAAATGTATACTCTACGCTACCACCGCCACCTTCATCGCAGCCGCGTGTAAAGTTAGGTCATAAATGTCACACACAAACATTTTCAATTGAATCTCAAGGCTGCTCGTGGATCACGAAGCAGCTACTGTGCTGATGCCAACTTGGCTGCGGCTACCCCAATCGAGCGAAGTAATAAACCATCGATATAGAGTTCAGTCACTTTGGTTCGACAATCCTCGTCTCTACATACATACATTATATAGATAAAGATGAAGATAGAGATAAAGTGGGGTTTTGCCCGTTTCTCTGATGGCTTCTCTGATGGCAGGCAAAAGGATAGCAAAACTATCTCATGAATGACATGCAACAACAATAAAACTAAAACCAGTAATTAAAATGTTTTTTCAGGGCGAGAGCCAAGGGGTGGAACGTAGAAGGACATTGGAAGAAGCCGCCTGCTAGACTGCTGGGAACCGAACCGGGTTCATGCCCTGAATGAAGCTTGTACATCTGTGCTCCTTGCGTCAAGAGTATCTGTATCTGTATGCTGTATCCATATTCAAGGCTATAATTAGTCGGCATTATGTTCTCCGACATCGTAGTGTTTTGTCGTGCCACAATGAATATCGTTTAGTTTTTGAACAGCAATGTTAGGGAGGGAAGGAGAGTGTTCCTGTTCATATCGGCAGCGAGATAACCTAAAATGGGACCAAAGTAGACACTTTGGTGTTAGGAATTGCAGGCCCATCAAGTGTGGGGAAACTTTGAGTGTGGAATTTGTGGTGATATCTCCTTTGCTTTAAAGAGATGACAATCTTGGATGAATTTTCACACATTTTCCATGACATGGGATGCTTTTTGAGTGTTGACGACAATGACACGATACACAACTTGGCGACGTCGTCGTCAATGGCGGCAGCGTGACGAGAGTATTATATATGTGAACACAAATCCCCATTATATATGTATATCTATTCCGGCCGGGTATGGGATGCGGCCTTTCGATTGACATCATTTTCATAGACTTTGTGTATCTGAGCATGTAATAACCACATTATTACAAATTCAAATAGTTTTGTTGTAAGAATTTGTAAAAATAGAGAGAGAGAGAGAGATAGCTTTAGTTTCATCGTCGAAGGACTGGATTTTTGTTGGATACAGCCGCAGCCTCGAGATAATTCTTGGGTATCGTAAATGACAAAGTGTGGATAAATGTGGAAAATAGTATTTTTTTGGTTGTGACGGGAGGGGGGGGGGGATTCTGTGTATAACAAATTGGAACCACACAAACTTAATTTGCTTCTTTGGCTTGTCCTGGGTAATTTGGAATTTAATTGTGAGGTTTCGGATTAATTGGGGATTAAGAGTGTGTTCTGTGTAGATGGATTCACATGAAGATACATAGTTTGTCTAATCAATGTTTTTTATGTGTTTACATTGATGCAATGGATGTAATGTTGTCAAAAGGGGATTCGAATAACACTCCCTGATGTAGATGCTGGAAGCAGTGACGCGTTCAAGCACAAAAACAACTACGATTATCTATGATGTTTAACTTCTGTGTATCTATGTACTTGGGGAGCACTCTATACCTCCTACATGGAGCAGGAGGATTTAATTAAAAAAAGAAACATTATAATAACGATACTCAAAAGGAGAGAGGAATCAGCGAGAAAGAGAAAGCTTAGACAAAGACAATTTATTGAAACTCAATATACCCATATACAATCCAACATCTAGTTGGAGCCAAATCTGACGATAAGCAAGAAAACAAATTATAAAGAGTGATGCAGTTTAATAATTTTAATACACACATATGTATTTCAAAAACGATAAAATAACTTAAATGTGGTATTCACTTTTTTTTTAAATCAATTTCTGTTAAAAATTTATCACAATGAGTCGATTTTATAGACTTATTCCTGTGTGCGTGTTGTTTTCATGCAGAGATGGAGGGGGCCTACAATTTTCTGCCGTATACAAACGGAATGCGAAGGGGAGAGGAACTTATTCATGACAAGACATACCCTTGGAGGATTTGTCGCTTCCTCGCAAGAGGCAGTATAGCGTTTTTTTTTTATTTTAGGTGGACGAGGCTGGGAATCGAACCCAGACCTCCGGCATGACAGGCATATATGCACTAAACGTTACGCTACCGAATACTACGGCACGCGCTGCAAAAACGTAAAGAGGAACAAATAACTTACAATTTGGTAAAACGAGTTCTTCATACAATTTTTAATTGCGATATAAAAGATTTTTTTTTCAGACGTTTTGTTTTCAATCTGGCAATACTTTTTTCGGAGTTGGTCTTTTTGACAGCTGTCACTTGATCTATGCCCAGTTTGGTTTGCCATTTCATAATCAATAGACTTACTTCTGAACAACGTTTACAAATCATGCAAATTTATTACCGAAATAATGGTTCGATTCGAGGGACGCATTGCGCGCTGCGTCCAATATTAGGTCGACATAATCGCAAAATCGCATAAATTCGAGTAACCATGGATCGGTTTCGCACCACGTTCACTCTAGTGGATAATTCGCATCCTCAGAGACGCCGTTGAGTGCGCACCGAAGACGCTATTGATGCTGTGGAGCAGAGTATCGAAGAAGACCCAAATGAGTCCATCCGCCGAAAACCACACGTCTAAAAAAAACACGCTTTACAAAGGAGGTACTATAGGCCAAGTTTAGGATTCGTAAAAAAATCAACCTGAGAACCAGGCGTTACAATGATAGAGAACACAAACAAAGTGGGTCGACCTACAGCTTAAACGTTTTTTGTTGATTCCCTAGAGTTTTTTGTTTAGGCTCTAAAAATAACGGTACCTGTTAAACAAACGTTATGAAAAAAATCATTTATCTCAGAAAGAGCTTAACTGATTTCGATTAAAATACAGCCCTTTTAAATTGAAATGAGCATACACAAATAAAAAAAAAAACAATATTTTGAAAACAGGGGCCAAATAATTTGACATTTTCTTATCAGTAATTGAACGGAATTTCATTCGATAGATGGACAGCCGAATGACAGCATGTAACAAATGCGAGTTTTGAAAAAAAATTAAAAAACAATTGTTTTTTATTATTTTTTTATTTTATTTTTACTCGTTCATTCGATCACTGATGGTACTCACTCATTCAGTCACTGAAGCAGTATTTTGGCCCAGGTGTATACCTATTATAAAATATTAAAAAATGGATTCGATTTTAAATAACAATATTTTTGAAGAAAATGGCTTACAACGCTGTTTTACAACTTTTTTCCATAGATTAAGTTTTTGTCAATAATTTAGAGGCGACAGTGGTCCAAAAAGCCAAAAGTCGTGGCAAAAATACTAAATCTGATGTTTTTTTTTTTCTATTTTGTTTTTATTTCTAATAGGATTATAAACAGAGCATCAAAAACAGCAAACAAAATAAGTTTTTGCTTAATAGTTTAGTTTATACAGCTTTTCAAAGTAGGGCAATTTTGTTCGAGAATAGAAAAAATAACAAAAAACGAATTAATTTATTTTCTTTTTTGCAAGTATGATACATTCCATGAAAAATCTTATTTTTTTTTCAATGTTACGTGGTTGTTATTTTTGAAATAATATTAAAATTTCAAATTAAAAAAAGAATTTAATATTTTTAATAAATTAAATAAAAAAAAAATCTCGCTATATCTCTCGAAAAATTACCAGAATATTCTAAGCTATTTGTTAAACCATTATGTAAAATTGCTGCAACTTTTTGCAATGTTTTGAGGTAATGTAATTTGTTTAAAAAAAAGCATGTTCGCAGTACTAACATTTTGGTCTTAAAATCAAATTTACTTTTGGAATGATCGATCTATTTTCTTTTTCTAAAGAGCTGAGAACGCGAAATTTTCTTCTTTCGTTTTGTTAGTATTCCGATCGTAAAAAAATCCGCCCACTGCGACGGCCCTTTGCATTTTTATTTTAACTACTGATTGTTTGTATTGAACATTGAATTTTTGTTATCCACCCACTTTCACGTTCTTTTTAAAAGAGTTTTTGAAACTTAAGTAGGTAAATTCTATTGAACGTTGACAAGAATGAAAATTACTTCTGACGCCAACACTTCTCAATATTCTGGATTATGGTGGAGAACTTATTAAGCATCAAAATTTGAGAATATGAAAGCTTCCAGAGAAGCACCAGAATCAAGGAATAAAGACTACAAGCGATATCAATGCCAAAATACTTGCAGGGATTTAAGGAAACGTCAAAATGAAGATTTATATAATATCATCGGATTCACTTTTTTCATATTTGAGGCACTTGAGATCTCAAAGAGAGCTGAAAAAGAGTTATTGCCCAAAACAAGTAAGAATATTAAATGTTGAAAATGATGATGATGTCAATGATTTTTTTTTGAAAATCAAAATCTATAATTAATTTTTAAAAAAATACGTACGATGTATTCTATTTTATTTAATATTAGACTTTTGGTCTGTTCACTTTTTTCCTACACTGTTTCACATAAAATTGACCACTGAAACAGTTTATAAGATACTTTGATAAGCCACAAAATAAAAAAAAAAAAAAAGAAAGTTGGCTTTTGTGTGATAACACACTAGCAGTTAGGCTGCAAAGCTTACGCACCATCATATTAATATTGTTGGTTTGACTGATTGGTTTGAAACCAACTCTAACTCCAGCCTATAATGACTTGGTGGTAGCTCACCTAAGTAGTTGTTGTTTCATTCAAACTTTTAACGAAAAAAATACTGTTTTAATACCTACTTGCTAAAAAACATCAAAAATTGGTTCGTTAAATGTATGCATCCACTGTTGTGAACAATTTTATTTTGGAACACCCTGTGAATAATAAAGAAGCCACCGACTTTTTTTTACGAAATTCCCAAAATTTTAACTGTTTTTAAAGTTTTACTTTAGTTCCTTTCTCTGTTAATTATTTTTTCCAAAAAAATCTTGCTTCTTTCTATTTTCTTAAAAATCACTATTTTTATAGCCTTGGAAATATGATGATTCAATTATAATTTATCTAACTTATGTATGAACGATTTGCAAACATTTTTCAAAATACTGAAGTTGAAATTTAACTAAATAGAATGTCATATATCAGGTCATCAAAAAATTTGTTGACTTCAAAATCGATGAAAATTGCCACAATCGATGAACAGTTGAAAGGATTTAGCGGCCGCTGTAAATTTCGCAATTTCGCCAATACGTACCAAGCAAGCTAACCAAATATGGCTTAAAGTTCTGGTGGTTCAATGAAAGCAGAACGGGTTATCGATTACAATTTTCCATCTACACTGGAAGCTCTGAGCAAAGTATGGGGGACTTGGTCCTGAATTTGATGTGGTGATGTCGTTTGAGCCATTATATTTCAACACTTGACGCATCCTGAATATTGATAACTTCTTCACATCCATGGATTTGGCTTTGAGGTTGCTCGATAAAAAAAAAAAAACAAGTAGATTCTTGATGACCATAATGAGCCCTAAAAAGACAATAAGAGAAAGCCCAGTCTACTCATCCATTTTTGGATTTCCTGAAAAAAATGGCGTTGGTGAGTTATGTCCCAAAACCCAACAAGCAAGTGGTTTTGCTATCTACGCAACATAACTGAGAAAGCCACATCAGGTTATCAAAATAAGCCGGTAATGATATTTGACTACAACCGCACCAAAGGTGGAGTCGATCTATTCGACCAAATCGTCTCCATTTATTCTTGCACACGTCAAACAAAACGCTGGCCGATGGTTATATTTTACAAATTACTAGACGTGGCAGCTCTAGCTACCGTCATCATTTCTCGACATTTCAATCTTCCTAGAAGTAACAAAAATTTGTTCAGAAACAATAAGCAGATATAAGCTTATCGAACTGGCGGAGGTGCTGATGGAGCCGGAACTGAATGACCGTTCACATCCTGCATCACAAAACACAGTAGAAGAAAGAATAACTGCTTTGTATGCCCTCCACATTATGGGGAGAGTTCAGCCGGTTTTACGAACAGTCCCGAAAAGGCTTCCTTTTGTAAAAAGGGCAGATGTCACCTTTGCCCAAGAGCAGAAGACGCAAGAAAAGCAGAAACGCACCTTCGATTGTTGTGGAAGATATTGTTGCCCTCGTCACACAAATAGTTAGCGTCAAATGTATCCCGGAACTGCTAACAACTTCAACCTAAATTTGTATTTCTATGTTCTTATTGAAATAGGATACCAACATACGTAATTATTAAAAATAAAATATGATTTTTTGTAGAATTTCAGCAGTGGGGTCAAAATGCACCCCATGTCAGATATATGGACTATTTCCAGAAAATAATCGCAGACAATTCGGTAAAATATTAGTGATCATTAAAACATACAAAAATTAATAGAATTTTGAATTTTGTTCACTGAGTATTCAGGTATTGATCCCAAAGCGACAAAATGAAAATCAAAAAGTTATAAGTGTTGAAACATGCTCTGGGGTCTAAATGAATCCCATGACGTAAAGGAAGGTTAAGATGGGTTAAATAAATTTTAACAATTTAATAAAATATTTTAAAAATGTTAATTAGCCAGATAAAGTTAACATATCTAAATATGATTTTGTATAGGTAAAAAATATTCGAAAAAAGTGCATATTATCTTATCTTTTAAATGAAACAGTTTAATATATATTTTGTTTCATATTTATTTTTGTATGAACTTATCTTTTCAATCAAAAAATCTTTATCTCTTCGCCAACATAAGTTCAATAACATAAATTAATAACTTTTCCCCTTTATTCCCAGTAATAGTATCTATACTAGTAGGTTGTATCTCATATAAGTATTTAAGTAGGTACCTGAAAATGAAGCCAATTGAAGAGGCACATTTTTTATACCCATCACCCACTCAAATTAATTCAAAAAATAGTTACTGAGTTGACTACCTGTGATTAAATTATTATCAATAAAAATAATGAAACACTTTGCTACATAAAGAAGTGGAACTTTATTGACGTACTTCATTTTATTACCAACTAGCAATAAAAACAAAAAAAAAACAACAACAAAAACAAAAATAAATACCAGAAACCCTACGACAGTGTAGAATGTACTATTACTATACTATACTTATAGGTACACACTAACCGAATTATTAATAATGCAATTTATTCTACGTGAAATATTATTCGTGTCGATAAAGCAAAATAAAGAACCATTCATGTAAATAAAACACAATAATTCATTGAAGTAGAATTATATTCATATAAATTTCCATAAAAAATTAACTTAATCGCGAAGCCAAACGAAACAACGAAAATATATAGGTTATCCGGACCCAGGACGGTATATTATTTATGTAGCTCTTTTAATAGAGCTGACTCTGAAATTATTTGTGTTCAATACTGCATGTTTTGTCTTTTAAGCCTTTAAATCTTCTTTACGATTTCATTTCATTTTCTATAGGTATAGGTACCACAGGTATACAATACATATTGAAATTGACTCAGTTTTCTGCTAAGTTGAAACCAGAAACGTTATTTCAAAAATATCCCTATAAATATAGCTGAAAAAGTAAATCAAACCGAACTCAGAGAACTGGTAGAAATTTGATAAATTAACAATTTAGAACAACAATAATACTCAGCCGCTTATAACTCACCTCGGTCGTAATAAATTTCGAACGCGAACGCAACAAAATTTTCATATTTAATGTTCGTGTGGCAGTCATATACGTGATTAAGAGTAGTTAAATGGATGGAAAATGTGCTGTGCTGACTGCTCTGCTAACTATACGGTGTACGGAGAGGGAAAATACGAAAAAAAGAAACAACAAATTTAGGGGCCAAACAAACATCAGAACCGGGAGCAGGAGCACCTTTTCCAGAGGATTTATTGCCGAACGAAAAATTGTGCTGGTTATGTCAGAATGAGCGGAGCGTAGGACGTTGCTGTTCTCATCGTCGATGTTAAATTTGAATTTGCACAGATATACAGTAAGGTTCAATGGATTATGTACATATTTGGAAAATTATTATCTTTATTCTAAAAAAAGAACGTTTTTTAAGGCAGAATTACATTTTCATATAAATATGTTAAGTTTGCCACATAAATATCTCTCAAAAATGTCACAAAAAAGTCATAGTCAAATTTATATGACATATGAAAAATATATGGAGCCTTATACTAAGACAAATATTGTGTCATATTTTATATGGCATATAAAATATAACGGGTGTATTTTTTTAGACGTGTAGTTTTCCAGCTGGCAATACTTTTTTCGGAGTTAGTCCTTTTGACAGCTGTCACTCGATTTATGCACAGTTTGGTTTGCCATTTCATATAATGAATAGACTGAAGTCTGAAACCAAATCGTGCAAATTTATTACATTAATTAAATAATGGTTTAGTTCGCGCGACGCGCATCACAAGAAAATTTTCTTCAGCGATGAAGCTCATATTTGGATGAATGGGTACGTTAATAAGGAAAATTTTCGTATTTGGAGTGATCATAATCCAGAAGCCATTGTTGAGATGAAGTTACATCCTCAAAAAGTCACTGTTTGGTGTTCTCTATGAGCAGAGGGAATCATTGGTCCATATTTCTGCAAAAATGAAGCCGGCCATAATGTTACAGTCAATGGGGAACGCTGTAGAGCCATGATTAATGACTTTTTCGTGCCTGAATTGGAGTATGTTAATGTGGACGACCTTTGATTCCAAGAAGACGGCGCTACATGTCATACAGCCAACGAAACAATCAATTTATTGCAGGAAACTTTTGGTGAGCGCATTATATCGCGTCGTGGGCCTGTGGCGTGGCCTTTAAGATCGTGCGATTTAACACCGCTGGACTGTTTTTTGTGGGGTTATGTGAAGTTGCTTGTCTACGCAGATAAGCCCGAGACGATTGACACCTTGGAAGAGAATATTCGGCGCGTTATTGCTGACATACGGCCCCAATTGCTGCAAAAAGTGGTCGAAAATTGGGCCTCTCAGCTAAAATTTATTCCAGCCAGCCGCGGTGGCCACTTACCCGAAATTTTTCTTAAAACATAATGGCAAACCATCTTTATAATAAAGCTAAATTCTTGGCCATAACATTAAATTCTTTCTAAAAAAACCACACGTCTAAAAAAACACCCTTTAGTTTCAGAAATTAGTGAGCCATAGGGTTGTTTTTTTAATGAACATTGAAAACAAAATTCAAAATTCGCAAAAAAGAACCTATTGTTGACCAATTACTGAAACTAGTTGACTTTTTATGAGGATTTAGTTATTTTTCAGATGACATACTTTTTTTGCGAATATCCCACATATATTCATTTAAGATACCGGAGCCAAACAACAGAGCTTTATAATTTTTGAAATGTTGACCGCAACTGCCGCGAACATGGTACATTCTGAAGTTCCAATTTTCTTAAAGAAGATCCACTTTTTTTGAATAAAATCAGCGATAGGACTCATTTCTGGCTTGATCAAATTTGAGGGCTGGGGAAATCATCAGTCTTTATTTCTTAAAAAAAGAGGCTGGCAAAAACGCTTTGATAATGGACTATCTATGCTGCCTGAAGTTGAATCTCATGATCTCGACCTTTGGTTCCAACAAGACGATGCTATTCCTATTTCCCCGTGAAACCAAGTTTTTACTACTAGAATAATTCGATGAAAAACTGATTTCACGGTTTGGATCGGTGGTGAATTGAAAAATCAAAAATTGGCACTTCAGAATAGACCATGTTAGCCGCAATTACGGTCAAAAATTTAAAGAAAATAATTTACAAAAAAATATATCTACATTTTAAAAATCTTTTGCGTGATAATAAAGATTTCCACATAAAATTGAATTTTTATATTTTTTGAAAAAAAAAAAACACATAAAACTGAATCACCCATTATTTATAAGAATTTATTGAGAAGGAAAATTTTGGTTTAAAAATACAAAAACAAGCATCAATTTCAAAGTAAAACTTAACAAAAAATTTAATAGTTTTTCAAGTGTGTCTACCCACATGAACCGCACTGTAGCCAACAAGCACATACAATACATAACACAACATAGGGTGCAGCGCAATTCATTAATTAATTCAGTTTTTCATACTTGAGAGTAGTATAATAGTTAACATGAAATATTACCTACTTTTTACGGACCAACTTGACGTTAAAGCAAATTAAAGGCACATTTTTTACACTAACCATATTCAAATATCATGTTCTCATGACCTTGAATTGTTGCAGAACAACAACTATATATATGCTGCTGCCAATTTACCATACTAAAAGTAAGGCTTCGTCGCACCCAGAACATTGCCCATGAGATTTGTTAGAACGAATTTTATTTAATTTAAAAAAAAATAAAAAAAAATATTTATCATCAGGTGTTTAATGACCGAAGATGACCTTTTCTGCATATAGATTGACACTAATTAGTGGCATGAGTCGCTAAAATGTGGTAAGACTATTTGAATTCATCAAAATGACTTTTAAGATATTTATATGATTTGTGGTTGGTCATTATTAGTGACGATTGACGAACTCTCGAAAGTAGTGCCAATGATTTTGATGTATTTACCATGAGTATGGGGTCATTCGATCTTAAGTTGGAAATTCATCCAATGGCTGATTGGTATAAATTGGTCACAGGTGGATGGCAAGTACTAGGACCAAAGTTTATGATTTATTATTAAATTTTTGCATGTATACGAATAAACATTAAATAAAATGTTGCCACAAAACCAGGTCAAATTTTTACCTTTGCCATACCAACACTTGTCGGAAGTGAAATAAGGCTAAAGTTATTCAATAATTCAAAATGAAATGAGTCCAAATGCTAAAATTTTGCCTTGAGAATTCATAAAGGGTGTTTTTTTTTAACTGGCAGCCATTTTGTCAGCTGTCATGTGATTTATTTTTAGTTTGGTTTTAAACAAAAAACACCCTTTAGAAAAAGAATACCACAAAAATAGTTTTATAAATTGTGAATCCAAAACAGTTTTTATTGGAAGCGCACTGTAGATGCATCAGCTCCGCAAGGTCAAGGCTCTCTGCCGGACGTGGGCAAACCTTATACAAATTAAACAAAAATTATAACATTTCACGATGATTTGAAGAAGAAAATAATGTACAGAGCCTAATGGCCACTTTACAATGTATTTAACTCTTCCTTGCTCAACACACACAACTACTAAGACGGGATATCACGACTTGTTTTCGCCTTATTCAAATTTAATTTGTTCAAAATGTTGGGGAAAAACTGATATATGGTTCCAGTTAAAAGCATATAACTTCAGTTCTGATAGTCGGATGTTTAAGATTGAGACTTTAAAATGACGGTAAAATAATGAGATACGATTATTTATCCACACAATTGAAATTTTAACTGTAGAAATTTTAAATTGTTAAAATTCAAAACGTTTTGAAAATTCGATAAGAACAATTTTCCCTTAGTTCTCCTTGTCTTTTGAGCTTCGAAATAAAATGGACTGAGTCGATATTTTTGGAAGAGCGCATCTTACCAAAATGTAGAGTACCAAAGTAAGGGAAAATTTTTCAATAGTCAGTTAAACATAAGATATTACTTATTCTTCAGATAAATCAAACATTTGATCCTATTTATTCCTGTGATAGTTAACTGACTGCTTAGCTGATGATTGAAAAATCGGCTCTTAGTCTACAATCCTTCATCCATTATCTATGTATGTATGAAAATGAAACCATTCTTCAAAGCAAATATAAAATTAAATTCAGTCACTCAAAAATGTGTTAAATTAGTTTTCATTTTACTCGCGGCAATGAATGAATGAAAACGAACATGTGTCTTCATATCTGACAAATGACACAACAAACGACACCTTATCGCTTTTATCCACTTCATTCATGTGGCAAACGTTGTTTCTTGTTGGTCCATTTAATTAGTTACGCATTGTGGACTTTGAAATAATTTATTACAACTGAAATAGCCATTAATATTTATGTTTTGAATGCAAAAATAATGTAAAAATAAATAATATGCTATTGCATTTGAAGAACGGCCTTTGATGCATTGCGGGCTTCGTCTGCACGTTTTGTTTTTTATTGTTGCAATGCAATTGTGGTGACGAATTTGCATATTTATTTTGAAATTATTATGACAGAAACTATACGTGGAGTTAATAAATTAAACCGAACAGCGTTTCAATATGCTAACTCAGGGTAGCATGATAAACTATTATTTAAACATATTAAACAGAAAATTCTATATTTCTAAATAATGGTTAAAGTTTTATTTCAATTTAAATTTTATATTGTTTATTTTTCTAGTTTTTAAATGCAATTATATGAACGACGTGTTTAAATTAAATATATATAGAATTTGATTGAAATACAAAAAGCATGATTTTCAATAATTAACAATTAAATTGCTGAGTGGAAGAAAAATACAAGCGGCATGGCATTGCAAAATTAATTGTTGAACAATCTCACATCTTAATAATGGGTGATTTTTTAAGAGGTTTAGAACTTTTTTTTAAAAAAAAAACACAAAAAATTCGAAAAAATGAATGAAATATTTATTTGAATCGATAGTTTGAACCTTGCAATTTAATGTTTAAAGATAATTTCATGCAAATGTTGACCGCGGCTGCGTCTCAGGTAGCCCATCCGCTGAGTCCAATTTTGGCATACTCTTTCACACATATCGGCCGGTATCTCACGAATGAATGCATGGATGTTGGCTTCCAGTGCGTCAATCGAAGCGGGCTTGTCCCTATAGACATTAGCCTTGACATACCCCCACAAAAAATAATCTAATGGTGTCAAATCGCACGATCTAGGCGGCCAATTGACCGGCCCGAAACGTGAAATTAACTGTTCACCAAACTCGCCTCGCAATTGCGCCATTGTTTCGCGTGCTGTGTGGCATGTGGCACCGTCTTGTTGAAACCACATATCATGCAAGTCAAGAACTTCCATTTCGGGCAAAAAAAAGTTTGTTATCATCGCTCGGTAGCGTTCACCATTGACAGTAACGCTGCGATTCGCATCATCTTTGAAGAAATAGGCCCAATAATGCCGCCGGCCCATAAACCGCACCAAACAGTGGCTTTTTCGGGATGCATTGGTAGCTGTTGCAATGCTTCTGGCTGATCTTCACTCCAAATGCGGCAATTTTGCTTATTTACGTACCCATTCAACCAAAAATGAGCCTCATCGCTGAACACAAGCAGCGCGCGATGAACATTTCGAACCGAGCACGAATTTTGATAGTAAAATTCAATAATTTGCAAGCGTTGTTCATTTGTAAGACGATCCATGGTTAAATTGCAAACCAAACTGAAGCTGTTTGACAGTGACACAAGGTACTAAACACACGTCAGCTGTCAAAATCAGTATTGCCAAAACCAAACCAGCTTAAAAATCACCCGTTATATAAATGGTATTTTTTCTAGAGTTATAGAACTTTGAAATGGAATAAAACAAAGATGTTTTTTTTTTTTAAATTGACATGAAATTTACTTTATTCCAAAGATAATCTTTTATCATTATAATTTAAATTATGATTTCTAGCATATGACCGGTACGGCTAGCTCAGACGTAGTCTAATCTTAAGGTAAAATGTTCGATGACTTTTTCCAACATTTGGGCCCGTATATCGGCAATAACGCGGTGAATGTTGTCCTTCAAGTGGTCAATCGTGGCGGGGTTATCGGCTTAGACTAGCGACTTCACATATCCCCACAGAAAAAAGTCAAGTGGCGCACAGTGGCCCGTTTAGGCAAAACTGCTTGCGAAATTCATTTTTTGGGTGGGTTTATAATGCAAAACTTTTACTTTTTTTGAATTAACAAATGCTTGGAGCTCTATTAATCGAAAAAATTATTTCATTTGTATGAATGGTTTGACTTGTAGAGCGAGTCAAAGTTGACAAATTCTTATGGGTAGAAAAAAAACAATTGTTTTTAATTTTTTTTTTAATTTTGAGTGTAAAAACTAGGAAAAAGGTGTAAATAAAACTTTTGTTTGTTATTTTTACTTAATATTTGTGTTGATTGCTATAATCAGAAATGAAAAAAAAAATGATAAATTTTTTTAAACTGCTAAATTTAATGTTTTTTGAAACACCCATTTTTGCACGCTTTTTCATCTTTACACTGAGTAGAAAAAAAAAGTTCAAACATAATCAAGCTAAGCTCGACGGATAGTAAATTCTTATATATTTCTTCATATAAAACCAAAAACTCAGCTGCATAAAGTTGCATAGAGCTGAGCTGGAGCGATTTGATTTAATGAAGTCAGTAGTTTTTTTTTGTTAGGTGCAAAAAAAAATCATGGAAAATATTTTTTCTCTGATTTCCAGGTATGAGTGTTTGTTTGAAATAAAATGGTTTTTTAATTTAGAAGGAAAAACCTACCTTAGTTTTTTAAAACGATTTTATAGCTTATTTCTTGTGACCCCTAATAAAACTTTTAAGTATGAATGTTTTTGACTTCGGGTATGTTAATTATTGTCAGGTAGTTTGATGCATAAGAGTTTTTAAATGGATTACAATTTTTTTTAAAGATTTAAATCTTATATGTAAGCAGATTACCTTATTAGGATGTCATAAAATTGAATATTTTTAGTGCAGGTATTTAGTTTTATGGTGTAAATAGATGAAACATTGGGATGAAATTATCATTGAAAACTTGAAGGAGCAGTTGTATAAGGAAAAATTATTTAAAATGGATAAACCATACAATATTTTGTTTGAAATTTTTGTCAAAGATGAGAGTCTCGAAGAGTTTTTTTTTGCCGTAGTAAGTGAATACCAACTATCCGGTGAAAATTTACAGGAAAATGAAGCAAAATTAAAAAGCTTTTATTACAACATTAATAAAAAATGCGTCGCAGCCCATAGATCGAGATTATATTTCATAAACAAAAATGAGGAATGGCTTTCTTCATCTCTCCATATCAAAACCGTACAAATGAGCTTGAAGTAGATGAACCAAAGCAAGGATTTGGAAATAGCAATGATGGAAACACTTCAAGGAGATTTTTGAACAATCCGAGGCAACCGCTCGAATAACTGGAGTCAATAAAAAGGCTATAATCAGGATCAAAATAATACTTAATGTTTTGAATAGCAGAGAAGTAGTGAATACAGTTAAATTTGGAGATTACACCAAAAAAACGCAGAGTTATTGAAACAAAAGTACCCTGAAAATCAACTCACACCTACTCTTCATAAAATTTTGGTTCATAGTGAAAATATCATCGAATACCAATCACTACCACTTGGAGGAATTGTCAGTCAGAAGAAGCCCAGGAGTCCAAAAATAAAGACTACAAGAAATACAGAAATCAAAATACGTGCAAAGTTTCAAGAATTCGGCAGAATTAAGACCTTTTTAACATGCTATCAATCTCATCCGATCCACTTATTCCTTCCTTAAGGCATCTAAGAAACCAAAAAGATCTGAAAGCACAATACGCACTGGAAATTATAAGTTTATTACGCATTACCCCAGACTTTTTTTCTACTTTTTGAATTCTAATCTATCAATAAAATACTTTATAAATTTACTCTCTTATAAAAAAGAAATAAAAAATCAATTAATAAAAAAACACAAAAACTGCTTCTTTTTCCCCCACTGTTTCACTCAAATGGGTTTATTTTCTTCTTTCCCCACTGTTTCACTTAAATTACACTCAAATTACTTCATAAATTGACTTTCGAACTTTTAAGAATTAAATACCAATTATGTTAACCACCTTAACTAAAACTACTTATTTCAGCAGCAGATTCGGAAACACCCTGTAAATATTTTTTCTTAAAATTCACAAACTTTATAGCCTTGGAAATTTCCTTCAAAACCAAACAAAAATTTTGGCGATATCTTTATTCGTTTAAGAGATATGATTTTTGCAACCAAAAAAGTCAATACGGGCCACTGTGC
This sequence comes from Leucozona laternaria, assembly GCA_932273885.2. Classification (NCBI taxonomy): domain Eukaryota; kingdom Metazoa; phylum Arthropoda; class Insecta; order Diptera; family Syrphidae; genus Leucozona; species Leucozona laternaria. The sequence continues at coordinate 30,271,313 of OW026368.1, read as the reverse complement.
GGCGTTAAATCAAACGATCTTGGAGGCCAATTCATGGGTCCGTAACGTGAAACAATATGCGGTTACCGAATGTTACCTTCAATAAATCAATTATGGAATGAGCTGTGTTACATGTTGCGCCGGCCATCTTGTTGAAACCACAGCTCCTGCACATCATTGTTGTTCAATTGATGAACGAAAAAGTCAGTAATCATGGCTCTATAGCGGTCACCATTGACTGTAATGTTCTGGCCAGCATCGTTTTTAAAGAAGTTCGGACCAATTATTCCACCAAACCGCATAAAGCACACCAAACAGTCAGTTTTTGTGGCTGTAACGGTGTCTCAACAATGTCCCTCAAGTTAGCAGAGCAAAGTGGGCAGAACAAATTTTTTTTGATGGCATAATTAGGCGCTAATTAAGTGCTAATTAAGTACCCAAAAATAAAATTAAGTGCTCCAGTACTTTTGGTAAAAACTAATGTTCTGCTAACTTGATTTCAAGTTAGCAGAGCAATTTCCTAAAATGGTTAAAACAAAAGCAAAAAAAAAAAATATTTGTCTCAAATTAAAGAGCTATTTAAGTGCTCTAAGAATCAAAAAAAAAAATTTGAAAAAAAATAATTTGCCTTCAGAAAAAAATATTTTAGTAATTTTTGAAAAAAAAATTAATTTAAATTATTTATCCAACTTTTTAATTAAAATCTATTTTAGTGCTTAAAAGAACCGCTAGCTCGAATTAAGTGCTCTATTTTCAGAAAGATTTTCCAACAATTAAGCCAAAAAAAAAAATAATTCATTTTCCCATACAAAACGCTGTTCTGCTAACTCAAATTCGATTTTTCTCAAACAATTCAAATTATTTCGACACAAATCTTTTTTGTGTATTAAAAGCTCCGCTAGCTCGAATTAAGTGCTCTATTTTTCAGAAAGATTTTCCAACAATTAAGCCAAAAAAAAAAATAATTCATTTTCCCATACAAAAGGCTGTTCTGCTAACTCAAATTCGATTTTTCTCAAACAATTCAAATTATTTCGACACAAACTTTTTTTAATTAATTAAAAGCTCCGCTAGCTCGAATTAAGTGCTCTATTTTCAGAAAGATTTTCCAACAATTTAGTCAAAAAAAAAAAATAATTCATTTTCCCATACAAAAGGCTGTTCTGCTAACTCAAATTCGATTTTTCTCAAACAATTCAAATTATTTCGACACAAATCTTTTTTGTTAATTAAAAGCTCCGCTAGCTCGAATTAAGTACCCCATTTTCAGAAAGATTTTCCAACAATTAAGTCAAAAAAAAAAAATAATTCATTTTCCCATACAAAACGCTGTTCTGCTAACTCAAATTCGATTTTTCTCAAACAATTCAAATTATTTCGACACAAACCTTTTTTAATTAATTAAAAGCTCCGCTAGCTCGAATTAAGTGCTCTATTTTCAGAAAGATTTTCCAACAATTTAGTCAAAAAAAAAAAATAATTCATTTTCCCATACAAAAGGCTGTTCTGCTAACTCAAATTCGATTTTTCTCAAACAATTCAAATTATTTCGACACAAATCTTTTTTGTTAATTAAAAGCTCCGCTAGCTCGAATTAAGTACCCCATTTTCAGAAAGATTTTCCAACAATTAAGTCAAAAAAAAAAAATAATTCATTTTCCCATACAAAACGCTGTTCTGCTAACTCAAATTCGATTTTTCTCAAACAATTCAAATTATTTCGACACAAACTTTTTTTAATTAATTAAAAGCTCCGCTAGCTCGAATTAAGTGCTCTATTTTCAGAAAGATTTTCCAACAATTTAGTCAAAAAAAAAAAATAATTCATTTTCCCATACAAAAGGCTGTTCTGCTAACTCAAATTCGATTTTTCTCAAACAATTCAAATTATTTCGACACAAATCTTTTTTGTTAATTAAAAGCTCCGCTAGCTCGAATTAAGTGCTCTATTTTCAGAAAGATTTTCCAACAATTAAGCCAAAAAAAAAATAATTCATTTTCCCATACAAAAGGCTGTTCTGCTAACTCAAATTCGATTTTTCTCAAACAATTCAAATTATTTCGACACAAACTTTTTTTAATTAATTAAAAGGTCCGCTAGCTCGAATTAAGTGCTCTATTTTCAGAAAGATTTTCCAACAATTAAGCCAAAAAAAAAATAATTCATTTTCCCATACAATAAGCTGTTCTGCTAACTCAAATTCGATTTTTCTCAAACAATTCAAATTATTTCGACACAAATCTTTTTTGTTAATTAAAAGCTCCGCTAGCTCGAATTAAGTGCTCTATTTTCAGAAAGATTTTCCAACAATTAAGCCAAAAAAAAAATAATTCATTTTCCCATACAAAATGCTGTTCTGCTAACTCAAATTCGATTTTTCTCAAACAATTCAAATTATTTCGACACAAATCTTTTTTGTTAATTAAAAGCTCCGCTAGCTCGAATTAAGTACCCCATTTTCAGAAAGATTTTCCAACAATTTAGTCAAAAAAAAAAATAATTCATTTTCCCATACAAACCGCTGTTCTGCTAACTCAAATTCGATTTTTCTCAAACAATTCAAATTATTTTGACACAAATCTTTTTTAATTAACTAAAAGCTCCGCTAGCTCGAATTAAGTACCCCATTTTCAGAAAGATTTTCCAACAATTTAGACAAAAAAAAAAATAATTCATTTTCCCATACAAAAGGCTGTTCTGCTAACTCAAATTCGATTTTTCTCAAACAATTCAAATTATTTCGACACAAATCTTTTTTGTTTATTAAAAGCTCCGCTAGCTCGAATTAAGTGCTCTATTTTTCAGAAAGATTTTCCAACAATTAAGCCAAAAAAAAAATAATTCATTTTCCCATACAAAACGCTGTTCTGCTAACTCAAATTCGATTTTTCTCAAACAATTCAAATTATTTCGACACAAATCTTTTTTGTTAATTAAAAGCTCCGCTAGCTCGAATTAAGTGCTCTATTTTCAGAAAGATTTTCCAACAATTAAGCCAAAAAAAAAATAATTCATTTTCCCATACAAAAGGCTGTTCTGCTAACTCAAATTCGATTTTTCTCAAACAATTCAAATTATTTCGACACAAACTTTTTTTAATTAATTAAAAGGTCCGCTAGCTCGAATTAAGTGCTCTATTTTCAGAAAGATTTTCCAACAATTAAGCCAAAAAAAAAATAATTCATTTTCCCATACAATAAGCTGTTCTGCTAACTCAAATTCGATTTTTCTCTAACAATTCAAATTATTTTGACACAAATCTTTTTTAATTAACTAAAAGCTCCGCTAGCTCGAATTAAGTACCCCATTTTCAGAAAGATTTTCCAACAATTTAGTCAAAAAAAAAAAATAATTCATTTTCCCATACAAAAGGCTGTTCTGCTAACTCAAATTCGATTTTTCTCAAACAATTCAAAATATTTCGACACAAATCTTTTTTGTTAATTAAAAGCTCCGCTAGCTCGAATTAACTGCTCTATTTTCAGAAAGATTTTCCAACAATTAAGCCAAAAAAAAAAATAATTCATTTTCCCATACAAAAGGCTGTTCTGCTAACTCAAATTCGATTTTTCTCAAACAATTCAAATTATTTCGACACAAATCTTTTTTGTTTATTAAAAGCTCCGCTAGCTCGAATTAAGTGCTCTATTTTCCGAAAGATTTTCCAACAATTTAGTCAAAAAAAAAAAAATAATTCATTTTCCCATACAAAAGGCTGTTCTGCTAACTCAAATTCGATTTTTCTCAAACAATTCAAATTATTTCGACACAAATCTTTTTTGTTAATTAAAAGCTCCGCTAGCTCGAATTAAGTACCCCATTTTCAGAAAGATTTTCCAACAATTTAGTCAAAAAAAAAAAATAATTCATTTTCCCATAGCTGTTCTGCTAACTCAAATTCGATTTTTCTCAAACAATTCAAATTATTTCGACACAAATCTTTTTTGTTAATTAAAAGCTCCGCTAGCTCGAATTAACTGCTCTATTTTCAGAAAGATTTTCCAACAATTTAGTCAAAAAAAAAAATAATTCATTTTCCCATACAAAAGGCTGTTCTGCTAACTCAAATTCGATTTTTCTCAAACAATTCAAATTATTTCGACACAAACTTTTTTTAATTAATTAAAAGCTCCACTAGCTCGAATTAAGTGCTCTATTTTCAGAAAGATTTTCCAACAATTAAGCCAAAAAAAAAATAATTCATTTTCCCATACAATAAGCTGTTCTGCTAACTCAAATTCGATTTTTCTCTAACAATTCAAATTATTTTGACACAAATCTTTTTTAATTAACTAAAAGCTCCGCTAGCTCGAATTAAGTACCCAATTTTCAGAAAGATTTTCCAACAATTTAATCAAAAAAAAAAATAATTCATTTTCCCATACAAAAGGCTGTTCTGCTAACTCAAATTCGATTTTTCTCAAACAATTCAAATTATTTCGACACAAACATTTTTTAATTAATTAAAAGCTCCGCTAGCTCGAATTAAGTGCTCTATTTTCAGAAAGATTTTCCAACAATTTAGTCAAAAAAAAAAAATAATTCATTTTCCCATACAAAAGGCTGTTCTGCTAACTCAAATTCGATTTTTCTCAAACAATTCAAATTATTTCGACACAAATCTTTTTTGTTAATTAAAAGCTCCGCTAGCTCGAATTAAGTACCCCATTTTCAGAAAGATTTTCCAACAATTAAGCCAAAAAAAAAAATAATTCATTTTCCCATACAAAAGGCTGTTCTGCTAACTCAAATTCGATTTTTCTCAAACAATTCAAATTATTTCGACACAAATCTTTTTTGTTAATTAAAAGCTCCGCTAGCTCGAATTAAGTGCTCTATTTTCAGAAAGATTTTCCAACAATTAAGCCAAAAAAAAAAATAATTCATTTTCCCATACAAAAGGCTGTTCTGCTAACTCAAATTCGATTTTTCTCAAACAATTCAAATTATTTCGACACAAATCTTTTTTGTTAATTAAAAGCTCCGCTAGCTCGAATTAAGTACCCCATTTTCAGAAAGATTTTCCAACAATTAAGCCAAAAAAAAAAATAATTCATTTTCCCATACAAAAGGCTGTTCTGCTAACTCAAATTCGATTTTTCTCAAACAATTCAAATTATTTCGACACAAATCTTTTTTGTTAATTAAAAGCTCCGCTAGCTCGAATTAAGTACCCCATTTTCAGAAAGATTTTCCAACAATTAAGCCAAAAAAAAAAATAATTCATTTTCCCATACAAAAGGCTGTTCTGCTAACTCAAATTCGATTTTTCTCAAACAATTCAAATTATTTCGACACAAATCTTTTTTGTTAATTAAAAGCTCCGCTAGCTCGAATTAAGTGCTCTATTTTCAGAAAGATTTTCCAACAATTAAGCCAAAAAAAAAAATAATTCATTTTCCCATACAAAAGGCTGTTCTGCTAACTCAAATTCGATTTTTCTCAAACAATTCAAATTATTTCGACACAAACTTTTTTTAATTAATTAAAAGCTCCGCTAGCTCGAATTAAGTGCTCTATTTTCAGAAAGATTTTCCAACAATTTAGTCAAAAAAAAAAAATAATTCATTTTCCCATACAAAAGGCTGTTCTGCTAACTCAAATTCGATTTTTCTCAAACAATTCAAATTATTTCGACACAAATCTTTTTTGTTAATTAAAAGCTCCGCTAGCTCGAATTAAGTACCCCATTTTCAGAAAGATTTTCCAACAATTTAGTCAAAAAAAAAAATAATTCATTTTCCCATACAAAAGGCTGTTCTGCTAACTCAAATTCGATTTTTCTCAAACAATTCAAATTATTTCGACACAAATCTTTTTTGTTTATTAAAAGCTCCGCTAGCTCGAATTAAGTGCTCTATTTTTCAGAAAGATTTTCCAACAATTAAGCCAAAAAAAAAAATAATTCATTTTCCCATACAAAACGCTGTTCTGCTAACTCAAATTCGATTTTTCTCAAACAATTCAAATTATTTCGACACAAATCTTTTTTGTTAATTAAAAGCTCCGCTAGCTCGAATTAAGTGCTCTATTTTCAGAAAGATTTTCCAACAATTAAGCCAAAAAAAAAAAACTAATTCATTTTCCCATACAAAAGGCTGTTCTGCTAACTCAAATTCGATTTTTCTCAAACAATTCAAATTATTTCGACACAAATCTTTTTTGTTCATTAAAAGCTCCGCTAGCTCGAATTAAGTGCTCTATTTTCAGAAAGATTTTCCAACAATTTAGTCAAAAAAAAAAATAATTCATTTTCCCATACAAAAGGCTGTTCTGCTAACTCAAATTCGATTTTTCTCAAACAATTCAAATTATTTCGACACAAATCTTTTTTGTTAATTAAAAGCTCCGCTAGCTCGAATTAAGTACCCCATTTTCAGAAAGATTTTCCAACAATTTAGTCAAAAAAAAAAAAATAATTCATTTTCCCATACAAAAGGCTGTTCTGCTAACTCAAATTCGATTTTTCTCAAACAATTCAAATTATTTCGACACAAACTTTTTTTAATTAATTAAAAGCTCCGCTAGCTCGAATTAAGTGCTCTATTTTCAGAAAGATTTTCCAACAATTAAGCCAAAAAAAAAATAATTCATTTTCCCATACAATAAGCTGTTCTGCTAACTCAAATTCGATTTTTCTCTAACAATTCAAATTATTTTGACACAAATCTTTTTTAATTAACTAAAAGCTCCGCTAGCTCGAATTAAGTACCCCATTTTCAGAAAGATTTTCCAACAATTTAGTCAAAAAAAAAAAATAATTCATTTTCCCATACAAAAGGCTGTTCTGCTAACTCAAATTCGATTTTTCTCAAACAATTCAAATTATTTCGACACAAACTTTTTTTAATTAATTAAAAGCTCCGCTAGCTCGAATTAAGTGCTCTATTTTCAGAAAGATTTTCCAACAATTAAGCCAAAAAAAAAATAATTCATTTTCCCATACAATAAGCTGTTCTGCTAACTCAAATTCGATTTTTCTCAAACAATTCAAATTATTTCGACACAAATCTTTTTTGTTAATTAAAAGCTCCGCTAGCTCGAATTAAGTACTCTATTTTCAGAAAGATTTTCCAACAATTAAGCCAAAAAAAAAATAATTCATTTTCCCATACAAAAGGCTGTTCTGCTAACTCAAATTCGATTTTTCTCAAACAATTCAAATTATTTCGACACAAACATTTTTTAATTAATTAAAAGGTCCGCTAGCTCGAATTAAGTGCTCTATTTTCAGAAAGATTTTCCAACAATTTAGTCAAAAAAAAAAATAATTCATTTTCCCATACAAAAGGCTGTTCTGCTAACTCAAATTCGATTTTTCTCAAACAATTCAAATTATTTCGACACAAATCTTTTTTGTTAATTAAAAGCTCCGCTAGCTCGAATTAAGTGCTCTATTTTCAGAAAGATTTTCCAACAATTAAGCCAAAAAAAAAAACTAATTCATTTTCCCATACAAAAGGCTGTTCTGCTAACTCAAATTCGATTTTTCTCAAACAATTCAAATTATTTCGACACAAACTTTTTTTAATTAATTAAAAGCTCCGCTAGCTCGAATTAAGTGCTCTATTTTCAGAAAGATTTTCCAACAATTTAGTCAAAAAAAAAAATAATTCATTTTCCCATACAAAAGGCTGTTCTGCTAACTCAAATTCGATTTTTCTCAAACAATTCAAATTATTTCGACACAAATCTTTTTTGTTAATTAAAAAAGCTCCGCTAGCTCGAATTAAGTACCCCATTTTCAGAAATATTTTCCAACAATTTAGTCAAAAAAAAAAATAATTCATTTTCCCATACAAACCGCTGTTCTGCTAACTCAAATTCGATTTTTCTCAAACAATTCAAATTATTTCGACACAAATCTTTTTTGTTAATTAAAAGCTCCGCTAGCTCGAATTAAGTGCTCTATTTTCAGAAAGATTTTCCAACAATTAAGCCAAAAAAAAATATAATTCATTTTCCCATACAATAAGCTGTTCTGCTATCTTAGGTTCGATTTTTTTTCAAACTATTGAGTCGAGATTTGCCTACCGGCCGGCGCGCGGCGGCGGATGGTCCTTACCATGCGCGGCTGCATAAACAGTACTTTTACAAACCAAACCTGTAATACCTAATTGGCCTGCCTAGATTCACTTCCATTTGCATAATGTCATACCTACGTATTTATGTACATATGTACATATATAGGTAGGTATAGTTAGGTATATGTATGTACATATTATCTATGTATTATGTATTCGATTCTTCGATTTTTTTTAAGATTGAAAGGCTTGTCATTTACATGCCTACATATATGTAGGTACATAATTATGTATCATGAAACACAGGAACTACCTATGAAGGTATGTACCTAAGAGATGAAGTCCAATTTCAAAAACCCAGTAAGTAAGTAGGTATAGGTAGGTAGGTACCTATTTTATTAACTTAAGTTAAGAAAAATGATTTGGTACCTAGTAATAGTTAGATAAACCTACATAGGTAGGTACCTACCTTGAAATACATTTTATAATTAAGTAGTAATCTCATGTAGGTACCTAGGTAAGGTACCTACATAGGTACAGGTACATATGAAACATTTTTTATAGGTACAGATAGATATAGGGAATAAGAAGATCTTGGTACCTGCATAGGTAGGTATGTATTTATATCGACATAATTTTCTAGGTATACCTATGAACATTGTGTACCTACCTACCTACATAAACATTTAAAATCTAACTAGATAGTTACTTAGGTGTGTATGCTGTTTTTTGGTTTTACATTATGTGTTTTACAAGGAAAATCGTCTTTTTTTAAATATAGGCACCTAGTTGCCTGAAGTAAAAAGACGATCATCCTTGTAAGTAATATTAACCGCAGTAAGTACCTAGGTACCTATATATAGAGGATTGCCTTTATTTATAAAACAAATCCTACTCATATTCTCATCTTTGAAAATAAAACATCTAGGTAGGTATAGGTACTTTTTGTCACACCTTATGCTAATCACCCTTCCTATACCTATGTAGGTATAGATTTATTATTTATATGAGATACTGAAAAAAAAACATATACCTAGGTAATTCGTTCTTTAAGGTACCTAGGTAGGTACCTACCTACCTACCTATTGCTAAAATAACTTCTAAAATGTTTTAATCAAATGATAAAAAACGCCACCCGCATGAATTATTGAAACAAAAAATAATGAAATTAATGTAATAGTATACCTACCTACATATACCTAGTTGTAAACCTAAAACAAATGTTTAAAAAAAAAACTTTGACGCCATTTTTAAGCATTTAATAATATGTATTTAGGTATTCACCTACATAAAAACTTATTAGCTTATTAGTGATTTCATTTTTATCCTTTAAAACCGAAACCCCATTGTATACGACAAGAGCTTACAACAAAACAAGAAATAATTATGAGCAAGAGCAAAAGATCATGAAGGTTCATAAAATATCAATAACGAGCAGGAGCATGAGACCAATGCAGGACCTTCGAAAAATAAAAAAACAGTGCTCAAGCGCACAGAAGCAAAATCCTAAAAACCAACCCTCCGTTCAGCGCAAACGATTCACAATTCACATCAATGTCTTTTCGGTCTGAAAATGCAACAACAAAATGCATTACCGGACCCAAGACAATTCGTTGCTCGTGTTGCTCTGTGCTGCGATCCTTAGCAGTATACGTGGCATTTCGTATTTCTCGGTCGCAACCACCGTTCATCAGGTGGTGATGATCTCATCGTCATTGCGCTGGATACCAAAGGGTTGGTTTGCCTGTGATAGCTCTTATACGAGAAATTCCTATTTCTCGGTCGCAACAACCGCTACTCGAGTGGCGATGATGATGTTAATCGTCATTCCTCTGGCTGCGTTGACTTCTTCTCGGTCCGGTAATGTATTTTGTTTTTGCATTTTGCGGACTCAGATGGTTTGCTCTGTGACTTGTCGTGGGTCCGGTAATGCATTTTGTTGTTGCATTTTCAGACCGAAAAGACATTGATGTGAATTGTGAATCGTTTGCGCTGAACGGAGGGTTGGTTTTTAGGATTTTGCTTCTGTGCGCTTGAGCACTGTTTTTTTATTTTTCGAAGGTCCTGCATTGGTCTCATGCTCCTGCTCGTTATTGATATTTTATGAACCTTCATGATCTTTTGCTCTTGCTCATAATTATTTCTTGTTTTGTTGTAAGCTCTTGTCGTATACAATGGGGTTTCGGTTTTAAAGGATAAAAATGAAATCACTAATAAGCTAATAAGTTTTTATGTAGGTGAATACCTAAATACATATTATTAAATGCTTAAAAATGGCGTCAAAGTTTTTTTTTTAAACATTTGTTTTAGGTTTACAACTAGGTATATGTAGGTAGGTATACTATTACATTAATTTCATTATTTTTTGTTTCAATAATTCATGCGGGTGGCATTTTTTATCATTTGATTAAAACATTTTAGAAGTTATTTTAGCAATAGGTAGGTAGGTAGGTACCTACCTAGGTACCTTAAAGAACGAATTACCTAGGTATATGTTTTTTTTTCAGTATCTCATATAAATAATAAATCTATACCTACATAGGTATAGGAAGGGTGATTAGCATAAGGTGTGACAAAAAGTTCCTATACCTACCTAGATGTTTTATTTTCAAAGATGAGAATATGAGTAGGATTTGTTTTATAAATAAAGGCAATCCTCTATATATAGGTACCTAGGTACTTACTGCGGTTAATATTACTTACAAGGATGATCGTCTTTTTACTTCAGGCAACTAGGTGCCTATATTTAAAAAAAGACGATTTTCCTTGTAAAACACATAATGTAAAACCAAAAAACAGCATACACACCTAAGTAACTATCTAGTTAGATTTTAAATGTTTATGTAGGTAGGTAGGTACACAATGTTCATAGGTATACCTAGAAAATTATGTCGATATAAATACATACCTACCTATGCAGGTACCAAGATCTTCTTATTCCCTATATCTATCTGTACCTATAAAAAATGTTTCATATGTACCTGTACCTATGTAGGTACCTTACCTAGGTACCTACATGAGATTACTACTTAATTATAAAATGTATTTCAAGGTAGGTACCTACCTATGTAGGTTTATCTAACTATTACTAGGTACCAAATCATTTTTCTTAACTTAAGTTAATAAAATAGGTACCTACCTACCTATACCTACTTACTTACTGGCACAGATTAGCCATATGAAGATGAGAATGTTTCGTACGTTTCACCCTCCAAAACCCATTTGTTTACATTGTTGTATTTGTAATTTCTTCCCGCGTCGATGAATAGATGTGAATTGCAACAACAATATAACCAGGTGTGTAAAGATCCCTACTGTCTATGTGTGAGGTTTTTATACACACATTCTCATTTTTTATCTGATAACTGCCAGTTCAAGCTTGTAGGCAAATTAAAATGGCTGCCGGGGATTCTCATCTTCATGTGGGTAATCTGTGCTTACTGGGTTTTTGAAATTGGACTTCATCTCTTAGGTACATACCTTCATAGGTAGTTCCTGTGTTTCATGATACATAATTATGTACCTACATATATGTAGGCATGTAAATGACAAGCCTTTCAATCTTAAAAAAAATCGAAGAATCGAATACATAATACATAGATAATATGTACATACATATACCTAACTATACCTACCTATATATGTACATATGTACATAAATACGTAGGTATGACATTATGCAAATGGAAGTGAATCTAGGCAGGCCAATTAGGTATTACAGGTTTGGTTTGTAAAAGTACTGTTTATGCAGCCGCGCATGGTAAGGACCATCCGCCGCCGCGCGCCGGCCGGTAGGCAAATCTCGACTCAATAGTTTGAAAAAAAATCGAACCTAAGATAGCAGAACAGCTTATTGTATGGGAAAATGAATTATATTTTTTTTTGGCTTAATTGTTGGAAAATCTTTCTGAAAATAGAGCACTTAATTCGAGCTAGCGGAGCTTTTAATTAACAAAAAAGATTTGTGTCGAAATAATTTGAATTGTTTGAGAAAAATCGAATTTGAGTTAGCAGAACAGCGGTTTGTATGGGAAAATGAATTATTTTTTTTTTTGACTAAATTGTTGGAAAATCTTTCTGAAAATGGGGTACTTAATTCGAGCTAGCGGAGCTTTTTTAATTAACAAAAAAGATTTGTGTCGAAATAATTTGAATTGTTTGAGAAAAATCGAATTTGAGTTAGCAGAACAGCCTTTTGTATGGGAAAATGAATTATTTTTTTTTTTGACTAAATTGTTGGAAAATCTTTCTGAAAATAGAGCACTTAATTCGAGCTAGCGGAGCTTTTAATTAATTAAAATAAGTTTGTGTCGAAATAATTTGAATTGTTTGAGAAAAATCGAATTTGAGTTAGCAGAACAGCATTTTGTATGGGAAAATGAATTATTTTTTTTTTTGGCTTAATTGTTGGAAAATCTTTCTGAAAATAGAGCACTTAATTCGAGCTAGCGGAGCTTTTAATTAACAAAAAAGATTTGTGTCGAAATAATTTGAATTGTTTGAGAAAAATCGAATTTGAGTTAGCAGAACAGCGTTTTGTATGGGAAAATGAATTATTTTTTTTTTTGACTAAATTGTTGGAAAATCTTTCTGAAAATAGAGCACTTAATTCGAGCTAGCGGACCTTTTAATTAATTAAAAAAAGTTTGTGTCGAAATAATTTGAATTGTTTGAGAAAAATCGAATTTGAGTTAGCAGAACAGCCTTTTGTATGGGAAAATGAATTATTTTTTTTTTTGACTAAATTGTTGGAAAATCTTTCTGAAAATAGAGCACTTAATTCGAGCTAGCGGAGCTTTTAATGAACAAAAAAGATTTGTGTCGAAATAATTTGAATTGTTTGAGAAAAATCGAATTTGAGTTAGCAGAACAGCCTTTTGTATGGGAAAATGAATTAGTTTTTTTTTTTGGCTTAATTGTTGGAAAATCTTTCTGAAAATAGAGCACTTAATTCGAGCTAGCGGAGCTTTTAATTAACAAAAAAGATTTGTGTCGAAATAATTTGAATTGTTTGAGAAAAATCGAATTTGAGTTAGCAGAACAGCCTTTTGTATGGGAAAATGAATTATTTTTTTTTTTGGCTTAATTGTTGGAAAATCTTTCTGAAAATAGAGCAGTTAATTCGAGCTAGCGGAGCTTTTAATTAACAAAAAAGATTTGTGTCGAAATAATTTGAATTGTTTGAGAAAAATCGAATTTGAGTTAGCAGAACAGCCTTTTGTATGGGAAAATGAATTATTTTTTTTTTTTGACTAAATTGTTCGAAAATCTTTCTGAAAATGGGGTACTTAATTCGAGCTAGCGGAGCTTTTAATTAACAAAAAAGATTTGTGTCAAAATAATTTGAATTGTTAGAGAAAAATCGAATTTGAGTTAGCAGAACAGCTTATTGTATGGGAAAATGAATTATTTTTTTTTTGGCTTAATTGTTGGAAAATCTTTCTGAAAATAGAGCACTTAATTCGAGCTAGCGGACCTTTTAATTAATTAAAAAAAGTTTGTGTCGAAATAATTTGAATTGTTTGAGAAAAATCGAATTTGAGTTAGCAGAACAGCCTTTTGTATGGGAAAATGAATTATTTTTTTTTTTGGCTTAATTGTTGGAAAATCTTTCTGAAAATAGAGCAGTTAATTCGAGCTAGCGGAGCTTTTAATTAACAAAAAAGATTTGTGTCGAAATAATTTGAATTGTTTGAGAAAAATCGAATTTGAGTTAGCAGAACAGCCTTTTGTATGGGAAAATGAATTATTTTTTTTTTGGCTTAATTGTTGGAAAATCTTTCTGAAAATAGAGCACTTAATTCGAGCTAGCGGAGCTTTTAATAAACAAAAAAGATTTGTGTCGAAATAATTTGAATTGTTTGAGAAAAATCGAATTTGAGTTAGCAGAACAGCCTTTTGTATGGGAAAATGAATTATTTTTTTTTTTGGCTTAATTGTTGGAAAATCTTTCTGAAAATAGAGCAGTTAATTCGAGCTAGCGGAGCTTTTAATTAACAAAAAAGATTTGTGTCGTAATAATTTGAATTGTTTGAGAAAAATCGAATTTGAGTTAGCAGAACAGCCTTTTGTATGGGAAAATGAATTATTTTTTTTTTTTGACTAAATTGTTGGAAAATCTTTCTGAAAATGGGGTACTTAATTCGAGCTAGCGGAGCTTTTAGTTAATTAAAAAAGATTTGTGTCAAAATAATTTGAATTGTTAGAGAAAAATCGAATTTGAGTTAGCAGAACAGCCTTTTGTATGGGAAAATGAATTATTTTTTTTTTTTACTAAATTGTTGGAAAATCTTTCTGAAAATGGGGTACTTAATTCGAGCTAGCGGAGTTTTTAATTAACAAAAAAGATTTGTGTCGAAATAATTTGAATTGTTTGAGAAAAATCGAATTTGAGTTAGCAGAACAGCCTTTTGTATGGGAAAATGAATTATTTTTTTTTTTTACTAAATTGTTGGAAAATCTTTCTGAAAATGGGGTACTTAATTCGAGCTAGCGGAGCTTTTAGTTAATTAAAAAAGATTTGTGTCAAAATAATTTGAATTGTTAGAGAAAAATCGAATTTGAGTTAGCAGAACAGCTTATTGTATGGGAAAATGAATTATTTTTTTTTTGGCTTAATTGTTGGAAAATCTTTCTGAAAATAGAGCACTTAATTCGAGCTAGCGGACCTTTTAATTAATTAAAAAAAGTTTGTGTCGAAATAATTTGAATTGTTTGAGAAAAATCGAATTTGAGTTAGCAGAACAGCCTTTTGTATGGGAAAATGAATTATTTTTTTTTTTTGACTAAATTGTTGGAAAATCTTTCTGAAAATAGGGTACTTAATTCGAGCTAGCGGAGCTTTTAATTAATTAAAAAAAGTTTGTGTCGAAATAATTTGAATTGTTTGAGAAAAATCGAATTTGAGTTAGCAGAACAGCCTTTTGTATGGGAAAATGAATTATTTTTTTTTTGGCTTAATTGTTGGAAAATCTTTCTGAAAATAGAGCACTTAATTCGAGCTAGCGGAGCTTTTAATTAACAAAAAAGATTTGTGTCGAAATAATTTGAATTGTTTGAGAAAAATCGAATTTGAGTTAGCAGAACAGCGTTTTGTATGGGAAAATGAATTATTTTTTTTTTTGGCTTAATTGTTGGAAAATCTTTCTGAAAAATAGAGCACTTAATTCGAGCTAGCGGAGCTTTTAATACACAAAAAAGATTTGTGTCGAAATAATTTGAATTGTTTGAGAAAAATCGAATTTGAGTTAGCAGAACAGCCTTTTGTATGGGAAAATGAATTATTTTTTTTTTTTACTAAATTGTTGGAAAATCTTTCTGAAAATGGGGTACTTAATTCGAGCTAGCGGAGTTTTTAATTAACAAAAAAGATTTGTGTCGAAATAATTTGAATTGTTTGAGAAAAATCGAATTTGAGTTAGCAGAACAGCCTTTTGTATGGGAAAATGAATTATTTTTTTTTTTTGATTAAATTGTTGGAAAATCTTTCTGAAAATGGGGTACTTAATTCGAGCTAGCGGAGCTTTTAGTTAATTAAAAAAGATTTGTGTCAAAATAATTTGAATTGTTAGAGAAAAATCGAATTTGAGTTAGCAGAACAGCGTTTTGTATGGGAAAATGAATTATTTTTTTTTTGGCTTAATTGTTGGAAAATCTTTCTGAAAATAGAGCACTTAATTCGAGCTAGCGGAGCTTTTAATTAAGAAAAAAGATTTGTGTCGAAATAATTTGAATTGTTTGAGAAAAATCGAATTTGAGTTAGCAGAACAGCGTTTTGTATGGGAAAATGAATTATTTTTTTTTTTGGCTTAATTGTTGGAAAATCTTTCTGAAAATAGAGCACTTAATTCGAGCTAGCGGTTCTTTTAAGCACTAAAATAGATTTTAATTAAAAAGTTGGATAAATAATTTAAATTAATTTTTTTTTTCAAAAATTACTAAAATATTTTTTTCTGAAGGCAAATTATTTTTTTTTTCAATTTTTTTTTTTTGATTCTTAAAGCACTTAAATAGCTCTTTAATTTGAGACAAATATTTTTTTTTTTTGCTTTTGTTTTAACCATTTTAGGAAATTGCTCTGCTAACTTGAAATCAAGTTAGCAGAACATTAGTTTTTACCAAAAGTACTGGAGCACTTAATTTTATTTTTGGGTACTTAATTAGCACTTAATTAGCGCCTAATTATGCCATCAAAAAAAATTTGTTCTGCCCACTTTGCTCTGCTAAGTTGAGGGACATGTCTCAACATACACTTGAGGATTATCATCACTCCAAATTTGGCATTTTTATTTATTGACGTATCCATTCAACCAAAAGTGAGCTTCATCGCTAAACAAAATTCGCGCGATGCGTATTTCGAACAGAACCATGATTTTTAAAATAAATTTGCACAATTTGGAATCGTTGTTCAGGCGTCAGTCTATTCATGTTGAAATGCCAAACCAAACTAAAAATAAATCACTTGACAGCTGCCAAAATGGCTGCCAGTTAAAATACTGTTGCCAACTTAAAGTTCTATACCTTTAAGAAAAAACACCCTTTATAATAAAATATTTTCAAAAATAAATAAATTAAATAAAGACACTTACTTTCGATGCAATCGCTTTTTGAACATTCCAAACATGATGGCTCCACACTCATGAATAATTCAAACAAAAAATAATATAAATAATAATTCCAAATAAAAAAAAAAAAAAAAAAAAAAACAAAATAAATCAAAAATCGAATCTTAAAAACTGCCTTTTCTTCATTGTGTTCCACGAATTTTGGCAAGATTAAAAGCCGAATTTATATAGATTCGACTTTTTTTCCAAACACCTATCACCACATCCAAAATAACGTTAAGATGAAAAATGACGAAACTTCTTACGCGCACCAGAAATTAAATAAACCAACAAAAAATAAATGTAATAAAAAAGATGCCTTTAGCTTATCTTTCCCGCACTTTTCACTATTTTATTTTTTTTGTATAATTTTTTTTTTTTAACACTTTAATCAAGATTAATGATTTTTTTTTATTTTCCTTATTGTTGAAGTAATATAAATCGTTTAGTTTCTCGCGCTTGTAATTAAAAGAAATTTTATTTCTTTTAAAATTTTTATTTTTAACACTTAAATTTGGTCACATCAGCTGATGGTGGTGATTTGTTACATACGATGACGTCCCGGGGGCCGGGTGTGATGTACTCATACATTATTACACCCTTTAACGTTTGTCAGTATACTTTTCGTATTTGTTCTTCCGTTTTTCTCACAAACAGTGGCACAATCATTTATATCTTTTCACTTTTTATGGTTTTCGGAAAAAGAGATTAAAAAAAAAAACTGAAAAATTAAGCACGGCTACACGAAGACGAGGCGGAAATGTATAAAGGCTGCAACTTAAAGATTGCATCAAAAAACGAGTAAAGTCGAGTCTATTGTGTTGCATCCGATGCTCGGTGGACGCGGGTTGTATCCGACTACGACGCGATGGTTGTAGTTGCTGGAAATATGTTGCCACTTAAGAGACGAGTATCTGCAGTGTCTTTACTTTATTTTATTTTTCTATTTTTCGAAGTAATGCATCTGTAACGAGAAAGAACAAAAGAGAGTTAGAAGAAAATTAAAATTTATTACATTTTTTATGGGATTTGTTTTAAGTTTTGTGTTGTTCTTTTTTTTGCTACCTTAGGTTTCTATTTTTTTAAGAAGGCTCTTA
Source organism: Leucozona laternaria (assembly GCA_932273885.2). Classification (NCBI taxonomy): domain Eukaryota; kingdom Metazoa; phylum Arthropoda; class Insecta; order Diptera; family Syrphidae; genus Leucozona; species Leucozona laternaria. The sequence goes on along the minus strand of OW026368.1, from coordinate 30,253,609 downwards.
GAGATGAAGTTTCTAAATATCATTCGGCAGACAAAACAAAAATATTTTTCTTCCCAAAAAAAAAAAACAAACGAAAAGTCGGGAAAAGGGCCAAAAACCATGGATACGAGTAGATATAGTACAGCATTTGAGGTATCGCATATGACAGTGATGGCAAACCTAAATGTTATCCGTGTCACTTTGAAGATGGTTTTAATTTTGCCTATTTGAGATGATATTCTTTGTTTTTTTACTTTTGTTGCACGTTAAATTATATTTGGAGATGAAAAGCAGATGATCGTTAGACCAGTTTATACCAATCATTGAAAAATAAACAAAAAATATAAATGTTCGCCCTATATACTCTAGATCCCCTGGTTTTACGAGAATTACAATTGACATACAAATAGTATATATTTTTGATATGTGTGAGTTTTTCGTTTAAAATTATACCATTCAGCACACATAGCGAAATGAAAATATTTTATTTAGTTCCTAACTTCTTATTGGTAGAAGATGTCTACTGATCAAGTGTAAATCTTGATCACCACATAACTTAGAAACACTACACCAGTTTATACCAATAAAGGGAAATATTACAGAATAGTAATTGAAATGATTGCACTTTATTCTTAACAAATCATCGCCAGTCATGTGAAAAAATCAAATAAACCAGAAGTTATATTTACTTCTTTTAGCTATGGGTAGTGCTGGTTTCATTTATACCAGTCAGAATACATAGTTCAAAAAAGCATTTCACAAATATATTTCTATTTCCAATGAACATAGTGAATAAATATAAGCTTATTGTTGTTTGAAAAAATATATAACTAAGGTAGTTCCGCTATGAAAGTTTATACCAATCAGCGCGTAAATAAACAAAGAAGTAATTAAAATTTTAAAGTACTATTCTCTACATAGCCCTCGTCATTATAAAAAAAATCAACAAATAAGTATATACAGAATTTATTTTTCTAGCAAGTTATTTATTTATACCAATCGAAACACATATGGCAAAAATAGTCGAAAATATTTGACATATTTATGTATTTCTGTTTCATTTAAATCCTTTAATTGTTAGAAGATTTCTTCTGAAAAAAAATATAGACCTATTGGAGTTTAGTGTCAAAAAACACAATTAGGCTATGCTTTAACAGTTTATACCAATCAAAGGGTTAAAAATATTTCAAATTCATATATAAATGAACATAATATTTCTGATTCGTGATATTACCATGCCAAATATCAACACTTGTTACATGACATGCAGACATTTTTTTGGTTTATACCAGTCAAGCGAGAAACAAATCCGAAATGATATTGATTACAAAAACTGTGATATTTTCTTCTGTTTTTAAATCTTGAATCCTTGTAAACCAAAATTTTACAATTGAATTTGAATTTGTTGGCTTAAATTTTATTGGATTTTGCATTGAAAAAGCAAACAAGAGTGCTTCAGGCTATAAACTCTTTTTGATTTCGAAAATGTGTTTGCCATCACTGGTTAATGGGAATAAAAAACATTTTGCGACCCCAAAACAAGTAAATAGTGTTCTTCTAAGCCACTTGTGAATGGATCGTTTGTACGAGAAAATTTAGTGGGGTCGCAAAGGGGAGAAGAAGACTTGCAATGCCAAAAGAAAGGAAAGGTCTACCAAGAGTTATGCTTATGATTACGATGAATTAATGTGTGACGCGATGCTGAACACTCTCGTACACATGATACATACATGCACATACTATTTATTCAAGTACACAACACATCCATTATTTTTGGAGAGTTTTTCCTGATGTTTAATTTTTCATGGTTTTTGTCTATCTATGTATGTATCTCTATATTTTTTGTCTGGAAGAAATGAAAAGGGGCGTCTGATGTCCATTGAAAATGCAGCATATTAAAATATACATTCAAATATAGAAAGAACCCATGCATATAGAATGGAATATAGATTCTCAGTGTATTTTATAGATAAACGAAGAGACCATGTGTAAAGATAAAATCACGAAGTCAACCGGCCGCATCTGTGAAGGGTTTGTTACTGTTTCGGTTTCTTATGGAATGGAATTAGGTTTTATATCCGTATATAAATTTTTCTGAGGGGGGGGGGGGGGGGGGGAGCTTTTATTGAAATGGACATGGAGTTCTTTATCTTGTTGAGTGAAGATGTACATACATATGGATATGTGAAATAGGTTAACAAAAAATGGTCTAGAATATTTTCAAATCTATAAGTATTTTAAGCTTTGAAACCAGCAATGGGGTTTGTGTTTATTTAGGATTTTTTTTAAGCAAAAACTACTTAGCCCTTAAGTTTTATTTTCAGCCTTAATTCTTTTAAATATACTTTACTGGCGCCACATGGGAATTTCTCAAGGAAACAGTACGTATATAAAGTAAGTTGTCTGTAGATAAACTAAGTGGCTGCCTTAAAATTTTTAATTTTTTTGAAGAATTGGAAGTAGGTACAACTTCTTTCCGGATACAAAAAAAAATCAAGATTTTTAAAGGTTGTTTGTTTTTTATGTCTTGTGATACCTCAATTGAAAGGTAACACTTTCTTGATCACCTAGACAGCTTCTAGACTAAGACGTTTTTTTCTCTTTGATTTTGTGTACTTTTGTTGTAATTAATTTAACACTACGATGATCGATAAGTCTGAAAAAGTAGGTGTCGTCATACCGTCCGTCAGTCTGTGCGTCTGTGATTCCACTGTAATTTGGGCTAGAACCTTAACGGGTTGGCCGATTTGCTTCAAGTTTAGTATACAGAGCATTTTTATGTCTTACTAACATTTTTTTTTTTTTTTCAAATTTTATCGAAAACAGCTATAACGATTTTGATTAAACTTCGTACTTTAAATGACCAAAGATATTATAAGATAACTGCATTTCAGGTTTTTGGCAAAAAATTCACATACTGGAAATAGGCGTTTTTTGAGAAAATGGTAATTTTTATAATTTATTCACGAAATATCTTTTTAATGGCTAGACCGATTTTGATATAGTTTTGCAATTTGGTACTTCTAAACAGTTTAACCAATATTGTATTTAAAAATTGTTGAAAATATTCTTTTTAAACAAAAAATCAACTTTTTAGTATACCTATACTTGTGAGTCCTTTAATATTTACTCGTTAAAGATATCATAAAATCATGCATCTTTAATGCATGGCTGCGTACAGTTTGTTAACCAAAAAAGCAAGTTCGTACATTCTATAGTCGTGCGCATTTTGTATTAATCGATACCTACATTCAAATAAGAAAACAATATAATGTAATAAATTTTCTAAATACAGTTAGCCAGAACATCGTAACATATATGATGGAAACGAAATGGCGGATAAACAAACCAAAATAGGATCTTCTCTTGATATAAGCCAAACTGAAACCTGCCCTTTTATCTTTTATGCCACTTGCACAAGAAAAAAGCAGAATTCGCAAATGTTTCCTGGAAGCCGCAAACGATATATGGTCAGGACTAAATACTTGTGAGGTCTCGAGGAATCCATGGCCCAACATCTCAAAGAAAAAAACAGACTTCCTTCTCGAGCTAAGCAGACCTCAATTATCCCTTTTGGTTGGAATCCTTACTAGTCACAAATCAATGGGAACCCACATGCGCAGAATGGGGATCAGCTAATCTGACTTATGAAGAGGCGGAGGAGGGCTCTTTTATCACTTCCTTTGTGAAGGCCCCAGCTTAGTAAGAACCAGAAAAATGGCCCTCGGAGATTACTTCTTTGTCGAGCTGAGCGACATCTGGTTTTTGACTCTAGGAAACATCCTGAAATTTATTCAGAGTTCAGGGTGGTTCAGGGAGGCATCAATTACCCACACCTAAGCTCCGCCTTATCTTTTCCCTACCCATCCTCATTTTCACCTTATCTATATCCTGGGGACCACAATGGATCCAATGAGATCCGAGTGCGGTGGTGCGGCTCGCTGTATTATCACCCCTTCTAACCTAACCTAACCTAATCCATTTTCAATAAAGCTTTCTTTCTTTTTAAACGAAGCCTTTCCGAAGCAATAACCTGCATAGAACTGTCTATCATTTACAGAGGTTTCCCTAAGCTATTAAATGAGATTGTCAAGGTTTATTTGCAACGTAATGAAATATAGTATTAAAATGAAAAACCTGCTGAATTCGCTTCTGCTGAATTTGCTTCTGAAGTTAAGTGGTTTTTCGCTTTACCTAAATATGCAACCGCCTTCAATTAAGAATTGTTGTTTGCTACATCTTTGGCTTTGCTATGTCTCCTTATGGGAAAACATTTTAACTAGCACTAATTTCATAAACGTGTTATGTTGCCGGCAATTGTCCTAAAGAAGTGTGCAGCCAATTTGGTCCTGCCCCTTGCTAGTCTTTTCCAAAAATCTCTTTCTCAAGGTGTTTTCCCATCAATGTGGAAGGACTCTTTCATCATCCCTGTTCATATAAAAAGGGTTGTAAAGCAGATATTTCAAATTATAGGCCAATCGCCAAATTATCATGCATTCCAAAACTTTTCGAAAGTATTGTCTTCGACTCTATTTACTTTCATTGTAAACCATTGTTTTCCACCAAACAACATGGGTTCCTTAAAGGTAAATCTACGACCGCACTAATTTAACAGAATTCATTTCCTACACCCTTAATTCACTTGAAAAAAAAAATTAAGTTGATTTTATAGCCACTGATTTTAGCAAGGCCTTTGATAAAATTTCCCATAAAATTATCTCATTTAAACTGAAAGCCCTTGGATATCCCCCTGATTTCGTTCAATGGATGGAATCATATCTATTGGACCGGAAATATCGGGTCTTGTTTAGATTTTCAATTTCTGATTCGTTTATTACGAAATCTGGCGTCCCACAAGGCAGTCATCTGGGAGCTATTATTTTTATCTTGACAATCAATGATGTCGAATCTGTAATTGATTATTCTAAACTATCGACTTATGCGGATGACATGAACATTTTTAGAGTAATTTCTCCACCTAATGATGCATTACATTTGCAGAGTGATTTGAATAATTTCCATATTTGGTGCCAAAAAATCAACTTAGAACATAATGTTAACAAATACCAAGCTATCACATATTCCCGCAAACGTATCCGCCCACTACAGCGTGACTATTTTCTAAATCATTGCCTAGTTCCCGGAGTAACGACCATTCGGGATTTAGGCGTCATTTGTGATAGTGAGCTCAATTTCCGATCGCATAACGACAATATAGTAGCTAGGGCTAACTCTGCCCTTGGTTTCTTGAAACGCTGGTCCAAGGAGTTTTCAGATCCCTATGTAAAGAAATCTCTCTACACAACCTTTGTTCGACCTTTACTTGAGTATACGCTAGTCAAGTATGGTCCCCTTATCACCAAATACATATTAAAAGAATTGAAGCAATTCAGCGTAGGTTTCTCCGTTTTGCTTTAAGGGGACTTCCTTGGGTTGACAACTTCAACTTGCCCCCATATCAAGATCGGTTGCGGCTGATTAATCTACAATCCCTCGAAATGTGACGTGAAGTAGCGGATATCATATTCGTCCATCAAATTCTGTCTGGCGTGACTGAGTCTTCTACCCTACTTGAGGCATTGAGTTTGAACATCAACTCACATTCCCTTAGATCAGTACCCCAATTCCATCAAGCACCTCACAGAACTGATTATGGACGAAATGAACCAGTTACTAGAATGTTGAGGAAAGTAAATGTTTAAAAAGGTCACACAAAAAAATCTTTTATAGGGTTCCTTGTCCCCCTTCAACTAAATCAGAACTAACCTGACAAATGCTTTAGCGTGCTTATTTTCCTTTTTTCAATATTTTTAATTTTAATTTTTTTTTTTTACCTTTTAACTGTTTTTATAATTTTTTTACTATTGCCTTTGCATGATCATATATTTAAATTTTAATTTTTTTTCAATTTTGTATCCTTTATGATTTTTATAACTGCTTGCATTAAGCAGACCCATTTCTTTAATCTCCCTTAAACATCAGCGGTGTCCTTTAATTCATAAATTTAACTTTCAACTTATCAAGTTTATTTTTTGTTTTTACAATTGTTTAATTCAATAAAATAAGTGCCGATACGAGTTGCAACCGAATTTGCTGTCGTACTCGGTGTAAATGGACCCCAGCGCGTGCGGGTTCTGGGGGGGGGGCGGGGAAAAAGCCTTAGGATTCTTTAGCTTATACCTACCTATAGACCATAACAAATAATTTGTTCAAATTTAGCAATCTATCAATTTATTGATTTCACCCAAAACATGACATTAAGTACGAAAATTCAGTTCGGTACTATAATTTTTTTAATTAATTAATTGCATGATTGAAAAAAAAAACTCAGTAAATAAAAACTCAACTTTTATAAATTTTTGTTTTCAGTTTTTATTGCTTTTCTGAGATACAAAAAAAAATACAAAAACCTCTAATTAGTTTCAGAGAAATAAAAATACAAATAGAATATTTCTAAAAACGAAAGGAAGCGATTAAAGCAATTATAGAAATATAATTACAGGAACCTATTATAATTTCTTACTAGGTTTGTATAAAACTTTTCCTTCATAAAGTCTCGTCTACAACACATTCACAAAACATATAAAATAACTTTCACTCAAAGTGAATTCATAAATTCGTATAGGTAGATGGTCGTTCATTGCAAAGCTTCAAAGAAATAGTGATGCACTATGTGTAGATTCTATACACGTATATGTGTATACGTGATGGCGTTTACATACAAAAATATATATGAATGTAAATTAAAGGACTCAAAGGAGTTTATTACTTTCAATGGTAAAAGGGCAAATTATCCGATGTCCTTTGAATGCAAATGTACATCAAGAGCAAAATGCTTCTCAGGCTATATACTTTCAGTTTTGCCTCTTTTTTTTTAAGTAGTTATTATAACCCTTTTGAAAACAGAGGGCATATGGGACTCTATGTCTAGACAAATTTAATGGATGTGATGTGATATTATTAGCTCAGAATTCCTTTTTGACAAGTATGTTATTATAAGAACTTTTTTATTATAAATATGAAGGATATTGAAGTTATGAACTCGTTAATAAATTCGTTACAGACACTTTTGTTACTTTCAGCTCAACATTGATGAGGAATTTTTCGTATGTGCTTATGAGATGGATCTAGGTTTACTATTAATTTTGTTACAAAAAAAATTGATGCTGAAAACACATTGGATCACCTAAAACGTATTTGTGTGGGTCTTATTAAACAAGAACCCATTGATTCTTATGACCAAAATACCCCAAAGAGGCGAATCAAACAAACATATTTTTGATTTTATGTAACAGGTGATTTTTTTTTTAGAGGTATAGAACTTTAAGTTGGAAACACTATTTAAACTGGCGGCCATTTTATCAGCTGTCAAGTAATTTATTTTTCGTTTGGTTTGTCATTGTAAAAATTGAAGTCACATGATCACCTAGCTAGGCGTATAGCTTCTGTGAATGGGCCCAAAACAAGATTTCCGTCGATCCCAATATTCATAAGCGAATTTTGTTCAGCGATGAGGCTCACTTTTGGTTGAATGGATACGTCAATAAACAAAACTGCCATATTTGGAGTGCTGATAATCCTCAAGTATATGTTGAGACACCGTTACATCCACAAGAACTGACTGTTTGGTGTGCTTTATGGTTTGGTGGAATAATTGGTCCGAACTTCTTTAAAAATGATGCTGGCCAGAACGTTACAGTCAATAGTGACCGCTATAGAGCCATGATTACTGACTCTTTTGTTCATCAATTGAACAATCATGATGTGCAGGAGCTGTGGTTTCAACAAGATGGCTGACGCAACATGTCACACAGCTCGTGCCACAATTGATTTATTGAAGGTAACGTTTGGTAACCGCATATAGTTTCACGTTACGGACCCGTGAATTGGCCTCCAAGATCGTACGATTTAACGCACCGCTGGTCTTTTTTTTGTGGTGTCATGTGAAGTCACTTGTCTACGTAGATAAGACCGAGGCGATTGACGCCTTGGAAGAGAATATTCGGCGCGTTATTGCTGACATACGGCGCCAATTGCTGCAAAAAGTGATCGAAAATTGGGCCTCTCGGCTGGAATTTATTCCAGACAGCCGCGGTGGCCACTTGCCCGAAATCATTTTTAAAACATAATGGCAAACCCTTATCTTTATAATAAAGCTAAATTCTTGGCCATAACATTAAATAATATGCGTTTTATTTCTTCTTGAAAACCACACGTCTAAAAAAAACACCCTTTATAAATAAACTACCTACTTGACATCTTTGTGTAACATAACATGCACTTACTTGCATGTCTGATACTCAACAACAACAACAAACAAAAAAACACTCCAACAATAGACTTACATTATTTTCAACTTCCACCATATGCAACTTAAATATTAATCTTTCAATCATAAATCCCATTTCCCATTGTAAAAGAGCTACAATACAGTAAGTAACATCTTAGGAAGGTAGGTACTATTAAAAGGCCATAAAAATGCAAATTAGTAACAAAACAAACTTTTCTCGTCATTTTGTCGTCGTCGTCGTCGTCGTCATGTCTATTCACAACACGTTTCACACAAAAAACTTCATTCACTTCAAATCCGACAACAAACCAATTTCATTCAGAAGAAAAATTCAACAAAAATAAAAAAATACAAGCAGCAGCCAACAATGAAGACAGAAAATATGTGAAAAATGTTAACCGTGGAACTGCAACTGATAGCCTCGAAGCCTCATTCAACAAAAACACAGATCCGTTCTTCTATACACAAAAAAAAAAAAAAAAAAAATGCATAGGAAGGTACCTACATACATTTATACGAGAGTACGAGTGCTATGTCTCTGTTAAAATATTTAAACATGAATTCAGCATACCAAGCCACTTCATTCCTAGGAAAATCTACAAGTTGAAGCGAACTGGTATATTAGCTGAGGCAACTGCATATATACGGTTGGAAAAACCTGTAAGAAAAAACAACACAAAACTTTTCAGAATTTTACAAAAAAAATTCACAACATTTAAAAAATTATATTTAGTTGGGTTCCATGATATTTCGACTTCGCTTAGCCACCTTGCAACAAATAACGCATTTCTGTGACAAAATCAACAACAACAACAACAACAAAAAAAAAGACAAAAGACATAACTATGATCATATAGGTCTATAGAGACTTAAAGGCCTCTTTGTGAAAAAATTATGCAGGTACATGCATGCGTCTACGTCCGCGTCCGTGAAGCAAACGGATGTAGCGAAGTTGCAACTGCAATATACGAAATACGAAGAACAACATGCTGAACTTATGTAACATTCAGCCGAAACATGATACCCATATAGCTGCCACGAAACCAGGTTAAGAGATTTCGGTTTCAGAGGCTATACGGATGGCATATTACAGCCAGGAAGTTGTTCCAAACACACGCGAACGCCCACAAGATGCACGACTTTAAGTGCGGCAGGCGTTTTATCTCCTGTGTGTTTTTTTTTTGTCTTAATTTTTTTCCGCCCGATCCGATCCATGCGGTAAGTTTTCGTATATAATTTTGTTGTTGTTGTATGTGCTGGATGGATAGCTTCAAGTCTGCCCCAAGAGAGTATGTGGCCCAGATTCGAATGGGCTCCTCTGCATTATTGGCCGCAAAGAGATAACATTTCGTTGTCGATTTTAACACCCAGCGCAATAGAAAAATTGCCTGACCTGGATTTTACTCTGACTTCCTACCTCAGTCGAGTATAAAAGTCGCCTTCTCGGCACATATTATGGCAGCGACTATTAGACCAGCCAACCCTTCCTCTCGCCTCCACCCAACTCGCTCCACCAGGGACTCCTTGCATTCTTCTTAAGGAACCACTTTTGGGAAGGAATGCTTGATACTTTGGACTATTTTTGTCGAACATGCCAATTGAGAGCCATTAGTGCTTTAAAGGAGTTTATACCCTCTCCAACTATATGCTGTTATAGGAACCCAAAAACAAATCTGTTTTTCCTCCTCACTTAAAAGGCCAAAACTATAAGTGTAGTGCAGATACATAGATGCAAGCTATGTAAGTGCTACCGATAGCTAAAACTTAAGTATACCCGTATGGGACTCCCCAGCTCCATATACCTTAACTTAAGGATATCTGAAGCGATTACCGCTTTGATTGTTCCACTTATTTTTGGAGAATTTTGTTATTTATCGATATACCTACATACATATAATGTGGGTACACTGTGATGTCAAAAGTCAAGAGGAACACTACCTACCTCTTTATGCTGTACCTATACTTCGAATGGATTGCTGTGCACTGCCAAAGTGATTGGAGCCAGCCCATTTATAGGAAAACTTCCATTAAATCCCTTAACTTAACTAAGTGGCACTAATGTATCTCTGTGTCTGCTGTATATTCATTTAAGTAATTAATGAAATTCAATTTTCTAATGAGCCCATGGAAGATGCTTTAGGAGAAATTTACCCGAAAAATGCGCAGAACTTTTAGTTGATTTACTTTAGCGACAAAAGGAGAGAAAAACAATCAACATTTTGAAAAGAATCTTCTTGTGTTTCGACGAGGGGTAAATTTATTGAATTTTATCTATAAGCCAAAAAAGAATTAAAATTATGTGTTTTATACAAGTTTGGAGAGGACTTGAAGTTTTTGTAGCTAATTGAAGTGGAATCGAGAAGAGATTTTGGTTCTTAGATACCTACTTTTGCCAACTCACTTAGTTATGGACACAAGAAGGATTCCTTCAAAAACACGAAAACAAACTGAAACGCCAATTTTTATGGACTAAAAGCCGTTAAAAGTTTTTTTTTTTTTGAAAACAAACTTTTTTTTTTTGGCAGCATAGAATTTTGTTGTTGCAAAAAAGTAAGGTAGGCTGCTGGTAGCACCAATAGGTTGTTCGAATGTCTATGAACAAAATATCATTATTAAAGAATTCTTGTCAAAAGTCAAAAATATAACCTTTTTGGGTTTAACTCTTAAATGACAAAGTTGTAAAAAAATATTTTTTACTCAAGTTTTTGATTGATATTTTCTACATTTGTAGGTCATGCCTTCTGACACCCCTTAAGGGTTTCCGGTTAATGGAAACAACTAAAACAGGATTTTTAATACCAAATATTAAGAAAAATCGTACAGAAGGAGGGTCTATTCCCCCCCGTTTATCCGGGAGAGGCAATTTTCTTAAAAAAGACTTAAAACAGAAAAAAATATAAAAAAACAACGGTTATACTAACAATGCCATGATATACGTTTTTTTTAAAGCCAGAAGTCTCTTATTTTATTATATTTTTAAATAAAGTTGTGTTAGAGAATAGTTTTTGAAAAATTAATTTTCAAACTCAAAATTTTGAAAAAAAAATGAAAAAAAAATTTCAAACTAATTTTTTTCAAAATTTTACGTACTTAGATACCAATTTTGCTTTCAACATTTAATGCTGTTATTAGTTTTTAGTCAAACACAGAAAACCGGATGCTTAAATGTATTTTACTTTTTGAGAAAATTGAAAGTAACTAAATCTACTTTACTAGCTACGTAGCGGAAATAGGATCTTTAGAGCAACTTAAGCAAAGGATTGGAGTTAAATTAAGGGAATGTTATTTCTGTTATTTTCAATTTTCTAAAGAACTAGAAGAGATTTTAGCATCCGGTTTTTGGTGTTTGACTTTAAATAAATAAGGGCATTGAATATTAAAAACAAAATTACTACTTAATAACGTAAAATTCTGAACAAAATTAGTTTAAACAAAATTTTTCAATTTTTTTTTTCCAAATTTTGAGTTTGAATATTAATTTTTCAAAAACTGTTCACTTAAACAACATTATTTAAAAACACAATAAAAGAAGAGATTTTTGGCTTTACAAAAAAGTACATAATGATATTGTGAGTGTAACCGTTGGTTCTTAAATCATTTTTTTTGGTCTTAAGTCAATTTTTTAAAAAAATTGAAAAATTGCACCTCCTGGCTTAAGGGGAAGAATAACCCCCCCCCCCCTCTCTCTCTCCTAAATAACTTTTTTCTTGTCTCTACCCAACCTACACTTGCTGTTATGCTTATCACCCTATATATTTACCTTCAGGATTGCCAGACAGAAATTCTTTTTCACAACTACTTCCAGACAGACTTTAATACAAATGCAAAGGTAACAAAATAAACAATAAATGTTGCATGCAATAAAAGTTGAATGCAATTTAAGTTAGAAGAGCTCAATTCTGGCTCAAATGTTGCAAAATGGTTCTGAAAATGGGGTACTTAAGCTCTTCATGAATAAAATAGATTTATGTACAAAAATGTTGAATAAATATTTTATGTAATTTATTTTTTTTTTTTTTTTCAAAAATATGAAAATATTTTTTTTGTGCAAAATAATTTTTTTTTCAATTTTTGTTTTTTATTCTTGGAGCACTTGAGGGGGTCTTTAATATGAGAACAATTTTTGTTTTGAAACAATTCCGGTAATCGCTCTGCCAGCTTGAAACCAAGTTAGCAGAACATTAGTGCTTACCAAAATTATTGGAGCATTTAATTTTGTTCTTGGGTACTTAATTATCAATTATTAGGCCCTTAGCTTAATTACGCCATCAAAAAAATTTTCTTCTGTTCACTGCTCTGCCACCTTGAGAAACATTTAACATTTTCACATTTTGTCGTCAAAACTCATTGACAAAAAGTTAAGTTTGTGAAAACAGTGTTGCCTAGAGACAGGCCGAGTTCAACGCACATCTGAATATTCCGAATTCCGAATTTTTGAAGCTCTTGATTGGCCAGCTGTCAGAAGTCATCTGAATTTTCAGAACTTTTTCTGACAGCTGGCCAATCAAGAGTTTCAAAAATTCAGAATTCTGAATATTCAGATGTGCATTGAACTCGGCCACAGTCTCTGGAAAAGCCCAATTAAGAAGAACATAACCGTGAAAGTTTTCTGTGTTAGATCACAATGAAGAAATTTTGAAAATGAGTCACAATAAATGAGTTGGATTCGAATTTTGTTAAATTAAATTTATTGCTAAGATAAAATGTTAAAAAATTGAGCCAACTTCCACAAGAGTTACAGCTATATTCTACTATGTTGTTATTTTATCCGGTAAGCGTTGCGTGCTGTCATCATCTTTCATCGTAAGTACTATATTGAATGCCAAGTTAATTCATGTTTAACGTTCTATCCGATTTTATTGACAGGGTTAAAAATCACTCCCGTATTATGGTGTGAATCCAGCAAAATTGTAAAATAATAAAATTACAGTGTGAATTTCATTTCTAATGTAAGTACCTATGTTAACTACTATGCTAAAAAAGCAAATCGGGTAAATCATATCTCTAATATTACACCACTTCAAACGCTCAAACAAAAAAGGGCAAAGGCCTACAACAATGTCACGCTACGTTGCACATTAACAACTAGAAACTTAATAAAATAATTCTATTTATTATATGAAAGAGTTCTTAACACATTTTATACGAGTAATGCCAAGATCTAAATGCCACTGTATAATCTGTGAGAATTAACCACAACAAAAAGTTTCATCAGCTATGTATAGCTTGTGGAAACAAAATACCTTACCACAGCAAAGTATCACATTATTATTATTAAACTTCATGCTCAGTTCATCAATTTAAATTAATGACACTCTTAAGTCTAAACCATCTAAGCATGATGTCTCATCTTTTCACTTGTATCGTAGGTATATGCAGGCACTTTAAGGGTAAGTTACATATTCGTCAAAAAAAAAACAACAACACGACATTACACAATGCTGATACCGAATCTAAAATTTAAATCTTGTGTCACAGAAGTAACACGATTGAATTTAAAAACTTAATATTCTTGTTTTTCAACTAACAGATTTTGTAAATCGTGGTCTGAGAAAATGAGACCACACAATTATTCTTCAAATGGGAATTTATTTCGCTTTTAGCGAGGACTATCGCACTTTAAAAAAAATCCATAAGAGTGATAAATTTATTTGAATTTTAAGTGAAAAGACTTCAAGTTCTAAGGAGAGGTATTTTATTACGATTACAATAATTAAGTTTATTTTTTCAGTTCACTCGTACTAAGTCACACATGTAACACAAATTTGTCACCAGCGAAACAATGTAAAAACATAGGAGGTATTTTTTGTATTCGTATGAGAAATAATTACAAACATGTTTACAATACCATTTTGAGATTACAATTGTGTTTATTATATTCTTTTCACTCTTAAAAAAGATACTGAGACACACCCGTAACAAATTCAAAATAAACTGGAGAGGTATTTTAATTTTCCTGTGATAAATGATAGCGCTTAAGTTTTTAATAATTTGCCATTAAAATTTAGTCTATTTTATTCTGCTCACTAGTAAAAATCATACTATGTCACACCCAACACATTAATTTGTCACAAAAGTCACAAACAGTTTTGCTTATATAGGTCCATTATATCAACTTACAGGTATTTGTCACCTGCGTAACAATTTTAAAATAAAGAAGTTATTTTTGTCTTGGTGGTGATTACATTTATAATTACAATAATTTTCAATTATTTTATACTTTTCACTCTTAAAATTATACTTAGTCACATTCGTAACAATTTCAATATAAAGAGGTTGTTTACTTTAAAGTATGAACAATGATAGCACATAGGAAAAATAAAATACTTTTACAATAAAATTGCGATTATTTTATTCTTTACACCAGTAAAAATCACACTTTGTCACATCGTAACACTTATTTGTCACATCAGTCACATTCATTCGCAAATCACTGGTTTTTCAAGGTTAAGCTAGTGGACTGTAGACTTAAACAAAATATTTGTAAATGTAAGAGTATCAATGTCAAATCCGTAACAATTGTAACACCCAAATTGTAGATATTTAAAAAGTTTTTCCTTAAGTTAACATTCATTATAAAAGCAAGTTCTTGCAACTCAGTTGTGTCATTTATTATTATCTGACATAGAAACAATATGAATCAGTGTAGATTGCCATAATATACATAGAAGCCTCTTGCTAGAAAGACCCTTTTATTAAATTTATGATGACGAACGACTATACAACTACGATGATCAATTTACACCAGATTCTGAGACATTGTTTTATTTGTTTGTACAAAAAGTCGAAAAAGTCGTCGTTGTCTTCTTACTTCAAAGAGTGATGCTATCAGATTTCCATTATCTTTGGGAAGAAGCAACTTAAAGTGATTCCCGGGACAGATCATCGTCACTTCATAACCACCACATATATCAGCTGCGTCCGCATCGGTCTTTGTGGTGGCATGGCGTGGCTGTGGGGGTTCTGATTCTGAAGAGTTTCGTGTGTTGATATAAAACACCACCTTTTTTTTGTTTTATTTTTGTTGAGCAACGGAAGGGGTTTTGTTCTATTTGTAATCTAATACAATATTTTTTTTTTTTATAATTTTTCATTATTTAAACTCACAATCAGAGTTGAAGAAAATGAAAAAAAAAATAAGTTTTGAACTCTGGTGACCCAGTTGTTTAGTTTATTTGTTTTGATTCGATATGTTTTGTTGGTTGGATGGCATCGGTTGGATTTTAGAGTGGTAGGAGCCTTCTATATACATATACTCGCATATCAGGGGGAGATTGTGTTTTATATATTTGGTTTATCGTTGAATGCTTTTAACTGGAGCAAATGTGATTTGATTAGTGTTTGGATTTGTAGAGTTATGGTTTACTGACTCTAATTGCCTTCGGATGGGTTGTCGTTGAATGAGTGGAAATTATGTATGTCATGTTGGGGGCTCTGATGTGCATGGGGGATTATTAAAGAGTGCATATTCCAACACATACTTATACCTATACTCTTATCTTTTTACTGGTGTCACAATAAACTAATTAATGCTGTATATCTATTCGTTTGCGGGAGTTCATCAGGTTACCCACTCGCTATCTATCATTCGCTTCAAGAGGTCTCGATGGATATTTAGTCCAAGGTCTGCGGGGTCGGTCACACCATGGCCAACCGATTTGATCGTGGCTATATAAATTTTAAATAAAAAGTGACCAGGTAGGTAGCTATATAGGATTAACGATAGATCGCAGCGCCTCTATATCATCAATGAATTATCTTGGCCCATGAAATGAGCAACTATAGTCAATGTCAGTTCGGTTGTTGGTGTATGTTATTTACACTAAAGCACTTGGCTGATAGTTACCTGGAGGCTGGGCTTCATGACGTTATTTGAATTTCACACGCAAAGAAACGATTTGAACAACAAAACAATTAATAGTCTAAGAAACCTCTGGCGGCTTATTTGTTTTTGTCTATTTTCAAAAAAAAATCATAACCAAATAAACATTGTTTGGAAGTAAATAAAAGTGGTAATTGGATATCTGATTAAATAAATATGATACAATTTCATAGAAGCGGCTAGGCGGTGTGTTTTTTTCTTTAAGATACTTTAAACCTTCGTATATACCTAATGTATATGTTTTTGGTGATGCTCTTGGAGCTAATAACGAGTGATGTTATTCTTGAAGGAAAGAACTCAATTGATTGTTTATTTAGTAAATATTTAAGCTTGAAAATAATCTTTGATTTTTGATGCCAATTTTAAAGCCTATATTTGAGAAGTTAAAAGAAGCTCTGAGAGAACAATAAAAAAAAACATTGAAGTTTAAGAGATGTCTATATGCGACCTCTATGGCTTTGGGATCTTAGCACTATGGATATGTGTTAATTTGTAAAAAAAACTAATTGCCATCTGAAAGGTCACAATCTACATAATGTAATTGGTGTTTTTTTTTTAAAGGTAAGGAACTTTAAGTTGGCAGCACTATTTTAATTGGCGGCCATTTTGTCAGTTCTCAAGTGATTTATTTTTAGTTTGGTTTGGCATTTCGACATGAATAGACTGACGCCTGAACAACGCTTCTAAATTGTGCCCAAATGGGCCCAAAACAAGATTGCCGTTGATCCCAATTTTCATAAGCGAATTTTGTTTAGCGATGAAGCTGACTTTTGGTTGAATGAATACGTCAATAAACAGAACTGACGTATTTAGAGTGATGATAATCCTTAAGTGTATGTTGAGACACCGTTACAGCCACAAAAACTGACTGTTTGGTGTGCTTTATGGTTTCGTGGAATAATTGGTCCGCTACTTCTTTAAAAATGATGCTGGCCAGAACGTTACAGTCAATGGTGACCGCTATAGAGCCATGATTACTGACTTTTTCGTTCATCAATTGAACAACCATGATGCGCGCAAGTGCTGTTGTTTCAACAAGACGGTGCAACATATAGCACAGCTTGTGCCACACTTCATTTATTGAAGGAAACGTTTGGTAACCGCATATAGTCTTACGTTACGGACCCGTGAATTGGCCTCCAAGACCGTGCGATTTAACGCCACTTGACTATTTTCTGTGGGGATATGTGAAATTGCTAGTCTACGCCGATAAGCCCGAAATGATTGACCATCACTTTGAGGACAACATTTGCCGCGTTATCGCCGACCTACGGCCAAAAATGTTTTAAAAATTCATCGAAAATTGGACCTCCAGATTAGACTAAGTCCGAGCAGCCCGTGGCTGTCATATGCCAGAAATCATATTTAAATTAAAATGCCAGAAGATTATCGTTTGAATAAAGTAAATTTCATGTCATTTAAAAAAATCATAGAATAACTATTTCAAAGTTCTATACCTCTTAAAAAAACACCCTTTATAACATAGAGAAAACTTTAAAAATTCACACAAAAAAACTTATGGCTGAACAAATTCTGAAACTAATTGACCTTTTATGAGGTCACTAAGACTTTTAGTAAATTGTACTTACTTACCTTCTTTAAAAGGTCATGAAAACGCTGATTATCATCATCTTAAGAAATATCTTGAAGACCGAAAGCAGTAAAAACTTCGTAGCAATAGGTCCACTGATGGTTACCTGATAGTATATCCCATCCAAGTACCAATAACAATGGCACAAATCTTTACATCGTTTTGGCGAAAGTAAGATTAACCAGTTTGGCATCAAGCTCGAAAAAGCGAGCAGTTTCCGGCGCTTTCACTAGTATGGAGTCAGCAGCAAGCAGAATGGGACTGGTCATTAACGAGGATAAGACAAAGTATATGCTTTCATCAACTAGAGCCACTTCACACCATAGGCTTGGTAAGAACTTGACAATTGATAGGTATAACTTTGAGATGGTCAGTTAATTTTTCTACCTGGGCACCGCTGTATAAACCACGGCAAATAACATCAGCGCGAAAATCAAACGTAAATTGACTCTACCTAATCGTTGCTTCTTTTGGTTGAGAAAGCAACTGAGTAATAAGGCACTATCGAGAAGAACCAAGGTGACGCTCATCGTCCCGGTCCTGTTGTATGGCCCAGAAGCATGGACCCTTACTCAGTCAGATGAAAGCTCACTTTCTGTATTCGAGAGAAAAGTTCTACGCACAATCTATACCCCTGTTTGTGAAGACGAAGAAAATAATGTGTGGCGAAGAAGATACAACCACGAGATATACAACGATATGAGCCTAGTGAAACAAATACATTTAAAACGGTTAAGTTGGCTGGGTCATGTAGAGCGAATGAACACCGAAGCTCCAGCACGAAAAGTCTTCAAGGCCATACCCGAGGGTTCAAAAAACCAAGGCAGACCGCATCTTCGATGGTATGACCAAATAGAAGGTGATCTTCATCGACTTGGTGTACGAAATTGGAGACAGCGGGCAAGAGATCGAGTCGGCTGGAGAGGCATATTAACTGAAAATATGTACGTGCATTTGATATCGAAGAATCTCTTCTTTGTTGGAATAGAAATTGCCTTTCGGACCGATCAAATCGAGTTTTATTGGACGGTTTTAAGTCTGAACTCATCTAATAAATGCTGATGGTGTGCCGCAGGACTCCGTTTTGTCTCCAACTCTCTTTCGTATATTCATAAGTGATCTCTTTGTCTGATATTTATTTATTTATTTATATTTATTTATTTATATTTATAAGCTTAATACAAGCAGAACTTAAAACTAAACATTATATTTCTTAAATCTAAACTTAAACATATAAAAGTAGAAATTTTCAGTATGGGAGAGTTAGAATAAGTAAAAAAGGACTAAGAGAAGGATGAGTTAAGAATAGCTTGTTTTAAAGCAGGCTTACTCATGTTGGGGTTGAAGGTATTTATGTTGTTGGCTTTGCGTAGCATTCGAGTCAAAGGTTCGTTGAGGCCATAATCGGTACGGTGGTAGGCAGTGAGGAAGAAAGGAACAGATCTTAACTGACGGGTGTTTGGATTCAGACAGATCTTTTGGAGAAGAATAGGGCAATCAATGACCTCATTTAATAATTGGTGAACAAAAACGATGTCAGCAGTATCACGGCGTAATTTGAGCGGTTGAAGGTTCAGAAGTTTAAGACGGTCTGCATAAGAAGGCAGGATATAGGGATCATCCCAGCCAAGACCCCGCAAAGCGAAGCGTAAAAATCTGCTCTGGACGGCTTCGATACGATCTATGTGAACTTGATGATATGGTGACCAGACTGGTGAGGCATATTCTAGGAGAGGTCTAACAAAAGTCATATAAAGGGATTTGGTTACATATGGACAAGAAAATTCTTTTGACCAGCGTTTTACGAACCCGAGTGTTGAGTTGGCTTTGCTTAAAATGCTGTCGTAGTGGGAGTGAAAATTGAGTTTAGTGTCACAAATGACTCCCAAGTCGCGAATGGAGGTTACAATAAGAACAGGTACTCCATTAATCGAGTATTGTCTTTGGGACAAGGGAGGGCGCTTTCGATTGAAGGTACATTTCTTAATGTTTAGCTCAAGAAAGTTCTTTTGGCACCAAGTAAAAAAAGCTATTTAAGTCTGTTTGAAGCATAAGTGCGTCGTCAGGGGTAAAAATTTGTTTCGATATTCTCATATCGTCAGCGTAAATTTCTCAATCAGATTGAGGTAAAATCAGCTCAACGTCATTTATAGTAAAAACAAAAATAAGTGGTCCCAAATGGCTTCCCTGGGGTACTCCAGAAAATGCATGAATAGGTTTGGAGATACTCCCTCTGAAGAGCACTCGATACTGACGGTTAACTAGGTATGACTGAATCCAAGAGGTGAACAAAAGAGAAAAACCAAGCTTTTTAAGTTTAAAAAGGATGATGTTGTGGGAAATTTTGTCAAATGCCTTACTAAAATCTGTTACAATGGCATCAACTTCTTTACCTTCTTCTAAGGCAGACAGCGTTTTTGAAACGAATTCAGTGAGGTTAGTTGTTGTGGATCGTCCTTTTAAGAACCCGTGCTGCTTAGAGGTACAAATTGCTTTACAGTGAACAAACAGCGACTCGTACACTATACTTTCAAAAAATTTAGGTATACAAGAGAGTTTGGCAATGGGTCTGTAGTTGGAAATATCATTTTTGCAACCTTTTTTGTGGACAGGGTTAATGAAAAAAAGTCTGAAGCTTCTTATCCATTAAAGTGTTGCTGATGACAGTACCTACCCTCAGTTTTTCATATTCGATTTCTTGATCCACATCCTTGTCCTTTGGATTCAACGACAGCGTTTGATAAGCTCATAAGATTCTGATCTCGACGGTACTGTCCAAATAGGAACTTAAAATTGCGTAGAATTTAATGCTTCAAAAATACAATGCTGCCTTTTGTCGTTAAAGTGGAATCCACCCCCCATGCCACTATCCATGAGCGGCACTTGAATCGAGGAGACTGAAGGGCTTTAAGTTCTTGGTATGGGCATCATAGACCACCTTTTGAGGAATGTCTTTGTTTTCTCCGTCTATTTGAAAAATTGAATACAATTCTCATATTTAGTACAGGTGCTCCAATAACCTATTGGAGTGTATAAACTTGGAACCTGGCGAGGTATAAATAACTTGTTCTTGAAAATAAATATTTCGAATTAAAATTCCTAATAAATTCAATTTATATCTTTGAAACGTAAACTGAAAACTTTCCAATCAAATGCTTGCTCCGATCGTTATCTCAAACTATTCCTCCAATTAACAAAGTCAAAGTTTCATTCTACAAACTTCTTAATAACTTTATCGCATCCCAACATAAAATCCATAAAACAAATTGAATATTAAATAGAAACATAGATACAGAAGGTACAAAAATAAGATAGAAATTGGTGTCAAAGGTTCGTCTTATCTTATTGTAACACAAGCACGTATCCTTCAAAGCACGTTGGTTAATAAATCACTTTGTGTCCCGTCCCGCTCCCAACTAAATGTGATCTTATCAGTTTTAAACTCTTTTCTACATTATCGCAACCTTCCTTACTCGAACCACTTCACCTTCCCCACACCCCTTCTCTTCTTCCTGCATTTTATATACACTAAACTGAAAACAACATTTCACAAACAATCTCATATTTCATACAAAAAGTGGATATAAATTAAACAAACTAAATATATTATGCTCTTTTGAAACGAAAGACCGAGCTGGAATAGGTATATGGCTTGACGACTATGGCGGGTGCTAGGCTGACAAGAAACTATATTCTAAAGCCAGTTCTGAGCCAAGTTGACATTTAAGATACAAAATGAAAAGTATCTGAGCATGTTATCGCCCAACACGCATGCATAAATCTTTTATGATTATGAGCTCGTATTTGTAAATTTGCAACACATACACACACACACACCGACATAAATTTACAGATATTTAGAAGATGTAAATGTGATGTGGCTCCGAAAAGGCTCTCTAGAGTTTATGTCACGTTGACTGGTTGAATTTAAATAATAATTTTCGACTGTTTTTCTTGGTTTAAGGATCTCATCAGAGGGCAAGGACGTGTTGTCAAACTTATACCGTTATACTCCTGACTCAGATATCTATAGAATGTGATACATCACATGCTCGGCTGAGGCCATAATGGCTATGGCATGGATATGGCATTCCCTGGAATGTGTATATAGGGTGCGTTTTTTATGTATATATGTATATGTAGATATATGTTGTGTGTATGTGTATAGGCGGCTCCTTTCATTATTGTGGCAGAACTATATTCCCTAATGGTTGGCAGTTGGGCTTTATTGGCTTTTGTCGTTCATAAATTTCATTCATTGCTATCCTGTTTCGGGAAGGATAATGTCTGTTATTCATTCTTTCTTCTTTTTCGTTTCGTCTTCTGTTAGCGATAGTATATGGAACAGCTTATTTGGCCAAAAATATATGAATATGACAGTGAATAACGCGGTATGGCATACCATATTATTCTGCCATCCATAATACATATATTCGCTGGAGAATGCGGAGACCATCATGAGCTGGATTCCGCTGCGCTCTATGAGGATCTATAGGGATTTATACGCAAAGAGTATACTTATAGTAGGGTATAGCTAAAGGCTATGTATGGTTGCTAAAAATAAAGACATATTCGACTATCAAAAATCAATTTTTGGGTTACCGCAATGGCAGATTCGCGTTTCTTATGGTCATGAGTGTGTAAAATGGTAATATATTATTTTACCTTTTTTTTTTTTTTTTTGGGTTAATTGCCCACATGGCTAATTGGTACTTAAGAATGAATTACCTCCATAACATATATGTAGTTGTTGTTGGAGGCCCTGGTTTTTATGGAAATGACATACGGGAATGTGTTGACTTTGGGGTTTTGTTTGGGATATTAAGAAACAAAAAAAAAAATAAATTAAACTAAAACCTACATCACTAAAAAATATTCCTATATAATAGACAGCGGGTGCTGGGTGGCGCGTGGATGTCATTTCGCTTGGAAAATAAGGGACGTGAAATTTTCTTTTCTTTTACGATCGATTGGTGTTTTGATTTTATTTGATAGGTACTAAGAAATTCGAACTTACAAGCAAGATCTTGAGAAGCGGTTACCCTAATTTAAAGCTAATAGTCAAACAGAATGGGTTTTTAGCTGTTTGGTAAGAGTTTTTAGCTTATATAGAGCCGTATATACTTTGCATGAAGAACCACGATTCTTCCCATTGCACAATATTTAATCGTCTGTTTAACTTTAAGATAAGACGAAAAGCCTCCGATACTGATTTCACTTAAATGCTACCAAGAACCGGAAGCTGGAAAGCCAACGGTTCACGACCTTGAGAGTATAAGTATTTACTTGGGTCGTGAAAACACTTCTTACCCTCGATATCAGACAGATATTAACGTATTCCATGAGATACGATTGATAGAACATAGAATCAGGTATGACGAAGAGAATAAAAATTCGACATTTATTATAGCTGCAATTAAAGATGCAGATTTGTAGTGGGTAATCGCCTAAGAGGCAAGGATATATTAATTTTAAGTCGTAATGTTAATCAAGGCAATTTTACAAAATAAAGGGTGTTTTTTTAGACGTGTGGTTTTCAAGAAGAAATAAAACGCATATAATTTAATGTTATGGTCAAGAATTTAGCTTTATTATAACGATAACGATTTGTCATTATGTTTTAAAGAATGATTTCGGGAAGTGGCCGCCACAGCTGGTTCGAATAAACTCCAGCCGAGAGATACAATTTTCGACCACTTTTTGCAGCGATTGGGGACGTATGTCAGCAATAACGCGCCGAATATAATCTTTCAATGCGTCAAACGTCTTGGGTTTATCTGCGTAGACAAGCGATAGTTAAATCACACGATCTTGGAGGCCACGCCACAGGCCCACGACGCGAGATAATGCACTCACCAAAAGTTTCCTTCAATAAATTGATTGTTTCGTTGGCTGTATGGCATGTAGCGCCGTCTTGTTGGAAACAAAGATCGTCCACATCAACATCTTCTTATTCAGGCACCAAAAAGTCATTAATCATGGGTCTATAGCGTTCCCCATAAACTTAACATTATGGCCGGCTTCATTTTTGAAGAAATTTGGACCAGCTTACCAAACAGTGACTTTTTGAGGATGGCGTCTCAGCAATGGCTTGAGGATTATCTGTACTCCAAATGAGGTAGTTTTGCTTAGCCATTCCACCAAAATGAGCTTCATCGCTGACAAAAAATTTTCTTGTGAAAATCGGGATCAACATAACGATCTCGTTTCGAGCCCATTTTGCACAATTTGCATGCGTTGCTCACGAGTAAATCTATTTATTATAAAATGGCAAACTAAACTTAACATAAATCAAGTAACAATTGTTAAAAAGACCAACTCCGAAAAAAGTATTGCCAGGTTGAAAACGTCTAAATAAAACACCCGTTATAAGCTTAGTATGGGCTATGAAATTTAAGTCACATACTCGAAAAAGTATGCTATCTAAAAATTCACTAATCGGTTGAAAAAAAGTCAACTATTTTCAGAAATTGGTCAGCCATATTTTTTTTTTAATTATTTTTTTTTTAAGGTTTCTGATGACCTTACCACTTCATTTATGGGATATTCGCATACAAATTATACCATCTGAAAGGTCTTACAAGAAGTGACCTCATAAAAGAACAGAGAGTTTCAGTAATTGGTCAGCCATAGGTTTTTTTTTTAGGAATTTTTAATGAAGTCCTTTGCCTCTTATAGAGAGGGTCAAAAATCGCCAAAATTTGTTCCTATAAAAAAGATTAGAGCCGAAAATTTGATTACCGTGCCCTTTGAAATTATTAATTTTGAAAAAAATCTGCTGATTGGTATAAAGTGTTCGATTTATATTAATTTTTTTGTTAAACTATTCAGGTGCGACAAGGTGTTAAGACAACCAACAAAAAACATCAAATCCATTAGTTTAGTGTTTTAGACCAGATTATACCAATCAGTGGATATTGATTAAAAAAGGATATACAAACATATTTGCATGTAAAAGTAGTCAGTTAAATATGTATCCAAGAATTTTTGATTTTTGGACACTCTTGTTGCATATGGTTGGGAGTTTGTGTTTTATACCAGTCAGACTTACAAATCAAAATCAACTATATTTTCAATTGAAAGTTTTGTGTGTCCTTTAGACCTTTAGTATATAGTATACCATTTAGAAGACATCACGACAAAATTAATCATCAAAACCACTTTCTTTCCTTTTCAGCACAACACAGTGGCGCCAGATTTGTCAACAACAGCTAAATAGGTATCCGGCAAATCTGGCAGATAATAAATTGATCTCCTGCTGCTTCTCTTTATATGTATATACGCCTGCATAATGCCCTCAATGAATTCAAAAAGTGTGTATCACAATTTTCTCAGCCCCCCTTGGACTTCTATATAACGTTGGGCGCCATTGCCAAAACTTAAAACAAATCCTATTACTCATTCTAATTTACGAATTTCCTTTGAATTTCTATTTTCGTCATATCATCGACCTGTGCTCGTTATAATAGGACTGTAAACTAATTAAATTCACAAATCTAGCAACAATAGATTCGTTAAGTCCCTTCTATTTTAATCCCCAAAAAAAAAAAAAATAATAAAAAAATACAAATTTAAGTGCGTTCTTCTGGGTGGCTATTTGTAGCTAAAATCAAGCGGTTTTCCTGTTGGTTGATGATGATGATTCATAAAGTTGTTCCCTCTTTTCCTTGTTGTTTATTTTTTTTTTTATTTTTCAATTTACCGAGTTTATTATCCCTGAACGACCAGATTGATGGAAGCGGATGAGGAATAGATGCCGACATTGATGCAGTAAATATCCATTAACCGTCCTTGATGAAAATGTGTGTGCGGGCGGGCGGGTTGATATAAATGTTTGCAAACAGCATCACTAGAATGTCTTTTCTCACATACTATGCGGCATTTTTCCGCAGAAAAGGGCACCATCACTAACCCCCTCGCGCACCCATAGCAGCACCCTTTATGTTCTTATATAGACTGCTATTCTAATTATAGTTCTTTTTTTTGTGCAGAAAATTAGTTTTCCAAGACTGAAGCAGAAGTGAAGACTATGCATCTTTCTTTTCAAAGTGAAAGGAATGTGCGGCTTTTTTTATGATACAAACACCGCGTTCTTCATCATCATATAATCTTCATCGTCATCATCATCATCAGGAGCAACTAAAGGCAAAGGCAAAAACAAACTCAATCGAATACATAGAGGGAGCTGCATGTTAAAGCATTTGCTAGCTTCAAATAAGCAAACCCATGAACACAGCGACATCAAAGGGTGAAAAGCAAAAAAAAAGGGCAGACGAAAAATCAGCCAGTGCGCGATGGAAGTGGAAGGCTGAATTTTCAATTCAATTCGATATGGGGTGCGGATTTATAGCCTCGTCGTCATTATCATCATCATCACAGTCGTTTGGTTTGATGGGAAATTGTTAAATTAGCCAAGAGATCGCCTTAGCTGGGATATAATGGAAGTTTGGCCTTTGCAGATTCATCACCCACCAAATGCGATGGTATTTTTTTTTCTGGTTTTTGAGGTATGATTTTAATTTCGTGCTTTAATTAATATTACTGATTTTTTTTTTAAATGATTTAGAGGCGTTTACTGATACGAAAAATAAACATTATTTGTGTTCTACTTAAACGCTTATGTTCTACTATTACCTCAGCATAAACTTTCATATAAGCTCTTCATGTTGAACATAAATTCTTAAGTTTCGTTTCAGAAAATGGGCCTTAGACATTTATGCTGATACGCAACTTTCCTAAATATTTATGTTCAACTTAAACGCTTATTTGCTAGTTTTTTTCAGCACAGCACAGTCACATATTCGCAAGTGCTTATGTTTAACTTAAGTTTTTAAGATACGTTGCATCGAATGGCCTTTAATTTTTTAATTCCAATAAACAATAGAATTTTAGTTATTTTTCGGTTGGTATATATATTTCGATTATTTTTGAATAAAAAAATCAATACCTATGTAGGTATTTCAAAAACAACTTGGTCGATATTTCTGAAACAGGTTCTTAGCACGATCTAGAAGATTTAAAAAAATATAAGTATAAACAGCTCCTACTTCCTATATAGAATCTTTTTTTGTTTTTCAAAAAACAGCTTTAATTATAAGTAGTTTTAAAATTTAAAAATATTTTTTCTTTAAATTTATAATTGTGATGAATTGATCAATTTTATTAATTGTATTTATTTATTTATATAAATTCAAATTTAAATTCAAAAATGAGTTAGCATTTTTTTGGGATATTTAATTGAACTTTAAGAAAAGTAGCCTTCTAAACATTTTTTTCTTATGGCAAGTTAAGGATTTGTACAAGAATTCGAGCTCGAGATTTTGATCAAACTTGACAATTCGAAGATATAGGGAAGACGAAAAAAGTGGGTCTCACAAAAACGTCCGCCTTTCTGTATGTCTGTCTGTTCGAAAACAGCCTACAAATGGGTGGATTTTCTTTAAATTGGTACCTAGCGTTTTTTGGACATTTCCCCCACCCGTTTTTTTTCTTTTTTTTAAGTAACAAAACTAACAATAGCTGTCATACAAATTCGTTTGGCCAAAAAGGAAAAACTTATTTTTCTCAAAATCGGCTACACAGAATTTTTTTTAAAAACTCAATCAATTTAAGTAGAGTAACAAGTTGCCGTTAAATAAAATAAATGGTTCAGAAAAATGTTTATTAATGGCAACTCCCATAGAACCATTTTTTTGATTTTCGCTTTTCTCGAAAACGGTTCAACAGATTTTGAAGATTTTTTATGAAGAAGAAGAACTAACTAAGACATTTAAAATACAATTGTGTACCGAAATTTGCAAAACAATATAACATATTTGAATTTTTAAAAAAAAGTTTGAAATTTTTTTTTGAAAACTCGATATTTCAAAAACGATTTTGTCAATTTTTATTAAATTTCGCAAAAAGCATTTTTTAACAACATCTAAAAGATTTTGTATAAAAATTATTTCTATTGTTAAAAATAACGATACCTCCCATACAAATGTATAAAAACCGTTAGGGAATTTTTTTTCTCAAAAATGACTTACGATTTTGATAAAAAAAAAAATTTGTGAAGCGTAATTAGTAAGGTCTAGCACACAAAATTATCAAATTTCATATTGAACAATTAGTAACAGCACCTCGCATAGAAAGGTTTTTTTTTTTTATTTTCGACTATCTCATTATCTGTTTAACCGATTAAAACTAAATTTTTTTGAACAGAAGCTTATAATATGTTGAAATAATATTGCATAGCGAAATTTTCAAAAATGTAATTTTTGGATTTTTAGAAGAAAGGGTGGTAACACTTAGCTCATGTCTGATTTGACAGATAATTAGTTTTATCCTTCCGCTGAACGAAGTGGGCCTGCGATCGACTTAGAGAAGATGCCGATTTTGCCAAAAAAATCATCTTTTCAAATGAAGCTCATTTTGATCTTGGCGGGTAGTAAACGAGCAAATTTGTCGCATTTGGGGCACAGAAAACTCGCACGCATACATTGAAAAGCCGATACACACAAAACGAGTCACTGTTTGGTGGGAATATTGGTCCAGAGGCATAATTGGGCCATTTTTTTCGAAAATGAGCAAGGAGTGGCCGTTACAGTCAATGGCGATCGTTATCGGGCCATGTTGAACGAATTTTTGTTCATAAAAATTGAAGAGGAGGATATTGGCAACATTTGGTTTCAACAGGATGGCGCTACGTGCCACACAGCCGAAGCTACACTCGATGTTTTGCGCCATTTTCAAAAAAAAAAAGAAGTTATTTGGCGGACCCTTTATTTTTCAAGTCCTGTTGCTTTAACCAAAAAATCTTAAGTGATGCCAAGAAAATTTTATTTAATCCGTGTGTCAACAATTTAACAACGTCAAGCAAGGAAACCATTTAGCCTAGTTATTTACTTTTATTCTCTCCTCTGGCTCTATGACGGACGCTCTGTGGAGCAACGAACCAAAGCCAAGTCAAAACAACCCCACCTACCTTACATAATTATTATGCTAGAGGGTAGTTCGGATTCGCAGGAAAGTCAACTTGGAGCGTTAACTGCATAATTATTCATGATGTTTATACATACATAGGTACACCTATACTTCCTCATCACAAATACAGTTTGCTGATGTTGGTCTTGTTGTCACAAAAGAATAGCATAATTTTTCGGGGGGTAGGTCGGATCTCTGATTTAGTATTAAAATGAGTTTACTAGAGCTGCTGTATTTTTAATTTCCTCTTTTTTTCCCTAAAATAATCCTATTTTAAAACAAAAAAAAAACAAAGGAAATACAAAAATATATATATGTATGAAGGTACCTACTTGAATTGTACGAAGCAATAGTAAAAGGATTTTTTTTTGTCGCAACTGTTTGATAAAAAAGGGAAAAATGTTCGGTCTATCTTAGGAAGGTTAAGAACATTTAAAGTTCCAAATTGAAAATTAAGGGAAACAAACTTTTTTTTGTTATTGTTATTGTTGTTGGTGTTGTCCTTGTAACAGTGAAATGGGGAGAAGTTTTTTTTTTTTAATTGGAAAAGGAAATCGTTGACACCGTGAGTAATTAAAAAAAAAAAAGGAAATTGTCACATTTAGGACTGTGGAGGTTATGCTGTAATTAAAACTGCGATTCTTTTTTTTTTTCGTTACTACGAAAATCAAGAGTAATGCTTTCCTTCCTTTTTTTTTTGTTTTTACAAAAGATACGCATAGCAAGTCGTAAGTTGTAATCAGGAATAATACAACCCAAGGAATGTTGAACTTTTATTTCTCGTTTTGTTTCATATACTATACTTACTATATTTACGAGCATGCTTTGGGACAAATAAGGCTTGTTTAGGCATAGGTATACGGCAAAAGAACGTAGAAAATAAAAGAAACACACACCTTCCTATAAACGTAGTTAAAAAAAAAGTTAATTAAGATGTATAAAGTGAACTTAATGGCTGGGAACTTTTTCTTTTAAAAATAAATGTTTTGGTAAGTTGTTTTAAGCGAAGTTTTTGGTTGAGAATTTTTTTTGCCAAAGGTGAACATTTTAGAAAAAAATAGAACTTAAGGAATAGACAAGCTTATACGACCAAGACATAAAACTCAACCCGTTCTTAAATATCTGTATTTGGAAATCAGTACTGGGTGATTATTGGAAAAATCCCTTTCTCTGGGAATTTTAACCTTCGTAGGGCGAGACTTTTTTGCTTAAGCTGAACATTTTAGAAAAAAATAGAACTTTAGGAATAGTCACGTTTATATGACCAAAACAGAAGCCCAACCCGTTCTAATACTTATATCTGTATTTAGAAATCAATGCTGGGTGATCATGGGAAAAATCCCTTTCTCTGGGAATTTTCACCTTTGAAGGGACAAACAGAAAACTACCAATTTTGTGGGAATTCCTGTTTATAAAATGTTATTCAGTAAAAATATTATCTAAAAGTGGTTAATAGATTATTGAAGAATTATTGAAAAAAAGCAAAATAAGTTAAAAACCAATATCAAAATTAATTTTTAGAAAATTTTAAAAGCCTTCAAACCAACACTATATAATTTACAAAGGTAAATACCATATGAACAGTTTTGAACACAGAGATCCCTCAAACATGTCTTTAATTCAAATGAACGAATAATTAAAAGTTTAAAAAAGACCATTTTCTTCGTTTTAAACGATATTGAAAAGCTAAATATTTGTTTTATAAATATCGAAGACTTCTGTTGATAAAATTGAATCATATTTCTTTATTTTTTAAAAAAAAATATTATTATTATTATTTTGTTTAAAAATTCCAATTACCTTAATATTTTATGAAAATTCCTTTATTTTTTCTGTGGGAAATAAAACGAGAAAATAGAAAGATTTCTGGGACAAAAAGGGAATTTTCCGACTATCTAAAGGGATTTCTCTTAAAAATGCCCCAAGCACTAATTTAGATATCTTATGAACCCATAGCGATTATTAGATACAACAATTTAAAAAAAATGTAGCAGAAGGAAAAAGTAATACCGCTCCATTTGAAATCCCATCAGGATGTTATAGAAAGTCTATTTTAAAATCGTCTCTTACTCCCTGTGGCTTAAACTTAAATTACCTAATTTCCCCCACTATCACTATACTTATGTAATGGGTGATTTTTTAAGAGGTTTAGAACTTTTTTAAAAAAAAAAACACAAAAAATTCGAAAAAATGAATGAAATATTTATTTGAATCGATAGTTTGAACCTTGCAATTTAATGTTTAAATATAATTTAATGCAAATGTTGACCGCGGCTGCGTCTCAGGTAGCCCATCCGCTGAGTCCAATTTTGGCATACTCTTTCACACATATCGGCCGGTATCTCACGAATGAATGCATGGATGTTGGCTTCCAGTGCGTCAATCGAAGCGGGCTTGTCCCTATAGACATTAGCCTTGACATATCCCCACAAAAAATAATCTAATGGTGTCAAATCGCACGATCTAGGCGGCCAATTGACCGGCCCGAAACGTGAAATTAACTGTTCACCAAACTCGCCTCGCAATTGCGCCATTGTTTCGCGTGCTGTGTGGCATGTGGCACCGTCTTGTTGAAACCACATATCATGCAAGTCAAGAACTTCCATTTCGGGCAAAAAAAAGTTTGTTATCATCGCTCGGTAGCGATTCGCATCATCTTTGAAGAAATATGGCCTAATAATGCCGCCGGCCCATAAACCGCACCAAACAGTGGCTTTTTCGGGATGCATTGGTAGCTGTTGCAATGCTTCTGGCTGATCTTCACTCCAAATGCGGCAATTTTGCTCATTTACGTACCCATTCAACCAAAAATGAGCCTCATCGCTGAACACAAGCAGCGCGCGACGAACATTTCGAACCGAGCACGAATTTTGATAGTAAAATTCAATAATTTGCAAGCGTTGTTCATTTAAAAGACGATCCATGGTTAAATTGCAAACCAAACTGAAGCTGTTTGACAGTGACACAAGGTACTAAAAACACGTCAGCTGTCAAAACCAGTGTTGCCAAAACCAAACCAGCTAAAAAATCACCCGTTATATATCTTCCCAAAGCTATGCTTGCAGCAAAAGGCCTTGAAGATATTAAAACCTCCTCTTACATCCATTAAAATGTCTGTATGGAATACCTTATACATCCTCTCGCCATCAACCATCAACATTGGATGCGCTCGATGTAATTAAAATGATTTCGTTCGCTCATATGCATAAATCTAACTCAGCACGTTTGCATTCTCCTGATATTTTCCAGCAAAGGCAAAAAACACATACCCAGTATACCTCTATATACTCATTCGTTCCACATGATGCAATTTTATGAAATTAAATTCAAGTCAACCGAAAGAGCCATCAGACTTATGGAGTGAGGCGCATTGCGCATCCGTCCTAGATTTTCACCGGATTCGAAGTTGATACTATAGAATATTGTTCCTATGGTATCAAAGATGCCTCCAAGGTGCCGGTACTTTAGCCAAGCAAACACCATCGACCATCACTAAAACTGTACCCACACGAAGTCCCACATCTAGAGCATGCTAAAGCTGATGTGTGTATCCATGGGTGTACAGTGTACACACGGTGCATCTCACTCTAGCCACTCTATCAATGCATAATTAAGTTTCTCTTTGATAAATGTTTGTTTGCAATCAATTACAGCGAATTATAATTGATTGAACGTCCCATCCAGCATCATTGGCATTACTATATAGGATGAAGAGCTTGCAATATTATCAATCTTGAGCTTTAAAAAGTGTAAATTCCATAAAATATATCGATTTCGATCGATATATGTATGTTATGTACCTACACTAGAAATTGATCAATCTATCGAAAAGTTGCATGACATGCATCCATCCATTCATCTCTATCGATGACGATGACGATGACGACGACGACGAGGCACGATGACGAGGCCCGCATGTCTTTTGACAGATTGATGCTGTTTGATGTTGTGAAGTGAGAAAGGCAGCGAGTGGGTCGTTATTATAGGCTCGCAGGCTAATGAATGTGCCTATCACCTAATTCATCGTTTTTATTGGCATAACCATCGAGAGTGATAAGGCCGAGAGTCAGTTTATACGAGGCGAGGCCGAGCTGAGCTGGATAGACGTGTTGTCCTATCGAAATCGTTTAATTGAATCTAATTCGCTTGCCTTGATGTTGATAGCCCAGTAAGCCGTGCGTCGGTCGTCCATCGCGTCGATGTAACTTTCTATCAATCTCCAGGCCCACATATTAACAGGATGGTTATGTATGAGTGTGTGTGTGTGAGTATAGAGTGTTTGCAGCTTTGATTAGTGGTGGTGGGGTTGATTGATTGACTCAGTGTCAACAAATCCGGATGTGCCGTGGACGATGGAGAATATAGTTTTACTAAGCAATAGGGCAGTAGGTATAGTTCGATGACGGAAAATTGGAGCAACTTTTCTTGATTCCAAAGGTGTAGTTAAATTTTAGTTTAAATGAGGCCAAGGAATTTCGTAATTTGATGATAGGAAATGTATAGAAAAGCTTACCAAATTGGTATAACTATTATTTTAGATTAGTTCTAACGGGTGATTTTTAAGCTGGTTTGGTTTTGGCAACACTGGTTTTGACAGCTGACGTGTGTTTAGTACCTTGTGTCACTGTCAAACAGCTTCAGTTTGGTTTGCAATTTAACCATGGATCGTCTTACAAATGAACAACGCTTGCAAATTATTGAATTTTACTATCAAAATTCGTGCTCGGTTCGAAATGTTCATCGCGCGCTGCTTGTGTTCAGCGATGAGGCTCATTTTTGGTTGAATGGGTACGTAAATAAGTAAAATTGCCGCATTTGGAGTGAAGATCAGCCAGAAGCATTGCAACAGCTACCAATGCATCCCGAAAAAGCCACTGTTTGGTGCGGTTTATGGGCCGGCGGCATTATTGGGCCTATTTCTTCAAAGATGATGCGAATCGCAGCGTTACTGTCAATGGTGAACGCTACCGAGCGATGATAACAAACTTTTTTTTGCCCGAAATGGAAGTTCTTGACTTGAATGAATGAATGAATAATAACTGGGGGTGATTGCACTGCGACCTATAGGTCTATTGTGCCCCCATCCGGAGCTAGATGATCTTGCTTATTTTATAGCTCTTCCTCCAGCTTAACACCTCTAATGAATTTAAGTATCTGGCGAACTTTCAGAGAGGGAAATTCGCCCTCTTCTACCTGGTAATGTCCCAGGTGTTTTTTCCTCTGATGCATGAGAGCATCACATCTACCTAGAATGTGGTCCGGTGTTTCCTCATGAGTACTGCAGAATCTGCAGGTGGGGCTGCTTTCTAGACCAATGACATTTAGGTGTCTTCTGAGTCTGCAGTGGCCACTGAGGAGACCCGTGATTATTCTGAGGTTGTTTCTACTTAAGCTGATGCAATTCTTGAAACGTTCTTGGTTATAGTTCCCAAGTAACAGTTTTGCCTGCCTAAGCTTAGGAAGTTCCTTCCAATTTTTGGATCTTTTGACCTCCTCCTCTTTTTTGATTTTGTTTTTAATCACATTTTCTCCTATTCCACAATAGGGCTCAGGTCCCACTAGGGGGGTTGTTGCACCTGTTTTTGCTAGGGAGTCTGCCTCCTCATTGCCCTGGACCCCGATATGGCCAGGTACCCAATAGAGTGAGACATTGTTGTATTTGCCAAGTTCGTTTAGCCTGTGCACACATTCCCACACTATCTTTGAGCTGATGGCGTACGAGCTTAGTGCTTTGAGTGCGGCTTGGCTATCTGACAAGATGGCAATATTTTGGTTGCGGTATTTCCTTTCAAGATTACGATCTGCACATTTCGCTATGGCGTGTACTTCCGCCTGGAAAATGCTAGTAGACTGTCCCATCGGTATAGAAAGTTTAGTTCTAGGCCCAAAAATTCCTGCCCCAGTCCCTTCAGTCGTTCTTGAACCATCAGTGTACCACTTGATGGTATTTGCTTTGAGTTCTTGACTTGCATGATATGTGGTTTCAACAAGACGGTGCCACATGCCACACAGCACGCGAAACAATGGCGCAATTGCGAGGCGAGTTTGGTGAACAGTTAATTTCACGTTTCGGGCCGGTCAATTGGCCGCCTAGATCGTGCGATTTGACACCATTAGATTATTTTTTGTGGGGGTATGTCAAGGCTAATGCCTATAGGGACAAGCCCGCTTCGATTGACGCACTGGAAGCCAACATCCATGCATTCATTCGTGAGATACCGGCCGATATGTGTGAAAGAGTATGCCAAAATTGGACTCAGCGGATGGGCTACCTGAGACGCAACCGCGGTCAACATTTGCATGAAATTATCTTTAAACATTAAATTGCAAGGTTCAAACTATCGATTCAAATAAATATTTCATTCATTTTTTTGAATTTTTTGTGTTTTTTTTTAAAAAAAAGTTCTAAACCTAATAATATGGATCCCATATAACACAGCAGTATTCCAATATTGATCTTACTAAAGATGTGTACATAGATTTCAAAGCATGAGGATCTGAAAAGTCTTGAGAGTTCCTTCTAAGAAATCCTAACATGGCATTGGCTTTAGCAATTATATAGTCATAATGATGTATAAAGCTAAGTTTATGATCGAAAATAACACGTAAATCCATTTTAAAATTGACTCTGGTGAGTTCAGAATTCGAGAGCGAATAGATAAAATAAATAGGATTGCGACACATGAAAAAAGAAAGTATATTACATTTTGAAATATTAAAATGCAGTCTATTAATCATACACCAATTGACAACATTATTAAGGTCCTCCTGAAGAAGTCTACAGTCATTAATGCTACTTAAGGACTTAAAAATCTTCAGGTCATCCGCGTAAAGTAAGCAGTTTCAATGCTCTAAGTACATAGGAAGGTCATTAATAAAAAGAAGGAACAATATAGGACCTAAATGACTACCCTGCGGAACTCCCGATCGATTAAAGATAACATTTGACATTTTATTACCAATACAAACAAATTGCCTTCGGCCAGTTAAATAATTTGAAAACCACTTAAGTAGTGAGGAATGAAATCCCATCAGCTGCAACTTTTTAATCAAAATTTGATGTTGAGCCCTATCAAAGGCTTTAGCAAAGTCAGTAAATATAACATCCACCTGACAACGATTTTTCAATTCCAGTCTTATATGATTCGAAAATAATGTCAAATTAGTAGCAGTAGATTTACCGGTAAAAAATCCATGTTGCTGTTCACAAATATAGTTTTTCACCTCATAATACACTCTTCGTTTAACGATTGCTTCAAAAATTTTTGGAATCAACGGTAATTCAGATATAGGACGATAATTGGATATATTTTGCCTTGACCCGGATTTAAAAATTGGAGTTATAAAAGAAACTTTCCAAAAAATTCCCCTGTTTGCAAGGATAAGTTAAAGATCGGAGTAAGTGCTTTAGCCATAGTGTCGGAACACTTTTTGAGAAATATAGGTGGAATATTTTCAGGACCACAAACAATATTTGAATCCAGACTCAACAACTCAGCCTTCACTTCATTCTCAGATAAAATTAAACTGCCAAGATCCGTTATATTACTATTATCTTGTAATAGTAAACAGTCTGTTCCAGATTTTATTCTTTTGTAAAGTTTAATGTCGTCAGCATCAATAAGGATACAAGAAGTTTGGAAAATTGAGACGATATCATTTAAAAAAAGGATAAACAAAAAGGATCAATAATTAAAGGATAAACAATTAAATTCTCTTTCAACAAAAGTTATTTTTAGGATACGAACCTGAACATCCGACTACTTTCAGAAGCTTAAACTCTTTACATAATTGCAAAACTTCAAATGTTTTACCAAAAAAAAAAAAAAAAACTCCTACCTATCAATAAATTCAAAAGACATTCATCTAAATTATCTTCTATACAGGTCCTGTCACTAAGCAATAAATTAAAGAAACAGGAAAATAAACTATGACCAACAAATAAATCATGACAAAATTCCCGATTCACATAAAAATAAATCTTAAACTCACACGCATCACAACACTAAAAATGAAAACATAAACCACAATAAAATAATATAAACCCTCAACCACACACAAAAAAAAAATACAAGAAAAAAAATTCTTGTTCTATAAAAGCCTTGCACCATCATCGCCATACTTTGGCAACCCTTCGAGGGGCCATTTGTCTAGATGAACCTTTTGATTCACCAGTCACCACTAACCCGAACCGACCTGCCTTTCAATTGGAATTCATACCTTTCTCAACTGTAAAATTTATTATTATTGAATTCCATTTGACAGATAGAATTAAATAAAAGAAATAGCCATTTTTCACGGTCACCGTTCGTTCAATAACAAAAAAAAAAAAAAATGTCAATTTTCTGGTCCCGTGTCGTCGTAGGTATCAATGCCAAAAAGAAACTAAACAGGTCCTGAGACAAACACCGTTTTAATAACTCAAAATAAGCTGCATATAAATTTCAACAACAACACATTACGGGAAATACAATTTTTATTTATTTTTATTTATCAATATGTAGGTATTTCAATTTGAGTAGCAAGTGGCGCTCCAACTCGTTATGATAAGAACACAATATTACCCGTTAAGTAGGAAATATGCTACAAAAATAAACAACAACAGTAAACAATACTTAAATACGTACACAATAATCTATCGAAGTCGATGAGTCGACGTCACCGTCTCGCTTTTGAATTGATTACTTGACGATATCTTCCATGTGGAACTGCTTACTGCAGCTGTCAAAGTATAAAGTAAACACGTGAAGTTGACAATTGACATTAAAGCACTCTAGGTAAATCTCAAAAATGCACCCCTAAATTGTATTAATTCATAAATTTAATTGGGGTTTTTATGTAAGCTATTTTTGTTTTGCTATTTGATTCAGTTCAACACAGAACAACTTCCTTTCAATGCAACAAAACAAACATAAGAGCACAAGAAACACTGGTAATCCATTGCAACAAGAACAATCACTCAATGAGCTCCCACCTGGGCTTATGCACACGCGACCGGATGTCCGACAGACAGAAAATCTCCCGTTTGTCTGCTTCTGTTTCTGCTGCTGAGACGGCGACGCACAAAACAATCTAACACACAATTTCAACGGAAGAAAAATTAAAAAAAAAAACACAATTAAACAGTTCAACCGTCAACTTAAAAAAATGACAAAAACAAAAAGAACTGCAGTTCTATCAAAAATGATGACGAAAAAAACGATTTGATGTTTTTTTATTTGTTGACGAAACGTAAGACACCGATGTAATGTCGTGCTCAGATGACGACTCACGTTTTCATA
The DNA here is from genome assembly GCA_932273885.2 of Leucozona laternaria. Lineage (NCBI taxonomy): Eukaryota > Metazoa > Arthropoda > Insecta > Diptera > Syrphidae > Leucozona > Leucozona laternaria. Next base: position 30,215,621 of record OW026368.1, on the reverse strand, counting down.
CTGAATGAAATCAAACTGACTGAATGAATTCGAACGGTGCTATGCTATCGCAGAAGTTCTGAGAACAGTCACTTCTCAGGCCAGGCACCGGTTTAGTTGAAAGCAGACAAACAGCTGTCTGTGAAGTTTGACGTTTCTCTTTCGTTCAATTTGGTTCAATCGAAAACAAGTTTTCGACAAAAGAGTGAGCGAGTGAAGCATCTCTTTTGCTCTTGTTGAAGTAAATGAACTCAAATGAATGAAAGTGAATAATTATTTAACAGAGTGAACTAGTTAACAGCAGACAACAAAGAGACACCTTAACAGAAGATTCGAACCAATTTACTGTTAGAATTAAGGGGGTTTCTTAAAGGTTCTTTATCCTTTTCTGTGAGAAAAAATAAGGATATGAGTGGTGTGCACTGACATCCATCCTCCTGTACCGTTATTGTTATCTCTTCCTCGTTATATTCCTTATATTGTGCTTTGTGCTTGCTTTTTGGTTGTACATCATTTTCAATGGTAAGGCGAGTTCAAGTCAATGATGGTGGCGATGGTGGGTGGGTGGTGGGGTTGGCAAGTGGGATGAAAGTGAAAGTACCTACTTTGCTGGAGGGAAGGATAGTGAGTGTACTGTATATAGATATAGACCGTTTCGAGTTTGAATGGTTGCTATAAAAAAAAAGGATACATCCCTACAACAACGACATGGTTTTTTTTTTTTTTTTATCTGAACAATACTCCGTTTATATGAGGGATGGAATGGTTTTATGGGAATGTTATGGAAGGAAGATAGTTGGGATAGCCTTTTGTTGGTAGTTTTTATAGCTAAAGAGGTTTTTTTTTTCTTTTTTGTTAACTGGAATGAGATGACAATTTTGGTGCTTTATTGGGTTTAGTGAAGAGGAAACTGAAAAGGTCCAATCATACAAATTTACCTGGTGAAATATAATAATAATTTGAAAGGCAGTATAGCAAAGCAGTCAAAGGAGATTTTGGGATTTATTTTAAATGCACATAAAATTGCAGATGTTTTTTTTTCTTTAAAAAAATAAAGAATTGAAGCTTTCTGTTTTTTTTTTATTAGGCTTAGTGTTGATTTGTTAGAATGCTAGGGAAAGCATTTTAGAAGAAAAAAGGTGTTTTACTGCGGGTTTTCATGGATTTAGTAGCAAGCAATAGCTAAACAAAGATTGAACATAATAAAATTCCGTGATTTTATGAGGAAGTAGAATTTTCTTTTTTGTAGAATGTTGAGGACTACATAGTCATCACTTAGGAGTAGCGCGGGACACAAAATTCAGGTAAAACTTTTCAAGTAACGGGTGTTTCCTTAGACGTGTGGTTTTCAATCTGATAATACTTTTTTCGGAGTTGGTCTTTTTGACAGCTGTCACTTGATTTATGCTCAGTTTATTTTGCCATTTCATAATAAATAGACTTACTCTGGAAGAACTCAAGCAAATTGTGCAAAATTGTCTCGAAACGAGATCGTTGTTGATCCCGATTTTCACAAGAAAATGTATTTCAGCGACGAAGCTCATTTTTGGATGGATAGCTACGTCAATAAGCAAAACTACCGCATTTCGAGTGTAGATAATCCTCAAGCCATTGTTGAGACGCCGTTAAATATTCAAAAAGTCACTGTTTGGTGTACTCTATGGGCGGAGGGAATCATTGGTCCATATTTCTTCAAAAATGAAGCCGGCCATAATGTTACAGTCAATGGGGAACGCTATAGAGCCATGATTAATGACTTTTTCGTGCCTTAATTGGAGGGTGTTGATGTGGACGACCTTTGGTTCCAATAAGATGGCGCTACATGCCATACAGCCAACGAAACAATCAATTTACTGAAGGAAACTTTTGGTTAGCGTCTTGCGTCGTGGGCCTGTGGGGTGGCCTCCAAGATCGTGCGATTTAACACCGCTGGACTGTTTTTTGTGGGGTTATGTGAAGTCGCTTGTCTACGAGACGATTGATGCTTTGGAAGAGAATATTCGGCACGTTGTTGCTGACATACGGCCCCAATTGCTGAAAAAAGGGGTCGAAAATTGGGCCTCTCGGCTGGAATTTATTCGAGCCAGCCGCGCGGTGGCCACTTGCCCGAAATCATTTTTAAAACATAATGGCAAACCCTTATCTTTATAATAAAGCTAAATTCTTGGCCATAACATTTAATTGCATGCGTTTTATTTCTTCTTGAAAGCCACACGTCTAAAAAAACACCCTTTACATATTCGTTCATGTGGATTCTAACTAAAAACAACTTATTTTGCAATACCATTCGTTGGTCTCTGCATTTTGGACCATTCTGTACCTTTGTAGATCGAGCTAGAAATTTAACCAATTTACGGATATACTTCAAATCTTGTAATTCTTTAGGAAGCGTAAGTTGCTTATTAATTTATGGTTCATTACTCTTTGACAGTTTGGGTTTCTTTCTTTGCGTCTCCTCAATTTACATTAAAACAAGCGATGTGAAGTATAGATGGTCGGTGAAACTTGAAGCTATTCAAGCTCTACGATCACATTTTGTGAGTGTTGTGAACGTCATGGTTGAATCTTTAGCATCTAGGAGCAGCATACACATTCGTGGCAAACCAAAGCTCGTGGTATTGAATGACATTTCATGAACAGCGTTTAACTACATCTGTCAATTTGGCTGTCATTTATTCAATCTATTTTGACAAATCACTATGGACGGATACAGCGTTCAACAACACGTGCTAGAAATGGTAAAATTGTTTTATCGAAATGGGTGTTCTGTTCGGGAAACGTCCCGCGCGCTCCGCCCATTTACGGTCATATTCAGCGATTAGGCCCATTTCTGGATGAATGGGTACGCCAATAACAAACTTTTAATACGATATTTTATACGATACGACACAATCAACATGAGATCCAAGAGCATCCAAAGCATTCCAAAATGTCACTGTTTGATGTGGATTTTGGGCTGGCGGCGTCATCGGTCCATATTTCTTTGAGAACGACGTTGGCCATCACTGTTAACGGCGAGCGTTCAATCACTATCGATGATTATCAACTTCTTTTGGCCTAAATTGAACAAATTGGAATTCCAAATTGGAAATTCTGGACGAACGATTCGACGGCATGGTCATCTTACGTGGGGGTGATTGGTTCTGGCCATCGAGATCGTGTGATTATAGACTTGTGGGGTTGTCTGAAGTCCCACTTCTATGCGAATAAGCCACAAACCACAGCGGCCCTCAAAACCAACATAACACATGTCATCGGTCAAATTCAGCCTGATATATGCGCCAGAGTCATGGATAATTGGACATTTCGGATGAGCGCTGCCCAGAAAAGCCGCGGACATTTGAACGATGTTATATTCCACACATAATGGCATCAATAAGCCTTTCAAACAAATAACAAATCGAAAAGAAGCTTGTCACCTTACCTGTTTGGATTCGACAGAAAATTGTAGGTCCGCTTTATTCTGGCGCAAAAACAATCAATACGCAGACAGTACTGGGTTGAGGATTGTAAGTCAATTATAGCCCTGGTTCTTTCGCGCCGCCAAATTTATTTTTTTAGATTCCTTGGTTGTCTGTCTATATTCGCCATAGTGATAATTTTGCTTCCTCTCAAAATTAAATCACAATAAAATGACTAATACCGAAATTTCCAATACATGTTGGGTCATTTGTGTCAATTTATTTAAATGACATTGAAGATACAGAGTTACTTTTAGTTATTTTCTTATTTTATTTGTTGGATGATTCAATACAAACTCACACATGTCAATGCAAGAATTATTATCAATTTTTCCTGATATGGAAATTATTCTGCAAATCTAAACTTCTTGTGGTTATTTGTTACTTACGTCTGTGATAAACGGTCTTTCTCGGAACAAAAGTAGCTCCATAAATGTATGTAAATAAATTCAACGCACCTGCAGTGTTTTTCAATTGAAATAAGTAGATGTTTTGGATATTTTGAATTTTGATGATATAATTGAGTCATTTTATCACAGGAATCATCGAAAGAAGGCAATTTAATTAAATTTCATGTGAAATTAAAAAAAAAATTAAAAACTTAAACACTATGACACAGGCTTACATTTAACATGAGTTTTAAAGAAGAGGATTAACTAATCGTTACAAAATTGTTTGAAAAAAAAAAATAATTTGGCGGTCTGGGGTTTGTGTTCAGTGCCCAAAAGTATGCTAGGAAACACTTTTTCCTTCTCGCGTTCAAAAGTAAACCATTATCTTATTCTGTGTTGATTTTAAATTAAATATTTCAAGAGTTAGTTCTTCCACGTTTTACATGGATTACATGTATTTTTCGTATGGTTGGGGGATCGTTCGCAAAGACTTGACCTTTACGAAAATATGTATACCACCCTCGACCCATCGCTCAGTCATCGTTCGGACACCAGACCTCACAAATACATATACCTACCAATTGACAGAACAAGGTTGCGAAAATATGATGACCACTGCTTAATAACTTTCGCCTAAATGTTTCAGGTAGTGGGTGAGGTATCTCGTTTGAGGCAACTTTCAGCTGAATTTGCAGCACTTAATTGGCCTGTCATTGCTCCGAATACAGGAATACGACGGGCGTGATTCATTTCTGATTCCAAAGGGCTTGAAAATTCACTTTTTTTAAATATATTAACCATAAACATTATAGCCAGACATGTTGGGGCCTCCAAAGCATGCGGGGCCCAGAAACCTTGTCTCATTCGCCTTTCTATTCAAACAGTTGCGATATTGTTATAAACGTCATAATATTGAATACGAAAGCCTGGCTTCTGGCTGGATTTTTTAACAGCTTGTGGTGTGCGTTTAAAATAGCGATTTCCCTGATTCATGTGGCAAAACCAGCAGAGTTGCCGCAGCCTAACTGCTCGATTTGTTGAAATTTTGAAAAGGTATAGGGACAATAGATCGCTAGAGGTCGTTAGACAAAATGATGTACAAAATGTAAACGAACAAATTGTCCTTAAACAAAATATTATTTGTCAGTTCCCCAAAAACTATAATAGCACTTTTCCCATGTTACAATATGTACATTATCTCCAAATCTTCGTCATGAAAACTTAAACTTTTGCTAGATCGAATTTAATAAATTTTAATGCATTTCGGATCTTAAATTGTCTTTTATTCCACTAGAAAAAGTCGCTGGAAATAATATAGTGACATGGAAAATTTTTCTGTCGCTGAGTGAAAATTCTGATACACATAGATAGCGATGAAGTCGCCGATGCGGCAACCCTGATTTTTGTCCGGTGCTTTGGCATTTTCCGCATTCTCTTAGAAGATTAGGCACTTACATTTTTTTTTGTGGAAACTAGAGCGATTCATATAATATTTACTACGCTCGAGATTTTTCATGGCGTCATCAGTTTTGAGAAAAATGGCCAATAACTTTGTTCATACAGTACGTAATTTACGTAAACTTCTTGTAGAACTAAATAGTGTGAAAAAGTTAAATTAAAACGAAAATAATTACCTCGAAAATATTACCTGGACAGAAAAAAATATGCACGACTTGATCGCACGAACTTGCCTTTGTGGTTAAAAACTGTATGTAGCCCAACATTGAAGATGCATGATGTATATGTTTAACGAGTAAATATTAAAAGAGTCAAAAGCACTAAGAAATTGATTTTTCGTTTATAAAATAGTGTTTTTAAAAATTTTTAAATGCATTGTTGTTTAAAGTATTGAGAAGCATCAGATTGCAAAATTATAACAAAATCTGTCAAACCGTGGCAAAGAATAAATAATCCAAAAATAAGACCATTTTCTCAAAAAACCTGGAATGCCTAATTCCGTAATGTGTATTTGAAATGCAGTTTTCTTTAAATTAACTTAGTTATTATAGGAACGATGTTTTATCAAAATCGTTAGAGCCGTTTTCGAGAAAATTTGAAGAAACCAAAATATTTGTATGGGAGCTACCCGTTTTAGATGAGCTTAAACAAAAATTCGAATTTAGCCTCTAGGGAATCACATAAAGAAATGCTCTATACCAAATTTCATCCAAATCGGTCCTCCCGTTTAGGATGCACCGACGCGACGCACAGACCGACGAACGCCATGACGACACTTTTTTGGACTTCTCGATTATCGTAGTGTTAGTTTTGATTATGACCTCCAAATTTTTTTTTTTACACGAAACCAATACTTGCCCTAGAGAGCAAGTAAAAATGTACCTACATACCTGCGCCTTGTTCTGAACAACATTCTCAGAGATAAGGCTATGTAAATTAACTTCATTTTCCAAAATGGAGGCTTTGGTGTCAAAGTGTCCCGTTTTTTATTAATTCTTTCTAATAGCCTTCTTTTGGGTTTGACAAAAATCAGCTTTTCTGTATTATGTTTTACAAAACGAGTGATTTTTTATACTTATTTTCTTGAATTTAATGTTTTTTTTTTTTTTTGTAAAAAATCCCAAAAATTGAATATGGTTCGCTAGCAGATTTTTGGTGAAAACTTCAGCGGAAATAAGTTTTTGACGATCATTTTCAAACTTTTTCAAAAAAAACTGCTTAAACGATTTTGATTAAACTTTGCACCTCGTAATGTTTGATTGTTTTCAAAATTCACCAATGACAAAATTGGTGCTTTTTATTTCTACACAATTGCCTTAAACCTTCAATGCTTAGCCGCTTAAGAACTTTGATCCATCCAGTCTTGTATTTTATTTCAAAAGATATATTATTTATTTTTTATTTTATTTAGAACCACTCTGCGCAAGCAAATAAAACCAGCTACATCGCAATTCTGATGGTTCTGGGTTCTGGCGCCACTTTACATTTACACCAAATCACTGCTGATTCTTCCGGTCAGAAGTCAAAAATGATGGAGCAGCATACGAAGCAAAAAGACAATCAAATCATGCAGCAAATTGATTAAGCTGTCCCATGACCCATCCCTCTGTGCTGTGGTTGCACGTCGTGCGTCTGATGTCGGTCGCGGCACTCTATAACTACTCTGCCCCAACTGCAGCAAGAATATAGCATAAATTAATTGATCCAGTTACCCAGTCTTATTTGTTTGGCTGAATTTATTCAGGCATCATTTTATTTTCTCCAAACAGAACAGAAGATTCAACAACTATCTACTCTTGTTCATTGAGTGAGGTGCCCCAGAGCCTCAGCTTCAGCTTCAGCTTCAGCTACAGCCAAGTGGCAGGCATTTAAAGCAATTATTCAAATTGCCTTCCGTCTGTCGCATTGATTAAGTCCGTCCCGAACTTGCTACGCAGTTGGCAATATGACACTTTTCGACATCACATACGCATAAACTAAGTCTTTATAGTTATAAAGTATAGCCGGGAGCCTCTGATGAATTATTGCTCAGGCTCAGACCACAAAGTGGCGCGTTGGCCTCAGCTCATTAGGGCTAATTTAAATTTTAAATCGCATTTTCATTTCTGCATTCCAGCGAGAGTGAAGAAATCTGAGGCTTTAAATTGTCGCCTTTTTTCAAACAGTTCATTGGTTTTGTTTTATGTTTTATGATGGGTTAAGTTTATTAGGTTTAAGTGCTAATATTTTTTTTTTTTTAAGAATTACTTAACTCAGGGGCGGATATATGGTTTTTGTGTGAGGATCGTGTTAATCTGACTTATGGTATTTTTAATTATCAAAGGTTGAAGATAGTTTAAGAGCTCTTAATTAGGCAAGGTTTAAAGCTAACTAAGTTTTTATCAATTGACATGGATATGACCGAGATATTCCCTCAGGTATAGATAGGTATTGAATATTTAAGTCATCGTATAGCCTCTTTTCATTTTTTGTTTGGTTTTTCCCTAAAAACTACAAAACAACACAACGGTCACTTACCAACCCCAACCTCCCGCCCTTAGCTACGCAACTTATCATGATTCTATTGATATGTAGGTATAAGCGCTTGACCATTTTGGAGCGAAGTTACTGATGTAAAGAACGATGTCAATTAATTGAGTGTTGCATTGTGTAGCGTACGAGAGTGTTTGTGTTCCTATTCAATAAAGGGGCTTAGAGACATTTTGAGATTGTGCCAAGTAAAGGGTTTGTACTTGTTCAATTCAATTCAGGTTTATGGAAAATTTTGTTGATGTTTGGCCTTTTTTCTTATTTGTCTGGGCTATAATGGACATAGAAGCTAAAATTATAAAGGTAGGTACCTACCTTTTAAAGTTGTTTATAAAATTCACCCAAATAAAGGGTGTTTTTTTAGACGAGTGGTTTTCAATCTGGCAATCCTTTTTTCGGAGTTGGTTTTTTTGACAGCTGTCACATGATTTATGTTCAGTTTGGTTTGCCATTTCGTAATAAATAGCCGAACGAACATAAAGCGCCTCGCACGTTCGGTTGATGGGTCCCAAACCGAGTTGGCCACCGATCCCGATTTTTACAAGAAAATTTTGTTCAGCGATGAAGCTCATTTTTGGTTGAATGGGTACGTTAATAAGAAAAATTGTCGTATTTGGAGTGATCATAATCCAGAAGCCATTGTTGAGACGAAGTTACATCCTCAAAAAGTCACTGTTTGGTGTGCTCTATGGGCAGAGGGAATCATTGGTCCATATTTCTTCAAAAATGAAGCCGGCCATAATGTTTTAGTCAATGGGGAACACTATATAGAGATGATTAATGACTTTTTCGTGCCTGAATTGGAGGATGTTGATGTGGACGACTTTTGGTTTCAACAAGACAGCGCTACATGCCATACAGCCAACGAAACAATCAATTTATTGAACGAAACTTTTGGTGAGCGCATTATCTCGCGTCGTGGGCCTGTGGCTTGGCCTCCAAGATCGTGCGATTTAAAAACGCTGGACTATTTTTTGTGGGGTTATGTGAAGTCGCTTGATAAGCCCGAGACGATTGACGCCTTAGAAGAGAATATTCGGCGCGTTATTGCTGACATATGGTCCTAATTGCTGCAAAAAGTGGTCGAAAATTGGGCCTTTCGGCTGGAATTTATTCGAGCCAGCCGCGCGGTGGCCACTTGCCCGAAATCATTTTTTAAAACATAATGGCAAATCCTTATCTTTATAATAAAGCTAATTTCTTGGCCATAACATTAAATTACATGCGTTTTATTTCTTCTTGAAAACCACACGTCTAAAAATAACACCCTTTACTTTTTGAACTTAAAAATAAAAAAAAAAAACTGTTGTATCATCTGCTGTCTTTACCTAAATCTACAATTTTAAAACTTCAATTTCAACAATCTTGAACTTGTAGTCTGGTTTTCTTAGCAATTTATAGCCAGAAGATCTTTTTTTAATAAAGGATAAAGTTATAAGGTGGTCTGTAGCTTCCAAAATCAAAATAAATAAACAAAACTCTTTGTGTATCTACATATGTATATCTGATGGTGAGCATAACATTTACTCCCACATCCCATAAAGTTGAAAGTTCATTTGAATTTATATAAGAATGTGTGTGTGTGTAGTGAATAGATATGTATTAAAATTATTATCCTGAAAGTTTATGCCAGACATCAAGTCGACAACATGCATATTACTTTCTTGGTCCTTTGTTGAGGATATACGCTTTTGTTGGTAAGTTCATATTTTGATTTTCTATAGCTTTATACCTACCTATGCAAGAAAATGTGTTGCGTTCTATAATATGCAAAATGCAATTTTTCTTCTTTATACCCTTGTTGCGCACACATACCAGACATCAGGATATTTATTATAATTTTTTTTTACCATAAATAATATTACAATTTTGAGGAGGTAGATTTATTTGTTGTGTATGATTTGAATTCAGGAAAATCGAGAGCAATTAAGGGTTAGTAATGGTCCTGCACCTGATCACATGGAAGATGGAATACCCAACGAAGAAAATACCAATTCAGAGAGAAATTCGGTCTTCATGCCTCGTTAGAAAATGTTGCTTTTTAAACATATTGGTGATGAAGAAGTTGAAAATATTATCCTTACCGTCCACTGTGCCTTCATCCAGCAAGATCCTATACCTATGACTGGGACCGATTTGCTTCAAATAATGTACAGAGGATGTTTATTTCATTCCCCAGACGAAACAATTCGAAGTTTTGTTTAGCTTATCCAGAACGGGTATAGTCGTATAGTATATATATTTTTAAAATTTTATGGAAAACGTTTAAAGTGATTGCAATAAAACTGCCTTTTAGGTTTTTTCCAAAAAATTCACATAGCAGAAAAAAGTCTTAACGATATTGGTTGGACTGATTTTTTGAACTTAAGCTACAGATACTTTTGTTTGCTATAGCTACTTAAACACTTTTAAACTGTAGGGCAAAGTTAACTATCTTCGTAGTTTTCAACTTTGACGGTGCTGCAGCTACAGCAACAACATTGTGTTTGGCCAGTTATGCTATCTCTTCTATGACCAGTCTCGCAAAAAAACAAAGTGTAGAATGATCGTGCTACAATTCCCAATTACTGTAAGCCAATTGTTCATGATTTTTCACTTTTGTATGTCAATCATCTTTTGCGTAATTTAGAAATTACCGATTTTTAACCAATAATTAACCGATTCGTAACTTTAACAACACACAATGTCAATTTATTTATCTTTACGTTTCAGCGTTTGTCCGTGGTTGAATGTCTGAAGTTAATCCCTTTTGCTTTCCCTTATGTTACTTCAAACATAATGCTCTAAAATTAACATGCAAATTACATTCATTTTATATTTCCCTTTCTTTTAAACATCGAAATATCGCCCTGATGGCTGCATAGAACTCAGCCTTTGTTATACGATCTTCAAAATGATAACCTATCTTATCAAGTGGATTAATTGTCTGCTTTCTATATTTATTATGTTGTCTGCAACACAATACACATGTGTATATAGATTGAAAATTTATAGTGACAACTAAATCCCTTTCACACTTGGTGTTCCTCCAATTATCCAAATCCTCACAAGTGTAAACACATACCGAATAGCCCTTTTTGCTCACGAAAACCAATCACGCGTATCTTCATCGAAGAATAACAGAACATTCAATGAATGTCGCCAACAGTGTTAGCACACCCTAAGAGCCTGTCATTAATCTCCTTTCTGTTTCAGGTCAATTATACACGTCGTATTTCGTATAGGTATCATTAAATAGCACGCAGTCATGTCAAACGCACAAACTCCTTCTGCAACGCCACCACCAACCACCAACTTCACAAAACACTCTGAGCTCTACGCCTCAACAACAGCTGCTCTCGTTTTAATGAGTAATTACCTTCGATTACAAACTTCTCTAGCGTCTCGCAACTGTCATTGGCAGGACACTCTTCCAAATGTTGCCCAAATTGCACGTCAAAGGGTTCACGATGTATACAGCAAGCGTTTGCATGACACAGGCAGACACTCTCAGGGGGAATGACATTGCAGATAACATCCTCGTCGAGAGATGCTTTCTATCATCAAATCCATCTGTCAAACTATTTGCTGTCAAAAAAAGTAAAACGAACTATGATTCTCTTGACAGTAGTTGCATGTGTGGAGTTCGGTGTATATAGTTTTCCATCAAATTCGCCTGCTCCATGTGTCATTCTTGGTTCTATTTGATTAAATAACCGAACCACAAAGTGCACAAAAACACTACTCACAACCACCACAACTCACCCTTGAGCCTTGACATTGCCATTTTGTCAGCAGTAGCTCGTCTGGCATGGTTGCGGGCTTGGTAAATATAGATAGTTTGTGTGGCTGATATGTGTAGCTGTGAGTTTATGTGTGTGGGGACCAATGCCCATACATTTGATGTCCACCCCCTCTGGTAGAACAGATAAGGGTGGGCATTCATTGTCACATCACTCTTTCAAATTTATACAGCTGTCCTGGAACCACCAGAAACATGAAAAGCAAGACAGAATGGCGAAAAGGATATGTGTGAAACTTTGATCGACGTTATCGTTGTTGTGTCAGCGAATATTTTACAGTCCCGCTTATACTAACATATATAATGGGTCCCTTGCGGATGTATGTACTTCTAGAAACTTTTAGGTGGTCATGGGCAGAGGAGTGATGGTGCTTCGAGCTCTATATGAATAGCACTTTAAATGTAGTTACATAGAGAAGTGGTTTTAAAATCATTTCACATTAACATTCAGCACTATGGGCACATTTCTTTGACAGAACACACGAGACATCATGTATATATGGTAGACAAAATAATAATGAATATGACATTACACATTGACAGGTGTTAACGCTGACAGTTGACACATGAAAAAATCACTGCGGTTTCGGATGCATTTCATAATGACACGGGCTATGGATCATATTCTACCTGTCAAAGTGTGTTGTTTTTTTGTTTACCTCTGAGGGGTCACGTTCTAGACAAAAATGTGTCTGTTTCAATGAACACAAACAAAAAAATAATGTTTCCAACTTAAAGAGAAACCGAGACTTCACAGTAATGATATCTCTTTTTGTTTAAACGTCAAATTGAAAGTTCTCTCGGATGCAACTATTGAGTTTGCGCTTTGATGTATCTTTCTAGCTACTCGTACATCGTGTATATGCAAGTCTGGTGTCTGGCTGGTGATGGTGAAAAACTGGAATCTTGAATAGATTCCACTTCTTCATACAACCGAACAAACAACCATCGCATGTCATGAATAGCATGTTTGGCATGGAAAAGTCTCTATTATGAAAAAAAAAAATCAAAAAATCTCAATGAATTCACATTTAACTTTTACAACTATGTATCTTTGTTTGGGACTAGATATAAAGGTAGATAGGAGAAAAGAGTGAAAACCTGGCAAAAGATTAGACGATCAAGCGGAAATCAGGTGAGAATTATTCATGATGACATCGAAATTGATTTATATGATACCTAGAAGAGAATGGTCATTGGACTGGTTTGATTTAGTATCTGGCAACATCAACAAAAGACTAAAAGGATATGAATTAACATAAAATGGAAAAATGATTGTTTTCAGTCTTTAAGTTGAAATTATGGAGCGAAATTATTGAATGGACTATGGTGTAGCTGTAGCCTGTAGCTATAGCGCTACAGTGTGAAATTGTTGCAGTTGCAGAAGAATTAGCTGTTGCTGTAGCCAAAATTGATTCAACTTTACATTTTACTAATGCCCTTTTCGATTGGTAATCCGGGAGAACGATTTGATACGTGTGAACCCTTCTGGAACGTTTCTGAAACAAAATCAGAAGCAAATTTCTCTTCTTTTCAGAAGAAGAACTGTCATTCTTACTCCAATCGAAAAGGTCATAAGACGCTAGAAGCTGCATAACAATTTTGAACAAAATTAGTTATGTGCATTTTTTTTAAGTTTAAAATACTCGAGTTATTTAACAAATTCGAAGTTAACTTACATTCAAAATGGCGCCCAACGCTTTACTATTAGGTGGTCGAAATGTGCACCTTTATGAACCCATTTTACGAGTTATTTGTTTCCAGTTCAGCACTTTTGTTTTGCACATTCTGATTTATTTGTGTGTTCAGTTCGATAAAATAATATTATGAGATTATCGTCGGTAATCACGTTGCTAAATGGAATGTGGGATAGTTCTGTAAAATAATGCTTTACAGGCATCAATCTGTGTTTTATTTTATTTTTTTAACTGTGTTTGCAGTCGCAATTGCGATAGCGTTTCAGGTTTTTGGCTGAAAATTCAAATCAAATCACTATTTATTAACAAATACACCTCAGAATATCTCATTAAATAACGCCAACTTCAAAATTTTATTAGGTATAAATTAAACGTGAAGTTTATGTAGTTAAAAAGATTTTTGAAAAATTCGAGAGAATATATCAAAAAAAAAAAAAAAAAAACAAATCATTAACTTAAAAATAAAATTTTGAACAAAATAAAATTTAAAGAATTAGATAAGGATACTACCTTAAACAACCATAATCATCATAAACTATCACAAAAAAATTTAAAAATCCTTACAATGAAAACAAAGCCAATTTAATTTATCTATTTATTTAAAACAGTAAAATAAATTTAAATTAAGAATTTTAAACAAAGGTAAATAAGTATTTTTAGAAACTATTATTTTACATTGGGTCCAAAACCTTCTTTAATATGACATATCTTTGCTTATAGGTAAGTCTTCATTGCAGAGCTTGTATATTTTTATTTGTTTTATGGCGATCCTTATTTTTTTGGAGATTTTGTCTTTTTGTAAAAAACCTACTTATACCATTATCTTGTAAATAATCGGTCGTATATGGACAATATTTTCAAAATCTTATTTTTGGAGAGAATCATCTTCAAATGTGGTATGAATTATTTTTCAACAACTTCTAGATTTAAGAGTAAAAAATATGCACGACTGGGTCGCACGAACTTGCTCTTATGCGCGATCACATTGTGGTTCTATAGTCTGAAATAAATTAGCTATAGGAGTATATATGTTATCCATTTTCCAAATCTTAGTTAAGTTGCAGGTGGTATTATGTGAGTATACAAAAATTAACAATATAGGCTAGTGTTGCACATATGAAATATGCATAAAAGGAAATTATACTATTTAAACTGGTAAATTGTTTTAAATAAATAAAATTAGAAAGAAATTGATTAAGATACTTTGAATCCGTTTTAACCCAACGCGATGTACACCATCTGATTTCTTATATAAATCTTTATTTATGAGAAAAAAATTTTGAAAATCGTAGGAGCGGTTTTAAAAATAATTAATTTTTTATACATAAAATTTCGTTAACATTTTTGAGAAAAATAATTGGTACGCCAATTTAAAGCATTTATTAATGTTGCGTTTAAAAATGAACTTCACAAAAAAATCTGCTACCAGTTTTCGAAATATCGAATTTTCAAAAAATAATTTTGATTTTTTTTTAAAAAATCCAAAAATCATTTTTTAGAAAATTTTGATACGCACTTTTATTTATATTTGTTACAAGCTTCTGTATACACAATCTAATTTTATTCGGTTGATCAGATGTTGAGATAGTCGAAAATCAAAGAAACCGTTCTATGAGAGGTACTGTTAATAAACGTAAAATATAAACTTTAAAAATTTTAAATGGTAGATCGTACTAATTTTAACACACAAAAAAACTTTTATGAAAATCGTAGGAGTTGTTTTTGAGAAACAAAATATTTTTCATAACGGTTTTTTAACATTTGTATGGGAGGCACCGTTATTTTTGGGTATTAGAATAATTTTTGTCAAAAATCTTCTAGATAAAGTTAAAAACCTGTTATTTACCAAGTTTAATGAAAATCGACCAAGTCGTTTTTGAAATATTGAGTTTTCAAAAAAAAATATTAAAACTTTTTTAAAAATCTAAAAAATATTTTTTTTGAAAATTTTTGTACACAATATTATTTAGAATGTGTCAATACTTCTTCATAAAAAAATTGATCAGAATCTGTTTAACCGTTTTTGAGAAAAGCGAAAATCAAAAAAATGGTTCTTTGGGAGGTACCATTAATAACCATTTTTCGGAACCATTTTTTTTTATTAAACAGCAACTTATAACTATTTAAATTTATGGAGTTCTTAAAAACAAATTCTGTAGCGCTGGATTTGAGAAAAATAAGTTTTTCCTTTTTGGCCAAGAAATTTTGTATGACAGCTACTGTTAATTTTGGTCCTAAAAAAAAAGAGAAAAAAACGGGTGGGGGGAATGTCCAAAAAACGCTAGGTACCAAGTTTAAAGAAAATCGACCCATCCGTTTAAGCTGTAGTCGAACCGACAGACAGACAGACAGACAGACAGACAGACGGACGTTTTTGCGAGACCCACTTTTTTTGACTTCTCTATCATCGTAATGTAAAGTTTGATAATCTCGAGTTCGATTTTTTGTACGAATCCATAACTTCCCATATAGTACCTATATCGCAAGTAAAAAATGGATTTTTTTTTATTTTAGACTAATTCGAAAAAATTAAGATATGTCTTTTAAGTGCAAAAAATGGACATTAGATATTTGAGATTATTGAACTAGACATCTGCAAACAGACAAGAAATGGAGCGCTATACTCCGCTGTCAAGCCATACTCAATCTCAACAACGAAGAGGACGATTTTGTGTCAAAAATCATCACGGAGTTTCACTCCGCGTGTGATACACGAAGAGCCAATACATCCACTTAAAGCCACATTATGGTGCAGCGTTCACGCGGGAGGATTGATTGGGCCGTAGTTTTTGATGAAGCCATTGGGAATACGGTCACTTACTTTCGAACCCTCGAGGGCATTAAAAACGACGACATGTAGTTTCAACAAGACGGTGAAACCGTACACACAGCACGAGCCACAAAGGATATTGTGAAGGAAGCGTTTCCTATGGTTGCGTCTCCCGTTTTGGCGATTTGACATGGCCAGCAAGATCGCCTGATTTAACCATCTCAAACTTCTTTCTTTAGGGCTACTTGAAGTCGCGGGTTTCTGCCAACGAGCCTCAGATAATTGCACCCTTTAAGGAGAATATTCGAGAGGACTGCGAACGGTTATCAACATGGAAATGCGATAAAACGGGCACAAATGTGTATCAACACTTGCGGCAACAACTTGACGGATAACATCTTTTCCACTTAACAACAAACAAAATTGTAAAGGTCCAAATAAATTTTTCCATCACTCAAAATCATTTTTTTTTTTCATTTAGTAAAAAAATAAATCAAAAACAAAATTAGATGATTAATTTTGCGCCACCTTGTACAAAAAGCTAGTATTTTAAGGTTAGAAGAAGGAAATAGATATAGCAATTATGATATCAGATTTGAATTGAGGATATCAACAACCATCCTTGTTGGTTCCTGTGAAACATGCAATTTAAACAGAAAGCCGAGTTAATTTATCTAGATTGTCATGTTAGTTTAACAAAATTCCTTATTTACTTATTTAATGTAGTCTATTTTTTTAAAAGTGTCATGTATAGAAAACTCTTCAGGTAATCCTTGTTAATTTAACATGACGCTCCTATGAAATCTCGTATCTTATTAAATATTAGACATGATAATCATGATCAACCATGTTGATAACAAACTGATAACTGATTAATTTCAATTTTAGTGTACATAATTTTTTTCTGAGAATTAAGTCAGCAGTTTCAATATAACTCTTCTTCAAACATGCAGAATATCTCTCGATTTATTATGCAAGAGGAACATATATTTAATATCTTTTAAAAGCACTGCCAATAGCCTGGAACAAAAGGAGATCTGATCGCTGATTTAATACTAATCTTAAACTTACACATGCATATTCCTCAGTTATTGTCATTTATAAATATAAACCATTAAAGAAATATATTATTCCTTTGTTCTTAGCTTAAATTATGTGTACCGACTTTATACTATCCAAGTTCAAATCCCTTCTTAATGATGTGGTATCAACCTTATACTATGCAATTTGCTTTTTCTATATCTGTAAATTACGTTTCTTCTCTCTTATCTCCGTTCAGCACCATTCTTTTATTTTGGTCCTTCAAATAGAACATATACCTTTTAACTATAGGTACCTAACGTTACTTAAGGAATGCTTTCTGGTGTTCTTTCGACGAAGGACTAAATTAAGTCTGACGTCGAACTGTCATTACCCATCTCCATTAGTTTTCTGATGGAGAGCCCGCACTTCAACCCTAAGTTGCACATATACCATATACCTAGTTACCCCACTTCAAGCATCCATAGCAATGCTAGAAACAACCTATCCCACCAACAGGTGATCCCAGTCCCAGGCAACACGAACTTCATAAACCCACCAAGTCACAGACACACCATCACGGCTGTTCTCCTTTATCCAACATTATTATCGTTGAAGTGAAAGTCAAGTTCAATGTCTCCACGCGAACCAAGCAGTGCAGAATATATGTGTACGTACGTAGTACCTATATCCAAAAGGAGCAACACCGTCAGTGCAGTGCCCGAAGGAAGCTCTAAATCTGCACGCAAGCCAACATAATATAAATTCCCTGCCCCTGTTTGCTGGCTCACCTGTACTGTCACTCCTCCTGCTCCTATAATGGCATTAAATGCAGCAGTCCTTCTGGGAAATCTCTGCTGAAACTATATTATTCTGCTCGTGTTCCATCACGGATTTTCCGTTTTCCCACTCACTAGACTCTCTAACTCTATGACAATTCCACTCGCTGGAAACATCACTTAGCGTGCTTGTTCTTTCTCTTGCGTTTAAAACACAGACAGACATTTATATAGCGTCTATCGCGCCTCCCAAACCATGTTCCTGTCACTGCGATGCAGCATTAGGAACAAGAAATAAGAAGAAAATCTATAGGATTTCTACAAGAAATTACGACATATTAAACCGTTAAGCGAGAGCAAACATGGGGTTCACATAACAATACTATCACAACAACGGAGGACGGAGCCAGTCCGAGTCTATCCATGCTATGCCAGACTTGCTGGACACTCTCGACACTAATTACAAATTGGACGAAGAAGAGTAAGCAACACAAGAAGACCTACGCCAAACCCGAGGTATCTATACGATTGCGAGTCTTAATGAATCCCCACCTCGCTTATATGCATCGGTGGCATGTGCCATAGTATACAGAGTATGAGGCATTATGACATATAGCTTTGATAAAGCCGCGCTAAAAAGTCAACTCTGTGACTAAACTCATAATGTGAACCCAAAGGAACAAGGCGGTTGCCGTTGCCGGCGATGCCGACTTGTGATCGTGACGCTCAGTGCGGGAGCCCCCAAGGTGGAATCTTTAATTAAATTGTTCCCTCCTTCTCCGCATCCGCACCTTGTCGGTGTGGCTTCTGAAACAAAATATGACAGGTGTAAAAGTGGAAATTGTTTTATTCCAGGATACAAAAACTGCAAAGGTTGAAATGTAAGACAACTGAGGCAACATTTCCCCAAGCTAATGACTTGTTTGCCGATTGGGTAAATGTTTGTGTGCCTTTAAAAAAGCTGGGATGCAATCAGATGATGCTAATCCAAAGCTTTGCCGACGACGACGACAGAACGACGGTGTCGAACCCGAACCATGCTGTGCCGCCTGTTTGGCTGCTGGTGTGTTAACTACACAAAAATGATTGATGAAAAATTCGTTTTGAACAAAAAAGTAGGTAGGTTGGCAGGAATCTAAAGCAAACGGTATAATTAGAGTGAACGTGTAATGAGCAAATGCAGGTGTAACTCCAATGCAATAACCATTTTGATGCAATCAAGTTGGTTGTTGACCTTATATACAATTGGTAGAAGGCAGGATTTTTGTGAATTTAGTGAGGTAGGTATTGTATGTATGTATAAGATGACTTTAGTTTTAATTGGGCGTATTCATAGTCGTTTGCTTAACTCATGTTTAACTAAACTACAGGTTAAAATCAAATGGATCAACGAATACAGCTGCTATTTTTAACTGAATTACCTACCTCCTATGTTGATTCAAATATAAGTTTATTGAATTATTCATCTTCAAATATTAAAAGTCTAACCCATAGCAATAAAAATTTATCATAGAAAATACAATTAAACTCAGGTTTAACTTAGCAACAGTTTAGAAATGACTACGAATACGCCCCAATATTTTCACACTTATGTACACTACGGATCAGTAAAAACCTGCTTTTCTGTCTTATGAAACAAGAAATCATTGATTTTTATGAACAAAACACACAAGCCTGGCGAAACAAAAAAAACATGTTTTTGTTTTATTGACTCAGCGCAGCGTTATTATCGACTATTAGGTACTCACGCTCTTATGCCGCAACCTCACGCACGACAAACCAAATGGCGAAACAAAAAAGTGTTTTTGTTTTAATGTTTTTATGACTGGTTATCGAACACAAATGATATTTTTATTTTATTTCTCAAGTTCTAATGGCGCAACCAAACACGCGACAAAACAAAAAAGGCGAAACAGAAAATCATGTTTCGTTGTCGGTGCATGGAACCTTATTTTTTGGAAACAATATTACATTGTTGTTTGTTTTTCCACTTGCGTTTTAGTTATTTGGAAGTTCGAGTTTTGTTTTATATTTCAACATACAACAAACGAAACAGAAAAGTGGAATTATTTTGTTTGCTTCATTAGGCGTTTTTCTTTTTCCGTTCCGAACAGAGTCTGAACTGTCAAACAAAATATTGTGTTACGTTTTTTGCTCAGTGCGTTCAGAGCCTCAAAGCTGTGTATCTTTTTTTCGTTCAGAAAATGGTAACAGCTTGTTCAGAGCCCAAATTACGAGCTCAGAAAAAATCGACTGAGCTTTCTGAGTAAAAAGCTGAACACTAAACATCATGTCCGAATAGAGAAAAAAAAAGAAAACAAATTCGCAGACAAATCAAAATGGCGGATGAAGCTATCGGCTACCGCGCAGAAGGTACATTTTATAAATAAAAATTAAATGGAAATATTTTTTTTTATGCATAACAACTTATTTCAGTGTTCAAATGGACAAATGTCATTTGTTGACAGATTGGTTCTCAAATGTATTCCAAAAATATATCTGAGCACTCACAACACGTTCAGTTCAGAGTAGGTATTTTCAGAGCTTGTTCAACATGATCGAGCTTTGTTCAGAGCTTTTTTCTAAACGAAAAAAGAAAAACGCCTACCTATTGTGCCTCTACTCGGTTGGTGTGTGTTGAAACAAAAAGCGTTTTCTTGCCTTATGAAACAAAATAAAGGGTTTTCCAATAAGAGGTGTTTTTTTGAATAGCCCGCTATTTCGGTAGCTGTCACTTTTGAAGCTGTCATTTTTTGACATTTGACAAGTAGAAACTATACCATTAATAAAAATGAAACGCCACACGCTTCAACAACGCATTGAAATTAATAAAACTCACTTTAAAAAAGGTGAAAATTTGGCAGAGACGGTTCGTAAAACTAAAACATTTTTGGGTCGTCGTGAAGCACCTTGTCGGACCGCAATACAGAAATTGGTGGACAAATTCGAGCTGTTGGGACAAGTTAGTGATGTGAAAAATAAAACCCGTGCACGTCGCTCAAGAACAACTGAGAATATTGCTGTTGTAGCCCAAAGTGTTGAAGAAAACCCAGGTTTGTCCATTCCTCGTCGTTCTTTGGAATTAGGCATTCCACAAACGTCATTACACCGTATTTTGCATAAAGACTTGGGTCTTAAGGCTTATAAAGTTCAGTTAACACAAGAACTCAAGCCGGCTGATCATCAACAACGTCGTGTCTTTGCTGATTGGCTCCTTGAAATGCATGAAAATGATCCGGAATTTCATCGAAAAATCATCTTGACTGATGAGGCCCATTTCCACCTCGGAGGCTACGTCAACAAGCAAAACTGTCGCATCTGGGGCTCGGAAAACCCAAGAGTTATTGTTGAAAAGCCTCTCCATCCTCAACGCGTGACTCTTTGGTGCGGTTTATGGACCGGCGGGGTCATTGGACCTTACTTTTTCGAAAATGAGGCTGGAGCAATAGTTACGGTCAATGGATTGCGCTATCGAGAGATGATTAATGATTTTTTATGGCCGGAATTGGATGGTATTGATCTGGACAACGTTTACTTTCAACAAGATGGCGCTACGTGCCACACAAGCAATGAAACCATCGATCTTTTACGGGAAAAGTTTCCGGACCGTGTTATCTCTCGAAGAGGTGATCACAATTGGCCACCGAGATCTTGTGATTTAACACCTTGCGACTTCTTCCTTTGGGGCCACGTGAAAGATAAGGTCTACGCCAACAGCCCAGCGTCGATTCAAGACCTCAAAGATGGAATTCGTGAGGCTATCGAGGACATAGGGCAGCCACTTTGCGATTTGGTTATGGAAAATTTCAAGAAAAGGATATGGTCCTGTAAGCGTGGTCGTGGCGGCCATTTGGCTGATGTTGTGTTCCATTATTAACGGCATACCTTCCGCTTTATAATAAAATAAACATCTGATCATTTATCTCAAAAAATGCCATTTTTCTTTGAATATCAAAATAACACCTCTTATTGGAAAACCCTTTAGTTTTATCTCATCCGGTATGTTCCAGCCTTATTTAAAAATTTCCACCGTTGCAAACAAGTTTGATGTCCTATAGTGTTTTAAAATTTGTATGTAATTTATTTTACGTGTAAACCAAGCTCCGATACCTATTCTTAGGGTCCTAACATTTTAAATGGAAAAAACTGCATTTGTTTGAGTTTGTGATACTTCATTTGACAGACCCTCTACATAAGCTAATATGTACCTACATAAAGATACGTTGTTATAAGCGGACACATGTCACGCATGAAAGTCGTCCTACCTACCTTCCTTTATTATTTTACAGACAAAAGTGTCATAATTAATTAAAGGCAAGGAACCGTAACATAAACAATAAATAACAACTCTGAATTCGGCGTGTCATTTATGACCGTGACCCTGATACAACACATACGATGCAACATATACCTACAACATGAAGATATAGACAAGTTCAGTGTTAAAAAAAAAAAGAATATATAAATTAGAATTATAACTTCATTAAATGATGCGAGTTTAAAAATACCCCACCTACATACATAATATGTGCATATGTAGATATGTATATTTATCTATAGACGCCTGTCTGAATGTCAATAGAGCGGTACTTGACCCCAGAAAAGATATACTGCATTCGTTAGATACATAAACATAAATGCAACAAAATGATTTCCTAAACAAACAATCAGAAAGAAAAGAGAAAACATTCGGTGGGGGAGAAACTATATAAACAAAAAACAACTTATGCGCGACGATGACGACGCACGGCAACGGTCGTCGTTGGTCTTCTCGTAGTCGTAGCGTGCGTCGGTCGTCATGAATTTCCAAAAATACACGCTCATCAAATTCCCACGAAATCAATTAACCACTTTGTTTCTGCCCTGCCATATAGATACAATTTCATAGATAGAAATAGAACATCGATAACTAAGGAACGAGTGTGATACGATCACATCTGTGATGCAGAAGCGGAGGCGGGGGAAGATAAAGCAGATTCGATTATGGGGTTCATCTTCATCACGTGAGGGGTCCATCATAGAATTTCATACTCATCTCATGCCGTCCGTGGTGTCCGTGTCGGCCGTCCGTCGTCGTCATCATGTGCTGTGCAGTTCCATCAACGGGAATCAATTCTCACCCCATTAGGGACACTAATGTGCCCGAACAAGCGTTACGATTATTTTTCCTCTTCTGGGTTTTTAATTATTTTATTTTCTTGTCGGGCTCGAGCTCGGGCGTCTGTCGATAAAAGGAGAAGTCCATCGCCGGCAACAACGTCCACGTCATGAACCACAACCAAATAAGGCAGGGAATAACAACTTTTCCTTCTTATCCTCAGCCTCATTGGAATTTTGTTTTTTTTGTTTGTTTCTGGATTACTTGCGTACTTGCGTTGTCCAGCTAATTTTCAGTTGCATGTTGGTTTGGTTAAATAGGCGAACAGTTTCATTGCATTTACTGACACAATGGTTGGGTATTGTGTATGAAAGAACTTTAGTCGAAGTTACTGAGAATGATTCTTGGAAGGAATGCTTAAGAATGCTTAGCAAACAATATGCTATAGTGCCAAAGGAAAAACATTTAACAGATAATCCGAATGTATAATGTGGTTGGAGAAGTGTTCTGGTGTGGTCAGTTCCATCATCGTTCGACTTATGTTCATACATTAGTCCATTTTACAATTAAGAATAATTGTGCATTCCATCAAATAGGTACACAGGATTGTTCTGTTTAGGTAATTTTGGCGTGCTCTTAGGGAATTGGTTTGATGTTAAAAAATATCTAAAAGATTTAATCGAACCTTGTAACAAGCGTTACATACTACACCAACCACTGGTTTTCTGATGGTTAATTATTATTGAATATTCAAAAATATCCGCCTTTGCCACCAGTGCCTATTTATCTATCCTTAGGGCCAGTTTCACAGTCGACACTTACCGGAATAAGTGGCACTTAAGTTTCCCATAATAGGACTTTAGGCTAAGTTTCATAGGCAGCGTAGGTGGAACTTAAGTCATACCAATATCGGAGACTTAAGTACCACTTATTCAGGTAAGTCTGCACTGTAATACTTCGCCTTAATCTTTGACATTGCCCACTTAAGTGCCACTTTTCTGACTGTGAAACTGGCCTTAAACCTACCACATGACGAACATTTTGTTCATTGTGTATATGACGATCTTCACTTCTTCTGTAGTATTTAAATACTGTAATGTTCTACCTAGGTTCGATAATGTAACTTATTTCCTTTAAATAATAACTTCCACTTATTTACTTTTCAAAATAAATACACTTTATTTCACTTCAAATCTATTTTATTATTCTCCAATCACAATAGTATGCAATTTAAAATTCACTTCTGGATACACTTTTACTTCCTACTTTACGTTATCGCATTCAAAATTAAACTGTGTCTACTCGCTCGAAAACATCTCCGCATATAGGGAAGTAAATAGTTCTAGTCTTCACTAGAATCCACTGGAATATTCGAGTATATCTCCTTCTGAAAGTTTCCTTTTCAGTCGCTGACAGATGGAACATTGGAATTGATACTCAGCTAAATCACAAGATGGCGCTGTGAACGGTTGAAGGTTTGATGTTTAGTTTTTTTTCGAGAGATGGCGCTGCAAACAGTTAGAGGATTTTCTCTTGTTTCAAATTCAAAGTAGTTGGGTAATTATTAAATCGTTACAATACCAAGAAAAACTGATAGAGCAATAAGATTACACAAAAGAACACATTCAAAAAATACCACAAGTTTTAAAAAAAAATCACAATCAATCGAAAATCCTTCCTTCATTGGCCATTTTATTCTCACCATGGAACTGAGATAAAGTATAGAGACGTTAACTGTCTATTGGTTGGACCCCACCTTACATTAAGTGTGAACAAAATTGTGATGTGCAACAAATTTCTTCAAATCGTTTAAGTTTCATTACTGCATCTTGTAATTTATTTAAAATAAATAACAACAAATTAAATAAGTTTAAAATTAAACATAAAATTAATATTTTTTAACCACACTTAACTTATCATTGTGAACTAACCTTCAAAATAAATTGCTAATGACATTTTTAATTGACACTTGATATTATTATATACCTACAAAATTTAATTAAAATCGTAAGAGTTGTTTTCAAGAAAATTTTAAGAAAATAAAGGTAGTGTATGGCAGCTAGTCGTTCTCAAAGTGCTAAAACAAAAATTCGAATTTCACCTCAAGATAATCAGATAAAAATTCACTGTACCGAATTTGAAGCAAATCTGTCCACCTGTTTTACTTCAAATTAGAGTGGTCGCACTGACGCACAGGCCCACAGCCGAACAAACGGTTTGACGATACATCCTTTTTTGCGTTACAACCTCTAGATTTTCACACACGAAATCAAAGTGCAGAAGGATCCCCCCCCCCCCTTCTTAACCGAACTCTGGATTAACTACTGACTTAGTGTAAGACGATATGACAAAAATCAATACTTGCTTTATAAAGAAAGTGATAAGAAGATGTTCCTCCTTTTTCCTACCAAAACAATGACCAATGTTGGATGTTATGTAAGATATTTCGCATAAAAACTTTCCCAGAAATGTCATCGCAAAATTTTTCTTCAAATTTCATTAAATTAATCATGAAAATAAAGAAAGAAAATTATAAATCTGTAAAAATGTAAACGTCTATTAATTTATACATATCACAAAACTATTTTTTGTTCGTCATTTTAACCGCACAAAATCATAACCATTTATTTCTTTGACAGAGTACTTCGGGCGCCATGACACAACTCAACACAAAACGGCTTCTGTTTAATTTCTACTCGCAGTCATTATATTAGTTTCATGCAATCATCACACCCGCCGCGCCGTCCCCATCAACATCAATCGAAGCCCCTCAATAGTTTTCCTCAACACAAAACTTAGCAAATTCCTATAATAATTCATCTCGTCTTTATATAAAAAAAAAATACAAACCACACGGGTTCCATATGAGAATGCTTAAGCCCCTGATTGCATTTAAACAAGAAACATTAACGATATATTCATACTTCACACCCCAAAGGGTTTCAACTTACCTACAAACGAGTATAGTATATCGAAGACAATTTCATTGATGAAAACTGATTGCATCTGACACCCGCAAACAAGGAAACTCCGTCATTAAACAATTTGTATCGTTAAGGGTCTATCAACACTGCTAAGCCAAGCCAAGCCAAAGTCATATAATATTAATCGGCAGGGAATGCGACGGACGGGAGGACAAAACATTACGTAAAATGATTTTTCATATGCAATAAACTTTAATGATCACCATATATCACACGAAGAGTGATGTGTTGCATTCAACGATGACAATCAATGATGATTCTATATGACGAATAAACTCCTGACCACATATTCAGCACTTCATCCAACCACCAGAGATGCAATCTTCAATCGTCATTGCGCGGTGAAATCGGTCGTAGAAGTCTAATTGTCGCCACCGCGCCACCCATCAGTGTATAGTTTAATTACCTCTCACAGACTCAGTCTTGGATCGCTTATTATTTCGTATGGATTTTAATAAAGCTATGAAAAAAAAACCACAAATCAGACTGATATTGCATAACAATTCCGGATGTTTCTTTCTCTGATGGATTTAACATCCCATGATGGAGGTCTTTTTTTAAGCGAAACAGTAAAAAGCAAGAAGCAAGGTAGGTGAAAAAAGGGGTTTGAAGGGTTTGACGTTTCCCTTCGATGGTTTTTATGGATTTTGGAACATTTTTTTTTAAGTCGATTACTTAGAGGATATAGTCCACCACTAAACTGTGCTCAAAAATTCTCTCCCACTCAATTTTTATTGATAATTGGGCTTGGTGAAAAACAGGTTTTGAGTCTTAAAATTCCCATTTTTGACTATTTTTCAATGAATCAACAATTAAAACAGTTTGAAACAAGTCGGGAATAACCTGCAAAAAAAAATTCAAAAAAGGGGGATAACTTCACTCACTTATTTTTACCTCACATTCACATCTGAAAATATTTTTTTTCTGGCTACGGACTTGGCAAAAGAAGCTTGTATGCATGAAGAATGTTAACTTTGTCGAAATATTTTTAAAAAATATTCTCAAAATAAGAATTCTTAAATTAGAGACATGTGGGAGATTGACTGCTATAAAGGGTGTTTTTTTTAAGACGTGTAGTTTTCAAAAAGAAATAAAACGCATATAATTTAATGTTATGGCCAAGAATTTAGCTTCATTATAGAGATAAGGGTTTACCATTGTTTTAAAAATGATTTCGGGCAAGTGGCCGACGCGGCTGGCTCGAATAAATTCCAGCCGAGGGGCGCAATTTTCGACAGATCCAATTGTTGCACGCGATGGCGAATAGACTCATTCGGGCTTCTTCGATACTCTGCTCCACAGCAGCGTCTTCGGTGCGCACTGTACGGCGCGGCATCTCTGAGGATGCACATTATCGACTAGAGTAAACATGGTGGGAAACCGATCCATTGTTGCTCGAATTTATGCGATTTTGCGATTATGTCGACCGAATATTGGACGCAGCGCACGATGCGTCGCGTGAACCGAACCATTATTTTGGTAATAAATTTGCACAATTTACAAACGTTGTTCAGGAGTAAGTCTATTAATTATGAAATGGCAAATCAAACTGAGCACAAACCAAGTGACAGCTGTCAAAAAGACCAACTCCGAAAAAAGTATTGCCAGATTGAAAACCACACGTCTAAAAAAAACACCTTTTATATCTTAAAATCATATCTATCGAATAATAGGTGAGAATCATTGGAGCCTTCAGATTACTCATTTTTGTGACTGTCCATTCCATTGGACTTTTTATACAATCTAGTTCACAAAATTACAAAAAATAGCTTTGACATAAAAAATGAACTCTCAGAGATTTCTCGTCGTTGAAATGTGAGCATGTGAATCCAAAATTTGTTTCCTAAATATTTGACAGCAAAACTGAGAAATTTTGCTGAGGAATCCTGTTCATGTGCTTCGGGATCTTGCCCTTTTTACTTGCTCTATAGGGCAAGTTTTTTTTTCGTATGTGAAAACAAAATTGAGATTTTAATCAAAACTAACACTACATTAATCAAGAAGTTCGAAAAAGTGAGTTTCGTCAAGCCGTCCGTCGGTCTGTGCGTTCGTGCGTCTGTGTTTCTGGTTCTGAGCGTCGTCGCTGTTATTTGAGCTAGAACCTAAACGGGTGGACCGATTTCCTTCAAGTTTGGTACAGAGCATTTTTATGTGATTCCCTAGAGATGAAATTCGAATTTTCGGTTTAGTTCATCTAGAAAGGGTAGCTGCCATACAAATATTTTTTTTTTTTCAAATTTTCTCGAAAACGGCTTTAATGATTTTGATTAAATTTCGTACCTAAAATAACCAAGTCTATTTAAAAAAAAACTGCATTTCAGGTTTTTCTCAAAAAATTCATATGACGGAAATAGGTAATCCAAGTTTAAAAAAAAAAAAAATGGTCTTGTTTTTGGGTTATTCGCGTATATTTTTCTCATAGTTCTTCCGATTTTGTTATAATTTTGTAATCTGGTGCTTTTCAATAGTTTAAACAATATTGAATTTAAACATTTTTAAAAATATTTTTTATAAATAAAAAAAAATTCAAACAAAAAATCAATTTTTAATAATTTTGACTCTTTTAATATTTTCTCGAAAAATATTAACATCATGCATCTGCAATCCGGGCTTACATACAATATTTAACAACAAGAGCAAGTTCGTACGATCAAGTCGTGCATATTTTGTTTGACCAATTACTGACTTTTTTTCCGAATATCCCACATTATGCGGTGCTTAGATCCTGGAGCCATGTAACTAAAATTGCTGAGACCTCTGATGTCCCATTTTCCTGAACTTGTCCATTGAAAATATCTAAAAATGTCGAAAAATAGAAAACTTTGAACAGTTTTGACTTCTTTCAAACTCTGGTCGAACTGAAAGGCGTCCACCATATCCACTCTTATAGTGACTTTGACTACCTAAACCTCATCTTGTCATGAAACCACGGCACAGTAACGAGAAATAAGAGTATAATTCTTTATTTGGATTAAATTATGACCGAAAAAAATCCAGCACAATAGTATCTGGATCGAAAAACCAGAATCCTTATGTATTTAAAGCGGACCATTGATATAGCTTTACCTTACCTAGTCTTAGTTTCTCATGCAGCAGAAGTAGGTATCTTCTGTTTAGATGGAATCGAATTATATTCACAGCTGAGTGAATCCTCTTCTTTGGCTATGAATACTTCCTTTTGGCATCACATAACTTCTGTGTGTGCTGCACCTATACTTAAGGAAAACGAGGATGATAACCTGATGTGGGGTCTATCGTGGGAAGAACTGCACTTTTTTTTGCAATAGCTTGCAATTAAGTGCCATGCATCGGTACATCTGCTTCGATGGCTGTTGGCTTTCCCATATGCGATACGCTCTATTTATTCAATGTGAAGCCACTTAAGTGGAACTTTGCATCATTTACAGGTACCTTAAGTATTTTGCTGTACTATCTTTAGATTTACACCATTGCAACAGTCTTAATCGCTGATGCACACCACCGAAACGCCCAGAGGAGCTTTTTATAAGCCTAAAAGAAACAGGAGGCATTTCTATTGTATTTATATACCTATACTGTGTGAACGTGAACAGTTCAACCGTGTGAATTCGATTTTTATCGGTTAGCAAAGAGAGTTTTTTTTCCCTCGAAGAAGAAGACTTTCATGTTGATCGTGAGTATAAGTAGGTAAGGCGATTTTTCTTTTGTTTATTGTTAAGAGCTAAGCTACATATACATATGAACTAACTTATTGCTTTGCTTTCTGGGGATCTAAAAAAATATTATCATGATGGCAATGAATTCTTTCCTTTGTATAATGGAAGAAAAAGTAGTTAATGAATTAGCTTTGGAAAGAAATAAAAGACATAGGACATAGAGATCACTTTTATATTTAAATGGACTCTAAAAAAATAACCATACCAATAATCAATTTTAAAGTCAGCTTAACGCTAGTGGGCGTGACAAATATGTTTTGTTAAAGAATTCTTTAAAAAGTCGTTAATTAAAAATGTTTTGTAAAATAAACTCATCTCCTATATAAACTTTGGCAATTTTAAAACTTTTTTTTAAAGTAAAGCGTGTTAGTAAATAGAAATTGATTGTCAAGATGTTCTCTGTCATTTTCTATAATAGCCGAAAATTTCATCAAATTCGGTAAAGTGATTCAGATTTTAGCAATTTATGTGACCCCACCTCTCCTTACAAAACGAACCACTGTGAACTGCACTTTTTTTAAATATTTATCTTACGAAAAAAAGAATAAGACATATATACTAAAGTAATGAAGTTGAGAAGTGAACTTAATATATTAAGTTATATGTGTATAAGTGAGATTTACATAATTTTCCATTGGACGTCTGGAAGCCTCCGGAATTAAAAAGAACTCTTCCGAAACTATTTTATTGGTAAACAAAACAGTCAACACCAACGCGACGCTTCTGGGAAGAAAATTTTGCATCTTGATTTCAAATCAGAATCCACTCAAGAAGCAATAATACATTCAAGGTCTAAACGTCAAAACAAACTCACTCAAATCAAACGACGCCATAGGTACTTCTCTTACAGATAAAAAAAATTGTGTGAGTGCCGGGACTCACGGTTAATATGTGTAAACATCAACGTGCGCGGATCCAAAACGGACTTGTTTTTGCTTGAAGGAGATCTTAAGATTTTTTTCACTGAACGCACCCATCCTAGTATGCAGATCGTAACGTTGCACACGAACGTTCACGTTTTTTTTTCACTCTACCGTCAGCATAGATGTTTACACATCAAAAAAACAAAAAAATAGTGAATTATCACAACTGCAACTGGGCTGGGCAGGTCATTTCACCGACACATAAGTTGAGTAGAAGTAGTTAAAACTGTTCCATTGGATTTAAGAACGAGTGAATTCCTGAGTAAAACCAATGGAAAACGACAGAAGTAAAAGCTACAATAAGACGGTGAACAAAAATGGTTAACGCGCTGACTATCTGACGTCAAAATGACGTTAAATTCCGTCTCAAAGTTGTCTTGTCGTGTGATCATCAATGCAGAATACTATCCATGCGTTGACGGCTGCGTTGACACCGACGTTGACATTGTTTTTACCTTCCACGCATTGACTTGTTCGTTGAATGTGTAATCACCCTGAGGAAAAATGTTAGGACACATTGACGCAAAGCGTTGACCATAATCCCAACTTTGACATGGCATACCTACTTTTCTGCCACATCAACGTAGTCAGCGTTGACTTCCGTGCAACATTGACGGACTATAGCGTCATTCGTGTGATCGTCAATGTGTTTATGCGTTGACATGGCAGTGTGTTGATGACTTTTTGGTGACGTCAGAGAGTCAATGCGTTGACCGTTTACATTGACCGTCTAATCATAGATATAGCTTAAGACATTATTCTATAAGTTTTAAGGAGAAGTAAAGTTTATATAAGAATAAAAGGATAGTTTTAACTCAACACTTATTTCTGGGCGGCGCACGAATCCTCCTTCGGACCAATTTTTTTGCAAAACTGCAATTTAAAATGTTGGTTCTTTAACTTAAACTCCATCTACGCAGCATTATTCCTTTT
The DNA here is from genome assembly GCA_932273885.2 of Leucozona laternaria. Taxonomy (NCBI): domain Eukaryota; kingdom Metazoa; phylum Arthropoda; class Insecta; order Diptera; family Syrphidae; genus Leucozona; species Leucozona laternaria. The sequence continues at coordinate 30,184,122 of OW026368.1, read as the reverse complement.
AATTTATTTTCTTTGGACAGCCATCCCATTTGGATGATACGGTTATTTATTTAAAGTTGTCCACTCTATACAAAAAGTGTAAAAAAAAAATCCAGCTATACCATAAATCAAATGCAATCCCGTACGAAAATCAATTTCCTCCATCCGCAAAAGTTTCAAGAGTTTCCTTGAAAATCATTTGTCAACGTTGTCAACACCCTCATATAGATACAATCAAATGGCACGCGTTGACACTTCGCACCTATTAGTTTCGTATTTTATTTCAAAGAAAAAGATAAGTCACATCAAAGCTATACCTATTACCTACCACGTGACAAGCACAAACTGCGCAATTTACACAGAAGGCTTCAACTTCAACCAGACAAAGACGAAGAAGAAACATCATCCAAAAGGAAAGTTCTTATATCTGTAAACCCAAGAGACCGTGAATTAGATGAGGACATAAGACCATGCACTTATGTCTTACACACGCGTGAAAATTTAACTTTCAAGTTGACATCTCACTTCATTCATCATATTGTTCACTTCCTCGTGAACTCATATATACCTATGTATGTAGCTACGAGACGTATGGTGAAGGTGATACGAGTTGACAAAGTATCTAACTCTAACCTAACAGCAGGATAAAATGTGCAGTCTCTGTTATGTCACAAGACTCAACATAGAAATAGTTTTTATATCCCCAACAAGATCGTGACTGGAATTAATTCCTTAGCGCAATAATTTGTGTGAATAAACGCTTAAGCAACGGTACCTACCACATCCGTATAGTGCTCTTGCCTAGTGCCCTCTGAATATGTATTGCCTACTTAATAATGCACTTATAGGTACGTTTGCAGTGCCGTTATTTACATAATTTCGTTATTTTATTTTTTAGCAGTCGCAGTAAGTAATGTGTTGGTCTATGGATAGGCATCAGCTGAGTATGTGCAATTTTAAATGACCGGCAAATTACAAATTACCCTCATTCGTCGACTCTTTTGGTTTATAGCTTTGTTTTGAATAAGAGTTAAGTAGGTATAAGATATGTCTAGGAATTTTTAATTAAGTATATCGTTCGGAGACAGCTGTAGATAATTGAGAAGCAAAGTTTTTCGTAAGTCGAATTGTTTTGATCCCTGAAAACAGTTAAATATGGCTATGAACATATATCTAGTCAAGTGACCTCATTATGGTGACCATATATTTCTTAAAAATATATTTAAACGTTTTATTTAATTATCAGATCATTTCAGAAAATTGGCTTCCATTAGAAGTTTAGTGAAAAACTTAAGCAGCTATTAAATGGTCTGCTTAATTCTGAAAAAAAAAAATAAAAATGATAAAAATTCATATCTCAGTTTTGGCAAGTTTTTAAAATTGAACCATTTTTACTTTAAATAACAAATGTGGTATTTTTCTTAATACCTACGCATTTTAATAACTTCCTTTGTTTAAAAGTGAAGAAACTTCATTTTAACATAACCAATCGAGAAAATGATTCGTTGAATTAACGCAATTATTTATAAAATCTATATGTACCAACCTTAATATCATAATTCTGTGTTCTATATTTGTGTATTAGGTAGGCATTGAATTTTTAAAAGTTAAGGAAAATTCATACGTTTCAACTAACTTACTAATATAACCCCTGTCTGTCTTCCATCAGCTCGTGTCAACGCCAAGGCCTAGTGATTTCACAGTCGCCACTTACCAGAATAGGTGGCACTTAATTTTCCCATATTAGGAATTTAGGCTAAGTTTCATAGCCAGCGTATGTAAGTGGAACTTAAGTCACCAACATCGGAGACTTAAGTGCCAATTATTCAGTTAAGTGTGAACTATGCTACTGCGCCTTACTTTTTCTCATTGCCCACTTAAGTGTCATTTTTGTGACTTTGAAACTGGTCCTTAACCATTCCTGTGTTCAGGAATGGAGGGACCTACAATTTTCTGCTGAATCCGAACGGCTGTGGTGAGAAGCACTTTATACATGATAAGAGATATTCTTGGAGGATTTGACCCAGACTTCTGGCATAACAGTCCTACGCACCAGTTAGCAGCTTATAACTTGAGTTCTTGTGGTCGGATTTTTAAGATTGAGATTTTAAAATCACAGGAAAATAATAGGCTCAATTTTATGTGTACGAATTATTCATAAAAAAAAGCTAAATTTCTAATTTTCGTGCCATAGAATTTTTGTCCTAACAATCCTATAAGATAATCAAGTACAGATATAAATTCTAAAATGAAAATTGTAAAGTTGTAGTGGGTGTGAAGTTAGCAACCCTTTTTATGATTTTTTTATTTTTGAAAATTGATCCAGGTTGTTCCCGATTTGTTCCGCATTGTTTCAATTCTTTTATTGAAAAATATATAAAAATGGAGTTTTAGACCTAAAAAACGGTTTTTGATCCAGTCCCCCTTTTAATTTTGAAAATTGTTCTAGTTGTTCTGCATATTATTCCAAGTTGTTGAACCTCAATGTTCCAAATTTCAAAAGTTAAATTCGAACTTTTTAATTTTTGTTCAGGTTTTAAAAAGTGTTTTTATCATTGTTCCAAAAAATTATAGTTGTAAAGGGTCCATTTTTAAAGATAAAGCCTTCAAGACATTGTTTCCAAAATCGCAAAAAACCGATGTGCTCATATTTTTTTTTTCAAAATCCTTTGATTCATATTTTTTAATGATAAATATTTACATGTGTTGAGGACATATAGTGTCTCTACATTTATATTATCACCCTAAAATTGAATTTTAAAAAATCATCTTTAAGTTTTTGAACTTTGTAATAAATCCTTAAGCCCCCCTTTTTCAAAAATCAAAAATCCATAACTTTTTTTCAATTTCAAAATCACTCAAATCCAATTGTTCCAAAGATTCATCCAAAAAAATTGAAAATTGAAGATTTTCAGTCGAAAAAATACTTTAAATGAAAATAACCTAATATCCTTGTTTTCTTGGCCCCCCTTTTTAGAAATTTAAAAAAATAATGTTCCAGGTTGTTCTAAGGATCTCCTTTCAAAATTTCGATTTTCCGAAAAAGAGGGGCAAGGTCAAAAACAGTTTTTGGGTCATAAAACTGCATTTTTAAATATATTTAAAAAAAAAATTGGAACAATGTGGAACAAATCGGAAAAAATCTGGGACAATTTTCAAAAATAACAAGTTCAATAAAGGGGGGCTAACATCACACTCACAAAGTTGTATGGAAGTCCCAAAATAAATAAATTTATTTGAAATATTCCTACAGGGTGATTCCCATAAGGAATCGTATAGGAGGGAGGGTCTACCCCCCTTAGTTAAGCCGAGAGGGGCAATTTTAAAAAAAAAATACTAAAAACAGAAAAAAATGATTAAAACCAACGGTTAAACTTACAATGCTAAAATATACCTTTTTATAAGGCCAGACATTTCTTCTTTTATTTCGTTTTTAAATAAAGCTGTTTTTGGAAATAGTTTTTAAAAAATTAATTTTCAAACATAAAATTTTGAAAAAAAAAATTCAAACAAATTTTTTTTTTTTCAAAATTTTACGTAATTAAATACTAATTCTGTGTTCGAAATTCAATATTCTTATAAGTAAGTGGGGATTGGAATTTGAGTCAAGTTAAGAGAATTTTATTTCTGTTATTTTTAATATTTGAAGAACTATTTATTTAGAAGAGATTAGCATGTGTTTGTTTTTGTGTTTAGTGTTTGACTAAAAATTAATTAGAGCATTGAAAATTAAGATCAAAAATACTACTTAATACCGTAAAATTTTAAACAAAATTAGTTTGAACAAAATTTTGAATTTTTTTTTTCAAAATGTTGAGGCTGAAAAATTATTTTTCAAAAACTAGTCCCTAAAATAGTTTCATTTAAAACCAAAATAAAAGAAGAAATTTCTGGCTGCACAAAAAAGTATGTCATGACAGAGGGCTATAAAGTTTGCAGATTTGTTTGTCAACTTCCCATATTTCAAATTTTGTACGCCACGCCACTGCCAAGCTAGTTGCATTGTATTTTCATTTTCTTTCTTCGCAAAATGTAACCTCAATCTCATTTATACGCCAGTTGAAGAAGGCCTTTAACACTTAGATGATGGTGATAATTATTAATTGCAAAATATTTAGCGTCCATAATCTTGCATCAAATTAATGTGAAATTTATTTTTTTGATATGTAAATTTAAAGCTCAAAGGCAGAGACCTCTAAGCTTTAATATTATGGGTAAATGTTTATTTGACATTAATTATAAAAGTCATGAAAAATGTCGATATTTTGCTTATTGCCAAAGAAGGTTAAACTTAATATCACGAAAGGAACAAACATACGCTATGTTTGCATTTAAATTGTACCTACCATTAGAGGCACGATCTTTCAAAGGTTCGTCAAATTTCTCGCTTACGCGCACGGTATAGAGAACGCCTAAAAGATTCCTAAGACTTATTTCCTCGTGTGAAAGGAGGATAGGTCTGAAAATATGTAGATATATGCAAATTTAAGGGAAAATCCTTAATGCATACACAAATGTTTCAGGACTCCCGTAAAGGCCTATTCACCGCAAACATGTTTCGAAAAAATGTCGATTTACTTTCAATCGAAGATTAAAAACCGACCACAGTCAGAGGCATTCAATTCAAAAAAAACATGCCGTGTACAACTTTCATCAGTGGCGCCTTGTATCGCTACGCTATACACAAAACGCTAGTCTAATGCTTGGCATAGGAATCCAAAACCGAAAGCGTTTAATCTCAGCATCAGCGTCCACATCACAACAAGAGCTCCTCTCATAGCAATGCCAAGCCCACCGATGCGATGGGGGCAATTTCAAATTCTAATCTTGATGCATGATCGAAGCAGATCATTACACCGATTGTCATAATACACATGATGCATGGTTCTGGTCATAGGCTTAACCCTCGAGCTCATAGCTTTCAAATGGTTCTGCATAAATTTTCCTGCCACTGATCGAATTCTGGTTTCGCGATTCTATTCCATCTTCAGCTGAAGCCATCAAGCAAACTACCTTATAAATACAACTGCAACCATCTTTTGATGCTAAGGAATATTTTTTCAAGGAGAAGAAAGTCCATCTCCTGGCCGCAGAGCATTTTTCATTTAAAATATTTCCACTGCCCGTGCTCGTCGGGATTTTAGATGATTGATGATGACGGACTGACTTGGCGGCGCGGCGCAGCAGTCACTGTGATGGTGAATCGTTTATTTGTGCCATAGTTATTGTGGAAGCCATCATGCTCGGAACATGCCATATTATACTCCGAAGCGTATATCTCTATGGGGCCCGTCGCCCGTGTTCCGTCAAAAGATCCGATTTCCGATAAATGCGGAGTAATTTCACAGCAATAGTCCATGGCTGCCGCCGCGCCGCTTCTTCATCTCCACTGCTGCTCCGCCACCACCGTGAACGCGCGCGGAGATATAATCATTTTCCCATTGTGCTCGCCTCCGTTATACCTATATACTATTCGGAGTCAGCTTGGAGTGATGCTCTCCGTTGTCTAGGAATCATGTAGGGCGTCAGATGATGACGGTCTTAGAAAATTGATGCATTACCTCTCCATTATAACGGAGGATTGTGTTCCAACATCGTGATAACATAAAATTGAATAAAAATCCCAATCGTTGGCACATGGTGGCTGGTGGCTGAGATTGGTTTGCTAATGCTAGTGCATCATGGGAGAGGTCAAGAACATTGATGGAATTCAAGAGTCTTCCCATCATTCCCAGCTACATACATATGTATACATGAGTGACCTGTTTCGAGTAAGTTATAGTGTAAGATGGAGAATCCTTTTGACCTAAATCGTTTATGTGCAAGCAGAAGATTACTTCATTGCAGGCTGTCAGAGATGAACGACTTGGAACAAGCTAAAAACACGATCCATTTAATGGGCAGGATGACAGCAGCGAAGACAGATGTTTATCGCAGGCTGGCGCTGAATCGTGACAGTACCACAGTACCACCGCTCGGCGGCATGGTGATGACGATGACGGGCTCCATGAGTCCAATCCAAATGATGGGCAATTTGTTGTCCTTATCATTTCCAACTCATCGCGATTTCATCTCCATCCATTAAAAATACTTAATACTGCTGGAGTTGGTTATCTGAGGGATTTTGTTTTAGTTGTTGTCGTTTCACCCAAGAGCAATGTGGCAGGTGTTTTTTTGGAAGCGTTAATTTTATTCGGCTTATGGAAACAGAGTGCTGCTTTTATTCGACTCGATTTGCATAAATATTAAAATTGATTGTTGGACCTTCTTGCAAATTGCTGTTTCACTTCAGCAGAGAAAGATAAATGTGCGAAGAAGTACTGCAGAACTCGTTGATGTGCTAAATTGGTGGACGCAATTCAATAAAGTTTTTGCTGTGTCGCAAGAGCCTAAAAGTTAATTGAAAAAAATTAAATAAAATGTTTTTAACATGTCAGCACACAGCGAATAGTTTAAATAACCGAGGCATTAAAGTAGTTAACGTTTGTCTTGCTGTCTTGTGTTAACTTTACCCCCCATTAAATCTGTGGGGAAATGTAAACAAAATTGGGGGTAATTGTAAACATAATATTATAGTTGAAAATTAAAATTGGTAAATGTTTAAATGTGTTGTTTTAAATATTTGTTGCGCAGTAAATTTCATTCAGAAATATCCTTCGAAATTACCATATATTCATGCTCATTGGATAACTTTGCTAAAGCAAACATTTTGACCTTCAAATCTTATGCGTTTCCTTTGACTATAATTGAATGGTTGCCTCTGAAATAAAGAAGGCTTACGAATTTTGAAAACCCAATACGTTGATTATAATGGCCGAGTTCAACGCAAATCAGAATATTCAGAATTCTGAATTTTTGAAGCTCTTGATTGGCTAGCTGTCAGAAGTCATGTGAATTTTCAGAACGCACATCTGAATATTCAAAATTCTGAATTTTTGAAGCTCTTGATTGGCCAGCTGTCAGAAGTCATCTGAATTTTCAGAACTTTTTCTGACAGCTGGCCAATCAAAAATTCAGAATTCTGAATATTCAGATGTGCGTTGAACTCGGCCAATAACTATAAGCCTTTGTTCCTAAACTCCAAGATGACTTATATTGTTGTTTACATTTACCCCATATAATTTAGAATTAAAATAAAAACAAAGCTGATTTAATGTAAAAATAGTAGGTTAACCGATATTTTAAGTAAGTCATTTTTGTAATCATCAATACAGAAATATTGTGTTTTCACGATATCATTCACAATTTTTCGTTACAAAAAAAGTTTTAACTTAATTTTTTTCAAAAAAATATGAAATTGTTTAAAATTACCCACATTGACCCTATCTTTTTTCCACTACACTTTTAGTACTGATTTTTTTTTTTATTGTTAAATCGCCTAAAAGTATTCTATTTTCAGTTTTCCCCTTATAAAGGGTTTTCCAATAAGAGGTGTTATTTTAATATTCAAAGAAAAATGGCATTTTTTGAGATAAATGATCGGATGTTTATTTCATTATAAAGAGGAAGGTATGCCGTTAATAATGGAACACAACATCAGCCAAATGGCCGCCACGACCACGCTTACAGGACCATATCCTTTTCATGACATTTTCCATAACCAAATCGCAAAGTGGCTGCCCTATGTCCTCGATAGCCTCACGAATTCCGTCTTTGAGGTCTTGAATCGACGCTGGGCTGTTGGCGTATACCTTATCTTTCACGTGGCCCCAAAGGAAGAAGTCGCAAGGTGTTAAATCACAAGACCTCGGTGGCCAATTGTGATCACCTCTTCGAGAGATAACACGGTCCGGAAACTTTTCCCGTAAAAGATCGATGGTTTCATTGCTTGTGTGGCACGTAGCGCCGTCTTGTTGAAAGTAAACGTTGTCCAGATCAATACCATTCAATTCCGGCTATACAAAATCATTAATCATCTCTCGATAGCGCAATCCATTGAACGTAACTGTTGCTCCAGCCTCATTTTCGAAAAAGTAAGGTCCACTGACCCCGCCGGACCATAAACCGCACCAAACAGTCACGCGTTGAGGATGGAGAGGCTTTTCAACAATAACTCTTGGGTTTTCCGAGCCCCAGATGCGACAGTTTTGCTTGTTGACGTAGCCTCCGAGGTGGAAATGGGCCTCATCAGTCAAGATGATTTTTCGATGAAATTCCGGATCATTTTCATGCATTTCAACGACCCAGTCAGCAAAGACGCGACGTTGTTGATGATCAGCCAGCTTGAGTTCTTGTGTTAACTGAACTTTATAAGCCTTAGTACCAAGTCTTGATGCAAAATACGGTGTAATGACGTTTGTGGAATGCCTAATTCCAAAGAACGACGAGGAGTTGACAAACCTGGGTTTTCTTCAACACTTTGGGCTACAACAGCAATATTCTCAGTTGTTCTTGAGCGACGTGCACGGGTTTTATTCTTCACATCACTAACTTGTCCCAACAGCTCGAATTTGTCCACCAATTTCTGTTTTGCGGTCCAACAAGGTGCTTCACGACGACCCAAAAATGTTTTAGTTTTACGAACCGTCTCTGCCAAATTTTCACCATTTTTATAGTGAATTTTAATAATTTCAATGCGTTGTTGAAGCGTGTATCGTTCCATTTTTATCAATGGCGTAGTTTTTATTTGTCAAATGTCAAAAAATGACAGCTTCAAAAGTGACAGCTACCGAAATAGCGGGCTATTCAAAATAACACCTCTTATTGGAAAACCCTTTATCTCCCAAACGGCTAAAGTTATATGAAAATCATTCACTCTAGATTTAAATTGGATTTAAATCAGCTAAGTACTTCCGGATTAAATTTTTAATCTTTATTCATGGAGTATTTAAGTCAATAATATGGACATAAATATTCAAATAATAAAAAGGAAAAAGACGTAGTTGTTTGCCTTTGACGTGATATTGATATTCGCGAAATTCCCGTCTTTATAAAATCATAACTTGCAATCTATACAAAAATAGCATACTTTTAGGCGGCTTAACTTTAAAAAAATAAATCTTTTACAAAAATGCTCAAAAGAAAATTCGTATAAAAAAGGTTTCAAGAATTTTAGTGTACTATTGGCCGTTCTCGAGATATTTCTGAAAACGCTTTTTTCAGAATGGCAGCTGACGCACAATATTAACAACATTGTTTTGTTAACTTAAAAACGACCCACCTATCAATGAGAGTCATGCCGAGCTTCGAGATCTGACTTCATGGGTTTTTTCACGTCTACCAAATGACGAAGAGTCGCAGCAAGCGGATGCAGCTAAACAAGATATGCATACAAAGCGGCGCGCACAGCATAGCTTGATCATAGAGCTGCACGCGAACTGTAAGTGCAGAAGAGGATATAGGAACACAGGCTTTCCCAGATGGAAAAATGAGGAGCATGTGAAGCGGGAGGGCGTGAAAATAATTTAGAAGCATATGGTAGCAGGAATGTTATTTTGAAGTTTAAATAAAATACAAAAAGAACCTCTCAAGTTTACAATGACCCAAACTGCTAGCGCGGAGGGCCCCACTACAAACCTGTTGAAAATGTGATTATAAGGAGCATGAAAACAGGATGGCGTGAGAAAACGCGTGCTGCTCCTGTTTTCGTTAACAAGCTCAATTTATACTTAGCGACAGGGTTGACACTTTGCTGCAATTGCAGTAGATCTACTACATTTTTTTCTAAAAATAAATCTACTGCCTTTGAATCAAATCTACTGGCCTTTTGGTTTTATGAAAATAAAATCTTTCAATAAATAATCCATAAAATAATTTTTTCAATTCTGTCAAAAATAAAATCTTTCAATAAATAATCCATAAAATAATTTTTCAATTCTGTCATTGAATGCATCAGTCATTCTCATTCTTCATGAAAGCCACCCTTTAATTTATGCTTACAGCATACAGCTTCGGCTATCGGCTTTGTTTTGAAGATAATTGACAGCTGTCACAGCAAATCTGTCAACGCAACGTTTTTATTTATTTGAGTTTGTTTTTTGTTTTGATTGTGATAAAAGGGGTAAAGATGGTTAAATTTTTAATTATATTTCCACGGAGAAGGTAAAATTGTTTTAAATGGTTGAAAATTGATATCTATAAATGTAAGTTTATTTGCATTTATTTAGTAGTGATTGACATACAAAACTTTCTGCAGAAGAGGAAAATCAATGTGTTGATCAAGTTGCTGGTCCCAGCAGAAGTTTTTAAGTTTATATTTTTAAGTATGTACTTTTCACATTGTAATAGGCAGAAAGATTTTCTTCAAAGGTGGCAACCCTGCTCAGCGATAGTTAAATTTTTTGTTCGAAATTGTGGACGCCGCTGACTAAATAGTCCACGAAGCTTTTCAAGGTTGCTCCCTATTGAGCGAATTACAAAGGCTGTTCACATATCTACATAATTACATTGTTCTTGACAAAATAGTCCCTTTTAAACTCTCGCGCTCATATACTAGAATCACAGTCTTTGAGAGGCCCGTCCAATTATTATTGCATACGCCGACGATTTCAAAGAACACAGTGGCGGCGTGATGTCTATCTGGTGCAGACAAAAAATATCACCTGGAAAAACAGGGGTTTTTTGTTCAAAACTTAGATAATGCTTGGTGAAGATAGCCAATAGAAGTTTTTTTTTTTAGTTGATAAAACATAAAAGAAAATACAGGGGCAGTAAAGGTCCTTCGTTAAGCTCTTAAGATATACCTACTTGCATTCTGCTTTGAGTAGATACAAGGAATTCTTCTCATAATCCTAGATTGTGCCTTTTCACTACGCCGCGCCGCAATGATGAACTTATGTGAGTGATAACTGAAAACGGTGAAAGGAAAGAGCTCTTCTCACCTATCTCACCCACAAAACCATCAAGGTACTGATGAAAAGCACAGTCTAAACATTCGTTAAAAATGCTGCCGCATAAAAGCAACATTTTGGAGTTTGAAAAGGTTTTTTTTTTAAATGTTCCTCACTTTTTCTAATTCTTATGAGAGTAGATCTACCATTTAGGTCTAGTTTTTCAGTGCGAGACTAAAGTTAAACCCGAGTTAACTCATCAAATTTGGTGAGTTAACTCAGGATAAAGTGAATAGATGCTTTTGATGTTTTATCCACCGAGCCTGTTTAGTTGTTCCGCATGGACTTTCCACAAAAAAAACAGTTAACTGTCGAGAGTTAGCTAACTCTGGTTTAACTCACCCCTTATATAAACTGGGGCCTTAGCCATTTTTACCTTTTATTCCCTCTACGTTTGCTTACTAAATAAGTCTCAAACTAAGACGCTAAGTGACTACAATTCCCATACCGAACACCCTATTTTTTTCAATTAAGTTTGTATACGACACCAACAAAGCTGCAAATGAGTTCTTTCCTTCTCTACCTATATTCATCACTTCTGTATAGATCCCAGGACCATCTCTCAAATTAGACTAATTCAACTTTCACATTAATCTCCATTGTAAACAAAATTTCATTTAAACGACTGTTGCATCCGTTCATATTTGCTTTGCACACTTACACTTACACGGCAATTAAACTTCAAGTAGGTATAACTGCGTCTCTCCCAAACAATGACAAACGGGAATCGTGCTACGTCTGTATTATGCACCTGCACCTGTTACTGCTCTGCACTCCGACCCCAAACATTATAACAAGCACATCGCACATCAAGCAAACAACAGTGATGTAGTTGGTAAAGTAAAGGTATAAAAAGCATGCAATTTGCCAACTCTGTTTACGAAGTGTAACACCTTTTGCATAGTGAATTAGCGTGTATAATAATTCCACGGGTACTTAGAGCCGAATACACAAAAAGACTGCGAGGTGTGCCCCCGTTAAACAACTTTTTAGTTGTTGTGTTAAAGACCCTCCGCCGAAATCACCCACCTTTTACATTCAATGAGCGCAAAGCGAGTAAATTTAGTGCGGATGCAGTTCGCTATTCTGCACCATACAACTCCTGCGGCACAGAAAAAAGACACATATTGTGTAGCGTAGGTTAGGTGCACCATTCGTCAAAAATATAGAGAGCAACTCTAATTGACACTTTTATAGTCGCAGGGCTTTGAATAAGTGGCCGCATTTGTCTTTGAGGGGGATTATACTCGTATAATAGCTCACACATGGCTGGCTGCTCAGAGGTATAGGTGGATAAGTGTTGTCCGTCTGTCAGTTTGTTTGTCTGCCTTAATAGCGAGAGATCTCATTCAATTGTGTCACACATCCACATCCGGTCTTTGAAGGGACACACCTTTGTGTATATCGTCGTCATTATGTTTTGAATCTTTTTACCATCACCACTCAGACCGATTTAAGTGGATAACGACAATTATTTGCAGTGTGACCCCCTTGTATGTCCTAGTTTTGATTATTTAATCTTCTATAATGTTTGACTATTACAGGTTTTATGTTAAGAAAAATAAAATGAGTCCTTTTAGAAGGCATTGACAAAGGAAGCTTAATGGCTCTTTTGCTTCCTGATATGAGTTTCTATCATGTCAGAGAGCTTTACAATTTGAAAAAGCTTTATGGTAGTATAGATGGTACAGATATTCCCATTAGCTAACGAGTGATACATCATCATTTTTTTGTAGCCTTTGACAGACATGTATGGACATTTTTTCTAACCCACTTGATGTTTGCTTCTTTGATTAAAAATATTTTTTTTTTAATGCATACTAAACGGGGTCCAGGATTTTAGCATCGCATAAGTGGGATATTCGCAAAAAAGTGTAAACCATCTGAAAGGTCTTTGTGAACCCCTTTTAGGCCAACCAGTTCCCAACGTTGGTCAACCATAAGTTTTTTTTTAATAATAATTTCTTGTAGTTTCCATTAAGGTCGTAGACCTCATTCTTGGGATATTCAAATTTCCATTGTGAAGGTGAAAAAAAGGTTAAAAAAGGTCAATAATTAGATTCAGTAATTGGTCAGCCATAGGTTTTGATTATGAATTTTTAAAATTTTGTTCAAGGTCACATTCTGGGAGTAGGATCGCAAAACCCCATTTTTGGGATATTCGCAAAAAAGTATGCCATCTAAAAGGTCAGTAATTGGTGAAAAAAAAGTTCGCTATTTTCAGAAATTGGTCAGCCATTGGATATTTTTAATCAATGGTTAAAGTTTTTCTGGGATTTAAAGCTCCTCATTTATGGGATATTCGCAAAAACAAGTATATCTACCATCTGGAAGATCTTAGTGACCCTATAAAAGGTCCACTACTTTCAGAAGTTAGTCATCATAGTCATAAGTCTTTTTTCTGACCTTAACAGAAATCTTAAAAAAAACCTAAGGCTGCGAATATCCCACAAATAAGGTAGGTACTCCAAAAAACTGTAACCAATGATTAGAATTTTTCTATAGCTGACTAATTTCTGAAACTAGCTGCGCTCTTTTTTGAGCAATTACTGACCTTTTAGATGGCAAAATGTTTTTGTGAATATCCCGCACATATGGGGTGCTAAGCTCCCAGAGCAACCTAAATCATGACCCATTTTTGTTGAACAAAAATGCCTCTACGGGAATCATATTCCAGGAAAAAAAAATCTCTTCAATCAAATTAAACAAAAATCCCGCCATTTTGTATAAAGACTTTTTGGACTTCAACAAGAAAGCTTTATCAAATTGAGTTGAGTTATATTACAGTTTCCTCATTATTCGCTTTGATGTATGCAATAAAAGCTGAACGAACATAGTTCAATTTGATATTTCCATAAAATCATCATTATATACCTATCCCAATTTGTATTAACTTCAAATGACACTTACAGCTGAATGCAAAAAGATTGGACGCAATCAGAGTGGACCTCTATACTCTTTACTGCCAATGACGTTCATTGTCATTTTCTATACTTATGTACGTTATGTCGAGGATCTCAAGAGAGACAAAAAAGCATCATTTAAGCAAAACAAAAGGGACTATCATCTAATCTATATAAGAATCCCATACAAAAGAAGATGGAGCACGCCAATCAAAGAAAATTACTGTCATCAGAAAAATATGGCCACTTTACATTGAATGAGAACGTTTTTCAAGGACAACTACCTTTGTCTTTTTTTTTTGTTTTGGGGCTGTGATGGCTGTGTGGGTGTCTTTCGAATGTCACGAATAAAAGAAGGTTCCCTATTCATTATTACACTCTAGGTTTTTTTCTGTTTTATTTCAACCAAACTTACCAGACAGAATGTCTTCGGTGCAGAAACCCAGACCCAAAGAAAAGTAAAAACAAGCTGTGGCAGAACCTATATATATGTAGCTTGGAAGCACGACACGACTTAGTATAAGGAGAGAACGACGTTGACGACGAAGAAGAGCGTCGACGAGATAAGGTATGGAGGTAGCTATGATGCGAACGAATTTGTATTCCAAACCGTCAGAACAAGGATATCAGTAGCATCCTTTGTCTGAGTTTGAATTCCTGTTGCTGTTTCCTGCACACTACTACCTCCGCATCACTGCTCTCTCGAGGACATTACACTCCATTATAATTCCAAGGGATGTCAAGTTCAATGCCTCTGCCAGAGCAGGCGAAAGTCCTTTCTCGTCTTATTCTATACCCACCCGCATCATATAGATGCCATTTTTAGATATACAAACACAAAAAACATAAAGCACTCATTCAATGTCCTTTTCAGGATAGCGCAACGACCAAAATAATAGATGGATCTGAAAATAGAATAAAAAAAAAAAAAAACAAAAAAAAAAAACGACGACCACAGAGGCTTCATCCTCAATGGAATCAGAGAAGGAACAAGTAAATCTTTGCTTCGGCCATCAAGGACTCAGGCTTCATCTTGTTTTTTTTTTTTTTTGTTTCCTCAATTTGTATGAAATGCACGACCACATTTATGTGTGGCCGTGAGGTAAGTAGAAGTACCTTCACTAGGATAACCGAATCAAAAGTAAGGTAGTTGAATATCTTGCTAAAAAGTTACGGTAGCCGGGTAGCTCCCTTCTCAACCCCAACCCCAACCCTAACTCGAACAATAGAAAAGATGTGAATTATTTGAGATCATTTTCTCCGGAGTGGGTGGGATATTCGTCCATTTAGGGCATTATTGCCAATGCAATGATTTTCCTATGCCCCGACTAAAGGGTGTGTGTCTTATAGAGAGGTCCTTTTGTGGCTAGGATCGAATGAGATTATCCTTGAAAATGTTTGAAATCTGAGACTACCTATACACTCTATGGTTTGGCTATATATGGCAAAAGTTTTAATCGCCTTAGACGCAAAGTTTTGTACGTTTTTGGCACTGTTTGTGCTATATGATGGCTTGGTTATATAGCCGGGAGGGTGCGTTTAGCTGTGATTTTGGAAATACGTGTTCGGAATGGATTATAAGATTTATAATTCAAGTGGAGTTGCCTCGCAGTCTTAATTGAATTTTATCGGTTCGTTAGGATTTTTAAGTGCAAATAATAGTGTGATAAGTTCTTTGTCATGATGGTAAAGTTGAAGTATATAGTAAGTTGTATATGGACGCGTTCAAAGTTGTAGTTTGGCAAACGCAAATAAATATTCAATTACCTATATGAGAATGAGTAAGAAAAGGTTTGGCTTTACTCTTTTCATAAGAATTGAGTACCTACTATGTAAAACTATAGCCTGCTCTTCAGTTTTGACTTGCTTAGACTGTATTCCACAAATAGTTGAAATCATTTTAGACCTGCAGATTTAATAATTTTTAGTCAGAGTTAGTTCCCCCTCTCAGGTGCAAGAGACAAAAAAGATTTTTCATTATGCAATAAGATAGTGCTTAAATTTTCTCTAAGTATTTTATTTTTATTTTTATTTTTTTTTTCCAAAAATGTTGAGTTTGAAAACTAATTTTTTTCAAAAACTGTTCACTAAAACAGAAGATAAACGAAGTCCTTTGTGGCTTTACAAAAAGTATAAAATGGTATAGTAAGTGTTATAAAGTTTTTTTTTTAGGAAATCGGTCCTTCACCTAACCGGGCGAGGGGGGGGGGGGGGGAATGGACCCTTATACTCCTATAAGTTTTTTTCTTGTCACGACCCAACCTTCACGCTCTAGCTTATGGGAATCACAATGTTAAATCATTTTTTTTATAGGACTTACATTTATTTTCATCGTCAAATCGCCGAAATGTATGTAAAGCGTGTTTTTTTTTAAGACGTGTGGTTTTCAAGAAGAAATAAAACGCATATAAATTAATGTTATGGCCAAGAATTTAACTTTATTATAAATATAAGGGTTTGCCATTTTTTTTTTAAATTGATTTCGGGCAAGTAGCTGCCGCGGCTGGCGCGAATAAATTCCAGCCGAGAGGCCCAATTTTTGACCAGTTTTTGCAGCAATTGGGGCCGTATGTCAGCAATAACGCACCGAATATTCTCTTCCAAGGCGTCAACCGTCTCGGGCTTATCAAGCGACTTCACATAACCCCACATAAAATAGTCCAGCGTTGTTAAACCGCACGATCTCGGAGGCCACACCACAGGCCCACGACGCGAGATAATGCGCTCACCAAAAGTTTCGTTCAATAAATTGATTGTTTCGTTGGCTGTATGGCATGTACCGCCGTCTTGTTGGAACCAAAGCTCGTCCACATCAACATCCTCCAATTCCGCACGAAAAAGTCATTAATCTTGGCTTTATAGCGTTCCCCATTGACTGTATAACTTTATGGCCGGCTTCATTTTTGAAGAAATATGGACCAATGATTCCCTCTGCCCATAGAGCACACCAAACAGTGACTTTTTGAGGTAACTTCGTCTCAACAATGGCTTGTGGATTTTGATCACTCCAAATAAGACAATTTTGCTTATTTACGTACCCATTCAACCAAAAATGAGCTTCATCGAATATTGGATGCAGCACGCTATGAGTCGCGCGAACCTAACCTTTATTTTGGTAATAAATTTGCACGATTTTCAAACGTTTTTCAAGAGTAGGTCTATTCATTATGAAATAGCAAACCAAACTGAGCATAAATCAAGTGACATCTGCCAAAAAAACCAACTCCGAAAAATGTATTGCCAGATTGAAAACCACACGTCTAAGAAAAACACCCTTTACGTTTTTGCCTCATAACTGCCTTACGGTTGCTACTATGAAATCAAATCTAAAAAAAGCATATTGTCCGCTCTATAACTCTGAAAGTATAAGTTTTATATCTTAAATCCACGATAAGTGATATCAAAATTGAAGATAGACCTTTACTGTAGAACGACTTTCTTCTTATAGAATATACCTACCCAAGAACCACATCCTAAAATACTTCCAACCAGGTCCGTGACACCCTGTATAAAAATATTTAATGTACACTGGGGAATATTCATAGACATTGTTTAAGCCTGGGTTTATCCTATCTAAATATCATTGAATACCTAAACCCCAGTCTAAGATAAACTGGAGTTTAAAAGTGACTATGAATATGCCCCAATGTATTTTATGTATTTTTCTTGTATGAAGGACTTTATTGACAAATTATTTTCAGTAATTTAAAATTTGTATATAGTTGGTTCGGAGTCAAACCAAAATGTTTAGTGAGTTAAATCTGGATTAACTGAGGGGTTATATTCGAGATAAGCTGAAAAGTCAATTAATAACGCACTTAAATAAAGGGCTAGCCTGCTTTATCAAGGTCGGAATTTAAAAACAAGTCTAGAGTATTGACAGATTAACGTGCAATGTTCCATGGCTGCAGAACAATAACCTCAAACATTTTTAACAATTTAACTTTTCGAACACATTTCAATCGCATCCATTTTTATTATTATTAATTTCATGTCAATTAACTTCATCAGGAATAATTTTGACTGCTAACTCATTTCAACCTTCAACAGTTCCATCACGTCAAACTCAAACAAAAGCTCGTCTTTATATACCAAACAAATCAAATTTCAAACTCAAATGTTGAAATTGAAAAGAGTATCGTCTTCCATTTGTTGCATATCTTTGTAAAACTTTATAGACACATTCTCATTCTCATTTTTTTTTTTAATTCACTTCATGGAAGAAACACTTTCAAAAATATAAAAACTATTTCAGAACAAAGACAATTCCACTCTACTACTTCCAATGTACATACCTATATCTACTTGATGCAAGCTGAAACTGAACAAACTTTTTCAATTTACACTATATATGCGGATTCCGGATTGCGGACTGCGGAGTCAGTCCATTTCTTTTCATCCTCTGGAAGTTCGATTCAATGATGATAGAGTGTTGGTTGCTAAGGAAAACGATATGAAAATCTTTCCATTTTGTTGAGTGTTGAGAAATATTAAAAGGTTTTTTTTTTTTTAGATGGGTATTGGGTAGGGTACGTACCTATATGTGTTCGTATTAAGAATGCTTTTATTGCTTGCAGTTTAGTAACTTAAAAATAAGGTTTGAATTCAAAAGTTAACGTAAACTTAAATGTTGATCAAAATATGACTTTAAGTTGTGTCGTTTCTTCAATTTCAACTTTCTACCTGCCTATAACAATAAACACGATTCGTTCTCCGATACTTCATAACACTGATATTCCATTATTCAACCAATCTGACTGTGAACGAAGGAATTTTCAGAGAACTTTTAACTTTTTAGGTCTCCGAGTATCTGCTGGAGATAAGAAACTAGAGCAACATTTGTGGTTAGCCTCCTATAGTGAAGCAAGTAGCAAGACCACACAAAACACAAACAGGGTGGGCCAAATACAAGTTTCTTTTTAAAAAAGCAATAAAATGAACAAAATTGAATTTTTTCCATTTATTATGCCTTAATTAGTAAGGGCAAACATTCCCATTAATTATGGAACACAACGTCGTTGAAGTGGCTGCTTTGGCTGGCTTCGCAGTAACACATTCTGTCACTCCAATTTTCCAAGAACTTGTTGATGGTTTTGGGCTGTAGCTCACGAATTGCTTGGATGATATTGGCCTTAAGTGCTTGTATCGTTTCCGGATTTTTGGCATAGCATCGGTCCTTCACGGTTCCCCACAAAAAAAAGTCCATGGGCCAATTGACTTTGCCAAGACGGCTGATAACACAATTTGGGAATTTTGTGTGCAAAAGATCGATTGTGGCATGGGCTGCGTGACTTGACCCGCCATCCTGCATCAACCAGAGGTCGTACAAATTCATATGTCTTCAATTTCAGCAAAAAAAAGTCGGTAAACATGGCTCTGTAACGCCCTCAGTTGACCGAAACGTTGTCCACAGCCTCATTTTTGAAGAAAAATGGTCCTATGACGCTACCACTCCACAATCAGCACCAAACTGTCATTACTCTGTGGATGCCTTAGCTTCTCGACAATAACATGTGGGTTTTCGGAGCCCCAGATGCGGCAATTTTGTTTGTTAACGTAGCCGCCGAGATGAAAATGTGCCTCGTCAGAAAAGATCATTTTTTCGCCCAAAATCTGTTTGGGCTACACAGCGCACTCACTTTGGAAATAAGTTTTCAATTTTTCCAGACGTTTTTCAAGCGTAAAGCGACTAATTTCGACAAGTCAAAATTTCTGTCAAAATTTCGAGCGGGAAACAGCTGTCAGGGTCAAGATGACCTACGATTTAAAAAAGAAACCACTAGATGGCCCACCCGTTATATTTAATACTTCGAGAAAGAGGTTTGTGGTCAAATTTTGAGTAAGGTTGGGGCATCACGATATTATTCAACACTTTTCGATGAGACAAGCGAAGTATCTGAAATTCTCAACTCTCCCAGCTGAGCCTTTCTTATACGATACGTTCATAATGGGTAATATTCGTGAGGATTTTGTCACTTTCATGGATGCGATTGAAGAAATGACTTATGCTAAAATTGGCAAAGAGCACGAGTCTGATGAAGAAGACTGAATAGAAACTAGAAAACTATACTTACTGCCGTAGATTAGTCGGATGGAACTTCTACACTTTTAAGGAGTAGTCTTTAACTGGCAAGGGCCTTGGCCAAATAATCTTGTCCCATCTAAAGAAGAGGCCGAATTCCTGAAACTTCCACTCGAACGGTGTGTATAGGAATAGGATCAAAAGATATTCCCTTGATTAATAATTATAAAGACAGTATTAAATGGACATATAGACAACAAACTTAAATGTTATCGATGTTTTTGAAAAGTAGGTAAAATTGCATAAGAATTACCCTCCCCTGAAGGAAGTCCTGGATTCGCGCCTGTCTAGGTTGGATTGCCAGCCTCGTTCACCTAAAATAAAAAATTGGCTCCTGCCTCTTCCGAGGAAGTAGTAATCCCTCCAAGAGTATATCTTGTCATGAATAAGTGCCTCTCACCCTGGCTGTTCGGATTCGACAAAAAATTGAAAATAAACAACACAACACAAAGGGATCACAATTGACCAATAGGCCTCCGTGAACGCAACAGCCTCTGGGCTGTGCACGACCCTCCTAACCTAACCTAACCTAACACCCCATACAGGGATACAGGAATGGTTGAGAGTTGGAAACCACTAGGTCCTGGCTTGAATAATTCGATGAGACTTTTGAACCTCATTTCATTTTAGATAAAAAGAATATTAAAATCGAAATGTTCTCCTGGCAAATTGATTTTTTTTTTATTAAAGATTTATTCTTTAAGAATTCATTGGTATATAACTAGAGAGGTCCGATTCGTACCTAAAAATAGCTTGAAAAATTAATCTTGATTGAAAAGTTTTCAATTCGATATTCATGTTAAGCTGACATCATACTGACTGACCAAACCAACCAACCTGCTTCACAAAACCTTTATCACTCTTCAGTGTTCAAACCTAATTGAAATGAGATTTTTTTAGTTCACTAGACATTCGTCTTAGCTTCCTCTTGAAAAACATGGCTAAATCTATAATGCTTTCACTTAGGTACATATCTTTATTCTTCTGCAAGTTTAATGCCGGATGCGAATCATCATCCATTCCTACACTCACCCTTCTCGGAAACAAGCTTGCGTTGATGCGTATTGTGCAGAAGTTAGCCCATTAAATAAGGGCGACTATCAATAGCTGACTTATGTATGTACATTGTACATCCAGGGTATACGTGTATGTGTGCTTGTCAGATTTTGATGGACTCCTTCCATTCCATGCGAAGATTCTTTTGTGTGTGTATAAACTTTCTGGGATCCAACAAAGTCAAAGTCAATTCGAGGAACGATAAAACCCCAAGTGTTTGGTGGGAGAACTTCCGATCCCAATCCCACCCAACACAAAATCGAGATAAATGTAATTTCACATAAATAAAAACCAGTGTCAGAATATGCCCAAAGCCTCCAGGGAAAGAAAGATCACCCTCCTATAACTCCGACAAAAAAAAAAAAAAAAAAAAAAAAAAATGTCGAAGGGAGATTCCTTAGCTTTTTCGTTTATTAAATTTGAATAATCATTCCGCTTCTGTGCGTTTAATTTAATAACAGTAATAAAAACGAATCATAAGAATATGATTCCACAATCCATATACAATACACACACCGATGCTGCGGGGAAGTGGGTGTGAAGTAAGTATCCTGGCTTGCAGAGTATAAAGTCTTAAATGCAAACATTTCTGATATACCTAAATATATTTTTTTTAACACATCTTGACGCAGCAATTTTTCTTTTAATTTTGAAAGTGGTTATTTCTAAGAAATGAAGATGGTTTTTTAAAGAGCTACCTATAAAAAATTGATTAGAAAGAAAGAATCGTGCTGCTGCGTGATAAAGCTCAAGTGTTTGGCGTAGATTTTGAAGATTTGAGTTTTAACGAATAAATGAATGGATTCTCAACAGAAATTTAATGAATTTAATTTAATTTTAATTAATTTAATTAGATTTAAAGGGAAAGAGACTTTGGCAGATACAAAAACATACATAGGTAATGGCGCAACACTTGATTAAGCCGATTTTTTAGGGGGTTTTCAAAATTTTAAACGAGTTACCATCGTAATAAAACCACCAAATGACTTTCTTTTCTTTAAGTATCATATTAAGTCTGTGTTTCCGAAAATTTTCGTATTAAATCTGGCTTGATATCAATCTTTGGGGAATGCTCTCAGAGAGAAGGAAAACTGTCAAAATATGAGGAACGGTTGCGCCACTACTTTGCAAAAATTTGCACCAAACGTAACAATAATACTTGACTAGAGTTGCCGTTAGATGAATGATAAATATTGATCAACATTTTCAAGAATTACTCAAGAAAGTAAATACATTTAAAAGAATTTAACAGTACTAATGCCAACTCCCAAGTTTATAAATATTAAAAAAAAAATAATAAAGTCTTTAATTATAAATTAAATTATGAAGCTCAGTATGCGTTTTTCTGCAAGAATCACCACAATATACAAGATATCTATAGTTATGCAATATTCAATTAATCATTTTATTCTTCTGAAATAGTTTTGCTAATTGATTTACATTTTATAAAAATTATTTGGTTAGTTAAAAGATTAATAAAATAATAAAACAACATGCTAATCTACCAAAACTAAAACTAAACAAATAAAACACTTGGGCAACCTTGTTATTTGAATTCAACCGACAAAGGCTGTCATCTTGCATACGTCAACCGATCATTTTCGATTTTTGATGTGTAAACATCTATATGCCGGCGTGCGGTAGAGTGAAATAAAAACGTGGACTTTCCTCTGTGTAACGTTTTGATGTACCACGTTACGTAGCGCATATTCTCGGAAATGATTTCACATTTTGACACCTGTCAAAGTAAAAGTGTTGTAATTGGCGTGAATTTAGGAAATTTCCAACTCCTAAATCGATTGGCGTACTCTAATTCTCAATCTGCGGTAGGTACCAACACTTTTGACACATTTTGACACATGTCAAAGTAAAAGTATTCTAGTTGACCCAGAACGTCGGGCGTGATACTAGGTAATATCCACCTCCTTAATCGATTGTTTTACTCTGTTTTTCGATCCGCCGTACTAAAATTCTGGACAGTGCAAATTTTCGGGTTTACACTGGACCTAGAGGGCTGGCCGTGACAATAGGTCACACCCGGCACTCAGAGAATGTTAATTATAATTCACTCTCCGAATTTAACGAATACTGTACTTATTTTGATCCAATCCATACTCCGATAAAATATATTAATAATTCAATAGAGATTAATATGGAAAATCGAGATTCATTGAAAGGAATGAAATTGGGATGGAATATCGAGAATAATCGAAATGATTGAGATTTCGATGATCGGATCAAAAAAATCGAATCACTCCTGATTGACACAGCCCTATTAGCAAGAAATAGAACAAATTTGTATGTGTGATGTGACGGGTTAGACCTAAAATGGTTTAACCTAGCGGTCTGAAACTGTTTGAAACAATGAATCAAAGAATACAGATTACGCCACTTCTATTTTTTCACTTTGTTATTGTTATTTTGACTACGGGTCGTGTTCAATTTGTATGAGATATATAGGGGAGCGAAAAGTTAAAGCTATTTACACTTGTTTTTAAAGTTAATTGTTTTTTATAATGTATTTGAAATATTGTGTTATATGTTTTTTCTAATAGAAACAAGAATAAAAATAATAAAAAATGAAGGAAATATGACTGATATTTACATTTTTCCACACCACTCTGCTTTTTTTTTTTTGTTTTTAGGCGATTTAAATTTTTTGAAACAATTTAACATTCGTTTTAAAAAAAATTTCGGTGATATTTTATTTTTTCTAAAAAGAAAAGCTTTTTAAATCATTTAATTATCCGCACACGAGAAGCCATCTTCACTGAAATTTACTTTGCTGTGCCATTTGTTGTTGTTCTTTTTGACTCGTGTGACGCAGAAGTGGCGCAATCTTGTACCTATTCTTTGTGGCTGATTACATGGGTCGTTTTACTGAAGAGCGCATCGCGTGAGAGAGGTAGATTTTATGTGCGTAAAAAAGAGAATGTGGAATCTACCTTCTCTTTATAACAACGACTTTATGTACAACGACCCATGTAATCAGGCACTTTGATTCATGGTTTGAAACTAGGTTGGGAACACAGCTACTAACTCCATCTGTCACTTTGACAACTACAAATGCAAAAAGGGTATGTTTGCTTACTTTATTGCATGAGGAACAACTGTCACTGCTTTAGGCGGGTTCAGCCTAAAAGAGTGTCTTAAGGACTCTGCGCCATTATGTAATATTCAATAATTTTGTTTACTGATGGATGTTTTAGTCTTACATTCTTTTGCCTTTTAAAGTATTAAGCCTAGTACGCTGCTGATGCGAAACGAAATTTTTCAGTGGTCTCCAACACGACAGCGAAATGCTTACGAAAACCTCAGCGAAAAAATGACAATTGAAAGCGTCACCATTAGCAAAAATAAAAACCAAACACAAGCGCAAAAAAATCACAGAAAGCCATGTTGTATTGAAAGAAACAACAAATACAAACACGAACCAACCTCAAATGTCACTTTTCCGCACACAATTAATGTCCCGGGCAATTAATTGAGTGCGAAAAAGAGCGGAGACCTCTCCAAATAATCTGCTACAATTATCGATTTCGCTCATCGAACAGCGTACTGCAAAACGAAAAGGAGGACGAAATTTTTCGTTTATGATTTCGTTGTGTCATTTTTGTATGGGATTTTTCGTTTCGCATCAGCAGCGTACTAGGCTTTATGCGCGAAACAGATTGAACCAGCACCAGCAACGTCACCAGCAACAGCGGCCGCCATTATTTTATAACCAATGTATTTCAATCGTTCAACACACATTAGACCAGCACCAGCAACTTCAAACGCGCCGTTTGGCCAAAGTTCTAAATTTTGCTGTTGCTGGTCCATTACTGACAAGTTAAATACTGCGATATTCAAAGCCCCCACACTACAAAAAATTATAAAATCCATGCATTTCTCTTTCATTTTGATGGAAAATGTAAAAAGAAATGAATATCGGTGCTGGTGGCAATGTGTTTGAAAAATATTTGCTGGCCAGCGCCAGTGTTCTGTGTCCTGTTGACAGCGCGGCTCTGGTGCTGTTGCTAGTTCAATGTGTTTCATGCTTTAAGATTGAAAAAAAGTGAAGTATTTTTTTTTAATTTTATATTTATAATTTATGTACTTTTACAAAAATAAAACTATGTTTTTTTCAAAGTTTCCCTACAAGGGGGAAAACAGATTTTTCCTGTTTTTCTTTCCAAAAGCTATTTGGATTTAATCTGGTTATTATAAGGATAATTGGTTTTTTTTAAGGATATTTTCAAAATTAATATTGACATAAAAATAACTTTCCTTCAATAATGTGCCCCTCTTACTTTGGTGGTCCTTTCTGAGATGGCTTACAAACCATCATAAATTCTCGAATATTATTACATGTGTCATCGTTCTTCCATGCACTGGTTGGACAATTGATATCTACTTCCATTTTGACACAGTGCATTAACATTGCAGCGCAAGGCTTACACGAACCAGGTGGAGGTGATGGCTTAGGATCGTTTGCCCTCATTGCATGCATTTCCTTGCCTGAAAAAATCGGATTAAAATATCCGTATAAATTCCACCAGGATTATAATGTATTTTCGCGTTTACCTTTTGCAGCACATTTCACTATAGCATCTGAGACAACTTGAACAAAGTCAGGATTTGCAGCCAATGACTTAGTCAAAAAGGTTTTAGTTTTTGCCTCGTCAACTACCATAGTCTCAAAGTTAACCAATCCAGTTGCATTCATAATGCATTCATTATAGCACTATTTACCAAGAGAAAATTTTAATGGCGGATTTGATTTAACGGTTAGTGTCATATTATTTTACTTTATTGTGATGAAATTTTCCTCCTCCTCGACGACCTCCTGGTGGCCCATTACCTGGTGGTGGTGGTCCAGCAGCAGAACTTTCTCCTTCCTCCAAATAATCCTTACAACTTTCAGCGATTTCCTTGGTGAAAAAGTCATCATGGGGACAGCAATCTTTTACATTTTTAAAATCTGGTCGATTGTTGCAGTCGATTGCAGTGACACTGGCAATCTTAAACAAATAGAAAATATATAAAAACTTAATTTGTAATTTCACAAAGCAAATCGCACAGAAGCAATTATTTATCTATATTTCAACCCACCAATCCAATGGCGACTATTAAATTAAGCACTCCGAAACGATTCATAGTTTTTTATTTTTTTTTTTGTGTAGATTGAGATTGTTTGAAACTCGAATTCAAACTGATTCGGTGGAGGATTTTAGCGCTGAGCTTTATATTGACAAAATTAAAAAAAGAAAAATTGAAACTGAAATTGAAATTGAAATTAATTCGACACGCTTGAACGCGGAAATTGTTCATCATTCTGGGTACCTATATTCGTTGTAATTATCATGAAATTTTCGCAGCTTATAAAAAAATTAACATGACTAAAAGTTAAGAAAAAAACGTTGTTTTTGCTATAATTCACCTAAACCCATTACCCAGGCTCATTGTCAGGTTTTAAATGCCCTTATTTCATTTCAACAATGATTTTCATTGAATTGAGTAAGTTCTGAAACACAGCTCAGCAATATGTCCAAGCAATTTTGTAACTTATAATTTTTTTTTTTTAAAGTTCGATGATCTAAACAAGTGCGATATGGGAGACGGATATGATTATAATTGTTGACCAAGGTTCAATTATATGAATAAGATTGACAGTTGATGAATTTTTAGGGTACAGACTTACTGACATTTTTTGACACACAATAGTTAACAAGGTTTAGAGAAATTTAAAACCGCTCCTCGAAAAAAGCAACCGTAATTGTTCTATAAATTGTTACGTGGGAATTTTACCAAAAATGTCTTTCAACACACTCAAAAATTTATTATTAACCGTCATATTATTCACTCGATTAATGCATTGGGGTTTTCCATTGGTAAAATAAATCAATCTATTTTTGATTTGGATCTGTCAAAAAAACCGATTTTGACCATTTTTGCGTTCAATTGAGCAAAGTAAATTGATTTATTTTTGATTTAAAATCAATTTTGCAGATCTAAATTTTTCGGCAGATTTTCCCCTCCCTGTACTAACACCAACATAATTTACAGCTGTCAGTTGGTAAATGTGTTGTTTGATTGGAATAATGTAGGTATTTCAGGAATGAAATTTTTGTTGAAAATATGTGAGAAATATTCGATTATATTTAATTGGAAAAGTTTAATATGAATCGGTTACTTCATCAAACTCATCTGTCTCTTTAAAAAGGGACGAAATTTGTATTGAAATATTGAAAGAGAAACGAAACTACACAAATACAATGACAAGAAATCGTGTTCCATTCTCCACAAAAAAAAATCAATTTTTAAATTAGATTCTAAATCTACCAATGGAAAACCCCATTAGACTTACATTTAGATGTAAAATAATTTCAATCCAAATATTAAATCAAATTCAATTTATCCAATAGAATTTTAAATGCCGTCTGGAGGTCAGTTTAAATACTTAAATCCAGATTAAAACTTAATTTCATATTATTCGTCTCTTTTCAAAAGACTAAACAGTCCCAATACACTATAACCGATAACCCGGAAAATAAATTTTTCCGGAGTATAAATAAAATGGAAAAATTTCGGATTTGAAGAGGTTTTTTAATCCATTGACATAGTAGACTTCCTTCAATGAAATTTGATAGTTTATTGCTAGACCGATAGGCAACAAACTGTATAAAATAGTTTAAAATATAAAAAAACTTCGGATACGACAAATCCAAACAGAAACAACTGCCATTGAAGAAATTTGACATTTCATAAATTTGACATTTGGATTAAACTTTTTTACATCTGAATTTAAAGAACTTTTAAATCTGGATTGAAAGCATATGAGTCCATTGGATTTAATGGATGTTTAGAGTGAATAATATGGAAATAGATTTAAATTGCTGGATTTAATAAATCCGGATTAAATGGTCGGATTTAAAATTCTCTAAAAAACCAATTTAAATCCAAAGTGAATAATATGGCCGTAAGTATTTAAGTTATATTTTTTTCCCCAAAGTCTTATAATAGGCAATAGTCCAGTTAGAAGTTTTTTTATGTGATAACATCTATGCCGACGGTAGAGTGAAATTAAAACGTGCGGACTTTCCACTGTGCGACAACGTTACGAGGTCACACTTTACGATGAAACACGTTACGTTACGAGAATCTACATAGTAGGATAATGGTTAAGTCCATTGACAAAAATATAAAGATCCCCTTCAAGAAAACTAGTCCTTTTTCTATCCGTGCACGTAGTCAACAATGTATGCATGACTTCGCATACAGATCCAAATATTTATCCTCAAAACTGCGCATGGACAATCGTTGATGTTCCCACATATTAACCGTGAGTTCCCGCGATCACACAATTGTTTTTTGATTTCGGGTACTAAAGGGTTTTCCAATAAGAGGTGTTATTTTGATATTCAAAGAAAAATGGCATATTTTGAGATAAATGATCGGATGTTTATTTCATTATAAAGAGGAAGGTATGCCGTTAATAATGAAACACAACATCAGCCAAATGGCCGCCACGACCACGCTTACAGGACCATATCCTTTTCATGAAATTTTCCATAACCAAATCGCAAAGTGGCTGCCCTATGTCCTCGATAGCCTCACGAATTCCATCTTTAAGGTCTTGAATCGACGCTGGGCTGTTGGCGTAGACCTTATCTTTCACATGGCCCCAAAGGAAGAAGTCGCAAGGTGTTAAATCACAAGATCTCGGTGGCCAATTGTGATCACCTCTTCGAGAGATAACACGGTCCGGAAACTTTTCCCGTAAAAGATCGATGGTTTCATTGCTTGTGTGGCACGTAGCGTCATCTTGTTGAAAGTAAACGTTGTCCAGATCAATACCATCCAATTCCGGCCATAAAAAATCATTAATCATCTCTCGATAGCGCAATCCATTAACCGTAACTGTTGCTCCAGCCTCATTTTCGAAAAAGTAAGGTCCAATGACCCCGCCGGACCATAAACCGCACCAAACAGTCACGCGTTGAGGATGGAGAGGCTTTTCAACAATAACTCTTGGGTTTTCCGAGCCCCAGATGCGACAGTTTTGCTTGATGACGTAGCCTCCGAGGTGGAAATGGGCCTCATCAGTCAAGATGATTTTTCGATGAAATTCCGGATCATTTTCATGCATTTCAAGGACCCAATCAGCAAAGACACGACGTTGTTGATGATCAGCCGGCTTGAGTTCTTGTGTTAACTGAACTTTATAAGCCTTAAGACCCAAGTCTTTATGCAAAATACGGTGTAATGACGTTTGTGGAATGCCTAATTCCAAAGAACGACGAGGAATGGACAAACCTGGGTTTTCTTCAACACTTTGGGCTACAACAGCAATATTCTCAGTTGTTCTTGAGCGACGTGCACGGGTTTTATTCTTCACATCACTAACTTGTCCCAACAGCTCGAATTTGTCCACCAATTTCTGTATTGCGGTCCGACAAGGTGCTTCACGACGACCCAAAAATGTTTTAGTTTTACGAACCGTCTCTGCCAAATTTTCACCATTTTTATAGTGAATTTTAATAATTTCAATGCGTTGTTGAAGCGTGTATCGTTCCATTTTTATTAATGGCGAAGTTTCTACTTGTCAAATGTCGAAAAATGACAGCTTCCAAAGTGACAGCTACCGAAATAGCGGGCTATTTAAAATAACACCTCTTATTGGAAAACCCTTTATATAGTACATAAATATATAGTAAATCTTAAATCCTCCATATTAACGACCATCAACCCCTTTGCAGGGTTGCCGCTACTTTGAATTAAACAATAATTTTTTTATTCCACGAATAACATCGGTATTTTTGATTTGAAAGAATAAACGGCTTCAATCATTTTTCACCAAAAACGGAAAAAAATAGAGATTTGAAACTATGCCTGGTATTAGCTTAGATTGGTGTGGTCTCTGATTTAAATGAATAAAAGTTTTGTTTTCACAAAGTTTTAGTTAGTTTGACATTTTGATAAAAATTTATAAGTTATCAAAGTTACACATATCATTCATTAAAAGAATATGAAAACAAAACGCAATTACAGTTAAAATAAAAATTAATTTAGTTCAGTAGTACTCGTACTTTTCCTTAAACTAAGATTGTGTTAGAAACCATAGAGTGAATTGTTTGTTTAAAAATAAGCAGGCAATAATAAAAAAAAAAAACTATACATTTCATCTCAAATGTATAGTATATAATGGGTGATTTTTTAAGAGGTTTAGAACTTTTTTTAAAAAAAAACCACAAAAAATTCGAAAAAATGAATGAAATATTTATTTGAATCGATAGTTTGAACCTTGCAATTTAATGTTTAAAGATAACTTCATGCAAATGTTGACCGCGGCTGCGTCTCAGATAGCCCATCCGCTGAGTCCAATTTTGGCATACTCTTTCACACATATCGGCCGGTATCTCACGAATGAATGCATGGATGTTGGCTTCCAGTGCGTCAATCGAAGCGGGCTTGTCCCTTTAGACATTAGCCTTGACATACCCCCACAAAAAATAATCTAATGGTGTCAAATCGCACGATCTAGGCGGCCAAGTGACCGGCCCGAAACGTGAAATTAACTGTTCACCAAACTCGCCTCGCAATTGCGCCATTGTTTCGCGTGCTGTGTGGCATGTGGCACCGTCTTGTTGAAACCACATATCATGCAAGTCAAGAACTTCCATTTCGGGCAAAAAAAAGTTTGTTATCATCGCTCGGTAGCGTTCACCATTGACAGTAACGCTGCGATTCGCATCATCTTTGAAGAAATAGGCCCAATAATGCCGCCGGCCCATAAACCGCACCAAACAGTGGCTTTTTCGGGATGCATTGGTAGCTGTTGCAATGCTTCTGGCTGATCTTCACTCCAAATGCGGCAATTTTGCTTGTTTACGTACCCATTCAACCAAAAATGAGCCTCATCGCTGAACACAAGCAGCGCGCGATGAACACTTCGAACCGAGCACGAATTTTGATAGTAAAATTCAATAATTTGCAAGCGTTGTTCATTTGTAAGACGATCCATGGTTAAATTGCAAACCAAACTGAAGCTGTTTGACAGTGACACAAGGTACTTAACACACGTCAGCTGTCAAAACCAGTGTTGCCAAAACCAAACCAGCTAAAAAATCACCCGTTATGAGTTTACAATTAGGTGACAACGCGGCTAATAACATATTTGATTTCAGCGATAATTCCAGCAAAAGGTAGTAAGATGAGAGATATAAAAGAAAATTGAATGAATGATAAAATGTATTAAAATAAAGTGCAAGTGCAGTTGCAAGTGACAAAGCAGTGACAACAGAGATTATTAAACCATATTACTCCATCGCGCGAACTAAGCATAGATATAATGCGAAAACAATACAATGAGAGAAAACTATCATGCGAGAAATAAAGGGTTTTCCAATAAGAGGTGTTATTTTGAATAGCCCGCTATTTCGGTAGCTGTCACTTTTGGAGCTGTCATTTTTTGACATTTGACAAATAGAAACTACGCCATTAATAAAAATGGAACGATACACGCTTCAACAACGCATTGAAATTATTAAAATTCACTATAAAAATGGTGAAAATTTGGCAGAGACGGTTCGTAAAACTAAAACATTTTTGGGTCGTCGTGAAGCACCTTGTCGGACCGCAATACAGAAATTGGTGGACAAATTCGAGCTGTTGGGACAAGTTAGTGATGTGAAGAATAAAACCCGTGCACGTCGCTCAAGAACAACTGAGAATATTGCTGTTGTAGCCCAAAGTGTTGAAGAAAACCCAGGTTTGTCAACTCCTCGTCGTTCTTTGGAATTAGGCATTCCACAAACGTCATTACACCGTATTTTGCATAAAGACTTGGGTCTTAAGGCTTATAAAGTTCAGTTAACACAAGAACTCAAGCTGGCTGATCATCAACAACGTCGTGTCTTTGCTGTTTGGTCCTTGAAATGCCTGAAAATGATCCGGAATTTCATCGAAAAATCATCTTGACTGATGAGGCCCATTTCCACCTCGGAGGCTACCTCAACAAGCAAAACTGTCGCATCTGGGGCTCGAAAAACCCAAGAGTTATTGTTGAAAAGCCTCTCCATCCTCAACGCGTGACTGTTTGGTGCGGTTTATGGTCCGGCGGGGTCATTGGACCTTACTTTTTCGAAAATGAGGCTGGAGCAACAGTTACGGTCAATGGATTGCGCTATCGAGAGATGATTAATGATTTTTTATGGCCGGAATTGGATGGTATTGATCTGGACAACGTTTACTTTCAACAAGACGGCGCTACGTGCCACACAAGCAATGAAACCATCGATCTTTTACGGTAAAAGTTTCCGGACCGTGTTATCTCTCGAAGAGGTGATCACAATTGGCCACCGAGATCTTGTGATTTAACACCTTGCGACTTCTTCCTTTGGGGCCACGTGAAAGATAAGGTCTACGCCAACAGCCCAGCGTCGATTCAAGACCTCAAAGATGGAATTCGTGAGGCTATCGAGGACATAGGGCAGCCACTTTGCGATTTGGTTATGGAAAATTTCATGAAAAGGATATGGTCCTGTAAGCGTGGTCGTGGCTGATGTTGTGTTTCATTATTAACGGCATACCTTCCTCTTTATAATGAAATAAACATCCGATCATTTATCTCAAAAAATGCCATTTTTCTTTGAATATCAAAATAACACCTCTTATTGGAAAACCCTTTATATCATGCGAGAAACCTATCATGCGAGAAATATATCATGCGAGAAATATATTATGTGCGAAAACTATCATGCGACACATATATCATGCGAGCAATTTATCATTCGAGAAAACTATCATGTCTGTCTTTTTAACAAAAGCAGTGGTCGGCCAAAATTTTGTCGGTTGTTAACAAGAGCCAAACAACAACGGAGATCAAATTCAACGAGTTTGGTGAGTCAACTCTCGATTAATGGAACAAATTCTTTTGTTGTTTTATCCTCCGAGTTTTTTAGTCCCTTTTGCATGCATCCTTCCATAAAAAAAATCTGCATATTGTATTAACTGTATATTAATTTATTTACAGATTAAGCTAGCTCCTTCTGAAAAACTGGGCCTCAAAGATATAAATTTAAGTTCGAAAGATATGGTTAAACCACTCATATAAATACTTAGTTCATTAAATCTAAGGCTAAGCACTAGCACTCCAGAACCTGCCTGCACCACTGTCAACAAACTGTTGTTTTTTTTTTTTGGTTTGAGAGACACAATCTTTGATAAAGAAGTTACGGACTGCTGGAATGACAATAATATAGCTTGACGACAATGACAATTCATAGCATTTTATACATACCTACTCAAAGTTACTTCAAACTATAAAAAAAAAAAACAAAAACCTTATGTTCCAAATTATTTTTTTTATTAAAACGCAATCCATTTAGAAATGCCAATCAATTTCCATGATAGTCGTGACTGTCTTTATTGCACCAACAGCCTTATAGTTAAAAATCCACAAATCCGTGGAGAAAACCAAGCCTTCGCCAGCCATCAGCTCAAACTTCATTTCCAAGCACCATTTGTCACATGGCGATTTCGGAACCAATGTTATCGATATTTCCCCGCTTAATTGCTGAACAAAAATAAGCCCCTCAAAGTATAATTCGTTTTCCATTGAATTGTAGTTATTTGACATCAGAATCCAGCTCGAGTAGAAGGGCTCAAAGTGCAGAGGATAGTAGTATGGCCTTTTTATGATTTTCCTTGAAGCCTTCACAGCATCAAATTGACAATTTCGAAATTGAAGAAACCATTCGTCGTTAGTTGAACTCTCAGCAATTTTACGCAATGCCCCTTCGATGGAGAAAAACCTTTTCATCAAAAGATTTGTTTCAATATTGCATGGACGACTACTGAGGATGTCATTTGCATTGTCAAGAATAGTTGAAAGGATCTTCTCCAGTGATGTAGTGGGATGGGAATCATGAATGAGAACGGGCAGACCTTTTTCTAGGTAGTTCTGTTCAATAATTGAATAGGTTACATTTGTAAGATTTGGTAGAAGTTCTAAAAATAAAGAAGAATTTAGAAATTGAAACAACAAAACTAGGGATTTACATAAGCCTTTATCCTTACCGAACTTTTCACACAGAACACAATTCATTTTGTCCGTTTCATATTTCCCAAGACTTGACGATGCTTCGGTTTCCACTTTCTCAGCGATATTTCCATCTACTAAGCACTTTGCCTTGTACAATGGTGTCCAATTCCAAAATGGCAGCAACTCGATAAGAATCAGTCTTCCAACAGCACTCAGTGACCAATTCAGCACTTCCACATTCCAACACAACCACCATACAACACTGACCACAAAGAGCACTAAAACAATCCTCCTCCAAAATCTCCATCTCCAGCCAGATAGAAGGGGTTTACAGATGTTCTGATAATCCTTTGCAGTTAAGTTCTTCTGCTCGCAAAAGTTTAGAAAATTTTCAAAATCCTTTTCAAGTTCACTCCGCGTCGAAAGGGACATTTTAAAAACGATGTCAACTCTTCTTGAATGAAAATATTGAAATAAAATGATAAAAACAAACCTTATAGCAGAAGCAGTTTGCTGTGGTTAAAATTGCAGAACAGGACATGCGCCAGGATATAGGGAACTGGTGTAACTGGTTGCAATTGATAACAGAAAATCTAATTTTCTATCACATTAGCTGCGAAAAGGAAATTTTTCAATTGCGTTTACGATGATACATCTGAGGCTTTTCGTTAGCCAATGGCAAAATAATGAGGTTCTTTGAAAAGATTTTAAATTGTTACAAGAAAATGAAATGGCTCCGTTAAAGACAATTTTAAGAATGAATTGCTATTTACCAAATGTTGGGGAGAGTTGATACCAAAGAATTATTTTTTTACACGGGGTAGAGCCTTCTACATTCAAGTACCTGTTAGAAGTGAGAGAAATAAGGAGAAATTGTTTAAAAGCGCTAGTTCATTTACTTACTTAAGGTAGTACTACGGTCTGGCTTGGACAAGGGCCTCAACCAATAAACTTTTCAAGCCAGATCAGTCAATGTCTCCAATTTCCCACGCCAAGTTGGTTGAGGCAGTTTTCCGGTTGTAGACTTTTCAGGCTAGAGCTTTGCTGTACATTCACTCTAACTACCCCAGCCACCTCGTCCATTTAAGAGTTAAAAAAAAACTGCAAGTAGGAAAAGTATTCATTGATAAGGGCAATTGTGTGAGTTCTATACCCCTTTGGCAGGTACTCTTTGAACTCACTCAGAAAACCTGCCAAAGGGTAGAATAATAAGGCCACTATCGAGGCTATTTCTTTATCGCTTTATTTGCCTAAAAGTAGACATCCACTATCTATACTGTTCATTGTCAAAAATTGTGGTCTCTGTAATTCCACGCGGTGTTTCGAAAAGCTATCAGTACTTTTGTGAACTCGCACGCTTACCCGAAAATATATTCAAACCACAAAATCATTATCTCATGTCTCATATTCTAACCCTGAAATTAGATAACTGGAAATTGTATTTCTAAAAATATTGTAACCTATCAAATTTTACTTTTATCTTTATTTCGTTAAAGTTGTGGTTAAGTTCTTTGGGGTATAAATCGAAGTGTTTTCGCTACAGTTGTCACACTTGTCTTCTGGTAGTTGTCCATAAGACATCAAAGTATAACAGTTTGCTTCAAGTTTTGATTTCATTATACTTTCAATAACACCAACAAAAAACCTTCAACCAAAATGGCTGATAAAAAGAATCTTGTTTTGCTCTTCGACCGCCCATCGGAGCCGATTTTTATGGAAAAGGGTAAACGATCTACGATTTTCGATGTTCCCGACCATTTCCTAACGGACCGCTATCGCCCCATCGGAGGTGAGGTCCAGTCCAGGTTCGGCGAGAAAGCCGAGCAAAGAATTCCCGTCAAGGACATAAGCATCCCTGACCTCAAGATCCCGATGGCCCTTGGCCGTCGTGAGCAGTTCTCGTTGTTCATCCCACGTCACCGTCGCCTTGCTGGTAGATTGATTGACATCTTTATGGGTTTGAGAAACATTGATGATTTGCAAAGTGTTGCCGCATTCGCCAGGGATCGTGTGAATGCTTTCCTGTTCAACTACTCTCTGTCGGTGGCCCTGCTCAATCGCCCTGATACAAAGGGAATCGATTTGCCCTCGTTTGTAGAAACTTTCCCAGCCAAATTCGTCGACTCTAAGGTATTTACTGAGATGCGTGAAGAAGTGAGTGTGGTGCCTGACGGATCCCGTATGCCGATCATCATTCCCAAGGACTACACCGCATCCGATCTGGATGAGGAGCATCGTATGTGGTACTTCCGTGAGGATATGGGTGTGAACCTCCACCATTGGCATTGGCATTTGGTTTACCCTTTCGAAGCTTCTGATCGTGCAATCGTTGCCAAGGATCGTCGTGGTGAACTTTTCTACTACATGCATCAGCAGATCGTGGCCCGATACAACATGGAACGTTTCAGCAATAATATGTCCCGTGTAAAGCGCCTTAACAACTTGCGTGAGCCCATTCCTGAGGGTTACTTCCCGAAAATGGACTCACTTGTTGCCAGTCGTGCATGGCCTCCACGCTTTGCCAATACCCCCATGAAAGATCTCGATCGTGAGTTGGATCAAATCAAATTAGATGTGGCTGACTTGGAGCGCTGGAGGGATAGGTTCTACGAAGCTATTCACCAAGGATTTGTTGTTGATGTAAGTTAAAAGTAAATCGATATTTTAAAGAAACACTTGTTCTTTATTTTGGCTTTCTATAGGAATCTGGAAACCGTATTACACTCGATGAGAATACTGGCATTGATATCCTTGGTAACATGATGGAATCATCGATCATTTCACCCAATCGTCAGCTCTATGGTGATCTGCACAACATGGGTCACGTCTTCATCTCATATTGCCACGATCCTGACCATCGCTACCTGGAGTCCTTCGGAGTCATTGGGGACTCGGCTACTGCTATGCGTGATCCTGCCTTCTACAAGTGGCATGCATTTGTCGATGATGTCTTCCAAGAGCACAAGGAGTCTCTCGCCCCTTACAACCAGAACCAGTTGAATTATCGCGACATCACAATTTCTGCAGTGCAGGTGGACAACGATGGTGGAAGTGGCACCAACAACCTCCAAACTTTCTGGCAACAGTCGGACATTGATTTCTCTCGTGGTCTGGACTTCGTGCCCAGAGGCAATGTCTTCGCCAGAGTGACACATTTGCAGCACCAAGCTTTCACCTACACCATTAACATTAACAATGCCGGTGGAGCTCAACGTTTCGGAACAGTTCGTATATTCCTGGGACCGAAAACTGATGAACGCGGTCAACCCATGCTGCTGAGGGATCAACGTCACATGATGGTTGAGCTCGATAAGTTTGTTGTATCACGTAAGTTGCTCATAAGTCCAAAAATTAGTTCGAAACCTTTCTAATTAAAACGCTATCTTTTAGTCCAACCTGGTCAGAACACCGTTCGGCGCCGATCAACTGAGTCCAGTGTAACTGTTCCGTTCGAGAGGACTTTCCGCAACTTGGACGCTAATCGCCCAGCTGCTGGAGCACCCGAAGAGCTTGAATTCAACTTCTGTGGCTGCGGATGGCCACAGCACATGCTCATTCCCAAGGGTCTGCCACAAGGCCTCCGTTGTGAATTGTTCGTCATGGTTTCGAACTTTGATGACGATAGGGTACGTAGATATAGCATGTAACCATTTCCAAAGTGACATTTTGTCTGATCACTCTCCTTCTGCAGGTTGACCAAGACTTGGTTGGCACCTGCAGTGATGCATCATCATTCTGCGGAGTTCGCGATCGCCTCTATCCGGATCGCCGTCCTATGGGTTTCCCATTCGATCGTCTGCCTCCAACTGGCGCTGACATGCTGGCTGGTCTTTTGACTCCTAACATGAATGTGATTGATCTAACCATTACTCACACCGATCGTACTACTGTTCGTATGCCAAATTAAGTCCGCAGAAAGAACCCATCTTGATGGAATATTTCATATTATAGCTTGTGAATTATAAACGATTGAAACATTAAAAAAATATATTATATCTGTTGGAGCAATTAAAATAATATTTGTGTCTTCTATCTAACTCTAAACCCTCGGAAAAAAATTACTTCATTAGATTTAGTGCGAACCCAGAAATTTAACTTGGTGCTATTTTCGTTTGTTACGAAATGATATCGTTTTCATCGATATTTTCGCGAGGTCTTAGTTTTGCCCTCAAATTTACCTTTTATGATTTTGCTTGCATACATGCAAATACGCGTCCATTAATTTTTCCCACGAATTTCCAGACATTGATATTTCAGGTGTGATGCTTATTTTAATAGTTGACATATCTCACATTGAATATACATTTTGATAGGACAATTATAGCTTAACCTAAAGGACACTAAAATTTCCATATGTAAATTAATCTTTTCATACACGAAGAAATCATTAAGTACTCATATTTAACCATGATACATCAAAATTCCCAAACTAAAACATCCATGAGTTGCGTTAAAAGCCAAAACAGAAATATAAAAACTCCTTCAAACAGACAAAATCCCACTGAGCCCGATTATCCAATATGATATCGCTAGGGTAGGGGTAGGTAGGTATAGGTACCTCAAGTCGTTTATCCGCATTTCGCATTATACAAAAAACATAATCCTGAAACAACATCCTTGGGTGAATTTATGTTTCAATCAATTTTATCATCGCTATATCAACCAGCATACGACAAAAAAAAAACGGGCGCCCAAACAATGGTGGACCAGCAGACGAAATCCCTTATAGCACAGTTATACACTTTATCCTTCTATACTTGGCTTGCTCCAATTTTTGGTTCATTTTGTCCGCCTCCTGACTGTCTGGCGCCATCTGTGTTTTTATTTTTGCCACGAGAATCCTTTTTGTAGAAGAACTTCAATACATTCATATATATAGAAATGTTATTCAATGTGATACAACATAACATAGGGCAGCTCCTCTCTGCTCCTACCGTTCGACCAACGTAG
The DNA here is from genome assembly GCA_932273885.2 of Leucozona laternaria. Classification (NCBI taxonomy): domain Eukaryota; kingdom Metazoa; phylum Arthropoda; class Insecta; order Diptera; family Syrphidae; genus Leucozona; species Leucozona laternaria. Next base: position 30,145,296 of record OW026368.1, on the reverse strand, counting down.
TTGGGCCAGTCCTAGGATTGCATTGAATTTTCAACTTTAATCGAGTTTTATTTTTATTTTTTGTTGTCGTTCGATTTGGAGTTTGTTGGAGGAAGTTTTTTTTTTTGTTTTTGAAGTTGTGTTATTCATCCTATATATTTATAAAAATCCAGGAACATAATATTAAAATAATTCAATTTGAATGTATTCCGGGGCCCTGGCCGATGGGGCTCCACTTTATTAATTCTCAATTTATGAAAATTGGGATGCTTACACTTAATACAAAATATGCACGAATGGATCACACGAATTCACACTTGTCGTGGTTTGAACCTATAATGGAGGTAGGTATTGCAAATTGATAGTAATGGCTCTAAAACGATATAAATTATCGGTAGAGAGAAATTAAGAAAAAAGTCATAAGTATCTTCTTACTAAAAAAATTAATTCTTTCTTTGATTTTTTTGTTCATAAAAAAAATAATTTAAAAAGTTTTTAAATGTAATTTTATTCAAACTTTACTTAAAAGTACAAGATTGCGAAATTGAAACAAAATCTATCCAGCTATTTCCACATAAATACGGTTAAACCCAAACAAATCACCTTTTTAGTCTGACATTATTTGTCACTGGCATTTATGCAAAAGTAAATTTCATCAATAGACCTGGATCCCAAATATCCGATTATATGCCCCTTTAGCCAACGGAATCAAATTTTTTCTCAGGATTTTAAAGTTATTTAAATCAAAATAGATCTTGCTGGTGGGTGCTAGGTTAAAGTACTCCTTCTGATTCTACTTGATAATCTACATTGATAATTTGTAGTCAGCCTTATTTTGAAATTCACTTTCATGCGAAAGTAAGTCGAATTCGAAGTTTGTATTTTGAGTTTCGAACGAATCGAAAGTTCACTTTATCAAACGAAAGTTCATTTTTTGTTGAAAACTAAGCAGTTTGACTTTCGAATCATTCGAAACAAATGTCATTTATTTGACGTTAAAAACTATCTGGCGAATAGATTAAAAAAAAACATGTAAGCCCAAATATTTTTGTTGAAAAACAAAGAAAATAAAATACTTTTATGAATTATTTGTTGAGGTTTTAATTAAAGGTCGCATTCCAATTGGACTAAATGGGAGCAGAAAGAAGTTCTCATCAAATTGATGGAAGAAAATCCGGAGATAGCCAAGGGATTTTCAATCTTGAATGGATTTGATGCATCCATTATCCTTCTCCTCCATATCTGCTCTTCGCCGCCGTCTTCACTTCTTATAAATAAAATAATTGCCATCTGTTTTTCTTGAAAATTAAACAATAAACTCTTGCTCATGAACTAGCAAATAACAATGAGGTATACACGTATTTACAAATAACAAAAAAATACCGGCGAGGGATTTCACTTCTTTTTTTTTTTTTGTTGAAAATTGGAAAGTGTGACCAGGTGTGTATAAAGTAAAGTGAGACTTTGAAGTCGCATGTTTTTTTTGTTAATCAATTTTAAACACAATTAAATTGACATGGAAGCTAAAACAAATCTAGTATTTTACTATTCAAAAGTTTTAAATTTATTTTGTTATTGTTTCATGTCAATAAACTTACGATACTGTTTTCTAAATGCTCCAAAATTTTAAAATTTCAGTTTTTATTGATGTTTTTTAAATAGTAAACTTTACCGGGCCTTTAACATTACTTATCTTTACTTTATTTTTCTTAAATGAGAACGCATTATTTTGACCATCATTTTTATAAAAACAAAAATTCTTCGAAGAAAACAGCTTGGTCACACTAAATTAAATAGAAATGTCAGTAAATGTTTAAGAGCTGATGTTCATTTTATGCATTCATTCGATAATCAGCCTTATTTTGAAATTCACTTTCATGCGAAAGTAAGTCGAATTCGAATAGTTTGCATTTTGAGTTTCGAACGAATCGAAAGTTCACTTTATCAAACGAAAGTTCATTTTTTGTTGAAAACTAAGCAAAGTTTGACTTTCGAATCATTCGAAACAAATGTCATTTATTTGACGTTAAAAATTTTCTGGCGAATAGATTAAAAAAAACATGTGAGCTCAAATATTTTTGTTGAAAAATAAAGAAAATAAAATACTTTTATGAATTATTTGTTGATATTTTAATTAAAGGTCGCATTCTAATAAGACTTAACGGGAGCAGAAAGAAGTTCTCATCAAATTGATGGCAGAAAATCCGGAGATAGCCAAGGGATTTTCAATCTTGAATGGATTTGATGCATCCATTATCCTTCTCCTCCATATCTGCTCTTCGCCGCCGTCTTCACTTCTTATAAATAAAATAATTGCCATCTGTTTTTCTTGAAAATTAAACAATAAACTCTTGCTCATGAACTAGCTAGCAAATAACAATGAGGTACAAGTATTTACAAATAACAAAAAAATACCGGCGAGGATTTTACTTTTTTTGTTTTTTTTTGAAAATTGAAAAGTGTGACCAGGTGTGTATAAAATAAAGAGAGACTTTGAAGTTACATGTTTTTTTTGTTACGTCAATTTCAAACTCAATTAAATTGACATGAAAGCTAAAAAAACTCTAGTATTTAACTATTCAAAAGTTTTAAATTTATTTTCTTACTTTTTCATGTCAATAAACTTACCATACTATTTTCTAAATGCTCCCAAATTTTAAAATTTCAGTTTTTATTGATGTTTTTTAAATAGTAAACTTTACCGGGCCTTTAACATTACTTATCTTTTTATTAAATGAGAACGAATTATTTTGACCATCATTTTTATAAAAACAAAAATTCTTCGAAAAAAAACAGCTTGGTCACACTAAATTAAATAGAAATGTCAGTAAATGTCAAACGACTGATGTTCATTTTATGCATTCATTCGATAATGAATATTATTCGTTCGATTCTCAAAATATGCAAAGTTCATTCGAATGAATAGATCTATTCTATCGAAATAGCTATTCATTCGAATCTCAAAATAAGGCTGAATGAATATTATTCGTTCGATTCTCAAAATATGCAAAGTTCATTCGAATGAATAGATCTATTCTATCGAAATAGCTATTCGTTCGAATCTCAAAATAAGGCTGAATATTGAATGGATTTGATGCATCGATTATCCTGCTCCTCCATATCTGCTCTTCGCCACCGTCTTCACTTCTTATAAATAAAATAATTGCCATCTGTTTTTCTTGAAAATTTAACAATAAACTCTTGCTCATGAACTAGCAAATAACAATGAGGTACAAGTATTTACAAATAACAAAAAAAATACCGGCGAGGGATTTTACTTTTTTTGTTTTGTTGAAAATTGAAAAGTGTGACCAGGTGTGTATAAAGTAAAAAGAGACTTTGAAGTTACATGTTTTTTTTGTTGTTAATCAATTTTAAACACAATTAAATTGACATGGAAGCTAAAACAAATCTAGTATTTTACTATTCAAAAGTTTTAAATTTATTTTGTTATTGTTTCATGTCAATAAACTTACCATACTATTTTCTAAATGCTCCCAAATTTTAAAATTTCAGTTTTTATTGATGTTATTTAAATAGTAAACTTTACCGGGCCTTTAACATTACTTATCCTTACTTTAGTTTTCTTAAATGAGAACGCATTATTTTGACCATCATTTTTATAAAAACAAAAATTCTTCGAAAAAACAGCTTGGTCATACTAAATTAAATAGAAATGTCAGTAAATGTCAAAGAACTGATGTTCATTTTATGCATTCATTCGATAATAAATATTATTCGTTCGATTCTCAAAATATGCAAAGTTCATTCGAATGAATAGATCTATTCTATCGAAATAGCTATTCATTCGAATCTCAAAATAAGGCTGATAATTATTGATCGATGACAATTCTTAACTTTTGAATTTTCTAAAATAAAAATGAATTATTTAAAATTAGTTGAAAATAAATAAAAAAAAATAAATAAAAAAACCTACAGCACAACACTTTAGAAAAATCGAATTAAAAATTACACCGCTCTTAAGGCAAGAGAATAACTAGCTATTGTGTTGTCTCTATCTTCCTGTGTATTCATTGTTTTGTCTATATTTTGTTGTATACGTAGACTTTCAAGTGTGTACCTATTATTTGTTCTCTTTGCCTTGTCGATTATTACTAGAGATGAGCAAAAAATCACGACCTGTGATTGTCGACCTGTGAGTCAAAAATCACAATCATTACCTGTGAGCGACGCTTTAATAAACCTGTGAGTGCCCTAATTGTGATTGAAAATCAAAACTGTAATAAAATCACAACAAAAAGAAACGAATTACAAATCACGACAATCATACAATGCACTTTATGAACTGTGAACAAAATCACGACGAGAGAAAAGTCAACAATGAGTAAAATGAATCAGAACGAGAACTGTAGTCGTGATTTAGTTATTATTTTAGGAACTGAACGAAATCACAATACAGAAAAACAAAATCTCAGGACTCATGATGAAAATATGAAGAACAGATTAATTTTTATTTTTAGTTTAGGATCCAAAAGGTAGAAGTGAATTGTGAACTGAGGTCCTGGCCTGGTTGTGATTTTGTACACAAGGACAAGGAAAAGTGAAACTAAAATTTTGACATTGCAAATTTTCGGGTTTCCACTGGAGCTAGAGAGCTGGGCGAGACATTAAGGTAATTTCCACCTCCTAAACCGATTGGCGCACTCCGTTTTTTGATCCACCGTATGTATGTATTAGAAATGTTGGGCATTCGATATTTTAGACATGCGAGATTTTGCTATTCGATAATTTTGAATTCGGGGCATGAGATTTTTAGCATTTTTGTATTCATGGTTATGCCCTACGAGGTACCTACTTTTAATTACTTATTTGTTGTCCTCATTTTATTACTTTATATTTCACTGAGAATTTTTTTTTTTGGCCTCCAAAGACATTCCAAACTTGCCAATCACAATCACAGGTTAAACTCGCAGTGATTCAGAAATCACAGTCACAGTTATACTTGTGATTGGAAAATCACAGTTTAGCTCATCTCTAATTATTACTGTGTTATCAAAGTCTGCGGAGTGTCCAGTTTCTAGTATGTGCTGTGATAACCCAGTGGATTCTCTTTTGTTCCGAATATCCGCTTTGTGTTTGATTAGTCTCGTCTCCAGTGATCTCTTAGTTGTCCCAATGTAGATCAAATTACACGTCTCCCCTTCCTTGCCACTGCCCCCAAATTTTATAAATGATGTCATGTTGTTGTTCTTTTTCTATTTTGGTTTTTGTGTTGGTGAATAGTTGTCTTATTGTTGAGTTTGTTTTGTGTTGTGAGCGAATGTCACATGTTTTCCCGCCAAAAGTATATAATATTTTTTGTACACGTATTTTTGTTAAGGAACATTTTTATTTTAGAGTAAATGCGTTTATCCAATTTATAATGAAATACGGAACCATAAAACTAAATAAACATTTTGTCGCCCTCGTGGAATAAGCGCCTTCCACCCGTTTCAACGCTGCTGTACCTTCCATATAGATTTACTTCACATCCGCGTTCAAACTTTTTTGGCATTCGTATATTCATCCTCGGTATAGGTATATGTGGAAAACAATGTTTTTCAGAGTTGTCCTCGCCGTGGATCGATTTTTATGAGGTTACTGATGATGGGGAGTTATAGCTGTAGGGAGCTGTTAAGCCACACAAAATATAGAACACTGGGTCAATGGTATGGATATACGTTTTGTACGTTCACCGTTTCAATGATTTATCTCATGTTATCGTCGTTAAATTTTTTGTTATTTTTTTTTGGCTTCTTTTACGTATTTATAGTCGTAAGTTGGGTAAGGACAAAAATACTGCTGGCTGGGTTTTTCTTTTGTTACTTCGGAGAATATTATATTTTTTTAATTGACATTGGGATTGTTAGATATATCAGCAATTTAATTAAAATTTAACATCGAATGGGATTTGCGTGGTTTTATTTAAAACAAAAAATAATTACCATGGTTTTGAGTATATTGGGGATTACTTTTTTTTTTTTTATTTCCACCTGGGTTGTTGATTTTAAATCTTATGAGATGTGCCATTTGAAGAGGGCGAAATGTATACATTTTATTCCTAAAATTAACATTTCTTGTGCTGATCTATACGACTGACAATTTGGCAGTATATTCCCGGCAAAATAAGGGATAAGGCTGGATTTACACGACTGACAAATTGGCACTTTGTTGTCAGTAAACTGCCAAACGAATGAATTTGTCCATTCATCTGCCGCAGTTTTTTGACAGATTACTGCCAGAATACTGCCCATTTTTCCGTGGTGTAAATCCGGCATTAGACTAATGCCTTAATGACATACATGTACACGAAGTCAAATAATCTGATGCTTTGGGATGCGCAGGTTTATTCTACATTGTTAGTTGTAATTATTTGTAAAATGGTGTCATCACATATTTTCATGATGTAAGTATAATTATAAACGTCACTTGAACTTGGGCACTATTTTTCTGACAGTGGCATGTTTTGGACAGAAATACTGCCAATTTTCAGTCGTGTACGCACTCAGCATTGGCTTGAAAGAAAATTTACAGTAAAAATTTTAATTTTGTTGGTTAGGTTCAAAGAAAAACAACCAAAAATACTAAAAATTCCTGCATCAGGAGAAAGCAATATTGTTATTTAAATCAAAAACTTTTTTCATCAAAAATGTTAAAATAGTTATATTTATGTACGTCAAACCTAAGTGATTTTAGTTTTTATAATTATTTTGTTTGGATATATAATTCCATACTTTATTTTTTGAAGATGGATCATAAGTCCATAGTTCTGGAAAAATGCTATAGATTAGCGTTTCCAGAGTTTGAATTATTTCAGAAAAGCAAAACTTGATATTCAAAATGAAGTTTTGGAAAAACAGATTCAAGCAAAGCTTAATTTCGCAAAGTAAAATCTTTCTTAAATTATTTTTTTTAGAAGTTGATTTATAAAAAAAATGTTAATTTTATCACTAAGTTTTTGAAAAATCGCACAATATTTTTGATACTTACAGAGAATTTTCAAAAATATGAATTTGGAAAACAGAAAAGCAGAATTTCGAAAAAGTGATTTTTTTAAGAAAAGGTACATTTATAACAATTATATTATAACTTGTAAACATGTATGTATGTTTTTTTTTCTTTAAAGTCTTAAGAGTGAAGTGCGTTATTGGCGTTGCCCCAAATCTTGTGAGATATTTCATTTTTGTTTGTAAAACAAAAATACCTAGTTTTTTTTTTTGCTATACCTGACACTTGGGTAGATATATATCAATCGAAAATCATTTTTCTCTTACGCAATTTTTTTCCACAATGCTTTATGGAAATTTTAAAACTTTATTTTAAATTTTAACTCTTATAATGCTAGTTTACATTCAACGACATGTTCATCGCGCAAACAGAATATAATTTACTATTACTAGTATAACTCTCATTGTTATATATGTACTTAATATAAGGGGTGTTTTTTTCCAAAACCGCAGGGAACTATAGGTGGAAAAAACCACTCCATCGGGGATTAGCTCAGAAAAATTTGACGTTTCCATACAAACTATCGATAACAATCCAGCTGTTGGCAGAGGTGTTGCTCAAGTCACAAGGACATCAATTCGTCGTTGTTCACAAAAAATGTTATTCAACGTTATGGAAAACTTGCCACTACCTCGGCAAGTGGGAGGTCACTTGAACATCATTCTTTTTCATCATAAACCGGAACCAATAAACTTTAATTTCCAATGCATATAATTAAAGCTTTCATACAATTTATATGTCTTTTATTTAAAATTTAAAAAAGATACGTCAAATTTTAACATCATTTACATTAGATTAGATTTGGATTGTGAAATTGAGCAATTTCAAGAATTCAATTTTAAATTGAGCAAAGTGTCCACACTGTTAGTGACACAATTTAGTTTGACGTCTTTTGTCATATAATATGTATAAAAGTCCTATCAAATGTCTATATCTATCCAGTTGGAGAGCTGCCATTACTTTCGAATCCAAGACATTATGGGCAGTTTGATCATAAATATATGTTTCGGGATGGTCTACATATACATATGTACCTCGCTTTCCATACACAGTGCCACAAACAGGCTAAAAACTGCTGCCACTTTACTATAATAAAAAGCTCCGTGTTTTTTTAATAAAAATTACAAGTTGCACTTGCAATATGTCACGCATTGGACATGGCTTGGCAGTGCTAAGTCTATAGGCTTGAATCCTATCAGTGTAAAGTATTTGAATTCAAAATAAGGCTAGACTTGGCACCTCTTAAGGAGTCTGACCTCTGATGATCGTGTATGTCCCCGTGAAATAGCTTTAACTCAAGCAAATATAAATTTACTGCGGTAATAGTAAAATTACTGGCCCAAAAATTTAAAACATCCTGATTTTAAGGTATTAGCATGATACTAGTTAACATTTTATTATATCTTTAAAGCTCTTTATTAAAATGTTTTAAGTTTTATAAAAAATTGTAACTATAGTAGCCGTGTTTTTTTATCTACGGTCTGGATCAGGATCATTTTTTTAATACGTAATACAACAAGAACTTGGGATCCTGCTCTCTATCTGGATCGATTTTAAAGATCCGAAAATTTGTTCCCACTCTTGCGGGTAGATGGCTTCTCATGGTATGGTAGTGTGAAATGTTTTGTCAATGGGCACTTAAATTTGCGTATTACTTTTAAAAAATTAGTTTAAGAAAAAAAAAGTAAATTGGAAAATGTTCAGAACTCTTTGTTTGCTTTCGGAAACTTTAATCAGAAATCCTTTTTTTTGGAATTTGAAAATTTTTGGTTCTAAGTCAATGGACACTTTAAATTGACCTAACTTTTCCAATTTTGCAGAACTCTTTCTAAAACCCACCAGGAACTCTAGAAATCTTGATTTTAAGCTAAATAACATGCTCAGAACTCTTTGTCTCAAAAAAGTCCTTGCTGCGGGAAGTTAGCTTTTTTTCCAATTTTAACACTTCCCCCCAGAACTATTGAAAAAAAGTATGAGGAGCTCTAGAACTCTTTGTTTGCTACCGGGAACTCTCATTTTTTATCAATTTTAAACAATTTTTTTTGCTAACTTCACAGGACTGTACAAGTACGATGCTTACTCAAATTGCTTTAACACGATACTAAATCGTCTAAAATTTTGGGCCATTGTATTTTTATTCAAAGTTCTAAGTCAAACCATTCATATTAAAGAATTCAAATTGATTTTGTAATTTCCTTTCTCAGTCTCATGATGTCAATTGCTCTAAGCGGGATATCAAAATATGCGGTTACCTATACAACTGCATAGCTTTTATATAAACAAAGCAAAGTTACCTCGCGATAAGCCCACACCAACACCATACATACATTTTAAACATGCGGTATTCCGGTATTGCAACAAAAAGTCGTTCTTGAATTTTTGTGACCACACATGTGCTGCAACATTTTGTGGTATAACAAAAAATTTCATATGCCTAAGTGAATATCGTTTGCGGTTTGCATTGCGTATTTCACGAAATAATAGCTATAGTCCGATAGTCCGGTATTGTGCGGTATTACTTTTTGGTACCAAAAATAATGGTTTCTACCATATCCATCAGAAGCTAATTCCCAGCAAATAAAAAACCATTTATCCATCCATTCATATGGCTTGCTTGATTCTCGTCCTCAAAGGCATATTTCAGATGATAATGTTGGTTGTTAACTCGCTGCTCGCTGCAGCCTGCAACTGCAACACAAAAAATGCAGCTTCCCACTGTGCTACAGCTATCATAATTACAGCAGCCACTGTCTACTTGCTTCGGATAAACTCGGTTGGTCTGGGTAACACGCTGAGGCTGATGCTGATATGCCAGTCCCAGAGTATAGCTATACTTCCCCCATCCTCGCTCACTTTCAATTATGCAAATTATGGATAATTGCAATTTGATTACCAGTCCCATCGGCCGGTTGCCGCCGACACACAATCACTGAACATGATCTAATTCGACTTTGTTACGAGTGGCAGTCGAGTCGGTCATCAGAGAGAACACTTCACCGCAAACCACCACCATACCACCACGACCGCCATGGTGATGGTCTCTGGCTTTGCGTGGTACCGCTGACACCAACGCTTGTCGGAGGAGGAATCCAAACATTTCCTGGACTATTGCACGACACGAACACGACAACTATACGACTTGCTCCTCTGATGGCCGACACAGGAGAGAGATCAAACGCAAGGCGCAAGAATTGCACTCCACTGCAATATTATATTTTCGTAATGTGATATTAATGGAGGTGGAAATAATACGTCTCGACTGTGAAAGTCGTGTGCAAGTGATGGATTATTGCAGGTTTGGTATTAGGTGTTTGACAATTTAAATTTGAATCATTAGATTCAATACGCAAATAAGTACACTAAGAGCTATTTTAAGGAATTTGGTAAGTACCTGATAAAACATATCAGCACTTCAGCAGTTCCTGTTCATTTCTTGTCCTTATTTAAGCCAAATTGTTGGACATTTGTAGAAGAATTTTGAAAAAATATTTTAGACACAAACATTTCGGATGTAATAAAAATTATAGAATGCGAAAGACATGATAAGGCCAGCATTTTCGGTTGCTGCGATAGAAGTAAAAGTTGCAAATATGTATCTGTATCTCTTTGGTTCTTGACAGAACAGATTGAGTACAAAACAATGCATCTTTAATTTTTTAGAAAAACATAATGGTGAAGAAAAATGTATCCATAAAATTTTGCGAATTTGCGATATTTTTGAAAAATGTTTTCTTCACATTGCGGCACATGTTGAGCACATTATAGCACATTTTTTGTAAAAATCTAAAATGGAGGTGCTAACTTCATGCTTGATATATGTATGAGTATAAAAAAGACCCAAATTGTATTCTGATTGGTACTACTGATGATGATTAAAATTTATTTCATGTTTAAATCATTTATACATAGTTCACAAGTTAATTATGACGTACATATGCTAGCAAGATGGTTTCTCTCTGCGGACTTAATTTGGCATACGAACAGTAGTACGATCGGTGTGAGTAATGGTTAGATCAATCACATTCATGTTAGGAGTCAAAAGACCAGCCAGCATGTCAGCGCCAGTTGGAGGCAGACGATCGAATGGGAAACCCATAGGACGGCGATCCGGATAGAGGCGATCGCGAACTCCGCAGAATGATGATGCATCACTGCAGGTGCCAACCAAGTCTTGGTCAACCTGCAGAAGGAGAGTGATCAGACAAAATGTCACTTTGGAAATGGTTACATGCTATATCTACGTACCCTATCGTCATCAAAGTTCGAAACCATGACGAACAATTCACAACGGAGGCCTTGTGGCAGACCCTTGGGAATGAGCATGTGCTGTGGCCATCCGCAGCCACAGAAGTTGAATTCAAGCTCTTCGGGTGCTCCAGCAGCTGGGCGATTAGCGTCCAAGTTGCGGAAAGTCCTCTCGAACGGAACAGTTACACTGGACTCAGTTGATCGGCGCCGAACGGTGTTCTGACCAGGTTGGACTAAAAGATAGCGTTTTAGAAAGGTTTCGAACTAATTTTTGGACTTATAAGCAACTTACGTGATACAACAAACTTATCGAGCTCAACCATCATGTGACGTTGATCCCTCAGCAGCATGGGTTGACCGCGTTCATCAGTTTTCGGTCCCAGGAATATACGAACTGTTCCGAAACGTTGAGCTCCACCGGCATTGTTAATGTTAATGGTGTAGGTGAAAGCTTGGTGCTGCAAATGTGTCACTCTGGCGAAGACATTGCCTCTGGGCACGAAGTCCAGACCACGAGAGAAATCAATGTCCGACTGTTGCCAGAAAGTTTGGAGGTTGTTGGTGCCACTTCCACCATCGTTGTCGACCTGCACTGCAGAAATTGTGATGTCGCGATAATTCAACTGGTTCTGGTTGTAAGGGGCGAGAGACTCCTTGTGCTCTTGGAAGACATCATCGACAAATGCGTGCCACTTGTAGAAGGCAGGATCACGCATAGCAGTAGCCGAGTCCCCAATGACTCCGAAGGACTCCAGGTAGCGATGGTCAGGATCGTGGCAATATGAGATGAAGACGTGACCCATGTTGTGCAGATCACCATAGAGCTGACGATTGGGTGAAATGATCGATGATTCCATCATGTTACCAAGGATATCAATGCCAGTATTCTCATCGAGTGTAATACGGTTTCCAGATTCCTATAGAAAGCCAAAATAGAGAACAAGTGTTTCTTTAAAATATCGATTTACTTTTAACTTACATCAACAACAAATCCTTGGTGAATAGCTTCGTAGAACCTATCCCTCCAGCGCTCCAAGTCAGCCACATCTAATTTAATTTGATCCAACTCACGATCGAGATCTTTCATGGGGGTATTGGCAAAGCGTGGAGGCCATGCACGACTGGCAACAAGTGAGTCCATTTTCGGGAAGTAACCCTCAGGAATGGGCTCACGCAAGTTGTTAAGGCGCTTTACACGGGACATATTATTGCTGAAACGTTCCATGTTGTATCGGGCCACGATCTGCTGATGCATGTAGTAGAAAAGTTCACCACGACGATCCTTGGCAACGATTGCACGATCAGAAGCTTCGAAAGGGTAAACCAAATGCCAATGCCAATGGTGGAGGTTCACACCCATATCCTCACGGAAGTACCACATACGATGCTCCTCATCCAGATCGGATGCGGTGTAGTCCTTGGGAATGATGATCGGCATACGGGATCCGTCAGGCACCACACTCACTTCTTCACGCATCTCAGTAAATACCTTAGAGTCGACGAATTTGGCTGGGAAAGTTTCTACAAACGAGGGCAAATCGATTCCCTTTGTATCAGGGCGATTGAGCAGGGCCACCGACAGAGAGTAGTTGAACAGGAAAGCATTCACACGATCCCTGGCGAATGCGGCAACACTTTGCAAATCATCAATGTTTCTCAAACCCATAAAGATGTCAATCAATCTACCAGCAAGGCGACGGTGACGTGGGATGAACAACGAGAACTGCTCACGACGGCCAAGGGCCATCGGGATCTTGAGGTCAGGGATGCTTATGTCCTTGACGGGAATTCTTTGCTCGGCTTTCTCGCCGAACCTGGACTGGACCTCACCTCCGATGGGGCGATAGCGGTCCGTTAGGAAATGGTCGGGAACATCGAAAATCGTAGAACGTTTACCCTTTTCCATGAAAATCGGCTCCGATGGGCGGTCGAAGAGCAAAACCAGATTCTTTTTATCAGCCATTTTGGTTGAAGGTTTTTTGTTGGTGTTATTGAAAGTAAAATGAAATCAAAAATCGAAGCAAAAACTGTTACTTTGATGTCTAATGGACAACTACCAGAAGACAAGTGTGACAACTGCAGCGAAAACACTTCGATTTATACCCCAAAGAACTTAACCACAACTTTAACGAAATAAAGATAAAAGTAAAATTTGATAGGTTACAATATTTTTAGAAATACAATTTCCAGTTATCTAATTTGAGGGTCAGAATATGAGACATGAGATAACATATACATTGTGGTTTAGAAATATTTTTTGGGTAAACGTGTGCACTCACAAAAGTACTGATAGGTATTGGAAACAGTGCCTGTTCTTAGACCACAATTTTTGACAATGGACAACATAGATAGCGGATGTCTACTTTTAGACAGCGAAAGCGATAAAGAAATGGCCTCGATACTGTACTTATAATTTTTTCGGTTACCTTTCTTACAATTATTTGACAGATGTTTTGAGTGACTCTTGAATACTGACATACCAAACTGTCATACATATCTATGTAGATACTCGATCTCAGAGGAAGTTTTGAGTAAGATACATTTCAAGTTATTATACCTACTTAGATACTATTTTGATTTCTTCTTTATCGAAATTCCTTGTTAAGAAAATTCTGATCGTTAAAGATACTCTATTTCAAATTAAATTCTTGGCAACTCTAACTCCTAAATAGTTGGCCAGGTTTCCAAATTGCTTGATCGTGTGTTATCAAATTAAACCATTGACTTTGTACGACTTTATTATTTCACAAAGAAATTGTTAAAAAATAAATCCTCACGCAAAACAAATAACCTACCTTTGCGATTTGTTTATTATACCCTTCGCAGGCTCCCACGACATATTCAATTCATTTTCGCTAAAACCGCAGTAAATTAGATAAACTATACGTCTGCGAGTCTGCACAGCAATGTTATTCAATTTATTTCATCCAGACGCACTTTACAGCTTGGAGCTCATAAATTCGTTTCTAGAATGCCATCAGGCCAGGCCAGACCTCCGGGAAAGGGCTCTTTCCTTCTGCTGAAAGATTCTTTTTTTAATAATCTTATTTCCTTAGCTGATAAAATGTCTGCATTCAGAATGCGAGTAATAAGCACATTTCAAAGATCTAAAGATACATTATCTCAAATCGTTGGCATTATTATTGTGTGCATGTATGTGCGGGGGATGAAATAAAGACAGTTATAACTACAGAGAGTGGCCACAAAGGCGCTTTGCAAAACACATAACATATCGCACACACCGTGCAAATAATAAAGAAGTCGAATATCGACAAGCAACGCCTCGTATAGCGCATTCCCCCCACACTGAGACTTCCGACATAATTTGTATGACCATAGAGGTTGACTGCTGCATATAAGAAGAAGTTCGCCCAACTTGCAATACAAATAGGTATTGTGGCACGGATATGTGCTCAATTTTGAAGTTATCTATGCTGTAATTCGTATAGTAGATATACTTATACTCTTATTTGGTCTCGATTAAGTGCTCAAGGGCAAGCAATATTTTAAAGATTGTTGAAGGTGGGTTTCGAATTGTTTTGATAGGAGGGTTTCGTCGAACGCAGGTCAATTTATTACGAGAATTTATTTTGTCGAGGAAAACAGATTCTTTTTTAGTTACTCTTTTGAGTTTTCAGATGTAGTTTGCTTTATAGCCCAAGAAAATTGATGTTAATCTGCGAAAAAGATCCAAGTGAAGAGTTCCAAAACATAATTATCTCAATTATTTCTATTTTGGCAAAGAAAAAAAATACTGTTTTAAAAGCCCATTGCGAAATCGGGTGCGCATACAAAATTATTCAACGTTTAATGTCAAAAACATCGGTTTTTTGAATATAACTTTTAAACGGTAAACGGCTTCGAAAATTTTATCACTCAAAACTTATAGATCATGCTATTTTATACAGAAAAGTTGGCAACATTTTTCTTTCTCTGATTAACTGTTTAGAAGATTTTACCATTTCAGAAAAACCTAAAAAAAAACGAGAATGTCAGTTTTTCGCGTATTACTCCTAAACATTAGATGTAAGGGTTATCCAAAGAAACAGGAGTGTCAACTTAGCGAAACAACATTCACCGATCGTTAAGTGGTTAGGTGGATAATTTGCCGTTAATTAATTGTGACGATTTCGAATTTCTCGTTTCATGTTTTCTATGTTTATTTTGCTGCTTTGCTAAGTTGATATCAACTTGCGAAGCACTCTCCAAAAATGGGTAAAAACTTCTTAAATTAAATGTTTTTCTTCTTAATAATTTTCCGTTCGGTAGATTTTAATTATTTGTGATAATTTAAATTTTGTCGTGCTATGTTTTCTATGTTATTTTTTTTTTGTTTGCTGCTTTGATAATTTGGTGTCAGCTTAGCGAAGAACCCTCTCAAAAAACTGGTAAAACCTTCTTGTATTGAATGGTTTACTGCTCAATAAAATGTCTTTCATTAGCGGTGAATTAGTTGTGACAATTTCAATTTTGTCCTGCAATGGTTTCTATGTTTTTTTTTTTTTTTCTGATGAATTGGCAAATTCATATAAAGTTAGCGAAACACCCTTCTTCTTATATGGTTTACTACTTAATAACTTGCCGTTCATCAGTTATAAATTAGTTGTAAGTTGTGATAATTTTAATTTTGTCATGCGATGTTTTTTTTCTAAATTCATATGAAGTTAGTTATAAGCACCCCAAAAAGTGGTAAAAACTTGTTGTTTTGAATGCTTTATTGCTCAATTATTTGACAGTCATGTAATCTACTAGATGTCACAATTTGATTGATTGTTTTCATTAATATCAAGTTATCGAAACACCCCCTCCTAAAAAGGGTATAAACTTCTTATATTGAAAGATTTATTGCTTAGTAATTTGGCGTTCATCAAACGTTAATAAGTTGTGACTGTTTCAATTTTGTCGTGCTATGTTTTCTATGTTTTTTTTTTCTGATAACTTGCCAAATTCGTTTAAGCTTAGCGAAGAAAACTTCTTTTTATATTGAATGGTTTATTACTTAATAATTTTCCGTTCATCAGTTGTGAATTAGTTGTGAAAATTTTAATTTTGTTGTGGGATGTTTTCACCCTCTCAAAAAGTGGTAAACAGTTGTTATATTGAATGTTTATATGAATTATGTATATCTCATGTAAACATCTTAAGGTATTACGTTGAAGTATTGCTGTGGGGCATTTTTAAGAGAAATCCCTTCAGTTATTGGGAAAATTCCTTTCTTTTCATTCTTCCCCTGTTTATTTCCCACAGAATAAAAAGAAGGTATTTACAAAAAAATTGGAGTATTTTTTCAGTAAGTTAAATTTCTTTTTAAGAAATAATTATGATTCAATTTTATCTCAGAAATCTTCGATAGTATTCAAAAATATCTTTTGTTTTTAAGTTAATATCCTTAAAAAACTAACTTCCAAAAGTTTAATTTTGTTTAATTATATTTATCTTATTCTTTCAGTTGAATTAAAGTATTCTTTGAGGGGATTCCCACAAAATGAGTCGGTTTTCCCCTTGACCCTTTAGAAGTAAAAATTCCCACAGAAAGGGATTTTTAACCACGATCCCTCAACACTGACTCTTTTTGATCTGATGAGCTGGACAACCATTTCGAAAAGGATTTCTGTTGTATTAATCACAAAATACCCATATGAAGATAAGAATGTTTCGTGCGTTTCACTCTCCAAAACCCATTTCTGTACATTGTTATATTTGTAATTTCATCCCGTGTCATGAATAGATGTTAAATGCAACAACAATTTAACCAGGTGTGTGAAGATCCCTACTGTCTATGTGTGAGGTTTTTATACACACATTCTCATTTTTTATCTGATATCTGACAGTTCAAGCTTGTAGGCAAATTAAAATGGCTGCCGGAGATTCTCATCTTTATGTGGCTTATCTGTGGTATAATTTCTAAATGAAACTTCCTTGACTTTTATCACGATGCATATATTTTTGAGTTTTAATTTAAAATTGAAAGAAAACTTAAACAAAAAAAAAATATAAAAAATGTGGTATAATTTTTCAAGTTTTTGATACTTTCTTTCTGAAGAAATCCTGGATACAGAATGGCCAACTGCCCAACGGCACAGTTTTGAAAGGCTTTTAAGTTCCTTTCTTAAACAACTAGACCACACATTGATGGGCTTCGTAAAATGTTCGTAGAGTATTTACTTGCTGAGATACTCAATTACACATCAAAATAAACAAACCAAAAATTAAAATTGCTCGAAACTTCAAACGTTGGAATAAAGTTAAAAAATCTGATTTTGTGCAAACTTAAGGCGTATGAGACCTTTTGGCTGTCTAACTTATGAAACTAAACTATTAACTCGACGATATGTAGGTGTAACTGACGTAAAGAAAGCAACCTTAAATATGTAAATCTTTTTTTTTATAACTTGGTTGACTAATGGGCAAGTCCTTGGAAAAATATTGAGAAGTTGCAAAATGTGCATAAATATTGTTAGCAAAACTTGTGTGGACTAAATTCATTCCAGAAAATGCCAAAATACTCAATGAATGTTATTATTGCTTCCTATACTTATTAAACTTAGCTTCCAACAAAAAGCCATTGTATTTATTAAACAGCTTCCGCTTGTTACAGCATTCAGGTCACGCCCGGACATCGACAATGAACCTCGCTCGGGACAGGAACAGCACTTGGCCACTACCATCGGCGACATCGTTGTCGTTGTCGTCCTGGTCACCAAAAATGTTGCAACTTGAACGTAGATATAGTGTAGGAAGGTCTACAAGTAGTAGGTAGTATATAAATAGTGGTATCCCTTTTCCCAGAAAATGAACCCTCCTCCCTATTGAATGAATATAGAGAGTTATTATGCGACACATTTGGAATTGATCCAAGAATATTTTTGGCTGATTCAACAGCAACATGGTGCTCTAGCTCAGAGCAGTTCGATAGCCTTTTTATCCCCCATAGTACCAACTATACTATAGCATGCAGATATTTTACGACAAACTTCATTCCCAGGAACATATACATCACACAACGACAAAGGAGCTGCCCTATGTTATAAGATTCTTTTGGGTATATTCTATACACCAGTCTCGCCATTCCTGATAGGGTCATCCATCCGCCTTCTTCGGGCCCAGTCGTTCAGCAGGCTGTACGTACGTACCATCACAACGGCCTTCGTGTATAGTGGGCTATGGCATGGGAAAAAGATTTTTTTGGTAGCCAAAAAGTGAATGACCGCTCGATGGAGTGTAGAGTTTTGTTGCAGGTTGTTCGGTTTTTGGTCTTTTAATAAATTTCTCTGAACGAGTTATTTAATGGAATTTATTGGAAATGAAAATGGCCCGGTTGTTGTTACTTTGGGTTTCGTTGGATATAGCAATATAAAATTGTTATCCATGAGGAATACCTACAAAAGAAAGAAGTTGAATTGCCTCTGAGGATAGTGCTATACTGGCGACCAATGTAAGGTACTTTTGTCTAAATATTTTTGGGAGCAATAAATCAGTCAAAAAGCTATTAGAACATGAAAAAATTTCCTTTTTTTTCCTGATGTATCAATTTTTTTTAAAATGTGTGATTAGAGTCCAGTTGTTCCCGTCCTCGGATATGTTCCGAGTTGTTCCAATTTTTGTTTTTAAATATTACATAATTTCATTTTTGATCTAACACCCTACACCCTTATTTACTAAAATCTAAATTTTGAAAGTTGTTGATTGCGTCTGTGTTAAGTGCAAAAATAAAATGTTTGGAGACTTCAACGAAGGGTAGATACAAGAGTGCTCATGGGGTTTATATCGATTTTTATAATTTTTATGTAAAGGGTATAACCACTTAAAATCATTTATTTAAATTTTTACTTTTTCTTAGAGATTTATACGAAGCAAACAATTAACAAACTTAAGTCTCCAAAGAATAAAGCCAATAAGGTTCAAAGAGCTTAGTATTTTGACGTCTGTAAAGTAAGCGTTGCCTTTTTCACCTAAAAGAGAAATGGGATCACGACAAGAATTAGCATTATTTTTTGGATTCTCTTTTGCATTTTCTTCTGGCTTTAGTCGAGTGTACCTCTGCTGCTAACTTCACTGGTGACATGATGTTTGTTGCAACAACCAGACAATCTATTAATTCAAGCAAACCCTCAGGATACATGTGATGTAGCCGTGGATTTTATTTTGTTTTTAAGTAGCTAATCGTGAAAATTTAGTATTTTTAGAAAAAACATACTTTTCGCCAATTTTTCATTTGGGGAAGGAAAGCACTATTTTTCTATGCGAATTCAATCAAAACTGCTAAATAATATACACATTTTATCAGAATTTAAAAAAGGTATACCTACTTAAAATATTTCCTCCTTCGTGACATTTTTTTACGCGGTGATTCGCATAATGTGTCACAAAAAGCTAGAGCGTGTAAGTTAGGTTGAGACAGAAAAAAATCGTATGGGAGGGGTTTCTATTCCCTTCCGTTTAGCCAGGAGGGGCAATTTGCAATTTTCTAAAAAAAATAATTTAAAACAGAAATAAAAATATGTAAAAACAACGGTTACACATACAATGCCATGATATACCTTTTTGTAAAGCCAGAAATCTTTTCTTTTATTATATTTCTAAATAAAGTTGTTTTACAGCAAAGTTTTTGAAAAATTAATTTTCAATCTCAAAATATAAAAAAAAAAATTGAAAAAAATTTGTTCAAATTAATTTTTTTCAAAGTTTTACGTAATTAAGTAGTATTTTTGTTTTAAATATTCAATTCTTTTGTTAATTTTTAGTCAAACTCTTAAAACTGGATGCCAAAATCTCTTTAATTTCTTTAGTAAATTGAATTAGTCAGGAGGGGCCATTTTCTAAAAATATTGACTTAAAACAGAACCAAAAATATTAAAAAAACAACCGTTACACATACAATGCCATGATATACCTTTTTGTAAAGTCAGAAATCTTTTCTTTTATAATGCTTTTGAAAAAAGTTATTTTGAAGAATAGTTTTTGAAAAATAAATTTTCAAGCTTAAAATTTTGAAAAAATAAATTTAGAAAAAAAAATTCAAACTAATTTTTTTTCAAAATTTTACGTATTTAAGTACTAATTTTGCTTTCAAAATTCAATGCGTTTAGGTATAAGTTTTTAGTCAAAAACTGAAAACCGGATGCTTAAATGTCTTGTACTTTTTGAGAAAATTGAAAAAAAACTAAATCTACTTTACTAGCTACGTAATGGAAATAGGATCTTTAGAGCAACTTTAGCAACGGATTGGAGTCAAATTAATTTTATTTCTGTTATTTTCAATTTTCTAAAAAGTAGAAGAGATTTTAGCTTCTGGTTTTTGGTATTTGACTTAAAATTAATAAGGTCATTAAATATTAAAAACAAAAATGCTTATTTATAACGAAAAGTTCTGAAAAAAAATTAGTTTGAACAAAATTTTTTCAATTTGGTTTCGAAATTTTGAGTTTGAAAATTAATTTTTCAAAAACTATTCTCAAAATTAACTTTATTTAGAAACACAATAAAAGAACATACTTCTGGCTTAACAAAAAGGTGTATCATGGCATTGTATGTGTTACCGTTGTTTTTAATATATTTTTTTTTTCTGTTTTAAGTCATTTTTTTTTAGAAAATCATCCCTTCTGGCTGAACGGGGGTGAATAGACCCCCTCCCATACGATTTTTTGATGAGTTCTAAAAATCTCTTGTGATTACACCTCCGCACTTTTTTTTTTGTGCTCTATAGATAGCTACTATTAACTTTGTCACCGCCCTTGTCCCAATTCTTGTATCCTTTCATGAAAAATGTCTTTATGTGAAAGGACAATTTAAGGACTCGTCCTTCCTTCCTTTTCTCAACTTAATGGAAGTTCATATATAAATGCAATATTCAAGAAACTATAATAAAGAAAATTCCCGCTTCTGCAATTTGAAACAATAATTCTCTCAACTGCTCGTCCTAAATAATTCTCCTCAACGATTATTGCCGAAACTTATCGAATTGCTCCATTGCTTGGGTAACTTGGTATATATCTGTATATAGGTTAGATATACCGCACAAGTAATATTAAATTCCCTCCAAAACTGACAAAAGTACAAAGGTGTTTTTTTTTTCTTTTTTGCCTTCGCCTCGTCATCGCGTTTGTAGAGTCGTTGACTGCCTCAAGTAAGCCATACCTAATAACAATTTTAATAAAACATTCAGCGAGGACTTAGTTTCTGAAACTCCTTACTTTAGCAAGTTTTTTGTGTGGAAAATTTAAATACGTCATAAACCACTCAGTATAAAAGCGCTCCTCTGCCTATCGCCCTGTGCACTGTGCTGTAGGTAGGTTTGCAAGGCAGTGTAGCACCTCTTGAATGGGGAATGAAAATAATAAAAAAAAAAAAAAACCCAAATACCGACTGACACAATAATCCCTAATCCGCCTCTTTTTCGGAATCTCTCTCTCTCTCTCTCTCTAGAAGAAGAGTCATAATGATGAGCGCTCGGAATTTTGATTATACGAGCACAACAGCGTGTTCATTAAGCTACAGCGCTACAATATACACCAATGTTGATTGTTTACTTGCTGGGATGACTTCTACACAGAAGCGTAAGGATTCAACGATTTAACTCTTTGGAACCAGGAGCAGGAGCAGGAGCAGGACTCCAGCGCGTGTTGGTTGGTGATTAAAAAAAGGAAGAATGTACCAAACAAATGGAAATAAAGTGGTACAACGAAAATATACGTGCTATCAGCATTTGGGCGCTTTGTTCAAGATCCTGTACGGATTGCGGGTGGAATGAACTGCTTGACATTGTCCTAAGTGTATAGGCCATTGGACCCCTCCAGAAATCTGTATGTTTTATAAGGTTGCCTATGAAGTGATGGTAGAGGTGGTGGTTGAAGAGACGACGAAAAAGCTCAATGAGCTGAATCCTCGATGTGAGAGGGAGAGACAGTTTAAGCCTTTTCCGGCCGAAGTAATGTTGGAGATTAGTCAATTTATGGGGCATCGTTCTTAATGCACGATTTCACACTGATTCGCAAATGGCAGAGAGGCCTTGTGTATGGTGTTTAGAGTTTGGGATGTGGTAGTTGGTAGCTGGTAGATATGTAGGCCAAAGAGGACATTGGCATCAAAATAAAGTTAAAAGGAGTTTTGTAAAGTGGTTTTGGCCGTTTAGATTCTGATTTGTTTTGTAAAACAACAACAGTCTTCAAAAATAGCTATATATAGTATGAGAGTCGGTGGGAAGGTTAAATTAACTTAGCAAGCATAATAATGTCACCCTTTACTGGCCCACGTTGTTGGTGTCCATTAGGGAAATGAGCAAACAGACTCCTTAGCGAGAACAGGATCAATAAACCCCACAACGGGGCCTTCTAAACTCTATTGCGTTAAAGTAGAAAAACGTGATTAAAAACAAGATCAAATCAAAAGAGAAGGCCAAAGATTAGAAATTTGGAAAAAAAAAACTTCCAAAGCCCTACTAATAATTGGGAAATAAAACCATGAATTTCCACATCCTGCGCCAGACTAACCAAAAACGGACTTGAAATAAGAACGGGCCTCCTTGCTGGGCATTATAAGCTTCAAGCAGATATCTTAGTATTTTTGGGGCCTAGTGTGCAGTTCAACAGGCAGGTTCTGGAGAAAACACCGAATCATTAGGTAAATATGATGCACATTGCACATATGTGTACAAAAAGTCTTGTCATATTCTACCTAAAATCCAAAAATTCAGTATCGTCAATTTATAACTTTTATCGAACCAGAAGCCGCTATTTATTTATATTGAAGAATTCAATTTTATATATTTAAAAATACATATTTTTTTTGACTTTTTCAATCTTTTCTGCCCCGAGCATCGGTATTCGGATGCTTAAGAAGTATTATTGCCTAGATCTCGGTTTCCCAAGACAAAGCTAACCGGTAGCCAGCCTTACAATATAGACTTACATCAATTATATAGAAGATATAGAAATAGCCTCTGAAGCACACTCCAAATACTAGAGTTTCGCAAAGGAAAGAATTCCAAGGAAGGGATGTAAGATGAGCAATCTTATTAAATTCTAGATGGGAAGACAATACCTACCTCTTTAGGTCGCAATTAACCCCAATTTTATTAGTTCTTGGCAAAAGCTATCGGATAGAGAGAAATTTAGGAGAAATTTAAGTGTTTCGCATTATATCTTTCGATGATCAATACAAATTTGTTTCACAAAATTTGCCAAAATGTTTACACTGGCGGAGAAGCCTCTGTTAATTTCCTATTCAACCAAGCCTCACCGACGAGTCGCAAAGTGTTTCAAGGTCATCAGCTATTTTTATTACCTCAATTGGGGCGGGATAATTTTATACATAATATGAAATGCTATACCTAACTATTTTATATTTTTAAAAAAGATGTGACTCCAGACATGCAATTTATAGCAGTTTTGTTTTATAAAAGTACTGTTAATGTGGACCCGCAGAGCTAGAGCCCTCCACCGGTTGGAATACTTAAGGCAAAAAGATTTTTTTTTTTTTAAGTTAACTAACGCCCACTTTTAATGGCATATAACTGTTATAAAGTCCTTTTAAAAATATGGTAAAAGGTTTTTCAATAGGGACGCTACAAAAGTAGAGCAACAGGGACAGCAAACGATGCCATATTTCTTGCCGTTTTTTTTGACATTTCTCTTCAGTAAGGTTTGCCATTTCATGATGAAAAGATATACGAGCCAACAACGAGTCGAAATTATTAAAATTTACTACCGAAATTCGGAGTCAGTGGCCTCAACGTTAAGAGCGCTACGTCCAATTTATAGTCGTCATAATCGTTCTAGTAGATCAACAATTGAGCGTCTAGTGGAAAAATTTGAATCCACAGGCACAGTACAAAATGTTCCCGTGCCAGTGAGACAAAGAAATGCCCGTAGAGTCGAGAATATTGCTGCCGCTGAGGCTTCAGTTGCAGAAAGCCCAAATGTGTCTCTCACACGTCGTTCTCAAGCGTTGGGCATCTCTGTGACGTCGTTGTGGTGAATTTTTCGAAAAGATCTTGGTCTACAAGATTAAACTGACGCACGAACTGAAGCCTTTTGACCACCAGAAGCGTCGTATGTTGGTGAATTGGGCTGAGCAACAACTTGAAAATGATTCGGATTTTCATCGAAAAATCATCTTCAGCGATGAGGCTCATTTCTGGCTGAATGGCTTCGTCAATAAACAAAATATGCGGTATTGGTCAGGCAGCAATCCACACGTACTCCATGAGTCATCATTGCATCCCGAAGAAATTACGGCTTGGTGTGTTTTTGGGCCGGCTGCGTCATTGGGCCGTACTTCTTCCGTGATGATCAAGACCGGCACGTTACTGTGAATGGAGATCGCTACCGTTCAATGATAACCGAATATTTTTGGCCCCAATTGGATGATATGGACTTGGAGGACATGTGGTTCCATCAGGACGGCGCTACAAGCCACACAGCGAATGTCACAATCAATTTATTGGAAACCAAGTTTGGAGTACGTATTATCTCACGAAATGGTCCAGTCGCTTGGCCGCCTCGGTCGTGCGATTTGACGCCGTTAGACTATTTCTTGTTAGGCTACGTCAAGTCTAAGGTCTATGCCAACAAGCCAGCGACGATAGATGAACTTCGTACACGAATATCGAACGTGAAATTGCAGCAGTATCGGCCGATTTATGCTTGAAAACCGTCGAAAATTGGGTTCAGCGTCTGGAATTCTGCAATCGTGCCCGTGGTGGCCATCCAAAAGAAATCGAGTTCCATACATAATGGCATCGAACGTACTTTCACAGGAATAAAGAATTTGATTGGTATCCAAAACCGTTTTTGTTTTATTTAAAAAAAACTTTTGTAGCGCTCTTATTGAAAAACGATATAAGTTTTTGTTTTCAACATCCAATTTTAATATCTAAAAATAATTTTTGTATAGACTTTTGATTGACTCTTTATTTGATGACGATTAATCCAGGCAACGGCAGCAATGGCAGTCCGTGCTTCAATAGTATACAGATACAGACTGTAAATTCACTGAACAGAGATACTTTCCAAATTGACTTGAAAGCCTGTTTACATTGTGTGAGTACATGCAGATCATACCTCTTAAATTTGAGAGAGTGCTTCTTTCTTGTATCCACAGAACGCATCATTCTTTAGGCGCCAGTTATAGGTTTCATTGAAACTCACCATTGAAAATTGTAATTTTAAGATTTGAAGCACGTTAAAATCAAAATATGTGATTATTTTGACGGGATGACTTATTCTTGCCATAAAAAAATTCTCTACATAGGCCCCAGTTAAAGCTATCATTGAAACTCATCATTGAAAACTTTAATGACTAATTTTGGTACCTTTAGAAAGTGAAATCAGTATTTATTTTGATGCAAAAATAAAGCTGATGACATAAATTATAATTTTTGTTAAAAAAAAATTGAATTGGGTCCACACTTCGCCATAAAATGACGTTTAATTTTTCAATGATCATTGATAAGGTAGTTCATTCATTGAAATAATAAAAGTCATTTTATGTGGACGGCTGGTTCAAAACGAAAATTTTTTTCGGCACATATTAATAATTAAGTCACTACCTACATATTGGCATCAAAATAATTACTAATTTTGCCTTTTAAGTGCCTCAAAACCAATCATTAAAATTTTCAATGATGGTTTTCAATGATAGCTATAACTGGGGCCATAAAATGACTTTATTTCAATGATTGAACTACCTTACCTACCAATGATAATTGAAAAATTAAACATCATTTTATATCGAAATTCAAGCTATCAGCTTTATTTTTGCATCAAAATAATTTATGATTTTACTTTATAAACTTCTTAAAATAAACAATTGAAATTGTTAATGATGGTTTTCAATAATCAATTAAAATTGACATAAAATAAAATATTTTCAGAAAAAGATCAAATCTTTAATTCAATGAAAAACGACATAAGACTTAACGGCTTTTTTATGTAGACTTTTTTTTGGTGATTTTCTGCTCTAAAGCTGGCCAGATAGCATGGCAGCGCCAAATTGCATCGTGCAATTTGAATTTTCAACAAGTCGAATGCGTACACGAGCCAAATTGGCTCATATTGGCTCCGAGCCTATTTATTAAAATTTGATTGAATCGGAAAATCGATATTTCTAACAACTCAAACCTCCAGCAATTGCGGTTTGTAAACAACTATAAGCTCATGGTATAGGAAAGCTAAAAATGCGGGAAACGTATTTTGCTTTAATACGTAATACGTTCTCGTTTTGTTTTTGATGTGTAAACATCTATGTTGGCGGTAGAGTAAAAAAAAAACATGAATGTTCGTGTGCAACGTTACGTCATGCAACGTTACGGTGTGCAACGTTACGATCAGCATACTAGGATGGGTGCGTTCAGTGAAAAAAATCTTAAGATCCCCTTCAAGCAAAAACAAGTCCGTTTTGGATCCGCGCACGTTGATGTTTACACATATTAACCGTGATTCCCGGCACTCACACAATTTTTTTTTTATTCCGCTACCTCAAAAATGGATGTTTTCATCTTCTAAGTGAGTCCCGGTTCTCACACATTTTTTTGACTCACTGTGTTTTTTGTGTATACAAAAAATTAGGTCCCGGTTGTGAGATATACTAAGATTAGACACACACCATATATTTAACTCCGAAAATTTCCGACTACAAGATTTCGTTCAATATTTGCTATGGGTTTGTGTACAAACTACGTTTGCATTTCACACTGTATTACCATCACGGCTATTCATTTCGTTTAATTCAACCGGAAACTGTTAAATTTTTATGTAGGGTTGTTTCGAAAAATATAAGAAAAGTGCGAATGATTATGAGAGTGGTCTTTTGAGAACATTTAAATGTTAGATTTAGAATAAAATAATCATCCACTTTAGTAGCCTCACTTATTTCTTTTATAACTTCGATATTTCAGTATGCTTAGCTACAATTATTAACGTTTGTTTATGTTTTTTTGACAATTTGGCCGCCAAACAATACATATATTGGAATATGAAATTTTTTGATCGTGATTTTTATCGCGTTTTTATTGCGCAATAAACCATCCCGCTTGGCTTGGCTTTTCGCGTAGCTTTAGAAAACGAAAAGAATTGACAAAAAAGGAGTACCAACCGGTAGTTTGAAATTAAAAATGGCGTACGTAACGTTTAAAATATTGCCAACTCAGAAAAAAAATTAATTCACACATAAAACCAAGTATTTTTTGGGGTTCAATTCGTGTTTTCCTGAATGGCTGTTGTAGGGTTTTTCTCAACCCTCTTTCAAGTATGCAAAAATCAATATACAGTCGACTCTCCGTAAGTGAAATTTTCACGGGATACCAAGATTTGTTAGAGTTAGGGCGTGAGTTTTGGAAAAATTCGAGTTACAGAGAGAAAGATTTTTTTTTTTATTTAATAAAAAAAGGTTCATATACGTACTTACAAAAAGTTAACAAAAAAAACATAGGTTCTTGCTTATTTAAAAAAATAATAATAAAATAAGGATTCTGAATTCATCGAAACAAAACAAAAATAAAAAATAAAAAATTATAAACCTCTTCTGAAGAGGAAGAAACAGACGATGATGGTACACGCAATGTTAGAAATGGTGTTACAAATACAGTTACATATATATTTAACTCCGAATACGAATTCCGAAGGGTTAATGTTTTTTTATTTTGTTTTGTGCTGAACAAAATTCGACTTAAGGTGTGAAAAAAAACGCCAGTAATCAAGAGAATGTGTTCGAGTTAGAGAGAGGTTCGACTTAAGGGGAGTTCGACTTAGGGAATGGTTTTTGTATGGAAAATTGAAGGGAATGTTAAAATGTGGCGAGAAAGTACGAGTTAGAGAGAAATTCGACTTAGGGAGAGTACGACTTAGGGAGAGTCGACTGTATCTGTATTTTGTACCACGAATGTGTCTTCCTTTCCTTTCTATCCATAGATACATCTGTATATTTATATAGGGTGATTTTTTAGCTGGTTTGGTTTTGGCAACACTGGTTTTGACAGCTGACGTGTGTTTAGTACCTTGTGTCACTGTCAAACAGCTTCAGTTTGGTTTGCAATTTAACCATGGATCGTCTTACAAATGAACAACGCTTGCAAATTATTGAATTTTACTATCAAAATTCGTGCTCGGTTCGAAATGTTCATCGCGCGCTGCTTGTGTTCAGCGATGAGGCTCATTTTTGGTTGAATGGGTACGTAAATAAGCAAAATTGCCGCATTTGGAGTGAAGATCAGCCAGAAGCATTGCAACAGCTACCAATGCATCCCGAAAAAGCCACTGTTTGGTGCGGTTTATGGGCCGGCGGCATTATTGGGCCTATTTCTTCAAAGATGATGCGAATCGCAGCGTTACTGTCAATGGTGAACGCTACCGAGCGATGATAACAAACTTTTTTTTGCCCGAAATGGAAGTTCTTGACTTGCATGATATGTGGTTTCAACAAGACGGTGCCACATGCCACACAGCACGCGAAACAATGGCGCAATTGCGAGGCGAGTTTGGTGAACAGTTAATTTCACGTTTCGGGCCGGTCGATTGGCCGCCTAGATCGTGCGATTTGACACCATTAGATTATTTTTTGTGGGGGTATGTCAAGGCTAATGTCTATAGGGACAAGCCTGCTTCGATTGACGCACTGGAAGCCAACATCCATGCATTCATTCGTGAGATACCGGCCGATATGTGTGAAAGAGTATGCCAAAATTGGACTCAGCGGATGGGCTACCTGAGACGCAGCCGCGGTCAACATTTGCATGAAATTATCTTTAAACATTAAACTGCAAGGTTCAAACTATCGATTCAAATAAATATTTCAATTATTTTTTCGAATTTTTTGTGTTTTTTTTTTAAAAAAAGTTCTAAACCTCTTTAAAAATCACCCATTAGAACTGTTCAGTTTATATAAAATTTATTTAATAGCATACACTTGTGTGAAAGAATCAATGAGTAAATTCGTGCTATTTTGTTTGTACTGCTATTTCCACAAAGTTGTTTTTTTTTTGTTTACAATGAATGAATAATTTCCAATCAATGTGCTATCCGATAACCCCATCAAAATCATGTAAATAAGTCATTACTATAAGTAAAAGCCTCCTGGAGTGTCATTACGTTTAAAATGGTAAATGAATTTGACACAATTAAAAATGTACCATCCTCTCCACTGATATAATCTCAGTTAATTTCCTGGGCTAAAACCTAAACCTAAATTATATTGTCAAAATAAATCAGGCTTAGCCTTGCCAACAATGCTGTTGTCATCAGTGTAGTAACATTCCGCCTTCATGTAGATCTTATCTTCAGATCCTCTATACCTACATTCAGATTAATTCTCATATCTTCGAGTGCAAGTAATTAGTAACCGATATTATTGACCTCATTTTCATAGTGCAAACAAAAACAACAGGAAATGGAAATGGAATCCTTTACCACCCACAAACTTTCAATCATTTCAATCTACCCCCAACCGAAGATACTTGAAGAAGTGAGTGCAATTAAATTGAATCCTTTAGCAGATGGAGTTCGACTGAATCCGAATCAATGTGAATGCAAACTATAAGAACAAAAAAAAAAGAACATAAACCAACAACATTTTCCAGGCGCAATTGTTATTGAAAGGAGCATCAGCAGTATATATAGCAGAATCGAATGGTGTACAATGTACTGTACACTGTACAGTGTACTCGTGTAACAGTTTGTATGCGCCTTTTGTAACTCTTATAGAAAATTTAATTAGTTTTCTGGGGAGAGATACAGACCCGGAAACATTTCATTTCAAAAACTATCAAAAAGGGTTTAATTTAATAAGATGGTCTATATAGACTGAAGGGGATGTCAGATGATGTTTTATGTATGTTCCAAAAGTTGTGTATAAGACAGTTAGTCCATTAACTTAAATGATTAATGAACCATTGAAGTCAGGTTTTGGGGTCAGAGTGAAGATTTTAAACTATCCATACGTGTCTGTTTCTGTGGTTAAAGACGATTTATTGATTTTACAGATATAAAAGTATTTAATTGGTTTATCAACTTGAGTCATTAAAAATGAGATATTTGTATTAAATATAAATAAAATAAAAACAAAATCTAAATTTCAAAAAAAAATTGGTGTATAATTTATGTCAAAATTGATCTTTTTGATTTTATGTTTTAGTGACTCCACCAATCAAAGAAGAAAACCTCAAGTGGTATCCATATCAAGCTTGAAAAATTCAACATGAAAGTAGGACATAGACCAAACTCTGGTTGTATTTCCGATGATGCTGAAACGAGCCATTTGAAATGAGACAAAAGGATGCGAAGAGGAGTAGAGTAGTCTGAACCTGGGGTGTTGAAAATAAAAAAATCGCTCAAACTTGCTGTTGTGGTTAAATACTGTGTGTAACCCCATTTACACACGAGAAAATATTAAAAGAGTCAAAAGCAATACAAAAATGATTTTTTGTTTAATGTTAATTTGTTTATTAAAAATTACTTATTTTTAAATGCATTATTGTTAAGACTATTGATAAGCATCAGATTGCAAAATTATAACAAAATCGGTCAAACCATGGCAAATATATACGCGAATAACCCAAAAATAAGACCATTTTCTCAAAAAAACGTGGAACACCTAATTCCGTTGTATGGCAGCTACCCGTTCAAGATGAGCTAAAGGAAAAATTTTAATTTCTCTTCTAGGGAATGACATAGAAATGCTGTGTATCAAATTTGAAGCAAATCGGTCCTCTAGTTTAGGCTCTAGCTCAAATTACAGCAGTGGACGCACCGACGCACAGACGCACAGACGTACAGACGCACAGACGCAGTGACGTACCGACGGGACGCAAAGACCTCAATTTTTACACAAAACCAATACTTGCCCTAAAGAGCAAGTAAAAACAGGAAAAGGATCAGTATGAGCAGGAGAAGAGGAGGGGGAATAGAATGTCTGCTATGGGGGGCGATGGCATGCTCGCGGTGCTCGACTTCCCTCGTCGGATAAGGGGGGATCTTGCCCCCGTAGTCAGACCTCGCTTATTTAAAAATAAAAAAACACTAAACACACCAAGATAACAACCTAATCTTAGCCACCACATAAAAGTCACTGCTGATGACGGCCCCTCCCTACCTGGGATTCAATTGGCCATCTTTACGAATCCCCCAGAGCCGAGAAGTGAACCGAATTTAGACGAGATTCAACCTCCCTACAATTTTATACTACATCCAAATTGGGATATGAGCTCTATGACAAAAAAAAAAACTGGGGAGTGAAGATTGTACAGGTACAGGTCTGCTGCAATAACGGAAATCCAAGCATGTAAGGAACATGTACAATTATAGTGCTCTTAGCTCATTGGTATAAGTTTTATTTTCTCTCAAAATCCCGCCGTGCGCTGCCGGCCGGCGCCGTTATGCTTTATTTCAATTTCCTTTCAAATCTTAATTTACACTCTTATGACGACACCATTCTCAATATTTCCGTTTCTTGATTAAAATAAATAGAAAAATTCAATTAAGAAATCTCCCTCCAATACCTGCATACCTGCAACTATACCTACTTCTGTTTGTATTCACTCTTTTTGAAAACTGGTTTTGGTTTAGGTAAGTTGAGTACTTTGGCCATACAACTCCTATACCTACATCAAGAGTCAAGACCCTCCAAAACATGCTGTTTCCGTATATTTAGCTAATCATATGATATGTTGACACAATTCGAGTAAAACAAATCCGATGGGTAAAGAAACTTCAAAGGGTGCACACTACACAACCCCTTATACCTACGAGTTCCATACAACTCTCCATCCCCAGTGTAATGGAAAACTTTTTTAATTGGCAAAGGGAAATGAGGTTTGCATCCAATTTCATCATGAGTAGCTGGTGTACTGTATATATTACTCATACTTATAAAACATAGAAAATAAACGTAGATATATTGAGGGTGTGGTTGTTAAATGTTAAGATGTTATAAGATTCACTGAACTGAAGACATTTGTGTCAACTGTGGACTCGACTTGTTGCGGTATAAGATGCAGTTCTTGACTGAGTAAGTATCGGCTGCAGGAGGATGGAGAGAGAGAGAAGTTGTGTTTCACCAACTTGTTAAAGTGGAACACGTAAACACACTGTGTGACACGTAGGTATACTGTATACACAGCACATGTGGTAGTATGTATGTTTTAAAAAATCTGCTAGACAGCATTTTGTTTTGTTATTTCGATTTAGAGTCTATATAGTGACTCTAAACATGTCAATTATAACATTTGAGGTTTATGAAAATTCTGTTTATGCGGCCCGCAGGGCCACGGCCTTCCGCCGAAGGGCATACTTCGGGCATAAAACATAGTTTTTTATGCACACCTTCTTTTGGCAAAAAAACTGTTATAAATTGGAATTTCTTTAGTCTTGTCTTTCTTAAAAAAATACCCTGAATCTGGATCAGTAGGTACTATTGATTTATTGGCAAAATATAATTTTTGTAAGTTGATCGAAAACTATAATTTGTTTGAAGTAATTTTGTAAGCAAAAATTGAAGCCTATAATTTTTCCCAAATAAGATTGTGACACTTTATATTTATAAGTAAAATAGATTTTGAGAAAAATTTAATATGAGTGAAATTAGCACCGCTGTTTTGGATTTAAAAAACAAAAATTGTTGTGTAATATGATCAATTTGTGCTGCCATGTGCCGTAATTATTTTTGCAAAATTTCAAACTTTGCAAATTTTACGGATGAATTTTTTTTTGCAAAATCAAGATTTTTTTTTAAATTCAAAGTTGTGCAATTTGTTTTGTGCACAATTTTTCTTTGTAAGAAGTCTTCTTTTTTTTTGATAAAAAATAACTGTGCTAACTTCATCTTCGCAAAATCAATTTTTCGCCGTAGAACTTGCAAAACAAAACAGTACATCTTTGATTTTTAAGATAATCATAATTTTGCAAAAAAATGTATCCGTAAAATTTGCAAATTTTGCAAAAATATGAGCACATTATAGCATAACTTAAAAAAAAAAATCCAAAATGGCGGTGCCTACTTCACGCACATAAAGAGTTACCCTGACGCGCAAAGTACCTTATAATGTATTGCTATGATTTAGCAAAAAGTACATATAGATACAGTTAAACAAAAACAACGTATATTAACCGTGTTTTTTTGCCATTACAGAAACAAAATGGAGTTTCCATAGAAACTATCGATACCAAGTAAGGAATTCACGCCGGTTTTTTTTCAAGCCCCGAGAATTCTCCGCGCTTAGCTAAGCCCAAAGGCGATTAGTTGTTGTTGCATTAAACATGTAAATTTTTTATCCCCGACGCGGTTTTTTTTCTAATTATTTATTTGCTCGTAGCTTGCAAAAAACACGGCAATTGTAACGTGTAGAATTTTTAGAATTGTGTAAGCTAAAATTTAACATTCCAAAACAACAGATAGTTTTAGAGATATGTGCGTTGTACTATTTAACAAAGACTACAAGTTAAACATTTGAACCAACGGAAGCTCTTGTAAAAAATTCAGTTTTGTCTTATTTTTTTTTTGAATTGAATTAATTGACTAAATAAAATAAAAAAAAAAGTGTAGGTAATATTTATTTTTAAAGTTTTGCATTGAAATAAGTGGATTTTTTAAATCCAATACCTACTTGATTTTTTAAAAAAGCTAACCTTAACCTTAAATTTGAACCGTGGATTAATTTTTTTAAGAGTGGGGAAATTTAACATTTTTTTTTTTCAAATTTCTCGAAAACTCAGTTTATTGAAGAAGCTCTTAAAATGAATTCAACATTTTTAGGAAGGAGCAAAACAATATTTTGTACTATAGGAGGATCATTGTGTCCGCATTGATGGTGAACTTTGATTTTTAAAATACAATGTTGATGAAAATTTTCAAAATTTTGAAAAATATTCTACAAATTTATTGGATCAACCCTCCTTTACTGGGTGGTAGGTAAATGCAACAAGTGAGGTGGTAGAGGTGCATTTTTCCCAACCTCTACTACCAAAACATTATTTTTTTTTTTTTTTTTTTTTTTTTTTTTTTTTTTTTGGCTCGTCAACGGAAATTCAAAATACTATAGTCTGTCAAAGCTTTTCAAATCCAGAAATCTCACCATAACTTCAAAACTGCTGCTGTACAGGACCATGGTCCTGCCAGTACTCACATATGGATCCGAGACTTGGGTGCTTAGCAAAAGGCACTCCGACCTCTTAGCCGCGTTCGAGAGAAAAGTCTTAAGGAGAATTGTTGGCCCTATTTGTGAGGAAGGACGATTCCGGAGACGGTATAATCATGAATTGTACGCAATCTACGTTGAAGCAGATATCGTGACAAAAATTAAGCTCGGTAGACTGCGGTGGGCAGGGCACCTAGCTCGCATGAGCGAAGGGGAACCTGCTCGGAAAGTTCTTTGTGGTACATGGTAGACGACAGCGTGGTAGACCATGTTTGCGCTGGAGAGATGGCGTAGACCAGGACGCCCGGAGCCTTGGGGTCCGCAACTGGATGGCGGCGGCTCGAGACCGGGATGGGTGGAGAGACTTGTTGAAGGAGGCCAGGACCGGACCCCGGTTGTCGAGCCGACGATGATGATGATGAAGCATATTAGCGGGAAAATTTACACTACAAATTGAAAGTAAATTAAATTTTCTACAAAAAATAATTTATCATGTTTTTGCTAGGAGAAATACTAACGGAATTGCAGGAGGAAGAAATGTCAACAAATCTGAAAATCCATATTATTGCCTACATAAATTGAATGTTTAATTCTCTACAAAAAAAAAAAAAAAACATATTAAGGGAGACTGGCTAACCCCGAACCCTGCCCGAGTGTCTGCTCTACATTGCGTATAGTATGGCCTTTCAAAGGTAAGTAAACCAAGAACCAACAGATTTTGGGTACATTTTTGTAAATCTTTGTCCCGACTAGTGGGTATATGCTTCAACGCTCACAATAGGTTAATTTTTTTTGAACAAAAACGACGAAAGGACGAAATAATAATTGTTTGTAATTTTTTTGAATTTTCAAACACACAATTTAAAAATCCCTATAAACTTAATTTACCCGCCGCCCTTTATCATCACCGCGTTAGCCAATTCTCACATTGCTTCTTTAGCCCTTAATGAGGTATGGCTACATGTATACGAACATTATTCTTAACGGTTATTTGACATGCTATCCTTAAAATTCTATGATTTTTTTTTTTTTTTTGTTCATTGTTCCCTTTTGCATATTCATGTTCTTCATGTCATAAAATTGAAATACTTTAACTACTTCCAGACAGTTTGCAATACTGTCCGTCCGCAATGCGGCATCCCCAAGGCTTCAACTTTGCATAAGTATATATTCATCGAATAAAAGTAGGCTACTAAAAAAACTTTTTTTATTTTCGCAAGAACTTTATTAAAAAAAGGAAATTTAGCTTATTTCATTTTATCATCGCCACAGGAAGTGAATGTCTTGAATCAAACGAACATCAAAATGCTCTTCAAGGAAATTCTTATGCGTTCGGATTCAGATGTCGGATGCAATGAAGATGAACATAAAAAAGTTCTATTCAGAGAACATCCATCGCTACGCTATATATGTAGTAGGTGTAGAAGGCCTCATTCTCATTCTATAAAAATAATTGCTGAATGTAAAACATAAAAATATTCTATATTTGTCAAAAAATATAACCTAATTGAAAACCTCACTTGTTACAAATATGTAGGTAGTGCCTATGCGGCGAATACCTATACCAACAGTTTTAAAATTCAAAAAGATCCAGCGAGGAAACCTCGATTTATACTGTTTTATTCGCAGGGCATTTGTACATGTTCCATGATGAATGACAGGACATGGATATCCTGTATGCATTTGTATACCAATCACTCCGCCAAATCGCCAAAATAAATACCAAAAAAAATCAAAACAAGAATATTTAATCAAATCATCAGGCTACAGAGAATATTGGAGTATGGTATATACCAATGCCACAGATTGAAGAATTGCATGTAGCACGCGCTGCGGCAGCTCACTTCACCACAATCATGAATCCAATATAAATGCCGGCCCGACTATAGTATGGGACAAATTGAGTTAGGTCGTCGTTTGCAAATAAAATTGCACTTGCATCCTTTTGAGCTTCGAAGTCAAACAACACCAAAGTTCAAATCACATTGGTGCCCGGGAATTTGGATAAAAAACACAAAACAGAATCTAGTTAGCGAGCGTGATTAATTGGCATCATCCGATATTGGTCATTTTCCTGCCCAACAACTACTGTTTGACAGACTAATAGCTGCACAAGAAGCTTTAAGGTATATTGACTATTGAGGACTTAAAAAAAAAGCTTTTGTTTTATTTGAATTTTTAACTCGATTGCTGTTGGCGTGCTCGCGGTGGTTCTGCAATTATTTGGTCGTTCTAGGATAATTTGCTATGATGACTTTTATTACACATAGAGTGTATAAAAGTCATCATAATTTTTAATATATGTGCATTTTTTAGAAAAGGTCAAATTGGTAAAAAATAGTCCTTCAATTTCAGTATGAACGACGATTAAAATTATTTAAGAATTTTAATTTTTTTTTTTTTTTCAAAAAACGAAGATTTTGAAAGAAAACTACCTACACCAAGAGCCGATTCTTCAATCATCAATTAAACATTCAGTCAACTATCAGAGGAATTAATATGAACAAATTTTATCTGGAGAATAAAGTACTAAAGGGTCCGCCATCTAACTTTTTTTTTCAACTAGTACTTATTTCGTGAATGGTAACACTTAGCTCATGTCTGATTTGACAGATAATTAGTTTTATCCTTCCGCTGAACGAATATGGTTGTGTATACGCTTGGCTAAGTGGGCCTGCGATCGACTTAGAGAAGATGCCGATTTTGCCAAAAAAAAATCATCTTTTCAAATGAAGCTCATTTTGATCTTGGCGGGTAGTAAATAAGCAAAATGGTCGCATTTGGGGCACAGAAAACCTGCACGCATACATTGAAAAGCCGATACACCCAAAACGAGTCACTGTTTGGTGCGGATTTTGGTCCAGAGGCATAATTGGGCCATTTTTCGAAAATGAGCAAGGAGTGGCCGTTACAGTCAATGGCGACCGTTATGGGGCCATGTTAAACGAATGTTTGTTCACAAAAATTGAAGAGGAGGATATTGGCAACATTTGGTTTCAACAGGACGGCGGTGCTACGTGCCACAAAGCCGAAGCTACACTCGATGTTTTGCGCCATTTTCAAAAAAAAAAGAAGTTATTTGGCAGACCCCCATGTTAAAGTAACAAAAAAATAAAAAAATTGGTGATGCGACAGCTTAACCATTCATGTGTGCGTGTTGTTTATTTCCAGGAATGGAGAGACCTATAATTTTCTACCAAATCCGAACGACTAAGGTGAGAGGCGCTTTTTCCTCGCAAGAGAAAGTATTTAATTCTTCTTTTTTAAGGTCGACGAGGCTGGGAATCGAACCCAAACCTCCAGAATGACAGTCATACTCATTAACCGCCACGCCACCCGTTACTGCCTGAAAATTCCTATTGATATTATTTTACTAACTACAAAAATTAATCTCTCTGTATACCTACTCAAAAAGATATAAAGATAAAATACATTAAAGATATTTCCCAATAAAACAAAACAACTTAAACCAACTTTAACCTACCCATAACCCACTAATAACCACATAAAGCTACTTCATTTTAAATAACTTAGAATTAATGTACTGATGCCTATATATAACCTCAATCAATCATCATCTTTCTTTCCGACAACTTGAAAGTTCCCTCAAACTCAAAAAAAAAAAATTTACTACAGTTATTTGCATGCCTTATGCTGATGCTCTCTTTTTGTTTATGTTGTCGCTTATGCCTTTTAAAATAAATTTTTCAAGAAAGTCAAACAGAAACAACGCACGCCGGCCGGCCGTTCTATTACCACACTTAATTTAAAAACTTTCCCATCTCCTGTCAGAGAAAATAAAATCAAAAATCCAGCAGCAAAAAATGTGTAACAGGTTAGACCTAGGACCTAGCTATAACTGCCTCCTCCCCAAACCATTCTCTAAAAGTTGCTTTTATATAGAAGCCACAAAACGTCACCCAAAATCAAACAAACAAACGAGCAAACTATAAATCGTCTCTAGTGTAGCAAATAAAAGTATTTGTCTGGAACTTGGCCAAAACCGGAATTCAACCACCAAAAACTGAAACTTTCGTTTGACATAAACGACATCATTGACGACAACGATGAGGTTGACGATGACGAACGTGAAAACAACCAAAACATGAACAAGAAGCCTCAAGAAGTGGCTTATTTTAATATGTCAAGGGTTAGAAGTCTGCATCCTAAGCGAAGTAGAAGATTTGCATTATGGTTATAGTCGTCAAAGTTGCTAGAGCCTCAAGCTGAAGTAATCAACCACAAAGTAAGGACATCAGATATACAAACTTGAAGGTATATACAAGAGTCATCTCTAGAAGACTTGAATGGAAAATGTATTGCAGGATTTTCGCATAAATTTTGCATTCGATATAGATGGCACTTATACTCTTTGAAGCCGTTTAAATACATTTAAAATCTTGAAGTTTCATCTTATGGCATCACACCTGCTTATTTATATTCAAGTTGGTTAATATTCATAAAGAATTTTTGTGAATTTAGGCGCAGTTAATTTTACATAGGATCACTTATTTAGCAGAGTTTTCGTATAAGTGAATAACTCTTGAGATGTTATAGAAGGGGTTTACTCCTTCCTGGAAATCTATTTACATATGTATCGTTGCTTTGAAACTTTTAAGATGCAATTGAAACTGTGTTTTGAGTTTTAAAGTTTGTTTTTAAACAAATTTTCACTGAAAAAAATTCTTTTTAAAAACTACTTTTTTGCTTAAAAAAAAAGTATAACATGATATTGTAAGTGTTGCCATCGGTTTTAAAGATTTGTCTTCTATTTCAAGTTCAAGTTCAAGTTAAAAACAACAATTGCTTAAACAGCGAGAGATAGACCCCCCTCCAATACCTGCGAGTATTTTTCTGGTTTTCACCAAATTGCATTTTATGCAAAACACCCTGTACATTAATTTTTCTTTTTCGACTTAAGTGGAAAACTACAAATTGTAGACAAAAAATTATTTGACTGAAGTTGTAGATGATTAGATTTTAAACAAATTTTTTGAAGGGCATTTTTAATCAAAAGTGACGGCGGTGGCGCAGCACAGTGGCCCATATTGGCTTCTTTGGTTGCAAAAATAAATAATGAGATTTAACGGGTTAAGATATATTCAGAATTTTTTTTTCTTGAAGGCAATTTGTAATGGTGTAAAATTGGAGAGTTTTAGGCGCCAGTTATAGCTTTCAACAAAAATCCATTTTTGAAAATGTTGGTTGTTTAATTCGAGATATTTAAAAAGTAAAATCAAAAACACAAAATTTTTTTTCACCAAACTAATAATAATCAAGGCATCAGTTTTATTTGTTGCATCAACATATTTACTGATTTAGCTTTCTACAAATGTGAAAATTGACAGTTAAAATGTTAAATGATGGCTGGTGCTTTAAAAAAAATGCTGCACAGGGTGTTTCAGAATCTTCTACTGAAATTAAACTGAAATTAATTAATAATTAATAAACATTGTATGTGTCATACAAAATTGTCAAAAGTCTTCGATTGTAGTAGTATATCCTGTCATAAAGCTAAAATTGGCTGAATGTTGGGACTCATGGTTTATATGTGTAAAAATTAACTTTAGTTTTTACCTACTGCCACGGCCAACCCTCTATAGCTCCAGTGAAAACCCGTAAAATTTGCACTGTCCAGAATTTTGGTACGGCAGCGGATCGAAATAAAAAAAACCAATCGATTTAGGAGGTGGATATTACCTGATGTCACAGCTGACGTTCTGGGTCTACAAGAGCCACTTTTAGTTTGACAGGTGTCAAAATATGCTAAAATTCTTGGGTACGGTGGATCGAGAAACGGAATACGCCAATTGACTTAGGAGGTGGATATTACCTTATATTGATAACGCCCAGCTCTCTAGGCCAAGTAGAATATTTTTAATTTGACAAGTGTCAAAATGTCAAATCAGAATTCCAAGAATACGCGCTAAGTAACGTGCTACATCATAAAGTGCTGCATCGTAACGTCGTACAGAGGAAAGTCAACGTTTTTATTTCAATCTACCGCCGCCGGCATATATGTTTACACCTCAAAAAACAGTAACGAATAAAAGTAAACGTTTCATTTTTTTTTTTAATTTTTAGTTGCATATATTTTTTAATGTTTTGTAGCATTTCGGAGTGCACTTCAACTATTTCAGAGACACTCATACATATTTCAAGTACAGGAACAAAAAGTAAATGAGCGTACGTATATTACTCTCAAAGAAAAAAAATGCTCTTTAGCACATTTAAATGTAAATGCAACTGAGTTTTTGGATTTATATTACAAACTTATTGGAAGTTAATTTTCCGTTGAGTCTAAGTTTGGAACTATTCGAAAAACATGAAATTGAAGTTAAAATAAATTAATTTTACAAGATTATGTTTATTTGAATATTAAAAAAAAAAATCAAATACTTTTCCAAGTTCTTACACTCAAAACTAAAAAAGAATGCGAAGACCGCAAAATACCTTTTCCCAAAAGATTGCCTTCATTGATGTTAAAAAAATGGTGATTGCATACAGTTTGAAGTCGAAATCTCAAAGTGAAGTCATACAATTCTTTTTATGAAGTCATTTAAGATTACAACCCTCCTGAATGCCGATGCCAGTGAAGCTTCCGATCGAAATTTTTCTAAATACTACCATAAAGAATGTTAAGCTTTTATAAAGGGTTTTCCAATAAGAGGTGTTATTTTGATATTCAAAGAAAAATGGCATTTTTTGAGATAAATGATCGGATGTTTATTTCATTATAAAGAGGAAGGTATGCCGTTAATAATGGAACACAACATCAGCCAAATGGCCGCCACGACAACGCTTACAGGACCATATCCTTTTCATGAAATTTTCCATAACCAAATCGCAAAGTGGCTGCCCTATGTCCTCGATAGCCTCACGAATTCCATCTTTGAGGTCTTGAATCGACGCTGGGCTGCTGGCGTAGACCTTATCTTTCACGTGGCTCCAAAGGAAGAAGTCGCAAGGTGTTAAATCACAAGATCTCGGTGGCAAATTGTGATCACCTCTTCGAGAGATAACACGGGCCGGAAACTTTTCCCGTAAAAGATCGATGGTTTCATTGCTTGTGTGGCACGTAGCGCCGTCTTGTTGAAAGTAAACGTTGTCCAGATCAATACCATCCAATTCCGGCCATAAAAAATTATTAATCATCTCCCGATAGCGCAATCCATTGACCGTAACTGTTGCTCCAGCCTCATTTTCGAAAAAGTAAGGTCCAATGACCCCGCCGGACCATAAACCGCACCAAACAGTCACGCGTTGAGGATGGAGAGGCTTTTCAACAATAACTCTTGGGTTTTCCGAGCCCCAGATGCGACAGTTTTGCTTGTTGACGTAGCCTCCGAGGTGGAAATGGGCCTCATCAGTCAAGATTATTTTTCGATGAAATTCCAGATCATTTTCATGCATTTCAAGGACCAAATCAGCAAAGACACGACGTTGTTGATGATCAGCCAGCTTGAGTTCTTGTGTTAACTGAACTTTATAAGCCTTAAGACCCAAGTCTTTATGCAAAATACGGTGTAATGACGTTTGTAGAATGCCTAATTCCAAAGAACGACGAGGAGTGGACAAACCTGGGTTTTCTTCAACACTTTGGGCTACAGCAGCAATATTCTCAGTTGTTCTTGAGCGACGTGCACGGGTTTTATTCTTCACATCACTAACTTGTCCCAACAGCTCAAATTTGTCCACCAATTTCTGTATTGCGGTCCAACAAGGTGCTTCACGACGACCCAAAAATGTTTTAGTTTTACGAACCGTCTCTGCCAAATTTTCACCATTTTTATAGTGAATTTTAATAATTTCAATGCGTTGTTGAAGCGTGTATCGTTCCATTTTTATTAATGGCGTAGTTTCTACTTGTCAAATGTCAAAAAATGACAGCTTCAAAAGTGACAGCTACCGAAATAGCGGGCTATTCAAAATAACACCTCTTATTGGAAAACCCTTTATACTCCTTTAAAAAAATCGAATGAGACTACCTATTGCTAGAATCTTTTCGGTTTAGTTAGTGGAGTTTTTGTGGCCCTAGTTGTGGCAACACATATCAATCTCTTAATTTTCGTGATTATTTTAAGATTGTTCCCCTTATAATTAAATTGCCGTAAAATGACATAGACTAGTGCAAAGAGAGTACAAAATTTCTGTTGTACGCGTAGTCTAACTATACCTACTCCTAGATAAATATATAACTCATAAGAACATGAAACAAATTCCATGACAAATTTCTATGACAATTTAAGCTACTTTAGCTATTTACTTTAAACCATTCGAGTATTTTTTTAAAATAAAATATATTAGTCTCCTAACGAATCTCGTTAATGTCAACGCCTTAATTGATTTTTGTCCAAAATTCCTGCTTTTATGTTGTAATATATTTATTTCACTGTCATGAAGTGGGGAAACCTTTTCTTATTCAATTTCTCTTGATCAGTG
The DNA here is from genome assembly GCA_932273885.2 of Leucozona laternaria. Taxonomy (NCBI): domain Eukaryota; kingdom Metazoa; phylum Arthropoda; class Insecta; order Diptera; family Syrphidae; genus Leucozona; species Leucozona laternaria. The sequence goes on along the minus strand of OW026368.1, from coordinate 30,102,497 downwards.
TGGGTCTATAGAACGTTAGATACAAAAATAGAAAAATAGCAGACATTTCAAACAGGTTGTCAACAAATTTTCTATGAAAAAAAAAATATCATGCAATGAACCTCATATCCTACACCACACGTCACACAAATAATTCCACAAAGGACACGTCGCGTCGTCGTCGGTCGCTCTTGAAATTCCATTTTACCTTGCATGAACCAAAGTTTGAGTCGATATATTGGGATTCAATAAAATGTCTCTTGTGATTGTGAGTTTGTCACACTATCATACTATTCTCGATATAATGGCATTGAACCCGCATACATTGACATTAGTCCTTACTTAAAATTGAAGCTAACAAGGGTAAGGACTCAGGTGAGTATAAAGAAAAATAAACTTTCAAGAATGTTGTTTTTTTTCATTCTTGTTATTATTTCTCATCCGTTTGGTAGAGGACCCTTACAGCACAAAGGCATGACAGCAATTGGCAATAAGCCAAAAGCTTTCCTAGTTTTTTTTTTTTTGTGTCTTGAACCAAATCAACGAAATTAGGTAAACGGAACTTCTTTAACATTCCATACAATGGAAGAAGTGTACTTAAAATTGATTCTGATGGACTACGCCGACGACCGACGCCACGCGACGCACGGACGGAATGCGATGGAAGCAAAAGACGATTGGTTTTTCAAGAGGAATTCTATACTCACAAAGATTCGAACTATCGATTTGGAAAAATTGGACAATTTGGATGAATGTATGGTGTTGTTTCATTTGGCCATATACTATACAAGATAGTCGTCTCTCGAAATGAAAACTTGAAATTCAATTTAAACTTTTTCGAATGATTTAACTTTAATTGAATATTCTAGGAGTTTCTGTATAGGTATAGGTACCTATTGTTGTTCGCCTTGAAGTTCACTTGGTTGGTCTTGGTGATGGGTTTAATATTTGGTATGTTCTTGGGTATCTACTGATGATGCTTTTGGGTTTCGCTGGCAAATGTACTCACTGCACATGATATACATAGACAAACTTAATAATTTACATTTGATTGTAAATGACATCGGAATTAGATTGAAATTTGAGGTTAATGTATAGGTTTTGGAAGTCGTTCTACCTATCGATTATAAAAAATTAGGTAAGAAGGTTTGTTTGTATGGGTTTAAGTACTGGATATTGAAAGATTAAATAAATATTATGTTTATTTATAAATTTCGTCTACGAACTTTACGAACTACCAGGGCCGTCGAGAGGGATCCTGGGCCCAGGACGGAAAAATCCTGGGCCCCCCAAATAGGTATACGCTTTGTTTAAAACTACATGCCTACTGCTAATAGCATGACACTTGTAAGAATGAATAGAAAGAATGAAATATTTTTTGTTAGCACAGTGAACCGAACAAAAAGTGTTCATTATCTTAACAATCCCAGGGGGGATCGTTACGAAATCCCGCAGCACATAATCCCGCAGCATGAAATCCCGCAGATTATACAAATACAACAAAATCCCGCAAGAAAGTACGCTGCGGGATTTTCAATACTTAAAAAAAAAAATATGCACGACTGGGTCGCACGAACTTGCTCTTATGCGCGATCACATTGTGGTTCTATAGTCTGAAATAAATTAGCTATAGGAGCATATATTTTATCCATTTGCCAAATCTTAGTTTAGTTTCAGGTGGTATTATGTGAGTATACAAAAATTAACAATATAGCCTAGTGTTGCACATATGCAATATGTATATAAGGAAATTATACTATTTAAACTGGTAAGTTGCTTAAATCAACAAAATTAGAAAGAAATTGATTAAAATACTTTGAATCCGTTTTAACCCAACGCGATGTACACCATCTGAATTCTTATATAAATCTTCATTTATGAGAAAAAAATTTTGAAAATCGTAGGAGCGGTTTTAAAAATAATTAATTTTTTATACACAAAATTTTGTTAACATTTTTGAGAAAAATAATTGGTACGCCAATTTAAAGCATTTATTAATGTTGCGTTAAAAATTGAACTTCACAAAAAAATCTGCTACCAGTTTTCAAAATATCGAATTTTCAAAAAATAATTTTGATTTTTTTTTAAAAAATCCAAAAATCATTTTTTAGAAAATTTTGATACGCACTTTTATTTATATTTGTTACAAGCTTCTGTATAAAAAATCTTATTTTATTCGGTTGATCAGATGTTGAGATAGTCGAAAATCAAAGAAACCGTTCTCTGAGAGGTACTGTTAATAAACGTAAAATATAAACTTTAAAAATTTTAAATGGTAGATCGTACTAATTTTAACACTCAAAAAAACTTTTATGAAAATCGTAGGGGTCGTTTTTGAGAAACAAAATATTTTTCTTAAGGGTTTTTTAACATTTGTATGGGAGGCACCGTTATTTTTGGGTATTAGAATAATTTTTGTCAAAAATCTTCTAGATAAAGTTAAAAAACTGCTATTTACCAAGTTTAATAAAAATCGACCAGGTCGTTTTTGAAATATTGAGTTTTCAAAAAAAAATATTAAAACTTTTTTTAAAAATCTAAAAACTATTTTTTTGAAAATTTTGGTACACAATATTATTTAGAATGTGTCAATACTTCTTCATAAAAAAATTGATCAGAATCAGTTTAACCGTTTTCGAGAAAAGCGAAAATCAAAAAAATGGTTCTTTGGGAGGTACCATTAATAACCATTTTTCGGAACCATTTTTTTTATTAAACGGCAACTTATAACTATTTAAATTTATTGAGTTCTTAAAAACAAATTCGGTAGCGCTGGATTTGAGAAAAATAAGTTTTTCCTTTTTGGCCAAGAAATTTTGTATGACTGCTACTGTTAATTTTGGTCCTAAAAAAAAAGAGAAAAAAACGGGTGGGGGGAATGTCCAAAAAACGCTAGGTACCAAGTTTAAAGAAAATCGACCCATCCGTTTAGGCTGTAGTCGAACCGACAGACAGACAGACAGACAGACAGACAGACAGACAGACAGACAGACGGACGTTTTTGCGAGACCCACTTTTTTTGACTTCTCCATCATCGTAATGTAAAGTTTGATCAAAATCTCGAGTTCGATTTTTTGTACGAATCCATAACTTCCCATATAGTACCTATATCGCAAGTAAAAATACGATTGGAAGAATATTGATGGTGATTTGAAATAAAATAATACAACTGGAATAATGTTGGTGATTTCGAATATATAATTTTTCTGGACTTCTGGACCTGGACAGAAATGGAAATTTTTTTTGAACAAAATATTTTAGAAAAAAAATTTACTTTTATCAACTTTATTTTTGGAAAAATAAAAAAAAAATATCTTTTTTCGCAAACAAAAAAAGTGAGATTTGTATCTTTTTTTTTGAAAAAAAGAGTAAAGAATTGAAAAAAGAGTTTAATAATTTTAGTTGGAAACTGTTGACATTGGCGTTTGCCAGGCGACTTAACATACCCTAAGCGGAGCAACGGAGTTCCGTGAGCGGTACAAAGCCCCCCAAAGAAGAATTTAAGATCCTGGGAACCCGCAAAGTAGGCCAGGCAATGAACTTTGGTCCAAGAAAACACTTTTGTCCAAGAAATCTTTTGACATAGACGCGCCTGCCTGGCGACTGAACGAAGTTATACGTTATAAGAGGGGTTAATTTGCAAACCAAAGTTTATGAAAAATGTTTTGTTTCCAAAAAAAATTTTTCCACTTCCAGAACTTTTTTTTTGAATTTGTAAAAAAGTTGTTTCCAAAAACAAAAAAAAATTGTCCTTTCTCCAAGTTCCAGAGCCACCTCCAGAACTTTTGTCTCGGTTCCAGATCCACCTCCAGAATCTCCCCCGTCAGACCCACTGCCGTCGACCGACCAGATCCGGACACCAGACCATAATCGTTGGCCCAGAAAAAATAGTATAGGAAACTTGGTTCTTCGTGATCCTCATATGGGTACAATCGCGGCACCAATTCCTATGGGAGAGGAAAATTGTATACGCTGTCGTATTGTAGTAGATCCTGCGGGATTTTGTGCTGTGGAATTTCGTGCTGTGGGATTTCGTAATACGGGATTTTGTGGTGCGAAATTTCGTACCTAACCCTCCCATGGGTAACGTACAGTTGAAACGGGGGGATGTATAGAAAATAATTCTGCATTTCGAGTAGATCAGAGTTAGAACACACACGCACACCTCTAAGTTAGCAATCATTCGTCGGGCGCTTTTGCTCAATGCATGATTATAAGTGACGGAAAAATACGGTCGTATAATTATTAAAAAATTATCATGAAGATCTTTTACTTTGAAAATAAAACAAATTTGATTATGTAGTAATATTTGAAATTTTTCTTTATTTTAGAAGATATGTAGGTATTGTAAAACGTTTCATTTATAAAGGGTCCGCCAAATAACTTCTTTTTTTTTTGAAAATGGCGCAAAACATCAAGTGTAGCTTCGGCTTTGTGGCACGTAGCGCCCTCCTGTTGCAACCAAATGTTGCTAATATCCTCCTCTTCAATTTTTGTGAACAACAATTCGTTCAACATTCCCCGATAACGATCGCCATTGACTGTAACGGCCACTCCTTGCTCATTTTCGAAAAATGGCCCAATTATGCCTCTGGACCAAAATCCGCACCAAACAGTGACTCGTTTTGGGTGTATCGGCTTTTCAATGTATGCGTGCGGGTTTTCTGTGCCCCAAATGCGACAAGTTTGCTTGTTTACTACCCGCCAAGATCAAAATGAGCTTCATCTGAAAAGATGATTTTTTTGGCAAAATCGGCATCTTCTCTAAGTCGATCGCAGGCCCACTTAGCGAAGCGTATACACAACCATATTCGTTCAGCGGAAGGATAAAACTAATTATCTGTCAAATCAGACATGAGCTAAGTGTTGACTTTTTCATTACTTTTTTTTTTTAATTGCAAAATAAAGGGTGCTTTTTTTAGTCGTGTGGTTTTCAATCTGGCAATACTTTTTTCGGAGTTGTTTGTTTTGACAGCTGTCACTTTATTTATGATCAGTTTGGTTTGCCATTTCATAATTAATAGATTTACTCTGGAACAACGTTTGCAAATTGTGCAAATCGCGCGACGCATGGCGCGCTGCGTCCAATATTCGGTCGACATAATTGCAAAATCACATAAATTGGAGCAAACATGGATCGGTTTCGCACCACGTTTACTCTAGTGGATAATGTGCATCCTCAGAGACGCCGTACAGTGCGCACCAAAAACACTATTGCTGCTGTGGAGCAGAGTATCGAAGAAGACCCGAATGAGTCCATCCACCATCGCGCGCAACAATTGGAGCTGTCGAAAATTGGGCCTCTCGTCTGGAATTTATTCGAGCCAGCCGCAGAGGCCACTTGCCCGAAATCATTTTTAAAACATAATTGCAAACCCTTAACTTTATAATAAAGCTAAATTCTTGGCCATAACATTAAGTTAAAAAACATCCTTGTGTATTAAGGCTTTTGGCCCTTTATGGCGAGTCTCGTTCAACGTTCGATTCGAACGAATCGATCGCGATCGATAAAATGACACTCGCAATAAGGGCCAAAGACTTGAATCTTGTCAAATATTTTTTTTTAATTTAGGTATTTATAGAAACTTTTAAGTCCATATGAGTGTAAAAATTCAAAAATTCAAAAATGTTAAGAAATTGGGACACCCTAATGTACAATAAGGTGGAACAAAAGTTGATATCCTGTAATTTTGTTTGTGAATGAAAAAAAAAAAAAATAGAAAAAAAATTATTATTCCACGTTCTTTAGGAGTAAAGTGATTCATGCTTTGGTGACATGTATTTTTTAACTGTCCAAAGTAGATTTGACATTTCTCGCGATTTACAAAAACAAAAATTATAGCATCTTCCTATATGGTGGTGACTTTTGCTCCAACTTTGTAGGCATGATAAAAGGCAAACAATGATTTCATAGTTTTTTTTTTTTTTTATTGACATGAGACCCTGGATTGTCTTTTTGGAATAATCGACCTCATTATATCTGATGGCAAGTTTTTACCGAAACTATTATGAAGCATTTTGTCAAAATAAAAGTTTGTTTGTCAATATTACACTAAAACTCGATTTTTCCAACAAAAGTAGAAAGTTGTTTCATTTAGGATAAATGGGAGTCCGTCTTGTGTCCTGTCCTGATGGCTGATGCTTGTATATGCCTTTATATGAACACCCACAAAACTTTCTTTGCTTCCCGCATCGACCGACCGAACCGACTGCGAATGGATCTGGCTGGATGTATTACATAATTCTTTTTGGAAGTTTATGAGTTTTTAAACCCCTACACTCTTTTATTACTTTGGAAAACTAATCCAACTGACATATAAATCCAAATATGACCCTCTTGGATCTTGATCCATACCTATACCTGCCGAGCTTATATACCTTACCTTAGGAGAACAATAAAATTCGCTATCAGAAGAAAGTTTATCATTTCTGTTGTTTTATTTGCTCCCACTTATAGACGCTTTGGCACACGTTAAAAGTTTTCCAATTGTCGAAAAATTATTTGGTCGTTGACGTTGGCGTATGTTTGGCCTTTTCTCTTTTGCTATATATGGACTTAAAAATCGATAGAAGATTAAAATTATTTTTTGTTTTGATTTTTTTAACGGTCTGCTGATTCTTGTTTGATGTAATAAAGCCCTTTACATTTGCAAAAAAAGGTTCTTTCTCGATTACATAGAAATCCGTTTTTAAAAGTTTAACTTTTTCTCGTGTTATTTTTATATTCGGGTTAAAGGAAGTAAATCTTGGAAATGAGGTTGATGATTGGTTTTTGAGCCTTTATTTCTTTTCAATGAAGGAACGGATGAGGAATAGAAAGATATTTCTATAAAAAATATTTATTTTTTTTTCGTTTGGCTTAAAAAATCAGAAACATATAGCCATACCTACACTTACAAGGAACCTTAGAATTATATTCTTTTCTTCAAATCTACGAAAGGGTGGTAGCAAATCCTTAAAATAAATAAAAATAAGTTTAAATCAAAATTTTAAATTTAAGATTATGGAGATGTTCAAATATAGGTAAGGGATTCGCATAATTCAGATCAAAACGTCAGGTAAATATTGAACCATTTTCTGTTAAATTTATGAGGTACCATATAAAGTTGGAGAAATCTTAGAAACATACACAATTAAAATAATATTTGAAAATAAATAAATAAACTTGGTGGCGAGACAGATGGTGGAGAGCCAGGGCCTAGTGGCTTACAACTTCCTGTATGTGCGTGCTTGATTCTTTACATGAATAGAGGGGATCTACAATTTTCTGCCGAGTCAGAAAGTCTAAGTTGAGAGGCGCTTTTTTATGAGGATTTGTAACTTACTCGCAAGAGGCATTAGCTGATTTTTTTTAGTCAGACGAGGCTGGCAATCGAACTTAAACTTCCGGCATGATAGTCTTAGGCACTAACCATTACGCCACCGCTGGCTATCTACTACTAAATACTGAATAACAATATATTTGCATTTAATATTAAATTAACATAGCGACACATTTGCCAACATTATTTTTCTTACAAATTAGAAAAAAATTAACATAATTTACCAAGTTTGACTTATTTTAACATTGCATCTTAAAAATTTCAATTTTACTTCAAAGCCCTTTAATACAACTTTTCATAAAGATTTTAGTAGCAATTTTTCACCAGATAAACATTTGGAATTTGGAAAATTTAGTATAACCAATCTAGTATGCTCGCAGTAGTAGGCCTCGGAGTAATGGCAAAGTGCGTTGGAATCAGTGGTGAAGCGTCTTATTGTTCATTTAATTTATGAACGCCTAGCTTTCAGACAATATTCTTATCATTTTTCCATCAACCTAACCACCCACAAAATGTTTTTACCTTTCTGCTAATTGGATTAAGTTACACAGTATTATGTACAGGGCCGGACCAACCATATGTGCAAGATGAGCAAATGCACAGGGCGCATTAATCTGAGGGCGCATTACCAGGAGCAAGAAAATATAATCTGATCTAGAGCAAATAAATATGTACTGCCATTTGCATTTTAACCACAAAAATTGTTTAAATAATCCCAAAATAACATCCATCACAACTGTGCTAAGTTATTTCTTGCACACTAACTAACCTCACTTTCATTGTTAAAGAATTTAACTCAACATATCGTAAAATTAAAGATCCCACTAGACCAACGCATTGAAAGTCTACCTCCTGGGTAAGTTGTAAGAGTCTTATGCATGTGTATATCAGTGTGTGTATGTGTGTATGCAAATATAAAAAAGGGGCGCTTTCTACAAAACTTGCACTGGGCGCAAGTTTGTCTCTGGCCGGCCCTGATTATGTATATCCCAGTTTACAACATTCACCTCGCGCAACCCTTTCGTGATCTCAATTTAAATCAAAACACTCAACACTAGATCCCGCACTCATACAACATCTTCAACTCGTTTATAAACGAAATGTATCTGAGCCGCTTTTTTTTTGGGATTTTATATATAGTGTAGTAAGAAATTTTCAAAATAAAAACCCATCCGCAGTATCCTCACGGTTTTTATATTCCACATGTTGCACTATCAGACAGCTGTCAGAATAATTTGGACAAAAAAAAAGCACAAATAAAAGATAGTTTGCTTTGAATGAAAAGTGCAACAAAAAATAACTATAAAGTTAGTAACATAAAATGGGCAATTCCATTCGATACTCGAATAAATGTCACAAACCCATCCGCAGCACGATTCTACTTCTTCTTTTATTGGCAGTAATTCTACTGTGGAATTGTATTTGTAACTCGTGTAATATGCTACTGTACTGTGAACAGCTTTCCCCAAAAAAACACAGCTATGGTATCCACTAGCAGATACACACAAAATATCCCATTTCCACTCGTTGCCATTTGACCATCAAACATCAACTCGTTCATAATGAATAATTGTGAACGAAATGTACCCACGAAAAGTATAAATCACACAATAAAAAATAGTATTAGTGACGGAACTCACGGTTAATATATATGGGTGTGTGTAAACATCAACGTTTGTCCATATCCATAATTGGATCCGTATGCGAAGTCTGCGATACGTAGTTGACTACGTGCTTAGATCAAAAACGGACTAGTTTGCTTGGAAAGGATCTTCAGATTTTTGTCACTGGAACGTGGAACATACCTAACATCTTACTATGCAGATTTTCGTAACGTAACCTGCTACATCGCAAAGTGTGACCTCGTAACGTCGCACAGAGGAAAGTCCACGTTTTTATTTCACTATTCCGCCGGCATTGATGTTAAGGTACACATCAAATAATAAAACGCAAGACGTATGAAATGAAACCATCGCGTTCAAACTATTTGTGAACGAAATAAGATTTTACACTCAAACTGTGTGCGATTGTTGTTTGGTGGGAAAAGGAAGGTATTGGTTGTATCTTATTACGTTCTATTCGTGCTGAAGAAATATGAAATGAATGGGAAATTTTATATTGTGCCATGGATTGGTTCTTTTTTTTTTGAGTGAAGGTGTGAATAGTTTTGAAACCCGGAGAGTTGACTGGATTCGCGGTGAATTCGTGTTCATGTTAATCTCAATTACTGAATTCGCCGCATGAACTTCCTTACCTATTTCAGAACCTTTCTATCGGCGCTGTCATTTTTTGACACTTTAAAACCATTGCATTTTAGAACATTGCGCGATCATTGCGAGAACATTCTTAGAGGAAAAACCAGATGGAGGTAAGGTACAAGCTCCTTCATTCACTCCTGCGTTTCTTTGAACTGTTCGCTATTTGTTGTCATTGCTCTTCAGAAAATGTTTAATAAGCACTTTAACCTTCAACAATATTAATCTTAACTAATATTTTTCTACAATCCATTTTATTTTTGTATAAATAAAATAGCGGATGAGAAAAGACAGAATTTGTATGGAGTTAGAATGATTTGCGATTTGATTAATACCAATTTAGTTGAAGACTAGGTCACGAAATCTTACTACCGGCGCAGTTCCTACAATAATTCATTAAATTTTGTATTCCCACTTCCTTTATAATTTTTTTTTTTTTTGTCAAAACAAAATTCTTGTTTTTGGTATACTAATATGTGGCAAAGCCTTCAAAGATTTCAATGAGCATAGAAACGATTTAAAACAAATTATCACATATTCCCCCAAAAGGGCAAAACCATATCATTACGAGCTGCTTATTGGAACATTAAGTCACATGAACGCCTTGCCTTCCCCATTTATGTATAGGTATATATGTTTGGATATCGTTGGTCACCAATAAAGCGATTATCGCAAGAGTTCATGTTTGCAAAGCAGCATTTTCCTATATGCTAAATCATCACATCACTTTCACTTAACTCTGGATATATACAATATACACCCAAAAACGCTTCATAGAACCCCAAGATAATGTTTAAAATTCATAACGAGCATAATCAGCGCACGTGCAGGACAGAGGACACATTTTATTGAAATAATATCAAATTGCTTCCCGCACCGCAGGGCCAATTTCGCAAATCAACGCAGACAAACAACAACTACTATACGAGTACGAGCTATAGTGAAATATACTTTTCTTGCAAACATGACATGGCATACCAATTATCTATCCCATGTCAACAAGTTTCATATAGCAGTATACCATTGGCGTTGTTGGCCAAGTTCCATCCATCATTCCCAGCTCATTATCATCTTGGGTTGCCAACAGTCAAACTCACTTAACATCATCATCTGTCAGGGGAATGTCAGGACCACTAATAATCATCTGCAGCTACTGTCCCACCGACCGACGGCGACGGTGACAACTTTTGGCAGAAAATTAGGTTCACATCAACATCACTATATCACATCACTCTTGGTTTGCACGAGAGTGAATGGAAATGGAATATATCATCAATGCTTCGTCCACCCACCCGATGACCGAGTTTATACAAACCCCGCAATCCCAACCCCTAACCAAACAAGTTTTTCATTCTAACTCACACAATGATGGCATATCTCTTAGACCGTGTAAAGTCTCATTTTAAAAGTTGGATAGCTAAAATTATAAAAAAAAAATAAAAATCAAAACGAAACCTTTTTAAACAAAGCACTTATGTCGAATAAGAGTACACTGAAAGCTTGATAGACCGATAGAATAACATCGCGGTTTTTATTATGAAGACTTTTTTATTGCGCGTCCAAATTTGTTTGAGTACACTTTGGATCACAAGTAAGGTTCCAAATTCATATACCCGTATTAGTTGGATACATACAATTTTGACTAAATCCTATGTTAACTGGTGGATTAAAATTTTAATACAAATTTTATCCATATAGATTCGCTTTTGGCTTTTGAAATTTAACTAGATATTCACTATATTGTGTTGCGGTAAAATTTACCACAACAAGTTTCACCAGCCTATTCTTTTCCTTAATCCATTTTTAGCCTGCCTTTTTCGTTACGGCTCCAAAATGCAGGTAGAGTACAGTTGAAACCTGGTTTCCATCAGCCAGAGTCTTGCTCTTAAGGTATCTTGGAAAAGCAACACAAATAGGTCTTCGTAGTTTAAGTTGTGTGACGGGCAGTCCACAAAATATAATTTGGTGGGCGACAGATTGTCAGATACAAATTTAATCGTGTGACAGACGGTTCACGAAATCATCGAGTGTGCGACAGATGGTCCACAAGAGGAGAAAACATGATGAACCCGACCCATGTTCAACGACATGTGTGACAACTTGCTCACACAAACCTAAATTTAGTATGGCTTAATGCCCACCCTAAAGTGTCTTGAACACGAAAGAAAAATCACTTAGCGACGTGTTTCCCTTCCCCTTTAAAATCTGCGCAAAGGTCCACGGGTTTGGCTTATTTTAACTTTCGCGGAAGGCAATGAATCCTGTCTCCTCATTTGAGTTGGAAAAGGGGGTTGATCCCATCTGACAAAATGTTTTCCTCCAACTTCGTAGTCTGGGCCGGTTTGGGTTGGGGCATTGTTCGCGATATAAGATAATTTTTCGTTTATCTTTTAGCTATGGAAATTGACGGGTGGGGGACTGAACTTGTCCATTGAGCTACTTTTAGAAAGAGATCGCATGCGTGGCTCGATTCGACAACAGCGCACACTTCAGCTAATTGGCGGAGTGCTGCAGTTAGACTGTGACCGAATAACACACGGACAAGTGATCTGAAAGAGATAGCAATATATGGAATGGACGGCATGGACGAGCGAAGTCCGCCATTTTTGGTTGACTTTGAAAAAGGTTACAAGAGCTAGTGGTTGACAAAAATAAAAAAAAGATTAAGCGAAAAATTATTTTCGGTTTTTTTAGCGATTTGTTTTTGAGAAGAAAATTGTTGTGAAAAATCACAGGTCGGGGAATAAGAATTGAAAAAAAAGATTAGCTATTTTTTTGGTGTAAGGAGAGGAAAATTTTTTTGTGTGAGGCGATCTAAGAAGGTTCCAGATTGGGGAACAGTGGAGGAGATAGGATTCCGCATAAAAAAAAGCTAAGTATTTGGTTGTTTGGTTTTGTCGAAAACTTAGTGTTCAAATAGTGAGTTTTATTCGTTTGGTTTTGTGGCCAGAAAAGTGGCAAAATTTTACCTCGGTTAGGCCTTCGTTTCGTTTCTTATATTCTCCCGAAATTGCGGGACTCGCGACCGTTTCCCATACTGTTGTTCGTTCGGGAACTTTCCCCACAGTGATTTTTTCTTTGTGACACTCAATTGTTATATTTATATTTTATTTTTATTTGAACTTTTCTTCTTTCTTTTATTTGGAAAATTGGCCCTCTGCCAATTTCCAAAACAATTGCTTACTTTTCTTGTGATAGAAAAAATTCTGGCGTTTCTACCTATGTTTATAAAGGTTTCCCAGATACATTTCAAATAAATTTTATAAACTTCCCATTGGAAATAAAAACATTTGCGTTTCACCTCAATAGTTTCCTGGCGCCCACCCTGTAGCGTAAGTACGCCCCTGTATTTACCTACTTATATTTATTTCGGATCCTTTTTTTTATCATTAACAATTATTGTCAAGATAATTCGATTTGAATTGCTTCGACGAATTTTCTCAGGATTTTGACAGCGAATTGAGAAATTCCTCTGAGGAATACTATTCATGTAATTGAGATGCTGAGGTCTCCAAGATTTCATTTTCCTGAACCATGCTTAAGATCTCATTTGTGAAGTTGTCAAATTTGTGTAACAATTTTAACAATTGCTTAAAAGTGTCAGAAAATACATGACAGTTGTCAAATTCACCCGTCCTTAAGAAAACTGTCAAAACTCAACAAATTAAATTTTCTTTGTGTATAAAAAACACAAGGTTTTAGTTCAATATTCGGTCCGCCCTACAGAACTCATATACGTTTAGCTTAGAAAGTTTAAAACATTGATAGAAATCCCAAGATTTATGCGATTATCTATGAGATTCATTGAGATGTATTGGTTTTCTTTTGGACTGACGAAATGTTAAGATCTCACCAAACACAATTTCTCACAAAAATTTTCAAAGTAAAGTCGTGAGAATACAATTTTCGTTTTGATTTGTTGCTCTGTCGCAGTAAAAAAAATGAAAAAAAAGGAATAGAGAATATTTTTGACTTTGTTTTATGATTAACACTGTAAAGAAGTTACATCTTTTTATATTTAGCAGCGCCTATCCTCCAACTCAACATCTTCAACATCATCAACTCGATTACAATTTCATCACATACCTCAAGGCGCCCACGAGAATTGATGACGAGGTTTGCCGACAAGCAACAGTGCACGACAGCACAATACAACCAATGCATACGACAACAATTCAACGGCCTAAATGAAATTAATGGGTAGTGTTTTTCTAACTCACTCGATTCACACTTCCTTGTTACCGCCGAATCTATATGCAAGGGTGAAATGGGCAACTGAAAATGTGGAAAATTTTATCCTCCGTGGTTCTGCTAATTCAATCCTTTGAACTTAGTGAGTACTGAGTACCAAGAAGCAAGTTGCTGGGTGTGTAGTACATCAGTTAGGAGTTTCAATTAATTTTTGGCTTTAAGCCGTAAAAAACCCCTTCCCCCCCTTATTTTTGCCACAACTTCTTGTTGCGGCTAGGGATTAATCCCAAACCAATTAATTCCGCCTACAATTCGATAAGGCTAGATAACATTTTTGCCTTAAGAATCGCTTGGAGGCTAGGGAATTTATCCCACCGTCCGCCTTCGTACCGTGCCTTCAGTTCGGTGTTGGCTAGGGAGTTTATCCCACCACCTGTCGTCGTACCGTGCCTTCACTTCAGTGTTGGCTAGGGAGTTAATCCCACCGCCTGTCGTCGTACCGTGCCTTCACTTCGGTGTTGGCTAGGGAGTTAATCCCACCACCTGTCGTCGTACCGTGCCTTAACTTCGGTGTCGGCTAGGGAACCTATCCCACCTAAGTTATAATACAATTGTAAGATTTATACGAAAATAATCTATTCATTTAGTTTTAAGTAAAACTGAATAAAAAAGTGTCTAACGAACTGGAGTTCTGAACTTTCTAAACCCGAGTTTTATTGCTTTCTTCGGTAAGAACCCTGGACCCTCTGACCTACCTCAGCTGGAAACTAAAAAAAAGCATCACAACACTCCTGAATGTCTTTTTTCATTTCTCGTCCAGGTAAACTTTTAGAGGGTCATTCATAATGACAATTGATAAAAATAAATAAAAGTAAAGCTAACAATTATTTGATTCATTAATTGAACACATTAAAACTGTTACACTTTTAACATAAGCCACAAGCACTATAACACCTTATTGTTTTCACAAAATATTGTTTTTAATTATTCTTAATAAATAAATGTACGACTTGACACGACACTTACACACCACAATTATTATTATTTCAAGAACAATTTTTGATTTTAAAAGTGCACACGATGGCATATTTGTTAATATTTCACACTAACGCTCATATTATTCAGTTGCTTAATCCAGATTAAAAATTTAATCCAGATTAAAAATTAATTCCATATTAAAAGTTTAATCCAGATTTAAAATTTAATCCAGATTTAAATTAACTGGAAACTGCTCAGGAGACAGGTTTAAGTTCTTACATCCAGATTATTTTGGACAAGAATAATATGGACATATACCTAGATTTAATAAATCCTAACTAAATATTCATTTAGGTCAGTTAGCCCACCAAATTTTGTGAGTTAACTCTGGATTAACTGAAAAGATGCTTTTGATACTCGCTCTCTCCGGCGAGATTGATAAGTCGTGCCGCTTGCATCCTCCACTGAAAACTGTTTCTTGATTAATCTGAAAGTTAATTAACGTTCAGAGTTACCTAACTCAGGTTTGACTGGGTTTAAATATATTCAACTTGTAAATATCAATATTGGCTAATAACAATAGGTAGAGGTATTTTGTTTCCGAAACAATGTCTTTAATTCAGATACGACCTCAGGGTTGCTGCTTTGGTTATCAAGGTAGTCAAATTTTATAGCTCGAAGATTGATTTTTTAATAAAGGGTGATTTTTTAGCTGGTTTGGTTTTGGCAACACTGGTTTTGACAGCTGACGTGTGTTTAGTACCTTGTGTCACTGTCAAACAGCTTCAGTTTGGTTTGCAATTTAACCATGGATCGTCTTACAAATGAACAACGCTTGCAAATTATTGAATTTTACTATCAAAATTCGTGCTCGGTTCGAAATGTTCATCGCGCGCTGCTTGTGTTCAGCGATGAGGCTCATTTTTGGTTGAATGGGTACGTAAATAAGCAAAATTGCCGCATTTGGAGTGAAGATCAGCCAGAAGCATTGCAACAGCTACCAATGCATCCCGAAAAAGCCACTGTTTGGTGCGGTTTATGGGCCGGCGGCATTATTGGGCCTATTTCTTCAAAGATGATGCGAATCGCAGCGTTACTGTCAATGGTGAACGCTACCGAGCGATGATAACAAACTTTTTTTTGCCCGAAATGGAAGTTCTTGACTTGCATGATATGTGGTTTCAACAAGACGGTGCCACATGCCACACAGCACGCGAAACAATGGCGCAATTGCGAGGCGAGTTTGGTGAACAGTTAATTTCACGTTTCGGGGCGGTCAATTGGCCGCCTAGATCGTGCGATTTGACACCATTAGATTATTTTTTGTGGGGGTATGTCAAGGCTAATGTCTATAGGGACAAATCCGCTTCGATTGACGCACTGGAAGCCAACATCCATGCATTCATTCGTGAGATACCGGCCGATATGTGTGAAAGAGTATGCCAAAATTGGACTCAGCGGATGGGCTACCTGAGACGCAGCCGCGGTCAACATTTGCATGAAATTATCTTTAAACATTAAATTGCAAGGTTCAAACTATCGATTCAAATAAATATTTTATTCATTTTTTCGAATTTTTTGTGTTTTTTTTTAAAAAAAAGTTCTAAACCTCTTAAAAAATCACCCATTACATTCCATGTTTTCCAGATGGTTTTTTTATGCCCTTAATTTAACTCTGACCTCAGAATTGTTCCATAAACAGCTTAGGCTTTTTTAGCCTATAATAGTGACATGATAAAAAAAATGTTTCACTATTATATTTGAGGTTATATTAAATAACGTAGTAACTTGTGTTCAAAAGAAAACTAGTTATACGATACCTGAACAAAAATTACTCAGGATAGCAGTTGAAATAAAACTAAAAATTTAGTTCATTCGCAGTCCAGGTGTATTTCTTTATTGGAATCCTTCCAAACTTTGAAAGGGTTTTCGTCTTTAGTAGATTAAAGAAGGTTTTATATCGATTTTTGTATGAATGAATAAATGAATATTGTTGAGTATAATTACACTGCAACTTTAAGATCCATTGTGTCCCCCTTCTTGGAGCTGTATGAGGCTACTCATTCTTCAGCTCGTCCTCCAAATTAGTCCCCTTGGAGGAACTCAAGAGTTTGGAGTACTTTTTGCTCTCTTACGTATGTCTATGTGCCATAAGTGCATGACATTTAACACGACCGGCGCGGGCGGCGTCTCTTTATGAGCGTTGCAGAATCTGCAAGTTGCACTGCTTACTAGACCAGGGGCCCAATTCCGCAAGCGTGAGTTTTTTCTGCGTGCACAAAAATCAGTGTACACATTAAATTATACGATTCCGCAAGAGTGAGGTGCAATCCTTTTGACAGATAAAGCGTACACAGATAGGCAAATTTATCCACGCATATTTTGAGCGTGAATCGAAAGTGTACACGGAAAACTATTCATACTTGCGGAATTGAGGCCGAGGAATGTTAAGGTGTCTTCTTAGATTGCAGTGGCCAGTGAGGACATCCGCTATTATTCTTAGTTTGTTTTCCTATTCACACTTGCGGAATTGAGCCCCAGGAATGTTAAGGTGTCTTCTTAGATTGCAGTGGCCAGTGAGGACATCCGCTATTATTCTTAGTTTGTTTTCCTACTTAAGCTGATGTGTGATAGAAAAAGTTCCTAATTATATCTTCCTAGGAGAAGTTTGGTTTGTCTCAGTTTTGCGAGTTCATTCCAGATTGTTAGTCTTTCTGCCCTCTCTTCTGTTATGATTTTGTTCTCTCCTATTTTGCGGTAGGGTTCCGACTCTGTTAGGGGTGTTGTAGCCCCTATTTTTGCTAGGGAGTCTCCCTCTTCATTGCCCTGAATGCGCCAACGTGACCTGGTACCTGGTATGAAGTGTGAGATTGTTATATTCTTGCCCAGTTCGTTAAGCCTGCCAACACACTCCCATTCCAGTTTAGAACTAAACGTATATACGAGTTTAGTGCTTTAAGTGCGGCCTGGCTATCTGACATGATGGCAATGTTTTGGTTTTCTATAGTATCTTCCAAGGATACATTCTCCACTTTTCACAATGCTACTTTCTTCTGCCTGGAAGATGCTATTAGACTGTTCAATCGACAACCAGAGTTTGGTTCTAGGCCAAAGATTCTTGCACCAGTCCCTTCGGTTGTTCTCGATGCATCAGTGTATGATTTGATTTCGTTTGCTTTAAGATTCACTTCACCTATATCCACTCTTTCTTGTTACTTAACTCTCTTTTTAAAAATTATTTTCGAAGTTATACCTTTTAATCTTTCCATCTCTTGGAATGTCAAGAAGGTTTATTGCTGTGGACCTGCAAATCAAGTCTTTTTCTCTAGGACCAATTATTTTCCACGTCCCAGTACCCTCCTTGTCAAATCTCATGATTGCTCCTAAAGCAATAATGCTTTCTACGGCCACTTACAGTGGAGTTAAGTGGAGGATCACGTCTATAGCTCCTGCCTGTGGGCATGTTCTCATTGCTCCAGTAATGCATAAGCATGCGAGTCTTTGTAGTTTTTCTAGTGATTTCACTTGACTAAAAAAGTCAATAGGAAATTGGAGAAAAATTAAATGTAATAGCGCTTCGACTATAAATCTTCTATATATATAAAAATGGATCGTGATGGGTTCGGATGTTTAAAACTTGAAAATGACTGGACCAATTTGGATACTTCCTTCTGCGGGTTTGTTTGTAATTGCTCCGCGAAGGTTTAAGAAAAAGAAAATTCTCAACAGGTGTCGCTGTAGGCGCACATTTCGTTTTTCAGTTAAATTCAATTACCGTTCAACATGTGGCGCTGTAGGTGGTTAGGAAATGGCTTTTGGGATATTCTTTTTCAACTTTTGTTTTTTTTTTTTGTAGGGTGAAATGGGGCAAAAATAAAAAAAATTTCGAATTTAAGAAAAAAAATTTTTTAAAAGGTTTTTCGTTAGGAATGGCTTTAGGGATATTAGTTTTCTAAATTTTAATATTTTTAGGGAGAAATGAGGTAAAAATAAAAAAAACTGTCTGATTTAGGAAAATCTTTTTTTTGTCTAAAATGAAAGTAAAAATAACAAATTATCCGATATAAGAAATTCTTTCGGTGTTTGAAATGTTGTTTGTTAGTGGATGGCCTCAGAAATTTTATTTCAGAAAATTGCCATTTATAAGATAAAATGGACGAAAAGTAGCATCTGATTTCAAAATTTCTTTTTGTGTGTGTGTAAGGTTATCAAAAAAAAAAAATAATTGCTATTTATAGAGTGAAATCGGATATAAAAAAAAGAAGTGTTTTTACAAAAATTCTCCCTGGTGTTGACGAAGTTATAAAGGTTGGACTTAGGGGATCATGTTTTTACTTATTTAGCCATTCATAACGTGAAGTAGGTTAAAATCCATAAAGTAGTACCTATTCGATTACAAAAATTAGCTTAAATATTTATTTATATTTTCTTTTGTAATTTTTATGCGAAGCTAAGGTTTGTCTACCCGTGGGAAGCCGGGCGGGCAAGCTAGTTTCCTATAAAATTATGAATCTTCCTCTCAGCAGGAACTTCCTGATCGTTCGATAATTTGTCTAAATAATAATCGAATTTAAATTCCTTTCAAATATGACAACACGGTTTAAAGACTGTCCATATTGGAAGCTATATCAATTTAATTAAAATAGATTCTTGAAAAAGAAATATAACTGATAATCAGCAAAACTATGAATGTTTCGGGCTGAAATATCAATTTAAAAAAATAAGTCGCCTTGCTGCACAGACTGTTTTAATATAATAATCATCCATAAGCCATAATCTACTCTAAGGCCAGTTTACTGATAAGAAGATCACAAATCTTTGACTCTAAGCTTCCCGAACTGCACGCCGCGGCCGCCACTGATAACTTTTCTCTTGATTCCTCAAATGGCTGATGTAGTCTAGTCGCAAGAGACAAGTTGCCGCGTATAAGTCACATAATTTAAACGAAAATCGCATCTTAAAAAAAAAAAACAAAAATCGTCACAACGTTCAGTGTAGGTACAGCCAAATAAAAACGGTACGTGAAATCCATATACATACATAGGTACATCTTCTCCATATCTCCACAGTAAAAAAAAAAAAAAAAAACGAAAATACCTACACAAATCTGGCATTTGCTTAAACTTGCAGCTTGATATCATCCTTCGCTAACATAATCCAGTAGGATACTCGCTAGCTGAAAAGTCTTCATGTTTCCTTTATCGTAAAATGGATTTACATATTACATAAACATAAATCAATCATCTGGGTAAATCATACACAACATCCACCATCCTTTCGTTCTCTGGGCGTCGGTCGTCCCTGTTTTCATCCCTGTCCCTCAATCCCAAGTGAATCCTTTTTTCAATATTGCAAAGAGTCGATATAACATAAGGACCGGAAAATCCCTCCTCGTGAATGATTCGCAAATACTTTTCCATCGATTGTTGGTAGTAATTGTAAACATTGCAACATTATGAATATACGGCAACGGCAGCGTGTGGCGGGCGGCGGAGCACGTCGTAAGAGCAAGCGTTCTGCTCTCCTACGCTGCTGTATGGTTCTCCTCTATAGGGAATCGGGGTCATTGGGGTGGATTGAAGTGGATTTATGTGTTGTTTTTTCCATTTAACAAGAAAAACAAAAGTGAATCTTTTTATTTCCTATTTTTTTTAAGTTGTAATCGAAATAAACAAAAAAATATTTCTTATCATCAGCAGTGTTCATGTATAAGTGATTGTTTTTTTTTAAGTTGGTATAAATGTACGACTTAAGTGTTTATAAGAGAGCTATACATTTGTCATCGATTTGGGAAGAGACCTTTTTAAAGTGATTTTAAGATGCTGAGTGAGAGTTCTCAGTATACACAACACAAACACGCGCCACACACACACACACACACACACAATATTCACCAATCATTTACAAGAATATGAAATCAATAAAGTTTTATTTATCAATATTTGCGATCTCTGTGGATGGTTAAACATAAATAGGTTCTTGACGTTGAGGGGTTTAAATGAAATACATAACTCGACACCAGGGATTCTAAAATGATAAACAAAAAGTGAAACAAGGTTTAAGGAGCTATAGGTACCTACATTTGTCTGACTTACCGAGGGCTGAACTGACCCACCACACCAGCTGAAGATTTACAAGTTAAAAATAATAACGGTTTTTTTTTTAACGTGTGGTTTTCGATCTGGCAATGCTTTTTTCGGAGTTGGTCTTTTTGACAGCTGTCACTTGATTTATTCTCAATTTGGTTTGCCATACACTTACTCCTAAAAAACGTTTGCAAATTGTGCTTTATTACCAAAATAATGGTTTGGTTCGCGGGACGCATCATGATGTGCTGCGTCCAATATTTGGTCGACATAATCTGAAAATCGCATTAATTCGAGCAACCATGAATTGGTTTAGCACCACGTTTACTCTAGTGGATAATGCGCATCCTCAGAGAGCCTTATCTTTATAATAAAGTTAAATTCTTGGGCATAACATTAAATTATTTGACTTTTATTTCTTCTTGAAAACCACACGTATTAAAAAAACACCCTTTATTAGCCCATGAAAATTAGACATTCACTTCAAACAAAAATTTTAAAAAAGCTGAATTTCGGTGGAGAGTTTTATTTTGATGTGAAGATACAGCTTTTCATTAAAATTGCTCAAAACTTGAGCCAAAGGCTTTCGATTTTTAGGTTGAAAGAGCCAAAATTAAGTTTTTTTTTTGTAAATTGTTCGAAAGCTATCATTTTTTTGGAAAAACTTCAAGCAGAAAATTCTAGCTCTTGAAATTCTACATAAAATTTTGCGAGCAATAGATTTTGATAAAAACGTGCACAAACGAAACCTTTCTCATCGCGGTGATGTGAAAAATAAGACATTAAAACAAACAACTGATATTGCTACATTTGTGTACGTTTTTCTCAAAACCTATTGCTCGTACGAAAAAAAGTGTCAAAATCTTTTTTGTGTAGAACTGAATAAGCTTGATTTTTTCCCTTTACACTTTTTCAATAAATTTTATCGTTTTGAAGATATTTATAAAAACCTAATTTCACCTCCTTTTTTCTCCCCCCTTTCCAGCATAAAAACATTCGCCTTTGAAGTTAAAGTTCCATTTGTATAAGAGAAAGAATATAAGGCAAAGCAAGAAAGGAGCTACATATAAAAATTAAAAAATCTTTTTACCTCTCCATAATACAAATGACCTATACCACAACAACCCGTCAAAGTTTTATGACCAATTATTTTTCATTTCAGATGAGGCAAGCTTCATTGATCGGTTGTATCCTCGTTTGGACGACTTATGTTCGAGCTCAAATTCAAAACTCCACTTCACCAATAACATCGGCTGCTGCTACTATTCCAACAATCGACTATGAGGCTAAAGCCTCACAATTAATTGAAAATGCCAACCATCATATGATCGATCATTATGCAAAGCTCAGCAAATTGTTCCTCAGCACATCGAAAAAGTTCCACACCAATCTACCTACGCCTCCAAGTAACGACATACAAAATACTTACCGAGCCTTTTCCAATCAACTGGCCTACAACTTGAGTATAATTCCCTTGGCCGAAATCAAAAATGATACTCTTCGAAGGCAAGTGAAGATCCTTGGCAAACTACAGCTGAACGGTCTTGAGCACGATGACTATGAGAAATCAATGCAGGCTATGAGATCAATGCTGACATTGGGGACGAATAAAAATGTCTGTCATTATCGTACTGGCGCAAATGTTTGTAATAACATTTCTTACATACCACAAATCCATGATATCGTCTCGAAGACACGCATGTTGGAAGAGTTGAATTACTATTGGATGACTTGGCGTGATGTAATAGGAGTCCCGGCCAGGGAGTTATTTATTGAGTTTGTGCATTTCTTTCGAAAAGCTGCTGCATACAATGGTGAAGTTATTTATGTGAAAGTGAATTAAAATTTTAGTTCAATAATGACGATGGATGTATTTCTCTTGCAGGACACGTTTCGCCTTCAAAGACCTGGTATCTCTACTATGAGGAAGATGATCTATTGAAGGAGCTCGAAGGTGCGATAATGGACATTATGCCACTCTATAAGGAAATGCATGCGTTTATAAGGAATGTACTACGATCAAAATACGGCCAAATGATTATGGCTGATGACAGCCCAATTCCACATAATCTTATGGAACAAGTGCTGCAACATGCGTGGAAGGCAAAGAGTATATTTAGTCCGCCCTTTCCGGAGAGAAAACTGCCTGACGTAAAGCATAAGATGGACGAAGATGTTTTTACTGTAAAGAAGATCAATGAATTGGCATCCCATTTCTTTGAGTCACTCGGAATGAACCATTTTAACGCGTAAGTTTCCAAAAACATATTTCATTAATTAATATTAAATGAGATGGACAAATTGAGACCAGGGTTGCCACCTTTTGAAAAATTTTCCTAGGTAGATTTGCAAAAAAAAAAAAGATTCAATGTTTTTGCAGTAGATTTATATTTTCAGGAAGGACATGCCAATTATAACAGTTTTGGTTTATAAAAGTAATGTTTATGCGGCCCCGCAGGGCCAGGGCCCTCCGCTGGTGGGAATACTTCAGGCGCCCAGAGTTTTTTTTTTTCAAGTCGCGTGAAGCGCGTTAACGCACAGACACTATTAATGGCGAAAAACTGTCATAAATTGGCATGTCTCTAGTCTCGTCCTTTCAGGAAACATATTTTGATGGGTTAGGTCTTGAAATTTCTGTCAACGTCGTCGACTATGTCATTAAAAAAAACGCTTAGTTTTTAAAAATCTAAACAAGTAAATATGCCTGCCTATTTTAGTGTTAAAAGTACTTAGAAAAATAAACTCAGAAACTTCTACTGGGACCATCAGCAATACTTGTTCACTACATTGATTTTCCTCTTCTGCGGCCCGTTTTTTTGTGAATCACTACTAAATAATTACAAATAACCACTTAAAACAATTTTAAATTTTGCTTGCAGATTTTATCAAAAATGTATCCATCCTTTCACCTTTTCTCGCAATAAAAACAAAAAACAAACTCAAATAAATAAAAACGTTACGTTGACAGATTAATTGTGACAGCTGTCAATTGTCATCAAAACAAAGCCCGATAGTCGAGAGCTATAGACGGTGTTCACATTGGACTCACTCCCCTCGACTCATATTGACATTTCATTGTTTTATTTCACTCCAACTCATGATAAAAGGGAGAGAGTCTAGTGAGGCCCGATCTTTTCAAAAAAATTAAAAATCCTGCCTCACTTTATCATATAGTTGTGTAGAGTCAGATAAAAGAAAAAGATGTCAAAATGAGTCGCGCGGAGTGATTCCAATGTGAAGACCGTCATAATTATATGCATAAATTAAAGGGTGGATTTCATGAAGAATGAGAATGACAGAATTGAAAAAGTATTTTATGGATTATGTTTTGAAGGATTTTTTTTCGTTAAACCAAAAGAGTGCAATTGATTTTTCTTAAAGGCAGTAGATTTATTTTTCGAAAAAGTGCAATAGATCAACTACAATAGCAGCAAAGTGACAACGCTGATTGGGACCTTTCCCAAATACACTATACATTTAGAGCGTTCTTCCCTTACACCCTTAAAGACTGAGTTCGCAACAAAACTTACCTTGAAGCCACACGAGCGATTACTTGCTAGCGAGTTCGCTTCATAAATTCACTGCTACACATTGACACACATTCACTGTCAAATTCCCAATTGTATTTGCCTCACTTGCTGCTCTACTCCCACTTGCATCTCAACTCAACTGGCTTCGAAAAAGGCGGGACAGTTGACGAGCGAGTTGCTTCGCTAGCGAGTACTTGCTCGTGTGGCCTCAGGGTTGTTCTATATATTTAAGCTTTATAAAAAAAGAACACTTATTATACCTATCTAGTAATAGACTTTTTACTTTCCAATATCAAGGGAGGGCCACTTTTCCACATTGATATTAAATTCAGATGATTCAAGTAATATCTTAATATGTAGTTCTGAAGGATATCTCAGTACTTCGACTCTCGGATTGAGAGAAAACGAGTTCCCATTCCACACAAAGAAATACCGAAAACCTGAAGCACAGCTTTCCCATGATGATCGAGAAGTCCAAAAAAGATGGCTTCTTCCTTATGCCGTTCTTCTGTCTGTGCGTCTGTGTGTCTGTGCGTCTCTTCGTCCACTGAAGATTGAGCTAGAAGGTAAACGGGTGGAGCGATTTTCTTAAAAATCGAGAAAATTCGAATTTTTGTGTTAGCTTATCTAGAACGAGTAGCTACCATACAACAGTTTTAGTTTGTTCAAATTTTCTCGAAAGCGGCTCTAACGATTTTGATTAAACTTCGTACTTGAAATGAACAAAGCATTTCAGGTTCTTAGCCAAAAATTCACAGAAGAAGTAAAAGACTAATTCCACATTAATTGAGAACATGGTCTAATTATTGGGTTATTCACGCAATATTTTGATGATTAGACCGATTTTGTTAAAATTTTGAAACAAAAATGTTAACAAAACTTTCTTTAAATCTTCTCTTCATTAGCATCTTCAAAGTTTGACTACATTACAGTCCTTACAGTTGTTAACCACAAGAGAAAGATTGAGCAATCAAGTCGTGGATGTTTTATGCATTAAATCGATTATAATTTTAAAAATCTAAAATTTTCAACACATTTTTACACAATTTGTTTTAAAATTAATCCAATTTTCTGTACAGACATTTCTGGGATAAATATGCTCGAAAGATATCCGACGAAGATGCCGGAGAAGATTGCAAAGCTGTTGTTTTCAATTTCCCACCCGATGTTGGCCTTCGATACTGTCCTAAAGTTGATTTCAAAAAATTCCTTCAAATGCACGGCCACATGAGCGAGCTGCACTATAATTTATACAAAGCCCATCTGCCCATAGGTCTTGATCGAGAAGCTTGCCCAGGATTTGGAAGTGCTATTGGAGAATCTGCTATTGTGTCAGCAGGAAGTCCAAGACATCTTGACAGAATTGGGCTAATTAAAAATTACACTTTGGACAGTGAGTTAACAATGAATCGACTATTTCGATTGGTAAGTCGTCTCGTAAATTACTTTTTATTTATGTGAGAGTGTTTGTTTGTTTTTTTTAAATATTGACAGGGTGTCCACACTTTAATATCTATTCCAATGCACTTTGCCAATGAAAAATTTATTGTGGACTCGATAGAATCTCGTATTAACGCGGACAACTTGAATTGTGGTTATTGGAAGATTCAATCTAAATATGTTGGTGTTGCACCGCCAGGAGATCGCAATGAAGACCACTTTGATCCTAGTTACTCTCTGTACAAGGGTTTGAATCCTATGAAGCAAAATACTGTGTAAGTAATTATGAGGCTTAAATTTGTGGGTTTTTTTTTTAAGTTTTCTTTTAGAAAAATCATCTCGGAGGTTCTTGGCTATCAAATTTATAAAGGACTTTGCCTTGCTTCCAAACAGTACATTCCCGGGAATCCTAATTATCCGCTACACAATTGCGACTATTATGCACAGGAAGAGGCTGGAAAGCTTTTGAAGTGAGTTTTTAAATAAGTTGAAAAAAAAATTAATATTAAAAAAAAAACATTGATTTCCATTCAGGGATCTCATGAAATTGGGTTCGACAAAGCACTGGCGAGATGCAATGGAATTGGTAACAAACGAGAGAAAATTAAATGGCAAAGCCATCATGGAGTACTACGAACCCTTGTATGATTGGCTTAAAGAGCAGAATAAGCTGAATGGCGTTCAAGTTGGGTGGGACGAAAGTGCGACCAGTACGTTTTTTTTTATTTCTTAATTTCCATCGTTTTGTGATTTAAAATTAATTTTGTTCTTCTTTTCAGATTGCCAAAATAAAAACTAATTTAATCTTCTTTCATAAGGAAAGGATTCTTTGTATGTATAAGGAGTATAAAAATAAAGCATAATTTAAATTAAATACATTTAAAATTTTGAAATTGTTTTTGATGTGTAAACATCTATGCCTATAGAGTGAAATAGAAATGTGGACTTTCCTCTGTGCGACTTTACGAGGTCACACTTTACGATGTAGCACGTTACGTAACGGAAATCTGCATAGTAGGATATTAGGTATACGTTCAGTGACAAAAAACTGAAGATACCTTTCAAACAAACTAGACCTTTTTGGATCCATGCACGTAAAGTCAACTCAACAACTTATGGACAACGCATACGGTACGGATCAAAATATGGATCCTCAAAACTGCATTCAGACAAACGTTGATGTTTACACATATTAACCGTGAGTCCCGAAACTGACACTCAGACAATTTTTTTTTTAATTTTGGTCATAAATAGTTTAAAAAATTCGACGCGCGTGAAAACTCCAAAAATTAAATGTAAAATTAAACAGAAATAACCTAGTTATCAGGTTGTTGTTTTTCAACACGCCTGATTAGGTTAGTATTTTAACAAGATACACAATTTTGAAGGTGTTTTAAACCAATACAAGTAACTACTCGGAAACTCTCTGAAAAGTTAGTCCTTATAGAGGCACGAGTTTAGGAGCTTATACTTTTGATTTAGGTGGGATCAAAAAAATAGTTTGGGAAATAACGAACACCCTAATATGGTAAATTTATGTAGATACTGTCAATTTTTAATGGAAAACTCATGTTAAAAAGAAACTATTGGAGTCCGAAAATTAATTATAAAATCGATCAAGTCAATAATGGGACATCCAGGATTACATATATTTAAATTTCAGTTACGTCAATTTCATTAAAAGCCCAGAAATGAATAGTATTTCTTTTGCAATCACTTTTGACATAAGACGTACAAATCGGGTAGGTATATACCGATTAAATATTTTGAAAAAAAAAAAATCCAAAATCCCGTCTTCGGTATCCAAGCACCCCGTATGTGGGATATTCGACAAGAAAGTATACCATCTAAAAGGTACGTAATTTTTCAAAAAAGATCAAATAGCTTTAGAAACTAGTCAGCCATAGAAAATTTTGAATGATCAATCAATTATCAGCTAAAGAAAGTTTTGAATCAATGGTTAAAGTTTTTCAAGGTAATCAGAAATTTTTAGCACTTGGGATATTCGCAAAAAAAGTATACCATCTAAAAGGTCTTATAGTACACTCATAAAAGGTCAACTTGTTTCAATAAATTGGTCAGCCATAGGTTTTTCTTAAATGAATTTTTAAAGACTTTTTCAAGTTTTCATGATCGTAGAGATTTTAAGCACTTAATTTGTGAGATATTCGAATTTTCAAAGTTGTTTTCTTCTTTAAAAAATTCAAAAAACTCTTCTTAAAAAAACCTATGGCTGAACAATTACTGAAATTAGTTGACCTCTTATGAAGTCACTAAGACTTTAAGACTTTTTCGGTGGCGTATTTGCGAATATTCCACACATGAGATGTTTAAAATCACTGATGACCTTGAAAAACTTTAACCAGGGATTTAAAATGACTAATTTCTGAATTCTGAATCTAGTTGGCCTTTTATTGATCTTTTATATTGCATAGGTGCCTACTAGATTCCTACGCGAAGGTTTAGAAAAAAAGAAAAGTCGGAAAATTCTCGAAAGGTGGCGCTGTAGGCGAAATGGGATATAAACAAAATATGGTTTTTGATTACAAAAATGTTAATAAAAAGAGTAAAAGGATCATTTTTTTTTACATATTTAGCCATTCATAAAGTGAAGTAGGTTAACGTAAAGTATAGTAAGTATTCGATTACAAAAATTAGCTTAAATATTTATTTATATTTTCTTTTGTAATTTGTATGTGAAGCTTAGGTTTTTCTACCTGTGCAAAGCCAGGCGGGCCTGCTAGTACTACATATGTAAAATTACATACAATTTTGGAAAAAAAAGCATAAAGTTTTCTTAATTCAGTTTTTATAAATTGTACATATCTCGAAAAATATCAGTTTTTTTATGTTAATACCCCAATTCAATAATGTAGCTTAATGTACATAAATGTACTTTTTATACACATCGCCCTGCACTCCAATTTCTACAGTTTTTTACAATAAATGTCAAATTTTTTTTTTGTGTAGAGTTTTATATGCTTCGATTTTTGTCTTGCAAATTTTTCCAAAAAAAAAATGATAGTTTTTGAGTAAGTTACAAAAAACTTAATTTTTCCCCATTCAGTTTTGGGGGAAATAGACTCTCCTCAAATACAACAATATCCCTTCAAGAATCATTTTTCAAAGTTTTGTTTTTTTTTAACTTGGAAACATCCTGCTAATGTTAAGTATAAAGCAATATGTAAACTGAATTGAAGGGTAGAGGAAGAAGGTGTTAAGTGGCATTTGTATAATTTTGAGATATAAAAGTTGTGTGTTGCATTTATACAAACTTAAAAATGTTAAAAAAAAAAAAACAAAATATTGAATACTGATTTTTTGACAATTTTTTAAAATTAAGTTCTAAATTCGCTTTTAGATTTCACTACGTTTATTAATTGTTTATTGAACACGAAATAAAAGGGAATTAAAATTGTAAAAAAAAATCAGTATTCAATCTTTTGTTTTTTTACCATTTTTTAGTTTAAAAGTAATTTTTTTCGAAAACTATTAATAGAAATAAGTTGATTTAAAACTAAAATAACTAAACTGACTTCTGGCTTTCAAAAAAGGTAAAACACTTTTCAGTAAGTGTTGCCATTTTTCAAATTATTTTTTTTTTTCCAATTTAAATACTTTTCTATAAAATGCA
Source organism: Leucozona laternaria (assembly GCA_932273885.2). Classification (NCBI taxonomy): domain Eukaryota; kingdom Metazoa; phylum Arthropoda; class Insecta; order Diptera; family Syrphidae; genus Leucozona; species Leucozona laternaria. The sequence goes on along the minus strand of OW026368.1, from coordinate 30,073,082 downwards.
ACAGTACAATATTTTCGGATTTGCCACTATGTTTTAAAAATGATTTCGGGTAAGTGGCTGGTCGCAGCTGGCTCGAATAAATTGAAGCCGAGAGGCCCAATTTTCGAACACTTTTTGCAGCAATTGGGGCCGTATGTCAGCACTAACGCGCCGAATTTTCTCTTCCAAGGCGTCAATCGTCTCGGACTTATCTGCGTAGACAAGCGACTTCACATAATCCCACAAAAATAGTCCAGCGGTGTTAAATCGCACGATCTTGGAGGCCATGCCACAAGCCGACTACGCGAGATAATGCCCTCACTAAAAGTTTCCTTCAATAAATTGATTGTTTCGTTGGCTGTATGGCATGTAGCGCCGCCGTCTTGCTGGAACTAAAGGTCGTCCACATCAACATCATCCAATCCAGGCACGAAAAAGTCATTAATCATGGCTCTATAGCGTTCCCCATTGACTGTAACATTATGGCTGGCTTCATTTTTGAAGAAATATGGACCAAAGCACACCAAACATTGACTTTTTGAGGATGTAACGGCGCGGGCGTCTCAAAAATGGCTTGTGGATTATGATCACTCCAAATACGGCAGTTTTGTTTATTGACGTATCCATTCAAACAAAAGTGAGAATCATCGCTAAACAAAATATGCCTATTAAAATTGGGATCAACGGCAATTTTGTTTTGGGCACAATTTGGAAGCGTTGTTCAGGAGTAACTCTATTCATTATCAAGTGACAACTGTCAAAAAGACCAATTCCGAAAAATGATTGCCAGATTGAAAACCACTCATCTAAAAAAAAACACCCTGTATTTGAGTAAAACAAAAGTGAAGACACCAGGCGTGTTAAAAAAATAGATCTCAGAAGATATTTCGCTCCGTAATGAGCTAGCGAATGCAATTTCTTTTTTTACCACAGGTTTTTGAGATTGCTGAGGTCTCCGAGATCTATTTTTTTTTTTGTATTTCATGTTTAAAAAAATCGTATATCTATGTTTTCAAAATTCTTATATTTCGATTAAATTAAATTAACAAGAAATAGATAAGAACATTCCTCAACATGCCTATTGAATATACGTCTCTACCTTTACATTGACAAATAAAACATTAATATCCTTCGACTTCAGAAAATTTTGTCTTTAATGTCAACTTTGAATATTTCTTAGATGCCTGTAATTGATTTTTAATTGATCTCCTTTTATTACTTAACACAAATTGTTTGCCTGCCTAAAAATCAAAACCGTCAAGTGCTTGTTTGTTTTTTTTTATTTAAATTCTTATTTCCTGCTTCTCATATCATAACTTTGATCTGATATCTCTTAATCTCCAAGTCTTGTTCCTTATTTAAATAAAAATCAAATTTAAATATTTTTATAAGAAATAATATTTCCACCAAGCGTTTTTTCTCCCGCCCTAATGCAATAATAATAATAAAAAAAAACATACATAAATTTAACAACAACAACAACACATTTTCACAATACATACCTAATTAGATTTTACCCGCTCTAATCTAATTTCTACTTTACACAATTAAATTCCCTTAATTAGCATTTTACCATTTTGCTTGAAAGTGTGATCAAAGGGAAAATGAAAGCCACGCTAACGCTATACCCTCTTTAGTTATCATTGCGACCGACGACTAAAAAAAAAACAACAAATAAAAAGCTTTGAGTTACTTCCAGCAGTTAGGCTCATGATTTCAATCTTAAAGACCTGGAGAATTATATCCCCGCACAATCCCATATTAACGTGTGCTTAAAATACCATCAGCAAAACTCTGATGGAAAGGGAAAGGCAGGGGTTTCTCGTTATGTTATGGCAAAGGTAAAATACCTATGCGTATATAGAAATTTTAACAGGCGATAGGAAGGACCCGATAACCCGAATTTGACTCCAATCAAATGTATGTTAAAAAATGTCCTTTTCCAACAGCTTTTTCTTGTTTGTGAAATTTCCTTGTAAATCAGTTACAATTTTCTCAACACGAAGGAGTAAAAAAAGTCTCGTATGACAGAATGTCTCCCAGTCTTTTGGGATTCTGTTAAAATATCCTACATTTTTTTCCGGGATTTCATATAGCTTTTTGTGTTTCGCCTTACCGGAAAACTGGCCCAGTCATGCGCTGTTACTATACCCAAATGAAATTCCTGTACCTACTTCTTGTTTAGCCTACTTTTACCAGAGTAAAGGATTTTTAAATTTTAATCATATGTTTTACGATTCAGCGTATTCCTTAGGTAGGTTTAGAGGTATATGGTTGAAAGGACTCTGTTTATGTTTTCATGCCGCACTCAGCGCTCTGTGCTTTGTATTTGTGTGAAATCTATAATTTATATTTGTGTTGCCGCGATGATGATTGCTTTTATTTGGGCTTTAAAGTCCTAGTCCTTTCGTACTGCTAATAATGGATATTAGGATTTAGAGCGACGCCGATGGTGATGTGGGGGTAAATGGGGGTTGGTCGAGGTTGATTTATATCGGATTGGGCTGCGGAGTGAAAAGTTGAAAACATTTGACATAAATGTTTTGGGTTGAGGTGAGCTGTGACGGTGGGTTGGAAAGGTATACATATACAGGTAAGCGGCGTGGGGAAGCCATCACAATCGAATTTTAATGACTTGAAGTTTTTGTTTTATTAGTGGTAAGGTGATGTGAATTGCGCGGTGAATGGTGAGGTTGATGGAAATAAAAGGTTGAGGTTGAGGTTGAGCATTAGAAAAACTGTTTATTTGAGCTCCAAAAAAGTATTCTTTGACACGAATTTTGTTTTGTGTTAAAACAATGAGAAGGCTTGTTTGAGGTATTGATTTGAATTTTAAGGAATGAACACTTGAATGAATTAAATAAACCAATTCTATTATATATTTTACTTTTTAATTTTTTCTAAAACAAAGTGGGTGTGGCAAAAAAATTTATTAGCTAATTGTATAAAAGAATAACACTTTCGATTAATCCTTAAAACCTTAAAAGAAAATAAACCTTTATTTTTATTTCCCTTCGGGATAAAGTGATTTCTTTTTGTTAATGTAGGCGTGTCAGTGGGCATAAATTGTTTGTGATGATTTTATCTAATATCCCTTATTTTGTTGTTGTTTTACGGGCAAAATATATATCTATAAGAAAGTAATAAAACATAAACATTATCCCTTATTCTGTCTGAAAATTTCATCTAATTCCTCACAGTTTCACCATTGGGCGCCATTTTGAAAGAATAACTTCGACTTAAACAAAATATTGAACAAAATAATTTTCAACATTTCTTATTTTTTTTGCCTCAGATTGAGCTGTATCAAGCCTATTCTATGTTGTAGCCATTGGCGTAGTGGTTGATCCTTTGGAGTGCGGTGCCGAAACTCTGGGTTCGATTCCCAGCCTCATCCACCTTTAAAAAAAATCCAGTAATGTCTCATTCACATACTTCTTTGATCTGTGGCGGATTTTAGTTTTCTGCCGCCCTAGGCCCGGTTGATTACGCCACTACCACTTATTTTTTTTTTAACTTTATTCTTTTAATTGCCTTTATTATTAATCGTTCTTGCAGAGCCATTTTTCTGTGCTGCCAGAAAACCCCCGAACATTTTTAACACGTTTTTATTAGGTTAACCTACAGTATGATATTATGTACCGTCATCAAGGGAGGGAATGTGTGGTAAGATTACCCCATACATTATATGGCAGCATCTTTATTTTAAGACTTAAAAATAAATTATAGTTTTAAAAAAAATTAAAGCTCTGATAAAGAACCGACCTAAAAAGCAGTGATGCCAAATCAAAAAAAAATAAGTACCTACAGTATAAACAAAAAATCCCTACATTTTCCCTGCACCTTTATTTTTTATTTTTGTATTTGTTTATTTTGCTCCTTTTTTTATTTTATTTCTAGTTTTATATATGCGCAAATAAATAATAATAAAGTTAACAAATACTTAATGATATTAAAAACAATTATAAAATTGCAGCACAAATGGAGATAAAATATATAATAAAGGGTCCGCCATCTAACGTTTTTTTTTTCAACACTGCTTATTTCGTGAATGGTAACACTTAGCTCATGTCCGATTTGACAGATAATTAGTTTTATCCTTCCGCTGAACGAATATGGTTGTGTATACGCTTCGCTAAGTGGGCCTGCGATCGACTTAGAGAAGATGCCGATTTTGCCAAAAAAATCATCTTTTCAGATGAAGCTCATTTTGATCTTGGCGGGTAGTAAACAAGCCAAATTGTCGCATTTGGAGCACAGAAAACCCGCACGCATACATTGAAAAGCCGATACACCCAAAACGAGTCACTCTTTGGTGCGGATTTTGGTCTAGAAGCACTATTGGGCCATTTTTCGAAAATGAGCAAGGAGTGGCCGTTACAGTCAATGGCGATCGTTACCGGGTCATGTTGAAAGAATTTTTGTTCACAAAAATCGAAGAGGAGGATATTGGTAACATTTGGTTTCAACAGGACGGCGCTACGTGCCACACAGCCGAAGCTACACTCGATGTTTTGCGCCATTTTCAAAAAAAAAAAAGTTATTTGGCGGACCCTTTATTATTTTGCCATTTTTTTCAATAAAATTGAACTTTCTCAACAAATTATCCATATTCCTCCTAAACTACTTTTTCAACACAAAATATCCTCAGGTCTGTTGCCGCCCTCCTGTGGCCCACTAGCGCCCACAGGCATCATCGCTCACTTTGAGAATCAATTATTTTTCTGCGCCGCCAAAGATTTTGCTGCCCTAGGCCCGGGCCTCACGGGACTAAGCCTAAATCCAGCAATGTCTTTGAGTAGAGTATTATCTTGCCATGAATAAGTGCCTCGCACCTTAGCCGATTGGATTCGGCATAAAATTGTAGGTCCCTTCAATTCCTGCAAACCAACAGCAAGCACACAGGAATGGTTGAGATTTGTAAGTCACTAGGCCCTGGCTCTCTACGAGCAGTCGCGTGCCTCATCCGAAATCATAAACGAAAAATTTCGTTTTCCGTTTCGTTTTACAGTTACTTCGCTGTTCGATGAGCGAAATCGATAATTGTAGCAGATTATTTGGACACTTTCAACTGTCATTTTTTGTTGTGGTCCACTGTCGTGTTGGAGACCACCGAACACTTTTGTTTAGCATTAACAGATTTAACCGGGAAAAGAATTTAGCCTTCAATCAATTTCATGACTGAAGCCCTAATTACATTCCACATTATATACAATGTATTTCCAGTCCAGAAATTGCTTAGAATTTATGATAAATAGGACTGAGCAATCTTTCAACCCCCAGATGATGTTACAACAGATTCAAAGCAAAAACTGTTAAACATGTTGCATACAAATTTAGCATACATTTTACTTCTATTTTTGTTCCTACAAATTTGTTCTTTTATTAAAAAAAAACCAGCATAATCTGTAAATTGTGAAATTCCCAAAAAAAAATCCCAAATTCCCACTATTTTTCATCAACCAACACCACAAACTTATATGTTTCCCCCATAAAGGAAAAAATTCTGCGCAGAGTAACTATTCCCCATCACACCCCAAAACAAAAACCGTTTCAACTCTTTATTTTCCCAACAGATAGCGTTGCTATCGCCTACTCCTTTCACCTCTCATCTGAGGAAAAACACTGGGAATTTCTCTCGTTTTACCTAGAAAAAGGATTACGTCAATCCTGCCCAATATAGGATTCAGTAGCCGACTAACTTTTCAGATGAACTGAAGTCCCCGTAGGTTCGCACAGTTTTCGAAATCAATATACATATAACCAACAGTATATACACACACATCAAACAAACACATACATATTTAGTGTACATACATAAAAATAAAATATTCTATAAGAGAAAAATAATAAATCCAGTAAAACAAAAAAAATTTACTTTTGAAAAAAAAAAATAATAAAAAATAGAAATATGTAGAAATAGAATGTAAAAATAATTGTTGCTAATTCAAAGAGGAAAAATCCCAAACAGTGATGGTGGCAAATAAGTGAACAAACTCAAGATTCTTCCAGCTTCCAGCTGCAAGTTTCCCCCTTTGCTATGTGAGATTGTGAGATTAAGTGCGAGTTTTTGAAATTTCACAAAGTGTGTTTCGGCTGAGAAAAGTCCCTTTCTTTTTCACTCAGCAGCCATCATCAGCGAGCGTTAGCCAGTTTGAAAAGTTGAAAGTTGAAATTCCCAGAAAAGTGTTTTGCAGTAAAAAAAAAAAACCGAAAACGGAAAACGGAAAAGGAAAAAGGATTTCGCTCATTCCAAAAATGTTAGTGTACATGCAATATTCATATGTATCCAATGGCTAAATCGGTCACAAGAGTAGTTCCACGGCAAATTGTTTCGACAGCCTCGTCGTCGTAGTTGTGCTGTCGTCGTGTTGGTCGTACGGTGGCATAGAATTGTCGCGATTATTCTTTTTTTTGGGTCATAAAGTGACACGATATCCTCCATATCGTCGTCGTGCCATGAGCAGCAAAGTGGGGTCAATGCGGTAGTTGGACGCGGCGCGCAACAATCCGCATAGCTCATAAATTTCTGCTCCCTGAATAATTAAAAACTGTCTCTGTGTATCTGGAAACATTACCTACAGTCGAGTCAGCCATAATTTGTTCCGCGAAATGAGAATTTATGTCTTCTCTCCTGCGATGTGATGTGTTAAACATAGTTAAGTTTTCAACCTCATCGTCACAGCTTTTAGCTTATCTGAATCACACTAAACGGTACAAGCCCGGAAGTGCTCGTTTCGTTTTCTCACATCTTGTCTTACCTCAATAACTCTACCCTCAAATGTAGAGCCCACGCAAAGATACTAGACCAAGAATTATATTCACTTGCTAGTCCTGCCTGCCTGCTTTGTGAAAGTGTATGTAAAGCTCAATCACCCCGGAAAACGAATTAATATTTAAAAAAGGATTTCATCTTGCTTCCTATTTTTATTTCTCTTTTCTTGTGACTTCCTTTCCCCCATTAGCTCCCCGCTGCTGCCACAGCGGACGCCAACAACGCCGCTCGAGCTCAGATGTACATTTTTATTCAGGACACTCGTATAGCATCTACCTGTATCGCGTTATTAAAACCAACAACTCTCAAACCACCCAAGACCTAGAGGAGGATAATAAAAATGCATCAACACCGTGGTAACGGTGGACTACGAGAACGATGTTTTAGTGGTGGTAGTTGTAGTTCGAATAGGATAACTGAGGATGCAGAGTGGCTCAGCTACAGTGGGTGTGGAAATAGCAACAGTGGCTTCTCCACTATCTCGTCATTCTTCATCAGCAGCACGGTTAGTTACAGTACCACCTTCCTTTTAACAACAACCAAATAATACAACAAAAAAAAGGATATTATTCATCATGCGCGAATTGTGTTTGCCTGTCGTGTAAATAAGATTGCCGCAAAAAAAAAAATAAAAAAAAAAACTTAGGTATCCTTCCTCATAGGTACCTACTGGTGTTTCTGTATTTTTCACTTTCGGATTAATCTTGGCGTGAGAAAAAAGTGTAAATTCATTTCAAATCTTTTTTTCCATATACATAAGTGTTATTCATGTCTGTGTAAAAAATAAATAGAATTAAATATTTATGTAACAAAAAAAAATATTTTTTTTCGTAGTTTTTTTTTTTTTTAAATTAAAAACTAATAGTGATTAAGTGTTAAATATATATGCATTAGTAAAATTTAAAAAAAAAATCTTCAGAGTTTGTTCGCTGCTTATACGATCTTCCGCTTGCTAGAAAACAAAAAAAAAAAAACAACGTGATTTTCAGCTTGTTAAAGAAAATTATAATCAAAATATATAAAACAAAATTAAATGTAGTTAAATTATTAAAAAAAAAATTCAATATAGTGAAATAAATTGAAAAAAAAAAAAAAATATAAAAATATTGTTCCATCATAAAATCGTTGTGTTTTATAAATATATAGAGAAAATTTATATAAATTATTTAATTGAAAATAAGAAAATTGATAAGTGAATTTTGTGAATAATGAATAGTGAATAGTGAACTGTTAAATTTTAAATAATAAAATTAATTAGATTTTAAGACATCGACCGGATTATTATTATAGTGGATACCTAATTGGTTACCAGAGTATACAATTGTGAGTAAACTTTTAAATAATTGTATTTTTTTTTTTTGTTTTTCTTAAGAATTATGTCTTTTTTCCCTTCTTTTTTTTTGTATAAAACGACAACAAATTAATGAATGTTTTTGCTATGCAATAACTATAAGGGTTTAAGGAATTTCAGATTCTTAAGTCCAGTGTTTCAGTGAGAGATTAAAGTTCAACTTGTCAAATTTGGTGAGTTAACTCACGATTAACTGAACAGATGCTTTTGATGTTTTATCCACCGCATGCATCCTTCACCGAAAAACTACTTTTTTCAGTTAACTGTTAACTGTTAATTTACTTCTAGGTTTGTGGTTCTAATTAATTCTGGTTTAACTCAAAACTGAAAAAACTGAACCCTATACATGTTCTGATTTTTCTTTTTCATTGATTCTTTTTTCTAAATCACAAGATCCATTTGCTGATGAAAACTGAACCATTTGAGTTCAAACACTTATGTTACAGTTAACGCGGAGGAAAATTTAAAACATACCTAAGTGCTTGAAAATTAAAAAACATACGTTCTTTGAGAGGTATACCTACTGTTAAAAAAAGTAAAATGTAAAATTTATTAATTTAAGATGGTAGATTGTACTATTTTCATCATTTTTTCAAAGTCGTACGAGTCGGTTTTGAGTAAAAAAAAGAAAACTTTTCTGAACGGTTTTTAAACATTTATATGTGGGAGCTACCTACCGTTATTTTTGATTATTAGAATAATTTTTGTAAAAAAAACTTCTAGACAAAGTTAAAAAAACTGCTTGTTGGCACTTTTAATAAAACCGACGAAATCATTTTTGAAATATTAGCTGTTTTTTATTATCTTCTATCGGGATCCGGATCTGCATCTGGATTAACTTTTAACACGTGCTACAAAAACAATTTTGGAAATTTCACATTATTTTGTTTTTTTATTACGTGTTAAAATTAAATCCAGATCCGGATCCCAATACAAGATAATAAAACACAGCTCTTAAAAAAAAATTTCAAACTTTTCTTAAAAATCCAAAAGTATGTTTTTTTTTTAAATTTTGCAACACAATATTATTTAAAATGTATCAACCATTCTAAAGGGTTTTTTTTTAAACGTTTACCAAATTAATGGTTCGGTTCACGCGACGCATTTCACGCTGCTTCCAATATTCAGTCGGCATAATCGCAAAATCGCATAAATTCGAGCAACCGTGGATCGGTTTCAGACCACGTTAAATCGAGTGGGTAATGCGCATCCTCAGAGACGCCAGCCGTACAGTGTGCACCGAAGATGCTATTGCAACAATTGAAGCTGTCGAAAATTGGGCCTCTCGGCTGGAATTTATTCGCGCCAACCGCGGCAGCTGCTTGAATGAAATCATTTTTAAAACATAATGGCAAACCCTTATGTTTATAATAAAGCTAAATTCTTGGCCATAACATTAAATTATATGCGTTTTATTTCTTCTTGAAAACCACACGTCTTAAAAAAACACCCTTTATAAAGATAATACCGCACTCGACGGAACCATACGACAACGGAACTTCTCAATGCTTCAAAATCAGTGTTGTATGACATCGTATGAGTTAAACCTCACTAAGCGGCAGCAGAACTGCATGGTGCGACACTAAGCTACAAAGCTGATAATCTAATCAACTTTTTGGAATCTGTGTAGTTCCGTTCCAGTGCAGTTCCACCGGGTGTGGCACTGTGGCCTTAACTCAAGGGTAGATCTTCTTAAATGTGGTGGAAACCTAGTGAGATTGTCTTCTTTTTGTACTACATATATTCAAACGAGAATAATTTGTTTTAACAAATTAAGAAGAACAATTCAATACACTTTTATTTTAACTTTTGATACATTGCTCTGAAAGGCAATTTTTCATCCCTCTGACTTCCACCCAAAACTTGTTGTCAGTTCTCTTATATTATTTTATTTCCTAAATTTTTTGGATGAGAAATTTTTCTGATAAAGGGTGCCAAATAACTTTTCTTTTTTTTTTGAAAATGGCGCGAAACATCGAGTGTAGCTTCGGCTGTGTGGCACGTAGCGCCATCCTGTTGAAACCAAATGTTGCCAATATCCTCCTCTTCAATTTTTGTGAACAAAAATTCGTTCAACATGACCCGGTAACGATCGCCATTGACTGTAACGGCCATTCCTTGCTCATTTTCGAAAAATGGCCTAATTATGCCTCAAAATCCGCACCAAACAGTGACTCGTTTTGGGTGTATCGGCTTTTCAATGCATGCGTGCGGGTTTTCTGTGCCCCAAATGCGACAATTTTGCTTGTTTACTACCCGCCAAGATCAAAATGAGCTTCATCTGAAAAGATGATTTTTTTTGCAAAATCGGCATCTTCTCTAAGTCGATCGCAGGCCCACTTAGCGAAGCGTATACACAACCATATTCGTTCAGCGGAATGATAAAACTAATTATCTGTCAAATCAGACATGAGCTAAGTGTTACCCTTACCATTCACGAAATAAGCACTAGTTAAAAAAAAAAAAAAGTTAGATGGTGGACCCTTTAAAAAAAGTTCCTGTATTGCTTATATATCGGGTGTTGTTTTCACGCCAAGCATATCCCGCTGTTTTCTAAAAAAAAAAGTATGTATAAACACGCGCGTATAATGTAATGGTGTGCCAAAATTTCAAAGCAATCGGTTAAGAGATTAGCGATTAGGAACAAACCACCATTTACATTTTAATTTAGCTACATAGATTGGCATACTTAAATTTTTTTTGAAAAATTCTAAGAAATTGTATTTAATCTTTAGGTTGGTTCAAATAAAATCAACTTTTTTTCTTCTATATGAAACGTTATTTGTTTTTACCCTAAAAAAGGCTCTAAATGTGACTAAGTTACAATCTTGCCAGATGAAAAAAAAAAATATATTCCCCCAGAAAAATTAAGAAACCCCCCCAGATTACCACATTTTATCAACAAAAAAACCTAAATTTGTTTTCAACTTTTTATTTTATTAAATTTGTTTTAAAATTTAATTAATTTACTATAGTTGATTACTCTCAATAACAAAAAAAAAAAAAAAACATTTGTAAAAAAGGTAATTAGAAATAAAAGAAAATTTTTTTCAGGCTGAGTAAAGTTCTGACTATTTACTCGACATTTAAATTATGCGCAAATTAAATCCTCCCATTAATAACTAAGTGTTTCACAATTTTTCGAATTAGTAAATGCAGGTATGTATGTCAATTAGATATACCAATTTTCCAGAAAAATTAGTTTTGACTGATCAAAACTTGAAAAAAATAATTAATAATATTTAGATTGCCAGGTAAATTTCCTAATCGACACTTTATCGGACCATTAAAGTACTTTGAACTTTAATTATAATTTATACTATTCAGATATTGTGAAACATAAGGGAGGTTGAAAATTATTGACTAATAAGTTTCAAGCTGCTTATTTAGAACTTTAATCAGACATTCTGAAACAAGCCCTTAGGTTCAATTTTGCAGTGCGCGATTAATCTTAAACCAGGGTTAAATCATCATATTTGGTGGGTTAAGCTCAGGATTAACTGAACAGATGCTCTTGATGTTTTATGGAATGGGTTTGTTTAGTCAGACATTCCGCATAAATTCTCCAACGAAAAATTGCTTCCTCAATTCACTGTGGGTTAATTTACTTTTAGATTTAGCTAACTCTGGCTTAACTCACGAGAAATAAATAAATATGAAAATTAAAATATAAAGGAATTGAAATTTTTTTTGCATTTCTTTAAAAAAGTTCTAATACATTATCGTCATCTTCGCTTTAGCTGTCCCGGCGCGGCGGTTTAATACATCTTCTCACTTGTGAAAGCATTTCTTCTGTTGGTGTAAGATTCTTCCATCCAGAATGTAAAGAATATTTATCTCGTAGAATACTTTCAACCTTGTAGCTCTAAATTACCCCCCCCCCCCCGGATTTCCCTCCAAACATCTCGTCCTCCCCAATTGACCACCCAACGACAAAAAAAAGCCCCTAAATTTAGATGGAAACCCCCTAAGCTGGCAACCCTGCTACGCTATAGTAAAATACTAACATTTTAAGATTCCTCATCGTAATTTTGTATTTTCCATACAAACTATTTTTTGATAGTTGATAGTTGCTAAGAATCATTATTACATTCTTATTTCTATGGGGAAAAATATACCCTACATGATTTCACTGAAGACGAAAAAAAATTGGAGTTGGAAAATGGTTTTAGCATTGAATCTGTATAAGTTTCTAACATTTGAACTTTGTAGAAAATTTTTGAAATATTTCTTGTTATTATGTGCTGATATGTATACTCGAAGATACAGCTATCTCTTCTGCATGATGTGTATGTTTGCGACACATGACAGTTTGATGAAGTTTTGACTTGCTTCCAGCGATAAGGGCTGGAATGACATAATCAATCGAAAATAAGAAAAGTTATTAAAGTTTTCTATCTGTGTTTCAGGTAACCCATGCGTTAAGAAACGAAGAGACAATTTTATTTAATAGAACTGAACATTTCAAGACGTTTCGTAAAAACTTCTTTAAAATTCTGACAGTCTTTCAGTGGCAGATGTGGGTATACAGATTTACTTTACTCGTATAACAAAAGTGATTAAAATCTCGTCCATTTATAACTACACCTTCACCTCTATACCTACCTGTCACACACACATAAAAAAAAAAAAATATCCTCAATGCAAATTTCCACAAATCTTAACCGTCTTCCAAGCTCTGTCCGTTCAATGCTATTTATATACTTTGAAAATATTATATTCGGTCACATCTGAAATGAACCTCAGTTAATTTAAAAAATAAAAAACCATTGCTCCTCCTTTGCCGTGACAGCACACAAAATATCAGTTAACATTATTTTTAGCTCGTGAATACGGTAAGTATTTCATATAGGAGTGGAATACACAGTACACACTCCTCTTGCCGGCATAAATCGTCCTTGGATGTACATATAATTATGTTCGTGTTTCTGTGTGTGTTTTTTTTTATTGTGGGTAGGACACAAAAGGACGCAAAAAATATACAATGTAAATATATTTCCATATTATTTTATGCAAAACAAAATAAATATATGTGTGTACTTACCTATTATGAAGTTCCATATGGGGAAAAATAAATCTCCACTTTACATTCACATGTGTTATACACATATGTGCGCCGCAACTAGGGTTACCATATATGTGGTTATGAGGAATTTTGTCTGGCAATTTAGCTTTGATTTATGTACTTCTCTCACAGGCTCGTGGTAAAGTTTGTTTCAAAATCTTAAGGACCTGTTGTCTTTGGCCGAGTTCAACGCACATCTTAATATTCAGAATTCTGAATTTTTGAAGCTCTTGATTGGCCAGCATTCAAAAGTCATCTGAATTTTCAGAACTTTTTCTGACAGCTGGCCAATCAAGAGCTTCAAAAATTCAGAATTCTGAATATTCAGATGTGCGTTGAACTCGGCCTTTGTTTTTATAGATGTAGATGAAGATGAAGACGTTTCAATTCATATTGATTTAGTGAGTGACACATTCTATAAAGACATCTTTAACTGTTTTTCGAGGTCAGTCCCTGTTTTACTTCAAAAAAATTTCACATCCTCTCCTCCTTGGTATAATAAAGAACTTCGTTCACTACGTAATCTACGTAATAAACTTTGGCAAAAGTTTCTGAAATCGAGGTCTAGTTTGGACCTTTCTAATTATCTCTCATCTTACCACAACTTCTCGACCTTATGTGACTCCCTTTATTCCAATTATATCCATCAAATACAGGCTGATCTTATTACCAACCCAAAAAAGTTCTATCAATTTATTAATTGCAAGAAAAAATCGGATGGTTATCCTTCCACATTAAGACTTCGTGAATCTATGTCTGCTGACCCTCATATCATATCCAATCTTTTTGCAGATTTTTTCAGCGAAGCATTTTCTTTTAACGATACCGAGGTAGACTTGAACTATTTTAGTTATTTGTACAATTATCCTCATACCTCCTTTACTGATATCAACATTTCCCTATCTTCAGTGGTGAGTAAAATTACCCAACTGAAATATGATTTTTCCCCTGGTCCAGATGGTCTCCCAGCAATCGTTCTCAAAAAATGTATTGGAAAATTAGCACAGCCTTTTACAAAACTCTTCCACCTCTCCATTTGTAAGTGGTATTTCCCTAAGATGTGGAAAAATTCTTTCATTAACCCTGTCCACCAAAAAGGGTTGCAAAAATGATATTTCCAACTACAGACCCATTGCCAAACTCTCTTGTATACCTAAACTTTAGTGTACTAGTCGCTGTTTGTTCACTGTAAAGCAATTTGTACCTCTAAGCAGCACGGGTTCTTAAAAGGACAATCCACAACAACTAACCTCACTGAATTCGTTTCAAAAACGCTGTCTGCCTTAAAAGAAGGTAAAGAAGTTGATGCCAATGCAACAGATTTAAGTAAGGCATTTGACGAAAATTTCCCACAATATCATTCTTTTTAAACTTAAACTTCTTATTTTAACCTCCATTCGCGACTTGGGAGTCATTTGTGACACTCAACTCAATTTTCACTCCCACTACGACAGCATTATAAGCAAAGCCAACTCATTACTCGGGTTCGTAAAACGCTGGTCAAAAGAATTTTCTTGTCCATATGTAACCAAATCCCTTTATATGACTTTTGTTAGACCTCTCCTAGAATATGCCTCACCAGTCTGGTCACCATATCATCAAGTTCACATAGATCGTATCGAAGCCGTCCAGCGCAGATTTTTACGCTTCGCTTTGCGGGGTCTTGGCTGGGATGATCCCTATAACCTTCCTTCTTATGCGGACCGTCTGAAACTTCTGAACCTTCAACCGCTCAAATTACGCCGTGATACTGCTGACATCGTTTTTGTTCACCAATTAATAAATGAGGTCATTGATTGCCCTACTCTTCTCCAAAAGATCTGTCTGAATCCAAACACCCGTCAGTTAAGATATGTTCCTTTCTTCCTCACTGCCTACCACCGTACCGATTATGGCCTCAACGAACCTTTGACTCGAATGCTACGCAAAGCCAACAACATAAATACCTTCAACCCCAACATGAGTAAGCCTGCTTTAAAACAAGCTATTCTTAACTCATCCTTCTCTTAGTCCTTTTTTACTTATTCTAACTCTCCCATACTGAAAATTTCTACCTTTATATGTTTGAGTTTAGATTTAAGAAATATTATGTTTAGTTTTAAGTTCTGCTTGTATTAAGCTTATAAATAAATAAATACTTCAAAAACTCCCCTGAAGAATTCCCAAAAGCAAGCAAATTAACCGGCATAATACATAAAAATGAGTTAAACCACTATAGAGCTATAATATACCTACGTAGTATGTGTGTATGATACTAGCCGTATTTTGTATAAAAGTGTATAGCCAATTTTTACACACAAACAATATCAAGAAAAGTGATTTTTAAATAATTTGTTATTGTTTGCCTATAAAAAACAAAAAGTGAATATAATTAAGATCTTTTCGACTAAAAATTTGGTGTACTGATGACTTTTCACTTTTGAAGAAAGCACGATTATTACACAAACACAGTTCTTTTAATAAAAAAAAACTATTACCGCTCCTTAAATCACGGGACATTGGGACACGAATAGACAACTTGTCCGTTTGATAACTTAAGTTTCCAGTCCTTATCGCTGGAAGCACGGCAACACTTCGTCCAACTAGAGTAACATTGGGTACGTAAGGCAAACACAAGGGGCGTAGTCAACTGCATTCATTGAACGCAAATTTTACAAAGGAAAATAGTTATTTTTTGAGATGTCATTAATATCAAAATTGGAACTTAACTTCCAAACTTAACCTCCCTTTGGTAGTTAAAAAATACTTAAAATAATAAAGGGTGTTTTTTATAGACGTTTGGTTTTCAAGAAGAAATAAAACTCATAAAATTTAATGTTATGGCCAAGAATTTAACTGTATTACAAAAATAAGTGTTTGCCATTATTTTTTAAAAATGATTTCGGGTAAGTGGCCTCCGCGGTTGGCTCGAATAAATTCCAGGTGAGAGGCCCAATTTTCGACCACTTTTTGCAGCAATTGGGGCCGTATGTAAGCAATAACGGTCGAATATTCTCTTCCACAAAAAATAGTCCAGCGGTGTTAATTCTCACGATATTGGCTGTATGGCATGTATCGCCGCCTCGTTGGAACCAAAGATCGTTCACATCAACAATTTCCAATTTAGGCACGAAAAATTTTTTTTTCATAATGAAAAATTGCCCATATCAAAAGAAAAATGCCCCAAAAATTCTTTCAAATTAAAAAAATGCCTCAAACCAAACATGAAACATGGCGTGATTTTTCGGAACGATTATTTAATTCGAATTTTCAAAATTTAAAAGGATCATTCTAATTTTTGTACGACTATTAAAAAGGACACTTCTGCGATAGTGAATAATAATCGTACAAAAAAGTTTGAATAGTCCTTTTCAATATGGAAAAATCTGATTAAATAATCGTACACAAAAATCGCGCGATTTAAGTGTACGATTCTTTTATAAAATTAAAAAAAAAAAAAACTAGAATGCTCTTTTTATAATCCCAAACTGAAAATTGAAAAAAAGCTCTAAAATATGAAAAATCATAAAATTGATCAATTTATGTTGTTGTTGCTTGTCATTTTTGGGGCCATTTTTCATTTCTGATTTTATTTAATAATATTTTGGGGATTTTTTCATTATTTTGGGGTGGTTTTTCCAATTTGAAAATGGGGAAATTTTTCACTATGAAAAAATATGAAAAAAAGCCCAAATTTTGGGACCAATCTTCATTTTTTGTTTGGGGTAAATTTTCATTGGGGCCAAATTTCATGTAGCCGTTTAAAAGCTTTCGTTTCGACGATAGCGTTATGGCGATTACCGACTCACGTAAAGAAAATATTGGATCGTCGAAACTTGACGGTGCAGAGGATCGTAATTTTTAGGGTTACCTGAAGGAAGACTATCGTCAAAACGTTATTGCCAGTCGTTGTATTGAGATGAAGAAAAAAACATTCTAAAGCTTCATGTTTTTTTTGTTAAGATCCTTTAGAAGATCATTTTTTGTAAAATACCGTTACTACGCAACTCTGAGAAACATCCTGAATTATAAATATTAATAATTTTTAATAGTGTCATTTTCTTGGAGAATTTCGTTTCAACCAATCAATTGTAGTTTAAATTTGATTTTTTGTTCGTTCTACGATTTTTAATGCCTAAGATATTTGACTTTGAATGAAAAAAGAGAATTTGGTCACCAATATCTCAGGAACAAATAATGTCACAGAAATTTTCCTGCAAGACACGTTCCCAAAACTTTATTTAACATTTCTACTTGAGCGCCCGAAAGTATACTCCAAAGTTAGAGAACTCATTTAATAACTTATTGGAAACTTACTGAATCTTCAATTTTGGGTTTTACAGTTTTTCTTTTCTGTTTCGAACGATATTTTTCATATAAGGTTATTTCCATTTTTTGATGATGGTAACACTATCCAAATGGAAAATCTTCCTCTATTGAAGACATTTTTTTACCCACATCTTTTTCCATTATGAGCATAAAAGGGAATAGAGGTTGGCAGCACAGGGTGAAAAAATGTATTCAATCTCAGCTAGGCCTGACCTCTGCGGGTAACCCCAAGAGGTCACTTCGACATGCTTGGGGCCACACAAATAAATCCTTTTCTAAAGTCCAAAAGATGAATGAATTAAATATAACTTTAAAGGGATTTTTATTTTATCTCGATATATGGGTTGGCCAAAAATATGAATGTAGGTATAATTGAAATGTCAACGAAAAGTTTCGCAGTCAACAGACTTTCTTCCTTCAAAACTCAACTTAATATCACATATCTGACAACAACAACAGAAAAAAAACTTGAACCAGGATATCCTTGCATCGGACGGTAGGAACTATTTGATATGAAGTTAGAAATCAGTGATGGAAAGACTTCAGAAGAAGTCAAGGAAGTAAAGTGAAACCAGGAAACACAATAAGCTCCTTGGATACCTATATACACACTGTAAAGCCACTGAAATCGATTAAATGCCCGCATTGATTTCCTTGTTCGTCACTCTTGTTCAGCTGAGCTGTTATAACGTAACGTCGTGCGACGAGGAAGGCAGAGGTAAAGTAGCGGTATGGCGGCCTCTTACATTTGATTTAGATATTAAACCCTTCTGTTGATTTATTAATCGATATACTATTTGACACGGACAAGGACGAAAGACGGAACGATACGAACGAAATCGGCTTCAATCTAAAGAAACAAGTTAAGTTAGGTACCTTATCCTACATGCCAAGCCGAGATTGCTTTTTGTTGTTGGTTTTTCTATCGTGTAGATATATGTGTTGCTTTCGATTTTCGATAGCTGGACGGACGACAAGGCAAATTGAGCCTCTGGGATTGGTGTGTGGCGACAACAACGATTTTGTTTGTTGATGGAATTATTTATTTAGCAACTGACACAATATGGCGGTAGAGTTGTATTATGTAGCACATTTGTTAGTTGATTGTTGGTCATTCATTTTGGCTTTCTTTTTTTGATTGTTAAGTGTATAGGTATCCCCACTTGGGCACTTTTTGTCAGTCAAACAGAAAGGACCCACTCAATTTTTGAGGGGAAGGGGTTTTAAGAAAAACTGGTGTTTACTGTTTGTAGTTATTTACCTAATAGCCATGAAAACAACCCATTTAGGGACAACTTTTAGAAAATCCAAAAATAATACTCAGGCGGGAGTACTTAGTTATTTTGATAAGTAATAGAGTAATGTTGTTGGAAATTTTATTATGGGGAAATGCTCACTTGCCCCATCTAGAATCACTTAGGTTTGAGTTAAGGTAATATAGAATATTGATTTATTTTTTTTTTTTCATTGATGGTTCTTCTTTTTGTATATTTAACTTTTGAAATAATAATACATAAAGACGAAAGAAAAAAATTGGAAATAAAGGGTATCTATCTGTTACTATAAACAGCCGAATGAGTCTAAATTATAAGTTTGACGAATAAAACATGGAATACCGGTAGGTATATTCCAAATAAATTTCCAAACTTACGTAGAACACAAGCACACAAGCTCAGCTCCATTGCACCAGCGCAAGTACTCTTAGATAAGTACTCTTAGATACCCCGAGCTTATGATTTAAAAGTATTTTTTAACATATAAATTGTATGTTCTGATTTACAAGCCCTCAAAGTTGAAAAATAATTTTACTCAAATCCCGAACCGGAACCGTAATTTCAACAAATTTTGAGATGTTTTTTCCGAAGTTCCTTTAAATAAATTCTTTAGCTTCTTAAATTGGTCTATTTTCGATTATGTAAAAATAAAAGAAAATATTGATTATTTATAAAAGATACCTTCTATTAGCTGCCTGAAGCTTTAGGACTAAGAAAAAATGCTTTTTTTTTAAACTTTTTGATTTAAAAAAAAGCGCCAAAAGATACCAAGAACGTAAGTATGCCAGCATATGCTCCATACATTCATGTTAAAGCACAGAAAAAATCAGCTGCAGATGCGTGCAGATGTGGAAGTTATGCTCGAAAATGTTTCACTGAATCGGATTTCAAAAAACTCCGTCTTGACGGTGGTGTTTACCAAAAAGTTTGATTTCTTCGGTATTAATTGTCAAAATGAACTGGTTAAGCCCGTTATTTTAAGAAAAAATGTCAAACTTTATTTTAAAAATAAAACAAAATTAATACATTGATCCAGGACTGAGAATTTCGATTTTTGCGAAACCATTTATTTCTGCCTGGAAAAATTTTCAACTTTCAACTCAATTTTCTTGAAAACAACACACGAAAAATAATATAGTTTTATAATATTTTGAATTATATGATAGAGCTTAATACAAAATAAAGAAAAGGATTAGGGATAATCCTTTATTTTTTTTTTAATCTTTCGCTAAAAGTAGGGCAGGTAAAATAAAAAAAAGTGTTTTTTTTTTAAGTTTTATTGCTTTGTTTTTGTTGTGTATGCTCAGAAGAAGAAAATTCAGCAGGAGTTTCTTGAAAAACTGGGCATCATTGTCGATCTTGTAAGACAAGGTACGGGGACAAGTAATGACGGTAACACCTCCAGAAAATTTTTTGCAAATCCAACCATGACTTCAGAAATCACTGGAGTTAGTGAATCCCTATTTCGGCGGTTTGCTGTTATCCTTGAAGTAATAACGTCGAATGAAAAATAAGATTTATAAAAAATATGCAGCTTACACGTGGGAAATGGTACAATATGCCAGCAACCGTACATACGGTTTTGATCCATGGAGAAGAAATAATTAAAAGCTGTGCATTTCCTGTTGGATCGCTCTCCGAGGAAGCCCAAGAATGCCGAAATAAGGATTACAAGGCCTACCGCAGGTTTCATTCGAGAAAATGCAGCCAAATTGCGACGAATGAAGATGTGATGCATCATATACTCATATTCTCAGATCCAATAATAACAGGTTTAAGGCCACAGGCAAAAAAGAAAATACTTCCAATCAGCGCAGACGCTAAAAACCTCATTCTAGCATTATAAAATTACTACTTCATAATTGTTTTTTATTTATTTTTTTTTTATGTATTTATCTATTTATTTTATTTTATTTTATAATATACATAGTTAATAATAATATTTTATTCAAAATAAAAAGTTAAGATTTTACTAAAAAAAACTTTTATTTAAATATAACATCAAAACCCTCAAATTTTAGAAAAATGTCAATAACTTTGTTTCTAATTATTTTTTTCAACCAAATTTTGACCAAGCATGTATAAGACTCATCTTAACATGTGGGTCAAATTTCATTAAAATTCGTTTAATAGTTCAGATTTTACAGACTTTTTTCCGCTCTCCCATACAAACATCAAAACACTCAAATTTTAGAAAAAAAGTCAATAACTCTTTTACTAATGATTTTTTCTTAGCCAAATTTTGACAAAATGTGTACAAGACTAATTTTAAAATGCAAATCAAATTTCATCTTAATCTGTTAAACAGTTCAGATGTTACAGATTCTTTATCCGCTCTCCCATACAAACATCAAAACCCTCAAATTTTAGAAAAAGTTCAATAACTTTGCTTCTAATTATTTTTTTTCAACCAAATTTTGACCAAATAGGTATAAGATTAATCCAAACATGTTTGCAAAATTTCATTTAAATCCGTTGAACCGTTCAGATAAAACAGACTTTTTTCCGCTCTCCCATACAAACCGAACCACTGTGCGGCGGCGCCACAAGCCACACAGCGAATGTTACAATCAATTTATTGGAAACCAAGTTTGGAGAACGTGTTATCTGACGAAATGGTCCAGTCGCTTGGCCGCCTCGGTCTTGCGATTTGACGCCGTTAGACTATTTCCTGTGGGGCTACGTCAAGTCTATGGTCTATGCCAACAAGCCAGCGACGATTGATGAACTTCGTACGAATATCGAACTTGAAACTGCAGCAGTATCGGCCGATTTATGCTTGAAAACCGTAGAAAATTGGGTTCAGCGTCTGGACTTCTCCAAGCGTGCCCGTGGTGTCCATGCAAAAGAAATTGAGTTTCATACATAATGGCATCAAACGTACTTTCACATTAATAAAGAATTTCATTGATATCCAAAATCATTTTTGTTTTATTTAAAAAAAACTTTTGTAGCGCTCTTATTGGAAAACCCGATACATATATTCATTAGCATCGTTCTAAAAATAGTTAAAAATTTTCAATATTGAGGTAAAGGTTTTCTTACTATGTCAAATGTGTTTCTTTATAAGGCTTTCAAGTAAATCAATGCTGCTAAATGAAAAGCCTTCAAAACAATCTATTTATGTGCTGCCACTTTTTAAACAAAGCTCTCTTTTCCACTCATTTCATAATAATGGGGCTCAGACTAGATTGTATATATAAAATCTCTGTTTAATTAAGTGTCATATCATCATCGAGATGTCAATCTCCTTGTCCTTGTCATAATATTTTTTATCAACAAAGATAGCTTATTCCTACGTCTAGAGGCCTGTCATAATAAAAAGCTTTTACAAAATAATAACGAACAAAAAAAATATTTATGCAAATAGGTATACCTAAATTCATTTTTTATATCAGACAGTGACCTACCAAAAATAAAATTCATTCATTAATTATGTTAAATAGCAGGTCATAACCAGGAAAACATTATTCACAAAGAAAAATTTCAGAAAGCAGCACTTTAGCATGCATAATTCCCCGAATCCTACACACATCCGCAGACAAACAGGAGCAGTCTAGTTTCATGTTTCGGTCACGAATACACGAATAGTTCATTTCATAATAAAGCTTAATAACGCCATCGCAATCGCAGGATTGAAACAAACCCCCAGCAATAACAACAACAACAACGAAAAATCACCACAAAGGTGTGTTCGCAAGGAGTTAAGGTGGGTAGGTAGGTATACCTACAAACCAACATCCATAAATGTTTATCTTCATGACAAGGCGAATGACTATGTAACACAGTGGATAAGCCGATTGACATCCTCTGCACAGCTAACAAAACAAAAAAAAGGCAAGCACGGATTCCATTACACACAAAAACCTCTAAAATCCTTTGCCTATTCAGATTCTAACAGAATATAGATATGAGCCTTAAGTGTAGGACCGCATAGCGAAAAAAACAGTCACAATCACAGATATATACACAGAACAAACAGCAGAACCAAGGAGGCGACACAGCAGGAAAGTTTCCTTTCCGTGAGAATTGTACGAAATTACAAAAAAACTTAATGCAGAAAAAATGATTCCTTGAACTCTTAGCCCCTCTGCGTGGATCCAACGTATAAAGCAAAGCCAAGTCGAACAGTTTACACTCCGCAGGGCTGTTGGGTTACGTGCGGGCTGTTCATGTGCGAGTGCGAGTGCGCCTCTTCTATTCCTGGCCTGGGCCATGAAGGGAGGAAAAATTTGTATTCACCACATTTTTTATTCGGTACGAAATACGAATGTGTTTCTGTACGCCCGACTGAATCGTATATAGATACTGTCAAAGGATGCGCAACGGCAGCGGAAAATAGACAATTCTCTTTCCTCTGCCGTCATACCGCATCGCCTCGCATATATCAAAGGATAACTGCTTCGTCCTTTCTCTACGGCCAGACTATGCCACCATGCAACCATGCCACCATCGGGCCACCCTATATACATACCATCATCTAATCTAGTCGTGGCAAGGATCTAATTCATTCATTTATTCGTGTGTGCCTTTATGGTTGGATTTGTATGCCAAAATTAAGCAAAAACAAAAATGACAGAGGTTCGTTTCACGCAAGGATTGCCGAGTTTAACCTTGACGTTGTCTTCCAGTGCACAAAACCCAACCCATCAACGAAGACGATGGCTCTATGGCTATGAATGGCGAAAATTCCATTGCTCGACGCCACAAAAAGGATAAAGGATACAAAAATCAGAACAGGAAATGGAGCACACAATACTTCCTCTATACCTACTTAGATTATCCTTTGGCTTATTACATAATTTAGAAAATGAAAGTCCAGGTTTATGCTTGATTTCTTTTTTTTTTTTGTAATTTTCTTGAAATATAAAGGGTTTTCCAATAAGAGGTGTTATTTTGATATTCAAAGAAAAATGGCATTTTTTGAGATAAATGATCGGATGTTTATTTCATTATAAAGAAGAAGGTATGCCGTTAATAATGGAACACAACATCAGCCAAATGGCCGCCACGACCACGCTTACAGGACCATATCCTTTTCATGAAATTTTCCATAACCAAATCGCAAAGTGGCTGCCCTATGTCCTCGATAGCCTCACGAATTCCATCTTTGAAGTCTTGAATCGAAGCTGGGCTGTTGCCGTAGACAAGGTGCTTCACGACGACCCAAAAATGTTTTAGTTTTACGAACCGTCTCTGCCAAATTTTCACCATTTTTATAGTGAATTTTAATAATTTCAATGCGTTGTTGAAGCGTGTATCGTTCCATTTTTATTAATGACGTAGTTTCTACTTGTCAAATGTCAAAAAATGACAGCTTCAAAAGTGACAACTACCGAAATAGCGGGCTATTCAAAATAACACCTGTTATTGGAAAAGCCTTTATTAGGAAGATATTAAAGGGTGTTTTTTTTTTTGACGTGTGATTTTCAATCTGGCAATACTTTTTTCGGAGTTAGTCTTTTTGACAACTGTCACTTGATTTATGGTGAATTTGAATTGCCATTTCATAATTAATAGACCTTCTTCTGAATAATGTTTGCAAATCGTGCAAATTTATTACCAAAATAATGGTTCGGTTCGCGCGACGCGTCGCGCGCTGCTTCCAATATTCGGTCGACATAATCACAAAATAGCATATATTCGAGCAACCATGGATCGGTTTCGCACCACGTTAACTAGAGTGGGTAATGCGTATCCTCAGACACGCCGGCCGTACAGTGCGCACCGAAGACGCTATTGCAGCTGTGGAGCAGAGTATCGAAGAAGACCCGAATGAGTCCATCCGCCATTGCGGGCAACAATTGGAGCTGTCGAAAATTGGGCCTCTCGGCTGGAATTTATTTGAGCTAGCCACTCCGGCGACCAGTTGCCCGAAATCATTTTTAAAATATAAAGGCAAACCCTTATCTTTATAATAAAGCTAAATTCTTGGCCATAACATTAAATTTTATGCGTTTTATTTCTTCTTGAAAATCACACGCCTAAAAAACATAATTTATAAGCTAAGGGATATTAAGGATTTCTAGAAATAATCGAATTAGAGACATGAAACAAAGTTGACAGGGAAACCGGAAATATTGAACCGAAAATTCAATTTGTCTGTACCTAATTATATATATCTAATGTAGATCATTAGACGGTGAAAAGGTTCAAAAGACCTTGATTAAAAATTTGGTACACTCAACTTTTAGTTGGAATCTGTAGATATACGTAACTAAAATTGACGGCTAAGGCCAAGCGGTAGAGAAAAAATGATATTTTTTATAAAAAAAAATATACCGCTCATATTTTATGTTTGGAATTGGTAAAGTAGTAGATAGTAGTAGTAATCTTTGAGCATATGTAAACTTTTTATTAAGCGGCTAAAAATGTTGTGTTTCACCCGCCATTTTGAAAAACGCTTTTTAACCAAACCAACTTATCGTACAAAAAATTTATTAGAATCATTCTGATAGAAATTTTAATTATCTTTCGTTTAATAAACAACATATTTTTATAGGATTAATAATTTCAGCATAAAAGTTTTTTTCATATTAGCAAACCATTAGGCAGTTTTCAGTTATGAGGTAAAAGCTCAACAAGAGCATAGTTTTCGGAGCTTTAACTCAGAAAGTATAAATTTTATATAAAAAAATATGCACGACTGGGTCGCACGAACTTGCTCTTATGCGCGATCACATTGTGGTTCTATAGTCTGAAATAAATTAGCTATAGGAGTATATATTTTATCCATTTGCCAAATCTTAGTTTAGTTTCAGGTGGTATTATGTGAGTATACAAAAATTAACAATATAGGCTAGTGTTGCACATATGCAATATGCATAAAAGAAAATTATACTATTTAAACTGTTAAATTGTTTTAAATCAACAAAATTAGAAAGAAATTGATTAAAATACTTTGAATGCGTTTTAACCCAACGCGATGTACACCATCTGATTTCTTATATAAATCTTTATTTATGAGAACAAAAATTTGAAAATCGTAGGAGCGGTTTTAAAAATAATTAATTTTTTATATATAAAATTTCGTTAACATTTTTGAGAAAAATAATTGGTACGCCAATTTAAAGCATTTATTAATGTTGCGTTAAAAATTGAACTTCACAAAAAAATCTCCTACCAGTTTTCGAAATATCGAATTTTCAAAAAATAATTTTGATTTTTTTTTAAAAAATCCAAAAATAATTTTTTAGAAAATTTTGATACGCACTTTTATTTATATTTGTTACAAGCTTCTGTATTAAAAATCTAATTTTATTCGGTTGATCAAATGTTGAGATAGTCGAAAATCAAAGAAACCGTTCTATGAAAGGTACTGTTAATAAAGGTAAAATATAAACTTTAAAAATTTTAAATGGTGGATCGTTCTAATTTTAACACACAAAAAAACTTTTATGAAAATCGTAGGAGTCGTTTGTGAGAAACAAAATATTTTTCTTAACGGTTTTTTAACATTTGTATGGGAGGCACCGTTATTTTTGGGTATTAGAATAATTTTTGTCAAAAGTCTTCTAGATAAAGTTAAAGAACTGCTATTTACCAAGTTTAATAAAAATCGACCTAGTCGTTTTTGAAATATTGAGTTTTCCAAAAAAATATTAAAACTTTTTTTAAAAATCTAAAAAATATTTTTTTTGAAAATTTTGGTATACAATATTATTAAGAATGTGTCAATACTTCTTCATAAAAAAAATGATCACAATCAGTTTAACCGTTTTCGAGATAAGCGAAAATCAAGAAAATGGTTCTTTGGGAGGTACCATTAATAACCATTTTTCGGAACCATTTTTTGTATTAAACGGCAACTTATAACTATTTAAATTTATTGAGTTCTTAAAAACAAATTCGGTAGCGCTGGATTTGAGAAAAATAAGTTTTTCATTTTTGGCCAAGAAATTTTGTATTACAGCTACTGTTAATTTTGGTCCTAAAAAAAAAGAGAAAAAAAGGGTGGGGGGAATGTCCAAAAAAGGCTAGGTACCAAGTTTAAAGAAAATCGACCCATCCGTTTAGGCTGTAGTCGAACCGACAGACAGACAGACAGACAGACAGACAGACGGACGTTTTTGCGAGACCCACTTTTTTCGACTTCTCTATCATCGTAATGTAAAGTTTGATCAAAATCTCGAGTTCGATTTTTTGTACGAATCCATAACTTCCCATATAGTACCTATATCGCAAGTAAAAATGTACGCACAAGTGTATTAAATAACAATATTTCCTTTCAGAAAGATCGGAACAATTCAACATGTGCCACGAGTCGTATTTGTATTTATTAATCCGTTAATGATCTAACCTTAGAACTTATAGCTATTTACATACAATTAGTTCCCAGTTCCCAACATATTGTTTAAAATGTATTTATTTAATTAAGTACACTTTATTTTATATTGAATTAAAGGTAATACAATAAGCTTTTCACTAGAGCTAAAAAAAGTATATGTCATGTAGCAAGCACTAGAGCTAAAAAAAGTATATGTCAGAACTGAGTTTTTTAGAAATAGCGGTGTGGCAACAACCACGCAAAAAAAGATGCTTTTTTAGAAGCTAAAACTCAATAATACATCAAAATGTCTTTCATTTGATACCAATATCAATTATTTCGCGCGTTATAGACAACTATAATTGGAACAAAATCTGAGATCCTTATTTTGCAATCGGCAACTTTAAGCCCAAATATCTCGACGTGAATATCGGGATTCACGTCACCTTTAATTTGATACCAAACTCGTTCGTGTACACTCTGGGCCAAGGCTCCATAGCAAAATGGGCATTCCCTTTGAACTCAATACATCAAGTGGTAGTCGAGTTTTTAAATTACACACAAAAGTAGGAGTGTCAGTGGGCGGAAAAAATTACACGCGTAATTTCTAAGACTTAAGGGAGTTCAATTAAAACTGTTTCAATATATAGGGTTTTGCAATTAGAGCAGGTAGATTTTGGCGGTCGGTGGCGGCCATGTTGTTTTAGTGACATCTGTGAAATCTGTTGTTTATTGTTCAGTTACTGATGTCAAATCACAATGGCAATGGCAAGTAACATGATTGAACAGCACTTCGAAATAATAAACTTTAATATCAAAATCTTTTGGAACAACGATACGTATGCATTGTGCCCATTTTACGGTTAACATATGGTTATCCTTACAAGTCGATTATCCAAAGTTTGGTGGCCAAATTTGAGTCGACCGATTCAGTGAATAATCAGTCAACGCCCATGCGTCAACGTAACGCAAGACCGATAACGCTACCGATTGATGATCCAATATTTGATGTCTGCAATTGGATAACATGGATGTGTATGACATGTGGTCCCAACAGAACGGCAGGCGCTACGTGGTAGAAAATATGGCTTGAAAAATATATATAATTTTCTTTTTCAAAAATATTTACCAGAAATTTCATTTTCAATAAAAAATTGTTCAAATTTTGTATTTTGAATTTATTACGGGTGTGACGCAATATGCGTTCAACTCATAAATAGAATATTATTGACAAAATTCTACAGGTTTATTATTTTTATCATAAGTTTAATTATTCCTCCCCCAAAAAAAGGATATACGTCGAATAAGAAAATTGGATATCTCACTATAAAATTTATTCTATTTTGTTTGCAAGTGGGGAAAATATCCATTAAAAGTCTTTTTAATTCCCATATGGGGAGATCTTCTTAGATTATATCCCTACACCGTATATGTCTGTAAACAAAAAAAAAAAAAATTGTATTGGAATAGTTTTGAGATATAACAATCTGTTACGCGAGTGACACAACCTTTAAACTTTAAATTTTGTCTGACATTAGATCTCTTCCTACCTTCTCAAATAAACAGTTTGATAAATCTTTTGCTTTTTAAGGTGTGTAATAATCCACCACAAATATTTTTGTTACGGTGTGTGACACTTATCACTTATTAATTCAACTACGTATACACTAAATTTGTATTTAATGCTGATAACTTACAGTTTCGTCTAAACAACAAAACCACAGCATCAAAACATTGATTTATTTACCTGCCTTAATAAATGCCAAGATGGCTGTATCTAAAGATCAAAGTTATAGGTACTAGGTCACAATTAATGTAACATATTTTTAATAGAATGAAAATGTTTTTTTTTTTGTTTGATTGTTTTTTTTTTTTAAGTTACAGAATTCTGTAGCTGCAGCTTTGTCATGTGTCAAAAAATCGAAAGGCAGGAAAATAGTATATACCTACCTACAGGGCTACAATGAGAAGCTGTAGATGTAGCAAGAAAAGGTATATGGTGTAGTAGAAAATGAGCAAACTTCAACTTTATATACTTCAGCTTCAGCTTCAGCTTCAGCTATACAGCAACATTAATTGTGTTCAAGGGCTTAAGCTCTCCTAAGGTATTCCATATAATCTTGAGATCAACTGCCTGCGACCAAGTCGAGTTCATAATAATTTTTCTAAAGAGCCTATATGTGTGTATGTGTATTTTACGTGCGTCACTATATTGTTACGCGGAGTTTGAGATCTATGTTTTTTGTAGAATATTTACGACTGAAGCTATTTTGGGTCTTAAAAAGGAGGTGTCGCGTCGTCGGTGGTTAGGCCGACTGACTGCTACGTGACGCCCTATGGCTACGGTGGCAGAAACGGGTGGAGCACGGCAGCAATATATATATCTATATAATAAGAACACTCTGTTGCTATGTGTTTCGTCAAATTTGACATAAGGATTTAATCATGGCAGTGGGAATATCCTTATTACCCCAATGGGATGCCGAAGCACTGTCGGTCGCGTCCTGATAAAATATTCAAAAAACAATGCAAGGTAAATGAGTAGTATGGCTTGAATAATAAATAAGGAACGAGTTTAATTGCTTTTGCTGTTAGTTGCTATATGAATGTATAGGTATATCCCCGATATATAAAATAGAGTGGTGCGGGTAGGGTAGGCCGCCCTATAAGTATGGAGGGACTACATATATCTACATATTTCGAAGAGTGCGGATAACTAAACTGCCATTCTTAATCCAAAAAGCAATTTTGTTTTGCTAACGGGATATTGCTTCTGTTAGAGATTAAATTTATTATAGAAGTAGACTAGTTAAGCTGATTAGAAAATAAAATTGCATAGCTTTTATAATACGCTAGAAGAATTTATAATTTTTGTGTTAAATAGAAGGAAAAACTGAGGCTAGCGGCTAGCACTTGCTGTACTCCTTTTAATTTGAATATATGTAGTACAGGCCTTATGGCAGAGCTTTTTCAAACACACTGTTGCCTGTTGCTGCTTAAGTACATCCCACCATGACCTATCTGCTTCCGGGTGAAAGGAGACTGATTGCAGTGATCGCCAATTTGCAACCAACCCTTATTGACATTGTGTTAAATCAGAGTTACCCTTGCCTAGTTTATGGAAATTCATATGGCATTTTTTTTTTGTTTTTGCTAGGATTCAAGCATTTTTAGAGCTTTTGATAGCAATATTTTTGTGAGATTTTCACTGCTCACTTTGAGAGCTTTAAAATGGAGATAGCTTATTAAAATCCATAATAGTATGGGTGAAAGGCAAATATCCTATCATCCCTGAATGATACTTTAATACCAGAGTTGCCACTGGGACACTATAGTGTCCCCGGGGACTCTTTTTTCTTTAGGGGACTCGGGGACACATTTTTTTAAAAAGGACAGATTTTGTCACGATCATTTAATCTGAAGAAAATTTCAATTTATTTAAAAACAAAGAACTAAGATGATTCAAAATAGCTTTTATCGGCCTTTAGTCCATAAAAATTGGCGTTTCGTCCCGGCGATCTCACTTGGACTCATCAGTTGACTAGTGAGTGCCTTGTCAATACGCAATTTTTATTAAATTCAGTTCAACTTACATGAACTTTTTGACAAAAATCCAATGTGAATCCAATGTGAACTAAGATGAAATAAGTAATAAATAAGGTTATTTATAAACTGTTTTTTTTTTTTTTTTTGATTTTTTTATGAAATGTAAGACTGACGATTACTACCTGCTTTGAGTTACATTTTGCATTAAAATGATTTAACTTTATTTTTAATTTTCTGTTAAGTTTTTCTTTTATAGAACAATAAAAAAAAACTTTGGATAGGTATGACCTACTTAAATTCGTATTTTTTTAAATGTTATGAATTTATTTTCAAAAGGACTCATTTATTTTCAAAAGGACAGATTTTTTCATTCAGATGGACACATAAATAATTTCTCCTGCGGTAACACTGTTTACTACTTCAAATGACAGCTGAGTTTGACAGGTGTCGAATACCAGCGCTACCAACTTGAAACCACGAAATGAATGACCCTGTAGTTGTTTTTCTTTTGTGTATTATCGCTTATCAGTAATTATTCGGTAATCGATACTGGTATTTAGTAATCCGAGCTATCGTACTGAGTTTTAATTTCTTACATCATTCCTGTTTGTCAAACAATACGCACACATGAGGAATGGTTGAGAGTTGTTCACTTGAGCTTAGTTCACCACGAGCTATCGCTCCACCACCCATTTTCTTGGCCCACTGCGTTCACTAATGAATTTGGTATTAAATGAAAGGAAATTTCGAGGATATTATGTGGGCCAAATATTTCGAAAATCATTCATGAGACTTTCGGCATATTTGAGCATGAAGTTGGCTAATTCAGAAAAAGAATTTCACTTATTTTTTCCGAAAAACCTGCTTATATCTTCCGATATAAAGCACATAGGAAAATGGTATTGGTATATGAAAATTTAGATTAGGTACTTTAAATCTGCATATATTTTTCTTAGAAAAAAAAAACAACGCACACTCTTTAAAAAAATTGTTGTTTTTCTTTCTAAAAACTTAAGAAATTTTTTGGGTTAATTCCTTTCAATTGACTGAAAATTAATTAACTTTATCTCGGATGATTCCGGACTGAAAAAAATTGGGCCTTAAGGTTAACATTTGTATAGCTAAAGTTGTCAAAAAATTCAAAAATATTGAACTTTGAAGCTAACGATACAAGTCGTTAAATAAATTAAAGTTTCGGAAATAAGCTTGAATTGTAACCTTCATATAAAAAGTCCCTTTTTTTTAAATATGCAGAAACAGATTTTGTAATCTTCTCAGAAATGCTATTTTAAGAATCATTTTATAAAAAAAACAAAAACCTTACTCATAAAAATCTTTCGTGGCAACAACTACATATACTGGCAGGATAAAACATGTGTTTCGGAATTTCCTTAATTTTCAGTTTAAAATACATTTGTTCAACACGCCATTCAACATGCTACCGCCATTTGTCGCCCTCCCCTCCCCTCCTCCCCCCTCCCAAACGACTCTGTTCACACAAAATAGTCGAGTAAGAGAAATTGAAACCCTGCTGCTGATTATTCACTGATTCGCAGTTTGTATAGGTTTTGTAAAACAACATGGTTTCGTTTCGACTGTATCCACATTTGGTGGCCTTATCCTCCTATAGACTCGTACTATATACATGATAACCACAGTATAGAGCAGAACTTCATCCGTGTACGCAAAAGTGATAGGTATATCCATGACAACTTGCCCTTGTTTCTGCTTGGATAATTATTTCCCAATCGCGCTGTCAGAAAAACGAGAGGAAAGTACGTAGGTATCCCCTATACCCTCTCATCAGCCATCATCGCAGAGAGTTCAAATGAAAACTCAAAATCAGTCGAAATTGAAAGCCAACACATAGCAGCTTTCAGCGCGTGTGATGTTCTTGCTTAGCAATTCAGTTTCATTTCGCGTTGTATTTTCATGACCCACGAGGCCACGACCGTTACCGCATATATCCGTGCTCTAGAACATCCCCACTATATATTCCGTTTCGTCCAAATCCATTTAGAGAGATTATTATTTCACATTCGACCCGATTTCCAGCTGGGTCTAGCGTATATCTCTTCTCATTTGAATACCACATTCAAACTAACTTAATTTTATTTTATTTCAAAACAACTATACTGCATTGCGATGAATTCTAGAGGACTAATTAAAAACTATCACCCTGTTGTTGGAAGAGGTCCTTTTAAGTTGTGCCATATGCATCAGTGTGCGCAGTGTGTTGTGTAGAGCACATACGTGTATGTACGTAACTGATGTACAATGGTGCGGCACAAGGGAGTACTGAGTGGGCACACGGCACATACAACAATGACATTTCAATACCCTCTCCATCTCCAGCAACAAACCATGTCGCAGCCTTCACCTGTGTTATCGTGAAGAAAGAGGACCCAACATTAATTGCATGAGTATTTACTTATCCTCCACCTGTGGCTAAGTTCTTAACTGGGACTGGAATAATAGCGGGCAGTTTGCTTTAGCGAGATCAAATAAGCCAACACCGGCAATAGACAATCGAAATTTATAGATTGTTCAGGGCTGTATTTGAGCACTGAGAATTCCTTAAGCCCTTTGATGGTGTCATTTGACATCGTGGTTTGAAATAACCGATGGGAAGCGTTTTACATTATTTTGGTGGTCAGAAGTTTATAATCACAATCCTTACCTGAGACAAAATAAGTGGCTAACACCTCAATATAATATGTTTAATATATTTGCGCAAAATGTTAGACGACTTATGATGCTAAGTTAAAAAGACGATTTTCCAAAATTTAAATGAGCTATCGCATCGTACTATATTTTTAACATTTTTAATATTATAAAATCACGAAATAGCGATTTTATCTTTTAAGTATCTCCATATGTCATTTTGACAATACAAAATATGAAAAAGGTATGTTTGTATACTTTCTTACACTGTTTTAGGTGTGTTTAGCTGGATTTTATTCAGAAAACAGGCTTAGCATGATACTAGTTAAAAATTGTTTGGAACTATAAACATTTTAGCAAAGAACTTTAAAGTAAGTAAATTGTTAACTACTCTATCATGTTGACACCTTAACATCAGTGGCCTATTTCACCAACTTACAAATTTTAATTTACAAGCGATTTCTTAAGAATTTTGTTAAGAAATCAATTTATTCTGTTTCACAAAATATTTGTATTACAAAATTGTAGTTGTAATTTACAAAAGGAAATTTGTGGGAATATCTAAAGGGTCCGCCAAAATGGCGCAAAACATCGAGTGTAGCTTCGGCTGTGTGGCACGTAGCGCCGTCCTGTTGAAACCAAATGTTGCCAATATCCTCCTCTTCAATTTTTGTGAACAAAAATTCGTTCAACATGGCCCGATAACGATCGCCATTGACTGTAACGGCCACTCCTTGCTTATTTTCGAAAAATGGCCCAATTATGCCTCTGGACCAAAATCCGTACCAAACAGTGACTCGTTTTGGGTGTATCGGCTTTTCAATGTATGCGTGCGGGTTTTCTGTGCCCCAAATGCGACAATTTGGGTTGTTTTCTACCCGCCAAGATCAAAATGAGCTTCATCTGAAAAGATGATTTTTTTGGCTAAATCGGCATCTTCTCTAAGTCGATCGCAGGCCCACTTAGCGAAGCGTATACACAACCATATTCGTTCAGCGGAAGGATAAAACTAATTATCTGTCAAATCAGACATGAGCTAAGAGTTACCATTCACGAAATAAGCACTAGTTGAAAAAAAAAACGTTAGATGGCGGACCCTTTAAATGTGCATACTTACTTGAATTCTTGGTTTGACATCGAAGTTTATTTCCTACCTTAAAGCAGCTACGATGCGACGCTACGAATATGTTTTCAAGAGTCATCAGTCATCCTATAAAGCTAAACGAGTTTCTTTGGTATTTTAAAATCATAAATGCGCTTTTATAGGTACAGTTATTCATATTCGTTTACAGACTACTCTCTCCTAACGAACAGTATTACTCCCTGAATTATTTATTACATTTTTTAGAGAATTTCTCCCTCACTCTTCAAAATTTAATATTTTGTGAGTTTTCTGTGCTTAAAGTAAAATATAAGGCCTGTTATTTCAAATCCGGCCCGGCAAACTTGAATGGATGAAAAGGAAAACGGCGGCTATAGAAAGTCACTAAAAGCACACATTATCGATTAGTTTTACCTGAAACAAAAAAAAAAAACATCTAGCGCTAAAACAGAGCTCCATGCATCTATTTAAAGAGGGTTAATATAGCAGCTGAGGGTTGCCAAGTTATATATGGCTATAGGATATCCTTTCTTCATTTTCTCCTTATGCTTCGTGGTTGATGGTTTTTTTTAACATTTCCTACCGGAAGTAACCGAATCACCTTGCCGTTCTTTTCCTCGAGGTAAAGGTAAAAGTTTTAACAACCATCGTTGACGGCAGTGACAACACAGCCGCCTACACCACCCGCCACCAACCGTGCGCTGTTGCTGGTTCCGCGTCATTGTTAACGTCCCCGTGTCAGCCGTAGTTATGGCCTGGCTTGGTCTGGCCTGGCCTGGCCTGGCCATGACGATGGTCGCATTTCAATTGCTGGACATTAAAGCTTTTTTCAGCTTTATTAATTTTTAATGGGTTCACATTCCAATTATTGCCGCCCATATACCTCCCATCACCAACGCTCCCATCACAACCATCCGTTATCGATTTCCTGCCGCGTTTCTTGCCGCCATCACTCACACCAGCCACCAGGTATAAGAGTAAACCTTTTTACTGCTTCCATTCCACACTTCCCACACTTCCACAGTCACTTCTGGTTCTATAGTGGCTGGTGTTGCTGGAATTGAGTTTAGGAATGTAGCTGGAAATATTTTATGTTTTTTGTCAGTTTTTTTTTTTCTAATTTGGCACCGGATCCTGTGCACCCACACTTGTAGTTTTTTTTTTTTTTTTATTTTAGTTTTATCGGAGGAATATGTGTAATGGGATGTATGAGTGTGCGTGATTGATTTTTTTTTTGAGCTTCGTATGAAAAAATAATCAGGGCTTGAATTTTGTGTTTTTTTCTTTCCTCCCTCGTCTGATCATACTCGTATAATGAAATAGGTAATCGGTTGGTTAATGGAATCAAGGTGATCGGAGAATGATTCCTAATGGATGACCACCGGACGTACCTATTCGCCTACGTATATGTGTAGACTGTAGATACATAGGGCTATACTTCCTGGCATAGAAGTGCGAAAGGATATGATGCGGGATTATGTATTTTACTATTTCTTCCTGCCAGATGGTGTTCTGATAGGAATTGTGCGAATTTGTTGGGTTATTATTTTTTTTTTATTTTTATATGAAAATCTATAGCTAAAGCATAAAAATAAATACATGTTCCCAAAAAAAAAAAAACATTTTCTCAACGATGCTATGTATAAATGTATATAAGAACAACAAAGTAATTGGGAGGTTTTAGGGATTCCGAAGAGGTACGAGCTTAGAATGATAGCGCTGGGAAATGCTCCAAAGAGGTATTTTAATGGCGACCCTTTTAATCTAATGAAAGCTTACTTATACTTGTGTTGCCTACATAAGGTTTCTTGAGAATAGAATATCTTAATACGATACACGTGGTTAGCTAAAAATTTGTTCGAAATAATTTTAGTAAGGGTGGCAAACTCACATTTCATGCATTTTTTACTTGCGATATTAGGTATACTATTTTTAGTGTTTAGTGTTTCTAAAAAAAATTTAACTCGAGATTTCAATCAAAAATGATATTACGATAATAGACAACACGAAATAAGTGCGGGTCCCGCTATTTTGTCTGTCTGTACCTCAACCTACAACTTAAATTGCTAAAGCGATTTTGATGAAATTTTGAACTTAAGGTTTTTTTATGATTCCCTAGAGGGGAAATAGAAATTTTTGTAGGTTTAAAAATTACGTTACCTGTCATACAACCATTATGTCAAAAATGATTTTTCTCGAAAACTGCTTTCTTCATTAAATTTTGTATGTGGACTTTTGTAGGTATAAAATGCATTTTGATAGTAAAATTATTACCAAGAACTGTTATTAACGGTACATGTTATATAACCGTCTTTTTCATTTTCAACTTTCTCCTTAACGGCAGGAATAATTTCAATTTAAATTTCAATACAGGAAGCCTTTTAAAATTGGAATAATATTGCATACAAAAATTTTCAAAAATGTAATTTTTAGATTTTTTTAAAAAGGAAGTTCGATTTTTTTTTTGAAAAATAATTATTTTAAAAACGGGTTGGTGAATTAATTTCAAATTACGTTTTTAAGTAGGCATATATTAGTTAATACTTAAAAATAATATCTCAATTTTTTTTTAAATGTTCAAGAAATTTATTTTGATACTTAAGAAAAACGCTCCAACGAGTTGTAAATTTTGTTTTCCATAAATTAATTTTTTATCAATAATTCAGACAACATTCGTCATTTTGAAATTAAAACATTTTGAAGAATTGTTTTAGAAATTTAACTACAGAGTTTTATGCTTCTTTTTTACTTGCGATATAGGTACTATTTACATATATGGGAAGTTAAGGATTCGTACAAAAAATCGAACTCGAGATTTTGATCAAACTTTACATTACGATGATAGAGAAGTCAAAAAAAGTGGGTCTCGCAAAAACTTCCGTCTGTCTGTCTGTCTGTCTGTCTGTCTGTCGGTTCGACTACAGCCTAAACGGATGGGTCGATTTTCTTTAAACTTGGTACCTAGCTTTTTTTGGACATTCCCCCCACCCGTTTTTTTCTCTTTTTTTTTAGGACCAAAATTAACAGTAGCAGTCATACAAAATTTCTTGGCCAAAAAGGAAAAACTTATTTTTCTCAAATCCAGTGCTACCGAATTTGTTTTTAAGAACTCAATAAATTTAAATAGGTATAAGTTGCCGTTTAATAAAAAAAATGGTTCCGAAAAATGGTTATTAATGGTACCTCCCAAAGAAACATTTTTTTGATTTTCGCTTCTCTCAAAAACGGTTAAACTGATTCTGATCAATTTTTTCATGAAGAAGTATTGACACATTCTAAATAATATTGTGTACCAAAATTTTCAAAAAAATATTTTTTAGATTTTTAAAATAAGTTTTAATTTTTTTTTTTGAAAACTCAATATTCCAAAAACGACTTGGTCGATTTTTATTAAACTTGGTAAATAGCAGTTTTTTAACTTTATCTCGAAGATTTTTGACAAAAATTATTCTAATACCCAAAAATAACGGTGCCTCCCATACAAATGTTAAAAAACCCTTAAGAAAAATATTTTGTTTCTCAAAAACGACTCCTACGATTTTCATAAAAGTTTTTTTGAGTGTTAAAATTAGTACGATCTACCATTTAAAATTTTTAAAGTTTATATTTTACGTTTATTAACAGTACCTCTCACAGAACGGTTTCTTTGATTTTCGACTATCTCAACATCTGATCAACCGAATAAAATAAGATTTTTTATACAGAAGCTTGTAACAAATATAAATAAAAGTGCGTATCAAAATTTTCTAAAAAATGATTTTTGGATTTGTTAAAAAAAATTCAAAATTATTTTTTGAGAATTTGATATTTCGAAAACTGTTAGCAGATTTTTTTGTGAAGTTCAATTTTTAACGCAACATTGATAGATGCTTTAAATTGGCGTACCAATTATTTTTCTCAAAAATGTTAACGAAATTTTATATATAAAAAATTAATTATTTTTAAAACCGCTCCTACGATTTTCAAAATTTTTTTCTCATAAATAAAGATTTATATAAGAAATAAGATGGTGTACATCGCGTTGGGTTAAAACGGATTCAAAGTATTTTAATCAATTTCTTTCTAATTTTGTTGATTTAAAACAATTTACCAGTTTAAATAGTATAATTTCCTTTTATGCATATTGCATATCTGCAACACTAGGCTATATTGTTATACTCACATAATACCACCTGAAACTAAACTAAGATTTGGCAAATGGATAAAATATATACTCCTATAGCTAATTTATTTCAGACTATAGAACCACAATGTGATCGCGCATAAGAGCAAGTTCGTGCGACCCTGTCGTGCATATTTTTTCTTTTTCATTTTCATTTTTAGTTACCAATATAATTCAAAAGAAACAACATGTCAAATTTCATTTCATTCTGATAGCTATTCAAGAAGTTAACGTTGCAGTGAAATAAGTCCCAGGGAACTTACTAATTTGGCATCAGGAAATGCACACTTTAACTGAAGTGGATTAAGCTTTCATGCAAGGTTTTGGTAGGTTTACGGGGAGACAAGCGCCTCTACTATTTTATATGTTCAATTTTGAAAATGAATTTAAAAAAAATCATCCAAATGTTTTTCGAATATGTATCGAATTTTAAAAAACTAAATAAGTTCGAAATTTGATTTATTCAAAAAAATAGTGCAACTATATCGTCACGTGTTATACGTAATGTACTGCACGTAACATGATTTTAACACATCAAAAAATGTATGAGAATATAAGTGGCCACCAATTGTTTACGAATTAATTTATAATTCGTTTATTTTGGCTTGAGATACGGCTGTTTCAAGGCGTGCCAAGCCACCTATCATCAGTCTCCTCTTATTAGTGGTGCTGAGCTTTAATCCAATTTCATTATGAAAAACTTTCTACATGCCTACCATAGGGATCGAACCCACGATATCAGATTTGCTCAGTCTTAGAAGCCGTATGTACTACGCATTCCGCCACTTGAGACCACTGACGTCACAGATCGAAAATTTTATTATTTGCAAATAGTATCTACCTTAATGATAAAGTAGTATGTGTCACTTCATCTAAGCCAACCTTAATTTTACTTTAACGATCTTAGCAATGAATCCAAGTGAGAAGCACCGTAATAGACAAAAACTTAGTTATAATGAGGAATTTTGTTTCGTTTAGGGTTCGGACTTCACTTCAATCGAAATAGATTTACTTTGTTTTTTGAGAAAAAAATTGAATCTATTTCCCTACTTCGTTTTTTTTCAAAATCTATTTCTATTTTTTTTTTTTTTCAATTGAAAAAGTCCTTTCCTTTTTACAAAACCCCCATTCATATCTTTAATGATTTTGGTTCATGGTATAAGATAAATAGATCAAAGTGATTTGCCTAAATTTTTGTACTCTTTAATGAAAACAAAAAAATAATATGGAAGAAATTGTGCTCAAAAATTTGACTGATTATAATATTTTGAACAGCGCTAGTACAAATTTCTAGATTTAATTTTTGTTAAATAAATTTTTGTTAAGAAACATTTTTTGAAACTTTGAGTTTTAATATTTCTAACTCTACTTTGGAAATTTTGGATTTACTTCGCTTTTTTTCCACATTTGCTTCGAAACTTTGAATCTAAGTCCGAACCCTGGTTTCAACTTCTCTTTCATCATGATATTTATGTTATTTCAATTTTGACAGTAATCCCGATTCGTATTTTCCTCATATTTATTAATTGCCTTTAAAACCTAAGATCAAAGAAAATATACTTTATTTGGTGGTAGCTCATAGTCAAGTGGTTGTTGTTTCATTCAAACCTTCAATACAACCAATATTTAAATAAAGGGTTTTCCAATAAGAGGTGTTATTTTGATATTCAAAGAAAAATGGCATTTTTTGAGATAAATGATTGGATGTTTATTTCATTATAAAGAGGAAGGTATGCCGTTAATAATGGAACACAACATCAGCCAAATGGCCGCCACAACCACGCTTACAGGACCATATCCTTTTCATGAAATTTTCCATAACCAAATCGCAAAGTGGCTGCCCTATGTCCTCGATAGCCCCACGAATTCCATCTTTGAGGTCTTGAATCGACGCTGGGCTCTTGGCGTAGACCTTATCTTTCACGTGGCCCCAAAGGAAGAAGTCGCAAGGTGTTAAATCACAAGATCTCGGTGGACAATTGTGATCACCTCTTCGAGAGATAACACGGTCCGGAAACTTTTCCCGTAAAAGATCGATGGTTTCATTGCTTGTGTGGCACGTAGCGCCGTCTTGTTAAAAGTAAACGTTGTCCAGATCAATACCATCCAATTCCGGCCATAAAAAATCATTATTCATCTCTCGATAGCGCAATCCATTGACCGTAACTGTTGCTCCAGCCTCATTTTCGAAAAAGTAAGGTCCAATGACCCCGCCGGACCATAAACCGCACCAAAAAGTCACGCGTTGAGGATGGAGAGGCTTTTCAACAATAACTCTTTGGTTTTCCCGAGCCCCAGATGCGACAGTTTTGCTTGTTGACGTAGCCTCCGAGGTGGAAATGGGCCTCATCAGTCAAGATGATTTTTCGATGAAATTCCGGATCATTTTCATGCATTTCAAGGACCCAATCAGCAAAGACACGACGTTGTTGATGATCAGCCGGCTTGAGTTCTTGTGTTAACTGAACTTTATAAGCCTTAAGACCCAAGTCTTTATGCAAAATACGGTGTAATGACGTTTGTGGAATGCCTAATTCCAAAGAACGACGAGGAATGGACAAACCTGGGTTTTCTTCAACACTTTGGGCTACAACAGCAATATTCTCAGTTGTTCTTGAGCGACGTGCACGGGTTTTATTCTTCACATCACTAACTTGTCCCAACAGCTCGAATTTGTCCACCAATTTTTGTATTGCGGTCCGACAAGGTGCTTCACGACGACCCAAAAATGTTTTAGTTTTACGAACCGTCTCTGCCAAATTTTCACCATTTTTATAGTGAATTTTAATAATTTCAATGCGTTGTTGAAGCGTGTATCGTTCCATTTTTATTAATGACGTAGTTTATACTTGTCAAATGTCAAAAAATGACAGCTTCAAAAGTGACAGCTACCGCGGGTGACAGCGGGCTATTCAAAATAACACCTCTTATTGGAAAACCCTTTATTTGAATTTCGGAAAGACACTTTTTCTCACTCGATTTGATATAGCCAAGGGGATACAAACAAAAAAATGCTTCTTTTGATAAAACTTTTAATAAAAAAATGTATATGTGTGTGTATCTATATATTTTCTGGTCTTTGAATTTGAAATGACAATTTTATAGGTATATTCTTCTTTTGAACTATGACTACACGAAATCTTTAGTCCTATATTGAGCGATGTCAGTCACTATTTTCCATTTGTTCACTCTGTTCATTCATGTGATAAAAAATGAAATAAAAATTGTCTACGACTTCGGCTGCCTTTGCAATAAAATTAAGTTTGCGTACAGAGAAAAATCTACACAAATTCTTTATGGCAAAGCAACTTTAAAAATGCTTGTGTCTTCGAGCATCACAGAGACAAGGGCAAATTTGTTTTTATTATTTGATCACGTTTTCTAATACAAACTTTTCTTATTTGAAATTATTAACATAAATTTTATATTTAAATTCTGCTGTTGGAAAACTAATTCCAGTTTTGGTAGAAATCGAAAACCATGGAACGTCTAATGATGATTTCTGTGTGGCGCCTATATATTTCGTGTAAACAATAATCACTGACCATGGTATTCTGCATAACTTTAAGGCGATTTGTATTTTTTTTTTTTGTATTACTACTACACTTTTCATTTCATTTCATACAAACACACAATTTTCAGGAAACTCTTTAGCAAAATTAATCACTGAAACTAAAAGTATCCATTTATTTAACATTTACTTAACGTTGCATTAAAATTACTTGTGAAGTGGATAATTTACCTAAACTTTATTACTTATTAGCTATTCGTATTCAAAGCCAAAAGCCATCAAAATTTAAGCCGCACACTTACATAGAACGTATATACTTCAACAAAAACCAAAAGAGATAATCTTTAGTGCTCGTAATAGTTTGATGAACCATTCAAGGACAGCACACTACTTCACTATATAAGTTCAACAAGTGCCCGTGAATTTGAACTTCAACATTCCATGTTGAGCTTGAGAGTAGCAGCAACAAAAAAAATTGTTATTTTTTTCTTCATGAAGCTATAAAGTGAATTTTTGCCAAAATAACATCCATGCTGCACTGCATGCACTTCTCGTCACTACAACTTGTTTAGCTTAGGACATCGGAATAAGGATAGAAAAGATGTCTTCGATATACCTACCTAACTGCATAGATCAAGTCACGTGAGTTTATATAATGTTATTTCTCTTTTGTATGTAGTTTTCATAGTCAGCAAATTATTTCAGTACCTAATAAAATACAGTCGAACTAGGTTCTAGGTTTTGGTGTCGCAAACATTTGTAACATGATAGATTAAGGATTTGCACATTTTTTTGGCATATTTTTCCTCCCATCTTTGACATTGAGGAACAATAAAATTCGAATTTTTGTTTATTAATATGCGTGCACTAAGGGGTTTTAAAATACCCTTAAAATGTTTAAGCACAGTGCGAGCGAAGAAAAGATGCTCATATAGTTTGTGAGGTTCTGAATATCGAAATGGGAGGGAACAATAGAGCTAGGTAAAGCATTTCACATTCGTGTTGTGCCGCTAAAGAAAGAATCTCTATACTTAACAGTACGTTTGAAGTTGAACTCAAGGGTGAACTAATATAAGCAATCGTAAAAGCGCTAGTATTACGGTTGAATTGTTTAAGGGGGTGAATGCAATTTGTGACCTCACTAGAACACTGTTTGTAGCAAAAGCGTCAAAATAAAGAGGGGTATGTATGAAGCACTTTGGCAGTGTTCCACAGTTGTAATTGTTTCTGTTATACTTCTATCAATCATTCTTTTTTTTTTTAAGACGTGTGGTTTTCATGAAGAAATAAAATGCATATAATTTAATGTTATGCCCAAGAATTAAGTTTTATTATAAAGATAAGGGTTTGCCATTATGTTTTCAAAATGATTTCGGGCAAGTGGCTGGCGCGGCTGGCTCGAATAAATTCCAGCCGAGAGGCCCAATTTTCTACCACTTTTTGCAGCAATTGGGGCCGTATGTCAGCAATAACGCGCAGAATATTCTCTTCCAAGGCGTCAATCGTGTCGGGCTTATCTGCGTAAACAAGCGACTTCACATAACCCCACGAAAAATAGTCCAGCGGTGTTAAATGCACGATCTTGGAGGCCACGTCACAGGCCCACGACGTGAGATAATTCGCTCACCTAAAGCTTCTTTCATTTAATTGATTGTTTCGTTGGC
This sequence comes from Leucozona laternaria, assembly GCA_932273885.2. Lineage (NCBI taxonomy): Eukaryota > Metazoa > Arthropoda > Insecta > Diptera > Syrphidae > Leucozona > Leucozona laternaria. Next base: position 30,029,415 of record OW026368.1, on the reverse strand, counting down.
TGTATGGCATGGTAGCGCCGTCTTGTTGGAACCAAAGGTCGTTCACTTCAACATCCTCCAATTCAGACACGAAAAAGTCATTAATCATGGCTCTATATAGTGTTCCCCATTGACTGTAACATTATGGCCGGCTTCATTTTTGAAGAAATATGGACCAATGATTCCCTCCGCCTAACAGTGACTTTTTGAGGCTGTAACGGCTTCTCAACAATGGCTTGTGGATTATGATCACTCCAAATACGACAATTTTGCTTTTTAACGTACCCAAAATGAGTTTTATCGCTGAACAAAATTTTCTTGTGAAAAACGCGCGAACCGAACCATTATTTTGGTAATAAATTTGCACAATTTGCAAATGTTGTTCAGGAGTAAGTCTTTTAATTATGAAATGGCAAACCAAATTGAGCATAAATCAAGTAACAGCTGTCAAAAAAACCAACTTCGTAAATAGTATTGCCAGATTAAAAACCACACTTCAAAAAAAAAACACCCTTTAGGAACATCCTGTCCAGATGTGAGAGTTGTACTCTATAGCTATTGTGGGCTTGTGCTAATCTAAACCAATCATTGAAAACAAAGTCTTCTAAGATATAAGTAGTGATAACATTAGGAGTGTTTGCAGATTACCTCGTTAATTTATCAGTGCTGTTTCAAACTTGGATTTTAAATAACGCTGAAATTTATATTTGTGAGAAGAAAACGCTCAAACAAATTCTCTAAGAATATCTCTTGTCGTCATGAAAACGTGCTTTTCACCTAAGTCCTTCGGATTTGGCAGAAAATTGAAGTCCTCCTCTATTCCTGTAAGCTAACAACACTTTTTTTTAACTATATCCATAATGCCAATAATTTATCAGAACATTACTTAAGCCCGAACCACACTTCTCTCGTGAGGTATGTCTTGTGGAGTCATGTGTCGCTATCGCACTAATGTATTTCATATGCGTAGAGCCATATTTGTATCGTGTGATGTGTTGTGTCGCAATCTATGAAATACATTCGAATGACAGCGACACACTACTCTCCAACACTCTTCATGAGAGAAGTGTTGTTCGGGCTTTAGTGAAACTGGTCCTTAATCTATAGAGCAAATGGTGAAATATATAACACAAAAACCATAAAGGATTTCTCAGACTTATTTTCATATAAATTAAACGATTTGATTTAATCTCCAATTTTTCATAACAACTTGAACTTACCGCTCCCACTCAATCATTAAATTAATTCCAACAAATGTTAACACATTTTAGACATTGGTCTTTTAAGTGTAAATTTAATTGAAAATAAGCAAATCCTCATAATACCCTCACTGAATGAGCTAACCAAATCCAGTATAATAAAAAAAAGCAAAAAAAAAACATTATACCCCCTATCTTAAGCTATAAATAATACCGAGGATAAAACAACGCCAAATGTACCCCCCTCCCCTCAACACCAACATACGATGTGAAATACAGAGTCATAAAAGTAGAAAATGATGCTATCCAACATTGGCTTACCAATTCGGAGTCACACAAACAAAAAGAGAGAAAGAGAGATGAGTAAGTATACCTACATGGTAAAAAAAAGTATGTTTCTCGTCCGTAAAAAATATTATCTTCTTCTCATGTACATCAAACAAAAGGATCAAAACACCCTTATACCATCCTTTAAGTCCTTGTAAGCCCCATATGCAACAAAACAACTGGAGTTTTTGTATTTTGTTTATGGTTCGTATTTTTCTTTTATTTTCTTTGTCTCTCAATTGGTTTTCAATCTGGCACCGAAAAAAAAGGGAAAACTGGGTCAACAAATTGGCACCAGGGGGCTAATGCAATCACTGCGTCAAATGTATTCATTTTTTTATTTAATTTATTTTTTTTTATTTTTTGCAATAAAAGTTTCACAAAGTTTAACAAAAGTTCCACAGTCTATAGAAGATATTTTTCATATTTCATATTTAAGTGGGGAGGTATCGCTTTACACTGGATATAATTAGAGACTTTCTATTTATTAAGCTATTTTTTTAAGTAGCTTAAGTTAAAAGCTGATACTATATAGATCTTCAGAAGAAATAAATAACGGGTGTTTTTTTTAGACGTATGGTTTTCAATCTGGCAATACTTTTTTCGAAGTTGGTTTTTTTGACAGTTGCCACTTGATTTAGACTTACTCCTTAACAACGAATGTAAATTGTGCAAAATTGGCTCAAAACGAGATCGTTGTTGATCCCGATTTTCACTAGAAATTTTTTTTCCAGCGATGAAGCTCATTTCAGGATGCATTGCTACGTCAATAAGCAAAAGTACCGCATTTGGAGTGTATATAATTCTTAAGCCATGAGACGCCGTTACATCCTCAAAAAGTCACTGTTTGGTGTGCTCTATGGGCAGAGGGAATCATTGGTACATATTTCTTCAAAAATGAAGCCGGCCATAATGTTACAGCCAATGGGGAACGCTATAGAGCCATGATTAATGACTTTTTCATGCCTGAATTGGAGGATGTTGACGTAGACGACATTGGGTTCCAACAAGATGGCGCTCTATGCCATACAGCCAACGAAACGATCAATTTATTGAAGGAATCTTTTAGTGAGCAAATCATCTCGCGTCGTGTACATGTGGCGTGGCCTCCAAGATTGTGCCATTTAACACCGCTGGACTATTTTTGAGGGGTTTTGTGAAGTCGCTTGTCTACGCAGAGAAGCCCGAGACGATGGACGCCTTGGAAGAGAATATTTGGCGCGTTATTGCTGACATACGGCCCCAATTGCTACAAAAAGTGGTCGAAAATTGAACCTCTCGGCTGGAATTTATTCAAGCCTGCCACTTGCCCAAAATCATTTTGAAAACATAATGGCAAACCCATATCTTTATAATAAAGCTACATTCTTGGCCATAGCACTAAATTATATGCGATTTATTTCTGTTTGAAAACCACATGTCTAAAATAAACACCCTTTACTTTGAATGATATTTTAACTTATTTGACAAGAATAGAAAACTTTAGCGGCCTTATCTATATGTCATATAACGGTAGTTTACTTTGAAGATTTTTTTAAAAAGATTTTTTTAATTTTGGACCTCCGATCCAGACAAATCGAACCACTGTGCGTGCCACCATTGCAACGTGATCTCTTTGACTATTTTTGATAATAATGTTATCAAATTCACCACATAAACGATGTCCTTCGGGTTCTGGGTCGGAAGAATATGTCAAAAGCACAAAACACTTTTTTATGGCAGTCAGAAAATCAATGACAGAATACATAGTTTATCATCCGAAAATGGCAGTGCAAATAAGTGTTGAAATAAAAATAAAAAAAAAATACTTTCATGGTAGATGCTAATGCATGAGTTGAAAGACTAAAACTTGTCATCCATTATCATCTCGTTTTTTTTTACAAACCCAAATTTAACATCATTAAGGAAAATCTCCTTTTTTTCTAATATAATTTATTATTCAAGAAAGGATCATCTTCACCTTGGCTTCAAGTTGACAACGACTACGCTACGACAAGGGTAAAGCCTTGTAGCCATGCATGACTAGCTTCTTGTTCTTCTTCACTTACAGATAATATATAATCACATTTGTCGATGTGTTTTTGTTAAAAGATCCATCATTTTCACTCCAGCGCCACCGTCCTGCTGCTTACTTAGATAAAAGAGTTGGATTGAGAAGAGAAATCAGATATTCTCTGACGACGCATACAAATACCACATTAGGTCTTCCCTTTTCAGATCCATGAGTTTTTTTTTTTTTTCAGTCAGTCAGTGTGTGTGTGTTAAACGATTATAATTTAAGAGGCCACGCACAATAAATTGTGTTAGCGTGTTGTTTCATAAGAAATTCTGTATTGGCAATGTGTAGACAATAAGCAGCTTGTCTTAACAGAAAAAGGAAAAACTCTTATATGGAGGACATAAAATACACAATTCAAGCACAAGTTGGAAGGATAAATACCAACAATGTATCGTTTTCATTTTTATTCCCAACCGAATCAAAAAAAAAAAAAAAAAAAATGGTGGAGATTGTTTTTTTCCCTTTTGACATAAATGATTTCATTTTAATTTATTTTCTTCTTTTTTTCGCGCATTGTTCTATTGCTTTCTTTGACGTTTCCAAAGGCTCTTAGGCTTAATTTAATGAGTACCTACATAATAAAATGATTTTTTTTTATATTTTTACCACTCTGAAGAGATAAAGGGGGAAAGGAATGCTGCTTGAATCATTGGGCTTAGGGAGAAGAAGATACGGTACATATATTTTTCCTCCTTTCCTTTTAAATGTTACACGTATAATAAATTGTTATTATCTCATGTTCATGGATGAGGAAGCTTTGTAAAAGGTTTTATATATTTATTTTTTTTTTTTTGCACCCTTCTTATGTGGGTATAAGGTGCGTTAGCTAATTTAATGTGATCTTTAGGAAACAATACAATCATATTACCCATAAATCTTAAGAAGACATCGTTCTAGGATTTTTTGTTTAGAGGATGAATACATTACAAAGGTGAGTATAGAAAATTGTGTTTTGATTGCTCATACGCCCCAGTGAACAGTGAACTTTTGAAACGCTTACCTTATATAGAAAGATATAGATAGATAGTTTTATACATTTTGTTAAAATAAGTTTCATATACGATTATGGCTTCTTAATTGAATAAATTAGGGCCTGACATTACTGCCGTCTGCCCGAGTGACTGTATTTTAACTTTTTGCGCTTACATAATTGTTTTTAAAATACTAATACCTAATTGTTAATTTTATCAGCAGGATGGTTAAGTCTAATTTCAAATAAGAATTTATTAAGGACTTTAAAATAGCAACTTTAGGTAGGTATGTAGGTAGAAATGGCGGCCATCGAGCCGACTAGCGCTCTGACCCAATAAGTGCAAAAAAACTTGTTTGAACCTTTGGTAAGGGTTTGTTATTGAACAACAATCTGAACCCCCGAGTTAGAGAGCCAAAAGCCGAATTTCGTCTCAGAGCCATTTCGTCGTGTTTAAAAAACAGATCAAGTCTTTGATCTTCGGTTCGGAAAGTTCGGAAAGTTCGTCAAGTTCATCAAAGAAAGCCTTTCCAAGTGAATGTAACCTTAAACGGGCTAGGGCATAGCATTTATTCAGAGAAAGTGAACTAACTTTTCCTTTTCCTGCTGGTTCACATGCAGCTACGACAAATGGGTTTTGTAAGAAATACCCAGTTTCGCCGCATGTTCTCGTATTGTTCTGAGCCCGGTGCATGTTGCAACGACCCTGGCAATGTCTTACCTCGGTCTACACGTTAGATCTTTTGCTGGGACTTTATTGAAGGCGCGAGCCACATCTTTCTATATATAACACAGTTGCTTAGACTGCTGCACCTACGATTGGATTTGGTGAGAAAAATTGAAAGTATTATTGCCCTTCATAACTCCGAGAGGAATGTTAACTCTTTCCGCAAGTGATCTATGAAGGGTTATTCATTGCCTAGTTTGTCTGCCCACTCATTTCCCTCAATGCCACAGTGACCCGGTACCCAGATAGGAGTGGCACTTAGTATGACGATCAGGCTTGCGGGCTCATCGCGGCATTGCTGGACCGATTTGGAGGATGATGTAGGCGCAGAAATATGGTTTTAATAGCCACCTGATTGTCTATCAGAATTGCAGTATTTGGATTTTGGTTCGTGCTTGCAACTTTAATATAAATAATTGTATTTTTGTATGAAGGTTTTATAATACAAATTCTTTATACCACTGAAATATGTACATCAGCCAAGTAGAAGACTTTACTATTATTATTATTATTATTATTATTATTACTATTATTTTTAATATTATTATTATTATTATTATTATTAAAATCTTTTATTCACTCGTAAAAAAAGTATAAGGTTATAAGGGAATAAAGGAATACAAATACATAGTTAAAAATTAAATGAATGTTTTATTTTTAAATTCAAAGATTTTGATGAGCATAAGAATCCCCATAAATTTCCATCTTCTTCTATCTGTAGCTTATCGCCAGTAGTTCGAGTGAAATCAACTGATGTCGTCTCTCCGCCGTTTGAATTGTCATCCAACATTTCGTTACCTGTCGAATGGTGTCCACTCTGTTGCCATCTTCGTCCATCGTTCATCTCTTGTGCGAGCTATGTGCCCAGTCCAATCCCATTTTAATTTTCTCATTCTGAGAAGTACATCTTCAAAATTAGTGCGACTTCTTATTACATTGTGGTTTACTCGTTGAGAGATCCGCATCTTTAGGAATGATCTTATTATGTCATGTCGTTTCACATACAGGGAAACATACAGAAATTCCTTTCACCACTTCTCCTACCTTTTTCCTTCAACATTTAACAATACCTACCAGAAAAAAACTCTCACAAACGTGAAACATCCAATTTCATGCCCAAGCGTTCAATTCGTGTTCAAAAAGTAGTTTTCGTTGACATGTTGCTGCACGGACATGGATTTTTGTGCCTCCATTGGATTTTTTTCTAGACATGTTCATAATCCGAGCATCGTTCATGCCCAGTTTGCTTCTGTAGGACAATGCTTATGTAGGAAATTGATTCTGTAGTGAATTCATATAACAGAAACCAGTCTTCTCTTTTTAAAATAAGTTTATTTTGTCTACTTCTTGCAGGTAGTTCTTATCATAGAAAACACTCTTAAGCTCCATCTCCATCAACATTGAACATATTGCAATGAAATGGTTAATGTCTTCCATTACGCGCATATTGTTAAGAGAGCAAATACCTTCCAAATCGTTCCTGTGCGGCATATAGTTAATTTTTAATAGAGGCAAATAACAACGGACAAAGATTACATCCCTGCGGCACTACGCAATTCATTTTAATGTTTTTTGATGTATACATAGCTTTTATTTTAGATACAATTACCGTTATCTTATTAATTAAATATATTATTAATTCCAATCAAAAAGAATACATATTATTACTTTTTTAATAATCCCCCATCTTTCTCTGCTTTATTTCAGGACAAAATCAAAATAATCAAAAATTCGAAGTAAAACAAAACAAAAAACAAATAATTTCCAATTCAACAAATAATATGAAAACTTGCACTTAAATTTAATTAAAATAAAATACTAAATTCAAAAAAGAAAAATCAAAAAACATAAAATTTAAATAGAAAAAAAAATTAAAAAAAAGGACCAACAAAATGTAACCACAATGCTGAGTAAGAAAAAATCAAACAAACGAATCGCATTTGAATTGCTGAATAGAGTATAACGAGAGTGTGTGTGCGAGGTAAAACAACAAGGAAAAATACATCAGGAAGACATTCTCATTCAAGATGACTGATGATCATACGCCCAGCGATGACAAAGGTAAGTTTGATCCATTTGTTTAAAATTGGTTTTTCTTTGATAAAATAAATAAAATTGCACATACCTCATAATGAATTTTATGAGTTATGTCTATATGTTTTAAATGAAAAAAGATTTACAATTGCAGAGAATTTGCAATGCAATAAATTTAACTTTACCCACAGAACAATAAATTCAATATTCCCAAATAAAATGTTGAATGCAAAACTTTTATGTGCTCTGGCAAGCATGAGGAACAAAAATGAATAAACAGTCAATGCATAGTATCAGGTGTAATCGACCATGAAGTATTTACTTACATTGATTTGTGTGCTGGCGTTGCATTTATTTTTGTCTCTTTATATTTTTGAACAACTGAAAGAACGGATGTCGAAAGACACTCTGGAAAGTTTCAAAATGATTTGCTTTAAAATAGGAGACTGCACTGGGTTCATAAAAAAATACTTTTTTCTTTGTTCAGTGTTGACATATGGACGTTTTAAATGTAAGATAATAATAAAAATTGAAACTATAGTGCAAGCAGTGATTACATCTTAAAAATGCTTTTTTTTTATGAATATTGAAATTTCTTAACCTAAATTGATCTCTAAGCAAAATAGTTTTTCGGTTTGAATAATGAGTGATTCCACTTTTATAATAGTACAGGAAAATTAGTAATAAAACACCTATTTTGTGGAACAAAATATACATAAATGCAGATTTTTTGATAAAAAAAGATTATTCAAAAATCTTCCGTTCTCTAGACAGTGGTTCACTTTGTTTGGAGACATGGTCCTTTCCTTAATCTATAAAATTTGAAGTAATGTACCGATTTGACAAAATGTTCAGACATCATTGGATTAAATCTCTACTTATTGACACGCTCACTTTTTAAAAGAGGTGATAAAATGCTCAAAATTGACAAAAGTAAGGGGTTGTGTTCTTCAGAAAAGTTGTTGCTAACGTTATTCCTAATAATTCTTTTATAAAAGGTGTTTTTTTTTAGAGGTATAGAACTTTGGAATGAAATAACACAAAGATGGTTTGTTTTAACTTGATATGAAATTTACTTTATTCGAAAGGTAATCTTCTGGCATTGTAATTTAAATATGATTTCTGGCATATGACAGCCACGGCTGGCTCGGACGTAGTCTAACCTGGAGGTCCAATTTTCGATGACTTTTTCCAACCTTTGTGGCCGTATACCGGCAATAACGCGGCGAATGTTGTCCTCCAATTGGTCAATCGCTTCGGGCTTATTGGCGTAGACTAGCAACTTCAAATACTCCCACAGAAAAAAATCAAGCGGCGTTAAATCGTACGATTTTGGAGGCCAATTCACGGGTCAGTAACGTGAAACTATATGCGGTTACCAAACATTTCCTTCAATTAATCAATTGTGGCTTGAGCTGTGTGACATGTTGCGTCGTCTTGTTGAAACCACAGCTCCTGCACATCATTGGTTCTTTAGTTGATGAATGAAAAAGTCAGTAATCATGGCTCTTAAGCGGTCACCATTGACTGTAACGTTCTAGCCAGCTTCGTTTTTAAAGAAGTACAGACCAATTATTCCACCAAACCATAAATCACACCAAACAGTCATTTTTTGTGAATGTAACGGTGTCAAAGCTCTTCAAATCCAGAAATCTCACCATAACTTCAAAACTACTGCTGTACAGGACCATGGTCCTGCCAGTACTCACATACGGATCCGAGACTTGGGTGCTTAGCAAAAGGCACTCCGACCTCTTAGCCGCGTTCGAGAGAAAAGTCTTAAGGAGAATTGTTGGCACCATATGTGAATGTGAGGAAGGACGATTCCGGAGACGGTACAATCATGAATTGTACGCAATCTACCTTGAAGCAAATATCGTGACAAAAATTAAGCTCGGTAGACTCCGGTGGGCAGGGTACCTAGCTCGCATGAGCGAAGAGGAACCTGCTCGGAAAGTTCTTTGTGGTACATTCTATGGTAGACGACAGCGTGGTAGACCATGCTGGCGCTGGAGAGATGGCGTAGACCAGGACGCCCGGAGCCTTGGGGTGCGCAACTGGATGGCGGCTGCTCGAGACCGGGATGGGTGGAGAGACTTGTTGAAGGAGGCCAGGACCAGACCCCGGTTGTCGAGCCGATGATGATGATAAACTCGAGAATTACCATCACTCTAAATACGGCAGTTTTGTTTATTGACGTACCCATTCAACCAAAAGTGAGCTTCATCGCTAAACAAAATTATGAAAATTGGGATCAAGGGCAATCTTGTTTTGGGCACAATTTGGCGTCTATTCATGTTAAAATGCCAAACCAAACTTAAAATAAATAACTTGACAGCTGACAAAATGGCAGCCAGTTCAAGTAGTCTTTCCAGTAGTTTTATACCTCTAAAAAAAAACACCCTTTACATGCAAATTGTCTAAAATAAATACTTTTTGGGGATGGTTATTTCAATATTTTCTTCACCTGTTTAGGTCTATAGGAATTAATAGTGAATAAAAACTTAACACTTTGTACGAGTATACACAAATTTTTTAACAGAATTTTCAATTAAGCACCTTCAAATGATTTTAAATAATTCCAGTTTGAGTAAAACTTTTTTCAAGTGAACTGAAAACCACTGACTATCTCATGGTCCAAGGAACAAACTATATTTACCTCCACCCAGCCACAACGAGAAACTCACTAAAAAAATAAAGCAAATAAATCCATAGAACTCATGTCTACCACCCTTTCCTTGGATTGTCCCTTTTCAACAATATAATAACAACAACAACTATAGAATAAAGAAATACCAAGATCTAAAAGTTTTGTTTGGTTTTATTTTTCATTTTGTGGTTATTTCAAACTCAAACTCACACAATTGTGTGTGCTTTGTGCTTAACATTAATGGCAAAAGTGAAACTTACATATTTACACAAGGATTTAAGTTCTGTACGAGAAGTTCAATGGTCATACGTTGGGCTTGGACAGTCGAGCAGAAGATTTGCTGAAACGTTATATGAATATTTATTGTTGCGGTGAAGTGCTAGATGCAATATCTTCCATATAAACTATAAGGCTTATCCACATGCTGTATGAAGCTAAATAAAATGTTAGTCACGTTTACATTGCCAGGAAACTTATCAATTGCCTGAGTAGTGCATAGTAAAAAGCCACATATAGCCTTGCCATTATAGCCTGACAAATTCATTTCATTACTTCCGAAACCATTTTTCCAATTCAACCCAGTTTTCATAAGCTTTATTTTCTCATATTTTTAATATAAAGGGTCCGCCATCTAACGTTTTTTTTTCAACTAGTGCTTATTTCGTGAATGGTAACTCTTAGCTCATGTCTGATTTGACAGATAATTAGTTTTATCCTTCCGCTGAACGAATATGGTTGTGTATACGCTTCGCTAAGTGGGCCTGCGATCGACTTAGAGAAGATGCCGATTTAGCCAAAAAAATCATCTTTTCAGATGAAGCTCATTTTGATCTTGGCGGGTAGAAAACAACCCAAATTGTCGCATTTGGGGCACAGAAAACCCGCACGCATACATTGAAAAGCCGATACACCCAAAACGAGTCACTGTTTGGTACGGATTTTGGTCCAGAGGCATAATTGGGCCATTTTTCGAAAATAAGCAAGGAGTGGCCGTTACAGTCAATGGCGATCGTTATCGGGCCATGTTGAGCGAATTTTTGTTCACAAAAATTGAAGAGGAGGATATTTTCAACATTTGGTTTCAAAAGAACGGCGCTACGTGCCACACAGCCGAAGCTACACTCGATGTTTTGCGCCATTTTCAAGAAAAAAAAGAAAGTTATTTGGCGGAGCCCTTATAAGATGAGGTATGTAATTGACACAAAATAGCAAATGAAATGTTTAAAATGCTTTAAATCTTGATAGTTCGATAGAAATAGTGTTGAAGCCTCATCAATCAGAAAAAGAAGTTATAAAGTTTCGTAAAACGGACTAAATTAATACTAATTCTAATAAAGGATATTCCAGAGGGCCAGCTTGGACAAATTGGCAGAGAGCGCGGAGGAAGCTGCAAGAAGAGGTAAAGCAAGGGTACTGTACAAAATAACTAAAAATCTTGTAGGTCAACAGAGTATTACCAACCACCCTGTTTTTGATACGAACGGTATAGTCTTTTAGTGTCAATGGAAGATCACTTGCGAAGGTGGAAGGTACATTTCTGTGCACTGCTTAGTTATGACCAGAATGCAAATGCAAATCACCAACTGCCGGACATACGTAGATCTTCCAGAGGAATTAATATTGACCATCCGACATGCACAGAAATATGAACTGCGATCTTACTTTTAAAGAATAACAGAGCACCTGGGCTTGATGGCATACCTGCCGAATTCCTCAAAGCAGACCCTGACTTTTGTATTTTGTTTTCACTTGTTAAAGCTATTTGGGAAAACGACACATTCCCCAGGGAATGGAAGGACGGAGCTATCCTCAAGCTATCGAAGAAAGATGATCTCTGGAATTGTAATAACTGGCGTGGTATAACCATTCTTTTTGTATTTTCGAAGCTAATGGCAACTATCATTCTTGAGAGGATAAAGTCTAAGATCGGCTCAAAAGGCACCAACCGGGATTTTACAGTGTTCGATCATGTGTAGACCACATTAACACCTTGCGAATTATTATCCTTGAACAATCATCGGAGTATCAATCTATATCTCATGTTCGTCGTTTTCGAAAAGGCCTTCGATCGCGTCAATCGTGATTTTATCTGGAGGTCGCTTGCTGCTAGAGGCATTCCTGATAAAATTGTTGCTATTATAAAAGAGTCCTAAAACAACGCAAGGTGTTTCGTTTTGCACAATGGACAGCTTTCCGATGCATTTAAAGTGCGACAGGGAGTGAGACAGGATGATGTATTGTCACCGATTTTATTCTTACTTGCTATTGATGATGTTATGACTGCCATAGTGGGTGAACATGAGAGACTTGATATACAATGGGATTTATTTCACAAATTTGATTATGCTGATGAAATCTGCTTAGTGGCAAACGGCACTGGAGCCCTTAACCAAATGTACCATTCTATTCAACAAAATGGGGAGGTGGCTGGCTTAAGGATTAACGCTAAAAAGACAAAAATAATGCACACCAGCCGAAAACTACAACAGCAGGTTATTTTGAGACAAGAGACATTAGACGAGGTCTGGGTTATTCTATTTCTATGGCACTCAATGGTGGAACAGACCTGGAGGTCAGTAACAGAGTTAATAAAGCTCGTAGTGCATTCGGAATGCTTTCTAAAGTGTGGAACTCCAGAAACATATCGCTTCGTACCAAGTTGAAACTCTTTGCATCCAATGTGAAATCCGTGCTGCTATATGCCAGTGAAACGTGGAAATGCTCTACTGCCATCTCGAGTAGGTTGCAAGGTTTTATTAACCGCTGTCTGCGTTACATTTTAAAAATCGATGGCCACAAATCATATCGAACATTGAACTGTGGCTCAGGACTGGGCAAACAAAAGTGGATATTGACATCGCGCAGAAAAAATAGTAGCGCTGGATTGGCCATACACTGCGAGAAATCCTGATGACAACATAGTGAAACAGTGCTTTGAATAAAATCCTCAAGGTGCAAGGCGTGTTGGAAGACCGAAAGAAACATAGAGATCAGCTGTTATGAAGGAAGCTCAGTCCCAGAATTTGGAGTCGTGGTCCCAGCTGAGGTATCGTGGCAGAAACAGGGAGAGAGAGGGAAGGAACTGGTTGAAGCCTTATGCTCCAGAAGGAGTTAAAGTGTTGCTACTAATAGTAATTTCCGGAAATCAAAAAGTCAAGAAGAAGATATTGTTTTTTTTTTCACGTCAAGCGACCGACACGCTATCTAGTTAATAGCATATTCAAAATCTTCCACTGATCCACTGAATTTAAGATTATCATAAAACCAAAACAAACTTCTTGTTCTTTATTTGACATATTTGGGGTCTTCGAAAAAGGTGACACCCAATCTAATTCCAAATGTCTATATGTTGGCAGTTTCTTTGGGACAAAAAATCTTATTTATCAAGGTTATACACAGCAACTGTAATAATGAAAAATAAACATGGCCTCTGGGACACCAATTTTCTTTTACAAAAAAAAAAAAAAAACAGAAATATTAACAAAATTAATTTAAAATGGGGTTGGTATTTGCAGAAAGAATCAATTAGGGAATTAAGTAAAAGACCCAAAATATGACTTTTTCATTACTTTCGGAGTTTAACCTTATTCATCAAATTCATGATTTTTTGTTTTTGACAGGGTGATTGCCTTTCTTGCCATATTTTGTTTTTCAATAGTCTCATTTGGGACTATACTTTGTATCATAAAGGTTTCTGTCAAAAAGTTCGACTGTGTGGCTTAACTACGAAACGGGTTAAAACCATTTTTTTTTTATGCGAAAGGCTTTATTTTCTTTTCATATTTTTATTATAAAATTTAATGCTTGTGGCAATTTTTTTTTAGAAAGGTGGGAGGGAGAGGATTTTCGCAATACGATGGCAGGTATTTATAAAACATGAAAAAGAACGAAATAAATAGGTATCTCGTGATATACATAATCATAAAAGCTGTATTCGCACTTCAAGGCATCTACCGTTTTGATGATTTTATATGACTCTTTTACATATATCAATTTATTTATTTCAATTTGGATGATGAAATATGAAATTTGGTGAAATTGTGATGGGGAGAAAATAATTTTGTCATGCATATATACTTTGGGTTGTTATTTTTAAATTGCAGACAAATAAAACACAAATCAATAAGAAAATGACGAGACTAAAGAAATGGCGTTCGTTAAAGAGCTTCGCGCGTATTGAATGCAAAAACCTGGGTGTCCGAAGTATGCCCCCAGGTAGAGGCTGCTGGCCTGGCCCTGTGAGATATGTTTCCATTTATTATAAATCACTAAGAATGGCGAGGACCTAGAATTTTCTGGCGATTGGAAAGGACTAATATGAGAAGCACTTTATCATGACAAGAGGTAGGTATACTACTGGAGACCTCTGACAAAATAGTGATTCCCGCAGGCGGACTAAACTAAAGCAGTGATTTGAGAAGTTTTCACAGACTCAATAAGTGGATAATATTGGAGACTTTAGTAGCATTTCCTCAGTTAAGTACACGTACTGGTTCAACTAGGCTTTAATATCTTAGTTAGAACAAATTAAAAAAAAAACCACAAAACAACAGATTAAATTGTTTAAACAATTTTATTTTTTAAATTCAATTTCATAAAAAGCCATCAAAAACCCGAGCAACCTAATTAGCCACACAATGAGTACATCTTTATAATTCCCTAATCACACAAATCATTCCATCTTCTCCATTTCCGCAACTTTTATAATATCTTCGAAGATTACCATGGGCTCTGCAGCACTCGTCCTTCTCTGCGTCAATTCGATTGCAGACCTGATCGCAAGGATATACACGTTTAACGACCACATCACGGGCTTCAGTTGTGATTATCATTGCACAGACAACGAAAAAAAGGAAGACGAATGTCTTGTTGAAAACTGCCATTTTATAAACTGATAAGAATTTATGTAGAAATTATAAAATTTCACTCCAAGAAATTGTCTGTAAGATGACTGATTTTATTCTGTGAAGTATCTCATCTTTGCATTCACTATTTATAGTATCCCTTGAGCATCAATATAGATTCATCTGATGATAACAAAAAGTTTTTAATCTTTGATGGTAAGGTGCATACTTAAAGTTCATGTTTTTTTTGAAACGCTATCAGTACTGCATTTTTAACATTATCTCGGGTTTTTTTTCACATTTAGACACGGAGATTCCAACTTGTCACAGTCATCATTCAGCGTGGTCTTAGTTGTTAGTATAGAAAATCTATATAAATTAAGCCTTTAGACACTATCAAGAACGCTGAGCAAACTAGACAAAAAAATATAAAAAAATTGGAACAAAAGCAGCTTCTATGTACATCTATCAAATTGATAGCTTTCCCGGTTGTTGAAAAAACAGTCTGTCATGCTAATTTTACAGGGGAGCAGTACACGAGAATACAGCCACTATTTTTGTCGTCGTTCCATTGGTCTGTATGAAAATTGTTATGATTTCTTCACAGACGTAAAGGTTCTTCAATATATATATAAGCTCTTGTTCGCTGTACCTCCTCAAGTGGCGCACGGAGCTATTCACATAAAGGGTGTTTTTTTAGACGTGTGGTTTTCAAGAAGAAATAAAATGCATATAATTTAATGTTATGGCCAAGAATTTAGCTTTATTATAAAGATAAGAGTTTGCCATTATGTTTTAACAAAAAATTTCGGGTAAGTGGCTACCGCGGCTGGCTGGAATGAATTTCAGCTGAGAGGCCCAATTTTCGACTACTTTTTGCAGCAATTGGGGCCGTATGTCAGCAATTACGCGCCGAATATTCTCTTCCAAGGCGTCAATCGTCTCGGACTTATCTGCGTAGATAAGCAACTTCACATAACCCCACAAAAAATAGTCAAGCGGCCCACGACACGAGAAAATGCGCTCACCAAAAGTTTCCTTCAAAAAAAATGGATTGTTTCGTTGGCTGTATGGCATGTAGTGCCGCTGCGCCGTTACATCCTCAAAAAGTCACTGTTTGGTGTGCTCTATGAGCAGAGGGAATCATTGGTCCATATTTCTTCAAAAATGAAGCCGGCCATAATGTTACAGTCAATGGGGAACGCTATAGAGATATGATTAATGACATTTTCGTGTCGAATTGGAGGATGTTGATGTGGACGACCTTTAGTGCCAACAAGGCAGCCGGCGCGGCGTCTCAACAATGGCTTGTGGATTATGATCACTCCAAATAATCAATCAATCAAAAATGAGCTTCATCGCTGAACAAAATTTTATTTTGGTAATAAATTTGGACGATTTGCAAACGTTGTTCAGGAGTAAGTCTATTTATTATGAAATGGCAAACCAAACTGAGCATTAATCAAGTGACAACTGTTGAAAAGACCAACTCCGAAAAAAGTATTGCCAAATAAAAACCATACGTCTAAAAAAAACACCCGTTATTAACCCATTTCTGGCGGCTACCGCAGTTCCAGATAAGCAAAGAAACATGAAATTTCACTGCCTGCCTTGTTGTAGTTTATTTATGTCCAGTTTTTCAATGCAAGATTAAATTTAAGCCCGAGTTAACTCATCAAATTTGGTAAGTTAACTCACCGTTAACTAAACAGATGCTTTTGATGATTTGTCCACGGAGTGTGTTAAGTCATTCCACATGCATTCTCTACCGAAAAACTACTTCCTCAGTTCACTTTGGGCTAATTTACTTCTAGAGTTAGTTAACTCTGGTTTAACTAACCTCTAAAAAAAAACTGTGCCGTAGCCGTAGCAGCGTTAGCCGGAAATGTTGACAAGTAGATTTTTTTAGTGAAGTCTAAATTGAAGGAAATGTACTATAAGTCAACTTTTAGAAAAATCATATTAATATTGTATTGAAAAGTGATACCTACTTTCGTACTAGGAAAATCAAGTAGAATATAAGTTTGCTGTTAAGCCCCGCATTGGATAAAAATAAGGTCTGACCAATAATTCCAATTTGTCCACTGGTGTTTATCTCAGTGTATTTTGATATAATCACACGCACACGCTGCACAATATTGTGCCAGTGCTGTCAAAAACAAATTTTAGTACCTAATACATTGTTTTTTGTTTGCAAAGCGTAGCAGAAAAAAAAAACTCCCGGAGAAGCTTTATTAGCGCGAATTCTAATTTCCACACCCCAAATCAATCTTCCCTCTACGAATTTCTACAGAAGTGAACGAAACTATAGACGAAAAGTAGTTATCCTCAAGTATGGAAGCATCATAGAATTTCTACAATTTCTTTTCATTCACCGGTGGCGTAATGGTTAGTGTGCAGGACTGTCATGTAGGGTGAAATGGGTTAAAATGAAAAAGACGTATATAATTGAAAAAAACTCTACCTGTGTTCAAGAGGTTATTCTTAGGAAATGGCTTTAAGGATATTTTTTTTTTAATTTGCTATTGTAGGGTGAAATGGGGTGCAAATAAAAATTGTCCAATTTAGGAAATTATTATTGTGTTTGAAAGGTTTTTCTGAGTGAAAGGAATTTTTTTGTTTTCAAAAAATTGGTATTTTTTAGGGTGAAAGGGGGTAAAAACGAAAAGTGCTTTTAAATTTCAAAAATTCTTTTTGTGTTTGAAAGGTTATTTTAAAAAAAATGCTATTTATAAAATGAAATGGGATAAAAATAAAACAGTGGTTTTCTTATTTAACAAAATTGCATTCTGTGTTGGGAAGGCAATACGGTGGTTAGACTTAGAGGATCATATGTTAACAAGCTATCAAAAAAAAATGTCAAAAAAAACACTTATTTTTTGTCAAATTTTGAAAGTAGCTCTTTTTTATATTTTTAGTTCCAAAATTCATAATTTCAAAATACTGCAAATGATATAGTTTTGGTAAACAGATTTATAGACTTACAGAATTTTGGATTTCCAGAATTTTTGAATACGAAATATCGGTATCAATTTGAAATTTCGGAAACTAAAAAATGTTGACACATACAAATTTACGACTGAAACCCATAAAAAAAACTGTCAGAAAATTGTACAAAAAAAAAGCAAATACTTATCTTTATTAAAATAACACCCTTTACAATATTTGAAGCGCGCGCCGTTTGATAAAAACAAAAATCAAAAAAAAAAACAAGTTTTATTAAGACGACAATAATAATTAAATAAGAACATGCTGCATTGCACTTTAATCAATACATTGATTGATTTGTAGTATTTTTGTTTGTAATTTGTATTTCCACTTGTGTTAACAATATTTTCTAATGCATACTGATTATGTCGAATGGGGAGTTCCAGTGAATTCGCAAATATCAGCTTACAATTAGTTCCTGGGAATTCGACAAAATAATGACGTGATATTTAATATCAAATTTAATAACCCAAAAACCTAAACAAATTATAAGAGTCTCAATATTTACGACAAATCTGTTGAATTTTCAAAAAAAAATTTCAAACTCTTTTTAAAAACCCACACATTTTTTTTGTAAATTTTGGTACACAATATGATTAAGAATGTGGCAATAATTCTTCATAAAAAAATTGATCAGAATCAGTAGGACCGTTTTCGAGAAAAGCGAAAATCAAAAAAATGGTTCTTTGGGAGGTACCATCAATAACCATGTTTTGGAAACATTTTTTTTTATTAAACGGCAACTTTTAACTTTTTAAATTTATTGACTTCTTAAAAAAAATTCGGTACCGCCGATTTTAAGTAAAATAAGTTTTTTTATTTTTGGCCAAGAAATTTTGTTTGACAGCTACTGTCAGTTTTGGTCCTACAAAAAAAGAGAAAAAAAAGTGGGGGGGGAATGTCCAAAAAACGCTAGGTACCAAGTTTAAAGAAAATCGACCCATCCGTTTAGGCTGTAGTCGAAGAGACATACAGACAGACAGACAGACGGACGTTTTTGCGAGACCCACTTTTTTCGTCTTTCCTATCACCGTAATGTCAAGTTTGATCAAAGTCTCGAGTTCGATTTTCCCAATATCGAAGTTATTCATCCCATATGTGTTTCAGAAAGGGTTTAATTTGGATCAAACTGATGTAAAATGAGTAGGTACCCCCATTGCAATTTAACAATTATTTTTTTCAGATATGCAGTATTGTTTATTGAAACAAATTTATATATTCCACAAATATTATATAACATTATTTAAATATTTATTTTTTTTTTGAAATATAAACATTTTTTTGCAATAAAAGTTTGTCTAGTCTTCACAAATAAATGATCCTCTACCGCAACTGTAAAAGTGATCATGTCCGTGAGCCTTGCAGCAATCGTTCTTCTCTGGATCACTTCTGCCACAAACCTCATCACACGGTTCCACACGTGTTAGAGCACCTGCTTCAGTTGATGTGATTACCATTGCACAAACAAGAAAGAAAATAAATACAAATTTCTTGTTAATAGCTGCCATTTTATGTTTTATTTAATAAACAAAAAATAAAGATTTCTAAAATGAAGTCCTCTGTCTGAAGTTATTGTATTGTGTGAAGTTAAAATCGGGTCTGTTCACATTTTATACTTTTTATTTTGCAATATTTGTCAACAATAAGAAATAAAACCAAAAAAAAAAACTCGTTTCTGATAATTTGTTTTTATTTTGAAATCAACCAAAAGGTCATAATTTGATCACAGTATATAGTTAACATCAGTTACCTAATACTCCTACAAATTGACCTTAATAATGAGATTCTAAAATTAGAAAGCATCATAACCGGAATCGGACAGTTTGTTTTGAAAAACATCTTATACTCTTAGATTTATAAATAATCAAAATAAATAATGTTAGGTCATCTCTGATGATAATATTTTTGCAACAATTATTATAATTGGGAATTCCATCCAGTTGTTTTGTTTCCATTTTTGATGTTTTAATTGGAAACACAAATCAAAATTAAATTATTGGTTTTACCCCAAAGTCGATTGAATTATTTATTACTTTGAAATTTTAATTAAAGTGTGGACCACGTGAGGCCTAAAGCACTAAACAAGAAGATTATGTTTGCTTGACATGACAAGTAAGTGTAGATAATTCCTTTTATAAAGGAACAAATACAAAAATAAATATTAAATACAAATTTAAATATTTGAAAAGTGAAAAAATAAAAAAATGAAAAGTGAAATTCGTTCAGTTTTATATTAAATATTCGAACTAATTAATTACATATAACCATTACCTGCCTAGACGGTCACTCGGTTATGGGATCCTAGCAACTCCACTCCGTATGTGGGATATTTACAAAAAAAGTATACCATCTGAAAGGTCTTAGCGAACTAATAAAAGGTCAATAAGTTTCAATAATTGGTCACTCATTATTTTTTTTTAATGAATTTTTAAAGATTTTTTCAAGGTCACAATCCATACAACCTTCCAAAAATTTGTTAACAAAATGTATGACTAGTTGGCATTTTACTAAAATTTAGTGAACTTTTAGATGGCATACTTTTTTCAAATATCCCACATATGAAGTGCTAAGATCCCATGTGTAGGACATTCAACATTTTGAAAAAAAAAATTAAATTGTTAAACAAGAACCTATAGCTTACCAATTTTTGAAAAAAAATGACGTTTTATGAAGATTTAGATTTAGCGACCTTTTTTAGATGGCATACTTTTTTTTTGAATGTCCCAAACATGGGGTGCTAAGATCCCATAGCCCACGCCCACATGCAATTAATCACTTTTATTTTGAGGTCTCATGGAGAAGAGAAGACTATAGAAAAATTGAAACATACGCAGAAAGAGTTTGCATAAATTATGAAAAAATAATAGTACATTAAAACAAAAAACTCATTATAATGTTTCGGCACATTTTCTCCAAATCAATTAATTGTAAATTGATGAAAAAGTATTAAAATTTTCTTGTGTATAGAATTCAATAATCTACAGTTTTTGTTTTAACTTTTTTTTGAAAGTAGTTATTGTTAACTTTCATGAAATTTCCGCAGAACCGAATTTCACGCTTTTCACCTTCCTTCAAAAAACCGTTACCCTTCCCCAAATTAGGGTAGATATATTCTAGCAAAAGGTTTCCTCGATCCATGTGGTATCACAAAAGCCCAACATTTGGTCTAAGTGTGTCGTTTTTCCATCGACAACCAAGTCTACCTAACCTATAACCTAGCAAACGCTTAGGAAATCAAAATAAATTATCCGTCAAAATTCATCTTTAACATGGTTAACAGTTAGTGATATGTCCAAGAAAAACATTAACAACAAGATTTCATAGAAGTTCATAAAAAGTGGAACAGTCCTTGAAAACAAACTACACTTCAAGTTTGAATACACGTAACGTATTAAACGTAATGTATTACACGTAAAGTATTCTACGTAACTTTTTGCCATACAAAATACCTTTTAAAATGTTTGATATAAAGCTCATTTTGAGAAGTATTTTCAAATAAACATTTTAAAAGAACAGAGCTGCAGATATGACACCACTTTATCATAAACTCTTTCATTATATCAAATTACTATAGCCTGTACCCATTAACCGTCCTCCTTTTTTCTTTGATCCTCCAAGAATTCTTTTTTTGCATGTGGGCTGATTCGAAAAAAAAAAGAAATCGTGTGTTGGATCTTATGAAAAAGAGTTTTAAAATAGAAAAACAACTAAATTCAAAAACAAAAGCCACTATAAGCTCATTATATTCCGTTATAACTTTTTTTAAAGATAAAATTCCATTTATTAACGTTCTTTTTAAATCAACTTGTTTGATTAAATACTTTTTGTGAAATTAATTTTATTTTGAATCCAATTTTTATGCAAAATGTCCCTATATTAAGTACTACCTCCGTTTTAAATATTCAATGCCAAACACTGAAAACTCTTTCTTTCTTTTCTTTTGAAATAAAGTTGTGTTAGTAAGTGAGTTTTTGAAAAATTAATTTCCAAACTCAAAATTTTGAACAAAAAAATACAAATTTCAAACTATTTTTTTTTCAAAATTTTACGTAATTAATTACCATTTTTGTTTTTAAAATTCAATGCTTTTATAAATTTTTAGTTAAAAACAGAAAACCGAATGCTTAAATGTCTTGTACTTTTTGAGAAAATTGAAAATATCTAAATCTATCTATCTAATCTTAATCCTTAGAGCAACTTAACTAACGGAAAGGGAATTTTCAATTTTCTAAAGAACAAGAAGAGAGAGAGAGTTTGACTAAAAATTAATAAGAGCATAGATTATTTGAAACAAAAATACTACTTAATAACGCAAAATTTTGAACAATATTTTAAAAATTTTTTTTTTCAAATTTTTTAGTTTGAAAATTATTTTTTTTCAAAAACTATTTACTAAATAAACATTATTTAAAAAGAAAATACAAGAAGAGATTTCTAGCTTTACAAAAAGGCATAGCATGGCATTTTAAGTATTGCCGTTGTTTTTTAATATTTTTTTTTTCAATTCCTTTTAGAAAATTGCCCTCCTGACTAAGCGCGGGATAGACCCCCCTTCATATGCGATCTTTTTTTTGTCTCTACCCAACCTACACGCTCTAGCTTTTTGTTATACCTTATGCGATTCACCATGTACAATGTTTTGTTTTATATTTTGTTCCATCTAAAAAACAAATTGTAAAATTAAATTATATTTATTAACATTTTGAAGGACCTCACAGTTTTTTTTTTTTTGAATTCTCTTCGTGCGTCGCGTCGTAGTGTCGTCGTTAGTATATCATTGTCGTATCGTTTACATTTTGCCCTGTAGGAGAAGTCCCTTCTTTCATTATTATAGTATCGAAACTTAACCCTTTGTTAACAAACAGCTCAAGCTCACAAAAAGTAATCAGTTTTTAGTCCCCCAGGGCAACCTCATTTCTCTCCTTTAATAAAACCGTATAATAATAATTCATTATGTTACAATTCCCATCTGACTTAACTGCTTTGCTACACTTTTCATTTGTTTTTTTTTCTGATACACACGATGACCTAGTAACACATTATTTGCCTGGCCTGGCTGAAGAATTTGTCCTGCGATAGGAGCTTCGAGTCCCCATTTGCTTTGCACCAAGAGAGCCCACCCATTAATCCTAGTAACGCGCGTAAGTACAACAATCGTACAACACAATACAACTCAAGTTAATACGAGTGCTATACTGCCATTGCCATGTATGAAAACACGCTCTCTGATGAACGCTGTGAACATGGGCAGGGGGGGGGGGTGTGGTGTTGCGTTTCTTCAGCTCTAGTGTTTATTCTAACTTTGCATTATAATTCATCCGGGGCAGGAGCAGGATATGGATGTAGAACTTGCTCAACTGCAAATGTTGTTTCTGCTGTTGGATCCATACCACCTTTCCTCGAGCGAAGAGTACTTGTGTTAATGTGTGTAGGTCTCTAGCTGTGTCTGTTGTATACGCTTATATGCACTGCCACATAAACAGCTACTGTTACTGGTATACTGGGTTAGCAAACATTCTAATGGTTGTTTAAGGCCATGTGATACTATGGCTGCACACTTGGCTTTATTGGTGGCAAAAAGGCTGCATGCAGTTCATGGCAATTTAACAGAAAAGTGGTTGACTACACCGTCCGCCGCCACCACTTCTGCTGCTCCCTCCACGTGCTGTTAAACGTATTCTTTGTACATATGTGTACATGAATGCCCTTGAAAAAGCAATGTGGTGAAATGTCAGACATCAGTCGAACTGATTCTGGTTTATAACCATTATTACAAAAAGGCTCCCAACCTATACAAGCCCGACCTCTTCCACCCTCCTCTTTCCAAGCAAATAAACAGTAGTTACTGATGTTTAAAAGCTCCTTCACAGCCAGCAATAAAGCTCTGTATTTTAAGGAACCAATGATCAACTTCTGACATTTTATGTGAAGTGAGGGCGGTGGTGATGACGATGACGATGACGATGGTTGTATGTACACATATCTGTTTGTATTCGAAGGATAGCATAATAGCATTATTATTTCACAAAAGAAAGATATAAGAATGTGAAGCGAAGTATTTTTTCCACATCTCTAGTGTTATTCCACCTACATCTTCTTACTTACTGTGATAATAATTCCTTTCACGATTCCCAAGGGGATTAAAGCATGAAAAATTAATTTCTAATTTCCCAAGACTACGTACTACCTACACCTACACTACTTTATATACCTATATAAGATGGGAATATAAAGTCGGAATGATTATTAGAAATGAACTCAGGAATGAATATATGAACGTGCAGTGCGGGCTTGGGCAATATATTTCCTTTTTCTCACAGGAAAAGAGAAATGTGTAGTATATTTTTATATCATCTGTTGTTTATGTATGGGAAATCGTTTGGGCTGTTTTTAAGGGGCAAACATTCCAACTTAATTATTCGGCCTTTCCGAATTTGGTTGCTGACAAAAATAATTTGATTTTGTTGTTTGTTTTGTCTTTTCTTTCTCACTAGGACTATTTTAATTGATTTTTTTTTTCAAACGATAAAGATTATCTTATCCTTGTTACGCTTGGGCATACACGTATTCATAAACTAAATTTAAAAAAAAAATTCTGAATATTTTTTTGATTTATTATCTATTTCTGAATTATACTGCTTATTCATCTGAACAATTGTTTTGTAATCAAATTAATATCACCGATTTGTGTTATCTTTCTTGATGAAAAGCATCATAATTCATAACAATGCCAAACACCAAAACAATAATAATTATAACGCGAAGCATAAGGCATGCATGGCATCCTCTCGGAATTTAAAATTAATATACTTGACTAAGCACCACTAACGGCCAATTTCTTCACAGAGTCCTAATGCTAGTACCGGTTCTAGTTCTAAAATTAGTACTCAAATCGGTATCAACTCATTTCTTCACAACAAGTTCTAGGTCGTAGTCCTGTCAATTTGGTAGCGAGTATTAGTTACGACTCGGTACTAGCTGACTCCTCAAAATCAGCTAGTACCTGGGTATACCAGTTGTTAGTACTCAAATTGGTACCAAATGATTTCATCACATAAGTACTAAGCCCTAGTTCTGTCAAGTTGGTACCGAGTACTATTTAGGACTCGGTATTAGCTAGGACTTTAAAATCGGCAGTCTAGTGGCGCTTATACCTGATTCAGAGTAATTTTTTTCATTTTCTTCAATGAATTCGTTGCATGGAAGTGTGTTAATGCAGTCTTAAAAATACATATTGCCACTTTTTATGGACATTATATCGAGAAACAACGTCACATCTAAAACAATTTATAGTGTTGTAGACAGTTTCGACAAGCTATTAAAAAGGCCTTCCGCATATTTCCCAGAGTTTTCAGATATGCATTGTTTTTGCATTTACTGTTTTCATAAGGGATTAAAACAAACAAAAAATATATCCTGATAGATCTGGGTATTTCCCCGAACGCGACCAATGCATTGTATGAACCGCATATGAAATGCACACAGTAAAGGGCATTTCTCCAAGACTGTCACACATATACCAACATAGAAAAATGTCCAAAACTCCACGAAAAAAATAACACACAATGCTCTATACTAAATCAAATGCTTCATCTGGAAGCTGATTCAAAACAGGGCACCACTAATCACTTCTGTAAATATCGGTAGGACTTAAGTGGCATTCTTCATCTTCCCACTATCTATAGGTTTGTAGCAACGACGGCCGTTTTGCTATTAGCTGCGTAAATTGAAGACCGGAAAGTTGTTGATCACAGTGTCAAATTTCATAGTTGATGCTTGATGAGACAGGTATAGTGGAATGGATTTTATGTCCCCTTTCTGTTAAAATTGACATAATTCATTCGAAAATAGAATAAAAATAAAAATCGTTCAGTCAAAATAAATATCAAAATAAGATTTGAAATGCCAAAATATTGTCAAAATCAGAATTAGACCAGTTTTAGACGTATTAAGTCCTAGTACCGCTTGGTGAATTTAGATCCGGTACTAGTGATGTGAAGAAATGCTCAGGGACTTACTTTTCATTAGGACCGAGTACCAGAGCTAGCACCTGGTCTAGCTAGACTGGGTACTAGGCTGGCTTAGTACTTCTGTGAAGAAATTGGGCGTAAAGGAGTCTGATGATTGGATTAGTTTCGGCGGTGAAGTAGCTACAAAATATAACCTGAAACAGTTTCGAAATAGTATTTAGAAAATATAACTTAGAGCTACGCACTTTTAACAAAAAGAAACATACAATTGGAAAATAAATTAAATTACATTTAAGGCCCAGTTTTACAGCGGTTATTTAATCCAAAGTTAGCTTACTCTAGAAATATATTGATCCACAGTTAACTGATGAAGCAGTTTTTCGGTGAAGAATTTGGAACGACTGAACGAACTCGAACTGGATAAAACATTAAGAGCATCTGTTCAGTAAATCCTAAGTTAAATCCCCAAATTCAATGAGTTAACTCGGGTTTAACTTTAATCTTGCATTGAAAAAGTGGACCTAAGAGTCTAAGGTCTGATTGATTTTCTAAATAGGCAACTTGGAACTTATAAGTCAACAATTATCAAAATCACATACTCAAAATAAAATAATGAAAAGAATAATGTTGCGAAAACAACATCGAATAATTAATTTTGAAGTGAGTGTTAATGTTGTCAAATATCTGTTTTACTTGTTAGGTCGTCCACTGTAATTTAAGCTAGAGCCTAAACAGGTTAACCGATTTGCTTCAAATTTGGTACAGAGCATTTTTATGTGATTCCCTAGAGAATAGATTGGAATTTTTCTTTCAGCTCACCTAGAACGGGTAGTTGTCATACAAAAGTTTTGTTTTTTTTTTCAAATTTTCTCAATAACGGTTTTAATGATTTTGATTAAACTTCTTACCTGAAATGAACAAATTTATTTAAAGAAATATGTGTTTCAGGTTTTTGGCTAAAAATTCACATACCGAAAATATTCATTACAGGTTTTTTGGCAAATGGTCTTATTCAAACGGAATAAAAAGAAAAGTAAAAAAAAAACAGTTTTGTGTAACTTTTGACATTTTAACATTTTCTCGTTAAAGATATGTATAGGTAGGTATCATAATATTAGTATTTTTTTGTACTCCTCACTTGTGCGCTTTAAGTGAATATGCAGAAAAACACGCCATGTATAAAAGTTATAATACTTATTATTCTGTTTTTATATGCTCTTAGTTGATAAGCGAAGAGGTATATCGTCTTAACTAAGCGCAACTGTTGTTGTATTTTACACTGAAATCGGTTTTAAGCGGGTCTAGATAGACTAAAAAACACACCTATTACTATACCATTAATTTATCTTCACGGTGTGTCTGCATTTCAAAAGCAAGTTCGTATGCGAATCAGTCGTACATATTTTTTTACGATTCCATAACTTGCCATAATATTGTACCTACATATATAATATCGCAAGCAAAAATGGAGTTATCATTCAAATTATCGATAGCAAGAATGTAATTCATGTTGACAACAATGTACCCAAAT
Source organism: Leucozona laternaria (assembly GCA_932273885.2). Classification (NCBI taxonomy): domain Eukaryota; kingdom Metazoa; phylum Arthropoda; class Insecta; order Diptera; family Syrphidae; genus Leucozona; species Leucozona laternaria. Next base: position 30,002,137 of record OW026368.1, on the reverse strand, counting down.
TGCTAAAGGAAGCCCTAAACGACGAACATGCTCGCCGAACTTGTTCGTGCTGGCTATATTTTCGTCGTGTAGAGGCTGGTTCGCGAACGGTTCGCTCTTGGCGAAAAATTTCGATTTTTTCGTGTTCGTTGGCTTCTATGGATGTTTGTCTTGTAGGGTAATGTTTGCGAGCAAACCTCATTTTTGCTGTGAACGTCTTTGAGTGCCTATCACGGGATGAAACACAATGGCAACTTGCATTTCTTTATCGCACATCATGTTTATTCTTTGAAGAATCAGAACAAAATGAATGTTCGCCAAATGTGTTCGCGTGTAAGTGTATGGGATAATGCAGACGAACAAGTTCGGCGAGCATATTCGTCGTTTAGGGCTACCTCAAGCCCAAAAAGGATGAGTGAATAGTGTTTAAATTGTCGAAAATACTTCGCATTTTATAGCCACTGTAAAGAGGATTCTTGTGCTTCCACCTGAAACATTGGTGGAACGTATGGATAGCATCCATTTTGAAGAATATATGTAAGTTGTTGAATGCATTCATGGCATCTTCGAGATGATATATGACGTTTTTCTTTTTTGGCTCTGAGCAAAGCTCTGAGCAGATGCTGAGCGATCAGAGTAGAGCTCTGAGCAGATTATGATCAGAGTCCTCAGATTTAATTATGAAACACACTTTAACACATGAACTGTCATTTCAAAGGGAATCTATTTTTAATTTTTAATTGTGTGTGAAGTTGGCTTCGCTCAGCGTTTCGCTCGATTTGTTCGGGTCATTTTATTCTGAGCTGATTGAGCAAGCTCCAAACTAATATTAATGGAAAAAAGAAACACAATTTTTATACTCTGATATGTTTGAGCTAAAAGAATAGATTTTTTTTTGACAGTTCCGTGATTTGAGTAAAAAAAAAAAAAACAACAATTGTAAGCCTTATGTTGCGAGTTAAATTGTTTTTACTATGCGTAGATGATTGCTTAAGAAATTTAAGACCATTTTAGAAAAACTAATTTGTTTGCATTTGTACATGGCTCTAATCCCGGGCTGGCCAAACTGTAACATTTTTCCAAAAACCTATATTTGTTTCGTCTACTACGTATTTTATTTATAGTTAAACGTTATAAAATGCACTTAATGAAATAAATTGTAGCAGAAGTACATAGTTTCAAATGTCAAATAATATGTCAGCTGTCACTTTGAAGTTTGAATTTTAAGCTCAAATGTTCAGTTGTTCATTTAAGATTTTATTTTAATCGAAGAGAATTGAAGTGAAAATTCCCATGAAAGCGAAAAAAGTTGCTACTGTTTTTTTTTTTTTTTTGAAATCGGATTTATTTGCTGTTTTGCATTTTAGTTTGAGAAACTCTTGTTTTTCGTTTATGAAATTATATCATTTTTCTGTATTAACTACGTATAAATAGCAGACGTAATAAACTGCAGTAAATAAGGCTTGTAGTTCATTCAATTAACTACTCGTAGTTTCATGATATAAAAAAATGTAGTATTGTCAATTCAGCCAACCCTGCTCTAATCCCTCAATTTTTGTTAGAGGTTATGTGAGCCGGAAGTTCTAGACAGGAATTATTTCATTGATGCTCGAAGCAAATTTGTATTCATTTTTTCTTTTTGTTGAAGTTTAAACCTATTGAAAGAATTTATCATATTTTTCAATTTCAATTATTTTCCATAGAATTTCAATTACACCAATTATAAATAAGTTGAACCCTGGGGAATTGCTTTTTTTCTTTATTATCTTCAATAGTTCTTTCTGCTTAGTTTTTTTTTTGTTTTTTGGGAATTTCCTTAACATGATTGGTATTATTAAGAAATATCCGTTCTTATATAAAAATCTTCTATGTAAGTATTTTTTTGTCATAAAATATTTATTTAACATTTTGACTATCAAACCTTTAAATGCGGATTTTTGGTGTTATTATACTGAATTACTGAATGTCTAAATATACACAAACTGTTACGTTAAAACTAAAAAAAAAAACAACAATTTTAATTCATGCTAATATACCTATAAACACATTTTCAATTGAATTGCTCACATAAAAGCCTAAAGTAAATATTTTTTATCATGCCTAATTAAAACTTAGTTCATGTACTCAACAATTTATAGCTTTATATACACACCTATCTGGCTATTCAAAATAAACATAATTGTCGCCCACACAAATGCAAGAATCTAAATTGTTCAATTAATTTTGTCCAAATGTCCTGTCCACACCGAACCACATGCTCAAACAATAAATTGATTCAAATTGAATTTTGTTTAATTTTCCGTAGTATCCCGCCAGCATCTGGGAGAATGAAAATTGAAATTAGACCATATCGAGAGGTCCTTTGAAATTGGACATTAATGTTTGTGGCAGACGAATGCAACCAGTTTCGTTGCAATTTGTGGCCATATCAGGCCAAGTTCTATATGTTCCTGCCCAATTTCACTACACTCACATTTGAAATATTGTTGGCACATATCCAACTGTAGATACCTATACATATACGTTGAAGTTATTTAAATACCTCTCTTATAAGTGTGGGTGTTTGCGCGCTGAAAAATTGCTAACTGGTGATAAATTGGGTTCGGTTTTCCACATGGAATGCTCATTAGGGTATAGCTAAAGTATACCACTGCCAAATGCAATCAATTAGACCCAGCAGTTCATGTAATCCGAGAATGGCAAAAGACCTATAGAAAAAACGTTAAATATTGCACGGAAAACATTTGGTGAATGCTAATGACACTAATTAAGTTTTTTTTTTTTTTTACCATTTTTATGGAACAATATTTAGGTAATAATGTTTGTAATAATTTACTTTTCATTTTCTCCAAAACGTGCACGTTAGCAATATACTACATGTATCCAACCGTATACCCAAGCCTCTCAACTCGAATAACCCTTATTTATTAATTTAGGCTGTGTACCAGCTGAGTAAAAGGTTGCGCAAAGTTAAGGGTTGACACTTATAACCTCCAACAGTTGTAATTTCCGTGTTTAGGTTTGTGTTTTATTTGAGAAAGAGCAAACAATTTAAACTTAATAACACCACCCTTAGTAGCTTTATGTTTTTTTTTCTCAAGTTATTAAAATTGTGTTTAGGATAATGTGGTTGGCGGTTTTTCGTTAGGCCTGGAGTTGTACATATTTAATTGTATGGGAATGTAGGTTGAAATAAAAGTAGCGGTTGCGTTAGGCGAAGTTTGTTCGTATACTTTTAATCTTTTAGCACGTAGAGGCAGAGCTCCAGCGCAATTTCTCGCCAAAAAGTTTGTTTACTTTTATTAGTTTTTTAACCACTCAACACCAATCAAACAAGCTATTTTAAACTTAACGAAGAAAATCGTTAATCCGCACTTAAATCTTAAAGAAGGGTAGAATTATATAGGGAAGACTAAGATGAGTGGAAAGGGTTTGTAAAGAGAGATCTGAAGGTAGATATGAAATGTTTATTCAATGAAAGAACTCGAACGATTAATTATTTTGTAATTTGTAATTTACTAATTTTAATAACATAAGTATTGTAAAAAGTACGTTTTTATAAATAAATACTTAGTGTGAATACGGTCAAAGATTAACGTATTTATGTAAAATATGAGTACAGAAGAAGAAATTCAGATAAAATAAAGAGAAAAAAGGAAATAAAATGAAATAAAAATAAAAGTAATGAATTTAAATTAATTCAGTTAACCGAAAATTTAAAAAAAATAAGAATGAAATGAAATAATCAAAGAGAGCAAAGCTTTAAAATTTGTTGATTCTCCTCAAATCGGCAGGTAATAAGTTCCTCAGACTATATTGAATATAAACACCTCACTATCCAAATAGCTCTGAAAAGACATGCCATAGAAACCATCTGCGTAATGGGAGACGTGACCATATCTTCGAAGGCAATATACGAAACGAATGACGTTATTAAAGGCTACTCGGAGTATTCTTTGGCTTGTGCTATCAAGATTACAGAAGATTAAACTTCCATACGTAAAAATGAGAAGAATAAGAGTTTTTAAAAGAGTTACTTTAACTCTTATTGGCCCGTAGTGCACGGTAAGTTTTGCCAATGGCAAGAAATGATGCGTGGTCTCCCCAGCTTAAAGTTTTATTAAACGTAACACCTAAATTTTTAACCACATCTACAAACGGAAGCGTTGAATTACCAAGCTTAATGGTTGGAAAACAGGAAGTATCAACTGCCGTTTTTTCTATGCTAATTGCTTGACATTTTATACGGTTACCTAGCAAAAGATTTTTTTCAGCTCACTGAAAAACTCTTTTTAAATCCAGATTAATGTGATTGAAAGCGTGCTCAACCATGCCTAGTGGTATAATTGTACGTTGTCCGCATACATCAATATCAAACAATATTTGAGAATCGCGGGAAGATCGTTAGTAAATAATGAAAACAGTAGTGGGAAGATGATTGACTCTTGAGGAACACCAGCATTCGTTAAAAGGAATTCTGGGAATTGCTAAATGCTGCTTGAGTTCTCCCTGACAGATCAAAGTGGAAATTATTTCTAGCATATAGGTTCTCAATGGTGTGACAAGTGATATTAATATTTTTTAGTAGCACTGATTAGTCGATGTTAGCTGCTTAAGGCTGATTTCGATAGCCGTGTTTTGGTGATAGTGTATAGCACCCTCAGCAAAATGTTTAAAGTGAAAAAAGTGATTATAAATACACAAAAGTACACAAAACACAAAGTGATTTGTTTTTGTTTGCGTATAAAAATTAAATTTTGCTAAACTGGCTATGCACTTTCACCAAAACACATCTAATAGGGATCAAATAACTGACTTTTTTTCAAGCAAAATGCATCGAAATTAGCTAGCGATGGTGTTTATATTTATAAAGGAAAGAGGGATTAGCATGAGCGTAACATCAACATATCTAATATCGGCCGTATGACCTTTGGCTTCTTCGCCAAGTCTCTCCATCTTTTCAAAAAGATGAGTGTTATAGATATAGAGATATATTTTTTTTATTAAATTTAAATTCTGTAGCCCAGGAAATTTCAAGATCCACTATCCAAACAGTCTTTTTCACAAGGAAGAAAATGTAAAATAAAATTTCTGCGTCCTAAACTGTGATGGTTTTTCTTCGTGGCTGAGGTGAGCCATACGGTACAAGGTTCTTACCAAAAAACCAAATTAACTTGGGTTTGGATGGACTTTGGAGTGTCTTACTCTGAAATGACAAAATCTTTATTTAACTTCAATTTCGGTTACAATTTTTTTATAATATGCATTGACTTGAAATAACTTGTGATGCTTTTTTTGTCTATAACATAACTGAGGTAGTTCCAGGGTCAGACCGAAGAAATCAAGGAAAACTCGGTTTTTTGAAGAGTTTAGAACTTCAACTATTCGTCAATTTTATTTGACTTTCAAGTCTTTCAATCTAATTTTACTTAAAATAATCTAACAAGGTATTTCATATAATTTTACAAAAGTTCGGCCTTAGCAACTAACACGGTATTTCATATAATTGGGATAGAGTCCCCAGCTCTAATCGAAACTAAAGGCGCAAATACAACGGTGGGATAGAGTTCCCGGCCCTGGTTTAAACCAAAGGCGCAAACACTACGGTGGGATAGTCCCCGGCCCCAGTCGAAATTGAAGGCACAAAATTCTTTCACAACTCGAAAGCCAAAAACTTCGAAACTGCTATCTAGTGCACCACGCACTCACTATCAGCATTGTGTTTCTTGGTACTTCTCCCTTCGTACTCAAAAATTATAAGCACAACACTGGTGAAGGCAGAAGACGAATTTTCATACAAATTACACCTTCACTTATCAGCTCTGTGGGCAGGAGTGAGTGCCCAAGCAACACAATTGTCTCTTCAATATATCTTGAAAAGTTATTTTCTGAGAGCTTTCAACACTTCAAACAATCTTAAAGAGGTCATTAACACCCAAAAGGGCCTAAAGGGGAGGAGCTTATTGTATGGGACGAAGAGTTCTTCATAAAGTGTTTGTAAGAGCTCATAAAGATCTATTTTTTGATTGATCTTTAAAGAGTTGCGGAAATGGTTTTGAAGATGTTTTTTTTCTTGTGAATAGTGTAAATTTAGAGGGAGAAAAAGTATAAAGAATTAATTTCTTTCTCTTTTACACAAATAAAATTTAAATACAATTTAAATGAAATGGCACTAACTTACAAAAGACAGGACGTTTTATTTATATTCATTTCAACTAGATCTATAATTCATTTTATAAGGGACGTTAAACGCGTTGTATCAGTTTAATGATCGGGTGTTTTGATATGCCAGAAATAATTTACTTCGAAATCGCACATTCTACCCCACTTAAAATAAACGCGCCTTGGAATAGAAACGTGTTTGTAAGTTAAATATCGAGAAAAATAATGCAATAATAATAAAATTCTATTGACGATAAAAAAGAAAAGTCTTTTAAATTGTCTCCCAAAACCCAAAGGGTTACTATACAATTCACAACGATGATAAATTAGATAAATCTATTTAAAAAATATGTTCCACCATTATTAAATTAAATGAAAATGGTGAAATAATTTTTTTGTGTATGCATCGAAAAATATTCTTACCTAAAGGGTGACTCGTTTTCTGAATTCTAACAAGTTTTTTTTTTTTAGGGGATTTTTATATTATTATCATGCAACAAAACTTAACACATTGAGCGATTTACATTTTAGGGCCAGTTTTACAGTCGACACTTACCGGAATAAGTAGCACTTAAGTTTTTCATATTAGTACATTACGCTAAGTTTCACAGCCTAAGTCGAACTTACCAACATCACCAACATCGAAGACTTATGTAAGTCAAATTATGAGCGATTTTTTTTTTATATAAGGCGGTGTGTGAATGGGAATAAAATTGCTGTAAGTTGTAATGAGTTGAATCTGTACATGGAAACGTCAAAATTAATTTTGATAAAATATTCACACACGGCATAAATATAAGTAAAATATGCAAAAATTACTTAAAATATACAAAAGAGACTTTCCTATAGGAAAATACGTCAACACAAAAGCGTCAATTTCATTTGTCTTCATTCCTTATCTATGTGTCAAGCGAGTGCTTCCAAACTCTAGATGTGTCAAAATCATTTGTCTCAAACATCTGTTTAGTTTAGTTTAGTTAAAAAAACTTCTGAAAATCCGGAAATGTTCACATTATGAACAAGAATTATGCCCCATTTACACTAATGCTCGGTAAACAGCCAAAAGAATGAATTTTTCCATTCTTCTGACAGATTTTTGACAGTTTACTGACAGAATACTACCAATTTGTCAGTCGTGTAAATCCAGCATCACACATAAAAATATTCGCTTTGCCATTTTTTCATCTGTCAGTTTCATCAAAGTAATGGCTGTCACATTCTTTAGTTCCTTTTTTCTATTGATATTTAGACGGACAGACAAAAAAAAAGTCTCATGGGCTTACCCAATAGTAGAAATTCTATGTAGATTATCTTTTAAACATCGATTTTGACAATTTCCTCTCTATACTTCCTTCTGCCATGAGTTTAACAGCTACGGTGGAGAATGTATGCAGAACGACTAAAGAAACTCAGTGGATAAGACATATAAAGCATTTGTTCAGTTAATCCTGAGTTAAATCACCGAATTTGATGAGTTAACTTGGGTTTAACTTTAATCTCGCACTGAAAAACTGGACCTAAGACAAAAAAATAAACAGTCGAAAACCGTCATTTACCACGAATAATATTCAATTTGAGATCAAACACGGAATTAACCAAAGGAACCTTCATAAAAGAAATGATTTTATTTAAGTTCGATGAAAACAATAACTTCACTGTCTTACCTGTATATGAGAATTTTAATTACACACACTTTAAAATTTAAGTATTATGTGCATTGCAAATATTTATTAAAATATATATATTTAACTAAAACAATAAAACATTATAAAAAAATTCGTCTGTCTAATAAATTAAATTTCATCTAACATATACGTTTAATAATGTCACCCTTTAAAGAAAACATGTGTATTTTATATAAATAATCTTCCCATTTGATAAACCGATTAAAGAGTTTGTTAAGAAGTCATTAAAACATCTGAGTTGTGTAAGCACTTTTTCTTAGAGTCAGACTCCTCTTAACGACTTCATGATAAGATATCAAAAATGTCAAATGAAAAGGACAGATTGAATAAAGTGTCAACAAAGAGTGAAAGAAAAAATATAACTGTAAACAATTGTGTTCGTTCCTTCACATTGAATTTCAATTTCACTGAATCACTTAGAGTTCTTATCGCGATTAAGAGTGATCACCTACAATAATTGTTAAAAGAGCTATGGAAAATCATAATTTCCAGATAGTTAAGTTTAAAAAAAGAAACAAATTTGAATATGAAGTTGTACCCAGTACAAACGCGCAATTCAGAAACGTCGGATGAAACAAAACTTTTTTTCGTCAACCAAAGAGAAAACAAATACTTCTTGAAGATAAATTGTAAAGCCGTCACAAAGACGTTTTTATAAAAACATCAGAAAAATATCTTCATGATGTTTAAGAAAGAGTAAAAACAAATACTCTTAGTGCACTTTAAATATGCTCCTTTTAAAATAGTTTTTAAGAGCGTATACAGAGAGTCAATATTAAACAAAATTGTTGTGAAGGTCTTTAAGACGTTTGAAAGACTTTTTTGTAATAGTTGAAACATGCAACACTTATAAAGAGCAAATTAACTGGTCATAAAGTGGGATGGAATCCAGAAGATTGAACTAACTGCTTGTTAAGAGGTGATAAATTTGTTTGGAATACTCTTTAAGAGTTTATGTGTTGCTTGGGTGTGAATTATAAATATGCAGAAAAACTCGTCCAACATTTCATCATACCACATGTTCGTATATCTGGCTTATGACGATGAACTGTGTATCCGGTGACTGCCGGTAGTTATTATTTGAACGTTTCAACGTGAAATCTGGAGGTCTGGTTGGAACCATCTCTGGAAACCTTGTCCAAAGGAACCTTGAAGAGACAACCAAATTAAAGTACTGGCGGAATCCTTGTCTTAAGCACAACTTTCCTGAGCATGCAAGCTAAGGAAACTTCTGGTCATAACCCTCAAGGGGAACCTCATCCAAAGGAACCTTGAAGCGGCAACATAAGGAAAGTACTATCGGAATCGTCCACCACAATAGCGTGCCTCTTTCGCTTTCAGTCGTCATGCCAATTATAGGCCTGTGTCAACCGAGTTTTCTAGTCTTTATACTTTTGATTGGTACCCACCACTGGACGAGTTTAAAATACCATATTGCTGTTTTCTTGTTCTCCTCATGTTATATTTTTGGTGAAAAGTGAATGTGAACTAAAAGTGGGGAAGTTCAAATTTCTATGAAGACTTCATATAAATTGCATTTGAAATCAATCAGTAGGTGCACATGAGGGTATATGGTTGGTAACACTTTTACGAAGGTTTTTGATGTCCTGAATTCAAAACCGACCTCAGAATTACTGGATTGGGTTACATTTTTGACTTTAGTATACATATGTCTTTCTCTTACTTGGAGCTCTGAGGTAGTGAGAGCGTCATGCCCCCAAAGAAGACCAAGTACCTACATGTATAAGTCGCAATCCTCTACCACACCGACAACCACGGCAATCTGCCTTCGGATTTTTGTTACAGGCCAAACTTTGTTTTGAGTTATTGTGTTTTAGGCTATTATACAAAATTTTATATCTTATAATGGGTGATTTTTTAAGAGGTTTAGAACTTTAAAAAAAAAAAAAACACACAAAATTCGAAAAAATGAATGAAATATTTATTTGAATCGATAGTTTGAACCTTGCAATTTAATGTTTAAAGATAATTTCATGCAAATGTTGACCGCGGCTGCGTCTCAGGTAGCCCATCCGCTGAGTCCAATTTTGGCTTACTCTTTCACACATATCGGCCGGTATCTCACGAATGAATGCATGGATGTTGGCTTCCAGTGCGTCAATCGAAGCGGGCTTATCCCTATAGACATTAGCCTTGACATACCCCCACAAAAAATAATCTAATGGTGTCAAATCGCACGATCTAGGCGGCCAATTGACCGGCCCGAAACGTGAAATTAACTGTTCACCAAACTCGCCTCGCAATTGCGCCATTGTTTCGCGTGCTGTGTGGCATGTGGCACCGTCTTGTTGAAACCACATATCATGCAAGTCAAGAACTTCCATTTCGGGCAAAAAAAAGTTTGTTATCATCGCTCCGTAGCGTTCACCATTGACAGTAACGCTGCGATTCGCAACATCTTTGAAGAAATAGGCCCAATAATGCCGCCGGCCCATAAACCGCACCAAACAGTGGCTTTTTCGGGATGCATTGGTAGCTGTTGCAATGCTTCTGGCTGATCTTCACTCCAAATGCGGCAATTTTGCTTATTTACGTACCCATTCAACCAAAAATGAGCCTCATCGCTGAACACAAGCAGCGCGCGATGAACATTTCGAACCGAGCACGAATTTTGATAGTAAAATTCAATAATTTGCAAGCGTTGTTCATTTGTAAGACGATCCATGGTTAAATTGCAAACCAAACTGAAGCTGTTTGACAGTGACACAAGGTACTAAACACACGTCAGCTGTCAAAACCAGTGTTGCCAAAACCAAACCAGCTAAAAAATCACCCGTTACATACTTTTTCAACATCACTTATTTTTCTACAACTTTATTTATTTCCTTAGTGTCGCCCAAACAATTAGTAATTTTTTTTTTTTAAGACTTATTTGGACTTTCATTTAATATTTTTCTTGTTGGTTACTTAAATTAACCCACTTACACTTCGGTTTCCATCCAATTTATTTTTTTCCGCATCTCCAGTACAATCCTATATCATTAAACCCATCCTCAATCTTTTGATTTGTTTTCCTTACCTTTTCCAGCAACAGCTAGGATCTAGAACAAACCCTTTTAACCTCAATCATTTTCTTTTTGTCCATTCCGTATGATACAGATTCACTTCAACTCAACTTATACAAATAATCCATTTTCAGTTTACCTTTGTTATAACGTTGAACAAAGAAAAAAAGGAAAATTAATGGAAGAGTCTTATTTAACGCCCCATCAAACCAAAGAAAAAGCTGACTTTAAATTTCGTCACAAAAAAATAAAAAACACGACGAATAAGAAAATGGCAAAAAGTCCTTTTTTTTTTGTTTAGTTGAAATTTATTTTTCCATTCACGTCAGGACCACTCGCTACGAAATTATCCCTCGTCGACATTTTTGCCAAACAACATCAATGATCCGGTGTTTTGCTTCAATTTTTTCTCCGTTTATCTTAAAACATCTAAAACATCACTGCTGACCCAAAAAAAAAATGAAACAGAAAAAAAAGTACACCCAAAGAAGAAAAATTATTTACTCATCTTGATTAATGGCCATGAAATTCGCTTCTTCATTTCTCCTCCCTGGAAATAACCAAGTCTCCTCGGGGCTGTTCAACAGCTACAAAGTGTTAAATCTACTTTCTATTGAGTTTGGGCAAATTTCCAGATCATTTGCAGTAGCATGGCCTGCTTCCATATATGAACCAACAACCAAGGGGTGAGGATTAAAAGGTCGAGCGGAATTATTGTGCCTTCTGTTCGTTCCCTCAGCGGCAAACAGTAGAAATAGCTGTTTTATATTTGTGTTGCCTTTTTTTTTTGGTGTTGTTAAGTTCAACTATTAAGAACGGTTCAAAGGCACTGACCGGTGTATTAACCATACAGCAAAGCAAAGGAGTTCCATGCGAACCTTATTAAAGACGAAATATACTTACGTGAAAAGTGGAAATTAAAAACTTACCACTATAAAAGTGACCCCAAGGGAACTGACGGCTGGCGGTGATGGGGTGGCCAGAAGAGCCACGACTTCAATAACCCAGAAGGCCATTTTTCTGGCACTTTATTCCAGGCCTCTGATTTTGTATGCTGGTGCTTTTGTTGTGTGTACATCGAAATTCCCTGTTCTTATAATAAAAGCAAAAATAATGTGAACCGAGTGTTGGGCGCCACTTAAGGACCCTTCATTATTGTGCGGTTGGGTATGTCAATGTGCTGCTTGCAATGGAACTCATGTCTCCGATAGTATGGGCAGTATTGTGTTATGACGTGACGGAGACAATTATAAACCGCGAATTTACATTCCGGAGGACTGGAAATGCCATGGCATATGGTAATGCCGCAGCAGGTGCCGTGCTGATAGTTTGTTTTTTTTTTTTAGGTTTGCTTTTTTGTGGACTCCCGTTTCTGCGCATAACCGAGAGCTATCACATAACCGAATCTTGTTACAGCTGCGGAAAGTCAACTCTGTGTGGCTGTGGCCTGCCACCGGAACCCCATGGCAAAATGAATAATAACTGTTTTTTTGATTCCATATGTGGTGACTTGACATGCATATGCACACACACACACACACGCACACATACACCTTGACTTGCACAGGATTGTGTGGGTATTTGCTTGGGGTTCACAGTTTACATATTTTCAAGTATAGTTTTTACCTCTTGAAAAAACTCGAGAGGCTTCTAACGCGAAAGTGCTTACTTTCAGTAAATCTGATGAGGAAGTAGTTCGTGTAGGAGTACTTGGGCAATTTAAGCTTAAAATTTGAACCAATCGTGATATCACGATAAGAAATAATATTTTTTTCCCCGAACTGTTGGTTTAACTATAGAAAATCAAAAAATTGACATTTGTTTGTGTGCGTCTGATGGGCGAAATCCATTTGTGTATATTGTTCTTTTTTAGCACGCACGCTAATGTGAGTAAATTAACAAGACCAAAAGTAATTGCGGAAAGGGATTTTAATGTCAAGAGTTTCGACGTGATTATGTTCTTTTTTAAAGGGTAGTTAATTTTTTTGTCTTTATTGTTCGTATAGTTGAGGTAGCATTCAGAAAGATTTGAGAGTTTTTATTCCACGGCACAAGAAAAATTACATTTTTCCTTTTTTCCCAAAATGTGAAAGTAAAGTAGAATGTTTTGTTGGAATAAAATCAAAACTTTAAAGGGATTGATCTACGAATCACTCCGGGAATATTTTCATACTTACAAATAAACTGTAATGAATTTTTTTAATATACTTAACCTTTAAAACCAGTAAATGAATTAAAAAAATATATTGGGTTCCTGACCTATGTACATAGTTTAACAAAATGTACTAAACAGAAAATGTGATTAATTTCACTCTTTACTATTTTAATTATTTTATGTATTTTTTTTTATTTTATTTTATTTTTGTTTTTTATCGATTCTTAGATTCATATATCTTCCGACTTTAAACAAATCGGTTTGACACGAACGATATGATTGGATTTCATTATTTTACACTCAACCTTCACTTTACTGAACTGTGAATATTTTTCCATAGAAGTTTCTTGGCCAGAAAATAGATATTTGAATTTGCTACCCATCTCCAGAGGCCTCTTTTTTGGGAATATTTTGACTTTGAGTACGGAAACGACTTTGGAATGAAATTCACACAAATTTACAGAAAATCACAAACAAACATTCACACTACGGGCACGTTTAGTTTTAGTTTTGTTAAATTTGTGCAGGTTTCATCAGTCAAAGAGAACACTTTTTTTTTAAAAAAATATTAGTTTAGCAAAAATGATATTTTGTCAACATTCAGAATCTGACTTAAGAAACGCATATGACGGTGTTCACATTGGACTCACTCCGCGCGACTCATATTGACATTTCATTGTTTTATCTCACTCCAACTCATGATGAGAAAGAGAGAGTCTAGTGAGGCAGGATTTTTTCAAAAAAATTAAAAATCCTGCCTCACTTTCACATATAGTTGTGTAGAGTGAGATAAAAGAAAAAGATGTCAAAATGAGTCGCGCGGAGTGAGTCCAATGTGAACACCGTCTATCATTATTTTTTAAGATTACAAATGTTGGTTATTTACTTCCCAAAACTACCTTGTCGATGAAGTAGTTCGTTTTTGTACGAGCATTTATACGCCAATACTTCGACGTATTATAATTATATGTCAAAGTCAGTTGTCAAATCGAATAGTTGTCAATTCTATATTATTTCTAGTAAAATTAAACACTTTTCTAGTCTATTTTCCATTTTTATTTTAGTATTTAACTTCCTTTAATAAAATATCATACGTCTTTTAAAACAACGGGGTAAAAAAAAAAACACAAGTTGACAACAGTGCTGCCACCCTACTCCTTTGGCACTAGATCTGCTGCGTTTAGTCCCAAACGTAAATCTACTGCGCAGCAAAACGAATCTACTCCTCTTTTAAGAATTTTGATCGTTATCCAGGGTTAGCTCTAGACGCGTTCATCCATAATTTGAAATATGTAGAAATATATGAATTCTCCAAGTGAAATTTGATTTTTTGTTAATTTAGATTAAGAAAATTTTTTTTTTTTTTAATTGTGTAATTCGTTTGTGAAGTAAGTAGTTGTGAAGTTTCCAGATATTTCTGTTTTTGTTCGTTAATAAATTGTATTTTAAATGAATTGAATTTTTGTTTTTGTATATTTTAAAATCTACTGCGGTATATTGCAATCAACTGCGTTTTTTTCTGACACATAGTGCGCTAAATCATCTATAGGGTGGCAGCGCTGGTTGACAACCAAAAACCAATAACAACATACAAGACTGAATCGGCGAACCAGTTCGTAGTTCGTTTTGACAGACCTAAAATTTAAGAAAATTTCAAATTTGCGATGTTTCACTTAAGAGTTGTCAAAATTCTCAAGCCTTAATCAGATTTGAAAAGAAAGATCTCAAACTAAATTTTTTAATAAACAAAAATAGCATACAAATCTAAGTTATTATGACTTGTTTCTTTTAAAATTTGGTACATAAATAAGTACATAAAAGTCTACATTCCAAAACATATCTCGGAAATCTCAGCAATCTCACAGATATAAGAGGGAGTCCTTTGACTAAATTTCTGACTTAGGGGCGTTTTCTTTTACGAAACTTTCATATTAAATTTCGACAAAAACGCTTATGTTCTACCTTTTCCTCAGCCTAAACTGGTCACATAAGCTCTTAAGTTGAACTTAAATATTTAAGTTTCGTTTCACCAAATGGGCCTTAAACAGTTAATTTTTTTTATTTGTCCATTTTGTAGCATATTTCCGACTTAAATCCTTAAGCCTTAATATTGATAAAAATCAAAAACAGGTGGATACAATGAATTCGGAACACCAAAGTGCGCAAAACAAAAAGTAAAACAAGTGTGCACTAAATTGAAATAAAAAAAAAAAAAATTACGTATACGCCTGAGTGTGCCATTTTCCTTTTTTAGAAAAATTCGTTTTTAAATTGCCTGTTTTATCCTTTTTGAATTTGTTTAATAGAAGTGTCTTAAGACATGCCAATTATAACGGTTTTGGTTTATAGAAGTACTGTTTATGCGGCCCTGCAGGTCCAGGGCCCTCGACCGGTAGGTAAACTTCAGGCACCCAGACTTATTTTTCAAGTCACGTGAAGCGCGTTAACGCACGCCCACTTTTTATGGCGAAAAACTTATATAACTGTTATAAATTGGCATGTCTCTAGTCTCGTCCATGTTTAATATGGTTAATTAATATTGTTGTGTATTTGCATTAAAGGGCGAGCTTTGTTTTGTTTAAGTTACTTTTGTAAGATGGTTGTTTTAAATTATTAAAACTTCTTAAGTACCATTAATTAAACACAAACACACCTCCATTATCTCAGATTTGAGTGCAAAGAAAAACAATAAAACATTAAAACAACCTCCACCACAACCAGCTTATTTGTATTCAAAGTGCTCAGTGTTGGATAAATTTAAATGTCCATTTACAAACCGAAAATTCAAAGCAAACAACATTATTTTTTTTTGTGTCCAAACAACCAACTTAAATCATCAACCGGCCTCCTTTGTACCTAGTAGTGTCTGCGTACATAAATACAGGGAATACTTGGATAGAACTTGGTAGGACTCAAGTAAAGTCGCCCATAGTCTGTTCGTTCTTATGAAAACAAGTAGTACACACAACTTTTGCTTAATTAAGAACTATGTACAGTATTATAGCGTAATGTGTGTGAGTGTACCACATAGTACCTAGATCCTTTCAGCGCTAGCGGCACCTTTGGAGTCTTTGGTTTACCCTTTCTATATGATAATACACTACGCTGACATGTCCTGCTTCTTCGTTCATTTTCTTTGGCTTTTTGTTTCGTGTTCTTTCACCACAAGGATTTATTTCGACAAATTTTCAAGTGTCATCTGAGTACTTTGGGTGCTTTACTTGTTTTATTTTTTTTATTTTCTGGAAATTTCAGAAAAAGTAAATATTCAAATGCAAATAAGTATTTCATAGAGGGCAACATACAGCACAGTTGCTACAGAATTTCTTGGTCCTGGAGGTAAAAAATAAATGAAACTTTCTAAGCGTTAGAACTCAAATATTATGTACATTGTAGGTATAGGTACCTACAGAGATTTCTCAGAAAGTTTAATTAAATTATCTTTTCATTTAAAGTTACGACTTACGATATGCAGTGAGAATGAGAATGAGGTCAGATTTAGAACTTCTTCTTAGTTTTCAGAAATGGATTACAGAAGAGAAGAATAAAGAAGAGCAAGAAATTTGAGTTATTTATGAAGCAAGAAGAGAAGTAATCTCATTAGCATAAAGAATCAAACTTATATAAGAAATGAAGAAACAGCGGAGATGTTCATCACAAGTTCAACAAAAAGGTAGAGGGTATTTATTTTTGTCTTTAAGGCAAATGTATTTCGGGTGATTCAATTTTCAGAAGATTTGGCAGCTGTGAAGAGTAGTTTTAAATAAAACATTTATTCATTTTGAAGTACATACATACATACATATTTCAAATAATCAATTTAAAGCGAAGTACTCAACTATGAATATTTTGACGAAAAAAATGAAATGAAAGAATAGTTAAAATTTCAATTGGGTATGAAACTACACCATAAGCAATGAAATAAATATAAGTGACCATAACCAGATTCAGAAATTTAGTTTTCACTTTGGCCAAAGGTAGGGTTCTTCAACGATTGTTTTCTTTTGTATTTGGGAGATTGGATGGATCATTCTCAAAAACGGATTCTCAAGAAAGGAGGCCCTCTTAACTGCACCAACTATAGAGGCATCAGTCTCCTTTTAACATTACATACCAGATCTTTTCTGCCGTACTGTGTGAACGTCTAAAGCCATTCGTCAACAACCTCATATGTCCATATCAGTGTAGCTTTAGACCAGAAAAGTCCACCACCCCTTTTTCAATTTCAAAGCCGCGTATGACAGCATCTATAGAGACGAGCTATATAGACGAATTTCTAGTTTTGCCATCCTTGCCAAACTCGTCTGTTTGTGCAGGATGACGATGCAGAACGCACACTGCTACATTAAGTTCGGCAAAGTCCTCACCGACACCTTTGATGTCAAAAATGGATTTAGTCAATGCGACACGCTGTCTGCCACCAACGCATAGAGGCACAATCTTTCAAAAGTCCGTACAATTACCTAATCACATACGCCGACGATATTAACGTTATTGAAAGAACGCAGCGTGATGTAAGTAGTGCGTATGTGAGTATTGAGGCGGAATAGAAGAAAATGGTCAATGAAGCGGTCAATGAGGGCAAGACCAAGTATATGCTGAAATCAAGAAAAGACACCCAACACCAACTTATTGTACAGAACATTAAGATAGAAAGCTATAACTTTGAGGTAGTTAGGGACTTTGCCTACTTAAGCTCTGCTATCAACACAGACAACGATACCACCACTGAGATCAAACGAAGAATAACTATTGCCAATCGCTGCTTCTTTCAGCTAACAAGGCAATCGACTAGCAAAGCCCTCTCTCGAACAGCTAAAGTGTCCCCGTCGAGGACCTCAACCAACTAGGCGTGCGAAACTGGAGACAGCTAGCTACTGACGAGCTGGCTGTAAGAAGCTTGTTGGTTCAGGATCTGGTCCACTCCGGAACGTAGTGCCACCCTAAGTAAGTAAGTAAAGGCTGGACCATTGTTCATTTATTCATCTAGGCGAAACAAATAATAATCTTCGCGTTTTGACTTTTTGATTAACAATCACATTTTTTGGTACAGCTCATAGAAAACGCATTTTATCTTTTCCTGCATTCGCCCTCCTCGCACACAAGAACAAATATCAGTCCAAGAAGTCGTCTTTCAGCCCTCCTTTTCTGCTTATCGTCTAATTTTCTGAAAAAGCGCCACGACTTTTAAAATTCTCCCAAACAAAATGTATGGCTAATGACCAATTTCTGAAACTATTTGATCTTTTATGACAATTTATTGACCTTTCAGATGATATATTTTTTTTGTTTTTGCGAATATCCTACAAATGAGATGCTAAGATGCTGGGAAAAGCATTGTAATGCACGAAGTTTTAAATCAAAATCCCAAGTCATTTCTGAGAAAATTCGATAAAACGGAAATCAATGTATGACATCTATCTGTTTAGGATGAGGCATAACAAAAATTCAAATTCCACCACATAAAATTGATTTGTTCTTAAATTCAAGGAAATCCGGCCGTTATCAAAAACGCCATCTGCGTCAAAAATGCATTTGCAGTATGTTCCTAAACGAAAACTGCACAAGTCTTCTGTTCGAAAACGCTAATACAAATATTACTGCATTAGCATTGTTTGTGTTCGAAAACGCAGTTTTGCTCAAGACACTTGTTCGTAAACGTCACCTGCGGTAGCACAGCTGTGCAGTAAAAAATGGAGGTGACGAAAGAGACAGAACATATTGGTTAGAGAGATTGTTAGCAAACTAATGGCGAATTCCTTTCAACAAAGAAATCGAATTTTTTCTAAACAGAATCGATTTTTTCTATGTAAATCGAATAAATTTGTTTCTGTCAATTGAAAAAAAATCGTAAAAGAATCGAATTTTTTTTCGTGTGATTGTGTGTGTTACTAGAAACTCGCAATTAATTATTTTTGTAGTTATATTGACTGAAAATATTGTTGAATATATTGTTTAATTATGTAGAATTCGTTGAAACCAAAAAATAAACAACTCGTCTTCCAAAAATTCCGCGACTTTCAATTTGACGTTGTAGAAATGTCAAGTCTTCATAGTGTGTGTACAAATTGGTGTGAAATCTTGCTAAAAACTCAAGATTGGTTTTGACAAAAAAAAATCGATTTTGTTTAGAAAAAAATCTGAACAGAATCGATTCTTTTGTTGAAAGGAATTCGGCATTAAATCTAAATAGCCATCTTGTTTTGTTTAAACCTTTCTTCGAAAACGTCAAATGTGCTTGCGAAAAAAAATCATTTGACGTTCATCAAATCCCATGTGTGCAAGGAGGACGTTTGCATATTTGACGATTGAAACTTCTGCGTCACTAAATCTCGTCATTTGCCGGTCAATTTCACTTCAATTTGACGTTTTCGAAAACGACCTCCGTATCTTAAAGCGTCTCAAGTGTGTAAGTGTCTTTAGCTTAAATTACAGTGGACGCACGAACGCATAAACGCACACACCAACATGACGACGATGCGATGGACGGTATGATAAAACCCACTTTTTCACACTTCTCCATCAGCCTTATTTTTAATTTTTATTATCCTCGAATTTGTTTCACCCAAAACCATTAATTACTTTCTTTAAAGAGCAATTCAAAACTTCTTTTTTTAATTTGAATCACCCAAATATTATGTTCTATTTCCATTTTGTGCATCACAAATCACTGGATTCATATCCACATCTAACTACATACAATTGCACCTACATATTTTACGTATACGTACCCTCTTGCTCAACCATATATGTACTATTGATGTGTAAACATCTATGCTGGCGGTAGAGTGAAAAAAAAACGTGAACGTTCGTGTGCAACGTTACGTCGTGCAACGTTACGGTGTGCAACGTTACGATCTGCATACTAGGATGGGTGCGTTCAGTGAAAAAAATCTTAAGATCCCCTTTAAGCAAAAACAAGTCCGTTTTGGATCCGCGCACGTTGATGTTAACACATATTAACCCTGAGTCCCAGCACTCACACAATTTTTCTTAGAAATCCAATAACTGATGATTCTCCCAAATACTCATACACATACACAATTTCACAAATCACAAAGAAAAGTTACTAATCCCTAAATACATTGTAGGTACCTTATAAATCCTGAAGAAATCGTAATCCGAGTTTCAATAAGATCAACTGTAATCGAAATTTTTTTATATGTTGTTGTTGTTGTATCTACCAGAATCAAGTAATTCCTTTACCTCTTTCGTTCTTTCCCGACCTTTCTCTATAAAATATTTACTAAGCAAGGTCATGCCTAAAACTCACAGTAACACACACACACAGACTAAGTACAAGGATAACAATCCAAACTTTATTTGCTTTAGAAAGCATATTCCCCTCTAAGCGGACTATAAAATAAGGTCTGTAGGTATATACCTAAAAAGAAAATACAACAAGGATGAATCGCACATACCTTCATTATGAGCATATCCTTTGCGACATCATATTGTAAAGGATAACACCCGAAACAGTGGAAACAAAATTAAATCCACAATTTTTAAAGAACATACCCGTATGCTGGGTCCTGTTGGGGATGGTGATTTGGGATGGTTGAGCACATTGTTTCACAAGTAACTCGCACCGGACCAATAACCAACCAGGAGTTAGGTCAAATATAAGGAGAGACTAGGTCGCTTTGAATTTTAGTTTTTTTTTTTACTTAGGTCATGAGCAAACACATTTTGCTGCAGTGTCAGTGTATACCTAAAGCAGTTACAGCGATATGGCGAACAAAATGTCAACTAATCGGATCATAAAGTCAATATTTATCCAGTTATCCTTGTTCATGTATTTTGGGACCGTTCTTTACTTTATCAAAGGAGGATGACTCATCGTAAACCGAAGAAAACTATTTCCAGCATCCTGTTCTTTTGTAGTTAGTGTAGGTCATCCGCACTCATTGTCCGCCCTTCTATTTTAAAGCTTACAGTCAATGAGATGAAAAATAATAAAAAATAGAATGTGCACACAAGTTTTTCATTCGTCGGCTCGGTCCCGTCGTCATCGCTGTCGCTCCTTATAAGCTACCCGCGGTGCCCACCATTGCCTGCGCCCTATAGATCCAACTTTTTCGAACATTTAGAAAGCTATGAACAAACATGTCAAAGGATTTCTGTATGCTAGTACGTACACGCATGCATGTGTGAGTGTGTGTGTGTGTAAATAAGTGTCACTCGTGTAAATTGAGTTTATGTTTGGTCGGAGATAACGACAGGAGGAAATACTTAAATACTATGCCAGATAAAAGGTCAAAAGTTGAACGCATAACATGCCAAACTATGATGATGGTTTGTTTGGTATACCTATACATACCTATACCTACAAAAAAGGATAATAGATCTCTGTGTATTTGTGTGCATGTATTCTGTGTGTATTGAAAAAAACATAGGTACACACAAACCCAATCCGACAAAATAGAAGCTCACTTAACAATGCTGCCCCTAAGATATCGAGGCAGAGCCATCAGAGGTGCCAGAGGGTAGGACCCTCAGCCCAACATCCATCCATTGAGTACGTAATGTTTTATGATGATGCTTTATCCTACTTTATGCTCAATGAAAATTTACACCTCCTATAGATAAATTGCAGGGGATAATACAAAACACAATTCGCCTTTGTAAGTTAGTGATGTTCAACACAGAATCATCAAGGCAGCTCCATATTATAGAACTATAGGACTATAGACTATAGGGAACGCAAGAGGCATCAGCTAACAGGTCCTATTTTACCCGACATTATAGACAGAGGACATAAAGGGTTTATGAAAACATTGGTAATATGCCTCAACAATAAAGAACCAAGGAGAAAAGATTTATATTACGTACATAGTACCTATTAGTACGGTAAGGAAGAGTGGCACTTATAGTCTTTCTCTTTCTTTCCATCTCCCCCTCTCCCCCTCTCTCTCTCTGTCTTTTGAAATTTATATCAGAAATTTTAGGTTGAGAATATTGAGATAACAATAATTATGGGTGATACTTTGGGTTTTCATTTTTATGGAATGATTATCTAGATTGAACTTAAAATAAGGGTTCATATGTGTCTATAGGAAGATAGTGTTTCCTGTTATAAGTTTAAGTGCCTTACGTTTGAGTTGACAAGTTTTTGAATCTTTACCTTTATTTTATGTTGAGGTTAAGAAGAATGGATGTTTAAGACTTTGATGTTTGATGATAGTAGATAAATATCATGTGCTGCTATTAAGCAGAAAGAAAGCTGATTATCTTTTTATTGCTTACGGATATTAAGGTGAAAATTTAGAGTTTTACGAAATTCTTTTGTTTGACATAAAACGTACGTTGATATGGACGGTCGTAAAGATTTTCAATAGAAAATTAACAGAGGTTTTGTCGTGAATGGTCCTCATTCCTCAGTAGATCCGTTGAAAATCCCTCAGAACCTTACGACCTTCCTTTCATCCATTTCAACGTGAATGGAGTTTTTCTCCTAATTTTGCTTGGTTGTCACGGAGCAGCCCTTAGAGTTTTTTTTTGCAGGATGTCAGTAAATATCGATTTAGTCAATTTAGAACAATATTGGTTAAGATATTCGTGAAATAGTGGCCGAAACCTTCGAAAATGTATTGAAAAGTAATGTTGAGGCAGTTATTTGATTAAAATAATATTTCACAACTAACGGAAAGATTTACTCTTTTTAATAACGAAATAATCGTTGAAAAATGTTGAACAATATTTTTGTTTAGCCTTTTTCAAAAGAAATCAACAGGTGACCCATTCCTGATAATAATTCTTGCCGATAATTGAAAATATTTGTTAGAGGGCTTCATGTATCGTAAAATCTTTAAAGGGGGTTGGAGGGAGTGTAAGGTAAGGTGATAGACTGACTAGCACTTTTGCATTGGCCGCCATCTTGAATTTAAGGAAAATTGGTTTTGGTTCTTGTTGAATATACGTTCGAACAGCTCAATACAAATTGTATTGCATGGTTTTAAGTGTGATTTCATAAAACATAAATTTTGGTTTGCACGTGGGCTGCGTTTTGTCTCCGACTCTCTTTTTAATTTTTATTCATCATCTTTTGTCTGAATCCATTAAAATATCTTGCTGACGACAGTTTTGCATATTCGTTTCTAGATTCACACCTTTTTCCTTAGGCTCTGTGGAACCAGAGCGCCAGGGTATGACAGGCTCATTGAATTGTGAACTTGACAGAATTGTCCAATGGGGAATCAAAAACCGCGTTGAATTTAATACTTCCAAAACTCATTGCCGCTATCCATGAGTATTACTGATTCAAAATAGCTTTTAACGTGATTAGTCCTCTACTTGGCTGATATATTTCAGTAGTATATAGAATTTGTATTATTAACCCTTCATGAGTATTACTTGTATTGAAGAAATCAAACAGCTTTCAGTTCCCGCCGGTATGTATATCACAGACCACTTTTTGTAGACTGACCACATATTTTACGTTGCCAAAAACGGTTTTCTTCGTTAATGCAAGAAATTTTTTACCCGTTTTGATCCGCCCTAAGCTTGAGTACAACTCCCACATCTGGACAGGTTCTCCTAAAACTCATTTGAATCTCTGGGGCAGAACTGAAAATAGAGCTTTTCAAATGATAGGTGATAGAAGTACAACCGAAACAAGCACAACTCTGGAACACCACCACAGTATTTCATATCCTTTTTTATTTTATCGCTATTTCTACAAACAGTGTTATAGCGAAATAACCAGTTGCACTACTAGCAATTGCATCGGAGTATACACAGTAATAGGAATGCCCATCAGTTTACCCTTGAGCCCAATTTTCAACGTACAGTCAATCCTAACGTACAGAGAATCCTTCTTTAGCCGCACAACTCGAATATGTGGAATGCTTTACCTGGATCTACTTTTCCCTCCTATTGTGATGTTCAGAAATTCAAGCCCAATGTGCATCGGTATCTCCTATTAAACCCTTCACTATTTTCCTAACGCTCGCACTGTGTTTATCATTATAAGGGTAGTGCGCGCACATTTAAAAATAAAAAATATGTTATGCCTCTTCCTCAGCAAAAACTGTTACTTATTTTGAATTAAATATTGAAATTTCGTTTCAGCAAATGTTGAAAAAAGTTTTGAAAACCTCATTCACAAGTCCAAACGGTTGTTTGGACTTGTTTATCTTATTTTCTGCATTAAGTCGAAAAAATCAACTGTAGATACAAAATTGTTTTGACCAAAATTGTAAAGAATTAAATTTTGAATAACTTTTGTTTTGCAAATTTTTAGTGAAATTCAAGATGGCGACCAACGTCAAAGTGTGAGCCAATCGAATATTTTATCTTATCCTGAAGCCACAAGAGCGAATACTCGCTAGCGAGTTGGCTAGATAGGTTTAATAACTTTTTTAATATTTGCTAACTGTCTTTTCTACTTCTTCACAACTGGCTTCGAAAAAAGCAAGCCAGTTGAAGAGGGATTAAGGGGTTTTACATGTTCCTTGCTCGACAAAATGGATCGATGGAAAAAATAACTATACTTTGCGATGTTGTTGAACATCAGTATTTTTTTTAAATTTTGAAACAAACGGACGAAGGATGTCGAAAATAATTTTAGCAGCGTTAATTATGAATGGAATGTTCGGGTTTAAAATTAGATTAAGGACCGAGGGAAATACGCCAATACGAATGCTGCCATATAAGAGGAGCTATTGGCTATGGTGAAGCCTTATATAGAACGAAAATATACAAATATGGGAGATTCTATCTTTGCCAATGAAAGGCTCTCCGCTCCCCTTAGGTTTTTGGCAGCTGGACGTAGCTATTCTGGCCTGAAATTTTCAATATGCATTGTTAAGCCAACTCTTAGGTCAGTTTTCACCGAACGCTCATAACTTAAGAGGCTCATAAACCAATTCACCAAGCAATAATAGTGAATATTTATGAGCGCTCATAAGACTTACGAGTGGTCCCGACCACTCTTAAGTTATGAGGGTTCTCATCAAAAATTTCTCCCATTGCTTGAGTTTTTTTTTTTTTGCAATTTCAATGTTTTAGATTCAAATTTCAGTGAAGAAACAAACCATTGAAATAAATTAAATGAAAATGAGTAAAAGTTGTGAAAAGATTTTAAATTTTTTCATTAAAAACAACTTCTTTTCACAGTTTTGGCATGTCTGGTTGTGAGAGTGCGGCTGTCATTTTCGAACTTCGAAAAATACTTATTAGTGGTTGGTGAATACCACAAATAATTTTCAAGTAAAGAGCCTCGTAAAGTTAAGAGCGCTCGGTGAATACCAGCCTTAGTATTTTTATAATAGAAATATGAACGGTGTTATTTGGCCGAAAAAAATTATGAAAAAAACGAAAATTTCGAGCACCTGTTCACACAAGTTGGCTGGTTGGACGAGCCAGTAGGTTTTACAAAAAATTTCAAATGCATCCAACATGTTTAAATGATCGAGCATTGATGGTTGTCAATAGGACCACACAATTGATTTTAGTCCCTCCACCCAAAAAAAATCACACAGCTAAAGAAAAGCAATTATATGTATTTGATTTCTCTCAAGTCTGTTGCCTAGTAAGACTAAGTAAGACTAGAAACTGGAGATATTTTTCCATCAAAAACAAACATATACACAAAAATCTATATACCTATGTATATAAAAATGGATAGTGGTGTGTTCGGATGCTTAAAATTGAAAAAGAAGGGACCAAATTGGATACTTCAGCGGGTTTATTCGTAACTTCTCCACGAAGGTTTAGGAAAAAAAAAATCAGAAAATTCTCAACAGGTGGAGCTGTTAGCGCACATTTCGTTTTTCAGTTCAATACAATTACCGTTCAATAGCTGGCACCGTCGGCGGTTAATAAATGTCTTTTGGGGTATTCTTTTTTAACTTTTGTTATTTGTAGGGTGAAATGGGGTAAAAATTAAAAAATATCCAATGGATGGCCTTAGGGATTTTTTTTAAGAAAATTGGCATGTGCAGGGTGAAATGGGGTAAAAACGAAAAGTGGCATCATCAAAACAAAAAAGTGGTTTTTGATTACAAAAATTCCGTCTGTGTTGGGAAAGTAATAAAGGTTCTAGAGGATCATGTTTTTACATATTTAGCCATTAATAACGTGGAGTAGGTTAAAACCCATAAAGTAGTAATGGAATTCAAAAATTAGATTGAATATTTATTTAGATTTTCTTTTGTAATTTGTATGCGAAGCTTAGGGCCAGTTTCACAGTCAGCAAAGTAGCACTTAAGTAGGCAATGTGAAAGATTAAAGGTGCAATATAACAGTGCTTACTCACCTTAATAAGTGGCACTTAAGTCTCCGACGTTGCTTCACTTACGCTAGCTATGAAACTTAGCCTAAAGTCCTAATATGGGAAACTTAAGTGCCACTTTATTCCGGAAAGTGTCGACTGTGAAACTGGCCCTTAGGTTTGTCTTCCCTAGTTTAATATAAATTATCTATTTTTTTCTTTCTTCACTGTGGAAAGCTTCTGGACAATTTTAAAATCGTACTTTTTCTGGAAACTGTCCTATTATTTAGATACATTTAACGCCAAGAAAACGTTAAGGAACTTTTTCGAAAAATTTCACAAAAAACGCTCAATTCAAGAAATTGCACACCAGTAATTTTTGAACTGAATAATTTATTGATTTATAGAAGTTGAAACCTTTTAAGTACCGTTAATGAGACTTTTTATACAGTATCGCACATTTGTAAGGTGACTTTCTCTTTATACTATGCACCTGCCTTTATTGCTGCCGAATTTGGCACAACACACATGTACTTTATTCTCAGTGAATTTTGATTTTTTTTTTTTAACATTCCAACGTACGCGATAAGTGTATTGTATCCCAAAAACTAATACGTAGTTCGACAATTTGCCAGCTTTTCAAAAGATTCAAAGGATTCAATTAGCATTTTGTTCATTTTCAAGTAGATAAATATCCTTAGGAACGCATCGATCTATTGATTAACAATTCGACAATAATCATGCATTCAAATTACCTACATGAAAACATAATCAATTTATCAACCCTAATCCCAAATTAATAGAATTTGCCTATTTTCAAAACATTTTCACCCTAAATACATATACCTACTCGTATATGGAATATTTTCGTTCCTTAAATAGCAAACAGAGGTTACACAATCAAGATTTACTAAGAAATACAAATTTCAATATAAAATCCGACAAAATATTCAATTCAAAAATATTTAGAACCAAAGATCATCAGTATACATTTGTACTATATCCTGTCGGAGAAGCAGATAAGTTCGAAGGTGAGAACCCTCTCTGTCATCGGAGGAGGAAATACAATTCCTTCCGTATTTATTTTCTTATTATTATTCTCTGTCCCAAAAATATTTTGTGCTCTAAGAGGATTTTGACAATTCACAAAATTTGCATAAATAATTTGAGAAAATGTTTGTTCCTTGTGTCTCTTGGAATTTCCAGTTGAAATTGAATAAAATTAATCACATCGATTCTCTGACAAAAACATGATGAATAAGCAAAAATATTTTATAGGACTATAGATTTAGATTATTGTATCTAGAAATATGTAGGTATGTATGTAGGTATACGTCGAAATGTAAATTTATTTATTCTGTACAAATTAAATTTCAAAAATTTCCATTTAAATAGAGTAACATCTTGAAAAAGCCAATATAATTCTACTCATACCCACCTAGTTCCGGTTTTCAAATCACCATATTCATGGAAAATGCTTTGCACAATAATATCTTATAGTCTGGGCTGGGAGTTGGCGTTGGAAATGATATTGCATTTCAAATTTGGATAAAAATCCGAATCAAATTTGGAGAAATAAACAGAAAATGTGAAATTTGGTACAGGCAGAAGTGGAAAAAGGACGAGACACAAGATGGAAACTAGGGTAGGAAATTGGTTTAATTTGCAAATGTCATTTTGAAAAAAAATAAGTTTTCTTGAGTATTTTTTTCAAAATTTTGTTTTTTTTTTTTTAATTAAAATTGACTTTTTGGTAAAAATTCTGAACAAAATGCCCCAACCGCCTCTCTTTGTTGCTTTAACTGCCTATGTTGGATTAAATTTTTGACAAACAAAAAAGCACTTCAGGCCACAGGATCTGTATACCTGTAGAAATTGGCAAAAAATGCGTTATTCCCATATTGCAACTCTATCTCCCAGACTATATGCACAAATGAACCCAGATAACCAAAAAAAAAAAGATATTCGTGTCTTGTCTATGGATGGGTGGTTCTAGTTTCAGTAGAGATGTCAACAAGCGTCGGCCACAGAGCTGTCTCTATTTATGTAACTGCTGGTGATATTCTTTGCGGCATGATACAACATTCAAGCCACCGCGGCGACCGTCCAGAACCGACCACAATCAGCTTCAAATTTTACTGACGCAAATTCAAGTGCCAAAACTTTGAAGCATCATCTAACCTCTACTCAAGTTCACTTCAAAAAACATCGTTACGACCGGACGGTCGGCAGTGCGGACCTCTATAGGTATATTTCTATTTTTTAATGAAACGTACAAATTTCCCAAAATAAACTAACAAACCTACACCTACCACAACCACCCCTTCAGACCACCTACTAGATAACATATTCATTTGATTTGGGTACGGCAACAAAAACAAAAAGAAAATGTGTCCCTAATTGGATTTGAATCTGTAGGTATAGGGCTACTGAATATAGAGCTTTGATGTATGTAGGTTTCCTTGAAAAAGAAAACAAAAAATGAAAAAAAAAAAAAAAACTAACAAACTTTTTGACATTTCCCCAAAGGCGGGGTGGGATTTTATTATTTTACAACTTCTCTTCCTCTTCTCACATGATTTGCTTCATTTTCTCATACACACCAAAGTACAGGGCTGTTGAAACACCCGCTTTTATGAGAGTTGGTCCCATGCCCTTGTAGAAGCCAAGAACACCCTCCTCGCGCAGCGTCATTCGAATACAACTGAGTATCCCATCGCAGGTGACATTCCTGCCGAATGTTTTTCGATGTTCATGGAATCCCTGTACTTGCAATCGTCGTTTGATAAAATCTAAAGGATACACAGCCATTTTGGAAAAGGCTCCCGTCACACCACCTGACAGCAGAATAAGCCACGTCGGTAGCAGCTTATGGTCTTTGATTTTCATGAAATTAGCAGCTACATCGTTGAAAATTCCATAGAATGCAAAATTCGCTCCAACCAGAGGTACAATTTGAATCAGCGACGTTCCCAGGCCACGATATAGTCCTCGAACGCCCTCTGTGCGTAGTATGTGTGGAATGGCTGCGGTGGCATTTCGATACCCACTTCCTGTATCTTGAACCACTAATCTCGTTCGAACAACATCGAATGGCATAGATACCATTGTGGCAATAGCGCCTGACGTGGCACCACTGATAAAACGATTGGCATTCGGTCGGTCTTCCAGCAAAGGTGTTTGACTAAATTGTAATTCCAACTGTTCGTACGACCAAAACTGCGAAACTCCATAGACTATACTTAGTAGTTGGCCGGCATTGTGACCTTTCCAAAAGGCAGTCAGTCCTTCTTCATGATGAATTAGTCTACATGCTTGGAGAAAGGATTTATATTTGGAGGT
This sequence comes from Leucozona laternaria, assembly GCA_932273885.2. NCBI lineage: Eukaryota > Metazoa > Arthropoda > Insecta > Diptera > Syrphidae > Leucozona > Leucozona laternaria. The sequence goes on along the minus strand of OW026368.1, from coordinate 29,972,575 downwards.
ATGATGTCCGTTTTTGTGATGGACCGGTTCGACTTGAAGTTGAAATCGTATTTTTAGTACTTCAAATGGTTGAACTATAAAGCGTGTGACAATTGATGAAGTTGCACCGCCGGCAATTTGCTTAAGCTGAGATTCGAGATCGTAAGATTTAACACTATGCAGGGAGTCATGTTTTGCTGCTGGGGGATCGGGGATCATATTTCGTCTGAAAATAAAAAAAAAATAAAAAAAAAATGGTTTTATTTATTTTTTGTTCATAAATTTGAAATTAAATAAGTAAAACTTAAAATAGTCTGGACTTTTTTTGAAACGTGTGCTGCTAACATAGCAACTTTTATTTAATTTTTAATTCCGAAAATGATTGGCAACATTTTGTTTCTTGAAGAAAGTTATATTTTATTTTATTAAAATTTGACTTACATTTACAAACAAATGCTTGAAGTGTCAAAATCAAAAAAAGAATTAATTATAAGTAGGTAAGTTATTTTAATAATATAATGTCCGCTCTCTTATAGCCTTTTCACACCAAACCCAAAACCCGGGTTTCGCGAAAATATCGGTTTTGGCGTAACACCAACATCGAAACACAAGTTTTCTATACATTTTTTGTAAACCACAAGTCTTAAACTACAAGTTTTAGATAAAACCTGTCGATATTCAGTTGAAATTCAGCGCTGAATCAAACGTCAAAACGAAGGCCGACGGAATGCTGTCACGAGAAATTAAACTAAACACAGTAAACGCGATGGGACGCGCGTCCTAAATAATTAAAGTATTACTTCGCTTACAAATTGAATTTAATTAAAACGCCAGGGTTTCCACATTCAGTTATTTGCTTACGACACGAAAAAATGTGGTCAAAGGTAGTGAAACTTGTGGGAAATACACATCTTTGGAACATGCGACAAATTTTCATTAGATTCCGTGGGAAGAATCATTTTAATAAATTCAATGTGATAGTAACCATTACGTGAAACAAACAATGAATAGAGGGGTATAATTGTGAGGCAAACGTCGGAAGATGTAAATGTTTAATGCGAAACTGAAAGAGAATTTGGATGTGTCAAAATTAAAAATCGAAATGTATGAATTCTGACGGCAATAAAACACGATGCTGTAGTTGCATGCGCTTTCGTTTGATTGCTAGAAATGTTTGATGTCTTGTTTTTCGCATTTTTGATTACGTTTTCTAAAATTATGTTACATATTTGATATTATAAAAAATGCTTCAACAAGGTGAATTTTTCCGATTTTGTATGATTTAATTTTTTTTATATTATGGATTTAGCGTCACAGCTCTACGCTGCTTTAGCTGAAATTTATTTTACTCCAACCTCAATTAAACGAGTTTTTTTAGTTTATTTTAATTTGACTTTTGATGCTTTTCAAAGTATCGCGGTTCGCGGCCCTTGTCGCTTCCATTGTGTTCAAGATATCATATAGCAGCTGATTTAAAAACAATTGAAATGTCAAACGAAAACGGGTATTTGTTTGTTCGGTGTGAACGCTTGGCTGGTTTGTGTGTTTTGGTTCATAAGAATCAATGGATTCTTGTTTCATAGGACAGAAAACCACGTTTTGACTTATTCGCTGTAGACCTGGCCTGGCAGAGAGCGACAGAACGACTGAGCGGCAGAATGACTGAGCGACAAGTTCAAGCGACAACTGGCTTGTTGTGAAAATTCCGTTGCTAAGTAAAGTTGTAATTACTCCGCAGATGTAGTCCTTTGTCGCTCAAGATTCAATACTATAGCCGTGTTCCTTTGGAGATGGTGAAGCACTCACAAGTAGGTATACTTTGCTAGCTATTTTCAATGGAACGCACAGAATTAATTTTCCTACAAATCTCATTTACTCGCCATGAACGCACGAGTAGCACTAGAGTATCGTTTGGATCTACTCATGAGTAGTTCGCCACCTCCAAAGGAACACGGCTTATATAATAGGCATAGACAGGAAAATGAGATCCCGATATGACCTCAACAATCTCAGTTACATGAACAGGATTCCTCATAGCGAAATTCCTCAGTTTTGCTGTCAAAATCCTAAGGAGAAAAACTTTTGGCTTCGGCTGCTCACTTTTTGATAGAGAGAAATCTCTAAGATCTCATTTTCATTAAATTCGCCTGATAAAACAGATAAATAAAATAGAAAATCGAATAATAGAGACGTCGCTCAGAAATTGCACTTGTCGCTCAACGACTACATGGCCGCAACCATACAATCTCATATTTTGGCGCTCTGTCACCTGTCACTTGTCACTTACTTCATGGCCAAGCCCTTACTCTGAATTTTGTGCATTTGTGCGAATTCTACAGAAGACAGCTCTCACGAGAGAGTACAAAATTTCCCCCACCTGTGACTTTCTGTCCAAGAAATTTTTGTGGACATAAATTCCCAGGTCAGCAAAATATCAAATTTCGATACGTCGTGTGTGTATTCACATTAATAAAAACAGAATATAATGAATTTGACATTATTTGACAGCTGTCAATCAGAAACTGACAGCTGTCAAATTTTGAAGAAAGATCATGAAATTCTTTTAAAAATTTCGAAATTGCACAAAGATACGGGAACGCAAATTCACAGTATTTAATCTGCCTAATCTTACAAAAATTTCTCTCCATATTTTTTTCACGATGATGTGGGGACTATTTCCAAGATTCGATTGGGGACATGAATTTCACTGGTAGGTTCCTATACCGTGCGCCTACGCCAATACATTTATCATTGTTGACAAATTCCATATGGTTGGGTCTAAATTTTGTAAGCATGTGCCATACTATAAGACCTAAAAAGGGTAAGACCCCATAGCTATTCAGTATAGTTGTTGTCTTTTATTATATTTAGAAGCAAACGAACGATGCGGAAAGGCAACTTAACAGCTTAATTCTTAATCTTCTATCCTGATGTGTATCCTTTCAAAAATCAAAGAGATATAATTAACAACGTTCTTGTTTTTTTTTTTTTTTTCTTGAAATAAAAGCAGTCATGATGAAAAGAGCTTCGTTAAATCTGAAAAGGTTTAGCTTATCTTCAGCTGTCTATATATTTTTTTTTTTTTCTAATGAGATTTTCATTTCACCGATAAACGAGAAATCTTCATCCTCTCATGAAGGAAGAAGACATTTTAATGCTTTTCGCTAATCCAACGACATCATGGATCATGGCACTTCCACTACTTATCCTCGCTGATGTTCTCAAATGAATAGCATTTCTACTTCGAAATGATTTTTCATTCCATCAGCCGAGTTGAGTGCATAAATATTTATTCTTAAAACGATTTCTGAGATTTATCAGTCGTTTCAATCTTTAGCGGGGGTTAATTTCGTTTTGCTTGAACAAAAATGAAACAAATTTAACGACTTCACCATCATCATCATTATCATCACCATCAGTGCACGCACAAGGATGTATTATAGATATTTTGGCCATTATCGCAAAAAGGAAGCAAAATATTTATCATCATCAAAGAGCATAAAACGCTAAAAAGCTAACGCTTCCATTTGTTATTGATTGCTTTTTTTGCAAATTAGATGGTGACTGGTGAACCACGATCCTCATAATTCACTTTATTACCACAAATTCTGTAAGTAGGTATAGGAGTGATGGGAAGAAATGAAAAATCACCTGGATAACGATACGACACGAGACTACAATAATAACAATATGGATGCAAGCTGTCAATGTCTGTTTTTTTTCACACTTATTCCAATAAGAATAATAACTCCAGGTACAAAGAAAACAATATTAAAATAAATTAATTTCTTATACCCGGAATATCCGGGTTTAAATTTTGAATTCATGAATAATAATTCTTAAAACATTAAATCTCCAAAAGGGGAATAATTAATTCTTAATTCATTTGCGTATTTCCATTGAATAAAAAAAAAACAAACAAACAACCAAGGACTTCAGGAGCGCGGTATTAATCTGTGGATGCGAGAAGGATTCGAATTTATAATGACCAATAATTGGATTTACTCATTTAGGTGATGATAGCTCTTTAATTTGTTGGTTAAAGCCGAGGTAATTTTTGTATAAAGTTGCATTATTGAAATTAATTGCATTTTCACATAAAAATAATTGATTTTAAGGTCTGATTGAATGAACATAAATAATTATTATTTTAAGATAATAATGGAAAAACTATTGACTAAATTATAAAGTCAGTGCTTTGAATCAGAATTGCAGGATTTTGTTTACAAGAGTCCTGTGCAATTGTTGGAGTTTATGAGTCATTTCACACATAGCTGGCAACCGGCAACCGGCTACCGGCATCGGCCAAACAGCATATGGTTTAGTAAATCTTACGGGACCTGTCACACGTGCCGCCCAATGCTGCTGACTTCGCTCACTGCAATAACCGGCTGCCACCTGCCTTATTTGATGAAAAACCTGGCAAATCGGTGACGATGTTGGCCGCTGGGTATGTGTGAAATGGCTCTAAGGCTATATTCATCCGAATTAAAAAATAAATAAATTATTTACGGGACATATTAAAATCGAAGAACGGTTTTTTTGAATACTTTTTTTAATATTTGAACTTTTTCAAGAAAACATTTTTGTACGCAAAATTTCAAACAAAAAATCATACCCGATTTTTAAATATCGAATTTTCCAAAAATAATTTTGTGTATTTTTTGAAACTCAAAAAATATTTTTCTTTGAAAATATTGGTACATATGTACATATTTCAACTTTTTAAAATATTTTCAATAAGATATAAAATCAAAATCAGTTTAATAAATTGTATCATTTGGAAAGGCTTTTCTTGAAGACCTAAAAACGAAATTTCTGAGATAAAGATGGAAAATTTGATCACTTTCCTCAACGCGACGAAGTGGATCTGGGTTTAACTTCAACTTTAATTCCTTTACCACATCCTTTGGACTCCTTAGACAGCGCGTAAGCAGACTAAGGTTGTCTATGAGTATACCCCTTCCAAAAAACCCACTTTCAACCCACAGGTCAATACGAGTTATGGTATCAAAACGGCGCACTCCAGCGCTAATTGAGTCAAGGAGATAGATTGCTCTGGGCTACTTACCTCAACAAATTGTTGATATTTGTCCCTTTATTATTTGTTTTCATAAATTTTGCTAATGTTGCTAAGCAAACTTACAGGGTTTCTACTTGCAGATAATTCTAGTGGTTTTCCTGCTTTGAGTATAGGTACAATCTTCGCCTTTTTCCAACTACTTGATTGCACATGCGCAAAGGTTGTAAGCAAAAAATTGGTATTTATAGTGTAAAATGGGGCAACATTGAAAAGTGGTATCGGATTTCATGATTTCTTTTTTTTTGTTTGAAAGATTATTTTAAAAAAAATTGCTATTTATAGAGTGAAATAGGATACAAAAATCGATTACAAAAAGGATCTTAAATATTTATTTATACATATATTTTTTTGGGCATTTTTATGCGAAGCTTAGGTTTGTTACCCGTGCGAAGCTGGGCGGGCCAGATAGTTTCAACTCGTGGTTGATGTTTGAAATTCATTAGAGTTAGTCCTCATTGTTTTCGTATTTGGAGGCTTTTAATAAAACTTCACTACTACAACGAGCGCATTAAATGGTGTCATTTCGGCAGAAGAATTAAAATTTCTAACTGTATTCGATGTTTTACTAAAAAAAAATTATTTTAATTCTTATCGTGCTACTTCGAACAAAAGGTAGCAACTCCCAAATTACGAATATGCAGATCTTTAGTGCTTTGGCTGTTAGTTCAGCAGTTAATCAAATAGTTGAACAGGTTTCAGGTTTGCTCCAAACGTACAACTTTTTTACGAACACACAAAAACTGACTAAACTGATTTCACGTTTGCTCGAAACTCACACAGTTTGCTCCAAACGTACAACTTTTTTACGAACACACAAAAACTGACTAAACTGATTTCACGTTTGCTCCAAACTCACACAGTTCTTACGAACACACAAAAATATTGGGATTTTTGAAGGTTGTTTCTCTGGGTGGTACCTAGATTGAAATATCGCACTTTTTTAATTACCGCTACGACATAGTTAGGTCGCTTTTAAGGTTTGTTCATCTGAAAATCGCTTTTAAAGAGGTTAAGAAAAACGATTCCATCTAAATACTCAAGCTTCTGGGAATCTTCATCAGTTAACTATTAAGTCAAACTTCTGAGACACTTAAAGGTGTGTTTTTTTAAGGTATAGAACTTTAAGTTGGCAACACTTTTTTAACTGGCAGCCATTTTGTCAGCTGTCAAGTGATTATTATTTTTGGTTTGGTTTGGCATTTCAACATGAATAGACTGACGCCTGAACAACGCTTCCAAATTGTGCCCAAATGGGCCCAAATCAAGATTGCCGTTGATCCCAATTTTCATAAGCGAATTTTGTTAAGCGATGAAGCTCACTTTTGGTTGAATGGATACGTCAAAAAACAAAACTGTCGTATTTGGAGTGATGATAATCCTCAAGATCCCAAAGATCTCGAAATTCACAAATCCGCTGGCCCGGATAGTATCCCTCCCATTGTTCAGAAGAGGTGTTCTTCAACGCTGGCAAAACCACTGCGTAAGCTTTTCCATCTGTCCTACTCTACTGGTCTCTTTCCGAGTGGATGGAAAACAGTATTTGTCCAGCCTGTCCCTAAAAAAGGCGTGTCTTCTTCCCCTCTAACTATCGATCAATTCCACTTACGTCCCTTCTTTCCAAGGTCATGGAAACGCTGCTTAATCATCAGCTTAAGAAATATCTTTGAAGAACGAAAGCTTCTAAATGACCGGCAGTATGGCTTTCGTACCAATAGGTTGACTGGTGATCTGATGGTATATCTCACCAAACAGTGGCACAAATCTTTACATAGTTTTGGCGAAAGTAAGATTATTGCACTTGATATTTCAAAAGCATTTGATAGAGTTTGGCATCAGGCTCTCTTATCAAAAATCCTTGCATTTGGTATTGATGAATCTCTTCTTCGTTGGATTAGAAATTACCTTTCGAACCGATCAATAAAAGTTGTATTGGACGGTTTCAAGTCTGATATCTACAAAATAAATGCTGGTGTGCCCCAGGGCTCCGTTTTGTCTCCGACCCTCTTCCTAATATTCATACTGACTGTTTTGCTGACGACAGTTCTCTCAGCTTTTCATATTCGTTTCTAGATTCACATCCATGTTCTTCAGATGTGGACCTTCAACGGCAGCTTATAATAACCTCATTAAATTCTGATCTCGACCAGCATTGTCCAATGGGGAAACAGAAACCGTGTAGAATTTAATGCTTCTAAAACTCAATGCTGTCTCCTGTCGTTAAAGTGGCACTTGCATAGAGGAAACCGAACAGCTTTCAATACTCGGTATGTGTGTCACAGACCACCTTTTGTGGAACGACCACATATTTGACATCGCCAAAAACGCTGCTAAGTGTTTAGGTTTTCTTCGTCGATGCAAGAAATTTGTCTCCCCTTCTGATCTGGCTGTGATCTACAAAGCCTTTATTCGTCCAAAACTTGAGTACAACTCCCATATTTGGGCAGGTGCTCCAAAAACCCACTTGAGCCTATTGGATAGAATACAAAAGAGAGCTCTAAAAATGATAGGTGGAAGAACTATAACGAAAACATTTACATCTCTTAAGCACCGTCGCAATGTTTCATGTCTATCATTATTTTGCCGCTGTTTCTATAAACAGTGTTCTAGTGAAATAGCCAGTTGCATTCCTCCCCTTAAACAATTCAACCGTAATACTCGCGCTTCTAGGAATGCCCATCAGTTTACCCTTGAGCCCAACTTCGCACGTACTGTTAAGTAAGGAGATTCTTTCCTTAGCCGTACTACACGATTGTGGAATGCTCTACCCAGCCCTATTTTCCCCTCCCATTGTGATCTTCAGACATTCAAAACCAATGTGCATCGGTATCTATTTCTCAACCCCCTCCAATGTACCTAATCGCTCGTGCTGTGTATATCATTTTAAGGGTAGTCAAAACCCCTTTAGTGCGCCCTTAATATAAAACAACAACAAAAAAAAAGTGTGTGTTGAGACATCGTTACATCCACAAAAACTGACTGTTTGGTGTGCTTTATGGTTTGGTGGAATAATTGGTCAACGATGCTGGCCAGAATGTTACAGTCAATGGTGAAAGCTATAGAGCTATGATTACTGACTTTTTCGTTCATCAATTGAACAACCATGACGGCGCAACATGTCACACAACTCATGCCACAATTGATTAATTGAAGGAAACGTTTCGTCACCGCATAGTTTCACGATACGGAGCCGTGAATTGGCCTCCAAGATCGTGCGATTTAACGCCACTTGACTATTTTCTGTGGCGATATGTGAAGTGGCTATTCTACGCCGAAAAACCCGAAACGATTGACCACTTGGAAGACAACATTCGCCGCGTTATTGCCGATATACGGCCACAAATGTTGCAAAAAGTCATGGAAAATTGAAACTCCAGATTAGACTACGTCCGAGTCAGCTGTGGCGGGCATATGCCAGAAGTCATATTTAAATTATAATGCCAGAAGGTTATCTTTCGAATAGAGTAAATTTCATGGCAATTTTAAAAAAATCATCTTTGTTTTATTCCATTTCAAAGTTCTATACCTCTAAAAAAAAACACCCTTTACTTACCAAGATTCTTCCTTTTCCATGACTGAAGATACTGGCCGGTGTAGCCGTAGCAGAAAGCCGAAATTTGCTCAACTTTGTACCACACCGCATACATAAACATTTCTTGCCTCACATTTCAGACGAGTATACTATTTTCGATGTTCATGCCTTTCAACTTTGACAGAAATATGGCTCGAGCTTCAGCTACAGCCACCATTCATTGTATTCAATCAGTTACATGCCTAAACAAATGTGTGAATGGCTTACTCGACTTTGCTTTCAACTTACATTTTCATATTCAGAAACTCGAAATAATATTCGTATGGATTTACATTGGAATTCATTCCTAACTTTTCTAATACAACCTTCGCCTCATTTCCCATTGAACACATTATAATAACGGGTGATTTTTTGGCTGGTTTGGTTTTGGCAACACTGGTTTTGACAGCTGACGTGTGTTTAGTACCTTGTGTCACTGTCAAACAGCTTCAGTTTGGTTTGCAATTTAACCATGGATCGTCTTACAAATGAACAACGCTTGCAAATTATTGAATTTTACTATCAAAATTCGTGCTCGGTTCGAAATGTTCATCGCGCGCTGCTTGTGTTCAGCGATGAGGCTCATTTTTGGTTGAATGGGTACGTAAATAAGCAAAATTGCCGCATTTGGAGTGAAGATCAGCCAGAAGCATTGCAACAGCTACCAATGCATCCCGAAAAAGCCAGTGTTTGGTGCGGTTTATGGGCCGGCGGCATTATTGGGCCATATTTCTTCAAAGATGATGCGAATCGCTACCGAGCGATGATAACAAACTTTTTTTTGCCCGAAATGGAAGTTCTTGACTTGCATGATATGTGGTTTCAACAAGACGGTGCCACATGCCACACAGCACGCGAAACAATGGCGCAATTGCGAGGCGAGTTTGGTGAACAGTTAATTTCACGTTTCGGGCCGGTCAATTGGCCGCCTAGATCGTGCGATTTGACACCATTAGATTATTTTTTGTGGGGGTATGTCAAGGCTAATGTCTATAGGGACAAGCCCGCTTCGATTGACGCACTGGAAGCCAACATCCAAGCATTCATTCGTGAGATACCGGCCGATATGTGTGAAAGAGTATGCCAAAATTGGACTCAGCGGATGGGCTACCTGAGACGCAGCCGCGGTCAACATTTGCATGAAATTATCTTTAAACATTAAATTGCAAGGTTCAAACTATCGATTCAAATAAATATTTCATTCATTTTTTCGAATTTTTTGTGTTTTTTTTTTTTAAAAAGTTCTAAACCTCTTAAAAAATCACCCATTATAAAAATATTTAAACCTTTATCCTCCTCACATTTCAATCTAAAATCTTTTCAAAGATTTCATCTAAAATCCATAACCTATAGTTTAATATTAAATTCTCATGTTTATACATTTTGTATATGTGTGTCTTCATAAAATATTCATGAAAACCAAAAATAAAAAAAAATAAAAAATGTTGATGGCAGCCACTGTCCCCAAAGGCATTTAATTTTTCATCTTTCACTCTTGTCGTTATATGGCTCACACAGGAAACCAATTTATATAATTGATCAATTATCGAAAGTGGATGTTAAAATATTTTCGGTTCTCTTCCAAAGGACCATAATATTATATGAATTTATTAAAAGTGTACTTAAATTGAATATTTAGCACATCCTTTTTTTTTTTTGAATCCAAAGAAAACAACAAAGCAATAAAAACACGAAATAAAAATAAAACGAAAAGTCGGCCATACATAGACGTCATACACTGGCTATGGCTTAAAAAAGAAAAACAAATTTATGTAGCCATAACAGAATGCGGGATTTTTATTTTTGTTATTGGTAGTTTTGTTGTTGTAATCAATAGAAGAAAAAAAAAATGGAAAATAAAGAAACAGAGCCAATCAGATAAAATTCATTTTCCCCATTCGAACTTTTGAAAACTTTAATAAATTCGAAAGTAATTTTTCTCCTTTTACTTGTTTTTCTTTGCAGAGGTTTTTCTTTTTTTTCTTCAAAAATGTATAAAATGAATTTAAAATGAATTTTATAAAAGGTCTAAATGGTATTTTCTTTCATTTCATCATTTGTTTTTTTTTTTTTTTTTCTATTTACAGTTGCCAAACAGCAAGTTGTTGCCTACACTCAAAAGTCTCAGATTAAACATGAAAATCGCCATATACAGTTGGTACGCGAATATGGATTTCATCCAAGGACGAAGGCCACTGTCGAGGATGGCGATGTCCTGCCGAGAAAATTCGAACCTTTTCCTGAGAATATGTACGGCAAACCTCTGGAGGAAATCGATAATTTTATCTATGAAGAGGTAAGTGAGATATTCCGGCTTACAAGTCAACTTTTATCCTAAAATGAAAATAACATATATCTATAAGAAGGAATGGGGAGGGTAGGGGAAAGGAGGGGGAGGGACAGAGCATCAACATCATGAGTAAACATACATATTACAATTTTCTTGACAGGTTTTGCATTTTTTCTTTTTGAAATTGAAATATTTCTTTGGTAGAGACTTAAATAAGATTGAAAAATGAACATCCAGTTCCGAGGGATTTTCTACATTTTTTTTTTTTTTTTTCTTTGTATTATTTTTTACCAAACGTGACAAACAAGGGTGGACTTTGTGAAATATGCTCCTTAAGTAAGGACAGAAATCCCTTTATACTCACATTTTTACAGGCACATGGGCCTCTCTGGCTATGGGAATAGATTTTTTCTACCGCAGGCATATTCAAAATAGCCCGGAGGGTAGAGTTGCATTTTGTAGTTTTTGTTGTTGTCAAACAACTACATAGGTTAGAACTCCAAAAAAATTAGTTTTCAAGTTCTCAAGATACCAACAGTGTGATAGTATAGAGTATATATTTAATCCAATATTCGACAGAGTTGCATTGTAATATTGAAACCGAATATATCCGCCACAGTCACCTTGTCACACTCTCACAACGTCATGCTTTTACACGTTCAAGTTGTCACACTTTTCAAGTGTTTTGTTGTCACACTTTCACACTCTCAAACTGTCGCACTTCTTTACCTTTACACGTCTGCAGTCACACTATTAAACAATCACACTCTACTCAGTCACAATCTAACACAGTCACACTCTAAAACAGTCACATTGTAAGACATTTATACTCTAACACAAGCCACACTGTAACACAGTTATATTCTAATACAGTCACACTGTAACACAGTCCCACTATAACACCAGTCACACTATACAGTCACACTCTAATACCGTCATACTCTAATACAGTCACACTCTAATACAGTAATACAGTCACACTCTAATACAGTCAAACTCTAACGCAGTCACATTCTAATAGGTACACAGTGATACAGTCACACTGCAACACTACTACTCTGTAGCACTTTAAACAGGACAAACCCAGCATTTCAATTCCTGTGGCGTGTCTATCACACCAAAAGGTCTGGGTTTTAATTCAGTCTGGTTTTTTTTTCAGGGGAAAAATCCTCTAGGAGTCATTCGGTTTGTTTCATTCCATTCATCACGCACGCACGAATTTTTGAGAGTGTCGGTCACTTGCCCTAAGTCCGCCATCATTAATATATTTTTTTAGATGTCCTTCCAGATAATACCATAATAACATTTTCCCCTTGAAAAACAAACATTTTAGGTCTGGGGAAACCCTGGATTAAAGCCCACTGGCTGTTTACGCATATCTGATTATCAGTTCTTGCACGATTGAGTTGATATAGTAAATATAATTCCTTGTGGCCAGCAATTGACGAAGGTTACAAAATTACTTTCAAATTAATTTGCGACACTCATAGCCCGGACTTTAATATAGGAATGAGCATCACCCTAAGCTTCACATCTATTTAAATAAACCCAGTAGACCACAGAGCCTTTTATTATAGATGCTATTGTACTTTACCTATGGATCGGGCCGGAAAAAGGTGGGGTTTTGAATTGAATCAATTTCAACCAGGCTACTGTCTTTTGGAGTGAAAACGAGAATGATTGGTCGGTCTTTCTTTAAACTAATCGGTTCATCATCATCATTATTATACCCAGCACCACCATTGGAAAATTGGGTTTAATTCCAAGAAAATTACCCAACATTGCGGATTTAATTGGGATAATTGTGCACAGCCATCTGGCGACGACCGACGACGCACGATAAGAAAAGGACAATAAGATTTGTGTTGCTTTTTAATTTAATTACGAGAAAACGCAGGTGAGGGAAATTGAGATAGGATTCACAGCCGCAATCAATCAACAAGGTGTATTTTTTGTATGAATACACACTTTATTATAATTAACGATGAGAGGGCGTATTGACAGAGATTTATAGTTGACTTGTTATTAGTTTGAAAATGGAATGCCCGGCGCAATTGACTTCAATCGGATTCCTTGAACTTTAGCATTCGATTTTGTCCTATTGGCATTTACTGAATTCTGGTGCCAATCAATTTGTTTTGATTAGATCTTTATTTGTTGTAGAATAGAAATGTCATATTTTATTGTGTGTGATGTAGTAGGTACCTATTTCAAAGGATTGATGAATAGGTATACCAAAATTATGGTACTGTGAACTATACTTCGAATTATGTATGAATCGTGTTTTACTTTTTTTGTAATTGTATTTCATTGGAATGATAATTCATATACATATATATGTACATTAGTATGTTTGAAACCAAAGTGTATCATTAAGAGGTTTTTTTTAATTCACACACGCGCGTACGAGTGGATTTTTTTCATTAATTGATTGCATGAATCGATTTTTTTATGCTTGAGTACCTATAATTTTTATCTAAATAAACAGGATGGGTCAAAAGACTCTTTAGCCTACCACATATATTATACTTAGGACCAGTTTTGTCTGTGCTGAGTTAACTCTGAGTTAATCCAGAGTTAAATTTTAATCCTGCAAATAAATTCAACCCGAGGTTCCTTAGAAGCAGTTTTCCAGTTCGCAGTGGGTTGTAAAAGAATGCAATATTTTGTGAATGCAATCTTTAATGAATTCAATAAAAAAAAATGTCATTCATTAACTTTATTTTGACACCTCGACTTCAAATTATGCAATCACCATTATTTTACATCAAATAGATTACAATCATTTTTCTTCCCATTCATTTTACAACAATGAATTGAATGCAATCTTTTGGGTATTTAAGCAATATTTGCATTTCTTTGCATTCTTTGAATATTCTTTTGTATTTGTTTTAATTCCTTGTATTCTTCTGCATTTTTTGCACTCTGCATATTGGTTTTTGGTCTTCATACACCTTCCTTACGTACTTTTTTCCAAAAGAATTCAAAAGTATGCACACTTTGCAAGGAATGTAAAAGACTACAAAAAAGCATGCATGTTCAAAAGATTGCATTCAATTGATTTCTGTAAAATGAATGGGGAAACAAATGATTGCAACCTTTTCGATGTCAAATGAAGGGTGATTTAATTAATTTGAAGTCTAAGTCTAAAAGTGAAGGCAATGAAAGCAATCGTTTAGGTAATAGAATTGAAAAAGAAAAGACTGCATTCACAAAAGATTGCATTCTTTTACGACCCTGTCCCGGGGTGGCTGCTTTATTTCATTTCTTATCATTTTGGCGTTCTTCGATTTTAAAATTCGATGCTCAATTTCTGCCTTTTATTCGAACTTCAACGTGCTTAAAAAAAAAAAACAAATATTTCATAGTTTTCGACTTCTTAAGCACAGAAATTTTCGAATAAGTCTTAAAGTACCTACATACATACATATTTCAATTAATTTTCCAAAGTCTTGATTTTTCTAAGCTTAGTCGAACGATGCAGAATGGAAAAACACAAATTTGAACTAGATGCTTTATAAAAATTACATTGTCTATATGAAAAAAATATTTTTTTACGAAGCAACGCCAGTACGGATCTGCTAGTTTTTTTTACAGAATAAAAAATGCAATAGTACGCATAATTTTTTCTAATAAAAATCGTTAGAATCGATGTAAATATAACCTTTAAAAAGGGTTGTTTGGCAGGTAAGTACCGTTATTTTTGGAGGTACACAAAATATTTAATCGCTTCTAAGAAATCACTAAAAAAAACTTCAAGTTCAAAATTTCAAGAAAATCGCTTCGGAGGTTTAAGCTGTAGGCTGAGGTACAGACAGCAAGACAGAATTGTAGGACTAACTTTTTTCTAAGATACAGGTACATTATGTATACTTATAGCAAAGTTAAAAAAGGGTTATTTTATTAAGACCAACCTAGGAAACTCTTTGTTAGTAAAGGGTGTTTTTTTAGACGTGCGGTTTTTAATCTGACAATACTTTTTTTCGGAGCTGTCAATGTCACTTGATTTATGCTCAGGTTGATTTGGCATTTCATTATTAATAGACCTACTTCTGAGCAACTTTTGCAAATCATGCAAATTTATTACCAAAATAATGTTTCGGTTCGCGTGACGCATCGCGCGCTGCTTCTAATATTGGGTGGACATAATCGCAAAATCACATAATTTCGAGCAACCATGGATCGGTTTCGCACCACGTTTATTCTAGTGGATAATGCGCATCCTCAGAGACGCCGTACAGTGCACACCGAAGACGCTATTGCTGCTGTTGAGCAGAGTATCGAAGAAGAACCGAATGAGTCCACAATTGGAGCTGTCGAAAATTGGGCCTCCCGGCTGGAATATATTAGAGCCATGGCAAACCCTTATCTTTATAATAAAGCTAAATTCTTGGCCATAACGTTAAATTAAATGCGTTTTATTTCTTCTTGAAAACCACACGTCAAAAAGAACACCCTTTATATTCTAAGGATAGTTTAAAAATGGTGGACTAATAAATTAGCAAAAACAAAAATGTAAGCTGAACCACTCTTATATACATAAAATATTTAACTGAGCTATAAGGATATCCGAAGTTTTTTTTTTTGACAAATCGAAAGAAGAGGGTTTTTTTCTTTTTTTATTAAATTGTTCAACAAAGTAAAGTTATTTTCGTGTAAAAAATTGAGTCTGAAGCCGAAGAATGTTTAAATAACCCTTAAGCAATAATAGATTAAAAAAGTAAATGATCCTCTTAAAGATTCATGTGCGTTTATATTTTATTTGAGAGGATGAGAGGAAACGGATCTATGATCAAATTTTTAGCTCACCATAAATCTCCTTAAAAAATTATCCCTCTTCGAGCAATCATTTTCAATATATCTTGATTTACCTATGTACACATTTTATTGATTTCACAAAAAAATCATTGAATAAGTGGATATTTACATACATAATGTAGGCAGGTAGGTATACCAAAATACTCAAAAAAAAAAAAAAAAAAAAACTGGCAAGTGCTTTGAAATTCCTTCCAAATCATTGACTTCATAAGAGCAAATCAATAAATTTGAACAAACGTTGTTCAAATTATTTCGGAAATCGTTCAACATCTCGACTCATCTTCCATCTGATGTTTCCCCATATAAATGAACGTTTACAGCCTGTTACATTTTTTTTTTGCAAAACAAAATCGAATCAACGAAATTTTCCGATCAAAAATGAAACAAAACAATAAAATTGCAAATTAAATTATTTTTTGTACACGGAAATTCCCCTGCTTTTCTGTATAAGTATAGGCATACCTGAATGATTTAGCTTTTTCCATCACCATCCTTTTTTTTATGTCACAGCTTGCTTTGAATGCTTCGTTTTTTTCATTATCTCATAATTTATCGCAAGAATTTTGAACATCAAGGACAACGACGACGACTACAACGTTGACTATAGTACTAAGCCTCCAACAAACACCGCACCGTCGCGTCGTCGACAGAAGACAACGACGTGCTTTTGCTTTGAAAGGTAGATATAATATATTTTATGTGTTTTCATCCATCTAACAAAATGAACAGCAACGGTTTTTCGGAAAAAAAAAAAATTATGTTAATTACCCAAAATGCTTGAAACGCTTCATGCCCACATACATATGATATTAACGTGGTGAAGTCTTTGTAATTATAAGTAAATTACAACCGATCCTTGTCATTTCACTCACATGTCGTCTTAAAATGATAAACACGGCCGTATTTAGGATATAAATAACCCTTCAGGCTTAACCAATAGAGAGTATGGTATCTAAAAGAAAGTTGGTAATTTTAAGGAGCAACTTAGAGGCTCTGGGATTTTAGCATCTCCTTAGGTGGGATATTCGCAACAAAAAATGCCATCTGAAAGGTCCGTAGTTGGTCACAACTAGTTTCAGAAATTGGTCAGCCATAGAAAATTTTAAATCAAAGGTTAAAGTTTTTCAAGGATTGATTGTGATTTTAAGCACCTCATTTTTGGGATATTCGAATACAAATATTTGAAAGTTCATTAAATTGTCAAAAAAGGTTAAATTGTTTAGACCAATTACTGAAACAAATAATTGATTTCCAGATGGTATATTTTTTTTTCGAATAACCCAAAAATGAGGTAGATACTAAAAATCTCTCCGACTTACCAAAAATCTTTAAAAAATCGAACACAAACGAATGGCAGACCGATTACTGAAACAAATAATTGATTTCCAGATGGTATATTTTTTTTCGAATAACCCAAAAATGAGGTAGATACTAAAAATCTCTCCGACTTAGCAAAAATCTTTAAAAAATCGAACACAAACCTATGGCTGACCAATTACTGAAACAAATAATTGATTTCCAGACGGTATATTTTTTTTCGCATAACCCAAAAATGAAGTAGATACTAAAAATCTCTCCGACTTACCAAAAATCTTTAAAAAATCGAACACAAACCAATGGCTGACCAATTAGTGAAACAAATAATTGATTTCCAGACGGTATATTTTTTTTCGAATAACCCAAAAATGAAGTAGATACTAAAAATCTCTCCGACTTACCAAAAATCTTTAAAAAATCGAACACAAACCAATGGCTGACCAATTAGTGAAACAAATAATTGATTTCCAGATGGTATATTTTTTTTCGAATAACCCAAAAATGAGGTAGATACTAAAAATCTCTCCGACTTAGCAAAAATCTTTAAAAAATCGAACACAAACCAATGGCTGACAAATTACTGAAACAAGTTGACTTTATATGAGATCCACTATAAGACCTTTCAGATGGTATAATATCCCGAATATCCCATAAATGAGGTACTTATAATATTTAAAAACTTGAAAAAATCTTCAAAATTTCGTAAGAAGAGTCTGTTACTTACCAATTACTGAAACTAGTCGACCTCTTTTCACCAATTACTAACCTTATAGAATTTTTTGTGGGAATAACCCCGAATAGACCAAATTTCAAACTAGTTTCAGACTTTGAAACACAAACGGTTGGTCTTACGAAATAAGCCAATCCCAATATCCTCACACATTTTGTATGGAAAAATCGTTTTTTTTTTCAAGATGGCAGAGTCCAAGAAAAAGATTGCTGAAACGATTGGAAATCAGTTAATCTACCGACTCATAAAAAATATCCTGATGATGTCTACCAAAACTTTAAAGACATCATAAGGCTCTAAATAATTTAACCCTTAAAATGTTAAAATAGGGTCTTTGTTTTCCGTATGTTAAAAACCATATACATACCTTAAATAATAATTTGTGAGTAAATGCAGACCTGCACTAACATAAACTTCGTTAAGGCTCTTTAGAAAATAAGGAACAATAAAACACATCACACACATATATATCATTCCACCAATCTGTGAAATAATCCCGGAAATTCTATCGCTTGTGAGGAATGAGGATTTGTACAAGGCATTCTTCGCATGTCTTGATATATGTACATATCTACCTAAACGTATCTAAAGACTAACACCGACACTATGTAGGTACTACGTTCTTAAGTGCGTTCCCTCCAAGGACCTATTTAAACTGATAACTTTTCCTCGAACGAGCTCAGTTAAAGGGAAAAGAATATACAAAATAGGTACACAAACACATTAAGCTGTAAATTTTATACGGTATATCGTATATGTATGTATCTAGATTAAGGCTTCTTAAAGGCGAGTAAGAATTCCATCATGTAGGTAATACCTATAAAAAAAATAAATCTTTGTTTGGGGTTGCGGTTGAATTGTTACCCTTTGCTGCCAGCTGGGTAACAATATTAATCTTTCATAAAAGAAGAAAATTATTACTTTTGATTGTTTAATATCTATTCTGAAGGTCTTTAAAAAAACCAAAAGGATTCTGTTATTTGGTTTTTTGGTGGCTCATACATTTTGTTTAGTATTGCTGGAGCTGCAGAAAGGTACCAATGAATTGAAAGTATGTAATTAAATCGAAAAGAGTCTTTTCATTCTCTTCAAAGAAATGGCGCCCCCGCGTGGTATTGCGAACTATAACTTTTTTGAACAATTGGAACTTAATGGCAGGGACAGAGAATAACAAGAAAATAAATTTATATTAGGGATGACACTTTTTGAAGATAGTATTCTTAATACTAAATAGATTACTTGATGATCTATGAAACCGAAAACAAAATCCAAAACTTTCAATTAAATAAGGGTATACCAGAAAATAAAGAAATTAAGTATTTTACGACTCGAAAATCAGTATACAAAAAAATGTCTAGATGTGTAGTACCAGTTTTTTTTTACTTGCGAGTATAGGTACTAAGTATATGGGAAGTTATGGATTCGTACAAAAAATCGAACTCGAGATTTATCACCAAAAATAACGGTAGGTACCTGTCATACAAAATTTTTTGGCCAAAAAGGAAAATCTTATTTTTCTCAAAATCAGCTCCACAGATATAAAAAAAAAACTTTTGTAAAAACAAAATGGCTCCGGAAAAATAAATATCAATGGTACTTCCCATACTGAACCAATTTTTTTATGAAGAATTATTGACACATTTTAAATAATATTGTCTACCAAAATTTTCAAGGAGAAATTTTTTGGATTTTTAAAAAAAAGTTTGAAATTTTTTTTTAAATCTCAATATTTCAAAAACGACTATGTCGATTTTTATTAAACTTGGCAAAAAGCAGTTTAACATTATCTAGAAGATTTAAAAAAAAAAAATATTCATATAACCAAAACTAACGATACCTCTCATACAAATGTTTAAAAACCAATAAGGAACATTTTTTTCTCAAAAACGACTCCTACGATTTTTATAATTTGTTTGTGTGTGTCGAAATAAGATTATCTGCCTTACTGATTAAAATTAAATTTTTATACAGAAGCTTTTAACATGTTTAAATAATATTGCATATCAAAAGTTTCAAAAGTTTACCAATTTTTTTTTTCTTAAAAATGTTAGCAAAATTTTATTATTTTTAAAACCGCTACTACGATTTTTAATTTTTTTTCTTTATAGATAAGGTTTATATAGGAAATCAGATGATGTTCATCGCGTTGGGTTCAAAAGAATTTCAGAAGTATTTTTATCAATTTCTAATTTTGTTGATTTAAAACAATTTTCTAGTTTAAAAAATAGAATTTCCTTGCATGCATATTGCATATGTTATAATTGGGGCTTTGTTGTTAATTTTTGTATACTCACATAATACTGCGTGCAACTTAACAAAGATTTTAGAAATGGGAAAAAATGTATATACTCCGATAACTAATTTATTGTAGACTTTAGAACCATAGGGTGATCGCACAAAAGAGCAAGTTCGTGCGACGCAGTCGTGCATTTTTTTAAATTAACAACCTGAATTCTATTTTTTAATTTTATTTTTTTTTTAAGAAAACTGCTGCAACGATTTTAAAAATTTTGTTGGAGTAAATTAATTTTTTTTTAAGAATTCAAACGGTGTTCATCAATTTTTTTTAAAGAGTTGTATTAGCAATTTAAAGAACGAGTTTAGTCCTTTGTACCAATTTTTTTCTAATTTTGTACAAGCATGTGTTACAATATAGTCAAAATTAAGTTCGGGAAAAGTGTACAAAATTTCAAAAACAAAAGCATTATCAAAATTCAGAAATTTGAAATATTTGCAAATATGTGTGCTACATCATAGTTTGTAATGCAGAAATGTAGCAAATTTAAAAGTTCTATTTCAAAATGTTGCGCACTGTTTCCACGAGACTAGAAAAAAAAATTGTTTGGGAATGATTTTTTTTTATTGAAAACAATTCTGAGACAAAATCTGATCGATTCTGATTAAACAATTTTGACAGTTTCAAGTTGGCAACCAAATTTTAAGGTCAACGACGCCGACGCAAAAAAATCAAAATAATCTAAGATATTTTTTTTTAAAAATGTTATTATTTTTTCTGGTTGCTGTACTTAAAATCTGAAATCGGACTAAATATTCTGACAGTTTGTAAGAAGTATCGACTAAGGCATTTGCCGAACTCTTTTTTTAAGTCTTCATCTATCATCTGAGAACCTCTGTTCGCCATTTTTTTAACTGATTATTTGAAGTTTTTAGGCATACTAATTTGAATCCAAAATTATTTTATTTATATACCAGAAAAGAAATGTCCTTTAAAAAGGATTTCGAATTTTAGTCCAGTCTAGGGCTCTGTCTAACGTTATTTGTTACATTTGTCTTATTTTTAGGTGGTTATTAGATTTTTCACTAATGGCATAAGAGATATTGCTCAATTTTGAAAACAGTTGCTTAAAAGTAAAAAAAAAATCGTAAAATCCTAAAGAAATCTAATTAACTAACTAATTTGAGCAATGTTTCATTAATTTTTGCTTTAAAACTTTCAATTTTACCCCACAAGAAAGGGGGGAATTAAAAAATATTAGAAGAGTACAAAAAACTAAGCTACTTTAATACATTTATTTTTTATTTTATTTTTTTTTAATACTTTTTCACTAAGATTGCCATCACTGATTGAAAGCAAGGACAAAAACTATTGGAATGTTCCATTGTCAATGCTTTTACAGAGGGCTTCACGTCTACATGTTTCTGAATATTAATAATAATTGCATCCTATATTTGAAACTTATAAACATATATTTCATTTTTTTTTTTGTAGAGTTATTTGCTGTGGCAATCTTTTGTTTAAATCCATCGAACTGAAAATATTGAAACTCAAAACTCGGTGAATTGTGATAGTTTCATTTGAGCAAAATGTTCAAATGAAATCGAATAGCGCAAGCAAGGCTAGGCTAACGTGAGAACAAAAACGCTCTGGTTAAGTGCAAGCTTAACTGGGGCAATACTTTAGCTTTTTTATCAAAATAGTCAACAAAAAAAATCTAACAAAAAAATGAGGGTTCAGTTTTCAATGCAAACACTAACACATATATGTAGGTAAATATACATATGTAGGTACCTACACAAACCTAAACAAGTAGGACACTCACTTAAAGTGGAGCAATGTGTTTGATATTTCGTTGAAAATCGCCTGATGGAATAAAAAGTATCTGAAAGTCCATTGGGTTTGCTGTTATTATTGTCAGGAAAAAAAATTCAAGTGATGCTGGAATTTTTTTTTTTTTTTTGAAGTATGACCCATGAGGCTTTAGGTTAGAAACATTCAATGGTGATATACGATATACCTACATTAGAAAATGAGGCCATACATTAAGAAAGAAAACTATAAATTAGCTTCGGAAGAAAAAACATATACCCGAGGCAAAGTTGGCTTTATGAACCACCAATAAACAATAAATATATTTAGAAAAAGGTTTAATCAGTTTGTTGTTTCTTTTCACTGTTTTTCGGTTTGATTGTTTTTTTTTTTAAACTTATTCAAATAGCTCTTCTCTTACCCCTTTAATCCACTTTGATTCGAAAACCAATTTTTTGTTCAATTGCTTTTTGCAACTTTTGATCTTGCAATCTCTGCAATCCAATTCTGCCACATATATAACGGCGAACCATTAAAAACAATCGATTTTTTGCGTTTTACCACACACCAACATACATATGCGCATTATGTATAGTTTGGGACAATTATGGTGGCTGGAGCTTTCATGGTTGTCGAATGAACTTTAGTTAAACCACATATTGGATTTTATCGCAACCTTTCTGACAATCATCATTTCCAATCGTTATTCTTTTTTTTTGCTGTCGGATCTATAGGGGAAGTATTGGTTTGCATGTAACAAAAAAAAACTCAGGATTTAATCAAACCAACATAACGACTACGCGGAGGAGTCAAAAAAGTCTACGGTGGCATTGTCATGGAAGTTCTCATTCAATATATCGTAAAACATCGATGTTTTTATCCGATATATCAGTAAACATCGATATAACGATTCGATACAATACATCGAATAAAGCATCGATATATTTTTTCTATGATGGAATATGAAGAAAATTTAAAAAGAAAAATTCTTCTGTTTAAGTGGAGTGACTGAATAAAATTCAAGTTAAAAGTTCAAGTGAGCTCAACTCCATAAATGCGTTTCGCCCCCAGGTACGATAGTTGGGCTCATCAGTTAGATGGCTATCGTACAGTTTAAAGACACATATTTGTATCGATGTGTACCGACTAATATAAAAATCTGAATTTAAACAAATTCCCTTAGAATAATAAAATTCCCAGTATCCTTTGTCCTTATGTGGATAGATGGACGGATACACTTCAAGTTAATAATTCCTTAAAAAAAAGATTTGAAGTTCAGTTTAAAGTCATCTAGAATGGATACCGCCTATACACAGAAGATTTGGGTCATTTTATCTCGAGGTCAGCTTTACCGATTTCGGTTCAAATTACAATTTTTTTAAATAAAATGAATTTTGAACAATAAGAGCAATTTAGTGCGACTCCTCACCTCCAATATATTTGCTTTTTTTTTGGAAAATATTTAATTGAATAAATGTGAATGCTTCATATGTAATAATTATCGACAGTAACGTAACGTGTTGTTAGGATATTTAGGTACACTTTGTATATATACAACATTTATCTATTTTAAATTTCAACATAGTTACATAATTGATATTTAATATTACTTTTATGATTATTTGGTTTGTGGTTGTTAAAATGATATACATATATTTATTCGAGAACATGAAGGATAAATTTTCCAAATCTAATTTAAATATTGTTCATTAATTTCAACTAAGTGCTCGATTTCACAAAGTTTTTATTTTTGGCATTACTAGGGAGAGAGATATCAAATAAATTATTGTTGTGGTTTAAAATTTGCTCGTTAGGATTTTTTGGAAGTTAATTTGATATTTTAACGATATTTAAGTGAAATTTTAGATTAAATAAAAGTATAGATATCTCAACAATAAACAGGGTTATTTATGTGTTTACAGGGAGTTTTGGGTATAAGATGCGGCAAGGGGCTAGTGATTTTGAAAAACTGAAAATAAGAATATTGAAGGGTAAAAATTGGTTCTAAAAATATTTTCTGTTTTTAAATCTTCAAGATAATGCTAAAAAACTGTTTTTTGCTGAGTTTTATAAAAATCGATTGAGTTGTTTTTTTAAAATACTGAGTTTTCAAAAAATTTTCAGTTTTATTTTTTTTTTTTTTAAATTTTGGTACACAATACTATTTGGAACTAGCTGGCCCGCGCGACAAACCTAAGCTGCGCATAAAATTACAAAAGAAAATATTAAAAAATATTTAAACTACTTTTTTGTAACCGATAACTACTTCCTGGGTTTAAACCCACTTCACCTTCACGTTATGAATGACTAAATTCTTAAAAATATGGTGAAAGAACTATTGTTATCAAAACCCACTTTTTATGTTTACCCCATTTCACTCTATAAATATGTATCAATTTTTTTTTAAATAACCTGTCACACACAAACATATTTTTTAAAATCGGATATTCATTTTTTTTGTTTTTTTACTCCACTTCACCCTATAAATATCAATTTTTTCCTAATTCCTAAAGCTACCTCATACAAAAATCTTTGATATAAACAGACGTTTTTACTCCATATCACCTTCTAAGAACCAATTTTAAAAAAAAATAACTCTAAAGCCATCTACTAAAAATAAACTTTCAAACACAAAAAGAAAATTCCCTAAGAAAAACCTTTCCAACAAAAAAAAAAAAGAAGTTCTTCAATTTTTTTTTATTTTTACCCCATTTCACCCTAAAAATAGCAAAACTTTGAAAAAAAAAAGGGGAATGACAACTGTCAAACTTAGCTGTCATTTGGAGTGTCATAATATTAGTTGAATGTTTGCCATTTAAGAAAGTGAATCCCTTGACAGTCGAACAACGCGTTAAAATTATTAAAACTTACTACAAAAGTGGTGATTCAAACGTAGCCACTTTTCGCGCACTACACGATGCTTATAATCGTCGTAATCGACCGACTACCCAAGCAATCGGTAAAATTGTAAAGAAATTTGGAGAGAGTGGAAGCCTTTTTGATGTCGTAAGGCCTGTGCAGTGCATCATCGTTTAATGCACGCTCAGTCAAAAATATTGCTGCTGGAAGTGCAAGTGTTGCTGATGATCCGAATTCGTCTATTTCCCGGCGTTCGCAGCAAATGAACGTGTCGTTGCCGATTTTTTTTGGCTGGCGATTGAAGATCATGATTTAGGCGATATGTGGCTTCAACAACAGGGGCCAACAAGCCACACAACACGATCAATTAATGCCTTTATTGCGTCAGAAGTTTCCTGATCGACGTCAGTTGGCCACCATTAGATCATGCGATTTGGCACCGTTAGATTTTTTTCTTTAGGGCTACGCAAAATACCGTGCTTACGCGAATAATCAACGAACTCTAGACGCATTAAAAACCAACGTGGTTAAAAATTACCTTCCCGAGGCGGCCATTTGAATGATATTGTGTTTCACACTAAATGGCAAAGTCCAAACTAAATATATAATGAAATAAAATTTCTATACAAAATATATCGCTGTGTGAGTTTTATTTAGCTTTATTTTTGAAACCGAAAAATTAATGACCCTTTACATATTCCCATGGGAAGAAATTGCACACCACACTTTTTTGTACAATGCAAACGTTTTACACTTTGCGACTTTATCAGACTTTCGCCAAACGAGTAGGCTTTTCAGACTGTATCTGTATGGACATTGAAAAATGAGTGTCAAAATCTATTATACAATTTAACAGCCAGAATTCTGAAGCCTTATTTGAATTCAAGCTTATCAACTCAAGTTTTGGTCTCAATTTGACAATGATATTGAGAAGTGTTGGAAATCGAAATATCATCACTAGCCGTGTTTTGGTGAAAATTATAGGCAGCCCAGTAATGAATTATGAATAAAACCCTAATAGCCATTTTTATATTTACTTTTCTTTTGTAATTTTAATGTTGGTAATCGTGACAAATTAAATGACATTCGATGTCAAAACAAATTCCTTATCTTTCACAAACAATAATCAGTGACAATCATAAAATTAACAAACTTTAATAATTGATATGATGGATAACGAAACAGAAGAGGTAACAACATAATACTTTATGTGCTTAACAATAAACTAGGTCTTATTACCACTTCTACACTTACCAATTGATGAAAATTTATATTCAAATGGAACCAACATTCGTTTTATGGTTTGAAATTGTGCTCGGGCGCGTTCGAAGGTACATTTTTGCACTTGGCTTACACGGGACATAGTTAATGTCCAGTGAACAATCAATTCCATATTTGTCAACCCTTTTATTTGAATTCAGATGGATTGATTCTTCTTTTCAAAACAAGGCCAGTAATTCCGAAACCAATAGTGGTTTATGTAGACTATCAAGTAATAAACAGTCAAATTTCATTGAAGGATGGCTAAGATGATGATGAAAATTAAAAATTCTAAAATGTTTGCATTTTATTTTCTGCTCCGGAAAAATGCATTTTCAGGGCAATCGGTTGACATTTGGAATGAAATATTTTCGATATCATCAAATATAATTTGTCCCCTATCTGTCAAACCATCAAATGTCAAATTCCATTGAAGGATGGCTACGATGACGATGGATTAAAAAACCTTTGAAAAATTCGAAAATGTTTCTATTTTATTTTCTGCTCCGAAAAAATGCATTTTCAGGGCAATCGGTTGACATTTCGAATGAAATGTTCTCGATAAGATCAAATATAATTTCTCCCCTATCTGTCAAACCATCAAATGTCAAATTCCATTGAAGGATGGCTACAATGACGATGGATCAAAAAACCTCTGAAAAATTCGAAAATTTTGAGATTTTATTTTTTTGAAAAGGGTAATTTTAGAGCTTTCTGGTCAATTTTTATTTCGAAATGAAATGCCTTAACGCATGTCTGAGAAAAAAGTTTATACAACCGACTTTTTTTACCCGGTGTGCATTTAAGAACACACCCATTAATTTTGTTTTTGCTTGTGTGTAAAAATCTGCTGAGCTGCCTATTCACTCTTTCAAAAAACACGACTACTAACGGGTGATTTTTAAGTTGGTTTGGTTTTGGCAACACTGGTTTTGACAGCTGACGTGTGTTTAGTACCTTGTGTCACTGTCAAACAGCTTCAGTTTGGTTTGCAATTTAACCATGGATCGTCTTACAAATGAACAACGCTTGCAAATTATTGAATTTTACTATCAAAATTCGTGCTCGGTTCGAAATGTTCATCGCGCGCTGCTTGTGTTCAGCGATGAGGCTCATTTTTGGTTGAATGGGTACGTAAATAAGCAAAATTGCCGCATTTGGAGTGAAGATCAGCCAGAAGCATTGCAACAGCTACCAATGCATCCCGAAAAAGCCACTGTTTGGTGCGGTTTATGGGCCGGCGGCATTATTGGGCCTATTTCTTCAAAGATGATGCGAATCGCAGCGTTACTGTCAATGGTGAACGCTACCGAGCGATGATAACAAACTTTTTTTTGCCCGAAATGGAAGTTCTTGACTTGCATGATATGTGGTTTCAACAAGACGGTGCCACATGCCACACAGCACGCGAAACAATGGCGCAATTGCGAGGCGAGTTTGGTGAACAGTTAATTTCACGTTTCGGGCCGGTCAATTGGCCGCCTAGATCGTGCGATTTGACACCATTTGATTATTTTTTGTGGGGGTATGTCTAGGCTAATGTCTATAGGGACAAGCCCGCTTCGATTGACGCACTGGAAGCCAACACCCATTCATTCATTCGTGAGATACCGGCCGATATGTGTGAAAGAGTATGCCAAAATTGGACTCAGCGGATGGGCTACCTGAGACGCAGCCGCGGTCAACATTTGCATGAAATTATCTTTAAACATTAAATTGCAAGGCTCAAACTATCGATTCAAATAAATATTTCATTCATTTTTTCGAATTTTTTGTGTTTTTTTTTTAAAAAAAGTTCTAAACCTCTTAAAAAATCACCCGTTATAACAATTTTTCGAACAACTTTACATGCGTTAAAGATTAAATTTACATTTTCTCGTACATTTCTGATGCTTTAACTTTTATTCAATGTCAGCTTTGAACTTATTTTCAAGTTCAAAAACATCAATAGCTTAGGTATGAGTATGTTCAAGTGTACATATGTTATATGCCATTAATTATGATTTACAAACTATTGAGGGTGTAGATTTTAAATAATTGAACAGTGAATTTTCCAGCTAGACTGAACTTCTGCGGAGAGTTAAATTGTAACAAGAAAAAGTAAACAATTTTTTTTTTATTTTTATTCTACAAACTTTTTGAGGTTCAAAAATGACTGCGTAGTCACAAAAATATCGAAAGCTATTTAAATGAATTATTAGTTAAAAACAACCAAGGATCCTTCTGGGGTCCTGTCCATATATACATTTATGTTGGGTATGTGTGTATAGGCACCCATATAATGTAGAATCTATAAAAAAGATTAATGGGTGCAACATATATTGCGAGAAAGCAAATTTGAGTGGACCGAAAGGGTTGCCTGATATATATTTTTATGTATGATTTATTTACGTGATTTTTTATGAAACTCAAAATAATAATGTTCTTTTTATTGCAAATACCCAAAGAAAACGGGTGGTTGGAATGTTTTAAAATTCTCTCAACACAAATTAATTCAAAGTGCTGAAGGAAAGAATTTTAAAATTTAAACTTTAAACATTCGAGTTCCAGTAAGGTGACTTATATTGTTATAAAGGGTGTTTTTTTAGAGGTACAGAACTTTGAAGTGGAATAAAACAAAGCTGACTTTTTTAAATTGACATGATATTTACTTTATCCGAAAGATAATCTTCTGGTATTATAATTTAAATATGATTTCTGGCATATGACCGCCACGGCTGGCTCGGACGTAGTCTAATCTGGAGGTCCAATTTTCGATGACTTTTTCCAACATTTGTGGCCGTATATCGGCAATAACGCGCCGAATGTTGTCCTCCAAGTGATCAATCGTTTCGGACTTATCGGCGCAGACTAGCCACTTCACATAACCATACAGAAAATAATCAAGCGGCGTTAAATTGCACGATCTTGGAGGACAATTCACGGGTCCGTAACGTGAAACTATGCGGTTACCAAACGTTTCCTTCAATAAATCAATTGTGGCACCAGCTGTGTGACATGTTGCGCCGCCTTGTTGAAACCACAGCTCCTGCACATCATGGTTGTTTAACTGATGAACGAAAAAATCAGTTGTCATGGCTCTTTAGCGGTCACCATTGACTGTAACGTTCTGGCCAGCATCGTTTTTAAAGAAGTATACGGAGCAATTATTCTACCAAACCATAAAGCACACCTAACAGTCAGTTTTTGTGGATGTGACGGTGTCTGAACATACACTTGAGGATTATCATCACTCCGTACATGACACACTGACGTATCCATTCAACAAAATGTGAGCTTCATCGCTAAACAAAATTCGGTTATGAAAATTGGAACAACGGCACAATTTGGAAGCGTTGTTCAAGCGTCAGTCTATTCATGTTGAAATGCCAAACCAAAGTCCCCTTTCACACGAGAAAACTGAGTTGCCAGCAACAATCAGTTTGTTGGTGAGAAGGGCAAGAAGTAACAGGGGAAAATGAAATCTTCCCGGTCAACGATTCGAGGAGATTTTTTTGACATTCCTCTTCACACACACAGTAGAGTGGAAAGGAAAATACAGAAAGTTTCCACGATTTTGTTTCTTCGTGTGAAAGGTACAGGAGATTTTTAAGGAAATTAAAAGAAAACGTCAAAAAAATCTCCAGCAACTTGTTTCCTCGTGTGAAAGGGGACAAACTAAAAATAAATCATTTGACAGCTGACAAAATGGCCGCCTGTTTAAATACTGTTGCCAACTTAAAGTTCTTTACCTCTAAAAAAACACCCTTTATTTAACAAAATTTATTTAAAAAATAAAACAAACATGGTAATCTCTCTGACCGCCATTATATATGAAGAACCTCAATAATTATAATCATAAACTTTGTACAGACGTTCTAACTGCCTCATTGAGTTTAACACTCCTTTTTTGACATTTCCTTTTATACACACATTAGCATTAAGACGACCGACGACAGCAATGGCAATGGGAACGGCGACGAATGGATTACACGCAGTTAAGTTAGACTTAACTGCTTAACAACGCTAATCTTTTGAAGCAGTCATCAGCAGAGTCTATGTCAAAATATTTGGATTGTCGTTTTCTTTGCTTTTTTTCGGATAATAAAATTGGTATACATATAGGTTTACGAGTGTATAAGTGTGTATAATTTGATGAGGAAATTAGTTCTTCATCCGGAAACACAAGAGGATGTTGAGGGTGCAAAAAATGACGGAAGTATTTATTAAATTGAGCAAAGTTAAGTAATAAATAATAAAATGCTATCCTTTCATTTTGTTTGACCTTTTGCCAACAAATTGGATTGAGAGAAGATTATTATGCGTAAATCTTTTCATAAAACTTTTTTATTGGATCATTTTTACTAAATATATGAATTATGGACATTAGAGCGATGATTAATTTATTTATGTATTTATGTAGATTTTAGAATTGTGTTTTATTGTAAATTTAAATACATTAGAAGAAGAAACCGGTGGCGTAAAGGTTATGCCCTTTTCGATTGGAGTCAGAATGACAGTTCTTCTTCTGAAAAGAAGAGAATTTTGCTTCTGATTTTGTTTTCAGAATCGTTTTAGAAGGGTTCACACGTATCAAATCGTTCTCCCGGATTACCAATCGAAAAGGCCATTAGTGTCTAGGAGGTAGGACTGTCATGCTTCGTATAGGTCCCCTCCATTCCTGCAAACAAACTCTGGCTCTGGCTCTGGCTCTAGCTCTGCACTGCAGAGGATCGGCGTCATGTTTCCGACATAAGTTGTTCAACGGTGAGGTTCATTTCTGTCATAACGTATACATACGTCAGCTGTCAAAACATGGAATACACATAATTTCAATGTTGCGAACACAACGTTACTTAGCAGCAGCCACAACTGCAAGAGTTCAGCAACTTTTAACTTTTCAGTGCAGCATTTTTGATATTTCAATTGATGGAGGTGAACCATGACCATTTCAACTCGAAGAGGGTTTATATAGGCGTTTAAATGAGCTCCATCAAGCTCTCTTCAATTACTCATGTTTATTTTTTCTTTAAAACATTTTATAAACATATAGGTAACACAATTGAATTACGCTTGTAATAAAAGAAAATTCTTCAATTTCAGTGTCCATTTTTAAATTTTTATTTTCGCTCATGACATCAAAGCATCAAATGTCAGAAAGCTGCACATGTACAGCTGCATTGTGGGCACGTAAGAAAAAGCACGTACGTACGTAACAGCTATAGCAGCTGCAGTTCCATTTCCAGTTGAAGCATTATATTGTGTTCCAGCAGTAAAGTCTAACTGGATAGCCGGATACGAAAGAAATTAGAATGCAACATTACTCCCGTCATTGGGCAACACTTGTCGAATTGTTCAAACGCTTCGTCAAAAATTGGAATTTGAAGAGTGATTCAAATGGATGATATTAAGGATTACCCAATTATCTCAAAAACGGTTGTAATGATTTTTATTAAACATCGATTTTAAGAAAACTGCGTTCAAGGTTTTCAATAAAAATTTCGCATAACGGAAAAAGACATTCAACGTTTTTTTTTTAGAAAATGGTCTTATTTTTGTGTTACTTGCGTATGTATATCTTTGCAATAACTAGACCGATTTTGTTTTAATTTTCCAATCTGGTGCTTGACAATAGTTCAAACAATATTGCGTTTAAAAATAAATTTAAAAAAATGTTGAATCAAAATGAAAAATTCAAACAAAAAAATAAATGTTATAAGTATTCTGACTTATTTTTAACATTTTCTCGTTAAAGAACTCTTAACTTACTTAAAGTACTCTTAACGTTATTCTGGATTACGAGGGTTGAGCTTTTGCTAGGATACAGGTACAGATCTTTCTTCAAAATCGTGCTATGTAGTAAAGGGTGTTTTTTCAATCGGGCAATACTTTTTTCAGAATCGGTCTTTTTGACAGCTGTCACTTGATTTATGCTCAGTTTGGTTTGCCATTTCATAATTAACAGACTTACTCCTGAACAACGTTTGCAAATCGTCCAAATTTATTACCAAAATAATGGTTCGGTTCGCGCGACGCATCGCGCGCTGCCGTCCAATATTCGGTCAACATAATCGCAAAATCGCATAAATTCGAGCAACCATGGATGGGTTTCGCACCACGTTTACTCTAGTGGATAATGCGCATCCTCAGAGACGCGCGCCGTACAGTGCGCATCGAAGACGCTATTGCTGCTTTTGAGCAGAGTATCGAAGAAGACCCGAATGAGTCCATCTGCCATCGCGCGCAACAATTGGAGCTGTCGAAAATTGGGTCTCTTGGCTGGATTTTATTCGAGCCAGCCGCGGCGGCCACTTGCCCGAAATCATTTTTAAAACATAATGACAGGCCCTTATCTTTATAATAAAGCTGAATTCTTGGCCATAACATATTAAATTATATGCGTTTTATTTCTTCTTGAAAACCACGTCTAAAAAAAAAACACACTTTATAACAACCTCTGTTGAACGTCGTCCTGTCGGTCGATATTTCAGGACTAGCTGCAAATCTTTCATGAACGACCTGGATGTTTTCGATCAATCGTTTAGAACGAGGTCTATCACGTTCCCATATCGCTCAAATTTGGTCACCACAGGACGAATTGTCGCACCCGTTGGAACATCTTAAACTAATGCTAATTGCGCATTTTATGGTGTTTAACATGGTGTGTAAATTAGTGACCGGTAATTTTTCAAAAAATAATTGTACATTTTTCAGTCGCTGTGGGATTGTGTAGGGTGTAGTATTCTATTATTAAGTCTTTTGGTTCATCTTGTATTTATAAAACATTTTGCAAAAATTTGTTTGAATAATATTTTAATATCCTTGGAAATCTGACTACAAAAAACTATACAAATTCACTTTTTTAAATTTCGAAGTTCAAAGTTTATTTAAGTAGCCAGCAGTACATACCTACACTTCTATATAAATGTAGAATATACACATAACTCGATTTTGTTTATTCATTTTGAAGAGATTGTTCAACTTGAATCAGTTTACTTTTTTCTATTTGTTTCTCTCCGCATTGTAATTCTTTTCACAAAAATCCTTCAACATCAAAAAAAAAAAACAAAAAGCTTTTAACCACTTCTTGCAGATAGTTTATAAGGGGATTTATGAATGCCAACTAACTCTTAACAAACTCTAAACGGTGGTGTTCATAAACTCTCAACCTTGGCTACAAATACAAACCTACCAACACTATACAAAAATCTTATTTTATAAAAATCCTTCTAGGCATCATGTATGTAATCTGCTACATCATTGCATCTTCAGCGTCGTGGTTCGTGGAGTAGGTACCTAAGTATTTTACAAATATTTTGACATTTCTGACGAAAAATACATAATAAAATGTACATTAGACATATACCTATAGAAGAAGCTTTAAATTTATGCGAAGGAGGACACACACGAAAGGAAAAAACCAAAGGCATTAAGCATGTACATATAACATTTCATAAAGTTTTCATCTCAACAATTTTATTCCTGATACGAGTAGATATATGGTACCTTCCGTACATAAATGTAGGTATAGTCATCAAGGAATGCAGCACATAAACTGGAGTAAAGAAAAAAATAAGGACAGCTTCCAGCACAGGATGTTGATTGAAATGGTTTCCTGTTTTCAGAAGCATAACCTACACCTGGGCTCAATATAGAGAAGATGTGTTTTTTTTAACACCCTATTTTACGAATATAGGGTAAAGTGATATATGTTGGAAAAGTCAATTTGAAAAATCTTAAGCAAATTGAAAAACTTTAAACAAATTCGATCTTAACAAAAATATGGCCTTTTTGCATAAACAATCATAAGTTATATGAATTTGTTGCCACAAATAACATTAACAATTTTTAAATCTCGTCTTAAAAACTGTTTTACGATATTGGTTTATTTGAGTAATTGCCTTTCTCAACAGACTAGCGGTCATTTTATTCACATTGAGGCATATTCATAGTTATATTTTAAGCTCGAGTCTAACAAAACTGGAGTTTAAAGTTAACACCCAGGTTAGACACAGCTACTATTCATAGAGAATACGGCAGCTCTGTTTAGCTAGAAACAGGTCTAAGCTATATTCTATTACAATTCTACTACAATTTCAAATGAA
The DNA here is from genome assembly GCA_932273885.2 of Leucozona laternaria. Classification (NCBI taxonomy): domain Eukaryota; kingdom Metazoa; phylum Arthropoda; class Insecta; order Diptera; family Syrphidae; genus Leucozona; species Leucozona laternaria. Next base: position 29,938,539 of record OW026368.1, on the reverse strand, counting down.
AAAAACGACTGAAAATAGTAGTTGCATTGTATTGTTTGTTTGACTCATAGTTAATTAAGTGTCTTTTTTTGGAGGTATAGGACTTTAAGTTAACAACACTATTTTAACTGGCGGCCATTTTGTCAGCTGTCAAGTGATTAAGTTTAAGTTTGGTTTGGCATTTCAACATGAATAGACTGACGCCTGAACAACGCCTTCAAATTGGCATAAAACAAGGTTGCCGTTGATCCCAATTTTCATAAGCGATTTTATTAAGCGATGAAGCTCACTTTTTGTTGAATGGATACGTCAATAAACAAAACTGCCGTATTTGGAGTGATGTTAATCCTCAAGTGTATGTTCAGACAGCGTCACATCCACAAAAACTGTTTAGTGTGCTTTATGGTTTGGTGGAATAATTGGTCCGTACTTCTTTAAAAACGACGCTGGCCAGAACGTTACAGTCAATGGTGACCGCTATACAGCTATGATTACTGACTTTTTTGTTCATCAATTGAACAACCATCATGATGTGCAGGAGCTGTGGTTTCAACAAGACAGCGCAACATGTCACACAACTATCATGCCACAATTGATTTATTGAAGGAAACGTTTGGTAACCGCATAGTTTCACGTTACGGACCCGTGAATTGGCCTCCAAGATCGTGCGATTTACCGCCGCTTGACTATTTTCTGTGAGGATATGTGAAGTCGCTAGTCTACGCCGATAAACCCGAAACGATTGATCACTTGGAGGACAACATTCGCCGCGTTATTGCCGATATACGGCCACAAATGTTGGAAAAAGTCATCGCAAATTGGACCTCCAGATTAGACTACGTCCGAGCCAGCTGTGGCAGTCATATGCCAGAAATCATATTTAAATTAAAATGCCAGAAGATTATCTTTCGAATAAAGTAAATTTCATGTCAATTTAAAAAATTATCTTTGTTTTATTCCATTTCAAAGTTCTATGCCTCTAAAAAAAAACACCCTCTACATGGATGTGATTGTTTGCAACTCCGCATTCCGTCTAAATGCGGACTGGATGCGGTCCGTGTATCAAATATGCATGAACAAATAGACTTTAAATCCGAATTTATTAAATATATTTCAATATTATCTATGTTTGTTCGAAATAATCTGGATTTAAGCATTTAAATTTATTTTAGGTTATTTCTAAAACCCGCCCATTTCCACGCCCTTTTTTTAGACAAAACAGTTGCAGAACTAGAATTTTCTATACACGTAATTATTTCACTTGTCTATTTATTATGAATCTAGCACTTTTGAAAGTTATGAAACAAATTATAGCTTGTTAGTTTGTATCTGGAAATAGGGTAAATGCATGTATTTTGTTTATAAATCGAGCTTCTCTTTTTGTTTTTTTTTTTTTTATTCTTAAGGAAAAAAATCTATTATTTCCCAGAGTTTTCAAATTGAAATGAATTCTTTTGGTAATCTCGTTGTATACATATATGTGTGAAGTAGAGACAAATTTTCAATTATCTTCAGAACAGGCAAAATCCATCCTAGCTTGACAATGCTTGAAAATAGAACATTCAGATGGAGACGGATGGTCATGGTTTTTTTTACAAAATTGTGTGTGTTTGTATGAGATGTGCATTCACACATCGCATACATACATACATATGATGCCTTGAATTAAATGACCTACATTTTCCAAGTAACAAGACAAAGTTATACAGAAAAAAAAAGTTTTATAATTTATATAAAAAAAAAAGAAACCGGCAGGCAGAAGAAAAGTTGAGGCTGAACATTTTATGTCATTTGGTTTGGATGGCATGTGCATGTATACCTATATATGTAGATGTTTGATTGGTGTTATTCATCCCAAAAAAAAAAAAAACCCTGACTTTCCATCAATTAAATTGATTGAAGACGGTAGGAAACTTCAAGCCAATTTGACTGATTTTCTTTTCGAACAAAAAGTTAAGTCATCAAATTGAATTTATGTGAAAATTGCGATAATGTCAGCTTGCAAAGACCTTAAAGGCAACTGGTGGGTTCTGTTGTGATGTTCTGGATTTGCCTTCATCAACACCTGTTGGTAGCTAAACATAACATATAGTCTCTCATGAATTTTAAAGGCCTCATGGATCATACCTATACCTATACCTCGTAGTTATGTATATTTCGTTGCCAAAAAAACATCTTCCCTGTACAAGAAGATTTCACACGACCACCTCCTCCCTTTCCCTTTTGAATTGCCTTGGCTTGCCCATCCATGGAGCATCCTGCCGTGATAATAAATCATTTCACTTTGGCTTTATAGCCAGGTACTTAAGATATATAGTGATCACAGCAATAAACTTTCGTTCAGTCCCTCTGGGCCGCATCATATCATATTTGCGTAGGTACATATAAATGTCTTACGTTTCAGAAGGAAAATTTAATCAGTTCACTCACAACCATATAATCATCAATTCTCACTTCTTATTTCCCACTTCTCACTACCCACTATAGGTACCTTCTTTTCTTCATTCATTTGTTGCAAACTTTCCCGAGGAAATTTATTGCTTTAATCTTTCGTTGCAAGTTCTTCCATTTTGAGGAACACACCAATAAATAACTTGGATGTAGGCTTACAAAATGGCGCCCAATGATGCTCTATGCGAAACGTTAGAGGCTGAGAGAGGCATCATGTTGTTGCAGGGTGTTAAAGTTGGAGAGTATAGGTACGGGTTGAGCATTCATTCTCTGTCTCTGCCTTTTGGTTTGGCTATAACCTACTTATAGGGTTTGTGTTTTCATGATGCTAAATATAATAACTTAGGTTCCATTTTCATTCCACCTAAAGAAAATATTTTACATCAGGGTTAAATAGGAAGGGAAAGTTTTTTTTTGTTTTATTTTTTTGCGGAACTTTCTTTTCACTTCGTGTTTGTTTTGTTTAGTTTTCTTAGGGTATTCAGTGTTGGCGAACCTATGACACGGGTGCCACTTTTATGTTTTTTTTTAAGTTGATTGGGAGACAAATTGATTAAATTTTATAGTTTTACACCATTTCTTCTAAAGATTAAGATAACTGTATTGAGGTAGGTATTAGGTATGCAAAATTAATAAAACTATGAACAATTGTGTTTGTCTTTCGTGCATGTGTAGGAGGACGTCCTTTAAATGAATCTTATGTCCGATTTAATGAAAGGCTTGTTGTGCCCCAAATTACATGCCACTGAGTCACAACTGTTGTCGAAATACCTCAACTTATGAAATAGAGGTATTCATCATCGACAGCAGTTTCGCGTTACACTTAATGTTACGCAACGATTCAGTAGGACACGGTAAAAAGCCCTACTTCCAGAATGAATCTCAGTAGGTCAAAGCTGAGTAATGCATTTTAGAATTAATTGCAAGTAACTCGAGGATTCAACTTGAAACCACCAACCGTGTCGGTCACTTTAAAATTCGAACCCAACAGGCTTAAAATGACGTCTTTTGTATTCACCAAGTGCTTTTTAATATAACATGCTTTTAAACATAATTTGAAACTAATGGCCGATTTCATAAAGCACTTTTAACTATTTAACAGGCTTTTAAATCTTAAAATGACGTTTGTTCCATACAAAATACGTCATTTAAAAATTTTAAACCCTGTTAAATATTTGTGAAACCGAATATTTTCATCTCATTAAATTTTTACTGCCACAGTATTATATTGCGATTGTAGTTAAAATCCCAATATCATCCTGTGTATAAATTGAAAGAGAAATACCTAACATATTTTGTATGTGTTTGCATTTCTTGACATTTGAATTTATAAATAATGTTTATTTCATTTTTATTATTCAATTCAGATGTAAGAATGAAATGATTAATTTTTTGTATCCAGGTATGTGAAGCAAACTCATTTTTATATAAATTTTTTCTAAAATTTCCCTAACATTTTTCTAAAATTTCCCTAAAATTTCTCTTAAATTTTACTAAAATTTATCTTAAATTTCCCTAAAATGTCTCTTTTTTACTTGATGAAATTTTAATAAAAGCGATTTAAATGTACGATTTTATTGTCCATGAGACATTTTTATTTTGGAGAAGAAGGGCCAAATTAAGAAATAATTAGGAATTAAAATTGAAAAATCACTTTGGCCCGTAATTTGAAACAAGTTCGACACCACTGGCTAGGCTAAGTGAATATATATTTTAATCAGAATTCTAGCTTTGAAGAAGTTGTTCATCTTTTCATAATACTCAACTCAGTAAAAAAAAAAAAAACTGGTAAATAATTTAAAAAAGAAGAGAGGTATAGTTTTAAGAATTTAAAGATGAGAAATTTTCCTATGAAAAAATACGTTTGTTTTTGTTGTTTCTTCTTTCCTTTTTTTTTTAATGAGGATTAAATAGAAAGAGAAGTTTTAATTTCATGTTAAAACTTAATTCTGATTTATTCAGTTTTCTTCGTGAGAACTTAAAACGGTTTTGTAGCGTTGTATGGTATTGAATAAGCAATAACAATAGCTTAAGCAAATTACTCTCTCTATCTCATGATGAGATTTTTTTTTTATCAATTTTATAGTTATTATAATTTTGTTTAGGTTAAATTTCACATTTTTAATTTAAGTTAGGTAGCAGAAAAACGAATGAAATAAGTCGAGGTAAGAAGGTTGTATTAGTATCCTTTATTTTAATTATCTTACACAATATACATACATACTGTGCTCATATTTGACACTAGTTATAAAAGATTTGTCACTAACCTGAAAGTAAAAAAAAATTAAAAAAATTATTAGATCCATAATTCGTATAATTCGTACAATGGTACAGTAATTTTAAAGTTATTTATAGCTTTAATTTTATTTAACTATTAAAATTACAACTTGATTTATTTAAAATAAAATAAAAATGTCGCGGCCATGGTAGGAAAAAGAAAAATCAATTAAGCAATTGAATCAAAATCAAAACTGATAGATAGGACCGAACAGACTGAACATAAAACTGATTTTAGTGATTCAGACTAGGCATGTGCAACACGTTTACACTAGGCATATGCAGCACGTTTACACTACGTTGTATTTACTTTCATTGATTTTTTTGATGTATTTTGTTTGTTGTTTTATCCATTGGAGTATTATATTCGGCACGTTCAATCACAAAATCTGAAAATTCAGATCTAAATTTATGTTGTTGAACGCACAAAAAATCTGAATTTTCAGTTGAAAGTTTTTGTGTCAAATGCTAGCATTTACCTAAATGATTTACATTAAACAAAAATTGTGTGAGTGCCGGGCCTCACGGTTGATATGTGTAAACATCAACGTGCGCGGATCCAAAACAGACTTGTTTTTGCTTGCAGGGGATCTTAAGATTTTTTTCACTGAACGCACCCATCCTAGTATGCAGATCGTTACGTTGCACACCGCAACGTTGCACGACGTAACGTTGCACACGAACATTCACGTTTTTTTTTTTCACTCTACCGCCAGCATAGATGTTTACACATCAAAAGAATTATGTACATACGACTGACAAATGTGTGTGTTGAAAATGATTTTCATGATTTTGCTTTTACACCTGCATCCATACAAATTATTTTTACCATAATCTCAAACACTGAAATGGGATGGTTTAGGAAGTAATCCTAAAATGTTCATGTATTATTATGTTCATGTGAAATCGTGTAGGATTGACTGTCAGGTTGTGGAGGATGAACTGTCACATCTTGTGCGCGATGGGCTGTCATAACTTGTTTACATACTATAATCTTGCTACTTTTTTGACATGTGTTAATACTGAAGGGGATAGTGTTGAAGCACATTTATCAAAAGTTAAAAACAAATGATTCTATTTAAGAAATATGCCCAAAATCTATCACCCTTGGAAGCTGGTATATATTTTGCAAATGGCGGAAACTGTCAGTTTTGTCTTAATATTTAGGTGTGTTCTTTTTCCAATCATTGATTAAATTGTATGAAAAAATAAGTTGTTACATGTTAAATGCAATAATAACAAATTCTCTGCGGGCTTAGCTAAGCCCAGAGAATCTACGGGACTTAAACGTGGAGAAAAACTGTGTTATCGCCGTGAATTACATATACTTGCTATCGATAGTTTGTATGAAAACGTCAACATTTTTCTGTGAAGGCGTAGTTAATCCCTGATGTCGAAGAAACACTATTTTGTGAAGTAAACAGAATACGGAATACTCGGTTTGTCGGGTCGTCTAATGTCTCGTTTTGTTTACACCGACCGGCAAGATCAATTTTACCAATTTCCTTAGGGTTTTTCACAGTCACAGATCTATGAGAACAATCCACAGACTCTGGAAGTTCTCAAAGAGAATATCCAACAAGATTGTGAGAAAAGAGATCATCAACAATGATGAAATGTTATGAACTGGTTCCCGTGTGATGTTTCTGCTTCACGGTCAAGCGTTCCCTCGGTATAGGGTTTAGGGTTCAATTAAAGAGATCAGAGAGAGGCATCAGCTAAAATTGAAACATTACGAGTATATAAATACATAAAATTGAATACTTTGATTGATGGTCGTTTAAAGTGAACAGGAAAATTATGTCAGTTGGCTAGCCTATCGTCAAATGTCACATTTACATAAATACACACGAACAAATTCTTCGCCCACAAATATGTCAGTGGAACAAGTAGAAATTGGGACTCAAATCATTGAAACGCTTCATTCCGTTTTGTTTTAAATGACAGTTGCCACGAAAATTAAATTGGCATCAGGAAAATAATGTCGTTTTCGGTTGGATTTCGGAACTGTTCCATTCCTATCGAAAATGGGAAATTTGGAGAAAAGGGAGTAAAAAAGAGAAGCTTAGAACGTCTACTCGAAAACGACATATGTAAGTAAATATGCACATATTTTTAACACAAAATAATTGTTCGATTGAAAATAATGGGGTTTTCTATTGTTAAATTCAGTTTTCAAATTTAAAATTGATTTTTTTCTAAGCGAATGGAACATGATTTTACATGGTTCCTCATTTTTGAGATTTTTGCCAACACGATAATTATTGTTAAACGATTTGTTTTAAATTCCTACTCGCAAAATAGGAATCCTTGTTAGCTATGTATTTTACACAAAGTAATATTAATTTATTTGTTACTGGGGCAGACATTCCAATTAGTAGAAATTCCCCAGTTATATTACCACCCGAAACATTAGCCAGACAAAAAGATTTTAATTAAAATTGGTAGCCTTTAAATCACATCGAAGACAACATCCGTTCGAGAAATGTCCCATTTGAAAATTTATCACCCAATTCATGTCACATGCAGTTTACATTGTTTGTGTGCGGGCAGCGGGCGGCGGTCATGGAATTCTTTAGAAATTCTCACAGGGATTAGATTTTGAGATGGGTTACATTTTAACTTAAAATGGATTTGGAAATAAGGCACTCTTGTAATGACAACTTCTTTTATAAATTAAATATCTATGTTATTAAAAACACACAATAAAAATGCTCGATACCAAGGAAATTTGAAACAAATCGACCCACCCCTTCAGGCTTTATCTACAGTCACTATTCCCTGGTTCTCCGCGAGCTGTAGCTCGAATAAATTTATTTATAAGTGACTCTTTATCTTTGTCAAATTTTAACTTTATTGATCAATTATTACCAAAGTTATATACAAACTCAATTCAATTTGAAAAATATACTTGTTTTATAAAAAACATATAAAGGGTTTTTTTTTAGAGGTATAGAACTTTGAAGTGGATTAAAACAAAGATGATTTTTTTTAAATTGACATGAAATTTACTTTATTCGAAAGATAATCTTCTGGAATTGTAATTTTAATATGATTTCTGGCATATGACCACCACGGCTGGCTCGGACGTAGTCTAATCTGGAGGTCCAATTTTCGATGACTTTTTCCAACATTTGTGGCCGTATATCGGCAATAACGCGGCGAATGTTGTCCTCCAAGTGATCAATCGTTTCGGGTTTATCGGCGTAGACTAGCCACTTCACATATCGCCACAGAAAATAGTCAAGCGGCTTTATATCGCACGATCTTGGAGGCCAATTCACGGGTCCGTAACGTGAAACTATGCGGTTACCAAACGTTTCCTTCAATTAATCAATTGTGGCATGATAGTTGTGTGACAGGTTGCGCCGTCTTGTTGAAACCACAGCTCCTGCACATCATGGTTGATCAATTGATAAACGAAAAAGTCATTGATCATGGCTCTATAGCGGTCACCCGTGCCTGTAACGTTCTGGCCAGCATCGTTTTTAAAGAAGTACGGACCAATTATTCCACCAAACCATAAAGCACACCAAACAGTCAGTTTTTGTGGATGTAACGGTGTCTCAACATACACTTGAGGATTATCATCACTCCAAATACGGCAGTTTTGTTAATTGACGTAGCCATTCGACCAAAAGTAATCTTCATCGCCAAACAAAATTCGTTTATGAAAATTGGGATCAATGGCAATCTTGTTTTGGACCCATTTGGGCATAATTTGGAAGCATTGTTCAGGCTTCAGTCTATTCATGTTGAAATGCCAAATTAAACTAAATTAAATCACTTGACAGCTGACAAAATGGCGGCCAGTTAAAATAGAGTTGCCAACTTAAAGTTCTTTACCTCTAAAAGAAAAACCCTTTATAAGTTTCGTTATCTTGAGATTCGGGTTATTAGTAATATATAAATATTTGGAAACGTTTCAGAAGGCTTAAACAATGACCTTTATAAGAACCACCTAAAATAAATATAGATATTTATTTATGCTTATAAACTTAAACTCCAATTAATTAATGTTGAAAATACGTAACGAAACAACTGAATCAAATACAAATAATCGAAATTTTTAATTACAAAACTTACTGGAAAAATAAATAAATATACGTACATAAGTATGTAATAAAATTCAACATTTTAAAAATGGATAAGCTGTAGTGTATATTTAATATATATCCATTGTGAAAATGATTTTATACCTACATTACAATGTTCATATGTGTCAGTACGTACAATAATCATCATAAAGTTTATTTTCAATTCTTCAATCAAAAACAAAATCTAGTGCAATATAAATCCCATATAAAACTTTTTTATTTAGCAAAATAAAAACAACTCACATCCGTTCCATTTTCATTTCCACACTTTTTATCCTTTTTTTCCAATTCGTGGCAAATGGAAATGGCCACTTGCAGTTTAATGTAAATCTACTATATCGCACATCCACACTGCATACATCCGTCCGTCGAGTCGGTCGTCGTCGTATGCAGTTGCGAGTGGGGGCTTTGGGGATTTATTTTGTATCACAGCTTTCGCATTCAAAAAAAAAAACAAGTCCAACAATAATAATTATTATCATCTTTCTCCTGGGAAGAGTGATGAATGATGCTGCTGCCAGTTTTACCTACTTACACTATTCTGCTCTGGCAAATCCTGCATCTACAAACGTAATAAGTATATGTATAAATGCAGGTATATATGGATGTATGTATAGTACATACACAAATACTTTTCACGTTCTATTTAAAGTAGAAGAATATTTGTAAAAATTAATAACTTTTCCTGCAACTGAAATGGAACTTAATGGCCCTTGAGATGTGAACGTATATTAACTATCGTGGAAACGCATATGAACGTATAACTCACGTGATAGACTGCCAGCCAACCCAGTGTGCCAGAGACTTTGTCGGATAATTGTATGGGGAACTTGGGATTGAATAATTTTTAATTAATCGTTCTCGGTTTCATACTGCAATGCAGTGTAGATGATTGTGGTGAAGGTGGCAATCAAGGAGGAAATATTACGCACACACGGTATATGATAATGATATGGTGACCATCCTTGATAGTTTTTCATTCTTGTTAGATTTTTTTAAAAACACATATCATATACGAAAAAAAAACAGACAAACTCAAACTTTTCTTTATATGAAAACTCTACTTGAAGAAGAACAGCAAATGTCAACGTTTCAAATTTCATGTACCAATCGCGGTTTTACATTTTTGTTCGTTAAAATGTTCCAACAAGAAATTATTCAATAAACTGAAAAATTTGTTAAAATGACGAATATGTCATTTTTCGATTATTTAGCCTTACAAAAATGTTTACATTCCGTGACGTAACAATTTAAAAGAGGTATCACTATTTTACAAATTTGGTAAAAATAGAGACGATATTTTTGAAGGCGGTTTTTATATAGGCGGGTAGATGTTGAAATAGAACATTGTAGCGTTTGATATATGACACACGTAGTGCCGTTCTGTTGGAACCACATGTCGTTCACATCCATATTATCCAATTGGAGCCAGTAAAAATTAGTTATCATTGATCGGTTGGGCTATCCGTTGATGTTGATGGCAATGACATCGTCGTTTTTGAAGAACTATGGACTCTCATAGACAGCGACGATTATTTCTGTTGATCTTGCGTTTCATTGACGCAAGGGCGTTGGCTGATTGTTCACTGAATCGGTCGCCTCAAATTTGGCCACCAAACTTTGGATAGTGCATAATCGAAGGACAACCATCATGGAAACTGTAAAATGTGCGCAACGCACTTATCGTTGCCCCAAAATATTTTGATATTAAAGTTTTATCATTTGGACGAGCTGTTCAATCATGTAACTTGCCATGCTGATTTGGCAGCAGTAACAGAATCATAAACAACAGATTTGACAGATGTCACCAAAACAACATGGCCGCCACAGGCCGCCAAAATCTACCCGTGCCAATTCAATTCAAAGAAAAACCCTTTACATGCATAAGTTCAGGCTGTGTAGGAAACATTTTGAATGAATTAAAAACAAGTTCATGTGTGCTATCACCTTAGAGGATATATAATATGGAGTGCTCGTTTCTATCCCTAAAGCCCGCACCACACTACTCTCGTGTGGTGTGTTGGGGAGTAGTGTGTCGCTATCGCTCTAATGTATTTCATATGCGTAGAGCCATATTTGTATCGTGTGATGTGTTGTGTGGAAATCTATGAAATACATTGGAATGACAGCGATACACTACTCCACAACACACCACACGAGAGTGGTGTGGTTCGGGCTTAATGCATTGTAACGCCTGGGCCCTTGATAGGGGGCGCTATTTCGGTTTAGATAACGTCTTAGAATATCGTACAGCTGCTATCAAAGTCATAATTTGCTTATTTTCTCCCTAAATTGTTCTAAATTGAAATAATTCTTGAAATTAATAAGTGTTTTTTTTATAATTTTAAAGATTTCAATATCTTCTTTTTTTAGTTTTTTTCTCCAATGTGCAGAAAACTCAGACTGAAACTTCAAACAGCGACCCCAATGAAAGGTACGCAATCGAATAAAAACAAGCACTCCATATTATATATCCTCTAAGGCTACCACCTTGTTATGGCTGGAGTTACTTATAATTATTTCACGATTGCCAATTCTATATCAACAGACTCTTTTTAGTGGTGCTTAGTTTAATTTTTATTTAATTTTATTTTATAATTAAATCCATATTTATTCAAATTCAAAATAAGCCAAAACATTTTTTTTTATTTCTAATTCAATTGAAAAACAATATATATAGTCTGGTCACTCTGCATACAGAAAACGTTGAACACACGCAATATAATAATAATATGCTTACGTGAAAATCACGGAATCTTATGTATGTACGTAGGTACTTGTGGTATTTGTGGTATTTTCTGTGTCAAAAACTCAAAACTCCATTTGATTGTGCGGTTCGAGGTTCGACAAAGAATATTTGTTGTATGTTCAACCATAAAATCCAGCTGAGCTGAGGTAACTAAGTGCCTGGTTTCAATTGAGTTTTGTTTAGAAAGTTTTAATTTCTTTTCCAATAAAATTGATTGTTTCAAATCGATGAGTGGCAGAGTTTTGCAAATTAAATTACTACTGTATCATACATTTTCATATACGAGTATACAATTATACATAAATAAAAACACTTATACATATGCTAAATATGATTCCGAAAATTGAGAGATTACATTCAATATGTTACGTGACGCAGATGCTTGGATAAAATATTTATAATTAAGAATCTGGTTTTTTTTTTTAGAAAGCACCTACCTGTGTACCTATATGAACGGGAAAATCAAAAATTCATTACCAACTATTTATAATCCGGGTACCAATTGTGTACTGAAAAGGAAAACTACAGATTCAAAACAATCTCTTTAAGCTTTTAAGTTTTAATTGAATCCTTAAAGTTATTTAGGTTTAATCTTAAATTGTATTGAGCTTATGGCTTAGATTATCTTAAGACCATGGTAAGAGGGGAATTTCCTTCCGATTGGAAATTATCGAAATTTCAACCTATACCAAAAAAATGCTAAATATAATGAATTTAAGCCAATTTCAATCTTAGCTTGCCTTTCGCATGTTTTTGAAAAGATCTTGAAGAAACAAGTTGGTGATTTTCTTAAGGGGCATAATCGTTTAAGTGCAAGTCAGAGCAATTTTCGAGAGAAAAACAGCTGTGTCACCGCTTTTCTAAATGTAATTGAGGATCGTCGTCAAGCTGCACTCGATGAAGATAAAATAAATTTTTTAGTTCTCCTAGATTTTTCAAAGGCATTCGACACTGTTATACACGGAAAACTTGCAGATAAACTTCACCAGCCTTATAACTTCTCGCCTGATGTTGTTAAGCATATATCTGTCTATTTAGTATTCATCCAATAGAATTTAAGCTGCTGAAATAGGTCTCAATTTATCAAAATTTCTCCCTGCCACTAGTGGGGTTCCACAAGGATCCATTCTTGGCCCATTAATTTTTTTCGCTTTACGTCAATGATATTCTCTCCGTCGTTGATAACTGCTCATTGCACTTACATATATGTATGCTGACGATGCACAAATGTACCTCGGACCCGGACTTGGTCTCATATTGAAGATCTTGCTTGCCGCGTGAATGAGGATCTCGAAAAACTAGCACTTTGATCTAAGACTAATGGACTGGCCCTAAACCCTAAATCTAAGTGCTAGGTTATATTTAAAAAAAATCTGGGCCCGAATCGCGTAACACTAAAGTGATCACTTTATAAAGTGATTGTCGTTTTTACGAGTGCTCACCCTATCTTTCCCTATAGATAGGATAGAGACAGCTATCGTGAAAGTGACAATCAAAAAATTGATAATCAACTATCGCCTTAGCCGATTCCACCCCTGTATTTAACCTCAAATAACCTTAAATAATAAAACTGTTGAATATGTGAATTCTGCTCGAAATCTATAGGAATAACCTTTACTCGTAATCAAACATGGGATAAGCACATTAACGGCGCGGCGTAGTGGGTAAGACACACGGACCGTTGCGCACGCTCTGAGTTTCCCAGTCATAAACGCCGATGAAGACACGTGGATTGCTTGCGAAAAGTTGAATTCCTCACAGTTCCCCAGTTTACACCCTTTTTTTGGAAGGTGTAAGGTAATTTAACTCAATTGACCTAAAAGCAATTCGCTCTACATTATACTTGAATATTGAAATTAACTTTGTACATTACTTTGTTCTCGTCAATTTAAAAAACATCAACACGATGTCAAAATTCGATTTGCTATTTGCTTACAAAAAAAAAAACATTCCAACTTCCTTTTTTTACTCCCGGGCAAAAAAAAAAAAACCTTATTTACAACACATCGTTAACATAAAACATGGACACAAGGGGTTGAGGTTGAGTCCATGAATCCATTTGAGTCCAATGCAATCCATCGCGCATTACCATTGGGTTTTTGACCATAAATACCCCCGTATGTGGTGCAATCATCATGCTGTTTCTGACATGAATTTTTAATAACTAAATAGAGTGCAAGGCGCATACATATGTATATGGAGGAAATGCAGTTCAATGGGGTTACCCCGGAAAACACGTTTCGACCATCACCATCAACATCATCAGCAGCAGAGCACCAAAGGCATATCGGCTGCTTCGGCAGCAACTATATATTCGCAACGCGTTCATTGGGCCATAGGGTCACGAATGGCAAAAGCCATTTGCGTTGACCATCATGTTGGGATTAGGTGTTGAATATATAGGATATACCTCAATTAGCAATGCGATCCGGATTAAAAGTTATGTTGGCCTCGTGCGCGGTGGTTAGTTTTTGGTTTAGGGTTTAATGGTTAATTTATGTGATGGAATTATTTAATGTTTCTGTAAAATTTCTCAGAAAATAATTTTTGTTAATAACTTGATGAAAACATACAAATGGTGTAGAATGATTGTTAATAAGACTATATTTCCGTTTAACTAATGAAATCAAGTGTTGCGATTTTGTTTTGCATTACGAGTACCTTAAATATCAAAAAGGAATTGAGGTTTTTATGGGGCACGTTCTATCACAAAATCTGAAAATTCAGATCCTGAATTTATGATGTTGAACGCACAAAAAATCTGAATTTTCAGTCGAAAGTTGTTGCGTCAAATGCTTGCATTTACTTAAAGCATTTTTATTAAAACGAAATAAAATAGAACTTTAATCATATTCTTAAATTAAAAATTAAGGGTCAGTTCTTCTGGTGGTGATATATTTATTTAACTAAATCAGCAACAAATTACAGCAAGACTATGTAAAGTTTAATGAAAAAATAATTTCACAATATTGCAATTTAGAATTCTGGAAAAAATTTTCTAAGAATAGTTAAGACGTAATGCGTTGAACGCGACCATTTATGCAGTGATGTTCCTTTAGTTCTTGTCACAAACGCTCATCAGGAGAAGATAATTTTACATTGCCGATAACTCAAAAGAACAAATCCGGCTTAATAACGGCCTCCGAAAATGTGGGTTTCGTCATGCCGTCCGTCGCCGCCGGTCTGTGCATTAACTGTATTTTGAGCTAGAGCCTAAACGGGTGGTTCAAATTCCATGAAATTTAGGACAAAGCATTTTCATGTGATTCCCTAGAGGGAAAATTCAAATTTTGTTTTCGCACATCTAGAACGGGTAGCTGGCGTAAAAAAATTTTGGTTTTTTTTCAAATTTTCTCAAAAATCGATCTAATGATTTTGATTAAACTTCGTACCTGGAATGATCAAAGTAATTGTAACAAAACTGCGTTTCAGGGTTTTGGCGAAAAATGTACATACATAAAGAAAATAGGCATTACACGGTTTTTTTTTTGAGAAAATGGTTTTATTTTTGGGATATTCGCGTATATCTTTTCCACGATTGGACCAATTTTGTTATAATCCGATGCCTCTGTAAAAATTAAACAATATTGCATTGAAACATTTCCAAAAAAAAAAATTTTTTTTAAACAAAACAAAATCAAACAAAAAATTCATTTTTAATGCACTTTTGACTTTTTTAACATTTTCTCATTAATATTAGGTCGGTTTTTTTTGTCTCTTGTTCGCTCTCAATAAAATTGCCCAAAAACACTTATAGTGTTTTAGAATATTGACAACTTATAGGGGGCTCTTTACCAAACAGAAATATAGTATTTAAGTTTGGTTTTAGGGGATTGCTTAGTGATTTTTTCAAGATTACAATTTATACAACCCAGAAAAACCTTAAACAAAATCGCCAAATATATCTTATGACTGACCAATTTCTGAGACTAGTTGGTCTTATTTGAGTAATTACATTTAAAATAGCATACTTTTTTTGCGAATATCCCACATATGGGATGCGAATATCCCACAAATGGGATGCGAATATCCCACAAATGGGATGCGAATATCAAACATATGGGATGCGAATATCTCACATACGGGATGCGTATATCTCACATATGCGATGCGAATATCCCACATATGGGATGCTTAAATCCCATAGCCTAAATCAATACCAATTTTTACTTTGACAAATACAAAAATACAAGTTTTTTGCCTTTTTCCTAATGATTTCGACAAAGATAACAAATTTGGAAAACTGTTAAAATCCCACTCCCCCTAACTCTGATATACGCAACTGATATGACCCAACCTAACTGTTGCTGTATCGACTTATTATCGGCTTTGTTATACCCAAGTTTAACTAAATGCCTTATGCTTAAATGCTAAAGTCTTTAAAAAAATAAAATTTCTACAAAGTGTTTTACTTATAGTTTTTGTTTTCTGGAAAAAGTTATAAAGCAAAAGTCCAAAACAAAAGTTTTCTTGAAAACTTTAATTTCGAATGACTAATATTCCGACATACATACATTATGTACATCAAAAATTCATAACCATCCAACCTGTGTGGTAGCTATTATGCCCTTTTGGCCACCTGCGTTTGCTATACTGAGCCTTATACCTTTGCTTTCAAACTTTCTAAATTGCCATTTCTCGTAACTGGCTTCCTTTTAAAAGAACCCACCTTTATCAAACCATTCTAGACACACTCATGATGATTTTTCTAAAAACACATAATAAAGATCGTTGCGTCGCGCAGGCCGGGCCGGGCCGGGCGGTACGGTATCGCTGCTAGCATTGAAACGAAAAAAGCAAATGAAGTCAGAAGATAAACTAAACGATGAATTTAACGTTTGTTTCCTCTTTGATGTTATTATGCAGTGTTGACATCAGAGAAGTCTAAAATGGCAATGTCCTTTGAATGAACTCGTTATATACAAAGGCTTCCTTCCTTTCCTGATGGGTTTCTGTGTGTGCATGAGTGTGCGTGTATGTGTGTCTGCTCGAGACAAGCTGCAGGCATACAGGATATGCTCAGTTTGAAATGAAACTTCCGTACGGAGGCATTTTGTCTTGTTCTCCAGATAGACGATAAAGAGAGGGAGAGTGTTTTGAAAAAGAAACACGACATTCGCAACATCAAAAGTCCTGCTGGTAAATGTAAATGTTTGCAAATAAGATCAAAATATGGTTTATTATTATTTTTTTTAAATAAAAGAGAGTTTAAATTTAAAATTTGTAAAAAAATACTTTAAACACAATCGGGCGTCGTCGCGTGTTCAGTCATTTTTAAACCGTTGCTTAAGTTAAACGTGAGTTTAATTGTGCTTTCTATGACGAATTGTGGATACTATGGGTTACTTTTTCAATATTTGAAGGTTAACAATTGATTTTAACTGGCAGTTTAGTACAACACGAGCTTAGCAAACGACTATGAATACGTCACAATATACATATACAATATTTTACCGATTGTTCACATAATGCTGCCCTAATGGTGGGCATAGCTAATAAATTTCTCTTAAAACCAGACTAACAGCCCTATACTCAGTCTTTAAAACCACCATGTGATCGTTTGTATGTATACAC
Source organism: Leucozona laternaria (assembly GCA_932273885.2). Taxonomy (NCBI): domain Eukaryota; kingdom Metazoa; phylum Arthropoda; class Insecta; order Diptera; family Syrphidae; genus Leucozona; species Leucozona laternaria. The sequence continues at coordinate 29,921,412 of OW026368.1, read as the reverse complement.
AAGAGATAAAAGCAAGCATGTGCGACCTGCCCTTGAACATAATTTAATTAAAATTAAATTATTATTTACAGTCGATTTGAAAAGTTTAATCAAACAGGAAATGAAAAACAATAAAAATGAAATTTATTTGACAGTTGAAGCAAACATCGTTATTTCTTTAAGCTCTGTACCTACGAGTACGTATACGAGTGTATTGAGTGTATAAAGTGTTTTTTTTTTTTTTTGCTCTGTTGACTTGTGGTTTCCTTAAAATTTTCTTAAACACTAACATCCCGTGAAATTTATGTTTAAACATTTGTACACAAATGTATAAGTACACAAAAATGTCAGATGAAGTATTTGTAAAAGAATTTTTGCGTGCTACACGCACATGTACCTACTATATATACGTTTGTTAGTACCTATGTATATAAATTAGGAATATGTTGTCGTATTTATATTTTCTCACAATCACAAAAAGTATCCTTCGAGAGTAAAATAGTTTTGTTTGAATGAAAACAGGAATTTTTTTTTTGTTGGTTAGATGGATGGATGGGTCATTAACTAAATGAACTTCTTGGTGCTGGTATACAAGCTGTATAAGCTAAGAATTTCAAAAGGTCAATGCTCAAAGAATATAAGAAAAGAAGAACGCGCAACAGTATACAATTTCTATTTGTATTTAAGTAATATTTAGCTTAAGGTCATTCATTTATAAGCCAGGATATGAATAACGCAAAATATTGCTGTGGACTTAACAAATCACAAAGGCGTTTCTTAAATGTTGTGTTGTTAGCAAAAATTCATATCATTGTGACAGGAAGAATTACTTATAAGCTCTATAACTATAAAGAGGAAGGTTTCATGTATGGCATGTTGGATATTTGTTTTTTTTTTGTTATTGATAAGAGGCTACTTGTAGTAACATATTCCTTGAGGAAAGTCACTTTATTTTTTTTTTTTTGCTCGGTTGGCTCTTCAAGATTGCTTCAATTAAGATGTTCTTTCTAGAACAAAATTCTCCAATGTTATTCTAGATTTTATTTAAGAAGTATTAACTCGAAATAAATTAAGTTATTCGCTAATGGGGATATCAAATAAAGAATTATAATTAATTAGTATATTTTAATTACTTTTAATGAGAAAAAAAAGCAGATGAGATAATTAACTATAAGATTAATTATTTGTTTTTTTTTTTGTGGGGGGAGGAGGTCGGGAAAAAACTTTTGTGCTGTTTATGCTCAGCATACATACGTTTATGTTTACTTTCATCTGCTTTAGAATATAACAAACTCAGACATATGATAACTCTGTTCATTCGGAATTAACATATCCTGACTGTAATTAAGTCCCATTATTCGTGTCTTTATCAAAAGGAAGTAATCATATGTAAAAGGTGTTTTTTTTAGAGGTATAGAACTTTGAAATGGAATAAAACTAAGATGATTTTTTTTTAAATTGATATGAAATTTACTTTATTCAAAAGATAATCTTCTGGCATTATAATTTAAATATGATTTCTGACATATGACCGCGACGGCTGGATCGGACGTAGTCTAATCTGGAGGTCCAATTTTCGATGATTTTCTCTAACATTTGTGGCCGTATATCGGCAATAACGCGGCGAATGTTGTCCTCCATGTGGTCAATCGCTTCGGGGTTTTCGGCGTAGACTACCGACTTCAATATTTGAAAGAAAATAATCAAGCAGCGTTAAATCGCACAGTCTTGGAGACCAATTCACGGGTCCGTAACGTGAAACTATATGCGGTTACCAAACGTTTAATTCAATAAATCAGTTGTGGCACAAGCTGTGTGAAATGCTGCGCTGTCTTGTTAAAACAACAGCTCCTGCACATCATGGTTGTTCAATTGATGAACGAAATAGTCAGTAATCATGGCTCTGTAGCGGTCATCCATTGACTGTAACGTTTTGGCCAGCATCGTTTTTCAAGAAGTACGGACCAATTATTCCACCAACCCATACAGCACATCAAACAGTCAGTTTTTGCGGATGTAACGGTGTCTCAACATACACGGCAATCTTGTTTTGGGCCCATTTGGACACCATTTGGAAGCGTTGTTCAGGCGTCAGTCTATATTCATGTTGAAATGCCAAACTAAACTAAAAAAAAAATCACTTGACAGCTAACAAAATGGCGAGATATTATCGAAATTTTGCCTATCTATGACATATTATGTATGGAATATAACATCGTTGAAATGTCCGCCACAGCTTCTCTGGGCGGCCCGCATCCGAAATGTCCAATTTTCCATGACTGGAGCATAAATCAGGCTGAATTTGATCGACATGGCATGAGTTACGTTGGCTTTGAGGGCTGCTGTGGTTTGTGGCTTCTTTCCATAGACCTGCAACTTCAGAAAACTCCACAAAAAAAATCTAACGGGGTGAGATGACCATGTTCTCGAATAGCTTGTGCCGAATTTCCAATGTGGCACGTAGTGCCAGCCGTCCTGTTGAAACCACATTTTCTTTGTGTACATATCATCTAATTCAGGCCAAAAAAAGTTATTAATAATCGATCTACAGCGCTCGCCGTTACAGGTGATGGCCTGGCCAACGTCGATCGTTCTCAAAGAAATATGAACCGATGACGCCACCAGCCCAAAATCCATACCAAACAGTGACTTTTTCGGGATCCATTGGACGCTTTTGGATCTCGTTTGGATTGGTATCGTTCTAAATTCGACAATTTTGTTTGTTGACGAAGGTACCCATTCATCCAGAAATGGGCCTCATCGCTGGAGATAATTTTCGATTAAAAATAGGAGCAGTTTTCAACTGCTCCGCAGCCCATTCAGCGAACACACGCGTTGTTGTCTATAGTCGTTTACCTTCAGCTCCTGGATCAGTTGAATTTTGTACGGGTGCAGGCCCAAGTCACGAAGAAAATTCACCAAGTTGTGGTCTGCGAAAGGCCAAAATGTTGTAAGCGACGCGAAATCGACTGCCTCGGATTCTTCTTCACACTCTCACGGACAGCGGCGATGTTTTCGGCAGATCTTGCGTTTCGTCGACATACGGGGGTGGTTGACCGTTTATTGCACCAGTTGACTCAAATTTATCCACCACACTGCGAACAGTCCTCTCGATACGACGATTATGGCGATTGAAGAATTGGCGAAGCCCGAACAGAACACACATTTTGATAAAACAATTTCATCATTTGCACGTGTTGTTGAACGCTATATCCCTCCATGGTGATTTGACAAAACACACAGAATAAATGGCGGCCAATTTGACAGATGTAGCTTCATTAATATGAACGCTATCAACTGTCAAAGTTCGGAAATCCTTATTGGAAGACTCTTTATTTAATAGGTATGCAGATCTATTTAAATGGATTATTTTGTGTGTCATTGGTCAACATATATGTACATACATAAATATTTATGTTAACATTTCGAAGGCCAAACAAAATCATAAATAAACCCTTCTTCCAGCGAACAGAAATCCAATTATACTCAATTCTGGCATTATTTTAAGGGTGTTCCATCATCTTGCATAACTATATAAATCCGTAAACGTAATTAACGTGTCTGAAATAATATGTTTTCGAACCACAAACGACATTGTATCTTCTACATATATATGGGAGCATGTAATTAAACCACAATTTATAGCCATTATCATCAAAGAAGGAAAGGACATTCAGTATAATTAACAATGCTCAACTGGACGTTAAATGTATAAATGTGATGTTCGTCAAGTGAAAGAAAATATTTTTTAAAATTAAGTTTAATTATTAACTTAAATACTTTAATAGCTCGGAAATCTTTTTCAATTTTTTTTTTTTGATTTGCGTACATCATGTCATGAAATCCCACTTTGAGTTTTCACTTCACTATCTTTATTCTTCCTAATCACTTTATATTTTATTTAACTATCTACATATTTAAATTTATTGAAAATGAATACAAAAATTGTTAAATGAATTCAAATATTTAATTGAATTTATTTGAAATATGTACATATCTACGTATATGGAGGATAATTTCAGAGCTTAATGTCTGCTTGCTTCTCAACAATTTTCTCTCTCAAAAATGCAAATTCTTGTTAAACTTTTTCTTGCCATTTAAATATATTATCCGGTATTTCATTAATTTTGTATGGTATATTTTGTCATCATACATTTTTCATCTCCCATGTGCCAAGTATCTAATTCACAACTGGCAAATAATATTAACAGTCAAAATGCAAGAATGAATGTTGTATTTGTATTTATATCAAAATGGTGTCTAAAGTCATACAGAATATTTCTTTATTTATATACATACGAAAAACCCAATGCCATACAAATCAGCTTATTCTGCCTTCTAAAACAAAACAAAAAAAAAAAACGTTATATAAAATTTGTCAAATTGTCACTAACACCACATCTTACGCGTTGGATGTTGGTGTGTGTCCAAAAATAAACTCACAAAAATGGTTAAAATTCATTTCATCTCGATATTTTTCTGGCTGGCATTAAAAAGCTATAAAAAAAACAAAAAAAATTGTCAACTTTACCAGCAGCAGACTTAAAACTTCTCTGGAAACTTTAAAGAGCTGTCAAAAACAGCTGTTTAAATGCAAAGAATATGTTGGCAATGTCTTTACTGAACCTTTCACACTCAATCGCTGTGAAACTGCAACAAAAACTAAAAAAGAAAAAGTAGAAGAAATCGTTTGACTCTGACGATATCCTCTAGCATTTTTTTTATACTCCATGGATATTATGAACGAAAAAAAAGGATAAGGATAAGGATATGGATACGACCCGACTTTATCGAAAATTTAAATACAATTTACCACCTACACGATTTCTTCATGTATTTCTATTTCTATTTTTATTACAAAATAACCAAAATGAATATGCCATAACGAATTTTGTATATAAAGGGTGTTTTTTTTACACGTGTGGTTTTCAAGAAGAAATAAAACGCATATAATTTAATGTTATGGCCAAGAATTCAGCTTTATTATAAAGATAAATGTTTGACATTGTGTTTTAAAAATGATTTCGGGCAAGTGGCCGCCGCGGTTGGCTCGAATAAATTCCAGCCTAGAGGTCCAAGTTTCTACAGCTTCAATTTGTTGCGCGCAGTGGCGGATGGACTCATTCGGGTCTTCTTGGATACTATGCTCCACAGCTGCAATAGCGTCTTCGGTGCGCACTGTACGGCGTCCCTGTGGATGCGCACTATCCACTAGAGTAAACGTGGTGCGAAACCGATCCATGGTTGCTTGAATTTATGCGATTTTGCGATTATGTCTACCGAATATTGGACGCAGCGCGTGATGCGTCGTGCGCACCGAACCAATATTTTGGTAATAAATTTGCACGATTTGCAAACGTTGTTCAAGAGTAAATCTATTAATTATGAAATGTCAAACCAAACTGAGCATAAATCAAGTGACAGCTGTCAAAAAGACCAACTCCGAAAAAAGTATTGTCAGATTAAAAACCACACGCCTAAAAAACACCCTTTATTTGTCATCTGCTTGACTAAATTGAATTATTTTCATTTTTGAATGTTTTTATCAAAATGTATCATAAGTCATCAGCACTAATCGAATGTGAAATGTATTAACCAGGTAAATTTTCCCCTCCCATTGTGATATTCAGACAGCCAAAATCAATATGCATCGGTATCTACTTTTAACTCTTATCCCATATTTCGCTAAAGTAAGTTAGTGACATGCCAATTTATAACAGTTTTGTCTATAAAAGTAAGACGAGACTAGAGACATGCCAACTAATAACAGTTTTTCCCCATTAAAAGTGGGTGTGCGTAGACGCACTTCGCGCGACTCAAAAAAAAATCTGGGTGACTGAAGTATGCCCACCGGCAGAGGGCCCTGGCCCTGCGGGGCCGCATAAACAGTTCTTTTATAAACCAAAACTATTATAATTGGCATGTCTAGTGTCACTTCCATAAAAGCATCGTTTATGCGGCCCCGCAGGGCCAGAGCCCACCACGCCGCATACTTCGGGCATCCAACACGAAGCGCTATAATGCACATCCACTTTTAGTGTGAAAACTGTTATAACTGTTATAAATTGGCTTTTACTAATATCGTCCTTCTCCAAAACACTCGCTTTGCGTTAAAACATTATTATAATTGTGTCTTAACTGAACTGGTGCAACCTCAAAAGTTCTGCACGACAAGTGCTGAATGACAAAGTTATGAAAAATTAAGTTCTGAAGGGAAAAGGTTCTGAAACGATGAAGTTTTGAATCGAAAAGTCCTGAAATCACAAAGTTATGAAAAAAAACATGGCGGATGCTATACTTTCGATCGGATTTTGAGCTGGCAACAATAGGTGGAACAGTATGGAATTTGAACAGTATAAATAAACTAGAGTTGTGTCTGTAGAGAACATTTCTAATATATTTCTTCGAAAAACAGGAAACAAAATGCAGCCATTGCTTTTTGCATTCAATAATTTTCGAATATGATTCTTAAGATAACAGTACAAAAAATAATGGCGGACCACTCAGATGTTTTTATTGTTTGAGTTTTGTACTCTTTGAAATGAAACAATAAAATTCTCCTCCCTTATTTTTGGAGATATTTTTGGTAATTTTATTGGACTACTACTCTAACCTGTCTTTATGAATTGGAATTTGGTACACGGTTGAGATACTACGTTGCGTTGTGTTGCGGCACGTTTTCAACCCAAGTAAATACATTATGCTGGAGGAGGAAAACCTACAACAAGTCTCTTGACACAATTCTTGTCTTATTTTTAACTTTTAACATGTATAGCCTCAATATCTCGGTCAAATATTTGAATGCTTGGAGCATGTAGATGTCGCAAAATATTTACCGTCTGTCAAATCAACTGAGACAAATGAATTTTTTGTTTGTTTGTTTTTTTTTAATTTTCAAAACATGATTAAGTTTATGTCACAGACATACCCTCAGGAATGACAAGTCACTCACCTGATGTGCAACTCTGCAATTACAAGAGTTTGAGATGGTACACTTCAAAAACGACTTGTTCTTACTTTGAGTTCAATTTGGGTTAGGTTAGGTACATAATGTACATACACATACATCCCTACAAATATATGCGAGTTGAGTAAGGGAATATGTGACAGGAAAGACTTCCAATTACAGTGCAGCTGCTACATATAGCTACTGTTCAGAGTGTGGGCTGGCAGTTTTTGAAATGTTTTCATGACGGAGCTTAGTAGTTAAATCTATGAGGATGTAAGTTACGATTGGCAGGATATCCTTTTATGTGACTATGAAATTAGTTCAATCAAATTAACATCGAAATTATGACATTTTCGTCGTATACCGGAGGTAATTGCAAATGTGTGTTGTTGAGTTTCAAATCAATTATCTAAGAGTTTTTTTGTTATATGACTTCATACTGATATTCTCCAATGGATATGCTACGTCAATTTGTTTCATTTGATGAAATCAATTTGGGGAAGACGAGTCTCTATCCAAAATTGAAGATAAATTATTAGAAGCGATCAATAATGAACGAGCAGTAAATTAGCTGAGAAATTGGATTTCCAAATATTATTATAGTATTAATTAGAGAGATCCATTGATAGGTGAAGGTGGAATGATTGATGGAAGTGTTTATATCAACATAAAGTAGATACTAACGAATTATGATTAACCTATTTGACCTCAATATCTGATAGCAATCTCATCGGTGAGACTTTGTTGTTTGTTGTGTTATACAACAGGAATGTGTAGAATTTTTATATGTTCACTAGTATAACAGTATTTGGTTATAGGCTCCTGAATTTTGTGTATAACAAAAAATGCTTTTAAACTGTTATAAACCATTTTGTTTGATTGCTTTTTAACACACATGCACCTTAACTAACAGCTATAACTTTTCGAGACACTAGTATCATCTTTATGCAATTGCAATCATGCAAAACACTCGGGCGAATACGTAACATATTATCGTGAATGTCACAGATATATTCATTGACATTTTCAACTGGTAGCATCAGGAAATAAATTTCAATGCGGTATTTTGCCATCCATCTCAAGCCATATCCCATCATATGAAACAAACCTCATTCCCAGCAACACAAATATATAAACTCATAGCCCGGAAGTAGGTTTCAGTATGACAAAACAACAACAACAAACATAAACATAGATATTCAAATATTGTATCCGCATCGCAGAAACAGCCTCCCTAGGGGATTTGGAAGGATTTTCATTTCAGTTCAGCTGTACTGTATAGTTTGTGTAGAAACAAAAACTCAGAGAACGAAGCACATTGAAACAAAAACCAACTTTATACCCGGAAACTCAAAAATAATTCATGACACTAGCATGGTGCCCTATTGCGGAGGAGCTGCATATCCTCCTATATATTTATATGTATGCTCTTATGCTCGAAAAGAGGATTTTCTGTGGCATGTATGTGAATGTTTCTCTTATGAGCATCTAACAATTGCAAGCAATTAAGTTGATATGTACGGTTTGACATTACGCAATAACAAACCCGTTTGACAATTTTTTAACAATGTTGCCATATAAGTTTTAACACTTAAATTATTTAAAAACAAAATATACTAATGGGGTAACAGATTGTAGAGAACCAGTGACTTCCACTCTCAACCATTTCTGTGACCGTATTGTAAGTCAGCATGAATGGAGGAGACCTACTAGCTTCAGCCGAATTCGAATGGTAAGATGAAAACTGACGATATAACCTGCTTCACAAGCTATGAAAATAAATGTCGGCTTTGGGATTTTAGTACCCCAGATGCGGGATATTCGCAAAAAAAGGATGCAATCTAAGAGGTCACTAAATCTTCATAAAAGGTCAAGTAGTTTCAGTAATTGACCAGCTATAGATTTTTGTTTCATAGTATTTTAAAGATCTTTCAAACACCTCATTTAAAATACCACATTTGTGGGATATTCACTAAATCTCAATAAAAATTTAACTAGTTTAAGTAATTTGTCAACCATTTATGAATTTTTAAAGATTTGTTCACGTACACAGTATAATACGATTCAATTTGACTTTTTATGGGGATTTAGTGACCTTTCAGAAGGTATATCTTTTCAAATATCCCACAAATTAAGGTTCAACAATTTATAGGACCTTGAAAAACATTGAAAATTAATAAACAAAATTCTATAGCTGGCCAATTACTGAAACTAGTAAAGAGTTATAAGGATTTAGTAACCTTTGAGATGGCATACTTTTTTTCGAATATCCCACAACTGAAGTGCTAAAATTTTCTATGCTTTAAAAAAAAAAACAGAACAAAAAAACTATGGCTGACCTTTTAAGACCATATAATGACCCTTCAAATGGCATACTGTTTTTGCGAATATCCCACAAATAAGGTGCTAATAATCGCTAAAGACCTTGACAAATTTTAACTATTAATTACAAATTTTCTAAGGCTGACCAATTTTTGAAACTATTTTGGCCAAATGGTGAGCTTTAAGATGACATACTTTTTGCGAATATCCCAAAAATACGGTGTTAAGTTCCCGGAGCCAGAAGGTGGTCTTTTTGAAGATTAAGTATATAAACCACAAATGAACTATCTATACGAGCTTGAAAAAACTTTAAAAAAAAATATATAAAATAAAACATATGGCTGACCAATTACTGACTTTCTAGATGGCATCAATTTGTTTGCGAATATCCCACATATGGGGTACTGAGAGCCAATTATTTCTTATATTTTTGTTTATTTACCTGCTGAATAACTTGAAATTATTCTTTCTGCTGCAAATAAAATCCGTTTCCATATGTACATAAAATACCAAAAATTCCAGAGTCTGGCAACTATTTGGTAAAAGCATAGCAGCAAGAATATGAAAATAGAAAACAGCAAAGAAAATCCAACAGGGACTTACTTGAAATTCACAATGTAATCGGCTTTATCTGGTGGTATGGAATCTGAACCGGCATAACAACCAGGAAACATTGTGCAAGGATCTCGAATGGAATTTTCAAAAACCATACCACCATATTCTACACGATTTTGTCTCCATCAGCTCTATGATTGTAGGTATACTTACCAGTTGTACAATACATACGTAGATAGTAATCCTATCGTCGTTCGTTTGTATCATTATCGTTGCCATTACCTTGCCAACCCCTTAAGCGAAACAGAGACTTATAAGTAGATGTCTTCTTTGCTTCAACAAATGTGACACTTAACAACACCTGGGTTCTTATTTTACTCTCGCACAAGATCTCTATGGTGTACTCGTAGGTAAAGGAGTGAAAGATATTCCTATAAGAGAAACAACTGGAATTTAACTAAATAAAATTGTGTGTGGAAAGGTGTCTGATAAAAGTTCACTTCTGATCCATAAAGTTTTATGAAGCAGTATAATTCTTGGTTAGATATTTTGTTGTTTTCTTTTGTCTTACTTGGACAGGATAGTTGTGTTGATGTCATTATTTATGTAGAGTTCGAGTTAAAACCGATAGAGAGCGTTCGAAGCACATTTTGACGGACTTTCCATTAAAATAATTGTATCTTTTGTTTAAAAGACGACATCGAAATAAGCAATTGAATTTGAAGAAATGATGGAAGGATATGGCTGCGGGATATTTTAAACTTCATTTGTGTGATATATTTAAAAAAAAAGCATCTCGTTTGTGGGATATTCAAAATAAAAGTATACCTTTTAAAAGGTTAGTTAGTGGTACTAATAGTTCTGTTAGTTTCAGTCATTTTGTTCCAGAAAATATGATTTTTTTTACAATTTTTTTAAGGTATTTTCAAGAATCTAAATAAAACTTTAGTTTTTAATTTGTGGGATATTCCGAAAAATCAGTAAATTTTCACAAAACTTCAAATAGTTTTAGTCAGAAATTAATCATTGATTTTTTTATGAATTTTAAAAGGTTTTTTCAGGGTCTTTGAGATTTTCCGGACCTCATTTGTGGGATATTCAATTAATGAGTATTCCTTCTGAAAGGTCAGCAAATGGTCATTAAAAGTCAATGAGTTTTAATAATTCGTCAGCCATTTATGTTATTTTATGAATTTTTTAAGACTTGCGGTCAAGGAGTTTGTTTGTACCTCATTTGTGGGATATTCAAATACCAAGTACAAGTATCATCTGAAAAGTCCTTAAATGATCATTAAAGTTCAGTTATATTTAGTAATTGGATAGTAAAAGTCATAGGTAATTTTTAAACAATTTCTACTATTTTTGTTTTAAGGTCATAGAAATTGTGAGCACCTCTACATATGTGGGATATTCAAAAAAAAAAAAAAATATCATCTGAAAGGACATAAAAGATCACTTAGTTTCAGTAATTGGTTTAGCCATAGACGACTTTAAAAAAAATATATTTCAAAGCTATAGAGATCGTAAGCACCTAATATGTGGGATATTCAGAAAAGAATCATACCACCTGAAAGATCAGTAAATGCAAATAAAAGATCACTTAGTTTCACTAATTGAACAACCATAGGTGAATTTTTATGAATTTGCAAAGGTTTTTTTTTTAAGGGTCGAAAGATTGTTAGTACCTCATTTCGGGGATATTCAAAAAACGGTCATTAAATCATCATAATAGAATGAGAAAAACATTTTAAATTCATAAAAAAGAATCAATATCAGACCTATAACTGAAACAATCTGAACTTATAAGACCTTTCCGATTTTTGAATATCCCACAAATGAGGTGCTAAAAACTCCTGCAACCTTTGTAAGAATTTAAAAAAAAGCATACAAAAATCTATGACAGACTTTTGATGACCTCTTATCTCCTAAAAATTATACTTTTTTTTTGAAAATCCCATTTATGGGGTGCTAAAGAATAATTTTTGTAACAATAGTTTACGCAGACCTTCGTGAAAAATTCTTAAATGAAGGTATAGGTACGTACAAAATATAACAACACAGTTAATTAATTTTGCCTTTATGCAAAAAAAAAAAAAAACAAAATGTTAACTTGCTTTGAAAATCACGAAACTTTCCACTTTGAAAATTGCCTGCAGTTAATACCTACTTGAAACTCATTTCGATTAAAATATTTTCCTTGAAACTATTATTTCAAAGTTCATTATGAAAAGTAGGTAAAAGCTTGAAACATTCTATTTCGAGCGATTAAAACCTCGATCCTTACATTCTGTCAGTTTTAAAATTATGCGAATCACAATAGACCACAACCATCTCAGAAACCACCAACCAACCAACCAACACCGCAGAGACCATCATCAGAGAGAAAACATTATAATGTTAAGATACAAAAATGAACCTACATAACTGTAATTGTTTCTAACAGCCCCGAGGGTTTATTTTCAATTATTCAAGAAGCTTATTTTATAATAATCAACGTAAAGGATTTCATAGAAAATTGTTCTCGTTCGAGTGTGAGATTATTTTCAAAGAGCCATTTTTGAGACTTTGAATGGATGGATAGGATATAGAGAGTAGAAGATTTTTGCGAGAAGTATTTTATCAGTGTGAAATTTCGAATATTGTGTATCTGAGTGTGAAATTGAATTTTCGAGGACGATAAGCAATATGATGAAATGAATTAACAAGAAGTGGTTTTGAAATTTATTGCTTTTTGTGTTTAGAGGGATTGTTTGGTATTTTTGAGGAGATGGTGATGAACATAATGCTCATTGAATGAGGTGAGTTTGATAATCTATTGCTATCACACTTAACTTTTCACTTCAATATGATGTATACTAAGAGAAAATTGTGAAATAAATAATTAAACTTAAACTCAGTGAAGTGGAGAATATATTCAATGGACTGAAAATCTTAAAACAAGATTTTTTTATGAGTTAAAGGTTGAATGGGGCCAATGGGGGTGTAAACATGAGAGTTACCATTACGAGCGATTTAGAAATGCGATTGAATTAATTGAAATACAATTTTTTTTTCGATGTAAAAGAAAGCAGATGTGCAACTCGGAACATTAAGTCAAAAAATGAATAAATCTTGTAAATTATTCTATAATAAAATGCAACAAAATGCTTTGTTTTTATGTTTCATTGAAATATGCCAAGATAGACCACCAGGATTCAGTAAAACAACACAACAAGTTGACAAGTCTTAATTCATTTGTCTAACAGGCCCAACATGAATTCCCTTTGACATTTATATTTACCTAAGAAGCTTAATGATCTTTAATATTCTATAACATTTACTACCCTCGATAGAAAGTTCAATTTCTTTTCATTTGATTAAAATTCAAGCCAAAGGGCTCTTTGAACCTGATGGCTAGGGTAAGTTTAGTTCAGCTTCAGCTAAATGGACACTACTGGCCACTGTCAACATCAACAAGGTGCCTTTAATAAACAAAACCATACTACAATTTTAAAAACACCAGCAATGAGGTTAAATACCTAAATGAAATGCATCCACATTTCAACACATGTAGATAAATAAATAAACAACCCAGGCACTGACTATACAGTGATGTAAAAAAAGTTCAAATTTATGCGAAATTAAAAAAGATATAAAAAAATGTTTTATCAAAACACCGATTTTGACAGTTTCCGCTTTTTAATTGGCAAAAAAATGTATTGTTTTTTTATGGGAAATCAATTTTGCAGATCTGGATTCTGGATAAAACCATTATACACCTCTACAATTGGTAGACATTAGTTTGACAGCTACCACACGAATATACATGCAATGAAAAAAAAAACAAAATAACAAAAAAAATCAATCTGAAATCGTAATCCATTATAAAAATTAAATTTTTTTATCGTAATCTTTATTTATACCAAAGGAAATCTCCATTATAAAATTGAACTGTTTGCATTGGACTAATTCCTCCGACTTTTTTTGACGTTTCTGTGCTTTTCTCCCTCCTATTTCATGGTAAAAAGAGATGGCTAAGAAAAGAAGAACTTTTTTAACTTGTGGATTGTTTTTGACGTTTTCTTTGGTGACATCTCTGTTTTCTTTGTCGGTACTTTTTGCACCTTTTTTTCATTTGTAAATAAAATTTCGCACTTAAGACATCCTTCAACGAGTATAGATTTGTGTTTGGTTTTAACAACTGCTGAACGTCAGAATAATTTGAATGCGTTCACATTAATTTGTATCTCAACAAAAGAAGTTGGATTCACAAAAAAAAGTCAGACGAGTGAGTCCAATTTGCACACCACCATACGATTAACATTGAACCAATGGAAAACTAAATGTACTGCTTTTATATAGTAATCTCGGTCACGTGAACAGAAATCCTACTCTAAATTTCTCAGATTTGCTGTCAAAATACTGAAGAAAAAAGTTTTGGGCTCGCTTGCTCACTTTTTGAGGGAGCGGAATCCCTGAGATTTGATTTACCTGATTGCGCCTTTGAAAATCAATCAAATGAAATTATTTCTTTTCTCTCCGAACAGAACCACATAATTATTACGTGCATACAAAAAGTACCTAAGCATTCCATATCAGTCAGTTTCATCAAATTTGAATGCATGGTTTTTCATGGTTTTCAAGTTTAAGAAAAAAAAAAATTTGACAGTCTTAATTACTATCAAAAAAAGGACCAAAATGGACCTTTATATAAAACCTGAAAATAGTACCTACCCCAATTGCGGTTTGGTCGCTTAAGAGATATGGAATCCCTATTGACGTCTTCGTCCGGTTATAAGAGAGTCCGCTTGTGGGAAAGTTATCGCATGGTATGTAGGTACATGTACATTATGTATCTAAATCAGCTTGAGAGAATTAGATACATTGAGAGATGTCCGCTTAAGAGATTTGTCCGTTACGAGAGAGTACACTGTATTTGGTTGATGAAAAAGAACCTTCTACAATGCCATGAGCGAAAACTGAACGATGACTAATTATTGTCAAATTTTTCACACAGCACTGTTACATCGAAGCAGAAGGTGCATTTCATCCTGTGAATTTTATAATTCACTTTTCATTGTTTTGTTTCAGTTTTACCCTACTTTCGAAAAACCGCAACGAGAAAACCATCAGCATCCAATGATCTCACACACGAAAAATTCTGTTTTCGGTCTTGAATGCATCATCCACTGGACCAGTGCTGGCGCACACATTTTGTAAACTTGCGTGCCAAAAAAATTTTGTACCACGAAAAATTTTTTTGTTCCACATCGTATGGGGAAAAAAGTTATGTGCCTACTATTGTTCTATGTATTAGGGCAAGTATTGGTTTTATGTCAAAAAAAATCGAATTACTATAATACAAATGCCCAAAAAGTGGTATTCGACATGTCGTGCCTTCTGTCACATCGGTCTATTTACCTTTCGAGCTACTGCTTCAAAAGGTGGCCCAATTGGTTTCAAATTTGATACAGAGTTTAAAACCGGTAAAGCTACTATTTTTAAAAACTCTCTTTCGACTATTTTAGCCATTGAGGAACAATAAAATGTAAAATCGAATTTGTGTGTCTTATGGAGTTTTCCATTGGTAAAATAAATTAATTTATTTTTGATTCGGACTTTCAAACAGTCGATTTTGACCATCTTTGCGTTCCATTGGGCAAATAAATTGATTTATTTTTGATTTATAATCAATTTTGCAGATTCAAATTTTTCGGCAGATTTACCCCTCCCTATACTACCACCAACATAATTTGCAGTTGTCAATTTGCAAATGTATTTTTTGAATGGATTAATTTATTTCACGTATGAAAATTGTTTTCAAAATATGTGAGAAATATTCGGTCATAATAAATGGAACCAGTTTAAAATTAATCGGTAACTTCATCAAGCTCATCTTTATCTTCTAAAAGTGCATCAAGGGATAAAGTTTTTTTTTGAAATATTAACACACACAAAAATTAATCAATTTGGAAAAGTGTTCCATTGAAATTTGAATTTACCAATGGAAAACCCCATTAGTTTATCGAATTCTGATTCCTTTCTTAAAACAAAAAATAATTAAAACTATATTTAAGCGTGTCATTGGTTTGCCTTTCCTGCCCTGTCCTAGCCCTATTTGCTTTAAGACCAGTTTTTGAAACTGTGCCATCCAGGAAAATAAGGATGAGTAAATTAATGATGGGTGGGCGATATAGGTATATGTATACATACCTATACGAGGCTGACATGTGTCACATTGCAACATCATCAGTGAGGAGAAGGCGGAGTTGGCATACATTTCACATGCACATTGTACCTATGTACCTGCATATACATACTTCCTCATTAAAAATGTCCTCAGTTAAAATATTTAAATGTTTTTAAAACAAAGAACTCTCAAATGGGAAAAGTTTTTCCCTCGTAACAAAAATAATGTATGATGACAAAAAAAAAACATAGTGTGGTGTACGAGATACATATATATATAGGTGATGGTATCAAGGATCAACAAGATTGAGATGAACTTTTTTGCACAATTGAACCTCTGACATATTAAAACAGAGACAGTTATAGAGTAGGTTTTTTTCATCAAAGGGAAAGGGCAATCAACGTTGATGATGTTGAGGGTGCGATACATAAAAGTCCTCTTTAACAGAGATTCTATCAAAGGGTACAAAAGTTTTAAAGTGGGGCAATGCATATAGCTTTGTATAGAAACTTAAATAGGTATACCTCAAACAACCCAATGAATCCTAAGAAGCTGTTTTATTTTTTTGTATAAAACATTCCAAAGCAACGGTTTCGAGGAGTCGTCTTCTAGAAATATTCTATTCTTCTATAAAAATGAACCAAATTAAAGAAACCTATGCATTTCCATCCTAGGGCTGGTTATCTTCGAAGTTAAAGGGCTATTTCATCGAGAGCTCTTTATTCCACTTGACAGAAAATAAGAAAAAAGAAAAATTATTATATGGGAACATGAACAATATGGAAACATTTTCGAAAGGATTTTGAAAAGGTATGAAGTAGGTACCTGCTGTGAGATTGTTCGATAAAGGGCCGTTGAGTTATAATAAGCTGTGTAAGGGATGTTTAAGTGCTCTATTGTGGTATAGTTCATTGTAGAGAGCTAAATCGAGAGGACTTTTTGAATGTAATAACAAAGAATTATAGACAATGTCAAAGAATATATCTTAAAATATAAAGGTTAGACTTATGTTTAGGTAGAGTGCGATTATATTATTAAGAAGCCATTTCAAGAATTAAAGTTCGTATTGTTTTGTAAATTTTGTTTAAAGCTTTGTCAATATTTACAATTATTGTTTGAATTTCGGTATTTATACAAACATACTCGTATGTATATGTAAATGGTGTTTTTTTTTGGGGAAGTGACTCTAGACATGCCAATTATAACAGTTTTAGTTTATAAAAGTACTGTTTTTGCGGCCCCTATGCCGGTGGGCATACTTCCGTAACGTGAAACTATGCGGTTACCAAACGCTTCCTTCAATAAATCAATTGTGGCACAAGCTGTGTGACATGTTGCGCCGTCTTGTTGAAACCACAGCTCCTGAACATCATGATGGTTGTTCAATTGATGAACGATGAAGTCAGTAATCATGGCTCTATAGCGGTCACCATTGACTGTAACGTTCTGGCCAGCGTCGTTTTTAAAGAAGTACGAACCAATTATTTCACCAAACCATTGAGCACACTAAACAGTCAATTTTTGTCGATGTAACGGTGTCTCAACATGCACTTGAGGATTATCATAACTTCAAATTCGGCAGTTTTGTTTATTGACGTATCCATTCAACCAAGAGTGAGCTTCATCGCTAAACAAAATTCGCTTATGAAAATTGGGATCAATGGCAATCTTGTTTTGGGCACATTTGGGCACGATTTGGAAGCGTTGTTTAGGCGTCAGTCTATTCATGTTGAAATGCCAAACCAAACCAAAAATAATAATCACTTGACAGCTGACAAAATGGCCGCCAGTTGAAATAGTGTTGCCAACTTTAAGTTCTATACGTTCAAAAAAAAAACACCCGTTATAAGCTTTCTATAAATAATGGCGAATTCCTTTCAAAAAAGAAATCGATTTTTTTCTAAACAGAATCGAATTTTTTCTCTCAATTGAAAGGAATTCGTATTTCGTAAAAGAATCGATTTTTTTGGTGTGATTGTGTCTGTGTTACTTTATAGCTGCAATTGACGCAAACCGTCAAGAAATTATTCACAAAACTATTAAGGTTGTTTGTTTTTGTTGTGAGAACAATATTTTACCAATAGAATTAAATTAGTAAATAAAAGATATTAGCCACCTTATACGGTGCCAATTTGTTGGTGCATTTTATTTGTTTGAACTTCTATTTGCACATATATTTTTAAAGAAAATTGTTATTGAAAAGTTTTCACTTGCACTGAAAGTTTTTTAACACGTCTTTCACTCGCGAAAGCTATTTTTTTGTTTGTCAAATTTGTGTTTGATAATGAACAACGCACAATAAATTATTTTTATAGCTTAAGTGACTGAACATATTGTTGAATATTTTTTTAAATTATGTAGAATTCTTTGCAACCAAAAAATAAACAACTCGTTTTCCAAAAATTCCGCGACTTTCAATTTGACGTATTAGAAATGTCAAGTCTTCATAGCGTGTGTGCAAATCAGTGTGAAATCTGGCTAAAAACGCAAGATTTTTTTTGATAGAAAAGAATCGATTTTGTTTAGAAAAAAATCGATTCTGTTTAGAAAATATTCGATTTCTTTGTTGTAAGGAATTCGCCATAAGATACATAAACACATTTGGTGACGCGACAGCTCATGAAGAACTAGGGTTCAGTGGCTTTTGTCGAATTCCTTTCAACAAAAAAAAACGATGATCGAGAAGTCCAAGAAAGTGGGTTATTCTTCATGCCGTCCGTCGGCGTCGGTCTGTGTGTCCACTGTTATTTTAGCTAGAGCCTAAACGGGGTGAATCTATTTGCTTCATTGGTACAGAGCATATTTTGTATGTGATTCCTTAGGGGGGATATTCGAATTCTTTTTAGCTCATCTAGAACGAGTAGCTGCCATAAACGGTTTTTGTTTTTACTTTAAATTTTCTTGAAAACGGCTCTAACGATTTTGATTGAATTTGGTATCTATAATGACTTAAGTGATTGTAAGAAAACTACGTTTCAGGTTTTTTGCAAAAAATTCAGATAACGGAAATGGAAATTTCACGTCTTTTGAGAAACTGGTATAATTTGGGTTTATCCACATATATATTTTGATGGTTACACTCATTTTAATAAAATTTTCAGCTCTGTTGCTTCTAAATAGTTTTAACAATATTGCATTTACAAATTTTGAAAAACTTTTTTTTAAAACAAAAATCAAAAAAAAAATAATTTTTTTAGTTCTTGGACTGTTTAAATATTTTCTCGTTAAGATATCATAACATCATACATCTTCAATATGTGGCTAAATACAGTTGTTAACCCATAGAGGAAGTTCATGCCAGTCGTAGATACATATTTTTTCAAAGTGGTTGCGGTTTCTCGAAAATTGGGTGGAATTTTACAAAATTCTGAAAACTGATAATTTCCCTTAAGCTAGGAGCAGACGGCATATGAAAAGTCGCAAACGTTTGCGACTCTGACGTCACGTAAATAGTACAATGTGCAATGTTCGGTTTTCGTGTCATCGCAAACTGTCACAAATTATATGCGAGGGTGTTCACACGATATGCAAGAAAGTCGCAAACTTATATGCAATTTGGGTGTCGCACATAATCCGCAAATGGTTTGCGAGCATACGCGGACTGTCCCAAAAGGGTGTTCAGACGATATACTCTCAAAGTCGCAAATGATGACGTAAAAATGACGTCAGAGTCGCAAACGTTTGCGACTTTTATATGCCGTCTGCTCCTAGCTTTATAAAGACATATTATTCTATTCAGGATCTGAACGCTTTAAAAAAAAAAACCTATTAATCAATTTATTCAAAATTTCGCAAGGGATTTCCCACATTCTTAAGCGAACATTAAAAAAAGAATATTGTTCTACAAATTAAACTATGGCGGTCCACATTAATTGTATTGTATACATAATCATTGTCCATTTTGGCTAAACGGCTTTTAAAAAAGTATATTGTTTGACCTCTTTAGTCATTAATTCTCGGATTGCATTGTATATATAAGTAGTCCTTACTCAACAGTCATTAAAAAAAAAAAAAAAAACATTTTAAAATAAAACAAAACAATATTTATTCTGCAAAATTAAAATGCCATCAAGTGTATACTCTACAACTATTTACATCAGCACAAGAATGGCAACCGGCGTGAAATGTTTTTTTATAGCAAAAAAAAAAAGAGGAGAAAGTCAGAATCAGAACCAACTCAAAGAGTGAACTGAACAGTAGGTATGTAGGTGCATAGCATATACAACCATAATGACTCTGTGCATCTAAATCACAATGAGCAATAAGCATTAAGCATTCATGTAAAAATGTTTGTTAAGTAAATGCTGAGCAATTGTTAGCTGCATTAAGTTTAATGGTTTTTTTTTTTCAAAAAAAAAAGTACACAAAGGGACAAAAATTAGCGGCCAGAATTATTATTTTTTTTTCGATTTTGTCTCTGCCAAAAATATGTACAGAGGGGACAGACGTAAAGTAGTAGGATGAGGTGAATAAATTATTTTTAAATAAATAAATATATTTCTCCATGCTGAAACTTAAATATGTATGTATGTATGTATTTTTAAGGATAAATATTTGATCCTTTAATATGGGTGGCAAAAATGTTTAAAAGTTTTGTTTTTAAAAGTACTGTTAATGCGGCCCCGCCGTGCTAGCGCTCGTGCTAGCGCCCTCTTCCAACTTCAGGCACCCACAGTTCTTTTTCAAGTCTCGCGAAACTCGTTGGTGCACGTCTACTTTTAATGGCGAAAAACTGTTATAATTAGGTAGTTCTCTCTGTGTTAATAACATAAGACAATACGGAACTCCCTGAATTTGTGTAAATTTGAATGGCTGTACTTTTGCAAAGTTTTGCAATTTTTAAAGATTTCATTGTATTTCAAAATTTGACAGTTTTTCAGTTTCTGTGCAAGAAGAGTAAAGGATCGGACCCAAGGTTTCTCAAAGACAACAAGAGCAATTTAGTTTTAACTATCAACTTTATTATGATTGTCAATTTGTTGCTCATTGTAGGTACCTCTACATATACTCCTAAGTTTTGAGGCGGAAAACGAAAACTTTATTTTTTTTACAAAGAGATAGCTATGCACATACCATATGTAATAAATCTTACTAACGATTTATCCAAATATGGTATACTACCTGTCAAACAAAACAAATTCCCAGCAATTTCGGCCCTCAAGTACCTACCTATACTCTGCATAGCATATACCTATTATTAGCGGTTTTTTTATTATCAGAGATGATCCATATAAATCATCAAAATACATGCATTACAACAACAACACGAGATCCTGCTCTCTATCGGGATCACGTTTCATGAACCAAAAGTTTAGTTTTTGCTATTGCTTCTCCATTTTTCAAATGGTTAGGAATTGTGAACTGAAAAAAGAAAACCAATAAATGGAAAATAAATAAACGTAAGGAAAAAAGAGATAGGTATACAACACAGTAAGATCCGTATTGTTTTATTTTCATGAGATGATGTATATGGATCATCGGCGATAATAAAATACGGCTATTATGTACAGTTGACAGCACATCGCATTTCCTTCCTTTGCACAAGATTAACTATAATCAAACACAAATCTTCAAACACACAAATCTGCAAACAAAAACAACAACAAAAAAAAACTGTCACAACAATGTAAAATTTGCCAAGATGATTTGTGCTTTCTTTAGAAACCAAAAATGCCAGGATAACCTCACTTCACTATATACCTACAAACCCGAAAATAAATCAAAGGCTCAGAACTCAGAAGTTGATAAGAACTTAAAGAAAACAATAATTCGCTCTGATGGAAAGGATTTTAGCTGAAAGGCATGAACATGAACAACTCATGCGAAATGAGGAACCAACAAAGAGTCCAGAAAAGAGTTTTGCTATACACGTCAGTTCAGTACCTTCAAACGAAGAATTTTAAGATGTTATAAAACAATAGAAACACGGTGTAAAGCTCTGGAACGCCCACAACCAACGACAAATGACTTCACATACACAAACACAGAGTTAGGAGCATGAAAACAAAAACCTAATTCCATGAGACTGATGGTTGTTTAAAATTGTATGAAAACACTAACTAGAAGGTACAGCTAACGAGCAGAAGGGACCAAAGAAAGGTTGATATAATACTTGACTCGATATACTCGTATAAGATATGCACCTTAGGTCTTTGGTATAGTTTCTGCAAGCCATCATTGCCTTTGTTAAAGATTGCCGGAAGTGCATTTGGTATTTAGTAGTTTTTGTCTTCTCTACATTCAGGACAACCGCGCCCCATCACGTCGTCGTACTTTAGACTTAACGAATAATTAAAAAATAGTTGTTCACTTTTCAGTTTGTTATTTGATGCTGAATAGATGCAACCAACGAAAAAAAATGTGAATTACTTACCCTATCCATCCACTTGGCAGTTTGTGTGTATGAAGCATTTTATAGAACTTAAATTTTTAAAAGAATTCAAATTTGGAAGATTTAAAAATTATTAAACTTTTTTTTCTATCATACAAATGAATGGGCCAATCTTTTAAAACAAAAACTTCCTTCAGCAATATACCATTCAGCATAACATTTTGCGTTCTCAAAACATTGGCGGATGTGTAAATCGCATGCATGTATACAATTCAGATAATTTTTATTTGTGCCTCTTTGAAATAAGAATTAATGTTGAAGGAGTTTAAAGAAGTATTTATGTATCTTCCATTTCCATTTTAAAATTTTGGATTCTATTAAGATTAAGTGATTACTTATGGAAAAATCATCAGAAAGGCGTTTATTGTATTATATAATTATAAGCTAAAAAAAAAATAAAATTTGAAAGCAAAAATATCCTTAAAGCTAGAGACGATAAAAATGTGGTTTTATTCTATCTTCCTTTTCTGCTTTTTTTAAAATTTTAGTTACAATATTTATTTACCAACCAATTTTCATAGGTTCAAAATTAAGAACTTCTATTCTGACTGTGATCAGGGGGGTCATTCCGTAATTTTCAAAACGATAATCGTAAAAACGATTATCGTTAACGCTATCGTCAATGATTTGCTTCACGTAACTCGACCACTAAGGTCTCGTCTATCGTTTTCAGTTTGAGATTGTTTGGTATATTTCACAAATTCTCAAACTGTAGTGAAAATGTTTTTTTTTCTATGGGGTTTGACAGAAAATTTGTAGTAAAAAAGCGCACCTACAACTTTTTTGTGTTGTTTATTGCTTTGTGTTTTGTTTTGGTGTGGCCGCCACCGATTGGATTGCAAAGCCGTCTGGCAAGTTTATTATTTCGAGTACCATCACAAAGGCTTCTTTTGATAGCCGAAAACGTTGAATAATAAAAAGATTATTTGTTTGTTTAATTTTATTTAGCAACCAGTGCCATTAAAGATATTCTACAATAGTACATAAACATAAAAACATTGTGCTTACATATGGGTTGGAGGAGATAAAGGATCTGAAATATCTCTTAATTGTCGTCGCAATCGTATTAATTGTAGTTTTTCTTAATTTTAATTTTCACTTTGCAAGACAAATAAATTGCGCTGAAACATTTTTACTTCTATTTATCTACTAAATTGACAGATTTCAATGCCAAACGATACCTATTTAGCTATCGTGTAAACGATATCGTTTTGATGATATCACTTTGACGATTATCGTCTTACGTGAAGCGCGACAATCGCCGAAACGCTATCGTCTGACTATAATCGTTTTACGGAATGACCCCTCAGATAAATAAGCTATAGGGGTATGCTTATGCATAAGTTGCTAATTAAATTTTACTTTCCCAGATTACATTTATTTTATTGTATAAAATTATATGTATTCACATACATACATATATGATAGTTCATCTTTTTTCATTTATTTTTTTTCTTTTATTTTCAGGTAAGAGTCAATATTTTTTAACTCACTTCGAATGGAGGGTAAGTCTAGGTACATATATGTTAAGATGAAACTCACCAAATTTGATGATTAAACTCTGCATTTAATGAGCAGATGCTTTTTATATGCATTCCTATTGCGATTGTCAATTATAAATAATTGATAGGTGATAAATATTGATATTTGGTAGGTACATTTAAACTCAATTTATTGAAAAACTGAACAACTATTCGGTGTTGATGATCAATGATCAAAACGATCAATTTTCTTATAATTCACAATAGGCTGCTCAATGATCAAAACTTTTATCAGTTACGTTGTTAAATATCGATTTTGAATATTTATCAACTATCAATTTGATGTTTGACAATCGTAATAGAGTTGATGTTTTCTGCTTCGAGTTTTTTAAGTGTTCCGCATGCATAATCCTCTGAAAATCTTCTTCTTGAGTTAACTCTAAATTAATATTTCTCCAGAGAAAGATAGCTCGGATTTAACTCAATACTATTTAATTTTTTTAGTTTTAAAGACTTTTATTTCAAGTAAATAATCAACAATGGTTAATTAAACTTAAAGCCTAAGGCCGTCTACCAGGTTGACTTTTAAAAAAAATGCGCTTTCCGTATCGAAGTGCAGCTACTGTAGTGTTGTATAAACAGCCCATCGTTTTTCACCGTTTAACATGCTTAATTTGTATCCTTCTTCTAAAATATATTTTGAAAACACCATAACACGAAGTTTATTCACTACTGAAAAACTGGGCATTGTTAGATCTTTTGAAATTTTTCTTGATAACTTTTAGTTTGGGCGTATTAGCTTCGTTCGTTGCAATTTACCCAGGGTTGACCCAGGTTTTCTTGACAACCCCACGAATTGTCAAAAAATCCTTACATTTGAAGCAAGAAAATAAATTCTGTGCGACGTTCAGAACGACCCAGGTCTCAAAAAACACAGAATCTTTTTACCAGTGTGACTTCCAGGTTATTCAAAAAACGTTTTGGGGCGACCTCAGGGTGACTTCTGGCCTTCTGGGCTCAACGAACACACCTGTGACAAATCTCACACTTTTTTGGTTGATTTACATTTTTTGTTTTTGTATTACCACTGCCCATAATTTTGGGCGTAGTGACATTTTATCTTTCTGGGCAATTTGGTTTTTAGTGATATTGATTTAACATGGTAGCGATGATTCGCATAATATATCTAGCTACCTATAAATTCTGAGGTAAACTTTCCAACTCCACGTTCACGTTTCCAATTTTCGAAGGTGGGAAACACTCCCAGGGGAATTTTGTTCATGACCATTCCCAATGTGAATTGAAGTTTATGTATTGTATTGAGAAGTAATTAATGTCATGTAGGTATATGCATCTCAGTTAATTTTTCAATTCTGTCTAGATAGATTTGCAGATACGAATATCTACTGTGCCTCGGCGTCGTCTGTTATTTTGTTGAATTAATTAATGCTGTGTATAACTAGGTACATGAACTGTCGAATATGATTGTTTGAACACTGGTTATTTTACAATCGTCAAATACATTTTTGATAATTTTGCATAACGTATAAAAACAAAAAATTCTATAAGAACTAATAACTGCGGATTTATAAGGCCAATTATTCAGTCAAAGTAATTTTAGTTGGGCCGACATTTCTTTAGAAGTCGGGGTAAACATTTTGGGAGCCAATAGTGCACACCATTTATTGAAATAAAAGACATTGTGGATGATTTTATGAGTTGCACCTACATTCAATTTACAAATGATAAAGCAGAGTTGAGAGTTAGGTAATTTTAATTTCACTATGAAATATATTAAAATGATAAACATGTTATTGACCTATTTGCATCATTAAGAATAAACAAGTCTAATTTCACAGAGTTGATTATTATTTTTCTTCCGCTAATTACTAAATAAGAATAACATGTGTCCCACATAAATAGATGCAACATTTTATATGAGGTAGGTATTTTATCTATTTTTGAATTCAAACTTACTTCGTCAATCAGGAAAGCCGACTAGAAATAGACTATAAAGATTCTTGCTCTCTATCTCATTCATAAATGCACTTTAATATCAATTCTTATTACATCATGATCAACATAGTTATTACTTTCGTCTGAATTAACAAGGCGGTTTATTAGATTTTCAGTTTAGTAATAAAATTTAGCATCAACCTACTTTTGTTACGAAATATAAAAAGCAACAACAAACACATTCGAAAAGAAAAATCACTTACCTAAGTTGCGGTGTAGCCGTAGCTAAGCTAAACAAACTATTCACTTATGTTCAATTAATTCAATGAGGATATTTTCCTCTTATCAGCATAATAATTTCGGATATACATACAGCAAATTATTAAAAAATAAAAAAAAAGGACTTAAAGATCAAAATGTAAATAAACGTAACACAAATGTGATGAACATTCAGCCGCTAAGGAACTACACACAGAAGACCAATTGGACTAAAAGTCTAATTGACACTATTTTCTTCTCTTGGACAATCAACAGCTTGAATGTTGACATTTAAGAGAAAAAAAAGCTTTCTTCGACTGCAAGCAATTTCACTTTCAAAATAGAAATAAATGGAAGAAAATGAATTCCTATGCAATTTGAAGGTCGATGTAACATGTGATAACTCTAACCTTTCGGTTTTACCCGAATGGTCTTTCTACCTAACAAAACTGCTTGAAAATGCATTTATTTACATGATGTATGAAAATAGAATATTATTAAAAAATTATTGTCGAATATTTTTTAAGTCTGAGCTTGGTTAAAAGGAAAACCTACGTCTACAAGGGAGACTCGCCATTCTTAGGAGTATTCTGGAAAGAAGTTGGTATAGATTGAATCAAATTTTGAGTTCAAGCCCAAATCTATGCAGCATTCTTTACAGGTTTATCATGAGAATGAACATCATATTCTCAATCCACTGTGCCAAACAAATATTGTTTCCTATCCTTTTACTTCTTTTAACTTATTATCTACAATTAATGTTGCAAAAAAGAAGACCTTAGTTATGGGCCGCAAGCCAATTGACACTCGATCCCTAGCTAGCTTCTTCCATTTTCACACGTGAACTTGATTGACGTCCCCTTCTACCTACTTCCGTCTGCGAGTAATTGAACAGAAATTGGAAGATTGTTCCTCTACAGTTGAAGAATGTGAGATTTGCAGTATTATTTCAAGAATAACATTGCTCTATATAGCTTGTATGTATGTACCTTTAAATTTTGCCACAGGAGACCTTAACATACATTTTGTAGGGAAGATGAAAAGGTGGTGTGTCATAATGGTGGATACACTAAAGTAACCTGATAAAGAAGGAAGTTACTCTAAACATGCCAATTTATAACAGTTTTGTTTGTAAGAGTAATGTTTATGGTGCATACTTCAGTCTCTCAGTTTTTTTTAAGTCCCTCGAAGAGCGTTAAAAACGCTCGTCATGCTCAAAAATTTGTTAAGGAAGTGGTGTGCAAATGTAACCACCCGCGTGAACTACTCCCAAAATAGACACAAGTCGGCTGAAGAAGTATGAGCACGAGTAAGCATTTGATTGCGCTCATAATCGCACACGTAATCAATTTGCTCCATTTTCGATCATGTTTTGGTAATGTCACGTCAATGCCCTCTATATATGTAGTAACTTGAAAAATCTTACAAGTTTAAACAATTTTCAATTTTTCAAACAGACCTAGATGTTTCTGTTTTAGATGTCCAACTCTCAAGTCTCAAGCAAATTGAGAAACACGTGGATACTAATCTAATGAGTAATTTTCACAGGTTTATCTCTTATTTTTGCCAAACAAAACTTATTTTGGCATATTTTGGAATGCGAAGCGAGTAGAAGTTCCAAAATCAAAAACAAAATTGAATGTACCTACATTTCGATTTTTTTGTTTGCAATTGAATTAGGTAACTAGATATGTACATTTATGTAGGATGTGCAAGTCCATTAAGCATTGCTTTTGGCTTCAGGGAGTATATTATTTTGTTTGCTAATCTAACGCCTTCAGAAGCAGTCTTTTTAATTTCCTCGCCCATAAGAACCCAATGAATGGAAAATTACATTGAAATACGTATCGCCAAGTCAAAAGCGTTTTCGATAACTCGGAAATGTGGTTAAATCGAATTCGGTTATTTAGGGGGTTTTCATAAACGTCTTACTAACCGATTTCTGCAGTTTCAAAATTAATAAAAAAAACTATCTTTTTCTTAAAGGTTAGCATTTTACTGCTTCGAATTTAATAACGTTAATTAAAACACTTAAAAATCATGAACCGAAACATATATTTACATTCAAAAAAGGAGTTTTTCACTCGTTTTTGAGATTGTAGAAATCGGTTAGTAAGGCGTTTATGAAAACAGCCTTATTTACGTAATTTATGAGGTAAGCCACAGCCTTTCCTCACAGTAATCTGTAAACTATTTTTGAGTTTAAACGTCCGCAAATCTGAATGTTTCCAATTCGGGTTAATTATAGGTACTTGGGTTTTGCTTTCCCAATGAAAAAAAAAAAATAATCATTTTGAGTTATTCCCTTAGGTATATCACAAATTCGAAATTAGGTATTTTTCAACGAATCCTCAAGTTCTATCCCAGAATACAGATTCGCAATGGAAAATTCAGAATTCTTCACTTTGAATAGATTCTGGACCAAGTTATTTTTGGCGACTCGAAGCGCTTAACCACTGGATTATTTCATGGACACAAAATAATTTGTTCATGTTCAATTACCTAGTTAAAGTTATCGGATTGGCAAATCGAAGTTATTTGGTTTAACAAACTGCAAGCCATTTATACATGTGCTTTCTTTACTCAACGTGTTTTCTATGTTTCTAGGCGTAGCTTCCAACGTTTATTTGAATATTTCACTGTCTAACAAGTTAACTTAATACTTTATTTTATAATTTTCTTTCAAGAACTTCACAAAAATGTATTTTTTGGCAAAACCTTAAACTTGAAACTATATTCACATATTAAAACAACCGGCATCAACGATTGAAAAGCTCTGGCAACTTTCAAAATGGACGTCACTTCCTGCAAAAAAGCTTACCCAAACCACGAAAAACGTGGTTTTCGGCTTCGTCGTTCGTTGGTATCTTTCCACTTGCAATACCGGTACATATATATCTTCCTTTTAGTGGAAAAAAACACTAGCTTTTGCAAATAGAAGGAACACAAATTCACCAAGTAGAACTTATTGGGCTACGCCCTCACACAAAATCAATAAAAAGAAAGACACAATTTTTCTCCTTTTTCACTTCAAGATTCTTTTAAATTTTATTAAAAAATATCGTTTAGAATGGTACTTTAGAACTTTATGTTAAAAGAACACTAGAAGCAAATAGTTTTTGTACATCGGGATGAATGGAATTCATGTTCCTGCAAAACGAAAGAAATAAGAATTAGAGAAATGGCGCTTCGCTAGAAACGATTTTGTTTGAACTTACAATTGGTAGATTGCCGTGTTTATTTAGACCTTGCACGCATCTTCCTGCGTTTACGCTTCAACCTACGCATACGCTTCTTACGCCACTGTAAATATAAATTAAAGATTTGATTAGTAAAAAGAAAAAAAAAAACACTTGGAAAAATGCAATTTAAAATCAAGTGAAGTCATCGATTCGATAGACACGTGTTTTTATTTTAATACATTTGCACTTCGATTTCTTTTGATGAACTCTTGCAAAGTTAGTTAATTTTCTTGAATAATTAACTATATGATTTCACTTTTAAATACTTTGGTTTATTTAATTTCTAATATGAATTGTATTTTTTCTCACCTTAGCTCTCATTTTCTTATTGAAGTTAGGAAAGAATTGCGAACAACTCTTTACTGCTCTAGTGATTGAGAACGAAAGACAGATGAACGGAAATCATATCATATTTTGTGCTCTACAAAAATTTTCGTGTCAGAGCTACCAACTGCGAATGCGCTGAAAAAATTAAAAGTATAGTGATTTTGTGCTTGCCTATAGATGGCGGTTGTGTAGTTTACGAGGAAAAACGAAAATAAAGGGAGTGTTCAGAAATATAACAATCATTTATGCCGTTTCATTGGTAATTCACAGACTTGTATGTTGTGTGTGAAAGCGATGCATATTATGTTTTATATTTTGGTTTAGAAATTATAAAGTTTAAATGAAAAACATTAAAACTAAATAAGTAGGACAATAAATATTCGATTTTACATATAAAATTGGTTTCATAAACTTGGCTGCACAGAAAAGTACAAGATGAGTGTTCCATTAACAAAAATCATTAACAAAACAGTTTTACATTTTGTCAATTTCTGTTCAAGCCTAGTACCCAAAACGAAATATATATGTGATACATATCTTATTAGATAGCCAAAAGCTTTTGTGGCTCCATTGGCAATATTTGAGGCGATTTCCTTGGGGCTTAGCTAAGTGCGGAGGATTCTAGTGGCTTTAAAAAGCACGGAGGAAAACTGTGATACTGGCGTGAATTGAATACATGTTATCGATAGTTTGTTTGGAAACTCCATTTTGTTTCTGTAATGGCGTCGCTAAACTTCAATATCGTTTTTTTTTCAATCAAATTCCGCCGGGCTTGCAAAAAAACACAGCTTATATTAATTTTCATGGTGATTATAATGAAAGTACCCACACCGGCACGATGCACATGTTTCCACATTCTTCGGTCGTCGCATATTCGCTCCGTGTGTTTCGGGGTGGTTTGGAAACGATCCGTATAGATCATCAAAAAAAAAAACCATTGTAACGACAACACGAACAAATATTTAGTGTTTTACTATCGGGTGGCTTTTTGCCTTTTCGGTTTTGGAAATTTTAAAGGCAGTGTAAACTATAGTAGCTGTGTCTTTTTCCAAGCCCGGACGGGATTTGGTTGAAAAACACTACATCGGGGATTAGCGACACTAGTGTTGGATAAACATCGCAAAATTTAGATAGTATCGATACTGTCGATAGTTTTATTCAAAATTTTGTATGAACAAAATAAACCGAAAGATGAATATTTGGGGTGAGCCATATCATAATTTATAAGAGTTGTCTTGGTGAATAGGTTAATCTGTATCCTAATTTTATAAGCTCCAAAAGCCACCCTTACTATATGGTCAGTCTAGAACATAGAACTTAATATTTTCCACAATTGATTCTCAGTGCCGATCATCATATCAACACACGCGCACCTACTATTCCCATTTGTATTCGATGAAAGCTAAAGTTGTTGCTAGATTTTCTATGAATTACAAATAAAGTACGGTATCACTACACCATCATTACAAAAAATAAAAACAATAAAAAAAATATTAAATTTATAAAAAAAAACTCTAAACCGCGCGCCGCGAAAATCAATCCATACAATAATTAAATTTTAACAATATAAATAGACACAAATTAGTACTGCACAAGTGTAATAGAAAAAATAACATACTAACATCTGACAAATTGGCAGTTTTCTGTCAGTATAATGCCAAAGGAATGAAATTTTCTATTGTTCTGTCAGTTTTCTGACAGAAATACTGCCAATTTTTTAGTTGTGTAAATCCAGCACAAAACTCTACAATAATATGACTTGGTGGAATAATTTTTCCTTATCACGCTCTCGCAATGTACATATGAAAGAAATGATGTTGCATACCAACTACAACAACTACAATCTCAATAAGGTAGGTATACTTTTTTAAACACAAAGTTGAACTTGAACATAGGTGCGTTTTTTTGTATACGCTCTTCTTCGATTGAAATAAAAGTGCTCAAAAAACACTATCACCGCTTATCACATGTATAACAGTTATAAGTCTGTCTATCACCCCTAACTTTGCAGAATTGTTGTTATATAGGCTTTTTTACTTGGAAAATATTTTGTAAACATATAATACATAATGTTGCCCTTCATTTGGTTAAAGTTGACGGTTAGCTATAGCATCTTATTTATATCTGTTTCATTTATTTAGGTCCAAATTGGACATAAATTCAATTTTAAACGAATTTATCGACTTCATTCACACTATTGTTGCACATTAATTGAAATCGTAAATAAGGGCAATCAATTCCAGTTGGCTTCGCTATCGCTTTGCTGAGTTAAACATGATCCAAAAATTAGTTCTTGTTCTGGTGGCTAGATGGCTTTGTTTTTTTTATTATTATTTCGACTATGGCAAAGTAGTCTGAGAATACAAAATAAACAAACACAAAGAAAAAAGAGATGGTTATGTATCCCTGCTGTCATATTGTGATATATTAGCCGTATTTTATTATCGCCGATGATCCATATAGATCATCTCATGAAAATAAAACAATACGGATATTAGTGACAACTTTGTTGTATACCTATCTTTTTTTTCCCTACGTTTATTTATTTTTAATTTATTGGTTTTCTTTTTTCTTTACACTATAGAGTTCACAATTCGTAACCATTTGCAAAGCTGAGAAGCGATAGCAAACACTAAACTTTTGGTTCATGAAACGTCATCCCGATAGAGAGCAGGATCTCGTGTTGTTGTTGTAATAATGCATGTATTTTCATGATCTATATGGATCATCTATGATAATAAAACAAGGCTATTGATCATTATCTTATCAAGATCTGATCCAGATCAAATCATGTGGACAATAAATAATAAATATTCTAGTTTGTTATTTCAAAAAGCTCAGATTAGGCCTAGTGAAATTTTTGACATTCCGTCATGTAAGAATAGTGTCAAAAAATTAAACCTGAACTACATTTACTCGATTTTAATCCAATTGACTTACCTTGAAATTTATTGGTCAAGTTTTTGGTTGGGTATACAAATTTATAATAAATATTGAACTTGATAAGCACAGGCCCAAAGTATGCCCATCGGCCGGCGGAGGACCCTGACCCTGGGGGGTCCATAAACAATACTTTTATAAAAAAAAATTGTAAATTGACATGGCTAGAGTCACCTTCTCATATTCAATCTTATCCTTGAACCTTCAAATTTAAAAAAATCAAGCTTAATAAAGCCGCTGACATGATGGAAAACATTTAAAAACCAACGAATACATTTCTGAAATCCATGCTTCGAAATTAAAATGAAAGTCCCGTAATATAATACACTTACATCGAAGTGTCCATCAGATTAAAATATAAGCTATCTGGAGTGTGCTGTCCTTTCCTCACCCATATTCAATTAATCTTGAATACAAATAATTTGCATAAAATTTATAAACATAAGTACAAACATACTATATAAAACGACAAAATAAAAAGGCGTACCTACCGCAAATTAAAACCAAAATGGAATTCCCTCCATTTTGTCATTAAGCTTTCCAATTTAATGTGCAATTTAATTGCATTTTAACACTCGGTTTGACATCATTCATTTTTTCTCTCTTTCTTGTTTCTTTTGCAGACCTTTTGTGTGGTGTCAAAGCGATTTCGGAAAAACTACATTCATCGGTTCACCGGAACTAAGAGCCTTTTCCTGTTTCATCCTTGGAGTCCTGCTCGACGGATATGTGTGTACATAGCGACGAATCAATATTTTGACTACTGTGTGATGGCTACAATACTTTTCAACTGTATTTTTTTAGCCAGGACAGAAACATCCGAAGAAGCTGAGTAAGTAAATTTATTTTGTTTTTTTTTTTTACTTTAAATTTTATGCACATAGTTGTAAATTTTATGTAAAATATAAGCATATGTAAACGGTGTTTTTTTAGACGTGTGGTTTTCAAGAAGAAATAGAACGCATATAATTAAATGTTATGGCCAAGAATTTAGCTTTATTATAAATATAAGGGTTTGCCATTATGTTTTAAAAATGATTTCGGGCAAGTGGCCGCCGCGGCTGGCTCGAATAAACTCTAGCCGAGGGGCCCAATTTTCAACAGCTCCAATTGTTGCGCGTGATGGCGGATGGACGTTCGTTTCGAAGAGTGCCCAGTCCTTTGTATTTGTACTTACAAGGCCTTACCAATAACCAAATTTAGAGATGACTTAAATATTTAAGTGGATTCGAAATAATGAACCATAGCAATACTCACTTTAATAGTGAGCTTAACACACAAAATGAACTCTTTTTTGATGTGTAAACATCTATGCTGGCGATAGAGTGAAAAAAACGTGAACGTTCGTCTGCAACGTTACGTCGTGCAACGTTACGGTGTGCAACGTTACGGTGTGCAACGTTACGGTGGGCAACGTTACGATCTGTATACTAGGATGGGTGCGTTCAGTGAAAAAAAATCTTAAAATCACCTTCAAGCAAAAACAAGTCCGTTTTGGATCTGCGTACGTTGATGTTTACACATATTAACCGTGAGTCCCGGCCCTCAAACAATTTTTTAAGTTTAACGTGGCATTTATATAAACAAGTGTTTAACTATTGGTTATTGGTAGGGCCCACTTTGTTTGCCGCTGGGTTCTTTTTATATTTTCATAAACTCATTTAAACTTTCATAAATTCCAATTAGCTGTTTATTTAAAGTCAAAAAATTGCATACATTTATGTAAGACTGCTGAAAACATCTATGTAACTAAAATGAAAATAGTAACAGAGTTTTGAAAAACAATAATTTCGAAGAACATACTTTTAAAGGACGACGCCGTTTCAAAAATTAAATTTTCGAAAAGACAAAAGTTTCGAAAAGAAAAACAAACATCAAAAGATACGTTCCAAAATTCAGCTTTATTTATGAATTTGATCCGCTGCAATATTGTAAGAAATGCGATGTGCATTTTGTCAGCTAAGCTCATGAAAAAAAATGTTAAGGAGGCCTTCGACCCCCAGTATATTCATTAACAAAATGTTTTTGTGAGCCTTTGTCCCACTCCAAAATTGTAAACGATACGAAATTTTTAAAGATTTTTGAATGAACGCGTAATTTTGGAGTAAAGAATTCCTTACTTCAAAATTACGCGTTTATGCATGAAAAAACTATTTTGGGGGAAACCCGTTAAATTGTAAGCATGCTCAAATCGATACGAAACTTGTAAAGTTTCTCAAAAAACAACAACAATGCACCAAAATACCTGTTAAAATATGATGATTAATTTTAGAAAAAAGACCCAAAGTTATTTTATTTTATTTAGTTTAATTTTATTTCCACAGATACATCTTCCTCGCTATTTACTCCCTTGAGATGTTCATCAAAATCATTGCTAAAGGCTTCCTACTTAACAAATACACATACCTTAGGAATCCATGGAATTGGCTGGATTTTATTGTAATAACTAGCGGCTATGCCACCATCGGAATGGAGGTTGGCAATTTAGCCGGTTTGAGAACATTTCGTGTACTGAGAGCATTAAAGACTGTTTCCATTATGCCGGGTTAGAATTCTTTAATAAAAAAAAAAAATATCTTGCAAATGATCTTAATTATTTTTTTTTTTTTTTGAACAATTTACAGGCCTTAAAACTATAATAAATGCGTTGTTGCATTCATTTCGACAGTTGGCCGAAGTAATGACACTAACGATATTTTGTTTAATGGTTTTTGCACTATTTGCCCTACAGGTGAGTTTATGTTTTTTTTTAACTATAATTTTTTGAAAAATATTAATATTTTTAATTTTAAAGGTGTATATGGGCGAACTTAGGAATAAATGCGTAAAAAATCTTCCAGACGACTGGGTCAATTTAACAAGTGCAGAATGGAAAAGGTATAGCCAATTATGTACATTTTAACAAAATCAAATATACTGAAGGACTAGAAATATAAATATATTTTTTGCATGCAAATAAATTTTGTATTCACCTCATTTTTTATAATATGCAAAAACAATTGCCAGTCAATATTATTTTGCATGAAAATAAACTTATTTAAACGAATATCATAAAATTATGGGAGTACAAATAGCACATCAAATTGTCGTGGAATTTCGATGAATTTATGAATTTTTGCATAGAATTTTATTTTTTGCACCTGAATTGTAAAATGACTTGAACTAAAAAAATCGAATTTTTGATTAAGCTCATCTCAAACGGGTGCGATTTTATTTTTGGATTGGATACGATTGAGCGAGTTTCAAAATTTTGAATGCAAATTCTCATTACCTAAAATGTTCGTAAACGGATTTGCAAAAATGGCCATATATTTTGTTTATTCCCGCTTTCCTCCACCATTCATTATGAAATGCTTCCTTTTTAAATGAAAACAAAATTTAAAAAAAAATACGATTTTAATAAGAAGAAACCAATTTAATTATTTTGAACGTATTTAAATGAGCGGGTAGTGTAGCATATCAAATTTGATTGAAAGATTATAATTATATGACGGAGCGCTAAGAACATTCATATTATTTGTTCGGTTAAATTGAGCTAGTCTCAAGATAAAGAACTTGGAAGACTATAAATAGTTACGTTATCAGCAAGACATGCCATAAAAATTAATATAGGAAGAAAAACAAAACTCTTAAAGTGATAGATATGTACACACATCAGAAATGTAATTTTATTTGGAGCTTTATGTCCATTCACATAGAATAATTTTTAAATTAATCTCTTTTTGAAAACTTATTTTTGTGTTGTTAAGGACAAAAAATTTTTGTATGCAGCTTAGCATAAGTTTTCATTCTCTAAGAAGAGTTTTATAGTTAAAATTTAAATTTAATCTGCTGAAATAAATAAGTCAATAAGAAGAATTAGGCATATTTAATTGGACTTGTTGAATTATTGATTCCAAATAGCTTTTAACGGCTTTAAATCCACTTTATGTTTTCATTCTACCATTAAAGAGATTAACTTAAATAAAACTTATTGTTTAAATAAAAGTCAGTATAAACTAAATTAATAGTAGCCCATTGGCCCAAATGACAGCCTTTTGCCACCAAAAAATAGAAATTTTTTTCGTAGCTACATAATTTAGTATGTACCTAATGTTTCTTGAGAGGAAGTTACAAATTTTCCAGGAGAAAAAGTGAAAAATTCCATCCCTCTCGACAACACGCACACAAGAATGGTTCAACTTTTAAAGCCCTGCTTCTCCACGAGCTTTCCCGCATTCAATTTTTTTTATTTATGTACAAACTACATTACATCTACCTGCTATTTTTCACAGTGTATTGTCACAATCTGTTTTTTTGTATTGGTTTTGACAGAAAATTGGAAGAATTTTCAAGTTCCAAACGGACCTAGTGTGGAATTAAAATTTGAAAATTCCACCAACAAAATCTGACAGAAGATTTTACAGTCCATCTCCCTCGGTTTGGCATATACTTTAAACATAGGATTGGTTCCAATTCACATTATATCACATTTAAGGCCATTTTCACAGTCGACATTTACCGGAATAAGTGGCACTTAAGTTTCTCATGTTAGGACTTAAGACTACATAAGTTTCATTGCCAGCGTAAGTGTAACTTAAGTCACCAACATCGGAGACTTAAGTGCCACTTATTCAGGTAAGTGTTCACTGTTGT
Source organism: Leucozona laternaria (assembly GCA_932273885.2). NCBI lineage: Eukaryota > Metazoa > Arthropoda > Insecta > Diptera > Syrphidae > Leucozona > Leucozona laternaria. Next base: position 29,884,208 of record OW026368.1, on the reverse strand, counting down.
ATTGCCCATTATCTTCCACATTTCCCACTTCTCTGACTGTGAAACTGGCCCTCAGTTTAAGAGTGTTTGAGGTTAAGGTGAAATTGATTGTTTCAATGTTCGTGTCGAATTAAAATATGAAAATCATTTTTCATCATTCACAGTCACATGGAATTTGTTCACGCACTTAAATTTGACAGATGTCACTGATAATGTGGAAGAAGCCTTTGCGTTAGGGTACATTTTCACCTACATAGATATTATAAAAGCTAATATTTAAATCATACAAAAACCAAGTTTCTAATATTAAATTAATTAGGTAAATTAATGATTGATTTTCGTTAAATAATTTAGTAAGTTTGGTTCCAGGAATGAATTCCTTTTATATCAAATGCTGTGGAAAATTTCTTTCTAAATTGTGTCTTAATAGTAAACAGAATTCTTAAACAGTTGAACAAACCTATTAAAAACAAACAGCAACTTTTTTAGGATACGTACGTCGTACAGAATACATAGTTCCAAAATTTATTTTAAAAGTTGTGTTTAATCAGATGTTTTTTTTTCGCTTCGTAACAAAATCTTGCGTTACGAATCGCGGTCTGAAAAGAAGTTCACATTCATATATCTCGACTATAAAAAGAAAAATCGATTTTTGTATTTATTTTATTTTATTCTATTTTTGTTCATAAACTTTCACTGGTCTTAAGATCACACGATGCATAAATGCATAAATGCATGGTTGCGAAAGTCTGACAAATGCATAATTTTCATAAATGCAAATGAAAAATGTCAGATTTTCATAAAAGGAAACCGCAAATATTTGCAGCGCAAATGTGCAACTATAAAAACTCACATGCAATCTGAATTTCTTTATTAAAGAAAGAGATAGGTATATAGTATAAACGATTTCCTTTTCTTTATTGTTCCATCTGTCAAATTCTTTCCCTATGACATATGACGCAAATCAGAAAAAGTGTTCACAAATGCAGCATAAAACACATGCGCAAATATTTTGAATGAAGTTAATATTATTGCAATTGATCGCATGTAAACAAAACAACCATGCATTTATGAAAGCACCCTTTATTTTAAATTTCAGTTGGGTGAATGATACAGAGAATTGGCTCTACGATCTCGAAGAGCTGCCAATGCTTTGTGGAAATCTCACTGGAGCCAGGCACTGCCCAACAGGTAAAATATATCAAGCCCTAACCGCCAATTGATCATAAGGGCCAAAATGGAAATTCTACAAAAAAAAAAACAAATTATTGATGATTTTTCTGAACATTGCAAAAAACTATTTTCAGCTTTTAGTTGTATTATTGTATTAAAAAAAAATCAAATCTGATATTTGGCTTAATTGGTTCCATTTCTCAGCAAAAAAAATTGTGTGAGTGCCGGGACTCACGGTTAATATGTGTAAACATCAACGTGCGCGGATCCAAAACGGACTTGTTTTTGCTTGAAGGTGATCTTAAGATTTTTTTCACTGAACGCAGCCATCCTTGTATGCAGATCGTAACGTTGCACACCGTAACGTTGCACGACGTAACGTTGCACACGAACGTTCACGTTTTTTTTTTCACTCTACCGCCAGCATAGACTGCTTTTACACTACAGCGATTTTTAATCTTCGTTTCTCCTTTGGTTTCCTTCTAATTGCAAATACCTTTTACACGACAGCGATTTTTAATGAAAAGTTTAGTTTGTGCAAGTGAAGAAGTATCATCTCACTGCACTCTTTACTCCACTTGATTAAGCGAAGTTATCTGAGTCGACGACGAATGAAAATAAAACACATTCGAACAATAAGGAAAAGCACAAAGAAGAATGAGCGATAACTCTGCAATTTGTTCAACCTCAGCAATTTCGTCTACCCCGGCCACCACATACGTCCCTCGCCAACGTGCTTAAAAATCGCAAGAAGAAATTGCATGGTTTAAAAGCAGTCATAGATGTTTACACATCAAAAAAACTAAACAATACAAATTTTAGTTCAAACTTCATATAGGTACAAAAATAAATTTGTACTAAAAATGGTAGAATTGTTAGTTTTGGGAAGTAAACGAACAGGTCTAATGAGGGAACATATTTTTTCAAATTTTATTTTGTGACTTAAAACAAATTGGCGGTAGGACTTGATGTATTAGAACTAACTAACAATGAGACTTGAAGTAATTTTTTTCGAAGATGATTATGTCATAAGAAATCTAACATTCAATCATGATACTTATTTCACAGGATACACGTGCCTTTGTGTGGGTGAAAATCCCAACCATGGATACACAAATTTTGATAATTTTATGTGGTCCATGCTAACGACTTTTCAATTGATCACCCTCGATTATTGGGAGAACGTCTATAACATGGTAAGTCAAACGTTATTTCATATCTGTCTGAACATACCTTATACTTAACCTGCGCTTACACTTATGTATCTACAGTACATGCCTCTTAATAATATATTCAAATATTCCAGGTACTTGCTACATCAGGACCCATGAGTGTATCGTTTTTTACAGTGGTTGTATTTTTTGGCTCATTTTATTTAATTAATTTGATGTTAGCCGTAGTAGCGTTAAGTTACGAGGAAGAAGCCGAAATAACAAACGAAGTTAGTACAGAAATCGTCTTGTTATTTTAGTTCTAAATTTATTTATTTTATTTTATTTTTTAAATTAAGGAACGAAAAAAAGACTTATTGGATCATCGTGAAGATTCAACTTTTAGCTTCGACCCGTCCATATTAAATGTAAAAAAATTAAACAAAAATTACAAAAAGAAAATTGACTCCCGCAAGGGTGTACTCCTGGCACAATACAGTAAAAAAAAGACGCGTCGGAAAAAGAAGGGCAAAGATGGTGCCCCAAATGAAAATGGAAATGGCCAAGTAAGTTTATTATAAAAAATTAATGGCGGCAAACCATATTTAATCGAGGGTTTGTTTGCAATTTATTCATTTTTTTGTTTAGAGTCAAAGTCGTTCGGTGACCCCAAGTCCGAGCCCGAGTCCTCGACATAGCACCGACCGGCCGCAGGCGTTGAATATTCCATCACAACAACGCCCTCGGGGTATCTCATTTCAAGATGAGCAGAACAAGAACCCAAACATGTTATACCCCTCAGGTGAATAATTATTTAAGAAAAATAGTTGTTTTTTTTTTTCTTTTTAAATAAAAACTTATTTATTTGTTTTGACAGACTACAAAGGTCAATTAATACCTGGCAGTCGACAGGCCAGCTCAAATGCCAGCGAAGGTGGCGGAATGAATCGAGAATCCTCATTGGATGATTCTGGTGTCGTGGACGATCATGAGGAACAGGACACAGGTAATGAAATGGTGAACACATCAGCGGTGGAGTTACAATCCGATTTAACTCCGGTTACACTTGCCTTATCACCGCGCGAGGTTCGTTTAATTAAGTGCAATGGAAATATTGCACGCATTAAGAAGCATAACATTTATGCTTTGCATCAAGAATTTTCCTCGGAAATAGTTGTTATAGGTACATAGTATAAAGTTTAGCGTAAATAAAAATTGAAAAAAAAATCATTTATATTTATTTCTATAAAATTTAATTTATTACTGCTAAACTTAACAATATGTAAATTCGTCTGTCTTGCATTTTGTATCTTTTCTTTTTTTTACATTTTAACGCTGATACTATATAATGTACCTACTATGTGAAGATGATCTTCCTGATCGAAATTGTGATAGATGTGTTCAATGTTGCGTTGACTACGAGGGTTGGCTGCAATTTCAAAATTGTTTATATAAAGTAAGTTAATTTTTTTGGGTTATGTAATATTTAGGTTTAAATTTTTCTTAAAGGTGTTAATGTCGACACAAAACTTTCCTTTTTTATAAATTTATTTTTTTTTCAAATTTTAATGCTTTTATCATTTTTTAGTTAAAAAATTTGCTTTAATTTATTTTTATTACAGATTGTTAGAGATCCATTATTTGAATTAGCAATAACTTTGTGTATAGTACTGAATACCATGTTTCTTGCCATGGAACACCACGGGATGAGTGAGAGCTTTCGACAAGCGTTAGATATAGGAAATAAGGTTAATTTGATTGAAATTTAAACATAATTATAAGAAAATCCAATTTATTTGATTTTATTTTTGAATTTAAAGGTTTTTACTTCAATATTTACGTTCGAGTGTATTGTTAAGCTGCTGGCATTATCGAAAGAATTTTTTCTTTGTGGTTGGAATATTTTTGATTTAATAATTGTGACGGCCAGTCTACTGGATATCATTTTCGAACTAGTTGATGGTTTGAGTGTGCTCCGAGGACTGAGATTGGTAAGTGAAAATATATCACTATTGAAGACGTCTTTACCACAAAACAATCTTATTTCTATAGTTTTAAAGTTAAACATTATTAACTCTTATTAACTAATATCATTTAACCAAAATTAACGAGTTTTAGGGTCTGTTTCACAATTTCTAAGTAAAGTTCTGATAAGTTACTCGTTAAATAAAGCATTTGCTAAGTATAAAAAAAACCGCTTGCTATACTGATTATATGATTTTTAGTAAACTTCGAAAAGATTTTTCCATTCTAAGTAAATTTCTATACAGAAATTATGTTATGAATATTGAAAATAACATTAAAAATAATAGTAAATCTTTTTGGACCTTTATCAATTCTAAGAGAAAGTCATCTGGGATTCCTCAGAAAGTGAGCTTTAATGGAGTAAATTCCTCTGAAATTGATACTCACCTGGAACTCTTTGCTAAAAACTGTAGTGATTCTCTTTGTTTACCTTTATTACTAATTTTTAATAAATCATTGTCCCAGGGTTTATTTTTACCTGAGTGGAAGGAAGCATTTCTAGTTCCTATATTTAAGGCAGGTTCTAAAAATGAAGTTGAAAATTATAGAGGAATATGTAAACTCTCGGCCATTCCCAAGTTTTTTGAAAGTTTGGTTAAAAATAAAATAGAGTTTTTGACTAAGGAATGCTTATCAGAGTCACAACATGGCTTCGTATCCGGTCGGTCTACTGTGACCAATTTGGCGGTATTCTCTTCATATGTCTTAAATACAATGGAAGATAAATGTCAGGTTGATGCAGTTAAAGTAAGGCATTTGATTCGGTAGATCACAATATTTTATGTAAAAAGCTAGAGTATTTTGGTTTTCATTCTGTGATGCTTAAATGGATTTCATCATATTTGAAAAATAGAACTCAACGTGTACTAATTGATAACAAGGTTTCCAGAATTATTAAATGTACCTCCGGCGTTCCACAAGGGAGTCATCTTGGTCCTTTACTTTTCATAATATATATTAACGATATAGTCAATGTAATACAAAATTGTAATTATCTGCTTTATGCTGATGATTTGAAACTGTTCTTTAAAATAAAATGTATTGGCGATTGTGTAAGAGTTCAAAATGACTTGGACCGTATTTCAATTTGGTGCTCTATTAATAGTTTAAAGCTTAATATTTGGAAAATGTATAACTATATCTTTTTCTAAATCTGCATATGTTCTTAATTTTTCTTATAAAATTAATACCAATCCTTTAATAAAAGTTAGCGATATCAAAGATCTTGGCATTATTTTTGATTCTACATTCTCTCCCAAAAAACATATTGATTATATTGTTGCGAGGGCGAATACGCTAGTTGGATTCATTAAAAGAAATAGCAAGGATTTTACGGATCCTTATGCTTTACTAACCCTTTACACCTCACTGGTTAGGTCAACGATTGAATATGCAGATGTGATTTGGAATCCATGCTACAGAGTTCATTCTGATAGAACAGAACAGGTTCAGAGGCGATTTACTAAATATGTGTTTCGTAAAATGCGTTGGAATTTTAGTCCTGATTATAAAGCAAGGTGTATGTTGCTCGGGATAAAATCACTTGAATCTAGACGAAATATTCATGATGTAATGTTTGTGAGAGATTTACTATGCTATCACATAAAAAGTCCGTTTTTGCTTTCTTTAATTTCTTTTTATGTACCGACTAGACAGTTAAGAACAAGAAATTTCCTTTTTGTACAACTGCATAGAACAAATTATGGCAGAAATGAACCAATATCATGAGCTGTTTCCTCGTTCAATGAATTTTATGTTATTTTTGATTTACATTTATCCCGTGATAAATTTAAAAATGAACTATTGTATAAGTTTGCATTCTAAATTATTTGTTATTATTATTTTCTATCTTATTTCTTTTATATCTGTTAAGTAATAACTTGTAGATGAAATAATAATAAAAAAAAAAAAAAAAAAAAAAAAATAGAATTTGGCACAGAATTTAGAATTAATTTAGGTTGGTCAAAAGACAACAGCGATTTTTTCTCCTGTGGACTTATGACCCTGTACCATTATTTTTATGTGTCGAGTAACTATAATTAGAACTTTAGTCAGACATTGTGAAACAGGCCCTTGAATTTTTTTTCCAATAAGCGCAGTATATTAAAATTGATGGAGTTTCAAAAAAAAAATATGTTTAATTAAATTTTTTGATAAGCTGCGAGTTTTAAAACTGGCCCAATCATGGACAACAATGAAAGTTCTCCTGAGTATCATTATATCAACCATCGGTGCATTGGGAAATCTTACACTTATTTTAGTTATAGTCATTTATATATTTGCTGTGATTGGAATGCAATTATTTTCAAAGGATTATACGCCAGAAAAATTTGATCCAGATCCTGTGCCAAGGTGAAAATATACCTACAAACCAAAAAATCTATTAAATATCTATTTATTTAAAAAACTATACTTAATAATTTATTACAGGTGGAATTTTAATGATTTTTTTCATTCATTTATGATGATTTTTCGAATTTTATGTGGTGAATGGATTGAACCTTTATGGGATTGCATGAGAGCTGAAGAAGAGGTAAAAATAAAATCATTCATATATGTTGAAATTGTTGATACTATTTTCAATTAAAAATGCGCTAAAATAAAAAAAAAAAAACAAAAACAACTAAAATTAACAATTTAAAATTTTCAAGGTTTCTTGGTTGTGCTTTCAAAAGTAATATATTCCATGAACTGCTTATGCACATTTAATAAATATTTTGTGATTTTTCATTTCAAGCTACAATTTTTGAACAGCAAATTAATTTTTTTTATGAGTTTATTTGTATAATCATCTCATTGTTTTTGAATTTATCATAAAATTCAACAAACAGTTCATATAATAACAATCGAAATTTAACAATTCTAGCAAGGTGCATCGACGTGCTTCGCAATTTTCCTTCCAACTCTGGTGATGGGGAATTTCATGGTGCTTAACTTGTTTTTGGCCTTGTTGCTCAACAGTTTCAATTCGGAAGAATTAAAATCTAAAAAAGAGGTAAATTTTCACATATTTATTTTATTTATTTAAATTTTATTTTAAATTAGGTGTCTTAGTGTGTGTTTTTTTTTTCAAAAATTAAAAAAAATTAAAAATCATTAGGAATATAATTGGATGTTCATTATAGGCGTAAATTATTATAAATGTATTTAATTAATTTCGTTGTCACTAGAAGTTCGGTGTGAGTGTGGCAATCGCATTTAAATTAAAATTACTTTTTAAAAACTTTTTAATTTTTATTAAAAACAAAAATTCTTAATTAAAAACAAATTTTTTTAACTCAGTACCTACCTTATCTTGGGACAGTATTTAAAAAATCAATCTTTAAAACTCTAAATTAAACACCACTATATAAAAAAATATAACATTTAAACATTTATCGTCGCATGTACATTTAGCTAACATTATATACTTTTTAACAAAAAAAAAAAAAAATGAATATGTTGTATGTCTATATTTTAAATTTTTCTATGTGTGTTTTTATTGATGTGCCTTAAATATGTGTGTATCTGAAAAAAATGCAAACCAATTTGCACTAAATTGAAAAAAAACAAAAAAAAAACTCTGAACAAATGTTTGCTACTGATTCACCTACTCAATGTGCACCGTGTCTCTCAACTGTCTCTATCGAACAGATTTTCAAGAAAAAGGTAATTCTTCATTAAAAAAAAAAAAAAACAATTTGTAACTTTTTTTTTGAAAATAAAAATTGCTATATTCCTCTTTTAGTATTGTATTTTGAATGACCTTGTATTTAGCAGAAGCTTAGTTTCTCTTTTTATTTGTATTAAAAAGCTTTGTGTTATATGCAAAATTGTTTATTTCTTTTTATTTAATAAAAAAAAAACAGTAGACTACAAAAAAAATTCACATAAATGACTTGAATTGGATTATTTTAAATGGAAAGTATTTGAAGAGATTGTCATTATGTGAATTTTATAAAAAGAAGTATTTATTAGAAAAAAAAAAAACCAAAACAAATTTTAAAGCAATTTTTATTAAGTTGACTTTGAATGTCCTCGCTTTAGGAAGTTGGAGAAGAGTCGAAGCTTGCACGGAGTATAGAACGAGTGAGAGATTTAATACGAAGAAAACGACAGGCAAGAAAAGAGAAGAAGGAACTCAAATATGCCACAAAATTTGAACAGGTTGTGAGGGAAGCTCAAGTGGCATCTGTAAAGCAAACAGAATCAGAAACAAAATTACATAGGTTAAGTTATCAAGTAAGCAAATGATCATAGTTAAATTTTCCTTTTTAAAAACATTCTTTATCATTTGTTTTGTTAATCCAAATGGCAATGTGTACATTTTTATTCTTTAAATAGTATCTATCTTATGGACATATGGCTAAGCCTTTTACCAAAAACTATCAGATTTTTATTTACTTTATTATTAATTCTTTTCAAAAGTTAGCATACGTTTAATTTTGTATCTTTTGTTTTTAATAATATTTTATTTAACAAGGTAATAATTACATTTGTTAAAAAGTCTTCTTGAATTATTCGTCTACTGTAATTTAATGTAATTTGGGAATATCTTGGAAAAGTTCCACTGTAATACTGGATTACCCAAAACAACTTCTTTTTATGTCTCTGAATTCTGGACATACTCCTATGAAGTGCACAGCAAGGTTTTTGATCGAACAGATCAGGCAATGACAAATTTGGAATAACCTTCCTTATAGAATTTCGCCCTTGCCCAATTTATCTCATTTCTTGGTCTGCGCCAATCTTAAACACATTCCATTCAAACAAACTCAAAATAAATACCTAAATATATAGTCTTATAAAAATTAATTATTTATTTAAAGGAATCAATGAATCGTCCCGTCTCGGGTTCAGATTTTGGGTTTCAAATTCCTCTGAGAGAGGGTCTACACACTATCATCGATGGCGGTGAATACGAAGAAGAATATAAAGAGGGTGACGAAAATATCTGCCTAAATGATGACAATAATCAAAAGTATACACATTTTTCATAATTAATTTCATTTAGGTATTTACATTTAAAAAAAAATTAATTTTTAATTTTAGAAACGATTACACCCTTTATCCTCATGTAGAAAGAAAGTTACTACATCAAGTGTCTTCCGGTTTTGGTACCCAACAAAACGACAGCCGTGATGAACCAACGTTCACCGAATCCATAGAGCTGCGTCTGATGGGCCAGTACAATTCAACAGATACCGACCCAGGTGATCAACAGAGTGTTATATTTCAACGTGCTGATTCGCTACGCCAACACGACGAAATGTACGTTCAGTATCAGAAATCTCTACTTACTAGATCGCCAAGTTATCGCAAGTCGCTCGATCGTCTGTCACAATCCAGTGAGACCTCTCAAAGATCACTTATACCATCGAGGAGTAAGTCTGAAGATGAAAACATTCAGAATTTCGATCGTATGACCATCAAACGAGTGTCCAGTGGTCACTCGTTGAACACCATCTCTATGGAACAAGATGACTATATGCATCAGGGAAATCTACGGGATGAACTACTCAATTGTGACCAAAAAGAGTTGTTTCAATTCCTGCAGGACGATGTTGACAATAGTAATAATTACTTCAGTGAGACTGTTGGCTATGGCAGCGCAGTGATCGAAGCCGAAACCGATAGTCTGATCTTGGAGGCCAAAAAAGATGCGAGCATTTTTTCACCGCCACGAAAAACTTCATCGAGTAGTCTTAAGTCGAACCTTAGTTATATTTCGAATTCTATTTTGCACCAAATTGAGCAAAGGCGAAATGGAAGCATTTGTGAGTCGATAGACAAGGTTTTCGGTCGATCCGAATCTCAGGGAATATTCAACGGTAGTGCCAATGGTGATGATTCACACGACCAATTGCCTCTGGTAGGCAATTCGGAATTTGATAATATTATTCAAAGTTTCGAGAAAGAACTGGAGGAAATCAAAAAGTCCACAACATCTCTGGAACGACGGCTTTCCAATCTGTCCGAACCATCACCGGCAGCTGACGAATGCAATAAGGACATTCTCGATCACATCGCTGCCATAGAAGCTGATCACGCTAACTACGAAGTAGCTTTTGTACAGCGCCGACATCACCCTAATTCAAATGTTGATCGCAATTCGGTGAAGATCAAACGTCGTAGTCTTGAGAAACAACGAAAAATCGACGAAGACTTTAGCATCTCGAATGAGATCCGCAAAATCTGTGATCAGATGCATGCGCCCTTTGCTGAAGTTGGCAGTACATCGCCATTTCTTCGACGGAAGAACGATCTATTCAGTGCTCAGTTTGATCGTTTCAAACGTTTAAGCCTGATCGAACGCGTCGACGAACTTCCGGAGGATGAAAAGTTTGCGATCCGTATTGAGAGTGAAAAGCTTCCTCGCAAATGCTTACCTGCCGATCGCAAAATCGACAGTCTATCACTCAAAAGCACCAATAGCTATGAAAACCTGCTCATACAAAAGCAACGAAATCAACTACAATCAGAAATTATTGAACAAAAACATCAAACCCAAAGAATCGTGCCACCTACTCCACCACAATCATTGAAATCGATTACACCACAGAAAAAATATAAAACGACCCTCCCAAAGGCTGGTGACTTCAGAATGGAAGGATTCAAAGTGCATCCACAACCTTTCGACAAAGCCACCTCAATAAGCTTAAGCAATCAATGCGATTATACGTCTGGCGCGAATGAGGAAGACAAAACCACCATTACGGGACAGAAGTCCACATTTACGAGACTAACAGAAAAACCATGGCATTGTTTGGTCTCCTACGTGGACGATCTTACCGTTGGTGGGAGACGTAACTCGCAGGGAGCATACAATGATCCCATGTCTTTTCCCAGTTTTGGCACAGTTAAGCCGCCAAAGGTGCCACAGGACTGTTTCCCACAGAAGTGCTACGACCAGTGAGTTACGATAATTTCGAAAATACTTAAATAATAAATAATGTTTCTCTTATTCTCAGCTTCTTTTTTCGATGTCCGTGCTTTATGTCCTGTATGGATACGAAATGGGCAAAAAATTGGACACAAGTGAGGACGGCAGTCTTGACGGTTGTAGATACCCCAGCCTTTGAGTGGTTTGTTCTGGTGCTTATATTTGCATCCAGTATAACATTATGCTTCGAGGACATCTACCTGGACAACAATAAGACATTGAAAAGAATACTGTACTGGACGAATTTTTCGTTCTGTATAATATTCGTCATTGAAATGGTGTTGAAGTGGTTGGCGCTTGGTTTTTCCAAGTATTTCACGAGCTTTTGGACGATACTTGATTTCATTATTGTTTTTGTAAGTATAGTTTACATATATTTATTAAGTTTTTGTATTCCAAATGGCAATTTCAAAAAAAAAATGTTTCATTGCATCTTCTAGGTTTCTGTGTTTTCCCTGCTCATCGAAGAAAACGAAAATCTAAAAGTACTGAGATCACTTCGAACGCTTCGTGCCTTGAGGCCGCTTAGAGCGATTTCCAGGTAACAGTGTTTGCCGATTTATTGCTACTTGTGTATTAATATCAAGTATCTTTATTGTCTCTGTGTGCACTAAATTTTAAATGTCAAATTACCTTATGAAAAAAATTATTTATTAATGTTTTAAATGTTTATTTTTGGAAGAAGGACTTCAGGTTCCTGTTTCATCAAATGGAGTTTTAAATGTACACTTTAAGAATCACCATTGTTTTATTTTTATTGCGGATAGATTTGTATCGTTTTTTTTTTTTTTTTGGTTTCAAATGCATGTTAAGTTTTCATTTCATTATTGTCTTCTTTTCAATTTACTGTTTTAATTACGTTGGACAAAATATACTAACATAGTAAAGGGTTTTCCAATAAGAGGTGTTATTTTGAATAGCCCGATATTTCGGTAGCTGTCACTTTTAAAGCTGTCATTTTTTGACATTTGACAAGTAGAAACTACGCCATTAATAAAAATGGAACGATACACGCTTCAACGACGCATTGAAATTATTAAAATTCACTATAAAAATGGTGAAAATTTGGCAGAGACGGTTCGTAAAATTAAAACATTTTTGGGTCGTCGTGAAGCACCTTGTCGGACCGCAATACAGAAATTGGTGGACAAATTTGAGCTGTTGGGATAAGTTAGTGATGTGAAGAATAAAACCCGTGCACGTCGCTCAAGAACAACTGAGAATATTGCTGTTGTAGCCCAAAGTGTTGAAGAAAACCCAGGTTTGTCCATTCCTCGTCGTTCTTTGGAATTAGGCATTCCACAAACGTCATTACACCGTATTTTGCATAAAGACTTGGGTCTTAAGGCTTATAAAGTTCAGTTATTACAAGAACTCAAGCCGGCTGATCATCAACAACGTCGTGTCTTTGCTGATTGGGTCCTTGAAATGCATGAAAATGATCCGGAATTTCATCGAAAAATCATCTTGACTGATGAGGCCCATTTCCACCTCGGAGGCTACGTCAACAAGCAAAACTGTCGCATCTGGGGCTCGGAAAACCCAAGAGTTATTGTTGAAAAGCCTCTCCATCCTCAACGCGTGACTGTTTGGTGCGGTTTATGGTCCGGCGGGGTCATTGGACCTTACTTTTTCGAAAATGAGGCTGGAGCAACAGTTACGGTCAACGGATTGCGCTATCGAAGGATGATTAGTGATTTTTTATGGCCGGAATTGGATGGGATTGATCTGGACAACGTTTACTTTCAACAAGACGGCGCTACGTGCCACACAAGCAATGAAACCATCGATCTTTTACGGGAAAAGTTTCCGGACCGTGTTATCTCTCGAAGAGGTGATCACAATTGGCCACCGAGATCTTGTGATTTAACACCTTGCGACTTCTTTCTTTGGGGCCACGTGAAAGATAAGGTCTACGCCAACAGCCCAGTGTCGATTCAAGACCTCAAAGATGGAATTCGTGAGGCTATCGAGGACATAGGGCAGCCACTTTGCGATTTGGTTATGGAAAATTTCATGAAAAGGATATGGTCCTGTAAGCGTGGTCGTGGTGGCCATTTGGCTGATGTTGTGTTCCATTATTAACGGCATACCTTCCTCTTTATAATGAAATAAACATCCGATCATTTATCTCAAAAAATGCCATTTTTCTTTGAATATCCAAATAACCGCTCTTATTGGAAAACCCTTTACATAGCATGTTGATTTTAGTTTATTCCCTTTTCCCTAACTTCGAGGAACATAATATGTAACTGATTTCGCCCAAATTTCTAGAGTTTTTCTTCCTTTTTTTTTATTTATAAAGCCATACATATATTGCCGATATCGCTATATGAACAAAATAAAAAGCTTAGTTTTGAATAAAGGTTTTCAATTGAACCATTTTTGCCCGCCAAGGGGACTCAATTTCTACATAGTAGGTATAGAGAATAAAATATTAAAAAAAAAAAAATGATAAAGATGCAAATTTAGTTTAAATTTCAATAGAAAATAACTGCAGAAACTGAAACTAATTGAAATGACGTACTATTAGGTTTGAATCCAGCGTATTCCACCTTTTTCAGGGTAACCAATTACCTCTTGCGACGAAATAAAAAATCCTCTAAGAGAATCTCTCTTTCATAATGAATTGCACCTCATCTTAGCCATTCAGATTCAGTTGAAAATTGCAATTAATTTATTTGTATCCAAATATTTTTGAATTCAATACAAAAAATTCACCATTGAATTTTTTTAAAGGTTGTAGGTTTTTAACGTCTTATTTATGTTTATACTTTGAGTTACTTTATAATATTATGTTAACCAAGCATGCTTATTATGTTGTTTAACCTTATCACATGTACAAAACCACAAACCACACATATAATTCTATAAATGCATACAAAGTGATTAGCTCCAAAAAGAATCTTATCAATATTCGATTATCAAAAAAAAAATACTATCAAAATTTTTCCAAAAAAAAAAAGAATCTTTTTCGGGTGTAATCACAGAGCTATTTCGTTACACTTTGCTTTCTAACGCTTTTCAAAAAAAAAAAAATAACTAAACTCAACACAATGACACTCTGTTTAGTGTTTTTCGTTTAAATGTGCTTTTCGAGTAACTGCAACAAAAATTAAAAAAAAAAAAAAAAATGGCCAAAAAGGAATGCAAATGATATACGCCACCAAAAACTTACTCTTTCCAAACTTTACTCTCAACTCTATTATATTCTTTGACATTTTCCAGGTGGCAGGGAATGCGAATTGTAGTAAATGCTCTCATGTATGCCATTCCATCAATTTTCAATGTCCTCTTAGTTTGTTTAGTTTTTTGGCTCATATTCTCCATCATGGGTGTACAGTTTTTTGGTGGTAAATTTTTCAAATGTCTCGACGATGATGGTGAACTATTGGCAATAAAGGTAAGTAACTAGACCAAATTGTTACCGGAATTTGTTACATTGAGCTTGAAATGTTTGTATCATCATATGTATAGGATGTCAATGATAAATGGGATTGCATTGAGCAGAACTACTCGTGGATCAATTCGAAAATAACCTTTGATCATGTGGGAATGGGCTATCTAGCTTTGCTGCAAGTGGCAACATTTGAAGGTTGGATGGAAGTTATGGCCGATGCAGTGGACGCCCGAGGTATTGACTTGCAACCGCAACGAGAGGCAAACCTTTATGCATACATTTACTTTGTTATCTTCATTGTGTGTGGATCATTCTTTACTTTGAATCTGTTTATTGGAGTCATAATCGATAACTTTAATATGCTGAAAAAGAAGGTTTGCTACATCAAAGATTCGTAAATGCCATATAAATACTATTTCAATTGCCAGTATGAGGGTGGAGTATTGGAAATGTTCTTGACTGAATCTCAGAAGCATTATTATACTGCAATGAAGAAACTAGGACGCAAGAAACCTCAGAAAGTAATTAAGCGACCGTTCAATCATTTTTTAGCTATGTTCTACGACTTATCTAACTCAAGAAGGTATATTTCATGCAAACATAATTCAAACTTATGCTTTAAAATATACACTTGATTTTGACAGATTCGAGATCGCGATTTTCGTGTTGATCTTCCTGAACATGCTAACAATGGGTATTGAGCACTATAATCAACCTCATGCCGTTTTTTTCATCCTAGAGGTTAGCAATGCGTTTTTCACTACCGTCTTCGGATTGGGTAAGATTAGCTTTACAGACTCTTTTATTTTTCGATTATACACTAATTTTTACTTCCGCAAACATTCGCAGAGGCCATAGTGAAGATCATCGGACTGCGTTATCACTACTTCACCGTGCCGTGGAACGTGTTCGATTTCCTCCTCGTTTTAGCCTCCATATTCGGAATATTGATGGAAGACATCATGATCGATCTGCCAATTAGTCCTACTCTGCTTAGAGTGGTGCGAGTGTTTCGTATTGGTCGAATATTGCGTCTTATTAAAGCTGCTAAGGGTATTCGTAAGTTGCTATTTGCATTAGTTGTTTCCCTGCCAGCTCTCTTCAATATCGGAGCTCTGTTGGGCTTGATCACCTTCATATATGCCATTCTTGGAATGTCTTTGTTTGGACATGTTAAACTTCAGGGAGCACTCGATGACATGGTGAATTTCCAGACTTTCGGCCGAAGCATGCAGTTGTTATTTCGTCTAATGACTTCAGCCGGATGGAATGATGTGTTGGAATCGCTTATGATCCAACCACCAGACTGTGATCCAAATTTCAATCGCCAGACAAATGGAGACTGTGGCCATCCCCTGTTGGCTATAACTTACTTTACTAGCTTCATTATAATCAGTTATATGATTGTAATTAATATGTACATAGCTATTATTCTGGAGAACTTCAATCAGGCCCATCAAGAGGAAGAAATTGGAATAGTTGAGGATGATCTGGAGATGTTCTATATTCGGTGGTCAAAGTTTGTATCCCCAAATTATGAATATATACAGATATGTTCATCTATCAAATCATCTCTTGGCTACATGTCCGTTTGTTTGTTTGTTTTCTTTTACAGATACGATCCACACGCCACACAATTCATCCATTTCTCCCAGCTCTCTGATTTCATCGCCTCCTTAGATCCTCCTCTAGGAATCTCCAAGCCAAACACTGTAGCATTAGTATCATTCAATTTGCCAATCTCTAAAGGTAATAAGATTCACTGTTTGGATATACTACATGCTTTAGTGAAACACGTACTGGGCCATGTTGAGGAGACCGATAACTTCAAGCAGCTTCAGGAGCAAATGGATGTTAAATTTAAAAAACAATTCCCCACTCGTAAGGAATTGGAAATTGTGTCGTCAACAAGGATCTGGAAGAGGCAAGAGAAAGCAGCCAAACTTATTCAAACAACATGGAAGGAATATCAAAGGTAGAATTTAATTTGATTTTCTCGTGAGTATTATTCCAGAATATTTAATTTTACCTGTGTATAAATTGATTTCATAAACAGAATTAAGAAAGAAAAAGAACGTTCAGTTAACTCTGGAGACGATGATGGAACACAATCTTCAAGCCCCGGTGGATGGCATGCGAAATTGTCAGCGTTGAATTTTTTTCATTTGCAGGTATGAATCAATGGTTTAAAATTAAAAAAAAAAAAAAACGTATTATCCAAAATCGATATAACAGGAAAAACTTCTATACGGGGCAATTATTTTGTCAAAATATGAAATTATAACCTATAAAATATAGTTCACATAACGATTGTGAATAAAAAAAACTTCACAAATAGCCGGTTTTTTTTCAAAAACTCTTCAAGTTGTTACCTTAAAGTCGTCCAAAACCGTTAAAACAGAAAAAAATTAGAATGTTCAATTTCTTCGTCAAGTTTAAATTAAGCTATAACCTATAATTCTGATAAAAAAAATTTCCAACAGAAGAAAAACTAGAAATGGCCGATTTATTCGTCAAGTTCTAAACTTTAAAATTTGCTTCGTCAAGTTGTTATCAAAGTAGATCTTACTACGTATACCATTTAGACTTTATTAAACAAAATTGATGTTTGATAACGATAACTCCGTTTTAACAATTTTTTTATAATAGACGTCAAATATCGTATTGACAACCGTAAATAGGGGCCTAAACCGACTTTATATAAAACGTATTGAAATACCGTAAGTCTGCCCATTTACAACTCTTAATCTAATCGGGTTTGTTTTAACTTTGGAAAGTTAACCCCAGATTTGTATCAACGAGATTTAGGTTTATTTTTTCAGTGCGAAATTAAAGTTAAACCCGAGTTAACTCATCGAAATTGTTGAGTTAACTCAGGATTAAATGAACAGATGTTTAAGATGATTTATCCACCGAGTTTGTTAAGTCGTCCCGCATGCATTTTCAACCAAAAAACTGCTTCTCCAGTTAACTGTAGGTTGATTTACTTCTAGAGTAAACTAACTCTTGTTTAACTTATCACTGAAAAACTTTAAAACCTACTTAACGTCATTGTGAAGAAATTGCCACTAAAGTTCCCTGAAGATTTATTTTAAACCTTTATTATCTAAAGTCTTCATTTTTGTTTTAAATATCAATTTACTTTAAATTATAATACAATTTTATTCAAAACAATCAAATAATTTATTAATTTTAGGTCAGCCGCCGAGGTACACAGTGCTCAAGTCGAGCTTCATCAAGAAAATCATCTCGTGCTTCGGATGCTTCTGATCTCAGTGAGCTTGCTGGTCCATGGTTAAATTTGCCTTTAATGTTAGTCTCTGGTGCTGATGACGTTACAAAAGATATCAAACAACAAAATGAAGACATTGGAAAGCGGTATACATTTTCAAGCCTCAAATAAGCATTTTTACAAAAAAAAAAACTCTTATTTTTTGCAAATTTTTCACGAAATCTTTTTTAAATTGTTATTTAATTCTTCCTCATACTTATAAAAAAACAAAAACAAAACAAATGTATCCAAAAAGCTTTTCTAGGATGTCATTATCATATGAATGGCTACTTGAAGAAATGATGTCATCAATATTCGTAGAAGACCGAATGGACTTTCCAATTTATTCTTCAAATCCATTTGATAATATGTTTTTAGAACCATCATCAGGTAATATAGGAAGGGACGTGTTTAAAAACAAAAAATATTTATATCTTATTAAAGTTATACATATACAAAATTATTGGACCACCTCAGCGATGAAATGCTTTTATCTTAATACATAGTTAAAAGGTAGACAATTTTAGAGTACATTAGAGGTTAAATGTAGTTAAACAAAAATATACATATAACCATTTCAAAGTCAATGTCGAAAGATGTTCAGTGATGAAAAGCACCTTTTGAACATTCTTAACAAATATTTAACTGCACGTAACACAAATTTCACATAAACAAATTGATGTAGCAACAAAATATACCTAACAACAAAATTTAACTCAATGGCAAGCATGGATTTGAGCGTTTATAGAATATTCGACAGAATTTTGTCGACGATAAGCTCTCTTACACTATTCGAAATAAAATGTTCGAAAAATGAATGAATCTATATCTATAGTAAACTACACGTCTACTTCTTCGAAAAAAAATTGAAGTTTATGTTTCGATCATTCGAATAGTGGATCAGAGCTTTGATATTGGGCACGATGAATTCTTCGTGTTTTTGTATTGAATAAGTTTTATTCCGAAACCGCATTTGAAGTTCTAACTACTATCTTCTTCTTCTAGAAAAGGTATTTTACAAACGAGGTTTTATTCTTAGCCGTGGTTATTTTAATTTTGTAGGGCCCAGATAACGTCAGATTTAAACGTTCATAATCGCAATCTGGGCCCTGAGACATTCTTCAAAAACTCTTCAAGTTGTTATCTTGAAGTCGTACAAAATCGGTTAATTTTTTCGTCAAGTTTAAATAAATAAAAACTGGATATGGCCGACTTCTTCGTTAAGTTATAAACTCTAAAATCCTCATAACTGACAAAATATTCTAACCGTTGATTTCTTCTCGAACCTTTTCTAAGAAACTTGAAGAACACTATCTGTATTAAATCATTCTTTAAAACACCGAAAAACAAGATTATATTACCTGAAATGTACTTAGTACATAGGGAAAATTTGCAAACAGCTAGAAGTACATAATAGACAACGCAGCCGAGTGGAAGAATAAATACAATTTTGGATTTAAGGTTGAATTGAAGTTAAAAGATAGCAGCAACATCGTTTTTTTGAATCCCGTACAAAACATTCGAAATCTTATATTTTTTTTCTATTAAAAAAAAAATACCCAATGCACCACAGAAATCATCAAATTAGATACAAATTAGGAGAGCTAACGGAAGCCTTAAAAGCATTTGTATTTCAGCACAACTTTTAAAGTCTTCAATTATGCTTTACATCAATTTTCGATGTATGTAAACAAAAACTAGGGAGTGCTTCAGAAACTCAAGTTTTGCGCTTTTTACTGTATCTTAATTTCTAAAGCGGGATATACATTGTTCAAATGCTTGTCATGCATGTGAGAGTGTAATACATTTTGTTTGACGTTGCATATACACACTTCATGCATGAGTCTTCAACCATTTATTTTCAATTAAATTTCTATGCGAAAATGTGCCTGTGCATGACCAAGCAATCTTTTTCAAATATACAATATTTCAATCCTGGCTATCTGATTGAACAAAAATCAAAACATTTTGATTAAGCTTCAAGCATACACACGATGTATACGTGTTTTATTTTTACTAATACAGTCTCTTATGCATGACAAGCATTTGAACAATGTATATCCCGCTTAAAGAACTAACAAAACATCAATTCAATTTCTAATTTCAATCAAAATTAAACTAAATTTGTTTTGTTTCAATAAAATTATAAATTGTATGACATTGTAAAGTATACTTTAAAATGTTTATTGCAATTTATGAGTAAAAGTGTTAGGATATTTGGTTTGATTTAACTTCTAAAACTTCAGGGTTCAGGCTTAACAATATGTAAGTAAGGGCACATTGATCTTTGATTTGATTTAAAAATTCAATTTATTTATTATGGTGCAAATTTATAGTCACATTTTTCTATTTTTTGCTTGTTTGTGATTTAAAAATCATTTCTATTTGACAATACAAAAATATATCTATAAATTTTTGCGACTATATTTGTGCACTTTTTTATTTAAAATAAAACCCTTCATACAAGCAAAATTAATTTCAAAAAAAAATATAAATTTTCAAATATGTATTTGCACTTTAGCTTTGACTAATAATTCTTAATAATAAATATAGTATGCTGAATAAATTAAAATACTTAAAAAAATTAACCCATATAAGCGGGCGTGATTTAATTTTGTGTCTGATCATCAAAAAGTTCAATTTTTGGCGCATTTTAAGCTGCTCTTGTATGAATGGGTTAAAAAAATATTTTAAAATAAAATGATATTTGTTGTTAATTGGTCCATGTATTCTAGCATGTAAATGTTCTAAAATACAATTGATTCCCATAAACATTTTGTGACCAAGTTTTTGGCAATCAATTACATGTTGTAAACCCAGTTTTAACCATTCCTGAATGCTAAAACCAGTAAAATCCCTGTTTATAGTATAATGTCTATCTCTATGTTTGATGTGCATATATGCGAAAAAATCTTTTCATATTTTATTACCTATACAAGTTTTCAGTGTCTGACTTTCAAGATTTCGTGAAAAGTTTAGAAGAAAATAATAAAAAAAAAAAAAAAAAAAAAACATTCAAAACCAATAACAATAATAATATTATCATTATTATTTTGTATAATACAAAAAAGTGGTAGCATATTTGTGGAAGCCCCGCGTGCCAATCGTCGCCGAAGTTTCTATAATTTCTTTTTACGCCATCAAGATGCCGTCGATGATAGTTTAACTTCACCATCTGTACATAGAAAAAGTAAATAACAAATATACCTATACTTAAATCATTTTAAATTATTTTCCTTAAATTTATGTTAATTGTTTTTCTTGATTTAAAAAAAAAATAAACACAATGTATAAATTGAAATCAAAACTTACACTTATACTAAAATTTCACAAAATATAAAAATAAAACAAAACCAAAAAAAAACCAAATCACAGGCATAACACCGACAACGACCGACGAAAATACGATCACAGCGCCAACGCCAACACGGAAACGTGCAACGAGCTTTATACGCAAAAAACCACCGTTAGAAAGAGGTTTGTCAGCACAAAGCGCTTTAAGAGTTAACAAAAATGCTTTTGTCTGTATGTGTGTCCAAACATTTAAATTCTTTATCCTTGATTTTACGAATATCCTTTTTTCTCTTTATTCTCTTCTATATCTGTGCGTATTTTGTATATGTTATTCTTATATTGGGAAAATTAAAGCCGAAGGACCATCGGAAGTGAGTATTTTGGTGACAAAGCCATCGCCGGAAGCACCAACGGGACCATCATTAAGACCGGATAATTCAACTTTGGTGCATGTGCTAGTTCATAGAGAGAGTGAAGAGTATAAGACGGAGACAGACGATGAAGAGTTTACACCAATAGGTGAGATATTTTTTGACGAAAATCTTAAGAATTAAGATATAGAATTAGAAATAGAATTTTTTCTTAAAAATTAACAGATTTTTGCAACTAATGAATTTGATATTCTCATTTAAAGACGTTTTACTAACACATACATATAATTTTAATTTGATTTAGATAAAATTCATAGGACACCTCAAATAAAAATCAGTCCTGGCTCTGACGATTTTTCATCGGATGAACTAGGACCCGGGCCCTATGCAGCAGTTCAAATAAATGTAGAAAGTCCCAAAGATCCACCCCAAGGTGACTTTACTTTTCAACTAACATCAGCATTAGAAATCTATCCGCCATCATCAACAACTGAATCCAGATCCATCACAAATGATGTTATAATTGATGTCAGTGAACCAATCGATGTTAATATTCAAGGTGATACCTCGCAAATATTCTACGACTATAAAGAAGAAACAGACCAACAGGAAATATCATCTCCAGATAAAGAATTTAGTGAAATTAAATGTCAAAGTCCGCAAGGTGATGAAATTCTGATTCTTGAAGAAAATGATGAACCATTTGATAGCAGCAATAGGTGACCATTAGTAAATAATGCCGAACCAAAGTCCATAGATAAAGCGGACGAAAAACAAAGTTGACAATCTTTAACTTGAGTACTGTTTTGGTTGATGAGTTTTAAAGCAATACACATACACAATGGTTCATTTAAAACTATAAATACGAATAACAATACCAATAATAATCCAAATCATTCTTGTACTATACTTCTTATACTAACTACATCATATATATGCCATCAATGGGTAGGTTCAGAAGACGTAGGGACTTGAAGGCAAGGCAAGTTTCTTGTCTTTGATTGGCCAGCTGTCGCAAAATTGCCTTCCAATTAAGGCAACTTTTATTGGAAAGTGACTGGAAAGCTAGTCAAGAAATATCTCCCTTCATTTCAAGTCAAGTGCATTTATGTCAAAATATCAGCTGATTATATTTTGTCATTAAACAGCAAGCTGAACTTCATTGTTCAGTGACTTCTTTTTTCAACGTTTGTTTTATTGTTTTGGGCGGAGGAGTTCTTTATCAAAATAATAGAAAAGATTTAATTAAAAAATGCATCATAAGTAAGAAGTATTGAAAAATTATAATTTACAATTCGTAATTGATTTGTGTGAGGTGTTTTTCAGATAAAAATATTATTATAAATACTATCTGCACTATCAACGGAAGGTAAAGGTTAGAACTAAAGTTCCATTTTTGGCATGAATGACATCTCACAAAATAACTAGATTCCTTGGTAAAATTTGCGTTCAATAAATGCACTTGCCTACATATGTAGTCCCTTGTGTCTACTGAACGTACCCAATGTGTTAAATTCCAACACAAGGTCAACCTGTCAATTTTTGAAGTTTCGTATAGGACATTGGGTACGTTCAGCAGACACAAGGGACTACATATGTAGTCAAGTGCATTCATTGAACGCAAATTTTACAAAGGAAACTAGTTATTTTTTTGAGATGTCATTAATGCCAAAATTGGAACTTTACTTCCAACCCTTACCTTCCGTTGATAGTGCAGATATTATTTATAATAATATTTTTTTTTGAAAAACACCTTACACAAGTCAATTCCAAATTGTAAATTATATTTTTTCAATACTTCTTACTAATGATGCATTTTTTAATTCTATTAATTAATTAAGAAGTCCTCCACCCAAAACAATAAAACAAACGTTGAAAAAAAGAAGTCACTGAACAATCAAGTTCAGCTTGCTGTTTAATGACCAAATATGATCAGCTGATATTTTGACATAAATGCACTTGACTTGAAATGAAGGGAGATATTTCTTGACTAGCTTTCCAGTCACTTTCCAATAAAAGTTGCCTTCATTGGAAGGAAATTTTGCGACAGCTGGCCAATTAGAGACGAGAAACTTGCCTTGCCTTCAAGTCCCTTCGTCATCTGAACGTACCCATTAATTCAAGTGTAATTTATAAGCTTTAATTTCAACAAAATGTCTGAATTGTAAAACTGATAGCATATAAGCTTCACCCAGTAACATTTCAAAGAGAAAATTGGAGTGTTCTTATTGATTCGAAAAATGTTTGTAGATCTTTAAGTTTCATATACGTACATAAATATGTATAGTATCTATCGAAACGTTTGTATTTTGAATTGAGAATTAACTTTAAGAACTACAACAACTAGAAAAAAAACTACGAAGTGACAGGAATACTCCTGTAAAGCGGCCTCTAGATCTAGACGATACAACCATCAACCGTTAGTTGAACAAATATGGGTACAACCAATGAACATGTACATCGTTTACAATTTGACGCCTACTTTAATTAAAATTTCTAGCTCTAACCCCCACTTTATTGTTAGCTACAAAATACAAGTTTAACAGAAAATAAATTCTTTAATTTGCAATCAAACCAACTGTCTGCTTTCCCGTTTAGCTAAAGCAGATATTTAAAAAAAAATTAAGATGTCTCATTTGACTTAGTTTTATTGTTAAGCAATAAAAATCAAAAAAATTAATCCGGAGATCTTTAAAAAAATGTGTGTTTCTCTTTTAGTCGAGAACTCCAGAGTATTCAGAGCAAAAATACTCAATATTAAGATGAGAATGTTTCGTACGTTTCACCCTCCAAAACCTATTTGTTTATATTGTTGTTTTTATAATTTCATCGCGTGAATTGCAATAACAATTTAACGAGGTGTGTGAAGGTCCCTACTGTATATGTCATATATCATGTCTGATTCACAATGCGACGAGGAAACGGGACGTGAACGTGACGCGAACCGCTGTCATCTTTTTCTAGTTACAAAATCGTCGCCCAATTCACAATGAAGCGAGCGTTTTTACGACAAAAGTTTATTTTTGTTAAAAAAAAATCAATAAAATATAAACAAAATAACTTACAAAACAATAGATTTATCAATAACTTTATTTGTTAGACACAATTTGATTAAATCTCTTGTGAAAAATCTGTAAATTACTTAGGAAAAATGAAAATCGTCGTCACATCTCTTTTTTTTTCAATTTTTCGAATTCTTGGCGTGACGTGACGACGAGAAACGCCGCATTGTGTATATCCAGGTATGCTTTCATTGTTTGAAATTGGTTTGACAACTACAACGAGTTTGTCACGCTCACGTCTCGTTTATTCGCCGCATTGTGAATCAGGCTTCATTTTTATCTGCAAACTGACGTTTAAAACTTGTAGGCAAATTGCAATATAAACACAAATTGAAGTGGCAGTAGAGATTTGACAGCTCAGTGCTCGTGTGTCGTGTGTGTTTCCAATGATGTATTGTGATCGATTGGTGTCAGGATGACAGATCTTCTAATAAGAAAAAAAATGGCATTCGGGTTTATTTTGTGAATCGTCCCAGAAGCGTCCACAAGTATTAAATTGGTCTTCTGGTTATTCGGATGGTTGTATGTTGTATCATAAAGCAGCTGCTCTACAGTGACTATAAAATGAAGTCGAATACTTGTGTATCACTGTTTTTTTTGCAATATGCACGCGCGACGCGAGATAATTAAAACTTATTTAACTCCAAGAGTCTCGTTCGCGGCTGTAGCTCCATTGTATTCATTTTGAGGAGATTTTATATATTTTAATTTTTGACAGGTGAGGGCGCTCGCCATGACTGGCGTGTATTGCTTTCAGTAAAATATGATGCATTTAAACAGAGAGATATGAACAACATTTTATTTTAAAATCTGAAAGGCTATCAGTTGCGCTTTCTTAAAGCTCAATTATTGAATACTGCTATTTAAATTAA
The DNA here is from genome assembly GCA_932273885.2 of Leucozona laternaria. Taxonomy (NCBI): domain Eukaryota; kingdom Metazoa; phylum Arthropoda; class Insecta; order Diptera; family Syrphidae; genus Leucozona; species Leucozona laternaria. The sequence goes on along the minus strand of OW026368.1, from coordinate 29,858,688 downwards.
ACTTTCCTTATAGCCGCAATATCTTCATTTAAATAAAAACAAAATTTATATATGCTTAATCAGTCAAAAATTCCTTAAAAAGCTCATCTTAACATAACACACAAAAATATTACTATTCAATGAATAGTTGTTAGTTCATCAACTAAATATATGCCAAAGTGGGCACATAATGTATGAATATATGCATATATACACTATTTATATAACAATGTATATAGAGGTACATGTTAAAATTATTGTTATAACTTATTTTAATATTTCCAACTTCCAATACTTACAAAACTGTAAATAGACACTTAAAGAATTAATTTCGAATTTGAATATACATCCTACCACATCTGTTAAAACTAATTTTTTTTTTACAATCTAATATACATAGTTACAAGAAAAAAAAATAATAGAATAATTATAAAACAATTAAATAGCAATCATTTTAGGGCAATAAATATTCTTAGTTAATTAATTAAAAATAATAAAAAAAAAACTCATATAAAAATAGAAAAAGTAACATAGAAAAAGAAATAATGTTAAAAAGAAAATTTTTATTACTTATTTAGATGGGAAAACAAACAATTTGTACAGGTTAAGAAAATAATGTATGTATAATAATTTGTTTCCAGCTGCGCTGTAAAAATAACGCCAAAAATGTTAGTGAACTTACAAAAAGTGAAAATAGTTTTAAGAAAATTAAAAACTAGTTTTATTAATAAGGTAACAAGATTTTAAAAACTAAACATTTTTATAAGAAGAAATATTAAATCATAAGGCGTAGCTACGAATAAAAAAAAAGAACTTTTTGCTTTTCATTTGTGTAAATATTTGTTTTTTCAATTTTATTTTACATGCAAATACATACATAAATAAAAAACCTTCATTATAAATACTTTTTTCTACAAAAACAAACAGAAATGAAAATTTAAGTTCGGATCACAATATGATCTTCTTTTTTTATTTTTATTTTCTATTCTTTGTTATCTATCCAAAAGTAATTGCTAGTGTCAACCTATATAAAAAGAAAACAAAATTATCTAATTGCGACAGATGATATGAAACACATTTAAATTTTTATAAAAGCAACATTCGTTTTCTTTTTTCTTCGTATCAGAATTTTGCGCAGGGGGGTCATTCCGTAATTCGATTATCGCCACACGATATCGTTTTGACGATAGCTTTGCTTCACGTAAAAGCGATAATCACTATCGACTGGACGATATCGTCTTGACGATCGAAAATTTGCTCTCCGTAACTCAAAAATCGTCAAAACGTTATCGTTAAATCGTTACCGTTTGAACGATACCTATTTAGCTATCGTCTTGCGTCGTCTTGTTTGTTTTTCGAAACAATTTATGCATTTTATCATATGTAGGGTTTTTCAATAAGGGCGCGTAGATGTTGTTTTTCATCGTTATTTTTTTATTTATTAACAAAACTTTTTTACTTGGCAAGTATTGGTTATGTGTAAAAAAAAATTGAGATTCTAATCAATCATTACGATTATGAAGAATCCAAAACAGTGGGTTTCGACACTTTGCATTCCAATACTTCTCAATAATTGAAGTAATAATGAATTTAAACAAATTTGGAAATCATTTTTGATTATTTTCATAAAAAACAGCATTTTACTAACCCTTAAAATCAATGAAGCATTGGCTTACTTGACAAACACAACAAATAATATTCACGATTTATTTGCATATCAGAAAATAATGAATTAAATGGATTTATTTAAACGGCTTTAACTACAATTTGACCTTTTTTATTATTTTTATATTTATTCATATTATGTAGTTTCAAGCTTAATTTAAAGTTAGTCTTCAGATTTTAGTTCATAACGTGAATAAGGTAGATACTTGTCGATAATTCTAGCATTATGTTTAAAAACACTTCCAAACTACAAAACAATTCAATAACATGATACCGACTTAGAAAATAACGAAAACGTTTCAACAATAACATTTTTTTAAGAGCCAAATATCATACACTTACAATTTTATCTTTAACATAACCCAATCATGCAAAATTATTTATAAATCTAATTATAAATTAAAATAGATACAAACAATATAACAATCTTAAAGTTTCACCTCTCATTCATTTAATTATTGACAATCATTAAGAAGTAAAATATCTACATTAATATTGACAGCAAAAAAATAAACTTTAACTTACATACTCTGGGTTTGTTCTCATATAAAATTAAACAATATAAATTTAATATTAAATTAAAAGTGAAAATAAACTTAACAACCAGTTTGTAAATATGTATGTGTTGCAGATGACTTTACTACTCTCAATGAATTTTTATTTTGAATTTAAATATTTAAAACACACCTTCTACTCTTGAATTTACAACATTTTCATTATAGTGGTTATCTTAAAAATATATAAGCATTTTCTTGTAGAAAAAAAAAAAACAATTTTTGTTTTTAATATTTGTGCAACCACAAAACAACACTATTCACGAATTCACTTTTCTTCTTACATTTTTCATTTCTCACAAGATAGAAACAAATCATTTCATTTTCTACTAAAACAGAAAATACTAAAAACCAAAAAAAAAAAAAAAAACCAAAGTTCATTAAGTAAAAATATGTAATATGAAAAAATAAATTAACAGAATGCAACCAATATACACTCGTCAATTAAGTGATATTTTTTTTATAACAAATAAAAAAAACGAAAGTGAATTCAAAATACATAAATGTAGAAAACGCTTAGATAACCGATTGTTATTAAATAATCAAAATAGTTTTTAAGTTTGCTTGTTTTTATCAAAAAGAAAAATAGAAAATTTAATAAAAAAAAAAAAAAGATTTACGACGAAAAAAAAAAACAAAATACCAACCGACAATAATTACACTTTTATGTGGCAAAAAAAATCCATTTTTCAAAGAATATGCTCAATTGTATTTGGTTGTCTTCTTTATTTTTGTAGTTAACTTTGAAGTATTTTTCAAGAGCTGTCTTAAATTTGTTTTGAAAAAACAGGATTTGGCAGAACTATGCAAGGTGAGGCAGCTTTAATGAGAGTATACAGTACTATACACACATACATGCATTAAATAAAATCATCGTAGAAAGCATATAGACTTCACGAAACTCCAGTAAAAACTAAAAATTAATATTGGAGTTAAGACTGTCTTTAACTTAGAGTTTAAAATAAAACTAGGTTGCACATTTGGTTTTACTTGCAATAATATTTTTTTTTTAATTTCGTAAATCGTTGCAGCTTTCAGCTATATAGTGATTTTAAGTCTTGTAATTTTAGATAAGAAACTAAGAGGGGTCATTAAAACGCTTACAAGTAGATAAATCGTAGTCTAGCTATCATTCAAAACCTCACTTGCAACTCTGCCGACAAAAAAAAATGCTGCTAAACCATGTTGATTTTATTTTTCGAAAATAGTACATAAGTTGTTGTTGTAAATAAAGACTTCTTCAGCCTCCACATCAAGTCTCGATCTTCTTCAAATCTACAAATACTTCTCAAAATGTACATAGATGTTTCATCAGGTTTTATAGAAGCTAAATCTATCTTAAACACTTATAAATACTTAATAGGTTAACAAATCATTTGAATTCGGTTAGTCATAATCCAAAGTCATATCAGTAAAATTTACATATACTGGTGCATTCCTTATGATTGCATCCGGGTAGATCTCAAATTTCACAGAGAGAAACATCATTTAATAGTACAAAACAAATCGTACATATGAAGCGTTAAATAATACCTACATATAAATATATTTAAAATAAAAAAAAAATATATTCTGTTAAAAATAAAAATAGATATGCAATATAATGAAAACAAAAATTCAGAGGTGGTAATTGTTTTAATTTATTTATAATGTTGTTTAAATTGAAAAAAAAGAGTATTATAAACTGTTAATACTACGATCTTCGTAGTTTGTTTTGGTAATCATTTTAAAACTATATTTTATTTAATTTATTGTTTAAACTATAGTTAAATAATATTCCAATTAAAAAGAAAATGTAACAAAGTTAAATATTGAAAATATAAAATGTATATAAATAATAGAAGTTATCAAAATAAATATATATATTAATTGAAATTAAAATGAAAAATTATAAACTGCATATTTACCGTGAAATATTATTAATTTAAAATTAATATTATTATATATATAAACAAAAAATATAAAACAAAATATTTATAAACGAGAGATCATCGAAAATATTTAGTATTTTCAATTCACTTATTTATTAAAACAAAAAATATATATATACATATACCTATATATAAAATAATTATTTTAAAAAATTCATATTATAAAATTTTACCAAAAACAAAAATCAAATAAAAACCGTTCAATAATTAAAAAAAAAAAAACAATTGAGTTTAATTTTGGAAGAGGTAAAAATATTTTGGTGAGTCAGCGCCACCAATATGTAACAAAAACTAATATGAACTGAATGGTTTTCCAAATAACCCCTTAATATCGGTTAAATGAAATATAAGAACAAACTTTTTTTGAGTTTTAACTCATTTCTTCAAGTTCTAAAACTAAGAAACTTCGATTTAGTTCTCTATTTGAGATACACGTTTATGTATTTATACTCTGTCCAACAAAAATTGGCAGAGTAGGCAAGATAGGACGTTTGCCTATCATTCTGGCTACAGTGGATTGCATAAATCTGTCCTTCATTAAAGCTTTCACAGGGTTGTCGTAGTGTACACGATTACACTCATCATTAAAAGCTTTTTCTTAAAGCTCGAAAATCAAAAGCACCTTAACAGAAACTCAAGGAAAAAAAAGCTGAACGAATTACCAAATGGACACGGGTAACTCTGAATGTACATCAAGCAGTAGCCAATCACCATTGGCAACAGCAATTCAGTGCACACCCAAGTAACATTTTTCCTCTCATAAGACGCTCCGAGAGCGCTACGAGACTTATTTTAGGGAGCTAAATGCACTCTTGAGGAGTTCTTCTAGATTCTTATAAGATTGTTAAAAGCCTTAAATGGCCTAGTTATGGGAGCCTCTTGATCCTATAGGAAGAGTTTTATTCTTCTTATGCGATTATAGACGCCGCTTTGTAAATCTAGTAAGGCTCTCTGAACTCTTCCTATGGGAGTGCGTCTCTTCCTACAGAAGTTGTTAAAAAGAGAACGAGTGTGTGTAAACTTAAAAAAACATTATATCTTTCGCATTTTAAATTTCTTTTTTTGAAGAAGGTAGGCGAATAGTTTTTATGTGTATTCGTGATTCTCTCATGTCAAAAAATAATGTGTTTTTTGGTGCGCGTATTTATCTCACAAGTTAATTGACGTATTATATTTGTAAAAATCATGGCATATGTAGGCTAAATTCTTGGTGCAATTAAAATTGCATCTACTAATTTCCACATTTTGCTTCGAAAAATAACAACGCGCTTCCAAAATTATGCATATTTAAAATATTTTGTTATTAATTATAATCTTATTATAGGGTTACCATTAATATTTTTTTAAGGTGCAAAAATCACCAAGGTATGTTTTTATACAATTCACAAAATGTGATCATTCATACCATATTTTTTTCCAATTACTGTCATTATCGTGCTTTTATGACACAAATTGGATCTAGAGGTGTACAAAATATGACGCTTTTTCATTATTAAGATTTTCTGAAATTTTCCAATATACCTATTTGTCATTAAAAACAGACAAAAACAACTGATTTTTAAAGATGCCATTTTACTTGTGTCGTGTTAATATACTGCTGTCACAAATTTTAAATAATGACATAACACAAAAAAGAATGTCCCCGCTCATTCTTCTCTGGTATAGTAGCTGTATACTAAGTTATACAAATCCATTTTTTATACAACTAATATCATAAGCAAATAAGAGAAAACAAGATGAATATGACGTTTTGGTCAGAATGGAAAACCAAATATGGTAATTCATTAAGAATATTTTTTTTTGAGCTACGGTAACCCTCAAAATATAATGAAAACATTTTGTTCATATTGCAACATGGCTGCTGTTGATTGATACTTTAACTCTTGTTTTAAGATCTCTATGAGATCTTTGGATGATGATGAAGTCCCATTACAACGCTTGAGCTCCCGTAAGAAGTGTCGCTCTCAGTAAATATAAATTTTCTCTGAGAGACCGTACTTCTCATGGGAGCTAACATGCTCTTATGGGACTTAAATTTGACATTTAACTTTCAAACGAAACACATTTGTCTGTGGGGCGATCCTTTTTATTGCAATTGCGAACTATTATTAAGAAATTTAAATGTGAAAGGAAAAAATCGATAGTTGTGTTAGATTAAAATTTTGAAACAATGGAACAAAATTATAACCTAATAATTTTTCGAATAAAGTAACAATCAAAGTTAACTGGATATAGCTTGGTGTTATTTAAATCATTCCAAAGCTGATGAAAGCAGATGCAACAACAGTATAAAATATACCATGAACATTATGGGATACTCATGGTGATTTCCATTTGTACAATTAATAAGGTTAATTCGATCAATTCTATCAAAATAATGCTTTTGAGGTCGATTTTTCGGCAGATTGTTTCCTCTTTTTAATAACACTAACAATATTAACTACCTTAAGTTTGAAATGTGTGCTTTTTGTTTAGTATATTTCAGTGCTAAAAATTGTTGTTATAATATTTATAATCAAATTCACTACTACCCCGAAATAAGGTAAACAAACAGAACAAAAAATCGACCAAAGAAACTTGCTCGCAAAGAAAACAATCAAACTTTTCTTTGAAATCTAAAATTACATATTCCACCACCAATCAAATAACCAATCCGATAGAAACATGAACAGAAGCAAGTTTTGTGAACAAAAAGAACGCACTGTACAATTCAAATATAACATCTGTTCGTTTGATATTCAAAGCTGGCGTCGTAGCTCCTATTAGAATCTTGAAAAAAACTTGAAGTATTATTATGGGATTATAAAGACTAAAAATGACGTTTAGAGTTTTAATTTCATAACGAGATACTTATGAGACTTAAATAGATTTAGATATAGGATTTAAGTACTTTCAAATTTAAAAAATGCTTAGCTCTTACAATAAAAATGCTATGAGACGAATTTGAGTTTCATAACAAGAGATTCATTCTTAAGTATAGCAATAGGATTTAAAAGAATCTTATGGGAGCTTTTTTCAGATTTGAAGAGCTTAACTCCGGGAGTTTGTTAGTTGGGCATGCACACTCAGATGTGCCTTGAATAGGACGATGGGTCTGTGTCAGATGCTATTAGAAATTCACGGGCGGGCAAACACTTTTTGTGGAGGAGTTATTTCAATTTAATATGGTGCAAAAATATGGCACGCTACTGATTTTGAAAAAGCTTTCCCACAAGACGTGTACTGCCTATTTTTGTTGGACAGAGTATAAGTATGGAACTTCGATGTAATCGGGACTCAAGTTATTGAGAACTAAACAGAGCACCACTACTCAAAACTCTACTTTTGGCATCATGTTTTCCATTTTTGGTATAAATAACTTCTTGAGTACACTAGCACCTGCTCGCTTTTTATATTGAGCAAATCTTGCATATTTATTAGTTGAGTTCTAAACTGTCGGATTTTCAATGTTAGAAGTCTTCAAATGAAAACCAAATTTAATACTAAAGGAGCAGTGGCGGATCCACGGTGGGAAGATTATGGACTTTTGATATTTTTTTTTTTTTGAAAATAGCTTGAGTGATTGTAATGATCAATGTAAAAGAATGATTTTTCGGGCCTGCACCATCAGCATAAGGTAAGAAGAATATTACAGATATGGAACGTGACTGCTTGAAACAGTTGTAATTTTTTCTTAATGGCTGTCGCTCTGTCGCTCCTCTTTTCCCTTCACCTATTTAACGCTCAAGTTATTCCTATGTCAGAGAGAAAGGTTACAATCTTAACAGGGAGCAGGATACATTTTCTATACAAAAAATCTATTTCCACTTTAAAAACATTTCGAATTTTTAAAGGCCTCTACTCAGCCCATACCATAAAAATGTATGTGTGGAGAAATTTATATACATTCCTATTTAAAATTACTAATATTATAGTTATTATTAAAACTTGACATCCAAATAGCCTTTTACTATAATTAATACTTTTTGATGTGATTTCAAAGGATTTTTTAAGCCAAAGGTATAAAGGCAAAGTTAAATAAAAAATATGTCAATCATGTCCTCCCCATGAAATTTCGCTACTAATATCAACTAATTAAAGACCCTAACACCAATCACTTGTCATAAAATTGAAACTAGTTCATGCTATTTAAAAAGCTGCCCTCAGCTGTATGCAATTTAAAAGAAGCAGGTAATCTACAAAGATGGCTGAGCATACTATTTTCTTTGAACATTCACAAAACACTTTAAAGAAACTTCATATCTGGAGTTTGTACAAAAAAACACAGAACACCAAATTTCATAACATGTCATGGGTATGTAAAACCATCAAATATTGATGTTTATTTAATAATATTTTGTATCTCCCAACAATAATTCTTATTACAAACAGGTAATAATTGTTTGTGGATGTTGTGTTGGAATTCTATCCTTTCTCGATGTCATAGAGGCTATTCAAATGGACCAAGTTGATGTTAAATTTGAAAAACTTCTGTTTTTGTGTGTAATTATAGTCATAATACAGAAAGTTTACACAGTAACATATACTGAAAAAAACATAATGGCGTGTATAAATCAGCTACAAAACTTATCTTTGAAATTTGAGAACAAAACTGATTTGGACAATGCTCATAGATTGTACAAGAAAATTTTTGTTCTTGGTATTTGGGCAATGAATGTTTCCGTGTTTTTTTTTATGATAGCACCAGCAGTGTTTTTGAAAAATAGAAAATTATTTTTCCAGCCTAAGATTCCGTTTTTTAATATGCAAGATAGTCCAATTTGGGAGCTGATGTTCGTATTTCAAACAACAAATGCATTCGTTCTTACGAATATAACACTGGCATATGATACGGTAAGTTCTATAATTTTATTAAATAAAATCGAGTGGTATAAGCATATTCTGCAATTTGTTCGAGTGAACGTTTTATCGGGGAAAACGATTGTTTCAAAATTAAAGAGATTTTCAAAAACACTCGTAAGTCCGCATTTACATTGCTCGATTCTTCCAATGCCCATTTTTCTTTGTTGTTGTAATCGTGTGAGATTGTGAGGTACAGCCGACATGTTTCAGACGATTTTTCCATTCTCTCTCACACGATTACAACAACAAAGAAAAATCGGGCAATGTAAATGCGGACAAAGATAGTTGATTTAAAAACCTAATTCCAAACAAAATTGAATCAAACATTCAATTGAATCAATATATTCAATCGAATTAAATAGCAGAATAGAGCTGATGGTTTAGCTGGTATGCCCCAAAATCGATCACACCATTATTGTGGAACTTTAATAACATCTAAGGTCCCCCGCTAACAACTGTATGCGAACAAAAATCATCAACCAATAATTGCAAACCCATTTTGAATAAGTTGACTAACATGTATTTTAAAAGGCCTAACAACTCTTAATTCATGCTGATTCAGCTGTACTACCGAAAATTCAGTGAAAAGTTTTAAATTTAACAATTTTCCAAATATATGAATCTAATTTTTTTAGATGTATTGTGGAATGTTGGGCATTTCCGCTGCAGCTCTCAAAAGTGTTTCCCGTGAGATTCAAGAAATTGATGAAATTATTCAAGATCACCAAGCATCAGAGGCAAAATTGAAAAACATCATTAAAAAAATCATTGAAATATCAAGGTAATTGTAGAAGGCTTATTTTCTTTTTTAATCCGCCTTAAATGTTCATCCTTTCTATAGTATTACCAAAAATATATCGGATATATTTGCAATGACGCCAATGGTTCACATAGTTTATACTTGTGGTACTATGGCTCTAGGACTGTATGTGATATCAATGTTGCAATTTATTAACTTGAATTGTTTTACAATGGTGTTAGCAACTTTTATGTCAACATTTCTTCTATGGATCTATTGCTATTTTGGTCAGATTTTGGTTGATCAAGTATGTAATTTGTGGTGCAAAAAAATATGTTTTAAATATATATAATTAAATGTATGTTATTATTTCTTTAAGAGGCGAGCTCTTCAGACAGAACTATATTTTCTAAAATGGTATGAAGCTTCAAAAAAACTGAAGGTCATGATTTTAGTGTCACTTTCGGTATTGCAGAGAGACAGTTTTGTTTATGCTGGAAAAATAATTCCACTTTCAATGGAGACGTTTGGAGCGGTAAATGGAACAATGTACATATTTAAAATTTCGCTATATAATTCATTGTTTGTAAGCAGGTTTTGATGAAGGCCTATACATATTATACTTTTATGAACGATATAAAGCATAACTAAGGATAAGGATAGTTAATTTTTGGAATTTAAAAGTGTTGTGTTAATTATTTGAATGTTATTCGATTTCGATGTACGTTATTCTATTTACATAAATAAATAAAACAGAATATTTAATCAAATAGACGACTGATGATGGTTTCCGGAAACAGGCTATAACGAAGCAGGGCGGAGATACACAAAATTCGCTAATGGGGTCTCAATGATGGGGATGTATGTTGGTATATGTATGTTTTAAATTTAGAGAAACTCTGATGACATACATTTGTGGGTATGGGAAAAAAATAAGCACCACCATTAGGTTTGATAAACATTTCAGTTGACTATTATAATCTAAGGGGCATCAACAAAAATTGAAGAAAAAATTTCACAATTCAATAATATGCATAAATGTATGTATATAAAAGTACGTATACGCCTGAGTGTACACTTTAATTTAAATCACAAAATAGCATAGAGCAAGTAAAAAATTGAACTGAAAACAGAAATGTCGCTGGCATATGTTATTTTTTTCCACACCGTTTAAAATTAAAATTCAAGTGCTCATTGTAGTGTTTTTTATATTCCTTCCTGTTTTCAACTTCTTGTAATTGTTTCGATTCATTCATAAACATTGCCATTTGATATAATAGCTGTTAACTTTTTCAGTTCAACACACACGAATCAAAATATAGCAGCATTTTTAATTAACTTGTACAAAACTCGGGTGGTATTTAGCAAGTTGGCCTTATAAAGTCTTGAATATAAAAAAAAACCAAAATTAATTCCAATCAAAATAAGGCTAAATATATCTACATAAATCATATATAATGGAGAAAAACACACTAAAACACCCTATTTATGATTTCTGTAGTATATAACAGTATAATATGCAAATAATACCTCCGACAAGTTTGACATTATTTAACGCCTATGATGCGTGCAACATATAATTTTGATCATTTTTCCAACTGAATATTTTTCCTATTTAAAAACATACCCCGCTTTTTCCATGTCTTCAGAAGTATTCTACTCGCACTACACCATAATGGAGGATTTAAATTACTTTAAATATTCTCGGCAAGTATTTAGATTACTTAGATTATGGAACAGAAGTGTTGTTCAAGATAAACCACTATTTGCAAGAATTTTTCTATATACGGTACATTTTTTTTTAATTTTACATTTTTAATTAAAAATAAAAAAAAAATTGAATTTTGAAACAGATGATTATCTTTAATGGATCAATTATACCTATAATGTGTATTTCGGACATCCTGAAATCTGCAAAGACCGTTGAAATACCCGTGCTGCTTTGTAAAGCACTTTTTGGATTGGCTTATCCTGTGTGTATTTACAAAATTATTGCTATTACAGTAAATAAGAATGAAATCTATGGATGTATAAGTCAAGTCGAGGTATTGTCAATTAGGTTTCAAAGTCAAGCGGATATAAAACGAAGTCTTGAGACTTATAACAAAATGGTATTCATTGGGTCAATAGCAATGAATTTTGGTGTTTTATTGGTTTTGTTTGTATCGGTGCTAACTAACGAATTACCATTTCATTCAAGATTGTCTATTTTGGATTTTAGCCAGAGCCCTTTTTATGAAATCATGTTCTTTTATCAAACAATAGCATTAACAACTGTAGCTAACTTGACAGTAGCCCATGATACGGTAAGAAAACAAATTATAGCTTTACTTTTTAAGTTAAAAAAAAAATGTGATGGCCTATTTTGGGACATTCATAACTCTGCTTTTGGCTTCTGCTCAAATATTAAAAAAAAAAAGAAGCTATAGAACTACCCATTTTAAGTAAATATAAGCAACTTACATTTAAAAACGAAGATTGCGAAAAATATTTATTTATTTATATTCAACAATAAATAAAGTATTTGCATTTGAAGAAGATAATTCAGAGCAGCGACACCATTTACTATTTTATTTTTTTTTTTAAGTTAAGAAAAAGTAAAACAAATCAGAATTAATATAGCAAATACGATAAATAAATTAATAAAATTAAAGAAAAGACAAATAATTAAAGAAAAATAAGTTAATTAGTTATTTTTATAAGAAAAATAAGATTGAATTATATCGCACTTTTGTTTTCTGGATTAAAAAAAAAAAAACTCTGAAGCATTTTAAAAAACTTGTATGTTTTGCTGATATCCATTTATTATAGGTTCTCCATTTCTTTTATTGGAACAAATACAAAAAATACTTCTTTTGAATGTAAAAGCAGTTTTATAAGATGGATTGTACTTAGCCTCTTTAAAGAGAAAATTAAAATCAGAAAGAGGTTAAAGAATCTACATTTTTTCACAAAAGACGATAAGAGCCAGGGCCAAAAATAGAATGTTTATGTTCTGAATTTCTATCTTAATCACCTCTTTTCATCTTACAGTTGTTTTGTGGTCTTTTGTCTTTTTGTGGAGCAATTTTATCAAGCATTAGTGTAGAAGTAAGCGAGATTGATATAAGGTCGGACAATGGTGAAAATGCAGAGGCAATTTTAAGAGAAATAATTGAGAAAATTATAGAAACTTTTGGGTAGGTTTTCTATAGCAAAATCTCTGCTATAAAAAAATAAAAAATAACGTCGTAACTCAAAAATATTCATTAGCTAAAAATTACAAATAAATTAAAGCTTTGGATTTTTATGAAAAAAAAAATTACATATAATATTAATTAAAATATTCAACGAATTTATGTTTAATTTAAAATTTACAAAAAGTTTCTCTTTTTTTAAAGCATAATCGAAAGAGTGTCGGATGTATTTTCTATCCCAACATTAGCAAATATCTTATACAGTTCATATCAAATGGCACTTAGTGTTTATTTAGTTTCGGTTTGGGGATTAAAAGATCTAACTGGCATATTAATGTTCATTATAGCATTGATAAAAACATTTGACCTTTGGATATACTGTTACTTTGGACAAATTATAGCAAACCAGGTGGGTACCTATACCTATACTTGTAACTTTTTAGATTAAAATTATATTTCTACTAACATAAATTATGTCATTAACAGAACGAAAAACTTCAGAAGGAGCTTTATTGCACCAATTGGTACAATCATACAAAAAAATTCAAAGCAATGTTACTTTTGACAATATTCGTAACCCAGAATGATCGATTTGTAAAAGCTGGTAGAATAATAGAACTATCTTTTACAACTTTTTTTGATGTAAGTTCGAAATATGGTCACTCCAGAAGAAAACCGACAAAACCTTTTTTCTTCTGAACTGACGATAATGCACTAATCTAACTATGAATATATATTTAAATTGTTTATAGTTCCTAAAAAAAGCGTATGCACTCTACACCTTCTTGGCCGAAGTTCGTTGAACATCTTGTTTTGAAGAGTACATTTCTGAAGATTCTACTGTATGTACCTACCTACCAGTGGCGTCTCGTCAGGGTGTGCAAGGTGTGCATTGCACATCACCCTGATCAAACGGCAAAAAATTCCTCATCGAATCCCTCATAACACACACAAACATACACCATAATACAAACCATAATACCGCCTAAGACACAGCCTACACAGGGACATAATATTCATCTTTCATAATTGCTCTTCCAAAATTCCTTCACCGTTTAGTGAAATTAGAGAAAAAAATAAAGTAAACTCGTACGAAACCACACTGTGCACTTATTCTGTTGTGTTCTTGTATTCGTCACATAAACTCATCCAAGATTTTCAAACTTCCAACTACGCCTACTAGATTTCCCCAGTATATAGCCATCCCCATCGTTATTCTTCGCCCGCTCTACATACACACATAAAAATGATATATATTTTGATAGAGTTGTAGTGAACTCGTGCGAAAGTTTTGCGTGCACTTCAGTCTTTGCTCTTATTCTATTCTATTTTCTTTTGTACCTGTTCCATTTCCTTAAAGCATCAAAGAAGGTCAAAAATTCAATGAACATTAAATCGACGATCTTCGCACTGTCCCTGTCACTCTTACGACTATTAATTTGATGAAGTTTAATGTCGTTTTCGTTTGGATGTTCGGAGTACTCCTTTTCCACTCCTTTTTCACTCCTACTACTCCAAAAGCCTTCGATTGGCTGTTCCGAGTAATGTTTTCGGAGTGTTCTTCTGTTCCCAATTTCGTATTGGAGTAGACGAGGAACACACACGTACATATAAAGTTTTTCGTTGGATTACTTGTCAAAAGTGATAAATACTTGAAGAAGCCATTTTGTTAAATGGCGGCCTCAGGTAGTGTTTGTGTAAATTTAGGAAAGCCAGTGTTTTCATATTCGATTGGAATTGAAAAGGAGTAGAATAGAACGAAAATCCAATCGAAAACGACATAAGTGAGCTCGTGCGAAAGATATATTCGCACTTGAGTCTGAGCTGCTATTCTGTTTTTTGTTGTATCCGTCCAATGCACCACGTTTCGTTAAAAAAAAGGAAAATACTTTGCTTTTCGTGTAATAGTTTTCAAATGGTTGCAGTTTCGTGCTGTGGTTTTGCTTTTTAATGCCTTGGGTTTTTTTTTTTGATTCAATTTTGAAGAAAAAAAGAATTACTTATGTCGTTTTCGTTTGGATGTTCGGAGTACTCCTTTTGCACTCCTTTTTCACTCCTACTACTCCAAAAGTCTTCGATTGGCTGTTCCGAGTAATGTTTTCGGAGTGTTCTTCTGTTCCCAATTTCACATTGCAGTACACGAGGAACACACACATACAAAAGTTTTTCGTTCGATTAATTGTCAAAAGTGCTAAATACTTGAAGAAGCCATTTCGGTAAATGGCGGCTTTAGGTAGTGTGTGTGTAAATTTACAAAAATCGGTGTTTTCATATTCGATTGGAATTAAAAAGGAGTAGAATAGACCGAAAATCCAATCGAAAACGACATTATAACATTAGAACCACAGATTAGCCACATGTGGCTAATCTGTGATTAGAACAATGAGTGAAAGTGAAGTCGAAGATCGCGTGAATGAGTTATTGGAAAAAGCGTTTAGTTCTTATAAGTATGACGATAAAAAAACGATTATTGATGCAGGCAGACCTACACCAAACTTAAAAAACTTAAAATCAACGTACAAAAAAAGTGGCAAAGAATATGCTAGAAATTTTAATTTCGATTTGTATAAACAACATGATTGGTTCACGGGGTCTGTTAAGCGAAATAAACTTTTTTTTGCCGTGTTTAATTTTTAGGAGTCAAAGTAATGAAAAAGAAAAAGTGCGGAGCACTATTGATTACACTGATCTAAACCATTTGCTTGAGAAGATCCCAAAGCATGAATTTTCCATTTCACACAGTTTTTATTAGTCTTTTTATAATAAAAAAAAAACAATTTCATGACAGTGTTTGTGTTTTAATTTTGATTTAATTTCTATAGAGATAACACTAAATAGAATTTTTTCAGGAAATTCATTGCCACTGCTACCTACATATGTATATGTATGCAGTGTAGCTATTTTCTACAAGTTTTTTCTTAACTTATTAAATTTTTTTAATCACAAATAAGCATTCTTTTAACATTTAAATAAATATTTAAATATATCATCACAATGACAACTACAAACTGGGTTTAACCAACACTATTTTTCAATTCATTTGTACCTATCTAATTATAATTGAGGTGCTACAAACGCGTTTTATCTAATGCTTTGATTTACATGATTGATAAATTGTCAGAATTTCAGCACAAAATTGATTAAAAGGCTTTAAAACTTGAAGAAAAGGACAGAGCATCATTTCCTATATGTATTTAAAATATGAATTTGAGAATTTGAGTGCCTACACCAGCCAGAATTTTGCATTCGATATCACGACGCTTATGCCGATATATATATTTCCGTACTCAAATTATTTTGGTTATACATACACTCCGAATGTTGTTTAATGTATTCTCTTGAGGCTTAATAGCACTGAATCGCAATAAGATCCATACAAAAATTTTCTCAATCTATGTATGCGCACCTACTTGATGATAATTTACACTTGCCTTGTGTCATAATGATAACATCCAAACGCATTGGATATTATGTAATGCATTTTTAAATTAATAAAGTAATACTTGTAAGAAAACAACGTTTATTTTATTTACATAATACAAGAAAAAATAAAAGCGTCCATCCGTCATATGTGAACGCTGATGTGCTCTTAATTCAATTGAGAAAAATAACAAAAGTATCTGGATAAAGTGAATAATGGGCCTTACACGATAGTTATAGCATTTAGCGTAGTCACTTAAGCCAATCTGACCAGTGTTTGAGATTTCATAAAGCAAAATGCGTATCGTATTTTAAGTATTGTTTATCTTAAAATTTCTTTATATTAATAATAAAACGTTCGGCATGACATCAATACGCACTAACAATTAGGCTACGTACTACTTTTAAGACATAGGGTCTGTTTAAAATAAAGATGGAAATATCGGACACCTAACTTTGGAAACTGAGATTTTTGAATACACTGAACTAAAAAAATGAACAAAACAACGAGAAGATCTTCTCAGACAGCAGGAACAATCAAATAGTTTGAATGTAGATAATATAAGCACACAAAAGCCAACGTTAATTATTATTTTTTTATAAATTAAAGCTTTTCGTTACTTATTAAATTTCAATTTACCGTTTGGTAAGTCTTTTTTTGTAACTTTGGTACGAAATTTATATTGCGAGTGGCTTCAAAGAAGGTATACCGCGCTAAAATGTTGATGAAGCTGTAGCAACAAATTTATGGTGCAATACAAGTTGAACAAGCTTCAAATTCTCTTGCAGATATAGCTACATCATTTTTTCAATTTATCTTTTGTTTTTATTTTTTGCTCTGTAAAAATGTCTTACAACATCACTCTGGCTGACGACTTCAAGCCATGCTTCATTTATTGCTTAGATCTAAATTTTGTATTTATTTCGATTTTTCAATAATAACAACAAAACTATTAATTTAATTGGCCTTATCGCAGGCACCGTCGTAATAGATTCGTACTACGAATCCCCAGAAAAAAGTGTCATAGCTATACCGTCTTAACAGCTATTTTACCAAACATATTCTGAGTACGTGAAAAGACTTATCGGTATGCCCCACATTTTTTCAATATTTTTTTAACGACAGGAGCTGTGCTACTTTATTTTCGAGATTCGTAGTACGAATCTATTACGACGGGACCTGTGATAAGGCCGATAATAAAACTAGTAAATTTAGCTTCTATACAAAAACCTATCTACGGGATAGAAAATATATGACTTTTCTAGTTCTCTGTATCTACAACTAGACTATTATTATTGTCCTATAATTTTCTTTTTCTCGTTAAATATTTATCTTTCTTATTATTTCTATATTAGTGACAAGCTAATTGCCTAGTACCGTCCCACTTTATTTGCAAAAAGGTGAAATTCGCACCTATAATTAGCGGGACACGCAGATGCATACATCACTACACTATGTAGAAAATAAAAAAAAAAGAAATTAATGTATTTTTTCCAAGTTCAACAAAAGGAATCTTCCAAGAGCAAACCAACCAAAGAAATCAACATCCAATCGAAAACACGTTTTTATTCACTTCATCACTCAAGTGAATGACCCAAGAAAGCGGCCGGCAAAGAAAAAACAGCACAACGACAATACAAGATGTAAAACGCAAGACGAACCATTCCATTAGTTAGTATTTTATTTTCTTTGTTCTCCGGTGCGCTGTGCCAATTCTTGGTTAGTTTTTATGTTCAACCGTTCTACGGTTTCTACCGTTTGCCTCTGTATTGAACATTATTATGCGCAAATTATTCTTTGTTTCTTATAAAAAAAGAAAAAACTTTTATTGTGTCTCTTATTTTAAATGCAAAAATTAATCTTTTGTTTATATCTTTCTCTGATTTGTTTGAATTTATTCTCTTAACGATGAAACTGTGCCATTGAACTCACACTTTCACCCCATCAGCCAAAGAGGTTTATTCTTGTGAAGGCTCCTTGGCAACTGAGAAAGGTTCAGGAACTGCAATAGAGCCAGAATCAGCAATAGCAACGTCTTTAACTGGACGGTCGCGGCCATCGGTAGCACTAGACTCGATCTTGCGGACAACATCCATTCCCGAGAGCACCTGAATAATATTTTTCAAATAAGAATTTTTAACCCATAGGATAATAAGTTAAACTTTACCTTTCCGAAGACGACGTGACGTCCATCCAACCAGGAAGTTTGTTTGGTGGTGATGAAGAACTGCGACCCGTTTGTGTCCTTACCGGCATTGGCCATGCTCAACCAACCAGCTCCGTAGTGCTTCAGTTTGAAGTTCTCATCGGCAAAGCGTTCTCCGTAGATTGATCGTCCCCCGGTTCCATCGCCCTTCGTGAAATCACCTCCTTGGATCATGAAGTCTTTAATGACACGATGGAATTTGCTTCCCTTGAAACTGAAGTCACCATCAGAAATAATTCATAAAATCAAATTATTCTACTCCAATCTTACCCTTCGCCTTGAGGTTTCTCAGCTAATTGCTTGAAGTTTTCAGCGGTTTTTGGAACGGTGGCACCGAAAAGACCGATTTCAATTCGTCCAGCTGGTGTTCCACCAATCGTTATGTCAAAGAACACCTAAATTATAATTGAAAAAGAGCAAACAAGTTAACTACTTGTTGTCAATTAGCCATTTTATTTTCATTATCACACCTTATCGGTGACTTTTGGTCCCTTGCTAGCGTCTGAGGCCAAAGCGGTTCCGGCTAAAGCCAGGCACAAAACGAGAATGTACTTCATAGTTCTTCTTGGTAGCTCTTCAACGGCTCAAGTATGAATTCAAACTGATTTCGATTTCGTGTTTTATCTTTTAACTAGAGGCGGCTAGAAAAATAAGCTGGAGACGAGGAGCTCCACAAAACGACACGTAATCAAAAACCAAAAACAAAAAAACCTGAACAAATATGACAAAGAAAATGGAGGAAGAATCAACGGAATACGAGGGTCGATGACGATGATTATTTTTTTTTTTTTTTTTGTTGAATAGAATTGTTGTATCTTGTATTTGAGATGAGTAAAAACTTTGCTGGGCCCGAAGAGATGAGTCGAGTGGAATATATTAAACTCAAACTGGTACATTCTCTTACGTCACATTAAAATTGTAGAAGATGAGTCTTTAGGAGTGTTTGTTTTACTTATTTTTTTGAAAGGCTGCTCTTGATGCAATTTGTCTTTGCGATTCTTGAACGCCTTTGAAATAAAAATTTCTTTTTAATGAGGAAATAAAATCTTCAGATTTTTTGTAGGTAGGTAGTTCCTTTTCAAAGTCTATTGGAATATCAAAAAATAAAGAAATTACATAATCAAGAAGAACGTTTATCAAAACTTGAGGCCACACATCGAATACTCGCTATCGAGTTGGTTAATCTTAATAAATTAAACAAAGTGAATCTTTCCCATGATACAATAGGTACAAAATTTTTTAGTATTATTATAAACATAAAAAAATATAAAAAACTGATTATAATGAATTAATAAACAATAGAATATATAGTTTAAAATTTAATAGGTAGGTAGGTATGTAACTATTTTATTTTGCGCTGATGAAAATACAGTTAAGAAGAAAGTCCTACTTATTCGTAAAATAAGCATTTATATTTATAAAACAAATGTACAATTAAAGGCTAAAATACATTCAAGACTTTTTTTAAAACCTAAAATCAAGTGCTAGAGAAGCCTTTGGGCGAAAAAGTGTACCTACGAAATTTGTATTTGATCTATCATTTCAGATTGATTTTACAAATACAACACAAACACAACTGGCATCTCTAGAGCATGCTTTTGTTTTTCACTTTTTGCAAGTGTTTTATACATCTACATAGTTAACCCTTTAGATTCACAACGTGCGCCAGAGAAAAAACATTTTTGAATTATTGAAAAATAGATCCAGACAGAATGTAGGTTATTGGTTTTTGTAGTACTTGCTGAAAATCGACCCAGATCCGTAGATACCTAATAAAACACAGCTAAATTCCTTTGAAATCTCAGAAATATTAACTTGAAGGCAGATTATGGAATTATTATGGCCTTTTCGATTGGTATTCTGGGAGAACGATTTGACCCTTCTGCAACGATTCTGAAAACAAAACCAGAAGCAAAATTCTCTTCTTTTCATAAGAAGAATTGTCATTCTGACTCCAATCGAAAAGGGCATTAATTTTGTCCAATACCACATTATTCAGGTATATAACTCAAAACAAACAAACCCGATTTTATTCTTCGGAAAGCTTTCCTTATAAGCTCTCTTGAGCTTTCGTGTATCATTTAATTTTGTGTTGATAACACAAATAAAACACAATACCTACAAAAAACATGACCATTTTATCCAACCCAACACACCCAAATGAACCAAAAATTAACAATAATAAAAACATATAGGTATCGCGTAGTAGTTAGGTAGCAGCAAATAATTAACAAAACAAAAGCAATATTTATGAAATCAAGACTAAATATTCTCAGCTGTTTTGAAGAAAAGCCTTCTACCCCAGCACTCCCCTAGGGGGTTGCTTTAAAATCAGGTTTTCACACAATGGCCTTGGGAGCTATGATTCATCATCACCTTTACCCGCTTCTTTGGAATTCGAATCATTCTAAAGTCTTCGAGAAGATGGCCCTTGTCTCGTGAGGTTAAAAACGCTTATCCTATTTTTAGAATATTTCATTTGAAAATATTTAATCTCTTGAAGAAAACTTTAAATAGGGATAGACATAATGTACATATGTAATTTTTAAATTACCTTTCATTATGACACCTCCATGCGCCCCTGGCAACAGCGAGCAGAATACAATTTCATATTTCATTGACTATGACAACCTTTGTATTCCAATTACATTATTCAATTCAATGCTAAATTTGAAAGCAATAGAAAAATAAATGGAAACAAAACGAATGAAGTTTTCAATGCAATTTTATTATAGTTTCGTTCTATTTTGTTCATACTATGAGAATTACATAAAAATGGTTTGAAACTAATTATTTATATACCATTCTTCAAGCAAAATAAAATATTTAGGTATACTGTTTTTTTTTTAACATTAATTATGAAACTTGGCCAGAAGCAAAAACAATAATGCTACTGCGTATAAAAGAAAAATAAGAGAATGTTTTAAGACTTTTCCGTGTGTGGCTCCACCACGAATCCTTCACTGGCAATGCATCGCTAGGAGTGTAAGAGTTCAAGAATTATCCTTCGGAATTATTATGTCGTTCTATGCTATGAATGTTTATGTAAATGAAAATGTAATGTGCAGCGAGAGTGATCGAAAAAAAAGTAATGAATGTTTGGTGTTCTCGAATAAAATGCATCTTCAAACCAAAAATCAACGTTTTTCTAGTTTTTTTTTTTTGTTTTATATAATTTTTCATTTGTTTTTTTTTTTTGTGTTATAATTCTATAAAGGTTAATTTTGTTTCTCTGGTTGCTTTTTTTTTTTGTTTTTTGACTATGTATAGTGTAAAACTTTCACAAACTACAATCTACTACCCAGGGCATGAGCGACTCCTTTTAGGCGACAGGAATTTCTTCAATTTTCTTGGGAGCGGTCGTGTCTGGAGAACTGGAGGCAGCACTTTCAGCGGCATCAGCAGCAGCTGGCGATGTAACAGCTGCAGGGGCGGCTGTACCAATGGCGACTTCTTCGAAGTTTTGCACCAAATCGGGGACATCATCATCGGCGGCCGAGAGACCACCCGCAACAGATCCAGCGGCAGCACCCTTATTCGCGGCGAACTCACTGGCGATCTTCTTCAGCTGTGTGATGTCCTGGGGACCCAATTGGGTGAGGATGCCAGGCAGCATTTCCGAAATCGATTTATTTTCGCCATGGCCGGTGATGGCGAATGTGTTTGTGGGCAATGATGCCTGGGCTTTGGGATTGTTAAAATGTATGACCGAGCCGTCGTTTTTGATGATATTAACTTCCTCGATGCCGGGGATGGTATTAACCGATAATTTTTTCAAAGATGACTGTAGTTTTTTGTCATCGGTAGCGGGCGTTGAATGAACAATCTTCTTCTTTCGGCGTGGAGTTCCCTTTCCTCCAATACGCACCTGTGCTTGGAGTTTCTTCAGCTTCTCGGGATTCATTTTAATTTCGGTAAGAGTTTTTTTCACAATTTATTGAATAACTCGAACGAATTTTTTAAAAAAGAAATTTACGATGCGCTGGAAAACACGTGCGCCAAAAGCAAATTCAACTGTCAAAAGGAATCGCCATTATGCAAAAAGGAATTATTGCAGATTTATAAATTCTAGTAGCTCTGATCAATAGAAATCTACTAGAAACCGTGAAAGTGATGCCAATCTTAATAAATTTATTACATCAATAGATGTCGCTGTATATAAGTGAAGCCAAGAGAAATATTTAGGCCTGTTACCCACTAGGCAATTTGTAGTTGCTCCCAATTCAATTAGTCCCCTTTCACACGAGGAAACAAGTTGCTGGAGATTTTTTGACGTTTTCTTTTAATTTCCATAAAAATCTCCTGTACCTTTCACACTAAGAAACAAAATCGTGGAAACTTTCTGTAGTTTCCTTCTAAAATAGCTTGGTTGAAGTGTGTGTGAAGAGGAATGTCAAAAAAATCTATATTATATTATATTATGCCCCGCCCACTTTCCCCTCCCAACCGCCGCGCGAGGAGGACCTTTTAATTATTTTTTTTATTATAATAAACAAATGTACTATTATAATCTGATTTTGTTTTAAATTTGTATGTATTATATTTGTATTCAATTGA
Source organism: Leucozona laternaria (assembly GCA_932273885.2). Classification (NCBI taxonomy): domain Eukaryota; kingdom Metazoa; phylum Arthropoda; class Insecta; order Diptera; family Syrphidae; genus Leucozona; species Leucozona laternaria. The sequence continues at coordinate 29,835,618 of OW026368.1, read as the reverse complement.
GTTCTTTGGGAAAAAATAAATAAGAGGTTTAAGAGTGTAAGAGCTTTGTTTTGGCTAAAAAGCCATTTTGTTCATTAATGTTTTATTAGTTCTCATACGTTGTCTGATTTTAAATATTTTATCACTTCTCTTTTAAAATTTTGTAAAGTATTTAATGATTTAATTTTACTTGGTAGATTATTATATAACTGTAGTCCTTTAAACATCATTGTGTTCTGCGCGCGCGAAGTTGCTTTATATTGTAGTCTAAAATTTTGAGCGCTTCTTAGATTATAGGGTTGAGAATCACTGATATATTTTAAGTTATTGCATAAATAGCTTGGAAGCATATCATTTTTCATTTTAAACACAAATAATAAGACATTTAATTTAATAAGCTGTGTAATATTTAGCCAGTTAAGCCTTTCTAACATATCTTTTATGTGAGTAAGTCGTGCACATTTTAAAATAATCCTCATTGCCTTATTTTGTAGTTTTTGTAGTCGAGCTATATCTCCTTGGGAAGTTAAAAATAAAATGGTGGAACAATATTGAAAATGAGGCTTCACAATGGCATTATATATTTTGATCGCTGTAGTAATTGAGAGTTTTTTCCTAATTCGTCCCAGAAAATATAATTTTTTCGACAATTTCTTGCACACATAGTCTGTATTAGCTTTTAAGGAAATTTTATTATCAATAACTACTCCTAAATACTTAAACTCATTCACACGCTCAATATTCTCTCCATTTATTTGCACAACATTCTGTTCCATACTATTTATACACATATACTTGGTTTTCTTTATATTAAGCTTTAATTTATTAATAACGAGCCATTCACATATGGATTGTAAGTCCATATTGATTTTTTCAGTACATTCTTTCATGCATTTTCCCGAAATAAAAAGAAGGGCATCATCCGCAAACATACACAATCTACAATTTTTAACAGCCAAATTTATATCATTGATGTATAATAAGAACAGTAAAACTCCCATCACCGAACCCTGAGGCACACCTGTTTTAACTTCATTCGCACTAGATACATTATTGTTTACTGAGGTACGTTGTGTTCGAGCATTTAAATATGACTCAAACCATTTCAATTCATTATTTTTGATTCCATATTTGGAGAGCTTTTTAATAAGTATCCCGCGGTCTATAGTCTCAAAAGCTCTCTTGAAATCCAAGAAAACTGCAATGACAAAATTTTTGCTGTCCATTTCATTCTTCCAACTCTCTATCACAAAATTCAAAGCCGTTTCACACGAATAACCCTTTCGAAAACCCGACTGTTGTTCCATTAGCCGTGTTTTTTTGCAAGCCCCAAGGAAATCGATCGAAAAAAACGACGTCCTGTCCTGCAATTTACACGTTAAATGCAACAACAACTAATCCCCTTCGGGCTTAGCTAAGCGCGGAGAATTCTCGGGGCTTAACTTAAGCACGTAGAAAAACTGTGTTACCGGCGTGAATTGCATACTTGTTATCGATTGTTTGTATGGAAACTCCATTTTGTTTCTAAAATGGCGTCGCTAATCCCCAATGTCGTTTTTTTCAACCAAATCTCCCCGGGCTTGCAAAAAAACACGGCTATTATTAAATTATTATTTTCCAAATAGTTCCTAAATTGTTTTTCCACAAGTTTTTCCAGCACTTTTTCATAAATAGGTAGCATATTGACCGGTCTGTATTCTTCACATAACTTTGTATTTTGAATTTTTTGGATTGGTATTACCAAAGTCTCCTTCCATTTACTTGGAAAACAGCCAGTCAACATGGATTTATTAAAAGTTTCCCTTAATATCGGACCAATTATTTCAAAACCGTCTAAAATCATATTCGCACTCATAAATTTATAGTCTTTCTTTTTACCCATAGTCTTTAAAATATCAATTATGTCTCTATTATTAATAGTCTGAAAGTTTAAAACAGTATTAGTTTCAATAATTTCATCAACATATGTTTTTTTAGGTATTTCTGCAATAATGTCTTCCACACTTTTCACGAAATATTTATTAAATTCACTTGCCATTGCTTCATCATCATAAATCATACTGCTGCTGAATTCTACATTTTTGATTTCACAATGATTTGTATTTAAAACTAGTTTTTTAATATTTTTCCAGAGTTTTTGTGAATTTGATGATGTGTCTATTTGTTTTTGAATGAAACTGTCTTTCGCGAATCTAAGTTCTTTTTTGTACAAATTTCTGGCAGAAATATATTCATTCCACACCGAAATTTGGTTTCCAAATTTGATTTCTTCATATTTCATAATTTTAGCTCTTTTTAATTTTGCTAATTTCCCATTAAACCACTCACATTTACCAACATTCACACTTTTCTCAACAACCATTTCTTCTACAATTCCATTCAAGACATCGCATAACATATCTGCTAATTCATCCACACTACTGTTCACAACATCAATTCCAACAAGATCACTGTTCAAAAGCTTTGAGAAAAAAATATCTTTATTATAGTTCAACGTTTTGTATTTTGCATTTTTATTTGATTGTAAATTGTTTTTTAAAAATGTCAAATCGAATGGTTTCGTGATCACTTATTTTTAGTTTAGAATTAGTTCTTGCCGTAATTTGCTTTGAATTTGATATAACATAATCTATAAGTGTCGAAGAACTGTCCGTTATTCTGGTCGGTTGATCATTAATAACGCACAAATTATTTTCAACACATATAGAATGCATTCTGCTTCTGTAAGTTCTGTCACTAAACCAATCGATATTAAAATCACCAACGATAATAAAATCTCTATCGACATTCACTTGTTCTAATAAGTTGGAAAACATTGTACAAAATTCGGATTTTGAAAAACCCGGTGATCCATAAACTAGAAGTATTTTAACCATAGTGTATTGATCTCCAACATTTATTTCTAGGCAATCCGATCCCACATTGTTTTTGACCTCGTCAATAATTTCAAAATTCAGCTCCTTATTTATATAAATTAATACACCGCCAGTATAGGAAGACACACTTTTAATTTGAGCTAAGTTGTAATCATTCAACATTAATTCAGTATCGTTTATATTATCCGTCACATGTGTTTCACTTAAGCATATTAAATGTGGTCTTTCATTACTAGCCAACAACTCAATTTCATCAAAATTATTAACAAGGCCTTGAACATTCAAATACACACACTTCATTATACTTAGCTGCTAATATTTAATTTTTTCCCTTTCAATCTTCAGTTTTCTTTGCAAAACTGGACAATTGGCATCCCTGGAATCATGATTCACATCTATATTGTTTTCAATGTTGTTAAGCCTCTCTTTCATCAAAACACAGTTTATACAACGGAGACATTCACTCTTACATTCCTTTGTTATATGATTCTCTCCACACTTTGCACAAATTTCTTTTTCACTCTTACAATTACCCGCACTGTGATTAAAACCGCAACATTTGAAGCATCTCTTAAAATAGCTTGGTTGAAGTGTGTGTGAAGAGGAATGTCAAAAAAATCTCCTCGAATCGTTGACGGGGAGATTTCATTTTCCCCTCTTACTTCTTGTCCTTCTCAAAAACAAACTGAATGTTGCTGGCAACTCAATTTCCTCATATGAAAGGGGACTTACTGGCTAAATTAGGAGACAACTTAAAGGCTTAACTACATAAGCTTAACTACAGGCTTAACTACATAAGCCAAAAAAGTGAAATGTACAAAAGTGAACATTTTCAAACTAATTTTGGAACAGTTTTTCTGACTAGAAAACTTTTTTAAATGATGCAGAAAGATTCTTTTGTGAAAAAGAATATACAATTTTTTTTAAACCAAAATTTAATCTTTCTGCATCAATTTTATAAGTTTTCCAGTCAGAAGAACTTCCAAAATGAGTTTGAAAATTTTCACTTTTGTACATTTTCACTTTTTTGGCTTATGTAGTTAAGCCTTTAAAAAAAAATATTTTTTTCCCGCTAGCGCAGTTGTTTTGTGAAAAAGAATATACAAATTTTTTTTAGACCAAAATTTAAGCTTTCTGCATCATTTTTATAAGTTTTCCATTCAGAAAAACTATTCAAAAATGAGTTTGAAAATTTTCACTTTTGTACTTTTTCACTTTTTGAGCTTATGTAGTTAAGCCTTAACATGCCGCCTCCACTGGGCATGAACGATGCTCGGATTATGAACATGTCTAGAAAAAAACCAATGGAGGCACAATAATCCATGTCATGTGGTGAAATTATCAGTACAAGTCAGATCGTGGATTGGATTGTGGTTGTGATGTTGGGCATCGTTGATGGCCAGTGGAGGCGGCATGTAATGGGAGCACCCACACTGGCGCGATGCGAATCTTCGAACATTATTCAGTTGTCGCATATTCGCACTAATGTTTCGCTTTGGTTTGGGACAGCCTTTAAAGGCTCTCCCAAACCAACGCGAAACATTCGGTGCGACAACGAAACTTCCGCCTGTCTTAATTTATTTGCATGGAGATTAATGGGAGCACCCACACTGGCGCGATGCGAATCTTCGAACATTATTCAGTCGTCGCATATTCGCGCGAATGTTTCGCGTTGGTTTGGGACAGCCTTAATGCTCTCCCAAACCAACCCGAAACATTCGGCGCGACAACGAAACTTCAGCCTGTCTTAATTTATTTACATGGAGATTAATGGGAGCACCCATACTGGCGCGATGCGAATCTTCGAACATTAAGGCTGTCCCAAACCAACGCGAAACATTCGCGCGAATATGCGACGACTGTATAATGTTCGAAGATTCGCATCGCGCCAGTGTGGGTGCTCCCATTAATCTCCATGTAAATAAATTAAGACAGGCGGAAGTTTCGTTGTCGCGCCGAATGTTTCGCGTTGGTTTGGGAGAGCCTTTATTCAGTCGTCGCATATTCGCGCGAATGATTAGCGTTGGTTTGGGACAGCCTTAATAGAATATAGGCCAGGCGCGCATATGCAACTAAACAGTTTGGTTGCGATTTTGAGCACTATGGGATTATATGAGAGTCCGCGCACATAAGCCGGCGGACTCTCATATAATCCCGAGTGCTCAAAATCGAAACCAAACTGTTTAGTTGCATCTGCGCGCCTGGCCTAAGAGGACGTAGGCACGGATTAAAAATTTAAATCCCAGATGTAAAGCATACAAATTCAATGTAAATACATCTGGATTTAAGTTTTAAGGCTGACCCAAACCAACGCGAAACATTCGCGCGAATATGCGACGACTGAAAAATGTTCGAAATTTCGCATCGCGCCAGTGTGGGTGCTCCCATTAATCTCCATGTAAATAAATTAAGACAGGCGGAAGTTTCGTTGTCGCGCCGAATATTTCGCGTTGGTTTGGGAGAGCCTTTAATCTGGATGTATCTAGTGAATAATGTGGCGGTAACTCTCGCATCGATAAAATCAGTCGAGAAACGATAAAAATTGAAACACATCGTATGAGTCTTGCTCCATTTTTCATCGTTTCTCGACCAATTTTATTCCCAAAATATGAATTCCGCACTTCTTGAAGCTGCTCATGTAACTCGCAATAAAACTTCACTTGACATATTTGACATCCACATTCCACAGCAGACTGCTTTTGACATTTTTGAATTCTGACAACAAAAAAATTTTCGCTGTTCCACTCTCGTCTAGAAATTTTTCTGAAAATTTTGTGAAAAATTAAACTAAACCTTTATACGCATTAAAAAATGCTAACGATATGAAATTTTATTAAATAATGTGTTTTTTACCTTAAATGTGTCATGGGATATATATATTTTTCTAATTGGATAGAATCCTACAGCAGATGCTCTTATCTACCACAATAAGTTTTTTTTTTCATTATAATCAAGTTAATCGAATTTCTTATCAGAATAAAAATTGATATTTTAAATAAGAAATATCTGCACCGTAATGAATATAATTTATTTAGTAATCATCTGCTTGTCGATGGCTTTTGTCAACAGCACTGATGTCATCAATAGCATAGCTGGTGGAGTCCCCAACAGCAACAGTGTTTTAACTCGCAACGAAAAACCTCCTTTGAGCACCAGAAACGTTCAAGGTCTGTGCCCAAATATGTTCAACCATGTCTTCAGCGGGTATGTCCCGCGAGAAGGCACCGAAGCAGGCAACATGACCGATATAAAACTTGAGGGAGAGGTTAATCTATACAAGTGCGTAATGGCGTGCTGCGAGAAAAAAAACCACACATGCAATGTGGCATTTGTTTACAAGCAGACATGCTACCATGTGCGCTGCAATAGCAATGTCGCCTGTTTGCCGAAAGAAAGAAGCGATGCCAAGGGTCCGCTTGAGATGGTTTTGATCAATCCAGTTGCCGGCCACCCTGGTGAGGAAGAAATCACCTGGATGGACGTGCTGAAGACTGAGAAGTTAAACGAATTCATTCCAGAAGAAGAAGCAGCTCCGAATCCCTTTAATTTTTGGAAGCAACCTAGTAAGTTTAGGTATGACTCACCACAGCCAGTTTATGAAGATGACTATATGCCCATTGAAGAGAAACGAGTCAAACAATTGTTCATGGGTCGAAAGAATGACATCTATGGAAATTCGGGCATGGACGAGGAGGCCGATGATGAAATGCTCTTCTACAGTGGATCTGCCAAGTACATTCCTTGCGATCCGAACATAGATGGTGGATGTCCCGAGAAAGAAGTTTGCGTGGGTATCCGTTCGAGTGAGGGCAAGGGAATCTGCAAGTGCATAAATGGATATGCCAGAAATCGTCTTAGAGATTGTGTCCGGAGAGACATTGACTTTGGAGGTGATAAACTTGTGGAAAAAATTTTCCAAAGCGAAGGGCCAAGACATATTTCTTTGGACTCAATACCAGTCACTGAACGACAGATGGACGAAGGAGGTGCGGCAGCGGCAGCTATCAAAGAAGAACAACAAACTAAAATTGCAGTCTCAGTCATATCGAAGGAGGTTCAGCTGCCTGAAAAAGAAGTTACCCTGTCGGCATACACAGTACCCGATGAGCAATCCAGTGGAGTTCCATACAAATACCTCTGGACATTGATAACTCAGCCAAAAGGACCCATGAACGGTACCATTTCCGATCAAACAAAGTCCAAAGTGAAGCTGTCAAATCTCTCCGAGGGTCTGTATATTTTTAAAGTGTCTGTCACGGGAAATGGAACTTACGGTGATGCCATGGCTAATGTGACGGTCTTTCCAGAGAAGCGTATCAACCGTTTGCCACAGGTTGTGATCTCCCCGCCTGAGCAGACAATAAAATGGCCGACGACTAAGGCGATTCTGGACGGAAGTGCTAGTACAGACGATGATAAAATCATAGGCTGGCACTGGGAGTTGAAATCTGGTCCGATTGGTTACGAACCCAGCCTTCCTGAGATCAACACACTTCAGTTGAGCGATTTGACATCACCCGGGAACTACACCTTTCAGTTAACCGTGACGGACTCTGATAAGGCAAAAAATTCAACAACTGCTAATATTACGGTCCTAAAAGGAACCGACTATCCACCGGAAGCGAATGCTGGAAATGCTGTAATGGTCTATCTGCCTCATAACAATGTTACTCTTAATGGAACTGCCAGCACTGATGACCGAGAAATAGTCGCCTGGGAATGGACGAAAGATGCCAGTGATGAAAGTAAAGCTGTCGACATGCAGAACACACGAACACCCTATCTGCAACTGTCCAATCTCGAAGAGGGAATGTACACATTCGTGTTGAAAGTCACCGATGGCAGTAATCAGTCCAGCACGGCGAAAGTCCATGTGTTTGTAAAGCCCCCAACAAATTCTCCACCTGTGGCCGAAGCTGGAACCAACTCTACAACCAATTTACCAAAGAACTGGGTCGAGCTAAATGGATCGCAATCCAAGGACGACATAAAAATCACAAACTATCGTTGGTCACAGGTCTCGGGTCCGAAGGATGCAGTAATAGTGAATGGCAATGAATCTGTTGCCAATGCTACTAGTCTTACTATTGGGCTCTATGAATTCCAATTGACAGTCTCCGATGAGAACAACAATACCGCCAGTGATAGCACATGGGTGAAGGTTGTCCAAGAGAAGAATAGCGCACCAGTAGCCAATGCTGGAGGAGATCAAAGTATCACTTTGCCAGTGTCGGTGATTTATTTGAACGGTTCGAAATCATACGATGACTTGAATGTGGTAAACTACTCCTGGACGAGAGATGATATGAGTTTGGCAGCTGGGAATATTGTTGGCAACTCCAACCACGAAGCAGTTTTGATGATAACGGATGTGGCACATGGCAGGTATGTCTTTAAATTGACTGTTAATGATGAACAGGGATTGACAGGAAGTGATACGGTGAGTGTGATCGTCCGACCCGATCCGAAGTTACTGAATCTGGTGGAGCTAACATTTTCCATGGGAATTTCTGTTCTCACGCAATCCGAACTGGAATCGATGGTCCAAAAGATTGCATTGCTTTTAGGGAATGTGAAGATCTACGTTCGAAAATTGAAAGTCGATTCGAAGTCGGACGAAGCAATTTTGGTGTTCTATGCTGAGGAACTACCGCCAGCTGGAGCTACAGACGTCAAGTCGACGCCTATACCTGGACTCAGGGTCGAGCAAATTTTAAAAGAAAAAATTCTGCGAGATTCATCAATTTTGGGGGCGGCATTTGCCGATGTTCGAACAACGGTTTGTCAGAATAAATGCTCCGGACATGGTTCTTGCAACACGATCACTCGGTCCTGTATGTGCGAAACCTTCTGGATGCCTTCTGTGTTCTATTTTTGGGGTGTAGAAGAAGCAAATTGCGATTGGTCAATTTTGTATGTTGTGGTTGCGGTTATTGTCGGATTTCTTCTCTTGTCTGGATTGTTTTGGGGTATCTCCTGTGCCTGTCGCACCAAATCCAAGAAACCAAGATCTCGTTCAAAAGTGCAGAAATACTCCCTTATAGGATCCCAAGAGGAGGAACTTCCCACTTCATATAATAGAGCAACATCGCTAACTGACTCCGAGACCGATTCGGATGTTGTTTTTGAGACTCGGCCCAAGCCAAATGGAATCTTAAGGTCCAATGGAGCACCGAGAAATAATAATCATGTTTCGAAATATGCCACAACCAAAATTGGACGTAAAATTAAGACATAACTTTTGTCTTCAACGACGCAAAGAAAAAGAACTTTTTCAATATTGAAAGAATAGTGAGACGCGCGTTGGGAAAAAACTCCCGACACATTCCAGTTTTCGAAACGATGTTCCTTTGTAAAGAATTTATTTTGTGTGCTTAAAAATGTGTTTTACCTCGTCATCCTCATCAGCATAATCCTTATAATGATAACTTATTAACTATTTTATTTTCATCAGGGAAAGCACAAAGTATTATATTTTTTTTTTTAATTTTAAATATTCTTAAGTTTTCTAAAAAAAAAATGACGAAATTTGGCTTTGTCTCTGATCGAGTCGATACAATTTTTTCATTCAGAGACCTCAGCAACAAGAGGTATACCACACTAACCTTTATATGCTTTATTCTTTATGATTTTAAATATGCAGTAAAAATAATCACTTACAAGAAATCCATTCAAACTAGTTAGCTACTTGTTTCTGAGGTTTAAAAACGGAAAAACGACTATGTTGGTTCGATTATACAAACGTACTTTTTACTAGACAGAGATGGATTGTACTTAAATATACCATAACATTTATTTAGTTTTATTTGGTTGCCAAAAATATATTTTTTAAATAAGAAAAACAATACAATGTAGTTCTCAAATCTTTGAATAAAAATATAAAGTAAAACAAAATGATTTTGTAGTTTCTAAGCTTAGGTATGCATTCATGAACTGTACAGAGATAAAATGAAGAAGCAAGAAAATTAAATATGTATTATTTATTGAACTTAGGACTGTTGTTTTTTTTATGAATTACCAGATGAAGAAAACGTGGAAGTGCTGTTTTAAGATCCTAAATGTTGGTGAGAGATAGAATAAAGAGACGTCAAAACGGTCGCGTAAAGTGAGTTCAATGTGATTGTGAAAACCGTCAAAGATCCGCCCATATTTAAAGCGAAGGTATAATTTTTGAAGCGATGTTTCTTCCGTTTTTAGGTGACAAATTTAATTAAATGCCCATCTATCGTGTCTTCTCTTGCCTTACGCATAAAAACCACTAAAAAACTTTGATCAATTTTTGCAGTTTGAAAACTGAAAATAAAATTGACTGAGGACTCAATTTGCCCTTTAATATGAAATGTTGACCTTTCTTTTAAGACCTTAAACTTTGAAGCACAGATTAGCCACATGAAGATGAGAATGTTTCGTACGTTTCACCCTCCAAAACCCATTTGTTTACATTGTTGTATTTGTAATTTCTTCCCGCGTCGATGAATAGATGTGAATTGCAACAACAATTTAACCAGGTGTGTGAAGATCCCTACTGTCTATGTGTGAGGTTTTTATGCACACATTCTCATTTTTTATCTGATAACTGCCAGTTCAAGCTTGTAGGCAAATTAAAATGGCTGCCGGGGATTCTCATCTTCATGTGGCTAATCTGTGCTTTGAAGATCCGCCAATTAGAACCGAAGTTATACGGTCTGGATCCGAAACATATCGGTCGATTTGAAGGATAACGGATTAATCCATTGTGCAATGCTGGGTAGCCCTTGAGTGAAGTCTATCTGCCCACATAAAAATCTGTGTTCAATTCAATTTCGCTGCATGATAAAAGCTGCACATAACTTTTAGAATTCTTAATAAAAGTATTTTATATTTTTCATTAAAAAACGGAAAATATAAATAACGAATTCAAAAGAAAATCATTGTCTTTATAACTATCAATAAGAATATAACATGGCCCGATTTTCGCAGTCAAAAATCAAAATCGGTTGAAATGTAGGTATACTGCCGATAATTTCCTAAGGCCCTTATCCAAAAAAATCTGACTTTGAATTTATGGCAACATGCTATTGCACATGTTGTAATCCTATCTCTCTCATGTTTAGATCCTACTACGCTGCTGGTGCGAAACGAAATTTTTGTTTAAGGTCTCAAAACACCACATTTGTGAAAGTGTCACAAATTACACAACAAAAGGTTTAACAATATTCAAGCAAAAAGTGAAGAACAAAAACGATCAACGTTTGATTCGATAAATTTCGATTGGATAAAAATGTTGAGTGCGTTAAAAATTGTATCCAAAGCTATCTGGATAGCTTTATGTGGTTGTAACCACTTGTGAAAACACAGCTGATGGCATCTGATGCAACAAAAACTTCAGATATCTTAAATTTTCGTTACTTCAGATATCTTAAATTTTCGTTGTCTGATTTTTGACAATAATCGTTTATCGATAAACAAACGACACTCGCAATTAGGGCCATATTACCTCTGTTCGTTTACTTTCCAAACCTGCCAGTTTTAGTCCAAAGTTCTGTCAAAGTCCATATAAAAAAAATAAAATTGGACCAAAAATGGTAAAAATGGGTAGTTTCGGACTAGTACGCGAACACACCTATTGTCTAGAGATGCCTGTGTGAAAAAATTGGGTATGATCTACGGAGTCAATCAATTGACAGATCAAACACAATTTTCGTAAGATTTTTTCCACACAGACTACTAGCGCATGTTTTTGTTGTTCAGTTTTCCACGATTTGTTTCAAGGTAGCTAAGCCAAAAAACTAAACAAAGTCAAATGCCATTTGAAATGTTACTTTTCCGCACAAAATTAGGAATTGGTCCGGGCAATAAAATCCGTGTGCTAAAAAAGAGCTGCAATATTATCAATTTCGCTCGTCAGGGCACTATAAAACGAAGAGGAGCTATTTTTCGTCGGTTTGTATCATGTTTGTTGGGAGTTGTTTGTTTCGCATTAGCACCGCACTAGATAGGCTTATTGTGTGTGGAAAATGAAAAGTGACATTTGAGTTTGTATTTGTTGGCTTTCTGTTTTTTTTTTGCACTTAGGTATTTTTCTTACTGTGGTTTCCGTAAGCATTTTGCTTTAACGAAAGACGCAAATTTTGATTGGCATCAGCAGCGTACTAGGCTCTCCCAATATAACGCGAATATTTCGAAACGATAACAAAACTTTGGCGTGTCTAAATTTATTTACAAAGTGGTCTATGAGAGTACCCACACTGGTATGATGCAAATCTTTGAACATTCGTCTGTCGTCGCATATTCCCTGCAATTTTTTCGCGACGGTTTGGGAGAGCCCATTGTATATAAACCACAGATCAGCCATATGAAGATGAGAATGTTTCGTACGTTTCACCCTCCAAAACCCATTTGTTTACATTGTTGTATTTGTAATTTCTTCCCGCGTCGATGAATTGATGTGAATTGCAATAACAATTTAACTGGTGTCTGAAGATCCCTACTGTCTATGTGTGAGGTTTCTATACACACATTCTCATTTTTTATCTGATATCTGCCAGTTCAAGCTTGTAGGCAAATTAAAATGGCTAACGGGGATTCTCATCTTCATGTGGCTAATCTGTGATATAAACTCTTAAACCAGGCGCGCACATGCAACTAAACAGTTTGGTTCCGATTTTGAGCACTATGGGATTACATGAGAGTCCGCTCAGATAAACCCGCGGAGTCTCATATAATCCCTAGTACTCAAAATCGAAACCAATAACCAAACTGTTTAGTTGCATGTGCGCGCATGGCCTTATATACAATGGAGAGCCATAATACTACGTTTTCACCAAGAGGTAATCCGGGATTTAAGGTAGGAGATTTAAAATTAATCTTGAAGTGTTTTCACCACAAAAAAAGAGATTAATTTGACGTTTTCAGTCTGAATTGCCATTCAATTGTCAACTCAATTTGACAAGAGTAAAACAAATATAATCGGCAAACGTATAGCAAACGGAAAAACAATTTTTGAGCAATAAAACAAATAATTTTGAATAAACTATTTATTAAAAATGAGTCTAGTAACCTAAATCTATTGTTATCACACCATTTTATTCTTCAAAATATCATTAGAGTGAGTAAATTTAATAGGAGAATCCATAATTACAGAAAAAAACACAATTTTTCGGCCCACTCTTCAATGAAAAGCTCCCCATCCTCCATCCTCCAGTGTCTAGGTTGTCCGTTGTTTTTTGTTTGTTTTGGTTGTTGCATTATCTGGAATTTGTATTGTTTACCAAAATATTATTATAAATATATGAAATACATTGTAAATACTTCCATTTTTATTCCTACAGCCAACGCGCAAAAATGTTTTATAATTTTTTTTGATTTCAATGGAAAAACTGACGTTTAAAAGGGTGCGTTCTACAAAATTAGGATTGTTTGATTTGACAATCTCCTTCTTGCAAGAAGATTTCAATGAGATTTATTTTAAATCTTCATTTGAGGAGATTTAAATTTGTATGGTAAATCTTCGAGATTTGAAGAGGATTTAAGGCTCTCCCAAACCAACGCGAATATTTCAAAGCGACGACGAAACTTTCGCCTGTCTTAATTTATTTACATGGAGATTAAGGGGGACCCACACTGGCGTGATGCGAATCTTCGAACATTATTCAGTCGTCGCATATTCGCGCGAATGTTTCGCGTTGGTTTGGGGCACCCTTTAAGGCTCTCCCAAACCAACGCGAAACATTCGGCGCGACAACGAAACTTCCGCCTGTCTTAATTTATTTACATGGAGATTAATGGGAACACCCACACTGGCGCGATGCGAATCTTCGAACATTATTCAGTCGTCACATATTCGCGCGAAAGTTTCGCGTTGGTTTGGGACAGCCTTTATGCTTAAAGGCTGCCCCAAACCAACGCGAAACATTCGGCGCGACAACGAAACTTCCGCCTGTCTTAATTTATTTACATGGAGGTTAATGGGAGCACCCACACTGGCGCGATGCGAATCTTCGAACATTATTCAGTCGTCGGATATTCGCGCGAATGTTTCGCGTTGGTTTGGGACAGCCTTAATCCTCTTAAATCGCGATTTAGTGCTCAGTGAAAACGTAGTATAACATTCGGTATTATTTTATTTGATTCCTTAGCCCAAATGCATATTCAACTTTATATCAACTAGCTTTTTCTATTTGCCACCAGAGTTATATTTCATTCTACTACCATGACTGCTTTTACACTACAGCGATTTTTAATCTTCGTTTCTCCTTTGGTTTCCTTCTAATTGCAAATACCTTTTACACGACAGCGATTTTTATTGAAAAGTTTAGTTTGTGCAAGTGAAGAAGTATCATCTCACTGCACTCTTTACTCCACTTGATTAAACGAAGTTATCTGAGTGGACGACGAATGAAAATAAAACACATTCGAACAAAAAGGAAAAGCACAAAGAAGAATGAGCGATAACTCTGCAATTTGTTCAACCTCAGCAATTTCGTCTACCCCGGCCACCACATACGTCCCTCGCCCGCGTGCTTAAAAATCGCAAGAAGAAATTGCATGGTTTAAAAGCAGTCTATCTGGATAAAATGGCCCAAATGCATATTCAACTTTATATCAACTAGCTTTTTCTTTTTGCCACCAGAGTTATATTTCATTCTACTACCATTAGAATAAAAACAATCCAAAAATTGTACAAGAACACCCACGAATATCTGTCGTCGTCGCAGATCGCAGTTCGCAGTCGTCAAAGTTGTCAAATAAACGAAGGAAGGAATTTTTGTTTTTAGCAGAAATTTCTTAATTTCCTTACTTTTTCTTTCGTAGTTATCATATTTACACGACAATTAACCTCGTTTCATGTGAAATTTATCATTTTACTCATTCAGAGAAAATATCATTCATAATCACTAAAATAATTGCACAAATTAAGGTAATTAATAATCGAAAAGAATTATACCGAGATAAATATACTTTATTTTTCCTGAGTCATTCGAAGATTTAGCAAATTGGTATTTCTTTTACTTCGTTGTTGAGATTTAAGAAGGAAAATAAATTGGATTATTTTTGTACGCAGCTGTAATATTCTTATGATTGAATAAATAATATTTGTTTTTAAATTTGATAACGTTAGTTCGGGTTTACTTTTGTAATCATCATGTAGGTCGAAGTTCAACCTTCAACGTTGACGAACCAAACCAAACTTTCTATTTCTACTGCCCTTTAAATTTCCACAAAATTGCAGTTTTCTTTTACAATATTATAAGAAATGGACACAGAAAAGTCTAGCAACAGCTCATTTGAGGATCTTTCAAATCTTAATGAGGCCGAGATGAAACAAATGAAAGAGGAAGTTGAACCCAAAATTGATCCGTACCGAGTTGTTGATTTGCTTGGCAATGGACAACTTATTAAGAAAACCTTAAAGGCATCGGAAAATCCTATAAGTCCGCAACGTGGAGAATTGATCAAAGTTAGTTTCACTGGTAAATTAGACGATGGAACCGTCGTTGAAAAGGAAGAAAATGCATATTTCCATGTTGGTGACTATGAAGTGAGTAATATTAGGTATTTCCTTTGTTGGAATTTTTGTTCTTTAAAAAAAAAATATGTTTTTTCAAATTGTTATTTTTGTCTAACTTTAGGTTGTTCAAGGTTTAGACCTAGCAATACCAATGATGACGGTTGGGGAAGTTGCTGAAGTTATTGTGGATTCTAGATTTGCTTACGGACAGATTGGATTGAAAAACGAAGATAACCCTAAGCTTTCAATTCCACCAGATGCAAGGGTGAGTGGCTTCAGTTAAGGCAAACATTTATAAGAAGTGCAATCAGTTAATTACCCTAATTAATAACTACCTGGTGTTACGTGTGATTTCAAAATTTACTACGTCATCATACCTTTATACAACTGCAAAACTTTACAACTACAATAATAAAATTGGTTTGCTGTTAGGTTTTGTTTAAATTGTTCGTTTCGAAATCGGGCAATTTTAATCTTTCGATGCCAACCACAAGATAGAATGAACTTGCCACATTTTTGAGTCAGAGAATATTATGCTGGATTTAGAGGACTTAAAAAATGCCATTATTTTTATATACATACATATATGTACATATACAATTTATTTAGATACATATATGGCAATTTCAAGTATTTTAATTTACACTTATTTTTTTCAAGACATTGATTTTTCAAAAAAGAAATGTATTTTTTTCGAAAATTTGTATATGCGATATTATTTTGACCGAGAGTCAGGTTTGGTGTGGATTTTGGTCTGGCGGAATCATTGGTCCATACTTCTTCCAAAATGAAACTGAAATTGCAATAACTTTCAACGACAACGAAATCAACCATTGTGTGATTTAAATGTGTACAGAATATTGAATTTTGTTTATCTATTTTCAGATAACTTATGAAGTACACCTATTGGATACAAAATTTGAAGAACACGCAGATCTTAAGTCATTCGAAATTCGTAAAAAATATGGGCAAGTTAACGGTTCCAATGTGTGTTAAAACAAATCAGAAATAACAGTTATTCTTTATGTTTTAGAAATGGCAAAAAGGAAAGAGCTAACTTTTGGTACAATCGCAATGAATTCAACATTGCAATTCAACTTTACCGTCGTGCACTTGAATATTTAGATGACAGAGATGGCGATCCAGATGCCAATATCGACACGGAAGATTTACAAGTGAGGAATAATAATACAAAAAAAATATACCTAAATTCTTAATAATAACGAATTTTTTGTTTGTTTTCTTATAGCTATCCAACAGTGATTTACAGAGTATATTGGATGATAGACTAGTTGTTTATAATAATCTGGCGATGGCACAGATAAAGATCTCAGCATACGATGCTGCACTTGCTTCAGTTGAACATGTGTTAAGATGTCAACCCAACAATCACAAAGCTTTATATAGAAAAGGGAGGGTAAGCTTAAAACACTAATTTTATTCAATTTTCATTCGGAATAACTCAATTTTTGTGTAAAAGATTTTAGAGGGCAAAGGCGACACTAAAGGAGCCATTAGTTTATTACAAAGGGCAGCTACATTGGAACCCGATAGCAGGACTATCCAGCAGGTTTGTTAGTTTAGATTAGTATGAATAAGATAATAATTGAGTTGATTATTTTTCAAACATGATAAATTTGCAGTCTTTCAAAACACATGTGTATTCATTTGAGGTTTTTGAGTTCCACATTGAACTTAATTAATGCAATTACATATACCCAAAGTATTTTTATTAATCCTAGTGCATTTTATTTGTTATTAATGAAATATATCGTCGTCGTTCAACGGCAACTCCCAACTCCCTAAGATCATTTTTATGTAAATGCAAAAGTCGAAAGAAAAAAATGGACTAACGGAGTTTTCAGTGAACGACGAAGATATATACATTATCCTGTACTAGTGTTATACTAAATGAAGTAACTACCACCTTTTCAAAAATCTTTTATCTAAACAGGCACAGGGTTATATTAAAGGACCCTTTAGTAGTGTTTGCTTAATATCATAAATGTTTTGAAAATAATGAATCCTTTTATTGTTATATTTCTCTCTCATTTTCTATATAGGACCTCGCGAAGTTGATTATAAAAGCGCGCCGTGAAGAACACAACGAGAAAGAAATGTACCAAAAAATGTTGGGTCACGCCAAAAAGCTAGAACAAAACAGCAAACAACCACTAAAAAGGGCGAATCCAGAAAGTTCAAAGGTAAACTAATACCAATAGCTTACTTAAATAAAATACTAAGTTCAATGGTTGTTTTTTTTATATTTCAGTTGAAAGTTCTTGGTTATCTTATGGGATCTATCTTGATTGGTGTTGCTGGTGTAGCAATGTACAGATATAAATACTAAACACAAAAACAAACAATTCTTATTGTTTTGCCTTATTTATTTTTCTCTTCCATTTTTTGTTTAAATTTTAAATGCTTAAACTTCCGAAATTGAATATTAAAGAATAAATCTATTAATTCAAAACATGGCAACGCATAAGGCTTTCGCATTCCATCGAAATATTATTTTCGAAGAAATTGGTTTGCATTGATCAAAATATTATATTTTTTCTTTGTTACTCTATCTTAAATAATGAAATGTTATGTTAACTTTTTCGTCGCCGTAATACAATGAGTTTATTGTAATAGTTAAAAAAAAAAAAAAAAAAAAAATAGGTATCGTTGAATGTATTTTGTACCTTTCTTTAATAATACTTTATCCTTAACGATATCATTCCAAGACAGATGTATTGGAAAATATATTATTTTATTTTCCAGTGGTAATGGACAGGTTCATAGTAAATAAAAATAATTGAAAAACAAATTTAAATCAACTGGTTTTTGTTAGTATAAGACGCATTGAAAAGCTTTTGCATTTTATTAATGGTGAATACTGAATATGGTTAGTTTTTGCTTTAGTGCAGTTATTTTTGTTACTTTTCTTCAACAAATCTTAAATAAGTCAGTTAAAACAACCACAAGTTTTTATGTAGAACACATCATAATACATACGTACAAAATATGAATAAATATATTTCCTTAATTTGAATAAGCATTTTGTTTCCATTAAATTTAAGCCTATATTATTTCTTTTTACACGGAGGACAATAGATTCTGTTACAGTTTTACGTGAAGGCGCCAGTGATGATGGAATGTTTTGTGGGAGGGGGCGCCTTCGTTTCCCTGAGTACCTTAAACTTCAGACGCGTTTATCTCAAAACTGTATTTGGCTGTCACGATTAGTTACTACCGGCCGGATTGGGCTGAAATTGAATGGTACATCGATAGCTATGCGCTTTACTAGAAACATTCTCATACCTGGATAAATGACGAAGATTGAATCTTTTTGTTAAAAGCTGTGCCAAAAGTCATAGCAACAGTTCTAGAGATTAACATGAATGGCTACATTTCACTTTCGCTCGAAATAAAATTGAAGTCAATCTAATTTCAATTGATATCAATTTCATTTCGAGTGAAAGTGAAATGTAGAACTTGGCTGTAAATTCAGAGGTTCCATTATTTGACGTTTCGGTAACGAAAATGACCAGCGCAGCGACCATTTTTTTCATATTCAGTCCTATCACGAATACCATCGTAATCGGAAACTTGTTAAGAATCCCGAAAAAATAAGGATATTTATCATAAATTCATCGTGATCGTAGTGGAAAATTTCGTGCAAATTGCCATTCACAACTGATTTTTTTTTATAAATCGACTAATAAAAAAATCCCAATATGTTCTCAAATTTGAATTCTTTTCTTTTAAGTTGGGAAACTTTTGTTGGATCCCAATGTTTGTATTTAAGGCTTATTTTGGAGCCATCCAGCAATAAGAGTTAAAAACAAACTTTTTTACTTTTAACGTTAAACACATTTATTTATTTACAAATCCAAATTGTTAATACCTTTCAATTTTAATATAACTCTTTTGATTGTTTCTAAATTCGATGTACTTAGCTGTCTACTCTGAGTTTGTTTTTGAAGCTTGTTAGTGCTGTTTTCTATAGCCTCTAATAAAATTTCAATGTCTGTTTGAGAATTGTTCTTCTTGCTATCAGTAATTACTCTAGTACTACAATCATGCGATCGATGAATTTTAGACATGCTTCGATTTTGAATTACCTCCTTCCACAGGTTATCACATTTTCCTGCATCGACTCCATTATTAGTATTGCTTTCCTTCAAACATCCAAAAAGTCTCAATTGTTCGTCACTTTCGATTTTCTTAAGTGTTTCTTTGGCTTGTTTTTCAAATTTTGATAATTTATCAACACTTTTGAGAAATTCAATGAAACTCAATTTTGTCGAAAGTTCATCAAACAATGAAATGCTCATGTTTAGCATTTTGAGAATTTCTTGTATCTTAGAACCATCGATACAACCTATTCTTGGAGCGATGAAATTTAAAATACTTTCAACAATCCTATAGAGCTTTTTGTTTTCTATTGCAATCTCAAGATATTGAACAAGCATTTCAATAACATCATCATTTTGAAAGTCGATTGGTGTCAAAAGTTTCAAGTTCTTCACCTAAAAAAAAAAAATAAAAAAATAAAGTACACATTCTGGATATAGAAATTACTTCAGAAAATTACAATGGTATAGTAGCTTTGAATTGTTATTTCATTGTTGGATTCCTTAAGAAGACACAAAAGTTCATTTCGAAAGTGTTGAATGATCGATTGTTTTGCTGCACAGCTAGGAATTGCTTCCAAAGCAATTGATAGTAAGAATCTTTCATTTTTTAACGTACATGCACTGAATTTATTCCACATTTCATTCTTTTCAAAAGATGTTAGCAAGGTATAAAGATTCTTCAAAAGAAGTTCCGTATGAAGCGCTGGCAAAGTGTTAGAAAATGTAGCAAAACGTTCGTTTATATCGATCCAAAATTTAAAGCATGATTGTCGAGTAGGATGATTCGATAACCTTTACCAAAAAAAGTACACTATTATAAGGTATGAAAATAACGTAATCATACCGATTAAGGATTCGCAGCGCCTCCCTCCCACGTCAAAGACATGAGTCAAATATTGCGAGTTCCATAATCGGCACGAATATCGTACTTACATAAATATTGTGCACCATATATCAATAGCTGCCAACGCTTCCGTTGTATTGTCATGCAAAATTGTAGAAATAAGTTTTTTTCTGAAATGTTCTTCGTTAAAACGGACTTGGAAGGAGCTTAAAATTTCAACAAAGCGGTTGTATTTAGCTTTGGATGTATTTATAAAACCTTTAACAAAGAGAGAATTTAAAATTATTTTGTTTGTATTTTTTTATCATCTACAATATGTATATAAATAAAATCACGACTCTATCATGGGCTTTTTATGTGGGTTTGCTAGAAAATCGATTTTTGTTGTGAGTTCTTATGATATCCTTCATCATGCCCGATAGTCTGTGATGCTTCAGATTGATTGGAATTATGACCGCCTCTCCATACAACCTGAACCACAGCGGAACTTGGCGAAATGCAACTTTGCAAATGCTTTGATATCTAAAATCAACTTAATATTAATCTTACTCTCTGAAATATAGGTGAACAGCGCATCCAAAAGCTTATCATTCACGTATCTTGGTTCATCCTTTCGAATAATAACTTCAATTGTTTGCAGGACAATTTCATGGATGGCTTCTGTGGAATAAACGTTTCCAATGTGTTCACTCAGTAATTGCTAAAAAAAGAATAAAACAAACAAATATTTAGTGCAATATTTCTTTTTATTAAATTTTCAACAGTCTTACTTCAAAAAACATATTGTTTCTGTAAGCGAGAGGCATCAATTCCTTTAAATCCTTACCAATATAATCCATTATGGCTTTATAAATTGGAGTGTTGGCAATGTAAACTGGCGGACTAAGAAAATTTAAATTCATTTTAAAAATGGTCTAAGCGCTCGCGATAGATTTTTGGCGTAGGACGAAACCAAAATATATTAATATTGCAAGTAGACGAGGTAAAGGTCATATAGTGAATACGTTAGTGAACAATTGAGCATCTGTCTGGGATTTGGGGTTCTTTTAAACGTCTGTTCTAATCATATTTATATTCAGAGTAAAAGGCATCGTGATGTGGTGCAATTAAAACGACTTCTATTTTCAGAAAAGTTGTATCTTTGTTGAACTTTCTCGGCAATAAGGCCACTGGGAAACGAAGACAATTATTAGTTATCAACTTCACCAGGACTACTTTTAAAATTAATAACTTTTTGGTTTCCTTCTACGGTAAAAATGTGCTGCGAGCTTTCGGTCTAAAACTCTAATAATAAATCAAGTCAACTTACTTAAAAACCACAGCAAGTGTGCCAAGGAATTCTTCACATATTGGAAAAGGCACATGACGAAAATCATTTGCAAGCTTATGCAGGAGTCTCAGATAGAAATGAGTTACTTTAAGGTATTTTTCTATTTGTTGTATTGGCTCACTCAGAGAATTCTATAAATTTTACTTATTTAAATTAATTATTTAAGAAAAGTCAGTGCACACAACCTGAGTGTAGACAGTTTGTACATTTCTCCCTATTTCTTTGATGAGAAAGGACATTGGCTTTGATAGCCAAATAACATCATCACCTGGGCTGTTTTCACTCTGACTATGGATAACATTTTGCGATGCAAGTCTGGTTATACATTTCCATGTTTCAACTGCTGCTTTTATGTCCAATTTGGGTGTAATCTCTCCGACCGAAAATAAGGCCGAAATCACTGCAAGGGTTTTATACTTTTAGTCTTTAACATACTTTTTTGAACAAGGAAATACCTACAACTACCCAACGAAGACTCATTGCCATCGAAAATAAATGTTTTTGGACACTCTGCAAGTACACCCAAGATAAGTGTGTGTATTTCAAGAGATTTAACTATAAGTTTCCTAGCACCAGCTCGACTTGTTTGCCTTTTGAAGTGACATAGTAAGTAGCTAATTTTTAATTTGTTATACAATAAGTTCATACTTAGAAAGAACAACCAAATAATTGTGAATGGAAAATAAACCAAAGCATAAAAACGCAGTGATTTTGTTCGTCTCAAATTCACTAGCTGCTGAATGAATCCAAGTAAAGAGTTCCATGGAATAGTTGAGGAACTCACAAAGTTTCTCGATTTGCTCATCATTTTGGCAATCTCCGCATTCATCTAGCAACTGATTTAGCTCATTTGATTAACGAGATTTAGAACATGAAGATGATAAAATAATTATATTAAACATGTTTGTATGTTTTTACCTCTTTAATAGCAACAGAAAAGGAATCAAACAAAACATTCAGATCTTTGTCGGTGATACCTGCAGGTCCATAACTTTTAAACAATGATGTTGACCACGTTTTATATGTTTCCTGTTCAGAAACTTCACAAGCTTTAATGCTCTTGTATTAGCTTGAGTTAAGGATAAATAACTAGCTAGATGGAAATAAACTACAAAAAATTTGCAAAACCATAATTTATATGCATTTATATTAAAAAGGATATCAGAGTCACTTCAATAGCTGTTTGTGGGGAAATGGCTTCCACAATTTCTACACTTGAGAGATTTTTTAAATCAATAAAGTTAAGCATTATTTTTTGAGAAGTCATATTTAATTTTTACAATAGTAAAATACAAAAAATTTAATTTAATATTTAAATCGAACGAACAAAATTTGAAAAAAATAATAAACAGAAACAAAATTTATTAGCGCGCTCAGAAATGTCTCCGTGCGCGTTCACAAATGGAGTAAACGTGACGTACAAGGGTACGTTCAATAACAAATTCAGAGAATTACTGGTTGAACACAATAGACGCGCTGCTAGATTGCCGAATTCGATGGCGCGCGGGAATCAGACTCAAGTTCGGATAAAATACCTGTTTGGTAACTAAAACTTTTTTTTCCTATAAGTTTTGACGCTGCGTGGTTAACTAAGTGCTTAGTTTCCATCAATTTCAAATCGTACAACCAAGAAAATAAATACAATATGGAAAATAAACAACGACAAAGTAGTAAAAAAATATTATTTTATTGTGTTCTTACTGCTAGATATCGTAAAAATAAATAAATAATTATAAAAAATTCGCTCTTCCTTTTCATTTTGTGTAAAATATTAAAGCGGTAGGCTTCCAGCAATCATCGTATGATTTCTGGCTAGAGTCTTAGCTTCAAGGAATTTCTGATATGCTAGCGCCGTTTCTGCTTCTGGTATAAGAAAGCCTGCAAACGAGTTTGGTACCGGAAATGCATAAGTTATTGAATAACTTATTTGAATGCTTACCTGCAAAACTAGCTGAAATGAAGCACACAATACTTCCCACGATAAAGGCCCGTAGCGCAACAGAAGTGATCAAGGGCCGCCTTGTGGGCGCCATAACACCCAATGATCCAATCAAAATACCCAAAGAACTTGGATTAGCAAAACCGCAAATAGCAAAAGTACCTATACCTGCACTGCGGGGCTAACAATAAATAAAATCAACACATTTTCAAACAAATTTACCGTAACTTGAACTAACCTCGATACTTTCATTCTCTATGTATACTCCTAAGCGTTCGTATGCTACAAACTCGTTGATGATGGTTTTTGATGCAATAACTTTGGCGATTTTATCACAATCAGCCCAAGGAACTCCCATCGCCCATGCTAGAGGAATGAATAGTTTCGAGAAGATCCATTCAAAGTCAACATCATTCAATCCCACAAGATAACCCAACCAATTGAAGACGCCATTAAGAAATGCAACGAATGCAACAAAAGCCACGATGTTAGCTATAATTCCCATTATTATAGGAATGGCTTGGCAGGCACCATTAGATGCAGCATCCAGTATGGATGAATCTTCTCTGCAAAATAAAAGAAAACATTCTAATTTATTTATAAATCCAATCAAGGCCTTTTTGCACTCCTTACGATTTCTCTAACTGTATATTATTTGATTTTGTTTTACTCTCCTCAGTCTCTGGCATATAAAGCTTCGAAATGGCCAAAGCTGCCGGTGCAGCCATTACACTGGACGTAATTAAATGAGCGGGGGAAGCTCCAAATGACATATATGCAGCCAACACCGTCCCCGATACAGTGGCAAACCCAGAAACCATAATCGAGTGCATTTCAGAAGCCGTCAAGAGTTTGATATACGGTCGAATCAGCAGGGGACTCTCAGACATGCCTAGGAATATATTGGCAGCAGAAGTAACACTTTCACAAACAGTCGTTCCCAGAATTTCCTGAAGTATCCAGCCCAGCTTTAAGACGATCCATTGCATAGTACCCAGATAGTATAGGATTGAAATGAAGAAACTGAAGAAGAAGATGACTGGAAGAGTGGCAAAAGCAAACACACTTTCATCGACAATTCTGTCGCCGTAGACGAATCTACTTCCTTCCTCGGAATACTTTAAGAAGGTCGCAACTTTGTTTCCTAAGCATTGAAAAACTTTTCTTCCAACATCCCAACGGATGCAAATCAAACCCAAAATAAATTGGCACAAAACTCCCGTTATAACCGTCCGCCATGGAATGTCTTTTCGAGATGTCGAAAACACATATCCGGTGAAGATGAAAAATATTGGTGCAACTAATCCAATCAATTTCCGAGGGCTGTTTTTTGTCTCAAAGTAGAGGTATACTGCAAGTACTAGCAATACTATCACTATCATTAGTGCTGAAATCAATCTTAAAGGAGAAGTATAATTATTGTATTCTATATATAAACAGTTTCTAACAAAAACCTACCTTGTTCGACTGAATTGGAGCCACCAATGCTCAAAAGGCTTCAATACGAACATGTGTATTTTTCGACCAATCTTTGGTTTCAGCAAATAGTAATAGAACAACCCAAAGTAGACAAACCCAGTCAATAAAACCAGCAATCCATAACCAGTACAATACTGCATATCACAACGAACATAACACCTCGTATCATTCGGATATACCGAAACATCGTTGTAACTCCTGCTCTGAACTAAAAAAAATTATATTGAGATATTACATTTGCTTCAAAGCAAAGCATTTGACGCCTTACCTACAACTGCATAGTAATACGTTGCATATCCAAAGTAACAACCAACTGCTATATGAATCAGGGATTGAAGACATATTTTAAGCTCTTTTTTATACTTGAAAGTGTCTTTTGTAGGAAACGCTGGATCCATGTATCCATTTTCGATTCGAGAGTCTGCATGAAGCTGAACAATATCGGACATTTTTGTTAGTTACATAGATAATTGCTTAGATTTGACAAAAAATACTTCTTACAGTAGTTGATGCTGTGTACTGTAGTTCGTCACAATTTAAAGGAGAAAGTCTGATTCCAATAGGCTTTGGAATTTTGTATGAGAGGACATATTGACAAATGCAAAAACAAAAATTATTAAATGCTGAAGATTTCAACTTACAGATTCATCATCGTAGGCTTCATTTAAACTTCCTTTCATTTTGACCCTGATTGTAATAGTAAGATCTGTAATATAAATTATATTCTTTTTAATATTGCGTAGCTCCAAGTATGAAATATAACTTATAGTATATGGTTCTTTAATAAAAACGTAAGATTATTTTTTTCTACGATAACTTAACTAAATTAAAATTATTGTTAACCAGTTTTTTCACGGATTAACTGATTATAATATTATTATCTATAAAAATAATTGACAGCAACTGCAATAAAAAAACTGCAATCTAAACACTTTTCATCATGAGTTGCTATTTATTATACATTAAGTATACAGCTATCGAAATAAGCGTTCATTACTTCAGTATAGTTTTGAGCAAAGTCTAGAGTCTCATCTCGACTTATCATGTCAAGCTTTCGTCAGCTATTCGATCGGCATTCTTTGATAAAAACGTTTATCTTTCATAGATAAATATATATATACTTTTTTATTTTAACATGAATTTTTCTTATAATGACTACGCAAGCATGTGACATGCAATCCGATTTAAAGTGGGTGTGTATGTATTTATTTTAATCTTTTATATTATGTACATTATTATAAGGCTTGTCAAAAGTCAAATATTATTAAAAAGATGGTAGAGGTATGATTGAAAATCGTAAATATATCTAAAGAAGGCCTTGTTAAATTGTTGAAGTTTAACGTGGTTCGCATTCGAAATTAATTTTAACTGTAAGTTATCGACTGTCATATCAGACATAAACAAAAATGGAATAATAAAGTCCTCTTAAAATTGCTGATGCTTTTAAGACATTAAAATTCGATATAAAGTACAATTACATTGTACACTTCACCAACATCTTTTGGTTTGAATGTAGGCACTTGAACAACGGCGACTTCGATTCATTTCCATTCATTGACATTGAATGCGAAAACAATGAATAAAGGCTCTACCAAACCAACGCGAATATTTCAAAGCGACGACGAAACTTTCGCTTATCTTAATTTATTTACATGGTTACATGGAGATTAATGGGAGCACCCACACTGGCGCGATGCGAATCTTCGAACATTATTCAGTCGTCGCATATTCGCGCGAATGTTTCGCGTTGGTTTGGGAGAGCCTTAAATCTTTTAAATTAATTCCTAGAGCAAGTAGAAACATTTTTTTGTTTTAACTTTTCGACAACTAAATAATTTATCCAATGAACAAATTTAAATTTTAAACACTGCGTAAAATTAGTTTAAACTGAAAAATTTTGTATTTAATGTTTTCTACTGTCAAAAGAAAATTCACAATCCACAACATCTGGACGCATTCCACAAACTGGTCAATACAAAATTTCGATCGAAAATTTCGAGGGGTTACCAAACACTCATTTTACTTCTTTATGTTAAATGACAATTCGCATTTGTCAGCAACTACTCACGTGAATGAAATATTAAAATTCTCGGCAAATTGCAATTCGCAGGTCGTGTCGTATCCCATGTGCAAAGCACTTTAAGGACTATTCACATGAGAGAAACGAACGACGGTTTCCGGTCTTATCTAAAAAGAATCGTAATGGAATTTAACTTTCCTTGCGTCTGATATATTTATACGCACAAAATTAGTTTTCCTACAAACCTCATATCTACTCGCCATCAGAGCACGAGTAGTTGGTAGTACTAGATTTTTGTTTTCACCTACTCATGAGTAGTTCGCAACCTCCAAAGGAACACGGCTTATATAGAAATGGGCAACTACCCAACGCATTACGTTTTACCTTTTACTTCTGAATTATGAATTTTTGTAGCTTCTGATTGAACAGCTGTCATAAAAAGTTAGAAGTTAAAAGAAGTTACGTTTTTCTGAATTTTCGGACAAAAAATCAAATTTGAAAATTCAGACTGAAATGATTGTGGTGGGGAAAGTGTACAAAAAAAAACATAAAATTTTAACTACCTATATGATTTAGCTTAGATAATAATTTTCATCACTAAAAAATAATAACAAAAATTTTGTTATTGTTTAGCAAGAACCAGATTGATAACCTATACTACTACTAGCTACACCATAGCGTTTTTTCAAGTTATTGGCATCATTTTCCGTGGTTCTCATTTAATTTAAGGACTATTCACATGAGAGCGACCAACGAATGAACGAATATTAGTCCATTTTGACATTTCTTTCACATGGCTTTTTATTCGTCGCGAATGACGACCACCAAGAAAACAAAAAAAAAGGGATTTTGAGGTTAGCCGCGCGCGAACAATTTGTTCGTCGAAGTGTGGACCGTATGTGGAACGCGAATAGAGTTTGACAATTCGTAACAATCAGATTGCAATTCGCGACGACCAATTTGTTTTCTCAAATTTAACTTATTTAAGCAATTAAAAAGCGGATTTCAGTATCTAAACATAATAATAAATTATATTTCTACGATTTTGATTAGAATTTGTGAAGAATGTACATATGTTTATAAATTGTTTTAATTCACATTTATTCGTTCATTCGTCGGTCGTTGGTCGTTCTCATGTGAAAAGTCCTTTAGAGTTTCGTACACAAACGGGAATAATTGATATTATAATTTTTTAGATCAGCTGGTTTAATCCAGATTTCTTTGGCAATTGCTTTGGCATTCCTTCGCTTTAAGTTTAATTTTCTTTCAAATTTGTGTTCCTTAAGATCCAAAGAATATACCTCTCTGCTTGCAGCGGTTATTAACTCCGCTTCATTCATTTTTATTAAACTCACAGCTTCGAGTTCGAAATGGGCTTGCTTCGACTAGATTGAACTCACGATTTTGAAACGTCCAGAAAAGCTTCACGAAAAAGTTAAAGGGGTTGGCCAACTCTTATAGCTTCGTATATGGCTGCGTTTCGTTGTGGTCGTAACATTGTATGTAAGGTATACATAGTTATAGACTGTAAATTTTTAGTTTATATTCAAACCATAAATGGAAATGAAAAACTGTATGACTACAAGCATGGAAATTTTGATGCAATGAATGTGTATTTAAACTCAATGCCGTGGGATTCAATTGTGGTTAACCAGGATCTGAATCAAGCTTTCGCGACTTTTAAATTGTATTTAAAGCAGGCATCTGTCAGCTATTCCTATTAAAATAATTAAACAGAATTCAAACCCACCATGGTTTAGTAAAAGATTGTCAAATCTCAAAAATATAAAAAATAAGGCATATAAGCGGTATAAAAAGACAGAAATAATTCGTTTTACAGTCAAAACTATCATGCAATTCAGAAATCGTTCGATGTTTTAAACAAATTTCTGTACAATAAATATGTGTTAACAGCCGAATCACAAATAAAAACGATAGCAAATGTTTTTGGAATTTTATAAACTCCAAAAGAAAAAATACAGGTTTACCTAATTGTATGGAATTTTCTGGATCCACATCTTATGATTTACCTACCATTTGTAATCTTTTTGCAGATTATTTTGAAGCAGGATACTCAGTTACGTCTCCTAGTGATTTCCCATTTTTCTCCGACTAACGTAGTTGATATAGGGATTATTCAATTAAGTTTAAGATGAAAACAAAGGAGTTGGCCCTGATTGTATATCTCCCAAAATAATTAAAAGATGTGCAGCGTCCCTTGCGTTGCCTTTATGGTTAATTTTCAACAAGTCTCTTAAAACAGGTCAGTTTTTAGATGAGTGGAAAACATCTTTCATATCACCAATTTTCAAATCTGCTGCAAAGCAAAAAGTATGTAACTACTGCCCCATTTGTAAATTCTCTGTAATTCCTAAAGTGTTCGAAAAATTTTTTTGCGATAAGCTTAATTTTCTGACAAAGGAACTTATTTTTGTCTCACACATGTATTAGTTTCAGGAAGAACCTCATCTACAAATCTTACTTTTTTATGCAATTCAGTTATAAGAGGATTCGAAAGTGGATTTCAGACTGATGTGATAATTACAGATTTTGCAAAAGCTTTTGATAGGGCTAACCACGCAATCCTCATTTATAAACTGTCTTAGCTCGGATTTCATTCCATATTTCTTAAAAGGATCTGTTCTTACCTTACTGATCGAACATAATATGTAAAGATAGACAGATTTGTTTCCAGTAGATGTATAACTGTGAGCTTGGGTGTCCCCCAAGGAAGCCACATTGGTCCTTAATTCTTTAATATATTTACTAATGATATTCCAGATATTTTTCAGTTTTCCAGGAACCTGTTATATGCTGATGATGTTAAAATTTTCAAAATTATTAAATCTTTAAATGATTGTCACTTTCTTCAAGAAGATTTACTTAAACTAGCTTTATGGTGCAAAAGTAATCTTCTTTTTTTTAATGTCTCTAAATGTCAAAGTTTTATATGTTTAAGAAAAAAGCTCCTATAATTTTTGATTATACAATTAATAATATTACTTTGAAAAAAGTCACACAAAAAAAGATCTAGGTGTCGTGTTGGATCGCCAGTTTTCTTTTACTTGTCACTATGACAATGTAGTAAATAAAGCATGTAAGATGTTAGGTTTCTTAAAAAGGAATACCAGAGAATTTTCTGATTCGTATGAACTTAAGTTTCTCTATATGGCTTTTGTTAGGTCTAGCTTGGAATACTGTTGTGTGATCTGGAATCCTTATTATGATACTCATTCGTTAAGAATTAAAAGAATTCAAAAAAGTTTTACCAGATATTGTTTTTATAAGCTAAATTGGCATGCAAACGCTTGAGCTCAGAAGAAGATATTTTTCAATTATGACGGTAAAAGATATTATTGATAGCCACGTTATTTGCCCCTACTTGCTTGAGCGAATACATTTTTTTTTTCCCTTGCAGAAGTCTCCGTATGAGTTTTCACCTACGAGAGACTTTTTCAAGAGAGACCAATGCCGTTATTAATTTGATTGATATATGTATGCCCAGTCCAAGAGATTCTTTAAAAAAAAATGTTATGATGATTTTGTTGCTATAATAGAATAGTTCATATTTATTTTATATTATTTATTAAGTACCTATGTATATAGTAATCTAAAATAAGAGAATGTCTCAAAAATTGATGAAATAAACTAAACTAAACTATCATAATATACATACCACATAATATCATTTAATAATTCAGAAGCATACATTGCCCTACAATAAAAAATTATAGAATCATTAAGATTGGGGTTGTTAAGATTTGTTAACTGATGGATTTATAACCCAAACGAAGTTAATTCTAGATTTTCTCATTGTGTATAGAGATTATTAATTTAAAGAATTTCTGGATATAAACTTTTAAAGAGTATAAAATAAATCCGCAGATAGTAAAAAAACGAGAGCTTTTAGATTTATTTAAATGGATAAGATAAAAAATAATAACTATATTAGATTATAATATAATCAAGGACATAAAATTGTAGTAATTGCTAATAAACATTCATATATGTACGTATGTACATACAAAGATTGGCAAATTTTGAAAAATATACCTACCTAAATTTTCTCTAATAATAAATACTAACTATTAAATCGATATTGGAATACATTGTTCTAAAATTATTCAGAAGCGTTTAAAACAGTTAATGTAAGTACTTAAGCATTTAATCTTTCGTTAAATAAACAATTTACTAATAATAGTGATATTTATTCTTTTTCGAATTCTACAAGCATTGAAACCCGCTTTTCAACATAAATATAACTAGGTGTGTTTATTAACGTGAAATTTCTTGCAAATTTTCACAAATGTTCACAATTTTCTGTCAGAAACCATAGGACAAAACATTAAAAGTGAGATTGTATCGGACAATAAATTCTAGAATTCAACCCTTTCATACGAAGAAACATAAGTTGCTGGAGATTTTTTGAAGTTTCCTTTAAATTTCTTCTAAGATCTCTTGTACCTTTCACTCGAAGAAACAAAATCGGAAGAGACTTTCTGTAGTTTTGAACGCACTCTACCTCAAAGGCTCTCCCAAACCAACGCGAATATTTCAGAACGACGACGAAACTTTCGCCTGTCTTAATTTATTTACATGGAGATTAATGGGAGCACTCACACTGGCGCGATGCGAATCTTCGAACATTATTCAGCCGTCGCATATTCGCGCGAATGTTTCGCGTTGGTTTGGGACAGCCTTAACTGTAAAAAGGAATGTCAAAACAGTCTCCTCAATTGTTGACCGGGGAAATTTTGTTCACCCCACTTACTTCGTGCCATATTTCCTACAAACTGAAAGTTGCTGGAAACTCAGTTTCTTTGAGTGAAAGGGGTCTTAAAATCAACAACTAAATCAAAGTGGTACCTTGCTTAGAGAGACAGAGAGAGCTTAGTTGTACCAGTGCCGTCAGAAACAAATATTACTTTGGTAATGTTTTTGACAACACTGGCACAGTGGAATAAAGCCCGAAAGTATGTACAGCCATAATTTGTATTGATATGTGTATGTGAGCAGCTGAACTTTCGCAAAGTACCTAATTGTACGTATGTTTCTGTTTAATTTTACAAATTGTCAATAGAAAGCAAATTAAAAAAAAATATTTTTACATCGAATTTCTCAAGATAGTTCTTCTTAAAATTGTGTTTCTGCAACGAACGTGTAAATTTAGCTGACTGAACGCAGTAGACGTGAGTCATGGCGTGCGTCCTTAATTGTCATAATAAAAATACATTAGATCTCGTTAAAGTGAATACAATGAAGACGCAGCAGCTGTCATAAAAAGTTCTGAAAATTCAGATGAAATCTTACTTTTTATGACAGCTGGACAATCTAAAGCTCCAAAAATTCAGAATTCCGAAAATCCAGATATGAGTTGAACACGAACATTGCCAGAAGAATTTTTTCAGACTAAAACTTGCAATTTCTCTCCGTATAAGAAATCAAGTTTTCTACTCTCAAGATACATAAATATAAAAAAAGTTTTTTTTTATTTTAATCAAAACATCATCGTTATTTAAATTATCTATCTGGATATTAAAGATAATGGTAAATTAATGTTTAAACGTTTATCGTCTATAATTTTGTTGGTTATTTAATTTTTTTTCAAAATGAAGTTCTTTAAGTCATTAGTAATCACATAATCAGTAACAATCGTCTAAAAATAATATAAACCTGGTATTCTAAACGAGTTTTGTGACTTGTGGAGGATTAACTCACATTATTTTGAATCGAGGTGGTTTTGCCATCAGGTTACTACCTCATTCGATGATTATAAATTAATGTCAATGCATAAATGCAGAACTCAAAATTACGTATACAATATAGAGTAGAGGTATACAAAATTAAAAATTAAATCTCATAAACGAATACAATACAATCGCGTTAGGTAAGCTCCAGGTAATGTCACATCAGAAAATGTGAACATACTTTTTGCTTGCTCTGTGGGGCAAGTAGGTATATATTTATTTCGTGTAGTCTTCGTATCTCGAGTTTTAACTATCTTTTGGAGGCAAAAAAATCATTTAGGAAATAAACTTAAAAATCTTTTTTATATTAACTCTTGCTAACCCTACTTCACATTCTAATTAATAAACAAATTGTTCGTTATTGCGCATTAACAAGAAATTGACCTTTCAAATGCAATTTTTGTAGGTACGTCTGTATGAATTAATAACCAGATACAATTTAGTTTGTTATTGTTAAAAAATCTTCTACTACAATCTTTTCACTAAACACGTGTTTGTTACATAAAATAAGTAAATAAAAATAAGAAGTGATTATGTATTTTATTACATGTTTTTTATGTACCTCTTCCAAAATTTATAGACGTATGAACATATATTCACACCCACAAATATGCCAGATTAAAAGCAGTAAAGACTAAAAGAATGTGCCAAGATTGTTTCTAGCGTACCTACTCGAAAACGAATTTCGCTTTCGTTACTCAAACTTAAAGCTCATGAATGTGGAAATTCTAGAATTTGCCAGTAGAACTTGTAACATTGCATTTGTAATAAGCAAGATACTGTTTTCCAAGAAAATTGATGACATTGATGGTGCACAGATGTTTGTTGAATTTTGGCAAAAATAATTTCCTGCTACAATTCTTGACGAAAATGATTTAATGCCTATTCTTTTGGGTTCAAAATAGGAGCTTCACAGTTTAGGTCAGAATATAGTAGGGAAATTAAAAAATCATAAAAGAACATTGTCAAAGTTCAAAATGTTGGGCAATGTTTCCAATGGTTTATAACTAAATTTGTGATACTGCTTTGATATTTTTGTAGTGGAAATGACTTTTAGACCAAATTTGATAGTTTTTACAGTTACAAATTGACAATAAAATTCAAGGTCATCTACTCAAAAATTCAAGATAAAATTCAAGAATTGGCGTGGAACGCAACAGGATTGAGGATCCAAAGAGCAGGAGTTAAAATATTGTTGTCCAAGAAAATTGTTGACAAAAGTCCGAAATAAATTATAAAACAAAATATTTCTGACTCTTTTCCGAATTGCTGAAAATTAAAAGTTTGACCGCAAAATTTTCACATTTCGAAGTTTTACAGTGAATGTGGTTTTCAGTTAAATAATAAAAAAATAAAGATAGATACATATATACATATGTATCTTTATTGTCTTTTTATGCCTTTTAAAACGTCAATCATGAAATTCTTGGTTGGAAATAAAAAAGCTCGATTGTGAATTGATAAAAGTTAAGACACATCTATATATATCTACAGATTTTGCAGGTTTGCAGGTATGTCAACGTTTGCGATTTAAACAAAAATGTCTTGACTAGGACCTCCCTCAATCTCTACATTGCTGCTAGAAACTTTATTTTATTACAAAGTAGCAGATCTATGTAGAAAGATAGTTATTGTCAACGTTTGGCAAGAGCCCCTTGGCTCATTTTATTAACAGTATTTATTCACATCTTTTGCGTTAATATAAAACTCCTTGCCAATAAATTTAAGACAATTTCGAATACCACTCGTTTTAAAAGTGCAGTCCTTTTTTCATTTCTCTCACCTACTATACACCAATTTCCTCGTTTATCTAAAAATATATAAACTCAATATATTTTAATAGTTAGTAAATTATAACAAAAAAACATTTGTCTTTTATTTTTATCAATCCAGTTGATTTGTATAAATAAACTATGCAAACGACAATATTTAATTTCAACACAATAGAGACGATAGTACACTTTTTATGTATTCACTGTGGCGTATGAGTGTTTATTTCGTGTTACCTGCAAAAACTCTAGAACAATGATTTTATTGACTATGAATATTTTGTCAAGGTTGATTCAAATTGAAATTCGTTGCTTATTTAAACTGAGGTAAATTAAATATTGAAATATTGACATATGTTCTTGATAATAACTTACAGTGAATACGAATTAAATATGATTTTTATTTTTTTTATAATTCACTCTCTAAATTTTTTTTTTGATGTTTAACATTAATAAATTATATTTGAATGAGGAATAGGTTAGGGGAGATATTTTTTTTTTGTAATAATCAAAACCTTGGCAGTTTAAAACACGTTTATAACGAAAGCCACATCGCGAATCGGCGGCTAATTAAAGACTGTCAGGTTGATATTCACTTAATGAGGTTTATGGATAATGAAAAAAAACATCTAGATTCATTTATCAAATCAGAAAATCTAAAGCTTTAACTTATTATACGTACATATGTATGTATGTATATAAGAAGGCAAAAAACCCGGTTTATCAATCGCCGTTATAGGTAAGTATGTATCTTAAATACCTACAAGAATGTGAAAGCTATATACAATAAACCATTATACTACGTCATCAATTTTAAGATATTTGCTTTTATTTAGGATTTTGAACAATTTCTAATACGTATGTACATCCAACAACACTGTTCGTAAAAAAGTTCATTATCACTCCAGCTGTAGGTACTGATGTAGAGTAGGGTGTCGTGTTATCAATTAATATCCATATAAACAAAAAAGTTTTCATTTGTGAATCTAATACTTTGTCAAAAGGTGTATTAGAATCTTTCGTTTAAGAATATTTGAAAAATAGTTTCAAATTTAAAGAAAAACAAATAAAAAACACAATAATGTGTGTCCAAAAAACATCCATAAACCTACAATAATGAATAAATGAATTCACGAACTGGAGAGAAGATATGCCTAAGGTCCAAAATGAATTCTGCAGGAAAATATCTATAAGTACTTTTTATAAAAAATTGTTTCGTGATATATAGCCTCGAAAATAAATCGAAATAATAACTCAGTACCTTCAAACTTCAAGGCCATCAAGTGATCGAAAAGTAATAG
The DNA here is from genome assembly GCA_932273885.2 of Leucozona laternaria. NCBI lineage: Eukaryota > Metazoa > Arthropoda > Insecta > Diptera > Syrphidae > Leucozona > Leucozona laternaria. The sequence goes on along the minus strand of OW026368.1, from coordinate 29,799,720 downwards.
CTAAAATTGTCAACTCTTAAATGAAGAATTTAAATTTAATCGGTAATTCAACCTTTAAAAAGTATTAGATTTGAAATTTCCAGAATTAAAAAATATAACACACCCTAATGACTAACAAAAAGTAACACAATTTGCCGTGTGCATTTGAGATTAGTTGTTGTTTTGCAAATATTGACAAATTGCTTTAATTTTTATTATTATGGTTGTTGTTTGTATAAAGTAATTATATTAATTTAAATAAAATAGATTTAAGAGTAATGAATTTGTTGGTTGGTTATAACGGGTGATTTTTTAGCTGGTTTGGTTTTGGCAACACTCGTTTTGACAGCTGACGTATGTTTAGTACCTTGTGTCACTGTCAAACAGCTTCAGTTTGGTTTGCAATTTAACCATGGATCGTCTTACAAATGAACAACGCTTGCAAATTATTGAATTTTACTATCAAAATTCGTGCTCGGTTCGAAATGTTCATCGCGCGCTGCTTGTGTTCAGCGATGAGGCTCATTTTTGGTTGAATGGGTACGTAAATAAGCAAAATTGCCGCATTTGGAGTGAAGATCAGCCAGAAGCATTGCAACAGCTACCAATGCATCCCGAAAAAGCCACTGTTTGGTGCGGTTTATGGGCCGGCGGCATTATTGGGCCTATTTCTTCAAAGATGATGCGAATCGCAGCGTTACTGTCAATGGTGAACGCTACCGAGCGATGATAACAAACTTTTTTTTGCCCGAAATGGAAGTTCTTGACTTGCATGGTATGTGGTTTCAACAAGACGGTATGCCACATGCCACACAGCACGCGAAACAATGGCGCAATTGCGAGGCGAGTTTGGTGAACAGTTAATTTCACGTTTCGGGCCGGTCAATTGGCCGCCTAGATCGTGCGATTTGACACCATTAGATTATTTTTTGTGGGGGTATGTCAAGGCTAATGTCTATAGGGACAAGCCCGCTTCGATTGACGCACTGGAAGCCAACATCCATGCATTCATTCGTGAGATACCGGCCGATATGTGTGAAAGAGTATGCCAAAATTGGACTCAGCGGATGGGCTACCTGAGACGCAGCCGCGGTCAACATTTGCATAAAATTATCTTTAAACATTAAATTGCAAGGTTCAAACTATCGATTCAAATAAATATTTCATTCATTTTTTCGAATTTTTTGTGTTTTTTTTTTTTAAAAAAGTTCTAAACCTCTTAAAAAACCACCCATTATATAGGTCACATATTATATATAACATTTACGAGTAATGAGTACGAAAGATGGCAGTTGGGGGAATAACCTTTTTTTTTTTTAAATCAAGACACTTTACTATCATTTTTGAATGACATTTTTTCATGATAAATTTTTCAATTTATTAAAATCTTCAATCTCGGAAACACAACGTGAACAAAGGCGACGGGATTTGAATAGAGAAAAATAACGTATCGTAGGTGGCGTCCACTTTGTGTTATAGTCCCATTGTTTGATTTGATGTTAACGCGATGGTTCCATTTTCTTGAAAGCATAATTTATAGAGTTATTTATCCAAAGCGGGTCTCAATAAGAAATTTTCCAACATGGTGTAGTATTTGCAGTTATTGATTTTTGACCTCTTTTCATAAAATAAAATAATATAAGGGCTTTTTTTAAATCAAATATCAATATGTATGTATATTCATATGTTCTCGTATTATTTTAAAATGTCAAAATTTTCACTTTGATAAAACTGGCATATGTTTAACTAATTTTGAAAGAAAAAACTGGCATTATGGATGGTTTTCACATTGCACTCACTCCGCGTGACTCCTTTTGACATCTATTTCTTTTATCTCACTCCACCTCACTGTATGAGAAAGTGAGGCAGGATTTTTTGATTTTTTTGAAAAAATCCTGCCTCACTAGACTATCTCTTTCTCATCATAAGGTAGAGTGAGATAAAACAAAGAAATGTCAATTTGAGTCGCGCAGAGTGAGTCCAGGACGGTGTTCACATTGGACTCACCCCGCGCGACTCATATTGACATTTCATTGTTTTATCTCACTCCAACTCATGATGAGAAAGAGAGAGTCTAGTGAGGCAGGATTTTTTTAAAAAAATCAAAAATTCTGTAGAGTGAGATAAAAGAAAGAGATGTCAAAATGAGTAGCGCGGAGTGATTCCAATGTGAACACCGTCCAATGTGAACACTGTCATGTGAAGCATATTTTGACAAATGTATACATACATATAAAAGAAATAATTTTGTAAATAAAATTATTCTTCAAAAGTTTAAATTATGAGCAAATACTTTTTATGAAAAAAACTCTTTCAATTTTCTATCTGTCAGATTCATCAAGGTAATGACTGTCACTTTTGACATTGACAGATTTGTAAAGTTCCATAAGGGGGTTCACATTCAACGACGTGTCTTTCGACCTGAGTCGTTTTGCTAGCGTTCACATTCGACGACTATCTTACCGACATCATTTTCAAGAAAATTTTTAGAGAGCCAACATGCTGCGAATTTCGTTATTTGCACCAATTCCACCGCATCCATTTTATTTTTTAAGCGCTTTCTTTTTGTTGTTTACTTCGATTGTAAACCATTTTCTTCAAATCTTACTTAAAAAATAGAAAAAAAGATGTAAAATTGAAATCATCCGTCGTTCGACTTTAGTTCACATTTACTACAGCGGTCGTCCGACAGAGCAAATTATCAAAAAAATTGAACTACACAGTAAGTCGATAGACGGTCGTTCGACTGGTGTTCACATTACAAAAATCTGACATAACCACATGTGTGGATGAACATGTCGTTGAATGCGAACCTCCCTATATATATTTAAAATTGATAATGTCAATAAATTGACATTTTAATCACACATCACATCAGATATATGATTATTTTTCGATAAGTGTTTTTGTCACAAAATATTATAATATTTCCTTCGGATTGCCTACAAAAATAGGGCTTTAGAAAAAAATCATATTTTCATGACACATAACCAACAATATACCTAAATATTCCAAAATGCGGGGGATAATAATTTTTCCATTTTGACCATGATTATGACACTCATTCCATTGTTGGTTCTGCTTAATTTATTTAAGGTCAAAAGAATGCAATTATGAATTTCCAACAAAGACTTCATATCACAAACGTTCATTCTATTCAATTGAAATTTTTGGAAACGTTAATAGATTGAAAATCCATTTCCGTTATTAAAGCTTACGAAGTAATCATTTAAATCTTTAATACTTAAAAAATTAAAAGGAAACACTTATAATACTATATCTAGGTACATATGCTATATCTAGTTAGTTGAGCCTGATAAAATCGAAAAGATAACAAAAAAAAATATACCCACAAATAGGAAGGTGAGGTCTTATCACATGTGCTCTAACACACACCCTTGCGTGTTATATAATACTCGTATATAATATAAAACATAGTTATATTGAAAAATATTGTTATGGAAAAGTTGTTAAATTAATAAATTCATAAAGTAGTGCGCAAACATAGACTAATCTTAGCGCTGTAATAAATCAATTAAGCAGCGTGTTTATGAATATATTTTGTTAGAATTTAAAGCCTTATTGAATTTATTTATAAAATCAAAAAAAATAATAATAAATTAATACACATGTTTAAAATAAGGCCATGATTATAGAATTTAAATGATTAATAAAAGAGTGCCCTCACTTTTCGGCAGTTTTACTAATGATTGATAATGGAAACCAATGTTTGGCCTAAGAAGAAAGGGTGCAAACAATAGGGCTCTGTCTAGCCCATCCTACATATATTTTAAAGTAAAATACAAATATTGGAGATATAATTTCCGACGTGGTTCCCATTTTAATTTCTAGAAAATTAAGCCGCAAAACCTTAGTTTGGATTGATTTTCATTTTATTTTCTGAACTTTTTTCAAAAGTGATCTTGGCTGAGTTCCGATATTCCAGCATGTTTTACAAATTTTCTGATACTTTCGTATTTTAGTTCTACAAAATTAATCAAGTTCAAAGCTTTAAAAAAATTCCCCAAGTATTTAAGTAAGGATGGTACTTGAAATATCTTAATAACCGAAGTCGGTTTAGTTACACCATTTATAACTCAAGAACGGCTGGACTGATTTTAATAATCTCTGAATTGTTGGATTCGCCTCTACCTCGAATAGCAGTATAACTTTTAAAATATCGGGATATCACTTTGAAGGGTGAAATGGGGTAAAATGAAAAAGACGTATCCGATTGAAAAAACTCTACCTGCGTTTAAAAGGTTACTCTTAGAAAATGACTTCAAGGATATTTGTTTTTATATTTTCTATTTGTAGGGTGAAATGGGGTAAAAAAGAAAAAAATTGTCCGATTTAAGAAATTCTTCAGTTGTTTGAAGGGTTTTCTTATGAAATAGCTTTAGGGAAATTTTTATTAAAATTTTAAATTTTCTTAGGGTGAAATGGGGTAATAATAAAAAATTGTCTGATTTAAGAAATTCGTTTTTTTTTTTGGTGTAAGGTTTTTTTTTAGGAAATGGCTTTAGGGATATTTTTTTCCAATTTTTGTTTTTTGCATGGTTCAATGGTAAAAAAAAATGTATCCGATTTAAAAAATTCTTTTGGCGTTTGAATTCTACAGAAATTGCGTTAGGGGTATTCTTTTGTTTGAAATATTTTTCTTCGGAAATGGCTTTACGGCCATTCTTTTTATTTGTAGGGTGAAATGGGTAAAAATAAAAATATTTGTTCGATTTAAGAAATTCTTTTTTAGTTTGAAAGGTTATTTTGAGTGGATGACTTTCGGAATTTTTTTCAAAAATGAGCTATTTTTAGGGTGAAATGGGAAAGTGGTATCCGATGTCAAAAATTCTTTTTGTGTTTAAAAGGTTATTTTTAGTGGCTGGCTTAAGGGGTATTTAAAAAAAATTGATATTTATAGGGTGAATTGAGGCAAGCACAAAAAAAGGTATTTTCCATTTCAAAAGTTCTCTTTTTGTTAGAAAGGTTATCTTAAAAATGGGATTTATAGAGTGAAATGGGATAAAAATAAAACAGTGGTTTTCCAATACAAAAATTCTTTTCGTGTTGGGCTTAGAGGATAATATATTTTTACAAATTTAGTAATTCATAACGTGAAGTGGGTTAAAACCCAGACAGTAGTATTGGATTACAAAAAGTCTATGTTTGTCTACCCACTAAAGTTTTAAATAAAAATATTAGTTTTTATATTTAACTTGGTCTTTTTTTCAATCTTTATTTCACGACATTAAAATATTTTCCTTTTATTAATATCAATTTTTTTTTTTGTTTAGAAACCACTTTGAATATTTTTAAAATGGTGTTAGGATGATAGAGAACATAAACCGAATGGGTCTCTTATAACTACTAAAGCGAGATTTTTCAAATTTAGATTTTAAAAGTTGTATAGGTGATTTCCTATAGAGGCGCAACTGAACCTATTTTCAGCTCCATAAATAACGGTATCTGCGATACATTCCATTATGAAGGAGGTTATTAATCTCGGAAACGGCTATAAAAAGAGTTAATTCGTACCATTCAGTCATGCATTATTTTTTTAATTTTCATTTGCCTTTCTTGAAACTTGGGATTTTGTTGAATTATGTAGGCTTTTCTTCCGTGCTCCCGATTTGCGTTAAATTGGAGTTTACTTCCAACAACAAGGATTTGCTTAGTCGTATAAGAAATATTGTGAATATAAATTATTTCAACATTTAGTATTCGATTTTCAGGTTAACAAAACTTAAACAAAAGCTTCTTGCGAAACAACAAAAAAGAACATCGGTTAAATATTTTTATACTTTATTTATTGTTTATTTATTAGGTAGTTATAAGGATTTTGTTTATATTTTTTATATAAATATTAGTAAAAATAAACTTTAACCAACTTTAAAATCTAACTTAAATTCAAACTCTTAATAATAAAAAAATAATTATAAAAAAATAGTATTTACATGCATAACTTAATATAAGCTGATTTCAATTTAACCCGACAAACTTCGAGAAGTCAAAGGTCAGACCAGGACAAGAAAAAAATTCTATGGGAAGAAGATTCCATCAGCATCAACAAAATTCAAAATTAAATAGGCTTCTAGTTCCCAAAAATAATACATATATAATTTTATTGATGAAAAAAAGTTATAGACCATATCGTAAAAATAGTTTTTTGTCTTTTTATGACCTTCCACCTCAAAAAAAATATGCCAGGTTAAATTCGAATCACCCTATTCATATAACAATGTATTTATTTGTTCAAAACTAATAATAGATTAAAAATGAGTTTGCTGCATTTATGTTATATTAACAACTTATAACTTAACTCAACTCGGCATACTCTTAAGTAGTAAGAATAAAAATAACTTATTTCTAATTAATAACTTTTTATGCCTTGATTTGATACATATGTGGATATTCATTAAATGTCCATCTAAATTTTATTTATGTACTTGACATAGTTTTTTAAGCACAAAAATTATATATTGACACACATTTTTATTTTTACACAAATAGAGTTTTTTTTTCAACCACATACAATCACAGTCTCCTTAACATAATTTATGAATATGAAAAACAATTGGTAGAAATAATTAACTAGCTTGAAATAATTGTTTGACGAGTATTGAAGTTTGAATTTTGACATCTTTGAAGGGCTAAATTTCATTTTTGACATTTAAACAACAAAGTTTGAATTGCTTGTAGCTATATAGACGGTTTTCACATTGGACTCAATCCGCACTACTCATTTTGACATCTCTTTCTTTTATCTCACTCCACCTCACTATGAGAAAGTGAGGTAAGATTTTTTTTTTGATTTCTACTATCTCTTTCTCATCATGAGGTGGAGTGAGATAAAACAAAGAAATGTCATTATGTATTGCACAGAGTGAGTCCAATGCGTAAACACCGTCATAAGATTCAACTGTGGCATTAATTGATTAAGAAAATTGATTAATTGATTAAGAAAAAATAAAAAAAGTTTCAATTTGTCCATTTTTTTTTTCAATTTGTTTAAAGGTAGTATTAAATTTAAATATTAAAGTTCACTAGGTATTCGACCAAATTTTCAAGGAAAACCCACGTTTAACTAAATGCGAGGTATAAGGGCGCACTAAGGCCATGTACAGAAAAATATATAACAAAAATAAAAATACTATTTACAAAGGGGAAAATTCGACAAAGTTACATAGTTGCTTCTTTTAATTCTAAAATTAAAGCCTAGTCGGCAGAGACAAAAATTATTTTTCTTAATGCAAAAAAGAATCTGATCAAATTTTGTGATCGGAACTGGGTATTCAAAAAAAATTGCCTGGTTTTAAGTGTTCATTCAAAAAAAAAGAAACAATTTTAAAAATGGCTGTCAGCCTTGGGCTTCCATCGCCATTTTGAAAAACACGTTTTACACAATAACATTGTAACTTCGTATTGAAAAGCTTATAACAATTTTTGTTTTTGTGATAAGTCCTTCTCGAGATATTATTTTTAATGAGTTTTTTAAAAATAGCCGTGCCATTTTTGTTGAATACTCATCTCAATTCCGAAAATAAAACTTGATCAGTATCTAAAATTTACCAATAAAAACAAAACCTCTGCCAAACTGGCCTATCGATCAACTCATAATAATTGTTTCCTAATTTTAAACTTATTTTTGCTACAATCATTGATTTGCAGACGAAAATTTAAAATTAAATTAAGTAATTGGCTCATCTCTCAACAACATAATATTTTAAAAAGTAAAAAAAAATAAAAAAAAAAACATAAATCAACCAGAATCATCACCATGATATGTAAGAATTCAAACAGTAAAAAAAATTATCAAAAACTATTCATTATTGATTTTTTGAAAAAGTTATTTGTTTCTGACTAACAATCTGACGTATGGCTACCAGCGACGGCGCCGACGGCGATTTCTTCGCTTGACATATCTGACCGTGTACTTCCTGTGGCAGCAGTTGCACCACCGCCAACAACACTTCCGTCAACAATTGGAGCTGAATTATGCGAATGATGATGATGGTGTCTGGCATGTCGTTGTCTGTGTCGATGAATGTCTGTTGAATCTGATGGAACTAAGAGATTGTCTGTGGGTGTTAGAGATGTGGTTGATTCCTCTGAATTGTGATTTGAAATGCGATAGAGTTCTCGATGTAGATTAGAGTTTGGACGAGCGTCTGGATTATGTGGAAGTAAAGTGCCGTCAGAACTTATTAATTTCATATCTATTCTTGGGTATCTACAAAGAAAGAAATCAAAAAAACAATCACAATTAATAATTTTGTTCATCAATTGAATGTAATAGAAGTTGTGTCTTAAATGGTGAGAAGAACCAGAAGAACTCAAAAAAGAAAATATTTCATAATATTATTGCATACTCTTAGGAATCCTTAAATCATTAGCAGGTATCTTAATTTTAGAAGTTTGAAAATAACATCGTTACAGTTGCAGAGGCTACCATTACGGCGATTTATGAAATTAAATGTGTATATATATGAAGAATGCCGAAACTTTTCCTGACCAAGTCTATCTTAATATTTTAGCAAGCCTGACACCAGCAGGAAGTATGCATAGGTAGAAAGCAAGTGTAAACGCTGCCATCATGTCATTGAGGCGAGATCATTCCAGTTTCGGCCTTAAACCTAAGTTAACTCCTGAAATGTGATTTTTAGTCAATTTAGATCCCGAATTGACTCAACCAATTAACTCTGGATTGACTGAATAGATATTGAAGTCAAAACATTATCCAAATACAGAAGGAGACTCTATTGGCGTTTTTCTTTTTTAACTCAGAGCAGATCACAGAGCTGTCAAAAAAAATTCAATCCTTTTTTTAGCTCAGACATATCAGAGGAGTCTCCTTTCAAACGAGGAAACTGATTTGCCAGCAACATTCTTTTTGTTGGTGAGAAGGGCAAGAAGTAAGAGGGGAAAATGCAATCTCCCCGGTCAACGATTCGAGGAGATTTTTTTGACATTCCTCTTCACACACACAGTAGAGTGTGTTCAACAAAGCTTTTTTAAAGGGAAACTACAGAAAGTCTCCACGATTTTGTTTCCTCGTGTGAAAGGAACAGCAACTTGTTTCCTCGTTTCTTTTTTTCATCGGAGTTAGCTTAGAGCTTGGTCAATTAGCTCAGAATAAAACGACCGAGCAAATCGCTCGACGAAGCCAACTTCTCACATAATTCAAAATTAAAAATTGATTCCCTATGAAATGACAGTTCAGTGCTCAAGTGTCTTTCATAATTAAATCTGAGGACTCTGATCATAAACTGTGCCTGTACGTTCTGTAACTCTCGCATCGATAAAATCGGTCGAGAAACGATGAAAATTGAAAGAAATCGTATGAGTTTTGTTCCATTTTTCATCGTTTCTCAACCAATTCTATACTCATGCGAGAGTTACAGAACGTAGGCACTGCTCAGCCTCTGCGCAGAGCTTTGCTCAGAGCCAAAAAAGAAAAACGCCATATGTTTAAGTAAAATTTGATTGTTCTAAACTGCCTTCTGCAAATGTTTTAAAATGCCGTTTCTTGCTTTAGACGGTGTTCACATTGGACTCACTCCGCGCGACTCATTTTGACATTTCTTTGTTTTATCTCACTCCACCTCATGAGGAGAAAGAGATAGTCTAGTGAGGCAAGATTTTTTCAAAAAAATCAAAAAATCCTGCCTCACTTTCTCATATAGTGAGTTGGAGTGAGATAAATGAAAGATATGTCAAAATGAGTCGCGCGGAATGAGTCCAATGTGAACACCGTCTTATATATAGTTGTACTAGGTTTGTTAAATTTGGATTAAAAATAAAAAGAATAAAGTAAATCAAACGGAAAGTCTTTTATATTAGACCCAAAAGCAAAACGCTCTTTCTATAGTGCCGCATAGTTGTCGCCCTCTGTGTTTTGATAGTGAAAACGAAAGCGCCATTTTATTTCGGTAGATGTTTGACAGTTGAAAATAAAAGTGAATCCCACAATGAAAACCTGCTTGTGAGTTAAACCGTGTTCAGTTTATTTGCAGAATTATCTAATTCTAATTTTACTTAGAGTTACCTGACCACTGAAAAAGGCCTTACAATTATGGGTGATTTTTAAATTTCAAATTTCAAATTTCAGCTTTAAGTTTCTTTTTAGCTTTGATTGAGTTTATATATCCTTTTATTTAAGAAACATTTTGACCTTTAGGTTATTATATCATTTTTTTAAAAGATGCTTTTTGTAGATTTAATAAAGTTTAAAGATTTTATAGATTTAAGACAAATAAAAATAAAAATTAAAAATCTATGCTTACGTGGGCACTTTGTCCGTAAAAGGTGTAGGCATAGTCGAGTAAGATCTGTAAAAATTCCAGGGGATTGCATAATCTGAAAAACAAAATAACAATTCAAATAAGACCACTTTTTCAATGTTGTCAATTTAATATACACTCATAAAAAATAAAGAGTCCGATTCAATATTTGTTAAATATTTTTAAATTTTTGTTCTAATTTTCTTTATTTTATATTTTTTTTATTAATGAAAATCGAACCCTTCAACAAATCAACAAATTCAAACAACAATAAACAATACACGCAAGCGGGTTTATTTGATAATTTTGCAAAGCTAAGCGAAAAATAAATCATTTTTAGTTAACTGACATTTAGTAGCAATGGGCTAGGGAAGTTTTTTTGTGGCTTGATTATTTTGTATTTCTTATCAAAAATCATAATCCACACACATTAAAAGCAAAGCACGAATACACATGCAAAGCACGCTGCCATGTCTGTTAGCAGTAAAGGTAAGGTACATAACATTATTTATATTTTGTATTTCGTTTTTGTTTAATTCCACACATAGGGTCGTATTTCTTACCGTTTTTTGTATTTAATTGCAAATACCTTTATTACTTTTCTTCCTAGAGTATTTAATTTTTACAATATTTCTACGCATTTGTAAATCAATATTTATGTATTTATGTTTTTCTTTTTTAGTAATTAGAACCAAAAATAACAGAGACATTTTTGTAAAAAAAAAAAAACAATTTCGTTTGCTGTCTACCTTCCAATAAAATACAGTCAAATTCCTCTAAACTTGAATTCATTTTATCAAAAACTTAACTGAAATAAATTTCCCCTATGACTCAAATATTTTTTCTTCAGCAAACAAATGAGCAATTCTTATAAATCTTACTATTTCACACTTTATATTGGAGCAATAAAGTTAACTTAAGTCGAATTTATCATAGCTAAGCCGGAACCACACTTGTATTGTGTGGTGTGTTGCGGAGTAATGTGTTGTGTTGGAATCCATCCATTGCGCCATACACTCTGTATCGTAGGACAGTGTTCGCGAAATGGGAATAATTATTTGCCAAAAGCAAAAATAACAGTTTTCAACAAAAGGCAAAGTCAGTGACACAACGAGCAACTTCACAACATAACGCATGAGACAAAGTGTGGTAACGCCATTAAAAATTTTTACCTAGTTACAGCGTTTCGAAAGATAGATGGATCGATATTGCATGGGAATGAGTCTGAAACGTCAACAACTATTGTTTATAAAACAAACAATCGACTAACGTGTTAAAGTTGTCGAAGGCAATTCGACTGGATAGCCTAATCTATCGGGGTAAGAAGTTAAATCACCATTTCGTGCTCGTGTATACGATGGTGCTATTCAGCCGAAAACATGGTTGCAGTGGTCGATTCTTCATCGCACGCAGGAATTGAACATCTTCACGTATTTTGAATAAAGACTTATCTCTTCTATTTGCTTACAAAATTCTTTTAAGTCAAGAACTGAAGCCTGCTGGCCATTTGTATGGCTGACTTCACGCGTCTTAAGTACACGAACAAAAATTCAACAGTTAAAGTAGGAAATAATAATGCATATTGTTTCGAATTTATGAACTCATGCATACCTGGACTAACGACGGAAATACCCGCTGACGTTTCTCATTGAAAACCATCTACGACAGAGACAGATAATGAGGTATTGCTATTTGACATTTCGGGGATTCTAATAAAGTCAGTCTTATAGTTCACCTCGCTTTTTCATTTTTCATCTTTAATTTATTTAGCCATCCTTTCATTGAGAGCCTTAAAATCCGCGTTATCGCAACAACATTTAAAAATATTAGAAATATTTTTTTATGTACTTAAGTCATTTTCGTGAATGGCTATTTACTAGTTTTCCTCATTCATTTATTTATTATTTAATTTGGAATTTTCACTGATTGTTAGAGAGATTTGACTGTATACAACAAAACAAAAAGTAAAGGAACAAAATTATCATATTAAGCTGACAAGGAAGAATCTGCTGAGTTTGTTTCTCCATGTTTTTGTTTGTTGATAAGTAAAACGATACATTATTCAGACATTTAGGGGACTTGCCTGAAGCCGTCTCTCAGCGATTACGCTACCCTACCTTTACAAAATGTTAAATCAGCCAAATGGGCTTGAATAATAACAATACACAATGCATAAAACAATTTTTTTTTTCGTCGCTCTTATGTATGTAAAAAGTCAGGTGTTGAGAGAAAGAGGAAGCCAGTCCTCGAATTGCTTGTAAATAGAAGTAGGTATAGGTGTTCCTTTCTTTTTGCTTTTTTAATAATATGATATCTTCTTTGACCTCTTTTATAGAAATAATAAATTGATGATCGTTGTAGAAGTCAAGGTCAGTAGAGGTACATAGGTATATCGCGATATTTTCATGTTGAATATTTATATCAATGAAACCTAAAGGCTGTTTATTTTTTTGTCATTTAATTTGGTTTTTGGTCATTAGCGTGTTAGTCGGGCTAGCTCACAAAACAACACACATACCTGCCTGATCGCATTTAGGTGGTCTGAAATAAAGACCAGCGTTCCTTGGACGATCTTCTTCATCATGGACTTCAATTAATAACCAACCAACAAGCACAGAACTGGCACGATGATGTTCGACGGTTTCCCAAATGTGAATAGCACGCTTGATGTCAATTTCAACCCAGCCAGTTTGTGACACATTCATCATCAAAGTGTTACAAATGCGCTTCTTTTTCTCTGAGGAAATATAAAACAAAAAAAAATTATTATTTTCAAACGATATGTTGGTATGTGGGTGAATTTTATGAATTACCTCGGCGATTTTTGCGGAGAACGATTGACACAGTGACACGAATTTGAGAATCGATGATAGGCTCGGCACATCCCTTAGTTGGGGCAGTTGGTTCAGCTGTGTTATTTGGATTTAGTTTGTAAAGCCTGAAATCAAAAAAAATTAAATGAAATTTTAATGATATACATAATTGAATTTTGGAAGGAGCAATTTATGAAACATCTTCTTTTGATGAATTGAGCCGTCAGTCACTTGAGGGCAATTCAACCGGGGGAAAATGAAGTTTAGATTTGAGGAGATTAAAGTGAGTTGAACAAAAAGGGCGAAAATGATACCCCCCCCCCCTCCCCCTTGGATAGAAAACTGTTTTGGTATTCCAAAAACTTTGCGAAGCAACGATAGAACGGGTCTGCCAGTACGAATTACAATGGAGAAATGTTTCGTTCCGTTCCGTTAAAAAAAAACTACTTAAACAAAACCAAAAAAATGTCTGCTTGGTCTTTTGCCAACGACCAGCTTCAGTGGAGACGGAGAGAGCCCGTTGCTTTTGTAAACTTATAACTTCGATATTCAGAGTTAAGGTGCTCTTAAATCGAGAAAAATGAAAGACTACATTTTGGTTTAAAAATTGTTTAGGAACTAGGTATTGTAATAAATATACGCTCTAGCATCAATTGCTTATGGTCTTATCAGTGATACAGGTATCTACCTATTCAAAGTTGAAAACTTTCCAAATTTGTGTGATAAAAACAAAAATAGTTAGATATACATACATTTGTTTTAGAGACCGATATTTTAAGTTTTTAGAAAAAAGTTGGTCACCATTAGTCTTTTTAATTCATTTTCAGAAGCATCACTCCTGGTGTTTACAGGTTCTCCGAAGAATGATAATTCGACAATCAATCCGTTGGTATTTGGATTTGTTGAAATTCGTAAGCTTAATTCAAATTTATTCGGATTTAAAATCAACTTACAACTATGTCACCCTCTTTACCGCATACATTTAAGGTGAAGTGTATATCTACCAGGGTTAAAAGCCCATTTACATTCTTACAATTTCAAAAGAAAAACACATCGAAATTGCCGTCGATTTAAAACAAAGGAATAGATTTTTTTTTTTGTTTTTGGTAAAATATGTAGGTAAAGAATAGAAAATGATCTTACCTTAAAATAGCACTTTCCAAATACAAAGCATTCGACTTGGCTTCGAATAAACTGTCCGAAAAACGAATTGTCACATTAAGATCATCCTGCCAGGATGATTCATTGGAATTGCATATTGGGTAAGCAGCCATTTCATGTTGTATATTATCAGAACGCTCATTCGACATCGTACCCGTTCCATGACCATTAACAGCCATTTCAATCTTATTCCGTATGTCTTCAAATCTGAAAATATGTATGTAAAAAAAAAATAATTTATTTTCGGGCATTAAAAATCAAATCAACTTAAATAAATTATGTTAATTGCAAAAAATCAAGATCCATGCACATCAAAAAACTGCATTCTAAAACCAAAAACAGGAATGTATACAACTAAGAAAAAAAAAAAAAAATATCTACTGCAACCAGACGTAAATTATATCTCTTCGTCTTCACATAGTATAAACCGAACTAAAGATGCACAACCAGACAGACCCGACATATATTTTATCTAACAAGCATAAAAAGCACAACACACTAAAAGACAGACCGGGAGTTTGTCATACAAGCAAATACAAAAAATCCAGACAGTCAGAGAATCAGATATACCTACCTACAGAAACAGAGCCAGGCAAATTTAACACAAACATAAATTGCATCATTAGCATCACCAGTCACATGCAACAGCAACAACAACATCAACACAGCCTGGATATCTTGTCAGATGAGGATGACTAAAGTGCATCCATTGAGTGCATCATTTTTATAAGGGCCACGAATGCGATTGGGGATTCGAATGCAAGATTCCATCCAGACACAAACGAATTCAGATGGCAGGAACCCCGGAGATCAAACGCAATGTTTGCTCTTTTTTGGAGGTACCTATAGATCTTTTTTTTTTTTTGAACAGCAGACAAGACGTCTGCTCGCTTTTTTTCCACACCATTTGAGACTGGAACTGGAAACGTGTGTTCTGCGTGTTGACCTTCAAAAAGTCCATACCTAGTATTTTTGTTCGTGGGTTCTTTAGGAAGTGCATATATACTAAAAATGATGTCAGGCGAGATTGTATATTTACATATACATACACATGTACATATTGCATTAAAACAAAAATTGACAAATAATCAAAATAAACTGTCTGATGTCTCGTGAGTTATGACAAAGTGGATGTTTGATAAGAAGCAAGAAGGAGGCAAAAGCAAATGAGGTTAATTAATTACCCGCATTTACAACTGCTGCTCTTGTCACTCAAGCTTTATTCTTTGAACTTGTCACTTAAGGAAAGGTAGGAACAAAACGGAACAACGTTTTGTAGATCAATAAAGTTTTCGATTTTCTCGTCAACGATTCTGCATATTTGATAATTTTTTTAAGGAACTTCCAGAAAAATTAGGTAGTGTTGCCGAATAGTATTCTAAAAATTTGGTTTTTGTTTCGCAATATTATTACATATTTTGGAAAACAATTGATAATTTTTTGCCAATATACGAAATAAATATAAATATTTGTCCTAACTTTTCTTAGTGGAAAATTTGAATTTCTAAAAAAAAGTTTTCTTCACAAAACTGGTATAAACATAATAACTTGGCCCTGTAATATGTAAGTAGCATATTATGTGACTGAGTGAACAGGATGGGATGAATTTTTTTTATCATAATCTGGCGTATTACGCGTTTTACATTCTGAAAAGGCAGACGCCTCTAATTTATACAGTCTGAGATAGTAAACGTCAATTAATTACAGTCTAAGTTAGCCGACCTCACTAAATTACAGTCTAATATAGCAGACAGCACTCAATTACAGTCTGAGATAGGTGAATTTACTAAATTACAGTCTTAAGCCGGGTACACACGCAACAGCAAACTTGACAAGTATACATGTACAAGCCTCATTGCACAAGTGTACGTGACTGTGTGTATGCAAATATTGCAAAAAATCTTTGGTTGTGCAGGTGGCATGAGAATTATTGAATTGTTATACTTTTACTTGTACAAGTATTGTTTTCAAGTCTGCAGTTGCCTGTGTATACCCGGCTTTAGATAGGCGACACGTGACGTTACTGAACTACAGTCTTCCTTACGGTAGATCTAAAAAATCCAAGATTTTATTTAAATTTACTATCCGCACCCTCTGGTTGCCCTGTTTCAATCATATGTTCTGTTGACATGTTATATTCGAAATTGAAAGAAAATTGGTGGAAAACGGAAACTTCCCATAAAAGGAATCAAATATTTTTTTATAATTTGATGCAGCTGATTTAGGGGGAGGAACCGAGAAACCAGTTTAATATAGATATACATATATACAAAATAATATCTGAATAGTGTTCCAAATACAAAATTGCTGCAGCACTTTAATTTCTATTTTCTCAAAGACAACAATCAATCAAGTTTAATTAATAGACATTTCCATTTTGTATATTCTTCAATCTACAACGGAATGAACATCAACCATCAACTATCTACAACTATTTACAAAACAAGCGCCAAGTTATTCTATCAATTTATGTAAGACGTGGCGTTAGATCATAACCTGACAGGATACATATGCTCACGTTCCTAACTTCCAGTCTTCTACTTCTAGCGGCGGCCGGCGCGGCGGGCCGTGGCTCAGTGTTGCATAAAAAATAAAAAAAAAAAAAAACAAAACATCGCCTGCCAAAGAGCCCCTACATGGGCTACATCATAGCAAACCACAAATTAGGTATAGTTTGCTTGGGTATAAAACAGGGTTGCCATAAATATATTTTTTTTCAATGTAAATTTTAAATTTTATATTTTATTAAGAAAAGGTAAACAATAATCTTGAAAGAAAAACTATAAAACAAGAGAAAGTGCTCGAATTTAATGAAAAACAAAAATAAATATTAAGCTCTTTTAAGTATTGAATTAAAGAAAGCTGAGGTCCTCTTTACTAACGAAAAGCTTGACAGAGCTTGCTAAATAATGTTAAGTATATCTTATCTATACAATAATTTAAAGCCGTTTAAAGAAAATAAACCTCGACTAAAAAAGGATACTTTATTTATATATCTAGAAGGGACGAGACTAGAGACATGCCAATTTATAACAGTTATAACAGTGTTTCTCCGTTAAAAGTGGGTGTGCGTTAACGCGCTTCGCGTGACTTGAAAAAAAAAACTGTGGGTGTCTGAAGTATACCCAACGGCGGAGGGCCCTGGCCCTGCGGGGCCGCATAAACAGTACTTTTATAAACCAAAACTGTTATAATTGGCATGTCTAGAGTCACTTCCATCTAAAAAAAACAATATTAAATTATGTAAATATCTATAGTAAATCCATTAAAAAAGCATCTTTAGGTCTAAAAAAGCTCAGCTATGATCAAGACTGGACCTAAAAATGTCGCAAGAATGAATGGTAACTCTCTTAAAATGATCGTAGCATAAGTATAAATCAGTCTTCAAGACAAGAAAGTCTAGCCTTTTTTTTAAGTAACAACAAGCTGGAACGATTGTATTTACGTACACGTATACACGCTTAATAAGTCCAGAACATAAAAATGTTTTGCTGTTTATTTTTTTTATTTTTTTTGATCAAGTTCCGCTCCAGACTCTGACTAGACACATATTGCGAGCATGACAAGCATGCAAACCAAAGGCAATTAATTTGTCTGCCTCATCAAAGATTTCAACACCTCCGTGGACCATGGAGGAGTGTTCGTTAGAAGCTAATAAGAATGTCCGTGCGGTCAATAGACCAAATGCTCAGATACCAGACAGAGATATGTACATTTTTACAAACACGTTAAGGAAGGAATACCTATAGCGTGAGATGCTGCGTTATATGCGTGATGCTGATGCGTGTTTGTCTATTAGAGCTGGAATTTGTATCTTGTTTTTTTTTTTTTTATATATAGACGAGCTTAAACGAAGATGGCAGAATTATGATGATGATGTATAGTGTCATTATTGTCTCGCCGGCCGGCCGGCCACTGAGCTTCTATGGTGAAATAACTGTATATATTGCACATGTCATACGACCATACGATATATAAAATTCAATCGGCTACAACATTTCCTATGGCGGTTAGGTTGGTTATAGGTTGTTAGGTAGGTACATGAACTTCGTCTAGATTTGTGGCAAGACTTGTTTACAAAATCTATTAATAAATGATCGTCTGGCATAGAGTTAAGTTATACATTGAGATTGAGACAGGCAGACAGACACACGTTCTCTTATATGAAACAAATTGCGATCGTCATTTCAGTTTTACACTGATGGCTGCAGTGATATCATCGCTGTTTTTTTTTGTTTGTCTGTTAGTGGTGGCTACTGGCTAATGCATTTGAAATCTTATATAGAACGGGTGGATGCATGGAAAATCTGTCGTTTTTTTTGGATAGTGTGAACAAACTTATTTTTTTCTAATTTTTGTATAGGTGTCTCATTCTTAGTTGAATATCTGATTTTGGTTAGGGCGCTATTTTATAAATATATTATTTTTTACATTTTTGCTGTAGACTTTTAAGGCTTCCCTTTATAATTTTTCACAAAGCCTCTCTTCCCTGATAGACCCTTTAATGTAGTTTTAATTAAGAGCTCATACATCAATATTTCAATTTTTTTAATTTAAAAAAAAGATATAATCCAGCAGTTTGTCAAAAAGGTGCAGTGATGCTAGACGCATACCTCTGCCCTAAAGTCAGCTTTATTTATTTGCATGCATGTCCGGGATGGGCTCAGAAACCTCATTGCCGATTTTGATAATTCTTTTTTTAAAAAGGCTATAATTTATGGATGGCTTTAGAGTTAAAAAAGCTTTCAAAATTTAGCTTTTTATAGGGTGAAAGGGGGTCAAAAAAGTGCTATCTCATTTAAAAAAAAAATTCTTTATATCTTTGAATGACACTATTTTTAAGAGGATAGCTTCATGGCTTATTTTGATTTCAAAATTAAATAGGGTGAATTGGGGTAGAATAACCTACATAGGTAAGGCTTATTAAGTATGGTCCAACCTTTCCAATCAAACTCTAGGTCTAGATAGGTACCTAATTACTTAAAGTAAAATGGGTCAGAAAATATTCCTTTAAATCGTTTGTCTCATCTCACAACCAGCATTTATCTTAAACAACTTAGCTTCAAAATACTTATTTCATCCTTAAATAGAGAGATATAGGTATAGGTATGTACTGTACCTATACCTATGTAACGGGTGATTTTTTGGCTGGTTTGGTTTTGGCAACACTGGTTTTCACAGCTGACGTGTGTTTAGTACCTTGTGTCACTGTCAAACAGCTTCAGTTTGGTTTGCAATTTAACCATGGATCGTCTTACAAATGAACAACGCTTGCAAATTATTGAATTTTACTATCAAAATTCGTGCTCGGTTCGAAATGTTCATCGCGCGCTGCTTGTGTTCAGCGATGAGGCTCATTTTTGGTTGAATGGGTACGTAAATAAGCAAAATTGCCGCATTTGGAGTGAAGATCAGCCAGAAGCATTGCAACAGCTACCAATGCATCCCGAAAAAGCCACTGTTTGGTGCGGTTTATGGGCCGGCGGCATTATTGGGCCTATTTCTTCAAAGATGATGCGAATCGCAGCGTTACTGTCAATGGTGAACGCTACCGAGCGATGATAACAAACTTTTTTTTGCCTGAAATGGAAGTTCTTGACTTGCATGATATGTGGTTTCAACAAGACGGTGCCACATGCCACACAGCACGCGAAACAATGGCGCAATTGCGAGGCGAGTTTGGTGAACAGTTAATTTCACGTTTCGGGCCGGTCAATTGGCCGCCTAGATCGTGCGATTTGACACCATTAGATTATTTTTTGTGGGGGTATGTCAAGGCTAATGTCTATAGGGACAAGCCCGCTTCGATTGACGCACTGGAAGCCAACATCCATGCATTCATTCGTGAGATACCGGCCGATATGTGTGAAAGAGTATGCCAAAATTGGACTCAGCGGATGGGCTACCTGAGACGCAGCCGCGGTCAACATTTGCATGAAATTATCTTTAAACATTAAATTGCAAGGTTCAAACTATCGATTCAAATAAATATTTCATTCATTTTTTCGAATTTTTTGTGTTTTTTTTTTTTTTTTAATGTTCTAAACCTCTTAAAAAATCACCCATTACATCTACAATTATACTTACAATAAAATGCATTCAAAATCATCCACTTGTAGACTTTTTGCTAACATTTTTAAATCAACTCTGGGAGCTAAAGCTAATAAGACACAAATTTGAATAGACCGTGTGAAAATAGTCCGAGTGAAATAGAACCCAACCAACCTAACACCCAAGTGGCGCACAGGCATAATAATCGTCATAAAAAGCTCCACAAAGTGCCAGCATTTCATACACAATTCAACAGACATTATCGGCCCTGCCCCTCATATAGTCACTGATACTTCGAGCTATCTTTAGCTATAAGCAAAAAATTTTCCTTGTCTACAAGTGTGGAAATAATTCGTCCGATTCACCGTGCCGTAGCCGCCTACTCCTCGCTGGCACACGGATGATATAATATGGTAACCTCTTCTATCGTCACCATAAGGAATTACAAATCTCATCTCATCACCTTGCGTCGCGTCGCTGTCGGTTGCATCGTTCTGATTTTCATCAGATCCAAATGACGGTTTATAATACCAAAGGTGGCAGATCAACTAAACGTCTCGGCTCGTTTGATGATGATGATTGCTGATGGCTGCTGGCTGCTGGGAACGGGATGGATGGCTTGGCTTTATGTTATTAACTGGTGCAAGTTGGCTGATGCTGTATGAATGTTTACATTTGGTTGATGTCATTTTTCAGCGATTGTCTTGTCTGGCCTATGAGAGGGAATTCGATTGCTATCCGGCTAGACGCCGCGCGCCGGGACGGGTAGTATAGCTGCTCCCTTGATCAAAAACCAAACCAACTCGCCAGTCACCGCACTGTAGGTATAGCCGCAATTGTATCTCTTATAGTCTGGCCGTCGTTTTCGTCGTAAGGTATGCGGTCAGCAGTAGTCTGGCTCTGATGGAGTCTGGTGTGCGAGTTGAATGGTGCTTAGTTTTTTTTTTGCTGCCGCTGCTTTTGTTGTCGTCTTTAGTTTGCTGCTTTTTTGTTGCCATATTAATGTAGTGTGTTTGCCATTTGCCTCCTCTCAAGTAGCAAGCTCGGCTAGACACCATCGTAGACAGGGTGTTTCGAGATAAGTGTGTATGTGTCTTAACACAATACTGTGTGTAGCCAAATTCCCCTACCTCTGCCACCTTACGCTGGCTGAAAATCTATGAATGAAGAGAAAAAGTTCGTATCTTGGTGTTGTCGGTGTAGGTATTACGATGCAAAAGAGGAAAAGGTACGGAACGGATAGGAAGGATGCAAGGGGAGACAGGCACAAGGTTCGGTCTGGTAGTGGAGGTCTGAGGCTGAGACTGAGGCTGAGACTGAGGCTGGGGTTAGTCAGTTGAGTTGGGTTGTGTGTGCTCTCGTGTTTTATTCACTTATTCACATTTTTACTCTCACACATGGCGACCTACAAAAAGTTCATTAACGGAGCCGCTAGACATGGCCCAGACAGTTTGGTCGCTACCACCGCCACCGCCGGCCGCCGGTACATTACGATACCTACTATTTGGAGTCCACACATATATCACATGGTCGGATTCGTATTTTATCTTTTGGATTCTTGAAAACTTCATCATCATCATTACCAACGTGTTCTCTGAATTATCATATATATGATGTTAATGATGGTTGGTTTGGTCTTTCGTGCGATGCATGTACCTATAGCTTTGTTCTCTTAACTTTGTCGCTTCGGCGATGTCTCGGCTTTCGTCAGACTGTTGCATTGATGGTGTTATAGTTTTTTTTTTTGTTTAATTCTCCAGTGACGATGACGATAGCAGCAAAGAAAGGGGCACGACTCTTGGTCTTTCGTTTGCCTATTAACGCGCTGCCATCTATGCTGGGTGGTTGGCTGGCTGGCTGGTTGGAAGCAAACACAAAGCGAACACTAATACGCCTTTGGGCCTGTTTGACTTTTATTTTATTTTGTTTTTTTTTTTTTAAATAAGGTCTCCAAGTCTAGACAATTTTTCTAACAGAGTGAATGTTTAGATGTGAACAAATATGAGGTGTTTGTTATAAGATTGTTTTTATAAGATAATGATAAATTGTCGGATATGTTTTATCTACGTGAGTAACTAGGTATATTGTTTTTCAATTGAAATTGGATGTATTATTTAAACGTCTTATTTAACACTAAAGTCCACTTTTGATGGACGCTAAGGATAATGAAAGAAATTTTAAAAGTAATCTAACCTGATTATTGTATTGAGTTGGTGGATATTGTGGGATGCTTTATGTTGTACTCCCCCGAATTTTGCAGTCTACACTCTTTAAAACAAAATTGTAATTTTGTTATCAATTTTACGTCTTGGTCTTAAATTAATTAATACATTGTAAAAAGGTAAAATCTACCTACCGAAAGTTTTGTGGAACGAAGTACCGGAAGGCTGATTTCTCCATACCTGAAAGACGGCTATTATGGAAAAGCTTCAAATCCAGATTTTGAATTGATCTATGTAGGTATAGGTATATGAAGATAACTCCGAAACTATTGCTTTTTGCGTGAAAGTTATCAAGACCAAAGCTTTGGGCAATAAAATAATCTTTTATCAGTTCCTAGGCCAACATTTATGTACTGAAACAATGATGCTTTTTCACTTTGTGTAAATTCAGTACTAATCTGGAATGAGTACCTACCTAGGTATATATCTTCTAAATAAAATTTTAAGTTTTATTAAATGTTCTGGAAATGGATTTAACGAGTTTGATTTTCTGTCTGTCTCGGAGCAGTCACCGAATTAAAATTCATTCTAGGTACCGAGCCTAAATAAGATCTACTTCAATTCGAAACACGTGGTGTGACCAGCTGGTTGCACCATCAAAAACAAGAACCAAGGCCATCTAAACTTACTTCATTTTCTGAAACTCTAGAGAATTTAGCTTCGTAGCTATTTTAAAGTACATAAATGTAGGTATCCTTAATACAAAAAGTGTAAATATAATTAATTTTAACGGATAAATAAGATTTAAGCATATTCTAACTTGTATATGTCAAAATGTGATGATGATTGATGAAAACTAGATGAGGATAAAAACTATGAGATGAGATTGTTTATTTTAGTATCTTCATCATCATCATCATCACAGCCAACTATACTATACGCACAATTGAACAATTTCTCTGCCGATGAAGTCACTCCTGATGAAACCATCTCTGTGACCTTAGCCAATTGAGATTGACTAGAGACTAGACTAATTTGTTGTAAATATACGAGTAATTTTAACTAAGAAAAATTGTTGTTCTCGTCGTCGACGTGAAAATAAATCTGGAAATATTATAAATGATCTACTAATGTTTTTTATGTAATTATACTTGTATGTATTTTCAGTCGACTCTCCCTAAGTCGAATTTTTACGGGATACCAAGATTTGTTCGAGTTAGAGAGAGTTTTGGAAAAATTCGAGTTATAGAGAGAAAGATTTTTTTTTTTATTTTTTTTTATTTAATAAAGAAAAGGTTAATATACATACTTACAAAAAGTTAACAAAAAATATAGCTTCTTGATTATTTAAAAAATAATAATAAAATAAGGACTCATGAATTCATCGAAACAAAACAAAAATATAAAATAAAAAATAAAAAACATCTTCTGAATAGGAAGAAACACACGATGGTGGCACAAGCGATGCTACAAATACATATTAAGGGTATTGAAGTGAGACATATATCCAAACACGAATTTCGAAGGAGTAATACTTTTTTATTTTGTTTTTTGCTAAACAAAATTCGACTTAAGGGGTGAAAAAAATGCCAGTAATCAAGAGAATGTGTTCGAGTTAGAGAGAGGTTCGACTTAGGGGGAGTTTGACTCAGGGAATGGTTTTTGTATGGAAAATTGAAGGGAATGTTAAAATATGGCGAAAAAGTACGAGTTAGAGAGAAATTCGACTTAGGGAGAGTCGACTGTATGTACATACATCTGCTATCTCAGATATATTAATATATATTTAATCTTTACAAAAATTCAACTTAACTGTCTGTATTTTAAAAAATGTATATGATGGTAGTGTACAAGTGTATAGAAATAACAAATAAAACTACCTATTCTACCTTACGAGTGTGACAACTTAAGTGGCGGAAAATAATAAAGTCAATTCTTGAAGAGGGGCCTTTCTCCCCCATTTAAATACATATAATAAGCTAATTGGTTTCGTAAATTTCTCAAAATCTAGAAGACATAAAAACATCATATTTTCAATGTTCGATTAAAAATTACTAGGGGCAGTAAATACTCAAATCAAATTTAAAAACCTACATAATTTAACAATTTTGAAAAAAAAAAAATCAGTATACATTTATATTGTATTTTTATTTGATGCAAATTCACTGCTTATGGCGAAAAAAAGCTTAATTGTAATAAATTGGCATTCTTCTAGTCACCAAATTTTCCAAAAGTCAGTTGAACATCTGATAGTAATTATTCTTCAGGTACAGCTATCAGAAGAATAAATAGGAACACATTTTTCTTCCTATTTATTCCTCTGAAAAGTTAACTGAATTTTTAATTGATGATTGAAAATTTGTATCTTAAAGTTTAATCACGTAAACAAAACAAATTGAATTTTAGTAAACAATTCATAGATAGTGTCTCTTTAAAACGCCACCACACAAGCGCCATCAAACTTAACAAAAAAAAGATACCAGTTCAGCGGGAAATCTTTTGATTCAAAAATCTAATAAAATCCTATTATACAATGTTCTATGTTTTAAGTATGATATTCTTCCAAATGTGATCATACAACATCACAGATGTATTATACCTGATTTGTTAAAAAAATTAAATATACTAAATTAAAAATCAAATTGTATTTTTGACGTAGAGAGAATATAACATTGACACACCTCTTAAATAGTATGTGAAAGTGAAATTCTCGAAATTCCTCATCTCAATTAAAAGTGCCTTATTTTATCAAATGAATTTAGCTCTAGAGAGACGACACACAAGAAATAAAAAAAAATAATTGTCTAATAAAAATTCTATAAATAATAAATAAACAAACATTTAAGAAAGAAATAAAAATGTTTAATTTATAAAAGTTGCAGTCTTGCTTGCTTAGTGATACCAATTTTTTGCATTATTAATAGAATTTAGATGTATATAAAAATTTCTTTTCAGTTTCAAACAAAACTTATTTCTGTTGCAAATATATTTTAGATTTACAATTAGATTTCTAATGTACATACACACATACAAATCTTATTCATTTTGTCCATAATAGATACAAAGTATTGTAAGTACTATAAATTAAACGAATTTGGAAAAATTTTCAAAAATACTCTGATGAAATAAACACAAAAATGTCTTGTAAAACTTATACATTGTATTTTATGTTTATTACAAAAATAAATCTTAAGATGTTACTTTGTACCTGTATAAGCGAGAAAAACATTTATTGAATTATACACAAACAAGTAAATTTTAAAATTTGGTTGGTTAAAAACTTCAATTTGAAATAGGTTTCAACGACGCACGGAGACGTTTATAGTCAACCTTAAAATTTGGCCCTTCTTTCCGTTGATTTAAATCGGAATCACCCCTTTTGTTTTGTTAAGAATATTAAATGTTATTAAAGTTTTCCAAAGACTTTTTTAATCAATAACACAGGGGAACACATTTTTGTGGCTGAAAGCAGACAATACTTTTCCGAAAGTTTCTGATGCTCTGAATTTTAACCCGACCGACGTCAGAATTTAATTTAATTTAAATAAAAACTTGTTTTGGCATCTAAGACCCAGAGTTTTTCAGTGGTGACTTAAACCAGAGTTAGCTAACTCTAGAAGTAAATTGCAAGTAAGGAGCTTTGAATTCTGTATTTTTTCAAATCAAAAATGATATTAAGATGAAAGAGAAGACGATGAAAGTGACTCTGTTTTTTTATTTCTATACCTCGATCTGTATCGTACTTAATTGATTTATTTCAAACTAACTTGTGTAATAAATGTTTTTGTCTAGATTGTCATCAGTGAAATGGTAGCTCTTTCGATATAGATTAATGGGTTTATTTTCAAAAAAACAGCTTTATTTATATTTATTTATGTATGTACTTTTATGAGGGGTATGCTCTATCTTTTTTAGAAAAACTTTTTTCTCGAATTACCTACACTCTTTTTTACTGACTTTCTTGATAAGGACTCAAAGGAATTTGAATAATTTGTATTTAAGATAAAGAAATAGAGAAACTTTTGGATTCGTAAAAAAAACAAGCTCGAGATTTTAATCAAACTTGAAGAAGAAAAGAGTAGGTTCAGTAATTATCTCTTTCTGTCTGAATTTGTATCCTATATGCCATCCAGTCTAAACTTTTTAACTTTCTTCAAATTTGGTCCTTAAAGTTATGTTTACCTAAAGGGGAAATTGAGGGTTTTCTTTAGCTTGAAAAATAAGCGTACCTGCCATACAACCGTTGAGAAAAAGAGTGTTTATGTTTTTTTTTTTTTTTATTTTCGTCTTCCTCAATAATATAGCTTAACCGATTTCGATCAAAATTTCTTTAAATAGAATTTTTATCAAAATTTTCAAAAACAAATCTTGTTTAAATACCTATTTGAAATAAATAAATCAATTTATTTTTGAAAAATTCAATATTTCGAACGCTGAATAAGGTTTTTTTTTTTAAGTGTATATGAGTAAATATTTATATATCTTTAAATTTGCATGCTAAATTTGATTAAACAAAAAGTAAAAGAAGATTTATTTAACGATTTTTGAATTTTATTTGCATAAATTCATATTTATTCAATAGCCCACCTACAAAAATGGCAAGTTTTTGTCTATAGTTTAGGGTAGTTAGATTTAAGTTGAGAAACTCTTACACTATGTTAAAACATGAAAAGCCCTTACCAGTCCCTCGTTGAGAAATGATATAGAATAAAATACTCGCGAAGCCCTTTTGTGAGTAACTAACTAATAAATTCGATTTATAAAAATTAGTAAAAGCAGGACCAAATTGTGCCTTGCATCATTGACAAACTAACTGTTATCATTATTGATTTATCGTTCAATTTGGCAATTAACAAAACAGCTTATCAGGCAAGCCTTTTCAGGTTGCTTGGTTTTTAGATGCATTTTTATCTAAATATGTCTTTCCCTTAAATATAATTATAACTTTGTAACTTTTCACTATCCCGTGGCTGTATCAAAACAGTGCTGACTGCAATTGGAGTTGCAACACTTGGATCGTTGAGCTCTTTCCTTTAAAAGAATCTATAAATGGGATACAAATTGAAGCTACGATTTTCCCTTTTTTTTTTTACGAAACTAGCGGTCGTATAAATTTGTAATATTTTCTACGACTTCAGTACAAAATTAACTGAATTTAGTTTTTCCTAGTCAGGTCCTCGACAACATTTGTCGGCCTAGGCAAAAGATTTTATAACTTTCGACGCACTATAGAGATTCGCTATAATTTTGCCTTTGTAGGCCCCAGTTAGTATTGATGATAAAAGCAAAACTCTCTAGAAGGAGCTCGTCAAAAACTAGATTGGGAGGGAAATCGAATGGGAATTTTTTGTCTTTTTTAAGCTTATATTATTTCAATTTATTTCCTAAAGAAATCATAAGCTAAAGACCCAGTTTTTCAGTGGTGAGTTAAACGATAGTTAGTAAATTCTAGAAGTAAATTAACCCACAGTTTAATGGGGAAGCAGTTTTTAGGTACATGGGGAACGACTATAATGAAACTCGGTGGATAAAACATCAAAAGCATCCTCAGGTAACTCACCAAATTTGATGAGTTAACTCTTAAAACTGGACCTAAATATACAATATTTAATCCGGTAACAAACAAAAAAACTTGTATTTAAACTTTTGTATTAAATCAAACATTTGAAAAAATAACCCTTAAAGAATATTAAATATTAGTTATTTTTATTTTAGATTTACCATATAAATCAGATATTATATTTTACTCTCAGCTTAAAACGTAATTTTGTCTCTTAACAGTTCTAAACTACTTTTGCATTATAAAAGCGAGTGCATACAACTTAGTCGTGAGCCTCTTAGTTTTTACTAATTCGTGTATCTAACCCCTCTCCTTATTATAATAACCTAAATATATTTTGCAAAAGCATGAATTATTATTTTAAGAATTTAAACTTCTTGTCAATTAAAAACCTGAAGAACAATGTTAAAAACAATCAAAAATTCGAATTGAATAAAGCAAACAAAACATCCTGGAGAAGGAGATTCGATTTGAATGAACAAAATTTCGATATCTAAACTCACCTATACCCCTTTATATTGACAAAACGTTGATTATCTTTGGGGGCAATTGTCGATCCAGCTTTGGACGCTGCCACACTTTCAGTTCTTTTCTTTAACTCATCGGCAGTTAGATTAAACAATCGCAAGACTCTTTCGTCTTTCATATCAACACGAACAGATTCGACAGTTTGATCTTCAGTCGAGGTTCTCCTCGATCGAATACCACTTACACTATTCAAACATCCCGCACTGATAAAACACAAGGCGGTGATTAATTTCAAACACCGACACATTTTTACTATACAAAAACAAGATGACAATAATTCTTAAATAAATCCTTATTATAACAAAAAAAAAACGACTTTAAAGTTTGATTTAATAAAAAGCCAAATGTTTTTTTTTTTTTTTTTTGAAAAAATTGTTAAACTATTTTTTTAATTCAATTCAAAAATACAGTTTAAGAAAAAAAAGTAAAAAATTGTTTATAAGCAAAACACACTATATCAACAATCTCTGAAGGATTAAAGATATTATAAATTATATTTTGATTTGGTAAGGTAGATGGGTCTTTACTCTTAGAACACCAAGTATAAAATGATTTGCGCGAAGCACTTTTTAAGACTTAAATAACATTTCACTTCTGATATTGCTGGTACTATATCGAACTGATGTACTGTAGATAGAGAGATACTCGGATACATGCTAATATCTTCGTTCTTGTCCAACCGCGCACCTCGCGTACTCTACACATACAGTAGTACACCTATACTCATGCGATGAATTCGGTTTGTTGTTGGTTTGAGAAAAAAAAAAGGAAAAAAACCAACAACAACAACAAACGAAATCTCACAGAAATTAAGTGAAATGAAACAAATCATAATAAAAATGTATCTAGATACATGAATTGTATCGGACTGAGCTTGCCCTCCCCCACCCCCCCTGTGCCGCCCTCTCCTATCCACCTCTTTACCGGTGGCGCGACGCGACGCCGACGCGGCATTCGAATACGAACTTGTTCTTCTTCTTCTATTGAGGAAAATTCTAATAGGCAGTTTTTATTTTGTTGCTTTTACTGTTTCATTGGAAAATTGTTTTTCCTGTGGTTTTATTCGATTTGCACCGCTAGAGATACACAATAATTAAAGACTATGTGGACGGATGGATCTGAAAGGGATTGGTTTGGTGTAAGCGAATTGAAGATCCACAAAAAGATACTTTTGTGCATTTTAATTTTTTTTTTTTTTACATTTTCGGATAAACACCGTATGTGAATGTGGCCAGCGGACCAGGGGAGGAGAAATTGATTGCAGTTGAATTTACTTCGCAGTTATTGGGTTGTAATTGAGTTGAAGGCCATGGGAAAATCGGAAAATGATTTTTTCCTTAATTTCTGGCTCGTGGCTAGAACGTCATATTTAACTTGAAATATTTATTAAAATGATGTCAAACAAAAATGCAATAAGTTTGTGTGGCTGTGTGTGTGAATGTTTTTTTTTTTTTTGTTAATATTGTGCAGATGCAGATACGGAAAGCCGGCTTTTGGATCCAACATCGATTTGAACTTCATACACAATTATTGCACATGGCGGGAAATAACAGTCACTCTTCTTGATGAGTTGGACTATTCAATTTATGCCATTTTAGTATAGCTGCACAGTTGCGGAGTTGCATGTTGCATACAACAGTGTGGCGGTGGTTATTCGTGGAATATCTATACTTCTTGGAAAAGTGGGTGGTTAAGCAACTTCTTTGGGGCAATGCAAAGTGAAATTAAAGAAATGTTGCTGGCTGGAAAATCTTGATGCGTGTCTTGCATACCACATACCTAAATAATTATATGATGGGTTTGATTGGCGAGCTATTAAAGAAGTGGCAGGACGGGATGGTGCAGTTTCGTTCTAAGTTGATAGATAGGTTGTAAAAAGGTACTAGGTATTATATTTACATACAATATGGGATGAAGTAGTGCAGAGTGATCTAAATGAATTTGTAAGTCAGTAAAGGTATGGTATGTATGTATAACATTTTTTTGAAAAAAAAAAAAATTATGACGAGTTTAAATAATACTGTAGGGAATTCCGTGTTCGGAAATTAGGTACCACTCATTTTTTTTTCTGGAAAAAAGGCCTGACAAATTTTCAGGCAATTTTTGTTCTTTGATTCAAAGAAAAAATTCGGAATTTCTGACGATTATTCATGCATTGTAGAGGTTTTTTCGTATATACTTTTTTGTCTTGCCTTTTTCATTTAAAAAAGGGAAAATATATCAGAATTAAATAACCAAAAAAAATTGCTGGATTTATGAAATGAAAAAGAAAAAAAAAACCTGTTGCGCAATTTTGAATTTCTATGATTTTCCGTGCATTTGTGTGGATGAAATTTAGTCAAAAACCGTTGTTGTACTCAAAAAATTCGTAATTTTTCACAGAAGAGATATCTCTCTCTCTTTGGAAAGTTAAAATTTCCCCTATCTGTTATTTTCTGTGCAAGAAATTTCTATTGACGTAGAAATTCACAATTCAGCAAAATGGTAGTATGAAACTAAATTAATAAAAATGAAACATAGTGTCAAGCGTGTCATTTACATTAGGCCTTACGGAACGTACACCTATACACACTGATGAATTAGTGTAAATTTGCGTTCCGTACTTCTTGCATTTTCGAATTTTTTTACTAATTTCATCCTCTTTTTTCGAAATTTGACAGTTTGTGAGTTAATAGGCATTTTTCTTTCAGAGCAGAGCTTGAACTGTCAAACAAAAAATTGTGTTTCTTTTTTCTTCAAATTTGTGTTTCTTTTTTCGTTCTGAACGTGTTCTGAGCGTGTTCAGAGTGCGCTCTATGAGCTCAGAATAAAATAACTGAGCAGACAAAGTTAAATGTTGAATACACGCATTTGACAGCTAAGAGTTCAGGTGTATTTCAAAAATAGTTCAGAGTGCTCAGAACACGCTTC
Source organism: Leucozona laternaria (assembly GCA_932273885.2). NCBI lineage: Eukaryota > Metazoa > Arthropoda > Insecta > Diptera > Syrphidae > Leucozona > Leucozona laternaria. The sequence goes on along the minus strand of OW026368.1, from coordinate 29,768,276 downwards.
GTTCAGAGGACGTTCAGAATATACTCGAAATGCTCGGACTCTGTTCCAGAGCTCTAATTTGAACTTAAATAGAAAAACGCCTAGTATGCACAAAGTTAAGTATTTCTGAGGGCTCAGAGGAATTAGCAAATTGTTCCAAGATTTGCCAAGTATACGCTGCCGATGCAAAACGAAAAATCCCAACAAATCATAAACGAAAAATTTCGTCCCCCTTTTCGTTATGCCAGCGTATTGCGTATTGTATTGCGATTGATGAGTGAAATTTATAATTGTAGCAGATTGTTTGGAGTAGTTTAATTGCGTGCGGAAAAGTGACATTTGAGGTTTGTTCATGTTTGTATTTGTTGTTTCTTTCGTTACAGTAGAGCGTTTTGTGATTTTTTTGCCATAGGTGACGCTTTCTATTGTCATTTTGTCGCTGTGGTTTCCGTAAGAATTTTGCTGTGTGTGTTGGAGACCACAGAAAAAGTTTGTTTGGCATTAGCAGCATATGCTAGACATTGGGAAATAATTTTTGAATTCCAAACGAGTTGTTTTTGCAGACTCATTGTCAGTCTCATGACTAGTCAACTTTAAGTAAGGGCAGCAAGCGATACGTGACAAGTGACGACTGATCAACAATTTCAAGCGAGAACTGGCCATGCATTAAGAGATAATTTTCTTGAGAAGCTATAGTTGTCAAATTCTATTGATAAGTATGGTTCTCAAACATTGGCCGCGTTCGGCTAATTATCCAAAGCTATCCCGATAAGATTGTGTTGTTATAATCTCTTTCTAAAGAAAAGCTGCTGCATCAGAAGACATCTGATGCAACAATAAATCAAAGCTATCTGAACTTTTTGTATAGGTCTGACTATCTGACTACCACCCGAACAAGGGCATTGACATCGCATCGAAGATAATATTCGTAATACATTGTCGTTCAGGATTCGATAAAAAAAGAAAAGATTGGAAAGCTGAGTGACGTTGCTCTGTCGCTCAGAAATGTCGCTTGTCACTCAGTGACTATATATGTATGTGGCCGTAACTAATCTATATGTATTGTTGACTCTTGTCGCTCAATACATGGCCGAGCCCTAAGAGAGCAAGATCTATAGTGAAGCGATAGGTAGGTAGGTAAAATGGCGGTTCTGAGAACACCTGTTCCCGTAGAACCCAATTAGCGCTGTAGTGCGCCGTTTTGATACCATAACTCGTTTGACCTGATTTGTTTCTTGATATAGGGGTTGTTTTTTTTTTTTTTTTCTTTTATTAAACTAGACAAAATTACTTGGGGGACTAGGTTATTGTTTTATCACGCAGCCCTACAAGAGCACCAAGCTCACGACTGTGTGCTAGGTGGTTCCGGTGGGGTTGCGATCCAACCATATAGCCCTTCACCAGATCCACTCTATAGCCAGTTCATCATCCGGTCTAACTTTAGACAGTTATGTCTGTAAAACCGATTGTCACATTGTAAACTGACGATATAATTTTTATTCATGCGATTTTTGTAATTTAAAAAAAATTATCATCTGAGACCACTCTATTCACCATTATGTTTACTGTTTTCACACAAAATTTTCTTAGCAATGTGCAGTGGCACCGAGACGCATAAGAAGACTGCGTATACTGAAGAGAATTTTGCATCCGTTAAGGAGAGTGTTGAAAAAGATTCAAATTTATCCATTCGATGTATTTCACAAAAACCTCATTCTTCCGCTGTCCACTGTATGGACAATTTTACGCCAAAATGTTGCTTTGAAGGCTTAAAAGATCCAGCTTGTGCTGAGGAATCGTTTGCATTGACATTTTGATAAAAAGGGCCAAAACCAACTGCCATTAAATCAGCTGTTTATCGAAAAATTGTGTTTACTGATTAGTTTTAATTTTTGGCTCAATGTGCAAAATTGTTATATTTGGAGCGAAGATAATCCCCATGAGATTATCGAAACGCCGGTTACATCCCGAAAAATATACAGTTTGGCGTTCTTCTTCAGACCTATTTTTCTCAGTTCAGAAATTTTGGGATTATGGCGTTTAAGAGCATAGAATGTTAAAAGTTTATTGTTCAGGTCACTAAAACAAATTACATGCTTAGAACGTTATGTATAATTACAATCTCATGGAAAAAAATAAAACAATTTAAACCATTAAAAATATTTGAAAAAAAAATTATCTAAAGTACATAGTACAAAGTACAATTTCTGAAAAAGATAGATTTGCAGGAATGTGGTTTTGATTTCTTATTACGAATTGATAGACATATATTATTGAGTGTTCAAAATTTCCAATTTATTTAGTTTGTTGTTTGTCTGCGAATTCAATAAAAATCAAAAGTTTTTTTTTGTTATTAAATTTGAATCAACTATACATATCTATCATCTATGTTCTATGATGCATAGATACAGCAAGAGTATCCAATTATACGATAGCTTGTTTTTTCTTAGAAATTCTACTCTAATCGTCGTTAAATGTCAAAGCATTCTTCTTCAATTAATTACGCGTTTCGTCTCTTGATATTGTGCGTATGCGTATAAGGTCAAAGAAAGTGCGTAGACCAATGACCCCCCCAATAAGTGTTTTGTTTACGTGCATGAAAAGAAGCATTATTTAATAAAAAAAAAATTCGGCGAACATCACATTGAGAAAATTGAGGCCTATGTTTGTTTGTTAATATAGGCCTATATAGGGGAGGTAAATCTATGACAATCTTAAGTAATAGAAAGATCTAGGCTTGGAAGGATATCACCTATTATTTTCAATTGTGATCTTAAATTGTTATAAATGGGAATTTTTTGTTGGGGTTATTTGATGTGTGGAACTTTTATGTCTTGATAAGATTTTCAGCGGATATCAAAGCACGCGTAGGATTCAAAATTATAAAAACAAATTTTAAAACGAAAAAAGCGAGAACAAAAAGCTCGTGGATAACTGGGGCCTTCCTGACTTCCAATATCAACTGTATTCGTGGTGCAGTATAGTCGGGAAAAGTGGAGAGAATCAACAATTATCTGCTGAATTTGATCTGCTAATAGCCCAAGGAAATTGGACAAAAACAGGTAAGGCCTCGAAAAAAATCCTACAAAGTGGAAGGCTTTATTCTAACGTGTTAAGCATATCCAAAAAAAAATAGCTTTTATTTTTTTTATTATAATTTTAATCATGGAATTGAAGTTTCTTTTTAGCACAGACTCTGGAATTGTGGAGTTCAAACAAAAAGATATTTTTTTTGTCAGTGGCAGTGGTATAGTTTGACATTTATTGGCATCAGTCAATCCGATGATTGGCACATTCGTTTTTAAGGATTTTATTATTATTTTTTATTTATTTTAAAGATTAAACATTTAAATTATGTAATTTTTAAATTTAAAAAAAAAATTACTTTTACCAAAAAATTGTATATGGAGGCCAATGATTGGCATGTCCTACTTATTGGCGAAGTCATAGCTTTTCAATCGAATAGCTAACACATCCTACAAATATTTTTGAAGTATTAAAATATTATAATTCTATATTTTCTTTATTGTTTATTATTTGTTTGTAGCTTTTTAGCCTTTCGTCAAAATATGTCGTGAATAAGATTTGTCATTTTATTAAATCATAGGAGTGTGTTTCTAGACAACACAGAAGGCCACGTAATGTCAAGCAACGGAATCACTGGTGACGACGACGACGATGACGACGGTAAGTCGCTCCTTGTTGCCTTCATGCGCCAAATAGCTGTGATTACTCACTGTCTAGTGTCTAGAGTGTCTGGTCTACCACTGCCTTATTGTGTTGAAGTTTTAATGAAAGACACGCTGACTCTGAACTCTGATGTCTCGTCTGTCTACCAACCAACACAACAAAGTCATAACACTTTAGCTATGAGATGAACGAAAAATCTCAAAAAAAAAAAAAACACACTTGGGCCTGGGGCATATAAACTATCGTTCTCCCATGTGAGAATTATTGCCACTAAACAAGCAGAGCTAGTTGAAGACAGTGCAGCGGGGCTGAGACAGCAGGGTGCCAAGTGCAACGAAAAGGTAGACAGCGAGGAGGAGTTAAGTAAAGCAATCGTCTGGCCTGCTGTCTGGTGCAAATGCATTCACGATATACACGGGCAAAATGTTGTATATGTATGTAGGTATATAAACTCAGCGAATGCAACTTTCTGCCGTAGCACACATTCTGGCACACATCACAACGTCATCGTGATTATGATAATTATCGTCTTCGTCATTATTATCACAACTATCACTTGCTGACTACTGTGGCTGGTAGGACTAATGTGACCAACGTTACAGAATTAAGTTGACAAATAGATTTGTCTTCAGATTTGGAGATTCATTATTTTTTTTGTTGGAGTGGTCTGGCACATTCTTACGAATTCATTGAATGTAATATTTCTTAATGCTTACAAAATTTTAGCTTGAATTATAACAGATAATGAAGTTTAATTAAAATCTTTGGAACCATTCTCGACCGTTTTTTTGCAAGTGACTCAAAATATGCCAATTTATAACAGTTATGATTATAGGGTTGCTGTTGATATATCCCCAAGGCCCTTTCGCCAGTGATGAGCACATACTTCGTTGAATATTTCATACTTGTAGTGCCATGAAACTGTTATACCTGTTATAAATTAACATGTCTCTAGTCTCGTTATATTTTATTAATGCTCAACACCCATTGCTATGCCAAAATATGCAGTAACATTTGGGCTTCTACGGTTTTATTTATGGAAGTGACTCTAGACATGCCAATTATAACAGTTTTGGATTATAAAAGTACTGCTTGTGCAGCTCCGAAGGACCCAGAGCCCTCCGCCGGTTCGTGGGTATACTTCAGGCACCCAGAGTTTTTTTTTTCAAGTCGCTCGAAGCTCACGCACACAGTTATAACTGTTATAAATTGGCATGCTTCTAATCGTCCTTTATTTAGACCTTCGGTATAATTAAAATTTAACCTTGCTCGATATAGTTGCCAACAAGAAAAAGACTACCACACTATAAACCAGGATACAGCCGAGGAAATTAATAATCGGATTTAAAGGCGGTAAACCTACCTAGTAGCAGAAGCAGAAGCTATTCAAGGCGTGTTCCTCTGAAAGTAGTCAATGAACAGACATAATGTTGCTTGCTCCGGCCGGTACCTACTACCTACAAGAAGAACAAGACATTCACATGCCACCATATATTCCTCTCTCAACCAGGCCAGACCAGACCAGGCCAGATTAAGGTTTATGCTAGTCGATTGCAGAATGAGTGCGAACTGACAGATTGACTGACTCTCAACTGACTGTTGGTGCAGCTGCATTGGTTGCACCACCATCATTGCACTTCATGTCTGGGAGGATTGCTCCTGTTATCATGTTGTGCATAGTTTTCATTCCGTTTTTACTATTTTTTTTTTTTTAACTAAAACAGTCTCGTGTGCTATGAAGGCACTCGGCATTTAAAAGTTTCAATATTTATGCGTCTGAATGTCTGGTCGGGTTTCGAAGAAGACGAACAAGAACAAGCACAAGAATGCCCTCAAAGTCGAAGAAATGACTGTAAAAGCCTCTTCCACATGGGAAACTATAAAAATCCTCATAGGGTGTAGTGTATGTGTATTCATCAGCGCGAATATTTATGTTGGAACTTGGAACTAGTGGTGCAAGGCGCGAGATTGTCTGTGTTGCAGTGTGCTGACAAGTCAGACACCGATTTCATGGTAGAGCGTGATGGAGGTGAAGGCACATCATCACCGAGACGATTAAATAAGCATTTCATACACGTCTGGTGAATCTGAGATTTACTAGACGAATTAATGATGCACGCACGTAACTTGTGTCGTCTGAGGCTCTAAGTATCATTCCCAGTACCTATTAGTGGCTTGGTTATCTTTTGTTGGGTTTTCTTTTTATTTGCTCACCTGAGAGCTGACGCTGAGTCTCTTCGGCAGGCTGCACTGCTGCAGTGGCGTGCTTCGACTTAATGACCAAATAAAACTTAGATAACTGGAGTTCTAGGTATAAATTTATTTCTCTTCCGGGCAGTAGTTTTTTTTTTTTTTTTTTAATTATTGTGTGGGCTTAACTATATTCATGTTATGTTAAGCTCATGAAGATTTTTCAATGTTCACATAGGTATTCTATTAAATATATTTGAAGAAGGGAAATAGTCGAAGAGTGAATCATTCAAACCTGAATCATCGAAACGTGATGCATTCGTAATACTCAAAAACCAATATATGTATATAGAAATCAAAGGTACAAAATAGTAGAATATTCTAAAGATAGTAAGAATGTATGGTCATTTGTAAAATATGTATGTAAGGAATGCTTAGATTTAAGAAATTCTTATCCCCCTTTGATCTGGCTATAGGATCTATAAACCATTCACTCTCCCAATTATATTTTTTGGCTAAAAACTGGAACTGGAATAAAATCCAGAAAATTTTGGAAAAAAAGACATTTTGGACAAAATATTAAAATAAGAGGAATACAAAAATATGAGGTGATTCAGGTTTAAAGTGAGGCTGAACTTAAAATCAAAAGCTGGTGCGGAGTTAGAATGGATTTGGTTTGATAGTTAGTTAAATGACTTGCCTACATACATGCCAATTGTGTTGAAAGACTCATCATAAATCAGCTTCATCTATAATTCAAAATCTTTTGATTTTCTTCAACTGTCAAATTGATCAACAATAAGTTGAAACATGTATGGTGTGCTTAAAACGTTGCTATCATACTTGTCATACACGTGTGTTTCACAATCATAACTGCAGTAGGGGGCTTAATTCAAAAGGTTCGAACATCCTAGGTCTTTCAAGATTGCAGCTTTCTTCAACCTTCCTTTTGATTTTAACAGGAAAATTGTATTTCATAAATAAACAGTTATGATATTGTTTTTTCTTTTAGCACTTTCGCAAAAATTGTTGTTTTTTATTAATTGTTAAATACATATATAAAATATGAAAAATTTTGAAAAATTTTGAAACACTCATTTGTCCTCAAGCTATTTAAATAAGCTAAGAGTTATTTTAAAGAAATCAATGCATAATTTGATTTGCTATATCAAACTTGGAAATCAGGCTTTTCTAAAAAGATTCATATGCAGTAAACAGATACTAAATTTCTGTAGTATCACACATTTTTTTTTAAATAAAAAATTATTACTAAATTGTTATTCTAAAGTCTATTTGAGAAACTTACATTTTCCTAACAACTTATTATTCAGTGAAATATATCTAGAACTTGGAAGCACAAGCTTATGCTCATCCATCATGATTATTTAGGGTTGTTATTTTTTAAACTTATTCGATATTGTGAATAGTGTTTGAATTCCATTAGAATAAAAATCAGGGTTATCAACACAGATTGATAGAAATAATCATAGAAAGCTGTTATTATTTAAATGTTGTCAAACTCTTAACTAGTTTGATGACATAATTTTAAGACAAGAAAGTATGCATTTGGCAATAATGTCACTAAAGTTTTGAGTATATATCTGCTATTACAGAGAAATCTCGTGAAATCGATCACTATGGCGGATACGTAATATTTTTTAGAATCCTACGCATTTATGAAATTTTATACAGATACATAATGTATTTATGTACCTACATAGTACTCGTTCTCACTTATTTAATTCCTATTATTATACTAGATTGGATCGGTCTTATGTTTTAGTTTTTTGGAAGAAATGTCGATTTTAAGTTTATCTCTAGAAACTGCTTAATATTTACATTGAAAAAGAAAACAACTTTATTTATTTATTTTTCTCCCGAATCCATCTGGACTCCATACAAGTTTCAGTCCTAATACGTATTGGATGCCCTGGAGGTAGACTCAGACCAAAACGAGAACAAATATTAATATTGAAAAGGAAAAATGTAGGTGCTTTACTTGAAGAAAATTATAACTACATAATAATGCATTTTTTTTTTCTAATGACTTAGGGTGTTAATAACGATACGGATTCACCTCCATACAATAGATATTATTGCATACTATATATGGGTTACCAACAACAAAAAGCTATAAATAAAAACCTGATCACCAAAATTTTGGTATGCAAGTTGGTATTTATTGATTTATATTTATAAACTTCTATTCAAGAAATCAATAAAACACTAAATTAAAAAAAAAGTGTTGAAAATCAAAAAAATTACAATCTATGCACTTTTAGTTACCTTTTTATTACTATCAAGAACTTTCTACATACAAAATTTCATAAAAATCCGTTTCGCCGTTAATAGAAAATGAATATAAACAAGGGAGGGAAAATGGATCATTATCATAATGGCATCGATAGAAAGCTAAAGACAACTAAATTGGAGTTAACTTCTAGTGGTTTGTTTTTTTATTATGGTGACAGAAACTCTAAATGAACAAAATCAGAAAAATAGCTTTTCAGTAGCAATGGGTGCAAAAGACTTAATGACTTACATGGACTTTTAGCTTTTTGATTACACTTTTACCTTTGGGAATTCTTTTGGCAAGAAAAGTTGGGCATGCATACTACGAAAGTCCCGCGCTGGACTTTATTCGTCATGGCAGAGGTAATGTGTTTAGAACATATTCATCCTACGTCACTGTCTTTCATCAAAAAATGATTCTATTTGTCATTCTTCTTCCGAAACATCAAAACTACATTCATTATCCATGGAAAACTTTACATTACAAATAAAAAAAAAAATGACAAATGCGAGAAGTGAACGCTTGTCTGTTTTATTATAGCACTTTTTCTTCAGCAACAGGTGACTTTTGAAGAGAGAACCAATATCCCTATAACCGGCAGCACAAGGCCGCATCGAACCTTGGCTGCGCCTGCAAATTCGTTGAAATGTTTTTTTTTGTTGAAGACATATTTCTTAAGGAGCTTATAGCTTAAAATAGTTTTTTGAAGACGCAGTTTTTTACAAAAAGGAGACACCATGAAATTTTATATTTTTTCTTAAAATATCTCAAACGATTTTTCTCCTATTTGTCTACTATAAAGTCAAAAACTACGAATATTAGTCAATAAAATGTTATGAATTATAAGTTCTAGGTTTATTTCTTCTCATAGGTCATTTACCCTTAATTTTTGTTTAATGTGACATTAATATTGTTTATAAATTTATTTGAAAATTAAAAAAAAAATTATTTAGACCAAAGTTATAGAAAATCATATTTTCAACAACTTTTTTCTATCATTTTTAGTTTTAAGCTGAAAATGAGTGAGTTATCTAATAAAAACTACTTTGCCAATAAATCAAAATGGCGCCCAACGTTAATTTGGTTTTTTTTTCAAATGTATAGGTACATTTTCACTGGGCTATACTTGTTCATTGCAAAGCAGTTGACCGGTGTACGGAAGACTCTAATTGACTTTAACTGCCGGTTTTAAATATTTGCATGGGCAATTTCGATTAGAATTTCTGTCGAGAAATTAATATGAGCTCTCTTTTCTAGGCAAATATTTATTTGTTTTTAAGTCCAAGCAATAGTTTTTGAGACTTCAGACCATTACAAAAGTCATTCCTGGTTTTAAAAACCTATGATTAAGGCAACTAATTGTTTACGAATATTAGATTGGTACTTTAAAAATAGGTACTTAAAAGATTCCCCAGAGCTACCTGATTCTCTAGAGCGCCACAGTGAGTTGCACAATATGTTCCCAGACGAGAAGCAATCCTGACCGCATGAGATATACAAAATATTGGAAGCCCACTAAATAAACATAAATAAAATACAACAAGAAACATGATAAAAAAGAAATGAAAGCGTGCACATTTAAAACGAATGAATAAAAAATAACAAACAAAAAAGTCATCATATCGTCTGCCCCACCATCTTTCCACCTTAAGTTGCAAATGAGTGAATGCAGCAGCGCCCCTAGGTTGCCATCTCCATATCTCCATCACCGATTGGAGGCGAGACAAGAGGCCAATCGTTGTCGTTGTCGGTCGTTGTGGTTGTAGACGTCTCCGTGTTTTCTGGCGAGACATTTGATTAATTTGAGGCGAATGTATTTTTGGGTAATCTTTCGTGATGATGAGGCACAGACGATGAGCTGGGCGCTGGAGTCCTCTCTCCCAAGCGATGGTATCAAGTGCATGCAATCTAAGTTATAATGCAGATTGCACTGCCTTAATGCAGCCAGCTCCTGTCCAAAATAAATAAAAACACGAAAAAAAAAGAAATTATATTTCGCATTTGGGTTACGAATTCAAGATTTGAGAATTACACCACGTCAAACATTTCCCTAACCACATTCAGATGAGTGCCTCGAGGAGTCAGACAGTAGACAGACAGACAAATCTGTGTTTTGGCTGCTCCTTCCTGCCTGCTGATGCTTATACTGCCTACTGCCTACTGGCTACTGCCAACTACCTACTATACTACTGCCCATTGGACACATGGTTATGCCCCCGAAAATAAAACTAATGACGGGTTGTTTTGACTGAGATTGGACACACACAAAAATGGCAAGACAGCTCAACTGCTGCGTTCTGCTCTGCACTTCGCTGTCTGTTGTCCGCATGCGCCCATGGCGCAGGTGTGCAATCAGGCATCGTGAGAGGAGATTCCATATAATTGTATAGGTCTGTCTACCTACTCCTCTTCATGCAGAGTGCGTTCGTCTTCGTCTTCGTCACCTCGGTGTCCAGTGTCGTCGGTTGGCCAGCGAGACGACACCAACGAGGAGCAAAACAAAAAGGAGAAAAATGAGGTGCAGTTCAAACAGAAGCCAATTTGAATTTAATGCTCGGGACGTGGTCCTGCGCCCTGAGTATACTATACCAATTTACTTGGCTTGTTGAGGCTAGTTTCCCAGACAGGCAGAAACACAACTGAAACAGGATTCCAGAAGAAGCTATTAAAATTGTCATGTCAAGTTGGATGTTAATTTATTGCTGGAAGAAAAAAATAAAAACAAAAACTGAAAATTGAAGCTTCTGTGTAAATTATTATTATTCACGCAACAGGAGCTGTTGCAACGCGTTTATGAGGTGTTTCCAAAAATGTTTTGCTGTGAAATTGACCGTAAAGTGATTAGCTATAGAAGCTTCTTCTTTTGTAGGCCTTTCCTATAGATATACAATGTTGCTTCATGGTCCTTGGGGCTTCTCTTTTACAATGTGGCACTATTACAATTTTCAAATTTGTATGCTCTACTCTGGATAGGTGACAAATTGTTCTATTATGGATGCGGTAGGTAGGTTTATACTTCTTGGTGTTAATTGCATTATTTTGCAAGTCTATTGATCTATAGTCTGGAGTTAAAACTATAAAATCAGTTTATTTAAATCAAGTTCTAGATCGTTTCTCGTTTGTACCTGTTAGCTGTTACTGAAACGTTTTAAGACAAAGCGGAATTTATTGGAGGCCATACAAATCTAAAACAATAAAGCTGTGTTGTTTGGCAATTTTGAAGACAATTTGTCTAGAAAAGAATTCAAAGTTGGACAAAGAAATAAAAGCCAAAACGTTTCTCTTCCATTATTTTATCAAATCGGAAGACACTTAGCATTCTGATTTCAATGAATTCCAAAAATGAAGATGCTACTGATGTTGATAAGTTTCTTGAGCTATTTGATCAGTTTTTAAGTCTACAGGAAAACCTTGTCATTGAAATTCACCTTAAATGGTAAGAATTATTTGATGTTCAAGAAGGATTACAAGGTTTTAAACTGAAAGTTAAGCCTGTTGTCGGTAGTATTATTCCTTTCTCTTCTTTTGTGGATGATCCCATTGAAAGTCATTAATCAAGCGGATGCTATACTTGTACGGATTCAGAAAGGCTTTATTCTCAATATGCCACAACATATTGCTTCGTAGCATAGGCATTTGTAATAAATTTGTCACAAGATTCTTTTAAAACATAATAAGGATTACGTTTTTACTCTTCACCGTTAGAGTTTTGGTAAATTTTTCGCTGATTATATGGATAATATGGATCTCAAGACTAATGTTGGTATGAAGTTGTTTCGAACTTATAGACCACAATAACAACTCTCGCATAGATTAGCTTGAGAAAATGATCAACAAAGATTGTCTGCAAGAATTTTGATGATTTGATTTTTTATTTATAGGTAGGTAGGTCAGTAGGACCAGTGTTCAAATCGAAGAATCAAATAAGAACTCGGCATTTGGAACTTCAGTCCAAAAACAATTTCATTTCCCCAGGCTTTCTTATGTCCAAGCAAACGTGGTATTTTATATAATTGTTTAACTTTTCATAACTTTAATAAATATCACGTCATTTCATTTAATCAGCACACGATGGAACAAATTACTTAGCCTTGGCTGACACTAAGGAACGGTACGGAGATTGAGAATAAATTCCTATAGCCTTGGCCGAAGTTAAGACGAATGCAGAGTGTGGGATTAAATCCCTAGCCTTGACCAAAATTAACGATACTGAAGGTGGATTTTATCCTAGCCTTGACTGAATTTACGGCGAGTGAAGATTGGGATTAGGTCCCTAGTTTTAGTGTACGTCATAGAGTACCTATATTACCTAGAGAACCGACCGGTACCCCTCTTGCCTTAAACACCCGCAAATTTTATTTGAGATGAGTAAGTGAAAACTCTCTTAGTTTACTATTTTTTCCTTATCCGTGAATCCGTGTGAATGGTGGATATAAAAACAAATTGGCGCATTAGTTCAAAAAGGTACGTGTCTACGGTTTAATTGTGAACAAAGTGGTGGCATTAGCTCAAAAAGGTGCGTGTCTACGATTTGCACACCTAAATCGTAGACACGTACCTTTTTGAGCTAAGAAACTAGAGTGCGCTTCCAATTTTCGGTAGGTGTTTTTGTTTTTTTTTTAAACATAAATATTCAAAAATATTATTTAATTTATTACCCGGGAGCAACAATGACCGATATTCTTCATAGTTTAGGTTGACAAAAGGTTAAAAAAAGAAATTTAACTACGAAATTAATAAATTTCTCAATTTTTGAATTTAACTGATTTTTGTTTTAAATACCCGGGCGGTCTTATTCACCTTATTGAGCAAACTGAGAAAATTGAGCGAACTCCTTTAAATTGAAGCGAAGTTGGTTCGGCCCCATTTAAAATGCATGGGACAACAACTACATACACAAATTAATGGAGTTTTTCCTCTCAGTACAGCTTGTAGGGTGGAAGAGAACGACCGCCTAAGTCGGTTCTCTAGGTAATATAGGTACTCTATGGTGTACTTCACGACAGATTATGGGATAATTTCCCTTGCCCGATATTGACTCTAAACCACAGATTAGCCATATGAAGATAAGAATGTTTCTTACGTTTCACCCTCCAAAACCCATTTGTTAACACTGTTGTATTTGTAATTTCATTCCGCGTCGATGAATAGATGTGAATTGCAACAACAATTTAACCAGGTGTGTGAAGATCCCTATTATGTAGGTTTTTATACACAGCACATCCTCAGTTTTTATCTTCAATCTGACAGTTCAAGCTTGTAGGCAAATTAAAATGGCTTCCGGGGATTCTCATCTTCATGTGGGTAATCTGTGCTCTAAACCTAAGGCGAAAAGGGAGATTGTGAATTAGGATTATATGATTATATCCCTTACTCCCTAGCCTAAGTAAAGTCGGAGGGTGGTTTAAGTTTTTGAGATTAGATCCCTAGCCCTAGCATTACCACAATGTTGAGGCAAAATAAGGGGGAAAGGCGAATTTACCGGTGATTTACCCAGCTGTTTAATTGTTGGTCCTTATAAAAGTACTCAATTTAATGTTCTTGTATCTCGTTAGTACCGCGGATGCAAATACCTTATGATTTCTGTGGAAACAAGTACGTAAATGTGAACCGAGAAATCAGAAAAATATCATCTTGGTATTTTCGAAAGCAACCTCAGTCGCTTCATCAGTTGGTTCGTGTGTGGTCATTTCTCGTGTATTTGGTTTGATTTTTGTTTTTTAGGGCGATTTCGTTATAGACGATTTTCGACATCAATTTCTAAATGACAATATTTTTTACTTTTTTTTTTTAATAAAAATGCAAAGTATAAGAACCATATTTATTAACAAAAACAAAAAATGAGACCTAAGTTAAAGAGAATTTTTTTTTTCGCTTGAGAACATTGACATACGAAGAGTCGGTACACGAACTGCAATTATCATAACTGGTAACACACGCGTGACAAAGCCATTACCGACGGTTTTCGGCTATGATTTACTTGTTAAACGTGTGTTGACAAATGCCATTTAACCGTTTGACAAAAACATGCAAATATTTGTTCTTACTTTTTTAGCATTATTGATTGCAAACAGCCAATATAAGTTTGTTGCACCCGCGATACAAAAGATATAAAAGTTAGGTTTTTCGACAGAAATGAAGTTCTAAGGTAAAAGTAAGAAGAAATTAAAAACAAAATTAATTCCATCGTAATTAGGAGTAAATTAGGATAAAAAAAACGTTGATTGAAATTGGTTGCACCCGCGATCGCGATATTAGGATCGCGGGTGCAAATTATTGACTGCTAACATTATTATGTGATTTATCATATTTTATCGATAAAATATGCCTCGAATAAGTATCTCTGCAGTTCAAGTTCTTTTTTCAACTATTTAATAAAATATCTTATCCTTTTTTTTATAAAAATATCAGGTTAAATGACAGTTAAACAAGGAAAACAGACTACTTCACAGAAATATCGAGTTTTTCAATAAGAGCTACAAAAGTTTTTTTAAATAAAACAAAAACGGTTTTGGATATCAATGAAATTCTTTATTCCTGTAGTACGTTCGATGCCATTATGTATGGAACTCGATTTCTTTTCCATGGCCACCACGGGCACGCTTGCAGAAGTCCAGACGCTGAAATCAATTTTTGACGGTTTTCAAGCATAAATCGGCCGATACTGCTGCAATTTCACGTTCGATATTCGTACAAAGTTCATCAATCGTCGCTGGCTTGTTGGCATAGACCATAGACTTGACGTAGCCCCACAGAAAATAGTCTAACGGCGTCAAATCGCACGACCGAGGCGGCCAAGCGACTGGACCATTTCGTGAGATAACACGTTCTCCAAACTTGGTTTCCAATAAATTGATTGTGACATTCGCTGTGTGACTTGTGGCGCCGTCCTGTTGGAACCACACCTCCTCCAAGTCCATATAATCCAATTGGGGCCAAAAATATTCGGTTATCATTGAACGGTAGCGATCCCCATTCACAGTAACGTGCCGGTCTTGATCATCATGGAAGAACTACGGGCCAATGACGCCGCCGGCCCATAAACCACACCAAACCGTAATTTTTTCGGAAGCAATGATAACTCATGGAGTACGTGTGGATTGCTGCCTGACCACTGTTGCCTGTTTATTGACGAAGAAATTCAGCCAGAAATGAGCCTCATCGCTGAAGATAATTTTTCGATTTTTAGTGCTCTTAACGTTGAGGCCACTGACTCCGAATTTTGGTAGTAAATTTTAATAATTTCGACTCTTTGTTGGCTTGTATATGAAATGGCAAACCTTACTGAAGAGAAATGTCAAAAGAGCGGCAAGAAATATGGCGTCGTTTGCTGTCCCTGTTATTGTACTTTTGTAGCGTCCCTGTTGAAAAACCCCTTATAAGTAGGTGAAAACTTAAAGAAAATGCTGAGCTTCATACATTCATTGAAGAAGAGAAGGGAGTGTTAGATGATAAATGGGAAGGACTGAAAAACATGCAAGGCAAGCAGTTAAAACATTTCTTCAAATCTGAAGACGGCATCAACATAACTGTGGCACGAACCTTATTGTCTCATTGCATAGAGCACAGTAATCTACCACGGAAACAGACAGTGATTGGAACAACTTATACCTTCAGTGCACGAAGAAAATTTGTTTCCTGACTTATCTGCTCCTTTTGTATCGGACGAGTCCTGCCTATAGCATTGAAACCTGCGGATTTCCGGTGATGCAGAAAATGAAGCTTTGAATTGAAAGTCCCCATCAACAACTCCTCGTGAACCCTCTATATTACCAGCAGATGTATGTCCTGAAACCCGTACTATTTTTTTTTTGCAGTAGTCTTGCCAAGGATATTTGCCTAGTTGTGTACGTTATCGTACAAACGGCAGACGCAAAATAATTACACAATATGGTTATGTGGGGTTGTGTCTTAGCGATATATATGAAAATGGAGACGTTAGATTACAATTTCTGACGACGATTGATGGCAAACGCTTCGCTGAAATCGTGAATGACATAGCGGACGAGCAATTTAAAGATATTATCGCGAAGTTGGAAGGGCTAGAAAAAATGTCTGATGGAAATAATATGTTGATAGAATTTTCGGAGATTATTGACGTTTTTGAGAAATGAGAAGAAATAACTAACAAAAGTAACAACAAATAAGGGAACTGACTAGTAATTAAAATTGTTTCGTTCCTATATAATATATTATTGATGTTTTTATTCACTTAAATTAGACACGTAGGCACCCTCCATAATTTGATGTTGCACCCGCGATTCCTTCAAAAGTGAATAATTTCGAGTTTATTTTTGTTTTTCATCATATTATTTTGTTTTTTAATTGATATGTTTAACAATTTACGAAATAACAAGGCATAACATAGTAAAAGTTTCACAATTAACAGACTTTTGTGTTTTTGTTTTATGATCCAGTAAGGTAGGGCCAATTTTGTTGCACTCGCGATAGCACTTTGAACCTTCCTCCTAACTTTATAAATATCAAATCAAAAATTTTGTAAGCGAATATAGTTTGAACATATTAATGTAATTCTTCCGAGATTTTTTTCATTAAAAATAATTTTCATTTTATCGTGAAAGAACTTTACATGCGTCCAAATGTTGCACCCGCGATAACGGAATCGCCCTTTCGAACCTCGTCATTATCTCGTTGACGCCTCAAAATATAAGATGTGTATATATTCAGCGGATGGTTGTTAAACTGATAGTTAGGGATGGACAAAATAAAGTGTTACATCGCTACAGAATCAAGCTTGAAGGATACGAGAATATTTCGTTGTACCAAATATCGCTTCACCATGCGCAGTTGGTTGTGAACACTTTTCTCGCATCACATCAAACCTCGCACTTTACTGGACGTGCAGCCTACTGTAAGCACCATTTTGCATCTCGCATCGCAACTCGCACTGCTTCTCGATTTACTTCCTTCCTCATTCTATGCATCGCATTGCTTCTTGCACTTCTGAACGCGCAACCTGTGGCCGTGCGTACACTTGAAGATCTCTTAAGTATAGAGCAGTGTTATCTAGCGCTATTCTTAACAAAAAATTAAATAGATTTTTCTTAATTTTAAATTCAACTCCCATAAGATTGGTAAATTTGTGTACCTCCTTTTCCTCCAACAGAAAAATTATAAAAGCCTTAAATAAGTTATATACCCCTAAGCAATATGCAGCTTTCGTTTTGTGGAAATCAAAATAGCCTCCCGTTCTGATCGTATCTGCATACAAACGAATTGAATTCGCAGAATTCAATAAAAAATTCTGAATTTCAGACAAAACAAGACAAATTCTGTTTGCATAGAAAAAATACAAAAAATTGAGAATTTGAAAGTAAAAATATAAAATATACAAAAAAAACGCTACTAACATGAGTTTTATGTAATCGAAAATTGAATTATATCATTGAAAGCGACTGTAGCGCTGCAGATGGATGATAGTGGCAGCTAACCTTTAATATGTAGTTATTCAATGATAATGGCAATTTTCAGTTGCATAAAAATACCTGCTTTATATCTTAAAACAAATAAATATAATTCTTTGCACATTTTTAAAAATTTTCTCCAAAAATTGAAAATAACTTTTTTTAATAAATTTTTCATATGGCTCATTAGGTTTAACTTTCTTCTCTATTTGTATTCTTTTTGTCTTTTTGTTCGATGTCATTTTCCATAAATAGTTTTGGTCTAAATTTAGCAGCTGTTTTTATCCTTTTTAATTTATTTTTATTCCTTGAATAAATTATTGTCCTGAAGGCCGACATGTCTTCATCATGATGGCATATAAGCTCATTGAAATTTGGTCTTAAGATTTCTTCCATTCAGACACGTAATTGCGAAACTGATGCTAAAAATTCTATATTCGCTTTTGGCTAGGGCAAGTTGTCTTTATTCCAATTTTAGAAGACGTGTGCCATACTGTCTGGCTCCATCAGCTGTATAGTCACTTTGCTTATATGATGTTGTCAAACTTGGACGAGCGAGAGACATTTTATTTTAGCCAAGCACATGGTGATGGATGGTGTGCGCAAATTCCAATACCGGCCGGCCATTCTATTCTAAAAATAGTTTTGTTGTACTTAGTCAAAGAATTCTCGGGTAAGGAAAAAATGTTCCTTATTTATCCAATGAAATGAAGTTAATTATTTTCCAGTTCTCCACACTTGGTCTAATTGAGATAAAATGTGCGCAAGTTTAATTCATTAATTGTGAACAGAGTTATATATGAAGAGCTGGAAATAGAGTTATCATGTCGTTCTCATCATATTATGTCCTTTTTGAAATATTTAGTATTAACTATGCAAGAGGTGTTGAAAGAATTTTTACTGCTGCCTTTGGAGTTCATTTATGAAAAAGACTTCATTCAGACTTTCAAGTTTTTATTTAGATAATATTTATGGAATTGAAACGATTTCAAAGTTGGAAAATTATTAAACGTAAAAAAAAGATTTGAAGATCTGATACCTTCCAGCCGCCAAAATATTTGTAAGTAACTGATTAATTAAATCAAACAAAATTATATCTCAATTTTTTGACAACAAAAATGAAGCGTTTTGTTGAGATTTTGTAATTTAAAATCAAAAGGCTGAGGATGAATCAACGACGGGCGAGTCTAACTGAAAATTTAAAAACAATTTTTTTTTACTATGATTGAGCCGACGACGCACGAGACGCGACGTTTAATTAGTAACGAATTAGTCTTGAAATTATTTTTCAAATAAATTCGTACGAATTCTTTTCACCTGTTTTTTTTTTTTTATTCCTAAAGCTATGTGCAAACCCAAGCGATATGGCGGTGGCGGTTACGATAACGTTTATCGCGCGATTTGTCAAAAAAAAACATAGACAAACGTTAAACATTGAAGTTTAAAACACAAGAAACCGATTCTTCTATACAAAAACTGAAAAGGTTTCACTATTCGCTTTGCATCACAAATGAAATAATTAAAAAAAGAACTTTGCATATCTTATTCCCGTTATGGAAGTGACTCTAGACATGCCAATTATAACAGTTTTGGTTTATAAAAGTACTGTTTATGCGAACCCGCAGGGCCAGGGCCCTCCGCCGCTGGGCATACTTCAGACACCCAGAGTTTTTTTTTTCAAGTAGCGCGAAGCTCGTTATCGCACGCCCACTTTTATTTGCAAAAAAACTGTTATAACTGTTATAAATGGCCATGTCCCTAGTGGTCCTTCCGTTTTTACCTATTTCAGAAGGAGAAGCAGAGTTCCCACAAAATAGTCTGACAGGTTCAACTTCAATTCAAATATCGTGCGATATGGAGAGCAAATAGGGCTTACTGCGTTCAAAAAAAGTCACGTAAAATGCTTTGCACATGAGACACGACCTGCGAATTGCAAATGTTCTCGAATTTTGATATTTCATTCACATGATGAGTAGTCGCTGACAACTGCGAATCTACATAAATCAAAAAGAAGAAAAATGAGTGTGGTTTAAGCTGGAGCAAATTTTCTATTCTCCAGTTTGTGGAATGCGTCCAGATGGATGTTGTGGATTGCGAATTCATTTTGAGTAGAAAACATTAATAAACAAACGATTTATTAATATTCGAAGGTCACGTTCATGTGCAAGGCGTTCAACTGAACGCAGCAGTGGAACCGTGAACGCAATCCACATAGGGCGTATAGATGTGTGCCATTAGCCGTGTTCCTTTGGAGGTGGTGAACTTCTCATGAGTAGATTCAAACGATAATCTAGTACTACCAACTACACGTGCTTTTATGGCGCGTAGATGAGATTTGTAGGGAAATTAATTCTTTGCGTTCCATTGAAAATGGCTAGCAAAGTACTCGTGGGTGCTTCCCCACCTCCAAGGGAACACGCCTATTGATTCACATGTGGGGTATCCACATTGTTATCGCGAACGCCACCGCCACCGCCACCGCCATCGTCAACGTGTCGCGTTGGTTTGCGCATACCTTAAATCTTTCAAATAATTTTGAATTAGTAACTTGGTTTTAATAAATTGATGATATATGAGTGACAGCTTTAAGTGGACCGAGACCCACTTATAAGATTCACGTGTCAAATTCAAATTCTATAATTAAATGCAATCTTCCTAATCATCTTGAAATAAAATAATATATGTACCTATCACTCTGGAATTGATGGCATACTCACCACTCAGACTTCATATCCATAATAATAATGTAGTCTACCCCTAAGTCTTTTATTTTATTTTATTTATTTTACCCTCTTTCGTAATCTCGTCTTCTGCGTCTTCCAAAATAGTTGATTAGCATGGGCAGCGATTTTGGCAGAGGCTAGACATATATGTATGATGTACGGTAAGTATATTTGTGCATTATAATGTGCAGATGCAACATTAACTGGGGCAAATCCCATAGCCCTCGCATCCCGATCTCCTATAAATGTTCTATCCAAATTTGCGTGTAGGTATGCTATATACAGTGGATATACCTAGATCTAAAAGATACAGAGAGGATTGTCTTATGGAACTAAGAGGTGATTTGTTTTTTATTTGAGTGCATGTGATTAAATTCTTTGTTTATCTTTTTGCTTCTGAGAAGCTTTGACGTGGAGTAGGGTGCCTTTTTTTTTTTTAAGCGAATTCAAATTTGGTCCAGACACCGAAAGTGTTTGTTTTTGTGTCTCTGATGAAATGATTAGAAGTGATGTCCTTGAAGTCTCGCCTATGGATTTCCGCATATAAAATAGGGAGTCTGGTTGTCCACTTCAGTGCATCATTATTTTGGTTGTTCTTGTTGGTTTTTTTTTTTATTTTTGTTGGTGTTTTTGTTGCTCAACTCAATAATTCTGCACATATGCGGACCGTGCTATGAGTGTGTCTCCGTTTTCGGTGGAATGAATTTATTATATCTAAGTATATCGCGGGAACTGTGCAAAATAACTAGGGGTTTTGTTGGATTAGAAGTGTCTTATGCAGTTGGTTTGTTCTGGTTTGAATTTTTGAATTGGTTTTGATTAAGAAAATAGAGAAGGAAATTAATAAATAAATTACCAGGAAATGTCTAAAATTAAACGGGATTATACCTACCTACCTATACCTAGATTTGGGAATTTACCACAACGACGGACGATGCGACCGACGACGCGACGGTGGCGAAGATGTTTTTGTTTTGAATAACAACTCAATTTGGTCTATTAGTATCTACATTTATAGATATACTTTGCTCTATTTCAATTGAGATAATTTGTTTGTTTTGGTTTTAAGACAATAGTTTTGCCATATTTCTTCTTTTTCTTTTTAATGTTGATATCATACATTTTAACAACGCAAATGACTAATAGAAAATTAGCATTTTTGTCTGTTCGCCAAGGACGCAGACAATAAATTACCTAATTTCTAGCAATATTTCTTGGCTAGGGTTGCAAATGTCTTCATTTGATTATTATGATTGAAAGTTCCTCTTAAAATAGGAATAAGTGTGATTTATGAAGGAAAATGTGCACGACTTCATCGCACGAACGCGTGGTCTTGTGGTTAACTACTAATCAATTTATAATTGGTGTCAGGTTTAAAATTGAATCTTGCAAAAAATCTTCCACCAGTTTTTGAAGTATCGAATTTTCAAAAAATTATTTTGAAATATATTTTAAAAATCCGACAATAATTTTTTTGAAAGTTTTGATATGTAATATTATTAAGACTTATTACACGCTTCTGTATACAAAATATAGCTCTAATCGGTATGTCAAATAATGAGATTGTCAAAAATATTAAAAAAAAAACGTTCAATGATAGGTACTGTTAGTAATAGTTCAATGTAAAATTTAATAATTTTAAATACTAAACCTTACTAATTTCGATAAACAAATAAAAACCTAGTCATTTTTGAGAAAAAAAAAGAAGTTTTTCCTCAATTTTTTTTAAACATTTGTATGGGAGGTACCGTAATTTTTGGTTACAATAATAATTTTTGTCTAAAATCTTCTAGATAAAACTAAGAAAATGCTTTTTACCAAGTGGAAGTTCTTGACTTGCATGATATGTGGTTTCAACAAGACGGTGCCACATGCCACACAGCACGCGAAACAATGGCGCAATTGCGAGGCGAGTTTGGTGAACAGTTAATTTCACGTTTCGGGCCGGTCAATTGGCCGCCTAGATCGTGCGATTTGACACCATTAGATAATTTTTTGTGGGGGTATGTCAAGGCTAATGTCTATAGGGACAAGCCCGCTTCGATTGACGCACTGGAAGCCAACATCCATGCTTTCATTCGTGAGATACCGGCCGATATGTGTGAAAGAGTATGCCAAAATTGGACTCAGCGGATGGGCTACCTGAGACGCAGCCGCGGTCAACATTTGCATGAAATTATCTTTAAACATTAAATTGCAAGGTTCAAACTATCGATTCAAATAAATATTTCATTCATTTTTTCGAATTTTTTGTGTTTTTTTTTTAAAAAAAGTTCTAAACCTCTTAAAAAATCACCCATTATATTAATCATTCTTCCTAAGAAAATTTATCAAAATCAGTAGAACGATTTTCGAGAAAAGCAAAAATAAAAAAATGGTCCATCGGGAGGTACCATTAATAACCATTTTCTGATCCATTTTTTCTACTAAACTCCCGTTTAGTAGCTTAAAACTATTCAAATGTATCCATTTTTTTTTTTGTAATCTGTGAAGTCGATTTTGAGAAAAATACGATTTTCCTTATATTTGGTCCCAAAATAAATTAAAAAAAAGTGTCGGTAGAATGTCCAAAAAACTCAAGGTACCAAGTTTAAAGAAAATCGACCCATCCGCTGAACACAATGGAGACGGAACTGTAACTGGAGCTGCAGCTGAAATAGCTGTCAAAATATTGAATACACATAATTTCAATGTTGCGAACACAATTTAACGTAGTTGCAGACGTAGCTACAGCCGCGGCTGCAAGAGTTCACCAACTTTTAGCTTTTGCGTGCAGAATTTTTGACATTTCAAAATTGATGGAGGCGAACAAGCCCATGAGTGTTTATATAGAGGTTGAAATGAGCTTCAAACTTTTCTAAATTAATAAACAGCGTGATAGAACTAACACGTCTGTCAACTTGTTACTAATATTATACTATATTTTTCAATTTTTCGAACTCTTGGCGCGACTATAGATCGATGAATAGATGTGAATTGCAACAACAATTTAACCGGTGTCTGAAGATCCCTACTGTCTATGTGTGACGTTTTATACACACATTCTCATTTTTTATCTGATATCTGACAGTTCAAGCTTGTAGGCAAATTAAAATGGCTGCCGGGTATTCTCATCTTGTGGCTAATCTGTGGTTAAATGCTGTACACAAGCATTTGACAGGTTTGACAGTTCAGCTGTCAGCATAAATAGTTCAGAGTCAGAACACGCTTCGTTCAAAGGGCGTTCAGAACATGCTCGACATCACAGATTAGCCACATGAAGATGAAAATCCCCGGCAGCCATTTTAATTTGCCTACAAGCTTGAACTGGCAGTTATCAGATAAAAAATGAGAATGTGTGTATAAAAATCTCACACATAGACAGTAGGGATCTTCACACACCTGGTTAAATTGTTGTTGCAATTCACATCTATTCATCGACGCGGGAAAAAATTACAAATACAACAATGTAAACAAATGGGTTTTGGAGGGTGAAACGTACGAAACATTCTCATCTTCAAATGGCTAATCTGTGCTCGACATACTCTGTTCAGAGCTCTATTCTGAACTAAATAAGAAAAACGCCTATTTATAAATGTGAAATGGTCTGTGACGTGTAATAGTGAGACGTACAACTTCTTAACACACACATGCATACATCTCATAGAACCGTTTACTACTCCAATCATAGTTTCCATAAACCAGCCCATGTGTGTGACACACGTATTGGAATGTTGCGATTGCGACATTTTGATAAGGTTTTGCCGTGCTTCCAGTCATAAAAACTGGAAACGTACACATCGTAAATCAAAAATTTGTATATTGATAAGAAAAGTTATCAAGCGGGCAAGATCCCTATTCGTGTGTTAAGGAGCGGATAGTGTCATTTTATTTCAAAGAAGGGATACCTATAGAAAAAAAAAAAAAAAAAAAAAAAAAAAACTAATACTTGACCTAAGACATACAATACATACATTTATCTAAAGCAAGTAAAAAATAAATAAGTTCCCAAAGACTGTCATACTATTAGAGTTTATTTTATTGTTAAGATTTGTACCTACTTAAAGTCCTCACATTTCTTGTCAAGGTCAGATAGTATTTGTATATGTATATTCTTACAAGAGAAAACTGCGTATTGGGTATAGGTAGTAATTTAATTATTTATGAATTCAAAAGACATACAATGTTTACGAGTAGGTACACCGCCACTTCGTTGATTTGATACCCGAATTGTATCAGTTTCACAAATTGAATATGCGCAATGACCACAACACACTCCTTTGTCTAGCCACATCTTATGGGCATTGAACTTTGAAATATTCCCTAATTTTTCAGGTGCGAACGCAGGAAGGGGTTTTTGGGGTTCAAACCCACCCCCAAAATATCTGGAATAAAAAAATAAGAATGATTCATTTGAAAAAATATCGAGCCATTTTCGTGCCATATTTCGTGTTTAATGAGTGGAAACAATAACGGGATAAAAATAATTTAAAAGGAAGTGACTCTAGACATGCCAATTATAACAGTTTTGTTTTATAAATATACTGTATGTGTAGAAAGGGTCAGTGTGAGTATACCCCTTCGTTTTCGGGGTTGAAAGCCCCCACATTTGGCCGCCATCTTGGAAAAGGTTGTGTTAAATGCTTTTCGCGTTATCTTGACACCCAAAGGTCTCACAGAAAAAATGTTAATACGTTTTTTATAGAAAACTAGCTGACCCGCCTGGCTTCGCACGGGTAGACAATCCTAAGCTTCGCATAGAAATTACAAATGAAAATATACAAAAATATTTAAGCTACTTTATGTAATTGAATACTATACATACTGAGTTTTGACCCACTTCACGTTATAGCAAAATTCGTAAAAATATGATCATATGAGTCCAACCTTTATTACTTTCCCAATGTAGAAAGAATTTTTTGTAATCAAAAACCACTTTTTTCTGTTTATCCCATTTCACTCTATAAGTATCATATTTTTAAAAATAACCTCTTCAACACAAACAGAATGTTTGATATCGGATAGCACTTTTCGTTTTTACCCTCTTTCACCCTATAAATACCAAATTTTGGAGAAAAATATTCCTAAGGCCATCAACTCAAAATAACCTTTCAAACACAAAAAGTCTTTCTTTAATGGCAGATTTTTTTTTATTTTTGTCCCATTTTACCCTACATATTTAAAATTTAAAAGAAAAATACCATTGAAGCCATTTCCTAAGATTAACCTTTCAAACGCAAGTTGAGTTTTTTTAATCGGATACGTCTTTTTCAATTTACCCCATTTCACCCTACAAAGTGAATTCTTTAAGTATTTTACTTTCAAGTATATTTTAACATTGACCCACCCTAGAAATTAAGTAAAAAAATTATAAATAAATTAAATAGAAATAAATAAAACTAAATTAATAATTATATTGTTTTTATTTATTTAATTATAGATTTTTAAATTATTATCACAACTTTTGTTTTTATTTTATATTTATTTTGCGACGCGTTTCGAAGCTATTGCTTCATCATCGGGCAAACTACTTTTTGTCCTAAACAAAATGAATGTTCAATATTTAACATTTGAATGGACTG
This sequence comes from Leucozona laternaria, assembly GCA_932273885.2. NCBI lineage: Eukaryota > Metazoa > Arthropoda > Insecta > Diptera > Syrphidae > Leucozona > Leucozona laternaria. The sequence continues at coordinate 29,742,415 of OW026368.1, read as the reverse complement.
ATAGGGATATTGAAGTGAATTACGAAGAGGTCATGGATGGAAGGGTGAAAGTACCAAGACGCATAGATATAGGTACTTTTATAAAATTAGATATGTATTGATTATTGTAAATACATCATTTCATATTTACCTTAAATAAAATAAAATAAGATATTTATAAAAATTTAATATTTCTTAGTCCCCCCCCCCACCGAAATTGTTTCCTGCCTACGCGCCTGCCTAATTTATATAAAACAGATCGCTTTTTAATCAAGGTCTCACTTTGAATCGAATCAGTGAATTGTGCGACAAAAAAAAAAAAAGTTTAGAGCTTCTCCTGATTGTGAAATGTCTCTAATTCAAGACAAGATTGAAGATTCAGATTAATTTCCATTTCACATTTCAGACTTAATACTCAAAGTCTGTGTTTTAAATTTCCTTAAGGTAGCATATCAGTTACAGACATAATGTATGTAAGATTATGCACAAAATTGTGTACCTACTGTCTTGGATTTAATCATCATATCGTCTAGCCTATAGACGACCGACGCGACGCACGTCTGGAATCCGGCGGCTTTGGGCAAATTTAACATATACAAAATATTCAATTTATTTAGCTTTAATGGTTTACTGCGAAATGTTTTTGTTTTGAGAAAAAAAAATTTTTTGGCTAAAACCATTTGATGGAATATATAAAAAAATTGAGATCGTAGACCATTTTTTTTTTCAGAGGCAGTATGACAAACATGATTTCATTATTTATGTACATACATTTATGTATATGTGTGTGGAGAATAGTCATCGGAGTTGAGGCGCGACGTTACTTCATTAACATTTCGAAGGAGGTGTTGATTCTTCTGGATATTTTGATTTTAGACAAGTTTGCTTTGTTGAGTCCAGCCTAGCATGTGCTACATTTATTAGATTTGGCTAGACTGTTGGCATACATACATAATATATAAGGTGCGAGTATAGTTATGCATAAGAAGTACTTTCCCTTACCATTTCGCAAATACTTGAATTTATTAATAGAGTTAGATGCTGGGCTACTTATACCTTATAAGTTTTAATTGATTACCTGTGCTTATATTTAAATTACTTTTATGCTTTAATTATTGAGTTGGCATCTTTCTAGTGATCATGACGACTCGAAATAATAAAATATACAATTGCTTCGTCTATACTTTCATAAAGAGATTTCCAATAGGGACGGATAGACAGGGCCGGCCCCAGCCAAACTTGCGCCCTGTGCAAGGTTTGTAGAAAGCTCCCCTTTTTTATATTTGCATACATACATACATACATACACTGATGCACATGCATAAGACTTGTCCATATCACCCAGGAGGTAGATTTTCAATGCGAAGGTCTAGTGGGATTTTTTATTTTACGATATTTTGAGTTAAGTTCTCCAACAATGAAAGTGAAGTTAGTTAGTGGGCAAGAAATAACTTACCACAGTTGTGATGGATGTTATTTTGGGATTATTTGAACAAGTTTTGTGGTTAAAATGCAAATGGCAGTACATATTTCTTTGCGCAAGATCAGGTTACTTTTTCATGCACCTGGTAATGCGCCCCCAGAATTTTGAGCCCTGTGAATTTGAGCATCTTGCACATATGGTTGGACCGCGGTCCTGCGGATAGATTTTGACTGCTATAACAGCGGCCATGTTGTTTTGTCGCTCGGTCGATTTTTAATACGAACAAAAGTGCTAAGCCATTCGGAATTCTGCCAATCGAGTTTTCATTAAAATGTTCGCTCTCCGTGATTCTCACATTTTTAAATGATAATTTCTTATTGAATCTTACCACTTTAGTCGATGGGCTGAAAGTACCGATTTTTCAATTTATTTTCTGAAACATTGGCCGAGTTCAACGCACATCTGAATATTCAGAATTCTGAATTTTTGAAGTTCTTGATTGGCCAGCTGTCAGAAAAAGTTCTGAAAATTCAGATGACTTCTGACAGCTGGCCAATCAAGGGCTTCAAAAATTCAGAATGCTGAATATTCAGATGTGCGTTGAACTCGGCCATTATCACTTAAATTAATTCTTTTCAAAATAGGAATAAATGTTGCTCCGTCATTTTCTAAATGAATTTAATCTTGACATTCAGATAAATAGAACTCAATAAGGTAAAAGCAAACCATATTGGATTTTTTTTGGAGATCCAGAGTCATCGAAAATTGGACCTCTTGGATGCAAGCCATACCCAATGAAGCTAACGATATTAAATTCCACACATAATTATTGACTTTCAAATAAAACAAACAATTCGTTGACACCTCCACAATACCGTTTTTGTACTATTTTCTTTGAAAAAATAATTCATTGGCAACACTCTCAACGCTATAGCGGGCAATTTTAATGACGTATCATGTCTGTGAAGATATTGTAGTTTGTTGAAGACGTAAAAAGTTACAGTTATTTTTGTAGTTTTTGGTGAAGACGTTATCGCTCGTGTGAAAAGTAAATTGTGGTTTAACAAGTAAGATAGTCAAAAAGATTAATGATTTATTTATGCCCCCACATAGGGCGTTTTTTTTCTGAACTTTTTTTAACAGTTATTATACTTTCTTTCAGTTATTTATTTACTAACAATAGCTGTGTTTTATTGGTAATTTATAAATAGCGCAATAATCAGGTACCAATAAAACGCTTTGGCTGTGTTAATAAAACGCTTTAGCAACTTTAGGCTGTGTTCGCTACAAATATCATAGTTCACATCCATTTTGTCTCCACCAAACAACAAATATCATAGATCACATCCATTTTGTGAGTAAAAAACAACATTAAGGTTGAAGTCATGAATACTTTTCAAGAGCGCCATTTTCATCTTCAAAGTTCTAACTATGTATAACCACTTTTATATCCACTCTTTTACTGGCTAATTTATCGACACTCTTTGTTTTTGTTTGCCAAGGGAAATTTTACTGCGTTGGCTATAAAATTACCAATAAAACACTACTATTATTGCACAAAGTACCAATGAATAAACAGACTTGAAAAATAAAGACTTTATTTTTTTTATTAAATAACTTGTTTTAATACTTTAAAAAGCGATAAAGCACTAGCAGCCAAATTAATAAACGTGGAATAGCGAAGGGTTAGTCCTTATTCCGTGAACTAAGTGCAAAATGTTAGTAAAAAAACAAAATTTCTAGTAGTTGACGTTTACTAAGCTAAACCAACGGACTAGGTGGTTTAGCGAAGGAATAAGAAACAGATGTGTCAAATTTATTCTAAAATTAAAAAAATTTGAGTGAAGATTGCAAATTTAATTTTGAATAAAATTAAAATTTTTATCAGATTTATTGAGTTCTTAAACCATTTGCAGTTATTGGACAATCAGCCATCAACGACAATAAAAAGCAATTATACAAATAGATATGTTCCAATGCAAGTGCTTATTCAGGTTGATTTCGGGAAGAAATATGGGTTTTCCAAAGAAAATATGAGGAAACTCAATTGATTAAAATAACATAAATGGGGATACAAAAGGTGGGCATAACAAACAACAGACACAACACAAAATATAAAAATGATAATAATTTTAGAGAAATATGATATTAGAGGTTATGTGTGTTTGGTATAACGTCAGCATTTTGTTTTTTTTTTTTAAATTATCAGAATTTGCTGTCAATACCCATACGAACAAACATTCATCTTAATTATTGTAGTAGATTTTCGTAAGGAATTTTTTGTAAACGTCGCTTTACTATTCCACGAACATTTTGTTTTTATTGATGGAAAATTTTAACCCGTAGCTTAACTCTAATTCTATGGTTTAGTAAACTCGTGGAATAAAGGTGGATTAAGCGTTTTTTATTTATAGGGCTGTAGATATGCGGTTTGTCTCCTCGCTACTTTTTAAGGCAGCCAATATAGTCCAAATTGCAATTCGTTGTTTCTTTTGGATTTGTAGCGACCAAGACGAAAAAAATTAAAAGACATTGCCTGCCAACGGGCCGACCAATTTTTCGTAAACAAATATCTGCCAACATTGTAAACTGATTAATTTCAACCTGACAACTTTATGTTATTCCGAAATTGGCAAATGAAATTGTAACACAAAAACTGTGAATTGAACCTTTGGGTAGTTGGCTTTTGTTAGTTAGTTGGTAAACCTAAAAATATTTTGTCAGATCTGACAACCGTATGTATACTTAGCTAGCTTTAGAAATAATAGACGCTTGCCACCTCTCATAAATGGAAAATATCTAAACGCTCATTCATTTTTTTTTTAAGTGGGAAAAAAATCTCAACTGAGAGCTCTTCTTTTGCATGGAGATTTCTGAGACGAAATAATTTTGAATTAAATTCTGTGATACTCGTAAAACAATTTCAGGGCTATCGCTATCACTGTCTTTTCTTACAGTTGGAATTTAGGCGCCTTTATGAACCAACTTTACGATGAAATGAATATGAAAAAGTTTTCGTTTGTTGCATACTCTCAAGAGAATCATTAAAAAACATTTAAATCGCCTGTAGAATTACTATGCTTTAACTTGATTATATTCGAAATTGTTTCGAATGTTGCTAGGGTATATTAAAACTTGGTTGCGAGGCTAAAATTAAATAAAATTTGGTTGCAGAACAAAGAATGTTTAAGTGATTTAAGGTAGAACTATTTAGAATAGTCGGAAGGCCACGCAAGTGGTCGTACAAAACCGAGCGAACACAAAGAATTTATATATCTTGTGCCCATAATTGCGATTTGGTACTGTTCGTCTAGTTTTCGTTAACTTTTCCGTCGGACGTGAAGAGCGCTCATCGACCGCTCATTCATAAGTGGATGGATGCAAAAATCAAAATAGTGAAAGCAAACTAAAAAGAATTTGGCATTTGATGCTTAGATTTGACTTTTTTTCTGATTTATGAATGAGTGAAGTAAAATTTTAAGTTTTCTTTTAATTAATTTATGTATATTACATCGAATTTTAGTGGTTTCGCAAAGTAAATAATTAAAAGCCTCTCTGCTATGAAAATTGACATTGAACAAACAATTATTTAATTTGTTTTCTCTTTCAACCATTTAAGTGCATTATGGGTTACTTGTGAAATTGACGTTTCGGAAAGCTACTTTTCGGTCAGTTTTGACATAAGCTTCCTACTGCTCCCGCCTATTCTAGTTCTACCTTTAGGATTATTCATTATTAGCAACTTATTTGTGAAGTTGAAAGGTTAACTGGTTTCAAGACAATTGGTTAATGATGACATTTTTGTATGAATTTTTAATGTTTATTTTTAAGAACTGTAATGACTTTAAACAAATTTTTTTTTAAATTCATAAAAAAAGCACGGGCTGACCAATTAATGAAACTGATTGAACTTAAATGAGCTTTTACATAGACCATCTACCCTACCTACCCTTTTTTCAAATATCCCGCACATAAGGTGCTAAAATCACGAAGTGATAAAACTGACCAGCAAAGACGGATAAAGCTATATATGACACAACAAATTTATTCAAAAACATACCTTTTTCACATTTTGTATTGTCAAAATGACATATATGGAGTTAGTATCATACTAAGAACATAAAATTGCCATTTGATGATTTTTACTTTAGTAAAATGTTAAAAATATAGTATACGATGCTAACTCATTTAAAATTTTGGAAATCGTCTTTTTAACTTAGCATCATACTAAAAATTATAATTAGACGATACTAAATCGTCTAAACTTTTGCACCATTGTATCTTGAATTTTTAACAACTTTGTACCTTTGCAGGCACATACATACATATTCAATCTGAAAACCTTTATTTTTCATTCAAAATTATTTTCTTAAAAAGCTGTCACATCGAGCTTTTAAAAAATGTTATGTAATGAATTTGTAAAATATGTGGACTGTGATTGTGATGTGCACAAAAGTCATACCAACAAACCACTCAACATTTTACTTCTTGATTGTTGGCAACGCGAATACGATCAACGCCCATACAAACATTTTCAAATCAACAACATTTTTTTCGAGGAGCGAATGAAGCGGCCTTTCACCGACCGAGATTGGTTAGTTCTTATCGATTATCTTGAAAAGCGAAAGCCAAAAAGTGTTAAAATCAGCAGCATACAAATACCGGATTTCATAAACAGCGTCATTTCGATAGAACGACTTGTCAAAGGCTTAGAAAACGCTGAAACTGTTCAATTTAAAAATGTTTCACTTTCTGTGAGTATTCTTTTGGAGCTTCGAAATAAAATCACCTCAAGCAAAATCAAAAATTTGGACTTAAGTCAGAATGAACTAAGCTCGGAGCACTTGGAAATTCTTCGATGTATTTTAATTCAGTCTGATATTCTGGAGTCCTTGGTTGTTGAGAATTGCTATATGAACGAAAATACTTTTCCAATCCTAGCTGATGGCATACATAAGTCAAGAAGTATTCGAAGTCTCGATATAAGTCGACCTTGCCCTATGACTCTAGTGAGTATTTTCGACAGCAGCAAATATATCAACTTGGTAGCACAGCTATTGTGGCAACATAAACTAACCAATCTGAGTTTGTGTCAGGCTAATTTAAATGGCTATGATTTGGAGCCACTTTCAGAATATTTGGAATCGACAAGTTCGAAATTGATATCTTTGGATCTACAGTCAAACAACTTAACCTCACACGGAACTGATTTACTTTTTACGGCTCTCACGAAAAACAAGAACCTTCGGAAGCTCAATTTAAGCGCAAATAATCTGGGTTCCAGAGGTGGTATTGCAATAGCAAGACTTTTTTCGTATACCAACCTTGAGTCACTGGATATTTCGCACAATCAAATCGGAGATGACGTAATGTATGAATTGCTTAGTGAAATGAAGAAGCCATGTGAGCTTAAGGTCCTCAGAATTTATGGAAATAAATTCAATAGTGCTACAGCGGCTGTTCTAAAACGAATTCTGAATGCTGGTGTGTTTAATCAGAATAATATTGATGTAACTTACACCTGGGATCACTCCAAAGATGAGTTATGTGTTGTTCCATTCTTTAAAAGTGGCCGAATGCATATTTGAATTTAAAAGAGTTGATAATAAACAAATGTATTAAATACAACGGGATGAGTTTTCTTTTTGTTTAACTCCTTTGCATTATAGATATCTATCTGGCAGGGTTGCCAGTTTGGGGGTTTTCCTCAAGTTTAGCGTTTTTTTTTATCGTTTGGGGTAATCTGGGGTAAGAGATGTTTTTGGGGGAAATCTGGGGGGATTAATTTAGAGCTAAAAGGTTGAGGAGGTGAATGGGTTGTAACAGTCGACGGTATTTTGCGAGTTAAATATTCCTTACATTCTAACCTTGCAGTTTTCGAAAAAATTCTGTAAACAAAATAAGAAAAGAAAAAAGACTAATACCAAACCATCAGTTTGGATTTAGAAACAAACACTCCACGATAGACCACCAAGTTTATCGTTTAACGAATGTTGTTGAAAAAGCACTTGAAGAAAAACAAGTATGTTTCGCTCTATTTCTTGACGTTGCTTTAGCCTTTGACAACGTTTATGGCATCTGGGACTTGAGTACAAACTGCATAGGGGTCTTCAAATGAAGTTCTAAGAAATAGTGAAGTTTTATATAACAGACTGACTCTTTAGAGTACAGCACAATGAAGAGTATTCGGAACAGAAAATTTAAGCTGCTGTACCACAAGGAAGTGTCCTTGGACCAACCCTGTTTTTGTTATATATTCTTACGAGCAATATTCCAGTAGACAACAGTACTATCATGGGCACCTTTGCAGATGATACTACGATTGCGATATTAGTGAATGATAAATGCGTTGTGAAGGCAACAAAAAAAAATTACAAAATGCAGTCCGTAAAGTAAGAGAGTGGACGCAACATTGTTGTATCAAGCTCAATGAAACAAAATCAATTCACATAAACTTAACAAACAAAAAGTTTAACAATGTTTCAATTCTTCTCAACGGTAAAGCTGTACCTTACACCAAAACAGCGAAATATCTTGGAATGACCTTGGATGCTATGCTAAAATGTAAAGAGCACATAAAAGAGAAAAAAAAGAAGAACCAAACCTAAAATATAGAAAAATGTATTGGTTACTTAATAAGAACTCTGAAATATCTATCGAGAACAAAATAATGCTGAAACTCGTTTGGACACATGGCTTCCAATTTTGGGGCTGTGTAAAGTAAACAAATGCTGAAACCATCCAAAAATTCCAAAACAAGGTTTACCGTGGAATAATAAATGCCCCTTAGTGTTTAAGAAATAGCGATTTACGTCGTGACCTTCAAATAGAAATGGTTACAGAATTGGTTAGAAAACACGCTGTATCACACATACAGTGACTGCATAGTCATATAAACTTTGAAATAGAGGCCATATTAAATGTACGAGACAACGTTCGAAGATTAAGAAGAACTAAGCCTCATGACCTGATCGTCTAAAATCGATTTCTCATAAATTGGGCCTGTTTTACCGGTAGTTTTAGTGCGGTTTAAGTCGCATACTACTTGGTAGGTACTGAATATTACCAAGTGTCTTTTGAAGATTTTCACCTGTAGATACAAAATTGCAGCAACTTCACCACACATTTTGAAATGCTGTTAAGGTCCAGTTTTTCAGTGTGAGATTTCAGTTAAACGCGAGTTAACTCAGGATTAACTGAACACATGCTTTTCATGATTTATCCACCGAGTTTGTTTAGTTGTTCCCCGAAAATTTGCTTCCTTCAGTGGGTTAATTTATTTCCAGAGTTAGTTAACTCTGGTTCAACTCATCACTGAAAAACTGAACCTAAGTGGCAATACCATACTCTAAAACTTGAAAACCCATAATGATAATGTAGATTCTTGATGTAATCAGATGTAAATTTTTTTACTTATTCATCAACACTTTAGCACAATTTAATTTTATAAATTGGATACTTAACTTATACGAGAACACGCATTGCAATTAAAATGGTTTCTTTCTATCTATAGGTAAAGTATTCAATTAACTTTTAACCTATTGAAATGTCATTGTTATAGCTTGGATTTCGAAGAAGGCTTCAGTTGTATTTCGTATACCAAATCGCAGAGACATAAATTTGCCGGATCTTATAAACAAAATTTTCGGTTCAAAGTATTGTGTCGGGAAATATACATATATCTAAGAAGGTACTTTACTCTTCAAAAAAAAAAAAAAAACCCAAACGAAAGACTCATTTTGACAGTGGAGTTTTTAGCTCCGTAAAGTGAATCAAGTACAATTATCAACACAATGGATGACGATACAAATAAAATGACTCCGATGAAATTATTTTTTAAAGACAAATCAGTATTTCTGACGGGAGGAACAGGATTTTTGGGGCAGCTGTATGTTGAAAAATTGTTGAGGTAAGGCACAATTTTTTTAAATAAAAATGTGATAGGTGAAGGTCGTATTTGCATATGTATCCACATTTGTATATAGAAATGGATGATTCAAAAGAACATTCACGGTCAAAACGATAGCTTCTGGACGATACCGAAATAGGTATAGTTTTGCATTGATTTTCATGATTTTATTAAAATTTGTAAGCGACTGTTGTTGAATGATTGAGTACCCACTGTTTAATTTGATATCGTGTTTTATGTGGGTTTTTTTTTAACTAAAGGGGTTTTCCATTGGTAAATTCAGATTTCAATTTAAAAATTGATTTTTTTCGTGGCGTATGGAACACTTTTTCATATTGATTTATTTTTGTCATTGTATTCGTGTAGTTTCGTTTCTGTGTTAATATTTAAAAAAAGACTTCATCCCTTGGTGCACTTTTAAAAGACTCAGATGATCTTGATGAAGTAACTTATTAATTTTAAACTGGTTCCATTTATTATGAGCTAATATTTCTCACATATTTTGATTAAAATTTTCACACCTGAAATAAATTAATCAATTCAAAAAATACATTTGCAAACTGACAGCTGAAAATTATGTTCGTGGTAGTACAGGGAGGGGTGAATCTGTCGAAAAATTTAGATCTGCAAAATTGTTTTTAAATCAAGTATAAATTAATTTATTTTGCCCCCCAATCAAACGCAAAGATGATCAAATTCGGCTGTTTGACAGATCCAAATCAAAAATAAATTGATTTATTTCACCAATGGAAAACCCCATAACTGAAGTCAAATTCTTTCGGGCGAAGGAATTTACTTACTCTTATAATAAAAATATCAGAGATAAGCTCATAAACTGTGTTCGTTTAATTGCCAAACCTACCGTCTTCTACCAGTTTTTGTCCAAAATTTTGTCAAACTTCATACAAAAAAATTAAGTTGGACTTAAAGTGGTAGAAATGGGTAGTTTTGGACTAGTACGCCACCTATGATTTGCGAATCCTTCTTCGTAGAGAGAAATAAAGCAAATTGTCCATTATGACATTTCAACCAGCGCACCGTTTGAGAATCTGTGAGAGATACCAAGATCTCTCAAATTTTATTCTTTTTTTTTTTTGGCTTGGCAAATGTTTGAACAGCTAAATTTTTGGAGACAAATTTTTGTGGTATTTTTTGATTTTTATATTTTCGAAAGCTGGGCTGAATTACCGCATCAGTTTTCGAGTAATACGTGATTGAATTATGTGAGTTTGGCATTACCACACACGTTATCGAGCAATCGAATACGATAATTTGACATTTTCTTATCAGTAATCGAACGGAACTTCATTCGGAACTTTTAAAAATCTGAAATTTTGAAATGTTGGGAATTATTATTTCGGTTTCTTAATATGTTAACTTTGGATTGACCAAGTTCCGTTGAGCGCATAAAATCCAGTTATCAGATTAAACCTAGTTGCAATTTAAAATTCCAGTGTAGACGGTTATAGTTTCCTATTTTAAGGATTGCTTTACATTTTGAATTGGAGATAGTTAACTAGTTTTCTGGAAATCCAAATTAGACAAGAAAATTGGATTCTCAAATTTTGAAAACATAATATTTTTTATATGTATGTAGGTATTTGGAATATTTAATGCGTGATAAACAATCACAAAAAAGTAGGATTAACAACATATTTGTTTCTCTTAGCCCAATCGTATTAATTGAAACTGATTATTACACCAAATACATACACAAAATATGAACAAATATCTTACAATTTTGTAAAGCACTTGTCAAAATGCTGAGGGATGTTTTGACTTAATTAAATACAAAATATGGTATTATTCCCGCAAAAACGAACTCAACTCTTTTATTCATGTTGGCGACAACTCTGCAAATTGCTTCAATATTTTAACTCTAATTTGCATTACACCGTGATGGCTCTGATTTTTTGTTGTGATTCCAAAGAATTGAAAAAGCTAGAGAGTGTAGGCTCGGTTGAGACAAGACAAAATTGTATGGGAGATGGGTCTATTACGCTCTCGTTTAGTCAGGAGGGGAAATTTTCTAAAAAAATTGAGTTAAAACAGAAAAAAATATAAGAAAAACAACTGTTACACTTACAATGACATACTATACCTTTTTGTGAAGCCAGATATATATTCTTTTATTTTATTTTTAAAGTCTTTTAAAAATTAATGTTAAAACAAAATTCTTAAAAATATTATATACCCAGGAAATGATTTTGCCAAGTACTTACAACAAAATATAAACGAAAAAGTAGAAATAAAATCATCGAGGCAAATTAATGGAAACAATAAATTAGTTTTAAAAATCTGGCGACAATACCTAGTTAATATTTGATATTAACCTTCATAGTATTAACAACAATACAAACTGTGCTTTGAAAGTATTTTATTTATATTGTATGTCTTAATAAATTATTCACCTTGACTAATGGCCATTTTTGTGTTTTTTTAATTATAAACGAGAAGTTCAAGTTTATAAAAATGTAGCTTATCTTCACAAATTCTTTCTACCACGTTTGGCAGCTTGAGTCGACTTTAGTTTTCAAAATAATTAATTGTTGATTTGTTAAAACGACTTATGTCAAAAAAGCATATATTTTTTTAACCTAATCCTTAAATTTATCTATAGAATTTAAAATAATATATCTTTATTTTGACGAAAAAAACTTCTGTTTCCAACACCTAATGTATTTCAGAGCACAATTTAAAATTTGAAATTGCTCTACTACAAAGTGTATAAAATACACATAAGATGTTTTCCCTTTTAAGCACAGAATTATTGACTATTATTTTGCGCGAATGGTTTAATCGTGTCAAACTTTACTGGTTTTTTTTTTTCGAAACATATTTTATTAAATTATTAATTTTTAATCAAAAATTGTTTTTCTCTAAAAAAAAAACCCTTTACAGAAATAGAAATAATTAATCAAATTAAACTTTAATATTTTTAGATGCGATACTAAACATATTTACCTTTTGGGACGGCCAAAAAGAGGCAAAAGTGCAGAAGAACGTCTCAAGGGCACTTTCACTGGGACGGTATATTTTATTCATGGTTTTTTTTATAGATCGAAATAATTTTTTTTGAACCATAGCATTTTATGAAACTATTCGATCATGATCCGAATTATCTGAATCGCATCTCAATAATCGAGGGCGATATGGGCAAATTAAATATGGGCATATCCCAATCTGACCAAGAGGAACTAATTGAAAATGTTCAGATTGTCATTCATGCAGCTGCTGATGTTCGATTTGATGAGAAATTGAAAACACTTCTGTTGGTTAACCTGCGTGGAACTCGTGAAATTCTTAATCTTACATCGAAAATGAAGAAAATTCAAGTAAATTCACCATCAAATTATAACACCATAATAATTATACATTTCATATGAGAATTTTTTGAATAGGTATTCACATTCATTTCAACCGCATACAGCCAATGTGTAAGAACCTATGTTGAAGAGAAGTTTTATGATTCTCCAATAGATCCAGAAATTATGATAAGACTAGGCGAGCAATTTATTAATAGTTCTAGCGAAGTATTGGAAGTGTTAACATATCAAATAATCAAACCATGGCCAAATACCTACACCTACACAAAGTCACTTACCGAAGAGCTAGTGCGGCGTTATGGCATGAAGATTCCTATTTGCATCATTAGGCCGTCAATAGTCATTTCCACGCACGAGGATCCAGTGCCAGCGTGGTGTAATAACATTTACGGATTGAATGGCATCCTAGTAGCTTGTGGACTTGGTATGTTGAGAATGCTTCCGATTCAAGAAAATAATATCGGAGATGTTGTATGTGCGGATTTTGTTATCAACTCGACGTTAGCTGCTTTGTGGGCGACACACGAGGAACATGAAGAGAATAAGAAATCGAATGTTCAAGTGGAAAAAGATCCTGAAATATATCATGTTTGTACTTCGACGGATCGTCCTGTTTCTTGGGGTAAGTTTTTGGTTTATAACAGTTATTGGCTTTGTATCTTATTTCGTACACCAGGTGCTCTTTGTCATAGAAACTGACAAATGTGCAACATTGGCGGTGTTCACATCACATGAGTATGAGACCCAATTCGACGACTCATTTTGACATTTTAATTAATCTAAAATCTTGTACACCATGATGTGGGAGCAATAAAAATACTGAGAAGTCAAAATGAGTTGACAGTCAGTGGTCGCGTTCAACTCATTACGTTTTACATCTGAATTTTCAGATTTCTGAATTTTTGGAGCTTCTGATTGGCCAGCTGCCATAAAAAGTTATATGACTTTTAGTTACGTTTGCTTACGTTTCATCTGAATTTTCAGCCAAAAATTCTCATCTGAAAATTCAGAATAAAGTGATAATGGTGGGGGAAATGTTGAAGAACTCTACAAAGAAGTTGAACTTTATGATTTTCGCTCTGGTTAGTGGTTGATTTGTTGTGATTGATTTTCATTACGATCAAATTATAATACTTTATGACAAAGAAGAACTAATTGCTTATTGTTAAGTGAGTTTGTAAATCAAAAGATTGACTATTCTTAAAAAAATTTTCCCAGAATTCTCCATCGAAATATTGTGGAATTGTCTTACTGTATTTTGTTGCTGATTAAGTTACATACATATATCATAACCAGAACTACGGACGCTTAATTTTTTACTTGAAGAATAAAATGAAAGTTCTATTTTATTTCGTTTTAATGTAAATACTTCAGGTAAAAGCTAGCATTTGACACAACAAATTTCAAATGAAAATTCAGATTTTTGGTGCGTTCAACAACATAAATTCAGATCTGAATTTTTAGATTTTGTGATTGAACGTGCCCAGTGTCACAAAATTGCAAAATTGTCAATTGTCAGTTTTTATGAAAAAGTATTAATTATTTCCGACAGTTTTGGCTCAGCTAGTGATTATTTTGGGGTATATAATAAGAAGGCGGGTATAAACACCTTCTCAAACTTGAGAGTTTTTTTCTAATATTTCTTATTTTATTTTGATTGTAAATTTGATAAATTCTTCAATTACAGGTACCATAGCCGAAAGTATGGGAAATCTATTCAAGCAATACCCAGCAAAGAGGGTCCTGTGGAAACACACACACAACATTGTTACCAACCAATTTATGTTCACATACCTAACAATCTGGTATCATGTTATACCAGGTCTCATCACAGATCTTGCACTGAAGATTGGCAACAAGCCTTTGAGGTTAGTATAGGTATATAACAGTGTGTTTAATCGAAATAATCTTTGATTCGGTTAATGCGTCCATTGGTAGTTTAAATCCCGATTTCTGGCCAGATTTGAAGGATTAAGAGGAGAAAATTTTTCGAGATTTTAGTTAAAAAAAAAAAATAAATAACTTTGATATTAAAGATTTAGGTGAATTTGCTGAAAAGAAACTTAAATACTTAAGTTCAACCTAAGAACTAGTGTGATAGTTTACGCTGTGAAAAAATTAAAAAAAAACATAAGCGTATAAGTTTAACTTAAATATTTAAGTTTCGTATCAGCAAACGGTTCTACAACTAATAATAATTGTTTTTTTTTATAACTTACTCTTCTAATTTTTTAAATGTCCATTTTTACCTTCCAGAGTAATGCCGATCTATCGAAAAGTCCAGCGCTTTATGGTTGCCCTATCATTCTTTATGAAAGTCAATTGGCGTTTCGATACTACTAATATGAAACGTGTTATTCAAAAAATGACACCCGAAGATAGAGATTTCTTTCCAAGTGACGTTAGACGATATAGTTGGTCGGGATTTTTGTATAACTATTTGAGTGGCTTGAAAGTTTACATTGCACTCGAATCACTTGATGATTCGGAGAAGGCCAAGAAAAAGTACAAACGAATCGAAATGTTTCACTATGTTATTTTGTTTTTCTATTATGGTTTTCATGTTTTGGTATTTAAATTTATAGCTGATAAACTAGGAGTTTTTTCATATTTAAAAAATAGCCTAATTGATAATTATGAATTTTTGAAAAATCCTCAATTCGAGAATTAAGATTTAAGAGTATCCTATCATCAGTGACAAATAAAATTGTAATTGCATTGTATAGTTTTTTTTTTATAAGATTTAATAAGAAATTTCTTTTAGTGTTTTGTGAAATTTTTAAGATTTTATTTTCAGAATAATGTATTTTTTTTTTCTTAATGTATAATTGATTACATAAAAAATACATACCTAGCTATGTAGCTTCTTTAAGACTCATATTTGTATCTTTTTAATTTCGTAAGTAATTAAGCGCCAATTAAGCCCAGCGAAAGTTTAGCCCTATTCTGCTAAACGATTCGATCGAATCTTTCGATTCACGTGAATGTTTTATTCAATTTTCTTCAAATCATTTATTTAAAACTTATGTCTTTCGAATGCAAATCTTAACCAGTTCTTTATTTTTGAAATTCTAAAGAGAATTTCATTGCATTCATTTTATTTTTATCGCAATTAATAGGCATTATGGAACAATCATTTCCTTCCCGCTGATAGCAGAATGCCAATGTTCACGCGAACGTTTAGCAGAATAGGGCTGGTTGTATCAAACCATGCCTGTTTTAACGGCATTTAATAGTCGAAAATTTAACATAAATCGTAAAAAATGATACGATTTTATATAATTTGGCTCAAAGACTAAGACTTGACAGCAAATTTTGGGTGTGGAAATATGACCAACAACTGAGTACTAGGGTTTCTTGGTGTATGCGTCTTGATATTGAAATCAAAAGTCGGTGGTGTAAAATATCGGTTTTGAAATTCGTTTTCGATTCAACATCACTTATATAATTTTTTTTTTAAATAAGAAATGATCTTGAGTCGTACTACACGAATGTGAAATGCTTTACTAGGCTCAATTTTGCTTTGTCATTGCGATGTTCAGACATTTAAAACCAATGTGAATCGGTATCTCCTTTCAAATTCTCTCCAACTTTTCTAAAACGTCACAACCCCTTGAGGAAAATAAAAAAAAATTCATTGATTTTTTGAACAACAACTTAAAGGTGCTACCAACAATTGTTTACGATTTAATTTATAATTCGTTTATTTGGCTAGAGAAATATGTAGCTATTTCAAGGGGTGCCAAGGCGCCTATCATCAGTCTCCTCCATATTATTGGTGCTGAGCTTTAATCCAACTTTATTATAAACAATTCCCTAAGTGTGGAGACTTTTTTTGAAGATCCGATTAATAGAACTCGAGATTAAAGTTTTTAAGGGAACCTTATCAGTTTTTTTCTAAAGACCTGTATTTTGCAATGTTTAAAATCTCCAAAAAAAAGGTCGATAAGGTGCGCTTAAAAAGCCTGTGTCTTGAGTTCTATTAATGGGATCGTCAAGATAAAAGTCCTTGCACTTATAGGGAAAATGACAGAGCATCTTTTCCTATTTTGAAAAAAAATTGAGTTAAGTGATAATGCTTCTGAAAAAAATAAAAAAAAAAGTGGGCGTGGCAGAAGGAATATAAAAAACTTACATTGAGTTTTATGTGTTAAGATTTTGTTATATCCCACTTCAAATTCTAAACTTACGACCATCCTCTAAGTCAATTAGCTTAGACTTTCAAAAACAAAGGAGTTTTTAAAATGGGGTATCATTTTCTTTCTACCTCATTTCACCCTATAAATTGGTTAATTTTGGACAAAAACCTCTTAAACATTAAAATAATTTTTAAAATGGAATACCATTTTTTGATTTTACCCCATTGCACCCTATAAAAAGGTTAAATTAAAAACCAAATTGTATGATTAAATACCTTCAATTCAACGTATAAATATCACAATTTTAAAAATTTTATAGCTCTAAAGCTATCCTTTAAGTACTTTTAAACATAAAAAAGAATTTTAAAAATCGGAAACCTCTTTTCGTTTTTACCCCCAAGTCACACTAGATATGCGTATAGATAATTTTTCAAAATTATTTAGCTCTAAATCTATCCTCTAAGTGTAATTTTTTAAACACAGAACGACTGTTTAAAATCGCATGTGTGGTTTCTAAGAAAAGCCCGGATATATTTCATATTTTTCATAAAAAAATATAAATATCATAAAACGTTTTTCATTCGATCTTAAACAAGATAATTTCGCAAATTACTAGAAAAAGTGTTTTCATAAAAATACTTCCTTAATTTTTTTTTTCAGCTACATAATTCATTTTGATTTTTTCGAACTTTCGTAACGACTTCTAAAAGTTACACTTCAAAATTAATTAGAAATCTTACCAATCCTTTCTCTCCTCTTCGAGAAATTCTTAGCAAATAAAACAGTAGTCTGTAATTTTTTCTCAATTACATACATTCTTGTATAATGTTAAATTTGATTATGTCATACAATCATGTAAATTTACAAAGCAAAGCACTTTATGGTGTCCTTGATCCTCATGTGTAACAAATATGTAAGCTCGATGGTGTGATCCAGGTTTTTGACATTTGATTATATTTATCCAGTTTTAAGAAGAGTAAATATTTGATATGAAATACTCATAACCTACAAATAAATTATTAAAATATGCATTCATTTTTAAAACTTTAATGTTTTTTTCACATAAATATATAAATATACCTGTCGAAAAGTTTGAAGTGATATATCCGAAATACCAGCTATATTAAGAGCAACGCTCTGCTGAGATCGTAATAAGACCATTAAAACATATCGTCTGTATTTTGGTGTGCCGTCATACCATTTATGTTCATAAATTGCTTCACTGACTTGTAGGCTCTAAGAATTGTGAAATTATTCATAAAATAAAAAAAAACTACATATACTCTTTAAGTGGGATGGAATCGGAGAGTGTGATTTTATAACACGGCTTTTGCCAGGAGAGATGAGTTAAAGTCCCACCGAAATTATGTCTTAGTTTGAAAAAATCAAAAACTAGCGGATAAAGAGGCGGTAATATGCTCTTGTATCAGGTATACATATTTAAAAATCTCAGAAGTCATAACAAAAGCTATATGTATTCTTCAAGGATTGAAATCGAACATTTTACATTATTTTGAGAGAAAGCTTTTCGTTTCAGAGCTTTTACACAACAGTTCGCAGGGATAGTTATTAAATATGTCAGAAATATTGATATTGATACTTCGGTTTTTATTTGAAAGTGATTTTAAACTTAGAATAATAAATTGATACCTAATCACTTTCCACAGATGGAAAGCTATATAAAAATCATTTTAGCCACGATTCCATCCCCTATAATTAACAAACATATACAATATCAATCAATTTGTCACCCAAATAGCAGGTGATAGCAACTTGTTTTAATTCATAAGCCAATAAACAAAGTGCCCTGAAAACTGTGAATAATGACAAATCACCAAGCAGTTGAAAACCCGTAAAACAAATGATTAAAGATGATGATAGGAGACTGAAAAGTACTGACGGTGTAAAAACATCATTTAACTTCTCAGCGAGCCTGAAAATATATTAAATGCAATATTAAATAAATATTGTGTATTTATTAAATTAGATGCATTTGTTACCAAATAAAGTTTTTGTTATATTTAGGTGTGAAATTGACTGAGTATTGCTTGCAAAATCAAGAATTACCAGGACAAGCGAAGCAAGAAGTTCTAAAATTTTGTGAAATGATTTTCCTGACTTCAAATTTTTCGAACTAAAGTCAATATTTGGCTTATGCTGTTTTTAACCCATTTTCAGCTAGTATGTATGTATATATTGTCTAACGTCTTTTTACCCTATGTCACCCTATAAATTGCTAAATTTTAGACAAAAACTCTAAACCATCCTCTAAGTCCATCCTCAAAATGTAACCTTTCAAACTTTAACAGAATTTTCAAGATCGGATACGATTTTTTGCTTTTGTCCCATCTCACCCTATAAAAAGATAAATTAAAAACAAAATTTTATAATGAGATATCGATTTGTTTGTTGAGCTTCATTTCACTGTATAAATATTAAAATATAGAACATTTTGTAGCCCTAATGCCATCCTTTAAGTACTTTTAAACACAAAAATTAAAGAATTTTAAAAATCGGAAACCCCTTTTTGCTTTTACCCCAGATCACACTATACGTAGGTCATTTTTGAAAATAATGTAGCCTCTCAGTTTAATTTTTAAAACACAAATAGAATATTTAAAATCGCATCTCTGGTTCCTAAGAAAAGCCCAAACAGACACCCAATTAAAAAAAACCTTTTCGCATACCCGTAGCGCAAAACGACCAAACATCACAGACGTCAGTGCTAAATCAAAGTTACCGGAAAAACTGGGCCCAAATAAATTGAAATAGGCACCAGAAAATAAAATTTAAATTTTTTAGCTTTTTAAGTGAAAATGTCGCTGTCGTCGTATATAGGGTAACAATGGAATCGTACGAAATTTTCAGTAATTACTGTAAAAAATTTTTTTGCGAAATTGTATGCTTAACGTAACGAGTCGTACTTATTAACTTTTTCTAACTTTAGACAGCCATCCAACTCTAAAAAGTTAATTAAAAACTTTGTCCACTGTTGTCCTAAAGTTGTTTAACTTGGACAACGGAGTTGGTTGCCCAAAAATTGACTAACTTGAAATTTTATTTTAAATTAAAGTTATATTTTCAACTAATAAAAACTTTTAAAAAACTGTTCAACTAGTATCTATTTTTGAAACTTTGTGAGCTTTAAAATATCGTTTTAATTCAAAAATGATATTTTTTTTTTAATTGTGACGTTATTATTCTCAAGTCTCAAAGTGCGGTATGTAAAAAATATGCACTGCTTGATCGCACGAACTTGCTCTTGTGGTTAAATACTGTATGTAACCCAACATTGAAGATGCATGATGCATATATTTAACGAGAAAATATTAAAAGAGTCAAAAGCACTAAAAAATTGATTTTTCGTTTAGTATTTTTTTTGTTTATAAAATAATGCTTTTAAAAATTTTTAAATTAATTATTGTTTAAATTATTGAGAAGAATCAGATTGCAAAATTATAACAAAATCGATTTAACAGTCGCATAGATATACGCGAATAACCCAAAAATAAGACCATTTTCTAAAAAAAACGTTGAATACCTAATTCCGTAATGTGAATTTTTTGAGAAAAACCTGAAATGCAGTTTTCTTAAAATTGACTTGGTTATTACAGATACGAAGTTTAATTAAAATCGTTAGAGCCGTTTTTGAGAAAATTTGAAGAAACCAAAATATTTGTATGGCAGCTACCCGTTCTTGATGAGCTAGAACAAAGATTCGAATTTCCCCTCTAGGGAATCACATAAAAATGCTCTGTACCAAATTTCATGCAAATCGGTCCAACCGTTTAGGCTCTAGCTCAAATTACAGTGGATGCACCGACGCGACGCGACGCACAGACGTACAGACGCACGAAACCCGCTTTTTCGGACTTCTCGATTATCGTAGTGTTAGTTTTGATTATAACCTCGACTTTTTTTTTACACGAAACCAATACTTGCCCTATAGAGCAAGAGTAAAAAAATACCAACGCAAAACTTGCTCTGAAAAGCAAAAAACGATACCATTTTCTAGTAAATTTCAGAACCGGGTCAATGAACCCAAACTTTTTGAAATATAGTTTTTTTATTTTTTGTTTACCTTAAAATCCTTTGGTGATAAGCAATTTGTTCCTTCAGTTTAGCAGTAGGCTCATTATCCGGTTCAATCAAGAGAATATTTTTATTGATAACATCAAAATGCATACAAATTTGTAAGATCGAGCTAAATAGACATAAATCCACACTTAGAATCGTCGTCGCTGATACGCTACACGCATGAGCTTGTGTTAAATACGAGACGGCATAGACAAAAAAGTTATTCGTCGGAATATCAATCAAAAACGACCACATTAATGGCAGCTTATAATTAAATATGCCACTCCTGGCTAAATCCACAATAGACAGTAAAAATGTAGACCAAATATAAGCTAACGTGGTAATCTTATAGAATCCAGCAAGAACTTTCTCAATCATCAAAGATTGATTTAGGTATTTTTGAAGATGAAAAGCTTTTTCGTATTCTGCACTTGGATATATCTGACGAAACTCATTGAATATTTCGTTGATGTTTTTTCGATAATAAAGCAACGAAGTTAATTTAGCAGTTGATACCAGAAAATAGCTTAAATAGCTTATATTTTCAGTTCTTGTTTGCAGGTCAGATTCTTCAAAGATATTAAATAATATTTGGCCTATAATAACGACAGCTGAATTGAAGAACCCCAGAATCAAAAAGGGATTCATTCGTTTTCCTTCGGTATCATATTCAAATCCGATTAAACGAAAGTAAAAAATTGTTCCGTGAAAAAACCGCTCGACATTTTTTTTCTTCATTTTTTTATTTTTTTTTTTTTGAGAAATGTTGTCCGGACTGGCAACTCTTAAAGTATACTGGTTCTATCAAAGACAAAGTTTGTAAATAAATATATTATTTTTGTCGACTATAAAAAAATAATCTCGAAAGCTCAAAGCAGGTAACCGCAAACCACGTATATAACATTAATAATGGAATCCTATTATCGTAAGGCGGTGTTGCAAAAAAGGAACGACATGAAAAATCGTTTGCTATTTGGAAATAATCGTCTAACGGTATGTTCTATATAATTGCCTCAAAATTGAGTTATAAAAAGTGTAAACTTAGTACTATGTAGGTGGTTAACGTCGCATGCAACATGTATATGCGGATGCATGCGCCTACTGTAACAAGGCTTTGGCTTGTCAAGGGGTTAGAATCATTTATAGGGCCCATACACCACACATGCCTGCATGGCCAAATAAAAGAATGCACAATCACGCTTCAACATACACTACTCATGCAAACTGCACAATATTTAGTCGTGTGTTCATCGCTGAGTTGACAACTTCTTAATATTTCAAGCTTGACTGAGCAAATGTAGCACACACACCACACATGCTTGCATGCACAAACAAGAAAATATCAAAATTTTTTGAAATCACTCATGCCGCATGCACAACCACACATTCAACACCATACACTCGCAGTTTGCATGCGCAATCACTCTATTGCGCATGCAGGCATGTGTGGTGTATGGGCCCTATTAGCTTTGAAAATTAATTATAAAATATTCAGTTGATCTAACTAATCCTTCGATCATGAATCCATTTTTAATTTGATTTTGATAATAAAACAATAACAATACCTTCTAAGACTACAAGAAAAAATAAAGAAAGTAAGAAACTTTTAAAAGATTTCAAAGAATTCAAGCAGTCTTTGGGTATTGCACTTTGTAATTTTAATTCTTTTAACTGCATTAAATCACTGCATTATTAATAACTTCAAAATTGAATGGGAATGACGTTTTGAAGTTGAAATATACTGAGGTGAAATAAAAATACTGCTGCAACAAGGAACGCATTCCATCAAGTAAAATGTAAAAGTAAATCTATTGTCAAATGTGGTGAACTTATAGAATTCAATACAGTTGCACGTTTCTTTTTGATCATGTCCTGCTCTAACAAAGAGGTTATTCTAGTTATTCTATAGAATTTTTGCAACCATACTTTTAAATAAGTATTTTCATTCAATTTAGAACCTGAGTTAACTCAATAAATTTAGTGAGCTAATTCCTGCCTTTTCTGACACATATGTGTCAAAAATCTATCAAAATCGAGGTACAAGGTACAACACTATGGAAAGTGGCAATATCTCGATTTCGGTTGTAAAACTTTTATTTCCATGGTGTCGCACTTCGATTTCTATATAAATTTTTGACAATTAGAAATTTGACTATCTGAAAATCGAAGTACACAAAGTAATATTATTTGGGATCTGAATAACTCGAGAACCAAAGCTTGAAAAAAATTGTTTTTTTTTTATATTGGCGAAAAGGCCTGTTAATTTTCTATACGAAACTAGAAATTGCAACCTCCTTCAAGGCTTGGTTACGGAAATATCGTTATCCAAAGCCCTTTTTATGGTTGCATCGAAATACAGTAATTTGACTTTGGATGCGAATATTTCGAGAACCAAACCTCTAAGAGTATTTTGGTTTTGAGTTTTGGAAAGCTCTTAAAAATTTAATGAACAATTTTGAAAACCGCAACCGATTTCGAGGCTCGATTACGAAAATATAGCTATCCAAACACAAACGCGTTTGAATGTTTTGGACGGAAATGCAGTTAAATCAAACAATCACTTTGGATGAAAATATTTTGAGAACCAGACCTTCCACACACTTTTGGTTAATTTTTGCGGATAGAGTTTGAAAAGACCTTTCTTTTGATGTATAGCTCGATGGGTTTTGGAAACATTTTTGAAAAGCCGAAAAAAAGGTGCAAGGGGTGTCCATCTTTTTTTTTTCAAAAATCAATAAAATTTTGTTGGAAAAAGTTTGGCGAAATTTTAACGTCGCTGGAAAGGTCCATTGTATATATATTTTTATATACAATAAAAGGTCTGTTCGCCACTGCAAACCGCAACCCCTTACGAGGCTTTGTTGCCGAAATATCGCCATCGACACCCTTTTTAAGGTTGGATCGAAGTACACAAAGTAATATCATTTGGGATCTGAATAACTCGAGAACCAAATCAAATATATCATTTTTAAATTCAACTAACTACCTTTAGTCTTTCGAAAATTCAAAATATTGATGTTTTTAAAATCGATATTTTTAAATATCGATGTTTTTAAAAATATTTTTCTTTTCGTTTTTTTCACCAAATATGTACGTTTAATTCATTCAAAATTCCTTTATTGTTTTTCAACATCGATATTTAAAAAAAAAAGATACATCTTAAATTCAAACTACCTTTAGGGCCAGTTTCACAGTCGACACTTACCAGAATAAGTGGCACTTAAGTTTCCCATATTAGGAATTTAAGCTAAATTTCATAGCCAGCGTAAGTGGAACTTAAGTCACCAACATCGGAGACTTAAGTGCCGATTACTCAGGTAACAGTGCACTGTGATATGGGGAATTAATCTTTCACATTCCCCACTTAAGTGTCACTTTTCTGACTGTGAAACTGGCCCTTACAGTCTTAAAAATTGTTTTCAACATCGATATTTATCGACAGCGATGTTTTTTTAAAAAAGTTCTTTTTTGTTCAAATACTTTTAAATACATATCTATGTACATTAGGTGTTTTCACGTTTTTTCTGAAATCAAAATGTCATAAATGAGTTTTGGGTCGGTGCTCACGATTTTAAGGGAATTTCGAAAAAAATAAAATGCACGAACTTGCTTTTGTGGTTCAAGATTATTGGAATCGTAAAAATTGTGTAATATGATTAGGTATATGTATATTCATTCATGTAGATGCATGAAACTCGTTCTTTAAATTGATAAAACAAAATCTAAAAATATTTTATTCTCTAAATGAAAAACACCGCCTGAATTATTTAAACAAAAATAATTTATGAAATAAGAAATCGTTGCAACATTTAAAAAACTAAATTGAGGTGCCATTTTCAAGTATTTAGTAATATTAATCTTGAAACCTTATTTCAAACGAATTCATTGATCCGATTTCAAAACATTAAGTTTTCCAAAAAAAAAATCCAAAAAATATATTTTTGAATATTTTTGTATACAATACCATAGCCGTGTTTTTTTTTTGCAAGCCCCTAGGAAATTAGTCGGAGATAAGCAATTTACATGTTAAATGCAACAACAACTAGTCCTCTTCGGGCTTAGCTAAGCTCGGAGAATTCTCGAGTCTTAGCTTAAGCACGGAGAAAAACTGTGTTACCGGCGTGAATTGCATACTTGCTATCGATAGTTTTTTTCTAAATTGGCTCAAAAGTGTCATATGAATGTGATAGAAAAATTTATATGGCATATATTAATACTATATGTTATAAAAAAAAATTAAGTTATTGCTTTTTTTTCTTACCTGAATAGCCTTTGGTGATAAGCTATTTGATCCTTCAATTTAGCAGCTGTAGCCTCTTGATCAGGTTCAAGTAAAACAATATTTGTCTTGAGATTATCGAAATGCATACACATTTGTAACAGTGAGCTAAATAGACATAAATCCAAAGCTAGAATTGCCGTTGCTGATACCCAACTCGCATGGAATTGTGATAAATACTTGGCGCAATAAAATAAATAGTTTTCCTTCATGGGAAAATCCATAAAGAACCAACACATAACTGGGAGCCTATAAGTAAATGTGCCACTCTTTACTAAATCATCAAAAGAAAAAACTAATGGAAATGCAACATAAAAGGCCGTGACACTCTTAAAGAATCCAGCTAGAACTTTTTCAATCATCAAAGCTTGATTCAGGTATTTTTGAAGATGACTAGTTTCTTCGTATTCTTCAGCTGGATATATCTGACGAAACTCATTGAATATTTCGTTGATATTTTTTCGATTGTAAAGCAATGAAGCTAGTTTAGCAGTTGATACTAAGAAATAGTTTAAATAGCTTATGTTGATAGTTCTTTGTTGCAGGTCGACTTCTTTAAAAATATTAAATAATATTTGGCCTAAAGTAACTACAAATGAATTAATGAGTCCCGCAATTAAATAGAAATATAATCTTTTATCTTTAATATCGTATTGAAATCCAATTATACGAAAGTAATAAATTGTTCCGTGAAAATAACGCTCGACGTTTGTATTCTTCATTTTTGGTTTCAAATACAGGTGCTAAGAACTGCAATTTTTAAAGAATACTTTTGCAAGACAAGGCGAAGCCTTAAAATAAATAGAGTATTTTAAAGAGAAATGTACATGTTAATATTAAAATGTGTATTTATATGGAGACCTTGTTTGTTGCAAAATAGGGATGACATGTTAATATACTTTTCCTAATTGCGAATGATTATTTAATGATATTTACGTCAAAATGATATTGATGTTTACCGCAAATTGATAAATTTGAATTGTAATCTTAGAAATATAGTACATACTAAGGAGACAGGTGGTGAACGTCTCAGCCAGTGATAGGCACGCTTGCGGTTGGAGAGCCTTAATGGGTGCTTGAAACCTTTTGATATAATTCATCCGATTTTATAAATAAAGTAAGAGTTCCGATGGGAAGGAATTTAATACAATGCATGCATTTTTCTGGTATTGTAAAGCCTAAACAACCATACCTCCACTATTCACTTTGTCAGAACCTATAGTTTAATCAAACTCCCTTGTCTATCAAAAGACTAGATAATACTTTATAAATATGAAGGTTTTTATAATACAAATTCTATATACTACTGAAATACATTAGCCAAGTAGAAGACTTAGCACTATTTAATTGGACTTGTTGAATTATTGATTCAAAATAGCTTTTATCGGCCTTTAGTCCATAAAAATTGGCGTTTCGTATTTATAAATAAATTAAACAATTATAATATGATTTATTAAACTGTCTTCAGAATATTTAAATAAATGGTAAAATTTGCTTTCTTATTTGTTCTTAGACGTTACTTCATAAGGGTTTTCAAATTACCTATAAATGTTTTTCAGTTCACAAGATAAAAAGACCTTTCACATTTATGTGTATTTAAGTTCTTCAATTGTTAATTTTTTTAATGATTTCACCTTTCACATCATATCGAAAGTCTAAAAAAAAACAAGTTAATTAAACTAAAATATTTATTTTTCTTTAACTTTAGGGAATCTTGTAAAACTGGATCTTATGAGACCAACACAATACGGCAACCCTAAATTTTTATCAAATGATGATTTTAAAAAAGGTTAAAGATTACCAAATTTCTTTCAGAAAATAATGTTCTGTTGATAAAACCCGGAAACTGTAGGTAAAGGGACACCAAAAAATATGTCATCAATTTTATCAATTTTTAGTACAAAAATACTGTCAATGTAGGTGCTACAATTTGAAAATTGGTGCGAGAATTTTGGGTGGCTTTGAATTTCTGGTAGATATTCTGCGTCGATACCAATCTTGCACGATTTAGGGACGAAAAAAAAACGTAAAATGCCGAAAATTTCAAGATTTAACCACTTCGTGCTAAGTTTGTCTTTGTACATAATATGCGCACACAATTTCCAATTGGACTTTTAAAACAGTATTTCTGATGCCAAAATAAAAATAATTGAGTAGATTGGCCTTTTTTACGATAAAAATAAAAAAAAAAACAGTTTTTCAAAATTTGTATTATGCAATACCCATTCTTTACACTACTTGATTTGGTGTTCGCACCCGCGGGATTATTAAAATTTATTTAACTCCCATCCCATAGTCGCGGCTAAACGTCTCCATTGTATTCAATTTAACAAGATTTTATGTATTTTAACTTTGACAGGTGCGAACGCGTGTTCAGCTTCAGCTAGGACAACTTTTCGGAGTTGACTTCTTTGTTTAGTGACAAAAAAGTTGGATTAGAATAGAGCAGACCAGAACAGCACAGATTCGTTAAAAATGTCAGAACAAGTAAGAGCAGGAAATGGTTTCCTTAGGTGTCAGTAAATAACAACAACAAATTTTCCGAGCATGCATGCAGGTTTCAAATACACATCTTAAAATCAATATAACTTTATTAACAAAGAATCATAATTGATTTAAATTTACTTTTAAAAGAGGCTCAGATAAAAACAAACAATTTTCATTGAATGAATTACAACAGCTGATTTTGACACTCCTCACAAATCTGTTCTAAGTGGTTCTACCTCAAAGCCAGTACAGAAAATCTTGTTCTAAACTGTTCCGAAGAGAGTCATTTAACTAACCTTATGATACAAAATGAAAAATGGCAGATACAAAATATCGGATGAATTTATTTATGAACTTTAATCTACCTATTTCTATGACAAAAATTATCCATCAGCTGTTGGTTATGGCGGACTACGAATTCTGTGTGTGTTTCACTGTTAAACTGTTAAATGGCGAATAATTTGCATACATTTTGTACCATAAAAAAGTGACAATGTTAGTTAGGTTACTTGACTTTCTACCTTTAAACAGCAAAAACATACTTCTTTGATTTTTATAATACTTCGTTTAAGAAAAGTTGTCAGTACAGGACTTATGGGGGAGCCCACTGTGTTTCCCGTGGGCTGAGTTGATTTTCAGGCCAAGTTTATGAATTTGAGTAAGTATGTATGTAGTGTTGTCGTTTGTTTCTTCTTCTTTTTTTGTTTCTAGAAAAACACAGTAAAACATATATTAGCTTCTCGTCTCTCAGAGAAAAAGATTTATATTTGTGGGTTTTTAAAACATTGCATCCATTCAAAGTGCAATTATTGTGATAAATTGTGAAATCTAAGATATTTATGAATAAATTAAATTAAGTACACTTCAATGTTTTTTTTTTTTTGTTTTTGGTCTACCTTTTTCAATCAACGCAATACTCTACGATTTGGGGCAATTAATGATGCAAATAAGGGAAATCCTGTAAAGGATTTAAAAGGGAACAGGTTTATGCAAGGCAATGTAACCAGAATGAAAGACGAACGTCTGTACTCACAACTTTTTTTGAACAGAATGGATTTACCAAAAAAGAGAGCAACAAACTTTAAAGTGTATTGAGAGTAACATATTTATCTAATATTTTTTATTGGTTATATTTTGAATAGCCCGCTATTTCGGTAGCTGTCACTTTTGAAGCTGTCATTTTTTGACATTTGACAAGTAGAAACTACGCCATTAATAAAAATGCAACGATACACGCTTCAACAACGCATTGAAATTATTAAAATTCACTATAAAAATGGTGAAAATTTGGCAGAGACGCACGGTTCGTAAAACTAAAACATTTTTGGGTCGTCGTGAAGCACCTTGTCGGACCGCAATACAGAAATTGGTGGACAAATTCGAGCTGTTGGGACAAGTTAGTGATGTGAAGAATAAAACCCGTGCACGTCGCTCAAGAACAACTGAGAATATTGCTGCTGTAGCCCAAAGTGTTGAAGAAAACCCAGGTTTGTCCATTCCTCGTCGTTCTTTGGAATTAGGCATTCCACAAACGTCATTACACCGTATTTTGCATAAATACTTGGGTCTTAAGGCTTATAAAGTTCAGTTAACACAAGAACTCAAGCCGGCTGATCATCAACAACGTCGTGTCTTTGCTGATTGGGTCCTTGAAATGCATGAAAATGATCCGCAATTTCATCGAAAAATCATCTTGACTGATGAGGCCCATTTCCACCTCGGAGGCTACGTCAACAAGCAAAACTGTCGCATCTGGGGCTCGGAAAACCCAAGAGTTATTGTTGAAAAGCCTCTCCATCCTCAACGCGTGACTGTTTGGTGCGGTTTATGGTCCGGCGGGGTCATTGGACCTTACTTTTTCGAAAATGAGGCTGGAGCAACAGTTACGGTCAATGGATTGCGCTATCGAGAGATGATTAATGATTTTTTATGGCCGGAATTGGATGGTATTGATCTGGACAACGTTTACTTTCGACAAGACGGCGCTACGTGCCACACAAGCAATGAAACCATCGATCTTTTACGGGAAAAGTTTCCGGACCGTGTTATCTCTCGAAGAGGTGATCACAATTGGCCGCCGAGATCTTGTGATTTAACACCTTGCGACTTCTTCCTTTGGGGCCACGTGAAAGATAAAGTCTACGCCAACAGCCCAGCGTCGATTCAAGACCTCAAAGATGGAATTCGTGAGGCTATCGAGGACATAGGGCAGCCACTTTGCGATTTGGTTATGGAAAATTTCATGAAAAGGATTTGATCCTGTAAGCGTGCTCGTGGCGGCCATTTGGCTGATATTGTGTTCCATTATTCCGGCATACCTTCCTCTTTATAATGAAATAAACATCCGATCACTTATCTCAAAAAATGCCATTTTTCTTTGAATATCAAAATAACACCTCTTATTGGAAAATCCTTAGTTTTAACAATTTAAAATGAGTTCATTTCTCATGTTTTCTTCACGCTATAGCTTAATAAACTTAGTAATAATACTGTTCTCTTTAATACATTCTTAATTCTTACACTTATACTTACAGTTCTTTTAACCTGTAGGATTCCACTTACATTCCTATTCCTGGAACCAAAGGCTCTTAAAAAACTATTATACATTACATATTATATCACCAATATTTACTGTTGATTTGTACTTTTCTAAGTTTCCGGCATTCTTTTAGTCTTTGGTTTATGTATAATTGGCTTACAACTATCGGTGTTAAAATTTCATAGAAAAACTTCATTTGCCAAGGGATTGATTATTTCGTAAGAATGGGGTTGCGGACGTAGGGATTATCGAAAGGTAATCAAAACAAAAATCCTTGGTTAAGTTGGTAAAAAACAAATAAATCAATTTCCGGTACAAAATTTGATGAATTTCTAATAGGTATATATTTTCGAATTTTATCGAGACTTCTGTTTTAATTAATTACATTATTTCAATCACATTTTTCTTTTGTTTCTCTTTATTTTAATTTCACTCACTTTAGAATATGTAAGAATCAACAAACTTAAGAAACGTATAAAAGAATGGTTGAGAGTTGAAAATCTCTAGACCCTGGTTCTCCACTATAGCTTTCATTCCATCAAATTTATTTATATTTGTATTTAAGAATATGAATCTTAAATAGTTAATGAAATAGCTAATCCTCCCCAGTTGTTCTCTAAACAAATTAATAAATGCGCCTATCCACTTCTAAGCACGGTAAAAATTTGGTATGAGATGCTCATAACCTAGAAAAATAAAATATCAAAATTTTGTCTTCAATAAAAATTTTTTTTTGTATAAAACATACCTGTCGAAATGTTTGAAGTGATATATCCGAAATACCAGCAATATGAAGAGCAACGCTGTGCTGTGATCGCATTAAGACCATCAAAACAAGACGCCGATATTTTGGTGTGCCATTGTACCATTTGTGTTCGTAAATTGCATCACTAATTTTAAGGCTCTAAAATTGTTAGAATTAAAAATAGCAAAACAAAAAAATATATTTTTTTTGAGATAACAAACGTACAATTTCAATCAGTTTGTCTCCTAAAAAACAAGTGATGGCAACCTGTTTCAGCTCATAGGCCAATAGAAAAATTGCTTTTATAACTATAAATAACGATAATTCTCCAAGCAATTGAAATCCAGTAAAGCAAATGATTAAAGATGATGAAAGAAGACTAAAAAGTACCGAAGGCGTAAAAACAGCATTTAACTTCTCGGCGAGTCTGTGAATAAAGAAAATTTTATAATAAGTTGAAAGAGATATAAAATCGTAAAGTTTAATAGATCAAGAAGTTGTCAAGTTGTCACAATTGTATAGTTGGACCTACATATACCCAAATATTGAATTTCTACCTTAGCAATTTCTGATGATAAGCAATTTGTTCCTTTAATCTAATTGTTGCTTCTCTATCTGCAGCTGGCTCAATTAATAGAATATTTTGATTGATTATATCGAAATGCATACAAAGTTGCAACAGTGAGCTAAACAGACACAAATCCAAGCTTAGTATTGTGATAGCTGATACATAGGTTGCGTGAGCTTGTAAAAGATATTTTACTGCATAGAACCAATAGCTATACTTTGCGAAATTAAATCCAAACCAACACATGAACGGAAGCCTAAAAGTGAAAGTTCCACTTTTGGCTAAATCCACCACCGATAAAACTAGCGGAAACGATGTATAGAACAACGTAATGAGTTTAAAAAAAAATGCCAGAACTCTCTCAATCATCAAAGATAGCTTCAAGAATTTTTGAAGATTAAAAGCTCTTTCCAATTCTTCACTTGGATATAAGTTACGAAATTCATTCAACACTTCGTTCACAGTTTTTCGATAGTACATTAAGGCGATTAATTTAGCACTCGATACAAAATAGTAGTTGAGGAAGGTTAAATTCGTAGTTCGCTGCTGCAAACTAACTTCTTGAAAAATATTAAAAGAAATTTGACCGAAAATAATTACAGCTGAATTGATTATGCCCGCCATTAAATAGAATATCATTTTCTTATTTTTACTTTTTGTCTCGTATTCAAATCCGATTGTGCGGAAATAATAAATTGTCCCATGAATATAATTTTCAAAGTTTATATTTTTCATGTTTTAACAAAAAAAAACAAGAAGTTGTTAAGAAAACGAATTTTTAAAGTATACTACTTCAAAAACAGACAATGTTTGTAAATAAATAGAGTATTTTCTTCTATGGATAAATTTATTAATCTTTAAACTATTTAAAGGTTTCTTTGCCAAACCATATATTAAATAAAATTGTCTAAATAATAATATATGTGAAAGTTGCAAGAGTTTGTTGCAATAAACATAGGGATGACACATCCACGACACACTGTCTTTTTATAATTGATAATGATTTTTTAATGGTCTACGGGTATTAACATGGAATTTCAGTTATCTAAAGTGTAATCATATACCATAGAAATGTTAATGACAGATATTTTAATAGGAGGTAGATGGCATGAAAACAAGATACAGAGAATGGGGAAACTGGGTAAAATGGCTCATTGGGTGATACGAGTATATTCTTTGCTCTTTGAAAACTAAAGCGAAGATTCAAACTGCAAAGCCATTTCACTAGGGTAAATTTTTGCATTCAAAAATAAAATTAATTTTAATGCTTGTGACCAAATTCGTCTGAAAATAAAATATACGAATGACTAGCTCTTTAAGCTCAAATGGACTGGATTTTTCATTTGAAAAAACATGGATGTGATTAAAGAAATATGTTTATAATAATAATATAATATAAGTTAAAGGTGCAGTAGCAATAAAGTTAATCAATTGCTCATTTTCAGTTGAATTGTGATTCTTTGGGTCGCAATTGAGAAAGGGATAAATCGCATTGCAATGTGGCCAATAAGACGTAGTAACTTAAAGATTTGCTTTGATATTGCCTTATCAATATAACACTTACAGATTTATTGTGATTTCAAATTTAATGGAAAGAAAAAATAAGTTATTAATTTACAACATTTTTAAATCATCTTCTGTCAGATCAGCTATAGCACATAATGTACATAATTTTTAAATAAAAATTGTATTTAAAATATTAACTTTGTATATGGATTTTTCCTGAAATCACTATTATCACCCAAACTTCCCTTGCCTATCAGTAGCTGGGTTCAGATTAAATTCAAATTCCACATTTATCGGAAGAGTGCACATTTATCGGAATAAGTGCCACTTAATTTTCCAATATTAACAGCCTAATTTATTAGAACTCGCTAAACACCTCTAAACGGCTGAATAGTTATATAGTGCATAAGCATTTATCAAGCCACTATTCAACGTTGCATAAATCCTAATTCATAAAATATTTCCCTACACATTATAGTTATTATGCGCTTGTGTCAAATAAAGTACCAAGAATGGAAAATCTATTACGTTTTAGTGCCACAATTGATTAACAAAACTAAGCTCTGAAAATGAAAAGTCAATAAACGAATTCTGCTGCACCGATTGGATTAGTTTAAATTTCATTTTATATTGCATAATGCACCTATTCTTATTACTGTTTCTTTTGTGCCGTGTTAGAAAATATAGTTAAATATTTTAGAACAAAAAATTCATGGTTTTTATTGAAATAATTGTTTCATTCACTGACAGTGCGATCAAATTGAGAAGAATATATTAACATCTATTAGGGTGGCAATTATTTTGGCAATGTTTTTTTTTACTTATTCTGTGTGTCCCACTGAAAATATTTAATAAACCTCAATTTTGGCATACATCTAAGCACATGTATATTATAAATAAAGAATTTCCATCAACTTTTACACTTTCACCGACATTTTAAGGAAAAGACGGAAAACAACGTGTGTTTTTAATGAAAATTTGTAACTTCTCGACCTTAGCCGATTTAAAACAAATTTAACAACATTTTTGTTTGTACAAAGTACCTTCATAATATAGATTGATCACTTTTAGGAGAGGACAAAAAAGATATTTAAGCATTCCAAAAATAAGCACCACCCTTATAACATTGTATTTTATTGTCGTCTTGAGAGTCAAAGTGACATTTCGATACTTAAACATCCTTATGTAGGCACTATTCATCCATCAAACGCGTTTAGCTTCTAATGCCTCTATTCAACGTTGCATAAGTTTTATGAATAACATTTTTGCGTTTAGTGGAATTATAAGGAGTGAATAGTTCTATGCACTCGCTATGATGCGTTTATAAATTCGGCTGTAAGACTTTAAGCTCCGTTTCATAGCCTGAGTAAGTGGCACTTGAGTGTGCAAAATCGGTGGCTTAAGTCACACTTGTTCATGTAAGTGTGCACTGTGATATTGCGATCGAATCTTCGATATTGACCACTTAAGTGCCATTTTCTTTGATTGTAAAAGTGGCCCTTAGTAAGTCTCTTTCTACATAATATATACATCTACTCTTACTCAAACTTCATTTCTAAATGAATCATCGCAACGTGGACATAATATACATGTACATAATTGACTCATCCAACTACGTCATTTGATTTTTTGATTATTACAGGTACGAAGTTTAATCAAAATCGTTAGAGCCATTTTCGAGAAAATTTGATAAACCAAAATTGTATTTACCAAATTTTATACAAATTGGTCTATCCGTTTAGGCTCTAGCTCAAATTACACCGACACGGAAGGTATGACGAAACCCATTTTTTCGGACTTCTCGATCATCGTAGTGTTAGTTTTGATTTCGATCTCAAAGTTTTTTTACTACACGAAACCAATATGTTGTATGTAAAATGTTTCTGGAGAAAGCTCAAAAAACGATAGGCGCCAAGTGTATACAAAATCGAAAAAAGCTGTTTGGGTTTTAGACTATATAGCTGAACAGGCATAACTAAGAGAGGAGAGACACACTTTTTGTTCTTTTTAACCCAAAAAAAAACTGGACAAAAACGACCACACTCCGACAAAAATTCTGAAAAAGCTGAATTTTAGTGGAATAAGGTTTACTTTTATATTCTAAACATTTTTTAAAAAGGAACATAAGGACCACTGCTAAAATTTTTTATATGCAACAATTCTTACCTTGGCATTCTTTCCAAAAAAAAAACTTAAAAACGGTTTTTGAACAAATTATAAAAATTTGAACTTGACACCAGAAAATTAAAAGCCCTACAAAATAAAACTCTCCTTCAAAATTCAGCTTTGTCTAAATTTTTTCGAAGTGAAAGTCTAATTTTCTTGGGATAGAATTCTAAGGTTTCATATATAAGTAAGTGGGAAATAATACATTAATTGATTATTATAGATATTCCAATGAAATTCCTTCATGTTGTTTCGGGAACAGTGTCACTTTTCAAAACTAAACAAAAAATAACTGGTTAGCTTATATTTCAGAGTCCTCACTAATTTTGCTTCATTCAAAATTTTGTTACCTCAGTATTTAACAAAAAATTAGCTGATAAATATTTTTGTGAGATTGCTAAGATCTCAGAAACATAAACTGGTCAATTAATAATACTGTAGATCATATACAACTACGTATACCTGATAAGTCTTTGATGAGCACTGATTTCCTAGATCAATATCCTTAAAGCTTCGTTGTTTTCATCAGGTTGAATTTGCAGTATATAATATCGAAATGCATACATGGCTAACTGAGTTAGTAAACTAAAAACACACAGATCAATTGCCACAATGAGTGTTGCAGATATGTTAACACAGAGAGAAGGCTTGAGAGGTATACATCAAATTGTAATACAGCACATCTTCATTAGAAGCCTCAAGAACAAATAAAGTAATATATCTTTTTTTTCTTGAAAGTCAGTGTGAAAATAAAATAAAATACAACCATCGACCTAGAACTACAAATCCTTTGCTGCAAAGAAGACCGATAAAAAACACCTTCAACCAACGATTTTTCTTTTCGAATTCAAATTCTATCAATCAACAATAAAATATCGTGCCACTTAAAAATTGCTCCGCGGTATTAATTTTCATTTTCTGAGGTTGCTTGTTAATCTAAGAACCTTCACTGATGGATAACTGCTACTAATTTTATCTTTTATATCCTTACTGCCATTTCATGCAGTGGAGTTATGTTAAAGTAAAATTAAACTATTATAATGATTATAATCTTATATATTAAAAATTTATTACTTTAATGATTTTAAAATTGATTATAAACATCCGGTTTAATGAACATCGTTTCAACTCCTACGTACATTTATGTAATTTGAGTTAAAATTAAACTTTTTTTAATTTATTAAATTAAAATTAAATACCAACCGTGTGTATTGGTTGTATGAAAGCTACACCGATTTGTGTTCGGCCATAGCATATATAGATATCCTTGCTATGTATATTATTTAACAGCCTAATTTATAATCGCATTATAGGGAGTACATAGGATTATAAACTGCTTAGAATGCATGTAAACGTTAGAATGTTATTTATAAAACGAATATGCAACGTTGAATAGAGGCATTATTAGCTTAACGTGTTTGGTGGTTGAACTAATAGTCGAAATGTCACTTTGACTCTCACATGACAACAAAAATCCGTATAAGGGTGGCACTTATTTTGGGAATGCTTGAATTTCTGTTTTGTTACCCCATTAATGTGATCAAGGTTTAAAATATGTATTTTTTGAAATCCGCTAAGGTTAAGACGTGCCACGGATCAGCAGATATTCCCCGCTCTCAGTTTTCAGTCGTCAGAATAGATTAAATGTTAATAATTATTTCCAAAATATGCGCCACCCTATAAACATAAATAATATCCTTCGTAATTTCATCACAGTGTAAGAGAATGAAATAGTTCGTTTTATAAAATAATTTTTTATTCTAAAATATTTAACTTTATTTCCTATTTAATAAGAATAATATTAAAAGAAACTTAAATGAATTGAATTAGAGCAGGAGGATTCCTGTATTGATTTTTTACAAGCAACTGATTTTTTTTAATCAGATGTGACATTAAAACGTAATAGATTTACCTATTCTGGTACTTTATATGACACAAGTGGAAATGTTTTATGAATAAGAATTTATGCAACGTTGAATAGAGGCTACATAAATGCTTATGCAATACACAGCTATTCAGCTATTTAGAGGTATTTGGCGAATTCTAATAAATAAGGCTGTAAATTTTTGATTAAATTCTTCTTTAATAAACCATCTATTTTCCTTCTCCTTTGAATTGTTTATTGTTTGTTATTTTTTTGTTTTCATTTATTTGAGAGTTTCAGGACGTAGCATATAAATATGTCTGTTTATCATTTTGAACTGCCAGTTTTAAGAACAGTGAACACTTGATATGAAATACTCATAACCTAGAAAAAAACACATAACATATGATTACGGACTTAAACAAAATTATCTAAAATGGAACACAATACCTTTCTAAAAGTTTGCAGTGAAACATCTGATATTCCAGCAATATTAAGAGCAGCGCTTTTTTGAGAGCGCATCAGTAACATTAAGACTAATCGCTTATATCTGGGTGATCCATTATACCAATTGTGTTGATAAATTGCTTCAGCAATTTGAAAGCTCTAAAAACCACAATATTATTATTGTCTTTTTTTTTTGTCAAAATCTCATATCTCACATTTTTCATTAGTCTATCACCCAAGTAGCAAGTGATAATAACTTGTTTTAACTCATAACCTAAAAGAAAAAATGATTTAACTAATATAAATATCGATATTTCGCCAAGCAGTTGATATCCTGTAAAGCAGATGATAAACGAAGATGACAGCAGACTAAATAACACTGATGGTGTAAAAATGTCATTGATTTGTTCGGCAAGTCTGCGAAATTAAAATTCAAAAAAAAACAAAACTGATGAGTGAAAAAAAAATCCAATATCGAAAAAATTTTACCTTAACACCGTTTGATGATAAACGATTTGTTCTTTTAAATTCTTCTCGGCCACCGCAGTGCGATCCGGTTCAATGTTCAAAATGTTCCTTGTGACAATCTCAAAATGCATACACAGTTGCAAAAGAGAGCTAAATAGGAATAAATCCAATCCCAAAATAATTATTCCAACCTCAAAACTGGCCAAAGTTTGTTGTACATATGTAAAAATATAAAAAATCCAATTGCCATGAATTTCAATTGGGTACAACAACATCAGTGGAGTTCGGTAAGTAAATATTCCATTCCGAAAGAATTCAGTTAAAGACAGAAACACCGGAAACATGCAGTAAAATGTGGAAACACTTTTAAAGAATCCAGTTATGAATTTTTCAATAATTAAGTACTGCTTTAGATATTTCTCGAGTTTAAAGCTGATCTCCAAATGTTGCGAAGGATACATCAATCGAAATTTGTTCGATGTTTCGAGAATGGCACTTCGGTTATAGATCAGTGCAATAATTTTTCCCACTGATACCAGGAAGTAGTTCATGTAACTTATGCCGGCAGTTTTTTCAACAAGTTCAACATCTGCTAACGCCCCAAATAGTAGTTGACCTAGAAGTACAACACTCACGTTGCAAAGTCCAATAACCAGAAGGAGTTTCATCCATTTGTGTGTAGTTTCGAACTCAAAGCCAATAATTCTTAAGAAGCGAACTGGACCGTCTACGAAAAGTTCAAAGTTTTTGTTTGTCATATTTGATTAGAAAATACAGAAAGTGTTACTAACTGTAAACTACGAATATTTCAGATAATACTGAACGAAAGTTTCAGATATTTCCAGTTTATAAAATTGTTTATTTTTTTTTTTTTTTTGAAATTTGGGCTTGAGCTGAATTCGAAGAAATATCTTAGAAAAAACATTCAGATATCCTACTAGTCATGAATTATTGAATTTATTTTTATCCGAGAAAGGTTTTGTTTGGATAAATAATTGTTATGTGTGCGGATAGATAAACTACCTTGGTAATTGAGTCGTTTAGTAATTTAAATTGATACTTTCTTGCCAGACAGAGGAGTTTCCTTTATGTAAATTGCAGCTGTGGTAATTCGTGAGAAAATTGTTAAATCGAACAGATGCAAAAGGGGAGTAAGGTAGGTACTCTTATTTAACGTTTAAGATATGATTTTTCCTATGAATTGTGTGCACATTATGGATATGGAGATTGTCGTTCTTTATTAATTGTACCCATACAATATACAAGTTCACGATTTTTCCCAGCAAACATTTTTCTGAATGTTCAGATTTTGTTCACCAAAAATGAAGAATAATATTGATGAAACTATTCGCTTAAGTGAATGAGTTATGAATGAACACGTAAATGTGAGTGTGCACAAGGAAATCTAAAAATCATTTAAATGAATAAAAGAAACCTTAATTATGTATGTATGTACGTTCATTTAAATGAAGAATTTTCGGATCTTAAACGTGTTACTAAGGTGATTCATATTGATGTCTACTTGCCCAGGTATAAGGATTCAAATTGAATCATAAGTGAATTCTTTTTCGGTCGATTTCGTCACTTTTGTGATCCATTTATGATTCATTTCCGAATGAAAATGCTTGCCGGATTGTGAGAAGTGTTTAAATCTAGTTGATGGGAGTTTTTAAGGAAAAAAACACCTCTAACTGTTGAGCCAATCTTGCAATGTGGTGGAAACATAAGTTGAAGGAGCATATAAAAATAACAGCCATATTATTGACTTGTTTCAAAACTAGTTTCACGGCAGAACTAGTCTTATAGATGTGTAGAGGTGCTCAAATCGGTATTATTCAAAAATATTTTGAAACCTAACACTCGAAAAAAGGGGATCTTCAGATTTTTGTCACTCAACGTACACAATATCCTACTATGCACATTTAACGTAAAGTGTTACTTCGTACCGTCGCATAGAGGAAAGTCCACGTTTTTATTTCACTCTACCGTGCGCCGGCACTCTACCGCTGGCATAGATATTTACACATCAAAAACAATTAAAAATTGAACAAAAAAAAAAATAATTAATATTACAAATGTTATTTCAAAGATTTATTAAATTTAAAAAAAAATAGAACCCTTCTTTGATTTTCGCTTTCCTCGAAAACACTGACTTTGTATATAGATGCTTCTGAACAGCTTAAATAATACAGCATTTATACTTTTTTTTTAAGCATGTTTTTGATATAAAAATCATTTTTTGACAAAAACCGAGTGGGTTTTTTTTCGAAATTCAATTTTTCACTTCACATTCAAAAACACTTAAAATTGGCTTACCAACTTTTGTCTGATATTTAAAAAAAAAAACACCGATTTGACCAAGCTTTTCGACGAGTGTTCTTCGGTGCAATGGTGATTTCGCGCTTTGGCTTCATCTTTCACTAGAAAACAACAGGTGGTGCGCGCATGCGATGCATGAGCTCTTGATTTAAATGGGCGCCGTTCAACGCTTTGATGAATTTTCAGAATTCCAAATTTTTTAAGCTCCTGATTGGTCAGCTGTCATAAAAAGTTCTCTAAATTTAGATGACATTTTAACTTTTTATGACAGCTGGCCAATCAGAAGCTCCAAAAATTCAGATATGCGTTGAATACACACACTGCAATCTACATAACTTAGATATTAGTTTTAGTACTCACCTTAAAACCTTTTGATGATAAATTATTTGCTCGACCAACAATTTGTCAGCTTTTGCAGTTCCATCTGGTTGTATCTTCAGGATATTTTTTCGAATAATATCAAAATGCATGCAAAGTTGTTGTAGTGTACAATAATGACACAAATCTAATACCAAAATTAAAATGCCAGTTATAGTAGCTGATATAAACTGATGCACGTAAACAATGCAATAAAACAGGTTACTATAAACGGGACTACCAATTCCCATAGAAAACCACACGAGAACCGGTAATCGATAAGTAAATGTTCCAAATCTAAAAAAATCTATAAAAGACATCATCAACGGAAAACACATGTAGATAAATGTTCCGAATTGAAAGAACTTAATTAAAACACTTTCAATCAGCAAAGATTGATGAAGAAATTTCTTTGTACCGTAAGCCATTGCCAATTGTTCTGATGGATATAATTGATTAAGTTTATTTAGAAGCATATTTATCCTCTTTCGGTTGTAAATCATTGTAATAGCTTTTGCAATGGACACAAAACAGTAATTCAAGTAGGAAATGTCTCTAGTTCTCTGCTGTATATCTTTGTTTTTAATAAACACACAATTCAAAACATGACACAGAGTCATTGTGACCACGGCGATTAGTGCAATGCCAAATTTAACATTCATCCATTGGCTTTTATTTTCTAAATCAAATCCAATCATCCGAAAATAATAGATAGTTTCCTTAGTAAATTGAGCGGCGCAGTTTTTTACTTTCATAATTTTATATATTTACATACATAAATGTAAACTCAAAACTCACAGATTTGAATTAGAACTAAAGCAACACCAGAATGATTTCTTGTTTAAATACAGATATTTTAGCCGCCCCCAAATGTGAAATTCAATACTTTTTGGTAAACGGAAGTTATGAGCGGGTGTATAATTTGAAGTTATTTTTTCAGAAGAATTTATAGGAAGACATTATTTAATATCATATGTATAAAATAGATAATTGGATTGAAATATCAAATATGCAATTGTTTTGTATAGGCCACTTTCAGAAACAATAAATTATGGTAAATAAGCAGCAATCATAATATTTTATTATTAATTCTTATTTACATTTGTGTATTTCATTGCTCATTTTAGATTCATTTCCTACTTTAGCTTATTTCCCATAATAATTAGAGGAAACCACTTAGTGATGCTTAAAGAATTGTGTTCCTTTCATTGTATAGTGGGAAAGTACCTATCTTTCAGGGAACTGTAATTTTGGCTTTATCTATAATGTTTAAGGTACTTACATATTTTCAAATTTTATTTTTTGAAAAACACGAAAAGTGAAAGTCAAAATTCCACAAACTGCAATCTCTTACATCTCTCTTTCAGCCTTTTATAGATTGGATAAATATTAACATCTTTGGGTAGAACATTTCATATCTCATATGCATTCAAAAATGATGATCTCAATGATATCTCCATCTTCAGTTTCTTTAATTACAGAGCGTTTTTAACAGAAAAAAGAAGAGGTAAAAGCTATTGTGGGCAACCTAGAGACCTTGACATGAAGATGAGAATCCTCGGCAGCCATTACAATTTTCGCCTATACAAGCATCAAATGTCAGTTTGGAGATGTAAATTGAGAAAGTACGTGTACAAACCTCACTCAAAGACAGTATAGGGATCTTCACACACTCCGTTAAATTGTTGTTGCAATTTAAATATATTCATCGATCCCAGATAAAATTACATGGTCTCAAAACGGACAGAGAATGCACACAGAAAAAGTGCAATATCTCTTATTACCTGAACTCCGAAACGTTTTTTAAACAAAAAAGAGGTATTTGCTATTGTGGAAAACCCAGAGGCCTAAGCATAGTAATATGCATACCAAATTGATGGTCTCAGCTATGACCAACCAATTCACAGAAAAAGTGCAATATCTCCAATTCAATGCATTCCAGAGCGTTGAAACAAAAAAGAAAGAGGTATTAGGTATTTTGGGATAATTGAATATCTTTGTCTTCACGTAGCAATGAGCATACTTAATTGATGGTCTCAAAGCTGCCAGCGGATGCACACAGAATAAGTGCAATACCTCTATTTATCTGAACTCCGTAGTATTTTTTAAACGAAAATGAGGTATTAGCTATCGTCGAAAACTCAGTGACTTTGGCGTAGAAATAATCATACTAAATTGATGGTCTCAAAATGGCCAGCGAATTTACTAAGAAAAAGGTATTGTTATTGTAGGCAACTCAGAAACCATATGGTAAGTCTATACCAAATTGATGGTTTCAAAAATGAGGAAGCATTGCTAAATGCATTATCTCCAATTTCATGCATTGCATAGCGTTTTTATATAAACTATTAGGTATAAACTATTGTGCGCAAGGTCACTCTTAGCTCAATTTAACAATAACCTTTTCAAAGACCAAATCTCTTTTTTTCAACAAGGCCTCAAGAATGAACTTGCCTATTTTGAAAAATACGTTACCTCAGGAAATATTCAGCCGTTCGCACTCCGTTACTTTGGGACACCTAATATTATAAATTTGTATTATCTTCACAATTGTTGCAAGTACCACAGGGAAGATTATGTAAAATCGTGTTGTTTTGGGCCTC
Organism: Leucozona laternaria; assembly: GCA_932273885.2. NCBI lineage: Eukaryota > Metazoa > Arthropoda > Insecta > Diptera > Syrphidae > Leucozona > Leucozona laternaria. The sequence goes on along the minus strand of OW026368.1, from coordinate 29,699,214 downwards.
CTAAAGCACAGGTACAGACCACCCAAAAATATTGTTCTTCATTGATAAACTGTGAAACGAAACTCCGTCACAACGCCAACGTTCTTTAAGGTTTCAGGTCATAGCGCCAAACTAAAAACAAAAACAAATTCTTCAGTTGAAGTAATATTGCATATTCATACCTTTTGCTTTAGTTACCAAACTAAACAAATGCCTTTGGAAGTGCAAAAATGTTTCTATAGAAACATATTTTTTAAGCAAATTTATTTATTCGATAATGTCAAACAAGTTTCATTCTTTCTTGTTTATCTTTTCAAATTTACTAAAACGATGTCAACTAAAGCAACAACCGTCAAAGAAGCCCTAAAGAGATTTGAAGAACGTTCCCGGGTTAGTTCTTCTGAAGCAACAGAAATTGATTTACAATTTCAATGGCCACCAATCGAAAAGATGGACGGATCATTTGGAAATCTGGTTAATTGCAAGTAAAGTATAAGATCAAATTCATAATTCTATGAACTAAAATTAGATCCTAAAAAACTTGCCTTATAATAGGGCCGTTCGTTTACTTCCCAAAACTAACAATTTTACCCCATTTTTTTGTATAAAGTTTGAAAGAAATTGGTACAGTAATTGGCAGTTTTGGGAAGTAAACGAAGAGATGTACCTATTTTGTATTTTTTTAACAGATGGTTGAGTTTATCAACAAATATGATTGAAAAAATAAACGGTTTAAATGGAATGCGAAATTTACGTGTACTTTCACTATCCAGAAATTACATAAAACAAATTTCTGGTCTGGTAAGAAAAATCTTTTTACAAAGAAACTCAGGTCGTTATATTTAAGGGCGGTTTTCTTTCTAGGAAGTTGTTGCAGACACATTGCAAGAACTTTGGTTAAGCTACAATCAGATTGAGAAATTAAAGGGACTTTCTGCTCTTAAAAACCTAAAACTTCTATTTATAAGCAATAATTTACTAAAAGATTGGTGTGAAATAAATAAACTACAGGAGTTGGCATGTTTGGAGGATTTGCTATTGGTTGGAAATCCCATATGCGAAGGCTATGATGAAACTGCCTGGAGAGCTGAATGCATCAAACGTTTGCCGCTTTTGAAGAAATTAGATGGTGAGCCGGTGTTGGTAAATGAAGAACCAATTGCTGTATAAGTGTGCTTTAGAATTCAAAAGAAAAACAACTCTGCCATCCTTTCCTAATGTTAAAATATTTCCTTCAGAAATAAGATTTTTGGATAGTAAAATTTAAAATTTTGAAGCTTATAGCATATTTTCACATAGATTTGTTAATTTAAATTCATCAAAAGCAACGCGACTGATATATTAGTAGATACCAAGGTTTGTATTCAAATTTTTAAGTTCCATAATCAGGTATTTGAACTTGAAAACGCCCTTGATTCCTTGCACTTATCCAAAATTCTATGTGTATAACTGTGTTTTTGCAGTTATACACTTTGATCTCGAAAAAGCAGCTGCTAGCGGCTAGTGTTTGTACAATATTATTTATGCATTTTAAAACGAAAACGGCAGGTGGGCCCTTTTTAAATTATTGACAAATAATGGGTGATTTTTTAAGAGGTTTAGAACTTTTTTAAAAAAAAAAACACAAAAAAATTCGAAAAAATGAATGAAATATTTATTTGAATCGATAGTTTGAACCTTGCAATTTAATGTTTAAAGATAATTTCATGCAAATGTTGACCGCGGCTGCGTCTCAGGTAGCCCATCCGCTGAGTCCAATTTTGGCATACTCTTTCACACATATCGGCCGGTATCTCACGAATGAATGCATGGATGTTGGCTTCCAGTGCGTCAATCGAAGCGGGCTTGTCCCTATAGACATTAGCCTTGACATACCCCCACAAAAAATAATCTAATGGTTTTAAATCGCACGATCTAGGCGGCCAATTGACCGGCCCGAAACGTGAAATTAACTGTTCACCAAACTCGCCTCGCAATTGCGCCATTGTTTCGCGTGCTGTGTGGCATGTGGCACCGTCTTGTTGAAACCACATATCATGCAAGTCAAGAACTTCCATTTCGGGCAAAAAACAGTTTGTTATCATCGCTCGGTAGCGTTCACCATTGACAGTAACGCTGCGATTCGCATCATCTTTGAAGAAATATGGCCCAATAATGCCGCCGGCCCATAAACCGCACCAAACAGTGGCTTTTTCGGGATGCATTGGTAGCTGTTGCAATGCTTCTGGCTGATCTTCACTCCAAATGCGGCAATTTTGCTTATTTACGTACCCATTCAACCAAAAATGAGCCTCATCGCTGAATACAATTTTTCGATATAAAGCGGATCCTCGGCCAGCTTTCCAAGAGCCCATTCACCAAAAATTCGGCGTTGTGGTAAGTCGGCTGGCTTTAGTTCTTGCACCAGCTGTATCTTAAAAGGCTTTACGCCCAAATCCTTCCGCAAAATTTTCCACGTAGTGCTGTAACAAAGGCCTAACTGCTGGGAACGGCGCCGAATCGACATTTCGCGGTCTTCTGTCACACTAGCTGATACGGCCGCAATATTTTCTTCACTACGCACAGTACGTAAACGTGTTGGTGGTTTAATGTCCAACAAAGTAAATTTGGTGCGAAATTTGGTCACAATCTTCCGAATAAACTGCTCAGAACATTTCGAACCGAGCACGAATTTTGATAGTAAAATTCAATAATTTGCAAGCGTTGTTCATTTGTAAGACGATTCATGGTTAAATTGCAAACCAAACTGAAGCTGTTTGACAGTGACACAAGGTACTAAACACACGTCAGCTGTCAAAACCAGTGTTGCCAAAACCAAACCAGCTAAAAAATCACCCTTTACAAGAGATATTACCGCGTGGTACAACGTTATAATATCCATTTCTGCTAGATTTTGCAAATGTTCCTTTCTGTTTAGATAGGGTGAAGTCGGGGGATATGACACCCATTTTGGCTTTTCCAAATAAACGAATAAACACATTTGCTTTTGCTTAGTCATTTCTAATACTTTGGTAGCTACACATATTTCTCTATTTAGGTTGTAGAAATACAATTTTAAACACTACTGCAATTCTGATCAGATCCAATAAGAACTTAAGTAATGCTGAATAATACTTTGTTCTCTTTGTTTTGAAAAGATGTCATTAAGAGGGAGATATTGAAAGGGTGTCATATATCACCCGTGGTGCGCCATATCACGTGACTTTACCCTATCGTATTTAAATCAATAGCAATTAAAGCAATTTATCGGTTGTAATCAGATTGAAATGTCACAACAATAATAATAATTATTTGTTACTTAGAGAGGACATTTATTTTATTATTACGAAATAAATAATTAAAATTGCACTTTTGCAATAAACCGATAAAAGCAGAATACATTTCATTCAGTATCCTATTTCAGTATAGTTCGCATAATGATGAAAATAACCTATAGGTATCCTGTGGACAAAAAAGTTTTCAACAATAAACTTTTCCGAGCACAAGTTAACACATTACGTTACATTGGCTATATAGTTAAAGAAAATGACAAATATCAGTTGTTTCACTATTTTCGGTGTGCATTTTTTACTTTTTCATATGCGATTTGCTGTAGTTTGGGTGTTAGTTTTTGGACATACTAATTTTGAATTTAAAAAAAAAATTATTGTTAATTCTTTAGTTTGCAAAATTGGTACTCGATCCTCAATTAACAGGAGGCAGTGCTATGAGTGCAGCAACAACATGTCTTTATCTCTCAACATTCATAGCTACACACACTGCATTCTTTCAAAGAGAAAGTAGGTAAGAACTTGAAGTTTTTTTTTATCTCTAAACTAACTTTGGGCGGAATTCTATTTACAATAAAAGGAGTCGCGCGAATGCTTATCTTTTTGCAAAAGGATATTGATAAATTTATCAGTAAATCCGATGAACGGGAAGAGAAACTTTTTGATGAAATGCATAGATACATTAAAGTGATAACGGTTGCCATTTGGACACCTACTGCAACCGCTGCGTTTATGGCATACATTGATGGTTTTTATAAAATTGCCACTGGTTCGTACTGGAATCCAAGAGTAGAAACGGTAGGTAGATTAACAAAAAAAAAAAATAAATTGAAATAGAGAAAGATGTGATTTAAAAAAAATTTGGTCCAACAGGAGTCGTACACACCGCCATTACTGACCAGACTCTTCCCTTATCGCGATATTGCTGAAAACACTTTCTTTGGATTCTTATTGCCAATGTATGCTCTCTTTATAGGAGTTATTGCAATACCTCTCTGGCACACATTCATTACTAGTCTTATGACTTATGTGAATTTAAAGTGGAAGCTTATGCATAAGCGGTTAACTGAAATGGATGTAAGTACATGCCTGATTATTTATGTTGAGTCATTTGGGGTAAGGTTGTCTGGCTACCAAGGGAAGGGTAAAAGTAATCAGTGATGTTTTCTCCCTCATTTAGAGAATTAAAAGATATCTTTTATTGCACAAATTATAGTGCTTAACTGATCATCAAAAAATAGTACAGTCCAACTTAGGGAAAAATGGTGTAACTGCCGGGACTTTGCATTTTATTGCTAATTAAACTCTAAAGCGTACACATAATTGACGCTTTCCCTTCTCCAGCACCACAGAACCAATTTTGCCCCTTTTATTTTAATAATCAAGTTTATTCAATTTGTTTTATGCTTTAGGCTTTGAAGAAATAATAAATATCCAGTAAGTTTGGCAAAGATATACCCAGTTAAAAAACCGAGACCGAAAATAATAAATATCTCGAAAACGATGCGAAAACGAGTAAATTACTCTTTAAGTTTTTCGTCTTGAAGCAGGCTCAGGAAACCATATGGTTTTCTTCTGCGGCCGATAGTGTGGGTCACCCTGTAAATCGCAAGTAAAACAGTTTTTTGTTAAATTAGATGTAATTTTTGGCATTAGGCCCAAAAAGATTTCGAACAAGAACATAAAAGATAGTTAATTCCCAATTTGTTACCGTTTGAAAATATGGAAATAACAGCCAAAATTATGGAAATAACGCCCAGAATTAAAAATAAAAACAATTTCCATTGAAATTTTTGGGCGATATGGAGTTTTGGGCGTTAAGCTAATTTGTTTGGCTTTATTTCCATTTTATTTTTTTTTTTAACTTTTGGGCGTTAGAGATTATTTTTGGTGTTTTTACCTAACTCCTTAATTTTTTAAAAGTGTTTATGTAAGACGTTGTATTTTGATACACCATAGTTATATAGGGAAGAGAAAGATCGGGGCTCTAGAAGTAACAGGAGTAAAAAGTAACATCCAAAAATCTAAGGGTTCCACTGAAAATTAATGGCCTTTTCGATTCGAGTCAGAATGACAGTTCTTCTTCTGAAAAGAAGAGAAATTTGCTTCTGATTTTGTTTTCAGAATCCTTCCAGAAGAGTTCACACGTATCAATTCATTCTCCCGGATTACCAATCGAAAAGGCCATAAGAATCGTGTGAAAGAGAAAAATATTCTTTGTATTTTTATTATAAATATAATATTTCTCTTCACGCGGAAGAGATACAATTCTTTAGTTTTGAATAAGTTTGTCTATAAATGTATGTTATATGCGGTTTTTGGTTTATTTACATTTTGTCATTTTTGTTAAATTGTATGTTGTACAATTCTTGTTTGTTAAAATTTAACATTGTAGTAACTAATTTCTTTTAATTTTTCAATAATTTTTAATTGTGTTATTACATAACAAAAAAATACCCGGAAACTAATCTCCTATATCCTGTCCTTCCATTCGCCGTTGTAGTTCAAAATACATATATTTACATATATACTGCCTACATATTGGACGCAGAAAACTTAAACAAAATATATTGTTACTTATTTATTCGCTGACAGATGACTTAACATGCGATTAGGCCACACAATTCTAAATATTTTTCAAAGACTGGTTAAACAACACCAATTTGCACTCTTGATATTAGAGTAGGCATATCTTCTTATGTCTAGTTAGGAACTCAATATATTTTATTCCTTTACTGATACCTATACTATACCTTCCCATTCAATCAAGCAGTAATAATTGGTCGCACGTAATGACTGGCTTATTATTTAAAGTGTTTCACATTACGTTAGCCCTAATAGCTTTTATTTTAATTCCTGGCAATTATCAGTTTGACACTAACACAATAAGTAGTAATTACTATTCCAAGTGTTTCATCCATTAACAAACGTTATGAATTCGATACCAATTAAAAAGCAATTAAAGGAGAGTTTTAGGAAATGTATCAACTCTTCTGGAAATCCAACTGAAATTTCTTGAAATATTTTTAAACAATTTCTGAAATCATGACGAACACTTCTTATAACTTTCCTGTAAATCCAGAAATTTTTGAAAATAAACTTTTCAATTTGCAAGTTAAGGCGTTGCGTTTGAGTGGCTATATAACTGATAAAAGCCAAAAACATGCATTTTGGCATTTTAGTCGAAGTGTGTTCTTTACATTTTCACTAGCTCTTTGTTGTGCTCTGGAAGTGAGTATATTATCCCCAACACAGAATGTTAACTTTAGTTTTTAAAAATGTGTTTTCGTTGATGTTCTAAGTTTGGTAAATTGATTTTATCTTACGGTCAAGAAGGAAGCAGTGCCATGAGTCCTGCCACTGCATTTCTTTATCTCACTACATCCATCGCAATACATAACGCATTTTTTCGAAGGAAACGTAAGTCCACAGAAAAGAATATAAGTATAAGTTGAAAAAAATAAAAAATGAATGTCATTCAAGGAATTGCTCGAATGTTAAGCTACTTGCAAAGAGATCTGGACAAACTTCAAACGAAATCAGATGAAGTTGAAGAAGAATTTTTCAAAGAAGCTCACAAATACATGCACTTAATAACAGTTTGCATTTGGATACCGTCTTTAGTGGCCGGATGTATGGCATACATTGAAGCTTTTTACATGATGGCCTTCGTTCCAGATGTTATTTTTAATTTAGAGAATGTAAGTTCTATTCGCTTTAAAAATCCCCATTTACATGTAAATACATACACATAATGTATGTATAAAAATTCAAAAAATGGTATTTATTTATTTTTAGACGGATACGCAAACGCAACCATTGCTAACAAGACTCTTTCCATTTCGAGAAGTTAACGATGACTTGTTTGTGGGGTACATTCTACCACTATATGCTTTGTTCCTGGGTATAATGGCGATTCCATTGTGGCATACATTTATCACCGGCATGATGTCTTATGTGATTTTGAAGTGGAAGATATTGCATAAACGGTTGTCCACAATGGATGTTAGAAAAATGATTCTTTTTTAAAATTTTGTTTTGTTTTTTTTTTTTTTGAAATTAGGTTTTTTTAAATCCTATAATCTATAACTTCGATATATTTTTCCAATAACACATTTACGAATCATTTAGCGACTATCCCACAAATGAGGTGCTAAAAATCACTGATGACCTTCAAAAACTTTATCCATTGAATAATAATTTTCAATGGCTGACCAATTTCTGGAACTATTTGACCTCTTTTTACCATTTACTGACCTAGCATACTTTTTTGCGAATACCTATCCCACAAAATGGGTCAAAGATACACATAATATAGGAAATCATATATCGAGTTACTCCGTTTAATTTTCATTCCAGATATCAAAAGTAATTCTGGAGCCAAATGAAACATTTTATTATTCGTCACTTGTTGGAGAAGATAAAAAAATTAATTTTCTACGGGAAAGGATGTGTAAATTTTGTGTTGTTGAACAAATTCGTATACGTTGGTAAGTACATGAAGAATGTCATATGGCATCTGCATGTGGCAGCTTTTTGTCACTGTTTATGTTTGATTTTTAATCTGACTGCAATGATGTAACTTATCAAATGAATGTGAAATTCCTCTTATTTATAATTATTAATAATGTTTAACATAATTTCTATCATTCCCTTTAGGTTCGCTAGCGAACTTCAAGAATTGATTGGTGTCCCAGTATTTGCTGACTTTATCATCTTTTCGATCTTGATTTGTTTTCTATTTTATGAATTAGTTACAGGAGTAAGCTTTTGAATAGGTATTTTGTTAATTTTTATTTCAATTTAACAAATCCTCCAATCTTCAGAATCCCACCAATATTGATTTTGTATTTATGTGTTTGTATTTATTTGTGATGTCTTCGATACTCTGGCTTTACCATTGGCATGCAACCCTTATGAAGGAGAATGTAAGTTACCTAGTTTAAGTTCTAAACAAATCAATAGTTTTTTTTTGTTCTTGTAATTTCAGAGTCTAAAAATGGGGTTTGCCATTTACTCTTGCGATTGGTATAACTATCCTATAAAAGTTCAAAAAATAATCCAAATGGCTATGATAATTACAGCGCGCCCATTGGAAATCAAAGCCGTTCTGGTGCCGCTTAGTCTAACAACATTCATAGATGTAAGTTTTTGGAGTTCGAATGCAAAAAATTAACAGTTTTAGCTTGCTATTTTTTATTGCAGATAATACGAGCAGCTTACAGCTACTTTAGTCTCTTGAGGAAGACATCAAATTAAAAGCATATCAAGAAAGATCAGTAACAAAAAATCGAAACACTTTGTAGATCTATATTTATTATTTTCTTTAATTCATGTTCTAAAAATAATATTAAAACTGTGAAAGAGTACACACCCCCACTTGCACGGTAATCAAAACAAAAATAAAAATAAAAGCCAAAAATCATCACCTAAATTAACGTCTATCTGTTTTGCCTGCTCCTCTCTTGCCAGCGAACAAATGCTTGGGCATCTTTGTTCCAATGAAACGATCCGCTTCTCCCTTGAGACCGTTTCTCGTCACCTTCTTGGCAATATCCCTCTTGGCCATTATGTGCAACTTCTTCTTCATAGCCACATTCTTGACACCTTGGTGATCTCGTGGAGGAGCTCGTTTAAGTGCTTTACCAGTCGAGCGGACAAGTGCTGAAGATTCTTTGTCGAGCAGTATCTTTTTGCCAATGGAGGGTTTACCAACTTCAACTTGTCCTCGTCGAATATCGACGACGCTCTTTCTGAAGTTGGCGTTTTCTGTGCCTGACATATCAACTCCAAGATTCTCCATGGTTTCACGAAGTTTGTTGACACTACGATCACGGACCTTAGGTTGTTTGTTTCGTGGAATAATTGGCTTGTTCTTTCTACTCGACATGCGCCTCTCATCGCGCAGGAGGAAGCTTTTTCCGCGTATCTGTTGAGCCATTTCGCGGATTTCTTTGAGGGTGTCGTCCATGGTCATGTCTGGTGGATTGTAGAGACCGGACTCTTCGCGAATACCTTCGGCACGCTCCAGTTCTTCGAGTTTCTCGAATATATCCGGATCGATATAGTCGGCGATGTTGTGACCTTCCCAGAATTCTGGAATGACATCGTAACGTTCCTCCTCGGGTATCGTTGTGTAGTTTTTCTTAAGATCCAATGTGTAGTCGTCACCCATTTCCTCTTCGATTTCTTTCTCGAGCTTGCGCTTGGCTTTCTCCTCATTGTTTTGTAGACGCTTGAGGGCTGCCTCAGGTATGCATGGAGGACGTGTCTTTTCATCACGACTCGCTGGCACTGCTAAATGCAGACGGTTGAGAATATTATCAACCTTCTTGGTGCGCATTTTCTGATCAACACGGAAGGACAACAGTCGCTCGCAAGCTTCAATTTTAACCTCCATGACGCCTTCTTCATTGACAGTGGACATGAACATCACTGGAATATTTTTGTCTTCCTGCAATTTTGTGATAATTTCTCTGCGGTCTTCGTTCAATTCATCAAGTGTAAGAATATCGATCTTATTGATGGCCACAATCAAGGGTTTATTCGTGAAAAGGGGTTTGATGCCTTCGAAGAGCTTAACTTGCTCTTCCAACGAATGCCCACATTGTTCTGAAATGTCCATGAAGTACAAGACGCATGCTCTCAAATGAGCTAGTGCTGTAATAGCCTGCATTTCAATGACATTACGTTCCTCCAATGGATGATCTAGAATTCCAGGAGTATCAATCACCTGCCAACGCAGGTATTTGTAATCTGTGTGTCCAACATATAAACTTTTAGTTGTGAATGCGTATGGCTGTACTTCTACATCTGCCCGAGTGATTTTGTTGATGAAACTTGACTTGCCAACATTGGGAAAACCACAAATGATTATGGTTCTGTTGTAGGGATCGATTGTTGGCAAACGTGATAAATGCTGACGAACTTGCTCCAAGTATGTTAAATTGGATGCTTGGCGTTTCATAATTGTGGCCATGCGACCAAGTGCTGCTTTTTTCAACTGTTTGCATCGATAAAGTGAATCTCCGTACTTCAATAGACGAACGTAATCTTTGGCGACACTGAAATACAAAAAAGAACAAAGTATTAGTTTAAGAACTCGGATACAGATACATGTAAGCATATTGTGACCTATTTGGGATACATGAAGAGTCGGGTCTACAGAAATTGAATCATGAAGATTGAAAATGAATCATGAAATGGAATCATGTTATCTTACAGTCCAAGGCCATGAAATTAAGTAAAAAAGGGAAGAAGCCGATTCACCAAAAGGGTGTAAGCTTATAAAAGTGCTAAAGCATGGCAAGTAGCAAAATGTGTTTGCTGTGCCCTCGATATTGTAGCTATTTTAAAACTTTATTACTTTTTGTGTTTGTAAAGAAGTTCTCATTTAAAAGACAATTGTTAGTAAATTAGAGCTGCCAAAAGCAAAGGTGTTTGATCTGAACTAGTGCTTCAAAAGTTTACATAAAAAAAATAATTATGTGTACTCACTTGTCAATCAAATGCCTGGCAGTGTTCAATTGACCCAAAGCCAATTTGTAATGGTCCTTATCGTAGAGCACATTCATTAAATCAGCATAGAATGGATGGACATCGTCGAGCTTGGGGAAGTCCTGAATAATCTGCGATAGACGATCGTGGAAATTTTGCTGGGTGTATTTAACCTTGCGCGTATAGAAAGCACGAATACGAGATATTTTATATCCTTTGTGTACAACGGTGGGGGTTTTACGTTGTGTTTTCGATAGCATAATATCGATAAAGTCCTAAAAAGTAAACATACATAACATTATAAAGAATTATTTTCGTTTTAATTACGACGCAAATGCATATTGTTAGGTTAGGTTTGGGTGTTTGTTATGAAAAAATGTAATTCCATCTATTAAATTGAATATTTACCTTTGCTGGCGGAACCACCATAATTTTTTTGAAATTATACAAACTCATTTTGTATTATTTATTAATTATTTTCCGGGAAAATTTAAAGAAAATAAAAACGAATCAAAGGCACTATAAACACCACGAGGTGACGGCCGATTCGTAAAAGAGGATGACGTTTGTTTGAATGGTGGAATGTCAGGTTGACAGCATACAATCGAGGTGTGAGGTGTTTATGGAAAAATAAGATTATTCTTAGCGCCATCTGTGGAGAGGTAGCAAAACTACTTCATTATTTAGTACACTGCACAATGGTTCGTTCCGTTCACACGAGAACTGTTTGTTTCCAAAAACTTTCAATTTTTAAGAAATAGAAGGGCACGAAGCAAGTGGAATGATCAAAATTTGAAAAGATTTTTTTTACATTTTACCTAATGTACACTCAACAAAGAGAAAATAATCAACTATTTTAAAATTTACCAAACATAGTTCCTAAAATTTTTTATTTTAGCGATATTCTTCTTTATTAATTTGTTGTGGTTTTGCCAATTCAGTTTTAAGGCTTAACTACATAAGCCCAAAAAGTGAAAATTTTCAAACTCATTTTGGAATAGTTTTTCTGACTGGAAAACTTTTAAAAATGATGCAGAAAGATTAAATTTTGGTTTAAAAAAAATTTGTATATTCTTTTTCACAAAACAACTGCGCTAGCGGGAAAAAAAATATTTTTCATTTGTACAAAAGTACTTTTTGGCTTATGTAGTTGAGCCTTTAGTTTATAAAAGTATTATTTATGCAGCCAGTGTGTATGTTTATGCATAATATTAACGAATATTTTTGTTACAAAAGAGGCTTCAATACCTTCTTATTTAGGGACATTTTAGCCGTTTTTATTATCAGAGATGATCCATATATTTAGATCATCATGTTGCTCTTGCTTCGCAGCTTTACAAATAGTTAAAGTTCACAAAATTGAAGTGTAAAGAAAAAAGACAACGAGTAAATGAAAAATAAACAAACGCAAGCAAAAAAGAGATAGGTATACAACACAGTTGTCACTTAGATCCGTATCGTTTTATTTTCGTGAAATGATCTATATGGATCATCAGCGATAATTAAAAATTAAATGCGGCTTTGTTCACAGTGGGTTCTATTTGTAACTTATAATTATAGAATTTGTTTATCGATAATATTAATCGTCTGTGAAAATCAAAGGTTTCTTCACTTTTTTAAGCTTGATTAATAAATCAATGATTTGCACAAAACCTTCCATTTTCCAGTGACAATCGTTATTTTACGTCAGAGTCGGACCTAAAAAACTAAGGGCCAGTTGCACAGTCGACACTTACCGAAATAAGTGACACTTAAGTTTCCCATATTAGGAATTTAAGCTTAATTTCATAGCTAGCGTAAGTGGAACTTAAGTCATCAACATCGGAGACTTAAGTGCTACTTATTCAGGTAACAGTGAACGGTGATATTGGGAATTAATCTTTCACATTCCCCACTTAAGTGTCACTTTTCCGACTGTGAAACTGGCCCTAAAGCTTCATCTCAGTCTCGTGGGCAGGGACAGCACTATTCCCTAGGTAGGGAATGTTTATTTCCATTTTTGTAAACCAAGTTGGTTGATCACCTGATTCAAGGTCTACCCTGAATACAAAGTTGGTTTCAACAACTAATTATGCCACGGAAAAAAAAACATGGGTTAGTAACTAATATCGAGATTATTGCAGCAAAAACTGTTCTACTCATCTACTCATCATCATGCAATTCCTAATGTGTACTTGTAGTGCTTATAAAAGGAAATTGTATTACAATAACCATTGACAAACAAGGCTTCACCAACAGAGTTTCTGCCATTCAACTTGGTTGACAGAACATGCAATCTTTTCTTTTCAATCGATAGGTACATACGTATGTAGTTACTTTAATTATGTTATTTTTATATAAATACCGAGACATGTTTTTTTAAATGGCTCTCACACAGCTCAATATGCAGTTGAAGAAGTCTCTTATGTGCATTCCGATTTACATAGTGCTATGCGAAACCTATTGTATTCGAGAGCCACAAAGAACATTTCATCTAATTAAACGTTGTCAGAGATCTAAACAGAATATGGTTGAATACGAAAATGTTGCTTCATTGGATGAATGTTTTATGGTAGCTGAACGAGCTAAAGCTCTTGCCCTCAATTTTTCACCTTTTCGTGGCATAAAATCTAATTTATTTGAACAAAATGAGGATATCAGTAAGTACTTTAAAATAAGAGCTCATTTATTTAAGTTAACGATTTATTTCTCTTAAGAATAGAAATAGAACTAACTTTTTACTAAACATATTTACATATATAGACTCGAAATTCAGTTTTCGCCGACGCAAGAAGAGGAGACACTTTTTCGATCAACCAGAAGAATTTTTCAATTGTCATGCACTGCAATGCCCTGAGAGTTCAGCTTTTACAACAATGGTCAATGACAGCCGTTATGATTATTACAGTTTATATGGAAGCCCTCCAGGTTATTTAATTAACGTATTCCGCACTTTCGTATGAATGTACATTTGGATAAATTATTTTATTTTATGTTATTCAAGCTCCAACAAATTTCATTTGTGCCCCGGAAATCGGAATATTCCGTTTAAGTTTATCAGACGAAAAATACGAAACTGCTTATAAGCTTTGTAAAACCACCATCAATGGAACTTTAGCTCATGTTGCTTCGGAAAAACAAACTCTTGTCCTTTCTAAGATTTTGCAAGACTCTGACTTCAGAAATGGAACATTAAACTTGGCTTATGTTGGCCTTAACTTCACTTATAAAGAAAATAGATTATTTAAAACAACTGAAAACGAGGATTTAAGTTGTTTTCTTTATAGAGCTTGGGCTCCAGGACACCCTAAAACTATGTAAGTATGAAAGAAACTTTGTATAATTCGATCTAGGTTGATAATTTTATGTTTTGTTTAAGGGGCAGTTTTTCTAACTCAAGCTGTGTAGCTATAACCAAAGATGTTATGTGGATGACAATCGATTGTGATCAGAAACTTCCTTTTATTTGTGAAATTTATACTTCACCTCTCAATTAATCCATGGTTCTGGATGCTTGTGATTTATTTATAAATTAAATTTGAGGAGTCAAATGTATTTTCTTTTCAGAAAATAATACAAATTATAATATAATATTGAAATAAATCAGCCAAGTAGGAGACTTTAAAGAAGCACTAGGACTAGAATAAGTTTGTGGTAAGAGGCAAAGATAGAAAAAAGCTTTGTTGGTGTGTTTTTTGCGCAGAATTGTTTTGAGCATCACCATGGCTTTTCCGGGAATTGACACAACACCGTCAAACTTATGGCGAATTCCTTTCAAAAAAGAAATCTAATTTTTTCTAAACAGAATCGAATTTTTTCTGTCAACTGAAATTAATTACCCCTCCTGCCTTTTTCCCATTCGAAATATCCATGGAATCAACTAGAAAGGTTACGAATAACAGTTGCAAATAAGTTATACTACATTTTCATTTGAGCCGAAATGAGGTGATTTTGTAAATTACAGAAAAAGTGTTTTCATCTCAAATTTGCTAATTTCGTTTGACAGCTCTTTTCGTTTTAAATTCAATTTGGCCGTTAATCACTTGTTTTGTTTTTCATGTATCAAATTTTGACATTTCCATACAAAGCTTTTAAAATGGATTCCAATTCGAATTCTAACCTGATTTGGATTGTAATTTGGAATCGAATTTTCAAAAACGTAGTATTAAGTGTAAACGTGCATTAGATATGGGTATATAAGCTGGTTTTTAATTATTAAAACAGCTTTAGCAAAAGTTCTCTCATAGAAAATTATGCAGAAGCTTTTCAGCCCAATTCTAAACATTCCCCGGGAAAATAACTCCCCGGGAGACGTGTTCTCTCGGGAGTAGTAGTACCTACTCTTATTCCGAATTTCCCGAGAGGAATTCCCGGGAATTTTTTTGTTTAGAATACGGGAGTAGGAAAAAGGGAAAAATTTCCCGGGCAATTGTCATTTAGAATTGGGCTGTTTGATTTTTAGATACGTATAGAGGGTAAGAAGACCTTTCTTTTGATGTTTTGATCGATGGGTTTCAGAAACACTTTTGAATAATCATGATTTCGAGTTTTGCTTAAAGGTGGAGGTCGTCACTTTTTTTTGTAAAATCACTTTTTGGCTTTGGAATGCAATATTTTGAGAACTAAAAATTTAAATAGAAAGAAAACAATTTGTCTAATTAATATTTTGTTTTTATTATTTATTTTATTTAAGCACCCCATCATAAAATAAAAACCTCACATATTACAATCAGCTTATTATTACACAAAATAAAATAATTCAATCACATGATCCCATAAATTGAATTAGGGCTCAACTGCGAGTTATAAAATTATATCAATAAAACTCGTCAAAATTGCAAAGCTCCAGAAATCCATTTTATTTATTTATTATTTACTAAATGTATCTATTTATTTAATTAAGATTTTATTTTGTAATTTTAGAAAATGTAAGTTTTCAAAAATGATTTTGTGAAGCAGTGCAAAATTTGACAGAATTTATATCGTTTATTTTGTTTTCTATATAAGTTTACTTTTTTTTTTTCTTTATTTATGTGTGTGATTTATTCTTATCATTCTAATACTTCGTTTCTAGATTCATACAATTATTTTGTTATAATGTTTTCTAAAAAAAAAAAAATAGTTAAACCAAGCTTTTTTTTTGTTTTGAATTTAACTACTTTTACATAATAATAATGACTTAAGCGGACGGATGTGTTCAAAGGGTCTTGTTTGTTTTGACATATTAAATATTTTTATTTATATAAAAGAAAATAATTAAATAGTTAATAATATTATGACAAGATTGAAAATATAGTATCCTAAGTAAAATACAAACAAATCGTAAAGAATAATGGATTAACTTTGGCAAAAAGTATCCTAAATGTAATATATAATTAGAAATAAAAAAAAAAACAAAATTCATAGGAAAAAAAGTCGAATTAAAAAAAAGATTAAAAATAGAAGAGACAGAACAACCTATTACCGTGAGGGGGATGTAATTAATTAACCATTTTAACACTATCGGACGTTAAGGGGTAATTAACTGTTAAATTCCAGAGATGTGCAAGATAAGACATAAACTGATGTCTCTCTCACTTCTGTATAACATCTCTGTGATATTAGTAGGCAATGTATTTATTGCCTAGTAATATCTATATTTGATCCTTAAAACTAAATTTATATTTATATATAGGGTATTGTATTTTTCATCGTCATTATTCGTGGGTTGTTTGTTTACTTTTTTTTACAAATAAAATAAGTGTATACTTAAGTGTTAAAGTTAAACTTTTAAGTGTATAACCAGGACTTTGTTGTTTGTTTTGTTGTTCTACATGTGCGTTCGTTGTTTGCTGTTGAGATAATTTTGGAATATCCTTTTTTAGCTTAAAGCTAGTTTTAAGGATTTCATGTTCTTAGTATGCACCAAATTGCGTTCAAAATTTTGAAAACCTAGGTAAAATTGAGTATACCTACGACCTAAAGTAGTAGTAAATCGTTTCAAAAAAAAAAAAAAATTAAGACGAAAACCTTAAATACTACTGGTGACTATCTAGCTGCTATGGCTGAAAGCTGTATTTGTGTATGGTCCACTGTAAATAGAGCTGCCCGAATTTGAGACAGTCTTTGTTCTTCGACGGGCCATGATGCAAAGGACAGCAGCCACCACGGCCAACATCAAGACGAGACCAGCGATTGCTATTGCAATAGCAAACGTTCGTTGTGATACACAAAGGGCGTCATCAAGGGTCTAAAATTAAAATAAAAATTAAAAAAAAAAGTGATTAAGAAAAAAAGTGATAAGCTAATTAATATTTACCTTCTCCTTAAAGACAGAATCATCATCGCTTTCTGACACATCGACATTCTCATTAACATAAAGTCCTGAATACACTTCGATTGTTGCTGGCAGACCTTCGTCGTCTTTTCCCTCAGCTTCTCGTTTCGGTCTCTTGGCATTCTCTCCGCACGCAGGTGCCTGAGGAGTCACGAACAGATGAATTTCTTTATTCAATAAAAATTCCACAAGAATATTCTTTCAATATTTGTATTCATACCTTTCGACAGTTTGGATCCTCGACTGCACACAACCTCACATTGCACTGATAGTACACGGATGCTGTGTAAGGGAACTTGTGAGCTGGGAATGTAACGTTGGCCGCCAACCTGTCGCCGGAATACTTGAACTGACCCATTATCTCGTTGTCCATTGGACATCTAAATAAACAAGAAAAGAACATTCACATGAATCTCGATGTGTAAACAGTTTATTTATTTATTTTTTTTTTTTTTTGATGACACAAACATACCCATCTTCGCCGACAAGACGCTGTTCACCCCAACCAAGACCGTCACGTACCAGACAATCAGTCACATGCAGTCCATAGACTTCCTGTTTGTCAATGTTGATGACAATCGTCAAGGGGTCACCGATTTTCACGTTCTCAGCTATGTGCTTCTCTTCGTTGTAGATCTTCATGTGGCAACCGGGCATTGGAAGTTCATTGATGGAATTCTCATCGCCATCATCGATGCTATCTTCGATTGGAATGGATGAATCACTGAATTTATCCAATGATCGTCCATAATCACGACGGTCACCGCCGCCGGTTCGTCGGTATGCTTCTGGTTCCTCTTCGTCACTTCGCAATGGTTGAGGATTTTCGGCATATTTTGAAATGGACGCAGATGTACGCCATTTGTTGTTGGTAGCAGCATCGCGACTCTTGTAACGGCAACGTACATGATATCCACGTCCCAAATCTGTGACCAATTTCAAATGGGGCTGTAGGACAATTGTGTTGAAGAATTCAATTCCACCATCGTCCTGGAAGATTACAAAAAAAAAAAAAATTATAAGTTTTTCAGGTTAGAGTATAAATTATGATAGTGAAGCTCTCAACATGGGTCGGACATTATTGAACGATTCCGCAACTTAAAAATAATTAAATTGCTTTCTAGACTAATCAACATCTTTAATATAGGCTCTGAAAATATGACATT
The DNA here is from genome assembly GCA_932273885.2 of Leucozona laternaria. NCBI lineage: Eukaryota > Metazoa > Arthropoda > Insecta > Diptera > Syrphidae > Leucozona > Leucozona laternaria. The sequence continues at coordinate 29,681,008 of OW026368.1, read as the reverse complement.
CCTTAGGTTAAGGTGAGTTGGGTTCAACTCTTGAACGAACATTTAAGGGGTTTTCCATTGGTAAATTCAGATTTCAATTTAAAAATTGATTTTTTTCGTGGCGAATGGAACACGATTTCAAATTAATTTATTTTTGTCATTTTTTTATGTAGTTTCGTTTCTCTGTCAATATTTCTATACAAATTTCGTCCCTTTTAGAAGAAAAAGATGAGCTTGATGTAGTTTCCGATTCATTTTAAACTTTTCCATTTATAATCAAATATTTCTTACATATTTCAACACAAATTTCATTCCTGAAATATTTACATTAATCCAATCAAACAACACGTTTGCCTACTGACAGCTGCAAATTATGTTGGTGTTAGTACAGGAAGGGGTAAATCTGCCAAAAAAATTTAGATCTGCAAAATTGAAAAAAATAAATCAATTTATTTTGCCCAATAGAACGCAAAAATGGTCAAAATTGGCTTTTTGACAGATCCAAATAAGAAATATATTGATTTATTTTACCAATGGGAAACCGCATTAGTCTAAAGTATGCGCTATATCGTAAAGTCGTAGAATTATAATTTATTATAATTAATTATGTCTAGATACTTAAATTTGCTTTTTAATTCCAAAATAAAATAAATTTGAGAAAACAATAGCGAATAGTCGCGAAAAGCAATCTCATTGTAACGAACTGTCAAACTCTATTCGCGTTTCAGATACGATCCACACTTCAATGAACAAATTGTTCGCACGCGAGTTCAAAATCACTCTTGTTTATTTTTTCTTTGTGACGAATAAAAAAATCCATGTGAACGAAATGTCAAAACGGACGAATATTCGTTCATTCGTTGATGAATATTCCTTAAATTCGAACAATTTTTTTGATGTGTAAACATCTATGCTGGCGGTAGAGTGAAAAAAAAACGTGAACGTTCGTGTGCAACGTTACGTCGTGCAACGTTACGGTGTGCAACGTTACGATGTGCATACTAGGATGGGTGCGTTCAGTGAAAAAAATCTTAAGATCCCCTTCAAGCAAAAACAAGTCCGTTTTGGATCCGCGCACGTTGATGTTTACACATATTAACCGTGAGTCGCGGCACTCACACAATTTTTTTTTTGCCGGTCTGTGGAATGCGACCTAATGTCTTGGATTGCGAATTTACGATTAACAGTTCGCAGAAGATTAGTTTGTTGGTCGCGTAGAATATATTAAAATACAAAATATTCCAATTTAAACTAATATTAAGCAGTGTTTTCTATTTAAATTAATTAATTAAATGATTTTTATTCACTTCGTAGAAAAGATAAAACAAACAAAAGTATATATTTGCTTAAAAAAATTTGTTCGTATTCGCAGAGGTCACAGCTGATATAGCCAAGGCACTTTACTTGCCCTGTTAAAAGTTATGCGTAGTTAATAATCAGCAGATAAATCAACAAAAACTTTTGTTACGTTTTCATATTTTATTCACAAGGCAGCATCAATTATCATAAAGAAGAATTCCCATTTAAATTTGAAGTACCGTTTTCAAGATTTTCCAAAAGCAGTAATTCCAAAATTGGCGAGTCTGTTTAACTCCACAAAGCCTCAGCAAAAAAACAACTGTTATAATTGAGTTCAAGGTCAGGTTTTTAACAAAACCTAATTTAAAATTTTTAGCACTAATAATCACGTCTACTGTCTAAAAGAAGATTACATTTAAATGTATCTGCTTTAATATGTACTATTGTTTCGAACTTAAAATATGTACAAACATTTCATTTCTTCAGGTCACACGTTTTACAATTAAATTATAAACAAACATCTCCAAATAAGTTTGCATTCAATGCCTCACATTGGAGTTATAGTGTGTTTGTAATTTAATTAAGTCAGTTGTTCAAGTTTAATGATCTATTAAAACCAAGGCTGTCGAGTTTAAGCGACACTAAGTGAACTTGGACTGTTTACATTTAACAAACAAAAATATTATTAATGAGTCATTGTTTTGTGGGAGTAATAAATATACCAAATGTAGTTTAGTTGACTTTTAAAAGCTGATGTATTTTTGTTTAATTTATGAAGACAACTTAAGGACAAGGACATATAAATTCTCCAAAGGAAGCTAACAAACAAACAAAAAATTGTTTAGATGATTCTTGAATACATTTCCAAGATTAACCCATCTAATCGGTCATCACATCTTGGATAATAAAATAAAATATAAATTCTCTCTCCAGCAATATACAAATAGAAGTTGGCACAATGATGGCATACTTATCTGGATTATACGTGGCAAGCGAGTGAGCACAACTTAAGCAAAAGAATGAGTTCAGCTTCTGGTAGGTAAGGTAGAGAAGAGATCGTGCAACCGTAGTAGATTCATATATGCTACGCACACACACCAACACATAAATGTAAGTTTATAACATTTTTGCGATTAAATCACAATGTCAGTAACAATTAATCAAGTGTACTCTGTGTGATGAGAATAACGTTCCTTGGATGTAAGTTATTCTCCTGCATAGCACACCGGCCGTTAAAAGAATATTTGAGAAATGTATGTGTGGAAGTTCTTCTTCGTTCTTCGATAGCCTGAAAGAGCATTGTTTTCTGTGGCAGAATCACCGCAAAGCAACCGTACTTCTTCACCTTAAACTACGCATAGAATGCCAACACAGAAATTATTGGATACGTGATTGAATTTTTAAACAAAAATAAAAAAATAAAAATAAAATGCTAATATCGTATTGTGATAGCCATGTTGTTATTTGAAGGTTGACTCATTGGAAGTTTTTTGTGGAAAAGAAAGATGAACGAAGAAAAAGAAAAACGGAAACTATTTGCAATGGGGGAAGTAATATTGTCAAAAAGGAAGGTTTCATTCTTTAGCTTCCTGTTTTCTGGACTTTAAACTGCAATAAATATTATTAAAATCAATTTAGTTCAGGGCAAAACAAAAGAGCTGGCATTAAAACCTCATTTTATTTTCCATTTATGTTTAAGCGAACAGATGGCAGATTAAACTTCTAAATTTGAAATAAATTAAAATAGAGGAGTTATAAGACACACATAGTACGTCTTCCTTACAAATGGAAAATTTATTAGCGAATAAAAGATTAATTTCCTTTCGCAACAAAACAATTTGCAAACTTTGACGTGTATTGAATTATTAAAAATATCAATTTCTTTATAGGTACTTTATCATCGAGAAAACTTCTACCACCCTCAAATACATGTAATGTGTACATATATAATAACTATATAATGACGCGGGCAAAGTACTTACATATAAACGCGTCCGGTTGTTGGGTGATGTAATTAATTTGTAAGAATTACCTAGACGACATTTTCAATGGAATTATTATTATTAATGAATTATTATGTAGAAGATGTCTTGCAGTTTTCAAATAAAAGTTGATTTATATTTTTAATTTGTAGGTATAAAATAGATTTCTAGAGAATTCAAGCAATTATGCTGAAAAATGTTTACTAGGAAAGTAAAATGAAAAACTGTATAGTTATAGAAAAGACATTATTTTGTTATTTTGTTGTTTTTAATAAGTTTTGGATACTGAGATGACATATTTTGCTTTTGTATGATTTTCTTTAATACATCAAATTTAATGTTTTAATAATGTAGATATAAGGAAACATGAATAATTATTTTTGTGACCTTATTTAATTCTCAACAATTTGAAATTGTTAAGAAAAAACATTGAACCAACTATAGTTTAAAAATTGGGAATATTGGATTTGTTCTTAAATGCTAAAATTCGCTAGGCAGTTTTTTAGCGCGTGATCATCTCAGTGGTTAAACTCGACTTGTCTTCTGAAACACGTTTAACAGTTAATTTTAAAGCTGTATTAACTCCGTGCTTAAAAATAACTTTAGTTAGTTAAAAAAATATTTAACAAAACATTTTTAACACAAATAAACCACAATAAATGCAAGACATAGCTTTTAGTGTCTCGGAAATTAAATCCATCACTTGGTAATGCATACTTTGCTCTTATGGTTCAAATTGTTTAAACCTTGTTGTTAGTAAGAAATTATTAATTTTAAAAGAAAAAGTGTAAAAAAGTACTAACCATTGATAACGAATTTGAATAGTTGTGTTAAAAAAATTGAAATGTATTCATGTCCAAAATTAGTTCTTGCATTTAGAAGTATGTACTTGCACACTATCTACCTGTTCACTATTTATCTGAAGAATATCGGTTAATCGATGACTTAAACCTTTTCTTCTAGATGACGATTGTGAATTTCTACGAATTTAAGTTAAATAGCCGTTTGCGTACTTAAAAATATCATATAAAAAAAAAAAAATTGAAATTTGTAGAAATTTGCAGTTTGAGATAGTTCACGACCTATTATTATATACAAGGAGATGCAAAAGTTGAACACCACTGACGAATTAATCCGCAAAAAAATCTTAACAACTGTTCCGCGTTCTTTAGGAGTATAGGTATTCGTACCTTCTTGACGCTTGTTTTGTATGTAAAGACAAAAAATTAAACTTAGGATCTTGGAGAATAAAAGAGATATAAAAAACAGAAAAAAGTCCTTTAAAAGAAAGTTAAAAAATTAGTTGAAAAAAACCTCAAAAATACCAAAAAAGGGTATTTTTTTATTTTTAAACAGGTATATCTCGATAACCTTATGAAATAAAAAAATTCGGAGTTGTGATTCAAAATAAGCACATCAAAAATATTTTGAAAAGTTTTTTTTTTTTAACAAAAACCTTGTTGGCCACTTAGTTGAATTTCTCTGTAAGGTCAAGCTGTCCAATTTCTAAGAGTTGTATTTTACTAGAGTTTGTATTGAACTTGTTCATTGAAATTAATAAAAGCCGTACAAGACTTCTTTAAATTTGTGGAAATCAGAGCTTAGAAAAAGCTTCTGCTACGAAACTCTGTAAAAAAGTTTGTTTTAGGCTTGTTTACAAAGCCCTTAAAAATTATTATTTATTATCAAATCAAAAGCCCAAAATTTCGCAGTTTTGTTAAGCCTTCTAAACGAAATAATCGTAGAAGCAATTATTTCCAATTAGCTAAGGTCATGGGTTAGAGAATATTTTTCGATAAATGTTCCCTAGTGAACATCTCAAATGGTTTTTTTTCTTCGTATAGAAGAATAAGACCAGGGAAAACCTGATTGAAGCTTTTGTTTTTTGTATTTTACGAAATGCTAAAAAATTACGTTTTTTAAAAAAAAAAACACGTAAAACTGATTCCTTATTCGCTATATTCGTTATAGTATTTTTAGGCGGATAGTTATTCATGTCTTGTGGACTTATATTTTGTTTATATAGAACGCGGAATAATTGTTTCGATTTGTTTTTGCGAAATAATTCATCGGTGGTATTCAACTTTTGCGGGTGAAAACTTTTGCACCAACTTATAACTATTGGAAACACTGAATTTGAAACAAAGTATTTAGTAATATCTACGCACATTTGATACTCAAAAATGGGAAGCAACAATTAATACAATTATTATTAATTATATATTATTTTCTAAAACTACATCCACGTGTTTGAAGATTGTCGCAAGATTAAAAATAAATTGTAGCTACGACGTGTCATTATGATATTTTTGAAGGTAATTCAACTAAAATTCGAAAACGAAATCTTGACCAGAATGGTTTTTGCCAATGTTCTAATTTCGAATTGTGACATTGTGAGCTTCTTTGAATGGTTCAATTTATGATTGAATCAATTAAAAGAGCTTAAGATGTCTATGAAGAAAAAGCTTGAAAGTTTTTTTCATTTTGCATGAAAAAAAAAAAAATAAATTATGTAGATAACAAATAAAATAAATGTTCAAGAAACAGAATTTTCCTGTAGAATTGTCGGTTACAGTTCACAAAATTTGTTAACATTAAATATTTAAATATCAAGACCAATTGCCTTTACATTTTTTTTAGTTCTAGAAAAAAAAAAGCAATTTCAATAAAATTTAATGTGAAAATTTCACATAGAATCATATGGACATACAAAGCAATCTTTACCTACATTCACCTTCTAAAAGAAGATTCACCTGCTGATTATTATCATTATTATACTACTACTATACTGACCATACATCGTTTAATGGTTTCGTCTTCAGCCAACCACGAACAAAATAATGAATGTTATTTAAACATTTTGCTTCTATGAGAATCTGAGAAAATGTAGTAGGTATAACTAAACGGCTTCCTGACTCTAAATAGCAAAATAAATACAAAAATCTTTTCAAAGGTTTCTTATTATGCACATTAATTATATATTTCATGTATATTAGCATTTTGTTCATGTGATAAAAAGTAAACAATAAGTTTCCTCTCTTTATACATATTTGAATTATATTTAATGAGAAAAATGATGAACATCAACGGCTACAAAAATAACAATTGATACAGGAAGATGAAACTCAAGACATTTCATGCAAAGCAATAGAGTTTGTTGGCATCGAACAAGAAACAACAATAACAACAAGTGACATTAGAGGTATGTACCTACAACAGCTCCCTCATTATTGTTAACGCATCATCGACCATGAAATTTCCTATAGATTCATGGAAATTGTCAAGGTTATCGATTTTCCGTGTCCACCTACAACACGTATAGGTGGCACGAAGTTAAGAATGAGATTTTACGTTTACTGCACAATCATTGAGTATTGTTGCCTTGCCTTTTTGGTTAATATCTATGAATATATATATATACATATAGGCTTGACTGCCCAAAATTAGTTGCACCTGGTGTAGCATGTAGATCAATATTTTATGTTTCCATTCCATTGGATTCGATCGAAAGGTATATTAGCTATAGTTCGTGATATTGTGTTGCAGGTGAGAGAGTCAATTAACTTCACTGATTTGTATTGATATTACGAAGTCTTAGCACACAAGTTAGAAATCTGGCTGGTAACTTTGAACAAAATTAAATCTCTTATTAAAAAATTTGATATTGAAATCATAAGTTTTTAAAATCTTACGTTCAGTTTTAAAACCAATGTATTTTTATTATTAATTCTTTAAATTGAAATAAAACGAATACATACAACCACAACATAGAAAAAACAAGTCCTTTTTCTTTAGAAAAAAAATTATTTTATTGATTTCGATGAACAAAAGTTCAATACAAGCCTTAATGAAGTAAAAAAAACTCTTAGAAATTGGAAAGAGAAGTTCAGTTGTATTGCCCACACAATTTTGTTTTTGTTAAAAAAAAAAATTTCAAAATATTTTTGATGTGCTTATTTCATCACATCAGGTTTTCGACATATTTCTGTTTAAAAATAAAAAAAAAATATTTCTTTTTCGTTATTTTTAAAGCCTTTTCAAGAAAATTTTTAACGATTTGGTAAAATACTTGATTTCTATTTTTTCTTCAAAATTCAGTTCAAATCATTCAATTATAGAAATCCTTAGTTTAGTTTCGATTTCTTAAACTGTTACCTATCACTTAGGCCAGGCGCGCACATGCAACTAAACAGTTTGGAGTCGATTTTGAGTTGCATGTGCGCGCCTGGCCTTAAAGTCCAGTAGAAACGTCGTGTAGAAATAAACTTTTCACACAAAATTGTTAGCTTGATATTTTTAACTTGACATTCCACAGCTTCTATTTTAAACCAAAGATTATTTATTTTCAAATAAATACTAGTTTTTTAAACTTAAGAATGTTTTTATTCGTTATTCATGTAAAATATTATTTTTGATTTTTTTGTAAATAACTAAAATAAAATAAATAGAAAATAGCTTTTCCACAAATGAGTCAGCTTTTTTCTTGTTATCTCATATACCAGAAAATCTCAATACAACCATCTTTGCTTTGGCTGTGACAGTTGACTCTATTGCATATTCCCCTTATTAATAAACGGCGAACAACGGCGTGATTAAAATTACACATTTGCCAACTTGTAATTCCTACCAATCAATGGCTTGTGACGTGTGATAGCTAGCGGATGACTTTAGCTCGCCAAATTTCACGTTTAAGAGACGGATAGCTGCTTAACATTCTCATAGAACCATTTATTATTCACAATCATAGTTTTCATAAATCAGTGCATGTATGGAAAAAACACGTATTATGGAATGTTTTTACTAGTTCCCTATCCGTGTGACATCTAACACGTGTGTTAAGGAGCAGACAATGTTTTTTGTATTAACACGTGTTGAAGAATGTCAATATTTTACCGTTTTCTAACCATTAATAGCCTCATGTAAACGTTAAGCTGACCCCATTTTGCATATAATGACAATATTTACATAAACAAGACTAAGCCCCCTCATTCATACAAATCCAGAGCATCAGAGTGTCATTATTTAGCTCCGTGTAAATGCATATTATTAAGACAATAATTTTATCCATTATTCTTCCAGTTTTCTGAGAGAAATATTGGCAATTTTCCTCCTGAAGATGCGGTAAAAAATACACTAAAGTAAAAACCATTGCTTTTGAAGCCATTTCCAAAATTTTAGTTTCATCTCCTGGACTATATCTATTAATTTTAAATTTACCTAGGTATAGGTACCAACTATAAGTGCAAAAATGTTTCTTTATGTTTCATTGAACATCTTGTTAGTTGTTAATTGTACACAATTCCATTACTTATGGATTTACGACTGCGTATGACTCATAAATTGAAATCTGCTTTTAACCACATTGCTTTTAGGTCAAGTTTAACTTTAACTGTTCAAATAATTGTGCTTGGAATAATATTTATAATTAAAAAAAAACTTGAATCTTAACCTGCAATAATATTTATTGTCGTTAAATGACCGTAACCCTCATGGTCAACTTATATTTATCTTTGCCATTTTATTTTAAGAATACTTCTAAATTGCTAGCCTTATAAAGTGAATAATATATAAAAAGATGATGTTTATATATCTATTTAGTGTATTTTTTTTTAATAAAATAAATGTACTTTTTGATGAGCTGTCAAGCGAAACCAAAAGAAGTTTCTTTTATTAATGACTTTAGCTTGGCCATGAAGGTGTAATGACCGCTGTATATTATGAATGTTAGTTTTGAAAAATTAAATAAACTCTATATGAATGCAACCACAAATTCTAAAATTAACCACACAATTTTTGTAACTCTTTGTTTCAACACAAATGCCAAGAAAATTAGAAAAAATGATTTTTAAATTAATGGACTTCTTGCTGCATCAAGTTTTTTTGCTTGATTAAGTTCTTGGCCCATACATAACAAGCATTTGGCAAGTGTTTAGACTGATTACATACTTCCGCCAGAAAAATACTAAAGACTAGTATATTTTATTGAGCTCAAAGTTAAGGAAGTGACTATAGACAATAGTCATGCCAATTTATAACAGTTTGGTTTATAAAAAGAACTGATTATGCGGCCCTGCAGGGTCAGGACTCTCCAGTGGTGGGTATACTTTGGGCACCTAGAATTTTGTTTAAGGCACACGAAGTGCGTTTTAATGGGGAAAAACTATTATAACTGTTATAAGTTGCACATCTTTAGTCCCGTCCCAAAGTTAAACCAAATCGTGTCGAAAAATTCCTTTTTTCTAAAAGTTTGTGATGAGCTTTTATAGGGGCTTCTACCAAAACAGAGTGTGAACCGAGATTATATGTAAATACAAATTTGATATGTAGAATTGTAGATAGGTACTGCCTGCTTCTCTTCCTCAATTGTGTGTAATTGTTTCCCGCTGTCTGATTGAATATGCTCAACAGCAACGGTCACAAAAATCTAGTGGTTTCGGATATTTTCTTAGAGGGCAACCACTTTCCTGACAGTTCAGTTTTTTAAGTTGTAACGGACAAGTTATTGACCAACAAATATAATCTTTATTTTACAAAAAGGGAACCAGCATAAGCACAATTAAACAAAATCTTGAATTTTGAGAAAATTCCTCGAAATGTTTTTTTTTTTCTAAATTAAAAAATAATCGAAATAGTTACACAATGTAGGTTTATATTGTACATGCTAGAGTTTGTTACATAAAATACAATCCTAGCTACATACATATATTTCAATGTTTCCAACTTTATGAAACATTCTCATCTTTCACACCTGATATCCATGCTCTGATGGGTAAAAAGTAGATATTTAAGTTCAAATACCTTAGATAACCTTCGCAACATTAACAATCAGTACCCGATAGCCATGAGTGCCCACAAGACAAACCCTACCATTAACTCGTGTGGTCTCTAGAAACGAAAAAATAGTTATAACTATATCACCACATCACAATTATGGTGTTCAATGTTCATGCTTAAAGATCAACCATCAAACAACACCTTTAGCGCAGAGGAAAGATTAATTACCTCTCCCCTATATATACCTATAGCTCTGAATCTGAAGATCCCACACAATAGAAAGATTCAACCTGATGTCGAAGAATCACCTGGCAATCGTCAATATTTATGAACATCAGAAATAACTCCCCGCCTCCATGAGCACAACTTTAACTGATGGTAATGGAAATGCCATATTCAGTGCGGTTGGATGTTGGATGATAGAAATACATTATCTCCCCTCATTGTTGCAGTTTTTTTTTTGTAGGTAGGTATGTACTGGAAATTCTATTCGAATGTTTTGGTGTCGATTTTCGCAATCGGCAGAGGAAAGATAAATCGACCAAAACTATCTATCGGATCGTCAATGCAACACCTCACGCTCACATCACTCCCTCTCTCTCTGCCTCCCACCGCTGAATTACTCAATAATAAAAAGTGCACAATCCTTTGCTTGATGCGTAACTCAATCTTCTATTGGTGTTTATTTCTTTCTGAAGCCACCACAATCATAATTCGCGAAACCCTCTATAGGAACAGGGTTGTCGTTTTAAAACATATATACAGGTACGAAAAATTTAAATTAGATTTAGTACGATATTAAAGCATTTTTAATATGGTACTAAGTTTAGGAAAGGATTTCACTAATTTTAATCGAGTTAAGCTTATAATTACATATTACAGTTAAAATAACCAAATTGCAATTTTATCATTTAAGAATCGTACTAACTTCATATGACACTTAGACAATTATAATTGTTAAAAAAGGTATGTTTGCTTAGTTTTTTGCACAAACTTTCATGTTTTTAGGAGTGTTGCTGAAGTTTTTAAGGAAATAGTTTTAATTATTAAAAAGTATTCAAAATTCAAATTACCTTGAGTCAGTTTTGAATGGAAAGTTCTGTCAAAAGATCATCATCTACTGATCATAATATATTAGCTTATTTTCTTAAAAGTTTTAAATATTTACAATTCAAAACATTCCATACTGAGATTCACATTTGGAAATGAAGTAGTTTCTTGCAAATTTAACACAAAATAATTATAGAAACAAGTTGATAACAAATCTAACAAAAATTATTTTAAAAGAGTTGAAACTCTTTTGTAGAAAATGACCGAGAGAATGAAGCACTGAGAAAGATTAAAACAATGCATTCTCCTGTTCAAAAAAGTTGTGTGAGTGCCAAGACTCACGGCTAAGATGCGTAAGCTTCAATATTATTTGTCCGAGTGTCGGATTTTTGTTATTGAATATTCTCTCCGACAGCCCTGGTTTTGCGATCTATGCGAATCTCTAGTGGAGCATAAAATGCGCATAAATCATATTGGGTTTTCCATCTGGAATTGCCTTTTTATGGTAAAAGAGTGCCGGCGCTGAGATTTGGGTGTGCAATCTTTTTGAAGCGAAGCGATGCACAAGCAATCAGCATTACAAGTGGCGTAACGCATGTAACTGATGCGCTTTCTAACAAAGTAGTGTCGAGATAAAAACATGAAGATTTTTGTTGCTGTTGAAATAAATTGACACACAGGTTGAAGTCGATTGTATTTCAAACCAATTGAATATCAGATTTTCTATGAAATAAAATTCTTTAATTTTTTAATGAGAGCAAATAGCTCAAATATTCTTTTATAGATTTCTCGAATATTAAAAACATTTTTAATGAAATGTTAAGACAAAAAATTAAGCTCATGGAACTCTATACAAAAAGACCTAAACACTTGATTTCGTGAGAGCAATACAGTTTGAGAAATGTGATGAAATCAGTCAGGAAAAGTGAAAATCATGAGCTTCGCGTTTCTCTACCGCAATTTTATCGTTACGAGAGTGACAGAACGTATAGAAACAGTAAATAAAAAATATTAAAATATTAAAATATTTTTATTTCTACCAGATTATTCTTTATTTAAATTGTTTCATTATTTTCCTCATTCAATATACCCAATCACCATTTAATGGTTTTATCGATTTAAATGGATAAATCCATTGAAGGTGAATTCAAAATTTTTTTACTGCACTCGTAGATATGAAGTAAAAATATTTGTTATAAAGGGTGTTTTTTTTTAGAGGTATAGAACTTTAAGTTGGCAACAATATTTTAACTGGCGGCCATTTTGTCAGCTGTCAAGTAATTTATTTTTAGTTTGGTTTGGCCATTTCAATATGAATAGACTGACGCCTGAACAACGCATGCAAAACGAGATCGTTGTTGACCCCGATTTTCACAAGAACATTTTTTTCAGCGATGAAGCTCATTTTTGGTTGAATGGCTACATCAGTAAGCAAAACTACCGCATTTGGAGTGTAGAAAATCCTCAAGCCATTGTTGAGACGCCTTTACGTCTAGAAAAACTGGCAGTTTGGTGTGCTTTATGGGCAGGTGGGATCATTCATCATTGGTCCTTACTTCTTTAAATAACATGCCGGCCAGAGGGTTACATTTCATGGAGATTGTTATAGAGCCATGATAAATGAATTTTTCGTTCCTGAATTGAATCGCCTTGATGTGGAGGAGCTGTGGTTTCAACAAAACGGCGCAACATGTCACACAGCGCGCAACAATTGATTTGTTGAAGGAAGCGTTTGGTGAACGCATATAATTTCGCGTTTTGGACCTGTGAGTTGGAGATCGTGCGATTTAACACCGCTTGACTATTTTCTGTGGGGATATATCCGAAACGATTGACCAAATGGAGGACAACCTTCGTCGGGTTATTGCCGATATACGGCCACAAATGATGGAAAATGTCATCCAAAATTGGACCTCCAAATTAGACTACGTCCGAGCCAGCCGTGGCGGTCATATGACAGAAAACATATTATTCTATACCTCTAAGAAAAACACCCTTTACAAATTCAACATGACTCAATTGCCAACTAAGCACAGCAACAGCTTTGACTGATCTTCATGTATTGTATTATGTTCTTTAAAACAGTGTAGCTATATACCATCCGTTATTACAACCCGCAAAAATAACTGCTAAAACTCACATAATGACAATTCCTTGAAACACCATTTTGTTTGCATGAGTGATGAGTTTACTCAGACGAAAGTGGTAAAGCCTTGAACCTATAATAAAGCTTATTGTTAAATGAAGCACATGCATAACAATATGTTTTTTGTTTTTGTTTATTTCGTTCCTTCAATGCCCTGTAGTCGTTTTCCTGAGGAATATGCGTAGTGTATTTGCTGATAAATTTTAACCTACACCCCGTGTCTCTTCTATGAGTCTTGATTTGTGCAACGAATTTTTATGACTTTCCTATTACATTTCACTTACAACACACTATTTTTGTCACAAGAAAATTTATCATAAAATTATAAAAATATTATAAGAATTAATGAAAAAGAAAATTAAATTAAATTAAAATTTGGGCTACTTAAAAAAAAAAAAAAAAAAACAAAATCTGAAAAATTCGATTTGGTAACCTAAAAAGGCTTATAACTTCTAATTCTTATAATTAATTCTCTAAGATAAAGGTCTTCAAATGTAGGTGAAATATCAAGCTTGATTTGAGTACCTATACGATTAGAGGAGTCTTTAAGAAAAGAAATTCATCATAGTAAAGATCTAAAAGTTATTTCTCCATCCCGTCTCTAACACAAAATACAAAACTATTTTGAAGATAATTTAAAGAAGATTAGTTATATGGTTACTTGTGAGGCAACTTATTTAGTTTTCCTTTTCTAGTTTTGATTAGCAACTCGAAGCAATAAATTTTTGAAGGAAACTTTTTATTTGAGACTAATTTTTGTATACAGTAATTTTAAATGTTCCTTGACCTATTCATGTCTAAATAACTTTTTAACTAGTGAAGTAAAAATGAAAAGGTGCTTAGGTGTCAATCGAACACATTCCGAAAAAGACTCCCAACCAACACTCAAATTTTGCACGATGATTAAATGACCTCTATCTCTAGAACTTTTATTTATTTTTGTTCTAAAATCAACTTGATTGATCCTCAAAATATTTTTCAATAAAAATGCACTTAAAATTTCCTCCCAATCTTAATTTGACATATCGGGATTTATTCCTATACTTGCCTTAATTTTTTTTAATATTTTAAATGCGTCAGAGGTGCAAATAATGTTTCCACATGTTTCAACTATTTACCGGTGGGAAATTCCAAAAAACTTATATATTGTGAAAAATGAGTGTACATTCAAGTGCCGTTGAGTGTATTTTTTTATATTCAATAATGAAGTAAGAATAATTGTGTACCATACAACAAACATTGGTTTTCTGCAGAAATCTGCGGTGCAGTTTCTCGGAAACATATAATAAACTTTTGTGTCTGTGAGTATTTGCGCATAGCTCTTCAATGACGCCATAAAAACAAGTTTTGTAAAAAATAATTTAAATAAATATCTTCCAAAAGGAAGATACAAAAATTATAGACATAAAAAGTCAAAATAAGTACAGGACGCTTAAAAACAAACAAGCCTTACTTACGGCATGATATGAGATCATCATCATAAAGTCGTCTCAGCAAATATGTAAATAGTTGATGCCTATACATACCTACAACTTCGTTAGGCTCTTGCTTACTATTTTCCTTAAGCGAATTGATGATAAATGATTAATGCTTTGACGGTGGTGTGCATCTTTAACAAAATTAATTGCAAATTATTTTCGTTACTTGTGTTGCTAAAGATTATAATCATTAATTGCTTATGAAATAAGCATTAAGATAGTGTACATTTAGTTGATGATTTACTATAAAGTAAAGAAGGCTTATAGCAATCAAGTTTGTAATTATGTTTTTGCAGATCGAAGGTCAGTGTCAGTGGTAGCCAGGTTTTGTTAAGGTATATCGTGATGAAAATCATAAGATGATGTTTGATTATTTGCAAAAAAAAAAACCTCATATAGTGAATATGATTACGTAATAAAATCTATTTATAAATTGTTTAGAACATTTGTGAAGCAATGAACCATGACTCAAGTGATAGATGACTTATTGATTGACACCAAAAATAATATTAGAGATAAAAATATTTAGGAAGGTAATGTTAATAATGTAGCTTTGCTAAAATGATAATATCATTTTATACTGGCTGCTTTTTTTACGGATGATGTCAATCATCTTACGTGTTTGATTCTAGAGAAGTAAGAGGCCAGATTGAATTATACATATATACAAACATGGATTTAATCATAGGCAAATATTCAAATACCTATAATTCTTTTTATTTTTTTTAAATTATAACATCTTTCTTTAATTTTTTAGAGATTTTTATTTGTGTTACGAATATTTGGGAAATTCAAAATGAAAAAATGAATCACAAAACAATGAACGAAAATCGTCTTATTTTATTTTGAAAGTCGACGTTCAATAATTTTCACTCAACGCTGGATATCGGCATTTTTTTTGTTAATTTTAATTTGAAATCATCTGATTGCTCGTTTTCCAAAACAATGAAGTATTTCTGAGCTTTCTCGAATTAGACTCCTCTGCAAACCACCAGCACTCAAGAAATTTTTCAACGAGTGCATGCCAGTGTGCATAACATAACAACTTAAACCTGAAGACGTTCAGCGCAACGCATTTTAGCCAAACTGAAGATGTGCCCTTTACGCAAAAGACCATGTTTACGTGAACTCTAGACGCATTAAAAACGAACATTACTCAAGTAATGGCCGAGATACCGACCGAAATGTGCGAAAAAGTGGTTAAAAATTACCTCAAAAGAATCACATGCTGCGAATCTTCCCGAGGCGGCCATTTGAATGATATTGTTTTTCACACTTAATGGAAAAGTCCAAACTTTATAAAGAAATAAAATTTTCAATAAAAATGTAGCGGTGTGTGTGTTTTAGTTAGCTTTACTTTCGAAAGCGAAAAATTAATGACCCTACATATTGTAACGATTTAATAATTACCCAAGTACTTTGAATTTGAAACAAAGGAAAATCTTCTTACTGTTAACAGCGCCATCTTTCTGAAAAGCTAAACACCAAACCTTCAACCGTTTACAGCGCAATCTTGTGATTCAGCTAAATATCAATTCCAGTACGCCATCTGTCAATAACTGGAATGGAAACTACTAGAAGAAGATATACTCGGATACTAGTGAAGACTAGAACCATTTAATTCCCTATATATGTATACGGGGATGTTTTCGAGCGAGTACACACAGTTTAATTTTGAGTGTGATAGCGTAAATTAAGAATTAAAAGTGTATCCAGAAGTGAATTTTTCATATTATTGAGATCGGAGAACAATAAAAACGATTAGAAGCGAAATAAAGTGTTTTTATTTTGTAAAGTAAATAAGTGGAAAATATTATTTAAATGAAATAAGTTTTACTATCGAACCCTGGTAGAACATTACAATATATTATTAAGTTCAGCTTGTTTGAGAAATAAAATCCATAGACTCATGATTCTGGCCACAAAAATGTCATTTTGGATTACAATACAAAGCTTGACATCACTTTTTGGCGAGTTTTATTTTTCGCAATAAAATTTTCTTCAGTAAATCACAAAATCAAGAGAGAGAAAGTGAATAACTATTATGGTTTTATTAATGTAACTCAAGGGAAATCGTACTGCAATAGCTATAACACTTTTTCCAATAAAACACGCCTTATATTGTTTAGTGAATAAGGATTTTCCTCATCCTATAATTAATGATTGATAAATTCAAGATTGATAAAAAACGATTTTCTCTAAAAAAAATTAGCTCCTTTGTTTCCGTAGAGCAATAATTGGACATATTTACACATTGAACGGTGGCTTCGCAGGGATCTTTTTCATTAGTGTGTTACTATACTATAAAACTAAAATTTTAAATGCTACATGCCAACAAATAAAATCGAATTGAATGGAATTTATGCTATATGTACCTACTTGTAACAAAATTATTATAAAATAACAGAACAACAAAATTGATAGCACTTCATAACTAACATAGCCATTATGTGTGATTGTTTGCTTTCAATAAGTAGATATGTTTTACTTGTATTACTCACTAACAAAAAAAAAACAACAATCTCAAGTAAAAACAAATAAGCTTGAACGTTCAAGGCCATCATTTAATATGTCCGTCACGACGGAAATTATTATAAGATATGGAAAAGGGGGAAATGGAGTTAAAGATAACGGTAAGTCCCTGTCTGAGAAGAAACAAAATTGAATTACCTACTTCAAATTCATCTCCGACAGACAAACTTCTTGCGAGACAGTTTTACAGACAGTTTTATGGTTTTACTTTCTCCAAACCCCTTCATATGATTTGAAATGGAAGTGTGTTTAAGGTGTACCTACCAATTTGTTTAAATTAAATAAAACACATACAAATAATATATTTTAGCTTTGAATGAAACAACAACCACTTGAGTGAGTTACCATCAAGTCTTTATAGGCTGAGGTTATAGCTATTTCACAGCTGCCAGGCCAATCATCAGACTCCTTATAGTGGTGCTTATAGTCTTTTACGTTCAATTTTAATTTGAAAAACTTTTTTCCCGACTGGGAGTTGAACATAGACCAAGTGACTTCAAAGCCATTGCACTACGCATTGCGATACCGAAGTCACGTACAAGTAATGTTAATTGCAATAGAAATGGAAATATTGAAAAGTATTTAAAAATGATTTCGGGCAGCGCTGGCGATTGACTAGAATGTAAAGCAATGTACAATTTGTGGTAAGTCCAATTTTTCGACCACCTTATTGAGCAGCTATTTCCGTATAGGTTTTTTTTTTCATGCGTAAATTCATGGTGATATTGCAAAATATACTATAAGCATAAATTATCTGTCAGCTGTCAAATTTACTGTCACTAGAAACAGTGTTGTCAATTTAAAAACCAAACCTCTATAAAAACAATATATTATAAATTAATCTTGATGTTGGAATCTAAAAGATATGAAATACATACATATATGAACTTTGAATTGATAAGAAAGCAGCAGTTTTTATCTACCAATTTGATTTTGTATTAAAAAGACAATTCATATAAACAAGTTAGAGATAAAACTATTTATTCCTAATTTTAAAAGCTTTTTTTTTTTTTAATTATAATCTAATTTTGTATTATGTTTTCGTGTAATTGTGTTGAAGTGGGTACGTACCTAAGGCGAAAAGTTCCAAAAACAATTGAATTCAAATGCTTTCAATTGGTTTTATTATCTAACACTGAACTCTCAGTCTTTCAAGTCTTTCAAAATAATTAAAAAGATAACATTTGAAATTGTTTTAATAATTATTTTAAGATAAGGCACAATTCTGCTTTAAATATAAAGCAAAACAAGTTTTATATTTTCTCAATAATCTTTCGGTATTAGTTATAAAAAAATGATTGCCATAAAGAGGTTGGTATATATAATTGTGAAATAAAATAAAGAATCATTATGTAATTTTTTTGTTGTTGTTTTGTTTCAAAGTATCCTAGCCGTAAGTGCAGTCTGCCTTTTTGGTCTTGTGTCAGCTTGTGATGCACAGATAGGTGTTGAAGGAAGATGCCCAAATGTATCTGTTATTCCAAATTTCAATGCAACAGCAGTAAGTTTTGATTTTTTTTAAGAAATACCTATATTTAATACATTTTTATTATTTGTGAAAACATTTCAGTATATGGGATTATGGTACGAAGAAGCTAAATATCCAGCAATATTTGAAACAGGTGGTACATGTGTGACAGCAAATTATAAGCTTTTACCAAATGGAACAGTTGAAGTAGTCAACGCTCAGAAGAATAAATAGTGAGTAAAAAAAAAATATCATTATTTTCGTAAAAGAAATATCAAACTTTAATCACCCATTCAGGGTGATTTTGTAACCACTTTTTTAATTAATTTATTTAAGCTTTGTTGAAGAAAAACTTATTTGTCCTTTGGACGGAAGTTTTGCGGTATGTAGCTCATTAGTATCAAAGCCAAGGGTAAAAGCCACTTCATTTTCTATAATTTTTTATTTTCTTCCTCTTCTTCTTCTTCTTTTTTGCCAGAGACAATTCTTCACTCATTTTTAAGAACTTGCAATTTTAAATTCGCCATTTTATATTAGTATAATTTGTATAGAAAAAAACTATTTTTAAGCCATTTTTTTTTTTAAACACTTTCAACACCAAAAGTTTACAAGTATCTTTCAGAAAATAATTAATTTCTAAAAGTTATATTTGATGATTTTTAAGATTATGATGTTCTATTTAGGAGCAATTAAACACTACTAAATTCTGATATTTATTTTCTCATCCGCAGCATCAACGCACCAATAACTATTAAAGGAAATGCTGTAGTTGTTGAAAATGCCAAATTATTGGTCAATTTTCCCTCCATTCCTGGTGGCGGCGGTAAGACCTTTAATATTGATTGTTTAATACATCCATTTAATATCTTTTATTTTTTGTTTTGATTTAAGGAAAAACTGGAAGCAATTACTGGGTATTACATACAGACTATGTCAACTATAGTGTTGTATTTTCATGCTCCCAAACTTCATCAACATCTCATTCAGGTAATTGGGAAAGATATAATTTTACATTTTAATGAAATTTCTGATAATTTTTTTTTTTTTTTTTTTAAAGAAATCTTATGGATTCTTACACGTTCAAGAAATCCATCTGTTCAGACTATTATTGATGCTGTTAAAGTTATAACTAAAAACAAATTATCCGTCGATAAATTGAATGTAACAAGTCAAGAAAATTGCCAGTAAAATTATAACTGCTAAAATGAAAAAAAACGTATGTACATTCTCTTTTGAAGTTCTAGCTGCATATATATGTATGTAATTAGTAAACTTTGTACATAATAAAATATATAAAATAAAAAATATATAAAATAAAAAATATATAAAATAATAAACAAATGTAGAGAACCATTGAATACGTTCTTGTAACTAAGAAAACAACTTTTAAAATAAATTGCAGTTTTTTGTATAAATAACTTGCCAAAGATAACCTACCCATGTATTTATTACTTACCAGGAAAAATAAAAAATAAGTTTGTCAATTTTTTTTCCAAGCGGATGTAAACTTAAATTTTACACATCTTTTTCTTGATAATACTATTAAGGTGTCAATCACATTGAAGACTAGAGTTCAATGATCGTTTAATGTTTCATATTTCCACCCACTCAAATTTTTTTCCAAGTAAGATTTGATATATGAATATCTATTACTTAAAACTAAAATCAAAACATTGATGGATTAAGATTGTCGTATATATTTTTATATGTAAGTTGGTGTATCTATAATTAATATTTTCCTATCCGTTTTTGTGACGAATTAGTGGTGATATCATCTAATATTGTATGATGGAGTCACTTAAAATATTTTTTTGTCCAGTTATAACCGGAAAATGTTTTTGCATAACAAAATGTGATGTTTTTCTAGCTTTTTGGTACGATCCACGAACCACACTTGAAAAAAAAAATGTCGGTCTCGTCTCGGAGAACCATAACGATCATAGAGAATGTATTTTCTGGACTGAAATTTAAGAGACAGTCCTAATTGGTCTTTTTCACAAGATGCAGTACCCTTGGAAAAACGTGTGAGTTCCGGGGACTCACGGTTAAGATGTGTAAACATAAACGTTCGGCAGAGTGTCGAATTTTCGTTATGGAACGTACCCAATATACCAATTTACACAATGCAACTGTATGTTAACGTAATGAACGTAACGATCTATACGTAACATGCTACACGCAGCGTATTACACGTAAGGCCACGGTTTTAGATTTATGCCGGCCGACATATATGTTTACATATCAAAAACATTTTATGTGGAATCGGCTGGGCTCGAATTCGAACCTAGACCTCGTGTTTGATAGTCCAACGCCCAACATATTTATAAATTTGGAATATTGTTTTTTTTGTTTCTACATTTTTGTTCTTCGTGAAACATTATGAAATATATTCGGTTTAAGAGTCACACAGGATGAGTATACTTAGATACATTAGACAAAAAAATAATTCAATTCATAATTCCAAATAAAAATAAGTATTCAACTTGCAACAAAAAAAAATATTACTGAATTTATGCCTTGTGTTTCCTTATTTGTGTGGTACACTTTATTCATGTTTCTCACTCCCACATAATTAAACTAAATACATTCTCTTGTATGTTGTGCTTTATTTTAGATCCATATGAAAATTGTGTTTGAAAAGTATGAACTCGTCAAGAGAGTTTAATGATCTTTTGATTTTTGCCTGTCCACCTACAAATGGATAAATATCAAAAATACAACAACATGTTAGATGAATCAATCATTTTGGCATACAAATGTGATTTATTCATAAGCAAGGTCTTAATATCCCACGCAGTTCATTTGATGCTTAATCAATTTTGAATTTTGATGTTAACGACACGAAAATATATCATTTGAAATCTGGTACCTACTATCTTTGAAATTACACATTATTAACTTTATTTTTTTGTTTTATGTGAGCATGGTTCTTATTCAAGGTTTTGAATCAAGATGTAAGTATAAGAAATAATAAAAGGGTATTATTTTCCTTTAAATATTATACAGCGAGGCCGATTTTTTTATAAAGAATTATCACTGTTTTAATTTTATTGAATTTTTTGAAAAGATAATAGCGGTGTTTTTTTTTGGGATTTATACATAGTATAGTGAGCAATTTCCAAAAAAAAAAACATCCGCAGTAGCCTGGTTTTTAGATTGCACGTTTTACACTATCGGACCACTGTTAGAAAAATTTAAACAACAAAAAAAAAACACAAATAAAAAATAGTTTGCTAGATATGAAAAGTAAAACAAAAAATAACTTGAACCAAAAATTAATTTTAGTCTTTAGCCGGGGGTTTAAAGTAACAGTGATAGAGTTAGTTAATCCTACAACTTTTAGGCTTTTAGCTGTGGTTTGCACATGACATTTTCGCATTAATAAAAAAAAAATATCTGGACATTAAATATTGTAAAATTTTTCGCGTTGAACGTGGTCTTGATCAACTCATTAGATATTTATTATTTCCTAACGTTGATAATCCCAAAAAATATATCAAAGTTAATTCTGCAATTTAATCTCGATTAAATTAACACTGGCTCTTGGTTGTCCAGAAATATATCGAAATCGAAGTGTGACACAATTCGATTTCGATATTTTTTTGACACGTAAAATTCATCAACTGTCAGAAATGTTTGTTCGGTTAATTCTAAGTTAATTCACGAAATCACGAGTTAGATCGAGTTTCACCCCGAAACAGGGGTGATCTCTCACTGAAAAATTGGAAAACTTGACATAAGAAAATATAAATTATTATTGCCGATTCTTATGTAATAAAAATCTGTTCGGTGATAAATAAAACATTAACATTATAAAGTTCCAAAAATAAGTATAACAGTATTTAATCTAAACTACTTTTTTTGTAAACTTTTTAAATTTGCAGACATGACTTTGTTCCAGTTTAAATTTTATTATGCATACTTGCTTAAAAAAACTAAATTTAATGACTTTTGAGTAATAATGATGTTCATAATACGCGGAATACAAAACTAACGTCATGTTAATTGACTTTCGCTGAAAATCAACCCGGATACTTGAATTAAACATGCCCAAAGGCCGCTGAAGCATACACAAAACAAACACTACCAATCTTCTTCGTATTCCATTTTAAGTCAAATTTAAAATCTGAATTATATGAAAGTGTTATAAAAAGTAAAAACACAATTTCGTGTAGGTGTCAGTTTGACTTAAAGGCCGATTACATCACATTTTCTTCGTTGAACTTGAAAAGTCATCTTTATGAGTGGGTGCTCTATTTGGTAAAACTTATCTCATTTTGGAATTGGTACTTGAAATCACTTCATTTTAGGCAAAAAACATATACAGAGTAATCACTTGATTTTTTTTTTTCATTGATGGACGTTTTTAAATTCCCCTAAGTTTTATTCCGTTATTGTTATTACCTATACTGTTATTATACTGATAAATCAGATAAGAGTTGTGTAACTCTTTTCGTTTTTCATTAATTTAAATGATCGAAAATTGAATATTAAACAGCACTCACCGTTTCTTGTGGCATTGTGTTACAGCTCCTCAATGGTAACTTATACCTTAGGGGTCCCTGATGATCTCTGCAATTATTCGAATTGTTAGAAAAAATATCTGAAATGCAGAATCTTAGATTTTTAGTTATAATTTACCTATATTCCGATAGGCAAGTGGAATTTTTCGAAAGCCCCTTAGGGTAAACCATTCCACTAAAAAGACCGTTCTCATGGTTTGGTGGTGCATCTTTGATTGTGATTAACATCGATCCCGACATACATTGAATTCGAACGGTTGGTTCAATGCCATTGTTTCTGTGTATTGAAGGTTCAACTGGAATAAATAAAAAGTATTCAATAAATAATGATTGTTTTTTGAGTTAATAGAAGAGTACCTATACATTTTTAAAATGATTTTGATTTGCTCAAATGGCAAGTATAGGTCTCGTGTAGACAGATAATGTCGAGGTGTTAGTCAATAAAAATGATGATGAGGGTCGAGAAATCCGAAAAAGTGGATTTCGTCAAACTAAACTTACGTCGGCCATTACGCCCACTGTAATCTGAGCTTAGTTACATTTTTTCATTAATGGATTTTTCAATGAAAAATCTGTAAGACCATTCTTTGTTACGAAATTTTTACGGCATTAAGAGGTTACAAACAGACGGACCAGAGTCCTCCTTCTGGCTCAAATTTAAAGAATCACTAATTCGTTTATTTTTCAAACGAATTTATCTGGCCCAAGTTAAGTACTTTTCAAACTGTGAAAGGTTTGATGTCCCTTTATAATTGTTTTTACTTTTTGTTCACATTTCTTACATGCAAAGTCTAAAGCACATACATTCATTTTATTGAACTTCTTAACATGCGCACCTGAGGCTGATGCATGGGGGCAGACGCAGACCTTGTGCCATGAACTTCAAGCGAAAAGAACAATGCACCGTTATGAAAACTAAATCCAGGCCAGTGGCAATAGCTTCTCACACACGTAATAATTGCATGTTTTTTTTTCCAAGACAATGTGATTGCAGCTCCTACACACACATTAAATTTCACCTTTATCAAACATACTTGAAAGACTCTCAAGATTTAGCTGCGCGAGCTAAAGGGCAGCGGCAGAGTTACTTGTAAAAAGTAAACTACATTTTTCTAGCAAAAAAAAAAAAAATAATCCCAATCAACAAAACCATTCTTCTTTCACCTAAAGTCCCAATAACGCTTCCGCTCCCACCAATCATTCTATGATCATTTAAGAAAATTGGACCCTCGAGAGCCACTCTGCATCTACATTACCAAATATGGCCAAAATAAAGAACTTGTTTTCAGCAATTTAAAACCAAACGATAAATCAATTCCAAAGCTGCAAATGCGCCTGCACCATACCACTGTGGATAACAAGCACTGAGATGCAGATCTCCAAGCTGAATACATACCCACCATCACCATCCATCCACTCACTATATACACAAGCCAATTGCATTGGCAATGACATTGAGTAGCCGAGCTCCACAGAGACCACAAAGAATTCGCCTTTCAAGAAGATCTGTGTGTGTTCTTCCAAGTTCCAACTTCATCTTATTCGTTCGGTTCCATGTCGCAGTTCCTTGAACTCATAATAAATTCTATAAGTCTGTGTCTATATAAACTCGGCAACTCTATAAGGGGGATTGAGGAGGGCTTGTCGGTAAGTTAACGTTGGTCCACCATTAAAAGAAAGAGCCTTTTCGTTCTGTGAGGTTCTTGTTGTAGTTTTTGTATCGCTTGGCTGTGCCATTATTGCGCTGTGTTTCTTTGCGCGCATTTGCACACCAGAAAAAGGTTCATTTCGACCTTAGCCATTTTACTACTATCGCGAAGAAGCCCAACATGAGACATAAAGTAACATTAAAGGCAGTCGCAGTGCTGGTTCTCTGGTGTAGAAAGCAATCCAGGCTCCAACCTTATAGATACTTTACAAATTTTCAGAAACAGATGTGTTTTTCCAGGGAAAATTATTTTTTTGAACTTTTAATTTCATTTTAAACTTGTTTGAAGGAAGCTTTCTTACTCTCAGGTTCTGGAAAGGGGAGTTAAGACAGAAAATCCCACTGATGGACTACAAAAATAACGGCATTTCAGAGGAGTTTTAAAACAAAACCAAATTGAAAAAATTGCCCAGAACGAGCTTCAGTGAAAATAGCAAAATCTTCCAAAACTTTACAAGGTCAATATCACGAGTAGTATGGTTGGATCTTCCAGGTTAAGGTCTTAAAATAACGGTTAAATTTGTGTTTAAAAATGATAATGAAGTGGAGTGCCGTGCTAAAAAATTGAAAACTAGAAGGGTGTTTCAACATCCCATTAGATTTTTGGTTTTCAAAATGCAAAAGTTGATGAAAAATTTTAGAATTTCGAAAAATAATTTTCTAAAGCCTCACCTTAAGATAAAGGTTTTAAAATAGGATGAGATTAGAGACATGCCAATTTATAACAGTTATAACAGTTTTTCGCTATAATTGGCATGTCTAGAGTCACTTCCTTAAAAATAAGGGTTTAACATTAAAATATGTTGTCAGTATGAGGGAGCTTTCAAAACAACAGTTCAATTAATAAAGCATTGATATATGTAGTTCTTTGTTCTTTTTATACTCAGCCCGGGCGCCATTTCTTCAAAAACCAACCCTGAAGACAGTGTACCTTGCTTTCAACTACGTCGTCGTACAACCATGTCATCTTGGGTAAAAGCAGATAAAAAAAGTGCATCTTTAACAATTTCTTCCTCAACTTGGATGATTTAAAGGCAACATTGCTGCAGGCACGAGACTTCTGATGGTGGACAAGGTGCATTGAACCTGTAAATTCTTTTTTTTTTAACTGTATGCAGCATCTAAAAACTCTAGAGTATAATTCGCTTCATAGGGCTATAAAATATAAAATTCTTGCATACTATATTGTTGGTGCTTACAGTGCTTTGTTAAAGCCTTTGGGTACGGGTTTTATCGCATGCGGAATTCATCTAAAGGTCAAAAATTCTATCTGATGTGGACAGGAAGGTGTTGGCTTTGAAACACTGTGTGCGGGTTTGGATTTGTAGAGTGAGCAAGGTGTGCAGAAGATTTATTTTATTTGAACTAAAATTCTAGACATGCAATATGTATAATGATTACGATTAGCATTGGTTAAGCTGATATTCTATACAAAGTATTTTATGGGTATATTTTCATTTTTCGAATAATAACTCACAGATTAACTTCATTCTTCTTAAAAAAGTTAAGCAATACAAGTTCTACTACTACCAAAATAAATCACTTATATACAGACTTACAAAGATTTCATGTGGTTTTATTGAAATTATTGAATTATTATTGATTCAGAAAAGCATTTTTTGGCCTTGATCTAACAATAATCTAACACAATAACTAAGAATAATGATATTGTTTGATAAAGATATCATTGTAAAGGGTGTTTTTTTTTTAGACGTGTGGTTTTCAAGAAGAAATAAAACGCATATAATTTAATGCAACGGCCAAGAATATAGCTTTATTATAAAGATAAGGGTTCGCCATTATGTTTTAAAAATGATTTCGGGCAAGTGGCCGAAATGCGGCTTGCTCGAATAAATTCCAGCCGAGAGGCCCAATTTTCGACTACTTTTCGCAGAAATTTTGGCCGTATGTCAGCAATAACGCGCCGAATATTCTCTTTCAAGGCGTCAATCGTCTCGGGCTTATCTTAAAATAGTACAGCGGTGTTAAATCGCACGATCTTGCAGGCCACGCCACAGGCCCACGACGCGAAATAATGCGCTCACCAAAAGTTTCCTTCAATAAATTGATCGTTTCGTTGGTTGTATGGCATGTAGCGCCATTTTGTTGGAAGGTCGTCCACATCAATATCCTCCAATTCAGGTACAAAAAAGTCATTAATCATGGCTCTATAGCGTTCCCCATTGACTGTAACATTATGGCCGGCTTCATTTTTGAAGAAATATGGACCAATGATTCCCTCTGCCCATAGAGCACAAAAAAACAGTGACTTTTTGCGGATGTAACGGCCGCGCGCGTCTCAACAATGGCTTGTAAATTATGATCACCCCAAATACGACAATTTTACTTATTAACGTACCCATTGAACCAAAAATGAGCTTCATCGAATATTGGACCGAACCATTATTTTGGTAATAAATTTGCAGTTTTGCACGATTTGCAAACTTTGTCGAGGAGTAAGTATATTTATTATGAAATGACAAACCAAACTAAGCATAAATCAAGTGACAGCTGTCAAAAAGATCAACTCCGAAAAAAGTATTGCCAGATTGAAAACCACACGTCTAAAAAAACACCCTTTATGAAACATGATGTTTTCGACATAACTTCTCAAAGCCTACACTACGGCAGCAATTAAATGGTCTTTTTTGACACCCTTCATCTTCACTCACTAAATCATGTTTTTTCTTGTTTAGGTTTTTTGTTTAAGTATTGAAATTCTAGATGTTATTTTAAGTGTAGGTAGTAGGTAGGTATTTGGTTTTTTAGCTATTTACATTTTTGTTCTTTATTTTGTCCAGTCTTCTGATAGAGTGTTAGATTAAATTTATATTTTCTTTACTTGATTTAATTCTACTATTTACTAAGAACTTAGGCTAAATTAAGAGTGTGACAACCTTCATATAAAATGTTAAAGAAAAATTCCAAACAGATAAAAAAAACCGATTTACATAATTGAAAGTAAAAAATGATAAAAACAGCGCAGTTTTCCTTTCCTATTTTCTCCACTGAATTAAGCGACATTATTGTTCTATGGTATGAATAGATGCAAAGTTGCCAGGTATGACTTATATAAATGAATAATAAATTTATTCAAAAATCAGGTTTTGATCAGGTGAAAATGGAAATCAAAAGTAAAACAGTTTCCAGAAATAGCTCTTTGGAAATTTTATAAAAATTTTATTTAATGTATTTGGTTTACAAAGTAGAGTAGGTAAAATGTTGTATATTGGGACACCTCTATAGCTTCTGAAAGTGAAAAGCTCTTTCTATTTATATAAACTAAACTCTTATTAGCACAAATCAAATCACGACTTTAAGCTGAACTATTACAGCATAATAGTTATAAAGGCACTAGGCGTCTATGACAAAATGTTTTTTTTGGTTTTTACTTGCCACGACTAGACTTCAAGAGTCACATACATATGCATGTACCTACTCGTGACCGAATATATTTTTTTATTTTTATTTTATGCTTCGTGTTAATTCACTTTCTTTGTTGTGTTTTTTTTTTTTAATGCATTTGTGATCATCGAATTATTGATGGTTGTATATTTAAAAGTGTTACATTCGATATGTATAAATTTTCAATAACAATATAAATTCATCATTTTTTAAACTTTGATATTTATTCTTCTATTTTTAATTTGACCCTAATCAGATGAATAACAAATAAAAGCAAATAAATTTACTTTGTAAACTTACTTGTCGCTGTTGGGATTTGTGCTCCGTTTGTACTTAGTGTTGCGATTGCCTGCAAATAAAAATGAGAAATATATTGTTATTGTTTGCGCATCTAAAAATCTCAAAAAAAAAAGGGATTAAATGTTAAAAGAAAGTGCGAATTGTGATGATAACAATGTTATGTGATCATGGTAAACTATATACCTATATCAAGACATATTCAAGCCATTAATGCGGTAACTTGATGTATAGGCATAATCTTAAGATGGCACGCCTCGCTTCACACCGGAGGGCATGATGGGTGATTTCTGATTAAATCATTTTGATAACTATGCTGAATATTTAAGAAAAAGCCATCTAATTGTAAGTTTGCTATATTTAAAGTGTTTGATATGGGCTTTGTTCCATATATTATACATATAGACATGTCAGACTTCTTTTCGAGAAATCTTTAGTTGAATTTTATAATTGTTTTTTTTTTTTTTTTTTCGGGAATAAAGAAGGGTTAACAAAAACCAACAACTGATTAACGATTTTTCAAAGAGGAATGAAATTATATAAAGATTCAAAAATTATTTTAAAGGGAAGTGAAAGTGTATAGCGAGCTCAGCAAACAAAAAGAAACACATTTTGTTTGTGGGCAAACAATAACATAGTATTTATAATCTTAATCCCTTTTTGGTATTGCTTGCATGTAGAAAATTTGCTGAGCTGCGTATACACTATCACCAAAAGAACACGAATAGTAGTAGTATTTTCAGTACTGCCAAAATCTTATGGACAGAAATTACCTCGTGTTATAATATAACTTCAAGTATACAGGGTGATTCGCAAAAGGTGTGACAAAAAAATAGAGCGTGTAGGTTGGGTGAAGACAAGAAAAAAATCTTATGGGAGGGGGAGGGGGTCTATTCGCCCCCGTTTAGCCGAAGCAGCAAAGGTTACATTTAAAATGCCATGATATACCTTTTTGTAAAGCCAAAAATCTCTTTTCCTTAATTGTCTTTTTAAATAAAGTGATTTTAGAGAATAGTTTTTGAAAAATTAATTATTTTTTTTCAAACAAGTTTTGTTCAAAATTGTACGTTATTAAGTAGTATTTTTGTTTTTAATATTCAATGCTCTTATTAACTTTTAGTCAAATACCAAAAACCGGACGGTAAAATATTTTCTTGTTCTTTAAAAGATTGAAAATAACAGAAATGAAATTCCCTTAATCTGATTCCAATATGTTGCTTAAGTTGCTCTAAAGATCCTATTTCCGCTACGTAGCTAGTAAAGTCGATTAAGTTATTTTCAATTTTCTCAAAAAGTAAAAGACATTTAAGCATCCGGTTTGCTGTTTTTTTACTGAAAACTAAATTAACACTTTACATAAAATTTTGAAAAAAATTAGTTTGAAATTTTTGTTTTCATTTTTTCTTTTAATTTAGAGTTTGAAAATTAATATTTCAAAAATTTATCTCTAAAACAACTTTATTTAAAAACACAATAAAAGATTTCTAGCTTTACAAAAAGGCATATCATGGCATTGTAAATATAACCGTTGTTATTTAATATTCTTTTGCTAAACAGAGGGAATAGATCACCCCTCCTGTACGATTTTTTTTCCAACTTACACGCTCTAGCTTTTTGTCCCACCTTATTCGAATCACCCTTCATAGAGCAATTCTAATGTCAGGTTTGAATTAAGTGCATCAAAACCTTCGGAAAAATAAACACCAAGCTAAAAATAAGGAAACACTTTTTGTTTTCACTTTTTTTAGTGTTTTTCGCTAAAAAGAGATCGTATTGAGATGAAACAAATGAAATTATTTATAAAACTTCATGTTTTCTCTGAGATCTTTTAGCAGATTTTTTCTTAAGATACCGTTACTGCACAACTATAAGAAAAACCACGAATATAATTTTATTTTTTTGAAGATTGTCGTTTTCTTTGATATTTTTTTTTGAAATAACAATAATAATAATGAAAAATAAAACATCATTTTGTGTGCACTTTTTCTACAATTTTGACAAGCTTAAAATGGTAAAAAAAACGTCTTTTTCAAAAAAAAAAAACAATGAAAAACAATTTTTTTTGAATTATTTAAAAAAAAATGTATTATTTGGGAAACATTGTTTTTTTTTCATTCATTCAAATTTAGAAAATTGCTGAGTAAAATGTTACCGCAAGCTCATTAAGCGCACCAAACGGTGGCTATCTCTTTATGTAATGAACAATTTGCGAACGTTGCTCCGGCATGAGTCTTTTCATGATGAATTGCCAAACCAAACTAACCTCAAAACAAGCGAGAACTGTCAAATCGAAACTGTAACATCAAACAGCGTTGCCAATTTAGAGTTCTCCTCCTCTAAGAAAACACTATTTACGGAAATACGGAACTGAAAAATCAAACAGGTCTTTAACGAAATATTAGGGCAAAAAACTATTAAAATTGTGCTGCAGGAGTGCATCATGAAAATGTATAACATTGCATTTTAAGGTCTGTTTGGTAACATGAAATTTTTCATAAATTGTCGCAAATTTTCAAAATTTGGAAAAAAAAGAGTTAACGGAAACTTGGTGAAAGTTTTAGCTACCAAACAGACATTTATTATTTCTGAAATTTCAATGGATAGAAACAAACATAGGTGTATCCTCTCCTTAGCCCCTTCAATTTCAAAAAGTTTGAATGATGGTTACTGCCTAAAAAAATAGGCGGCGGAAAGGCTAACAAAAATCGGTTTTGTAACATCGCATAATCCCCTATTTCACGAAGTGACGTTAGTCGCAAACTGTACAAATTGAGATAACAGTGGCAGCTGAATTTTATGTTGGAACATTTCTCACAAACGAACGTAATATTGCTTCAAAAAGACTCTAGGGTGTAATTATTTTTTTTTTTTTTTGATAAATAGTACTCGAAAAATATAATATCATAATGTATAATTAGAACTATTACAAGAGTAAGGTTCTGAAGTACTTTTTATTTATTTGAAGCTATAGGAATTTTTGATAAAACAGTCAATGTGTCTTCGAAGATAGCAACCCGCTATCTTTTCAATTATAATTTCACATTTTGAAATCGATAAAAGTATGAGTTGCAAGCACTTGACACTGTGCTTAAAATTTCATTCAAGTGATGTCAATTTTTACATAGAAGCAGCCCTAAAAGTAGTTAAGCTAAGAAGAGACGATTGTCAGATCTGTCAATGCTCTGACCAAAGCTGCCAATGAGCCGACAATAGCCAAGTACCTAATACAATGCTAAATTATCTGTTCACATGTTTGGCAGATTTTCTTGATGTACCCCTCCACCTTTCCCATTTTTTAGTCTGTCTGTCCTAACTGTCTTGACGATATCTTATTTCACAATCTGATTAATTACACATACTTAAAATATTAAAAGTACTTAATTGAATGCCACTTAGAAACTGTTTTTATTTTCAATGAAGTCCAATCTAACCATATAACAATACTCCTACAAGTTGCAACAACATAGTCTACGTCCCACATAAGAACTTAAACAAACTTAACTTGTAATAAAGTAGCTATGTACATATACAAAGAATCAAAACTAAACTTACAAAAACCTGCAGTGCTGTGTATATGATGCGAGGTGACGTCATTTTATCTGAAAATACAAAAAGAAATAATCAAAATTAATAAATGTCAAAAAAAGGAGAAATAAAATAAAAAGAAAAATATTGATGGCAAATCCATAAAAGTCCTAAAAATTCAATAGAACATGTCAAACAAGATAAAACGGTACTAATGATTGATTCAGCCAAAGACTAGACTAAAACGAGTATAAAGAAGATTAACCTACTCACGTCTAAATCAGGTATAAGAAGTTTAATTTCACAAGAGACCGAAATAAGTTTTTTTTCCGTCAGGCATTTCCAAAGAATGTATAAGCAAAGGTACAAAAGGCGAATGGCAAGCGATCATCATAGAATAAAATTAATCCAAAGCCTTATACAAAATCAATTTAAAAAAGACTTTAGTTCAACACGAGATTTACGCAGGGTGTTGGAGGTATAAGATTATGACATGACATCAGAATTTTTATTTGGAGAAATTTGCCTTAAATATTTTATGTATTCATCCTATGAATTTATACGGCCTTTGATTTTGATTTTGATTTAAGAGGGGCATTAAAATCGTTTCACGAAAGATTCAAATGTATAAATTTTTGCTTAATTTGCGTACTTTTGCGTTCTTCCCAAGTAAGGGACATGATCAAGGCATCAAACAAACTAAAAGCAGAGGCGTTACAAGTTTTTAAGATTTCCCAAGAAAAACATGAAATGTAAATTTTCAACTTGCTTGATTCGTTTGAAAGAAACTTCAACTGCTTAGATATATCTATACTATTTTAATGAAAAAAGTGGTTCTTTCAGAGTGAGCCTGTGGCAAAACGTTAGTATATATACGTACAAGTACATCTAGATGTATATTATTTGCATATAAAGTTAAAGTTGATGGTATATACGCTAAAATGAATAATTTACGTGGGGTCTCAAAGCACATATAGTTGGCGATGCCTTGTCATTTATTTAATGAACTCTGCAGCACATATAATTAAGATGTCTCACTTTTGTGGGATTTTACCATTTTAATCGCTGTCTAACTAAGAAAAAGGAAATGTCAACTTTAATAGATCAGCTTGAGAGTATCACACTTTATAGAGTGACTGTATGACTGCAATGTTACAAAATTTTGCAATTTTAATTGCCCATAACCATTTATGTATAACTAGCTATAGCTATACCTTACGCAAATGTCTGACAAATTTAAAGCTTTATTTGTATTAACGAAATATTTGCAACCATCTTAAATTAGTTTTCTTTGTTTAGATGCTGTTGAGTGTTTATGAAAAGTGTCAACCACATTTTATACCTATTAGAGGTTTAGTAGGTATAAAAAAAAATATATAAAAGACTACTTTTCGTCGTAGAGAGTTGATCAGAAACATAGATATCTTGAATTGTTGATATCCTAAACCTAAGAGCTAAATGTATTAATTGTTTTTGATTCTTGTTGTGTAGGTTTGTGTGTTTGTTAATTTTTATACCATTCAAGCTCATATAATGTAGTTATTTTTTTTCTAAAAAAAACTTATTTGTAAGATAAATAACCAAATTATAATACCAACTGTATTCGCAATGTGAGTTAGACCAGTTTATACCAATCAGCAAAAAAGTAAATTCCTATTGGTTTTCGACGTTTTTTCTTAAAATCATCAAAAAAAAGAAAAACATATTAAATATCAGCCAATTGCCATTTTCTGTTCCAATTTTTCTCCATACCAATAACGTACGGTGTCATATCATTCAAGTTTTCAGTATAAACTCGAGTTAATAATAGCATCATCATTTTAATCAGTTAAAATAACGAGGTAATTCTACATCAACCGTAAATACATATGTAGAAGTAAATTTATTGTTTATACCAATAAATTAGACCAAAATTTCACCCAAGTTCGAGGTTTTGACTCTAAAAATGCATTTTCAGACAGTTTACTATATTCCAATTGCATATTTATAAAAATAATTAAGACATCTATGTAATATGTGCAAAAATATTAAATTCCGACCCTCATTTGCACATTTTAAGTGTAATTTTTTTCTGTTTGTACCAAATACGACCAGTTGTTCAGTGCGGCATAGTTCGGGTTTCAAGATAAAGCGCTGGAGTTAAAAAATAAATCATTTTTTTAGTTAGTCAATTTAAAGTTAAAATAAACTCGAAGTTAACAGCAATTATATCAGTGCATTTTTCATTTATACCAAACCTAAATTTACTGTTTTTGACATTTGATGCATTTCGGTATGCGGTTTTTTGTTTTTACCAGCCAAGCGCATCTTAGTACTAGTTTCAATTTTGACTAAATAAATCGTATTAAAACTATCTATTTTTCGAAAAGTGTGTTAGACCAGTTTATACTGCATATATAGCTTAGTACCAGTTTCAATTTAAACTAAAACACAACATATTCGTTTGAAAATGTACAAATAATAGGACTATCAGCATTCGAAACGATAGTTAGACCAGTTTATAACAATTAGCGGATAGGTAAAAATGTGTACTGGTTTTCGTCTCTTTTTTTTAAATATAGCGCAATTGAATATTTGTGAAAATATACAAATTATCTGTGAATTTCGACCATCATGTACAATTGTTTTTTTTTTCTATACCAATTGCATACAGTTTTTCAGTCATAACTAAATCATGTTTTTAGTAAACTTAAATGTGGAATTAACTTGAACTTAACCGTAAATTTTGTTGTTTATACCAATCAGCATCAGTTTTTACACGCGTTCCAATTCACTTATAAATTATAATTTTAAAATCATGATTTAACTTGGAGTTAACTCACCAAATTTGATAAGTTAACTCTAAATTTATTGGTAATATTTTTCACGATATAACAGTTAACACTGGGATACGAAATTCGACCAGATTATACTTTTCGAAGGTTTTTGTAATTTTTAACTCGAATCCAATGTCAGAATGGCTCAATTGGCTTATGTTTTCAAGATATTCGGAAAAGTATAATCTGGCTTTGTCAACAAAGACTGTGTCAATAAATTAATTTCTGTGCAGGCTGTAGGGTAATTCAAATGGAAGTGACTCTAGGCATGACAATTATAACAGTTTTGGTTTATAAAATTACTGTTAATGCAGCCCCGCAGGGCCAGGGCCATCTGCCAGTGGGAATACTTCAGGCACCCACAGTTTTTTTTTTTTTCAAGTTGCGCGAACCCCGTTAACGCACACTTTTAATGGCGAAAAACTGTTATACATTGCCATGTCTTTAGTCTTGTACAATTCAAACCTGGTTCAACTCCGAGTAAACTCAGTAAGGAAAAACTGAGCCTTAGGTAGATTTTAAATCATGTAGGATATTTTGATATTTACAATTTTGGCTTATTTTGAACCAAACCTAACGTACTTTTAAGTTCCATATATACTACAGATGTTCATTACCACGCCGAGAGCCCTCCACCTAGTTTGTAGGCGTACTTGAGATAAACCTTTAGCTTGTTCTTAAATTACTTAATTCAGATCTCGAACACGTTTTTTGACTTGTACCTATTTCCATTTCGAGAGGGAACATTCTAAAAGCGTGCGCACAATTTGAATTTATTAACATTACCTGCATAGAAAAATAAAGCAAATACATACCTACTTAAAATAGAAACAAAGAGTCACGTCTTATTTAAGTTATTCTCGCATCTATAGCAGTTTGCCTTTGTACAAAGTGCACATCAGTCGCCAATGGAAACTCTCTGCTCCTGATCTACAAAATGAGATCACAACACATAGACCTACCCAATCTAATGCCTAATAAACCTCACCACCACCGACCGTATGGCACAACTTAAATTGGACACAAATCTGCATACACAATAATGCGGACCTTCAATGCTCCATAGGCAGACTACTCGCTCCGGTATAAGATCCTAAGCGCCCACTCTTTGCTCTCTGGCACATTTTTCTATAACAAAGAAATAAACCAAACATTATATCCGATGCCAACATTATAGCTATGTGCGCTGTAGTCATTTTGAACTTAGACTGGAACTTTTCTCTGTTCAAATTGAGCCCAAGATCGTTCGATAACCAAATGGTAGTCTCCTCTCGCAAGCATTTGGGGTCAACCATGAATATGCCATTGATGGTAACTCTATGCCACACGAAATTAAATTCGTCATGCAACTATATGTACTCTGACGAAGTAATTGTGATTCGGCCCCGAGAAAAACAAATGTGGAACATAGGATATGCCTGACTTCCGTATTCCTAGATGCAAGTTGCAAGAGAGTAGAAATCGGTTAGCTCTTTATTTTGTCCGTGCAGCGACCAACACGTCAAGATGCCACACATTCACAATGGCGGAGATGCACATACATAGGTAGAATACTGGCGACATTTCTATCTGTTCTGCCATCGAAAATGACACTATTTGCATGCTGCATGGATGGCGGTCAAAATCGTGCCACACCATGAAGGTTCTAAGAATTCTTCTCTGTTTTATTCATGACCACGCATCTACCTGCTTTTTTTTTTTTTTTTTTTTTTTTCTTTCACAAAAACAACAAGGATTCCTCCGACTTAAACGCTAATCCAATGAAGTGTCATTGGATGCATTTTTTTTTTTACATTTTTGCTGCAGTCGGATCGGATTCAAGATTCAACTCGTGATGGTTCATTTTCAGTATATGTACTTATGATGACCCGTATATTTAGAAATCAGTTTCAAGCTCGAGATACTGCATGTTTAACATGAGAACACACAAGACACCACCATCCATGACACAACGGTAATAATACAAAACTATTCACAAGCACATGCATATAGTTGTGATTGTGACCCC
Organism: Leucozona laternaria; assembly: GCA_932273885.2. Taxonomy (NCBI): domain Eukaryota; kingdom Metazoa; phylum Arthropoda; class Insecta; order Diptera; family Syrphidae; genus Leucozona; species Leucozona laternaria. The sequence continues at coordinate 29,644,018 of OW026368.1, read as the reverse complement.
GAATGAATGAAAGAGCTAATGAATGTAATGAATATAACGGGCCAACTAACAAGTAAAGAGAAAGAAAAGAAACGTAATCGAACTTTGAGATTGTTAATTTCGGCTCTATTCACACCTTGTTCATGTTCATGTTATTTTATTTTTTTGTTTTCGAAGTAATTTGGGGCGTGTTTCTATTGATGGCAATGAGAATTGTATTTTGATGTGTAAACATCTATGCTGGCGGTAGAGTGAAAAAAAAACGTGAACGTTCGAGTGCAACGTTACGTCGTGCCACGTTACGGTGTGCAACGTTACGATATGCATACTAGGATGGGTGCGTTCAGTGAAAAAAATCTTAAGATCCCCGTCAAGCAAAAACAAGTCCGTTTTGGATCCGCGCACGTTGATGTTTACACATATTAACCGTGAGTCCTGGCACTCACACAATTTTTTTTTTGGAACCTTTCAATTTGTAAAGGTGTACCAACTTTTATAGCTGGATTTAATTGAAAGGAAAACAAAAAAAGAAATGGTCCGCTGAATGTCCGTTGAGTGACCTCTTTTCTTGAGATATAAATGTTCAACAACACTTTTCTTGCAGAACGATTTAAAGTTTTGAGGAAACAAGTTTAAAAATCTAAGAATAAAAAAAAATATAATGGCTGATTTTAATAACTTTTAACTCTTAATTAATTATATTATGTATATTATATTATGAATAAGAGAGTTACACATCAGTTCTGTTGTTGGCACATATGATTGGCTCATATACAGTTTAATTGAACGTTGCATTAATTTTCAATTTTTTAAATTCATTTCTGTCAAGAATATTTGGTCTAGTAATGTCTAGGCAATTTGGCATCACTGATTTTGCTCCTTAAAGTCGGCAACAATGGAAAATAATCTGTCAGAAATCCTCGAGTTTGCCTCATTTTTAAAGTCAAGTTTTTCGCAAGTGAATAAGAAGAAGTTGTGACTTCTTAAAAAAATTTTTTAGCTTTTAAAAAATAAGGAACACAATTTTTACTAAAAATAACTAAAACGTAAGATCGATTTATTTGAATATTTTCTGTGAAATTATAATATTTATAAGATGTGTTAACTATTTGGATTCAAAGCTATGACTTGATTTATAATTGACACATGTCCATTATTATAGTCGTGAAATGCCAATAGTTGCGCTGATTGGCACTATGCCAATAAATGACTTTCATGCCAATACCATTGCTAAAAGTGGCAGTAATTGGGTTGATTAGCATAGTGTCAATTGTTGGACATCGAATTCAAATTATAAATTTTCATATTTCGCAGTTTTGCAGGTAATCAATAAAAGTCTAATCTCGGCCTTAAATTTGGCGTAAACTTAGCTTTAAATATAAAAATGTATTAATTATTTTATTTTATCATTTTGTTTTAATATTTTTAATTTTAATTTAAATTTATTTTAACTTTCTAATCATTGGATTGAATTATGCCAATAAATGACAAACTATTTCAATAACTAATGAAAACATATACTATGTACATATGTGTGTAATATTTATTGATTTATTAAGCTTAAACACCTGAAAAACTTTAAACTTGGCGCAAATTTTTTTGACAATCCTCGTTTAAGGAAAAACACTCCCTCTAGTTAAAGAAGTCGTTTAGTTGCAAGCAAATATCTAACAATTCGTTAATTTTAAACACTTTAAACAACTCTTCTAACTTATGATAGTTTTTCAGTTAAACGCGCCTATTTTGACAGATTTAACAATCAAACAGAACTAAAATTAAACAAAAGCACACAAAACATATCAATTTCAATTTCGTGTTTGTGTTTACTCAAAAGACACTCCGGTTGGTAAAAATTCTCTGCAGAATGTGGAAAAAAAAAACAGTTAATACTCGGTCGGTATATAGGTAGATATATGGATATATGTGTTCCTACTTTCGGAAAAATGTTAAATTTTAATTATTGCGATTCGCAACACAGCTGGGAGATATTTTTATACATTTTGTGATCGGAATAACTACGATGGTTGTTATTATCATAAGTGCTGGATCTGGTGGCTTCGCCAGTGCTACAGATGCTGCTTTTGTTATCGCATTCAGTTGCTAGAAAACCAGGTAGAAAAGAAAATCCATGGACATTAACTCACAGAGAAGACTAATCGATTTTGCCTAAGATCCATGAAGTTCCTTGTCATTCATTGAATCATAACCCAAGTCCATTGTAACTGGCTGTACCATCAAGACAATCATGTCAATACTAAGTCAGATAAGTTGCTCTCGGCTTTCTAAAAAGCTCAAAATCTTTGAAAATATCAAAATATTCCTCTTCAGAAAAAAATTTTAATACATTTTTTGTAATGAAATGTTTGTCATTTGTTTGTCATCATCATCTGAATAAAGTATACTTTAACAAAATTAGACAAGCGCTTTGCTGCTTTTAAAGTTAGACGAATGTTTTTGCGTTAAACTATAATTTATGTCTTTTAAAATTAGGAAAGAGTCAACTCTCGCTTTAAAACTATTTAGAGCCGGTTCTAAATGTTTAAAATGTGGGGCCAATGGCGCCACAGCCTCATGTTAAGGTTTTGGCATGATACTAGACAACACTTTACTAACTTTAAGGCTCTTTACTAAAATGTTCTTAGTTTTAAACACTTTTTAACTATAGTATCATACTAAACCTATTTTCTTACGAAACTTAAGCTGAACGTGTCAAAAACAGTGGCATTTCGTGCACAAAAGTTAGCAAACATACCTTTTTAAAGTCTTTCTATGTCAAAGTGACATATTGATTTAGTAATATGTTAAAAAGATAAAACAGCAATCTGGCGATTTTAACTTTAGTAAAATGTTAAGAGATAGTATCATGTTAAACTCGTTTAAAATAAGGAAAATCCTCTTATTATTTTTATGACTTTACTAAATCGTCTAAGATTTTGCGCCATTATTTTTTAAATCCTAACTCATTTCTACGATAGTATTCGTTTTGCATTAATAGATAAGCTGAAATGACGTTATTAACTTTCAAATCATCTACATAAATAGACAGATATGAGCCATTAAATTGTCAACATCACTTACTTTACTCTGCGTTGAGACAAATTAAAGAGGTCATAAGTGACTGCCTTGAGGAACGCCGTTTTTCTAGGTATAATTCTGAACCATGTAATGAAAAAGGGTGGAAATGCGAGGGCTTTAAGTGTAAAGGTAAGTGTGTAGGTTGGCGATAGCTTTTATCTTTTTAGTGTAAGGAATTCTTTCCGTATGTCTGCCTATTCAGCTGCAGCATAAACTGATGACTTGGTTTTCTTTAAACTTATTATCTAGCGTCTTTTTGAAATTCTCCCAACACGTTTTTTTTAAAGTTTTTATGACTAAAAACAACGGTACCAGCTATACAAAATGTTTACTTATTATTTATCAGAAACGGCTACATAGATTATTAAAAAAAAAATCATTTAAATATGAAAAATATAGTTACTAATGGCACCTTGCACTTTTCTCGAAAATGCTTCAAATAAATTTGAAGAACGGAGAATGGATTAAAAAGTCTTAATAGCTTTGTGTATCAAAATTTTCAAAAAACCATCTTTTGGATTTAAAAATAATCAAAATAAATATTTTAAATTCAAAACATTAATTAATTCATAAAATTGGCGTAGTTTTCCCGAGCGCATAAAAATGCAATAATTTAAATAAATAATCAAAATGTTCAAATAAAAAATCAACAAAATATGGCACAATTTTCAATATGTCACACACTTTTGGGTATATGACATCTATTTCAAAAACAAAACTCGATCATATGTATAAGTTTAAGCTAAACTAGCCTTTCTTCACTTCGCTCCATCTTTAAATTTATCTACCTACATACATTTAATCTAAACACCATTATTCCAACACCATTATTCAATATTACTATAATTTCTTACATATGTAGAAATAGTGATTGACCATTTAAATTATATTAACTTTCACTTGTATGACCGTAAAATCTTGACTGTTTGCCAAATTAAGTTCACATTAAGTAATATTCAACATCATAACTCATCAGGCTCCCACCAAAAACCATCAGGTTTTTCGACTTAAAACAATTTAAAAACAAATTTTTGTTTGCAAAAATAAAAACGGAAGTTTTTTTTATAATTCACTTCTATTGCATCATAACACCGCAGCAAGTTTGAATATTTTATGCAAATTAAATACAAGAAACAACAAACAAAACCCTATATCTATATCTCTATAAAAAAGATGACCTCACACACACACTATTTTTAGTAGGCCACTGCTGATTAACCTAACTCTATTTAACAACAAAACTCTACTGCCACTGCTACCATATAGCTAAATGCATAAACTTTTGTAGCAAAAAAAAAATGCAAATTGAAAAAAACCTAGAGAGATGGAGATACAAAAATAAACGAACGAGTGGCATTTCCCATCAATCATTCAATCTAATTGAACGATACCGAATTCAATAGTATAGGTACATATAACTACAACGAGTACGAGTATCTATGAAGTTTTAATAGAATAAATAGTTGTTAGCAACAAACATCCAGATAGCCGCAGTCCAGCTTGCAATAAACAACAACCAGTGGCATCAGATTCGCCCACTAACCTCAAGTCTTGTTTTTTTTTTATTTTTAATACCGCCAGGCAGACACAGCCACCTCCGAACAATATTGTTTATTAGTAGGCGATTAATCAGACTCATCTAACCTGTCCGATGAGTCCATCCGTTGAATTCCTTATTATAGATGGATATAGTTACAGAGATAGGTGGTGATGATGCAGGTCGTCGACAAGGCCGTTCGTAAATTGCAATTAGTGTCAAACGCATGCTCCGTATAATTTTGTTTGTATTAAGTTTTTACTAATTTTTTTCAATGACACTCAAAGGGGTACTCGTATGAACACTCAGAAAAATGCACAATGCAAGAACTCAGAGCTCAAATTTGTGTTGGTTTTTATAAAATTAATAAAATTTAATTAAAATCGATCAAAACCTTTAAGGTTTACAAAAATGACAATGAAAATATATACGAATGTAGAATATTTGAAAAAGTCTCCACTCTTTTTACGAACGGAATTAACTCCCCGGAGTATTGAAAGTGTGGGAAAGTATTTGTCTTTGTTGTTTCTTTATTACCGACATGGATGTCGGCATTTGCTTCCGGTGTTTTTTTTTTTTGCAAGTGACAAAACTCTCCATGAATATACGTATGTCTGCTGTGTTTTCGTAAGCATTTCTTTGTCTTATTGGAGACGGCACACAAATTCGTTTCGCATTAGCAGTGAATTAAGCTAAGTATGCTGCTGATTAAAACGAATCTTTTCTGTGATCTCTAACAAGACAAGAAAATGCTCTCCAATTATACAACGGAAACATATCTTTGGAGAGTTTATCCAATCACAAAGAAAAAAATAAATAACAAATGCCGAAATGAAAGAACGCCAAAAATAAATATGAATAACACTCAAACGTCACATTTCATCAAGCAAAACACCCAGCCTAATAATTATGTGCGGTAAAAGAGTGGAGACTTCTTCAAATAATCCCCTAAAATTATATTTTTCGCCCATCGAACAGCGTTAAAGGCTCTCCCAAATCAACGTGAAACACTCGCTAGTCTACTTACTTCAATGCGACAGTTTGGCCCGTCAATTTGTACTTTTTTTCTACTGCTAGGCGTGATCATTGCAACCAACGTTCGTTCGACGACCGGCAGTAAAAACGTTGTCAACAAAGAATTATTCACTGCACTTTCGTCGTTGAATCACATCAGCATGTAAATTAATTTAAGGTTTCTCAAAATTTATATGTAAATCAACAGTTTACATAATTTTATGAGTAAAAATTAATGTATTATTTAAAAAAAATATTTTTAATTGTTTTGAAGCTTAAGCATGATCTATCACATTAAAATAATAAAAAGTAGATTGCACGTTGGTTTTAAACTAATTCTTCCATCAGTGTATCAATGTATCTATCTATTTGAAGTCAGGCTTGGGAATTCTCTTCTATTCACCAAACATTTATAATATTTTAAAATAAATGGCATTGTTGCTATTGTTTAATTTTATATTGTCTACCTGCTGCCATTTGTCATTTGAAAATTACGAGAAACGTAACCAACTGCGTGATGAGCATTTTTCTGGAGCGGTGCACGAGGTCAATAGTGTGTGTTTTTATAACACTTTTTTTTGTTTTGTCTGGTGAAGCATGGTAGTAATACAAAAGCGAGCTGTGTTATTTTTTCTTCTTTTTTTTCTTCTTTAATGAATGAGTTTTAATTCCACGACAGTAAATCAATAGACGGCAATGTGACGACGAAAGGCCGTTGTGTTGTATAGACTATAGACTATTATGTAGCTGAAGGTGACATGAATTCAATGTACGGGACTTTGTCCTATTAATTTTGTTTTGTTTTATTTTTATTCTGGATTTCTCTTGGATGCCTATTTTTTTTTTCTTCTGGAATGGAAATTAATTTAGTGTGAAAATAAAATTTTAAATTCAATTCAATTCATTGGCTTCTGATCATCGAAATATGCACTCAATTAATAACCATATAGGTATATGAAAACACAGTTTTTTCCTCGTTAATAATTCTTTTTTTTTTACGATGTTTCTTTCGTAAAATATAGGTCGACAGACCTGACCTTAATCTTTATCTTATTAATAGAAAAATATTTGAGTGTTTTTGATATGAACTAAATGTACACATCTTTCGATTTCAAATTAGAAACGATTAAATAAATGTGTGCTCATTTCAAGAGTGGTCTATACTATTTGAACTATATTAATAATTAGTTCTGCGTTGTATGATCTGACTTGTGGCATTAAAAAGATTTTCTTAAAAGTAGATATTTGTATGTGTTTGTTATTATATCAACTACATCAAGAAACGCAAGATCATTATCATTTTACTTTCATATACATTTCTCGATCCTGGGGGTTTCCAAATTGTTTACGTATTGTTTAGTTATAGTTTAAAACAATACATTGTTTTTTAATCATATTGCACACAATATTTTTTATATTATTTTCAAACGAGAATTTAATGATTAAACTAAAAATTATAATAAATAAAACGACAGCGTAAAAAGTGAAAAAAGAAGTTCGATTGTCAGCTCTTTTGTTTTAGAAGAAATTAATAAAAAAAAAAACACTTGGCTTCATGCAAATAAGTAAGAAACTGAAGATAGAATAATTTATTAAGGTTAAGCCTGCCTTGTTCATATTCAAACAAATAAAGAAGTACATTTAGTGTAATTCGGTATACCAATAGAGTTTCAGCGAGAGGGGGAATTTTTTTTTAAGAACTACGGCAGTACTTACATTTTTAGATTTAAGACAATTGTTTTTCCAATAATTAGACATTTTATAGGGAAATTAAAAATCTCGGTATGTTTGTTAGAAGTTGGTAAAGACACGGGATTACGTAAATAAATCATATATGATTTCATATTGGACAATAAGTTCCGAGGATTTTTCAAATCCCACAAAATCCTGATGATGGCGGTTCTTGTAGATCTGATTTTTTGGAACCTTCACGCATGTATTGAAGGGCATTTTTTTGAATATTTCAATTAAAATTCAGCTTTTTAATAACTGCTCCGGGTCTCACTTTGTAGTTGCGATGTATTCATATGCAGGTAGAAGGTACACAATGAACTGATGAGAAAAAATCAAACTCGTTATACATTTTTATGTTTGGGCCAAAATTGCATTTTCATAAATGGACTAAAATCAGATTTAAGTGTACGTATAACTACGAATATTAAATCAGATTTTAAAAATATGAAGGATTTTGTATGCGTTTATTAGATAAGATTTTCAAAAATTTCATTCTTTGTCAGTTATTAAATAAGCGTCAATTTTTGGTTTGAGGCTTTTTTTGGCTCCGCAAAATTAGGTCCAAGAAAAATTAAATAAAGCCCCAAACATATGCGTACAAAAATCTAATTTCATTGCGCCTTTAAAATGCGTCAACATCATTGTCGTTCACAAAAATTGGTGTGAAAATCTGCTTATCGAGCACTAAAGGCTTTCTTAGTACCGCTTACTAAGGACCCAGCACTCATTGTTGATGCTAAATGAGTATTTGTGCCGAATGTAACATTCATTTCAAGCAGAATCGATTTCTGAAATGCAGGAAAACGTACAAAGTATTCTTGCCGCAAAAAAAATTGAACAGCTATTTTTATCGCCAATCGAAATTCGTATTCGCTACTTAAAATTGCCCCTTTAAAAAATGTAGCCTTATTTGGACTATGTGCTTTGGAATTGCGTGATTTTAAGCTCTTTAAAACTTGAGACCTTATCCATTCGAGCGAGTATACTCACTAGCGAGTTGCTATGCAGTCAAATCTTGTACTAATACATAGAAACGTTTACTACTCGCTCATCAACTGGGCCCTTATTATGTATTACGAAGCGAACGGCAGAAAAAACGAAGCCCAGGGAAACGAAAGTCAGTGCGTAGTGATGCGATTATAAAAACCGAAAATGCAATCAAGAAAATGTTGCACTATATTTATTATTTTTCTTACATTTTTCCTTAGTTTACTCAAAACAACACAAAACCAAACCAAAATACAATTTTGATAACAAACTCAAAACGAAAGCGAGCCAATACGACAGCTTAAGGCACTCAGTTATAAAATACGAGTATCGTTTTTTTTTACGATACTCGTTACTCGTAATCGATATTTAACGAATACGCGGCGTCACAAACGATATTCGTTTTATCTAATAAGCCCCCTGATCCTCTTGAAATTGGGGCAATTTTTCATTTTTTTAAAATGTTTAAGATTATAAATATGAGAAATATTTTATAACGAAACTCTACCCCAAAGTAAACGTAAAAAAGTAACCAAAACTACGAATAATCACCCCAATTCGCAAAATGTCTGTTGCTCTTTATATACATTTTAAGGACCTTTCTCAGTTTTTTTTTGTAAAGGGCCAAATTGTATTTAGCCAGTAAATTAGAAAGGTAGTAAATTTTTAAACAAATATTTTTTGTATTTTTAAAAAAAGTTCTAAATCAAAAAAAAACTTTGCACCAAAAAAAAACGATACAAATATTGATTTTTGACTTTCTCAATATCAGCCAAGTCAATTTAATTTATTTTTTACTTACAGAAGATTCAAAGAAGTTTAAATAATGTTGCATTCAAAATTAAAAAAAATATTTTAATTTTTAATAATAATTTTAGAATTATTTTTTGAAATTTCAATATATCAAAAACGGATGATTTTGAACTGCATATTAATAAACGGTTAAAACTCGAGTACGAAAATGTTTGCTTAAAAATATTCAAAAAAAAAAATGTATTATTTAGATTTCAAAGAAATTGTGGCTGAGGTACCAAAAGGAAGTGTTTGAGGTCCAATTGTGTACCTTTTATTTACAGGTTGCATATAGGTAGGTACTATTATTATTTACTGTACTATTCATACTAGAATGTCAGTTTATAATTAGTAATTATAAATTAATTCGTAAACAATTGGTGGTAGCACCTTTAAGTTGTTGTTGTTGTTCAAAAATTCAATAAAATTATAGGTAGGTACTTCAAACAGATGACAATATCATGGTCATGTTTGCTGACAACACCGAAATATTAGCAGTGAGAGAAACGATCAAAGAAGCTACAATTAAATTACAAAACGCTCTTGATACTGTCAATGGATAGACAAAAACATGGCGGATGGCGCTCAACGAGCTGAAATCAGTCCATAGAGACTTGACTTTACGTACACAAAATATAATAAAGATTCCATGTATTGTTTAATACAACTTGAGGTAATTAAGAAAAATATATTGGAATGACTTAAGATGCCAAAAAATCAGTCTAATCTGCATTTGTCATAGGAAAAATGTGCACAAAAAGTCCAAATCTCAAAAAAAAATCGGAATAAAATTTTTTAAACGCAATTTTGACCCGTTGGCCGCTCTGTTTTTTTGTATTCATGAGTTCTTTCTTGTAAAATATATTTCACTTCAAACGATATTCATTTATCTTATTTAACCCTGGAGGATGGAATTTTTTTTAAAACAATTTAAACAAAAAAATTATTTTATTAGACTTCTCAAGCTTGATTTGCTTTCACATCAATATTTCAAACTTAAATAAAATTTTTCCTTTTTTAACAACCTTAAAAATATAATTGCTAATTGCTTTTCAATTACTCGACCGACAAAAAAGAAAATCAATTGTTCTTCACCAAACAATGTAAAAGTTCAAACTAATCTCCTGTCCTGATGTATATAGCCCATGAAAAGAACCACGAAATTGAACAGTACGAAACATGAAACCACCAAATTGACTTGGCCTCATTTTCCGAATGAGAAATTATTACTTTCTATAGTTCTAAGCCCTAAGACAAGCTTCCAGCTAAAATTAAAAAAAAAAAAAACTAAGAACATGCAAGCCGTATATTCTTCTTCTACATTAGTATTGATCTGCCTGAGAATGATAAATGAGTCTTGAAAAGCTTTCAACCAAACTTTAACTGTAAAATTTTGTTTAAAAATATATCATTCATTTCATACATTGAAGATTTTGAAGAAAAAAACATTAATACAAAAATTAATAATTCTATACAAAAAGTGGGACAACATTTGAATGACATATCCATTGGGAATTGACCCCCTTGGCCAATAAGTCTTCGCTCGAGACTATATATTACATAATTCATAATTCACACTCAATTTTATATGACAAAAAATGCGAAATTGATGTTGATTTCATTGGAATTGGCACATAAAAATATATACAATCTTTGACCACAAGAAATCGATTACAAACTATATATAAAGAGAAAGTCAGTCACACGCAATACGAAACAAAATACACATTAAACCTTTTTTTCGCAAGGCGTTTCAAATTTGAAATTCAAATCGGTATTATACGAACAAGTAAAATGAATTGGCGCACAAGATTTATGAGAATGATAAATCGATGATGGGAAGCTCGCAAGACAGACCCGTAAAAGCAATAAAGCCTGGTTATCCACCCATCAGCTATAGCATGTCCATCATACAGTGGGCCAACCTATTTTGCAGAATTGGAATAAATTCAAAAGTATATTTTTTGTTGTTGAGCCGATGATGACGTGTGTAATATTTTTGATTCAAAACTTAAATATTAAAATTTAAAAAAGTAGCAAATAAGCAACCCTGTGTTAGGTTCTATGTTTGTCATTCCATATTCTCATATACTAAAATTAATTAAATAGGTAATTAAGTTTTTCAGAGCGAGATTAAAATTAAATCCGAGTAAACTCATCGAATTTGGTGAGTTAACTCAGGATTAACTGAACAGATGCTTTTGGTGTTTTATCCACCGAGTTTGTTTAGTCATTCCGCATACATTCTTTACGAAAAAACTGCTTCCTCAGTTAACTGTGGATGAATTTTCCTCTAGAGTTAGCTAACTCTGTTTTAACTCAAAAATGAAAAACTGGGCCTTAGTCATTCATCTTGAATTTTGATTGAAAAATATTGTATTTGAGAATTTTATTGCAATTTTTTCGATTTTATTCCAGGTTGGAAGTTATTTTGCCCTACTGTGACTCGTATCTAAAGGCATATCTCGTCTCAATCCCAGTATCCACCTATTGAAAGTGAATCGAACATGCCCTCAAGGTGAGCGCCCATTCTTTAGATACAAACACACGTCAGTATTGCCACTGCACCGTGCAAGTATATATACCTCTACACATTGGATTTAGGGGGCGCCATGCCACAGATTCCAGTTTAAAGTTGGAATTCTTGTTTCAAGCCATTCACTTATGATATGGTTACACTCTATAAAACCGTTTGTTTTCTAGTTTATTCCGCCGCTGAATTAACTAACTCAGGTTATTGTACCAAGTTTTTTTTTTCATTTCAAATTCTATTCATTTTCGTATAAGCCTTGCAATTATTCGATCATTGATGTAATTGATGGAAAGGCTCTGCGAGTTTTCAATTTAATTTCTTCCGTCTTCTCACGCGGGATGTTTGTTTCAGCAGCTCAAACCAAACCAAGAAGCGGAGGTAATTTTCATTGTACAGATGGCGTAATGATGTCAAAGCAATCATCGCATCGGTGGTGAAAAAAAAAAGAAACAGAAGCTGATCATTAAGTATAATTAATTCAGGAAAGAAGGAATATCGACATCATAAATATTGTTTCGTTCATTGATTGTATATTCGTTTGTACAACGAGAGTAATAATTAGAAATAATTTGAATTGTAAGCATCATCCCCGGATTCAAAATGAATTGAAATTTCATTTAATCAAATAAAACAGTCGTGAGGAGTGATGTTGATTGTATGGGACCGGCTTGACTAGTATACATATATGCATTCATTCACATGGAAAAACTATTAATTTTTATCGGAAGGTGGTTCTGCTTGTTTTAATTCCAACGAAGGAACTAAAAACCCATTCACCACTGTGTATTTTAGTTAAACTTGACATTGCAACGATTCAGAAGAGGTTTAAAAAGAGGTAACCATGCAGCTTTGGGGACTACTTTTCTTTTTCCTCCTTGTGTTCGGTAAATATTTTGGTAGAACCGGCGATTCCAAAATTTTTGTCTTTGGCCTTATAAAGAGTTTCATAATTACATTACAACCTCCATTTATTTTTTAACTTAAATTTTACTTGTTAATAAATCTGAATTTAAAGATCTAAGCCTTCAATATTCGACTTTTGCTACTGGAATTAACTGGAACCATATGAACTTTTTTTGCAAGTTTTAAGACATTTAATAAAAAAAATCCTTTTTGACAAAATATGTCCTACTGTCTCTCTGTTTGGAAAGAGTAGCTTCAAGACTGTTAATATAGTTTTATATAGAAGAGCGAGTTCTGGAACCAAATTTGAAGAATATTCTGAAATTTTTCACTAAGTTTTGCATTTTTAAATGCGAAAATCTATAAATAATTTTTTCTCCACTTCACTTATTTTTAAAACATTTATGTAGTTTTCCAGTCAACCATTTCAGATTTGGGGGTCAGATTCCAGATCAATCGTGGTAACTAGAACGAATCGCGATTGATCCTTTTTTTTGTAAAGGTGTAGGTGATTTGTCTGTGTTTACTGATGTAAGTAGTGATAGTATATGTAGGGAAAAATTCCTACAAGTATTTTATTCCTAGGAAACAGTTTTTTCTTTAATACAAAAATATTATATATTTTAAATGAATGTGGTATTGTACATTATTTTGTTCAATCAAATTGAAATCAAAAAATAGAATACAAATTAGGGAATTTTTTGTTCCCTAGCAGGTTTTTATTTTGTTGGTATACTATCACTGTTTATAACATGATTTGGCCATCGGTCGGATCCATATATCCACAGGAATCCCGCCCATCCAAAATCCAAATCAAAGGAGAAGCTATCGGTCGATGGTGAGGAAGAAGACAATGAACATGAAACAAGGTCACTACATAAGGATTACTATGGAATTTTAATAAAAATAATTTTATTTTCACAAAAAACAATGGACTAACCCACATGTTTCCACAATGCCTTTCATTCCATATGAAACATTTATCCAATTTAATCACTAATTGACTCCGAACTCAAGAAGTCAATGGTTAACGGTAATGAGGACAATAAAGACAAAAATTTCACTAATTAGACTTCATTATTTGTATTTATTTTACTAAACAAATGCCTCATCAAAAGTAAACAATGCTAGCGAAAGGCCAAAACGAATTTAAACTGACGGGGAGAGGACGACGTTTAGAAATGTCAATTTGGTTTGTGTGCAAGTGTGTGTGAAAGTATTTGTAAATCTGCCAATAAATCGAGATTTGAAAGATCAGTCGAGAAAAAAAACAGACCACGAAAAAAATCAATTTTTTTGGTTGTTAGGAACGTAAAATCTGAAAAAGATCAAGTTGCCCCCCATAAAAATCAATTTTTTTGGTTGTTTGGAAAACCACATTAAAAAACACTGCCTTTCCTAGCCAACTCTTTCTCACCATGAAGTAGGAGCATGAATCAAAGAATACAAGATTACGCCACTTCTATTTTTTCACTTTGTTGTTGTAATTTTGACTACGCGTCGTGACGCACTACGAGCCAAAAGAGATTCACTTTTTGTTCAATTTGTATGAGATATATAGGGTCGCGAAAAATTAAAGCTATTTACATTTCTTTTTAAAGTGAATTCTTTATTATGATGTATTTGAAATATTGTGCTAAATGTTTTTCTACTAGTAACAACAATAAAAATAATAAAACATGAAGGAAATATGACTGATATTTTCATTTTTTCACATCACTCTGCTATTTTTTGTTGTTTTTTGGCGATTTATATTTTTTAAAACAATTTAACATACATTTTAAGACAATTTTCGGTGATATTTTATTACTTTTAAAAGGAAAAGCCTTTTTAATCATTAAATTATGCGCACACGAAAAGCCATCTTCACTGCAATTTACTTTGCTGTGACATTTGTTGTTGTTGTTTTGGCTCGTATGACGTAGAAGTGGCGCAATCTTGTATTCTTTGATTCATGAAGTAGGAGTGAGCAAAAGCACAGAGACGTCAAAAAAATCGGAGGAGACAGTCCAATGTGAATACGGTCTTGTGAAAACCATCAACACATCAGGTTTGTTCGTGTATACTTTCTGGATTAAAAATTGCAATTTGTGATCAAACTCTGTTGATGAAATGAGGGAATGAATGTCTCTCAGAGAGAAGTGAAACTGTCCAAAAGTATACGACTGCTTTGAACCAAAAATATCTCCCACTTTTTAAAACGTCAACAATAATTAAAGAATAAAAAGCCTTCAGAGCAAAAAAAGAGTAAGTAAAAAGTATCTCTATAATTTGTATAAAATTTAATAATAAACAAAGTAAAATTGTAATTAATGCATTTCTTCCTTCCTTTAAAAACATTTTCGTTGGGTTTAAAAATTAAATAATGACCAACAACTTATCTTCTGTGAACTTTCAAACTTAAATTCGCAATCCAAAACATCCAGGTCGCATTCCACAAAACGGCTAATAGAGAATTCGTTCGAATTTAACCTCAAAATATTCATTTTACTTGAGACAATTAGGAGTTGTCAACGTGAATTCATGTAAATTAAATGTTAAAATTAGCTATCATTCACAATTCCCAGTTCGTTGTTCACGTCTCATTTGCAAAGCACTTAAGACCCGTACGCAAACAGAACTATTATTGTAAATAGTTTGTGCGTCAAAAATGGAATTCTTAGCTGCTCGTAAAAGCAAACTGCAAAAGTCAGCTGTTCGAGAACCCAAAACGAAATTTGTATGAAAAAGCTTTATTTTCTATAACGCAGTTTGCTAAAGTCATACTCGTGTATGTTCGATTACATCATTCGAGTTGACGACACAAACATTGAAAAGCCAGAGATTAAAATTTAGATTGTCTTTTTTGTTTGTGTTGTGGGTCAAAGTTGGCCACCCATCATCATAAGGCGTTTTTCTTTTTAGTTCAGAATAGAGCTCTGAACAGAGTCCGAGCATGTCGAGCATGTTCTAAACGTCCTCTGAACGAAGCGTGTTCTGAGCACTCTGAACTATTTTTGAAACACACCTGAACACTTAGCTGTCAAATACTTGTGTTCAGCATTTAACTCTGTCTGCTCTGTTTGCAACTTCCACCAGACGTCAGTGCGAAACAAGCAAAAAAATAAATCAATAGTTTGACAGAAAAAAGCAAGGAAAATAAAAAACCATGTGATTGTGATTGTTCGCAGGAAGATTGCATATTTGACGATAGCAATATCTAGGGTTAGAAATTAAAGATGATTTGACGATCAAATTGACGTTGATTTGACGTTTCCGAAAACATATGGACGTTTTCATTCGAATGCTAAAAATTGTCATTGGTTTCAATTGTCACTCTTTGTATTTCTGAGAACAGGTAGGTACTAAATCTTACTTGAATCTTGATGTTTGTCACCTATTGCTGCAGAATCACTCCTGATGACTCACATCATAAATATTATCATTAAAACCACAAAACTTAATTCTGCGATTTTTCGTTAGTTATTAGAACTGTTTTTTATAGAAACTGATGACGATATAGTATACATCATGTACCTATTGAAGTTACTTTCAATGTTTGAAATAATGGTAGAATACACATGATCTTATGGTAGCCAGTATAAAATCTTAAAATAAAAAAAAAAACGCTTTTTAAAGTTGTTGGTTCTTTTGAAACCAACTTCTTATAATCTTATATTGTTTTTTAAAACCGCAGGATTTTTATTTTTGAATTTAATGGCCGAGAATATTTTTATAGCTAAAATATGTGTTCTCCTATGATGTCCGAAAAAAGTTACACCAGTTCGTGAGATGAAGGACGATATGTGCTTTTTTATTTAAAACAAAAATTCTCTTTTATTCTTAAAACACAAACTTCAAAAGCAATTAGTTAAAGAATATATCTTCCGTATAGGAAGATACTCATGCACATTCAGAACCCTTATCAAAACTTTTCTTTAACAACTTTATATTCTCAACATATTAATGATTATGATTTTAATTAAATGATTCTTATAATTTATTACAAAACGATTTATCTTATTCCAATTGATTAAAATTAAAAAAAAAAAAACTTCAAGATGAATCTTAATTATTCAAATTGAATTGATTTCCGGGTCATGTCAGAGAAGAACTAATTGGTTTTTGTTTATCTGTTTTCGAGTACTACAAACACTTTTTAGGTTCATTAACCTTCTTTTCGTGTGATTGTTGTGTTGAAGAACCAGCCATCAGGTAACGTCAAAAGTCCTTCATCAAACGTCAATTTATCTAAAACACAGGCGCCTGATGCCTGCATGTTTCTAAGCACGTGTCAGTTTAACATGAACAAAACCTTCAACGCAGCGGCGCGCGGTGGCGCTCACTGTGTTTCAGTTCAAAGAACTCTGATTCTGATTAATCGATTGTTTTTCAAGAGGTATGCTCTGTGGGTTTTTTTTTTTTTTTGTTAAATAAATCGGTTGTAAACTCCATTCTGAACTGCCTCTTTCCCATCGCATCACGAAGCTTATACACTTCAGAATCATCTGTCAAAATATTTCTATTCTAACAATCGTGTATCGTGATGGAGTGATTATTCTCTGTTAATTTTGACATCCAACTTGAAGATGTAGAGATGAAAGAGAATATAATTTAAAGCGGTCAAAACAGCGGGTATAATAGGCATACCCTAAATGGCAATTAAGAGATCCATTTCTTCTTTTTTTTCTCATAGACCATGATCTGTGTGAACGTTTGACTTAAAGTCTCGCATCTGTGGAGTTTTTATCTCATCTTTTACGATGAAGCCAAGAATAATAAAAAAAAATTAACCGCCTTTGACATTTAATATTGTCACTGTTGGTGATATGTGAATTCATGCCCATTCAGTCATACACGACCGAGTGACTTCCAAAAATGGAGCGTGGTGTGTGTTATATGAGTAAGCCAAATTAATTCTTTATGGTATAAGCTCATTTAACCAGTTGACCTTGAGACGACAACAAGAATAAACTTAAACAAAAAAAAAAAACAATATTGGCATCAAAAGGTGGATCAGGATTTTCAGGTTTTGTTGTTTATAAGATTTGACTCATACATACTCAGAAATTTGACTCAAATTATTTTGTTAAATCTAAACACGATAACATCAAGAAATATTTAAATATTTTTATACAAATAAAGGATGGTTGGTCTCTCGACAGATTTTGTATCTTAAGTTGTTCGTCTTTTAAAGGTGATGAGTTACTGTTTCTTGTCCTCGATAACAACAAAGAGTAAAAGCTTTTACCGTTCATCACACAGAGGTAGTAATTTTTATTCGCAAATATTAAATTGTGTTGAATATTGATTTTTTTCAAATTATTCACTTTGAAATCCAGATTGTGCAGGTAACTATTAAATGAGTTAATAAAAAGTCTGCCATAATGAAAACGTATAGTTAACTATTGTAATACCTATAATAAAATTACATAAACCTAAACTTTCAATCGTCAGATCTTAATTACAAAAATTCGAATCAGAGTTTGCTTTTCACACATAGCTAATTCACAATAATTCATTGACTGATTTAACTTAGCCATTTTTGTTACCATTTTTCTCATAGGAAGGTTTCATTGCACAACCACTAACTGTTTATATTTAGTCTTGCTGATTCATTTCTGGGAAAAGCCATTTCGAGTTTTTTTTTTATTTTTCGTATGAGAAACACCCATAAAATCCACCAAACCAACAACCACAACCTCACACTCAATTTCCAACTCAATCTAAAACTCCCCGAAATGCATGACGTAAAATAGCCAACATAATGCCGGACTTGACCAAAATTGGCTAAAATAAGCAACCGCCATCATCAAACACCAACCACCAACATACATATAAAGCATAAAGTAGGAATACCTAAATACACAAATACATAAGTATGTATAAAAACTCAGTCGAGTCATATTGTTATATATAGACCCAAAGATAAATTGAGATAAAAGCTACAAGGACTTTAAGTGCATGTAGGTACACATTTTGTATCAAGATCTAGGAAACCGGTATTTTCTTCTTGGCCATAAAATAATCTGGTGGGCTTCGGCTTTGAGTATAAAAATATGATCGATGTTCGATTTGTTGGATGTCGTCTTATTAAAATAGATCTTAGTGCTGATCTCGACTGCAACTGCTGGGATGAGAACATGTTAACTTGGACTAAATACACGTCCCGACATAATTCTCACGAAAAACGTGCGGATCTGCCTGATGCTTATACATTTATATTTGAGGATTTTCCTGTTTTGATCAAGTGAGTTAGTTGCTGTATAATCCCACGGGATTGACAGTGAAACTGGTTCGATAGATCGAAAAGACTTGAATTTGCAATTAAAAAGGTAGGCATATGTATATAAGGGGGTGTGGACAGACAGACAAACACACACACACACACACAGATAGAAATATAGAAAGAGACTGAGTTGACAGAACTGAAAGCCTTTGCCGTTTAATTAAACCAATTTATGTTGATATTTTTTCCATTAGCCATTTTCAATCTGCATCATGCTGATGAAAACAACTTTTTTTCAATATGGCGAAGGTAATGGCAGAAGAGTGTGTATAGGGTGTTGGATATAGCATTTCTATTGAAATGTCCAATCTGTAGTTGGATAAATAAAAATTTAAGATAAGCATAGACTTTCAAGAATGATTTATAAATTACTGCTTTCTTTTGGCAGGTATAGATTATTAAATAGAGTTAATTGCTTGTTTATACGGAGGTAATTAATTTTGTGTGATTATGAAATTGAAGAATAAGCTCGTACGAAATGTTTTTATTATTCTTGTAAAAAGATGTATGAGCTTGTTGTTGCATCGTATTTATATTATCGCAAAATAAATTATTATTTTATGACGATTTTGCAAGAGGGACGGCTAGATTTTGACAGTTCATGAGGGCTATGTTGTTTTATCTGCTGTTAATTTACCTGTTTTTTTTTTATTTTTCGGACACTAAACAAAAATCGCCACGTCCGGAATGTTAAAGCATCCACAAACACGTGCAAATGATGTAAATTTTACAGTTTTTTTGTTAGGTCTTTCTTCCTAGTCACCTATTCAACGTTTGGTTTTTTTGTGGCCTAATTTGAATCGAGTGGTTGAGTGAAAAGTCAGTAAACACCCGTACGTCAACAAAACTCAATATCTGCCAAAAAAATCGCCGTTGTCCGTGAGAATCCGTACTTCTTCGAAAAAGACGATGGCATTGCCATCACCATCAACAAAGATCGATGATAACCAATTTATTTTGGCAAAAATTGGATAAAATTAATGTAAACGACATGTAGCTATACAAGCTGATCCCACGTTGGTCACTCTTCACGAGTGATATGAGGGCGTAGTAAACTGACCGCCAAGATTGTCTCATATATGAACGTAACTTTTTTATTTTGAAAAAACGGAAAAATAAAAGTGTTTATTGGCCTACAATTGATATTTACAGTTTTCTTAAATTCAATATTGCTGTGAGAATTATAGTCATCCTTAGGAACCAATACTCATTCAAATGCCTATCATCCTATCTGCTAGAATGTACTTATATTTCATCTAGTTTGTACGAAATATTTCAATTTTCTATCATGGTAGATTCTACTATCCATAAATCGTGGACTTGCTTGAAAATAAATCAAAGAAACGCGTTGCCAAATCATTCGGTTTTGTGCGTGCCTCTTTAATTGCGTCCGACAAGCAAATGTTTACGGAGCATTTCATTAACTAAACACACAAAAATAAATCAAAACAAAATAATGGATTTTACAGAGGGAATTGTAATTTAATTAAAATAATTAATTTGCAGTGTTTGTTCGTTTGTTTTTGATATTGTTTGTTTAATTAATAAAATTCGATCGTGATTATTTTTCCGATCGTACATTTCTCCAAACGGTTGGGATAATAGGGCTGATTATCTCAAAACAAATAAGGACTATTATTCATTTAATGAATTTCAGAGTTTGAACTTCAGCTCTTTTGTTTAAAAAACCAAAAAAAAAACAACTTCTGTTATTTTTCTTGTTATTGTTTATTTGTTCTAATTTTTTTTATTTAACACAAAACGATAGCTTTTGTATGCATGGCTTACATAGTTAGGTCTAGCCATTCATAAGAAAGACCAGAATAAAAAAAATCATCACATTATGTGAGGTACCTTTTTTAGCTAAACTCAAATTTCTTCATTGATGATTTACATACAAATTATGGCACAGGAATATATTTCTTACCAGTATCTAAGTCTAGAACATCACCATATACAGCTTAGGTAGTCAGGGTTAATTTATTGCTTGCCTACGATATACTATAAACTCGGAGAAATATACCAGCACCGAAATTAAATGAAGAATAATTCTTGGCAGATCACTGCTATTTGGGCAAGCAAAGCAAATGAGTATAGAAGAGTTAAATCCCTTGAGAAACTAAATCCTTCCTTTTTATGGCACAATGATCATCCCGGTTTTACTGTATGGTGCAGATGCATGAAACTAGTCAAAAGGTTTTAGACCCTTTTAGGTTGTTTTGCGAGGAAAATTCTCCATAAGATTTTTAGTCCCGCCTGCATCAAGGAGTAAAAGTGACAGGATAGAGATGGCTGGGGTCAGGGGTCACGTAGAGCGGAGGCACATCAGCTCTGGCCCGGTAAATCATCCAATTACACACCCTCGTGACGGCGTGGTGCGATCAGAAAGCGTTCTCCAGCTTAAGACCCAGCTGATAAATTAAATAACCAAGGAGGAGACTTAAGTCCTCGATTGTCTTGTGTGTGTCCCAAACCAAGAATAAACTATCTCGCCATATGACGTACGGACTTTCACATACATACCTGCTGAATTACACGCCAAAAGTAAGAAGAAATAGAAACGTTGTTTGCAATATTTAGATGAAGAAAAAGAGTTTTAAAATCTGTCAAAATGAAAAAATACTACCATTACTATACAACAAAAAAAAAGTAATGTAGCTACAACTTGATGGCAGGCCTAGGGCTACATACATAATTGTTGTTAGATATCGGTAAGGAGCATTTCAAAATTTCGTCTTAAGAATCTCACATTTCGAAATATGAAAATCCTGAAATTTATAACATCTATACAGGTACGTTTGTCTACTTGTCTGAACATTGAATCCAATTTCAAATTGAAAAAGCAAATTTAATACTCGATATGGAGATAATTTTCTGTAATTTTGAGAATTTGATATAGTGTCAAATTCACAATGCGAGATTTCGTTATAAAAGATTTCACTTTGCAGTCTATCTTATCACGTTCATGAGGAGTAAAAACTGAAACCTCGAATTTTTTTTAACACGTTTCTATTAACTTTTTTGTTTGCTTGTCTTGTCTATACGAATTTAGCAATCGATTTGAAACTAGTTTTTTTTAATAGAGAACTTGAAACTTCACACATATCCCAGAACTGGATGATAACTAGTTTGTTTAAAGTTTAAAAGTCTTCTAATAAACGTTATTAACATTTAAAAGCTAAATTAGTACCGAACAGAAAAAATAAACATAAACTTTCCCATATTATTTCTCTTTCAAAATAACATTAAGTTGTTCGGATGAATTAATTGTGTTTTTCCTAAAATTCAGCCTTATTTTGAAATTCACTTTCATGCGAAAGTAAGTCGAATTCGAATAGTTTGCATTTTGAGTTTCGAACGAATCGAAAGTTCACTTTATCAAACGAAAGTTCATTTTTTGTTGAAAACTAAGCAAAGTTTGACTTTCGAATCATTCGAAACAAATGTCATTTATTTGACGTTAAAAATTTTCTGGCGAATAGATTAAAAAAAACATGTGAGCTCAAATATTTTTGTTGAAAAATAAAGAAAATAAAATACTTTTATGAATTATTTGTTGATATTTTAATTAAAGGTCGCATTCTAATAAGACTTAACGGGAGCAGAAAGAAGTTCTCATCAAATTGATGGCAGAAAATCCGGAGATAGCCAAGGGATTTTCAATCTTGAATGGATTTGATGCATCCATTATCCTTCTCCTCCATATCTGCTCTTCGCCGCCGTCTTCACTTCTTATAAATAAAATAATTGCCATCTGTTTTTCTTGAAAATTAAACAATAAACTCTTGCTCATGAACTAGCTAGCAAATAACAATGAGGTACAAGTATTTACAAATAACAAAAAAATACCGGCGAGGATTTTACTTTTTTTGTTTTTTTTTGAAAATTGAAAAGTGTGACCAGGTGTGTATAAAATAAAGAGAGACTTTGAAGTTACATGTTTTTTTTGTTACGTCAACTTCAAACTCAATTAAATTGACATGAAAGCTAAAAAAACTCTAGTATTTAACTATTCAAAAGTTTTAAATTTATTTTCTTACTTTTTCATGTCAATAAACTTACCATACTATTTTCTAAATGCTCCCAAATTTTAAAATTTCAGTTTTTATTGATGTTTTTTAAATAGTAAACTTTACCGGGCCTTTAACATTACTTATCTTTACTTTATTTTTCTTAAATGAGAACGAATTATTTTGACCATCATTTTTATAAAAACAAAAATTCTTCGAAAAAAAACAGCTTGGTCACACTAAATTAAATAGAAATGTCAGTAAATGTCAAACGACTGATGTTCATTTTATGCATTCATTCGATAATGAATATTATTCGTTCGATTCTCAAAATATGCAAAGTTCATTCGAATGAATAGATCTATTCTATCGAAATAGCTATTCATTCGAATCTCAAAATAAGGCTGATTAAGTGACGATTGTTTCGATAAAATCACACATTGAACAGAGAATCCCGTTATTTTATGCAGAGCCTCCCAAATCAAACGATACGGTTGGCTGACAAATTTATAGATTGAGCTTAAAAGGTTGGATCTATAAGACTAAGGTTTTTAAAAAGCAGAGAGTAGTTAAATGACTTGTAAATTAACACATTTAAAACGAAAAACGAGTGGTGCATGCACGCATATGCCTACACTATTGCATGCGCTTCACGTTAAAACATTTATATTTTTAAATATTAAAAATTCAAAATAAACATGAACTAGCAAGAAGTTTATACATAATAAAATATTGAAATCAGGTTAACCTGTGCCGAAAAGTAAGAAATAAAATAACTGTATTATATAAATAAATCGGATCACATGCTCAGAGTGTAGATCCTCAACATAATAAATTGAGCAGATGCTATAAAAATACTAGAATTTCATTGTTGAGTTTTTAGCAGATGTTTTATTTCTATCCCAAATTTTGAATTTTTTTTTAATTTTTACACGCAATATAAGAATAAATTAAAAAATATTCTACAAGTTTCAAAACTCTATTTTAATACTAACCCGTGCCCACTGAATTCTTAATTTTTCCATACAAAATACACGTAGATTTCAAAATATTTTACTTCAAAATTCGGTAAAATTGTAAAAGTTGATGGAAAATATCTAAAGACTATGAGAAGTATGAAATAAATTTTCTTACAGTTGTTTTTAAACAATATATAATATTAATATTGAGATGGAGATGGAGACTGGAAACTTGTAGAATATTTTTTTTATTTATGAATTTCAAAATTTGGGACTCCCATTTCTCCAATGGTAGCAGATTAACATACACAAATTTAAATTTGCTACCCTCTATCCCTTTTGACAATAATTACACAGAGTCGGTCCCAAGACAACAAATGTTTAAAATTGAAAAGTGAAAATGATTGTTCCCTGTACATTTCGAATAGGAATTGAAATATATCGATTTACAATACCCATAAAAGATTGTTAACAGTTTAAGAAAAAAAAAAGTAATTGGACACTCGCAAAAGTCACTCAACGCTCCAGTCTCCCAGAATACGGAACCAACAAACATTCTCACAATAGTTCTTGCTAATTAATTGTCAAAACAGTAACAATCGAGTGTCTATATCTATACCAACTTTCGCAAGACCTATAATAGACGCAAACTCTTTGCAAAACCAGAGGTATAAAAGTTTTCTATAAAACATCTCGTTTAACAATAATTATAGATACTTCCTATAGCTGCATGTTTTGCGAACCAGAAGTAGCTGAAAAGCTTCACGAATAAATTTGATATCATGATTATAGTCCAGCTGTATGTTTGGTACGTTGTGTTGGTATAGAAGTGGTAGCTGGAAGAGTAATTGTTATGAAAAGACAAATGAATAATGCATCGCGGACAGAGACAACGGCTCTCGAGTGTCGTATGTTCAGCTCTATATACAAACAATATGTATGATGGTGCTGCTGGTCTCTCTGTACCACAATAATTAAGGCAACTTATAATCATTTAACACTGCAACTGCGGGATATAGCTTTTCAGTTTTTAAAAGTAGTGCTTTTCTTTTAGTTGCAAGAAAAGTTGAAAGTTGTATCTACAGACTGGACTACTTTTTGTGGGCTTAAAAAGTTGTCAAGTTGGGTTTTGTAATTATTGCATGATCTATATACAAATAAATTAAATGGCGGCAGATGTTTTGTCGACACAAAGCAAATAGGGCTTGTTTTTGTTTTTTTTTTTTGTATGCTTTCAAAATTTTATTTTAACCATAAAACGTCAAATTTCTTCGATGACAGTTCTGCTACAGGATCTGACTTAGAAAAAAATGAAAAGTTTGCAAAGATTGTCTTTGATCTCGCATCCAAACGAATTCCTGTGTGCGGTCGAGCTGTCATCGATGTCGTATGTCAATACAAGAAAATACTGCGAGGATTGTTATAGGTTGGATTCTTAACACTCCAATCAATTCGTTTCGTCTCGTTCATAACAAATCAGTCAATATGTTATCTGTAAATCTTGTTAAGTAATTCATATCGAATTCCAACACGCACCAAGATTTCCATTATATAAAAGTATTCTCTCTTTATAATTGAAGTCACTCGATGATTACGTCAGATTACTCTGTCAGCTTTATATGAAACCAAATGTCAAAGTCACTTGATTAATTTGTTCCGAAGTATGACTTCTGTACGCTCGGCTCGTCGCTCTGACAAATTCAAACTCTTAAGACAAATGAAACCGCAATCTTATTCAACAGATGCATATAATATTGATGTAGGTACGCCACATGCATCATTGAAGCCTTAAAAAAAAGACAACCAACGCCAACACCACCACTACCACCTTCAAATCAAGCCGCCATTATGTGTATGAGGTTGTTTATTATTTATTTTATTTTTTCATACCAAGCCACAACACAGCATCGTGCCCATCTCCTACTACCTCCCTGGAGCAGCCACCATTAATGTTTACAAACTTCAAGACTCTGGTTTTTCCACTAAAGAGTAGATCTTCGTGACTTTGGGATGTGATAACAAAAAAAAAAAAACAAAATAAAAACAAGCTAAAAGGCTTATGTCTTCCTTCATTACTCTCCTCCTGCATTTGTTGATGATTACCTTACAATGTCTGTCGCACAGTTCAGTCTGGGATTATTCAAGTTGTTTGGGTTGTTATGGGATTCCTAATGCTTTAACATTAAACACGGATATCCGATTTGTTTAAGCTCTCTGAGGTGAAAATGTATATAGGCATGACGCCTGCCTCGATACGGTCGTTGATTGTATGGTGAGGAGGATTTAAGCCCAGCTTTGGTGTTTGGCATCAGCTAGATAGGTATATGAAAAGTGAAAGAGGAAGATCAACCAGCCAGGTTAAAACTTATAAGGTGTGACAGGCTGAACACGGTGCGGCGCGGTGAGGTTTGGGTGTGTTTTTGTATCTATTATGTGAAATCACGTAATTCAATGGCAATGACAACGTCAAGACCCACAAAAACAAAAATGAGGATGCTGCTGCTGCCGACAGAGTCTGTAGGGTTCCTTCTATAACAATACAACTTGAACAAAAAACTCCGGAAACTATAATATGAAAACTATAAACTGCGCTATTATTGGAATACCTAAATCATTTGGCTAAGCGCATTCCTCAGATAGTTTACGGCAGCATCTTATTTGTTTGGCTGTGTGCGGCGATTTGAGATGATTATAAGCGCAGTTGTTGGTGATGATTATAAGATCATGAAAGGAGCAGGTGAGCAGCGCCCAAACACGTGCGCGCTGAATAAGATTTAAAATGCAGAAAACCCGCTTATGGGAGTAGAGCTTTCTATAGTAGCTTCCTTGTTGGGTTGTGTTTTTTCTATTAAATTCTAAGTAGATTTGAGTTATTGTATATGCGCGAGAGTAAATATGGTAAGATGGGTGTGCGTAATTGGAAAACGTAGTCACTAATCAAAGAAGATAGCTAAATGGAGCTATAATGGATTCTATTTGTGATCTTGTTGGTTATAAGAACTATGATGTGTATCTTGTTTATACTTAATTTGGTGGGGGCAGTACCCCCATTTATTCGGCTTAATTACAAGCTAATGCTTAATCTAGCTTAAGAACTATGAAACTTATAGCTACGTTTTGTGGTTAGTGAGGAGGATGATTCAGGAGACGGAGTTTTAGACAAGGAGTGCTGAGATTAAAATCGAAGTTGCTTGCGTATAAGTTAACACTCCGCAGCATACGGGAGATTGGTTCATTAGAGCCATAAGACGTACGGTGGGGAGGTATATAGAAAAGAAGGGGATTTCGTATGTTACGAGGGTTGGTATTAAAAAAGATAGAGTTGTAAAGAGTAATGCAGTCAACTGAACCTGTAAGAAGTCGATGAATGAAGAGAATTTCATGAATTTTTCTTCGTTCTTCTAGTGAGTTAAGGTGGATAAGTTTAAGGCGGTTCTGATAGGGAGGAAGGATCAAGGGATTATTCCAGGACAGACCACGAAGAGCAAAACGAAGGAAACGACGTTGAATGCTCTCGATTCTGGCAATGTGAATTTGTTGGTAAGGGGACCATACTTGACAGGCATATTCGAGCAAAGGACGGACAAATGTTATATAGAGGGACCGGGTCACGTATGGGTTGGAGAATTCCTTGGACCAACGTTTAACGAACCCAAGTGCTGAATTGGCCTTAAGAATTATGTCGTCATAATGGGAGATGAAATTAAGCTCCTGATCGCATAATATACCAAGGTCACGTATAGATTCGACTACAGATAGGGGCTGATCGTGAAGGAGATAAGAACGGGGAGAAGACTTAAAACGTTTTCGAGAAAAAGTTATTGAATGGCATTTGGCAATATTTAAATATAAGCAGTTTTTGAGACACCAAACTGAAAAATTATCGAGATCGAGTTGGATAAGAGCAGAGTCCTGTGAAGAAGAGATGGTCTTGAAGAATTTGGTATCGTCGGCGTAGAGAGAAATTTGAGAATATTTAATAACCAATTCGATATCGTTAATTGTAAGAATAAAAAGAAGAGGACCCAAGTGACTGCCTTGGGGGACTCCGGACGTGGCTAAGAAAGGGCAAGAGGAAGAAGATCTAAAACGAACACTATAGTAACGGTTTTCCAGATAGGACGAGATCCATCTCAATAAAATGGGTTCAAAACCGAAGGTGGATAGTTTGAAAAGTATAAGTCTATGGGAGATTTTATCGAAGGCCTTACTAAAATCGGTGGATATGACATCGACTTCCTTTCCATGCTCTAAAGCTGACAGGATAAAAGACACAAATTCAACAAGATTAGTGGTTGTTGATCGGCATTTGAGAAAGCCATGTTGTCTAGGGGAAATGAGAGACTTACAGCGAAAACTCAAAGTTTCGTACAAAATGCTTTCGAAGAGTTTGGGTATACATGAAAGTTTAGCAATAGGACGATAATTGTTAACATCACCTTTCGGACCCTTTTTGTGTATTGGTATTATAAAAGAAGTTTTCCAAACCTCAGGAAATTCTCCTTGAGTAAGGGATAAATTGAAGATTTTTGAGAGAGGAAGAGAAATCGATGAGGAACATTTCTTCAAGAGAATAGCCGGGAGGCCGTCTGGACCTGGGGAGAATTCATCAATGAGTTGGTTTAATTTGTTCTCCACTAGAAATGGGTTGACGGTGCGAGGGAGAATTGGCCCAAGTGAGTAATTTGGTAAGTAGTTAAAATAAGCAGAGTCAGGTACAAAAGTGTCATCTGTGAAAGATTGTTTGAAAAACGATGCAAAAAAGTTGGCGATAGTTTGTGGATCATTTGATGTTTCATTGTTGAAAGAGAGAGAGGTCGGATAGCCATCGGATTTTTTTTTGTAATTGACAAATTGAAAAAAGGACTTAGGGTCGTTAATAAGGTTAGTTTGTGTCTCAATTATATAACGCTGGTATAAAGAGCTATAAAGCTCATTAAATTGGAGGTATATACCATAATAGTTAGAATAATCACTGGGAGATTGAGTACGAAGAAAGGTTGACCATAACTTGTTTCTTTTGTTTCTCAGAGAACGGAGCCTTCGATTATACCAAGGGGGGGAGGTAGTTAAAGTTTTGTGACGAGAGAATGGAACAAATAGAGAAATAGAATAATATATTTCCTTGTAAAAAATGTCTAAAGCATCTTTTACTGATAGGTTATCAAAGTTAAATGGAACTTTGTTGAGGTATTGATTAATATGGCGGAAGTTTGCTTTATGGAAATCGTACGACCATAATTCTGTAGGGGGAGTGCATATTAGAGGGGAGTTGTGGAAAAATGAGAGAAGAAGGGGGGGATGGTAGTTGTCAATGGTAGATAAAGAAAGTTGACAAGATGAGACTGACGAATTAAAAGGAATCTGTTGTGAAAATAAGGTCTAGATGCCTACCCATGTGATTTGAGATGCCATTAACTTGACAGAGACTGGAATCTGCTAAGCGGTCTAGGAAAAGACATTCCTTAGAAGAGGTGGGATTGGAAGCAACAAAGAAAGATTTATCGTCTGATGAAATCCATTTGAGGTTAGGAAGGTTGAAGTCACCGAAAAGAAGGATTTCATCATTAGGGTCACATAATTCTAAAATGTGATCAATTGTATTAATGGCAAGTTCATATGATTCAATGGGTTGTGATGGCAGTATGTAGCAGCAGATAACGTAAAGCGACTTACGGGGTAATGTTAACTTTATTGAAACATAGTCTAGACATCGGGAAGAAGAAATCGCTATAAGGGATGAGTCGATTGAGTTTTGGACAGCTAGTAGCACACCACGACAAGGAGTATCAATAGTTCGGTTGAGATCATCGTCGCGATAAACATTAAAAGAAGATGGAAACAATTCTTGGTTTTTGATGCTGGGGGTCAGATTGGTTTCAGTCAGAGCGTAAATTTCAAAAGGTAAAGCATGAGTTTGTTGCAAGACCGCTTTGGTTTTTGAACGAAGACCTCTTACATTCTGATAATAGAAGGTAAGAGGGAGATTCTGATGTGAAGGTGTGGGGGAAGTTTGGGATATATTAGGATCGAAAAAACCTATCATGGTCGGCTCTGCTACGCTGTAGGTATGATATCCGCTTGGAATGAATATAATTCCCGAAAGCATCAAGATCACTCTCTACTCTTTGCGGAGACATATTTAAAAATGCATGATATTTGATGTAGAGATTTTTGAGGCTGCTTACGTCAGTAGGAAGACCTTCCTGTTGGATGGAGACCATTACACTTGTGTTTGTTTTACCTTCGTAACAAACAGAATCTGATTTGTCGTGGAGATAAGCTAGGAAAATTCGAATGTTCTCGTATGTTTTCTTATCTCTTAGCCTAGATAGAGCATAGCGACATTCAGTGGAATCAGAATTCAGTGTTTGCTGTGTCATTTTTACAGTTGGGGGCAGAAGGGGATCGATAAAGGATTGATTGGGAACTGATGGAGAAGAAACACAACTTGACCTTGGAGAGGATTTGTGGCAAGGTGTTGTAAATGTATGCGAAGAGTGGTTAGAAGCAGAATTAAAAGTTGTATTAGAAAGAGATGTTGGGGAGGGGTTGAGAATGTGGGAAGACTGAAAATTGGGATACTTGGATCCAGAACTGAGGTCAAAATGTGTATTTGTTGGGGGTGATTTGGTTGGTGGTGGAAAAAAAGTAGGTGTAAGATTAAATGAAACTCGTTGACCTTTAGGTTTGGAAGGAGTAGCGACATTAGGGAGATTTTGTGGAAAAAGGGGGTGATTAGGTTTGGAAGGGGTAGCGACATTAGGGAGATTTTGTGGAAAGGAGGGGTGGTTAAAACTTGGGAAAAGGTTTGTCTTATAGCTCCAGTTTGTACCAGGTGTGGAAAAGTTAAAGGGTTTTTTGTTAATTCTAGATATTGGATTGTTGAGGTTAGACGATAGGGGGATGGAACTGTTGATGTTTACGCAGTCTGGTATGAAGTCAAAAGAACCACGTTTAGCTGGGGGCTTATCAGGAAACGGAGGGGACTTTCGCTTGAGGGAAGGAGTGGACTTATTTTGGAAGTTAGTGTTATTATACTTAAATTTAGTGAGATTTCTCTTCCATTTGAACAGCGTCATGTTGTCGAGTTGAAATGATCCCGATGATTGGTGAAATATCCAGTCGTACCTTGACGGAAACTGGATTTTAAAACATCTAAATGAAATCCGATGGCATTTAGTTAGAAGAATGGAGTATCTGCGCCGAAAATAGGACTTTACCCAGGATTCATTTGCAAAGTAGGGAGTGTTCTTCAGGCAAAAGTAGGAATCATTAGCAGATTCAAGCTTCCTTAATCTTTGATTCCAATCAGACAGGCTCCATAGGTGACCGAGTTTAACAATTGTTTCTGAGGGGGCACTTTTAGGAGGTCCATGACTAAGTTTGGGGGGTGAAGAAGGCACAGTGACTGTTGGTTGGACAAGCGGTACTGCACGATTAGAGGGAGAAGAACTTTCAACTGCATTTTGGGTGAGTCTAGGAAGCACGGTATTCGTTTCAGTGGTACGGATTTCTTCAAAAACAGACAAATTATTAAACACCGTTATGGGTACAGGAGTGGGGTATTTAGGTTCATCCAAGATGTCATTAATTTGCAGCCGTAATTCCCGCGAATTCTTATTCAAGTGGCTCATGTCCCGCTGAATTTCCATCGTCCGTTGACCATTGCTAATAACGTCAAACCCGATGGATACCAGCT
The DNA here is from genome assembly GCA_932273885.2 of Leucozona laternaria. Classification (NCBI taxonomy): domain Eukaryota; kingdom Metazoa; phylum Arthropoda; class Insecta; order Diptera; family Syrphidae; genus Leucozona; species Leucozona laternaria. The sequence goes on along the minus strand of OW026368.1, from coordinate 29,612,525 downwards.
CAGCAGAGACTCTGGATAGCAAAGATTTGGCACTTTGGAGTTCATCACAGATCCCGAGGAGCAAGGGTTGGTCCGGTGAAGAAAGCGTGGATACAGTCTTAGAGGAGTTACTTTGGAAGTGGACCTCAATGTCTGTTTGAAGGGATTTAAAATTAGAGGATATATTATTATTGAGCACAACAAACGAATCATTAGTAGAGTCTGACAGTTTTTGAAGGGAGTTGAGACGTTTATCAATGTCTGAAAGCTTAGAAAGACATTGAGAATTATTTTGTTGACACTGTTGGTGAAGTTCTTCAACACTTTTTACAATGACATCAAATTTTTTGGACACATTTTGAATTTTGTTAAGACAGTCATTGTTGTTGTTAGCAATTGAATCACTTAGGCATTTGATGGCAAGCATAATATGGGAGTGGGATATGCTTTTACACTCATCACAGTAAAAGAAAAAGTTTTTTTTGAAATCTTTTAGGTAGGTGAGTGGTCTCTTACCTAGGCCAACACATGAGGGGTGAAAAGAATTACCACAAATACCGCTGCAACATATCCACTCAGCACAGGATTCAATGTTGACGCAAATGGGGTTTCCGCACTTAGATGACATAGTTTTGATTTGTTTTTTATTTTTATTTTTTTATTATTAAACACAGGTAAGCACAAATTATTAATTTGAAATTGACTGCGGTGGCGAAAGAGTTTCAGGGTGGGATTTTGATTTGTTTTATTTGTTTTTATTGTTTTTTTTTTTTTTTTTTTTATTTTTAAATACAGGTAAGCACAAATTATTAATTTGAATTAACTGCGGTGGCGAAAGAGTTTGAGGGTAGAAAATAGGTCACAGATATCGCGATTAAAAGTGCGGGGGTAAGCAAATAATGGGAAATTGAAAAATAGAATTAATTATTAATCAAGAGGGAAATTGGTTACGAAGAGCGATTTGAAACACGTCCGAACTTGGCGGCGACCAGAAAACTTAACGGGATTTATAAATTGGAAAAGATAATTAGGAAACGTGGTTAGTGCAATTTATACTGAATTAACTTGTTTATGCGAGAGCTGCAAGAGATCATGTCTGAATAGTTTTTTATTAACTTTGGAAAATTAGACATTTTGAATAATTTAGCTTATAGCTTCAATGAGCAAACAAACAATTATTTGTATGCAAAAATAAAAAGAACAAAGTGCTTCGGTAGTTTTTAAATTCTTGTTTCTAAGGTAGCATTAAAAATGAAATTGAACATCATTGGATCTCGTGTCAAAGCGTTCAACAAAAATATGCACGACTGGATCGCACGAACTTGCTCTTATGGTTAACAACTGTAATGCAGAAAAACTATGAAGATAAATGTAAATGGTTCAATAATAGTTGTGTTTTTCAATGCGCTTGAAAAATAATTTTCATGTAAAATACAACAACAATTCCGCTTAGTCAATGGCTTAAACCTCTCCTCTATCTTTAACAAGAAAATGTTCAGACTTATTGTGAGTTTCACCCGTAAAATATTTCACCTTAAACATTTTTGTTCGCCCGGAATTTTAAAAGCTATTGTGAGTTTCGTCCGAACGAAATTTTGTTCGCCTACAAAAAAAAAGTGAAAATGGCATTATATTCCACCCGAAATGAATGTTCACAATTAGGGGAATTTTTCGATCTTCAAATTTCGGGGGAAACTCACAATAGGCGAAAAGTTAAATTTCAAATTTTCCGGGTGGAATGTTTATGTTTTCTTAAAATTACTTTGTGATCATTCCAAGTGCGAAGTTTAATAAAAATCGTTATAGCCATTTTCGAGAAAATTTGAAAAAAGCAAAATATTTGTATGGCAGCTATACCCGTTCTAGATGAGCTAAAACAAAAATTATAATTTCACACTTAGGGAATTACAAAAAAATGCTCTATACCAAATTTGAAGCAAATCGGACCACACGTTTAGGCGCGAGTTCAAATTATAGTGGACTCAAAGATGCATAGACTCACAGACCGACGGACGGCGCGCGTGACAAAACCCACTTTTACAGACTTCTCGGTCTTCTTAGTGTTAGTTTTGATTTCATCCTCTAAACTTTTTTAACATAAAACCAATACTTGCCCTGTATTTAGAGATTAAGAATTAGCTCATTATCGGAATAAGAACATCTTCTAAAAAAGTTGTCTTTTAGGTTATATAGTACAAGCTTAATTTGCTTAATATTACTTACTGTTGAATGTGCCATTGTAAATTAAGCATTAATTTTAATATTTTATTTTGAACCCTTTGCATCTTTTTTTAAATGGGTCCCAGCACAGTCAAACCACACTGGAGCACCATAAGTGAGTATAGGCTGGAAAATAGTTTTGAATATTAACATTTTATTATGCATGCGAAGACTCGATTTGCGATTTATGAATGGGTATACCGCAAAAGTCAGCTTCTTATCAAGTGTAAGACTCAAATACTTGCGGCTATCAGACCAAGCTATAACAGTAAAGTTTAGCTGTAACATTGTGTATGGCAATAAATCTGATTTTCAGCACTGAGTAAACCAGATTGTCTGCGAGCAATTAGCCTTAATTTTCCATTTATGAAAAAAAGTTTGTACTGAACATCGTCAGTGAGCATTGCAAACTTTGGAAGGCTTCTTGAGGGAAAATACCGGACGAGAAAAGGGCTGTGTCGTCAGTAAACATAGCTTATTTAGTGTTTAAGTCCAAAGATGGCAAGTCAGACATATAGAGGTTGAAAAGTATGGGTCCTAGCACAGAAATCTGCGGAACACCATTTACTATATCATCATTTAGAGATGATTTTACAATGTGCCAAGCGATGTCAAAGGCTTTTTCGATGTCTAGAAGATTTTTTGGATTTTAGTTGTTTAATCATCACTAAGATGTGGTGATATTATATGATTTTGGCAAAAAGAGTCAGCCAGTGCGGTTACTTTTTCTAATTGAGCAACAAGAACATTGTCATTGACTCGCGAAGAGGCGGAATGTTTGAACTTTTTTCTTTATTATTTTTGTTACCCTCCAGAAAGGTTTATTGCAATTTTTATTTTTAATAATGCATATTTCGTTTTTTTTTATTTTTGTGTGTGTTTAAAATCTTAATATTATTGTTAAAAACATCAAGTCTAAGCCGAATCCATTTTCTTTCTCTGAATTGCGCAAGCGAATCAATCGTAAGATAGATTCAGGCAAAATTATTTGACTTGTATGAACAGATTTGGTCTTAGTAATAGATAATTCAGCTGCTTTATTTACAACTTTCATAAAAGAATCTATAAGACAATCAATCTGACCAGCCGAAGTAATACAGTCGATAGTGAATCTACTTTGGTTTAAATTTTCCAGTTTGCAACGGCATCAATCAAATTACTTTGGCTTACAGAATTTTTGAAGGGAAGTGCAGAATGGCAAGTGATTACAACTTAAAGCAAATTCCACTAATTTAATGTTAAAAAAAAACTAACGACATAATTTATTATTAAAATTCCTATTAATGAAAAAAAAAAACAAAAGAGCTGACATCAAAACTTGTTTTGGCAATTACACAGAGATCATTATTTCTTCGACAGGTTCATAATTGTAAATGTCTTTTTACTTAAACAACTTTTTTCTTCTAAAAAGCCGAAACGTGCGATTATGAGGTCAAACTTTGTAAATCATGATTTCAAACCACCATTTCTGACATCAACCTGACAGGACAATTGTTTCTTATCTATTTGCTAAAAAAAAACATGACAAATAATGACACTTTCTCGGCCTTGAATTATAATTATGATAAATTGCTTACCGGTTATTTATGTCTTTTGCTAATTTGAAATTATGCTATTCAAACAAAGTCATTTGTATTTTTTAATAAATTAAACTCAGAAAGGTATAGGCACACCTTACCTATTGTATCCAGTTTAAAGTTTCGTCAAATCGATTGTTTGATTTGTGCGGCTCTATAAGTTCAATAAGTTGTGATGTGAATTTTCAATAACTTGGGTCCATTGTAACTTTCAAATAATGAACACTTGCTGTACACATTTAAGTTTGGAGCGTTAAGTCAGTATTCATAAAGTTTAACAGCAAACTTGACATACCTTGCGGTCAAAACCTCAACAAAGTTGGCTATTTATTAAATCACACCTTTGTTCCGTTTTCGATTGCTTTTTAAATAAAAACCTGAGCTCATTAGCCATTAACCATTTGTTATTGGCAAAGACCTGAGTCATTTCCAATAATAATTCTTAAAGTAAGTTGTCATTCTAGTTAGTATAGTTTTTTGTATGTATGACAACAGTTTTTTTTTTCTTTTATTTAATCAACGTTTTTGTCCCACAAAATAAATAAATCGTTCGAGTACATGAGTTAGATGAGATTCGTCCTCATTTGTATTCACCACAGGCAACATCTCGTATCGTTTTAGATTAAATCTCATTTTGAATTCCATCAAGTTTTGTTTGTTTGTGCTTTTTTGCACCTCCTTAGTTAACAAAAAAACAATCTTATTTACTTTCCAAGCCATTAGCATGCAAACTTTTTTCGTTTCTATATTTAGGTTAAACGGATTTGAAGTCAGACGTTAATCTTTATGGAAGATATTGTATGTCTCTGCCTAGTTTTGCAAAGACTCTATGAATGTTAAGTGTGAATTATCTAAGGCTTGGCATTTGGCGGTGGTGGCGGCGTCGGCCGTCTCTGAGAATATATAATCTTTTGAATTTTGCTTTGAACTCACGCTTGCATTTGGCACTTGAGTGTCAACTTGCAGCGCAGTTAAGTAATTGAGTAATTGTCTAGAAGAGAAAGGAAGTCGATTATGTCAAAAAAATAAAACAAAAATTAAAATACGATTGACTAAAGTGTGTATTTTTGTTTTTTTTTTTTTCATACGAAAACACTAACTGATGTGTGCCAGAAACCTAGAAATTATTTATGATGTATCCAATTTGCATACGGTTTAATTTTTTAAAGCTAGATATTTAGATTTTTGAATACATTAACGTGTTTAAGTATCTTACACACATAATTCTTTGAAGTGATTTAATTTAAACAAAAAAAAAAAACAGAATTATCGATTTAGCGGTGACGATTATTTTTGTTTAATTATTAAGACTATAATGGTTTCTACGTTACATTCTTATTTTTACCCATAAGCAGAAACACAAACCAGGACATGTAGAATTTTTCTCTACGAAAAAAAATGTATTTTCAAAGATAATACATTTATGGTAAATCACATTAAATTTATGATTTCGGCATTAATTAATTTTCAAGTTTTCAAGAATTCTTAAATCCTTAGCTTTGAATTTTTTTTACCGCAAATGTAGCCCAATAAGAGCCACTTGCTCCAAACAAGAGGATAATTGAATAAAACTGAGGATAACTAACTGTTTATGTACATAAATTAAAGAAGAAAAAATCTTGTTTGCTACAGCAACAGACAAAACAACCAATTTCTTGAGAAAAATTGGGACGCCAATTTTCTTTGTTTTAAGAATTTGCTTTTAAAATTAAATTCGAAAATTATCCTCAACCCATTTTTGAAAAAAAAAAAAAAGATTTTTCAAAAAATTTATTTCATTTTTGTTAAAATCCAGAATACATTTTTACCCAATGTCTAGACCATCACTTTAAAAAAAATCGGATAAAGCTAAACTTTGATGGAAGATTTTATTTTTATATGTTAAGCATATCCTGAAAAGTCCACTTCAATTGAACCAGGGATTTTTGAATTGGTGGAGTGAAAAGGACTAAATTTATTTATATTTAAATTGATCGAAAACTATCAGTTTGTTGCAAGAAATTTCCAGACAAAAATTGTAGCTTATGGAATTTTACAGAATAAAAACTTAAACATTTTTGTCCAAGAGTGCAATTGACTTTGAATAAAATGCCCCATTCAATCAACAAAATCAAAAGCCCTGATCCAAATTTTGGGTAGGTACTTTAGAAAATGCCTAGAAATGTCTTGATATTTCTTTTGAAAAAAATAATCCTTTTAAGATATTTTAACCGATTTCACCCCCCCCCCCCCCAACAACCTTAACCCTATAGTCGAAATTTAAGGTACTATTTATAAAATGCCTAAGGTTTTTTTTTTAATCTTTTAGATAGTTATAAGAACCCGTTCAAAGGTTATATTTACAGAACAATCAACCAAATCTTTTTCGAAATATTGAGTTTTGAAAAACAAATTTGGTATAAAAACCAATTTTCTAAAGAAATTACTGAAAACAGAAGGTGGTATTACTTGTAGCAAATTTCCCTTTCTTTGATAAAATTATTGACGTCAAACCTAAAAACAAAAAGCTGATTTTTGGGACTTAATTGCGGCCATTAACTGCAGACAGTTTTACCAATGGCAAAAGATGTTGTGTTATCCAAAATGAACATTTTTTAAAAAGCTTTTTCTCTCCGACCAATAGGTCGGATGAATCTGTTTGAAAAAGGCGAAAGAAGGGGAAGTGCTGAGGTAGAGTATAATCCAATTTTCGCTTGAGACTTTCGAGGAACAATACATCCAGTTTGTAGAAAAATTACGGTTTTAATGAACTTATGTGAATACCTAAAAAAAAAGGTTTTTTTTAAAAAAAAGTATTTTTTGAAATATTTTTTTTTTAATTAAGAAATTGGTTTTCACTATTTAACTAAAAAAATTTACATAGTTTGAAATGTTTTTTTTTTTTCATCATCATCATCGTCGGCTCGACAACCGGGGTCCGGTCCTGGCCTCCTTCAACAAGAACTTTCCGAGCAGGTTCCTCTTCGCTCATGCGAGCTAGGTGCCCTGCCCACCGGAGTCTACCGAGCTTAATTTTTGTCACGATATCTGCTTCAAGGTAGATTGCGTACAATTCATGATTGTACCGTCTCCGGAATCGTCCTTCCTCACATATGGGGCCAACAATTCTCCTTAAGACTTTTTTTTTAACAAACAAATATAATCTGATTTTTAAAAAGGCTATTGCGTGATATTTTAAGTTGCCGTTGTCGGTTTTTCATAATTGCTCTATTTTATTTTAAGTCAAGTTCTTAGAAAATTGCCCTTCTTTCTTAAATGGGAGAAATAGACTCCCCTACCAATCATTTTTTTTTTAACTTGACACACACGTTCAGCGTTTTGATGTTCCTTATGCAAAACACCCTCTGTATCGCAAAAATTTCAAGTAACCCAGATCTGCCAAAAAAATGACAGAAAGCGATAGCCAATAACACGGGTTTTCCGCCAAAAATTGATGTAACTGATATTGTTTGTTCTCATATGGCTGGACTGACACTGAACAAACAACAGCAAAAATTTTCCAAAATCAGTTTTATCTGTACGCTAAGTACAGATAAAACTGATTTTGGATTTTACGTTATATCTTTGAACTACAAGAGTAAGTATGACCGATCTAGTAGATTTTTATTTTGAATTTTTCAATAAATTTCCTTTATCAAACTCTTAGGCCAGGTGCGCACATGCAACTAAACAGTTTGGTTTCCATTTTGAGCACAATGGGCTTATATGGGAGTACGCGCCGGTTTATGTGCGCGGACTCGCATATCATCCCATAGTGCTCAAAATCGAAACCAAACTGTTTAGTTGGATGTGCACGCCTAGCCTTAGAATTCATCAAGTTATAACTTAACTAAATATATGCACACATTCTTTCCCCCTCCCTCTGCGGGAGGATACCTGATCTAATAAATGTGATCAAATACAAAATCATAAAACGATTTCAAAAGATCAAAAATATGGACAGTAATCCTGAAGTTAAAGCGGTCCGAACAATAGCTCTTGCTTGCGAGCTACAACCAAGACGGTTTAACATCCTGTATTAATTATAACAGGAACAACCTCATCATTACAGGCTATTCACTGCAAGCTAGGAAAACACTTCAGTATTCTTGGCCTCTTGCGATCAGTGGCATATGCAGATTCTGCAATGTTCATGAAGAAACACCGGCAGATGTGATAGAAATGTGCACCAGAGGCTTTTTGAAAGTAAAAATAAATAAATTTCGAGGCAGAACTTCAGGATGAGCAATCTTATCTACAGCTCTGCATGATTGGGCACAATAGAACTTAAAAAGCCACAGTTTACTTAAAATCCATAACATTATTCATTAATATATTCCCCTATTGGCATATACATATAAATAAATATAACCAACAACGAGACTGACTAATAAAATTCGAATTGGTGTATTGATTTATATCGATTGCCTCTGAAATTATATAGCCGTCCCTATTAACACCTAATTTATCACTAAATGTTAATTTTATCCTTTTCGATCCAACTCAATACTATAATCAACACAAACACACGTAACCCGGTTAACAATTAAAATAAAATTCCACAAAAGGCCTCAATCGAAGTAAAATTAACCCACATTATGTCGTGTGTCTATACATTATTTATACCTGATACGATACAATATAAAGTATATTACCTAATAGAGGATCACCATCATCACAATGAGTGTGAAAGATATTGTTGTTTCAATTCGACACCATCATGCCTCACATTGCATGGAATTAATTCATTTTCAATGCAACAGTTAAACAATTAAAAATTAAATTCTTAGTTTGGTCGTACGTTCATGCTCATACTCAAGTTTAAGTTTGTAATTTTATTTATTCAAAATAAAATAAAATAAAATAAAATAAAATAAAATAAAATAAAATAAAATAAAATAAAATAAAATAAAATAAAATAAAATAAAATAAAATAAAATAAAGTTGGAAGTGTTAAAAATTGTTCAACTTTTAAAGAATGTGTCTGCTTTTCACAAAGTAGGCTATCTAATTTTTAAAAGTAAATTAAAATTAAGTATTCAAAAGAATTTTTTTAAATAATATTTAACTTTAATAAAAATTCAAATTGACTAGCTCATTTTTAAATCCATAAATAAGGACATAAGTTTGATATTAAATTTTAATTAACAACAAAAAAGAATAAAATCTCGAATCAAATAAAAAGTTTTTGAAAAAGATTTAAGTTTTAAAATAAAAAATTATAAAATTTATATGAAAAAGAAATGCAGAATTTTCTCCTAGTAAAGATTTGAATAAAGCATAAAACGAATTTTTATCCGTAACAATGTGGTATTGCTTATGGTTTTTTTATTTTAGAAAAAATTCTTAATTTTTGATTGCGAAACAAATTTAACTTTGAAATCATATAGACATTTTTTAAATGTCCATTAAGTAAAATAAAGACCTTGGTTTAAAGAATTTAGATAAAGTTATATCGAAATTTGGAGAATTTGTATGGAACATAGGACTCTCTTTCACAGTAAGACATCATAGGTTCCTAAATAGTGCCGCACAGTGGTGCACTTTGTTTGGGAGAGCGAAAAAAACCGAACTACTTTACCGCTATTGATGAAATATTCAGGCATGACAATTAAATTTCGCCCCCTGACATGCCCCATTTTTAAAAATTGTAATTAGCTATACAAAAATTTTCCCACAACCATTTTGTAGGCATTTTTTTATTTTTATTAACTGTTTTTAATGGTGGCTGTCTTAGCTCGATTAAATATGAATCACCTAACCGATTTTAATGAAATTTACGAAATTCCGTAGGTACGGACAAGCCAACATAAAAGTTTTTCTAAACCTTCTTGCTCTTCGGATCCTTGAGTTCAAAAATTTGTTAGACCGGAGCGGAGGGATTGCTGTCTTAATCTGATTTTTAACATGTCAACAGCAACTCGAACCTTTCTTTATTTCGGAGTAAAGTATAGAGGTCTAATTGCGACTAATTCTTACATTGCACCTTTTGTTGTAAACGCTCTCAAACCTAGAGAAACAAACAAAATGTACATTTATTCACCACGCATTAACTCTTTACAAGTTAACTCAAGCTCACACACAATTTCCAATATTTTGACTTTGGGCATCTATTTAGGGGGATTTTACTTGAGCTTCGACTCAAATACTTGGGCTCAGTTTTTTAGTGGTGAGTTAAACCAGAGTTAGCTAACTCTAGAAATAAATTATCCCACAGTTAACTGAGGAGGCAATTTTTAGTCATTAAAAAAAAACCGTCTTAACCATTATCCCAAGAACGGCTCATCATAGAAAAATATTATTAAGTTCTCTTCTGCATGAAATTTTATTAGCTTTCTTTTTTGAAAATTTCAATTTTTTTTAAAAAGATTTATTCTTTCTGAGTTAAAATGGTGAAAAGTTTTTCTTTATTCAGTGTTTTTGTTTTGACACTTAAATAGATGAAATTAGGACTTAAAGTACCAAGAACTGAGAAAGGGACAACTTCTAACCTCTATAACTCTTTAAGAAAATGTCATATACAACGAATTAAAAGTTATTTTATTTTCTGTAAAAATCGTTATTTCAAAATGGAAGCTGAAGCACACCACTTTTAGCTGGGGCATTACCCAGCTATACTCTGTCCAATAAAAATAGGACGTTTGCCTCTCATTCTGGCAACAGTGGATTGCATAAATCTTCCCTTCATTAAAGCTTTCACAGGGTTGTCGTAGCGTACACGATAACACTCATCATTAAAAGTTTTTTCTTAAAACTCGAAAATCAAAAGCACCTTAACAGAAACTCAAGGAAAAAAAGCTGAACGAATTATCAAATGGACACGGTTAACTCTGAATGTACATCAAGCAGCAGCCAATCGCCATTGGCCACAGCAATTCAGTGCACACTCAGATGTGCCTTAAATAGGACGTTGGGTCTGTGTCAGATGCTATTGGAAATTCACGGGCGGGCAAACACTTTTTGTGGAGGAGTTATTTCAATTTGATATGGTGCAAAAATATGGCACGCTACTGATTTTGAAAAAGCTTTCCCATAAGACGTGCACTGCCTATTTTTGTTAGACAGAGTATAGCAATTTCATTGGAAAAAAATTGATAATTTGGTTGGTATTGAAAAGTTAAATTTCCGAAAATATTTCGTATCGCAATTTTTGCCGTAATTCCAGTAAATTTTGAGCACATGTGCGACCAGAAGTAAATTATTTATAATTATTTGTTTTCTTTTATTTAAAAAGTTAATATATACTTAAAATGAGAAAATATCTTTATTGCTTACTCCCCAACTTTTGTCTTTGCTCTAAAACTTTGTTCAAAATGGGTGTCTTTCCCCGACGGCAAAAATTCAAGCTGCGCCACTGTTCCTTTAGTTAATTTAAGCATTTAAATGAAGATCTTAGATCTCTATCTATCAGTGTAGTAATGCCTTCATACTTTGTATACTTATTTTAATTTTAAATTAAACAATGTTAAATAATTAAATAAAATAAATAAATAAAAAAACAAGATTAAAAAAAATTATTTTTTCACGATTGCATTACTAACCCTTAAGATGCGAATAATACACATCAAGTAAAACTACACACTTTCAGGGTGATCTATCTGGCTGACGATGACGACGAGAAAATAAAAGAAAAATTGTAAATAAAATAATGCGGGCTCTTTCACGGTTTTCAAGCGAGCGAGATTATTATGAGAGGTGACGAGATGTAAGGTGCATGAAAATAGACCCTACATACACCTGTTGAAGCGCCCATCACCATCAATGTTTTGATGAAATTGGATAACTATTATGATTAATTGATTCGAAATGGTTATTCGAATAAAAATCATCAGTATAAAACAACAAGTATAAGGTACATACCTTATTTCCAATAGAGTCGCAGCAGTTTGTGTTTTTTATTTTTTGTCGTGAAACTATATTATAATCCTCAAGGCGACCAGAAAGTTGTTTTAACTCTTCAAAAATTCCAGATGGTTATGTAAAAAATTTTGTTTTAAAATCCATTAAATGATCGATTCGTCATATGGCAGTAAGCGTGATTATCTTTTTTTTTAGGTTTTTGCACACACTTTTTTCCTTCTTTTTTCACTCGTTCTCCACTTTTTTGGATTAATTTTATTTTAAACTATTGTGAAGCAACAACAATATCCTGTTATAAACAGAAAATTGAGAAACACTGGAGTGCAAATAAATTGCGATGGAAGAAAAAAATATAATGATCCTCGCCACACTTAGCCAAGACAAAAACCGTTTATTTTTTTTTTTATTTTTTAAGCAATTTATCAAGAAAAAAATCGCGTTTCTTGCTAAAAATTTTGGGAAAAATACAAATTGAAAAATAAAAAATAATTTATCTTATTCACGATCGGTGCGATCAATCGATATAAACGATATCGAGATACACCACTCACACACAGACAAACACCTGTTACTGGCAGCTACGATGGTGTCGCGATGGTGTCCGTTGTTGACTTCGCTCGAACAATCTTAAGACTGGAGTCGAATATTTCCAACTGAGGTTGGCTAAGCCGTTGTTGTATACGGCTGAGTGATTTTGAGCTACAAGTTATAGAGTATCTATATACGATTCAAGCCAATCTTCTTACACAGACAGATACACTAGCTCTAAACTCTTTCCATGCTATCTTACCACACAGAGATATGTCTCTCTCTCATGTCTCAGCCAGGTTTAAGCCGAAAAGACCGAGTTTAACTCAGCTAAAGTCGTTTGGACAGACGAGTGTTTTTTATTTGCTTGTATCTTATGGATACTTTTTGTATCGTCTTACCTCGGTTTGTTTGTATAGATACTTTTCTTACGATCGCTTCGTATAGTGTGTGCTCGGTGTTGACCACTTTGGTAGTATTGAGTGTTTGCAGACCCCTTTTACTTTGCTGAGATCATAAAAGCTGGTGGTTTTGTTGGTAGCGATAGGTAATAGTGTGGTTGTTAGCCTACCAGTTTTTGTAAAACTTTTTTTTTATTGGAATTCGTGGGATACTGGAATACCTTGAGACGCCCGGATAAGAATACTTGAATTGAGCCGCACTGTTACTGCTGTTTTAGCTGAAAGCGGTATATAGAGAGGGTGAGGGCTTATGATGGGAGGAAGGCAAATTTGTTGTTGTTGTTTTATTTTTGTTTTCAGTTTTTTTTTTTGAATTTTATTGTTTCTTTGGTTGTTGGTGTATAGTCGGAGGAAACTGTTGAAGGTATGTGCGTGCGGCATGACGAAGAAGACGACACACACTGTGTGGATCTGATGATGGCACAGGAAGGGGTCAGTGAGTGATGACCATCTATTGTTTTTTTTTTTTTTTTTTTTTGGATGATGGCACAAACCCTATTTTTAGATTATGGGATATGATGTGAATGTTAATAGGCGAGAAGTAATTCTTGCGAATAAAGGTGGATGTGTGTATAAGATTGTATAAAGATATGTAATTTTTTATTTAATTTGGGACGTTGATAGTGTGTTGCTGGCAATAAAAAAAAATAATAGCACGCATCAATTTTAGTAGTAAATTAGGTACTTAAAACTGGTTTATTTGTATAACAGCGGAAATTATTAGCCAGAGTTCTTATTTATAATTACATTACTTTTTTTTTATTGAAAAAGTTCTTTGTTTCTTTTATAGAATTTTCTTGCTTTCGCTTCGAAAAAAAAAAAGAGTTTTGGGCCCAGATCGCGAAGAATTTCTTTGACGCATGACATAACTATGGGTCTATCACATCTATGTATTTATATATATTTAAAGACAGCGAGGGCAATCCTCAAAAATCCTTTTAGACCTATGCGATCGTGTGAACCAAAATAAAAGCATAGCCCGAATTTATTCACTCAAACAACAAATTTAAACAAAATTCTGGTGGAAAAACAGAATAAACTTTTCGGCGCTTTACTCTGAAAGTATAAATCCTATAAAAAAGTGTATATCAAAAAGAAAGATAATAAAATTTCCTATCTGAAAGGTTTAAAAATTTGTTTTTACAATGAGTCGTTATCAATAAGTTGGTTAAAATACGTTGGCGGCTGAAACTCAACAATATTTACTACATATGGCAAAGTTATGGATTTGTAACAGAAATGAATTCGAGATTTTGATCAAATATTACACTACGATGACAGAGAAGACGAAAAAAGTTGATTCTCGCGACTCCGTCAGTCTGTCTGCTGTTTGTCAGCTGCAGCCTTAACGATGGGTTGATTTTCTTTAAACTTGATATCCTTCGTTTTTTGGACCATACTAATTTATTAAGTATAATTTTTTCTCAAAAACTGCCTCACAGATTTTTTCAAAAATAAGTACAACCGATTTTGATCAAATTTTTATACAGAAGCTTCTATAAACTATAAATACAAGTGTTAACTAAAATGTTCAAAAAATAATTTTTTTTGGATTCAACAAAAATTATTATTATTATTATTAAATGTAAATTTCGAAAACGACCGATTTTTTATAAAACATTGCACCAGGCGTTTTTTACATTTTAAGCGTGTTATTTTTTTCTTATCTTTATAGTCTTATGCGGACCTTGCACCATGAAATATTATTGCGCAAGAAATTGGCCAAACATTTTGCGTGCAAATTCGTCGTCCTTAAACTATGCAATATTATTGCAAAATGGCATTGCCTTCCTGCAGTTTATTATATATCGGTTACTTTCTGAATATTGAAGAAGTTCCAAAAAATATTAAATTTTTTAATATTGGACAATATATTGGGAAACCCAAATTATTGCGCAATAAAGCCCTTACACGGTCAATATTACTGCGCAATACCGAGTGAGTACTGTACAATAATATTGCATGGTGTAAGGCCCGCATTAGAAAACAGTTCAATAATATAAAACACACATAGCTGAACTACGATTATTGAACGTATTATCTATTGAGTTTAAGGCTAAATAACTAATAAAATACCATAGTAACCCAACTATACAGCTTATCGTTAGCCTGGATGGTCTTATTTTCTTTACATTTCACTAGCCTTGATAGAATATGTCTTGAAGTTATATGAACATAGGCCTTATCGATAGATATCCAAATCAAAAAGTTGATTACAGATTCAGTTAATGTTGTTTTTTGTAAATTAATTTTTTGTCTAAGCCGAGATAAATAAGAAAAATAACTCGCCCAATATTTTTAACAAAAATTACTCTTTTAACCAAAGATAACGATACCTACCCTAAAACTGTTTAAAAACCGTTAAGAAATATTATTTTTTTTTTCGAAACGATTTGAATAAAAAATATATCGCAAGTTAAAATTGGAAAAAATATTAGTGTAATGATCTCTAATATAACAGGAACTTCGACACGACGCCGACGCCATTATTCACATTAACTCTCATAGAACAGATTATTTGTATTTTCAACTATCTCATTTTCTACTTCTTTCATTTAAATTTTTTAGCTTTTAATAACCCTGAGACCACACGAGCGAGTATCTACTCGCTAGCGAATAACAATACATTAAATTTTGTTTTTTACAAATACACAGAAACTTTAGCAACTCGCTCCTCAACTGACTTGCCTTTTTCGTATCTTGAAAAATGAAGCGAGTATAGAGCAGCGAATAAGGCAAATTCGATGTTTCAAAAAAGAAAATTTAATTTTTAACTCCACGTTAGCAAATACTTAAAATGTTAAACAAAATATGCATGTATAAAAAACTAATTTTCTAATAATGTAAATATGTATTTCAAATTTGACGTTAGTTCACGACACCTTTTAAGACGCTGAAAGTAAAGTTTTAAGGCCCGATTTCAACTATTCAAGTAGTCTTGAGTTCAAAAATTATTTAAAATAAATCGAAAAGATTGTGCAATATATTTGTTCAGCAAACAAGTATTTTTAGGAAGATAAATAATGTTCGGCAAAATAGTTTTTTTTTTCATCGACTTGTTTTGTTTTTTTTTTTAGTTGTTTTAAATGAAAGTCTATATTAGCAGTATTTTATTTTCCCCCAGATCTGATCTGGATTGGATTTGGACACGTAAATACATGTATTACAAAAACATCGTAATATTCAGCTTTGCTTTTGGATTTGGATTTGCAAATTCATTTTTGAACACACACCATTAGTACTTCCTTGTAAAAATTAATTTTAAAGCTGACGGGTAGATGGCTTTTTGAGTAAAAAAAAGACATCGAAAACACACATCAAAATAAATACACAAAAGGAAAAACAGAGATGGGTGTATAACACTGTTTTCACTGAGACCCTGTTTGTTTTATTATCATGATCTAATCCGGATCAGATCTGGAGGATAATAACATGCAGATATTAATTGATTATAGTTTAAAGAGTTGTTAGTTTTAATTAATTGACTATCAATCTCAAAAAAATGAACAGGATTGCTCAGCTAAATTTTCTCAATTTTGCTGTCAAATACTGAGCAAAAAATTGTATTCGCTTCCTCAATTTATTGACGAAGCCGAATTTGCGATTTTTTATCAACGTGAACTTTCAAATATAAAAAACAAAAAATTAAGGTTTTCTTGGTCTGTTTTCTTTTATTATGCGATGAAAAATTTATTATTTTGTATGCACTTTGAATCTATTTCTTGCTTTCTGTTATATTTTAATATTTTTAGCAGTAACGTAGATATCGTTACATATGACATGACTTTGTCAGAAGAAATAATTATTTTTTAATGATTCAAAATTATGTATCAACAAAAAAATAGATCAATCTTTTGGCATTTAAAGTTTTTTTTTCAAAGATGCTCTTAATATTTACCGTATTTTACTATCACTGATGATCCATATGGATCACATCATGACCCCTCTTTTTTCCTTATGTTAGTTTATTTTTGACTTATTCTTCGTCTTTTTTCGTTGCACTTTAATTCACACTACCTTACCGTGAGAAGCCATCTACCCGCAAGAGTGCGAACTAAATTGTTGGTTCATGAAACGTGATCCCAATAGAGAGCAGGATCTCGTGTTGTTATTGTAATGCATGTCTTTTGATGATCTCTATTGATCATCTCTGATAATAAAAAACAGCTGTTACCATTTTTACGATTTACTAAAAACACGTTTGAGAAACTTCTGTCATGAAACCGTCGATATATCTGTGTATGTAAATATATATACACAGATATGCACCTTATATATTCTTAGCTTCTAAAAGCTTTAACAATATCTACATAAGTGTATATTAAATGGAAAAAAAATACATTCTTTTCTTAAACTTAATGTAAAAATGTAATATTAAATTGCTAAGTTCGTATAGAAAAATACAATCAAATTTTTATTATACCTATTTAACAATTTTGTATTTCTCCTAACATAAATAATTTGATTTATTTTCTTATAATTATATTCCTCCTACATTGCTTACGCAAGTCATCCAAAAAATAATTTCTATAAAAAGAGAAACAAACCACAATAACATAAACCTACTGCTGACAAAACAACCGTCTGTCTACTCAAAGTCTAACGGCCTTGGATTTGAAATTATTCAACGCCTACAAAAGTCAGTTGTATAGTTCAATCGGTTCCAAGTTCCAATAAAAAGTGACTAATATTAATTCCTCGTCTTTGTCAATTCCTTTCGTTTGCAGAATTCAACCAAAGTAAATTCTAAGAACGCTTACATTTTCGTGGGATTGGATTTATAGATAAAGTAAACAAAAAATAAAATTTAAGAAATTAAAACTTAAAGTTAAACCCGAAACTTTTAGGTAGATAGTTAATATAATTTTTTTATAAAAAGTGAATGAAGCTTATTTCATTGAAACATTAAATCGCAAAATCTGAAAAATATTAGATCCGCATGACCACATTGCTTTAACACCTACAACCAATGCTTCCAACTTAGTTAGTAAAATCGTTACCATATTATTAAGTAATGTTTACGTTGATGTTGATTTTGTTTTTATTTTCATACACTTAAGATGAATTTTAACCAACACTTAAGTAAGATTTTTAGCAAAATATGAATTTGCTCTATCCATGTGTTCCATCATGAGTAAGCAAAATATACATTCAAATTCAGGTATAATAATAATTATAGGTCTTGAGAGTTTGCAAATGCTGAAGTGTTGAATAAGATATATACAACATTATCTTTTCAGCTGATTTTCCAGATGTTTGTATGGAAATCGAAACAAACACATCGCTGAGATCTAAAACCAAAAAAAAAAAGACTGAAAATATTAAGAGAGAGAGAATAGTAAGAAATTGGAATAATTGGAAGTTGTTTTGGCCAAGATTTCACTGGAAGTATTCTAATGGCGCACTCTTGAGTGAAAATGTTAAGACGTTTTGAGTGACTAATCTTAATACAGAAATTCACAAACTTTCAGCGACGTCGTAGGGTGATAAGCAGTTTGCAATCATAATTTGTTTTTACTAATTTCTAAAGTTAAAAATAATAAATCTTTATACAGGGTGTTTTTTTAGACTTCTGGTTTTCAATCTGGCAATACTTTTTTTTTTGGAGTTGGTCTTTTTGACAGCTGTCACTTGACGTATGCTCAGTTTGGCTTGCCATTTCAAGAATTGAAGCCAAACGACCATCAAGCGCGTCGCACGTTCGGTGAATAGGCCCAAAACGAGATGGCCACCGATCCCGATTTTCACAAGAAAATTTTGTTCAGCGATGAAGCTCATTTTTTGTTGAATGGGTTAATAAACAAAATTGTCGTATTTGAAGTGATCAAGTGTGTTTGGTGTGCTCTATGGGCAGAGGGAATCATTGGTCCATATTTCTTCAAAAATGAAGCCGGCCATAATGTTACAGTCAATGGGGAACGCTATAGAGCCATGACTAATGACGTTTTCATGCCTGAATTGGAGGATGTTGATGTGGACGACCTTTGGTTCCAACAAGACGGCGCTACATGCCATACAGCCAACGAAACAGTCAAAAAAAACTTTTTGGTGAGGGCATTATGTCTCGATTGAACACCGCTGGACTATTTTTTTGTGGGGTTATGTGGAGTCACTTGTCTACGCAGATAAGCCCGAGACGATTGACGCCTTGGAAGAGAAAGAGAATATTCGGCGCGTTATTGCTGACATACGGCCCCAATTGCTGCAAAAAGTGGTCGAAAATTGGGCCTCTCGGCTGGAATTTATTCGAGCTAGCCGCGGCAGCCACTTGCCCGAAATCATTTTTTAAACATAATGGCAAACCCTTATCTTTATAATAAAGCTAAATTCTTGGCCATAACATTAAATTATATGCGTTTTATTTCTTCTTGAAAACCACACGTCTAAAAAAAACAACATTTACAAATTATTGGAAAATGGTTTTCACCAATTGTAATAAGCAAAAATGCGCCTAAATACAGATATGTTCATAAATTAATTTAAACTATTCTATTCAATTCCAGACTTATAATTTTTTAACAAACATTTTGTTTAAATAATATCTACGCTTTATTGAAGGTTATATAATAGCCGTGTTATTTTGCAAGCCCCGAGGAAATCAAAATCGACCGAAGAAATAGGTCGAAAAAAACTACGTCCTGTAACATGTTAAATGCAACAACAACTAATCCGGCGTGAATTGCATACTTGTTATCGAGAGTTTGTATGAAAACTCCATTTTGTTGGCGTCTCTAATCCCCGATGTCATTTTTTCAACCAAATGCCTCAGGGCTTGCAAAAAAACACGGCTAATAATGTACTTTTTAAGATCGAAAATAGCGTAATCTAGAAGACTTTTATTTCTTACAAATCTAATATAAATTTGTTTTGAACTAAAAACTGTATTGCCCTTGTTCACCAGTTTCATAAATGTTGTTGAAAAAAAAATAATTCCTACACAAAAAAACATACATATGGTCACCCTACTTATAGATGAACACGGATGTCAATATCATATACCTTATCAAAGTTCCCATCATTGCTATCATCTTATCATTAAATATAATTGAACACGATTTTCAAGAACTTTGATAAGATTCCTAAGTACGTACTTTTGAAAGCGCTGTCAAACTTAATATCATAACAAAAATGCAGTTCAACTAAAACCATGCTGAAACCAATGTTAATATTTCTTCTTGGTACAGTAGCTGTAGCTACGATTCATGCTGCGGACTTGTTATGTTCAGAAGATTTCTGTTCGGTAAGGATGATTTAAATTTTTCTCAAAAACAAATATAGTTTTAATGAAAATTCCAATTCCAGTACTACATCGAGAAAAATGAATGCATGTCAACGAGTGACGCTTGTAGAATTCAAAATAAGACGTATAGTGGAGAACTGTTTCCGGGGGATGTACCGTGTGGTTGTTGCGATGTGTGTCTACAGAATCTTCGTATAAGTTTTTTAAATTTATTTCGTTTCGAATATTTTTTAACAAAATATTTTCTTGTATACTCATAGGTGAGGGCGATCCTTGTACGATTGGATCTCCGGATGTGACGCCTCCAATGCTTGTCTGTGGACCGGGTTTATATTGCAGACAAAATGGTGTCAATACTGAGTTTACTTGCCAAAAAAGTAAGAACATGTGTAACGAGACACGAGACAGGTTTAATTTTTGATACACTATTTTGATAGCGAGTGGAAACAAGTCTATATCTACAAAATGTATAAAGTTTTTCATGTTAGGAATTTCTGACTCTTTTCGTCGTTATTTGTTTAACTATTGAGATTTTGTCGAGAAAAGCTATTTATTTTTTTTTTCATTCTTCTCTCTTTTATTATTTTTAAGTGAATCACACTGCATGCTTTCGGAGGCAAATTGAATATGACAAGAAGAAATCAGCTGGATTATTAGGATCATTTATGCAGCGACCTATTTGCGATGGTGATGGAAATTTTCTATCAGCAAAATGCAATTTGGGACAATCGTAGGTCGTGCTCTTAGAGGACATACACGTATAATTTGGAGTGATCGTTTTTATTCCAAATTCGAAGCTTTTATAGGGGTCGCTACTCAAGTTTCGGTAAAATTGAAGATACTCAGTTTTCTAAGAATAAACAGAAGTTTTCTGTGAAGAATTTTAGTATGACGAATTGACGAGACAGCGACATAAGAAAAAACTGCACGAAAAAAGAACACTTCAATATCTTTAAAACAATAAACAAACGCTTAAAAATTTCAAGAATTATTTCATAGGAGAACAATTTCGGGAGAAAATACGGCCAATTCATGACTGACAAGTATTGACAGCAGTTGTCGAAATTTCCTTTTACGGAAAGTGAAACAGTGCCCTCTATCAAAGCTTCAGGTTCTACAATGGATTAGGGATAGAATAGAAACGAGCACTCCATAATATTTATCCTCTAAAGGTCGTGCTCATTCCTTCAATTTAAACTGTTATATGACCACGATTTTGTATAGGTGTTTTTGTGTCAATAAAAATGGCAAGAGAATCTTCGGGGAAGCTCCTTATAGCATGGGTAACGAAATGACTATGAAATGTGAATGTTCCAGAATGGTTGACCAATTTATGAGCACCATGAAATTTAAGTATCCCGCTTTGACAGCTAGATGTCAAGAAGATGGAAGCTTTGATCCATTGCAATGTATGAACAGAAAGTGTGTTTGCATTGAGCCTGATTCCGGAGCTCCATCGAGTTCTGTTACCGTGGTCACTGGAACCGATTACAAACGTATGCCATGTTGTAAGTTTATATGTGTTTTTTTTTTTCTTGATTTCTTATCTCTTTCTTTAACTAATATTTGAAAGTTGATCGTAAAATGCATTTGGAATACAAATATTCTCATAATTGTGAAGAAATAAGGAATGATTTGGAGAAAGAAATTGCCGCAGCAGAAAATAACTTGTTCACGGTTTTTGGCTATGAATTTCCAAATTGTCAGCCTGATGGTTGGTTTGATGCGGTACAAAAAGATGGAACAACTTTATTTTGTGTGGATAAATACAATCAAAGAATTGAAGAATTCGAAGCACAAGCTGGAAGTCAGGAGGCAATTGATATGAATTGCAGTAAGTTATCAATTCATTTGCTAAATTAGTTTAGAACAAGAGTTGACAGCACATTTTGAAACTGGATGGATATGGATTTATAACCTAAATATGAGTGCGAGGGATGAATAGAACTCAAGATACAACCATATCGCTTTTTTTTGAAGATTATTTACAAAGCAAAACATCAAATTAATACCTTATAGCTCTCTTCATCAAATTTGGGTTCTACATACATACATCCAGTCACAAAATTTGCTGTCGGCTTTTTCTATTTGTTTTATTTTCTGTTTGAATTATTACTAGAATGTGCTAGAACTCGCCACTTGATGCGCAACCACAATGCTAAAGATTTGCCGGAATGTACAGCCAATGGAAATTTTAACAAAGTACGTACCTATATTTATTTAAATCATGAAATCAAAACACAAAACCATTTTTCAACCCAATAAATTCAAAAACCAAAAATGTTCAGTATCCCATCATTCTTATGTTTTCACTACTAGAGACATGTCAATTTATAACAGTTATACCTTACAGTCTGCGGAAAGCGAGTCTAGTTCGATCAACTTGAAAAAAAAATCTTGGTGCCCAACGGACCCTTGTTCTGCTCGGTCCCATAAAAAGTACCTTCATGAACAAAACTTGTATAAATTGGCAATCCTTCAGACACTTTCTTTTCTTTTTGATTTTTAACAGTTCTATGGTTGGTACCATTATGTTTGGTACAAACATTTTTTTTTTTTCAACGATGATGGTTCAATCATGAAACTGACTTTTATCACTTTTAGGGTACTTAAACCCTTAACCATGGTTGAACCTCACTTACTCTGCCGACATCAGTGGGTTCAAAGGCTTCTAAAACTGCTGCCCTTAGTAATTTAAAAACGCCAATAAATTTAAAGCTGTGAATTATACTTTGATTAATTTATTTTAATATCTGTATGATAAATAATGTTAATGCGCATTCTTATTTATTTCCAGGTACAATGCAGAGATGAAATGTGCTACTGCGTGGATGAAAATGGCTTACAACTGACAAAAGAAGTATCAAACACTTTAGATTTGATGTGTTAAATCAAATAAAACGTATGAATATAAAAAAAATGAAATAAAAAAAAATCTCTCAAATCGTACCGAATTAATAATTCCTTATTTGTGATCTTATTAATAAATCTTTAAACAAAAATAAATATTAATAAAGATTTTTTAGAAACTTTAACTTCTTTGAAACGCAATTTTGAACACCGAAATCGTCATAGTCAAAAAATGAATGAAATGAATCCGTGAGTGTCGCGACTCACCGTTAAGATGTGTAAACATAAACGTTCTTCCGAGTTCCAGATTGTTGTTATTGAACGTAGACCCATTCAGCCCTGCCACGAATTCCATTGTTATCGGAATCTTTCCGAATCCCAAAAAAAAATATGCACGACTGGGTCGCACGAACTTGCTCTTATGCGCGATCACATTGGTGTTCTATAGTCTGAAATAAATTAGCTATGGGAGTCTATATTTTATCCATTTGCCAAATCTTAGTTTAGTTGCAGGTGGTATTATGTGAGTATACAAAAATTAACAATATAGCATAGTGTTGCAAATATGCAATATGCATAAAAGGAAATTATATTATTTAAACTGGTAAATTGTTTTAAATCAACAAAATTAGGAATAAATTGATTAAAATACTTTAAATCTGTTTTAACAGAGCGCGATGTACACCATTTAATTTCTTATATAAATCTTAATTTATAAGATAAAAATTTTGAAAACCGTAGGAGCGGTTTTAAAAATAATGAATTTTTTATATATAAAATTTCGTTAACATTTTTGAGAAAAAAAAATTGGTACGCCAATTTTAAGTATTTGTTAATGTTGAGTTAAAATTTGAACTTTACAAAAAAATCTGCTATCCGTTTTCGAAATATCGAATTTTCAAAAAATAATTTTGAATTTTTTTTCAAAAATCCAAAAATTATTTTTAAGAAAATTTTGCTACGCACTTTTATTTATATTTGTTACAAGCTTCTGTATAAAAAATCTAATTTTATTCGGTTGATCAGATATTGAGATAGTCGAAAATCAATAAAACCGTTCTATGAGAGGTACTGTTAATAAACGTAAAATATAATTTTTAAAAATTTTAAATGGTAGATCGTACTAATTTTAACACACAAAAAAACTTTTATCAAAATCGTACGAGTTGTTTTGAGAAAAAAATATTTTTCTTAACGGATTTTAAACATTTGTATGGGAGGCACCGTTATTTTTGGGTATTAGAATAATTTTTGTCAAAAATCTTCTAGATAAAGTTAAAAAACTGCTATTTACCAAGTTTAATAAAAATCGACAGAGTCGTTTTTGAAATATTGAGTTTTCAAAAAAAAAAAATTCAAACTTTTTTTAAAGATCTAAAAAATATTTTTTTTGAAAATTATGGTACACAATATTATTTAGAATGTGTCAATAATTCTTCATAAAAAAATTGATCAGAATCAGTAGAACAGTTTTCGAGAAAAGCGAAAATTATAAAAAATGGTTCTTTGGGAGATACCATTAATAACCATTTTTCGGAACCATTTTTTTTATTAAACGGCAACTTATAACTAAAACAAATTTGGTAGCGCTGGATTTGAGAAAAATAAGTTTTTCCTTTTTGGCCAATAAATTTTGTATGACAGCTACTGTTAATTTTGGTCCTAAAAAAAAGAGAAAAAACGGGTGGGGGGAATGTCCAAAAAACCCTAGCTATCATCGTAATGTCAAGTTTGATCAAAATCTCCAGTTCGATTTTTTGTACGAATACATAACTTGCCATATAAAAACAGTTTGTATTACATTTGAAACACCCGCTTTAGATTCTAGCTCGATGTACAGTGGACGTACAGACGCACACAGACTGACGGACGAAATGGAAAATAACTTTTTTGAACTTCTTCATCATCATAATGTTAAGTTTTTATCATCATATAATATTATTTTGTGCATGAAAAAAACTATAAACACCCCCTTTAACATTTTTTTTAACTCTTCCTGGCGTATAGAAAAGAATAAAATACAAAATTTTAATATTAATTTCCATGCAAAGGACTTTCATGATTTGTATGAACCTTATCTTTCATGAAACAATTTTAGTTTACGATTTTTCAAAATGAATTCAATTTAAAACCTGCGTCTGGCCTACATATATGTACATAAGTATATATATTTTGGTATCAAAAAGTCGTTATTTTTGGTTTATGTGTTTCAAATCTGTGTACATAAACATACATATAACTTCAAACAATCCCAGCTACCAGAAAATTAACAATTCCTTTAAGCCTTTAAATAACGATTTTGGCGCAGTTATCCTCTGCAAAGGTGTTACACCCTCACCTTATACATATTTACTAAAGGACATTTTCTCAGTCTACCAAATTTAATCGATTTGCTTTATAGTCATTGTCTACTATGCCACCCACAAAATATCACCTGACAACCATGTTACGATAAATAACTCCGTTAAAGTCCTTTCCGGTTATCCTAGTAACATATTCAAACATTCTCAATCTTTCCTTCAACGTCACGACGAAAACATCAAAACGAAATTTTTTTTATGAATTTTTTTTAAATTCCCGTTTAAAATTTGTTTAAATTGAAAATCTGAAAGAGAATAGCTCTAATGACTGCATTTCAGGCGCGAGAACAAGAATTTCTGAAAATCAACGAACATTTGGACAAGATGACCAAGTTGGCTATTGAGAAACCACAGCCAACGAAAATTATTGATTCAAAGTATGCAACCTACACAAAAAAGGGACCCATTACCGCCATTCGACAGAATGCCAAGACTAATGAAATTTCTTTGAATGGGGTAAAGGAAAATAACTCTAATACTAAGGAAAATGTTGCTCTTAATGGAGCCCGGAAGAAAACGTTACCCAAGGAACGCCCACTTCAAGGAATCGTCGAAGAAAAGAAGCATATGTTTGAACGCAATAATAATGCCATAATTAGTAGTCCACGAAGTTCTGTAAGAACTCTTCCTCTCACTCGAAGCACCATGTCGAAAAATCCTTCAAATGTGGTTTTACGATACAAGAATAGTTCGTTTATACAAAGTCCATCCTTGGAAATCCTTGTGAGAGATGAAAACGAGTCGATTCGTAGTCTGGCGTCATCGCGCACTTCCGAACTAAGTGGTGTTATTTCAACAGCCAGACCTAAAATTAATCTAAGCTCGGAGGGTCTTGTCAAGTAAGTTTTTAATGCAAATGTAATGAGTTTAATGTGTCGTATCCTCTGTTGCAGATATTTAAAGTCGCGAATCGTTATTTTACAAACAGAACACGAAAAAATTACCCAAGAAATGTCCAGTCAGAAGGAGTTAGCTGAGAAAAGTGTCGAAAGGCAAAAGAAAGTTGAAACTCAACGTGATCTCGCTTACACCAGAAACAATGCATTATCAGAGCAAATCGCTAAACTGGAAGGACAGTTGGAGGAAGCACTTCGGCGAATAAAGGACAATGATTCCGACCATAATACAACCCGAAAAGAACTCGAGTCAACAAAACGTGAACTAAAAGTTATCACACAAACCAATGCTAACTTGGAAAAACGTTTGTACCGAACCAGTGAAGAGCTTGAGAATACCCGAAACATTCTGAATCAAATGAAAAACTCAGAAAAAGAGAACAGAGATTCTATTAGAAATGAAAATGAATTGCGAGAGAAACAAGTTAAAGGCTTGAAGAAGCAACGTGCTGATTTGCTGAACGCCTACAAGAAGCAGTTATTTTTAATCGATAATTTAAAGCGCCAGAATTTGTGTATGGAACAGTCGAGGATGATTGCATTTGGTGAGAAAGAGTTTACAAAAGTTCTTGATTGGCAAACAAACGTTTAATGGTTTGCGGACAAATATTTTTTTTGTATGTGTATGATTTGTAACATGTTAAATAAAATAAAATTAAAAAGTATTGCTCACAAAACAAACAGTCAATAAAGATTTATCTTACTTGCAATAATACTAGACATATGTTAATGCTTTTAGCTTCCATATCATTTCACTTCTTTAACAAATATTAATTTATGAGAACAAAATTTTATAAATCGTGGGAGCGCTTTTTAAGAATACATGGCTTTTGCTGCGAAATTTTTGTTTTTGAATCTGAGCAAAGGTACAAAGTTTTAATTTTTTTGTTTTTTTTTTTTAAATTCAAGTTAGAATATTTTACGAAAGCTATTAAATAATTGCAAAGGCGCAAATTTCGAGTAATTCTACATTTTCTATTGTATACCTACAATGTAATAAGTTACCTAGGGGGTGGTTTGATGAAAATGCAATTATACAAACCCGCTTACAAAATAATATACTAACATACTTCTTCTCATACTTTAACCCTTTCATATGGTTTGCAATTAGACATCAATTTATTTTCGTTCAAAAACAAAATTAACAGATAATTGAAAAGCAATCTTGGATATCCCACTTCGGGGATCATATTTCTTTTTGAAAACTTTACTATAAAAACCCTTGTTAACTCCAAGTAAGACAACAGTTCTCTCATCGTCTTCAATCAACTTGCATCAGCAGCTCTTTGGTCTATTTCGAACAAATCAAATCAATCTTAAAATGGCCGCTATCAAAGTTATCTCATTCTTCCTCGTCGCTTTCTTGGTTGCTGCAATCTTTGTTGAATCAACTGAAGCTGCCTACAGGAAGCCTCCATTCAATGGAAGCATCTTCGGAAAACGTAACAGCGTTGGTGAGTATCAAACAAAATATTTAAAATCTTTTTTTACACAATCAATCACAATCTAGGTATAAGACCAAAATAAAATTCTTTCTTTCTTCTAGCAGAATATGATAACGGAAAAGCAATTACAGCCATGTGTGAAATTGCTCTCGAAGCTTGCCAAACCTGGTTTCCCCAAGAAAACAAGTAAAGCAGCTAAATATTAAAATATTTTAAGGTCCACTATTATTGTATGCAATTTAATAATTAAATATGTCTTAAAGCTTTGAAATTGTTAAGTGTTCGATAAAATTAATAATAATAATAAATATTACAAAAACAATATACGATTTTTTCGATTTTATTAATTGATTGATCGATATTTTTGTGTGAGGAAAAAAATGTTTTGAGGTTTTATTCAAAACTCGTATTAAGATAGTGGAGAAGTTTTATTGTTCGTTTAGTGGGCTAGGTCAACCTATCCTATTTTCATCATACTTATTTAAAACGGGTACCTCCCATACAACTCTTTTGTATTTTTTCAACTCTCCCCAAAACAAGGCTCTAACGATTTTGAAAAAAAAATTCACTCAGTTTTTAGTTTTTTTTTCTTTTTCACGGTTTTTCATTAACAATATCGTTGTATTATTAAATAACCATTGCCTTACATCTTCAAATCAAGGTCACAGCAATGAACCAAATTCGAGCGATCCAGTAATATATTTTATGTTTTTAAACAAGTAGTTTCTCTTGTTGTCTGAATATATTTCCCTACAACAGTTTTGTTGCCTGCTAATGAACGAAAATGTATCTAAGATGAGTTTAAATACATGACCAACACTTTTAAACAAACATAAATATTTCAAGATAAAAGCAAAAACCAAATACTCGATAGACCACAAGACTATCATAATCCCAAGATTGAAAAGCAGAGCTTTAATTTATGTCAAAAAATATAACAATTAAGATACTTACCTTACGAACACTAAAAATATTCGATATTTCTGCAACATTATGGAAAACTGTTTTCTCCACTAGAGTTCGATAAAAATTATACATTTTCTTCATCCTGAATAAAGAAAGATAATAGAATGAGGACAACTTCAGAAGTAGGATGGTCATTGGAAAGTATATAATATGAAGGTTACTCTTCATTTTACAAATGAACTAAACTTACTTTATTAATTTTGTCCAGCAAATTATGTCAGAGTGGTTCCCCCAGCTGAAAATATCTTGATTGTCGAAAAATCGATTTGCCTTATA
The DNA here is from genome assembly GCA_932273885.2 of Leucozona laternaria. Classification (NCBI taxonomy): domain Eukaryota; kingdom Metazoa; phylum Arthropoda; class Insecta; order Diptera; family Syrphidae; genus Leucozona; species Leucozona laternaria. The sequence goes on along the minus strand of OW026368.1, from coordinate 29,583,888 downwards.
AATCATTACTTTTCCAATCGACTCTTCTCCATATTTAAAAGCCAACCACCTTATGGTTTACTTAATATTTTACTGAACTGACAAATTTCTTTTTCTTCTAATCGTTTCTCATAAAACTTGTCTAACTAAACGTAACTTGCTTTTACCAAAAAAGACAAAGACCTAGTACGAATGCAAATATAAAAAACATTGTTTATTTATAATTAAACTCAGATTAAATAAAAAAAAATAGAATTATAAAAAGAATACTTGTTCTTAGTTGTGATGCTAAATTCTTATTAAAATTTTTGTTCCCAATTTTATTGGTTTTTCGTAATCATAATTACTGCGAGCACACATATTTCATTCATTTCATAGATTATTGTGGAAATATATTAAATAAAAAAAAATAATATCGCTTAAGATTGACTTTAATGTTATATGCACATGAACAGATGAACACGAACATTGTCCGTCACAGTTTTAAATAGTTACTTTAAAATTTTGTAATAAATACATAATATTTAAAACTTTAGTCGTCTTCTATAGTAGGGTATCGATGAGAGGCACTTCTCTTTCGTTTCTCGCGAAGTTCACAAACATATTTGCGCAAATGTAGCATATAGTCTGTCATGAATGTTGTGTATGTCTAAAACAAAAAGATTCGAATGGATTTATTAAGATGCTGATATAAAAAAAAAAAGAGTGATTGTAGGAACTTACATTGTCCAAGACATATCGCGGCATGTAACCTTTAAGATCTAGACACAAGAGCCATTCGAAAATGCAGACATCAGACTTGCCTTCCACCTCACGCATAGCCCAACAGGACACTAGATTTTCACCTCTGAAATACAGAAACATCATTATTAATATCTTAATAATCACTATTAAACTTAATATCACTATTAAAAAACTCACCTTGTGTATTTAGGAATTGGCGGCATTCCAGGATAAACAATGCTTATGGCAGCACTGACGTAAATCCTGTCTTTCTGTTTCGGCTGCTCATATTGTTTTTTCACTTCAGCCACAGGAGTTTCCTGAGCATCGTGAAAGTCTTCTTCCAAAGGCGGAGGATCAGGAAAGTCTAAGTGTCCCTGAAAGCCTTTGGCTCCTAGACTCTGACTAAGAGTCCGAAAACTACCTTCAGTTACAGGCGGAGACATACTGTCTCCCAGTTTCACAGAACTTTTAGAAGTGGGTATATTTAAGCTTTCCAAATCAACTGGCACGTTGTCGTTGTCCCCCGAGATTGTTGAAACGCTACCTTCACAAGATCGATTTAAAATATTCTCATCGTCGTCGTCGTCTTCATTTTCTTTATATTCTGCGCTGTTATTGTCTACGATTACTCTGCCATCACGACACAGCCGCCAGCAGCGTAAATTGACAAAGTCTCGACTTTTTACTATTCCACCACCACCGCTGGTGGTGGCTTGATAGCTGACATCCGTGTAAGTGTTCACTTTCTGCATAAATAAATCTTAATCAGTATAATTTCTTCGCCAATCAGTGATAAACTTACACGAAGAATTTTCGATTCTAGCAATGTTGGATTCCATTTGGGTATATTTTCAATTTTATAGAATAGCTCCTCTAGTAGTGCTTTAGCTGGATATTTAATGCGACCCTTAACAATAAAAAAAAAAAAACATCAGTTAATCGCGTTATCTTTTTTTTAACTTTGAATAAACTCACAGTTAGTCTGTATATTTTGCCTAGATTTTCCCTATGAACACTCTGTATGGTATCATTCTTTTGTGTTACTTTTTCCACTTTCCAATCACTCGATTGTAGAAGTTGATAGGCTTTGCGCACACAATCCAAACCCTGTTGTTTGTAATCTTCATCCTGCAAATAATTAAAAATATAGATATTGAATGTGCTTTGGCATTGTTTGATTTTATACTTGTGACATGACGACTTATGGAATGATACTGTCAGATCTCTGGGGAGAGAACTTCTTTAAATTCCGCTTTTATTTCGAAATCAAATTAATAGAAGATGTACGACAAATACGAATACGTTTGCATTGCCAATTTCAACTGAATTGCATAAATGAATTTGTTTAAAATATAAAAATCTAAGTGAACCGTGGAGACAAATTCAGTTCAAATCTGGAAATCTTTGTGCACAGTTGATTGCAGGTAATCAATAAAATGTAGATATCCCTTATCAAACAGAAACAATTCATGTCCGTAAAGGTAAATGATCTTGTGCGAACTCTAAATAGAACTTTTGGACAATAAACAGTTCGCAGAAAGAGGTTTCAAATTCAGTATTACACCAACTTAATAATTCTAGAAACCCTTTTATGTGGGTTTTTATCCACTGTAATTATGTATGTTTGAGTACATGAGATGGTTTGGTTTTGAAAGTGACTTATAAAATACAACAAATTTGGTATTGCAAATCTTATTGATAAACAGTATGCCGGTTGATAGCAACTTTAATTTTTTCTTTGCCAAAATGAAAAATCTTGACAAACATTCATATTTTTGTTCAACGCGTGTATACATATTCGCTTACCATAAATTTTAACTATGAACAACAGAAAAGGTGATTTTGATTTATGTCACAATCCCCAATGAATTTTTTTGTAAGTTAAAGTTTTGATTAGTTTTCCGACTCACATGTAAAATTTGGCGCAGGGCCATAAGGCCACAGGACAAAGAATCACAAAAATTGTATTTTAAAAGCTAACCTGAATGGGTTAAAGATTTTTATAAACAAAACTGTTATAAATCTGCCTACCTAAACTAACTTTTCGATACGTGTTTTTGTGAAGGACGAGACTAGAGAAATGACAATTTATAACAGATATAACAGTTTATCATCAGTAAGGGAAGCTTGAGTTAGCGCACTTTGCGCCACTTGAAAAAAAAAACTCTGGGCGCCCGAAGTATGCCCACCGGCAGAGGGCCTTTGCGCTGCAAGGCCGCATAAACAGTGCTTTTATAAACCAAAAATGTCATTATTGGCATGTTAAGAGTCACTTTCTTTTGTAAAACATGAATACACCGAATCTGAAAAACTATGACGCGCTTAATTCAAACACGTGTTAGTATGCTTTCACACATACTCGGCAGCCGGTAATATTTGTGAATTTGTTTACTTCTACAGTCATCTTTCCTCAGTTTGTTTTAAATTTTCACCTCGTCGTTTCATCGATTTAGTTTTGTACACAGATCATAAAAATTAAACAAACGGGTTACAACAACCGGGAATGCTGATTTGAGATCCGGTTAAACGATTTTGATTTAGCATTTTAGCAGCCAGCTGCCAATTAACCGGGTCCGGTTTCGTTCGGCACGGCTCTCATAACAATATATTCCCAACGACCGGTGAGCTAGTCCGGTTGGCGGAAAAGTGTTAAATGGTCCTACACGCATTCAAATTTGGTTCTTCTAAGAACACTTGTATAAGTGACTTTAACTATCTGTGTAACAGAGAGTGTTCTAAATTATATATAATACCTGCATACAGACAATATAATTTTTAATATGGGTTGACCGTCGGTTAACAGCTGTGAAATTTCGAATTGAAAAACTTTTTAAGAATAATTTATTTGCAATGATTATCAAATAATTAATTAAAAAAAATAATTAATTAATTTTGAAACCAAAAGCCTTATATGTGTACTTTTTATATAACTGTTATTTTTTATTTCCCCAAACACACAAATCAGCTGACGTTACTTAGACATTTGTCATTCACTTGCTCTATCTCAAATAATGTAGGTGCAGAACATTTTCCACTTAACTTTTCTGGACAACTTCATAGAACACAAAGTGACAGAATGTAGAACAGTTTAGGACAAGATTTTTACTCATGGAACACACAATCTTTTCTGTTATTTTCTGTACAAAAAAGATCCACTAAACACGCTTTACGGAAACGGTGGAGACACGCTCTTGACGCATAAACAAAAATGCAAGTTAATTAAAAAAAAAATCATTCTGAATGTGTCAAAATTATTAGTTTTGTTAAAAGCCAACAGTTGTAGACTAGACTGCATTCAGAACTGTATTAAGAAATGATTGCCAAAAAAAATGATTCACTGTTTTTCCATATACTAAAGGGAAGAAAGGTTCTAAGGACGCTTTTTGACTTGCAGTATGAATTGAAACTTTAACCCCTTATATCTTACCGATACACAGATTGAGAAACGATGAGTTAAGGTGTATTAACCTTTTACTAATAAACTCAATTACAAAACAATTTTATTTATTATTGCTTTTCGATACAATTTGAGATTAGGTAATAGGTATGAAGAAGAGCATAAGTGAATCTTTCGAATATCCGAATATCGATGAATGAAAAATCAAAAAGATGTAAATTCTTACGTTATCGTTTGTCGTTGACGTCATGGTAATGTTATTTTTATTATATCTTCACTTTCATATTCTATTTGAGTCACAGTTGATGTTTTCAGACTTTTTTTTTTGGCGAATTCAAATAACAAACAACGACAATATAAACTCCTCCATAGAAACTAATTGAAAGTCTTTTTAATTTGTGATATTTGTATCGGCAAATTTTGAATGAACGGGTTCGGCTAGCCAATGCCAAATGCAAATCTTGTTTGCCATCATAAAATGAACTTGATTTTGTGTCAACCCCCAAATTTATCAATTTTCTGCAATGAATATTGCGTAATGTATAGACTATATGATATCAAACAGGTTACCACCTTGATTTAGTCAGTAAAAATTATAAAACATTTTGCTTTTTTGTATATAGAGAGAAGAAGTGAACTTAAAAAAAACTCAGTTCAATTTTAAATTATTATACAAAGATGCAACTTTTATGTTTGTCATGACTTTGAATGGTAAATAACATAACATTAACATACCTGCTCTTCATCACTATTGTGTCCCGTATCAAAAGGTGAGTAGAACACACTTCCTGGTGGCGGTTGCTCTTCCCCAGAAGCTAAAAACGGAGCCATCAGTGGTGAACGATCGTTTGATGATATAGCTAGAAAAAGTATTTTATTAATTTATTACACAATACATTTATGTTGTATCATTTAAACCTGCAAGATATCTCCTTGCATGTCGCTCCTGGGGTATGACTCTGCCATCGAAGAACCACGCTTCACCCCAAGACAGAACACACGAAGTCAAAACAAGAACAACTCCGAATACAGGTTCTGTTGAATGTACCCACTGCAATGAAGTCCAACAAATATGAGCTTTTTTTTTTAATTTAATAATTTAATTAAAACTTACATCGAAAAAGAAAACTTTAGATATGAGGAATGCACACGATGCAGTCGTTGATAACTGTGAATTAAATACTTATAGGACAAAACATTAAAAATATTCAATAACTTACAGCAATTATCGACCAGTGGTTCATGTAAAACAGTCCGTAGAACAAAAGCAAGACGACAAAACGACAAATAGACGTTCCCACAACATCAAACAACGATGTGTAGATTGTGTAGTGTATTACTTGCTTCTGGAAGGCATCGAATATAGTTCCACCGTGGAGCTATGAAAATGTCTAAGAAATGATCCATCAATGTTACCTGATCAATTTAATTTCGCTTACCATAATACAAATTATCCACAGCAGAGACACAAAGAACAAATCGAATGTGACAAACAAACAGAAGAATCTTCGAACAACCGACATGCGTCCATCTTGCATGTAACCACCAAGGAAATCATCCGAGATAAGGTTAACGGCATGATGGCGGTCTAAAATCAAAAATAAAACAATTACAACAAAATTAAGTGCAAGACTTATTTTGAATTTACTGTAGTCGAATTGTGGTTGATAGGCTCCACGATGACTCATGTTGTTATAGATGGCTTCAGCTGCTATTCGAATATCATCTACATTCTCACGGGGCATAATAAAGAAGGTTTTCAATTATTTTGTGATCGTTTAACATCGAAACATTGTTGTTCTTAAAAAGAGAAATATTTTGGTTAGATATATATTTATTTAAAGCCTAGATTACAGTTGCCATGAAAGAATCAAAATTCATTGCATATGAAAATTATTGAGGCGAATGCAAATAACAAAAGTCTGATCACTGGTTTCGCAAAGAGGACAGTCTTAGCTCCCATTTGATACCCATACACCAAATTTTAGCTGCATACTTTATTTTTAATAAGTTTCAGTATTATTGTCTGAATGTTCAGGAGGGGTAATCTCAGAAACCACAGGTACGGAAATTCGTTGTGGTCGAAAGGTTATAAGTGATCTTCCAATAGGGAGGGTAGGTATGTTGGCGCGAATGATGTTTTATCTGTTGTTAATTTTCCTGTTTTTTTTTTTTTATTTTTCACACATTAACGACAAATCACCATGGCAAGTGCATCTTGCGAAAATTGGTAAGCTTACTCAAAAATACATACGAACTTTTTCGATACACTCTTTCTTGTCGCAGATTTTATCTTTTTTTAATGTAAAAAAGGGCTCTGCCCTGGACTCTTCATTTCTTTTCAAAGATTTCAATTTCACTCCGCTCAATTCTCAAAAAATTAAACACCTTTTTACAGGCTTCTAGACTTATCAATAAACAGAATATGATTTATATGTTCAACAAATTATTCACAACAAACAAATTAAAAGCACTGTAAAGTGACTAATTGTTGCCATTTAACTGATAAGGGCAACAACCCAGTGGCCAGATGTGAAGAATTATATTTGACATCATAAGACTCAATGGCAGAGAGTAGCGATAAGAATTTACCATTGTTATTGGCTTATTAGTCACTTTTGCACATGAAGCGCAAAATTTCTGATTAGGTATAGGTATTATGCACAAGTTTCGGTCATAAAATAAATGATTATTATGTGCATCATACAATGAAGTGAAAACAAGTTTTTAGAAAGATTTTGCAAATAAACGCATCGAGATATTTTCAACAAACATTTGCAACCTTCAATTCTACTTAAAATTATGTATGTAGCTAATTAAACTAAAATAAGCAATCTCTATGTATATGTAAATAAATTATTTACAAAAAAAAAAAAACAATAAACAAATGCTTATCGACAGATAATAATAATTTTGTAATGAATTTTCGTATCTTATTCGACTTCTTTGTTTCTTTTTAAAGAAAACCAAAGTAAATATTTGTTCACTGACCTATTTGAACAAATAATTTACTGTGAATGAAGTTATATGTAACTCTAGCACCAGTAGTTATTTTTAAATTCACTTTTTTTGTAATGTTACTTATTATTATGCACAATTGTTGTTCTTTTAAGTATTTATTACTTTTATTTGCAAAAACCAAGAAAACGCTTATGTACTCGGCTCGGTTGGTTTTACGGCTAGCTAAAAGCGAAATGCAAAAAAAATGACAAATCGAATATGAAAAACCAAACTGTCAGACATCTGTCAGAGGAGACTCTAGCAGTGTTCATTTTTCTGAAATTTAAAGCAACAGGGGATATTGGAGATTGGAATACGGAGTATATACAACGGGAAATAGTGCTATATAAGTCGTGTTTTATTGCAAGCCCCTAGGAAATTGGTCGTCGGGGCTAAGCAATTTAAATGTTAAATGAAACAACAACTAATCCCCTGCAGGCTTCGCTAATGTCGTTTTCCATTCGACGTCCGGAAGCATAAAGAACTCTTCTGAAACCATTCTATTGGCAAAAATAACTGTCAACCGACGCTTCTGAGCATAGATACACCATATAAAGATGACAATCTCGGCTGTCATCCGAGTTTGCCTACAAGCTAAATCAGGGGAAATTAAGGAGAAATACGCACACATATGCACTTGGCGTCCATTCACCATGATTTATTTGCACACATATGCACTTGGCGTCCATTTACCACGAAAATGCCGGTTATTTTAAAAATGCCACGAGTATGTTCAAAAAGTTTAGTAAATGGAGCAACGAGTTATTAAGTGCTTACCTGACCTTAAATGAATACATTCCTCATACTAATTGAACTTAGATTTATAAATTGGTCTGCATAGGTAAGGAAGAGTCAGCACAAAGTTAAAATTATAACAATATAAATGAGAAAAGAATTTTTTATTTCTTATTTCCATTACGTATTTCAGAAAGAGTTTTTACAAAACATTCTAAAATGTTCAAGTGCAATTAATTAAAACGCGGATAGCACGAATGAAATTTGTTTCAGCTTATTTGGTGTTGAATTCAAAGGAAAATAAAAACACAAATAATACTTTATTAAAATATTACGTTATTAAAAATAAATTACGGTTGTCAAAGAAGAAGAAAATAAATAGTTATTTTACTTCGAGGTGATAAAATATGTCACCTTCACTTTCAAAGTGATGAAAGAAAATTTGTGAGTGGTCAGGATAACAAAACTGTCTAATTTTATTAAATTTGTGAACATAATATTTTCACATGAAACTGGGTGGACGTTTTTGAAAAACTGTAAAAAATGTAATTAATAAATACTTCCTAAACAAAATTGTACATTAGTTGTGTTTTTTGCAAGCCCGGAGAGATTTGGTTGAAAAAAAACGACATCGGGGATTAGCGACGCCATTACAGAAACAAAATGGAGTTTCCATACAAACTATCGATAACAAGTATGCAATTCACGCCGGTAACACAGTTTTTCTCCGTGCTTAAGTTAAGTCATATTTATTTATTTATAATTTTTTTTTTGTCAAATTTATGGCAACTGAAGCACTCACGAAGAAAAACGTGAAAGAATAAGCTGTCGTAAAATTCTTTTCGCATGTGCGAACGAAAACTTCTGTTTTTTGTGTTACATGAAGCAAATCGTTCGCACGCGCGAAAACGGTTGTTCGCTTTTGCCTTACAGAATGTCACCCCAGATAAATCGATACAGGGAAATGTCAAAATCTAATTCACACACCACCTAAATATAGCCCAAAAGAAATTAAAAAGTAAAATTATAGCTTTAAGTTATGTTTGGTTTACCTATTTTTCACCACAGGAGTTTGAAAAAAAAGTCGAACTGTCAAAACAAAACAAACTCACCCGGTTAAATTGTTGTTGGATTTCACATCTATTCATGGACACAAACTTAAATTACAAATACAACAATGTAAACAAATGGGTGTTGGAGGGTGAAACGTACGAAAGATTGTCATCTTTATATGGTGTATCTATGCTTCTGAGAAGAGGATTTCGCTTCTCGATTTGAAATCAGAATCCACTCAAGAAGCACGAATACATTTCAGCTCTAACGTCAGAACAAACTCACTCAAAATCACTATATTCACCATTCAATTACTCAACTTCATAAATCTGTTCTCAAAAGCTTCAAATCCTAAAAGTTCCATAATAAAATCCAAAGAAAAAGCTCTTGAATTTGATTACAATTGAGAAAGGTAACTCTGTTTGGATGAGCACAATTTCAATACACACATCGTAGATCACGACGACGATGCACGATCGTTCATCGTCAGTATCCCTTGCCCTTCAGCAGTGGGATACAGTGGTCATGGTACGATGCACGCAGAATTACAACAAATCATATAAATTATACGTAAGTCAGTGGCAATAGAGTATAGGTAGATATTTCTTTTGCAGGCAAATACAAAATCATGAACTGGCAGGGCATTTCACCGACACGACAATTCACGAATACAATGACAACATTTCAAAGTTGAGTAGAATTAGTTAGCACTGTTCCATTAGATTTCAGAATCCTCGAGTGAAACCAATGGAAAACGACATAAGAGCTAAGAATTCTCGGGACTTAACTTATGCCGGTCGTCCACTAGGCGCTCAACGCACAAATTTCAAATTCAACGCACTCAACTCTAATGTACCGTGCCTTCAATTCTATTTAACCAAGGAGTTGGATTCAGTTGTTGACCGTTGCTCAACGAATTGCTCAACAAGTGTACGGGTAGTGTAGCTCGTGTTGCTCATTGAAAATGTTCGATCAACGCGTTTTAGCAACATTTTTTAGGATAATAGCCGTGTTTTTTTTGCAAGTCCATATGGATTTGTCGAAAAAAACGACATCGGGACTAATAGTTTTACACGTAAATACCACAACAACTCAAATCCATATAGACTTAGCTAAGTCCAGATAATTATCGGGACTTACGTACTGTAAGTAAGAAGTTCCTAAGTCCCGATGTCGTTTTTTTTCGACAAATCCATATGGACTTGCAAAAAAACACGCCAAATGTGTTGAACACTTTTGTTCAACTAGTTGATCAACTTTTTAATTTTCTCTGGGGTTCGTTGCGGTAGACGTATGATATTTCTGATGCGTTGCGTTATTGGTTGCGATGAACTTTGTGTGTGTACGTGTGTTCCGTTGTCGTCAACTTGCAGTTGTAGCTCTGTTCTCGGTTTTTTTATTTTTCCTAGGTAATGATGGAAGGTGATACAAATATATGGACAACGGGATTAACTGTACAATTAATTTACAGTTGTTTTTGTAATTTCATCCCGTGTCGATCCCAACTGTCTATATGTGCGATTTTTACACACCATTCTCATTTCTTATCTGCAATCTAGTTCTAGCTTGTAGGCAAATTAAAATTGCTGCCAGGGATTCTCATCTTCATATGGGTAATCTCAATTTGTGATGTCAGGTTTGAGTTTCTGTTTATCGTGGTGCGTTGAACACGTTCCCCAATGAGTGATCCTTGGTTAAGTGTACGAAGGCATCAACTCGTCCATCAACTTTTTGAGCAACCATATCGAAAACGCAGTTGATCAACTCGAAAAAACTTTTTTTTCTGTCAAAATCGAACAAGTTTATCAACTAGTGTTATTCTAGAGGTTAATCAACATTTGAGTAAGTTGGTGAACTAGGTGTACGAGGTTATTCAACACTGGAATAAGTTTAAAGAGTTGATCAACTAGGTGTACAAGGTTATCCAACATTTTTGAAAGTTGGTTAACTATGCGTGTAGGGCTTCCAACGCATTTTGTTCAACTTTCGTTTCACAACGTGAACAACGTAAGTTGCTGCACTAGTGTAAGAGGTTAAAATTTTGTTTATCCAACGAAAGAGTTGAATACAAAGTTGGTTGAACTTGTCGCGCACGTATAGTGGACGACCGGCATTAAGCACTGAGAAAAACTGTGTTGCCGGGGTGAATTGCATGCTTGTTATCCATAGTTTGTATGGAAACTCCATTTTGTGTCTGTAATGGCTTCGCCGATGTCGTTTGCTTTTTCAACAAAATCCCTCCGGGCTTGCAAAAGACCATGGGTATGGCAAATCTTCGAGTCTTAAAAAATATTATGGACAAATCTTATCAAATCTTGGTTAAAACAGGGACATACCTACAAAATATCGAATTATTGCATCTTCCCAACATGCGTCCTCCTTACAACAAGCAATTTCTCTTCTTTTTGCTATCTGTACTTCCACTAATTTTTGTCGTGAAATTCAAATGCGAAATGTCGTTTTACAGGATTTATTTTAAAATGCGATATTCCGTTAGGTGATGTTTTATTATCATTTTGACTATCATTTTGGCTACCAAACAAGACTGCAAAACTGTAAGCCAATTTAAATTTAGGTTTCTGTCAAAATTAGCGACTTAACACAATGGGACCGGCACAATGGCTAATATTTGAACATTTAGTTATTCTTGAAATCTGCGTTAACTTTACTTTGTCTGGATTTACATTGACCGCTTTTGCAACGCTGAATGGGCAAATGGTGTGAAAATAGAAGGAACATCAGTAAAATCCTTTTTTTTTCTCCTTCGCACTCATTAAACTTCGAAAAGTTTCCATATGTCAAGCCTCAAGACAAGAGGCATCATGTAAAAGGTACCCGACTGGAACAGATTCGCTTGATTTTCAATTTCATCTCAATCGAATTACTCTTCAACTTATGGAGTAATGTTTAGCAAATATTAGTTAAACAAAAACAAACTATTTATTTTTTATTTTAGTTACTATTTTTTATTCTTCCTTAAAAAAAAGACGTGCTAGTTAAGGAAACTTCAATCAAACAGAAGTCCCTACATCCAGCTCTGAATACATTAACTTAAGTGATGAAATAAAAAAAAAAATTTAACAGAAGAAAATTCCATTTAAATGCTTCTTTCATTCTTCCTCCATAGGAAGTACCTTCTTTCATTTACTTTGCGTTTGTGTGTGACATTAATTTAACTATTACTATGAATAGCTTTTTTTTTTCTTTAAAGAACTCTAGGACTCATCAACTGGACAACAATAGTGATGACGTTTTTTTTTTTTGTTGGAATTAAATTAAGAAAGCCTTACTGGGCAGACTTTTGTCCAGCAATTCGCCGCAGAAGTCGATTACCACACAGGAATGTCACTGCAGCAATTGGAATTAATAGACGAATTGTCTGGAACATGTCTAGTCTCAACCAGAAAAGACCAAATAGGCCAAGAATGGATCCGAGACCAAGATGGAATCCAATTGTGCTCAGACTGAAGGTGAAATTTGAGACATTTATGCCAAGTTTTGCCCACAAAATGAACAGCAACACCAATGGAGTCAAGCAGAGACCAGTAAAGATGTCGGACACCAGGCGTGCTGGACGTTTCTCAGGTACACGGAACTGATGAACGATTTCTGGCCTTGGTGCACGAATTGTTTGAGATTGGTTGTCTGAAAGACAGAAATAAGATTAAAGAGAGAAAAATATACAAACAAATGTCATGATTTACCCTTGCGGGCATCTTGGGAGAATTTCAGCTGAACATTGGCCACATGCCATTTGAATGAGTTCGACAACGACGCATCGCCCACGATTAATTCCAATTTATAGACTCCTGATTTGTATCCAAAATCACCTCCTCTGGCACCGACATCCATGTCAAATTTGTATGCCTTGGAGGAATCCTGCTCAGCAACATAGATGATTTCTTCGTCGGTATTTTTGTTAGCCAAACGCACAAATGCCTGGTGGACGGTCATCATTTTTGTTGTGCCATCATCGACGAGGGCGGCTTTCATGATTAACTTTTGAGTGTGGTCAGCAGAGAGGGTCTCGGTGAGTGTGCTAGGGAACACAACTGATTGCTTTTTGATGGAAGAAGAGGCATCCGAATCCCCGACGCCAACTTCCAACGAATGAACCTTCACTTTGCCGAGGACCTTGAAATTCAGGGTTTGGGTGTAGCTATCGGCGACTATGTCAACAGTGTAAATGCCTCTGGCTGGTTTAAATGTTATTAAATCTGCAGCATAGGTTGTCTTGTCGGAACTCTTTGAGACGAATTGAACTTTCTCAGCCAGAACAGTGTTTCCTTTCTTCACAACAACTTTGCCTGTGATGCCAAGTGCGAACGGTGACAAAGGTTTGCCAAGGAGATCCACAATTTCGATGGTCAGAAGAGGAGATTCAGCTTGCAATTGACCATTTCCGATTAATTGAATGCAAATAGGAGCCACCTGGTTGAAGATACAAGTAATTTTGTGTTTATTAATTATTGTACATACCTATTTCCTAATGGTTTAAAGACAGAAAAGACAAAGAAAGATAACCATAAGGCATCTGTGTCAGCGTGTACGCTATTTGTTTTACGGTACAGAAGATTTTTATTTCGTAATTTAGTACACTCAAAGTCGGTTACTTCCTCATTCAAAGTCAACTCAGAACATTTTCGAATGAAAGACAATTTCTATCGCTTTCCTAAATTCCTTATCAAATAACTTACAACAAGTCTCACTTACCTTCTTGTCAGCTTCGGCTAAGGTTTTCAGGGCCTCGATCAAGACATGAACTCCCTTGGCTGTCTGCACAGAGCGACGACTTAGGAAATATGTGGCCAGTTTAACAGCTTGTCCTTCGGTAACGGGAGCTGGTTTTCCCAGAGCTTTGGTAACCTTAAAAGCTCCATTGACAATCAACGCTGTGATACTGAGGCCGCCTTCGAACTGCAACATCTTGCCATCTACTTCATCGGCTTGCACTATGGCGTCTTCCACACGATCGGCAACGAAAGCTGCAGGAGCACCAACTTCGGCGGCGATATAGAAAGCGTAGCCCAGACTGCTAAGCGAATCGTCCTTCTTAAGGATATTCTGTAGGTTCTTGGCGATTTTGCTGGATGTTGCGGCATCGATTGTCACGCCCATGGCTTTGGAAGCGAAGAGATTGAAGAAGATCTCTTGAGCTGTTGTGGCGTCCTTGCTAAATGAACTGGAAATTTTGTTGAGGACTGTCTGAGGAATGGCCACTGTTGTACATTTCGCGTTCTTATGAGCTCCAACTAGGTAGAAGTTCTTCTCGAATTCCTGTGGGAGAAGAGTCACGATGAAATAAACTATCCCAGCAAACCTCGAATTAAACTTACATTCAATTTGGATTCCAGGTAAATGGCATGAATTTTCTTGCAAAGGGCGGCCTTCTCGGCTTCGTTTGTGGTCTCGACATTCACGGTGGAGTAGTAAATCGATTGTAAGTCATTCGATGACAGACCATCGATGAAGACCTTTTGTAGGCGTGATAAGTCCGAGGAACTGAGATGACTAGAAACGGTGTGCAGAGCGGTGGTTGGGGCACAGAGTTGTGTTCCCAAGAGTAACACAAGAATTCCTACAGAAAGCAAAAGTTTTTTTCATTTCATTAATAATTTTCAATTAGAGAAAATTCAATTTTTCATGGTTCATCGAAGTCGAACGAGAAATTTGTCATGGAACCGGCGGCGGCCGCGGTGCAAGTCGAAGATTTATATAAACAAATATCAGTTTGGAGATGAATTTTATATTGAAATTAAAACCAATGGCTCTTGATGCTTTCTTACCTAATTTAAACATGATTTTTGAGATTTGTGTGGGCACAAAAACGTGATAAATAATTTTCTTTTGCGTTGAAAATTTATCACAACCAAATCGAGAAGCACAAAAATTGACAGACACGTCAGCGGCTGGAAGAAGCAGCCCGGCAAACAGAAGTATCTTTTTAGTACTATTTGTGGTGTTTAGTACTTGAAGTTTTCTTACCGAAAAGTTAAGAGTATGGTTGGGAATTATGGTTTTGTAGTAGATGTTTGATTTTTTCGATTTAAGTTGTAAACAGAAGAGTCAAAAGTTATATGTAACGATTTCATCAGAAATTTGTTTGTTGTTTTTCACTATTTGTGCTGAAAAAAGAAATATAACACGATACGATTATTCCAAAGAAGATTTTTTGTCGCCATCTTGATTTTCATTTGAATTCCTTGACAAAATCAAAAAATGACTTTGAAATTTTGCACTGCAACATTTTCTACCGTATCGCTGTTAGGCCAGGCGGGTACACGCAACTAAATAGTTTGGTTTCGATTTTGAGCACTATGGGATTATATGAGAGTCCGCGCACATAAACCGGCGCGCACTCCCATATAAGCCCATTGGCCTTAGGAGCATTACGACAGCGAAGAACTGTAAACTTCTCACTTTTAAATCCAGGAACCAAATTACCACTGATCGAATGAGTGCCATCAGTGATCGAATGAACTAGTAAAACCTATGGGGATGATGGCTCCATAAAGTGTGCGGTAATGGCAAACTCACATAATTCAGTCAAGTATTACTCGATAACTGATGTGGTAATTCGGCCCCAGTTCACTACCAACAAATTTCGTCTATAGATAGTAAACGGCCATATTATTCACTCGATTCATCCAGATTAAAAATTTAAATCCAGATGTTAAGCATACAAATTCAATGTAAATACATCTGGATTAAAGTTTTAATCTGGATGTATATAGTCAATACAAAAAATTATAGTGTAATAGGGTTATTGGCACGTAATTTTCAACCATATTTCGTTATTGCGTTTTAGATATGCAATGAACTATATTTTGACGTGTATAGAGTATTTAGTCCAAACCAACGACTATACAAACAAAAACCAAACGTAAGGAAAAAAGAGGTAGGTATACAACACAGTTGTCACTTATCGTATTGTTTTAATTTCATGAGATGATCCACATGGATCATCAGCGATAATAAAATACTGCGTATGTTACCGACATTTAAAGTTCAAATCTTAAATATTTTACAACAGCGCAACACTCTTTGTCCACTTTTATATTCACTAATTTGCTGGCTAATTTATAGGCACTTTTGATTTTTGTTATTGTTTACCGAGAGAAATTTTACTGCTCTAGGTATAAACTTACTAATAATAGCCGTTTTTATTATCAGGGATGATCCATATAGATCATCAAAATACATGCATTACAACAACGACACGAGATCCTGCTCTCTATCGGGATCACGTTTCATGAACTAAAAGTTTAGTTTTCGCTATTGCTTCTCAGCTTTGCAAATGGTTAGGAATTGTGAACTGTGTAAAGAAAAAAGAAAACCAATAAATGAAAAATAAATAAACGTAAGGAAAAAACAGATAGGTATACAACACAGTTGTCACTAAGATCCGTATTGTTTTATTTTTATGAGATGAGATGGATCATCGGCGATAATAAAATACGGCTAATATACGACTTAAATTTATTTTTGATATGTAAACATCTATGCTGGTGGTAGAGTGAAAAAAAACGTGAACGTTCGTGTGCAACGTTACGATCTGCATACTAGGATGGTTGCGTTCAGTGAAAAAAATCTTAATATCCCCTTTAAGCAAAAACAAGTCCATTTTGGATCCGCGCACGTTGATGCTTACACATATTAACCGTGAGTCCCGGCACTCACACCAATTTTTTTTAATCACTTTTCTAGAAAAATAAATTTCCTTTTTAAGGGACCATTTATGTTGCTCCCCTACCAGTGCGGACAGAAAAATCCTTCAAGTTTACATCACCAGTGATTCGTAGTGTATATTCAGGAAAAAACATTCATGCCAAGGATCACTATACAAAATTAAAAGAATCATTGTTCATTTTGAACCCTAAATCTAGTACTAATATTAGAGGCCACGTACTTTGTATTAAAAATATAAAACCCTCAGCAACTATATTTTCAAATTGATTGAAAAAAAAAAAATTCAACGTATTTCTCTCTTCTACCATTCCTCTTTGATCGGGGTTTCCTTAAATTTGTTGTTTTTTTCTAACAGGGTTTGAAACACAGATTGAAATGAAACTTCACCTCGCACAAATGAACTATGAAATAAATGTATACCGCCTTTTCCTTTCGCCACAAGGCACACACATGTATATAACGCAAAGTGTATGGGTATAGTATATTTTGAATGTTAATGTGGAGCATTGGTTGTTGTTGTTTTTTCTTCACATTCTTTTCACGCTTCCATCGTATATTTTTATTTTGGAGCTGCGCCAATGCGCGGCTCATCGCACTCACCCATTCTCACAAAAAACAGCCACTTTCCGAGCAAGTGTGTGTGTATTTTGCATTGACTTGAATTTGAAAAATGAATCTGGGTCTGGTAAGAAATAAAAAACTGGTAAACATTTTATTGCTGGCTCAGCCGTGGTGAGTTTTAAGTTTTACATCATGACATCGTTGCTTGTCGTCGCCAGAGAAGGACGTACTGCGTCGATTTTCCGTCGTCGTCTCTAATTTTAAATTTTTTATTTGTTACAAAAAAAAATATACTTACATAGAAGCTGGTTGTCTGGTCTGAGCACACCACCGCAGACAATTTTCGCTGTTCTTCTTTATTGTCACACAATTTAATAGACAACATTTATCTTAATCGAATGTTTATTTTCGATTAAGTGCGTTTTTATATTTTGTTTTGCTATTTAAAAAAAAATTAATAAGTAATAAAAAATGTGTTTCTTGGTTATTGTTTTGCAATATGGAATTGCCTTGCAACGGTATTTGTCATAATAAAACTATACGTCACAATTTTACTACCATCGTGCGTAAACTCGGTGATCGAAGTCGTTTTCGTTTTTTGTTGGGGTAGTAAATGTGTGTGTGTGTGTCGGTTTGACCACTTTTATCGGGTTCTCTAGATTGTGGTGCTCGAGTTGATTGATTCGATTAATTAATTATTTTAACACATCCGGTAGTTTTACATAGAGAGGTGGAGAACTCTCAATCTCAATTCTCAACCCTTAGCAACGCCAGAGCACAAAGTGTAACAGATATCCCAAGGATATCCTTGCGAGATTCAATAATAAAGCAAACAAAATCTGTGTAAGTGTTGTAAGTGGGGGATTCCTGTGAAATAATAGTCTGCCTCTGCTCCTCCTCCTGGCCAGGAAAATCCACACAGTGAACAGAGTGAAAGTGAACAACATAGTGAAGTGTGGGGTGAATTCTCTGAATATCCTTGTTTTGTGTTGTTGTTTTTGTTTAGCATTTGAACTGAAAAGAGGTCGCTTAGAATTCCCTCCCCCATACTCACCTAACAAGTAGTCCCATTTAAGTGAAAAGTGAAGGCAAACCTGAAGCAGAGAGTGTCTATGTATCTCTGGAGAAATTTTTGTTGTTATCCTCACTTGAATATTGTCGGGTCGGGTCGGGTCGGGTCGTCATCGTTAAACGTTCAACGTTCATAGTCATCGTCACTGGTAATGCACACCCCCCGGGCGGCAGCTAGCAAGTGAATTAAGGGTGTGGAAATCATTTAACTTTAGTCACACACTGACACGAACAAGGAAACAGCAAACAAAAAAAAAACCTCCTTTAAGGATTTATTGTGTCTATTTCCTCCCACAAAGTACCAAATGAAAAGGATTAGAATTTGGCATATCAGAATTTATATATTGTTTTTTGGTTATCAATAAATCTATATACCTACCTATACAACTCTACATACACAAATGAAAAATATCCAAGGACCTTTTTACACTTTTTCTTACAATTTATTCTTAAATCGTATTGAAGTGAATTATATTTAAATATGTACCTAGGTACATACCTATGTAGTTTCTTTTTTATCCTTATCCTATACCTATAATCTTATCAATCAAATAATCTTATCGAATAAAATAAAGTGAAAAAGGATTAAAGTACACATATAGGGAAATTAACCTACAACATAATATTCGTGCATTCGATTTATAAAAAGTGTAAATGACTCGTGGTCATTCAAGCATAAAAGTATAAGTTTTCTGTTGAAGGACTTTATACCTACCTATCTTTTTGATCGACGAATAACACTGTATCCTTTAGATACATGCATACCTATAACTAAGTACTTCATGTGTAAATCAAAAAAAAATATATACCTATTTAAAACGCGTGAACAATGTGAGTGACTTAAACAAAAAAAAAAATATTAAACAAAAATGTTTAACCTTGTATCGGAGTGAAAAGGATATTTTTCTTACCGTCGGAGAAATTTTTTTTCTCTTGAAGGTCTTTCGTCGTTGGCAACGAGGGTCACGCAATTTATTGCATTGGAATTTTGATTATAACTATACAATAACATCAACACAATGGCAAAGCGAAAGGGCAACGGTAGAGGAAGTGAGTATAAGAAATTATTTAACAATTATAATGCGAGTATTTAAGCAATTCTGTAAATATTTTGAAAAGACCCTACCTTTGCTATAAATATCCAATTCAAGGACGCTGTAGCCAGTACACAGGGATCTACATTGACTGAGCTTCAATAAAACTCAAAGATAGAAGAGAAAACAGTAAAGTGTACCTATAATTTCTCTATTTTTTGTTTTTGCTTTCATCAAACATTTTTAAACCGCACCATATCCTGCCTGAGATGGCAATATTGTAACAATCGTTTTGCAGCTTTAGTGAGATCTTTCTTTAATCTAGTACTAAAGCCGGCGTACACGATTGAGTCCCATTGGCTCAGCCCAGCCAAATTGCATCGTGTGATCGGGCTCCGTAGAGCCATTTGGATTCAAAGGCTCCGATCAAAATGGCTCGATCCTGTACGGCCAGTTTACATTTAAATTGAGTAGTAAAATAAGGTGTACGTTGTCGTCTCCTTGTCGAACATTAAATTGGCCCTCTTATAATATATACATATGCAATTATTCTGAATCTGTAAATGCCCTTTGCAATGCTCGGGAGTGAAATTTTTAAATTACCTGCATAACTTTAATTAACTTACAAAAATTCCTGATAAGGCTGTGCTGAATGGTTTCACGGTAGTTCTTTAGACCCCTTTTAGATGAGGAAACAAGTTGACAGAGATTTTTTGACATTTTCTTTTAAAAGATGTGTTCCCTTGGGCTCCAGTATCTACTGCCAAGTACTTCTGGCTGCAGTCAACTACTTCTACTCTGTGGTCGAAGTAGTTCAAAGTAGTTCATGAATCTAGTTACAGAATGTTTCCAAACAAGAAAAATACATCACAAATCAAAAGAAATTACGTAGTAGATTATTGTTGTTGACATTTTTCTAATTAAAAGTAAAATACAAAAACAAACAATCGAAAATAAATTGATATTGAGGTTAGGTTTTACTTTTTTCAAAATGAAAGCATTCCATTCATCATCTACTGGGAAGTACTAAAAAGTACTTTGCAAAACCCAATGAAACACGGCTAATATCTTCTCAAATCTCCTGTTACTCGCCTCGACAAGCAATTTCATTTCTTTCCTCTTTTCGGAAATAATTTAAGAAATTTATTTTTCTGGGTTCAGTGCCCAAATTATTTTATGAAATCTTATTTGCAATCATACCACGAATGAAAGAAAGTGTCAATAAGTATATAGAGACAAACTAAGTTCACCACCCGGAATTTCAACTCAACTTCTCGACCCTAAATGAAATGGTGAAAAAACAGTATAGACGTCAGTCGAATTCAAGTACACGTCAAATTATTTCTGCTTAAATGCTTAAATCGATTTCATAAAATGTGTGGTTCGAATTGGAAATTTTATGAAATGAATTATTGCTTATGGATGCCTAGCGTAAGGGGCGATTAAAACGTCAATTTATAAATTGAAAATAATCGATAATAGGTAAATGTAATTAAAGCTTTTCTTATTTACTTAAACAAATCGACACGACATTTTGATATTGAAATTCATATATGATAACCTGATGTGTATTATTATTAAAATAGAAAGACGTCTGAGAATGCGATGTCTGTTCTCGTATAATGCAGATCTAAAACCGCGTAGGTATCTACTCGTTCATACAAAAAACTGCTATATCATTATTTTTAGCAGAACCACATTTAAGTTTTGTTTAAACAGAAAAGGTACTTAAATCTAACAATTTGTTTTTGTTTTCCAATAAATTGAAATGATTCACAATCTTATTATCTTAGAAAGACCAAATTAACGATAGCCACTTATCACATCATCAATTTGAGAGAGATTAATTCCATGTATTATTGCAACACTCATCTCAATCAAAATTAAGCTGCATAATATAAATCTTGTTAAGTGTAGATTTACGTAGTAAACAAACTCCCATCGATAAATACCCCTAATTATACATAATCTACAACCATTAAAATTCCAATTTTCAACAAAAAATAAAGATCACTTCTTATCAGCTTCCCTATACCTACCTATATGGATGTATGTATTTTCTATGATGAAGTAATCAGTGATATGTAAAAATACGAGCCCCCCGAAACACTCCACACCTCATAATAGGGGTCATCATCAGTTGCGCACATTATGATAAGATTCCTTATTTTCTTTGTTCAAAATTAACTGAAAAATAAACTAACATGCTTCGTCAACGAACGGTGCTTACGTCAATATGTCTAATTCCCTATCTGTGTGCGATTGTGAATCTCTGCGTTGTTCTACCTAAAGTCATAAACCTTCTCGTATAGTATCTATACAATAACACAATACTGGTGCTTCAATTAAAATTTAATTTTTAATAATAATTAATTCATCAAGTATCTTCACTGATGCTGACTGAATGACATTTCAAAATTCACACACCCCGCAAGCAAATACAGCAATACGAACCAACCGCAAGGTATGGCGCAATAATGGCAAAATGAATGTTTTCACTTGTATTTGTATGTACATATACATATGTACATACATACATATATATTCGTGACCGCATTCTGTCCGTCTGTTGAATGAAAAGAGAGATTAAAGGTTATCATAGGACAGTTGGATGAATAGCAAAGAGAGCGAGGGGTGGTTTGTTTAACAAAAAATATTTGTATTTCCTACAACACAGCCATATCAATTCACATCAGATATAGACATGACATAAACAGCAAAATTGATTATTTCTAAAGAGACAAACATAAAAAAAGAGAAAGATGCGTTTTTTAAACTTAGTGTTTTTGTCGATGTAGTGGCACTCACTGCAAGATGACAGATTGCGGTCATGAAATTCACTGAGGGTGGCGCCCAACGCCGCGCCGGGAAGCACCATATGCCAAGATGTCCTAACAAAAAGACGCACTTACACTTTAAAAGGGAATCTGTGTCATTAAAAAAAAAATGTAAGCACTCATATTAATGATAGAAAAAATGTATAGGTATGTATCATTGTATCTATTGTACTAATTGGGATGTAAAAATGTACCGTTTGACATCCTTGAGTTTTTATTAGTTATACATTCATATTCGTGTATGCTCTCATCTTATTTCGCCCTTGTGCAAAACAGACTCTCAACTCAACCTCAATGGGAATTTCTTCGTTTTGAGATACACGAGGGATGATGCAGAAAGATTGAAAACAAAAGCGACAAAACAGATATTATGTACAAAAGATACACTACATTCCCGTAGACAACAAAACGAGCGCGCAATAGGGTGTAATGAATAAATGAGTCCTCAGAAATTTAACTCGAAACTGCTGCGTGTTTAGCGTAGCGAATTTGAATTGAAGTAGTATTGGTTTGGGTTGTTATATTGTTTGCAACTTAGTGTGACCAATGTGCGTGTTCTTTTTTTCTAATATCTCTCTATTTAATCACACTAAATGAGCGCATATTAGAGAATATTTATGCTCAAGCAATATATAGTTACAATTCGAAGGAATTTAAGTGTTATTGATAAATATCAAGCATTATCTAAAAAGAACTAAATTAATTAATCTCAATTAATAAAAAATGTTGTAACTTAGTCATCTCTATTTAGAATAAATTTAAGGAAGCTTTACCAAATTAAACATTTACTCTCAGATAAAATTAACGAAATTTTTGAAACCCGATTTACAGCCTTCGCTTCTTGGCAATTATAAGTTTCTTGCTTTACTTCCAATGGTCAGATGTGGGTTATAATCCAAATCCCAGTCGAATTAGGACTGCAAAGCAAAATGCTTAAGAGGTTTTTGTGAATTCAATTAAACTCACCCTTAACTTATGTAGGTAGATTTTAAAAATGGCTTCAATACTCGTCTTTAAAAAAAAAATGAAAACCCATGAGCAATTTCGCCACAACTGGTCACACTATTTTAAATAAAATCTTTCCTATGACTATTCTGACTTAATTCAACATATTTCAACCAGACGTAGGTTTTCTCGTGAATGTTTTCAGCTATCAACAGACAGACAACAACAACAACAACAACGACAAAAACAAAGTCGACGTCAGCTCTCATTTTCTTGAAACTAGATGTGCGCATTCCGGGGCATAGTTTTTTTTCTTTTGTATTATTGTTGTGTTCTATTAGACAATTTAGTGTTTAGTTTGAAGCAAACTCAGCATGCAATACATAACGAAGGCGAACATAGAGGAACTTCATTTTTTTTTTTTTTATCAAAAAGATACAAATATACTTTTAAGACCACCACCAACTAGCAACAATCTAACTAACAACCGTTATACCTACCTAGTAGGAAAAAAAAGAATCGTTAGCTGATTGTCATAATTTAATTATACGAGTACATAATTGTGAATGTGTGTTGTTCACTTTTGGCGAACATGTGCACTATAAACGACGACCGAAGACGTTCTTACGTACGCCGCCGCACGGGGCGGATTACACATTAGGTAGGTATATGTTTTTTTTTTTTTAAGTGGATCCGATGATTTTCGGAACAGGAAACGTTAATTTTCGATTGATTTTTGATCAATCGAGAAGGTTTGCTGTGTGGGGATTGAGAAAAGTGGTGGGTGGATAAAGTGAAAAGCTGGGAAATTGAATAAGGAAACCGATATATGTAATTGCGTTAAGAATGTGTCTTGTCTGGGTGGTTTTGCATTCATTACGACGCGATAACTGAAGAAAGTGGGGGACTGGAAGGGTAAGGTCACATTTACAGTTATTTGATTAAAATATGGAATACATTCCAATTGCTTGAATTCTTTATTAAGATTTTTCCAATCTCTTTCTCTCTTTCAATCTTCCAAAAGAATTTTGTCTGTTTTTAAGTCTTAATAAGGTAGGTAGTTATGTAAATAGTTAAAGGAACTTGTTATAGATTTTTTTTTTAAATTGACGGAATACTGAAAATGTAGGCGCCTTCAGGAAAATGAGTTCTCAGAGATTTCGCTCCGTCAAAAAGTGAACAACGAATACAAAATTTTGTTTCTGAGAAATTTTGCTAATTAGGTAGGCACTTCTATTATCTGCTATTTTAACTATAGACTGACAAATCATTAGGTATATTAAATACCTATCCGTTATTTGCTGAAAATGACAGTATGGATATAAATGGCTGAAATAATGGTATTGCGTCAATTATTATGTTGTGTACCTATGTTAATCCTGCAAATGAATTTTATTCATGAAAAAGTAGTACCTACAAACAATAAAAGAGAATTTTTACTAATTAATCCGGGTTTTTCTACAGACACATAGTACAACGGGCTTTTCGTTAAAAAAAATATAGATACTTTAATTATTTTAATTTTACTATGTGCATCTGAAGACCTAATGTGTATGGTCTCTTAATTCCAACCTAGATTAAATACCTAATACTATGTATTAAGAAGGAATGGAAATACGATAAGATAGACTTTTTGTTGGGGCAGTGAATTAAGCACAAAGCTGATATTGTCTCATAAAACTCCAAGATCGTTCGTCTTCTTATCGTCCAGCTGATAGGTCCATATGTAAAGGGTGTTTTTTTTTTAGAGGTATAGAACTTTAAGTTGGCAACACTATTTGAACTGGCGGCCATTTTGACAGCTGTCAAGTGATCTTTTTTTAGTTTGGTTTTGTATTTCAACATGAATAGACTGACGCCTGAACAACCCTTCAAATTGTGCCCAAATGGGCCCAAAATAAGATTTCCGTTGATCTCAATTTTCATGAGCGAATTTTGTTTAGCGATGAAGATCACTTTTGGTTGAATGGATACGTCAATAAACAAAACTGCCATATTTAGAGTAATGTAAATCATTAAGTTTATGTTGAAACACCGTAACATCCACAAAAACTGACTGTTTGGTGTGCTTTATGGTTTGGTGGAATAATATTTAGTCCGTACTTCTTTAAAAACGATGCTGGCCAGAACGTTACAGTCAATGGTGACCGCTATAGAGTCATGATTACTGACTTTTTCGTTCATCAATTGAACAAGTGGTTTTAGTTAGACGGCGCAACATGTCACACAGCTCGTGCCCACAATGGATTTATTGAAGGAAACGTTTGGTAACCGCATAGTTTCACGTTACGGACCCGTGAATTGGCCTCCAAGATCGTGCGATGTAACGCCGCTTGACTTTTTTCTGTGGGAATATGTGAAGTCGATAGTCTTCGCCGATAAGCCCAAAACGATTGACCACTTGGAAGACAACATTCACCGCGTTATTGCCGATATACGGCCAGAAATGTTGGAAAAAGTCATCCAAAATTGGACCTCCAGATTTGACTACCAGCCATGACGGTCTAATGCCAGAAATCATATTAAAATTATAATGCCAGAAGATTATCTTTCGAATAAAGTAAATTTTATGTCAATTTAAAAAAATCGTCTTTGTTTTATTCCATTTCAAAGTTCTATACCTCTAAAAAAAAAATACCCTTTATAAAAAAAAGAATTCTGACGCATTTTGTGTTTTAAGTAGGTAACTAATCATGATTAAGGTTGTTATTTATTTCAATACGTTAAACCTAACGTTAAGATTACAATGCTCACTTAATATCAATCTAAATTTATTTATAAACAAAGTCAAATTCAAAATTGTGAAAGATCGACAACACTGGTTATTTTATTTTCCATTTCTACAGGCAAATATTGACCGTTAGAATGTTTTTTTTACCTTTTTAAGGGTGAAGATTTTTACTCTCAATAATGACAGCAAATGTTACCAAATTTAGTTAATTTTTTTGCAATCGTATTTTTTTATATATGAGCTCGGGGTATATTTCTGACTTTCTGTAAGTAACTATGTGCTACACATACATGATACATGAATAATTCTTTATTTTCGACCATAAGCTTCAACAGCGAGTGATTTGTAGGGATTTTCATGCTGATACAAAAATTGCAACTTTTTGTCAAGTTTACATAAGCCCCTGGAAAGTTTTCCAGTAGGGAAAATCATTGTTAGGAAAACATGTCAAAACTCTATAGGTAGGTAGGTAGGTACTCTTTGTGTGTCGGGATCCATTGAACAATTATAAGCTTTAAGGTGCATGGATTATTTGAAATTAAAAATGCTGCCAAAAAGCCCACAAACAGGTCTCCCAGTAAAAACTCACAAATATATTCCTACTAAAGAGAGAAACTCGCGGAGTGTTATTTTTTAGTCTCTCTATTCAAACCTTTTGGGAGTCACGCGCAAGTAGAATAACATGTCACTTGACAGCATTACAATTTGACCTTGAAAGAATTAAAAAAAATGCTCCGTAGCAAATTTGAAGCCTGTTCGGTTCTAGCTCCTAGTACAGCGGACGTACAGATGAACAGACTTACGAAAACCACTTTTTTCTACATCACACCAATAGAACTTGCCGTATATAGTGCAAGTAAAAATATCCAAGATGGTGAGTAAGCCCTCTTCAAAACCTACCTTTTAATTAGAAAACTGTGTCCTTCTTCTTCCTTCTTAATAATTGCCAGCCCCATTTTATCTTTATTGTACTCAAACTAACTTTCATATAATTTATACCTATGTTAAACTTAACCGCCCCCAATAAACCAATGTAACATTTAAACTTTAGGATAACCCTTGATTGTTTTTGAATGTATTTAAGAACTTTTCCTTTCACTTATATACATTTTCTTCTCTTATCAATTGAAATTAAATTCATTTAAATAACAACGAATACCTAAGCTAAATATGTCATACAAATAAGAAATTTGTAGGTCTACATATATATCTTTGTATATCTTCTTCTCTTTGGCATTATTACGTGATTGGCATTTTCATGAGTTCCATAAAATTTCAACTTCAAACATGTTATTTTATTATACCTCCGCATTTATTTCTCGATCCATCCTAAAGCTGTTCCTGAATACAAAATTCAATATCCATTTTATCCTCGTCACTTTGCTTCATCTTCATCTTCATCCTCATCCTGTTGCCTGTTTATATTTATGTATAAATTTCTGTTTTGTAACTTCTTACGTCTGCTAGAGCATAACCCCTACCATAAGCATAGGCGGTCGTTTTGTATCTTCAACTTCATCATCCAGAATATTCAACCCATCTGAATGTAATTGTTACCGATAGATTCCCCAGAACCCACACACAACACACTCACGATGACAACCACTGCAAAGAGCATTAACTTTATTTTTATAAAAAAAAAAGAAGAAGACAAAACTACCCTCTATATAATTCCATAATTGTAACCCCACCTCTAATAACTAGGTTGCAAAAATCCTTTGTTACGTTAAGATATTTTTTTTCTTATTTCAAAAATGATGAGGTGGATCGTATGTTGATAATAAATAGCAACCTCTCTCACCCCCCTCCCCCATACCCGTAAAAGTTTAATGACTATGCAACAGAATATTTATTATGACTCTGTGTATCCGTCTGGTAACACTAACACCAAGATTATAATATTCCAACAAAAAAAAAACATCTATATCTTCACTCCACAACAACCAGCACACGGGTGAAATGTGAAAGACAATCATCCACTCCGCACTTGACTGTGCTGGGGATTCCCTTACGTAATGCCCGATCCAACACACATTTCTGTTAAAAAAAAAAAAAAAACGAAGAAAACCCCTGATGGTTATGCACGAGAAATACTAGGTATCACACAAGGTAGGTAGGTACTTCAAAGTATGCATGTGTGTTACGTGCGTATTTATATGTGCAGGGATACAATAAGACACTCACACTAACCCATAACACACAAAGTCATTGGCAATAGGGGTAGTGTGTACATAGGGACAGATTTAAAAATGTGTCGCCTTGAGACTGTGAATTCTTGCCTTGAAACAGGTTTAACACGAGAACAACAACAGGGAGCACATTTTTGTCTTCAGAATTTTTATTTTGAAAAAAGCCTAAAAAATCTCCGATCGCATTCGGGTTTTTTGATGTGCAAACATCTATGCTGGCGGTAGAGTGAAAAAAACGTGAACGTTCGTGTGCAACGTTACGTCGTGCAACGTTACGGTGTGCAACGTTACGATCTGCATACTAGGATGGGTACGTTCAGTGAAAAAAAATCTTAAGATCCCCTTCAAGCAAAAACAAGTCCGTTTTGGATCCGCGCACTTTGATGTTTACACATATTAACCGTGAGTCCTGGCACTCACACAATTTTTTTTTTTTTTAAGAAACAAATTTCTGAAATTTCCGGCGATTTGACGTTTTTATATTTTTTTTTTGATTTGTCACGAATCTTAGAAAAGTAGGTAATCTAAAATAAAAATTTGGGCGTGATATTTATACGGTGTGATTCTCATTTTAATTTTTAAAAATTTAAGAGTTTTTCAATTGGCGTGGGTCGATTTTGCCGGCCTGTGGCGGCCATCTTGTTTTGGTGACATCTGTCAAATCTGTTTTTTATTATTCAGTTACAGATGCCAAATAACCATGGCAAGTTATACGATTGAATAGCACGTCCAAATGATAAAACTTTATTATCAAAATCTCTTGTGGCAACGATGCGTGCGTTGCGCCCATTTTACGGTTCAACGTTTGGTGACCAAAATCGAGTCAACTGATTCAGTGAACAATCAGCCGATGTTCATGAGAGCCCGGTCTTCTTCCAAAACGAAGATATAGCATTGCCATCACCATCAACGGAGAACGCTACCGTTCGATGATAAACCATTTATTTTAGCCCAAATTGTATGACATGCATCATGTGAACGATATGTCGTTCAGAACAGAATGCCGCTACGTGTCACACCTCACACAGTAAACGTCACAATGGACATTCTGCATGAACTATTTGAGAGCAAGGCTAACTCTCGCCGATGTGAAGTGAATTGGTCACCAAGATCTTCCGATTTGACACTTAACTCACTATAACGTCTATAACGGCTGACAGTATAAATCCTACAAGAAAATATTTGTAACAAAAAAGAAAGATATACAGATTTCCTATACAAAAATCATAAAAACTCGAGATATTGGTAAAAACATGTTTTAATTTTTTTTTCAAAATTTCTTTAAGATTTCCGAGAGCCGCGTATTTTAGTCATATTAAAACCTAGGGCTTGAGAAATTGTAATTTTTGGTGTAAAAGAAGTTCAAAGTTTCCAACTTCCCATTCAGGTTGAATAAGAAAATTTCAATATATTTTTTAGATTTTACATCTTTATAGAAAAAAAAAAAAATAATAAGAATATGCAGAAGAACTCTGGGTTGCATTAATCGCCCGCAAATATCTAGCGCCTTTGAAATTTAAACATATACTATGAGAAATCCGCTTATGAGCAGATATAGGAACCATACAAAAGGAAAAGACCTTATGGAAAAATAATAAAGATAGATACCTACCTACATAGAACAAAAATATAACAAGTGCAGAAGTATCAGAATATACTTACATTCATACACACATATATAGATATACTACATACCTATTTATGTAGAAATACAAAACTGTAGATATAACCTTTCAGGCTCCAATCTAAACCAAAAGGCAAACAAAGAAAATAGAAACACAGAACTACGACGACGACGGGGATGACAAGAATACACAAATAGTGCTATGTAAGAAGGGGGATTGTGGGTGTTTGGAATTATTCGGTCTCACCCAAGGTGGATTGGAATGAGATTGAAAGATATGTATGTATAGAAAAAAAAAATCCTCGGTCTTCTCTAAAGCTATTCAGAAAATTCAATGGGCAACCAAACAACACAAAACAGAACTTTCTCTGCATACTTACTTACATATTATAGAAATGCTATAGAGCAGATACAAGAAACCAAAATAGAAAAGAAAGAAGTAGGTAGTATAAAAGATGAGAAGAATAAGAGAGGCAGAAGGGTAAGTATTCGAAAAGAAGGATTCACAAGGACACACGTAGCACAGAATAGCCACCACAGCACAAAAGGACTAAACAGCGCACAACAAAAACAACAACCTCCCAAAAAGAAAAACAATACTTTTCTCTCAAGAGGATTGCAAAATAATCGCAAGGGAGCAGCTAGGCTCTTTTGCTCTTCTTTTGGCGAGAGTGACTGTTGCTATCCTTTTAACTCCCCTTGTGTTCCACCCACGTACTAAAAAGCATTTCGCTTGTTGCTCCCGCGTATATACGAAGGATATGGTGGGGGGTGGGGTGTGGGGGTGCATGTGCGAAACAAATGAAAGTTAAAAAGAAGAAGAAAAAATGTAGATAAATAAATAAAAAAGGATATGGGAAATGAAATCAGACCATAAAACTAGAAGATAAATGGGTTTCTTTGCAGATGGGGGACGAAGAGGTGGGGGATAAGTTTAGGAGAGGCAGAAAAGGTGTTGGCTGGGCTTTTTGCTTTTGTTCGAACGGCAGATTTTTCCCTCGCATTTTTGGATGACCTGATGTGTTGTTTTTGAATTGAAATATGTAAATGTAAAATAACGTTCTATGCCCGTCATTCTGATGTTGATGATGATGAACCCATGAAAAGGTGCAGTTCTAGGGCAATCCTTACCTCGCACCCATACATTCATTTTGTATGACAAACTTTGGCAGAAATGTGTGTATACGTATAGAGCTTGTAAAAAGGTAAATGTTGCAGACATGGGGTTTTTTTTTTTGGGTGTGAAATAAAGCGACAAGCGTAGTAAGTAAATGTTGTCAGTTTCGAGGTTATGTCTTCGTTTAGGTTGAAAAGATTTATTTTTGTGCATACATAGGTATTTTATAGGATATTAAGGATGAGTTAGTCTTGAAATTTGAGTGAGGATTTTGTAGATTTACATTGGAGATAATTAAATAATATATAAAATATAACTATTGTTAAATTAACGATGCATTTAATAGTGCTTCGCTTAAGGTACAAACTTTAAATGAATGAAAAATATGTTGAATATCTTAACGAAAAGGTTGTCTTTGACAAAAGACGTTATTTAGAAAATAAAAATACATATGAAGGTATTTTTTCTTGCACAAGGACATGTTAAAACTGCCGTTGGGCAATGATTTTCAAAAGATCGTGCTTACAAACGTTCAAAAGAAGCGAAGTCTTTCATTTCATGACATAGCTTCCAGTTGTCTGGTTACGTAGGAAAAAAATAATCGCTATTTATAATTAAATTGTAGGTATCTGCAACATAAAGAACTCTGTTCTGTATTTTTTCGGGTATATTTTTCTCTTCTACCATTCGTTTGACTGTTCTGTCTGGGTAGAAGACCTTTTTAAATGTTCCTGAGCAAAATACCTGATCTGCGATTAATGACAAACTGACAATTTTATGCGGAATCGATTTTTGTTATAAATTCGTTTTGATGCCTTTAGAAGAGGTACCAATAAAGTCTTCATCCCAGACACTGAGTGATATTGAAGCGTATAAGTTACAATAATAAGCATCTAATTAACCCCCTTTTAGCAATCCTTGAACATTTTTGGACAATTGGGAAATGGATATGACCCACATCTGTAAATTTCCAGCTCTGCGAGTGGTGTCAAACACAAATTAGGTGTACTTTTTTGAAGATGGCTCCCCTTAACGTAATGGAAACAAAATTTTCACAAAATTTGATCAATTTTACTATTATTTTTTTTCAAAATTTACAATTTAGGAAGCCTTCTTCAGAAAAGTACTAAAAACTATAACCTGTGTTCGAAAATACTGGCACTATGAAGCCCAGCATATTGTGTCCCAGTATGTCTGGGGAGTGTGTATGCATTATCACAATCTTAGGCTGTACGATTACGCAGAGATAAATGCTTCGCATTTACTACTTCTTGCATCTAAAAAAATCCAAAATGGAATATCAACATTTTCCATTTCTCTGAGGTTTTACCGGTCAATCCTAGTATTTCAAATATACAGAAATATATAATATGTTTTACTAAACTACAATGTAAATTGTGTTTTTTTTAGATGTGTGGTTTTCAATCTGGCAGTACTTTTTTCGGAGTTGGTCTTTTTGACAGCTGTCACTTGATTTATGCTCAGTTTGGTCTGCCATTTCATAATGAATAGACTTACTCCTGAAGAACGTTTGCAAATCGTGCAAATTTATTACCAAAATAATAGTTCGGTTCGCGCGACGCATCGAGAGCTCCGTCCAATATTCGATGAAGCTCATTTTTGGTTGAATAGGTACGTTAATAAGCAAAATGGTCTTATTTGGAGTGATCATAATCCACAAGCCATTGTTGAGACGCCGCCCGTTACATCCTAAAATAGTCACTGTTTGGTGTGCTCTATGGTCAGAGGGAATCATTGGTCCATATTTCTTCAAAAATGAAGCCGGCCATAATGTTACAGTCAATGGGAAACACTATAGAGCCATGATTAATGACTTTTTCATGCCTGAATTGGAGGATGTTGATGTGGACGACCTTTGGTTCCAACAAGACGGTGCTACATGCCATACAGCCAACGAAACAATCAATTTATTGAAGGAAACTTTTGGTGAGCGCATTATCTCGCGTCGGCGTCGTCGTGGGCCTGTGGCGTGGCCTCCAAGATAGTGAGATTTAACACCGCTGGACTATTTTTTGAGAAGTTATGTGAAGTCGCTTGTCTACGCAGATAAGCCCGAGATGATTGACGCCATGGAAGAGCATATTCGGCGCGTTATTGCTAACATACGGCCCCAATTGCTGCAAAAAGTGTTCGAAAATTGGACCTCTCGGCTGGAATTTATTCGATCCAGCCACCGTGGGCACTTGCCCGAAATCATTTTTAAAACATAATGGCAAACCCTTATCTTTATAATAAAGCTAAATTCTTGGCCATAACATTAAATTATATGCGTTTTATTTCTTCTTGAAAACCACACGCCTAAAACAAGCACCCTTTATAAATCATAATTTAATTTTCAAAATAGTAATAATACAGACTTAAGATAAATATGGATCAAGCTCCTATTTTTAACCGAATTACCTTCTAAGTTGATTCAAGTATAAGTTTATTGAATAATTCAACTTAAACTATTGAAAGAGTAACCCAACATAAAGTGCGTCGTATTTCAAATAATGCGTTAAAACAAAGGAAACAATAAAAATAAATTGACGAAAAAATAATAGCAGCCATAAATAAAGGGTTTTCCAATAAGAGGTGTTATTTTGAATAGCCCGCTATTTCGGTAGCTGTCACTTTTGAAGCTGTCATTTTTTGACATTTGACAAGTAGAAACTACGCCATTAATAAAAATGGAACGATACACGCTTTAACAACGCATTGAAATTATTAAAATTCACTATAAAAATGGTGAAAATTTGGCAGAGACGGTTCGTAAAACTAAAACATTTTTGGGTCGTCGTGAAGCACCTTGTCGGACCGCAATACAGAAATTGGTGGACAAATTCGAGCTGTTGGGACAAGTTAGTGATGTGAAGAATAAAACCCGTGCACGTCGCTCAAGAACAACTGAGAATATTGCTGTTGTAGCCCAAAGTGTTGAAGAAAACCCAGGTTTGTCCATTCCTCGTCGTTCTACGGAATTAGGCATTCCACAAACGTCATTACACCGTATTTTGCATAAAGACTTGGGCCTTAAGGCTTATAAAGATCAGTTAACACAAGAACTCAAGCCGGCTGATCATCAACAACTTCGTGTCTTTGCTGATTGGGTCCTTGAAATGCATAAAAATGATCCGGAATTTCATCGAAAAATCATCTTGACTGATGAGGCCCATTTCCACCTCGGAGGCTACGTCAACAAGCAAAACTGTCGCATCTGGGGCTCGAAAAACCCAAGAGTTATTGTTGAAAAGCCTTTCCATCCTCAACGCGTGACTGTTTGGTGCGGTTTATGGTCCGGCGGGGTCATTGGACCTTACTTTTTCGAAAATGAGGCAGTTACGGTCAATGGATTGCGCTATCGAGAGATGATTAATGATTTTTTATGGCCGGAATTGGATGGTATTGATCTGGACAACGTTAACTTTCAACAAGACGGCGCTACGTGCCACACAAGCAATGAAACCATCGATCTTTTACGGGAAAAGTTTCCGGACCGTGTTATCTCTCGAAGAGGTGATCACAATTGGCCACCGAGATCTTGTGATTTAACACCTTGCGACTTCTTCCTTTGGGGCCACGTGAAAGATAAGGTCTACGCCAACAGCCCAGCGTCGATTCAAGACCTCAAAGATGGAATTCGTGAGGCTATCGAGGACATAGGGCAGCCACTTTGCGATTTGGTTATGGAAAATTTCATGAAAAGGATATGGTCCTGTGAGCGTGGTCGTGGCGGCAATTTGGCTGATTTTGTATTCCATTATTAACGGCATACCTTCCTCTTTATAATGAAATAAACATCCGATCATTTATCTCAAAAAATGCCATTTTTCTTTGAATATCAAAATAACACCTCTTATTGGAAAACCCTTTACCTACCTATCTATGCCTTTACCTACCGGAAATTCTATCAAAACTTAAAAAAAAACACCCCTCTTATGCTTTTTCTAGAACACTGTGCGTTTATAAATTTAAGTGTTTTTAAACATTTAATTGATAAGACCCTAAATTGATTTCTTATCAAAATATGTGCAAAATTCGAAAAAAATCTATTTTCAAGCACATTCTAAAGTTTGAATTCGGGTTACTAGGTGCAATAAATTAATTTCATTCATACTAATAAGTCTTATCAATTAAAAACAAAATAAACTAAATTTATTCTCAGATATAGGTAGGTACCTAGGTAGATATAAAAACTAACCCAACAAAGTCAAATCTTAACTGTTTCAGAAATTTCAATCTTATCAATACCTACACTTAAACCCCATGCGAAATATATTTAAATACTTATATTTATACCTATCAACCTACCTACATATAAACGAAACGACTTTTTAAATTCTTGATTCAATGAATCACCTTTTTCAAGTTAGGGATAAAATAAATTAGTAATCACATGTTAAAAGATAAGATTGAAGTGTTTGGTAAGCTTATTCCTCTTCTTTATTTGAATTTATCCAAGTTTGCAAAATCCTAATAGCGTCTGCCATTATATTACATCAAATCTGAAATAAACCTTGAATCATCTCTGCATTACATTTGTGACGTAACCCTTATCTGGTATATCAATAACTAAGCGAGAATTCCTTCATAATTATCATTATATATTTATTTATATAGAATAATATTATTTCAATTCATTAAAACAACAACGCAAAGCTCAAAAATTACCTTTCTTATCATAGAAATACCATTTTGTTTATCAACAAAAAAAAAAAGGAATAGGTACTTTGCTATAAAGATTGAAAAAAGCAACACCCTTTTGTTCCATGCGATTTTTACTGCGAGGAATCAAAATGAAGTAAACCTACACATTTTGCCAAAATATTATTTATTTTAGATATACACATACAAACATCCATAGATTCGTTTTTTATTTTCTCATTAAAATACAATAATATTTTCGCAGGTGAATCATTGCTTTTTACCTGGAAAGCCAAATTGATAGGTCTTCATTTCTTGTTTTATTGTTTCTTTATCGATTCGTTGAATTTAGAATTCGATTTTTTTTTTTCTTTGGATTCGCGTGTTTCATCATCATTATCAACAAAAATCATCGTCGTAGCCGTCGTAGCCGTCGAAGCCATCGTCGTCGGTCGTCGTTAACGAAATCTGTTAAAAAAAAACTCATCCAAGAAAATAACAGCGAATCCGGTGTGCTGACTGTTCTACGAAGCATACACAACTTTTTAGGTTGCCTTCAAATAGGGTTGTCAGATACCAATATTAATAACAATAATTCAAGACTGATTTTTCAAAAAGACATAGGCTAATAAATCAATTGAATTCGAGCAAGTTTGATTGCTTCGAATTTTCGCAAATTGATTCGCTGTTTGCCACCTTTTAGTTTTTGTACTCCAGTTATCTTGTGTCCTTGAGTGTATACCTATTCAACCATTGAGCCATAAAAGGTATCACAGATGAATAAGCCTGAAAACACTTCAGATGAAACAAAACGTGCTTTTCTGTCTTATCTAACAAGAATCTATTGATTCCTATGAACCAAAACACACCAACCAGGCGAAACAAAAAAAAAAACATGTTTTTGGTTTTATGTTTTAATGACTGATTGTCGAAAATACATGGCTTTGTATATGACCAACTCACACCGATCGAAATAAGTTTGTCTTTTAACCAGCTTCGTTGTCGATTATTAAACACGTTCTTATAGCGCAACCCACACCAGATAAGGCGAAACAAAAAAGCAAAGGCAAAACAGGAAAAGATGTTTCTTTTTCGATGGCAATACAATTTTGTTTTTCAGAAAAAAAATTGTTCTTGTTGTTGTTCGTTTTCCAGTGGGTGTTTTAATTATTTGCAAGTTCTCGTTGAAAAGAAAAATTTGTTTTTTTATCTCAATACACACACACCAGTCGAAAAAGAAAAGTGAAATGATTTTGTTTGCTTCATTGTGTTTTGGTTTGTGTGTTGAAGCAAAACACGTTTTTTGTTTAACTCATTAAACCAAAACGTTTTATCTCATCCGGTGTGTTTTAAGCCTAAATTGGAAGATAATTGAAGATTGGAAAAATCAAATCAAACAGAGTTAAGTTTTAAAGATAAAAATACTTTGAAAAATCCCACAAAGTTGATTCCTACTTTTGTAAGCACTTAAAAACTACGAGAGTATTTATGTATTGTATAATTTGTTTCAACAAAAAGTATGCTATAAAAAAGGAGAATATAAAAATATAAATTTGATGTAGCTTTCTTGAATTCTGAAGTGTTTACCCCATTTTACCCTATATAAAGATACCCTATCTTTAAAATTATTTAACCCTTTATCCATCCTCAAAAATTGTATGATTTTTCAAACACAAAAAGAAAGTCTTAAATCAGACCTGTTGTTTCTGAAATAAGTTCGTGAACATTCAAACAATTATACGGCTCCGAGATCTTAACACCCCATATGTGGGATATTCGCTAAAAAAGTAAGCAACCTAAATATCAGTAAATGGTTAAGAAAAAGGTCATGAAGTATCAGAAATTG
The DNA here is from genome assembly GCA_932273885.2 of Leucozona laternaria. Classification (NCBI taxonomy): domain Eukaryota; kingdom Metazoa; phylum Arthropoda; class Insecta; order Diptera; family Syrphidae; genus Leucozona; species Leucozona laternaria. The sequence goes on along the minus strand of OW026368.1, from coordinate 29,546,710 downwards.
GTCAGGCATAGAAAATTTTCAATCAATGGTTAAAGTTTTTCAAGGTTATCAGCGATTTTTAGCACCTCATTTGTGGGATATTCGAAAATTATTGAAAAATTTAAACAAAATCAGTCGAGCAATTAATTGGGATACGTGAATATCCCAAAAATAAGGCAAAATTTTCTCAAAAAAGACAAAACCCTATTTCTGTTTGCGAATTACTTTAAATATTACACTTGCGAAGTTTAATCAAAATCGTTAAAGCCGTTTTCGAGAAAATTTGAAAAAAAACGAAAATTGGTGCTAAGACAAAAATTTGAATCGGGAATCACATATACCTACATACAAATGGTCTGTACGAAGAAAATCGGTCCATCCGTTTGCGCTCTAGCTCGATGTTCACTTAGTCACACGGACGAACAGATTCACAGACGCACAGACAAACATCGACAGACAGCATGCCCAAAACCGGTATTTTTGCTTAAAATCTCAACTTTTTCTGACAGAAACCAATACTTGCGCTAAAAGACCAAATACAAATTAATGTTACGTTCAAAAATGTTCTTTTCTAAATTCATTATAGCGATGGCATCCCTGGTAACCGTCATTGTTTGCCCTGTCATACCAGTGTCAAGTCAAATCAAATGATGACGAAGACTGGTTATGGATTTGTTTGTTGTTGTTGTTTGAATTTATTTCGCAGTGAATGATTGCGAGTGATTCAACCTGTTGACTATATATTGTTTAGATTGTATGTCTTTTCAAAGGTAAGCGTCCATAAAACTCGGCTTATGGTTAGAGATTGGAGATGTAAAGGTGATCTTGTTCGATACTACATAGTTAGTCCCGTGCACGCTTATTAAAACGAAAAATCTAGTTTCATATAATTTACTTACCTACCTGCTCCTTCTTCTTCGTCATTGACCACGAAGAAGAAGACTTATGGCAGTGATACGGCCTGGGCGGCGCGGCGCGACACGGCGGCGATGGCGACTCTTTGTCGATGTGTTGTTGTCGATGCGGATAAAGAGTGGGAACAATCTCTCTTTATGAATATTCAATGAGTCTCGAGTCCCAATCCCAAGTCTTCATAATAATCGAACGACTCAGCTCCTCTATAGCTCAGACTTATAATCAACAAGTTTCATTCGAGTTAACAGCCAGATGGTGGTGAAGTCTAGATAGTTCGTTATATTTTGATGGCAGCGTAGAGGAGCGGCAGTGGCGATGGCAGCGGGAAAGAAGATGATGTTGATGTTGTATGATGAGGATGACAAACCAAACCAGTCAGAGTCACTATAGTCAGTGAGCCGTAGGTATACATATATGAACGAGTACGTGTATCTATGTATATCGAAAGGAAATGCCATCGGAAGGGTGTAGCTAAGGGGGGAATGATAGCAACAAGCAAACTCATATACCTACGACGAATCGAGCTATTACGAAGAATTTTGTTCGCGTATTCATGAGATACATTTACGATTCGTTGGCTTCTTGATTTTATTTTTCGGTGTGCGGAGCGGCGCGGTGGCCCTCCCTCACGCCTGCCAACTGCCAAAGTGATGCCAACAGCCAACATCGTCGCCCTTGCCTTAAATAGCATTTCGGATTTCGGAATCACCTATATAGACTTGAACGGAAAAATAACGACTTGGGAGATGAATACACGACCGAACCGACCATGATGTTGTATGCGATGATTACATTGTGGAGAGGATGATGATTTTGGTGTCGCCTCGATGTCCGCCACGCATGGCTCCCATTAATGGTTTTCTTTTTTTTTTTTTTTGCTGTGACGCTTACGTTTGTGTCCCTCAACTTTATTTACGTATTTTGCTTTTTATATTTCGAGTCGAGCTGAATCCCATTTTTATCCAGAATGATGCTGTGTTTGTTATTCTTGGCAAACTACATATTTACATATATGCCTATACATATATGTATGTTCATATGCACGAATATAATGTGGAAGGTTTATCGGACTGGCACTGTTGCTTGGCTGAAATTGTTTGTAGATATTTACTTTGCTCTTAATGGGGGTTAAGGTAGATAAGCAGGGCCCAGGGGGTATCCGATGAGCCATTCTGTTATTTGGATAAAGAGTTTTATACCGTCTAGGCGTCTACGGGTTTATGAATTTACTATATATATTTTCTATATAGATTTCTATACTATGTGCATAGATCCTTCTCTCTTGAATAATAATAATAATAATAATTAATGAGGCTGAAATTGGGAAAGACCAAATTTTGAATTGAATGGATTCCATTTCCAATTCCATGGTTATGTTTATTTTTGTTTCGCATCAATAAATACACCTACCTACCTACTGTCAGGGGTGTATTTTTGTGTATTTAATTGAAAGCTTTTGTGTATAATTTTTTTTTTTTTTTGGCTTGGTTCATATTTCATCTGTCAGACTGGGTTGGGTGGGTTCCAAAACTGTTGCTTCAAATTCTTCCAATCTTTTAAAAAGTTGGACTTTTTTTGCGTCAATTTTGGCAACTCAGAACTTTTTGATGGCTTTTACAGCCCATGATGAAACACACGACCTCAGACCACAACTCCTTTCAGTCATAATGGGATATGCATTTAATCTATCACCCATCTGCTGATTGGTATAAAAACTGGTCTAACGCACTAGCGCATAGCCAAAAAGTTTAGGTATGTAGATACTCTTATTTGGGTTTTTGAAAGTTTAAACATCGATTAACTTTTATGAATTAAAATGGTGAGAACCGTTGAAGGCTCTCGTACTTACTTCGAGCCTTAATACCTAGGTATTAAATTTGACTTTTGTTGCGGCAATCAAAAGAAATTTGGCAAATGAAGAACTTCTTGATGGCTTTAACAGTCCATGATGAAACACGACCTCAAACCACAAGCCCTTTCAGTCATAAGGATATGCATCTAATCTCTACTGATTGGTATAAAAACTGGTCTAACGCACTAGCGCATAGCCAAAAAGTTAAGGTATGTAGATACACCTACTCTTCTTTGAGTTTTTGAAAGGTTAAGTATCGATTAATATTTTTGAAGACTATCGTACTTCGAGCGTTGGTAGGTATAAAATTGGATTTTTGTTGCGGCGCAGTCAAAAGAAATTTGGCAATTAAGAACATCTTGATGGCTTTTACAGTCCATGATGAAACACGACCTCAAACCACAAGCCCTTTTAGTCATAAGAGTATGCATCTAATCTCTACTGATTGGTATAGAAACTGGTCTAACGCACTAGCGCATAGCCAAAAAGTTAAGGAATTTAGGTACCTACTCCCTTTAGGGTTTTGAAGGTTAAACATCGATTGACGTTTTTTTAATTGAAATGGCTTTAATCGTTGTAAAACACTCGTGCCAACTTACTTCGAGCCTTGCTTAATCAAAAGGATTTTGGCAATAAGGTACTTCTTGATTGCTGGCTTTTACAGTCCATGATGGAATACGACCTCAAATCACAAGCCCTTTCAGTCATAAGGATATTCATCTAATCTCTACTGATTGGTATAAAAACTGGTCTAACGCACTAGCGCATATCCAAAAAGTAAAGGTATTTATATAATCCTCAAACCACAAGCTCTTTCAGTCATAAGAGTATGCATTTAATCTTTACTAATTGGTATAAAATTGGTCTAAAGCACTAGCACATATAGCCAATTAATTAAGGTAGGGTTAGGGGTCTACTCCTCTTTAGGTTTTTGAAGATCAAATATTGATTGGCTTTTTTTCTGTTGACTGTTGCAATGTCAAAAATTCCATTTGTATAATATTATGTAAACGTATGTAAGACATTTTCAATGCCATAGCAAAAACCGCAAAACTCATAAAAATTTGAAATGAAATTAAATTATTCGCCATTTCCAACATGCATTTAATTACTTGCATACCATTCATTCGGGAACAAAAAAAAAAAAACAATATTTTTCAGAAATATATTTCAAAACCGCCAGAAATCCTTAAGTCTTAAATATACCCACTTACATTTTAAATATTTGCAAAACGAAAAAAAAAAATATTGAATTCAAAAGAAAAATTATTGTTTTGAGAAAAAATATCATCAAATGCGCCAAACGACTACGATGACGCCGACGGCGACGGTCACATGGAATTGAGCCAAAAAATCAGTTGTTTTTTTTTTGTCGTTTGAAAAATATTTTCTAGTCGACAGAAAACGTCAGCAAACTATACCTACAAAAGTCATACATACATATATGTACATAGTTGCTGGTATCGAAATAAAATATAACAAATTGAATATAGTGTAGGTTTTTTCCAAGAATTTTTGTGGCTTTATTAAAAGTGTCGCACATAAAGAAGCAATTTAAATCCTATTTTAAGGAATTTATTTTCATTTAAAATGTTATGAGTTTTAAATTTATTTCAATTGTGTGCGTTGAAAGGTTTAAACTAAAGCTTTGCATTGCTTGTTGTTTTTGGTCTTCCAAGACGACACCCTGTTGCTATATTTTCTACAGTATGGAAATGCCAATATGTATGTCACATCCTGCAGTTTCACGCTTTTAATGGTATACGGAAGTATTCATCAGAATGCATAACCATGTATTTGTTCAGTGTTGAGTTAACTCTGAGTTAAACCAAAGATTAATAATCCTGGAAATAAATTAAAGCTGATTTAACACAGAAGCAATTTTTCAGTGGAAGGTTAAATTATTCAATTATAGTTTCAATTGTCATAAAAACTCTATCGAATTCAAAGCGCGATGCTATGGAAATGCGCTTAAGCTATCGTAACAGAGAGGGCGGCACTATAAAAAAGGTGATCTCCATAGTGACGCCCTCTATATTTCGATTGTATTTTGACAAGCATCTGTCAAAAATATTAATCTGGAGATTTCGCACTAAAAATACTGAGCGTTACTTATTTAAGGTGGTTCTACAATCCGGTGTAGACCTTGTCCTTAACCAGCAAGCTTCTCCAGCCAGCACGGTTACTCCTACCCTGTTTCGCATGCCAAGTTGGTTGCCCCAGCCCCACCTTCTTGAGGATCCGGCAAACAATGCTGTGGTTCCATTAATCGGGCTTGCTCCTAAGTCCTAACCAACTCGTCTTCTGGGCAGATTTTATCGAGCTATTTCTGTCCATGTTGTGGTCAGGAATGGAGGGGACCTTCAATTTTAGAAGCACTTTTTGATTTAGGTGACGTAAGCTGGGGATTCGATCTTAATATACCTTTGGCGTGACAGCCCTAGGCATGGGCTAAAAAAATTGTATTACTATATTTTTAACCTATAAGCTCAGCACACATAGTATTTGTTTATTTTTTATCAAAACCCTATTTCTGAAAGCACGATAATTATGAAGTCTTGAGTGAATGTCTATAAAAATAAAAATTTCAAGCTAAGTACCAAAAAGCCTTAAAACACACACAAAGTGTAAGAAAATAAAAAAAAAAAAAACAAAACTTGAAATAATAAGAAGAAGACGAAAAAAATTGGCACAACCAGCGTGCATCCCGCAGAAATAACATCTGCCATATTCTTCCCAGGCAACAAAAAAATGACAACAAAAAATAATTCTCCATTATTCGTTTCCCAGGAAGGCCATGTGTGTATAGCATTCTACAGACATTGTAAATTTTTCATGCTCCTAACTCTTCTGGAAGTTCTTCTGCACAACAATTTTTGTAGGTACCTACCTACATATCTGTGTTTTTGCAACAATATCTCCTCTATATGGCTATCTTCTCATTTGGCTGCCCATTTAACACTCTTGCCGTCCTGACATTAGGTAGGTAGAGCTATAGGTATATGCCATACCAAGTCCATTCTCCATTTAGGTATATATGAATGCTGCCGGACGACTGACTGCTCTGGACCCATCTGCGCCATGTTTGATGTTCTTTATGCTCTCCTAGAGCTATGACCGGGAAGGGAATCCCTTCTTGCAGCAAACACCATTGATATACCTATATTTACTACAAGTGGACGGGGAGACCTATACCAAGCGGGACCTCACCGGGATGATTAATGCAGAGTAAAGCTAAAAAACAAGTATGGAACCCAACCACAAGTCGACAGCACCGAAAGAGGCACTCCATGATGACTGGCGTCGTCGTCGTCGTCGTAGTCGTCGTCGTCGTAGTCGTCGTCATCGTTACATGGAGGAGACTCCTGCTGCTTGAACGTCTCGTATCGTCGTCGTCATGCTGGTCTGTGGCAGTCATTCCATCGTAATGATCTAAATTCGAACGCGTTTCTCTGTTGATGCTGCTGCTGCTCCCGCTCCTACTTCTATTCCAGCCTCAACCTCAACCGAGGGATGAATTGAATACGCTATGTCAGTCGTCCGGATGGTGGGAGGGGGGTGTCGGAGGGAGAACGGAAAAAGTTGAATAGATTTCCAGTTTATCTTGTTTCTGGTTTTTATGCGGAGCCGATTGGTTAGTGGAGTGATCAGAAGGAATACCAGAGCAGAGTTTCTTCTTCCATTTCGTCTTCTTGTTCACCCCCCTCCGCCCTTCTCATGGTTGCCATCAGCTTTGATTGCACCTAACCTAACGAAGAATGGTGCCAGTTCTGCAATCTGCACTCGGCAGCAATGGCGGTGTATCACAAATGCAAGGACTATAATTATAAAACTCTTGTTCGTCCCGTTTTTCACTTCGCATACAAAGTTGAATCGGATTGATTCATGTGAAGTTTGTTGTCTGTTTTTTTTTTTTTTATATTTCTTCCAACTATACCTACTAAAGTAGGCACTTGTCTGCGGAGTACAGGCGGAACTCGACTCGGATAGGGCTTCGTTTTCGTTTTATTAGGAAAGAACATTGCTGGCGAAGCCGATGTGTAAGTTCTTTGCCTTCTGACTTCTCAAAGAGCTGCGGCTGAAAGAAGAATATTCCGGGAGTGTGGAGATTGCGGAGAGTGTCCTATAGTATACATATAGTAAATTACGATTTAAAAGCGAGAAAATAGTGGGGAAGCCGCCACCGCCACCGCCACCATCGCTTCATTCGTTCATTCATCTACCGGATCGAGGTCCGTCACGTAGTCGGCTCGTAATTAATTCCAAAGTACGTTCGTCGTATAGGTACAAGGAATCCGTAGAGGTTGTCATGTGTGTCCGGGACGAATTGGATGAGAATGAGTTAGTAGTTATAGTTGCCTCTTTTTATTTGCTCGTAGACCATAGTTCTATGCGTTATAGCTTTTGTAGGTAAAATGGTAAAATCGAAAGAAAGATCTAAGCCATCCTCCTGGCTTGTATATACATATACCTACGTAACCTCTCTTCGTCTCTTCGGTCGTTGTGTGGTAAATCATTGTGACAGAATGACATCCCTGTCTCTGATTGCACAGGTGATAGATGGTAGATGCTGAGTTTAGGTTGGATCTGCACGTAGCTAAGTTTTATTTGTATAAAGTGGGCGATTTAATGTTCCCGATGGGGGTGCTATTTATTCATTGGCACATGTAGATATATGTAGGTACATATGTGTATATATATTTGTGTTTGCGGCAATCAGATAGAGGTTTTAGTGACACTTAATTTATTTACCTACATCTCTGCGATGACGAATCGAATTTCCCCCATAAAATCTCTGAGATGTAACTTGCGTTTCAGCAAAAGGTCGTGTGTCTGATGCTCTTAATTATATTCATGATATGGTTGGATAACATTTTTAATGACTTATTGCTGTGAGACTTAAAGTAAGTGGGATTAATTTTCTGGACGTGCACTGCTTTATAGTTTTTATGGCACTATTCTAATTCTAAATAATACAAGTGTTATAACAAAAAATACAATTTCTTTATAGACCTTATTGCTTCGTTTGAAAAGTAGGATTTAAAGAGAATTCACTGAAAATTAATTTCGAAGAACTCTTATTTCCGAATGTATGGCTTGGTTAATTAGTTGCATTGCTGTATTTAGAGCGAGGATATAATTTTCAAGACATTATTCAGATACCATATTGGATTTAGGAAAATCCACCATTTGCTGCACAGTGCGAGAGCAAGTCGAGTCATAGGATCCCTGTGTATTTATGACACCGGAGCACGTGAGTAATGTTGGCCGACATTTACTTGGCACGAATTAGCAAGAAAAGACATTTTCATACGGCAGATCAAACAATTATATTGACTTAAGCCGGAACCACACTACTCTCGTGTGGTGTGTTGAGGAGTAGTGTGTCGCTATCATTCCAATGTGTTTCATAGATTTCGACACAACACATCACACGATACAAATATGGCTCTACGCATATGAAATACATTACAGCGATAGCGACACATGACTCCACAACACACCACACGAGAGTAGTGTGGTTCGGGCTTTATTCGGAGAACAATTTTGTATTCATAACAAATCACGAAAACGGACCTTTAAAGCCATCTGATTTGATACCATTTCACTACATCTACTAGGTATATGAACGTTCTTTGGGGTCTACACCCACTTCCGATAATCAACTGTCAACGCTAACAAGCCAGCAATATTTAGTCACATGAAAAATTCTGTCTTGTTCAATAGACCACATTTTTTTAAGAAATTGTGTGAAGTAAATCAAGTATTCAAAATTTAGGGTAGATATTTCGATTAGCACTATCTATTTTGTTCTATATCTTTTAGTTTTCTGCTGGCTTGGCAGCAGGCCATCCTGTAAAACCAATTTTTCAATACACTTTCGATGGTTTCGGCACCTATTTCACGAACAACTTAAATCAATATTGTTCATAAGTGCATGAATTGTCTGTGAATTGTTCTGTCAAATTGCTGGACGATCAGCATCATCAAAACAATTTAACACATCGATTTTCGAACGGCTTGTGTGGGTACGTAGGCACATCTTGCTAGAACCATGGCTCGCCCAAGTCCAAATTGTCAATTTCTTTCCACAAAAATTGATTACCTTGCGTCGGAAGCTCTCTCCATTGGCTAGTTACGTTTTTTTCTTCGTGCATCGTCTTGGCCACTCCAAAAATCCACCATCAGCTACAATATTCTCCGCACAAATAACGATCACGCCGGAATATGTTTGGTTATTAATCGCAAACTAGTCCAGGGACTTGCATCACAAAGTCCAATAATGGATGCGTGATTTCGACCGAAATTTCTTTTCAAAATTCGCAGTGTTTCGGCTATGCAGCATCCATATTCTATGTAATTTTGCCGTTGACAGCTAAATCCCCGCCGATAGCCATAAATTTCCATCGCCATTGCTTGCAAATATTTCTAATGGAACCACAGCGAAACCCCCCTATATTCCTATCGAATAAAAACAGTATATAAATTGCATGTAGCTATTAGGTATAGGTATATCCGATTTTAAGCCCAAATCATTGGGTAGATAGGAACCTATACCGTTTTTGAGACTTCAGCACTTTATTAGAACTTTACTCGCACAAACTCTTACAGCAATGTAATTTGTAGGTACCTATTACCTTCTTACAATGTTTTGAATTTACTTCGTCTGCTTCCTCCTTCTTTCATGAAATTCTGACACAAAGAGAGCCATGACCAGACTTTGGAGACTTAAAAAAAAAGTGAGAAATCAATAAACTCAATCACGTTTTCAAACGGCTTTCCCAAAAGAAACACCTCAAAACAAAAAAGAAAGATACAAATCTACCTTCAACCCAATAGACGTTATCTAATAAACCCACCAATAAACCCACCTACATATTCCTACCTATTTTCAGCTTCTTTCTTCCTCTACCTATTTCATATTCAGTTCATATTTACGAGATGACGTTATAATGAATCCAAATGGAAATTCTCAGAAAACAAATTCTATATGTGTGTATACCTACCTATACATATACCAATTCATCCGAATAATAACAACAACAAACCAAAAAAAAAAAAACAAGATATTCTCAGCTTTAAATTTGCCTTCTACGCAGAATAACTGAATTGATTCCAAGTATTTTTAAGTCATCCGTTGATATCGATTCTTCGTATTTTTTGTTTTTTTTTTTTTTAAGTGATTCTCTTTATTATATCAACAGGCTGGCTGAGGCGCTGAGCTGAGGAACCTTCTCGTTCTCTTTGCTCTTGACTTTCTCACCAAATCAGAGGGTATACCTACCTAAGGTGTTTTTTTTTTGTTTAGTATGGATATGGATGGATCTTATTTTACGAGGTTATCTTTTCGAAACCCTCACATAATTTATCTCTTCTTCTTATAGTCAGTTAGATAGTGTTGTAGATATTTTTGGAAGGTGATTTAAGACAGAAGAAGAAGGATTGTTGCAAACATTTATACAGTTTTGTTTGAAGGCTTAACCCACACCCATACAAGTCAGAAGACACTTGATGGAGATTATTATTTGTAACGCTGCCTCCCAGACTATTATACCTGCATCTTTATCAGAAAAAAAAACAGGTACCGGTCATCAATTGATTCACCTCAGATATATAAAACCCCCAAACAAAAAACAACCGATTAGAATAACAATATTAAAAAAAGGAGACAGACAGAACAAAAAAAAAAAGAAGAAAAGAGTCAACCAAAACAAGAGATGAAAAAGTTACAATAAATTCATTGTCATCCCAAATAAAAAATAAAATCAGGGAAAATCAGGCAAGATTTAAAGTAATACCTACCAGACGTGGCGACGGTATAGTTTTGTTCAACCAAAGTAACTGGGTCTTACGTACCTGCACTAATATGTATGGATAAAGCATCCGTTGCACTATTCAATTTGACTGTCAACTGAGCTGTCAACTAAATTGATGCTCGGCTACACACTACATAAACGCATTTGAAAGACTATACCCAACCAAATTTGTTGCAGAAATGTTGGAAAACGCTGTTCATTCTACTGCATTAATTGTCATAATCGACTCGAAAACCACTGTTTTCTATTTAACAGAGACATTGTGACATTAACAGCATCTTTTGTAAATTTTATAGTCGGAAAATTTGCCGATACAACAGCATTCATTGTTGAATGTACAGTATAATCAGTAAAATACACAATTTTGTTGTATTTTTCACAACATGGTGACTGTAAATTTTCTTTAGTTTCCACAACCTATTGTAAAGGGTTTTCCAATAAGAGGTGTTATTTTGAATAGCCCGCTATTTCGGTAGCTGTCACTTTTGAAGCTGTCATTTTTTGACATTTGACAAGTAGAAACTACGCCATTAATAAAAATGGAACGATACACGCTTCAACAACGCATTGAAATTATTAAAATTCACTATAAAAATGGTGAAAATTTGGCAGAGACGGTTCGTAAAACTAAAACATTTTTGGGTCGTCGTGAAGCACCTTGTCGGACCGCAATACAGAAATTGGTGGACAAATTCGAGCTGTTGGGGCAAGTTAGTGATGTGAAGAATAAAACCCGTGCACGTCGCTCAAGAACAACTGAGAATATTGCTGTTGTAGCCCAAAGTGTTGAAGGAAACCAAGGTTTGTCCATTCCTCGTCGTTCTTTGGAATTAGGCATTCCACAAACGTCATTACACCGTATTTTGCATAAAGACTTGGGTCTTAAGGCTTATAAAGTTCAGTTAACACAAGAACTCAAGCCGGCTGATCATCAACAACGTCGTGTCTTTGCTGATTGGGTCCTTGAAATGCATGAAAATGATCCGGAATTTCATCGAAAAATCATCTTGACTGATGAGGCCCATTTCCACCTCGGAGGCTACGTCAACAAGCAAAACTGTCGCATCTGGGGCTCGGAAAATCCAAGAGTTATTGTTGAAAAGCCTCTCCATCCTCAACGCGTGACTGTTTGGTGCGGTTTATGGTCCGGCGGGGTCATTGGACCTTACTTTTTCGAAAATGAGGCTGGAGCAACAGTTACGGTCAATGGATTGCGCTATCGAGAGATGATTAATGATTTTTTATGGCCGGAATTGGATGGTATTGATGTGGACAACGTTTACTTTCAACAAAACGGCGCTACGTGCCACACAAGCAATGAAACCATCGATCTTTTAGGGGAAAATTTTCCGGACCGTGTTATCTCTCGAAGAGGTGATCACAATTGGCCACCGAGATCTTGTGATTTAACACCTTGCGACTTCTTCCTTTGGGGCCACGTGAAAGATAAGGTCTACGCCAACAGCGTGGTCGTGGCGGCCATTTGGCTGATGTTGTGTTCCATTATTAACAGCATACCTTCCTCTTTATAATGAAATAAACATCCGATCATTTATCTCAAAAAATGCCATTTTTCTTTGAATATCAAAATAACACCTCTTATTGGAAAACCCTTTATAATTATAATAGAAAATAACTGTAGATTTAACAATTCTGTGCGTTGTCGATTTTACAAATTTATATATTTATCAACTGAAATTGACAACTCACTGTCAAATTTACAAAAAGCAATATTGTGACCATTTTAACAATTTTATTGTTCGCCTTTTCTGTTAAATACACAAATTTTAATTTAAAAGTACATAATTGTAATTTGACTGCCTCATATTGTAAAATTTGCAGCGAAGTTTTTTTTGGGTGTATTACTTCAACTGTCAAAATCATTATTTGTCTAAAGAAGTCAAACAACTCGAGTTTATTAATTTGTTAAGAACATGAAGTGAACACTTTTTGATTTGATCAACAACCGACTGAGTTGACAACTAAGTTGAATCGTGTATATGGTGCAATGCAGCTTTAAAAAAATGTAGTTACACATAACTAATAACATAATTAATTCAGATTTGAATCTAAAATTGTAATTCTAATTTTTTTACGAACGCATAAGTTGCCCTTATTGGACCTTTATTATTTATGGCAAGTAAAAAAAACGCATTAAACAAAAAAAAATAATCATGTTTTTTTTTTTAATTTGAAATTGTACCTGCTTTTGTATGGGATTGTAACAGGTAGGAGGAGTGGATACCTTCATTGGCATCGGCTAAACTAGAAATGCAGTCTGACTGGCGACGACGACGCACGACGAGAAAAAGAAGGTGCTCTCGATGGCGGCAACAAACGGTACGAGAACGAGTTAACGACGACGGCGACGACTATGACGATGATGCCGACGGCAATGGACGATCGCAGAAGATGAAGAATCGACAGCCACTTCACTAGAGCAAGCGGTCTTCCTCAAAAGCCTGTTTTTGTTGAACATCAGTTTTGGTGCACACCACTCGGTTTGCTTCTTCTTTAGGCGTCATTATTCAGGAATATCACCTTCGTTTTGTGCTGCGTGCGATGCTAACACCTTTAAAGAAAGATACATACTTTAAAGTAAGTATCTTTTCTTTTGTTGTTTCTACTTGGGATGAAGGTACATCTAGTACTAGGTATAAAGGCAAATTATGGAATCGTAAAAAAAAGTTCCGATAAAGTGAACAAACAGAGCGAACGCAATTAGTGAGTGAATTCGCTGTTTGTTTGTGTTTATCTTTGAAAATTTTTTAGTTTTAAATTATCAGGGAAGTCGTCAAGTGAAACTTAAATTTATCAAATTTATAAATGTGAAACTTCTAATTTTGTTATAAAGAAAGAAATAAAACGCATGTAATTTAATATTAAGGCCAAGAATTTAGCTTTATTATGAAGATACGGGTTTGCCATTAAGTTTTAAAAATGTTTTCGGGCAAGTGGCCGCCGCGGCTGGCTCGAATAAATTTCAGCCGAGAGACCCAATTTCCGACAGCTCCAATTGTTGCGCGCGATGGCAGATGGACTCATTCGGGTTTTCTTCGATACTCTGCTCCACAGCAGCAATAGCGTCTTCGGTGCGCACTATACGGCGTCTTTGAGGATGCGCATTATCCACTAAAGTAAACGTGGTGCGAAACCGATCCATGGTTGCTCGAATTTGTGCGATTTTGCGATTATGTCAACCGAATATTGGACGCAGCGCGCGATGAGTCGCGCGAACCCAACCATTATTTTGGTAATAAATTTGCACAATTTGCAAACGTTGTTCAGGAGTAAGTCCGTTAATTATGAAATGGCCAACCAAACTGAGCATAAATCAAGTGACAGCTGTCAAAAAGACCAACTCTTAAAAAAGTATTGCCAGATTGAAAACCACATGTCTAAAAAAACACCCTTCATATGTATTCTGAAAGATGCTGTACCTAAATAGGTGACTCCATTCTTAAGGCAAATCAGATTTTGAATATAATTTATTTCTCTAATGTTTTAAAGCTACGAGTCACCATGTAAATTCATTATGTAAGAAGATGCAACCTAGACCTACAGTTTATTCTTTATTTCTGCTGAAGGAATTCCAAGTGGGCTTCGTTTGTTTTTTATTTTGTTCGTAAATGTATAGTTTTGTGTTTGTTACCATTCTCCAGACGAAAACGAACCTCTAGACTTATGGAGCCAAAAAAATTATGTCTACCTACTTATAGATATATATTTCCTTTAAGTATAAGTAGTGCTTTTCTTTTCAAACAATAAGATTCATCGCACACATAGTCAATGATTATTAAGGAGAATTTGCATAAAACTTAACCATTTAGGTTCAACATAAGCATTTATACGTGACAACTCGCTGAGAAAAAAAAGGAGCATCTAAGAGTTAAATTTAAATATTTGAGTGGTGGTATCAGCCAACAAGTCTAAGTGGAAATAAAAATGAATATACATAGTAAATTAGTTAAAAAAATCAGATTTCTAGGGCTATACTATAATATATTGGTGTTGATTTTATTGTTTACTAGTATTACTGGACAAAACTAAATCTTTCCGCAGTCAAAGAGATTTTTCCCATCTTAGGCTGAATATATGAAACTGTATTTCAAGTACTTGTAGATACACATTCTATAACAGATCTACGCCAATTTTCCTAAAATTTGGAAACACAAAATAATGCACCACACTAAGTAACCCACGCAATTATATGATCAAACCCCGTTAAACACTCAGCAGACAGGGAAAAGTCAAAAACAAAGACAAGCATTGACAAAAAAAACTCAAAATACACTTCAAGGTCCAAATATTCAAAAACAATGTCATTGATTTTTAAATAAGAAAAATTCAATACTCAGCTTATCGAATCGTATGTGTAATGCCATTCACTCAGTTGCATAGTGGGGCAGAATAATACAAAAATGGAAACTAAAAAAAAAAAAAAAAAAAACAAGACCAAACCCAAGACATTTCAAAAATATTAGATTTCTTTAAAATAAATTTTAAATATGTACCTATTGACTTTTCATTTAAAATAAAAAAATTCAACAGTTCTTTTCTTATAAATCGAAGTCAATCTATAGACTCATACCAATGGCAGCAAAGCTCAACTAAGAGTGAGTTGAGACAGTTTTCCGAACATTGTTTATTAAACCCTAAAACAATGTGTAGGTACTCTGAATAATTAATTTATAGCATATGTACATACATGTATGTACCTACCATTTTTAATTAATTCCTTTTGTGACATACAAATAGCCCCACTGTACGTGGGCATCGTATAGTCTGTTCGTCTAAACAACAAAATATTTTTTGTTTAATTTAACCTTAAGTTTAAAAGTTGTTATCGAATTGTCATCAGTCTAGAGATGATTGTATGACGAACAAAAAAATGTTACATCGCCAGACATCAATCATAAATTCATGAAGTTCATAAATAAACCTAAAAGAAGACAGAAAATAAAGTAGGTAGATAGCTACTGTATAGATACAAATAGACCCCGGCCTTGTGTAAATGATGGGAAATCATTCAAAAGGGAAATCGTCCCAGGAAATACCACTTGAAATGAAGGTATACCTACACTTAAACGTCGAACGACATCTTAGAGATTCCATGTCCACGCAATTTCCGGGTACAACTCCATTCACTGAGTTGATGATTCTGTTGCTTCTTCTTCCCCACTACTTTGCTACCTCCATTCAACTGTGTGTTTCGTCAATTTGCATTTTTTGTAAACAAGAAAATGACGTTCACTCAGTGCCGTGTCATGCTACTGCTGCTGCTGCTGCTGCTGGCGGAATTCCCACATATCTGATGCATGCCAGAGAAGCGTCCAGGAAGAGTATAGAATAGAAGATGTATATAATAGGTACACACATATATGTATGTACATAATTGGAATCTGGCCAATCCTTTGTGAATGATGTGTACCACAGGTTCACAGATACAAATAAATCGGACGAAGGAATTTCAAAGAGCACACCACGAACACGAACATAACGAGTGATGATGTTGATGATGCAGTTAGCAGTTCCGTATCGTCAAAGATTTTACTGAGGGGAAAATTATTTTGAATAAGTATTTTTAAAGAGATTGTCATTTACTGGCTGAACAGAATAGAAGCGCGTTCGAACGCGCGTTCGCACCTGTCAAAGTTAAAATACGTGAAATTTCGTTAGAGTGAATACAATGGAGACGCAGCCGCGAACGCGACTCTGGGAGTTAAATAAGTTTTAATAATCACTCGCGTGCGAACGCGCGATCGAACGCGCGTCTATTGTGTTCAGCCAGTTAAGGTCTGTTTGGTATCTTTTTTCAGCAAAATGTGTAAAACCTGTCAAAACACCAAAGAGAGAACAAATTTCTCAAAAATTTAGAAACTTATGGGAGCTTGGTATCCCACAATAAAAGACCGATTCTTTCTGTGCTTAATTATGACAATTTTATTGATAAATCATGAGTTATAAAATGTATATTAATTGACGACTTTGATCTACTTAAGGACGAGCACACCACCGACGCAGAATATGAAACCAACCAGAATGAATTTTCCATGCCCGCCAAAGAAAAAGATGTCCGAAGAAGATATCAGAGGGATATCTATCAAAGTCGGTTCATCTCTTTCTTTGAATAAATTATTAAATTGGGCTTGCGTTCAGGTTATCAGTTGCAGAATCGTAGTTCAGGTTTTTAGTTGAATAAATTATTACAAGAAAGTTAACAAACGCATTGAACCACTTTTGTGTACAAAACGTCAGAATTTTACTCCTCACATCAACAATCAAATGTCAAAAGTCTGGTTTTTCTAACAATTTGCGATTAATGAAAAAAAAAATTACATAAATTATAAATTTCCCAAGTTATTTATTATTTATAAAGTTAATTTTTACATATCAGAAACCACAATTTCAAATTAAAAGCAAAAGATGCTAACAGCTGGTTGTTTTGACAGTCTTTACTCTTCTTGCACACTCAAAAAATGTATGCAGCACAAATTCGCAAGTTATCCAATGGAGGGGAAATTTTTTTCTCTCTCGATGTGCTCTCTGGTAGCAACTTTTTCGAGTTAACAAACAGGAATTTGTAACAAATTGTGCAATTTTGTGAAAATTTGTGCAAATTCGCAAGAAATTTCACGTTACCAAACAGACCTTTTATTAACGAAATGTTTCAGAACTTATTTTCATTCTTTTAAGTGCGAGGAACAAAGTGGAAACACACAATTCTGTACGCTGAGATAGCTCGGTCTATAAATTTCCTTGACGCCGCCATTTTGTTAAATGGCAACATTTGGTAGTGTGTGTGGAAATTTGGGAAGTGAAGGGGAGCAAAAAGGAGTAGAACAGTCCTAAAATCCAATAGAAAACATCAATAAGGTGGTTTTCTTTTTTTTTTTAGTTCAGAGCAGAGCCTGAGTTCTCAAAAAAGTTTGTTTTTCCAATTTGCAGACGAGCTCGTAAAACGTCACATGAACAGGCGGAGAAATCAGGAGAAAAATTATAAAAACAAATTGAAATGGGAGAGAGATTTGACAACTCAGTGTTCAGGTGTGTTTTTTAATCAAATCCGAATGCTCTGAATAGTATGGCGAAGGAAAAGATAACAACTTTAAAGATAAAATTGAAATATCGGATGAATTTGACAACCCAGTGTTGCAGTGTTTTTAAAAAATAAATCAGACCCGCTAGTGATAGTTTTAGTTTAAAGCATCATGTTGCGGGAAAAATTACTTAAATCAGAAAACACATCAGATCAGTCAAAACGCTGTATTCTGACTTACACTTGAAACAACAATTCCAACATTCACCAAACAGGCAAAACAAAGCACATGCTCTTACATGTATATTTTTCATGTGATATGAATCAAAACGTTTTTTCTGATCCGGTGTATTTTCAGCCTTAATTAAAAATATAAAACTTAAAATAAGCTTGAAAAACTTGTAAAACTACATTTCTAAAAATTTGCGAAATCAATAATTGAAAACAAATGTGTTTATTTTTGAAATGTTTCTAAAACATTTGCCAATACACAATGTCCCTGAGCTTATATGCAAAGTACGGGCATGTGTTTTAGAATCATACGAGATTCTCGTAATAAACACGAAAAACAGGAATGTCTGATGCGACTTTTGGTGGAGAGTATCAGTTCTTTTTTTAGTATAGTATACTTAAAGCTAGTAATTGTTGTTGGTTGGTGTGTTTTGTGTTTTTTTTGTGTTTGAAACATCCACCAGACGAATCATCATTATCAACATCATGCACAGCTTCTCATCTGCATGATGCTAAAGCCGCTTGTCTACTTTTTTTTTCCTCTGCGCTACTTTATGCCTATAAAAAAATATCTTTGCCACATTCTAGTCCTTCAGCTTGCTTAAGATAGCTAGAAGCAGCAATTGTTGAGTTTTTTTTTTTTGTCTAAAGGTTTATTTCTATGGCATCTTAATGTGCGATGTGCGATCATAGAATGGCGCCAACTTGACGTGGTTGGTTCTTCGATTTCTTTCTGTGTCCGCTTATTCCTTTTTTTTTGTAATTTTTATTTTCTTTTGAAGGATAGAAATGATGGACATTATAATTTTTTTTTCACAAGCCCGAGCAACAGGCGGAGTTTCACACAAACAAAAAAAAATTGAACGGAGGAAGGTTTGATAAAGATTATTTGAAATTCAAAACTATAGATCTTAGGCAAAAACATTGTTAAAGGTCACCCTTTTACTTTTTCACACTAGGCAACTGGGTTTCCAGAAACTTTGAGTTTTTAGTATAGAAGAGCACTAAGTAAGGAAAGTGCAGGGAAACTTCTCGGCCAATGATTTCAGGAAATTTTTTGGACTTCCTGCGCTAACAGAGGCACTTTAAAAGGAATCTATCGAAAAAAAAACTCTTAGGCCTGCCGCCCACTAGGCAACTTAGTTGCCGGCAACTTAGTTGCCGGCAACTTTTTGTTGCTGGGTGTCCGGCAACTCCGAGCAACTAAAGTTGCTTGCCCTCGCTCACTAGGCAACTTCCGAGCAACTTTTGAGAATCGATATTTGTGTTTTCTTGTATTTAATTTTCTATAAAAACGTGCTCCACCTAAATCAAAATCAATGTAATATTTCAATGGACAACAAATAAAAACGTTAAATTTTCGAAAATTCCTGAAAGTTGCTCGGAAATTGCTTAGCGGGCGGGGGTCAGCAACTAAAAAATGCCCGGAGTTGCCGGCAACTAAGTTCTGCGAGCAACTCCGAGCAACTTAAAGTTGACGGCAACTAAGTTGCCCAGTGGGCGCTTTCCCATATAAGCCAATGTAATTGAACCGGGAGCAACTAAAAGTTGCTGGGGTGAGCAACTAAAAGTTGCCTAGTGGGCGGCAGGCCTTACGATTTTGTAGTCCACTGTTGCCACAACCTTAAATTAAAAATCGCTTGGCAAAAGTCAAAACGTCGCTAGATTTTTTGAAATGTTTAATACAAGAAGACGAAAAACACAATAAGAAAAAAGACAATACATGTGTTCTTGAGAGAAAAATATAAAGTAGAGCAAAACCTTTTCAAGAAAACGGTGCGGTACCAGCCTTGGAAAATGCAAAATTTTGCTAAGTTTAGTCAAGGTCCATGAAATTTCAATAGGGATAATCTAAACGAGAAAAGCAAGTCAAATACTCATAAAGCCCTTGGTAGTAAAAACTTATGTTGCTATCCCATCAGAAATACCCCGCATATACAACAAAAACAAACATTTTAGAACCACAATACCTAGGTACATCCAAAAATAAAATTATTCATTTTCAACAATTGCACTTCTGTATGTCAATGTAGCTGAGTGGTTAGCGTATGAGATTCGTGGATTTTCATTTGGATCTCAAGGCTAAATTTTACATCACTAGCGAAGTCCTTCAGAATTTCGTTAGTTACCCTTGCTAGGCCCTTGTTAGTATCAATGTAAGACTTTCTATGGCCTTGTTAAAATCAGATTGTTTTTATAAGCAGGAAACATCTGGCTTATAAAGCCCTTTTGTATGTGAATTCAATCATTCCAAATCGTTCCAAACTATTCATCGTGTAGGTAGGTAACTAATGAAAATTTAAGTTCAACTTTAACGTTTATATGCAACTTTTTCCTCCGCCCAAGCTGTAACATATTTTGAACTTAAATGTTTAAGTTTCGCTTAAGCCAATAGGCTCATGACACAGATAAAAATTAATTTTAAAGTAAACCTATTAAAAAGTTTATTAACCTACGTGCTAGTAATAGTTTGAAATTATGAAACAAACCTGGTCACACTAAATTCAATTTGTAGACATCATGTTCGAGGCAACAGTCAGTGACTGAGTTTGTATGTGATTGTGTAGAAGTAGAAGGTATGGTTGGTAAATTGTAAATTATGTTGAATCAATTATTTAAATGAGAATTTTTAACGTGCGTTGTCGCTCCGTCGTCAAAAGCAGAAAGAGCATGTGATGTGTTTTCAATTCACAGAAACAGAAATGAACCCTATAATAACAAAAAATTGAAAAAAAACACAAGGAAATCTAACCACACAAGCACACACACACACAAACTCATTCACTCTCGCTCAGTACACAGTCGCTTCAGTTCACAAAACAAATAATAATGTAGGAAAATCCGAATAAAACGAAAAATAAAAAAATTATAATCAAACCATAGCAGAACCAGTGGATAAAACGACCACAAAGAACAAACAAGAAATGAAAGAAATAAAAGTGAATAGGGGGACAGGGGGTGTGATGCGATAAAAAATGTTCAGTTCAGCAGCAGCGTTTACCTCTTTTACGTCGGAGAGGAGATTCCATCCTCTGGTAAACCCCGTGCTCCCCCGCCGCATCGTATCAAGTATCGACGGCCACTGCGTTGCGCTGGCTGGCTGGCAAAACAAAGTTAAGTGGGCATTTTTCAGGTCTCCTCTTTTTTGCTTTGGTTTGATGTTCTTTGTCGTTATTACAGTTTGTCGCGGCCTCAATATGTTGCTGGATATTTGTATATCTATAGTTATGGCTGATGGGGTTTTGTTTGGGGAAGGGTAGCTTGAAGCCCTTAAAATGGGTGAGTATGGCTCTGTGTGCTTGATAAAATGAATCCGTGGTTTTTTTTTCTTTTTGCATTTCCCACTAGCTACTACTAAAAATTTATAACAAACGGCCAATGTGACGAACACAAAGAAAACGAACTCGACGTTCTCTTTATTAAGGGGACTAGGTATAGTCTGTGAAGCTATATAGGTATTAGTTTTCATTGTGTGCATATGTTTTATCTCTTAACTTGGACGGAGACAAAAACATTCCTGAAGAGTGTTGCCACTTTAGCTTAGAATTGTTTCAATCAAGATAAATATTAAATCTGATTGTGGGTGTTGTTAATTAACAGTTTGAATGAGAGCTTTAATTTAGAAAAAAAAAAAACTGGATCACACTTACATGCTCTTATGACTGAAAGTTATACGTAGGTATGGGCTGATTCATGGTCCAGTCCGTCAAATGATAGATGATATGTTACCAACTTAAGGTTTGTAGGAACATTAGGTATTTATTATTTATCGCCTTATCAGCGATAACAGCTGATTCATATTTTCATATAAATATAAATATAGACAGCATACCTAGGCATACAGTTGTTTACAATTCAGTGTAGAGTAATCGTTCAACGTAATATACGCTCGGAAGGAAGGGTACCTATTTTAATATTTTTTTTTTGAAAAAAAAAAAAATAAAAATTTTTTTGATGTAAGTGCTCCCTTATACTGAATTAAAATAAAACTTAGCTTTCCAAGTGATTGAAATGTAAGAATTACTTAAGCTACGAATAAACGGCCAACGAAAAAGGTCAACGCGTTGGCTATCTGACGTCAAAATGACGTCCTATTCCGTCTCAAAGTTGTCTTGTCGTGTGATCGTCAACGCAAAATACTGTCCATGCGTTGAAGGATGCGTTGACACCGACGTTGACATTGTTTTTACATTCCACGCATTGACTTTTTTCGTTGAACGTGTAATAACCCTGAGCAAATGTTAGGACACATTGACGCAAAGCGTTGACCATAATTCCAACGTTAACATGGTATTCTTTTCTGCCACGTCAACGTGACCATTTACATAGCTTTAGTGTCATCTGTCAGAAATTCAAATAAGAGTGTAATAAACGGTATTTTAGTGTACATACATATGTGCTAAAATTTGATGACATGATTTCGAATTTTGTTTTTTGATGCTTAAATAAAGCGATAATAAACTGAAAAAAACTATGCTAAAAAAACATAAAATTGAAAACATTTAAATAAAGAAACGTCTGTATATTCCATCGAATTTGTAACCCTTAATTTCATGAACCCTGTCCTCTGAACTTAGCTATTTCCGAGGCCGAGATTCGAGACGGCGATGAACAAAAAGTTTGTTTTCTTAAAACAAAAAAATAAGACCTTATTATTTGAGTCGAACACAATCGGTGATTGCTTCTCTATCAAATCTATAGATATCAAACAAAAGATAGCTTTCGTCAAAATATATTATGATCGTTCCTTTTCGTGTAAAGTGATTCGAACCAGGATTGCTCACAGAAAAATGATATTTCAAACTGAGATTAATCTTTTCGCGTGTCAGCACAGTACCTGAAAATTTTCCATTAATTTTACACTGCAAACCGACTCGTCTGCTTCACTCTTCAACGGGCTTCGAAAACTTGTTCCCTTTCTCCGCCTAACTAATTCAAACAGCTGTTTATTATTTCGTTCGTCGAAGCTTAGCGTTACCTACCAACTTTATCATCGAAATGTTATAAAATATCTCTTATACATACAATCAACACCATCCACTTAACCTCACATAATTGTAAGTAGTTTTGACATTAATAGCAAATAACTCTGCAAGCAGATAAGTTATATTACTGAACAAAAACTTTAGAATTTGTCTTTGATAACTATAGAATTAAAAAAAGGCGTGTCAAATCAATTAATATCCAGTATCGAAGGCTTACTGGAAAATCAAATGCAGGTGGTACCAATTAACCATCATGGACAAAAGATAATGATATCTCGCAGATTTTGTTTGTGCGCGCTATTCTACCAACTTTAAAGTGGTACATGTATATATTTTTTTTCCATTATAGGCATTCTACATCATATGAAGTATATGCAACCATATAAAGCCTCAGAATACTATGCATACAGGTACCCGATAATCTATTGGCTAGAAACATGCGTCTGATGTCAAAATCAATTAGAAAATCGCTAGATACACAATGCTAATCCACCAAAGCGTAACTTTTTAAGTCGTCAGCCATATACAGGTACATAGGTACACAAGAATTGCACTTTCTGCACTGAATACTAAAGTACATACTGCCGTTAGGTAAGGCAATGACACCTATGAGTGGGCGAACGAACTACATCAAGCAGTTTAATTAATAATAATATTCAGCAAAGGTGAGGTATAGTTTGCCATGAAAAAACTCAGCAAAAGTTAAGCAATATTGGCGTGCGCGCACCCGCTTTTCTGCTCAAGCCCCAGCCAGGCAACCAACCAACCGGCCCACTATCAATATGTATGCTGTTTGGAAACCCCAATGTTTCCCCGTGCTGCACTGCGGCATACACCATCTACCATCTATAGCACCTATACCTAATCAGGGCACCACTTGTGGCAGCAGCAGCAGCAGCAGGTTTTTGATTTGCATTCAGCTGTCGGCAAATTTATTATTAGAATGTTGTGCAACTTGCAGAAAAAAAAAATAAATAAATAAAACAAACGCAACTGGAGTCTATTCCGAATTTGGATTTCAAATAAAATGCAACTCAGGTTGTTGCGGTTTTCCGAACGCACATTCATCATTTTGACAGGCGGAAGGGTGGGTGCGCACAAATGCTATTGGTTGAAAGTTGAAACCATATTTGTGACAGCTTCGATTGTCGTGGGAATGGAATTTGTTGCACAACGATGTCTGATTGAAAAGTGCCTTAAAGTCAAAAAGTGACGTTTATAAGCGCTTGGTTCTCCATACTCCATCCAAACATGGATTATGTATATACAAAAGACTCATTTGTAATCGAACAAAGATATAATCTGAAAGCAATTGATACCTATGTATATATTTTACTGTCGCCCATGTAGTTGTGCATTAAATGGAAATCTAATCTGTCACTGCATATTATCATCGACTGAGCTTTATATTAAACGCACATAAACATTATGGTGCCAGCTTCAGGGTTTATAAAAAAAAAGAACAATAGTATTCAATTACCGCTAGCTACTATATAGTCATAGATTGTTAATTAGTAATACGTAATATGAATTTATCATCCAAGGAGAGTGAGGGTGAAAGTGAGAGTGTCCGAGCTGTAGAGGGGAAACTCTGTCAATAACACTGCGCCAATAACTATGCTAGTTTACGTAAGACTGGTTATATAGGGCGGTTGTTCGTATAATATACACATCACTGTAAGTGTTCACATCAGTGGTATGTGGTATCCCCAGAAAAACGATCCACTAACAAGGCTATCAAATGTCAAACTATTAAACATGGCGATCGATGGGGAAAAAGCACTGTAAATGTTGCTATTATTTCTCATCAGGCAGCATGGTGGTAATGATAATGTTTTTTTGCTTGTTTATGTCAGAAGTTTGAGAGGTTTTAAAATGTGTGTATTTAGACTACGTGGATATTAAACACCCAAAACGTGTGTCCAGTGATTTCATTGTTTCAACAAGAAACTGGAAACTGACTATGACATGTTATGTAACTGTGGAGCTGTTCATAGCTTTAGACGATGGCTTGGTTAGTTCCTATGTATAGTATGCCCCATTGAACTATGCTTCGTGAAAAGCATTCCACATGTATCAAAGTCATTGATAGCTGTGTTCAGTGACAAAATAGTTAGATTAGAACAGAACAGAATAGAACAGAACAGCACAGATTCGTGATAAACGTCAGAACAAGTTAGAACAGGAAATCTGTTCTAAGTTGTTCTACCTAAAAAGCTAGTACAGAAAATCCTCTTCGAAACTGTTCCAAAGTGTTCTAGACAGCCTCATTGAACAGCAAACCAGAACAGTTTAGAACAGAAAATTCCTCATTGAGCAGCAAAAAGTGCGAAACTGTTCTATACTGTTCCGAACAGCCTCGCTGAACAAACCTAATGTGAAAATATTTGGAAGTAAACGGAACGGAACGGCACTAGCCAGCCACCACAAAGAATGTTCTCTAATGTCAAATTAGGCCTGTTCGCTTATTTACCAAAACTGACATTTTCTTAATATAGGTTTTTGCTTTGGCGTAGGTAGGTTTCGGCGCCCTGTGGCGACCATGTTGTTTTGGTGACATCTGTCAAATCTGTTGTTTATTATTCAGTTACTGATACCGAATCACCATGGCGATAAGTTACACGATTCATCAGGACATCCAAATGATACATGGTTGTCCTCAAAGTCAATTATCCAAAGTTTGTTGGCCAAATTTGAGTCGACTGATTCAGTGAACAATCAAGCAACGCCCTAGCGTCAACGAAACACAAGATCAACCGAAAACATCGTCGCTGTCTTTGAGAGTCCGTAGTTCTTTGAAAATCACGATTTCATTGCCATCAGCATCGACGGACAGCGCTTCCGATCGATTAATAATTTGCTGGCTATATGGATGTGAATGACATGTGGTTACAGACAGAACAGCGCTACTTTTTGTATATGAACTTTGACATATCTGCCTGTCAAAGTAAACTTGATATAAATTGAATGTTTTAGGAAAAAAATGAACAGAGCTATAATTGTCTTGGATTAAAAGCTCAGTAGGTGTCCTGGTGTATACCCATCCTAAACTTCCCATTTGATGTGCGTGTTATTTATGTTCTAAGATTATAATTTCAAAGTTAATCACGCTTTAATTGACTTGTTTCAAGGTTTATTTAGGACATTTATCACAACTTTAATTCAGCTCAACAAATCATACAATGAAAAATAAAAAAAAAACATTTTCTCGTTTTCTTAATGCTGTGGCATTTTTATTGACACACATAAAGCCATACCACAACAAAAATATAAGTCAGTCGGGCTTCCATAAACAGTTATTATTGAGTCAGAATGACTTATAAGGATGTGATGTCATTTGACATGACCCACAAGCCACAAAACGCCATTCAAATGAAATTCCGCACACAGTTTTACATATGTATATAATCGTCTTCCATTTCACTCCCTCTCTCTCTCTCTCTCTCATTGTTGATGATGGGTCGTTCACGTTGAGTTCAGGCACACACAAGGCACAACCAGAGTGTGTGTGTGCCTGAACGTGTTGATGATAATGACGACAGCATCGTGTTGTTGTGCTATTTATATTGCACGTTCACTTCACTGAATGTGTCTATGTCTGGTTTAATTAAATGGCAAATGACAGTCATCTAAGTTGAACAATATGACAAATATCATTGATGTCGCATGCGAAAATATGGCAAGAGTTGGATGATTTCTTTTTATATTTTTCAATTTGTTTTCTTTTTGTATATTTTTCGTTGTCATCCTATTAGTGATAAGGCCGGCCTTTGACACATGGAAAATTAATTTAAATGAAATAAAAAAAAAATAAAATTACACACTATCGTATCTGTCATGGATTCATGGACTCATAGTGGTTAAAAGAATCACGTTATTGTTGACAGTTTTTTTTTTTTTTTTAATTTAAATGATGTGTTAAATTGATAATGCTACAATTTTGACAATTAAAAAAATGAATTCTTTAAAATTGTTTTAACAAGCTGTGGCGAAATAATTCTGAGATTTATAGCCGCACAGACTGTGGAGATGAAATAATTATTTTTAAAGGTTCTTTTAAGTAGATATGATCTCATTTACATATTGAAAATTTATTTACATTATGGTGAAATGTTGTATTGACTATGACACTACGAGTGGTAGGTATGAGTAAGAAGAAGCACGCGTAATTAGAGCAGGTGCTATGTTCTTTAGGGGTACCCTACCCCATACCTACTGCCGCTTGCGAGGAAGTGACAAATCCTCAAAGTGTATACCTCTCGTCTAAGCCGTTGAGATTGGACAGAAAATTGTGGGTCCCGTTCATTATCCTACCTACAACACACACACAGAATTGGTTGAGAGATGAGAGTGTCCTCAAATGTATTAATATTTAAGAACGAGAATAGAGAAATGCCAATTTATAAAAAGGGTGTTTTTTTTTAAAGGTGCAGAACTTGTGCCCAAACGATCCCAAAACGAATTTTGTTTAGCAATGAAGCTCACTTTTGGTTGAATGGATAAGTCAATAAACAAAACTGCCGTATTTGGAGTGATGACAATCCTCAAGTGTATGTGGAGACACCGTTACATCCACAAAAACTGAGTGTTTGGTGTGCTTTATGGTTTGGTGGAATAATTGGTCCGTACTTCTTTTAAAACGATGCTGGCCAGAACGTTACAGTCAATGGTGACCGCTAAAGAGCCATGTTTACTGACTTTTTCGTTCATCAATTGAACAACCGTGATGTGCAGGAGCTGTGGTTTTAGTAATACGGAGCAACATGTTACACTACAGCTCGTGCCCACAATTGATTTATTGAAGGAAACGTTTGGTAACCTGATAGTTTCACGTTACGGACCCGTGAATTGGCCTCCAAGACCGTGCGATGTAACGCCGCTTGACTTTTTTCTGTGGGGATATGTGAAGTCTACGCCGATAAACCCGAAACGATTGACTACTTGGAGGACAACATTCGCCGCGTTATTACCGATATACGGCCACAAAAGTTGGAAAAAGTCATCGAAAATTGGACCTCCAGATTAGACTACGTCCGAGCCAGCCGTGGCGGTCATATGCCAGAAATCATATTTAAATTATAATGCCAGAAGATTATCGAATAAAGTAAATTGCAAATAAAAAAACAAAACCAATCACCTAAAACTTCAGCTTCCATCATACAATAGGTAGCTACCTATACCCTTTTGATTTAAGTATTAAACTTAATCCTCAAAACAAAATGAAACACTCAACCTGCAGTTAGATCAACAAGTCGTTTGTTTCTTAAACATGGCTTACCTCAACTTTGTAAAAAAAAACTCGCCTATTCTAGGTACCTACGTAGATTTCCTCAACCGAATATCATTCATTAACGTAAATTTTGAAGTTGCCTTCCAACCTAAGTCCGAGATCATCAGCTTTAAAAAAATCCCCGCAGATAAAGGTGATCGACTAAAACAAACAAAAAAAAAATACATAAACCGAACTTCATGAACCAGTTTTTCCGGATGCACTATAGACGAACATTCGAATTGCCCCCTTTCTGTCTCTACTCGTATATACCTACCCCAACATGCATTTTCTGCAATCTGCGTGTTTCGTCCTTCGTCCACCAAGGAAAAATAAAAATCCCTTTGTGTTGTGTGAAATTTCAAAAACATATGCGCACTCAAGGTACCTATTTTATTTTTTTTAGTGTGTGATGCATCTGTGCATTGCATTAGCATTCTATAGTTGCAACCCATAGCTATACCTACCTTCTTATACAAATATACCTACCACACTGTTCAACCTACCTTACATCAGTCTAGTGCAACATCAACTCAGCACTCTTTCTATATAGGATTTTTCCAACGACACCAACTATACATCAACTGAAGCGTAAATGAGGTAAAGGCTATAACTTGCAACGTATACCTATATCTACCAACAGTTAAATCCAAATATAAATGGTGGAGCAACAACAACCGAACAGACAAAGATTGCCCATATATGCAATTCCTCTTGGTTGCATATGTGCTCTCGAGTGGCAATGCCAAAGAAAATCAAACTTATAATTGAAGCAATGGAGAATTAAGATCCGTTGGAAAAGAATTGTATAGTACCCTATTTTTTCTTAGCCAAACATGCTGAATATCAAATAATTGGGCCTTAAATTATTATCAATTGACACATGGTATGTGAAGCTTAGCACGAAAAGATAACAAAAATTCGCAAATGGAAGCACAAGATGAGCTCAAAACTGAAACTCGAAAATTAATAAAACTACGTCTGTCAAATATGCAAATCTATTTTATAGTTTTGGAAAACGTCTGTCAAATATGCAAATCTATTTTATAGTTTTGGGAAATGGCAGAAAAAGCTGCTCAGCAACGGGACAATTTTTTCTTTTAATAAAAATGAAAAATTGAAAAAAAATCACTTGCGTTAAAAAAAATTACGTAAAATTTCCAAATATGAGAATAAATAAAACAATAGGTAATTTTTGTTTAAAAAAATCGAAATTAAAAAACTGCAAAACTGCAATTTTTTAAATCTCTAAGTCACTAATTGTTCACTAGTTCGATTCCCAGTCTCGTTCACTTTCATAAAAAAAACCGACTAATTCCTTCTGCAAGGAAGGGACAAATCCTTAAGAGTACCTCTTGTCATTAATAAGTGATGTTCGGTTTCGGCAGAAAATTGTAGGTCCTCTCTATTCCTGCCTATAATCGCACACAGGAATGGTTGAGAGTTGGAGAGTTGTAAGCCACTAGGCCTTGGCTCTCCACGAGCTGTCGTGCTCGCGAATTTATTTATTTTTTATAAATCACTTGTTGAGCACGAAACGATACTTCTTTTTTTTTTTAATAAAATTGAAAGTACGTCCGTCAAATTTGCAAATAACCGATTTTTGTAATCTTTACGGTACATGGCACCAAAAGTTTGGCATATAACAGTATAACTTAGTTTTTTTTCAGAAAATTGCGGTGCCAACTGCACACTTAGTAAAATTTACCTTCGGCCGTAAAAACTGCAAAACTGCAATATTTTTAAAACTCTTGTCACGGTAAAATTTACCGCAACAAAAGTCACTCTTTCAATCGTCCAAATCCTTGTTCCTTCCTTCTCCATTTCTTCTTTTCCCTACAGGTGTTGACTTCAATATACTGAGAGAAAGAGAAGGGCAGCCATGGTCCATCAGCCATCGGTTCATTCTCTCAGTATTTTGAAATAACAAAACTGAAGTTGTCAAATTTTGACATTTGAAGTGGATGGGTGATCCACTCTGCTGCTCCGATCTCGTGTGGGTGACAGATGGTCCCCAGTACAAACAAATTTATTGACAGACGGATGGTCTGGTCTATCCAAATCCAG
The DNA here is from genome assembly GCA_932273885.2 of Leucozona laternaria. Taxonomy (NCBI): domain Eukaryota; kingdom Metazoa; phylum Arthropoda; class Insecta; order Diptera; family Syrphidae; genus Leucozona; species Leucozona laternaria. The sequence goes on along the minus strand of OW026368.1, from coordinate 29,516,556 downwards.
AAAATAGCCGAGCGACACTTGGTTCTCGGTTGCGGAAGTTACTCTGTGTGAGAATGGCTTGCTGCCCAACCTATCGTTCAAACATACATATATATTAAAGCTATTTGTAAAAGATGGAACGTTAACGGCTAGGCCCAAGTATTCCCAAAATCTGCGCAAAAGTCCAACGGTTTAGATTAAATTCGCGTTGTAGGATATTTTATACTGCCAATCTCTCCTTCTCAAAAATTGTGTTTTGAATCAAGCTTTTCACCAATTTTCAGTATAAGTGTTTTTTTTTAATTGTCGGGGAAAAATGAACGCGAAGAAAAAAATTGAGTTTCTTTTCAGTTTTCCGAAACTTTCTTTTAAAAAAAGGTTTAGTGGGTGAGAATAGGTGGCTGAATGCACCCATTGAATTGCCGCCCACTGGAAGTCATACAAGTGGTCGGCGAATTCAATGGTGACGGTGCACGAAGCTGGGGTGTAAAGTGCGAGTAGGAAGGGCTGCTGGGTTTCAACTACGTTGGCTCACTCACGCCAATATGCTGAGTGTTGCTGAGTAATGACGTGACCGAAACCCACGTCACTGATTGGCCGAAAGCACTAGGGCATTGGAAAAAAGAAGAGGTCGTCCAGGCATGGTGAAAGCCGGGGAGATCACTTTTTACCCAGATTGAAAGCGAACGACAAGTTCATCAAAAAAATCGAGGAAGGAAAATTTTGAAAAAAAAAAAGAAACTCAAGTGTGCGTTTTTTTTTTAATATAATTTTGTGAAAGAGGAAGAAAAGGATTTGCGAGAACTTCTTTTGGTCAAGAAAAGAAGGATAGTGAAAGTTGGTGAAGAGTGAACAGGAATAGCAGGAGGTTAATCTCAGAGAGGCAGGAGGAATTGGCAGTCCCGATTTTTCTGAATAGATAAGTATAGTGGTAGTCCCTTTGGACGCAAAATAGTTTTTTTGTTAATTTGATTTCCGTTTTATTTTGTGAACGACTTAATAAAGAGGTCTTTATATCGGTTCGACTTTTGCTGTCGCAAATTTCCGAAATTGCGGAACTCGTGACCCGTTTAATTTATCCGTTTATTCCTTTCGGGACGAAGTGTTAACGGTCCATCTTTGTTTTAAGACATTCTTTGTTCTCTTTTGTTCAAAAGATCTTGGGTTTTAGCCCTCCAATTGCAAGGTTTCCCAAGCAAAGTAAATTCGATTAAAATCTTTAGTTTCAAACTCAAAATTGGTTCTTATTACTTAATAATTGCTTTCACCGTCGGTTTTGCTCCAAAGGTTTGCAATTTCCTTATTTTTCAAAAAAAATTGCTGGCGCCCTTTTTCTTTTATTTTCAGGTACTTCGCCCCTTTGGCAGACAAAAAAACATCATCTTTTAATCAATTAGTCGAATCAATTTGATTCGACACGATAAAAATCCAATTCGCGAAAACCCACCCCTAATTGTGACCTAGCCGTGGTGGTAGCATTGGAAGTGCTACCTGTTGCACTTCTTGGAAACCGAACTTGTTTTCGTTTCCCATTTCTCCTTTGGTTGACATTCGTCTAACCAAAAGTCGTGGTATACTCGTCGCCGCCGGTCGTGTTATTTTTTTTTGGCTCGTTCGCATTAAATTAATTAGTTTTAATAATATTTATTTGTTTTGGTCGGTTTCGGTTTCGGTCGGAAAAAGTGCAACACTCTAAGTCAATAATTGGACACGATACACTACAACTTGTTTTATTTTTTATTTTAATTGAGATTTTAAAAAAATACGTCTGTCGTCCATAAAATTTCCAAATCTGAGAACAAAGTGAGTACATTTAATGTCTGTTCCCCTTACATCCCAAAACTGCCAATTTTAGTCCAATTATTTTTATATACACTTTGACAGAACTTTGTACTGTAGTTGGCAACGTTTGGAAATAAACGAACAGAAGTTTTACCATAACCTTCTTTTTTAAGAAAATCAAAAATGGCGGTGCTAACTTGATGCACCTACTGTCAGATAAAAGCCTTACGTCAATGTCGACATTATACTGTTAGTTTCTTGATTTTCCTTGTTGAATGATTATAATTTTGTGTAAGTTCTATTGCAAACCGAGTTCTAAAACTTTCGAAGAAATGAGTCTATTCGGATTTTGAACTTAAAAAAGAACGTTTGAATTGTTTAAAAAAAAAAATGATGATTCAAAAAAAAATTAACACGTTTACTGTACCCTATTAATATAGCCACGAAATGGTATAAAAACGGAACAGCACCGCTTGAATTAATAAAAGCATAAAATGGCTTGATCAACATTTTTTTTATATCATTTTTCGAAACTCCCAAGCGCGCGCCCTCGTTCGGGCTACCAAAACCGGTCAACAAACGGAAAAGTAGATTTGCAACGCGGTGGCAGTGGCAGCCAGCAGCACTATAGCAGCCGCATTCACAAGAACGCAGAAGGTGATTTTGTTGCGGCGGATCCAAGAGATCCAAAGTCCGACCAAAGCTGAAAAGCATTATGTATGATGATGACGAAGAGCACACAAGAAAAAAAGAACAAAATGAAAACTACAACGGCCACGACCGACCGACTGACGACTTGACGGACGTTAACCAAAGAAACTACGGCTCCAATGGAAGATAATGATGATGATGACGATGATGATGATGATGAAATGTTTGCCAAGTAGTTACTTACCTACGTATAAGTTCGTTCGTTTTGAATGCTGATTCCAGCTGTAGAGGGAATCGCCTCCACTGCATTGCGATGCATCGTCGAAGCCTTCGTCATCATCATCATCGTCGTCGTCATTGAGAGCACACAATACCTATACCTATATCTACCGAATAGGGGGGCATCGGGAGACAGAAGCGAAGCAGCAGCAGCAGCCGGTTTAAAAGACTTATGCATCTGACCGGGTTCGATGTGTGTGACTATGGCCGACTGAATAATGCATTTTGCCTGCCCCCAACAACTATATAATATATGTATTAACAAGGGGGAGCCATAGTGATGGCTAGAAGCTACTACGGTTCAACTGGTTCCGTATGCAACAGAGATACGTGGCACAGCCAGCCAGCACAGAGACTCTTTGCTTGATTGCGAAGTAGGCACAGCAGGTGGTGATATAGTGCGGTGGTAGGTCTTTGCTTTGTTGATGTACAAGTTTCTTGCGTTTGCTCTTCCCTCTCTGATTCTCGTCGATGGATTCCATCGCAGTTGGTCCTTCTTTCTCCATCTACTTGCGTATTTTTACACACAAAAATGGTCAACAGGAAATAATAATTTTGCACTTGGATTGTATGTACTTGTCTTTAGGGCCAGCGGCATCGATGGTGATGGTGAAGTTGATGTTGATGTTGATGGTGCAACGCAACGTCAAGGGGCAAGTAGATTTTATTCGTTTTTAGATTTCACATTGCGTATTTTTTTTGGATATTTTCCCTGTTTCGTTCGATGTGGGAAGATGGCTTTCAATAAAAAAAAAAAAATAAAACCTCTTCGAGTATAAAATCATTATGGGAATGATGAACGTACAAGTTGTATGTACCTACGTGTGTACCAAAGATTGCAGGTTTTGAGATATTTTTTTGTGTGGGAATCTGGTCGTTTTGGGAAGCAGGTGGGTAATTGACGTTTAAAAAAGGGTTTACTCGTAATATTATCTTCGACGTTACTTGAAGCTGAAGATTTTTTTTTTAGCGTCTGTCTTATCTTTAAAAGGGTCATTTTTTTTTGTATGGACGATAGGTACCCCTTTCTTACTTGTGGTTGCTGTGAAATTGAATTATTAAATCCTGATTTAACGAAGCGGAAATGTTTGATTAATTGAATGGTAACATTTTTAGTTAAAATTCTATTTTGTTTGTTTATAAAGAGTACCGTTGGAGATTCGAAAACCACAAAACTGGACTAAAAATCATTCTGAGTTGTCGCGTCAATGCGATTTTCTAGGCTCTTATTAGTCGTAGAGTAGGTACCTAGTTTTTGTTTGTTTATATTTTGGAATAGGAAAAAGTTTTATCATAAAAACTGTCGCCTGGACACATTTTTGAAAAATCTTTAAACTTAACAGTTATCACCGCAGAAAAAAACCGCCGAAATTTAAAGTAAACAAATTGTTTTTAAGGTACCTACATATATGTATGTATATCGCCCAATGTGCACCTGACGAAAAAATACTTAAAAAATATATTTGGTAGAACTTCAAGATCCAGTTTTTCAGTGCGAGATTAAAGTTAAGCCCGAGTTATCTTATACAATTTGGTGAGTTAACTCAGGATTAACTGAAAAGATGCTTTTGATGTTTAATCCCCCGAGTTTGCTTAGACGTTCCGCATGCATTCTCCATCGAAAAACTGCTTCCTTAGTTCACTGGGGATTAATTCACTTCCTGAGTTAGCTTACTCTAGTTTAACTTACCATTAAAAAACTGGGCCTTAATTTCCTAAATTTCGGTAAATTTAGATGTTGTATACACGAAAAAAACATTTAAGATAAATCATGGCAAAGATCCTAATATTCCGCAAATCATCAATATTAAATTTTTAATAAAGAAATAATATCGACACTTTTGGAAACTATTTTTTCGAATTCAAATAATTTTGTAGAACACAGGCACATTGTTTTACAAAGTCTGAAAATTTTTATCAACTGTTAAATTAAGAATAAGTTTCGTAATTATCCTTTCTCTTAGGTATTTTTTACATATATATCTTTATTTTTCCTCAATTTTAAGACCTTTTTTTATGAAGATCCGACAGTTAAAACTAAAGTTAGGTATGTGTTTCGAAACGAAACTATATTTGTTCGAAGGTGTTCCATTTATACTAACTCGGAGTTAACTCGGGATCAAAGTTGTCTTAAAAGTTGACTGGCACTGACAAAACTAGGCCATAATGTTGTGGTTATAGTGCGTTGGGCTTTCCTTCTGCCGGAGATTTGAGTTCTAGTCTTTCTTACTAACAAAGCAACTCCCACACATGAATGGCTGAGAGTAAACGGCTGAAAACACACCGGATGAGAAAAAACGTTTTTGCTTCATAAAGTAAAAAACGTGTTTTGTTTCAACACACACCAAATGAAACAGAATTGAATAAACAAAATTATTTCAATTTTCTGTTTTGTTTGATGTGTGTGTTGGGATAAAACAAAACAAAAGTTTCAATGATAAATTAACATGTTTTGTTGCTTTGTTCGCTTTATGCGGTGTGAGTTGCGCCATGAGAACGTGTGTAAAGCTACAATTAGACGGTCAACGAAAATGGTCAACGCGTTGACTCTCTGACATCAAATTCCGTCCCAAGGTTGTCTTGTCGTGTGATCGTCAACGCAAATTACTGTCCATGCGTTGACGGCTGCGTTGACACATACGTTGACATTGTTTTTACCTTCAACGCATTGACTTTTTTTGTTGAACTTGTAATCACCCCGAGCAAATGTTAGGACACATTGACGCAAAGCGTTGACCATAATCCCAACGTTGGTATGGCATACTTTTCTGCCACGTCAACGTAGTCTGCGTTGACTTTCGTGTGACATTGACAGACTAACGTCATTCGTGTGATCGTCAATGTGTTATGCGTTGACATGGTCATCGCTGACGGTCCATTGGCAGTGTGTTGATGATGATTTTTTTGGTGACGTCAGATAGTCAATGCATTGACCATTTACATTGACAGTTTAATCATAGCTTAACAATCGACAACGATGCTAGTTTAAAACAAAATGTTTTCATTCGGTGTGCGTTGCCCGTATATTTACCCGTATATGACAATCAGTCATAAAAACATAAACACTTGTTTCGCCTGTTTGGCGTTTGGTTTGATTCATAAGAATCAATGGATTTTTGTTTCATAAGACATAAAAACACGTTTTGACTAATCCGGTGTGTATTCAGCCTAAGTCTTTATATGTTACGGTTCTCGCCAAGCTGTCACGCTTTTCAATATTTATTTTTCAAAGTCGTTTAAGATTAGTTATAGACCAGAAGAGTTTTTCAGGGGTCTTGAATTGATGTTACGACACTGTAAAGGCTTAACTACATAAGCCCAAAAAGTGAAAAAGTACAAAAGTGAAAATTTTCAAACTCATTTTGGAATAGTTTTTCCCACTGGAAAACTTATAAAAATGATGCAGAAAGCTTAAATTTTGGTTTTAAGAAAAAATTGTATATTCTTTTTCACAAAACAACTGCGCTAGCGGGAAAAAAAATATTTTTATTTTTGTACAAAAGTACTTTTTGGCTTATGTAGTTAAGCCTTTACACAAACAAAAAACCCACTTCAAAACCCAAGTGTACATATTACGAGTATAAACTTGAAATCACTTAAGCAAATAGATACACATTTAATATAGTATCTCCTCATCAACCGCAAGCTAGAATTCAATATAAGTACCCACCTATACGTGCATTAAAACAACTTGTTTGTATTTGCACATATCATCGCGTCATGGTCAACAAGCTGTATGCTCAACTGAATTCATATGCCCACCACCTCACACCTCACACCTCACTCAACAAGACCGAATAATCAGAATTCAGATTCAGAACCTAGTTCGGCTGTGTGATGTTGGCTCCATTCCACCGATTTTTTAAAATGTTGGGGTTCACCTCAACCATATTACCTATAACTGCCACCTTCGTTGTTGCTGGTTTTTGCATCATGTTTCTCCATTTTTTGTTTGTGTTTCTTTTGTTTTATTATTGCATTCCTATTTATTCTTGCCTTTCTTGTTTTTTCTGTTTGTTTCAATTTTGTTTTATTATTATTATCTGCGGGCCCGTAGACTTGCCCCATTACGCAATTCTCAAGGCGTGCCAAGCTCTTTATTCGTCTCTGTTGGTGTTGTGTGTGCGCTGTGCGGATTGTGGAAGTCTTAAGTGCGCGGTGATTAATGAACTCAACTCTCGAGTGTGTATACTACTCGGAGGTGTTTTATATATTTTTTTTTAGCTCTTGTGGCTGTTAAATAGGTGGTGGTTTTTCTGCAATATTCTTCCTCCTTTTCCCTCCTGTTATTCTCAACCATTCAAATGCGGATGTCCAATACCCATTCCATTACCCATGCCAGCCATCTAGAACATGGTTTAGTTAAAATACACTGCATCTTGGGTTAGACTAGCTAGGTATTTGAAGAAAAATTAACGTTCGACTGAAAAAGCACTGTTCGTAGTAAGCTGGCGTCATTTTCACTGTATTCTATAGACAAACGGATCATAATTCAAAACAGAAAAGTAGCTGGAGGACTTAGAAAACGGAAAAACGGGGTGTGTTTCCATCACTATAGAATTGGTTATTGCGAAGCGTGAATCAACTGAAACAAAACCTGAAACAACTATAACCTGTCCCAAACCGAGTTACTCTCTTATTGCTTCTACATAAATGGGACTTGGGCATTATATTTTTTTTTGCAATATTCTGTGTGTGCTGTACGGCTTCTGTATGCAATAGGTTCTACCTATAAGCCAAGCACGTGAATGTAATCTTGATGACTAGAAATTCTGTGAAGCGATTGTGTCTGCTTAAATGGTTTGGCGGACTTTGAAATGAACATGCGGCCAGGGTTGTTATTGTGGCTTTTGCCACACTTTGCTTCTAGTTAGGTACCTATATTGATTTGAAGATTATAGAATTACAGTTTAAGACTTTTTTTTTCTCAGTTACTAGTATTTTGTTTCGTACGTTAGAATTCTTTGCTATTCATGTTTTCTGTTTAGTTTTCAAAGTTGTTGTCAAAATGACAGTTGGTCGAAAAATTTGGTATTGAAAAAGAATTATATATCCGGTTGAGGTGAAAATGAAAAATTTGACTCAAAATGTAATCAGCCGAAAATTAAAAAAAAAAATTAAAAATGTTAGCCGATTTTATTTTTTTGTCTATTTTTATTTTTCGCTGAGATAAATCTCAATTTTCCAAAATTATGCATGATCATTCATTTTTTAGAGACTTTTCGCTATAGAATTGGTTATTGCGAAACGTGAATCAACTGAAACAGAACCTGAAACAACTATAACCTGTCCCAAACCGAAAATGACAATTCTGCTATCTAACGGACTATGAGGAGCTCAAAATTATAAACAAAATTGCGTGAGTGCCGAGACTCACGGTTAAAATGTGTAAACATCTACGTTTGTCCAAGCTCAATTTTGAAAATCCATATTTGGATCCGTATGCGAAGTCGTCAATACGTTGTTGACTACGAGCACGGATCCAAAACGGACTAGTTTTGCCACTGAACGTATCCAATATTCTACTATATGCATATTTTCGTAACGTAACGTGGCACATCGTAGAGTGTGACCTTGTAACGTCGCGGAAAGTCCACGTTCTTATTTCATTCTACCGCTGGCATAGATTTCGTCTGTTTCAATCGTTCATTATCCAACGATTAGCTTCAGTCTTCGAAAATAGTCAAAATCGTTGTCTTAAGAAGCCTACAAGTTTAGTTTTAAATGTCCGATTTTCAAGGTAAAGACCTTAAAATAAAGGTTAAATGTCAAGCTACATTCTTTATGCAAATTATTTGAAAATATAAAACAAAAAGTTTATATTTTATTAAGGTGTTCATTTTTTTCAAAATTTTGAAAAATTACATTTCAAATGTTTCTACAAAAATTTTGAGTGGTCTTAAAGGGGTTGATTGAACTGGAAAGGAACTTTATTAGATGTCTTTCTGCTTGAGCTTTTTCTTTTGTAGATACTGTGAGCTGGTTGGAATTTTAAGAGCTCTTTTTTTAAATTCAACAGGCGCACTTGGAAATATTCGGTGGTTTCGGTACCACCGAGAAATCTGCACAAATCTAAGGAGAAATGATTGCTATTTATCAATTTAAAATCGCATTGGAAAATGTTTAAAGTTTCAATACCTACTTTCCCATGGGTTTTACTTTTTACATACCGTCCGAGTTCAACGCACATCTGAATATTCAGAATTCTGAATTTTTGAAGCATTTCATTGGCCAGCTGTCAGAAAAAGTTCTGAAAATTCAGATGACTTCTGACAGCTGGCCAATCAAGAGCTTAGAAAATTCAGAATTCTGAATATTCAGATGTGCGTTGAACTCGGCCACCATCAGCTCAAGAGGCTTGGTTCTTCTTAGTCTCCGAAGTTAGAACATATATTTTCTGTGTACATTTCTTCAAAATTGGTCTTTTTGAATTGCAATTGCTGAATTTCTTGCAGAAATGAGTAATCCTAGGTATTCCTGACAAATTCCAAATTTGAAGTAGGCATTCTTTATACCGATGCATAAGTCTTTAAAGTTTTCTGTTTTTATCTGCTTAAATTTCCTGCATAAGTTTCCAATCATCTTCTGTATGTATGTACGTCAAATAGAACAAAAATATTTACATATAATTCTTTGTAATGCGTCATTGTTTTGTTTTCCTCGTCCAAATGAAATTCAAAGCACTTTCATGCTTTTCTTTCTTCTCCTTCCCACTGCTCTAAAACAACAATTCCATTACTCATCGAAAAAAAATCTTCTATATGATGGTTCACTATGAGCATACTAATAAAGATCAACACAAAACAGGCGCCACCAATTTCTGTTAAAAATAAAACTCAACAATTTTTGCAAAGATGAGTGTTAATCATCACAACAAAAAAAAAATAAATAAATAAAACAAAAACGACAAAGTTCTTTGGAAAATGCGCCGATCTTTCGTCCATAAATAAATTCTTCAAAATATATTATAGTATAAAAGTTAAACGTGTGTTGTATAAAAGATTTTTTAATTGATGATCTTCTTAAAACAAATAACGAAGTGTTCTATTCAAAGGAACGTACCGAAATGACGTAAGAAACTCGTCAAAGTGTTCATTCAATTGTTGTACTTGGAAATATACATGCCAAATTGTTATTTTTTCTGTTTTTGATTGTTGTTGCCAGTAGACATTCTGTTTTCTGTAGAAAAATAGGAAGCATTCATTGAACAAAATGATAGTTCATGCGTTACTATTATTTTTTCTTTAAGTCCAGTACACACTTCCCGCGAAATTGACAGTGGAGAAAGTGATGTTTTGACATGTCTCAATGGTACAGACTTGTGAACATCATCAAAAGTATTTGTTTTTTGATTCTATACAGGTAACTGTAAAAACTAGAAAAAGAATAGACAAAGATAATTTCCCGAAAGCCCAATCGAAGTGTTCCCGTACATTTTTCGCGGGAATTGCTTCATCGCTCGTGAACGAAAACTCTACACTTTTTCTCGACACGGCTTCACGGCGAACAAAAATTTGTATAAATTCACGACATGGTTCACAACTATGTACTAGGCTTACTGGTTGAACACAATAGAATGCTGCAGCTGCAACTGGAACTAGAGCTGCAGCTGGAATAGTTGTCAAAAAGTGTCATATTTGCTTTTTTTTAAGTGCCCACAATGCAGCTGTACATTCTGACTGCAGAAGCACTGATAGCTATAACATGAGGAATTGAAGCTCATTTCAACCCCTATATAAACACTAATCGAGTTGAAATGGGCTTGTTCGCCTCCATCAATTTTGAAATGTCAAAAATTCTGCACGCAAAAGTTAAAAGTTGGTGAACTCTTGCAGCTGCGGGTGCAGCTCCGTTTGCAGCTACGTTGCGTTGTGTTCGCAACATTGAAATTACGTGTATTCATATTTTGAGTAATTTGACAGCTAGTCCGGCTGCAGCTCCGTCTCCATTGTGTTCAGGCAGTTAAGGGTGCTTTGAGATGCTGTAAATGTTGCGTTGGCCGGCAAACCGTCTGTCAACTATTTATATGTAACTTCTTTTTTTTTTCTCAATATTTTGTCTGTTAAAATTCTGCGCAAAATATCGAATAAAGAAAACAATTGTTTTTGACGGGGATGTATATCCCCCGTTTTGGCCGGAGGGGCATGTCATACAATAACAAGGGTATTCCTTAGCCCATTCTTGATCGGAATTCAGAGTATACATCCAGGACCCATGTTCTGTAACTCTCGCATGGTTAAAACGATGGAGAAACGATGAATATTGAAACAAATCATATGAGTTTTGTTCCATTTTCCATCGTTTCTCGACTGATTTTATCGATGCGAGAGTTACAGAACATGGGTCCAGGTCCCGAAAATGAAAAAAATGTGTAGACAATAAATGTTCCATTTTTTAATAAGAGGCGTGTTTTTTTGCAAGTCCATATGGATTTGTCGAAAAAAACGACATCAGGACTTAGGAACTTCTTACTTACAGTACGTAAGTCCCGATAATTATCTGGACTTAGCTAAGTCCATATGGATTTAAGTTGTTGTTGTATTTACGTGTAAAACTACTAGTCCCGATGTCGTTTTTTTCGACAAATCCATATGGACTTGCAAAAAAAACACGGCTAAAATATCGATAACTGTCTGAGACTATAAATTCAATATCAATTAATTCAATTAAATCAAATTATAAAAAAATAAGAACAAAAATAACAATCAGTTCATTGTTCACACAAAAATATTTTTCAATCCAACAAACCCTGCAAAAAATCATACCAAATAAATATTTATATACCTACATACATACATACCTAAAAGGGAACGAGGGCATTTATGTATTCATATAAATTCAAGAAAAAATCCGATCTGTCCATTCATGAGATTGATGCCCAACAATCCAACACATGTTTCCCTCTTTTTTTCTTACAGAAATACCTATACATATGTGCATACGTTTTATTCCCGCCCTATTCTCTCTTCTTTTCAATGTGAACTCTAATAAACCCATCAACATCAAGTTCAAAATAATCAACGTTTTATAGCCGTCTCGCCGGTTTTCTCCTGTTTGGTTTTTATTTTTTCTCCTGGTCATTGGCAAAATAAATGAAAATCAAAATAGAAGAATAAAAAGAAAATTAAAATATAAAAAAAGAAAAAAATTAAAATTCAAGACAATCGAAAAAATTCCGATATTAAATCAAAATATCGATATCGATTGTTTCTTTACAGGTTTCATCTTTAGTGAGGATATTCCTTACGGTCAGGAAATAATTTTATTACGTTAACAGTATAATTTTTTTTTCTTTTTCCCTCACAAGAATATCCATACAAAAAATGTCATTTAAAAATTTAAAAGCCTGTTAAATATTTGTGAAACCGAACATTAGTTAGGTTAAAAGATATCTGCCAAAATATTTAGTAGAAAATTAAACACTTTTCAAAATAGATCTTAAGATGGATAGAAAAAACATTCGTAGTGGGAGAAGTCAAAGGTTTTTTTTACCAACGATTATATATTAGGTTTTTTTTTTAAAAAGACCCAATTGTTCTCAGACCAGATGAAGATCTTAAGATAGTGCGTTGATTGAAGCTCAAAACTTGGAATATTATACACTTATCCCGATATATGCATTTTATTTCATTTACTGATGCGTAAACGTCTATGCCGGCGGCGGCGGCGCGCCGAAGAGTGACGTTACGAGGTCACACTTTACGATGTAGCACGTTCGTTACGTTACGAAAATCAGCATAATACGATATTGGGTACGTTCAGTGACAAAAATCTGAAAATCCCCTTCAAGCAAACTGGTCCGTTTTGGATCCGTGCACGTAGTCAACAACGTATGGACGACTTCGCATACGGATCCACATATGACAATAAAATTATATGTCTGCCAAAAAAGAAGTAGTCCTTTTGGTTTTTTTTGTCGGTATCCTCTTTCGAGTTAGTTTAAGTCAATTTAAGTAAAATGCAAAAGATGCCGACTTAAAAATGAGCCACAAAATTTCCACTACAGTTGATCGCAGACCAAATTATCGGTATATTTAAGATGTTCCAACAATATGGAGAAAATACTGATACACGTTCATTCCGAAATATAAATAAAGCTATTTGCAAGCGTTTTATATGTATGTGATTGAATAATTCAACTCCGTATTCTGACCAAGTGCGGACTGGTTGCGGTTATACTGGCCTCAACGTTGAGAGCGCTACGTCTAATTTATGGTCGTCATAATCGTCCTAGCAGATCAACAATTGAGCGTCTAGTGGACAAATTTGAATCCACAGGCACAGTATAAAATGTTTCCGTGCCAGTGAGACAAGGAAGTGCCCGTAGTGTCGAGAATATTGCTGCCGCTGAGGCTTCAGTTGCAGAAAGCCCAAATGTGTCTCTCACACGTCGTTCTCAAGCGTTGGGCATCTCTGTGACGTCGTTGTGGCGAATTTTGCGAAAAGATCTTGGCCTACATCCTTACAAGATTAAATTGACGCAAGAACTGAAGCCGCTTGACCACCAGATTCGTCGTATGTTCGTGAATTGGGTTAAGCAACAACTTGAAAATGATTCGGATTTTCATCGAAAAATCATCTTCAGCGATGAGGCTCATTGCTGGCTGAATGGCTTCGTCAATAAACAAAATATGCAGTATTGGTCAGGCAGCAATCCACACGTACTCCATGAGTCATCATTGCATCCCGAAAAAATGACGGTTTGGTGTGGTTTATGGGCCGGCGGCGTCATTGGGCCGTACTTCTTCCGAGATGATCAAGACCGGCACGTTACTGTGAATGGGGATCGCTACCGTTCAATGATAACCGAATAGTTTTGGCCCCAATTGGATGATATGGACTTGGAGGACATGTGGTTCCAACAGGACGGCCGGCGGCGCCACAAGCCACTAAGCGAATGTCACAATCAATTTATTGGAAACCAAGTTTGGAGAACGTGTTATCTCACGAAATGGTCCAGTCGCTTGGCTGCCTCGGTCGTGCGATTTGACGCCGTTAGACTATTTCCTGTGGGGCTACGTCAAGTCTATGGTCAATGCCAACAAGCCAGCGAAGATTGATGAACTTCGTACGAATATCGAACGTGAAATTGCAGCAGTATCGGCCGATTTATGCTTGAAAACCCTCGAAAATTAGGTTCAGCGTCTGGACTTCTGCAAGCGTGGCCGTGGTGGCCATGCAAAAGAAATCGAGTTCCATACATAATGGCATCGAACGAACTACAGGAATAAAAAATTTCGTTGATATCCAAAACCGTTTTTGTTTTATTTAAAAAAACTTTTGTAGCGCTCTTATTGAAAAACCCGACATAATATAATTTATTCAATGAATATTTTTGACAATTCGTTTTTCATTACAATTTTTATATTACCGAGAATTTGATAAAAATTGACAAATTATTTAATGGACAAGAATTTGATAGTTGTCATGTGCTGCGAATTGTTACCAGTCGCACTTGTCCCTTTTGTCAAAATAGAGCCCAGGTAAAACTACAAAACTATCGTCCTTTCCTTTGACGCAAAGTGTATTTTGTTCATATTTTCACAGATCGATGTCATATTCACAGTAGGTTTAGTTGGGATTTAATGTGACCAAATAAAATTGATTACGATTTTCAAAGTCTTCGGTCTGGGCGAGGGTAATTGAAATAAATATTGCCTCTTTGGTATTTCAGCTTTGATGATATTCTCACTTATAATAAGCCTCTCATTCAAAAACCCATTGAATACTAACATCTGAATTTCATTGATATTAATTTTTGAAAAGGGATTTGATTGTAACATTTATGTTTAACATACTTGTAGTGTAGATTAAAATGCGTTATCTCCATCAATATTGCCCATAAATATATTTCCCGTTTAAACGAAATTCTTTAAAATTTATTTATTCATCAAAATTAAAAATTAAATTCAAGTGATAAATCAATTAAAAATCTCCCATTAGAATAACACACACTTTGTGTAGGCAATCAAAAACTTTCAACCACAACAAAGAAAAAAATAAAGAAAATACAAAAATATCCCTGCTGCTTTTTTTTTCATATTATTTATAAATTTTCATTTCTTTGATATTGAAAATAAAAATTCTTTAAATTTATTTTTAAACAAAAAAAAAAAAACAATTTTAATATTTCAATGTGAAATTCTAATTTTTGTTGTTTTGGCATTTCCTTTACAGAAACCTCAAATGCCCGGAAATTGGCATTAGAAAATGCGCAATCTGCTGAAAAAAGAGAAAAATTAAAAGGTGAGCTCATTGAGAAAATAATTTTAATATTATGGTTATATTTAAGTATGTAGGCATAGGGGTATAAGTTTAAATATTCATATTTTATGATAGTGAATGAATTTTCCACTTGCTTTATTATTTAAATTTTTTTTTGTTTTGTTTACGTGTTGATTCAGCATTAATTTTATTATTTCTGTTGTAAAGTGAAGGCGTGGGAAACAAAAACTAAATTAAAAAAAAAAAAGAAATGTAGGATGAATTTGGGCTATTAAATCAAATTTATTCTACAAACTACGAATAGAATTATTTATAGAATGAATTAGAAAACAATATTTCAAAGTGTGATTTTCAATTAAATTATCTATGATTTTAATTATAAATAGTTGTATCTGCGTATATCTATATACTGAAATAATTATATTGTGATGCTTTTTCTATTGTGATTAAAACAATCCTACCAATATTCCTCCGAAAGAAGAATCAAACTTGGGTTTGGAGTTTTACAGCCAAATTAATAAACGTGAAATAGCGAAGGGTTGGGCCTTATTCCGTTGACTAATTATGTAAGTGCAAAATGTTATTAATAAAACAAAATTTCTGCTAAGTGACGTAAAATAAAAATGTCTACTAGATTTATCGAGTTCTTAAACCAATTGAAATTATTGGACAATCAGCCAATGCTAAGTGAGGAGAATCTCAGGAAGAAATGTAGGTTTTCCAAGGCAAATATGGGGAAACTCGTAACAATTGTTGAAAATGACCTAAATAGGGATACAATACATAACACACAACAGATACAACTCAAAGAATTAAAAAATGGTAATAATTTTGACAGAAATATAATTTTAACAAAAGAATTGTTAGGTGTGTTTGGTGACGTGAGCTTTATTTTTTTTTTTTGCTTACAAATTATCACAGTTTGCTGTCAAAGCCCATTCAAAAAACAAAATATGTGAGTGCCGGGACTCACGGTTAAATATGTGTAAACATCAACGTTTGTCCAAGTGCCTGATTTGTGTTACTGAACGTCATCAAAAGAAACATATTGAATAATTAACACCACATTACATATCTGTAGGCAGTGCTTAAAAAGCTTAGTGTTGAAAGAACGGCAGCGAAATACCCAGTGGGGGAACCGCTGCAACGAAACTTCCAAGCACTAAAAGGCTGGTGGTGAAGTGTCCAACGAACGGTGAAGGTTCGGTACTGAAAGGTCCTGCTTCGTAGTTCACTCTCAACTTTAAGATGACTTCACATTACACATGGTTATTGTTTATGGTAATCACTCTCTGATCATCGACAAACAACAACTGTCAGCGGAGAGCACTAAAATCGTGGTTTCAATTAAATGACACCGTACCCAAATTCCAAAGGAACTTAATAGTTTGACTGACAGGGACCGAATTAAAATATCCAGTTAGAACTGTCAACGAACTTGCAACCCTTATGAAACTCCATCTTTCCATCGAGAAAAACTTACAAAAAGTTAAATCTTAATTTTATACGGAACGAACCTCAAATGAATGTCACTATGAGATAGCCGGCGAATTATATATCTTGAGTTTTTAGAATATTTAGTTGCAGTTGTTGTCAGTGGAAATCACTAAAATCGCAGTTTCAATCGATTGACACCATCAATCGCCTTTGGAATTGGACGCTGTGATTTTTAATGAATGTTAACTTTGTGCAAGTACAAAGGTAGCCGATAACTCTGCAATTTGTTCAACCTCAGCTATTTTGTTTATCACAGCCTACAAATTGCAAGAAGAAATTGCATCGTTTAAAAGCAGTATAATGTAAGCGTAGAATTTAAGTTCAGATTTGTATCACTGAACGCACCCGATATCCTACCATACCTACAGTCAATTGTCAATCCCAACAGATGACTATTATTATTTTTGTTTTGATTTTGTTTTCTTTTTAATTACTAGTGTCGCGTCCATTTTGTTCGGGGAATAATTAAAAATTAAAGAAAAAAATATAAAAATATAAGTGTTAAAATGATAAAATCGTCGGTCGCGCTAAAAACAATTTGCTTTCGTCGTTGGCAAAAACAATATAAATGAGTGGTCGCGATAAAGTATAATGTAATTGTCGGTCTCGTTAAAATCAATTTGTTTTGGTCGGGGCAAATCAGTTTTCGTAACGTAACGTGCTACAACGTAAAGTGCACGACTTAACGTTGCACACGAACGTTCACGTTTTTTTTCACTCTACCGCCAGCATAGATGTTTACACATCAAAAAACAGGTTTGCCAAACTTTCAAGTAACCAACAGGCATCTTACTTACTGTAGTAGATTTTCTTAAAGGATTTTTTCGTAAACGTCACGTTACTATTCCTCGAACTTTTTGTTTTTATTGATGGAAAATTTTAACCCGTGGTTTAATTCTTATTCCATGGTGTAGTAAACTCGTGGAATAAATAATGTGGAATAAGCGATTTTTTATTAATAGGGCTGTTAATGTTAAAACTCAAAGTATAGTTCTTTTACTACAACCTTCCATAATGAATTTCCATTAAAGGTCTTTTTGGTAACGTGGAATTTTTCACAAATTTTCGCAATTTTTCACAATTCGCTGTCCAAAGCAAAAAACCCAATTTTGGGAAACTTGGTCAAAGTTTTAGTTACCAAACAGGCATTGAATTTCGATAAAGAAGTTTCTTAGTCTTTGAACGTGAAAAGTGATACGACATTTTGTGATGAGATGCAAAATTATTGCAAAACGAAAATGAAAACCGGTTGTTTTTCTTTAAAAAAGTTCGTGTTCAATTTTGATGATTCAAATGTAAAGTTTTCTACAATAATCTTTCTATTTAGGTATGTGAACTTATGTATATACTGCCACTATTTGCTTTTAAAAATAGATAAACAACTGTCAGTTGCCACAAAGTGATGATATTTTGCAATTTGTGAATAAAAGAGAGAGGTACATACATATTGTTATTTTTGATGGTAATAAGCTCTTTCATCTCTATTGGAAGACCCTTAACGTGCAATGTTTTTTTTATAAACACCAAAAATTGTTACTTATTGCAGCTTTGCCTTTATTGTAACATAACTTCCTTACTCGATGAATTTCCATAGAAATATTTTAATCATTGTCGATAAAACAAAAGGCAAATATTTTTATTATCAAATTAAATTTGCACACTTCATTAACTGCCTTTAACACTTTTTTCTTTCTTGTTTAAAATGTTCGCTATTAATTAAATTGTTGCATACTTTGCAGTGTTCGGTTAATTCCTTATCATTTTAACAATGCATGAATTTTTACAATTTTTTTGTCAAAACCCATAAGAAAATAGCCCAACTTTGCGAAACTTGGTGAAAGTTTTAATTAAGCAATAGGAAGCTGACGTTTGATATTTGATTAGAACTTATGGCTAATTCAATTTCTCCTGAAAATATGTCGACTTTTTGTTCTATAGACGAAGAACAAATAATCATGAATCCAATTTGATGGCGCTTTTTCATTGCAAAATTTTGGACAAAATCTCGAACTATAAAACAATTTATTGTTATTTTGATCTTTTCATTCAAAAACTAAAATTACAGCTCGATTAATTCTCTTCCTAATTAAAGGTATTTTTTAAAAGAAATAACCTCAGCAGTAAATCAAAGGAAAATGCGTCGCGGCCACGGTTAAAGAAAGAATCAATAAAGCAATTGAATCAAAACCTACAGATCGAACCGAACGTTGAGCTGGTTTTCATTGATTTAGAATGGGCATGTGCATTGTGCAACATGTTTACACTGGGTATGTGCAAAACGTTTACATTACCAATGTAGCTGTGTTTTGTTGCAATTTTTACCAAAATTCATCTTTGAAGGAATTTTTTTCGAAGTAAAAATCTAATTTTCCTGGGCTAAGAAGCCAGGATGACCTATACAATAATACATACGTTACGTAGAGACAATTTTAAACAGCCTGATTTTAAGGTATTTGCATGATATCTACAAAAACAGGTAGAAAAACTGTAAAACTCACTCAAAACTATATATAATTAACGCAAATAAGAAACACTTATTAAAATTGAGCCTTTATTTTCTGATATATAAACATTTAACGGGGAGCAAACAATTAGATCGACCACACATCAAAACAAGTATCATCGAACTGCGCAAAATCTACAGCTCGTGAACACGTGGCAATGAAAGATTTTTCTCTCGGCTTAATAGAACTTTCGTATATCAGCAATAACAGATCTCTCACTCTTCCAGGAAAAAGAGAAATGCAGGGGTCCACATTAACCACCTACTCCACATTACCCGACCTTACTCTACATACTACGTTTTCACCGAGCACTAAATAGCGATTTAAGTGGATTTAGCATAAATCCTCTTCAAATCTCGAAGATTCACCATACAAATTTAAATCTCCTCAAATGAAGATTTATACTACGTTTTCACTGAGCACTAAATCGCGATTTAAGAGGATTTACCATAAATCCTCTTCAAATCTCGAAGATTTACCATACAAATTTAAATCTCCTCAAATGAAGATTTAAAATAAATCTCATTGAAATCTTCTTGCAAGAAGGAGATTGTCAAATCAAACAATCCTAATTTTGTAGAACGCACCCTTTTAAACGTCAGTTTTTCCATTGAAATGAAAAAAAAATTATAAAATATTTTTGCGCGTTGGCTGTAGGAATAAAAATGCAAGTATTTACAATGTATTTCATATATTTATAATAATATTTTGGTAAACAATACAAATTCCAGATAATGCAACAACCAAAACAAACAAAAAAACAACGGACAACCTAGACACTGGAGGATGGGGAGCTTTTCATTGAAGAGTGGGCCGAAAAATTGTGTTTTTTTCTGTATTTATGGATTCTACTATTAAATTTACTCACTCTTATGTTATTTTGAAGAATAAAATGGTGTGATAACAATAGATTTAGGTTACTAGACTCATTTTTAATAAATAGTTTATTCAAAATTAATTGTTTTATTGCTCAAAAATTGTTTTTTCCGTTTGCTATACGTTTGCCGATTAAATTTTTTTTACTCTGTCAAATTGAGTTGAGAATTGAATGGCAATTCAAACTGAAAACTTCAAATTAATCTCCTTTTTTGTGGTGAAAACACTTCAAGATTAATTTTAAATCTCCTACCTTAAATCCCGGATTATCTGTTGGTGAAAACGTAGTATAACAGTTTTCTTACTTTAAAGATCTTAATTGAAATGTTCTTAGTTTCAAACAACTTCTAACTAATATCATACAAAATCTTGTTTCTTAGTAATAAACTCCAGCTGAACACGCCTAAGAAGTGACAGTTCATGCGAAAAAGAGAAATAGTAAGGAAACATACCCTTTTAACATTTGCAACTGTCAAAATGACTTATGGAGTTATAAAAAGGTTGTTCGGGTACTTTCCGGATTAAAAATGGCAATCTATCATATTTATTGAAGAGGGGTTGAAATTCTCTCAGACAGAAGTGAAACTGCCCCTTTTGCCACTTTTTAAACGTCAACAAAAAGTAAGCAAAAGACCAAAAAAAATCGTAATTTAGGTAAAATTAAAGTAAAAAAAAACACTAATTTAAATTACACTAGAACAAAGTTTCTTTAAATAAATATTTTAATTTCATGTTTTTTTTTAAACAAAAAGCACTGCACAATACACATGAATACACGTTTTGAATACATTTTTTTCTTTAAACCAATTTTTTGTTTTAGTTATTTTTTCAATTAAAAAATAAAAATAAAACTTAAAGTAAAAGTAAAAGTAAACAACAGCCATTTTGTATTTTTTGTTATTTTTCTTTAATTGGCGTTTGACAGAACACAGAACTTACCATTTTCTGCCCGAAGAAATTTCTCGGATAAAAATTGGCAAGAAGGGGAAATAGTTTTCCATCTCGCGAGCACTCTCTTCTGTCCAAAATGACAAGAAATGGAAGTACGCGAATAGGATTGGACCAAATCTGGTAAAATCAAGGAGTTTTGGGTGGTTTCGGAACAGACTTAATACTAAAAGATAAAATAGGTGCGTTTAGTGATTTTCACTTTAATAAAATGTAAAAAAAAAGTTTACGATGCCAACTTATTTAAAATTTGGAAAATTCTCTTTTTAACTTAAAACTGCTTTGATATCATACTAAATCGTCTAAAATGTTACGTCCATGTTTGCATTAAGATAAATTAGTGTAACTACAATTTTTTTAAGAAAATACCACATAAATTCCTTAAAATTAAGAATTTAACTTAACTTATTTACTTATCATTACTTTGAAATATGAAAAGTTTCTAAAAAAACAAGAAAAAAACCGTTTATTTCTTACTCCACTGTGTTATTATATCTAGTGGAACTAAAAGTACGAATTTCGGTAAAGCACAATTCGTTTATGGATACTCCAACAAAATCGAATTCAATTTAAACAAATTTATGTTAGGTATGTAAATTTAACTTGTCAGTGAAATCAAACATTTTAATCGAAACCCCTCAACAAAATAAGCTTTGGCATTCGCATTTTGAATAGGTATTACCTACCCATTAAACATAAAAAAAAACTGAGTACAAACCACCTTACTCAACTAATTTTACTCAACAAACAACCGCTAATTAACCTTGGAAGTTAGAAACATTTTTTTTTATTCTGGTTTTTCTTTTTTTTTTGCAAAATGACGAAAAATTCCGTTTTGTCTACCGGAAAATGATAATTAAAACAAAATTTAATACATATTGTATTGTTAATGTTCTTATGTACCTATACGTCAAATTGATATAATAAAGTGCGCCAGGGTAGGTGTAGGGGTTGCTTAGTTTTTAAAATGTGCCACTGCCAACAAATAAAATTTATTATTTTGATGTGTATGTTTTTTTTTTTGTTCAATCTAACCCACTAAGCTTTAGTAAATAATTTGCAACAGCTGATAAGCTTTAAGCGAAAACAAACATTAAATAAAATACAAACAATTAACTATACATACGCAACACATACATACACATACATATGTATAGTAAATATAATTTAGTATTTATTATCATGAACTTAGAAGTGATAAGCGTTTAAAGTTCGTAGAGATTGTAATTAGCCTGTTGTTGTTGTTGGATTATGTCATATTGTACCAAAAAATAAATATATTAATGACAAAATAAATTTAAACAATCAAGGAAAAAAGGGAAATTCGCATTGAATGAATCATTACCAAAGGAACTTATTTATATCGGCACGCGAAATTTGTTAACCCGCATGCGAGACCTGTCTTACGTGTTCGTTAAATAATTTTTTAAGAAAGAAATTCAATCTATGTATGTAGGTACTTATTAAATTAATTTTCAGGTGGGATCTTATTTTCCTGCAAATTTGTTTCAAAATGTATTTACAACTGATAATTTACATCAACCCACCCAGAAATTTATCGAAAAGATTAGTCTTAGTCCCCTTTCACACGAAGTAACAGGTTGCTGGTGATTTTTTGGCGTTTTCTTTTAATTTATTTTAAAATCTCTTGTTCCTTCCACATGCAGAAACAAAAATCGTAACGCTGCCCATACACGATCCAGCCAAATGGCCCGATCGTGCAGCTTGAGAGATTTTCTGTAGTTTTCATTTTCCATATAAAGTCAATGGAGGTGTTCACATTGGACGCACTTCTCTAATTTTTTTTTTGAATTGAATCCAACTTCTTTTGCTCAGACACAAATTTATATGGACACATCCGATTCACATATTGACGTTCAGCGGTCGTTAAAACAAAACAAAAATCTGTGCTCGTTGAAAAATTAATTACAAATTTTTCACTTGAAAATCTTATTAAATAAATATGTTTACAATTGAAAAAATATGCACGACTTGATCGTACAAACTTGCTCTTGTGTTTAAATACTGTATGAAACCCAACATTGAAGATGCATGATGTATATATGTATTTAACGAGTAAATATTAAAAGAAGTAAAAGCACTAAAACATTGATTTTTCGTTTGATTTTTTTTTGTTTATAAAATAATGTTTTCAAAAAATTTTAAATGCATTATTGTTTATATTATTGAGAAGCATCAGATTGCAAAATTATAACAAATTCGATTCAACCATGGCAAAGATATACGCGAATAACCCAAAAATAAGACCATTTTCTCAAAAACCGTTGAATACCTTATTCCTTAATGTGAATTTTTTGAGAAAAACCTGAAATACAATTTTCTTACAATTGACTTGGTTATTACAGGTACCAAGTTTAATTAAAATCGTTATAGCCGTTTTCGAGAAAATTTGAAGAAAACAATAAATTTGTATGGCAGCTACCCGTTCTAGATGAGCTAAGACGAAAATTCGAATTTCCCTTCTAGGGAATCATACAAAAATGCTCTGTACCAAATTTCATGCAAATAGTGTTAGTTTTGATTATAACCTCGAAATTATTTTTTACACAAAACCAATACTTGCTCTATAGAGCAATAAAAAAATTTTGTGAGTGCCGGGACTCACGGTTAATATGTGTAAACATCAACGTTAGCGGATCCAAAACGGACTTGTTTTTGCGTGAAGGGGATCTTAAGATTTTTTTCACTGAACGCACCCATCCTAGTATGCAGATCGTAACGTTGCACACCGTAACGTTGCACACGAACGTTCACGTTTTTTTTTTCACTCTACCGCCAGCATAGATGCTTACACATCAAAAATAGGTGTTCGGTGGGATTTACATAAGTACCAAAGATAGAGTTAAAATAGAGAAAAAAGATTTCACAATAGAAAACGTCAAGAAAAATTTTAAATTCCTGCCTTTCTTGGCCATCTATTTCTCACAGTGATATGAGAGTGAGATAAAGTACTAAGACGTCAAAAAAGGTCGGAGGAGTCAGTCCAATTTTAACACCTTCAATTCGTTGAATGCACACTACGTTAAATGGGCAAAGTAATGTCAAAAAAATCTCCTCAAATCAATGACTGGGGAGATTTTTTTCATCCCACTGACTTCGTGCTCTTCTCTCCTACAAACTGAAAGTAGCTGGAACCTCAGTTTCCTCGTGTGAAATTCTGTTATTTTAGACAGTTCTCTTTGGATGATTTGCTTTTGCTAAACTTGCTTATTACATTTTCTGAAAAGCCCTTAGCTTTCATCAGCATCACGAGTATAGATACTATGATGAGTTGTCGATTTTGTCTCTTTGTACTGTCTGCTTGAATTGAATCACCTGTATTCTACTGTTGACTTAACGCTTTTTGATTGCGTGTACATTTTTGTTGCATTAGCTTATGACCTTTACATGCCGCCTCCACTGGGCATCAACGATGTCCAACATCACAACCACAATCCAATCCACAATCTGACTTGTATGGATTATGTCACTACATGACATGGATTTTTCTGCCTCCATTGGATTTTTTAAAGACATGTTCATAATCCGAGCATCGTTCATGCCCAGTGGAGGCGGCATGTTACGATAAGTGACAGAATGAAAGTTCTTCTTCTAAAAAGAAGAGAAATTTACTTCTGGATTTGTTTTAAGAATAGTTGCAGACAGCCTAGCGAGATGCGAAACGAAATTTTTCTGTGGTCTCCAACACGAAAGCGAAATGCTTACGGAAATCACAGCAAAAAACTAGCAATAGAAAATCACAGAACGCCATGCTGTAATGGAAGAAATAAAAAATATGTACAAACACAAATAGTAATACTAAAACTAAAATATCACTTTTCCGCACAAAATTAATGCTCTGGCCAATGAATTCAGCTCGAAAAAAGAGCCAACACTTCTCAAAATAATCTGCTACAATTATTATCAATTTCGCGAAAAGGAGAACGACATTTTTCGTTTATGATTTCGTTGACTTGTGTCATTTTTGTATCGGATTTTTCGTTTCGCAGCAGCGTTCTAGGCTTAAGCAATCGAATAGGCTAACAATATGTTGAAATTCCAAGAAAATATATTGAGCTTAAATGACATTTCTGTCAACTTTGAAAATTTTGTTGTCGGTTTTTTTTCAAATGAAAATGTTAATAAAACTAGAATAAAATATAATTTGTACGCCTGTACATTTTGTGAGTAAAAAGTTCTTTAAAAGTTCAAAGTAATTTAACAGTTCAAATTAATGCCTTTCCTAAATTGGTTGCATTTACATTTTATAGCGTCGAAAATTTACTGAGCCGCAATGACCTGAAACTTAATTACAAAATGTCACCCAAAAGTTGATGAACGTGATGATGGGAGCAACACAAAACCAACAAACGAAATCAAAATACCTCATCACCATCGGCAATTTTACCATACCACAAACTCCGTCGCAAAGTCATAGCCAGCGACAATTAAAATTTGCCCAAATACTAAAACCTATTTATTACATGGTCTGCACTGTCAGTAGACACAATCATGATTCAAGTTTAGGCCCAAAATGGTGTGACACTTCATCAACTCCAACATCAGCCAAACAATTTGAATTCTTTTTGTTTGCTCATGAGGTGGAATGTCAATCCGTTTTAGCTGATGGTGAATCTAATAAAAGCAAAGTTAAAAAATGTCAACGTCACTAGAAAATTCCACAAGTGAGTTTCATTATTTCGCTGAAATTGCAACACGTACTTAACTTTACCCACACAAACATTCTTGTAGAAAACATTACATTTACAATACTGTCAACTTGACATCGCCTGTCAAATCAACTTGTTTTCTGTCTTATCTGACAGTTTAAGTTGTATGTGTGTAATGTGCTATCAGCAATTCAGCACCCAACCCGGTGAATGGAATTCAATTATTTTGCATGTAATTAGTTCAGCTAAATTAGTTTTAAATTCAATTGAAGAAAGACATTAAAAATTCCAAACCGAGGGAAAAAGTTGTTGAATCTGTTTTTTTTTCCAGACGGAGGAGAGCAATAATAACACGCGCCCCTAATGACTTATCCAAAAGTTGCACATAAACAAGTTCTTTAGCAGTTGTGTCATCGCATATAGCGTCGAATCGCACTCCATACTATCTTTGGCAGTACGAAACCACCACAACACAAACCTAAATGGCTGGTGTGGTAAGACGTGTGAGAGCATGTGAGACTGCTCGTGTGGAATACCCCTAAAGAACGTGATACGATAACAAACACTGTTCGATAGCGTTAACGAGCATTACCTGCTATATTTATTTTCCTCTCGAATTACCTTGAAAAGCAATAACGTTGTCGTCGGCGTCATCGTCATCGTCATTCATGTTAAAATCACATCACAATACACAACCATCCCGGCCCGTCGCTATGGTGGATATTTATATTCAAAATGGGGAAAAAGGATTCGTATACTGTTGGTGCGAGTGGGCTTTTGCAGTCATACAGCTGGACAGGTAGCCTCCACTGTTGCAGCAACAAATGACCCGCGAGCTGCTTGGTCTGAATCAACAGTGATAGTGCGATGGGGGGGGTGCCAGCCTGCCAGTTTAGCTTAAGGTGTGGTGAAAATGTTGATGTTTTATATAAAATAACAAGACAAATAAACATTTAAACCTGCCTCGTTATTCCTTTCTTTTTCTCTCTCTTTCTCTCACCTGGTTTATTTGTTTATCATTTCTAAAAACCTGCGTGGAATGACACGATAAAATTGGCGGTGACTCAATCAGTTAGAATTCCCCACACTTTTTCAAGTAGGTACTTATCGTCAGCACAGCTGACATTTGTCTTTGGACACAGCCATCACAGCTGCGGCTTGTTGCTGCTGCTGGGTGATGCAAGAACGTGGTGTTTGCTTAAATAGAAAAACACGTTATTTTGTTTGTGAGTAAGAGTGGGTGATTAGTTGTTTGTTGTTTTTATTTTTTGCGGTTTGATCGGATTTTCCTTTTTGCCTTTTAAGTTGATGTCGTCATTTCATTGGGTAGATAGAATTGCCGCGTTGTGGTCTCATCTGTTGATGAGGGGAGTTAGGCGATGAAATAATGCGGAAGTTTTTGCCAAATTTGTGGCTGTTGTTTTTTGATAAAATTTTTGTTTTTTATTTTTTTATTTTTTCATTTTTAAAAGTTTAATAAAAGAAAGATGATAAAAAATTTTTCTTATCAATGAGCCGTTAGGGTAATACCTAGGTATTTCTTTATTATTTCGGTTTTCCTTTTCTGACTATTTAGGGTTTTTTCGTCATTCTAATTTTGATTGCAATAACGTACAAATGTATTTTATTAATTTTCTGTTTAATGTTTTGTTTTTTGTAGTGCTTTTGTTTTCTACTGCTTTTGTTTCTACTTGAGAAATTGGCCACGTTCAGGATTCACTAGGATAGCCTATCTCTTTCTGAACGACCAAAACCGGATAGAGGTCTTCCAAGATTTGTCTTTGTCTTTTCTCTTTCTAATTTGACATCTAAAAGCAACAACAAAAAAAGTCCCTGGTTGGAAAATATTTACATGCTCTTTTCAGAGTTAAAAAGGCGGTCATTTGATTATTTATTGTATTTGGAACTGAACACTTAAATATGGGATCGAATTACCTATTAATTAGTGTTTAAACATTTTAATGAACATTTTTTCAAGTGTTTGATACAAAAAAAACTAATTTTATTACGTATTAATCACTATTATTAAACACCCGACTTTTTTGGCTCGCGTTCGTGCCTTCGGCATTTGGTTTTGTTTTCCAACCAGGGAGTGCTGTCAGATTGTTTTTTTTTTTTTTTTTTAATTTCACACTGACACTTCTGACATTTGGTGGCAGAGATCCATAGGTTGCATTAGCTGCTGAAATCAGTCTTGTAGTCAGCTGTTCATGACAATTCTCATTGGATAGATGAGTATACCAGAATTTTTAGGATAGCTTGAGATTTCTCTTTTGGCAACAGCTGTTTTGTCATCAGATGTTTGTTTACATGGGATTACAGCAACACAAAGCTATCCAGATCACTTTGGATACAAATCTGAACGCGGCCATTGATTGTGAATAAACAGAAATTTATGTTCCAATCAATTCGCTTTTTTATTTATCAAATTTGTTGACAAAAAGTCTTTAAAACTCTCTCAGAAAATATTTTTTAATTTTGAAATAATTGTAATTTGGTTTGATTAATAACAATTAATGAGCGGAGTCGGTTTCGTATGATTTTGTAGTTTACATAGTTGGTCACAGATGCAGGGAAGGTGTTTGGTTTTAGAACTTGATGGGATAGAAGTTCACCGGAACATGTGACGTGGTGAGCATAATTAAATCAACACAAGGGACTCAAATGTGTCTTCGGCTATAAACATGAACCGTAAAACGAGTTCAATGCTAGATTTACACAACTGACAAATAATCAGTTTTCTGTCAGATAGACAAATTTATTCTTTTGACAGAAACACTGCCAATTTGTCAGTCGTAGAGATCCAGTAGGTATAACACTTCAAATAAAACAGTTCAGACTGACAAATTGGCAATATTCTGGCTTTTAACTGTCAAAAAAATGACAGAACAATGGCAAAATTCATTCTTTTGTCAGTATATAGTGACAGAAAAATGCCAATTTGTCAGTCGTGTAAATGCAGCATTAGGCCGAGTGGATGTGGTCAAGTCATGTTATTAATTTATGTGAACGTCAACTCCCATTGAAAAATATTACAAGTGAACGGGACAATACTGACAGTTGGCTATAGAGCGTCATTAGGCGTTTTTCTTTTTTAGTTCAGACTTGGTTCAGAGCAGAGCACTGAGCGAGTGGAGTAAACTTTGAGCAGAATGTGTTCAGAGCACTCCGATTTAATTATGAAACACACCTGAGCACTGAATTGTCATATCTGACAAATTGCATGAAAACTGTATGAAGTTGGTTGCGCTCAGCATTTTACTCCGTTTACTCTGCTATTTTATTCTGAGCTCACAGAGCGCGCTCTGAACATGCTCAGAAATAAAAAAAAAACAAAAATGTTTAGCTCTGAACGAGCAGAGCTAAAAAAGAAACACAATTATTTCTTTGACAGTTCAGGCTCTGCTCTGAATTAAAAAAGAAAAACGAATATTGGTGTGAACGCGTTGATGTTATATGCACTGTCACCTTTAACTTTGACGTTTCGTTGACAATTATTTGCTGATCAATTTTTTGGTGACATCAGAGAGTCAACTTATTCATGATAAAAGATTGTCCTGGATGATTTGTCCCTTGCTTAGCGATAACCCGCACACAGAAATGATTGAGAGTTGTAAGTCACGTACGCTTAATTTAACAGTTCATTCACTGTACTATTTCCATCCGCTAAAATTCAAACTGTAGCAACTAACAACTATCTGATTGGTAGGTTGCCGACCTGATGTAGAGGAACAATTATTATTTCGCTGCCTACAGCACAGCACTTTGTTAACATGTTCTATTGAAATTTCTTTGTCATTCTATCTAACCTTCAATGAATCCTCTCTTAATAAATTTTTGTTTCTAGAAAATCATATGTAAGTCGAATAACCTTGTGGAATTCGATCTTGACCTAGTTTTCAATTTAAAACTCAAAAAAAAAAAAAAAAATATATCATATTCCACTAAAATAGTTCCCCATAAAGCAACCTAACCCAGTCAATCTTCATTCAAAAAAAAAAGCTGATTCCTTGATTTAAAAAATCAATATCATGGCATTTGTATATATCAAGTTTCTTACTCACTGACATAATAAGTGATCATTTTTCCATCCACAAAATGTTACATATACCTATCGTTCTATCGATTTATTATTTTGCTGATCTAAAAAAACAAACAAATCGCAATTTATATGATCACATGGCTTTTTTTCTAGCAGAAATTTTTTTCACCCGACGACGTCGTCGTCCATATTCTTTCCGTCAAATTGAAGAACTGTCAAACTTGACAACGTCGCAAATAAACAAATAAAATTTACCTAAGTAAGCAAAAACATATAATAACAAAAGCAAACAAAAATTCAATTTCAGAGGCAAAAATATGTATATATGTATGTATGTATGTGAAAAACAAAATAAATATATAACGTACATTATGAATATTGAACTGATAAGCATTTAAGTTGGGAATATTATATTAAAACAAAGTAAGTTAATGGGGTTAGTGGAGGAAGCGGAGTGAAGGGCTTGTCTTTAAACTGGTTCGGATTTGAAGTAAGAATAAATAGATTGTTGATTGTAAGAGGTGAACGCTTATATCAGATTCTTTTTTTCTGAAACAAAACACTCAATATACTCAATAACTTTTGTTTTGCTTATTCATCTTCTCCACTTAAGTACTTTCCTTTTTTTCGCTTACTTTTCATTTTACACATCTCTTTAACAATAAAACATCAACAAATATTTTATGATCGTCTAAAAGTTCTATACTTGCCAATTGATATGCGACCAGGGTTAGATACAACTGTATAAGGGCCCTTAAGGAAGTAAGAAAACGGTGAATAAACCAATTTATAGCCTAGATTATTAAACAATTTGGTTAGAAAATGGTTTCAGTGAAGTCAAAAACGCGTCTCCATCACCGAAAATGGTCAATAATTAAATAACATTAGTCAGCTTGTGGTTACAAAAAAGTGTGTGTCTGGAAAATTGTTCGCTATGTTGTGGTTAGAATTGAGTATAATTATGACTGGAGTTATAGAATGGTAAAAAAAGAGTTATTTAAAAACTTATGTCGAAACTTAGAATTAAATTTGGTAAGTTTGCAACCAATAAAAATGATAAAAATGAGAGGAAGAGAAATAACTCGTTTTTAGTCAGATTATAACCGAAGTTATTTTAATTTTTTTGTTCTCACCACGTTTTTTTTTTTTTTTTGTAACTCAGGTTTTACAGTGTTACTTGGGTTATTTTGTTATTACATTTGATTAATCTGCAGCCAATTAATTATATTCAGTGTTACCATTTTGACTGGTTTCTAGTCAGATTTGACTGGATTTTATCGCCGTTAGCTGGAAATGAAAAGCAAATCCAGTCAACTGTTTTTTTTTGACTGGATTTAATTATTCAATTCGCACCTGAACTTAAAAAAAAAATGTTTAAATACACTTCCAGGTCAGTATTAACCGAGTGTAAACGAGTAATATTGCAGTAAAATCAACGAACACATCCATTTTTGAATCTTTCTGACAAGACATCTGAGTTGACAACAACAAACAGTACAGCGAAATGCCAATGGCAAAGTTTTTTTTGTGTTAAATTTTGTTTTGAACTTCTGCTTGCTGGTTGTTCTATCCAATATTAATAAAATATATTTTTGTTTTCGTTAGAAAAAAAATTGGTCTAGTATAGTAGCCCCTCGATAATGTGAATTACCGATAATGTGAATTTCTCTAAAATGTGAATCTGCAAAACTTTACATTGTCATCTCTATAATGTGAACTTCGGAAGTTTTCGAACTCTAAAATGTGAATTTCTTTTGTTATATTTCTCTTTTTCCACTTTTTAGTTTTGCATGCGATATGATAAACTAATTAACCGTTGCTTTTCTAGACTTATTAATGCAACTGCAGGTCAGACAGTGTGTCCTGCGAGTTTTGCAGAAACATTTAACGTTAACATGCTTTTGTTATGATCTTTTATGATCATTATTTTATTTTTCTTTTTTTTTTTAACTTATTAAATGTTGAAACCGCGCTTTAGGAAATTATTTTGCGTTGTTATAAATGAATACGAAAGTTGTTTCAATCATTTGTAAGAACTGAAAAAATGTTCCAGCAATGTGAATCCCTCTAAAATCCGAAAAAGCCTTGTTTTAATTAGTTCAAATTATCGAGGGACTGCTGTATTTTCATATTTGGCTGTTTTTTGACTTGAAAAAAAAATGTCCTTATGTTTGACTGTTTTTTTTTGACTGGATTCGGAGGAAAAAAATCCAGTCAACAAGTCAGATTTGACTAGATTTGGAATTTTGAACTGGGAACACTTATTATATTCTGTCAATCTGTGTTAAAAAAGAAGAGATAAATAGCTCGTTTCTAGCCAGATTATGACCGAAGTTATTTTAAGTTTTTTTCTGTCACCACTGGTTTTTTTAACTCAGGTTGTAAATTATTGCTTGGGTGATTAATTGGCATCAAATTTTCAAATTCAACGTGTTTAGTTTTTAAAATTGAGCATTTTGAGGAAAATGAATCATTCGGGCAACATGCGTATTTACTCTGTTTTTGCTCAGAAGAAAAGTCACGTCTACCCACAGGGTCTCCCAACAAAAAAATATACTGACATAGTTACGTTCAATTTTTTGCTCACAGTGTCTTAATCAAATGTGTCTTATGGGCCCCCCTGAGACAGTTGTCTAATTCCACCACTGCAACATGTGGTACAGCGAAATTCTCTAAACAAGTAAATAAAAAAACAAATAAAATTGAAACTTGTGTGCCACCGTTGTAAAGTATCTTCGCTAAAATGTCAATCTTATCTATCATTGTAACTTGAATCCCGCAGTAATTCTTTTTAATGATTCATGTACTCGAATATAAAAGTGAGTGAATAATAGGTATAAATAATCTTAATCCTCCTATTAATCGTAAATCTTGAGTTTATAAACTTTATTGTTTAGGTTACTCGTCGAGATCATGAATAACTACGAAACGAACAAATCTACAGGAAAATCTTATAGATACAAGATACTTTTTGTATGTGTCAGCAATCAGAGCACAGCCTTGACATTTTGGCTTGAACTTATTTCCCATACTAACTACATACATACATAGGTATATACAATTCGGACTATACCATTGGTGTAATCTGAGCGAGAAAATTATCTAAATTTAGATACTTTATTCAGCTATGAACCAAATATAATGTACTTCAATGACGACGAAAGCATTATGGGTGAACTACGCCATTTGGATTTTCGAGTGTAAAGTCTAAAAGTTTAAAGAGAAAATTCCTCAATTGGCACATAAGAGCTAAGAGGTAGGTATCCACCCCGACATACACAACGCATGTGGTGTGCGTTTTTTCTATATTCGTTCTCGCTCTTATTCATATACATAAATTTAAGGGCAAGGGAAAAGAGTTCAAGGCCTTGATACAGGAGACTATAAAGATATTATTATTTTTTTTTTTATTTATAAAAAATTTTATTTGCTTGTTTATTTTATCGAACGATATTTTTGTGACGACGTACGACGACGATAACGCCGACTGCAACGAAGGCAGCTGATGAGCACACGTTCAACGTAAATAAATAAATAAAATATCGGAGTCAGTTGGGGATTCAGTAGCTGAGATCAGATCAGATCACGGCACATGTTGAAGTATGTTTAGGTTTTTTTTTTT
The DNA here is from genome assembly GCA_932273885.2 of Leucozona laternaria. Taxonomy (NCBI): domain Eukaryota; kingdom Metazoa; phylum Arthropoda; class Insecta; order Diptera; family Syrphidae; genus Leucozona; species Leucozona laternaria. The sequence goes on along the minus strand of OW026368.1, from coordinate 29,483,481 downwards.
TTTTGATTGATTTGATTACGATGATGTTAACTTTAATTTTGTGTTTGATATGGTAAGAAGGTGTACATATATACCTATTAAACATGCACCTGGTATTGAGATTGTTTATATTTTGATTTCTTGTTCCGTGTTTGAGTTTCACCAAGTAAACATTAGCTTAAACCGTGAATTATGATGTCGTTTTGTCATGTCACAGAGTGTTGGTAGATCTATAGAAATGTAACGGTACCACTGAATTTAACCAAAGCTGCTTAAGGGAATGTGTCTTTTATATTCATTAATTTATGTGAATTTTGAAGGCATTGAGAATATAAGTTACAAGAAAATTTGAACAATTGAGATTAAAAAATTAAATAAGGTTTTTGGCAATTTTCTAGATTTCCAAATTTGACTCAACGATTTTGGGTGGTCAAAATGAATATGGTCTTAAACTGATTTAAACGCTAGAATATATATGTTTAAGCAACATTTGAGCTCATTTTGGATCTCACAGACAAATTAAGGCCCAGTTTTTTAGTGGACAGTTAAACCAGAGTTAGCTTATTCTAGAAGTAAATTAAACCACAGTTAACTGAGGAAGCAGTTTTTCAGTGGAGAATGCATGTCTAACGACTAAACAAACTCGGTGGATAAAACATCAAAAGCGTCTGTTCAGTTAATCCTGAGTAAACTCACCAAATTTGATGATATAACTCAGGTTTTACTTTAATCTCGCATTGAAAAACTGGACCTAAGTATTCTAATGTATATTTATGTTTTTTTTTTTATTTTTTGTTCAACAAGTTATCGTTTTATTGTGTGTTATCACTTTGTTTTATTGCTTTTAAATTATCGAATTAGCTTTGATGTTGATGCTAAATCGTCTTTATAATCTTGGCTTATGCATTTAAGAAAACAAATAATTGTCAAATGTTATTCAAATGTTATTTGGGATTTTTACTACTGATAGGAATCAGGTTATATTAATTTGGTTTGTTGAACTATAAAATTGTTGTTTATTAGATTTAGTGTTAATAAGAATTATGTGAAAAAATAATTGCTAAAAAATGCTAGGTAATGTGATGGTCCTTACATTCGTTTAATACCATAATAGCTTAGCCACTAATACCATAATAGCTACGCCATTCAATTTGAATATGTCCCAAGAGTCCAAAGGTTTTTGAACCTTGATAATGTCAGAGTTTGTGATTATCATGCATGAGCTTTAATTTCTAAGACTTTTGAACTCTACTGTAAGTTAAGATTTTTTTTCACCTCTCCCATACATGCCTATATGTATATGTAGCTGTTAAAGTATTTCAATGAAGTAGTATCTGGAAAATTAAATGAAACACGTATTTACATAAGGTAGTATAACTTTCATGGGTGCAGCTATATCTTGAATTTCGTGTAATATACCTACGCCATAATCAAAATTCACACTTTTATAGGTATTCAGATATTTTTTATACTTATTTGCAATTTTTCATTGATATGCCGATTAAAAATCCATTGGTTTTATGGTAGCTTATGTGAGATAATTTCTCCAAAGTGGTTATAAGTTAAGTTGAACGCGCGAACCGAACCATTATGTTGGTTATAAATTCGCACGATTTGCAAACGTTGCTCAGGAGTAAGTCTATTAATTATAAAATGGCAAACTGAGCATAAGTCAAGTGAGACAGCTGTCAAAAAGACCAACTCCGAAAAAGTGTTACCAGATTGAAAACCATCACATGTCTAAAAAGAAAAACACCCTCTACAATCTTGGTGACACAACTCTCCCGCTAAAGCCAAAAGTTTTGGAGAAACTGATCAATTTGCGTTTTCCAATATGGCGCATTTTTCCAAGTTCATGTCAAACAGAAAAATAAGGTTAAAATCTCCATCGTTGCCCGAATCGTGTGAGCGATTTTTCCGTCCTTCTCGAACCAACAATAATCGAGACAGCAACTTTGTTTGAAAAAATAAACTCGTTTAACATCTGTCTGATGTTGGCTTTTGACGCCATTTGCAAAAATTCGCCCCACCTTGCAGCAATGACAGCAAGTTATCTGACTTTCCCATAGATTAAGTTACATAAAGTTTACCATTTAAAGCCGATTCTCCACAAAGTTCTCGGGCTACACCTAAATGTACAGTAGCGCAGTTTTAACTCCCCGTATATTTCTTATGAGTAATTCAATAAAATTCCTCTAAATTCGATATCAATTATATCTACTTATTTTGAATAAATCAAAACAATTAGTGATAATCACGTTTATAAAAAAAAATCCAATTAAATCTCTTTTTAATCCCATAGCTTACCTACATACACTATAGATACATTCCGATATGCGATCAAAAAACACAAAATAACATTCCTCGAGCAAGTGAAATCACTCTTGAAGTAAACACATAATGAACTCTTAATTGTTTCATCTCCTGGAAATCCCCTGATTTTTTCAATCGCTGGTTTTGTTATTTATTTGCATTTTGACCTTTTCGAAAAGCTAGTCATTCCCTGCCCTGTTTTTCTTCTTCTAAGTGTCTACCTGCTGCTGCAACAAAATCAATTTATTTATGAGAGTCATTAACGTAGGTATGGGCGACTAATAGTCTGGTTTATTGTTTACTGGTAGGTAGGTCGGAATGCTAACGCCGAAAATTCCTTTGAAATTGAAGACGCATAATCTTTAAGTTTTAGCTTAAAACGAAATCGGGTTATTTTTGTTAGGTATATATAGATGAACCACTTTAAGACAAGTGGTTTTCCAGAATTCCAACTGAATGAATATTTTAAAAATAAAAAAAAAAAAATCATTAATTGATTTTTGGATTTTTCTTGACACCACTGTACTGTATAAAAATATCACTCCTCACTCTCTCTGACGCATTTCTACAAACACATGCGTCTGCGTATAAATGTCAATTCGATAACCTATACCTACCATACGTGATAATAAGAAAAAACAATAAAATATCAATCACTCGTTTCAGCCACAAGAGTCTATACAAATGTGTGTACATACATACCTACATCTATATACTTGAACAGTGATAACCGCTAATAAACAAACTTACAAAGATCAAAACATGTTCACAAGGCGCACCGCTTAGACATCGATCGGCCGCCTGTTTGTGGGGGAAGAGGGCCTTGAGGAGGGAGTTTGATTGCAGCCACTCATCACCAGCACGATCACACACGGACGATCTGTTTGTTTGTACACAGTGTACCCCTATCACGCTCGATTACCCCCCTCTCGGCCCCTGTCCGTTTATGGGGCTTTGATGGAACCTAACCAGGGCCGGGGGAAGTGTGCAACAATTAAGTAGTGTAATATGAATGGCGACATGTTGATCGTTGCATTTGTGTGATGGCGGACTGAGCAACGATCGCAAACATTTTTGTATAGAGTCACTTGCTGCCAGTGGACTCCCATCATCTTGTCGGATGCGGTTGTAGGGCACGGTGAGAGGAGGGGCGGTTAGAGACATTTACTGGCGACATAAGTCTGCGATCGCGACTCCTAAACTGATTTAATGGAGTTGCCACTTTATATGGAAAGAACGGCCGGCATGGCAGGCCGGCAGCGGTGACGGTGACGGCGCGGTGGGCAGCGGGCGGCGGCGAAGTGGCGGCAGTGTTTTTGTATATCGATGGCGATGTGTACATTCGAGCGAGAGTAGCGTTCCGTATACCGTTTGGCTCCCCATTGCCAGATCAATATTATGTAGAAGCAGCAACAACTGAGGACGGACGGTCGGTGATGGCGGCTGAGTTTATTTATGCAAAGTACAGTGTGTAGGTAGAAAATTGTCGATATACAAATAGATACGACCAAACTACAGGCAGACTTTAAGATACTTAAGCATTAAAGTTGGTGCGGAGATATACTTTTTCCGTTCTTCACCTTTTCGTTAGTTTTTTTTTTTTCTTTGATTTTTTTGTTTGTAAAGAGAAGACATAAATTGTTGGGTTTGAGCTGAATCGAAAAAAAGGCTGTCGGTGTTTTGTGTATAGTTTTTTTTTTTTTTTTGATCAGCAATGTCTTGCTGCCACTTGGTGTGGTATTGCCTTTTTTAATGAGCGCAGCAGTAGTCGCAGACTCGGGGCAACACATGGCTTAAATGTGTTTTTGGATTTTTTTTGTTTTCCTGTTTTTGGTTGTTTCATTTTATACCTATAGCCTGACCGATCATCGATCGATTTAAAAAAAAAATTGGGTGTTGATCGATTCAGTGATTAAAATATAAAGTGGCCGAACTGGTATGGATTTGCGGAAAGGAGAGTTAAAGAGAAAAAAAAAGACACAGATTGTTGCTTGTTTTTTTTTTCAGTTTTTGAATCTGAAATTTAGGAAAAAATGTGATGCGAATTGAGATATTTTTGAAACATTCATCGGAAGGTAGGCATATACCCATCTAAATTTTGACTAAATACCGTACGTTTAATGTCTAAAATAGTTGAAATATAGTTGGACTGGGAACAGTATTACAGAATTTGCCAGAAAATCTGCAAAACGACAATAGGGTTTTGATGTTTTTTTTTTGAAAAATTGCTTAATTTTTAGGTTATTCACGATAGCTACTGTCTTTTCAATAATTGATTCTTCAATTTATTTTATTTATTTTTATAGAGGGCGTTTATGTCGTGATATTTTTATATCTAACACAAGAGGGTTGTGTTGGGTCAAGCGAAATGGTCGGGTAGTAGCTATTTGCTTATAAAAACACAAAATCCTTTCTATTATGTATTTTGTTTTTCTTTTTAAGTTATAAGCGTTCCTACCAAGCATTTACACGATTTTGTTTGATATTTCAACGACATTTCTCGATAGTCGAAGCCATTTTTCCCGCTTCCTCTTAGGTCGGGCTCCTTCTCTGCCCATAGTTCAAGTTGTAACTCCACGTCCTGATGGTTTGCCTTCCATTTTTTAAAAATAAAAACAATTGTTAGATAAAGGTATGTTTTTTTTTAAAGAATCTGTATAAAAAAATATTACTTACCACAGCCAGATTGAATTTATGGGGTTTTCCATTGGTAATTTCAGATTTCAAATTAAAAATTTATTTTTTTCGTGACGAATGGAACACTCTTTCAAATTGATTTATTTTTGTGATTGTATTCGTGTAGTTTCGTTTCGGTGTTAACTAAAACTTTATCCCTTGATGCACTTTTACAAGATAAAGATGAGCTCGATGAAGTTACCGATTAATTTTAAATAAATTCGGTAAATCTGCCGAAAAATTTAGACCTGTAAAAGACAGTCAAAATCGGCTGTTTGACAGATCCAAATACAAAATAAATTGATTTATTTTACCAATGGAAAACCCCATTAATTTCTCTTGACAGCTGCCCGTCAGCTGTTTTTTCTGACATTTGAATGAGCACTGAATGTATCAAAAGGTGTGTTCGTTTAATTCATCTCGCAATCGCAACTAGATTTTAAGAGGATTTGTCAAAAAATTCTGGTTTACCATTTCTGAAAGGTTAAGTCAGGCTTGACAAAAAAAAACTTTTATTAAATATAATCTGCAACGCAGATAAAAGTTTATTAGTTATTCACTCTGTGCAATTATTAGCAAGTCTATACCCTTGTTCTCCATTTTTGTCTGCTTACACTTCAATTTCATATCAATGGTTGCAAAGAAGGAAACTCTAAAACAATATTCAAGGAAAAAAACTGTTGCTCCCCTACAAGTGCAGTGCTCGTATTATGATTATGAAGTTTGTTCATTCTATTTCACTTGTTTTTTTTTTTCATGCTCAAGATTCACCGTCACAATCATGAAAAGTAAGATAATACGAATGAAAATCATCACCGCACGCTCATCAGTCACTTACACAGCCCAACGCGCACGTTATAGTTAAAGCAGAGCAACAAAGTGCAACGCTGTACACCAAACGGAATCATAACAAAACTGTAATCATGAGGCTCAAATTGAAACGTTTGAATTACGGACGCAGTATTGCTGCTGGTTGCACATTTTAATCGTCTCGTACCTACGTCGTCTTCGTCGTCGGTCGTCCGGTTTCGAGATCACTTTTGCGGCTGTTATTTGGTTTTTTTGTCTGTGGAATTACTTTTTCTTCTCCTTTTTATCAACTTCTTTGTAAAAGATATTTTGGTCAAGAGAAACAATTCAAAGAGTTGCTTTATAGACCTGGCGCCCCTCAATAGATCTTGCCTCGAGGGAAACGCCACGGGTTGCAACACCTCGATTTATTTATTATTTTTTTTTTTAACAAAAACACACTTCTCTATTGTGGTGGCAAGGTGAACAATATTTTGTTATTGTCTTCTCAATACAAAGTTGAACCTCATAAAGGGTTTTGAAAGACGTTCCAAAAGATACAATGTGAAAGACAATTATCTTTATAAACCTACCTGTAGATAGGTAGGTATCTATCTATATATGTGTGTATTTAAAGCGTCGACGACGGCGCCAGTGAACCTGTGTGGAAACAGACATGAAATTAACTTGAAAAGTTCACGTCTACCTGTTTTGTACAAGTGACGTGACCTAACCAGGGATACCCCCGATCTTAAAAGGCAATTTATATAAAAATTCGTCGACTCAGAGAGATACAAAATAGGTATAGGTAGGTATCAACAGATACCCACACACACACGTAGATACTCATATCAATCTTCGTTTCGTTTATACCTCTACCTGCCATACAAAAAGATAGACAACAAAAGACGGCAAAGCAAAAAAAAAAAAAAAGAAAAAGAAGAAACTGTAATACACAACAGAAAAAACTAAGAAGACGAACAGAGAACCATCGACCATAGACATCAGAGGGTAGGTAGGGCGGTAGGTGATGGGAATATCTATCTATTAATTTTGCCTCAACTCTCGACGTAATCTCTCGCGAAATTCCGTCCTTCGAAGTCGTCGACGTATTTGCAAAACACTTGAATACACACATCTATATTCATTTTTTTTTGTACCGTTTTAAACATACATGTGGATATATCTGTATTTACGTATCCATGAATCCAAAAAATGCCATCTGAAAAATACAAAAAAGACCTACAAATCGACTTAAAGTTAAAGACGTTGAATTTCCGCTGCTGATGTGTGCTCTGTGTAGGTATATGATTACCACTTTGGTAGTTTTCGATGACAAAACTTGTACCTATGATTCTTAACAGATTTTTCCATTTTGGATATGTATTTAGTCTTAAACTGTTCATGTATATCGTGAATGTATGTTTTTAAAAATGGATGAGACTAGAGACATGCTAATTTATAACAGTTATAACAGTTTGTCGCCATTAAAAGTGGCCGTGCGTTAAGGCACTTCGCGCGACTTGAAAAAAAACTCTGGGTGCCTGAAGTATGCCCACCGGCGGAGGACCCTGGCCCTTCAAGGCCGCATAAATAGTACTTTTATAATCCAAAACTGTTATAATTGGCATTTCTAGAGTCACTTCCTTTAAAAATGGACGAGACTAGAGACATGCCCATTTATAACAGTTATAACAGTTTGTCGCCATTAAAAGTGGCCGTGCGTTAAGGCACTTCGCGCGACTTGAAAAAAAACTCTGGGTGCCTGAAGTATGCCCACCGGCGGAGCGCTCTGGCCCTTCAAGGCCGCATATACAGTACTTTTATAATCCAAACCTGTTATAATTGGCATGTCTAGAGTCACTTCCTTTAAAAATAGCTAACAAAATTTCATGAACCGTTCACATTGAACATTTAAACTATGTTTCCACCGAAGGTTTATCTCAATTTAGATTAAAAAATCTATATAGTGTTTTCACCACACAAAAATATTAAAACACAGATTAACTTTGACAGTTCCTTTCAAAGTGCAAATGTTGTTTCATTTTTTCGTATGAAGTTGAAGTGAGACAGAAAGTTTCATGTTTGTCAAAAGAAGCAAAAACGGTTGGATTTTCCAATGAATGAGTTCAGCATGACATAAAAAGGTTTGTTCGATTTGTAAAACTATTAGCTCTAATAGGATTTAACAAGATTTATTTGAAATCTAAGAGATTTACGAAATAAATTTGCATGCTAAATCTTCGAGATTCGAAGAAGACTATGGTCTATGGACAAATCTTATGAAATCTCGTTTTAGTGGTCGGTGGAAACGTCGTTTTTGTGTCATATTTCAACAATATTTTTCGATAGACGTGGCAATTTTTGCAGATTCCTTTCATGTCGGTCTTCCTGGCTTCTACACGATTTGTTCTTCCTTTTTCCCTTCGATTTTCTGTAAATATGAATAATTATTATTTGTTTTACTAAAGAATCTGTATATAAAATATAATTTACCACGCCCAAATTGAATTTAATTTCTCGTGACAGCATCCTGTCAGCTGATTTTTTTGGCATTTGAATGAGGTGCTGAATGTGTCAAAAGATGTGTTTGTTTAATTCATCTTATAATCGGATCTAGATTTTGAGATGATTTATTAATTTTTTGATTTAGGTAGGTTTTTGATTTTTTTCGTCAGGATTTCCTAAAAAAAAAAAACAAAAAATTGAGTTGCAAGATTTTCTCCAAAAGTCAGCTGTTTGAAAATGCAAACAGATAAACTTATGTTCGATAACATCATTTGCGACGTAATTTTGCAGTCAACAAAATCGAGTTGACGACAAAAATATTGAAAAGCCATATATTAGAATTTAGATTGTCTTTTTTGTTTTATTTTGCGAATTTATTATTATCCATTTTATTAATTTGAGCGTGTTCGTAAACGTCAAATGTGTTTGCAAGAAAATTGACTGACGTTGATCGAACAGATTTTGTGCAAGCAGGACGACTGCATATTTGACGATAGAAATATGCGTCAAAAAAGCGGCCAACGATGTAATCAGTAATTTATCTTCAATTTGGACTTACGAGGTTTAAAAAAGAAGCCGACCCGCGACGATATTTACATTATTTTCATTTCTGATTCTGTAGAAATATTTTTAATTGGAGTGGCAACCATTCTCCTGAGTAGCTATTTCGAGTTTATTATTTTTTTTTTCATTGTAAGTATCATACTAGTGAGTAAGTGGTTACTATAGAGCCAGAGCCAGCCCCAGCATTTATATTGCTTTTGCTAGTTCACAGATACAAAAGTATCTACAAAAAAACCTACCTCTCCGTCTAGATTATATGTATGTATATTTGAGCGAGTTGTTGTTTTGTACCTATGTGGTGCCGTTCTATTACGAAAAAAAATCTGAATTGACTATTAGTCGACAACGAACGGCGGGTGAACTAAGGACAGACAGACAGCGTGTATATTTTACTTCTTTCAGTTTTTGAACTCGCAAATAAATAGATACAATTTATATTATTTAATTCGTTGTGTCTTCTTCTGTTTTTGTCTGTATGTATTTTATTAATCGGTATTTGTTGGCGCAATCGTCTATTTTTTTTACACTATTCTTTCGCAAGTTCGACATATACCTACTTGTTTTTGTCGTTTATTATTTTTTTTTTTGGTGCAAAACTATCTTTTTAATTATTTTTGCAAATTTAATTCGGTCCTGTTGATGTTTTTTTTGTTGTTGTTATCTTTGGGGCCAAATTTGCTTTTAAACCAAGTGACGTTGTGAGTGTATTTTTAATTTGTGTGAAGAGTTTATTGAAATTGTTTATAAATTGTCAGAGCAAATTTTTCAAAATTAGCAACAACTATACACAACCTATAGGTAATGGAAGAAACAACGTTCATTGGTACAGCGCCATCTATCGGCTAAAATTTGCAGTTACATATTTGCAATTTAATTTCTTTATGCTGTGGATTACTTTTTATTTATTTATCACGATGAGGTAAGTCACACATTGACGCATAACGTGCTTGAATTAAAATCAAATTAGGTAGGTACCTATCTTTTGTGAGTTTATACAAATTTGAAAATTATGTTGCCAGAATTCTTTGAATGTTCTTAAAAGAGCCAGGCGTGTTTTTTTTTTTTTAATACCTATGCACATACATAACTGCCAGACGTTTTTTTTTTGTTTTTTTGGTTGTATGCCATTGCCGGTTGCCTTGTGGTGTTCTTATGTGTTATTAAAATCACCCCCACACAATTATTGAGATTGAGATACATTTTTTGAAGGTTATTTCGCGGATATATTTATAGTTCAACCGAAAAAAAAACAAGAATTTCTGAAAAACAACAACAACGATTTTCATCTCAGCCAGTGCTGTGGTGTGGTGCCACAATATTGTTGCTTTAAGCTTCATTGGATTGTTTTTATTTTTCGTTTATTTTATTTTTTGCTCAAAGAAAATTTCGATTGAAAAATATGTACATATATAAATTTTCCTGGGGATTCCCATGTGTTTTCCCAAAGTATTTATAGAATAACCATTTAATTTTCATCTTCAGATGATTTTTTTTTTTTTGTTTTTGAAAAGAAAATTGAATTTGTGTTGTTTATAATGTGTGGATGAATGGTTTTAAGTCGAGTGAGGAATTTTTTGTGTTGTTGCCCTGGTTAGGTATAGATATGTAGGTAGGTGGGTATCTCTTTCTGTATTTTTTTTGTTGTTGTTTTATTTGGAGCAAAGGAAATCCTCATCGAAGATCCCACGCGATGGATGTATGGAAATTCTTAAAAATTTATTATGTGGCAGCTTACCTCTATTATCCATAAATTTGATTTTGTTTTTAGATATTTTTTTTGTAGGTAGGTAGGTATTGTGATTTGTTTTCACTTGCTTTACTTTTTAAGTAGGTTGGTATAGATGATCGTAGGTATTTGTATCTAGGTATATATTTGAAGATTGGAATGTCTGATTTCGAGAGTAAATTTAGTCAAATGAATTTAGATGGGTTGAATGTGTGACGTATTTAAAGTTGTTAGGTATGTAGACGCATAACGAGATGTTTATAGATGAATATTCAGGCATTCTGATTTTTTTTTTAATTTAAATTAGATTTACTTTTATCTTTTTGTTGTATTTACGAAGTGTTGAAATAATATGTTTTTCTGGAAAATTAATATTAATGTCGGGGCTATTTATTTATGGGGGTGTTTTTTTTGTATAAAGAATATCGCATGCTGTTCTTTAGGTAACTATGAGTTTATAATGAATATAAGAAGTAGGTAGTAGGCGGGGGTCTGGGTTCGAATCCAGCCTATGCCACCTTAAGGGCCAGTTTCACAGTCAGAAAAGTGGCACTTAAGTGGGCAATGTCAAAGAGATAAAGGCACAATATCACAGTGTCTGAATAAGTTGCATTTAAGTCTCCAACGTTGGTGACTTATGTTCCACTTATGCTGGCTATTAAACTTAGCCTAAAATCGTAATATTTTAAACTTAAATTCCACTTATTCCGGTAAGTGTTGACTGTGAAAATGGCCCTAAATGTTTTTTTTTAAAGCTACCTCTGCTGCCTCATGTGAAGAAGTGACAAATCCTCCAAAGGTATCTCTTGTCATATTGCTATTTTGTACAAACGCGTGCAGTTCAAGATTTGAACTTACCAATTTCAGCGGATTAAATGAGGTTCAGCGAAGCTTGAAGCATTTAATTGGCTATTATCACATATTTGAACCCTGAGCCATCGTTGAACTTCAGTTAATCGGCGTGTTAAAATTGCTGAACCACGTTTCAATTATTTGTACAGCTGATTGACTTAACAATATTTAATTTTTCATGGAATTATTGAATTCAAAATGAGTGACCTAATTTGAAAAAAAAACCATGCCATGGGCCTTAACATTCAAACTTAAAACTGATTAAAAATTTTAATCTTGTTTTATTGTTTTTTTTTTCATAATATCCAGTAAATAAGATGAATTAAAAAAATAGAATATTTGACCTTTTCAATAGGTAGATAGGTACAGTCAAACTTCTTTATAACGAACCTTCAAGGGAACACAAAATTGCTTCGTTATAAAGAAGCTTTATACAAAATTCGTTATATAGAAATTATTTTGTTTTTAAATACTGCAAGGGGAACAAAATGAAATTCGCTATAGAGAGAATAACGTTATGAAGAAGTTCGTTATAAAGAAGTTTGACTGTATATCTTATTTGGAAAATTTGAAAATATTTCATTTTCCCATTTAGAATAGGTACCAAAAATCACTAAATGATGTACAGATATATCTAATATTTAATTTATAATTTTTCATCCATTCATCATTCACAACCAGATGACGTTATGGAAGGCTTAAACGTTCATAATTTCAAACTCATCATTTTAATTGATGCTTGTCAAATGATCGATGAGAAACGAGACGTGCTTGTAGGTACATACATACACATATAGAGATATTAATTATCATAAAATTTTATTCGAGTTTTATGCACTGAGTGTTTTTTTTTTTTTTTCTTCTTTTTTATGTTAACCTCTGTCTGTATCATCTACGCTCGTTAATTCAGAAATTTTAATACTATATCTATTACAATGATCAGATCATAGTGAGCTTCTTGTTTTCATAAATTTTATAATTTATATGAACACATCCGGTGTGTAGAGATCTGATGATGATTGCAACTTCTACGACTACGACTTCTGTAACAAAAAAAAAAAAAAAAAACAGAATGAAATTAATGTTTTGTTTACATTTTAGTCATTTGTGATAAATTTTATTTTTGGAAATAAAAACTTCATAAATCTGCGGCAGACATTAAGATAAAAATTGGGTCAAGGATGTACTCAAAACAGACGATTGAGACTGACGAAAGGCTGGCGGCCGCCGGCGACAATGCGATTTTGGGTTGAGGATAATTTTAATTATTGAAAGTGTGCGACTTTGAATGTAAGCCTGGTTTCATAAAAAGTTTCTCACTTTACAATAATTAACAAAATTTTAAATAGTTTTCGCAGTATTTTCGTTTTTGCATTCAATGAAAGATCTTACAACTTCTTTTAATGTGTTTTATGATCAGAAAATTTGACAATAAATTAACTATACCTGTCTTTTCGGGTAATTCGTATAGCTTTTTTAAACCTTAAAATATTAGAAGTGACTCTAGGCATTTCAATTTGTAACAGTTTTGTTTATAAACGTACTGTGTATGGGGCCAGGGACCTACGCCGCCGGTGGGCGTACTTCAGGTATTTTTAAATCGCGCGAAGCGCGTTGATTGTTCCATACTTCTAATGTTGAAAAGCTTCTGTAACTGTTATAAATTGACATTTCTCTAGTCTCGTCCTAGGATCTAAGCTCAGCATGATTTCTAAATGTATAAGTATAACTGTTATAAAAGCTATATATTCTGTTTTTAAATTGGATGAGACCAGATGCATCCCCATTTATGACAGTTATAACAGTTTCTCGCCATTAATAGTAAGAAATGTTTTGTTAAATATATCAACTTTTAATAATAATACAACATTTTTAATTTTTATTTTTGAAGAGTGTAAGCAAATATGTCTTTAATGTGTCCATGCATTTATTTGTTTGTAAGTAGAATAATTGACAATCATTTTGATATGCATAATTTACATTATTATGTAGGTATAAGTATCATACTTACGAAATTTTTTATTATGAAAATTTTTATAATACAAATTCTTTGTAGGTACTACTGGATCCATGTTCTGTAACTCTCAAATCGTTAAAATCAGTCGAGAAGCGATGAAAAGTGAAACAAATCATAGGGAGTTTTGTTCCATTTACCATCGTTTCTCGACTGATTTTAACGATGCGAGAGTTACAGAACATGAGTCCTGAAATACATCAGCCAAGTAGAAGACTTATTTAATTGGACTTGTTGAATTATTGATTCAAAATAGCTTTTAACGGCCTTTAGTTTATAAAAAATTGCGGTAAGTCTTAGCGAGCTCAATTTCTGACCAAGCCTAACCCTGGGCAAAAAATGTTCAGCTTAATTGTTATAAGAATTTTAATGTTCTTGAATAGTTCACATTGGATTTTTGTAAAAAAAATCATCTAAGTTGAACTGAATTTTGCGTATTGACAAGGCCATCACTATACTCATCTGATGAGTACAAGTGAGATCGCCGGTACGAAACGCCAATTGTATGGGCTATAGGCCATTAAGAATTATTTTGAATCAGTAACTATTAGTTTTATTGAAAAAGAAGAAGAACGAAAACAATAGAAAAAAAATTATAGGTACCTATTGTTTTTTGTTTTGTTTACTTTTATTGTTTTACAAGCTTTCTCAACTTAATTACAATTTAACAGAAAAAAATATTACAAACTTATGAAAATCAATACAAATCGTATTTCGAATGCCTTTCGCCGCTTTTAATGAAAGATTTTCAATATTTAAAAAAAAGTTGACAAACTTTCATTTTTCCAGGCTTGTTATTTCTATAATATTCACAATAGATACCTATGTATATGTATGCAGTAGATTAACAAAATTTTGTTTTATTTATTAGGTTCCAATCAGGGTTACCAACTTTGGGAAAGCCCAGGCCCGGAGGTTTTTCCAAAACCTATATTTACATACTTTCCCTTTTCATTTAATATTTTCAAAAAAACGATTTTTATAAGAAAATTTAAATAAAATTCCAACATCATTGCAATATTGAATAAAAAGGTTCAATTTCATAAATATATATGAAGTACCTACAAATGTACGTACATACTTTATTCATTTAATTTTTGTTCATTAGTTACTGGAATTACAATTTATTAACAAAAATTAACTTTAAAAATTAAATAAAAAATATTTCATAGGTATCACAAAAAAATAATAAATAACTTAAAAAAATTCAAGGTATACACATAATTTGTACATAAATTACAATGTAAATAAAATACATAATGGTTATTTTAAATTAATTTACATACAAAGTTATACTTTTGATTTGATTTTGCGCCCAAAAGCATTTTATTTTGATTGGGGTGTTGAACAAATTCAAAAAATTCTTGACATTCTATATCAAAATTGATTCGAATACAGAGCTCAGCCTTAACTAATTCAACTCTTAGCTTGTTTCTATCTGCTCTCCAAACCGATTCCATTATAGAAAAAATACTTTCAATAAATGCATTACTAACAGGAATGCTTAGTACTTTTGAAACAATTTTATTAATTTCAGATACTTCTGAGCTCAATTGTTCGTCTATAAACATCCAGAGCATTTTTTGAGAATTTGATTTGAATGTTCTGACTGAAGCTTTTTAAACATACACGAGCTTTGGCACCAAAAAATTTATCGTTTATTCTAGTGTCCAACTTATTTTTTAAATCTACCATAACATCGTGTAACTCCGTTGAAGTAAGATCTATTTTTTCCAAAGTTAAAATTGAATCACACATGATGTTTAAAAAATGTGATATAAAATACAAATAAAGTTCATAGACAGTGGGTGCGGTCAGATCGTCCTCCAATTCATTCTCTTGAGATTTTAAAATTTTCCAAATGAATGAATCGCATTCTTCCTCACCTTGCTGCAAAAAATACATTTTTATGGCAGGCCATGAAGAGATGATTCTGTCGACAGCATTTCTCAGACTAAGCCATCGTGTAGGAACATTTCTGATCATTTGTGAAAATTCTAGTTTAAAAAATTCGTAGCAATCCTTCAGCTGTCTCATATTAACAGTGCTCGTACTAAATTCTGAATATATTTTGTTGACTAAAGTTTCTATGTCAAAACTTATTTTGCCGCATTGTGTATTACATGGGCGTTGCAGTTGGCCTTCAAAATAAAAGAATTCTTCTCGAGTAATTTTTGATAAACTGAATTTTTTGAACCAAAGTTGACATTCGCGTTGTCAGCTGAAAAAGAAGTAACATATGGGATGGAAAGCCCGCACTGTGAAAGAATTTGTACAATTTTATCGAAAATTGCTTGAGAAGATTCGTAGTCATCTGAATAAAAATCAATGATTCGTTTTTTTATTCCTTCATTTTCCATAAAATATGTTACCACAATAGGAAATAATTTAATGTTGCCTTTGTTTGAGGCGTCAGACGAAATTGAAAAATATATGGGCCTGTTTTTATCTGTTCCTCTTAAATCATCTAAAACCCGTTCGATTGCCTTTGGTCCGAGAACATTTTCCGCCAAACTGGAAGCTTTTGTTCGACCACATCGTACGAGGCTAGATAAAGGACTGTCTTTATATATTTTACAATTAAGTTTTATTCCACAGTCAGTGCTAATATAGCTGTGTTGATGCTTGATTGAATGGTAAACCATTGCTATCTCTGCAGCACTACATTTCATTTCTTCCAATGAATTTTGTTTGGGCATGAAAGTTGATATTAGAGAACTATGCTCCTTGGCACTTAGGGCATTATGTTTTATACTCTTTGAGTGCTTTTTAACAGCCTTTTCTCCATCATATTTAATAACAAATGTAACTAAACATAACTTACATTTAGCGGTGAAGTTATTTTCGTTTTGTAGCCATGACTTGTATTCTGGCCGAGAAAGCCATTCTTTTTGGAAAGATGTAAAGTAGTGCTTTTTTTTGCCGATTGAATTCATTTTTTGTGACTTGCAGCAGCTAAAATACATATTACTGATCAATATGAACATCAATTGGATTATTTTTAAGAATTTACCATTAAATTTGAATTTATATAAACAAAATTGAGCTATTGAGCGAATGACAACACCGCAACTACAGCAAAATAAACCACAATTAAAATGAAAATGACAGATCAGGTTTGCTGACAATATTAGGTGTGTTCCGTAACTTGAAATTTCTTACAAATTTTGAATGCTGCCAAATTGCAATTAATATTTGATCATTTTGATTTATGGAATGCGTTCAGGGATGAAATAAAATAAAAGCAAACCGCAGGCCCGGAGAAATTTGGGCTAGGCCCGGAGCCCGGAGATTCGATCGAATTCCCGGAGTCTCCGGGCGAAAATACCGCTGATGGTTACCCTGGTTCCAATTCGATATCACTTATAGAATTAATGATAAACCTAAATTGTAAATAATTGTGTAATTATAAACAAATGTTCATACACGTACATTATACCTATTGTTAAAAAGATTAAAATAATAATAAAAAAAAAAAAAAAACAAATATAAAATCATTTAGAGCTTAAACCTATTAATCAATAAATTAATTGTGTTTGTTTGTACTTACCTACCTAATTATCTCCATCAGAATAAACAAAATACATTTTATCATCAACTCCATTATTAAAATTTGAACCCAAGTCCAAAATGACACAACAAACAACAAATTATTATTATAAAATTAAATCAAATATAAATAAAAAAAAAATACCTACAAAGCAAGTTTTCTCGTTGGTTGATATTAATCACACTCATAGCGCATTAAATGACGCACGCGTTTAACTCACATCACAACTCTCAAAACGCGATCTCACTCAATCTCCATATTGTCACTACGTTTGCTTATTTTGACCCTTTACCCTCCTTAGGGGCTTTTTCTGTCTTCTCACTACTTGCTGATGAAACTCTCTAAAGTCAGAATTCATAATCATCAAAATGATTAGCACTACTTAGGTATTATTGAAACATTTTTTTTTTTCTGTGTTGTGTATCTTTAGCGTTTCTACCTATACGGACAAAAAACATTTTTTTTTTTTTTGTTTGAACTTGTGCTGCGCCACTGGCAATTGGCAAATCGTTCACGCACACTCAACTCAACGTCATTTTTCAGTCGTGGATTCCCTCATCGTGAATTACGTCGGCATACAAAACCGAACACAACCACAACACAGAAATGAAAATTAAATAAATAAAAAAAAAAAAAAATAAAGAAGAAACAAAAAAAAGCAAATTATTTAATCTCCAGCAGAGTCATGGCTGGGTCGAAGGGGGAACTGGGGAGCACCACTCGTCGTCGTCGGTCGTCGGTCGTCTTGGCTATGAGTAAGTGTTCCCAGTTTATGGGGTCTTTCCAATATGTTTCGTATTAAAGTGTGTTCGCTGTTGTTGTTGTTTTGTTGTTCAGCTTTTGCCCACTTATCCACCCTCCTGTCCCCTCGTCACGTCACGTCGGTCGGTTATTTCCAAGCACCTTCATCGTTCAATCGGCTGTTATTTTATTTACTTTGCGTTTCGGTTTACATGCTTATCGAAGTTTGTGTCCCGGACTCTGCGATTCCCATTCCGGACGACCGACATCATCATCATCATCACTGTTGTCGTCGTCGTCGTCGACGACTTTTTTTTAAACTTTATTTTTATTTTTATACTCGATGTGTTAGCGAGCGTTTCGCGGTCGTTGTCGTCGTATAAGAAACGAACAGTCTCATTGTCCCTATCGCTGTCGTTTTTATTAATAACAATTTAGCAAATCAGTCAGAGCTGAATTGTCGTCCCGTCTCACATCGCATCGTTTTGAATTGTCGATGTTGTCGTTCGTTTTCGTTGGTTGACAAAACGACGAGCAAAGAAGCTCAATTCAGATTCAGTAATAAATAAAAAAAAAATTATTTAATTTCGATACAAATTTTTATTCCATTTTGATTGTTCTGTTTTATACACAGCTATACATTTTGTGAAAGAGAAGAAGCTACAAGTTTTTGTTTTTTTTTTTTTGTGTGTTGTTCGTTAATGTGTTTCTCTTGACGTAGTAGCGCGCGTGTATTCAATGGAATAACCTTGTGAGTTTCTGTCCAAAGAAACACAATCTCCATAATATACCATAAAATAAGTGAATTAGCAAGGAATGGTAAAAAAATCTTAAAAAAAAAAAAACTACAATTGATTTTAAATATCACTTCTGTGTCTATAAAGTAAATTGGTCGAAATACCAAAAATAACGAAACAAAAATTCGCAATGACGAGTGTGACGACTACGGCGACGGTTGCGGCGTGCGACGGCGCGACGATTTCCACAAGTGTCAACGTCAATGTATTGTGAATAATAATCTTCAATCTGATAAGTTGAGCTGATAAATAAATATGACTTGGCTTCTGGCTGGTGTGAAATAATGAGTGAAAAGATACAGAAATTCCATTAAATTATACCGAAAGATACAGAAGTATCTATACATTCATATCTATGTATGTATATATGTAGGTAGGTGTTATAATATAAGTATATATACATATATGTATGTATCTTTTTGTTTTGTGTGTAATAAAGAGCAATTTAAATTATTCCACAGTTTATAATCATGTGTTATCAACTGCAATAAAAAAAAAAAACATACCAAAAGCTACAAAAGTATCTTTTTGTGGGTATCATTTTATAGCGAAAAAGTACCTACTTTATTTGATGACTTTTAAAAGTGGGTCAATAATATTTGATATTTTTTTGAAAAAAAAAAAAACGGTGACGAAAAGATAGAAGTGTTTTTATCTGTTTATGAAAAGTGAGTTTTTAATAAATAGATACTTAAATATATATGTATTTAATGCCCAAACAAGGCACTAAACCCATTAAGTAGGAACCATAAGTCTGGCGATTTTCGACACCCCCCTTACTTCACTACCAATTAAGTTAAAAATTTCAATTTTCATTAGTGGTTCCTGATATATATAGGACTTAAAAAATCGCTAAAACCCTAACTCAATGACTGATTACAGTCAGTCCTATACAAACATTTGTTATGCGACTTATCAGTTATGACATTCGATGACAGCAATGGGGATTTTATTTACATTAGGTACCTATACAAGTAAACCAAGCATGTACAAAAATTTTGTTTGGATTCACCAATTTTGACATGCGAACATTTTTGCATAGAATTTTTTTTCAACGGAAATTTCCACTATAGGTTTTAAACAAATCCTTAAAACTTTAAAATACTCCTAATTTGATGCACTGCTTTTTTGTTTGTGGTGTGAAAGGTGCGCAATTCAATTTTTCGTAAATATCTCGAAAACTAGAAGTGTAGCTTGCACCGATCTGCACAAAAAATAGTTGACTTTTTTTTTTCGTAAGAGCTATAGATTTTATGAAAAACGTGCGTAAACGGTACAGTATCATGTACCTTCTTTTCCCACGTCACTCCCGCGGTGTATAGTACTGAACGCTTGTGTTGCATGCGTTTTTCTATTACGAAAAAAGTGTTATAATCGGACTTTTATTCGATGTCAAAGATTTTCTTTTAGGACGAGTCCAAAGAATTGACAATTTATAGCAGTTATGCCAGTTTTTAAGAAACTTAGTTTCTACACCTTACAACAGTTATAACAGTTTTTTTTACACTCTATAACAGTTATAACAGTTTATCGCTATTAAAAAAGTAGGCGTGCGTTAACGCGCTTCACGCGACTTAAAGTAAAAGCTCCGAAGTAGGCCAACGGGCAGAGGGCCCTGGCATTAGCAGTATCTACTTTTATAAATAAAAACTATTATAATTGGCATGTCTAGAGTCACTTCCTTATTTGTAAGGACGAAACTAGAGAAAATTCAATTTATATAACAGTTTTTCGCCACTAAAAATTGACGACACTAGAGAAATACCAATTTATAGCAGGTAGGTATAACATTTTTGAGCCTCCGAGTTTTTTGACGTTTCTGTGCTTTTGATTTCTCACCAATTTATGGTGAGAAAGAGAAAATTTTTAAGACCTAGTGGATTTACGTATGCATTTTTTTCAATTGCAAACATAGTTAATTAATAAGATTTACATTTTGTAAGTGAAAAAGTTCTTATAAATCCTTCGACGAGCATAGATTTTTGTTCTGTTTTAACGTCAAAGTGAGACGAATGTGTTCACACTAAGATGGATTCACGTCAAAAAATCGGAGGAGACAGTCCAATGTGAACACCGTCATTAAAAGTATGAAATATTCAACGCTCTTCGCGCGGCTGGAAAAAAAAATATATAAATAACGGAAAAGAGATATTGCGTTTGTCAGATTACACGCACTTGACAGTTAGCTGTCATCGGAATGTGGAATACGTATATAGATGGTAGCAATGTGGGGTCAGTCACGATCACGATTACGATCGAAGATTATTTTGATTTCTTTCACTTTTGCGTGTGGATTTTGCTTATACCTATTTTTCGCTTCTTCTTTGATGCGCGTAATAATGCCTGCCAAACATTATTTATATTATGTTTTGTTTATCCACTTAAATATATATATACTTATGGCTCAGCTCAGTTGGTATGTATATATTTTTTTGCTTTTTTCTTTTTTTTTTTTTTTTAATTTCATTCACAGTCTGGCGTTTAATTTTTCTTTCTCGTTTTATTTGTTGAATATCTTTTTATTTTGTATTTATTTTCTTGGCACTACTAATTTCGCATCTGTCTGTCAATAGGAAAGACAAATGTAATTCTTTCAGGTTTTTGTATTTGTCTCTTATTTTTTTTTTGTTGTTGTTGATTGTATCTCTGCGAGTATCTTTTTCATTATAATAAATAAGAACAGATAGATACAATATATGTATAGATGAGATACTTTTTTTTTACATGTCATTGGTTTTCTCTGTTTGTCATGCTATTTTTATGCAATAAAATAAAGAATTTATGTAAATAATTCCTAAGCTCTTGAATCAAACAGAGGGGATGATGTGCAAGGTGTTGTATCTTAGAGAAGATAGATTTAAAACTGAAAGCGCCTACTTACCTATTTTTGTGAGATACTTTTTTTTGTATACCTATGTATGTACGTAGGTAGGTATGTAGGGTATATACCTTGGTACATGAATTTGATGTATATTTTTTCTTATTCTAAGAATTGTTTATTTTATTACAATTTGAATTGATTTTGAAGAGCGAAAAATAATGTTATTTTTGTGATTTTTTTGTGTGCGACCCATTGAATCACACTTTGAGTTAAGAAAACAAAATAACAAGCATACGCAACGCAGGGCTTTTTTTTCTCATTTGCCTCTTTATTTTCTTGTGTTTTGTTTATTTATTTATTTTTATTCTTTTTTTTTCCTTTTTTAATATAGAATCTAGAATGAGAAATATATTCTTATCGCACATTCTATATTAAATGGCATGATGAGTTCATCGTGATGACTTTTCTTTGGTGTTTTCTCTTTTTTTTTTTTTAATTTAATTTATTTATTCTTTCAATTCAGTAATGATGATGGCGATATGAATTTAAATTTAATAACACACAACATTTTATTGTTGTATAGCAGTGTGAATTATTATTATTTTCGTATACCAGTAACAGCACCTACAATTTAAACAAGAACAACTCAACAAAAACAACAGGAAAAAAGTTTTCAATGGTTTTAAATTGATAAAAATATCCATAATCTTGTATATTTTATGTGAATTGGATTTGATATATTGCTTTGAATGAAATAACTTTAGTGAAAGTCATCGAACTTAAAAAAAAAAAACTATATTATAAAACAGTATTTTACGGATATATGGTGTATTCGTGTGTTTGGCGAAAATAGTAAAAAGTGTCACGTTTTTACTAAAAAAAAAAACCATTACCAACTGAAAGTACGATTGATTATCACGTTGTAGGTCTGTGTTCGAATCCAGCCTATTCCACCTAAAATATTTGTTTCATATACTCATACTGACTCTTGCGAGGAAGCTACCAATCCTCCTAGACGACTATTTCTTGTCATGCTTAAGAGCCTTTGATCGTAGCCGTTCGGATCGAATCCTAGGTCGCCCCCCATTTCTGCAGACTATAACAACACGCACACAGGGATGTTAAAAACAACCAACTAAAGCCTGTCTAACCACTAGCTTTGTAAAGAGGATTTATTTTATATAGATTTTTTAGTATGCCATTTTTAGAAAACCCTATATGTGATAGGTCCCTCAGTATTCAGTCTAAAATGAGACCAAATTTTCAATATTTTCCCATCATGAAAACCTGAAATATATATCATCTCTGTCAATATATGAACTAATTTTGCCTGGAAAACCATTCTAGTTTTTAATGAGGCCTTAGAATGGTTAATATAGATACTAAAAACGGCTTAACAAGGGTTAATGAAACAAGTTTTTACAGTTAGTACCCCACGAGTACTTGTCAATTTTTCCTCGTCAAGATTTTCCCTACTGAAAACTTTCCAGCGCCTTGACTTAACTTGGCAATTTTTTTTTTATTTGTTTACTTTCATAATTTCTTATATCCGTGGTACACTGTTAAAAAAAAAAAAAATGAAGAAAAGGAAGAACAAAATTGACGAAGAAAGGTATACTCTACGAAAGCAAAAACAAAAAGTAACGATTAAAGAATTTTTATATCGTTTTGGGTAGCCCCATAGCCCGTGACTGAATTTTGATAAGAAATAAAGTTTTATATCTAACCTTTTGTTCCGTTGATTAAATTAAAACTTTGGCGAATGTGAAATTAGATAAAGATTTTTTTTTTTTTCGTAAATATGTTGCTTAAACCGTTGCCGATTGAGTATCAGAGTTATACGATCTTCTTTTTGAGTTTATTATCTTTTGAAAGCTTAAATTATAGATACCTACCTATAGGTACTTACAATCAGCTGCAAGAAAAAAAAAAAAAAAAAATTTGTGTTTCTGACGACATAGTTAGGAAATGAATTATTTATCTTCAGTCTGCGGTATA
This sequence comes from Leucozona laternaria, assembly GCA_932273885.2. Taxonomy (NCBI): domain Eukaryota; kingdom Metazoa; phylum Arthropoda; class Insecta; order Diptera; family Syrphidae; genus Leucozona; species Leucozona laternaria. The sequence goes on along the minus strand of OW026368.1, from coordinate 29,460,153 downwards.
TGGTTTATCATTGGATTTCATGACGAAACACTTTTTAAATATCGGTCGTCGGAAGCTCAATGCGACATTGATTGATAAGAGATACCAGAGCTGGGGGCTTATAATCTTAGTAAAGAAAGAAAGTATAAAATGATTGACATTTTACTACCTTCATTGAGTCAATTGTAGAACAAGTTGTTAGAGAGTTGTGTGTTAAATTAATTAAACAAATTTAATAAATAGTTAATAATTTTTGTTTGTATTTGTATTGTTATTAATATTGTAAGTATAACCTTAAATTTATTGTAGATATATTCATATTGGTTTATTTTGTTTGCAAATATTTAAATGTAGATTTTATAAAACCTTAATATTACTGATTCATATGTAAATATATTTATTTAAATTTAAAAAAAAAGATATATTTATAAAATTAAATAAAATTACTCAATATTTAATCTATACTTGCTACTTATAAATTACGCATTCGGAAAAAAATCGAACTCAATATTTTATTCGATTGATATGGAAGTTGATAAAACTGCATCTCACAATTTTGTCTGTCTATTTGTCTGTCTGTTTAGCTACAACCTAGGTACCTAGAGCTTTTTTGGAGACTCCCCCGACAGGTTTCTTGAAATTGTTTTACGACCAAAATTAGTGACATATGTCATAAATTTAGTTTGAAGTCAAAAAGTAAAATCTTATTTTTCTCAAAAACAGCTCCAAAATTTTGTTTGGATAAATTCAGTTAACTACTGTATAGTGTATACCTGGTATAAGTTAAGTGTAGGTATAGGCTACGTTTTGCGTGATTTGTGTTGTCAAAAAATGGTTACTAGCGGTACCCCATATAACCTTTTTTTCTGAACCTTCATTTAGAAAACCAATTTTACCAAAATCCGGTCATTAAATTTACTTTTTCCGATCATTTTCTTTTTACGTGATGAGGCCCTAGCTCTATTCCCAATCTTCTGTGTAACAAAAATTCCTTCCTATTTTTTTTTTTATTCCTTCTAACTGTTGCGTGAGTTTGAGATTTAATTTAAAAAAAAAAAAACTATCAGTCTTATTTATAAGGCTGGCCTTTCTTTAGAAAGTCGTCAAACTTCAAAGAGGTATAATAAGAGACTATTCATAATTAAGAGTTGTCAAACTTACACACTGGAAATCGTATATATTAGATTTAATAAGAACACTCTTGTACAGTTTTCCAGCAAGACATTGTCTAAATAGATCTAATATCATTCCAAACTTTGTCTAATTATGTCGTCGGTTGTCTAAACTTTGACTAAAATTGCATTTTATTTAATAAAATTAGCATTATTCCCAATTATTGAGAACAAGTTAAACAGTGTCTTACTGTAATAGACAAACTGTCTATGGAAATCAAATAAATACCACTAAATTTAATTTAGCTTATAATACATTTCCTTCAACCATTTAACCGAGATTTAATATTATTCAAATCTCGAACACAACTTTATTTTGTGTTATCTTGTAGATTTTAAATTAATGGCACAATATTTTAAACAGCCTCATGTTAAGGTTTTATCATGATACTATTTAACACTTTACTAACTTTAAAGCTCTTTACTAAAATGTTCATAGTTTTAAACACTTTTTAACTACTATGATACTAAACCTATTTTCTTACGAAACTCAAGCTTAACGCGTCTAAAACAGTGACATTTCGTGCAAAAAAGTAAGCAAACATACCTTTTTAAAGTTTTTCTATGTCAAAGTGACATATGGAATTAGTAATATTTTAAAAGGATAAAACAGCAATCTGGCGATTTCAACTTAAGTAAAATGTTAAGGGATAGTATCATGTTAAACTCGTTTAAAATTAGCAAAATCCTCTTTTAAACCTAGTATCGTATTAAAAATGATTTAACACTTTACTAAATCGTCTACAATTTTGCGCCAATATTATTATTTTTAATAGAAGCAGGGCCAATAGTTTCACAAATCGAACTAACCTGTACCCATATAACGCTGAACGCATTCATTCGAGAATCGATTTATTCCATCATTTGACACAGTTGATAACATACATACACACACAAATGTTTGTAGTTAGAAATATTGAAACAAAACATAATGATAATTCCTTTTTCGTAACCTTTTTTGATTCAAAATGCAAAAGCTTCATTTATCCATTTTGGATTTCGCAAAAATTCAATTTTTTATTGACTAAACTCATTTGAAAACGATAGGTATGACCATTCCGAATTTGAATAACAGAAAACTGAGCAGAATAATTAACATTTTGTCTTCTCAACTAGAAGCGCTCCAAGTCATTCTTTACGTCTACATTCTTGACAAATGTGATTATAACTATGTGTGAAAGTTATAAATTCTTCACAAATGGTTAAAAATTATCAATTTGATTTGTTTACATTTAAACGATTATACATACACATTATTTCTTCTCTAAATAGATAAACAATAAAAAATAAAGCGAATAACTTCTCACAAATCACTAGGCAAGTCAAATTAATATACTATGACTCATTGGCAATGCCTAGCCAGTCTAATTGAACACGTTCGTAGTGTTTTCCATTTCAATTTAATTATTATTTAAAGAAAAAAAAAAAAAAAAAAAAACAAATCATTTTATGGTGACAACCAGTCACGTTGAAACTAATCATCATAAACTAGTTAGTGTGGAACTTTAAAAAGTTACGGAACAGGTTAGATTTGAATGTGTAATTCTAGTTTAACAAAAAAAAAAAACAAAACTAAACACAAATTAATATCTAATGAGATAAAAACTAGATTTAAGATCAATATTAGACGAATTAAAAAAGAAAATAAGAAAAAACTGCAAACTTAATTCTTGAGCTGAAAAAATAACAGTGGTACACAATGTTGCCTAAAATATCTAAATTAACTTTAGCTACAAAAAAAATGAACAAATTTTTTGGTTAGTTTGTATTTATACTTCGTCCAAATATTTATATGAACACAATTAGGTAGCAAAATACTAACTGTCACCCCAACTACTTTTTGTAGTTAAAACTGTTATTTAACCAAAAAGGAAATTTGGTACTTTCTTGCAAGAGGCAGTACCACTGAAAAGAAAACATTTTACTGAATTCTAACTTGGTGTGCGTAACTGGAGGCAAGTAGCTAAGCTAGGGACCGAGCTGGCTGGATTGGTTTAGGCTGTAGTCCATCGTAAGTAAGTAAGGATTCAAACCTAAATTTCCGGCTCGATAGTCCAAAGCATTAACCATTATGTCATGGAGTACTATTTCAGTTATTCCCTTATGATTTCTGGTAGTTATGTGTAAAATTAACACAATTCTTCCATTTTTGAGTCGGATAGTGAAATTTTTGTCAAATATTCGAACAAAATTTGAAGAATTCAGGGTGTGGCCGAATAAAACTACAAAATCAATTCCTTAACCTTCTCTATCATCGTAACATTTGATCAAATGTCGAATTTTTATACGATTTTATGATTTGCCACTTATGTATGTATGTATGTACATGAGACTTATATTTTAGTCAAGCGGGTTGGCCTGTAATACAATTCAATAAACTATATTGCGAGAGAAACCAGTTGCAAAAAAAAAAAAAACAAATGAGTAAATATTATTCATGAGATTTTGTTTATGAATAAAATAAAAATAAATAAAATTTTATACTAATTCGACTGATTGTCTGGTCTAATTCGTAGGTTATATGTATATGTGGTAGGCGTCCAAAGCTAATTTTTTTTTTTTTATAATTAAAACAAATTTTATGCACACGTTTTGGAATAATTTAAAAATTGTGTTAGGTTAGTTGTTAAATAAGCCGGTATAGATAGGTATCACAAGTTGAAAAATGACTGACCTCATAATTTGGATTGAATACAAACAAAACATATATATGAGGATTAAAAATGGCTTAAAGAATGATTTTGGAATTTCTCTAAACAGCTCTATATAAACGGTTGACAAAACAAGATTTTTTCATACTATACAAAACTTTGCGTAGTTAATAATAATTTAGAAAATCTTATGTATATCAAATGATTGATATTAAAATAAAATGCAAGGCTTTGATCTTGCTCCTCTAGTGTAAGACTATAAGGAGAAAAGGATAAAGAAGTTATTGATTGTTTTTTGTTTTTGTTATAGTTATTACTATAATGGGTGTTTTTTTTTAGACGTGTGGTTTTCAAGAAGAAATAAAAAGCATATAATTTAATGTTATGGCCAAGAATTTAGCTTTATTATAAAGATAAAGGTTTGCCATTATGTTTTCAGGCAAGTGCCGCCGCTGCTGGCTCGAATAAATTAGAGCCGAAAGGCCCAATTTTCAACAGCTCCAATTGTTGCGCGCGATGGCGGATGGACTCATTCGGGTCTTCTTCGATACTCTGCTCAACAGCAGCAATAGCGTCTTCGGTACGCACTGTACGGCGTCTCTGAAAATGCGCATTATCCACTAGAGTAAACGTGGTGCGAAACCGATCCATGGTTGCTCGAATTTATGTGATTTTACGATTATGTCGACCGAATATTTGACGCATTGCGCGAACCGAACCATTATTTTGGTAATAAATTTGCACGATTTGCAAACGTTCTTCAGGAGTAAGTCTATTAATTATGAAATGGCACACCAAACTGAGAATAAATCAAGTGACAGCTGTCAAAAAGACCAATTCTGAAAAAAGTATTGCCAGATTGAAAACCACACGTCTAAAAAAACACACTTTATTTTAAAGCACCGAATTAATTAATTATACTAAAATCGGTTGAGTTATTAAAAAGATATACGTGAATAACTCAGAAATAAGTAAGTAAGTAAGTCAGAAGTAATTTTTTTTTTTTTAAAAACGTCATAGCCCTATTTATGTTATGGGATTTTTTTTGGCAATAACCTGAAACGCAGAACTATGTATATTTCAATGGCTTAAAACATTAGATGTACGTAATTTAATCGAAATCGTTAAAGCCGTTTTTGAGAAAAAGTGAAAAAAATAGTGTTGTATGGCAGCTACTTGTTTGAGATGAGCTAAAACAAAAAATCGACTTTCTCCCCTAGAAAATCACATAAAAGTGACCTGAACGGAAAGAGGAACGGAAACACAGACGCGTAGGCAAACAGAATGATTGTAAGCCGAAAACCACTTCTTTGTACTTCTCGATCAATGTATTGTTATACTTTTAGTTAGATTCTCAATTCTCTTTGTTAATATATGGAACCAATATATAGAGCAATTACTAATTAACAAATATTTTAAAACGATTTCTAGACCCCTTGCCCCCATATTAATTGGCGATAAAATTGATTAAGTTAAAGCAAACAAATTGAAACAGGGTGAGGTCAACACTCTTTTTGTTTATAGACATTTCTGTTTTTTTTTTTTTTTTGTTGTTAAGTGTAATTCTAATTACTTCAAATTTAAACCTGCAATAAGTAGGTATAGGTTTTTTTTAATAGCATTTACAACTGGTTTTGTTCCAGGTGTCGACTTAATTTGTAATTTTTAGCAAAACAAAAAAAATTACTTAGCACACAAACAGGCCTCGGGGTCTTAGCACGTCATTTGTGGTACACCGCATCTGAAATGTCAGTAAATGGTTTACAAAAGATCAACTGGTTTCAATAATAATATTGATCAATCTTTAAATTATTGTTAGAAATACAAATTTATAAATTTTTTTATAAATTCAATGTAATATGCTTCACAAATCTAATTTCATATAAGTTAAAAACTCAAGACAAAAATCAGCCTTAATGAATTTCAGTCCGGTTTTTTATGCAAAATATAAGAAACATAGCAACCCCTATCGAAACGTGCGTTGTGTAAATCACGTGTAACCGATTCCTTTTCTTTGATAAAATAAGTCTGAAAAAAACAGGCGACTAAAACGTACATATTTCCCACCGAACAAATGAAACCATTTCATTCATTTATAGAGCTTTCATTAAAAAAAAACAACAACCCCAAAACAAAAAAAAGGTGAAAGACATCATAACGATGGAATAATATCTAAAATTAAATAATACGTCAAAGTTAAAAAAACGCGAATCATCATAAAGTTAAGATTTAATGCTAAGATATAAATAATTCTTAGTATTTGGAGGCTTGTTTTTTTTTTCAAAGAAACTAATAAAATCGTCACTAACTACGCTTATGAGTCAATGAAGTTTATTTGTAATCAAATTTGATTTTTAAAGATAAACAGAAACTTAGTGAATTTATCTATCCATATAGATCAATTGACAATTTTGAGATAATAAACACATAGTTGTTATTTTGTTTGGGAATTTCCTATTAAAATAGAACACATTCTCTTTTTGTCTAGATTCTCAAATATTAAAAATAATGTTTATTATATAGAAATAATCCGTAGTCAGTAGAGGAGGTCTATTGGTTCTTATATCTTGTTCTAAGAGCAAACAAGTTGCAAAGGTGGTTACTTGAACTAACCACCTTTTGAGTGTTTTTTTTTTGTAGGTATATGTAATAAATTGATTATATTTTAAACTTAAATACATAAGTTAATCTTAAGTGAAAAAAATATCTGTAAAAGTGGCGCAAGATTTAAGCTAAATACCAAGTAATTTCAAAATTACAATTTTGATGTTGACATTTTTTGTGAGCGTTCTATATAAAGTTGTGAAAAAGATAATTTGAGCTTGAACTTACATACATTATATGCTTTATGAGTTTTAAGAAAGAAAACGTTCACCACAATGTTTGTTTTCGAAAATATTGCCTACACAATTTTTGTTGGTGGTTTGATATGCTAACCACCACCGTTACAATAGTTAATTTATTTTTAGTTTCTAAAGAGTGTTTTTTTAGAGGTATATAGAACGTTGAAATAGAATAAAACAAGGATGATTTTTTTAAATTGACATGAAATTTAGTTTATTTTAATAAATATGATTTAAACTCACGAAAACAAAAACAAACCAGCATAAAAGTGTTCATAAATGCGTTTCGCCCCGATATAATGGCTGGGCTCATCAGAAGATGACCATTACACCTTGTCTTGACGCATATTTTCCCGAATGAATCGAGATTCCATATAATCCGAGCTACAAAGAGCAACTGCGAACTATATAGTCGCTACAAGTCTTCAAAGAAGATAAATTGTAGCTATTTTTACTGCCTTGCTATGGGACTTTTGAAGAAGGAATATTTGACTGTTAACAGTCGAATTGTTTTATCCTGAACACCGTTTATTTTAATAAATATGATTTAAAATCACGAAAACAAAAACAAACCAGCATAAAAGTGTTCATATATGCTTATTCGAATATAGTTTATTCGAAAGATAATCTTCTGGCATTATAATTTAAATATGATTTATGGCATATGACCGCCACGGCTGGCTCCGACGTAGTCTAATCTGGAGGTTCAATTTTCGATGACTTTTTCCAGCATTTGTGGCCGTATATCGGCAATAACGCGGCGAATGTTGTTATTCAAGTGGTTAATTGTTTTGGGCTTATCGGCGTAGACTAGCGACTTCACATATCCCGACAGTCAAAAATAGTCAAATGGCGTTAAATCGCACGATCTTGGAGGCCAATTCACGGGTCCGTAACGTGAAACTATACGGTTACCAAACTTTTCCTTCAATAAATCAATTGTCGCACGAGCTGCGCGTGACATGTTGCGCCGTCTTGTTGAAACCACAGCTCCTGGACATCATGGTTGTTCAATTGATGAACGAAAAAGTCAGTAATCATGGCTCTATAGCGGTCACCATTGACTGTAACGTTCTGGCCAGCATCGTTTTTAAAGAAGTTACGGACCAATTATTCTACCAAACCATAAAGCACACAAAATAGTCGGTGTTTGTGGATGTAACGGTGTCTCAACATACACTTGAGAATTATCATTACTCAAAATACGTCAGTTTTGGTAATTGACGTATCCATTCAACCAAAAGTGAGCTTCATCACTAAACAAAATTCGCTTATGAAAATTGGGTACACCGGCAATCTTGTTTTGGGCCCATTTAGTCACCATTTGGAAGCGTTGTTCAGGTGTCAGTTTATTTATGTTGGAATGCCTTGACAGCTGACAAAATGGCCACCAGTTAAAAAAGTTTTACCAACTAAAAGTTCTATACCTCTAAAAAAACACCCTTTTTGATAACAAACTCATAGTTCGTTGTATATACTAAAAATTGTTTCTTAGGAAGCATTTACGAATGTCTGATAGCTCGAGCCAACAAGCGTAGACCCGGTTCTACCTGAAGCCCATCTACCATTTCTAAACTTTTCATAACCTTAACATAAGCAACTCTGTGCGAAAAGTTGATCTTTTGTTCAACCAACATCTCGTTACTTTTAAAAGTCGTCCAAAAAAGTGCGTGACAAAAAAATTTGTATAAATTAAAATTTTCGAAGTTAAAAATAATTCCTGAAATTAATCCACATGACATCATAGTTAATGGTTGCGAAGAACAACTAAAAACTTATTGATACTAAACTACAGGCGATTCCATTAAAAATGCTGACTACGCAGTAACACGAGCGCCTTAAAAGTTCGTTCTACTTTTTTCGTTCAACTTAAAAATGCCTTATCTTTCATATTGGAGTAAATAAAATTTATAACTATTTCACACATCACACATATATTCATTTGAATTATTCACGCTATTAAAATTGATAAGAAAATTAAATTGTACTTATACCCACATAAAAGAATAACAAACAAAAAAATCAATTTCTAGAGAGAGAGAGAGAGAGCGAAATATTTGTTGTCATTAATTGATACGTGCTTGCGTCTGCCACTTCCACTTGAATAAATTTTCTTTTGTGTTTTCGAAAAAAAAAAATAATTATATATATACATTTATGTACTTGTTAAATATTTGTTATTGACTTTCAAGACTTCTGTTTTTTTTTTCGGATGAATAATCTATTAGAAATCCCTCATTATTTAAGACCCACTAATTACTGCAGATGGTATTGGAAAATTTATAATTCGACAATTATCTGTACAAAAATATGTGTATGTATAGATACAAAAGATTTATACTACGTGACTGATTGCTGCCGATTTCCAAAGTCGTTCATAACGTCACTAAGTTGTTTCCTTTCAAATTTAATTGATCATTAAAATTGCCAGTGAAATATTATTATGAATTTTATTCCATTCAAGCTGAAAATAATGGTTTTACGAAGAAGAGTTTCTCTGTGTATTTATAGATGTATTGTTTGTTTAGAAAAGATTAATTGTTTATTTTATTGTTTATTGAGGGGATTGTCATTCCATAGCCACCGCACCACCGTAACAAATATTTTGATATCTTATTCTTAAAAAAATAGTTGTCTATTGTATAATGAATAGGTACTCCTAGCTAAATACTTGAAATTTAAATTGCATTTAGTATCTTACAACACTATTGGCGCAACAGCTCGTGGAGAACGGGGGTTTGTATAATGACTCACAATAACTCTAAACCGTACCTGATTGCTTGTTGTTTATCGGATTTTCCTGCCAAATTCGAACGGATGATAGGCACAAATACTCTTGAAGGTATTTTCTCACTTCCTCGCAAGGTGGAATATAGTGGTATTTGTTCCCTACACTTCCGGCCGGCATGAGAGTCCAACGCACTAACCGCATTATGCCACGATTTAAAAGTTTAAGTGTCCTCAAAAGTAATTATTCTTTTTAATTTCCTTCATCTTCGTAATTACAATTACTGTCTTAAAGCAACCAAAAGAAAACAACAGTCATCATTTATTAAAATTTCTAAGCAGAACAAAATATTACGTATACGCCATGTATGACCAACAAATAATAAAATTGAGGAAATTGACCCTACGAATGTCGAAAACGAATGATAAATTCAAAGTTAAAAAAAAAAATGAATGAAAACGTAAATGCTACAGAGTGTGCATCTCTTCTCTTAGTGTACCAACAATTTTGAAGCTTGAAAAACTCAGCAAAACTTTGTAGATCGAATGATAAACTTCATTACAAATAATCGTTGTTTGATGAATGTACATTGTATCAATGAATGTGCATTTATACATATACTTTTTCCCTTAACTCTGAAGAGACTTTGGTTATTTTTATGAAAGTTTTCATAACTTTATGAAAGAAATTCATACTTTACGTTGAATTAAAAAAGAATTTCATTCGACATTTTAAGTTTTAAGTAAAAATAAAATCATAAATCAACACTTGATTCTTTCCAAAAAAATATGCACGACTTGATCGCACGAATTTGCTTTTGTTGTGAACAACTGTGTGCAAAAACACACATTGAAGACGCATGATGTATATATTTACCGACAAAATATTAAAGGAGTCAAAAGTACTATAAAAATTATTTTTTGTTTGATTTTTTTTGTTTATAAACAAATATTTTTTAAAAAACTTAAATGCATTATTGTTTATAATATTGAGGAGCATCAGATTGCAAAATTACAAGAAAATTGGTCTAACCGTGGCAAAGATATACACAAATAACGCAAAAATAAGACCATTTTCTCAAAAAAACGAGCAATCTAATTCCGTAATGTGAATTTTTTGAGAAAAACCTGAAATGCAGTTTTCTTACAATTGACTTGGTTATTAAAGGTACAAAATTTAATCAAAATCGTTAGAGCTGTTTTCGAGAAAATTTGAAGAAACCAATATATTTGTATTGCAGCTACCCGTGCAAGATGAGCTAAAACAAAAATTCGAATTTTCCGTCTAGGGAATCACATAAAAATGCTCTGCACCAAATTTCATGCAAATCGGTCCACCCATTTAGGCTCTAGCTCAAATTACAGTGGACTCACCGACGCACAGACGTACAGAAGTACAGACGCACAAACTGACGGACGGCATGACGAAACCCACTTTTTCGGACTTCTCGATTATCGTAGTGTTAGTTTTGATTATAACCTCGAAATTTTTCTTTTACACGAAACCAATACTTGCCCTATAGAGCAAGACGTGACGCCTCAAAACTCTCATATGTTACATTTTGTAATGAAAGTAATTAAGTAAATTCGTTGATTTAACAAATACATTCGTTAATTCAATGAACAAATCATTAACCAAGGAATAACTACATTTTACATTAATTTATGAAATAATTTCATTTAGTTAACGGAAATTCAATGTTTAATGCACAGCTTCATTAACTTGTGGATGACTGACTATTCATCGAACCAACGAAGTAGTAAAGTAGATTAAAATAAACAAATACATTTGGTGGCGCGACCTGGTGAGCCAGGTCCTAGTTAATTACAACTCTCAACCATTGCTGTGTGCGTGTTGTTTATTTCCAGGAATCCGAACGGCTGATGTGAGAGGCACTTTTTCATGACAAGATATACTCTTATAGGATTTGTCACTTTCTCGCAAGAGGCAGTAGCCGGTTTATTTTTATTAAAGTGTACGATGCTGGGAATCGAACCCAGACCTTCGGCATGACAGTCCTACGCACTAACCATTACTCCACCGGTTATTACTAGAGTAGATTTTATTATTTTTAATTTGTCAAAAACTAGAAGACATTAAGGCCCAATTTCACAGTCAAAGTAAGTGGCACTTAAGTGGTTAATATGGGAGAATAAGGGCCAATTTCACAGTTCAAACTTACTATACATATACTTACTATATAAGTGACACTTTAGACTCCCATACTTCCCACTTAAGTGCCACTTACTTAGACTGCAACACTAGGCTTAACGTGCCTAGTGAGAACCATATAAATGTCATTTATTCTAATAAGTATGCACTGTGGAGCTGGCCCTTAAAGCACCTAGTTTTGAGGGTTTGACTAAAAATTAATAATAGCATTGAATATTAAAAACGAAAATAGTTCTTTTAGCAGTTTGTTGAATAGAAACTTATTTATGTTCAATTTAAACCCTTTATATTCTACTTTTTCCTCAGAGAAAACTGCCACACAAACTCTTATGTTGATTTTAAATATTTCAGCTTCGTTTCAGTAAGTGCGCCTTAACAACGCAAAAGTATATATAAAAAGACTCAACTCTCCCATACGATGTGTTTTCTTGTTTTAACCTAATCTACAGACTCTAGATTTTTGTCGCATCTTATATGTCAAACATCCCGTATATCTGTAGACGTATAATTGTAGATGAACAAATAATACACACATAAACAATAAACTAACTAATGAACAATCCTAACGATTGTCATTGTTTTTCAGTCCATTTTTAAACAATTGAATATGTGCAAAAACTCAGAATGTATGATAGTATGATGTTGAAATTTACATCACATTTAAAAAAAACCTACTCTCCTCATATAACTCAAAAGACCTTTAAACCTTGCTTGTAAATTCAAAAGTTAAAGGTGAACCCATGACTAACAGCATCTAACTAATCATCATATCTATTCAGCACCATTAATAATTTATCATAAAATTATTCTAAATTATCCAACCAGTAGTACACTATGGCGTATACGTAATATTATTTGTCTCAAAATGTGTAATTCTTTTTGTTTTTGTACAATATTAAAGCACAGATAAGAAATACGAATAAAATTTATAAAAGAAAAGCGAAAACATTGCATTCAATTTGAACCTAAATGCTTATTGTTATAACTCAAATGAAAATACCATTTAATTAACAAATTAAGTTCATTATAAAAAATTATCGCATACATTATTTTAAAGGCACCAATCCCAGAATTAAAAAAAAAAAAAAAAAAACGAATCAAAATCATTCATTGAATAATAAATAAACTTTCCCGTGCAAAGTTTTCTAAAAAGCTAAGAAAAAAATTTAAACAAAAAATAATAAAATAAATATCGATTCGACTTTAACACAGCCGGTTGACGCTCATAATTACAGATTGCATCATCGCATGGTGATACACTATATTATATCGAACCAACTAATTTATACAAACTCAACTTTTTGTATCACTTTATTGTATTTTCTTTTTTTTTTTTTGTAATAAGTCGATGTATAAACAATATTCAAAAAAAAAAAAAAAAAAAAATACATACGTCAGCGGGTTTTAATCACCGGCCGTTTGTGCCAAACAAAAGCACAACACACCATATCTAAACATTCAGCGGCAGACATATCCCACATTAACTGAATATACATCACTCGAAAATCATCATCTGCAAGTAACATTAAATTATATACAGGCCAACTTGTACATATGTATATGTATATACATATCTATAAGCTATCCCCCTCAAATGAGAAAAATAAAATACATGTTGATACGTATCTTCTTGTTCTCGATTCGACTCTGACTACTCGAGCGAGCCACATAGATACAAAGGTCGACGTCGACAAAAGTTTGTGTCGTAGTTGCTGTCGTCGCGTCGCGTCTCGTTGTCGTTGTTGTCGTTGGTCGTCTTAAAGTAACTATACAGGAACACACCGAACAAAAAAACAAAAAAAAAAGCAATTCATGCAGACAGACAAAAGTGAATGCCACAGGCACAAACAACGAACAAACCGCTGTTATACGACTAAAATTAACCAAGTATGTACGTTACCCAAATGAATTTGTCTATAGCACTGTCTTTAGTTTAAATCTGTCAGGTTGGGATTAATTCAGCTAGTGAGCCGTTTGTCCAGTTTCAACTTTGGGCGCCGAAATAAGTAAAACTAATCACTAGTCATAGTCTAGATGTAATTTTAAAAGTAAAACATTTGCCACGCTTGTGTTAAATATAACAATTCAATTTAATTTCTCAACAAGCACAGCGAATCGAAGGCTTTTGGAGAAGTACGAGTGTAAAGGAGATTAAAGTAATTGGTCGGAATTGGTCCAAACGAAAACAACATTATTCTTTTCGAAAATTGGATACCTCGAAGTGACTCTCGACATGCCAATTATAACAGTTTTGGGTTATAAAAAATACTGTTTATGCGGCCCCGCAGGTCCAGGGCCCTCCGCCGGTGGGCATACTTTAGGCACCCAGAGTTTTTTTCAAGTCGCGCGAAGCGCGTTAACGCACGCCCGTTTTTAATGGCGAAAAACTATTATAACTGTTATAAATTGGCATGTAAAGAGTCTCGCCCACATAATATAGTAGTAGTTGTAGTGCCTCAAATGAAGTCCAGCCCTGTTCAAGTAAGCAAATGCATGAGATTGACACGATGTTTTTTTTTTTGTTGCATTTTTTTATATCATCGTTCATCGCTTTGACCATTGGAATATTGCATGTTTCATTTTAGCGTAGGTTGATGCTTGTTGATGGTTGAATGTTATACCGATAAATAAATGGTGTTGATTATCATGATGATGTTGATGATAAATATAGAGAAAAAAAATAGTTTCTAGGTTATGTTTGTTGTGTGTATACCTAACACAATTGTAAAAAAAAAGTCGGAGCTTCGAGGTGGATTCCATGAATGAATGTTGTTTTCCATTTACTTGTGTTGTTGTGTGCTCTCTGACTAAGTTGGAAAATTAAAAAAAAATTATGAGAAAAAACCAAAACAACAAAAGAAACTACATATTTATTTGTATATATCTCTCTCACTCGATCTTTTTTATGTTGAATAATCGTAAAGAGTCTAGGTATAGAACGCACAAATAAATGAGAATTTCCAACCAAATCACTACAAAACAAACATACACATAATATTTTCACAGAAATTTGAAGTTTTGAATTGAAAACAAATTCCAGGAATTCCATGCAAATTTCTTAGAACCGAAATTAAAATAGATTGCGGTGGTTTTTTTAAGTTTGTGTAAAGCTTGGAAGAGCTTTTGAGATTCAATGGAATATCTGATTTGTGTGTGAATTGTTTCATTCATGGCTCTTAAGTATGGCTTTTAAGTATGGAAAATCTAGACGAGATAAGTACTCGTGAGGCCCTTGCTAGTAAAAATTTGTTGGGATATCTCCTTAAAAATACCCTGTAGACAGAAAAACCAAAAACATTATGACCACCATACAATGGAATGAAAGAATTAAGTATTTATAAACTTTTTCATTTTCGATATTGTTACTTTTGGGGTTACAATCACAGCTAGTTGTTGTTTACAAACGAAACCCGAGATTGGAGCAAAATAGAAGATCACTCGTATTTTCAAAACAGTTGTTGGTTAGCATTTTAATCATTATATTTATTTAAATGTTTACAATTCATAATAATCTATATATTTATTGTTGCTTTTACAAATTTGTAACAAATTTAAATCAATCAATTTTTTTTTTTATTTTTCATTCCAGATGACCCGGGCGGCACAAAATCAAACAAAATGGATGATACCAAGAAAATGACCACATCCAAGAAGCAACAATCACAAACACACTACAAAACCACCGTTAATACTAATAATCACTTAAGTGGTACAACTAATAATAGCAAAAAACAGCAGCATCAGCAGCAGCAGAATCATAGACAACAATCCGCTGGCGGAACAATAACAACGAGCAACGGTGCGAAACAATCAACCACCTCTGTATCATCAAAGTCATCTTCTTCGCCATCAGCAACATTAGCACCACCAACATCAACACAAACAACAACAACAACAAAAACAACATCAATAACAACCACCACTAACCGTTCTGAAAAGAAGAACGCCTCATCTTCCTCATCATCTGAGAATCATAATAACCCTCAAAACGCCAAAATGACCATAAGTGAAACAAATAAACTTACATCAGAACTTATCAGCAGCAGTAGTAGCAGCACCAATAGTGATAGTAGTAGTTTAAGTAGCAACATTAACAACAACAACAATAATAATAATAACAACAACAACAACAACAACAACAATAGTTATCACAATAACCAAAATAACAGTAATAACAAGAGCTTAGTAAATGAATCATCATCGATGTCCACAACAACATGGAACAACCTTAAGTACCTGCATAAGAAATTTAAGCGCATTGCCAGCGCCACAACCACCAATCCAAACAATAACATCAATAATCAATTGGAGCACAGTGATGCTGCCGATAAAGGAGGCTCTTCGATATCTTCCACCTCCTCCTCACCTCCATCTACATCGCCGATATCTGAATCCCCACCAATTACATTAGTGGTAAATGAGAATCTAGATGCGGCAGAAGATCGAGTGCCACCATTGACAAATGGTCATGTGGCAGTTGTATGTGATGCAACAAGTAGTAGTGCCAACGATAATATTAAAAAGAAATCAACCAACAACAACAAGAACATTAGTAGTAATAATAATCTAAGCAACAACAGTGATCTAGCCCTAAGTAATAGCATTAGTAGTAATAGTAGTAATAATATTAGTGGACAAGTCCAGAGGACAACGTCTACGACAACGACGCCTAGTATTAGCACGGTGTTGGTGCCACAAAATCAAAAGCTGGCACAACAATCACCAAACCCACAACCACAACAGAAACAAACTGTTGGTAATAGTACAACAGATGCATCCGGACAACATACATCAAAACATGTTTGTCCTTATTGTAATATACATTGTACTAAGCCATCGGTACTACAGAAACATATCCGTGCACACACAAATGAACGACCATATCCCTGTGATGCATGCGGTTTTGCATTTAAGACAAAAAGTAACTACTACAAGCATTGCAGGTAAGACAAGTCGTAGATTATGATAATGAGAAATTGATTGCTAAAACAAATTCGTCTGTTTCTTTTAGATCGAGATCGCATACGTTAAGGATGAGAGGTGTAGAACCACCAACCGATGCAGATGAAGGCTCCATGGGTGCTTCGGATCAAGAACAAGATCCAGATATGAGTAATAGCAGTTCAGATGTGGTAAGTTATTGACTTTGGACTATTCTTTACTTCTTCACTATCATATACTTAATAAATTATCTTTTTTCTAATACAGATAAGCCGTACCACTTCTCCCCTTGACGAAAGGACATCGTCACCAGCTGTTCTTTTGGCGCAAGTATCACAACAACAGCAAAATACCTCAACATCGCCACCTAATTCAAAGACTTTCCTTCAGCCAAATAGTTTGGTATCACATCCAAATGGGGGGACATTAGCCATTGCCAATCAACAGCAGCAATCGCAGCATCAAAAACTGTTAACACAACAGTCACAACATGGAACTACAAATACCGCAATTGCTACTTCCACATCTAATCAACAAAATCAAAAATATTCCAATGACAAACCATATAAACCAAAGTTCCATAATGCTGCTCTCTATTCTCCTAACAAACCTCAGCATCATCAGTTGCAACAGCATCACCAACAACCAACCAACCAACATCACCAACATCAACAACAACATCAACACCAACATCAACACCAGCATCAACACCAACACCAACAGCAACAGCAACTTCAACAACAACAACACCAACAACTCCAAGAACTCCAACAACAACACCAACAAGAACAACAACAACAACACCAACAACAACACCAACAACAACACCAACAACAACAACAACATCAACAACAACACCAAAAGCAACAACAACATGATCAAAAACAAACGCAGCAGCAAAACCAACAACATCAGCATCAAATGCAACAACAGCAGCAGCACCAATTGCAACAACAACAGCTGCATCATATGCAACATCAACATCAGTTGAAAGATGAGGAATCTACAGCAAAACTCCAACTTCAGCAACAGCAACAGCACCAACAGCAGCAGCATCAACAGCATAATCAACAGAAACATCAACATCAACAGCAACATCAGCAACAACAACAATTTCTCCAACAAAATCATCAAGTCACCCTACAATCACCGCAACCAGTTCCAATGCAACATTTGAACAGCACACATAAGCTTTCAAATCATCATATGAACAACAACCACCAGTTGATTCCAATTCAAGGACCACTCGCACTGCCACCACATGTCTCGCCAACTGGTGGGTACTATGTCAACCCCGCGATGCTTCATCACTACTATACCTCCCAGCAACAGCCATGTCTGCTTCCTCCCTCAGGCAACCAGCGAGATGTTATGTCGGTGTCTGTCTATCAGCAGCAGCAACAGCAACAACATTATCCGCTGCAACATTCTAACATAATGGCGTCTCCGATGCAAGTTGCAGCTAATACAGCCAGTAAAACACCCACACACCGGAACTATCATCCACAACCGGTGGCAATTCCGCCACCAGCTAGTGGTGCAGGAATGAATCATTCGCCAAATATGCAGCCGGTGGTTAGTGGTAGTAGCAGCAACAAGGAAACAATTCAAACAACGGGTGGTAGTTCTGGTTCTATTTTGGGTAATAAGGCTGCGTTATCTGCTGCCCCAGGTGGTGGGCATCAACTTGTAAGTTAAAAATAATTATCCAAGTGATTGGCAAAATTTCAAAATTTATATATCTTTTCTTTTTTCACAGAATGTGGAGCGTCTGCAGGAGCACATATCCAAACTCATATCACAGAACGAGGCAATTGTAGAAAACAAGGAACTGCTCCTCCAAAAGAAATATCCGAAAACTCTTAATCGTTCGAGGAGTTTTACCAATGCCAATACTACGGGTCCTGCTTCTAGCAGCAACACCAACCTAGTGCCACCTTCAATAGTGCCAAGTGGAGAAAGTGCAAACACAAAGTTGGCTCAGGCAATTGCCCACAAACAGCAACAACAGCAGTTGCAACAGCAACAGATGCAGCAGCAAATGCAACAACAACAACAACATCAGCAGGTACAACAACAACAACATCAGCAGGTACAACAACAGCAACAACAGCAACTACAACAACAACAGCAACAGTATATTAGAGGCTTCAACGAGGAGCATGTTCAGAGGCTAGCAACAAACTCATTCAATAGCCCAGTGAATGGCATGTCGAAAAACCTGCACAAACTTGCCGCAGTTAGCATAATGATCCCTCCCATGCCTCAGCAGCAGCAACAACCACAGCAAACAAATCAGCAACCGAATCTTCAGAAGCAACAACAGCCGCGTATACCACACGCTCCGATGCCAGTTTCAGCTTCAACGCCATCCCCGATACCGTCAACGCAGAAAGATGCGTCACCAGCAGGAGCCATCAATTTGCCACTGAATCTGTCCAAAGTGATTGATCCGGCTGACGTTCCTAGTACAAGTTCACTTTCAAGGAAACGTCTCTCAATAGAATCGCGTTCTTCACCAGCTCCCGACAATGCCGTAAGCAGCAGCACGAGCAGAGGCAAGAGCCCCGCATTACATCCACAGAATCCCAGTAATTCAATCATTAAAAACTTACTGCTAAATGCTCGGGGCTTAGCTGTTCCAACTGGTGAAGGTGAGGATGCTGTCTATATCTGTCCGCTTTGTCCCATGGAATTTCGAACAGCTGAAGACCTGCAAGTGCATAACAGCACCTACTGCCAAGGTACACCATCGAGTGCTCCTACCAGCCCAGTTTCTTCGCCGCCCTACACGTATTTCCGATCAAATTCCATAAATGTCAGCCTGCCCGAATTGAATAATCCGAATTCACTGGCAAAATTGGCAAAATCATCGCTGTTCTACTCCAAGAATCCCCATTCTCTAGTGAAACTTGCTTGGTCACAATTGAAAACCAAACCCAGTAATCTTGTTCTTGATCGATTGAGCTCATCGACGTCTGTAGCTGCTACGGCCTCATCAGTTGCAGCTGACGCTGCTGCTGCTGCCGCCGCCGCCTCAGAAGCTTCTTCTTTCAATCCCGTGCCATCAACATCATCATCAGTTCCACCAAACTCGACCCCCGTTCCATTGCAAGAGGTCGTTATAAATAATCGTTTCATTGATGCTCCCCTGCCCTCACCAGGACCCCTCCTGGGCAAGACAGCCCTTGTCGAAGCTTATAACCACAACGAGAGGAAATCGGAAGAAATTGTTATCCGAAAAGTCCACGATGATCAGACCTCTCAATCGTTCCGAATGGTTAACAAGAGACCAAAGTATGATAAGAGTTATCAACAAGAACCTTCCACGAGCTTTCATCAATCCACGTCACAATCCCATCAGCCCGAGATCAACAGCAACTACTCTGCCCAAACTGAAGCGGTGGAGAAAAAAGAGGATCCTACGAAGCGTTTTATGTCTTCTGGCGGCTGCATGGTTCCTATATCTGAATGTCCCGATCTTGATATGAGTCCAAAAATGATTCGTACCCCTCTTTTGTCTGGTGGGAGTTTCCAAGAAGTATCCTCCAAGCCAAAAGAACAGCCTTCTAATCGAGGTGCAACACCCAAAATGATGATTCCCATTACGCCTCTTACGCCAAGTCTTCCCCCAGGCTTGCAGATGTCTGGGCCAACGCATTTCCAATTTCCTCCAATCAATTCAATTACTGCCTTCAATCCGTTAACGCTTCCGATCTTACAACATGGAGGTGGTGAGAAGATGATTCCTTACGTTCCAGGCATACCCGGTCCAAATTGCCTAACCCCCCAGTTACCTCCACCTCAGCAGTTGTTAGTGCCAAGCCACTCGCGAAATCCCAGCCCAAATAGACAAAAAGTTCCAAGCCCGGCTGCATTCGGTGGCCCAATGGATTCCTCAGCTTTCAGTCCAAAACCAAAATCGATGCGATTGGATGCCGAAGGACGCAATCTTTCGCCTTTCGGGGGAGTTAGTAATGTTCCAAGTGAATTCAATCGAGTCCCACCATCACCGGCACTAAGAGCTGCCCGATGGCCAACTCCAGCCAACTTGGAAGTTCCCAAAAAATCATTCAATTTCCTGCGAATGGCTGACAATGTCAGCCCACAAAAAGGCATCAAATCTCAGGAGACCGAGAAAGAAGTGCGACATTTCAATTTTGACAATTTGCCCAAGGAAGTAAATTCATCCCGATCACAGGACGCAATGACACCATTACATGTAGATACATCGAATTCAAGCTATCGCCGCAGTGCAGAACCTACTGATTCTGGTATTGAATCTATCGAAGAAAAGACATCGACATCTCCCTCAAAACGGTCGAAGTTCTTGAGACCGACAAGCCTTCCACTTAAGCCTGGCACGTTCACACCTAAGCGTCATCATGGAATCACTCCAAATGCAAATACTCTGCCTTTGATCTCTCCCGAGACACCCAGGCAATCGAAGGCTTGTGCACAGATGTACCTTAATGGACATGCTTACACCTATCTGGGCCTCAAATGCAGCACGAAGATGTTCTATTGTACTGTAAACTGTCCGCAGCCATCATACGTTGCCAATCTGCATAAACTTTCCATGTACAGCGTTTGGCAGGTGTGTGCGGAAAATAACCCCCATCCAATGGGTTTCAAACCAAAAACTGTCATGGCGCTGTATGACGCCCGTCAGAAGTCCTGTGCTAACACAAAAGCCGGTGGACAAACAACTTGTTCAACGGTTCATTCCCAGGGCACGGTAATGACTCCTTTCGAAAACAACATGGGGCAGTTCTATCATCACCAACTGAAACCATTGCCATTCCCGAAATCTGAGGAGTCTTCAAAGACTTCAGAGTCATCAGGTGATAGGGATACAGCAAATAATCAGCAATTGCTTGTTGGGGGCTATGAGTCCCACGAAGACTACACCTACATTCGAGGACGTGGGAGAGGTCGATTTGTATGCCTTGAATGTGGAATTCGTTGCAAGAAGCCATCGATGCTGAAGAAGCATATCAGGACGCACACTGACGTACGGCCGTTCACCTGCAAACATTGCAGTTTTAGGTAAGTTTCGCATAAAAGATTTATATTGGGACATGATTTTATTTGTGTATCTCTCCTTCCAGCTTCAAGACCAAGGGTAATCTCACAAAACACATGCAGTCAAAAGCCCATTTCAAGAAGTGCGACGAACTCGGCATCAATCCAGGACCAATGCCAGCTAACGGAGAGTTTATGGAACCAGACTTTGAATACGACCAACAGTCGATCAATTCAGGAGGTGGGCGTACTTCATCTTTGCCGGGTGAATCAAGCGACGATGATTTCTCCGACAATGAAACCGAGAGTAGTGGTAAGTTGAATCTTTCTTGAATCTCTTGAGAACCATGTCCTCATAGAATGTTCTCTAACAGATGCTGATGACGCCAAATCACGCCTGCAAGAACACGAGGCAGCTCGAAGTCTTCTGTCGCTTTCAATGACACCACCGATCAGCAGTATTTCGCCAAAAGACTCCTACACATATCAGCATAGCGAGAATTATACACCGCAGCAACAACGGCGTGTTGTGTCCTTTACATCACCAAAACCACCGTTCGACTATCAAAAGCAAGAGCAGTACTACTCAAATCCTGAAGAATCTAAGCCAAAACTTCCGCGGAGCTCCGATGAAAGCACCATGTTGCCAATTGATTTGACCAAACCTCGCCCCGCAGAACCTCTCGATGTGAAGGTGAAACAAATGCATTTACCACAAATGCCGCATCAGTCAGCGGCACAGATTCGCGATGTCATCGGTGCCGTGACCAATGAGTCGATGTTCATGAAGTCTTTGATTAATATGACCGATCGAGTTCGTTCTTCAATTGATTGTTCAGTGGCAAGAGTAGACAGCAGTGCCTTACATAATGCTTATCTCACGGAGCAAGCTCTGCATTATCATAAAATCAAGCAAAGCCAAATGAATCGGAGTTCTATTGAAGGAGCGTGCGAATCAAGCAACACTTATACTAGTAACTCTGCAAGTGGACGGTACTTCACAGTGAGCACAAGTGCCAGCACATACATGATGAGTTCAGCTATTATTGGTCAAGTGAAAGTGACTGAGATAAAAGATGATCCAGTGAAACATAAATCAGAACCAACGAAGAAGTCCGACCTGGCAAAACATGATAAAGAAACTCCCTCCACGGTGGAAAATGTGACTCCATCGAAGGAGGCATTATCAGCGCCTAAAATAAAAGCTCCCGGAAGCGCTAAAAGTGTTGCCTCCGAATATCTAAAGATGACTAAATCCAAATCTAAGTCTTTAAGCTCAACAAAACCCGAAGAAAGTGGTGATGAAAGTATGTCGGATCATGAGGCTGCTGGGCTAGGAACATCAACTCCTTCCACATCACAATCATCATCGAATAGCATTCCCACAACAAGTGCTGATTTTTCGAGTGTTCCCACACGAACAGTTATTGTTGGAGAAGATGGTTTCAAGAGCTCGTCGAATGAAATCCAACCAGTCTTTCCAAGAGTTCCAATTTCCAGTGATGGTCGTTCTGTTTGCACTATGTGCTCGAAGACATTTCAAAAGCAGCACCAGCTTTTGCTGCACATGAACATCCATTTTATGGAGAGGAAATTCAAGTGTGAGCCATGTGCTATAAGCTTTCGGACTCAAGGGCACTTACAGAAGCACGAACGTTCCGAAGGTCACAGAACGAAAATAACAATGACTTCGACTTTTGGTGTACCAACATCGTCGAACCCTCGACCATTTGAATGTACGGACTGCAAGATTGCCTTTAGAATCCACGGGCATCTAGCCAAACATCTTCGATCCAAAACTCATGTTCAGAAATTAGAGTGTTTGACAAAGCTACCGTTCGGTACTTATGCCGAAATTGAACGATCTGGTATAAGTCTCACTGAAATAGACACAAGTGACTGTGATAATTCCTTGATAAGCCTTAAAGTACTGGCACAAAAATTAATGGACAAAGATCCCACAACAATGGGGAATTATACATCACCTTCGGGAATGCATGATGTTCCTCATTCGAATCCAACAGTAGGAGACAGTGGCAGCGAAGATGGCTATGATGTGCAAAATTCAATGGATGAAGGTGGCAAAGCTGAAGAGAATTCAGCTCACAATAATGTTGACCATAGTTTGAAGAGACGTATTCAGCCGAACAGTAGTAGTGACGAAGAGCAGCAGGCAATGGATGGTATTGTCCCGGAAAAGAGACAAAGAACCCAGAGTGAAGTTTCGTCGAATTGAAAAGTGTGCTGAATGGAATAATGCATTCAGCTGACCAAATATTAAATTTAGCAAAATGACTCTTTTAAAAGAGAGATATAGAAAATTTCAAAAATTTGAACAAAATTTAAACAAACATTTTTTAAAGTTCATGTAAATTGGCTCCAAGTTTGAAAAAATCGGTTGAATTAATTTGTTTAGTTCAAACTTTCTGAATAAAAACATTTCAATTTGCAAGGAAATTTGACAATTCATCTCGATCAATTCCCAGGAAGGAATTTTCAAGTTGTCTACCAAGCAGCAGATCCAACTTGATAATTCAAATTCAAGTACATACATTATGTACTAGCTAATAATTTCAATCTGTACAAAAGTGCTGAATAGCTTAGTAAAAGGTTAAGAAATGCTTCCATCACTTGGTTGTTGTACAAGTATTTAGCCAGTTTATTTTGTTGATGGAATAAATTTGATATCAAATTTTTCAGTCCGTCTTAAAATTTAACGACTTTAATGATATTCAGCAAAAACGATATTTTGATATTTTTAACAAAAGATTCGATCAAGATTCTTCAAAAATTAATTTTTGATCAGTTCAGCCAATAAACACTGAAAACTTTAAATATTATAAAAAATAAAGAGGCGCTTATTATGGAAGCAAATATGAGAATTATGTGCCAAATTTTAAGAAAAAAAAAATTTACCAACTATATCACGTTCTTGTAAAACGTACGTAATTTTTTTTTTTATTGAATGTTATGTGTTATTTTCTTTTAGTTTAAGCTCACGTGCTGTGACTTTATTCGGCTTAGCCTAATTTTTTAGTTTAATAATAATTATTATTTAGTAATATTAATTTAATTTAATTTTGCGCTTGTTGTTGTTGTATAAGTTTGAATAATTATTAAGTTTAAGTTTATTTTATATTTAATTAAGAGACTGCGAGACTCATTTTTTAAGTTAAAAAAAAAAAATACAAAAAATATTCTTAATGTTGTGTTTTTGTTTGGAATATGTATTTGTTTTGTTAAAACTACATATATGTACATAAATACATACATATGTATCTGCTGCGATGATTTTTTATTTTATTATTTGTTCTTTTCAAAAAGAATGAGTGATAAAAAAAAATATATAAATATAACAAAACAAAAACTGTTGTGAAGTTCTATTTTGTGAATTTATATTGTTTTTAGTTTATTATTTGAAAAATATAAAACAGAAACGAAAAGAAACAAAATGAAAACTGTGTAATATCGTACGATATCGTAGAATATAAATTTATCATATAAGTTAATGTGAATATCTAATAATAAAAACAAGAAATCAAACACTTTCAATCAAGTTTATCTAAGAAAACAAAACGAAACAACAACAAAAAAAATATATTATGAGTAAACTTTAATAAACAATCCTCCTCTATCTTTGTAGAATTAAAAAGTGATTTTAATCTCATTATATTTGTATTTTGTAATATTATATACATACATAAAATATATATATTATTATATACATCTACATTTATATATCTATCTATATACATCGTAAGAAAATAAATCAAATCATAAAATAATTATGAAACATAAAAAGTTTAAGATAAAAAAAAAAAATAAAAACAAAAAGAAAATATAAGTAACAAAAAAAAAAAAAACAAACAAAACGAAGAATTAAATAAACATTTTATCAAAGATATTAAATTTGGATGTTTTCTGGTATGGTGTATCGGAGTAATAGCAAAAAAGTGGATTTTTGCATTTTCAATCTATGATAATCTCGAAGACCTTAGTCAATCCAGCAACTCTGGGGTCGGATTCGAATTTAGGGCATCAAAAAACCTTTGTAAAAGAAGGTATAGCCTGGTTTTTGCCGCAGAAATTGGCACAGATTTTGTTCCCCTTGTTTTGTTGAGACTTTAAATCTAATTTCATTGACGGTTCCAAGATGTGTAGTCCGTTATTTTCCAAACACATTCTTTGTAATCAGACACCCTCAATAAAAAGTTTCTATGCTCAAAAAAATTGTTTGCTCAACACATTTTAACACCGTATTGAAATAAAATTTAAATTATATTGAAGTAAATATACATAGCAAAAAAGTGCAAGTATGAGTAAAAAATTTAATTACTTACGGAATGGAACATTTTATTCCGAATAGGACTAAAACTATCAAATAGAAAGAAAACTGATGGTTCGAGCTGTAAAAAGTCTTTTTCCCTCCAACTTGGTCTATGTAATTGCACTTACGTCCTTTCTTTTTCAAGGTCATGGAAACACTACATCAGCTAAAAAAAATATTTAGAAGAACATAAGCTTCTAAATTATCGGCAGTACGGATATCTGGCAGTAGGTCAACTATGGTGATCTTTACATAATTTTTGGAATATTATTGCACTTGATATTTTAAAAGCGTTTAATAGAGTTTAACATAAAGGTCGCTCTCTTATCGAAATACGTGCATTTGGGATCGATAAGTTTTTTTTTCTCCGAATTAAGGCTAACCGAAACCGGCGCGAAACATTCGCGTGAATGTCCGACGACTGAAGAACGTTCAAAGATTCGCATCGCACCAGCGTGGGTACTCTCATTAATCTCCATGTAAATCAATTAAGACAGGCGAAAGTTTTGGCGTTGGTTTGGGAGAACATTTCCGATCGATCAATTCAAGTTGTATTGGATGGTTTGAAGCAAAAATACTCAATGGATCTCTGCCACCAAATGTCAGAAGTGTCAGTGTGAAATTAAAAAAAAAAAAAAAAAACAATCTGACAGCACTCCCTGGTTGGAAAACAAAACCAAATGCCGAAGGCACGAAGGCGAGCCAAAAAGGTCGGGTGTTTAATAATAGTGATTAATATGTAATAAAATTAGTTTTTTTGTATCAAACACTTGAAAAAATGTTCACTAAAATGTTTAAACACTAATTAATTGGTAATTCGATCGCAAATTTAAGTTTTCAGTTCCAAATACAATAAATAATCAAATGACCGGATTTTTAACACTGCCAAGAGCATGTAAATATTTTCCAACCAGGGACTTTTTTTTTGTTGTTGTTTTTAGATGTCAAATTAGAAAGAGAAAAGACAAATCTTGGAAGACCTCTATATGTAGATAATCTCTGGTTTGAAGTATGTAATTCTGAAAATAAAGTTTGGGGTGCACTAGAGCTGCGTTTTGTTCCTTCCTTTTATTCATAAACGATATCTTTTGTCAGAAAATTATAATCATTGAACTGTTGCGCTGACGACAGTAGGTACCATCAGCTGTTCATATTCGTTTCTAGATCCAAACGCTTGCCCTTCAAATGTGAAACTTTGACATAAGCGTATGAATATGATAAGCTTAAGAAATTCCAATCTTGATAGCATTGGGGAATCGAAAACGCTATAGAATTTAATAAACTCAGTGCTATATCCTGTCGTAAAATGGACTTAAGGCAGAAAAGTATTGCACTTATCTGACAAGGACCAGCCTGTAGTGTAGCAACAAATCATTTTTTCTATTTAAACTGAATGTTTATAAAAATAAAAATACGCTTTTTAAATTCATTTTAATGTTGTATTTAAAAATTCTAAAACCGTTTTTTTTTTAGTTTCTAATAACCATTGCATAGTTTTAGACATAAACCACAAATACCCAACCGGTATTGTCTTGAAGTTTGCGTTTGGAATCGGTAAAATATTTTAGTTTATACAAGAACCATTTGCATAAGTTGAATTATTTTCCCACAGGTGGTTAACATTTTTTTATAATGCCTGTCAACCGGAAGTTCTCTTATTTTTTTTTTTAAATTTAAACCACCGTTAACGGTTTGTATGTAACGTTAACATTTTAAATACAGTTAAAGTTATGAGTTGTGTGTTCTAAAGTAAAGCGACTTTGAGAACAGTGTTGAACGTTATTGTTTAAAAATTTTGACAGTACCGGAAAACTCGAATTAATATCAAAATAATTATTCTTTATTTATCAACCAATAAAAATTAAAAAAATACAAGTGTGTCAAAGTATTTGAGTGCTGCAATGTTGTTTCCTACCATTTAGATTGAAAGTAAAGATATTCCTAATGGAAAAAAAAATATAGTATTAGTTTGGTAATTCAAATTGATAGATTTTGCATAATTCACCATTAAAAATGCTGCCCCTAAACATAATGCTTTTGATTTAATATCCATACTTGGATCACTGTAGTAAATATTTGTAGTATATTGTGAGCTCCTCTGTGACCATTTGCGGTGAATTGAAGCTCTCATATCATTGCCACTGTAAATCTGCAAGAAAATTATTGTTTTCACATAAATCAGATAGCAGTCGATATGAAGTCCTATATCTTATTTAATAATTAAAAAAATATGAATGTGCATTTTATTGAATTTTAAAACGGAAACGAAAATTGAATCCGTGCGGATTGAAAACGATTGTTCTGACTTTCAGTCGGATTTGCTTTTAAGTTTTACAAACTTGATCAACAAAACATTTTCGAAATCAGCTGTTATGTATGCAAGACCTGTCAAAAACGAAATTGTAATCCGCCTACAAAAGAATAACTGAATTTAAAACGTCAATTTGGCGGATTGTAGGTCCGTTCGTTTTTCCGAATCCGCAAAACGTTTTCGAATACGGAATTCGGAACAGCGAAAATTCGAAAACGTGAGTATATAGAATTCGAATGGAAATTAGAACAGCCGTGTTAGATAGAATTGATTTTTATATAGATATACCTTAAAGTACGTCTCCTTTGGTGGACAGAAACAACAAAATCCTGCATTGCTCTGGCCTTCGATTCGATACAGATGATCATGGAATTCGTTTTCAATTACAAATTCTGGCGCCAATACCGATGGAATTTGAACTATTCTACCCAAAAGGTCACCAGGTGGTGCCCACACTTCTATATTTTTCGGCTGACAGCAAAGAATTCCCAATGCCAGTTTGCGGTGCAGTGAAAGCGCCTCCTGGTGGGTCTTGTCGAGCAGATGCATTTGAAATGGTCGATTTGAACCCCAACACAGACGATTGTTCGATGTTGAGCTTTCAGATGCAGAAAATATGGCTTCTCCAAATGGCGATCGTACTGTATAGCGATTTTCTGAAGACACTGATGTGAGCGCTTTGTTTAAATAAAATATAAGAAAATATTATGTATTATTAAGATGTGTATAAGCTGGGTAACAATAATTATCTTTTTATCAAAAATATACCGATTTTATTTTATGAGTGGAATTGGGAGGTACAGGTATAGTAATGCTGAATGAATTGGCAGTTTTTTGACAGTTAACTGACAGAATACTGCCAATTTGTCATTCGTGACAAGAGAGAATTTTTGTGGACAGGTAGCGCTGTCGATCATGGAATAAATCCCCTCCTCTGGGAATTTTGATATTTAATTTGTCACTTAACAAAATTTTATTTGATTTATTTATTACCTAAAAACAGACTCATTTTGTAAGAGTTCTTTGCTCATAAAATTTTACCCGGAAAAAGAAATCATCAAAGAAAATATAATAATCAAATCTTTTTGAACTATTGGAAAAAAGCAGAAAGAATATAAGAGAAATATCAGAATTTTTTTTTAGAAAACTTCATAGAACCTGACAAAGAAATTAAATTTTATTTTTAGCAAGGAATTTGATTTACTTAAAAAAAAACTCAAAAAAATAGGTACTCATTAGGAATATTTCCCTTTTTTTGTGGACGAAAAGGGAATTTTCAAACTGGGTGAAGGGATTTCTCTTAAAAATGCCCCACTGGGACAGAGTTTCAGAGTTCGGCAAAATGTTTGCATGAGAGTAAACCATCATCGTGTCGTACGTATCATTTACATTAGGAAATACGGTTTTTTCAAAATGGTGGCTGAAGACCAACTGAGCGCCATTCTAATTCTAATCATAATATTTCATCGGCATATTTTTGTTTTATGAAAGATATTTTTCTCTTAAGTCCTTAAGTACTTATTATTCATGAATTTAAAGAAAATGAAAAGCTTATCGTCGCTTCGGCTGAGAATGAAAACCGCCGAAGTCTATCTTTTGTATCATTATATAGATTAGTTAAAAAAAAATTCTATAAAATACCTAAATAAAAAAAAAACTATAAAATCTGTCCAACTCTTTTGAATTTAGTTATAAAGAGTGTATAAGAAAAACCTGCTATACTCTAAGAATTATTCAAATATTCGAAATAATTTTATGTTAGATTTTTTTTTAGTAAAAAAATGAAAAAATGAAGTTCGCTGTTTTTCACTCAAAATCAACGTTTTGGATGAATACCTACTTTCGTTTAGTTCGAATGTCTGCTCAATATGCACCGATGGTAAGTCAGCCAAAATGTCATAGCCTGTAAGAGGAATATAAGTACGACTTCCATTATAAGGCTGGTTTTCTATGGTTGATAGAGGCAGGGGAATCCGAAAGGTTCCTGCTTAAAAAAAAGAACCAAAGTATAAATTATAAATACTCAGCTGTATACTTAATTACCTTGTGGCTCTCGAGGAACTGAGGTTATATTTGTTGGTCCATCAAAAACTAAAAAAAAAAATATAATCGGAAAAGAGGTTAGAAATGGATGAAAATATAATAGAAAATAGCGATTTTTACAATTTTTTTTCAGAAGCATTATCACTTAAATTTATTTTTTTTTTAAATTTCGATGATTGTAAAGCCTTTTATCTTGACAATCCGATTAAAAGAACATAAGATATAAACTTTTTTTAGCTTATAGTCTTTTTTTTTGGAGATTTTGAGCATAGAAAAAAATCAATAACAAAAGTCTCCAAAAAAATCCGATAAGGTTCGCTGAAACAGCTTATGCATATCTTGAGTTCTTATTAATCGGATCTTCAAGATAGAAGACTTTACACTCAGGGAAAAGGACAGAGCATCATTTCTTATAAAAAATAGTTTATTTATTAGGCTCAGCTATAATTTACCTACATAAATGTAGGTACATATATAAAGGGAGTCCTTAAATTGTCTTTAAAATGAGCTTGTTCTCTTAATAATTGTTCATATTATCAAACAATAACAATACCAAGTCCAAGGTGTGATAAGATACCAGCAACCATTAAAAAAAAGCAGTACAAATTCTTATCTCATGTCAAAATAGAAAGGAAATAGCTAGAATAAAACAATACTATTTTACCTGTTGGATCAAATCTTGGCTGCTGGGCAACACGAATTTCACTGTCATAATGTAAGTTCCGCACAGAATTATCCTGAAGCATTTTATTATATCCAAAAAAGACGTTAATGAACTAATTTGGATATAAAAACAATAATAAAAAAAAAAAAAAATAGAATGAAAATTAACTCACAACTTATTCTGAGTGACAAAGAAACAAAACTGATAGCAAGAGATATCAGTTATACGCTGATA
The DNA here is from genome assembly GCA_932273885.2 of Leucozona laternaria. Lineage (NCBI taxonomy): Eukaryota > Metazoa > Arthropoda > Insecta > Diptera > Syrphidae > Leucozona > Leucozona laternaria. The sequence goes on along the minus strand of OW026368.1, from coordinate 29,429,063 downwards.
GCCCATAGTTGTTGAATGAGTTTAACAGCGATAAGGGCAGCAAAAGCTTGCTTTATTGTGACAAATACACAGACAGGTGAAAATAACTCTAAAAAATAATCAATGTTTTTTTGAGTGTAGATATGACCGTTAAAAATCAGATATAACGGGTGATTTTTTAGCTGGTTTGGTTTTGGCAACACTGGTTTTGACAGCTGACGTGTGTTTAGTACCTTGTGTCACTGTCAAACAGCTTCAGTTTGGTTTGCAATTTAACCATGGATCGTCTTACAAATGAACAACGCTTGCAAATTATTGAATTTTACTATCAAAATTCGTGCTCGGTTCGAAATGTTCATCGCGCGCTGCTTCCATTTTATGATCGGCATTCTCGACCTTCTGAGCAGTCTATTCGGAAGATTGTGACCAAATTTCGCACCAAATTTACTTTGTTGGACATTAAACCACCAACACGTTTACGTACTGTGCGTAGTGAAGAAAATATTGCGGCCGTATCAGCTAGTGTGACAGAAGACCGTGAAATGTCGATTCGGCGCCGTTCCCAGCAGTTAGGCCTTTGTTACAGCACTACGTGGAAAATTTTGCGGAAGGATTTGGGCGTAAAGCCTTTTAAGATACAGCTGGTGCAAGAACTAAAGCCAGCCGACCTACCACAACGCCGAATTTTTGGTGAATGGGCTCTTGGAAAGTTGGCCGAGGATCCGCTTTTTTATCGAAAAATTGTGTTCAGCGATGAGGCTCATTTTTGGTTGAATGTGTACGTAAATAAGCAAAATTGCAGCATTTGGAGTGAAGATCAGCCAGAAGCATTGCAACAGCTACCAATGCATCCCGAAAAAGCCACTGTTTGGTGCGGTTTATGGGCCGGCGGCATTATTGGGCCTATTTCTTCAAAGATGATGCGAATCGCAGCGTTACTGTCAATGGTGAACGCTACCGAGCGATGATAACAAACTTTTTTTTGCCCGAAATGGAAGTTCTTGACTTGCATGATATGTGGTTTCAACAAGACGGTGCCACATGCCACACAGCACGCGAAACAATGGCGCAATTGCGAGGCGAGTTTGGTGAACAGTTAATTTCACGTTTCGGGCCGGTCAATTGGCCGCCTAGATCGTGCGATTTGACACCATTAGATTATTTTTTGTGGGGGTATGTCAAGGCTAATGTCTATAGGGACAAGCCCGCTTCGATTGACGCACTGGAAGCCAACATCTATGCATTCATTCGTGAGATACCGGCCGATATGTGTGAAAGAGTATGCCAAAATTGGACTCAGCGGATGGGCTACCTGAGACGCAGCCGCGGTCAACATTTGCATGAAATTATCTTTAAACATTAAATTGCAAAGTTCAAACTATCGATTCAAATAAATATTTCATTCATTTTTTCGAATTTTTTGTGTTTTTTTTTAAAAAAAAGTTCTAAACCTCTTAAGAAATCACCCGTTAAAATCAGTTACATATTTGTGAAATTATATTTATGAGTAAGACATTGTGACTGAAAGTGATTGAAAGTTGGAAAAATCGAAGAATTATTATATTTAGTTCTGCCAGTTTGTGTTTTTAATTTTTGTTCAGCAATAGATGTGTTCCTTTGGGCTTCAGTATCTACTACCAATTACTTCTGGCTGCAGTCAACTACTTCTACTGTGTGTTCAAAGTAGTTCAGTAATGCGGTTACGGAATGTATCAACACAAGGATCAGACAGAATAAATCATTCCAGTTGAGCTTAATAAAAATTGCGTATATTGACAAGGCCCTCACTAGTCAACTGATGAGTCCAAGCATGGCCGGCCACAGCCAAACTTGCGCCCTATGCAAGATTTGTAGAAAGCGCCCCTTTTTATATTTGCATTCATACACTGATACACATGCATAAAACTTTTCCACATTACCCCAAATAGTAGACTCTCAACGCGTAGTTCTAGTGTGATCTTGAATTTTACGATATTTTGAGCTAAATTCTCCTAGAGTGCAACAATGAAAGTGATATTATAGTAAGTGTGCAAGAAATAACTTAGCACAGCGATTATTTGAACAAGTTTTGTGGTTAAAATGCGAATGGCAGTACATATTTGTTTGCGCAGGATGAGATGACATTTTCTTGCTCCTAGTAATGCGCCCCCAGAATTTCGCGCCCTGTGCATTTGAACATCTTGCACATATGGTTGGTCCGGCCCGAAGTCCAAGTGAGATCGCCGGGACGAAAGGCCGTTAAAAGCTATTCCTGTTGATGTTTTTCCAATTTAAAAAAAAAATACAAAAACATACAACCAAAATTACATTTATTTTGAGGTTAGATTCTATATTTGGCAGAATTGGCAGAATGAAAGCGTTCCATTCATCATCTACTGGGAAGTACAAAAAAATACTTTGGAAGGCCCAATGGAACACATCTAATATATATGTGGAATGGGGCCAAAAGCCCAGCACTTGAACTTAAACGAACAAATAACAAAAGGACAAGGAACGAACTAAAGAACGACCAAACTACTACAATAGAGACTAACCATTTAAAGAACGAACGGCCACCAAAAGGAAAATTTACAAGTAATAGGAACATGCTCCTCATTAATTCGCAATATGCCGTTTCATATTTCATAACCGAAATTCGAGTCTAAAAGTCAAGTCAGTCATAAGATCAATAAAAATTAATTTAATAAATCAAATTTCTTAGGCTCAGTTTTTCAGTGGAGAGTTAAACCAGAGTTAGCTTACTCTAAAAGTAAATTAACCCACAGTGAACTGAGGAAGTAGTTTTTCAGTGGAGAATGCATGCGGATCGACTGAACAAACTCGGTGGATAAAACATAAAAAGCATATCTGTTCAGTTAATCCTGAGTTAACTCACCAAAAATTTGATGAGTTAAGTCGGGTTAAACTTTAATCTCGCTCTGAAAAACTGGATCTGAGAATTCTTTTTTTTGAAAACCGGGAGAGATTTAATTGTATGAATTATGTACATACCTTTGTGAATTACATTAGTTACCAGAAATAAATAAATTAGTTGTTTTGTCTTCCTGGGCCAAAATGTCTTATAAAACAGAAACATCGGATTGAGTAGGTAAAGGGTTCGATTTTCTTTTAATCTTCATACATTTAAAACTATTCTTATTTATGCTAATTCTCAAATGACCTTCATTTTTAAAATAGCAAAAAGTTGTTCACTATTTAACCCAAGTCTATTCAGCGTGATTGATCGAAAACGGGTTAAGAAATAGAAAGACCTTTGAATGTAGGTAAGTACCTACTATTTTTCTCTTAAGAGCAAGTATATTTGCTATCTGCTGATTTTGTATAAAAAACAAAAAAAAATTAAGTCGTTAATCAAATCTAACACTACAATTATTGAAACGTTCAAGAAAGCGGTTTTAGGTATACTGTTCGTCGCGTTAGTGTGTAGTAGCAACTGCGAATTGGTTTAAATTGTGAAAAGAATTCTCATGTTATCCACGTAACTGCAATTAAATAATCACCTGTTGAAAGATGAGTTTTTCTTTCATCTGAATTCCACGTCTTGCTTAAAAGTTCTCTTAAGCAGCTATAAACCTCTTCTACAAAACAATGGCATCCCTGACTTTTTTTGTTACTCTATATTTCCAAATTACCCCCGCCCTATATTAAGGCCGACTTTTTATTCTTCTTCTGTTGAACTGGCGTTGCCAAGTGCATGCGATTATTTTAAAAAGTGGAGTTTTATTTGTGAGTTAAGTTCTGTTCGAAAAACAGTGTTTTTTCAAATAGAGTTACTTAGACCATGCAACCATTATAAATTAGGCAACCTTAAATTTTTGTATCTATCTCGTTAACTTCTACAGTTAACTATGGGTAAGGATTTAACCTTGAAATCCATGAACGTAAATTATGGTCGAAAAAATGCACCAACAATGACATTTAGGCCCCATGTAACCAGGATTTTTTCAAATTTAAATTAATTTAAAAATATGAGTATGTACAAAACCTGTTTTGCATTAAATTGGAAATTATTTTAAAAATCTGGAAAAAAAATTAGCAATATTCTTACGACTTAAATTTTTGGAACTTTCATTCCAAGAGAAGCCCAAAACTTTTCCAATATATTGAATAGTGTTTGTTTTAAGTTCTTTGAGCTCAAAATTTGAAAATCTATGGGCAAAAATTCAATTAAAAATTGGGCTTCGCTTTTTTTATATTCTTGTTGTTTCTTTTTGGGATTCAATAAGTTTTTTTTACTTTTATTACAATAACGTTTTTTCAAAATAATTTTTTTTTTTTTTTTAAAACCTCTTATTTTAAAAATTTGATGAAAAAATAAATATGTTGAGCAAATATTGTGTTGATCCTAGGAACGCCTTGAGGTTAGCTATTTTCAAAGGCTATATTTCTTCAAAAATTTATATTACTTTTATGTAACAAGTCCGAACAATTTTTGAAACCAGAAAAATTTAATTTAAAAGTGAGAAATTTCTAAAGTGAGGAGCTAAAATTTTTGAAATTTGCCCATAATTTTGAAATATTTAAAACAGAAATCGAAAAAACTTGGAACAACTTCAGAATAAAACAACTAAAACAATCTGAAACAACAAAAGGACGGGGATAGATTAAAATTGTATTTTGGGTGCTAATCCATTGTTTTTGAATATTTTTCAAACAAAACCCGGAAAAACTTTCGAAAATAAACTTAGAAAAAATGAGTGAATTATTGAAAGATATAATTTTCTGCCATTAGTGTTTAAATTTGATATTAAGCAAAATAATGACAGCTGTCAAATTTAATGTCATTGGAAACAATGTTGCCAGTTTACAAACCAAATCTCTTTAAAAAAAAAAAATTGCGTGAGTGCCGGGACTCACGGTTAATATGTGTAAACATCAAAGTGCGCGGATCCAAAACATACTTGTTTTTGCTTGAAGGGGATCTTAAGATTTTTTTCACTGAACGCACCCATCCTATTATGCAGATCGTAACGTTGCACACCGTAAAGTTGCACGACGTAACGTTGCACACTAACGTTCACGTTTTTTTTTCACTCTACCGCCAGCATAGATGTTTACACATCAAAAATTGCGTAAGTGCCGGGACTCACGGTTAATATTTATAAACATCAATGTTTGTCCAAGCTCAGTTTTGAGGTACATTTACCATATATTTGGATCCATATGCGAATTTGTCCATACGTTGTTGACTAAGTGCACGGATCCAAAACAGATCAGTTTGTTTGAAAGGGATCTTCTGACTTTTGTTACTGAACGTACCCAATATCAGACTATGCAGATTTTCGTAATGTAAAGTTAAAGTGTGACTCGTAACGTCGCACAGAAGAAAGTCCACGTTTTTATTTCCCTCTACCGCCGGAATATATGTTTACACACCATAAAGGCTATTGTCTCATTTTGAATTAGGAAGTTATTTACATAGGTATATATTTTCATTGGCGCTAAACAAAATAAGGTAAATAATGCATCTAAGAACGTGCGGGCGAACGCAATTCAATTCCATTGTAATAATAATTAATCATTTTTGCAATTTTAAAATAAGCTGCAAGTAAGGTTTTCAGATCAATATGGTCATTAGGTTTCTAAAGATCCCTCAATTAGTCACGATGCCAAGGCTAAAAACTAAAGGAATTTATGCGATAGTGCCCGTTTATCCAGACAGTGTTGTCCCAATTTCCAGTAGTTAGTGAGTCAAAAATGTTTGTGTAAACAAAAGTGTTTTCAAAAGAAAACAGTCTACGATCTTTATTAGGTAGGTATAGAAGGTACTCGTATAACACTGCTGGATATATGGTTTCCTTAAATTATTGCAATCACGTATAAACAAACAGTCTAACATACTGCATTAAATTCACACTCTCTGCAAATGTTGCATAAGTCATGCAAATCAAATGAATTATTTTCCCAGCTCGCAAAACAAGTTTTGGCAAACGATTTTCATGCCTTTTCCTCGCCTTTTCATTTCTATAGTTATCTATACGTCTGATTTTCATGAGAAAAATTAATTTGTTTTTCTTTTGGTCGTCGATGGATATGATGACGATGATGAGGACGAGGACGACCAGGGATTGGCAGTGGCAGCGGGAGAGGGCGAGAGTTTTTGTATAGGCAGTGTGTAGGCAGTATATACGTACGTCAGTGTCCCAGTCCTGTCCACCACTGGCCGGGCCGACAGCAGCAAATTACGGATCCGTGGATGGACATTGATGTATTAATTTTGATATGAAGAAAACAAAATTGTAGCGACTTTGTTCATTGGAGCGAAATTGCATATATGAACATTGGAATTGGACATTATATTATTGGAGGAGCTGATGGAGCTATACGGAGAGGTGAAGCCGAAGTCGAATTGAATCACTCCATGATTAATGTGCACAAAATGTGAAACCACATCAATTGAGATTCGATTTGCACAAAACTAATTTGTATTCATGCAAGAGACCGCCCTGGTTTTATAGGCTTGCGTATTTGTTTAGAAGAAAGCGATGATCAAAGTCCGAAAGAGTGACATCGTGTCGTAGGAATCTGAAAGGAATTCAGTATAGGAGTTTTGATGCATGATTGATTTTAGTATTCATAAACCTAGACAACAAGGAGGAGGTATTTTTTAATTTGAAATTTAATTTTCTAAGAGTTAGAAGTTAAATAAAAAATGGAAATCAAATTAACAATAATGTAAAAATCGAGCCACACATACTTTTTCAACTCGTACCTATTTGCAACTAAATATGACATGAGTAGGAATAAAATGTAAGCCTGTGAATGAGTACTATGGCACAAATTGAACCCTGTAGAGGAGTCTGATAACTCATGCATGTTAAGGGGTATTCATAGATAGGTACTATGTAAAGGGTGTTTTTTTTAGACGTGTGGTTTTCAATCTGGCAATATTTTTTTCGGAGTTGGTCTTTTTGACAGCTGTCACTTGATTTATGTTCAGTTTGATTTGTCATTTAATAATTAATAGACTTACTCCTGAACAACGTTTGCAAATAGTGCAAATTTATTACCAAAATAATGGTGCGGTACGCGCGACGCATCGCGCCCTGCGTCCAATATTTGTCGACATAATCGCAAAATCGCATAAATTCGAGCAACCATGGATCGGTTTCGCACCACGTTTACTCTAGTAGATAATGCGCATCCTCAGAGACGCCGTACAGTGCGCACCGAAGACGCTATTGCTGCTGTGGAGCACAGTATCGAAGAAGACCCGAATGAGTCCATCCGCCATCGCGCGCAACAATTGGAACTGTAGAAAATGGGGCCTCTCGCCTGGAATTTATTTGAGCCAGCCGTCGCTGCCACTTGCCCATAATCTTTTTTAAAACATAATGACAAACCCTCATCTTTATAATAAAGCTAAATTCTTGGCCATAACATTAAATTATATGCGTTTTATTTCTTCTTGAAAACCACACGTCTAAAAAAACACTTTACAAAATATTTTTTTTCTGGATTCGAAATTTATTTTAAAAATATTCTACATTAGTTGCATCGGTTGATGATTTGGCATCACTTATAATATCTGTCAGCTGTCACTTACTAAGGTTTAGCTATAGGTCTGTTCGTTTACTTCCCAAAACTGGTGATTCCCACTAATTTTAGTCAAATTGTATCTATAACTTTTAACTTTGACAGAACTTTGGGCTAAAATTGGTACAAATTGCAAGTTTTGGGAACTAATCAAACTGAGGTTATATCTATTGGAGGGGCACTTAAGTAGTTGTACAAAATGCATAACGAAATCATATGATAAACCCATATAACTGCCGATTGGTTACTTTTTGTCCAGTTTGTTTACTTTTACTTTCGTAAGTGAGGAACGCTCCCGACCGCACTCGTGATTTCTCCTTTAAAAAGTTCGAAAAATGACTTTTTGTTGTTTTATGATGACATTAGCCGAATTGTTTGGTTCTAACGTTAATCCATACTCAAGTAGGCAAAAAATTTCGAATAAGATTTAAGTACTGCAAAACAAATATTGGACAATTTACAAAAGTCAAAATGAAAACTACGCTGCAAAAAATATCGGTAATATTTTTATTTAAGATCACAAAAAAAGTAAAATAATCAAATCATCGCATGTTGATTTGAGATTAAAAACACTGACAGAAGCTCTCAGACCACTCACGAGCGCAAACTCACGAGTGGAAACAGTCTTGAGAGTAGCTCGCGATGAGTTGACTTCTTTCACCCAAAATCTCAACTTTTTGATTGTTGCTCGCAAGTGGACACATGTTTTGATCACTATATAGGAGATTAGCTCACAGAATTTCAAAACAGTTCATATATTGCAAGTAGCTGTCAAGAGTTTACATGGACAAATTCGGAGTAATCAAATCATTCAATAGAGAGTGAAATTTCAACTGATTTCAAAGACTTTTTCTCTATTCATTGATTTCTTTCACCTGATGACCAGAGTTTTCCCATGTAAACTCTCAACAGATAATCGCAAAATATGAATTGTGTTGAAATTCTGGGAGCTAATCTCCAAGACTGATCATTGATCAATTCATAAATTCACTTCCGAGTAAGTATCTACAAGAGCTACTCTCAAGATTGTGTTCACTTGTGAGTTTGTTCTTGAGTAATCTAAGAGCTACTCTCGCACTATTTTTAATCGCAAATGGAAAAGCACATTTACATGATGTGAAATAATTTTATCTGATCTGTCAATTTAAGCTTTTGAAAACTAACCGATATTTTTTGGCAAAAATGATAAGATTAGCTATGTTTTCTTCAAATTAAGTCAAAGGACATTTAATTTTTTTACTCAATTGCCTTAAAAAATGGAAGAAGGTTTTGAAAAGGATCCCACTCATTAATTTTCAAACTACGATACTGCAACGATGTACAATCAAAAAATATATAGAACTGCAATACAAACAAAATTTGCAAAAGAAAAAAATACAATCGTTTAAAACAATCCGCCTCAAGCTTTTAAAAAAAATTCCATCAGAGATATGACCACCAACACTACAAACTACTAAGTATTTTTTACCCATGAAGTCTACGTAATGTTGAACTAACAAAATTCAAATCAACTTAGATAGGTACATATGACAGGAAAAAAAAAAATACCAAATTTGTGCTGCATGTCATGCTCTGACATCTTTCAATCTCCAACCGATTTGTTTCACATTTCTCGCAATTTGCGAAATTCGCAATGCAGAGCACATGCGGTGCGCTGCGCGCTGCTGTTTCTGTGGCACAACTTGACGCTCTGTCATGATTCAATCAAATCGTTGTTGTGCTGAATCGAAATGCAATTAGAAATACATAAACTGACTGCTGGAATGGAATTGAATCTGCAGCCAGAGCAGCTATGTTTATCGCCATCGGGCCACGCCAACCTTCAGCTGCCGGTGGTCCATGTGCTCAAAAAAAAAAAAAATCAAAATCATAAATGTATCAACCGAATATCGTGTTCGCCTTCACTGGCAGCAGTCTTATGCGCGCTCATTAGGGGTCGCGTTTTGATTGACTCCAGCCTGGACACGAGATCGAAATCCAAATCCGAATCAATCCAAGTCTCTGACTGAGTTCGGAATGGAGAGCTGAAGCGAAAGCACTTGACGTGTTTGTAGTACGCATGCCACCTGGTCTGGCTCAAGCTTATAGACGTGGTTTATTTTGTCTCAACGCAGCAGATCGTTGCGCATGCGTACTCTTGATTGAACTATAGTGATCACTGATCGCTCACTCCTCACGCGCACACGCAGTGTGGGTGTCATCTGCAGTTGATTCAATCAAGCACCGGCTGCATGTCTGATGCATTCAAATCTCAAATGGGTTGCAGTTGTATGAGTAATGGACTCACAATGTCGTCATAATTAGTACACAGATTTGTGTGGTCGTCGCCAAACAAAAAGCCAGCCAGCCAGCATTTGCATCAATTAAATGCAAACGAAATCTAATGATTCGCAATCGATCAATCAAAACCCAGCAGAGTGACAGGCGACTTCTCTTCAGAGTCGGTGAAAAGCGCAAACTATATAATTCCAATCCAAGTTTCAAGCCAACTGTATGTACAAACTTCAAGTCCTAAGCGAGGAGGTTATGAGTTGTTTATTGCATTTCGGGTGGATTTGATTTATATTCAGACGCGTTTTGTGCGCATTTGCAATGGGGGCATGGCAAGGTAAGGCAGCGCAGCGCAGCGCAGCGTAAAAGTCTGTGAAAGGCTCGACGTCTGTGAAAGCCTAAACGACGACGTCGAAGAGTCTGAGATTAAAATTGAAGCAGGCGTGCGTCGTCATTGCGGTTGGGTAATTGTATGGAAGCTCAAAGAACTTGTTAGAGCGACTATTTGAGGGGTGTGTTGCGTATGTACGTACATGTAGCAAAGGCCAGATTTCTACATTTAGCAATGCATTAGTTAAATGTTAATTTGATTGCCTTGGTTTATTACCCACTAACTTTTTTTTTTAATATAGCTGAGACTGTTTTAATTGATTTTTCAGGTTTTTTTTTTTACATTTTAATATGCAGACTAGTATTTCTCTAAGGGTTCAATAAACTTTTGAAGATAACTCCAGAAGAAGTTGTTTACATTAAATTATATTATAATTTTAACTATAAACTACTTAAAGAGAGATTTAACTAGATTGAATGATTGATAACTGTTTTTAGTGTTATAAAGTTAGGCTTTAGGTAAAAAGGAAAAAAATGTATGTGATCAATGTGAATTTTGCAGTTCAAATGGCTTGAGAAAAGTTGAGCAGTATTTGTATGATAAAAAGCCATATTTTCTAATCTAGAGATTGAAAAAGTTTTCAGCATACTTTTTGGGGAAATATCTTATTCAACTCATAAACTCATGAATAGGTACAGTTTCTCAACAACAACGTCATATATCTCTTCGAAGCACTAATAACAGATGTATTTACCCCTTAAAGTCATTCGAGATCTTTTAAAGCAGGAAAATTTGGAATGTTCACACTTCACATCAAGTGGTTGAGCAAATATTTGCAAATGGAGTTCCACAAGGTTCAATTTTAGGGCCGCTATTTTTTCTCAAATCGACCATGAGCTAGCTAATCATTGCAAGGCATGTTTATCCAACATGTGGTTGAGTTGAAATATTTACAAATGGAGTTCCTCGGGGTTCAATTTTGGGGCCGCTATTTTTTTCTCAAACCGACTAATCATTGCAAGGCATGTTTATCCAACAAGTGGCTGAGCTAAGCAAAGATTTGCAAGTGGAGTGGCCTCTGATACTGCAGTTGAGGTATAAGCTGCATGATGAATTCGACGTATGACACAAACTGGAAATCTCCGTGTGAAGGTACAACCTGATGGCGATTTTAAGCATATTAGATTTGACTTATACGTACAAATAACGCGCTTGGCTGTTTATTGAAATGAATGTGAGCTACACTCAAGCTGCAAACAATCATAGTAGGTGCCTTTGGTGAGACCCATAGTTTGCAGAAGCACTAAGAATTTTCTTAAATTTATAAAGCAGTGTAACAACTTTTTTCTCAAAACATTTTCTTGAATCATATGACAACTTCAATTATACGCCGTTCATTATTATATCCTGCATAAATTAGCTCCAAACGTTACCTAATTATCGTGCGTTAAGTGGTTTCTAGTTAGCGATTACGACATTTAAAGCCAGTAACTTCATATTTCAAAATTAAATAAATTCGAAAGTATACTCCTTTCAAAATGTAAACAACCCCCTATCAGATTTCTCGACACGACTCCAATCAGCCAACTCCTTAAGTGTCTTTTCCACTTAAGAAGAAACCAACTGAAAAGCCCCCCAATTCTAATGAATTAACTAGATATTCACACCTCGTCCCATTCCCATTAAACAAAAATTATAAAAAATAAAAAATATAAACAAATAGCAGTGCAAATTATAAAAGTCTCTTGACAGCAAATTTGCAACAACTCGCGTAATAAATTTAAAATTACAAAAGAAAAAATAGCACCTGTTGCCCGCCTAGCGATAAATTAAAGCCGCACATAACCAGTAGCAGCGCGGTAGTGGCAGATGAAAATTGCCAAATGTGCATTTGACGTCTATTTGTTCCATCTCTGATTGCATTCGCCTCCCTGGGTTCCGAATTTTAATTACACATGTGTCAGTCACCGTGCAAATAAATGGCCAACCCAAACGGCAGGCCACATTAGGTATATGCCAAATGCCAATAATAGTGCGAACCTGTGCTTGTTAACCTGTGCCTGTCTGATGGTCAAATTCGCAGCCAGACCGCGCACCGCGCTCCGCGGTTAATCGTAAATTTAGGTTTTAATTGAATTTTAATGAAAAGACTTTTCCCATAACACATAGAAAATGTGGCGCGGGGAAGGATGGTGGCTGATGGTGGTATACACCGATGATGGAAAACTGTTCGACGTAAGCACATGCAATCAAATTTCAAATCGACCCACAAAAAACAAAAACAAAAAAAAATCCTAAGCCCAACAAACGCACCAGGTGGGCAAAATAGCAGTAGACTTTGATTAAAACCAGCTCCGTAATCAGTCCGCACGCACGCAGCACGCACTGAACCAAATAATCAACGCATACTGCAAAAACGAAAACAAAAAAATTCGCGTGCAGTGTCAAGTGAAATCGAGACGCGGCGTATACGCAGCTGTGTCCCCTCGCCAAATAATCTGGAACCGGCTTTGAGACGCACTTTAAGTGCGTTTTAGTAACATGAGTTAGTTCTCGTCCCGCCGACACACATTGGACCAGAAATGGCTCAAAACTGAGATTTTTTTTTAGAAAAATGTTAAAGAAAAAATTGAAGCTTGTAAAATTCTACACAAAATTGGTGTTGACACTTTTAAGTGTAAGAGCAATATATTTCGAAAAAAAAACGTACGCGAACGCTCCCAGTACATCATGGTGACGTGAATAAAGATTGGGTATACATAAAAACCAATAACTTATATTGTAATTTTTAAGCAGGTTTTTCTCAAAATCGATAGCTCTTACGAACAAAAGTGTTTTAATCCTTTTTGTCTAGAATTTTATTAGCTACAATTTTTTTCTTAACATTTTTCTAAAAAAATCTTATAGTTTTCGAGATATTCATAAAAAACTAATAAAATTTGCCCCCTTCAATCTACAAATTCAAAAGCAGTCGTTCGAAGTTAGAGTAATTTTTATAATGCTGTTAAGACGGCAACGCGTAGCTATTCACTTAAAATTCAGCTTTGTCGGAATTTTTTCAAAGTTTTGCCTTTTTTTGTCTAATTTTCGCTTTCTGAAAGGGGGTCTTCTGCCTCTCCTGAAAAATGAGTGGAGTATCTCCCGGAACTTGATTCAGTCATTTTATTTTTTGAATCTTTGATTTCTAATTTAATTAAGTTTCAAATTTGTTTCGAGTCCGCTAAACACGTTGTCCCACTGTTATAAGCCACCGCGCTGGCATCTTCGTCCGCCTTCAGAGCATATAGGAATATCCCGGCTAAATCAAGTGTTTAAACACACACTCTATACGTACACACGATTAGGCTGCAATTTATTGACAATTATGGTGCGTAATTCAAGTTGCAGTGCACACCGAACGATCGGACATAATTAAGTGCAGAATTTAGGCGGGGCGCGGTTTTTCTAGCGTCCGTCCCCGACTCATTGTAAGCATCAGTAAGTGGCATAGTGTAGATTTCTTCAACTGAAAGTCGATTAAAAAAGTACTTGGGTGTACAACGAAGTCAGGACGAAGAAAGTTAATTTGTATCGAGAGTTATAGTATAGGTACTCACCGTCGCCGTCGCCGGTCGTACCATCAGCATCAATAGCTATCTATATACATGCACATGGCTGTGGCTGGAAATCATTTTAAGTCGTCTGTATGATCTGCACGCATCTGAGCATGCGTGGCCTCTTTAACTTTTTTTTTGAAATTTTTGTTGTCAAGGAATTTTTGTGCAAAAAAATAAGAAAAACCGAAAAAGTACGTAGAGTGCGTTTGTGAAATTGTTGTTGTTGTTGTTGATTTTGTTTTTTTAAATTTTTATTATTATTTTGGAGCAAATTAATTTCAACTCTCGCTGCATGGTGTCAGGTAATTAGTTGAGAGACTGCGTGTATGTTTTCGTATTTCGGTTTTTTTTTGTTGATTTTTTGTTTATATTTAGGCTTTTTAGGTCGAACTCTTTAAATCAGGCTCAATGAAAACTTGATTTTTACAGTTATTGGAAGCCATAAGGAGAAGGTGTTTTTTTTTGCAAAAGTTTCGTTGAAATATGCAAATACAATGTTGCGAATGCAAATGCAAGTACCTACCAAATGTAGAAAATGAAAATTTAATTTGAAACTTTGTGTTATTTTAAGCTTTATTTATTTTAAAGAGCTTTAACGTATTTGTGTCATTTGCGTCACGAATTTCGATTTAAATTATTTAAGCTGTTTTTTAGACGAAAAATGGTAATCAGTGAATGTCAAGTGCGTCATCTTTCGTTCTGACTAAGAAGATCTGAATTACCTAGTCAATTCCTGTGTTATTAAAAAATGACTATGACTTAAAGTGACGCCTATGACATGTGACGTTAGTGACTATTAAGGTAAAATACAAACAAAAATTTTATATAGGTAGACAATTTTATTTATTTTACAAATTAGTGTTCAATTTAACAATTTTACAAAATAATTTAGATCAGTTTTTCACTCAGTATCAGTAAGAAAAAAATTAGTTGACGCCAATGACTTGCAATAAGATTACGGACGATTTTAAAAAGATTGTTTGAAACTGACTGATGCTGAACTCAATACGTGGAAAACTTTGTGAGAAATCTATAGAACACACATAACAAGTGCTATTTTAACGGAAACCATTTATCAGAAAGCGTGACCCGAATGACAGAAAAAATGTGACAATGTTTCTTAAATTATCTAAAGTAAGACAAAAAAGAAATTAAAAAAAAAAAGAAATCAATAGTAAGCTGTTATTGAATTTTCAAAATGGTTAATATGTGTGCTTTGTTGTAGTATACACGTAATGAACACAAGTAATACACACAAATTGTGACTGCAAGGAGTATAAAAAGTAATTAATTGATAAGAATTGCTCCAATTTATGATTTTTTAAACTGAAAATAGCATTAACCTTATTTATTTGTTATTATTTTTATAATTATTTTCCATTACCTTAAGTCAGATCAAATTTTGCTCTAGCTATTGATTCATAAAGTGGCAAGTGTCACACCCGTAACACTTTAACTGTTTTATTACTAAAAAAAAACTACATTTGTATCAAACTGATAATATGGGGTAGCAAAAAGACCCCAAAATGTGTAGTAAAAAGTTTGTGTCACAATCGTAACAGGTTGGCAGTTCATAACACAATCTATGGTTCAGGGAAGTATAATTCCACGGGATTCTCCCCCAAATGGAAATTTATTTTTTTTTGTTGGTATCTTCCTCCCCTACAGAACAGGAATAAATTCTTATTTGAGCATAAATAATTTACTTTTGTATATATACCGGGAAAGAGAGGGAAATTTCATGCTTCGTTGTGTGTGAAATGTGACATCTAATTCGTATTACACATTCATTTATTACAATATGTTCATGCGTAAAAATCGTTCTTTGTCACATACGTAACATTTACTTGTCACACACATTCCATTAAGGAGCCTAATGAAATCCGTGTTTTTGTGTTTGTTACAAAAATCTATTTTTACATTTTTCTCAATAATTAACAACCTGCACTAAGTACCTGCCATTTCATTAAAGAAAAAAAGATCAATTTCAGCTTTCGTTGCAATTAATCTTGAACTTACCAGACGGTCTGTGGTGGTGGTCTGTACTGTAGGTATAGGTAAATTAGAAGAAATGGCTTTAGGCTGCACTTTGGTCACTCTATAAGCAATATCTGTCAATTAAAGCTCGAGTGGGATAAATAAAGTCGGCAAACAAATTAATTATCTTCTAAGAATAAATCAAATCGAATTGTAAATCACCATAAACAATGTGCCAGCCAGAGTCTCCGAATTTAAAAAAAAAAACGGTAGAGAAATAGATTTACAAGCTGATTGAGTTATGGTTATTAGGTTAAGGGATAAGATTTACGTGGTGTTTTAACTTCACTTTTTACAATTTATGAGAGGTATAACTTCAGAAAGTTATTCACATCTATACCAACATACTCATAAAATATATCTTATCATATATGTAAATAGAAGTACTGCAGGGATTAGCTGCAGAAGTTCTCGACCGGAAGTATAGATGTCGCTGGTGCGATTATAATTCTTTCCGACTCATCTCTTTTTGCTGGCCTAAGACACACATACGTCTATGAAGTTGTAGTTTTCATCTAGACCAACGGGACCACGATAGGAGTTTGAAATTTTTGTTTGCATTTATATTCCGGATTTTACAGTTCCACATGGGTTTAATCGCGTGTACTGCTAACTTCGCTGTTTTTCAACTTCCCGGGCAAGCTTTCAATTTTAAATAAGGGTATGAATTTGTAGTTCAAAAAAATTCCTCGACTTACATTTTGAACTATTTTCTTCACTTTGGAGCCTTTTTCTCAGCAACCGCTCAAGTCATAAACTTGCCAAATCTCTCCAAATTTGCAGTTTTCTTGCACTGCAGGACTTCAGCTAATATTTTGCAGATTCTTTACAAATTATCAGTTCGTTTACGCACTTCAGTAATAAACTTGCAGGATCTCTTCCAATTTACAGTTTTTTTAATACTTAAGCTATAAACTTGCAGAATCTCTCCAAATTGTCAGTTTTTTTTGACACTTAAGCTATAAACTTGCAAAATCTTTCCAAATTTCAGCTAATAATTTGCTAAGTCTTTCCAAATGTTCAGTTTTTTTTCGCACTTCAGCTATGAACTTGCAGAATCTCTCCAATTTGTCAGTTTGTTTTGGGACTTAAGCTATATACTTGCAGAATTTCTCCAAATTGTCATTTTGTTTTGGGACTTAAGCTATAAACTTGCAGAATCTTTCAAAATTTCAGCTTTATTTGCAGCATCTTTCCAAATGTTCAGTTCTTTTTCGCACTTCAGCTATGAACTTGCAGAATCTCTCCAATTTGTCAGTTTGTTTTGGGACTCAAGCTATATACTTGCAGAATTTCTCCAAATTGTCATTTTGCTTTGGGACTTAAGCTATAAACTTGCAGAATCTTTCCAAATTTCAGCTTTATTTGCAGCATCTTTCCAAATGTTCAGTTTTTTTTCGCACTTCAGCTGTGAACTTGCAGAATCTCTCCAATTTGTAGTTTTTTTTTTTGATACTTCAGCTATAAACTCAGAGAATCTCTCCAAATTTGATATATGTAATTTTTTTAATTTCAACTCTACTATTGCAGTATATTTCGAAATGTTCAGTATTTTTTTGCAGAATCTCTCCAAATTTTGCGTTTTTTTTGCAGCTCAAGAAAAATCTCAGTTTTGTGAGCATTTGATTTTTTTGCTAATTTTTCTGGAATGCAGAAGTGAGAAGTTAAATTTCACTTACATACATATCTGGGTATAAAATCAAATGATCACAGAGAACTATGTAATTATTTATATTGAATGAATTATCGACTGCCATTGTCTTGTTTGCATCAATTTTTTTTTTGTTCTTCGAATGTCAGCTTAATTTATTCACTGCAAAATCACTGGCGAAGTCCAGCTTCTGAGCGAGCCACTCTCTTGACTTCATGAATCTCAAAACGAATTACCAACTTCAATTTGAATTGATTGACCAGAAGACCGCACAAAGAATCGAATCCATCTCAATCGTATAATTAGACGTCAGAGAGTCGTCGGCGGCGGCTGCGGCGGCGGCAGCAGCTCATGGTCGCAACTTATTTGTGCCTTTGCACAAATGGAACAAAACCATGACGGTAGCCTATATCGAATCCACTTCTCTATACACCATCTTAGATACAAAAATCATTCGAAGTAGTTAATTTTCTCGCAAACATTCTCGGATAGAAAAGTAGATGTCGATTACCTGCTACCGCCATGTCAAAGCCTCGATGAGCTGTCAATTGAATGTCAATCGATTTGTTCGCCCTTCGATGTTGCTAATTAAATATAACCAAGTTTATGCTTTCAGATTGTTTTGCTAACACGACTGCGTCTTTTATTCTCGAGAGTCGAGACACAATCGTATTTGAGATTGTTAAGTTCAACTCTCTTCGTAAATTGTGTCATGCAGTTTTCTGTCGCTGGCACTGACACTTGGTAAGCAAAACAAAATTAATACACACACACTGAGGGGGCTATACCGAGCTGTCAAAACATAAACCCGCGTTGCGTAATGTTTGCAAAATTGCGATAGTTGGAGCTGTGGAGCTGTGCGAGGCGTAGCCCGTAATTCAGAAGTCAAGCTTCAGTCACACGCTTGAATATTCATAAGACGTAGCATATGTGAGTGAACGCATGCCGAGGCGTTCCAGAGGGCATACTTTTTTGAGTCGGTAATGTTTTGACAGTTCCACTGTGCTGACCGCACCGCGTGATGACGCTGACGACCGCGACTATATATGAAGAAGAAGAAGAGGAAGCGTCTAGCGAACCATGAGAGGTTTGATTGACAGTAGTCTGGCGGTCTATTGGTTGGTTTTTTTTCCGCAAGTATAGTGTGTTATGACATCGGATCACTGCCTGCTGCTGCTGGCTGGTCATCAATTAGCCAAGCTAGCCTGGTATGAGCCTGAGCCGGACTGCAGCAGCAAACAGCAGTAGGTAAGCCAAAGTAAGTTTATAATTAGTCCCCCCATTCACAGTGCGAACAGAGCTTTATAATTTGAATTTGTAATTTTAATTCGATTCTATGCTGATTGAGCGAGTGGGTGGAGCAGTTTTGTCAGTTGGGCAGAGGCGAAGGCGAAGGGTGCTGGTTGGTGTTCGCTCCTTACATGGGGATGTGGGCGGCATATAATGGATTATCTGCATTTTCCAAAGTGCACTCGCTCGGGGATCAATATTAATATATCACTATAGTGATGGCAATAGCCGTCGCCGTCGGTGCGGTGGGGAGCGTGTGAAAAATTATTAGAATCGAGTATCTAATTGCAGTGATAATGTTGTTTTTTATGAGGTGTGCCGTATGGCAGAAATTAAATTGGTTAATTAATTTGAATGAAGAAAAGAACAGTAATTTGCATTCGGAGCCAAGCGATTTGTAATGATTTGTCAGGTGAAAACCCAACACACCGCAACCACCACCTCCCCCCCAATCGAAAGGGGGAAACTAATTGCAACGCGTCATCACGCAACACACAAAGTAGATATAACTAATGATTTCCATTATTGGAATCAAAGTCAAGCTGAGTTGAAGTGGTGTTGATTATTCATTTAGAAAAAAATAATGAAACAATCGATTTAATATGGAAAGCGAAGTGAAAGCTTTACAATCAGTGTTGTCACTCTTTCAGTTACAGAATTATTTTTATGCCAAATTTATGAATAAAAAAAAAGATAAAGAAAAAGAAAATAGGCTTTTCGTGGCTCTGTATGATTTTGGTTATAAACCATTATGAAATTTGATGGAGCGGAATTGCACTATCAGTTGAAAATTATGTACGGAAAAGCCGCATCTGAATACAATTTTTAAAAGTTTTAATAAAAAAACGTTAGCCTTTTGAAAGGATAGACAATATTTTTCGTTAATGCTATTTACTGTCTTAAATTTTTGAATTTCAAATAAGTATCCGATGATTTATTTAAGCTCTACTACCATTTTTAATTTGAATGTGGTATGGGAGCACTTTTTTTAATGGAATAGAATTATATGAAGTACACCGTGAAAGCATAGAAGTAATTTATGATTTTAAGTACAAATTTGAATTAAAAATCGATAAAAAGAAGAAAATTTATTGTTTTGCAACATTGTTGCTGACTATAGATTATGGATATTTAGTTTCCAGGAGCTATGACACCTCAATCAGTCAGTACTTGAGAAAGTAGTAGATTTATCATTTTTAACCAGACCACAGTAATTTACTTTATTGTCTGAAAAGGAGTTGTAAAAATATGTAGGTGCAGAAATGTGTCAATCTATCATGTATATATTATATTGTAAGAATTGAAGATTGTTTCTTTAGATCAAGATACAAAAGGGGAAGCTTTTTCATCAATAAAATTTGTATAGTTTGTTAAAAATGATCGAAAAATACTTTAGGCTGCGAAAGTTTTTGAAAAATATTGATGTTCCTTAGATTAGATGGCATTTATAGTACAAAACGGAACGGGCTATATATAGCCTCTACCAACAAGACCTTTCATTCAGTATTCAGTCCAGTCGTTAGCTAGCTGCAACCATCAGTTACACATACCAAGTTGATGTCATTCTCCATTTGTAGGTGCAGCTTAAAGTGAGTATGGGATCTTCAAATGCTGCGTAGTCCATCCACGGTTAGATTTGAAAACTCGTCGGGGTGGTCTGCCAATGCTAGTAAAAATGTTTGCCCTCCGCACAAAATTAGCATTTAATAAGCTAAAAAGTCAAGTATACTCGTATCAACACTATTTTAATCGGCCAAAAAGTGTTCGCAAAAATATAAGAGACGTTCGATACCAACACATATCAGCAGCTTTTTACACGTGTCGACGTGGCTGTATAGCCTGTATAAGGGTCGTAGTTGAATCTTCCCGTCCACACTCCATATTGGTACACAGTGGACCGACCGAATATCATTCGAAGAATCTTACTCGCAAAGCAACTAATCAAATTTCCATCCATTTGACAAGGTCTTTGCTTCTGCCCCACTTAGTAGAAACTATATAGGGTGTTCTTGGTATTTTACTCAGCCAATTGTAATTTTTATTTGATCTCTGCACTGATTTATAGTGGGGCCCAGGCCAAGTAGATAAACGCCTTGACTACTTCAAAGTTATATCTGTCCAGTTGACGAAATTTTTGTATACAATTTATCTTGTTCTCTGTATCAGCGAAACCCATTTTTGACACCTCGGTTCACGGCCGTAGCCAGGAAAAAGCGTATCGGCGAACTCAAATTTGTTTAAATCAAAAGACATACAAAATTATAAAAGGTCATAAATTGTGGTAGTTATACATAAAGGGTGTTTTATTTTTTTATTTTTTTAAGGTGTATGATTTTTTAAATTAAATAATTTAGTCCCTCATTTTTTAATTTGCTTTTTTTTTAAATTTCTTTGGATTCTTCCGGATGTGTTCCATTTCTTAAAGGGTGTTTTTTTTAGACGTGTGGTTTTAAATCTGGCAATACTTTTTTTCGGATTTGGGCTTTTTTACTGTTGTCGCTTGATTTATGCTCAGTTTGGTATTGGTTTGCCATTTCATAATGAATAGACTTGTTCCTGAACAACGTTTGCAAATTTTGCAAATTTACTACCAAAATAATGGTTCGGTTCGCGCGATGCATCTCGCGATGCGTCCAATATTCGGTCGACATAATCGCCCAGCAGAGTCGGTAATTAGGGCAACCATGGATAGGTTTCGCACTACGTTTACTCTAGTGGATATGCGCATATTCAGAGATGACGTACAATGCGCACCGAAGACGCTATTGCTGCTGTGGAGCAGGGTATCGAAGAAGACCCAAATGAGTCCATCCGCTATTGCGCGCCATGATTAATGACTTTTTCGTGCCTGAATTGGAGAATGTTGATGTGGACGACCTTTGGTTAAAACAAAATGGCGCTACATGCCATACAGCCAGTGAAACAATCAATTTATTGAAGGAAACTTTTGGTGAGCGCATTATCTCGCTTCGTGGGCCTGTGGCGTGGGCTCCAATATCGTGCGATTTAACACCGCTGGACTAATTTTTGTTTAGTTATGTCAAATCACTTGTCTACGCAGATAAGCCCAAACGATTGACGCTTTGGAAGAGAATATTCAGCGCGTTATTGCTGACATACGGCCCCAATTGCTTCAAAAAGTAGTCGAAAATTAGGCCTCTCGGCTGGAATTTATTCGGGCCACTTGCCCGAAATAATTTTTAAAACACAATGGAAAACCCTTATCTTTATGATAAAGCTAAATTCTTGGCGATAGCATTAAATAATATGCGTTTTATTTCTTCTTGAAAACCACACGTCTAAAAAAAAACACCCTTTGCATTCAAATTTCAAAACATTTAAAAATTAGAAACCCTATTTTACATTTTCCATCATTGCTTTAATAATTTTAATATATCCTGACTTATTCATAACAGGAAATTCTTAAATGTCTAGAATTTTTTTTTGGATGAGCTGCAAGAAATAATTCTGACATTTCTTTTACCTTATTTCGGTTTTTATCGAATAATTCTAGAAAAATCGATAAAAATTTTTGTGGTAACTTGTTTCTAGTTTAAATTTTATAAATAAGAAATTCCCACAAAAATTAGTCGGTTATACCTACCACTGCCCCTCTAAATGCCGAAATTCCCAAGGAAAGAGATATTTTCCATGATCCATCAGCACTGCTTTGGATTGTTGATTTTAGTTTTATGATTATTCTTTAAAAAGACCTCATTTAAGAACTCAATCAGCCTTATTGTGAGTTGCACCCGAAACATATTTCACCTTAAAATTTTGTATTCGCCCGGAATTTAAAAAGCTATTATGAGATTCGCCCGAACGAAATTTTGTTCGCCTGCAAAAGAGAAGTGACATTACATTCCGCCCGAAATGAAATGAGAAACTCACAATAGGTGAAAAGTGGAATGTCAAATTTTCCAATTGGAATGTTGTTCGGGTGAAACTCACAATAAGGCTGAATATTTATAGCAAATTTTATTGAACGTATTTGTTTTGTCATAAGATGATATTTGACAATTTTTCGTCCTTAAAAATTATAATTTTTTTTTTAAATACAAAAAATTCAAAATGGCTGTTGTATAGTTCGGGGACGAACTAAAAAGTACCATACAAATTTGTTTAAGAAAAGATACAACAAGTTTAGGTCAAATTGTAGGTCAAATTAAAATTGTCGGAAGAAACATTAAATGTTTTGTCAAAAAAAAAAAATCGCCGTATAAAATTGACACACCCCAATGTCCTTAATTCTGCATAAACGAACATGGGTCCGTATGTCCGCCAATGGACAAACTGACGAGATAAAAGTTCAAATTGACATTGTGTCAATTGTTTTCTTTTATCGAAACTAAATCCAAAGACATTGGTTTTGTTGTTGTTTTCTGAGGGAAATTTCACTGTGCTAAAACATTGACAAATAAAAACCCTTAAATACCACATTTTCGTATTTTTGAAGTGACTTTTTTTTATTAAGAAGGGTTTTTTTTTTGGAAAATGATATTTGTACATAATTAAATTGCATTGTTTAAATCATATTTCATCAACTTATCTATATAAGGAGTTAATTATATTTTGACAAATTGAGCACACAACCAGTGTGACAGCAATATTGTCTACAAACAAAAAACTAATGAAAAACTAGGAACTAGGTGAGGCTTTCAAATTAACATGCAATTTTATCCATTTAACATTGACCCCCTGTTGATCCTGCAGATAACTGCAATGATAATTTCTTCATATAACTGTCATGTGCTTAACCCACTGTCGCACTGACTATATACTGGTATACCATGTAATAAGAGCATTTGCATAAATCACAAAATGAGTGTGCATTTGAGATGCGAATGCAAATTGTAAATACCAGCAGCCCCGCTGTCAAGTTAACGACAGCGGATAGCCAATGACTTACACCTTTTGTTTGTTTAGAAAACACGGCTAGGTACGCGGTTATGCAATATGTTGTGTGTGTTACTCGTTCGTAGATGGGAAAACGGATATATGTAAATGTATTTTTACAATCACTGTCAGTGAAGTTCAAGGCTTTTAATATGGTTTTCCTGAATTTTTGTATTTCATGAAAAGTTTAAATTAGAATTAAAAATTTAAAAAGAGGTATTGTATGATTGATAACTTAACTAAAGGGTTTTTCAATAAGGTTTTTAAAGGCTCATATATGCCATTATGTATGGAATATGAGGCTTATGTTTGCAATTATGTATATGGAATATGACATCGTTCAAATTCCCGCCTCGGCTTCTTACTGTTGCACGAATCCAAGTGGTCCAATTTTCAATGACTCTTCCGCATAGGTCCGGCTGAATTTGAGTGATGGCTTGGGTTAAAATAACTTTGAGGGCATCGGTCGATTAGGGCTTATTGACCCATAAGACCTGTGACTTCAGAAAACACAAGAAAAAGTCTAAAGGGGTAAACCGCAGTATTGATTAATAAACAACAGATTTGACAGATGTCACTAGGACAACATGACCGCCACAGGCCGCCAAAAGCAACTCTCGCCAATCGCCAAACCTAACATAAAGGCTGCAAAAGTTGTAAAGCTTTGTTGGACATTTAATAAGAACCATCATCAGACACCTTTAGTGGTTGTTTCATTCCACCAATTTTGTATGTAAAGGGTTTTCCAATAAGAGGTGTTATTTTGATATTCAAAGAAAAATGGCATTTTTTGGGATAAATGATCGAATGTTTATTTCATTTATTTCATTATAAAGAGGAAGGTATGCCGTTAATAATGGAACAGAACATCAGCCAAATAGCCGCCACGACCACGCTTACAGGACCATATCCTTTTCATGAAATTTTCCATAACCAAATCGCAAAGTGGCTGCCCTATGCCCTCGATAGCCTCACGAATTCCATCTTTGAGGTCTTGAATCGACGCTGGGCTGTTGGCGTAGACCTTATCTTTTACGTGGCCCCAAAGGAAGAAGTCGCAAGGTGTTAAATCACAAGATCTCGGTGGCCAATTGTGATCACCTCTTCGAGAGATAACACGGCCCGGAAACTTTTCCCGTAAAAGATCGATGGTTTCATTGCTTGTGTGGCACGTAGCGCCGTCTTGTTGAAAGTAAACGTTGTCCAGATCAATACCATCCAATTCCGGCCATAAAAAATCATTAATCATCTCTCGATAGCGCAATCCATTGACCGTAACTGTTGCTCCAGCCACATTTTCGAAAAAGTAAGGTTCAATGACCCCGCCGGACCATAAACCGCACCAAACAGTCACGCGTTGAGGATGGAGAGGCTTTTCAACAATAACTCTTTGATTTTCCGAGCCCCAGATGCGACAGTTTTGCTTGTTGACGTAGCCTCCGAGGTGGAAATGGGCCTCATCAGTCAAGATGATTTTTCGATGAAATTCCGGATCATTTTCATGCATTTCAAGGACCCAATCAGCAAAGACACGACGTTGTTGATGATCAGCCGGCTTGAGTTCTTGTGTTAACTGAACTTTATAAGCCTTAAGACCCAAGT
The DNA here is from genome assembly GCA_932273885.2 of Leucozona laternaria. Lineage (NCBI taxonomy): Eukaryota > Metazoa > Arthropoda > Insecta > Diptera > Syrphidae > Leucozona > Leucozona laternaria. The sequence goes on along the minus strand of OW026368.1, from coordinate 29,403,874 downwards.
CTTTATGCAAAATACGGTGTAATGACGTTTGTGGAATGCCTAATTCCAAAGAACGACGAGGAATGGACAAACCTTGGTTTCCTTCAACACTTTGGGCTACAACAGCAATATTCTCAGTTGTTCTTGAGCGACGTGCACGGGTTTTATTCTTCACATCACTAACTTGCCCCAACAGCTCGAATTTGTCGACCAATTTCTGTATTGCGGTCCGACAAGGTGCTTCACGACGACGCAAAAATGTTTTAGTTTTACGAACCGTCTCTGCCAAATTTTCACCATTTTTATAGTGAATTTTAATAATTTCAATGCGTTGTTGAAGCGTGTATCGTTCCATTTTTATTAATGGCGTAGTTTCTACTTGTCAAATGTCAAAAACTGACAGCTTCAAAAGTAACAGCTACCGAAATAGCGGGCTATTCAAAATAACACCTCTTATTGGAAAACCCTTTATAAATATTATTACTATGATAGTTATGGGAAAAGCTTTGTTACCTATACTGCATTTGAAAACGTTGTATGGAAGCTCTACCCGTTCTAGATGTGTTTAAATGAAAATTCGAATTTTCCCTCTAGGGAATCACGTACAAATGGTGTGTGTGACAAATTTGACGAAAATTGGTTAGCTTATCTAGGCTCTGATTTGATGTTAAGTGGAAGTACAGATGCACAGATTGATGAAGACGGTATGAAGAAAACCACTTGATTGAACTTCTCCATCACGGAAATTTATTTTTCTCCTATGGCATGAGCTCGATGATAGGTTAGGTAAGGTTAGAAGGGGTGATAATACGGCGAGCCGCACCATCACACTCGGATCTCATTGGATCCATTGTGGTCCCCAGGATATAGGTAAGGTGAAAATGAGGATGGGTGAGGAAAGGATTAGTCAGAGCTTAGATGTGGGTATTTGATGCCTCCCTGAACCAGCCTGAACTCTGAATAAATTTCAGGATGTTTCTTAGTGGCAAAAACGAGATGTCACTCAGCTCGTCAAAGAGGTAATCTCCGAGGGCCTTTTCTGGTTCTTACTAAGCTAGGGCATTCACAAATGAAGTGACAAGAGACCTAAATCCGCATCAGTACTTATTGTCATTTGAGGAAGTAAAAAATGAAAATTGCTTAAAAATTGTATTCATTTTTCTTGGTCTGAAAACACAATAAATTCATTTGTTTCCTTTAAATCAAGTGCATCAACATGACAATATTAATTCTCTTCCCGTATTGTGATTGTGGGTCGAAAAGTCAACATTTTCTAAGAAACATAACAAACCACTTCACTTATGCCGGAACTATCAACTTATGACAACAGATAAAATGATGTATACGAGTAGGTATACATCAAATGCTGAAGAAGAAGTATAGTGATGAATGTATACACATTTTTTAAACATTCAATAACTAATTCATTCTTTATAGAATGCACCAATCCTTATTTAGGAACCGCAAAACATTTTCAATTGCCCTCACAAGAAAACACTTGAAATGAGGAAACATAAAATTACACCCCACATTACTACATAATACATATTTCAAGGCATAAACCACACCCGAGATCCCAGATGTGTAAGGTATAGGGGGCTAGTGGCAATTTAAGTAGATTCGAACTTTATTTAATCACCATGATATATATGGATATTTATTATTAAGAAACTTACAGTCTTTATGCTTATTAGAAAATATAAAAAATCTTAATACATATATAAAACAAAGTCGGTTTAGTTACAACACTTATAACTCAAGAACGGCTGGACCGATTTTAATGATCTTTAATTTGATGGATGGATTTGTCTTCGCCACGAATAACAGAATATTAGAAAAATTATCCGATTTAAGAAAATCTTTTATAAGTTGAAAGGTGGGTTTTAGGAAATGGCTTTAGAATTTTTTTTATTTGAAGGGTGAAATGGGGTAAAAACAAAAATATATTTTATTTATGACATTATTTTGTTGTTTGAAAGGTTATTTTTAGTAAATGGTTTTAGGGTCATTTTTCAAAAAAACTGGTAGTTATAGTGTGTAGTGGGGTAAAAATGAAATGTTGTATTCGATTTCAAAAATTCTTTCTCTGTATCAAAGGTTTTTTTTAGGCGATGACGATGATGATGATGATGATGAAATGGATACTTATAGGGTGATGTGGGGTAAAAACAAACGAGGGATATCGGATTCTAAAAATTCTGTTTGTGTTCGAAGGGTTGTTTTCAAAAAAATGATATTTATAGAGTGAAATGGAATAAGCACAAAAAAGTTGTTTTTGATTAGAACAGTTCTCTCTGTGTTATAAAAGTAATAAAGGTTGGACTTAGATGATTACATTTAAACGAATTTTGCCATTCATAACGTAAAATCGGTTAAAACCCAGAAAGTAGTATTCAATTACAAAAAGTAGCTTACGTGCAAAGCCGGGAGGGGCAGCTAGTACAAAAATAATGTGAAATATTCTGATAACTTTTCAAAATAAATAAATACTTGATGAAGCCTTACAAAAATGTCATTCACATTCTTTAAAATTTGTATGAAAACCAACTCAAGAAAATCAAAACATATGTTATATGTATGTATTTCGAAAACGGGTTAGTAAAGTTTTTTTTTTTTTGAAATAATGATTTTTGATGTATATTGATGTAAATGACATACCATTTTTTTTTTTAATGATAATGAAATTTCATATGTATATAAAATTATTTTTCAGAAAACAACTCTAACGATTTTTGAAATTTGTTTTCCATAAATTCATATTTTTCAGGAATTCAGATGGTGCACTGCGGTCCAAAAAGCCAGTTGCCATGGAAAATATCTTATTTTTTTTTTGTAATTTCTAATAGAGATATAAACAGAGCTTTTGTTTTACAGAGATTCTTTCTTAAGTCGTACTGCACGAATGTGGAATGCTTTACCCGGTGGTCCGGACCACTGTTACTTTCACTTCATCCTTTATTAAAATTGCAAATTTAAATTAAATAAATTTCCGATAACCTCATCACATCACTGTCATGAAAACCTCAATTGAAGATTCTGTATAAAATTGCAACTGAAAATTAAAAATTAATCGATTTGAAATTTTTACTCGCTCGCAAAAAGGGTTTCGTCACACCGTCCATCGGGCTGTAAGTCTGATTTATGTACTTTAAACTTTGTACATAGCACCATTCCTACAATTATTTCAGTTTTCTTTAATTTTTCGAAAACGGCTCTAACGATTTTGCTTAAACTTCTTAACTTTAATGACCGAAATAGTTGTGAAAGAACTGTGGGTTTAGGTTTTTGCAAAAAAAAAATATTACTATGGAAATGCGTTATTTTTTTGCGCTTAACTTAACCCATAAATAGTTCTTGAGAGATTTTTAGTCCTAATGAAGGTTCAAAGAAGCATTTCTAATGATTCACTCTCAACTGATGTGGCAGCCTGTTTTTTTGTTTTATTTTTTTTTTTGTGATCAGAATGCGTGATATGGATGGCAAAATTCGATAAATTAAACCTTTCCTAAGGGTTTTCTTGCCAGCGATCTAGTGATGCAGCATTGAGCAGCGTTCGAAAAAATACTTATATACACCGGTCGTTGAGTGCTGTTGGACCTCCCCCACCCCCTTGACCGATTCCTGGATCCAGATTTATGATTGAAACAATGTCGAGTGCTTTTCCAGTTTCGTTTGTCTGGTAGGATTGTAAGAACAATGTCAAGTTCAATGATCGATTTTAATTCTGAAATGTTTCATCAACTTTTGAATTTACAAAATCAAAAATCGAACTGATTTTCTCTCCATACCCCCACAAAGTTTACAAATTGGTTAACACATACTAATAAATTTGTATACCAAAGTACAGCCTGTTGCTTATCCTCAATTTTGACACCTTGTCGTTGAAGACCCAAACATGAAAACCCGAGTTATAGGCTTTGAAAAGAAAATCCTATTTGTAAGAGTTTGCATAATGCTCTATGATGTACAATGTGCATGGTGACGTCACTTTCATCCATATTCGGGTTTTCTGTCTTAACTCATAGTTTTAGCGATGAAATATCTCCAAATCGTTTAACTTCTCATTAAGGATGCATACTTGCAAAAGATTCTCCTCTATATATAAGAAATGAAATAAAACAAAAATATTCTGAACCATGGGGTTTATTTCAACCTCCACTTTTTCTACACGAAAGTGTATAAAAAAAATTGTGTGAGTGCCGGGACTCACAGTTAATATGTGTAAACATCAACGTGTGCGGATCCAAAACGGACTTGTTTTTGCTTGAAGGGGATCTTAAGATTTTTTTCACTGAACGCACCCATCCTAGTATGCAGATCGTAACGTTGCACGACGTAACGTTGCACGACGTAACGTTGCACACGAACGTTCACGTTTTTTTTTTTCACTCTACCGCCAGCATAGATGTTTACACATCAATAAGCTGCCACCAACACCCTATTGAAGCTGATTGTTTGCCAAATATGGGTCAGAAAATTAAATGGTTCATAACTTTATATATAGTTGGTATAGTATGGTAACGCACACCATTGGTCATAGATCAAAACGACCAAACAAACACAAAACGAATTTTCACAAAACATGATTAAGAGGCTTAACTTTGCTACCTGCTGGGAGAATGTCCTTGGACATGGAAATACATTACACTACATTACATTACATTACATTAATCCCCCTTCTCTCTCCGCCACAACATCACCCTCATTACAATGTTTCCCAGCGCAGCGCCAGCGTTGTGTGAAGTCATACGGAAGCAGAATTCGATTCGCGCAAACTTTGATTTATGATTTAATATAGTTGCATTTGAGAGCTTTGGCTTTGGCAAAGGACACAACAATGCTTGTGTAATATTTTTAATGGTAGTAATATTGAAGTTATTGGGTGCTATTCGACACTGAAGTCGCTCAAAAAATAACAAAATGATGGAAATGTTTCAGTGGATATAAATATCTTCCGCAGTATGAAGTAACGAATTGTATAGCAAACGTTTTGGAAATGAGCCCAGGAACTGATTTGTGTTGTAAGATAAATGTATTTGGATATATAAAAGGTTTGAATTGACCTTCACCATCGAGGAATAAAGTTTTTATTACAGATTTGACACACAAAAAAAAAATTAAATAGCTTTTAACTATGACAATCATTGATGTAAAGTTGTTAAGGTCAATGGTGCACTTTTATTATTGCGTCATTTCATATAGAGTATGATGATGACAAAAGTCTTGACCTTATCCAGGACTTTGGAAATAAAAGTAGAAGCAATTTTGGTAGACCAAAAGCCTCTTTTGATTTGAAAAAATGTATATGAAATGGGGATTTTATTTAAAACCTAAAAAATTTTCGAATATGAAAATTGTTGGATTTTGCAAATTTGTACGTACAAAATTTTCAATATGAATTTGGAAAATTGTTGGGGGTACCAAACTATAGTGAGAAAGGGGTGAAGGACCAAGTAATAATTTAGCTTGTATAAGGTCCAATTTTTCGAATTTGGCAAGTATTAGCTTGTATAGAGCTTGTATAAGGCAAACTTTTGCAAGCCATACATTTAAACTTTGACAATTAAAAAAATTGCTGTTGTAAGGCCTTTAAAAGTGAGTTTGACAAGTTCTATACAAGGCTTGTAGATAAAGGTTCAAAAGTGCCTGTTGTATAAGGCCTTCCGAAGTTTTTTACTGAAAATTAAAGAAATAGTAGCTGCTATAAGGCTCTCCACGACAATTCAAATCAAACAACTTGGGTAAGGCTTGCCTATAAAGGCTTTAAACAAATAAAATTAATATGCTAATAGAGATAAATTATCTCTCTCTCTCTCTTTACCCTTAATATATTCTTTATACGGTATTATTTAGTTCCAATTGAATAATATTTTTCTCAACAAAGAAGTAACGTAGGGATAGAGTGTAGAGTGGTTGAGTAGTACGGGGAAGGACTGGAGTTCAAACCCAGGTAAATGAAATTCTTTATAATTAAAATATAATTTCAATCATTACAGAATGCAGTGGAAAAGTTTCAGGCGCTGACTGCGAGGAGGAGAATATATCTTAAAATACAATGGAAATACAAATAATGCAATAAAATACAATACTAAAATTACAAAAATAAAATTTTGTTTTAATTTCTAAATCTACTTTATTTGCGCCTTTGTATAAACATTTACGGCATATATCTGTCATTAAAGGCTTAGGTAAGGCTTTTTTATAACATCTAAAGCAAGCTATTAGCAGTAGCTGTCATAAAACATCCGGCTGAGCGAAGCTAATTGCATTTAATGAAAAGCTATTTGCTGCTATAAGACCTGTCAACAAAAGTCTTATAGCAGTTAAATTGCTTGTGTAATGTGCACCTAAATTACTTGCATAAGGCCTTTTACTGTTTCTATGGCAGTCTGAAAAATAGCTTGCTTAGAACCTTATACAAGTTAAATTGTTAGTGGGGGGGGGGGGTGAGGTTAGTGTTTCAACTAAGTACCTACTTCTTATTGGATCCAGGGAATAACGGAAGAACTCCTCAAATGGAATCAATGGTTTCGATAACTGTTCCAGTCACGCTGAACTTCTTACACAGTGAACACCTTATACATATGTATGTGCTTCCCCGGCATATATGCAGCCCAGGCATATAAGAAGCCGGGATACGGACTTAATCCCCAAAGCTTATATCCCAAATCTCCATACTTTCGAAAATCCACTAATTTATAATCCCCATCAAAGGCAAAATTCAAAATTGACAAGGTAGAGACTAGAGACATGCCAATTTATAACAGTTAAAACAGTTTTTCACCATTGAAAGTGGACGTGCGTTAACGCGCTTCGCGTGATTTGAAAAAAAAACTGGGTGACTGAAGTATCCCCACCCACCGGCGCCGGCGGAGGGCCCGCATAAGCAGTCCTTTTTTAAACCAAAACTGTTATAATTGCCATGTCTAGAGTCACTTCCAATTCACAAATCCAAATTCCACAAATACAAAGATTTTAGTTTTGTGGATTTTATTTTGTAGATTTAAGTTTGTGGATTTTGGTTGATGGATTTTGGTTTGTGGAGAAATGGGGATGGGGTGCCACACGGAAGTATTCTTCAGCCAACACTCTTCTGCTTATACGTTAAAAACATCACAAATATGCTTCTCACTCCACTGAAAATTCAGCTATAAACTCAGAAAATCAAATGGTCGACAATTTACAAAAAAAAAAAATGATTAAATGTTGGATAAACGCCCAAAAACTATGTGTAAGCGCCCGGAAAACTATATTTATCGTATCCATCAACAGCTGAAAATAATTTATTTTGAATTTCAAGCCAAGCGGAATCGCCAAACTTAAAATTTAAATCGTTAAAAAATTGTCAAATTTCAAAATTTCGTACCCAAAAAATCAACAAATTCAAGAATGAAATAAAATGTCGCAACATGTAGTTTTGATTCATAAAATTTAAAGATGTTTTGTTTCATTTCACGTTTGGCGTAGATAGGTCATTTATTTTAGGGATGGAAAAGAAATCGAATTTCAATTTTGGAGTGCGTTCAGAATTTATTATTTCAATGGCTGCATTCAGCGGAAACAACGATGAAAAAGATGTAAGGTTTAAGTGAAAACTTGAGAAATTGATTAGAATTTCGATTTAAAAAAAATTTAAGTCTCCATAAAATAAAAAAATATCGCCTTTTTCAGGGTACACCGCCAAACTGATTTTCGTGTTGCCAAATAAAATTTCAAATCGTCTGTTTCGCAATAAGTCATCACGCAATCTGACAAGCCTGATTGCAACTGCCAAATGTTCATATACAATCGATTAACAAGATGAAGACGCGATTTATATTTTAAGATATGAACGTGCTGCAAATGAAAGTGCCAAAAGTTTAAGACTGAATATAACAGTTTAGGGATATTTTCACTTTTTCATTTAAATTGAGGTAATCATCACTAAATTTTAGTTCACTATGAGAAGATTTCATACATGTTGAAGTGTTTAATGTTTTTGTTTACGAGACCATCTTCACTTTGAAGGGAATATTTTACTAGGTTCAATTATTTATGATTTAATAATAGTAATAATAATTTATGATATCTATTTAATGTTTAACAAAATACATTTTAATATACACAATTTAAAAATAGATATGTACGATGTAGGTACTTTTAGAAATATCAGAAAAATTAATTAAGAAAAATTAATCAATTTATTGAATGACTTTTCCTCTTCCATTTATTTAGTCCTTATTAAATATAAAAAAATAAATAAATATTCCTTCCCGTCACTCACATGCGTTATTAAATTAAAAAATTAATTAATTAAAAATAAAAAAAAAAAATATAACCTCAAAGTCCACTTCAGCCTTCTCAATTATTGAAAAAGTGGAAAAAAAAAATTACAAATTAATTCCATGGTAATAATAAATAAAGCAATCAATCTGATGCTTTTGTCGATCACTTGACAACTTATTTCATCGAATAAAAAAAAGCACTCAATAGCAGGAAACAATTTTCGTTCAATCGTTTGTTCGGCCATCATTTTCATTGAAATTTTATTATTGGGTAGCAGGAGCCATAATTTCCACGATTTCCAACATCAGCTGCATAACAAATTAACTATTTTCCTGCAAAATGTACGGTATCCCCCGTGTATAGCGTGTGTTTTGGATTGGGATTGGGACATCGACAGTGCAGCGCAGCTAGCTAGTAGCTATCAACATGGCGCTCATGGGACGGAGGTGAAGGGAATAAAATTTATTTATAATTTCGAGTCAAGAGTTGACTACATATATTATTTTTTGCACATTCGAGCAATACTTTTTCCCATCCATTTGTATTAAATTGAGGTTTTTTTTGTGTTTTTTATTTTTTTTTTTGACAACTTGTTGTTGTTGTAAGTTTCGTGGAAAATCTATGAAGCGACATTCACGATTCAACGCGACCAGAAATAATATAGGTAGGTACCTACAAAAAAAAAAAAACTTTAAATATTTTAAACAGAGCCAGTCTGACTTAGCAGGAAGACATTGGTCTGAGGTGCTTTCTTTTCAAAATTTTTGAAAGAATCACGCAGAGAATAGCTTATCAAGAAACACTCGAGATGGTTTAGGAAAATGGTTATGTAATACCCTATATCTTTCTATTTTTAAGAAATGAGCCAAAGAAATGTTGGGTATTCAATGAAGCATCCCGAGAATGTTGCTACAGTTATAATGGGTCCGCCAAATAATTTCTTTTTTTTTTGAAAATGGCGCAAAACATCGAGTGTAGCTTCGGCTGTGTGGCACGTAGCGCCGCCCTGTTGAAACCAAATGTTGCCAATATCTTCCTCTTCAATTTTTGTGAACAAAAATTCGTTCAACGGATCGCCATTGACTATAACGGCCACTCCTTGCTCATTTTCGAAAAATGGCCCAATTATGCCCTTGGACCAAAATCTGCACCAAACAGTGACTCGTTTTGGGTGTATCGGCTTTTCAATGTATGCGTGCGGGTTTTCTGTGCCCCAAATGCGACAATTTTGCTTGTTTACTACCCGCCAAGATAAAAATGAGCTTCATCTGAAAAGATGATTTTTTTGGCAAAATCGGCATCTTCTCTAAGTCGATCGCAGGCCCACTTAGCGAAGCGTATACAAAACCATATTCGTTCAGCGGAAGGATAAAACTAATTATCAGTCAAATCAGACATGAGCTAAGTGTTACCATTCACGAAATAAACACTAGTTGAAAAAAAAAACGTTAGATGGCGGACCCTTTAACTATAGCTGTGTTGCATAAGATGCGATAAAGTGCTAGAGGGCGTGCAGGTTGACTAAGATTAAGAAAAAAATCATATTAACGGGTCTTTTCCTCCCGCTTAGGCAAGAAGAGCAATTTAAAAAAGAAGAACTGATTTAAAATAGCAAAATTAAAAAAACAACGGAAACACTTACAAAGTCATGGTCCTTCAATGTTTTTTTTTTTTTTTGTTAGAGCATATCTTTGATTATCTCATACAAAAATTATTGACCCTTTTGTAATTAGATTACCCCAGAAAATCAAGGCAAATTTTTGATTTTGGGTTAATTTCAGAATTCAGTAACCATATATACAGAAAGCTCCATTTCTTAAGGTCTATACGTTCTACATCCTACATCCATTATGCTGTATTGTCACTCGTTTTTGAATAAATTAACTACATATTATAAATATTTAATAATTATAAATAAGTTGGTTTCCGAAAGACTTTTTGTCTCTTTAATTTAATTAAATTAAATTTTGGGAAACAATTTGCAGATTATCCTTGAAAATAAAACCTTATTTACTCTATAAATCATCGAGTACTTCTCTTCAAACTTGGTCACTATCTGCACGCGCTGGCGCTCGTCTCACAAAATGAAGAAAAAAAAACAAAAAAAAACCATCTGCCACACGTACAACATCGCGTCCCATACACAACCTACGTTAAGGAAAAGGCTTCCAAATATACATATACCTACAACAACAACCAAATAAAAAAAAAACAAAGAGCCTGATGGTAATTTATTCGCGGCACCATATTATGCGATAAGTCGTGCTTTTAAGTATTGTAATTAACAAGATGTAGATATTATGAAATTTATTTAAGTATACGACACTCTAAATAATGCTTTAGTGCGCAGCTTAGATATAATATTGTTTAGCTTTTTTTTTTTCTGAATTAGATGTACCCCTATACCTAAGATTTCACTTTTTCCTTTGGATCTTTCATCATGGATGCAAATATCATCATGATATCGCAAAGTTGGTTGTATCTACACTCAGGACAGGACAGTGCCGACAGACATGATAGCGCCTTAGAGGCCATATGTAGACGAAATAGACTTTCGGGAGTTAACTGGATCCTTATGATTAAAATAAAAAAATAAATAGGAAAAGTCGCTATAGCCACTCAACGAATGATAAAAAATGGTTTTAGGATAATTTTTTGTTCGCACTTTCTTCTCTCGCGAATGGTAAATCAATTTGTGTCCAAAATGGAGCCTGATTGGAAAATTTAATGCGTGACTGAATTATTGCACTTAGTTGCTCGTTATAGTGTGACTAATCATAGAAACGTCATAAAGGAGAAAGTGTGAAAAAGGCAAAGTTTTGTTAATATTTTTGTACAATTTTTTATCGCAATATTAATAAAAATAATAGAGCTACATTGTAGTTGGAACAGTCAAAACCCGATTTGAGATCAGAATAAATATTGAAATAATTATTTTTTTTTATATTCTAGGGTACACGTTCTTGAAGTACTAAAAATTATGAAATATTATGTAATTTCTCCTTGCCTCATGTCGATATATTTAAAACGAAAAACGTGGGGCGCATGCAATAGATAATAATAGATGCATGAATATCTCATTTAACTGCCTGAACACAATAGAATGCTGCAAACTGGAACTCATGGAGCTGGAACAGCTGGTATTTGCCCACAATACAGATGTACTGTACAGCCTTTTGTGAATTTTAAGGAAAACAAAATTCAAGATGTAGGTGTACAGTACAGGCTTAGTTAATCATATTTTTTATTCTGATAATTTTTCTTTTAATTTTTAATTTTTTTGTTTTACTATCAATTTTAATCGTCAAAAGTGCTGTAGATACGCGAAAAGCTTAAAGGTAGTAAACTTTTCCCCCTTCTACAGGGTCCGCCATCTAACGTTTTTTTTTTCAACTAGTGCTTATTTCGTGAATGGTAACACTTAGCTCATATCTGATTTGACAGATAATTAGTTTTATCCTTCCGCTGAACGAATATGGCTGTGTATACGCTTCGCTAAGTGGGCCTGCGATCGACTTAGAGAAGATGTTGATTTTGCCAGAAAAAATAATCTTTTCAGATGAAGCTCATTTTGATCTTGGCGGTTTAATGACACTTGACACTTTAAACAAAAGTGTTGCCATATGATTGCCCATTATGTTAAAAAATCGGAAAGTTAGTTGACACGAACAGACTGACAAAAGCGAGTTAATGGCCGAGTTCAACGCACATCTGAATATTCAGAATTTATGAATTTTTGAAGCTCTTGATTGGCCAGCTGTCAGAAAAAGTTCTTAAAATTCAGATGACTTCTGACAGCTGGCCAATCAAGAGCTTCAAAAATTCAGAATTCTGAATATTCAGATGTTCGTTGAACTCGGCCAATAAGCCAGTTCAATTTTCTGAGACCTCACTGATTAAACTCCTGATAGTTTGACCGAGCAGGAGGAGAAACCTGAACAAGATGTCTCTGCAGGAAGTCAAAAGTCTCTTTTTGATGTGTAAACATCTATGCTGGCGGTAGAGTGAAAAAAAAAACGTGAACGTTCGTGTGCAACGTTACGATCTGCATACTAGGATGGGTGCGTTCAGTGAAAAAAATCTTAAGATCCCCTTCAAGCAAAAACAAGTCCGTTTTGGATCCGCGCACGTTGATGTTAAGGTTTACACATATTAACCGAGAGTCCCGGCACTCACACAATTTTTTATTTATAAATTGATCAACTGCGACAAATAAAAATTGAGCGAGCGAATCCAAAAAATATCTGTCTTAGCTTTTTGACGGCGAGAGTGAAGAATCTTAATGTGCCTGGACGTGACGCAATTGCACGTGAAACTTGCATGCAAATGTAAAAGAGAGGGAATGATTTTTAATGAGAGGGAAAGAGATGGGCTGAAAAATAAAAAAAATCTCCACGAATCTCACAAATTTATATAAAACTCTGTGCAGTGATGCAAGTTTCATTCTAATATCGTTTCGCTTTGACAGATGGTAACATTTATCACGTGATGGCCGAGCTGGAAAGTTCACGAAATTCGCTCGCCTATGCAGTTTCGTAACTATTTTGTTTCTCTTAACGTTCGGATTTGTTTGAACAAGTACAAGCTTCCTTCAAAGGCATGTGTTGTGTTTTAATTTCCAGCCGTTTCCTGCTGTCAATTTTCTTGCATCACCAAGCAAGTTTATGTTTTTTGTGTGGCCACAGACTGTTCAGTGATGCATTGCGATCTTCCGTCAATTTGTCCAGGCACAATGAAGAATTACGTGCAGATTTCTGTGATTACTGAGATCTGAGAGATTTTGAGAAACCTGTGTCTACGTTCTGTTACTCTCGCCTGGATAAATTGGTCGAGAAACGATGAAAAATGGAACAAAATGCATACAATTTGTTTCAATTCTAACCGTTTCTCGGCTGATCTTATCGATGCGAGAGTTACAGAACGTAGGCAAAGAATAGGCTAAATGAAAACGTTTTACAAAATTTCATTTATTTTATTTTGACTTTAATGCTGCTTATTGTCCTAGCATATAAACAAAATTGGGAATTTTACCCCTCACCCCAGATTTTTGAGAATAAAACTGACGCAATCAGTGCTGATTAAAAGCTGAGTTAAATGAGCTTAAGTTCATACTGGAAATAGATGAAACCCAAGCTAGTTGTTCAAACGTGGTTCGATATCTAACCCATGGTTCATTAATTTTAACTTACTGCTTTTGGCAGATTAACTGACTTTAAACGATGATTAATTATATGTACATATAAGCAAGTTAAATGCTTAAATCATCGTTGAACCACAGTTTATCCGACGATTTCGGCTGAGTTAAAATTGCGAAACAACTGATCAAACATATTTGAACCACGCTAAAGTTAGAATGATGTCTCACACTCACTGAAATATTGAGCAGAAGAAAATTTGTTTAAATTCATACATCTTAACAAAACAATGTCTCCTCTCAAGAAATTACAAAAATATGCACGACTGATGGGTTGCACGCTCTTATGTTGTTCAAATCTATAATGTTGCTAGGTACTCTAAATGTATGGTAATAACATTAAGATATCTCGTTAAAGAAAAAGTGTGAATAAAAGTCAAAAGTTCTAAAAAAAAGGGTTTCTTTTTTAACCCGTCTAGGCGCCAGCTCGATGTATAGTGAACATACAGGCGAGACGCCATACGCACTGCTTGACGGACGGTAGAGCTACAAAAACTACATTTTTTGGCTTTTCTCCATATTTGATTAAAAGCTCGATTTTTTGTAAACACAAAACCAATACTTGCCCTGTAGAGCAATTAAAAAAAATATTTTTGAACAAAATTTAAAGCAAATCTGTGTCAAGCTCGATGATTAGATGGAAACACAGAGACACATTTTATTATTTCGAAAATATAAGAAAATAATGCCCGATTAAGATATTTGGTTTTTAAAAATACCTACCCAAATATTGATTGGCAATAACACCCTACACAACAAATATTAAAGTCCACGTTTTTGGTATGCATTGGAAATTGGCGTAGAGACCTCCATTTAAAATGTTGCCTAGGTATACATAATATTGACGTAAGTTCGCAGACCTTTCACCGGTGAGAAAACCTGAGACACACAAAGCTTATTTCGTAGATCGCCTGATTCTTGCTTTGTATGCCGAAAAGACAAATGCTCATGAATTGCTTAGCGCGATCTAGTTACAAAACATTTAAAAGTGTGCCCTGCAGTATGATACTAAATACTTAAAAATTTACTAACTTTCAAACTCTGTACTAAAATGTTCTATTATTACCTAATAATTTTAAACAATTTTGAACTAGTTCATACTAAACCTATTTTCTTAATAAACTTAAGCTGAACACGCCTAAAACAGTGTTATTTCGTGCAAATAAGTATGGAAACATACCTTTTTCACATTTGTCACTGATGTCAAAGTGACATATTGAGTTAGTCTTAAGTATGATACTAAGGGCTAGTTTCACAGTCAGAAAAGTAACACTTAAGTGGGGAACTTGAAAGATTAATTCCCAATATCACCGTTCACTGTTACCTGAATAAGTGGCACTTAAGTCTCCGATGTTGGTGACTTAAGTTCCACCTACGCTAGCTATGAAATTTTGCTTTAATTCCTAATATGAGAAACTTAAGTGCCACTTATTTCGGTAAGTGTCGACTGTGAAATTGGCCCTAAAAAGATAAAATAGCCATTTGGTGATTTTAAATTGCTAACTCCTTTAAAATTTGTCATAATACTAAAAATTCTTTAACATCGTACTAAATCGTCTAAAATTTTGCGCCAATAATTTTCGGATGCCAAAAACATTTGCATACAAATAATCCTGTGAGGAGAGTTTTATTTTCTTTTCTTTTTAAATTCTCATATATGACCTCTGTATATGAAACAGTAAACAAATCAAGCCAAAAATATTTTTGCATTCACATCAATAAATTTTGGCATGCGAAAATTTTTGCATGGATTTTTTTCGCAGAGAAATTGAAAATTAGGCTTAAACTGAACTTTGAGATGTCATATTGAAAAAACGTTTTAATTATTTAAAAAGAAAGTCTATATCTATATATTCTATAAATCTATAATTTCTGAATTCAGAATATCAGGAATATTATGGTTTTGAAAAAAATATCAACGCGTTGCTCATCGGATTATTAATTTTTGTAGAACTAAAACTAGAACTCGCTATAGTTTTATCAAACTTCAGTCTTGGTATTGGGATCGAATGGAAATTATGGTTTTCAAACTTATCTAAAAATTCAGCTTTTTAAATTCTATTTGCTTAAAATTCTGTATTTTAATATGTGGAAATAGTAGCACATAAGTGTTTAAGTAGAACATAAATATTTAAGTTTTGTATCGACCGACGCGACACCTCTGGTATAATTTACCTATTGATTGTACCTTGAAAGTTAGCAAGCAAGTCTTTGTATCATTAAATATTAAAATTTTCTAAAAAAACATTGATAGTTTTAAAACGTATTTTTTCTTTTTAAAAAAATCGATATTTTTTTGAGTGTTATTTAAAAATTAAAATGTGTACCTACAAAATTTTATTTATTTTTTTCAAAAAATGACTTAAATCATTTTTGATTATTTTTTTAAAATACTATACATAGTCAAAAAATTAAAAGAACACTCATTTTTTGGTGTTTTTTGAGGAGCGGTATCTCTGTGAAAAATGGTCGAATGGAGATGAAATAAAAAATTTTCAAGCTGTTAGTTTTTTGTGTTTTCACCGTGGGTTGCTAATTTTGACATGCGGCCCATCGACAATCCACTCCTTGCGAATTACATTTCGACGCCTCTGGTCTTATATTTATATACCTGCGATGATTGTAGCTTGAAAGTCATCAAGAGTGGCATTTAGCACGACAGTTAAGTTGAAAGTTTATCTCATGATTTGGTTGAATAAATTAACATGATTTTTTCAAAAGTTAAAAAAGGACATTATACACCTAATATAAGAAGAAAACAAAAACCTAGTAAAGGGGAGTGTATATAAATTTCAACATTATGCGAGATATTTTTTTTTTTTTTTATTTTTTAAAAAATGCCAAGTAATTATTACCAATCGCGGTGTTCATCAGATTTAGCATCTGACATTAATAATAATTGCTTCATCATTGCAGCCATATACATAAGCTAAATAAAAAGGCGTGCCTTGTAGGCGGGACTGCGACGTTTGATATTTCCCTCCAACTGCATCAACTCCATCAAAGAAAGACCTTTAGTAGAGTGTTAATGTTTTTCTAGTTGTTTTTTTCTTTTTTAATTAAGTCGTATAAATTACACTGGGGAAATAATAATTATTTGTTGTTAGGTATTTAAACTGATTGAATTTCTATGCTAAGTTCGAAATTACATATATCGATTGTTTGCAATACATTATTGAACACTCGCGGATCATCAAATGATTTAAGTGTTAATATTATAATAAATAAGTTGCGCGCATGTATTGACGGCGGCGGCCGGTGGCGGCGGCGCCGGCCAGTCACTGAATTAGCGATCTCACATCGATCATTGATTGTAATGTGATTAAATTCCTTCAGTTTGATCTAAATGTATATTATCTTATAATTGTTAATTATACTTAAGTTGCGAATTATGCATTTGTTAAACTAAAAATATGTGAGTCGAGGAATTTGAATTTGAATAAAACCTGACTTATACCTACGTCAGTCAGCGCAGAAATTACGTACTGGACCTGATGGAGTTTTGTTAGCTTTTCCATTGAATTATTAATCGATATTTTATTCTTTTTTGTCGGCTAGCGAATACTGCAAGTTCCTACATATTTATATAAATCAGAAAAAAACGTAACAAAAATGCGTCTAACTTTTACTCAGTTTAAAGCACTTTAAAGAAGACTAACTAATGCTGGATTTCGTATAGCAATTAAAAAAACAAATGGAAGGAACTGAGTTATACCAAATATTAAGAAGTTTTAAATATTGCAGAAACAAACGTAGAATAAGCACGGAGCACTGATCATTGCAAGCTTCTAAGGCCCAGTTCATCAGTACGAGATTAAAGTTAAACCAGAGTTAACCCATCAAATTTGGTGAAAGTTAACTCCGAATTAACAGATCAACAGATGCTTTGGGATTATTTATCCTCAGATTTTTTTAAGTCTATCTGCATGCATCCTCGTCTGAGAAACTGCTACTTGAATTAGCTGTTGATAAATCTATCTTAAGAGTTAGCTAACCCGAGTTTACCTCACTACAACAACGGGCCGGGAGCGAGGAAACCCTGGGCCATTATAATACAGGGTCATTCATTTCGTGGTTTCAAGTTAGTAGCGCTGGCATTTGACACCTGTCAAACTCAGCTGTCATTTGAAGTGTCATAATATTAAATTATTAAAACTTACAACAAAAGTGGTTATTCAAACGTAGCCGCACTTTTCGCGCACTAAGCCATGATTATGGTCGTCATAATCGACCGACTAAGCAATCGGTATAATTGTGAAGAAATTTGAAGAATGTGGAAGCGTTACTGATGTCGTAAGGCCTGTGCATCAACGTAATGCACGCTCAGTAGAAAATATTGCTTCTGCAAGTGCAAGTGTTGCTGATGATCCGAATTTATCGATTACCGATTACTAATAACTGATTTTTTTTTGCCGGCGATTAAAGATGATGACTTGGACGATATGTGGTTCCAACAAGATATGGCAAAAAGCCACACAGCACGACCAATTATGCCTTTATTCCGTGAGAACTTTCCTGGTCGCGTATAACTTCACGTTTTGGCGATGTCAATTGTCCACCAAGATCATGCGATTTGACACCGTTAGATTTTTTCTGTCGGGCTAACGCAAAAGACACTGCCCTAACTCTAAAAGCATTAAAAACCAACATTACTCAAGTTATGGCAAGGATACCGCCCGAAATGTGCAAAAAAGTAGTTAAAAATTACATCGAAAGAACCGCATGCTGCGAATCACTCTTTTTTCTCTCTTAATGGCAAAGTCCAAACTTAATAATAAAATTCAATTTTCATCAAAAATGTATCGCTGTGTGTGTTTGATTTAGCTTTACTTTCGAAAACGACAAATTAATTATCCTTTATAAGGTGGGTGTGAGCGCTTATGCACCAAACATGTTCCCAGAGGGTAGAGGTCTTCAGACCTATTCTTTTCATTTCGCAATGTTTTTCATTTCGAAATGATCATTTTGCAATTTCTTGTTATGCATATTATTCATTTCGCGATTTGGCAAGTTATGATAATTTCGCACCAAAAGACGTAACCAAAAGGTTTGGTTGGTCTGGAAGATTTAGTTCGGCTTTGTTTCATTTCGCAACGATCATTTTGCAATTTCTTGTTATACAAATTATTTATTTCGCTATTAATTGTTGGAAATTTTAGTTTGCCAAGTTATTATTTCGCACTTAAGATCTTACTAGAGGGTTGTATTAATCTGTGGGATTTATTTCTGTCGTTTTTCATGTCACAATGATCATTTCGCAAATTGTTGTTATGCAAAATATTCGTTTAACCATTAATTGCTTGGTAATTTCAGTTTGGCAAGTTTTTATTATTTCGCTATGGTATTATTTCGCAAAATCATCATTTTGCAAATTTCAGATGGCATATTTCCATCTCGCATTTCCCGTACTTTGCCTTTATCAATAAGATAATATATTAAAACGAATTTCATTATTTCGCATTATATTACCTATTTCGCAAATAATTATATCGCATTTCATTATTTTACTACTCATTTAATTTTTTCGAATTTTATTATTTTGCATAAAACCGCGCGAACCATGAAAACTGTCAAATATCTCCGAAATGAATAGTCACACGAAGACATACCTGTTCAAAGTGAAAGTGAAATAAATTGGTGAGGTATAGGAATTCATAAAATGTGGGCCAGTAAAAATACATGATAATATTTATCAACACTTTAATCACAGATCCTATCACGCTCACTCATATTGTCATTGAACGTCTAAAAAGACCCCCAACTTGGCAGCTCAGCTCCAATCTAGAGATTTATCATCCACAAATTGTCCTAATGGCTCGTTAATTTCCATTTCGAACAACTCTTATCAATTCTTGCCAATATTCTGGGTTTTCCCTTCCAATTTCCCGAACCCATTTATCAAAGGTTTTCTAGGCCAAACATCTCATCCCCAATATGTATATGTGTATACTGTGTGTATGACAATGACAACATAACAAGCAGTCTTGAGTTTTCTCTATTATCGCTGTCGTTTATTTTGTCGAAGGCAAACAAATTTCTCCGATTTTGCAATAAATCGATCAATCCCAATCGATCACCTGCAAATTATGGGCACCTACATATGTCCCTTGTCAGAGCTCCACCTATAGTCCAATGTCGGCCGCAGCAGCTACAGCTACTGCGCCATCGCCAGTCAAAGCCAGAAACAGAGCCAACACCCCAGTTGGGCACGTACCTTATGCCTACTCCTGATGCGTGAATCGCAGAGGTACATATTCCACATTTTCGGGTATCTCTGGACTTGGCAATGGAGGTATGTCGTCAGTCAGTCGGTCGGTCGGTCGGTCGGTCGTAGTTGGTGCATGTGGCATGTTTGGTGCGTCTGATCCCATCGCCTCCATAAATATCGATTAGATCAACATAAATTGCTCGAAATTGACAATAAAATGGCATTAACTGTCCGGTTGTACCGATGATGATTGTCAATTATTGATGTCAATCATTTTGATGATCCTGCTTCGACGTAAACTGTTGCCTGTTTTAGGTTTTTTTTTTGTCCGAGGAGTTTTTTCGAATGTTTTTGGAATCACGATTTCATTTTTGGTTTTGAATTTTTTTTTCTTCAGTTTTTCCTTTCGTGTTTTACTTTGTTGTTTTTTTTTTGTTTTTTTTTTTTGAGATATTACGATGCTGTTTTGGCGCGCTGATGCATGTGAGATGCATTTTTATTCACTAGCGATAATTATTATTGATAAATTATCCATGCGGGCTGTTTAAGGCTCACAAGAATGCACAGCATGTAGCAGCAGTGCAGTGTTAATGTGCATGTTGGACTTAATTCTGGGTATGGACTTATGTAAGTCAGGGACATTTCGAATTCTTGATTATTTCCGTATACCTCTATACACTACCAAATTGTCGTGTTCTTATTTTTATTGTTGAGATGCTCGTTGCTCGTTGCTTGTTTAATGGTGTCCCAGTTCTTGTACTCGCATAAATTTTGATTATTATTATTATAATTGATATTGATCGAGAAGTTCGATATCAGAGAATAATTGCAGTAATGGAAATCAATGATGTCGTTCGTGTTGAATTTTATACGACTCTTGTACCTACGTGCTCTGGGAGATGAACGCTGATTTGAATGTCTGAAATTAAACAATCGTTTATTTTACTATAACGAATTTCTTATTTTTTTTTATTGAATCACAATCAAGATAATTATTATCATAAAAAACACAGAAATTTAAATCAAAAATGAATAAAATATTATTGTGAACTTATAATTATTGAATTAGGTTGCAACTAAATCCTCCTGGGAATTTGTATGTGAATTGATATAATAAAAGTAGTTAGTGTTTTATTTTTGCATAATTCCCAAGAGTTATTCAATTTAAATTGTTTTTCCTGTTCTTATGAGATATTTCCAATAAACTGGTTTTAAGTAATTACACCATTAATGCATATATAGTTGCGTATAAGATTGATGACTTTTTAATATCGGATAAAAAAAATGAATGTCATATTAGAAATTGTCATTATTGGAAATATCTATGTAGGTAAATTAATGATCATGTAAGTGAAGTGATTATACTTATAATATCATTATTTAAACTTATTTCAATAGTTCATGCTTCAAATGGTGATTTGTATATGAAATGGACAAATAAAACCCTATTTTGGCTGTAAAACAGTAAATAGACCAGTGATTTCATTTAAACTAACCCTGTAAAGTAAAAATACACAAAATAAGAAAAAAAAAAAGAAAACAATATATCAATTATTAAAAATGCGTTAGGCAATAAAGCCCGAATTGATTTGGAAATATCAACTTTTTAATTCAATTTTTTTTTAAAGCTTTCCCCAAAATCTTTAAATTCAAATGGGAAGTAACGCCCAAAATTGTAAATATCGTCCATATCTTAGAAAATAACACCCAAAATGCTTGGAAAAAATGCTCAAATCTTGTCAATAATCGTACTGAAACAACTCTGTTTTAAATCAAATCAACTTTAA
This sequence comes from Leucozona laternaria, assembly GCA_932273885.2. Lineage (NCBI taxonomy): Eukaryota > Metazoa > Arthropoda > Insecta > Diptera > Syrphidae > Leucozona > Leucozona laternaria. The sequence continues at coordinate 29,382,441 of OW026368.1, read as the reverse complement.
TTCACTTTAAAACAGCGCATAAACAGTGAAATATGTATATGGTTGGGCATGCTCTCCCCTGCAACCCTTCTGTTTGGGCAAGCTATAGGATTTGGCGTAGGTGCGAGGCTGGGTGTATGCAAAGTTTCTGTAAATCCAGATTCTTTAAATGCATAAGTGACTTTGCAAAACCCCACCTTGCACCTACTCCAAATCCTATAGTGCGCCTATGCAGGAGGGTTGGAGAGAGGCAGCATGCCCCCCTAATACATACTTTACTGTTTATGCGCCGCAAGTTTCATTGAAATTTCACTTGGGAAATATCGCCCAAAATTGAGGAAATAACGCCCAAATTTTACAGCAACATTTTACTTTGAAATCATTTGGGCGATATTTCCAATTTTTTTGTTTTTTTTTTAGGGCGGTAAAAAAATTTGGGCGATATATCAAATTGATTTGGGCGTTATTTCTTTGGGCGTTATTGCCTAACGCCTAACAATTTTTGTTGTAATTTTGTCCGTCATTTTGGATTGTACATACAATATTTCCTGTTTTGGGTTTGTTTTAGACAAAAAGGAAATAAAGCCCAAAATTAAGAGTAGACAAAATTGAAAGCGAAATAATGCCCAAAATAGGAAATATCAACCAAATCAATTAGGCAAGACAAAATGAAACAACACCGAATTAAAGGAAATATCTTCCAAAAGCCTACCTGCGTGCGTTGCGGCCGGTGGAGGAGCCGCAGGCAGCTACCCTCCCCCCCCCCCCCTTCGTGATTACTTTGTGATAAATTATCATGTGTTCCTTATTACACATAAAACACCAAGACAAGCTACACAAACTTGTTTTAGTATACATTGAACGGAATTTCTTTAATATTTGTATAATTTTCAATAAGAATTCAAATTAAATACAATAAAAAGTATACATTTTATTTACATTTTTACATATGGAAATAACACCCAAAAACAATAGAAATATCGCCCAAAAAAAAAAAAAAATTACAATGATATTTTTGGGTGATATTTCCCATTTATAATTTGGGTGACATGGAGTTTTGTTGGCATTTATTTCCATTTTTTTTTTTTTACTCTTTGTGGTTAGAGATTATTTTGGACGTTATTTCCAAGCCAATTTCAGTGTTATTTCCCTGGGCGTTACTGCCTAGCGACGAAACATCACTCAGTAAAATTATTTATTATCTACTAATATTAAAATACAGAACCGCACTTAGTGGTTATTTAATAGTAAATATAAACAGAGTTTATGTAGACTTGGATCAAAAAGTGGTTTGTGTCATAATCGTAACAAAATTCGTATCCTACCTACTTATAATTTAGGGATAGTATGATTAAAATCACTTCTTCTAAACATATTTGTGTCGATAACCATCGACTAAAATCTTGTATCTTAGGAGGATATGACAGCAGAAAAAAACAAAAACAATGCATTTCTATTGTTTTCGTTTTTCTTCTTCTTCGGCAAAATGTATAGCCGATATTACACTATCATATATATATATCCCATTATGCCATATAATATATGACAACATATTTGTTGTATGTCAAAGTAGTATTAGGCTCCATGTATTTACTTTGTGTCATATAAATTTGACTATCACACTTATATGACACTTTTGAGACATATTTATTTGGCAAACTTGCCATATTTATATGATAATGTAATACTGCCTTAACTGTTTCGATTTACCGTCAGATTAAATAAAATACCGTAACAAGATGGCGTTTCCAAAATAAAGCATTTTTCTTATTCAGCTCATTTGTTCAGTTTTGTTGTTTAAAGATATGAAAGTTACGGTCTAGGGAAAGAATTTTATGAAAATCTATTCGATATAAGATTTAAATTCTCTTTTATAGTTGTTAAATTTGTTGGTTAAAAAAACAATAAATTCCAATTGAGAAAGTATATTTCAATCAATAATTCTTATTAGAATTCCGTTTCAAAATATTTTCATGAGTTAAAATCATTTGTGTCACACCCGTAACATTTACTTGTCACTAGCTGTTCAAATTTCAAACTTAAATTTGGGATAACTTTTTACCGTTTTGTTTTTCATTTCTAAACTGGTACCTGCAAAGTATAACTTTCGTGTTAATATTTAAAAAAAAACAATATGCCAAAGTCTTCATAAACCATATTTCAATTCGATGTTCCATTCGCAAATCATCAGTTTTCTACAAAACAAAAAAGGTTTTAGATACCAATGAAATTATTTATTCCTGTAAAAGAACGTTCAATGCCATTATGTATGGAACGTTTTCTTTTGCATGACCACCACGGGCACGGTTGCAGAAGTCCAGGCGCTGAACCCAATTTTCGACGGTTTTCAAGCATAAATCGGCCGATACTGCTGCAATTTCACTTTCGATATTCGTACGAAGTTCATCAATCGTCGCTGGCTTGTTGGCATAGACCATAGACTTGACGTAGCCCCACAGGAAATAGTCTAACGGCGTCAAATCGCACGACCGAGGCGGCCATGCGACTGGGCCATTTCGTGAGATAACATGGTTAGTTTCCAATAAATTGATTGTGACATTCGCTGTATGGCTTGTGGTGCCGTCCTGTTGGAACCACATGTCCTCCAAGTCCATATCATCCAATTGTGGCCAAAAATATTCGGTTATCATTGAACGGTAGCGATCCCCATTCACAGTAACGTGCCGGTCTTGATCATCCCGGAAGAAGTACGGCCCAATGACGCCGCCGGCCCATAAACCACACCAAACCATAATTTTTTTGGGATGCAAAGATGACTCATGGAGTACGTGTGGATTGCTGCCTGACCAATACCTCATATTTTGTGTATTGACGAAGCCATTCAGCCAGAAATGAGCCTCATCGCTGAAGATGATTTTTCGATGAAAATCCGAATCATTTTCAAGTTGTTGCTCAGCCCAATTCACGAACATACGACGCTTCTGGTGGTCAAGCGGCTTCAGTTCTTGCGTCAATTTAATCTTGTTAGGATGTAGGCCAAGATCTTTTCGCAAAATTCGCCACAACGACGTCACAGAGATGCCCAACGCTTGAGAACGACGTGTGAGAGACACATTTGGGCTTTCTGCAACTGAAGCCTCAGCGGCAGCAATATTCTCGACACTACGGGCACTTCCTTGTCTCACTGGCACGGAAACATTTTATAGTGTGCCTGTCGATTCAAATTTGTCCACTAGACGCTCAATTGTTGATCTGCTAGGACGATTATGACGACCATAGATTGGACGTAGCGCTCTTAACGTTGAGGCTTAATAATTTTGACTAGTTGTTGGCTCGTATATCTTTCCATCATAAAATGGCAAACCTTACTGAAGAGAAATGTCAGAAGAGCGGCAAGAAATATGGCGTCGTTTGCTGTCCCTGCTGCTCTAATTTTGTAGCGTCGCTGTTGAAAAACCCTTTATATGATTTTCGAGTGCCTACATCAAATTTTTATTGAAAACACTTTGCCTATGAAAAAGTAAATGTCGTTTATTTTAGAAGATCGAATACTTCAAGGAATGTTTTAGTTGAAAGTTTTGATTTATTCAATCATTTTGTTCATTTGTCACAATGTTTAAGCGAATAAATCAAAGTCATATAAAAAGTATGAGTGGCTTTGTGATGTTTTGCAAAAAAATCATAATTCTTATTAAACATGTTGGTTCGCATAATATGCTATTAAAACAAACTACAAAGTTATAGGGCATTAGGTTTTTTTTCAAGACAAAAACAAAATTTCATGAGAGGGGGCTATTTTTCGCTCATAGCCTAATGGTAAGTGCGTAGGAATGTCCCGTCAGAAGATGTAAAAAAATCGAAGCCTAGAATTTTTCATCTAAAAACAAAATATATTTCTTCGAGGATTATGTTTCTTATGAGGAAATGATAAATCCCCCAAGAGTATCACTTGTCATATAAAAGCGCCTTCCATATATGTATATGTAAGCCATTTGGATTCACCAACAAATTGGAGGTCCCTTCCATATTGCTGCTGACCTACAACACGCACACTGGAATTGTTATAAGAATTGTAAGTCTCTAGGGTGTCACGAGCTATCGTGCCAATACATTTATTTATTTAATTAAATATATAATTAAATTAATTTAATTTTTTTAGCATATTTCAAAGCCTGAAATATATTTTTTTGTTTAATTTTTCAGTCAAGTTTCCATTAAATCAAAAATACACACAAGTTGGATGTGAAAAAAAAACTTTTCAGGGATTTTCGGGCCACAAATACACAACTGTCAGGTTAAGAATTCACGAGAAAGAGTTTTCATTGGATTATTCAATACATTCATAAAAATTATGAAAGCTTTCAATGAAATAAATACATAAATCGCTTAGGTAAAAAAAAAAGTATGAATGCATTTAAATTGAGAAAATAAAACCATAATAACACGATGAATATCTTAAACGAAATTTTTCATTCGGCTAGAGAATTTTTCGTTGAGTCAATGATAATTTGGTTAATGTTAAGAATTCCATAACTTTGCCAAAAAATTTATTTTCTATGTACATATGTATATGTTTGTTCTGTTTGTTGCAGCAGCTACTTGAAAGCACACACTTCATACACTTACCACCAAGTTAAACCTGGGCTCGATAAATGCTTGGATCTACAACGATGGCAATAGCAACCTACAACAACATTTACAACAACTGAGGAAAATGCTCCAGAGATCTACTTCTTATTCTGACTTTAACAATATACTTTTGATTTAAGTTTCAAGACCAAAGATGAACAAAATTTATTTCAAAATGATAAAGTGTATATGGAAGACTTCTTTTCTTACTTTTATTGGAGTAAATAATTTTATAAGATCTTTTAAAACTTGATGCAATACAAATGTTGTCATGGTTTTGTTTAATATCTCGGTTTATGAGGGTTTGAGAGTGGATTATTTGCTTATAAGTTCAACTGGGAACAAAACTTTATGTTCATGATGGGAAAATATTTAAATTGAAATGAATATTATAACAATTATAACTAGTATCAATAAAATATATCTACAAACATTGTAATTGGTTTTGTTAAAACAACATTGCAAGGTGATGTACTCGTATATACTATATACAATGTTAAAATGTTAATGTTAAGTGAGTACAAACTATATAGGAACGACCGTGTATTCATATACGTTCTGTGTTCCGTTTGGATGGTGGCTGTAGGCACCACCGACCGTTTCACAGAGTGCGCAACACCATCTGGAGAAAACCTCAATTTATCAATTAAATCATCTCACGATTTTCCATTCAATTACAATGCATCTGTCTGTCTGTCCGTCACGTCACCACACGGAATCGTATATATATATATGTATGTAGATACCAACAACTCGAACACAGATGCAGATGCAAAAACTTTATATCCGTTCGCCGACATTTTTTGTGTGATTTAAATATTAAAAAGAGAATCATCATTCGTGTGCTACCGCAACAAAATCACACAAAACACAATATCATCACCGAGTCACCGAGAACAAATAGATCGGGCAGCGGGCTGGCTGTATATCTGTCGTGTTGTTGATGTATAATTGTATATATTGCAACAAAAGTTCCATCCGAACAAAATTTGTATCTACACACAGTCATCAGGACTGGCATTAGTCAATTATTGGCCCTAAAGCAAATCACACTTTATAGTGGAATGGTATTTACAAACTGCACAAAACATCTTTTGAAAGATGGAAGTGGAAGGAGATCAGGTATAGATCATAATATAAAAACCCAACTATTGATAAAAGTACGACAGCATCATTCTACTCTCTCGCCCCCTCAGAAGATAGACTAGGTGGCCCAATACGTCTCCTGAGGTTTCTGTCCCTGTTCTTCAAATATAATTTTTAAATGTATCTTCTGGATACATGAAAATAGTCAACAATACAATGAAACAAAAAAAGTGATGAAAATCTGTCCGAGACCAATGATGTTATGATGCACCGTGTTGTAGCATTGTCGTGAGCACAATCAATGCGGAGACCATTTTGAGGCTAAACAGCAAATAATAAGAGTAGAATCAGTTTGTCAGACATTCAGTCAGTCAGTCAGTCAATCAGGCCTTTTTATTCAAATATTCTGTCGAAAATAGTAAAGATCTTTTATATGGTTTGTTAGAATTGTAGGCTACCCTATTCCTTTCGGACGACAATTTATAACAGTTATAACAGTTTTCCGCCATTAAAAACGGGAGTGCGTTAACGCTCTTCGCACGATTTGAAAAAAAAACTCTGGGTGCCTGAAATATGCAGACTGGGTGGAGGGCCCTGGCCCTGCGGGGCCGCATAAACAGTACTTTAATAAACCAAAACTGTTATAATTGGCATGTCTATTGTCTAGATCCACTTCTATTCCTTTTACGTAATATCAGTTCAAATCTATTGGATGGTTTGTCAGTACTAAATCACTATAGAGTTTCTTGGTTAATCTCGAGTTTTTTCATCTAATTGAAATTTCCAGTTAAATCAGAAAAACAAGTAAATTATTTTTACGGCTTTAGAAATTTTGGTTTGGCGGAAGATCGCGTTGAAAGTGTAGAAAAAGTCAGTTTTTCAAATTATTTTTTCCTATGTTTGTACGAGAAAGTCGATTTTTTTAAATTATTTTTCCTTGTCTTGTGATACTACCTCGATGGAAAGGTACTGATCTGTTCCAGATCACAAATATATTGTTTTAAGACAGGTAAGGCTCTTAAATCGACAAATAAACAAATTTCACGTTTCCTCCAAACGTGCGACTTCTTTACGGACCGAAAAATGCCAACTTTCCATCTGCGTATCGCAAAATACAAACAATTCCTACTTTTTGGTCCGTAAAGAAAGGCTGCTATTCCACTCTCTACTATCTCAAGCTCTCAAGCCTCAAAACTATTTGAATCAGATTGTTTGTTGTGTACTACATATTTGCTTGTAGAAAAAGTCTTTTGTTGGCCAGCAGCATTGTTGTACTCTTCCAACATCGAACTCCGTGTTTGGGGCAGATCATGCTGTAGAGATAGTGATGCATCTCTTAGATGCATCAGATAGTGTACAAAGTATACGAGTATTCGAGTTGTTTCTGTTGTTATTGTTTAGAGGTGCGGAATTTGTTCGCGATCATTCATAACACAGAGGCTTTGAATGTTCATAAGTTCTTTTCATACAACCATAAGAAGCCATTCATGAAATCTTCTTTATTGTTTATTTGTTTTTTTTTTTTAATTAATTTGCCGACTTCATGTGGGTATTGTCTATTTTAATGCAATAATGGAAATCAATATCGAATGATATGTTGGAAACTGACGTGAGATGAGAATGTTTTGACAGCTTTGCGATCGCGTGTTGATTGATGTTTGGTTAAATTGTAGAATATTTAATATATGAATGTACATGTTTGTAGTTATTCATTAGAATTTGAGGGTGATGCTGGGAAATTAAATTCCCATCCGGGGTCAAAGTTAAACACAGCGGAACTTTTTTATCGTTATGAATATGTTTGGTTTTCATATCCATGCAACACTTATATTGACAATGCTTACGGAAAGGTGTCAGCGTTCTTTACAAAAACAACATTTTACAACGGATATGTGTTTCTGTATGCAAGTAGCTCTAATGGAAAATACATCCGTGAAAGTTCAAAACACGTCAACATTATGGTCTCAGCCAAGAGAATTTTCGAATCTCATCCCCCTGGTATCCTGAAGTGTTAAGGAACACCAAAATTCCGGTTTAAAGACCAAAACCGGATGACTGGAAGCAGTGTGTTTGAGACCGTGGAAGATGGCAATCCACCATGTCTCAGGCAGAGAACCTTTAATGTCTGTTAAGTTATGTAATTATGAAAAACCCATTTTAATTTTTTTTTAAATTCAGCATAAGAGTCAGTATTGTGTGACATTTGAAACTCAGGAATAAGCGTTTCAGTTGTAGGTACATAAATATTTAAGTTTTGTATCAGCGATCGGTTCTTAGTCGCATAGATTTTTTGTGTTTTGGGTGTAAGAAAAGTAAATAATGAAAATGTGAAATATGTTATCCATCAGTACCCCACTTGACAGTGACCTTAACATGCGTTTGTATATTTTGCAAATACAAGCAGGTAGAGTGTATTGTGGCAGTTCAGTGAGGTAATGCACGTAGGAAAACAAATTCTAGTTTTAAATGAGCCTGTACCAATGTGTCGAGTAACTAATCAAAACTTTCATCAGACATTTTAAAACAGACCCTTACCGTTACTGAGAAAAGTAATTCAGCTTCATTTTTGCTTTGTTTCATCTTCAGTCATCAGTTCATATTCAATTTCAGGACAACAGCTATACACTTCGCAGATCGAACGTTATCTTTATCATCGATAGGGAATTAACAACCTTAATTAACTTTTATTTAACTTTTAAACCAACTTCATGTTAAAAAAAAAAAAAACAATTAAAAGTTTGAACCTCAGCTCTTTTGTTTTGTGCAATATTATCCAATTTTTTTTTTGTCATGAATTCATTCTTAAGACAGGAAATACATTAATGTTAAATCAAAAATTCATGTCTGACCAATAATTAAAAAAGATACAGCTATGCATGTGTGTATACCTTAAAATATTTAAAAATGAATTAACCTTACAGTTAATTATACCAGTCGAGCGCATGTATACCTACAACTGTGAGATCCCCCACGAGGAAAAAAGGACTTTGAAAAATGTTGATGCCTCAATTTTGAAATTGAGATATCTCCATTCTCAATCAATCACTTCATAATGGACTTCCATTTACAGGTAGGAATTTATAACCTACCGAAGCTGACCTCACTCTACACGTATAGCAAGAAAACCTATGAACAAAGGCGCTCCAGGTATATTCCCTGCAACAAATGCGCGGCCATATTAACCGATGACCATCAAGCGATCCTCGCTAATTTTTTAATAAATAATATATATGGACAAAAGAAAACCCTGAAATCAACGAAACTCCAGGGAACCCTCCCATATAGCTCCGAGAGTCTCTTTCAAAACCACAACACAGGCACACAGACACACAACATCAAGAATGCAAAACATTTAATTTTTTCGTCTTCCATTTCATCCATATAATCGATTTCAAAATCCCAAACATTGAATCTCACAACTAACTTGCAGTTGTATCCCCTTGATTCTACAAAGAAAGAACAAAAAAAAAAAAAAAAATTAAACCTCAAGTTTCGCGTTAACCAGCCGATGATGGATGGTATCGCCATTAAATTTGGCAAAACGAATTGATCAATCACTTTGTGTTGTATGTTGGAAGCGATTTTGTGGTTTCATCCGTTCCGTTGTCGTTGGCGTCATCGTCATCGTCGTCTTCATTGTCGTTAGAAGAGGTAAAAAGCGTGAAATCGGTCTTAAGACGTGGCTGAATATGGCGTTTGGTTTTGGTGTTGATCAAGGCACCCTCTGTGTTTCGGTTAGAAGTGACAGCGAGTCGTTTTATTGCAAAGAGACCTTTGAGCGAGATCTTTTGTTCGATTTGTGTTTGTTGCTTTCAAAATTCTGTTTGCAATCGGCTTTTAAATTAAAATTGATTTTTATTTTATTCTCCATTAACTATACATTTTGATCGAGATTTACGATAAGCTGTGAAACAAATTTTTGAATTTTTGTTCAAGATGATGTTTTGAATTGTGATATAGGATGACACAAATGTGAGAACATAAACTTTGGACACTTGTCATCGATTAAGATAATACGCAATTGATTTATGGCAAGAATATAAATTCAGTCCTTTGGCTGGGCATAGTCATATGTTATAAAAATGTGGTTTTGGAGATACTTTTAAGGGGAAGATAGGTTCAATGGGCTAATATTGTAGAGATGTCAGCAGAAGAGGTCTTTTTGATGATTTTACGGTAGCTGGAAGAGCATGCCATGATGCTTAACATCACCATCGGTTTTAAAAAAAAATTATATTTAGAGCAAGTCGCTAAGGCAGAAGGCCATACCTACGAAATGTCTTAGACCCCCATACAACCTTACTATTTGATCTGTCGCAGTGACATGATAGGTTGGGGCTAAGACTGCATTTCATTTTTTGGTTTTTAAGTTTATTTTCGACATGCCAAAGCTCTCTCACTTCTATATCTATTACTAAGCTCAACTTCAAGGCTACTATTTACAATCTTCCATGTTTCCATAATCGAGTTCATCCCACACTCAAAAAAATATAAATATATAGTTCCAGTTTTGTGCGCCGCTACCAAAAGTCACTCTGTGACTCTCTGTGTCCGTCACATCGGACAATCTCTGAATTAATTTTCCTGTCAACGACTAATTAGTCGATGTAAATCATGTAAATCACCCAGCGACAAACAACAAAGCCAGCTTAAGTCTTAGTACTGGTGTTCGTTACAACAAACAAAAACACGGCAAATAATGACAACAACTCTGTGCGCGCTGTCGACGCACGCGACGACGACGATGGCGAATTTATCTCTGAACCTTGTTTTATGCGAAATTTGTGTGTATTTGCATTTGATTCGCGCATTTGGAAAATTTGTATATAGAAATATTAAACATAGATTTTCTTCTTGATTAATATGCCACCGCCCCTTCCTCCTGGTCCGCCTGGTGGTGATGTTGGAAATTCAGTAGCTATCAGAAACAAAAACATCAGCGAATCATTGTCTCTCATATATGGACAAATAATTGATCATACACGCAGTAGCTCTGAACGTTGCATATGCGGGCAAGAGTTTCATATAGAGTCGACTTCAACGTGCTTCGCTTTGCGTCGGTCGTGGCCGTCAATGACTTTATCTGCAGCCTGTCCATCAACTACTTAAACTAAACGCACTTATAATAGTACTCGCAACTTTCAGGTTACGCAAACATGTTGCACAGTTCAAATGACAGATCTCACAAAGAGCAATAAAAATACTCAAACGAGGATGCTGCCTTCGTCTTGCCTGCGCCTTTTACCTCAAACCAACCATCTCGAACGATCTGAGTCCATCTAAATGGAATTGTAATTCAAAAAGAATAAACAAATAGGATATAGCTGCATATGTGTGTAATGTACCTACATTTATAGAAATAGAAAAAAATAAAAAGTTATTTTAAACAGGTTACTTTTTTTTTAGAATAATAGATTTTCTGCTAGGGATGGTTTCTAAATTGTGCTGCCAATTTCAACAAATCGTTATGAAAACTAGGAGAAGTTCAAGGACGCAGCGGGTGGATTTCGCTCATTTATAAAAATATGCATGACTGGATAGCACGAACTTGCTCTTGTCGTCAACAACTCTATGTAGCCACACTTGGAAGAGCATGATGTTGCGATATGGGTCCGCCAAATAACTTTTTTTTTTTGAAAATGGCGGAAAACATAGAGTGTAGCTTCGGTTGTGTGGCACGTAGCGCCGTCCTGTTGAAACCAAATGTTGCCAATATCCTCCTCTTCAATTCTTGTGAACAAAAATTCGTTCAACGGATCGCCATTGACTGTAACGGCCACTCCTTGCTCATTTTCGAAAAATGGCCCAATTATGCCCTTGGACCAAAATCTGCACCAAACTGTGACTCGTTTTGGGTGTATCGGCTTTTCAATGTATGCGTGCGGGTTTTCTGTGCCCCAAATGTGACAATTTTGCTTGTTTACTACCCGGCCAGATCAAAATGAGCTTCATCTGAAAAGATGATTTTTTTTGGCAAAATCGGCATCTTCTCTAAGTCGATCGCACTCCCACTTAGCGAAGCGTATATACACAATCATATTCGTTCAGCGGAAGGATACAACTAATTATCAGTCAAATCAGACATGAGCTAAGTGTTACCATTCACGAAATAAGCACTAGTTGAAAATAAAAACGTTAGATGGCGGACCCTTTATTTTCTACTAGACAGCAACTTGCACCTATTGGCTGCGAACTGTGATTTATTTGTTTATTTTTAAATGATAAATTAAAATATTTGAAATACTACATACATACATGTATTGCTGATGATCTTTTGTAAATTCTTACGTAATGTGCGTTCCACAAGTGAAATTATTCTGTGTGCCGCCTCTGATTCCGATGATTTTAACATTTCTCTTGGTTTTAATTGAATCTTTGATAGGTCGTTGTGTTTCGTTGTCATTAGGTACCTACTGCACTGCCCCTGCAGCAGAAGTATTTTTTTTTTTTTGTTTTTAATTTTCTGACAGGTAAACAAAGATGGAGTCTTGTTTGTAAATAATATCGTTGTTGCCAATTGCAACAATGTAATGCAAAATAACATAATAGACTCGCTTTGTGCAATTGTGAATGAGCCATGAGAAGAGCGTTGAATAATGGATTTTAGTTTTTGAATCTAAACAGATGCCGCCTCTTGATATGTACAATATACCTACATATCTGTAAGTGCAGTAGTCGCTATCAACACTTTACTTAGTTGATCTTTCCCGCAAACTCAATTTTGATGTCATGGATTTATTTATTCTTCGCACTTTTGTGCGAATAATGAGTAATTGATGTTTGATATAGAGGAAGCGAGTCAAGGACTAACACAAAGTTGTAAACAAGTACAAAAGATACATTTATATATACACGTGTATGTAGATATTATTGAGTAAGATATAGGTTGGTTTTGTATACAGTCGACTCTGCTTATTTGCAACACAAAAAATACAGAAAATTTGTTGCAATTAATCGAAGTTTTCATATAAACGAACTTCTGATAAATGCAACTTTGTTGCACGTTAAGTGCTTGGTATAATTGCAACTTTATTTCCCCTTTAAACGATGTGATGTGAAATATTTCCAAAGATAGAAAAATAAAACATAAATAACCTCGAACAACAAACAAAACAACTTTTAATAATTGTGACAGTTAAAAGGATTGGAACGATGCGATAATGGAATCAAACTTAAAATGGCCGAGTTCAACGCACATCTGAATATTCAAAAAAAAATTGAAATGACTTCTGACAGCTGGCCAATCAAGAGCTTCAAAAATTCAGAATTCTGAATATTCAGATGTGCGTTGAACTCGAACAATGTGATTTTTTAGGTGTGTTCAAAATTCAAAAATGTATGGATGCGTTCAGTGTTTCACTTAAGCGGAGTTGTTTCAGAACAAAAAAAAATTTATGGGGGAAAGAAAAATGTTTCAATTAAAGGGAGTTTTAAAATAAGCGCAGTGCAGTTATCAGTGCTAATTTGTGTGAAATACCCTGAGAAAAAAAACCGTGATAAATTTCTTGTAACTAAGAGTTTCATTTAAGTGGAGTGCATATAGGTGGAGAAAATGAATCAAAATGAAATGGGTTGGGTATGAACGATAAACTGCCTATATTCATGATGTGTGTCGAGTCGAGTGGTAATATGCTACCACTTCAAAATTTTAAGGATCCAATAATTGGATTAATTGCCATGAATTGTCGTGAAAGAAAAAAATATATTAGCGATTGTTTTTATTTTAATCCCAAGAAACCTTGAAATTACATTTTTAATGAATCCAGTATTGCCACACCTTTAATTTGCTTTTTTTTTCTCCTGGGAGGTTTTTTCACCAATCAGTGGCCTCAACGTTAAGAGCGCTACGTCCAGTTTATGGTCGTCATAATCATCCTAGCAGGTCAACAATTGAGCGTCTAGTGGAAAAATTTGAATCCACAGGCACAATACAAAATGTTCCCGTGCCAGTGAGACAAAGAAGTGCCCGTAGTGTCGAGAATATTGCTGCCGCTGAGGCTTCAGTTGCAGAAGGCCCAAATGTGTCTCTCACACGTCGTTCTCAAGCGTTGGGCATTTCTGTGACGTCGTTGTGGCGAATTTTGCGAAAAGATCTTGGCCTACATCCTTACAAGATTAAATTGAGGCAAGAACTGAAGCTGCTTGACTACCAGAAGCGTCGTATGTTCGTGAATTGGGCTGAGCAACAACTTGAAAATGATTCGGATTTTCATCGAAAAATCATCTTCAGCGATGAGGCTCATTTCTGGCTGAATGGCTTCGTCAATAAACAAAATATGCGGTATTGGTCAGGCAGTAATCCACACGTACTCCATGAGTCATCTTTGCATCCCAAAAAAATTATGGTTTGGTGTGGTTTATGGGCCGGCGGCGTCATTGGGCCGTACTTCTTCCGTGATGATCAAGACCGGCACGTTACTGTGAATGGGGATCGCTACCGTTCAATGATAACCGAATATTTTTGGCCCCAATTGGATGATATGGACTTGGAGGACATGTGGTTCCAACAGGACGGCGCCACAAGCCACACAGCGAATGTCACAATCAATTTATTGGAAAACAAGTTTGGAGAACGTGTAATCTCACGAAATCCAGTCCAGTCGCTTGGCCGCCTCGGTCGTGCGATTTGACGCCGTTAGACTATTTCCTGTGGGGCTACGTCAAGTTTATGGTCTATGCCAACAAGCCAGCGTCGATTGATGAACTTCGTACGAATATCGAACGTGAAATTGCAGCAGTATCGGCCGATTTATGCTTGAAAACCATCGAACATTGGGTTCAGCGTCTGGACTTCTGCAAGCGTGCCCGTGGTGGCCATGCAAAAGAAATCTGGGACAATTCTTTGCAAAGAAAATTATATTCCCACAGCATCCCCCTGGTCTATAAAACAAGATGGACAGCAAAATACAAAAGTCTAGTCTAGAGTATTCAGGTAAAATACAGTCGTTGTAATGGAAGCACTGCAAAAATTGGAGGACGAGGGAAACCGTGTCACAAAACAACGAGCCCTTCAACTTACTCGTGTTCGAATTCAACTTTTTTAGTCTCTTTGTTCATTTCATAATAGCTCATTACTCATCAATACTTGAACCAGTCGCAAATATTTAACATTTATCTGACCAGAATTTATTAAGTGTAAAAGATCAATCAAATCATTTTCTTGAACAAGCATTTTAAAGAAGATCGAGGGAAATCCTTTTATCCACTAGAGTAAACGTGATGCGAAACGGATCCATGGTTGCTCGAATTTACGCGTCGCGCGAACCGAACCATTATTTTGGTAATAAATTTGCACGATTTGCATACGTTGGTCATGAGTAAATCTATTAATTATAAAATGGCAAACTAAACTGAGAATAAATCAAGTGACAGCTGTCAAAAAGACTAACTCCGAAAAAAGTATTGCCAGATTGAAAACCACACGTCTAAAAAAAACAACCTTTACTTTTTTTACCATAAGAGAAAAAAAGTGAGAACCTTACAAAAATTGAATAAATTTTCCATGAAATATAACATCGCGTTGAAAATATTATCAAACTATTTACCTTTCCCCCCACTGGGAAACATCCTGCGGGCGCCTATGGTGACAGTCCTACACAGACTGACCATCACACCATGGGCTAGATAATAATTTAATTTTCCTTCAAAAGACAGAAAACCGAAGTCCCATTTTGTGTCCAAATAAATTTCTAAACGATTATTTAAGCACAATGGCATAGAAAACCATCAGTTTGTTGCATCTTCAGAAAAATATGTCATTTATGGGAACATTCTGCACAATTATTGTCAGGTTTTTTAGATATTTGATTTAAAAATGGAAATAAAAAGTGTCCCTATACCTATCTTCAAAAGATTCTTAAGATTTTCATCTTTAAGTGCAGTCGATGCTACAATGTTATTTAACCATTAGATGTTGATACATGATACATCTTAATAAACATACTTAGTAGCCCTTTAGTAAATCTATTTAAATTCATTTTCTAACATAAGCGCATAAATCAAGAACTTGATGCTTATATCTATAGTTATACCTACTTTATTTAACGAACTTATAATGAAATGCGTAGCACACCTTTATAAAATGTGCACATTCCTGATTGACAAGAGTGGTCTGGAGCTCTGGACTGGGCTGGACACGCAGAGTGGATATGTTTATATTTCTGCATTGCCATGACGAAGTGTGAAATTCCATTTATCACCAGACTTGTCAGAAAGACTGAATGTCAACATATTCGTGATAAAATGTCAAACAGAGGCAATAAGTGTCGTCTCGCAATTTCCATGTCAATATGGGTGTTATGGTTACTATTATTATACGTGTGGGTTATTATATTCTGTATTTTCCAAACCCTCTCTCTCTCCTCTTATGACTCATTCTGTCATCAAAAGGCTCAGTAGCTAACAGAAACAAAATCATTTATATGTCATCGCATCACACAAAGATGTTCTCACAATTCAAGGAATATGCGTATGTATGTAGTATATAGAGAGTGTGGGTACTGGTGCTAACGTATCAGTCCTCAACTGGAGTATATATATATAAATATTAAAGAGTAAATAATTAAAAGAAAATGGAAGAATATTTTTCGAAATTAATTAGAGCGAAAAGATTTCTTGTGTGGAAAACACTTCTTCATTAAATCGTAATGTGGGTAGGAAGTACAGTTATTGAAAAAGAATATCATTTTTTGATATCTTATACAAACCAAATCTGTCATTTTTAAAATCTTTTTCCGTAAATTTGTCCGAGATTATCTTCGAAGCAAATGAACTGTTTTTGACGGAACTTATAATTCAGACGGAGGAGTTTCAAAAGAGTGACCTTAGCTTAGAAGCTGGATCTAAATGTCACAAAAAAAAACATTTAATTGAATTTAATTCACTAAAGTCCACTAAATCAAAAGCAATGCATTTATATTGTTTTCATTTTTCTTCTTTTTATAGGCTGATAAAGGGTGTTTTTTTTAAGAGGTGTATAACTTTGAAATGGAATACAACAAAGAAGATTTTTTTAAATTGACATAAAATTTACTTTATTCAAAAGATAATTTTTTGGCATTATAATTTAAATATGATTTCTGGCATATGACCGCCACGAACGGCTCGAACGTAGTCTAATCCAATTTTCGATGACTTTTTCAAACATTTGTGGCCGCAAATCGGAAATAATGCGGCTGATGTTGTCCTCCAAGTGGGCAATCGCTTCTGGCTTATCAGCGTAGACTAGCAACTTCACATATTCCGACAGAAAATAATCAAATGGCGTTAAATCGCACGATCTTGGAGGCCAATTCACGGGTCCGTAACGTGAAACTACGTATATGCGGTAACCAAACGTTTCTTTCAAAAAATCAATTGTGGCACGAGCTGTGTGCCATTTTGCGCCGTCTTGTTGAAATAGGCTCCTGTACATCATAGTTGTTCAATTGATGAAAGAAAAAGACAGTAATCATGGCCCTATAGCGGTCACCATTGACTGTAACGTTCTGGATAGCATCGTTTTTAAGAAGTATACGGACCAATTATTCCACCAAACCAACCAACCAAAAAATAAAGTACACAAAATAGTCAGTGCTTGTGGATATAACGGTGTCTCAACTTACACTTGGGGATTATAATCACTGCAAATGTGACAATTTTGTTTATTGACGCATCCATTCAACCAAAAGTGAGATACATCGCTTAACAAAATTCCCTTATGAAAATTGGGATCAACGGCAATCTTGTTTTGGGCCCATTTTGCACAATTTCCATGCGTTCTTCAGGCATCAGTCTATGTTCATGTTGAAATGCCAAACTAAACTAAAAATAAATCATTTGAAAACTGACAAAATGGCCACCAGTTAAAATAGTGTTGCCAACTTAAAGTTATATACTTTTAAAAAAAAACACCCTTTACAACCTTCATCTAAACTATGTTTTTGGCACGTGGATAAAATATAGACTCCCATAACGAATTTTTTTCAGACTTAAGAACCACATTGTGATCACACAAAAGAGCAAGTTCAAGAGACCATATTTTTTTTTTTAACTTCTCCATTGAAATTTTAAGCTTGATTAAAACCTCGAATTTGTTTCGACACAAAATCAATACATGTCCACTAGAGCAAGTATAGAAAAAGCAAAATAGGGTGTAATGCGTTAGTCTAATTTCTTGGGTACCTAATCATGTCGAAGACAAATTTGTTTTTTTTTGATTTTATGGTTAATTTTTTTAGAAAATTGCACCTCCAGCTGAAGCGGGAACAAAAAGACCCCCATCCATACTATGTTTTTGTGTCCTGGCCTAACCTCTCGTTTTTTGTCGCTTCTTATTCGAATCACCCTTTACATTTTCAAGTATAGGCACATGCGTCCCAGTCGTTAATTTAATTTTCTAAAATAAATTATGAATCAACGTTTTGAAGATTCACCCTGTCTAATTTGAACTCAATTGATTTAAAATTGGATACAAGAACAACTACTATAAATCCTTAATGTCTTAATGATTTATCATGCGCCGAGAAGACGTTCAATATACAATTTCAATCATTTCATTCGCATCCACTCCATCCACACTCCTTAAATAATTTTCACGTAACAAAAACCAAAATCAGATGTCCTATATTCGCAAATTATAGTTTAATTCATCTCTGTTGTTTGTTTCACCGTGAAAACGTTGCAAAAAAAAATATTTTCACTCATACACATAGTAGGTATACTCCTCTCGGCTCGCTCGCCGGTTATCTAATTGATTTGTTACAAATTAATTTCACCCAGACACTGATTGATTCGTGTTCCGTTTGTGATGAAAAATTCGCAACTGTCACTCAATCTAATAAATGACATGGCATAGACGGTAGACCTCCCGACAAAATAGATTGGCGTGCTACTATAATATAGGTGAGACGATGACGACCGACAACCAACAACCAACAACCGAGGAGGCGATTGACGCGACGACGATGCTTTGCTTATAGAGAATACCACACCACACCTCACTTTCTGCGCTCACCTCAATATTATTGTAGTCGTCCGATCCGATAGTCAAATTAATGAAACATTATCAAAACGAAGAATTGTCTCATGGCGGATGTGGGAGACGCCACCACACCACACTACACCATACACAACAAAACGAACAACCGAGAATGGCCACGTCAGAGTCAGGCGTTGTGTCGTCAGTCGCCAGACAGACACGCTTCCATTATTAGTGATTCATTCGAAATTCTATCATCTAACAGATCTAATTTGTTTATATTTTTGGAACGAAAACATGGATGGGAACCAACAGAAAATGATCTTGTGTATCCGGAAAGTCATTATAAATTCCCCGAAATGTTTTCGATTTTATGAAGTATAGTGAGCTGCTTTAAGGCTCTATATGATTAGTCATTATGGTGGGGCAGAGTTCTCCCATGGCTATATCTATAGATCGTGCGTATTTTTTTAAAATTTCTACAAAAAAAAATTATTTTTATTGTTGGCCTCGTTAATTATTATTATAATTGCCAAATTTGTGGGGGATCATTCGGCTATTAAGAGCTTATTTGTCACTCACAACAACAAGACAGGGTCGGAGTTGTTATAATATAGAATATAACAGGAAAAAGTCTGCGAAATTTGAGGACTATGAAATGTTGAGTGCATCATGTAGCATGTTGTAAGTTCAGTGAAACAGTCGTCGCGTCGTGAAGGGCCTGACCTGCACGGAGGCACAGAGGCATGGAGACACGGATGCACGGAGTCAAGGAGGCATGGGGTGCGGAGGCACGGAGGCATGTAGGCACGAAGGCAAGGAGGCTTTTTTGTGAAGCTTAAAACCAAATTTGTACAACCTCACAACTTTTTTTTACCAAAGATATTCGTAAAATGTTTAGTAAGAGTATTGGTTAGTGCGAAGGACTGTCATACCGGAGGTCTAAGTTCGATTCCCAGCCTCGAACACTTAAAATTAAAAAAACCTTCGTCTTGCGAGAAAATGACAAATGCTGCAAGAATATCCCTTGTCATGAATAAGTGCCTCTCACCTTAGCCATTAAGATTCGGCAGAAAATTGTAGGTCCCCTCTATTCCCGCAAACAAACATCACACACACTGGAATGGTTGAGAGTTGTAAGTCACTATAGGCCCTGGTTCTCCACGAGCTGTCACGATTACAATTTTATATATTTATTCGTAAATATCATTTTTTTTTTCAGCATTCAATACCGAATCAATACCTTGGCTTCAGCAGGCCTCTACTTCTAAGTCCACTCAAGCTGCGCTCCTCTGGCAGAACTGAATGTTTTACTAAACGGCATGATTAACAAGAAACGAATAAACTTGGATGCTTGGCTTGGACCAGACCCCAACAAAACCCAAATAGCAACATAGGATGAGGGTGCACCACTCACTAACAACTACAACCCCATCCAAGGTTAAACCAAAAAAAAACCGATACAAGTTTCTTGAAACTCCCAAAGAATCAATAGGAACTTCGTTGGATGTCGAAATGCGCAGAGGACACAGCTCGGTCCTACAAATCATCAAATGAGATTTGTGCCAATGTCACTATTGGCCACCACCTGGTTGTGGATTGTCTGTTGCGTGATTTGGCCCCAAAGACTGTGACATTCATTCATTGGTGGCGGTATTTGGATTCATAAAAGATGTTTCCAACCTCCAATCCTCCCTTCATCTGTTCCTGTAGCCGATCGATCTTCTGGACGGAGGATGATCGTTTGTACCACGCAACCGAGAGCATAGTCATTGACAATGGGTTTTTTTGTGTGGAATGGGGGGTCCCACAATACAACTTGTTTATTGGCCTAGACTACGTATATATGTATGTTCATAGCTTGCGTGATCAAAGATCAATGGGAAATGAGGCGAACAGCAATGTTAAATTCCTTGACACAAGACACACAGTGGCGATGTTCACTTGTTTCTATCCAAAGCCAAAGGGATGTTTGTTTCTTTCGTTTCGTTTCGTTTCGTATCAAGAATCGGATTGCCGGCAATAATTGCCCATTGGTAGGTATGTATCGTGTATGTAGAGGTATATTATATTCCCCAGGTTGTGTTTGGCTATCACGCAACATCCCTTTGTTTTGCGGTATCTATACAGAATAAATTACGCCTTGATCCGCAAGGAGCTATGGTGTGGACTGTAGAGACATCGTCGCGGTCGGTTGGTAGGTCGTTTAAAACCTTCGTGTTCAAGTACTTTTGGAATACCCTTTGCTGCCACCTGTTGTTTTAGTCGATTGCTTGCGCTGAGAGCAGAGGAAGACGATAAGACGACAAGCAAATGGGACATTTTATTTTATCTTGAATGTGGTTGTTCTTAATTGCATGTTGAGATATGTAGGTGATTAAATCTTCCAGTCAAGATAACGTTTACGTTTTAAACTATACTAAAGTTCCTATGGAGATGTTGTTAAATTGTTTGTGAAATAGGCGACATACAGTCTTTTGGAAATCTTATATATAGTTTGGAGTAGTGTAGAGATCGATGGAGGAAAAACAAACTCAGCTTGAAGTTGACATTTTAGAAGGGGTATTGTTCTTTCTCAGGAATGTTTGGGAAACTGCACGGGTTGGTTCAAATAAGAACAAAATAGAAACAAAACTTTTTAAAAGTATCTAAACCTTTTTTTAACAAAATTTAGCACTGATGGATCACATGGAGTTGCTCTTACAAGTTCAGGGCTTAACTTATCTTTTAATGTGTAAGGGGGCATTTGTAAAGGAGGGATGGGTGAGTCTTTTCGCCCCGTTTAGCTGGGAGGGGCAGTTTTCTAAATTAACTTAAAAACACAAATTTATTTTATTTATTATATTTTTAAAAAATGTTATTTTAGTAAAAAGTTTTTTGAAAAATTTATTTTCACACTCAAATTTCGATACAAAAAGTGTGGTGTCATATTTGCAGCTCTATTCTTTTAAAAATTGTATTTGGATTAATTTGCAAAAACGAATTTTTATATGAAACATTTTGAAAGGTTTTTGTATGGTTTTGGGGGGGAATTGCTCCCTTTGGCCCACTCTATCATCCGCTACTGAACCAATTCCTTAAATTGTTAAAACAACTCCTAAAAATGTTTAATCACAAAATGCGAAACGTCTTCAGAATTATTGAATAAAATGAATCTATGGCAAAAAAAAAATTTTTTAAATCGTTGAAGCGGTTTTCTATAAAAAAAAAAATAATAAAAAGCACAGTTTGGATGCCATTTTTAATTTTTTCATAAAATTCACCTTAAAACTAATTTTCCAAAAAAAAAAATTCATTAACTCGTTTTGAAAAAATGCATTTTCTAGTGTTTTTTTTTGTAAATTTGTCCCTTCCTATATAAAAATGGTTCTCTGACAAGTAGAGTTAATAACAGTTTTTGGTAAATTTTAGTTTTACCAAAATGCCTACCATTGCTACAGTAGTACATAATATGCAAACATTTTAATCAAAATCGTTACACCCGCTTTTGTTTTTTGTTGGAAAGGTATTTCTAGGGAAATAGCTTCAGAGATATTTTTTTTCAAATTTCTTTATTTATAGGGTGAAGTAGAGTAATTATAAAAAAAATAGCTTAAGCGATTTTGTAGGGTGAAATGAGGTAAAAATAAAAAAATATCTGATTTGAAAGGTTGCGTTTTTTAGTAAATGGCCTTAGATATTTTTTTAGGAAATTTGCATTAATAGTGTGAAATGAGGTAAAATGAAAAGTGGCATCTGATTGTTTTTGAAAGGATATTTAAAAAAAATAGCTATTTACAGTGTGAAATGGGATAAAAACAACACATTTGTTTTTGATTACAAAAAAATCTTCCTGTGTTGGGAAAGTAATAAAGGTTGGACTTAGAATATCGATTTTTTTTTTACATATTTAGCCATTCATAACGGTAAGTAGGTTAAAACCTATAGAGTATCTAATTTTTCGATTACAAAAATTAGCTTGAATATTTATTTATATATTTTTTTTGTAATTTGTATGCGAAGTTTAGGTTAGTCTGACCGTGCGAAGCCGGTCGGGCTAGCCAGTGTACTTATACATCTTACTTACAGGGTAAAGTAGAGTGAGTACGACATAAACAGTGGACTTGGGATTTTCAGTGTGTTTCTTGAAATGAGAATGGATGGGATCTTCCCGTGGTCTATTCTTCCTTGAATCGAAAAGCGTAAATATTTTTGATAGGCTAAAAATTCAACCATTTTCGAGAAAAGCGAAAATAACAAAAATATTCTTTGGGAGGTACCATTAATAACCATTTTTTTCAGAACCATTTTTTTTGTATTGAAAGGCAGCTTATAAAGGGTGTTTTTTTTAGACGTGTAGTTTTCAATCTGGCAATACTTTTTTCGAAGTTCGTCTTTTTGACAGCTGTCACTTTATTTATGCTCAGTTTGGTTTGCCATTTCATTATAAATAGACATAATCTTGAACAACGCATGCAAATTGTGCAAAATTCTCTCGAAACGATATCGTTTTTGACCCCAATTTTTCACAAGATTTTTAAGCGATGAAGCTCATTTTTGGATGAATGGCTACGTCAATAAGCAAAACTATACCGCATTTGGAGTGTAGGTAATCAGTAAGTCATTGTTGAAACGCCGTCACATCCTCAAAAAGTCACTGTTTGGTGTGCTCTATGGGCAGAGGGAATCATTGGTCCATATTTCTTCAAAAATGAAGCCGGCCATAATGTTAAAGTCAATGAGGAACGCTATAGAGCCATGATTAATAACTTTTTCGTGCCTAAATTGAAGGATGTTGATGTGGACGACCTTTGGTTCCAACAAGACGGCGCTACATGCCATACAGCCAACGAAACAATCAATTTATTGAAGGAAACTTTTGGTGAGCGTATATTATCTCGCGTCGTGGGCCTGTGGCGTGGCCTCCAAGATCGTGCGATGTAACATCGCTGGATTATTTTTTTGTGAGGTTATGTGAAGTCGCTTGTCTAGACAGAAGAGCACGAGACGATTGACGTCTTGAAAGAGAATATTCGGCACGTTATTGCTGACATACGGCCCCAATTGCTGCAAAAAGTGGTCGAAAATTGGGCCTCTCGGCTGAAATTTATTCGAGCCAGCCGCGGTGGCCACTTGCCCCAAACATTTTTTAAAAAATAATGGCAAACCCTTATCTTTATAATAAAGCTAAATACTCGGCCATAACATTAAATTATATGCGTTTTATTTCTTCTTGAAAACCATACAACTAAAAAAAAACACCCTTTACATATATTGAAATTGATTTAATTTAAAAAAAAAAAAATCTGTGGAGCTGATTTTGAAAAAAATAATATCCTTTTTGGCCAAAAAATCTTATAACGTTATTTTTGGTGGCAAGTTTAAAGAAAATCGACCCATCTGTTTAGGCTTTAGTCGAACATATAGACAGACAGACAGGCGGACGTTTTTTGCAAGACCCAGCATTTGTCCAATGTCAAGTTTGATAAAAATCCCGACAGTCGATTTTTTTTACGAATCCAAACAAGCCATGTTACTGTTTGTATGGAAAAATGTGCTGAATTGGCGATAAGCTTTTGAATAAAACACGCCTATTTATGATTCGATTCAACAAAGTGAAATAAGAATTCTTATGATTTCAAAAACAATAACGAAAGAATATTTCCCTCTGAAAACATCGAAAATTCCATAGATTCTTATGTGTCTTCTTTTATCTCATTTTCATTTTCATTTTCATTCACTTAACCTAACAACTTGAACTTGTAACACTAACCTCTGCGCTGTGCGCGCTTCCTCGCAATAATTTTCGAGTTGCCGTTCTGTTTGGAATACATATACGTCGAGTATACACATTTCTCTGATTTCTATTTTTGAGACTTCTAATTGCGAGATTACGACCCAGTTCTATATATGTATTGTTTAAGCCCAAATAGATTCGAGTAAATATTTAAACAATTTAACGTGCGGGTGTATCGTTCGTTTTGTAGAACTCTGCTTAATTACGTCTGGTTTGCTAGCTATGCAAAGCGTTCTGCAAATATTAATGTTTCTTATGATGCCTCCAAATAATGCCAAATATATGTACATACGTATTGTGTCTTTTATTAATGTGCGTCGTCGATATTTACGTATGACAATAATATGTATTTTTATACCGACTTCGATAAAGGTAGGTGCTCGTATACGTAGGTAAGGTAGGTAGGTATACACAGAGCAAACATAAGGAAACTCAAGACAGCAAGACGCACTACTTCTCTACGTCAAGCACTGACGTTATTGTGAGTTGTGAGCTTTTCTTATATTATTTAAAAAAAATTTATCAGGGATTCACGGTGAGAACTGCTAGATGACGTTCTCACGATTTTAGTATTTTTTTTTTTTTTGTTGAAAAATACTGACTTGCGTTCATCTGCATGTTATTGTAATCCAAGGATCTGATCATCATCTCATCCTCGGGCATGAGGCCTGTCGCGATGTATTTTATACAAGCGACAAGTAAACAAAAGCGCAAGATGTGCGCATGCGCATCAGCTAAATAAGAACGTGCGGAGCTCAATTATGGACTCTGCTGATGTTAGCATAGCAAGCTCACTGCTCGCCAGAACGTCTCTGGCGATCCACCAACCACGTCTCAGGGCCTCGGAATGGACCTCATTAGTTGAAGGCATGCAATGTTAATTTCCAGGGGCAAGACAAACCAAAAATCGGGAAATTGAAAAACAAAAAAAAAACTTTTTCAAAACAAGAGGCAGGGTCGGTCGGTTGGTTGTTGTTGTTTCGCGAAACGCTGCACTGGCAATACAACGATGCAGCATACAGTAAGTTGTTATGTAGATATGTGGCCCCGGTCAGGGTCCAGGGATTCAATTTTCTAAAGGAATGTTGATTCTCGCACTGACGATGACGTGACGATGACGGTGCTGGTGCTAGTGCTAGTGCTAGTGCTATAGTGGTGGCGGTGATGGCGATGGCGGTTCTCGAATCTTTTGGTTGGCCAAGAGAGTATACAGGTACATTAAAGTCGTGCACATTTTGCTTAGCATGTCTTTTGGACGAATGACACACACGTCGTCGTTGTAGTCGTTGAAGTCGTTTTGGAGAATGAAATTCCAGGATGCTGCGGTCATTATTTTAATGGGTAAGGATGTGATTAAACATTTTGATGTTGGTGGAAGTCTCTTTTCACTCCGCAAGTATGAATATCCATCCAGGGAATAGCTTTGCTCCTTTCTCCTTCATCTCCATCCATGCCCGCCCGCGCGCCGGCCGCGGTTTCAAATTTCGAGACGATTAGGAAAAATTAAATTTTACCTTTCACGACCAACTTAAAACTCATTAAGGTTCAAAGTAATTTTCTGTGGTTGAGGGTTATTCTTATTATGTTATAGCTGAGTATAATTTTTGACTTATTTGGTAGAGGTTATGAATGTAGGTAGGTATATAGGGGGAAAATAATACATTATTGACTCTAAAGAAATATGAACTTGGCAGGTTGAGATAATATCTGCAAAACATTATATAAATAATTGTTCGTTTTGAGGTTAAGAAAAAAGTTATGCAAAATTGTGTAAATGTGGTATTGTGTAAATAATAAGTTGTATAGGGTATATTTTGATGGAGGAAAACCATTAAGGGGCTGCTGTTTGTCACAAGGAAGTATATAAATAACAAAAGGGTGAAATTTTAGTATCGCCAATTCCAAAAACATAATAAATAGGTACCTATCTACATCTCTGGTAAAATAAAAAAAAATGCGAGTTGGTAAAAACGTTTCATTTACCATTAGAATATTCTACAAAAAAATTTAGTATGGAAGAGTGTTTTTTTTGGGAAGCACTGCGTTATCCCGCAAATCACGCTATAAGTAGTAGTAAAAGTGATTTTATTGACATTAAATGCAGATACATAAATATATAATTTAATACAAATTTTCACAAAAGGCATTGGCGATTTGCCGTCAGCCGAAAAAAAAGTTCTTTATATACAATTTCTTCATAGAGTATTTAAGTTTATGAGTTCCAATGAATTAAAAAGAAAAAATAGAATAATAATATTGTATGTGATTTTAAAATGCTTCGTTGGTGATTTGTTGGCGATATTTAATGGCAGATTTCAGATAGGCATAGAGAACTTTCCAATTTTCTCCGTTCAGGACGCGAATAGTTTCTTCTGATGACAGCGTGATTTTACCCCATAATGCTCTCCGGATTGAGTTTAGGACGGGACAGATTCCAATAAAATGAAGTATGTCTTCTGTGCTACGCAGGTTGCACAAAGTACATTCGGTGTTTACATCGTTTCTATAAGACACATAGTTCAGCTTGATTAGCTCACCTCTGGCTTTAAATATCGTTGATATAAAATCCAAACTATATTGGTCATCAAAGTAGTTTTTTCCACAAAGATCGTGTTCCAGTAGCTTATAAGTGTTTCTTGTTTGGCTTTGGTGACTTCGTGTTTTAAACGCAATTCTTGACGCTTCTTCAATTTTCGTTAAAAGCAGCTGAAGGTTAACGCTCAGCGAACTATTTCTTTGTTCAACAATCTGTTGACAATCTCGTCCATTCGGTGAAGAATTGTAGGTTTCTTTCTTTAAGAAATGAAACAATTTTATTTGTTAGACGATGGCTTTGTTGTCCCATAATTTTTACAATGTTAGTGAAGTGTAGTCGAAGTGTGTGAATGTAGAGTGGAGGTAGACCTGTTTCCAGATGCAACATGTATGTTGGTGTATTTTCTGGTAGTTTGAAAATTCTATTAATAAATTATCTTAGCAGTATTTCAACTTCTTCAAATTCAGAAACACCCCAAACTTGTGCTGCGTAGTACATAATTGACTTCATCACCGCTTCAAAGATTTTAAATTTCACACCTGGAGCAATAATACCTTTGCTTAAAACGTTATTCCAAGTACAGTTTATTGCTTTTTTGGACTCATTGAGTTTTTCTTCGAGATGTTTCTTGAAGGACAGTTTTGATGTGACCAAAACTCCAAGATACTTATATTGTTTGAACGTTTCAAGTTCCTCATCTTGCCATGTCCACCTTTTGTCTCTAGCGTAGCGACCTGTTCCATTTTGGAAAACCATGATTTTCGATTTATTCGTATTTAATTGGAGGTTCCATACTGTACAATACCCTTGCAGTTTATTTATCATAATTTGAAGCATGTTTGGTATTTCCGAAAATATGACAATGTCATCTGCGTAAAGAAGAAGTTTTATTGCAAAACCATCAAACACTATGCCTCCAGGCAGAAACGTAGTTAAATCATCTAAATAAATTGAAAACAGTAGAGGGCTCAAGAGACAACCTTGTTTTACAACTGTTGTTGATTGGAACCAGCTGAAAAGAGTGTTTCCGTCCCATATTGCGGATATATTTTCTTCATACAGTTTTTCCAGTATCATTAACATTTTTGTTGAAACTCCAAGGTTGCTTAGTTTGAAAAATAGTGCTCTTCTGTCGATGCAATCAAAAGCTGACTTGAAATCTAGAAAGAACGCATAGAGTTTTTTTCCCTGGTCCAGATATTTCCGAGCGATGCTTGTCAAGCAGAATACATTATCGATCGTACTGTATTCTTTTCGAAAACCAGCTTGGAATTCACTTAGTAGGTTGTTTTGGCTTACCCAATCTGTAAGACGTTCTAGTAAGATTCCTGTGAAGAATCTATTTAAAAAAAAAAAAACGAAAAGTGACCTCGCAATTACAAAATCCCGCTTTTAACAATCTCGCACTTAAAAATCTCGCATATATCACAAGAAATCTCGCACACAATTGTTCAAGAACACCTTGTTCACATCATGTACGCCTGCGTGACTCATAAAAGCGCAATAAAGTACCAAATTTTGCTCTGAATTTATTGTATTGGAATTAATTTGATGGCACCACATCGTACAACCTATTTTATATATGTAATTGCTATTTTTTAATTGCGAGATTTTAGTTTGTATTTACGAAATTGTAAAAAGCCGGGTTTTCGTATTTGTGAGATTGTGAAAAGCGGAATTTTGTATGCGATATCACGATTTACGAATGCGAGACTTGAATTTACAAAATTTTTTAGACAGACCGCTTTATTGAGGGGATGACATAAAAACCAAAACGATACGACTGATGCCCTCAAAAAAGTTATAACCGTTTGAATGCGAGAATGATTATATTTTCAGTAAATCCTTCTATACACATGTATATCTCTCAAAAAAGTAAGAGGTTCGTTGTGCCACTCTAACAACCCCACATTGTCACAAGGATCATCATTGCAGCTAGAACCTAGAAGAACGTGTTGGATAACAGCGTACTCTGGCAGGCTTTTAAAACCAGTGCTATTTGATGGTGGGTAAAACGTACAAACTGCTCCGCCACAGCCAATTTTCAAAGAGATAGTGCCTTTCTAAGCTTAAAAATATCAGGTACTAGGCAGAGAGAAATATGTGATCTTGAGTTTTTTGACAAAATAAGTATTCAACTGTCCTTTTTACATACAAAAAATATTCATTTATTTTTTAATATTTATTGATATGCAGAAAAAAGATTTACATATAACAAAATTGTAGAAAATTTAAACTGCAACAAATTTGTTAAATATAATTTATTTAAATTTTTATATTAAATATGCAAAATTTTCAAAAATTTGAATTTGAAAAAAAGTGTGATTTTTTTTTTTATTAACAACAATATTGATAAATTGTTCCCACAACAAAAACTGGAGAATTTAATTCTCCGCACTTTTTGTATTATAAACTTTTTTGAAGGGCCAACATGAACTGAGATATTTCATAAAAACTAAAATCCAAGATGGCAGTCGAAGGGTGAATTTCATGAGTGCAATTCATCATAGATTATAATGATCTTCAACGTACTCTATTTTGAATACATAAAAGAAATTGGATGTGGTAGAAATTGCTGGCTAGCCCATATAGAATTTCGCATAAATACACTGCACTATTAATAAAACCTGACATTACGATGATAGATAACTTGAAAAAAAAAAAAATGGGTACGGGAACTCCACCTGTCTGTAGTATATTGTCTATAATGTCTGTCTTTACCTCGACGAGAGTTACCACTGGGAGATTTTTCTAAAAATAACACATTTTTTCA
Source organism: Leucozona laternaria (assembly GCA_932273885.2). NCBI lineage: Eukaryota > Metazoa > Arthropoda > Insecta > Diptera > Syrphidae > Leucozona > Leucozona laternaria. The sequence goes on along the minus strand of OW026368.1, from coordinate 29,352,743 downwards.
CGACCATTTAACCTCAAGAAAATTTAAATTTATTTGAAACAAAGAAATAAATAATAAATAAGGATATTTATAAAAACTTGTTTTCTTTTTTTCAGAAATGTAAGACTGAATATTAACTACTTTGGACATATTATGCATTAAAATGTTTCAACTTTATTCTTAATTTTCTGTTAAGTTTTCTTTTATAATACATTAAAAAAAAACTTTGGATAGGTATTTCTTACTTAAATTCGTATTTTTTTTTAAATGTTATAAATTTATTTTCAAAAGGACTCATTTATTTTCAAAATGACACATTTTTTCATTCAGAGGGACACATAAGTAATTTCGCCTGCGGTAGCGCACTGACCTCGACTTACAGCCTAAACGACAGAAGCGATTGTCTTGAAATTTTGAGTAGAAATTGGATTTGTATCAGCTCTTAAAATAACGGTACCTGCCATACATCCGTTATGATAAAAATAATTTATGTCAGAAACGACTTTAACGATATTGATAAAACAAAATTGCTTGCACTATTGTAGTTATTTTATGTATTTGGAAATCTCCTCAATGGTTTGGCCGATTCCGATGAAAGTTAGAAAAATTTTCAAAAAAAAAATAATAAATTTTATTTTTTTGAAAACGTGTCGATATATTTTTTTCTGAAATTACGTTTTTAGTTGTACATTGTTAAATACTTAAAAATGCCATCCCAACTTTTTTTAAATGTTCAAGAAGTATTGTACATAAGAAAAAGCAGCTCCAACGATTTTACAATTTTTTTTTTCATAAATTAATTTTTTTTCTAAAATAATTCAGACGACCGGCGTTGTTCATTTTTTAGTTTTAATATTTTCTGGAGTTGTTTTAGCATTTAAAATAACTAGTTTCAGCTTTCTCAAAACTAGAAGACATTCAAGCATCTGATTTTAATTTTTTGACTGAAAATTGACAAGAGCATGAAATTATAAAAACAAAAACACAAATAACTTAAAATTTTTAACAAAATTAGTTTGAACATAATTTTTATTCTTCAAAATTTTGAGTTTGAAAATTAATTTTTCAAAAACTGCTCACTAAGTAAGTAAGTAAATAATTTTAATTCCATTATAATTACAAAAACAGTTGTGTTGGTTTTTTAAAATTAATTTTGACAATAACTTATATTAGTTGCATGTCAGGCTAAAAAGGCTTTAATAAATTAATACATTATGAGCTTTCGTTCTTAAAAAAATTCATTAATTATTTGAAAGCGATATTTAAGTGCAGATTTTAGAAACTGATATAAATTTGAACTGGGATCTGGTTAACTGATGGCTTCCGAGAAATAGCTTCCTGTATCCGCTGAATATGGGGCAAACTCCGACAAAGTGGTATGTATTCTCAGATGCATCGAGATTACACATCATACATAAGCCAATGGTGTGGCTTTGAAAGGTTCTAGCATTCAAATTGAGTAATCCACAGCGTGCTTTAAGTATAAGGCTAATCATCTCTTGTTAATTCGTATCTGAAATGTAGTTAGGGACATCGCAGTAGGATAAGTTGCTGTATTCGTCATGGAACTGTGACTGCTGTGCATTGTTTATGAATATACTCCAGTGTTTCTCTCTGAGCTTACTTAGTAGCATATTTTGTGCGTTACGTGTCACCGATATACTAAATGAAAACGAATATGCAATTGAGGCTTCTGAAAAAAGCTTCATCCATTCATTGGCCCAGTAGATGTTCTTCCGAATTATAATTTCCGATAGTATTTTGGGAAGTCTATTATTCGGTAGTTCCATGACTCGGGATATAAAGGAAAAGTGCAGTTTGAGTGTTGACAAGAAAAATTTTTTCATTCCGGTTTCTATATGTAGAACATAGTTTGGCGTGTTGTTAGGCAAAAGGAAACATCTTTTCAAAAAAGAAACGTTGAAGCTTTTCTACCTGAACATATTCCTTATAGCCCCACACTTGAGCGCAGTACAGAATTATTGTCCTTGAAGCCGCATCATGTATTTTGAATTTCGCTGAATGTCGAATCGTATAAGTCATTCAAAAAGAGGATAAAAAGCAGTGCACTCAAAACACATCCTTGTTTGACACCTTTGTTTGTCGGAAAAGATTCTGATCTACTTTTGCCATCCCATACAGCAGCTGTAGTGTCTTTATAGATTGATCTTAAGATGTTAATCATTTTTGAGGAGATACCAAGTTAAGCTAATTTGTAAAAATGAGCATTTCTGTTTAAGTTGTCAAATGCAGCTTTTAAATCAACAAAAAAACGCGTAAAGTTTCTTCTTTTGGCTCAACTGCAGCTGGATAAGACAAGTTAAGTTGTAGATCTGGTCAACTGTGGAGTAATTATTGCAATATGCAGCTTGATATTCATTCAGAATGTTGTTTTCTTCAACCCAAACTGTAAGCCTATTCAGAAACACAGACGTAAACACTTTATATAGCGTATCCAAGAAGGATAGTCCACGATAGTTTATTACATCATAAGCTTTGCCCTTTTTGAATAAGGGATATATAATCGATTGTTTGAACGAGGAAGGAATGGTAGCTGTTTCGAAAATATCGCTGAATAACCTATAAACTTCATCAATTAGTGCAGGGCTGACATTTTTATAAAATTCATACGGTATCCCATCTATACCAGGAGCTTTTTTGTTTTTAGATGTTGTGATAGCTAAACGAAGCTCGTCCATCTCTATACGTCGATCCACTAAAATAACTTTGTTTAAAAAAAAAATAAAAGAAGAGATTTTAAGCTTTACAAAAAGGTATAACGTGGCGTTGTTAGTGTTACCGTTGTTTTTGGGATCGTTACGAAATCCGCAGCATGAAATTCCGAAAATTAAAAATACAACAAAATCCCGCAAGAGAGTACGCTGCGGGATTTTCCATACTTTTAAAAAAAAATACTATTGGAAGAATTTCGATGGTGATTTCGAATAAATTAATACAATTGGAAGAATATTGGTGACTTTGAATATAACCACCTCCAGAAGCTTTGTCCCAGATCCAGAACCTCCGTCGCAGTTCCAGACCCAAGGCCAGAACCTATTTTCCAGGTCTAGGAGCAGAACCGAAATCGCAGTTCCACCTGCAGAACCTCCCCCGTCAGACCCACTGCTGTCAACCGATCAGATCATCAGACACCAGACCATAAAATAGAAAAAATAGTAGGAAACTTCGTTCTTCGTCATCCTCATACAATCGGGCACCAATTTTTATGGGAAAGAAAAATTGTATGCGCTGTCGCATTAGATCCTGCGGGATTTTGTGATACGGATTTTGTGATGCGGGATTTCGTACCCAACTCATAATTCAAATTTCGTTTTTGGGACTGAAAAATATTTTATGTTTTGTTTGAACAATTTTACAAATTTATTCTATTAAAAAACTAAGAATTAGTACAAAGTAACTAAGATTTAAAAAAGTAACAAGAGCTACCGAATTTAGACAAAGTCTTTACTCAAGATATTGTGTTAAGCTATACATTTAAAGTAATTTAAGATAGGTGTTCCTCAGGTCCAGTGCGAGATTAAAGTTAAACCCGAGTAAACTCATCAAATTTGGTGAGTTGACTCAGGATTAACTGGGTAGATGCTTTTGATGTTTTATCCACCGAGTTTTTTCAGTATTTTCGCATGCATCTTCCACTGAAAAACTGCTTCTGTGATTGATTTACTTCTATAGAGTTCGCTTAACTCTGGTTTAATTCAACCGTCTATCCATAAATCACGAATATCAACATAATCATAATGGAATTTTTGAAATATTCAAAACTAATTTCATTGCTGATGTTGATCGAGACTTGCTCCAGGCTCCAACTAATTAAGGTTTTTTTAATACACCATAAATAATTTCATTAAGATTGTAGTATTTAATGCTAACTGACAGATTCCCCCGTTGTGCTTGTGGCCAATATAAAAGTCGCATTTAAAGACCAACGTTATACAATGTAACTGACTTAATTTGCATCACGGATCCGATCCAATCCGATCCAATTAGTTAATCCAGCATGATAAAGCTTAATGGCCCACCTTAAGTGTCTTGAATTTTAAAGAAATTTTAATTTCCGGTAGCCGCATAATGTCGATGTATATAACCATTATCATTTTGTTAACAGAATCTCTGACTCTGTTTGTTGTATATTCATGCATTTCGATTAAAAATTATTGTAATTTATTTTGTGGGCGGAGTAAGTTGATCGCGCAGAGTAATAATATACATACATAATACAATTTTTTTTTTATTATTTTTTTTTTTTAAACAAATTCAAATGAAGGAATAAAATTAAAAAATTAAAATTAATACAATTAATAACTTGCGAGAAATTATTCCATAAACAACCTAATTGCACTTGAAGCGCATTCTAAGAAGCTAGTTAAGCAACCTGTCTGTCCAACAGCAGGAGGCTGATTCGTGTTTCTGCCTTTACCGTCTCGCTGACCGTTCTCGTCAATATAGTGGGGCAGTTTTAATCGAAGAATTGGAAATAATTCAAAAAAATTAGTGAATAAATAATTTCGAAATCATGTTAAAACCTGATGTTACTATGGGCGTTAGGCAATAACGCCCAAATCGATTTGGAAATATCGCCCAAAAAATTCTGAGCAATTGTTTTTGATTTTTTATTTCTCGATTTGGGCGTAATTTCCATTTTTTTAAAATTATTTTAGGGGAAAACCGACCAAAATAAAAATTTTAAAAGTTAAATGAGAAATAACGCCCAAAATTGGAAATATCACCCAAAAAAATTCAGAGAAATGAAATAATGTCCAAATTCATTTCACTTCTTCACTTTGAATCCTAAACGGTTGGGTAGATTTTATTTCTGAAAAATATCCCGGGAACCAATTATGTGAAAATGTGAACGCATTCAGAACATATTTTTTTATTTTAAACATTTTAATTCACCCCACCAACATTCTTAGGTTAAAAGTTGGCCCAATTAATCAATATTTTTAAAGGAATTAGAAACAAAATTAAAGCAGCTTTATTAACACTTGTTGGCATTTTACTAGTTTTAAATCGTAAGTTGGAATTTAATAACAATATCTATTGAACAAGAAATATTAGATATATTTAAAAAATTACAGAAACTTTAATTAATCAAATTTCCTATTTGTTGAAAGAATTGTTAAAATTGACATAGAATTTTTGTACGTGCTACAGCAATTTTAAACACGTATAGAATTTCGCTTGTTAAACAAGCCCTTGTTGCATTGTGTTGAAGGGCCCTGGTTGACACTAGCCGTTTTTTTTTTGTTTGCAGAATGGAGTTTTCATACAAACTATCAATAACACGTATGCAATTCACGCCGATGGCACAGTTTTTCTCGGTGTTTAGGTTAAGCTCCGAGAATTCTCCGTGTTTAGCTAAGCCCGAAGGGGATAAGTTGTTGTTGCATTTACCATGTAAATTGCAGGACAGGGCGTCATTTTTTTCGACCATTTTACTCGGGCCTTGCAAAAAAAACACCACTATTATTCCACTTCCTTAAAACCTACATATGTAATTGTTTGCTTCTGTCGTTTTCGAGTGGACGTTCGGAGCTACTCCTTTTTCACTCCTTTTACTCCAAATTTCCCATTTTTTATAGGAATGGAACAGTTCCGAAATCCAAACGAAAACGACATTAGATTCCACTTTTAATTTCATTTTGTTCCACTGTGTAACTTGTAGTCAGTCATTGTCGCATGTCATGTCATTGATTCAGTTATGGCGTAAAGCAAAACGTTGACACTCCAATTAATTTAATGGATGCACATTAATAATACAACAATCAATAATTGTTCTGCATATTTTCGTACATTTGTGTGTATGTATGTACCTACTTTATTTTTTTTGTTGTTGTCATTATTTGATGGATATTAATTTATTAAAACAATAAAAATGAGGAAAAATAAATAAAAAAACCAGTGCAAATGCGATTGGAAGCAAATTGTTTAGCAGATTTATGTGCATGCATAACTCTGACTCTGCTCAGTAGGGATCCCTATCCCCACTTGAGCACAAGATGAATCAATGAGTTATATGATTTATGAAGGCGGCCTTGCGGAATGCATTAGCATTAGATTTTGGCACATGGAATTATTGCTATTGGTATACTGGGCGACCGACGACTCTCTCCATGACACCATGGGTTTGTTTTGGTGACATCTGGTGAGCGCAGCCGCCAAAGGCAACCTCCGGGAGAAGCAAAAGTGTTTTCGTGATGATTAATTGAAAATTACTGTGTATAAGACAATGCATTATATCTTGGAAGAAATAGAAAGTAGGAACGATTTTTTTTTCAAAACCAATATTGTATATTAGATATGTACATATTTCAAGGAGATTTATTTTCTTACAAAAAACAATTGATGAACGAAAAAAAAAACAAAATTATAAATGCCTTTGTGTCTTGTGTATTTTTGATCTGAAGTATTTTAATAGAATGTTGTTTTTTTTGTATTTTTTTTGTATAATTTAACGAATTTTAAAATATGTTTGGCTTGCAATTTTTCTGCATCTATAGGGCGTAGACAGTAGAGTTATAATTGGATTCAATAGGTGTTTTTCTTTTTTAGTTCAGAGCAGAGCCTGAACTGTCAAACAAAAAATTGTGTTTCTTTTTTCGCTCTGAGTGTTCAGAGCTTCAAATTTGTGTTTCTTGTTTTTTGTTCTGAACGTGTTCTGAGCGTGTTCAGAGTGCACTCTATGAGCTCAGAATAAAATAACTAAGCTTTTCCAGAAACTATCTTTGTCTTTTCTCTTTCTAGTTTTGACAGTTCGCAAAAAAAAAAAAGCCTGGTATAAAAAATCACATGTTTTTTGTTTTCCCTGCATATTTTACTATCAAACTATTGGCACTGACGTCTGGTGGAAGTTCCAAACTGAGCAGAGCAGAGTTAAATGCTGAACATATGCATTTGACAGCTAAGTGTTCAGGTGTGTTTCAAAAATAGTTCAGAGTGCTCAGAACACGCTTCGTTCAGAGGACGTTCAGAACATGCTCGACATGTTTGGACTCTGTTCAGAGCTCTATTCTGAACTAAGAAAAGAAAAAACGCCTAGTGAATAGTTATTTATGACAGATGCGTGTCAAAAATCTATAGAAATCGATGTGCGACACTATAGAAAGAACGATTTTCGTTGTGGCGCCATCTTTATTTTGGCCGGGAATTGTTGATTTCTATATCTAGTGTCGCACTTCGATTTTTATGGTTTTTTAAAAGATAAGGTCTAGTTTATCAGTGCGAGATTAGGGAGTCCGAGTTAACTCAGGATTAACTGAAAAGATACTTTTGATATGTGTGTGCATTCACCATAACTGTGTGCTTCTTCAGTTAACTGTGGGTTAATTTACTTCAAGAGTTAACTAACTCTGAATTAACTCACCACTGCAGAACTTGGCGTAAGATATACCTATTTTTACATTTGGTTTTGTCAAAATGACATTTGGAGTTAGTATGATAGTAAAAAGATAAAAACAAAAGTGTTCGTAATTTTTTACTAAATCCAAAAAATATAGACATTTATTTTTTTCAACTTTTTTTACTTAGGTAGTTAAAGATTTAGTACGACTTGATAGCTTTTTGTGTGTTTAATAAATTTTGGAAATAATTTATAATAATGATGAAAAGAAAAGCGACAAGTGGAGTTAGCTGGTTTTCACTCTTAGGTCCAGTTTTTCAGTGCGAGATTATCATAATTTCGCGGTTAAACCCGAGTTAACATATTTATTCAGTCAATTTAGATCCCGAGTTAACTCAACAAATTTGGTGAGTTAACTCTGGATTAGCTGAGTCGAAAATCTATTAAAATCAAGGTACAAGGGTGATTTTCATAGTAGCGCCATCTCGTATTCGATAACGAAACATTGATTACTATATACTTTCGCACTTCGATTTCGATAGACTTTTGACATTTATAGGAGTTAAATTTAATTCTCCACTGAAAAACTACTTTTGAGTTAACTCGGGACTAAAGTATTTGCAAAGATTAACTAACTCTGATTTAACTCGGAGTTAACTCATGCAATGAAAAATTGGACCTTAGCCGACGATATGTTGAATTTTTGACATTTTTCACGTACATATCTACTTCGCTGATGTCAAAAATTAATCTAGGGATCAAATTTAAACTTAGCAGCGAACAAAAATTAAACAGCATTCTATATAACAGAAAATTTCGTGTCTTACAATGAATTTCTATAAATTTGAGGTAATAAGTCAAAACTCGATTTCCCAAATGATATATATTTTGAAAGTGCGGTAAGTCCATTAGATTATTCTTTTCAAAATACATTAAATGTCCTAAGCTAATATCCGATCTCAGAATTGCTCAATTAGTTCTGCTTTTCACCGAATATTCGAATGGAAAAATTCAAAAACACGATTTTTAAGGTCATATATTACACCAAGAAGTTATTTTCCCAAAACTCTTGTCTTCTGAAATAATTAATTCTGTTATTATTTTCAATTTTCTCAAAAATCTTTCAACCGATTTTGATCAAATTGTATGCAGAAGTTTCTTAATTTTAAGAAATATGTAAATATTAAAAAAATATTTTTTGGATTTTTTTTGAAAACTTCATATTTTGGAAACGACTTAATTAAATATTTTGAAACAAAAATCATTCTTAAAAACAAATGTAACGGTACCTACCATCATCATCATCATCATCAGCTCGACAACCAGGGTCCGGTCCTGGCCTCCTTCAACAAGTCTCTCCACCCATCCCGGTCTCGAACCGCCGCCATCCAGTTGCGCACCCCAAGGCTCCGGGAGTCCTGGTCTACGCCATCTCTCCAGCGCAAGCATGGTCTACCACGCTGTCGTCTACCATAGAATGTACCACAAAGAACTTTCCGAGCAGGTTCATCTTCGCTCATGCGAGCTAGGTGCCCTGCCCACCGGAGTCTATCGAGACTTTTAAAAAGCTGTTAAAAAAATCTTATTTTTCTCTAAAACGGCTCCAACAGTTTTGATCAGCATTTCTTTGAGTGCTAATATACGGCACTGAACTGAACTGTCAAACAAAATGCATTTTCCTTTATTAACTCAGTAACATCAGAGCTTTCAACTTCTGTTTCTCATTTCAATCAAAGCTATAGTTTGGAGCGTGCTACATGAGCTCAGAATATATTGACCGAGCAAACGGAGTACAAAGCTGAGACTATGGTGAATGCTGTACATTGTACATTACTTTGTCAAACCTAAAGTTGATTGCAAAGATTTAAAGTTTTACACCAATTGCACTGACAAAATCTATTTGAATTCCCATATTTCACGTACCTACTTCCACCATTTGCTTACACCTGGTCAGCCAATGAGCTAAGAAATAAGCTTCTTATGATTATCAACTATATATAACTTACCTAGTAAGGTTTGGCTGTTTCGTGATATTGATGTAGGCGCTGCTTGACTCCTTATAACCAGCCAACCGATATTATTAATTTGACCAGAAACAATATTGAAAATTCACATTTGATTCAATTTACCAATCAAATTGACTAATCCCTGTCATTTGTCTTTGTTACCATTTAAAGCCCCGCATGATCACTTTGCGAAGCCAAATTTTGTATCCATCGATTCATCAAAAGATCGCAATTAACGCGTTTGCTGCTGGCTGGGGTAAAACATACTCGTATCGTACACCTGGGATTTTTAACGGCTGCGTGATGCTGGATGCTTGTGGACGCTCTGTCAAACACCAAAGGCGTTTGCGTCAACATATCATATATAAAAAAAAAACCACTACAGCATTTGGCGTTGGTGCAGCGAAACACCCCTCTATAGCCGCAAATTACGGTACTGACACCAAAAATAATTAATTACTATCATTAAGTTCGTTTCTCTATAATTTATCGCCTTCCTCGCGCGAATACTCCACGAATATATGTTCCTCGCCGCGATGAGCCATAAATAATAAACAAAATATGGCGCAAGAAGTTGGAAGTATATAGGTAATGTGTTTGCGTTTGTTGGGCGATTAATTTATCAATGCACACTCATTGCTAACAGCACCCCACTGTACCTTCTGGCCAGCCAATGTTGCCAATGTCCTGCATTCGCACAACGTTGGTGAGATTTGATGGAAAATTACCTTATCCCAAACGGTAATTTCGTTATCAGAAAGACATAAATGCCGACAAATGTGTCCGTCTCCACGAGAAGTCGATGCGCAACAACGACGCAACGCAACGTATGGCTGAGAGCGCTGCCGCTGCGCATACTCTGAACTGAATGGGAGGATATAATGGATCGCGTAATGCGTCACTGGAGCAACAATCCGATTAACTTGTCATGCTGAGGATGGTGGTGAATAATGGCAGCCAACCGAAGACTATAATATAGCCTATTCGTTTACTATTTCGCACTATTGGAATCGGGCTCCAGGCGCGAGGCGGTGTGCTGCAACTTGCAACTAGAGGTGCCAGAGTCGATTCAAGAAATATGATCACTGGTGAGTCTGGTCATTTAAATTGAGATAAATGATGGTGCACATATGCACACAGCATCATACAGGACGTTAGAACGTTTATTAGTGGTGGCTTATAATAATTGTTGTTTCTCATTTGCATGATGGCATCCTGTGTATTGTTGCATGTTGGGCTGAATGTGGCCAAGAAGGAAATTCTAATGAGAGTGATAGTGGAATTCGTCGTTGGGAAACTACATAGGTGGAGCTTTAATTATTTGTTGCCAGCTGGATGCAGTAGTCTGCGTCCCGCACATGCACATGCACAGACGAGCGTGAGAGTTTACACGCACTATTGCTTAAAGTATAAAATACTGGCCTTGCGTACGTCTCATTTGATTGTTGGATCTGAAATATGTGGCTTGATGGAAAAATCGTTGGATGCAAACAGATCTCTTGAGAACTTTGTACAGCAAAAATAAAATTGACGATGAAAAATTGTGGCTGAAATGGGGCTGTGAGTAAAGGGTGTTTTTTTTATAGGTATAGAACTTTAAGTTGGTAACACTATTTTAACTGGCGGCCATTTTGTCAGCAGCTGTCAAGTGATTTATTTTTAGTTTGCGGTTTGGCATTTCAACATGAATAGAATGACGCCTGAACAACGCTTAAAAATTACCTCTGTTCGTTTACTTTCCAAACCTGCCAGTTTTAGTCCGAAGTTCTGTCAAAGTCCAAAAATGGTAAAAATGGGTAGTTTCGGACTAGTACGCGAACACACCTATTGTGTCCAAATGGACCCAAAACAAGATTGCCGTTGCCGTTGATCCCAATTTTCATAAGGGAATTTTGTTTAGCGATGAAGCTCACTTTTGGTTGAATGGATACGTCAATAAACAAAATTGCCATATTTGCAGTGATGATTATCCTCAAGTGTAAGCTGAGACACCGTTACATCCACAAACACTGACTATTTTGTGTGCTTTATGGTTTGATGGAATAATTGTTCCGTATACTTCTTTAAAAGGATGTTGGCCAGAACATTACAGTCAATGGTGACCGCTATAGAGCCATGATTACTGACTTTTTCGTTCATCAATTGAACAACTATTATGTGCAGGACATGTGGTTTCAACAAGCCGGCGCAACATGTCACGCACAGCTCGTGCCACAATTGATTTATTGAAGGAAACGTTTGGTAACCGCATAGTTTCACGTTACGGACCCGTGAATTGGCCTCCAAGATCGTGCGATTTAACGCCGCTTGACTATTTTCTGTGGGGATGTGTGAAGTCGCTAGTCTACGCCGATAAGCCCGAAACGATTGACCGCACTTGGAGGACAACATTCGCCGCTTTATTCGGCCACAAATGTTGGAAAAAGTCATCGAAAATTGGACCTCTAGATTAGACTACGTCCGAGCTAGCCTTGGCGGTTATATGCCAGAAATCATATTCAAGTTATAATGCCAGAAGATTATCTTTTGAATAAAGTGAATTTTATGTCAATTTAAAAATATCATCTTTATTTTATTCTAATTCAAAGTTCTATACCCCTAAAAAAATTAATATATATAGTATACAGTTAACTTTCTTCCTTACTCATTAACGGGCTCCTCCAAACTCGTGAAGGTTCTCATCCTTTTCCATCCTCTACGATCTGGAGCATGTTTTCACTCATCCAGACTTAGTACTTTTTCACCTGCGACGGCTTGGTCTCTCTGTTCAAACTGTTCCTTGTCGCACCGAACCTGATGGGGACTGGGATCCAAAGACTCTCCTGGCTGGAGCATTGTTGTCTGTTCCCTTGAAGTGCTCGGTCCAGTGTAGTGATGAGATTTGACTTCTTAAACTACAATAACATCCTGGTACAGTTTATAGAGTTCCCGGCTACATCTTCCCCTTCATTCACTCTCTTCGAACACAGGACCAAATGTGTAATGAGCACCCAAAAAGCTACCCATATTCTCATAAACATTCTTTATTAATGACAAAAAAAAATTATGCTTTCAACCTGACCCTGCTTTTGTTCTTGGAACAATATAAATAAAAAGCGAAGAATCTCAATTCGACAGGGCCATTGTTCAGCGAAGTTGCATTAAACCATTAAAATTCCGTCTCTGCGGTTGGTCAAATGGTCATTCACATCAGCCCACAATTCTCGTGTTCCATAGAATGAATGGCTACACAAAACGATGCTGTTTGCATCTCGGCTCAGAAGGTAAAGCTCTCTTCCTCCTCCTTAAGAAAACGAAAAAAAAAAAACAAGAAACAAAATAGCCAAAGGCCTAATACGCGGCAATGATTGCTCCAATCATGATTTTCATGCATTGTCTTAAGATTCCTACACTCTGATGATCCTTTGGAACTCGGATTGGACTTCGCGTCGTCGTCGCATCGTCGGTGGCCCAAATGTATTTTTTACAATTTTTTTTCTTTTCAGAAATGAGAGAAGAAGAAATTCCTTGCTGATGCGGTAGAACAATAAAACAGTGGAATTCCATACAACCCCTCCTGCCAATTCAAGATAACAAGGAGACGAAGAATAAGAATACACAAAAAAACAAGGACGGGATAGGCCCTCGTCACTCTCGAAAAAAACATTTTTTGGAATAAACAAACAGCGTTTGGGTTCTTCGGTTTCATCGACCATAATGTGGCAACTCCTCGTGCCAGTCATAACGGCTGATGGGTCCTAAAAGCCTCATCAGCACGAGTCAAATGGAAACTTGACTCCAGATGGCCTAATGTATGTTACTTATGTGTAAGGACACATTACTTCCAAAGAAAATATTGTTATTGTGAAAACAACTTTTGACAAATCCTGATCAAGTGCTTCTGTCACGTCACGTTTATACACACAAATACATACATTACGACCCCCATGTCCTGTTCGGGTCCAATTCGATGAGCAATTAGTAACCGTACACCGCTGCCGTGCACATGCCACAGTGATGTGCCAAAGATAGGAGAACGATGTTGTTATTGGTGTCTAATGGCGCAATTCCCATTCCACCGCCAGATACATACTGCTGGCTTATCTTTCTATGAAGCTATTAACTAGCCATTTCTGCATGCCACATCCTAGAGACAAACCACGAACAGGGAATTGTCAATGCCACTTAGAGAATTCTGACGTTTCCGGGGGAAGACATTTCGCGATGGGAATCACCGCACACATAGCCTGATGCCGGCTGGGCCGCGGTTATCCTCGTTCCTCGATATGGTCAAGCTATAGGAGGCATAGTCGCAGTTTCGTGTGTGCGTTCCATGCTTCCATGCTGCTGTTGAAGCAGATAAGAGTCACAAAACGTTGCGCATACTATAAGCGTTTTAACGTTGAAATCAATTAGCAACCGAAGGCTATTTTCAAGACCTTTATCGGATGATTTATTGTTTGATTGGTTTGATGTTCAACGCAAATCTTTTTCTTGAGAATTTTTGTTGTTGTTGTTGGTTGGTTAAGTGATATTGACTGTCACAGCAAAGTGAGTGAGGAATTGCTCAAAGCCAGGTGAATAATAAAACTAAGGATGTGTGAATGTGCTGAGTGTTGTCCTTTTTCACATAAAAGTCTAATTTTCTAGTTTTCCAATGAGTCATTTGTACACGTTGAGGAATTCGTCAGCTAAATAATTACAAGAAGCATTTTTGGGATTATGATATCAGGCGAACAAAGGAAAAAGGAACGATAGAAGTTGCTCTTTGCATACGGGGGGTAGGATTCATCTACCCCGTTTAAAAAAAAAAATTGTGAATTAAAAATTTTTGGTGATGGTATTAATGAAATCCTATCGATGTAATACAGGGTGATTCGGATAAAATGCAATCGCGTTAACAGCATCTGAAATATTAAGGGGAGGGGCAGCTGTTCTATGTGCTGTGGTATAGAAATTAAGAATTGTTTTGAATTTTCATCCTGTCGTTCCAATTCCAATCCAATTGAGAGGGGCGGCTGCAGACAGTTAGGGTCATTACAAGAAAAAAGTTTGAGAGGTAAAAATTAACAATAAATGTTCAGCTTTTAATTCGGAACATTTAGTTTTTCAGTTAAGCCAGAGTTAGCTAACTTTAGAACGACTAAACAAACTGGGAGGATAAAACATCAAAATCATCTGCTCAGTTAATACTGATTTAACTCACCAATTTTATTGAGTTAACACGGGCTTAACTTTAATCTCACACTAAAACACCGGACCTTTTAGTCATACATCAAACTTTCTGCGCTAAGCCTTAAGCGGGATATACATTGTTCAAATGCTTGTCATGCATGTCAGAGTGTATTAATAATTTTTTTTTGACGTTGCATATACACACTTCATGCATGAGTCTTCAATCATTTGTTTTTAATTAAATTTCTATGCCAAAATGTGCCAATGCTTGATCAAGCAATCATTTTCAAATATACATTATTTCAATTCTGCCTATCTGATTGAACAAAAATCAAAACTTTTTGATTTTGCTGCAAGCATACACACAATGTAACGTGTTTCATTTTTACTAATACACTCTCTATGCATGACAAGCATTTGAACAATGTATATCCCGCTTTACTGTTCACATGTACTAAATATCAAAGAGAACGATTTTTCTTAGAAAAAAGGAGTTTTTATGATTTTCAATCTTCTGAATCATTCACCGTTTTTTTTTATGTATTGAATTTTAACAAAATTAATTTATTTAATCCGATTTAATACAAATATTTTCTAGAAAAAACTATGTTTACAAAATTCAATCAAAATCGGTTAAGCAGATAATGATATAGTCGAAAATAAAAAAAAAAAAAACTGTTAAACAATGTTAAATTTAATATTATTTAAAATAGATCGTACTAATTTTGACACACACAAACAAATTTAATCAAAATCTTAGCAGTCGTTTTCGAGGAAAATAATATTTTTCTGGATGGTTTTTAAATATTTGGGCGGCACCGTTAGTTCAAGTAACCTATATTATAATAATTTTTGCTTAAAATCTTTTGGGCAGTATTTAAAAAATGCTTTTGACTAAAATCAGCCGATTCGTTTTTGAAATATTGAGCTTTCAAAAAATCGAGCTTTTTTAAAAATCCAAAAACAAAAAAATTCAGAACTTTTTTACACAATAATAACAATCAATTTTCAAAGAAAACAATCAAAATCAGTTGTACCGTTTTCTAGAAGAGCCAAAATAATAAAATGATTAATAAATCATTTCTTGGAACCATTTTTTGGCGAAAGGCAGCCTTTACCTATAAAACTAACTATTTTCTTTAATCCAAAGGAGCCGATTTGCAACAAAAAAAAATAAGATTTTTCTCTTTTGGCCAAAAAATTTTGTATGACAAAATTAAAAAAAAAAACAGGGTGAAACGGGGTCAAAATAAAAATATGCACGACTTGATCGCACGAACAACTGTGTGTTAACACACGTTGTAGACGCATGATGTATATATTTACCGAAAAAATATTAAAAGAGTCAAAAGTACAATAAAAATTATTGTTTGTTTGACTTTGTTTTGTTTATAAAAAAATATTTTTAAAAAATTTTAAATGCATTATTGTTAATAATATTGAGATCAGATTGAAAAATTATAACAAAATCAGTCTTTCCGTGGCAAAGATATACGCAAATAACCCAAAAATAAGAGCATTTTCTCAAAAAATCGTGCAATACCTAATCCCGCAATGTGAATTTTTTGAGAAAAACCTGAAATGCAGTTTTCTTAAAATTAACTTGGTTATTACAGATACGAAGTTTGATCAAAATCGTTATTGGAGCCATTTTCTAGAAAATTTGAAGAAACCTAAATATTTGTATGGCAGCTACCCGTCCCGTTCTAGATGAGCTAAAACAAAAGTTCGAATTATCCCTCTAGGGAATCACACAAAAATGCTCTGTACCAAATTTCATGCAAATCGGGCCACCCGTTTAGGCTCTGGCCGAAATTACAGTGGACGCACCGACGCACAGTGGTGCGAGAGCGGAAAAAAGTCTTTTGAAAAAGTCATGTCTATCGTTTTAAACTTTATGTTTAAGTACTCTTAGATAATCCGAGGGTATGATTTAAAAGTATTTTTTAACATATATATTGTATGTACTGATTTACAAGCCCTCAAAGTTGAAAAATAATTTTACTCAAATCGCGAACCGTATTTTCAACAAATTTTGAGATGTTTTTTTCCGAAGTTCCTGTAGCTAAATTCTCTAGCTTCTTTAATAATTTAATTGGTCTATTTTCGATCATCTAAAAATAAAAAAAAATATTAATTATTTATAAAAGATACCTTCTATAAGTAGCCTGAAGCTTAAGTACTTAGAAAAAATGCTTTTTTTTAAAACTTTTTGATTTAAAAAAACAGCTCCAAAAGATACCAAAAAAGTAAGTATGCCACCATATGCTCCATACATTCATGTTAAAGCACAGAAAAAATCAGCTGCAGATACGTGCAGATGTGGAAGTTATGCTCAAAAATGTTTCGCTTAATTGGATTTCAAAAAACTCCGTCTTGACGGTGGTGTTTACCAAAAAGTTTGATTACTTCGGTATTAATTGTCAGAATGAACTGGTTAAGCCCATTATTTTAAGGAAAAATGTCAAACTTTATTTTAAAAATAAAACAAAATTAATACATTGACCCAGGGCTGAGAATTTTGATTTTTGCGAAACCATTTATTTCTGCCTGGAAAATTTTTCAACTTTCAACTCAATTTTCTTGAAAGGAACACACGAAAAATAATATAGTTTTATGATGTTTTGAATTATATGATAGAGCTTAATACAAAATAAAGAAAAAGATTAGGGATAATCTTTTATTTTTTTTTAATTTTTCGCTAAAAGTAGGGCAGGTAAAAATAAAAAAGGTGTTCTTTTTAAAGTTTTATTGCTTTGTTTTTGTTCTGTATTGCGTAATTTTTTATTACCTGTAAGGATTAGTAATGGCTTATTAGAATAAAATCTCTTACTTAAATCTATATATATAAAGGATTAATGAAAAAAAAGTCAGCATTGATTTATTGAGCATTTGTGCAAGGTGTGTAAGAAAAATTTTTACTCTTTGGTCAACCAAAAAGTGAAAGTGAAGTGAAATATAATAACAAACATATATAGTGAATTCAATACATTAAAATGGATTCAATCGAAATTCCTTATTCGGTGTTGTGTAGTGAACTTATTACTAATGGTCATGATAAATGAAATACCCCAACTTAATTTCTGAGCAAATAGAAACTGTGCTGTCAGAATTAAAGAAACGTTTTATTTCTCATTTCATGGAGAAGAAATAATTAAAAGCTGTGCATTTCCTGTTGGATCGCTCTCCGAGGAAGCCCAAGAATGCCGAAATAAGGATTATAAAGCCTACCGCAGGTTTCATTCGGAGAAAATGCAGCCGAATTGCGACGAATGAAGATGTGATGCATCATATACTCATATCCTCAGATCCAATAATAACAGGTTTAAGGCCACAGGCAAAAAAGAAAATACTTCCAATCAGCGCAGACGCTAAAAACCTCATTCTAGCATTATAAAATTACTTCTTCATAATTGTTTTTTATTTATTTTTGTTTATGTATTTATCTATTTATTTATTTAATTTTATAATATACATAGTTAATAATAATATTTTATTCAAAATAAAAAGTTAAGATTTTACTAAAAAAAACTTTTATTTAAATATAACATCAAAACCGTCAAATTTTATAAAAATGTCAATAACTTTTTTTCTCACAATTTTTTCTTGACCAAATTTTGACCAAGCATGTATAAGACTAATCGTAACATGTTTGTCAAATTTCATTTAAATTCGTTAAATAGTTCAAATTTTACAGACTGTTTTCCGCTCTCCCATACAAACATCAAAACACTCAAATTTTAGAAAAAAAAATTAATAACTTTTTTACTAATGATTTCTTCTTAGCCAAATTTTGACAAAATGTGTATAAGACTAATTTAAGAATGTAAATCAAATTTTATCTTAATCCGTTAAACAGTTCAGATGTTACAGACTTTTTTTCCGCTCTCCCATTCAAACATCAAATCCCTCAAATTTTAGAAAAATGTCAATAACTTTGTTTCTAATTATTTTTTTTCAACCAAATTTTGACCAAATATGTATAAGACTAATATAAACATGTTTGCCAAATTTCATTTAAATCCGTTGAACCGTTCAGATAAAACAGACTTTTTTCCGCTCTCCCATACAAACCGAACCACTGTGCGACGCACAGACGCACAGACGTACAGATGCACAGACGCACAGACCGACGGACGGCATGACGAAACCCACTTTTTCGGACTTCTCGATTATCGTTATAGATATAGTGTTAGCCAATACTTGTCCTATGGAACAAGTAAAAAGTTGTCTGATTTAAGAAATTGGTTTTTGGGTTCAAAATGTTTTTCTTAGGAAATGGCTTTATACTACATTTTCATTAGGACAAATGAGGTATAATTTCGTTTAAAATTTCCAAATTCGATTCAAAATTACCTCATTTCCCATACAAATTCACATTTCGAAATTAGGTAATTTCAACCAAATTTGCACGAAATTCAGTAGGAAATTACGTGAACACTTTATGAATACATCCTAGTATAATCCATTCAATGTGGAATTCATTGAAATGAGCTGTCAAACGAAATTAGCAAATTTGAGAAACTACCTCATTTTAGCTCTAATGAAAACGTAGTATTAGGAATATTCTTTTTCAAAATTTTAATAATTGTAGGGTGAAATGAGGTAAAAATGAAAAATATCCGATTTAAGAAATTCTTTTGGTTGTTTTTAAAGAATTTAAATTGAAAAAAAAAAATAATTACAAAAATGGCAACACTAACTAACCTTTTTTGAAAGCCAAAAGAAAACTGGAAAACTGTTTTTTTTTCACATTTTTAATTCTCTTTTATTTCGTATTCAATCAAACTTTTATAGACTTAGTGAATCCTAAAAGCGAATTTAGAACTTTAGTTTTCAAAATTGTGAAAAAATCAGTACCTATTCAATTCTTGATTTTTACTATTTTTGAGTTTGACAGTGACTTTTACGAAAACTATTAAAAGAAATAAGTTGACTTAAAAATAATATAAAAGAACAGACTTCTGGCTTTCAAAAAAGGTAAAACACTTTTTAGTAAATGCTGCCATTTTTTAAATATTTTTTTTTTTTTGTAAAATATAAAATGCCCCAAAAGAACACAATTTTTACGCTCGATTTCAATTAAACTGCCATAGTGCCATATATGTAATGAAATAAAATACTCTCCATAAGCTTTCATATGACATAAGTTTCATCACTGCTGAGCAATATTGAAATTGGGCAAAAAATGCCCATTGCCCTTTATAGAAAGGATTTCTTTTGACTTTTCTCTAACGGGGAATCATGTTTGTCCTTTTAACAAAAAATGTATACGATCGCAGACAGTGAACTGGATTACTGGATGAATACATCAATAAATAGATACCTTATCATTGAAACCCCTGAGGTATAATTACAAATTTCAAGAATTTATTCCCATAGTTAATTTGATTCATCCAAATAAAAAAAAATAAAAAAATGTTAAACAATTTGCAAACATTACAAACAAGCAATTTATTTCCATTCGAATTCCACGCAGTCATAGTTTAATTCTGTGTCATACGGCAGAATAATCGAAATTGACTCATTTTCCAAAGATCAATTACCCTCATTTGAGCTCAAGGTCATTTCCTCGAATTCGACATTTTAAACACAAACGACACGAATCGGCAATAAAAACGCTTCCCATTAGCTCCGGTGGTATATGTTTATGGTAGATATACTCAGCGACATTCCAATGAAATGCAAATTCCTATGTCAGTGCAGCTTAGATATAGCAATATCGATGATGATGACTCAATTACAATGCAATTGTCACCGGCCACGTTGTCCCGCTTCTTGGTCTTCCACCGCACGTACCCGCTGTATGGGCTATGTAAGAACAGATGTCTTCTATACGGTTGCCATTTCAGCACATCGGCATTTCCGATTTGCCGAAGTGCCGGAGTTGTGCGATACCATGCCAATCGTGCGGATAGGAACGCAAATAGATACTATACACACCGTGCAAACGCAAGCGGAGGAACGACGACCCCGTGTCGAAACGCAAAGAAGAAGCCCTCCTCATTCACACTCACTCAATATGGTGATATATGGGTTCGAGAGCTTGGGAGCGCATCGTTCGGAGGAGGGTAGGGGATATCTACGTCATTTCACAGCCTGGCCTGAGGGAATTCGATTTCGTCCGTTTCGTCGCCGTCATCGGTAGTTTTACGTCCCGTCCCGTCCCGTCCGTACAAACCACATATACTGCGACAGTGGAATACACATGGTGCGAAAACGTGACACAGCGATATTTTGGCGCCTCGTTAATTATTTGATTAGGGCTAATGATTGGAGCGGCTCGTGGGCTTCGCTGGAATTTTAAACAATATTAAGTCGTCCGCTGCGGAGGTGTTGATTCCTTCGACGACGACAACTACAGTGGTGCTGGGAATGGGAAGTGTTCAGTTATTGCTTATTGCATTCCGCTCGGAGAACCAATGATAACGATGACAACAGTAGGTATAGGTATAGATATTTGGTGTGACGTGAATGTAAAGACGTATAGAGGCAATGAAAACACCTTAACCGGAAACAGATGGTTGACGTAGAAGAGGAATTATCAGTTATCTTAGGGCTTAAGTACCTAACTTATAAATTGTACCGTGAGAGTATATTGATAAAGACGAGAACGCAGTCGCTGAGTCTTTTGTTTACGAAATCAGGGGAAATCGTTGCGGTCTGAAACGGTTTGAACTTTGGAGCGATGACTAAACGGTTATAGATAGTTGATCTATCTATGAATGTTCTTCTCATTACGTCAAATGGAATATTTTCCCAAAAGCATTGAACTTCAATAAATAGACTTTGCAAATGTTAACACACATCCACTAAACCACTTAACATCGCATGGGAACTGAGCTCTTTTAGGTTTTATTGTTTGTTTGCCTGATTTTAACTGCCTTATTTCATTTAAAAGTGATATGCCTGCATTAAACTAAGGAGTGATTAAATATTTTAGGGTAGTTATATGCTTACTTTGAAATTTCCACTGAAGTAAAAGATATCGCTAGTAAAGAAAGTCATGGATAGCGATGCCGCAATACATACTATTCATCAATAGGTATAGGAAAAAAGACTAACGGGTTTTCTCGTAATGCTCAAACTTGAGTTGGTTTGATAAGTATTGCATTTGACATTGAATTGACAGTTACTACTACTACTACTTTCTGGGTCTTAACCCACTTTAATCACATTTTGAATGGCGAAATTTTTAAAAATATGATCCTATAGGTTCAACACGGAAAAAATGTTTGTATTCGAAAACCACTGTGTCATTTTTATCCTATTTCACTCTATAAATATCATTTTTTTTAAATATCCTTTCTAACACAAACAGAATTTTTGATATCGGAGATCTCTTTTTGTGTTTTCCTCACTTTACCCTATAAATATCAATATTTTTGAAAAAAAAATGTCCATAAAGCCAGCCACCTTTTAAACATAAAAAAATTGGATACCCCTTTTTGGTTTTTTCCCCACTTCACCCTATAAATACCAAATAATTGAAAAAAATACCCCTTAAGCCATCCACTCAAAATAATCCTGAAAACACAAAAATAATTTAATCGGATAGCACTTTTGGTTACAAATATTAAAATCGGACATTTTGATTTTTACCATGTTTTGAAAAAGAATATTGCTAAAGCCATATGTTAAGAAAAACCTTTCAAACAAAAGAAGAATTTTTTAAATGGGATCATTTTTTTATTTTTACCCCGTTTCACCCTACAAATAGCAAAATTTGAAAAAAATGTCCTTGAAGTCATTTCCTAAGAATAATCTTATAAACAAAGGCAGAGTTTCTTTAATCGGATACGTCTTTTTCATTTCACCCCATTTCACCCTACAAAGTGAATTTTTTCCGAAATGTAAATATAGGGTGTTTTTTTAGAGGTATAGAACTTCGAAATTGAATAAAACAAAGATTATTTTTTCAAATTGACATGAAATTTACTTTACTCGAAAGATAATCTTCTGGAATTATAATTTAAATATGATTTCTAGCATATGACCGCCACGGCCTGCTCGGACGTAGTCTAATCTGGAGGTCCAATTTTCGATGACTTTTTCCAACTTTTGTGGCCGTATATCGGCAATAACGCGGCGAATGCTGTCCTCCAAGTGGTCAATCGTTTCGGGTTTATCAGCGTAGACTAGCGACTTCACATATCCCCACAGAAAATAGTCAAGCGGCTTTAAAGCGCACGATCTTGGATGCCAATTCACGGGTCCGTAACGTGAAACTATGCGGTTACCAAATGTTTCCTTCAATAAATCAATTGTGGCACGAG
The DNA here is from genome assembly GCA_932273885.2 of Leucozona laternaria. Lineage (NCBI taxonomy): Eukaryota > Metazoa > Arthropoda > Insecta > Diptera > Syrphidae > Leucozona > Leucozona laternaria. Next base: position 29,329,968 of record OW026368.1, on the reverse strand, counting down.
CTGTGATGTGACATGTTGCGCCGACTTGTTGGAACCACAGCTCCCTCACATCAAGGCGATTCAATTGATGAACGAAAAATTCATTGATCATGGCTCTATAGCTGTCACCATTGACTGTAACGTTCTGGCCAGCATCGTTTTTAAAGAAGTTACGGACCAATTATTCCACCAAACCATAAAGCACACAAAATAGTCAGTGTTTGTGGATGTAACGGTGTCTCAACTTACACTTGAGGATTATCAAAACTGCAAATATGGCAATTTTGTTTATTGACGTATCCATTCAACCAAAAGTGAGCTTCATTGCCAAACAAAATTCCCTTATGAAAATTGGGATCAACGGCAATGTTGTTTAGAGCCTATTTGGGCACAATTTGGAAGCGTTGTTCAGGCAATTCACTTTGAAATGCCAAACCAAACTAGATACAAATAAATCACTTGACAGCTGACAAAATGGCCGCCAGTTAAAATAGTGTTGCCAACTTAAAGTTCTATACCTCTTAAATAAAACACCCGTTATATGTATTAAGATATCCAACATTGCAAAGCCAAAATGCATGGGGAATTGGGCATCCTCAAGCGAGATAACAGCATTGTAATTATAAACCCATTTCTTCCTTCCTTATGTATGTTTATTTTCCATTGAACTATGTGGTAATTTTTCTCAACACTAATAAAAACATTTTGAAAACAAAACTAAGTGGCCATCTACCCTCCAGAGTAAAAACTAAATTTTTGGATCATGAAACGTCATCCTGTTATATGCATCAATTCTGATATGAGCAACGGCTATTATGAACTGATTGATTTTATACAAGTTAGGGTTTTATTAAACTGTATTTTTTTCTATAAACACATGCATATTCCTATCTATTTCTAGATCGTTTCCTCAAGAAATAGTTTTGTTAATTGCATTTATGGTTTCATAAAGCATTTGAATGTTTAAAATTTGAGAGACTCAACACCTTTATGTTTTTTTTTTTGTTTATTTAACTTCAGCTTTGACGTACTGGATGCCTGCGTTGACAGATAATTTAAAGAACCTAATACAATTTCATAACAACCATTTCTCATGACATATTGCCAAATAAATGTTTCCATCACCTTTGAAGACATCAAAAGGATTTTTTCACGCACTCCTCCAGATTCTCCATAATACAACTCTCCCATACGACATCAAATGAGAATGATGTGCAACAGGTTTGGATTGAAGTACATTATATGAGTTTGAGTATCTCTTTGCATGCAGGTGCGGACTGCGAAGGCGAACTGCGGAGCGGATGCATTTAGAACATACACTGGCGAGTAAATACAAGTTTTGTGTGAAAGAGTTGAAGCACGCAGCGCAGGGTAATTAATTGACGTGTAAAGTGATCAAAACTATTAACAGAGATCGACAGAGCGTTTCCAGTCTAATAAATTTCACCGATTCTGGGTGATTATTTTTTTTTTTTTTTTTTTTTTTTTTTTTACAGAGGATACAATATAAGTGTTTATTTATTTAGTTGGTTTGTTGTTTTTGTTTGTTGGCGCTGGCATTAGATGATTTTTTTGAAGTGGAACTGCATCGATGATTGGTGGTTATAACTTAAAGTGTTTAATGGATAGCTTTGATGCTTCCGTTTATGGTAAACTGATCCTTCGATTTTTTTTTTTTTTTTTTTTTGTGAATAAATGAAACGAAACAAAACATGAGCAGTAGCAGATATGACACTTACTGGGTTGTAAGCATGTCCCGTCTGAGTTGCAGATAACAGGAAAAACGGGGTGAGAGCCCTTATGTATATCTAGGCTGGTGGTGGCCCGCTTCGCTTTATATCCCTATTTCGGACATAAAACCCCCGACTCATTTTAATATGATTTGCAGTTGAATTTCTGCTTTTGTTTAACTCTTTTATCCTTACAAAACTTTTAAATTTAAATTATTGAATAAAACAAAAATTGTGTGAGCGCCAGGACCCACGGTTAATATGTGTAAACATCAAATTTTGTCCAAGTTTAGTTTTAAAATTCCATATTTGGATCCGTATGCGAAGTTTTCCGTACGTTGTTGACTACGTGCACGGATCCAAAACGAAATAGTTTCAGATTCTTGTCACTGAACGTACCCAATTTCTTACTTGCAGATATTCGTAACGTAATGTGCTACACCGTAAAGTGTGACCTCGTTACATCGGACGGAGGAAAGTCTACGTTTTTATTTCACTCTACCGCCGGCATAAATGTTCACACATCAAAATCTCTTTAGAAAAAAAAATAATACTAAATTAAATCAAGCTTTTTGCAATTAATATTATTTGTATTATAAGGGAAATTATTCGAACAAAGAGATCTCCATTTCTGGTTTAACATTTTAAAAATAAACTAATTCTTCGATCTTACTGTTTTTTTTTCCTTCTATTTACAGAATCCCCAGTCGCAGACAGCACTTTGGCGATGAATAAAAAAGAAACAGATAAATCCATTGAAGTGTCAGCCCTCACCGCCCAGGTGTTAATCTATCTATTTATAGCTAAACGACGACAGACAACCGCAAGTGAAGAGGAAGACAAAACGCTTCTTGAAGCTTCAAGCTTCAATGCCTCTTAGGCAGCTGACAATCAGTGGAGTGCATTTTCGATGGTCTGTTGCTAGTCTAACAATTTCCATTTGCCATGTGAGTCATCCACCATCGCATCGTCGCGTCGGTCGGCGTCGTCGAATGGAATTTCTGAGACAATTTGTATTCATTTGCATAATTAGAGATAATCTATAAGATTTTTTTTTGCAACAACATGCCCACGGTATAGGTATCGCTTAAAATATTCCCAAGTTAATTTACTTGAATGGAAAAATGCCAGCCCTACATAAGAATTTGATAGAAAAAATTAAAAACAAAAAAATTAAAAAGGAATAAAGTAGATATATAGCTGGACATTTCTACTTATATTTGCTTTCTTTTTGGTATATTTTGGAACTTAAATCAACAATGTTTAAAAATTCTTACATAAAGAAAAGGAAAATTCAAAAAAGATTGAAGGGAAGGACTAAACTTTAGACGATAATTGCCTTAGAACCAGTTATACAAACGTGATTCAAATATTGATCCGGGGTTCAGCGATTTTGCCTAGCTGCTTTTGGCGGATTAACTGAGGTTCAACGATGGTTCAAGCTTCAAGTATGTGAAAGTAGCTAAAAACATGCTTAAAACATCATTGAACCTCAGTTAATCCGCCTTAAATCGGGAAGTTAAAATTGCTGAACCATGGATAAATATTTTAATCACGTTTGTACAACAAGTGCTTAGGACTAGTTTTTCAGTGGGAGAATATCCTAGTTGCGGGGTTAAGCTCGAGTTAACATTTTTTTCAGTCAATTTAGATCCCGAGTCAACTCATCAAATTTTATGAGTTAACTCTGGATTAGCTGAATAGGTATTTTTGAAAGATTCGTGTCAAAAATCTATTCAAATCAAGATACGACACTATAGAAAGTGTGATTTTCATAGTGGCGCCATCTGGAATTCGATAGATTTTTGACAACTAGTAGTAACATTTGATACTTCAATGAAAAACTACTTTTAAGTTAACACATGATTAAAGCATTTTCAGGATTCACTAACTCTGATTTAACGCGGAGTTAACTCATGCAACTGAGAAACTGGACCTTAGTAGTATTTCTCGATTTTTCTTAAGGAATAACTTAAATAGCGTTAAAAGACTAAAAACACTCAGGGAAAATATCAGTTAAAACAAATAACAAGTTAAATTATTATTTTTAAACAAGGTTAAATATTAAACAGAAAGCCTGATTTTTAAGTCATGTTAAATCAAGATAAATTAATTGTAAATTCTTCATTGCATCTTGTAAGTCTTACACCATCTTAAATAAATAATCTTGTTAAATCGACTGGAAAATTTGGTTATCCCTTTTTAATTTAGCATGAAAATAGAAATTAAATAACATGGCAACGTGTAATTTAACTTCATCAGGTTAACAATTGTAAAAACAAAACTATGTAACGTTAAGTCAACACGTTATTATAGTAAAATTAAAATTTACAAGAAACAGGGTTAAATTTGCATGAACTTCGTTAAAATTAACACTGTGATCATGGTAAAATCTTGATTTTTTTTAATTTACAAGAATTGCATATTAAAACAACATGAAATGTTTTTTAAATCAAACAACAATTTTATCAAAATAACACCATGTTGATTTAAAAGCAATATAATGTTAAATTTTTGACTCTTCTGCAATTTTATATGAGAAAGAGCACCTTGTAAATTTAACAAGACCCTTGTACAATTTAACAAGACACCTTGTATTTACAATTTGTTCCTGATGTTTTTCTCTGAGTGTACGCTAGCACAACTAAAAGCGCTTAATGGTTGAACTTGACCCAGTAAAAGTTCTGTGATAGCTATACAAATTCTTGGTAGAGTAAGAATTGAGAATTATTTGCCTCGTACCTTCCTGCTGAATGTATCTACGTTATCATTGGAAATCCCCCTTCAAAAAAAGTTTATTTTACCATATTTTCCCATGGAGTTAATGGACTTCAGCTGTTAATTCTTGGCTAATATAGAATTTCCATAAATGGTCATATTAATATTTTGACATTTAATGAACTAAACTCTCACGTAAACCTAAGACTGCTGTTCCAACAAGGTATTCAAAACCCAAACTTAACACTTGGTACGGTACCTATGTATATAGGTATACATATATCCGTCAGCAAAAGCATTAACAAACATTTAAAAACCAAAGCCATTTTTGTGGAATATAATATGGTTTTTGCGTCATATTCAATCACGAAGATGATTTATTCGCCATTGTATGCATGAAGTTCACATCACGAGGTGGTCTGCCTAAATCGCGCAGCGGCAGCGACGACGCCATCCTTCGCATTATATTATACAAGTAAGGCTGTGTGAACTTCGAAGCGCGCATCATTTAGTCGCGTTGCCATCGCCACCGTCATCGTCTCGTTCCCATATAAACAACGTGTAATAAATAAATCGAAAAACTATATTCACAGCTGGTTTTAGTAGTTATATAGCGTTTAGGAGACTCTTGAGTCTCACTTATAATATGCGCTTGCCCCGCGCGTCATTCCTTTTAAAAGTCAAAATAAGGAAATTTAGGTCAAACTTAGGTCAAACGCCGCGCCGCCACTTTACTGGGATCCATGAAAACTATCAACCAGAGCTGCCAATGGATAAACGATGCAACTTATTATAATTCCACGAAAAGTCATAATCACACCATCATTTGACTTTTTGTGGTTTTATTTGTTTATTTAAAAAAAAAGATAAAATATGATATCTCTGTGAGATGAGATGAGTCAATTGGATTTCGCAAGTCTCATATACTATGGTGTCTTTTTTTACACCACCTAAACCTACGGATATAGTCTTTTACATGAGCATAAGCCTTTGGCGGGCTGTTGATCTTTTGGCATGGATCATGAGGTGATTATGGATTTATGGAATACATATATCGAACTCCAAGTGTTCACCAGTTGTAGAGTAACAGTGTATCTATGTGTACGAGGAAGACCAAACGAATAAGGGTTTTTTAATATTTTGGTGATAAAATGGAGATGAGGAAAGTTTCTATGATTAATTACATTTTTGTTAGGTAGAGTGGTGCTCAATATGTCTGACGTAATTCTTTTCAGAATATCCAGAAAGAATAGATATATTGTTTTAAGAACACAAATAGCAAGATCTTGTTTCTTAATTTTTTTTTCTAAAGGGTCTTCCAATAGGGACTTCCGAACTTTGACAGTTGATAGCGGCCATTTGTTGAAGCTACATCTGTCAAATTGGCTGTCATTTATTCAGTCTGTTTTGAAAATAGGGAATAATTTATAAAAAGGAAGTGACTAGACATGCTAATTATAATAGTTTATAAAAGTGCTGTTTATGTTAACCCGCAGGGCCAGGGCCCTCCGCGCCCCGGTGGGCATACTTCAGGCACACACAGTTTTTTTTTCAAGTCGCACGAAGCGCGTTAACCCACGCCCACTTTTAATGGTGAAAAACTGTTATAACTGTTATAAATTGGCATGTCTCTAGTCTCGTCCTTATAAAGGGTGTTTTTTTAGACGATGGTTTTTTAAGAAGAATTAAAACGCATATAGTTTAGTGTTATGGCCAAGAATTTAGCTTTATTATAAAGATAAGGGCTTGCCATTATGTTTTAAAAATGATTTCGGGCAAATGGCCGCCGCGGCTGGCTCAAATAAATTCCAGCCGAGAGGCCCAATTTTCGACAGCTCCAATTGTTGCGCGCGATGGCGGATGGACTCATTCGGGTCTTCTTCGATACTCTCCTCCAGAGCAGCAACAGCGTCTTCGGTGCGCACTGTACGGCGTCTCTGAGGATGCGCATTATCCACTAGAGTAAACGTGTTGCGAATCCGATCCATGGTTGCTCGAATTTATGCGATTTTGCGATTATGTCGACCGAATATTGAACGCAGCGTCACGCGAACTGAACCATTATTTCGGTAGTAAATTTGCACGATTTGCAAACGTTTGTCAGGAGTAATTCTATTAATTATGAAATAGCAAATCAAATTGAGCATAAATCAAGTGACAACTGTCAAACAGAACAACTCTGAAAAAAGTATTGCCAGATTGAAAACCACACGTCTAAAAAAAAAAACACCCTTTATGAAGATTTTACTCCGGACTAAAATAATAATAATCAAGAATCTTGTAGTTTTTCTTAAATGCATGGCTGTATTTGTCTAAGTAATAAGTAAATTCTAAAGACATAATTAGTACGAACCTACCTTAAAAAAAAAAATCATCCCACACATGTCAGCGTCTGTTTAAAGTTTAATTATATGTGAAACCTCAATTAACGCAAACATACTTTTAAATTTATGACTAAACAACTCTATCTACAAATTTTGCAATTCAATGTAGGTAATTCCCCTAACACAAATAACCCCAAAATAATACCCCCCATCGACATATTCTATTTTAAACCAATGTTGTGCGTCGATATGATGGTTGCCCTCAAGCTCTAAACAATTAAAACAGCGCTGTGGACCAATTTTCAAAAATAAATAAACAAACACACTTGGTCATCATCGGAAAACAATAAAACAATGCACATCATGGACACACACAACCGTGCTCTCTGATCATCGGAATCCCCAATGAGTGGATATCCATCCACGATAAACAATGCGACACCGACCGCACTTTGCGCGACTACACGACAGATGGCCTCGAATTCGATGATGACAGCGTGCCGCATTTTGACATGACCAAACTTGCGAATGGTCTCTCCTTTCATAATTTTATTTTTTTTTTTCTGACCGGTAGTGCTTGTGCTACTCGGCCAGTTGACTGCTCTACAACTGCACAACTTCGGTTCGGTTTGTTTATTTATTTTCGTCTCCAATTCCAAAACAGTTGCTTGCTTGCTTGCCCTTGCACTTTTCTGCTGCGCTGGCTTAAATGACGAAGATTCAAATTCAAACAGCAGAGATCCTCCATGCGCAGGGCTGCACCAAGGTTTTTGGAGGCCTTGCTTGTTCAAAATCAAAATTTGGGATTTGTATGGTACCTAACTATGGTTGTTCGCACTTAAACTTAGTTTAAAACTCGATTTAACTCTTAAATAATGTTTTTAGTCAATTTAAATAAAGAGTAAGCTCGGATTAATCCTCGGCGTTTAACTATCACACCGAAGGTCTGCATTTGAGTTCAGCCCTTTCCACGAAGGAAGTGATAAATCCTCCAAGAGAATAAAGTGCGATAAATCTAGGCCTGTCAGTGGGATCAATTTATTTTGTTTTAACTCTGGATTAACTAAGGCGCAGTTTTTCAGTCCTGAGTTAAACGAGAGTTTATTAACTTTAGAAGTAACCAAACCCACAGTGAACTGAAGATGCAGTTTTTCGGTGATGAATGCATGCAGAACGACTAAACAGACTCGTTGGAAAAAAAACATCAAACGCATTTGTTCAGTTAATCCTGAGTTAATTCACCAATTTTGATAAGTTAACTCGGGGTTAACTTTAATCTCGCACTGAATAACTGGACTTAAAGGCCAATATTAAAAACGTGGTTGAAATATTGATCCGTGGTGCAGCGAATATATCTCACCAATTTTAACGGATTAACTGAGGTTTAACGATGGTTCAAGCATTTAATCGGCTACTATCACATAGTTCAACTTTGAACCATCGTTGAACCTCAGTTAATCCGACAAAATCGGATCAATATTTGAACCACGTTTGTATAACTGGCCCTAACTTATAAATAAAGCAAGATTAATTTTAACTCTGGTTTAACGCATAATTAACTGTGATCTGGGCCCTAGTATTTCTAAGTGCGGCACTGCCCATGTGGAACATTATGGCACGAGGCTATTAAGGGAATATGAAGCAAGTGATGGTGGCTCGCATGTCTTGTAGGCGGTGCGGTTGCGGTGGGTCCGCGAAAGAAGTTCTCTTATTATGTTAGTCCTCCATGCCATACCATATCTTGGCAAGTGAGAGTGGTTGTATATTGTTTGAATTTGAACGAGCAAGACTTTTATGACCCACAGACCGGGTGTCAACATGAAAGTTGACATAATGTCGCTTTATTATTAGATAGAATTCGTTCGAAGTCGATGATGTCAAGAAGTTCTTATGAGGAAGTGGCGATTATGTGTATGTGGGTAGGGGGATATTCTATAAAACGCTTGACAATATTAAACTACTTGAAAGCCGCTCGCCCGGCGATATGTTGATTCGCTAGAATTGCAAACAAATAGTCGCGTAACGAGCGATAGTTTTGAAAGATAGAATCACATTATTTTTGAGATAAGCAAGTTGTAAACAGATCTTGACCAGGCTCCAGGCGGCATGTTGTACTGTACCTAGAAGTGATGTGGTTGGTCTTCTAGTTAGTATGAACTTTGAAAGTGTCGTTTTTCCATATATAAACTGCGTCAACACTCACTTATTTTGTGTATCTATGCACCCGGAGGCGATTACACGAATATAGAAACCGACACAAATATTTTTGTCACACTTAGGAGGCAATGGGTCAAGCTTAAAATAAATATAAGTATAGGAACTAGGTACACTATATTTATAAACCCCATAATATATAGTCATGCCATAAGTTAGTGACATTGATAAGGATAGGAATGTTGTCTACTTTGTAGAGTAAGATGAACTGAAAATTTAAAGTTAATCTCAGTTAATAAAATCAAATGATCATAAGAATATGAGTAATGTGTATTATACACATTATCATTGAAGCAACATTTGTTATTTTGTACCATTGATGTGAACTTTAGACTGCCTCTGTCCTTGAAGTTTGTTTGTGTTGTTCCCTCACCTTATAACAATCAAGAAGTATTTGTTGTTATCAGAAATCCACCTGCTTAGGCGGGAATGGCAAATCCTAACAAATGATTTGAAATACAGGGTCTTTCATTAAGCGCTTCATATATATTTAAATTTAAATAAAACAGAGCGTGTGTGAGATGTCATAGAAATTTTTGTTTCGTTTGGAAGGCCTATGATGCTTTTATGTATGGAATATAACATCGTTCAAATGTCCGCCGCGGCTTCTTTGGGTGGCGCGCATATAAAATGTCCAATTTTCCCTGATTCTGGCGCATAAATCAGGCTGAACCTGACCGATGCCATGAGTTATGTTGGTTTTGGGGGCCGCTGTGGTGTGTGGCTTATTCGTATACAGACCTGCGATTTCAGAAAACCCCACAAGAACAAGTCTAATGGGATAAAATAGCACGATTTCGGTGGCCAGTTCACATCACCTCCACGTGAGATGACCATGGCCGCGAATCGCTCGTGCAGAATTTCCAATGAGCTGTGTGGGACATAGCGTCATCCTGTTAAAACCACATGTGATTGGTGTCCATTATACATCCAATTCAGTCCAAAAGAAGTTGGTACCATCAACTGATAGCGCTTGCCGTTGATGGATTAGTAAAAAATCCAACTCTAGATTTTGATCAAATTTGACATTACGATGACGAAAAAAGTTGGTGTTTCAAAAACGTCTGCGTCTGTCTGTTCGGCTAAAGCCTAAACGGATGGGTCGATCTTTTTAAAGATTGTTACCTAGCGTTTTCTTTTATTCTCCACACACATTTTTTTTTTGAATTTTTTTTAAGACCAAAAATAACGGTACCTGTCACACAAATTTTTTTTGCCAATAAGGAAATCTTATTTTTCTCAAAATCGGCTCCACAAATTTATAAAAAAAAATTAAATAAATTTTAAGAGTTAGGTATAACAAGCTGCCTTTCAATTAAAAATTGTGGTTCCGAAAAATGGTTATTCATGGCACCTCCCAAAGAACCATTTTTTTTTTATTTTCACTTTTCTAACGGTAAACTGTTCAACTGATTTTGAAGAATGAAGTATGATTGATACATTCTGAATAATATTGTGTACCAAAATTTTTAAAAAGTTTTTTTTTTTGAATTTTAAAAAAGGTATGAATGTTTTTTTTGAAAACTCAATATTTCCAAATCGACTCATTCGATTTTTAATAATCTTGGCAAAAAGCAATTTTTATCATTATCTAGAAGATTTTAAATAAAAATTATTCTTATAACCAAAATTATTTTTATGAAAATTTGATAATTCGTAAAGGGGTGGAAGATTTTTTTGTAAAATTGTATTTTTAATTCTTCATTAATAAATACTTAAAATTTTCGTACCAATTTATTTTTCTTATAAATGTTTACAAAATTTACGATTTTAAACATTTTTTCCCACAAATTAAGATTTACTAAAGAAATAGAGAGAACCCACCGTTGTACAGCGTTGGAATCAAAATAGTTTCAGAAAAATTGTTAATTACTTTTTATTGAGTAAAAACTATAAACTATATGTGTTGGCATATGGATACAATTTAGACTCACATAAACAATTTAATTCAGGCTTTAGTACCACATTGTGATCTCTAATAGGGCAAGTTCGTGTGATTCAGTGGTGCACTTTATTTCGATATATGTACTTCTGATGATGATGCAATATTTTAGTCCAAAGTAATATAGTCCTGGAAATTCAGCCAAGTAACTGGATAAATCCTTCCACAAATCAACCTCTACCATACCAATTGTGTCGATATGGGGGTAATCGCCTGTATAATCTTAGACCAACATTGAAGGAATTTCCCAGTTTTGTCAAAAGCTTCGGGTCATTTTCAAAAATGTTCTAAATTTTGCAATCAATTTCTTCAATGTTGATCCACTAAAACCAATAGTTTCAAAGATATTTACCATTTTCTTTTTTCAAAATGATGGATTTCCTCAGTCATGGTGCCTCAAAGACTCTTGGTATTTAATTTTGATAAATATCAATTTTTCAGATATGAAAAATTAGCCTTCCCGAATACATATACTGCATTCTATTAAAAAGTCCATTTTTCCTAAACTATTTTTCTAAAAGTACCAGAAACATCACACAAAATTGCTAAATTTCAAATCTCGTTATTAAATTAAATAAATGGTGCTTTAGTGAAAAAAATAAATTTTTTTTGTTTTATCAATACAATTATAAATATTTAGGCACAGAATGATTTCCTAGAAGAAAATCGTTATCTTAAGCAAACACAAAATAAGTTGTCGGATTGCCGGTACCCTTGATAAAAGTTTAACTTCTTCACGATAAGCCTTTTTTTTTAATTTAAATTTATATCCATAATATAGGCATATGTAAAGTACAAATATGAGGTCATCCGCGAATTATAGCATAAGACGTCAACTACAAAATATATTTATTTTCGGTACATCTGTTTTAGTCCCCTTTTTAAATTGCTTTATACGCGGCTTTAAATTTCACTTCAAAAGTATTAACAATTTATGTGAACTATTAATTTATTGAGATTAAAATAATGATTAGGTATACTTATCTACCTACTGGAAAGCTAGTGAAAAACCAACCATTTTGTGAATACCACGAGACGAACAAAGTTTTAGTCTCGTCTCGGTGTTGTATCGGGAAACCAAGGCGATACTACCTCCAAGGCAACCGATAAGAGATTATTTTACATCATGCGGTCTTGGCAGAAAAGATTAAAAATACAAACACCCAGTTTTAATTATAAAGTTCAGTGTTTAAAAATAAACTTTAAGGTCCAGTTTTTTAGTGCGAGATTAAACTTAAACTCATCAAATTTGGTGAATTAACTCAGGATTAACCGAACAGATGTTTGTTATGCTTTATCCACCTAGTTTGTTTAGTCGTTCCACAAACATTCGCCACCTGTGGATTGATTTATACTTCTAAAGATAACTTAATCTGGCTTAAATCACCACCGAAAAACTGGGTCTAAGCTGGTTTCTATAGATTCAAAATTACATTCGATATTTCTTTCTCAAAATTTAAATAAAAACGTGATAAAACTAAAATGAACGTTGGTCGTGTTAAGCTGGGGATTATCGTTGGACCATTATGGAATTTGAGCTAGGATTAACGATTCCATTTTCCGTCCACAGATTTCTGTGTATTTATAAGTATATGTGGGTATAAGGCGTTCAATTGATTGTTTCCGAAATTTTTCTGAATATATTTTCTTCCAAATACTATCAATAGTTAGACAGCAAAATTCTAACTCTAAAGTTGAAACTGTCATATAACTGTGTGTCATCTTTCACAAATATCTTAAATTTCCTTAGCAAACTCTATAAAAATTTGAGTAGTATGGATAGAACGGAGCATCTGCTCAAACCTCCACTTTCCTCCATTTAGTGTGAATATAATTCCTGATCACAAGATTCACAAGCACCTGCCTAGCTTCTTATATGGAGAACATACTCTGAGCATGTGCTCTGTTTTATTCATACCATCCATTAACTCATTTATAAATCATAAGCTCATAATAATTATCTTCAGGTGGCAACATTATTTGTAGAAAGCAAACTGTTTGTTCCTAGGAAACAACATTAAATTTAAAATAACTGTAATATGTATATCAAACAAAAATCAAGATCCAATTGAAGATAAAATTCAATTAGCAATACAATGAGAATCAACTTCATTATCTTATGAAATTGTCTTATGAAATATCATGATATTTTTCTCTCACAATATAAAAAAAAAAAAAAAAAAAAAAAATGTTAATCAAATTTAAGAGAATATGGCTATTTCACCAAAGCAAATCAATCTTCCCAAGCAGACATAGCGCCGTCATGACTAACACAAACAATTTTCTATATAAATTCGTATTTCGCAAAATGAGCAAACAATAAACTCTTTTGCCAACAGTTCTGTGGAGTTCGTGTTAAATAATATCAACCCCACTTAATCGAGGGCACAACCACAACTACTCTTTAAATTTAAGAGAACATTCTCTCTTCTCCTTTCTATCACTCTACATCTCTCTCACACACTCTCTCTCTCTCTAGCGCTTAGAGAGAAACTGCACTTGACCAAACCGCAACCACTTTTTTTTTATCTTCGTGTTTGTAAACACTGTGTGCACTTGCATAGCAAAACAACTGCAAACATTGATTGTGCACAATTTTTAGATGCATTTCCACATTATTGTTGGTTGGTGTTCCCCTGCGCGTAACCCCTTCCTTCCGCTAGTGATGGCAACTTGTTATAGAAATATGAAACTATACAACTTCGACAACGACGAAGATATAATTACTAATTTTTCAGTTTATGAGTGTGTTGGTTTATAAGAAAAAAAAAATTATATTCATTGTTTCAATTCACTGTTATATAAAAATAATCTTCGTAATAAAATTATTATACGTGCATTTGGGGATTGGAGATACCAACTATAGTGTAGTGTGAATAAATCAAATACCGTGCGATAGAACGGTGTATAGTAATTAACGTTCAATTAGAATGCAAATTGCCTTTGTTATGCTATACTTCACAATATCGGATCTGGTTTTTAAAGATACACAGATAAATCAATGGCAGCATAATTCACATTTGCATGCAATTAACAAGTCTGCTGGTATAGATGGATATGGCGATACACAGGTGCGGGTTATAGGGAGGGAGTGAGAGGGAGGATGTGTGGGATCTACCTGCCTACCTGATGCTTATATACATTATGGACATATATGGAAGAGGAATTTATTAATTGCACCTTTGAGCGTTATTTAATGTGAATTACTCGTGCGCATAGCAAAAAGCATATTTTTGTGATTGATTTAATGTTATACGGAATGTAGGTTTTTTAGAACGCATTTAGTATACAGGGTGATTCGCATAAGGTTTGACAAAAAGCTAAAGCGTGTAGGTTGGTTCGAGAGAAGAAAAAAAATCGTATAGGAGGGGTTCTAATAACCACAACCCCCCCCCCAACAACCAGCATTTAGCCAGGAGGGGTAATTTTCAAAAAAAAATAACTTACAATATATAAAAAAAAACAATACATAAAAAACAACAGTTGCACTCAGAATACCATGCTATACTTTTTTGTAAAGTTAGAAATCTCTTCTTTTATTTTATATTTAAATAATGTTGTTTTTGTAAATAATTTTTGAAAAATTAATTTTTAAACTAAAAATTTTGAAACAAAAATTCATAGAAAAGTTTTTCAATCTTATTTTATTCAAAATTCTACCTTATTAAGTAGTATTTTTGTTTTTAATATTCAACGCCCTTATTAATTTTAAGTTAAACACCAAAAACCAAATGATAAAATCTCTTCTAGTTCTAAAGAAAATTGAAAACAACAGAAATTAAATTCCCTTAATTTGACTCAAGTCCGTTTCTGAAGTTGCTCTAAATATCCTTTTTCCACTATAATCCTATTTCAATTTTCTCAAAAAGTACAAGACAGATTTTCTGCTTTAGACTAAAAACAAATAAGAGTATTGAATTTTGCCAACAAAGATAGTACTTAAGTAAGTAAAGTTTTGAAAAAATTTAGTTTTAAATTTTTTTATTTTTATTTTTTTTTTTGTTAAATTTTGAGTTTAAGAATTAATTTTTCAAAAAATATTCTTTAAAACAGCTTTGTTTGAAAACAAAATAAAAGAGGAAATTTCCATCTTTACAAAAAAGAATATCATGGCGTTGTGAGTATAACTGTTGTTTTTAAATATTTTTTTTCTGTTTTAATTCAATTTTTTTTTTTTAGAAAACTGCCCCCCCCCACATATACGATTTTTTTGCTTGTCTTGACCCACCTAGCTTTTTGTCACACCTTATGCGAATCACCCTGTATATTTGGGAGAAGTATAAGTAGAAGTAATAAAGGGAAATCTTTGAATGCTAAGAAGTCAACAAATTTCTACCTCACCTGCTTTTTGGGGTTATAAATAGAAGAATGCTGATATAAGTCGTTGTTCTAGGTTTATTATGTTATAAGCAGGGATAGGATTTTGTTGGCCTAAAAAATATGAAAAGGTAAAATGTTTTACCAAAAAAGGAAAACAAAGGGATTTCTTAATAAAGAATTGAAATAAATACCACAGATTTGAAAATGTTCATGCAACAAAAATGCATTAAAGGAGCTAAAAAGGACTTCTCGCTAAGATTTCTTGGTAAGACACCCTCTGTATTATAATGAAAGGTAGAAACTGAAACAAATGTTATGCCAGGTCATGACCTCTCAGAGTTTAGTAACTTTATCCATACCGAATCATAAATACTTTTTTCGGAGTTGGTCTTTTTGACAGATGTCACTTGATTTATGCTCAGTTTGGTTTGCCATTTCATAATTAATAGACTTACTCCTGAACAACGTTTGCAAATCGTGCAAATTTACTACCAAAATAATGGTTCGGTTCACGTGACGCTGCGTTCAATATTCGGTCGACATAATCGCAAAATCGCATAAATTCGAGCAACCATGGATCGGGTTCGCAACACGTTTACTCTAGTGGATAATGCGCATTTTCAGAGACGCCGTACAGTGCGCACCGAAGACGCTGTTGCTGCTCTGGAGCAGAGTATCGAAGAAGACCCGAATTAGTCCATTCGCCATCGCGCGCAAGAATTAGAGCTGTCGAAAATTGGGCCTTTCGACTGGAATTTATTGGAGCCAGCCGCGGCGGCCACTTGCCCGAAATAATTTTGAAAACATAATGGCAAACCCTTATGTTTATAATAAAGCTAAATTCTTGGCCATAACATTAAATTATATGCGTTTTATTTCTTCTTGACAACCACAAGTCTAAAAAAAACACCCGTTACAATGCTGTGTTCTTTCCAGTTCTTAATCTTGGCATTAGTCTCGTCGATTGCAAAAAATATTGAATCCTATGATAAAACATAAAGAGTGAAAATAAAGTGCAAGCTTCTTCAGAATGATATCAGAAAAAAATGAATAATCATCAAGAATGAAGGATTCTTTTGAGTCATAGTATAATCTTTTTCGTATGCGTATTGTGACCATCATAATCATAACGACCGTCTCATCAACGTGAATGGCCCACTTGATTGTTTTTTTTTTTTTTTTTTTTTTAATTTAGAAATAATTTCTTAATTTTATATTATTTCAATAATGTATGAAGGTGTCCGTGATGTTTCCAAAGTTCCAAAGAAATATAAAAACCCTGACCAAAATAACAACGCCAAATCATCCACTATATACGTTCAAAAAGAAAACAAACCAATTTGTCATACTTTTTCTCATTCCTAATTGACATAACATTTGCATAGATATTCAAAAAAAAAAAAAATATTATTTCTATTACTCATATATCCATCAGTAGGCACCTTCATATACATATACCTAATCATGATTAAAAATGTTCTTATAAGCTTTCGTTATAGTTACAAACAATCAAAAAATATTCTGTCATGACACAACAAAAAATTAAATAAATTGTGAAATCTACACACTTATCATATCACTATCTTACAAAGTAAAATTTTAAAGGAAATACCAAATCAAAGCAAAACCCACAAGAAATACTAAACATCCCCTGCTTTACAAAAGTAACACCAAAACAACTCACCACAATGTAGGTCATTTAATTTCACCACTTTCTCAAAGAGAATAAGTCTGTTTCTATATCTATAGCCAAAAGAGAAATACACTTGCTGTTAAAATAACTCACCCCTAAATGCTAACAGAACACACAAACACTAAATTAAAGTATCTCATGTTATTGGCAGAGCTGCAGCGGGCATCTGACAAATACTACCTTTATCGCTGCTGGCGATATTGTGTCGTCGTCACAGTCACCGTCACCGTCACCAATAATTATTGTTGTGTATCTAACAACAACACACCCCACCACCTCCATTGGTTAAATAGATAGGAACTAGTGGTAGATAGATTCACTGTTCAATAACAGAAGATACTAAGTTAATCCATATGCGATTTAGAGACGAACAACAACAACAACAAAAACCATAGTCACACTCTGGAGCACTAGCATCGTTCCGTATGTCGTCGTCATCGCGGTCGTTGTTGTCGTCAACTCTTGTCACACCAGCTCTTGCGCTCTCCACACTCAACACAACATCAACAGCCACAGCCACATCCAGCTGAGCAGAGTGTGTCTCTAGCCCCAGAGCCCAGAGTCAGAGGTAGAGTCAGAGCAGCAGCAGCGATTACTGGCAGGCAGACTGGTACACGACGCGTTCGCCTCGACTGTTGTGCGCCACTGTAATGTATCTTCAGTATGCCATCAACCGCGCTGCCGATCGGTTTGAAATTTGCGAATCAAAGTTTTTCCTTCTCTATAAATATTCCGACGAATCCAAAGTACAGAATCACTTGTGGCATCGGTAGCCAAACAACATTCACTCAACGCACAGTTTCAGTATCTTTCCCTCAGTTTTTTGCTGCATCAAAATTTTCTTCGTGAATTTTCATTCAACTCAACTACACCATCATAGCCATCCGTGGTATATCTTTGTCAACCTCAGCCAAGTCGAATACGATTCGAAGCAATTTCCAATAAAAAAAAAAGTATCTCAACCGACGAATTATTGCTGAAAAAGTGAATGAGAATTTGGGTTATCTGCAGAAAGCTATATAACTCGTAAAAAAAAAAGATACACGCGTGCTGCTGTCCTCTGCAGTCCATGCATCGGGCGTATACGCGACATTTATTTGATAGTTTTTTTTTTCGTTTGTTGTTGTTGTTGACGGGGCTTTCATTTACCTCCCCCCCCCCCATCACAAATGAATTAAATTTACCAGAAAATCATCAAAAGTGCATCTGAATACAAAGATATTCCATTTTGATTTTATTCACGAAAAATTAAATAAATTATATTGAAAAAGTTTTATCAAAAATTGTGGCGCGTTTTGCCGTCGCTGAATTGCATCTCGTGTATCTCGTTTATCGCACTACCGAGTTCGCATGCCAAACGTAATTAATAAATTATAAGTATTTTTTTATTTTTTCTTTCTCTCGCTCTCCAAATTGTTCAATTAATAATTATTGATGCCAGTCTTCCGCTTTTGTTCCTATTAAAGTTGGCATTTTTTTTTCGTTTTTTTTTTGTGTGCATTTTAGTGTGAGAAAAATTTAAATCAATTTTTTAAAAAAAAAATTATATAAAAAAAAAGTTTGAAAAAGAAAATTAATTTATTTCCGCGTGTGAATTAATGTGGAACAAACATCGTACCTCTGATAGGCGATATGATCAATCATGCTAAATGTAAGTCACAACAGCATTCTTTAAACTTTTTTTTATTATTATTTTTGTTTCTTGTCTTTGTTTTTTAACTAGTTTAAAGTTTATATTTATTTTGGATTCTGATTTAACCGTTAGATTTGTATTCAAAGTAGGAGATATCGTTCGGCGAATGAGAGTGAGAGAGAGTGTTTTATTATGGTATCTTGCTGTTAAGCTATATACACATAGAACCTACGTTATGCCTTGAAATAATTGTTACCACTCAGAAAATAATTGTTTAAAATGTTTTAAAATTTTAAAGTTTTAAAGCGTTTTTATTTGTATACAATTATTAAAAAAAAAAGTTTATACTCGTGCTCGTACTCGAACAGCAGTTATCAATATATTGTGTCAGATCATGGCAAGATAAGCTCGGGAATTAGATAGGTTTTCTTCTAAGATTATATACGTTTAGATACTTTATCATACAACCATCAAGCCTCAGCATTTAAATTGTTAATGTTTCACTTAGTTTAATACCAGAAAGATTGATAGAAAAATCTAAAAAAAAATAGTTTAGTACAATATAAGTGCTTTTCTAACTAATTTATCAAGTAATACAAGTTCTTATTGTAGTCGGACTTAGAAATAAAATAAATCATAAAACTAATTAAAGTTTAAAACACAATATTTATGTTAAAATCATTAAAACTGCTGACGACTTTTGCCATTACTTCTAAGAATTTTTAAGTCAAGTAATGGTTTGTAAAAATTGAGACGAAAAATATACAATTGTAATAGTTTGTAAAAACTAAGACGAAAAGTATATGAAGAAACATTGAAATATTCTAATATTAATAGTTGTGAATGAAACAATTACCCCTCGAGTGAGCTAGCACCAAGTTGTTTATAAGCTGAAGTTATAGATATTTCATGGCTGCCAGAGGCCAACAATCAGACTTTTTTTTAGTGATGCTTAGTCTATTACGTTCAATTTTAATTTGAACAAAACTTTTTGCCCAGCTGAGGCTCGAACATATATCCTTATCGAAGGAACTATTAAAAAAAAAAAAAAAACTATTAGAAAATAATTATTTTTTTTTTTAAATTCTATGATTTAAAAATATTCCACTAACTAAATACCAAATCCTCCAATATAAAGAATTTTATATTTTGATTTTGTAAATAAAAAGCCATTTGATCTTAAGCTATCACCATGCTAATATTGCAAAATTGTATTTGACAATTTTTCCAACAAAATAAAAAAACTTAAATTTAAATAAAACTCTACAAAATGTGATCAAAATTAGTAATAACGAAAACCAAAGTCTGAGATATAAGAGATATATATAAGATATAAAAAAAAAACTTTATATTTCTTATTTAATTTAAGTTTTCTTATTAATTTATTATTAGGTTAATTATTAACTATTAGTTGAGCCATTGGAATTTGAGAAATCCAAATGAATTTCAATAATGCTTCTTAAAAAGTTTTCATTATGTTTAATACTTAAATGTTTGCCTAAATACTTGAGATATCATTTGGTTTTTTATTAATTTTTTTTTAAGGTTTTTGAAAAATAATTTTTCTTGTTTAACATTTTAAACTTAAAAAAAAAAAAACAATTGATGTGTCCTTTTGAAGTACAATATTACAATATACTTACAAAATAAATTAAAAAAATGATTTTTAAAAAATTGAATTAAAAAAAAAACATGGAGGTACTCGTAGGTATATATACTTTTTTTTCAATTCCAAGACATGTAGATTTTTTTTATGAACTTCCTAGAATCATTATCGGATATGAAACTAGACTTAAATCGACCGATCCATAAGCGAAAAGTCGGAAATAAAATATATAAAAACTGTTCTGCAGAATGTACTTTAAGTAACAGATTTTGGGAATAATATTTAGAGTTTTTAAAACAATATTTTATTTTATTTGGAAAATTCAATTTCTTGAAATATTTGCAATACATTTTTGGAAATTCATTTTGAAAGTATTAAATAATAAATAATAGTTTAAAATGTCATTGACTTTTCTTGTTTGTTTGTTGTTTATTTTTTTCGTTTTTAATTTTTCAAACTATAATTCTAAAAAAATTTGAAATTTTTGTAAAATGTCTAAAAAAATAAATAAAATCCAAAAAATCTTGTAGAACTTCATTTGGGTTCCCAGGTTATTTAGTTTTTAGTGCTAAATTGTGGACAAATTTAAGGGACAATTTATTCACACTCGGTTAAAAAATAAATTTTGTCGATTTAACTTGAACCGATTTAAGCTAATGTGATATCAGCTGTCGTTTTTTTTTTTTGACCACTTTCCTCCGGGTTTTGCAGAAAAAAACCTCGCTTATCATTAAAAACACTCCATTAAGTTTTCTATTCATTCACTCATCATAAGTTGAATGGTAAATTAAATTTATATGCTTTTCATAAGAAAAATCCCAAGGAATTTTTTTTGTAAATGAGGTTAAATGGAGGTTCTCTTAACCGTCAATTAAAGGTTACAGTATCGAAAAAATAATATTTTCTTAACATTTACAGAAATTCACCATTATTTAAAAATGTGTTTCAGCAGTTTAGGCTGATAGACAGGAAAATACAATTTGGTGAACCACTTTTTTCGTCATTTTATGATAAAATATTGAAGAAAGGACTATCTTTTTATTAGAATAAGTTGGATAGTTTGCAATTTTATTCTTTGACAAGGTGTAAAATATTTGTAAATACAAAAATGTCTAGTTTATGAGCAGTTGATTCATAAAGTGGTAAAAGTAACACCCGTAACAAAAATATCAATATGATTAAATAGTAGACACAAATGTATAAGTGCCGGAACTTACGGTTAAGATGTGTAAACATCAACTCTCTTCCAAGTGCCGAATATTTGTTATTTAACGTATACTCAATACACACAACGCAACTTAATAGTGACGTGCGTACGTGTTACAAGTAATGTATTGAACGTAACGTTATAAACGTAAGGCATCACGATCTTAGTTTCCCTTAGTGATATTTCAAACTTGCGAAAGTGGAAGGATAAAATTAAACGCACCATTTACTTAGTAGCAGAGATGTAGATGATCCAAAGCAAAAGACTCTTATTCCATTCAAAGTTAGAAAGCGGACATAAATCTTGACGCAGAAGGGCCAACAAAATGCTATTGGTACTAGAGTTGAATGATTAATTTAAATGTACTGCAAACATTTTTCCCGACTCTTACAACAAAAATAAAACAGACTGTCTTCCTCTATTTTTATATATTTGAAGTTTTTCTTTTTTGGCTCTGAGCAGATTATGATCAGAGTCCTCAGATTTAATTATGAAACAAACAACATTTCATAGGGAAACCATTTTTAATTTTTTATTTATGTGTGAAGTTGGCTTCGCTCGATATCCTCGGTCATTTTATTCTGAGATAATTGAGCAAGCTCTGAGCTAACTTCGATGGAAAAAAGAAACACACTTTTTATGCTCTGATATGTCTGACCTAAAAAAAAGCATTGAATTTTTTTTTGACAGTTCCGTGATCTGCTCTGGGTTAAAAAAAAAATGTCCCATTATTGTGAAATAACGGTGGGTACTTACAAAAAATATATTCATAGAAAATTTTAACACTTAAAACTTTAGAATGCTTTCTGCTTCATCTTGTTTAAACCGTTTTTAGGAGAGATAGATACAGCTCCTCAAAAAACAGTTACAAAAATTGTGTAGCATAATTCCTACTAAAAACTGAGTCGCTTATAATTGTGTAGGTACTTTAAAGCTAATTTTTTTCGCCAGAAGTGGAACAAAACCTAAGGATTTTTATTGTCAACTTATAATTTTTTTTTATTCACTCAAAGAAGACTTTTAAACTTTCTATTTATAAATCTAGAGTTTATCAAATTTAGATTTTCTCAACTCCCGGGAAAAGTAGAAGTTGTTTCAAAAGTTTGTCCAGTATAATGTTCCGACCACAGATTACCCACATGAAGATGAGAATCCCCGGCAGCCATTTTAATTTGCCTACAAGCTTGAACTGTCAGATTGCGGATAAAAAATGAGAATGTGTGTATAAAAACCTCACACATAGACAGTAGGGATCTTCAAAACCCCTGGTTAAATTGTTGTTGCAATTCACATCTATTCATCGACACGGGGTGAAATTACAAAAACAATAATGTGGTTTTGGAGAGAGAAACGAACGAAACATTCTCTTCTTCATATGGGTAATCTGTGGTTCCGATGTTCGGGCAGTGGAAGTGAATACGATGGAACTGACATGCCTTGTACCTTGAGAGAAGATATTGCCACACATTGGAATTAAAAAGTGGGACTAACGTGACTTTATTTTTCGTTTTTATCAACAATCATTTAGCTACAAAGATTTGTTTAAGGATTCACTCTATTGCGACGAGAGGCAGTATGAGTTTAAATTGAATGAGAACTTAAGGCCAAACCATAATAGACTTATCTGAAATTAACTCAACTGCAACATTTGCTTAAGTTCAGAGCCATTTCAAATGGCTCTTGCTTAAGTTCGCGAAAGTAATACCTATCGAAATTGAGAGAACGGCTATTATGGTTAACCATGTAAAGAGAATGTATTCGCTTGGTTGCTTAGGTCGAGTTAAGTTCGCATAGGTCTATTATGGTTTCGTATTTAAAACCTCAAGTTATTCGATGATATCTTTAGTGCAATGGCTAACCGTTCACGATCCAGCTTTTGTATTCACTCACTCTAGTTCAGTTCACTCAGAATCCAAAGCAGTCCCTTTTCTGTTTAAGAGCGTATATCGTTGTTTTTCACCTTCTAACATTTCTATTTCTTGCTTTCTTTTCTTAAGTTGCTGCTCTTCCTCCGACATATACAGTGTAGGGAAATTATACTGGAGATTCATTAACCAATCTCTGTCGGCGGGCGGCGGTGACTTTTCTGCAACCATGAATTTCTAGGATTTCGGAGTTTGGATGAATTAACCCTGTCCCAGAGAGCTGTGTAAATCGTTCATTTTAAATGATCGAATCGTTCAAGTATCGATTACCAAAATGATTCGATCATCTTAATCAATCGAACATTCGATCATTTTCACTCCACTCAATTGATTATTTCATACTGTTCCGATTCGATTTTTAATGTGTAAGCATCTATGCCGGCGGTGGAGTGAAATAAAAGCGTGGATTTCCCTCTGTGTGACGTTACGATGTACCACGTTACGTAGCGCGTATTCTCGGAAATCATTTGACATTTTGACCTGTCAAATTAAAAGTGTTGTAATGGAACTAGAGAGCTGGGCGTGACTGAAGGTAATTTCCACCTCCTAAATCGTCTGGCGTACTCCGTTTTTCGATCCGCCGGCCGTACCAAAAATGTTGGCATATTTTGAGACCTGTCAAACTAAGACAATTTTTTTATTTCGGTTTCTATGAAATTCGATCTCCGAATTTAACGAATACTGTACCAATTTTGATCGAATACAATCCCATATTTCTTTTTTGATATCGAAAATCAAGATTCATTGTAATGATTGAGATTGGAATGGAAGATCGAGAATCATCGAAATGAGTCAGATTGCGATCGATTGAAATGAAAATTTGTGATTTCAATCATCAATACTTTTCGATGATCGGATCAATCGTTCCTGATTGACACAGTCCTACTGTCCCAAGGTTTACAGAAATATCGATAATTTTGTCTTCGATTTTGTTCTAATCTGACTTATTTGTTACGGCGCACATACAATGCACCCAAAAAAAATCTTCCCTATAAATTTTACAAAATGAGGCAGTCAAATTTACAACTATGTACTTCCAAATTTTTGTATTTAACGTGAAACGCAGCGTTTGCATTCGTTTTCACAAAAAAAAATTTTAAAACGATCACAATTTCTTGTTGTAAAATTGACAGCGGGTTGTCAATTTTGGTTGTTTAAAAATATAAAAATATACATTTTTAAAATTGACAGAATTAATTACCCGAACGGACCATTAGTTCTGTGCGGAAAAGTTACATTTAAGGTTTGTTCGTGTTTGTAAAGGGTTTTCCAATAAGAGGTGTTATTTTGATATTCAAAGAAAAATGGCATTTTTTGAGATAAATGATCGGTTGTTTATTTCATTATAAAGAAGAAGATATGCCGTTAATAATGGAACACAACATCAGCCAAATGGCCGCCACGACCACGCTTACAGGACCATATCCTTTTCATGAAATTTTCCATAACCAAATCGTAAAGTGGCTGCCCTATGTCCTCGATAGCATCACGAATTCCATCCTTGAGGTCTTGAATCGACGCTGGGCTGTTGGCGTAGACCTTATCTTTCACGTGGCCCCAAAGGAAGAAGTCGCAAGGTGTTAAATCACAAGATCTCAGTGGCCAATTGTGATCACCTCTTCGAGAGATAACACGGTCCGGAAACTTTTCCCGTAAAAGATCGATGGTTTCATTGCTTGTGTGGCACGTAGCGCCGTCTTGTTGAAAGTAAACGTTGTCCAGATCAATACCATCCAATTCTGGCCATAAAAAATCATTAATCATCTCTCGATAGCGCAATCCATTGACCGTAACTGTTGCTCCAGCCTCATTTTCGAAAAAGTAAGGTCCAATGACCCCGCCGGACCATAAACCGCACCAAACAGTCCCGCTTTGAGGATGGAGAGACTTTTCAACAATAACTCTTGGGTTTTCCGAGCCCCAGATACGACAGTCTTGCTTGTTGACGTAGCCTCCGAGGTGGAAATGGGCCTCATCAGTCAAGATGATTTTTCGATGAAATTCCGGATCATTTTCATGCATTTCAAGGACCCAATCAGCAAAGACACGACGTTGTTGATGATCAGCCGGCTTGAGTTCTTGTGTTAACTGAACTTTATAAGCCTTAACACCCAAGTCTTTATGCAAAATACGGTGTAATGACGTTTGTGGAATGCCTAATTCTAAAGAACGACGAGGAATGGACAAACCTGGGTTTTCTTCAACACTTTGGGCTACAACAGCAATATTCTCAGTTGTTCTTGAGCGACGTGCACGGGTTTTATTCTTCACATCACTAACTTGTCCCAACAGCTCGAATTTGTCCACCAATTTCTGTATTGCGGTCCGACAAGGTGCTTCACGACGACCCAAAAATGTTTTAGTTTTACGAACCGTCTCTGCCAAATTTTCACCATTTTTATAGTGAATTTTAATAATTTCAATGCGTTGTTGAAGCGTGTATCGTTCCATTTTTATTAATGGCGTAGTTTCTACTTGTCAAATGTCAAAAAATGACAGCTTCAAAAGTGACAGCTACCGAAATAGCGGGCTATTCAAAATAACACCTCTTATTGGAAAACCCTTTATTTGTTTGTTTTTTTCATTTCAGGATCCCTTTTTGTGATTTTGTTTACATTTGTGTTTGTTTTTGCATCAGCAGCGTTCTAGGCTTTACAATAAAATACAGCAAAACATTAAGATAGATTTGTTAAATTTTGGAGAAAAATTTCACTCTTTTCAATATAATCTCGAATAACTCTGGAGCACCGCCGCCGCCGCAGTGTTTCATGTCTTTCTTTATTTTATCGGTATTTTTACTAAGAGTGTTCTAGTGAAATAGCCAGTTGCATTCCGCCCCTTAAACAATTCCACCGCAATACTAGCTCTTCTAGTAATGCCCATCAGTTTACCCTTGATCCTAATTTCGGACATACAATCAAGTACAGAGATTCTTTCTTTAACCGCACAACTCGAATGTGGAATGCTTTGCCTAGCCTATATTTTTCCCTCCCATTGTATTATCTAGAATTTCAAAACCAATGTACATCGGTATCTCCTATTAAACCCTTCCCTATTTTCTTAACGCTTGCACTATGTTTATTATTATAAGGGTAGTCATAACCCCTTGAATGCGCGCACACAAAAAAAAAAAAAAAAAAAAAAAAAACTTGTTCGTAATCGACCAAAAATTTGAGTAAAAGTGCTGACAAAAAACTCCAATCGATAGCGGTCTACCATATTAATGTCACCAAGCTCATTTTAAGTGAGTTAATTGTAGCCCGATTAAAAAGTCTCCGCATTATGTGGAATTATCGAAAAAGTTTTGAACATAGACACTGGATTTGTGTGTTTGTGTATAGAGTCTTCCCAGCACATCTAAATTCTAAAATGATCAGTTAAATATTTAAGAAAAAAAAAAAACTATTTTTCTTTAAATCCCAGTATCTTTTGAATATTATAATCTCAAATGCAAGTTTCGATGAAATTTCGAAGAAAAAAAAAAAAAGGTCAAGATCTTGAACCTCTAGCCGATCGATGTTACTTCATCGTCAAACATGTAAATCCTATGCGTTTTCCTTTTTAAACGTCCATACATATGCTATGCATAATGACAGCTTTATAAAGATTATTATTTAATGAAAGCTACAAAATAAAATGCCTATAGCTAGTTAGATTTTATTTTTTTTCTTAATTCATAAAGAAAAAGAAGCGAGTATCTCTGATGTCGTCGTGTTGAAATCACTTCACTGACATCAACATTATGAATCGAACTCTACTGATGTCTCGTTCCTCTCTACGCAACGAATACAGCAACGAACTTGAGCAGAAAGGGGTCTCTTTTCATTTTGTGTTGTTGTTATTGTTGTATAGCTCGCTTATCAACACTCATCACTTATAATTTAATTATAAATTAGTGAAGAAGAACTACACTTTAATCAAATTGAATTGAATTTGCTGAATTTATTTTTATGGTTTTGTTGGTTTTGTTGATTTTCTTGATTTGTTTTAAATGATATTTTATTTGATTTTGTTATTTATTTTTATATATATTTTTTTTTTGTAATTTAGTATGATTGTAATACAAACAAGATTTTTTTTCGCCCCATCATCGCGTCGTTGATATTGTTATATTTTTGTGATTTTTTTTTTAAATAAATTTTATTTATTTGCTTCTGAAAAATAATTTATAATAATAATAAATTATTCTATCAATTGAAGAATCTTTCTTATTTAATTTATTTATAATTTATTGTTGTTGGTTTTTGAAAATATAATTCAATATCTCGATTTAAAATTGAAAAAAAAATACAATAAAACACCAACGATGATGATGATGATGATGAGAGAAGTGTGAGAGAGTGCATAAAAGGTTATTGCACTTGTATTGTTATTGTTATTTTAAAATAACAATATCAAGTGAATGAAAAAAATAAATAGTGTGAAATTGTTTAACAGACGACTACGACGACGGACGACGACGGAAGACGGGCGATGCAGGGCTTACGGGAGAGAGTATACTCATGAATACAAAAAAAAATATAATGAGATGAAAAATACACACAATTTATAGATATAGCAATATTGTATAATTCCAATGTTTGCTAAATGGGAATTGTGTTAATTTTTTTTATATTTTACTTCATTCTCCTATTAATTTGCAGATGGTATATAGGTACTCGTATCATTCAAGGTTAATTCCTAATTTGTTGATAAAAAAAAATGATAATTTTGAATTGCTTATAGGTTTTTGGTTGGAGTATTCGCCATATGTGTGTTAATACATGGTCTTATAGGTTGGAATTTTTCTATTATTTATGTGGCAAATGTTGATAGAGTCTCATTTAAATAATTATTCTTCATCAGACGGGGTGGCACTGTTTGTAGGAATTAGAAGGTTAGGAGAGAAGTGTTAATGGCACAGTGATTTGCGAGAAAAGGTGTTTAGGGAATATAAAAGGTGACGTCCAGTTGAATAAGGAAAAGTATAAAGAATAATGTTTCCATGAATGGGGCTCAAGTCCACATTTCTTGGTTGAGAGTGAAGCACTTCATCCATATAATCTACTGATGCGCCATTGCCATCCGAAGAGCTTCAGACTTATTTGAGCGGAATCTTGAGTGTTAAATATGTGTTCGAGATAATTGGAAATTGTGGAAAAATTACACATTAATAAACTACAAATAACTTTTTTCTTAATTCTGAGATACGACAACTTTCCATCATCTTTGAAACCGAAAATGTTGCTTCAACATCACCAGTCAGCCAGACCATAAGCCATTTGATGGCATTTACGATACCTTGGTCTCTAAATCAGAGGTTCGGCCTTCCTTATCGCTTCAAGACTGGAGCCTGGGAAAAAAACAAAAACTTCTTGGCTGTTTGTTTTTCAATTTGTTTTATCAGGTTAAATCAATGTAGTCGAAGTGTTTTGACTTTTTGATCTTGGTAACAGCCCATACAGTTCACGGTTGTATTTTCTTCTTCGTTCGGCCTCCGCGCACTCAGGTACAATGCCACTCTCTTAGATTCTTATTCAATCACACGTTTTGAAATTGAGAGATCTTATATGCGCTCAAAACACTATGAAAGAAGCCAAGGCTCGATATCTCAGTACACACTACTTATCTGAATAATTTGCACTTTAATTCTCCATATTATTTCATTTCCGCAGTTCGAAATAGATCAATTCAAGTTTGAGCAACGTTAAGAAATATCAACTTCCAAACTTGATACTGTATGTTCCTGATTGTTCCAATTTATAGATGAGTGTCTACTTAGCGAAACAACATTCATGAATCGAAGCACCCCCTCAAAAATGGGTAAAAGCTTCTTGAATCAATTGGTTTTCTACTTAATAATTTGCCGTTCGGTGATTTTTGAATATTTGTAAACAAAATAAATTTTGTCATGCTATGTTTTCTATGTTTTTTTTTTGCTGCATTGCTTACTTGGTGCCAACTTAGCGTAACGGGTAAAACTTCGTGTATAGAATGTGTTACTGCTCAATAATTTGCCGTCAATTAGTCGTAAATAAGCTGTGACAATTTCAAATTTGTTGTGCTATGTATTCTATGTTTTTTTTCTGCTAATTTGCTAAATTTATATGAAGAAGAAATATATAGCGCTATTGATGCATAATATTCGATTTTAAGACCAAAAATGAAGGATTAAGATTTAGGCTAGGGTGAGCTATGGTTTTAGCAAGATGTGGCACACACATGCTGTCCAATAATCGATTTCTGATAGCATTTTAATTTTAATAATCGTCTTATTAGTCTTTTTGGTTGTTTTGCTTGACCGCCACAGAGCTAAAATTTGATGCTGTTGGACTTTTATTTGCAAAAAATCCACACTATTGCTGAAACCCTCGAAAATGTATTACAATATTGGCTTGACAGGATTGCCTACTGTGAAGCCATCTAAGGCAGTTATTTGAATAAAATCATATTTCATAATTAATAAGAAGGCTTATTTTTTTCGGTAAAGCCAGCTATCGTTAGATAAAAAAAAATTGGTGGTGTGACAGCTCGTGGAGAGCCAGGGCCTAATGACTTACAATTCTAAACCATTCCTGTATACGTGTTGTTTTTTTTTTTTGCAGGAATGAAGGGGACCTACAATTTTCTTCCAAATTCAAACGGCTAAGATGAAAGACAATTCTTCATAAACAGTGATACTCTTGGAGGATTTGTCACTTCCTATCAAGAGGCCGTAGCCCGGAGTTTTGTTTTATTTTAGGTGTACGAGGCTGGGAATCGAACCCAAAATTCTGGAATGACAGTTCTAAAGGGTTTTCCAATAAGAGGTGTTATTTTGATATTCAAAGAAAAATGGCATTTTTTGAGATAAATGATCGGATGTTTATTTCATTACAAAGAAAAAGGTATGCCATTAATAATGGAACACAACATCAGCCAAATGGCCGCCACGACCACGCTTACAGGACCATATCCTTTTCATGAAATTTTCCATAACCAAATCGTAAAGTGGCTGCCCTATGTCCTCGATAGCCTCACGAATTCCATCCTTGAGGTCTTGAATCGACGCTGGGCTGTTGGCGTAGACCTTATCTTTCACGTGGCCCCAAAGGAAGAAGTCGCAAGGTGTTAAATCACAAGATCTCGGTGGCCAATTGTGATCACCTCTTCGAGAGATAACACGGTCCGGAAACTTTTCCCGTAAAAGATCGATGGTTTCATTGCTTGTGTGGCACGTAGCGCCGTCTTGTTGAAAGTAAACGCTGTCCAGATCAATACCATCCAATTCCGGCCATAAAAAATCATTAATCATCTCTCGATAGCGCAATCCATTGACCGTAACTGTTGCTCCAGCCTCATTTTCGAAAAAGTAAGGTCCAATGACCCCGCCGGACCATAAACCGCACCAAACAGTCACGCGTTGAGGATGGAGAGGCTTTTCAACAATAACTCTTGGGTTTTCCGAGCCCCAAATGCGACAATTTTGCTTGTTGACGTAGCCTCCGAGGTGGAAATGGGCCTCATCAGTCAAGATGATTTTTCGATGAAATTCCGGATCATTTTCATGCATTTCAAGGACCCAATCAGCAAAGACACGACGTTGTTGATGATCAGCCGGCTTGAGTTCTTGTGTTAACTGAACTTTATAAGCCTTAAGACCCAACTCTTTATGCAAAATACGGTGTAATGACGTTTGTGGAATGCCTAATTCCAAAGAACGACGAGGAATGGACAAACCTGGGTTTTCTTCAACACTTTGTGCTACAACAGCAATATTCTCAGTTGTTCTTGAGCGACGTGCACGGGT
This sequence comes from Leucozona laternaria, assembly GCA_932273885.2. NCBI lineage: Eukaryota > Metazoa > Arthropoda > Insecta > Diptera > Syrphidae > Leucozona > Leucozona laternaria. The sequence continues at coordinate 29,298,909 of OW026368.1, read as the reverse complement.
TTTATTCTTCACATCACTAACTTGTCCCAACAGCACGAATTTGTCCACCAATTTCTGTATTGCGGTCCGACAAGGTGCTTCACGACGACCCAAAAATGTTTTAGTTTTACGAACCGTATCTGCCAAATATTCACCATACTTATGGTGAATTTTAATAATTTCACAGCGTTGTTGAAGCGTGTATCGTTCCATTTTTATTAATGGCGTAGTTTCTACTTGTCAAATGTCAAAGAATGACAGCTTCAAAAGTGACAACTACCGAAATAGCGGGCTATTCAAAATAACACCTCTTATTGGAAAACCCATCTCCTATGCATTATCCATTACTCCACCAGCTACTACGTTTTTGAAAAGCCTTTAAAAAAAAACAACAGATGGTCCTATAACATTTTTTTTCAACTTTCGGACAGCTTTGACAACACAACCTATTTGGACATACATTTTTGATATTTTGAAAACTTGTTCCAGTGTAAAGTCATTCTATGCATGTTCTATCAATATTTTGAACATGACAATTATTCTCATTCAGCAGATAATAAACCTTATTAGTTAAGGTGATTTTCATAGAATTTCGAGCTATCCCTCAAAGATCACGAAAATTGTATTTTGTCCGTAAATGATAAAGAAGGAGGACGGAGCACAAATGAAATTCAAACAATTCCCAAATAAGCGCCACCCTAATACATCTGTAGACCTCTGAATATCTTACATAGATAGATAAACACACATGTCTATAAAGCACCCAACTTACAATGAAACAAAACAACAACAAAAAAACGTCAATATAAACAGTAATTAAATTAAATTTAACATCATATAAAAAAAAAAAGCTTGTCTATAAAGAATCAATGTTGACCTCAATTTATTAATTATTATTGTACAGACATTTTGCCAATTACATTCTTGGAATTGAATTATATTATTGTCTGTTTATACCTATATTTATGTGTCTTAATATCCCAAGATATCTATAGAGAGAGAGAGTTGGCATAGCGGCATGGATATAGCTAGTATAGAAATTAGTGCACAATCAAATATAGAGTCTTGACTCAATCACCATTAAAATGAATTTATACTTAAAAGTTTAAGTATATCGTCTACGCAGACTGTGTGTATACTGTAGAAAAAAATGTCCGAACTCCATCAATTATATATTTTTATTGTCGATTACTCATTTTATTTTTTTTTTTTGAGTTGAATTAATTAATTAACATTTATGTTCACAAACTCCCAAAATGGATATGACAACTGTTATATATGCCAAATGCTTCTCAGTAATAAATTAAATGAATCATTAAAATTGTTTAAAATATAGCAACATTATTGAAAACACCAACAACAACTGAAGTGCGCTACCAGCTAGTTTGGGCTGGAGTTATGGCTATTTCAGGGCTACCAACACGATCATCAGTGACTTTCTTTTAGGAAAGGAGGTGCTTAGAATTCATATTTTTCGGAATTAAGTTGGAAAACTAAATAGGTAAAGGAAAATTTTCTATATTTCCGTGTTGATACGAAATCGATAGGAAAGCATTTTTTGACAAACTTTCGAAAATCAAGATCAGGGAATGAATTTTTCCCAATGCTACAAAACAGCTTTGAAGCAACTCTGCGTATGGTCTGAGTCGGAGTTCCCCAATTTTGCAAAAATAGAGAAGAAGGACATGATGTATTGGGGGTAAACATAGTTGAAGGGTGAATGTATAGATATTTTTCAAAAATCAAAAATTCTGGAAAACCGCTTCTGACGGAAATTAAACGCGAGAACTTAAAAAACCGGATGAAGTGTCGGAAGATAGGTCTTTAGTAGGCACACATTGTTTGAAATTTTCAGCTTTGCCACTTTTCTGGAAGAAGATGTAGAAAATTGTAGGCCCCCTAAATTCCTGCAAACAAAATATCATACCCAAACAGAAATGTTTAAAAGTTTTAAGCCACTAGGCCCTGATGGCTCTCCACGAGCTGCCGCGCTATCAAATTTATTTATTTATTTATAATTGAAACACTGGGTGATATGAATAAAACGGAGCACGTACTCAGAGCAGGTGCTCCATAAGAATCAGAGAAGGTGCTTAAAAAAAAATTCCTGCTCCCGTTGTTCTCCAACCAGTGAGCCCCTCCTCCTTCACAAGGATTAGGTGCTCTCATACAACGAGTCAAATTCAACTGTTTTTTTTTTGTAAAGGGTGTTTTTTTTAGACGTGTGGTGTTCAAGAAGAAATAAAACGCATATAATTTAATGTTTTGGCCAAGAATTTAGCTTTATTATAAAGATAAGGGTTTGCCATTATTTTTAAAAAATGATTTTGGGCAAGTAGCCGCCGCGGCTGGCTCGAATAAATTCCAGCCGAGAGACCCAATTTTCGACCACTTTTTGCAGCAATTGGTTCCGAATGTCAGCAATAACGCGCCGAATATTCTCTTCGAAGGCGTCAATCGTCTCGGGCTCATCTGCGTAGACAAGTGATCTGACATAACCCCTCAAAAAATAGTCCAGCAGTGTTGAAACGCACGATGTTGGAGACCACGCTACAGGCCCACCACGCGAGATAATACGCTCACCAAAAGTGTAATTCAATAAATTGATTGTTTCGTTGGCTGTATGGCATGAAGCGCGCGCCGTCTTGTTGGAACCAAAGGTCGTCCACATCAACATCCTCCAATTCAGGTACGAAAAAGTCATTAATCATGGATCTATAGCGTTCCCCATTGACTGTAACATTATGGCCGGCTTCATTTTTGAAGAAATATGGACCAATGATTCCCTCTGCCCATAGAGCACACCAAACAGTGACTTTTTGAAGATGTAACGGCGGCGCCCGGCGTTTCAACAATGGTTTGTGGGTTATGATCACTCCAAATAGGACAATTTTGCTTATTGACGTAGCCATTTATACAAAAATGAGCTTCATCGCTGAACAAAATTTTCTTGTGAAAATCGGGATCGGTGGCCATCTCGTTTTGGGCCCATTCACCGAAGGTAAATCTATTTGCTATGAAATGGCAAACCAAACTGAGCATAAATCAAGTGACAGCTGTCCAAAAGACCGACTCCGTAAAAAGTATTGCCAGATTGAAAACCACACGTTAAAGAAAAAAATTGTGTGAGTGCCGGGACACACGGTTAATATGTGTAAACATCAACGAGCGCGGATCCAAAACGGACTTGTTTTTGCTTGAAGGGGATCTTAAGATATTTTTTCACTGAACGCACCCATCCTAATATGCAGATCGTAACGTTGCACGACGTAACGTTGCACACGAATTTTCACGTTTTTTTTTCACTCTACCGCGTAAGAGATGGAACTTTTTCTGTTTTGACTCGCATTTTATTGTGAAAAATGGGAAAATGTTGCTTGACTTGTGCAAAACAGCGTTCAATTAGAACTTGTTCGCGAGTTAAGCACTTATTGAAAGAATTTTTCTCATGAGTATCTGGATTTTGATACGGAGTTAAAAGCCACCAAGGAGTAAGTCCGTATCCAGAATCACCAAGTAAAATGGCACTAGCTTCATTCCATTGCATGATTTTAAATACGCGAGAATTTTTCCAAATTCGTGAATCATGCACTGATCTTGGTCAACACTCGTAAATCCATCTCTCGAATTGCATGTTGCCTGATCATTAATTCTGTGCAATCCTTTTATGTCAACGTATACTCATCCCCATGGACAACTGGTTTGATGAAAGGAACATGAATACAACAAAATTGCTGAAGGAAAGATGTATTTTTCTTGCAATTCGCGTTTTGTATTCAGCAGTTCTTCAGTGGTTGTAGGGAATTTGATCCAATGGTTTGACTTCTGGATTATTGCCGTTCTTACAAGGGAAACAGTGGACTGGTCTATACTCCAATTTGAAAACTTGGATCACCTATGTAGCGAAAGAAAATTCGTATTTTTTCAATGCTTGTTAAGGCACCACACCTCTTGTTTCTGAACTATTCCAAAGAAAATGATTCGCCAAGATATCCACATTTTCTTTGTTGAATCTGTATCGAACGCGAAAATCATTTGAAATTTCTTCTCTTCTTCTTTTATACCATTTGACCATGCGGTTTAAAATTGGAATAAACTCCCCATTTATGGAAAAAAAAAATTATAAAAAGCTAAATATTTACTACAACGTTGAGCAATCAAATGAGCTAACTCACAAATAGGAGCAGGTGCTCCTCTCGATGGAAGCAGGTGCTTATTTTGAGGAGGTGCTCATCAAACACGTAAATGTTCAATCCTTGAGCACCTTCTCAAGTGTTTTATTCATACCAAATCGAGTACCTGCTCTTAAAAGTTGAGTTTTGAGCAGGTGCTCTTTTTTATTCATACCACCCACTACATCTCGCGGAAATGTATTAGTAGTTGCTCATAAAAAAGCGTATGATCTCCATAACATCAGAGTTGCATTCATGTTTGTTAAATCATAGTTTATTTTTGCAAATATATTAAAAACATAAATCATTTTATTTAATGAAAACTGTCTCATAAATATCCAATGTCATCATATTAACTTAAAACAATTTTTTATAAATTATTTTTTCGAACATAGGCATTCCCAAAAGGAATATGCCGGAAGACTTAAACAAAACATTTAATTTATTCCACCCTTTTTCCAAAACATCCTTCCTAACACGCGATCCTTTTATTTTAACACAAACAACAAAAATGCACATTTTCAGTTAAAAACAAATAAAAATGCGAATAAAAAGCTCGTCATAGTGAAATAAATGAAGAAATATAATAAAACAAAAATCAAAACATGCACATCAGGCACACGCAAAATTTATTATTCCCTAAACAATACAAAAAAAAAAAACATAAATAAACATTTTTCCATATGGATATCTCACATGCAATCGCGAAAAATATACCACAAAGCTTGCAGCAATCGCGGTATCGGTAGGTTAAGTACATTATATATATATCGTTGGTTTTTTATTCGTTTTTTTTTTTTTTTTTTTTGTATTTTATTTTATTTGTTAGTTGCCAAGTTGAAGTTGGTGGTGTTTGTTTTATACAATCGAAGAAGCCAAAATACGTATTTTTCAATATACACAAACATTTAATTTAATCCAAAGGTTAATATTTTAGTGAAGATAAATTGCAAGAGACACGGATGTTCATCATCAAAATAGGGAAAACCCATTAAAGAGAAAGTTAGATTTTTTTTTTTTTTTTTTTTTTTTTTTTGTAAATTTTGAAAGATTGAAGAAGATTCCAATAGAAGCTTTAGACGAATCTCTGGATTTGCACAATGAATTGAGATTTATTGCTTATAAAGGGTCGGCCATCTAACGTTTTTTTTTTTCAACTAGTGCTTATTTCGTCAATGGTAACACTTAGCTCATGTCTGATTTGACTGATAATTAGTTTTATCCTTCCGCTGAACGAATATGGTTGTGTATATGCTTCGCTAAGTGGGCCTGCGGTCGACTTAGAGAAGATGCCGATTTTGCCAAAAAAAATCATCTTTTCAGATGAAGCTCATTTTGATCTTGGCGGGTAGTAAACAAGCAAAATTGTCGCATTTGGGGCACAGAAAACCCGCACGCAGACATTGAAAAGCCGATACACCCAAAACGAGTCACTGTTTGGTGCGGATTTTGGTCCAGAGGCATAATTGGGCCATTTTTCGAAAATGAGCAAGGAGTGGCCGTTACAGTCAATGGCGATCGTTATCGGGCCATGTTGAACGAATTTTTGTTCACAAAAATTGAAGAGGAGGATATTGGCAACATTTATTTTCAACAAGACGGCTCTATGTGCCACACAGCCGAAGCTGCACTCGATGTTTTGCGCCATTTTCAAAAAAAAAAGAAAAGTTATTTGGCGGACCCTTTAGATAAAAAAGCAAACCAATGTTTGAATCGAAGAAGCCTTAAGGCTCTCAAAATTGTACACATTGGATTTGTACTCCAATTTGGCAAAGTGTTCAAACAATTTCATTATGTTGATAATCGGAATTTACCCAGAGTCTCGGGTGGCTATTTAAGTATGGTCGCGGCAGAAAAGTATACAAATTAAAATTTCGTAGATAGGTATAGTTAGGTAAAATGGCGGTTCTAAAGAACACCTGTTCCCAAAGAACCCGCATATAGTGCTGTTATGCGCCGTTTCTATACCATAACTCGTTTGACCTGATTTGTTTGTTGATGTAAGGGAAGTGTTGGTAATCTAAACAGAAATGCTAAGGGGACTAGGTTATGGTCTTTTCCCGCAGCCCTAAAATAACACTAAGCTCACAACTGTACGCTAGGTGGTTCCGGTAGGGTTGAGATCCGACCATATAGCCCTTCACCAGATCTACTCTAGGCTGAGCCTGTTCCAAGCAAGGTAATACCTAATAAGTATATGTTATTGCTTTAAGGCTTGCGCCGAATTAGGAATTTGTTGATTGATAGTGACTAGGTTTTGGTCTGTGACCGCAACCTCAAGAGAATGTTAAGCTCACACTGTGTGCCCAAGGTAGTTTTATTGGGGCTGAGAACCAGCCGTATATCCTATCACTAAGATCTACTTGTGGGTGGGTTTTTTCAAAGTCAAGGCAAACCTATCTAGGTTTTGGCAAAGCTTTAAGCCCTTAACCAGTTATAGATTAAGTGGTTGTCCCAACAGTTAGTGAAACTTTTGCAAGTTCGATATTTCTTCCACAAAAAAAAACAAAAATGTGCGACGAGACTTAGTCATATGAAACCGAGACCGATACTGAAATTTTTCGATCTTATAAAGAGAACGAGACAAGACTAAGAACAGTCTTGCCTTGTACCTTGGCCAGTCCTACTCAGAATAACGTGTGTTCTCATAAAATGTACAGCATAATATTGTGCATGAAAATGACATTAAAAAAATTTGCAACGATCCAAACTCTGTCTGCACAAATGAGCTATTAGAGATTGATCTTTGTCCTTTGCAAAATCGTCTCTGCCTACCCATCATATTCTCAAAACCTTTATGCTCCGGAAGCCGGAACTTTGTGGTTAAAGCACAATAATGTGAACTCGTAATCTATAGTTCATTCGTATACCTATACGAAAAGAAAACTAAAGCATTTTTTAATAGAGAATTTTATAATCTCCAAATTTAATACGAATTATTTTTCGATAATTTCGCTACTTAAGAGTAAAAAGCAAACAATTTTTTTTTACTTTTCATCAAATTGAAAAAAAAAAAAAATGAAATGCCTCCTAAATGATCGCTTTTAGAAAAATGTTACAATTGAGCCAGACTTAATTTATTTGCAGCTTACTCATCGGATTCTGTAATTGGGGTCAGTAATTTTGTTTTGCAGAATGGAATGAATAATCTACAAGCTTTATTTGATTAAATTTTGTATCCAACTGTCAATAGCCATGTTCCCTTATGGAGTTGATTATGTGTGCTCCTTGAAAAAGGCTGGCAAAATACTCATGAGTATATATACTTTAATTCTTTTAAAAAGTCATCATAAACTAAGTATGATCTCAAGGACTTTTCGAAAACATCTTTAAATATTAAAAAGATGAACTCAATTTGTTTCGTTCAATAAATAAATTTTGTTTTTTTATGGGAAAATAGTGTATAGGTATAAACCATAGTGTATATTGCTCTCCAAAATGTCAATCCTGTGAGAGTTTTAAATAAGGACAGCTTTTATTAAGGACTGAATTTATTAAGATTATAAAGGTATAACAGGCATATTGGTTAAGTATAATTCCTGCCAAATATAAGTCAAGCTTAAAAAAAATAAATAAAGTTAATGCCTCACATTTAGAATCTATTTGAATTACACGTACCTAACTGGATTAATATTAAGAACTCCAATGTCACTAATTGATTTTATTTAAATTTGTTTTCTTTATGTACCTAGGTTATTCATACCTATAAAAAATATATATATATATACAGAGATATGCGTAGCTTAAAAATTGATCAAAAATGATGAATGAATTCAATTAGGATTATTTATATATGATTCATACAATAAAGTATTATCTCATAAAATCTATAATCCAGTACAGATTTCATAAGCTGCATAACACGTAATGCTATATGAAATATAGATTGTATTAATAGTTTAAATATATTTATGAAACCTATAATCCACCTAAATTGTGACACACGTATTTAGGTGTTCTTTTGTGTCACTTTCAATTTCAGTAAAGTAATCAATTAATTGAATATTAAACAAAAATAACATTAATATTTCAAATCAAGTAAAATAAATGAGAACACTTCGGAAAAATTCCGACGCATCTGAAAGTTGGTACAAAGTTTTCTTTCGTCATAAACATAAAGAATCAACTATAGTCTCCGTCTATCTGGCTTGAATAAACACAATGGGGCGTATTCATAGTCACTTTTAAACTCCAGTTTATCTTAGACTGGGGTTTATTCAATGTTATTTAGAAAGGATAAACCCAGGTCTAAGATAAACTGGAGTTTAAAAGTGACTATGAATATGCCCCAATGTTTTTAGCTCCAAGTATCAAAAATATCGGTTTTTCAAACATAACTTTTGAATTATATCGATAATACTCGTGTTTTTTTTTACTTGCGATATAGGTACTATATGGGAAGTTATGGATTCGTACAAAAAATCGAACTCGAGATTTTGATCAAACTTTACATTACGATGATAGAGAAGTCAAAAAAAGTGGGTCTCGCAAAAACGTCCGTCTGTCTGTCTGTCTGTCTGTCGGTTCGACTACAGCCTAAACGGATGAGTCAATTTTCTTTAAACTTGGTACCTAGCGTTTTTTGGATGGGGGTTTTTTTTTCTCTTTTTTTTTAGGACCGAAATTAACAGTAGCTTTCATACAAAATTTCTTGGCCAAAAAGGAAAAACTTATTTTTCTCAAATCCAGCGCTACCGAATTTGTTTTTAAGAACTCAATAAATTTAAATAGTTATAAGTTGCCGTTTAATAAAAAAATGGTTCCGAAAAATGGTTATTAATGGTATTTCCCAAAGAAACATTTTTTTTGATTTTCGCTTTTCTCGAAAACGGTTAAACTGATTCTAATCAATTTTTTTGTTAAGAAGTATTGACACATTCTAAATAATATTGTGTACCAAAATTTTCAAAAAAAATAATTTTTAGATTTTTTAAAAAAAGTTTTAATATTTTTTTTTGAAAACTCAATATTTCAAAAACGACTTGGTCGATTTGTATTAAACTTGGTAAATAGCAGTTTTTTAACGTTATCTAGATGATTTTTGACAAAAATCATTCTAATACCCAAAAATAACGGTGCCTCCCATACAAATGTTAAAAAACCGTTAAGAAAAATATTTTGTTTCTCAAAAACGACTCCTACGATTTTCATAAAAGCTTTTTTGTGTTTTAAAATTAGTACGATCTACCATTTGAAATTTTTAAAGTTTATATTTTACGTTTATTAACAGTACCTCTCATAGAACGGTTTCTTTGATTTTCGACTATCTCAACATCTGATCAACCGAATAAATTTAGATTTTTTATAAAGAAGCTTGTAACAAATATAAATAAAAGTGCGTATCAAAATTTTCTAAAAAATGATTTTTGGATTTAAAAAAAAAAAAATCAAAATTATTTTTTGAAAATTCGATATTTCGAAAACTGGTAGCAGATTTTTTTGTGAAGTTCAATTTTTAACGCAACATTAATAAATGCTTTAAATTGGCGTACCAATTATTTTTCTCAAAAATGTTAAAGAAATTTTATATATAAAAAATTAATTATTTTTAAAACCGCTCCTACGATTTTCAAATTTTTTTTCTCATAAATAAAGATTTATATAAGAAATCAGATGGTGTACATCGCGTTGGGTTTAAACGGATTCAAAGTATTTTAATCAATTTCTTTCTAATTTTGTTGATTTAAAACAATTTACCAGTTTAAATAGTATAGTTTCCTTTTATGCATATTGCATATGTGCAACACTAGGCTATATTGTTAATTTTTGTATACTCACACAATACCACCTGAAACTAAACTAAGATCTGGCAAATGGATAACATATATACTCCTATAGCTAATTTATTTCAGACTATAGAACCACAATGTGATCGCGCATAAGAGCAAGTTCGTGCGACCCAGTCGTGCATATTTTTTAAATATACACGGCAGGACGTGAGGCATATTCGTTTCTAGTTTCTTTTATAAGGTTTATGACTTTTAATTAAATGCAACATAACCATTATGACTAGGTATAGTGCACTTAATCTAGTAAACATTACTTATTTACCTTGTGTACATTTTTCCTTCTTAAAACCTAAGAACAAAAAATGTTACTGGCGCATTTAGTTCAGAAATATCTAAAATAAAATGAAAAAGGACAACACATTTCAAAATTCAATTTATATTGTTTTCAAACACGTCAAAAAATCCCTTCCAATTAGGGCTGATGCGATGGCTCCGATAGGATACTAACTCCAAACTCCAAAGTAAATCCGAGAAATTAACTAATAGTCTCGGCGGTTTAAGTTTTCTCGGCATAAAGGATTAAACGATTAAGCTTTTAAACTATAAAAAAAAGCACCAGATCGCAAAATTATTACAAAATCGGGCGACCCATCAAAAAGATACACCTATATACTTGAAAAACCCAAAAATAAGACCAGGGACCTATTTCACCAAACACTTTTCACTTTTCATTTTGCAACTTTTCACTTTTACTTTGCAAAATACGTTTCACCAAACGCAAATTTGCAAAGAGGAAATTATTGGAATGATAAGTCGAAAAGTTTTCCTCTTTGCAAAATACGTTTCACCAAACGCAAATTTGCAAAGTGAAAAGTTCTATTCTGCAAAGTGAAAAGTTTTCTTAGTTTGCAAAGTATAGCTATGTTCTTTTCGTTTCACCAAACAAAGAAACTTTGCAAATTTGATTCAGAATTTTAAAAGCTTTTCAGTAATATGCAAAATGAAATTTTTATTTGCAAATAAGCGTTTGTTTTGAAAAGTTGAAATAATAATACACAAATGAACCGTTTTGAAGAATTTTTGGAAAATGAAGAAGTAAATAGAAGTGACCAAAGCGGGTAGTGAAAATAATTTTTCCGTCGAATTTGTTTTGTCTAAAATTGGACATACATTTCAATTCAACAGTCAAAGGAATATGTGTTAACGTCCTTTGTAACAAATTTTGATTACACTACATTGGGCTGAGAATGGAACCCAATATCATGGTGTTGCATCTATGCGCGAAATAAGCAAAGCTACCGTCTGTAGAGTAGTTCATCGAGTATCGAATGTAATAATAGTAGATGAATTTCTCCCAAACACCATTTGCTGGACACAAAATTCTTTAGAAATAGTGTAATTTTTTTTTTTTGTTAATATGCATGGAAAGCATCAGAGTATCGCATGAAACGAAAAACCAATGTTTATTTTTAAACGCGATTTGCTTTGCAACTTTGTAAATTACGAATTCAAATGCAAAGTTCTATTTTAAATTGGTGAAACAATTTTACTTTTTACTTTTCAAAAATAGTCTGAAAAATTGAAAAGGGCAGTCTTTTCACTTTGCAAAATTTTGTGAAACACTTCGCACTTTTACTTTGCAGGAAATTATTTTTGTGCAAAGTTGCAAGGTGAAAAGTGAAAAGTGTTTGGTGAAATAGGCCCCAGATTTATTAAAAAAAATGAGGAATTCCTATTTCAGTTATTCGATTTATTTTTTGCAAAAAAACCTGAAATGCAGTTTTCTCACAACCACTTTGGGCATAACAAGTAAAAAGTTCAATCAAAATTGTTAGAGCTGTTTTCTAGAAAATTTGAAAAATCCAAAACTGTTGTATGGCAGCTACTCGCTCTAGATGAGCTAAACCTAAAATCGAATTTTTTCTCTAGGCAATCAATCAACATAAAAATACTGTGTACAAAGTTTCGAAGCAAATGACCCACTCTTTAAGGCTCTAGCTCAAGTTACAGCTGACGTACAAACCGATGACGCGACGCACGGCATGGCGAAACCCACTTTTTCAGACTTCTCGATCTTCAAAGTGTTAGTTTTGATTACAACCTTGAAAGTAAAAAAGAATAGATTGTGCTTTTGAAGACATGGTCTGCATTTTGCCGTACAACCTATTTTTTTATCCACGACTATCTCTTTTCCTGTTAATCCGAAATAATATGGCATATACAAAAACATATTCATAAATGCATATTTTTTGGATTAAAAATAAGTTTTTGAAATCAGTTTCTTGAAAACGCTTTAATTATTTTTTTGAAATTAAAGTTCAAGGGTTCTACTACTTTAATTTGGATTTTTTTTTTAAACAAAAAAAAGATTCCACAACGTTTGAAATTTTTCTTGCGTGGCGGCAACATAATATGCCATTTTTTTTAAAATTTTCCTAATTTATTAGATATATTTTTATTTCATTATAAGTTAAACTTAGTAAAATGGTTAAAATATTATTTTAAGTTAAGGGTTTCTATAAGTGTATTTTTAAGTTAAATAAACACCAATAGGTATTTTTCCGATGATTAGTTTCTTGTATTTTAAATCATTTTTGTAAGTCGTACTCAATTTATCAATTATTGTCTTGTCAAAATAAAATTTACAACCTCAACTGTCGACAAAGTTCCATCATCATTGTAAATATTTTATTTTTTTTTTCCTTCGCCCAAAAACCCTGCCGGATGTTTTCTTTTTACCTCTGTTTTATATTTAAGCGTCAAAATTTAAATTATGAATAAATGTTTGTGTCATAATTAAAATTATGAATTTATGTAAATCTACATAATAATCAGCGTTAAAAAATTCCAACAGTAGCTACCTTAACGCATACCTTATAAGTATGTAAAGACCAAAACTAAAAAAAAATTACAGTTTTTTGAAACTTGTATTGACGACCGACAACCGCGTGACCACGACAATGCGACTTACTTGCTGTCGCGTTTTGTGGATTAAAGGTGAAGGTACAACAAACATATATGCATAATTATTTAATTTGAATCTAAATGAGTATGAGTGTTAATTTATAATACATTCAATAAAATTTGAATTTGTTTTCAAAAAACTTAAACAAAAAAAAATAAAACAAAAAACATTCAAAAAAGATACACGCACAAAATGTGAAGGCAAATTTGATAGTAAAATAAAAAAAATACTCTACACATATTTTTAGAGAAAAAAAAATTATGTTTAGGCTAAGAATTAATTATTGAAATAATCTTTTGTAAAAATTGTAGATTTTTTTCTCATTTCTTGAAAAAGCTGTTTTAGACCTAAAGTTGATGATGGGTTATTTATTTTTATTTTTACTTTTTTTTTTTGTTCCAAACAAACAGGTTAACTCGCATAGGCTTAATGGTAAAAACATGTTGAATATTAAAAAGTTTGAGGTTTAGCTATATTTGTATATATCTTGTAGTATATAACTTTCATATTCACTATACCCATTATACTAAAGCGGATTTACACATTTTACAGCTATATCAGCACGATGTGTGAAAAGAAGAATATGATAAACTTGGATTGTTAATTTGGCAAGAGTGAGGGCCTTTAAAGGAAATTATTAAGTTCGAAGGTTTCTTATCAGGGTTTTTTTTTTATATTTCCGATAGTTGTATACAACAAAACAAATAAAAAAATATTTTTAAAATTATGACTGTATAGCAAACAACAGTCATCAAATTTCAATCTAATTCCTCGGCCACGAAGAGTGAATTTTTTCGTAGGAAACGTGCGGTGGGAAGGAGTAACGCTGTAAGTTTTGAAAAATCTTTAAAAATTAAATTTCTCTACACATTTAGTGTAGTTTAATCACAATAAAGCTGAAGAAAATAAGGGAAAATAAAAGGCAAGGCAAATTGAAGCTTTTTTTCGCATTTAATTCTATGCAAAAAATATTATAACGGTCATTTTCGCAAGAGCTTTAGAAATAGATTTAAAAAATCTACCACTCAGAAACTTCTACCGAGAGGATACTGAAACAAATACCAGGGGCAATTTCTGGTCTTGAGTTCTGGGTTGGCTACAAAATACATGAGATATACCTATATTAGCTGATGGACAGCACTTAAATCCGCTCCATTTCATTAGTATACTCCAAAACGACCCTTGAAAAAAGGGGCCGAGTCCATGAGTAGGTATATATTCCATAAATGATAAATAACATCTCTTTCTATCGAGTAAAGTTATTTTTCAGTTAAAATGCTATTTATTGGATATTTGAAGAATAAATTAGGATTCATAACTTTGTAAATATTATAGATACCTTTTATTTTTTAATATTCAAGTTTTTTATTGATTTTCTAGGCTCGAAAGTAGCGATTTTTTCACTCAAAAACAATTTGCATACCCGCAACTTTAACTCAAATTGTTTTTAGATTTTTTTTTTTTTCAAGTTTCAATGTAAAAACTTATAACTTTTTCACAAATCAAACAAATGCCTTAATGATAGTATTTTAAGACCTTAATCATAAAGATTCATGCAGAATTTTGTGAGTAAACAATTTATTAATGAAGCTATGTCCATCTGTCTTTTGATTAAAATGCATTTTATTTGTAAAAAAAACATTAAAAATGTGTGGGCTTGATGGTAAAACATTGTAAAAAATAATTTTAGAAGAGAGGTTAAGCAATAAATATGCATTTTTTGTTTTTTCAAATTTTGAATTTTTTCACCAACTTTTGAATTTAGAATACTGCAAATCGAATTGAGGGCCGACTTTTTCACTTTTTTGGTATAAAAATGCCTGCCCGTCTTCAATGATTTTTGTACATAATGTAGCGTGTTATGATGGCTTTACTCAGATGTCTTAACATTGAAGATTCAATTTGTAGAACGAGAGTTATGATTTGTTAAAGCCAACCATATCAAATTCGAATTATAACATTCGATTCAGATAACGGGGTTCTCCACTGGTGGGTACTAGTGGGCAATGTTCCAACCAGGTAATTTCAATGCAATTTTATTGATTTTTCGATCAGTTTAAAATCAAGATTGTGATGATTATATTCCACGTAGAATAATAAATGAGGTATCGAAATAACCGTAATTTTATATACATATATGCAAAGTTAATAAAATCAAAGATATCCATTTATGCACTCAAGAGGTATGAGTTCATATGTGAAAGTGCTCAAAAATTGCCGTTATAACCGTTCAAGGGTATTCTAGGATTATAATTTTTTGTATTCATATTTAGATCAGTAATTTCTACCATCTGCCTTATAGCACTACCCCTTAAAAAGATAATAATCAAATACTATATTTTGTCTCGAATTTCTCTACCCAGTTTGGCTCTTTTATTAGAGCCAACCTTTGTGAATATTTTTTCGGTCTGTTCTTAAAGAAAGAATGAGAAAGCACATCGGGAATAATAGTGTAGTTTGTATGAGATTTGATGGCGCAAATTTTGTAGCCAACTCAACACCGAAGTTGAAAGCAAAATATGAATCGAGATACTTTGTATGACGTGACGGTGTCCATATTGGACTATCGGATTAATATAGAACGTAGGGGTTGTAGTGATTTGAATAGGTCTTGCTGGTTTGTAATGATTTAAACGCATAGGGATGTTATGTTTTTTTGTATTTAAAAGAATATTCTGTATCTAAGTTTTAATACAAGTAATTTGTTTGTAGTATGTACATTTAAGTTGAAATTTTAGGTTTAGTGCCGCCATGCTAGCCAACTGAGAGGAATCGCCACTGACAAATACGGAAACCCGAAAAATATAATCCAGAAAACTAGAAAAACCAAATACAAATAAAACACCAAAACTTAAAATCAAGAAGCCCAAAATCCAAAAAATCTCATAAAAATAAATAACCCAAAATCCCGAAAACCCAAACATTTTGAAGAATTATTTTGTTAACAATTTATGCAATTATTTTTAATATTAATTACGGGATTTTGGGAATTTGGGTTTTCTGAATCTAAGATTTTGAGTTTTCTCGATTTTAGGCTATAGGATTTTTGTTTTTTTTTTGGATTTTAAGTTTTCAAGGTTTTTGGGATTTTGGAATTTCTGTAGTTTAGTTTTTGGGATTTTGCCCGACTCCCAAAATACACATATGTAAAAAAAAAAAAAAACTGATATTGTAGAGTTCGAGCATGTTTTTCTTAAAATCTATGGCTCTTAAGAAAAAAAATATTTACATTTATTTTGTTTAAAATTGCATAAGCTACAAATTTTATATTTAAACATTTCCAAACAAATATATATACAGTTTTTGAGATATTTACAAAAAAAAGCCGAGTTATTCCCCCCCCACTCTTTATCACTCTTTCAAACTTAGAGTAATTTTTTTAAGAAATGCTGAGGACATAAAGCATTCCAGTTAAATTCATTTTTTTCGGAATTTTATCGAATTTTGCTATTTTTTTGTCTATTTTGAATGGACAGAATTTCAAAACTTTCAAAAACAATATTTTACAAAGTTCTTGGCAAAGTTCTTTCTCTTAAACACAATGGTGCAGTGGTTAATCTAATAGGAGAAGCCATAAAAGCACTTAGTTTATCTAAAAAAAAATGGATTTTCATTTAAAAAAAAAAACCTTTAAATACCAAAGCAACCATTATGTCTTATTTCTTGAGTTCTTAATTGTCATTTTGTATTCATTTTGTATTCTTAACTGCTTAATGCAAGGGTCAAATGCACATTTATTTCGATTTTATCCTTCAGCAACTCTTATGAATTTATCAAGAATTTAACTCATAGAATTCTTCTTGAGATATTTTGTTTCTATCTTACTCAAAACCTGCACATTCCTTGACACAAACATAATTACCTCTATACTCAATAATATGGCATAAAAAATTCTTCGATCATTCTTCCATGTCTTTCCAACTTTATCACACCACAATTTATTATGGTGCGGTGTTAGTATGTTTACTTCGCAGCAATTTTAATTTGACCCTCCATTTAATCACCAATCACCTTTCTAAATAATTTTCAACTCTTCTTTCGCATCATGCAACCTCTTCTGCAACATTCATATTTCCACACACAGACACATTCATCACATTACAATGATTCATTTTAATTAAATAACTTAGTGTACGACAAATCATCGATCTTGCGACAGGCTTGCAAAAAAAATAAAAAAAAAAAATACTTCATCAACTCAAACAACCCATTAACTCTTTCTTATAACACAGCATGACATACGCAAGATGTGATGTCACGAAGAGCGCTCCCTGGGATGGCAAAACATAGTTGCAAACTTCTTGTAAATCCTTAGAAAACACACAAACAATTAAAACAACAACAACAGCATCAAAAAAAAAAAAAGCCTAGCGAATTCAACAAATTAAAGAAAATTTCCTACCTATACCTCCTATAGGTATCCATCTATCCATCCATCCGCACCACTTAAGTCTTCTTTGTAACCTAGCGACGACCGACGCAACGCGACGATGGAAGCATAGACAAGACTTGGTCTGGACACACATACATCAGGACGACCCCATCACTATTTGAGACGCTTCCCTATTTGACAGACAGATATGTGATGTTCGTACGCCATCACCGACATAAAAACATGCATCGCTCTTTGTGTTCATGAAGCTCATAATCAAGGAAATAGCACAGCACGGTCCAGGAGCGCGTTCCCTATTCGTATTTCGTACTTAAGTTGAGTTCTCTCGCTCAAAGAACAAAGCCGCCCCTAAAGTGTATCGCTGTTACACAAACAATTTCCATCACCATCATCATCATCATCATCGTCTTCGTCAGGTCGTCTAACCTATGTATATGTTCTTGCTGCGAAGAATAAGGTGCATCTTCTTCTTTTTGTTTAATGAGCGCAAATTGCTATTCAATTACCGCCACTAAAGACGCTCACACACACGTCACCCGAGCGTCAGATCTCACCCATCAAAGTTGCATGCCAAACAAATGAACAAAACAAAAAAAACAGTGAAGGTCCTCATCCAGCAACATGATGCTGCAACACCAACAAAACAAAAAACAAAACAAAAACACCTGATCTTACTACTTGTGTGCTTAATGTTTGCACAGATTTGTCCGAGCGTTTTTGTTGTCAAACAAAGTGACAGTAGGGAAGGGAGAAGGTTGTGGAATTGACAACTTGAAAGAAACAGAAGCTTAAGCCTCTTAATAGCGGACCGTAACATGTTTACCCAAAAGCCTGCCTGTGATGCCTATACCCATCATCAGGGTGTATACCCATCATTCCATATATCTTCAAAAAGTCAACAAAACAGAAAGGAAAATCTTCTCTTTAAGATCAAGATGCCGCCATTGACATTCATTATACAAAACAACAATAACAACAATAACAACAACAACAACAAAAACACTATATACGAGCACGTGTCATTTGATGAGTTTTGACACTCGTAAGCGTTTGTCAATTTTTGCTTCTGTCAGATCATTTTGTCTTCTTCTTTGCTTCTGCTTCTGCACACATCTCATAATAAATGCTTTTAGTATTGCTTTATATTGTCGTTCTTTCTTCTTTGTCAGTTTCTTATGTTGTAGTTGCAAAATTCCCGACTCACGCGAGGGTGTTAATTGAAATCATTTGACCGGGAGTTTGATTGATTGATTGATCGATTTGTGAAAATAGTGCATCGCCACATATCGTGGTCGTGTATATAGAGAGTCAGAATTTTGGTGCCAATTTCTGTCATCGTTGTCGTCGATGACGTACAGTGGGACAGAGTCACAAAATTCAAAAACAAAAAATGGGAATTTACAATATTTTGTAATCTTCTTCAATTTCCCTTACTTTTCACCCTAGTGACCATGAAAATTCCCTTTTTAAAAGGTGGTTGAGAGACAGTTTTTTTTAAAATCATATTTATCTCCCAAATACTTATACCTAGAAGTGTCTTTTTTTACGAATTCCAAAAATTTAAGATTTTGGGAATTGCTTGACTCTCGTTGGCCATAAAGAGCTCATGATTTTGTATGTACTTCTAGGAAGTGATATGAATAAATCGGAGCAAGTGCTCAGAGCAGGTGCCTCATAAGTCAGATTTCTGGAGTGAATGTTTAACCAGAATATGAGTATGAGGGCTTAAATAGGTTTTTGAAATTGGCGAGGGCAGATTTTGGCAGTATCTGGCGGCCATGTTGTTTTGTGACATCTGTCAAATCTGTTGTTTATTATTTAGTTACTGATGCCAAATCAGCATGGCACGTTACACCATTGAACAGAACGTCCAAATGATGAAACTTAAATATCAAAATCTTTTGGGGCAATGAAACATGCGTTTGCTCACAAATAACAAGCAATTGCTCCTCGCGATTGAGCACGTGCTTAAGTTTATTCATTTTAACAATGGAATAGGTATACTTACCTTGGGGAGGTGCTTATCAAACATGTACAGATCATCCTCAAGTATTTAATCTATACCAAATGGAGCACGTTCTCCCAAAAGCAAATGCTCCGCTTTATTCATACCACCTAGAATCAAACCTGTTACAAATTTTGGTGGTGTTAAAACTTAATTTGACTGTATAACAACTGTAATTTTGTGTTTCTTTATATACAAAATAAATTAGCAAATATTTTAGCAAAAACTAAATTTTTGATTTTTAACTCTGAGATAGACTTCATATACGACACGTTCACAAAAAAAAAATTGCGGTTTTGGTTATATCTTTGGTAAATGACACTTTCAAATAAGACCTAATCAATTCTTGATCATATCTTTTTTGAAAAATGTGTAAATTACTTAGCAAAAATGAAAATCGTCGTAATGTCGCGTCTTTTTTTCAATTTTTCGAATTCTTGGCGTGATGTGATGACGAAAACGCCTTATTGTGTATATCCAGGTATACTTTCATTATTTGAAATTGGTTTGAAGACTACATCGAGTTCTCGTCACGCTCTCGTCCCGTTTCCTCAACGCATTGTCAATCAGGCATGAGAATAGTTTTTTAACGTTTTCGGACGTCAAAGAAGGTTGCCAGCTTAGTACTCTTTTATTCAGTCTATTTTAAGATGATTTTTTACAATATCTCCCTGGAGTTTCAACGAAGTTTCGATAAAAAGCTTGGTGTTTGCAGATTACATCGTTCTGCTAGCAGAATCACCAAACTTGGTATACTTCCTAAAATTTTTTCATGTTCACCTGAATTTCAGAATGTTCAACAGTCGTTATTTTAGGTACAAAAATTTGTGTTTCACTTTTTACCAACCTTTAAAAATTGTTTCAAACTTAAAACTCTATAAGCCATCGTTCTTACTTATTTTGTGTGTAAATTTATTCCAACTATTGCATACAGACAGCCCCACTGTGCGTCATCGACGATAAACATTGGCTGATCGTTAAGGTTCTATGCAACACCTGTAGCCGACGACGACGACGACGACTACACGACGACCGACGTTTTGTTGAAGATCTCTTTTCATTTTTTTTTTGTTGTACATGTGGTGGCGGTGGCTCAAATCAGCTGATTGACACTTCTAGTGGCAGTGGTTTTTGATTTTGATTTGAATTTTGTGTTTTTTTTTTTTTGTTTCATTGACGATGGTTGTTTAAGCATCGCTTTGTGATTAATCATCCTTCGGAATATTTTTATAATTAATTTAATTTAATTTAATTTTATGTATTTATATTTGTGTTCCTTTCTCAAATTTTTTGTCCTTTGTGTTATAAAATGTTTGTAATCTAAAAATAAAAAAAAGATGTCGCTTAATTGGTTCTAAATTTAGAGTCATAATGCGGCGTGAAAATGTTTTCTGCATAATTGAATTTACATTTCTGCTCCTCCGCCTTGTTGTTGTTGTAGTTTTTGTGATTTTTGTTGTTGATTTATCTGTCATCAGATGGTTTTGAGAATTAATTTAGGTTATCACGCGTTTGGGGTGGATGTATGTATTTATTTTTTCTTTTTTTATTTTTATTTGCAAATTGCAATTTATTTTGTGCGGGTGAATAAGAAATGTGATTTATCATTTTATTTAAGTGGTGTTACGAATATTTTTTTTATTATTATTTTTTTTTTTATTAATTGTCAGTGATTTGTTAAGGCTATAAAGTGATTTGATGTTTGTTTGCTTGGAAATTAAATATGGATTGGAAGAAGGTAGCTAGGTAAGTTAATACAAAAAAAAAATAAAATTATTTTGCTTCACACACATGTTTTGGATCATTTTGTATAAGAGTACTATAAATATTTATGTTAATTTTTTTTGTATTTTGTTTATTGCTTACATATATCGCAATATTTTGCCGCTTGGAACTCTTTAAGATTGGTCTAACTTCTGGCGTTTAAAATTCCATTAAATTTCATGCCATTGATTTAAACTATTTCGATAAAATTTTCTGTATGATTGAAGATTTCACCTCTGATTGAAATGAAATAAAAGGCTCTTCGATAGTACTTTGTATAAGAAATTTCCAAAAACTTCTTTTAAAATTTTGTTTATAGTTTGAATTTCCCAGAAGCAATCAATATTTTTTTTTATAATCAAAGGTTTCTCGAGAATAAGGAAAAGATTTTTCTTTGAAATTGATGGTGTTTATAAAATAACAATTATCATCTGATTAATTAAAATGGTTACCTGGAAATTTATTTTAAAGCAACGCGTGGTGCTGGCGGTGGCGCCAAGAGTTTCAATGAATTTGGCTGAACTATGATTTTGAATTAATATAACGGGTGATTTTTTGGCTGGTTTGGTTTTGGCAACACTGGTTTTGACAGCTGACGTGTGTTAAGTACCTTGTGTCACTGTCAAACAGCTTCAGTTTGGTTTGCAATTTAACCATGGATCGTCTTACAAATGAACAACGCTTGCAAATTATTGAATTTTACCATCAAAATTCGTGCTCGGTTCGAAATGTTCATCGCGCGCTGCTTGTGTTCAGCGATGAGGCTCATTTTTGGTTGAATGGGTACGTAAATAAGCAAAATTGCCACATTTGGAGTGAAGATCAGCCAGAAGCATTGCAACAGCTACCAATGCATCCCGAAAAAGCCACTGTTTGGTGCGGTTTATGGGCCGGCGGCATTATTGGGCCATATTTCTTCAAAGATGATGCGAATCGCAGCGTTACTGTCAATGGTGAACGCTACCGAGCGATGATAACAAACTTTTTTTTGCCCGAAATGGAAGTTCTTGACTTGCATGATATGTGGTTTCAACAAGACGGTGCCACATGCCACACAGCACGCGAAACAATGGCGCAATTGCGAGGCGAGTTTGGTGAACAGTTAATTTCACGTTTCGGGCCGGTCAATTGGCCGCCTAGATCGTGCGATTTGACACCATTAGATTATTTTTTGTGGGGGTATGTCAAGGCTAATGTCTATAGGGACAAGCCCGCTTCGATTGACGCACTGGAAGCCAACATCCATGCATTCATTCGTGAGATACCGGCCGATATGTGTGAAAGAGTATGCCAAAATTGGACTCAGCGGATGGGCTACCTGAGACGCAGCCGCGGTCAACATTTGCATGAAATTATCATTAAACATTAAATTGCAAGGTTCAAACTATCGATTCAAATAAATATTTTATTCATTTTTTCGAATTTTTTGTGTTTTTTTTTAAAAAAAAGTTCTAAACCTCTTAAAAAATCACCCATTATAATATGTAATGCGTCTACAGGCTACATTGTGGTGAGTTAGTAGATTTTATAATATTTTAGTTTTATATCAATCTCCTTGTAGGTATGTCTAGGCTTTGAAGCAACTCATATAGACATTAGCTACGCACCACTAAGATGATGAACGAGTCATAAATATTACATTTTTCGACTTGAAAAGGCAAGAATGATTTTAAACGTGTTTTAAGGCAGTGAACTTTAATTGTTCTTATCTCTCCTTTGATTATACTTTGTGAAATCCTGGGGCCCAACTATGTTACTCGATGCTAAAATAATAACGTTCGAATTAGCAAAATCTCAACTCGCCAATTCTATTGCAAGCGCCTATAAACTGAAATAGAACATCGCTTATTGTAGATTCTGTGGCAAAAAGTCGGAAGCACTAACATTTGATCCTATATTTGTATATATTACCATTTATTTTAAGCGTTGAAAACCACTTTCGAATAGATTCGGAAGAAGAATAAAGTTACATGTTTAGTATGGCCCCTGAAATAGAATATGATTTCAGAATTGCTAAGTTGGCTCGTATTTTCACTTAATTTAAATGATACAAGCCTATGTTACACTACGAATTAATTTGTTCACCAAAACCTCACACGTAGCAGAAAATAGTATAATTTCCTTATTACATTTCTTAATTAATACTTTATTCAATCTTAAATTTGTATACCATTTTATGGCTTCTTTATTTATTCTTTATTTCTTTTTAATTAGGTATTTTCTTTAAGAACTTAAATTGATATGTTCACTTCTAATTAAAGCATTCTTAAATTGTCATTTCTTAAATCGGTGTTTCTTTATTTCTTTAATACTTCTTTAATCCTTCTAAAAATAATTTTTTTTAAGGAATTAAATCAACATTTTTGTAATTCTTTAATACTTCTTTAGGTCTTCTAAAGATAGTATTATTAATTGCACCACTTGATTATTTTGAACAAATTAATATTTTCAAAACGTGTTACCGCTTAAGAATTCTTAAATCCTTTTATAAGTAATTCTGTGCTACAACTTGTGTAGTTATGTTATTCTTTTTTTATCAAATTATGTATTTCTTTAGCAGAGATATCTATCCTTACTTGAAGTTTTTAAGTTTTTCATTAAAATATTTTCAATAATAATGGGTGATTTTTTAAGAGGTTTAGAACTTTTTTTTAAAAAAAAACACAAAAAATTCAAAAAAATGAATGAAATATTTATTTGAATCGATAGTTTGAACTTTGCAATTTAATGTTTAAAGATAATTTCATGCAAATGTTGCCCGCGGCTGCGTCTCAGGTAGCCCATCCGCTGAGTCCAATTTTGGCATACTCTTTCACACATATCGGCCGGTATCTCACGAATGAATGCATGGATGTTGGCTTCCAGTGCGTCAATCGAAGCGGGCTTGTCCTTATAGACATTAGCCTTGACATACCCCCACAAAAAATAATCTAATGGTGTCAAATCGCACGATCTAGGCGGCCAATTGACCGGCCCGAAACGTGAAATTAACTGTTCACCAAACTCGCCTCGCAATTGCGCCATTGTTTCGCGTGCTGTGTGGCATGTGGCACCGTCTTGTTGAAACCACATATCATGCAAGTCAAGAACTTCCATTTCGGGCAAAAAAAAGTTTGTTATCATCGCTCGGTAGCGTTCACCATTGACAGTAACGCTGCGATTCGCATCATCTTTGAAGAAATATGGCCCAATAATGCCGCCGGCCCATAAACCGCACCAAACAGTGGCTTTTTCGGGATGCATTGGTAGCTGTTGCAATGCTTCTGGCTGATCTTCACTCCAAATGCGGCAATTTTGCTTATTTACGTACCCATTCAACCAAAAATGAGCCTCATCGCTGAACACAAGCAGCGCGCGATGAACATTTCGAACCGAGCACGAATTTCGATAATAAAATTCAATAATTTGCAAGCGTTGTTCATTTGTAAGACGATCCATGGTTAAATTGCAAACCAAACTGAAGCTGTTTGACAGTTACACAAGGTACTAAACACACGTCAGCTGTCAAAACCAGTGTTGCCAAAACCAAACCAGCCAAAAAATCATCCGTTAATTATGTAAATATTGCACACGAAGAGTTACAATTTAAAAAAAAAAGATTTAAAAAAAAAGGAATGAAAAGAGTAAAGCAATTCAATCTGAATTTCTAAACTGGCAACTTGGACGCTAAAAACTGCGTTTTCTTGACAATTATACTTAACAGCTTAGCAAAAAAAAACAAAGGAGAACAAATTTGATTATAAGGCTATTTTTAAATGTGAATTTTTTAGTTCAAAATTGTTCCAAATTCTTCATCAAAAGTCCAATTTGACTGGAGTCATTTATTGTTGTTGAAATACGTGTTAAATTTTAACGGGATCGGTTGGGCCGTCTCAACAAAACATGTCTCATATTGAAGATACCAGCTTTTTTCATCTTAAAAGATAGAAAATTGTTGAAATATTTAAACCGGTTTCAAAAATTGGTCGACCAAAGAACATTTTTCATCTAAATTGCTAAAGTTTTTAAAGGTTATAAGAGAATCCCTTAGCACCCCATAATTCTAAGTGAAATTTAAAATAAAAAAAAAAAACAAAATCCCAATTATGATGAATTATTTGTGCCTATGAAAGCTATTTTGAATCAATTAGTTGAAATTTTACAATAATTTTCTGACCTTTCAGATGATATACCAACCCGACTCATTTTTAAAAATTCAACTTATATTACTAATATTCTCTTCTTTTACCTTGAAAACAAGTTTGAAAAATTATTATCATTCAATAAAAATAGTTGAACTTTTCTGGCCATTTCCTGACTTTTCAGTTTAGTTAGTTAATTTTAGTTTCGACAAATGAGTTGTTTGTATCAAAATTTTATGCCATGACTTATTCCAACAAATACCAAGATAATTTGATTTTCTGAATGTGAGAGTGTCATTATTTAAGGTCAAAGGCTGTCCTGGTCATTTCCAATTGATTTGACAAAAAGGATTTTCTAAAAAACTCGAGTTTACTTCAAAATCAGTTGAAAGTTTTATCGATGACTCACATAATTGCCAAACCAGCAAGTATACCTTCCGTTTAATGTGATTCGATCAAATCGATGTTGATCTAGGCGACTCATGTATGCTTCTCTGCTTGATTGCCTGAGATAGATTTCAAATGATTTCATGAGAAACTGGTTTGAAGGTCTTATCTTCATATACAAAGAACATGGTGTGATCAAGTGATCATTTTATTAAAAAAGTAGCGCAAAGCGCTTTGACGTACGCCGACATTTAATGGCGAAAAACTGTTATAACTGTTAGAAATTGGCATTTCTTTAGTCTCGTCCTATTTTAAATGGCACAAAACTGTTATAAATTGCCATATCTCTATTCTAGCTATAAAATAATCCCATTCAACTAAATCTCTATTAATTTTTTTTTTTAAATGAATAAGATTGAGTTATAAAAATCTGAACGACAATAATTTTTATTATAAATCACCACACTACTTTGTCATAAAATAAAAAAAAAATACAAAACAAAAAAAAAAAACCTCAAATGAAAAGCAAAGCGTTTGTATCATTATTCTTTCTGGTGACAGTTTTTTTTTAACACGATTTACTCCAACGATTATCAACGTCAACATCGAATCATTCCATTGTCGAAATTTGCAAATTATAACCATAAATTTTATCTAAATTTGATATCATACGCGCAACAACAACAACAAACAAAATCCGCTTGCCAAACACCAACAAAAATAAAACAAATTTAGCTCAGCTAACACTCATGAAACCATCAATCTGTGACGCAATGCACACGTAAACATAATTTAAACGCAATGGCACCTATTAAAAGACGATCAACGCCGATCATCTGAAGATCAACTCGCGGGATAAAAATTGTTTTTTTTTTTTTTTTTTTTTTGTTCTTTATAATCTTATCTCGCGCGGTATCTTTTATTGCAATAAAAAAAAAAAAAAGAACGATGCCGCTTGATGTTTCAATTTGAATGTGTCATCGTTTGTCATTTTTGATTGTTTCACCGCCGCCGCTCCGGCCGCGCCACGGTAGGGTAGGGAGCGCGGTTAATGCACACAATTCTTCAGATTGAAAATATTGTGGCTGCGCCTTAGTTCTTTTTGGTTTTCTTATTGATAAAAGTTTTACAACCCTCGAGTGCGGTTGGTGATGTGGTGTGGTGGTGGATAAGAAAAGATTTAATTTACATTATGTATGTTATATAGTCTAAAAGGTAGTGTTGTATTGATTAGATCAGATTAGTATCGTTATAAAAAAACATAAATTAAATGATTTAATAGATTAGGTAATGTTGATAAGGAAAATTAGGGTGTGTTTACACCAAAGTTTGTACACTTATCGACTTGGATTTTTTTTTGTTAATTATATCGTTCATTTTTGAAAATATCTGATAAGAATTCGTAACTTTTTCAATGTCCAAATGTGCATATCTAGACCAAAAGAAACATTCCATATAAGTTTGTTGCATTTTATTTGACTTCAAACTTGAAAGTGTCAAAATTAGTCACAGAAAAATTCAATTTAACTCATTTTAAGCTTAGCAATAGTTTAAAGGGGGGACTATGAATACGCCCCATTATCTTTCAAACTGGTTTGGATAGTTGAACTTTGTCACCTCCGTTTGTGGTTAAGGTTTTCATTGCATTTAAATATTTGTTTTTAAATTTAATTTAATATATAAATTCTGAGTGTATTTTGATAACAATATAACAACGACAACGAGAAGCATTAATACACACATGGTTGTTGGATAACTTCCTACGTTTTTGCATTTAATCTATTTTCCTTCTTTTTTTTTAAGTATCTACGCTTTCTAGTGAAATTCCACAACAGTTGTTGGCAAAAACTTTAATTGACGACATTTTGCTTGTAAATCAAAGTACCCAAGACACCACAGACCGCAACAGACAGAGTGAAATAATTTCAAAAAAAAAAACGACTTTTGAGTGTCACTGTTTGGCGATCAAGTCGTATCGTGTCAATGGTTGATAATAATTTACGTCGACTCATTGACTTCACTTTGACGTCATTGCTCAAGAGATTCTCATCGCATTTTATCGGCAGACTTTGAAACAAGTGCACGCCACAAATCACATGTATTGTAGATAAAAACACACAAAATGAAAAGTACAAATTCTGCCGTGTAATATTTAGTTTTGCAATGGATTTGTCATTATTTGTCATACAATTTTTTTTCATTCATTCAGAGTTTTTTTTTTTTTAATTTTTCTTCGTTTTTTTTTTTTTGAAATGATGACTCGGAATCGGATTTGTATATATTATTTGAGTTGTCTGATTGGTAAGCCACAACACAATAATACAACAACAATGGTGCGAGTTAATGCGTGTTTATTTATATTTTTTTTTTTTTTAAAGTCATTTCGCAATGTATTGCAATGTGACGCATAATAAGCGATTAGTAAGCGATGGCGTCTCAGAGATGACAGACGATTGGCTTCTTTGGTTTTTTTTTTGGTTGGTTTGTTTTCCCAATATTCATCGACTTAATGGTTTTGTTTTTTTTTTTTTTATTTTTTATTTTGTTTTAATGAACACTCATAAGAAAAATCATTAAAATTAAATGTACATTTTTTTATTGTTATGATTTTTAATAAATGATTCACACACACAATATTATAGTAAATCTATGAAATAAAATAAAGAATGAATATGGCCCTTGAAATAAATTTAATATGTCAGGCGCTAACTTCTAAAAATGGCCAGCATTGCTCAAAAATAACAATCACATTGTGTTTGGCATTTCACTATAGGGACCAGAGGCCTAAATAGGAGTTGTGGTTCTTCTTATAACGACCACGCATCGCAATTTAATAAGCTGAAAATGACCACAACGCAAATTTTGGGTTGTGGCTTTTTGTAAAAGTGATGGCGATGTGGTGGTTTTATGAACACCCACAACTCGAATTCCTACTCTGATTGTCGTAGATACGACTTTTCATATAGCCGTCTGGTCTTTGTTTTCCTTAAGCATAGTAAATGTAAATGCAAAGTAAATGAACAATTTCTTATAAATATTTGTATACAAAATTGATTATTGTTTTATTTATTGGTAAACGATTTCGAGTATTCAATCAGCTCATCCAACTATTTTTTTAGGACTTAAGACTTAAAAAAAAAAAAATTAGTCCAGCTGCTATTTGAAATAAAACAAACAAAACGTACAAAGTCCAAAATTCCAAAAGTCCAAAAATCCGATACAATTTTTCATGGAAAATATGGCCTTAGAGGTACGGGTTAGTGACTTCAGACAATTTTCTTTAGATTAACTTTGTTTCTTAATAACATTCACCTTTGATTTATGGGGTATCTGAGCTCAAAAAGTGAATTGTAATGTTCACTATGGCGTATGTGGAACTATTTTTGCTCTCGAATCGTGTTAACTTGTTCTAAGGGGCAAGCAATGTTTTCTTTGGAACAAATTGCGAGGATTTATTTTCTGTTGATATATGTTATGTGCGCATACGTATGTATATGCATATTTTTTATATTTATCGACATTTATGCAATATTATGGATTTTCTTAAAATAAGGTAAGAACCTTTTTGTATCTAAAGGGTGTTTTTTTTTAGGACGTGTTGTTTTCGAGAAGAAATAAAAAGCATATAATTTAATGTTATGGCCAAGAATTTAGTTTTATTATAAAGATAAGGGTTTGCCATTATGTTTTAAAAATTATGTTGGGCAAATGGCCACCGCGGGTGGCTCGAATAAATTCCAGCCGAGAGGCCCAATTTTCGACCACTTTTTGCAGCAATTGGGGCCGTATGTCAGCAATAACGTGCCGAATATTCTCTTCCAAGGCGTCAATCGCCTCAGGTTTATCTGCGTAGACAAGCGACTTCACATAACTACACAAAAAATAGTCCAGCGGTGTTAAAACGCACGATCTTGGAGGCCAAGCCACAGGCCCACGACACGAGATAATGCGCTCAACAAATTGATTGTTTTGTTAGCTGTATGACATGTAGCGCCGTCTTGTTGGAACCAAGAGTCGTCCACGTCAACATCATCCAATTCAAGCACGAAAAAACCATTAATCATGGCTCTATAGCGTTCCCCATTGACTGTAACATTATGGACGGCTTCATTTTTGAAGAAATATGGACCAATGATTCCCTCTGCCCATAGAGCACACCACACAGTGACTTTTTGAGGATATAACGACGTCTCACCAATGGCTTGTGGATTAAGATCACTCCAAATACGACAATTTGGCTTATTGACGTACCCATTCAACCAAAAATGAGCTTCATCGCTGAACAAAATTTTCTTGTGAAAATCGGGAGGGGAGGCCATCTCGTTTTGGGCCCATTCACCGAACGTGCGACACGCTAGATGGTCGTTTGGCTTCAGTTCTTTAAATGGCAAACCAAATTGTGCCTAAATCAAGTGACAGCTGTCAAAACGATAAACTTCGAAAAAAGTATTGCCAGATTGAAAAACACCCTGTATTTCAAAAAGTATTGAATGCGATTGAAGATCATAAATATCCGAAAAAAGCTGGAATCATGGGGTTTTATGGTTATTAAGCGTCTTAATTATATAAACTTTCAGCGTATTACACTCCCCCAGTGCCCTAAACCATTTTGTCTCTTTTATATAAACCAAATAATTTCGATTCCCATATCCCATTGTGCTCGGAGCGAACGAAAATTCAACTAAACTACTGAATTATTCTTATCTCAGGTCAAACTGTCAGCAGAGATAATAGACAGAAAAGTTTCTAAAAATCAGTTTTTCAAATCGTGGTTGGCTAACAGTGAAAACTAGCTAGCTCCACCATTATTTTTTTCATTTTAAATTATTTAAAAAAATGCTTGAAAATACAAAAATCTAACAAATCGTACCAATTCTTTTGTAGTAAGTAAAAAGGGTTGTTAAGAATAACTTTCTTAATTTTTGAATTTATTCAAACATTATATGTACGAACATTTTTTTGATTTTTTTTTTCGTAAGAATTGAAAAAACTGAGTTATTATCTGATTTCATTCTAAGCCGACGATATTGTGACTTGAAAACTGGGAACTTTGGCCCCCACTGTCTTTTAAAGATCTACTTTTATGATTTTGATCAAAATTCGCTTTATGATAAGTTCGAAATATAAAAGTTGTTTCTTAAGGACTTTATTTAAAACTCACGTTAAGGACAAATGGTTTTGGTATGATTGCAAAAGTGTGGCCATATATTAAGTGTGGCCATATATTAAAAAAGGAACGATTTTGCAATTTTCGTTTTGTTTCAACTTATATCGTGTCCTCTAACTAGACTTTTGAATATTATTTAAAAATAATGTACTTTTTAAAGGGTCCGCCAAATAACTTCTCTTTTTTTTGAAAATGGCGCAAACATCGAGTGTAGCTTCGGCTGTGTGGCACGTAGCGCCGCCGTCCTCAATTCAATTTTTGTCTTCAATTTTTGTGAACAAAAATTCGTTCAACATGGCCCGATAACGATCGCCATTGACTGTAACGGCCACACCTTGCTCATTTTCGAAAAATGGCCCAATTATGCCTCTGGACCAAAATCCGCACCAAACAGTGACTCGTTTTGGGTGTATCGGCTTTTCAATGTATGCGTGCGGGTTTTCTGTGCCCCAAATGTGACAATTTTGCTTGTTTACTACCCGCCAAGATCAAAATGAGCTTCATCTGAAAAGATGATTTTTTTGGCAAAATCGGCATCTTCTCTAAGTCGATCGCAGGCCCACTTAGCGAAGCATATACACAACCATAGTCGTTCAGCGGAAGGATAAAACTAATTATCTGTCAAATCAGACATGAGCTAAGTGTTACCATTCACGAAATAAGCACCAGTTGAAAAAAAAACGTTAGGTGGCGGAACCTTTACTTTATCTAAAATGTTCAAATTATAGTGAAGAATGAAGGTGAGTCCAAGAAAGATTGCCGGGACGAAACACCAATTTTTGTCCACTTTAAAGGCCGTTAAAAGCTATTTTGAAAAGATTTATAGTTTTTTTAAAAAACTTTTCTTTAAATATAAAACTGACTTTTTTTTTAGAAAAATGAGTAAAACTTTGGTGAAAGTCAAACGAATCCTCTTGGAATTTATAAAAAACGTCTCGACTTAGTTCGGTTGCTCTCAAACCTCGTATACGGTATGCCACCTTTTTTTAAATAAAATATCTTTTGAAATTCAAAAGTTTAGAAAAATGCAAGACTCAGTTAAATGTATGAACAAATTTTAACTAACTGATTAAATATGAGAATTTTTTTAACACTTCAGATATTTTGTTTTAATAAGCGAAGATCAAGCTTCAACCTACAATCAGAGGCTCATCATAGGTGCATGAGTAAGTGGTTAGTAGATTAGTAAAGCATAATTAACAGTTCCATAATAATAAATACATAATGTACACAATTAAACAATTAATGCAAAATTATATCGAAAACATGAAAAGTTACTATTGTCAAGAATTAATAAGAAATTTTTAATCCAATTTTACTCCGGCTTAAATCAACAGAGGAAGCATTTAAATCAAAAAGCTTGCACAAACGGTTCATTTTTTAAAATTACCTGTCAGAAGAACGTGAATATAATTGTAAACAAAATATTATCAAGGTACCTTACTTTCGATGGGCAATGGGTTGTCACAGAAAAAAGAGTGTTTAAAAATACCCCAGTTTACAATTATTACCCTCATTAACACTTTCATAAGTAATACTGCATATATTTTAGAAGTAACAGATATAATGGGTGATTTTTTAAGAGGATTAGAACTTTTTTTAAAAAAAAAACACAAAAAATTCGAAAAAATGATTGAAATATTTATTTGAATCGATAGTTTGAACCTTGCAATTTAATGTTTAAAGATAATTTCATGCAAATGTTCACCGCGGCTGCGTCTCAGGTAGCCCATCCGCTGAGTCCAATTTTGGCATACTCTTTCACACATATCGGCCGGTATCTCACGAATGAATGCATGGATGTTGGCTTCCAGTGCGTCAATCGAAGCGGGCTTGTCCCTATAGACATTACCCTTGACATACCCCCACAAAAAATAATCTAATGGTGTCAAATCGCACGATCTAGGCGGCCAATTGACCGGCCCGAAACGTGAAATTAACTGTTCACCAAACTCGCCTCGCAATTGCGCCATTGTTTCGCGTGCTGTGTGGCATGTGGCACCGTCTTGTTGAAACCACATATCATGCAAGTCAAGAACTTCCATTTCGGGCAAAAAAAAGTTTGTTATCATCGCTCGGTAGCGATTCGCATCATCTTTGAAGAAATATGGCCCAATAATGCCGCCGGCCCATAAACCGCACCAAACAGTGGCTTTTTCGGGATGCATTGGTAGCTGTTGCAATGCTTCTGGATGATCTTCACTCCAAATGCGGCAATTTTGCTTATTTACGTACCCATTCAACCAAAAATGAGCCTCATCGCTGAACACAAGCAGCGCGCGATGAACATTTCGAACCGAGCACGAATTTTGATAGTAAAATTCAATAATTTGCAAGCGTTGTTCATTTGTAAGACGATCCATGGTTAAATTGCAAACCAAACTGAAGCTGTTTGACAGTGACACAAGGTACTAAACACACGTCAGCTGTCAAAACCAGTGTTGCCAAAACCAAACCAGCCAAAAAATCACCCGTTACATACTTAGCTATCAACTAGTTTATAAGACATTCTTAGTCTAAGCTGGCCTTTTTTATTGTACATTTCAAAGTCCGTATTTTCGGTAAAAGGCTTGTTTTTTCTGTCTTTTAAAATTTTCCTTATTTGAAATACGATGTTTTGAAAGATAGTATGCACTTATACCTTCTTTATTGGAAATTTTAATTTTATAAAAAATGCTTTATTTTCTATTATATTTTTTGTTGCGAATTATTCACTTAAAAGTATTTGTTTTTTGTGCACAAAATGTTACTAGAAATAATAAATAATAAATAATAATATTCTATAGACAAACTGCACCGACATTTCGATTTTTTTATATTTTTCCTGATGCAGAAATAATGTTATAGTACTGTAAAACTTTGTACGTTATTTCTCACATTTACTTGAAAAATCTTAATAAGATTGAATCTTTTTGTACTTTAGGGTTTGATTTAATTGAACTTTTTGATAGTAAACATAAAAATTCATTGCTCTCTCAAAACTCCAATGTGGTCCAAAATTTAGTTTACAACTTCATTTCATTTGTTCTTATTTCATGGCACCACTTTTTAGTATTTTTCAAGAATAATATTTAATACAAAAGATCGCAATGAATTAAATTATACCTAAGTCATAAACTACTGGCGCCAAGCTTATATCATTCCATAACCATGCAGCAGTTTCAGTCTGTCACTCAAATAAAAACAACCTCTGCTGACAAAGTGACGTCTACTTAAGTGAAAAAAAAACACCTCTTTTAACATCAACGCAATAAAAATTCAATAGAAACATAAAAAAAACGCCCTGCAATTTATGAACAGGTAAATCCGCATCATCCTACCGCATGAAGGATCCACACAATGCACTTCTTCGGCATGTTAGAGTCTGCCAGTGGCACCGCACAGGTAGGCGCGTTTGGTTCTGACGCCACTCACTGCTATTGCCAACTGCATGTCATCTCCATATATTGAAATGACATATGCAGACATTGATGCTATGCTGTTTGCATACGGCACAACACCTTTCACCCATTTCTGACATGAAATCACATCCCGCGCTACCTCTCAATATCATCAGAACCGCACCACACCGTCGCAACCATCCGTCGCTTCTAGACGTTGTCGTTGTCACCATTCATCTCGTACCTACTCGTAATAAAGTGATTAGTCTCAAACGCCGCGCCGGCCGCCGCTCGCTGCGCCAACCGTCTGGTCGCGTCCTTTGTCTTCAGTGTTTTTGTTTACTCTCCCAAAAAGGTCCAATCGGGTAAAGGACAATTTATTTAATTTTTTCTCTGCAAACGAACAAAAGCCCCTTGAATGGGTTTACAAATTAATAGAACCAAATAAACAGAAACACAGCACAGGTACTCTACTCATTTATCTTGACGTCAAAGACAAAGACAAAACAACATCCTGCGAACAGAGAATATACATAACTTCCGGGCATCTGAGAGATTCAATTTCCATTCACGAATTGTTCCGAAAAGCCACCACAACACCAACCACCACCATGCGAACCACGTGACAGGTGGTTTTGGATTTTAAGACTGGCGAGCTCCTCCGCTCCGTTTTGTCTACGGAAATACCCATTAAATCTAACCAAACCTGATTTTTCAAAGAGATTTTTATTTCTGTTTTTTTTTTTTATTGTTTTTTTTTTTCATACAAATTTTTTTCTCTTAATTAATTTCTACATAATCACGAGATTAAGGGGCCATTAAAAAACCATAAAACGGACTCTATCACTAGCCCCACTGATGTCGAGTGCCGAAAAGCGGAATAGACAACACTCTACTCAACGCAGCTGGTCGATGGAATGTTGAATATAAATTTGACACATTTTGTTTTTTCCCGCTTCGAGGTAGCCATACCTATTTGAAGTTAATACATAAATCGTTGGGGTGTTGTTTAACCCCATATGGTCTTGTCTGGTCATATACAGACATAAATTCATCGATTTCAGCGGGATCTTCTAGATTTATATTGTAGACAAATTAGTTCAGTCTGTGCCAATGTTTGAGGAGTGTCAAGTGTCAACAGACATTTGCATTGGCTTTTGTGTCTTGAGATGAGTGAATTAATTTATAACATCACCATCACTATACGGTTATGGATGAAATTTGCATAATTCATGCGGCATCCATTGAAACATAACAATATAATAATGATGTCGTGATGATGCTTATAGATTTAGGATTTCAATTTATTATTTAATCAATATTGTATAGTGCAGGTACGTAGCCTGAGAGGGGTAAGACTCTATCAAAAAATTGCAATTTCATTAAACACTTTCGATGCGAAAATAGTTTGAAATATTTTAATAAGTGCCACAAATGGTGACAAAATTATTTTCAGTAAAGGAGGTGAGGAGGAAGGTGTTGTTATTAAACTCGTTCAGTAACCATTTAAACTGAAAGTACTTAACAAGACTAGAAGTAACCTACGGTAATCTATAGTTTGGTGGAATGCGACTGAGAAAACAGCAAACCTGAAAACCTTAACAAAAGTTCAAAGATTAGCATGCGTAGGTATTACAGGGGTGTTTGAAAACCACCCCCACAGTAGGACTGGAAGCGATACTCAACTTGAAACCCCTATTCGTGCCTTGCGACTAACCCAGACTACCTGCTGGAAACAAAGCACCACGGGCCATACTCACTCAGATTCTTCCAGAGGTATGTGGGAATTAATGTTTGCACAGACTACACAACACCCATCATTTAAACTTCAACAGACCATTCACTACCTCTTTTCCTTATAGAGAGGAGTGGAAAAATAAACCAACCTCTCAGTAACAAATCTACGATAACTCTGTCTTCACTGATAGTTCTAAGATGAACACTGGAGTTGGTGCAGGAATTTTCTCGGAAACTCTGGGACTAGCTAGCTTTTTCAGACTTCCGGACTTTTGCAGGGTCTTCCAAGCTGAGGTCTTGG
Source organism: Leucozona laternaria (assembly GCA_932273885.2). Taxonomy (NCBI): domain Eukaryota; kingdom Metazoa; phylum Arthropoda; class Insecta; order Diptera; family Syrphidae; genus Leucozona; species Leucozona laternaria. The sequence goes on along the minus strand of OW026368.1, from coordinate 29,262,809 downwards.
CAGTGACCAAAGCAGCTATGCAAATATCAATGATGGCGATACCACAAGTTGACATCACCCTCTTTATTGATAGCCAAGCAGCAAAGTAACAGCAGCTTGTAACTTGCTGCCGCAAAGACCTATAAGGGTTCTTGGCATGCAGCATAACATTAGACTCTGCTAGGTTCCTGGTCACAGTAATGTACAGGGAAACGAAAGAGCTGATGAGCTGGCGAGAACGGGATCGTCACTTGATTCAAGTTAAGCCGAACGACATATTAAAGTTCCAAACTGTAACATCAAACAGGATATTGGTAACAAAATATCAGAAAAAAAACAATGAATGATGAAGCCTGCTTGAAACATGCGCCACAACTAGAAAAATTAAAAATAAGATAAATAATCAGAGGACAGACAAAATTATGCAAATGAACAAATAACATCTTCGTTCCCTTGTCAGCATAATCACCAGACACAACCTATACTGATGGGATACCACAAAAAGAAAATGAGGCTCAGTACTGATGACCTTTGCAGAGGGTGCACATGAGGATACCTCACACTTCCTTTGTCACTGCCCAGCACTCTGTCACTTAAGGAAATTATTTCTCTTATGACTTAGAGGATCTTTATATAGAACTTCGGTGAACAGCCTTCTGAACTTCGTCAACGCCTCTAAATGGCTTGACTGCTAACATAACACATAGGTTTTACATTAAGTGGGATTCAATTTCCTAAGGTATCACAAAATGGATCTACATAGATCTATGCGTGACGGTAACGAAATAAACTGTCAGCCCTTCTGCCTAACCTAACCTGAGTAAGTAGTTACTAAGAAAAAAATTAATTTACTTACAATTGTAATTTTTTTACAAGTTTCCAATTTAATTAATTTTAAAGCTACTTTCTTACCAAAACTAGAATTTTGGTCTGGATATGTTTTATAAGGGCATAGACTAGATTATTAAAAAAACACAAATCAGTAGTTCTCTTAGAACTACACATGCAGGTAATAGAAGAAGTTGCAAATGTAACACTGCGACTACAGTCAAGGTGGTTTCCTATGCTAACCACCTCGCTTTTTCTTCAAAACCGCAAGTCATTAAGTTTTGTTTGTATTTAATTTTTTTACAATAATGTTTGTATTATAATTATTATTTATTCATTCCCATAACTAGTAGCAAAATACAAATATTTTATTTAAAAATTATACATAAAAGTGATCATCCCCTTAGCAAAATATCCCAACGATAGAGTAGAGATTCTCTAAGATCTCAGTTAATATAACTACCCCTCCAAAATTAAATTCTCATTACGTTCCCTTCCCATGTTTAAGGGATGATAATACTTATACAAAAATTAATGGAGAATTATAATAATAAAAATAGAAGAAGAAAACAAGGTTAAATGCCAATTTATACAGAAATAAAGATGTCGTTTTAAGGTTCTTTTTTTGTTTTGTTTTTTTTTTTTAGTATTCTATTTCTTTGATGAGGAGGTTCTTTTTTTATTTAGAAAAAAATAATCTCTTAGCGATGAAGCAATGATTGTTGACATAATTTTGTAATGTCTTTTATTGGATCTGAGTTCGGGACAAAATTGTGTGTATGTGTTTTTTTTTGTATTGAAATAATATTTGACCGGAACTTGCGAATCAAAAAGAAATTGTTTGGAGCCTTCATTGTATTTCTAAATGATAAATTTTTAGGGCTTACTTTACAATAGAAATAATAAAAACAAAAATAACAATTGATTTTAAATGAGGTAATTATTTGTGTTGTTAAATTTTATTGAGTTTAAAAAAAAAATAGACTGAAATTTATTCTGAAACGATTTAATTTAATTATATAGAAAATATTAAGTGCATAATGAATAGTCTTTTAAGTTTCTTGATAGAGACTTTTGGTGTAATCTTGAAACATTGCAAATTAGTCTGGCCACGAGACATTTTAGAAACATCATAAGTCACGTCTTGGTCTCGTCTCGGTATAATCTCGGTATCATTCTGGTGTCGTCTTGTTGTTTTGTCTTTTCATGGAGGAAATAATAAAAAAAAAAACTGCAACCATTTTGTTGTTTTTGACAATACTAAAAATAAATAAATTAAATACATATCGTAAAATAAAATAAAAAGAATTAAATTGGTGGTTAGCTGTGGTAACCACCATTACAAAAGTATATTTTTAGCATGGTCAGTTGTAAATTCCTACATGATTTTGGAGGAGTTAATTGCTTAGATAGCAAATTGTGTTGCCCCTACAAATTGAATGAGAAAAACAGTAATTTAAACTTTTTAATACTTATGAGTCACTTTAAAGAACATCAAAAATTTAACTTTGACTTTGAACAAATATCCACGAGACTGGGCCCATTCACTGAACGTGCGACGCGCTTGATGGTCGTTCTGCTATTCATTATGATATGGCAAATCAAACTGAGCATAAATCAAGTGACAGCTGTCAAAAGTATCAACTCCGAAAAATGTATTGCCAGATTGAAAACCACACGTCTAAAAAAACACCCTTTATATCAGGAAAACCAATCGGTTTTGTTTCGAAGATAAATAAAGGCAAACATTGTTGCTGGTCAAATTTCACAAAAAATGATTCGACATCCTTTTTTCGGCAGAGCTATAAATTTCGCGAAAAAACGTGCTCAAACGCTCCCAATAATTTAACTCAGGCTATGTCCTAAATAGTATTGAGTATTGCAAACGCTCTTTTGACCCTGAATGCTCTTATACGCTAAAAAAAAAATTGACCGAAACTTAGTAGGTAACTACTATATTTAGGAATTTGGAATTGCTGAAGCTATGTTTCCAGCAAAATATGGCATATGGCACCAAATTAAAACAAAAATCTTATATTAGGCGTTTTCCTTTGGAGGTGGCGAAGTTCTTGTAAATTCCTTACTAGCCATTTTGACTGGAATTCATACAAAATAAGTTTTCCTACAAATCTCATCTACTCGCGAAGAGAGCATGAGTAGATGAAGGTCTAGTACTTTTTTTTTAGTTTTCATCTACTCACAAGTACTTCGCCACCTTCAAAGGAAAACGCCTAATGTAACATTTGAGCACGTTTTTATTAAAATCTATTGCTCTTACAAAAAAAAGCTCGAATTCCTTATATGTAGAATTTCTTAGCTTGAATTTTTGCCCTCCCATTTCTTCTAAAAAAAAAACAGATAATTTTTGAGATAATTTTGAATTTATATCCTTTGACCATCATCAGAGTCAAAACAGAGCTCTGCACCAGCCTTATCGCATTTTTAAGTTTGGCAAAATTGTCTAAATGAGAAAATAAGCCCTTTTTTCATAAACATACGTATATCCTTTCATTATGCTCTTTACATGCCCTTAATTTAGCTTTGCAATTTCCTTAATCATCCTGCCAATATGTACAGGGTGTCCGCCGGGAAGGTATACTACTTTGTTTTGCCGCCATTTTGGTAAAAATTAGTCTTGACAGTTCATATGTGGCAGTCGTGAAGTAGACACGTGGCAAATTTATTATGGAAAATTATTCGATAAACCAAGGTGTTTTAATCGTTAAAACATTTTATCAAAATCAATCATCGATTACTGTGACGATGAGAAAGTTACGTGAAATTTTTGGAAAAAACAACGTGCCAACAAAATGCACTATTTATCGTGTAGTGAATGATTTCGAAGAAAGATGGTCTGTAGGTGATAGGCCCAAGCATGGACCACAACGTACTGCAAGATCGGCTGAAAACATTACTGCTACTCAAGGAAGTGTTACTTCTTTAAAAATGAAATCGGCGTAACGGTAACTGATGTGAATGGAGAGCGATATCGTGATACGATTGAAAACTTTGTGCTGCATGCTTTGGGCTTGATTAACATGTGGTATCAACAAAACGGTGCCACATCGCATACAGCCAGAATTACAATGGAGTTACTGCGAGACCTCTTTCCAGTTATTTCAAGAAATGGTGATGTTGATTGGCCTCCACGGCTGCCTGATTTGACTGCTCCGGGCTTCTTTTTGTGGGGATATCTGAAAAGCAAGGTTTAAGCAAACAAACCAGAAATACTTGAGCAACTCAAACAAAATATTCGTGATGAAATTAATGAAATACCGCGTGAAATGTGTGAGAATGTAATGAAAAATGTACTCAAAAGGGCTATCATTTCTGAGACTAACAGAGGTGGACATTTACCTGATATTATATTCCATACATAATTGCCAACATTAAATAAAAAAAAAATATACCTTCCCGGCGGACACCCTGTATTTGTTTTTGCTACTTAAAATGCGATGTGTTGCTCTTGAGAGTTAATAATACGATAATTGTTTGATTATAAAAAAAAATAAGAAAAAAAAACATTTTTTAAAAAAATCCAGTTGATAGGTGCACCATAACAATAATAAACAGTGGCACTTGTAGAGTACAGCAGCTGCTACTTGATGATAATACCAACAATACACTTGCTCTTGTGGGCACTGACCAGACCAGTGACCATATGCTCCCAGACGGGAGTATAGTTGCAGTTATTTACGATACAAAAATTATCCAATACCAACAACATATATGTACATATTATATCCAGGCCGGTGCAGTAACAGAGTATAGTGTAGCCGCCACCAGAGTGTTCTGCGCTCCATTTGCCTTATGTTACACTTTACACTCACTGCACTCTCATATGGTTGTATCTTTGTATGTTTGATGCCGTGACACTTGATATCTGTCACATTATCGCAATTTGCATGTAGCGATAGATCTCACTACTGCGGCTGCAATTAATTATGAATTCTATTTTTTTCATACACATTTTTTTGTAAATACAAAAAAAAAATATGTATTTTCGCTTCAGCTGATTAATCTGCTATTGGAGTTGTTTTCATTTTTATACAAAAGACTTTGACCTACGCGGGCAAGAGGCACAGAAACAGAAACAACAGCGGTGATGGCTGGCTGGTGCGGCGGTGGCGGTGGCACGGCGGCGCACGGTGATTAAATTAGCTGTATATTTGCGAGAGATATGCTAAACTTGCATAGATAAGCGCAGGGTTTTTTTCTTAATGTTGAAAGTAGGCACCTATATACATATGTATAGCTGTTTCTATAGTTGACATTTTGCATTGAAGTATTTCATGCAAGAATGTGACAGCAATAACATGCTGTAGGTTTAAGGAATGTCTTGACATGAAGCTTACAAGGAAATTGTAACAAAATGCAAAATAATTTTTTAAAAAAATCGAAGAGAAACGAAGGTTTGAATAGAAACGGATGTGGAAAGACAATCTTATGTTGACCTTAAACGACTGACAAAATTTCATAATTTTGATCATTTTCATCTTGTCAATTCTCGAGATATAAATATAGGCTTTTATGGATTCAAAGTCATCAGATAGTTTTCAGACAGAAGAAGTAGTAGTGGAAGCCATAGTAGAGAAGAAGTGGTACCAAAAATAGAAGGTGTAGTAGAAGCAGAAGTAGTACTAGTAGTAGAAGATATTATTATAAAGGGTGATTTTTAAGCTGGTTTGGTTTTGGCAACACTGGTTTTGACAGCTGACGTGTGTTTAGTACCTTGTGTCACTGTCAAACAGCTTCAGTTTGGTTTGCAATTTAACCATGGATCGTCTTACAAATGAACAACGCTTGCAAATTATTGAATTTTACTATGAAAATTCGTGCTCGGTTCGAAATGTTCATCGCGCGCTGCTTGTGTTCAGCGATGAGGCTCATTTTTGGTTGAATGGGTACGTAAATAAGCAAAATTGCCGCATTTGGAGTAAAGATCAGCCAGAAGCATTGCAACAGCTACCAATGCATCCCGAAAAAGCCACTGTTTGGTGCGGTTTATGGGCCGGCGGCATTATTGGGCCTATTTCTTCAAAGATGATGCGAATCGCAGCGTTACTGTCAATGGTGAACGCTACCGAGCGATGATAACAAACTTTTTTTTGCCCGAAATGGAAGTTCTTGACTTGCATGATATGTGGTTTCAACAAGACGGTGCCACATGCCACACAGCACGCGAAACAATGGCGCAATTGCGAGGCGAGTTTGGTGAACAGTTAATTTCACGTTTCGGGCCGGTCAATTGGCCGCCTAGATCGTGCGATTTGACACCATTAGATTATTTTTTGTGGGAGTATGTCAAGGCTAATGTCTATAAGGACAAGCCCGCTTCGATTGACGCACTGGAAGCCAACATCCATGCATTCATTCGTGAGATACCGGCCGATATGTGTGAAAGAGTATGCCAAAATTGGACTCAGCGGATGGGCTACCTGAGACGCTGCCGCGGTCAACATTTGCATGAAATTATCTTTAAACATTAAATTGCAAGGTTCAAACTATCGATTCAAATAAATATTTCATTCATTTTTTCGAATTTTTTGTGTTTTTTTTTTTAAAAAAAGTTATAAACCTCTTAAAAAATCACCCATTATATTATAGTAGTAGCAGCAGCAGAAAAAGTACCTAAGTATCAGTAGTAGTAGTAGCAGAAGTATAAGTATTAGTAGTAGTAGTAGCAGCGGCAGAACTAGAAGTTGAATTAGCAGTAGCAGTAGCAGTATTACCAGAAGTAGTAGTAGAAGCAGTAGTCGATAAGAAGTACTACTAAAAGCAGAAGGAGTAGTAGAAGCAGAAGAAGTAGTATTTAATAGTAGCAGAAGTAGTAACAGTATCAGAAGTAGTAGTAGTAGTAATAGTGGCAGCAGCAGAAGAAGTAGTTGGAGTAGCAGAAGTAGTTATAGTAGCATAAGTAAAAGCAGTAGTAATAGTTTTAGTAGTTTTTTTTCTAATATTTTGTTATTCATGCAATTTTAATAAGCCTTTTCTAATCTGAAAAAGATTGTTTTTCATACTTATGTTGTTTTAAATAATAAAGTCATTTTAAGAGCAAACTATTATTTATAATTAAAACTACAAAACTCTGAATTCAAGTGTGAGAATTTAACAAGAAGTGTTTTGTTTCTAGTTTTGATTAACATCATGGTACTTTAAAATTATCGCCATCTTGAAAATATGGTCTACTTTTTTTTTTTAAAACTGAATTTTGAAATGTAAGTCGCTTTTCGAAGTGGGTTGTTGCTGCGCTACCCCATTTCGTAGCTTTTATTCTGCCAAAACATAAAAAACCCGTCTTGAAATAAGTTCAAAGGCATGCAACCGGAAATTATAAAGGGCATTTAAGGCTTTCTTCAGATCAATGCATAATTTGTCGATGTGTTTGTTCCAGAGAAAATAGTAGTCTATAACAAATTCAAGATATTTGTTGTTTTCAACTGAAATGCATTCGTTCAAATTATATTCGTTTCTTAAGAGAATATCTGCTGCTCCTTTATTTTGAAATGGGCTTCGGATATGCATCATTTTTGTTTTAGAAGCATTTACCGCTAATCAGTTGTCATGACATCATACGATTGCAGTATCATCAGCAACAGAATTTCGTATGCTTTGCTTAAAAACTCGAAATAATTCGTTTGTATAAAGAATGAATAAAAGTGGACCAAAATTTGATCCCTGTGGAACTCCATATTGCACCTTGTTTTCCTGAACTAAACACATCTCTTATCATTATGCAGAACATTTTGTTACGAAGGTAATCCGTAATCCAATCAGCCATCACACCTTAAGTATCCCGATTTATCTGAGCGTTTTTAATATATTTGAGTATAGAGGTTTAGAGAGTATCAAAATCTTTACTAAAATCCATGAACAGCGCACAAGCCCATTATGACCTTTAATTAAGCTCTAGTTAACGCAGTTAACAAATTTTCCAAGAAGCTTTCCTTGTTATTGTTCCTTTGCAACTCGTACTGGCTATTGTGAATAAGAGATTGTTTTTCAATAAAACTTTACTACCTTTTGGCTATAGCACCTCTTCTAAGCACTTTTCTACAACTGGAAGTATTGATATTGGACTATGATTGTTCAATTGATTTGTAACTAATCCTTTGTAGATCGGTCTTACCACAGCAGTCTTAAGTTCTGTTGAAATTTTTGGTTCAGTAGTAGTAGTAGAAGTAGTTGTAGTAGTAGTAATAGTAGTAGTAGTAGTAATAGTAGTAGTAGTGGTAATAGTAGTAGTAGTAGGTATTTGTTTAAAAAATCAATGTTACAAATTTTAATTTAAAAAGTCGAAAGCTATGTATGTAGATTTTGTATTTGTATTAATCACATTAGCCCATTTTCAACAGCTACAGCTACATATGGCTGTATTCTCCTTCTTTCAGTTTGATTAACTTAGTCATCAAGCATCAGCGCAAGAGTATTTATATGAATTTACATATTTGAATAGATGCAAAGTAAATATAAGTTTCAAGATTTCAAGGACTTTTAACAATACTAGTTCCAATTTGTATCTTTGTTAAATGGTCACGAGTATGTGTTATTGAAAATAAAGTTCAAAAAAAAAAAAAATAAATAAAATAATCTTCAAGACTCTTTCGATATTTTTTCGACAAAAACCCCACTCGTATGGGGTCCCTCTAACCACACTTTTTTTTTTAATTTTTTTATATAATCAGTATGTGTGGGAAAAATCAAGTGTTGTAGTAGAGTTGTCCGCAGTCTGTCTGCCACAGCTTGTAAAACTCAATGGTCTCTTAATTAATATTCCAAATGGCATAAAGGACTTTCATGAATAAAGTCGTCTTCAAATTGAATTAATTAAAGTGGCACTAATTCAAGAACCATTATTTTTGTGTGTTATTATTGTTGTTGCTGATGTGGGCTCTTTTTATACTCGCGGTGTTGAAGTGATCTCTTTAGTGATGGCTGCCTCTTCCCCGCCGCGCGGGGGGTTGCTTCTGTTACACGAGGAAAGAGTTTTTTCTGGAGAGCTATTATAGTTTATAGGAGTACAAGAAGTGATTTGTTCGTGTCCCATATTGAAGTGATTTGCTCTGATGAAACATTATTGTGATGGAACTTGAGGGAAGAAGAAAAAAAAAAAGTTGAGTATGCAGGTTTGAAAGTGGAGGAGTATATAAATGAAATTGAAGTGGAACACCTCAAGGTAGCCGTATTTGTTCAGATTTGTTTTTTACTCATGTGCATCAGGCAATATTGATTGATATGAGTGCTTGACAGTGGGAAGTGTATTGATTTAATTGTGTTATTTTTAAGGATTTATTATTTAGCAATTTTAATAAGGGAAGTAGCTAAACGGAGATGTGGGAAGTTTTTGTAAATTTCAATTTACATATGTAGTTGTGTAGCTAAAAGCCTACTATTGCCCGTCATGACGACCTAATAAATACAAAACTTGTGTCACATAAATTCAGTTGTTGGCAAATTGCTGGACTAACGCCCACCAAACTTCACATAAAAAACTTTGCAGATTTTTGTATTTAATTGATTTGGAGGTTTTGACGTCCATACATATGTATGCAGGTACATAAGAACATCGAATTTTAAAAGATTTAGTTTGAGATTTGTACTATTTATTACTTTTTTCACAAAATCGGTTTTTTTTGCCAAAAAATTTATAATATTTAATTTTCAATAATTCATTGGTGTAAACACAACTTTAAACATTCACTTCGTGTGACATATTTGCTGCAAAACAAACAGCAATATAAATTATGTATAGATACGACTACGACCTCCCACTATTTGTCTATTTATTTTCACATAATTCATTTTTCAAAAGCCATAAAAATCCCAAATGAATTGCATTGAAAATTAAACAATTAACAGGTAAATATAATTATCTCTTAAAAATTATTTCCACACATCCAAAAAAAAAAAAAAAAAAAAAAAAAAAACAAAAGAAAAATATTTAGTTTACTTTACAATAATTATTTTCTAATTTTATTTGCTAATGAAATAATATTATTTTAACAATTCGCGCCTCAACATTTACAGAATGCCAAAAATAATAAAATAAAAATTTTTTTTTTTTTATAAAATGTTGATTTTCCACTAAAAATTTAAGACCAATATAATTCGAAGTAATTGACATGATTGTTTATTTTTTCGAAGAAGACCGTGCAAGTTCTCTATAAATTTAGAGTCTCTTGCCTACATCTAAAAAAAAAAAAAAAAAAAAAAAAAAAAAATATCCAGATGGGGGAAATTTATGCAAACTAAATTGCAGAAGAAACTGGATTTCGATTGAAACAAAAAATAAAAATAAAAATAGATTGTAGCATCTCGTAGATAGATTTTTCCTTACCTTATACCTATAGGTGATTTAAGTGAAGATTAGTGACACATAAATCTGGGCTCAAATATGTACATATATACATATTACATAAGCCAGTGTATAACAAGTCATTGGAATTTAGAAATGAATAAATGTCCGGTATGTAAATCGATTAAGATAACTTTAAGATTTGCTGTTTAGACATGTTCTTATAGTTTACAGAGATTCTTTCAGATACACATCAGATACAGATAGATACCTATAGGTGGAGGTATTACAGAGGAGATACAGATTGATAGATAGATAATGTCTGCTATGTGTATATCTTTTGCATCATTTGAATTCGATGCGTGGGCATAATGAAAATACTGTTTGCTCTCGATTCGATCTGGGATATTTGATTTGACAGTTATAGGAGATTTCAATCTTGAATTAATTTACCTAGTTTTCTTTTTATCTTTTTTTTCTAGATGAACACGCAATCTGCTTAGGTTTAGTTCGCATAAACATAATTTATAAATTATTTTCTCGCAATGTGTGCGGATTTTCAATAAATTGAATCAATAAATTTATATACTTGATACATCAAGGTTTTGTAAAGAATTTCGCATTGAAATAGGGTGAGTAAGGGTAAGAGATACATTTTTTTTTTTAAATAATGATATTTTTTAGTATTAATACTGACATTAGGGTTGACCTTATATAGATCAGTACTTGATTTTGGTGCTTCCACTCCCTTTATTCCTTTCCAAATAACAAAAATAAAACATGTCGTTCAAATTTGTAGCTCTTAATATTAATAATATTAAGGCCCATTGACTGAAACGAAACTTACATATTTAAGTTCATCATAAGAACCTATGTGACAGTTGGTTACTCTGAGGAAAAAGTAGAACCTAAGCGAGAAAAGTCAATTTAAATATTCAAGTTTCGTATCAGTAAACGGCTTTAAAAGTCTTAGGAACAATTTTTCAATAGTGAGTTAAACACCAGATAGTATTTATTCTTCATATAAAGCAAACATTTCTTCCTATTTATTCATCTTGTAGTTACCTTACTGAACGTTTAATAGTGATAATTAAAAACTCGACTCTTAGGGCCAATTTATCCACACTCCATTCAAAGTTTGATTTTTGCTATTTAAATAAAACCGCGCTTAAGGAAATTATCTCATTAAGAATACTCTATTAATATTTTTATTTATTGACTCCCAATTTTTTTGTTATTATGACTAATGACCTGTCATTTAAATTTTGTTAGATTATGTCATCGGTTCATTAGAATATTATAAAACAAAAATCTGATAGTCTAATCGTGAGAAAAACTCCTCATTAATCCTCCATTAGTGCTAAAAATTATTCTTAAAAGGAGTAATATGTCGTTTTGGCTAAAACAGAGTTTAAATTAAATGAACAGTTAGTTAATTGAGGCAAAGAAAATGTTTAATTATGGTCGATTAAATGTCGATTAAAATTTCATAAATTCGTTAAATACTAACTTATTTTTAATGGTGAGTTTAAATTTAATGGTCAGTAAATAAATTAGGGCTCAGAAAATTATACAAAAAAGGAATAATTTCGAAAAAAAAATTCCTACTAAAGCTCAAATTTAGTAAAAAGCTTAATATTTATATTCTTAGCATTTACTTAAATGTAAATTTAGACGAAGATTTAAGTTTTTAGGAAGCAGGATTAAAAGTGGGAGGAATTTAGTCTTATGTATAAATATCTCGAAAACTATAAGTTTGAAGTTGAAGAAGTTTTTTTTTTATTTTCTACTCTTCAGTCACTTTAGTTTGGAACCGTGTGCCGGACCCATGTTCTGTAACTCTCGCATCTATAAAATAGGTAGAGAAATGTTGAAAAATAGAACAAAACTCATTGGATTTGTTTCAATTTTCATCGTTTCTCCACTGATTTTATCCATGCGAGAGTTAAAGAAAAACTTGTCAATAATCACTTAGCAAATATCACGAATTTTTATATGATTTTCTTGCGGTGCGATGACATGATATCTGCGGATATAATGTCCATGGGCCTTAAGTCAGACATACGATCCATGCACACTATGTCCCGAGAAATTATGTAATCCCACCGCAAAAATATCTTGATACAATTCATGATATTTGCTAAGTGATTAATGATGAGTTGTTGGTGCAATAGGACCCAGGACTTGTGCAACACTTAAACCACCGGGAAATCTGGAACAATCTGCAGAATTTCGACAAATTATTTTTATTTATTAATTAAAAATCTCATTGGGGAAAGTCTTAAGTGTTAATACTTTCTCATCGCTTTTACAAAGTCTCATGAGGCTTGGCTGAATATTGTCTCTACACTTAGAAGAGTCTCCATTTCGGAGTTAGAATGACTTTGCAGTCGCTGAGTGTGTGATATATCGTATTTTCTAACCATTTCTATTTGTAGGTCACGACGCTACGTAAATCACTAATTCTTATATACGTATACCAAGTGAGATTTATTATTATACCAAGGACATTGTTTTATAATTTTCGGATGTTTTTATAATTGTTTTCCTTGTACAGCTCCATAAATTTGGATGCCATACACTCAAACCAGTTACAACTTGTCGACATTTTGTTCTGAATAGACAGGTTCTTCAATTCTTTTCTTGGTAAGCTCTTTCCATTTTAACTTCGTATTTAAAGACATTCCAAGATATTTGGCAGTATTAGCATAAGGTACAGTGCTTTACTGTTGATACAAATTTGAACAATGTTAAGTTTTTTGTTTGTTTTTGTTTCATTGTATTTACTGTATCAACTGCAATTTTTATAAATTTTACTGTTGCCTTCACAACGCATTAATAAGACACTTACATTATATCGCAGTATCATCTGCAAAAATGTCCAAAATATCATTACTAACCACTGGAATATCCCAAGTAACTACAAAATAAAGAATAGGTCCTAGGAAACTTCCTCGTGGTACCCCAGCTTCAATTGTCTTAAGTTTCTACTTCCTAGTTTCGCTCATACCGTACTCTAAATAGTCAGTATTTCGTAGAACTGCCTTGAAAGATCCCTATGCAGCTTGTACTTAAGCCCCATGTGACAAACCTTTCTATAGGCTTGAGCAACATCTAGAAATAGAGCTGAACGGACTTGCATTTCTTCAGGTGCACATTCCATAACGTCTGTTATTCGATGCACTTGATCTACGGTGGAATGATTATTTCTTAATACTAATTTATATGCTGGGATTTTTGTTTTTTCTTCTATTATTTTTTTGGCCTTAGCATGAGCAGTTTTTCGAAAGCTTTTGTCATAATAGGTTTAAGCGATATTAGTTGTTAGATTCGGCTTCCATCTGTAGCTTACCTTCCTAAGCTATAGCAAAAAGTACTAACATTCCACAAACAAAAATTGACTTTTTTGTAGGAGCCTTAGATTTTGAGAATAACTTGCGTTTCGTAAAAAACTGGAGTGTTTAATTTCAACAGCAGGCCTCATTTACATTGAAAAACCATGTTGCTTCTTATCACTGTCCTGATGTTACCCAGTTAAATTAGACTTTAACTTCGATAAAATTGCAACGAGGCTGAATTTTAGTGGAGAGCTTTATTGTTTTGACTTCCTAATCATATCCTAACAGTTACTCTTAATTTGAGTCAATGCTTTTGATTTTGTAGTCTGAAGGAGCAACATTCAGTATCTCGTAAGGTATCAGTTTTTTTTTTTAAAGGAATGTCATGGTTAATATTATTGCTTATAAAATTTTAAACAAAAAAGAATGTGCTACTTAATTTTTAAATGATTTTTTCCCTGTTTTACCGGTCGATCCTTGCATTTCGACCAATCCGGGGATTTACAGTAACATGTATAACAAATCAAAAAGGAAGGATATATCAACCTTTTTACTTTGCTTTATTTCAGGAAAGATATGGCCAACATTTTGACAATCAATTTTTTTTTCGCCAAACAATAGTCGCACTTTTAAATTAAACAAAAAAAAAAAAAAAACAAAATCCCAATTAACCATCTGCTTTGGCTGCACCAGCACCCAACATTTTAACACTACATTTGTTTACCTACAAATGGCGAATCACGAACATCTGTGTGAGAGTACTATATTGACTTGACAGTAAGTTTTTGTCACTTAGTTCGACGTCCATTTGATGCTTAGCCAAGTTTTGGTTTTTTTTTTTTTGTTATTTTTTTTTTTCGTTTGTCAAAAAAATTGGCAGCACTTTTATCTTTTAAGTAGCCAGCCGCAGAGGTTGCTAACATTCTATGCTGATGCCTTGATGTGCGGATGCACAAAAAACAAATTTAGTTACTGATTCATTGTTCATGTTCGGGTCAATTCCGATCAATCAAAATAACAAAAAAGAGCTCTTTTTTTTACTTTTCGACACATTTGTCTGAGTGCTAAGTTTTGTATTGTTGTTGTTTTTTTTTTTGTTTTCTTGTTGCAAAAACAAATCTTTTTATTGTTTTTTTTTTTTTTTTTTTTTAAATAAAATTAAGAAAAAAAGAATTTTAACTTGAACTTGAACAGTTAAAAAACGCTTAAATTTAATTTGAAGAAATAAACTGGAAAAAGTACTCTTTGACAGTGTTTGACATTTTACTGTAAATATTTCTCTCACATTCATATTTTTTTTTTTTTTGTTTCAATACAATACAAATTAGTTTGATGTCTTTTGTTATTTTATTACTTTTTTTCGAGTACATATATAAAACTGCATTGACTTTTGTTTATTGGTTTAATTGGAAAATTTAATTAATTTTAATTGACTAACGTTTGAAATATTGTTATTATTGTTTTTTTTTTTTTTTTTTTTGTATGTTCGTATTTCAAACTCCCAAGAGCGCACACGCTTTTAAATGTTTATTTGTAAAGTCATAGTCGAAGTGACACCATAAATGACAACATTTAATTGTTAATGACAGATAAGTAGGTAGTTTGAAAAAAAAAAAAAAAAAAAAAATGTTTAGCACCCATTTATGGCGTTGTTTTGATGCTAGAGATGGTAAGTTATAGTGGAATTACAAAGTACGAATATGGCATTATGTATTGCATATAGGAGAGAGGGCTTGAAGTGATTGGAACTATCTTATACACTTTCATGGATGTTATTTTTGTGATAGATGAACAACGTGCAGGAACGTGAGACACGTGATGAGGTGTTGCGAGAGCCTACGTGCTATTGAACGCATCGCACATAGTTTATTGAAAATGGTGCAAGAGTAATAAAAATTAGAAAAAACATAGTTAATTGAAATAAAAAGCAACGCTTTCCTAAATTGTTTGATCATCTTCTTGTTTTTACTTCTACTAATAAATATAATTGTAAATGTTAGAGTATATTTGTTTGGATTTTGGATGTTTGTTCCGTTTTTTTATTTCAAGCTCTTTCAAACGGCTGGGCGGATTTTAATAAAATTCAATAAATTTAATTTTAGTATTTGTATTTTTTTCTTTTGAGCTGTTATAAATCAATATTTAAAAAAAAAATTAAAATTGAGGACCACACCCTGATGTACAACCAAACATCTTTTTGTTTCATCATTTGTTTTAAGATTCTCTCGTAAATGAAGCAAAATTCTGATTTTATGATCATTTCAAGTACAAAGCTATAAATGCTTAAAATATTGATTAATTATATCGAAACCAATCGAATAATCATCACTTAATCTAATTAACATGACTATTATATGATTTAGAAAAAAAAAATAAATATTATTTAAAATATTCATTAATTGATTAATAACTAATTGTAAATGATAATAAATTTAATTTGCAATAACTTATAAATACTAAAGATTATGTCAATATTTTGTTTATATAATTTCAAAATAATCTTTTAACGAACTAAATCTGACAGCTACAAATGTTCAATTACTGTCATTAAAGTTGTATACTCTCGTAGTACCTGCCAATAACAATAATTGTTAAATTGATAAAAAATTATCTTGTTTTAGAATATTTAATATTTTTTTTTTTTTTTTCAATTTAAACAAAATAAAAAAATGATTTATAAATCATTAAATCGTACATAAGTGAATTGTGAGGTATAGATCTTTGAAATGGAATAAAACAAAGATGATTTTTTAAATTGCCATCAAATTTACTTTATTCGAAAGATAATCTTCTGGCATTATAATTTAAATCTGACTTCTGGCATATGACGGCCACGGCTGTCTCGGACTTAGTCTAATCTGGAGGTCCAATTTTCGATGACTTTTTCCAACATTTGTGGCCGTATATCGGCAATAACGCGGCGAATGTTGTCCTCCAAGTGGTCAATCGTTTCGGGCTAGTAGACTAGTGACTTCACACATAAGCAAGCTGCTTTAAATCGCAAGATCTTGGAGGCCAATTCACGGGTCCGTAACGTGAAACTATGCGGTTACCATACGATTCCTTCAATAAATCAATTATGGCACGAGCTGTGTGACATGTTGTGGGGTCTTGTTGAAACCACAGATCCTGCACATAACGGTTGTTCAATTGATGAACAAAAAACTCAGTAATAATGGCTCTATAGTGGCCACCATGGACTGTAACGTTCTGGCCAGCATCGTCTTTAAAGAAGTACGGACCAATTATTCCAAAAAACAGTCAGTTTTTGTGGATATAACGGTGCCTCAACATACACTTGAGGATTATCTACACTCCAAATACGGCAGTTTTGTTTATTGACGTATCCATGCAACCAAAAGTGAGCTTCATCGCTACACAAAATTCGATTGTGAAAATTGGGATCAATGGCAATCTTGTTTTGGGCCTATTTGGGCACAATTTGGAAGCGTTGTCAGGCGTCAATCTATTCATGTTGAAATGCCAAACCAAACTAAAAATAATTCACTTGACAACTGACAAAATGGCCGCCAGTTAAAATAGTGTTGCCAACTTAAAGTTCTATACCTCTAAAAAAAAAATAATCCAATTACAATTTTAAGATATATCCGGATAAGGTTTAAAATTGTTCTTCTCTACTATTTTTGTCATGTTAATTTTGATGCAGAATGTTCGCCTTGAGGCTTCGGGATCATATCTTAGAAATGTCGGAAAATAAATATGCCATCGAAAAGATCAGAATAGTTGGTCAAAAAATGGGAACTAGCATCAGAAGTTGGTCATCAATAGAATATTTTGAATCAATGGTTAAGGTTTTCAAGGTCATTAGCACAGTTTTGTCCACCTCCATTTCTGGTATATTCGAACAAAAACAGTACCAACTAAAAATTCAACTTTAATCCTTATAAAAGGGCAATTGGTTTCAGTAATTGGTCAGCCATAGATTTTTGTTTTTTCAAGGCTGTATAGATTGTGACTTTGACAACAAAACCTTGACTTTTTAGAGGTCACAAAGACCTTTCAGATAGTATATTATTTTTGCGAATATCGACCGCAAATGAGGTGCTTAAAATCGCTGATGAACTTAAAAAACTTTAACTATTTTTTACGACTGAATATCCCAGATATGGGGTGCTTAGATCCCGGAGTACTCATCATCATCGGCTCGACAACCAGGGTCCGGTCCTAGCCTCCTTCAACAAGTCTCTCCACCCATCCCGGTCTCGAGCCGCCGCCATCCAGTTGCGCACCCCAAGGCTCCGGGCGTCCTGGTCTACGCCATCTCTCCAGCGCAAGCATGGTCTACCACGCTGTCGTCTACCATAGAATGTACCACAAAGAACTTTCCGAGCAGGTTCCTCTTCGCTCATGCGAGGTAGGTGCCCTGCCCACCGGAGTCTACCGAGCTTAATTTTTGTCAAATCGTCCTTCCTCACATATGGGGCCAACGATTCTCCTCAAGACTTTTCTCTCGAACTCGGCTTAAAGGTCGGAGTGCCTTTTGCTAAGCACCCAAGTCTCGGATCCATATGTGAGTACTGGCAGGACCATGGTCCTGTACAGCAGCAGTTTTGAAGTTATGGTGAGATTTCTGGATTTGAAGAGCTTTGACAGACTATAGTGGGCTCTGTTGGATTTTCGAAGCCGCCCGCGTATTTCTTCTTCTATATTGTTATCGGCTGCTACTATTGACCCAAGGTATTTAAAGGATTGCACCACTTCAAATTCGTGCTCCGCTACCTTGGTTGTTTGACCAACTGTTCCTCTCGCATTCGACGCCACCATGTACTTTGTTTTACCTTCACTAATGTGCAGCCCCAGATTTTGTGCCGCCTGCTCGATCTGGATGAAGGAATCATGTACAGCTTGCTCGGTTCTTCCGATGATGTCGATGTCGTCTGCGTAAGCCAGTATCTGGCTGGACCTGTTGACGATGGTCCCTGAATATCCCGGAATACTGCCTTGACCTTAACTGCGGGTTACGCGTATTTGAATCTCCTTAAGCAATATTCTCTATAAAGAGGGATCTAAGTCGCAGGCGGGTTGCAAGTGTGAATATCGTTTGAAAATCTCATTTTGACAGGGAAGCTGACTTCAGTTAAATCTTAAATGCGATATTTTGGAATTTCGTTGATCAAATTAATCGTTTAAAAGGCAACTGTTAAAAATTAAAGCACTTCCACCCTCCCCTCCCCATTTATTGATTGCACTCCTCTCGCTCAATAAGCGCAATCAATTTGAAAGAAACGAAGGCCGACCTGTCGAGTAGAACCACTAATAAACTTTATAAACAATATAAATCAAGATTCTGAACTAATTACATTTTTTTTTTTTTCATTTTTGTTTCAAGTAAAAATGTTTTTACTAACCGCATAGATTTAGTTTTTTTTTTTTTTAGTTATAGGTACCCGTACCCGCACAGTATAATTTTTGCGGTTGCTTTATTTTTTCAACATAAAAAAAAACGCGTTGTGCGTTATTAAGTTTTGTTTTTGTTCTTTATTTTTTTGTTGGATTAAGATACATTTCGCTGTACAAGCACAGGGATATACGTAGTTGATTATTGTGTAAGAGCTACATATGTACATAAATATTCAATGTCAGATAAATTATACATTAATTTATTTACTTCTAGTTCCGATATCAGTATGAGTATAGTAAACTTGACCATGCTGTCCCGGAATACGCTAAAGTTGATAAGGAATTTTTTTATTTTTTTTACAACATTTGTATAGAAACAAACATTTACATACATCATAAATATGAGTATAGCTCAGTTAGAGAAGCAGCTTTTGTGAGTTTGCGAAAAACAATTGTTTAGTGGTACAAATACGTACACAAAGTTTTATATATGTGATTATTTAATTTTACAAAAAAAAAAACGTTTGGTATGCAAAACGTAAGTTTGTATTGCGGTTCTGAGGCACATGTTTTTGCTATCAGCTACCGGATAGTGTTTTTGTTTATATTTAAACACACATATGAGGAAACTATTTTGCATACATATGTAATTATTTTTTTCTCATTAATGATTTGAATATATTTATATATTTTTTGTTAAATGTATTTTTCGTTGTGGAATTTTATGAATGGTAAAATTTTTTAATCAGAAAAAAATGGTGCAAAAGTCATATCAGCAAAGTACACAACTGGATTTTAATTTAAGAAAATTTGGTCAAATTTTTATGAAGGGAAAAATTAAAAAAAAAAGATATAAGGATAATTTTTCATAAACCAATAATTCTACAGATTTTTTTTCTAGACGTTTGGTTTTCAATCTAGCAATACATTTTTCGGAGTTGGTCTTTTTGACAGCTGTCACTTGATTTATGCTCAGTTTAGTTTGCCATTTCATAATGAATACACTTACTCCTGAACAACGTTTGCAAATGGTCCCAAAACAAGATTGCCGTTGATCCCAATTTTCATAAGCGAATTTTGTTTAGCGATGAAGCTCATTTTTGGTTAAAAGGGTACGTTTATAAGCAAAATTGTCCCATTTGGAGTGATCATAATTCATAACCCATTGTTTAAACGCCGTCACATCCTGAAAATGTGACTGTTTGGTGTGCTCTATGGGCAGAGGGAATCATTGGTCCATATTTCTTCAAAAATGAAGCCGGCCATAATGTTAAAGTCAATGGGAAACGCTATAGAGCCATGATTAATGACTTTTTCGTACCTGAATTGGAGGATGTTGATGTGGACGACCTTTGGCACTTCATGCCATACAGCCAACGAAACAATCAGTTTATTGAAGGAAACTTTTGGTGAGCGCATTAGCTCGCGTCGTGGGCCTGTGGCGAGGCCTACAAGATCGTGCGATTTAACACCGCTGGACTTTATTTTTGTGCGGTTATGTGAAATCGCTTGTTTACGTATATAAGCCCGAGACGATTGACGCCTTGGAAGAGAATATTCGGCACGTTATTGCTGACATACGGCCCCAATTGCTGCAAAAAGTGGTCGAAAATTGGGCCTCTCGGTTGGAATTTATTCGAGCCAGCCGCGGCGGCCAGTTGCCCAAAATATTTTTTTTAAAACATAATGGTAAACCCTTATCTTTATAATAAAGCTGAATTCTTGGCCATAACATTAAATTATATGCATTTTATTTCTTCTTGAAAACCACACGTCTAAAAAAAACACCCTTTACAACTTTCCATAAATTATTATTTAAGCTCTTTTTCAAATGATATTTCCTGAGCGGGTGGCCAAGAATTAATTTACGACCCACCTTCTAACCAAATTCTTCAAACATGTGTATGTACTTTATATAGCATAAAATTACTGGCTCTTTTTTGTGCCTCAAAAGGCTTAAGTAGGCGCATAGTTGTCGAGGAATATACTTTAAAAATTGTATATAAAAGGTAACTTATCATTCAGATAATTAACCCATTACCAACTTTGTGGTCAGGAATCCTAATAAATTCACCGACAAAGTTTAAGAAATTCTTCAAAAGTAGGTAGGTTGGTATAGGTAGTTACCTATACCTATATATAAAAAACATCGACAACATGATGGATCTCTGGAATTTGTGTTCTTTTCGATTCTTATGAATTTAATTACATGGGTTTTTGAATTTGATTGATCTCTATTTGATATGCGGATCACAACTGAGCCGAAACACACACAAAGTCATTAAAACAAAAGAAACACAAAAAAAAAAAAAATAAAACGCACGCGGTTTGTTATTAAATTTAAGTCAAACAAGAAATAAAATAACAAAAAAATGTGTTTCAACATCCAACCCATACGGTTATGGTGGAGTACGAAGGGTTTTTTTTTTTTGTTTTTTTTTTTTGAAGACAGACCTCACAAAAAAAAACCATAATTCCTCAAAAAGAGGCTCGTTCGTTCAAAGGAATGATGATTATTGGATCGGAATCGGTTGAATCTGAATGAATCATCATAAATAAGAAATAAGAAGAGCAGAACACTTCTCTGTGATGAATATTGTTAAAAAATAGTTTAAACGAATTTCGCGATACAAAATTATATATTCCTCTCAGATACGCAATTATAATTTGAATTGATTTTTCATTTCACGAACATAATATTATATGTATATGTACGTACCATATAGGATAGGAACCTGATGGATAACAAAATGAATAAACGAAGGGTATTTTATTTACTTTGGTGTCAAAAACGACCAAATGAATAAACGAAGGGTATTTTATTTACTTTGGTGTCAAAAACGACTCTATTTATAGATGACTGAGGCTGGGAGTAAATTGTACTCACAGTTGAATCCGTACATTTCCGTAGACATACATTTTTGTAATTAAATGCATCATGTTTTTCTAGACTCTAGAAGGAATATCAGAAATCGTATACTCAACTGTAGTAGTTCGGAGAACAGAAAATAATATCTACTTTCAAAAAATTGATGAAATATCAAAAACCCTAACAAGAAATTCCAAAAAAAAAATGAATATTGTACTTTTAAAACTGGTAGACCAACCACATAATCAAAATGTGGTTTCAAATTTAGTGGACTTTGCTTTGTTTGAGAAAAACATAATTATTGAAAATGATTATGTGGGTAAAAATAGCACCACCACTTCTGATTTTCATAAAAAAAAAATGTTCTGCTACAGTGTGCCAAAATGTTTTCAAAAAAAAGTCTGCTGTAATGTGCTTCCTTGTGCCGTAAATATTATAAGAAGTTCGCAAATTTTCAAATTTTACTAATGCATTATTTTTCCGAAATTACAATTTTCTTAAAAATTAAAGTTGTATCTACTGGGTTTTTAGCCCTAAGAGTCGAAGAGATAGAAAAAAAATACATATTTGCAACTCTTACGGCCGAAAGTAAATTTTTGTAAGTGCCAAGTAAGGGTGAAGTTATCGCAGCGTTTTTCTATTTATTTTTTTTTAAGAAGGATGTGTTGCAAAAACCCTATTTTAAAGAAGGAGATCTTGGATCTTGTGTTGATACATATTTTTTTAAAGTTCTTACGAACAAATTATTCGTGATTTAAAATTAATTGGAAAAATTAAAAAAAAAAACAACGGCAACACTTACAATTAGGTAGGTACTATACCTGATTTTTGTGAGCACCCGAAATAGGTTTTATTATTTAATTTTAAAATAAAGTTTTATCTATCAACGTTTTTCAAAAAAAAAAAAAAATCTCTCCAACTTAAAATTTATGTTAAGTTCCCTGAAAAAAAATCACAATTTTGAAAAAAAAAATTCAGTTTGAAAGGAAATTTAAGCATCACCCTGTCGATTTAGCGATACGCTCTCGATAAGTTCTTGATACGTTCTCCATTCGATTAAATATTCTTTTAAATTTAATCGAAACGGGTATCGAAGCGATATCGATAGTGTGAATTAAATTATACTTTCTTGTACAAGAATATCTTATAAATAGTTCCGAGGGTTGGACTAAGCCTTATCTATTCCTAAATCCCAAATTTGAGTTCTAATTTAAATAGGTACTGTTGATTCATGGAAAAAAGTTAAATAAGATGTTATGTGTTAGGTCATTAAGGCCCAGTATTTTTAGTGGTGAGTTAAACCAGAGTAAGCTTACTCTAGAAGTAAATTATCCCACACTTAACTGACGAAAGATCAGTTTTTCGAAGGGGAATGCATGTGGAACGACTAAACAAACTCGGTGGATAAAACATCAAAAGCATCTTAAATCACCAAATTTGATGAGTTAACTCGGGTTTAACTTTAATCTCACACTGCGAAAAACTGAACCTAAGATCCGTTTGCTGATACGAAACTTGTAACGAAGTTACATATTTTCCTTCATCTACAAACCATCATTCTACCTACTACCACCAATCGCCCTCAGCAATGACCCAACTATCACTTCAACTATTATTGGATTTTCAAATTAAAAAAATAACGACCGGCAGTCACCGGATACACAGTTCATCGTCATAAGCCAGATATACGAACATTATGAGATGATGTAATGTTGGACGAGTTTTTCTGCAACTTTATAATTCACGCTTACTCCTGCCCACAGATATCATAAGTGAAGGTGAAATTTGTATGGAAATTCGTCTGCTTCTTACCTGTGTTGTGCGCACCATTCTCGAGTACGAAAGGAGAAGTACCAAGAAATACACTGCTGAATGCGTGGTGCACTAGATAGTAGTTGTATTTGTGCCTTTGGTTTCAACCAGGGCCGGGGACTCTTTCCCATTTAAGTTAATTGTGCCTTTAGTTTCAACTAGGGCTGGGGACCAGCGTTGGTCTTGGGGAAACAAATGTTGGGGCCATTTTAATTTTTTTGGGGCCAATTAATTTTTCCCTATTTAATAAAAATAATGGAATAAAAAAGTATTTTAATCCATTTGGTATAACAATAAAATATTTTAAATAACTTAAAATCTATCTTAGAATTTTGTTTTATCACTTATTGAGTCAGACAAAAATTGCCACAAGTGATATTATAGACAAAGAAACAGTTGGTCAAACAATCAAGGTAGCGGAGCACGAATTTGAAGTGGTGCAATCAATCAATAGTAGCAGCCGATAACAATATAGAAGAAGGAAATACGCGGGCGGCTTCTCAAATCCAACAGAGCCTACTTTAGTCTGTCAAAGCTCTTCAAATCCAGAAATCTCACCATAACTTCAAAACTGCTGCTGTACAGGACCATGGTCCTGCCAGTACTCACATATGGATCCGAGACTTGGGTGCTTAGCAAAAGGCACTCCGACCTCTTAAATTTCCATTAAAAATTTTCGTCCTTAAGACTGGCCCCGAATTAATCCGAATCTAATTGAACCTCTCTCTAAATCTATTTCTTCTATTATATAATGATGATCTAAGGCCAAGATATCTTTAGAACATTCAAAGCAATTAAGATTTTTTTGTTTAAAGAATCTCATTAAATTGAATTGATATAGTTAATCATTTATATTTTTTCAATTAATTTTAATAGAATTAGTTAAAGGGCGATTTTTTAAGAGGTTTAGAACTTAAAAAAAAAAAACACAAAAAATTCGAAAAAATGAATGAAATATTTATTTGAATCGATAGTTTGAACCTTGCAATTTAATGTTTAAAGATAATTTCATGCAAATGTTGACCGCGGCTGCGTCTCAGGTAGCCCATCCGCTGAGTCCAATTTTGGCATACTCTTTCACACATATCGGCCGGTATCTCACGAATGAATGCATGGATGTTGGCTTCCAGTGCGTCAATCGAAGCGGGCTTGTCCCTATAGACATTAGCCTTGACATACCCCCACAAAAAATAATCTAATGGTGTCAAATCGCACGATCTAGGCGGCCAATTGACCGGCCCGAAACGTGAAATTAACTGTTCACCAAACTCGCCTCGCAATTGCGCCATTGTTTCGCGTGCTGTGTGGCATGTGGCACCGTCTTGTTGAAACCACATATCATGCAAGTCAAGAACTTCCATTTCGGGCAAAAAAAAGTTTGTTATCATCGCTCGGTAGCGTTCACCATTGACAGTAACGCTGCGATTCGCATCATCTTTGAAGAAATAGGCCCAATAATGCCGCCGGCCCATAAACCGCACCAAACAGTGGCTTTTTCGGGATGCATTGGTAGCTGTTGCAATGCTTCTGGCTGATCTTTACTCCAAATGCGGCAATTTTGCTTATTTACGTACCCATTCAACCAAAAATGAGCCTCATCGCTGAACACAAGCAGCGCGCGATGAACATTTCGAACCGAGCACGAATTTTCATAGTAAAATTCAATAATTTGCAAGCGTTGTTCATTTGTAAGACGATCCATGGTTAAATTGCAAACCAAACTGAAGCTGTTTGACAGTGACACAAGGTACTAAACACACGTCAGCTGTCAAAACCAGTGTTGCCAAAACCAAACCAGCTAAAAAATCACCCGTTACATACTTAAGTTCATGAAGCTTACGATTTTGGGGCCAATTCGTGATGGCCCGGGGCACGGGGCCAAAATAAGAATTTCGGGGCCAAATGTCCCGATTGGGCACTTTAGCACAACGCTGCTGAGGACTCTATTCCAATTATATGAAGTACCGTGTTAGTTATTAAGGCAGATCGATTGTAAAATTATATGAAATACCTTGTTAGATTATTTTAAGGAAATTTTGATTGTTAAACTCGAAAGTAAAACAAAGTTGACGAACAGTTCAAGTTCTGAACTCTTAAAAAAAAAAAACGGGTTTTTCTTGCTTTCTTCCGTCTGACCCTGAATCCGCTGAACAGCTATATAGACAACAAAAGCATCAAAAACTTAATATTTATGTTCAACTTAAACACTTATGTTCTACTGTTTCCTTGGCTTGGTTGAACTAAAATATCTAAGTTTCGTTTAGAAAGTGGGCCTTAATCAGTTTACTATCAGTATTTCTGATTTTTCCAAGTTTAAGGCTCGTATCTAAAGTGCACCTTAGAATTTATAGATTCTTAACTCGGCCTTGAGTTTTTATAAATGGAGTGTTTATATGAAAATTTACCAAATAGAAAAATTAAAAATTTTGTTTCATTACCATCTCTTCAAGTCATGACAATAGACATACTCCCACAAAAAGTACCTTGTCACTATTTTGTCATTATTTCTAAATACTTTCTGATACTTTACTGACAATTCAAAAGCAACCCCATTTATAATAGCTACAAAAAAAAGTAATTAATATAAATTACTAACTAATTAACGACGTATCGGCGGCAATCTAGTTGTATCTTCCACACCACAACTCTTATACCGTACATTTAACTCATATAGGAAAAGATATCAGATAAGCAGCCTAAGTAGTAGCTCTGCTACATTTATCTTTACCTGTACGAATGCTAAGTATCTGCATTTACATGTGTAATTATTGTTAACGAACGACTGAAACATGTTGTTAACTGTTTAACAAAAAAAAAAAAAAATAATAAAATAAATTACAAAACGAACAAAAAAATACATAAAAACCTAATCTGCTCATTTACTGGCAAAACGTACTACAACAATCGCCAATTGAAGCACAGAACAAAATAAAACACACAAATTCAAATTCAAATTCAAATGCAAATGTAGACTCTTAGATACACTTTGCATAATGTTGCGCCGTAAAATAAAAGTTTTTTTTTGTTGTGTTTGTTGGTCTCTCCCATAATGCAAGTTGCAGCAGTAGGTGTGTGTTGTGTGTGTTCTGTGGTGTGTTTCACCCCCATCATGTGGATGGCATGCAAGAATCCACCTGACACGCTCACTTACCTTTACTTTGTCTTCAAGCCAAACAAAATGCAAATGCAAATGCAACAACAAATTATTATAAACAAATAAAAAACAAAAATGGTGGCGGAGTGGTGGATGAGAAGAATAAGGTGGCAATTGTTAAGCGCTTAACACGCGACATTTGCATGTAGTGCGCGCTGTGTGCGCGCCACCCGATCGACCAACGATTGGATTGGTAATTAAATTAATTCGACTCATAATGTGCCATAGATGGTCGGCCAAATGGCTTCCCTATAAGAGCTGGAGTTAGCGACGCCAAGCCAAGGCGACAGGTTATAGGTACCTTACACGCGTGTGTTTGATGGTATACCTATAAGGCCTATTCACCTGATTTTTGTTTTTTTTTTTTTCCATAAGAGTGTCCCCCGCATTTGGGCGGCCCGGCCGGCGCGCGTACTGGAGGAACATCCATCCACAGCCAAAGCCAGGTGCGGTGCTAGCGCGCGTTCCATTCGTAGAATCACACACGAACGCGCCGCATATAATAGGGATTCACTTCTCTTCGGCGGCGCGGCGCAGTGCGTAATTGTTGCGCTGCGTGTTTTTGATTTTATCGATGCTTTGTAATATAATTGGCAGCACCTGGTTATTTTATTTCGACAACAACAACAAAAAAAAACCCGAGGCGCAGCGCTGTTGTCTACCATATTGGCTGGATTGGATATACTGACTATATTGGATTGCTTGCAACATTGTGTTCGAATGATGTGTTCGCCCTGAAAGTAGGTACATATATTGTAAATTGATGTGTCATAAGCTCGCCACATAAACATGATACCTACTCCAAGCAGCAATTGGGGTGGCCTCTTTTAATTGCTATGTATCACTGATTTTGATTCTGATTGAGTAATACGTGGCTATCATTATATAGGCATACATTACACATACACGATTCGGGGTTTGAATTGTTGCTCTGGTTTACATAGGGTGTCACAAAAAAGTTCTCTTGATGTGAAAAAAGTGACAAATCTTTCAAGAGTAAAGGTGCACTTCTCTTGTCATGACGGATTCGGAAGAAAATTGTATGTCCCCTTCAATCTCATACATTTATTTATTTATAATTTCTATTTGTTGGAGACATTACGAATGACACATTGGATGAAGTGCTTGACTACTAACTAAGAGGTGTGAATTCAAGCCCCACTCGAACGCCATATACCCCCAATACGATTTCATAAGATTTTAAACACCTTATTCTCAACCCACTGTTTTAACAAAAATTCTTTCCTTCGCTTCTATTTCATCGTGTCGTGCAATTTAAGTCGCATTCTAGTCTTACGCAGCTCTTAAAAGCTCTGAAAATGGCGCCATGAAAACTGCTTTTAAATCAATATCTCAAGAACGGCTCATCCTACAGCAAAATTGTCCGAAACTTTTTAAAAGTAAACTTAAGTTCCAATTTAAAAAAAAAAAATAAAAGGCTACTGCCTCTTGCGAACAAAGGAAAATTATTCCTCAAAGAGTACTTCTTGTAAGTGCTTCTAACTTAGCCGTTTGGATCTGACAGAAAGTTGTAGATGCCTTGAATTCCTGTGAACAAAACACAAAATCTCATAGAAATTTTTCTTTTTTTCAATTTTTTTAAATTATAGAAGCCGATAAGAAGTATAATGTCAAAAACTTAAAATAAGGAAAATGTTCAATTCTTCTATAAACTTAACGGTAGAGAAAGATAATTTGATTTCCTATCGAAAAGTTCTTAACAAGTTTGTACGTACGATGAGTTATTCTTGAGATATTGGTTAAAATGCATTTTTCAAAATGGTGGCTAAAAAAAAAAACTCATTTTCGCTATTTGAATTTTTTGCAAAAACTAGGAATGCAAAATAAAGGGTTTTCCAATAAGAGGTGTTATTTTGATATTCAAAGAAAAATGGCATTTTTTGAGATAAATGATCGGATGTTTATTTCATTATAAAGAGGAAGGTATGTCGTTAATAATGGAACACAACATCAGCCAAATGGCCGCCACGACCACGCTTACAGGACCATATCCTTTTCATGAAATTTTCCATAACCAAATCGCAAAGTGGCTGCCCTATGTCCTCGATAGCCTCACGAATTCCATCTTTGAGGTCTTGAATCGACGCTGGGCTGTTGGCGTAGACCTTATCTTTCACGTGGCCCCAAAGGAAGAAGTCGCAAGGTGTTAAATCACAAGATCTCAGTGGCCAATTGTGATCACCTCTTCGAGAGATAACACGGCCCGGAAACTTTTCCCGTAAAAGATCGATGGTTTTATTGCTTGTGTGGCACGTAGCGCCGTCTTGTTGAAAGTAAACGTTGTCCAGATCAATACCATCCAATTCCGGTCATAAAAAATCATTAATCATCTCTCGATAGCGCAATCCATTGACCGTAACTGTTGCTCCAGCCTCATTTTCGAAAAAGTAAGGTCCAATGACCCCGCCGGACCATAAACCGCACCAAACAGTCACGCGTTGAGGATGGAGAGGCTTTTCAACAATAACTCTTGGGTTTTCCGAGCCCCAGATGCGACAGTTTTGCTTGTTGACGTAGCCTCCGAGGTGGAAATGGGCCTCATCAGTCAAGATGATTTTTCGATGAAATTCCGGATCATTTTCATGCATTTCAAGGACCCAATTAGCAAAGACACCACGTTGTTGATGATCAGCCGGCTTGAGTTCTTGTGTTAACTGAACTTTATAAGCCTTAAGACCCAAGTCTTTATGCAAAATACGGTGTAATGACGTTTGTGGAATGCCTAGTTCCAAAGAACGACGAGGAATGGACAAACCTGGGTTTTCTTCAACACTTTGGGCTACAACAGCAATATTCTCAGTTGTTCTTGAGCGACGTACACGGGTTTTATTCTTCACATCACTAACTTGTCCCAACAGCTCGAATTTGTCCACCGAATTACATTAAATTGCTCCGTTCCAAATGTCAAGTGAATAAAGCCTATCCGTTAAGACTCAGTCTTGATATATGTACCTATACATTCAGAACCGGCAGTTGGGAGTGGGGGTTAAGGGGGAATCCAACCGGACTGGGATTTTTTAGGGGCCCGCAAATTTGAAGCAATAAGTTGAATTGTTATTTTTTTTTATTTGAGATAGATTTTTCATGCACCCTGGGGCCCAGTTCCGCAAGCATTAACATATTCCCACGATTTTCTAGTGGTCCGAAAATTTGAAAAATCATCCATTCTTTCAAAATTGGGCCCCTATCTGCACGTTATCTTTCAACCGCTGAGACTAACGTTGACATAATTTTTTTTTTTTAAAGAAAAATCGACCAACTTTGTTGATTTAAAGAAAATGATTATCTTTTTTTTGCGAGGACAAGAGTCTTTTCAAAATAAGAGGCCTGAAAGTTCGAAAAACTCTGTAGGCCCTGGACGCACGGACAAACTGACGCACAGACCAAGAAATTGATGGACACCATGCCCCGAACTACTTTTTTGGACTTCTCCATCATCGGTATGTTAGCTTTGATTAAAACCTCAAATTAAATTTTTGAATAGAAAACAAAACATTCAAGTATAACTGTGTTTTGTTTTACATATATTCCTTACAAATCAAAAATGTTACTTTATGCCTACATACAGGGTGTTTTTCTTAGACGTGTGATTTTCAATCTGGCAATACTTGTTGGGCTTTTTGACAGCTGTCACTTGATTTATGCTCAGTTTGGTTTGCCATTTCATAATAAATAGATTTACTCCTGAACAACGTTGGCAAATTGTGCAAATTTTTTACCAAAATAATGGTACAGTGCGCACCGAAGACGCTATTGCTGCTGTGGAGCAGAGTATCAAGAAGACCCCAATGAGTCCATCCGCCATCGCGCGCAACAATTGGAGCTGTGCCCATCCATGATTAATGAGTTTTTCGTGCTTGAATTGGAAGATGTTGATGTGGACGACCTCTGGTTCCAACAAGATGGCACTACATGCCATACAGCCACTTTTGGTGAGCGCATTATCTCGCGTCGCCGTGGGCCTGTGGCGTTGTCTCCAAGATCGTGCGATTTAACACTGCTGGACTATTTTTTGAGGGGTTATGTGAAGTCGCTTGTCTACGCATATAAGCCCAAGACGATTGACACCCTGGAAGAGAATATTCGGCGGAAAATAGGGGCCCTCGGCTGGAATTTATTCGAGCCAGCCACGGCGGCCACTTGCCCGAAATCATTTTTAAAACATAATGGCAAACTCTTATCCTTATAATAAAGCTTAATTCATGGCTATAACATTAAATAATATGCGTTTTAATTCTTCTTAAAAACAACACTTCCAAAAAAAACACCCTCTATATATGTGCCCAGTAAATAAGGATTAAAACTCTTCGGATAGGTAGTATATTTAATCCCAATGCTTTTTAGTTCTTTTTAACACTTTGCTACATTGAAATGCATACATAAAAAAAATGTTCTATCGGTCTATCTGTTCCGCACAAATCTAAACTAAAAAAAAAAATCCTTGTCTCTCAACACACCTGCGAAAAGCAAACTTTCCATCTCTAAACGTATATTCTTGCTGATGCCAATTATACATATAGCAAATCACAAATTCAAAAACTCACAATCTGCCTTTCCAATATCTGCACGTTTTTCCATCACAAGGTAATAAATCGTTTTCTATTTCTTTTATTTTTGTTTTCCAACAACAAAAAAAATAACACAAATCTAGGAAAACCTCAAAAACAAATTTTACATGTTACCGTTGATACTACTACTACGACTACCTCTATAGACCGCGCGAAAAGTGTATTTTTCCAGCCACAACATATTTAAGAGTTGCAAAAAAAAAACAAGAGAAAAATCCAAAGAGCAAGCTATAGAACATGTAAACAAAATCAAAAGGCACAAAAAGATACAAATTTAAAACAAATTGCGCGAAAATTGCCCCAGAACGAGAAGATGTATCTTATCCATATCCATAATGCCTTGCAGAAATATAGGTAAAACACATTAACGCAGAAAAGTTATACTTACTCATAGCTATAGCCTAAAGTTTTAAGGTAAGAAGGAGCATTCGCAAGCGCCTCCCGTTGTTCGCCTAATACGTATATTTTCCTTCCACATAGATACATCTTAGCGTGCATATACAGATACGACTAAATTAAGTATCTATGGATCTATGTAAAGATTATAAAATGATACGCGATTGTGTATTTACCTAAGGTGCTTTGAAGAAGTGCGCACACCGTCTGGATATGTAAATATTCCAGTGTACTTTGGACTGTTTTTTTTTTTGTATTTTATTTTATTTGTTTAAAAAAAAAGACAAAAAAAAATGAAGACACTTCGAATTGTTGTTTTTTTGTACATATTCTTTTATAAATGTGTGTAAGTGTACCTACTCAAAAATGAACTTACCTCCAAGTGTTATCATCATTTTCTTTCTAATTCAAATGCGATCTATTATTAAATTTAATATTTATCTAATTGTTTCGATAAAATTGTGTACAAAGTTGTTTAATTGCAACGCGATCTGAAATATTTACTTTTAATAATTTTGTTATAATTTTATTTTTCAATGTAGCTGTAGCTATTATTTTAAATATTTTTGTATACACTATACATACTACATACATTATAATTGGATCTTAGACTGACTGACGGACGGACGTGTGAGAGTGTTATTGTTTGCATACTCACAATGTGTCTGCAATTTGCACATCGTATATTTGAACATTTTTTCAAACTAAATAAAAATTAAAAAAAATATATTTTTCTATCTAAATGGTTGTGTAAATGTAGAATAGTAAATATAATAATGATAGGTTGTTTTCTACGATCTATGATGAGTATTTTATCAGTAAGTTAGAAATCTAAGGCAGTTAAAAGGTAGATATGGTGGTTAGAAAATTGAGCCGTAATAGGCAGGTGCATACTGTCAGGGCCGGACCAACCATATGTGCAAGATGTGCAAATGCACAGGGCAAATTTCTGGGGGCGAATTACCAGGAGCAAGAAAATGTAACCTAATCTTGCGCAAACAAATATATACTGCCATTTGCATTTTAACCACAAAACTTGTTCAAATAATCCCAAAATAACATCCGTCACAAGTGTGCTAAGTTATTTCTTGCACACTAACTAACTACACTTTCATTGTTGGAGAATTTAACTCAAAATATCGTAAGATTAAAGATCGCACTATACCTACGCATTGAAAGTCTACCTCCTGGGTAATGTGGAAAAGTCTTATGCATTTGTATCAGTGTATGTATGTATGTACGCAAATATAAAAAAGGGGCGCTTTCTACAAATCTTGCACAGGGCGCAAGTTTGGCTGGGGCCGGCCCTGCATACTGTATTATATATAGGTATAGAGTGTTTTCAGTTAACCACAAATTGTAGTTAAGTAGGTGTAGATGAACGTATCACGGCTCTAACAATTGCAATTATTAAGAAAAGCAATCTCAGTAGTTTGATATTTTGATTGGTTTATTCTTTTGAAGTAGTTTGTAAAGGGTGTAAGCGGTATAGAACTTTGAAATTTAATAAAACAAAGATGATTTTTTTAAACTGACATGAAATTTACTTTATTCGAAAGATAATCTTCTGGCATTATAATTTAAATAGGATTTCTGGCATATGACCGCCACGGCTCGCTCGGACTTAGTCTAATGTGGAGGTCCAATTTTCGATGACTTTTTCCAACATTTGTGGCCGTATATCGGCAATAACGCGGCGAATGTTTTCCTCCAAGGGGTCAAACGTTTCGGGCTTATCGGCGTAGACTAGCGACTTCACATATCCCCACAGAAAATAGTCAAGCGGCGTTAAATTGCACGATCTTGGAGGCCAATTCATGGGTCCGTAACGTGAAGCTATGCGGTTACCATACGATTCCTTCAATGAATCAATTATGGCACGAGATGTGTGACATGTTGCGCCGTCTTGTTGAAACCACAGCTCCTGCACATAATGGTTGTTCAATTGATGAACGAAAAATTAAGTAATCATGGCTCTATAGCGGTCACCATTGACTGTAACGTTCTGGCCAGCATCGTCTTTAAAGAAGTACGGACCAATCATTCCACCAAACAGTCAGTTTTTTTGTGGATATAACGGTGTCTCAACATACACTTGAGGATTACCATCACTCCAAATACGGCAGTTTTGTTTATTGACGTATCCATTCAACCAACAGTGATCTTCATCGCTAAACAAAATTTGCCTATGAAAATTGGGATCAACGGCAATCTTGTTTTGGGCCCATTTGGGCACAATTTTTAAGCGTTGTTCAGGCGTCAGCCTACTCATGTTGAAATGCCAAACCAAACTAAAAATAAATCACTTAACAGCTGACAAAATGGCCGCCATTTAAAAAGTGTTGTCAACTTAAAGTTCTATACTTCTAAAAAAAACACTCTTTGTTAAGATTATTCAATTCATGCAATAAATTTAATTGAAGCCCATTCTTATTTCTATATAGCTGCCTAGATCCTTAGTAAGAACATTTTAAATCACTCAGGGCCAGTTTTTCAACAGTGAGTTAAATCAGAGTTAGCTTACTCTAGAAGTAAATTAACCCACAGTGAACTGAGGAAGCAGTTTTACGGTGGAAAATACGTGTGGATAAAACATCAATATTATTCAGTTAATTCTGAGTTAACTCACCAAATTTGATGAGTTAATTCAGATTTAACTTTAATCTCGTACTGAAAAAAGTGGACCTTAGAGCACCTTGCTGAAACGATACTTAAATTTAACTATTTATGTTCAACATAAGAGCTTATATAACAATTTATACTGAGGAAATAGTAAAACATAAGTGTTTTAGTTGAACTTGATACGAAAGTATCAGCAAAACGGCTTTAAGTAATTCATTTTTATAAAACTATAAAATTTTCATTTTTTTTAAATTACAATATCAATTTAAGACATGGCACCCGTCTGTCTACAATTTTCAATTTTAACATTTAAAGTATTATCTACTGCCACGCCATGCAGTAAAAGACTCCCTCCCAATTGCACTTTTAAACTAAAAACATTTATCTACAACAAAACACCAACGAACACATCAATTACAAATACAACATTGCCGACGAGGTTAATTAGAAAAATTGTTTAGCGGGTTGTTCTACAAATTCAAAGTTTTGCTCATAGTTGCGGTTGGAAAATGTATACAAGAAGGCTACTGCGCTGTTTGAACCAACCTACCTATACACTGAACGAAAAATCAAAATATGAATTCAAGAATTTTTTTTTAAATAATGGAGTCTTACTTTAGCAATCGGACTCTACCTAATAAAAATGACTTTTATTCGTTTTGAACTAAGCAGGTACGTCAAGTGCAGCGTTTTGCATACGCCATCTATGGGTGCGCCATTTTTGATGTCGGTATGTGACTGTTTGGTCGTATGCCAAGCGACGCACTTGGACGGTCTGCTGGTAATATTCTTTGAATCAATTTTACTTTCTACGGAAAAAAATGCAAATCATCCATAAAAACGATCTCCCACTGTCCTGTGTTCAACAAAATCCGACAATAAACGACTTTAAGTGTTTTCAGGACGGTGCTTGTTGGCCACGATATTTTGAACGATATACACGTTAAGTTAGCAGAGTTAACCCGCATGTACAGCGTCTCTTTTTCGACGCGTTGCTTCGGTGTGTTAAAATTGTGGACGAGACTAGACACATGCCAATTTATAACAATTATAACAGTTTTTCGCCATTAAAAGTGGGCGTGCGTTAACGCGCTTCGCGCGAAATGAAAAAAAAAAACACTCTGGGTGCCTAAAGTGTGCCCTCCGGGGCCGCATAAACAGTACTTTTATAAACCAAAACTGTTATAATTGGTATGTCTAGACTCACTTGCTAAAATTGTACTAAATTGACACTTCAAACATGTCTATAGTCAAGTCGATCGGTTGATAAATGTCAAAGTTATTCAATGTTTACATGCCGGCATGAAAGAAGGCGCACCGCATTATTTGTGTCAACCGATTTAGCGCTAAAACTTTTTTTGTCAGTTCTGTTTCTATTGGTTGCCTTTTAAGCAGTTTAAGCTTATTAAGAGAGAAGCTTATTAGTTCTTTATTTTGAACCTTATGCACCTTTCAATTTGTGTCAGATTGAAAGTTCTAGTTCTAAAAAAAAAAAAAAAAAAAAAAAACGTGAAAATCTACTTTTCTTTCCGTGTGCCTTCTTGTCTCTGCTGCTGATTAATCTTGATGTGGTTTTTTTTTTTTGTATGATGAACGAATTGCTATCTTTTGGTGTTTTTAAGTTTCGATACTGTGCAGAAACAAAAATTTACAAATTGTTCATCTATACTCTTACTTTGAGTTGAAATATGTCTAAACAATGTTTACCGTTAATTGGAAATTATATCTTTCTTATTTTGAACACGATAATTTATAATCATGGCCGAGTTGTATTTCGTTGTTATGTATATAATCTTGATGTTGTTTTCAAAATTGAAACTACATACATTCATGCCTAATCACTTTTGTGGAATTTTAAAATATAATGTAAATAGAATTAGATATTATATTATTACTAGAAAACCAGTTCTGACGTTGCTTCACTTTAATTTTATCTTATACAGCAATACATTTCGAATTGTAAATACGTAAATACGCTGCACGAGTTTTTAAACTATGAATAAATTGAATAAATCTTCTTATATCTCCGTACAAGATACTTGATTAAATATAATGAGCGGTTTAAGGACTTCTCATCATTATAAAACATTACAAAACAAAAAAATACATAATTTCGTTGGATTAATAAATTTATCTATTTTATCTTTTCAGATTTTCTCACCAACCCATGAAAGAAGTGTGAAATATTTTTTTAATAAAAATATTAAGCACTTTTATTAAAAAAAAAAAATTAAAAAAAAAAAAAACACCACTTATATAAGGAAATCAAAAATAACCACTGAAATAATAGCTACACAAAAAATTAAATTCAAGAAAAATTAAAAGTTCAGAAAATCATGCTACAATCGAATAAATGTAAAGCGGCACGAAGTCGGACGCTTCAAAAATTAGATGCCATCAGTTGGATTGTGATTGCAACATTATTTTTAATGGCCATCAACAGCAACATTGTGACGATAGATGCTGCAGATACATTGTTGGGTAAGTTTTTTTTTTGTTGATTTACTTAACATACAATAAAATATAATAAAATAAAATAAAATAAAATAAAATAAAATAAAATAAAATAAAATAAAATAAAATAAAATAAAATAAAATAAAATAAAATAAAATAAAATAAAATAAAATTAAATTAAATTAAATACATAATACGAAATAAAATAAGTTAAATAAAAGAAATTAATTAAATATACAAATACAAAAAATACACATAAAATAAATAAAATAAAGAAGTATGAAATAAAATAAATAAAAATAAGGGGATCGGAAGGAGGAAATTTGCGAAGGTATGGGAAAGGAAGTTGTGGCTTTTTGATACCCTCGTGTGGACGGTGATGGGATATGGGGTGGAAATATGGGGATGGGAGGAGCGACAAGAAATGGAAAGAAGGATGCAAGAGAGGTACCTTAAATGGACGCTAGGGGTAGAATGGCAAAAGATGGCAATGGCAAAGAGATGAAACAAAAAGAGATAAGATATCGATAAGGGCAGGGAGAAGGGCATGGAATTATGAAGTGAAATTAACAGCAGGGAAAGGAAGCGAGATAGATAGGGAGTGTTTAGAAGAGATGAAAGAGAAGGAGAGAGAGAGGGATGGACGAGAGAGGTTATCGTGATGGGAGCAAGGAAGAAAAGAAATGAGGGAAAGGGAGGGAAGAGAGGACAGTGCAACTGGATACGATGGAGTGGAAAGCGAAGACAGAAGAGAGCAGGAGAAGGAAAGATGGGAGCTAATAAAGGAATCCAGATACAACAGGTGGTATAAAGAAGTAATGACAGAGGGGATTCCGCAATATTTGAAAGCAGGATGGAGGACAGAAAGAACAAGGAGAATAGCAAGACTCAGGCTAGGGAATGAGGTGAGAGAAAGGTGGTACTGGAAACGAG
The DNA here is from genome assembly GCA_932273885.2 of Leucozona laternaria. Taxonomy (NCBI): domain Eukaryota; kingdom Metazoa; phylum Arthropoda; class Insecta; order Diptera; family Syrphidae; genus Leucozona; species Leucozona laternaria. Next base: position 29,225,178 of record OW026368.1, on the reverse strand, counting down.
AAGAAGAGAGAATGTGCAGAATGTGTGAGGGTGAACAAGAGACGTGGGAACATATCATAGAAAGATGCAGATCAGGGGCAGAAGAAGGAACACCTATAGGTGAAAAAATGAGCGAAATAATGGACGAAAAAGGGAGAGGAGAAGAGTGGATAAAGGAACTGGAGGAAATGAGAAGGCCAAGAAAGAGGGGCGGAGAAGAGGGAGAGTAGAATGGAAATTGGAAGTGGTAGACTTGTAATCCTTAGCGGAATCAATAAAATACAAATAGAATAAGTAAAAATAAAATTAAATATACAAAAATTTAATTAAGTTAATATAAAATAAAAATGAATTGAATTGAAATAAAATAAAAAGAAATGAAATAGAACTAAGTTTTGTCATGAAACTGTGTATTACGAAAAGATCTAAGCATTTTGAAGCTTTATTTTGAAGTCTTTATAATTTAAACAAAATAACTGATATTGTAACGTTTTCGTACATTTTCATCAAAATCTCTTCTGTCAAAAAAAATGGGGAAAATCGTTTTTGTGTAGAATTTGATAACCTACAATACAGAGTTTTCATTTTTACATACACATTTTGTTGAAAAACTATCAATTTCGAGGTTTTTACAGAAAACAGAATCTCACTCCTCCGTTTCATCCACCCCTCCCCACCCCCTCTCTTCTCCACCAGGTCACTAGATAAAAATTTCGTAAGACGTCAAACCAAAGCTTTACATCAAAGAGCAACTTGTCGGATTTTTTGTTTCTTATTTTCCTCGGCTGTTAAAAAAGTTAACCTAAAAAAAAATTGGTAAATTCTCATATATTCTACAATTTTTTTACCAAAAGGTAGACTTAACCTAAATTACTTATCACTTAAGGCTTTAGGGTCTAGCTCGAACGAACAACATATTATAATCGCACAGATTCACAGGCGAACAGCTCGATGTTTTTTTTTTCCAAAATAAATCTAGAAATCAATAAACGAAGATTATACCGTTTGAATTAACTAAAACACATTTTTGATAAAAAATGAATTCATAAATTACGTAAATTTTCCAAGATAAGATTACAACTTAGCTCTTTTATTTTTGTGGAAAGTTTTAACAGCTAGAAATTCTTGAATCTATAAAACAGCACCAGCACAATTTTCTCAGAGATTATGTAAGCTGAGCATATATTACTCTTGTGATGCTGGTTTGTATATTAAACGTCAAACTCTTTATTTGTGTATAGGCTTAGTCACACGTGTTTATTTTTTTTATATTTTAATTTATTAGTCCATAAATCTTATTATAACTGACAAGTCGACAGTAATTATGTTTAAATTTTTAAAAATTCAAGCCCATAAACATAATACATTATACAGGTTTAAGTTTTACGTTTTACTACAGAATATTTAAAAACAATTGAATATAAATAAACACAAGAATCCATGTAATATTTCAATATCCATATATAGAAATTTCACAAACACAAATTAAAAACAATAATAAAAAAAAAAAATGTCAATAAATTCAAAATATAGTAAAAAATCTGGTTTTCTATTTAAAAAATTAATAGATAATGTCTAGGCATCGTTAATCAATTGCCTATCTACATCATAGTATAGATATATTTTTTTTATCTACAACATAAAACATTTTGATGAAATCTTGGTTTTTATGTTTTTTTCACAATTTATTTATTTTCCTCTCACATCTGGATGAGCAGGAACATTTAAATATAATTATGTAACCAACACAATATTGAAACATACATATATTTGGATTTCCAAACGAAAAAAATTTAAAATACAATTTTATATGTTTGTTATTTATTGTTTCAGCAGATAATTGGTCACAAAAGTGAATAATTAAATAAGCTACTGGTTTTTAAATGATTATATACTCGTATTGCATGTGTTGTTACTGAAAACTTTGAATCTCTAAGATTATATCTAACCGTAAGATTAAAAATAGTGGCATTGAATTAAAGTTAAATTAGTCAACATTTTCTAGAAAAAGATGCAAAATGTTAGTGGACTTAGTACTATTTTAATGATTTTTTAGTTTAATAATATGTTTTAAAGAGAATTATACAGTTAAGCATCATTATATTTTGTTGACGTTTTATTAAAGCTAAATCACCAAATGACTTTTTTATCTTTTTAGTATCATATTAACTGCATAATGCCACTTTGACATTTACAAATGTCAAAGATGGGTATGTTTGCTTACTTTTTGCACGAACTGTCACTCTTTTAGGTGTGTTCAGGTATGGTTTACGAAGGAAGTAAGTTTATAATGAAACTAGTTAAAAAGTGTTTAAAATTAATAACATTTTAGTAAAGAGCCTTAAAGCTATAAAAATATACAGCATTGGTCCAGTATAACGAATGATATAACGTTTTGAGTGCATTCGTTATATCGAAAATTCGTTATATCGAATACTTTTTTTTTCAAATCTTTAGATAAATAGGTAGTTAAACTGTATTTTACAAATCGGTTAGAGTTTGGCGCATAGCTAAAAAACAAAAAATGGAGTAATAGAAAATTGTTTATGCATCTTCCAATATTATCATAAAAATAAATAGATGTTAACACATTTACAGTCAAGAATTGCTTAACAAACTTGTTTTCCATTTTCATTATATTTAGTTGTTTGTAGAATATTATTTATTTCGTTATTTGTTCGCTTTTAGAATACCTAATGGATTTGAAAAAAAAGTGTTCGTAATATCGATCATTCATTATATCGGCATTCCGTATACTGGATCACCACTGTAATAAGTAATAAGTGATTCATTTTGATGTTTTTTCCAATAGTTTTTTTTTTTTAATAGATCACGCCTGACCTGACTAGTAAGTGTCATGCTGTAATGTTATTTTTTCTCAGTATTGTTTGAGAATTCATCATGGGAAAGACTTCCACCATTCAGCTGTATTATGAAAATCAGAGTTCTGTGATTTGCAACATCAACCTTCCGAGCCCAATATTTCCAATACCATTCACAAAATTTGAATTTCAGTGTACGTTATAAGATGACACGCGACCGAATAGACCACATTTATATCAGGGTCGGGGGCTAATTTTGAACTTGGTTAAAAAAAGATTATTGCTTTGTCAACTTTAAGTCAATTAGGTTTAATAATAATAATTTTGTTGCCTGAAATTGAAACCAGTGATTTTGGTGACATTTTGTTTCAACAAGAGGGTTACGTTACGACACACCACAGGGTGTAAAATAATTGGATTTATTCGAAATATTTTACTCCGTCTTGATTCCAATCGAATATGAAACCACCGACTTTCTCAAATGTACACATACATATTACAGAATGCCGCCATTTAACATAAAAGCTTCTTCAAGTATTATTTATCACTCTTGACAAGATATCTAACGTAAAACTGTTTACGTATTGGCGTGTGCCTCGTCTATTCCTTTATGAAATTGGGAACAGAAGAACACTCCAAAAACATTGATTGGAAGCGGAACAGCCTATCAAAGATTTTTGGAGTAGTAGGAGTGAAAAAGAAGTGCAAAAGGAGTACTCCGAACATCCAAACGAAAACTACAATAGCCATGATACTGTATCATAGACACAGCAACAAAACCGGGGGCCAAACTACGGCATTAGTGACTGATCGAGTGAGTGCCATCAGTGATCGAATGAACGAGGAAAACCTATGTGGATGATGGCTCCATAACGTGAGCTTGAGCGGTAATGCCAAACTCACATAATTCAGTCATGTATTACTCGATAACTAATGCGGTAATTCGGCCCCTGATAAGCATTTTCAGTAATAAGTTATACAAATATTATAATTAAATGATTTAAAACAAAAGAATTGAAATCGAACATTTTTTATTTTTGACGAAGGCCCGCTTTATACAAAACACTCAAATCGATTTTCAAAATCGCACGCTCATATGAGCGGCTCGCGAGCTTGCCTTTCCAAATGAGCGCTTACCAGTTACGCTCGCCCATGAGCCATCAGGTCTGAGCACTTTTAGTTTGGCTCGCGAACGAGAGCGTTCGTTTTATAAACTCTCGTTATGTCCGATAACAAAACCACACGCCCATGAGCGTGAGACGAGAGCGAGCTAATTTAGGTCTTGCGAGCTTTTAAGAATTTAGTAGGGGGGTATTACCTAATGTCACGCCTGACGTTCTGTGACAACATTTTTGGTACGGCGGATTTAAAAACGGAGTACCCCATTCGATTTCCAAGGTGGAAATTACTTAATGTCACGCCCAGCTCTCTAGGTCCATTATAACACTTTTGATTTGACAGGCAGCCAAATGTATATTGCATTAGAAAAATCAAAACCCATTATGCTCACCACTGCTCATGAGCGCTCACAACCACCTAAGCTCTCCCGCGAGCCATGGGCCCTAAGATGTTTTCGTGTGCTAGCGTTTCCGTACCCTGCTTTAATGTCAATTCTTGACTGAAGTCCACGAAATGTATCTGATGGATAGAAATTCACAGTTCTGAAAAATGCAATAATGGTAGTAAAAGAATGAAAGCCAACATTACGTAATACGCGTGGAATACTGTGGTTTTGTGTACATATTTGTTCTCGTACTTTTGTGAAGTTTTCGGAATATTTGAAAAAATTTCGTTGTTGCTTTTTAAAATTTGACATTTTCTCGATCAGGCCAAAGTGTTAAAATCTATTGAACTATTAGGACAGATTAAATGCTTCAAAATATAAAATAGGTATGTGTGTATAGGTATTAGATTATAACTAAACAAAATAAATAGCACAGGGCTGAAATGGCAACCGTATGTTATCCCAGAAATTAAGTTAAAGTAATATGTTACGTTACGGTCGAAAAGTATCGAGTACAAATTTTTAGACAAATTGATATTATTGAAGCCCAATTACAAAATGCTGTTAAAATCCAAACTTGTTCAAATTGTGTTTAAAGAAAGTTCTGATGGGAGAGTCTTTGAAGTGTCTTTTAAGAGAGTTTAAATGGCATTTACTTCAGACTTCAACCGAAGATAAAAAGTAGAGACAAGCTTTTAAAAAAGCACATTGATTTTGGAATAAACATTGATCTAAAATCTAACTTGAAAACATGAAGATTCGAACAATCAATATGTAGTCCCAATAATGTCAGAACAACCCGCAAATCTATCTTTTTTTTATCATTTGAATTTCATCTCTATTCTTACTTTCTTAAAGGTGTAAGGTAATTGTGGGTTGTCTAGCCGACAAAAATGTTGAAAATAAAAAAAAAAACATTAATGTTTAATGAGTCAACTTTGTTGAATTGACCAAATTGACAACTCATTTTCTAAAACAAAAACATCTTTAAAAAATCCTTTTCTCAGAAAGGTCTTCTTATTGATATATTGATTCGCTTAAAAACGAGTATTTCTCTGAAATATTCCACAAAAAATAAAATAGTCATTCTTAATAACAGATTGTGCTGAATTTTCACGCCCCTTAAAATTACTAAATTTTGTTCACCTGTAAAAGTCTGTGACAGCTGTTAAAACCTAATTTTTCTGAAGTGAAAATATTTCATAGAATAACCTCTCTAGCGCCATCCCGACCAACCACAGAGATACATTTATTTAAAAAAACAAAAAAAAAAAAACAACCATCATAAAAAAAATAGACTCATCGCCACATGTTGTCTTCATTGATCGTCGCTTGACTTGACCAAATTATATTTTCGTCGTCATCATTACCCAACCTCATAAATGCTGCAACAAATTGCCGTCAATTACATTATTTTATAGCCTCGACCTTGCATTGTGACTTAAAACTCCTCGTCGTCGTCGGTCGTCGCATTGGTTTTTTTTTTTTTTTTTTTTTTTTTTTTTTTTCTTTTTCTCCAAGGCATCTTTCATCATCATAACACAAATTCCTTAAACATTTTTTGTCGAACAAAAAAAGATACAAAATGCATATGATGAGTGGAGATAGAATTTTTTTGTTCTCTCGCATCTTGTTCGTTAGCGCCATCAGTATCATAAAGAATTTTCCTTTCCTTTTCCTTTTCCATTTTTTTTTTTTTTTTTTTTTTTAAACAGTGCTTCCCTTATCCCGTATAGGAAAACCGAAAAAAATGCTTCTTCCTGATTGTGACTCATCATCACATTACAGCACAGCACAGTACAGCACGTATATCTTATGGTGTTCTAGCTATGTAATTTAGGGCCACCATAGAAGAACAACCCATTCAAAAAACGCATAAATTCAAGTCAATTTATATACCGCCAGTAAATTTGATCTCGAACAGACAATAAAAATTAGTAAAAGAAAATGTATCTCATCTCGAGTGGATTGGTGTAGATACTCATACTCGTATTCGTATAGTATTGTGACCCAGCAGGTAGTTTATATGATAGTTTTTCTCTTTAATTTCCCTCAATCCCATTAGGCGGTCGTCAGGTCACATTTTCATTCTTCAACACTTCAATTTTCGATTCGATCCAAGCCATTAAGTCAACATAAACAACAAATTCGAGGATAGTCGGTGCACAAATCACCAACAACGCCAACAACAACAACTGCTGCTGACGAAGATGATCTCTAGGTCCCAAAAATCAACACAAACAAAACATTAGTTTTCCCAGTTAAATAGATGGCGCTTGTCGGCACAAGCTCCTGTCACAAAGACAATACGCACAGAGACAACAATACAAACCAATTCAATCCACCTACCGGGATACGCCTTGGCATAATACGGCGATGGCGAGCCGACGACCCATGTCAAAAGCCACTCACTATCTTCAAAGAATCTTCCTGTGTGTGAGCATGCTTGGAGGAAATTTAAGACGAATTTCACCGCGGATTTATTGTTGATGGTTTTTTTTTTTTATTGATTTTGTGGTTGTCACAGTAAAATGTTAATTTTTTACAGTTAATTGTTTTGAATTAAAATGCATTTTCTGCTGATTTTCACGTCACGGAAATACCGTATAAATGAGCTATGACGAAGGCTTTACGTCACACTATTTGTCAACGAATTTAAATAAATAAAAATTGAAAACAAGCATTTCCAATTGGTAGTTTGCCAGTGACAAATAGAGACAACTCGTTACTTTTTCCAAACTCTGTCAAAAAATTCAATATGGCTCCCTTTCGATATTAGGTCTGTTCAATACTCCCAAGAACTACAAATTTCTACCATTTTTAGTCGAATTTAATTGTTTTAAATGAACTTTGACGGAACTTTGGTAGAAATTGACAATGTTGGGAAGTTAAACGAATAGAGGTATTATTTGCGTCAGTCCACTTTTTACACATAATTTTTACTTGCGAAATATAACGGGTTGTAGGAGTACAACTTCAGCTTCGGAAAGTAAAAAAAAAACACACGAAATAAAGATTTTGATGATTTTTTTTTTTTTTTTTCATTTTATTATTTGGACTTTGTCACCATCCGCATCACGCGACAAGCCTCAATCCTTTTGATTCAACTTTCGATGACTTTTTAGCAATTTTCCACTGGCATCTCAAAAATATACGACTGTTGGTTTTTTACTGCTCAAGAGTTTGAGGATTGTCCACGTAAACAGAAAAAAAAAACAATGATTCTGAGTCAAATTGGATGTTGATAGAGTTTGACAGCTGTCAAAACTACAGAGCTATATTTTCCATACCAAAAATAAATTGTCAAAATTACAGAGCTATATTTTCCGTTCCACGAATAAATTGTTATCGTAAAAAAAAAACGAACTCGAGATTTCAATCATAACGATGATGAAAGGGAAGACGAAAATAGTGGGTCTGGCAATATTGTCGGTTCGACTGGTTACAGCTTAAAAGATGGATCGATTTTCATTAATTCTAATTTTTCGTGAACAAATCGAGATTTTCACCAAATCCAACATTACGATGACAGAGTCAGAGAAGTCCAAAAAAAAGTGGCTTTCGTTATACTGACCGTCCGTCTGTCTGTGTATCTGTAAGCCTGTGCGTCTATGCCACTGTATACGTATGTGCGTCTGTACTTCTGCGCCTCTACCTACTTCAATTTGAGATAGGGCCTAAACGGGTGGTTTGATTTGCTTCAAATTTGGTACATTTTTATTTGATTCCTTAGGCTTAGTTGGAAAATTCGAATTAGCTTTCGCTAGTTGCTACACTATTTTTTTGTTTCATTTTACCCCATTTCACCCTACAAATAATAAAATTTAAAAAAGAATATCCCTTAAGCCATTTCCAACAAACAAAAAAAAAATGTAGGTATTTAAATCGACCAATTTTTTTTTAGCTTTACCCCATTTCACCCTAAAAGAAGCAAAACTTAAAAAAAAAACGCTTGAAGCCATTTCCTTAGAATAAAATTTAAAACGCATGTAGAGTTTTTTTTCAACCGTATACGTCTATTTTCATTTTACCCCATTTCACCCTACAAAGTGAATTCTTGCGATATTCTAATAGTTATTCTGCTATTTAGGGCGGAGACGAATCCAACAAATCAGAGATCATAAAAACCGGCTCTGCCGTTCACGAGTTATAAATAGTGTAACTGAACCGACTTTGTTTTATAAATATATTAGGATTGCTTGGTTAGATATCTGAAGCGACACTGCTATAGAAGTTTAAACTTTGTTCTATTAATCCTGCTGAAATTCACCTTTCATTTTACCTTTTCATACTGAGTTAAAACAAATATTTGACAAGAATACCCCCATCGAGTGGGTGATTAGTGCGGGAATTTGTTTTCTAACTTTATTCCATCGTCCTAAAGGCTGTGGAAAGGCAGACGACCATAAAGTATAAATATATATAGGGGCTATAAACGATGAGGAGCTAAATTTATAGAACATGGAAAATATTAAATCATATTAATTGCTTATCAGATCTTTAAAGACATTTTTGTCGATGGTGATGTTTTCTTCTTTTGTTTGGTTGGAAAATTCCCGGCCAACTCCAGGTGGAATTTGGAATCAGCTTGCATACCTATACCTATAGGTATGGGGTAGGTATAGAAGTCCTCAATCCTCGCTCATGCGATGCCCGTGTGGATGATGTGATTAAATGAAAAACCCTGCGGCGTGTTCGTTGTTGTTTTTTTTTGGGTTTGTCTTCTGTCGGTATACACCCCATGTCGACATCTTCATTTGTTATTTGTGTTTCTTATCCATTTGTTTTTTTTTTTTTAATTGTATTTGTCTTTGAAAAAAAAAAAATTCCAAGTTCAGATAAAATAATAATTATTACCTGTGCTGAGAGCTAGAGAGAGTTTTTTTTTTTTTTTTAAGTAAAAATTGTTGATGGTTATAGAATGATGGTGATGGTTGTGTATCCAGCTGGGCTAGGAATTTTTCTCAATGGATACATCTACACTAAATGGCACGCTGCTCAGGCTACATACAAGATTTAAGATGTGTACCTTTGATTAGGAACATGCACTAAAGGTCATTAAGTTTTGTTTTTTTTTAAGTAAGTCTCGAATTCAATGGATGAGGGTTTCATTTAGGGCGATGAAAAAAAAAGGTTTAGTTCATAATATTTTAGGAGGCATAATTGAATTGAAGTACAAAATAATTTTAAGGCCATGTGCTTTAAGGCCGCCAGCTTAAGAAATGCCTTGATGAAACGGAAGTACGGTTTTCGTAGAAATCGGTTGATTGTGGTTTATTCGCATAGACCTGCGACTTCAGGAAACCCCACAAGAAAAAGTCTAGAGGAATCAAATCGCATGATCTTGGTGGCCAATTCACGTCACCTCTACGAGAATTATCCTTGTCCTCAAATAGTTCATGCAAAAAATGTCCATTGTGGCGTGTGTGGCACGTAGCACCGTTTTGTTGGAACCACATATCGTTCGCATCCATATTATCCAATCGGAGCCACCAGCAAAAATTGGTTATCATCGATCTATCCGTTGATGCTGATGGGAATGACATCGTCGTTTTCGAAGAACAACGGACTATCACTGACAGCGACGGTGTTTTCGGTTGATCTGGTGTTATGTTGACACAAGGACGTTGGCTGAATGTTCACTAAATCGGTCAGTTCACATTTGCAAACCAAACTTTGTTTTTTTTAGACGTGTGGTTTTCATAATCTGGCAATACTTTTTTCGGAGTTGTTTTTTTTTTTGACAGCTGTCACTTGATTTATTCTCAATTTGGTTTTCCATTTCATAATTAATACACTTACTCCTGAGGAACGTTTGCAAATCGTGCAAATTTATTACCAAAATAATGGTTCGGTTCGCGCGACGCATCGCATGATGCGTCCAATATTCGATCGATAAAATCGCAAAATCGCATAAATTCGAACAACCATGGATCGGGTTCGCACCACGTTTACTCTAGTGGATAAAGCGCATCCTCAGAGACGCCGTACAGTGCGCACCGAAGACGCTATTGCTGCTGTAGAGCAGAGTATCGAACAAATACCAGAATGAGTCCATCCGCGCAATAATTGGAGCTGTCGAAAATTGGGCCTCTCGGCTGGAATTTATTCGAGCCATGCGTGGCGGCTACTTGCCTGAAATCATTTTTAAAACATAATGGCAAACCTTATCTTCATAATAAAGCTAAATTCTTGACCATAACATTGAATCATATGCATTTTATTTCTTCTTGAAAACAACACGTCTAAAAAAAACACCATTTATAATCGACTTGAAAGGACAACCATGTAAATCTTAAAATGGGCGCCACGCACATTAATGGATTTTGATATTTAAGTTTGATCATTTGGATGTGGTGTTCAATTGTGTTACTTGCCATGGTATTTTGGAATTAATAATTGAATAATACAAAACAGATTTGACAGATGTCACCAAAACAACAAACCCACCAAAATCTACCCGCGCCAATTGAAAAACCCTTTACATACATCTTTTACATCTATCAGGCGACAGAATTCTATTTCAGAACAAAAAAACAAAGAATCCAAAGGCTCTATCTTTGCTTTGCCAACTACATACATACTTAATTTAAATCCCTGCATAAATTCTTCTTTTACTGTCTGAAGGAATTCCAATAGAGCTTATAGCTTAAAACTTTAAAAAAATCCTATTTTATGCCAACTTTTGTTTGTATCGCAAAAAAAAAAAATATAATTAAAGAAAGAATTCTCGTATTATAAAAACAAAATTAAGAAAAGAAAACTAACATTTACACTTTAATTATACGAGCAAAAGCTGTTAATTTGTTTAGCACAGAATAAAACCTACAGCTATACCTACCCATTCTCGCACAAGTCTCTCAGCATAGTTTGCATTTATTTAAAAATTCTCCAAATACTTCTTCAAGGTTATCTTTAAAAAATTCCTCGCAGTCTCTTAGTAAAAACAAAAATTATTATGGAATATGAAAACAAAGTTTATTACGTACCTATAAGATATAAATTCCATCGATGATGGAACTTTTGGACAAATTTTTAAAATTTTTTTTCTTGGGAATTCCCAACCGGAATCGGAATTGCAAATTTGAGGAGGCGTTATAACTTTTACCATCCACAATAAATACATTCTTACATTTAAGGGGACTTCCATTTTAAGGAATATCGAGGTTATTTATTTTTAAACAAGTTCCAGAAAAATAAAAATAATAATTATTCTAAAGTATCTTTGCTTGTTATTGGTATAGATATGGATTGGATTATGTACCTGTTTAATTGAGCAAGCTGTCATAATGTTAAATGATCGACACGACACACGAAGAGAGAATATTGAACTCATGTCTATAAAAAAATATGCTGACATAAAATTTAAATAACCAGACGCAGATAATAATTTTTGCAAATATCAGCAAACTTAATTAAAATTTTGAAAATATGCAAATACTGGTTAAATATTGGTTATCCCATTAGATTAATGATCGTTTTAAGGAGACTTTTATAGCACTTTAGACCTGTGTGCAATAATAATCTTTGCGATGGGCAGCTGCAGCTAAAAATTAATTTGAGAAAATTCATTACTAAGCGGTACGCGTTGATCCCCAAGTAGCACTCGTTCGTTTTAAACACGTTTAACATTGACAAATCATTGTATTGTAGATTTGAATTTAGTTTTAGGGGTCTACGATAGATGCCCTTTGCATGGCTGTAGATATAGTACTTTTGCACAACTTAACCATTTGACATAAATATTAAAAAAAAAACAAAGCACTTTTGAGTCCATTTAAAAACTTCCAATTGGTGGTCTTCCATACCATAGGGTCACGACCAATTATCACGAAGTTTCTTGCTGATTTCAACTTCTTTTCGGAACATACTGACTACATGCATTCTTCTTCTTTGAAACTCAATTGCAATTTTAAAGTTGGATTTTCGTACAGGACGAATTAGGAAAATGGCTTTCCTGAGAGATTTCTGAATAATTATATTTCTGGTAGTTAAAAAATGAGTCTGGCATTACAAACAAACTTTATAGTTTTACTGTAGAAAAGCATCAAAATTAAAAAAAAAAAAACTAAATTTGCACTCACTCATCTGGGGCCTATTTAACGTCACATGCATTGTAATGGTTACAAAACATGCGTCCAGGTGTCAAAACTATAACAAAATCGGTTCAACCACTGAAAATATATACCTTTAAGCAAGTAACCCCAAAAATAAGACCATTTTCATGGCTCCCGCATCTTATCACCCCATATTTGGGATATTCGCAAAAAAAAAAAAAAAAGTATATCATCTAAAAGGTCAGTAATTGGTCAAAAAAGTCAACTAGTGTCGGAAATTTACCACCCATAGAAAATTTGTAATCACTGGTTAAACTTTTTAAGATCATCAGCGATTTACGCAGATCATTTGCGGGATATTCGCAAGAAAAGTATATCATCTGAAAGGCCAAAATGATCTTATAAAAGGTGAACTGGTTTCAGTAGCAGCTATACGTTTTTTTAAGTGAAGTTTTTTCAAGGTTACAATCTATACTATAAGACCTTTGAGATGGTTAAATTTTTTTTATTACGAATATCCCACAAATGAGGTGCTAAAAACCTTGAAAAAATTTAACCATTGATTCAAAATTTTCTATAGCTGACCAAGTTCTTAAACTAGTTGACCTTTTTTGAGTAATTACTGACCTTTTAGATGGCATACTCTTATTGCGAATATCCAACTCCTATTGCAAATATCTCACTTTTATTGCGAATATCCCACATATGGGGTGAAAAGATCCCAGAACCCATTTTTACAAAAAAAAAAAAAGGGCAATGCCTATTTCCGTTATTTGATTTGTTTACCAAAAATCTCAAATTCAGTTTTTACAATTGATTTCTTTTTTACAGGCACAAAATTTAACCAAAATCGTTTGAAAAAAACGATATTGATGTATGCATGTATGACACAGCTTACCATTTTTGAATTTTCCCTCTAGAGAATTTGACCATATTTAAAGCATACCCGATTACTGTCATGAACATTGAACACAATAAAGTGATGCAGCAGCTGGAATAGCTAATAACAAGTGTCTAACGTGCCCAAAATAGTTTCCACATTTCTACCACAAATAAGCTCTGAGAGCTTCGATACTTTTGCCGACACCGTTTGTTTTTATATTTTTCATCTAACAATTTGACACGTAAAAGTGAAATGTTAAAATAGGAGCGACCTCGTTCAGCTCCGATCACACCAGCTTCGTTGCGTTGCGTTGTGTTCGTAACATTAAATTTGAGAGTATTCAATATTTTGAAAGCGATACGTGAGTCATGGTAATGGTATCAAAACGGGGTACTTTAAGGTTGTTTAGGTGACCAGGAGGACAGACAGCTCGGGGCTGCCAATTCTACCACGCGGTCCCAAATCACCTGAGTCGAGATATTCCTGGATTCAAAAACTTTTTGAGCCGGAGCATTGCTCTCCATCAGCTCTGTAGTACAAGGGTGAACACATCAACAGACGTATATGGGTTTTAAACTAACGGGTGATTTTTTGGCTGGTTTGGTTTTGGCAACACTGGTTTTGACAGCTGACGTGTGTTTAGTACCTTGTGTCACTGTCAAACAGCTTCAGTTTGGTTTGCAATTTAACCATGGATCGTCTTACAAATGAACAACGCTTGCAAATTATTGAATTTTACTATCAAAATTCGTGCTCGGTTCGAAATGTTCATCGCGCGCTGCTTGTGTTCAGCGATGAGGCTCATTTTTGGTTGAATGGGTACGTAAATAAGCAAAATTGCCGCATTTGGAGTGAAGATCAGCCAGAAGCATTGCAACAGCTACCAATGCATCCCGAAAAAGCCACTGTTTGGTGCGGTTTATGGGCCGGCGGCATTATTGGGCCTATTTCTTCAAAGATCATGCGAATCGCAGCGTTACTGTCAATGGTGAACGCTACCGAGCGATGATAACAAACTTTTTTTTGCCCGAAATGGAAGTTCTTGACTTGCATGATATGTGGTTTCAACAAGACGGTGCCACATGCCACACAGCACGCGAAACAATGGCGCAATTGCGAGGCGAGTTTGGTGAGCAGTTAATTTCACGTTTCGGGCCGGTCAATTGGCCGCCTAGATCGTGCGATTTGACACCATTAGATTATTTTTTGTGGGGGTATGTCAAGGCTAATGTCTATAGGGACAAGCCCGCTTCGATTGACGCACTTGAAGCCAACATCCATGCTTTCATTCGTGAGATACCGGCCGATATGTGTGAAAGAGTATGCCAAAATTGGACTCAGCGGATGGGCTACCTGAGACGCAGCCGCGGGCAACATTTGCATGAAATTATCTTTAAACATTAAATTGCAAAGTTCAAACTATCGATTCAAATAAATATTTTATTCATTTTTTTGAATGTTTTGTGTTTTTTTTTTTAAAAAAAGTTCTAAACCTCTTAAAAAATCACCCATTAAAAGGAAACTGAAATAAATTCAATCAAAATAGTTTTTTTATTTTATCCGTAGTGACCAACTTTTGGGAATTTTATTTTATACAAAATTTCAGTCACAAGAATTTAAAAGTTCACTAAGCCTTGCAATTTTTGTGTCGAAACTTACTCTACAAAGTCTGGCTCTATCGCTACGATTCATCGTGTCTTCAAATAACTGTTCGCAATTTATCCCCACGATCGACTTCCTGATCGAAATTTGATTATTTTGTGGGGCAATCATTTCGAAAAGAGGAGGACCGCGAAGGACTGTCACAATTCCAGAAAACCTCGAGCTAGTTCAAGCTGGCATATTGAAAAAATCTCAAAGGTGATGTGCTTGAAAAGAAGCAAGTGTTCTAAGAAGATCTTCATATTTGGATCCCTAAAAACTTTCGTCCAAGAACTGCTGCTTCAGGGTTATGAAGCTAAGCAATTCGCTAGGGAAAATACGCTCACCACGTTGCCGATCTAAACTGGCCAGCACGCTCTCTTGATTTGATTTTATGCCATTTGTTTTAAATAATCGTCCTTAGATCCTGGAGATCCTAAAATAAAAAAAACTCCCTGACCAAAATCGACAGAATTTCGGGCACAATTTTCGAAAGAATGCACTTTAAAATTTCGGAAAAAGGCTTCGGTAGTGAATGGACTCTGGAAGGCGCCATTTGGCCCCAAAACGTTGTTTTAAAACATCATGTAAGCTCAAACTCCCAGAATTGTACAATACGAAAAAAAAATCGAATATAAATCATTCGATTGCTGGGAGTTTTATTCCAATTCAAAACCAATGCGTCTGCCACACTGCACCCTTTCAATATTATAGCCCTGCCACCTCGGAGTCTTTTGACTTTTATTTTTTTGTCTAGGTCATCAGTGGTTGCTGTACTACAGTCCATATCGTAAATATTTGAATTTACCTCTCAAAGCAGTCTAAAGCGTTCCCATTCACCTTTGACACGTCCATATGGCTCTTCTCCTTATAAGAGCAGGACTTTATAATTGCTCCTAACGATTTCGCTTCTACATTGCCTTCATAGTCCAAAGAAGCAGAGATTGACAAGAGTGATTCTTCTCTTGATTTGAGCAATGGTATACTTGGTGTGAGTTGACAGCGGTTAACATAAAATCATCCAGAATGTTTTTTGATAACTATTTTCTACTGCTAGCGACTTTTGTCGTATCGATATCGTTGAACGAAAGTCGCAGTAATCGTGGCTATGTCTCAATTTCTGCAGAACACGACTTTTAAGATTCAAAAAAGTATGCTCCAATCCTTCAAAGTCTATTTTGTTATAAAGTTAGTGAGTTTTACCTTTAAACCGACAACTCGACGATATAAGTAGTCACATCTGCAGCACCTATCTTCAATCACTTTATCACCTGCACTAAAATATGTTGCAAAAATGTTGCTTTTCAAAAATACTATTGTGATTGTTTGTTGTTTAAAATTCAATCAATTTCCTCCTCATTGACGAACGGAAGTCGATCCAAATCTGGAAATGTCCACACACATAATCATTTCAACCATCTGTTGTATCACCAGCGTGAGTGCTATAGGATTCCACAACTAGAATGCAATGTTTGTGTGCAAAAAAAAAAAAAAAAAAAAATAGACAAAGAACTTCCTAGCTCCTTTAGTCATCTTACACTACACTACACTACACCATCCTGCGTCGTACAAATATCTTAGAATGAACACACTGTCTGGTTCTTTTGCACTGCAATTCCCCATCTGAATTGGAGCTTTGCTGGAACAGCATATATACTCGTTCATAGGGACAAACGAAAGACCATTCCACTAAACCAAGTTGATGTTTAATTGAACACCCGATGAATTCCCTTCGGGCGATAAACCTGCTGCTGCTGCATTGGTGGTATCTATACCTCTATAGAGACAAGTTATTTATTTTTATTTTTTTTATTTTTAATTCTGTCGACTTTTCCAGCCAGCTCTTATAGCTTCGTCCTTCATGAACGAAACAAACATTTCCTCACCATATACCTACATTCTTTGCCGCGTGTTACATTTTACTAGATTTTTTAGTGAAACAATTTTTTGTTTTTCTGTTTGTTGTTTTTATAGTCTCTGTAAACATTTACTCTCGATCACATAAAAAGCGCTGAATTGGCTCTGAATCGTGGAACGCAGCTTTATACTCACCAGGGCTGTCGAAATGATTACTAAGGGAACATTTGTACTCTCTTCATTCTATGAATATAAATGTCGGCCAAACAAATTGGGTTCACTGCAAACAGAAACTATTGACTTAGACGGTGTATGAATTTGAGCAAAATTTAGTTTAAATTTGATCCCTAAATTAAATTTTGACATTTCCATTTTCTACACAACGTGCAACTCACAAGTGTCAAAAATTAAATATAAATCCAATTGACACATGGCCTAAAAAATGCGTAGGAGGGGAGGGGATCTTTTTTCCACAAGGACAGTTGCAGGTAGAATCTTAAATTTTTTTGTAAACAGAAAAGGTTCTTAGAAAAACTTTTCGGATTTTGTTAACGAAAACTACTTTAAAGGCCCTGAAACCCAGTTCTGTATTCACTACTTTTTATATTCTCCATCCATTTCTTTAAACATATTCTAAAACTTTTCAATCTCATTCTGTAAAAAAAAATAATTAAAGCCAAAGGCAACTGTTTTGTTCCTTTTTCCAATAACAATACTTTTTCCTTTAAATGATTTTTTTTTTTAAACGATAATGACATCCCTGATGTATTGACACTATGGCTCTGAACTGAACTCAAAGCGCACTAATTCACCCATCGCTCTGGTATAAGTTGCACGGCTTTAACAACAAACAAGTCACAGAGCGGGCGCACACATACACACAGCGCGCGGGCAAAAATACCAAATGCGATAAATTATTTCCGAACAGGTGTTTCGCGCGACAACATCTCGGAAAAGACCGGAAAAAAGGAGTTTTTTTTTTTTGTGTTTTGCTGGTTTGTTTGTCTTCATACACAATTTATATTGTTTGGTTTTGGTCCACACAGCATGCCATTGAGAGTAGGTTTCCTCCACTACTAGCACAGCTATACACAGCTTGGAAAAGATATCAGCCCCAGAGAATGGAAGCGGACAAGGAACAACCAACCATCGAGAAAATACCACACTGTCTCCAACTCTACAACCTCAAAAGACTCCTCAAGAGCGCTGCACTCTCGACGTTCATACAGTCTCGGTACTCAATATTAAAAAAAAAAAAAGTGGAAAGCAAACACAGTACCTATTCTACTCACTCGTATGTCGTTGTCGTATCGTATCGTATGTAGGTACTCATGTGAGCGTCGCGTATTGAATGCAACAAGTTGCCGAGATTTTCCTCTCGTTGAAGTAGCTTACGGCCAGGCCGTATGTCGCCATTAATAGCTGATGCACATACCTACCAGCCTACAAAAAAAAAAAAAAAAAAAAAAAAAACAATTTCCATAAACAAAAACAAAACACATACAGGAAACTATGTTATGTCAAGGCGGAGTGTCTTGTGTGTACTATTTTTTAACGACCAATTTTTATATTTTTTTTATTTTTTTAACAGACATAAAAATTGTTGGGCTGTCGATAATGAGCTTTAAAATAAACTTATCCGACTTATGACTTCTTCGTTTAACTTTTCAAGATTTTTATGAATCGAAGGACACATGCTTGCGGCACCTTCGATATATTTTTAATTTATAAACGGCTATATTTTTGTACTTGCGATATTTTAATAATATTGAACAGTACAATCCACTTAAATGATTTTCTTCAAACTTGGAACTTAAGATTTGCAGGCGATTCCTTAATTTATCACAGAAACGACTCAAACGATGTAGTTGCTCATATTTTCAACAATACTGACTATGGTCGGACTTTTCTAGTGCTCTTAAAATTGCTGATCAGCTTCTTTTCCTTCGTAAAAATTCTTATACTTCTGATCTCAACAACTATACATACCAATGTCTGTCATACCTGTCTGTTCTAAGTATTTTTGTAACTAACTGGAAACAAAGGGATTATATTATAGCAATTGGCATCCCTCAGGGTTCTGTCTTAGGTGCTATATTGTTCCTTGTTTGTTTTACATAAATGGTCCGCCATCTAACGTTTTTGTTTTTTTCAACTAGAGCTTATTTCGTGAATGGTAACACTTAGCTCATGTCTGATTTGACAGATAATTAGTTTTATCCTTCCGCTGAACGAATATGGTTGTGTATACGCTTCGCTAAGTGGGCCTGCGATCGACTTAGAGAAGATGCCGATTTTGCCAAAAAAATCATCTTTTCAGATAAAGTAAGCAAGAGAAATTGTCGCATTTGGGGCACAGAAAACCCGCACGCATACATTGAAAAGCCGATACACCCAAAACGAGTCACTGTTTGGTGCGGTTTCGGGGCCATTTTTCGAAAATGAGCAAGGAGTGGCCGTTACAGTCAATGGCGATCGTTATCGGGCCATGTTGAATGAATTTTTGTTCACAAAAATTGAAGAGGAGGATATTGGCAACATTTGGTTTCAACAGGACGGCGCTACGTGCCACACAGCCGAAGCTACACTCGATGTTTTGCGCCATTTTCAAAAAAAAAAAAAGAAGTTATTTGGCGGACCCTTTATAAGAATGACATCTTAATTTGAAAAGATCCTAGAAAACATTTACGATAACAACCAAGCAGCCATATGGAATGCGGTAGAATTCTCAGACTGGTTCGAAACCGAGATGGGAGTCAAACAAGGATGTCCTTTAAGGCCATATCTCCCCGCCTTATTCATCAATGATCTTATAGACTTCTTACCAGGAGGAACTAAATAATCAGGAATCCTTTTCAAAGCTCTGCTGTTTTGTTTGCAGATGAAGTCATCCTATTTGCTAATTCACCAACTACTGATGATCAATAAACTTGACATGTAGTGCAAATTGTGGAATTTGATAGTGAAAATTAGCAAATCTAGAGTAATAAAGAAAAAATATCAAGAAAGACCTGAATTTTGGAATTCTTTTTTATAAAAAAAAAAACGCCAACACCAATGCAATTTTATAACAATTATTGATATTCATATTATATAAATTTTAGCCGAAATAGAAAATTTGCAAAAATTTTTAAGAAAGTTTCGTGTAGTCGACAAAATAAGCTATTTTTCCTAATTTTTAGTTTAAAATAAAAAAATAATATATTATTTTTTTAATTTAGAAATGCAATATTATTTGATTTAAACTGCTGAAAAAAATATATATTTTATCTCTAATCGAGATTTAACAAAAATAATTTGAAAGTTTTAAATTTTTCAAGTTTGACCAATTTTTCTTAAGTACCGTTATTTCATAATCATAAGAAATATCACACGGCAGAGTCTATACGGTGGGAAAATTTATTTTTAAATGGAATTAATGAATTAATCAACAATAACTTGGTAATCTTCTTTCATTTTAAGTCAAATATCTCACCAAAATTTTCACGCACAATGACCAAATATATACTAAATTAAAGGTAAATAAACAAGTTAGATTAATGCAATGAGTTCTTTAAGTTTCAACTCAAATATAATATTTTTAACGTAGATAAGGGTCTTCAAAATACCCTATCAAATTGTGTTGTGCTTTAATTTTGTCCGGCAGTGTGGTTATGTAGGTATATAATTGTTTGAAAACATGTTTGGCCATTAACAATATATTCGGCAGTAACCTAAAATTATTTCAATTTTCTAAAAAAAAAAATTACAATATTGAATATTACGCCAAAAAAACTTAAGAAATTCAATTTTATTGCAATCAATTTACATGTACTACGATGACGGGACGTTTGATGAAAATATTAATCTAGGTATATGGAATCTGATCAGAGTAGGCACAACAAGTGAAAACAACAGGGCCATTTAGGTCGTTAGAGTTCTCAGGCCCTGGTAATTATATTATGATTCCGTGTTCGCTAAGTTTTTGGAGGACGTTATTAGTCGAAATTAATTTACCTATAGTCAAAAAAAACACCAAAAAGAAGGGTCAATAAACTCTGCTTAAGGTCAGCTTAAAGGTTTTTTTTTTTAACTTTTTCACGATTGGTTTATATCTGAATTAGGAATATTAAATTAAGTAATTAAACCTTGGGACTGTTCATTATAAAGTGTTATTCATTTTTCGGTTTCGAAAGTAAAGCTAAATAAAACACACACAGCGATTAATTTTAAATAAATATTTTATTTCATTATCAAGTTTGGACTTTGCCATTAAGTGTGAAAAACAATATTATTCAAATGGCCGCCTCGGGAAGATTCTCAGCCAGCTTTTCTTTTGAGGTAATTCTTAACCACTTTTTCGCACATCTCGGGCGGTATCTCGGTCATTACCTAAGTAATATTGGTTTTTAATACGTCTAGAGTTTGGGGGTTATTCGCTTTAACACGGTCTTTTGCGTAGCTCCACAGAAAAAATCTAACGGTGTCAAATAACATGATCTTGATGGCGAATTGACGTCGCCAAAACGTGAAATTATGCGACCAGGAAACTTCTCACGCAATAAAGCCATAATTTGTCGTGTTGTGTGTGGCTTGTTGCCCCCCTCTTGTTGGAACCACTTATCGTCCAAGTCATGATCTGCAAATGCAAATGCAATATACGCCATAGTGAGGTCTACGAAACGTTCAATTGCTGCCAACGCTGGGAAATCGATAAATTCGGATCATCAATATTTTCGATTGAGCGTGTATTACGATGATGCACAGGCCTTACGACATCAGTAACGCTTTCACTCTCTTCAAATTTCTTCACAATTTTACCGATTGCCTGAGTATAGTTGGTCGATTATGACGACCATAATCATCGCGTAATGCGAAAAATGTGGCTATGTTTGAATTACCACTTGTGAAGTAAGTTTTAATAATTTTAATGCGTTGTTCGATTACTAAGAGTGAACATTCAACTAATATAATGACACTTCCAATGACAGCTGAGTGTAACAGGTGTCAAATGTACAATACGAGGAACAAAATTAATCGAAAAGTAAATATAGGAAGAAATTTTCCTTTACACAAATTCTGAATCTTTTGTAACTTGTTCAACAAGTCTTGATATCTAATGATTCAGCTCCCAAGGCTGTATTGTTTTAATTTAACTAAGGTTTCATGGACTGGTCGTTTGGCCAAGTAACAAGTTCTAAGATTCAATGTCAAGCGATTTGTTTACGTTTTAATGAAATATTTTGAAAACTGATTGAATGTTTTTGGTATTTCATTGGTTGTTGCGGTCGAAACTACTTATGGTATTTAGAATTGACACAACACACTTAAATAAATGAAATACTTTTTATTGGGTACATGTAAACCAAAAGATAAAGACACGGACACGTAGAAAACACAATTATACTGGACAAATTGGGTATTAATGGTCCTTGAAAAATCACTCCATCCAATGAGTTCTCGCGCTAATTTGTCAAATGTCATTCGGATTAATTTGACTATTAATTCGGTAACAATAATAATTTATAAACCAAACATCTATACCCTATGCACTTATACCGATATGACAAACAGAATCAAATCTCAGTTTAGTCTTGCTCTCGAGTGCGTGTATGTCTTTCAAAATATATCAGCTTGGCGCAAATATTTCTTTGTTATTACCAACCCAACAGCAGCAACCAAAAGCGTGTGTGTGGAAATCATAAGAGTCATTTATGCAATTCCAGTCAAGAATCACCCTACCACTTCCTCAGAATTCTTTCTAAAAAAAAAACGTAGCTACTATAACCAATTCAACTTGCAACAATTCGTGAATGAGTGCCACAGAACCACGTTATCTGGTCTAGAGTATCATTTAAATGGGTCTTGAAGTCTTAAGGACTTCTCTTACATTTTGTTTTTGTTTTTGGTGCATTCTATATGTGACCAACATCAGAGGTGATTGCAGTTGTCCAACTATATAGCATACCGGTTACTGGTTATACTTTTTTTATTTAACAAGTGTGGATGTTACCCTAAAGCAACCAACACCAACAAAAACAACAACAACAAAAAGAACACATAAATACATAAAACTCGGGACCGGGAGAGGTAAAAAATAAATTAAACCAAACGACAAAATTAATAAATAAATATAATCAAGGGAAAGCGTGTTTTGCATTTTTATGTATTTTATTCATGTTCTCCTCGTCTTGTCTGGTGTTCTCTCTCTCTCTCTCTCCCTCTCTATCTATCTGACGTCGAACAGTATAGACTCCATCTCAAAGGTGTGCTTCATCAGCTATCTGAAGCTGAACTGAAGACCGTCTGATAGCAATGTCTCTGCTGTCGTCATCGAGTATCCAATAGATTCACGTTGGGCGATATCAATATTGTGAGATACGAGCGCCGTATTGATGTTTTATGATCCCACCGATTCGAAATCAAATTATATTATTGACATCTTCAGTCTGGAAAAGTGTTAAAAATAAAGGAAGGGAAGTGAAGTAAAGTGAAGTGAATTGAAAAATCAAGTAAAAATAAGGTCAGCACGTACTGTGGCGCAGTGTCGTAAATCGTGATGCCCTAAATGGTTTAAGGTTTGAAAAAATAAAAAAAAAAACATAAATCAACAAACACACTCTAAGCCGTATAAGAGTTCTGAGTTTATAGTCGAATCAAATTACTATGTGATCAAATAATGAATCTGATTTGTTACCGAATAAGGTGTCAATTGGTAGCACATATATGGTTTGACATAATTGAAAACATGCGTAACGTAGTGGCATATTAATGTCATTGAAAAGAAGAAGCTGAAAACTGACACATTTTTTTTTTTTTAACGACAACGCTTATTAGTAAATTTACATATTTTACGAATATAGGAACTTGCGGCCTTAAATGGCAGCTTTGTAATTTTATTCATAAAGTGCATAGTTAACAATTTTGAGGAAATACCCTACAGAGCCCTTAAAGACAGGGGAAAAGAATAGAAAAGCTTGAAGTGGAAAGGAATTATTAAAGTGAACAGACGGAAGGGTCATAAACGGTGTTTTTTTTTAGACGTGTAGTTTTCAAAAAGAATTAAAACGCATATAATTTAATGTTATGGCCAAGAATTTAGCTTTATTATAAACATAAGGGTTTGCAATTATTTTTTAAAAAAATGATTTCGGGCAAGTGGCCGCCGCGGCTGGCTCGAATAAATTCCAACCGAGAGGCCCAATTTTCGACCACTTTTTGCAGCAATCGGGGCCGTACGTCATCAATAACGTGCCGAATATTCTCTTCCAAGGCGGCAATCGTCTCGGACTTATCTGCGTAGACAAGCGACTTCACATAATCCCACAAAAAATAGTCCAGCGGTGTTAAATCGCACGATCTTGGTGGCCACGCCACAGCCCCACGACGCGAGATAATGCGCTCACCAAAAGTTTCCTTCAATAAATTGATTGTTTCGTTGGCTGTATGTGACAAACAGTGACTTTTTGAAGATGTAACGGCGTCTCAAGAATGCCTTGAGGATTATCAACACTCCAAATGCGGTAGTTTTGCTTATTGACGTAGCCATTCATTCAAAAATGAGCTTCATCGCGGAAAAAAAATTTGTTGTGAAAATCGGGATCAACAACTATCTCGTTTCAAGCCAATTTTGCATGCGTTGTTCAGGCGTCAGTCTATTCACTATAAAATGGCAAACCAAACTGAGCATAAATCAAGTGACAGCTGTCAAAAAGACCAACCCCAAAAAAAGTATTGCCAGATTGAAAACCACACGTCTAAACACCGTTTATCTATTGAATATAATGGTATAGATTAATTCAATATTTACATTTTAGTTGTTAGAAATATTTACTCTTTGTCTGCCACCGTTGCCGCTAGTTTGATTTTCACAAATTTGTCTTTTAATTTGTAACTTTTAATTTGGTGTAGACGCTTTTTTATTGGCAGTATATTTCATATCGTTCTTTTTACAAATGAACACGTTCAGATATCGAAAACGAACGGCATCCACACACACAGACCAAGAGTAGGTTTACACTTAAATTTACACTCAGGCTTACATTCAGGTTTACACATGCGTTGTTCACCTTGTTGTTAAAACATGTGTAAGTTTAAACCAAAAAATCTGTTTCAATTTATCAGTTTTTTCGTAATATGATTTCGAAAATATGTTCGAAACTTTAGGTCGAACGTGGAATACCCATTTTCAATGATCTTAAGATTAATGACACTAGTTATTGGTTAACTTTAATGTTCTTGCCTAACTTTTTTTCTGAATTATAAAAACTTTTTAATGTTACCACATTTATATGTCAGATGTGCCAGTTCGCTGGGTTTTGACGGTTTTAACTTTAATGCAAATGTTTAAGGATATTCACTATAAATCTAGATTTACTTAATCCTTGTCCATATTTTTCTTGTCTAAAATAATCCTGATGTTAGTAACTGCAACTGGTCTCCTGAGAGAATATTAAATTCAATTGGATTTAAAAAATTGTATTAGAAGGTGAATTTAACGAGTGAATAATACAGAGTGAGAAAAAATATGGGCGTGAAATTGTTTTAGTCTCAAATTAACTTTGCTATGATTGTGCACCGTTATGTTTGATAGATACAAAGGAAGGAGACATTGCCTCAAAAGCATTTCAGGTTTCTATTGCAATTACATCACATTCATAGCCATCCTAAAGTATACTGACACGAAAGGTACCAAATTACCGATAGTAGAAGATCTGGCCTTAAAATAAAACAGTGAAGGATTTTTTCATGATTTTCTTTTTCCGGTTAAAAGGGTTTTAGGGATATTTGATTTTTCGGGATTTTCGGTGTCTTTTTGAAAAAAAATCCATACACATTTATAAAAGAAAAGTAGGTATGGCCTTAGAGCTACCTCGAACAACATTTTTGTATTCAATTAAATTTGTACTGCTCTACCATAATCGAGAAGTCCAAAAGAGTGGATTTCTACATGCTCTCCGTGGTCCGTTGATCTGTGCGTCCACTGTAGTTTAAGCTAGAGCCTAAACTGGTGGTCCGATTTGCATGAAATTTAGTACAGAGCATATTTTTATGTGATTCCCTAGAGGTTAAATTTGAATTTTTGTTTTAGCTCACCTAAAACGGTAGCAAAAAATTTTGGGTTTTTCAAATTTTCTCAAAAACGAATCTAACGATTTTGATTAAACTTCGTAATGGCCAAAGTAATTGCAAGAAAACTGCGTTTCAGGTTTTTGGCGAAAAATTCACATAACGGAAATAGGCATGGCACACGTTTTTTTTTGTTGAGAAAATGGTCTTATTTAAGGGTAATTCTCGTATATCTTCTCCACGGGACAACAGACTTTGTTTTAATTTTGCAATCTGGTGCTTCTCAATAGTTCAAACAATATTGCATTTAAAATTTTTGAAAAAAAAAGTCCAAACAAAATTTGTTCCTTAAATTAATTAAGGCCCGTTTGCTGAAATAAAACTTTAATATTTAAACGCTTATGTTCTACTTTATCCTCATCGTAAGCTGTCACATGCACTCTTATGTTGAGCTTAAATATTTAGGTTTTGTTTCAGTAAATGGGCCTAAAAGGCTTTTACATAGGCTTGATTCAGGTTTTAAAAATGTTTTCTTCTTTTTGATGTAGGTATATCAAATATTAAGTTTCTGAAATATCGATGAACAAAGACAAAACAAAAATGTTCATCAAGAAACGATTTTTTCAGCAAGAGTAGGGTCGATCAGAGACTAAGACAAAATATTTTGAAGCTAAGGAATCCGGCTAAATGACTCGAATCATTTTTTTGGCCTAGAGACAGATATGAAACAAAAAATCTTAAAATTTGGTGTCACCCGGACTTTTTCATCGAAGACATTTCAAGCCTAAAAAATGTTTTTTTATTTTCTCAAAGTCACTAGCAATTTAAAAAAAATTCTGATCTCTTAATTAATTATTATTTAGTATATTTTGAAAAAAAAAAATTGTAAATGTTAAGTAAAAGAATTTAAAACATTTTTTTATATTAATATGACATTTCGTGTACATGTGAACTGATAATACTTATTGAATTAAAAGCCAATTAAACTATATAAAAGTAACAACCTACATTTATGTGACCTAAATCCATGCATTCTATTAAACCGAAATTGTTCATTTAAAATATTTATAAGATCAATTTTTAATTAAGTTTTTTTCTTTTATTTATTTCCAGGGAATCTCCAATCGTGCTCCAACGAAGGCGAAGAAGTTCAAATTCAAGGAATACAAAATTCGAATTGCTTCAAATGTGCCTGCCAGGTGAGTTAAATTATAATTATTTATCAAATAAATTCAAATCCAGTATTCCAGGGTTACCTTTGAGGAAGAAAAATAAAAAAAAAAAAAATATTTAAAATAATAAATTGATTTAAGAAAAAAAAAAATAATAATTTGTTTTACAAGAAATTTATGATTTATTTTAAAAAGTTGTTTAATTTTTATTTTAAACTTAAAATATTCAAGTATTTACTTAAAAATTAGAAAACAATTGAATTTTTAAGACTAAATTTAAACTAAATATTCAGGTAAAAAGGAAATATAAGAAGGTTTAGATCAAACCATACCATACCATACCATACCATACATACTTCCAAAATAAAACAATTATTAACTATACCTACCTATGGGAGTTAATAGTGCCATCAAAAGTTTGCACATATCCATCACCAGAACAAAATCAATTCCGCTTCAGTCGTCTTTGAGACTATAATGCATAAAGACAGACACCCAACTTCAGTGACAAAATTGATAATTTAATAATATTTTTTTTTCAAGCACGATTTTGTATTTTTTTTTTTTGGGTCAATTTCAATAATGTGAAACCACACAGAGTGGCAACCTTGCAGCCAGCATATGTGAAAATATTTAAATTTTCTTCTCTCCTTGCCCATCGCAGGCATCGTCATCATCATATTATCGGTAAGACAGCATTCCATTTGTTCGCACTGCTTCGGTGGCGATCTACGACTTACGCAAATAAATCTGACAAATAAAAAAAAAAATCTCTAACGCGTATCTAATAAATACGAATGGGATTAGACTTATTTTTTTTTTATATAGAAAATATCTGAATAAATATATTTGTGTATGTATGTGTGTAAATGTTTATGTGCGTTTGTTAGACAAGTCGATAGACGTCAAGTTCAAGTTTATGCAGATGTGGTGATGAATTAATAATTTTAATTATTTTATTATTTTTTTGTATTTTGATTTTTTCCTTCTCCTTTTTCTTGTTGTTTTTTTTTTTTTTTTTTTGATCATCACATTTCTGGGGAATACCAAAAGTTGTATAACTGGCATTTTAAGCAGAACTTTCACGTCATTTTTGTGTCGAAGTTATTTTATTGGAATATTTTATGTTTGCGTTGATTTAATATCTTGATTAAATTATATATATACTTCTTGTAGCTGAACCGCTTTGTATTTTAGATTACATTTTAAACATTCCCATCGTTTAACAATTGAAATTGGAGAAGTTTATTTTTTTTAAATAATTCAAGTAGCTATTAAATTCTTGTAGCGCTCATGCACAACATTTTGACGTTATTCAGAACATGGAAAGACCCACCTATCAATCATTTTGGTGGAAAAGTGTTTGAATAAAAATGTCACCAGCTCTAAACCTAAATAAAACAGAGTTTGAAGCTTCCTCGAGATAGGTGGCGCCCAACGTGAAACTTTTATTTACATAAAACTATGTATAACCAAAGGTATGCAGTTCTATTTTATATTGAAAAATTATCAAAATCAAATATTCAATCACACCTTAAAATCTTTTACTAACTATAGACAAGTGCATCACGCAAATCATTGAGAGAGAGAGAGTTCCTATATATTTGCATTCCATTATTTCATAATAGAATGAATCCTCATTAAGCTTATTAAGTACAAATTATTACTCGTACTCGTACTTTTATTGATCATTAAATAAACGTGGTCCGATAAGAGCGTATTTTATTGATTCGTCGTGCCTGTCATTCAAATCCAACAACCCCCACCGACTACCGACTGACATGATGGTGTGGTCGTCTCTATACTCTCTACGCTGCTGGCGATTAGAAACAATCAAAGTATAATTTTTATGACATTTTTTTTACGTCACATTGCATTCTAAAATGACCTGACATAGTTATTTTGAAATAAAACTAATTACATACATGCTTACTGCACGATCAATATTTTCCAATCGTAAATAGCTATGCAGCTAATTCAAATGCTGCAACAATTTTAATTGCTTTTTCAAAATTCCTCTGATATATAAAAGAAAAAAAAAATACAAAAACTAGAGGGAGAGGAAGAAAACGTCACAATATATTTTTAATCGGCAATTAGCGTTTTTAATAATAAATTAAATAATTAAATATAATTTGTGCAATTTTTGCTTCTGTATAAATGATTTCCTCTATACCCTGTTTAATTTGATACATATATTTATATACAGAAGGCATTCTCAAATAGCCAGCAGCAGTTTAGAGAAGCCCAGCTGGTATTGTATCTTTGTATCTCTGTTAGGTAGGTACCTATCTTACCCATGTGCCTACATGTGTGTGTGCCATAATTGAAAATCGAATTTCAAGTGCGGAATTTATTGTTGTCAATCACCTCTCACCCTCCGGTATTTAGTGCTGCCAATCAAATTTGATATCTCTCAATAAAATTACACGACTCGAGTAAGACCACAGACCAAACAACAAATAAAACGTCACTCCATCTAAATTGCCTTCGATGTACATATATCTATCGGCTATACATTTACCATGTTTGTGATAAATTTGCTTTTGTTTGTATGTGAATGTCAACTCTCTGTGAGTCCCTTTTCTTGCAAAAGGTAATAAGATACCTGTAGATTAAGTTTGATGATATTCAACACCTTTTACACTTTAAAAAAAAAAATGTAAGTTGAAAACAAATTGATTTACAATTTGAAAATTTACGTGATTCTTTTAAAATTAATCAAATATCATTGTTGAAACAATATAATGGGTGATTTTTAAGCTGGTTTGGTTTTGGCAACACTGGTTTTGGCAGCTGACGTGTGTTTAGTACCTTGTGTCACTGTCAAACAGCTTCAGTTTGGTTTGCAATTTAACCATGGATCGTCTTACAAATGAACAACGCTTGCAAATTATTGAATTTTACTATCAAAATTCGTGCTCGGTTCGAAATGTTCATCGCGCGCTGCTTGTGTTCAGCGATGAGGCTCATTTTTGGTTGAATGGGTACGTAAATAAGCAAAATTGCCGCATTTGGAGTGAAGATCATCCAGAAGCATTGCAACAGCTATCAATGCATCCCGAAAAAGCCACTGTTTGGTGCGGTTTATGGGCCGGCGGCATTATTGGGCCATATTTCTTCAAAGATGATGCGAATCGCTACCGAGCGATGATAACAAACTTTTTTTTGCCCGAAATGGAAGTTCTTGACTTGCATGATATGTGGTTTCAACAAGACGGTGCCACATGCCACACAGCACGCGAAACAATGGCGCAATTGCGAGGCGAGTTTGGTGAACAGTTAATTTCACGTTTCGGGCCGGTCAATTGGCCGCCTAGATCGTGCGATTTGACACCATTAGATTATTTTTTGTGGGGGTATGTCAAGGCTAATGTCTATAGGGACAAGCCCGCTTCGATTGACGCACTGGAAGCCAACATCCATGCATTCATTCGTGAGATACCGGCCGATATGTGTGAAAGAGTATGCACAAATTGGACTCAGCGGATGGGCTACCTGAGATGCAGCCGCGGTCTAAATTTGCATGAAATTATCTTTAAACATTAAATTGCAAGGTTCAAACTATCGATTCAAATTAATATTTTATTCATTTTTTTGAATTTTTTGTGTTTTTTTTTTAAAAAAAGTTCTAAACCTCTTTAAAAATCACCCATTATAAGTGTATTTCAAGCAACAGGATATTTTGGATTTAACGCACAGCTTAGTGGCATCACATTGTATTTACGAGATTTAAGCTATATGCAAACACGGGGCTTAAATCTATAATACTTTTTGTCTATAATACTTTTTGGACCCCAACATATTTGTTTCTTTCACATTCACCCCGTTGCCTTCCCCAAGCCTCTACAATTATCCTGTCTGTGTTTATTTTAAACCAGTCATCTCATTGAATGGTAAAAATTATATGACATGCACCTTTATACTGCTATTCAATATTTGTATGATTTGGCACCAGATTTAGGGGATTTAAGGCTCTTTGATGGTGAACTCGCGACTTCCAAGAATGCAACGAGTCAACACATGGAACTTGGATGAGCAGACAGAAATAAAGAGACGAATTTCTTTCCTTTTGCCTTTTTGGACCAACGACACAGTTTTTTGGAACCATTTTTTCTCATATCCAAATCATTGGTCAAAATGTAGTGAACGGTGCTGTGAGTTGATTACAATTCCCAACTGTTCGCCGATAATTTTGAACGTCAAGTACTGACGCGACGATCAGATTGATTAAGATCCTGGATTCGAACGATTTGTTGGCCTTTCTTTTTGCAGTTAAAGGCTTTTCTGTAAGGCCAATCTTTAACTGCCTTTCTGTCTCCTAAATTTGTCTTCAGTCACCCAAAACCTTGGGCCCTTTCGAAAGCATTGTATCTTCTGTATTTTATTCTGACATTTCGGAAAAATTTCCGTCACACTCTGCCGAAGTCTGAAGCAAAATAGAATGTAAGATGGGAGATGCTGTTGGCCTATGCTACAGGATAAAGTGATTGCAGTGACCGGACCACATAGTATATATATATATATATAACGGGTGTTTTCATTAGACGTGTGGTTTTCAATCTGGCAATACTTTTTTCGGAGTTGGTCTTTTTGACAGCTGTCACTTGATTTAAGCTTAGTTTGGTTTGATAAAGTTTCACGTAAACGAATCACAGTTTGCTTTCTCTCAGTGTATTGTAATGCAACTAATGGAATAGAATCTAGAATATGCAACAGGAAACCTTAACAATAGTGGAACGCCAAGCGAAAAGGTCAGTTTAATTTCATAATTCCGAACAAAATATAAAAATAAAAGAAAAAAATAAAACAAACCAAACTATGAGGAGCCAAAGTCAAACTGTTATACCTATGTCCATATTGTATAGATACATTGATACACATGTGTATTTAATTTTTTTTTTTTTGCAACGAGCGAGGGTCTATACAATATTGATGGCAAGTGATATGCGGTAATTGCAATCGGTTGCATTGAATTAGAAAATCTGAATCAGAGAGCAAAGAAAATAAGAGAGATAAATCGGAGTGCAATACTACGCTACGCTGTGCTGCAACTGCAACTGAATGCAATGTGTGGAGCGGTAAGTGGCGCCAGGGCTTGTACATAGATTGGCGCCGCCAAGTTCTGTGTACTAAGTATCTATCGGTTGATGTCTGAACCGCGAATGATTAGATTTTCTTAATTTTTTATATTTATTTTTTTTTTGTTTTTCATTTTTTTTTTAAGTTTTTTTTTTTTTTTTTTCTTGAAATGCCATAATGATGATTAAGGGGGAAATGTCAGCTTTATGTGAGCGCATTTTAAGTGCGTAAAGTATAAAAAACAAACAATTCAGCTGATATCTGACGCTAGTCAGACAGACGGACATTTCTGGTCTGTGAGTGATTGTTGTTTTGTTTTTTTTTTTTTTTTTTGTTTTTTAATCAAGATTTTGCCAGAAGTTGCAGAAGAAAACATACATGAATATGTGTATAGGCATATTGTGTGGCGCCTTGTAATCGATTTGAAATTAAAAAAAGAAACAACAAAAAACAAAGAATTGTTTGCAAAATAAATAAAAAAGAAGGGAATAATGTTGAGTTGCATCAAGGACAAGAGTTGTTCATGTATAATGTTTTAGAAAAAATTGTCACAATATACTTTCGGATTTGTTTCATAAAAATAAACTCAGTACCTGCATTCGGTGGTTGATTAGGCAATATGGACATCAAATATTTTGTAAGTTTTCTTTCACCTCAGCTTATTTAAAAAATAAATTGCTGATTAAACACACAAAATCAATCATTCAGCATTTTCAGTCCTGATATAAATTTCTTTGCCCAACTAGCCAACTCGGAATTTGAATTAATATATACATATTAAAAAAAGAACATGTTGTTCAATTGCTAGAGGAGGGGTTATAAGCGGTTTAAATTAAATTTTTCGAGATTCTCACTTTTCGTTGGGCGCCATTTTGAATTTTAAGAAAATTGATTTGTATTAAATAATTCGGTCATTTTCAACTTAAGACTGAAAGTGCGTATGAAAATGTTGGTGAAAATTTAATTTTTTAAAACTTTAGTCACAACAATTATTTACATACGATTGATATATTTCGACTAAATAAGAAAAAAAATAAAATCATTGTCGAATTATGTTTTTCGTTTATGTTTGAATTCAACTCATCTAAAAACTACTGAACCGATTCCGCTGAAACATTCTCATTTTATTCTTATTAATAAAAAAGAGCTTTTAAAATCGAGGTGCGCACTGTGGCTTTGTGTCAATTTAACTTTTTAAAATTCATCTTATAACAAATTTTAATTTGTCATCCTGTCAGAAGAGATATTTAAATTTCAATTCATTTAGTGATTTTTGACAACTTTCACAAAATTTATTGTTATTTTCACAAAAAAAAAAAAAAAAAACGAAAACAAACTTCAAAAAACCTTGACATTTGAATATCCCGTTCCACCCATTTCTCTTGAATTTCCCAAAAAAACTCCTACATACATCTCTGCAATCAAATTATGCAAATTTGAAACAACTGAAAACACTGCAGAAAATAATCATCTTCCACTTGGAAGGACTCGCTCGCACCAGACAGAGACACACAGCCAAACACACTTCCCTACACATCATAAATATATACATACGTATATGTATAGACATAGAAAACTTCTTCAACTGCACTTAAATATGTCCAATGCCGAGGACGACAGACAGGAAAAAAGAAACACATTTTTATACACCTATCAAATGGGAATCATATCAAAAAAAGATTATACCCCACCCCTTTCATAGAAAGTGCATCCCATAACAGTCATCGAAATATATTTTTGTGCCAAAAATTGAAAAAAAAAAAAAAATATTTTCTTTTGCAAAATATTGCAGTCGCATACTTTGATGCATGGCACAGTGCGAGAACATTCCGAGTATATGCCATCGGGCAACCTGGACCCCGGACAGACACGAACTTCGAAGAAGGACACAATCCACAATGCAAGGCAAATCGAATTGAAAAATCAACCCATTGGCATTGAGCCAGGTCAAATCCCAATGTCCCCTACATACAATTTGGGTGTTAAAACGTTTGCCAAATAGTCCTGTGCGGTGTGGCGCGGTTCGGTTTGAAGTTAAAATATCCTTTCAAGTGTTAGGATGTAACTGTTTTCTTATTGCTTGTGAACTACATACAATAGCACTTAACCTCAAAACGAGAATTTTTAATGTCAGTCCATTGATCCCCTTTGGAATAACACTGTTTCGTCACAAGCCCCCATCTCAGCCTTTGAAAATGGAATCCTTTAGCCAGGATTCTATGATGGTTAAGGAACTTTTATGTCCAAAATAAACATTGAAATGGTTCCTTTAAGGAAGAGGATAAAGCTGATAACGATGCCCTTCACTGCAGCCGTTGTTGTTTCTTCTGCTGCCTTCAGCAGCACAGCCGGGAAGGACATGGCCCAGTGAGTATCAATACAAAGAAATTACAGTATCCTGCAGTCGTAAATCTTCAAGCGGGAGAACTTCTTCATCCTGTTTGGCTTTTAGTCGTGTTTCGTTATATTTTTCCTTTTCCAAAAGAAAGTTTTCCCTTCAATTTAGAAAAGTCGAGGTTGGGGAAGAGCGCGCCAAGGCTGCAACGGAACTGGCGCGCTTGGGTTTTTTTTTGAATGCAGCATCCTTGTGATGGGAAATGCAACCTAGTTTCCTGTGACTGCTGGTGCTGTGGCTGTGTATCTCTGTATAAGTGTTATTCAGAGTGAAACTTTTTATTGCGGCGATAGTGAAAAAGATATCCTTCATCGTGTCCTTATAATATGTACGTGTATAGCCAAACAACTCCCCACTAAGATTGTCCCGTCGACAACGATGCGCATAAAGTTATTGACCATACCCTGTTTGTATGTGTGTTTGTGTGTGTGTGCCAAAATACACACAAGCAATAAGATGAATTTATTTTGCAGGACCATCGGCAAGCGACAAAAAAGACATCCTCTTACCCCATAAAGCACACAGCAAAAGTTTTAACAAATTAATTTGTCTCTTATTATGCATTCAGCCAGGAACTGCGGTCTAACAGAGATTTATTGTTAAACAATAGCACGTTTATGCCCAACCAAGTAGATATATATGTATGTGTATCTGTGATTTGTTGGATCCTTGCGTGCGTATAAGGAAGTTGTATAATATTTCTAATTATTTTTTTTGTTGTTAATTTAAGTTTTTTGTTTTGTTTTTTTTTGCATCATAACAGATTTACAATAAGGACGAACCAAAAAAAGTTGACCATTCTGTAGATATGGCTTGTGCAAAATGATGACGTATTTCGAGAGATTGATGATTGGCCCAGTTTTGTTTAGTTGTGTATAAGTAGTTCGACGAACTTATGAACTGGCAGTTGATAAAATGACCAAGAAAAAATAGAGCAAATGTATTGTAAATAGAAAGGACAATGATGGGCGTTGGGAGTATATATTTCAATTCGATGATAGACATAAGAAGGGTTTTCGGTTCAAAATGATAGTTTTTCGACATCATAGCAAAATATACATATTTGCGCCTTCAAGTATTTTGAGGAGTAGGTATAAGAAAAAATGTTTGTTAGACATAATTTATTTGAAAATATGTATAAGATGTTAATTTCAACGGATAGTAGATAATATTTAACCTCCGGGCGGCGAAGTATATCATTTTTGTAAATGATTGCTATAAAATATCCATTAGCCCTAAACAAGGAGGAACTACCATCCATTTTTCAAAATATATAACTTTCTTAAGATTGATGTTCATATTATTTGCTGGAGGGAAGGAGTCTTAATTGCAGTAGGTATATTTGTTCATAAATATTACAATAACTTATGCTAATTATTAATAGTGAAGGTGAAGGAGGTGCAAGGACCTTGTCAAATTGCCCAAAATCAAATCGCCAATATTCGGAAAAATATTGTCTAAATTCCCAAAAAAAAATATGGACATTTTGTACAACTTTAAAAATAATAATTACTTAAGTGCATTTAAGGAGAGTAGAGAATTATACTTACATTACATAGTTCAACATATAGAGTGATCTGTTATTTTTTTGGCCCTGCGGGGCCGCATTAACAGTACTTTTATAAGCTAAAACTGTTATAATTGGCTTGTCTAGAGTCACTTCCGAACCAATTTATATGATATAGCCGAATCAATGGCCTCTTAACAGCTGCCGCTGACTGTCTGTCAGAATAGGAGTATTTCCGTTTTGGTAACCTGCATGCTTCCTTAATCGCCACTAATTTAGCTTGAAAGCGCACTCAATCAAACAAAATTATTTTTGACACCTGCGTAATATGTTGGCAGTCAGTTTTGAATCAACGGTTACTCTTAACCCTGCATTGATCCAAAACCTAGGTTTTACCGATAAAGCATAGAATTTACAAGGAACAATGGAAACATTCTGAAATATCCACTTTCTTCATTTCACTCCCGGCTTTCGTGAAGAATGTGCTAAAAACACACACACACACACTGCACTCGTATTGTACCACTGTCGCCGAGAACAATATTAAAGAAATAATGTTTTTAAATTTTGATCTTCCTTTTTGTTAATTTTTACTTTTCACACCCAAGAAAGTTTATCTCCTACGTTTTGTATTTTAGTATTGTTCTCGACGACACTGACACAACGGATTGGAGTTTGTGAGTGTGTGCAGCACACTTTCTAGTAAATCTGTATGATAACACTGATATCTAATGTATATGTATGTATTATTGTTGAAAAATTATGCGCATATATAGGGTTTTTCAATAGATAAGAGCGCTACAAAAAAAAATTTTAAATAAAAAAAAAACGGTTTTAAATAGCAATGAAATTCTTTATTTTTGTGAAAGAACGTTTGATGCCATTGTGTATGGAACTCGATTTTTTTCGCATGGCTGCCACGGGCACGCTTGCAGAAGTCCAGACGCTGAACCCAATTTTCGACGGTTTTCAAGCATAAATCGGCCGATACTGCTGCAATTTCACGTTGGATATTCGTACGAAGTTCATCACTCGTCACTGGCTTGTTGGCATAGACCATAGACTTGACGTAGCCCCACAGGAAATAGTCTAACGACGTCAAATCGCACGACCGAGGTGGCCAAGCGACTGGACCATTTCGTGAGATAACACGTTATCCAAACTTGGTTTTCAATAAATTGATTGTGACATTCCCTGTGTGGCTTGTGGTGCCGTCCTGTTGGAACTACATATCCTCCAAATCCATATCATCCAATTGGGGCCAAAAATATTCGGTTATCATTGAACGGTAAGGATCCCCATTCACAGTAACGTGCCGGTCTTGATCATCACGGAAGAAGTACGGCCCAATGACGCCGGCCGCTGGCCCATAAACCACACCAAGCCGTAATTTTTTCGGGATGCAATGATGCCTCATGCCACCGCATATTTTGTTTATTGACGAAGCCATTCAGCCAGAAATGAGCATCATCGCTGAAGATGATTTTTCTATGAAAATCCGAATCATGTTCAAGTTGTTGCTCAGCCCAATTCACGAACATACGACGCTTCTGGTGGTCAAGCGGCTTCAGTTCTTGCGTCAATTTAATCTTGTAAGGATGCAGGCCAAGATCTTTCCACAAAATTCGCCACAACGATGTCACAGAGATGCCCAACGCTTGAGAACGACGTGTGAGAGACACATTTGGGCTTTCTGCAACTAAAGCCTCAGCGGCAGCAATATTCTCGACACTACGGGCACTTCTTTATCCCACTGGCACGGGAACATTTTGTACTGTGCCTGTGGATTCAAATTTTTCCACTAGACGCTCAATTGTTGATCTGCTAGGACGATTATGAAGACCATAAATTGGACGTAGCGCTCTTAACGTTGAGGCCACTGACTCCGAATTTCGGTAGTAAATTTTAATAATTTCAACTCATTGTTGGCTCGTATATCTTTCCGTCATGAAATGGCAAACCTTACTGAAGAGAAATGTCAAAAGAATGGCAGAAAATATGGCGTCGTTTGCTGTCCCTGTTGCTCTACTTTTGTAGCGTCCCTGTTGAAAAACCCTTTACTTTCGACCACATAAATGCACCTACTGATTAGTATAAAGTGATGGTCTAATATTTACACAAAAACAGACAAGTGGAAGAAGTTTTTTTGACCAAACTAAATTAAAAAGAATATATTTATGTTCCAAGTGCAAGTAATTTTCGTTTAGAAAAGTAAGCATTGTTTTAGACCAGTTTATACCAATTGCATAAAATAAAAAGAATTTTTCGTATGTTCCAAGTGCAAGTAATTTTCGTTTAGAAAAGTAAGCATTGTTTTAGACCAGTTTATACCAATTGCATAAAATAAAAAGAATTGTTAGTATGGCCTTACTATTCGCCTTAGATCATCCTTTTACTCGCAATCTTTCAAAAGCATTTTTGTAGGGAAAACTATGATCACTTACTCCCAAACACGTATTTACCCAAAATTCCCTTTTAACCCTCCTTGATCAAAGAATTTTAAGAAGCTTCAAGAGAATGTCTATGTTCAGTAGTTTTTCTTTTAGTTGTGAACTACATTTTTCGAAAGCTTTAAAAATAAAATAAGATACCATATAGATAAATTCAAATATTTTTTGAAGTATTAAATTAATAACTAATGTCCCAGCCATTCACCGCGCAGTTATTATACCACAAACCAATTAAACCCATAATAACATCGAACTGGGGCCGAGAGTGTGTCGATAAAAATCAGAATCAGAAAATAATAAAATTAAAAAGATACCAATATTATTGGCACTGGCACTAGATTGGATGTTGGAAATTAAGTTGGATGGTTGGTGGTTGTGTGGTGCGGCTGCACCACATTCCACATCCACCCACTTGGAACTTCATTCCGATTGAGATATTTATTGCGAAACACAAACCGAAAAAAATAATAAAAATAAAATAGCGCCACATGCGAATGCGAAGCTACATATCTGGCGAACAGAGAGTAGTTGGTTTGGTATCGCAAAAACATTTATAACTCAAAAGCTAGTAATTATTTTTAATGATTGCACTGCAATTGACTCCTCTATTGATTTTTTTTTTATTCGTGTATGCATGTTCAAGTACATGTGATTGTGTGGAATTTTATGAAACCACAAGATACAATATCTAATGAATCCGAGCAAAGCCAGTGCAGCAAGAGAAGATTTTTGTTTGTTCGGATGGGATAAGATGGCAGAAGGGTATTTATGCTTTCAAGCGACATCACTGCACAAGAACAAATACATAATAATAATGATGGGGAGGAATCATAAATCGGGATGAAGTTATTCCAGAGCAATTTTATATTTTTGTAAGCGCATTGAGCAGATTGTTGCGGGGATGTAATAATTCTTTTGAGTGCATTTTATGATTATGAGGACGATGGCAAATAAATAGTAATACACTCTGTGACAAAAAGGAGGGGCAAAGCCATTATTCACTTAAAACATTATCCTTAAAGCTATAAAGAATTGGATTGTGTATAGAATGCTGATGGAACCTTTGTTCAGTTCTTTAAAATATTACAAGGAAAGCTATATTTGTATTCATCGTGGTTGCAATCGTATGCTGATTAAAATTCATTTCTGAAAAATAAATCGCATAATTTTCAAAAATCATAATACTAATAAATTACCCCCATTTTCAGAACTAACCACTTATCATTTAGTCAAATTTATGGAATAATAATTGGTGGAACTTAGAAGTCTTTAGAAGTGAAATGGGAAAAAGGGTGATGGGAGATATTCAAGCATAATTTTTGGCTTATCAACACAGCCATTTATAAGGACTGTCCCGAACAATATGTACAGCTTGAAGTTTAAGTTATGGCATGTATCTCTTGAGTCAATTTTTCATATTCTGGAATCTTCCGTTTTAATTGACTGTTTTAAATAACATATTCTGTTCTTAAGTATGTAAATGGTGTTTTTTTAGTGGTATGGAACTTTAAGTTGGCAACACTATTTTAATTGGCGGCCATTTTGTCAGCTGTCAAGTGGTTTATTTTTTTGGTTTGGTTTGGCATTTCAACATGAATAGACTGACGCCCAAACAACGCATGTAAATTGCGCAGATTTATTCGAAACAAGATTGCTGTTGATCCCGATTTTCACGAGAAAATTTTGTTCAGAGATGAAGCTAATTTTTGGTTGGATGGCTACGTCAATAAGAAAAACTGGCTCATTTGGAGTGTAGATAATCCTCAAACGATTGTTGAGACACCATTACATCCAGAAATACTAACAGTTTTGTGTGCTTTATGGACTCGTGGAATCATTGGTCCTTACTTCTTTAAAAACGATGCCGGCCAGAGGTTTACAGTCAATGGAAACCCTTATAGAGCCATGATCAATGACTTTTTCGTTCATCAATTGAATCGCCTTGATGTGAGGGAGCTGTGGTTCAACAAGACGGCGCAACATGTCACACAGCTCGTGCCACAATTGATTTATTGAAGGAAACATTTAGTAACCGCTTAGTTTCACGTTACGAACTCGTGAGTTGGCCTCCAAGATCGTGCGATTTAACGCCGCTTGACTATTTTCTGTGGTTATATGTGAAGTCGCTAGTCTACGCCGATAAACCCGATTGACCACATGGAAGACAACATTCGCCGCGTTATTGCCAATATACGGCCACAAATGTTAGAAAAATCATCGAAAATTGGACCTCCAGATTAGACTACGTCCAAGCCAGTCGTGGCAGTCGTATACCAGAAATCATATTTAAATTATAATGCCAGAAGATTATCTGTCGAATAAAGTAAATTTCATGTCAATTTAAAAAAAATAATCTTTGTTTTATTTGATTTCAAAGTTCTATTCCTCTAAAAAAAAAAAAAAAAAAAAAAATTATATTCGTGCCGTATAAAGGGTTTTTCAACAGAGACGCCATATTTCTTGTCGCTCTTTTAACATTTCTCCTAAGCAAGGTTTGCCATTTCATGATGGAAAGAAATACGAGCCAACAATGAGTTGAAATTATTAAAATTTACTACCGAAATTCGGAGTCAGTGGCCTCAACGTTAAGAGCGCTACCTGCAATTTATGGTCTTCATAATCGTCCTAGCAGATCAACAATTGAGCGTCTAGTGGAAAAATTTGAATCCACAGGCACAGTACAAAATGTTCCCGTGCCAGTGAGATAAAGAAGCCCGTACTGTCGAGAATATTGCTGCCACTGAGGCTTCAGTTGCAGAAAGCCCAAATGTGTCTCTCACACGTCGTTCTCAAGCTTTGGGCATCTCCGTGACGTCGTTGTGGCGAATTTTGCGAAAAGATCTTGGCCTACATCCTTACATTATTAAATTGACGCAAGAACTGAAGCCGCTTGACCACCAGAAGCGTCGTATGTTCGTGAATTGGGCTGAGCAACAACTTGAAAATGATTCGGATTTTCATCGAAAAATCATCTTCAGCGATGAGGCTCATTTCTGGCTGAATGGCTTCGTCAATAAACAAAATATGCGGTATTGGTCAGGCAGCAATCCACACGTACTCCATGAGGCATCATTGCATCCCGAAAAAATTACGGTTTGGTGAGGTTTATGGGCCAGCGGCCGGCGTCATTGGGCCGTACTTCTTCCGTGATGATCAAGACCGGCACGTTACTGTGAATGGGGATCCTTACCGTTCAATGATAACCGAATATTTTTGGCCCCAATTGGATGATATGGATTTGGAGGATATGTAGTTCCAACAGGACGGCGCGGCGCCACAAGCCACACAGCGAATGTCACAATCAATTTATTGGAAACCAAGTTTGGAGAACGTGTTATCTCACGAAATGGTCCAGTCACTTGGCCGCCTCGGTCGTGCGATTTGACGCCGTTAGACTATTTCCTGTGGGGCTACGTCAAGTCTATGGTCTATGCCAACAAGCCAGTGACGAGTGATGAACTTCGTACGAATATCCAACGTGAAATTGCAGCAGTATCGGCCGATTTATGCTTGAAAACCGTCGAAAATTAGGTTCAGCGTCTGGACTTCTGGAAGCGTGCCCGTGGTGGCCAT
The DNA here is from genome assembly GCA_932273885.2 of Leucozona laternaria. Classification (NCBI taxonomy): domain Eukaryota; kingdom Metazoa; phylum Arthropoda; class Insecta; order Diptera; family Syrphidae; genus Leucozona; species Leucozona laternaria. The sequence continues at coordinate 29,183,208 of OW026368.1, read as the reverse complement.
GCAAAAGAAATTGAGTTTTATACATAATGGCATCAAACGTACTTTCACAAGAATAAAGAATTTCATTGATATCCAAAACAGTTTTTGTTTTATTTAAAAAAACTTTGGTTGCGCTCTTATTGAAAACTCCGATATAAGCTTAATATCTTTAAGGCTAAAACTGTGGCTAAACAAAAGAATTACAATTTTTTGGTTTTTTGTCATTTTAGGTCATTCACATTAAAACTATTTTGTGCCATTCAACAATCGTGCGACTGAAATCGCAAGTGCATTCCTTGCCTTATCTTAATGCTCTAAGTAAAATGTTCATGGGTCATATGTCAACCTCTATATGTTTAGGCATAAAGTTCCTTTGGTTTTTTTTTTAAGTCTCCCACCTTTGACTACTACTTTACTCGTGTCCCTAATTCTTTGTATTTTTTTATTTAATTTCAATTGAAAAATGGACGTCTTTGGATATAGGTGAGTAATTTACCACAATTTATAATCGAGCATTAAGTGCTTGTAAGCGATGTGTTGCGGTGTTGCGAATTCCTTATATTTTGCTGGATTTTCTGTTGCAAGAACGCTCACCTACCTTTACCATAAATGCAAAAGAGGATAAAGTCCCGACGACACACACATCGACTAAAACCATCAGCAAATCGATATGCCATGGCTTCGATTCACGATGAAGAACTTCACAGAGCCCCACCAAGCGCATCACAAAGATACAAAACTTCAACTTCAAGAAACATGGAGAAAATAGAAATCTATATACAGATTCACCAACCAATATCCGATAAATGATGGCACAAGCGCCGGCCGATGCGCCATCAGCCTGTGGAGGTAAAACTGCCAAAGACAGCCATTTACAATGACTGTAATTTATTAATTAAATTGATATGGATGTCGATTAAATGCCTTTTGCTATTTTTTGTGTTGATCTCGCCTGTGTGGCTCTGTATGTGTGACGTGTGTGTCTATGATGTAACATAAAATTTTATTACCAACAGATACATTGGGCAATTTTTTTTTTCCTTTTTTTTCGAATTGAAGCGAGGAGCGTGAAGTGATAGACGAAGGAAAACAACACCACACATATTCAATTAAATTGTTTGTGATTCGGGATGGGGAACCATCCGCCCAACAGTATATGATTTGATTTTGAACAACAAGAAAATTACAGATTATGACAGTAGAGAAGATTGGCAGCCAAAGTAAATATAAACAGGAAGAACTTGAGTTATTTGTGATTGAGGAGCTTTATAGCTGTTGTAGAGGTCTACTTAACTAAACAGTGGAATTTCTGTTGAATATTGAGAGAGAGAGAACAACGCACTGTGTCAACATTTTGTTGTCTTTGTCAAAAATTTGGACGTGATTAATAAAAATCCGTAAAGTATGGAAAGTTTAAACGGGTCCTCCTTCTCGACTGTAAGGCCTCTTTTTTTTGTAAAGGAATTAACCCACCTGGAAAACAATCTAGTTTTTAACGAGGCACTAGAGATTTTTGCGTTAGTACTTATTATAAGAACAAGGAGGGGAAACTTAACGAAACTATCTAGGGCCTCCCAATTTCTGCGCCATTTTGCCTCGACAGACACTTCTAGCCCAGGCGCTAACTAGTTACAACTATATTTGTTTAAAATATTGTCCTAAAATTGTAGAAAATATTAAAAGCTTATATGTACGTACAACAGAAATATATCTGGATCATTTTTTTTTTTCAGAGTTCTTACCTCTTGCGAAGAATTGACAAGTACTCTTTCATTATTCTCTTTGTCTTGAAAAAGTGCTTCTCACTTTAGGGGTTCGGATTCGGAAGGAAATTGTACACTTACTGTCTATAATAAAAATTCAACTTTGAATGCTGACATTAAATATTTATGATACGTCTCAGCAAGAAGGCCTAAAGATACCTACGTCTTGTAACTCAATATACCAAAAATTCAAATAAAAATCAAGGCCTTGGGGTCTGCCCACACCAAACATATAAAATTCAATGAATAGATTTGCCAACTTTTTCTGCAACTCAATTGATGTTTTTTTTTTTTATTTTGACCCACATTCATAAACAAGAATTATTTTGTAACTAAGTTTGCTACAATTTTTTTACCGATATTTGCTCAACACAAACAGTAAACGTGTACATTTACCTTATATTTTAAGCATTCTCGCAGTATTTGCTCTATCGTGTAGTTTATACTCCAAATCATCAACTAACATCAGCCACCTGTTCACAAAAATAAAAAAAAAAAAAAAAAAACAAACAAACCATGACACCCTTTTTCTCCAAAAAAAAAAAAAAAAAAAAAAAAAAAAAAAAAAAAAACCAAATACTACACAAAACATGCAGCCAACCAGTCTGCACCAAAGATCATTAGCCTCCGAAAGAATTTTAATCCAAGATTGTTTCTCTTGTGATGGTGCTCGCGCACTCCTCCTCTTCTTTTTGCCCCATGATGTTCATGTCAGCCATTAGAGATGGCTAACTTAACACAATTTATTTATTTATACTTTTATTTTTATTTCTAAATAAACTCAGTCAACAAAAAAAAAAAATCAGCACACATGCAAATAGAATGAAGAGGAAGGTAGGTAGGTAAAAAAAGGCGGATGACTGAGCACAAAAACAAGCTCTAGAAACAGCAACATCAGCATAATAGTTATAGGTACCTTTTTGCAGACATCAAAGTCAAGAGGCTCTCTATATAGATACTAGAAAAAAGGTCCAAAGCTATATTTTGTTCTCTCCTCCTGAGCTATAAAGAGTTGTTTAATTTTTTTTTGTATTTACTGTTGGCCTAACATGAGCACGTTTTTATCTGATACTCTAACTAACACCATAACAGATGGACGGACGGCCTTTAACGACCTTGCGATCATTGATCGTGCACTGGGTTAGGGTTGCCAACTTTGGAATTTAATTTTTAATGTTTGTAACTGTAATTCTTGTTGGAGTTTACTATTATGAACTGTAATATTTATTTGTAAAAAGAGCTTAAAACGGATAAAAAATACTTTACCGATGAAATGAATTTCTGTTTGATCTAACGAACTGCCGATTATGGAACAAAAAATTTAAACGATTAAAAGTTTTTAGAAGTTTAAGCCAAAACCGTTCCCTCAGTAAAAACTTAAAAGAAAATTATCTCGAAAATTATAACTTTGTTTTATTTGATTTGAATTAAATCAACTTCTTACAATCTATGAAACTATGAACTATTGTGTGTAGTTTGTCCAGTTGTCACTTTTATATAAAACCAAATATCAAACAAAAGTATTCTGATTTCCACTAGTCATTAGAAAGAAAAAAAGAAAGAATAAATAAATACAACTAAAAAAAGTTAAAACTTACGAAGGAAATCGGTGGTTACAAATGGTGGTTAGTATACGTAACCACCCCTGACTGTTAGATTAAATAGATGAAAGGATCAAACTTTATTTTTAATATTAAATATTGAATTTATTACAATATTTAAAGAAATAAGTTTTTATGAAAATCAAGAATAATGGAAACATGGAAACTTGTCTTTTCTTTGCGTGAACAAAGAGAAACTCTGAAGTACTGCACTGGCATTATGCCTCGCAGTTCTTTTAGTGTTTTAGTTATAAATTCTTCACAATTAATTTTTTTTGGTTGATAGTGGTTTCTTAATACTCGGAATTCTAGAAGAACTATAAGTTTGTTTTATTTATATTAGCCCAGTTTATTATCTCTAGGACCATTCTTGCTGCGCATAAAACCAAACCTACAGTTAATATTGACAAATGCTCTTAAATACTTCCTACGAAATTTTTTTAGTGTCAAAGAACCTAAACCTAGCAATTCATTCCTTATGAACCATGTAGAAATTAACTTAAGTACAGATCACTAAGTAAATTTAGTATTGCAATGGTGGTTACCACAACTAACCACCAAATTAATTCTGTTACGGTTATTGTATTTTTACTTGCAATACATAAGGCCTAAGGCTAAAAGCAAGATTTTAAATTTCAAATTTTTTAGCATGTCCAAAATCTTGCACTACTCTTACAAATTTTATTTTTTACATAGAGTTGACCTATTTATGTTAATTTTGAATCAAATTGGTAGGTGGTGCGGTTCCACATAAAACAAATAATCAGTAGGTGAGCTAATATATCAGCACAAGTAGCACAAAGTAGTATAATTTCGGTATTACATTTCTTAATTCATACTTTATTCAATCTCAAATTGGTATACGAATTTATGGCTTCTATTTTAATTCTTTATTTCTTCTTCATTAGGTACTTTAATTAAGAACTTAAATTGGTGTGTTCACTACTACTTAAAGCATTCTTAAATACTTCTTAAATTGGCGTTTCTTAAATCGGTGTTTTTTTTTATTTCTTTAATACTTCTTTAATCCTTCTAAAAAATATTTTTTTCAAGGAATTAAATCGGCATTTTTGTAATTCTTTTATGCTTCTTTAAATCTTCTAAAAATAGTATCATTAATTGCACCACTTGATACGAGTAGTAGTCGGTGACGTGATAATTAGTGCGTATGTCTGTTATGCCGGAGGCCTGGGCCTCGTTTTGAAAAAAAGTTATATTTTGAAAACGTGTTACTGCATTTTTTGAAATTACGTTTTCAGGTATATTAAATACTTAAATATGGATTCCCATTTTTTAATCTTTTAAGCAACTTGAACTTTGAGTTTTCGCTGTGCATATTTGATTACGATGTCGGTAATAATTACTTTTTTTTTCTACGAGTAACATACCTCAATTCTTTTGCACAATTGAAAACGAAAACGGTTTCAACTAGCTCTTAATTTAAACAAGCATTGAAATGCATCAGATTGGCTAAGTAGGTAGCGCACAGGAACGGCATGCAAAGGAACTAAATAAATTTTATTTATTTTTCATAAGAAACACTATAACTCTTAAAGAAGGAGTAAAGAAGTATTTAAGAAGGCTTTTTGAAGGGAAAGAAAATTTAATACCTATTTAGGAAGGAGTAAAGAAGTATTAAAGACAAATTTAATTCCAAATTAAGAAGATTTTAGGAATCAATTTAGCTTCTTAATATTCCTTCTATCGGAACGCCCACTTGCGCCTTTTATCTACTTGTGAGCGCCCTTTTCTTTTGAAAATCCAAGTCAGTACTGGTAAGACCAGTATAGTAATGGTAGCAGAAAAATATAGTTATAGGTTCCCGGATTTTAAGAGATTTCTCAGACTATTTAGTCCTCTGCTGGATTTGAGCAGTTATCTCCATATTTATTATTATGTTTCGCACTGGCAAGTTCTTTTCATCCAAAGTCGTTGAAGGATTGCACTACTTGCTGGCTGATTGTTCGATATTGCCTTTCCTTCATTAATGTGCAGCTCGAGTTCTTGTGCCACACAAGGCCGGTTCGGCCTGGATGAAGGGTTAGTAAACAGCTTTTTCGAGTCCTTCGATGGTATTTATGTCATTTTGTAACCCACACTGGTTGACTTAGTGGCAATGCTTCTTCTTGGCGGCGTTCTAGATTCATGGAAATTTTTCTCCAAATCTACGTTGAAAATGGTGCTGGCCAGAGACCATCTCCTTGTTGGAATTCTATTAAAGAGTTCAATTGGTCTGATGGATAGCAATTATAGAGCTATTTCAATTTGGGTTACTACGTTTTTTTTGTTACTCGTGTCAGTTTATTTTGGTTATAAGGTTTGTAACGAATCTTTATACATTCGAATGCAATTCGACAAAATTCGTTGCATACCTAAAAGATGTCCAGGGCAATGAACCAAACGTATCTAAGTATATTTTATATTATCTATTTGTATCTGTAAACATTTAAGACATAAAATCAAAAAAAAATCCAACGGGTGTTAATTTCAATATTGTTGGCAACTCTGTGTATTTAGATTGGTGTTGGTATGTATTGTGGTTGTTGCTAAACTTGTGTCTTTATTTTTTTATTCTTCGTTTTTTTCATTTTCATTTCTAAACCTGAACAAGTTGTTATTTTAACGAAGAGTGCGAGGCGTGTTAGCCAAGTTGTTGGTAGCATGCTGGGGGTTAATCTGAGGTGAGTTGTCCGAAAGCGCAAAGGCATCTTTATTACCACAGACTGAATGTAGGCAGAAGAGTGATACATCTTACTTTTTAGGCATTTTAGCTGATTGAGAGATGTGATCAACCCGAGGTTCAGTGTTCTAATAAGGAAAAAAAAACAACAATTTTATTTGTTTTATACTCTAATCTATGAAATCACTGGAGTAAAATTTTAATCCTCAAATCCAAAGTATAAACATTTAAAATCTTATTTGCCCTTCAGCATTGTCATTTATTAAGGTTCGTTCATATTTTTCAACATCACAGTTATTTCAAAATTTCCTTCAGAATTGCCTTTTTTTTGAAACCTTGTAAAACGATTTTTGACAGGATGTCAAATTAATCGTTTATTAATTACAATGCATATTTATTATTTCTTCCAGTTTGCTATGTCACACCAATCAACTTTAGTTCTATGTCACTTTGTCCACTTAATCCAATCTGAGCCCATATATAAGAGCATAGTGACAAAGCGTCAATTTATTCAACTCTGATCAACGCGTTTTAATGATCACTGATCGTAATCAGTGATATTGCTTTTGGGCCATCAACTCGCATTTAAGTCACAATTATTATTATGGTTTTCGCCAGATTAAATTGTTTTTTATAAATAATTCTTATGTGATCTTGAGGAGGTATTATAGACATATAAATTCTTGGCTACGTATTTAAATTTTTCTTTTTAGTTTTTTTTTTTGTTTATGGAAAAGTAGGCGTGAGTGTCAAACAGAAGGAAGGAATCAAATGGCGCTATATGGAGTCTGCAAATTTAATTATGCAAAATTTGAATTTAAAAAGACAATTTAAAATAAACTTATGAACTAGATTGTCGGAAAAAGAATGTTAATTGTTTTATTTGATTTTTTTTATAAAAATAAATAGAAGAGATAAAAAGAAATAGGGTGATTCAGCATATTATTGTCCGATTAGAGTTAAAACCACCACTTAGTTCACCATCATAATATAAAATATTTTATTTTTAAAAATTGTAAAAAATGCAACAACCTATCAAATCTGTATAATTCTTTTGAAGTTAGTAATAAGGAGTCTATCAGCCCTAAAGTATGCATCATAAGCAGGTTATCAGTAAATAAATTAAATATTTTATGATGATAACAAAAAATTGAGGTTGTCTTAGCTCGAAGACCCGGACACTCAATTTATTGCCATGTCTCACTACTAACGGAGTGAACGTAGAAGACTCTTGATTGCAAGGCTGTGTTGTGTACAGAATTGTTGCTGAAGGCTGTTTTTTGCACGCATTCAAAATTTTTGGTGTATCATGTACATATATTGCCAAGAAATCTTGGGACGGAGTGCATTAGTACATGCCACTAAATTCATTAACAAATTATATTTTAAAATGTCTAAAAAGTGAAGCATACAATTAGGTACTTATCACGTTTTATCACATTTGATAGCTCTGCTTTTAGCATTCAAAATGTTGGATATCTTAGGTTTATTACCCACAAATCCTTAAATGGAGTGCATTGATATGCACATCTCAATTAATTTAATGTTAAATTACCTATATTTTAAAATAATTAAAAACTTAAGCATACAATTAGTTACCAATCAAGTTTTGAATTGAATGGACTTGGTGTAATACCTCGCGAAACATACATGGAATATGTACGAGTTTGCTTAAAAAGTGTTTATTTTTACATAAAGCTATCAATATACAAGCACAGTTATCATTTAAAAAGTTCGTTTATTATAAAATTTAATATAACACACTTGAAATATGCAACAAAAATTTCGTGATTTCTTTTAAAATACATTTAAAAACATGTCAAAATTTTGTTTACTTGATCGAATTAGATCTGGCCTCAGCTTAGATTAGCTTTTGGGTTAAAAAACAAAAATAAAAATATTTTCTATCGCTGATTGACGTAATTAATATCATTATACTTGGTTTTTGAGTTAGAAACATTCTCATTAAATAGTGGTTGGTTATGAAGGAAAACATTAATTTTGTTTAAATTTATATAAAAACACCCATAAACATGTTTATGGATTGATTACTGATTTATCAGCATAAGCAAAACTCCAGACCGAGATAAGTAAATATTTACAACAAATATTTCCGCAAACAAACAAATTACGCTCCTACGTCAGTGTCTAGGAAATTCTTCGAAAGTCCCCAGCAGCGAAAATCAATTTTATCTTTTTTCCAAGTCAATAAAAATAGAGAAATACCGGCAAAAAAAAAATAATAAAAACATTACGAATGCTATTTCAAAACATTCCTTTGAAAATTTGCATACATTTTGGCGAATTCAATAAATTTACGTACATTATTTTTTTTTTTCAAACAAGTTTTTCCCGCCGAATATCTTTTTATATATAAAAAAAAAAACAACTTGAAACGAAGTTAAATATGTTTTGTTTTATTTTGTATGTGAATTTTAAATAGAATTTTATTGGGATATCGGTTATTTTTAATCTCAATTTCTCAGAGCAATCGAACTTACTTTGACGCGTGTCACGCAATTATCTCGGATCTGAAAAGCAAAATGTCACCTGGTTACCCATATGTATATCTGGTATGCGGAATGCATACATTTATCGCTGCTGATGGCTCCTGCCGCCACCACCACCGCCTGCCGCGTCACACACCGTCCCGGCTGGCCGTACAAATTTTGTTTGACAGATGACAGATGGACAGGTGGAAATTTGCAATTCCAAAATGCAGTCACATGCACACGTTTGAGTCATTAGCACATGCATCGTATATGATGCAATCGAACGCATTTAGATTGTTTCATTATACACGATATTTCTCATAATAAAAAGGTTAAAATAAAAAAAATAGTAAGTATACGTCACAGTGTACCGAATGCCTTACTTTATTTTATTTAAATTTTTACTTTCATGTGAAAGCTTTCCAAATAAACTAAGGTCGATAACCAAATAGTAGAGGTAATAATTTTGAATATTTATTCAAAATAACTGCATTCAAATGCTGTTAGTAAAAAAAAAAACAATATATTAAATATTGGATTGATGAAGAAGAACAAGTTCTTTTTGGGAGAGAATGTGATGATGATGATGCTTTTTTTTAAGATTTTATAGCGACCAGTTGTTTGTCCAGTAAGCTATCCGGATGTTTGAAATTCTTAACACACATTTTTCATTAGTTTTTGACTAAACGAGTTTTTTTTTTTTTGTATTTCTTATTTAAAATAAAAACAAGACTTTAAATGATAGTTTTTTTTTTTTAAGCCTTAAGCATAAAAGTGTAGCAAATCAATCTTAAGATAAATGACAGCTATATGAAGTTGAAAGTAAGAAAATAAAAAAAACATATGCAAATAAGAAAATATAAAAATGATTTTAAACAGTGGCATAGGTTGTATGCGAAGAAGTTTAAATATTTATATAAATTTGTTTGATGTTTAAGCAATTATGACGGTAGTAGGGTAGATTAAAAACGTGAGCCTTACGTGTAGTGCATGTAATACATTACGTGTCACACGTACACATTGTGATTTGGTTGCATTAGGGTTAACAAAATCAGGCACTCGGAAGAAAGTTGACATTTACACATCTTCACCGTGAGTCCCAGCACTCACACATTCTTTTGAATGTGAACGCTTTTACGTTCACAGAAATGGTTGAGAGTAAATTCATTGACCGCTGGTTATCCACCAGCTTTTGCGCTACTAATTTATCTGTTCATATAAACTTAATTTTTTAAATTAGGGGTACCGAAGGGAAGTTATGTAGGCCCTTCAATTTTTTCTTAACTTTTTTAAGTGTTAAACTTCTCCTTTCTTCAATTTGTACAGAGAACATGGGCACCTGTAAAAGTATTTAATGCTGCTAATAATGGAGCCAGTAGTTATAGTTACTGATTTATTACAACCAACTCAATCTTTGTCCTTCTTTAACAGCATTATAAATTCAGCAAATAAACATTAACTTGGTTTACTTAGATTTCGTAAAAACTATTTTTTTAGCAAAATTTTGATTGACTTACATCAAAAATATCTTTGTTACTTTTGAAAAGCAATAATCAAGGCGTTGTAAAAGAATGCATATATTTGTGAATGCAATTTTTAAAAATCATTCAATGAAATTAATTAAAATATTGCCTTCGTTTACTTTAATTTGAGACTTCAAATTATGCAATTACCATTAATTTAATATCAAAAAGATTGCAATCGTTTTTTTACCAATTCAGTAGCAGTCAATTGAATGAAATCTCTTGGGAATTCCTGCATTCTTTGTGTTTGTTTGCATTTTTTTGCATATGCTCATATGGTTTGGAAAACTAGACCTAGGTGAGACGTTGTTATGTAAATGGGTCTAAGGCACGTAACGTTTACCAGGGGAAGAAACAATGCAAAGAATGCATAATAATGGAAAAGAATACAGAAGAATGCATGAATTCCCAAAAGATTGCATTCAATTGATTTGCTATAAAAAAATTCTTGCATATATTGGCACTTAACCAAAATATATGATTTATCACAATATATTGTGAGTCATTTTGGTCAGTAACTAAAGAATTATCTAGTAACTTGACTTCAGTGTCACCTTTCGGATCCTACATATAATATGAACTATCATTTCGATAACACAAATATAAATCCATCAAGTCAATCAGACCTTAAAACGATTAAAACCAGTTACTCCAATTATTTATAAATAAAATTACCCAACCACTTTACTCAAATTTCAAATCATGATACAATTGATATAATTGAATTGAATTTACAAACAAATCAAAAATTATTTGTTTGACGAACGGAAATAATAATATATAAATATAAAGTCTTAAATGGCGCCCAATTCAGGAAACGTCAATGTAAAAATATGTAGTTTCGGCCTTGTTTCTGGTCTGTCTTGGATACCTTCGAAGTATTATATTGGTAAATCGAGATGAGACTCTGATTTTTCTCACCTCGTGCCGTGTTCAAACCCTACATTACATCATAAACACACTAAAATTTAAAGAATAAACTGCATTTATGTCTTTGAATTTTCATCTCTCCAAATTCCCTGTTCTTTTCTAACGAAACAAAGTCTTTGTTTTTGAAATATTTTATCAGGTGAAAATATCTCACGAACTTACAAACAAGTTTCTTACACTAATTCAGCTGTTCAACAGTTTCCAAATTATTTTTCATAAGGAAAAAAAATTATATTCCTTTTATAATCTTAAATGTCTTGTTATAAAAACAAAATTTTCAATCTCTTTAAAATCAGTCTTGGTTGAACTTTTCTCAGCAAACTTTGTTAAGAGTTTCACAACAACAAACAAAAACTTTCCCCCCAAATTGCTATAAATCTCAAGAACTTTAGGCTATAAAAAGTATATCTATTAAGATACCTGTCCAATAAATTGTGTCAAACTATAGGGTGATATGAATGACGACAAAGACTTTACTAACTAAAAAGAAAAGCAACAATAACAACAACAAAAAAATTCAATATAAAACAAAATTGTCTCATAGTAGGTACATACATACATACATACATATATATTGTTTTGTTAATCAAGAATGTGACTTATTTCCATTTGCAAAGGGCAAGTATGTCAATCAGATTATGTAAGAACATAAATTTACTTAAACTGGATTTCATTTTGATTCAAACTCTCAGATTGGATCAACCGCAGAACTTTGAAGTCATGACTTGAAATATATTAAATACAAAAAATACGTCGTGTGAACTTGCTATCATACAACTCCAGAATATTCGGAGATTTAGAAATGCGAGATTTTGGAGATTTATTCTACTATTTAAACATGAATAGGCTCTCAGAGTATGAAATTATCCTTAGTAACTTATTTTACTATAAGAATTTTCATTTTTGAGAACATTTTAAGACCAATAAAATGTCTGCATGAAAAAAATTGGTTCAGCCGTCCATCCCCGTGCATAATTATTCTTATTCTCATAAGGACCGTCTTTTTTAGCTTAAATTCACCTTCAGTCTTGGCGGTCTAGGAGGTCTCTACAGAAAAGATTTAAATACATTTTTAAAAGGTTGCATTAACGTTGAGACTTCGCAAGGTTCGTAAAGATTTGCAATGGATTTCCGGTCACACAAAGCCTATTTACGATAGAGCATGTTAAATTATAATTGAAAATCACTACGAACTACGAATCAGTACCAGACTAAAGTGAGACGAGAGTGAGCCAAGAGTAACACGAGAATGACACGAGATTGAGACGAGAGTGACACGACAGTGACACGAGAGTGACGCGAGAGTGACACCAGGATGACACGGGAGTGACACCAGGATGACACGGGAGTGACACCAAAGTGACACCAGAGTGAGACGAGAGTGACACGAGATTGACAAGAGAGTGACAAGAGAGTGAGAAAAAAGAGTGACATGAGAGCGACACGAGAGTGACACGAGAGTGACACGAGAGTGACACGAGAGTGACACGATAGTGAAACGAGGGTGACACGAGAGTGACAGGAGAGTGACACGAGAGTGACACGAGAATGACACCAGGATGACACCAGAGTTACACCAAAGTGACACCAGAGTGAGACGAGAGTGACACGAGAGTGACAGGAGAGTGACACGAGAGTGACATGAGAGTTACATGAGAGTTACATGAGAGTGAGAAGAGATTGAGACGAGATCGATATCGAGACTTTTTATCCATTACTTTTGTCTTTATTTTCAAATTCTATTACTTTTTTTTGATTCAAATATTTGTTTACATTTTTAAACTCTTTTTTTTTCTATGAAACCAATACCAGCCCTTAAGAGCACACTCAAAAAATAAAAAAAACACAATCCATTCTACAACCGAATTGTTGTTGTTTGGCAAATTTACACCTTGCTTTAACTTATGCCAAACACAAACACAAGCTTACATACATGCATATATACAATACATAACATTATGTATACCTTTGCACTTTTTACGACCGTAAAAGTGTTTGGCTTCAAATTTATAGCCACTTCCATAGGTTTTGACGGGTAATTACAGTTTAGATCGTGTCAGGTGCACACACAAAAGACTGAACAGCGTATGCATGCAACACATCCACTCACAAGTTTTCAGCGTTTGTGTTTTTTAATGTAAGCTGCGAGAAGCTGCAACCACCATACACACCGACCGGGCCGGGCCGCGACAACCCGACGAGATCAGATCCATTTGAATGCACACCTTGAGATGGAATTCCATCAATTCGTTAAGTGAACCTACTATACTCCGTCCAAAGCCAGGCTAAATAGCAAATATAATAATCCCACCGACTATATCCAATTCAAACCATATATGCCCATAGATACAAAGATACAATAGTATATCTTTGGACTAACTAACGCACGTAAGTGCTATGATAAATGATTTGACAGAAGACTGTATTTATATGAAATGCAATTTTCGTCGCTATGTAGGAACTACTGCTACATTTTTAAATTAAAAAAAAAAAAACATTACGCCTTACGATCGGCAGTTAGTTTCGGACCCGTTCAAACCGTTTCGTTTATACACCACGACGTATGTATCTTCGAATCGAATGGAATCGAGGGATACATTTAGAGAATTGGCAATCGCACATCTGGTTATCTAATGTTGGTTGGAGTGCGACGCACGTGACGGCATAATCTTATAGCAGCTCTGATTTTGAGGTTTTTTTTTTTATTTTTTGCAACACTTTAGCTCTGATGGCTACTAAGCTACTAAGTACTCTCTATATAGCCAAGCACACGCTGCTGCACGCGCTCTGCCGGCTCTTGCGAAGTTAATTACTTGGAAAAGTGTATCTCTGTGTAAAGATATTTGATTGGAACAAGAAATATTTATGATTAGAATGTGTTAATGGATTGTTTATGGGGGGCTTTTATATTACATATACATATACACCTACACATACTTAGATATTTATGTATTTCACGATTTTGTTGATGATTTTTTTTTTTATATTTTTTGTTAAAAGTTTCAGCGATAATGAGATTTCTGTCGGAATCAGGGTGTTGGTCAAGTGAATTACGACATTGTGCTGAAGCGATCCGATAAGTTTTCCAATTTTCATAAATTGCAAAAAAGATAAAAAAATAATATGTACAGTACATATACCTATTATCAAAACGGCGCACAACAGCGCTAATTGGGTTCTACGGGAACAGGTGTTCTCAGAACCGCCATTTTACCTACATATACCTAAGCAGGTGAAAAGTGGTTTAGTTTGGTTTGGTCTGATATATTAGTTTATGGAACCTGATGCCAATGTTTTCGATCAAAATCGAAATATGATATCTTAAGGCTGGCTTAAGGGGGTTGAAATAATGAGGAGGAAGTTAATAAATTTAAGTTTTGCAAACACCATGTATGTGTGTGCATAGTGAGTTTTTAGGTGCTGATTTTTAAATTAGAGAGTAGGTTTTAAATTTACAACTTGAAAATAAAACCAGAGCAAAATTGTTGTTGAGAGTCTTTGGATTGAAAAAAAACTTAACCACACGTCATAGAAGGCTGAAGGCATCATATGTATCTAAGATCCTCGTTGGTTTTGAAGGCCTGAGCAGTAGAGATTAATTATGTTTACAGTCGACTCCACTTAACTGCTTTACGAAGAAAATTGGTTTTCGGAAACATGGATAACCAATTAACGGCACGCTTTTTCAGCAGTTTTTTACACAGACAACTTCGCATAACAGACCATCGCTTAAGGGGAAACTTGGTTTAACAAAAATCTTCGACTCAATTGAAATTTCATTACGTTATCTTAATAATGTTTATTGATTCGATTTTCAGTCAATGTAAAATTGATTTGATAATAGATTTAGCTTTCCAAAGTTAGGAAACAAAAAATTTGCTATTATTGTGTTTCAGTTAAGCAGATTCGACTGTAAAATATATATAAAAATGTACATATTTTAGATTGTATGTGGCTTATGGACCCAAAAAATACTGATCTGATTTTGCTGAAATGTTCACAATTTATTCTTTTTAGTAGCGGAATTGTTTTTGAAGTGGTTTTAAGTAAAATCCTCCCACTACCACTCCCACTTTTATATTATTTTAATGTTTCTCCTTATTTATAATCTTCAAATTTGTAATAAAACTCTCTTGAGTTTAAATTATGACGTGTGTTTTTGTTTTTGGAACTACGCCTACTACCACGCCCACTCAATATTATACTTATTTAGAGTCTTCTTTGAAAGTTGAAATTTGGAGTTTTGAGAAATTTTTTATATGTGACACAGCAGGCAGGTTTCAACTAGTAAGCAGTTTGGTATGAATTTGAATTTTTCAACGTCAGCATTTCACAACTTCTAGTTTCAAACTTGGTGTCAATATTTCTTCCACGAGTTTAGACCAATATACCAAACATTTTCAAAAAATTATTATTGAAGTTTTTTTTTGAATGTTTATACCATTCGATTATACCAATTGCTTATATTGTTATAATTTTTTCATAAACTGGGTTTTCCATGGATTTTTTGTACAGCTACTGGCAAGGCACAAAATATTCTTTTAACACAGATAATGAAGTAACACAGACGCTGAATCCAATGCAAATGACCACTGGGAGTAATTTCAATCAGAACGGGAGTTCAGCTGCATAGGAATTGGTACACAGATACGAAAATTTTTGCCGTATGGTGGTGGATTAATATCAAACACATGGAGATGGGACATGGAATAAGAATTTAACTTCGAAAAAATTCGAACAGCTCTCCGAAAAAATTCAGATTTGTTCGAATTTTTTTCGAAGTAAAATTAAAATTTCCTTGCTTCATCTTATTTTTGATCGATATTAAAATCTACCACCATACAACGAGAAGTTTCGTGTTTGTGTACCAATTGCAATTTTTAGTGGAGAATTTTGAAAGCTACACTTTTTACTTTTAAATTTTTCTAAAAAAAAATCTGATAGCTTACAAGATACTGAATTTCACCCCCTTTCACCAAGCCCTTTTTAAATATTATGCTTTATATACATGAAATAGCTTTTGCTTTTCTAAATCGACAGAGGTAACATCTTCTCCGATCAATTACCGTCTTTTGAGGCAATATTCTCTAAAAAATACAGAAAGGTGTCAAATACTGCCACCCACCACGCATACATTAAAAAGCCGATACACCCAAAACGAGTCACGGTTTGGTGCGGATTTTGGTCCAGAGACATAATTGGCCCATTTTTCGAAAATGATCAAGGAGTGGCCGTTACAGTCAATGGCGATCGTTATCGGGCCATGTTGAACGTTTTTTTGTTCGGAAAAATTGAAGAGAAGGATATTGGCAACATTTGGTTTCAACAGGACGGCGCTACGTGCCACACAGCCGAAGCTACACTTGATGTTTTGCGCCATTTTCAAAAAAAAAAGTTATGTGGCGGACCCTTTATAAGCGAGTTTCTAACAAGTATCTTTATTTTAAAAATTATTACGCTCTGCATAAATCTATATGAAAAATATTTACACTTTCAATTTGAATGCATACCATTTTTCTTAAAGTTTAGGATAGACCCGACTTCCACTTCATTAATCACTTCAACCACTCAATTGAGTTATTTTTTTTTTTAAGAACTTAATTAACCCTGATATTGCAAGTTCCATATGGATTGACATTTAAAAGGCTTTACTAAAGAATCCATTCTAACATAATTTTAATGATTCAGTTTATTTTCAACAGAAATTAATAGGATAGTGTGATTGCGAGAACAAAAATCGTTCAACTGCATTTGAAATGTCAAATATCCGGAATGCGCAGTCAAAACCGGAGAGCGCACAAGACTTTGTCGGTTTTCACCAGCAATAAGTATAGGTACTCAAATTTCGAACGAACCAGCAATATCTATATACTATACCTCTCGACAACTCCTAAAATAGACTTTTCAAAATGCAATTTAAGACATGATCACACCCATTTCATATTTTTCTATTGCGCTTATATGAGTAATCAAACCTTTGATTAATGATTGATACAACTTGGAATTCGATATCACCTTCACTAACCCGACTTGCGGTCAATACCACTTTAGAAAAATAACAACACAAAAAAAAAAAAAAAACAAACACAATAAAATTAAATAAAAATGCCGATATATCAACTCTCTATAGTATAGCCTCTTGAGGTATGGCACAATTCTACATATGCGAAGCCACATGCCTGCGATGTCTAAAAATAGCTCCACATCGCGGTATTTGTCGATCAATAAAATGATAATTAGATAAAAATCTATTTGATGATCGCGAAAATATGATTTCATTAAAACAAAACAAAAACAAATCGAACGAAGAATTTACATACATAGGTAACTATCTGTGATGTGTGCCGGGTAAGAAAGTGATTTACAAGTTTTGCAAACGAAGTTAGCTATTTTCGCAAACGAGATTTGGTTTCTGATTCTGTTTTGTGATGATCAATTCTGCACAGGAAAATAATGTGAAATAAAATATGCTTGTGGATCGTTTTACAGTGGTTTTGTAGAAAAGTGAATATTGAAATGTTGACATTTTCGTTCGCACGCACCTTTTTTTGACGTTTGTGACATTTATGGTTAACTCTGGTTGACAGCTGTTGTGAGTTTTTGATTTTTTTTTTTGTATTGATTGAAAATCGTTTTGAGGTGAGAGGTAGGCACATATTTATCTTGATATTTGAGAAGAGATGACGCGTTTGACAGTTCGTTTTACTTGCTTGCCCATTGGAAAATGCCGTTATGATATGATAAAATGAGCTTACTGTACACTGCTGATAATTTTTTTCTAACACTGGACTAACACGACTCTTCGAATTTCAATAATAAAGCTGTTCAGTTTTTGAGTGCAAGATTAAAGTTAAACCCGAGTTAACTCATCGAATTTGGTGGATTAACTCAGGTTAACTAAACAGATGATGCTTTTGACGTTTTATCGACCGAGTTTGTTTAGTTGTTTCACATGAATTCTCTATCAAAAAACTGCTCCCTCAGTTAACCGGGCGTTAGAACTAACTAACTCTGGCTTAACTCACCACTGAAAAACTTGGCCTTAGTGAAATAACCTAACAAGAAGTCAAAAATTCCAATGTGCCAGAAAAGAATGAACAAAAAACAAGATTATCGATCGATCGAGTTAAATAGATCTGCCGAGCCAAATTGCTTTGTTTTATTTGGCTAAGCCGAGCGGTTTGGATTTTTAGCAAGTCAGAAAACTACGAATCAAAAAAGGCTCAATCGTGTATGATATGATTGCCAAATGGTGTAATCAAAATATTAAGACAATGTAAGCGCAATGTCAAGATTAAACGTCGGTCACACTTGTCAGTGTTCTCTATGACAAAATTATTGACAAATATGAGACATTTAACACGTTATAAATCTTAAGAAAATAAAATTAAAAAAATATAACACCTTATCATGCGTCTAAATTTGGCTTTAATGTTTTGATCGGCAATGACATTTTGGTAATTAATGATTAAACGTCACTTTCTATCTATCATTTTTCTTGTCTCTTATTTTGCGAGTTAATGAAGGTGTTCTATTCCACATTGGACTCACTCCTCTGACTTTTTTTTGACATGAATCTGACATAAACTAATGTGAGCACAACCAACTCACTCTGACGTTTAGCAGTCGTTAAATCAAACCACAAATCTGTGCTCACTGAAGAAATTTTTCGATTGAAATATTGAAGTTTTATAAAATAAATACGATTCCACATGAAAAAAGTTGGATTTTGCCAAAGAAGAAGTAAAGACAGAGAAAACTGATGTCATAAGAGCAAAAGTAAAAAAACTCCACAAATTTGTAAGAAAATTAAAAACCTTGCCTTTCTTAATCACCTCTATCTGATATGAAGTGGGAGTGAGATAAAATACAAAGACGTCAAAGAAAATCGGAGAAAATCGGAGAAGTAACTCCAATGTGAACACCATCAATAGAACAAAGACATCGTAACCATATATTTCGATGGAATTTGACAGTTTATGGATTGAATATATTGATTTGACGATTATAAACCTTTTCGTTACAAGTGTCACCGCAAAGCACTCAAACTGCTTTTCCGGGCGAAAAATAACATACTTTGGTATATATTTTTAAAAAATGTATCAGAGTTATTTTAATCCATTGACATTGTAGCCCACAATAAACAAATCTTAGATAATAAATTGCGTAGGTTGTCAAAAATTAAAAATGGCTGCTCAAGTGTCTCCCAAAAATGCACATAGCATTAGTAGAAAACAACAAAAACTAATAAAATTGTGACAGTTGAAAGATCACTGGATCCGCCATTTTCACAAATGCTCAGAATTGAAGAAAAAATGAAAACGGTGCGGCTGTAGCGATCCTTCGATAGAATTTCACAATTTTATTTGACAGATAGAGAATGCACGTCAGTACAGTATTAACTGCAAACTTCAACCAGAAAGCGACTAGTTATCGAATGACAGTTCTGCTTCTGAATAGAATAGAAAATTCATTTGGATTTAATTTCAAATTCACAGACAATTTACACGTTGACACAGCTTAGATGACAACACATCAAGGGACAACATTATTTGTGTTGATGACTATTTACGTTGACCGTCTAACCGTAGCTTAATTTTCGAAACCACCATATTTGGACTCTAGTGTAAACAAAGCATAAAATAAATATGATGATGACGATGAATGATCTTTTCGTTTACTTAACAAAACTGCCGATTTCTACCAATTTAAGTCCAATTTTATTTATTTAAATGACTGAAGTTGGTAGAAATTTGCAGTAATGGGACCAAATAATTTTTGATAATTCTAATGACTGCAGATATTGCAGACATTGTTATTTGACAGCTAGACTGTTATATTAAAATATTAAAGTCTGTCATACGAAAGACATAAAAATCAGATAAATAATTGTATAAACAAAAATGTATAAGGTTTTCGAATCTGTCAATGTCAAAGTTGACAGCAATCACTTTGTGGCAACTGACAGATGCAAAAAAATATAAAAGTCGATTCTTTTTATTTTTAAAGGAGTTTGTGCTCAATTTCGATTCTGAAAACTTAATTTTAATAACAATATTCTTGCTTTTTATATTTTTGCATCGCATACAATCCCAAAAATAGATAAGCAATTGTCAGTTGCCACAAAGTGATGATTTTATGACGTTTTTGAATAAACAAGACAGAAATATATTGCTATTTAGTAAAAGTCTCTTTTTTTAAGTTGTTTACCATTCGACACCTGTATAATTTTTTTTTACTTTGTACCTTTATTTTTTCCACAATTTATATCTCTTAAAAATTCTCAATCGTTCATGACACACTTAATACTTTTTGAAATCCCAAACAACTTCTTGATTTATTAGCTTTCCATTTCAAAGATCAACCTCGATCTACTTTGCCCATCACTAATATAGAATATAGTCGACAGTATGACTGTAATCAGAATCTCTAATCCATGACAGGAGATTTATTATCAAATAAAAAAAAATAAAATATTTATCATGACGATGGTTTTGTTACTCGCTTTTGAGTCGAGAGAGCCAACCATCACCTGACTAGGTCAAAGCCACTGTTTTGCGCTGTTGTTGTTGTTGTTGTTGTATTGTCATAAAACTTAAACTTAATTTAATGCGCGGTGTTACAGGCTACAGTCCGTCAGAACATCCATCAATCTGTAAAGCCTGACTTTCCATAAATAACAATACCTTCAATCAGAGTATGGGTTTTGCAAAAATTACAACAACAAAACAATATCAGCCCAGCAGCACAGGTTTTAATGGGCTTTAAGATAAAAATTAAATCAAATGGCGCCAAGTAATAACAGTAAATTATATAAAATAAGCCAATCAATTAAGTTTCGTCTCCGGATCAGATCGGTGTGTCTTTCCCTTCTCATTATTGTCGATTTGAATGATCGACGCGCGCATGTGCAACAGCAGCAGCAGCAGCGGCTGTGGCGACAGACTCCAGTGCCGGTCGTCTCGAAGATTGCAAACTTCGAAATATGTATCTAAGTAGATACAAGTCTATCTCTATGAACTACAAGTAAGTGTATGGTGGTGGTCATAGCGCAAAAAACATGTAATTACCTTGAACTGGTCTAATTTCCCAATCACACTTCTTTCGTGTTCCGCGCGTAAACCATTCCGTCCCGCTCCATCAGCTTCAGCATTCACGTCTCTGCAACTGGGCGTTTTGTAACCAGTTTAATTTTTTTTTTTTGAGAGTGGAGATGGGGTTTTTCTATAGAATCTTTATGTACGCTACGCTGGGCATTAATGTAGTGCAAAGTCCAAGTAAAACAAAAGTATCTAGATACTGCCGCCGAGACTGTCCAACCCCCAACGAGATAGCAAAATAATGACAACTTAAATGTGAAATCTACTTCCAACCCGAATACGCGAAAAGCCAGTCGCTTATAATTAAAATGCATCACATTGCCGCGCGCATTTCGATGTTTTCAACTGCGCGGCAATGGCGATGGTGATGATTCTGCTACTGGCTAAAAGTCTGTTTCCAGCTGTACCTACCTATCTGTATCTCTAGATCACATTGGTAATTTGTAGATAGTGAGCGCCCGGCTTACGCATCTCTCATAGTATGTAGAAAAGCCTGTGTTGGATGGATGACGATGGTTTGCAAAAACCCGGCTGGTAAGCCAAAACCAAGACCGATAAAACCATTGAGGAGGAGAAATCTCGTATAATATCCATCTGTTCGAAATGATCGAATGAAATTGTATCTGTTGCGTACAATTTGTGTGTACGCGATAACTGTGCGTTACAAATTGCAATCGACCATGATTTTTATGTTCAGCTGTCATTCGTTAACTTACCATAACACACCCCACCATCTCCACCTCCACCCCAGGTTTGGCTTCGGTGATGGATAGATACTTTAATACACGGATATAAAGATACACAAACGATAAGCAAAGTGGTGCTAAAGATTGGTTTTCTTTTTCCTTTTTCCTTTTTTTTCTAAACTGGATGGATTCTTTTTAAATTTAAAGACTTGCATTTGTTATTGATTTGGACATGGGAGTTTGTAAAGTTTAATGTATGTATATTAAACTGGTTGTACCTTAAAATAACGGTACTTAAAGTTTAGTTAATTTATTGAGATGAAATTTGGGCATTTATTTTATGTATAAGGCTATTATCACCAGACTATTTTATTGCGACCTTACTGTTA
This sequence comes from Leucozona laternaria, assembly GCA_932273885.2. NCBI lineage: Eukaryota > Metazoa > Arthropoda > Insecta > Diptera > Syrphidae > Leucozona > Leucozona laternaria. The sequence goes on along the minus strand of OW026368.1, from coordinate 29,161,065 downwards.
GTAAACTTTACATGCGTTTGTAATTTTTTTTTTTTGTAATATATGCCATGTTTTCAGTGATTCAGCAGAAGGCATTTGAGTAGAAAGAAAATCGGAAATTTACCTATTTTGGTAGAAAGATTTTGGATTCTGTTTGACAAGTCTTGCACAGAGAAAAGGTGCCAGAAGTCTTTGAAACTCAAAGGTTGGTATATGAATAAAATTCAGCACATGCTAAAAACTCAAATTTTCGGAGCAAGTTCTTCGTTTGGTATAAATATAATTTTTAAATACTTTCATAGCACCTGCTCAGGTTTTTATATTGAGCCCCTGCTCTGAGTATGTGCTCCATTTTTATTCATATCACTTGTTCTAGCCGAACAAAAACGCAATAATTTCGATCGATGATGTTTTCATTAGTGCAAAATGTCGACTAGGTGGACAGTATTTGGTTTCACACTTAGGAAAAATATTGGAAAAATGAATATCAAATCATAGCATATCTGGAAACTCTTCTTAAGCAGACGTTGTTGGACGGGTTTTCTGTGCCCCAAATGCGACAATTTTGCTTGTTTACTACCCTCCAAGATCAAAATGAGCTTCATCTGAAAAGATGATTTTTTGGCAAAATCGACATCTTTTCTAAGTCGATCGCAGGCCCACTTGGCGAAGCGTATACACAACCATTTTCGTTCAGCGGAAGGATAAAACTAATTATCTGTCAAATCAGACATGAGCTAAGTGTTACCATTGACGGTGTTCACATTGGACTGACTCCTCCGAGTTTTCTTGACGTCTCTGTGCTTTGCTCACTTCCACTTCATGGTGAGAAAGAGATGGCCAGGAAAGGCAGAATTTTTTAAATTATTTAAAAATCAGTGGATTTTTTTTGACGTCTTCTTTTTTAGCATCTGTTTTCTCTGTCTGTGATTTATCTTTGACACTTAAATCTTACAGAATTCAATTTTTTTCAATTGGAAACATATTTATTAAAGAAGATATGCATTTTGCAAGTGAAAAAATTGTAATTAATCTTTCAAACTGCACAGATTTCTGCTTTGTTTTAACAACTGGTAAACGTCAAAGTAAGTCCGATGTGTTCACATTGGTTTGTGTCTGAACAAACAAAGTTCGATTCACGTCAAAAAAAATCGGATGAGTCAGTCCAATGTGAACACCGTCATTAACAAAATAAGCACTAGTTGAAAAAAAAACGTTAGATGGCGGAACCTTTATTTAATATAATATAGCCAATGACTTGGGCGCAAATTCCTGCTCTCTTGATAAGGCTATACTTACAGTGGATATGTATTCTGACAAGAAATTTGTTCTGACGTACACGTTGTCAGTTGTTATGAGGCATAGCTGTAACCACTGTAACCGTAGCCTTAAACAATAGTTTGCGATTGTAGTAATTTAGGCTTTGAGTGTATTTTTTGCAGTTTTCTTTTCTAATCTAATCAGGAACTTTGAATGAAATGACATCTTAATTTCTGTTGGACATTTATTCACTATAGCATTTAATTCCGGGAAACATTTCCAGAACATTTTTTTCACACTTGACCAGATTATGTATTTTTTTTAATGATTTTCCAAGAACCATTTCCCGCTCTGATTTTATTAGAATTTCGCTGTCAATTAGGAGAAATTTCGCTCTGCTTTGAGCTTCGTATGGACATGACAGAATAGTGAATGAATATGTCCAACTGTCGGGAAGTTTATTTTCGTTAAACTTTAACTGAACACACGCCCTCTTAATTTGACGCTCTTTCCTTTTTACTCAATTTGGCAGTTTCATTTTCTCGCAATTCATCCAAAAAAAATTGAAGTTCTGTATTTTAACATTAGACATTTTTAATAGGAGCGATTGGTTTTTTAAACCTATTCTAAAGTGGGTACGTTCAGTGAACACTGTAAGGCAAGTTTCTAGTTTTGAATTGCTTAGTAATCTAGAAATTAATGAAGTGTTCATTCACCGTACACAAAAATTCACCCGAATTCATTCAAGAGTATCGACAACTTAAAGGTTTCAAATTTATTTCGCTAAATCAATTATTCGCCTTTGTTCATTTCGCTATCATTTATTTACGATTGTTCAGTTCCCCATAATTTGTTCTGCTTTTTAATTTTTTTTAAATTACGTGAATGGCCTTTATTCATTATAGGTGTTTTTATTTGACTTCAGTAAATCGCGCAAAGTGGCAGCCTCGTTTTTCTGTCGGCCGACACACCATTTTGGACTATTTTTACATTCGTCTAACTCCTCAAAATAAATCGGAGGAAACAGTCTAATGTGAAAACCACTTTGGATTGGCTGTCGGTGAGCCAGGTTTTCACAATAGGGATGCTTGACATTTATTAATATATTAGGTTAAAGCATCATCTGTCAAATCGAATTCGAACAACAACAACTTGTGGAAATCATCGAATTTAGTTTTCAAAATCGTTATTATTAATCGTCTTTGGCAACCACGTTCATTTTTTGAATAAATGGATGTGTGAACTAGCAAGATATTTAGAACGAAACCAACTCTATAAACACACCAGCATCAAATGTATCCCGAGAAATTTAAGTGCCTGCCACATGAGACACGACCAGTGAATTTTGAATTGTGAATGGTCATGAATTTTGACATTTAATTAAGATGACTGGTTGCTGATAACTGCAAATTGTCATAAAACATAAATAAATAAAAATTAGGTTTGAGTTTAAATTCTAACCAATTTTCTATTCTCCGGTTTGTGGAAGGCGTCTTGAGATGTTGTGGATATCGATTTTACATTTGACAGATCGCAGAATAAACATAAGTTGTTGGTCTCAGACGGTATTCACATTGGACTCACTCTGTGCGACTCATATTGACATTTCTTTGTTTTATCTCACTCCAACTCCTGATGAGAAAGAGATAGTCTAGTGAGGCAGGATTTTTTCATAAAAATCAAAATATCCTGCCTCTCTTCCTCATACATATAGCTAGGTGGAGTGAGATACAAGAAAAAGACTTCAAAATGAGTCGCGTGGAGTGAATCCAATGTGAACACCGTCTTATGAAAAATATTAAAACACAAAATTTTACAATTTCATTAAATTTTACGCAGTGTTTTCTATTTAAATTTGCTGATTGGAGCGTTTATTAACGTTGACGTTTCAATTGACGTTTTATTTTGAAATGAAGTCTAAAAATATTCGAGATTCATACTATAATTTTAAATGGAATTTTACTCCTGAGTCTAGTAAGCCTCCTGTCAAATTGTTTATTAATGCTTTTCTCAATTTTCTTAAAATTATATTCATCTGAACTAATAATCTAAAAATGTGTGTTTCCTTCTTCATTGATATAACCTCATTTAAAATCAGTTAATCCTCATAACACTTTCAAATTTCTGCAAAATCGTATAATCAAAGGTTGTCTTATAACTCAACTGCCAACACTTTGATTCGAAGCTCAATTAGAAAACGATTTCTAACACAAGATATTTTTTATGTTTTTTTTCTTTTTTCAACATGTGGTATACTCAAATAATTACATGAAATTATACCTCCACCTTAATTATTGTAAACTGATATAGATGCTGAACTATATTCCTTCAAATAACTCCCCCCACTCCCGATGTTCAATAGAAAAACATCCATGTTCAGGCTTTGACCACGATCCTAATATTATATTTCCACTTTTAAATAAATATGCTTTAAATCAATATCGTAACCGAAAACCAGCAATTATCTCTGACGACAACTACTACTTCATCATGGACTTGACTGATTACTTCGATCAACATGACGATCATATCGAAGGAGCCTATGATCGACATTTACCTCGGAAATAAATAATTGCTCTGTATCCAACATACCCAATTTAGAAGGCTCACAGATCTCAAGTCTATGGGTAGATGGTAGTTGAAGTGGTGACGATAGAAGCCTTGATTAATCTAACTGGGCACATAAAGATGCAAACTAGAAAAGTCAATCTAAGGCGCAATAAAGCGCATTAAATTTATCTTTAAAAAACGTAAGCTACTTAATTTTTTGTATATAATGCCTGGTTGCTCCAAGATGCACTCAAACTAGTGTTACCTTATTCACAGTCTGATTTATCATCAAGGTAATAAAATCTTATTTCTTCTAACATCAAGCAGAATTTCATTTTTAAATTGAAGATATCTCGAGATCTTTTAAAAATTAAATACTGACGTGGCACCTCAAGCTTTTAATTTTTGTGGGGTAAAAGGGCCAAAATTCTTATTTTTATAAAAATCTCAGAAACTAACAGGTTTGTTGGAGAATTTCTAAGGTGAAAAAATGGAACTTATACAATTTTACACAAAAAGTGTTGAGGTCCTTTTTTGTATTAAAAAAAGATTTGAGAAAAAACTTTCGTCAACGTTACAATATCAAATGTCTGTTCTAATGTACTTTTTTCACATAACCGTTGTGTTAATTTACAAGTTGCAAATATTTTTCTCAAAATCTGTTGATCTTACGAAAAAAAAAGCTTTATAATCTTTTTGTTTTCAAATTTCTTCAAAAAAAAAACTCATACTATTTGAGAAATTTGCAAAAAAAAAAATAAATGCTTATTTATGTTTGGTGAAACCAAGCATAAATTTAAATCAAATGAAGTAGATAATTTTCATATACTTTGTGTGTGTAATTAAATTGAATGGGATTTGCAATTATCTTAATTCAAGTTTTGACAAGTGCCAAACGAATCATTTTGAATCAAGAATCAACAAGCCTTGTACATTTGATATGGTATTTGGTTGATTGATCTATGTTTTTGTCTAGAAAAAAAAAAAATTAAGGTGGTGTGGTAGAACCTACACATTCAGTCTTGAGAATTCAAATTGTTTTATTCTTATTCCAAAGCATGTTTTCATTTAATTGGTATCTGGTGTTAAGAATTTCAATTTTAATGGGCGGTATATTTCATTTCTCACTTAATTTGTGTTTTAATTATATTTTTTTCCTCAACATGTTATAAGTTATAATCAAAATAATTAATTTGTATAATTTATTTATTACTTTTTTTGTTTTTCATTGCAGAATGGATTTGTTAATTGCGATAAAGAGAGCTGTCCACATATTGATGATTGTTATTTGCTGGATCCAAAGGCATCAGATACTTGTTGTAGAAAATGCAAAGGTAAGTGAAACAAAAGTTTAACACATACTATTAACTTCTTTGCAATTTCATTTGGAAAAGAGAACATTTTTAAAGTAAAATTACTTTCATTAGGTTGGGTGGTCTGGCACAATTTGAGGCCACAAGAAAATTATAGAATTATTTTAAAATGGCCTTCACAGTCTACAGATGAACTCACCCAATAATCGGTATTGTTGGGTGTTTACCACCAAATAAAATCTCCAAATAAAACTGAGGCTCAGGCCATGAGTTCTAAAATAATAAAGGTGTCTTTTTTAGAGGTATAGAACTTTAAGTTGGCAATACTATTTTAACTGACGGCCATTTTGTCAGCTGTCAAATGATTTATTTTTAGTTTCGTTTGGCATTTAAACATGAATAGAATTGACGCCTGAACAACGCTTCCAAATTGTGCCCAAATGGGCCCAAAACAAGATTGCCGTTGATCCCAAATTTCATAAGCGAATTTTGTTTAGGGATGAAGCTCACTTTTGGTTGCATGGATACGTCAATGAACAAAATTGCCGTATTTGGAGTGATGATAATCCTCAAGTGTAAGTTGAGACACCGTTACATCCAAAACTGGTGTGCTTTATGGTTTAGTGGAATAATTGGTCCGTATTTCTTTAAAAACGATCCTGGCCAGACCATTACAGTCAATGGTGACCGCTATAGAGCCATGATTACTGACTTTTTCGTTCATCAATTGAACAACCATGATGCGCAGGAGCTGTGTGCAAGACCCAGCAACATGTCACACAGCTCGTGCCACAATTGATTTATTGAAGGAAACGTTTGGTAACCACATAATAGTTCCACGTTGCGGACACGTGAATTGGCCTCCAAGAACATGCGATTTAACGCCGCTTGACTATTTTCTGTGGGGATATGTGAAGTCGCTATTAGTCTACGCCGATAAGCCCGAAACGATTGACCACTTGGAGGACAACATTCGCCGCGTTATTGCCGATATACGGCCACAAATGTTGTAAAAAGTTATCGAAAATTGGACCTCCAGATTAGACTACGTCTGAGCCAACTGTGGCGGTCATATGCCAGAAAACGTATTTAAATTATAAAGCCAGGAGATTGTCTTTCGAAAAAAGTAAATTTCATGTCAAATCAGCTTTGTTTTATTCCATTTCGAAGTTCTATACGTTTAAAAAAAACACCCTTTATATTATCTAAATATTATAGATGTGCCATATATTTGTCCTACTACCCTCCCCCCCTCCCCTCGAATCATAAGATAATGTTCATTTTACAAAAGTAAAATTACTTATTGAACAGACCACATAATCCCATAGCATTTTTAATCCACGAGCATGGATCATCGACGATCGACTAATTAAGTGAAATTGCTTATCAAAGCCTTTAGAAAGAATTTCACCACATTGTCATATATTGGAAATCAATAAAAACTGGTGAGCTCTCGATAACTCGTTTCCATTAATAATCACCGTTCGCTCAAACTGGGCCAACTTATTCTGTTCTGCCAAGTTTGGGTTCAATAAAACTGGAACCCAATGTGCCATATTATTGATGGACCACCCACCGTTCAAAGTGGTGTCATAAATACCCCATGAAAACTTTTTCGAATTTAAATATAAAATAAAGAAATCAAACAAAAAAATACAAATCTTATCAAATTTTAATTTTTCGTTTATTCATATAATTTGTTGCTGGGCTGGGGTGGATCGAATCAATTGAATTATTTTTTTTTTATTTTAATCACAGATGTCGCATTAAAATTTTGATTTATACAATTATTGGTAATTTCATGGTCGTTATCAAAATAAAGTGTGACAAACGCCACAAAGGTTACTGTCATAATTTTTGACAGCTTATCTTATTTATATTATTACCAACAATGATTCACATAGTATATTGTATATATGTATGTAATCTAATAGACAGAAGATCTTTTAATTTTTTTTTTAATTCTAAAAAATAATAAAATTTTATTTTAAAGTCTCGAAGGGCACACAAGTGTGAAATTCAATGTTATTTTGAAATTAAGAATTTTTAATTCATTTGAAACTTTTGTTTTCGTGTGTTAATAATAAGAAATGAGATAAAATGTCAGACTAAATGTGATTGTTTTATCAGTATTGTTTGTATTCAAACGGTTTTTTAAATAAATTTCCGGGACTTTTTGTTTGTAAATTGAATATTTAAGAAATGGGTTCAAGAAATTTTTTGTTTAAAAAAAAAAAAATAATTATACTAAGTATATAATAATAATACTGAAAATAAATTGGTGATGTGACAGATCGAATAGAGAACCAGGGCCTAGTTACTTACAACCAGGGCCCTATTTCATAAACATTGACAATTGAGACAGGTGAAAGAAGACAATTTGTTAATTTACAACTTCACAATTGTCAAAATCTGTTCCATAAACAATTTGAAAATTTTAAAGAATTGTCGGAAAATACCCGACAATTGTCAACTTTTCGGTTCATAAAATAATTGTCATGACGATGAATTGTCAAGTATTTTTCTACAAAATGTCAGGAATTTTCTGACAAATTTGTACTGACAATTCTTTTATGAAATAAAAAAAAAAATTACAATTTACATATTTGTCAGTATTTAATTGACAATTGTGACAGAAAACTCAGTTACGGTCAAGTGTTGACAATGAAAAGACAGATATTGAGCTAAAATGCTAAATAATATTTTTTCTAGTGAAAGTTTTGACGATTCTGTTGGAACTCCGTGTTATACGCTGACGCCCTAGACATTTTAAACAGAGAATAAATAATGATTTTGACACGTCAAATGGCTATTTTATACACTTCACTTAATAATAATAAAACACAACTTCGACATATTAAATTTTAAAGACTGCCTGTGTTCTGTAACTTCTAACATCGAGAAAATCGGTCGAGAAACGATGAGAATTAGAACAAAATGCATAGGTTTTGTTCCATTTTTCATCGTTTTTCGACGTAGGTACTGCATAAAGTTATGTAGGCCATGACAAACTTCAAGTTCATACAATGACAAAATTGTCACGACAAATGTGTCATTGTATTTTTCTGACAAATTTGTCAACTGTCAATATTTTATGAAATAAAAAATTTGTAGAATTGTCGCCTGTCAATTTTTATGAAATAGGGCCCAGGGTTGGCCGAATGAACTACACTACATATTCTATATACATCATAAACTACGTGTAGTTAATTGAATAAACTACAAACCTTATTTACTACAATTTATTACGTCTTCTACATACGTAGTAAATACAGAAAAATAATTTAATTTCATAAACAAATTAAAAAAAAATAAAATGCAAAATAACATATTCATAAATCCGATTTCAAAAGAAAGAATAACAGGAATAAACTTTTCCGTCTTCATTAGCCGCGTTCCTTTGGAAGTGGCTTAGCACTCCCCGAGTACTTTTCTAGCCATTTTCAATGGAACACACAGAATTAATTTCCCTGCAGATTTCATCTACTCTCCATTAAAGCACGAGTAGTTGGTAGTACTAGATTATCGTTAAGATCTACTCATGATCATGAGTATAGTTGGCCACGACCCAAGCAAAACATGACTATTATTAGCGGAATTTTCACTTCGCTATGATGCTAATAAAATCTTAAATAAACAATTGAACATTTGAGCTCAGAATTCAAACTTCAAAGTGTTAGCTGACAGATCATTGTTTGACATTTGAAACTACGGTTCATTAACTACGTAAACTGAATTCAACTACATAAACTACGCAGCAGATGATCGACGCGACATAACAAATGTAAATTCAGGTTCTAGATTTTACTTTCGCTCGAAATGAAATCGAAGTCAATCTAATTTCAATTGATATCAATGTTAGGCTCTGCATGGTGGTAGTTTTTTTTCGAAAAAAATGACAGTTTGGCCAACGCTGCTTATAACTCTCAAACTTTACTGTGTATTTGTTGTTAGTCGGCAGAAATAAAGCTGTACCCCATTGCGCAATGGTAATTGCGGTCGACTGTCACATCGCTTCAGGATCGAGTCCCAAATAGAAGTAACATCATAAAGGGTATTTTGTTTTTGACGTGTGGTTTTCCAGAAGAAATAAAACCCATAAAATTTCATGTTATGGCCAAGAATTTAGCATTATTATAAAGATATGGGTTTGCCATTACGTTTTAAAAATGATTTCGGGCAAGTGGCAGCCGGGGCTGTATCGAATAAATTTCAGCCGAGAGTCCCAATTTTCGACAGCTCCCATTGTTGCGCGCCATGGCGGATGGACTCATTCGGGTCTTCTTCGATACTTTGTTCCACAGCAGCAATAGCGTCTTCGTTGCGCACTGTACGGCCGGCGTCTCTGAGGATGCGCATTATCCACCAGAGTAAACGTGGTGCGAAACCGATCCATGGTTGCTCGAATTTATGACATTTTTGTATTATGTCGACCGAATATTGGAGCTGAGCATAAATCAAGTGACAGCTGTCAAAAAGACCAACTCCGAAAAAGTATTGCTAGATTGAAAACCACACGACTAAAAAAAAAAAACACCTTTTACTTAGGTACTACTTCGTCCAATTTGTTTGACTTAACTTGTGAGTGTTTTAACTCATGAATAAAATAGTATAGTGCCTCTATACGATTGAGTATGAACGAATATAAGGACAAAATAAAATTGTTCGAACATTCTCGAGCATAGTGTAGATACTCAATTTAATCTCTAGTCCCAATCTATTCAATACCCAAAAACAATTATTTTTACTATCAAATCTTTAAAAGATTGTTTCATGTCAACAAGAACCTGTCAAAATCTCATATAAATTTTATAAATTTCCCCTTTTTTGCTGTCGACTTTAAATGAAATGTAAATTGGGGCTTAGAAACTTACGTTATTTATAATTTTTTTTTGTTTTTGTTCCAGGTTGTGTATTCAAAGGCATCACCTATGCCAGCGGTGCTGAATGGACAGATCCTGAAAATCCTTGCTTAACATACAAATGCATCGCGAGTGTCATAACAGAAACAACAATGAAATGTTACACACAGTGTGATAATAACCAAATAATGCCACCGCGTCCTGGCGAATGCTGTCCAACTTGTTGGGGTAAGTTCAGAGATTAAAAAAAAAATTTAAATAATAATGTTACTTTGATGTTACTTTGATTTTTTTTAAATAAACTTCGTTTTCTTTATTTTCGATAGTCTAATTTTATTTTTTTTAAGCGTTTAAGGTTTTTCGAAAAACAAGATAGATGGGTTTCCTACTTTTGCACGTGTTCCTCTTCATTAGCGTTACTTCTCTGCCATTGCCAGATTGCAATCAACAATTATTTGATAAAAGGCTCATAGATGGCGTATCAAAAGTATGAATGAAACAATTAACATTAAATATGAATGACAGAGGGCGTTTAAACAGTAAAAAAGAAATTATTACAATATTGGCGTTTTTTTTTTTAATTCAAAGCACAGCCTGAGTTGTCAAAAATAAGTTTGTGTTTCTTTTTTTAAGTTCAGAGCGCTCAGAGCATGGAGCTAAGAATAGGTGTGTTCGCGTACTAGAGAGTTTCTGTACCCATTTTTACCATTTTTAGTCCAATTTAATTTTAGTTATACGGACTTTGACAGAACTTCGAACTAAAACTGGTAGGTTTGGAATGCAAACAAACAGAGGTAATAAAATATAATGACCAAGTAAACAAAGTAAAAAGCTAAGCGCAGCCAACTTCATACAATTTTCATGTAATTTGACAGATATGACAAACACATATCAGGTATAATTTGACAGATATGACAATTCCAGTGCTCAGATGTAATTTGACAGATATGACAATTCCAGTGCTCAGGTGTGCTCTATATTGTAATCGGAGAGGTCTAATCATACTTTACTCAGAGCTTATTCAGTTCGCTCAGACTTTGATCAATGCTCTGCTCTGAACGAAAAATTAAAAATGCCTAAAATGTATCTACACACAAATACAGGGAGATAATCATAATCCCTTCAAAAAAAATAAAATAAATCATTATTTATTATAATGAGGCATATAAAGTCAACGGACTTAAGTGTCTTACTTACGAGTAAGTATACCAAAAGTAGAAAAAAAATATATGGTTAGCCAATAATTCACGATGCCATATTTTGATTGTCCAAAATAAAAAGAAGTTAAACACACGAATAAATAATATTTTGACACTCAATAAAAATCATTTTCGATATAATCCGATTTGGCAACGTAATCGCATCGTAATTTTATTTTCGTTGTGTTCCACACGTTTGTTGTTGTCGTTTGGGCTGGGTTTTCAGTATGGTATATCATATTTTTATTCGATGGTTTAATTGTTAGGAGTGTTGATTAGTTTTGACACCTTAAATCTCCTACCAAGCCCATCTTTTGCTTCTATGGACTTAGACATACTTTTTTTCAATTTTATTGAATGATTAGTACAGATATACACTCCATGTCTATTGATTGTGGTCGTCCTGTTTGGATTGATTTTTTTTCGGGATAATTAACTTGAAATACTTACTTATTTTTCCAAGTATGTACTTACTTATCAATTTTTAAAGAAACTTTTTATGTTAAACAGTCGCTTTGGTTTAAATTATTTTAGATCTAAGTAAGTTTGTTTTTGTTTAACAAATTAAAGGATATTTAAAACATTCGGGGAAAATTTTTGCGAATTCAATTTTGTATATAAAATTTAATTAAAAATTATTTTTTTTAAAAAAAACATACTGCTCTTACGATTTTAACCAAGTTTCTAAAAATTATTCTTAATAATTGAAAAAAATCATATACCTAGTGAACTTCCATTTGATTCTTCTCAGGAGTCTGATACACAGTGAGCAACATGCCACAGAGCAACTTTATTTGGTTTTGTTTTAAAAATTATCTCTGTTTAGTCAGAAGTTTTAATTTAGTTGAAGCTTTATTTATGTGATGTGGAGTGTATAAAATTCTTACAACATATTGTTATGGATAAATACATTTGTAATCTGGTATACAAATTCATAAACTTTTATAGATTTTGACAAGATTTAACTGGATTATCATTTTTATGATATAATCGCGTACCCTCAATAAGGAAAAGTTATGTAAAGAGGGCATTATTATTTTTTTCATATATGACTTCCGATATAGAAAATCTTATATTATTCCTGAGAGGAAGGCTAAATAAATTGGCCCATAAGAAAATCTTTGTGAAAGAAACAAAGTCAAATAAAACTCTTATATACGATTACGACTATGGTGACTCTCCATTCGGATTAACTACTCAAATAATACAAATGGCTTTGGAGCTCATAAAAGATGAAAGATCAAATATTCTTCTGACATATGTTTGTCATACGAATAAAATATTTTACATGTTAGTTTTTAGTCTAGAAAAAAAAATAGTTTTAGAACTTCATTACTATCAACGAATAACGTAAACAGGATTTTTCTGCACTCAGAAAAAAACTTCGACATTTTTAAAATTTACCCGACCACAGTAGGTATGTCATGATGTTTTTTTTTGTGTTCCTTTTTGCAGTGTTTTAAAATCTTGAAAAGACACTTTGTGTTCCTTATTTGATTTAAGTTTAACTGTGACGTAAGTAAAAAATATTTGAAATAGGACATGGTCCTACTTTGCAGAATAAGCAGAAAAAAAGGCATATGGATGTAGGGTGCTATTTTACGTCATTTAACTAAACATAACTCAATTGGTAAATAAAATGCGATCATGATTTTTTAAAATATTTGTAAAATTTAAGTCCAGTTTTTCAGTGCGAGATTAAATTTAATCCCGAGTTAACTTATCAAATTTGGTGTGAACACTCAGGATCAACTGAACAGATGTTTTTTTTATGCTTGCTCAGTTCACTGTAGGATAATTAACTTTTATAGAGTTAGCTAACTCTGGTTTAACTCACCACTGAAAAACTATGCCTTAGACTAAGGTTAAACCTGAGCTAACTTACGAAATTTGGTCATTTAACTTTGGATTAAGAGAATAGACACTTTTGGAGCGTTTGTTAAGCCTGTATCAGTATCTTCCACTGCAAAAATGCTGAATTAACTGTGGATTTGCTGAATTAACTGTGGATTAACTATGATATATGAAAAACTTGGTTTAGATTTGTCAGTGCAATATCATCCATGTTTAACGGTTAAACCCAAGTTAACTACATAACACAACAAATTTTGTAGTTTGAAGTTGTCATTAACTGAACAGATATTTCTGGCAGATTCTAATTGTATGTATGTTTCAAAAATTTATTGAAATCGGATTGCGGTAATACGTAAACGACGATTTCCATAGTGCCTCACTTCGATTTACAGATACATTTTTGACAACTGGATTTAAATTGAAGGTTTTGAATGAAAGAACAACCACTTGAGCGAGCAACCACAAAGAATTAAAGTTAATCCTCCACTAATAAGGAGGATTAAATTATTCTTATCCAACTCATCAGAGTTAACTCACCATTCACCACTGAAAAACTGGCTCTTTAAGACATTTTAAGAAGGTTTCGTAAAAAATTAACTCAAGAGTTTTGTATGTTTTTTTAAATACTAAAGAAGAAAAAATCACCGAATAACTTTTAATAGTTTTGGATTGTAAATATATTCCTCGGCATCCCGAAAACCTGTATACTTAAGCTTATTTAATAACCCTCAGCTGTGGACAAATCAGCGTTCCTATATTTCGTTCTCGAATATATAGGTTTTTTTTTTTATACTTACTTTTCTGTAGCTAAATACTTCCAGATATTTTTCTCGCAGTGTACCCAAATTTAAAAGAATTTTCTTGTATTTAAAATTTTATAATCATAAATTAAATTTAGTACAGGTTACCTTTGATGACGAGGAGGGGTCAAAATGACTCCGTTCGTAGAACAAGCTTCGGGACATAAACAGGTCACATGCAATAAATATACTCCAGGCTCACGCTAACATTATGATGTTGATGCACACGATTTTATTAATTTGAATAATAGGTATTCCAACTTGTGTGTGTATAATTTTGAGTTATAATCATTTAAATAATGTGAATAAAATTTTCATAAATATTTTCTGAACAACATTGATTTTCATGACAATTTGTTGAGATATATGAAGCCATTCTTAACCGAACTATTAAGAATCAAATTTATTAACAAATATTAATTTTATTGATTTTTCAACCAACGGTGTTAGTAAAATTAATAGGAAATTCAAAAAAAAAAAATGATGCGGGAAATATTTGAAAATCAAAATAAAAATCGTATATTATTTAAAGTAATGGCTTTTTTTTGATAATCTAAATAAGGTGATTTTTATACGTTTGCTGGTAGGAAGAATTGTTTAATAAATTGACGATTGATTTCGGAATGAAAATGATGTAATATATTTCAAAATTATTTAAATTATTTGCTTATATAGTTATTCTTCATAAATTAAACTTAGTTTAAGTGGAAAGTGTCACACCCGTAACAAAAATTATATATATTTTTTGTTACTTCATTATATCAGAGTGTTAAACTCATAATTTGGGGATTGAGTTTTAGCCGAATTGATTCCTAAAGTGTTAAGTGTCACAATCGTAACAAAAATATTTATATGTTTTTTACTGAAAACAATTTTGCTATCAGACTGATAATTTTGGGAATGATTTTAAGTCAAATTGCTTCATAAGTGTCACAATCGTAACAAAAATATATATTTGTTGGTTGGTTTGAAGGCTACAAACCAATCAACAAACATAAATTTCAACAAAAGGTAACAAAAATATTGATATGTGTTATTACTATCTATAAAAACTTAGTCTATCAAACTGATAATGTCGGAATTTAAACCAAATTGAGTCACACCCGTAACAATCATATTTATTATTACTGCAAACAAATTTGTTCATCAAACCGGATAACATGATGAAGCAAGAAGAACATTTCAATTTCATTTTATTGAATTTTAAATTCATGTTAAGTCTGACTTTTAATTGTAAAAAGTAAATGTCACACCCGTAACACAGGTTTGTCATTTCAAGACTCGATTTTCTGTTTTTTTAAACTCATTTTTATATAATTCTGGATAAATCTAATCTACAAAGGAATTAAATCAACTTTAGTTACGTATCTACTTCATGTTAAATCAAAATTAATATATTCCTCTTTGAGTGTGAAATTATTTCACTTTTAAATGAGACACAACTTCACTTAAAAAAGGGAGGTATTTACAATTTCCCATTATAATATTGCTTATTATATATTTTGTTCATGTTTAGAACTCATACTTGGTCACACTCGTAACATTTACCTGTCACTTGCGTAACAGTTTCAAACTTTGTGTAGTTTTACAAAGCTTTATTGCTTTTTTATTGATTTTTAGATAAACACATATTTAAAAAAAGAATGAGGCATACAATGATTTAAATTAAAAAAATCACGGGTTCAGAGCAGGTTTTCATTAAAAAAAAAAAAAACCGAGTAAGTGCTAGGAAAATGCTACCAAATAGGGAACCTGCTCAGAAAATGGAGTTTTTGAGCAGGTGCTTCGTTTTATTCATATAACTCATAAATTTTTGCTGTTGGGTTTTTTTAGTTTTTTTTTCCTGGGAAATTGTCCTGATGTCTAAAGGAGGGGGGAGGGGGAATAGACCCCTTCCATACGATTATATTCTTGTTTTAACCAAACCTATACACGATCTAGCCATTTGTTCTATATCTTATGCTAAACACACTGTTTATAACGAGATGGGATATGATCCCACGACCTTTGGCAAGGATATAACTTCACTGTTACGTAGGTAGTCGGATAAGTGATAGCTTATTGGAAAGGTTGCATGAAGCCAAACATGTACCCGAAGTGTTTCCTTTTATAAATTGATCCGATCACCCTTTTTTTATATTTTTAAACGCACAGAAATTAAAACATCAATTGTTTTTTTAAATACAAAATATTGCATACTTCAATTTTCTTACACGAAATATTGAAGAAGCCCTAGCTCAACACTGCTGCTTCTTTATTTGCCTTACAAGGAAACAAACTAAGTGTCTTGAGGTTAAAATTATTTAAGATCAGTTTGTTTCCAGGTGAACTGCTCTGAGTTAAAAAAAAAAAAAAACACCCTATATGGTATCTATCACTCATCTGCAAAACATTAAATGGTTTTTCGATCTTTGTCCGTATTCGAGACCTTATAAGGTTTCTCGAGAAACGATCAAAACTTAGATGCATGACTAAGAAACTTATATCGAACAAAAAAGTAACCCAATTATAACAAAATTTCAACATCTCTTCCTAACGAGCTTTTTTATAACCCTAATTTCCGAAATCAATTCGGACCCCCGCCAAAGATATACTAAACATTACAAAAAAAACCTCATCGCCCATACATCGAAAGCGACGCTCTGTCTAAAATAATCATCCACAAAAAATTGGCCACCAAAAGTCTACCCGGCTTCCATATTTTATCGATCAAGTCAAAATGTTGAAAAATGGCGCCGAAAGGTCTCCTCTTATTGGAATACTGTGGGGTGCGGACTGTGGCATGTTGAAAGCATTCGACAATGTCTCAGTTATCTCTCCGTTATCCTGTAAGATCTTCACAGACATTCTGTATACCTACACGCAACATCTTCTTCCCACGAGATGCGAGAAGCTGGACTGCTTCAAACCAAACCTGCCTACCTGATCGCCAATATCCCCCCAGAACATCACTTTATTAAGTGCAAAGCCTCCATATCGCATTCTCAATATTCTCAACATCAATTGAAAGCAAAGCCAATTCTTCTCCCTCCGGCCACCGCGCTGCCCTGCACTTTGCCATGTTCCTGGCAATAAGGCCAGGCCCAAAATGCAGAACAGAATGCTTCTCAATCATGGTGGCCGAGTCTCAAGGAATCATCGGCCTTTATGTCCTTTCTTGTTTGGCATAAACGTTGCGATGAATCAACAACAATTCTTCGGAGCCATCTCTAAGACAAGAAGATAAAGAAGAAGAAGAAGAAGAATATCGTGACCCAAAGCGGTCCAATGATTATAATAACTTAATTCACAGACATTGCCAAAGACATATTCCAGAATTGTTTTGTGCCGCCCGATAGCGTGTCCCGCTTATACATGCTCCTTATTCTGCAAAACCACACACATCCACTCCAAAAAAAAAAAACAAACTCCATAACGGACAGTGGGTTTTGGCGGTCGGTGGTGGCTGATGGTGGGTCAGAGGATGAGGAATGGCTCCAATGTATCTACCTGTGCCATTCGAGCCGAAATCAATCGATTAAGGGTCTGAGCCTTGGCAGCGTTTTGTTAACTCCATTCGACATGGCCATAGAGAAAGGAAAACAAAATTAAATGCTTATTCGCCGCCTCCTTCATCTTTGTTCGTCCGTCACCGTCACCGTCGCCTTCGCTGTAGCCATGTCGTGCAGCCTTCTTCCTTCAAAGATGGATGGACGGACGGACGCACAGAGGCTGCTGATCATCTGAGCGACGATCCCATTATTCTGCTGCTGTTGATGGTGATGTTGCTTTTGCTTTTGCTGTTGCTGTTGCTGGAAGAGCTCAAGATGGCCCATTGTGTTATGGATACACAACGAGAGCTTATACCTTTGCAAAGGGCCCGACCGCACACGTCGGCGTCGGTCGGTGGGTCCGTGGTCACATTTTATCTTTTGCGATACAATTTGATGAGTCGGCCCGCTTTTGTGCCCCTTCGTTCATGCGTTTGCCTTCGGGGTTCTCATCCTCCTGCCTTTGAAGAATGTTCGACCAATTTTTTTTTTTTTTTTTCAATTTGGTGTCCTTTTATTTGGCAATGTTCTGGTGGTCCAATTTGGCGATGGGTTCGGGGTAACGCCGCCGTCGATTTGGAACATCCTCGGATACTAATTAGAATAATTTATGGAACAAAATTGCTTAACAAGGTGGAACTTTTGGCTCGTAAATTGAGATGGCTTCCTTCGATGTTGCGATGATGGCCCAGGTCCTGGTCCTGATGTTGGACGAGAAGGACACACACCAAAAATAATAACAACAAAACTATAACAAAATAAGAATCTTGTTTCAGAGATGAGTTGATGTCGACGGTGAAGGCGGCGGCCGGCCGGCGTGGTGCGGTGGTAGTGCTTCTTCGTGTATTGTAAATACTGTCCTAAGTCCTTCCATTAGAGTGCCAATGAAATTATTTGGACTTTTCGACAACTTCATTTGGCAGGTCAGATTGTTTTATTTCCCCCCACATCGGATATCACATATATGCCCCCGTTCCTTCTGTCCGTCGCCGTCATCGCCGTCGTCGTCATAGTCATTTATGGGTTGTCATCAAATCGATTTTTGTTTTCGGGTTTTTATTTAAGTGGCCTGTTTGGGTGGCTTAACGATGTGATTATGACTGGTCAGGCAAGAAGATTTGTGGAAGGAAGGAGTGGAGCATATGGTAATAAATTTTCGATATTATTAGATCAAAGATTACATGGTGGTGATATTTTTAACAACTTAATCGAAAATAAAATGATTTTTTTTGAAAATTTATGGGCATTTTTTCTGTTGTCTCGATTCTGTTCTGAATGAATGTAAATTAGAAGGAAAGAATCTGCTTCAGGGTGGCCTTTGGGTATCGGAATTTATTCTGAATCATCAGTATAATTATTTTCCGGTTAGGAAATATTGATTGAAAATATTTTCTAGGAATATGATGACACTTAAGGATTTCATAAATGCAATTTGATGTATTGTTTTACCGACAAAATAGTCTCAACACACATAAGAAACCTCAGAACCTTAAGTAACCCCTCCCTTAATACCCCTCTAGCGACCTAGCCCCTCCTACTTGTCTCCTGAACATTTTTGTCTACACCTTTTCACTCCGTGCGTCGACGTAAAGACGTAATGGAGAAAGAGGAAAAATGTGAGGAATTGTTGTTGACAAGGGAAATAGCACTTGGGTATTTTAAGCTTCAGTTTAAACTTAAAAAAATAGCAACGGAAATTATTTAATTTAATCTTTTAATAATTTTTTTTATTTTTGAAGGTTTTGAATGAAACAACAACCAATTGAGTGAGCTCCCACCAAGTCATTACAGCCTGGAGGTATAGCTATTTCAAGGCTGACAAGTCGATTATCAGACCTTTTTTTTAGTGGTGCTAAGTCTTTTACGTTCAATTTTAATTTGAAAAACATTTTGCCCAGCTGGGGCTCGAACATAGACCAAGTTTCTTCAGAGCCATATACACTACACGTTGCGCTTCCAATGTCACGTGATCATCAGAACAATTGCATTTGAATCAACTAGCATTTCTATTAGGACGAGACTAGAGAAATGCCAATTTATAACAGTTATTACAGTTTTTCGCCATTAAAAGTGGGCGTGCGTTAACGTGCTTCGCGCGATTTGACAAAAAAACTCTGGGCGCCTGCAGTATAAACACCGGTGGAGGGCCCTGGCCCTGCGGGGCCGCATAAACAGTACTTTTATAAACCAACACTGTTATAATTTGCATGTCTAGAGTCACTTCCTTTTTATTAGTTACACATTGGTTGGGTTTTTTAATTGGCGCGGATAGATTTTGACGGGCCTGTGGTGGCCATGTTCTTTTGGTGACATCTGTCAAATCTGTGAGAGTCTGTAGTTCTTTGAAAACGACGATATCATTGCCATCAGAATCAATGGATAGCGCTACCGATCGATGATAACCAATTTTTGTTGGCTCCGATTGGATAATATGGATGTGAACGACGTTCCAACAGAACGGCCGGTGATACGTGCCACACAGCGAACGCCAAAATGTTCCATTTCAACATCATCTACCCATATCCTTATTGAAAAACCTTTTAGGTATTTGTTGGTGGATATCAATTCATAAAAAAGATCAACTTAAACGCAGTCGATGTATCGGATAGTTCAAAAAAGAAACATTAAAATTGCTTTTTTATAATTCTTCAAAAGCGATCTTCAGCTGAAGCAAGCGTCCAAGTGACCTAAAAATGGTAGAGAGCTGATCTAGAAAGTGCCACCTTTCAATCTGGATATCAAAAGATCCAAAAAAAACTTTATGAAAAAATCTCGATTTTTGTGTCCGTTAAGAACTTGTACGTTTGGAGTAAACGTGAAATCTGTTTATTCAATTTGCAGCTGAATGAACAGCCCTAAAATATTCGTGATCTGGGAGTTGCTACCTCTCCACTCAGGTATCGCACGATAAAAAATTTCAAAATATTTTCTTTAGTAAATATCTTTTGTAAATACATTTTCGTTTTGGTAAAAATCGACTTCCCAGCAATTGACGACTCTGTAAAATGATAAAAATCAAAAACTACCAAAAATTTATTTCGAAAATTTCGTGTTTTTTTTTAAATTCCCAACGTCCAAAAATCGCATAAGTGGATTAAAAAAATCCTAAAATATTGATAAAAGGTTTTTATATATAAATTCTAAGGTCCAGTTTTTCAGTGCTAGATTAAGGTTAAACCCAAGTTAACTCAATAAATTTGGTGAGTTAACTCAGGTATTTTCATGTCTCCACCGAAAAAATTGCTTTCTCAGTTCTAGTTTACTTCTAAAGTAAGCTAACTCTGGTTTAACTCACCACTGAAAAACTGGACCTAAGAGTATACTTTTCAGTTTTTCAGTGCATGAAATAAATGAGAGTTAGTTAATCCTGCAAATACTTCTATCCCGAGTTAACTCAATGTTATAGTTTTTCAGTGTAGAGTTAAATTTTACTCCTAGTTGTCAAAAATCTATCGAAATCGAGGTGCGACAGTATAGAAATCAATGTTTCGCTATCGAATTCAAGATGGCGCCACTATGAAAATAATCTTTTCCATAGTTTCATAGCTCGATTTGAACAGATTTTCGAAACACATCTTTCAGAATTTAGCTAATCCAGTGTTAACTCACCAAAGGTAATGCCATTTGCCATTCATTATGGAGCTTTGGCCAAGAGTCTACCCAAACGAGTTTGGTATCAAATTAAAGGTGACATGAAGCCCGATACATGAGTAAAATATTTTCAAAATCGTTCATGGGAAAGTCGAGATATTCAGGTTTTTTGCAAAATAAGGATTTCTGATTTTGTTCCAAATAATTGACTGAAAAACATGTGTCAGGAGTTAATTCGGTTTTAACCTCGAAACAAGTATAATCTCGTACTCAAAAACTGGGGCCTTAGAGTATATTTTTTTTTTTGATATTCTTAAAATTATTTAAGTAGGTATAATTCAACTGGAGTTCAAAGAAAAAAAACTTATTTCTTAAAAAAATAATAATTTTAATTTTAACCGAAGAAATAGGGTCTTAAAAGGAACCATTCTGTTCTTGAAAAAATCTGTTATTCATCAATTGAGTAAATTCATTATTTTGCGGATAGTTTGTATATTTTGAGTGTTCTTATAAATATTCACTGATTCACTTTTTTCTAAAGATATTTCTTTGTGACTTACATAAAAACCAAAATTATATGTTCCAATTCAATTATCCCATCAGACAAGCTATTTCCTTCCTAAAAGACCATGCACACATGACTTGTCATATCTGTGGCGATGGCGGCATACTTACTCTGATAATACACACAGCACCACTTTATACCAGATACCCATTTTAAAATTATTATATAAAGTATAAACCTTTCTATACAACAAAATTTCTATATATACGCCCCTAAACCAATTTTATCTTCTTTAAAAAAAAAAAACACAACAAATTACAAAAACAACCAACGGAAATTCAGAGAAAAAAAAATTCATCTCCCTCTTAATCCTTGGATATACGAGTATAGATACAAGATGGGAACTCTCCCATCAGATCCGACGTCTTAAAACCGATGCCTCACCTGGACAATCCCAATTCCAATCCCAAGCTGACAAATTACCCCCTTTAACCGGGGCCAGCTAATGGACTCATATCGTAAACTGCTTGAAATTAATGACCACAGCATTCTTGATGCGCGCCATGGTCCAAAGGTATTTGATGTGATGTGGTTAAAGTCGCTGCTGAAAACGCCATAACCGCCTTCTTCCTTGTCTCTCCCTCTGTCTCTCTCTCTATATCCGTTGCGGTGTATAGTGTTTAGTTTTCTTTTGTTTACTTGAGGACCCGACCCTGATGGTTCTGGTTTCCCATTGTCTTAAAAGCCAACGTGATTAAATTGAACAACAACAACAAAAAAATCGATGTAAAATTAACATTTATTGATGTTTAATTTGACTCAATTAAAAAACAAAACAAATGTCTTAATGGATGACTAAGGTCAGACTTAAGAAACACCGATTAAGGATTCGGAATTCGGGGGTGCTGTGGCATTTCACATCACACATACACAAGACACAAATCAGACATCGAATTCACGAATTGCCTGGGAAGACGATAACATTTTTATCGAACGTTATATTTTATTGTTTTTGTTTTTTTTTTATAATTTTGCTGAAATTTTTATTGCCAATTTGAAAACTCATTAAATTCGAAATGTGAAGTGGACGGGATATGATGATGATTTTACGAGGCACGACAAAAAAAAAAACATGAGGATTAGTGAATTTGATCAAGTGCCAGACATGCTCCTTGATGTCTACCGAGGATATCCACCGCAGCGCATCTTCGGCCAGCGCACAGACTCAGAGTCTAAACCAGCGATAGCCAGCCACCATGACGCAGCTTTGTGCTTTAATGGATATATGATGCTTGCAGGAAAAGGAAGTTCATTAAACTAAATACACAAACAACACAAATGTCCTTGTTTTAAGATGTTTATCACTTTTAATGCATTTCTATTTTTTTTTTTTTTTTTTTTGTGTTGTGAGTATGTATTATGGAAGAGAAGAGCGGAATTCCTGTTGCGATATTTTGTATATCTCAAGTTGTTGTTGTTGTTTTGTTGCCATACACTGTAACCAACAACTTACTTACTATTTTATGGTAATGGAAGGTAAATGGTCGAATGGGATATCGCTCCTTTTTTCTCAGCTTCAGATTGATTAATGCAAGTTATTTTGTTCGAGTTTTATCTTTTTATTGTTTTTAGTTTTTTTTTTTTTTTTTTTTTTTTTTTTATTGCGAAGCAGAGATTATCCTCGAGTTTGAGTGAGTTGTGTTTTGGAATTTGTTTGTTTTTTTTTTTCAAAATAAAATCACAGTGTGTATATCCAACTGGTTAATACACTATACACACCTAGATTGTGTCCAATTGGTGTGGGGGCGCGAAGATGGATGTCTTGTCACCGAAGATTGGAATGATATTGCTAGCTTACGCGAACTTATGTATGGCTTTGTTTTTGAGTACCTAAAGGTACCTACCTTAGGTCTCTGGCATTTTTGAAAAGATTAGCCTTTATAATTGATTGGCAGTTATGAGATTAGTCCTTCACATGAGATCTCTGGTAGACAATGTCAATGAAAGTATGTAAGTTATTTTGAATTGTATATGTATTCATGCCAAGAAGTGTCTTTTCCATGAGGACAAGATGAAGATAAATTTGTGTCAGACTGAAACAGAGTAAAGGAACGTTATTCCCAGGCAATCACTACTAGGTGGCGCGCATCCAAGAGGTCATATATTTTCGAGAACTCTGCTGCATAGATCAGGTTGAATTTGAGCGATGACATGAATTATGTTGACTTTGAGGGCGGACCTCACCTTTGCGGCTTATTTGCGTAGATCTGCGACTTAACAAAAGGGATTAAATTGCAAAATCATGTGGCCCAGTTCACGTCGACTCTGGACACACACAAAATATGTAACTCTTGTGACTAACATCAACTGTAATGTAGCCAAACTTTGAAAATGCTTCTTAATGCTGCAATAATGCGATAACATCTGTAACGATTTTTTTTTTTTTATTTTTTTTTTTTTTTAAATGTATGAATGCAATATTGTTTAAAATATTTTGACGTACCACATTGCAAAAATTATATCAAAATCAGTGTAACCATCGCAAAGTGAATAACCCAAAAAATACCATTTTCTCCAAAAACGTAAAATGCTTATTATGCTTTTTTTCGAATTT
The DNA here is from genome assembly GCA_932273885.2 of Leucozona laternaria. Taxonomy (NCBI): domain Eukaryota; kingdom Metazoa; phylum Arthropoda; class Insecta; order Diptera; family Syrphidae; genus Leucozona; species Leucozona laternaria. Next base: position 29,137,008 of record OW026368.1, on the reverse strand, counting down.
TCTGCCAAAAATCTGAAACGCAGTTTTTTGTAAATCACTTTGGTCCTTACAGATACAAAATTTTATCAAAATCGTTAAAACCATTTTCGATAAAATCTGAAAAATCTGTTAAAACAAAAATACATATTTTTCTAATACAAAAAAAAAAAAAAATGCTCTGTACCAAATTTGGAGCAAATCGGTCAACCAATTTAGGCTATAGCTTCAACTGCAGATGATGCACGGACGCACGACGAACGCTATGAGGAAACCCACTTTTTCGGACCTCTCGATAATCGGTGTCTTGGTTTTGATTAAAGCTTTGAAATTTAGTTTTTACACGAAACCAATACTTGCTCTATAGCAGGAGCCTTATTACACGATTCCTTTATTCAGTTTGTTTCGTCTTTTTGACAGATAGGGTGCAGGGTTTTGAAACCTACCTCCTTTTCATCTACATTTCTGCACGTCTCACCCAATCTGTCAATAAGGCGAAAGACGAAGCCGAAAAAAAGAAAAGTGTAATCAGATTCTAGAAGAAGTACACACAAGAAAATTAACGTCAGAGCAAACAACATGGCTGCCATGAACTGTCAAAAAATTACCCATCTCTATATTGGAAAACCGTTTTTATCGTAATATAAATTTAAAATATAAGAATAATTCGATATTTTTATAATTTATTACTTAATATTTAAATTCTCAAAGATATTTATGAATTAAAATCTAATCAAATATTTTTCTTCTGGTTGCAGGTTGCAAGATCAATGGTCAAACAGTTGCTGAAGGTCAAGAAGTTGTGGCGTCCATTGATGATCGGTGTTTAGTATGCAAATGCTCGGGCAGAAAGTTAACTTGTGCCAAAAAGACTTGTCCGGTCTTGCAATGTCCCATCTGGAAGCAAGTGCAACATCCTGACGAATGTTGCCCAAGATGCACAGAGAAGCGAGAATTCATGCAAGTGCAAGGTAAATAACCTGTAAAAGATTCCTGAATTTCTAACTCTTAAGGCTCTCCCAACCTGGAACGAAACATTCGGAGCGAATATGCATATGAAATATTCGGAACGCACCATCAGTCTGGGTACTGGGTACTCTCATTGATCACACTGTAAATTAATTTAGATAGGCGAAAATTTCGTTGTCGTTCCGAATTATTCGCGTTGGCTTGGGAGAGCGTTTCTCATACTCAACATACTTATTTTTATTTTTTTAATCTTTTTTTTACAGGAAAATGTATCTTCAATCAAAAAGTCTACAGCGACAAGAAGCACTTCATTCCAGATCGATGTTCGAATTGCACATGCTCGGATGGTACATCGATTTGCCGACGCGAAACCTGCCCCATACTGGAGTGTTCTCCGGAATATCAAGAAATGGACTCCGATGGTTGTTGTCCTCGCTGTATGATCTCCGAACTTCGCTCCGAATGCAATTACAATGGAACAACCTATCAAAATGACGAAACCTGGAATATGGGACCGTGTCGTTCGTGTCGGTGCAATGCTGGTACAATACGCTGTGCTGAGATGAAATGTCCACCGATTAAATGCAAGGCTAACGAACCTATTGTCATACCGCCGGGACAGTGCTGTCCGAAGTGTGTCGAAACAGCTGGAACATGCACGGTTTTTGGTGATCCGCATTTCAAAACGTTCGACGGGAAGTTCTTCAGCTTTCAGGGGTCGTGTAAGTATCAGCTGGCAGCTGATTGTAGAGATCATACTTTTTCAATACGCCTGACTAATGATGGACGACAGACGAAACGGTCTTCCTGGACGAAGACCATTACACTTAAAATGCGTGGCGTGCGTGTGACGTTGGGACAGAAACTGCGTGTTAAGGTCAATGGCAGTCGGGTGATTCTACCCTATTCGCGAGGTCCGAGTGTGAGTATTGAACGTCTGACCGAAGGAATCCTTCTCAAGACCGAACTGGGACTGCAACTGGAATGGGATGGCAACAATTTCCTGCAAGTACAAGTGCCATCGAGCTACAAGAGCAAACTCTGTGGCCTGTGTGGCAACTTCAATGGCATCGGTCGCGACGATCTCACCTCCCGCGATGGCAACAATCATTCCGACTCGGAAGTCTGGCGTTTTGCGAATTCCTGGAAAGTCGGTGGCCCCAAAGCATGTAGCCGCAAAAAGGAGAACATCGCTGTACCGCCGATTTGCAAGCAGCGACGCGGCAGCATCAGCTGCAAACCACTAATGGAATCCGAAGTATTTGGAGACTGTGATAGTAGACTTAATCCCCGCAACTACTTTGAGTCGTGCAAGATGGACTCGTGCGAGTGCAAGACGGGCATGTGTCAGTGTGACAGCTTTGCCGCCTATGCCCATGAATGCAAGCGACTAGGAGTGAAGATACCCGACTGGCGATCGGCAACAAACTGTCCCCTGGGAGTGCATCGCAAGGCCATGCATCAAACGGTGCCATTCGCATCATCCACCAATAACAACATGAAAGATGGCAAGCAGCTGTATAGGGGCAAAGGAGGAGGTCGCAGCTCACCAAGCATCACAAACCATCTAGCCAGGCAGTCGAGGAAACGATTGCAAATGCAATCCCAAGAGGATGAATTCTTCACGAAGCATATACCAAAAGCATTGCGTATACCGAAATCACCAGACCGAACGCCCCCGCCACTGCACTAGGGTAAGCAGTCAGGCAGGCTGGATTAAATTTTATAATTGCGGTTTTTTATTACCGTTTTACTAACTTAACTATATTAATTGTAATTTTTTTTTTTTTTTATTTATTTAAGATTTTTTTTTTTATATTATTTTATTTAATTTTTTTTTATTTAAGTGATTTTAACTTATCATGTAAGTTTAAGTGAGAAAAAAGTGAGTGAAATGTAAGAAAACAAGAAAAAAAAACGTATACATATACAAACAACAATATTCCTAAAACAAGAAAGATAGAAAGATACAAAACAAAAAAGTCCTGGATGATAACTTATGGTTTGGAGATTAAGTGGTTAAGTGTGCGAAAAATGCAGAATTTGACAAACGATCTCAGAATCATCGTACAAAATTGTAACTGTAAAACAATTTTGTTTTTTTCGTCATGTTTAACTTATTCAATTAGTACAAAAAATTACTACATCACATAACATTTTTTATCATTTCATTACATGAAAAGTCTTCACGCAATAAGTAAACAACCCTTTTAAATAACATTTTCCACACGAATGCAGCTTTTTGAAGACTTCCTTCATTGGCACATCGCTCATTTTTTTTTTATTTCAAGTTTAAAATAAAATTGTAATCCCAGTTTTAATTTTGCTTTGGAAAGTGTTATTCGAAGGAGTCCATGTTGGGCGCCACTAATATTCTAAATGATGCAAAAAATCGAAGCTAGATACTTATTTGAAGTAAATTAATAAAGATTGGTCGCAACTTATATTCTAAATAATACAAATTATCAAAAACAGGTACTTATTCGAAGAGTGAATTCATAAGGTAGTTCATGTTGGGCGCCACTTATATATTAAATGATGTAAACTTTCAAAGCTAGAGTCTTATTAAAAGTAAATTCATAGGGAAATTCATGTTGGGTGGTACTTTTAATCCATAAATATACTAAAACTTCAAAAATTCAAAATAATGAATAAAATTTAAAAAAAAATGAAATTGCTGAGCAAATTTCTAGATCTCAACTGAAAGAACACTTTTTTCTCCATTGGGTCTTTGATTCAAAAAGGTTAATTTGTAAATCGGTTCTTTTGTATTTCAAGCTGTAAAATAATTTGACTTACAAGCATGCATGTGAACAAAATTATGAAAATTTCAGTTGAACGCCATTTGAAAGATATAAATTTCACAATATTTCCGATTTTGTGTTAATTTTATAAGCATTTTAATGCATTGTATGCTATTTCAGCCCTTTAAGTTTCAGTACTATAGATTCTTTAGCTTATCTCCTCAATTAAAGAGATTTTTATCAACAACGTATTCTACGTTGGGCGCCAGTTAAAAATTCAATTTTCATAAAAAGTTAAAAGTATTCATTACGATTATTCAAAGTAATCAGGATTTTCTAGAAAAAGCTTAAAACTAGATTCATCGAAAAAAGACAACAGCACTGCAAAAAAAAAGTCAATTTTCTTTACACGGAAGCCAAAAAAATATTCAAGTGGTAAGAAAAATACTTCAACAATTGAACACGACTTCGAAGTTTCCCTAGAATTTTCTTAAAAAAAATGTGCCAGATTCTTTGACAGAAATAATATCAAGACTTTAAAAAATCCTTAATGAAATCAAAGCTATAGACAAAAGAGCAGGTAAAAATGTTGTAGAACTTAAGACTATGAGCTAGCACAACCATAAATAAAATATTTTTGAAGTCAAAAAGAATCGGTATGCACCTAACTAACCAATTTCTCTCCTCTGTGTTTAAATCAAATTTAAGCTCACCGTTGGGCGCCACTTTAAAAACAAAATTTGACACCTTAAAAAAGTTAGAAACTCTTCAGTGGTCATGAAAATTAAATCTCACTATATTTACCGTGCGTTGATCCCAAATTCATGGATCCTGTTATCTTTGATTATATAGAGATATCTCCAGGACTTTAAAATACAAAAAGCTATTACCAATTTTCTTATATAGCTATATTCAAGAAAAGAAAAAAATAGGCAGTTTAAGATAAAATAAAAAAGAATAAAAATGAATGATCCTCCAGAAGAGGACTCCCACTTACAGACAAATAAAGTTCCAAGCGTAATTTTAAATCTCATCTCATAATATTTTTGTTTTTAATTTAATTTTTATTTTTTTTTATAATTTAAATAAGAACAAAAATTATACACATCTATTTTTATTATTTATATTTAATGCAAATTTCGCATATAAATCCATTTTTAATTTTTAACATACAATTTTACTTGAAACACACAATTTATAATGTGTGTGTTTTTATTTGGAATAAATTATTATCATTTTTACCGACAGAGAGAAAGCAAACGTTATAACATGTCTTTTAATTTTAAAAAAAGAAATATTAAAGCCATTGTTTTATTATTATTTTTATTTTTTATATATAAATATAATATTATAATTTAGATTAAGCTGTACATTTTTTTTTACTATTTTCTAAGGCATGATTATTGTTTAAGTTAACTAATAGTTAAATATTAGTTCTCGCTATGTACCTTAATTATTTTTTTAAATGAATTTCTTAAACAAAAATTAAATTAAAACAAAACAAAACAAAAAAAAAAAAACAATATTAAGAAGAAAAGTGAAATAAAATAAATTAAAATGCTATTTTTTGTTTAGCTATGTGTACTTTATTTTTGTTAAATTGCATAAATGTTGTGATCAGAAAATTTTAGTGTTTGAATGGTTTGAAGGGGGATTATGTTGGTTGTTGACATGTAAATCTAAGCATCTGTACTAAAAAAAAAACAAATAGATTTATTTTGGGATCCACTCACTAATTTAACCCTTAATTTAGCTAAGCTTCAAACCTTGTTTTTTTTCAATTTAAATTATATTTATTTTTTTCTTTGAAATTGATTTATTGATACAAATCGAAAAATAAAAAATAAATCCCCTTTACTGCCATACATCGCACTACCATATAAACGAGTTACTTAACGTTCCACAAAACACAAACTTATACAGTGTTTTGATAAATACAGTAAATTAAAAGTAGACACATACAAATACATATAAACTTAAGCACGTCATTGTACATTCATCACATTCGCCATTTTAAAATTTTAAAATTAAAAATCAGAAATAACACACTCAATTATTAAAAAAAAAAAAACAAAACTTACAAAGATCCATGTATTTAAACTTATATTTTAGTTCAAATAAAATCCTTAATAAATTAATTAAAGGTATGTTTAAGCTTATTTATTATTATACACTTTAATGTTACTAATAAAGTAAAATGATTAGATAAAATAAATAACCCCACACAGATACATAATATAGTTCCCTTCTTTGCTAGTTCATAAGAATATTAAAAAATAAAAAAACCATCAACTAATAATTTAATGCAAACAACAAAATATAAAATACAAAACAAAACAGTATTTTGCTTATAAGAAAATATAAATATAAAATATTATAAACACGAAATAAAGTGTAACTACTTAAAAAGTAGTCAACAGTACTAACGAAATTCAATGTTTTATTAAAATAAATTTAAACGAAAAGAATAGAAAACTTTAACTAAAAACTTAAAATTAAATGTTAAACATTTTTTCGCTAGCACCAGCTTTTACAATAAATTATATAAAACAAAATACAAAATAAAAACAAAGAAAATCATAAATTTTTAAAAACACAACAGAGATTATTTTTAGTCTCAAATAATTTTGTCTACATTTTTTTTTGTATTGTTTTTTGTTTTCGCTAAAAATTTAAATCACTTTAATGTGATACAAAAAAAAGCGTTTAAAACTTCATTAAAAAACGACATTATAATTTGATAATATTATTATGATCAAATAATGCAACCACACACACACACACACATTTGAAAATTATATTTCATGACATTTAATAATAGTGATGATTTATGTACCACCTTTTAGTTTAAATTAAATTAAAAAAAAAAAAACGCAGATAAACCGAAATAAAAATTTACGAAAACTAAATTTTAAAAATGTGATTGAAATTATTGAAACAAGAAAAAATTAAGTTAATGATTTAATTTTTGTGATTGAAATTAATTTTTTTTTTTACAAAATGATTGTCTTTTTACTATTTGTTTTATAATTTTTGTAAGACATTATATTTTGTTGTAGAAAATCAAAAAAAAAAGAAAGAAGAAAATTGAGCATATACACACAAAAAGTGAAAAAATGCAAAAAATCGAAATAATAAATATAAAATTATTTAAAAAAAATTTAAAATGGTTGTTTCTTTCTTAATTTATTGAATGATGACAATTTGGGAATTTCTTGCTGGATTTTTGTATTTGAAAAATTCTTTCTTCGTAGTGGAGATATTTTAATATCGCACAAGTAAGTATTTTGAATACAAAAATACTTTCGAGTTAAAAAAAATCGTGTGAGTACCGGGGCTAGCGGTTAAAATGTGTAAACATCAACGTTTGTCCAAGTGCAGTTTTGGGGATACATATTTGGATCCTTGTATGCGAAGTCATCCATACGTTGTTGACTACGTGCACGGATCCAAGACGGACTAGTTTCCTTGAAAGGTATCTTCAGATTTTCGTCCCGAACGTACCCAATATCCTACTATGCAGATTTTTACTTGCGATATAGGTACTATATGGGAAGTTATGGATTCGTACAAAAAATCGAACTCGTGATTTTGATCAAACTTTACATTACGATGATAGAGAAGTCAAAAAAAGTGGGTCTCGCAAAAACGTCCGTCTGTCTGTCGGTTCGACTACAGCCTAAACGGATGGGTCGATTTTCTTTAAACTTGGTACTTAGCGTTTTTTGGACATTCCCCCCACCCGTTTTTTTCTATTTTTTTTTAGGACCAAAATTAACAGTGGCTGTCATACAAAATTTCTTGGCCAAAAAGGAAAAACTTATTTTTCTCAAATCCAGCGCTACCGAATTTGTTTTTAAGAACTCAATAAATTTAAATAGTTATAAGCTTCCGTTTAATAAAAAAAAAAAATGGTTCCGAAAAATGGTTATTAATGGTACCTCCCAAAGAACTATTTTTTTGATTTTCGCTTTTCTCGAAAACGGTTAAACTGATTTTGATCAATTTTTTTATGAAGAAGTACTGACACATTCTAAATAAAATTGTGTACCAAAATTTTCAAAAAAAATATTTTTTAGATTTTTAAAAAAAGTTTTAATATTTTTTTTTGAAAACTCAATATTTCAAAAACGACTTGGTCGATTTTTATTAAACTTGGTAAATAGCAGTTTTTTAACTTTATCTAGAAGACTTTTGACAAAAATTATTGTAATACCCAAAAATAACGGTGCATCCCATACAAATGTTAAAAAACCGTTAAGAAAAATATTTTGTTTATCAAAAACGACTCCTACGATTTTCATAAAAGTTTTTTTGTGTTTTAAAATTAGTACGATCTACCATTTGAAATTTTTAAAGTTTATATTTTACGTTTATTAACAGTACCTCTCATAGAACGGTTTCTTTGATTTTCGACTATCTCAACATCTGATCAACCGAATAAATTTAGATTTTTTATAAAGAAGCTTGTAACAAATATAAATAAAAGTGCGTATCAAAATTTTCTAAAAAATGATTTTTGGATTTAAAAAAAAAAAATCAAAATTATTTTTTGAAAATTCGATATTTCGAAAACTGGTAGCAGATTTTTTTGTGAAGTTCAATTTTTAACGCAACATTAATAAATGCTTTAAATTGGCGTACCAATTATTTTTCTCAAAAATGTTAAAGAAATTTTATATATAAAAAATTAATTATTTTTAAAACCGCTCCTACGATTTTCAAAATTTTTTTCTCATAAATAAAGATTTATATGAGAAATCAGATGGTGTACATCGCGTTGGGTTAAAACGGATTCAAAGTATTTTAATCAATTTCTTTCTAATTTTGTTGATTTAAAACAATTTACCAGTTTAAATAGTATAATTTCCTTTTATGCATATTGCATAAGTGCAACACTAGCCTATATTGTTAATTTTTGTATACTCACATAATACCACCTGAAACTAAACTAAGATTTGGCAAATGGATAACATATATACTCCTATAGCTAATTTATTTCAGACTATAGAACCACAATGTGATCGCGCATAAGAGCAAGTTCGTGCGACCCAGTCGAGCATATTTTTTTTTAACGTAACGTGCTACATCGTAAAGTGTGACCTCGTAACGTCATACAGAGGAAAGCCCACGTTCGTATTTATCTCTAGCGTGGCATTGATGTTTACGCATCAATAAAATGAATGGTCTGACAAGCTGTGAAGAACCATCAGGGTCTTACGAATTATACTCATTACCATTGCCATTTGTTGTTGTTCAGCATTAATGGAGGTGACCTACATTTTTGTGCCAAATTCAAATGGATAAGATAGGAGCCAATTTATCATGTACTAAGACAAAACCCGATATCGATTTTTTGTGTTCAAAGAAGAAATGTAGCGATATGTCACGAGGAAACTGACTGGCTGAACACAATAGAAGCGCGTTCCAACAAGCGTTCCCACTTGTCAAAGTTAAAATAAATAAAATCTCGTTAAAGTGAATACAATGGAAAAGAGAATTTCGATTGTTTGTCATCGTTCTTACGCAGCATATTTAAAAATGAATTATACGAAGGAGCTCTTGATAGGGATTAAGGGTCAAAGAATGGTTCCAAGACAGACCAAAAAGATCAAATCATATAGAAAATAACTTTTGAATGCTCTCAATTCTGGGGTAGTGACATGTAAGTATGTTTATATGACAGGCATATTCAAGGAGAGAACAAATAATCGACATGCAGAGGGATAGCGTCACGTATAGTGGTTGGAGAATTCTATGGACTAACGAACATTTTGAAAGCTCAAGTGCTGAGTTGGCTTTATGTCACTTTATATCGTCGATATGTGTCAGAAAGCCAAGATCTCGGTCATATATTATGCCAAGGTTGGTAATTTCCATCACGATGGAAATAGATTTATTATATAATATAGAAAAGATAGATGCTTTTAAGTGAAAAATTTATTGATTGGCATTTAGAAATATTTAGCTCCAAGCTAATTTTTGAGGCACCAGACTGAGAAACTGTTGAAACCTAGTTTAACAAGAACAGAATCATGTGTCGAAAAAATATTGTTTGCTTGGTTCTCAAGAAAGGAGACTCTTTGAATTGCGCCAACTACAGAGGTATCAGTCTCGCTTAGAAGATAATTTCCGCCGCGTATTTCTGTGAACACCTGAAACCGTTCGTCAACAACCTGATAGGTCTATATCAGGGAGTGTGACTTCAGACCAAGAAAATCCAAGAAACGAACAAATATTCACATTACGGTAGATCTTGTAAAAAAAACCCAGGAACTTCAAATCGATACCCATCACCACTGCATCAATTTCAAAGCCGCGTTTGACAGAATCTATAGAGACGAGCTATATAGGGTAATATCTAGTTTCAGCGTTCTTGCCAAACTCGTCCGATTGTATAGGATGCCGATGGAGAACATACGCTGCCCCATCAAGGCCGGCAAAGATCTCACCGACACCTTTGATGTCAAAAATGAATTCAGACAAGGCGACGCACGTCACGCGCTGTCATGTGACTTCTTTTATATCGTTCTTGAAAGAGTAGTGCAAAACTTTGTCGTCAACACTATAGAGGCACAATCTGACAAAATTCCGTCTAATTACTCACGTATGCATCAGACGATATATTGACGCAATTGGAAGAATAAAGCGTGGTGTCAGCAGCGCTTTTTTGAGTATTGAGACGGAAGCGAAGAAAATGGGTTTTAGTGGTCAATGAGGATAAGACCAACTATATGCTGTCATCAAGAAAAAACATCCAACACCAACGTCTGGGACAGAACATTACTATAGACAGGAATAACATTAAGGTATTAGGGACTTTATCTACTTATGCATCGCTATCAACACAAACAACAATACCAGCGCTGAGATTAAACGAAGAATAACTGTTGCTAATCGCTGCTTCTTCGGGCTAAGAAGGCAATTGAGTAGAAAAGGGGCGGTGCAGTAGAGGAAGTCTGCGACTCAGTTGGCCCGCGCAAGTGGAAGAGGACCTCCACTAACTTGGCCAGTTTCGCAAGTCTTGGGACCGAAGTGGCTGGAAGAACCTTCTTGGTTGAGGTCCTGGTCCATACTTGATCCAAGCGTCACCTTAAGAATGTAAGTAAGTCAAAGAATTCACCTTGAAAAACTCTGTACCATCAGCCGACTGGGAGTGAAATATAGAAATGTTTGATGAACAGGTCGATATCACTACTGGCAAGATTGAAAAGAAGAAGACCTAACTGGCTTGCTTAGGGGCCCGGTTATAGGTTATAGCTATCAGGAAAACACAGCAGAAAAAAATAGGCCCTCACTAGTCAACTGATGAGTCCAAGTGAGATCGCCGGGACGAAACGCCAATTTTTATGGACTAAAGGCCGTTAAAAGCTATTTTGAAGAAAAAAATATTGTTGTTGATAATTGAATATGTCAACTTACACTTTTTAAAAATAAAAAGTTTTCGCAAGAAAATTTTTCCTTGGCGCAAATAAGTTTTCTTTAGAAAACATTTATTAATTTTCTTATTGAAATTTCTGTACGGAGAACGAATTTGCATCAGGAAAAATAATAATTACTTTCTAAAGGAACAGTTTTTGCGGGTTGTCAAATCTATGTTTTGGAAAAAAATTAAAAAAAGAAAATATTTTAGTAATAATAATAATAACTCCAGTAACAATTGAAATTAAATGTATGTATTCTATAGTTACCTCGGTAGAAATTGTTCTGCTTTTACCGGTAGGTGGCGTGATATTTGATCCCAATTGACTCCACATCACTCCGCATTTACTCAAGTTGACTCCACGTCAATCAGCCTTTACTCTGAATTAATTCGTTATTATATTTAATTTTTTTGTACAGCGCAGATATTCAATTTTTTGATAACTTGACCCCAGTACAGGTCAGAACCACAGCACCACTTATTGGAAAATTGTTTGGTTTACCCAGCATATTTATAGGTAAATTCTGCCAAAATTTATGTTCATAAATCTTTTTTGACTCAGAAAGAAAGGATAGTGTCAGCTTTCTTCTTTTTTTAAATGGTGGTGTGAGAAACATTTGAATTTAAAAAATTGCTTTGAATAATAGGTAACAATTCAATTGACAAAAAAAAACATAACGTGCACTAAAAAGAATCAAGGAAAATTTGTTAAAAATTCACTTAAATAAAAAAATGCGTATTCGCCCAGGTGTACCACAGTTTTATCGTCGTTTTAGAGATATCAACCCTACGACATAACGACATATTTAAGGCATAATTTTAGGCTGATCATAAGTTAAATTTAAAAATCGTGTTTTAACTTAACATTAATTTAGAATAACCACCATTTTTGAAGAAAAAAAAATTACAAAGCAGTGAATTGTGTATGGTGGTAAGTGTCGTTGTTGTTTTTTTAAAATACAAAAATTTTCCAATGTAGGCATGAACAAAAGAGTTCATTGAGAAAATTGGATTTAAGTGAATCTTCTTAACGCAGGGTCTGAGTGAGATTGGAAATAAACACTCAAAAAATCAACCAAAGCAAAGATTAAAAAAAAAATCAATCGAAATCGAACAAGAATTGTCTGCTTGGTCGTATTCCAACGGCGCGCGAATACGAATTTGAGATAATTATTTCATTCATTCCTTAAAATATCAGATTGTTCAACCCAACAAAAGATACAAATCAAAAGATACCAAAAATAAACCTAGAAATTTTCATAGATTAAACATTTTTTTCTCAAATATGGGTTAGTTTTTTCCAGTCATAAAATGGTCCACACCTTGAGCATACTTTTGTAGTCCACTTGATGAAATACAAAATTTTATAAAAGTTAAAATCTTGCTAATCTAAGTGCCAATCTAATAGCTAACAATAGCCGCATTTTTGCACATCAAAGCATTCCCCTGAATATCAAAAAGGAAATACCATTTATTTCAACACGTTTTATACCTATTATCACTGTAAAACCAATCATTTTCATGCCACTCCAAGAGTCACTTTTTGAATGAAAAAAAAAAAAGAATAAATAAAAATGTGACAAGTTGATTGTGATGTGCGCGGCTTAAGAACAAAGCTTGGTTCGATAATTTAAAAGCAATTCGCGCGCTTACCGGTGAACACAAAACAATGCCATCAACAACATACACCATGGAAGAACATAATTTTCTTCACTCACTATAATAACAATTGTGTGAATGGCTGATGGAACACACCATCTTAATTAATTCATTGACCCACAATCGTATTTAATACCCGCAGCAGACATTCTGCGATTTCATTGAATGAATGTTGAAGGCTTCTTTCTATCTCTAATGACTTTAAAAACCATTTTGTTACCGCGGGTGCATTCAGCCAATAGATGGGAATTCCAATTCACAGAATAAAGACATCTTATACCCGACCAAAAAAAAAAATATCAGTAGGTACCTACCTATACTCGACATCATTGAATCAGATTTTAAATGCCTGTACCGTCCGTCGCGTCGTGGTAATAGTTGTTTTGTTCCTGTAATGCTGCCCCGCTTCCATTGCCTGTCACATCTCATCCCAGATAATTTTAATCATCTCTAACAGAAATGCAATTAACCGAACATAAAATTGTAGCTGCACGCCGCTGACCATGTTTCTGCGAAGCAAGAGTGCCCCTCTCGGCCAAACTCAAGGATGCCAAGGTGAATTTCAACGTTGCTTCAAAACAAAAATGGAGATTTTTAAAGGGTTAACCAAAAAGGTTTGAACTGGTTCAAAATCAAACATTGAAGCCATTTGTAAAAAATGGTGGCACATTCACAATTTGACATTACTTTTGCCCCACGTTGTATAAAGGTAAGATCACACCCGGCGGAATTTCACTTCAACAGGACTACGCGAAGTACTCTACGACAATTTTTTTGATTTACCGCACTGCACTGCGACAGTATGCGGCACATCAAACAAAACTTTTATTAACAAGAATATTCATTCAACGTCGGAAACTCTCCGACGTCGTTATTTCATGAATGCGAATGCCCCTTAAAATTTTGTATTGATGTTGTAAACCATAAGCTCGTAAGCCATAGCTGATTCGGGCAATTTTATAATCCCATTGGAAAAAGTTTTCAACGTTAGCATCTTCGTTTACGACACAAATTCTTGTCGGAAAGTGTACGATTTGTTGGAAAAGATTTCCCCTACAAATTTTGACAGTTCGTTTACGACATCGAAACTTTCTGACGTTTGCGATGGTTTTCTGAAGTTGCATAATGTATTATGTGCCGTATGGCGCCACTCGCTATATCGCACTAGCGGTAAGTTCCCTTTCACAGGAGGAAACAGAGTTTCCAGCAACTTTCAGTTTGTAGGAGAAAAGACCACGAATTAGGTGGGGTGAACAAAATCTCCCCGGTCAACGATTGAGGAGATTTTTCGACATTCCTTCTCACACTTTACGTAATGTATGTTCAAAAAAGGGACTTTATATGGAAACAACAGAAAATCTCTTAGGATTTTGTTTCCTCGTGCAAAACGTACAAGAGATTTTAGAATAAACTACGAGAAAGCGTCAAAAAAACTTCAGCATCTTAGACTCTAGATCCAGACCTGCCAATTATAACAGTTTTGGTTTATATAAAAAAAAAAAATTTTTATGTGGCCCGAACGTTTTTATGGGTTTAGTACATGGAAAGTGACCGCCTCTGTCACAAAAAAGCTACAAACTTTTGGGAATGTCTGCGAAATAATTTTAGGAATTTTGGCCGAACACCATCTCCAACCCTAAGAACTCCATCGGAGAACTGGTCAAAAACCTATCGAAATCGTTGTTCGTAGAAGAAAGTGCCATGGCAGTGGATTGGTCACATGAATGGTGGCATGGTGACGACTTTATCGCGAGACAGGCAATAGACCCCAGAGAAAAACTTGACGCATAGAGTTTTCATACATTAGTGCATGTGACACACGTATTAAAATGTATGCTTCCAACTATTAATACTGAAAAGATATCATAAAGCAAAAATATGTTTATTAATAAGAAAAGTTATCAAGTGGACAAGTTTTCTATCTGTGTGCCAGATAACACGAGTGTTAAGGAGCGGATAGTGTTTTTTTTAATAGGGCTGTAATAACATCAATCTTCAATGCCTCGGTACGTTAAGGACTTGGGCCAGAAGAGCAAGCTTGTAGGGCCCAGTCTTACATTCCATTTTTTTTTTTGGTACAAAATCAACATTTTCCCATTAAATTCCAAATTAACTGGGAGCTTTGGTGAAATTCAGCCTCGTTGCCGCGTGCTGTTTGTATTGCCAAAGATATTTAGCGTCGTTAAAACGCATATCTGCTCCTCTTTTCTTTCTTTTTTTTTTGTTGCTGTGGGTAAGCTGATACGCGGATTTAATTGCCAACAATAATCATAAAAATTTTCTATCGACTTGTCGTCGGCGCAATGTCACCAGCCTCATCGATCGAATATCAATGTCCAAGGATAGCTTTTTATGGAATGGAGTTGAGACGGGGGCGCAGGCGGAAGGATGTGCCTGTGCATTGGCCATTCAGTTAATGTAGGTACTGCTGCTGCTTTCATTATAATGTGGGCATCAAGTTCAGAGCTGATTCGATTCGTATCTATCCTATAAAGACGTGTCGTTAGCATCAGCAGGGTTAGTCTTTGTAGTGATCTGGTTTCTGGTTTGGCCGCGTTGCGTTGGCTGCTCCAGCTCCATCAAACTGAATCAGCCAGCAGTGTACACTGCAAATCATCATCAGACACACTCAGACTCTGCGGTTCCATCTTTGGAATGAATTTCTGGGTCTACCTTTCATTCTGCAAACATTCCACTCCACTATATTTGTAGCTTGCATCTGGAATGATGCGGGGCTATGGCATAAAAAAATGAGAAGAATTAATGCAGAGGTGAAGTGGATGCCATAGAGTTGTGGTGATGCCTGTTTGCCTGATGGCTAGGTCTGATGGTGATGCAGTTACAAGCTGCAAAGAGAGATTCATTGAGAAAGGAGTGCTTTGTTGACGTCCATATATATCGAGTGCATATGGGTGAGGGTTTTTACGCACCACAGGCTTGAGAAGTGCAACATAATGTGAGAATACACACAATTATACACAACACGAACTTATGTATACCGACTCTGTGTGGCTTTTAATGAATGCATCCAACTGTTGATCGTTGTTTGGAATTTTGTTTGCCTAAAATCATTAAATGGACAGGTAAACATCATCAGGTTCTTTTCGCGATCGCGATTGCACTCTGATGGCTATTGAGACAAATCAAATCGTTAAAATTCCGCATTGACGGAGACATTAAGACTCATTCTTGTTTGATATTATGAATATAAAGATCATAACATAGGACAGTGACCTTTCCAAAGTTTTATTTAAAAATAGTTTGAAAGGTTTTTTGCTTGTCCATCAATTTTATATAAATTTTCCATCAGTCCATTTTTGTTTGGCCAGGAGCACTCGAGCTTATTTTAACATTTGGTGTATGTGGATATAATCATTGTATAATACAATAATTAAAGCATTGTATATGTTGTGTATGGCGTTCGAAGTAATTTATCATACAACAAAGTAATGAGGCAGACAAACCTCACTGTCCCCTACAATTCACATGCTTTGTCAATAATATCATGGATAAATCATTAATCACTTATTAAGTGGTTACCGATGTTGTAAACAAAACTGTCAACACTTTGTTTCACACTCTGGACATGGACAATCAATGAGGAAATACAAAATCTAAATCCGCAATAGCATGAACTTGAAAACCAATTATTTACGACCAATCGCATGTGCCTTGCATTTTCTCAGTCCTGTTGCGCACTGTCTACCACTGACCACGACCAGACACTAGACGAGAGATATAGAAAGAGAGAGAGAGAGAGGGAGAGCATATATACTATATACGACCACAATGAGATCATTTTAATTTTGCCTATAGATCACTTTTATGTTTTGTATCGAGTGTTTCTTTCATAATGTCACATATCACACCGAGAGAGTGTGTGACAGTAATGCAAATGAAGTTCAAACAAATCAGTCAGCTTCCACCACCCTCAACTTAGTTTAATTTAACTCTCTGCGAAGACCACAATGTCCTTCTTTTCTTTTATTTTCTTTGTTTTTTTTTTTTTTTTTTTTTGTTCTTCATAAATGTGACTTTTTATTATGATGACGAATCAAGTTTTACTCAAAATCGGGGGCGGCATGCGGAATATTGAATTTACAATGTATAACTCCGCTTGCGTCCTCGTTGGAGTTTTTTGTTATGACAGGCGGTAAATCATATCACTTCACTTTGTATATGTGTACTCCCTTCTGCAAGTTCTTGCTGGCTGGCTTTGCTGGATTTGACACGCGACTGTCATTACAAATGTGAGCGATGTAGGTACATGTATACATACGCATGAATGCACCAATACATTCCTCCATATTTTCCATCGTGCTATAGCTTTCGCTGTCAAAATGACACTTTTGAGCGCAGCAGACTCGAGGTTGTCATAAAACAATGCTATTGCAATGTTTTTTAATGTTCCATTTGTCAATAAAAAATAATATGAAATGCAAATTGTTTTAGGCGGACTCGGTAATTTCGCTTCCTAGATCAAGGCGAGTATACTCCTATATATGGTGGACTGGTGAGTATATGCTGACATGGAAGTGTCCGATCGATCCGAGCACAAGTATTTGTTTATATATTTCTATGAATATGATGACATTCAGCAGCAACAAACTGTAGGAAATTGTCAGCAATTTATATTCTAGTACTTTTTTCATATTGACATTTCAATAAATAAGTAATGTGGCTGCCCCTTTAAGATTATTACGATCGACAGTTTGACATTTACGTGATTTTCGATAGTTAAATTGGTAAGTTTTTTTTTCTGGAAGCGGCAGCGGGAGGTGCTTAGCTGTGTACTGGTGAGGCGCGGTTGGGGGCGAAATTCGTGTGAATCGCAAAACCTCTAATCCATAAAAACAAGGTTAGCATGAATATTAAATTGTAATTAGACAACAAGAGAGCACATGCCGACCGAAATGGTAAAATTATGGCTTTGGTATTATGTGGTTTCGCTGTAGCAATATAAATATTACAAGCAGGGGTCTAAAGGAGGATAGCCATAAATTTACTTTTTGGACCGGTGACACACCTCGAGAGACTTGAGACACCTGGTAAATTGATCGTTATCATTGTTTATGATTGTGCTCTGCAATGGTGGTTGTTACAAGCTTACAACAGTTTCCTTAAAGGAGTTTCAATCTTGAGGTAGGTATAGGTACTAGGTACCGTCTGCTAGTGGTTTTGTTTTGCCATACTTCTTTTTTTTTTTGTATTTTAAGTTGTTGATGATCTGGTTTTTTGTTGTTGTTGACGAGGTGGTGGTATTGGATGCAGTCAGCCCAGAGAACCAGAGTTATAAGGTACTCTACTCATGTGTCATGCGGCTTGTGTAGCTACATATATATAGCGGGGGTAAGGAGTTTTTGACCTTACTTGTTGGCTCAAATTTGCGTGTAGGCTTGATGCGTGGGAAACATGAACGAGGTTCATGTGAAATTTGTGCCTACTGCGCATATTTTTTTTTTTAATAATTTGCAGTTTAATTGTAAGAGATCACAACTGTGTTAATAGTTGTTAGGTTGTTTTACGAGTTTAAGTTGGATTTAATGTTTATTCAAATTTGACGTTTGAATTTAGGTACATATAAAGAACACTGTGGAAGAAGTGGAACATTGATTTTTTGAGACTATTTTAACATAAAAAAATATGCACGAAATATAACGACTGTAGTGTAGCTTAACCATGAAGATATACATATGTTAATGGTTCGTTAATGTAATGATATCTTTTATGAGAAAATTGGTGTCTTTGTTGAGTTACCTAATATGCACATTAAGAAATTATTCACATCAAGCCGAATTTTCATATGAAAATTTCTACCAATAACAAGTCAACAGCGGCCCTTCGAACCAACTCCTAAAAGAGTTAAATCCCAATGAATTAACTCCAGTGAAAATTTGGCACTTCTTTCATATGAGCTAATTCCTAATTTTAAACTGAATTAAGTCCTATCTAACTAACTAGTGGCAGCTTTTTTCGAAAAAAATTAAACCAAATTATGTTTATTAAGTAACAAAATTATTCCTTCTAATTTCTATTTAAACAATATTTGTGGCGCCATCTGCCATGCAATCACCGCATCCAATTCCTCCTCTGCACCAACCTTAGAGTAAAGTTCAACCAGTTTCTTAAACGAAGAGTATTTTTATATTTTTTTATTAGGGTGTGATTACATTTTAAATTAGATTTATATTTTATTTCACTGTTGAAAGTCCAAAAAGCCAGATAAAAGTTCGAAAGCCCGCCAGTTAGAACTCAAATGTTGCACAGTAAAAATCTACATTTCCCAATGGTTTTTTATCTCAGTGTCTATAGGTACTGTAACTCTTGCATCGATAAAATCATTCGAGAAACGATGAAAATTGAAACATATCGTATGAGTTTTGTTCCATTTTTCATCGTTTCTCGGCCAATTTTATCCATGCGAGAGTTACAGAACGTATTTTTGTCGTTCGTATCTTAACTCCGTTATAATTACTAAAAACTGAAAATATAGTATCTAATCCTCGGTCACGAAAAAGGAATAATTAACATAAAATTAAAAAAAAAATCAATATTAAATCAAAACGAACTAACTTCCAATTTTACTCAATTTGTTGCTTCACCGGAAAAATAAAAAATGAATTAACTCGCACTTTTTCTCTTTGTGACTTAGTTCGCGTTATGATGGACTTACACGACTGATAAATTGGCATTTTTCTGTCAGTATACTGCCAAAAGAATTCTGCCAGTATTGTGACACTTAACTGCCAGAATACTGTCAATTTGTCAGTCGTTTAAATCCAGCATAAGTTGCATAAACTGTCACTAAAACAGAGTGACAATTCATGCAACAAAGTAAGAAAACATACCATTTTCACGTTTGTTATTGGGAGCGTTGATATATATGAATTTTTAGAATTCTGAATTTTTGGAGCTTCTGATGGGTCATTTGGATAAAAAGTTCTGAAAATTCAGATAAAATCTAACAACTTTTTATGACAGCTGGGCAATCAGAAGCTCTAAAGATTCAGATATGCGTTGAACGCGCTCATTGTCTAAGTGACATATGATACTTAAAAGATAAAGCCTAGTACGCAGATCTAGACAAAATTAACTCCCATATAAAATTTTTCCCAGGGCAAATTTTATCTCGGAATATTTTCCAAGCAGTACGCAGCTCCAGCGCAAAATTTGGCAGTTGTAACCGCTGTACACGAAAAGGTAAACAAAAGTCTCCACATCATTTTGCGTGGAAAAACAATGCGCTAAGCATTATTTAGCTGGACAAATTTTGCCCAAATCTATTAAATAAACAACCAAGGACCTATTAATAAAACAAAAATAAAATAAAACCGGATAATGGACTACTTAGAATTTTTTTCGTTTCTCCAACTTCAAAAATTTGCTTGACTTTTGGCAAGTGTTTGTAGAGATTAAAATTGTAGAGATAATATCTCCGTACTAGGCTTAAAATAGGAATTTTATATTTATTTAACTTTAATAAAATGTTAAATAAAAATGTTACCTCGTTAAAAATTTGGAAAATCCTTCTTTTAAAGTAGCATCATACTAAAACTGCATTAACATCATACTAAATCGTTTAAAATTTTGCTCCGTTGTAATTAAAGTTTTCAAAGTGTAAATTTTAGAAAACAAGAAAATAATGTTCCTAGTTGATCATGATCATCAGTTCAATGAAACATTGATTTTATCAACCAGCGCGGCGGCGCACTCACTGTCCGTGTCCATCTTCGTTTCCATCGTCATCATCATCGTCCATTCATGGCATCAATGTCAATGTGCCACCTGAGACATCCGCTCCGCACATCACCCCGACCAGAGCAACCAGTTCGCAATTTGTTCTCCCTTTTGCGCTACGGAAGTTGTACACAAC
This sequence comes from Leucozona laternaria, assembly GCA_932273885.2. Lineage (NCBI taxonomy): Eukaryota > Metazoa > Arthropoda > Insecta > Diptera > Syrphidae > Leucozona > Leucozona laternaria. Next base: position 29,116,364 of record OW026368.1, on the reverse strand, counting down.
CATAGGACCAGCCATATAGCCATCATTATCATCTGCGCAGGCATCAGGCAACCATCAACAATGCCTTGAGGAAAAAAAATTGAGATGTTCATTGGCAAAAAGTGCGCACAATTCCCAACTGGGATACCCTTTCAGACATTCGGACTTTGCTCGCGTAATGCACCATCTTGCACGTATAGAACCACAATTGCGATTTGAGAAATCGCAACCGACTATACGACAAACTATACTAACGACGGACGACGACGACATTTTTTTTTTTGGTAAAAGTTCTCCTCCATCAGAAGAACGTCATCTGCAAATGGGATTTCTATTAAAGATAACTCGGATGAGAAGGACAAAAACTCTATATGTGAATTAATTTCAGAAGCACACAAGGAATAGTGAAGTCAGCCGAGAGCCAGCCAGTGCCCAGTGCAACGTGTGCGTGAAAAAAAAAGTTGCAAAATATAATTAATAGTCGAGAGGACTGAGGAAAATATTGCTGGCCTAACGTGTCATTCTTGTGGTATATCTTTGTTGATTATCTCTGAGTGGTGTAGAGAAGAGAGGTGCACAACAACACAAGATTGCGCGCACAGTGCCAGTCTGCCATCAGTGTACATTGTACAATGCCCATAGAGCGGTATAGGTACGCGGTACACGGAATCTGAGTCTGACAAAAACCCGGACAAAAAAGTCAGCTTGTCTTAAGAATGGCGCGAGGATGCCCCTAGAGAGCATCATTGCCACGCACTGATCACACAACTGGAATACGTAATCGTTTATTGCGCGCGCTTCACTAAACTGATGTGCATTGTGCACACCGAGAGTATTGTAAGCGAGTGTGCGTGATGGAAAATTCATTACGGATTAAATGAGTCTGGTCAAAAGGTGGATGACGGTGACGGGATCGGGATCGGGGTGAGAGCTCGTGCCATGTTTGTTTTCAAGATTAAATGTATGAGATAAATGATCTTGGGCTAAAGTTCAAAAATATGAACTTATTAGTCGAGGCTTATAAGTCTAAAGGTTAAATTGTTTATATAAAAATAATGAATTAACAGATAAAGAAATGAACCTCTATGTACGCCCTAGCCCTAATCAGCCAGTTATATGTAGTTCTCATTGAAAATTTTAGTTTTTAGTTTTGAGTGACCATAGTGATTATTTTGATTCTCAACTTTATATTTAAAATTTCAATGATCATCAGTAGGTAGTTAAGTCATTGAAATAATAAAAGTCATTTTATGTATGTTTTTTTTTTATTTATTTTTAGACTGCGTTTTCACGTTGGAGTTTTTTTTTTTTGCTAACTCGATGCTTGGAAACTTGGAAGCCTTCCTGAGAAATCTAGAATAGTTTTCATGGGATTAATAAAATATAACATTCATATTTTAACAAAAAATGTTCGCGTGATGCTAAAGACAAAAAAAACATTTGTTTGTTTTAAATCAAGGTTTCCAGGCACTAACGCCCGGTTAGTAGAAATTCTATAGATGAGCTTCTAGGTAACAATTAAGTTTTCCTTTTGCTAAAATAAAAGATTAATAATTATTAAAAACATGTTTTTTGATTAGTTTTGTTCAAATATATAGGGTTGCCAAGACCATCATCATCATCGTCGGCTCGACAACCGGGGTCCGGTCCTGGCCTCCTTCAACAAGTCTCTCCACCCATCCCGGTCTCGAGCCGCCGCCATCCAGTTGCGCATCCCAAGGCTCCGGGCGTCCTGGTCTACGCCATCTCTCCAGCGCAAGCATGGTCTACCACGCTGTCGTCTACCATAGAATGTACCACAAAGAACTTTCCGAGCAGGTTCCTCTTCGCTCATGCGAGCTAGGTGCCCTGCCCACCGGAGTCTACCGAGCTCAATTTTTGTCACGATATCTGCTTCAAGGTAGATTGCGTACAATTCATGATTGTACCGTCTCCGGAATCGTCCTTCCTCACAAATAGGGCCAACAATTCTCCTTAAGACTTTTCTCTCGAACGCGGCTAAGAGGTCGGAGTGCCTTTTGCTAAGCACCCAAGTCTCGGATCCATATGTGAGTACTGGCAGGACCATGGTCCTGTACAGCAGCAGTTTTGAAGTTATGGTGAGATTTCTGGATTTGAAGAGCTTTGACAGACTATAGTAGGCTCTGTTGGATTTGAGAAGCCGCCCGCGTATTTCTTCTTCTATATTGTTATCGGATGCTACTATTGACCCAAGGTATTTAAAGGATTGCACCACTTCAAATTCGTGCTCCGCTACCTTGATTGTTTGACCAACTGTTCCTCTCGCATTCGACGCCACCATGTACTTTGTTTTACCTTCACTAATGTGCAGCCCCAGATTTTGTGCCGCCTGCTCGATCTGGATGAAGGAATCATGTACAGCTTGCTCAGTTCTTCCGATGATGTCGATGTCGTCTGCGTAAGCCAGTATCTGGCTGGACCTGTTGACGATGGTCCCTCTTGTTGCCGTGCCAGAGTCACGGATTGCTTTCTCCAACGCCAGGTTGAAGAGGAGGCAGGCCAAACCATCCCCTTGTCGGAGTCCATTAAAGATGTTGATTGGTTTGGATAGCAATCCGGCTATTTTTACTTGGCTTGTTACGTTGGTCATGGTCAACCTACATAGTCGTGTCAATTTATTTGGGATGCCGAATTTTCTCATGGCTTTGTAAAGTTCTACCCTGGCTATGCTATCGTAGGCGGCCTTAAAGTCTATAAACAGGTGGTATGTTGGGATGTTAAATTCTAGACATTTTTCCATCGCCTGCCTAAGGGTAAAGATCTGATCAGTTGTTGATTTGCCTGGAATGAAACCACACTGATATTGTCCGATGATGGTTTTAGCGTATGGGGTTATCCGGTCTTGTAGGATAGAGGAGAGTATCTTATAGGCGGTACTCAACAACGTGATACCTCTATAATTGCTGCACGTTGTGACATCTCCCTTCTTATGTATGGGGCAAATTATACCTTTTCGCCAGTCTTCTGGAATTTCTTCATGCTCCCACACGTGCACTATAATCTCATGAATTGCTTGACGTAAAGCTGGCCCACCGTGTTGAAATAGTTTGGCTGGTATACCATCGGCTCCCGGGGCTTTGTTTTTCTTTAGCCGGCCTATAGCCTTCTCAACCTCTTCTATGCTTGGTGGCAGCAACATAGGGTACTCTTCTTGAAGTAGTGGAGCCTCCACTTCTGCAGTGAGCTGACCATTTAGCAATTCATTGAAGTACACTTCCCATCGCTCCAGTATGCTTTGAGGATCGGTGATCAGATTTCCCTCTCCGTCCTTGCAGTATGTGCAGCGTGGTGTGTACTGCGTCATGTTTCGGACGGATTGGTAGAACTTCCGCGCCTGGTGCGGACCTCGATCTCGGCTTTTCTCTATTTAACAGATTATGTTCTTCTCCCAGGCTGATTTTTTCTGTCTGTGAAGCCGTTTTTTAATTCTTCTGAGCTCTTTATATTCGTCTTCGCGTGCCCGCGTTCTATGAGATTGTTGCATTGCTCGGTACGCAACATTCTTACGTTCAGTCGCTAGCTTGCATTCATCATCAAACCAGCCGTTCCGATTTCTACGACTGCTGCCTAAGATGGAGTTGGCAGTACTAATGACAGTATTCTTAAGGCGACCATGCGACCATTAAAAACTATGCAACCCTGTTTTTCAGTTTGGATTTGGTTTTATCCTTGAACCCCATGAGCTTAGTTATGGTTAAAAATGCATCAGAAATTACCCGCTTTAAAAAGTTTCTATATTTACTTTTTTTACGACTAATCGGATTCGATTTAAAAAATATGTACGACTTGGTTGGATGAACTTGCTCTTGTGGTTAAATATTGGGTGTAACCCCACATTGAAGATGCATGATGTACCTATATATTCAACGAGAAAATATTGAAAGAGTCAAAAGCACTAAAAAATTGATTTTTTGTTTGATTTTTTTTTGTTTTTAAAAATAGTTTTTAAAGATTCTTAAATGTATTATTGTTTAAATTATTGATAAGCATCAGATTGCCAAAATTATAACAAAATCGGCCCAACCATGGCAAAGATATACGCAAATAACCCAAAAATAAGATCATTTTCTCTAAAAACCTGGAATTCCTAATTCCGTAATGTGAATTTTTTTGAGAAAAACCTGAAATGCAGTTTTCTTAAAATTGACTTGGTTATTACAGGTACGAAGTTTAATCAAAATCGTTAGAGCCGTTTTCGACAAAATTTGAAGAAACCAAAACATTTGTATGGCAGCTACCCGTTCTAGATGAGCTAAAACAAAAGTTCTAATTTCGCCTTTATGAAATCACATAAAAATGCTCTGTACCAAATTTCATGCAAATCGGTTGACCCGTTTAGGCTCTAGTTCAAATTACAGTGGACGCACCGACGCACAGACGCACAGACCGACGGACGGCATGACAAAACCCACTTTTTTGGACTACTCGATTATCGTAGTGTTAGTTTTGGTTATAACCTCGAAATTTGTTTTTACACGAAACCAATACTTGCCCTATTGATCAAGTAAAAAATGGTAGGGACTACGGTGATTAAGCGTTGCCGTTCCACACATCAAAAATTGTACTATTTCTGGCTAAAGAGAGCGCTTGAATGAGAGTATTCTTCTGACTATTTAGTACCAGGTTGACGTATGTCAGATGACAGCGTTTTGTCGGTTGAATTCAAATAACAAGGTTGCCCATGTGTTATTTTTATTTTAGTTTTGGTAGATGGACATGTTTTTTATTATTTTATTAATCTTTTAACTGACCAAATAATTTGTATAAAATATAAATCATTTAGCAAAACTGTTTCTGAGGAATAAAATATTAAATTAAATATTACATATATCTTGTAGGTATATTTTGGTGTATTTTGAAGAAAATAACACAGTGAGCTTCATAATTTAATGTATAATTAAATAATTTTTGTTTTGTTTTTATATTAATAAACTTAAAATTAGTAGGTTTAATTTGTTTAAACATTTACTTTCATGAGTTGTGGATTCTTGAAAATGTTGATCAAGATTGATCATTGATCTACGGCAACCCTAGTCGAGTATAATTGTGACGTTTGGCCCGAATTAGTGCAAAGTAGTGCGCAAATCGTTTCCGACATTTTGTCAAAATTTGGGATTTAGCCAGATTTAGTGGGAAAATTCGGGGAACAGACCTATTGTGTGGACAGCGAAAAATCCGATAAGGTTCGCTTAAAAAGCTTATTTCTTGAGTTATATAAATCGTATTTTCAAGATTAAAGTTTTCTAACTTATTAAAAATGACACAGTTTAATTTTTTTATTTTTTAACAAAATAATTTAAGTGATAATAGCTCCTGAAAATCTTTGAAAAATCGCTATTTTCAACCCCCTAGCCTCACCATCAGTGCCGAAAAAATCCTGTCAGCTCTTAGACCAGATTTTTTTAACGGTTTTTTTTTCTTAAAATATTTTTTATAAAAGTTTTGAGCTTTTAATAATTTCTTCGAAAACTATTTATTGAAATAATTAAATTCAAAAACAAAATAAAAGAATGGATTTCTGACTTTTAAAAAGTCTAAAGGGGGACATAAATAACCCAACCTAATATGCAATTTTTTTCTCGTCTAGACCTTTCCTTCAATCTTTTTTTAAAAATCTAATCTGTTGCTTAAACTATGTAGCACATTTGGTTGAGAAGGAGAAAAATTGAGCCTAGTTTATTTCCTCTTTTCCGCAATTACTTTTTTTTTTGTTGAGGTATTAACTTACTAAATTAATATAATGGTATCTTAGCCCGAGGTATAGGCTAACTATTTTATTTTACTTACTTTATATCGAAGCTTTCATTTAAATTCATATTTGGATACAAACCCACATGTATCGGACATGATGTTGACTTGCATTCAAAATGTAGATGCACAAATTGCATAGATTTCTTGAAGAATCATAGAAATCATGTTTCTAATCCTTATTGGGAGATTAGACTTCTATAATCAGAGGTAGGTAGACATTCGAGTAGGCGATAATTCCGACATACAGCCTACATTATGGTACTCGCTGGCTAAAGTTATATCAAGCTGCTTCGCAAAAGGCATCATACACCTCACATACGAAACCACTCATCCTCATCATATGAACAAAATTATAAATGCGACACGAGGGGAGACGTTAGGCAGACGTTTCTATGAATGAGTAGTTTTTTACGCGCGTCGGCTGAGGCACGCATCCGATAGTGCGGATAGTGCGTAATTGGCGCTGCATGACATCTTGTGTGCGCGCAACGCACCACATTCTGTCTGGGCGCCAGTAGACCAAATTTGGCCATGGCCTCATGTTTAACTGCGATTGGAATTAGAAATGTGCACGCAGTGTCGCCGGACATCGCTGCATCATCGCGCATCTTATATAGTAGTCGTGTCGTGTCATAAGTGTTCTTTGATGTTTCTTCAACTTTGTCGCCGAAGAGCGAGGAGTGCGACCATCAGGAAAATAAATAAAAAACGCGCTCAACATAAAAAAAAACTTGTTCTAACTTTGTTTGGAACTAGAACTAGACATCTAGGATCCGCAATTGGTTACATACTAAATAACCAGTAGTTTGGCGTCTCAAAAGAACAAGTCTCTGGGCGCTCGTGCTATACCCATTTGCGGTGTGTGGAGTCACTTTTTTGTTCCCATTTCTGACATTTATCCTTCAATTTTAATCAAATGTGGCGCTTGAACGCTGCCATATAATCGCAATGCGGATGAGAGAAGACTATAAGCTTAAGCATACCACTGGATGGATGGATGTTCGATTTGAGAGTCGATGATGGTGATGGGTAGGGATATACATATATATAGATGCCTCGCTGCCAAATAGGGAATCACTCTTCAGAGATTCCTGATTCACAATTATGACGAAGATAAAAGTTGATGGTAATCGAGATGGATTTATGTTGTCCTGCAGGAAACGCTGTTGACATCGACCGTTTCGTTTTACCGTCAATCGTGTCGGCACAAATTCTCAGAATGAAGTTGCAAAAGCTGACTGGCATAATGAAATATGAAACTTTGTTTCAAATTTTCAGCCTCTAGCAAATATGTACTTCAGTTTAGTTAAAGACCTGTTAGTCTGTTATAAAAAAAAACATTATTTTTTTTTCTGAAAGGGAAGTTCTCATTAAAGTGTCATTTGCAACAACTGGGTGTTCTAAAAATTTAACTGTTTTTAATCTAAATTTGTTGTTTTTTTTTTTAAATTTATCTAAATGTACACAATCCCCATAGTTGGGCATGTCTAATCCCACAAAAGATTACACCAAAATAAGGCGTGTTATTTGTTCCGGATTTTAAGACCTTTCTGTTGAAGATCCTTCAGAACTGAAGTTCTAAGCTTTTAATAATTAGAATCAAATTGATTTTTTTTTTTCAATAAAATCGCATTTTTTTTTAACTTCCTACTGATTTTCGAAGATTATTAAAAATAAAAAGTGGGAATTTTTACACCAAGAATAGAAGCTATTAAACCTAAGAAGGTAAAAATTAAACAACCAAAATTTTTTATTTTGAAACTATTGTGCGAAAAAAAAACTTAAATTTTAATCAATTTAGAACCATCTATTTTAGTATGTGAAATTTTTCTAAAACCATACTATCTCTGACAAGTAGCCGGCAGACTTACCATTACTGTGCAAAACTGACAAATTCCAACTTCGAAAGAAAAATAAATAAATGGATTTTCAAGAAAGAAAAAGAAATAATTTTTTTTAATTCCAAATGGATTTTCAAGAAAAAATTGTTCTTGTTTTTGTGGTACTTTAAGAAATCAATGATTCAAAGACGGTGTTCACATTGGACTCACTCCACGCGACTCATATTGACATTTCTTTGTTTTATCTCACTCCAACTCATGATGGGAAAGAGAGAGTCTAGTGAGGCAGGATTTTTTCAAAAAAATCAAAAATCGTGCCTCACTTTCTAATATAGTTGTGTAGAGTGAGATAAAAGAAAGAGATGTCAAAATGAGTCGCGCGGAGTGAGTCCAATGTGAACACCGTCAAAAACGCTTGTTTGGAAAAATATTTACTAATTGTCACTTCTTTTTCAGTGACTCAAAATTAAAGAAAAAGATACACGTGCTTTTGATGAGATTTACATAGTTCATACAATTATTAATATATGTCGCAGCTTAAAAATAGCCTTAAAATAAAATTTTAAATGGGGTTTCCATTGGTTAATTCAGATTTCATTTCAAAAAATTATTTTCTATTGGCGAACGGAATACGATTTCAAATTGATTGAATTTGTATAGGTTTGTTTCTGTGTCGATATTTCAAAAAATGTTCATCCCTCGATGTATACTTTTAGAAAAGAAAAACTGAGCGTGATGAAGTAAAGGACTATTTACATCAGAGCGACCAACGACCAGCGAATGAACGAACATTCGTATATTTTAACATTTCTTTCACATAACCACCAAGAAAACAGAAACAAGAGTGATTTTGAGGTTAATCAAGTGACTTTTAGCTCACGAACAATTTGTTCGTTGAAGTGTGGATCGTATATGTGGAACGCGAATTAGAGTTTTTTTTTTGTAACAATCAGATTGCAATTCGTGACGTTCAATTTTTTTTTATCAAATTTAGATATCTTACTTAAGCAATTAAAAAGCTAATTTTATAGTATCTAAACATTATAATAAATTGTATTTGTACAGTTTTGTTTATAATTTTTGAAGAATTTAGGTTATATTAATTGTTTTAAATCACATTTATTCGTTCTTTCGCTAGTTGTTGGTCGCTCTTGTGTGAATATTCCTCTACCCGGAGGCCACACGAGCCAGTACTGGCAAGCAAGTTGCAATACATGCACATTTTTTCACTAACCCATATAAACCCAAGCAACTTGCTTGTCAACTGGCTTGCCTTTTTCGAAACCAGTTGAGCAGCCAGTAGAGAAGCAAGTAGGGCGTTCATTTTTTTAACTATAGTCAACAATCATCGTTCCTTTTATTAAAATTTCTGAATTAATTAGATTTAGTTTGGAATTTGATTGCATTTTTAAAATGTTAAAATTCACTTTCATACGAAACTTGATATTGCTTGACAGAATATTTGACGTTTGCGAATATTTCGTTACAAATCACCAAAAAGCTCTAAAATTGCCTTTTTTCAAAAAATAAAATTTCAATTTTTTCGGATTTTTAAAAGGGTTTTTTAATCCATTGACAACGTAGACATCCTTGAACGGAATTTGAAAGTTTAGTGATTGACAGAGAGGGAACAAATTATATTTGATCCTATCTAGAATATTTCGTTCCAAATGTCAACCGATTGCCCTAATGTGGTTTTCGTTTCAACCATTTCAGATTTGGGTGTCAGATCTTGAATTTTACTGGCAAAAGGAACAGAAAACGTGAATTTAGTTTGTTTTGCAATTGTGTGAGTGCCACTTTTGAAATAACACTGATAAATGTCACTTTTCTTTGAAGTGTGTGCAAGTGCGTGTGAAAATCTGCAAAAAAATCTTGCTAAAAATCGAGATCTGCAAAATTGACTTCAGATCGACAGAAATTTCGATTTTTTTGGTCGAAAGGAAAGGAAAAACTTGTCACAAATCAAAAAAATCAAAAATAAATCGATTTTTTTGGTCGAAACAAAAACCACATAAGAATCCATTTTTCCGGAGCGGAAAATAAAATGGAAAAAAATTCGGATTTTAAGAGGTTTCTTAATCCATTGACATCGTATACAACCTTCAATCGAATTTGAAAGTTTTGTGCTTAACAGACGGATAGCTAACAAAATGTATTTTGACGTCTGTAGTTTTTTTTTTGTTGGTACATGAATTTTAGTTAAAGTATATGTTATTCCCTCTTATGTTTCGTTGTCCATAATTTCAATTATTAAAGTTTGTTAACCATTTTTGCATTTTCCTTTAATATTCGTTCCAAATGTATTTTGATTTTTTCAATCCATTTTGTTTGAAAGATTAACCAAAGTTGTTTACTATCGTAGAGAAAAAGAACGACCTGCTTGCAAGCAACTTGCTTGGCAAGTGGAGTGCCACATACGTCACAGCCAGTACACAGATACGAATTTGGCAGGCAATGTATGAACCCAACTTGCTTGCCAGTACTTGCTCGTGTGGCCTCAGGGTTACTGATTAATTTTTTACTATATGAGCGATTATTTGTCACATATTTTCAACTCGATTTTCACAAACTAAACACATTTTCAAACTGACAGCATCTGAATCCAACATTTTTTTCTTCCAAATTTTGACAGTAAAACTGAGAAATCCTATTCATGAAACTGAGCCCTCTGAGATCTCATTTTCCTGAAAAAGTTTTTGTAGATTTTTAATTGATTTTGCTTGGTGAGATCATGGCGAATAATGAAGTGTCAAAACATAATTTGCCCACGAAATATTTAAGAAATATAAACTTCAAAAATAATGTCTGGATATAATGTCCGAAATAAATATTTCCAATGGAGGCGCCTAAGGAAAACAAGAAATAAATTTCTGTTCAAGATTTTCTAACGAATTTAAAAATTCCTGGAGCGCGTGCCGTGTCAATTTCGTATTTTCATATTCTTTTAAATCTGTTAAAAGGAAGGAAACGACGGTATTTCTTTAAATATAACCTGCAAAATAATAAAACGCATTTGCTTAACTGAAGTCGACAGTTTTATAATCTAGTTCAGTTTTGAAAAAGTAAACCACATTATCTTAACTTTTTGTTTGTTATTCCATCTGTAATTCAACGCATGGAAGTTTCAAGTTTGCAGTTGGCTCACAGTTTCCACGGGTAATATCCTCCATGTACTTTCCCGAAAAAGATCTTTTAATTGAAAAAAAAAAAAATTGAAATAGAGTCAGCAATTTGTTATTTCCCTCGGTTGCCTAAAACAGCAAAGTTGTTTTCCAAGCTATCTTCATTGAGATTTTTGGACAAAAAAAACTTATCATTATTTAAATTTTAATTTTATTTAGTTTTGTATTGAACCTTTATTTACATCTTAAAAATAATAGTTTTAATAGAATATTTTTAATTAAGACTAACGACTGCAACTATATACATATATGAATCAACTTTTTTCAGTAACAACAAAATTCTTTATGTTAAGACCAAACCATTGATTTTGACTATCCCAAAAATCCGATTTTTTTTATTATGAGGCTTTATTTTTTGAACATGTAAAGTCTTCTGAATTCGAAATTATATTGAATTAAATATGAATTTATTTCAATCGTTTGAAAATTAGCAGTATTCTGGGGGGTCATTCCGTAATTCGATTATCGCCACACGATATCGTTTTGACGATAGCTTTACTTCACGTAAAAGCGATAATCACTATCGACTGGACGATATCGTCTTGACGATCGAAAATTTGCTCTCCGTAACTCAAAAATCGTCAAAACGTTATCGTTAAATCGTTACCGTTTGAACGATACATATTTAGCTATCGTCTTGCGTCGTCTTGTTTGTTTTTCGAAACAATTTATGCATTTTATCATATGTAGGGTTTTTCAATAAGGGCGCGTAGATGTTTTCGGTTGATCCTGGGATAATAGACATGGAAAACAACCATGTAAACCTTAAAATGGGCGCAACGCACGTATCGTTGCCTATAAGATTTTTATATTAAAGTTCTTTCAATTGGACTTGTCGTTCAATCGTGTGACTTGCCATGATGATTTGGCATCAGTAAATAATAAACAAAAGATTTAATAGATGTCACCGTCAAAATCTGCCCGCTGCAATTGAAAACCCTGTAATTAGTTATATGTATGTAGTTTGAAGGATAGGTGGATAACCGATTTGTTTAGGCGACTTCACGTTTTGCCCTCACTTTTCTTCACTTCTTCTAAATAAAAATTGATATTTTTGGGCGTTACTGACAAAAATAAATTACAGAATTGTCATTTATGACAATGATTGAAAAGTCAATCCTTCTCAAACTGTGATTTATAATAAACGATTGTCGAGACGATAGTGATTGTGTTACGTGAAGCAAATTGATGACGATATCGTGCACGATTATCGTTTAGACGATTATCGTTTTAAAAACTACGGAATGACCCCCCTGTATATTCAGTATAGACGTCAAAACAAAGCTCTTTACCAAAATTCGGCTTTTTCGATTTTTTTTCCGAAGTGAAAGTCTAATTTTCGGGAGTGGCTCGAAATTGTGGTTTGAAAATTCTGTTCTTCAAAATTCATTAGAATTGATTTTTCTAACAAAACAAAATGAGTTACACCACTTTTGCTTTTATAGCCTCCCTCAATTACTGTCTTAAGCGGGATATACATTGTTCAAATGCTTGTCATGCATAGAGAGTGTATTAGTAAAAAATGAAACACGTATACATTGTGTGTATGCTTGAAGCAAAATCAAAATGTTTTGATTTTTGTTCAATCAGATAGGCAGAATTGAAATAATGTATATTTGAGAATGATTGCTTGATCATGCATAGGCATATTTTCGCATAGAAATTTAAGTAAAAATAAATGATTGAAGACTCATGCATGAAGTGTGTATATGCAACGTCAAAAAAAAGTATTAATACACTCTCACATGCATGACAAGCATTTGAACAATGTATATCCCGCTTTAGACAAAAGAGCAATCTTAAAACTAAATAAAAGAAATTTTCCCAATAATGTAGGCTAAGACAAGTATGAGAAAATTGCTTTACGAAATTCTGCCAATATTAAAAAGAAGTTTTGGAAAATGCTAAAAGGGGCACGCTTTTTTACATTTAGCAAACATTTTTTTAATTGTTGGCATATTCTTGTAAAACAGAGTTTTGAAAATCAGATTTGCGAAATGCAAATTTTAACAAGCAGAATTTTTTAAGCCGAATTTAGCAAAAAGAATTTTTGATCCTGCCAGAATTTTGACCCAACCCCTAATTTTCCAGAAAACAAGATTATAGGCTCAAATAATATAAAATAAAATAAAATAAAATAAAATAAAATAAAATAAAATAAAATAAAATAAAATAAAATAATATAAAATAAAATAAAATAAAATAAAATAAAATAAAATAAAATAAAATAAAATAAAATAAAATAAAATAAAATAAAATAAAATAAAATGATATAAAATAAAATAAAAAAAAAATTAAAATAAAATAAAAATACATACAGAGAATCATTAAAAAAGGCGTAAGTATTAGATGGACAATTTTTTTTGAAAGTTAGGCAAAAAAATTTAACATTGATTATAATTTGAGCCCTTTTGATCGAAACTTGAAGTTAAAGGTCTTAAAGTCAGTGAGAAATGACAAGCTTCATTTCGGGTATAACTGTAGGGGATTATTGAGAAGGTTAACATTTCCTTCTACAAAAAAGTTAAAAGATCATATACGAGTATTCATTGAAATTTATTTTAAGATAACATGACCAATTTCTTAGCCTTCCATACCTTGACTGTTAATTTCGAATGAGGTATATCTATGCACTATAAGCAAGGTTTTTTTATGTTGACAGAACCAACTTCTATATATACGTAGATTTATAAAAAAATACAAAAAGAAAAAAAAAATACATTGAATTTTTGAACAACAACAACAACTTAAAGGTGCTACCACCAATTATTTACGAATTCATTTATAATTCGCTTATTTTGGCTAGAGATACAGCTGTTTCAAGGGGTGCCAATAAGCCAGCTATAATCAGTCTCCTCTTATTAGTGGTGCTGAGCTTTAATCCAATTTTATTATGAAAAACTTTCTACATGCCCATCATAGGGATCGAACCCACGATATCAGATTTGCTCAGTCTTAGAAGCCGTATGCACTACACATTCCGCCGCCTGAGACCACTGACGTCACATATCGAAAATGGGATGTTATTGTTTATCAAATGCATTTGGAGCATCAGCATTTTTCTAAGTGCCTTTAAGTATGCTGTCTTGTTCAGCCTCCATTTTTCTCTATACCTTGTTTCGATAGACTACAATTCGTAGTACGTATCAAAGGGGGAGAGGTTGGAAGATCGGTAAAAAATTCAATGAAATTGACGGAATAAAGAATGGTCAAGTCTAATAAACTGACATTCTAGTATGAATAGTACAATAAATTATAAGAAAAAAAAATACATTTTAATGCACAATCAGCAAAGGAAGTCAAATGCTTTATGTTCTCTAATGATAAATTCAAATTCGTTTTTTTTAGCTAGACGTATTGGCAAATAAGATTAACGAAAAAGTCCTACCAATAATACTTAACATAAATAACATAAGGCTTTGCGCCCTTCTTATACTTTGTCCACAAAGTATATTATGTACCTACTTATTTGAGTAATATACAAAAATTCGCAACATTAAATTTACTTATAAATTCGAAAATAAACTACTATCAAGCCCACAATGAAAGTCATTAATGTTTGCCAATAGTCTAAACGCACAATTAAGCAGCACATTCATCTGATGTCACTATACGCCTATATACTTACACATATTGTTAAATGGCCAAAACAATCCAAAAGCCAACAAATGTCCTCCTATTATCCGCCCCATACATCACATTAATGCCGCATATTCCATACATAACCTCAAACACAAAAAATTGTATAATAATTTTAAAATAACAAAAACTAAACATACAATGCAATACCAAGTCTTATAACTATATATATAGCACTCGCATATACAAGTACAGTTGGCTGCTATGGCAGCTCATGTTTAGATCATATGGCAACATGATTCCATCTAATCCGCCATAAACCATATCTTCCACTGTTAGCACTTGGGAATCATGTCATATCTGGAGGAGATCTCGCCAATTCTGTTGCTCGCCACAGTCGGTGCTCCCAAAATGTGCACACAATGCCATCCACATCAGGCACACTCGACACTCGAACTCTGGAGACTCTCAACTCTGTCTCTGATGATGACTATACGACTTTGTTCTGTTGCACTGCTCTGTCGGTCGCTGCTGCTGTTCACAATAAAAGCAAATAAATTCACTATAGCAAAGCATAACAATGGAACGAGTGCGCACTCCCACGCCTGGCGGCAGCTACCGCTGCATGGGACGCCGCCGGCCGCCGCCGCCATATCACCAGTGCCACTTCCACCGCCACCGCCACTGCCACTATACTACTTCTCAGTTCTGCGAGACTGCACCATTGAACCCACGGACCCCGTTTTCATGGTGGCATTTTGGAATCGTTAAAATGATTTGTTTCGGGCACACAAGTCCTCATATTTTGCTCTGCTGCCACTTTGCCTTTTTGTCTTCTCTTAGCCCGAAATCATATTTTGGCCCACCAGCAGTCAGGATTTTCTGCCATTTCCATTGTTTCGGACTGGGACTGTTCGTATATACTCAGAAACCAAAGCATGGGAGTCGCTCCTGCCTGCCTCCTCGGATCCTTGTTTTCTCAGCTGTCCTGGTGTATGTTTGGGTTTCGTGCGGTACTCGGCGAGTATCATGTTTCCCTTTGTAATTTAAATAGTGTACATCAACATTTATTCAGTTGCTTGCGCTTGTGACTGAGGGGTAGATGGGTAAACTTTGCAAGGAATGAAGTGGAGGCAGACCATAAGACACAACCATAGACATCACAGACGCAGAGGCAGAGCAGTTGCACACAGGCAATGTCAATAAATTGTTCAAATTGTATTTTCGTCGACAGTTAGTGCGCTGCACGAAGCTTCTCAGTCCCTCAATCCCCAATCTCGGCATGTAGCTCCTGTGTCCCCATCCACATCCTCATCACCATCCCCCACTTGCAGTCCCAGATCCACACTATATATTTATTTGAAAAGAGGCAAAGTCCAAGAGGAAGAAATTTTGGTTTATTTGTTCCGTGGGATTGTGGGATTGTTACAAGCTATATTCAAGTCTCGTCAAAATGTTGAGATTTGATTGTTTGGCGGTTGATTTTTTTTTTTTGTTTTGATTTCATTTTGTGGAAGACAAACTTCTTGGATTTTATACAATGAGTCATGATGTGAATAATTCAAGAAATGGATTTTGCATTGGAAACGGAAGGCAAGCGAAGCTTTTACCCTGCGAGTGAGGAGATAATAAAATAAACAAAATGCTATATAAGGTAGTTAACTCTATACCTTTATACCTACCTTAATCGCGATTCTGAAAATTATGCATGTTAGAAATAAATTTATGATATTTATGAGCATTTGCTGGAGTTGATTTGATAAACACACACAGTACACCTAGGCATAAACTATTCTTTTTTTTTAATTTGGTAAACACAGTTTTTTTTTTTCTGAGAAAAAAGTTTATGTTGTTGAGATTTAATTCAAGGCTTAGTAGAATATAATAAAAACAAATTAAGTCGAGACATGACTTGCAGTAGCCTATATAATGAAAGAAATGATTTATAAAAATCTAAAACTCACCCGATTTCAGTCAAAAGTTATTCTGTTACATCAAACAATCTTATGAGTCATGACATTGACACCACTCTATACCACTCCCTCTCCCTCTAATATAAATTTTTTTGATAAGTATACCTTTAATAATATGTATCGACAAATGAAGCTTTATATTGAATCTTCACCATGAAAATCCGATAGTAAAGGGTGTTTTTTTGTAGAGCTATAGAACTTTAAGTTGGCAACACTATTTTAACTGGCGGCCATTTTGTCAGCTGTCAAATGATTTATTTTTACTTTGGTTTGGCATTTCACTGTGGCAGAACTCTATTTTATGGTGCTCATCCACGGCCTCTTATATATATTCAAGTTTTAACCGAGTGTGAATTATAATTTCACAAACAAAAACTAATATTAATAATAAAATCACCGTTAAAAACAAAATGGCGGCCAAATTACACTAGATGCTAGACACTAGATTGTGAAAAATGCGGTTATCGTCTCATTTACTGATGCCCTTTTGAATATCGAAGTCAAAATGCGTCTCGGAATTATTTCTTAAAGCACCATATAATGAAATCTAAATACCCCGTTCTATATACTAATGATTGGCTATTTCTAGAGTCGTTGTTAACGATGATTCGGGATTGCTTTGTATGCAATTTAATAAATGGCGGCGGTGAAGAAAATTTCCTTATCAATTTGAGCTTAACCCTGCTCTCGTGCGCACGTCTTGTGTACTATTTTGGTTTGGGCAGAATAGAACGCAGCCCAAAGAAATACTTCTGGAGGAAATAAGTAGTTCTATTTGTTCTGTCTACCTTTTGTTGAGGTTTAAATGTGGCTGAAATTTCTGTTTCAAAGCATTCGGGCTTTCCACGTTTATATAATGAGCCCTGTTTAAAAAAAAGCAACCTTTTGAAAGATAGAACAGATTTAAAGCAATACTTTGGGGTATTTTTTGATCGCGAAAGCTGTAAAATTATGTAAAATTGTATACAATTCAAAACAAACACTTATGCTTTCAATGTATGTATATTTAAACTTTCAATGTAAAAAAAAATAAATCCAAAAAAACGCAAGCTATTTATTTACCACCGTTTTCCAAGACATCAAAACAAACAAAAACATTTCGAAGGATACGATTTTCCGCATCATGAACAGGCAAATCGGTTCTTCTCGGCGAGTTCATTGTCGGAAGAGTATATATATATATATAAATTTCGTTTGTCTGCCAGACTCCATGAGATTCAAATTCATTAAAACTATGTAAATTTGTATAACTCTGCAATCAACAAAGCTTCCCCCCGCGCTCCGCCGCACTTCAATTCTGTCAACTTGGCAGTAATTCACGAATGTATAAATAAAACAATTCAAAGTCCTAACTCACGCCATTCAGATTTCCATCTTGGTATATTGCTGTGTAACCCTTCTTACATTATCGCAAATGAATGTCAAGCTTTTTTTTCTAACTTAAACCGCCAAACTCTTTACAAGAGATTTACAAACGACATACTCCACATACATTCGTATTTATTCAGAATTACAATTGACTCATTCATCCTTCATAGAATTTTACTCTTAAATTACAGATTACACCCTAACCAAACCCCCACCCCCTCCCCTCCGCCAAGGACACGACAAGCGCTTTGACATGAAAAAAAAAAACTTCATATCATAACAATAATATATAAGAACTTTTTACGCTTTTACTTTTCTCACCACCACCCATTCCGTCATCCATGTGGCTTGTTTCCTTTAGCCCTCCCCATCAGGACTTTATGTCAAAGGAAGTGACATCTCTTTTTGTTCCAACATACACACATTTACATATACGAGTATAATCTGAGCTCTAGGGTATCGTTGACTTTAATCCAAGAAAATTATGCAAAAAGACGTAAAGATAAAATTCTTAGTTCGCAAAAAGACACTAAAATACAATCCCCTTCCTGTGGAGCGTGATGGGTGGAGGACAAGGTGGGGGGGGGGGGCTAAATTGAGGGAAGTAACTAGCTGTCGCTGCTGTGATCTTATGTGTGGGTGCTAAAGGCCAAAAAGATTGAAGAGGAAGCTATTTCAATATTTTAAGGAGGAAACCTTAAATGACGCAAGGACTCTGTGCAATAAAGCAATTTATCATTTTACAAGTTGTAACAAACGCACATCAGAGTGTGCAAGTTATACATAAACATTTGAAGGGGAGATGCCCTGTCCTGGCCTGGCCTGGCCTAGCCTAGCCTGGCCATGACATGGCAAAGCTAGAGCGGAAGAAGGAAAAAGCATAGTTTCTAGGACTTTTATAAGCACCCACAAGATTTAAGTACAGGATTGGGCGTAGTTATTGGCTAAAATATATATGTATTAATATGTTCATATGTATATGAAAGGAGAATAATGAACTTGATAGCACTTTGAATCTTGGAAGAAATTACTTTTGATAGAAAATTATTTATTCTTCGAGGGCGTTGAGAGATTTATTCGAGGCTAATTAATTCTTAATTATATGTTTGCTGCGAGTTGTTCTTTCGAAACTTAAAGTTAAGGTATACTTACTCTTGTCAGATTTCATCAATCACAAAACATTTTCAATGATGTCAACAGGGTAGTGAAGTTTGTGTCTTGCTAGAACTTACACAGGGCTGGTGGCTTGTGATGGTACAAACTTGTAGTTGCCAAAAGCTTTAGAGCATCTCAATGACAGGAAGCCAGAATTTGGACAATAACTTTTGTGAATTCAATCCAGGGTTGCCAGTTTAGGGGTTTTCCCCCTAGATTTAGGAGTTTTTTTGTCGTTGGGTGGTTATCTGGGGGGACGAGATGTTTGGGGGGGGGGGAAATCTGGGGGGATTAATTCAGAGCTTAAAGGTTGAGAAATCGTATAGGTATTTAAACAGCTGACAGTATTCCACGAGTTAGATATTCCTTACATTCTGGGTGTCAGAATTTTAAACCAACAGAAGAAATGCTGAAAACTTTCACAAGTGAGAAAATGTATCTAACCAACGCGACAGCCAAAACGAAGATGACGATAAAGTGTTAGAACTTTTTTAAAGAAGTGCAAAAAAAAAATTTAATTCCTTTATATTTTTATTTACATATTAATTTCTGGTGAGTTAATTCTAGAACTAAATTAACCCACAGTGAACTGAGGAAATCATTTTTCAGTGCGAATGTACGCGAAATGACTAAACAAACCATTTGCATAAAACATCAAAAGCATCTGTTCAGTTAATCCTGATTTAACCCACCAAATATGATGATTTAACTCGTGTTAAACTTTAATCGCGCACTGAAAAACTGGACCTAAACTGGATTAAAGTTCTCAATAAGCAATTTGGAACTTTTTAATCAATTATCAACCTCCCTTATGTTTCACAATATCTGAACAGTATAGTTTATAATTAACGTTCAAAGTATTTTAGTGGCCCGCCGATTAAGTGTCGATTAGGATTAGCAAATTTATGTACTTGGCATTTTAAATATTATTCATTATTTTTTTCCAAATTTTATCAGTCAAAACTATTTTTTTTTTTTGGAAAACTGGAACATCTAATTGTCACATACATTTATTATTTCGAAAAAAATGTGAAACGTTAAGTTTTTTCACTGGAAGGATTTAATTTGCGGATAATTTGAATGTCGAGTAAAAAATCAGAACTTTACTCAGAAATCGTGAAGAAAACCCTAAACAAATTTTCTTCAATTACTTGGTACCTTTTTTACAAATGTTTTCTTACTGTAGCTGTGTGAATTAATTAAATTTAAAATTAAAAACAAATTTAAGAGCTGTGAATAAAAATATAAAGTTGAAAAAAGCTAGGGGTTTTTGTTGATAAAATCTGGTAATCTGGGGGGTTTCTAAATTTTACTGGGGGGAAATTTTTTTTTCATCTGGCAACACTGATTCAATCTTTCAATAAAAAGATTGCATTCATTGACTACACTTTGAGACTTTGACTTCAAATAATGCGATCACCATTCATCAAAAAGATTACAACCATTTTTTCCCCCATTCATTTAGCAGCTATCAATTGAATGCAATCTTTTTGCAATTCATATATTCTTTTGCATTTTTTGCTTTTTTTTTGCCCTCCACAAACCTTACGTGCCCCGGTCCCATTAAACTTTTTCCCCAGTTATGGAAAAAAATGCAAAGAAATGCAAAAGAATGCAAGAGAATGCAAAAGTCTGGAAAAGAATTCAAAAGAATTCATAAGAATTCAAAAAATATATGAATTTCCAAAAGATTGCATTCAACTGATTGCTGTAAAATGATTGCAATCTTTTTGAATTCGAGGAATGTAATCTTGTTATTGAAAACAATGGATGATTTTTAAAGACTACATTTATTAAAGATTGTATTCTTCTGTAACCCTCATAGCCAGTTCCATCATCAAAGAATTGGTTTGTACAAACTTTATTAAAGCTTACACGAACAGAAATTTGTTCTTTACATAGATCTTCACCAAATAATTACTGGTCAAAATTTCTTATCAAAAATTGTTAACCTATGATTAGACGGTCAATGCAAATGGTCAACGCATTATCTCTCTGACGTCAGTTTTATTCTTATTTGGATATAAGTTTTATCCAAGGATAGATTTAGGTTTCAAATTACACTAAATAAGCTTCTAGAAATAAAATGCGTATTTTAACTCCCAAAGATCATAATCTGCTGCTCAAAATGGGTGCGCTGGGTCCTCTGTTGTCTCCGATAAGCGCATATTGAAGGGCTAAATTTATAGTGCGTCCTCCTCCAGTACTGTTTGCCACATCATAAACAGTTATTCACAATGACATTGAAATTAAATGGTTTTTTTTTTGTCAACAAATACTAATACAATGCTCGCCAACGCAATGTTACGATAATTATACTGTTCAAAGGAAACGCCTTGGTCCTTTTGCCCGGGCAGCAGACGACACAACATAGTCGAGCGAAGCATCTTCTTCTAGGAAAGCTATTAATCCGGACAATCTATATATAGATAGGAACTTATGTATGGCCAAACTTTCGATGATGCGATATCCGATGGTGATGACAGCCTTGTGGGCATTGAATGATGTTGTTTTGAATCTGTCTGTGTGTTTCTGTGCGTAGGATGATAAGGATAAGACTATATCGTTGGTGACATTATATTTGGAGAGGAGCAAGAGAAGGAGGGCAATTCGGACCGGAGATGGCAGCCAAATAGCGATAGTTTATTGTCATAAGGATAAGATTTTATTTAACAACCAAGCTGATGAGTCAAATGGCAACAGGACACTCTCGGGGACAACCCACATGTTTTTTTTTTTTTGTTTACATTTGTATATATTTTCGGGCAATAAGCTTTGGTTGCATAAAAATCTATCTGGGTTTGTCGATTTCACCTCACAGAAAAAAAAATACTATTTTACATTTTCAAAGAATAAAATGTGATTTATGATTCATTTTCTAATGGTTGACATTTTTCGAAGGACTTTAATGTCCTCAGTGTTGACGGTGGAATTTTAAGCAAACACACAGGAAGGTTGGGGGCTCTTAGAACTTTGCGTAGGTGTCTATTTTCCAGTAGATAAATTATATATTTGGAAAGGAATTTTAGATTTATTTTATTGGCAGAAGATTCATTTGAATATCCATAATCATACTTTTGAAAAGAATGAATGTTAGGAATCTGTATGGACTATCAGCCAAAAAACAATGTCAATTTAAATTAAACAAAAACGTAACATGTTTTTCGTTGCAGGTTTCCAGAAATTAGGTATTTATTTTGGTTTAAAAATACTATAGTAAAAATATACTTTTATAAAGAGGTTTCCAATAGCGACGGGTAGGTGTTCAAATTCAATATAAAAAGCTGTGTTTGAGATTTCAACGAACTTTTTGTGAAAACCTAATCACTGACATTAAGTTTGTTTGTTCGTTGAGCCCAGGCCCCTGAAGACACCCTCTAATAGTACGGGGCATTTAGATTTTGCTGAGAAATAATTCCGAGACGCATTTTGACTTCGATTTTCAAAATGGTATCAGTACACGAGTTGAAAACCGCATGTTTCACAATTCCACCTAGTGTCATTTGGCCGCCATTTTGTTTTTACCGGTAATTTTGATTTTTGCACGTTGCTTGCGTATTTTTGATCCTAGAAAAACCATCTATCAAAGTCAAAATGCGTCTCGGAACAATTTCTCAGAGCACCATATAATGAAATCTAAATACCCCGTATTATAAAGCATTTTTTGAAAAATCTGAATTCACTCTGGTGGCCAAATTCTGAACTTGCTTTTTGCCCAGATTTTCAGTGCGAGATTAAAGTTAATCCCGAGTTAACTCCCCAAATGAAGTGAATTAACTCTGGATTTACTGAACAGATGCTTTTGATGTTGTATATCGTCCGAGTTTGCACTGTGTGAAAGGGTGATATTGTGACAGTGTGAAACTGTCACTGAAAACGTGCGAAACTGTCACACTTTTTGAAACTGTGTGAAACTGTCAGACTTTCACACTGTAGAGTGAGTTTTCGTCAATTAAAGACTCAGCGAGTTGATCGAAAAAATTGGACAAAATGATCCGTGCAATTAAGCGGGGAGTACTGTACAAAACATTAAGAGCTTTTTGTAAAATTACTGAAATTATGGTACCTCTGCAGTCCGTAACACGAAATTCCCATCAATAAAATATTTGTTTACAGGATGGCAGTATACAATTTCAAGAAAACTTTTATTTATGATCTCTGCCTCTTAAGAAAGTGGAAAAATACTTAAAGATTTTGTTATCGTTTAAAAAAAATCCAAAAATGTAATGAGCTTCTTTTAATGTTCATCTATAGAAATAAATGAAATGTTGGTAACGTAGAGGTACTAGGAAGGTAGATATTTTTATAACAACAGAAATGGCAAAAATCACAAGGCAAGTTAATCTTCTAAATTTAAATAACAAGAGTCAAGTCTCCACGCATTAAAGATAAAACATTTCTATAGTTTATAGAGGAGTTCATTGAACAACAAAACCGCTAAGCCGCCTATTGCTTGTGAGACGGTGTGATCGGTGGGGTTACCAATCACCCTTTTTTTTTGAGAATATTTTTTTGTTAATATACGTTTGATCTAAAATATTTCGAATGATAACTAAGATATTATAAGAGTTTAAAAGTTTCCTGAGTTGGTTATTCTTCTTCAAGACCATTCGGTCTTCCTTATCACATTTAGTCTACATAGGAGCTAATATGTGAAGATATTCGCTCGATGTAGCGGAGCTACTGTATTAGGCGGGCATTAACTTTTTGACGACATCCACGTCTTGTTATAGCTTAAGGAGTTTGCAGTTGTATGGAGGCTTCAAATCAGATGATGTAATTTATTGAAAAACGTTAAATTGACTTGTCGTTTTCTTTAAATTTTACCAGAATTTGTCAATTAGAAATTCAAAAAAAATATCATATTCATGTGAACAATTTGCAGATAGTCAAATATATGGTCACCTTATTTCTATCGCTTGCGCGTCATTTTTTGTTACACATGAATAATATACGCACCGATCGTGACGCGACAATATTGTGTTTGAATTACATTATGCGCCATGTCTATGTGAAGGCAGAAACCAAAATAAGCGCAAAACCGCCAACTGAAGTGTAAATTTTTCAAATAAAATCAAACGAATAAAAAAATTGGACATTCCACGCTATTTTTCTGTTTTAACAAAAAGCCGCCTCATACAGAAAGCCATCAGAGTCCAGTTCCAGTAACGCACTATAAAATTCAGACTATTCACGCAAAATAGAGCTTGTTGTTCCAAAGATCACATAAGGTAGGTTAAGGTAGGAAGAGAGTAGTGTGGAGTAGTTTCTGTGGATGGAGACATTTTATGTGGTTTGCCTGCCTGACATGTTATTTATTTTACCCTCATTATGCAAACATAGCATTCCAAGTCCAAGAGTCTTTTCAATACTTCACACCATCAGCTAACTTACCTTTTTTGTTGTTGTTGCCCTGTGGTTTTGTCTGGCAAAGGGACTTTTGATAGATATAGACACTAAAATGCCGGGCTCCGCCATGCTATCTAGCTAGCACATTTTTTTTAATCCGATTTTCACTTGTTCTCACAATCTCAATGGATTCCTAAATAAACCAGAAAAATAGATCGAATGCAAACCGATCGACCATGTTTATGACAGATGGGACGATAAATCTCGTTACGACTTTACGAATTATGAGATTCTTTTTTTACAATATCACCTTGACGCGTACTATGGCTTCTTTCTTCCTTACGCTAGGATTGGGAAGCCGAGAATTTGTTTGAGGTGATCCCTTACCAGACAAACAGTCTGGTACAATCCTAGATGTGTATCTTTATTCTTAAAGTCAGTGTCTTGTCTGCCATCAGTGTTCAGGGCGCAAGGCGCACACGCAGCTTGGCATGTCCAGACACTTACCCTTTGGATTGAATTGAAATCCACACTAAACTGTCAACTGTCATAGGAAAATCTACTAAAGTCACAGCGGACTAAAATATATAAAAAAAATATATGTATGTTGTTTTTGCTATCTTTTTAACTTTAAAGAAAGAAACTTAGAGCACCAGTTATGTATTTGCAAAAAAAAAACACGAGTTTTCAAAAAATATCGCCCATGTTCTGCTTTTCACTTATTGTGAATAGAGCTTTTTACCAAATATACGTTGAAATATATATCACATGCCTGATTCACAATGCGACAAGGAAACGGGACGTGAGCGTGACGAGAACTCGTTTTAGTTGTCAAACCAATTTCAACCAATGAAAGCATACCTGGATATTCACAATAAGGCGTTTCTCGTCGCGTGGCCACGTCACGCAAAGAGTTCGAAAAATTGACAAAAAGACGCGACGTCACGAAGATTTTCATTTTTGCTAAGTAATTTACAGATTTTTCAAAAAATAAATGATCAAATGAATTTCACAAATAAAGTTATTGATAAATCTATTGTTTTGTATGTTATTTTGTTTATATTTTATTCATTTTTCTTTACAAAACCCATGCTGCATTGTGAATTGGGCGACGATTTCGTAATTTAAAAAAAGATGACAGCATTTCTCGTCACGCTCGTTGCGTTTTCTCGTCGCATTGTGAATGGCTTCTCTCGTTTATAACTTTGTGATAACTGAAAATTGTTTATCTTTTATTTTTTTTTTTTAAATAAAAAAATAAATATAAATAGCAAGAAAACTTCTTTAAAGATACAGAAAAAACAATTTTCAAGAAAATGGTGGCTGTCAGTTTTGAGGTTGACCGATTGATGGTGTTCACATTAGACTCACTCCTCCAACTTTTTTTTGACGTGAATCCAATTTGTATTATATAAAGATAAAGTACCTGCAGACAGTGAAAATAAATGTCACAAAAGAAATAGGCAAAAAAAGCATCTCTTAGCCATCTCTTTTTCACTTTTATGTGGGAGTGTGATAAACTACAGAGACGTCAACAAAGTCAAAGAAGACAGTCCAGTGTGAACACCATCATTCGGAAATCTTGCAAAACGAAAGTGAATTTGTGAGTTCCACAATTCGTTCGAAATGTTAATTGTGAATTGGAATTTCGAAAATGAAAATCGATATTCTGCGTTCATTCCATTTTATGAACTTTTTCCACTTTTTGTATGCCCTGTGAATTACTTGTGAAATTTTTGCGTTGCAGTTTGTTTTGAATAACGAAGTGACTCTAGACATGCCAATTATAACAGTTTTGGTTTATAAAAGTTTAAAAGTGTTTATTTAGACAGTTCGAAGTAATTGCGAAAAATTATAGGATATGGAATTTAACTTCGAGTAACACCGAAAAAACCATTTCATTCGAAGTTCAGAAAATGACGGCGGGCAATACAAAATGGGAAGTTTGCACTAAAATTGCTGGAAATTGACAGTTCTGGGAAGTAAACGAACGAGAAAAAAATTAAATGGCATTGGAACGTTCGAATAAGTTAGTTGCAAGTAATGTTTTCGGAGTCTTTTTCTATTACCGATTTTATAAGATCCCGAGGCCATAAACTTCGCGGAACTTCTTCTCATAAAAAAATGATAGCAGCATTATAGCCTTGGCTATTTGCCTCGAACACTAGACATTTGACAGCCATTTAATCCTGCCTAACTCTCAAGTAAATGCAAATGCTTGCGACCCAATCGTACATTTTAATATGTTAATGGAATTCAATCCACTTCTTAAATAAATACTTAACGTTTACCTACCTATAGATAGACAAACCTCTGGCAATCTGTGGTAAGTGCATTCCCCGAGTGTGAAGTGAAGCGTTGTTCATTTGCAAAATTGTAGCTTCTTGAATCGGTTTTAATTTCTCGATTAACCAGAAAATCATTAAACTTATGAATCCTGCCCTACCTCCAGGTTGGGCTTCAACATTTTCACATACACTCATTTGTTCATTTTAAGTTCACATACATATGTATATGATGTGTTACTCCTTCAGATGGTAACATAAATGCGCGTGAAATGATACCAAGCGAGTAATGCAGCCCAAAAGGAATGAATGACTTTAATGTGGTCTTGGGAACTCACGCGCAATAAGAGGTATTAAATGACAATCGACGCATTGCCATACGTACGCAGAGAAAGGAAAACAATGCATTCTCGGATACATTGTCATAAATATGTGGCTTGATCCACGTAGATGTTGGAGATTTGGTTACGTTACTTATTAAAAGAAGAACAAAAAAACTCAACCGAGAATGGAATGCGTGGAAACAAGGCCACATAGGGTTAAGAAAGAGTGTTTTAAGATTTTTTAAAAAAATTTGAGTGGAGTTGCAGATTTCTTTGGAGAATGTGGCATTCAGTTATGCGTTGACAATAATTTCTCGCACTTGCAACCGGATGCTTATAAGTATATGAACGAAGAAGAAATTGATAGGATGTTAGCAAACGGCTTACAGAATCTATGTAAAAAGCATACCACTATTAGCATTCCAGGCGTAGATATCCATTTTGTTTGCAAAAGGCTTCAAAGAGAAATTCGAAATTGGTAGAAAAGCATCAGACAATTGCTAACAATTCGTGTGGTAATGGCTATCGCTATGGTATTGTCTATATTGAAAATACCGACACAAATCGGGAGCAACTAAAAGTTGTTGAGGTGAGCAACTAAAAGTTATGCCCAGTGGGCGACAGGCCTTAAAGTGCATAGAGCGTTTTATTGTCAAGTGTATGGCTGCGCTAGCTTTAAATTACCAATAAAACGCACCTATGAGCCTATGCTATGTATTTTCGAAAATGTATATTTATTTTTAAAAACTACGTAAATTTGTGACAAACTTTAAAATAACGGATATTCAGGTTTAGAAAAGAACTGAGATAATGTTGCGAATATTTTTTGTGAAATTTCCCTGGTGTAAGGAAAAATATGGAGTTATTTTTATTTTAATAACGCAGTCCATTTTTTTTTGGTTTGATGTATACCATCACTGTTTTTTACCACAATGATTTGACGGAAGACAGCTGATTTCGACATTGAGATTGAATACGTTAAATGAGGCAACACTTTTTTCGATTCCATTCGGATTCTGTGGATCTTCAGATTTATGTCACTGAAAGTACCCAATATCCTTCTATGCAGATTTCCGTAACGTAGACTGCTACATCGTAAAGTGTGACTTCGTAACGTCGCACAGAGGGAAGTCCACGTTTTTATTTCACTCTACTGCCGCCGGCATAGATGTTTAAGCATCAAAAAGGTTCCACATACACCACCCTACACCATCAGTAAAGCTTTCAATATTATTTTTAAAATTAAGGTGCAATCCCAAATTCAACATTTCGACATTCGACCGTTTAAAATATATTTTCGGATAATTCCGCGTTATAAATTATTTCAGAGTGCAATTTTGTATACTCACCCCGAACGTTTCGCAACAAATTACATTCTGCGTGGTCACGGGGAAACTGATGCTAAAATGTTATTGAAGAGCTTTGGACAGGCTACGCAGGTTGTAGCGGTGCGTAGCAAGCTGTTGGGGACAAACCGTACTCACTACATTACAGGGTGTTCCAAGTTTAAACTTGGAAGGTACAAGGTTGTTTATTACTGGATCCCAAGATCGCGCCAGTTTAAAGCTGTCATATCGATCGAAATTTTGGTGACGTTTTATTTCAATCGCCTCGCGGACCAGTCTGGGGATGGGGATGTGAGTTTCCTGTGCCAGCAACTTTGCTTGTTCAAAATGGATCCAGTGATGTTCATTTCGATTGTCCAAGATGTGTTCGCAAAATTGCTGATTCTTCCCGCTGTTTTTTTCTCACAGCACTTTGTGTGTTTCTTTAGCCTTGTGGCAATACTTCTTCTGGTTTGTCCAACGTAAGCCGACCCACAGCTACAAGGTACCCCATAAACGCCTAGCGTTTGGAGAGGAAAGTAATCTATAGGTGATTTTTAGAAAACTTTTTACCTTTTTTGGTGGCAAGAAAATGGATTTAACTCCATAGCGTTTGAGTACTTTCCAAACTCTGTCCGTTACGCCATTGACGTAAGGCAAGAAAGCTTTTTGATGTGTAAACATCTATGCTGGCGGTAGAGTGAAAAAAAACGTGAACGTTCGTGTGCAACGTTACGGTGTGCAACGTTACGATCTGCATACTAGGATGCATGCGTTCAGTGAAAAAATCTTAAGATCCCCTTCAAGCAAAAACAAGTCCGTTTTGGATCCGCGCACGTTGATGTTTACACATATTAACCGTAAGTCTCGGCACTCACACATTTTTTTTTGTCTAGGTTGCTTTCGTCCATTTCTTGTGGTTTTGTTGGCTTCCATGTTCTTTGTTTTCTAGAACGTTTCTAAGAACGTTGGCATCATCTGTTTTGTTTTCCATTGTAAATCTTATTTTTGGACGTTATAAGTTTATATCTACCAAGAAGCTCTCAATTAACGAACTTTTAAGCATACAGAATGTGTCATCCACATATCTCAGCCAGATTATGGGTTTTCCTGCAAAACTGTTCAGTGCTTTTAATTCAAAATTCTCCATCTAAAAGTCAGCAACGAGAGGAGCTAAAGGTAAACAAATAGCAACACCATCTACTTGTAAATAGAAATTCTCGATGAAGCAAAAATACCCTGATGACAAACAAAACCCCAAAAGTGGCATGAAATTGTCGTTAATGCCAGAAGTTGAGATACGCTTACGGATAACAGCTAAAACACCCTGTACAGGCACATTTTTACCAAATTATTTTTGAATTTTCGAAATATTGAGTTTTCAAAACAAAATTGAAACTTCATTTAAGTTAATAAAATATTTTTTGAAAACAATGAAAGGTAGGTAGTTATTTCGTAAGACAAGATTTGGAGACTTTTGTAAGAAAAAAATTGTTCGATTGGATTTAAGTTTTTAATGGTTTAATGCGTACTTTAAAAAATTGGAATACCTACTTGCTACAATGCTCGTATTTATCACACCAATTACGATTGTCATTTATCAATTGATATATGTAGTTGATTAACATTGAAATTAAAACTATGTAAATTTAATACAAATGTACCTATAAAATTGAACAACTATTCGGTTATAAACATCAATTTTCATGTAATTCACAATGGCGAGTACCATTCACAATTATCAAAACTTTTTTTTAATTGAGTTGTTAAATGTCGATTTTTAATATTTATAAACTATCAATTTATTTATTATTGATAATCGTGGTAGGAGCGAATGTTTTCTTTTTAACAAAACTTCAAACTTTTTATTTGTTCCAATTTGTTGACACAAATTATGATTTTCATGACTTCCTACTTCCTATTCGCATCACATACTTTTTAACTTTCAAAATGTAAGAGCCTCGAAATCAAATAAATATTTTATTTAAACATTATCTTTTAACAAAATATTGGCTAAAATATTGCTACTCTCGTTAAAACCATTATTAAGCCAGTCACTTTCAGGTCGTTTATTTAAATCAGATCCATCAACATCGTCTTCTTCTGCTTCTTCTTCGTCATCTTCTAATGCTTCTAATCTGCTATTTTGCCGTTTCCTAAGCTTACTAGATTTGTTCTGGGCATCGTTGTTGCTATCTTCAAGAGCGAATTCATTTGACTTCTCTACTTCGGAATTTTTCAATTTCTTTTTATCACTAAGTGATGCCAAACGGCACACACGTTCGAACAGTGTTGAAAAATGCCGCCGAAAACGATCATATTCAAATTGCTCCTGAGAAAAATCTGTATTCGGTATTTGACTTCCAGCTGACTTCGATCGATTTAGAGGACCATAATGATGAAGCATATCAATACCAGGTGCTATTGCTTGTTCCCAATTCTTGAAAAAAATAATGATATTAGAAATAAGCTTGTGGAATATTTTAAGATACAATCTTACTAGTTCCGTCCAATTTTCCACAGGTGTTGTTAAAATAGATGTTATTAGATTAGAAACTTTTGTTGTAATAGCTAAACAGGATATCAAAAGCTTTCCAACAGCAAGAGCACACGAAAGGCTGCTTCGATGACTGAAATGAAAAAATGTATCAATTGGCGTTTTTCTTTTTTAACTCAGAGCAGATCACGGAACTGTCAAAAAAAATCTGTTTTTATTTTAAAAAAATCTATATTTTTTTTTTAACTCAGACATATCATTTTCCATCGGAGCTAGCTCAGAGCTTGCTGAATTAGCTCAGAATAAAAAAAAAAAAAACCGAGCAAATCGAGCGAAACGCTGAGCGAAGCCAACTTCACACATAATTTAAAATTAAAAATGGATTCCCTATGAAATGACAATTTAGTGCTCAAGTGTGTTTCATAATTAAATATGACTACTCTGATCATAATCTGCTCAGAGCTCTGCTCTGATTGCTCAGCCTCCGCTCAGAGTTTTGCTCAGAGCCAAACAAGAAAAACGCCAAATAACTCGATAAACATCAGAAGCTGAAATTCTATAATTAATGGGGTTTTCCATTGGTAAATTCAGATTTCAATTTAAAAATTGATTTTTTCGTGGCGAATGGAACACTTTTTCAAATTGAAGTCACCCTGGGATCGACCCAAAGCGTTTTTTTGAAAAACCTGAAGTCACCCTGGTGAAAAAAATTCTGTGTTTTTTTAGACCTGGAGTCGCCCTGAACTCGCCCTGAAGTAGAAGTAGGTATTTTGCTGTCGA
Organism: Leucozona laternaria; assembly: GCA_932273885.2. Lineage (NCBI taxonomy): Eukaryota > Metazoa > Arthropoda > Insecta > Diptera > Syrphidae > Leucozona > Leucozona laternaria. Next base: position 29,084,953 of record OW026368.1, on the reverse strand, counting down.
GGTAAAGCAAAAACTGCCAAAGTGACATGAGTTGGTATGCATATGTTTTGTTGTGGATTCACTTGCTGCAAGTTGTTGCTTATTTTTGGAAAACAAATTAAAAGAATATAAAAATTTAATTTAATGCTAATAAATAGTAATACAAAATTGAAACGGTACAAGTTCTTTTTATTAATTTTTAAGACATATTTGAAACAAATTTTAAGTTTTAATTATCTAAGCACATAACTTTTTTTCTTGCTTTTAATGTCAACAGCCCTTTAGCGTTTTATTGAGAACCGAAGAACCCAGGTTTTTTTTTTGATAATTCTTGGTCAATCAAAAAACACTTTTACAAACTGACAGCTGCAAATTATTATTATTATTTATTGTACTATTCATACTAGAATGTCAGTTTAATAGACTTGACCACTCTTTATTCCGTCAATTTCATTGAATTTTTGAACAACAACAACAACTTAAAAGTGCTACCACCAATTGTTTACGAATTAATTTATAATTCGTTTATTTTGGCTAGAGATACAGCTGTTTCAAGGGGTGCCAAGCCACCTATCATCAGTCTCCTCTTATTAGTGGTGCTGAGCTTTAATCCAATTTTATTATAAAAAACTTTCCACATGCCCATCATAGGGATCGAACACACGTAATCAGATTTGCTCAGTCTTAGAATCCGTATGCACTACAAATTCCGCCGCCTGAGAACACTTACGTCACAGATCGAAAATGGGTTGTTTTTGTTTATCAAATGCATTTAGATCTGCAAAATTGATTTTAAATCAAAAATTAATCAATTTATTCTGCCCAGTGGAACGTAAAAATGGTCAAAATCGGCTTTTTGACAGATCCAAATCAAAAATATATTGATTTATTTTACCAATGGAAAACCGCATAAGAGTTTTGTCTTATTTCTGAATCCTGAAATTTGTCCTAAACTTTAGCATTTTTAAAAGTGAAAATCAAATTGAGTGGACTACATACACCCCTCTAATGTTTTTTGCCAGTGATTTAGGGTCTGAAATACATTTCTGTCACTTTGATATTCTTAAAGATTAAAAGACATTTCCTTAATGTTCTTCTTTCTCTTCCGAAAGACTGGGTTTTTTCGGAATTGTGTCGGTTATCTTCCAGGCCAACGATATATTAAATTGTGACATTTCCATTTAGAACACAATTTCAATAGGTATTGTTGTATTTAGGGTTATAAAGCCTTGTCAGTTCTCATCCAAATTCATACCTGTTATTATCAAATATTACATAAATCGTAAACATAAAAGCCACTCTTAACTTGAAAACATTTTCATGTTTTCCTCTCCTACGTGTATTTAGTTACAAGATATTTTACTTATACTCAGAAACATTAAGAAAGTACCTTCTCACATGACAGTGGATATAGGTGCAGATAAACATGTTGTGTAATATTACATACATACATAACAAGCCCTTTCATTAACAACAAAAACCTACCCTTTTTCAGCACCTCTTAGCTCGACCAACTTATCACCTTCTACAACCAAGTCATCATAGTTCTTCTCAATCAGCATTAATAAACCGTCTGTTGGCTCACCCTCCGCCTTCGATTGGAGCGAACGTTGAAATAATTTAAATTGATTCCAAAGTGCATCCATTAGGGCCTGCAAAATCCACTAGCTATGGAATTATTGAATCTTCGAGTATACAGCCAAGTCTTGGTATATTATATCATTATACCACACTCGGTCTCACGTCAAGCCGTTTATACCCACCATCTGTTTGTGGATGTCCTCCTGAATCGAGTGATGAGCATCGAGTCGACTGAGAATCTCCACAGACGGGATACTGGGACTAGCTACAACTGCCTTGGTACTCCCATCATCGTCAACACCAGCAAGATGTGTCTTTTTGGTTTTACGTCCTTTCCGAGTGATTGCGTCCTGCCTCTTCACTTCCACTTCGTTGATTCTATTTACAATTCGTTCCAGGACCAATGGCAGTGTCTCCAAACTATCCGACTGTATCCTTTATTTGCAAATAGATTGAATTTTTGAACACCATCATCAGACAAAAAAAAACCCTACCCTACTACTCACCGAATCCTATTGGAACTCTTTGCGGTGACAATTGTGACAATCGCATTGTCATCAGATGACTGCTGTAGCAGCGATAATCCGAGAGCCTGGACGTCATTATCACTACTGCAGAATTCCGGAAAGAAACTAGACAATTTCGGTGCAATCGACTTGGAATTGATGTTCAGTGTGACTTTCAGTGAAGCTGTCTTCTGAGGAGGAGAACTCTTGAAGAGCATCGTCAGCGGGAGGTATCCCGTTTTAGTCAACACCCGTGGTATACCCTTTAAAAATACGAATAAAAACTCACTTCAGTTCAGTTCGTCGGTATTGCAAACGGCAAACCACATCGCATCTATTTCACCTGTTTATTTATGAACGATACCAAAAACTCAATTTTGGATGTTTCAATATGCAAATTCTCTGCCAGATAGAACTGCATTAGCAACTCCTCTTCGGTTTTGGCTGTGACTTCGTTATACGTCATCGTGTCGAGAGAGCAACGTACGCCTTCAGGTGTGAGGACAGCAATTTGAATTTCTTCCAGTGCTGCAGTCGATTTGAATTTAAGACAGCCAGAGCACATGGGAATGCCGGTGAGCTCTTCGGGCACTTCGAAATTGCATTCGTTTAATTCGGGACCTATTTGCAATTCAAGAGCCAGATCGTTCTCTGCCATTTGATTAATCACATCGATGTCACCCAAATCGATGGCTTGTTTAATTTCGTCCTCCAACTGAAGCAATTCTTTGTGGGCACGTTCGAAATTTATATCTTCGACATTTAGCGGAGGAACTTGGAAAACGTGCTGTTCGGAGCCCAGATATGAGACTTTCAATAAGCCAGTTGGTCCCAGAGTCACAATGCCACCGGGCAGGTTGTTTAGATTGGAACGTTGCAATGCAACGGGGGTATCTTCCAATTGTGCTGCCCATGCCAAATTCGGTCCCTGGTAGATGAAGAGTTTCGAATTCTCAGAAATAATTGCAGTTAATAAACGAGTGTCAGGTTCTGTTGCGAAAAAAAGAAACGAATTATTATTATTGGTTGAGTTGATATTTGTATTGAAATGATATGTGATATGTCTGTATATTGTATATATATGGTTAGCTTTTGAGTATTTTTTGATATAAATCTTAATATGTATATGTATATAAAACAAAGTCGGTTTAGTTATAGCATTTAGAACTCAAGAACGGATGGACCGATTTTAATGATCTCTGATTTGTTGGATTACTCTCCGCCCCGAAATATCGGAAAAATTCACTTTGTAGGGTGAAATGGTGTACACATAAAAAAATATCCGATTTAAGAATTTTGTTTTGTTTGAAAGATTTTTTTTAGGAAATGGCTTGAGATATTTTTTTTAAAATTTTGTTATTTGTAGGGTGAAAAGGGGTAATATAAAAAAAAACTGTAGGTATCCGATTTAAAAAATTCTATTGGTGTTTGAAAGGGCACTCCTACGGAAATTGCTTTAAGGATATTCTTTTGTTTGAAAGGGATATTCCTTAGGGATATTCCTTTTCAAAATTTTAATATTTGTAGGGTGAAATGGGGTAAAATAAAAAAAAATCGATTTAAGAAATTCTTTTTTTGTTTCAAAGGTTATTTTTAAAAATACTATTTATAGGGTGAAATGGGATAAAAATAAAACATAGTGATTTTCGAATATAAAAATTCTTTCCGTGTTTGACCTACATTCTAAAAAAAATTTAGGGTCCGCCAAACTTTGAAATATATAATTTCAAAATCTTAAGTTTTTAAAATACATTTCAATCTTTTATATCAAATAATTTTATTGTATAAATGTTCGATTGTTCAAAATCTAAAATCTCTGAAAGTTCTTCACCAACTGCTTTGACATTTTGACACCAAGTTGCATACGAATGTTTTTTATACACTTTTAAAGTCTAGTTAAGTGCAAGTCTTAAATGCAACACGCTATATTGAGATTTCAGCAATGCCCGCCTTCGAAGAACTATCTAAAGGTATCCGGATAGATTTGTATTGTTGTAATCCCTGTGAAAATACAGCTGGTGCAACAACAACCCAACACGTTGCTTAAAATTTTCGGATAGGTGAATAACCTGTTTGACAATGTTCTCGGACGCAATAAGTCTAAGTTAAAGTTACAGTTGCTGTAGAAGTTACAGCCAAAATACTGAGCAGCACAAAAACCTGGTATCTATCCGATTATTTTGTTTGAAAGGTAACGTTTAGTAGATGAACTTTGACGATCGTTTTAGGGCTACATTATTTGTCAAAATTTAGCTTTCGGTACCTACAGTGAATTGGGGTCAAAACGACAGGATAATTTTTTTTTAAATACTTAGAGCTAAATATTTTTCATTGTGTTTCAAAGTTTAACTAAGAGAAAGATTTTCTCAAAAGTCAGCTTGGCCTCCACAATGGCGACTCATGGTAGAAAGTAACATATACCATATTCAGCCCTATATCGCCATTTTACCGGGAACTTTTCTTTTAAAAATGTTTCCCATCGTGAATATCCGACGTCAATTCATGCCAATGTACAAATGTTTCAAATCACTTTCGAAATTATTTTCACAGTAGCAATAATTGTTTTAGCTTTCGTTATCGGAACCGAAAAAGTATCAAAAAATGCATCGAGCTCTACCTCTGTGTTGTAGAGGTCTTCCTGGAACAAGAAGGCGATCCAAAATCACGATGACTTTCGACAGACTCACTTATTGCAAAAATTTTTATAATAGACTCTTCCAATTCTGATAACTTATACTCTCTAACGGGGCCGCCACCAGTTGAGTATCACTCCATACCTGACAGAGATAAAAAATTACACATTCAACTTAGTAAAAATCCATGTGCGTATTTACGGAAAGTAGTACCCTTTGGCCATTCAAACTAAGACTTAGCCCAATACTATATTCAAATCATTCTGAATTGTTTCCAAGTGTTCTGCACTTCTTCTTTACTTCGTTTTGAATACCCCTTAGCAATATGTTATTTTATATACTAAATACTTACAAGGACTTCAAGCTGCTTCTTGTTGTATTTTAATAAACAAATTCTAACATTCTCCGTGCTGTTCCCGACAACTTAAAAATACCTAAGGAAATTTTTGAAGAAAAATGATAATAAAGTTCCCTGGGCGAAGATCATTAACGATAGGTACTTAAGCGAAGAGAAACTTTTTCTTCCTTTCGAAGTTTGAAAAACTTAAAATGACAGCTATTTCTGTGGGCTGTCAAAACACGAATCTATCAGAAAAGGTATATTTAACAGCTATACAAAATCATTTATGTAAAGAAGCTCCGCAGCTGAGAGGAAGTTTTCAGAAATGAATTTAATAAAAATTTAGTAGAAATAGTTTAAATGTTAAAACTGAGATTTTTTTTAATTCTTAAGGTAGAACTAGAATAGTCGGAAGGCCACGCAAGTGGTCGTACGAAACCGAGCGAATACAAAGAATTCATATCTTGTGCCCACAATTGCGATTTGGTACTGTTCGTCTAGTTTTCGTTAACTTTTGCCGTCGGACGTGAAGAGCGCTCATCGACCGCTCATTCGTAAGTGGATGGATGCAAACATCAAAATGGTGAAAGCAAATTAAAAATAATTTGGCGTTTGGTGCTTAGATTTCGACTTTTTTTCTGATTTATGAATGAGAGAAGTAAAATATTAAGTTTTCTTTTAATTAATTTATATCACATCGAATTTTAGTGGTTTCGCAAAGTAAATAATTAAAAGCCTCTCTCTGCTATGAAAATTGATATTGAACAAAAAATTATTTAATTTGTTTTCTCTTTCAACCATTTAAGTGCATTATGGGTTACTTGTGAAATTGACGTTTCGGAAAGCTACTTTTCGGTCGGTTTTGACATAAACTTCCGACAGCTCCCGCCTATTCTAAAGGGTTTTCCAATAAGAGGTGTTATTTTGATATTCAAAGAAAAATGTCATTTTTTGAGATAAATGATCGGATAAAGAGGAAGGTATGCCGTTAATAATGGAACACAACATCAGCCAAACGCGGCCGCCACGACCACGCTTACAGGACCATATCCTTTTCATGAAATTTTCCATAACCAAATCGCAAAGTGGCTGCCCTATGTCCTCGATAGCCTCACGAATTCCATCTTTGAGGTCTTGAATCGACGCTGGGCTGTTGGCGTAGACCTTATCTTTCACGTGGCCCCAAAGGAAAAAGTCGCAAGGTGTTAAATCACAAGATCTCGGTGGCCAATTGTGATCACCTCTTCGAGAGATAACACGGTCCGGAAACTTTTCCCGTAAAAGATCGATGGTTTCATTGCTTGTGTGGCACGTAGCGCCGTCTTGTTGAAAGTAAACGTTGTCCAGATCAATACCATCCAATTCCGGCCATAAAAAATCATTAATCATCTCTCGATAGCGCAATACATTGACCGTAACTGTTGCTCCAGCCTCATTTTCGAAAAAGTAAGGTCCAATGACCCCGCCGGACCATAAACCGCACCAAACAGTCACGCGTTGAGGATGGAGAGGCTTTTCAACGATAAATCTTGGGTTTTCCGAGCCCCAGATGCGACAGTTTGCTTGTTGACGCAGCCTCCGAGGTGGAAATGGGCCTCATCAGTCAAGATGATTTTTCGATGAAATTCCGGATCATTTTCATGCATTTCAAGGACCCAATCAGCAAAGACACGACGTTGTTGATGATCAGCCGGCTTGAGTTCTTGTGTTAACTGAACTTAATAAGCCTTAAGACCCAAGTCTTTATGCAAAATACGGTGTAATGACGTTTGTGGAATGCCTAATTCCAAAGAACGACGAGGAATGGACAAACCTGGGTTTTCTTCAACACTTTGGGCTACAACAGCAATATTCTCAGTTGTTCTTGAGCGACGTGCACGGGTTTTATTCTTCACATCACTAACTTGTCCCAACAGCTCGAATTTGTCCACCAATTTCTGTATTGCGGTCCGACAAGGTGCTTCACGACGACCCAAAAATGTTTTAGTTTTACGAACCGTCTCTGCCAAATTTTCACCATTTTTATAGTGAATTTTAATAATTTCAATGCGTTGTTGAAGCGTGTATCGTTCCATTTTTATTAATGGCGTAATTTCTACTTGTCAAATGTCAAAAAATGACAGCTTCAAAAGCGACAGCTACCGAAATAGCGGGCTATTCAAAATAACACCTCTTATTGGAAAACCCTTTAGTTCTACCTTAAATCTACTTCGGAAATTTTGGATTTACTTCGCTATTAGTCCGAACCCTGGCGATCAGTCTCTTTTCACCCGGGGAGCAGATAGGTCATGGTGGGATGTACCTACGTGAGCTCAATTTAAATGTAAGTCGCAGTGATTCTGTTTCTTATTTCAGTGGCAATTTCTTAAGTTAAGGTGCCGTGCAAGCAGCAGCAGGCACCAATGTGTTTCTCTACCATAAGGCCTTTACTGCACATTCAAATTGAACAGAATATAGTATGTTGAATTAAAAAAAAAAAAAAATAATTTAAACTTTTTGTTTTTTGTTTCAAAAACTGTCAACTCTCATTTTTTACTATTTAGTTAATCTCTGAATCTTAAGAGCATTCAAAATTTTCAAACAATTTCCTATACTTTTTCTATTATTCTTTTACCAGATGTACGAGCACAAATAAATGTGCTCCAAGGAAGTACGTACCTACATTATCCCTAATTCTTATTAGACAGTTTGAGCCTTTCCATCCCATAAACAAAATGTACAATTATGTATATCAATATCAAGGCATATAGAAAAAGTTTTATTCAAGCTAAATATCAATATACTTAGTAGATACTTACCCCAATAATATCCAACAACAAAAGAACAAAAACACTTGGGAGAGAAGTCCAACTTCAAAATAAATTCAACATCTCCATGATCATTAACAGCTATAAGGTTTCGTTCTCCAAGAATCATAATCGATGTGGAGGCTCTTGAAATAAAATTCCAAACTTTCATTATCCAAAAACTTCTTCACAATCATCAACATATATGTATGTATATGTATATGTATACTCACTCCCTGACTTGTACCGGTATTATATCCAAAACCCCCTCGCCCAGGCAAAACGACCAACTCGGAGATATATCTGAATTATTGATGGCCGAGTGTGATAAATCCTGATAACTGAATTAGGAGAGCATGAAAGGTTTAAAAACTGTACATAGTTGGTACTCGTAGAGTAGCTAATTCTCATTGTTGAAAACTATATAAAATTGCTACATATTTCATTTTAACTTTCTCGCAATAGCACAATGACACAGTCTTTTCTGTAATTTAATAAGAAGGATGGCCAAAATATAAATCTAACAAATTGCCATTCTAATTCCGTTTGCTCTCGGAACTGCCATAATAATCAAGTGAATTAATTAAGCAGGATTCCCGCCAAAGGACATCGCATCGGTATCACAATTTCATTTCACAATGCCACACCAGCCCCAGCCCCAGCCCCAGCCCAGAAGAGCAAGACTACTCTTCTGCGATGGGAATGGCAGCAAGAGTAGGGAAAAACTTTTCCGTTTTGGCCATCCTTCCGGTCGATTGAGAAGAAACAGAGCAAAACGACGACCAACTTCTGGCAAAATACCAGAAGTTTTTCAAACGTTTTTTTTTTTTTTTTTTTTTTTTTCGTTTGTTTGTCTTTTATTTTGCCGAAGAAGGACGACAAATTAATTAAAATTCACCTAAAACTCTCCAAATGCCAGGACGAGTTGATACGCAGAAATGAGTCGGTCCGTTCCACATAAACTAACGGACTAGGCAATGGCCTTGGTCCTGGCAAATTGCATTCGTATGAGATGCCATCTTGCTCGTAAAATGTCAGACTTCCGTCCAAATGTCCAATGCACAAAAACTCACGCCCTTTTACTTGGCCGAAATGCCCTTTGCACAAAGAGAATGCAGTTCGCGCGAACGTATGCTCCACAAAGGTCTGTAGCTGGGAATGGTTGCCATGGTCAGCGACTCCGTCCACAGTCGTCAGGTTGTAAATTGCCAAATTGTTCGGATGCAAAATTGCAAGTTGATTTGTATTCTCACTGCGGAAGGTCCTGTGGTCGGCAGGAGGATGATGTTCATGTTTGGTGACATGCAAAAAACGTGGAGTATTTATTTTTGTTTTTTTGTTTTTTTTTTTTTTTGGTTAGGTCGAGTTAAGGTTACGAAAGATTACTTTTTGGCAACTGGACAAAAGGGAGAGTCCCGAATGTTAATGCTTACCCAGAGAAACGCCCGGAAAGAACTGCTAAAATTTGTGCCTTCAACTGACACTCTAGCAATAAATCCGTAGCTTGGAACTGTTCAAAGTTGTGGTTGGAATCGAATTCGGGGGGGTTTGGGTAGAAGATACTTAAAAGGCCGTTGTGTGATCCTATCACAATGTAGTCTTTTTCAATGTCTTCAAGGCCGAATCGGGTGCACAGAAGACTTGCAATGTCGTAATTTTCTTCGATATCGGTGCATTGCGCTGTCCACCAAGTTCTCACTTTGAAAAGCGACATTTTATTTCAATTTAATTATAAGAATTTAATAACAACAACTACTGTAAATGAACTGAAGGATTTAACTATTTAAGTGTTTTTTGTTTGTCCATTTGGTTGCTAAGGTAAGACAAACAGAATTTTGTGTTCGATTTGTTTATTTGCACGGCACAGAACATACATTCTTCATTTTTAAAAAACATCTGCTACTATTTACTGTGCTCGAGATTTTATAAACGAATGTCACTATTTTAAGTAAAAAATAAAGAATGATCATACGAGCCACGCGAAAATAATTTAAAAAAAATACGACTCAAATGACAAATTGATCATGTGACATTTTTTTATATTTTTTGGGCAAAGTAGAAATGGGCATTTCATTACTAAATTTGTAGGAGATTTCGAAAATGACTCGAGTGATACCGACCAGAACTTAATCTAATATTCAGCTGAACTGTTTTTTTTATTATGTATATTTAAAAAAAAATTATTAATTAGGTAAAATTAAAAAAAAAATCAATTTGGAGAAAAATTTTCTTTTATTCAAAATTATGAGTTTGGAAATTAGATTTTCAAAAACTCTTCACTAGAGCACTTTGGTTTAAAAATAGAATTAAAGAATGGATTTCTGGTTTTGAAAAAAGGCTTAACATAACATTGTAAGTGTTGCCGTTGTTTTTTAATGATTTCGTTTTCTATTTCAAGACGATATTTTAGAAAATTGCCCCTCCCACATAGATAGGGGAAGATGGACCCCCATATGATTTTTTTCTTGTCTCGACCTCACTTACACGACCTAGCTATTTGCCGCATCTTATGCAAAACATCCTGTAAATGTTTGTGTGTACGTACCTGCATAATGTGCATAAACAACGGGCTCTCCTCGATTTTGTTATTTGTTTTAATTCCTTCTATTCTAATATTTATGATGAGAATTTTCTACCGTCTCAGTTGTTTTTATTTATGTGCTAAGTCCCCATAACAGAATTTGCATTAAGATGCTTCACTTCAAAAGTGTGAAGAAATTATTTGATATCCACGATATATTAAAAATGAATCGTGGTGGGTTCGGATGCTTAAAACTTGAGAACGACTGCACCAAATTGGGTACTTCCTTCTACGGGTTTGTTCGTAATTGTACCGCGAAGGTTTAGGAAAAAAGAAAAGTCGAAAAAGTCTCAACAGGTGGCGCTGTAGGTGAAAATTTGGTTTTTCAGTTCAATCAATTACCGTTCAACAAATGGCGGTATAGGCGGTTAGGAAATGGCTTTTGGGATATTCTTCTTCAACTTTTGTTATTTGTAGGGTAAAATGGGGCAAAATAAAAATAATTGCCGGATTTAAGAAATTCTTTTGTTTTTTGTTTGAAGAGTTTTTCTTAGGAAATGGTTTGAGGGATATTTTTTTCAAATTTTATTATTTGTAAGATTAAATGGGTTAAAAATAAAAAATTGTCCGTTTCAAGAAATTCTTATTGGCTTTGTTGGTCGGGTCACAAGTCGGACATTCGTTCGAAAAATTCTTGAAAGACGGCACTGGCTTGCCACAGCGTTGAAAGTGACCACTAATTGGACTTTGATGGAGGGGATATCAAGAATAACATGAACCGTAAATAAGGCCTATAAAAAATCTCAGCGGTGTACTGTTCCTTAGTTTCCAACAGTAGATCCAAAACTTGAATGTACTTATTGGACTATTGTTCTAGTTTATGTAAGTGTATATCATGTCCGCCCAATGAATTAATCTTTCATTTTATCATCAAAACGACCAACAAAGCCGATGAGAATCATCTTTGGCTATTCTCCGATATATATCTAACATTTACCTTTTTTAAAAATTTCACTAAGAAAATATAAAAAAAAAGAAATACTTTTTGTTTAAAAGTTTTTTCTTAGGAAATGGTTTTCGGGATATTCTTTTTCAAAATGTTAATAACTGGCAATTGTAGGGTGAAGTGGAGTAAAAATTAAAAAATTGTCCGATTTAGGAAATTCTTTTTTGTAAAATGTTTTTTTTAAGGCAATAGCTTTCGGGATATAAATTTTTTTTAAGGAGTAAAAATAATATAAAATCGGGTTTAAGAAATTCTTTTTGTGATTGAAATGTTGGTTATTAGAGGTTGGCCTCAGGGATTTTATCAGCGAATTGGCATTTAAAGGGTGAAATGCGGTAAAAATGAAAGTGGCATCTGATTTCAAAATTCTGTTTGTGTTGGAAAGGTTATTTTTAAAAATTTTATATTCATAGAATGAAATAGAATAAACACAAAAAAAAGGTTTTCGATTACAAACATTGTTTTTGCGTTGGGAAAGTAATAAAGGTTGGACGTAGATGATCATTGACCCCTATCATGGCATCCGATTGGAATGGAATTTTTACCGAAAAAGGCCTAATAGTTTTTTTATTGGCTAATCTTTTACCTTTGTTGGTAGCCGAGTGCTAGTAAGTTACAAGTAATAATATAGAAAAGTTTTAATCGTATGACGAAATGAAACATTTCACTTTTACAAAATCAATTTTGTATGAATCGGAGAAAATTCCGTTCCGAACGGATACCATGATAGGGGTGATTATTTTACGAATTTCGCCATTCATAACGTGAAGTGAGTCAAAACTCAGTTAGTAGTATTCAATTACAAAATTTTGTAATTTTATGCGAAGCTTAGGTTTGTCTACCCGTGCGAAGCCGGCGGGTCAGCTAGTTATATTATATTTTTGAATTCTCGGGAATCTTTAGTAGAATTTTGCCAAAAATGTATCTCCTACGTCCTACCGCAAATCTCCCCGGATTTAATCCCAATACAACCAATGTTCCCAATTCTCGAAGGAGGGAAACATTCCCTTCCCAGGTGCATTTTATTCGCGAAATCCCCGAATGCCAAGAAATCGACTTACATTTATGTAAGAATTAAAAATTTGGCGAATGTGACTATTTGGGATTAACGTTTGCGACTTGCGTAAATAACATTTACCTGAAATGTTGAATGTTCGACTCGGCATGTCGCGAGTCATAATAAGGGCCTTAATCGAAACTAACGTAAAGAAGATAGAGAAATCCAAAAAAGGGGTTTTGGTTTGTTTGTGAGTCTGTTCCACAGTTCGTCTAGGGTTTACATCGAGCCTAAACAGATGCATAGTTTTGCTCGAAATTTCCTACAGAGCACTTTGTGATCTCTAGAGGAGAAATTCGAACTTATCTTTAAGCTCATATAAAACGTTTGTTTTTTTTTAATTTTCTCGAAAAAAAGATATTGATTAAAATTCGTCATGTAATGATTAGGGCAAAGAAAATAATACTGTATTTTAGGTTCAATTAGCAAAGGGGCATTAGAGTTTTGACGTTATTTGAGAAAAATGCCTCATTTATTGGTTAATTCCTGTAGATATGTCTTTTTAATTGCTGGACTGGTTTTGTCTTAATTTTGCAAAAGATGCACCTACCTATAACTAAGCTTAAAATGTAAACCATACCTACAAGGAATTCGTTTTAACTCATAGATTTATAGATGCGAGCCCATTCAAACCTTGTATGATGATTTGATTCTTTTGAGCCTTGAAAATGCGGGTTCTGGTGCCGCTATCTACAATCAATCAATTAACGAGAAAGTGTAATACTACAATGCATCTTCAAATAATTTTTTTCTTTTGCCTTAATTCCAGCTTTTGGAACCACTGTGCGCAGGGGAATCCTTCGGACATCCATAATAAAACTTTTATATGTAAAAGTAAAAAGAGCGATGGATATCATTTTCACATTACGAGGGGAGTTAAAAATATTCTCGACGTCGGGTTGATGTTCTAAGGGCCCTTTTTCATAAAACGATTATCGTTGAAATTGCCTCTTTATCGTTAAAATGCGATAACGTATTAAAATTTTAAATTTACATAAAATTTAAACAATAAACAAGAATTACAATGAATTATTCATTATTTTTATAAAAATGTCCCTTCGCACTGGCACATTTCTAGATTGGATTCTCGTTTTACATAATCGCTCTGTCGCGACTATCGTTAAATTCAGTATCGTTTTCTTTCCGCTCGTTTCGTAATACGTAATTGGGCCCCTGTTGTTAACAAATTAATTAAGTAATACTATTATTTGAGTGCGTTACTACAAAGTTTCATATACATATATATTTGTTATTATTAATTCGCTTTTAATCGTTAGTTAAACACAATCAAAATGGTCGACGTGGCAACGATGACAAAACTTGAGGAGCTCTGTAGTAAAAACGCGATAAGGATTTTTTATCGAATTGTTACTGGGGACGTAACGTGGGTTCACCATTATGACCCTGAACGTAAACAAGTGCAGTGCCATAAGAAGGGTACAGACCCCCCAAATAAGTTTAAGGTCATTCGTCCGCCGGGAAGGTCATGGTCACAGTATTTTGGGACTCACAAGAGTGTGAAAAAAAAGGTGAAACCATAAACGCGGTACCCTACGCATGAACTTTGCATCATTAACGTAAAGAAATTAGAACAAAAAGACGCAGTAAACTGACCGCTGGCGCTGGTGTGTTGTTTCTTCACGACAATGCTCATGTTTACAAGACACGTGTTTCCAAGGCTGCTACATGAGATTGTGGTTTCGAAGATAGTCAAAACGCACCCTATACCCCGCATTATTTTTTGTTCCCTGATTTGAAAAAATAATTATCTTCGTGAAAGCGATTTTCTGATGGTGAGGAGCTCAAGGCGGTAATAAATGGATGGTTATTATGCAGAGAAGGAGGAGACATATTTTTTGAGCCCATTGAAAAGTTAACCTCGAGATGTACTAAATTCATTAATGTAAGAGATTATATTGAGAAATACAAATAATTTCAATTGAATTCTCGTCTTCCTTCATTACCATACCGGGAATATTTTGAACTCACTTCGTACCTATCTATTTCATCTGTATAGAAACGATATCATGAATAGGGCCCCAAGCGGTTCAAGGTCCACTGGAAGCGAATTGCGAGTTTTAAATCCTCCACTAGAGTGTACCCACCTGATTTTCTAATTGTGGCATAGGTTAGGTTAATTTAGGTAGAAGGGCTGACAGTTGATCTTGTTACCGTCACACTTAGATCTATGTAGATCCGTTGTGATACCCTAGGTAATTGTATTCCACTTAATGTAAAAACCTATGTGTTCTGTTTGCAGTATAGCCATTTAGAGGCATTGACGAAGTTCAGTGGCATAGGAACTCAGCACAAACTTCACTAAACTAAAAAAAAAGCGACATCAACATGTTTCCACCAGTAATAAAAATAATCAATTTTTGTTCGTTTTTAATCACATTTATTTATATTTACTATGTTTTTTTTAAATATATGTAGTTTTTTCTTTATTTTGTATTTTTGTTTTGTTTTGTTTTATTTTATTGTAAGATATATACATTTAGTGTACAAAAATTAAATTTAAATTCTTAAAAAGAAGTTAAAATAATAAAACAATTTAAAATAAAAAAAATACTTAAAACAAATATCTTCTTAATTAATTACATTGTATTCCAACATTTCCATACAAAACAATTATTATTATGTATTTGTTTTCTTCTTAAATAACATTTCTTAATTATCATATATATGTAATTTACATTTCTCTTGGAAAAAATGAAAACATCAATTAAAAGAAAACAATTCAAGATGTACATATTATCTTTTCTATTTTGATTTTTATTTTTTTTATTTTTGGTTAAGAAGAATTCAGTTTAACCATACACACAAAAAACTATTGTTGATAAACTGTTTTTATGTATAAAAATTAAATTAAAATCATTTGTTTTTTTTTTTATGTATTGTTGTTTCGGTTACAAAAAATAATTAAATAGCTTAAAAAAATACCCGTTTTTTTACTTATAAATTATTTTCTTCTAACGGTGTATTTTTACTGGATTTATATATGAGTTATATTGTTGGATAGTTTTTTTTTTTGAATAGTAGAAATAATGAAATAGGTAGTTACTTTTATTTTGCCTTCTTTACATAAATATTTGTTCTAATTTAAACTTTTATATCCTAGTAATACTTACATTTTCCATTTATTTATTTATTTTTAAGATCAAGTTAAATTTACTTTAACACCATTTTGCATTTTGCATTTTGCATTTTGCGTTTTGCGTTGTTCAAATAATTTATAAGCCCATACGTTTTTCAATTTATATATGTATATAGTTTAACTATGGCTTATCTAAAATTCTACATTTTATTTAATTCTTTTAATTGTAAGTTTTAATTAAAATTAAAAATCCCTTGTTTTTGATTGAAAGATAGCATATCGGTTGTTAGTAGATTAATCCAGTCCTCAAATTAAGAGGTTACATTTATTTAATATTATTATATATATGAAATAATTCTTTATATTTTGTATTATTTATTATGTTATTATTTGTTTAAGTACTTGTTGAATGTCCTGTGTTGGTTGTTCTTTTCATTTGCAAACGCATTTTAAAGTTAAAGTTAATTATGTTTATGCATTTTTCAATTCATCGTTGATGACACGAAGTTTATATTTTTGTTTGTATTAATTTTTTTTTCATTTTTGTTTTTAATCCATACGGTTAGTGGAGAGAGAGGGGGAGAGAGTGTATATTTGGGAAGAGATTAAAACTTAGAAGAGATTCGTTTTGTTTTTTTTTTTTTTTTTTTGGTTTGCAATTAGTTTTGGCATTTTTTTTATTATGTAGGCTGAAAACCAACCGAAAAGAAATTTAAAAGAAAGCATAAGATTTAAATTAGTTTTTAATTCTGTTTTAAACTTAAATAAGATATTGATATTTTTTGTATTAATTACAAAACACTTAATGTACACTATTAAGCTTGGATTGGATTATGTTGTTTTTTTAACATTTAACATACAATGGTTCTAGATTTAAGACTTCGTGATGAGCGGTTGGAGTTTTCGAATTACAAGATCAGTGTTTGCTAAAATACTAAAAACAAAACTAACTTAAAATACGCCCTGTACAATTTTTGATGTTATCTATAGGAGACGATCAAGGTAAATGAATCCTTCCATGTATACGAAACTGACGACCCAAATTGCGACAAAGTATCAAAAGTAATATGTAGAGATTTGTTGAACTAAAATAGTTTGTTTCAATTTCAGAAATCAATCAATAAGATATTTTTTACCTGAGGTTTGAAAACTGAATCGAAATCTCAAAATCGTTATGGTTTTTCCGCCTTTTGTGGATAAGTCTCAACTTTTAGAATGTAAGAAATTAAGATTTGTAAAATAAGTCTGAGTTAATTTTGTAGGTGGAAAACCAAGTGAGATGCTAAGCCGCGTCTAGATTAATACAAATTTGCGTTGTGCGCCTTGTTCGGCGCACACGAAAATGTTTGCGGCGCGAAGGTGTTCTGATGTGGACAAATTGATGAATCAAGTTTATTATAATTATTGTCCGCACTTACGCGCGGCACTCTAAGCAAAAATTAATTCTGACTGAGTTAAAATTTGCGGCGAATAGAAATTACAAGGCGCACGACACACAACCTACATTTTGATGTGGACGCGGCTTTATACGTAAATAATATATTATCTAAAAATGTTCCAAATTAAAGAAAGACGGCCCTGGACGTAAAATCTGCTGCCACACTAAAAGGGACATCCCTGCAATTGACTTTTGACAGATCACATTGGCCATGAATACCCTTAATAAGTTCTTTTACGTAAACAAAAATATTTATTTGTTCGTGATGGAAATTAACTAACACAAATCAACAACCAACCAGAGCGATAAAACGTTACAGCTGGCCAATCAGAAGCTTTAAAAACTAAGAATTCTGAAAATTCAGATTTAAAACGTAATGTGTTGAACGCGCCCCCATTGGCAATTCGATTTTGAGGTTAAGATCTGTTTTCTATTATACACGGCTGTTCTAATTTCTATTCGAATTCTATATCCTCACGTTTTCGAATTTTGGCTGTTCTTAATTCCGTATTCGAAAACGTTTGCGGATTCGGCAAAATGAACGGATCTACAATCCACCAAATTGACGTTTTAAATCCGGTCAATCCTTTTGTTGGCGAAGAAAAAAGCAGCGAGCGCGTCCAGACGTCCTCCATTTTTTAGTCACCGACAAATTTTATTAAAAATTAATTAACTTAAATAAATTAAACATTTTATTGAAAATTACAACACAGCTAACTAGTGTATATTATTCTCTCCATTCTATTCAGGTTTTTATTGGCGGATTACCGAAATAAAGACCGATTATTCTCGGATTGAATATAAAATCGAAGAAACAACGTGCTAGCAACTTGCCACAATCTATCGCCTGTTGCTCCCATAGCTGGAGTACACAAGCATGAGACCAAAGCCAGACCCACCGCCTCCTGTTAAAAATAAAATACCGGGTGTTTCGAAGACGAAACCTTCAAATAACCCTGGTAATTTTCAATTAAAACTCGATGCCGCCCAACAGCTCATATGCCTGAGCCAAGCAGATGGCCAACAAAAAGATAGCGCATTAGCGACAAGATCTCACCAGACCGAAGACTGTCAGCAACAGACACAATATAAATCACATCAAACACCAGCTGAGATGCTAAAGGAAACCTTTTTCGCCACATGCCAAGAAATCGAAATGGGAGAGGAAACCCATCAAAACGCCACATCACCACCGACGAGCTACAACACCGACAGCTCACCGTCAACTTCAAAAATGCAAAACCTAGGCTCTGATTGGCATGTCCCGCCAAAAAGACACTTAGCCCCACTCAGAAGCAATCATCCAGCAACATCCGCTGAACAACACCCCAGCGAAAACCAATTTTCTCTTCTACAAGACCTTCAAATCCAAGTGTTCAAAAAGCCTCGCAGAAACTACAGATTGGATGACATCCCATCTCAAACCACAGACAGTGACTTCACAAGCCAGAGCAGTACCCAGTTTACCAGCAATCAACAAAACTCGAACCTGACCGACAGCGTTGGACCTAAGGACTCCTCACCTACTAACAAGGATACTAACAGCATAGATGAACAAACAAAATTATTAAGGGGTAAGTTTTGTCCACCCATTATCATGAAATACATAGATATTCGTAAACTTGTTTCCGACTTAAAAAATAAATCCTTGAGCTTCAGCTATAAAATAGTGAATCGGGGTGATAGCTGTAGGTTTTATATAGACAATAGTGACTTACATAAAGAACTGATGACTCTTCAGATCCAACAACGAAGTTCAAGCCTACTCTTTTACAAGAAAGGAAGACAAAACTACCAATTTGGTCCTCAGGGGGCTCACGACTGACTACACTGAGAACGAAATCTTAGAGGAACTCAAACGACGAGTTCCTAACGTAGACAAAGTCTCAAGGTTTGAAACCTTACGATCGAGGCAACTCAAAACTTTTTATAACCTTTTCTTAGTAAGGTTACTCCCTGGCACGAATGCCAACGAAATATTTAACATTTAATTTCTGTTTAACACAAAGATTACCTGGGAAAAACCTAGAGGTAATAATGGCCCTCTACAATGTAGAAGGTGCCAACAGTTTGGACACCTAGCCAAAACATGTGCTAATAAGTATAATTGCGTTAAATGCACGGGCTCTCATGAGCCAGGACTTTGCCCTACCCTAAGAACAGATACTAGTAAAGCATCTTGTGTAAACTGCGGCGACAGCCACCCAGCCAACTTTAGAGGCTGTAAGGCATTCCAATCCAAGAGGGAAAGGCTTCTCTCAGAAGCAAAAACCAGACGAAACAATGGTATCTCCTTCACAAAAGCCATAGCGAACAAGAACACGCTACTTCCAGGCATAACGTACGCTAGCCATTTCAGCGAACCTGCCCACAATGTTCCAAAACATAAAAACATTACCATATCGCCTAGTTCCTCCCAAAAACAAAGTGTCATTGAAATGAATGCACTGGTAGCTAAAATTGAAGATTTTATGAAAAACATACATAGACTTCTACTCTCAGACAAATAATGTTACTAAAAGTTCTGACTTTTAACATTTCGTCCTTGATAACGCACGCTAGGAGAATCGAATTGGCTAAAATTCTCCAAGCGAACAACATAGCGTTTGCGTTTATACAAGAAACGCATCTAAACTCAAAACATAAAGTCTATATAGATTCCTTTCACACCCTGAGAAATGACAATCTTCAAGGTGTTGCCATTCTAATAAGAAATAATATTGATTGCAACATTATTGAGGACAATACCAGTAACCAGTTTTCGTTTCCTTGCCTCTTTATCAGTATCAATCTCAGAGAGAATGATCGAGTAAAGAGAATCCTACTTGGATCCATTTATATCCCTACAAACTGCTCCTCCAACTCTCTTCTAACTGAACTTTCTAAGATTGATTCTCTAGCGAGCACATTCGACGGTGCCATTATTGGAGGAGTTCTCAACGCCAGAAGTACGACCTGGGGGGACTCCAAAATCAATAGTTATGGCAAATTTGTCTCCTACGGGACAAAAAACTCAAATCCATCGCTATCGTTAATCTCCTCTCCCACTCCAACTTTTCCCAGAAGCTCTTCATTTCTGGATCACTTCCTAATATCAAGCCACCTTGTTAATGACATCATCAAGAATTTTGAAGTCTATACTCTTCACACCTTCACAGAACATTGTCCACTTGTTTTGGAACTAGACATGAAGGAAGCGGCTATCCCAACTCTTATTCCCCCAAGCTACCAATCCTTTCAAAACACAAACTGGGACTCATTCAGAGAACTACTAGACAACGATCTCCTAGAGATCTTCCCTCCAGACTAACAATGCCTCTCTAATGAGGAAATTGAATCCTATATTGATCATTTCAACCAAGTCCTTCTCAACTGCCTGAACACTTACTCTTCCAGGATACCCGTTTCAACCAAAAAATACAATAATCTACCATTAGATATTGAAAAACTTTATAAAATATAGCACTCCTGGCAAAGACGCCTCAAGCACATCTTCCATAATCATTTTAACAGAGTAAGCACACAATACAAAGAACTTTCGTCCCAGATATTCCTTCTGAATAAAATAATTCAGGAAAAGGTCTCTATTTGGCTAAATGCCCAACTTAGCGATAGATTAGGAAAAATAAAACCAGGCCCTCAAGCATTTAGGGAGTTTCGAAGGCTGGCGGGCAGTAAAAAGCGATTCTCCTGCGAGAAAATAATGGTGAATGATTCATTAATAATCATTCAATTTTCGTTTCCGTTTTCAAATGCGACCGAATATCCGAACAGCCGTTATAGTTTTTCAAAAGTTTAAAATTGATTTCAAATAACGGACAGAAATACCAACTCAAGAAGTTATTATTTGTAATTTTTGTTCTGTCATGGATGGATAAATAATTTCATGCAATTTTTACTTGAAACTGTGTACATAGTCGAAAAAACTTTTTGTTTATGATACCTGCGTCGAGTTGAAATCAGGTGTGTCCGATTGAAAGTTCCATGAGAATCTTCCCGTTTCAAATTCAATTATGAAATTTCGACTCTACCTTCCGATTCTGCATTAAAGACGTCAGACAATAAACGTCAATTTATTTCTCGATAAATTTTGTTAAAATTTACCCGGTGTGTGATGGGGCAATAAAGGCAACTTTTTTATTTTTTGAGTATGTTCATACAGGTGAATCGACTCAACAAATCTACAACTGCTTTTGGATAGTCTAAATTTTCTAAACCTTATCGGCAAGACTTATGATATCGCTCTAGCAAACTTATTTCTTAATCTAAAATTTCGAATCATTTCTTTTTTTATCGTTTTTGTACGAAATTTTATTAAAAAAATTTTCATAAATTAATAAAATTTATACTTTAAAAAATGTATTGATCCCTTTTCGAATTTCCTAAATAAAAAACAAAACACATCCAACAAACCCACCACTTTTTTAACCATCTCTCTTTCAATTAAATTTCTTAAAAAAAAAAATTCAGCCAATCAAATTACAAATTTTTCAATTTTCTCATTTTGTTTTGTTAAATTTTGTGTGTTAAATTTTGTTTTCTCTCGACACTAGAACCATTTTTTTTTGTGTGCGTAATTAATTTTCGATACACAAATAATTAAAATACACAGAATAAAAAATGAAATTCAAACTTAAAAAAATAAATGATTGTTCTGCATTTGCAACTAAATAGAAATCAAGGAATAAAAAAAAAAACTAAAATGCGCAACATTTACAAAGAAAATAAAAGCAACGAGTTTAAATATGAAACATAAACTAATTAAAATAAGCCAAAAAGATAAGAACAAAAAATTAATACAAAAGTAATAAAAATGCATTCCTTAATCTTTTTCATTACGAATTTGCATAATTTTCTTTTTGACTAATGTGCGTACCTGTTGCTGTGTAGTCTGTTGTTGTTGTTGTTGAACTTGCTGCTGTTGCTGCTGCTGCTGCTGAACAGATTGGACATTCTGCGATTGAGTTTGTTGCTGTTGTGTAGTTATTGTTATAGATCCCACTTCTGTTGTTTGTCCAACAGATGAAGATGCATTTGTAGTGATTCCTTGCACATTCCCACCCATGTTACTCATTGAGGAAACATTTACTTGTTGCTGTTGCATACCTTGCGAT
The DNA here is from genome assembly GCA_932273885.2 of Leucozona laternaria. Classification (NCBI taxonomy): domain Eukaryota; kingdom Metazoa; phylum Arthropoda; class Insecta; order Diptera; family Syrphidae; genus Leucozona; species Leucozona laternaria. The sequence continues at coordinate 29,062,895 of OW026368.1, read as the reverse complement.
TGTTGCACAGTTACCGCAACTAGATTGCCACCAGAAGTGTTTTGAAGTCGGGCTGGACTGGCATTTTGTCGCTGGCCTTGTTGGTTTTGTATGGCATTGATCAGAGCTTGCTGGGTTTGAGCTTGAGTGGCTCCTTGTGGTACCTTTATGGTTCCTGCGATATTTTGACTCGAAGTCATATGGGCTCGGATGTTCCCTGCGTTCAAAGCTTGTGCGGAAGACGCCGAGACAACCTTAAGAAAGATTTAAAGCAAAAGTAGGATATGTTATTACAAATTTTTCAATTCATTCTGTTATTGGTTTCCATTGCTAATTTAACAATGTCAATCAATGTTTTTTTTTTTTTTTGTTAACTCACCTGAATCGTTTGTCGTGTATTGGCTTGCGACGCCACCGAAACCGGAATAACTCGACCTAGACTTGTCTTCCCTAAAACCAAACCAGCAGCAGACAGTGTTCCCTGCTGTCCTTGACGCATCACTTGCTGAATTTGTTGCACCGTCACTGGTAAAGTTTTCGTGTTCTGAATATGCACCAATTGCGTCTGAACACTTGGTTTCTGGCCAACTTGTCCACCCTGTGCAATCTGAGTCATTTTACTAAGTTTTCTTGGCTGTCCTATGGCCAGATGTTGTTGCACGTGCAATTGCCTCATTTGTGATTGATTAGCCATTGTCACTTTGATTTGACTGCCAGGTTTGACATGTGACAGCGCCATGTTTATGGTGCCACCTTGAGATGTTGTGGTCATATTGCCAGAAGATGTCTTCACCAAAGTGGCGATCTGCTGTTGGCCAGATGTGCCAGGCTGTTGTTGAATTTGTACATTAGCTGGGGTCAATATTTGACCTTGTTGCAAGACCTGATTCTTTGGTTGTGCTATTACCTGTCGCTTGACCAGCAACATTTCGTTATCATTCACCTGTCGAGCAATTGTTTGTTTGCCTCCTACTTGTTTGATAAACTGCGTGCGTCCTTGATTGTGAGCCACTTGAACAGTGGCTACGGATGTGACAACACCAGGAGCTCCTCCAGGAGTCACATTAGCTGCGCTGACTGAAGCAACAGACACCTTTTGGCCTTGTACTTGAACTGTGGGACCAGTTTGAACGACACCACCTTGTAGTATTGTTCCGGCTGTGTTCACTAAAGTTGTTTGTCCACCAGCAGTCTGTACAACTTGTCCACCTTGACCGGGAGTTTGCAAGACTTTAAGCTGCTGTCGCTGACGATAAAGTTGAATCTGAGCAGGCTGATTGGTCATTTTACCAGTTTGCTGCAATGAACTCACCGGGATGCCCTTAGTAACAACTTGCTGTGAGCCTGCCATGGACAGTCGAAGTTGGGCTCCCTGGAATTGCGCTTGTGTCACAGTCTGCCCAAGACTATTCATAGATACAATTGTGGGACTTTGGGAGTTCGGGCGTTGTTGCAAAACTACATCTTGCAAGCATCCAGGAGCTGCCACAATTCTTTGGGCCCTCAATGCAGATGCATTCAAGGTAGTCACAGTTGAATTTGGTTGCATGTTTGCTGAGGTGGTTAGAACTGTGCCGACTGTAGCCAATTGCGACACCGAAACAACTTGCGGCATACTCTGGGATGGCAAGGTCTGGACCAGGGTTGCCATTTGCGACTGCGACGACACTAAAGATGCCGAAGAAACTATACTCTGCGGCTGGATTGAAACAATCTGCGCCGACTGGGTGCCCTGGTGTTGGACATTGGACATAGTTGACACCGGAGTTGTTAGAACCACAGAAACCGATGAAGGAGTGACCATATTTCCAGATTGCTGTAGCTGAATCTGTTGTGCCCCGGACTGCGTCAATTGCTGAATTTGACCATGGAGCAGGCCCGATTGTGGTGTAACAATTGTTTTCACAATCTGCGTGGTTTGTTGGTGAACTGCTCTTGTTTGCATTATCTGTCCACCTTGCTGTTGAATTACATTTGGCATCTGCTGTTGGCTTTGCTGGAGTACAATCGCTGTCTGCTGACCGCTAGATGTCTGTTGAACTTGAATCTGCTGGGGAATTTGTTGTGGTTGTTGTTGTTGCTGTTGTTGTTGTTGCGGTTGTTGGTTTTGTTGAGGAGCATGGCTTACAATCTCCTGATTTGGGGCTGCTGCTACGGGAACTCCTCGACTTTGTGCGGGCATTTGCATGGTGGTCCGTTGTTTTTCTCGCATCTTATTTGCCTTGAGCATTGCAATATTTCGCGGGCTCAAGGGATTATCATAGTTAGCGATTCCGAATTCTTTCAAAACTTCAGCATGTTTGGGATTCATCGGACTTGGCGCGCTAAAGTGCCTCTTCGGTGGAGGAGCTTTTTTCAAGAACGCCGTTTTAATGCCATCAAATTTTGATTTCATGAGCTTGCTGAATGAACTATTATTGTCCGTAATGAAGTTTTGCGATGTACGCAGTGACTTGACGCCCCCTTTAATGCAAGCTTTCATTACCGATTTCATCTTCTTTTGCTTTTTGGGACTTTCAAGAAGTTTGCCCTCTTCTCGAGGCACAATAACAGCTTCATAACGCCAACGACAATGCTTAGGAGAACGGTATGTTTTTGAATACATATTCACAATCTCAGCGACTAAATCCCAGTTGGGTGTGTGTCCCGGCGATAGAAGCATCAAATTAATCGGCAGACCCTGTAAATTTGACAATACATGCACAATAGCTATATCCTCATAGATACTCCATTCAACCATTCCTTCAGGCTCCACAAGACTTTTGGTTGTGGTTTGCGGCTTTAAACCTGGTATTTGAACATTCGGTTTGAAAATACCACGATAGCGCTGCAATTTCAGATCACGCCGAATTTTTGCCACTGCACCCGATGGTCGATCGAACAACGATCGTGGGGCAATGAAATTGTCATCTTTGCGAATCTTCGGTGGTCGCCGACCATCGAGAAGAAAACCAGCTTCAGTGCGAGAACGTTTGTATTCTTTCTTGACATAAACCGGTGGCAGATGCGATTCGGTAAGGACTTCAGTATCATACATAAAGCCCAATGAATGATCGATATAGATGTCATTGTCGTTTTGCGGTGGAGTTGGTGGACACCACATCTGTAGAGAGAAGAATTAAATACCAATTAGGATGTATGAAATTTAAGGCGCTTAATCGACTGCTTCTCAATAATTATGAGTGTCGAAGATTTTTTGTATATAATGATATTTTTGACTTACCGGCATTTGTTCCATCGTATTGTCCGAAATCCAAATCTAAAAGCGAGAAAAATTGTATGCGAAAAAAAACTGATTAAATATCTCCTTACTGATGTGAAGTGTTAAAATATCTGTTTTGGTATTTTTATTTAATTTATTATGTATGGTATTTAAAGGCTGGCATTTATTTTTTAAACATTTTATGTTACTTTATGAAATTCATTTAATTTTATTGATTTAAGAGTATGGGCCTTACTTGAAGGAAGAATCGAGGTCAACAACAGAATCATAATGCTGTGCTAACTTTCTGACAGAATTCATATTGTAAGTGTTTTTGACTTATGAGACATTTTTTGAGATTTTGTATCTCCAGCGGAAATATTTCGAAATATATGTTACCAAGTTTGATACATAAATACGCCATTCAAAGCCAGGAGACTCATTAACGAAAATATTCTGTCCTAAGCGCGATTAATTAAAACTGTTAAAACTAAAGTTTTCTTAGTTTGCCTGAATGTGTTTTTCAAGTGCCGCTTTTGTACCAAGAAATTTAATTTAAAACAAACAATTGCTATTTTGCCGATCAGCCTTATTGTGAGTTTCACCCGAACAACATTCCACGTGGAAAATTTGACATTTCACTTTTGGCCTATTGTGAGTTTCCCCCGAAATTTAATGATCGAAAAATTCCCCTTATTGTGAACATTCATTTCGGGCGGAATGTGATGTCATTTTCACTTTTTTTTTGTAGGCGAAGAAATTTCATTCGGGCGAAACTCACAATAGCTTTTAAAATTACGGGCGAACAAAAAATTTTAAGGTGAAATATATTTCGGGTGAATCTCACAATAAGGCTGGGGCCAAATTACCGCATCAGTTATCGAATAAAACGTGACTTAATTATGTGAGTATGGCATTACCGCTCACGTTATGGAGTCATCATCCCCATAGGTTTTACTCGTTCATTCGATCACTGACGGCACTCACTCGATCAGTCACTGATGCGGTAATTTGGCCCCTGGATAAATTGTTATTCGAGTTAGAGAAGAAAAATTTTAAATTTTTAATTGATAGCAAATTTGGCTTTGTGAGAAATTTTCAATAGCATTTATCTCGAAACAGCATATTTTGAGTTCTGGCGGTGTTTTTTTTTTAAATGAGCACGATAACGAAGAAAGGAAATAATTTATTCCCTAAAAATTTAACAAAAATTAAATCCCAGAAAGTTGTTAATTATTGCAAATGGATTGTAAAACTTTTATTATAAATTAAAGTGTCCAACTCAAACCTTATAACCGATACCCAAAAAAGCTTAAATGTTTAATATATAAATGTCAGCCTTTATCTTAATAAATCGGACAAGTTTAATAGATAGCGAATCGAAAGTTCTACTGCAGTCAAATATTTTTTTTTTTCAAAACCAGGCCGTTTTCGAAAACGATAAATCAAAGTCAATTTGACCGGGAATTAATTGTCATTTATGACGAAGAAGTTGCAATCGTCAAATATGCAAACGTCCTGCTTGCACACAATCATGTCTTTTGATGAACTTCAAAGGATTTTTTTGGCAAGCGCATTTTACATTTTCGAACAAAAGCGTCATCTCCATTTTTTGTACTACACATCTGCACCGCAGATAATGTTTTCGAACATGTTAACGTTTTCGAAAAAGGCCCTATTGATGATACCTTCCTTAAAATATTCTATATAAGAGTTACAGTAATTCTATTTCTTAAAGAATTACCCTTTGTAATTTTCAAGTGAGACCGGATTATGATATTTTACTAATTCAAGCTTTGAATGACTGGTTTTGATAAATTGAGAGACTAGATTAGCCAAGTTATGTTATTTTTAATCAAGCTAAAATCTAATGCTAAATATCTATAGTTTTAACTTTTGAAGTGAGGCTAAGGTGAAAGAATTCCTAACAACAATATCGAATTTGCAGTTTTTTTCGTTCAATTCGCTATACATTATGAGATTTTCCTTTTTTTTATCTCGAACATCATCAAACAAAACTACTTTCCATGCGCCTGTGTTTATTTCGTATGAAGTTGTGTTATAAAATTTTACTTTTTCTCTAATTATATCATTATTTATTGATTTTTTTTTTAGTTTTGTTTTTATTTTAAAGTCGAAAATCAATGTGAATGAAAACATAAATAGAAACAAAAAAGACATATAATTATCTGTGGCCGTTTGGAAAATGGCAAATATTTTTATATTATTAATAAATAACATTTAGACTAAAAAAATAAGGCTGTTTTGGTGCCCCAATAATAAAAATAAATTTATCTACATAACGAACAAAAAAAAATGCAATCAAACGATTGAATTAAATGCCGCCTGCCGCTTAAGAAAGGACGAGACTAGAGACATGCCAATATATAACAGTTATAACAGTTGTTTGCCATTAAAAGTGGGCGCGCTTTAACGCGCTTCGCGCGACTAGAAAAAAAAACTCTAGGTGTCTGAAGTATGTCCACCGGGGGGCCGCAAAAACAGTACTTTTTTAAATCAAAACTGTTATAATTGGCATGTCTAGAGTCACTTCCCTTAAGAAAACACAAGAAACATTTGCCATTTCTAGTAACCAAACTTGACAAATTGTTTGTAGAACAAATTCATTTTTTTTTGTTAAAAATTGTATTTGAAATAAATAAATGAAAAAAATAAAATAAATTCTAAAACACAGTAGCAGGAAATGTAGTTTTCTTTTCTTTTTTTTTTTTTTGATTAAATTTTCTTTTTATTAATAATTGTCATTAATTATGTAAAAAAAATTTAAATTCTATATGAGACACCAAAACAGATATTTTAATTTATATTGACTTCTCTTGCCCGATGATATTTTTTTTCCTACAGCAAGGAGAATGAGTTTTTTTTTCCAAACGATGCAAAAAACGCGCCTGAGATTATGTGTCGTATTAATGCAGAGACAATCGACAATTTAAAAACAAACAAAAATCAATCAATCGATATAGAGAGAGAGCAAATTGTAAAATAAAACAACACAACTTTTATTTCTCTTTTGTTTGATTTTTTTTTACAGAGGAAATATATTTTTATATATTTTTTTTTTTTTATTGTATAATATTTCCATACATATTAACTTATTAAACATCTATTGATGTTTTTGTTTAGTTTAAATAACGGCGATTTTTTTTTTTTTTTTTTGTTTTAGATTAAGCTTAAGACTAATAAATTTTGTTTTTTTTTATTTTTTACTTCACCTTCCTTACTCAATGGTTTAATGTGGTTAATTTATTTTTACTTTTTTTTTTAATTTAGTCAGTTAAAAAATAATTTATAATTAAATAACAAATAAAGAACTATAATTAGTTTTCGCGGTTTAAATATTGTGTTTTTGTTTTGTCTAATTTCTAGGTCACAGTTTAGTTTTGTACAGAGATATTTTTTGTTTATTTAATTTTATTTATTTTAAAAAATAGTTTTTGAAGAAGCCATGATGCCTAAAAATATTTCAAACTTCTGTGTTGTTTTTTTTTATGGATTTAATGAATTAAATATAGAATTCCTATTGCTAACTATTAACTGAATATATATATATATATATAAAAAAAAAGAAAACTATTTTAATCTAAAAACTATCAATCCATAGGAATTAAATGAATAATATAATCATTTACGAACAACATATGTGTGTGTGTGTGTGGTTGTATGTATTTACAGAATTTGCTTAACTGTATTAGTTTGATTTTCAGTGGAGAAGTAGAGAGAAGATTATATTACATTTCAGCACTCTCTGGCTGCAGGAGAGAGGCGACGCAGCAGCAGCAGCACTTTGAACCCAAACTTCGTTGCGTTCCTTTGCTAATTGCCCATGTCTCTAATAAGACACCTTAGACCTTAGATCAGGACGGACCGTTTGAACTTTGACGAGTTCTCGTTGGCTCCATAGCAGACGAGTCTTCATCGTCTTTTTGTTGATTGCTTACTTTTTTGTCTATATCAATTTGTTTGAGTATTACTTTTGGACTTTTTTTCAGCAACCAGTGATCAAGTGTAGATCTAGAATTTAATTTAGGTCCAGGTCCACCTCCACCAACACCGCCACATTGAGATGGCCTCTTAAAAGCTACTCGAGCTTTAGGAGTGTTCGTTTGATGGAGATCATTGGCTTGTTTAAGTGTTTTGTTGGATTTTGTTGGACTTTCGTTGTTCTGCGATGTTGATGATGGTGGTGTTGATGGAGGGGGCAGTGACGAATAGTTATCATTAGAATCATTGTTTGTATTCTCTTTCAGTCGACTTGTCTTATTGGTTGGTTTGACCCCTGGTAGAATTGGACTTACATCAAGAGTCCAGAGATTAATTTTAACTGAACCCCTCGATCGGGTCCGGGGACTGTTCACATCTACGTGATTTTCTTCAAACACATTTGGCTTTTTCCTAGTTGTCGACATAGGATTGCCCTTTTCTTCGTCTTGCGAGTCGTCATCGGTGTCCGATTCATCTGATACATTATAGTAGGTGGAGTTCGTCGTAGTTGTATCCTGATTGACAGCATCTATAGTCCATTCTTCGACATCCATAGAAGGGCTATGATTTGCCTTCTCACTGTCACTATCGCTATCATCAACACCTTCTCTTTCTTCATCATCTTCTTCCTCGTCATCATCATCCTCCTCCCCACCATCAACTTCTCGACTACTTTCTTTGTCATTGTCAGTAATTTCATCATCTAGTTCTTCAGGAACTAAAGTGTGGTCATGTTCTTCACCGGAACTCACATCTGATATATCAGAATCTTTAAAATTATCATTTTCCTCTTCCTCTTCGACATCATTATCCTCATCATCGTCGTCGACCGCATTGTCGATTGCCTTCCCACTTCTTAAACGTTTTTTATTTGTGTTTATATTCTTTCCACGACTGACAGTTTTTTTGGGTTTGGTTTGTTCAAGTTTTTGTCTTTTGCTGGCAGGACCATTCAATGCGGTGGCCGCACGAAGTTTTCTCGATCTGAGAGCTTTTGCTCTGAGTAGCACCTTTTGGTTACGATTATTGCTTTTGATTCTGAGCGGCTTTTTCTTCGTTGGTGATGGTTTTATTTCTTCAATATCTTCGATGTCATCCTTATCTTCTTCGTCACCCTCATCCTCTTCTTCTATTTCTGATTTTTCCGATTTTTCTTCTTCCTCATTCTCCTCTTCCTCTTCTTCTTCTTCTTCTTGTTCACTACCCTCTACCTTATTATCTTCATCATCATCGTCACTTTCTTCGACTGGTTTTCGTTTCTTTTCAGATCCAGCTTTCGTCTTTTTCTCATGAGGAGACCTATTATTCCTAACCGATATTCTTCTTGATCTAATACTACTATTTACATCTGCTTTAGCAGCCCTATTCTTTGCATTTCTATTACGTAAATCTCTATTTCTTTTTACCCTACCCTTTTGAAGTTCTCTGCCTCGTCGGGCATTATTAATTGTTCTCTTATTTATTGTTGGCTTCTTCTTGTTAGTTTGAAGGGATTTCTTATTTTTATTGTTTTTATTATTTCTATTATTACGATTATTAACCTGATTCTTGGCATCCTTCCGGCTGTAGGTGAGGACTTCATCAGCTTCAGCTTCTGCTTTAAGCATTTCTTCTTCTTTTTGTAATGCAGCCAACCTATTCGCTTCCCATTCACGTTTCTGGGCTTCGATTTCGGCTTCGGCAACTCGCAATTGTTCAGCTGTCCATGCACCACCAGTTGCTTCGACAAATTTCATTGCATATCGTTCAATTGGACTTAACTGAAAGTAGAGAAATACAATTTAATTTTTAAAAAATCAAAAATGAGCTAAGTCCTGTAGGTATTAAGGAATGATATTTGTTTGACGATGAGTGATATAATCCAACTACAGAGCACATTGAACTATGTCTGAACGTCTTATTTTAATATGGGCCCTAAAAGTCTTGGCAAAGCTACAATTGCTAAGCTCCACACAAGAATTTCAGAGCCCTACCTAAATTGTTACTTGCTAAGGTTGTTAAGTCGAATTTTTTCGACAATTTCTTTTCTTGTAATTCGCTGCTACAGAAAAAGTGGTACAAATTGACATTTTAAGTTGATGTATAAATTAATGGGTTATGTTTGACGATGAGTGATATAATCCAACTACAGAGCACATTGAACTATGTCTGAACGTCATATTTTAATATAGGCCCAAGAAGTCTTGGCAGAGCTACAATTGCAAAGCATCACTCAAGAAGTTATGGGCCTAATCTTAATTGTTAGTGAGAGTTATTAGAATTTTTTAAAATACATGGGGGACAGAGCTTAAATTTCTCTACATTACTATTACTGAAACCTCTCATTAGAGTAGAAGGTAGAACTCCTTTTACTTTTTTCAATATAAATTGTTGCGTGAAGTAAAGGAATACTTCAACGATCGGAAACTTTTACAGCAATAGAGGTCCATCGCAGACGTAGGTAAAGGCTGAAGCATCACAACGTTCGGCCATTATTGTCTGATTCACAGCTTTGTATTCTTTGTCCGAGGGAAAGACGGATGTTTAAGGTTGGACAAAAATCAGTCAAAAGAGAATTTCGTAGCGATAAATATGAAGCGAAAAATACTAAATTAAGAAATTCAACTACACTCTTTTGCTTCTTAATCGATGTATGTACATACATATCAGTTAAAGAGTTTTGTAAGGCGATGAGTGATATAATCCAAAAATAGATAAAATTGAACTATGTCTGAACGCCTAATTTTATTTTGGCACCGAAAATTTCTTCAAAGCTGCAAGGCAGAGCTTTGTCAAAACAACCAGTGCCGAAATTTACATAATAATAACATTCAAACAACTAACTAACCTGCTTAACAAGATTCTGAACTTCCAAGTCGGCTCGACTCATCTCTGGCCCCGGCTGCTTATCCGTTTCCTCTAAAGGTATCGTTTCGTCGAACTCTTCCAGATCTGCATCAGCTTCGGCGGTGGCTATTTTTGTCGCTTCAACGTCCAAATCGTCTTCCACATTAGCCAAAGCAGTCTCGAATGCACGCAATGATTGTTTCTCCTTATCGGATTGAATTGGCACCACAACAGCAGGTTGGCCATCGGTGACGGGTTTTGATGACGATGCCTGTGGTTCACTTGCTGAAGTGCCCTCCGCCGGATCAAGATCAAACAAATCTTTGATAGTGGTACTCTTGAAGAATGTCGTCGTAAAGTTACCTCCTTCGATGGCCATATCACTAAGCATTCGCTTCTGATTGGCTTTCTTGAGAATATTCACTTCGATAGTCTTCTCACTGACCAGACGATAAATGTGCACATCTCGCGTTTGTCCAATGCGATGGCAACGATCTTGCGCCTGAGCGTCCATTGTTGGATTCCAATCGGAATCGTAAAATATCACAGTATCAGCGCCGGTCAAGTTGATGCCAACACCACCGCTACGCGTCGAAAGAATGAACACAAATATTCTCTTGTCGCCATTAAAACGCTCCATGAGAATTTGCCGCTGTTCGACTCGGGTCGAACCATCGAGCCGCAAATAGATGTGGCCGTGATGCGTCAAGAACGCTTCGAGAACATCTAGCATCTTCGTCATCTGAGTGAAAATGAGCACACGATGTTGACCAGATTTAAGAGTACGCAGGAGGCGATCCAATGTTTGTAACTTTCCACAATCGTATTGAATCAGCCGAGGATCCGGGAACTGTGTGTTCATCGCCGAGATAATTGGATGCAGGAGTGACAATTTAGGTGACATTTCTTGCACAATCTTCTGATCGCGAATATGATCTGCATTGATCGTAGACGGATGCATATGATGAACATGCAACTGCGGCAGCGGAGACGACACGGGCGGCACAAATATCACAAAGTTACTGAACATAGTCAAGAGCTCTTGTGTTCTGTCCACATAAGACTTGATAATCTTTGTAAGAGTCCAACTGTCACGTCTGCTCATTGCCGTCTGGCAATTCGCGAAGCTGCTTGTTTGCCAAGTGCTGAAGTCCACTTTTCTGATGGGTTGCCTTGCATTTGATATCGTTTGCCTGCAATCCTCCCCGTAAATTGGAGTCGCATCACAGCGGCGATGATTTATCCGAGCCATCAAATTCAAGCGATTCTGTCGCTGTTCTTTTAGGATCTGCTTTATTGTTGCCATATCGAAAGCTGGATCGTTTTCTTCGCCATCTTCTTCGTCAACTTCCATTTTTTCAATTCCCGCAGCTGCCGCACTCTTCAGCAACGCAGACTGGGCTGTGGTTTTGACCTGCTGCGCCAGCGCTTTAACCAGTCCTGAGTCTACTGCCCCGCTAACCGAAATTGGTGCTGCCGTCGTCATTGTTGTGGTCATTTTTGAGACCACACTGGTGGCTGCAATTGCTGGTCGCGCCACCAAATTGTTCGTTGTTACTGCACTTACTGCTGTTGTCAGTGGTTTCCCACATGATATCACATTACCCGTCGTCACCAGGTTGTTTCCCGTCTTACACACTAGCGTTATTCTATGACCACTGCCTCCTACGGCGGGTGTCAACACAAAATGTTGTTTTCCGCCCTTCATTTGAACGATTTTAGCTATTTGTGTCGCTCCTGTCGTAGTGGTAGCGGTGGTGGTGGCACTACCATTCACCGGACGAAGCAATGGATTGACCATTCTGCCCGCTGATGATGTCACCACTGTAGTTGCTGCTAATGCCTGATTACAACTTTCGGACGTTAACAATTTTATCGGATAAGTTGGATTAATACTATTGGTTTTCTTTAATTTATTTTCTAAATAACAAACTGGTACTAGTTTGTTTCCTTCAGTCTTCATGGCTGGACTTGTGCCCACTTTAACTGAACCACTATTACTGCTGTGCGTGGTTATACTCTGTTGCACATTAGTATCACGTATTCGAATGTGGAATTTATATTTCCCTGTAGGACAACGTGGTGGTGGTTCGGGTAATTGATCGACTTCTTCGATAAGCTTCCTTTGGGGTGCAAGTAGTCGGACCTTATGCGACACATACGCAGTAAGTGTGATCTCCAAATTGATTAACATAAGATTTACCGAATTCAAATCAATTTGCTAAAAAATAAACTTACATTAGATAACTGTTTATTTTGTTTCATTTCGTTCTAGTTCACTTACTGTAAATGGATCATAGTCCATAATACCATATGCAAGATTTGGTGCTGCATATGTTATTCCTTGCATATGAAAGGGTGATATCGTTGGTCTAACTTCAAATAGATTTGGATGATTACACACCTTTCGCAGTTGCATTAGGACATTGATCACACTAAGGAAATTACCCGTCGATAGAGTTTCACGTGTTCTGAAAATGAGATGAATTTAAAAGAGATGATTATAATAGATCTTACGTAAATTGTTTATAAATTAAAAATATGTATAACAAAAAAGAATAAAAAACAGAATACAAACTCACTTTGCGCGACTCATAAAGTCTTCGTACAAATACCGCTGCCTGTTGGATAGTCGACACATAACAACGTGTTCGTATTTTTTCGGCATTTGCTTTTCGACTTCTTTTTTCAGTCGACGAAGGAGGAATGGACGAATTACCTGGAAATTAAAATCATATTGTAATTCGTTGTACTTATTTCGATAAATTAAATTAAATTTGAGAAATTGATGACTTCCCATTAGACCTTCAAGTTGCCAAAACCATAAAATTTGGATAATATTTTCATCAGACAAATGCCTCGCAAAAGCGAACATCCTATTTAAATCAAACTCTCTCAAAAATAGATTGAGTTCAACGTTCAGTGACATTTTATCATCATCTGTACATAATATTAATTCATTTAACCCACCCCCACAAAACAACAATTTCGAAAGAGATTGTATAGTCCTTACCTTATGTAAACGGCTAATCAACGTCTCGTTGTATTCACAATTTCCTTCGATCATTCCTGTCATGGGATTTGAAAACCATTCTTTGAATTCTCGATGCGATTGGAAAACATATGGCATTAAAAAATGCATTAATGACCATAATTCCATTAAATCGTTTTGCAATGGTGTTCCGGTTAGTAAGAGACGCCTTTAAAAGTATCAACAACAAAAAGATAAACATCAGAAAATTTTATCGAAGCGAAGTTAATTAAAATAAACATACCTTTCAGTGGAAAAATTCAATAGCAGCTGCCATCTTTGTGACTTGAAATTCTTTATATTTTGTGCCTCATCTAAAATCAAGTATTTCCATTTTTTCCTGCGAAAACTTTGTTGATCTTGCACAACCAACTTATAGGAAGTTATACACACATGAAAAGCATTTGGCTTTGTCCAACCAACACGTTTCAATTTGCGTTCCTTTTGTGCACCATAGTAGGTGAGAATTTTAAATCCTGGACACCATTTTTTGAATTCCATTTCCCAATTTAACATCACAGATGAGGGTACAACAATCAAATGTGGTCCCCAATTACCTTTGACGCATGCCAAATGGGCAAGCAAAGCTATGGTTTGTATTGTCTTGCCAAGACCCATTTCATCGGCAAGAATGCCATTCAATTTGCGATCGTGCATTGTCACTAACCAATCTAGGCCAATGTGCTGCAAGAAAGAAAAATTATATTAAAATTAAAATTAAATTTTAGAAAGTCCAAATTCACAGTGGATAAACTTACTTGATACTCTCGCAGGGAATGTTTTAAAAGGAACGGCACCGGTGTCACAACATTTGTGGAAGACAAAGTATTACCTTTCGGTTGTATACTCTCGGCCAGAGCAGCTGCATCTTTGAAAATGTCGTCTTTGTTTTCAGTCTGCAATTAAATCGAAATGAAAAGTAAATGAATTAATTAGTAAATTTATAAACAACTATTTAAAATAGATAATAATATATTGTATGTTTAGTATATGTATGTATTTATTACAGCAATTAACATTTTTCAAATTACGGTTGTTTCTTAACAGCGTTACAAATCCGCAAACAAAATCGCACATTCATTAAATTAGCCATTAAGAAATAATATCACTAGGTGAAGGATTTTTATCAGCACCCAAGCGTAGTTATTATTCTATTGAATAAGAGTAACAACTGATTTTAGTGCAGTTATTGTAACAAAACCATTGCCCCATATTAATATGCAGTTAACTTAACCGTAGAGTACACTTAAACGAAACTAAGTGACATCAACCAAGACATTTTTAAACAATTACGTTGATTTGTTTCTTAACGACGTTACAAATCCGCGAAACATATTCGCACATTCATTAAATTAATTATTAAGAAATATCACAAGGACCATTTTTATCAGCACCCAAGCGTAGTTATTATTCTATTGAATGAGAATAACAACTGATTTTAGTGCGTTCTGGAACAAAATTAAGTAAATAGAATATTCATTTAAGAGTACTTGAATACATATGTAAGTACACAATGTTCTGACAGTTAACTGGAAGGAAAAGCGTTTGAGTTGAGCTTAAATATTTAAGTTTTTTTCAGCAAACGTGGTTAAATTTGTCAATAGAAACTTGTAATCAACGATCTAGAATGAGTAGGTTTCTTGATTGTAAACACTCATTTGGCATTCATCGAAATAAATTCTTCTGGCACAGTTCGGAAAGAATCTTCAAAAACACTTGCAGTCAGTGAAAATTTTGGAAAGTGCAATGCAAACGGTTGACCTTTTTTTACGTTTTGATTTGAGAACGTTTGTTTATAAATGCTCGAATTGTTTGTTTTGTTCATCATTACATCAGACAAATGCCTCGCAAAAGCGAACATCCTTGTTAGTCGAACCCTCTCAAAAATAGATTGAGTCCAACATTCAGTGACATTTTATCATCATATGCAAGGTTATTACAACACTAAAACAATTTAAACTATCCAAAGACGGGCATTGTCAGAGAAAGTTCAAGACTGTTTTGATACGAATCTCACTCAATAGAGACAATAGAGACTTGTAATCAACGATATAGAATGAGTAGGTTTCTTGATTGTAAACACTCATTTGGCATTCATCGAAATAAATTCTTCTAGCACAGTTTGGAAAGAATCTTCAAAAACACTTGCAGTCAGTGAAAATTTTGGAAAGTGCAGGGCAAACGGTTGACCGTTTTATACGTTTTGATTTGAGAACGTATCTTTATAAATGAATCTAATTGTTTTGTTCATCATTACATCAGACAAATGCCTCGCAAAAGCGAACATCCTTGTTAGTCAGGCCCTCTCAAAAATAGATTGAGTCCAACATTCAGTGACATTTTATCATCATATGCAAGGTTATTACAACACTAGAACAATTTAAATTATCCAAAGACGGGCATTGTCAGAGAAAGTTCAAGACTGTTTTGATACGAATCTCACTCAATAGAGACTTGTAATCAACGATCTAGAATGAGTAGGTTTCTTGATTGTAAACACTCATTTGGCATTCATCGAAATAAATTCTTCTAGCACAGTTTGAAAAGAATCTTCAAAAACACTTATAGTCAGTGAAAATTTTGGAAAGTGCAACACAAACGGTCGACGGTTTTAATAGGAATCTCACTCAATAGAAACTTGTAATCAACGATCTAGAATGAGTAGGTTTCTTGATTGTAAACACTCATTTGGCATTCATCGAAATAAATTCTTCTAGCACAGTTTGGAAAGAATCTTCAAAAACACTTGCAGTCAGTGAAAATTTTGGAAAGTGCAGGGCAAACGGTTGACCGTTTTATACGTTTTGATTTGAGAACGTATCTTTATAAATGAATCTAATTGTTTTGTTCATCATTACATCAGACAAATGCCTCGCAAAAGCGAACATCCTTGTTAGTCAGGCCCTCTCAAAAATAGATTGAGTCCAACATTCAGTGACATTTTATCATCATATGCAAGGTTATTACAACACTAGAACAATTTAAATTATCCAAAGACGGGCATTGTCAGAGAAAGTTCAAGACTGTTTTGATACGAATCTCACTCAATAGAGACTTGTAATCAACGATCTAGAATGAGTAGGTTTCTTGATTGTAAACACTCATTTGGCATTCATCGAAATAAATTCTTCTAGCACAGTTTGAAAAGAATCTTCAAAAACACTTATAGTCAGTGAAAATTTTGGAAAGTGCAACACAAACGGTCGACGGTTTTAATAGGAATCTCACTCAATAGAAACTTGTAATCAACGATCTAGAATGAGTAGGTTTCTTGATTGTAAACACTCATTTGGCATTCATCGAAATAAATTCTTCTAGCACAGTTTGGAAAGAATCTTCAAAAACACTTTCAAGTCAGTGAAAATTTTGGAAAGTGCAACACAAACGGTCGACGGTTTTAATAGGAATCTCAATCAATAGAAACTTGTAATCAACGATCTAGAATGAGTAGGTTTCTTGATTGTAAACACTCATTTGGCATTCATCGAAATAAATTCTTCTAGCACAGTTTGGAAAGAATCTTCAAAAACACTTGCAGTCAGTGAAAACTTTGGAAAGTGCAGGACAAATTGTTACTTCTATATAAGTATTAATTTGAGAACCTTTGTTTATAAATGACTCGAATTGTTTGTTTTGTTCATCATTACATCAGACAAATGCCTCGCAAAAGCGAACATCCTTGTTAGTCGAATCCTCTCAAAAATAGATTGAGTCCAACATTCAGTGACATTTTATCATCCAAGGTTATTACAACACTAAAACAATTTAAATTATCCAAAGACGGGCATTGTCAGAGAAAGTTCAAGACTGTTTTGATACGAATCTCACTCAATAGAGACTTGTAATCAACGATCTAGAATGAGTAGGTTTCTTGATTGCAAACACTCATTTGGCATTCATCGAAATAAATTCTTCTAGCACAGTTTGAAAAGAATCTTCAAAAACACTTATAGTCAGTGAAAATTTTGGAAAGTGCAACACAAACGGTCGACGGTTTTAATAGGAATCTCAATCAATAGAAACTTGTAATCAACGATCTAGAATGAGTAGGTTTCTTGATTGTAAACACTCATTTGGCATTCATCGAAATAAATTCTTCTAGCACAGTTTGGAAAGAATCTTCAAAAACACTTGCAGTCAGTGAAAACTTTGGAAAGTGCAGGACAAATTGTTACTTCTATATAAGTATTAATTTGAGAACCTTTGTTTATAAATGACTCGAATTGTTTGTTTTGTTCATCATTACATCAGACAAATGCCTCGCAAAAGCGAACATCCTTGTTAGTCGAATCCTCTCAAAAATAGATTGAGTCCAACATTCAGTGACATTTTATCATCCAAGGTTATTACAACACTAAAACAATTTAAATTATCCAAAGACGGGCATTGTCAGAGAAAGTTCAAGACTGTTTTGTTACGAATCTCACTCAATAGAGACTTGTAATCAACGATCTAGAATGAGTAGGTTTCTTGATTGTAAACACTCATTTGGCATTCATCGAAATAAATTCTTCTAGCACAGTTCGGAAAGAATCTTCAAAAACACTTGCAGCCAGTGAAAATTTTGGAAAGTGCAGGGCAAACGGTTGACCGTTTTATACGTTTTGATTTGAGAACGTTTCTTTATAAATGACTCGAATTGTTTGTTTTGTTCATCATTACATCAGACAAATGCCTCGCAAAAGCGAACATCCTTGTTAGTCGAACCCTCCCAAAAATAGATTGAGTCCAACATTCAGTGACATTTTATCATCATATGCAAGGTTATTACAACACTAAAACAATTAAAACTATCCAAAGACGGGCATTGTCAGAGAAAGTTCAAGACTGTTTTGATACGAATCTCACTCAATAGAGACTTGTAATCAACGATCTAGAATGAGTAGGTTTCTTGATCGCAAACACTCATTTGGCATTCATCGAAATAAATTCTTCTAGCACAGTTTGGAAAGAATCTTCAAAAACACTTGCAGTCAGTGAAAATTTTGGAAAGTGCAGAGAAAACGGTTGACCTTTTTTATACGTTTTGATTTGAGAACGTTTCTTTATAAATGACTCGAATTGTTTGTTTTGTTCATCATTACATCAGACAAATGCCTCGCAAAAGCGAACATCCTTGTTAGTCGAACCCTCCCAAAAATAGATTGAGTCCAACATTCAGTGACATTTTATCACCATATGCAAGGTTATTACAATACTAAAACAATTTAAATTATCCAAAGACGGGCATTGTCAGAGAAAGTTCAAGACTGTTTCGATACGAATCTCACTCAATAGAGACTTGTAATCAACGATCTAGAATGAGTAGGTTTCTTGATTGTAAACACTCATTTGGCATTCATCGAAATAAATTCTTCTAGCACAGTTTGAAAAGAATCTTCAAAAACACTTAGTCAGTGAAAATTTTGGAAAGTGCAACACAAACGGTCGACGGTTTTAATAGGAATCTCACTCAATAGAAACTTGTAATCAACGATCTAGAATGAGTAGGTTTCTTGATTGTAAACACTCATTTGGCATTCATCGAAATAAATTCTTCTAGCACAGTTTGAAAAGAATCTTCAAAAACACTTAGTCAGTGAAAATTTTGGAAAGTGCAACACAAACGGTCGACGGTTTTAATAGGAATCTCACTCAATAGAAACTTGTAATCAACGATCTAGAATGAGTAGGTTTCTTGATTGTAAACACTCATTTGGCATTCATCGAAATAAATTCTTCTAGCACAGTTTGAAAAGAATCTTCAAAAACACTTGCAGTCAGTGAAAACTTTGGAAAGTGCAGGGCAAACGGTTGACCTTTTTTATACGTTTTGATTTGAGAACGTTTCTTTATAAATGACTCGAATTGTTTTGTTTTGTTCATCATTACATCAGACAAATGCCTCGCAAAAGCGAACATCCTTGTTAGTCGAACCCTCTCAAAAATAGATTGAGTCCAACATTCAGTGACATTTTATCATCATATGCACGATTATTACAACACCAAAACAATTCGAATTATTCAAAACCAAATTTAAATTGGAAAGAGCCTTAATTAAACACGGTTCAAAAGTAAGTGGCCTACAGTTACTTTTTAGAACTAGATTTTTTTTTTAACTTATAATTGGAAAATTAGTACTTACATCTTCAATCAGACTTTTTAAGCCGTCCTGTTCGTTATCTTCGGACGCTGAAGATTCTGCTGTTTCATCGGCCATTGTTTCATCTTCTGATTCTTCCGTTTCGACATCATCTGAATCTGCAGCTAATTTAAAGAAGAAGTTTTCAATAAAAGACTCGTTAATATAAAAATGATTTTAAAAAAAATCATTACTTTGTTCATCGTCATCAGAGTCCAACTCCATTTTTGACGTAGAATCCATCTTCCCAGATTTGTATTTTTCTAAAAGCTTCTCTACGCTCATTTCGTTGTCAGCCTTAAATTTAAAAATTTAGGGTTAACGATATCGTTTTCTGTATACCAAAATAGAACAAACTCACTTCCAATTCATCCAATTCCTTTTTATGGTCGACACCTGCCTCGTCAGCCTCCTGCTTGCTTATGGTATTCTCATCGTCTTCGCTAGGCTCGTCATGAGCTTGGAATTCTTGGTCATCTTCGTCATCTTCACCCTCCTCATCGTCTTTCTTGTTCTCTTCAAGAACAATTTTATCACGATTCTCAAGATAATCCTTGGGCAGACCTTTCAAGAAATCATCCAAATCCATTTGGGATTCTTTCTCTAAGGCTGCGACTTCTTCATTAACATCGGCAGCTTCTTCTTCGGCCTTGGCAATGGTTTCTTCGTCGTCCTCAGATCCCTCTTCGCTTGGCCGGAATTCGTCTGTAAAACAAGCCCGAATTGTTATAGAATCATCCTAAAGCATAATCTTAACATAACAAAATGCTTTTAAGTCAGACAAATGCCTCGCTAAAGCGAACATCCTTATACGGTCAGGTTTTCTCAAAAATAGATCCAACCAACCGATCAGTGACGTTTTATCATCATTCTCATTCTATCTAATAGACAAACATTTTAAATCAATAACTCACCATCAGATGCAGCTTCCCGTTTTGGCGAGGATATTCGACTGGAATTGATGCTGGGTGCCGCACTGGTTTCCATTACACTCTTGTTCATACCAACTGCCAACTGCTGTGAGAATTTCTCTGTTTGATCGACAATAAAACTCAAATGCTGATCCAGGGCCTTTTTCCGTTTTTCTTCGAGTTTTGTGTGATGCTTGTACTCTACAAGCTTTTCAACATTCGACCAAAACATCTTAACCTCTTTCGATATAAAAGCGGCCACTCGCTTCAGATGCAGTTCATGGGCTTTTTCGGCCTTTTGCGCTGCATTCGCCTTATCTTGGAAGTATTTTTGCACCATTTTGGCACATTTTTTGGCCGCATTCTTCTTCCATTTACGCTCCTGAGCGAAATCAGCGGCCAGCCATACCATTTCTTCCAGCAAGTAATCCCAGTGAGCTTTGGGCCGGCTGGGTTCTTGAAGTTTTGGCAAGCGTTTTTCAGTCCATAGTCCCTCTCTCTGTAATTCAGATATTCGCTGCATCACGTACACCTCTTGTTTAGCTTTGAAGGAGAATTCTTGGCCAGCTCCATTGCCCGACGTTGCGTTGGGTGTTGTGGGTGGTGCGGGTGAATTTTGTGCATGCGAAACTCCCGCCGCACTTGTTGCTGCGGATGTTGTTGCACCATTGCTTGTGGTGGTAGGGGCCGCTGCAACTGAGGTTGCAAGAACTGATGTTGATGGTGTAGTTGATACTGTTGAAGTTGAAGACGCAGGCGTTGTTGTTGGCAATGGGGTGATAGCTGTAGCAGGACCAGCATTTGATATTGATCTACGTTTCTCGGATACACTTGAATTACCAGATACACTAGGTACAAGTGGAGTTCCACCTTTTTAAAAAAAAAAATAAAAAAAACCAAAAAATTAATTTAAAAAAAATGCAATTGTTCGCAGTTTTGAAGACAAATCAAGGCAGTATCTGTTCTTAAGTTTTATCACAACAACGACAATCATGCGGTAGTTATTTGTTTTATAGCAAAACTCCTGTCAGCCTTTCATTTCGAAAAAATGTTTTAATAAGTGAAGAAGCATTCTTTGAAAAATATTTTATAATTTAAAAAAAAAAAACAAGTAAATTGTTCAGGCAAAATTAAAATTAAAAGAAAACGCTTGATGATGCTATGACATTACTGAATAACTGGATGAAAGTAAGTTACATTTTTTTCAATTATCATTTAACCCGAAACGAATACTGAAGTTATTTCTAGTCAAGTGTCTTCGATCTAGAAGATTTCACATATGGGATGCTTTTTGTTAAAGCGAAGGCAAGGAGTAGCTTGTGCAGTTGCAAGTTTTGAAGAGGAGGTGGCGAAAATGGGGCCCAATCTTGGAAAGATCTACTTAATTTAGAAAGAAAACTCTATTTCTTTTTTGAATGATCGAATTTGAAGTTGAATAAGACTATGTTGTAAGTTTTTCAAAAGTATGAATGTAATAATTTATATTGAATCATAACCAGAAACTCGACTTAAAAAAAAAAAACGCTTTAAAGATTCACTCAACAAACATTTGATAAGAGCCATTCAAGAGCGCCGACCGTGGCGCTTCAGTCGAAAAGAGCACAGTCATAAGAAAAAAGTTATCAGACATTTTTGAAACGAAGTGTCAGAAAATAGCGAGCATTGGCCTGGAGCAAACAACATTTCTATGATTTGAAGTTTTTTGTGAAATAAGTAGTTAACTATATAATACTAGCGGTGACACCCATATCGCCGCAACCAATTAAGGGGTTTGGTTCCCAATATACACAAATTCGTTTTTATATTTTTATAGATGTTGCACTATTTTCATAATAAATCCCTACAATTTAAGGAATAATTTAAGATTTCGTGCTGTAGTTTATATAGCAAGGTTACAAATTGTTTTACAATATTAATAGTTTCTTGTAACACAGAGTGCCCTTGCCTTGATTAAATTGATTCGAAAAAAAAAATATCGCATTAGTTAAAGGGTATTATCCAAACGTTACTCTATTTTATATAAATAAATGTATGATTTCTCAAATGACCTGTCATTCTATTTGTGAAATCATATTGTTTTGCTTTTGTATGTTTACACGTCTATGACTTTCGATTTGATTTTCTCCAAAATTACTCTATATTTTCACTTTTTGGTACTTTCCATTTTTGTGCACAGAAACAATTTAATGTTGAGCACGAGAATTCAAAATTTCCATTGATTTCAACACTAAATTTTACATATCCAACTAGGAATACAACAATAGCATATGACTTCTCAAATGGAATTAGCTGCAATTCTAATGTCACAAAGTGATATGGTTTTTCTTTTTAGAAGTCATATGAGTTTAATGAGTGGCTTCAGACGATTTGATAGGATTTTTTTGACAGGACATATGAGAAGTTATATGACTTTTGTTATCGTGTTAAGTGGCCTAAGACGCAAACGGAGAAACCACACTGGGTTAATAATATGGCAGGAATTGACGGACACCCACTTTTCCATCTAAATAATGTTTTATACCATCTGCCGTTCATGTTAGTAAATGTTGCATGTCACATTATTCAAATTAATAGTTCTTCGTCTAATTCCATGTTTACTAAGAAAAACAAAACACTGCGAACGGAACTCCACAGAAGCGACAATGTTGGTCAGATAATAACACTGGTCAACAAATATTTACTAAAATTTGTTTGTTACAGACTATACTCTTATACTACTAGAATCCGAGTGCAAAATTTCTCCCTCAGGTCAGGGTTTCGAGATATTCGTCTTTAAGAATGACGGCAAAAAGTCGGCAGAGTGAGTGAATGACAACAGTCACAAGAATCGAAGAAAAAAGACGAGACGAGGAAAGTACTGGATATGTGTTTCATCAAATAAGGATCTTCTTTCAGGGCGACAAAATAAATATTGACGAATAAATGAAAATTATGCGTTTTATTTAGAAATTTTGTATACTTTCTTAATACATTTTACATATATCAAAATTAGTACTTTTAAAAATTGTAGACCTACTTGGGCACGCTAAAGATATGATTTGTTTCTAAACAAGAACAAAACTTTAATCGGCTAAAGCGAACAAAGCTTAATGATGGCTAATATATTAGCTATTAAATCCAGATAAATACTCCTTTCTTTGCAGTCAAGGCTGCTTTAAAACCGTCAAGGAATACAAATATTATCCAATATCTTCTGTACTATATTTACAATCCTAACGGAATTTTTATTTACTTACTTACAACTTTACAACATAGTACATAAATATATAAATGCAAACTAATTTTTTTAATTCTGGAAATTTCAAAAAACATTTGATATAATTTCTTTTTGTTTTTTGTTCTTTTAATTAACTATGTAATTATTTCATCATCACATGCATTCTAGATATTTTAATGTATGTAAAATAAAACAATCCTACGCAAAACTATACAAATTATCAATCTCTACAAATTATAAAAAAAAAAAATAAAATAATAGGAAAAAGCTTCTGCGTACCATAGTACGTTTCCCAACTGCAAAAAATAATCTCAACTCACAAAGGAATAAAAAAAAAAGATTTGTTTTAATTTATTATAAAATAAAAACAATTATAAAAATGGAGGATAAAATTAAAACTTGATTTTTTTCGCATATCCAATTAAATAAATTTGTTTTTTGCTTATATTATTATCGACTCTAATTATAAATCGAAAACCAGTTAACTAAAAAAAATAATAATTAAAGGAAAATCAAATGACAAAAAAAAAAGAGAGAATGATCGTTTGATTAGGCACCTGGTACAAGAGGTACGGAAGAGTTTCCTACAGCAGGTGGGATGTGAATTTGACCAAAGACCATCCCGTGACGACCTCCTAAAGGTCTACCGGGTATGTGACCTATGGGAAAAATATGGAATCCAATAACAATTTTGTTCCTAGTTTTGTTTTCGTCGTAGGATTTTTATATAGAATGATTTTTAAATAAAATATAAAACATAAAACAAATTCTTGAACATTTTTTTTTTCTAATTTTGAAACCAATTTAATTTTTTTTTTATGTGGGAGGGGGTATGAAATCAAACTGATTTTTTTATTATTTTTCTTTCGTTTATAATGCACTGAGATTATTGTGAGATGGATATAGACTTAGACATCTTTAACTAGATTATATAATAAATATACAAGTACAAAGAAGTTTTTAATATTTACAGCCAAACGAGGATTATAAAAAAAAAAGAAAATTAATCAAAATTATTAGAAAATATAAAACATAAAACATTTAAAATTCAGTGCAGTTTAGATTATAACACATAATGTATGTATGTATGTTCGTCCATACGTATTTTATTTTATTGGTTTCGTTAAGAAGAATAACGTTTTGTTTAATTTTTAGAAAAATTAAATTATAATAATTGTAACAGTTATCAAAGAAAATGAATAAAGCAAAATCGAAAATTACCTTGCTGTGTCAACTGAACCACCGCTGCTGGTAGTTGGGTTGAAACTGCCACAGGTGTCGCTCCAACAGCTGGAATTTTTATTTCAGCTCCTTGTGGGAAACTAGTTGCTACTGTTGATACCACCGATGTTGATTGCGAGGGTGCGGTAGATGGTATTATCAACGATGGAAGTGTAGCTGATGAAGCGCCCTGCTGACCTATGTTTTGAGATTGCGTATTCTGAAGCTGAAACAATAATAAACAAAAAAAAAAATAAATAATTTTAAAAAATATATCTATCGATTGATTTTAGAAAATAAAAATGTATAGATTTTTTTCTGATAACTATGTATAAGTAAATCAAGAAAACGATAATAATCAGTTTTACTAGACAATGTCATGTGTTAACAACCGCGAAAACCTTAAAAGTTATATACGAGACTTCTCTACGAGTTTTTTTTTTTCTGTTAAAAATGATAAGATTAGTCGGGTTCAGGATAAACGGCAGACCACAATGGTGAAGCTGCAGCTGCAGCACGTAGCATTTTCAAATTTGAAAGGAACGAAGAAAGTATACAGCGCTACAATATGAAGCTGTAGCTGCAGCAAGAAAAGTAGCTGCAGCAAAAGTTGATTCAACTTTAACTTTTGCTGCTCGCTTCATACTGCATTTGAGATAACATATAGGATCGTTCTATACTTTCCTCTTTCTAATGACAGCTAGCCATGGGAAAAGCTACATGATTAATCGATTTTAATGACAGGTTGTGCTATAGCGATTCTTTTAGCTGCAACTACATCCCTTTGTGTTCAGCCAGTAATTCTTTCTCGTTCCAACAATAATTTTATAACATCTTTTCCGTTAAATTATACCTTCTTCTCCACCGGAATATTCCGGATAATTCAGGAATATTTTAAATAGAATAAAAGGTAGGTACATACATATATTGTGTGCGTTCAGGGCATTCAACGTACAAATTCTCATATATGACAGTTTTGCGTTGGTGTTGATTTAAGAACAGGTAAAAAATGTATCACACCATAAGTGCTACGCATTTAATGTTTATTTGCATCTATTTTGCATTTTACGAATAAGTAATTACTCAAAATAAAAATATATGTTTATTCAGTGGATTTCACATTTAATCTAACAATGCCATTTCCTTTGTTTTAGTTTCATTTCTTTATTCACTCCATTCTGAATATTCTGGATAAACAATTTGTTTTTGTATCTATTCTACTGCCTGTCGGAAACCAACTAAGCAGTGTTAAAAATGTTGTATTTGATCTATGTTCCTGCCAAATTTGTCATACCCAGTTTTTGTGGAAAATACAATAACCCAGGGTAAATTCTTTATCATTCTCAATAGAGAGAAATATATAGTACAAGATCAGAACATTAATAGGAAATAAATTAGGAAAACTAATTCAGAAAAACATCCACAGTTGACAAACGAGCAGAACAAGATATACCAATTGGTAGCCCAAAGATTAACCTGTTAGAATTCAATGACTGAGTAATTTTTATTATAATGAAATATTTATGTACAGTAATTATCCATCAGACAAATGCCTCGCAAATGCGAACATCTTTTTAAAGCCGAGTGAAACAAAAATAGTCTCAAATAGCCTTTCAGTGACATTTTATCATCATTTGGATAGTATAGCTACATTATGTACATAATATTCTTTTAATTATGTTTGTTATTATAAAAAAAAAAAAGAACTCACCGTCTTAGTCTCCTCGCTGACTAATTGATCTAACCGATATGCATTGCTAAAGCTAATAAAGTGCGGGCTTGGTGGTTTCTTTCTCCACGTGGGATAGTCCATCATATTACCACCGCTTTGTAGATAAAATAATTCGGCAACATTTTCAGAGTATCTGTTAAATAACGAATTCATATTTAAAAATCTATAATTTTAATTTCAAAATTTTGTAAACATACTTTTCTTTTAAGCTTCTTATGCGAGAATATTTGTGTTCCAAAATTCGTTTCTTCAGAGCGCTGAAATCACTTGGAATAGAGGGAACGGCAATGGTAGGCAGGGACGTTGACCCCGCACTACTGCCGTCCGGAAGCTCTAGCTTGATGCGTTTACTTAACGGCGATTGATTTGGTGATTGCGCCGTTGGAGAGCTGCTATATGTTGCCAATGAAGAGCCAGTAGGTGTTGGTGTCAGATTAGCGTTGCTGCTAGCAGGAAGTCCTGCCCTTACTCCTGGATTATTACTACTACTCACTGAACTGTTATTATTGTAGGAACTATTTAACGCCGTAGCTTGTTGTTGTTGTTGCTGTATTTGTAAAATACGTTGATGTTGCTGTTGTTGGTTATTAGAAGTGTTGCCCGTTGCTGTGGCGAATCTCAATGTTTGCATATGCTGTTGCAGTTGTTGATATTGTGACAAATTGGAATTAGTTGCTAATGATGAAGTTACCGCAGATCCACTACTTGTTGCTGCTGTTGTTGTTGATGTTGTTGTTGTTTGATTTTGTATGCCAAGTTGTTGATTAAAGACTTGCTGAAAACTAGATGATGTTTCTGTAGTGTTATCAACAATTGTTGAATTTTTTTGAGATGATAAAGAGATCAATGAAGATGATGTAGACAAAGGGGACGAAAGGGGTTGTAAAGTTGCTATTGAAACTGTTGTCGTTGGTATAGTTGATCTGCGGTCTGGCACAGCAGGAGGGGCCGGGCTATGCCCTTGCTGCCCCCCTCCTGCTGAATCACCTTCATTCATGTTTGATGCATCTAAAAATACAATCAAAATATAAATCTATTTGTTTCTAAACATTTATTTATAGCTATGTAACATAAATGTTATCAGTAACGGTTATATAAAAATAAATTGTTGACGTCTTTCAATCAGACAAATGCCTCGCAAATGCGAACATCCTTACAATAAGCAATTGTTTCAAAAATAGAAACGAAAGCCATAATCAGTGACATTCTATCATCATTTTGAAAGTTCAATTGGTATTATGTAACTTATTCCAATTGATAACCTCTGGATAGAATTCTAGAATTTATTGTCAAAATAAACTATTCGAGTTTTTTCGTTTTATATAATCAAATCACCAAATCGTCCTGCTAGCAGTCTAGTTCGTTCGAAAAAATTCATACATATAGCAACATTATCAAAAAGAAAAACAAGTTTAGAATGCATACATATTCGGTTTATGATGACACATAAAATTTATTAGAAATACATTTATTTACATACATATGTACATATTTTAAAATAAAAAATAAATAAATATCTGTTTGCTGCTGGTGTAAGCAGTTCTATCATCTTGCAATTGGAAGAGCTAACACGTCATTGGCGTCTGGTTTTTTTTTTTAAATTGATAAAAACAATGAGACTGGAAAATCATGTTTCGATTTTAAGAAAAAATATAGATAGGTACCGAGTATAAGTGAGATCTTTTCAAGTTTGCATTTATTAACAGTGTGATTCGTGCCACATCAAACACTAGCAAGTAATAAACTAACGGCATCGCAGCCTAGTTGTTATCTAATCTATTGATAGCATCATTTGGCATACCTAACCGTAATCTAATACATAGTAATGTTTTTGAAAACAACAAAGCGCTTCTATGGGTTGGAATTAGGAACAATTGATTTAGGGCTGAGACAAAATAGTTCTAACGAATTTTTTGAGTAGAACTGGGGTTCATGGGTGGCTTTATAAATATGTATGTATGTATCTAGTACTCGATAACATTTAATCGATACCATACCATAGAGGTATGTACATAAAATAGTTATGAAAATTTATTATAATTTAATATGTGTAGTTGTCGTATCTACCTACCTACATAATAAAATAAAAAAAAGTTTTGAGAATTGCAATTCATTTATTAATATGTATTTGTTAAAAAAAAAAAACATACAAATGAAATAAGTTCTAAATACATAAAAACAAGGGACAATGAATAATTGAATATTATGAGCTTGTTCTGCGCCATTGCATGGAAATTTAAAAAAGTCTGTTTGTGATAATGCTTTTGTCCAATAAAGAATTTTGTGAACTACATAATATGTGTTCAGTCATGAATAATAACTATTTGTCTGCGAAATATGAAGTTCTATCTGTTTTATTCAATGTATAAATGTATGCGATTTTTATTTTCTTCAACTAAGCGATTAAATTCAGGCATTTTTTGGCCTCGAAATATTTAATTCGATACTGAGAATTTAACCCAGGGTAAGGTTGTACTAAAAAAAAATATTTTTGTATTCATAAAGCTTCTTTCAAGTAGGTACCGGATTGCTAAATTATAACATAATTGAAAATTGGGGAATAACCCCAAATAAGACAATTGAAAAAGGAATTTTCGTTGAAATTTTGCCAAAATAGAATTACTTTAAACATTACCGGTACGAAGCTTAGTATAAATCACAAGAGCCGTTTTCGAGAAAACATCCTAGGTAGCTGATGCACATCTATGACGAACTTTTTTTACAACCAACATTGATTAGAACTTCTGAAATAGAACTGATGTGAACAAAATATTTATATAAATGTTTCACTGCTTTCTATTTGATTCCTTGAGAAACAGGAGGCAGATTTGAAATTTGTGATGTTTTTTCTTGCAAGGTTACAAATTGTTTTACAATAGATTTTTTTCTTGTAACACAGAGTGCCCTTGCTTAGACTTATGCTGAATTTACACGACTGCCAAATTTGTAGTACCTACTTCTTTCAACAAAAAAAAACTGTCAGAAGAATGGACTTCATTCATTCTTTTATCAGTTTTCTGACAGCATTAAAATAAAACCTATTGAGGTTAATCTTAATAACTGTTTTGGAAAAATTCGTTCCTGTTAGATGGTCGATCGTTCAAATTGTAGGCCGTTATTACCAGTGTCGTTCAGCGTTCGATGCAACAAAAGTCGATACATAACAATGGATGACATCTGATGCAACAAGAGAACAAGATATCTTTAATTTTCGATGATCAACTTTCGCCAAAAGCCGCTTATCCTCAGCATGTAGAAAACAATTTATCAAAATCTTAGCCGCTTTTTTCAATTTAAAAATTAAGCTTGATGTGAAAAATTAATAAAAATGTTTCACTACTTTCTATTTGATTCCTTGAGAAACAGGAGACAAATTTAAAATTTTGTGATATATTCTTCTTGCAAGGTTACAAATTGTTTTACAATATAAATGGTTTCTTGTAACACAGAGTGCCCTTGCTTAGATTTGATCTAAAACGGTTCTATGGGAGTTACTGTTAATAAAGGTTTTTGATAAATTTCCTTCTAAATGGTAGGTAGATCGTACAATTTTAAGCATAAGAAATTTTATCAAAATCTTAGCAGCCTTTTTTGATTAAATAGAAATTTTCCTTCCTCACTATCTCACACAGTATAGACGCAACATGTAGAAAATGTGGCAAAAAATCACGTATGTATCTAAGTAAAAGTGGGAAAACAAAATTTTAAATTTCGTTCACACGACTTGACAGACAATCCATCTCATCTCAATTTTTTAAGGTTTGACTCTTTCCTTTCAGGTGGGTGAGGTTATTGCTTTTGGCATTCGTATGTAATTCAATCCAACCACTTCTTTTGACAAAATGTTAATACTCTGTGAGATGGTAAAGAGGTTGGTACATTAGTAATAAGCATTTTTTGCAATTTTTTTGTTTACCACGAGGAAAATAAACATATACCTACAATAATTAAGTAAAAAAAAAATGAGCATAATGTTTCTTCAGATACAAATGTTTCACTACATTTTATTTGATTCCTTGAGAAATAGGAGACAAGTTTAAATTTTGTGATATTTTTTCTTGCAAGGTTACAAATTGTTTTACAATATAATTTTTTCTTGTAACACAGAGTGCCCTTGCTTATACTTGAACTAAACCAGTTCTATGCGATCTGCTGCTAAAAACAGTTTTTGATAAAATTGGTTCATTTATGTAGATTTTCCACATATATACAATAATAAACTTTTTTCGCAGCGAATTGTGTGGGGAAAAGTGACATTTAAAGTTTATTCGTGTTTGTGTTTGTTGATTCTTTCAATTCAGTCGGCCAGTTTATATTTCTGAGAAACAGTTTTATGAAAAGCACTGTTTAGTAGAACATTTTTCGAAAAAATTGTTTCCTTGTAAACCGTAAAATATGTATTCATCAATAAATGTACATAATATGAACATAGGTATTGAGTATGTATTTCAAATTAAAAAATAGATTATCTTTTTCAATTAACAAAAAAAAATAGGTAATTATTTGGTTAACAATATGTACCTAGGCGCTATCAAAAAAAATTGAAACGTTTTCGTTTTTAAATGAATGGATTTGATCTCTCACGGCTTGATCCATCCATCTCACAAAATTTGACTGTGAAAATGATGAAGATAAGATATCAAGGATACCATTACCCATTTCGAGAGTTGGAGCTTATGGTGAAACTGATTTGGTAGGATGCAAGTGTGGAACCAAAATATGAAACATTTTCAACACGCAATTTTGGTAGTCATATCTATAATTCTACCCCACCATTTTTGAAATATTCTGTGAGAATGTGTGATGCTAACCATAACACCTACGTACAATAATAAAACTTAATGTGAAAAAATAAATTAAAATGTTTCACTATACTCTACCTATTTGATTCCTTAAGAAACAGGAGACAGGAGATATTTTCTTGCTGTTATAAATTGTTTTACAATATTTTTGTTCTTGTAATACAGAGTGCCTTTGCTTAAACTTGTTTATTCAACAATAATGCTGCATCAGGTATGTAATTCATTGACGTGAAATAGAACTACAAATTTCTACAACAATGTAATCAAACGTGTTTTGGAGAATTAAGCTAGAACCGTAATAGACTTATGCGAACTTAACTCAACTTAAGCAACCAAGCGAATACACACTCACAACTTAAGCGAGAGCCATTAAAATGCCTTCGAACTTAAGCAAATGTTGCAGCTGAGTTAATTTCAGATAAGTCTATTATGGTTCGGCCTTAACCCGTACGAATTTCACTCAAAATTTACTCATTTACTGAACAATTAAAATTTCTGACCCATCACCGTACGTATAAATTAACACAATTTCTAAAAAATTAATAAAAAAATAACGCCACCTAGCAACAACCTTTTAGAGAAATCTTGTTTATCTTAAAAACGGCTCTAATTATATTGATAAAAAAAATCTGTTTTAATAATAATGAGTTGTTTATCAATTAAAAGAAATATTGCTTTTGAACATCCAGTTTTTAAATACCTTTAAGTACCTACAATTTGTTAACGCTTGAACATTAGATCAAGTACGATCATAAATCTCTTATTTTTTAATAGGGTGTGGCTAGTCTCTTCTTAATAAAGTTGTCGAAAGATGATAACCTCTGCTGAAAACTAGAAAGAAGCAGACAAGAGGTCAGCCCGATTGTAGTGCTGATTATATCAGGACACAACCGTTTTTTAGGCCCATTTTCTGGAACGAAACTTAAGAATTTATTTTCAACATAAGAGCTTATGTGACAGTAGCGTGAGTAGTGACATAAGCGTTTAAGTAGAAAATAAATATTTATGTTGCGTATCAGCAAACGGCGCTCACATACGTAGGTACATAATTTTAATTTTTTATAGGATTTACAGATATGTAGGTATACGTACGTATCGAAGTTAATTTTAAAAGAATCGGCCCCAGGTGGCAACCTTGAGGAACTCCGTTAGTTCTGCGCTAAAATATAATAATCTACCTAACAAAGAAATGTAGGTAGCTTTGCTCCCAGATTTCATATAAGCGCCTTAGTGGCAATTCAAGAGAACGTAAAGTTACATGTCCAGATGTATGTATCTCCGATAAAAAATACTACCTACTTATTTTGCGGAACCAGAATTCTTAGCAGACTTTTACAGTGCCTTATCATAATCCTCAAATCTTATTCGTTCCCCTTTATTGAAAATACTACTTACTTATTTTGCGGAACCAGAATTCTTAGCAGACTTTTACAGTGACTTATCATAATACTCAAATGTTATTCGTTCCCCTTTATTGATGACCCAGATCGTAGGGACCCAAATATGTGATATGACTTTAAAGGTCAAGATCGTTAGGATTTGGTAATGTAGCACTATCTCATAACTAATCCCTACAATTAGGGACAATTTAAGATTTCGCGCTGTCTTTTATGTAGCAAGGTTACAAATTGTTTTACAATATTAATATTTTCTTGTAACACAGAGTGCCCTTGCATAGATTAATTGATTTAACAAAAATGTTGCATCAGTTTAAGAGTGTCCATTTTTGAATACTCAAACAAAACACAACACTACATACATTCTAAACATTAGGTATTGCTATTTTTTCACAACGTTTTAAATTATTTCACCAAACACATTTCCCGATAATACAGAGTGCCCTTGCTTATATAAGAAACCTAGTTTAAAAACAAATAGTGCTATTGATCCACAAAATACCTACCCACTTTACCAATAAATTGATAAATTAATTCAAAAATAATGTGCTCGCAAGTCGTTTAAGTTAACCTCAAAATTTCATCAAAACCACGTAGGTAAGTAAAAAGATAAACGGAAACCGAACCGGCTAAATTAAAATTTTTGCAAAATACAAGAAGCGCGAATGTGGTGAGTTTGACCACTTAAAAGAAAACTAGCCAAAATATAAAACACTTTTACTAAACTGCTGCTACTCCCGCCGCCGCCCTGTATAAAATAAAATAAAATAATCATCCAACATCCACACCATACCCCGTATTCGACTCTAACCAACAAAAGCAACAAAATTAAAAAAAAAAAATTCTTTCAAACTAAGAAGTACTCCCAGTCCCAATCGCTTCGATATCTTTCCAATAAAAAAATATTAAAAAAACATTCTTCAGACTAACATTGAATTTTAAAAATTTCATTTAAATTATCGCAATCTTCGCACTCATGCCACAGCTTTAAAAATAGAAATTATTTAATTTTTCCAAATAAAATTCAGAACGAAATCCAAGTGAGGACAAAAGAAAAAGAACTTCACACGGAAAATGATTTTATTAAACACACAAATGAACCATCTCTATCCACTGAACCAGGTTTATAGTTATCTTACTCACTCTCACACTATTTCACCAGCTTGTTTCGCGTTTTGCAAAATAACCATAAAGGGGTATCATTTTTTTTTTTATTTTTCACCAAGCCGCCATTTGGCCACCATATTGGATTTTCTTGCTACGTACCTCAGACAAGAAAAAATTTTCAATCACAAATTTTCCGCCTGTAAATGTGCCATCGGTTATTTTAATTATGAAAATAATTTAATTTAAAGTTTTTATAATAAATTACGCGTAAAAGTTTTCATTAATTTTGATGATAAAACACATAAAATCGTTTTGACATTATTTGCGAAATTCACTGAATCGTGTTTTCTATACTCGGGAACAAAAAAAATTGTCCGTCGTGTTAAATTTAATTTGTGTGAATGCGACGCGCCTTGTTGAAAAACTGCCCGATTTTTTATTAAACCACTACCGATGAGAACAAGACGGAAACTGAACTGTGGTGTAAAAATATTTTTGTCTACCGTCGTCGTCGAGTAGGGATCTTCGAAAAAGTAATGCCATTGAAAATTTAAAGCACAGAGTGCTGCCAGTACTTCTTAAAATTTGTTTATACTTGGAATACAAAATTTATAAATATCAGCTTTTCTCTAAACAGTAGTTGTTGATTAAATAGCTAGAAATATGCTTTATTCAATTAAATAAAATGTCATTTTAGTTAAAGTTAAGGCAGTCCATTCCATTGTTTAAGATAAACTCTATTTTTATAATTTTTTTTGAAGTTGGACGGCTATCTAAAGTAAGACAAAGTTTTGAATATTAAGTTCTAACAATTATCGTCCAACAACTTTTAGTTGTTTCCAATTCAAGTACATTGGCTGAACGCTCTCTAGGTAAATAAAATAACAAGATTTGAATATTATTTGTTTAAAAAATTACTAATTATACGCCCAACTATTTGATTTTTGTTTGCTTTCAGAACATTCAAATAGTTTAAATTCAAAAAAATGTCTCAGTTAAAATCAATCGATGGAACTGAGTTCAACGAATACGTTATAAATTTGTTGCATAAAAACAACATTAGTACGGCAGTTGAATTTCTTGGACTTGAAGATGGCAAATTAAGTAAAATAACAAATTTATCAGAGACTCAAATTAATGCAATAAAAATAAAATTGCGTCGGCTTTATGGTCCCCAAGTCGTTGATGCCTTGTACTATTGCAGTCCAGTATGGAAAATAAAATACGTTACCGGAATTGAAAGGTGAGTTTTGTGGTCTGCTATCATAATAAGATACTTATCTTCCAAATTGGCCATTTAAGTTCCAATTTCTCTGACTGTGAAACTCGGGTCTAAGTTCTAAGTTATATCTTTATGGCCGTCATTGCGAATGTCGTTCGACGATCGATGTAATAAAATTCGATTAAGTCTAGATGCATTTACTTTGTTGTCATCCCTTGTGAAAATACGGCTTTGACATAAATATGATGCAAAAACTTGATATCATACGTTTCTATGATCATTTTTTGACAAAATTCGTTTATCGATAAACAAACGACGCTCTTCATAATGACCTATTGAAAACTAGAACTTTCTCCATTCTGTGGTATTAGTGTTGCTTGCAATAGACAGCAAGTTGTGGCAACAAACATTAATGAACAAATGTTCTACTCCCACCATAACACCATTTGACCTGGGAGCAACCAAAAATTCATCATATTTTACTCGTGTTTTTTTCAGTTTGGATTTACTCATAGGCAACGAATTTCGCCCCGGAAGGATCTACGAAATTTGTGGCTATTCAGCGACAGGAAAAAGTCTACTCTGCACTACAATTGCCTTAAATTTTGTTCAAAACCATTCAGCTAATGTCATCTATTTAGATACAAAAAGAGATTTCTCCGGAACACGAATGCATCGAATGCTAACTGCAAGAAAATTGTCAAAAGATGAAATCGGTCGAATAATGCAAAATATCATTGTCCAACGATGTTATAATCTTAGAGAATTGATTAACGTTTTGGAGAAATTGCTGGAAGGCTTGAGGAGTAAGAAGCTTACACCAAAACTAGTTGTAGTCGATTCATTGCCAGCAGTTTGGTATCTTTTTCATGGAGAAGATGGATCTAAAAAAGGTAAAAGTAAGTAGTGGTGGTGAAGTTTCAGTTAATTTCAATTTCTTTTCCCAGGTAAATCACTTTTAACTCATTGTGCTTACCTCCTGAAACAAATAGCCAAAGAACATCAACTCCTTGTTATCTGTGTCAATGTAATGGTGCGAAACATATCCGAAGAGGACCCTGTCACTGCAAGTATGAAACTTTATTCTTGATTAAAAAGTCTATTTAGTGGAAACATAAAAGTATAGAAGTTAAAACAGATTCCTAGAGGTTTATATGTTAGGTGCTAAAAATACACTACAGAATCCATTCGGGCTAACACTGAAGACCTAGCACGTTGCCAAATTAAGGGCAGAATACATTTTCTATTTCAAATTGCTTTGTCTTACAATTCAATAAAAATCATAATTACCTGGCTGTAGTTCT
The DNA here is from genome assembly GCA_932273885.2 of Leucozona laternaria. Taxonomy (NCBI): domain Eukaryota; kingdom Metazoa; phylum Arthropoda; class Insecta; order Diptera; family Syrphidae; genus Leucozona; species Leucozona laternaria. The sequence goes on along the minus strand of OW026368.1, from coordinate 29,026,821 downwards.
CAACGGTTATATTCCGATTGTATTTAGCCGATTGAAATCGCGTGTTCTTCCTTCTTCAATGCTTTAGTCAGACCCATCGATTTTCAAATCCTTTGCTGCTCTCTGTCATCATTATTTGACTTTCTAGTCCAGTTGCAGCTTTGCAATGAACACTTTCACTCGATATCTTGATCTTTAATTTAAATTCAATTAAAATTCTATTCATTGCTATTTTTCTAAATCTAAATTCCCGTTTTTGTTTATTATTGCAAATCCTCTTAAAATTGTATAAAAATAAAGACAATGAACTAGTGGACATAGAGGATAGATTCGATTTGGCCGGAAATCAGCTGCATCAGCATCAACAACAACTTGAACAGCCAATCGTTTCGCTTTCGAAGCCATCGCTGGGCAAATGTTGGGATGCTGTGCCCACAATACGCCTAACAATTGAAGATCCATTCTACGAAGCTATGCTAAATGAAGTGTCTTCCACAAATCGAACTGGTGAAGCTCGGAGTTCAGTTGAAGGAATAGACAAGAACCAACGCATTGTGAGGGTGGCGAAGAGTTGTTTTAGTTCAACTGGATCCGAGTGCACAATTACTGTGGCCGACACTGGGATGCACTAGGTGAGTTTTCTTTGGCTATAATTACCCGAATTCTGTTTCTGATGAGAATATGCTTTCAGAACTCGTTTGCTTGGCACTACGGTCTCCGAGAGACCAGGACGATTGCGTTTCTTGGCACATATCGTTGTTGATGACTCTTCGGGGGAGTTAAAGCTGTCGTTTGTGGGTTGAGTGCCTCCATAGAGGCGTTGTTGTATTTTTGTAGCTGCTGGAATTTTTTCCTGCAATCGAGAGTTCTCAATAAATTAAGAATTTTATTAACCTGTCCAGAATCTTGCCTGTTTTCCTACATTCTTTAAAGCTTCTGTGTTGTTTTCAGATATAGTTGGACTCTCATTTAAATCAGAGTCATGAGCGAAGGAACAATTACTGCCGAATCTGCACCGACCTTTGCGATAGTTCCAGCAGATTTTCTTGCCATTTTTCATCTTCAGATGTTCGTCCGAATTGACCATCTTAACATGACGTTCTAAAAGAGCAATCTTGGCTTGTTCTGCTTGTTTATATGGATTACTGAACACTTCTCCCGGTTTTCCGCTAGCAGAACTTTCAAACAAAAGATTGGCACTTGGAAGTTTTGGTTTGTCAGCAGGTTCTCTAGAATATGCGAGGTGAACAAAATTAGATAAATTGGTTGCACATGAAAATTAAATTTTATTCTCACGGTAATTGAGGAGAAGTTTCTTCTGTTGTGCTTTCATCGCTATCGGAACTGTAGTCAGCTACAAGGGACATCATTTATAATTAATAGGAATGTGTTAAAGCTTAAATGTTATTAAAAAAAAATAAATGTACGAATTTTGTAAACAAAATATTTTTATTTTGACATAAATTTTAGCAAAGCATGGAAGTGATGCCAAGAAACTTTTATTCCAAATAACGTTCGAATTTCATCTCTTCGAAATATCGTGGTGAGTTTGAAATTTGTTCATGTTCGATTAAGGCGGGTTACACAATATGATTATAGGCCTCACCCACACCAGTGATACCTGGACCACAGATTAGCCACATGAAGATGAGAATCCCCGGCAGCCATTTTTATTTGCCTACAAGCTTGAACTGGCAGTTATCAGATAAAAAATGAGAATGTGTGTAAAAAAAACCTCACACATAGACAGTAGGGATCTTCACATACCTGGACCCATGTTCTGTAACTCTCGCATCGATAAAATCAGTCGAGAAACGATGAAAATTGAAACAAATCTCATGAGTTTTGTTCCGTTTTCCATCGTTTCTCGACCAATTTTAACCATGCGAGAGTTAAGGCTTAACTACATAAGCCCAAAAAGTGAAAAAGTACAAAAGTGAAAATTTTCACTCATTTTGGAATAGTTTTTCTGACTGGAAAACTTATAAAAATGATGCAGATAGATTAATTTTTGGTCTAAAAAAAAATTTGTATATTCTTTTTCACAAAACAACTGCGCTAGCGGGAAAAAAAATATTTTTACTTTTGTACAAAAGTACTTTTTGGCTTATGTAGTTAAGCCTTTAAGGCCTTTAAGGCTTAACTACATAAGCCAAAAAGTACTTTTGTACAAAAGTAAAAATATTTTTTTTCCCGCTAGCGCATTTGTTTTGTGAAAAAGAATATACAGATTTTTTTTTTAGACCAAAAAAGCCTTAAAGGCTTAACTACATAAGCCCAAAAAGTGAAAAAGTACAAAAGTGAAAATTTTCAAACTCATTTTGGAATAATTTTTCTGACTGGACAACTTATAAAAATGATGCAGAAAGATTAAATTTTGGTCTAAAAAAGAATCTGTATATTTTTTTTCACAAAACTGCGCTAGCGGGAAAAAAAAATTTTACATTTGCACAAAACTACTTTTTGGCTTATGTAGTTAAGCCTTTACAGAACGTAGGCACTGGTTAAATTGTTGTTGCAATTCACATCTATTCATCGACGCGGGTAAACAAATGGGTTTTGGAGGGTGAAACCTACGAAACATTCTCATCTTCATATGGCTAATCTGTGATCACAACAATATAAAAAATACAAAGTTAAATTCTGAAAAGTTGATCGGATGTTATCTAGTGGCCGATAAGACCAGCAACTTTAGGTGCTCCATGTTACCGGCAACTAACTATTTTCCTCTGCCCTTAAGTAATGGGAAAGGCTCTATGTGCCTATCCACAATAGGTAACGTGAAATTTCTTTCGAATTTGCACAAATTTTCCCGAAATTGTACAAATCGTCTTAACTCAAAAAAATTGCAACACAGTTATATGTCACTAATAATACGTTTTCATTACAGCTGAACTGAGGTAAATTAGTAAATTACAGAAAAAGTATTTTTTCATCTAAAATTTGCTAATTTCTTTAGGCAGCTCATTTCATTTTGACTTTGATCTGGCGTGTTTTTGTTGTTTTTAATGATTCCACTTTGGTGTGTTCATATAAAGTGTTCACGTAATTTCTTACAGAATTTCGTGCAAATTTGGTTGAAATGTGAATTTTTATGGGAAATGAGGTAATTTTGAATCGAATTTGGAAATTTTCAACGAAAATACTGTAATGAAAACGTAGTTTAAGATCCGTATTGTTTGATTTTCATATGAAATAATCAATATGGATCATAAGTGATAGTAAAATACGGCCTATGATCCATATAGATCATTTCATGAAAGTAAAGCATTAAAGACTTTTTGCAAAAAAGGAACAAAAGTAGAAAATTGAAAAACAAAAACATGCTATACAGATGCCTGTGTGCGAAAAATGTATGTTTGATCTGTCAAAAATCAATCTGAAATGACAGATCAAACACATCTTTACATCTGGATTTAAATTTTTAATCTGTATGAATCGAGTGAATAATATGGCCGTTAATGGGATTTCCATAATCTTCTTCAAATCTCGAAGATTTACCATACAAATTTATTTCGTAAATCTAGAAGATTTCAAATAAATCTTGTTAAATCTTCATAGGGTAAATAGTTTTACAACTCAAACCAAACCAATTTATGACTCGCTGAACGCATTCATTGGAAAATCCAACGCTTCTTTCTTCTTTTGCCAAACATGAAACTTTCTGTCTCACTTCAACTTCATGCGAAAAAATGAAACAACATTTGCATTTTGAGAGGTACTGTCAAAGTTAATCTTTTTTTAATTTTTTTGTGTAGTAGAAACACAATATAGATTTATTTAATTTAAATTGGGATAAACCTGCCGTGGAAACATAGCATAAGCCATTAGTGACAACTATAGCCGTGTTCCTCTGGAGGTAGCTAAACACTCCCGAGTACTTTGCCAGCCATTTTCAATGGAAAGCAAAGAATTAATTTGCCTACAAATCTCATCTACTCGCCATGAAAGCATGAGGAGCTGGTAGTACAAGACTATCGTTTGGATCTATTCATGAGTAGTTAGCCACCTCCAAAGGAACACGGTTTATGTTGTATACCTATCTCTTTTTCCTTACGTTTATTATTCATGTATTTTTTGTCTTTTTTCTTTACACTACTACCTTACCTAACGCATTGTTTTTGTAATACATGCTTTTTTATGATCTATACGGATCATATCTGAGAGTAAAAAACGGCTATAATAAAAGAAACCTTCATATACATCCACAACTCCAATTTTGATTGATGTTAACCGGGTCTAAGACTTTTTTCAAAAAACTAAATAAAAGAAGTATTCATGCAATGAGATATATTTACTAACTTCGTATTTGCGTAAATGTATGCTTCACTTTGCATGAACGCACCTATAAAGCAATCTGTGTATATCCTTATTACGTTGCTCGCGTATATAATTTTCCATACAAATTTTGACATTTGATTTACGAGGTGATAAACTTATGCAGTTTACGTGGTTTACGAGGCAAAATCATCGCGCAAACTTATCAGCCCTGCGTATATAATTTTCCATACAAATTTTGACATTTGATTTACGAGGTGATAAACTTATGCAGTTTACGATGTTTACTAGGCAAATACGACATTGCATGAATACCCCTAAAATAATACGTCTGAATACAACCATTTCACATTGACGAGAAAATTCTCTTTAGCATCCGCAGCGACATCTTCTGCTGTGGTGAAAACAGAGGATTAACAAAAACACATGTTTTTTCCCCACCGTCTATTGTTTTTCATCTTTTACCATTATACTCTTCTTACCAAAAGAAATTTCCTTTTCTCTCTGCCATGCTGCTGCGCTGTCTCGCTTTTCTTGTCTTGTTAGCTTGTCACTTTTGTTCATTCATCGGCCAAGGCAAGTAATCTAGCGACAGTCTGCAGCGATTTTTTTCGCCATTGTGCACCATTTAACAGTATTGTTACATTACATATGTATATCGGGAAAATCCTACCTCGGAAAAGCTTGTTTATAATTTTTGTTTAAAGTGCATCAAAAAATATTAAATGTTTTCTTTTTTATAATAATTAATTAAAGTGGATTCACTCATTGAGAGATAATTTTTAATGAAAAAGTTGAAAACAAAAGAAAAAAAGAAGAATAGAATCCCCTCCCATTATCTGCATTTTTCTTTCGCATCCTGTCACCACCGCTGTTCCTTGCTGGTGCAGGAAAATTTAACTTTGGTTTAAAGCAAAACACTACCCGACAACCCACAGTGTGCCGTAATATCGGTTTTTAGTTTTAAAGCTTTGCATCCTTTGCGCGCCTGTGTGTAAAGTGCGTGTACGACGGTGTCGCTGTCCCTTGCATACACCCATTGATTTTTCTATCGAGTTCACAACTCTCGCGGAGTGGTAAACAAAAATTTCACTGTGCTTTTGTAGAAAAGACTGCCGTTTTCATATTCTCCTATAATTAAAGTTTGTTTTGGGTGTTAATTCTGGCTATGTTTGTGTTTATTGTTAACAACGGTTGAAGTTGAAGTTCAGTTTTGAAGTGAAGGAAAAACTGCACTGCAGTGAATGTGGACTGTGGAACAAAGTTTTTAAAATATTTTCATTGTTTTTGAACCGCGATACGATACTTCTTAATTTTACAATGTGATTGGTTATATTTTTGAAAATCCATTCTCGCTTCATCCCATTTGCAGAAACAGTTTTTTTTTTCTTTTAATTACTTCCGATTGTTTCGTTTTCTCTTTGCCATTGGAATAACTACATATTAGACTGACAAGAATCTTGATTAAAAAGGTAAGTTAAAAATATTGTGAAATATTGTACAAAAATAAACATCATAATAATGTTTGCGTTTGGTTGAGGTAGGTAGTTCTCCTTCATTATTTATGCTTTATTTGATTTATTTTATTTTTTTTTTTGTCTGGGCGATGGCATCTGAAGGTATGTTGGACTTGGTCGCTTGAACGGCTCGGTTGTTGGTGCTTGGTGATCGTTCATTTAGCTGACTGAAATACTATTTTTGGTTCTAGAACAAAAGTTATTTATAGATTTGATTTTAAAAATTTTCCATTGCGTAGGAACCAAATGCAGTAGGTAGGTACCTACCTATTTACTATGTGTTCAAAAGGAGAAATTATTATTAATTTCTGTTAAAAAGTTTCAACTTGATGTAGGTACATCTTAATATTGTGTTAAAATAAACTTTATGATAAGACTTTTAGGTCATTAACGTGAATCTAATGTTGGTAGATAGGTATTATAACAAATACGATTGATTTACTCTCGCTGCAATATCTCCATAAATTAAAATTTACTTGTTGTTATGGTACCTAAGGCACTTAGGTGCTGAGGCTTCTGACTTAAGAAACAAAAAAGATTTATGTAGCTTCCTATGTATGTGAGTAAGATTAACTTAATAATGTTAGGTAGGTACATATGTAGTTAGATTGGATACCTACCTATTTAAATTGTAAAATTATTTATGTTAGTAAAGTTGTTCAGGTAGGTATTTTGGGGATATTTTTTGGATCGAATTTTCCTAGGATCTCTTGGATAAACTAGTGTTTGATGTTGAATATCTGCATGCGCCAAATCTTAGTACCTATGTGTTTAAAATCTAAAACTGCTTGGTAGCCACCACAAATTGGAGGGCTTTGGTTTTTTTTTTTTTTTAGGTGGTCGTTGCTGCGGGTGTTCCATTATCGTAGTCTAAGCAGGGTAGTATTTCTCGTTTTGAAATTGAGGTTGGGTAAAGTGGTCGTGAGTTATCGACGTTGAGGGATCTGTATAAGTGTTGGTAATTATGTGCCAGTCATTTTGATTGTGTGCCTGAACTTTTAGATTAAACTCATGTTAATTCAGTTGCTAAGTACCTAGGTATTGTTATAAGTGCACAATGAAAAATTTGAATTCTGCGGCCTTGAATCGGTTCCATCGTTCTATGCTGAATGGGTTTAGGTAAAACAAGCAGCAGTATGACTGCAAATGATTCACTGTGTAGGTATCGTTATCTTCTGTTCACAACTTTAGCCTATACCTATTTGTTTGCTTATTTGCTTTGTCATAAAAAAAGTGTATTGAGATATTTTCTACATGTGTACATACATACCGTGGTGGATATATAAATAGCACACTTTACCTCTCATTTACTGAATTGCATACAAACCTGAACTCTTGTCTTAAGGCAACGATGTGTGTCAAGTTAGCATTACCACTTCAAAATTTTAGAAATCTAATAATTGGATTAATTGTCGTGAACTTGTCGTAAATTTGTCGTGAAAGAAAAAAATTTGTCGCGCTTGTTTTTTTAAAAATAACCCCTGGTAATGCTAACTTGACAGTCAAGTTAGCATTACCACCCCTCTAAAATGGGTAAAATGAACTCAAAAAAAAAAGAAGTATGCCATTAATTGTCGTGAATTTGTCGTAAATTAGTAGTGAAAAAAAAATTTGTCGCGACAGTTTTTTTTTTTTAATCAAAAAAAAAAACCTTAAAATTGCATTTTTCAGGGAATCCAGCATTACCACAACTTTGATTTGCTATATTTTTTTTCCTGAGTGGTTTTTTGATAGGGAATTTGTTTAAGCAATTGTCGCTCGATGTTTTTTAATAATTTATACCATTAAAAAATTTGTCGCGCCCTTTTTTCTAAAAAAAATTCATATAAATATGAAAATACCTCAAAAGGCATTTTTCAATGAAAAATCAAACCCAAACTTTGATTTGATAAATTTTTTTCCTGAGTGGATTTTTGATAGGGAATTTGTTTAAACAATTGTCGCTCGATGTCCTTAAATAAGTTGTACCATCAAATAATTTGTCGCGCCCTTTTTTCTAAAAAAAATCCAATAAATATGAAAATACCTCAAAAAGGCATTTTTCAATGAATCCAGCATTACCACAACTTTGATTTGCTATCCAGCATGGATTCATTGAAAAATGCCTTTTTGAGGTATTTTCATATTTATTAGATTTTTTTTAGAAAAAAGGGCGCGACAAATTATTTGATGGTACAACTTATTTAAGGACATCGAGCGACAATTGTTTAAACAAATTCCCTATCAAAAAACCACTCAGGAAAAAAAATATAGCAAATCAAAGTTGTGGTAATGCTGGATTCCCTGAAAAATGCAATTTTAAGTTTTTTTTTTTTGATTAAAAAAAAAAACTGTCGCGACAAATTTTTTTCTTTTACTACTAATTTACGACAAATTCACGACAATTAATGGCATACTTCTTTTTTTTTTTTTGAGTTCATTTTACCCATTTTAGAGGGGTGGTAATGCTACCTTGACTGTCAAGTTGGCATTACAAGGGGTTATTTTTAAAAAAACAAGCGCGACAAATTTTTTTCTTTCACGACAAATTTACGACAAATTCACGACAATTAATGGCATACTTCTTTTTTTTTTTTTTGAGTTCATTTTACCCATTTTAGAGGGGTGGTAATGCTAACTTGACTGTCAAGTTAGCATTACCAGGGGTTATTTTTAAAAAAACAAGCGCGACAAATTTTTTTCTTTCACGACAAATTTACGACAAATTCACGACAATTAATGGCATACTTCTTTTTTTTTTTTTGAGTTCATTTTACCCATTTTAGAGGGGTGGTAATGCTAACTTGACTGTCAAGTTAGCATTACCAGGGGTTATTTTTAAAAAAACAAGCGCGACAAATTTTTTTCTTTCACGACAAATTTACAACAAATTCACGACAATTAATCCAATTATTAGATTTCTAAATTTTTAAAGTGGTAATGCTAACTTGACACACATAAGGCAACGGGATTTCTTCTTTGCTTTACCTTATGAGTACTGGAGAAAACAAAACCGTTTGAATTTGTATATTTTTTCTAAAAAATATTAAAGTTAATATTCAAATTGTCACATTGCTCAACTGATAAAAGGGTTTTGAGAAACGAGATGAAAGCTCAAGAGAAAACGGTTACAAAAATATCAGATCTATTACTGTTCCAGAAAGCTTGTTTATAATGCAATTCACCATTTTGAGATATTGGGAACTACAAAAAACGTCCCGATAGCACCATGTGCAAGAAAGACGACCGTAAGAGAAGATCATTTAATACACAGAGCTTCAACTGTGGACCCCTTCAAAACTTTGAAGCTAATAAAAGCAGATGTTGAGTCACAGTACGATATTTCCCTTTCTTCTAGAACAATAGCTGTGTTTTATTATCTTCTATCAGGATCCGAATCTGGATTTACTTTTAACGCAAAATACTGGGAAATTTTCAAAATTGTTTTTGTAGTACGTGTTAAAAGTTAATGCAGCTCCAGATCCGGATCCCGATAGAAGATGATAAAACACAGCTAATAAGACGACGGTAGAATGGAAATCAACTAAGGGTCTGCATATCTCAAAAAAAAAAAACCATTAACGTATTTCTAAAAAAAAACTTAAAATGCAGAATACAGTTTGCTAAAGAACACCTAAGAAGGCCTCTTAATTTTTGGAAAAACGTGCTATGCAGTGATGAATCAAAGTTCTGCAGATTTGGGTCGGACGGAAAAAAATATGTTTGGCACAACACCACCCAAAATACACACTCAAAACAATAAAACACGGTGGGGGGAAATGTTATGGTGTAGGGAGCTTTCTCTTGGTATGGTGCGGTGTGGATCCAATTGTAAAAATGATTGCAAAAATAGATCAACATGTGTACATATAAGAACATATTGGAAGACCACATGATTCCCTTCGCTGATGACAAATTGCTTTTGACATGGCAATTTATGCCCCACAACGATCCGAAGTAGGTATACCTACTTCTCGCTTGATGAAATCGCACTAAGAGGATAGTTTTGTGAATATTTTGCAGTGGCCGGCTCAGTCTCCCCATCTCAACCCGATTGAGAATCTGTGGAATGACATTGAACGCCAAATCGAAGGTGGAAATCCCAAAATTTTTGAGAAAACAACAAAAGTGCTTGTTATTCAATACGCTGCAGGAAATTGGTCGAAGGTTTACCAAGAAAATGTCAAGCTGTGATTGCAAACAAGGGATTTCCAAGTAAGTATTAACTTTCATGTTGACATTTAAAGGTTAATTTACTTTTGCAGGTAATGTGCTGATAATCTGTCCAAGCTATAGTAGGTATATCTATTTACTTACAGAAATGACTTCAATACATAAAAAGATATATTCTTTTCCATCAAAAAAATGCTAATTTCTTAAAATTAGCAAAAACATTTTTATATTTAAACATTAACTGCTCCTTAAATCAAAGTTCATAAAATATACAAATGAAATAAAAATGTACTATTTCCATGTCCACCACTGTACATTCCTACATAAAGTATACCCCTATGTTCCCTATTACACGATAGCTCTTTCTTTGTCTCTGAATTTATTGGGTGCAAAGGTCAAAAAAGATACATGTCCTTTCACTTTTGCATGCATTAAATTAAAAAGACTGAGGGACAAAGTGTCATCGTGTTGTGAATTGTTATTATTTTTATTTATTCATATAAAAGCATTTGCAGAATTTTATCTATCTTAAAAGCATTTGCAGACGAAATGCCGAAATATACAATATGTAACGTAGTAACCTACGATTGGTGCTTGCATAATTATTAGGATTTTGAACCTACACAAAAAAGTACGTTATGGTGGCTTAAGTGTGACAATCAACAACGATTACACAATAACATGTTTGGAATTATTTTTCCTTAAAATCTAAATCAACCTTAGAAAAAAAGATGTTCCGCAAAAAATATCGTTAAAAATCGTATTTTCTTTAACGAATCTCTCACTAACCAATTACAATTATTTAACTTTGAATAATGGATATTTTAATTTTATTTAAATTAAAAAAGAGTCTATCAAAAAGTGCTTATAATCTTGACAACAAAATTAAAAATACTAGGTACATCGCTTTGGCATTAACAAATCGATTCGAATCTATTGCAACTTTGTTCACCACACGTAGGGAATTTGAAAATAAAATACATAAATCATCTCTACCTACTACTTAAATCTACTATTTCAAGTTTTCAAATAAATGATAGTGTGTCATGCAAGAATCATTAACACAAAGTTGATAATCATTTGGTATCGTTTAAATTTTCTTTGATATTTTATTTAATAGGTACATAGGTAGGTACCTATTACGTGAGATTTATCATCATTTTCAAATAAAAAAAAAGCTGAATTCAAAAAGTTCAATTTAGACACAAATACTACTTTTGACAAAATAACCTAGTCATTAACTAAAAGTTTATTAAATTAAAAACAAAAATTAAATTCATCATCAAGTTCTAGATATAATGTATGTATGTAGATAGATGTATATATTTATTATTTCTTTTTTTTTTAAGTTTAAATATTGTGTTTGCATTTCAAACCACGCCAACGTCTAAATTCTGTTAAAATGCGTTCTTTTTTTAACATCGTTCCTTTAATTCAGAAAAGTTACTGAGTAACTTTATGACGTCATGAAGTCGTTCTCAAGGTTGAAGTGCCAGACCGTAACTTTTTCCAACTCATCTCCTTGATAGGTATAAGTTGAAATGGTTAAACTGTCAAGCACACCTGAAATTATATTTTTTTCATATTGTGGTTATCTTTTGTTACTAAATGTAATTCCAATTTATCTGATTTTGTACTTGCTCTATAGGGGAAGTATTGGTTTTGTTTTAAAAGAAATATCTATTTTGTAATCAAAACTAACACTACGATGATCGAGGAGTCCGAAATAATGGGTTTCGTCATGCCGTCCGTCGGTCTGTGCGTCGCAGCGGTGCGTCCACTGTAATTTGAGCTAGAGCCTAAACGGGTTTACCAATTTGCTTCAAATCTGGTACAAAGCTTTTTTATGTGATTCCCTAGCGGGAAAATTCAAATTTTTGTTTTAGCTCTTCTAGAACGTGTAGCTGCCATACAAATATATACTTTTTTTTACTTCGTACCTGTAATAATCAAGTCAATTGTAAGAAAACTGCGTTTCAGGTTTTTCTCAAAAAATTCACATAACGGAATCAGTTATTCTTATCTTTTTGATAGTTTGACTTTCCGCCAGACGTTTGCATGAACGCTCCATTAAAAATAATTGCGTTAATGTCAAAACAAAAATCAAATGTTTTCTGAACTTCAAAGTACACTCATACAAATACTTCTAATGAAAAATATACATATACATATAAATACATAATTATGTATGTCATTTGATAATTTAATTTTTAAAATTCATGACTAAGTGAAAATATTCGGACAAAATACCCAATTTTGTTTTAATTACGTTCATATTTGTGATTTAAAGACGTCAAATGTAGAAATAAATGTCACCAATGACTTTTCTAAGCTCCGCTTTCCGCATCAAATTCGTGAGATAAAGTTTTTAAATCTGCAGAAAAAATGTTGCCATGCGGTTCGTTTCTGCGTAGATTAAATTATTTGGTTTCATTCCGAGGTTTATCTGGGGTTTCCGCCGTTGCATGAATGACCTCACTTTGTTTCCACCGAAGGTTTTGGTATCTCAGTTCAGATTTAATAAATCTATGAAGTGCTTTCACCGCATAAAAAGATTAACAAGTGGCTTTACTTATGTATTTCAAGACAAGCAAAAAACATTGATTCTCCAATGAATGCGTGGTTTTATATATACATACATACATAGGTTAGTTCGATTTGTAAAATGTTTGAAGCTATGATGATTTAAAAAGATTAATTTGAAATTTACTAGCTTTACGAATTAAATTTGTATCGTAAATCTTCGAGATTTGAAGAAGATTAAGGTTATTCAAATCAAATCTCGGTTGTGTGATTAGTGGAAAAGTGTCATTATGGTGTTAGAATGATAGGTAATTAAAAGATAAAGTAAGTGTTCGATGATTTTAACTTAGGGTACTCGTAAATAAAAAGTTAGATGCATAGCATTAGGCTAAATTTGATTAAAGTTTGCAAAATCATTTTTTTAACTTAGTATCATACTTGACTAGTTACATATATCATCAAATTCAAGCATTTAGATGTTTTAAAATTTCAGATATATCCATATTCTTATCTGAATACAAATTTCTCACAATTTCAGCTTGTGCCTTATAAGCTGAGTTCCACAATGTAACGATGCGGTAACCCTACACTTCATCTGCATCGCCGATTCAAACCTTATCTTTTGTTTGACATTTTGGAACCCATTTTATCTAAGAATTAAAAAAAATAAATATGGAAAATATTTTAACTAAAATTATATACATATCTTTAAAAGAATCCAAACATCGCTGAAACCAACCTGCAGCGGCATTATCCTCTACTAAACGACATTTCACTCTCCAATTATTTGTTTCTTCACTGAGAAACAGCCATCTACCCGCCAGAGTTAAAACTATGTTTTGGATCTTTGAAACAAAGAAACCAGGGGCCGAATTACCGCATCAGTTATCGAGCAATACGTGACTGAATTATGTGAGTTTGGCATTACCGCTCACGTTATATAGTCATCATCGCCATAGGTTTTACTCGTTCATTCGATCACTGAAGGCACTCACTCGATCAGTCACTGATGCGGTAATTTGGCCCCAGGTCTCCAAGTGGGTTTTCTATTGCGTTTTAAAAAAATATCCCCAAAACAGATCCGTGGATATTTAACAAATATGAAACAAAAATAAACAAATTTAAAAATAATAAATTATACAAAAATGTTTAGCTGACTTTTCTTGGTTTTATTTATTTCAAAACATATGTCAAATGAAAGCTGAAAACATCAAAAAAATAATTGATGCACAATTTGCTCAGTTAATACGCACCGACTCCGACACCGTTACCAATACTTTTATGAATATGCTTATTTGTCATCATTTCCTCGTTTGTCTTTTTTGGAACTTATGTCTATGCTACATGCATCAAATAGGCACCTCATGTATATACTACAGCCGTATCGATAGTAAAGAGCTGAGGCTCAGTTCTCCAATAGACAGTAGCGCCACCTTAAGTTAGTAGGTAAGCAGCCTATAGAGATTGGATTGGCGGGATCAGTTTGTTAGCTGAGTAATACCATGTAATACACACCGGAATGTAAAGCGACATATTTCATTCGTTTTTCTTTAATTTGTATTAAATTCTTTTTTCAAAGATAATCATTCGTTGGTACTACATATACATATATATTATCTTAGTAGGACATGATATGAAATATTGACAAAAATAAAAAAATGAAAAGGATTGATTTGTTGAGGGTGCAAAGGCTAATATAAAGAAAGCAACCACAACTTGATGGTGCTACCACCACTTTCTACTAATATCCTTCTTTAAATAATCGTTTTAAATATGTATTTTAATGGCCCGGGCCGCACAGTTATTTTTTTTTTATTTTTACCTTTTATAATTTCCATTAAGTTTTATTTGAAAGGTAACATTTGTAAGGGACAACTAACAGGTTCATAAAAAAGCAACTTTTATTAGTCGTGCGTGCCTCATGATTATTTAATTCAAATGTATTACATTAACATTTCCTTACATCAATGAAAATCTTTAAAAAGAATGGAACATGACTAGCAGACATATTTTGTGTATAATGAAATATTTCAGAGTTTTACTTACATTTGAATGTCGTTTTCGTTTTGATGTTCAGAATAATCCTTTTGGATTCCCTTTTCACTCCTACTACTCCAAAAGCCTTCGATTGGCTGTTCTGCTTCCGAGTAATGTTTTCGGAGTGTTTTTCTGTTCCCAATTCCAGGAACACACACATATGTACAGTTTTTCGTCCTATTAGTCTGCGTTTACATTGAACGATTTTTCCAATGCCGATCTTTTATTCCTAGGTAAAGGGAGAAGAAAAGGAGAAGAACAGTCGGAAAATCCAAACGAAAACGAAGAATAAATCTGCCTTTACATTGAATGATTTTTCCACGAAGATTTTTCCAGAAATCGGGTGAAATGTTTACATTGAACGATTTTTCCAATGAGATTTTTATCTTTGTCCTCTTCATTTTTCATTGCTGTCGCCTTCATTTTACATTAAGGTTTACACACAGCATCAAATAAACGGCATATTAACACTAGATACATACAAGAAACTGGAAAGAAGCTGAAAGAGCACGAAAACAGACTGGAAAAATCGTTTGAGTTTTGAGAAACTAAAGCTGTACACGATTGGTAGATCTTACAATATTGTCAGATCTGTCAGTGAAAAACATGCTTACAATGCCTAACAACCAAAAGGGCGCGACAAATTTTTTGATGGTACAACTTATTTAAGGACATCGAGCGACAATTGTTTAGAGATATTCCCTATCAAAAAACCACTCAGGAAAAAAGATATAGCAAATCAAAGTTGTGGTAATGCTGGATTCATTGAAAAATGCCTTTTTGAGGTATTTTCATATTTATTGATTTTTTTTTAGAAAAAAGGGCGCGACAAATTATTTGATGGTACAACTTATTTAAGGACATCGAGCGACAATTGTTTAAACAAATTCCCTATCAAAAAACCACTCAGGAAAACAATATTTTCAAATCAAAGTGGTGGTAATGCTGGATTCCCTGAAAAATGCAACACATTTTTTTTCACTACTAATTTACGACAAATTCACGACAATTAATGGCGTACTTCTTTTTTATTTTGAGTTCATTTTACCCATTTTAGAGGGGTGGTAATGCTAACTTGACTGTCAAGTTAGCATTACCAGGGGTTATTTTTAAAAAAAAAAAGCGCGACAATTTTTTTTCTTTCACGATAAATTTACGACAAATTCACGACAATTAATTCAATTATATATCTAAAATTTTGAAGTGGTAATGCTAACTTGACACACATATTTTTTCATTGTCAAACCATTTGCAGTGAATTTGGAATTTGATTTTAGTGGTGCAGTGAGGTTAATTTTTACAATTATTTTATTTAACATTTTACCATGGAAAGCCCAGAATTGAAAAGAATAATTGCAACCGATGCTACATTTCGGCCTATTTTGCCATCCTATAGGGAGAAGGTTCAAAGTGAATGGTCACACGACACAACCTTGAAGTTAATTCAAGAAATTGAGATGCGCCGCAGTCTGTGGGATGCTGGATGCCCCGACTATATAAGTTGCCAAAAGAATTTTTATGGCAAGAAGTAGCAGATATGCTGTAGGAAAGACCATAACTGTATGCAAGGGCAAATGGGCGAATCTGCGCACGACATTTAATTCCAATCTCGAAAAACATCGGAAAAAAAAGTCAGGCCATGGTGCAAATGAAGCAGTTTCCATAACCGGAAATGACAAATATCTACCAATGAGCTGACAATTAGTTGTGTGTGTACACGGTTGGTAGGAAATCTACACATCTCTTACAATTTATTGGTAGGTATGCAGAAAATTATCTGACAGTAAATTGTCAGCCAACTTCTTACAATAAATTGTAAGAGATTGGTAGATTTCCTACCAACCGTGTACACACACATCTAATTGTCAGCTCATTGGTAGATAATTGTCAGACATTTTCAGCTCTGACAATATTGTAAGATCTACCAATCGTGTACCCTTAGCTTTAGCTTAACGATTTTGTCCTTTCTCCTCACTTTTTAATCCCTTTACCAAGGAACAAAAGATCGGCATCGACAAAAGATCATTCAATGTAAATGCAGACAATGTGACGCGTATTGGAGAATATTACTACATTTTGATGAAGAGTTGCCGTGCTTCCAGTTATAAACACAGGGAAGATATGTTACAATGGTTATTTTAATTTTAAGAGATCGTTTTTAAGGAATAATTATATTTTCTTGAAAAATTAATTTAATTTAACGGATTTTTTCTAGTTCACAGAGTACTAGCACTTTAAGGAGGAGCTCTCTATTTCAATAAAACTGTCCAATACATGCATGTCGAGACTTAAGTTTTTGAAAATAGAAACAGAAGAAACTAAACTATTTACCTAGTTCATTCTTGTTTGTTAAATACCAATAAATACTATCGAAAACAAAAACCTTGTTGAGTTAAATTATTATGGAGAAAAATAATTTGCAAACATTTAAATATTTAACAAGCTGCCGGTTGGTGTGGTGGCACCTGTGCGGCCGTGATAAAAAAGTTAAAAAAATAATTCCCATCAGGTTGTTTTAATTCCCTGTACAACGACTACTCTGTTTGTACTTCGCTCGTAACATGTTTTTTACTACCAACCCAGCCCAGTTTTTGGCACCAAACAACATTGTTGGCTTTAGTATTTATAAGTCGAATTATCGAAAAAGATTATTTATGTACTTTTTTTTTCCACACAAATGTCATGTGAATATTACCAAAATAGCAGTGACAATTTGAAAATGAAAACAAAATTATTTTATTTATTCAACCATTTTTTTTTTATTTTTTTTTGTACAGAAAAATAAATTAACATTTTTTATGAATTCGCAAAAGTTTCACATTCCTATATTTTTGTCCATATATTGGTTGTTATTAAATTTGCATGATTATAGCGCTTAATGGAAATGCTTGGTTTTCCATCACCATACTTTAAAATTCTCATACAAAAACAATAACATTTTTCACAACTTTACAGAGGTCGCATGTTTAATGTGTTTTTTTTTTTTTTATTTTTTGTTTCAAAGAAACACTTTCGTTTTTATGTCCATAAAGCTTCTTTAGTTGGTAAGGACAAGCGGCATTAAACCTATGCACAGGGAAGGATTTATTTGTACTTTAGGAGTCCAAGGGCCAAATTGTAGTCCATTTTGGAAATTGTCAAATCAAAGTCAATTTGACCGGCAAAGCATCGTCATTTATGACGCAGAAAATGAAATCGTGAAATATGCTATCGTCCTGCTTGCACATTGGTCTTTTGATGAACGTCAAATGATTTTTTTGGAAGCCCATTTGATGTTTTCGAACAAAAGCTTATCTCTCAAACCATCAGGTCTGTCTCTTTGGTCACCTCAATTTTTTTAAAGCACAGCTCACGATTTTTTCGAACATTTGACATTAGCAAAATGCTAATGCAGTCAAAGTTATATTTTTTTAAACAGAAGACTGACAGTTTGCGTTTAAGAAACTTCTGCAAATGCATTTTTGACGCAGATATAACGTTTTCAAAAATGGCCGTATACATACGTACTTTTAAGAAAAGTTAAAAATTCGATATTTAAAAAAATGTTAGACAAAAAGACCTCAATTTATTTTTTCAATTTTTGTCTACATTGCCAATTGTAGGTACTGTTCTTCAACTCACTGATGCAACTTCGTTCGTTTATATCAGCCTAGCGAGTTAGGGACTGTCTTCTTTTTCGTTTTCTGACAAAATGGTCCATTTTAAACATAGGGTTAAATCCGCCCATGAAACTACTATAGGTAGGTATATGGAGTTTCAATACATTTTCTGTCTTATAAATACATATATTATGTTTGCCTTTAATCCTATGGAAGGAAAATGCGCAGGCTTCCGACCTGCACACTGATGGCTATCCATCATCAGAAACCACGACCTTTCGCTGTCGACAAATCGAGGGTGTAGAAGTTTAATGGTGGTCATTACTTGCGGGGGTGAAACGAGATTGTGTGTGAAACTCATTGTAATGTTTTTTTTGTTATCTTTAAAAAAAAAGTAGCTAAGATTGAAAGATGTAAATTTTATAGATGAAAGTGAAGAAAAAATGTTGATAACTTATCGGTTAAGCAGACAAAAAGTTGAGTAAAAGGTTTTTTGTTTCAATTGTTGGTAGCCTGGGAAACGAGTAACTTTTTGCAGAGTTACCTACATATGTCTTTATGTAGGTTTTAATAGGGTTTGAGTGGGAATTTATTTTGAATAGTCAGCATTTGCGTATGAATTGCGTGTCATCAACCAATTTAGAAAAAATTGTACAATGTATTTTTGTATGGGGTCCCATCGTAAATAAGGCTAATACTAGTGAAGAGATGCTGAATTATACGAGGGAAGGGAACGTGATCCCCAATTCCGAATACCAGAAAATGAGAATCCCAAATCAATCCCACTATCCCGAATGTGTAAAATCCCGAATGTCAAAATCCCAAATGAACAAAATCCCGAATAGACAAAATCCCGAATGACAAAATCCCGAATGGTTTCGTACTTTTTTTTGGTATTAAAAACGGCGCGTGCAATTTTTAATACCAAGAAAATTACCAAGCCATTCGGAATTTAAGCCTGACATTAAGAAGAGGATGCAAATGAAAAAGTAGATTTTTGAAAAGCATAGCTACATATACATTACTCTTTCCTAAAATGTATTTTCCTATTATTTTCCTTTAAATTTATAACACAGTGAATTTAATTTTAATTTTTGTGTAATGAATGAAGTGTGATAACTCATGTTTGTAGATTTTTGGCATATGCGGGATTTTGCCATTCGGGGTTTCCGTACCCAACCCGAATTACGAACAAGTCTGAAATTTCCGAAAAATGCGAAATCTATGCTTTTTTCGTCTGTCATGTTATAAACAAGGGTATAGACTATAGACAACAAAATGCTAATCAAATCACGCAATTCTGTATTTTTTGTGTGTGTACGTCTGCTTATGCAGAAAAGCAGGATAATTATATTATGATAAGCTTAAGTTGTAATACCTGGATATTTACTCGGGACTTATTTTCCTGCCTGGAAAATATTTTTTTTTTTTTGAAAATAAGCAATATAATTTTTTGTTGTAGAGAGCGTTGTTTAGCTATCACACGAATGACGCCAGTAGGTCAATGCGTTGACGTGTTATCTGTCTGAACGCGTTTTATACCGTTTGGTATCAAGGCGTTGACCATGAATCAAAGAATACAAGATTACGCCACATCAAATTTTTCATTTTGTTGTTGTAATTTTGACTACGAGTCGTGACGCAATACGAGCCAATATAGGGGCGCGAAAACTTAAAGCTATTTACATTTGTATTTAAAGTGAATTGTTTCTTATAATGTATTTGAAATATTTTGCTATATGTTTTTCTAATAGTAACAACAATAGAAATAATAAAACATGAAGGAAATATTACTGATATTTTCATTTTTCCACATCACTCTGCTTTTTTTTTTTTGCGGTTTTTTGGCGATTTATATTTTTTAAAACAATTTAACATAAATTGTAAAACAATTTTCGGTGATGTTTTATTACTTTTAAAAAGAGAAGATTTTTTTTTAATCACTTAATTATCCGCACACGAAAAGCCGAAAAAATGTACTTTGCTGTGACATTTGTTGTTGTTGTTTGGCTCGTATGACGTAGAAGTGGCGCAATCTGGTAATCTTTGATTCATGGCCGTTGACGATCACACAACCTGACCAAATCCGAATACTTTGAGCCTTGACGCGGAGTTGACAAGTGCAGAAATTAATCATTTTTCGCGTCTACGATCACACGACGCACGTTAACGTATTAAGAATTTCTCGTTGAAACAGAGCGGGTAAGGGGTAGAGATAAAGTTCTGAAAGAATTAAAGAATTTTGTTTGTATTTATTTGGAGCCAATTCAGGGGGCGTCGTCGCACTTACTTTTCAAAAAAAAAGCAAATAAGACAAATTATTATGATTGTTAAGTTAAATCGGGCTTTTTTGGTCACTTCCTTTTATATGCAAATAAAACTTTATTTCATACTTTTCCCTACGTTTCGTCGTAATTTCTCGACTTCATCAGGGGTAGTTTATTAAATATGAATAAAACTTTTGTTACATTTAATAATAATTTTTCATTTAGTTTATCTCAAGTGCTGTGCTAAAATTCAAAAAATTAAGAATTGTCATCGTTCAATAATTATTATTAAATGTAACAAAAGTTTTATTCATATTTAATAAACTACCCCTGATGAAGTCGAGAAATTACGACGAAACGTAGGGAAAAGTATGAAATAAAGTTTTATTTGCATATAAAAGGAAGTGACCAAAAAAGCCCGATTTAACTTAACAATCATAGTTCAAATAATTGGTCAAATTATTATTAATTCAACAAATTATTATGTTTATAGAACAAAACAAATGTTTGACAATTAATGATAATAAAAGGTGTCCCATTAGGGATTACAACATATCAAGTGTGAATAAAACAAACAGTTTTAAATAATCTGAGAATTTTATAACAATCTGCGTGTATGAAAGAAAATGTCACTCAAATGTTCACCATAGCTCCGACGCGACGGCAGACGAATGACGGCATTTCCTATCAGATCTGTTTTGTTGCCAAACAAGTGCGTTGATGTTATTCCATTTTTGTATGTTTGTTCTCTCCGCAAAGCTTCTTTTTTCAGTTCAGCATAAGATTTCATGTATAGCGATGGGTATGCCAGTAATTATCCTATCTAACAAAATAGGTAGGTAGTGTTCCTCCACTTTTTGTGAGTTGAATTATTAAAGTTTATCGCTATTAAAAATAGTTTAGGTGCATATCAACGCGCTTTGCGCAACTTGAAAAATAACTCTGGGTTCCCGAAGTATGCCCACCCGCCACCGGCAGAAGGCTCCGACCCTACGGGGAGGCTTAAACAGTACTTTTATAAATAAAATTCTTGTAAATTAGCATGCCTAAGCCACTTTCTTATCTTATGTTTTAAGCATTACTTAAACAGTTCCCTTAATTTAAACGAAGTCCAAAGTTGAAATTCAATTTTTTTGTAAATACATATCTCCAAACGAACAGTTTTTGTTTCTAAAAAAATGTAAAGATACAAATCGTAGCTTATCATATTTTTGCGATCGTCGAATCAATGCCTATTTCGTTGTTATTTTGTGTCCCAAAATTATGTTTGAATGCCGCTTAATTTCAACAAGAGCAAACAATATCATGGGGTTTAAAGCAAAGCACATTTAACCACAAACAATAATTATATCAATGATAAAATACAAACAAAGATAACGGAAGGTATAAAGCCTAATGTACTTAAGGGCTTAGACAGAGCATATAGAGTTGACATGCTTTGAGTACTATAATTCCTCCCAGGCAAATTAAAAAAAAAAAAAACCTTTCATGGTCGCCCGCCCTTACCGTCATCTATGTACTTATAATTTCCAAATGAAACAACAAAAGCAAATGCCACCGAACAAAGAAAGATAAATAAAAAAATAAACAATTTGATACTTTTGTAGCAGAGTGAAAAATTAGCATAAAACTGTAATTGATAAGCTTGCTTGATGCATACCTACTCCGCCCTCTCTGACTGGCCAACTTCGATTCGACTAAAGTCCACTGTTGAAGAGAGACTCTTAAATACAAAACAAAAAAAAAAAAAACGTTTTTATTCTCCTCATGGCACTGTGATTAATTTAAAGTTCGATTGAATTTCATAACAAAGACCAGATCAGTTATATACAGTGCCTAAAGCTATGTATATGCATAGTTGTTGTTGTTGATGTTCATTTCGTTGTCATAGTGCTCGGCACAGCTGTTTTTTGTTTGTTTTTCGTCATCTACCCGTACGTTTTCATGAAATCGATTCGATAGCACAAGCACAGCACATTTTTGAGGTCAACGTTTTGTGAGTTATCGCACTGCGTTAGTCTCACGTTGCGCGCCGCGCCAATGGAACGCCATCACATTTCCTAAGCTGCGTCGCATCGTGCAGTGGTGCATTTTGTATCAAAAAGCTGACAAAAAATCCATACAAAACTGAACCATTCAACCTATTTCGATGAAATGTTCAGATATGACAATGAATTGGATACACAATTATTTTTCAAACGTCAAAATTTATTCAAAAAAAAAATCCTGCTATGTATAGAAGGAACAGATGGAAACAAGAAGTCTAGGTAAGCAGTCAAGCACTACATCAACATTGAAAATTTTATTGTAATTGAGTGTTGTTTTTAGGAAGGTGTTCCACCGTCAAATGCCCCACTGTTTGTCATCGGGGTTATTAAGCTTGTCATATTGTGTGTCAGCTGCGGTGCGATGGTTCTATTGCAAGATGTGGAATAGCGTCAGACAAATGTAATTGCACTCAAGTGAAATGCGACACGAAATTAAATTGTTTATACGAGTGTCATTGGACTTTCGTTTCGTTTTTAATAGTTCACCATCAACGAGAGTGCGGAAAGAGGCAACTGCGGCTATGTATACGAGTACAAATTAAAAAAGTATAGCCAAGCCACCTTCTGCAGCACTAATTTGTGGTATGTTTGTACATGGCCATACCAAAGGCAGATCAATAGAAAATTACACAACTAATATTATATAGCCTTGTGAAATAAACGCTTCACCAATTAATTCCGCTTAAATACATAGAGATACCTTAAGCTTAAAGGGCAATTCAATTAAAATGATTCCAACATTTCTCGGACCTTCTTAGTATGTACATACATATAAGTATGGATAATATTTATAGGCTTGAAATGTAAGTAATTATAGGCCCGGGTTTCAGATGAATAGATATTGTTTTAAATGCCATGCTTGAATAATTTATTGAAGAAAGTTGTGTCCTAAATTGTGAAAAGAATTTTAAAACATACCTCATGGAAATTCCCTACACCAAGGAGTAAATTGTCTTGAGAGGGTTGTTGATAATAAAAGTGCTGTGGTCAAAGTATTTATAGGTATGTCACGCAATGTATCCTCGTTTAAACTTTATGGTCCAAAAGGTATAGTTTTGTCAATATACAGGGTGTTTCATAATTAATGAATTATACTTTGGGAAATGATTCTTGGGTATGTTGTAAGAAACAAAATCACTGTAGGTAAAGTTAGGGTACATCTCAAAGGCGATTATCATTAACCGTGGATTTAATTTGACGCAAATAACTCTGTTAATACTACAGGCTACAGGTTAATCATTATGCGCTTTCTATCTTTAAATTTAAATAATAAAAACAAAGTGTGTGAGATATCATCAAAATTTTGTATTCGTTTGAAAGGCCTATCGATGCCATTATGAATGGACTATATAACATCGTTAAAATGTTCGCCGCGGCTTCTCTGAGTGGCGCGCATCCTAAGTGTCGAATTTTGCATGACTCTGGCGCATAAATGAGGCTGAATATCTACGACCGATTGCATATATTATGTTAGCTTTGAGAGCCGCTGTGGTTTGTGGCTTATTCGCATAGACCTCCGACTTCGGAAAACCCCACAAGAAAAAGTCTAAGGGGGTGAAATCGCACGATCTCGCATGGCCAGTTCACATAACCTCCACGTCATATGACTATTCCCTCGAATCGCTCGTGCAGAATTTCCAATGTGGCGTGAGCAGTGTGAAACCACATGTGGTTGGTGTCTATATCATCCAATTGAGTCCAAAAGAAGTTGGTAATTCGACCTATAGCGCTCGCCGTTGATGGTGTCCCAAATTCATAAATTTTGTTTGTTGACGTACAAATTCATCCAGAAATGGGCCTCATCGCTAAAGATGACCTTAAATGGGCGAACAGAACACCCATTTTGATAAAACAACTTTATCATTTGCGCGTGTTGTTGAACGCTATATCCGTCCATGGTGATTTGTAAAAACAGACTAAATAAATTACAGCCAATTTGACAGATGTAGTTTCAACAATATGGCCGCTATCAACTGTCAAAGTTCGGAAGTCCCTATTAGAAGACCCTTTATCTATTGGTAGCAACTTACCTTACGGTTATATTAATCTAGACGAAATATTAGCCTCTGTAATTGCGTTTAAATAAATTATTTGATATCTTGTTTGAGTCTTCATATATCCAATTTCTTAGCCTGTTCCATTTTGTTTGCCCGTCCAGCCATCAATTGGTTTTCAGGTCACTTTTCTCAGCAAAAAAAAAATCGGAATCAGCATTCATTAACACGTTTGCGGAAAAGCCCATTGATTTATAATTTTAAAAGAATTTTATTTTATTTTAATCTTCGATTCTTTTATTTTATTAAATAATTAAAAAAAAAAACAATTTTATTTATGTATTCTAAAAAAAAAAAAATTTTGAGCGACACAAATAATCTCAGGACAAAAGAAACTCGCGTCGCGGCAATAGTTGAAGAACAAAATGAAAACGGAGTTAAATCAAAATTGACAGATCGAACCGAACGCACCCTAATGTCGTTTTCGAGTGGACGTTCGTTTTCACTCCTTTTACTCCAAATTTTCCATTTTCAATAGGAATGGAACAGTTTTAAAATCCAAAAAAACGTCGTTTTCGTTTGGATTTCGGAACGGTTCCATTCCTATTGAAAATGGAAAATTTGGAGTAAAAGGAGTGAAAAAGGAGTAGCTCCGAACGTCCACTCGAAAACGACAAAAAACGACACTAAGGTGCGTTCCAAATGAACCGATTTAAGTGATTCACACTGGGCATGTGCGACAGGTTTACACTATATATAGTGTGTTGTGTTAACACTGCTTGTCTGCACTGACTTTCATTGTTTGTTGGTTTTATTTAATTGATTGTTTTATCCACTACTGATTTTATGACATTTATAAAATCTGCAGCAACTAAAAACAGGAATAATGATTTTTTATATAATCACCCCTGTTCTGATTTCCGGTTCTGAAATACTTTTCGCTTTCAATACTTGCGGGAAAAGTGTGCTTTGACTTTCGATCGTATTAAAAATATTTGACATTTGGAAATTCATTTGAGTTTTCGTGTCCGAATTGAATAGAAAAAAATTTTAAATATTTACTTGGTTGATGTTCGTATATTATTAGATTTTTTTTTGTGATTTATGTAAATTTTTTCAACAAATTTGATGTTTAGAATTGTCTTTTTACTGATTTCGAAAGAAAAAAAGGTTTGAATACTAGCTGACGTGAAAGTGAAAATCAGAACACCTTTTTTAAATCCATGCGGATCTCCATTTCGTTAATGGATTTTATTCGGAACGGATAACGTATAATGTTTCCAACAACAGGTGAAAATAAGAGTGGTTTTCCAAGTATTAATAATTTCACAATATTATGTTTAATATTGCATAGTTATTCGAAAGTTTTAAAACCTGCTCCGTTATTTAACTACCTGTCGAAACCCTCATTTCCTTACCATGTTCCTTCAAAGAGTTTGGGGTATAAGAGCCTATAGTTGGAAAATTGATGAAACAAAAATTCTGTTAAAGTTTAAAAAGTAACATTTAATTCATCGATTTAATTTTTTGGCTGAGGCTCCAGTTGTTTAGAAAAGCTATTTAAAATGCTTTTACAAACCATAAGAATCAAGAATAGGCAGATATAATCTACATATTTACGTTTATAGAGCGTGAGTGTCAAAGATACAATTAGTTATAACGTTTTAAACAGCATTTACATTATAAAATTGTTTTAGAAAATATTCCAGTCTATTTACACTCAAACAATAATATTCCAACTTAATTGAACTTCGAATACATCCGATCAATCAGTTTAAGGCTGATAACTCATCACCTAGCAACTAAGTAGCTATACTGTCAAATTGTTGCCTTCAATTGATGGTTGCAGTCAATCAGTAGCTCAATGTCGAGTGCAAGGTGGGTGTTTAGGCGTGATTAAAACCTGAAACAAATGTGCAGAAAAAATGCATGCATTTTATGATAGATGTGTTTGTGTTTTATGGAGCTCATGCGAGAGTACCCGCATCGCTAAGCTAGTAACAATAAAATGTTGCATTGATGTATACAAATCGATGATGTGCTTCACCTCCTGTGCAAACTTAATACAAGTACATATATTTTCCCAGTATTGTGTATTTATATTCTCTTCTTGCACTTCTACCACGATTTTATACAAAATAGCAAGGCAATCCAACATTATAAAAATGAAACAAACCAACATTTATGTGGAGAAACGAATAAAATATACATAAGTATATGTAGATATGTATGTATGTAGGATTCATCCCATTCATACACCCTTTCCATCAAATATGCAATAAAAATACACACGAATTAACTAGAAATGCGTGCCAGTCTGGTAATTTTCCATTCGTTGGCGTGTCTGTTGCCACCGGCTGTCATGCAGTCGAAGAATTACATCAGCACCAAGTGATTTGGCTCCTTTTTGTCCTCGTATAGTTGGTATAGACTGTCTTTTGCAATAGATTGTTGCCTCTTTCCTCTTTTTTTCCTAGGTAAACTGCCAGCTTCTGTAGGAATCCACAATCCACTTCTATACACTGACACAAGCTATGGGTTTGTTGACAGTGGCATGTTGATGTGGCAATCATGTAATAAGTTGGCTCTTGTAGAGTGGCATGATTGCCTTGTATAATAAAATCATTCAACTTGTACAGCAAATAAGTATACGATCTCTGGCGAGTTTTTTTTTTTTTTTTGCTGACGTATGTTGGTGCTCGGGTTAAAAATCTATTGCAAATATTTTTTTGACCAAAGAATTAGTTTATTATCATTATAATTATGGATCACCAATATTAGCCGTGTTTTTTTTGCAAGCCCCGAAGAAATCGATCGAAAAAAACGACGTCCTGTCCTGCAATTTACATGTTTAATGCAACAACAACTTTGGCTAAGCGCGGAGAATTCTCGGGGCTTAACTTAAGCACGGAGAAAAACTGTGTTACCGGCGTGAATTGCATACTTGTTATCGATAGTTTGTATGTAAACTCCATTTTGTTTCTATAATGGCGTCGCTAATCCCCGATGTGGTTTTTTTTTCAACCAAGTCTCCCCGGGCTTGCAAAAAAACACGGCTATTATTTTTGAAAACAAAACACAGAAAATACCTCCGTTCGTTTACTTCCCAAAACTACGAATTTTAGTCCAGGGTTCGGTCAAAGTTCAGGAGTTCTATCTTTATTAAATTCTGTTTTGAATCTTCGAAAACAAAATCTGTTCTAAACAAAGTAAACAGAACTAAAATCTGTTGTCATATGTCAGCTGTTTTAAATAAAAAATTTCATCGCTGACGTTGCCTAATAAATGAAAATGGATAATTTTTCAATTCGAATCCCAGCTAAGTGGCGTTCACAGATTCAAGGCGAACCAAATTGCAAAAAAACACAGTGTTCGAACAGAAGGTTCAAGGCGATTGTGGGAAACCAAAGATTAGTCTTAAGTTCATGGGGGAGCAAAAGATATTCGCTCTCGCGAAAATCAGCACAATAGTTCTGAAGAAAATGAAGGAGACTGCTGAGGCTTATTAAGAAGATACCCTACTCCGAGATGCGGAGATCACAGTTCCAGCTTATGTCAATGACTCCGCAGGGCCAAGCAACTAAAGACATGCTGGAGCCATTGCGGGGTTGAACGTGCTCAGAATCATCAATGAACCAACAGCAGTAGCCTTGGCTTATTATTTGGACAAGAATCTGTCTGGCGAAGGAAATGTGCTCATATTCGATTTGGGAGGAAGAACCTTTGATGTGTCAATACTCACAATCGAAGAAAAGGTCTCTGTTCGAAGTGAGATCGAAAGCTGAAGACACACACTTGTGAGGCGAAGACTTTGACAACCGTTTAGTAAATCACTTCTCAGAAGAATTCGACGCTTGAGAACAGCAATAGAAAGAGCCAAGATGATTTTTTTTAAATTGACATGAAATTTACTTTATTCGAAAGATAATCTGCTGGCATTATAATTTAAATATGATTTCTGGCATATGACCGCCACGGCTGGCTCGGACGTAGTCTTATCTGGAGGTCCAATTTTCGATGACTTTTTCCAACATTTGGGCCGTATATCGGCAATATCGCGGAAAATGTTGTCCTCCAAGTGGTCAATCTTTTCGGGTTCATCGGCGTAGACTAGCGACACATATACATATCCCCACAGAAAATAATCAAGCGGCGTTAAATCGCACGATCTTGGAGGCCAATTCACAGGTCCGTAACGAGAAACTATGCGGTTATCCAACGTTTCCTTTAATAAATCAATTGTGGCACATCACATGGCTTTGTGACATGTTGCGCCGTCTTGATGAAACCACAGCTCTTGAACATCATGGTTGTTCAATTGATGAAGGAAAAAGTCAGTAATCATGGCTCTATAGCGGTCACCATTGACTGTAACGTTCTGGCCAGCATCATTTTTAAAGAAGTACAGACCAATTATTCCACCAAACCATAAAGCACACCAAACAGTCAGTTTTTGTGGATGTAACGGTGTCTCAACATGCACTTGAGGATTATCATCACTCCAAATACGGCAGTTTTGTTTATTGACGTATCAATTCAATCAAAAGTGAGCTTCATCGCTAAACAAAATTCGCTTATGAAAATTTGGATCAACGGCAATCTTGTTTTGGGCCCATTTGGGCACAATTTGGAAGCGTTGTTCAGGCGTCAGTCTATTCATGTTGCAATGCCAAATCAAACTAAAAATAAATCACTTGACAGCTGACAAAATGGCCGCCAGTTTAAATAGTGTTGCCAACTTAAAGTTCTTTATCTCTTAAAAAAAACACCCTATAATAGTATTTTCTTACATTTTTCTCTCTCTAAGGACATTTTGTTGGCGAAATTAATGTGAAGAAAAACTTTTCTTTTATGATTCATAACAGATTTTGACATGCTGAATACCAAAACTGCGATTCATAAAAGATTTTTTGACAGCTCCAACTTTTGTATGGAAATTCATAACAGAATAGCAGAATAACTAATTGTAAGACAAATTCAAAGTTATGTTCGTTGTGTTCAGTACAGAGAAGAGTGAAATATTTGAAAACACCCACTTATTAAACTTTAAGTGACCCCCAAGTGGAAATAGAATCCGTTATAAATATATATAAAATATAAATATAAATATATAAAAAGTTATATTATAATAGTACCATTACTTTACATTTGATAAGTTGACAAACAAAAGCGGACAAAGTTTTATAATGCCTTACAACAGAAACGGATTTAATCCTGTGTAAAAGAGTTAAAAGGACAGATTTTCTTTTGTTTGTCATCTCCTAATTTAAAAACTTGAAGAAATTGAAATTTCCAATTCATTCATACCCATTAATTAATTAAAATGTCCCTAGAACAACGTTATATAAACCCATGAAGGATGACTCATTTTAGTTTTTAATTTAACAATAATACCCCTTAATTCATTATGTTAATGACAGTTTCTTTTGTTCTTTTTTTTCAGCTCATTACAGCGGTTTTTTCTACTAAAAAAGGTAAATTAACAAAGAACACTAGAAAACAAATAAAATGTTTTACGTCGACTTATCAAGAAATGGACTCGCGTCCATTGATTTACATAATAGGTAGAGAGTGCTTAAAAAGTAAATAAATCCCATTTATTTTGATATCCTGATAAGAAATCGATTACCAACTAACAGCAATTAGCTTTTAAAATAAATTTTGCTTAGTAAAACCGATTTCTAAGTAATAATTCTCTTGTGGCCTGCTCAAAATTTTGATTTTCGGTCTTTGAGCATGTGCTCAGAGCAGGTGCTTCATATGAGAAGTTGATCATCTGCTCGTGCAAATATCATAAATTTGCATCTGTACCAAAACTTTAGCCTTGCCTTTTGTTATGCATAAAAACTCATGATATTTTCACGACCATCTGATGCTCACCTTCTGTTTTTAAGCAACTTCTCTGAGCATATGCTCATTCCACTCTTTCATTACGTATTTAGATCAAATTTGACCTATCCTGATATTTTATTTTCCATCATTGAGCCATCCATAATCACAAAATCCCCGAAAACAATTTTGATAACATGTGTGTGTACTTAATTCAATCTTATTGAATTCCGTATAAGCCCAGCACATAAAAATGAGTTATATAATTTGTCTTGGATCATCGCATTATGTCATACATGTACACGCATACATTATTGTTATCTCTCAGTTTGCGAATATGACGACAAGGAAGAATTTTTGAAAATTTTGTATAAATGAACCTACATACCTATTTACATACACATGTATGTAAGTATGTAAAAAAAAACCCTTTTCCAAGAATTCGCATATAATTTCCTATCTAAAAGTTGTTTCTATAAAATGTTCGTATTTTTATCTGTGCTGCTGTGCCTAATCGCAATGGCCTGGTTGATGTGACGACAAAATGAGCTTCTGAGGCCTGTAGTTGTGTCGCCTTTGTTGAAGCTCTGAAGGATTGTAAATGTAAATTATTTGTGAAATTACATCTTCCTCTCCGCTCAGCCCAAGTTGTCCGTCGTTATTTTTTACATAACATCATTATTTTTTGCGTTCATAACCAGAAGCTTTCTTTTTTGTTTTTTTTTTTTCATTTTTTTTTCGTGCTGTGCAGACAGAAATAAAAGTTTTTTTTTTTTTAAATTTTGTTTTGTTTGTTTCCAATGTCAACAAAATAAATAACAATATGAGTAACGTTATAATTGAAGATACTCATTTGGGTGTCTGTGACATATTAATCAAGTTCCATACAGTGTTATAATCTAGAAAAGGTTGTAAATATAGAAACATTGAAACACACGGATGGCACGTCCAAAGCATTCAAATGAAGCTGAGAATTGGCGATGCAAAAATAAAATAAAATAAATGTCAACAGTACGTTTACCAATGTTATAGCTGAGTAATTTTTTTTTTATTTTATCGTATGGTAATTTTAATAAACTAGAAGACCCGTTCTCACGTTGCTTGGTTTTATTTTCAATTAATTAGATGAATTTCGTGAAGGAAAATTCATGAGCCAAAAATGTTTGTATCATGCGAGAAATATAACGGTTTTTTTTTTAGAGGTATAGAACTTTAAGTTGACAACACTATTTTAACTGGCGCCCATTTTGCCAGCTGTGAAGTGATTCATTTTAAGTTCGGTTTGGCATTTCAACATTTCAAGCCACAGGATCACCTAGCAAGGCGTAGATTCGATGAATGGGCCCAAAACAAGATTGCCGTTGATCCCAATTTTCATAAGGGAATTTTGTTTAGCGATGAAGCTCACTTTTGGTTGAATGGATATACGTCAATAAACAAAACTGCCCTATTTAGAGTGATGATAATCCTCAAGTGTATGTTGAGGCACCGTTACATCCACAAAAAATGACTGTTTGGTGTTCTTTATGGTTTGGTAGAATAATTGGTTACAGTCAATGGTGACCGCTATAGAGCCATGATTACTGACTTTTTCGTTCATCAATTGAACAACCATAGTGTGCAGGAGCTGTGGTTTCAACAAGATGGCGCAACATGTCACACAGCTCGTGCCACAATTGATTTATTGAAGGAAACGTTGGGTAACCGCATAGTTTCACGTTACGGACCCGTGAATTGGCCTTCAAGATCGTGCGATTTAACGCCGCTTGACTATTTTCTGTGGGGATATGTGAAGTCGCTAGTCTACGCCGATAAGCCCGAAACGATTGACCACTTGGAGGACAACATTTGCCGCGTGATTGCCGATATACGGCCACAAATGTTGGAAAAAGTCATCGAAAATTGGACCTCCAGATTAGACTACTATGTTCGAGCCAGCGTGGCGGTCATATGCCAGAAATCATATTTAAATTATAATGCCAGAAGATTATCTTTCAAATAAAGTAAACTTCATGTAAATTTAAAAAAATCATCTTTGTTTCCCATCATTTTGTGTTCCCTTGAAGGTTCGCTACAAAGAAGTTTGACTGTACCTCTAAAAAAAACACCCTTTATATTACAAAGGTTTGACATGTTTTCATTCAAAAACATAACTTGTTCATCGGTTGAAATCATAAAATAAACATTTTCCCATGGTACAGAGCGAATATGCTGTTCAAGAATCGATCTATCTATATGTTTTTATAATCCCTAAATTGAATTGGGGGACTTACCAAAGGGTTTTCAGTTCTGAAATCGAAAGTCAAGAAAATGAGGTCATGAAACAATACCAGATCCGTTCTGTTAACAAAGAATAGATCCAAAAGAGTAATTTATGAAAACGTTAAATCAAGTGGAGTCATGTGATTGCTGAGGCTATTGTTTATTAGAATGTTAACTATTAAAGTAACCACACAATAATTATATTTGGTGAGCTAACTGTCAACTGTCACTTGAGACCCAACTCAGCAATATGTCGTAAAAGAAAAACTCGTTGAGCTGTCTGTCTGCATCATAAAATTATGACAGAGGAAGCAAACAAACGCTTTATTTCGAAATACCTGAATTTGGCAAGGCTGTTGACGGTGAAATGTAGGTCCAATATCCAAAGTTCAATGCTATAGAAAAATCTTATTCTACACTCATGTGAATACGGTTTATTAGCCTTGCATGACGCCCCGATCTCACGAGCTATTTTTATTTCTGCGTTAAGTGAGCAGAAATATATATAAAAAATTGTCAAAATCAATTTAATTTTTCTACGAACACAGAACAAAAATGAAGAAATTTATGTCTAAAAATACTCGCGTTTTCGGGCTAGTCAAATATTTGACTTGCAGCAAAATAATCTCAACTCAAATATTTGAACTAAAATTCAGCGATTTCGGGAAAGTTCGAGCACCGAATTGGAAACTGTAGCTTCTGGAAATTAACGGGTGATTTTTAAGCTGGTTTGGTTTTGGCAACACTGGTTTTGACAGCTGACGTGTGTTTAGTACCTTGTGTCACTGTCAAACAGCTTCAGTTTGGTTTGCAATTTAACCATGGATCGTCTTACAAATGAACAACGCTTGCAAATTATTGAATTTTACTATCAAAATTCGTGCTCGGTTCGAAATGTTCATCGCGCGCTGCTTGTGTTCAGCGATGAGGCTCATTTTTGGTTGAATGGGTACGTAAATAAGTAAAATTGCCGCATTTGGAGTGAAGATCAGCCAGAAGCATTGCAACAGCTACCAATGCATCCCGAAAAAGCCACTGTTTGGTGCGGTTTATGGGCCGGCGGCATTATTGGGCCTATTTCTTCAAAGATGATGCGAATCGCAGCGTTACTGTCAATGGTGAACGCTACCGAGCGATGATAACAAACTTTTTTTTGCCCGAAATGGAAGTTCTTGACTTGCATGATATGTGGTTTCAACAAGACGGTGCCACATGCCACACAGCACGCGAAACAATGGCGCAATTGCGAGGCGAGTTTGGTGAACAGTTAATTTCACGTTTCGGGCCGGTCAATTGGCCGCCTAGATCGTGCGATTTGACACCATTAGATTATTTTTTGTGGGGGTATGTCAAGGCTAATGTCTATAGGGACAAGCCCGCTTCGATTGACGCACTGGAAGCCAACATCCATGCATTCATTCGTGAGATACCGGCCGATATGTGTGAAAGAGTATGCCAAAATTGGACTCAGCGGATGGGCTACCTGAGACGCAGCCGCGGTCAACATTTGCATGAAATTATCTTTAAACATTAAATTGCAAGGTTCAAACTATCGATTCAAATAAATATTTCATTCATTTTTTCCAATTTTTTGTGTTTTTTTTTTAAAAAAAGTTCTAAACCTCTTAAAAAATCACCCGTTAGTTAATCTTATTGTTATGAGAGCGCATCCGTATAGGGGAATATTAGTTGCTAGAAACTTCCAACGTGTTGTGTTTTACTGTGAGCTGATAAGCGTCTAGTTGTAGGTTGCAGGCAACTGACTGCCACCCTTTTGTTCTCCCCTTCAATTCAAATTGGAAGGTTATCTTATCTGATGGGCTACTTCCGATTTCCGAAGCATCTATTTGTGGGGTTTCAGGTTTGAAGCCTAACATGAACAGTTCAGACGCGTGTTTAAAACATGAATCTGAATTGCATGCGCAAGAAAAATGCTTGCATCACTGCATGCAGTATATCGCAGCTTGAAAATATGAGGAGTTTTTTTGACATTTTAATGGCAGGGCCGTTTCATTGAACTAATAAAGGGTTTTCCAATAAGAGGTGTTATTTTGAATAGCCCACTATTTCGGTAGCTGTCACTTTTGAAGCTGTCATTTGACATTTGACAAGTAGAAACTACGCCATTAATAAAAATGGAACGATACACGCTTCAACAACGCATTGAAATTATTAAAATTCACTATAAAAATGGTGAAAATTTGGCAGAGACGGTTCGTAAAACTAAAACATTTTTGGGTCGTCGTGAAGCACCTTGTCGGACCGCAATACAGAAATTGGTGGACAAATTCGAGCTGTTGGGACAAGTTAGTGATGTGAAGAATAAAACCCGTGCACGTCGCTCAAGAACAACTGAGAATATTACTGTTGTAGCCCAAAGTGTTGAAGAAAACCCAGGTTTGTCCATTCCTCGTCTTTCTTTGGAATTAGGCATTCCACAAACGTCATTACACCGTATTTTGCATAAAGACTTGGGTCTTAAGGCTTATAAAGTTCAGTTAACACAAGAACTCAAGCCGGCTGATCATCAACAACGTCGTGTCTTTGCTGATTGGGTCCTTGAAATGCATGAAAATGATCCGGAATTTCATCGAAAAATCATCTTGACTGATGAGACCCATTTCCACCTCGGAGGCTACGTCAACAAGCAAAACTGTCGCATCTGGGGCTCGGAAAACCCAAGAGTTATTGTTGAAAAGCCTCTCCATCCTCAACGCGTGACTGTTTGGTGCGGTTTATGGTCCGGCGGGGTCATTGGACCTTACTTTTTCGAAAATGAGGCTGGAGCAACAGTTACGGTCAATGGATTGCGCTATCGAGAGATGATTAATGATTTTTTATGGCCGGAATTGGATGGTATTGGTCTGGACAACGTTTACTTTCAACAAGACGGCACTACGTGCCACACAAGCAATGAAACCATCGATCTTTTACGGGAAAAGTTTTCGGACCGTGTTATCTCTCGAAGAGGTGATCACAATTGGCCACCGAGATCTTGTGATTTAACACCTTGCGACTTCTTCCTTTGGGGCCACGTGAAAGATAAGGTCTACGCCAACAGCCCAGCGTCGATTCAAGACCTCAAAGATGGAATTCGTGAGGCTATCGAGGACATAGGGCAGCCACTTTGCGATTTGGTTATGGAAAATTTCATGAAAAGGATATGGTCCTGTAAGCGTGGTCGTGGCGGCCATTTGGCTGATGTTGTGTTCCATTATTAACGGCATACCTTCCTCTTTATAATGAAATAAACATCCGATCATTTATGTCAAAAAATGCCATTTTTCTTTGAATATCAAAATAACACCTCTTATTGGAAAACCCTTTATATTATAAACCTCCTGTATTCCCTACGCCTGGTTCTTGCCCAGAATCTATATTGTTTGAAGGTCATTCTATGCTCGTGTGTCAATAAAAATATGCATAATAATCTGAATACGAACAAAAGATGTTAATACTCCTTCTGATAGACATGACGTGATTATTAGTTTTTTTTATGTTCACTCATCACTCTTGATTTCAGCGAAAATAAATTATTATCCTTCGCTCCTTGATAAAAAATAAAAATCAAGGACAAACAACTTGATTACGAACTTGTACACATGATTTTTACTGAAAAGCCTTGAAGACGGATATATGTAATGATACGTACCGAACATCGTAGGTACATATCATAGGAAAACGCCTTTTAATGAATAGATAACTTTTTTTCCGCCACACTGCATAAGTTATGACGGAAAAAAAACGTTTTCAAAATAATGTCCTTTTGTCCTCATAAAATTAAGTGACAATAATAAATCGCCTGCATTCTATAAACATGTAAGTTCATTATCAGCTTTGTCAATGTGTCAATTTTCATGTCTTCTGTCACTGTGTCATAATACTTATAATAGCTTTTGGGAAAATATTGTTCCACTATAGTCTCGCAGGAATTATAACCCAAATCAGGACTTAAAATAACGCGGACATGTCGTCCTGTCGAGCTGTGTCTTGCCACAACTAAAATCCCTACTTTCCATTGGTCAGATATAGTAAATTGTTCGTGTCCTCGAAATACACAATGAAGGATTGTTTCTATGTTGACATTAACGAACGACAAGCTTTATGCGGCCTTGAGCCGTCATGAATATATATGTCGTTTGTTTGAGCATAAATGGAAAGATAAAATAGCTTCCAGTAAATTGGTTTTAAGAAAAATGTCCCAACAAACACTGTGGCGTTTTATTTCTTTTTTTTTTTTATATTTTATTTTCACAAAATATTTTATGAAATAAAAATATAAATTGAAGGGAATGGTTGTCGGGTCTTGGTTCTCCTTATCGATTGCCGTCAAGGATATTTTTACTTTAATTTTTTTTTGTATAATATGAGAACACAGGAAACGAATGAGAGACATTTTGGCGTTGGTTGTTGGTTGGTTGGTTGAAAAAAATGTCCTTTAAATAGAAAAAGGCTAAAATGCCGTAACGGCCGACTGAAGCGGCCGACGTGGCTGATATTGGTTCGTTATTTAATTATTATGTTTTTTTTTTTTTTTTGTGTCATTTTTAATTTCTTGGTCATTTAAATAAATTGTTGGGAAAAGTGATTTGTAGCATAAGCTCATTAAGCTTGTTTTGGGCGCCAAGTGACACTTAAAAAAGGAAGGATAATAATGGTGCAGAAGTGGTAATTGGATAATTTATAATGGGAATGATTTTGGGCTACAAGAAAAGTGAATTATGTGTTGACAGGACACGACTATGGTTTCCGAAGATAATAGGCTTCTTTTTTTTTTGTTGGTAGGAAAAGTTATCTATTCGACCGTTTTGACAACTTGACTGAATTAGGTTGTGCTTTGATTATTAAATTATAGGGTTTGTTGGAAGAAACATTTTCCAATTTAAAATAAATTTAAATTTACTCCAAACTCAGTAATAATAAACCATTAATGTCATTTCTTGACTATAGAGAAGTGAAAAGTGCTTAGGGCCAGTTTTACAGTCAGAAAAGTGACACTTAAGTGGGGAATGTGAAAAATTAATTCCCAATATCTCAGTGCACTGTTACCTAAATAAGCGGCACTTAAGTCTCCGATGTTGGTGACTTAAGTTCCACTTACGCTGGCTATGAAATTTAGCTTAAATTCCTTATATGGGAAACTTAAGTGCCACTTATTCCGGTAAGTGTCGACTGTGAAACTGGCCCTTAGTATAGTGGAATGGCTCACCCGTGTCTAAAGCTAAGTACAGACGATTGTCAGATCTTACAATATTGTCACATCTGTCAATTATCTGACAATAGTTGCCAATAAGCTGACAATATAGCCAAATACCTTACAACGAAAAATTGATTGTTCACACGGCTGGCAGATTTTGTCCAAAATTCTTACAATTTCACTGTCGCAGATGGTCAGCTGACAATGACGTTTCTGACAATATTGTCAGTGTGAAAGTTGTCAGTTCACATGGTTAGCAGATATTTGTTTACGAAAAAATTGGGTCGATCCGTTCACAGGAAAGACATTTCACACAAATTAAAATTTTTGGTCGTAGGTAGTGTTCAGTGCAGAAATAAGAAAAAGTTCACAAGTTCAAAGTAAGTTCACACCGTTGTTAGACATTTGAGAATTTTTGTTTGTACTTAAAGATCTGACAATATTGTAAGATCTGCCAATCGTCTGTTCGTTACTTAAGTTTCAATTAAATATTCAGGATGTGTGTTGAGACCATTATTCGCCATTAAAATTCAATAGTTATGGAAAAAAACCATTGAAAATCTTGCTATGTTTTTAATAGTTTTTTTCTTGACTGAAGTAACTGATCGCATACGGATTACGTTTTTTGCATAATATACGAGGCATCTGTCAAAGCTATCATTCTTAGGTCACAATAACGAAAGTCACAGTGGTTACGTTGAGTTTGATTTTTGTTAAATTCTGTCACTGTCACTGTTTGTAAATTAATTCGACTTAACTTGTGACTACGCGTTTCGATTACTAAGGGCCTGTAAAAACCTCGCTCAATAACAGCCGATGTCGAACCAAGAATGATCAAAAAACGTTGTTCACAAAAACAAAAGACGAAAGTAAAGTATATACAAAAATGGTTTTTCGCTCAACACAGAAACGAGGCAGCCACTTTGCAGGAATCATACTGGAGTCAGTTTACCACAGGGCAATGTTTTGAATATAAAGGTTTTTTTTAATATTATAAGGATATGAATATTTTTTTTTGAATAAAACGATCTCGTTCCTATGACCACCACGAGCAAGTTTGCAGCGATCGATTTTTTGGAGCCAATTTTTCACCACTCTTTCAGACATATCGGCTGTAACGTTGGCAATTTCTCGTTCGATATTGTTCCAGAGCTCGGGCGCGCGGGACGATAAATCGCATGAGCGAGGTGGCCATTCGACCGGATGGACAATGTTGTTTTAGAGATTCCCAATTCCTGTGAACGGGCGGCTTGGAATCGACTGATTTGGTTCATTTTGAACTGAAGCACGTGAAGCTCTAGTGCGTTATTTTATGTCACTCAAGTTAGCAGAGAAAAGTGAGCAGAACGAAATTTTTTGATGGCATAATTAGGCGCTTATTAAGTGGTAATTAAGTACCCAAAAACTAAATTAAGTGCTCCAGTATACTTTTGGTAAAAACTAACCTTACAAATCTATTTTATTAATTAAGAGCTCCGCTAGCTCGAATCAAGTACCTGATTTTCAGATAGATTTCCCAACAATTGAGCCAGAATTAAGCTCTTCTAACTGCTTTAATTGCATGCAACTTATTGCAGTCAACTTATTGCATGCAACTTTTATTGCATGCAACTTTTATTGCATGCAACTTTTATTGCATGCAACTTTTATTTTGTGCAACTTTTATTGCATGCGACTTTAACTGCATGCAACTTTTGGGACATCGTAATTTCACTGGCACAGGAACATTTAATATTGAAAATGTGAAGAAATTAGTTGTACAAATTTTGAAAATCGTTATTGGGCCAAAACTTCTTTTTTAATAAACGCTCTGTTTGGGCAACACAGTACTCACTTTTGAAATAAGTTTATAATATTCATGAGTAGAGAGAGACATTTTGTTCTGCGAAAGTATGATTCTGGCTGACAAGAAAGAGCTGTCAGTGTCAAAATAACATACGTTTCAAAAAAAAAAGTTGTAGTTGTTGGGTATTCACGATACTATTTCTTCGCATGTATAACTGTCGATCAATTGTTTTGCATGGAAACAAAATATTTTGACAGTAGTTATGTAAATTTTCTTATTGTATTCACTTCAATAATTTTCGCATGCGAAAATGTTTGCCCGAGACCTGTAAACTAGGTTTTAAGAAAAAAATTTAATAAACAAAAAAATATAAATCAATTAAACAGATGTAATTGTTTCTAATTTTTCTTCATCTTCATTATTACATAAAAAAAAAACCCTAAAACAAGTCAATTAAATATTTTATGTAGTTACCCACGTCAAACTAAATAATTGTTTCTTTGATAATAGTAAGAATTTCATATTCAAAAACTCGTGTCAGTTAATGTCTATAACTAAATCGTTGGATCTCAATGTCAGAACTGCCAATCAAGTCCAAGTGTCAAAGTGAACATTCATTTGAAATTACCCTTTTCCTTCTTCATTATAATGATTATATTATGTTCACATACATTTGATGAAGGAATGTCAATAAATAATACATATACACTCACTTCAATAGGAGAAACTGATAACATAACTTGACACATATGTACATAAATAATTGCCCAATGAAATATGGAAATGAGAAGAAAAAAATCACCGAAAACCACTTTCTTCAGGTTTTCTGAAAACCTTGGGACTTATTCGGTTTCCTTTTAATTAAATTTAAAAAGAAATCTTGTTATATCTTTTTTCCGCCCTTTTTTCTTAGAACGCGACGGCAATAATGGTAATAGAATTTTTTTTAATCAATTTATTCAATTTAAGTAAAATGTAAAACAAAATGTTACCAAAGCTTTTTGAGCTTGAAATTGTCAAAAAATACAGTTAACATAAGAATTCAATGATATTTCATCAGAGAAAAATGTGGGTCAGTTTTAATTCTCGTGTCTTAAGCTTAGAACTCACTTCTGTTTTTGTTTTTGTTTTTGTTTTTGCAGGTCACATTTTAATTTTCTGATTATTTTACCAAATAGGTGGGAATGGAGAAATTTTACAATCAATTAATTTTGTTTTAAAAATATAAATTCGTGAAACTAAGGAGATTATTTCCGGCCAATCGGTTTCTATAAATGTTTCATTTCAACTTGACCCTTTCACCAGGCTTCAATGAACCACTTTGAATCAAGTATCAACTTTAAAATCAGCCGAAACAAAATATTTTGTTTAATATCACAATTTCTCAAACGCACATAATAATATCAATCCATAAAACCAACCCCCGCATATCATCACTCAAGCATTTATAAAATCCCCAAAAAACCATTAACTCAAGTTAAATGGGTCCTCCATCAGAACCGCACAAATAATGGGGGGAAATAGGTCATTTAAACACAGCTTAGTCTTTAAATTATTTAAGGGAATCGGTCTTATACTTCCTATTTGTATAATAAAAACAAAAAAAAGCTTTCTTAAACATGTTTGCCACTCATTGTCTATTTTGTTTTCATCATCCGGAGGATATCCATCAAAAAGCTTATAGACAACCCATTTTTATAACACTTTTTTGTATCCACCGCACAAACTGTTCTAGTAACTGTCACTGTCACTGTCATTCACGATGGTAACTTTTTTCTCCCTTCATTGAACCTTGGACGAAGGCCATGTCGAAATAATAAGCCCTGTCAAGAAGGCATTATATAGTCTGGGAGTTA
Source organism: Leucozona laternaria (assembly GCA_932273885.2). NCBI lineage: Eukaryota > Metazoa > Arthropoda > Insecta > Diptera > Syrphidae > Leucozona > Leucozona laternaria. The sequence goes on along the minus strand of OW026368.1, from coordinate 28,985,497 downwards.
ATGTTGAGCTTAGGATGTAGAGATACAAAATATTCGTATGATGCAGACAAATAATATAATAATATAATATAAAAAATTATGCCCCGGCTACAGCCGCCATATTAAAAACTGTTTTTTAATAAATATCCCTAAAATGCTTTTCGTAAAAAAAAATATTTTTACATTTTTCTTACAGAAAATTTCGTTATGTTTCTTTTTTGGATAAAATTTTAAAACAATTTATGGTTACTTTCAGAGTTAAAGTGCAAAAAGTTTCCTTCTTTCAATTATTTTAATGCAGCCCCAAAGGAGTTAAATTTCGTAGGACAAGTACCCTAATGATAAAAAAGAAAGACAATTAAATAATGTAAACATATTTCCAACCTATAAGTCAAAACTTAAATTAAATCAGAAAGAAAAAAGATATTCATTTATAATTAAACAATAATGCTATTTATGCGCCACCCTTCTATACCAACTTAAGGCTCCTTTGAAAAGCACTTACACTCGCGAAACCCGTCTGTAGTTTTTTGACATCCACAAGAATGCATAAACTTAAAAAATATCCCAAAACCAGCCCGATTGGTTTTGAGCATTTTGTTGCCATTTTAAAAAATAGTTTGGCAACCTTGGCTTGTTTTCTTACTTAACAAAATAAAGTATACGTAACATTTAAGCCCTTTATCTGATGGGTCTATTGTTAATTTATATTAATATTTATTTATTATTAAAGTATTTATATTAAAGTGGGAAAATTGGGGAAATTTAATTAAAAAAATTGCGGCAACGATGATATGGGAGCTGCCATGTTTTCTAAAAAAAATGTTCAATCAAAAATGACTTTCATTCCTTCCGCTTCCTCTAGTCAAACTACTGCTGTTCAAATGTTGATGAAATAATTACAAAATGTTTTCATCCAGTTTGCAACATTTCCTCCCGAACTATTGACCTAACGTTTAAAATTGATATCATATGAAGAAAATTTGATTATATTTATAGTCCCGGGACAAATACTCAATAAAAAACAAAAAATCCCCACTTTACCCACTTAATGATTTTTGTGAGGGTAAGTTTTCTGCCTTCTTTGATTTCATTGTTTCATTTTCGTCCTTTCATTTCAATCTATTATCGTGGTTTGGTGTAAATTTTTGCGCCACAATTTCAATATCCTTTATCCTTGAAAGACTTTTATTATCCTTCGAAATGAAAGTAATTTATTATGATTGCGCACATTTCTCTAGGCCAAAGTGCCGAATAGTCGTTTCACTATCCATTTCTTCTTCTGGGTTTTTTCGTTATATAGGTATATTTTTTCTTTTTTTTAACAAAGCTTTTCTTTCGATTTTATTACCTTTCAGGACCGCTAGCATGATTTCTTTGGAGGTTGTTTCTGCGTTTTTATTTTTTTTTTCTTGTGGGATATTTGTATATAATTTCTTAGGTCATGGAACCTCTTGAAATTTCTAGGGTTTATTACAATAATATCTAGAAAAAAAATATAATATAATAAATATTAGTCCCCTGGGCGAAAAGTTGGTTTTAGTTTTAGCTGTTCGGTGGTGTTGCGAAGATATTTCATCGATTTCGGTGTTAGGATGTAAGATTATCCAAACTTGTACCGCCTAGTGGTTGTCATTCATTTATTCAATTTCAAGGACTCGAATTCGACCCACAGAATTCGACGAATGCGTTGGGGCAACGGATCCGTTGACGTTTTACAAATAACACGGATGACCCAATGAATATACGTTGTGTCGACGTATTGGGAATTCGGGATTATGTTCATTTATACAAATCTACAAACAAATGTTTTTTTAGCACAAAGAATTTACACATTTGCAAACAGCAACACAGCACATCAGGAAAAAAAAAATAACAAAAACCCATAACTGCAAGTTACTACACATAATTATGTACATTGACAACTGATGTCAACGGATCTGCCGAAGGAAAAAATCTAAAGTTCAGTTAGGTACTTTTTCTATTGCGTCTGTGGCACGCGTTGACTATATGCGTTTTTCGTTTATCGTTAAGAAGAAAGCTCTAAACAGAGTTCGAGTCTGTTGAACAAGCTCTGAAGATACTCTGAATTGAAAGTGTTTTGAGCTCTCAGATATATTTTTGAAACACATTTGAGAAACAAGCTCTCAACAAATGACATTTGTCAATTTTAACCTGTCAAATGCCACTGAAATAAGTTTCTATGCATTAAAAAATAATATATTTTTAAGTAATTTATTAATAAAACTTACCTTCTGCGCGGGTGGTGCCGACCACTTCATCCGCCATTTTAATTTATTTCATTTGTTTTCTTTTTTTCTCATCTTTAAGCACATGACGTTTAGTGTTCAGCTTTTTACTTACATAGAATGCTCAGTTGATTTTTTCTGAGCCCGTAGTTCGAGCTCTGATCATTCTCTGAACGAAAAAGGGGGGTTCACATTCAACGACGTGCGTCGTTCGACCTAAGTCGTTTTGCTAGCTTTCACATTCAACGAATATCTTACCGACATCATTTACAAGAGACCCAACATGCTGCGAATTTCGTTATTTGCACCAATTCTACATCACTCTGAGGCTCTGAACGCACTGAGCAAAAAAAAGAAACAGAATATTTGATAGTTCAGACTCTATTCGGAACGGAAAAAGAAAAACGGCTTATAACGGGTGATTTTTAAGCTGGTTTGGTTTTGGAAACACTGGTTTTGACAGCTGACGTGTGTTTAGTACCTTGTGTCACTGTCAAACAGCTTCAGTTTGGTTTGCAATTTAACCATGGATCGTCTTACAAATGAACAACGCTTGCAAATTATTGAATTTTACTATCAAAATTCGTGCTCGGTTCGAAATGTTCATTGCGCGCTGCTTGTATTCAGCGATGAGGCTCATTTTCGGTTGAATGGGTACGTAAATAAGCAAGATTGCCGCATTTGGAGTGAAGATCAGCCAGAAGCATTGCAACAGCTACCAATGCATCCCGAAAAAGCCACTGTTTGGTGCGGTTTATGGGCCGGCGGCATTATTGGGCCTATTTCTTCAAAGATGATGTGAATCGCAGCGTTACTGTCAATGGTGAACGCTACCGAGCGATGATAACAAACTTTTTTTTGCCCGAAATGGAAGTTCTTGACTTGCATGATATGTGGTTTCAACAAGACGGTGCCACATGCCACACAGCACGCGAAACAATGGCGCAATTGCGAGGCGAGTTTGGTGAACAGTTAATTTCACGTTTCGGGCCGGTCAATTGGCCGCCTAGATCGTGCGATTTGACACCATTAGATTATTTTTTGTGGGGGTATGTCAAGGCTAATGTCTATAGGGACAAGCCCGCTTCGATTGACGCACTGGAAGCCAACATCCATGCATTCATTCGTGAGATACCGGCCGATATGTGTGAAAGAGTATGCCAAAATTGGACTCAGCGGATGGGCTACCTGCATGAAATTATCTTTAAACATTAAATTGCAAGGTTCAAACTATCGATTCAAATAAATATTTCATTCATTTTTTCGAATTTTTTGTGTTTTTTTTTTAAAAAAAGTTCTAAACCTCTTAAAAAATCACCCGTTATTTCACTTTTCATAAGAACTGTCAGTTGTATACGTCAACGCAACGCATACAACGGACTGAATGCGTCGGTCCCTTCACACAACTAGAATGAGCTGATAGGGCAAACAACAGCTGTCACGAAAAAGTATACATAAGAATACATGTTAATACTTTTCTCGCACGCATAACGCTTTTCGCCTTTGCTGTTGGTGCTTAAAAAATGTTGGTGCTTACTTCTTCGTATTCTCAATCATCGAAGTGTCAAGTTGGATTTAAGTCCGTTTTAATTTGCAATCAAAAATAAATTTAACCTTAAATTTCTAATTGAATTTTCAATAATGTCGTTTAACATCATTTATGATCTATTCAATCATACATACATATCTTTGAATTAGACACAGTTGAAAGATTTCCCAAAATACCATGCTTCGCACAAAGACCGATTTAATAATATAATCTCAAATCAACATCACAAAACGGCTGGCGATAATAATCTAGCAAATGGAATCATAAATAAAAACAAAATATAATAAAAACATAAATTCGAGATGACATAAAATACAAATCTAAGATACCTTTTTCAGAGCTCTATTCAATTCAACGCAGACAAAGGTTCAGATAAATTTAATTTATTTCTCTATACAAATATATAGATTTATATATGTACATATTTATAGAAGGATGTCTAATGCTCGGTGACAAATGTTTCAAATGATTTCAGGTTCAGTTACCTTCAAAGATGGATAATCCCTATCCATACAAATATATACAAATGTTTGTATATTTATAGCAATCCGCAATCACTTCACACCGGGAGCTCTGACAGATAAAGTTTTAATTAAATCCCATGAATTACAAAATAGATAATTTGCTGATAGTGAATTATATTCAAACTACCCACAGTGGGGCAGGTTGTGTGTATCATTCGGAATAATTTCACAATATTACATTAACATAAGTATAATGTCATAATTTGAATAGGCTGCCATTTTATTGGAAATGCAAAAATTTGGCTCTGTTTTCACGGAAAGTTAATTTGAAGGTGTCAAATTGATGACATTAAGGCCCAGTTTTTCAGTTATGAGTTAAATCTGAGTTAGCTAATTCTAAAAGTAAATAAAAAAATAACTGAGGAAGCAGCTTTTCGGTGGATAACGCATGTGGAACGAGAAAAAGAAACTCGGTGGATAAAACATCTTTAATCATCTGTTCAGTTAATCCTGAGTTAACTCATTAAATTCGATGATTTAACTCGGGTTTAACTTCAATCTCGCACTGAAAAACTGAACCAAAGTTGGAAAAATAATATCGATCAAATGACCACGTCCTGAGTTGATGGATATTTTTGCTCGTCTTACAACATTGCAAAATATCTGGCTCCAAATTGGTGATTTCATTTTTAATTTTCTTCTAATTGAATGTTGGGTTTGAAAAGCTTGTCGTTTGTTGTGATAAATGCGAGATTTCACAAGATGTCATTAAAATTGCTTACTCATGTAACAAACGACATCTTAACTTTCAACTTTGACAGTTCTATGTCAGCAGCCAGTAAAACACAATGACATTTGACGCCATTTACAATTTTGTCGTTTTCGTTTGGATGTTCGGAGTACTCCTTTTGCACTCCTCCTTTTTCAATCCTACTACTCCAAAAGCCTTCGATTGACTGCTCTGAGTTATGTTTTCGGAGTGTTCTTCTGTTCCTAATTTCATAAAGGAGTAAACGAAGAACACACAACACACTTGTCAAACGTGATAAATACTTGAAGAACCCTTTTTGTTAAATGGCGGCTTTAGGTAGTGTGTGTGTAGATTTAGGAAAGTCAATGTTTTCATATTTCGATTGAAATTAAAAAGGAGTAGAAAAGACTGAAAATCCAATCGAAAACGACATAAATCTGTTCGCTTAATTTCCAAAACTGCCAATTTCTACCAATTTTAGTTCAATCATATTTTTTTGATATAAATATGAACTTTGACAGAACTTTGGCCTACGATTGGTAAAAATTGACAGTTTTTGGAAGTAAACGAACAGAGATTATGACATTACTTTTGACTTAGCTTATTCCATTATTAAGAAGTGTAAAGACTGTTATTTTTTTTTACTCTTTTTTTATGTGAAGAAAATCAATTTTCCTCTGAATGCATTCAGCTTAAAATGGGTAGGTACATCGGTTTTATCGATTTGTAAAACTATGTTAGCTCTAAGCAGATTTAATAAGCTCAATTTCTTATCAACTAGAAATAAACGAAATAAATTTGTATGGTAAACTTTCGAGATTTGAAGAAGATTAAGGCCTGGTTTTCTAGTGTGGGGTTAAAGTTAAACACGAGTGAAACCACCAAATTTTGAAGGGTTAGCTCTGAAAATCGGATGATCGTGGATTGAAAAACTTTGACAAGAGTAAATCATTTTTAATCTCGGTTTAGTAGTCGGTGGAAATGTAGTTGTAAATCTCATGTTATTGACTTTTCATTCATTTTTTGTTTTTAAGGTTTATCTGTTCCACTGTACAGTTAGCTTTAATTTTATTAAGCTTTCTACCGTTATAAATTGCCTTCTTATCACAATCCTTAAATTCATTATTTATAGTGGCAGGGAAAGAAAACTCATTCAAATCGAAGGCTAAAACCTAAACGTGAATTCACTTCGGAAACTGGAAACCTCATAAAAAATCGACGCATTGGTGGTACTTCTAGCAAACAACCTTGCTTTGATTACTTGCACCGAACACGCAGTTATCGCCCCCAATCAACAAAAAAAAATGAAAGTTGTTGTAGTTGTCCGTTGAGTTTGAGATTTCGGGTTTTGCTTTAATGATGATACATAGGTGCAGATAAAAAAAAAATTACTTTTTTATTTATATGTGACATGGATTAACTGTCGGTCGGGTCCATATTTCGATTAGTATAGGTTCTTCTTCTGGTTTTGGACATCTTCTCTCCGATTTGATGGAATTCTGTCTCCATTATCATTGCTTTTTATATTTTTGTTGTTGTTGTTTTTGTTGGCCTCTTTCTATGTGTCAGTCTCATCTCAGTGTATATGTATTTAGTTAGCAGAGCTGACTTAAATTGTTGTTTTGTTGTTGCGTTATACGTTGTTGGTTGGCACAATGCCTATTTGTGGCGCCATATCCACGACTTAAATTTTAATGTGACAGTAAATTCGACTAAGCTTATGAATTATGTCAATCTGAACTGAAAACATGTGAAAAGAAAATTTTCTTTCGCTCGAGATGTTTGTGGTGAAATGTGAGAGTATGATGATGGTTGGAGAAAATCAATTGAGGATAATGTCGTTCTAAAAATCCACATTTTGAGGCGAATTATATGTACATAGAGAACTATGTTTTGTTTAACTGGGTTACAAGGAGTTGGGCTGTGTATAATAACCATCCAGTGGGTTTGGTTACACATAAATTGTGTAAGATTATAAAAAAAAAAAAATAAAAATTGTGTGTGTGTTTACAAAATGAACGCTCAACGGAAGTATAGCTTTTTAGGTACACAACACATTTATGTACCTAGTTATTTTGTTATATTTTTGTATAATCTTTTATTTGACACCTTATATGTAAAGATAAAGAATGAGCTTTCGAAGTTCTGGGCAAAACTCTGTAAACCGCACATCAAGATTCTTTGAATTATCTTGAAAATAGCTTATGTAAGAGGTGCACCACTATTAAAACATCAATAAAATATTTAAATATATTTTTGATAAAAATTAATTTTAAATTAAATCCATAAAACTTATCATATACATATTTAAATAATTTCAATATTTATGGTAGTCTGATAATCAAAACAAGATAATAAATCAATTTTATGGAACTTTCAATTTACAGCTTTTTATGTCTACTGATGATAATAGTTTTGAGTATTTTTCCATAATAAACAAAAAGAAACATTGAACTTGTTTGTTTGTGAGGTATTTTTTATCAAAGGCCGCTGAAGTTTCGCTCAGGAACTGGCCACGCATGTTGGTTCGGTATACGGTGGTCCGTCCTCTCACTCTCGTTATTACAGCATGAACCCGTACATCAACGGATACTCTCGGGAATTAAAGTTTGGTTCAAGTAACCCTTGACAAACTGGCCGAAACTGGTAAAATCACAAACGAATCCTGTAAAAATCACAGCCGAAGTTGTTAAATCGCGGAGGAATGCGGTAAAATCGCAGCCGAAGCTTGTACAATTACGGAAGAATCTGGTGAAATAGTGGTCGAAGCCGGTAAAATCGCGGCCCATTCCGGTTAAATCGCAGCCAAAGCTCCGAAGCTGTTTAATCGAGGACGAAACTGGTAAAATCGCAGCCAAAGCCTATAAAATCACGGACGAATCTATTAAAAATCACAGCCGAAGTTGTTAAATCGTTGACGAATCCGGTAAAATCGCGTCCGAAGCTGATAAAATTACGGACGAATTTGGTAAAATCGTGGCCTAAGCCGGTAAAATCACAGCCGATGCTGGTAAAATCACGGACGAATCCGGTTAAAATCACAATCGAATTTGTTGAATCGCGGATGAATTCGGTAATAATCGCGGACGAATTCGGTAATAATCGCGGACAAATTCGGTAATAATCGCAGCCGAGATGGTAAAATCACGGACGAACGTGGTAAAATCGTTGACGAGGCCGGTAAAATCGCGGACGAAACTGTTAAATTCGCAGCCGAAGTTTTTAAAATCTCGAACGAATCCGGTAAAATAAAGTCGTTTGACAGTTAAATAAGAGACATCTTATCTCTGGTGGGGGGAAGTCTTTCGAGTCACAATGGCTTTCCGGATTAAATAAGAACAACTTTCTTTCTTATAGGAATGTCCTCTTAAACTGTAAACAAAACTTGTTTGAATATGATTCCGGGCATGTGGCCGCTGCAGCTGGCGCGTACATATTCCTAGTGAATTGACAAACCAAACTTACCTCAAAACAACCGAGAACTGTCAAATAGAACTGTCATAAAGAGTCCGCCAAATAACTTCTTTTTTTTTGAAAATGGCGCAAAACATCGAGTGTAGCTTCGGCTGTGTGGCACGTAGCGCCGCCGTCCTGTTGAAACCAAATGTTGCCAATATCCTCCTCTTCAATTTTTGTGAACAAAAATTCGTTCAACATGGCCCGATAACGATCGCCATTGATTGTAACGGCCACTCCTTGCTCATTTTCGAAAAATGGCCCAATTATGCCTCTGGACCAAAATCCGCACCAAACAGTGACTCGTTTTAGGTGTATCGGCTCAATGTATGCGTGCGGGTTTTCTGTGCCCCAAATGCGACAATTTTGCTTGTTTACTACCCGCCAAGATCAAAATGAGCTTCATCTGAAAAGATGATTTTTTTGGCAAAATCGGCATCTTCTCTATAAGTCGATCGCAGGCCCACTTAGCGAAGCGTATACACAACCATATTCGTAATTATCTGTCAAATCAGACATGAGCTAAGTGTTACCTTTCACGAAATAAGCACTAGTTGAAAAAAACGTTAGATGGCGGACCCTTTAGAAAACAGTGTTGCCAATTTAAAGTTTTCCGCCTCTGAATACATAAATTTTAACCTTTGCCTTTCAGAACATTTCAGATGATACTTCGCTGTTGTTCCATGACCATCTGAAAAGCATTAAGTGATGCTGCTAGTAACATTGTAACTCATAATGCAACACACAATACACAATCTTTTTACTAACACTCAAGTGCTGCAACCCAAGAATAATGCCGGACTTTTTAGAACAAGTTTAGTCTTAATTTGATTTAAGAAAATAATGTCATTATGTTTTTTTAAACAATTAATCAATTTCAAAATCATCTGACAGAATTAATAGATATTATCCATGAAATACCGAACGAAATTTTCGTAATACAGAGAATACACGACAACTGATGTTCTTAGGCACAGATTAACAGTGCGAGATTATCCTAGTTTGGGAGATAAAATCGAGTTTATTCCTGAAAAAATGTTTGTTCAGTCAAATTAGATCTCAAGTATACTCATCCAATTAAGTGGGTTAAGTCTAGATGAACTAAATAGATATATTTGAAGGTTTTTATAATACAAATTCTATATACTACTGAAATACATCAGCCAAGTAGAAGACTTAGCACTATTTAATTAGACTTGTTGAATTATTGATTCAAAAATCTTGTTGGATATAGTTCACATTGGATTTTTGTCAAAAAGTTCATGTAAGTTGAACTGAACTTAATAAAAATTGCGTATTGACAAGGCCCTCACTAGCCAACTGATGAGTCCAAGTGAGATCGCCGGGACGAAACGCCAATTTGTATGGACTAAAGGCCGTTAAAAGCTATTTTGGACTAAATAGATATATCTGACAGCGGTGTGTCAAAACACTACCGAAATAGAGAGGGCGATACTGTGGAAATCACTCTTTTTATAATGCCGCATAGTGCCGATAGTGAAAGCAGATTTCTATCCTTTGATTTGATAGATTTTTAATTACTGAAAATTAATACTTCATTGAAAAACTACTTCTCAGTTGACTCGGGTTCAATTTGTTTACAGGATAAACTAACTCTAAGTTAACTCAGAGTTAACTCTGGTACTGAAAAACTAGCCCATATTCTACGTTTCCACCGACCACTAAACTGAGATATAATAAGATTTGATAGATGTACCATAAATTTATTTCGTTAATCGTACTAAATATTAAATTAATCTCGTTAATTCTTCATAGGGCCAAATCGAACGGACCTAAATATATTATATAGCCCTGAACGCATTCATTGGAAAATCGAATTTAGTGTTGATTCTTTTGACATATGTATATGAATCCTTCTGTCTCACTTCAACCTTATAAGAAGAGATAAACAAGCATTTTCATTTTGAAACGTACTGTCAAAGTCAATCTATGCACTTTATAATATTTTTGTGCAGTGAAACTCTAATCTGAGATAAATCTTTGGTGGAAACATAGTATTATGTCGTTTTCGAGTGGACGTTCGGAAATACTCCTTTTACTCCAAATTTTCCATTTTCGAAAGGAATAGAACAGTTCCGAAAGCCAACCGAAAACGACTTCCAGTGTTAGGCACAGTGATGACAGGTCCGACTATTTTAACGTCATTTCAACTTGCGACTGCCTAAAATCATTCCTAAATTAATTAAATATAAACAAAGGTTTAAAAAAATATTAATTTTTTGAAAGTGTCTTAAAAATAAATGAAATAAATGTTTCAGAAAATCGTTAGTTTCATTTCATGCTTGAGTTGCTCATTTTTTTTTCTTTTAAATGAAAAAAGTTTGTCATGTGCATAATTATATCACATTTAACACTTCACTGGGAGTCTCTCCTACCTCAACTTACACCCCTTCAATATATTTTTGAAATGCATAACATAAGCTTGCATAACAAAAACGTGCCTGTACCAGTAGCAGTGGAGTATAGGAAATATCAACTCTTCCCCACAGCTTTCACGCGTATCCTGTTTTCTTCAGATTCCCTGTCTTAAAATTAAATTTTCAATAAAACCGCCTTCTTCCCTCATCATACATACATACATATATACAATATTCAAAACGATAATATGTGTACAGTACATACATATTTCTAAAACTTTTTTCTCATGCTTTATTTTATTTTATTTCCAGTTTTCAACGTTTAACGTCCCACAACATTTGCAAAGGGTAAATACGACGATACCCACTGTGGTGGAACTATACTCTTTCGGCAAAGGAAGCAGGATCGCTGTGCGCTGATATTGTGTGTCCTTCTCATCTTCATCTTTCAACTGGAAACTCAGGTAAATGAAATTCTTTTTTTTTTCATGCTTTTCTTGCCTTGCCAACCTCTCGACCGCTGGAGTGGAAAATAAATCTTTTGTTTGATTAAATAGTCTTCAAAGGATTGCAGCAAAAAAAAAATATAAAAATAAACTGCACTCTTCTCGTTGCATTTGCATCAAATACAAACAAAAACGAGCTACATAACTGAAAGAGTATCCTTCTGCTAATATTTTTTTTTTTTCCTTCTCCGAGTGTAACTGTAGCGTTAAGTTTTTTTTATGTGTTTGTACATATGTTTATAAACTTGAAACTTTAAAATACACAAATGCTTGTCTGAATTAAATGTATGAATGTGTACATACATACCTATTCATTTCACACTAAAGGCGGTGCTGAAAGTGCAATGAAGGTTGCTTCAGCATCAATTTCAAGTCCACAGGATGTGTTTTCATTTTAAATTACAACAAAAAGATTTTTGCATAAAGAACAAAATAAAGATCTTGGCAATGGAATAACGAAAAGCTTCGTATGTCACTTTGGGGAAATGAAAAATGTTTTGTATGTGGTATGTCTTTCAGCTTAGTGTATTTAATTGAAATAAATTTTAAATAAATACCTGAGATGTCAAATTGTTGAAAACGAGTACTCAGTCAGAGAAATGTTGTTGTGTTAGCTTAAATTAAGAGTTTGCTTTGGTCACAAAGGCGCAACATTGTTATTAAGGTGTTGCCATGATACTAGTTAAGACTTTACTAATTTTAAAGCTCATTACTAAAATGTTCTTAGTTTTTAACACTTTTTAACTAGCATCATACTAAATCTATTTTCTTACGAAACTCAAGCTGAACGTGCCTAAAAAAGTGACATATTTCGTGCAAAAAGTAGACAAAAGATACCTTTTTCACATTTGTCATTGTCAAAGTGACATATGGAGTTAGTATGATACTAAAAAGATAAAAAAACTTTTAGAACGTTTGGGTGTATCGTATTGGAAATTTTGCCTATATATTTTAATATTCGCTCGTACTTTACGCTAACAGTTCGATTTTAACACTCTTAATACGTCATAATTTATTTCGATTTCTATCTGTCAAATTCAAATAACAAAGTGTCAAATTCTTTTAAAGTAGGTGTCAACATTTTATGTTTTCGCTCTTGAAACTTGGATTTTAGTGCTTTCCGCTGAAAGTTGGAATTAAATAATCTCTATTGAGTCAAAATATTTTAAGTTCTGTCAAGTCTTAAGTCAAGTTTCAACTTCCATAGAAAAGTGGCTGAAAAATCAAAATAAAATTATTATTCATCCTGATTACTCAGCCCGACTCAATTTTGACATTTGTATACTATAAGCGAAAAAGAGGACAACGAAAACAATAGAAATGAATTGTTTTTGTTTTAGTGAACTGTAATGAAAGAAATTCAAATGAAAGTTTTTTTTGCGAGCTTTAGTCCAAATGCGTTTTCCCCAGGGACGACAGTTGTCAAAATTGAGGATGACTTTCTCCGCAGCTCATTCATCGGATTCTATGTAATCGGGGTGATTATTTTATGAACTATTTAAAGATTTATCTGGCAGTTGGCTGTAAATCTGTTGAAAATATAGAAGCATGCAACGTCAAAGACACAAAATGGCGGAATCTACACGAATGAGAAATCGACATATTTTGCAGGCAATCTTCAGTATCAGGCCAAGAAGTTTGGTCAAAATCGGTTTGGCGTTTTAAGTAAGACAATATGCATTTCTTTTTGTTAGGCGGAGCAACTCAAGCCGCGAGGGTCACCTTCCTTCCTACTGCCTATAGAAGGTGTAAACAGTGGTGTATTTAAAGGTTTCTATAAATATTTAAAGCCCCTAGTATACTGAACATTTGTAATTAAGCTCTCCTATATACATTTTATGTGTAATATTTTTGAAAATCCGCCGACTACCACTCCCACTTTTTCATATCTGAGTTTTATCTTCTCTGAAGATCTCTTGAAAAGTGAAATTTTGTAAATAATCTCTCTTGAAACTAAAGCAAGAAATGTGTATTTTTTTAAAAGCCCACCTGCTGCCACGCCCACATTTCTTATATTTGATTTTTTTGCCGATGCAACGTTTATCGGGTTCTGCTAGTTTGTTATAAATATGTAAATTATATGAAGTAGTTCATTCATCTAATTTTGTTTGTTATTCCTGAATCTAGACGCATGCGCCTTTTTCGAATTCGTCTTTGTTATTTCGTCCGCGTTGAAACCAAAGTCATGAATCCAATTTGACAGTTATCTTTGTTTCGGTGTTGGTCTGTATGTCTGTGCTCTTTAAAATATAGAAATAATGACAAAAAAAGTATTTCTGTCCGTTGCATCGAAGTTTACTCCTCGCACAACAAAATCATATGGAGCAGAATAGTAGAAAAAACGGACAAGAGAAAAGAGAAACGTCAAATAGTTGCACAGGTCACTTTTTTCAGTCTCATATTTTCGATTTTTGTTTCTCTTTTGTACTAACGTTGTTCGCCGCATGTGGATAAATGCATCCTGTAATAGCAGACTTTGTTTACAATAGCCGTGTTCATTTGGAGGTGGCTAAGTACTCATGAGTACTTTGCTAGCCATTTTGAATGGAACGCACAAAATTAGTTTTCTTACAAACCTCACCTACTCGCTATTAGTGTAGCAGTAGTTGGTAGTACTAGATTATTGTTTGCATCTACTCATGAGTAGTTCGCCACCTCCAAAGGAACACGGTTAATGAAAACAAAACAATCAACACTCTGAATGGTTTCGAATGGAAATCTCTTTGAAAATTTCTGAAAGATACGTATAAATATATGATGTTGTTAATAACCGAATTCATATAACTATTTTTTCTACTATTTATTTTGCACATAAAGATTAAATTGGTAACCGAACTGACGGCAACGCCATAGCTTTTAAATTCATTGTTTTTGTTAAACTTTGTTAAGAGAAGAAGAAATATATGAATTACTACTACTACTTACTACCATTTATGTTTTTAACTATACAAAACAGTACCTACTAACGGGTGATTTTTTAGCTGGTTTGGTTTTGGCAACACTGGTTTTGACAGCTGACGTGTGTTTAGTACCTTGTGTCACTGTCAAACAGCTTCAGTTTGGTTTGCAATTTAACCATGGATCGTCTTACAAATGAACAACGCTTGAAAATTATTGAATTTTACTATCAAAATTTGTGCTCGGTTCGAAATGTTCATCGCGCGCTGCTTCCATTTTATGATCGGCATTCTCGACCTTCTGAGCAGTCTATTCGGAAGATTGTGACCAAATTTCGCACCAAATTTACTTTGTTGGACATTAAACCACCAACACGTTTACGTTCTGTGCGTAGTGAAGAAAATATTGCGGCCGTATCAGCTAGTGTGACAGAAGACCGCGAAATGTCGATTCGGCGCCGTTCCCAGCAGTTAGGCCTTTGTTACAGCACTACGTGGAAAATTTTGCGGAAGGATTTGGGCGTAAAGCCTTTTAAGATACAGCTGGTGCAAGAACTAAAGCCAGCCGACCTACCACAACGCCGAATTTTTGGTGAATGGGCTCTTGGAAAGCTGGCCGAGGATCCGCTTTTTTATCGAAAAATTGTGTTCAGCGATGAGGCTCATTTTTGGTTGAATGGGTACGTAAATAAGCAAAATTGACGCATTTGGAGTGAAGATCAGCCAGAAGCATTGCAACAGCTACCAATGCATCCCGAAAAAGCCACTGTTTGGTGCGGTTTATGGGCCGGCGGCATTATTGGGCCTATTTCTTCAAAGATGATGCGAATCGCAGCGTTACTGTCAATGGTGAACGCTACCGAGCGATGATAACAAACTTTTTTTTGCCCGAAATGGAAGTTCTTGACTTGCATGATATGTGGTTTCAACAAGACGGTGCCACATGCCACACAGCACGCGAAACAATGGCGCAATTGCGAGGCGAGTTTGGTGAACAGTTAATTTCACGTTTCGGGCCGGTCAATTGGCCGCCTAGATCGTGCGATTTGACACCATTAGATTATTTTTTGTGGGGGTATGTCAAGGCTAATGTCTATAGGGACAAACCCGCTTCAATTGACGCACTGGAAGCCAACATCCATGCATTCATTCGTGAGATACCGGCCGATATGTGTGAAAGAGTATGCCAAAATTGGACTCAGCGGATGGGCTACCTGAGACGCAGCCGCGGTCAACATTTGCATGAAATTATCTTTAAACATTAAATTGCAAGGTTCAAACTATCGATTCAAATAAATATTTCATTCATTTTTTCGAATTTTTTGTGTTTTTTTTTTTAAAAAAGTTCTAAACCTCTTAAAAAATCACCCTTTATTTGTATTCAGATAACATCTCTGTAATTTGCGAACCATCTTGACATTCGCGCTGTGTTTAAACAGAGATGTCCGAGAGGTTAAAATTCTTTGTTCTTTAGTTTAAAATCTTGATCGCTAAATTACCATATCCGATGTTTTCAGCAGCGAAAAATAAAATATTATATTTTGATTTTACAGAGATTCTTTTAATACATTCACATGGTATTATCGTCCAATAAAATTCAATCGATTGGGTTCAACGACATGAGATTTAAGTTTAAATTTTTTTTTTTGCTGGAAGTACACACTGTAAGTATAGGTACCCAATATAAAGGGAACGTTTCGTTCGTATCGTATTTTCGTTGCATGGAGCGTGTAGCTTTCACGTTTTAATTTTAACCTAATTCTGGCAGAGATGTTTTAACATCAAAAAGTTTAATATGTACAGTATATGCAACATCACCAGCTTTAGCAAAAAAATTCGTTAAAACAAAGAATTTCAAGGCAACTTTGACTAATTGCTGTATAACGAGTTGGTAAATGAAAGCTTAAAAAAAAAACCAATACATTATAATATCTTTTGAAGCTTTAGCACCTTAAAGTATTGAACCATAAGATAAAGTTTGTCAAACACAATTGGTGTATTTTATTTAAATCTCAACACTCTGCCCTGATTACTTTTTTTTCTTTCCTCCGGGATATCTAATACAAATTGAGCTTTTGATGGGTAATATTAAATGTTTTTTTTAGACTATATCTGTCCAAGATTGATTTAAATTTAAGTGCTAATAAAAAACACAATGTGAATTATTTGTCACTTGTACATTTCTTCATGTTCTAGGTTATCTGGCCTCAAATCATTGCAAATTAAAAAAAAACCTGTCTCAATGCTCACCATTTAAATTAAATTAAAAAAAAAAGTACAAAATTCGTGTTTCGTTTATTTATTAAACGATTAAAAGTCAAATAAAATCATACATACATACATATATGTATGTAGATATCCTCGTTCGTGTGTAGGAAAAATGTTCTTGTCATTGACAGTTTGTTCCATTTGAATTGATGAGAATAAGCGTTATACACGAGAGAGATATGTCATCGGCTAAAGTTGCTTCCGTGACGTTGACACAAATCAAACACCAACAAGAATTTGATTGATTGGAAACGAAATTGTTTGCTACTTCTTTGATTTTTTTTTTTTTGTTTAATTTCAATTGTATAGAAATTGTAGTAGCAATTTTAAATTGTCTTATATAAAATGCATTTGGTTTAGCTGAACACTTTTCTATCAATTAGGCAGGCTCTCTTTGTCACTAGAGTACCCAAGGAAAATATAAATAAAATCCAAACCAGGGTCGCACGTACTCGCTCTTATTTTGTAAGGCTACATTTGGTTTTAAAATTAGAATAATATGTACATAAGTTATTGACACAGATTCATTTCAAGCTGAATACAACTAGGTATAGAAATTTGAGATGGAATAAAACAAAGATGATTTTTTTAAATTGACATGAAATTTACTTTATTCGTAAGATAATCTTCTGGCATTAAAATTTAAATATGATTTCTGGCATATGACGGCCACGGCTGGCTCGGATGTAGTCTAATCTGGAGGTCCAATTTTCGATGACTTTTTCCAACATTTGTGGTCGTATATCGGCAATAACGCGGCGAATGTTGTACTTCAAGTAGTAAATCGTTTGGGGCTTATCGGCGTAGACTAGCGACTTCAACATATCCCCACAGAAAATAGTCAAGCGGTGTTAAATCGCACGATCTTGGAGGGCAATTCACAGGTCCGTAACGTGAAACTATGCGGTTACCAAACGTTTCCTTCAATAAATCAATTGTGGCACGAGCTGTATGACATGTTGCGCCGTCTTGTTGAAACCACAGCTTTTCACATCAGGGTTGTTCAACAGTAATCATGGCTCTTTAGCGGTCACCATTGACTGTAACGTTCTGACCAGCATAGTTTTTAAAGAAGTATACGGACCAATTATTCCACTAAACCATAAAGCACACCAAACAGTCAGTTTTTGTGGATGTAACGGTGTCTGAACATACACTTGAGGATAATGATCACTCCGAATACGGCAGTTTTGTTTATTGATGTATCCATTCAACCAAAAGTGAGTTTCATAGCTAAACAAAATTCACGCTGTACGTATTTCGAACAGAACCATTATGTTCAAAATAAATTTGCACAATTTGGAAGCGTTGTTCAGGCGTTATTCTATTCATGCTGAAATGCCAAACCAAACTAAAAATAAATCACTTGACAGCTGACAAAATGGCCGCGAGTTAAAATAGTGTTGCCAACTTAAAGTTCTATACCTCTATAAAAACACCCTGTATTATCTAAATTTCAAATAAGAGCGCATTATCTTTTGCACTACAGATTCGGTCTTTTAGCAAATAAGCGATTTGTTTTTTTTTTTTGATAAATACCAGGAACACAGATTTATTTAAAGAGGCGTACAGTAGGAATCGACAATCTGTAGGCTATAATACCGAATTTTAAGAATTAGTAGATTTCTCTGTTCCAAAGATGAGCCCCAAAGTGCAGGGCTAGAGCAAAGTGCTATCAGAAAATTTGTGCAAAATACTAGGTTTCACTGAAGTAAAGTTATGCCAATTGATGTGTCCACTCCTCAGCCCATAAACAACGTTTAAAAGATTATTTTGGCAGAAGAGTT
Source organism: Leucozona laternaria (assembly GCA_932273885.2). Taxonomy (NCBI): domain Eukaryota; kingdom Metazoa; phylum Arthropoda; class Insecta; order Diptera; family Syrphidae; genus Leucozona; species Leucozona laternaria. The sequence continues at coordinate 28,967,213 of OW026368.1, read as the reverse complement.
ACCCATTTTATTTTTTTTAAGTATGTACATTATATCAACTTTTACCAAAGCTCTGAGTCGATTTACCTATAATTAAATTACATTTTTTTAAGAAAAAAGTTTTAAGGTTACTTCTCTATGGAATAAAAGACGCTTAGGTCTCAAAAGCACTCTTTAAATTAAATTTAAGCATAAGTATTTATAAACATTACTGTAACCCGTCCGTTTCGGGGAGTCCCCTGCAAACTTATTGCGTTATAACAAGTATTCTATAACCTTTTCGACCACGTATTCAACTTTTGTGCAAAATTTTATTAAAATCCATCCAGCCATTCAAGCGTGATTAGAAGATTAGATATCCAAATCATATTAGTAACATAAGATAATGAGATACAATAATTCCGGACAAATGCATACACTACGATAGATTGTACTCAGTTCACTACGGCGTATACGTGATATTTTTTTAACACCTTGGGGAGTGAGTAGGCACTTTAAATGTATTATTCTCATAGATTCACCTACATAAATCAGATGTTTGTTTGAACCTTTTATGATTATTTTTTACGGGATTCATTAAAACACTTGTCATATCCAAGAGCAATATAGTACAGTATATCCATAATTCCATATCCCTGACACGTGTACATTATTCTAAAAAATATAAATTGAGTACCACAATATGTATGTATCTACATAAAACTAAATTTCACTTCCAATTATCGCAAAAACAACAAACATTAATTTTCATCATCTGCTTATTTTAAGTGTTGTGGGAAAACTTTAGTCCCGCAGCTAAGTAACCATGAACCATGACCTTTTCCTTTTACCATAAATCCAAGTCAATGTTCTTGTTCATTTATATAAATCACAATAAACTCTGTTTTATATTCTTTTTCATTCATTTTTATTACCATCAGCACTCTCCACTATGCTCTATACTTAGAAGAAAGTTTCCAAGAAAAACAAATAAATATGTATGTACGTACATATGTATATAAGTTCTTGAAATTTTAAATAATGAGAACTATTTTGGAGCAAAAGCCAATTTACTTTGTTTTAACTTTACAGAAATGAATAAGTTAAATTTTTATTTTTACTTGCTCTATAGGGCGGGTATTGGTTTCGTGTAAAAAAAAAAAAATCGAAACTAACACTACGATGATCGAGAAGTCCAAAAAAGTGGGTTTCGTCATGCCGTCTGTCGGTGTGTGCGTCTGTGCGTCCACTGGAATTTGTAATAGAGCCTAAACGGGTGAACCGATTTGCATGAAATTTGGTACAGGGCATTTTTATATGATTCCCTAGAAGGGAAATTCGAATTTTTGTTTTAGCTTTAGTTCTTGAGCGACGTGCACGGGTTTTATTCTTCACATCACTAACTTGTCCCAACAGCTCGAATTTGTCCACCAATTTCTGTATTGCGGTCCGACAAGGTGCTTCGTCGTGACCCAAAAATGTTTTAGTTTTACGAACCGTCTCTGCCAAATTTTCACCATTTTTATAGTGAATTTTAATAATTTCAATGCGTTGCTGAAGCGTGTATCGTTCCATTTTTATTAATGGCGTAGTTTCTACTTGTCAAATGTCAAAAAATGACAGCTTCAAAAGTCACAGCTTCCGAAATAACGGGCTATTCAAAATAACACCTCTTATTGGAAAACCCTTTAGAAGGGGTAGCTGTCATACAAACATTTTGGTTTAATCAAATTTTCTCGAAAACGGCTCTGACGAATTTGATTAAACTTCGTACCTGTAATAACCAAGTCAATTGTAAGAAAACTGCGTTTCAGGTTTTTCTCAAAAAAATTCAAATAACGGAGTCGACGTTTTTTTTTGAGAAAATGGTCTTATTTTTGGCGGTTATTCAAGTATATCTATTTGATGGTTTGACGGATTTTGTTATAATTTTGCAATCTGGTGCTCCTTAATGGTTTGAAGAATATTGCATTTAAAATTTTTTGAAAAAAACATCGTTTTATAAACAAAAAAAATCAAACAAAAAATCAGTTTTTTAGTGGGTACTTTTGACTATTTTAATATTTTCTCGTTATATATACATCATGCGTGGTTACAAACAGTTGTTAACTACGAGAGCAAGTTCGTGCGATCAAGTTAGGTATATTTTTATATTATTTCTGTGTTTCCTCATAAACTTAAAGATAATATTTGAAGAAGTAAGACATCTTCAAAAACTTCATGAAAACTTTCAAAACAAAATTTCTACAAAACAGAAAACATAAAAGCACTTAACATAAGTACGTATGTATACATAATGTACATTTACATGTGTAACAAAATAAAGTACTTTTGTGAAAAATATTTTTGTTTAAATTATGTTTTTGTTCCATGAAGTAAATGAGTAGCCAAAGGGGAGCCACTGTTTGAGTGCTTATTCTTTAAACCATTCTTTTATAGTCTAAGTGGTAGGGTTTCATTTTGGGTTGTTTTAAACCATTGGGTTATAATTTATTAAGTTTGTTTTTTTTAGCGAATGCCTCATTTTAAATAGCGTTTCCAATTTATTAGACACATTAATATTAGGAAATTTATTTTTAACCCATTTCTTGCAATGATAAATTCAATTATGTGTAGCATCAAAGTTGTGTTTAAATTTTGCTCCTAATTCATATACATTTACATCCGTGTATGTTGTTAAGAATCAAGTAAGTCGAGGTACTTGAACTGAATTATAAATATAATAATTACTAGAAAACCCGTTCTCGCGTTGCTTCGTAAACAAAAGCAATGCTATTAATATGTACCTACTATTTTTAGAAAATTGGAAGCTTTTTAAATATTTTTATTTAACGAAAGTGCAAGTTGAACAAACGTACAACAGTTAAGCTTCCCTTTTGTTTGCTCTCGTTCAGTTCTTTTGTAATTAATCCATAAATTAAATAGTTTCTGAGTATGCAGAAAGCAACTAAACGTACGATGCTGTTGTAAAAATACACTACAGGCTCGAGCTCCCCTGCAACCTCCGCCAAAATGCACATAGCAATAACATGGTAAAAGTGAAAAAAAAACTGACAGCTTGGTGATTTGATAGTTTTAACACTTCTTTCTTACAGAAATAAGATAAATTTGGATTTTTTTTTTTCAATTTTTAGAGCATTTTTTCTTAAAATTATTGTATTATTATTTTTTAAATTTACCCGCTATTTAAAAAAAGGCTCTTTATTAGCATCAAACTCATTCATTATTTTATGATGTACCCATAATTTCGGGTTGTTATTTACCGTCCAGTTTTTGCTCACTTTTGCTTGCCGTGAATAAATAAAGCTCTAGTTTTTTGTTTGTTTTGTGAAGAGAACTCCCGAAATGGACTGCAGAAGAACTCGATACAACTGTACTTTTTTCCCATTCATTTGACTTTGCTTAAGTACGAAAAATATTTCAATGAATCACGGTTGAATCGCGGATTCATAGATTCGGTAGTCATGAATATGGAAAAAGTTAGTTTTACTCTTTTTTTTTCTTCAACATTTTTATGTATAAAGAAACTTAAAAATCACAGAAACCAAAAACCAAAATAAATGGAAATATATTTCACTGAACATTCCTACCCGCATTGAAGGTAAATTTCCATATAACATTGTTTCTATTTTCTACCTTCAATGGCTATTATGGAGGCCAAGCTAACTTATGGAAAATTTTTATTCCTAAAACCTTTTTAAACCTTTATAAAAACAATGAAATATAAGTATTTAAATATATAATATCCTTTCGATGCCAAACCAATCTAATGTCAAAACAACCGTGAACTGTCAAATTGGCTATCACAGAAAACAATGTTGCCACAATGTTAAATTCCCCGACATTAAAATAAAAACACCCTTTATAATTAAGAAAAGATTTAGGACTTGAAATATTCGTAACATTCAGCTTTATAAAAACTTTTCCTCATTTCTGTAAAATATTAAACCGGTTTAAAATTGAAAGTAGGCGAATGAATATGTGGGTGTCTTACAAAGAAAAAAGTAGACAAAAATCTTAACAAAGTTAATATTTTGTTTTACAAACAAAATTTAACAAATACAAAATTGCCTAAAACATTCTTTTAAAAATAAAGAATATCACCCCTATTGCGATTGTCAATCATAAATTGATGGTTGGGAAATATTGAAAATCGATAACAACTCAATTGAATTACAAGAAAATCGAGAATTGTCGCGGAATAGTTTAGTTTTTTTAATAAATTGATAGTATTTTATTGTACCAAATTTTAATATTTACCAACCATCAATTGATGATTTAGACTCGCGATTCTGTTGTATTGTACAAAAATGTTTCACGTCAATTAGTTAAATTCTTTCTGAGATTACGCGAAAAAAGGTAAATATGTAGTATGTATAAAGGAATAATAGTGATTTAAAAAAAAAATGTTTTTCTGGCTTTGGTCCATTTTTTGCGTACCACCTCAAGGTCAAGAACTTGAATTTTTCACCAGGATTGGAACATGGGGCCTATTTCTCAGATCACACATCAGACATCACATATGTATGTATAATTGAGCAGTTTAACCTCAAATTATACATTTCATACAGCACATCAAATTACTGTGTATGATGAAAGAAATAGAAATTTAATAATAATGTATGAAATGTATGTGATGTATGATCTGAATAACATAGGCCCCGCAACAAAATTTCTTCACAGTTTTCACTTTTTTTTTTTTAATCGTATTGACTTTACTCACTATACTCTGTCCAACAAAAATAGGCAGTGTAGGCAAGATAGGACGTTTGCCTCTCATTCTGGCTACAATGGATTGCATAAAACTGTTATTCATTAAAGCTTTCACAGGGTTGTCCTAGTATACACGATAATACTCATCATTAAAAGCTTTTTCTTAAAGCTCGAAAATCAAAAGCACGTTAACAGAAACTCAAGGAAAAAAAGCTGAACGAATTACCAAATGCACACGGGTAACTCTGAATGAACATCAAGCAGCAGCCAATCGCCACTGACCACAGCAATTCAGTGCACACTCAAATGTGCCTTGAATAGGACGTTGGGTCTGTGTCAGATGCTATTGGAAATGCACGGGCGGGCAAACACTTTTTGTGGAGGAGTTATTTCAATTTAGTATGGTGCAAAAATATGGCACGCTACTGGTTTTGAAAAAGATTTCCCATAAGACGTGTACTGCCTATTTTTGTTGGACAGAGTATAGCTTAATCCATGTCATTTCTTTAATTAAATTTTTTTCTTGAATAAGGGCCTGAATAAAGTTCTGATTAGTTACTCGGCAAAGTGTTAAAAGTGCACAGGAGAAAAATTCACAGAAACCTTTGAGAAACCTGAATTGGTCATTAATCCGACGCTGAATTTTATTGTTGATTAGCTAATCAGAACTTTACTCAGACAATGTGAATCAGGCCCTAAAAGTAATAATATTTTTGTTAAATTTATTTGTTTTAGCTAACTTTTTATTTTTTTCATCGACATCGTTATAATAAAATGACGAAATTTTTAAAAGTTGTTTTGCATTTCATATTGTACTTACGTTTATTTCCTTTAAGTTTTGTGAATCAACAAAGCAAAAAATATAAAAAATATTTATAAGACCTTAATCAAGTGACACGGAGTGTATTCATAGGCGTATAATTAATCGATGGGTTGTGTAACACACTCCACTTTTTATCGCTACATAAATTGTTTTAAATTCTCAAATAATAAATAAAAAAATCGATAGTTTTAAACGCCATACCAACAACACAAGCTACTTGAAGCGTGAAAACTTTTTTCCAAAATAAAACAAAAAATCATCTCATGAAAAAAAAAAGTTATCAAAGTTCTTTTCGGACTAACACTTCAACTAACACAGCAGCTATATTTGTTTTCTTTCTTATTTCTATAATTGTTTTTATTTTTATTTTTTTTTTCTATTTGGTTGCTCCCCTCCATCTACAAGAATCCTTGAAGTAGTTCAATGACTGACACTGATCCTACACAAATAGTGCTACACATCGTCATTCATGTTTCTCTAGACATTTTAATTAAATAAATTGTCCAGGTGAGTGGATATAGTCTCACAAAAGTTCACTCGCCTTCCTTATAAATATAAGAGACCCACTGGACATAAATGTAATGCATGTCGTCCCTTGTTTACGAGTTAAGTTATTTTTAGATTTGTTATAGAATTGAAGTGTAGTGTCATCACACCGACAATGACAACGACACCATCAACATCAACATCAAATTGAATTAGCTATACCAACCACAACTAACACGCATCGATTCGACTGACTTAAATGACCCCGTCTTCATCGGGCTCGGCCAGGTGGTTTTGTAATTCAATAATACAGATGCCGATGGTCTTTGAAATGTAATAACCACTTTAGGCGGAAACAAATCGTTAGATAGAAATTAAAATGGAAACTAAAAATAGAGGAGAAGCGAAAGAAAAATAATATTGGATAAGTTGACGCTTAAGGACGTTTCATTTTCGAAAATAGAATTATGATGGAATCACTTCTGATGTAATAAGTCTACTGTGTGAACAAAATGAGCATAAATGTATAAATTGGTTTAATAAACGAGGCCATACAAAATTAGGAATTTCTTACAGGGTTTAGTTGTTATTGTGAAGAGATATAATTTTATTTAAAAATGTGTAAATATTTAAGAAATTTGTAGGTCTTTCATACTTCACTATTGCATTCCTACTCTGAAGGATTTAAGACACAAATGGCCGATTTCATAAAGCCCTTTTTACTATTTAACAGGCTTCCAAATCTTAAAATGACGTTTGTTCCATACAAAATACGTCATATAAAAAATTTAAAAACCTATTCAATAATTGTGAAACGGAATGGATTGGGAAAATGACCTCGTGTGTGTCAAGATACTTTGAGACAAGTTTTGTAATCATGGTTTAAAGCGTCTTATTATTTTATGGTATATCTAACTTTGAGAGTGTATCTCAGGTGAAATGACTGCCTAACAACCGCGGAAGCATGCAAAATATAACTGTACACATTTGTTTGCTTTTGTTTATGATTTTTTTACATTTTCGATCAGTATTTTTCATTTTTATGCGGCAACTCTGGTTGAGGATTGAAATAACTATTTATCTTCCATCTTTAATCTTCAATCGTCCCTTTTAGTACTTAAAAAAACACTATTTGCTCCTTAACACACGTGTTAGCTGGCCCTGTCACACGGATAGGGAACTTGTCTTCTTGATAACTTTTCTTATAAATAAACATATTTTTGTTATATGATACCTTTCCAGTCTTTTATAACTGGAAGCACGGCAACACTTCATCAAAATCAACATTTGAATATGTGTGTTAAATACATACATGCACTAATTTATGAAAACTATGATTGTAGTAGATAAAAGATTCTATGAGATATACATATGCTTGTGTGTGTTAAAAAGTTATCCGTCTCTTAAACGCTTAATTTGGTAAGTAAAAATTATCCGCTCGTTATGACATGTCAAAAACCATTCCACGTTTATTAATATGAATGAATAAAAAGATCTGTAAGTTATATCACTCCGCACAGTGGCCCGTTTAGGCAAAAGTGCTTGCGAAATTCATTTTTCGGGTGGGTTTATAATGCAAAACTTTTACATTTTTTGAATTAACAAATGTTTGGAGCTCTAGTAATCGAAAAAATTATTTCATTTGTATGAATGGTTTGACTTGTAGAGCGAGTCAAAGTTGACAAATTTTTGTGGTTAGAAAAAAAAATTGTTTTAAATTTTTTTTTTTAATTTTGAGTCTAAAAACTAGGAAAAATGTGTAAATAAAACTTTTTTTTGCTATTTTACTTGATATATGTGTTAATTGCTATAATCAGAAATGAAAAAAAAAATGATAAATTTTTTTAAACCGCTAAATTTAATGTTTTTTGAAACACCCATTTTTGAAACACCCATTTTTGCACGCTTTTTCGACTTTACTTTTTGTTCCTTTTATTTTATTTTACTACTTTTTGAATTCTTATCTTTCAATAAAATACTTTATAAATGTACTCTCTTATAGTTAAAAACAAATAGAAAATCAATTAATAAAAAAAAAAACTAAAACTGATTTTTTTCCCCACTGTTTCAATCAAATTGGTTTGTTTTTTTCTTTCCCCACTGTTTTACTTAAATTACACTCAAATTACTTCATAAATTGACTTTCGACCTTTTTAGAATTAGGTAAATACCAATTATGTTAAACACCTTAACAAAAACTTCTTATTTCAGCAGCAGATTATGAAACACCCTGTAAATATTTTTTCTTAAAATTCACAAACTTTATAGCCTTGGAAATTTCCTTCAAAACCAAAAAATTTTTTTGGCGATATCTTTATTCGTTTAAGAGATATGATTTTTGGAACCAAAAAAGTCAATACGGGCCACTGTGCGCCGTTGTTAACCGTTTTAAATAGAGAATATATTTATGTTGTTTTTGTTTGGATTTCGGAGCCCTTCCATTCCTATTGAAAATAGAAAATTTGGAGTAAAAGAAGTGAAAAAGGAGTAGCTCCGAACGTCCACCCGAAAACGACATTACACAAATAACCTGTTCGTTTATGCCTTAAAAACTCAAAAACTAACCAACCGATTGAGCTTAAACTTACACCATACATTTTTGTCATGAAATGTGTTGTGCACGTGGGTAAAAAGTTTTAGAATTTGTCGATAGAAATCTAGCTTAAACTCAAAAACTAACTAACTAAATGAGCTCAAACTTCTTTATGAAGTAAGAACTTCAAGTTAATCAAAAGTTTACAATTTGTCTGATAGATGGCGTTGAACCGAAAAAATTCAAAATACGTTTAAAAATCGAAAACAAACTATATGATTGAACGGAAAGTTTTAAGTTTTTTTTCGATAGATGGCGCTGAACACAAAAATATAGGAATTAGCTTAAAACAGTTGTCTCCCATGACCTATGTTTATGGGTTAGAAAACACATTACACATTTTTGATTAAAAACGATTTCTCTCAGTGTTCGATTTAGCAAGCAAATGCGATTCATCTATGATGGTGATGTGGTAAAAGTTAGAAAGTTAGAGATAGTAAAAAGTTTGAGAAACTTTTTTTTTCATGTTTTGTTTCCTGTTTTAAGTGGGCAACACATTGTGGAAAACTTTGTGCTTTGAAGTTTAAAATTATTGAATTCATTTTATGTTCAAAAAGTTTTTTTTTTCAAATTAGGACGAATTTTAAAATAACCGACAAAATGTAGAGACACACAAGAACTTTGCTGGATTTGGGCAACTTCTAATTGCATAGTCTTCACTCAAGGGGTTGATTTTATAGTTTTTTTTTTTTTTCACATAAAAACCGAGAAGAAGAAAGAAGTTTTAGGCACATGAATTATTTATTTTTAAAACTGAAGGATTTTTTTGTCAATGTTTGTTTGGCGAAAGTTTGTTGGTTGAGAAAAGATTATTAAAAAAAAATATATCACATTTTGTTTTCTTTATTTATACTATAACCGTGGGGCTCATGGAATTTATAAAAATAATAAGGAGTGCGGAGAGTAGCTTGCAGAGGATAGGTGGAAGCCATTGATTTATTAAGAATAAAATAACTACTTCATTGTAGAAAATTCTAAAGTAAAGTCTTGCATATGCAAAATAAAAGTGCTTCTCACAAAAAAGAGAAGCGTCAAAATTGAAAAGGCTAATAATAATTATATTCAAAGAGAACGTCAATCAACCAATTATGCCTTCAAATACTTTTTTCATTTCTTAACTTTAGTGAGAGCTTTTTAGTTTTATTAACTTGTTATTTAGCTTTGGTGTCTCTCTTTTTTTTAAACTCAAGTCGATTGAAGTATAATTTAAAATTGTCTTCTAGACAAAGGAATTTTGTATATACCTACAGCGACTTTGAACATTTTCAAATCCTAATCTTCAAAGCCTCTATATGTACTTGTATTTTGACCTTCAACTACAACTATAGTTTCCTCAATCTCATTTACACTCAAAAGTATTTTTCATCTTTACATTATACAAACCACTTATCCAACCAAAATAAAATTACTTACAAAATGTGAATAATTTTGTCCTTGAATTGAAAATTCTTCCTTACTATGTGTGTTGTTTTTGTTCTAAAGCAGATCTCCGTATCACCTTTCATTTGTATAGGTACATATTATTATTATAATTTTTTTTTTTTGTTAAGAAGAAGATAAGAAAAAAATCCCTTTTAGAATGAAATCACTTTGCTTTCAACCATCTAGAGAACAAGGATTGCAAGGAAACACCCATAAAATCCTGTCACACTAGCTGTGTTGTATACGTGTGTGTGTATAATTTGTGCGCCTCTCATTTATAAACCGCACCATTCTTGGAAGAAAAAAAAACCCTTGAGTCAAAAAGGACACATTCGCATCGAGATTACCCGCACTTGGAAGCAATGAAATAAGCTTTTAAGATCTCTCACAAAAGGATAAAAGGATTCAACATTTGTAACTGGTACCTACTTACAGTGTAACACCAGCAAGATATGGTATATATGTATGTAGGTTTATCCAAAAGAATATCTTATGCATGCGCAGTTGCGGATTAAAGTATTAGAGGGCCGCCGCCGCTGCCGTCAAGCAGAAAGATCTGTTATGCGGATGCTTTTTATTGCTATAGGCTTCTTAATTGGAATATTGAATGTAGGTATTGGTACAATTTTACATAAATATACATAGGTAAGGTATATTTGATATTCTTAAGAGTGTAGATGGGAGATTTTTTTTTTATGAAACATCCATAGTTGCGATTAAGTAAGTTGCTCTGTTGCGAACACGTTAATTGAAATGCGATGATTTTCTTCTTTTTTTTCTGTCTGTTGCAGAAAATTATTTAAGAATCGTAAATTAAAACAAAAATAAATGGATTACAAAACTAAAATATTTCTTTCCCTGTTTAGAAAATATGGGAAAACGAGGTTACTTGTTCACTTCAAGATGGCGGAAACCCTACAAGGAATTCACGATTAAAACCTCGAAATTAAGCTCCCTTTAAGATATCACAATTCTAACCCAATGAAATATGGAATACCCACACAAATCTGACTAAATGTTGGTAAATTTAAAACTTGTCAATCGAATCCTTTGGTAAAATATAAAGTAACAAAGTTTAAGCCAACCGTTTCCTATATCAAAGCTTTCAAGTTTCCACATTTAGAAATCTACCTCACTGCTATCAAAAATTAAACTATTTATTGCTCAAATTGTACTTAGTTTTTTTCACGAAAATGGCACACGCTTCAAATATCTAGATTTTTGTTGAAAGTTACAAAAACAAGACAGTTTTTTTCGACGCTAAATTTAAGAAAATACAAACAAAATTTTACTAAAAAATTAAAATGATTTGCATCATTTTTAACGAAATTTTAAGTAAAAGCCGTTATTTTTTATTGGAAATACCAACTGCTTCTTGGTATTTACGTTATAACGTTCACCGATTTCAATACAATTTAAGACAACATTTTTTACTTTATGTAAAGTACAAAGCCTTTATCACAGTGCCACATCAATACAGATAGATATATCATTAAAATTTAATATAAAAAGAATGGGTCCTAAGTGACTTCCCTGAGGGACACCCAATTTGAAAATGAAATTGTTTTGCGAAAGAATCTCTGAATTTTTAACGTGGTTAAATCTATTTTGGAGAAACAAGTGCAAATAATAAACCAGGGGAAATAATAAAAATCTAATAATTCCTTTGAACAAAAGGGGCCTTAATATTAAAAAAAAAAAAGTGTATGTATTGTCCCCAACCTTTTTCTTAACGTGGTCGTCAGTCAATCCAGCACTGTTCATGCGGAAGTAGTATAGAAAAAGGAAAAAGGCCTAATCCCACCGATTAGGTATAAAGAAAATTTGAGGCAGACAAAACTACAACAAATTTTTCCCCATCACCAATACTGGTTATACATGAGCAGGAGCACCCTAGTCATTTCATAAGAGCAGGATTTTGTGGAAACAGGATACATGCGGAGATGTGTTTATTTACAGTCTGGGAACGACAATTTTTCAATGACAATTGAATTAAATGATAGAACCCATAATAATCTGAGAGGTAGTGTTGCAAAATAATTATACTGCAACTTACAAACACTATAGATCGATCAAAACCTTAAAAATGACTTCTGTCAAAATTTTCATCGACAGCTACATGGATAGTGTTAAAAGTTAAGCTCTCATTATTCGTGTATTTGAGTTATTTTTATTTTTAATACTTTCATGCAGATTTATAGAATTGCGAAGAAAATTTTAAACATTTTACAAAATAATGATGAGAATTTAGTGTCGTTTTTGTTTGGATTTTCGGAATGTTCTACTTCGTTTGAAATTTCATTCAATTCAACTACCAAGTAGTCAGGTTGTTTTGTTTGGATGATTTCATGTAGATAGCTAAGTGAGCGAAATTTTAATAAATTGTCGAGGCTACAACAAGAAATACGAGCTGCAAAAGAGGTAACATGGTCATAGCGATTAGTAGATTAAAGACATAGCGGGAAATATTGTTATATGCAACATTTAATTTGCGGTTAGTGGCTGAGTCCAAGTTGCAAAAAATTTCACAGCCATATAACACCATAGGTAGTAAAAGCGTTTTGGCAAGAAGTAGTTTGGTTTTTGTGGGGACGAATCTTCGAGTGACCTGGAGAGCGCGGAGACTTACATAGACTTTACCAATTGTTCTAATTAGGTGGTCGTTCCATGTGAGGGAACGATTGAAAACCATTCCTAGGTATTCGATGCTTTCGTTTTCAAGCTTCAATTGGCTTAAGAGTGATAAATCAAAGATTTTGCGGTAGATGGGAAGGGCTGTAGATTTGATAGGGTTTAGGCAAAGATGGTTTTTCTTAGACCAGCGTGGAATTTAAATAAAATCCTCATTCATTAATGCAACAGCATCATTTTTCTCCGGAAAAGGTCGACTTATCAGCAGCTGTACATCATCAGCGTAAAGATGAATCAGACAGTGCTCAACAACTTTGTGAAGCTCATTTATGTAAAGTGAAAAGAGAATTGGGCCAAGGATGGATCCCTGTGGTACTCCAGTTAAAACATTGAGAAAGATTGAAGACCGACCATTAGCCACCAAGCACTGTTGCCTTCCGCTTAGGTACGAACGAATCAACTTACAGGACTCTAAAGAAAGCCGAAAGAAATTTCGAAGTTTTTTACATCAAAATTCTAAGAGCGTTAGAAGTGTGATGTGATCATTGCCCATTGTCCATTGCGGTTGTTATTTCGTCAGTGACAAAGAGTAAGGCGGATTTGCAGCTGTGCTTTGGTCTAAAACCAGACTGAAAGGTATGTAGTTAACAGGTTGTTGACTGACAGATATTTTTGTATTTGCTTCAGAATGGTTTTTTCAAATACCTTTGAGAGAAACGGGAGAATGGCGATTGGCCGGAACTCCGTAGCAAAACCCGTTCGCTTTTTAGGAATGGGAATATTTTTACCCTTCTTCCATTCTGAAGGAAACTCTGATGTGGTTAATATGGTATTGAATTTGTGAGTTATAAAAGACAATATAAAGGGAAGCAATAACTTTACGAACTTAGGTTCCGTTAGGTCAAGGCCAGTAGCATTCGGCTTTATTGATATTATTGCCTCAACTATGTCTTCCTATCGTATTCGTATTTTGAGAGGCGAAAGTTTCGCGTCGGTTTGGGAGAGCCTTGATACTAGATAAGTGTTGAACAATAAAAATAAAAAAAAAAGTGCGTAAACAGCTTGAAACTTAATCGTCTCTTAATCTTTCTTTATCGAATATTTTATTCAAAAACAAAAAAAAAAAAAAAAACATCATGCACTCTTGTCACTTCGCTTCCCAGACTATTATATCTCCACAGCGAATTTGAAATTGTGACAGGAATGTCAAGTTATGGCAGTGAAAATTTAAAGGCTTAAATTAATGAAATATCTTATCTTTCTTGAGTATTTTATAAAAAATAATTTTGCGTTTAACCAATTTATATGATTGATGAAGAATGGAGCTTTATATTTTCTGATTAATATCATATGTTATCGAGTTTTGGAACAACACTCATATATCTTAGTTTTGTAATCTAAAATTAAATTTAAATGTCACCTTTTAGAAAGGTTGTAGTGTAATTAAGCTAAAAATTATTGAACGATTTTGTTTTATCAACATTTCAGTAGGTACACCATTTTTGTGATGCTATTATTAGATTATAATAATTTTTGAATAACAACAAAATGAAAATTAAAAGGCTTAGAAATATTTTTTTTTGCTTGTAGAAGCTTGTTGTTTTAAGATATTTATGTTAACTATTTAAAGAGAGTTTTCGAAAAACGGGATTCAAGGTAATTCGCATAAAATGCTACAAAAAGATATAAAGTTGTTTGCGAAATTAATCGATTTGTTTTTTTTTTTTTATAAAAAAAGGGAAGATCACAGGGGTGGGTAAGGTTTTAAATCAATTAAATATTTTCTGCTTTATATATTTAGAAAAAAAAAATAATCAAAAATCTATTGACTTTCAAATGACAAATAATAAATAGCCAAGCAAATAATTTCTCTTAAAAACGAAGTTAAGGCTATTTTCAATTAACTCAACTTAAGAGAATCATAACACTCATTTATTTTAGACATTTTATGGAGCTCATGAGTCAGTTTTCTTCCTATAATTAAATATCCAATAAACGATAATAATTCTCCTGTCAGTATCAATAAATTTATATTAAGTTCTTGTTTACTCTACCAATGTTGGCCTATTGACAATCGCAATTAACAAAAGTTTGGTGCTTAGTATGGTTGAAATCGAAACTCGAAAGTCTTTGAATAAAATTGTATACTTTTTTTTAACAACATACCATCACATAACCCACCACATTAAAGTTTTGTCACGCAAGAGACATCTCATTTATTTTCTGTTTGCCTCTTAATTGATGGGATTGAAATGTCATGAATAACTTATTGACAATCAGCAATGTAATTTTACCAAAAAAAAAAATGTATATGGCTTTGTGTAAATAATAATGTTTTATTTGCCTTTCGTGATTGTTCTAAATGGAGAAATAAGGTTTTTATCAATTTATTTATATTGGAGTATAAATACATGCATACATACATATGTACATACGTATTTTAATTGGGGAAAGTCAGAAACTCTTGTTTTGATTTGGATACATTTGTTTGTACATAATTAACTTTTGGTTCGCGAAGAAAATTTATTTTGTTTGATTAATCAATCTGTAAATTATTGTAAATGAAGCTCATTTATTACAAAATTTAGTAAATACAATTTTGCTTTTTCCTTGAATCTAACTATACTCTTCGAATGTTTCCCATGGCCTGAATTCGAATTTAAACTCTGAGTTGTCCATCAGATGATGTTCTTGATGAGATATTCTAACATAAATGTGCAATTATTTAAACGTGTATTGGTGTTGTTTTTTTTTTTTTTTTTTGGAGGTGGAGAACTTTTAATTGGCAACACTGTTTGCTGTGACAGCCGATTTGACAGTTCTCGGTTGTTTGGAGCACAGATTATCCACATGAAGATGAAAATCCCCGGCAACCATTTTAATTTGCCTACAAGCTTGAACTGTCAGATTGCAGATAAGAAATGAGAATGGTGTGTAAAAACCGCACACATAGACAGTTGGGATCTGCACACCACTGGGTTAAATTGTTGTTGCAATTCACATCTATCCATCGACACGGGGTGAAATTAGAAAAACAACAATGAAAACAAATTGCTTTTGGAAGGTGAAACGTACGAAACATTCTCATCTTCATGTGGGTAATCTGTGGTTTGGAGGTTCGTTTCGTCGAAATAGACCTGTTGACTGGCAACATCGTTCGTGCGATTTAACGCCATTAGATTAATTTTGCTGAGGATAATATGTATAGTCGCATGTCTATGCCGATAAACCAGACCAAATAAATCCTGATTTATTGCGAAAGGTGTTTGAGAATTGAACCTCTACATTACGCCATGTACGCGCAAGCACCGGCGACCACAGCCCGACATCACATTCAAACATTAATGCCATAAAATTAACTGTCAAAGAAAGCCAATTTCATGGATATTAAAAACTTTTATCAATTGAAAGTTCTCCGCCTTAAAAAAAAAAAAAAACCAATAGGTGGGAATTGAGTTTCTAGCTTTAATTAAAATTACTAATTCAGCAAAGAAGCTTAAAACCAGCCATCCAACATCGTAAAAATCAGCAAAAGACAAGGATTGTACGAAAATGCAACCACAATCAAGTGACGCTGAGTGTGTATATGTAATATGTATATAAAGTCAATTATAACTGCACTATAAATACTCCATTGTTGGAACTAAAACAAAATAATCTATGACTTTTGTTCTGTAGGTATCGCAGTTGATAAATAAAACTACTTTCAGTAGTTTGTTGTTTTTTTTTTTCTTGTTGTCCTCTCCTTCTTGACGTGTGTATAAATAGTTATCATTCTTTTTATTATACTCGTCGTTGTCGTGTTAATAAAATAAAAAGATTACAAAAGCTTTTTCGCACTTAGATTAATTATTATATTGTCGTTTGCTGGATCTCCTGCGATAAGGTTTTACAAACGTTTAGCTATTAAATGCGTTTCCCAACCTATGGATGAATTTAGTCGTAATCTAAAAAGGCTCTAGAATGGAGTTGGATTTGACAGTTGGTGGCCCAGACGCGTTCATATGAACATACTAACTTGTCATTTCATATCGCTCGTGGTAAAAAGTATTTAAGGACGAATAAAAGTGAATAAAGAAAAAAAAATAAACGAGATATATACGGAAATAGATTGATTTCGAGGAGGAAACTCCTCTTGTTCCTACATAGGCACTACATTTCCACATTAAAATTGATAATTGATAACCACTGGAAGGTTACAGATATTTTTCATTTTTTTTTTTATCAACAGTGAAAGTATCTCGGATATTTTTATTCGGTTAATGTGTCACGTATAGTGATTGTGCAACTGTGCATTGTTATCGAACAAACCACCCGTTGTCTACCGGAGAAACGGTCATTCAACTTATCGATTCGATAAGTTCAGACCTCTTGAATTTATAGGTATATGTACGTACATAAATATCTACGAAGGAATTCTTCAGTGTTGTTTTGGATGTCTGTTTCTATTTTAGAGGTGATTTTTTTGTGTGTTATCATATCGTACGTGTAATCGAAGATTGTGTTTGTCAAATCGATAATTAGTGAGCAATATGGACAAATGAACATATTCTTATATAAGACTTATTTTGTTGAAAATGTATTGAAACAGGTGAGATCTTCAAAAGGAACTTGGTAAAATTCGGTATCAAGTAGTACAGGTCATGAAAATCAGCATCGGTCTATGAAAATTCTGTGTGTTTTGATACAGTGTGTGTTCGAAGCACTTCTATACATCCATGTCTATTGGACGTCACAAGGAAAATCGCTTTATAACCAAGTTATAACCGGTTTATAGCCACGTCACAAGGAACGTCGCTTTATAACCAAGTTATAACCGGTTTATAGACACGGGGAGGACATTGTTTTGGAATTTTGTTTAATAATTTCTCTATTTATTTTCTCTGTACAGACAAGGGCTGCAGGACAAAATTTTATTAAACTCAAAGCCTCTCTTAATATCCTTTATATCCACAATGGTGTTATGCACGTTGCAAACGCTCCAATTTCTACCAATTTATTTCCAAAATTCTGTTTGAACTTGAAGTGAATTTTTGATTCTTTTGTTGACAGTTTATGAAATAACATATTTATGTATAAATGGATGCATTCAGAGCAATAATTTCCATTTCCTCCTTAAATCGCAGCATGTGAAAATTGCTTTCTAGTTCGTAAATCTAGAACAGCCTCTAAATTCAATGCCATTCGTCCAAACAAGTTTTTACGTTAAAGTTTGATATATATGATTTGATTTTGTCAAATTGATTTTAAAACGACATCTCTTACAATATCGTTTGCATTTTGCAATTTGTCTGCTGCATTTTTGTCCATCGGAATATCCCTCGTACATAAAAAAAAAAACATGGAAGGCCCTGGCGCACTTCCTTGTGGTACATTACGCTAGATTTAATTTGCTGAGGTTCCGAAATCGTGATTTTTACTTTACGTGTTTTTTTTGGAAAAAAGCATTCGCATCGCACATTTAATGCGGTTGAACACAATAGACGCGTCGGGTGCCGCGCCGGCCACTTAATGTGGGGAACTTTTTCATAGCAAAAATTGATTTTCTGCGAATAAAAATGAAAACAATAGAAGATAAATCATTGATCTCTAAAAGTATTTTTGAATTCTGTAAATTACTTGAAAATCATTCGTCAAATGAAATATGGTTTGACAAGACGACGAGAAACGATTCATTGTGTATATATCTCCGTATCCGTATACTTATTATCAGTGGTTGACATATCGAGGATATCGCGTCACGCTCTGTCTTGTTTTTTCGTCTTATTGTGAATCAGAATTTCAAAAAAGCCGTACACTACTAGCAACAAGAACGTGCATCGTCGTGTCAGCTCGATTCAAGCAGTGAAATTAATAGACAAGTTCAGGAAAATTGAGCCAGCGAATCCAAAATTTATTTTCTCAGTATTTTGACAGCAAAACTTATAAATTTAGCTGAGGAATCCTGTGCATGTAACTGAGATTACTGATGAGATCTCTGAAATCTGATTTTCCTAGCCTTTTTTTTCTTGACAGCATTTCACCAACTGTTTATTTGACGTTTGGTTGGGCACTGAATGTATTTTTACAGCCAAAAGAACATCAGGTGACAACTTTTGCGCCATCTTGTATAATACTTCATTTTCAATGATCACTTAACCGAGATTTAATTAGATTTATCCAAAATCTTCTTCAAATCTCGAAGATCTACCACACAAATTAATTTCGATAATCTAGTAGATTTCAAATTCATCTTTATAAAATCTTCATAGGGCCGGGCCCTATAACACAATACATAAAGTGTTTGTTGAACAAGTGAAATTCAACAACTGTTTAAAATTTGTGTAACACGTAAAAACAAGTCTCGGGGAACTATAACAATTGTTTTGGCATATTGCAACAAGTGGGAAATTTCACAAATCCGCCATTTCTGTAACTGGAAACAACAAGAGTTAAAAAAGGAGAGAATAACCTTGTTGAATAATTGATAAATTTCAACCGAGGATCAGAAACTTGTTCGAAGTCAACAAGTAAGGAGAAAACACTTGCAGTAGTGTTTATCAAGTACATATAAGGTTCGGGTAGCTTGTTTAGAATTAATTTATTTAATTTAAAGAAGAAAATTTGAATAGCTTTGCATTGGTTTGGATCTGGATCTCGACTTATAAAATCAAACACGAGATTATCACACGAGCTAAGTTTCCTGTATTTACCCTTGCTGTACTCTTATTTTTGGTGTTATCTACTTTGGCTTTCACATGTTTTTTTTACTTTTTGGAAATCTATTCTTTCAGTTTATACTCACCATGGCATATAACTTACAATTTTGCCAAAAAATATCCCTTAAGTAGGTGCAATCATTTTTATCAGGAACTATGTTCAAACTCTTAGACAACAAAATTATCTCCCGCCATTGATCACTTTATTTGGTTTTAGTCAATGACTCAGAGAAAGCACCGAATAGAACATGTTTGTTTTCTCTTTTGTTACAATTAGACAAAATGCTTACTTTTTTCTTGCAGAATCACTCATCATATAGGACTTACTTATTCAACTGGTTGAACAAGTCGAGGGAAATTTTTGTTATTGACAATTGTTACAGTTTTTGTTGTGTTACAGAAATTAACTTTACTTGTTGGACAAACATAGTTGAACAAGAAATTGTTGACTAGTTTACTTGTTGTTCTGTGTTATAGGCCCCAGGAGTTTTGTTAATCAAACTAACCTATTTTATGCCGCACTGAACGGATTCATTGGAAAATCCAAAAAATGACGGGTTCCTCCAGAGTCATGAGGCATATTTCTTTTTTAGTTCAGAATACATAGCTCTCAACAGAGTCCGAGCATGTCGAGCATGTTCTGAAAGTCCTCTGAACGAAGCGTGTTCTGAGTTCTGAGCACTCTGAACTATTTTTGAAACACACGTGAACACTTACAGCTGTCAAATGCTTGTGTTCAGCATTTAACTCTGTCTGCTTAGTTATTTTATTCTGAGATCATAGAGCGCGCTCTGAACATGCCCAGAGGGGGAAAAGCAACACAAAACTGGAGCTATTAATGCTCTGAGCTAAAAAAGAAACACAATTTTTTGCTTTACAGTTCAAGCTCTGCTCTGAACTAAAAAAGAAAAACGCCTATGGCGGGTTCCAAAAAAAAAATAAGAACTTAAGCTTTTCTAATAGCCCTCTATCAGAAATCTATCTCTCTATCTATCAGTCTGATAGAGGTCAAATTAATAAGACCTCCTCACCGATCTAGCCTCAAAACAGTTTTTTTCTTTTTTCTGTTTATCAATCCAATTCTAATGGTGCAACATTTGATCGTCTTTCAATTTTTCTTCCTTTGAAAAAAAAATGCTTGAGTGCAGAATAATTCATTAAAAAAATAAAAAAGCATATCTTTTATCTAACTAAAAACCTCAGCAGTGGGGTTTCCATTTAAAATTACAGTTTTATTTTTGTTTGTGTCGTCAAATGTCTCCAATGACCACCGACCTAAGCCTAAACTTGTCTACTGTGCAACCTTGTATAGATAGACACTCGTGAATGGAAATAATCTTGTAGATATTGTGTTGTGTTTTTTCGAGGTGGTCAGCAACTCTTGACCAAGCGATGGATACCTAAAAGCCATAAATAACTTCCTTAGAAAGGGCAAACATTTCTTATTGTTTGTTTGCTTTGTTCATAGTCCAAACGGATGCAGATTGATCCCAAGTATAAAATTCGAGTATGTAATGGGTGATTTTTTAAGAGGTTTAGAACTTTTTTTTTAAAAAAAACACAAAAAATTCGAAAAAATGAATGAAATATTTATTTGAATCGATAGTTTGAACCTTGCAATTTAATGTTTAAAGATAATTTCATGCAAATGTTGACCGCGGCTGCGTCTCAGGTAGCCCATCCGCTGAGTCCAATTTTGGCATACTCTTTCACACATATCGGCCGGTATCTCACGAATGAATGCATGGATGTTGGCTTCCAGTGCGTCAATCGAAGCGGGCTTGTCCCTATAGACATTAGCCTTGACATACCCCCACAAAAAATAATCTAATGGTGTCAAATCGCACGATCTAGGCGGCCAATTGACCGGCCCGAAACGTGAAATTAACTGTTCACCAAACTCGCCTCGCAATTGCGCCATTGTTTCGCGTGCTGTGTGGCATGTGGCACCGTCTTGTTGAAACCACATATCATGCAAGTCAAGAACTTCCATTTCGGGCAAAAAAAAGTTTGTTATCATCGCTCGGTAGCGTTCACCATTGACAGTAACGCTGCGATTCGCATCATATTTGAAGAAATAGGCCCAATAATGCCGCCGGCCCATAAACCGCACCAAACAGTGGCTTTTTCGGGATGCATTGGTAGCTGTTGCAATGCTTCTGGCTGATCTTCACTCCAAATGCGGCAATTTTGCTTATTTACGTACCCATTCAACCAAAAATGAGCCTCATCGCTGAACACAATTTTTCGATAAAAAAGCGGATCCTCGGCCAGCTTTCCAAGAGCCCATTCACCAAAAATTCGGCGTTGTGGTAGGTCGGCTGGCTTTAGTTCTTGCACCAGCTGTATCTTAAAAGGCTTTACGCCCAAATCCTTCCGCAAAATTTTCCACGTAGTGCTGTAACAAAGGCCTAACTGCTGGGAACGGCGCCGAATCGACATTTCGCGGTCTTCTGTCACACTAGCTGATACGGCCGCAATATTTTCTTCACTACGCACAGAACGTAAACGTGTTGGTGGTTTAATGTCCAACAAAGTAAATTTGGTGCGAAATTTGGTCACAATCTTCCGAATAGACTGCTCAGAAGGTCGAGAATGCCGATCATAAAATGGAAGCAGCGCGCGATGAACATTGCGAACCGAGCACGAATTTTGATAGTAAAATTCAATAATTTGCAAGCGTTGTTCATTTGTAAGACGATCCATGGTTAAATTGCAAACCAAACTGAAGCTGTTTGACAGTGACACAAGGTACTAAACACACGTCAGCTGTCAAAACCAGTGTTGCCAAAACCAAACCAGCTAAAAAATCACCCATTATTAATTTCATGAGCAAATATTTCATGATATAAGCTACAAATTTTAATGCAAGGGGTATTTAAAAGGCCATGGCATTCATAATATGAGAATAATAGACTACATATCACCCTAACTCTCACATAAATTCTCCACTATGCGGCGCGGACGGCTGTGTAGAATATTTTCTTTTTACCGCGCGGAGCCCCGTAAGTTGTTTTACCATACCTTATGGAAGTTTCTTACTGACCACTCTTGTTGAAAATTTGTAACCAAACGAAATAGTGAGATTTCTACCGACCGCTTGGTAGATTGGTACTGCTTCAAAACAAGTTATTATTAAATTGATTTTACAGCCAAGTTTCTGTTCGATGATGGTAAATAAATTTTAAATATTAAACATACCTAAACTGAACTTGGTGTTTTCCTTCAGATCTCACCAACTGTTTTTGTTTCAATCAAATTTTATACAATAAAAAACATGACTCTCTCTCTTTTTTGTTGTAAGCTAAACTATGTTTTTTAGTTTTTGTGGAAAAAGCTCATAAATTAATACCTCAAAATAAAAATTATCTTATCTTATTAATTTATCGACTCAAATCAATAAAAAAAAAACTAAAAACCTAGATATGTTTATCAATTTAATTGCAAGACATTATGGGTTGGCCGACGTGACGCGACTCGGCGACTTTTATAATACGCCGGCGCCATAAATTGCGTGTGTAGTGATTAAAGTTATAATAAAATTATGCATATATGTAAATGTTGGTAACAAATATCATTTTTTTTTGCTTACGAATCAACTGAACATAAATAACATACATAAAAGGAAATATCCATAAAAACACCAACTTTTTTTTCTCTACAACAAACATCGTAACTTTGGTAAAAATAATTCGTGAAGAATATTCGGACCCCGTTATTTGCTCTTAACACTCTAGCAGCCATCGCACTATTGCAGCCTATTGTTCAATATTACATATGTCGTATCGATGCTCTGCTTGAACATTGTTGAATTGATTGCCGTTCGTTGGCAAAAACACGTCTGGCCAGTATTTTGCTAAAAAGTGACGCGACTAGAGACATGCCAATTTATAACAGTTAAATCAGTTTTTTGCCATTAAAAGCGGGCGTGCGTTAACACGCTTCGCGCGACTTGAAAAAAAGCTCTGGGTGCCTAAAGTATTCCCACCGGCGGCGGAGGACCTTGGCCCTGCAGGGCCGCAAAAACAGAGCTTTTATAAACCAAAACTGTCATAATTGGCATGTCTAGAGTCACTTCCAAAAAAAGTGCTTTCGGTCCAATGAACTATGTATTGCAGTTTTAATGGGAATTTCGACTGCTACAGAACACAAATGTAAACACACGGGTTGGGGTCAAAATGCTGTATGTGCAAATACTCGGTTGTTAAAATTATTCATTCCAAAATAATGTACATATTTAATTTAGCTATTTTTGTTAAATTTTAAGTCCTCCTTAAACACGCATTTCCTCCTAGATGATGGCGTCTGGTATTTGCTTCAATTTTTTTTTTTTTTTTAATTATTCCTTAAAAATTTCCAATTTCAATTTTCTGCAAATGACAGACCACCGATATGTTTTTGAATTTTAAATACTTGGTCTGTTTAGTAAAGTTGTGGTGTCCGATATGATAAAATTAATAAACGCAAAATCGGACTTTCGTCATGTGATTGTTGATATGAGGATAGTGAGATTTTGACGATTTATACACAGAAATATTATTAAATAAAAAGTTTCGCCATTTTTGAGAAATTCGTTCTCACTCTGGTTTGTTGACAGGTTTTACTCATTTTACTGAAAAGTGATACCAAACAGACCTAGTATTTGATTTGCACATGACAGTTGACAGATGATGTCAAAATCTATAGAGTATATAATAAAATAAAATAAATTTGTACTAGATGACTTGTTTGTTCGTTCAGTGGATTAAGGCACGTTTGCATTTTCATTGAATTTTAACGTTCTTAATAAAACGTTTTCACCAAGAGATAATCCGGGTTTTAAGGTCGGAGAATTAAAATTAATCTTAAAGTATTTTCACCAGAAAAAAAGGAGATTAATTTGACGTTTTCAGTTTGAATTGTCATTTAATTGTCAATTTGAAGAGAGTAAAATGAAAAAAAAAAAAAACAATTTTTGAGCAATAAAATAATTGATTTTCAATAAACTATTTCATCTTCCAGTGTTCAAGTTTTTCGTTGTTGTTTTTTTGTTTTGGTTGTTCCATTATCTGGAATTTGTTTTGTTTAGTGAAATATTATTATTATAAATATATAAAATATATTTTAAATACTTACATTTTTGACAGCCAACGCGCGCAGATGAAATAAAAAATGGCAAATATTTTTTTTTTACTATCAATGGAAAAACTGACGTTTAAATGGGTCTGTTCCACAAAATTAGCATTGTTTAATTTGAAAATCTCCTGCTTGCAAGAAGATTTCAATGAGATTTATTTTAAATCTTTATTTGAGAAGATTTAAATTTGAATGGTAAATCTCCGATATTTGAAGAGAATTTATGGTAAATCCACTTGAAAACGTAGTATAACGTTAAAGTTATTAGCCGTGTTCTTTTGGAGGTGGCGAACTACTCATGAGTAGATGCAAACAATAATCTAGTACCTACTACCAACTACTCTTGCTCTCATGGCGAGTAGATGAGGTTTGTATAGGAAAACCAATGTTGTGCGTTCCATTCAAAATGAGTAGCAAAGTATTTATGAGAAACACGGCTATTGTTTTCAAGAATTTATATAAAAAAAAAAACAGAATAGATAATTTATACAACTTCATAATACAGAATATTTATATGATTTTTGTATACCGTAATGAACATCGTCTTCAAATACAGAACTGTTCACTATTGTAATTAACTGATGTACACCGCCGCTGTACATATAGAAAGTTGAAGTCCAAATATTCGACAGTCAAATTTTTTCAGGGTTGCCGCTATCTTGAATTGAAGTTAGGTTAGTTTTTCTCGAGAATAGCTCCCATAAGTATTTGTGATGTTATCGAAACAGCTTAGATACATTTTTGACAAGAAGAATTAGTTCTACAAAATTGTTAGGCCCAGTTTTTCAGCGGTGAGTTAAACCAGTGTAAGTTAACTCTAGAATAAAATTAACCTATACAAGCAGTATTTTTTGTGGAGAATGCACGGGAACAAACTCGTTGGATAATACATCAAAAGCCCATTTGTTCACTTAATCCTGAGTTAACTCATCAAATTTGATGAGTTAACTCGGTTTTAACTTTAATCTTGCACTGAAAAATTGGACATTAATGTGATAATTTTTAAAAATTTGCTTATTTAACGCGGGTTTTAACAAATTAAAATTTGTGCGTTAGTGCTAACAAAAAAAAAACAGTTTTACGAAACATATTAACAACGCTATTTTTTTATAAATTGTTTATTACTCATTCGAAATATACATACATATACATTATACATGCATAAATGTTCAAAATTATAAAATACAATATTTTTGGTAAAAATTAAAAAAAACACCACATTTTTTTGGAGGGCAAAGATAAAGCGTACATGTGTATGAGTACTTATAGTAATTTAGTGAGTTCTCTTTCAAACCTTATCTGATTGAAGCACGTCTGATTGTATGTCTACTCTTGTAAGTTTATTTACTCAAACAGTTGACTCTCAATGTTGTAGTTGCAAGCTTCTATACTTCGTGTGTTAATTAAAAAAAAAAAATATAAAACTAAACGTTGTTCCACATACAGCAAGTAAATCTTATCATTATATATTTTTCACCAATTTTCCGATAAATCAAATCATAAAAAATGCTTCTAATTTCCATTCTTCCTATAAATGTTCGTAGTAAAGTCATGCAGAAGATTCTAAGGTTTTGTTTTAAGAAGGTTTTCGAAAAGACATTCATAACGTTAACTTACACCACGTGCATATTGCATATAATTATTATTTCCAGACATTGTATCTTTTTATAATATGTACATAGCTATTAATTAATTGCCTATAACTTAATAATAAAAAACTTGTTGATGAAAAACACAAAGTATACAAAGGTTGCAATTAATTTTATCTCAAAGTAAATTCTGTTGCAAAGTGCAATAAAATTCATAAAAAGTGACAAGTTGTTCTGTGATTCCTATGAAACAAATTATCTTATCTGTTAGAAATGTTAAATTATTTATCAATAGTAACCGCCTTTTAGATTAGATACAAATTATTTCCGATTGTCATCATGATGCCTTACCTCTAGCTTTGTCTTGTCGGTTTTTATTTATAAAACTAATTAATGAGGAAAATTAAAGTATTTATTGTTCAAAAAGATAGCTGAATTGTAATTAATATTTTTATATCGTGGAATATAAACTGTCGCGGTATATTTACTTTGAATTTCTTATCAAAATCTGTAGCGAAAATGTAAGTTTTAATCAACCCTGAAATTAGTTTTGAATGTAATAGAAATTATGTTTTCTTTAAAAAAAAAAATACATTAAATCTCAATATTTCGAGAACGATGCACTAGATTTTTCTGAAAGTTGAAAACAAGTGGTTTTTTTTTAACAATCACGGCTGTTCTAATTTCCATTCGAATTCGATATCCTCACGTTTTCGAATTTTCGCTGTTCGGAATTCCGTATTCGAAAACGTTTTGCGGATTCGGCAAAACGAACGGGTCTACAATCCGTTAGAGAAAATCTTATTTTAATACCAACGTGCTAATATGACAAGTTTTTGAAAAATTTAGTCAATGCTGTGAAAAGTTTTCAGTTTTCGACCGTAAAATGAGCGAAGCGCGTGGAACGTTTCCCGAACAGAAGACCGATTTTGATGAAACAATTTTATCATTTGCACGTGTTTTTGAACGCTATATCTGTTCATGGTGATTTGGCAAAAACAGACTGAATAAATGACAGTCAATTTGACAGATGCAGCTACAAAAATATGGCCGCTATAAACTGTCAAAGTTCGGAAGTCTCTATTGGACGACTCTCTGTATTTCAAATTAGACCAGTATCAGATTGGTAAGCTGAAAGTTGTTTGTCTGGAAGCGAAATGGCACTTTACTGGCGAAGGCCTAGCAAATTAAAACAGTAACCCTTACATTTTCTACGGACTTTTTAAAAACTCGATTGTAATTTCCAGGTATAGGAATATAACACAATTTTGTTTCCAGGAGCTTCTTATAAGTAGCTATATAGGCCGTGCATTTTATTTATAACTTAAAGTAATTCGAAGCAAAAACGTTGACATCATTTCGTTCTCAATGTCTTCCTTAAATAGTATACATAAATATAGCATTGAATCACAAAATCCACAAACCCCAAATGAATTAATCTATTTAATTTAATTAGAAAAAAACAAATTACCATATACTTATCCTTGTTTCAATTTTCCTTATTTCATTTCAGACTAAAAACAGCACTCCATCTAATTGGCAATATCGTCACCCTTTAAAAATAAATAAAAAAATACAAAAGGACACTTGCCTTGTCCTTCAAAAGTAACAATATAGATACATCTTGTTTGTGGCCAAGCGGCCACCCATCATTAAATTTCAATATTAAATTAAATTCAAAATTTATCTAATATGTCACTCAGAAGTAATAACGTGTTCACCTGACACAAATTAAATTTCTATATAAATAAAAACTTATCGTCGACGAAATAAAAATATTCTTAATAAAAAAAAAATATAACAAAAACATTTTGTTTCAGAACTAAAAAAAAGTTTATTTTTCTTCTTAATTTACTTTTGTGTTTCTATATTAAACAAAAGCCAATATTTTTTCGAGCATAAAACGGTATATAAATAAATAAACTGCCGCATGTTGGTTCTACGTTCATCATCCCCGTTAACGACTCACAATTACTGGACATCACAAAGGACATTACAACAAGACAAAAACAACTGCCCACAACAACTTGCCACGTCTTCTCAATTACTACTTTCGTCCTTACAATATTGTAATCCCATAATTCCTGCCGGATCAAAAATCCCCAGAGAAACCAGCATCCCCACCGTTTTCCATCAACAAGAATCCGAAAACATCAACAACTATCTACCACACAATTTGAACGCTCAATTTCTAATTACTGTGATACAAAAACTTCCATTCTTAATGAATGAAATTCGGACTAAGAAGAATTTCAGTTCAATATTAAATAATTGTTCGC
Source organism: Leucozona laternaria (assembly GCA_932273885.2). Classification (NCBI taxonomy): domain Eukaryota; kingdom Metazoa; phylum Arthropoda; class Insecta; order Diptera; family Syrphidae; genus Leucozona; species Leucozona laternaria. The sequence goes on along the minus strand of OW026368.1, from coordinate 28,938,906 downwards.
CTTTTACGAACAAAAAACACCAACATCTACGTCAGCATCAGGCCAGTAAATCGAACAAAGTGTTTCTACGTTATACGCCACGCGATCCACGTCTAAGATTAATAATTAATAAACACTCAGCATTAAGTGAATATTTGTGTAATTATGGCGAATTAATTGGCGGTAGTAGTGTAATTTCGTTCAGTGTACCTAGTTGTAGATCAAAGTTTTCCAAACAATTACGGCATGGTGATAAATTATTCATTAAGAATTCATCATTTATTTATGGTGAGTGCAAGAAGAAAAACCGCACGACATTACTTAAAAGTATTTATTAATTAAATACACTAACAAAAAAAACTCTAGTTAAATTAACAATAACACCAGCAAATAAAAAAAAAAATTAAGTTCAATTTTAATTGTTTTTCGGTTAAAAAAAAATTCAGTGCAAATAAAATTACATTAAAAACACAAACAAAAATTATAGTTTTTAGGGTAAACGAAAAAAATATAAAAATAAAACAACAATTTATATGCTATCGTGTGATACTGTACTATTTGCATCGTACTTTTTTTCTCTGTAGTTTCTTTTATTCTTTTTTTTTTTCCATAAATTTATTGCAAATATTCAAAGAAATAAACTGAAAAACAGTATCTGAAACGCTTATTTTCGAAAGGCCTTTACAGCATAAAAATCATTTGGATTCGCGCCAAATATAATAAAACAACAGCATAAACAGAACGAACCTTCCATCACATACGTCTGCAGGAATAATCACAAATAAAAACATTTCTGGTCAACAAAAACCAACCAGAAAGCTCAAGTTTTCGAAAACTATTTTGGTGCGGAAACAGCTGTTCGGAGGTCAAGTGGAGGGTGACAAAAACAAAACAACAACAAAAAATTCTCAGCCCAACAAGCTGAATATTTATTTAAAATATTTCGCGCAGTTTTCGCCGGGTTCTACTGCTAAAAACATAGAATTTATTTTTTATTTTGTCAAAAAAAACTAAAACAAATAATCGAACAGTAACGACCGACGCGCCGATGCTATTGTGAAAAAGTAAACAGACGTAGACGAACTTGAAAGGTACAATTAATTGATAAATTCTCACGGCATTAACTGACGCAGTATAGTCTGTGAGAAAAATCTAAAAATAAATTAAAATAAAAAAATTTTATTTTTAACAAAAAAAAAAAAAAAATATAACCACAAGTGCCAAGGAAGTGTTTTGATTTTTTTTATTTTCCTTTCGTTGGTTTGTTGTTTTGATTTTCAACAAAAAAAAAAAAAAAAAATTATTAAAAAATATAAAATTCCTATCAACACTACCTTTAAAATAAAAATAGCAATAAACAAGTGAACCTCTTTTTAAACCACCATTTACTTAAATAAAAATCATAAATTTAAATCGCAGTCAATTAAGCAGTAGTTATATATATAGTGCGTTCCGAATTAAATACTAGCTTAAGAATATTGTTAAATAAAATAATAAATAATAACCCCATCGTCTTGTTAAATCAATATTATTATTAAAACGAACTTTAAATATTCATTCGTGCAGTTTTAGGAAAAATATCGTCTCAGTATAAAAATTATCGTGTACAGCATCGATTGGATTGGCTAACAACATTTTTTTGATTGAAATTGGTGGGATTTCAACAGTTTGGATGGTGCCTAAGTGGAAAAGTGCATTTTTTTCGCGCAGTTTTATTGCGAACAAATCGAAAAGACGCTCGTTGAAGTTAATACAAGATTTAAAACAAAGAAGTTGTCCCCAAAAGAGAAGCTATTACTGTTTCGTGCAGTTTCGGGAAGTGCAACTGGAAAAGTGTTAAACTGAGTTAAGTGCGTGCTGTGGTCCTCAGAGCATAAATTGAATTTCGACAAGGAAGATATCCTCAAAGGAGACGATCTTACTGTTTCGTGCAGTTTTGGAAAGAAAAAATTGCAGTTTGTCCCTGTTTCGCGTAGTTTCGGGAAGTTAAAATTAGGAGAATTTGAAGATCATTATACTTCAACAAAGACAGACCCAAAATTTTTACTGTGACACCATTTAACCATTAAAAAAAATACCTAAACACATTTCTGGCAGTTACGAGAAGTTGCTAGAAAACTCACTGTAGTGGTATAAGAATTGTGAACAAAAGGTAAAAAAACTTGTAATTGAACGAGTGAAATAAGTATTTTACAGTATTGATATTTTGAACACATTCGTAAGAACATCACATTCATCTTGAGGAATCACGCATCTATCAAATATAACCAAGGATTTTTTCTCCAATGATTTCCATCTAATCACTTTTGGACAAGGTATCTACTTAATATTTTCAAAAGTAGCTTAAGTAGTTCTTATATAAAAATTTCTACAATAAGAATCTACAACTTTACAAATTTCGTGCTCTTTGGAAAAGGTAAAATAAAATCACGTTTTTTTAAGATAATACTTCTCTATAAACAAAAATTCTTATCAACCAAAGCAATTTTCGTGCTGATTCGAGAAAATCTCAAATAACTTTAAAAATTTGAATGCGGTATCAAAAATTCTAGTACCATCGCGTAAACAAAAAATACAAAAGAATATTTGCTGAAAAAAAAAACTGTGTTCAACTCTACAAAAACTTAAGAAATAAATTCATCACATTACGTAGGTATTGGTTATACCCACCACAAACAAAAAGATAAATCTTAAAAAAAAAACAAAAATCTAACTTAAATTAGTTTTAAGTATACAATGGTTGTCATTGGTGATTCAAATAAGAATGCCGCCAATCAAAATGGCGGCGTTCATCCCGAAAAGATGAAAATGCTCAAACAAGAGCTTTTCCCCGAGGTGACTTTCTGTAATGTCTCCGAGCGTTCGAATAGCGTGATAACCATCAACGGTGAGAGTAGGACCATTAAGAAACGCACCCGTCTGATATCGAACGAATCAGGTGACTCGATAGAATCATCAACGTCGTCGGATAAGAAGAAGCCCGAAATTCCCGATGGTGGATTCGGATGGGTTGTTGTCTTTGCTTCACTTATGGTATCGTTGATTGCTGATGGAATATCATTTTCCTTTGGTTTGATCTACACCGAGTTGCTGGAACATTTTCATGAAAGTAAGGCGAAGACTGCATGGATCGGTTCGTTGTTTTTGGCAGTTCCGCTGCTCGTTGGACCGGTAATGTCGAATTTGGTGGATAAATATGGCTGCCGTAAAATGACAATAATCGGAGGTCTAATGTCGTCGTTTGGGTTTGCTTTATCGGCGCTTGGTACGTCCGTAGAGATGTTGTACTTAACTTTCGGAATAATCTCAGGGCTTGGTTTGGGCATTGGCTATGTTACGGCTGTCGTGTCGATCGCCTTCTGGTTCGATAAGAAGAGAACCTTTGCCACGTCAATTGGAGCATCTGGAACTGGTATCGGAACTTTTCTCTATGCTCCGTTTACACAGTGGTTGATTGACTATTATGGTTGGCGTGGGGCAACATTGATCCTGGCCGGAACTATGCTCAACACGTGTGTGTTTGGAGCGCTTATGCGAGATCCCGATTGGTTGATCGAAGAGAACCGTCTGGAAAGCCGCTCGCAGAGTGTGACGACTTTCTCAAATTCAAGTGTATGCTTGGAAGAGATCAAGAAGCTCCTTGAAACCGGGATCACCAAGGAGGCTGTTTTGGACACCCTAGTGACGAATTACAACACCGAAGCGAATCAGCAAATCGGGGATCCAATGGCGAACAGTCTGAAAAGATATCGAAGTGAATTATTTCTGCCAACGTATCTGGGCTCACAAGAGTTGGACTGCATTTATGAATTAAAAAGCCTCAGTCGCAGGTCTCTTCGTCAAAAAGTTGGTGCTGAAGCTCCATCCAGGGAGAATCTTCTATCAATGTCTTCGGCGGGAAATCCAACTGTAGCAGTTGCTGACGCAGGTAATGCACAGGACAAGAAGCCCTTTTTGGCCAGCATGGAAACTCTATCGCCGTCGGAGAAAATTTCAAACTTCTCCCTGCACTCTCGCGATAGCTCAACTGACGAAGGATACTTAACGCAGAAGCAAGGCAAGGAACATGAACGGTTTGTTAGCAGTCGCTACTCATTGAATGAGAATATATTCGCCGGCAACACTAACAACTCATTGGTGAACATTCGAAATAAATGCCATCGACACAATTCGCTGGATATTCTGAACGACGAGCTGTTGCACTGTTATTCGATGTCGACCAGAGACGAATCGACCGCCCTGATTGAGGCAAATGTGAATAAATTAAATGGTACTGTGATTGCTATTCCTGAAAATGAAGTTCCCGCCTTCAACAATGGCATCAGCGGACTCCGCCGACTATCGAGGACAAAAAAATTCAATCGATCCAATTTGCGTCGCAATGTTTCGATAAGGAATTCAAATTTCCTCAAGGACATGCGGATTCATCGTAATTCGATACATTATCGTGGTGCTCTATTGAACACACATCGTTATAGGCTGAGGGCGTCATCGTGTCCGAATATATTTAGGAATTCAATGACCACCATTGCTAAGGAGGTTGAAGATGTAAGTTTTGCTTAGTTCACATTAATCTAATTATTTTGTTTTTTTTTTTTTCGTATTGTGGTGGATTTTATTATTTTGTTTGAATTTATTGATCTATTTTCACTGACGGAAAGAAAATAGAAATTTCAGAATCATTTGTCATCTATGGGACAATGAATCATTGTTATTTCAGTAAGAATAGCTTGTTTGCATTTACCAACAGCTAGCTCACTCCATTGTATATAGTTTCGCAATTTATTAAGGCACACACACACATACATATATACATCAGACTTAATGTATTTTGGGGAACCCTTTTTGTATGGCTTTTGATGTTTTTATTTGTCAGACATGTGTTAAGCAAAAGGTTTCCATAGAATTTCAATGCCACTACTCTTCAAAATAAACAGCTCAACAAGTCCGAATCAAAAGTGCCAAACACTTCTTTTTTGTTGATTTATATCAGTAATTTATCATTTGAGTATTTGCTGAATTTAGATTAAATGTGTTTCCACCACACAAAAAGATTAACTTTGACGTTTGACAAAGTTAAAATGCAAATGTTGTTTCATTTTTTCGTATGATTGGATTTTCCAATGAATGCGTTCACCGCGACATAAAATAGGTTTGTTTGCTTTGTAAAACTATGGGTCTAATTAAGATTTAAAAAGATTTATTTGAAATCTACTAGATTTACAAACAAAATGTGTATGGTAGATTATGGACAAATATTATCAAATCTCGGTTTAGTTCTCGTATGAAACGTAGTAGGTATAACATTGCCGAATAATTTTAAACAGCCTGATGTTAAGGTGTTAGCATGATATTAGTTAACAATTTACTAAAATATTCTTAGTTTTAAACAATTTTTAACTAGTATCATACTAAGCCTGTTTTCTTAACAAACTCCAGCTGAACACACCTAAAACAGTGACAATTTGTGCAAAAAAGTAAGCAAACATACCATTTTCACATTTTGTATTGTCAAAATGACATATGAAGTTAAGTGCCTTGCACATGAACGGCGACCTGCGAATACGGATAAATCTCTTAAATCAATTTTTAGAGCAAATACAAATATTTTTTTTTTTTGTTTTTACTTTTCGACAACTAAATAATTAATCGAATGAACAAATTAAAATACTAAACACTGCGTAAAATTATTTTGTACTTCAATATTTTCTACGCGACCCAAAACTTATCTTCTGCGAACTGTAATATTCGCAATCCACAACATATGGACGCATTCCACAAACTGGCGAATCAAATATTCGCTCAAGTTTAACCTCAAACACTCGTTTTACTTCTTTATGTTTTATGACAATTCGCAGTTGTCAGCGACTACTCATGTGAATGAAATATTAATATATATTTCCACTAAATCTTTCAAATTAATCTTCTTCAATCCTCAGAGGGCCAAACATTTTTTGTTTTAAATCAACTAACCTATATTATGTCGCGCTGAACGCTTTCATTGGAAAATTGACCCTTTTTTGCTTCTTTTGACATACATGGCAATGTATCCTTGATTAAAAATGGAGTTGACAGCAATGAAAAATGAAGAAGACAGCGAAAAAAATCTCATCGGAAAAATCGTTCAATGTAAAGATTTCACCCGATTTCTGGAAAAATGTTCGTAGAAAAAAATCCTAACAGGAATTGTGGTTATAGTCACAGATTAGCCACATGAAAATGAGAATACCTGGCAGCCATTTTAATTTGCCTACAACCTTGAACTGTCAGATATCAGATAAAAAATGAGAATGTGTGTATAAAAACCTCACACATAGACAGTAGGGATCTCCAGACACCTGTGCCTACGTTCTGTAACTCTCGCATGGTTAAAATTGGTTGAGAAACGATGAAAAATGGAACAAAACTCATACGATTTGTTTCAATTTTCATTGTTTCTCGACTGATTTTATCGATGCGCGAGTTACAGAACGTAGGCACTGGTTAAATAGTTGTTGCAATTCACATCTATTCATCGACACGGGATAAAATTACAAAAACAACAATGTTAACAAATGAGTTTTAGAGGGTGAAACGTACGAAACATTCTCATCTACATGTGGCTAATCTGTGGTTATAGTTCACTGGAAAATTTCATACACTCCACAATTAGGTACCAGTTAGCATCCCAGGCAGAAAAGTAATAGAACTTTACCACAAGATTCCCAATTGTTGAAGCTTTTTGTCCTATCTTTCCTGTACTGTACATTTTTATTGAACAAATTTGTCCTTATTCATCACATCATAACATTATTTATTTTATTTTCTTGCAATCTAGTTATTTAAATCAAACAAATTTTATATTCATACATTGCAATTTTATTATTATATTTGTTCATATACATAAATTCAGAAATTTAAGATAACCGTTGGTATTCAGATTCACGAATAATATTCAATGTACGCAATACACGAATTGAATTCAATTATGTTTTTCTCACTCTCACTTTCATAATAGTTAACTGCATCAATGAGACAAGTTTGTTCTATTTTATCGATTTCAGCAGAGTGATCATGATTGAAAGATATAATGCTCAAAGAAAATGCTTTGATTTTAATCATGTTATCTATGCTATAATCAGCCTGGTTATTGAGGAGAAGAAAAAAAAATGATACATAATTTATGTAATTAGACTGGAAACAAAAACAAAAATAAAATGTTAAAAAAAAGGAACTTTGATCTTACATTTCCAGCCAAGCAATTATAGAAGACAAGACTGTTTTGTTGCGAACAATCATTTAAGTATTTGTTAACACTTTTAACGAGTAAATCTACTACCCCACGTTTTCCTTGCATTTCAGTTGCAAGGAAATTGGAGTTTCGTTCGACGGTTGCATTGCTCACACAAAAGTTTGCTTGATTTTTGAAAATTTCTACCAATGCGTCATTATTGACAATTAATTGATCATAACATCTGGAGGAAGCCGATTCGGTTGTCGTGCTAGTGTTGTTAATGATCTCTTGGGCATGAGACATGACTTTGGAGTAGGCTTCATCAATATTAAAGTTGCTGGAAGCAACTGCAACCTAAATTCAAAAATAAAAAAAAATATATTATATTTTTTAATGTAATGCATACAAATATGTTATGTACATAATACAAAGTATTAAATGAATGTATGTAATGTAGTATTACTCCTTGAGTTCCACTTATTGTGAATGCACATTACGAACATGAAATGGGGTGTTCCACAATTCGTTCGAATTGATAATTCTATATTGGAATATCGAAAATGAAAATTGATGATCTGCATATCGGTTCATTCCATTTTCTGAGAGTATTTTATTTGCCCATGATCTAAATTTCAGTTATTGTGAATTCACATGACGAAAGTGAATTTGGGTGTTCCACAATTCGTGGGAAAAGCTAATTGTGAATTTGAATTTCGAAAATGAAATTTGGTGTTCCGAATTTCGGTTCATTCCGTTTTCTGAACGTATTCAATTCACTTTGTTAATGCTTTGTGAATTTTTGTGAAATTGATACAGTTGCTGCTATTTCCATGAATAGTTGGTTCGATTTCCCTTAAAACATATAAGAACGCATCTTTGCTCAATCTGAAACTACCATTAAGACTTTCAACAAAAATAAAATAAACAATTCATCAGAACAATATTTCATAGAAAGGTACTCACTACTCATGCTATGTCGGGCAATTCTAATATGTTAGATTTCTCAATCAAAATTGTTCGTCTAATTTTTTCTCTAGAGTTCCGCCTTCTTTTTCGACTTAGCAGTGCCAATTATATTGAATCCATTTTCATCCACAGTGGTGTAATTTCACTTCATAAAAAAATTAAAAATAGATGCTCCTTCAATTTTGACAGCTCAAAGTAATTGCGAAATTTTCGAAAACGAACGAATTGTAGAACATGGAATTTTATTTCACGTGAAATTGAAATTCATTTCCTAATAATGTTCCTAATGCCCGATTTCATAAAAATACACTAAATTCCCTTTTATCTAAAGTCCTCTTAAATTTTATCAGACTTTTAAATATTTCCAGTTTTACCATCTAAAAAAAGGAAATTTTAGGGAAATTTTAGTTAAAATTGGGTTTGCCTCACATCCCTGGATATGGAAATAGGTTGTTTCCCTCTCACGTTCAAAATGCACGTGAAAAATCATTATATGTAGAAAAAAATGCCATGAAAAAAAAATATTTGGAGAACGGATTCCAATATGAACTCGGAATATTCTTGGACGTCTTACTTTACGTTGCTCTTCATCCTCAGATGAACAATCAATTATTCTAAAAACAAACAAATTATGAAGGCTTTCCGAAACCAACGCGAAACATTCGGAGCGAATATGCGATGAGTGAACAATGTTTGAAGATTCACATCGCGCCAATGTGGGTGCTCTCATTTATCTCCATGTAAATAAATGAAGAAAGGCGAAAGTCTTGTCGTCGTTCGGAAGTATTCGCGTTGGCTTGGGAGAGCCTTAAAAGATTATTATCTACACACAAACTATATTTTTGTTTCGACCTATTCACAATTTATATTTGCAAGAACTTAAATAAAAAAGTGACTGCAAAATACCATCTATAATTTTCTTACTCGTCGGCTGACATCTGACATATTTGACTTCACAAATCACACTTTTAAAATTTATTGAGACGAAAATGGGCTTTTAGTTTATAAGGGCATTTAAAAGGATTTTAAATTTAAAAGCACTTAGTGAAACCAAAAAATCCCATTTTAACTCTAAATGGGCTTTTAAATATTTAAAAGTCCTTTATGAAATCGGGCATAAGTGGAGTAAAATTCACAAAACCTAATTTAACTAGATTATTTTAAATTTTGATATGTTTATTTTAACAGTTTTAGTAAAATGTAGGATTTTTAATTGTCGTAGTTTAGAAAAAAAAAACTTTTCTTTTACAAAAATATTTTAAATTTGGAAATCACAATGTATTTAAGAAAAGGTCTGTTCGTTTACTTCCCAAAACTGTCAATTTCTACTAAGTTTAGTACAATTTTATTTTGTTTATTTATGAATTTTGACAGAACTTTGGACTTATTGGTAAATAATCGCAGTTTTGGGAAGTAAAGCGAAAAACAGATTTGCACAGCAACTTCAAAAACAACTGTGGCAGCAACGAAAACTTTGACATCAAAAGTCATATAAAATAGATTTCCAACGTGAACAGCGCTTTTGACAGCATAAAAACACATATAAAAGCATATTTTCATTTTTTAGTGTTGATAAACCTGAAAAACTTCGCTTTAAAGTTGGCAGGATGTGCACAGCGACATCGATTTTTGGGTTTAGGTCTAACGTTGATGTCGATGTCGAAGTTGCTGTGTTAATGTATTCAAAGCCATTTAAAACCACTAGCTCTAAGATTAGTGATGTGGTTGTCAAAGTTGGTGTTGAAGTTGCTGTCCCGGTCGGTTTCTCGCATAAACGAACAGAGGTAAAGTTTGTTTTCCCTCAGAAAGTAAATGTCAAACTTAAATATTTTTCTGTGTTTGGTGTTTTTTCTTTTGCTTGTATAGAACATCAATTCATATTCACTCAATTTTTTTTTTATTGAATTCATGCAAAATAGAAAATATATCAAGGATTAATTTAAAACTATCGAATACAAATTAAAACAAAAAAATTACAACTAAGACAATTCACTTGGAAACAGTTTGTGACACGCAATTGGAGTTATGTTTGTCAAATATACTAAGGTCCAGTTTTTCAGTGCGAGATTAAAGTCAAACCCGAGTTAAATTTGATGAGTTAACTCAGCATTAACTGAACAGATGCCTTTAATGTTTTATCCATCGAGTTTGTTAAAACCTTCCACATGCATTCTCCTCAGTTAACTGTGTATAAATATACTTCTAGAGTTAGCTAACTCAGGTTTAACCCACAACTGAAAAACTGGACTGGAAATGGCAGTAACTATAATCTTATTTTCACGGCAATAGGTATTTAGTTCTACCTTAAAATCCTTACACTCACGACGCAGACAAGATAACTCAAAATAATGCTACCCTTCATAGTTTTTTTTTTTTTTTTATATTTTAACTTGGAACCGCTGCCGAAGGGAAATTATTCTGAAAACTGAAGCAATTTGAGGACAAATCTAAGTTTTTATAGTATTCTATACAAACTGTTTTCGGTTATGTCTTTGAGTGTTTTGTAATTAGTATTTTTGAAGTGGACTCTTATTGTTGATGTTTACTGTACTTAATTAATACATTAGTATACTCATTCCGAACTTGTACAATACTTCAATGAACAATTTGATTAATTTCTAAACAAAAGCACTTTCCGACGACAAGACAGTAGGGCTCATCAGTTAGATGCTGTCGCACCCTTCTTGTGGTGGATCAACAATGAGATTGGTCACTCCACAATCCTGAAGTCATTCAGATTACTTTCTTGTAACACTGACTATACCATACCCCAGTTACTTAAAAAAAAAAAAAAACTATCAAATTTCCATGCCACCCAGGTCTACTTGGGAGGATGAGACATTCTTGGTAGACGAATCGGTTCATTTTTATACTGATGGATCAAAAACCGATGACGGGGTTAGTGGAGGAGTGTACTCAAGCAGACTAAACTTAGGTCTCTCATTTCGCCTTCCTAATCATTGTAGCGTGTTCCAGGCGGAACTCTTAGCGATCAAAGAAGTTTCATCTTGGCTTAAAGAAAACGTGATATCAACAACTGATATCCGTATTTTCTCAGACAGCTAAGCTGCTATTAAATCTCTGGACTCAGTCTCTACAAACTCTAGAACAGCCCTTAACTGTCGATCATCTCTCATTGAGATGGCGCAGCAGTTCAACATTCACCTTTGCTGGGTGCATGCCGGGCCATAGGAACATGCCAGGAAACTGTAAGCCTGATGAACTCGCTAAAGAGGGAACTACAATACCTATTTCAATAGATAGGTCAGATATTGGTATACCCATCGCTACATGTAAGCTCATGCTAAAACAAGATGCTATAAGGGTAGCAAACCTTGGGTGGGAAAACATCACCACTTAATTACTTGGCGACAAAACAGATCTGGCCAACGCTTGACATGAAGCGCTCTAAGGGCTTGATTTCCTTAAGCAGATTGCACATTAGCTCTGTTATAGGAGTCATCACCGGACACTGTGTAATAGGTAGGCACGCCACGAGACTTGGCTTCTACTCAAACGATTTCTGCTGGAGCTGTATGGAAGAAGAGGAAGAGGAGACGATTCCTCATCCCTGCACTATCCCAAAGACGTAGATTGCACTTAGACGATTCTAGTGATCTGGCAAACACTGACATAAGGTGTCTTACGCGCTTCATAAGGAGCTCAAAGTGGTTTAATGAGTAGGGAAAAGATTTTCCTAGATCCATGTGGTATCCAACATTTGGTCTGAGTATGTCGACTCTCCGTCGACAGCTACTTCTACCTAACCTTACCTAACCCTTCTAAAGGTCGCAAAACACAATTGAATTTAATTCATTACAGACCACAAAAACAGTGCATTTCTATTTTGTTCGTTTTTCTTCTTCTTCGAATTTTGTTTTTTCTTTAATAAAAGTTTCCTAGAGCAAAAGATTTTGCAGCATAATTTTTTTAACAATTTAAAGCATTCATTTTAATTGTTTGTGATTTTGGCGTTTCGGGTTTTCAGAATTTTGGTTATCGGAATTCTGACCCTAACCCGCTTTGGTGGCTCCTACCCATGCTCAGGTTTTGTTTCGAAATTATGGACAGGATTGAGTGGTGTGTAGCGACCTTACGATGTAAAAAAAACTACCAGTCAAAGTAACGTTCTTCTAACATCCTCTCCTTCTTCTTCTCGTAATATAGATTGGTGTTGAACTTGAATATCGCACACCTCTGACCTTCATGCACCAGTCCGTTGGGAATTAGAATTCATTTTTAGTATCAAAGGTTTTTCGGATTTCCATTAGCTCAATCTTTTGTGTTCTTTAATTTACTATATGAATTACTAATTATTATAAAATACTTATAATTTAATAATGATTATTATTAATTTTATTTTCAGACATGGTATGAAAGTTTCGTTGATGTGATGAAATCGGCTTTTGATTTTTCCTTATTTTTGGATTTGAAATTCTCAATTTTCAACTTATCAACTTTGTTGCTATTTATTTGGTAAGTTTTTATCTTATATACATACATACATACATACATACATACATATATGTTTGTATGTTTCATATCTTATACAAAATCTAAAACTAAAAATAAAAATATTTTCTAATAAAACAAACAAAACAAATTAAACTAAAATATGACGTATGTAGACGTATAGGTATTCAACTATCAAGGAATCCTACAACATTGAAACAAAATAAAAAGACATATTTTAATAATTTATTATGTATATTTTTAATTTGAGAAGACGCCAAAAAAATTATTTTTTCTTTAAATGTTTGACGTTATGTTAACTAATGGAGGGAAAGAAATTATTTTTAAAATATAAACAATTTAACAAAATGAAAAATTATATAAGGTGAATGAAAGACATTTATGTTGTTGATTGTACTTAATCAAGGCTGATACATATACCTACGTGTTGTTATTGAGAAATATTAATATATATCAGTAAAAAAAAATACAATTTTTACTTGCTCAATAAACTATAGGACAAGTATTGGTTTCGTATAAACAAAAATTGAAGTTGTTACAAAACTAACACTACCATGACCGAGAAGTTCGAAAAAGTTGTATTCGTTATGCTATGCCATCCGTCGGTCTGTGCGTCCCATGTAATTTGAGCTAGAGCCTAAACAGGTGGACCGATTTGCTTCAAATTTGGTGCAGAGAAGTTTTATGTGACTCCCCAAAGGAAAATTAAACTTCGTGCCTACCTGTAATGATCAAAGTAATTGTAAGAAAACAGCGTTCTAGGTTTTTGGTAAAAAATTATATAACGTTTTTTGAAAAAATGCTCTTATGATTGGGTTATTCACGAAGGGTCAATGTTAGTAATTGTCAAAAATTTCATATTTTTTTTCGAAAAAAATTGAGTTAGAACTTTTTTTTAATTTTTGTCGCGAAAATACAATATTTCTATATTGAAGACTATACAAATTACTTTAAAAATCATAAAATAACGGTTGATATTATTATGTTTACATTTACCCAGTTCTGTTTATATTTTTATTCAAATGTATGGGGTAAATTTAAACAGCAATGAAGACTATCTTGAAGCTTTAGAACGGAGGCTTTAAGTTGTTATAAATAACGTATTGGGCTTTTTAAAACTCGTAAATCTTCTCTATTTCAGGGGCAACTATTCGATGTTAGTTAAACGATACGCATAAGATTTGAAGGTCATAATATTTTTATTCATCCAATAAGTATGAATAGTAATTTCGAAGGATATTTCCGAATGAAATGTATTTCGCAACAACTAATTTAAAATACCACTTACATTTTTACCAATTTTAATTTTCAACCAAACAATTATGTTTACATTAACCCAAAAATTTGTTTACATTTACCCTCATCATAATATTTTCTAGGGAAAATAAGTCCCATGTAAATTTTTAATTTTTTTTTCTTTTAATTTAATGTCAATCAAATTTTATAACTAAAAAGTATATTAAAAAAATGTATTATTTACCGAAGTTTCCAGACTTGTAACACATTTAATTTAAAAATTTACAGAAAATCATTTTTGTTAGTTGTTTTTGACTCTTTTTATATTTTCTATTTAAAAATGTGATAACATCATGCATTTTCAATGTGCGGTTACATACAATTGTTAACCACAAGAGCAAGTTCGTGCGATCCATCATTTTGTTTCTCACCACTAATTTTCGGAAACGGAAAGTCAAGTTCTTAATTAGTGAGCCCGCATACTATCCAAGCTGCATGTAAATATTCCTCTTTGTCGTTCATGCATTAATAGAAGTTTATAGACAAAATTTGCATATCTCTCACTTTATCAAAAGTAGTGAATTGAGACTTACTGGTTGAACACATTGCTGAAGCATTGGGGGTTATCTTGAATAAAATTTCCCTGGGAATGTTTCCCTACTTGGAAAATCTGAAACGCTAATACTTTTCCACTAAACTTCGTGATCTCGAATTTGGCTCATCGAAATGATAGCCAAACTCCCCTGCAAAATTAATTCCCGATACCATTAAATTCCGTTGGAATATTTTGAACATTATTCACGTTCTAATTTTTCGAAGGAGGTAAATATTTACAGAGAAATTTTGTTCGCGATAGTCCCCATTATCTAAACAGTAGGTTTTGGTAATGTTTAATTTTCAAGAAAACAATTATTTTATGTACAAAAAGTGAAGACGGCGGCGAAGAGCAGATATGTAGGAGAAGGATAATGGATGCATCAAATCCATTCAAGATTGAAAATCCCTTGGCTATCTCCGGATTTTCTTCCATAAATTTAATGAGAACTTCTTTCTGCTCCCTTTAAGTCCAATTGGAATGCGACTTTTAATTAAAACGTCAACAAATAATTCATAAAAGTATTTTATTTTCTTTATTTTTCAACAAAAATATTTGAGCTTACATGTTTTTTTTTTTAATCTATTTGCCAGAAAATTTTTAACGTCAAAAAAAAAATGAATTTTCGTTTGATAAAGTGAACTTTCTATTCGTTCGAAACTCAAAATACAAAGTCACGCGACGACTTTTGCGTCATGACTCTTTTCGAACATAATGAGTGCAAAAGAGAAGGAAAATGAGACGGAAAACAAAACTGCCCTATGAGTCGTGGGCCAAATTTCTGCGACTCATTTTTGACATTATTTTATTTCTTGTTTGTTATTTTAGCAGATTGTTTTATTTATTTTCGTTATTTGTGGAGCGCACATGTACCTGTATGGTTGCTAAGGTAAACAGACAAACTATTTGAATTCGACTAAAGCCCGAACCACACTACTCTCGTGTGTGGTGTGGAGTAGTGTGTCGCTGTCATTCCAATGTATTTCATAGATTTCGACACAACACATCACACGATACAAATATGGGTCTACGCATATGAAATATATTAGAGCGATAGCGACACACTACTCCCCAACACACCACACGAGAAAAGTGTGGTCCGGGCTTTACTTTCGCATGAAAGTGAATTTCAAAATAGGGCTGATTATTTAAGTATTCGAAATAGTTAATTCAATCTGAGTTGATTCATAAAGTGGTAAGTGTCACAACTGTCGCAACTGTCACAAAAATATGCCTAAATATACATATGTTTTATTACCTACTACAAAAATAAATGTTTATCAAACTGATAATTTGAGGAAGTAAGGGGACAAAATCTGATTAATTTTAAAATGTATGCTGAGCCAGAATTGAAAATTTAATGTTGACGTCACAACTGTAACAGCTTGGTATTTCAAAACTTAATCTTGCTGTCCTTCAATTCATTTCGTGGGTTAAAATTACAGTTTGCCATTATTTTTCTCTCAGTATATGTCAGTGTCAAAACAAAATTTAAAAAAGTAAAAAATACATTGGCCCGTTTTTTAAATGTGGAATTGGCATACAAATAAAAAAAAATGAAAAAAAAAGAAGTTATTAAGATTTTTATTTTTTTCATTTCAGGTTCATAATTCCATATTTCTATATCGTTGAGCATATGAAGACGCATGGCTATACGGAAGAGGACGGTGCTCATTTGATTTCGATAATTGGTATCTTTAATACAATTGGTATGATTGTACTTGGTTTTATAGGCGATCGTCCATGGCTGAATGTAAATATTTGTTATGCTGTCTGCATGGTTTGTAAGTATTATTTTGAAATTCTATTAAGACGAAAAAAATGCAAATAACATGCAATTTCCAATTAAATAGACCCTATAGTTTAGAAAATATCTGTAGCACTAATTTTAACACAATTTGTATCTAATATTCTAAAACTTTATCTTAAATTCTTTTAATTTCAGTATGCGGCATCTCAGTTGCCTTAATTCCAATTTTTGTTAAAAGTTATATATCGCTTATTGGGCTTTGTATGCTGTTTGGCCTAACCTTTGCGAGTTCTTTTTCGTTTACACCCAGTATTTTAGTGAGCCTGGTGGATTTGGATGATTTTACATGTGCATATGGTTTGGTGCTATTGGTGCAAGGACTTGGAATTATTGTTGGTCCACCATTGGCTGGTTTCATCTATGAAGTTACACTAAGGTATGTACACAACTACCAATTTCTAATTCAAAAGCCCTAACAAAAAATAAATAGTTAAATGCGTTATTTCAATTAAATAAAATGCCACTTTACACCCAAATTCTGAGTTCCACTTATTGTGAACTCACACATGACGAAAGT
The DNA here is from genome assembly GCA_932273885.2 of Leucozona laternaria. NCBI lineage: Eukaryota > Metazoa > Arthropoda > Insecta > Diptera > Syrphidae > Leucozona > Leucozona laternaria. Next base: position 28,922,117 of record OW026368.1, on the reverse strand, counting down.
GAATTTAAATTTGTGTGTTCACACAATTCGTTCGAAATGCTTATTTTGAATTGGAATTTAAAAATGAAAATGCATGTTCTGCATTTCGGTTCATTCCATTTTCTGAACGTATTCAATATTGTTTGTTACCGCTTTTGTGTATTATTTGTAAAATTGGTGCAGTGACAGTTAATTTTGTATGTATTTCTTGATGCAAAATGAAAGCAAAATTCATATTTTGATTGTTTTATGTTTGCTTAGAATTTTTTTTGAGAGAAAACATAAGAATAAAGGCTCTCCCAAACCAACGCGAAACATTCGGCGCGACAGCGAAACTTCCGCCTGTCTTAATTTATTTACATGGAGATTAATGGGAGCACCCACACTGGCGCGATGCAAATCTTCGAATATTATTCAGTCGTCGCATATTCGCGCGAATGTTTCGCGTTGGTTTGGGGCAGCCTTAAAGGCTCTCCCAAAACGGCGCGAAACATTCGTAGCGATTATAAAACGACCGAAGAATGTTCGAAGATTCGCATCGCGCGCCAGTGTGGGTAATCTCACTAATCTCCTTGTAACTAAATTAAGACTGGCGAAAGTTTCGTTGTCGTTCGGAAATATTTGCGTTGGCTTGAGAGAGTAAGGCTCTCAGCATACGAACATAAGAATAAACAATTCATATTTAGGTACTCACGTATCTAATATTAGAATTTCCTGCAAAATTGTTCGTCTTATTTTCCATTTTAATCCGCAGTATAATTTAACTTAACAAAACAATTCAATACCTTCAATTGTGACAGTTCGAAGTAATTTCGATATTTTTGAAAACGATCGAATTATAGAAGTGACAATGGACTTCCATTTCGAGTGAATTTAAAAATCGAATTCAATTCGATGTCTTTTGAAATGCAGAACATATGTGCTGTCTAACTAAGAAAGCACTTAAACAATAATGGAAATTATTTTTGAATTACGTTTTCAAGTTAGACAAGGTTAATATATACGACTGTTAGTAGTTTGATATTTACAATAATTCGTATTTGGATATGCAATGCCCAATGTTCGAAGTGAACTCCATATATATTTGCTATCCTCCAAGCTGTGGTTAGATACCGCTAAAAAGGCTACACTGTAAGAAAAGATTGACGACCATATATTGCCAGGGAGAATTCTCAGAATTTTATTTCTTACCCTGGAAGTCTAAGAACCATTGATTCTGTGTCCTATTATGAAAACTCGACCACCAGTCAAGTGAATCTTCTGATTTGACAAGTTTGACATATTTGAGATAAACGTGTCACCTTATCTGAAACAAGACCTTTATATAACAACAAATGTTGTCCACTAGGCGCTCACAATACAGGTAAGTATTAGAACAAAATAACGGTAGCTGAGGAGAAGTGAAGGAGAATTCCATTATATTAAAAATTTCATGGCAGAATATAGCAATTTTATAACTTTACGACGAAATATACGGATATCCTTAAAAATTTCGATAATAAATAAGAACTTTCAATTGGCCTCAGCAATTAAGTGACTCCAAACCGTAAGTCCTGTCAATCGTATAGGCAATGGCCAAGCTAGGCTAGGATGCTCTTACTGGAGCATATGCATTCAAAATTAAATGAGCCGGCAAAACTATTACCCAATTTAAGATTAGAACACTTTATTTGGAATTTTCGAAATCTCGGCTATAATGAAAGAACGAGACTAGAGACATGCCAATTTATAACTGTTATAACAGTTTTTCGTCATTAAAATTGGGCGTACGTTAACGCGCTTCGCGCTACTTGAAAAAAAAAACTCTGGTATGCCCACCGATGGAGGGCCCTAGACCTGCGGGGCCGCATAAACAGTACTTTTATACACCAAAACTGTTATAATTGGCATGTATAGAGTAATTTCCATAATGAAAACCCTTTTAAAAATCAATATAAAATATTTCCAGTTTAATATTCCAGAAATATTAACGAACATTTTTTATTTTTTTTTACTTACAGATGGGATGATTCCTTCTACGCCTCTGGATTATTCATAGCACTATCCGGATTTCTTGCCTATTTGATTGAATTTTTCGAAAGAAGAGAGAAGCGTCTCAAAGGAAGTGATAGTGATTCTTAGGAGCACAAAGGCAGTCTATATATATATTTTTGTAGTACATTAGGCTTATCTTTACTTTATTTCGTCTACGGAAATTTTTTTTATTTTTTGTTGTCCAAATTAGAACAAAATTAAAAATTATTTTTTATCTGATATAAGTTTAAAAAAATTGAAAATTATACTTAAAAAAAATTACATACCTACATATATTTTTTGGACAGTGCATCACTGCCCTTCGGACAACAACATAGAAATCATAAATTTCTAACCGAAGAACAAAATGTTAAATAAAAAAATCGAAATTATAACTTTAACAAAAATTTATATCTACCAATAATAAATAACAATAATAGTTTTTAAAACTAAAAATTAAAATCATAATATTGCCGATATACAATCATCTCGAAAGTCGATTTACTAATTATTTGTTTGAGATATTTGATTCTCAAAACAGCACCATTTTATACTGTCAAAATATGAAAAGTAATTAAAAAATAAAAATTAAAACAAAAGATGTAACTAATATTTCTTTTTTTAAATAAAATACCTAAATACTTGAAAATTTCTAATGCACAAATTTAAATTCAATAACTAAATCATAAGAGTTGACATTGTATAAAATTATCAATGAAAATAGAAATAACTTCTTTTTTTTGTTCAAACATTCATTTGCATTAAACAATATCAGTAGAAAACAAAATGTTAATTTCTTTTTTTGTAAATGTTTCTCTTTTTTATGTTTTTGTTTTTCCCTAATCATCTCTCTCTATCTTCCTATATACTTACATACAAACATTGCAGTTAATTACTACACGATACATACAAACCTAAAATTTTCAAAGTATTATTAATTCTTAATGTTAGTTCACAATAAGTTGTAATAGCTTTACTGTATAAATATTTAAAATAATGAAAGTAATTTCAATTCTTAAGATAAATTCTTATGTTTTTTCTTTTTTTAAGATTAAAAGTTATTTTGTTTTTAAATCATTTTATTTCTATTTTCAGTTAATATTTAAAAATTAAAATTACTCATAAAATCAAGGTTAAACAGAAACATATAAATTAAATTTAAGACTACGAAGTTGATAACGAGATTGTAATAGAAATAAAAATCTAAATTAAATAATAGCATAAATAAATTATACAAATGTGTTTGAGTTTTACTTACCGCATCAGTGACTGATCGAATGAGTGCCATCAGTGATCGAATGAACGAGTAAAACCTATGGGGATGATGGCTCCATAACGTGAGCGGTAATGCCAAACTCACATAATTCAGTCACGTATTACTCGATAACTGATGCGGTAATTCGGCCCCTGTTTACGTGAATGTCAAATTGGTTTGGGATAAGGAAGTTCACCCGACGGATAGCAGAATGGGAAGGTAGAGCGAAAGGGTGAATCGAAAGTACGATTCACGTGAAATAGCAAAATAGGGCTAATATATTCTTATAATGACGTCTATTCCATACAAAATACATCATTTTAAAATTTAAAAGCCTGTTTAGTAAAGGGTCCGCCATCTAACGTTTTTTTTTTTTCAACTAGTGCTTATTTCGTGAATGGTAACACTTAGCTCATGTCTGATTTGACAGATAATTAGTCTTATCCTTCCGCTAAACGAATATGGTTGTGTATACGCTTCGCTAAGTGGGCCTGCGATAGACTTAGAGAAGATGCCGATTTTGCCAAAAAATCATCTTTTCAGATGAAGCTCATTTTGATCTTGGCGGCATTTGGGGCACAGAAAACCCGCACGCATACATTGAAAAGCCGATACACCCAAAACGAGTCACTGTTTGGTGCGGATTTTGGTCCAGAGGCATAATTGGGCCATTTTTCGAAAATGAGCAAGGAGTGGCCTTTACAGTCAATGGCGATCGTTATCGGGCCATGTTGAACGAATTTTTGTTTGTTTGAAGAGGAGGATATTGGCAACATTTGGTGTCAACAGGACGGCGCTACGTGCCACACAGCCGAAGCTACACTCGATGTTTTGCGCCATTTTCAAAAAAAAAGAAGTTATTTGGCGGACCCTTTATTTGGCCAAACTTTGAGTGTGTTGAATTCGAATCCGAAGCTACAAAATTCCAACACATCACTTCTCTGAACGACCATTTATGCCCACTGTGCGCCGACGTGTGGTAGAGCGAGAGAAATTTACTTTTCACAAATCGGAAAGCTTTTTATCGTTCTGTTTACTTAGTTGGTGTGTGTTATATTTTGTTTACTTTAAATATGTGTACTGTCAAAATTTTGATTTATGTTAAGTTCTTCTCACTTGATAAGAAATATTTTGTTTCATCTTTATCGTATGGTTATTTTTTTAATTTTCAGCGCCATCTATCGGACAACTTGTGATTAACATGCACTTCTCACTTCATAACAAATATAGTATCAGCACTATTCTGTTAAACGTTCGCGTGAACATTTGCATTCTGCTATTCGGGGGAAGGAAATGATTGTTCCATAATGCGTATAAATATAAAATAAGAATATAAATCAAATAAAAGACACTGATATTCAGCCCTATTCTGCTAAACGTTTGCGTGAACATTGGCATTCTGCTATCAGCGGGAAGGAAATGATTGTTCCATAATGCCTATTAATTGCGATAAAAATAAAATGAATGCAATGAAATTCCCTTTAGAATTTCAAAAATAAAGAACTGGTTAAGATTTGCATTCGAAAGACATAAGTTTTAAATAAATGATTTGAAGAAAATTGAATAAAACATTCACGTGAATCGAAAGATTCGATCGAATCGTTTAGCAGAATAGGGTTGATTCTCTTTAGAATTTCAAAAAAAAAAGTACTGAATCAGAATTGCTTTATTCACATTCACGTGGATCGAAAGTTTCGATCGAATCGTACCTATAGCAGAATAGGGCTGTATGTGTAAGTTTCAGCTTATTCAGTGAGTTTTTTTCAGTTCTATCTAATTTTTATATTTTGAAGTTCAGTGCCATCTATCGAATAACTTGAAAATTTTTGATTTACGTGCACATTACAATTAATACCGATTATATTGTGAAAGTTTCTCCTTCCATTTTTCAAACTGATGGCTGTAAAATATGTCAGAAATATTCAATATAAAACAACGAATACCCGGAGCCAACAAAGCTATACAGCCCTATTCTGCTAAACGATTCGATCGAATCTTTCGATTCACGTGAATGTTTTATTCAATTTTCTTCAAATCATTTATTTAAAACTTATGTCTTTCGAATGCAAATCTTAACCAGTTCTTTATTTTTGAAATTCTAAAGAGAATTTCATTGCATTCATTTTATTTTTATCGCAATTAATAGGCATTATGGAACAATCATTTCCTTCCCGCTGATAGCAGAATGCCAATGTTCACGCGAACGTTTAGCAGAATAGGGCTGATAAAATCAAGTACGAGATAGCCAGTCGTGTATTACATCTTATATTCATTGCAATTCTTTCACATATTCAACTTGAACCATAAATCAGAAAATAATAATAAACCTTGAAATATAGGTATAAAAAAAAAACAATTTCATTTGAATAATTGTATTTTATTGGTTTAATTTGTATATGTACGCGTGTGTGTGTGTGTTTTACATTTATTTATATAAATACTATACATAATTCTTTTACATTATTTTTATTTTACTGAAAATATTCAATTAATCTTAATCCTTCCACTTTATCAAATTTATTTTTTTTTTCTAATTTTAAAATAATATTATAAATTAGAATATAAATCAGTGTATATGTTATGAAGTTTACTTATAAATATTATCATAAAAAAATAAAAGAATAAACAAAAAAAAAAATATAACAGAAAAAGCACGCAATGCAATACAAATGTGTTGTTTTTTTTTTAGTGATTTTTATAGATTCTAGACAAGCAGTCTAAGCTTGGTAAAACCCTACAGAACAAGAATATTTTTTTAAACTCCATTGAAAACCATGTAGAAGAGGAGAGTTAATCGAGGAAGAAATAAAGAAAGAAACAAAAATAAAACAAAACAAAACCACAGGTCGTGTTGATTTTAAGAATAAAACATCAAATTTTGAAACAAACAACAATTAAATTGCACAAGTAAATTCAATTTTCCAAGAATCTCATATTAACCTGATACATAGTACGACATAATAGTTTAAGTTTAGTAATTCTGTTAATAAAATTTAGCAACAGAGCTTTTCGTTTGGAATAAGTTTTTTTTTTACCATAAAAACAATTGTTTTAATGTTCGCATTTAAGTTCTCTTGTATGCGTAGTCTTTTATTTTTCTTTTAAATTTTAGGTGCTTACCAATGCAAATTAATATGTATAAAAAAGAAAATAATTTTTTTGTTTGTATTTTTTATTATTTTACCTTAAACTGGAAGTAATTTATGTTTTTAGTTGAAAATTTTCACACAATTGTATTTTTATTTAATGTTGACTTTATGTTTTGAAATTTTTGGTTTTGTTTTTTTTTTGTATGTTTTATTTGTTATTGAAAAAATAAAGTTGTAGAAAAATAAAATGACAGTGCTACTTTTAACAACAACTGCCTCCAGCTGGACCACCTTGACTTCCAGAGCCAGGCAAAGCCGGATTTGTCGGGGAATGTTGCTGTCCAATTTTGATTCCATTTGCCTGAGATAATGTGATGCAGAAATTAAATTAATCACAAACTATAGGAGAAATTAATATATGTATGAAGATCAAACCTCGTTATTGATATCAAAGACACCCTCTTGAATTTTTTCATAAATCTCCTTGGCGGTATTAATGAAAGCTTCCTCGACGTTGGCAGCAGTTCTGGCCGAAGTCTCCATAAACACAAGTCCGTGTTCACGAGCAAAAGCTTCTCCTTCTTCCTTTTTCACTTCTCTTCGTGAATCTAAGTCACTGTAAAAATTAAATTTAATATTTTTAAACATAATTTAGATTATTTGTTTTAACAAAAAAGCATACAATATTATTGATAATAGTAATTATTTAAATTATATGCCTATGAAACCTAATGATGGGAAATAATTTTGTATGTATGTATGTTTTTATCAAACTCAAGAGCTGGAACATTTTAATCATGACTGTATTTAAAAGAATTTCAATCATTCAACTGAGCACTATAAAAAAAAGAACTAATAAGAACATCAGTTGATGAATCATAATAAAAATTCAATTCGCGATCGATGGACTTTAATATGATGGCATACATAACTGCGTTGAGCAAAAACGAAAAAAAAACCTACCAAATTACCGCTAGGAAAAAAGTTAATTTTCCAATTTGAAAAAAATCGATTTCCCTAGTTTTTGCATGCAATTACAATTGTATACAGTGACTCACTTTGTTGTTTCAATATTTTATCTCACTCTTTCATTCATAGGGTTAAATTTTCGGGTTTAAGGAATGTGGATTAAATGGTCGGGTTTAAAATTAACTTAACACCATGATTTACACCCCCTGTAGTAATTCATTTGTGTTGCAGAGAAACGACTGCAAATGCTGGTCATATTTTAAAGATAACTCACGATTTTTTTTTCTCGATCTTTAAGCTGTTGCATGTAAGCTACAATTGCTTTACTATTGTCAATAATGAGTTAAATTGGTATTCTCATTAGGTTTACAGATTGCTAACCCAGGGCGAGATCTGATTGATTTTCAAGGGTCACTTTTAGGCAAGATATTTTCGAAATTGAGTGTGAAATAGAGTAAAAAAAAAAAACAAAAAAACTGGGATCCGATTTTTAAAATTCTTTTTGTGTTTAAAAAGTTCTGTTTAGAGCAGGGCTCGGCAACTCAATTCAGTCCAGATGATAAAAATATTTCATACGAGAGTGTACTGAGTATGTTGCAAAGGGTTGGCTGGTCAATTATACATCAGTGGTAAAACAGCAACCCAGCTTTTTTCCTCAATTCTCTTTACAAGTCCTTTTTCCTTACCTATCATTGCTGGGACAGCGTCAGTAGAAATAGACAACATTTTATTATAACTTTTATTTGCTTTTGTCATGAAGTCTTCTCCACGAAGAAGACTAGAACAAAAATGGGCATCTGTTCCGCATCAGTAATATCGTAAGATTTTTCAAGTGCAAGGGCTTAGCTGGGTGCATTATGCAAAAGTTCGAGCAAGCTGCTTTTATTTCTTCAACCAAAATTTCGGTTTTTAATAGTTAGTCTTTTTTTAATACAGTATTTAATCGAATTAGAACTGAACTGACCGCTGTCCGCCAGTTGCTGAACCCTGGTTTAGAGGATAGACTTAGAAGTTAGATTTAGGGCTGAACATAGCTATTTATAGGGTGAAATAGGGTACAAACGAAATTATAGTAGTTATATGATTTTGAAAATTCTTGTTTAATTTGCTAGTTATTTTTCAAAATTGAGATATTTATGGGGTTAAATAGGGTAATCAAACAAAGAAATGGAATACAATTTTAAAAATTCCATTTGTATTTAAAAATGGACTTAGATCACTTACGGATCAGATATTTTTCAAATTTGTCCAAAATCACTTGGCACGTTAAGGTCCAGTTTTTCAGAGCGAGATTAAAGTTAAACCCGAGTTAATTCATCAAATTTGGAGAGTTTTTCCTGTTTTATCCACTAAAAAACTGCTTTCTCATTTAACTGTGTGTTAATTTACTTCTACAGTTAACTAGCTCTGGGGGCTTATTACATAAAACGAATATCGTTTGTAAGGCCGCGTATTCGTTAAATCGCGATTACGAGTAACGAGTATCGTAAAAAAAAACGATACTCGTATTTTATAAACGAGTGCCTTCAGCTGTCGTATTGGCTGGCTTTCGTTTTGAATTTGTTGTCAACATTGTATTTTGGTTTGGTTTTGTGTTGTTTTGAGTGAGGTAAGGAAAAATGTAAGAAAAATAATAAATGTAGTATGATTGCATTTTTGTTTTTTATAATCGCACTACGCGCTGATTTTCGTTTCGCTGGGCTTCGTTTTTTCTGCCGTGCGTTTCGTAATCATAATAAGGGCCCTGGTTTAACTCATCACTGAAAAACTGGCGGTCAGAGAAATTGAAATAAAATTCTATTTGTTCTGGTTTTTTATCTTGAAAATATTTTGCGTACTCGTTCAAGGTTCAATTTTACCATTTGAATCATTTAACGCATAATTTTTAAAACGCATGGGGGTCGCGGGGCTCAGCGAAAAAACAGGCTGGTAAAAGCTACACAAAATAAAATATATAGACATAATATTAATAAATAATTCTGTTAAATTTTATAATTTTATTACGAAGCTTACAATTGTCTACTGTGCAACGCCGAGGCGGTTCAGCTAAACAGCACTATCACGAATTCCATCGTAACCGGAAACTTACTACGAATCCCGAAAAAAACTACCACAGAATCCATCGAAGTGGAAAATCTCGTATAAATTGCATTTACGAACGGATTCGGTGATAGTTTTTTTGTCGCGGGTTACTCCTTCCAGTTCTGTTCACCACGTAGTAAACAGTGAACTAAAAATCAGAAATTTCACGAAATATACATACTCTCTACAACTTTTGTAATCTTTTCGTTGTCACAGTTTCCCTAAAATAAAACTCACTGTGAAATATCTCGTTAGATAAATCCTTTTTTTCCGTGAGATTAAGAGGAAAATGAAAAAAAAAAAAAAACAAATTTTGTATCATTATTTAGATAGACGCTGCAATAGAATATATGAAAACTAATACCACGAAATATTATTATCAACATTCTGATTGATTTCGAGTTAATTTTCATCAAATATGCACATACGAAAATGGAAACTGTTTACTGCTACAATAATTCTTATTAATTTCTAATCGACTTACTCATTTAAAAAAAATGAAAAAAAAAATAAATTAATTTAGATTGTACTTCTATTGAGAATATGGTTTTAACTTACCTTTTATTACCAATTAGCATAATAACCATATTTGAATTCGAATGTTGCCTGGCATCTTCTAACCAAGTTGTCAAATGGTTAAATGTCTCGCGTCTGGTGATGTCATATACGAGCAATGCACCGGCAGCTCCGCGATAATAAGAACGTGTAATCGATCTGAAATTAATTAAAAAAAAATAATGTAGAATTTCTTAAGCCAATGAGCTCCTCTTTGTCTTTGCGCTATTTATCGATAGGCAAACAAATTTGCTTATCAATATACATATAGGTATTTTGTACATAATATGTAGGCCATCATTTTGATAATTTTCATTAAAACCAATTTTAATCACCTAAATGCTTCCTGACCAGCAGTGTCCCAAATTTGTAGTTTGATTTGTTTGCCATCGATTGTTATCATTCGTGCTCCAAACTCAACACCAATAGTTAGATCATGAACGGGCTGGAATCGCTTGTCGGTGAACTGCAATAACAGGCATGATTTGCCTACACCTGTGGAATGGAAAAGATAAGTGTTCAAGTGTTAATCGATGAAAACTCATATGACGAAAAAGGAACATTTAATTGTGTTTGCATTTTATCGAATCGTACCCCTATGTAATCTGGAATAACAGTTTATAGAAATACCTTCATGTTTTATAAAGAATTATGCAAGATAGTTTAATGGTAGGCACGCAGGTGTAAGTTTGATTTGAGAAGTAGCCGACGTTAAAAATCAGAATGTACGAATCCTGGCAGAGGTCAATATAATTTCGAATGCGCAAATGAAAATATATATTTTTTCAACAATGAATGAATGCTTCGTCTAAATTAACCAATTCGATTAGTATAGACGTTAGAATCTTAATGTAAAAAAAAAACTGTTTTTAACTATATTTCACTTTAGCACGAAATAACTTTTCTATAAAAAATGGCATCAAAAAGTACTAATTTTCCCTTTCAATATTAAAGTTTTAGTTTTTGTCTATCCTACTTAATTCTCGAATAACCATAAATTTCAAGTTAGGATTTCACCAAGATGCCATAACGATTTTTGGGGAGAATTGTTCGAACATCTCACCAAAACTGTGGCAATTGAACGATTCTCGCTTAGGACATCTAAAACCTTTCAAAAGTTATAATCTGGTGTCGGCAAGGAAAAAAATGTTAATTTTTTTAGTAGCCCAATAACCGCGGCAGTGATACGCAGTGGCATTTTATTTTAATTTTTTAATACGTGCTTCACTGAGTATTGTTATGTGCGTAGTAGCAGAGGATAAAGAACAAATTGGACTGTTTGTAATCGATCAAAATAAAATACACGCGGTTTTATTTTGTTGTACAAATTATAGGGGGTGTCATATTTAATAAAATAGGTACTTATGGGGGATGTTTTAACAAAATTAATAAGATGTTATCCAGAAATCTTTGCTACTGCTTCTGTTTATGGCTTTCTTAAGCGTTTGTGTGCATTTTAATTTTAATAGTTCCTATTTATACGTGTGCATAATAAACAAAGATAATGATTCTTATTGTGGGGACAGACTTTTAAGTGACAATGCAATAATTAATCATCAACATTCGAGTTGTTCGATTGAACCTAAGTTAAACCACGGTATAATAGTAGGTATAAAAGTCCTCTTCGTCAGTAGTGATAAGGAAATCATCCCCATAATATACGGGGGAGTCAGATATAAAAGTTGTACACTTAACTACACCCCGATTTATTGGTCATATCACACATACGAAGAAAAGAAAACTGAAGTGAAAGCCAAGCAAACAAAATAACAAATATAGAAATCGCAGACAAAAAATTAAACCAAGCATAACCGAGTACCTATATTTTTCCCAAGATCATTTTGCAACTAAAATGTGCTGAAATAAACGAATTTCTGTTGTGATTTGGAAGCGTGACAGCTGTTTAGTCATGTTGAGTGAATTTTATTTCCTAAAACAAAAACGGCAGGCGCAAAGGGCACTTTTTCGTCTAACAATAGATATGGGGGTGTAGGTACATCGTACAGAGAAGTCAAGGTATGGCAAGGCCATGGAACGCAAAGCATCCCCACAAGTAAAGGGAAAAATCGATTTTTTTCGCTCGTCCATCTGACGAAGTAAAAACTTTATGACGACGACAATGAATTAGACGTCGCCGTTTCGTTGTTTGTTGGATTCCCTGTGGCTGCCCTGCTGCTAATCTCTCTCGCTGAACTTACCAGTATCTCCAATGATGATGTATTTGAACAAATATGCGTAGGACATTTTTCGATTTAGTTTCTTTTGTTTTCTCCTAAATCAACGAAAACACAATGAAAATTTTCCAGAAAGCAAATTACACAAATTAATTACGCACTACAAGTTATAAATTGATAGCTAGTTGCAAATTTTTTCTTTCTTTATTTTTCAACGATGACGATGGTAAACAGCAGTTTTTTTCCTAATCAAGCAGAAGTTGTATCAGACAGAACAGCAACGAAGAATATCTTTTTCTTTCTGTTTTTTTTTGGATCTTGTAGGGAGTTTGGGATCTTTTTCTCACTTTTTTTCTTTTGTCATCGAGATTTCAGAAATTATAGGAAAGCATCTGTCAAAAATGTGGGAAGTTATAATACTAAAGGGAAATTAATGAGTGACATCTAGGTATGAGAAAAACAGAAATTATTCATAATGCGAAAAAGGTGCTAAGGGGAAAATGAGTACGTATAGTAGGTGTGTTTTTTGCAAGCACGAAAGAAATTTGTCTAAAAAAATGATATCGCGGATTAACGACGACTTCACAGAAAAAAATGGTTTATCCATACAAACTATCGATAAAAAAGTATATAATTCATGGCGGTAACTTTTACTGCTGCAAATTTTATTGCATGCAACTTTTCTTGCTGCAAATTTTAAAGGCTGTCCCAAACCAACGCGAAACATTCGCGCGAATATGCGACGACAAAATAATGTTCGAAGATTCGCATCGCGCCAGTGTGGGTGCTCCCATTAATCTCCATGTAAATAAATTAAGACAGGCGGAAGTTTCGTCGTCGCGCCGAATGTTTCGCGTTGGTTTGGGGCAGCCTTAATGCTGTAACTTTTCTTCCTGCAACTTTTATTGCTGCACCTTATATTGCATGCAACTTTTATTGCATGTTACTTTTATTGTATGCAACTTTTATGGTATGCAAGTTATTTTGCTGCAACTTTTAGGCCAGGCGCGCACATGCAACTAAACAGTTTGGTTTCGATTTTGAGCACTCGGGATTATATGAGAGTCCGCCGGTTTATGTGCGCGGACTCTCATATAATCCCATAGTGCTCAAAATCGCAACCAAACTGTTTAGTTGCATGTGTTGCAACTTGACTTGCTGCAACTGCATTCCTCCGTGCTTTAATTAAGCTTCATTTATTTTCTTTGTTGTTGAGAGCAGACAAAATTGTTCCATTTATTGTTGTTGTTTGGTTGTACTTCGCCACCTCCAAGAACACGATTAAAAACGTAAAACAAAACTTACCCTATTTTGCAAAATATATAAACATGCCATCTGTTTCTTACAACGAGCAACGTACAATTATAGGAACTTAACTGAAATTATTTCGCCCCTCTAGGTTGGCCATTTTGTTTGCTTTCATGCAAAAAACAAAGCGAGACAGTTACATTATAAAGACCAGATAGACAGAGAGGAGAAAAAAACATTAAATATAGTTGTCAAATATTTTCCCTCATCTAAACGAATTTTTTTTGGGTACCCGAATCGAAACTGAAATCAAAGCGATTTTCATATTAACCATGAAGATGGCCGACGGCTCGACTATTTTACGAAGAAATAGACCTGGAACCAAAGCGAAGGTATTTCTAATTTGCAACAAAGCATTATCTATCCGAATCATAGAATTCCAAATGATCCGATTTGTCCCGATAATCGATTTGTGAAAGTGCAGAATCGCGTCAACATTTTTTGGGGCTTGGTTTTTTCTTCGATTTGTGTAGCTACTTTAAGGGGGGTGGGAGAACCAGTAGCAACGCTCAGTGGAGTAGCAAAAAGGAGATGTCAACCCTTGAGAAAGCAGATTTTCCCCCATTTTCCTTACTTTTTGTTGCTGTATTCAGCCAAATTCCTCTTGTTTAATGTCCTCGTCCTCGCCTTTTTGTGTAGTGATGATATGATTAATGAGTGAATCCCTGTGTTTATGACCACCATCTGTGTGAAAAAGTATCCAGCCTCGCATGTTAAGCAATATTTGGACATGAAGGTATCTCTTATTTTATTTCGTTGTTTTTCTACTTTTAGGACTTCTGCCGCTGGCCAGATGAGCCCCTGGATGAAATGGACAGCACACTCGCTGTACAGCAATACATTCAGCAGCTAATCAAGAGAGACCCATCGAATGTCGATCTGATTTTAACAATGCCCGAGGCACAAGACGAAGGAGTCTGGAAATACGAGCATTTGCGGTATGTACAAATTTTGTAAATAGGTATAAAATTTTCACTCTTCGTGATTTCAAATTTGTTCAATCAATTGATTAACCCGTCAAATAAGCGGCAATAATTGAAGAAACAATGAAAGGAAACCATTGAAGTTTATATATTTTTTTTGTTAGAAATTTATGCAAGTAGGGTGATAAAAAAAAATAATTATGGTAAAATTCATTCCTACTACTACTTATGGATATAAGGGGAAGGGGATTTCACAATTTTATTCTGCTTGATTGAGCAGATGAATAAGGGCAAGAACACTGTCGCCAGTGACTCAAATCCTATGAACACTCAGTTTTGCCCCTTCCCAGTCTGACTAGATTATATAGGTGTATACCTATGGAGATATATTTGATTATCTTGAAAGCTTAGGTTGGTATTTTGACTATAAACAAAATAAAATAATGTGTACCTACCTGTAACAAATCATACGAACGTTAATTGGGCAGAAAATGTGTCGTTTTATAAAGGATTCTTTGGCATACATGTTTGCATGCCGAATTTGAGCCGTGACTCCATAAACAAAAAGTTGGAAGATCGAAGATCCATTCAATTAGGTAGTTGGCTTATAGGTTGCTTTCGAGAAACCTTTATCAAACAAGGTTATCTCCTTGCATTGCTAAGAAGCTCTTCTATGCTTTATGAGCATCAGAGCATAAAATTCCTTTTATATTGAAGAACCAACGCATTTACCATAAAAATGTATTTGTTAAAACTAAATTATGCAGCAATGTATGAGTTTGAATATGATACACTGTATACCTAAATTTTTTGAATAACAACATCTATGGTCGACCGGACTCATAATCGAGAATCTCGAACGAATAAACAACTTTCTTACAAAATTGTTGTAAATATGTTCACATACTTATATATATGTAGACACAAATAAATATTAATTTATTTTGAACAGCAGACAAAATTGTTGATAAATGTTTCTTAAAAATAATTATTTTTACGTTATCATCATAGTTTTTTTTTTTTAATTTTTAGGCAATTCTGCATGGAATTAAATGGTTTGGCTGTGCGTCTTCAGACCAATTGCTTTCCGACATCATGTACACAGATGACAGCAACCGAACAGTGGATATTCCTATGTGCTGCACATAAAACACCAAAAGAATGTCCTGCCATTGATTATACACGTCACACATTAGACGGTGCTGCATGTTTATTAAATAGCAACAAATATTTCCCTAGCCGGTAAGTCAACAAAAATACTTTCCACTAAAATAAATTCCAATTGATACTTATTACATTTTTTTTGCTCTGATATCCTCAAAAACAGGGTCTCGATAAAAGAATCATCAGTTACTAAATTAAGTTCGGTTTGTCGTCGAGTGTATAGGATTTTTTCGCATGCATATTTCCATCATCGGAGGATATTCGATGAATTCGAGGCTGAGACATTTTTATGCCACCGTTTTACGCATTTCGTTACCAAATACAATCTCATGTCAAAAGAGAATCTAATCGTCCCAATTAATGAGGAAGAAAATTCAACGCCTGGCGAAAGTGAAGCTTAAAAATTAAAATAAAACAAAAAATTGAACAACAAATAAAACAACATAAACATAATTAAAAAAAATAAAAACAAACATCATATAAATATACAAAAATATACAAATACAAAAATAAGGTCCGATCCCCTGCTATTGGTTTTCATAAAAAAAAAACATAAAATTTTATTTTGTTTCCAAAGCAACATTCAAACTGTTGTTGAAATTCTTTTCTAATTCTAAAGCCGATGGAGGTAAAAATAATTTTGACAAGTAAAATTTGATTGAAACTAAAACAAAAAAAAACAACAAATAAATTGATGACAAAATACAAATTTTAACTTAAAATTAAACAAAAAATTAAAAAAAAAAAAGGAAAGAGAATGCAACTTTCCTGAGACATCTTTATGAACTTCAATGGAAAAAGAGAACGATGTTTTCTTAGATGATCAAAGCTTAAAGAAACACATTTTTTAACAATTAATTTCATTATTACTTAACATTACCCATTGTATTGTATTATTATTATTCTGAATATTATACAAATTGATTATTTTTATTAATAATAATTAGTAGTTAGTTTGCACACACACACATACAAACTTTAAAATTTATTTGCATTTTTTTTTTGTTTTTAATATTTTTTTTTCGAATTGGTAGATGTGGATGGTTTTTGAGTCTTCACTACGGTAAAGCTGTGCAGTAAAAAAAATCGAGAACTGGCATTTTTCAGAGGTGAAGCAATAAGAAGCTAAGGCCTATTTGGTGAAACGAAACTTAAGAATTTATATTCAGCAAAAGAGCTTATGTGACAGTTGTCACATTTGCTCTTAAGTTGAACATTAATATTTATGTTTCGCATTAGCAAACGGCTATTTATTTACTTTAAGACAATAGCCTTTAATATTAAGGAATTTTATTTCACGAGCAAAACATTCTACACTTTCAAAGTGAAGTAGATGGTACGATATTGCTATCGGAGGAGGGGTACTTAAGTATTCGTACGAAACCAGATCAACATAAGAAAACAGAATGCGTCCATGATTGCGGATTGTTTCTGTTCATCCAATTTTTGCTCCCGAAGGCATTTCACTTATTCTAAGTGTCAAAACGTTGCCTGTTAAAAAGCTTCAGGACTTCGGAGAGTGCTACATCGTGCAAAACCTCTATCAAATCTGTAAATAATGTTACAAGGGGCTATTGTAAATAAAATTTCCCTATATATGTTTCCAGCCTTCGAAAATTATGAAAGTGAGTGATGGTCGAAAGTTTTCCTCGGAATTTATTGGTATCGGCAATTTGGCAGTCATTTTAATATGCGAAATTCGAGCATACAAGGAGCAGTGGAAAAGTACTCGAGCTGTATTACGAATTACGAAAGCATCCATTCTCGTAAATCATAATTGGTTTACGTCATGCTTTTTTTCTTCGTAATACAGGCCCTGTTTCCAAAATTTTCGAAGGAGGGAAATATTCTCAGGATAATTTTATTCACGATAGCCCTTCCTTTAGGGTAGAATCACTTATTAAGCTGGTTGTTAGCTGTCGCTTTTGTATCTTAGTTTTTATTTATCAACTATTCTTTGCACTCTGTTAAGTGATTACAATAAAATTAAAGTTAGCTGAACGATAGAATTTAATTCGTACTCTAGTGATAAATTCAATTGGTCAATTTGGTTTCAAATTTAAAAAAAAATGTATGAGGCCCGTGTGTCACGGTTAAAATATGTAAACATCAACGCTCGTCCGAGTGCCGGAATTTTGTTATTGAACGTACCCAATATGCATAACGCAACCTATCCTAGGCCAAGGTCACGGAAGGAGAAAATATTATAAACCCTACCGCCGCCGACACAAATATTTCCACGTCAAAACTTAACTTTAACAATAAATTTAAAACCGTATTAAAGAGAGTGAATAATGTGGCTAAAAGTATCTGCAAGAAAGAGAACTGGGACTTAATTATTTTACTTCAAATTCACTTCACACAAGCTTTTTATTTTTTTTTCTGTTTATTAAGACATTTCCAAAAATTACAAATATAGGGTAGGAGTTATGTACACTTTTTTTCTAGTAAACTGCGATCGTACATACCCTATGAATTTCTCTTTATATCTACGTATAAACATTTCAAAGCATTAGGGACCTTTCCCCTGCTTTAGTTTATAGAATCGCATATAATATAGAATTACTACCTTGTTAAAAATAAATCGCCTCTAAATTTATTGGAGATTTATGCATTGGACGAAAGAGATGAAATCATTACTGTAACAGTGTTCTAACACCACTTCTGTTCTCTTTTTGCAACAGAGTGCGTGTTGATGAAGTGATCACGTAGCCTCGACTCTGCTTATTCTTTATTTATCATCATCACTGTTCAATGGATCAAGAAATTTTTTTTTGTAGATTTACATTTTTATTTGTTTAGATCAACCAATTTTTACTGAATTTTCAAAATTATTTAAACAAAAACAACAACCTATACACCATATATACTAAAATAAATAAAGTTTTTTCAAAAAAGCAATGATTTTTTATTTTTATTGTAATTAAATCCATTTATAGGAATTTTAATATAAAGATTAATGCATTTTGTATGTAAACAAATATATATATGAAAAGAATATTTAAAAAAACTGCATTTTTTGTATTACTGAATTAAACTAAAAAAATATGCAAACAATTATTTAAATGAAAAAAATATTTAAAAAAAAAACTGATTTTAAAAAATACTTAAATGGTGTCGATTATGGAGTCCTCTTAACTTGGTTAATGGT
Organism: Leucozona laternaria; assembly: GCA_932273885.2. NCBI lineage: Eukaryota > Metazoa > Arthropoda > Insecta > Diptera > Syrphidae > Leucozona > Leucozona laternaria. The sequence continues at coordinate 28,903,455 of OW026368.1, read as the reverse complement.
GACAATCCGTTTTTTTTTTATTTTATAAAAAAAATTAAAAACATTTAATAATTTGTATTTGCAATTTTGTATTCAAAGTTAATAGTGGGCTAGTCGCTTTTTTTTTCTTTCGTTCATCTTAATTTTCTTGCTTGCGTAGATTTGTAGAACAAGTTGTATTTGAATTGTTTTCGGATTCCAGTTTCTGGTTTTAGATAAAATGATTGAAATTTAATTAAGGGCTCCATTGGAAATTAATACAAAATTAAAAAAAAAAAAACAATAAAATAAACTGTGTGGATCCTCTAAAAGAATATAAGTATATAATGGTTACATGAACATAATATCAGATGAATATTGAAATAATAATAAAAACAAATCTATTATACACTCAATAATTTAAGATGAAATATTAAATGAACAATGATAATAAACATTTATGTATGTAATCAAATAGTATTGTGTTTTTTCTGTTTTGTTTAAGTTACTGAAATGTTTTGCAATTTTCTTTTAGCACAGACATGTAAACCTGGTTTTAAAACGTTCCTAAACAGTTCGTCAAAAATTATTCACTCATATTTAAATTGACTTTTCAGTAACTCAATGGGGGTTGTCGTGAATAAAATATCCCTAAGTTTGCCTCGGAATTTATTAGTATCGGGAAGAAATTTTCCGGAGGGAATTGGGCTGCCCTTTCAATGGACTTTTTGTACTACAGCTCATATAGTTCGCGGTTGTATCTTATCCTCCATGTGGCCTCGTCGGACAAATTACCAAATATATTTCCGACAGAGCTCATCAGCTTTTTTCGTACCAGATTCTGTGATAGTTTTTTTTTTCGGGATTCGGAAAGAATCCGATTACGACGTAATTCGTCACGTGATAGGGCTAAATGGTAAATGCAACGAAACACCTCACTAAATAGTAATAATTCACATTGGGTTTGGAAATCCAGACGCAAATGTATCTTTCTTTTCAGAAAAGAAATGTCATTCTGACACCAATCGACAATGCCATAAGAAGGTATTCAAAAACTTAAAGCATACAAAATTTGTTTTTATTTATTCTGTTATTGGTATAAACTGGTCAAATACACATAGAATAAATATAAGAATACAAATTCAAACAAAAACACACTCACGCTGAAGGCTAGGATTTTGTATTTTCTACAAACTTAAGCCGTAACTACAGTGAACCATTTTTATATAAATGTTAATTATTTGCTTAGGAATAGTTGTAAAAACCTGTTTCATCTTCGGATCAAGTTTTGTACTTGATTTAGAGAGAGAAAGCATGAACCACCGAAATCAGCGATTTAAAATCTTGACCCGAGTATGAACCACGTTTGTAAAACTGGCCCCAAGCAACGTAAACATTTTTTTTTTTAAAGGAGCTGAGTTTGTATTTCACTCAATTTTATACACTTTTCAATGTTATTTTTCACTTTTCTTTAAAAGTGAGCCAATGTAGTAATGCATAATAATTTAAAAACGCCATTCACTATGACTCCATTGGTTCAGGTTTTTGAGGTTTCGGTTTTTGGTGTTGTTGGTTGGGCGGTTTATTTTGAGTGAATGGTTTATTTGGGTTTCTCGAATTTTTATTCTGATTTCCATATCTTTGTTTTCCGTGGTCCTTTCTATTTCTACCAGATCCGCTAGGTTGATTAGATTTAGAATCGTTTGCAGAACGCTCCACCCAAAAAGATGTTTTGCTTCCACTTTTTTGAAGGCTGAAAGAAAGAAGTCTCAAACATATATTGTGGAGTTTCTAATACCATATTATATTGGTTACGTACCCAGTTGTTTTATCATCGACCTCATCGAGTGTGAGCAGAATATGAATGCAAGGTATCTGTCGATTGGCAATAATTTGTTCCAGACCCTCCATCTGTGGCTCCCAGTGTTCTTCAATTCTATTAAAGAATTTACACACAAAACTTAATTATGCTGTTAAAACACAATTATTGCATTTCACTTACGCCTTATAAGTTAACCGGGTAATTTGATGAAGTGGATAACTACGTTTAAGGATTTCCGCACATGATATCGTCTTGACAATACCACCTCCATAGCCCGACCACACCAACGTACGATGCTCGGCCTTGTCGAGTGAGTTTTTAGCATAATCGATTACATTTGACACTTTGGTGCCGCCTTTAACCTGCAAATACATTGTTTTAAAGAGATGCTAATATTATCAATCACAAAAAAAAAAGAAACCAACTTACATGCATCCATAAGAAATCCTTGGGGAGGTTTTCGAATGGTAGATTTTCCTTTGTTATTTCTTCTTCGACATTCTCGCCTTTTCGGTAATGCATCATTTTAAAGCTTCTCTCTCAAAACCCTGTAAAACAAAAACGGAAAAATATTATGTAAAAACAAATGATTTATTAAGTTTTTTGTATAGGGAACTCTCAACTCTTATCTATCAAGTCATTTAAAGTTCATTAATTTGTCAGGACGTGACATGAATTCTTATATAGAAAAGGATGACACCCTTGCAGAGATAGGAGCAAAGTATTCCCCATGAAAAATGCCTTATTTATATACAAATAAAGGATCTAAAGGAATTATTTTTGTTTGGAATTTCTTAGTGTAGGATTCGAGTTCTATTTCTTTTGCTGATGGCGAAGGCGATGATGACGTTATTGGTGCTGTTGTCTACTTGGCTTGGCTTGGCTTTCTTTATATTGTTTGAAATGAGAGTTTCATAATTTCATTCATGGCAATTTCAAAGTATTGGAAAGAAGTTTTCAGAATTTAGATGTTGGGTACCTATAGATTCTATATGTTGGCGTGGGCTAACACGAGTTTATAAATTAATAAGAAGAATTTTATGTTGGTCATGAATTTACTGGAATATTTAAGTCCAATTATTTTTTCTAGTAACAAATCAGCTTGTAAGAATCTCCTCATATTGGTCAAAAGCGTTAACTTTTTTGGAATTATTAAGGCATATTTTTTTCCTTTCAATGTTGCCGATGGATCATTTTGATATATAATTGAACTGTCGTGAGTAACCTACAAGCTTTCTTACGTCTCTTTGAAATATTTATGAAACTCAAAAATATGTCGGTCGTTTGGACAATATTATGGATGGGGTTTAAAAAAAAAGAATGATGTTTGTCGAAAAATAACCCCAAGCACAAAATATCTCTGATAATTCCAAAAAGAAAATGTGCAACAAGTTAATTAAGCTTTTTAATCTATTATCCGTTGAGGATAATATTGCACGTTCGCTCTGTAAACGAAACATGGAGGCAATAAAAATTCGGCACAGAAGGCGATGTTCCAGTACACCAACGGTATTGATAGCAAACAAACATCTTTCCGCTCGCCAGTTTTATTACCATGATGATAACAGGAGATGCAAAGAAGACAACACTCGTCACTTTCTTTTTGGATATAGGAAAGATTATTGCATACAGGTTAAATAATGATGACATTGTAAATAGTAAATTAAAACCTAGGAATTTGTACTTTATTGCCTTACAGCTCACATGTGGTTTGGTCGTGGAATAGGATAAGAGGCGGCCATACAAACGAACACAAATTCAGTTTAAAAAGGAATAACAGAAGCTATCATACCAGAGATTCTTATTAAACCCAAAAGCCAAAAAGACTTAAAAAACTTAACCCCCACCAGAGGTAAGGGTCTTTTATCAAACGGTCGAACGGCTTTATTTACCGGATTTCTCCGCGATTTTTAACGGATTTGGCTGCGATATTTTTACCAGCGTCAGTTAAGATTTCACCGGATTCATCCGCGATTTTAACAGTTTCGGTTGCGATGTTAACCAGCTTCGGCTGCGACTTGACTAGATCCGCCTGTGGTTTTGCCAGATTATATCAGGGTCTACTTAAACCAGTGTTAGCAGATTGAAAAGCAAAAGCGAATAAAAAGGGACAAAAAATATGTGTTCTGTTTTTTTTCTGTTAACAATCAGCTGTACTATATTGTATTTAAGAAACAAAAACACGTGAACAGCCTTTTAGGAAATACAAGTGTGAATCATGTTAAAAAATATGCAAATATGCAACACCTCACTTATGATTTATGAATATCTTAATGCTTTCATTTTTTGCATTTATCGTTATTCTTGGAAAGTCTGAATTCTTAAAAAAAAAAATATGAATTTCAGTAAAAAAATTTTAAAATCTTTGGAGCTGTTTTCTTAAAAAATATTTTTTACACACAATATACATATACAACTTTATTGGATATTATTAGAAAATAGATGTTTTTTTTTTTTAACGGGTAATGTTTTTTGCGAGGGATTGGGTACGTTCAGATGACGAAGGGACTTGAAGGCAAGGCAAGTTTCTCGTCTCTGATTGGCCAGCTGTCGCAAAATTTCCTTCCAATTAAGGCAACTTTTATTGGAAAGTGACTGGAAAGCTAGTCAAGAAATATCTCCCTTCATTTCAAGTCAAATGCATTTATGTCAAAATATCAGCTGATTATATTTTGTCATTAAACAGCAAGCTGAACTTCATTGTTCAGTGACTTCTTTTTTCAACGTTTGTTTTATTGTTTTTGGTGGAGGAGTTCTTAATTAATTAATAGATTTGAAAAATGCATCATTAGTAAGAAGTATTGAAAAAATATAAATTACAATTTGGAATTGACTTGTGTAAGGTGTTTTTCAAAAAAAAAATATTATTATAAATACTATCTGCACTATCAACTTAAGGTAAAGGTTGGAAGTAAAGTTCCAATTTTGGCATTAATGACATCTCAGAAAAATAACTAGTTTCCTTTGTAAAATTTGCGTTCAATGAATGCACTTGACTACATATGTAGTCCCTTGTGTCTGCTGAACGTACCCATTGAGTACGTTCAGATGACGAAGGGACTTGAAGGCAAGGCAAGTTTCTCGTCTCTGATTGGCCAGCTGTCGCAAAATTTCCTTCCAATTAAGGCAACTTTTATTGGAAAGTGACTGGAAAGCTAGTCAAGAAATATCTCCCTTCATTTCAAGTCAAATGCATTTATGTCAAAATATCAGCTGATTATATTTTGTCATTAAACAGCAAGCTGAACTTCATTGTTCAGTGACTTCTTTTTTCAACGTTTGTTTTATTGTTTTGGGTGGAGGAGTTCTTTATCAAAATAATGGAAAAGATTTAATTAAAAAATGCATCATAAGCAAGAAGTATTGGAAAAATATAAATTACATTTCGTAATTGACTTGTGTAAGTGTTTTTCAAAAAAAAATATTATTATAAATACTATCTGCACTATCAATAGAAGGTAAAGGTTGGAAGTAAAGTTCCAATTTTGGCATTAATGACATCTCAAAAAAATAACTAGTTTCCTTTGTAAAATTTGCGTTCAATGAATGCACTTGACTACATATGTAGTCCCTTGTGTCTGCTGAACGTACCCATTATTGACAAATCCTCCAAGAATATCCAACTATTGGCATGAAATTGAAGTTCCCTCCGTTCGTTGAAAGTCACTAGACCCTGGTTTTTCTCGAGCTGTCAAAGTGTCAACCCACCAAATTTATTTATTTATTTTATTTCAACTTAAAAACTCTTTCTGTGTAAAAATTTTCATCGAACTCGATTAAAATATTAACGAGAAAGTATTAAAAAATAGTTCTTAGCTTGGGCACTGTTAATAATTATTTTTGGTAATTTTGGGTTTTTTTTCCACTACGCTTTGCGCATAGTATAATGATTGGCGAGCTTGTGATGTACTTTTTATATAAGGCTGTACTTTTTATATAAGGCTGAGGATTAGGTTGCCGGTCTACCTGGGGTTCAATCTAAAGAAGTACGAACTTCAGATTTATCCTTTTATTTAAATTAAAATCTTGTTTAATTCACAATTCCATTTACTTAAATACAAATTCCCAAAACATTTTTCCCTTGTTTTTTGCACCAATATGTTTGTTTCCCCTAATTTTTCCTAAAGGAATTCCTTTTTTTTTTCCTAATTAAACTACGTATAAATTTGTTGATAAAACATTTTAAATATAATTATTTTTGTATACATTTTATAAAATCCGTGTATAGTAAAATAAAATTATGAACTCCGCCACTTAAAAAGCAAATTCAAAACGCAAAAAATGCTTTTTTCACAACGAATACATTTGTCCTCATTTTCCGTTTTCATTTTTCTTAAATGAATTGGGTCAAAGGTGGCGAAAACGGCAATCTTTTAACACCTTCCAACAACCTGTTGCTGCTGTATACCTATACAACTTCCCAGGTTCTAAGAAATATTAAAAAATGTAATCAAATTGTGCCCTGAAGCAAAAGTTTAAGTTAACATTTAAACGACTAGAAAATAAATTAAATAATCACTCTACATTGAATGATATTGACAATCAGGACTCAATTAAAATTTCAAGGAGCAAAATGAATCTGGAACAAGAATAAAAGAAAAAAAATCATGGCATATACAAAGCTATAGCTGGTACTCACTTGAGATTGATTCCAATATTGAAAGTTGAATGGAAATGCATTCTAACAACATCCTGACATCAACAGAAGACCCTTTATATACCGAGGCACAATTATTATTATTATTAACGGGCGCGTTAAATTATCAAGAGAAAAAAAAGAGAAATAATAGAAAATACACGAGTGATGGGTTGTATGACTTTGCTTCTATAGCTGATTGTAACATTGGGACTAAAAATTAAATAATTTAAGAGCAAAAAAGAAAAACAAATGCAAATGAAAATTAATTAAAAATGTGCTCAACGAGAGTACAACCAGAAATCAATCATAAATGGAAATGAAAGAAAATAAAAATCCCTAAGAATGTTTCCCTTTTTAAATTTTTCTATCAACAGGGTGTTCCAAAATTCAGTGATTGATTTCTTATACAATATTCGTTATAGTTGAAATTTTGGTTCTTTATTAGGATTATGTTTAATTATTCAAATTTTAACAGGTTACAAGCGTGGGAGATTTATTAATGTGAGTTACAGTATTTTCCATAAATCAACAATAATTGAACATTTTATTTGAACTGAAAGAGCATATCGTAGGATTTCTGTCAAAACCTCGTGAGTGCAAAAATGACATTTAAATATATTTCAGTTACAAAAGAAATCACAACAAAAATATAGCGAAAAAACCATGTTGTTGTTCTTCCTTTTTAAACAAACCAAAGTTAGAGTAAAAATCTACACTTGCTATAAAATATTGTAGGCACAGCTACCACCTTGATGTCCAAAATTGCACAAACCTACTTTTATTGTGTTTTGATTGAGATACTTATAGAATTTAGTATTATTATTATTTATTATGTTTTAGCCATCAATAAGAAAGTTTAATAATTGTGTGGATAGCTAGATACTATCAGCCTTATTTTGAGATTCGAATGAATAGCTATTTCGATAGAATAGATCTATTCATTCGAATGAACTTTGCATATTTTGAGAATCGAACGAATAATATTCATTATCGAATGAATGCATAAAATGAACATCAGCCGTTTGACATTTACTAACATTTCTGTTTAATTTAGTGTGACCAAGCTGTTTTTTTTCGAAGAATTTTTGTTTTTATAAAAATGATGGTCAAAACAATGCGTTCTCATTTAAGAAAAATAAAGTAAAGATAAGTAATGTTAAAGGCCCGGTAAAGTTTACTATTTAAAAAACATCAATAAAAACTGAAATTTTAAAATTTGGGAGCATTTAGAAAATAGTATGGTAAGTTTATTGACATGAAAAAGTAACAAAATAAATTTAAAACTTTTGAATAGTTAAATACTAGATTTTTTTTAGCTTTCATGTCAATTTAATTGTGTTTAAAATTGACGTTACAAAAAAAAACATGTAACTTCAAATTCTCTCTTTACTTTATGCACACCTGGTCACACTTTTCAATTTTCAACAAAACAAAAAAAGTAAAATCCTCGCCGGTATTTTTTTTGTTATTTGTAAATACTTGTACCTCATTGTTATTTGGTAGCTAGTTCATGAGCAAGAGTTTATTGTTTAATTTTCAAGAAAAACAGATGGCAATTATTTTATTTATAAGAAGTGAAGACGGCGGCGAAGAGCAGATATGGAGGAGAAGGATAATGGATGCATCAAATCCATTCAACATTGAAAATCCCTTGGCTATCTCCGGATTTTCTGCCATCAATTTGATGAGAACTTCTTTCTGCTCCCGTTAAGTCTAATTAGAATGCGACCTTTAATTAAAATATCAACAAATAATTCATAAAAGTATTTTATTTTCTTTATTTTTCAACAAAAATATTTGAGCTTACATGTTTTTTTTTTAATCTATTCGCCAGAAAATTTTTAACGTCAAATAAATGACATTTGTTTCGAATGATTCGAAAGTCAAAATTTGCTTATTTTTCAACAAAAAATGAACTTTCGTTTGATAAAGTGAACTTTCGATTCGTTCGAAACTCAAAATACAAACTATTCGAATTCGACTTACTTTCGCATGAAAGTGAATTTCAAAATAAGGCTGTATAAAAGAGCCACTTGAAACACTTATGTATGTATGTTATTAGTCTAATTATTAAACTCGTTAATTATAAACACGTCGTGCTAGTAAGAAAGTCGGAAAAGTTTAATTGATCTGTCGAAATTGAGTTTTTTTTTGGAATCAATAAAATGCCCATAAATAATCTTTATTTCCTTCACCAGTAAAAAAAAAGCTTTAACAAACACAAGATATTCTATACCTACCTTGGTTTGAATATTAATAAATTCATTGTTGTAGGTATACCTACCTAATGGATAACTTGAGACTCAAATATAATTAGATTTTTTTTCTTGAAAACAAAAAAACAAAACACGTCACTCGAATGACCGAAGCGATTGATCAACAAGTAGATATAGGCAAGGTAGGTACCTGACTTTTTCGAATAAGTTCTTGATGCACATTTTGTAAGGATTAGCATCATCGTTCGAGAAGATTAAATATAGAACACGCCGGTACCTACAACAATACAATGCTAACCATTTACCGCCTCGGCTGAACTAGGTACAAATAAGGAATTCAACAAGTTCAATTCTCTAATATAGAAGTCCTAGACATAAGCAATCTACTCACCCTTGCCTTGCAGAGGGTGACACGATTTTGTAAAGACAAAGTTCATCTAAATTCCTTAAAAAAGTTATTAGTTTACGTTTCAATTTTACTTGGAAGAAAGTAGAAAGTTCATCTTTGTTCAATGTATTAGGATTTTTTTTAAGAAAACATAGACGTGTTTTGTTTAACCTAAAAAAAATCACATCAATATAAATGTGTTGACGTTCGTCAAATATCAATTGATTGAAATGATGGAATTATGGTTTTCGATTGATAAATTTTACTTTTACCTATAAAAAAAAAATTAAATTGGAACAAAATTGTCTGTTTTGGAAAGTCAACAAACAGACCTTCTTTTATTGAACCAACTATTGTGAATTGTAAATGGATATTTTATTTGATATTTCAGTTTTTTTGCAGATAGGTAGGTATGCATACTGGAATTTATTTGACGGTGTTCAAGCCTGTTTCACAATGCGGCGAGGAAACGAGAGGTGAGCGTGACGAGAACTCGTTGTAGTTGTCAAACTAATTTCAAATAATAGCCGTGTTCCTTTCGAGATGGCGAAGTATTTATAAGTACTTTGCTGGAAATTTTCAATGGAACGCTCAAAATTCCTAGTAGTAATCTACTACAATTTTAAGAGATTTTCAATAATTTATAATCTTTGGAATTTGTACCATCATTTTATATAATTTTTCGACTTATGTGTATAAAAACTTATATAAAATGAGAAAATGTCGTAAAATCTCTTTTTGAAAGTAAGGACTCTCATGTCTCGCCTACTTTATAATACTTGGTGACCGTAAATATGGTTATTTTCTAAGAATTTATAAAATAAATATATTTATATGTAAATAAATAGAATAATGCGTAGACTGGCTTCAAATAATGGCGTTTTCCACTGTTCGTTCAGAAATGAGAGCTTTTCTTATGTCGTTTTCGAGTGGACGTTCGGAGCTACTCCTTTTTCACTCCTTTTACTCCAAATTTCCCAGTTTCGATAGGAATGGAACAGTTCCAAAATCCAAACGAAAACGACTTTAAAGAGAGCAAATGATCATCTACTCGCGCATGAGAGCTCGAGTAGATGAGAGTACTAGATTATAGTTTTTTATCTACTCATGAGTAGTTCACCACCTCCAAAGGAACACGGCTAACAGGCCGACTCCACTAGATGTAATTTCTCTCAGAATACTCATTCTGATATGAAAAGTCTTATGGAGTCGCCTTGTTTCATCTTATGATATGATGTTAGCGATCTCTCTCTGCGAAGAAAAAAGAAAATGCTCTGATTTTTATATCAGAGATTTCGTGGGCGATACAGATATCAAGTGGAGTCGGCCTGTAATGAAAGCTTACCTGGATATACACAATAAGGCGTTTCTCGCCGTCACGTCACGCTAAGAATTCGAAAAATTGAAAAAAAAGACGCGACGTGACGACGATTTTCATTTTTCCAAAGTAATTTACAGATTTTTCACAAAAGATGTAATCAATTTGTTTTTGTCGTAAAAACGCTCGCTGTATTGTGAATTGGGCAACGATTTCGTAACTAGAAAAAGATGACAGCGTTTCTCGTCGCGCTTCATCGTCGCATTGTGAAACAGGATTGAAGCTGAACTTAATCGTGCCGTCGAAAGCATTATTTCTTTATGTGGCTTTACGATTCAACGTCCAATCCAGCAGCCGCTGGAGGCCGGGCATTTATTGCGTTTTCACAGAACTAGCCCAAGGTTCATAATTAGGTACTTATATCGTAAGACAATGTTTTATGCCACGCAACCAGGTGCTAAAAAAATATACGAAATATTATCTTCACGATTTAAGCATTAAATGGGCAGTAAATTTGTCCGATTAAGGGATAAAAACGAAACTTATATGAATAATTGAGTTTTTTATATGGAGGTAGATAAGTTTTTTTTTATATTTCTTTACAGGGTGGAGCGCGGCAGACGCATTGGGATTCAATAAAACTATGGAATTAATTGAAACAGAACAGAAATAGAGTTTACACTAGTTTACGAAGTGGTTTTCTAAAGCCAAACAACTCACTAATGTAAGCAAACAGAGCCTGAGGATGAGCACTTGTGGCTCCATTGCGAGGGTATGGAGGGAGTGGAAATAGTTTCCGAACATTTCGGGAAAAAAGTTTCGAAAGTGTATCGACTCTAAAGGACACCATTTGACCGACACGTTATTTAAAACCGTATAAACTAAAATGCGGTTAAATTTAAAAAAAATCTCATTCAATCATGAGTTTCATTCCAATTCAAAACCAATGCGTCTGTCGCACTCCACCCTGTAATAAATTTGTTTTACCTGTTATTGATTCGTTATTCAAAGAAATATTTCGTCTAAGACTTTGGGGGGGGGGGGGGGGGGGGGTAGCGAAATCGAATTTATATAACCAATTACAAATCCTCACAAAGTTGAAAGCTCATTTTTTTTTCTAATTTGCATTCATGTCACTTCCTATGCCGTTTGGTAACCCCAATGAATAAAGTCAAGACATAATGTATGGATTCGTGATAAAAAAAATTCGCACTCAAAACTGGAACCCAATATGAAATTCACAACAATCATACATACTTATACATATACTAACATTGATAGGACTCATCGTCATCTATAGTTAAAAATTCTTCAAAGCTTTCTTCTTTTTTCAGGAATCTACCTCGACCCAACATAATATATAGTTCTTATAGATGCTCTATGTTGTATATATGTATGTATATTCGCATGATATAGACAAAACGTGCTAAACATTTATGTGCACATCAAAATGCAAGAAATTAAGTTGATGAAATCAAATATGAACTTGCGCGAATAATTGAAAGAGGATGGATATCCTGGCTCTGGCTCTGGCTGTGGCATCTTGGAATGTGCCACAACATAGTTTAAGGGTGAAAAGTATATAAACGGGATGTGTATAGGAGGACGAAAACCATCGCAGGGTTATGAGAAAAAAATTAATTGTTCCTTATATTCCATCCGAGGATTTAAGTAAACCTATAGATTCTGGAGACGATCATTTGGTGTTCGGTCCTGGTCGGAAACGGTTGTGAATAGTCCTTTCCTATATTGGCAATAAAACGGTTTATTTGAAAAGAAGTAAGTTTAATGATGTCGAACGGAACATAAAAGTGTTTAAATATAAAAAAAAAAAACAAGTTTTAGTATCTAAGCAGTTCAAATATTGAACAAAACCCCTAAAATCTTCCTTCAGTTATAAAGAAGTTGATTTTAAAAAATTCCATTACGTTAAATTAAAAAAAAAAAATTATTGTGAAAGTTAAATTTTAAAATGACGAAAATTGTGTCGGGTCGTAATCTTTCAAACTGGTGGTATTTAAATATGACACAAATAAAACACTTTAATGTCATCTGATGTGTTAAGTATTTTTTTAATCAGTGGTTTAATTTAATCCTGCTTAAATGACGGCTAAGAGTTGGAGATAGATATATTTCACAACACCATTATTTCCTGTTTCGTCTTTTCTAAAAATAAAAATCACAAACAAGACCTAAAACCTTATAAAAACCGCCGAGTTTAAATTTATGATATTTTATAACAAACAAAAAACTAAAATTTTACTGGGATAAATAGTTCTTATATTCTTAAATACAATTTTCGAAACAACAATGAAAACTGATTTTTTGTGAAGGAATGGAATGGAATTTATCAAAGAATTTCGAAGATTACAATTTGTTTAATTACTTAAATATTTCTTTGCACCTTTCCTGTTTCCAATGTTACGTGTGTGACACTGATACTCTTATTTTATAAATTATTGTAAGACACAAAATAAAATTAAACTTTGAACAATCTATAAAAAAAACTCATGAAATTCTTAAAAGTATACGTAGCATTAAAAAAATACCTGGTGTTGTTTAAGGATTCATTTTGCGTTGTATTACAATTGTGACCTTAGAAACTTAATCGTTTGCGAATGTTTTATTTCTGTTCAAAAATTTAACCTAAGAGTTGAGTTACAGTATCAGATTAGAAATGAGAAACAAGACTGTGAAAAATCGTTTAGTTTGAAATTGTTACGTGTGTGACAAGGTAATGTTACGGGTGTGACTTATTAAAATTAATGGACGAGACTAGAGATATTCTAATTTATAATTGTTATAACAGTTTTTTGCCATTAAAAGTGGGCGAACGTTAACGCGCTTCGCGCGACTTAAAAAAAAAAACTCTAGGTGCCTGAAGTATGCCCACTGGCAAATTGCCCTGTTTATTGCGGGACCGCATAAACAGTACTTTTATAAACCAAAACTGTTATAATTGGCATGTCTGGAGTCACTTCCAAAATTAATACGCAAAACCAGAATATAACAAATGAATTTCTAATGGGAAATTAATGTCATATAATACACAAGTGTAATTATTTCTCACAAGAAGTGCGAATTACTTCTAGTTAATTCTTCTCTTTTTAAAGTAAAATATTTCCCAACTCAAAGTGGAAATAAATCCTTTCTTAAGTGGGAAATAAACCCACTTAAAAGTGGAAAGAATTATTTCCCTGCGTCGTAAATTCAACATCTAAGGCGCAGAATTTGTTGAAATGAAACATAAATATTTGAGTTTTTCTACCTTTTCCTCAGCGTTAACTGTCACATAAGCTTTTACGTTGAACTTAAATATTTAAGTTGTGTTTCAGAAAATGGGCCTTAATCTATTAAGCAAGGAATTGGAAATGTGCAGAATATTACCAGTTTTCAAAATGCACTTGAAATTATTAGGAAGTATCATAACCACATATATGGAAGATAAAATTAAATGCTGGCAAGCTATTTAAATCAATCTTTTTCACTAGAAAAAGAAAACAATTATTATCTTTTAAATAACGAGCTACAATTCAGTGGAACATCTATTAAATGATATTCTTGGAATTAATCTCGAAAAAGGAATTATTTCCAATGGCCACATTAATAAAAATAATAAATATAAAAATCAATATAGCAGTAAAGAGGCTGTAACTCCATTAAATTTTGAAAGCTTTTCTGGGTATCATTCGATTAATGATTTACATAATCTTTTTCAAAAAGGGGTTATTGTATTGATTTGTAGTAGAAGAATTTAATTTCAGGAGTATCTCAATTATTAAGAAGTCAACAAAAGTTGTTTTGTCATACCGTCTGGTCCGGTGGCCGCCGCGCGCCGGCCTATGAGTTCCGTGCGCCCGCACCACCATACGCAGTTCTGGAGCCTAGACGAGTGTGCTGATTTGTTTCAAATTTATAATTTAATTTGAATATATGTTAAGCCCATCTAACTGGTAGTTTTCGTGGGATATTCCTTCATATTTAAAATGAAGGCAAACTTATTTCCAAAACTAACCCTGGCACAAATTATATCTATACTGAGTCAGCATGAGGGATTGGGAAAATTATAATAATAATTTATTTTATCATCCACAGAAGCTATAAAGTATCAGATTCAGTTCCATTTTTACCATAGGGACTGAAGGGATTTAGGTGTAGGACCAATGTTATGTAACTCTTGGATCCATAAAATAGGTTTCGAATCATTGAAAAATGGAACAAATCAATTGAACAAATAAGAGTGTTGTTCCATTTTTCAACGTTTCGAAACCTATTTTATGGATCCGAGAGTTACAGAACATGGGTCCAGTACCTACGTTCTGTAAGGCCCCAGTTATAGCTATCATTGAAAACCATCATTGAAAACTTTAATGACTGAATTTGAGACGTTTAGAAAGTAAAATAAAATTAAGTTTAATTTTTCAATGATCATTGGTAAGGTAGTTCAATCACTGAAATGATAAAAGTCGTTTGAAAAGTGGACGGTTGGGCGAAAACGAATTTTTTTTGGCAAAAATTAATAATTTAGTCACCTCTTTCATATTCGCATCTAAATATGCACTGATTTTGCTTTTTAAGTCCCTCAAAACCAATCATTAAAGTTTTCAATGATGGTTTTCAATGATAGCTATAACTGGAGCCTTAGGTGCCAGTTATAGCTTTCATTGAAAATCATCATAGAAAATGTTTATGACTCATTTTGAGACGTTTGGGAAGTGAATTCAGAAATTCTTTTGATGCAAAAATAAGGCTAATGGCTTAAATTAAAATGTTTGTGAAAAAAGAATTAATTCGGGCCCAAACTTCGCCATAATATCAAATTTAATTTTTTAATGATCATTGGTAAGGTAGTTCAATCATTGAAATAAGAAAAGTCATTTTATGCGCACGGTTGGGCCAAAACGAAATTTTTTTTTGGCAAGAATTAATAACTAAGTCACCGCCTTCATATTGGCATCAAAATATGCACTGACTTTGCTTTTAAAGTCCCTCAAAAACAATCATTTAAATTTTCAATGATGTGTTTCAATGAAAGCTATAACTGGCACCTTACTCTCGCATGGATAAAATTGATTTTATATATTTTATATATATATTGATTCGGATATCCGGATAGTTTGAGGATTCGGATCTGATTTGAAGCATTACTTAGAACTATTTCTACCACAGATCAGAAGTAGTCAATTTCAATAATTTACATTTCAATAATGTACATTTTTATATTATTTTTCTCTTGCAAGATGGATTGTGACGAGTTTAGGCAACGCGGAGGGGAAATGGTTGAGTACATCTGCAAGTACATGGAAACTTTGAACGACAGGCGGGTGACGCCCTCTGTTGAGCCTGGATACCTTCGTCATCTTTTGCCAGGTAACAAAATCAAAACAGAAAAAGTTCCAACACATTTTCTATTCCAACTATATCCCAACAAACAAAAAAAAAAATACCTTTATCCACGTATAGATGAGGCACCCCAAGAACCTGAACCTTGGGAGAAAATAATGTTTGACGTGGAAGACAAAATCATGCCTGGTGTGACACATTGGCAGCATCCGCGCTTCCATGCATACTTTCCAGCTGGAAATTCATTTCCCTCCATCCTTGGTGATATGCTGGGCGATGGAATCGGTTGCATTGGTTTCTCCTGGGCAGCCAGTCCAGCATGTACAGAATTAGAGACAATAGTTCTTGATTGGCTAGGTATGCTGATTTCCCAACTAACCAATGATTAATATATGCAAAAAGAATTTTGGCTTTGATTTGTTATTGTTTATTTTTTTTTTTGTAATTTTCAGGTAAGGCAATTGGATTGCCCGAACATTTCTTAGCACTGAAGAAGGGCAGCAAAGGAGGTGGTGTTATTCAGGTAAGTCAAAAATAGATTTCGTGATTCTATTTTTAGAGCACGAAATAATAATTCCTGTGGTGTGTGCTTTTTTGTTTGCTCTGTACATTAAACAGTAAATGTTTATGTTTTGGAAATAACATTTTGGAGAAAAACCAATAAATAAATAAATAAAAGTTGAGATGAAAATCTTGATCGGTATTTTGTATTTTGTGTTGTTTTTTTTTTTTTTTTTTTAATTTTCTTTAATTAGACTTCCGCATCTGAGTGTGTTTTAGTTACAATGCTGGCAGCTCGTGCGCAAGCTCTTAAACGACTCAAGTCACAACATCCTTTTGTTGAAGAAGGTCATTTGCTGTCCAAATTGATGGCATACTGTTCGAAGGAGGCACATAGCTGTGTGGAGAAAGCTGCAATGATATGCTTTGTGAAGCTGCGTATTTTGGAGCCTGACGCGAATTCGAGCTTGCGAGGGGATATTCTTGCCCAGGTAATTTTAAATTAGAGTTAGAAAATATAGAAGTTGGCTCGTCTTTTTGACAGATAGTGGGAGCGGTGTAGAAACGTAGCTCCATTCCCCCCACATTCCCACACCTTTCACCCAATCTGTCAAAAAGACGAACGACGAAATGAAATTATTCGAAGTGTCAAAAAGCTGACAGCTGTCAAAAAATTAAGAGCTAATACTATGCTTTTTCGAAACTAAAAATTCTTCCGACGAATTTTTGAAGAAATAGAAGAGAATACCTCTGCTCTCGCTTGAGCAGACTTTTGATTTGGCTTCTCCATTATCATAATACCATATTTTACAACAAATTCAAGGTCGTTTTTCTACAAACACATAATATTTCCTTAATAGCTCTTATAGCTCAAGTAAAAATACTTAAACTATAGACTTTTGAATAATGAAAATATTCAAGAGTATTATCTTAATGATTTATTACTATTTGTTTACATTTCATTTAAAATGTTTACTATTTTGTGTTTCCCATTTTTTGCGCATTAGGCCATGGAAGAGGACGAACTACAAGGTTTAGTACCATTCTTTGTGTCAACAACATTAGGCACTACAGGTTCATGTTCATTTGATAACCTCGATGAAGTTGGACGAGAAATCCAAAGATTCCCAGCCGTGTGGCTGCATGTAGACGCTGCCTATGCAGGTAACTCGTTCATTTGCCCTGAACTTAAGCCGCTCTTAAAGGTAAGTGTGTGTACACTGACTTACTACATATATAATGTGTTTTTATTTGTTTGTTTTATAAATAAATACGGGTGGGTGGTTTGATTGCGTGACGTAACGAAGGCATATTGAAGAAGTTCTCGAGATTATTTTTATTTAATTTACATAACCGTCTCGTGGCTTTGTAAGTGAATAGTTTCTCCAAGATCGGAATCGGAGCTATTAATAGTCATTCGCACATATAATCATTGTCACAATTATTCGGACAGTGTCAATTTAATACTCGTATAAGAAATTTTATAACGGAACTGAATACAATGGCATATTGAAATTTTAATAAATTTAAGTGTGTATTTGGATTAGAATGACAGATTTGACGGATAAAGTCCGTCTAGTTTTAACACTTTTTAAACTTTCCAAAAAAATCTACATACACTAAAGTCCAGTATTTCCAGTTAAATCAGAGTAAGTCAATCCTGCAAATACTTTAATCCCGCGAGTTAACTCAAAAGCAGTTTTCCAGTGGAGTATTAAATTTAACTCCTAGTTTTAAAAAATATATCGAAATCAAAGTGCGACAGTATTGAAATAAATGTTTCGCTATCGAATTCGAAGATCACCCTTTCCATAGTGTGGTACCTTGATTTGAACAGATTTTTGCCATACATATTTCAGAAATACCTATTCAGCTAATCCAGAGTTAAATCACCAAATTTGTTGAATTAACTCGGGTTCTAAATTGACTGAAAAACATGTTTCAGGAGTTGAATGGAGTTTAACCCCGAAACTAGAAAAACTGGGCCTAAAAACACAAGATTTTTCAATTTAGTTTGATAAAACCTCTCAACAACAAGTACTCACAAAGAAACGAACGAAACATGCCTTTTGAAGCATTCAGCGCTCAATCAAACGTCAAAAAAAACCTGTCTGCTTGTTTATCTTTGAGTCGCAACTAATTATTGACATCAAATAATTTAAACTTCTAGGATTTTGTTTTGTTGCATTATCACAAAAAAAAGCCCAGAGAAGGTGGTAAACATTGTGAGAGTTAGATAAAATCAGGATAAGTTTCTGTTTGACACAACAAAAAGCGTCGGTCAACTAGATTTCGGCCCGAACAGCCAGATTACCGGCGGAGTTTTGTTTGACCGAGCCTTTACAAGTAGATACATTTTGACAGCACCAGGTGCCAGGTCCTTTCAAAATGCAAAAGTATGTTCTATGTATTTGTTCTGAGACGGTGGTCACATTGGACTGACTCATCCGACTTTCTTTGACGTCTCTGTGATTTTTTCAATCCCACTTTACAATGAGAAAGAGATGGCCAAAAAAAGGCAGGATTTTTTTATTTTATTTTTTTAAAGTAGTGGATTTTTTTGATATGTTCTCTTGTGACATCTGTTAAAAACTACAGAATCCAATTTTTTTCAATTGGAAACATATAAATTTAATTTTAAAACTTTTCTAATTAATCCTTCAAAGAACAGAGATTTTTTATTTTCTTTTAACGACTGTCGGTTGTGTTCACATTAATTTGTGTCTGAAAAAATTGGATTCACATAAAAAAAAAGTCAGAGGATTGAGTCGAATGTGAATACGGTCATATAAAAAAGTGTAAGTGAGATAGAAAGTTTCATTTGTGTCAAACGATGACATACAAATCAATTTTCGAATAAATGCGTTCAGCCAAATATGGGGTATCGCATAGTTTAGTTCGATGTGTTAAACTAAGGAACCTATGAATTTAATCAGTCGTATTTATAACATTTCCTTAGAACACTCTTGGACAGTTGTCCAGCTGGACAGAGTCTAAATAGTTGGACATCTCCTCATTTATAATCTCATTCCAACAGTTGTCTAAATATGTCCTCATATATTCAAAGACATCCCTGTAATCAGTCAATTTCAATTAAAAATTTCATTAATTTCAATATAACTTTTCAATTCGTAACTAAAAACATGCCTTGCTTTGTTCATTGAACTTACCCACTTTAGAATAGGCTTGGACAACCAATTGCAGTGTCCAATTTAGACAATCGATAGAAAATGTTTATAAATAAGATTTTGGAGTTGGACGGTTGTCTTAATTATAAATACAACTGAATATGTTTAGTTATTTTAATCTATCTTAAAAATGAGAATGTTAGTTCTTAATTGCTGGATCTTCAGCTCTAACTTTTGATTGAAAAAATGTCTATCGCTGACTTGTTCACAGGAAAACTAGATGACCTTTTATGGACATTTTGTGACCTTTTTATATTTATTTGACAAATGAGGTGCTAAAAGCGTAATACTATATTTCCACCGATGGTTTATCTCAATTAACCTAGATTAAATAAGTGTTACCGTCTCAAATGATTAAAAATAAAATTAACTTTGACAGTATTTTTCAAAAAGCAAATGGTGTTTCTTTTTTTTCTTATGAAGTTGAAGTGAGGCAAAAAGTTTCATGAATGTCAAAAGGAGCAAAAACAAAAGCCTGGATTTCCCAATGAATGCGTTCAGCGCGACATACAATTTGTTTAGTTTGATTTTTAAAACTATTGACCCTATGAAGATTTAAGAAGATTAATTTAAAATCTACTAGATTATCGAGATATATTAGTATCTTCGAGATTTCCAAGAGGATTCTAGGGTAAATCTAATTAAATGGTTTAAATGTCCGAATAATTTTGCCAAAGTCTGTTCTGTATGATCCCACCTAAATATATGATTAATTATCTACAATTATTTTCATATTTCTGTAACTTGTAAATTGGTTGGTTGTAGGGCATCGAGTATGCTGATTCATTCAACACAAATCCCAACAAATGGCTGTTGACAAACTTCGATTGCTCTCTATTGTGGGTGCGTGACCGCATACGTTTGACATCAGCTCTGGTTGTGGATCCCCTATACTTACAACACGGCTATTCGGATGCTGCCATTGATTATCGTCACTGGGGAGTTCCATTAAGTCGTCGATTTCGATCGCTGAAACTTTGGTATGTTATTATTAATTCATTGATTGTTGTATATCTATTTGTTAGGTTATGGCATTTTTTTTTTTTTTTTTATTTTTGTGATTTCGACATCGATTGACTTGTGCTGCAGGTTTGTTTTGCGGAATTACGGAATATCCGGGCTCCAAAAGTACATCCGACATCACATAAATTTGGCGAAGCGGTTCGAACAGCACGTACTTAAAGACGATAGATTCGAGATCTGCAATCAAGTCAAAGTACGTATACATATCTATAGGTTTTTTTTTTAACTAAGAGTGAAGTATATTGAAGTGATGCTTGAAGGGGATTTTTTTGTGTGGATAAGTATTTGTTTTGAATTGTAATGATATAATTAAGTCAACATTTCCATTAAATTATATGCGATGATGGAAATTATTCGGGGTCAGATCAGATCTTAAGTAAAGGAATGTTGTCTGTGGTTATAGAAACCGTCTTAGGATGTAGTTATATACATATATATATACATTTTTTACCACTATGATTTGTGGGCTTAGCTCTCGAATAATAATCATTACGTGACTGTAATTTGTTATATTGTATTAAAATTAATCGTTTTTAATGAGAAGTATAGATGCATTTTTGATTGCAATGAATTGATGACGAAAACGAGTAACTATCAATCACACGAATGACCATAGTAGAAAGAATTTAATTAATAACTTTCCCATGTGAGTACTTTGTTATCTAAAACTATAACAAAGATATTCAGATGTGTTGTGAAGAGCACCTAATATAAAACCATGAATTAGATCAGGGAACAACAAAACTATTGCTATAGGTGGGTGTCCGAGAATTGCAAGATGCATCTATTTGGAACTTCCACCAAACTTCAGTCCCAAACAAGCAAAAAAAAAAATCAATAGTTTGACAGAAAAATATGTAGGGAAAACAAAAACATCAGGTTGTGATTGGTCGTTTGTTTGTTTTACCTACATATTTTTATGTCAAAATTAGAAAGAGAAAAGACAAAGATAGTTTCTGGAAAAGCCTAATGCCTATCGAATGAATGCGTTCAGCTCGACAGGGCCATAGGTTAGTTCGATTCGTAAGACTATATAAGCTGTATGAAGATTTACAAACAAAATTTCTTTACGGCAAATCTTTTGGATTTGAAGAAGATTAAGGGCCAGTTTTACAATCGACATTTACCGGAGTAAGTGGACCTTAAGTTACAAACATAGGATACCTAGTTAAGTGCCAATTATTCAGGTAGGTGTGCACTGTGATATTGCACCTTAATCTTTCGCATTGCCCACTTAAGTGCCACTGTTCTTACTGTGAAACTGGCCCTAACAGCCCAGTATTTCTGGTTTTATGAATTTCAAGTTTTACCTTGAACTATACCTATATTATTAAGATTTCGAGTTTTAGATTTCAAAACTATCATATAAATAAAACCGATTTGTGGAATGTTTGAAACTTGAAACTCCTATATAGAACTAGTTTTGTAGTAAATCTAGTTTTGAAACGATTCAATAGTTCTGTTTTCATTTGATTTAACAAAATCCGTTTAATAGAATCCGACGAAGTGTTATGTCACTGAATTTTTTCCGGTTACTTCATCTAGTTATTATTGCGGTACTTATTTCTTGCGACTACTGATGCACGGCCAATGAGACGTATCAATGAATGGTTATGAATGAAAAATCATTGAACATTTCTTCTTTTATTACTTGCACAGTGTTGTGTACAGAATAAAAAGGCTTCAATTTGGAATTGGATAGGAAACCTACTGCATGCAAGATAGAGAAGGAGTTACCATTTGTCTTCGTCGACGGGGTTTTTCAAAGTTTGAGTGCTGCTGTAAAGCTGAGTAAAAATTCATAAACGCCACAATTTCGATAATTGCGCAATTAGTTCATCAGAGCACAAGGTCATTTCTCTTCACCTATCGACAAGAAAATCATGGTTTATGAGTCTTCATCAATTTCTGTACACATTTTTCAATTAAACGGCCGGCGCGCGGATGTGTATATGGATCGGCCGGCGCGCCGTTGAAACTCGGAACATAATAATTAATAATGCGTTGGAAATAGTAAAAATAATTAATACTACTATAATATCATACATACATATGTATGTATGTACTATATTATGGGAAGTTATGGATTCATAAAAAAAAAAAAAAATAGAACCCACCTCGAGTCGATCAAACTTATACCCTTATGATGGTAGGGAAGCCGAAAAATGTGGGTCTCGCAATTCCGTCCGTCCCTCTGTTCGGCAACTAGTTATTTTTGAAAACGTTCTTCTTAAATTGTTTTTTAGCAAAAAAAAAAAATACAAATTTTTTCTGCCTAAAACATTTATTTTTTCTCAAAATCGGATCCACAGATTAAAAAAAAAAATATTAAGATGTTCAACTGATTTTGATCAATTTTATAATGAAGAATGATTGATACATTTTAAGTAATAGATAATGTGTTAAAAAATTTTCAAAAAAAAAATGTTTTGAATTTTTGAAAAAAAGTTTGAAATTTTTTTTGAAAACTGAATATTTGAAAAACCACTCGGTAGATTTTTATTAAGCGTGGCGAAGAACTGTTTTTTTTAACATCAACTAGAAGATTTTAAGCAATATTTATTTTTATAACCAAAAATAACGGTAGGTACCTCAAAATACAAATGTTTCTCAAAAACGACTCTTACGATTTTGATAAAAATTTGTTTGTTTGTCAAAACTAGTAGAAACGATCTACCATTTAACATTATTAAATTTTACATTTTACCACTATTTCCAGTACCTTTTATTGAAAGGTTTTGAGATTTCCAACTATCTCATTATCCGATTAAAATTATTATATTATTGCATTATACAAGATTTAAAAAAAAAAATCGATTTGCAAAAAAAAATTGAAAATTCGATGCATATTTCAAAAACAGTTGGATGGTTTTCTTTTAAAATTTAATTTTTAACGCCACGCCGCGCCGCGCCGTATTAATAAATACTTAGAATGGCGTACCAATTTTTTTTCTTCAAAATGTTTGAAAAACTTTATACATATATGTATGCATATATGTGCATATTTACAAAATTAATTGTTTTTAAAGCTTGATACGATTTTTAAAATTTTTTTCTTCAATTCAAAACAGTCTCAGAAGTAACTTATTCAATTTATGTACAAGCACATACATATATCTAATTTTGTTGATTTAACTTTCATCGAAACGCATCATTAAAAATGTTGATTCTTATTTTTGAGGCACATAAACATCTAAATCAATGATTATTTTAATGCCAAATTAAAGCTTATCTATGGCTTTGTTATTATTTATAGCCAAAAAAAAATTATTATTTTGGCCCAACCTTCATTATGAAATTACTTTTATTATTTCAATGATTTATTGGTTAGGTAGAGTTGAAATAAAAAAAGTCAATTCATGAGAAAGGTTTTGCCAAAGTGATTTTTTTTTGACAAGAATTAATTAGTAAGCAATCACCTTTATTTTGGCATCAGAATAATTACTGATTTTATTTTCTAAACGTCTCAAAAATAACAATTAAAATTTTCAATGATGTATTTCAATGATTTACAGTTTAAATAATTTATTAATTTCAAAGCATTCATGTGTGTAACACGGTGCTGTATTGTTCATTTTAGTATACTCACATAATACTCCGTTCAACTAAACTCTGTTTTTGGCAGGTCGATAAAATATAGGTTCCCATCATAACTAATTTATTTCAGTGTGATCGCTCATAAGAGCGAGTTCGTGCGACCCCAGTCGTGCATTTAATCTCAAAAAAAAGTACAAGTAATTTCTTTGAGGTCAGACGAACTTAATTTCAAGAGAAGGCTCTACCAGAACCAACCTATTCAATAGTAAAGACAATCTATAACATCAAACAACCTTGAGCGAAGACTACCTATACAAAGACTTGCTATACCACGCTAATTTCCTATGCGCTTTTTCAAAGCCGACAACTTTTTAAATAAAGTCTATTTGGAGTGGGATATACTCCAGGTTTACCTTAGTTTGGGCAACATTTAATGGCTTCATTTCATCCTTCAATCAAGGATCGAATTCGATTTTTAGCCAATGAATTATTAGCCGTGTTTTTTTGCAAGCTCGGGGATATTTGGTTGAAAAAAAAAACGACATCGGGGATAAGCGACGCCATTACAGAAACAAAATGGAGATTCCATACAAACTATCGATAACAAGTATGCAATTCACGCCGGTAACACAGTTTTTCTCCGTTCTTCAGTTAAGCCCCGAGAATTCTACGCGCTTAGCTAAGCCAGAATGGGATTAGTTGTTGTTGCATTTAACATGTAAATTGCAGGACAGGACGTCGTTTTTTTCGATCGATTTCCTCGGCGCTTGCAAAAAAACACGGCTATTGTATAGGAACGTTATAAAAAAAAAATTTAAACCTGCTTCGGTATACTTGTATGGACATTTTATTAGACATCAATTTGCTGACAAACAAATCAAGTCAACATTGCTTATGAACTACTGTGATAAATTATGCGACTCAGTTGGATGATCATAGTCAATTTCAATCTTCTGATTAGGTGTGAAAATGTGTTCATCATGGTGTTTAAAGTTCATCGTCAATATAATATAAACGGACTTTGTGATGTGTGCTAAGTGATACGAGACTTCTTTGTGTTATTTTTAAAATATGAAATTATTAAAAGTTTATATATTTAGGTAGGTACTTATGGCTATCTTAAATCTGAAAATTATACTCATTTACATATTTTTGTATCTACTAACTTTGAAACATGCTGTCATGATGAAGGTCGATTACTGCATTAAAAGGACAAGATATTAAAACAGAGATGACAATTTATAAAGAAAAACAAAAGAAAATCACAAGGCTTGAGGAAATTCGTAGATGAAAGATTCCGTTTGTTCGTGCGGAAGAAAACTGAAGACAGCTTAACATTTGAAGTTCTTTTTTTTTGCACATTCTGATAAGTTGGAATTTGAGTAAATATAGATAGATATAAGATAAATAATTATAGACAAAATTTATTTTATGGAAAAATTAATTAATAATACATTTGAAGGATTTCTCCCGCGCGTAAAAAGTGATACATACTCAGAATAGAATTGTACTTGAAACCAAAGATATGCATTTTATACATTTATTGTGGAGGATAAACAGAAGTTATAATTATATAGAATTTTGGATTTAAATAGCCTTGCCAAACAATAGTAGGTAGGCTCTGTTCGCTTTGATCAGCCACCCTCGTATTTTCCACTAGGTTTGCGGTCGTCAAATATGAATTGAGTGATAAACACGATAGAATTAATTAATTGATTGACATTGTGGTTTTCAATTGAAAAAAAATTAACATTACTGAGAATAGGTCTGTTCCTCGGATTTTTCGCACGAAATCTGGCTAAATGTCAAATTTTGAGGAGTGGGGATGAAATGCTCTCAGAGACAAGGAAAAGTGTACAAAATTTCGGGAACGGTTTGCGCACTACTTTGCACTGATTCCGACCAAACGTCACAATTAATCTCGAATAGGGTTGCCGTAGATCAATGATAAATCTTGATCAACATTTTCAAGAATCACAACTCAAGAAAGTAAATGTTAATAAAAATTAAACGTACTAATTCCAAGTTAATTAATATAAAAACAAAACTAAAATTCTTTAGTTAAACATTAAATTTTAAAGCTCAGTGCTTTTTTTTCTTCGAAAAACACTAAAATATACAAGAAATATGTAATATTTAATTTAATATTTTATTCCTCAAAAACAGTGTTGCTAAATTAATTTCATTTTATAAAAATTATTTGGTAAGTTAAAAGATTAATAAAAAATAAAAAAAAAAACATGCCTATCTACCAAAACTAAAATAAAAAAAACACTTGGGCAACCTTGTTATTTGAAGTCAACCGACAAATGCTGTCATCTGACATACGTCAACCTGGCATCTAACAATCAACAAGAAAAAGCCAGAAGAAATTTCTTGGAATAAAACTGGTAGTGCCTGATTACATGGGTCGTTTTACTGAAGAGCGCATCGGTGAGACAGGTAGATTTTATGTGCGTAAAAAAGAGAAGGTAGATTCCACCCAAATTTCACCGATGCGCCAGTTTCATTTAATATTTTCGGATTCAGCATGAAACGTGTGAGTGAGATATATGTGGATTTTAAGGGTGTGAGACAGAGAAGTGTAGATTGAAATAAAAGGATTTTTCTTCACCGTGTAATCACGAGTTCAGTAAAATGACCTTCGGTAAAAAGACCCATGTAATCAGGCCCATAAGGAGGGGAAATGTTTTACTCTCATTTGAGCGCTCTCTTTAGTAAGAAATAGCACAATTGTTGATGTGTGGAACGGCTTCGGACTAAAAATGACTAAATATGGCGGTCTGAAACTGTTTGAAACTAGGTGCGGAACACCGCTAATGTTGAACAAACTTAAAAAATTGTGAATGACTATTTCATTTGACATTTCAGTTTACTGTCACTGTCAGACACTTGACAATTTAAAACTTAAATGTTCTCAATTTTACTTTCAGTTCTGGACTCAAAATTTCTACACCATCAAAAAATACATATATGTAAATGCATCAATTTGTGTTTTGTTTTCAATTTCAGCTCGGATTAGTTTGCTTTCGATTAGTTGGAACCGACAAACTAAATGAGAAACTTCTTAGCACTATTAACGAGTCTGGAAAATTGCACATGGTACCGGCTTGCGTTAATGAAAAATACATAATCCGATTTTGTGCAGTAGCTCAAAATGCAACAAACGAAGATATCGATTATGCTTGGGACGTAATAGTTGACTTTGCAACTGAACTTTTGGAGAAGGAACAACACGATGAGTTATCCGAGATTATCAATAAAAAGAAGAATAAATCGTTGGCTCAGAAACGTTCATTCTTCGTTCGAATGGTCAGTGATCCGAAAATCTATAATCCGGCTATAAATAAAACTGGAAGCCCCAAACTCTCGCTGGATATGATGTCACCAGTTATAGATGGAACACCGATAATTCAAATACCATCCGATCAACGTCAAGGCACATGGATAAGTTGGCCATTGGCTTTTCTTTTTAATAACACTTCGGATGATGGTTCGAAAATGAATGTCGGTTTAAGGTAAGTTTGATTTTTCCAAAGGAAGTTTTTTTTTTTTTGTTTCGAAAAGATTCAATGTTTGGCGAGTTTGTATATTAATTTTATTTTGTTCTTTATAAGATTTCGTCATTTAGATACTAATGTTCGACCATCAACATCACGCAGAAATTCAGGAAGTGGTGGTGGATCATCGCCTTCTCCAGAAAATGAAGTTGCACTACAAACCTTGGTTAAGTCATCACCTAAAAAGTCCCCAATCATGTCCCGAAAGAAAGAAATCTCACCAACACGAAATCATAACTAAACTTAACTACTACCTACTTTAAATTAAATATTTACTTAACTTAAAAAAATAATTCTATAATAAATTGCCAAAATGTATTAAAATATTTATTTAAAATATAAAAAATTTAATTTTGAATTAAAAAGTGCTTAAGCAAATTTACTTACCAATCTTTCAAATCGCAAAGGTGTTCTATAAAATAAAATAAATTTAATGTTTAGTTAGTAAAATATGAATAAAATAAATACATGAATAATTGAAAAAAATCAAAAGTTTTTACAAGAGAATTGGTGGCTAACTTATATTCTTACAGATAAAAATCCCGCAGGTCCGCCACACGTAATAAGTCATTTTATCAAAGCTAAGATTTACTCCCTGCATGTACACCATGGTATCTAAGAACGAACGGATCAGGGGCCTTTCGGAGGTAGTAAGTGCTTATACAAATGTGTTAAAATAACGTCATCCCTATCTCAGCTGATTTTGACATCTCATGGCGGCCATTAGCCGAATTAGTATACATAGTATAAGGGGTGGGTTTGAAGGTAATCTTTTATTTGGTTTTACCCTTCTGTTCCGGTATCGTCAATTATGGATGGTTAAAGTAAATTATTTCAAACTCTAAAAGTCAGCATATTTTTCTCGTTCATTAGCGCTATGACTTTTTATTATTGGCGTAGATGTCGGTCAATGCTTCACTTAAATTTTAAAATTTTGAATAAAACTCGATTTAAAATATGAATATTAAATTAACTAAAACTCATATCCGCCTTCCCGTTTTCGTCACGCAGTTACTAAAACAGATTTTTTTTTAATTTCAAAAATATCTTGTGTGTATTTTTTTCGCAAAATTTAATTTAATTCACAGAAATTTGGAGCCAAATTATAAATGAAGTATGCGACCATAGTTACATATATACCAAAAGTCTCTCCATTTATTGATGAAATGCCAAACTTGTTCTGGTTTGATATAAACGGACACGATTTACATAATATGTAGTATTTGTATAGGTCAAAGACAAATCATAAAACTTACAATTTAGGTAAAAGAAATTAGTTCACCTATAATTGAGCTGCTATAAATGTTTCGCAGAGTTTTGGCTGATTGTTATGTTAATTCCGATGGGCGTGACTCATGACTCACCGCGCAACGCCGCAGCTTGATTGTATTTTGTTTATTTTGATTAGATGGCGAGAACCAAATAGTCTGCGACAGGTGGAATTTCAAATGTATTTTTTTTTAAAGAAATACCCAACTGGAGAGCGGAAATAAGTTTCTTAAAACTTGAGTACTTAACTCAGAATGAATGGAATTCGCAATGTTTGGACTTACCCGAGGATCTCGTATGAAATTCTCTGAGCGCTCAACGCTTTTTTGTAGTGGGGACAAAATCTCACCTGAGCGCTTTTTTTTTGTTAATTGGACATTTCTGAGAAGAAATATTTTTTTTGGATTCATGGTGAAGGGGGTCTTTTTGTGCTTCGGTGAATTATTATTAATTTATTAATAAATGTTAAAAAAACTACATATTTTCAAGATACAGTCCTGCAAGAAGTCACGCATGTAAATTTCATGTACGTTAATTTTAGGATTTAGTGACGGCTGACGGGCTTT
This sequence comes from Leucozona laternaria, assembly GCA_932273885.2. Taxonomy (NCBI): domain Eukaryota; kingdom Metazoa; phylum Arthropoda; class Insecta; order Diptera; family Syrphidae; genus Leucozona; species Leucozona laternaria. The sequence continues at coordinate 28,874,127 of OW026368.1, read as the reverse complement.
TACCTCTGGTATATTTGACATGAAAGACTTCGCAATCGCGCATGACAGCACGCTGCTGTTTTTCGTCTTTAGTACTTTTTGACAGATCAACATCCAGTTCTTTGGCAGTGGTGGTAGGTTGAGTGTGGTTACACCTTAATCCCATTTAAATTTTATGTTAGTCCCTTTTCACACGAGAAAACTGAGTTGCCAGCAACTTTCAGTTTTTTGGTGAGAAGGACACAGAAGGAAGGTGGGTGAAAAAATAAGAAGATTGTTTTTGACATTCGTATATATTAATTTTTCATCTAGCTGTGCGTTCAACCAAGCGATCTTAAACGGAAACTACACAAAATCTTGTTACGATTTTGTTGCTTAGCGTGTGAAAGGTATACAAGAGATTTAAGAAGAAATTAAAAGGAAACGTCAAAAAATCTCCATAAGCAACTTGTTTCCTCGTGTGAAAGGGGACTTATTTTCCAATGCCAAAAATCTTGAATATATATTCTAAAGCGGGATATATGTACATTGTTCAAATGCTTGTCATGCTTGTGAGAGTGTATTAATACTTTTTTTTGACGTTGCATATACACACTTCATGCATGAGTCTTCAATCATTTATTTTTACTTAAATTTCTATGCGAAAATGTGCCTATGACTGCTTTTAAACCATGCAATTTCTTCTTGCGATTTTTAAGCACGTGGGCGAGGGACGTATGAAGTGGCCGGGGTAGACGAAATTGCTGAGGTTGAACAAATTGCAGAGTTATCGCTCATTCTTCTTTGTGCTTTTCCTTTTTGTTCGAATGTGTTTTATTTTCATTCGTCGTCCACTCAGATAACTTCGCTTAATCAAGTGGAGTAAAGAGTGCAGTGAGATGATACTTCTTCACTTGCACAAACTAAACTTTTCATTAAAAATCGCTGTCGTGTAAAAGGTATTTGCAATTAGAAGGAAACCAAAGGAGAAGCGAAGGTTAAAAATCGCTGTAGTGTAAAACCAGTCTATGCATGATCAAGCAATCATTCTCAAATATACTTTATTTCAATTCTGGCTATCTGATTGAACAAAAATCAAAACATTTTGATTTTGCTCCAAGCATACACACACTGTATAATACATGTTTTATTTTTACTAATAAATTTTCTATGCATGACAAGCATTTGAACAGTGTATATCCCGCTTTAAGTTCACTTGTTTTAAACCTACATATTCAAAATAAATATGGAAAGTTGACAGAATTTTGAAAAAGGGAAAATTTCTATTTTTATCGAAAGACGGAATTTGAAGAGGGAAAATCGAATGACAAAAATCTCTAAATTTTAACCTTTTTGGATTCTGTTTTTCTTTTCGTCAATACCTGCTTACTTTATATATGAATATTCTTTATAAAAAACATCAATCGATATAAATGAATAGTTCTTGTCAATCTGAAACAACGCTACCCACCGAACTATAATTATTTCTCCGACCAGAATAGATCTGCTGTATTCACTAGGATTTGCCACCGTTTTTATCTGAACAATTATTTCCGGCACAGGAGGGATCGCTGAAAACTTAAAAAAAATTAATCAAATATTGCCCCCAGTAGCTATGACGTCAAAAAGTTAAGATGTCCGGAGGCAGCAATGTGTTTTTTTTTGTTGTCGATGATGACGTACGAAAATCTATGCCTACATATAGTATCTAGTTTCCAACTTATACGAGGTGTGAAATTGAAGTGTTAATAAGGGCCCTGTAATAAATATTTAAGGTGATTTTCTAGTCATGCAGCTATAGTTCACAGTAAATTGTTGATTTAATGGGTCGACATTTCTGGGTTTTGGACTTTCTCCCCCGACCAAGGCTATTGTTTTTTGTATGTGGTTAAAGGAAGTAACTACTACAAACATCAATAGATCTTGAACTTTTGTGGTATGACTAATCTCATAATCATCACTAAATCTGACAACCTATTCATAATTGAATTGTGATACGTGCGGTAAAAGGTTCATGCAGTTTGAACTGAAGAAGTTGGCGGTTTTTTTGTGTACGGGTTTTAAATGTAGGTAACCCGTGAGGTCACCTGGTTTTTACTTAAATTGGTTCCGTAAACTGTTGAAAGAGGAAGGAATTTAGCGCAGGAAACTTACAGTCCAAAGTCATTAGAACCGGTAAAGAGAATTTGATCATGGTGCAGTCTCCCTTACAGTTGAGTGTGTTTTTCGATGCAAGGTTTAGACGGTGATTCTTAAAAGGGTTGAAGCAGTGAGGACAGACAAAAAGAACTTATCGTAATAAACGACTTTTGTCAAAAGTCTATCAATGAAAATTAAATAAAAAAAGGTATTGAAAACCTTTTTTTTAGAAAGTTTCACAATCTACAAACCTTACATGAGCTAAATATATCGATAACATTTAACGTTCAAGAGCTAAAGGGTGGTTTTTTAAGAGGTTTAGAACTTTTTTTTAAAAAAAAACACAAAAAATTCGAAAAAATGAATGAAATATTTATTTGAATCGATAGTTTGAACCTTGCAATTTAATGTTTGAAGATAATTTCATGCAAATGTTGACCGCGGCTGCGTCTCAGGTAGCCCATCCGCTGAGTCCAATTTTGGCATACTCTTTCACACATATCGGCCGGTATCTCACGAATGAATGCATGGATGTTGGCTTCCAGTGCGTCAATCGAAGCGGGCTTGTCCCTATAGACATTAGCCTTGACATACCCCCACAAAAAATAATCTAATGGTGTCAAATCGCACGATCTAGGCGGCCAATTGACCGGCCCGAAACGTGAAATTAACTGTTCACCAAACTCGCCTCGCAATTGCGCCATTGTTTCGCGTGCTGTGTGGCATGTGGCACCGTCTTGTTGAAACCACATATCATGCAAGTCAAGAACTTCCATTTCGGGCAAAAAAAAGTTTGTTATCATCGCTCGGTAGCGTTCACCATTGACAGTAACGCTGCGATTCGCATCATCTTTGAAGAAATAGGCCCAATAATGCCGCCGGCCCATAAACCGCACCAAACAGTGGCTTTTTCGGGATGCATTGGTAGCTGTTGCAATGCTTCTGGCTGATCTTCACTCCAAATGCGGCAATTTTGCTTATTTACGTACCCATTCAACCAAAAATGAGCCTCATCGCTGAACACAAGCAGCGCGCGATGAACATTTCGAACCGAGCACGAATTTTGATAGTAAAATTCAATAATTTGCAAGCGTTGTTCATTTGTAAGACGATCCATGGTTAAATTGCAAACCAAACTGAAGCTGTTTGACAGTGACACAAGGTACTAAACACACGTCAGCTGTCAAAACCAGTGTTGCCAAAACCAAACCAGCTTAAAAATCACCCGTTATAAGTAAAAAAAACCTATATTTTCGACATTCGACCTTGAATAACTTTTTTCCAAAACTTGCAGGATTGATTAATTTTCAACAGGATGCCTGTTTGTCCCAAGCTGAATGTCTATCAAGGAAAAAGTTCTAGCTATCTCCTGATAGGACACCTCATATATTATACTTAGCTTCAATTTCATTTGGTATTTCATTCATCATCATCTGGCGCACTATCTCTTTGTATGCTGATGCTGAGATTTGTGATGATGATGCATTCACAAAATATTTAATCTTAATTTTTCAAAAAAAAAAAACAATAACCTTGCATTGAGAAAGCTGATGCGCCGTGTTTTTATTGTTTACACAAAGCAGCGTAATTGGCTAACGTAGAAAAAGTCAATAAATCAAGATAGATACACTGTTTAATGTAAAAGCGAATAACAAATCTTGAAAGGTGTATTTTCGGAAATGATTAGGTTTATTTTTATTTTTGGTAAGACAAATTATAAATAAAAACCCGCAGTCTGGTTAAACTTTCTTCAATTATACCAAAATTAAAATTTGTGAAAGTAAAATTATATTGATTTTCTTACAGTTACATTAACATATGAATTTAAAATTAAGAGAAGGACTGATTTCAGCATACAAGCTGGAACCGGATTACCGGAATAAAGACAACAAGACTAAACTAAAGGATACACAAAATTCCATTTCATTGGGTAAACTTTGTTATCATACAAAAGAACCGTTTCTTACATTAATTTGTTTATTTCTTTTAAGTTCATTCTGAATTTGGTGTGAGTAGCGACAGTCCCACTCCTCCTCCTATACCTTACACTGATAATCATCTAGTACTTTGTATGAGCTTTGAATTTTTTGAGTATATAAAGCAAATACATATCTGAAATTGATTATGTTCTAAACTATGATAAATGTAATTTTTCTAACGTTTCTAGTTTTTTTGAACAGGGTTAATTGGTTTTCAATTTTTGATAATATTGATATTGAAGAAACTTTTACCATATTAACGAATTTATTTAATGAGGCCTTGTTGGTTCTAAAAATCTTAATCTAAGCCTTGTTGGTTCAATAAAATAATCGTAAAAGCAATAGCTTTTAAACTTTATCGTGATTCCAGGGATGATAATGTTTTGTATATGAACTTACTTCGATGCAATCGAGAATTTAATTTTCTCAACAAATTTCTTTATAATCAATTCCTTTTAAGTATTGAATCTAAGCTGAAAAGAAATAGTAAATGGTTCTGGAAGTTTATTTAAAAACAAAAAATGTTCGACTGGAATTCCTAATTCAGTCCGATATATGGGACAAGCTTTTAGTGAGCCGTGTTAACCATCTGTATTTTCTTTGCTGAATTTTTTCGTTCGGTATTTAAACCTAGAAGTTACCTAACAAGGCCCTCGTTTATGTCTTCAAATGAACTGTTCAATTTTAGTCAGTTATATGTGGAGAGAAGCGACATCCTTGATGAATTATTAAAATTAAAAGATGAAAAGCAATCAGGATTTGATGGAATTGTTCCCTTTATTTAAAAAAAAAATGTGCTTTTTCTTTTGTAACCCCTCTTGAAATAATTTTTAATCGATCTCTTCGAGATGGATAGTTCTTAAAACAATGGAAATATCCTTATGTCTACTCTGTTTTAAAATCTGGATGTAAAAATGAAGTTATAAACTATCGCCCTATTTGTAAAATATCTGTAATTCCCAAACTATTTGAAAAAAATTGTTTATAACAAGCTTGTTTTCTCAGTGAAAGAAATAATCTCCCCTCTGCAGCATGGGTTTATCGGTGGCAGATCAACCTCGACCAAACTTACGATTTTTAGCAATTATGTGTTAGGTGCTCTTGGACAAGGGTATCAATGTGATGTTATATACACTGATTTCTCTAAAGCGTTTGACAGGGTCGATCACTCATTATTAATTGCCAAACTTCATAAATAAGGTTTTCATTAAAATGGTTGGAAACCTATCTTACTGGTAGAATTCAACACGTCCGAATTAACAACTTTATTTCGAACTCGGTTGTGGTAACTTCCGGGGTTCCACAAGGAAGTCATTTAGGACCCCTTCTTTTTCTTTTATTATTATCAATGATATTCCGAGTGTTTTTATTAATAGGCTTTGTCTAATGTATGCGGACGACCTTACATTATTCTTACGTATAAAATCTATTTCGGATTGCATAAACCTGCAGAACGATCTTTATATCTTATCTGTTTGGTGTACAAAAAAAAAACGATCTGCATTTGAATGTTTCTAAATGTCATAGTATGATGTTTTACCGTGGTGTGTCTCCAATATTGTATTTATTCTTACGATATACATGGATCTTCTCTATCCAAAGTTACCGAAAAAAAAGATTTGGGTGGTGATCTTTGATTTAAAATTCTCTTCTTCTAAGCACATTGATTAATTATGGAACCAAATGAACCCTTAACTCGGTGTTTAAGACAAGCTAATTCGTTATTTACTGTTATTGATTTTAATTTGAACTTAAGTAGAGATTGTTTTAAAAATAACGGTGGTTAGTATTTATTTTGATATATTTTACTCAAATTGTTAATTATTTTTAAGTAGTCTATTAAAGCTGTGTCTCTGGTTGATGAATAAATAAATAAATAAAGGGTGTTCTTTTAGACGTATATAACTTTAAGTTGGCAACACTATTTTAACTGGCGGCCATTTTGTCAGATGTCAAGTGAGATTTATTTTTAGTTTGGTTTGGCATTTCAACATGAATAGACTGACGCCTGAACAACGCTTCCAAATTGTGCCCAAATGGGCCCAAAACAAGATTACCGTTGATCTCAATTTTCATAAGCGAATTTTGTTTAGCGATGAAGCTCACTTTTGGTTGAATGGATACGTCAATAAACAAAACTGCCGTATTTGGAGTGATGATAATGCTCAAGTGTATGTTGAGACACCGTTACATCCACAAAAACTGACTGTTTGGTGTGCTGGCCAGAACGTTACAGTCAATGGTGACCGCTATAGAGCCATGATTACTGACTTTTTCGTTCATCAATTGAACAACCACGATGTGCAGGAGCTATGGTTTCAACAAGACGGCGCAACATGTCACACAGCTCGTGCCACAATTGATTTATTTAAAAAAATGTTTGGTAACCGCATAGTTTCACTTTACGGACCCGTGAATTGGCCTCCAAGATTGTGCGATTTAAGGCCGCTGTACTATTTTCTGTGGGGATATGTGAAGTCGCTAGTCTACACCAAAGATTATCTTTCGAATAAAGTAAATTTCATGTCAATTTAAATAAATCATCTTTGTTTTATTCCATTTCAAAGTTGTATGCCTCTTAAAAAAAAACATCCTTTAGTAGCCCATTGGGTAATGGTTAGTACGTTGGACAATAACGCCGGAGGAGGCCTTGTAATCTTGAATCCTAGCCTATTTCGCTTAAAACCAAAAATGCTTTTTGATGGGTTTTGAATCTTGAGAGGAAGTGACAAATCTTCCAAAACTATCTCTTGCCAAGTGCCTATCATTTTAGTCACCCGAATTTGGCAGAAAATAGTAGGCATATCTCACATTAAACAACACACATACATGAATGGTTGAGAGTTGTAGCTTTTAAGTCACTTATAAGCTGTGGCTTTCCACGAGCGGTCGTGCCAGAAAATATATTTACATATTCAGATAACTGTTTAAAAAAACTATGCAAATTTTCGTAACGTAACGTGCTACATCGTAAAGTGTGACCTCGTAACTTTGCACAGAGGAAAGTCCACGTTTTTATTTCACTCTACTGCGCGCCGGCATGGATGTTTACACATCAAAAAAATAGTAAACAAGTAATCCTATACAATCCCAAGCGACGTTTTATTGCTATCGCACATCTTCAATAATTCAAAGATTGGCATTGATTATGAATATCGAAACGAAAGTTATTTGTTGGTTCGCTTAAAAAGCATATAATAAGCCCCCAAGACAGATAGATGCCAACTTATTTCATAATCTTGTCTTGTCAGTCAATTCTTTCGAAATTGGGTTTCTCAGAAAAATGATTCAGTCTGACCGGCAAGATACAAAAGAAAATACCATAAAATTAAACTTTTCCTAATCCACTTTCTGAACAATTTAACAACATTGTTCTTGAAATTACTGAAACGACATAAGCATGGGAAATTCCATGATCGTATTTAAAACTCGAAATCATGTCTATGATATGCACATATATCGAATCTAATTACTTTCATAAATCATTATAATTAAGGCAATAATTTAGAACCCTCATCATGGTGTAAACTTAACTGCAAGAGATACAGCAAGTTTAAAAGAAAAGGTGATTCCCTGCATGGAAAACTTGAAATGATTTGTCTTATTCTACAATATTATATTAGTCGCATAGGAAGTTTTATAAACTATAGTGTGTTTACATATGATCAGTGCTGGATCAGTAGGTAATTTCAATAAACTTTGTTATGGACTCGTTAGTTTTAAGGGCCTAATTTTTGGTCGCAAAATCATTCTCTATTTATATATTAACAGAAAAGCGATTGCTTATTGGTAGAAGCTCTTGGCGTATTTTCGAGATACATCTACATCATGTCTTGTTCGTATAAATAACTGTTTTTTTTTTTTAAACACTACGGCCCAGTTAAATTAACCCACAGTTAGCTGATGAAGCAGTATTTTAGTGGAGAATGCACGTTGAACGACTTAACAAACTCGGTGGATAAATGCTAAAAAGCATCTGTTCACTTAGTCCCGAGTTAACACACCAAATTTGATGAGTTAACTCGGGCTTAACTTTTATCTCACACTGGAAAACTGCACCTAAGAAATATTAATTCGAAAATTACACTCTGGGTTACTCAATCTCACTATACACTAATTTTTCTGGAGAAATAAACTAATTTTTCTTATAACGTTTTAATTGAGCTTTTTATATTTCTATAGCGTAATGGTTAGTACGTAGGACTGGGAGGTCTGAGTTTGATTCCCAGCATTTTCCACTTAAAAACACAACAAATTTTATTTTTTTACGGCTACTGCCTCTTTCGCGAGGAAGTGACAAATCTATCCTAAGAGTACCTACCATTTGTCATGAAGAAGTGACTCTCACCTTAGCCGTTAGGAGTTGGGAAAAGGTTGTAGGTCCCCTCCATTCTTACCGACAGACAAATTATTGTATTATTCATTTGATTTACAAAATTTTCACCAGCTGTTTTTGACATACATATAAACCAAACTCCTTTTAGAAAGCAACATTTGTTTATAAAACTCAACTAAAAGTAGTTGTCTTCTATTATATGACTTATTTATCATTTGATTGTCTTAAAGTTGAGTTGAACTTAAGTCCATAATAGGAACACAAGGAAGAACTACAAAAGTAATCGACCATCTCCGGATGTCTTATCTATGATTTTCCAAATTACAAATTTAAATGAAATGTTTGTGTGGGCCTTGCCCTCAGAAATTCTTAAGCCGCCACTGTCCACTAGTTAGTGCTGATATTTATGGTAATTTTTATGTGTACTAGTAGGTATGATAATTTTCCAGCTAGTATGAGCTGGTTGTGTTTCCTTTTATAACGTTTTTTTCATTTTACATATATTCACTAAAATTATATCTTCAGACAGCTGTATGGTTATAATGAATTAATTGCTCACGAGGATCTGATATTCGAAATTAAATCAATACCTCATGATGGCAAGACATGTGCCATAATTTTGATTATATTTGATTCCTTTCTATGAATGACTTGGTCTTAAATCTCTTGTCGATAATTTTTTGTTTGCCAAATTGATAGAGATATGCCATCATCATTTAGTTATTCAATATTTTGACGCTTCTGTCACCAATTTATGCATAGGTATGAAAATAATATTATTTATCCATTTAAATGTCATCTATAGGAACAGTAGATGACGGGTATATGAAAATCTCTTATAGGATAAATACGCTCATAATATACATACCAAAACATCATGCACATTCCCATATATGTTTTATATAAGAAACTACACTGCACAGAAAATTAAATGCCTATAAGAATTTTCGCCGTCTAAACACCTAAATGATGCGCCGTATAACTAACATAAAATTTCTTTTCTAAAGAAGTGACAGCTTGAGGCAGAGCGAGAAAAAAATGCTACACATTCGACATTGTTCTCTTTGCCCGGCTATGGGAATCACCCTGTATAATCTACATTTTTTATTTAAGAAAAGACGGATGTAAGAAAGAAACTCTTTGCCTTTCATGAATACTTTTCAAGAGCGCCATCTTCATCTTCAAAGTTCTAACTATGTATATCCACTTTGCCTAATGGCTAATTTATCGACACTCTTTGTTTTTGTTTGCCAAGGGAAATTTTACTGCACTGGCTATAAAATTACCAATAAAACACGGCTTCTATTAGAGTTATCACCACATATTAGCCATATGAAGATGAAAATGTTTCGTACGTTTCACCCTCCAAAACCCATTTGTTTACATTAGCCGTGTTTTATTGGTGATTTTATAGCCAGCGCAGTAAAATTTCCCTTGGCAAACAAAAACAAACACAAAGAGTGTCGATAAATTAGCCAGTAAAAGAGTGGATATAAAAGTGGTTATACATAGTTAGAACTTTGAAGATGAAGTTGGCGCGCTTGAAAAGTATCCATGACTTGAACTTTAATGTTGTTATTTACTCACAAAATGGATGTGATCTATGATATTTGTAGTTTGGTGGAGACAAAATGGATGTGAACTATGATATTTGTAGCGAACACAGCCTAAAGTTGCTAAAGCGTTTTATTAACACAGCCAAAGCGTTTTATTGGTACTTGATTATTGCGCTAGCTATACAGCTATTTGGTGAGTGTTCCCAATAAAACGATCCTTTCTATCCCAGCAATGAAAATTAAAAAAAAAAAATACATACAAAATAATTTTAAGTGATGTAATGAGCCTTATTGTGAATTTCATCCGAACAACATTCCACGCGGAATGACTGACATTTAAATTTTCACCTATTACGAGTCACACCCAAAAAATGTCAAATGTTGGAAAATTCCCTTATTGAGAGCAGTCATTTATTGGGAGAAATCTAACGTAATTAATCACTTGTTTTTTGGAGGAGAACGGAACCGACATTCACAATAGATTTTAAAATTCCGTGCGAGCAAAAAATTTAAGGTGAAGTTTTTTAGGGATGAAACTCCAAAAAAGGCTGTTTAGACTATACGTGGGAAGCTTACAAAATATGATCTATTCGTTTTTGAAAAATTGAGTTTAAAAAAAAAATATTTTTTTTAAATCCTAAATATATTTTTTTTGAAAAATTTAATACCCAATAATGTGTTATGATACAAAATACCTATGTAAATCAGTTCAACCGTTTAAAAATACCAAAAGTGGAAAACATGTTGCTTTAATGAGTAGTTTTTGAAAAATTAATTTTTAAATACAAAATTTTGAAACAAAAAAAATAAAAACTATTTTTTTTTTAATCTGTCTTCTTTTTAATATTTAATGCTTTTATCAAGTTTAAATCAAACTAGATTCAAAAATGTCTTTTAGTTTTTGACAAAATTTAAAATAACCATTTGTTTTTGTTTTTAGCTGTCGATTTTCTCGAAAACGGTTTAACAGATTTTGATCATATTTCGTATTTGGGTGCAATGCATGTCCAAAAAAAATTTAAGTATCAAATTAGCCGGGCGTTTAGGCTGCAGTCTAACAGACAGAATTATTGTATATAATATGTTCAAAAATTTATTAATTGTTTTGCAATTTCGATCAACTAATTTCTACAGCTTCTATATTGAAATATTTCTCTACCCCGCCATTATTTGCTTAACAATAAAATTTAGTAGACACATATTTTAACATTTACTAAGTTCAAAAAACACATTTACCAATATGATTCATTGACACAATTTGTATTATAAAGTATTTTAAACAAAGATCTTTTAATATTATATTTGTAAGAATTATTATTTAGCTTAGGTGTAATTATTATTGACACTGATTATTTTCTTTTCTCCGAGAATTTCATCGAAAAGATTCAATTCACTTTAAAAATTATAATTTAACAACAATATACATATAACAAGCTCTGTTTATTTTAAAGCAATAAATAAGCAAACAGGTAAACTTACCCCCTACGCAATTTTTTAACCAATATCCAATAAACCACCAGTGCGAAGTTTACATTTACCAATTTATTACCATACCAAACACACATCAACTTTTTCCAAAAATATCCTCTCGTTTAGGATTATTGCGAACCTATTTTTGTACTTGTGATGATTGGTGATGAAAACTACTTTCAACGATAAGTAATCGTATTTTCCTGTAAGTTGGGTAAAGTACCAGACAATTTAATTATTTGTATTACAAGTTGATCAATAAATCTCCCATTTTGTCTTAGATGTAGAATTTCAAGAATATTAATATCTCACAAATGCCGACTAGTATATGGATTTTTTACATTTTTGCATTAACTTCCAGGTAAATATACTTTTTTTTTTCAAAAAAAAAAAAAAAAATAACAAACTGTTGAGCGAGCGTGAAAAAGCTTTTAACTCCATCAGTGCAGAAATACAAAAAAAAAAAGAGAGAAGAAAAAGAGCAAGCATAAAAAGCTTTTGAAATAGATCTTTTCTCTATTGTTATTGAATCTGTATCCAAAAGATACTTTTCGATATTTAAACGAATGAATCTGGAATGTCTTTTCAGTTGAGTTGGATAAATCAAGACAACTTATTTTGCTAACAACACTTTAACTAACTAAAATCGATAAATAAGAAAAAAAAAATATAATCCGAAATAAAGATTTATTTAAATACTTTTAGTTAATAAAATTTTAAATCAAATTGTTTCATAAGTGAATAATTTATTTTGTGAAAAGTGTAATTTTAAGCTGAGTTTTCATTGTGTTACAAATATTTTACAAAATAACAATTTTTTTGTAAAAAGTGAACCAATAACAAATTTAAATAAAAAATAAAAAAAATGAATACCGAAGAGTTCAGAAAATACGGAAAAATTATGATCGATTACATCTGCGATTATTCAGATAATATTGAAAGCCGTGATGTCGCGCCTACTTTAGATCCTGGATACCTGAAACGATTGATTCCTGGTAAGCCAAAGATGGAAGTTGTTATTCAAAAATACAAATATCTATACTCGAATATAGTATATGGATCCATGAAAATCGATCTTCATTTTATACGTTTTATCTCCATCATAAAGTTGAAATAAATCAAAAAGTGTAGAATAATTTAAAAAAAATAAAATCGGTTGGTTGTTAACACACATAAAATTTTAAAAACGCATCCAGTTGAAAGGAAAGTGAAAGCAACCGTAAGAGGTCAATTCAGGGTTATCAACTTGACATATAGGAATCATGCTATTGATACTTCAAATCATTCTTTACACACAAAATGGATTTCGCAAAGCTTGTGATTTGGGTATATCAGCACTGCGATTCTTTCTTATGACTAGTAACTGCTATGCATCAGGTTTCTTTAATTTGTTTTAAGTCCAAAAATAACTGCACCTGCAATACAAAATTGTTTATTTTGTTTTCCGTGAAGGAAAATCCTGTTTTTCTCAAAAAAGATTCCATAGGTTTTTGTAATACAAAACCAGTTCATTGCTATAAGTGTCTTTTGTTAACAGAACAAATTTTCGGAAAAAAATAGGGTTATTAACGGTTACTCCGATGGAACCATTTTTTTAATTTTATTTTGGACTTCCTCTATATTGAGAATTACGAGAAAGATACTAAAATTTTCCAAACCAAAGATTGAAACCTGAAATGCAATTTGTATTACAATCAATTTAGACAAAACAATTTCGTACATACATTACAACATGTAACTGTAATGTTAATACAAAGATAAAATACTGTTTCCTTCTTCTCTTTCTATGAAGTTTTCGATAAAATTTAAATAAATAATTACCTCAAGGCAATTCCATACAAATTGCCGGTTTCAAATTTAAGTCATGTAGTCCACCAATTTCATTTAGCCTTTCACAGAATAACCCGCAGCCAATACATATCTAAAGAGCAAGTAAAGGCAACTGGGTGGCTTACAAAAAACGTTAACCATCTAATAGGCCAACAAAACAAAAACATTTTCCTGTTCAGCGGAATAAAATCAATCGATTCAAACCAATATTTGTATTTGCCATAGATAATATACCTTACCTACATAAGGTACAAAGTTTTATGTTATATCTTGTGGTAGCAAGGCAAAACCCTACACCTATTTTTATCAATACTAAAGCCTAGTACGCTGCTGATCCCAAACGAAAAATCCCCTACAAAAATGACACAACGAAAGCATAAACTAACAATTTGGTCCTCCTTTTCGTTTTGCAGTACACTGTTCGATGAGCGAAACTGACAGATTATTTGGAGAAGTCTCCGCTCTTTTTTCGCACGGTTGGGAAAATTTAAAGGACGAGACAGGAGACATGCCAATTTATAACACTTATAACAGTTTTTCGCTTCGCGCGACTTGAAAAAAAACTCTGGGTGCCTGAAGTATGTCCACCGGCGGAGGGGCCTGGCCCTGCGGGGCAACATAAACACTACTTTTATAAACAAAAACTGTTATAATTGACATGTCTAGAGTAACTTCCAAATTTAAAACGTGGTCCTTAGGTGTATACTGTATAGTTTCGCAGTGGGACGTGGCAATTTGTGTTTTTTTTTTTTTATATTTCCAATTTAACTGGGAAATTTCTAGAAAAAAAATGTTATTAAAACATATCGACATTCCCTCTTGTACTTTCAAATTTAACTCGAAAAACTTTTTAACAGTCATTATTGACTAACTGTATTTTATTAAAGTAAGAAACTCATTAGATTGTCTCCAACGATTTTAATAAAAAAAATGTCTGTGTGACATTGAAAGTACCTACTTTATTAGAATGCAACAATTTATTTCAAAACCACTAATATGCCATGTATTTTAAGATTTTTCAACTCAGGAAGTTATAATTTAAAATCAAAAAAGAAGGAAAATATCGAACACCGCAGATTTGAAAATTTTCTAGATCGCAAAACTTTTGGTCTGATTATTGCCATCATGTAAATTTTCTGAAGTCAGTTCTCCGTTCCGTCTATCTCTACGTTAAATTTCTTGAGCATTCATTGATTAAACAAAAACGAATTGCATTCGGCCGCATATTTTTGTTTATTTTATAAATTTTCATATGCAGACATCTCGTATTCGTAGTATTTTTCTATAAATAATATTCCATTTGGGGAGGATTTGTTTTCACATCAATCGTACGCATCCTATCATCACAAACTATATTTTAAAATATCAATTTATTTTCTTAAATTTCTTCCCCTCTTTTATCCATTTTTAAAAGACTTAATTTTCCAAATTATTTAATGCTTCATTGACTATCTTACTTTATTCACTAGAATCTCATAAATCTAACCATTAATGTACATTGGTACGTACATAAGGCTATAAAATTAAAATTTGCCAAATTAACTACAAATTCTTAACGCAAGCCCGCGAAATCTTCTCCACTATTCAACAGAGTGTCTGGATTTTTAGCGTATATAAATATTATTGTATTGTACTTGTACATTATTTATGTGTGTATGAAGATGTTCGTGTATATTTTTTTGGTTCTTGTGTTTAGATAGTTTTAAAACTAACAAATCATTCAGTGAAGATTTTTCCGCAATAATAAAATTTGAATCATCAGATTGACCTTAGAGAATTTTGATTATTTTCACCTGATATATCGATTACGGAAAAAGAGTCTGATTTAAATTAGCTTCGGTCTTCTTAACTCAGCTCGTGGATAGCCAGGTCCTAGTGACTTACAACTCTCAATCATTCCTGTGTGCGTGTTGTTTGTTTGCAGGAATGAAGGGGACTTACAATTGTCTATCGTATCCGAGGGGTTAAGGTGAGAGGCACTTATTCATGACAAGGTACATATACTCTAGGAGGATTTATCACTTCCTCGCAACAGGCAGTAGCCGCTTTTTTTTAATTAATAATAATAATTTTTAATTGGACGAGACTGTGAATCGAACCCAGACCTCCGGCATGACAGTCCTAGGTAGTAACCATTACGCCACCGGCTACTAACGTTTTCTGTCCCAAAACTTTTATTTGAACTACATCTAATTTACATACATAGGTCCTCGAACCTATTATTTCCTTGGTGTTCCTCTTTAGAGGTAAGGGCCTCCATTAAATCTACGAGTCATAACATCGCTTAGAGATATGTTTTTTTCCAAAACTCTTTACAAATTTTGTTGGAAGAAAATGCTCTCTTGAATTCTCTTTACAATGCAATTTTTATAGAAAAGAATTTTCTCAATAAAATTTTGATGCTTCCACGTATAGATTCACTTCATTACTTTTTAATCGGTGGACTCATGATACGTGACTCCATGTCCAGACTTATGTGTCGGATAACTAATCAGAACTTTATAACTTAGACGTTGTGAACAGGTCACAAATAATTTGTATCAAATAGTGCTTTAAGTAAGTTTTCATTCAATTATTGATATCAAAATTTTAAAAATAAATCAATTCAAAGTACTTATACCTTCTTTAAAGTAAATATTGCTAGCATAGAAACAACTTAAAAATAGCCGAGTTAAGCTAAAAGACCCACCTACTCGACTTATTCGTCATTTTTATAAGATATTTTCTAAAAATGTAAATTTTATAAATTTTACTTTGCTTAAACTTAAAACTAACAATAAATAATTGTAGCGTATTTTAAGCCTATATCATGTGAAACACAAAAATATGTGTATTGTGAGTGGGATGCGGCGCCATTGCATCAAAAACTGATTAAATATAACGAAAATAAATGTGAGTTATTGTTATTTGGTGATAAAAAAGATTTGTTTTGTTTTTTTTTATGACGCACATTTTGTTTTATCAAATATTAATAAATATTATCAGGTTAATCTCGTGATTTATTAAATTAGTTCAACATTTTTAATAAATATGTAGATGAGTGGGATTCTTAATTGTTCTCCGAAGCGGATGTTTATAGTTTTTTATTTTTTTTTTTTTTTATGAAATCAACAAGTGGCTGAATATAGTATTCTCTTATAAAAAATGTCGAAAAGACTCGACAGTCCTTATAGAACAATTGCCTAAGAACTGAAATTACATAGTCGGATGCACTTGAAATTAATATAAATTCATTTTTGAAAGAGCTGAACAGTGATAAATCCCAAAATCATTGACAATTTTTTACAAAATTAGTTTTTACTTGTTCTATTTCAAACATTTATTATTGGCATACGTACATTATGTTCATACATTTCCTCGAAGTCAAATAATAGCACTGTGATCCTGTGATGCTCTGTCATACTACTAATTGGAAATCTGCCAGAAAAATATAAGCATGTTCATTCTTCCTTCTGGTTTTTCATAATTTGCAGAGATATTTAGGCGCCAGTTACATATAATAGGAATCGGGTTTTCCATTATTCATAACAAGAATTTATTAACATAAATATTGATAATAATATTAACACATGTTGATATTATTCATATCTTTTTAATTCATAAATTCATTACGGTTTGGATTGCTAGCCACCGTTTTCATTTAAAAACGAAAATCGTATTTATGATAATTATGGCATAAAATAGTTGCAAAACGAGTTTTCATGCTTACACATTTTCTTTGATTTTATATCTTGAATATTTTCATTCAGTAATTAATTCACAATGAAAGTATGTATTTGCTAAATCGCACTTTTATTAACTTAAAATAACTGACGGTAGATAATTAAATCTAATTTTTCATTTGCATGTATATGTATATTCAAAACTAGCACTTTTCCTATGCATGCATAGAAAGAAAAAAAAAAGAAGCATTCCAAAACATCTGCCTATACTCTCGTGACTGTAAAATAGAATGATGAACATTGCAATCTCTCATTATAAAATATTATCTCAATTAGTTTAGATCTTAGCACTTTAATTTAAATACAAAAAAGAAACAAGACTGAGAAAAACAATTAGCAAAAGTGTTTGCAATAATGTTCTATTTTATTTATATTTTTAGAAAATACAAAAAACACAAAAATCTTGTTTTTTTTCGACCAAAATAATAAAAAAATTGTTTATTTTTTTGTTTTGTTTTGTTTTATAGATGAAGCGCCAATACATGGTGAAAGTTTTGAAAATGTGCTTCAAGATGTAGAAAATAAAGTTATGCCTGGCGTTGTTCACTGGAATCATCCTAAGTTTTTTGCATATTTTCCAGCTGGAAATTCGTATCCGTCGGTTTTGGGTGATATGTTAAGCAGTGCTCTTGGATCTATTGGTTTTTCATGGGTAAGTTAATATGGGTTTCAAAATATTGCTTTGAAATTATCGAGCAATTTACAATTGCACAATTTATCATCATAGATAAACACAACATTTTAATAATTGTATATTTTGTTTTAATTTATTTACAGGCATCTTGTCCAGCTTCAACAGAATTAGAAACAATTGTACTAGATTGGTATGCAAAGGCATTGGGCCTTCCTAAAGGCTTTATAACCGATTCACCTGGTAGTCGGGGTGGTGGTGCTTTACAAGGTTCCGCATCTGAATGTACTTTGGTTTGCATGATCGCTGCACGAGCTCGTGCTATTCAAGGTCTCAAGGGCAACAACAGTGAATGTCATGATAGTGTATTCTTGCCCCAATTAATTGCCTACGCTAGCAAAGAGGCACATTCCTCAATTGAAAAAGCAGCCAAAATGGCTTTGGTTAAACTAAGACTCATCGATGCCGATGAACATGGTCGATTAAGAGTTGATCTTCTCGATAAAGCTATTCAGAATGATTTGAATGCTGGTTTGAAACCATTCTTCGTTGTGGCAACTGTGGGAACAACAGGTGCTTGTGCTTTTGACAACCTCACCGAAGTCGGCAAAGTATGCAGTAAAGTATCGAGTATTTGGTTCCATGTCGATGGAGCCTATGCCGGAAATTCATTTATTCTTCCCGAAATGAGAATGTTCTCGAAAGGTCTTGAATATGCTGATTCCTTCAATACGAACCCCAACAAATTGCTCTTAGTAAATTTCGATACATCGGCAATGTGGGTCAAGGATGTCATGACCCTTAAGACAGCTCTAAATGTTAATCCTCTGTACCTTCAACATGAACATGATACCACAATTGACTATAGACACTACGGCATTCCGTTAAGTCGGCGATTCAGAGCTCTCAAATTGTGGTTTGTATTCCGATCGTATGGTATTTCGGGACTTCAGGCGTACATACGTAATCACGCGGCCTTGGCTAAGAAATTCGAAATGATGGTCAGAAAGGATGATCGATTCGAAGTTCGAAATGATGTGTACCTGGGATTGGTGTGCTTTAGATTAAGGTAAAATTCAATGATTTGATTTCATCATGTTTCAGTAATGATTAATCTCTTTCAACAGAGCTGCCGACAACATCAACCAAGAACTATTAGCCCAAATCAATCACTCGGGAAAAATGCATATGATTCCGTCCATGGTTAATGGAAAATACGCCATACGATTCTGCGTCACATATGAACATGCTACTGAGAGGCATATAGGTGAGAAACACATTTTTGAAAAAGTCTTTTCAGTTTTGACCTTTGGTTTTTTCCTTAGTCGATGCATGGTCTCAGATTAAATCGGTTGCCAATGATGTTATAAGCGACGCTCAACTCGAATTTCCCGAAAAAGAAACACTGGCACAGAGAAGAAAACTCACACGAAACAAATCAATGCGATTCTCATTCACACGCAGTATATCCCGGGAAAAATACGAAAGCCAAGGAGAGCACCTTAAGGACGGTTGCACACCGATTCTAGTGGTCGATTCAGCAGCGATATCACAAAGCTTCACCAAGGCTATAGAGAATGCAAGTAAGCTAAATGAGATCGCTGATGTGGACACAGACGAAGCTAGTAATTGATCTACAAACAAAGATTACACACATAAGAAACTTATAGTATTTAATTAAACGTACAATTAATTTTAAATCTAATTTATCTACAATGAAAACAACACTCTACATATAACCATGTTCCTGCACATCAGTAACTATTATATGAATTTATTTATTTATTTGTTAGTAATTCATTAAGGCGCGTGCATCCTTGACATTTTTGTATATTGCATTATTTTCTTTTGTATAGTTGAATGTGTAAATATGATAAGAATGTTTTTTAGAAAGAAAATAAAGACCAAACCAAAATCAATTGCAGTTATTTATTTGTATGTATGTGTTCCAAGCAACTGTAAGGCTGCTTGATCGAATGAATAAATAATTGAAGTAGAGATCACTTATTTCCAATTGAAATCTCTTAAACTGGAAATGCAAACTTTTCTAAGATTCAATTGATTTGTGGATGTAATAATAATAAACGCAACAAATGTTTTAAAGGTCACAAAATACAAAATTTAGCACAACAATGTGAGATGCAATTGAATCATGTGTTATTAAAAACAAACAGGGTGAATGAATTGAAGGGGAAACTCCTCTTACTTATGTGATCGATAAATGGATATGAGCACAAATGAAGGCTCTATATTACAGTAGTGCTCTGACACTGACATGCGGTTTGACGATAGGTATCCAAAAAGTATAAAATTTAATTAAGAGATAAAAAAATTTAAAATGCTTTCAGTCAAGAATCAATCCTAAAAGATAAAAATTGCGTGCAGCTAAGCTGGTGACGGGGAGGCTATAGAAGGTAATGTATGAAACAATAAATTGGGGATGTTTTTTTGCCGAGCCGAGTCATTTACATCATCACGAAGAAAACTAACGAGTCTTTGGGCAGCAATCTTAACACTTCTTTTCATTACCAACACACAAAAACATTTCTTTGACAGTTCGGTGTGCCGTTTTTGGCAATTTGTTTGTATCAAGGAATACCATACTTACGAAAAGAAATTGATTCCTTGAGCTCACTCTTTTTAACCACTATTGACAAAAATTAGATTTTATGCAATCCTTGTTTCGCTGTCCTTTGTTCTTAATCATCTGTGCCAAGAAAACCATTTTTTCTTATCCTTCTATTCCTTTCAACTTGTGCTGTGCAATTCAAGTTGCATTTAAAAGATCTTAATTGTTTTTTTTTTAACTAATCAGTTCTATTGTCAGGCAGTTCGCCTTGTTCTGCAAAGATCAATAACCTAAAACCCTAGTTTGCAGCCCGTAACTTGTAGATTACAGACGTAGATACTGAATTCAAAATAACACCGGAACTCATTATTTTACTGAGACCCGCTAAAAGAGGTTGATAAGATAAGATTAGAAGTTCTGAAATATAAAACTAATGGACTTTCGCTGCAGAATGATTTATACATCATAGATGTTAGATTTTCCAATAAGAAACACAACGGTTACGGTAAATTAAATTAAAAATAGCCATCATAGCTGGTGTATCCGTTACATACTGCCTCTACTGGACATGAATGATGTCGAATATCAAAACTACAATCCAATCAACAATCTGATTTGTATGGATATGTTGCTGCATGGACATGGATTTTTGTGCCTATCCATTTGTTTTTTCCTGGACATGCTCATAATGGGACCATTTTTCATGATCAGTGAAGGCGGTATGTTATGAAAAATTGTGAAATTATTTTTTAATGATCACAAATAAGTATTTCCTAAACTAATTTATAAATGAGGTACATCGTACATCCCTTCATACAAATTATTAACGCGGGAAGCAAAAAAACGTTATTTTTCTTCACTTATAGTATCATAAATATTATATGCAATGACTGAAAAACATAATTAGTTCTACTTACGTTTAATTAAGTTATTAACTAATAACTACTCAACTTTAACAAATAAAATAAGTACTTTAATATTTTTCACAACAAATTCAAATGTAAACAAATACAAACCAAAACCACATGTGCCAAAAAATCTCGAAAATGACAGTTTAGTATTTGGTAGGCGTTCCCGGTTCTGTATATTTGAGCGCTCAGATGAAACCAACCAATGCCGTTTTTGATTGAACTTTTGGACTTTTTGATTCCAATCGAATACACAGATTAGCCACATGAAGATGAGAATCCCCGGCAGCCATTTTAATTTGCCTACAAGCTTGAACTGTCAGATATCAGATAAAAAATGAGAATGAGTGTGTAAAAACCTCACACACAGACAGTATGGATCTTCAGACACCGGTTAAATTGTTGTTGCAATTCACATCTATTCATCGACGCGGGAAGAAATTACAAATACAACAATAGGTGTGTTTTATTGGTCATTTATAGCTAGCGCAGCATTCCAAGTACCAATAAAACGCTATATCCACTTTTATGTACTATTTATTTTTGTGGCTGTGTTCGAAACTTATTCTTGTTTCTTTGTTTCCACAGTACATAACTTTATGTCATGATTATCAACAAGTGGTGAAATTTGTCGTGGCTATGATGTTTCAGCAATCCTGCGTTGCAGTTAATTGCTTGACAGATATGGAACGAACTATATTTTGACGTATATAGAATATTTAATCCAAAACGTCAACGAGATACGTACGAAACATTCTCATCTTCATATATGGCTTATCTGTGATCGAATATGAAAACACTGGGTTCCCAAGTTTATACACACATTATCAAAGGTCGCCATATTAGGTCTGTAACGTGAAATTTCTTACGAATTTGCACAAATTTTCACAAAATTGCACAATTACTCACAAATTCCTGCTTGTTAACTCAAAGCACATCGAGAGAGAAACAAAATTCCCCTCCATTGGACAACTTGCGAATTTGTGCTACATAAATTTCTGTGAGCAAGAAGAGTAAAGTGTGTCACAACATCCAGCTGTTAGCTTCTTTTGCATTTAATTTGAAATTGTGGTTTCTGATATGTGAAAATTATCATAAATTACTTGGGAAATTTATAATTTATGTAATTTTTTTTAAATTAAAAGCAAATTATTATCAAAACCAGACTTTTGGCATGTGATTGTTGATGTGAGGAGCAAAACTTTCTGGTAAGTTTCTCCATTTTTGAGAAAATCTTCTCACTTTGGTGTTTTGGCCGGTTTTACTCATTTTGCTGAAAAATGATACCAAACAGACCTAATGAGTGCAAAAGAGAAGAAAAATGAGACGGAATACAAACTGCCCTATGAGTCGTGAGCCAAATTTCGGGGACTCATTTTATTTTATTTCTTGTTTGTATTTTAGCAAATTGCTTTATTTATTTTCGTTATTTTTGTACAGCGCACATGTACCTATACCTGGTTGGTTGCTAAGATATAAAGGGTATTCATGCAATGGCGGAAAACCCGGATAAACCTCAGAAAGCAGATAATTTTATCTCCGCAGAAACGAACTGTCAAAATTTGTATGGGAATATTTTTCTACAAATGTGATAAATTTATCTCATCAATATGATGCGGAAAGCGTAAAGGTAAACCTGATAAATTTAGGAATGACATTTGTGGTGTGTTTGATGTGACATTTCGCAAGTATTTCTAAGTAGTGTTCATGCAAAGGTCCTGTGGAAAGTTATATTTTTCTGCAAAGCGGAAATTTATCTCGTTGCATGAATATACCCTTTTAGAGAATAGGGACTATCTATACTCAAACAAAATCGTTTCATTTATTTTTGTTGTTTTTTTGGTTGCTGTGAGAATTTCATTACCGAAACAAAATAAAAGAGGACTGCCGAATTTGAGTCATAACTCAGTCATGGTGTAATAGCGCACGACGAAGAATCACGACACAAAAGTCGTCGGGTAATAGCAGAATATGTCCCCTTTCACACGAGGAAACTGAGTTGCCAGCAACAATCAGTTTGTTGGTGAGAAGGGCAAGAAGTAAGAGGGGAAATTGAAATCTCCCCGGTCAACGATTCGAGGAGATTTTTTTGACATTCCTCTTCACACACACAGTAGAGTGTGTTCAACCAAGCTATTTTAAAAGGGACATACAGAAAGTTTCCACGATTTTGTTTCTTAGTGTGAAAGGTACAGGAGATTTTTAAGGAAATTAAAAGAAAACGTCAAAAAAATCTCCAACAACTTGTTTCCTCGTGTGAAAGGGGAGTATGCATTTGCAATTTACATCGTGTAAGGTGCCCTTCAGCCGATATTTTTCTGAACGCACATCAGATAACTATCGATAACATAGACCCTATCGAAAATTAATTTCGATACCAAAAATTCTTAAACGTCAATAATAAACGTAAACAAAAATTTGAAAGGGTAGCAGCCGCAAAATTGTAATTTTTTCCTACAAATTTATTGAAAAATTCTTAAACAATGCCTACCTGGAATCAAATACAAATGCAACTTCGCGGGCCTAATAATCCAGTTGTATTCTTCGATATATCTGTTGGAACCACAGTAAGAGCATATTCTTCACATTTCATAGACTCAATGAGAGTATGTAATTTAATTTTGCAATTTTCAGGAAATTGGACGAATGATCTTCGAATTGTTTGCAGATACAGTACCAAAAACAGCCGAAAATTTCCGTCAATTATGCACTGGCGAATACCGACCTGATGGAGTACCTATGGGTTACAAGGGCGCCAGCTTCCATAGAGTTATCAAAGATTTCATGATTCAAGGTGGAGACTTTGTACATGTAAGTGGTTGAACAAAAAAAATCCCAATTGTTTTAATTGAATGAAATTTAATAGGGCGATGGAACCGGTGTTATGAGCATTTACAATGGCACCTTTGCCGATGAAAATTTTATACTAAAACACGATTCCCCGGGACTTTTATCCCTGGCCAACAGTGGCAAAGACACTAACGGCTGCCAATTCTTCATCACCTGTGCCAAGTGTAATTTCCTCGATGGCAAACACGTGGTATTCGGACGTGTACTCGACGGACTGTTGATAATGAGAAAGATTGAGAATGTACCAACTGGACCCAATAATAAGCCTAAGCTCCCCGTTACAATAAGTCAATGTGGACAAATGTAAAATACGATTTTGTTTTTGTAAATAAATCTTTTTTTTTTTATTTAATCAAATAAATAAAAGTATGCAAAGAATACAGTACATGTTTTCTACAAAAAATAGGCTTAAAAATAAAATTAGAATCACATCTTATAGTGCAGGATGTAGGTATGTATACGACTAGCGTCAGAATGTACTTATTTAACTTTGGTATTTAGCATTTATATTTGCTTGTTGAATTTTCCTTGTTCGAATATTTTTTCCTTGCGTAAATTCTGGCAATCCTCAATGATGAAGCTAAAAAAAATTTATTTATTTGACTATTTACAACAAAAAATTTATTTTACCTATAAAACAATCCGCTCAGTGGGACAGTAGCCAAATGCCAGAGCGAATGAGCGTCAAATGTCCATAAGATTGGTGGAAAGTCGAGCAGTTCTAGACTCATTGACAAACCAAAAAGAATAAGGAACCGCACCATTTTCCGATAGTAAGGTCGTCTTCGACGGACAAAGTAGCACCAAATTAACCAACCTAAAGCACAGAGAGCTCCTAAGGAATACATGTTATGTAAACCAGGGGTAAGATACTTTTGATGAATACGTTTTCTTTTACAGATGAATTCCCCTTACCTGTTGTTAGGTTCGTAGCCATATTGAAAGAATAACTGAACTTTCCAACACTAAGATAAGCAAAATAGTTCAAATAGAAGGACAAAAAGAGTGCCGTCACAATTCCTCGGATTATTATCGATCGATTGTGTATCATTCTGAAAGAAGAAAAAAAAAATAAGTACCTACAAAGGCATTTCAGGGAGAAATAACGGCAAAATGTATCCAACCCAATTCTTTTCGTTCAGTTGAATTTTATTTTTTAATATAAATGCATGAGGTATAGCAAATAACTAACTACTTACCGAATAATCATGCAGTATAGCATCACCAGAACTATTGAATATGCGAATGTGTAATCCAAGAGCTCGGTAATTGGAAAATCTCTCGTGTGAAAGATTGTCGACCATGTCCATCCATTCAGGGAAACCTAATATCGACAAGATTCTTTTCTCTTCTTATCAATAACTATCTATCATTTTACCAAAGTTAAAATGTGCCAGAGTTTATAGCATGGGCTATCCTTACGCACTTCTCTTCGGAGTCTCCTTATTCCTTTCAAATGTGCAATTAGGTTCATGATAGAAAATAAAACTGAAGCTGGTTCCTGCATTCCCAGGTACCTCACAAAAGGCCACTTAAAAGAAGTTTCTGGTCAATAAAATCACACACAATACAAGAACATATTTCAAACCTTTCCATAGAATTGTGGAACTTGCCATCCTCTATCCAGAAACGCATCAACTGTCTTCCACATGCAATGATATTGACATTCATCAACACAAATCCATAGGAACATTTCATCGAAAATTGTTTGTTGGTAGAATTTAACTGCTTGCTCTTGAATACCAATTCCATCTGAACAAAAAATTTATATTTTAAGCGAATTAAAAAAAACATTAAGGTAAATGAACGTACCTTCAGTGCAGTTGTTTCTTTCACAATTTTGTCGGCAGTTTCGGAAGAATTGCGTCCGATCACCATTTGAACAAGCACCATAGCCAATGAAAATCAAAAAGATTATTGTGCAGAGTAAATTTTTATAGGGAATCATATTGCTTTTACATACTTTTCTATTAAGTTTTTTTTTAATAGAAAAGTTTTATCAAATAAATCGAATTTTCTCTCACGATATGTGTTTTGAAGGAATGAAGTGAAGTGGTGTTTATTTTTTTTTTCGTTTTGACTTTTAAAAAATCAATTTTTGTTATCGATAAATTGTAGTCTTAAAAGTTATCGGTAAGTTGATAGGCGTGTTCCTTTGGGCTCCAGTATCTTCTGCCAAGTACTTCTGGCTGCAGTCAACTACTTCTACTCTGTGGTCAAAGTAGTTCAGTAATAAAGTAACTAAATGTATCAAAAGACGAAAAAGACACCATTAGTAAAATGAAATTAAGTAGTAAATTATTCTTGTTGATGTTTTTCTAATTTAGAATAAAATATAAAAACAAACAACTAAAATTACATAGTATATTGAGGTTTACGTTTGGTAGAATGAAAGCGTTTCATTCATCATCTACTGGGAAGTACTAAAAAGTACTTTGCAAGGCCCAATGGAACACAGCTGATGAGCCTCTATATTAGCTGTTTTCTTGATACAACGTTTTTATTAAATAGAATACTTCAGTTTTAAGATTTTTCAGTGCACAATTTTGTTTATGTGTAAACCTAGACCGCAACTGATGTGAAATAAAAATGACCAATCCGGATTTATATACTCAGCCCTTTTAATATACGACAAACAACAGTGGAATATAGCTTACACATCTATTTACTGGTAATTCTTATTAATAAATGTGTAATGGCCTATGACACACAAGTAAACTGATGAGTTTCCAGCAACTTTAAAAGGAAACTACAGAAAATCTCTAACGATTTTGTGTCCTGGTGTGAAAGGTAAAAGAGATTTTGGAAGAAATTTAGAAGAGAACATTAACAAATTTCTAGCAATTTATTTCTTCGTGTGAAAGGGGACTTACAACAGTAGCACATAAAAGCTGTCTGTACACAATGGATCTCTGCCACCAAATGTCAGAAATGTCAGTGTGAAAGTAAAAAAAAAAACAATCTGACAGCACTCCCTGGTTGGAAAACAAAACCAAATGCCGAAGGCACGAAGGCGAGCCAAAAAAGTCGTGTGTTTAATAATAGTGATTAATATGTAATAAAATTAGTTTTTTTGTATCAAGCACTTGAAAAAATGTTTAAACACTAATTAATACGTAATTCGATCGCAAATTTAAGTTTTCAGTTCCAAATACAAAAAATAATCAAATGACCGGATTTTTAACACTGCCAAGAGCATGTAAATATTTTCCAACCAGGGAATTTTTTTGTTGTTGTTTTTAGATGTCAAATTAGAAGGAGAAAAGACAAAGACAAATCTTGGAAGACCTCTGTTAGCAGATGGCCGCCTCACCTATGTTCTTCACTGAATGTTTCCTTTGATTGAAATTTCGCAGGTGGTTGAACCGCTGTATTTTTCGTATTTCATCACAAAACGTCAAGAAGTGCGAAATCAAAATGATGTAGCCAAAATTTGTTCCGGGTATTTTGCTCGAGTTTAATAACTTCAATTTCTCTTTTTCATAAAAAAAAACTTTTTAAAATGTTAAGAAAAGTTCGTTGTCTAATACCTGTTAAAGGTATCTACAATTCTGCGTATGAATTTTCGTAAGTCAAAACAAACGACCCTTCAAAATTAGCTTTTGCAAAAAAAAAAACAATTTATGTACATTACATAACCCTAGATTATCAAAACAAACAAAATGCAATTTTTTTTTTCGCAAAAAGTTAAAAGAAAGTCAATGTCATTACTGAAAGTGTAATCTTTATTTCTGTATTTAGATTTGCAAGGCTAAGCCGCTCTCAAACAACGAGACAAGTATATTTAAATGTTCTTGATATTGAATTTTTTTATTTTGTTTGTGTTTTAGAACTTCGCACGGGAAATTGGAAAGATCCTTCTTTACGATCAGTGACTTGACAAACAGAAACAAGGAATATGTTAAAAAAGAACTCCTGGGGTAAGTTGAGACAATGTTAAATATAATCAATATCAATAATAGCTTTCTATAGCTGTTGAAGTTCTGTCCAAGACGTCGGTGTTGGGATTTTTTCTTAATGACAGCATAATTATATAGAGCGTATGATAAGCTTTAGCTAATTAAAATCCAATCTCAACAGCGCTGTCCAGTGGGGAACTAAAAACTGCGTACTGCATCAAAAATTCGCCCACTATTTAACGTTGGAAAAAATGCTTCTCAGTAGGTTTCCATGGACTAAGATATAATTCTCCTTTCTTCTATGATGAGTTTTTTTAGTCGGGCTTTGTTATTATTCGCAAATAATTGCCATTTACGTACTTTAAAATTTACTATTGAAATTTTCAAAAACCTGATTAAATCATGCATTTAACAATTTTTTTTCAGGTATTCGATGGTCGAGATGTATGAAGTCGTAGCCGATGTAAAGAACTATTACCAATTTGTGCCATATGTGAAAAAATCACATGTTCACAGTAAGAAAGGAGACAACTTTCGAGCTGATTTAATAGTTGGATTCCCACCTCTAAATGAAAAGTACACATCTAACGTAACACTTGATGCACCCAAATTAGTGCAATCAATTTGTAATGATGGACGATTATTCAATTACTTACTGAATGAATGGCGTTTCAGTCCCGGTCTCAAGGATATTCCCCAATCATGTGTGCTGGACTTTAAAGTTTCGTTCGAGTTTAAATCTTTAATTCACAGTAATATTGCCAATTTATTCTTTGATTTGATATGCGATCAAATGGAAAGTGCTTTCCAAACGGAAGCTAAACGACGATTTGGTCCACCATCAATAAAAAGTCATGTCCTTTCTTCGAAGCGATCGTGA
Source organism: Leucozona laternaria (assembly GCA_932273885.2). Lineage (NCBI taxonomy): Eukaryota > Metazoa > Arthropoda > Insecta > Diptera > Syrphidae > Leucozona > Leucozona laternaria. The sequence continues at coordinate 28,845,400 of OW026368.1, read as the reverse complement.
CAAAATTTAAATTAGAAAATCGATTTAATTTTTATTTCAAGTTAAATTGTACACTTTTAAATCAAATTGACAGTACATGCTCAGTTAAACGAACCATTTCAATGGTTTGAGTTATACTCTTATGATATTTATTTTATGTGTAAGTCTATTTTTTTTTTTTTAAAGAAACCAATTGTTATACTAATTTTATTTTGTAAATACATTATTTATGATCGTGGATGTAAATAAAGTAAAATTAAAACCTTTCAGTTTCAAGTATTTCTATTTGGTTAAACGTAAGCATTTTAATAAAGCATTTTAGCCGTTATGTGTATATAAGATTCTTTGAGAGAGCCTAGGTCAACAGAAGCCAAAATTATCTGCATATATATTATACCGAATGGAGAAAAAATACTGGCACAGATTTTGATAGGGTTAGAAATTACATCACTGTTGCAGCCATACAGATTAACAAAATGAACTATGTACAGCTAGGTTCTGCATTTCACTTTCGCTCGAAATGAAATTGAAGTCAATCTAATTTCAATTGATATCAATTTCATTTCGAGTGAAAATGAAATGTAGAACCTGGCTGGTATACTCTGTTTAACAAAAAATTGTCAGTATAGAGAAGAAGATAGCCTGCCTACCTTTAATGCTCTCACACGGTTTTCTTGGTTGCCTGATGCTCCATTCGCTTCCGGAATGGGAGAGTTCCTGCGGATTCCCAATGGTGAAGGCCAAAAGTCAAAAGCAATTACATACTTATTCCAGTGGTTTTTATACCACCAAATAAAACAAATTTACAATAGGTACGTAAATAATGAATTTGTAAATGTATTACTTTATTTAATTGTTATATTATAACAATTTTATATTTTATTAAGTGTATGCTATCTTCATTTATATCAAGCAGATACACAAGGTTGTTTTTTTTTTTTTAATTTGTTTTTTTCATTTGAGTTTCTCAGGTTATTTTGAAAAATGTTTAACATTGTCAACAAAACAAATTAATTTAAAGTTTATTTCTTTTTGTTGTTGTTGTTGTTTTTAAGTACAAGAGTAGTGTTTTGTTTTTTTTTTAATTATAATTAATTTTTTTACGGACAGTCTTGGAGATTACGAATTAATTATTATTTGGTATTTTATTTTTAAATACCTATATTTTTAAATAAAAGTTTTATTATCTTCGTAGAAGTACACAGTTTAATTGACTGATTTTATTTTATTAGATTGATTTGTTTACGTATGTATATATCAAGTATTATTTTTTTTTTAAATGTATTAAGTAATGTGCATTTTTACATAAAACATTCATTCCCCTTTTATGTTGGTCCAACAATTTATACATTTTTTTTATATCTATTTGTATTATCTTACTAAAGACTTTGAAAGTGCAAGGAAAATAGAAAACGTAAAAATACAGTACAAATGTTTAAAATATCAACAAGGATAGAAAAGTGAATAAGATAAGTTAAAATACATAATTGAATTACCGAGGTTTTGTGTAGTTAAAACCCAACTGAGGGCGGTGGAGATACATGGGTTTTGTTTCAGAATATGCCACTAAAGAACATCCTTAAATGTATGTAGAATTCAGGGAAGTGCATGGAGGCACCCTATAACTAATTTCACACCTTGTTCTCTTCAGTTTCCTCTACATTTACCCGTCTTGCTTACATACTGGGGAGCGCGTAAAGCGTCCATTGAGATGGTGTGAGGCAGCTAACTGCATCATTACTTCTTTTAGACTACCCTAAATGGACTCAGGAGAATGAATGTAAATAAAAAGAATCTTCAAACGTTTGACCTCGGGGCCTATACCAGGAAACTAGAATTTTTCGATTTAACATTTCATTGAAAGTTCACCGAAATGGAGGAAATGTGATGCCTTGGAAGTAAATCCGAGATTTCGTTTCAATGGAAACATAGAAACGAATGCTCCGGCTCCCCTAAAACTATTTCACAGTAATACTCGCTCGACCAGAAACGCTAATCAGTATGCCCTTAAACCTGACTTTGGACACACCGTTAAGTACAGAGATTCTTTCATTAGCCGTACAACACGAATGTGGAATTCCATACCTAACTCAATTTTGCCTTCCCATTTCAATATCCCGACATTAAACACAAAACTCAATCCTCCATCTCATCTGCTTTCTAAACACTAGCACTGAGATAAAACATAACATTTAAAGGACAATCGTAACAGAATAATAAACAAAATCGATTTCATACGTGATTGTAACCTCTTAAGTATGTAAAGATACCTGTTTACTATTTCTTAGCCGCTCTCTTCGCATTTCCAATATGTGTTTAGCCTGCGAAAATTTTGAATACCTCTACTTTGGCTCTTCCAAGGAGCTTTATATCACACTATAGGTGGTATATGCCTGTCATTGAAAGGAACACAATTTTTCGTTATGAAGCTGAAGTCAAATCACGATTGTTGTCATCAATGGAGCGCCGTAATGTCAAGTGCATCAAAGGCTTCAGAAATTCGCCCCATGATATTGATATGAAATAATATCGTAAGAATTGACTATCGTTTCCTTTCCGGCACACTTCGTAGTTTTCTTAGGATTTTCTCTTTTTGTTTCAAAACTTTTTGTATTAACGAGCTTAGAATTGCAGAAAATTCCGTTTACTTTCGACAGCCTAACAAAAATTGTCTTAGAAATTCAGAAACGCATTGTTGCAGAAATGATGGGGCATTAACATTTTTGCCTACGCATCAGACCTGTCTGATTTTTGTGTCAAGTTGTTTAACAAATTTATGATCACTTTGATTACGTACTGACTTCTTTATCCTCACTTTTTGTTTTGTTATGTTATGTTATGTTCTTGTAAAATTTTTCTGAGTAATTCACTTTGCAATAAAACAAAACTATTAACGATTTCCAATCAGGGATTAGAAACCTGCTTTAACATAAATTTCAATGGTGTAGGTATCCAATTACTAACTAATGTCCCATTGGGACGTATCGGGAATCTCGAGGGAAATATTCATTACGCCGGAATATTTTGTTTCCCCAAAAATACTAATGCGAATATCGTCCAAAATAAAAATCCACCAAACAAAAAATGTACGAAATGGCAGCCAAATTCCCCTAGAAAAATTATTACCGTTTGTCCATACCAATAAATTCTAGTGGAAACTTTCAAACTTTCGGAAATATTTGCGATAACCCCGATTATCAAGTTTTACTTAAATAAAAACTGGGCTTAAATTAAAGGCGCAGAAGGTCTCATCGCACTTTTCCTTTTTGAATGGGCCAGCCTAGCCCAAACTAGAAAAGCACGCATTGAAATATACTTTTTCAATGAACTGGGCCTTTTTAATATTTTACCACTTAATTTTAAAATTATTTCCGGACCCATTTCCGCAAGTGTGAATAGTTTTCCATATGAACTTTGCATTCACGCTCAAAAAATGAGCGAATAAATTTGTAAACATATTATTTGTCAAAAAATTTGTACCCCTCTCTTGAGGAATCGCAAGATGTGTGCACGGATTTTCGTGTATACAGAGAAACCCCGCTCTTGTGGTATTGGGACCCACAGTTAAAGATGGTTCAAAGTGGTTATAGGTTACCAAAATGTCCACTCATTTCATTTCCTAACCTTGCCTCATATCTATAGCTTGCCTACAACCTGGGAATTACAATGCCACCCATTGAGATACCGGAGGGATGTGATGTGGCTTTCCGTATCATCACCCCTCATCTAACTTAACCTAAAACAAAATTATATCAAGTTAAAAAATAAGTGCATATACAAAAAAAATAGCAACCAAATAATAGATTTCTAAGCAGAATTAATAAAAAATACATTTTTTTGTGGACAGAATAGGAAAGAAAGAATATTACTTATCTTAAATTATTTTTATTTATATTGTATAAATATTTAAAATGGAATGTTTTCATTATTATTTAAAATTAATGTTTTTTTGTCGTTTTCTTTTTTTGTTTAAATAAATTAGTAACATTATAAATAGATAGAGATATGCTTTAATTCTATTATTTTTAATATATAATATTAATTGTTTTTAATTCTAGATCTTAAATTCTGCAAGGATTATCTATATGCTTATTGTATTTGGTAACTTAAAATAATATCTTCTAGTGATTTATTTTTGTTTGTTTGTTAGTTTGGAGTTTACAATGGTGATCGAGTTTTTTTTTGTTTTTCTATACAATTTCATATCGTCCGGAAGAAAACCGACACAACTCTATCTATCGGAAAGGACAACAGAAAGATTGAATTTTTGTTAATCTGTTTAAAAAAAATCAAAACGAGAGATTTGTTTGAAATTTTAAACGCTTTTTCTTCTACACAAAATTTCGTCCTTCACTGACACAAAAAAAAAAACATTTGTTCACTTGTGACGGTTTTCTTCCAGTCCGATATATCTAATCAAGGGACTTATTTTAGTAAGCTCTCTAGTATTTTACATTTTTCTTTTAATTTTAATTTTCTAATCAAAATGTATTATCATTTTAATAACTGTTATGATGTTAATACATTATTATTTACATATAAAATATGTAAGTTGAATTACATTAAACATAAAATAGAATAAAACTTTTTTTAAAGCTAATCAGGACGAAGCGAAGTAAACGTGTAGATAGTTTCGCAACTAATTCGATAAAAATAACTTTGTTATTTAAAAAGTAACTGCACCGTATAAATGTTTACATACAAATAAGAAATTTATACATACTAAGTAATTAAAGCAAAAAAAAAACAATTGTCTTTATGATGGGAAAATAGAAAAAGGTTATGCGAATAAAAATTATTTATTAATTTAAATTAAATTTCATTGAAGTTGAAACCCCCTTCGTTTATTCTAATTCGATTTTTATTTAAATTTCCTGAAGTAATTTATTGAGATTTTATCGTTAAAATTATTAAAATATATGTGAAAGAGAATAAAGCTTTAGATAAGTGGCACGAGAAAGAGAAAAAAATGTATTCTAAACTTAAAAAAAAAAAAAACCAAAGGAGTTTACGAACTTTTGACTATAAGTTTTGGTAAACAAGAATTCTCTCATTCCTTGTTCTCAATAAAATCCCTAGATTTAAGCAAGAGTTGCAATTAATGAAATTCTCAAAAAAACAAATAACTAGTTGCACAAGAAGGCTGCGTTAAATACAGTAAACATTTACAAATTATTTATGTATTTATTTTGCAAACAAGATTTTAATTTGTTTAAAAAAAGGAAAAGTATAACTAAAAAAGTTCAACAAACTATCTTATTGTTAAATAAATAAAAACAACCATTGAGCGTAATCAATACTGTAATTACGACTTAAAATTCTAAAAATAGGAATTTAGGGTTAAATATTTATAATATATAAACATACAACAAAAGTTTTAGTATAATTTTAACACAAACCAAACCAAAAAAAAAAAAAAATAAACGAACAAAAAATATTATATAATAATAAATAAATAGTTGTAAAGCTTATGTTTTACTAAACAGGAAGCTCGAGCACCAATAGTAGAATTGATTCTTTTGTTTTTGTATTTTGTTTGTTAAGTAAAAGAGGTAATACATTTCGTCCATGTCAAAATATAAAAGCTCGCCGGAAGTTATTTCTTAACTTAATTGTAAAAAAAAAACTTAAATCTGTAATACGCATATTTGAAACTTATATCACTACTAGGTGCGTATTTTATGAATTAGATTTCATTTTTTCTTCGTTTTTTTTTTTAGACATAGACTAAACTACAACGAATCGTTACAAACATAGCAACAACACTCAATTGAACAATACCGAATAAATATCACTAATCTGCTAGTCGTGCAATTGATTAAATTATTAATAACCTTAAAGAAAATTATTTTTCTTACCATACCAATCAACTACTCAAACTATTTACTTTCGTTTTTTTTTTGTTTGTATTGGCTTTTAATTGTGTTTAGCTCTTTTGCCAAACATGTAACTTTTCCATCGATCAGCTGTTGTTGATATAATTGGATCTGAATCTATGGTAGCTAGAAGAAGAAGTTGATTCACGTGCGTTGCATGATAGTCCCATCGGGCCAGATTTGGTGCTACACCTGAAAGCATAGATAAGTTAACTATGTATACATGTATTGGTCGTTAAACAATTAGAAATTAAATCTTGGATAAGAATCACAAAACAATCTTTTTGCAAAATAAATTCAATGATAACACAAGTAAACATAGGTCTTACCTAAACTCAAATGTCTCAGATCATATATTGTGCCAGAGCCGGTGTCGTAGAGAAGAAGCATTTTCTTCAGCGAACGCATTCCCTGATTGAAGAGCTTTCCTGCTTCTCTAGCAATACCCGTCGGGGCAGTACAATTTAAATCGTACAATCCAAGCAATGAGTAAATGAATCCATTTAGTACAAAAGACGCTGGAGTTGTGGGATATTCTTCATACCTGAAAAAAAAAATAAATTACTTTAAAATATTTCAATCATACCAATTTTTATCATACCAATTATATTGTTCCATAAATTGTGCCAGCACACCACCATCCCTCGATAATACCTTATATGGCTTAAGTCCATTAGTTGCAGCTTTCAAATATCGCTTATCACCACCGGACTGCCAATAAGCTCGAGCTAAAACCGATATCGCATGACCCTGTCCCATTGCAGACAACCAGCCAGACTTCAATTCCTGAAACCCGAGTAGACTTCTTTTAACTGGATTCGGCCAGCCACCAGTTTTTCTATCTTGATTATTCACAAACCATTCGGCGGCATCGTAGAAATGAGCCAAATGGTCATAAGTGGACAAGGTTATGTTATCGAAGAATCCAATGCCCAGAAAAGAAATGGAAGCCACTTTAAGTTCACTACGGCGAACTTTTGCTTTTTTGTCGGGATTAAGCAGGCCTTTTTGCACATCAATTAAAAGATCACGAGTGAGACGTCGCCAGCGATGTACCGACGAACTACCCAGCCCGTAGTAGATGTTCTCCTCCTGAACACTCACCACTAAATCAGCTATGATATAATACAAGTTGTACGTGTGCTTGGTTTCTCGATTCTGGAGAGTAACCATTAAGCTGCTGCTGTTGCTTACTAACAATAGATCCAAACTCAATACCAAGTCTAATGCATAATCAACATTAATACTGATTGCACTTTCGTAATCGATGGTAGTTTCAAATTGAACGACCGATGTATTGAACTTTGGATGCCAAATTCTGGTTAGATTGCTTGATTTGGGAGTTATCCAATCCATTTGATTGGCATCAGCGTCCTCTAGTATCTAAAATAGGTTGTATAGCAACAATTTACAGAAATTCAACTATTCACACTTACCTTCCGGCGAGGTTCTGGCTCTGTTAGATTTTTGCTGTAATGCGATAAAGCAAACTGAGCTATCTGCGTTGGATAGAAATAACCACGTTTTTCCCATTGTGTGCTAATGGGTACTCCTTCGATGGCACTAATGCACTTGACTCTTTCTCGTACCTAAAATATTCATACTTAATTCTAGTTTAAAGTTTTATTTATATATAAAGTAAACTCACCTCGACATTGTAATTCTCAAAGTACATAAACAATCCCCTTGAATCATATTTACCCTTAGGATAATTTATTTTTGCACTGCTGTGGGTCCAATTAAATCTTGTTATTTGATTATCTGTACTGAGAGCTCCAGTGACCTCAAAATAGCTTCGTAGAAATGAAAAAGGAACGTAGACTTCTTCATTTTCTCGTTTGCAATGAATTGTGTATTCTTGATTGATAAGACAATCAATTTCTTGGCTTTGTCCACTGACTGCTGATGTTAGTGAACTACTATCGTAGATTCCACGATCCCATCGACGTACTAAAACGTGTGGTAGTCTAAAATCTGAGCAGCGCATATACCATGAGAGTGTAATTACAAATACTGCTATGCATAGACAGAGAAGAGCCGCTTTTAGGTTTAAACGCATTATGAAAAAGAAAAGTGGCTCTCGCTGTTGACAAAGGTATAGAAAATTAGAAAATTGTTTTGATAACTTTAAGGGTAAATTTTAAAAGGAAATATATGACTGCCTAGGTGGTAAGGACATACAAATGTAAATATAATTCAAGGAGTATTCATGGTGGTCCAAGGGCGAAAATAATTAACTTACTAAACAAATACATTTTTGGACTGTTTCTAGCAACCACCTCATAAATATTTGCAAGGTTTCCTTTGATAAAATAAAAAGGTTTCAAGGATTTACCCGATTCTCTGCTTATTTAAAATGAGAATCAGCTCAAATGGAAGGAACACTTTAACCAAATACCTGATTCATTAGAGCCGTTTTCGAGAAAATTTGATAAAACAAAAATTGTTGCATATGTATAAGAAGAATTTTTTAGCTGGCTGTGGTTTTTAAGATAATAGCAAAAATCGTTATGAGCGAATTAACTGAAGGCACGCTCGATGACAAAACAATCACAATTTTCCCTCGGGGGTTCCTGTGTAGAACACTCATTCATCTGTCGCTGAAAGATTACGGAAGAAAACGCGTAGGATTATAAGAGGCCTTACGTTCTTTAAGAGGAACCACACGAACATAAAAGGCCACTGGACCTAAGTGGCCGAACACAATGACGTAGCTGTAGCAGCCTGTCTATATGGAAATATACGAAAATAGTACAGAGCGCTAGAATGTTAAGCTGTAGCTCTAGCAGAAGTTGGATCGAATTTAAATTTTACTAAACGTTATTAGCTGCATTTGAGATGAAAATGAGATTGTTAACACTATTCTATTTTAAGTGATTGACATTGGGTACCACGAGCGATTTTAATGACACCTCGTTATAGAGCTATTCTTTTAGCTCCTGGTACATTCCATTGTGTTCAAGAGGTAAGTAAGTACTTAGTAAACAACAATACTTATGCTTCTATATAAATCTAGTAACTAGAGCTTAACTTCACTAACCTGTTTAAGCCCAAAATATGAAAGGTGTACTGCTCACGTGTTTTTTTTTGTTTTAAATATTTATATAAAATTCACTGCATACTAAAATTGAGGGCGACGTTGAAGCACACAAGCTCTGAATCGGCGGTCGTATCAAACAGTGTCACTCCGTTGCAGCACGTAAGCTATTTTTTTTTATCATAGATAATTCATTTCAATTTAATCGTAAAAAGATGACAGTATAAGAATAACTAAACCAAATTAAAAAGAATGAATAAATTAGTTATCGTTTATATTTTTAGGAACATTAAGTTCAAAACAAGTGCTGAACGACACTTCCATGAATTATAATTTAATAAATTATGAATGCATCTGATGTTGGCTGACATCAATAACAATTTAAAAAAAAAGAAATAATTGTTTAAATGAATAAAATAAGTGATAAGTTAATTTATACAATTCAATAGTTATGATAAGTAAATCATTGTCATTTATTCGTAAGTTTAAATTACTTAAATATTTGCGGATTATTTGAAAATTAACAATAAACAATCTTATTTATTGAGGAGTAATAGTTGAGTCGAGACGAGCAATTGTACCAATGGCGGATGCACGGTGCATCTGTCTCTTTTCCAGAAAAAAACAGGTATTTAACGCCAGGTATATACTATGTTCCGGTATTTCCCGATGAAAAATCCCAACAGGTAGGTACAACGGAAAAGGATTATAATAGAAACCCTGTCTATAGGTACTTTGTTTTGTTCTAACCTAAATATACTTTTAGCTTATCAACTAATCATGCTGTGATGATATTTCGCTGATGGTTTCAACAACAATGACGACTTTGATTTTTGACTATCTATAGAATAAACAAAACAAAAAGATACTTACAATGTATGATCTCTTATCTTGCACATGCTGTTTGTGCAGCAAGTACATTAAAATTTCCTCTTGTATCGTCAATCAAGATCACTTATGCAAATCAATTAAGGCTATCAGCAAAGTACCCATGAGGGTCATAATTCTAATATAGTACTATTGTATCAAAATTATTGTTTATTGTTTCCCGTAAACTATTTCTAAGAATTTGAATCAATTTGTTTCGCTGATAATATTTAAAAAACACAATGTTTGAAAACGAAATTATTTAATATGTGTGTATGTATTAAATTGAATATAACTGCCAAATAATGAAGACGAATTTCTTGCAAAGTTTTACGTCAAACACCACTTGGCACAGGCTCTTATTCAAAGCCATCAAACGATAATTGTTTTCAAATATTTTATACAAAAAAAAAACACTTACAAGCAAGGTTATATTTATGGTAATGAAAATGAAAATTCATTGATATTTCAAACTACCCTACAACCTAACACCTTTTCTGTTTTGAGTTCATATGATCTTATATTGAAAAGCGGTAGTCTAACTTGGCTGTCAAGTTAAGGCATTTTTTAATGAAATAAAATAATTTTATTTGCATGCAATATAATTGATCGGCAATTGTTTTACATGCGAAAAAGTTAGTTAATAGGTATTTGAAGTCCTTGTATTGAGCATTTTTGTTAAAAGTCAAATTTGCAATCCGGATTGTATATTAAACATTGCAAAAAATAACCAAAAACTGTTTCTAGTGTATACATACATATTTTAATCTATAGAATTTGTGTGCCCCGGTCTAGGGGACTTTTTGATAAATTATCCCCTATGAATTCTATTAAGCCACAAATTGGATGCAATATAAATTATAAACTAAATCGAGTAGCATAATCTTTCTCGGTAGGTAAGAAGATCTGTTCACAAGCACCTTGCTGATAGAATGGTCATTTTTAAACAAGTTTAATTTCGGAATTTGTATTTTTTTCTGAAACAAGCTCCACAAAATCGTATTGGACCAGTTAGTTTCAGATATACATAAAAGCATAGAATTCAAGTCTGGAGACCTAGGGAAATTAGATAAAGGTGTTGATAAAAAGCTTAGGCATATAAGCACCTATCTTTTCCACCATATGGGAGGAATAATTTACTCTGAGATGATGGAATTTCCAGAAATAAATGAATAACTACATTCATAGCTTACCTTATTGTTTATTGCAGTTGTTGATGAAAATTTATATTTATTGGTTATTGGCCGAAGTTTTGCCAACACCGAATATTTCGGTTTATTTTTAGTTTTTATACTACTGGCAGCAGACATTTGATGCCAGTTTTTCTCTTTATTACTTTCTTATTATTCTTCGTGGTGTTATGAACTTCTATAATATTCTATTCTTCTTATCGGTTTCGTATTTGTTTTTGTTTATTAGTTTGCTTGCATATTAACTGTATGGTGTACATTGAAACAAGAATAGGTGTACTATTTGTTTTTCCATTTTTACTTTTATGCACTCAAATGGGCAATTGTTTTTGTTTGTTATTTTACCATTGCGAATTTAATTTTATTGCACTTCATTTAGTTTAATTTATTGTTTTGCAGTTAAAATAACATTTTTCATTAGTTTTTGAATAAATTTTTTTGGTAAATATTAAAAAAAAAGTGAGAATTTTACGTGGGTGATTTTTTTTTCAACCATCATCTCTACACAGTCCGCTGCTAGCTAGAGTGCTAGTCCAGGTGATTTTGACAATGAAAGAATAGAGATGCGTAGAAGATGAAGAACTGTCATTTGGGGCGGGTCTATATCGATATCTAGGTTAGAGATGTGTTTGTTGTGATAGTTCAGATTTTTAAGCATGACTGGCTGAACACAATAGAAGCGCGTTCGAACGCGCGTTCGCACCTGTCAAAGTTAAAATACGTGGGAGTTAAATAATTTTTAATAATCACGTGCGTGCGAACGTACGATCGAACGCGTGTCTATTGTGTTCGGCCAGTGATTCACAATGCAATTACCCCTATCACACGCCTCGATCGACTGCATCGATTTAATGTGTCGTCAAGTCCATATGGATTTGTCGAAAAAAAAAGACATCGGGACTAATAGTTGTACACGTAAATACAACAACAACTTAAATCCATATAGACTTATCTAAGTCCAGATAATTATCGGGACTTACGTACTGTAAGTAAGAAGTTCCTAAGTCCCGATGTCGTTTTTTTCGATAAATCCATATGGACTTGCAAAAAACACGCCTAATTTAGAATTGACAACTTTTTGATTTCACAGCTGGTTTTGACATATAATTATACATCGACGTATTGGCGTGGGAATGCCCACAAAAGAACGAACTACTTCGTCGACATGGTACATCGATTGAGGCGTGTAACAGGGGTAAATGAGAAAACGCGAAGAGAGCGTGACGAGATTCTCGTTTTGAAATTGGTCCCCAATTGCAAATGTTGACAGCAAATATGCATGTTTGGTAACTAAAACTTTCACCAGCGGCACCCATAGACGGAATAATCCATGGGACCGCGATTAATAGAAAATAAATTTGATAAAAATTCTTTAAACTGAACATTGTTATTAATTTTTGTTTTTGAAAGTAAAAGTAAACAGAATGTTTTTATTGTTGCTTTTGTTTTTGATTATTGAAAAAATCAGTTATTTGTTTTTAAAATGTAAACTACACTACCTTACCACGGGCAATTTTTATTTTAAGAGCACGACTCTCTTTTCCTTCCAGTTCGAAAACTTTAAGCGCATGACTGACATTGTCCTGATAAAATACGTAGATACTTCTCTTTTTGTGAAATAACGAGTATTTATCGAATTAAATACTGCACCTCATATTGCTTCCCACACAATTTTCTAAATAGAGTTCTCATCGACAAATAAAATTGGTATCCAGTAATTTTCATTATTGAGTGTGCCGACACCTCAAGAAATCTAGGAATGGTTCTTAATTTACATACATGGAATATTCATAACAATACCAGTACTGTTGTAAAAGTTTCAAGGATACTACGCCAGCTCTGGATGTTGCTCCTATATTCCTACCAAAAACTGTCTTCATTCCCTATCTTAATAATTTTCATTTTTCAAGCAGATACAAATTAAATAGTTAACTTGTCTTTAAAAAATATTGCAATTTAAAAAAATATCAAAATATGGTTTTTGCATGCCAAAACGAAAATTGAATATTTAAGTTCTATACTTGTATAAAAATTATAGATTACCTAACATACATGGAAGTTAGTAAAAAGCATCGTTATTGTGGAACGAAATATGTATAATGCTGCATTTACACGACTGCCAAATTGGCATTTTTCTGTCACTATACTGCCAAAAGAATGAAATTTTCCATTGTTCTGTCATTTTTTTGACAGTTAAATGCCAGAATACTGCCAATTTGTCAGTCGTGTAAATCCAGCATAAGCCGTTTTTTATTATCAGAAATTATCCATGCATTACAACTATAACAAGAGATCCTCCTCTCTAGAGGGACAGGTATACAACAGCGTTGTCACTATGATCAGCATCGTTTTATTTTCATGAGCTTGAGAAAAGTGAGTGTGGAACCAAGTAACCCAATTTTCCAAAAAAAAAAATATACATGTGAATAGATCTTGAAAAAAAAACATAATTTGAGATATAAGTAAAGTGGCTGTGGTAGCAGACGGATTTCCAAAAAAAACTACATTTATATAAATACGTCGTGTTTTTAACCTCAAAAGAGCTTTATTAAAAATGTTCAACTTTCTAAAGACGTTAAATCAGGAGAAAATTTAAATATACATAGGCAATGTGGGCGTGGCAGTAAGCAGGAAAAATTAAACATTTCGTGCTTTAGGTTTAAGCGAGCTTAATTACAATTTTTTTGCTTTTTAAGGACGTTTAATAAGGACAACTCTTAAATATAATAAAATTGGACGTGTCAATGGGCAAAACTTAATCAACCCACTTTCTAAATCTTCCAGCTTTTAATATGAATAAATAAATAACTAAAATGTCAGCGAAATCGATTTAGTAGTTTTCAAGTCAGTTATATACAATATATTGAGGTTAAGCGCCATCTATAGAAAACTAGAAAACTCTTCTTTAACGTGCACTTCTCACTTCATAATAAAAATATTTTGCAGGTTTCAGCTTACCAGTGCTTAAATTACTATACTTACGTATTAGGTCCCCAGTGTAACTTACACTTAAGTAGAAAGAAAATGAATTTCCCTATAACTACCATGCCGATACCAAATTTCCTATCATTGAAGGAAAAACCACCACCCACTCAAAGTTTTTCTCTTGATTCTTCTGCTCTTAAATTTTTCCGAATTCTGATACCCGATAGGTATACTTTTGTAAAAGGCAAAAGCATATACACTATTTTTTATAATAAAATTCTCTCAGGGTGGATATTAAATGAAAATTTTAGATTATTGCTTCTCTCTATCTCTCTCTGATATAAGTTTTCTAACCAATATTCCTCCACCCCAAAATAGTCTAGCTAAAAAAAAATTAAAGAAGAGAACCCATAACGTACGTCTATATTTCAGGAAAAGTCAATTTTCCTTCTACGCGATATGGAGGGTGCTTTTTTTCGTAGAAAAATTCAACAAAAATATTGGTGACAAGAAAGTAAATAGTAATTAATAAGAAACAAATATCTGAAAATAGTCTGCTTTGAAAAAAAAAGAATATGTTGTAATATTTACAACGAAAAGATACTTCGACTTTAAAGAGGCTGTTCTCATACGGAAAATCCGGTTGATATTTTGTTCTTCTTTTCGAGCGTTTTGTGAAAAGCAATAAATTAAGGACTTTATTTTTTTTTTTGGATTTAAGAAAAGAAAATTCATCCATTTTTTGACACAATATTTTGGTGCGGTTCATAGAATTTCCCTTAATTTTTTTTTTTCGTTATTGTTTCGCCCTCTCGCTGGTATTTCCTGTTTATTCTTTCATTTCGGGTGGACGTGTGAACGTTAACCGTGTTTCGTGAAAGAAAAATTATTTTACAGTTGCAAAACGTGGTTTTTCTTTTGACGAAAATAGAAAAAAAAAATATCTAATTGTTTAAATTATTCAATTCTATCATTATTATTAATTTAAATCTTGTTCCTTTTAGTTAGGAAAAATAGTCAATTGTCTGGAGTACCTACATACATTTAAATACATATATATATATACATATATATTCGCGTATCCATTTTCGTCTTTGCCTTTCCACTCCGTTTGAATTTTGACATCTTATTATACGATTATCAGAAAAGATAGCAATTCGTTTGGAAGGAAGAATAATCAGAAACCGATTTGGAGATTTATTTAATTTTAAAATGAAAAAAGTTCTTAATTAAAAAAAAAAAAATTTACTTAAGAAAAAAGAAAGTAAACAAAAAAAGGGAGTACCCGACACGAATGTGTGGGGTGGTAGAACATTTCGTGGAGCAAGCACAAAAGGGTAAAAATGCTATATCGGTAGCGAAAATGTGCGTGGAAAGTTAAACGAAACGGTAGATGGTGGTGGCCCTAGGTGTGATGGTAAAACGATGATGATAATGATAGAACTGGTAACGGTTATGATGTTGAAGCTGAGAGAGTGTGAGTTTTTGTCCTCGTCGTGTTCGTCTTCGTTGTCGTCGCTGTCGTGGTTGTCGCCGAATTCGTCGCCGTCGGTAATATCCGTTCTAAATGTCGTTGCTGTTTAAATACTGCAATACCGTGTCTGACCTAAATGTATTGCAAAAAACTCCGCTGTGGAACGTGATAAGAACAAAAGGAACAAATATTAACAAAATAAACAAAAAAACTTCGACACATTTTTGTTCGTGATATAAGCTCGTTGACAAGGCAATATGAGAGGATATCATCTATAAAAAGTTGTTTTTTTTTCTTTTTTTTCGTGTGTTCTGCTCGCTGTCTCTTTTTCACACTTCATCATCATCTTCCTTATCTTCTGCTTTTGTGTTTCTGATGCTTACATACAAACAAAACACACACTAAAATAAAAAGAAAATTAAAATGTGCGCGGACAGAAGAAAAATATCCTCTTAAAATCCTACCGTACACTCAAAAACTCCAATGTTCGTTTTTCAAGTGTTTCGCAATTCGCAATTCGAAATTCGAACATTATGTTATAAGAAAAAAGTTTGAAATTGTTATCAAAGTGTGTTGGTGGTTGTCATTTTCAAGCTTTCCTTGACAGTGTTGGTGTATGTAAGGTGCGAATGGATGAAATAATGCAAGAAGAGAAGAATCAACGAAAGCGAGAAAACATTTTGTGAAAGAAAGGGTTGGATATGAATTATAAAATCGCAAGTGCAATAATAACAATAATATTTAAAAGCAATTAATATAAGAAATATTAATACTAAACGTATATCGAGAGCGTTTTTTTGTTAAAGAAGAAAACAAGAGAACGCGGGACCCTTTAATCGAAAGCCTATCTTGTTGTTGTGTTTTTATATTATTGTGCTATTATTATTATTTTTTGTTATAAATGCCGAAATTTAGAATATTTGCGGAGCTTTTTAATGAAGACAGGAGGCAGAGGGCAGAGCCTCCAACTGGTTTCTGTTGAGACATGTCGTAATGGCAAGAGAGGTGAGTTAAGATTCTATTGAAAATACTTATGTTTATTTTGTTCAAAACTGCAAAAATCTAAAGTGAAATAAATAAAACATGCCAGATGTCAAAAATATCCTTAAAAGATTTAAGATATCCAAAAATTCCGTCGAATATCATATCAAGAAAATTTTAATAGACACCATTGAAATGGCGCCCAACCACGTCAGATGGCATTCTTCTATTTACTGCTAAAGTGACTTAAACTTTTTCAATAATTTGGTTGAGTTTATAGAAATATTTATTTTAATTTCCTGTGTGGACACAATGGTGTAGCTAAGAAATGTATGGTGCAGTACAAGTTGAGCAATCTTTAACTAAATGTTTTTCACAGTCGAAATGTGTAACAGATAAGAAGCCAGATGTCAAAATAACATCTTTCAAATTCGATCACACCCATTTCTTTTTACTTGCCCAATATATATCGGTAGGTGCCTACTACTACTTTTATGGCTGGCAAGTTATAAATTCGCAATAAAACAAAATCGAACTCGAGATTTTGCTCAAACTTTACATAATGATGATAGGGAAGACGAAAAAAGTGGATCTCGCAAAAACGTCCTCCTGTCTATCTGTTCGGCTACAGCCTAAGGGGATGGCTCGATTTGCTTTAAACTTGGTAACTAACGTTTTTTGGTTACTCCCCCGACACGATTTTTCATTTTTTTTAGGACCAAAAATAATGGCACCTGTCATTCAAAAGTTGCTGGCCAAAAATCGTATTTTGCTCACAATCAACTCCAGATTTGTTTAAATTCAATAAATTTTCATAGGTACCTATAAGCTACCTTGTTTACCAAATTTTTCCAATAAATATTTTTTGATTTAAAAAAAAAGTAAAAGTTTTTTTTTTTGAAAACTCAACAGATACCTCAGAAACGACCCATGCGATTTTTATTAAATTTGGATAAAGCGGGTTTTTACAAAAATCTAACAGATTTTAAACAAAAATTATTCTTGCAACAAATATAAATTTTTAAAAACGGTTAACGAAAATATCATATACAAAGTAACACAATTTTCGAAAAAATAGTTTATTTTTTGAAAATTCGACATTTCAAAAATACATATACAATTTTAAACTCCAGATTACCAGGTTTTTTCTCAAGGTTAGGTTAGGTAGAAGGGCTGACAGTTGATCTTGTTACCGTCACACTTAGATCTATGTAGATCCGTTGTGATACCCTAGGAAGTTGTATCCCACTTAATGTAAAAACCTATGTGTTCTGTTAGCAATCAAGCCAATTAGAGGCATTGACGAAGTTCAGAAGACTGTTCGCCGAAGTTCTAGAAAGATCCTCTAAATCATCAAAGAAATGATTACCTAAGTGTTTCTTTCTTAAGTTACAGAGTGCTGGGCAGTGACAAAGGAAGTGTAAGGTGTCCTCATGTGCTTCTTCATCGCTGCAGCCTCTGCAAAGGTCGTCAGTACTGAGCCTCATTTTCTTTCTGTGGTATCCCAGTAGGTTGTGTCCGGTGATTATGCTGACAAGGGAACGAAGATGTTTTTTGTTCATTTGCATAATTTTGTCTGTCCTCTGCTTATTGAAATTGGGCCACAATTTTCTAGTTGTGGCGCATGTTTCAAGCAGGTTCCATCTTTCATTGTTTTTTTCTGATATTTTGCTACCAATATCCTGTTTGATGTTACAGTTCGGTACTTTAATATGTCGTTCGGCTTGACTTGAATCAAGTGACGATCCCGTTCTCGCCAGTTCATCAGCTCTTTCGTTTCCTTGTACATTGCTGTGACCAGGAACCCAGCAGAGTCTAATGTTATGCTGCATGCCAAGAACCCTAAGCTCTTCGCGACAGCAATTTACAAGCTTCGAATGTATTTCGGTGGCAGAAATTGCTTTAATTGCTGCTTGGCTATCAATAAAGAGGGTGATGTCAGCTCGTGGTATCGCCATCATTGATATTTGCGTAGCTGCTTTGGTCACTGCCAAGACCTCAGCTTGGAAGACGCTGCAAAAGTCTGGAAGTCTGAAGGAGCTAGCTAGTCCCAGAGTTTCCGAGAAGATTCCTGCACCAACTCCAGTGTCCATCTTAGAACCATCAGTGAAGACGGTTATCGTAGATTCGTTACTGAGAGGTTGGTTGTTTTTCCACTCCTCTCTATTAGGAAAAGAGGTAGTGAATGGTCTGTCGAAGTTTAAATGGGGTGTTATGTAGTCTGTGCAAACATTAATTCCCACATATCTCTGAAGAATCTGAGTATGACCCGTTGTGCTTTGCTTCCAGCAGTTAGTCTGGCTTAGTCGCAAGGCACTGTATGCTGCTGATTCTTGCACGAATAGATCTAAGGGTTTCAGGTTGAGTATCGCTTCCAGCCCCGCTGTGGGGGTGGTTTTCAACGCCCCTGTAATACCTACGCATGCTAATCTTTGAACTTTTGTTAAGATTTTCAGGTTTGTTGTTTTCTCTGTCGCGTTCCACGCGTTCCGTTTTTTCTCAAAAATGTTAACAAAATTTGATAATGCGATTTTAAAAACTTTGTTCTCATAAATTAAGATTTATTAAAGAAATCAGAAAACAATTTCAGATGCATTTCAATCAATTTATTTCTAATTTTGTTGATTTAAAACAATTTCCAGTTATAATTTCCATGCATCCATACAAAAATGCCGAAATTTTCTGTTTAAAATTAACTTTGGGCGATTTTTCATAATGACATTTTACCCAAAAATGAAGAAGCCCCACAACCATAAAGGATCCCCCCAATTCACAAAAATTAATCTTTTTTTGTTGTTATTGCATTTATTTTTTATTTCTGGGGCTAATCTTCATTTTTCATTGGGGTCAAATTTCATGAAGCTGAGGTAAATATATCGTTATTCGTTAGTTGTATTCGATTTTGCTTTTTAGAGTCGTTAGGGTAAAAGTATTCATTTTGCATACTGTGCTTAAATTTTGAAGAACAAAAAATAATTATTTGGTAGTTGGTAACCATGCCATGTAACTATATTGGGAATAAAAACATACAAAAATCTTTGATAATAGTAGGTATATTTTTTATCAAATCACCAAATCTAGCCAGTTTGAGTAATCTTACCCTATAGTCAAGGAAAGAACTATTTTACCAAATAGTTGTTCAGTTTTTTTTAAATAAATTTCGCTTAAGGGCGACTTTTTCAGTGGTGAGTTAAGCCAGAGCTAGCTGACTAAAGAAGTAATTTAACACAAAGTTAACTGCGAGGACGCAGTTTTTCGGTGGAGAATGAAGACAAAACAAACTCGGCGCATAAAACATCAAAAAAATCTGTTCAGTTAATCCTGAGTTAACTCACTAAATTTGATGAATTAACTCAGTTTTAACTTTAATCCCGCACTGAAACTGAATGCAACAAATTTCAATATAATATCAAATATCAATTGATAATTGACAGAGGTGACAGACTCTATAGTTGTTTGATATCTGAAATTTAATCATATGGGTGGTTCAAGATGCATCTACCTATTTTACAAAATTGAACAAAAGAGGTTACTTAAATTAATAAAATGTATGCTTGTTTCGTTTTGACTTTCTTTTATATTTCACGGTAAAGAGTTCCAAAGACGGACGGAATTTACACAAAATTGACGTTTAGATGATAATAATGAGAAGTGGGGGACAATTAACTGATTAGATTTATGAGAGGAAGCAGTTCTAATAATTTTTTTCAAAACAGTACATTTGTTGGCGTTTAAAGAAAGCAAACTTAAACTTCAAAATTCGATATATTTTTTAAAAGGCATATCCAGTAGGCGCTTAGCAAAACCAGATATCCTGTCATATCTACATAGCCCATATACATAACGAATGGTATAATTAAATGCAGTGAGCTTTCGCTTGCTTATATATTTACAATTAGGTACAGTAATTTTCGCAGCCATATATTAAGATAGGAATTACCAGTCTTAGCATGAACGCGTTTAAAAGGCCTGGGTTACCCATAATGTACGAAGTACGCCATATACATTGCCAACGAGTCTATTAATATGGTTATCCCAGGTCAAAAAGCGGTTGAAGGTCACATAAAGATTTTTTGCTGTTACAACGTATTCGATTGGAGCATTGCCCAATACAATCTGTGGAAAATAAGCAAGATCTTCTGATTTTTTAGATTTTACAAGGCATTTAGATTTTTTAGGGTTTAAAATAAGACCATTTGACTCAGACCAATTTACCACTTTCTACAAGTCTATATTCACACAAAATGCTCCATGCTCAGTTAGACCAAGTGGGCAGTTGAAATACAGCTGAACGTCGTCAGCGTGCACGTTAAATGAACAATTTGCAAGCAAAGACGGAAGTTCATTGACATAAGCTGAAAACAAAAGGGGCCCAAGAATGGATACCTGAGGCACATACCAATAACATTTGGCAAAAATTGGACAAGCTGTCTCCAACTTGCACAGCTTTCCTTTTATTGGTCAAGTAAGAACAAAATTATTTTGTTGCACAAGGTTCAAAATTGAAATTTTGCATGAGCTTTCTACATAAATTGACGTGATTGACAGTATCAAAAGATTTTGAGAAGTCAAGCAAAATCAAAAAAAGTAACCTCATCCTGCTTAGGAAATCTAGATTGTTTTGGGCTAAGCAATGAGTTGCCACTGAGATAAACATTGATTTGTTTTTGTAGAATCCTCTCAAAGACTCAAGACAAAAAGGCAATAAGGAGATAGGACTAAATTCATCTTTTTTTCGTATTTTGGGAAGTGGTATGCTTTTGGTTAATTTCCATAAGTCCGAGTACAATCCAGATATCATAATGGTATACAAAGCAAAAATAATATATGGCAACACAATTGGCAGAATCATACACAAAAAGGAAGGGTGAATATCATCAAGCCCAACAGCCTTTGCCTTTATAGAAAGAACACTTTCGACAACATCGGCACTTTTTACTGCGGAAAAACCAAAACCTGGGCCTTGATCACGATGCAGCAGAAACAAATGTTTTATTGAGAAGGTTTCCATCAATATCTTCAGCTGGCCCGATTCTTAGCTTACCAATGCCAATGTTGTGTAGCTTTTTCCAAAGCTGACACTCATGCTGAAGTCAAGTTTAGTTCCCGCTCATAAACGGTGTATAGTTTCAAGGCATCTGAAAACCAATTTATTTACTTGTATAAAATGATCGGGACCAAATTGTAAAAGACGAAATATTTAATTTCTCACCTGAAGTAGCGAATATCTTCAATTTTCCAAGGTGAAGTTTTTCTCACTTTAAAGTTAAATATCATCTTACTTCCAGTATTATTTGATTCTACCTTTAAAAGTGAAGAGGGGATTCTAACTAAAAGTGAATGACATTTTCATGTAGGGCAGATTCCTGTGGATTTTCTGCCATGTGCGAATGTTTCTACGTTTATTCATAACAATAAACATGTGTGACTTAGGAGATCAGTTAAATCCTTTCATAAAAGATTTTATTATACCCATACGCTTTATAACGGGTGTTTTTTTAGAGGTATAGAACTTTAAGCTGGCAACACTATTTTAACTGGCAGCCATTTTGTCAGCTGTCAAGTGATTTATTTTTAGTTTGGTTTGGCATTGCAAGAATTGAAGCCACAGGATCACCTAGCAAGGCGTAGATTCGGTAAACGGGCCCAAAACAAGATTGCCGTTGACCCCAATTTTCATAAGCGAATTTTTTTTGAGCGATGAAGGTCACTTTTGGTTGAATGGATACGTCAATAAACATAACTGCCATATTTGGAGTGATGATAATCCTCAAGTGGAAAAACACAAAAACTGACTGTTTGGTGTGCTTTATGTTTTTTTGGAATAATTGGTCCGTACTTCTTTAAAAACGATGCTGGCCAGAACGTTACAGTCAATGGTGACCGCTATAGAGCCATGATTACTGATTACTGTGCAGGAGCTGTGGTTTCAACAAGACGGCGCAACATGTCACACAGCTCGTGCCAGGAAACGTTTGGTAACTGCATAGTTTCACGTTACGGACCCGTGAATTGACCACCAAGATCGTGCGAATTAATGCCGCTTGACTATTTTCTGTGGGGATATGTGAAGTCGCTAGTCTACGCCGACAAGCCCGAAATGATTGACCACTTGGAGGACAACATTGGCCTCGTTATTGCCGATATACGGCCACAAATGTTGGAAAAGTCATCGAAAATCGGACCTAAAGATGAGACTACGTCCAAGCCAGCCGTGGCGGTCATATGCCAGAAATCATATCTTAAGTAAATATAATGCCAGAAGATTATCTTTCGAATAAAGTAAATTTAATGTCAATTTAATAAAATCAATTTGTTTTTTTTTTCCATTTCAAAGTTTTATACCTCTAAAAAAAAAGCACCCTTTACTTGTAAGTATAATAAAAGTGTGAGTACGAACAACGTACATTCTCGTACATATTTTCCTACCAATGCAATTTAATTTTTTTATTCAGATTTTCCAGAATGTTAAAACGAAAACTAAAAACCGTATTAATTTTCAATTATCCACTTAAGGTCACCTTGGACGGACAAGCAAGCTGAAGGCATTCATCTAAAGAGCACACATATTGACCGAGCACTTAATCCATGATTCACGTGAATAAATTAAATTTTTTGAATCGTTTTGTATATAAAACGCAAGTTAAAAAAAAAATAAGTCTTTCTCTCACAACGGCTTTTGCGGAATTGATTTTAAAAACCTTCAATTCATGAAAAAAGCTTGTGCATTATTAACCATTCGCTGCATAACGGATTTACCATTTAGGCAACATTCGCTGTTGTCGGTAAGGAGAAACATTTTTTGGGGCGGCAAAATGAACTGTTTCCAACACAAGACGGTGTTCACATTGGACTGACTCATCCGATTTTTTTTGACGTGAATCCAATTTGTTTTGTTCAGACAAAAACGAATGTGAACACATGGGACTTACTTTGACGTTTAGCAGTCGTTAAAACAAAGCAGAAATCTATGCAGTTTGAAAGATTAATTACAATTTTTTCAATTTCAAAATGTAAATCTTCTTTAATAAATATGTTTCCAATTAAAAAAAAATTGGATTCTGTAAGATTAAAGTGCCAAAGATAAATCACAGACAGAGAAAACAGATGTCACAAAAGAAGACGTCAAAAAATCCACTGATTTTTAAATAATTTAAAAAATCCTGCCTTTCCTGGCCATCTCTTTCTCACCATGAAGTGGAAGTGAGCAAAAACACAGAGACGTCAAAAAAAATCGGAGGAGTCAGTCCAATGTGAACACCGTCCAAGAAAAGACTAAAAATAAAAAGTAGAATAATTTTGACAGTAAACCTTTTAAAATGTAAATTGTGTTCAATTTATTTCTTATGAAGTTGAAGTGAGATGGAAAGCTTCAAGTATGTCAGCAAAAAATGCAATAAAAATTTGGATTTTCCAAAGAATGTGTTCAGTGCGACATAAAACAGGTTAGTTCGATTTGTAAAACTATTGGTCCTATGAAGCTTAAACAGGATTAACTATATAAATCTACTAGATTTACGAAATAAATTTGTTAATTAAATCTCGGTTTAGTGGTCTGGTCGGTGGAAATGTAGTGGGGTGAACCTAGAAACCCGGCAAATCTGAATAAATTTTTTTGAAACCTTTTGGTTTGGGTTGTAGTTATAACATTATCTAGAACTACAAATATTTCGACATAAAGTAGCGTTTTGTTCTAGGCAGCGGACAGATGTTTATTTGTTTACTTTAAGCCCAACTAGTCTCGTTTGCTCTTCAATCACCGCGTCGAAAGGACTCTACTAGGGCACGTTGCCCTTATAGTTAGGCATAACTGTTGAAGAGATATAGTTCCTTGCATATTAACGCCTACGCTGCGCACTTCTACTCAAGGACAAGATTGAAGAAATCACATGATAACGCATCTCCTTGCTGAAACCATGTATATATGTTTGAAATCTAGTTCGGATGACCTATTTCCTATATAGAAATGTGCTCAGCACAGTTTTGAAAGTCATCACGCGACACACCTAGATCGTTTTTTGCCGGTATCCACACTTAGCGCGCCATCTTCGAATATCAGAGCTCCTTCTCTATGGATTGCATCTTTGCTTTTTAGTCGGTGAAAAGATGGTGAGTCTCGAATTGAAATTCATTGGTCCCAGCGTCATTTTTCCAGCTTGATGCAAAATTAAATCCGCTCCTGGCAATCATCTCTTAAATATTTGTTACAGGTACAGATGCACCAAGGCACTTTGTGGAAGGTAGAGATGCAATCTTTTGCAACTGAATGTAATTTTAACAAATTACTATCAAAATTGCATGCATTATGAGATGTTTATCAACTCTCGACAAGGATTTTGTTATTTTTGTTTTTGGTTTTTGTCTTTTGCTTTCCTGAGTGAGTAGTCATTATTGTTTCAATATTAATTCCTGCAAGGACATTCTCTGAAATAAATACATTGTCATCTCAATTTTTTTTTTGTATGTTTTTGTTAAACTGCATATTTGCTCTGCCGAGTGTGATATGCCATGGTGCGGTGCGGCGGGGTAGAGGATGTTGAAGTAGGAGGATGAGGCGGAAAAGTTAGGCAGGAAAAAGAAATCCTTTCAAGGATAGTTAAACAAAAACAAAAGGCAGGAGATGAGAAGAGAGGGATGGGAGTAGTTTATTTCCATATGTCAAAGTATTCACATCCGTGCAGCATACTTAGAATTGTATGCGCTATTTGTGACATAAGACGTAAAATTGTACAAATATATAAAGCTATCTATCTATATATGTATGTATATGTTTATCTTGTATATATATATTTGCATGTGCAACAAGAAACAATAAAACAAAATATATGTTTTATTATTTGAACAGCTGAAGGTCAAACTTGAAGGATCTGTGGGATTTTTCTTTCTTCTTTTATCTTAATTTAAAGTCAGCATCAACTGGTTGATGACAGGCTAAGATGTTCTTAACATGTGCATGGACCATAAAGCATGGTTTGATTTTGATACAATGGAACTTTTTTTTCTTTCAAGAATAGCTATAGAAAACTACAGAAACAGATATACAAATGTAGGAAGATTATATTCCATGAGTTTTTTTTTTTTAAGATTGACACATTATTCAAGATATTTGACATACAGAATCCAAGCCACTATGTCCTTCCTTATGTCTGGGGCATACACAATATTCTTAAAACTATAATTGATAGTTATTAGAAGTTAATTCATTTGTTTATTAATACAAAATGCTTTGTAGTAAATTTTTTATTTTCTGGACATTTAAGATAAACCTTTCAATTTATAATGGCAAGAATCGAATTTTTGCTAACACATCTTTTCAGTATGATTTTTTTTTTAATTTAGAATAGTTTTTACATCAATTTTAAGCGTGACATTTTATATCAATTTAATTATCAAGTTATAGGCTTCGTAAAGCAACTATATTGATTTAATATTTGTGTTATTAAAATCTATAGCTACAAACTTCAAACAGCCTGATGTTAAGGTAATAATATAATGACTTAATCATTTTTTGACTTTAAAGCTCTTTACTAAAATGTTCTTAGTTTTAATATTTTTTTTTTAAATATTATTATGCTAAATCTGTTTTCATATCTCTTTTTCGAGTTGGCATTCGGACTTACTCCTTTTTCACTCCTTTTCTACTAATTTTCCATTCGTGATTGGAATCAAACAGTTTCGAGATCCAACCGAAAACGACATTAGGTTTGTTCAGCGAGGCTGTTCGGAACAGCTTAGAACAGTTTCGAACAGAAAAGTACCACTTTTTTCTGTTCAGTGAGGAAATTTCTGTTCTAAACTGTTCTGGTTTGCTGTTCAATGAGGCTGTCTAGAACACTTTGGAACAGTTTCGAACAGGATTTTCTGTACTAGCTTTTTAGGTAGAACAACTTAGAACAGATTTCCTGTTCTAACTTAGAACAGATTTCCTGTTCTAACTTGTTCTGACGTACTGTGCTGTTCTGTTTTGTTCTGTTCTGTTCTAATCTGTTCTGTTCTAATCTTACTATTTTGTCACTGAACAAACCTATTAATAATCTTTAGCTGAACACGTCTAAGCAGTGACGTTTCGTGAAAAAAAAGAATGCAAACTTACCTTTTTCACATTTGTTATGGTCAAAGTGACATTTATGGAGTTGGTATGATACTTAAAAGATAAAATAGGCATTTGGTGATTTTAAATTTATTAAAATATTAAAAAGATAAAAAGGAAAATCCTCTTTTAACCTAGCATCATGCTAAAAATGCCTTCACTCCGTAATAAATTTCTATAATATTGATCATTAGCATTTTTTCAAAAGTGGATTGTAGAAATAACTTTGTGAAATATTTTTTTCCAAAATTTTGAAAATTTTTCATCAAATTTTGTATTTTGAATAGCGAAAATAAAATTGATTGTGGATTCAGTTAACATCCATTTTTGGTAGAATTGAACTGAAGCATAATATAGCCCGAATTTTATCTTCATTTTAAGATCTTACTTTAACAATCTGACAATTACAATTCGCGTTATAGGTTTTGTAAGACAACCATATCGATAGTTTTTTAAGATTTTTATAAACTAGGGACTCTCAGGCCCGGTTTTTCAGTTCGAAATTAAAGTTAAACCCGAGTTAACTCATCAAATTTGGTGAGTTAACTCAGGATTAACTCAACAGATGCTTTTGATGTGTTATACAGCAGTTTGTTAAGTCCTCTAGCCTGCATCCTCCACCGAAAAACTGCTTCCTCAGTTCACTGTGGTTTAATTTACTTCTAGAGTTATCTAACTCTGGTTCAACTCACCACTAAAAAACTGGGCCTCAGTAATATGAAAATTATTGTTGGCAATCGATCAAGCATCAGGAATGTTTGCCATTTTTGAATGATTTTGTTTCTCTTCTCCTATTCTTTAAGGTTTAATTACCTAATATCACTTCCCATCCCTAGTCTACTATAAGAAGCTTCAAGCAAAATGAAAAATAACATAAATGTCAGATTCAGTCAAAAAGAAAAAAAATATAAAGTTGCAAACGCAATGGAGACATTACGGGTTGATACACACAAGCCTCAGCTCATTCAGTGAAATTTTAATTCGATTACAGAATAACCGTTATGATTACATAAATAAATTCTTTCTTATTTTATTTATATTTACATATTAATTAACTATAGTATTTACTTATGCAAGAGTATTCTTTGAATATAACATCTGGCAAATGGCGCCCAAAATTGTTGGTAATACTTACAACAGAGGTTTTCTAAAAATCCAGAATCACACTTCTTTTGTGTGGTGTTTTGTGTCACTGACAAAGGCACAATAATCAAGCGTGCTGTGTTTCAAACTGTTAATTTGGTTATCGCTATTTATGCTTTCTCCTTCCACGACTCCTTTCTTCCCTGTCCCTCACAGTAAAAAAAAGTTTCTGCGACACAGCGTGGTAAGGCGCAATCGGAACAAGATGGATTCCGACTGATCAGACACGAACGCATGTTAAATACATTCAAACGATGGCAGCACTCTAACGATAGCTTAACACTAACATAATGAAAACATCCACATCTTATTATTAATAAAATTCTAACGAGCTCCCAGACCAGTCTAAATTTCTGTCTAACTTGTTTCAAAAATTAAAAATGGGAAAAAATTTACCGTGAAAGTATAATAAATTGACATATCCTATGTATCCCAAATAAAAAGTGTTCAAAAACTCAAAACTACATAAAATTATTTTTTAATTTTTGAATATTTAAAAATTCCTAGAAAAGTTCTTCCAAAATAATGTGAACGTTACACACTTATGTATACGAAGGTAATTCACTAGAGCCAATTTTGAGGAAATTTGAAGAAAACAAATATTGCTTGAGATTTATCCTTGTCCGCAAAGAAGTTTTTAAAATGTTATTTTGATTGATAGGTACAGATTTAATTTAACATAAGTAATTTTTTAAATGCATAGCCTACCCTGTTCCATCTCCATAATCGTTATTGTAAATACTTAGGTTATATTTACCAGAAAATATTACTTGGCAATTGAGAAAATAAAATTGTACCTGCTGATCATTTATTATTTCTGTTTAGATAAGGAAAATGTTTGAAAGAATAACTTTAACCATAACAAACTTAATGAAGTGTTTGAATGTTTGTTTTCTCTATATTTGATTCTTGAACACAGCTGCTAGTATTTTACATCCCAACCAGCCATTCCGGTGTTTAATAATATAATCAAAGTACAATGCCAGTATCTAGCTAATACTTACCTACCACAATAAACACCTTAATTCTTTATGGCTTCCAACATTCCAACACAAATAACACATTTACATCCTCTCAAATAATTTTGTGGATTGCAATTTACCTTCCAGTCCTACAGAAACAAGTCAAATAAAAAGCTCCATCTACTAAGCAAATGCCAAAGCTCAACATAACCCACTACCCCACCCTCAACCAACAACCAACAACACCACCCATTTTTGGCAAATTTTTCTCAGCTCTTGGATCTAGAACAGAATTTACAGAATGAACCGTTTCGTGAGATTCCCAGTAATTTCATTGCAACAAAATATAGCAAAAAAAAAATACAACTAAAAAATAAATATAACAGCTATGGCACGTTTATCCTAGGTACTTAGAAGTGAGTGACTAGCTTTGACCTAAATATTTTTTATTTACAAAAAAATAGATATAGAGAATGAGAGAGTATGAGAGAGAAAGAGAGAGTTAGAGAGCGAAAATATTGCAGCCAAATAGGAGATTGTGGAAAAACCACAAGAAAAAAATAAAAAAAAAAAAAAACGAAAAAACGAATCAGGAATTCGTAATAAAGAATCTTACCGCATACTCATATCACAGAAGTTATGTGTGAGTAAGTTTCACTTATTTAACGTTAACGTTGCGGAATTACAATTGCAGCACAGGAAAATGTTTTTGACGTTTTCTACAAAAAAATAAAAAAAAATTAAAAAAAAAAGAAGAACAGCGAGCACATGAAAAAGGAAACCAAATACATGATATGGAGCAGAAGCAGATTTAGTAGCTTCTTTCGTGTAATTAGCATTTAAATTATTGTAGATACCGAAATATAAGAGGAAACTATTTTTTTTTTCATTCATTTTCATTTTGATAGGATTCTTTTTTTGGTATTCCTTTTTGGTTACTTATTTTTAATTGGCATTTAATTAAAGTAGTCCATGACCAATTTAAGGGGTTAATTTCGAAGGGAGCTGTGAAGTATATTGAAGGGCATTAACAGTGTTCATGCTATTTTTTTAAATGTACTTAGACGCAATTATTGATTTGGCTATTGGGTTAAATAAAATAATAAATACACAATTTGTTTTTTTTTTTTTTAATTTACAACACTATGATGTTATTTATCGACGAAAAGGTGTATTTTTTTTTAAAATCTTATCACATTTAAGAGCTGTTCGTTAAAACGAAACTTAGGTATTTCAACTTAAATGCTTAACCAATTCTTTGGTATCCTCAGTATTAGAATCACATTTACATCAATACAAACGATATTAAGGGAGTGCCACAATTGAAAACCAAGTAAACAACTAAAAAATTAGCCACAAGGCTCCCTTGATGCCAACATAAATTTGGCCAACAATTTTGTTGGTTTTGGCGGATTTACGAACGCGGAGATTGATTAAGTTCGAATAATCACGGCCGGTACTTTTGATGTTGTGGTGGGAGTCTTCTTTAAAGAGTTCTATGGAGTTTTCCTCTATAATAAGTCCTAAGACCATGATGTTCGGCGTGGAAGAGAAGTACGTGGAGTTTTTAACTAAAAAGCAAATTTTTTATTTAAATACCTCACCATCTATGCCGATATGGGAGAAACATTTTTTGGTTCTTCCACCTTTGATAAAGTCCGTGGCTTCAATGAGTTTCTCATAAAGGTCTAATTAAGTTGCTGGAGAAAGGGGCTGTGCTACTCAATTGCCTTCTTAGTCTAAAATGAGCAATATTGTTATCCTTCGCATTTATTGATCCAATCGCTTGTATTATTTTCTAAGTTTATAGTCCGATAGCATAAGCCCTAAGATGGATTATAAAATCCAAAACGCATTGTTCAATTCAAAAAATATATGTTGTGATATAATTAAATATAAAAAATTTAATCAAATAAAATAAACATTTTTCAGTTTTTAGTTTTAAATTGTTGTTTTTAATTTATTTTTATTCATATATAATCACTATCCACACAACATGGAGACTAAACCACAAATAAAGATACTAAATAGACAAAGTCCCATCGTCCAGTGTACTTTTAATTTTAAATAGATATGTATATAACTTTTTTTTAACGAAACAGATCTCGTCCAATAAGAAACCCAAAATAGTACGTATACGCCACAGTAAACAAACAACCTAATTTTACTTCATGCATTGTGAGGTCAATATTTTCAAATTGATACATTCTTGTTATAGTCAACTTAAATGGAAAAAACCTTAGTATCTTTTTTGTCAATCTCTCAACCGTTGAAGCGTGTTCCAGTCTTAAGTTTCGTCGGTATAAGAAAAGTTAAAGAACATCTACTTCTGATAACCGTATCTCTTTTGACACCTGGGTCGCAACAAAATATCTTGAATTAATATCCAAAAACTCTAAAACATCCTTAAATTTCCAATCCGCTGACAAAGTATTTCAGCATTTAACTCAGTTCGGTGACAGACCAGATTAATGTGAGGCCTACATGAAGCTACATTACTTCATTTTACAACACAAGGTAAATATATACATATTTTTATATCGCTGAATGTTAAATCATGCTTATCCAAATGCTATAGAGAGAACTTAAGGTGGACAAGAGGCACAGAATTGCCTAGCAACAAATACGATTTGGAAATTTTCAGAACTTAGGTGAAGTTTTTCAGTGTGAGATCAAAGTTAAACCCGAGTTAACTCATCAAATTTGGTGAGTTAACTCAGGATTAACTAAACAAATGCTTTTGATATTTTATCCACCGAGTTTGTTTACTCAATTCGCATGCATTTTCCACCAAAAAACTGCTTCCTCAGTAAACTGTGGGTTGATTTACTTCTAGAGTTAACTAACTCTGGTTTAACTTACCACTGAAAAACTGGGCCTTAATGAGTTAATATCAACAACCAAATTCAAGTGCGTACGCACTGACACTGATTCAAGTGCGAAAGTGACATTTCAGCATATATCCTGCAATGCAAGATTCAAAAACAAATTTCGAATGTATGACTGCAGAGAAGAGTATGAACAAGTTTTTTTTCTGAAATTCTGTAAAAAGTGTAATGTTTGGGGAAGTTGACCAGCAGCCGGTGCTTACAACAGTATTACACTACATACAAGATTTGTTTTTAAAACCATACAAATTTTTTTTAGTCAATTTTATTGTTTTTAAAAAATGTACAAAACACATACCTACGTTGAGAATAATATCGTCACGGCTCAAAAAATGTCTGTTTCGAATTACAACAATATTCGAGTTCAAAAGGTTCAGATTTATATTCATGCAAAACCACGAGTCTCTATTTGGAAAACTCGGCACTTCAGAGCAAAAGTTCCATTATTATGCAACAATCCTGGTTTTTAGCCTTAAATCTGTCATGAACTGTTTTTTTTTAACGGAAGCTTCGATACTCATTTTTGGGATTCGTAGTGCGGATCTATTATGACGGAGCCCATGTTATAAGGCCGTATATAAACGAAATATGGCAAATTTTAACTTTTGTTTCTAAAAATTTCAGGGAAAACTGAGTCTAAAAATTGTGTCCATCTACCTGTCTGTTTAGCTGGAGCCTAAAAGCATGCTTCAATTTTCTTTTAACTTGGTAAACAAAAACGGCTGTTAAATATAGGGATAACTTAATTTAGGTAGGTACATAAAATTCCGTAAAATTATATTGTGTGTAGTTAATGGCACCTCTCATAGAACCCTTATTTTTTTATTAAATTTATTAATTTAAGAAAATTGTACAGATAGCTAAATTTTATTTGATACTAGTTATTATCTCATTGAATTTTGTTTGTTATCAAATTATAAAAATTGTTTTTGTTGTAAAAGTTGATATTTTTAAAATTTAATTTTAACTGCACATTAATAAATAATTAATACTGGCCTACCAACACTTTTTCTTTAAAATTTCACAAAATTTTAAGTAGGTATGCAGTAATATTTTCTTTTAAAAATTAAAAAAAAAATTCATTTAAGAAATCAGATGGTGTATATCCCGATCGTGTCGAAAAAATGCTCAAAGTTGTATTATCAATTTAAAATTAAGTTTATTTTCAATTGAAACCTTGAGTTCCATGCATGTTTTTATGTATGTGGAACACGGTGCTATATATTGTTCATTTTTATGTATCGGGTTTTTCAATAAGAGCGCTACAAAAGTTTTTTTTAAATAAAACAAAAACGGTTTTGGATATCAATGAAATTCTTTATTTTTGTGAAAGTACGTTTGATGCCGTTATGTATGGAACTCGATTTCTTTTGCATGGCTACCAAGGGCACGCTTGCAGAAGTCCAGACGCTGAACCCAATTTTCGACGGTTTTCAAGCATAAATCGGCCGATACTGCTGCAATTTCACGTTCGACATTCGTACGAAGTTCATCAATCGTCGCTGGCTTGTTGGCATAGACCATAGACCAGACTTGACGTAGCCCCACAGGAAATAGTCTAACGGCGTCAAATCGCACTTCCGAGGCGGCCAAGCGACTGGACCATTTCGTGAGATAACACTTTCTCCAAACTTGGTTTCCAATAAATTGATTGTGACATTCGCTGTGTGGCTTGTGGCGCCATCCTGTTGGAACCACATGCCCTCCAAGTCCATATCATCTAATTGGGCCAAAAATATTTGGTTATCAGTGAACGGTAGCGATCCCCATTCACAGTAACGTGCCGGTCTTGATCATCAGGGAAGAAGTACGGCCCAATGACGCCACCGGCCCATAAACCACACCAAAACGTAATTTTTTCGGGATGCAATGATGACTCATGGAGTACGTGTGGATTGCTGACTGACCAATACCGCATATTTTGTTTATTGACAAAGCCATTGAGCCAGAAATGAGCCTCATCGCTGAAGATGATTTTTCGATGACGTAGCGCTCTTATCGTTAAGCCACTGACTCCGAATTTCGTTAGTTAATTTTAATAATTTCGATTCGTTGTTGGCTCGTATATCTTTCCATCATGAAATGACAAACTTTACTGAAGAGAAATGTCAAAAGAGCTGCAAAAAATATGGCGTCGTTTGCTGTCCCTGTTGCTCTACTTTTGTAGCGTCCCTGTTGAAAAACACTTTACTTCCCTAGACTAAACTACGCTTCTGGAAGGTAACATAAAATGTTCTCAAACCTTAAAACCACAGTGTGATTGTACACGAAACTCGATTGTATCTTTTTTTTAATCATTTGTATACTCGCATGTCTTCCAAGTTAATGAACGTATCAAGTTATTTGTACTAGATTATCACCTATAACCTTTAATACGAAATTTATGCGTATTAAATCGGTGGAGTCATACAGATAGGGAGGGTTGATATATTCCAACTCAGGCCATAATGGCTGCTTAAAAATGCAAGAAAATTAAATTATTTAGTTTTGTTAACCGTGATGCCTAATCACCTTAAAAAAAATTTCACACAATGACAAATGCCACATTCTTATTCATAAAATATATGTCAGCCATCCAAAAAAATTGACCCTCACTGCCATTCAGCTTTCTAAATAAGTCAAAACTTCTCAATTGTATATTCTCCATGAGTCAAAATCTCTAATCCATGCTTAATAATACATGAAAAACAAAAAATTCCCAGTGCTTCACCTAGTTTTCCTTATACACAATCCAAATTACGACAAACAAATACATATATTCATATTTAGGCATCATATCATACCAAGGCTGTCATCATTCCGTTTTTCCGGTTTCCTCTTGAACTTTGTACACCTGCATATATCATTTTCAATATTAAAAAAAAAACTAAAATATGGCATATTTATTGCCAATTAAACAGGTGTCCTCAAATCAATTTTGGCATTTCCACCTATTCTTGGCCTCTTTTTTCTCTATATGTGTGGTATACACACGATTTATGCATTCAAAAACTTATCATCAATACGAATTTACCATCATAATATTTTACGTCTTTCACAAGCCCCTTTTTTGAGGGGAAATATACCTACAGTTGAATATTTGAGGAGGGTGTGAGAGTTCAAAATAAAACTAAAAAAATACAGCAAGAATAGATTTAGAGTAAACTTTTACACACCCTTTTTCGGGACACACACCGTAGAATACATGTTCAAAAATAACATAAAAATATCAACAACAACAGTTGATATAAACTCCAAATAGTTATTTTCCCCTGAGATCTGTTTAAAAAAAAAAATAATTTTTGAAAAAAAATAACTTCCATCTACATGGGTAAAATAACTTTAAGATGAAAAGCTGGTCCTGCTCCTGATTTTGCTGTTCCTGCCACTGTTGAATATGCAAAAGCAATTGCATATAACATGCTTTGTATATGTAAGTGTAATGCAATCAGAGAGAGAGAGAGAGTGGAGCAAGAGAGAGATTTATTTCATAATGTATGTGTATGCATGTGCATTATTTGAGAGAGAAAGTCCAAAAGGATGTGGCTGACACTCCCAAATATGCACATCACAGGATCAAAATCTCTGTTATATTGCATTTTCTGAATTTCAAATTGCACCTCTAACATCGAGTTTCAAGTGACACACGAAGAGGATACACGGATTAGCTGCTGGTGTTGTTCTGTTCTGTGCTGGCGGTGTGCTGAGAGCAGAAAATAATCCCAAAGAGAATTTTTTAATAAAACACAACAACAAAACACATCACTTTAAACAGAAAATAAAAATAAATTTAAACTAAAGTCCTGCTGATATGGCTTGAATGTGGGAAAATCGAGGTCAACCGATACTATACTACGGTGCGATTCAGTTCCGATTTTGTCTATCGGTCAGGAGGGCACTGCACTTTGAGATGTTCATTGCAACCGAAAGGAACTCTCAATTTTACTCCTCAAAAAATTCATACAAAATTTTGGAAACTTAAGTTTTTCGTTGGAATTTTTCTTTTGTTTTTGGCAAAAACCTCCGTTCTGTTTTCAAGAATTCTTAAATTGAATATTGAATAGTTCTCCAAACATAATTTTGTGTGTGTTGCAATCGGTTAATATATGTACATATGTACAGTACATATAAGAAAAGTGTGCTTCTTTTTTCGAATACTCGTCGTGAAAATCGTATTTTCTATTTTTACACATATTTTCAAAACCAACCGTTGTTCTAAGGTTTCCTTCAGCATATTTTTGAAAATAGAAAAATTAAAAAAAAAAAAAACAAAATCATGTGTAACTTAAAGTAATTTATCGAAGTGTTACAATACAACAAAAAAAAAAAAAGTCCATGCCTTGTGAATATAATATATTGTGTCAGTGTGTGTGTGCCTGTATCCTTTCACTTAATTTGGAATATATTTCTCCACCGCACCCGCATATCTCACCCATACACACACATTTACCAACACCCATCTTCTGAAAAGCAAGTGTTGTTGTACCTACAGAAGAAATACATATAATCACTTCAAAATGTGTATGTTTGTTATATGCATTTCAGTTTGCACTGCAAAACGAAAGGATTCTACTTGCAAATCATCCTCATCATCAACATCGCAAGTCTCTGGTGCTTTTTTGCTTCTCTAGAAACAAAATCCGAGGAAAAAAACGAAGGAAAAAAGGAGGATTCTTCTCAGCTCAACGAACGTCGAGAAACCATAATCATCAACATCAATATCAGTAGCAGCAACATCAACATCACTAGCAGGAGCAGAACCATAATCATCGTTCTTTTTTTCGTTGTCACCGTCGCAGTCGTCGTCGTCGTCTTCGTCACCGTCATCATCATCTTGCTGCTCCTTCAGCTACATTCTGATACAACGTTTGAAATAATATTTAAAAAAACACACTACATCAAAACTTAAAAAAAGGACACCAGGGGGAGACAATGATGCTATATTGCTACTTCTACTGCGGTTAAAAAGAAAAAAAAAAAAACAAAGTATTTTTATAAAAATCTTTCCCTCTGCTCCATCATTATGAAATATTGGAATAGCAGGATACACTATGTATAAAATTAATCCTCGTGAATATATTTCGTGTCCAACAATCTTCTTTGCACTGCCCTGATTATATCATTCGAATGTAGGCCACAGTTACATACAATTTATCTATGTGCAGCAGCAGCAGTAGCAGTAGCATTGTGCCCAAACGACCTCAACCAGAGATATGTAAAAAACATAGAAGGAGAAGAAGAAAAAAATCATTATATAAAAAATCTTATTTTAAAGCTTAAACTAAAACTAAACTTTAACTATCAACAAAAAAAAAAAAAAAAAAAAACAAAAACCAAATCAAAAATAATTTTTTTGTATCTCATTTTTACAAGGGTTCCTTTTTCTTGAGCCTGAAAATTCGAAGAAGAAAACAAAAATTACAAAAATGTGTTCAACGTGCGCGTGGTTTCACTGAAACAGCTGATTTAACAAATAAAACAGTAACAAATAAAATAATAAATCTAATTCAACATAAAAAAAAACAAGAAGAACAATCTGGTTTTTCATAATTTTTCTAGTTTTTTGTACAAAACGTTTTTATAAACTTTAATAAATAAAAATATATTTAAACCGAAAATAACGATGATTGTGATAGCGAACATCCTTTTTTTTGTAAAGTTTTAATGCAAGTTTAAAATGTTTAAAATAAAAAAAAATAAGAAACATACGATGACTCGAAAACAATAAGATGTCACTTTCATTAAAAATCAAGTATTATTGAACACATCTCCCTCACAGCAATCATTCAACCCGCTGAACACTTCCCTGTGAAATTGTATATGGTATTTTTGGAGTGGGGAATTTAAAATAATCAAACAACAAAAATTCAAGAATAATTGGTGTTGCAGTAAAACAAATAAACAAAAAAAAACAAAAACTAATATTAAAAATATATATTTCCATAAAAAACTTCGGGTTGTGTATGTAGATGTTGTTGTTGTTCGGTTTGGTTTTCCTTTTTTGTGTAGCCTGCTTTGGGGCCTGCTGTGTGGAAAGTTTCAGTTTCGCCCTTTCTTGCATTTTACACACACTTACAACAAACGAAACACACACATTCTCTCTCTCTCTCTCTCTCTTCTCATTCAATCAAAGTGTAGTTTTCAAAAATAAATTTCGATTTCATTTCCATATGAGAGTTGTATAGACATATTTATATGTATTTAATTACAAAAAAAAAAAACAAAAGATATATCTATCTACACATATATAAATAATACAAAAAAATACCTATAACTGAACGACTGATGATAAATGAACATTTAACTTGATTTGTCTTTATTTTTTGGAGATCTTTTTTCACGTGTTGTTTTTTTATAAATAAAATTTTGTATATTAAAAAAGTAGTACATACTAATAAACATCTACTACTTACGTATACCTACTTCTGTGTTCATAAATTAAAAAATAAAATATATACAAAATTAATAAAAAATAAAAAACAAATAATTATAAATGGAAAACGTGTGTTGTGCATTGAATAAACAAATAATAATAATTTAACTATAACTAACAAATCGTCACTAAATATTTTTAATCAACAAATCTTACTGCCAAGCTGATACTGCCCTAAGATTTAAAAATAATATACCAATCTATTTGTAAGAATATTATAGAAAAAAAAAACAAAATAATTGTTCTTAAACAATAATAAACAAATCACTGCCAAAATTTGTATAATTAAAACAATAACTCACAAAAAACACTAAAAATAATTTAGAAAAATGTAATAAATAAAAATGATAAAGTTAAAATAATAATATTGAATTTTTTAAATACATTATTGTAATTTAAAAAAATAAATAATAATTAAAACTAGTTTTAACTAGTTGAATTAAATTAGTAATTTTATAAATTATTTTGCTGCTTGCACCGGAAACAAGGAAACGGCGTTAAAGTGGATTTCAAAAGTGATAGAATGTGGTCCGCTGCTTTGTGCACATTGGGCGTGACAAAACCAATATGCAATTGTCTGAGCTTCCGACAGGCAGCTCAGGGAGCAGTTGCTGCTGCAGCTGCTGTGGTAATAATAAACTTTAATCATTTATTTTAATAATAATAAATTTATATTCTATGGGTATACTTAAAATTATAAGAGAATAAGTTAAAAAAGATTTGAAAGAACTTTGAAGTCTACACTGCAAAAAAATATCTTTTAATGGAAATGAAAATTGAGGGGTCTATCCCCCCCCGCCCCGTTCTATAAAAAAATGACTTCAAACAGAAAACAAATTATTCAAAAACAACCTTAACATTAACAATGCCATATTTTTTGTAGAGCCAGTAATCTCCTCCTTTATTTTATTTAAAAAAAAAAAAGTTGTTTTAATGAACAGTTTTAAATACAAATTAATTTTCTAACATAAAATTAAAATTTTGAAAAAAAAAATGAAAAAAAAATTCAAATTAATTTTTTTCTACATTTTACGTAATTAAGTACCATTTTTGTTTTCAAAATTCAATGCTCTCATAAATTTTTAGTCAAAAACAGAAAACCGGATGCTTAAATTTCTTGTAATTTTTGAGAAAATTGAAAATATCTAAATCTACTTTTCTACTTTTGTAGTGGAAATTGGTTCTTTAAGCATCCTTAGCAACGGATTGGAGTCAAATTAAGGGAATTTTAGTTCTGTTATTTTCAATTTTCTAAAGAACTAGAAGAGATTTTAGCACCTTGTTTTTGGTGTTTGACTAAAAATTAATACGACCATTGGAGGTTAAAAACAAAAATACTACTTAATAACATACAATTTTGAAAAAAATTAATTTGAACTAAATTTTTTAAATTTTTGTTTCAAAATTTCGAGTTTGAAAATTAATTTTTCAAAAATTGTTCACAAAACCAACATTGTTTTAAAATAAAACAAAAGAAGTTATTTGTGGCTTTAGAAAAAGGTATAAAATGGTATTGTAAGTGTTACCGTTTTTTAAATATTTTTTTCTGTTTTAAATATTTTTTTCTGTTTTAAATATTTTTTTTTATAAATTACCCCTCCATGCTAAGTGGGGGGAAATATCAACCCCCCTCCCCCTCCTATGCCTATGTGGTTGTGCCTGTTTCAGTTTATTTGTTGAGCTACAGCCTAGATGAGTCGAGTCTGTGTATCAAAATTATGTCGTGCTAATAATAATAGTACCTCTCATTGATTTTTTTTTTTTGAATTTTGACTTTCTAACTATCGGGGTAACTGATTAAAATTAAATTTTGTAATCAAAAGTTACTAATAATTGACATTGCATTTCAAAAAAAAAAAAATTGTGTGAGTGCCGGGACTCACGGTTAATATGTGTAAGCATCAACGTGCGCGGATCCAAAACGGACTTGTTTTTGCTTGAAGGGGATCTTAAGATTTTTTTCACTGAACGCACCCATCCTAGTATGCAGATGGTAACGTTGCACACCGTAACGTTGCACGACGTAACGTTGCACACGAACTTTCACGTTTTTTTTCACTCTACCGCCGGCATAGATGTTTACACATAAAAAAAAACACTTCTATTGCAAGCACTTGGCAATAACAGTTGTTGGTAGTTTTTTTTTTTTTACCAAAATGCAGACGATACAATAGTACCTATACATATCAAAATAATTTCTGAGATAGATATCCTCTTTCAGAGGCACCTATTTTATTGGTGTTCTCTATCATCGTAATATCACATTTAACTGAAATATCCAGTTCGATTTCTACGAATCGAAAACATTTAATAAATATGATAATAATAAAATACAATAAAAAAATTTCCAACTACCCCACCGCACACCGTCCTTCTAAAAACTTTTGAATTTTACAACTTATTTATAGTCATTTATGAGCTATCAAATTTTGGTTGTAAGCTTACCCTAAAGCCAATTGACATGCGACTATATTATGTCTTCTTATATGACCTGTCAAAAAATCATATCAAATAATCTGAAGCCATAGACGGTGTTCACATTGGACTGACTCATCCGACTTTTTTTGACGTGAATCCAACTTGTTTTGTTGACACACAAACTAATATGAACACATTGGACTTACTTTGACGTTTAGCACTCGTTAACACAAAACAAATGTCTGTGGAGTTTGAAGATTTCATTACAAATTTGTCACTTACAAAACATAAATCTTCTTAAATAAATATGTTTCCAATTGAACAAAATTGGATTCTATAAGATTTAAGTGCCAAAGATAAATCACAGACAGAGAAAACGGATGTCCCAAAAGAAGACGTCAAAAAAATCCACTGATTTTTAAAAAAAATTTAAAATCCTGCTTTTCCTGGTCATCTCTCTCTCACCATGAAGTAGAAGTGAGCCAAAGCACAGAGACGTCAAAAATAATCAGAGGAGTCAGTCCAATGTGAACACCGTCATTCATAAGACTCATAATGACTTCTCAACAATTTGACATTAAGTCTGCATCTGATTTTATTTGTGAAGGCCTTATTCAACTAAACTTTCAAATTAAACTTTTACTAAATTAGTCTACAAGGCAAGAATATAAGTAGGCGTATTCCTTTGGAATTGAAAAAAAAAAAAAATCTTATCTACTCGCACATGATAGCACTAGTGGTTGGTATTATAAGGGCCAATTTTGTCAGTGCATAGTTGATCTAGCAAATACTTAAATCCTGAGTTAACTTAAAAGCGCGACTATGAAAATCACACTTTCTAAAGTGTATATTGTCGTGCCTCGATTTTCATAGATTTTTGACACTCATTTTATAGAAAT
The DNA here is from genome assembly GCA_932273885.2 of Leucozona laternaria. Classification (NCBI taxonomy): domain Eukaryota; kingdom Metazoa; phylum Arthropoda; class Insecta; order Diptera; family Syrphidae; genus Leucozona; species Leucozona laternaria. Next base: position 28,804,259 of record OW026368.1, on the reverse strand, counting down.
ACCTATACAGCTTATCCAGAGTTAACTCACCAAATTTGTTGAGTTAACTTGGGAGCTTAATTGACTGAAAAACATGTTTCCGGAGTTAACTCGGGCTTAACCCGAAACTAGAATAATCTCGCACTGAAAAATTGTGCCTTAGAAACTCAAACATCATTTGTATCAACTCATGAGTAGTCCACCACATCCATAGGAATGAAGTATTACTAGATACAAATTTGTCATATCCAGCTACATGTTAATTTGAAATCACTGGAAAAAATTCATACAATCTGGTCGTGTGTATTTTTTTAGGGGAAAATCAGGCAAATGAAATGCATTTTTTTCTTGAATTTTAAATATTTTTTGGCAAAAATTTTCAAATGCTTAACAATTTTAAAACTTCTTACTCACTCCTCTATAGGTACATCGTAAAACTTATGTCTTGCTTTGATAATTGAATATAAATCATTTCGATAAAAAAAAAAACTAGGACAAAATACTTCTTTTCACCCAGAACCCACCCACTGGCCCTGGAACGAAAATCATAAAATACATTTTATTAGCTATTAGATTAGTATCTGTAGTTTGTAAATGCCCACACAAGTAATCACATGCTATTTTTGCTCGAAATTGTTTTTTTTTTCGACTTGCTCCAGCTTCAGAATGAACTAGGGAGTGTAGATATGAATTAGCTACACACACTTGGTCGTCCAGGCGAAAACAAAGCTGAAAAAAAAAACATTCACTATCTATGCGTGTGTGTGTGTGTGTGTATATGTCTATTTTTCCTTTAAGGATATATGTATGTATGTGTGTGTGTGTGTGTGTTTCAATAAGAGAGCTTTTTCTTATCATCATTATCAGCATCCAAATCACATGTGTGTACCTACACCCGAGTGTGCAGTGATAGTTAAGTAGGTCACTAGGACTCTCATGTCCTTGCTGTTTTCAATTTCGATGTCTGTTTCTGCACAATGCTACTACTGCCACAAGTGCATCCATGAATTCTTATATATATGTGAATGTGCATGTGCATGTGGTGATCCATATACACACACACACACACACTTATAACTCTTAGATTTTGATTGCTTAAAAAAAGGCCAAATCACCCCGCCTTATGAACTCTTATTATTTTTCGTAGAAAGTATAGATATAGTATCATTTTTAAAAGGGCGAACCAGTCAAAACGAATCCTGCCATAAGCTTGTCTTTACGAGTTAAATATTTTTTTTAAGGAGGTTTTATTGTTTTTTAATTTTTTGCACGATGCCAAACCTTCCTTATACCTAAGTCTTTTTATTTTTATTTTTTTTGTATTTTCAAAGATGAAGATGCTAGGAGTGTAAGTATTTTACTATAGAAGGGCATGGAAAATCCTTAGAGAACTCCATAACTTGGCCTCTATGATCTCTGTTACATGTAGATCAAGATAAATATTCACTATCAACTATTAAAACAACTCACTAGAATCTATGCATAAATAGAAGATATTTGAAGTTCAACTTAATTGAAACAAAAAAAAAAATTACATATTGTAAATCGAACAAGTTTAAAGGATAAGGAAGTGGTACTCAAGTGGCTAATATTAAAGACATAAGTGCCACTTATTCAGAAATAAGTGTGCAGTGTGAAACTTGGCCTTAACATTCATAACATTTGTATTTTCTTCACAGAAATGTAACTTTTTTTCAGATATATGGTAAAAGATGAAAAGATTTTTTTGCTTATTCTTATGGTTTTTAAAGCAAGTTTTCACGTAGTTTTCAAATAGCTTACAAGACTTGTTCAAAGTACTTCCATTTCGCCAAGAAGATTGTTTTACACATAAAACACTATCCTTCGCTTTGCTTTATATTCAACCCCACGATTTCATCTTCTATCTGCACCATACCTACCGCATTCTTATCAATTATCAACATAAAGAAAAGTATTGGTGACAATATACAACCTTGTCTTACTCCACTTTGGATTTCGAACTCCTTCGGCAAACGTCATCTGTGGAGAACATGACATTTGAACCCATCGTGTGTTGGTTTGAAATTAGTAATTCATTTATCCGGAATGTCGCTTCTGGACAAAGTAAGCCAAAAAGAAATTCCTATTGACACTTATTGAAATCGACTAACAGCAGGTGAACTGGCGATCAATAATATAATCATCGACCTGCTCAGCGATGATGGCGCGGAAGATGTTGTTTTCTAACAGTGGCGATTCCTCTCAGTTGGCTAGTATGGCGGCTTAGATACAGAACATTCTTTTAAATACAAAAAACATAATATCCTAATGCGTTTAATCATTATAAACCAGCAAAACCTATTCAAATCACTACAACTCCTACGTGTTATATTAATTCCATAGTCCAATATGGACACCGTCACGTCATACAAAGTATCTTGCTTCATATTTTGCTTTCAGCTTCGCTGTTGAGTTGGCTACAAAATTTGCGCCATCATATCTCGATGTGCTGTCTCATTCTTTCTTTAAGAACAGACCGAAAAAATATTCACAAAGGTTGGCTCTAATAAAAGAGCCAACCTGGGTAGAGAAATGCGAGACAAAATGTAGTATTTGATTTTTATCTTTTTAAGGGGTAATGCTATAAGGCTGAAATTTTGGCAGATGGTAGAAATTACTGATGTAAATATGAATACAAGAAATTACAATCCTAGAATACCCTTGAACGGTGATAACGGCAATTTTTGAGCACTTTCACATATAAACTCATATCTCTTGAGTGAATAAATGGATATCTTTGGTTTTTATTAACTTCTCATGTAAATAAGATTACGGTTATTTCGATACCTCACTTATTATCCTAAGTGGAATATAATCATCACAATCTTGATTTTAAATTGAGCGAAAAATCAAAAAAATTGCATTGAAATTACCTGATTGGACTATTGCCGACTAGAACCTACCAGTGGAGAACCCCGGTAATCTGAACCGAATGTTATAATTCGAATTTCATAACTCTCGTTCTACTAATTGCATCTTCAATGGAAAGGCATCTGAGTAAAGCAAACATAACACGCTACATTATTTAAAAGAGGGGCAGGCATTTTTATACTAAAAGGGTGAAAAAGTCAGCGCTCAATTCGATTTGCAGTAGGTATTCTAAATTCAAAAATTGATGAAAAAATTCAAAATTTGAAAAATCAAAAAATGCTTCTTTATTGCTTTACCTTTCTTCTAAAATAATTTTTTACAATGTTTTACCATCAAGCCCACACGAGAGGTGCTAGAATTATTTTAAATGTTTTTTTTGCAAATAAAATGCATTTTAATTAAAAAACAGATCGAGATAGCTTCATTAATAAATTGATTACTCAAAAAGTTCTACATTAATCTTTATGATTAAGGTCTTAAAATACTATCATTAAGGCATTTGTTCGATTTGTGAAAAAATTATCAGTTTTTACATTGAAATTTTGAAAAAATCTAAAAACAATTTGAGTTAAAGTTGCGGGTATGCAAATTGGTTTAGAGTGAAAAAACCGCTACTTTCAAGCCTAGAAAATCAATACAAACTTGAATATTAAGAAATAAAAGGTATCTATAATACAGAGTTATGATTCCTAATTTATGCTTCAAATATCCAATAAATAGCATTTTAACTGAAAAGTAACTTTACTCGATACAAAGAGATGTTATTTATGATTTGGGAATATATACCTACTCCGTCGTTTTGGAGTATATGTACTTATAAAATGGAGTGGCTTTAAGTGCTGTGCATCAGCTAATATCGCATGTATTTTGTAGCCAACCCAGAACTCAAGACCAGAAATCGCTCCTGTTTCCTAATCGCCAAAGAAATATCCATCAGAGTTGATTTTCGCTTCTTGATGGGCATGCCTTGAAATAGGAAGGATTTTCAGACACAATTACCTTTATTTTGGCATGACAAATACTGTCTTAAGTTCATTGCGAAATGGTGTGGTTATAAAGAAAGTTAATTAAGTTCAAATATGGAGAATATTGGTGGTTTTTCGCTTTCAACTTGACCATTTTTGAAGTCGCAATTGTTCGGATGAAGAAAGTAAAATAATGTTTTTTGTAGCAAATTATGTGACTTATAAAGTAAATATATATGTAAATTATTGGTCGAGCACTTCGCCATTTCAAAAGTAAAGGCCAAAACACCGCAATTTTTGACTTTGAATAGCTATTTGTTTAAAATAAGGATATCTTTTAAATTATAGCCCCTAGAAAACAAATGTTAATGATTTCTTATGGTCTTATAATCTACAAGTTTTTTAGAAACAAAAATCAATAAAATTTACCCATTAAGAATAATGATTGTAAAGATAAATACGAAAAACCTATATTTTCGAAACTCGCCTATTTGAAAAAGCAATATTTTAGAACTGATCGCTCGTGTGGAAAAAATGTTAAAACCTTTTTTGTAGGAAATATTATAATCTATAAAGTCATCATAAATTATTTTTTGGCAACTTCGAGTTGAGTTTTCTGGTAGAGGGTCAGACAAAGTAGGTACAAACTTTTCCTAGAGTTTTTTTTTTTTGATAACAGTTAACGTTTAGGAGTTCAAAAACTGACATTTTTGTTATTTTAAGAAATGGCGATATCTTTTCAACGATCTGTCAGAGAAAGAAAAGTGTTAACCCATTACCGCATACAAAGCCAAATATGGCTTTCTGCAGTTATGTGCCTTTTTCTCCTCAATTCAATAAAAAAAAATGATCAAAACACAACAGGATCCTCTTCTGTGCATTTCTGAGAACAAATAGCTGTACTTTTGAACTCGTGCACCAAATAAGAAGGAAGATATTCATGTTTCCAGGTTAGTCGGTTACTTATTGTCATTGAAAACGGAAGTGTGAACAATTTTCTTATTTCAAATAATAATAACTTTGGTGTTAGGTGAGTCAAGTGGTCATAAAAATATATTTCTGATTCTGTGTCTAATTCTCTTTGAAACGAATGTATTTTTATAAAAAAAAAAAATATTATCTTGCTCGTTTGAGAGGCAAAAGTGTACAAGCCATATTTGGCTTCGTATGCAGTAAGGGTTTAAAAATATACAAATTAAGTAGAAATTTTTATTTAAAGAAAATGGGACCCAAAATGAAATACGTCTTAAAACAACCCAAAGAAGTCATGTTAAGCGTTTTTTATTTTTTTCCTCTTTAAACAATAATTCATGCGGTAAAGGGTTAAAACCTTTTTTGTATAGAGTTCCATGATTTAAAAGTTTTGTATAAAATATTTTTTGATAGCGGGTCTTAAAAGTTACATGCTGAACAAAAATGCCTTACCGGACAAACTGGAGTGTGAAACTGTATAGATTTGTACTTGACTTACGTCATTAAAAAAAAACAACATAAAATAGCCAAAAGAACTTTTAAAACGTGAATTCGATGTGAAAGAATGAAAAATGCATCCATGGCTGCATGAAGCAATAAAAATATATTATTTTTCAACATTTTTAATTTGAATTTATTAAATTCAAAAGTTTTCGATAGGTAATAACATTAAAGAAAATTCTAGAAAACCTTAAGCAACTATAATTTATCTTTTGACTTTTTAAAACATAAACATAAATGAAAAAAAAATGAAAAAATAAATATTTTCCTATGTTTTAATTTAAAAATATATTTTATTTATAAGAAAAATATGTTATACAGCATTTTATATACTCGTATAATTAAGTCCTAAATTTATTCGATTTATTTTCTTTTTTTTCAGGAGTCTCGCGGCAAGAGACCCCTTAAAATTTGGGATAGTTGGCGGAATGTACGCAAAGGCGTAGTAGTTGGAAGTTTTGAGGAACTTATCGTAAGAGGTGAGTACAAAATATTATTCAGTAATAAATTAAACTTTCACCATTTTAAGCAAAATACCTACATCATATATATTTAAGATTCATAATTTGTATTGAAATTAAAACACGTATGGAATTTTTTTTTAAATAAGAAAGTGTCACTATAAATAACACAATTACTTGGTTTTGACTTTGCACACACTTATACGTCAGTCATTTCGTGCGGCTGAGCGCCAATCACGCAAAAATTATTGAGTACCTATGTACGTACATTTATTAAGTGAGATGCGTTTTTGAGGGTATAAAGTCATATTTTTTTTTTAATTTCTTTAAAAATTAAGCAAAGCAAAGTAAGCTCGGGTCTACTAGTTGTCAAACAATTTGAAAATAAAGTTTTACAAACTTTCATTATGTATATGAAACATAATTTTGAGATAATATGAGATTCATCAATTGACGAGATGTTATCAGCTGTGCCACTTTGAAAAAAAATTGTGCAGTAGGTAACTCAAAACAAAATTCAATAGATTGGCACTTTCCAAAGTATATTTTTTATTTAAAAATAAAAATACAAAGTTTAGCGATCTTAACAATTTAAAGAACGTTTTTGAAAAATTAAAACTTAAAAATTATTTATTAAAATTTTTGTATGAACTCGCCATTCGAAAAATTAAAATTTACTCGAAGTACTCCAAGAGCCCGAGTGAATCTATTGGTGTCCAACAATCACATTATTCACTTCCTTACAAAGAACAACATTTCCAAGAGCATTGACTCTAGGAATATTGCAGACTTTGTTTTAAACTTGGCTTATGGGAATGAAGTTCACAACAAATTGTTTGTGTTTAAAGAAGTTTGAGAGTAGGTAAAAAAGTGCAGTAAATTTTTGTGCCAGTTGATTTATTTCTAGCAGAAAATGCAGTAGATGTACTGCAATGTGCATACGCAATCAGCACAAGTTGTGACTGACTTTACTTTTCGACATAACATTTTTATTCCAATAACAATAACTGAAAACTGACACTGTGCTTTTTATCAAGAGTTGTAAAAGAATGCAATCTCTTGTGAATGCAATCTTTAATGACTTCAATAAAAATATTGCAATGCAAAGACTGCATGCTTTCCCAAAAGATTGCATTCAATTGACTGATGCTGTAAAATAGGGGAAAAACTATAGCAATCTTGTTGGCGTCAAATGAATGCTGATTGCATAATTTGAGGTCGAAATATCAATGTTAAGTCAATGAATGCAATCTTTCAATTGAATTCAATGAATAATGTGTAAAGATTTCCAACCATACCGTTTAGAACCCCTGATTGCGTTTTTAAAGCCTCAAATTTAACCAGAAAGTATAACACCCCCAATAGGTACTAACACACACAAGCGTTTTAAAAGATTCCCTATACTGACCATCTTCTTAAAATGAAGCTTCTGATCGTCTTATTTTAATATTAAATTGTATCCAATTACATAATATTTCTTTTTTTTTTCAGGCAAGGATAAGCTTGGGGTTCCTGCCTCAGAACCAGTTCGTGTTGTTCTAGAGTGCGATGGGACCCAAATCGAGGATGGTGAATATTTTCGGACATTGGCAAATAATACGGTGCTGCTGCTACTAAGGCAAGGCGAACGTTGGTATCCAACTGGCGTCGATGTTATAAAAGCTGGTTAGTATATTATGTCTTTTATTTTATTCTTGCCCTTAAGATTAAAAATATATGTATGGCTTATTGTATTCTAGCGATATCAGCTATTCCGAAAATCGTCTGTGAGACGATTCATGCTCTAGAGCTCCACGATGAGACGCCATCTTGGAAGATTATGGATAATAAGGGTCGCGTCACGGTGGTCCTACACTGGGACCAGCGTCAGGGAGGTGGAGGAGGGGGAGGCGGTGGTGGCGGGCCAGGCAGTAGTAATGCGAGCGGCTTGGGCGCCAGTGGTGGCGGACCAGGTGGCAGCAGCAATGGTCTTATGTCATCGGAAAAATATTCACCATCGAAAAAAGGACTTTCGGCACAGAGCTCACTCGATAAATCATCACCAGCACCTCAGCGTTATTCGAGCCCACAAATAACCGTAATCAGTGATGAAGGACCGGCGAGCATCTACCATCCAGGTGGACGACGCCTATCCAAGCAGGGCGGTTCCTTTGACAGTGCCGTTGGTGCTGTGCACGTGCATACGCCCGAATGTGCCCATCACGCGCACACGCCTAGCCGTGCCGGCAGTCCTAGTACAACCGAATGCGACTTCCATTGTTGTGCCCTACACGAGGAAGGTCGCAAAATAGCCGTACATAAAAGCGTTGCAACCTCACCCATCCAGGATGGCACAACAAGTCCTCAGCCCCAGTCGTCAATATCAATATCGACGGGCAGCGGGGGAGTGGTGGGAGGTGGTGCCGATCTTACGGGTAGTATGCAACGACGATCGTCTGGTGCTAAGGGACACGTCCGATTTCTGGACATCGCTCCCGAACGGGACAGCTCCGAGAGTGAGACCGAAAACACAGTCATGGAAGACGACAAGACGACAACAGAGAAATTCCTATTGTTAATTGATCAGCTGTCCGTTGATCAGAAACGTCATTTAAGTATTAAGGATATTGGTATTATCTTAGAGCGTTTAAATTCAAAAATCCTAGATGTCGAACGCCTGGACCGCGAATCAGAGTCGGACGACTGTTATAACTGGACGATAAAGGCCACAATTCGTGGTGATGCGTTACGGGAGCTAGGTGTAATTTATAATGGTAATTATTATGCGATCTCTGAGCATCCTGGCTACAAGGAAGAGATCGAAGAGAATGGTGAAGAGGCCGAAGAGGAGGAAGAGGATAGGCTTTAATAAATTGTATAAAAAAAATTAAAATAATAATTACTCGTAAAAATATTTAAAAAAAATAAAAAAAAAAAATACCAATTGAGGTTAATACTAGGTAGAGTCTTATTAGTTAAAAGTATTTATATATTTAAAAAATAAATATAATTTGTTTGAGCAGTTGTAGGTGTTAGAAAAGTAAAAAAAAAAATAAATTAAAAAAAAAAAAATAACAGTATCTCATTCTGATGTCTTGTTACGTTTTCGGTCCCAACATTTGGTTCCATATTTTTTAAGTAATTAAGGCATGCAAAGGTAGTTTTTGGGCCAACGGACAATAGTGCAATGTATAAAAACAAGTAAGGAAATTATTACTTTTTTTTCTAAACATTTAAATCATTCTAAAAAATGTGTATTTAAAAAAACATGAAGATATGATAAAGAAATATATAAATTTTGAAGGAGAGAAATGAGTGAAAGGCAATCGTGATTGTTTGAAATCCCTTCGCTGCCATTTTTATTTTTACTTTAATAGTTGTAAATTATTCTAATATTTGTCTTACGATAAAAACGTTAAGTTAAACTTCTATGTTTTAATTATATACAGTTTAAATTTTATGATTTAACTTTTTTTTTTTTAAAACAAGGGTGATTGCATCAGTTGATAAAAAGAGTTTTGTCTTTGCTCAAAAATGAATTAAAACAAAAATAATTATAATGGCTTATAGCAAACAAAAATAAGAGATAAAACACAAAAAAAAGTGCCAAAGTTGAAATGATAAACCAAGAATATATTATATAACACGAGATAGTATTATTAAAATCAAACGAGATATTTATTTTTAAATTTTAAACTTATCATCACCCACTATAATCAGTGCCAAATGCATTTTTACCAACTACAGCCAAAACAAAAAACCAACACAAATATATCGGTAAATTAAACTAGTTCATATAAACCCATAAAAATTGATTCAAAAAATGTAAATAATTTTCTTTTTGATAGAATAACAATATCTACTAATTGTTGTATATAGAAACATACAATGACTCTTCCGACCTGTAGGCATCATTCTGGTTAAAGAAGTTTATTTCCCGTAGCATCACGTTATTCCCATCATCAGAAGACGCATTTCTTTTCTTTTGTCAAAATCTTGCTGGATTTGGGCAGTTTACACAGTCGTGTAAATCCAGCATATAGCACGCCAAACGTCATTCTTAAAATCATCTGTGGTTCGTTTGACGGTGTTCACATTGGACTGCCTCCTCCGATTTTTGTTGACGTCTCTGTGCTTTTGCTCACTTCCACTTCACTGGCTGAACAGAATAGAAGCGCGTTCGAACGCGCGTTCGAACGCGCGTTCGCACCTGTCAAAGTTAAAATACGTGAAATTTCGTTAAAGTGAATACAATGGAGACGCAGCCGCGAACGCGACTCTGGGAGTTAAATAAGTTTTAATAATCACGCGCGTGCGAACGCGCGATCGAACGCGCGTCTATTGTGTTCAGCCAGTCATGCTGAGAAAGAGATGGCCAGGAAAGGCAGGATTTTTTAAATTATTTAAAAATCTGTCTGTGATTTATCTTTGGCACTTTAATCATACAGAATTCAATTTTTTTCAATAGGAAACATATTTATTAAAGAAGATTTACATTTTACAAGAGAAAAAATTGTAATTAATTTTTCAAACTGCACAGATTTCTGCTTTGTTTTAACGACTGGTAAACGTCAAAGTATGTCCGATGTGTTCACATTAGTTTGTGTCTGAACAAACCAAGTTGGATTCACGTCAAGAAAAATCGGATGAGTCAGTCCAATGTGAACACCGTCTTTGGGAAACATTGTGATGGGAAGTATTCTTATTCTCACATCACAGTAATCTCAGTGACATGAACATAATTCATCATTAAAATTGCTTATCTTTACTGCTAAATTCCTGAAGAATAAATAAATTGAATTCGGTTGCTTACTTTTAGACGGAGCGAAATCTCTGATGTCTCATTTTCCAACTCGCCTATTAATTTTTTTGTCAGTCTTGTAAATCAATATACAATGTGATCTACTCAAAACAAAAAAAACGTGAATCCGTCTTCAATTGTTCAGACACAAACTAACACATACGACTCACTCCGACGTTCAGCATTCGTTAAAAAAACATTAATTTTTGCTCGTTGAGAAAATTTTTTGAATCAATGCCAAAGAAAGAATACGGACAGAGAAAACAGCGTCACAAAAGAAAACGACAACAAAAAATCCACAGTTTATCCATTTATACGGAATCAAATTAATAAATACTTTCTTCATTTTACCAAACTTCTTAGCTCAGATATTGCAAGCAATCACAAATGAAAGTCTCCATTTGTTTTTTTTTTTTCAAAGAAGCTGTTATTTTTTAAGTACATATGCGGACACATATTTTAAGAACGGCACTCATGGCATTTTCGATTCGAGTCAGAATGACAGTTCATCTTCTGAAAAGAAGAGAAATTTGCTTCTGATTTTGTTTTCAGAATCGTTCCAGAAGGGTTCACATTCACACGTATCAAATCGTTCTCCCGAATTACCAATCGAAAAGACCATTATATAACAGTTTATTGACAAACGTCAAAATCACCACACTGCGACAACTGACAATTGTTTATATAATTTTGGAAGCAAATAAATTCTGCCATTGTGTGGGATATATTTGTATAAATATTGAGATTATTATAATTAAAATATTTAATTTAACCACAAACTTCTTCAAAAAAAATCGTTTTGCAATTTGGATCTGTCAGTTGCCACAAAATGAAGATTGTCACTTTTGACTTTGATAGATTCCAAAATGTCTCTATTAACCACTATTGAAACATTATTTGCATGAGTTGACGGGTTTAGCCGAGGTTCAGGATTCTTTCCAACTTGTTTGATTCGATTAAATCATCCGCACGACCAAACAGCCAACTTAAAAGTCAATAATATTTATCAGCACTCATAAAACTAATGAGTTCTCAGGACAACTCTTTATAGCGCTCGAAAACTATACCACCCTCAACAATTGTTTGTAAAATTGAGAAATCTGAACTCTATTCAACATTGTAGTTTTCCATGTGCCTAGAAAACATCTTGCTTAATGTAGCCTCTCTATATCTGATTGAAAAATTGTCATTGTTTGTTTCTGATATAATAATATTTTGCATTTCAATTATGCGATAATTGGTTAAATTGTTTTCCTTTTTTCAAATAAAGTTGATGTCTTAAAGTTTAACACCAATCACCTTTTAAAAATAATTTCTACCAACATTTTATCGAGTAAAACTGCCATTAAAAATATTTATATTTAAGAGCATTATAACAACAATTAAAAACAAGAAAAATCATTATAAATAATTAAAAAAAAAATCTATAAACAACTTTGAATCATACGTACATTAATGGTTTTAATTATTCATATTATAAGAATTTTAAACCAACACAAGAAAAAACTGCCATTGAAAAAATAAGTACATATATATTATGAATAAAAAAACAATGGGATTTAAATTTAAAAAAAAATCAACAAATTATAATCCGAGAGCAATTACAATTCTTCAAATTAAGTTTCTGTTTTTTCTTATAATTTTATTTTATTTTCTATAAAAAGCACAAACACACAAATTTATTGTTTCAACGAATTAAACAAACAAAAAATACTTAAAATTAAAAATTTATATAAAAACAAAATATTTAAATAAAATGCAGCAATAAAAAGTAATTTATTTTATATAAAAAATAAACAAATTAATTTACGAGAACAAAACCAAACATTGTGTTTCCTTTTTAAGTAGGTAAGGTACCTTATATTGTCAGATCTTAAGGGTCCTATCGCACACACATTTAGTAAAAAAAAATATCAAATAACAATTTTACGAATGGAAACAGAGATTAAAATAAAAATAAAACGATGAAATGATTCAAAGAATAAATAAATTAAATACAATTGAAAAATTAAACAAAAATATTGAAATCATGTTAAAAAGAAATAAAAAAAAATAGTAGTTAAAAAAGGAACGCATAAATAACGGTGAAAAAAAATTAGAACAATTGGTTCGATTAAAAAAAAAAACTTAACGGCATAACATATATGTAAATGTATGTTCATCTGTATATATTATTCTAAAATTGAAATTGCAGCAAGAAAAAAATATTTAACAAGAAAGTTTTAAAAAAATCGAGTTTGTAGTGTAGTGTAATTGAAGAAATATTTGTGCCGTAGCGGTAGGATTTTTCTTAAATGAAAATGCTCCCCCCAATAAGTAAAATAAAAAAAAATGTTAATGTTACACAATAATTGAAATTTTGCAATTATTTTGACCTAAAGTCAAAAGGGCCGCATAATATCATATCGTTTCAAAATAAATTACACAGGGTCTATAAAATTTAATTTGGTTTTTGTAGCTTTTTTGATGTTTTGAACTTGATCTCAGAATTGTTGCTCAATTTGATCTCCTTTGGGAGATATTTTAATGTTAAAGTTCCAAAATACGATTTCTTATTCCCACAAAACTCGTTATGTCGTACTTGAAATTTCTGAGTTTTTCGTAATGACGGGGTATTCGGGGATTAAGTAGGGCAAGCAAAGAGTTACAACTAAATAAATATTTCTCAAAAAGGAAAATAAGGATTAGAAAGATTCAACATTATATTTAGAAGATTAGTACTTTTAGATTCCGTTTGATTTTCATTCACATGTATGTGTTTCATTGGGCCTTGTTAAGTTTTTTTTTAGTTCTTCCCAGTAGTAGATGATGAACGGAACGCTTTCATTTTACCAAAAGCATTTTCTAAACTAAGGCTTGAAGCCTGATTCACAATGCGGTGAGGAAACGAGACGTGAGCGTGTCGAGAACCGCTGTCATTTTTTTCAAGTTACAAAATCGTAGCCCAGTTCACAATGCAGCGAGCGACCTTCTCTTTTTTACGCACATAAAATCTACCTGTCTTACCGATGTGCTCTTCAGTAAAACGACCCATGTAATCAGGCACAAATATCTAAACTCAGGATGACCATCACCATTTCTGTGCACACCGTGCTTGCATGTCTGTTTGGTAATGTGAATTTTTCACAAATTTTCGCAATTCATCACACATTTTCACAGTTTGCTGTTTGGTAACTAGTGTTGGGCTCGCTGAGAGATGATTGTTGGACACAACCTTGGCTTCAATTTAGTTGATGCATTATGACAGTTTGTTGACCCTGGAGACAGCAGTCTTTCTGTTAATATTCAGGAAATATAATTGGTTTCGTTTGCTTTGATGATATTTCTCTTCAATACACCGAAAACTCGATCAGTCTGATTGTGAGTTAACAGAAGTGTTGTCGTGTAGACTGCGTTTTCATACTGTCAATCCAAAGATATGCCCTTCTTTCCGACTTGAAAAGTTTCGTCTTTTTCTTCCTTGATGAAGTGAAGTGTATTTAAGTGCGAATGCTGATCAGGCGACCGTTCCACATTTCGAAAGACTAATGGCGAATTCCTTACAACAAAGAAATCGAATTTTTTCTAAACAGAATCGAATTTTTTCTTAACGAAATCGATTCTTTTCTGTCAAAACAAATCTTGCATTTTTAACAAGATTTCACACTGATTTGCACACACACTATGAAGACTTGACATTTCTAATACGTCAAATTGAAAGTCGCGGAATTTTTGAAGACGAGTTGTTTATTTTTTGGTTGAAACAAATTCTACATAATTTAACAAAATATTCAACAATGTATTCAGTCAATATAGCTATAAAAATAATAATTTATTGTGCGTTGCTCAATATCAAACAAAAATTTGACAAAAAAATACATTTCGCGAGTGAAAGACGTGATTAAAACTTTCAGTGCAAGTGAAAACTTTTCAATAACAATTTTCTTTAAAAATATATGTGCAAGTAGAAGTTCAAACAAATTAAATTCACCAACAAATTGCCCCCGTATAAGCTGTCTTATCTATTTTGTTATTAAAATAGTATTATTACAGTTATTAATTTAATTCTATTGGTTAAACATTTTTCTCACAACAAAAACAGACAACCTTAATAGTTTTGTGAAAAATTTCTTGAAGTTTAGGGTCAATTGCAGCTGACAAGTAACACAAACACAATCACACACAAAAAAAATCGATTCTTTTACGAAATACGAATTCCTTTCAATTGACAGAAAAAATTCGATTCTGTTTAGAAAAAAATCGATTTCTTTTTTGAAAGGAATTCGCCATAAGATTTCTTGCGTAAGCCTTCCCTTTATCAAAAAACTAGCACTCACAGTGGGTGCTCCGAATTGCTTCACTCATCGTTGTCAGTTATCAGTCAGTTAAGGTTCTATCACTGCCACCATATATTTTCCATGCTTACGCAATCGTATATTTGCTTTGGATAATGTCGAATTCCTTTCAACAAAAGAATCGATTGTGTTCCGAATTTTTTCTAGACATAATCGATTCTTTTCTGTCAAAAAATTGATTCTTTTACGAATTCCTTTCAATTGACAGAAACAAATCGATTCGGTTTAGAAAAAAATCGATTCGACTTGGAAAAAAATCGATTGATTTCTTTGTTGAAAGGAATTCGACATTAGTCTATTGAGTTTATAGCCGTGTTTAGTGGATTAGTTGTTGTTGCATTTAACATGTTTATTATTTATTATTTGTAAATTATTATTTGAATTACAGATATTGTTTGCTTTCAAAAATAGCTAAGCAAATGTCAGCTTCATCAAAGTGGAGATTTTGACGTTTGCGCATAAATGAGAGAGGGATATAAATATTGCTATTTGGTAAAAAGTCCTATTGGGCTTTTCGGGAAACTATCTTTGTCTTTTCTCCTTCTTGCTTATACAGTTATAGAATCCTAGTCAGAGGTTAAACAAACAAATACAAACATACAATAGCAAATGATTTTTTCAGTGATTTTTATTATTCGCTGTTAATGGATTGTTAAATTTCAGTGTAATAACATTTATTCAGTAGTTAGAAACGTCTTTGTGAGAAAAAAAAACAAGAACTATAAAGAAAAATACTTTATACGAAAAGTTTTCCGAAGTGGAGTCAGATTCACAAGAACAAATTTAATAAAATAACTAAAATTTTGAAGTGTGAACTTTGAGCTTTTAATTCTTATAACCAATAGTTTAAACATACAACTTTTCTATTACAATAATATTTTGAGCCGATTTAGAATTCACAAATCTTTTTGTTACTATTCGAGCCATGTTCACATTGCACTAACACAATCAAAGAGTTTGTTTAACCTCTGACAAGCTTTCAACCTGACGTCTGGACAGACTCCCTAATTGGGTTTTCTCCGAAACCATCTCTGTCTTTTTCCTTTTTTATTTTGATACTTTTCAAATTACCCGCGAACAAAATGATTAAGAACAGAAGATAAGTCAACATCCGCTGCAAGTATTTGATAAATCATATCCGTTACACAATATTTTAAATTTTACCGAGAGTTTGGATTTTTCGTGTACGTATACCGACCACGATGTTTACGCACACCAACAAAAAGGCAATTACATTTATTTATTAAAAAAAATCAAACCGCTACGTACTTTTCACATTTATAAAAACATTACATCATAATTATTAACCATAAACTTAAACGAATTGGAACTCGCTAAAAATTAAACAAATTACCATGTAATATTTGTCATAATGCACAAAATAAAAATATTCAAAAAAGGCAAATAATAATTGAGTAAACAAAAACAAAAAAAAAAAAACTGAAAACTAATATTAATATATAAACTTATACTTAGAACTGTTAAAAATATATTACGTAATGCATAATAAACAAACAAAAAAAAAAAAAACGGCGAATGGAATCGCTTTTATTAAAAAAAAAAATCAATAACTTTTTTTTTTAGTTTTAATTTATGTATGAAAATAAACAACAATTAAAAACAAACAGAAGATATTATAAAAGTAAAATGGAAGGAGGAGACGAAACGAATTTCTTTCACCACATCAATAATTAAATAATAAAATAAACAAATTTAAAATAAATTTAAATATACATAAATCGAAACTTTTAAGTTGTTAAGTTTTTCAAAATAAATCTAGAAATCTAGGAAAATTAAAACAATTTAAATTATTTATTGTAAACACATACAAACACACATACATACACACAGTAAATGATAGAAAAGTTACAAACAAAAAATGACATAAATAAATTTATACATCTTTAGAAAATAATAAAATAACAAAAAATCCTACTTCCAAGAACTTCCCCTTAAACAAAACCAAAAATAAATGAATAATACTTTTAGTTAAAATTTAATTTTTTTGTAAGTTTCCGTTAAAATATTTAAATATATACGAAAATAGCTACTCATTCTTTGATAAGTGAAGAACGAGAAAACTCAATTACTTTGGCATATTGCTTACCTACCTATACTAAAATATGATCAACAACCAAATTGTATGGAAATAATTATAATTTAAAAAAAAAACACAAACAAAAAAGAAATTACACAAAACCAACATCCAAAGATGCCATATTATATTATATAGGTATGAAATTTTAAGTAAAAAATAAAAAAAACTAATAAATTTAGGAAATTTATTATGATAAACAGAAAATGCAAACATAACTTAACATTTAAATTGAAAACAAAAAAAAATAATAACAAATAAAAAATGAATGAAAAATAAAAATAAACAATTATATACACACAATATAAAAAAAAAAACAACCACATATAATTATAAAATAAAAAAAAAGTATTAAAATGAAAATATTGATTAATTGACAGAAAAAAAGAGATACAAGTAACACATTATTACAGCATTAATTTAAATAGTTAGTAAGTGATATTTTTTTTGGTGTATATGCAATCAGTTATTACTACATAACATGATAAGTGGAATGCAGAAGATGAACAAATGGATGTTTTTATTATTATTATTAATTATTATGAACAATATTATTTATTTTGTTATTTCTTCTATTATTATTGAATAAGTATTAATTTATTTGAAATGACAAAAAATAAACAAACAAAAAATTACAAAAAAATGAAAACGATAAAAACTAAAAAAAAAAATAATAAAAATACCAAAAAAGTTATTTATGAAAAATAAAGCCATGTTGTTTTTGTTTATATTGTTCAAAATAAGAAAACACCACACAAATAGCGGAATATATATTATTTTGTATTTACTTGACCGTCTTTTTTTTGTGTGGTTGAAATCAGTAAGGGAAAAATCTCTTCACCGATCTCATTTCACCTCACCAGTCATAGAGGTAGTAGTCAAAAGTCAGCTTTATTTGAAATGAATGCACATTATAAAATAAGCGTGAGTCAAGATTCCGTTTTGTTTATCAAAAAATCTAATACAAAAAAAAAAAAAAAAAAAACAACAATTAGAAACGAAAAAAAGTTCGAATTTCACTCTGGGAACCAAAGTATTTCACGGAAGTGCTTACGAATATTTTCGTTTCACTGCGAAAATATAAAATAGAATATTAAATCAAAAAGACTTTTTCGAAACAATTGATCCATTGGTTAAATTCGAAAAAGCCGCAGTTTTCGATAGCATAAATTCAATACTGGCTGAAGATTTGAAACAAGGCTATTTATTCCTCGCAATCCAATGTAAGGAAGTTTTTGTTTCGCATCAGCAGCGTACTAGGCCTAAGGAAAAAAAAAGAAGATGTTTGGGAACTTTGCTAACCTCTATCTTTTTTAGTACCAACTACTGCAGAGGTTCATACCTATGTTAAACATTTCTAGCTGAATATATTTTGCCTACACTTTTCTCCTCTTCGACTAATAGGATTTAAAAAATACAAGCAGTCAAATGGTGAGGAAACTCTGAGCGAGGGGAATACGCCCGAAGGTTGGGTATGCTGTAGACTTTGAGGATCAATATAATGCAAAGTCCATCCTGTTACAAATTATTTTGATGTATCTACTATTTTTCGTTTACTTTGACCTTCGAATAAAACTCTAATACGGTTATTTAAATTGTTTTTTTAAATACATATTATATTTATTTTATCTTGTTCTATAGCTTACAATGTTACATGAATACTCTTATCAATACTTTAAACACTTAATACTAATAGGAAATCTTGTTTATGTGATTTAATTCATAAACTAAGGAATGTGCTAAGCAATCTTTTTTTAAATTTTTTCAACTTAGATATACGTCTTCCAGATACCCCAGGTACCTCGATTTTGCTATTGGTAGTTACGTTTAAAATTTCAATATTTGGAGTTACGTCTTCGGTTATTGGAGTAAAATTTTCAATATCTGGTTCTATAGTTTTATTTACATCCACATCCTTATTTTCTTCTTGTTGATAAAAAACAAAATTCCTGAAAACCAAACAAAATCTGATTGAATTGAATCAAAAAGATTATTATTTCCTGATATTACATAGTTCTTGAGTATTGCAGTCTTCCAGCACGCATGGAATCCGTCAACCTGCTCCAGAAATCATAAAGAGCTCCGGTCTGTTCGTATTTCAAACAAGAGAAACAATTTAAAACCGGTGGAAGATCGCAGTTTTCAAAAAGGCAAGGTATAACTTTACGGCAACCTTTTTCTAAAAAAAAAAAAAATGAAAATAGTTAAACCTGTATTTGGATTAATAAAAAGAGGCTTTTTACCTATTTGAAGAGAAGCAGCGTATTGGACAAAGAAATTATTCAAAGAGCTCACTAAAAATGCATTAGAAACAATAACAATCAGTTGATTGCAGCGTTCCCTTATCAGAGCCATTACGGCATCATGTTCAAATGAAAGGCCACCAAGGATATCACGATCTTTTAGGCAAAGCTGTAAAAACACTAGTTTGTTTTAAGGTTTCTTATTAGCCCAAGGTCTCACCACAAATTTAAACTCTGATTGTTGCTCCAACTTTTTAACAAGTGTTGAAACAAAAGGCATATCCGCATCTGCGAAGATAACAAAAGCGTCATATCTTTGCAATGGAAGGTTACGTTCTATCCTGTCGATATCAGATCTTGTTATAAGACCATTAATTGATGTTATTTCTTGATGATTGTCCGTCCTGATGACTTGTCCTTCAGCTAAATGAATTAATACTGTTATTCAAAATCATTTGGATATTCAAAAAAATAGGGTCTCACTTAAAATTCTCTGCTGTGATGTTTCGATATGTGATCTACTGCCACCTGATTCTATTATGAGGTTTCCTTTAATGTCTTGGAGTTTTTCTGAATTGTATAGAAGATTTCCAGATTTTTCAGTCTTACACAAATAAGTGCGAGCATCTTCAGCTGAAATATATCAATCGATACCGTCAATCGAAGTTTATTCATGAACATAAGGTCGATTCAAACTATATTCATAAATTTGATAAACTACTAATTTTATAGAATCTTATTCTAAACTAAAGTGGTGTGGGAAATTCTTTGGACCTCTATTGATCTGAACTGGGCAATTTAAAATAAAAATTATTCTCATTCCTTACTTAAACTCTCGATTACATCATAGTACGCATCCCACCGATCGATTTTGCTAAGGATTTCAAGGAGATCCTGGAAGCTGGCTGTTTTTTTATTATCAATCCACTGTGTCAAGACTTTTAACGTAGGATCGAGATCTGTTAGCAGTATACTGGATACGTTGACACCAGCGAGATGAGCAAATCCGCGCCAATCACGTTGGCAATTGTTTTCGGCAAGAAGGACTTTTTTAGAATTAAGCGATTGCGAGAGAAAACACTGCGTGGGATGTCGTATAGCTGAAATGGGTATTCGATCGAAATCGACTTCAATCGCCGAATCCCCACTTCTATTTTGGCACATTTTAGTAAAAAACAATAAAATAAAAGTATTTTTTAATGATTTCAAATGGAGTCAAAGCCATGTTATGTTTTCGTTTTAAAAACAATTCCTATTACGGCTTATTTTATATTATTTTTATTAATAAATATTCAAAAATCGCGTTTTAAAATCCTTATCTTTGTAAAGCCATTCGGTTTTTGTTTTTTTTTTTCGTTTTGGGATTTGGTGATAAGCACAGTACTGTGGGTGATAAGAACCCAATCGAACAGTTATGCCAAACTTTCTAATCCAATTTTATCACAGAATTCACACAATCCGCCATTGGGCCCGTTCGCGTTGTGATTTGATTTTCTATCTCGAATAGTCCCCTTTCACACGAAGAAACAAGTTGCTGAAGTTTTTTTTTGCGTTTGCTTTTAATTTCTTTTAAAATCTGTTATACCTTTCATACGAAGAAACAAAATCGTATGAGATTTTCTGTAGTTTCCATACAAAATCTTTTTTTTTTTGCAATGTAAACTCTGCTTTCACATTTTCAATTGGATTTCTTTTAATTTTGTTCGTATTTCTTACTTCACCAAAAGCAACAAATATTTGATTTGTTTTCTAAACACATCGGCTCACATGTGCTTTGACAGATCAACACTTTCAATTCATATCATGGACATGAGTTGAAAATAGTTACAAAACGTAAATAAACGGAACGATGCTAATGTGTCAAATATGTAGTTAAAATCTTAACTATTTTTGATTAAGGGACGACAATAGTCAACTATATATTAGGCCAGGCACGCACATGCAACTAAACATTTTGGTTGCGATTTTGAGCAATATGGGATTATATGAGAGTCCGCGCACATAAACCGGCGTCCGCGCACATAAACCGGCGGACTCTCATATAATCCCGAGTGCTCAAAATCGAAACCAAACTGTTTAGTTGCATGTGCGCGCCCGGCCTTAGCCGTATTTTATTATCGCTGATGATCAATATAGATCATCTCATGAAAATAAAGCAATACCGATCTTAGTGACAACTGTGTTGTATACCTATCGCTTTTTTCCTTAAGTTTGTTCAAAGAATTTATGTGGATTTTATTTTAGACAATGTAACTTTTCAAAGCGTCCCGTATTTGCTTCTGTTGTGTTCAACTAATTGTGGTACAGATTTTAAATGAACTTCAGTTCTGGCAGCACTTTTTTACAGTTGTCAAAAAAGCTTCAAAGTCCAAATGTCATAGAAAATGACGTTTCTATCAAAAATAGGCTTAGGACAGGAGACAGAACCAGAACCAAAGAACAAATTACTCCATCCATAAGTTTTAATTTTGGTTGGAAATTGCTTTGTTTATTTTTTTTAAATAAGTTTTTTTAATTTAATTTATTATTACATACATAGTTGACCTCAATGTCTATTGATTAATTAACTACGTTTAACACAGAACTTCTACCACACAAAAAGAAGTTTTCTACACAAATCTTATCGTAGCCAATTAACTTCGATAGTTACTTATGGATTTTCTTAGTCAACTTAACACGATTAGCCATCTAATCTCTCCAGTGCGAAAATTATTTAATCAATAAATCCCTTTCTCCTCTCAAAAAAAAACCTAATTAAAAATAAAACTATGGATATAAACGCCAATGATGATCCAAATGAAATTGACTACGCCAAGGTACCTATCGATGCATTACGCCAAACTGCATGCAACATACTCTCGAGATCACTCAATCAAAAAAAAGTGCTCTTGTCGGAGGAGGGTATTTACCGTGATTGGAGGGGAGTTGCTTATCTCGCTGGCCTTTATAGCCTTTATGAACCGTTTATGTCGTCTGAGAAGGATCCGATGGTCAAAGTGCTTTCACTTTGGCGTCAAAAAGGCAACAACGAAACCGCGAACTTTGACAATCTATTAAAATTCCTGGGCAAAATCGACCGATGGGATGTAGCAGATGATTTGAGCGAAAGTTTAGGTAAGATTTGTAATCAAAGTAGTCTCATGAGCGGAATGTTCTAACTTTTAAATGTCTCTCTATGCAGCTGAAGACGCCAAGGTTTTCAAATCAAAGAAATATCAAGAGCAGTTAATCATTGCACGAAAAGAAGCATCTGCAGCTTGCAATGACTTCAATATCGAAACGTTTGGAAATACCAATCCAGACGAAGACATTCTTACCACCGAAGATATTCAAAATGCCCAAATAGGTCTCCCACCCCAAATGTATGACGCTTTCGTACTGTTCGCTGATGAAGACTATGAATTTGCAACGGAACTCATAACACGCTTGGAAGAGGATCACCCGAAGTTTGGATTCAAGGTAGATAATCAACTTGATGTGCTGCAGTATGAAAAGCTAAAAGTGATAAGCTTCTTGTTTTCAGATCTGTGTGAAGGACCGTGATCTTCTCGCGGGCATACCAATCGAACACGAAGCTATAATGCGTATAATAAGCGAACGCTGTGATCGGCTGATTGTGATAGTTTCTTCAGCTTTTCTTAAGAGCCCAGCTAACACATTTTTTATAAATTTTGCTGCTGCTCTTCAAATAGGTAAGATTTTGCTTCTAGACTAGAGTATGTATATTTTTTATTCTCTACGTCGAACAAAAAGTATTTGTATCAAAAAAAAAAAAAATAAAAAATAAAAACAGTCCAAAGATCCCTGTAAATGAAAGACGTTCATATGTAATTGCAGTTAGACTGATGTCTACTCTAAAGGCTGACACTTTACTCTGAATTTTATTTGACTATCTACACTCTTATCCTTTAATATTTCATAATAAAATATTTTCACAATCTGGTAATGTTTTATTCTATTTTATTTTCTTTGATTATCATGCATTACCAGCGCATACTAAGCCTTTCCTCATCCAGAGTTCACCGTTCGGCCGTATCGCAGTATAATTGATAACGCGCTGTTTTGTTATCACCAATTGGCTTTGGTTATACCTTATAATTTGTGAATGCAATAGTTTGGGGCAATACCTAATTGCATAGCTGTCAATTTCATTCATATTCCATGTACGTTTGTTTGAATATTGTAAACAAAACGATCGGGAACCCCATTTAGCTCAGTATGACAAATCAATTTTTTTTATTTTGTTTATTTTTTTTCCGGTCATCGCGACCTTGTTCATTATGAATTTCTGGATATCATGCTCATGGTGATCTTGTTTTTGTTGGCTGCTGCTTTTATGAGAGCTGAAAATACTTTTATTCATACTGTGTTATACATCAACATACAACAATTATACCTTTAAAGGATTTTTTGCATAAGA
Organism: Leucozona laternaria; assembly: GCA_932273885.2. Lineage (NCBI taxonomy): Eukaryota > Metazoa > Arthropoda > Insecta > Diptera > Syrphidae > Leucozona > Leucozona laternaria. The sequence continues at coordinate 28,780,617 of OW026368.1, read as the reverse complement.
TTCATCAAAACGCGAGTAGGTTGGGTTTCCCACCATTTAGCCGGGAGGTAACTTTCTAAAAAACAATTATTAATTATATTTCTATGGAAAATATTGGCAGGTTCTATAGTGAATGAGCGTCGTACGAATAGAAATTCGTTGAACTCAACGTGAATTGTCTGTTTTAGTTGTTTTTGTATTGCATTAATTACAAACTTAGGGCTTTAATATAAATTAATATTTTCTTATAGAACAACGACGCCGGAAAATCATTCCATGTCTCTTTGAGCCTTGCGCTCTGCCTCCGACTTTGAGTTTCTACTTTTACCTGAAGTATTTTCATGCTGGAAAGTTTTTCAATTTTTGGGATAAACTAAGTGATTCTATACGAAGTCCACCTTTCTATGGGGATATGGTTGGAGTTGGAGTGCGTGCAAATACTCTGCCAAGGTAAGCAAATTGACTCTGATATCCAAAAATAAATCAACCTTTCAAACTAATATAACTATTCCTAGCATTCATATCGATGAAGTCAAAGAGGAACTGCCACAAAAAGTGACAACGCTTTGTGCTCCTGTAAAGACTCCCCGAAGAAAGGCATCTAAAGTACCTGAAACAATCAATGTAGCTCCGCAGCCCCCTCTGCGTGGGGCATTGTCAATGAACCAGTTGCATAATCTTGAAGTCAACGGTAACTGTAACATTGAATGTGATTTGCCCTCGGTGTGCAGTTTTGAAACTTCTTTACCAGAACTGTCGTCTTCAACGAAATCTAGTCGAAGCAGAAAACTCAAATGGTTAAAAAACTTCTTCCCATCCAAAAATTCTGGATCGAAAACAAATTTGGCAGTGTCATCGTCGATGTCATTAGAGTCTGTTGCAAAGCCAAAACATAAAAAAAACTGGCTGAAGAAAAAGTTAACAGCTGATCATACCTAGGTGCTTTAATATGGGACTTAATTTTACATTCCACTTCTTTTTGTTGTTGTTTTCTTTTTTTACCAATCTTAACAATAATTTGCTTCTCAAGAAACCAACATGCAGCTTTAAAATATTTAAATATGAACTACGCTAAATCGCCTTATATTTAGAATAATTGTTGTTGACCACTGTTTATATAATTAGGTACTTATTGTATTTTTGATAAAAGTTATTACATACATATATATTTTTTTTAAATGAATAAACAATAAGCTTTATAGAACAACGTTTAAAGATTAAAAAACTTAAATTTTTATTATTGGTTTTTATAGATAAGATCGGCTTTCCGTAGCTTGACGTTAATTTTGTGTATGAGCCTCGAACCCGCACCTCTTAGTAAACAATGGTTAATCCACGTGCAGTGCATATCCAATGCAACATTGCCACCATCACTTTTCCATTATCGTAATGCTAGGTTTGATCATGTCCTGCGATTATTTTTATTACACGGGAGCTTAATTGTGTTATTATATGAAGAATAACAATAACAATTCAACATAAAAAAAAATTAAATAAAGTTGATGCAATAAATGTTTGATGGCACTTTGCATATTTCATTGTCCAAGTTGAATGTTTTTCTATCAGTATCAGTCATTCGTGTTTGAATCAACAATGTTGGTGTTACGATCCCTGGCCTTGGTTCTAATAGTTTATCAAAGATTTCTTGTACAATCAGAATCTATCCTACCAAATGCTATCAAGTATGCAGTTGCTAGTTCTTTTAGTGAAACTGCTGATATCTTGCATGTTGTGGTCGAAACGGATTTAAATGAGAATACCGAAACTTTCCTTGATGCAATTGATAGTATTTTGGTGGAAAACTGGACTTTTCGATTTAAAATTGATGTGAACAATAAAGATGGTCAGGCTGTGAGTGACCACAACTTGTGGTTTATAGACTCTTATGAAGCATTTCGGTAAGTACAATAATATTTATAAAAAAGGTTTTGACTCCCTTACAGCTCATATTTTTTTTTTTGAAGCCGTTTGCTCCCATGGATTGAAGGCTATCATAGGGATTCGCAGGTGTTTTATTTTATAGTTCTTGGACCCTCAAACTTCGAAGAGCAGTTGAATGTGACGCAGAGAATTTTCACAGATTTCTTAAAGCTTATGATTGCCAACGTCGATGTTATCATAGAAACCGCTTCTGGCGAAGTTTTATTTTATACCTTCTATCCGTATCAGGAACTTGCATGCCGATCACCGAAACCTCTCATAACACACCGGTTCAGTAATAATTCAATGAAACCTAGCAGACAGTTTTTCCATCCCAAGGCAGATAACTTTTATGGTTGTCCTCTTCGGATAACAACTAGAAATAACCTCATTCTTACTCTGGCCGAGTTTGATTTAACCAAAGGAATAACCACGTATGAAATGTCCGTTTTAGAACTTATAATGGTCAAGGAGTTAGCTGCTCAAATGAATTTTACCTCTGAATTTTACAAAGCAGAAGATTACAATCCTATATCGGTTAATGCGACTTTAGTAGTGTTTCCCACTGGAACCTATGCCTTGGTGAGTATTTTAATTTCCTTAGGAAACCAGTCTCTGAATTATTTCTTTTTGCTTATTATTCAGTTGGCAGATAATAAAACGGATTTGGTTTTGGGTTTTTATATATATAACCATTTTGAAAACTATTTTCTTTCAAAAAGCGTACCGTATTTCTTCTCATGGCTGGTAATTTGCTTACGTCCTCGACCCAACACACTTCGCATGCATGGTTGGCTTTTGGTCCCCTTCAATGTCACAACATGGATTTATACTGTTGTTTCTTTTACCCTCATCACTGGCTGTATGATTTTGGCAAGGAGAAGTAAACTACTCCGTAGAATGTTTCACCTTCAGGATGATCGTCCAAGAGGGCTTGAGATACTATCAATTGTTATTGGAACATCAGTAGGACACTTGTCAAAGAAACATTGTCTGCGTTTTTTATTCATAGTCTTGAGTTTGGGCATACTGATTCTAAGAGCAGCTTATCAGGGTAAACTATTTGACGCATATCGTGAACGAAGAATGTTGAAATCACCTAATAGTATCAAGGAACTCTTTGCTGAAAACTATACTGTTTACGGAGCCATGGATTACCAGTCAGTAATAAATGATTTAATCGAAATGGAATATCCTGATTTTCAAAACCAGGAAAATTTTTTAGGAAATATTAATCTCTTTGAGACAGACAAAAGAAATGCATTTGTAACTTCGTATGTTGCCATTTATACATATTTTACCGCTCAAGAACTCAAACAATTGATATTGGAACCCGTTTTTGTACAACAAATTTGCATGTTTTTCAAGCAACATTCAGTCATTCAACCAAAAATCAACGAAATCATTATGAAAATGGAAGAAGCTGGTATACTGCATCATTTAAGAGAAAAATTTGAAACCATGAGGGATATCCGATTTTACCGGGATGTAAAAGAAAATGATCCACGACCTTTAGTTCTTGAACGGTTAGCATTCACATTTTACCTGTGGGGTGCGCTGTGTGCTATTTCATGCTTAGTTTTTGCTGCGGAGTTACTATGGCATAAATTCAAATGAATCTTTAATTTAATAATATTGAACAACCTACACATATTTACAAGAAAAAAAGAAAAATAGTTTGAACCTGAATTGCACACAAGGAAAAATTTCCATTACTATGGGCGGTAGTTATCGAGCGCTTTTAAATTTTTTAACTGTCGATATTATAGCCTATAGTTGTTAAAATCGATAGGTATAAAATAAAAATATGTTTTACTTTTTCTATAAATAATAATAAAGTTTTTGTGGTGTGCATTTTAAAAACTAATAAACTGAAATTTTCGATTGTATTTATTTATCTAGTTGATATTTTTACAGATGACCACAAATTTTGTGAGTGAGCCTATAACGACAATATGAAATTATGAAGGTTTATAAGTGTATGCATCATGAGTCATGACATCAAATTCAAAAGTCTTGCACTTTTTTTTATCCGCCTTTGATGGATGATTTTTTATTTTTGTTTTCGGGAGTATTTTCATTTAAATCCATTTACCCCTAAGCACTAGCGAAGTTATCATCCAAGCCACTCTGACTGTTCTGATCACTTCAAGGGACTGACCAGAACAACTCTAGGACGAAATTTTTGTTGAACAGAGTGGGTCGGTATATTCTGGTTCGTCTTCGTATGTATATATAGGTGTTCAAATTGAAGCACAGGCCAGTAGAGATTGTATGCCTCCAATATAAAAGCAATACCTTAGGAAAAATAAATAAGATGTATAAAATGAGAAAAGAAGGTACAATTAAAAGCAAGTAGGTACCTACCTACCTGTCCTACATGTAACGATGTGACCCATGAAGTCATGATGGATTTAATACGTTTTCTCTATCTTTATAATAGGCAAACTGACGCACATAAATTATTATCTTCGTCTCTATGCGTTTTCTACTTCATTTTTTTTCTTTCAAAATCCACTAACTGCCAGAGCACAATGAATAATGGATGTGCTCTATGTAAAGGAACTTTTACAGATGATTCTTCCTCCGCCTTAAAGCTTAGGGTTTTGTAAATAAACCTTTGTCCTTTTGAGCTTGAAAATATACTTCCCTTTCTTGTCTGGCAACTTTTTTTTTTTTGGTCATATCAACAAAAGGAAAGGCGCAAAGATCACTGCACTGACTGGTTCATCGTAACATTATGGTTTGTGGTGTTGTGTCGGCTATGTTATGGTCTTTTTTCCCTACACTACAGAACAGAATATCCAAAAAGTGACGATGTTGTCAACGGCGAGGAACGGGGAACGTGGGGGAAAATCCTCAAAAATGACAATGACATCATACCTAACACATGTTTTGGGAAAGTAGGTAGGTAGGGCCATTGCCATTTGATTGGAAGGGCACATCGAAAATAAGACGTGTTTAATGGTAAGCTGATGGTTTAGTGTTTGAAGACTTCTTGTTACAAAAACTCAAAATTTCATCATCCTCTAACGGCCAATTTCTTCACAGAGTTCTAATGCTAGTACCGGTACTAGTCCTAAAATTAGTACTCAAATCTGTATCAACTCATTTCTTCGAATTCGAATTTTTTCTAAACAGAATCGAATTTTTTCTAAACAAAATCGATTCTTCTCTGTCAAAACAAATCTTGCGTTTTTAGCAAGATTTCACACTGATTTGCACACACACTATGAAGACTTGACATTTCTAATACGTCATAAATTGAAAGTCGCGGAATTTTCGGAAGACGAGTTGTTTCTTTTTTGGTTGGAACGAATTCTACATAATTTAATAAAATATTCAACAATATATTCAGTCAATACAGCTACAAAACTAATTTATTGTGCGTTGTTCATTATCAAACACAAATTTGACAAAAAAAAAAATAGCTTTCGCGAGTGAAAGACGTGTTAAAAACTTTCAGTGCAAGTGATGAAAACTTTTCAGTAATAATTTTCTTTAAAAATATATGTGAAAATAGAAGTTCAAACAAATAAAATGCACCGTATAAGCTGGCTAATATCTTTTATTTATTAATGTAATTCTAGTGGTAAAACATTTTTCTCACAAAAAAAACAAACAACCTTAATAGTTTTGTGAATAATTTCTTGACGTTTTGCGTCAATTGCAGCTATAAAGTCACAAACACAATCACACCAAAAAAAAAATCGATTCTTTTACGAAATACGAATTCCTTTCAATTGACAGAAAAAATTTTATTCTGTTTAGAAAAAATTCGATTTCTTTTTTGAAAGGAATTCGCCATAAGTTCACCAAGCGATACTAGGACTTAATACGTCTAAAACTGATCTAATTCTGATTTTGACAATATTTTGGCATTTCAAATATTATTTTGACTGAACGATTTTTATTTTATTCAATTTTCGAATGAATTATACAAAAAAGGGGACATAATATCCATTCCACGATACCTGTCTCATCAAACATCGACTATGAAATTTGTCGCTGTGACCCACAATTTTCCGGTCTTCAATTTACGCACTTATGTGGTTTTCGTTTCAACCATAGATACACATATGTACATACATTCCATGTTCGGTTTATGCAATGCATTGGTCGCGTTCGGGGAGCTATCAGGATAGGTTTTGTGTTTGTTTTAATCCCTTATGAAAACAGCTTATGCAAAAATAAATGCATATCTGAAAATTTTGGGATATGTGCGGAAGGCCTTTTTAATACCTTGTAGTTAGAAACTATCTACAAACTACAACACTATTAATCGTTTTAGATATGACGTTATTTCCAAAGATTAGTCATATGAAGATGAGAATGTTTCGTACGTTTCACCCTCCAAAACCCATTTGTTTACATTGTTGTATTTGTAATTTTTTCCCGCGTCGATGAATAGATGTGAATTGCAACAACAATTTAACCAGGTGTGTGAAGATCCCTACTGTCTATGTGTGAGATTTTTATACACACATTCTCATTTTTTATCTAATAACTGCCAGTTCAAGCTTGTAGGCAAATTAAAATGGCTGCCGGGGATTCTCATCTTCATGTGGCTAATCTGTGGTTATTTCTCGATATAAACAGTGGCAATATATACTTTTACGACTGCATTGATGTCCATGCAGTACAATACATATATCCGGTCTTATTATGTCATCCCACGTATATATATATATGTAACAATTATTCTTCACTCTACAGTTGAACGTAGAGTTGCTGTTGGAGTTGGACAAAAATTTAATTTATTATGGTCCAACCATCAAAATGTACTAAAGTAAAAGCCGGGTCAGTACGAAGTCCGCTGGGAAAACAAATATTTTAAATTGCGACCAACAACAATTAAATTCAGTCCCTACACTTATAAGGCCATTACAAAAAAGGGACACCTACACGCTACACATTTTAGACGCATTAAGTCCTAGTACCGCTTGTTGTATTTATATCGAGTACTAGTGATGTGGTCTAGCTGGACTGGTACTAGGCTGGCTTAGTACTTCTGTGAAGAAATTGGGCGTAAATAGTTTAAAATAACGATAGCGAGATTCAAGCTAAAACAGCAAACAGCTTTATTATCATTCTTAACCAAAGATAATCATGAAAATAATATCTTTCCTCCCAGCTTTACTGCATAAAATGGTCTTATGTCTGTAATTTTCGTTAGGATAAAAGCGAGGAAGCACATTGTCTCAAAATAAGTTAGTAGATATCTTAAGAATTTCTCCAAAATGCATTAGCTGAACAAACTTCTGAGTTCCACCAAAGTTAAATTTTCTTCGTTACTCTTCGACTCTTCGTAGTGCAACACAACCCACACCATCCCATTAGAACAACGCTCCCCACCCCCGTATACCAAACAACTAAGTACAACAGTACAAGTCACAGTAAAATAATATTCTAATGCACTTTTAAGCAGTGCTGTCGTTGAAATTTCAACATTCAATTCCTTTGGATTAGATCTTTGTCTCTCGAAAGAAAAAATGAGATTATGATTTTTCGAGGTTTTAAAAACTCGAATTAGGTAATATTCATTTGTTCTAAACGAAATAAATAGGAACTCATATTTAGGTCCAGTTTTCCAGTGGAGATTAAAGCTAAGCCCGAGTTTACTCATCAAATCGAGTGAGTTAACTGAACAGATACACTTTTGATGTCTTATCCACCGAGTTTGTTAAGTCGTTCCGCATACATTCTCCACCGAAAAACTGCTTCCTCAGTTCACTGTGGGTTAAATTTCTTCTAGATATAGTTAACTCTGGTGGTTTTACTCACCACTGAAAAAAATGGGCCTTTAAAGTAAATAATCGTAAAAGAAAAAAAACTGTATAAAAAAACTACGGTACATTCTTAATTCATTGGACTGGGTGACAGCGGGTAATGTATAGATCCGATCATCGTACAATGGAATACCCCTAGTCAGGAGGCAGGCAGACGTCATGACCGAACTGGCTGAAGAACCTTGTTGGTTGAGGTCCGTCCCGTACTTAAGTGCCATCTTAATTTAGCAACGAGAAATATGGTTTGGTATTTTAATATATTGGCCCAAAAATTAAGACGATTAAGTACGGTGTTTAAACATTTTTGATATGATGCGAGGTTAAAAAATGTCCAAATTTTAAACGAATTAGTATCATACTTTTTACATTTCTTTTAAGTTTAAATCACAAAATGATAATTTATCATTTTAGTATCATACTTATTAATTGACAAATACTTTGACAAATAACAAATGCAAAAAAGATATGTTTTCTTACTATTTTGCACGAACTGTCACTGTTTTAAGCGTGTTCAGCTGTAGTTTATTTAGAAAATAGGTTTATTATGATACTAGCTACAAGTTGTTTAAATCTTTGAACATTTTAGCAAAGGGCTTTAAATTAGAAAATTGTTAAGTACTATCATACTATTATTTACCTTAAAATCAGGTTGTGTAAAATTTTGGAACGTTAAAATTATCGATTCAAAAAAGCTTTTGACCGCCACCCGGGATAACGCCAATGTTTGTAGACCTAAGGACGTTAAAAGCTATTTTAAATCAATAAATAAAACAATTCCAATAAAATATTGCTAAGTCTTCTTAACTTACGGGTGATTTATTTCAGTAGTACCTACACAGGATTTGTGTTATAGCACTTCGACAGCACTGTTTCTTATTCGTAAATTTGATTTCTTGAATAAACTTTCTTGTGATTGCATTTTATGAGAGACACAATTTATGATAAATTCGTGTGCAAAATGTAAACGAAAGCTATTTCGCAAAGACTGCACGATTTCCTTTGGCGGAATTATTTGCTTTTAATTTCCGTTGAATTCTTTGCAAGAAACTACCTATTTACGGATTTACGTTTCGCTTGCTGTTGCTTGATTAAAGGATATAAAAAGAGGTTTTCAAAATGGAAGCATTATGGTAAATAATGGGTTGCTTAGCTAACTGTGAAATACTCGAATTGACTCATACCTATGACGTATAGGTACATTATCTATATACAAAAATATCTTTTTCAAGATTTATAGTGATGCATTTTTTTTTGTTTGATATAAGTGGGACGGTGTCATATAAATTTGAAGAGGTATTTCTTTAATGAATTAAATTTCGAGTAAGTACCTACATACATACTTTATTAAACAAGAAGAAACGCATACAAAAGTAATCGCGAAGATATTTGGCTGCCGCATATTTTTGCAATTTTTACAATAATTGAAGTTTGCTCCCCCCCCCCCCCTATCACTCTTTGAAAAGTTATCAAGGTTAGTACGGTTTGTTTAAAGACGATTTTCCAAATTGTTAGAATTAGCATAGTAGGTACTATAACTTTTTAACATTTTATAAAAGTTAAAACCAAAAAATGCCTATTTTATCTTTTTGGTATCATACCTACTATAACTATATAAATATCACTTTGACAATTACAAGTGTAATAAAAGGTATGTAGGTATGTTTGATTAATTAAGAATTTAGAATTAAGAAAATAGGCTAAGGGCCAGTTTCACAGTCAGAAAAGTGACACTTAAGTTGGGAATGTGAAAGATTAATTCCCAATATCACCGTTCACTGTTACCTGAATAAGTGGCACTTAAGTCTCCGATGTTGGTGACTTAAGTTTCACTTACGCTAGCTATGAAATTAAGCTTAAATTCCTTATATGGGAAACTTAAGTGCCACTTATTTCGGTAAGTGTCGACTGTGAAACTGACCCTTAGTTTGATATCTACTTATTAAAAATTTCTAGTTAAAATATCAACTTTTTTTTTAAGTTTAACTATGTGTCCGAAGAAGTGAATAATGCGAATAGAAAATTCGTTTGAATTTAACCTCAAAACAATCATTTTTCTTGAGACAATTCGCAGTTGTCAGCAACTACTCGTGTGAGTGAAATATTACAAATTCACGACCATGGATCTCGGCCACTAAATGCCAGATGTGTCAGTGTAAAAAAAAATAACAATCTGACAGCACTCCCTGGTTGGAAAACAAAACCAAATATCAAATTACGAAGGCGAGCCAAAAAAAGTCGTGTGTTTAATAATAGTGATTAATATGTACTAAAATTATTTTTTTTTTGTCAAACACTTGAAAAAATGTTCACTAAAGTGTATAGACTCTAATTAATAGGTAATTCGATCGCAAATTTAAGTTTTCAATTCCAAATACAAAAAATAATCTAATGACCGGATTTTTAACACTGCCAAGAGCAAGTAAATATTTTCCAACCAGGGACTTTTTTTGTTTTTGTTTTTAGACGTCAAATTAGAAAGAGAAAAGACTGGTGGCGTCTCATCTGCAAGGTACTCTACTTTGGTGGATACTTTTTGTCGACATCAATAAATTATGATATCTGAATTTGTAGCTAGCTAATTAAATGCTAATTTGTAAATGATCCATAAAAGCCGCAAAAATAATTCTTGCACAGCAAATTAATATTTAAAAAGCTTCAATTTTGAAGAGCATAATTACTAGGTATCGTATTTTCATCCGCTACCTTCAGACTTATTTAAGCAGAAACTTGAATATTTAATAAACTATTTGAGCTACAAAATCGACGTTTTCGCAACTCAAGAGTATTTAAAAAGCTAAAATTTTAGGTGCCAATCATACTTGAAAATTTGTATTATTTAAGACGTCAATCTTCCCAATATAAACAGCGTCTTAGGCAGTTACACCAAAAATTTTTCGCCACCGGCAATCTTGGTAATTCTAGTCATCAAGCATGACATCGTCTAAGGCGGTCTGATGAGAACATTGAGGCTCTACAAGCCAGAGTTAAAAGATCACCTTCAACCTTCAACAGATCGTCACCGTTCTTTGCGTTATCGGACCATGATAACGGATATTGTTTTCCAAATCCTGACTGCTAATGGAATGGACAAATTTTTTTTGAAACAGGACGACGCCACAGCTCACACAGCCCGAGCCACAATCGCTTTGTCCCCTTTCACACGAGGAAACAAGTTGCTGGAGATTTTTTTGACGTTTTCTTTTAATTTCCTTAAAAATCTCCTGTACCTTTCACACGAAGAAACAAAATCGTGGAAATAGCTTGGTTGAACACACTCTACTGTGTGTGTGAAGAGGAATGTCAAAAAAATCTCCTCGAATCGTTGACCGGGAGATTTCATTTTCCCCTCTTACTTCTTGCCCTTCTCACCGACAAACTGATTGTTGCTGGCAACTCAGTTTCCTCGTGTGAAAGGGGACTTTATTGCGTCCTTTATTCCTCGATACTCTAATTTCGATTTAACCCCTCCATGGGGGGTTATTTGTATTTGAAGTCCAAAGCATATGTCAATTGCCATGAACCCTGAAGCACTTGAAAAACAATATTTGACATTAATATTCAGCTATTCAGCCCGAAACACTACGAAAAGTGATGGAAAATGCGGAAAAAGTGAGCACATTGCGCCATTACGCGATATCATATTCGAAGAGTGATCAAAACAAATCTGCGCAGTTTAAAATAAACGAAAAATCATTTCACAGCAACTAATTTGTGTTTTTTTTATTATTTCCAAAAAATATCCCCCGAAGGCTTAAATGGCCCTCCCTGTAAATTAGATCTTATCTCAGTAAAAAAAAATCAGTAAACATTTTACAATAACTTGGCTTGATTATGATTTTTTTTTTCTATTTCAAAGTAATAAAAATTCAAAGAAACATTTAAAGCCTTTTAAAAAGCCCTTTCGAACAACTATATGCAAGAGCTCTGAATTGTTGCGGAAACCTGCCTCTTATAATCTGAATATGTGGCACATATTCTACAAGTTCAGTGCTTCACAAAAGTGAATATTGTATTTTTATTCAAATGCCTTCTAAATCGATTTTCAATCTACTGCCAAATGTACCTATACAAAATGTTATTTGAAACATTTTGGCCTTATTGAAGAAATGAAAAGTATATCAAGAGGTATACATTTATAGCAAGAGAGCATCCAGCAAAAATAAGTGTGTGCTCTGTTGCTGTGTAGCGTAGTTTAGTAAGGTAGTAATCGACTGTCATTTGCACGTTGCTTTATTGATTTTTGCCCTTATTCCCTATATGTACGTATAAATCGGAACAATATATTATGTACGTATAAATCGGAACAATATTAAACCCAAACCGAGCCAGTTTTACCTTCACAAAAAAAAAAAAACATATATAGGAGGTAGTGTATATAGTATAATCCTTAAATTGTTAGTAAGCTGAAAAGTATCCTTTTTTTATGCGTTAATCACATTTGTATTGCTTTGTATATTTTGAATGAATTTCGCATTGAATTTAATATAGTTTTCTATTGCTTATCAAGCAATAAACACTTTTCGAATTGACGATTTTTGGGAATATCGCACTATATGGAAAATTATTACATTGACAAGCATATAAGAAGTCTTATACCCTCATGGATATTTATCAACCGATGTTTATTAAATCTGAGATATTAATATGTCATACATGACGAAGAAGAAAACTGAGAACAAGACCATTTTTTTGAGAGTTTTCAGGTTCCTAGATCTGTGCAACTGTATGGTCGCTTCTAATCTTGTGAGGTATATGAAGGGGAAAGGTAATCTTACCCAAGTCCTTTGTTACTCGAATTTGGCCTTACACTCTGTTAATCCAAGGATCATCCGCTCTGCATACAAAAAGTTAACTTGGTGAACAAGTGTCTCAAAAGATTTAAATGGGGTTCAGTCTAGTGCTGGGGGATCATGAGAAAATCCCTTTCTCAGGGAAATTTACCTCCTAAGGGGACATAGGTTAAACTGACTCATTTAATGGGAATTCCTTGCGTATAAAACTTTACCCGGTAAAAGAGGTAATCAAAAAATATATATAATCGGTTATTTAAGAATAATTGGACAAACGGCGAAATAAGATTAAACAAACCTGCAAGATCTTACAGTATACTTCAGCAGGTGAATAAAGTATTATTTTGTACAAGATATGCAATCAATTTAGCCCCCCATTTTATTAATTATTTAAAGACGATTCAATTAATAATAATGACTCATTATTAATAAGACTAAAAATAACCGATGCAAACACTATATTCGTATGAAACAGTTTTTAACTAAATGAAAAATAAATTTTCTTCGAAAGATCCCTTAAAGAAGTCTTTAGCTAAAATGAAAGAATAAATAAAAGCAATAACTAAACTTATGCTGGATTTACACTACTGACAAATTGGCAGTATTCTGGCAGTTAACTGTAGAAAACTGGCAGAACAATGGAAAAATTCATTCTTTTGGCAGTCGTGTAAGTCCAGCATTAAAGAAAAAAATGGCGCAAAATTTTAAACAGCCTAATGTTAAGGTATAAGTAGGATACTACTTAACAATTTACTAACTCTCAAACTCTTTACTAAAATGTTCTTAGTTTTAAACAATTTTTAACTTGTATCATACTACATACTAAACCTATTTTCTTACAAAATTCAAGCTGAACACGCCTAAAATAGTGAAACTTCGTGTAAAAAAGTAAGTAAACATACCATTTTCACATTTGTCACTGTCAAAGTAACACATCGAGTAAGTATAATACTAAAAACATAAAATACCTATTTTATGATTTTAACTTTGATAAAATGATAATAAGAAAAAATGGAATATCTTGTATTTAACCTAGCATCAAACTAAAAATGTTTTAACATCACTCCGCAATTATGTACTTAAATACTTGATGAAAAAACATATCTTCTTTTTTGTCTACGGGAAATAAGAAGGGGAAAAAGAAAAGATTTGTGGAACAAAAAGGGAATTGGACTGGTTAAAGGGATTTCATTTCAAAATGCCCCCCAGCACTGGTTCAGTCATTTTCTCTGTTTGTTTCCGGGGGTTATTTTGCATACTAACTCAAATAGACAAAATTAAAAATTACCCAAAATTCAATTTGTTTGGGAACTTTTGATATTAGGTTATATGTAAGTCAAATCATAAAAGAAATAAATAAAATGCCAAATCGCCAAAGTTTGTGTTTTGGGCGTCCACAATTCTTGTTAAGAAATTCAAAAACGAAAAGAAAAAGTTCAAGAATATTATGTGTGTTTCTTTATATAAAACAATATTTATTTAACTATATATTTATATACATATGAAGACACAATTATTTAAATACATAAAAATAAAAGTTTTAAAACTTGAAGTAAAATTTTCCACCCAGCTCTAAGCTGTATTTAAAATTTTATCGGTAAATTGGTTTAAAATAAAACTAATAATAATTTACACACCAATAGATATTACTCAAGCTGCATTTTATTTTAAAAGGTTTCTATTTTCATTAAAAATAATGTGTTAATTCAATTAATTTTAATTGCAAATGCAATTCTCACGCAAAACAATCATTAAATGATATTCTAATGGATTTCCATTATCTGTCTGCAATATGCTCGTGAATCAGAAGTTTTGCCTCACGAATGGTTGAGCAGTCAAAATGATGGTTTTAAGCTTCATGATTGCAATTGTTCTTCGAGAATTTGTCGTACAAGCCAAACCTGTCATACCCGAAGCACTTAAATATAGGTGCAGTTGCCAGTTCTTTCGATAATACCGTTGATGTATTTCATGGGGTCATTGAAACTGACTACGATGAGAATACCGTAGGGTTTCTTGACGTAGTTACACTCTTCTGGTAGAGAATTATTGGTCATGACGATATCAAATTGATGTTAAAAATGAAAACGGTCAGTTGGTTCGTACGAAGTTTTTCATTGAGTAATCCAAATAATAAGACCAACCATACGTCCACCATATCATAAACTGGGGTTTATTCAATGTTATTTAGATAGGATAAGCCCAGGGACTCAAACAATTTCTATGAATATTCCCCCATTAATTTATTTATATTTTATTTTGTTATTTTTTTTTTAAAGAAATTTAGACTTTTCAACCGACCGGTGCGAAGCGCCCCAGCCGGATAGTAAATACGAAAATTTAATAAGCAATCTTAACAACAGCAATAGAAGTATGGCGTAACTAATTTTGTGAGAAAAATTATTTCGTTAATGGATAACAAAAAAACCAGTATGTATTTTGCAGATTTGCGTTAGAATATCTCTCGAACCCCATATGTGGGATATTCGCAAGGAAAAGTACGCTTTCTACAAAATGTCAGTAATTGGTAAAAATTTTTTTCTAGTTTCAGAAATTTGTCGACCCTAGAAATCTTGTAATCTAAAAGGTCAATTATTTTAAAATTAAAAGTAATTTTAAAATTTTAAGTTAAGGTTTTTTCTTAGGGTCATCAGCGATTTTTAGCACCTTATTTGTGGGATATTCACAAAAAATGTATACCTACCATTTGAAAGGTCTTAGTGACTTCATAAAAGGTCAACTAGTTTCAGGAATTGGTTAGCCATTTCAAATGGAATACTTTTTTTTGCGAATATCCCACAAAGGAGGTGTTAAAAATCGTTGTTTTTGTTGATAAAATTTAACCATTGATAAAAAATTTCCTATGGCTGACTATTTCTGAAACTAGCTGGCCTTTGTTGACATATTAAATGGCATAACTACTTTTTTTTTCCAATATCCCACTATCTAAAACAAATTTGTTTATATCTAGTGTTGTTTTTGTAATTTCATCTCGTGTCGATGAATAAACGTGAATAGCAACAACAATTTAACGAGGTATGTGAAGCATCCTACACTGTCTTTATGTGTGAGGTTTTTACACATAATGAACATTCTAATTTTGTATAGCAAACTGACATTACAAGCTTGTTGCCAAAAAAATCACGGGTGGCAATGGCTTGACTGCTAACTTAGAAGTGGTGGTTCGAGCCCCATTCTAGGGAGCATTTTTTCTATATTCTTCCAGTTTCAACTGGACGCCACCCGTGGGAATCCATGGGATAATCAATACCTTAGTTCAGGTTGCATTTAAGAACACCTTAGGTCTTACAGGCATATAGTTATTGTTAAAAAAAAAAAAAAAATGGCTGCCGAGGATTTTCATCTTTATTTGGATAATCTCTGCTCAAAAGCATGAACATTTAATTTGAACCCTAACTGTATGATTTCCCTCAAATTAAGATACATTCTTGTTTATTTTAATTTCTTCAAATAAAAAGCCAGAAGCTGTCCTTCTAACTGCGATGGGATGGCTGCAGCATGTTAGCAAGAATTAAACTCCATTTTTAAAAGCTTACGTGTGTAGGTAGGTATGTATATATTTTTCTTTTTGATATTTTGTATCTTTCCCCATACACAAATGAAACGATTTTTTTTCCTGGCTGACAAGTAAACACTTAAAAGTTTAAATAGTTTTTCTGGTTGAAAACGTTTTTATTTTTTTTGTTTGTTATCACAAACTTACTTTGCTTTGCTTTGAAATTTCCCGCCAGCACTTTGCATTATACCCGGGGGGTCGTTATTCTGTCTGATTGTGAGTACAAATCCATGTGGAAATTATTTACTTACTGATGTAGCGAAGGTTTTTCTTTTGTGGATACTTGTTCTTTAGGGCAAGTATTGGATTCGTGTAAAAAAAAAATCTAACGAAGCTATACTAACGACTTTTGAGTATTCCCTATAATTCGGTCAGAACGGCTCAAGGTATAAGTTTACATATCTTCTAATTCTAATTTTTGAAATTTTCCTTAAACAAATCTAAAGATTTCAAGATTTTTGTTAAATTTAGTAATAAAGAAATTGCATACATTTATGTATATGTAATTTATAACATGGAACCATAAGCGAGTATAGTCGACCCAGTCGTGACTTTGTTACTTTTTAAGGAAACCAAATTGATATTTGCATAACAACTTTTGGATTACACCCTCCTTGAAAATATGAAATAAAAAAAACGACCGCATGTTTAGTGTTGGTATTTAATTATGGCAGTAAGTTATTTGAATTAATTTTGGTTGGAATTGAATATAAAAAAGTTTTTGAGGTTTTTCACTAAAACAAACTTTTGTGAAACAAAATCAGGGAGGGAGGAGAATTTATTTTTATATAAAAACAAATTTACTTCAAATGTTGGAAAACAGAAAATGAAATGGATGTAGATTTTGTGAACCGAAAAGGAATTGTAGGAGCTAGGAACCCCTATATTTAAATAGGATTATAGTTGGTGTTATCCACAGACATTTTAATGTTCAACTGAATTAGTGAAGCATTCTGCTGAATGAATTTGTGAGCAGTTGGCTTAGTTCAGGCTAAAATTAAAAAAAAAATAAGAATACTTTACAATTTAATGCAGAATAGGTACGATATTTTGAAGAAAATATTGTTCATGTCATTGTTACAGGCATAAATGAGTTCTTGTTTTAAAAGAATGGGGAAAAAAGCAATAATTTAATAATTTTAAATAAGAACTTAATTTTATTATTTTTGTTCCCAAAACAACAGTTTAGTATAATTGACTTATCAATAAATATATAAAGCACCAACATGACTTCACTGATAAATGTATACAAATTTTCTTATGGATGGTAGTGACAACAGTGAAAAGATTAATTAATTTTTATTTAATTTTTAACCATAATTTTTAAATATGTGTCGTAATATTTAAAATTTTTAATTTGGGGAGAATTAGAAAACAAATCTGTGTTCGACAGCTTTTTTGGATTTGTGTCTTTCCCAAGCTTAGAAAAAATGATATTCTACAAGTCATAACATGTATAAAGATTCTATAGAGGTTTCGTAAAAAAAAAAATTCTTATAGAAGTCATGAGTTCGGTAACTGCTTCTTTTAAATTGTTTATAAGTTAGATAAGGAAACTCAATCGAGGCTAGTACCTGTTTTTCGGTTAGACTTCTTTCAATAAAGTCAGAGAAGCTAATTGAAGCTGTAGTTTGTATATGGATTGTATAAGTTATTTTATAAAAGTTCATGTCATTTAGTCTTTAAAAGGCTTCTGTTACAATTTTTTAGAAGTTTTATCGAACAATTGGCTAAGGTTTGTCAGATTTTATACTAAAGAGGCTCAAACTTGTATAAGTCGTTTTAAAGAAGCTTTTTAAAAAACTAACAATTGGTGGTAACATTGGGCTTCGTGCATGTCCAGTGGATGCAGGATTTGGGAGGACTAATTTGGTACCTTGTTTATAGTTCATAAATTGATACGATACCCAATCTGGAAGCCATAATCGTTTTTTTTTCAAAAGTGTAAGCCTACAAGAGAATATTTAATGTTGATGGAAAACATGGAAATTAACTTCTGTAACTCACCTTTATTCCCAATGTTTTTTTTTTTATTTCATTTAACAAACCAATAGACAACACAAATTAATAATACAAGGAACAAGTTTTTGACGAGACGGACAAAAGCGAGCGAAAATTATGTGATTATGTCAAATTAAATGTTAGACTGCTTTTACACAAGAGCGATTTTTTCCTTCGTTTCTCTTTTGGTTTCCTTCTAATTGCAAACACCTTTAAAACGCTGCAATTTTTAATTAACAGTTAACTTTGTGCAAGTGAAAAAGTATTATCTCTGCACACTCTTTACTCCACTTGATTAAGCTAAGTCGTCTGAGTGGACGATGAATGAAAATAAAATAAACTCGAACAATAAGGAAAAGCGAATTTGCAGCACTTGACTTTTTTGATTGACATGTGTTTACACGCTACATACTTTGAGGCAATTTAGATTGGGGTGAATGAGTCCGGTGTCACGGTAGTTTAAGGGTAAGAAAAGTGCTGTGTGAAAAATCTCTAGGCGTCAAGAAAACATACAAACTATGGACTTAAATTGTGATCAAACACAATTTTCGTATGATTTTCTTGCACACAGGAATTTAGCGCCTGTTTTTGTTGTTCATTTTTTGCTTCATTCTATTCAAGCATTTAAAGGCTTTTTTCTTCTGCGAAAAAAATTGTGTTCTTTCTCAATCAAATCAATCTGAACTGGCAAGATCAAACAAAATATATTATTGGCTTCTGATAGGTATAATAAAAACCCTACTGGAAAGTTCAAACTTCGATAGTACATGTGTTAAAATTTTATAGAAACATTTCCGAAGCTGAAACTTTTAAAAGATCTGCGAAAGTTATGGAAGTTTATAAATGGCTAAGTAAGCTTCTATAACATTCTCCTTTTTATGCTTATCGACAAGTTACAAAAGTCTTAACGAAATATTAGAAAAGCTATTCAGTTAGACTTTACCGAAGCTGAAATGTTAGTTGGGTTGAGATTTAAGCCTACACAAGAATATTTAAGTATTGAAGGGTCACTTTGACTCACAGACAACAAAAGGCGTGTTTTTCCCAATCCCAGAGCCCGAGGGGACTGGATAAAAAAACAGATCAATCCGCATGTTAAATGCAACAATAACTAATCCCCTAGGGAATTAGCTAAATCAGATAATTTTCGGGGCTTGACTTAAGGGCGGAGAAAAACTGTGTTACCGGTGTGAATTGCATACCTACTTGTTATGGATAGTTTGTATGGAAACGTACATTTTTTTTCTGTGATGGCGTCTCTAATCCCCTATAACACAGTTTTTTTTTCAACCGAGAAATCTCTGATATTGGAAAAAAAACACGCCTGATGGGGGAAATTGTACATTAATAAATGTTGTGAATTTTTTTGAACATTTTAACTTAAGTAACTACCATAAGCAGTTTATAAAAAAGTGTTCGCTATCATTCCAAAGTATTTCATAGATTTCGACACAACACATCACACGATACAAATATGGCTCTACGCATATGAAATATATTTGAGCGATAGCGATACACTACTCCAACACAACATAACACAACACAACACAACACAACACAACACAACACAACACAACACAACACAACACAACACAACACAACACAACACAACACAACACAACACAACACAACACAACACAACACAACACAACACAACACAACACAACACAACACAACACAACACAACACAACACAACACAACACAACACAACACAACACAACACAACACATCAGACGTTATAAATATAGTTCTATGTAAATGAAATACATAACAATAGCGAAACATCACTCCACAACACACCAACGCCACACCAGACAAATCTGGTTCCGGCTTTAGTTTTCAATGCACTCCTGGAATAAATTTATTAATTTCAAAATAGCCATGCAGATAGTGTTACCTCCAAAAATGTTTATACAGTGTCAAAAAGGTATCCAAGAGGGAAAAAAGTGTCCAATACAAATTAGAATTAAGACGAAAAATTAAATTCAATTTTTTATTACTATTTATAAAGGGTGATTTTTAAGCTGATTTGGTTTTGGCAACACTGGTTTTGACAGCTGACGTGTGTTTAGTACCTTGTGTCACTGTCAAACAGCTTCAGTTTGGTTTGCAATTTAACCATGGACCGTCTTACAAATGAACAACGCTTGCAAATTATTGAATTTTACTATCGAAATTCGTGCTCGGTTCGAAATGTTCATCGCGCGCTGCTTGTGTTCAGCGATGAGGCTCATTTTTGGTTGAATGGGTACGTAAATAAGCAAAATTGCCGCATTTGGAGTGAAGATCAGCCAGAAGCATTGCAACAGCTACCAATGCATCCCGAAAAAGCCACTGTTTGGTGCGGTTTATGGGCCGGCGGCATTATTGGGCCTATTTCTTCAAAGATGATGCGAATCGCAGCGTTACTGTCAATGGTGAACAAACTTTTTTTTGCCCGAAATGGAAGTTCTTGACTTGCATGATATGTGGTTTCAACAAGACGGTGCCACATGCCACACAGCACGCGAAACAATGGCGCAATTGCGAGGCGAGTTAGGTGAACAGTTAATTTCACGTTTCGGGCCGGTCAATTGGCCGCCTAGATCGTGCGATTTGACACCATTAGATTATTTTTTGTGGGGGTATGTCAAGGCTAATGTCTATAGGGACAAGCCCGCTTCAATTGACGCACTGGAAGCTAGGGATGGGCCAAACTGCTAGTTTGCAATACCTGTTACAACTGTTATTGCTACTTTCCAGTAACAGATAAAAATACCTGTTACTGAAATAACAGTTAAGAAACCAAAATTGTCGATTAAGTAAAGGAAAAAAGTTATTATTGATTATTGGTGATTTCCTAATTGGAAGTGACTTGACTTGGCAATTTTTAACAGGCAACCGATTTTTTTTCAAGTCACACGCAGGGTAATAATGAGACAAACTTTTGATAGCGAAGAACTGTTAAGACTGTTGTAAATCGACATTGACGGTCTCGTTCTTCCTCATAAATGATTCGGCTTAAGAGTCAATCTGAAATCTCACTACAGCAATAAGTAAAGTAGCTTGAATTTCAGCTTATAATTGATTGCGGAATCATTGCATTAATTCGAAATCAACTTTTTTTTACTTTATGAGATTTCGGTTTTATACGATAAAACTGAAATCACCGATAAGTGAAACCACAGTTAAGCAAAGCTTGTTGAGAAATTAAAACAACTTATTGCTAGTTTCTAAGATTTCCGTTTTATTCGGCAACATTGAAATAACTAATAAGCCAATGACAGTTGATCAAAACCAGTATTGAAATAAAATGGAATTTAAACAACTTTTTGATATGTTGTTTAAGTGTCATTCGATAAGATTGAAATAACTAATAAGCAAATAATCCTACTGGTAAATAAAGATCATTTCCAAACGTACCGATATTCTCAGTTTCTACCCTGTCAGACTAAGTACTTTCATAGATTATACAAAAATTTTCAATAACATAAAAGAAATGAAAATTAGGAAATCTTAAGTGTTATTTCAGTAACAGGTACTTTCGATTTTCAATAACAAGTTGTTATTGTTATTTCCAAATACCTGCTACTGAATACCTGCTACCAAAATATTGACCCATCCCTACTGGAAGCCAACATCCATGCATTCATTCGTGAGATACCGGCCGATATGTGTGAAAGAGTATGCCAAAATTGGACTCAGCGGATGGGCTACCTGAGACGCAGCCGCGGTCAACATTTGCATGAAATTATCTTTAAACATTAAATTGCAAGGTTCAAACTATCGATTCAAATAATTATTTTATTTATTTTTTCGAATTTTTTGTGTTTTTTTTTTAAAAAAAGTTCTAAACCTCTTAAAAAATCACCCGTTATGTAATTAAAAAAAAGAACAAAAATTGAAGTACTGCTTCGAATCAAATACATATTTCCAAAAATTTAGATTTTCCTTATACTTTTATATGAGTATATTATTTTGTGTACATTTTAGTAGCGTACGAACAATATATAATTTGCACTAAATTCAAACACGTGGTAACGGTGAAAAATAGAGAAATCAAAAATGTATTGCTTATTTTGATTGATTAACAACAGGATATGTTCACACAGTTTTCGATCAAATTATTATTTTTCAAAAGAGGTGTCCTCTGGACCCATGTTCTGTAACTCTCGCATCGATAAAATCAGTCGAGAAACGATGAGAAATGGAACAAAACTCATATGATTTGTTTCAATTTTCATCGTTTCTCGACGGAATTCATCAATGCGAGAGTTACAGTAGGCGTGTTTTTTTGCAAGTCCATATGGATTTTTCGAAAAAAACGACATCGGGACTTAGGACCTGCTTACTTACAATACGTAAGTCCCGATAATTATCTGGACTTAGCTAGGTCCATATGGACTTAAGTTGTTGTTGTATTTATTTACGTGTAAAACTATTAGTTCCGATGTTGTTTTTTTTTTTCGACAAATCCATATGGACTTGCAAAAAAAACACGCCTAGTACATGGGTCCTGTATGTCAAATTGACACAAAAGTATCCACAACGTAACCCTGCTTGCAGCCATTCCACAGAAATAAAATTCAATCTTGTTGGACAACCTTTTACGTTCAATTAATAATTTTTTGGCTGGAACGATAAGAGGGTTGCCGCGGGCCATAACACCACGCACCGTCGGAAACCCATCTACCCTGCCCAGTCCATGCTCAAGCTCATGTGCCACGTATTTGTGTAGAGGTGTGAATAATCGCCTGAACTCAACCCAAGCAAAATGTCTAAACAATTTCTCCTTAATATCGCAAAATCCTCAAATTGGCCATAAAAAGTTTGTTATTTTACTTTTTGGTATCCGAAGGCATGTTTTTTTCTTTTTATTCTGCCACGCTTATGCCATGGTATAAGTTTATATCTTTGTGTGTGTGTGTGTGTCCCTTGCAATTAAGATTCGCAACAGTTCCCGTGTCTGTCATGGTTTTTGTGAATTCGATTCTTTTTCGTGGCGAGAGAAATAAAAACGTTTAGGTTTCACGATAAGAGCCTTTTTTATAGCTTTTTTTTTTTTCTTTTACCTGCTGTCCATCGGGAAGACGATTGTTGATCGTTTTGATTGAGCCAAATTCATTTTTGCCAGCAAAAGAGGAACGTGCCTTGGTTTGCAAAATACCAAAGAAAAAAACTTTTGAAGGTAAAACGGATTATAGTTCTATATACATATATCTACCTGAAAGAGGCATCGAAATATAGGTAAGCCTTAAATTCCCAACTGACCAATTTGATATTGAATCATCGCTCTCTTGAGTCTAATGCATCAGATTTCGAAAATAGCTGAGACAGGAGATATTTGCTGCTACATTATGTAGACTATGTATTTAAATTATATCTGACCATTTCATTTATTTGGATTTTCTCTTCAACTCAAAGCCTCTAAACCAAAATTGATAGATTCATGGGCTTTGTGAATTTTTAAGGTTTAACTACATTCAAGACTTTTTGCAAAAAGTGGAAAAGTGAAAAACAAAAACTCTAGAGAACCATGTATGCGAACAAATCATATTTGGTGTGACAAATCAATCTGAAGTGACAGATCAAACACAATTTTCGTACGCTTTTCGCACACTGACATCTCTAGCGGTTGTTTTCCACTTTTTGTAAAAAGTCTTGAATTTAGTTAAGATTTTAAAATAACAAAAGGTGTATTTTTTTGCAGGTCCGGAGGAAAGTGGTCTGTAAAAAACGACGTCAGAGCTGAGCAATTAACATGTTAAAATGCAACAACAACTAATCCTCGTCAGGCTTAGCTAAGCCCAGACTAGACTTCCCTTCTGGTAAAATACATTTTATGTCTGCTTGTGCTTTTGATATTTATTTGTGAATTAAGTGACGAAAAAAACATTGATATCATGAAAAATTATTTAAAAATAAAAAACATCCACATCTATTAAACATTTTGCTAAATTGTATACACCCCGTACCAAACGATTAGGATCAGTGCTATTTAGTTTTTTTTTTTTTTAAATTAGCATTATTCATGTTAAATACTTTTGTATATATAACTCAGTATTTAATTGAATATTTAATTAAATTTATTCCAAAGTAACTCCGCAGCAAAAACTAAGCATGAAATAGCACACAGCGCACCCCACAGGTAAAATGTGAATGCTAACCGTTCAAGAACTAAAGGTCGTGGATCATTTTCTTTTACATCCCGGTGAAATCGAATATCCCTCATGGTTTCAAATTTTTCTCTTAAATGATGCAGTATACCAGCTTCTTCCATTTTCATAATGATTTCGTTGATTTTTGGTTGTATGACTGAATGTTGCTTGAAAAACATGCAAATTTGTTGTATGAAAACGGGATCCAATATCAATTGTTTGAGTTCTTGAGCGGTAAAATATGTATAAATGGCAACATACGAAGTTACAAATGCATTTCTTTTGTCTGTCTCAAAGAGATTAATATTTCCTAAAAAATTTTCCTGGTTTTGAAAATCAGGATATTCCATTTCGATTAAATCATTTATTACTGACTGGTAATCCATGGCTCCGTAAACAGTATAGTTTTCAGCAAAGAGTTCCTTGATACTATTAGGTGATTTCAACATTCTTCGTTCACGATATGCGTCAAATAGTTTACCCTGATAAGCTGCTCTTAGAATCAGTATGCCCAAACTCAAGACTATGAATAAAAAACGTAGACAATGTTTCTTTGACAAGTGTCCTACTGATGTTCCAATAACAATTGATAGTATATCAAGCCCTGCTGCACGATCATCCTGAAGGTGAAACATTCTACGGAGTAGTTTACTTCTCCTTGCCAAAATCATACAGCCAGTGATGAGGGTAAAAGAAACAACAGTATAAATCCATGTTGTGACATTGAAGGGGACCAAAAGCCAACCATGCATGCGAAGTGTGTTGGGTCGAGGACGTAAGCAAATTACCAGCCATGAGAAGTAATACGGTACGCTTTTTGAAAGAAAATAGTTTTCAAAATGGTTATATATATAAAAACCCAAAACCAAATCCGTTTTATTATCTGCTAACTGAATAATAAGCAAAAAGAAATAATTCAGAGACTGGTTTCCTAAGGAAATTAAAATACTCACCAAGGCATAGGTTCCAGTGGGAAACACTACTAAAGTCGCATTAACCGATATAGGATTGTAATCTTCCGTTTTGTAAAATTCAGAGAAAAAATTGATTTGAGTAGCTAACTCCTTGACTATTATAAGTTCTAAAACGGACATATCATACGTGGCAAGCGCTTTGGGTAAATCAAAGCCGGCCAGAGTAAGAATGAGTTCATTTCTAGTTGTTATCCGAAGAGGACAACCATGAAAGTTATCTGCTTTGGGGAGGAAAAACTGTATGCTAGGTTTCATTGAATTATTACTGAACCGGTGTGTTATGAGAGGTTTCGTTGATCGGCATGCAAGTTCCTGATATGGATAGAAGGTATAAAATAAAATTTCTCCAGAAGCGGTTTCTATGATAACATCGACGTTAGCAATCATAAGCTTTAAGAAATCTGTGAAAATTCTCTGTGTCATATTCAATTGTTCTTCGTCGTTTGAGGGTCCAAGAACTATAAAATAAAACACCTGTGAATCCTTATGATAGCCTTCAATCCATGGGAGCAAACGGCTTAAAAAAAAAACAAAAAACATGAGCTGTCAGGGAGTCAAAACCTTTTTTATAAATATTATTGTACTTACCGAAATGCTTCATAAGAGTCTATAAACCACAAGTTGTGGTCACTCACAGCCTGGCCATCTTTATTGTTCATATCAATTTGAAATCGAAATGTCCACTTTTCCACCAAAATACTATCGATTGCATCAAGGAAAGTTTCGGTATTCTCATTTAAATCCGTTTCGACCACAACATGCAAGATATCAGCAGTTTCATGAAAAGAACTGGCAACTGCATACTTGATAGCTTCTGGTAGAATAGATTTCGATTCAACAAGAAATCCTTGAAAAACTATTAGAACCAAGCAGCTTAAAACTAGCATTATTGGTTGAGGGATATGGAATGAAAAAATATTCAACTCGAACATTGGCCAAATGTGAAGTGCAATCAAAAACCACAGCAAATCCACTGTCAATTTTACAGCTGTAATTATTGTCCTTGCAATTAGCGTCAATAGAAATAGTGTTTCTATCGTAATAATACAGAACAGAACCGTACTATAGATTGCTAACACTTAATGATTGTGTTTTTGCCATTTGAAATATTTTTCAGTTTACTTTATGTATTGAAAGCCAATAATCACAATTTAATTATTGTTTTGTTGTATGTGTGTATGTATATTAGAACCAAATGTCATGTGTTACAAAGTTTTAAATTAGTTCATATCTTTACCAATATCAAGGAGAATTAAGTTAAAAATCAAAGTAAATAAAAATAATTGGTTGGTCCTGGTACCATTGATACGGGCGCATGATGTGCATATCACTCGCCCTTCTCACCAAGGTCTTATTAATTGCTCACCTAAGTATATGTAAATTATTAAAAAAAAAAAAAAAATGAACGTTTATCGTGGCTATATTTCTTGTAACTCGTAACCCAGTAAAAAATGTATCAATGTTGTCATTGAGTGCAAGCACAGTATCCTTCCTTCTAATTTCCAATGTTTATGCCGATGCCAAGAAAATAAATGGTAATTTCGGAACTCAAAATAACACCTTGTTAACCGATAAATTACCGATAGTTAAATACCTCTTAAAACATATTTAAGCAAGACGAACATTTTTTGCTGACATTTCTTGTAACTCACGGCCCTGTTTACAAAAACAAGTTATTCGTCCTTCTTTCACATACAAATTATTCCAATAAAACACCTCGCAACACAGAAAAATACCTCGTTTGCGATACATTACAATACCTCTTAAACTCTCTTAAAATAACTCAAAGCAACAACAGTAAAATTCCACTTTTAATAGCAGTTGATAACATTGAGACATCAGACAGGGCCAACAAATAAATTAAAAACTTGCCAATTTCAATGCCCTCAATATCGCTCCTTCTGAGAAGTTGACTTTTCTGGTTAAGGAGATATTAGAACTACATGAAGGTTTTAAAATACAAAATTATATATACTACTGAAATAAATCAGCCAAGTAGAAGACTTAGCACTATTTATTTGGACTTGTTGAATTATTGATTCAAAATAGCTTTTAACGGCCTTTAGTCCATACAAATTGGCGTTTCGTCCCGGCGATCTCACTTGGACTCATCAGTTGACTAGTGAGGGCCTTGTCAATACTCAATTTTTATAAAGTTCAGTTCAACTTACATGAATTTTGCACATGCACATTGCACAAAGCATAAGGTATGCATGTTTTTATATATCTTTAGAAATTTAACATTTGAACTGCCCCTAAATCAGATCCAAATACATAATATGTAATTTTAAAAAACTGAGCCCTTGGCGTTGTCTTGGGACGTCTGAAATATAAGTTAGGTGAGGTTGGATGGGGTGATGATCGGGCTAGCCGCTGCATCTCAACGCACTTATTTTGCTCCCCAAATGGTCATCGTAAAGTAGGTTTGTAAGGGGGGGTAGAGGTAGGAATTATAGTGGAGTGAGTGGAAGCTTAGGTGTGGGGAGCCTCCCTGAACCATCTAAAATTCTGAATGAATTTCAAGGTGTTTCTTAATGGCAGAAACGAGACATCACCCAGTTCGTCGAAAATATAATCGTCGAGTGCTGCCTTTTCCGGTTCTGGCTAAACTGGGGCATTCAGAAAGGAAGTGATAGGAGCCCTTCTCCTATGATGAGGATTTTCCTAGTTTTAAACGAGTTAGCATCGTATACTATCTTTTTAAAATTTTATTAAATCTAAAATCACAAGATGGGTATTTTAACTTTTTAATACCTATCATATAAAGGGTGTTTTTTTTAGAGGTATAGAACTTTAAGTTGGCAACACTACCTTAACTGGCGGCCATTTTGGCAGTTGTCAAGAGATTTATTTTAAGTTTGGTTTGGCATTTCAACATGCACAGACTGATGCCTGAACAACGCTTCCAAATTGTGCCCAAATGGGCCCAAAACAAGATTGCCTTTGATCCCAATTTTCATAAGCAAATTTTGTTTAGCGATGAAGCTCACTTTTGGTTGAATGGATACGTCCACGACCACAAATGTTGGAAAAAGTCATTGAAAATTGGACCTCCAGATTAGACTACGTCCGAGCCATCCGTGGCGGTCATATGCCAGAAATCATATTTAAATTATAATGCCGGAAGATTATCTTTCGAATAAAATAAATTTCATGTCAATTTAAAGAAATAATCTTTGTTTTATTTCATTTCAATGTTCTATACCTCTAACAATAAAACACCCATTACCAGCGACAAATGTGAAAAAGGTATGTTTGTCTCCTTTTTTGCACGCAATTTCACTGTTCTATGCCGAATTCCTTTCAACAAAAGAATCGTTTCTGTTCAGATTTTTTTCTAAACAAAATCGATTCTTTTCTGTCAAAACAAATCTTGAGTTTTAAGCAAGATATCACACTGATTAGCACACACACTATGAAGACTGGACATTTCTAATATGTCAAATTGAAAGTAGCGGAATTTTCGGAAGACGAGTTGTTTATTTTTTGGTTCAAACGAATTCTACATAATTTAACAAAATATTCAACAATATATTCAGTCAATAAATAGCTATAAAAATAATTTATTTTGCGTTTTTCATTATCAAACAAAAATTGGGCAAAAAAATTCCTTTCGCGAGTGAAAGACTTGATAAAAACTTTCAGTGCAAGTGAAAACTTTTCAATAACAATTTTCTTTAGAAATACATGTGCAAGTAGAAGTTCAAACAAATGAAATGCATTATAAAATTTCCTCCGTATAAGCTGGATAATTATCTTTTGTTATTAAAATAGAATTATGTATTTTAGTTATTAATTTAATTCTAATGGTAAACACAAAAAAAAATCGATTCTTTTACGAAATACGAATTCCCTTCAATTGACACAAAAAAATCGATTCTGTATAGAAAAAATTCGATTCTGTTTAGAAAAAAATCGATTTCTTTGTTGAAAGGAATTCGCCATAAGATTATTTTTTTTTGTTTGTGTGTGGGTGAAAGATGCCCGCGCAGCGTAAATAGCAACAGAGCGTGTTTGTTAACGTCAAATGCGTTTGCAATAAAATTGACTGACGTTGATTAAATACGTAAATATTGTGAAATCAGAACGATTGCGTATTGACGATAGCAATATCTGCGTCAAAAAAGGACGATCATTTAACGATAAAAATGACGTTGATTTGACATTTTCAGATTGTAAAAAAACGTCGCATCGCAACGTCCCATAAAAAAGTCCAGTTTATGGAATGTTGGAATTGAGGTTTTTCCCACTCCATTCATTTCATTTCCATCGAAAAGGAGTGAAACGTTTCGAGAAAGGAATGAAAAATGACAGATTTGGTATTTACTTACCCAATAATTTTGTTGTTATATGTTTTTATGTTAGTGCAAAAGTTAAAACTTAATGGAACGATTAAATACTCGTTGTGGAGATTTTGGTTGACAAGTATTTTACAAAATGGTGGCTGAAGTACAACTTCGTAATTTTTTTGTCTGTAGATATAGAATTTATAAATATTGCCACTTAATTAATATGTAGTAATGTCGTTTTCCAGTGGACGTTCGGAGCTACTCCTTTTTCACTCCTTTTACTCCAAATTTCTCATTTTCTATAGGAATGGAACAGTTCCGAAATCCAAACGAAAACGACATAACTTAACCACACGCTTCAGTGGTTTAGGTACAGAAGGACATACATATACAGCCCGACAGAGTTTCCGGACACAATTTTTCTATCATCGTAATGTCAGGTTCGATTAAAATCCCTTTAAAACCTAACGTCTTTTAAATGCAACCTGAATTACATGGCATTAGGAAAAAAGGAATAGAAGAAAAAGAACAAATTTTAGCTAGCACACTTTAAGGTTTTTGCTATCTCATTAAAATCCCACAGGTGGATGGCGCCCAGTTGCAACTGGAGTAACATAGAAGTACTGCCTTAAATAAGGCTCGAACTCACACCTCTAAATTAACATCCGCTTTAGCATCCATTAAACCATTGCCACCCACACTTTACCATTATCATAATTTTAGGTTTGATCATGTCCTCGATTTTGTACACGAAAGCACTACTTCCCTTGATACATAGCATAGAAAAAAATTGTTTTAATTTTTGTATTATATGAAGAATAAAACTGCTTATTAAATTTTACAAACAGAAAATTAACAATTCAAAAAAAAACAAAGTAAAGTTGATTCAATAAATGTTTTGATGGCACTCAGCATATTTTTCATTGCCCAAGTTGAACGTTTTTCTATCAGTATCAGTCATTCGTGTTTAGATCAACAATGTTGGTGCTACGATCCTTGGCCTTGGTTCTAATAGTTTATCAAAGATTTCTTGTACAATCAGAATCTATCCTACCAGATGCTATCAAGTATGCAGTTGCTAGTTCTTTTAGTGAAACTGCTGATATCTTGCATGTTGTGGTCGAAACGGATTTAAATGAGAATACCGAAACTTTCCTTGATGCAATCGATAGTATTTTGGTGGAAAACTGGACTTTTCGATTTCAAATTGATGTGAACAATAAAGATGGTCAGGCTGTGAGTGACCACAACTTGTGGTTTATAACGGGTGATTTTTAAGCTGGTTTGGTTTTGGCAAACACTGGTTTTGACAGCTGACGTGTGTTTAGTACCTTGTGTCACTGTCAAACAGCTTCAGTTTGGTTTGCAATTTAACCATGGATCGTCTTACAAATGAACAACGCTTGCAAATTATTGAATTTTACTATCAAAATTCGTGCTCGGTTCGAAATGTTCATCGCGCGCTGCTTGTGTTCAGCGATGAGGCTCATTTTTGGTTGAATGGGTACGTAAATAAGCAAAATTGCCGCATTTGGAGTGAAGATCAGCCAGAAGCATTGCGACAGCTACCAATGCATCCCGAAAAAGCCACTGTTTGGTGCGGTTTATGGGCCGGCGGCATTATTGGGCCTATTTCTTCAAAGATGATGCGAATCGCAGCGTTACTGTCAATGGTGAACGCTACCGAGCGATGATAACAAACTTTTTTTTGCCCGAAATGGAAGTTTTTGACTTGCATGATATGTGGTTTCAACAAGACGGTGCCACATGCCACACAGCACGCGAAACAATGGCGCAATGGCGAGGCGAGTTTGGTGAACAGTTAATTTCACGTTTCGGGCCGGTCAATTGGCCGCCTAGATCGTGCGATTTGACACCATTAGATTATTTTTTGTGGGGGTATGTCAAGGCTAATGTCTATAGGGACAAGCCCGCTTCGATTGACGCACTGGAAGCCAACATCCATGCATTCATTCGTGAGATACCGGCCGATATGTGTGAAAGAGTATGCCAAAATTGGACTCAGCGGATGGGCTACCTGAGACGCAGCCGCGGTCAACATTTTCATAAAATTATCTTTAAACATTAAATTGCAAGGTTTAAACTATCGATTCAAATAAATATTTCATTCATTTTTTCGAATTTTTTGTGTTTTTTTTTTAAAAAAAGTTCTAGGCCTCTTAAAAAACCATTATAACCATTTTGAAAACGATTTTCTTTCAAAAAGCGTACCGTATTTCTTCTCATGGCTGGTAATTTGCTTACGTCCTCGACCCAACACACTTCGCATGCATGGATGGCTTTTGGTCCCCTTCAATGCCACAACATGGATGTATACTATTGTTTCTATTACTCTGGTCACTGGATGCATAGTTGTGGTGAGAAAAAATAAAAGATTATCAAGCATTTTTCATCTGCAGCATCAGCACCATCAACCGGGAGGTCTTGAGATACTATCTGTGGCTATAGGGGCACCAGTTGGACATCTGCCATCCAAAAATAGTCTAAGTTTTTTTTATTATAGTCTTGAGTTTGGGTGCACTTATAATTAGGGCAGCCTATCAGGGTAAACTGTTTGATGCATATCGAAGACAAACGATGTTGCAATCACCTCACAGTATAAGGGAACTCTTTGCTGAAAACTACACTCTTTACGCCCCAACATATTATTGGTCATTCATAAACCAGCTTAACACAGTGGAATATCTTAATATCCAAAAGCTAGAAAAAGGTTTGGGAGGCGTTAATTTATTTAAAGCTGGTAGCAAAATTGCATTAGTAACTTCGTATGTTGTCATTTATACATTTTATACTGCCGAAGAACGCCGGAACTTGATGTCAGCACCTGTTTTGGGAGAACAAATTTGCATGTTCTTTCAGCAACATTCAGTTATTCAACCAAGAATCGACGAAATTATTATGGGAATGGAAGATAACATCGAACATGAGCCACAACCTTTAGTACTTCATCAGTTTGCGTTTACATTTTGCTTGTGGGGTGCACTTTGTGCAATTGCTTGCTTGGTTTTTACTGTAGAATTATTGTGGTATAAACTTAAATGAATCTATTACCAAATTAAATCGTATAACTATACGAGTTTAAAGTAAAGTTTGACTTGGTATTTTATGCATAGAAGTGAGTCTTTATTATTCCGCACGGGTTTTTCTAAGTTAAGCTAAAGTTTGTGAAAAGTAAATGTTTTTTTTTGTCATTTAACTTGAAATATAATTATATTCATTTTTGGCACTTAAATTGATCTTAAAACTAAAATTTAAAAAAGAATATCAAAATCCACACTAAGATGAAAATTCGAATTTTCCTCTAAGAAGAATCACATAAAAATGCGCTGTTCCAAATGTTATCCAAATCGTACTACCCGTTTTGGCGCACAGGCCAACGACGACGGACAGCATGACGAAACACACTTTTTCGGACTTCTAGATCATCGTAGTGTGAGTTTTGATTAGGTACAACCTTGAAATATTATTTTTACGCGGAACCAATACTTACCCTATAGAGAAAGTAAAAATGTGAAGTGCAAGTAGGTATTTAAGTGAAAAGTTTAAAAAAAATCCCTAGATGTCGCTAAACGCTCAAAAACTAATTTGCCCGATCGAGTTGAAACTGACATAATACATTCCTCATGATGTAAAGCAATTTTTCAATAAGTCAAAGATTTTTAAGTTTTTTTTTATCTAGATGGCGCTGAAAATCATAACATAAAAATGAGCCAAAAACTCAAAAAATATCCTTCCGGTTAAGCTGAAACTTACACAATATAATTATTTTGTATGAAGTGAGAAGTTAACACACACCACGGTGTTTCGCAAGTTAGAATTGAAATAGTTAATTCTTTCACGAGTGTAGTTAAGTGGGAAATACGACACTATACAACGATTGTACCAACAGTTTGACAGAAGTGTGGTTGTATAGAACGATGATGCGACGCCGACGCAATGGTTGCACCGACATCGCATTATCGCATAAGCTCTTCTGCAGAAAGTTTGAATAGTGTGTGTGATACATATAACGGTTGAACCAACTTGGGTTGGTGTCGGTACCACGATTCACGATTGTATCGTTTATTTCAAGATTTAGGTTACAATTTCGGTACCAGCGATGATGTTGTAATTGGCGCGAGTAAATTGTATGCACCTGAACCACAATATAGAAAATACATACTTTGAATGAGTTCTGCGAATTCACGTGAGTAAAATTCCTTATTGTGCAGCGGAGCGAACTGGGTAACGACTTGTTGCGATATAAAACAATCATATTATTTTTTTTTTTAATGAAAACAATTTCACTAAAGTGGGTTTCGTCATGCCGTCCGTCGGTCTGTGCGTCTGTGTGTCTGTGCGTCTGTGTGTCTGTGCGTCTGTGTGTCCGTGCGTCTGTGCGTCTTTGCGTTGTAATTTGAGCTAGAGCCTAAACGGGTGGACCGATTTGCATTAAATTTGGTACAGAGCAATTTTATGTGATTTCCTAGAGGGTGAATTCGAATTTTCGTTTTAGCTCATCTAGAACGGGTATCTGCCATACAAATATTTTGGTTTCTTCAAATCATGGGTTATTCGCGTATGTCTTTGCCACGGTTGGACCGATTTTGTTATGATTTTGCAATGTGATGCTTCTTAATAGTTTAACCAATAATGCATTTAAGAATTTTTAAGAACATTTTTTTAGAAACAAAAAAAAAATCAATTTTTTTTGAAACACAACTTTAATAAATATTTGCTAAATTCTGGTTTATGCCTATACTACCAAAAGCTCTTCAATGAAAATAAAAAACAATTATGTTATATCCAGAAGTCGTCCAGTGCCTACGTTCTGTAATGTCGTTTTCGAGTGGACGTTTGGAGCTACTCCTTTTACACTCCTTTTACCTTAAATTTCCCATTTTCGTTAGGAATGGACTAGTTCCGAAATCCAAACAAAAATGAAATAACTCTCGCATCGATGAAATCAGTCGAGAAACGATGAAAATTTAAACAAATGGTATGAGTTGTGTTCAATTTTTTCATCGTTTCTCGACCAGTTTTATCTTCATATGTGAGAATTACAGAACGTAGGCTCATGTTTTGCAAATCAAAAACAAAAACGTTCACTTCCAAAGATTGCATATTGCAATTCCAACTAACGTAATCATTGATTTGACGTTTGACAGTTTGAAAATTCTGTTTGTTTAGAATTCTCTTTTAACAGCTATTGGTTCTGTTCCTTTCTTGAATTTGAATAAGCGATATATTAAGAATATTGAACAAGTACCTTGAATGGAGAATAGAAGACAATCCCCGACCATTAAAAAAACTATTCCGGACGTTCCACGCATAGGCCAAAGAATACATTTCCTGGAAAAGTTTGTACGCACAAGTTTCTAATCCTTGTCTCCTATCACATTCCAGTACTTTTTCATATGCATCTTCTGTCGCCTTTTTTCAAGTCACTTTATATGCCCCTTTGATAATATTAAGATACTTAGGCCATTGATTTATAGCATCAGTGGCAGGTGACACTGACAATTCCGGATGTACAAAGACGGCCAAAGTAAGGCCCTGATGGTTCTTCACGAGCTGTAACGCCATCAAATTTATATTTAAACTTGCTCATACGGCAAGTTTTCGTTTCATGTGTGCAATATTGAAAAGTCCAAAAAAGTGGGTGTTTTACCATCTGGAGCTTCTAAATAAAGGGTGTTTTTTTTAGAGGTAGGTATATAACTTCAAGATGGCAACACTATTCTAACTGGCGGCCATTTTGTCAGCTGTCAAGTGATTTATTTTTAGTTTGGTTTGGCATTTCAACATGAATAAATTGACGCCTGAACAACGCTTTCAAATTGTGCCCAAATGGGCCCAAAACAAGATTGCCGATGATCCCAATTTTCATAAGCAAATTTTGTTTATCGATGAAGCTCACTTTTGGTTGAATGGATACGTCAATAAACAAAACTGCCGTATTTGGAGTGATGATAATCCTCATATGTATACTGAGACACCGTTACATCCACAAAAACTGACTATTTGGTGTGCACAGCTCGTGACACAATTTATTTATTGAAGGAAACGTTTGGTAAACGCATAGTTTCACGTTGCGGACCCGTGAATTGGCCTCCAAGATCGTCTGATTTAACGCCGCTTGACTATTTTCTGTGGGGATATGTGAAATCGCTGGTTTACGCCAATAAGCCCGAAACAATTGACCACTTGGAGGACAACATTCGCCGCATTATTGCCGATATACGGCCACAAATGTTGGTAAAAGTCCGAGCCAGCCGCTGTGGCCATGTGCTAGAAATCATATTTAAATTATAATGCCAGAAGATTATCTTTCGAATAAAGTAAATTTCATATCAATTTAAAAAAAATCATCTTTGTTTTATTCCATTTTAAAGTTTTATACTTCTAAAAAACACCCATTAGCTAGTTCATTGCATTTAAGAATTCTGAAAAAAAATTTAATTTTTTTAATACTTTTGTTTGTTTGTAGTATTTTTTCGTTAAAGATGCCATTTCATTACTGAACCATTAACTTGCATTATCAATGTGTGACAATACAGTCTTAAACAAGGAGAGCAAGTTCGTGCAAACTAATGGATTTGTGCTAAGCGATAGCAATTAACTTTAGCATTCCGTTCATTTGTACTTTTAATTCGTAGGGGAATTATTAAGGCAGTTTTTTTATTGATAGAATATTGTTTTTATTTAAACAAAACTAATTTAAATTGACAAAATTGCACATTGTGAACGTCACCGTTGGCGAAAACACATTAAGTTCACCGTATAATCTATTCGGGAAATTATCCTCCATGAGGTATAGCTTAGTTGAACTTTAAGTTTTCGTTTAGTTGGCAATGTCAGTCAATCTATATAGAGCAATAGGGCCATTCAGAATGTTTGTCTTGAGGTTATTGATGGTTTCAACAGTTTTACAAGGTTTTCTTGTAGAAACTAAATCTGTTCTAGCAGAAGCTGTTTCACATGCAGTTGGCAATTCTTTTAACAACACTGATGCTTATTTGTTGCACGTTGTGATTGAAACGGAGTTTGGGGAGAACACAGTTAGTTTTCTCGACGCAGCGCAAAGTATCCTGGAGAAACACTGGACTTTTCGGATACAAATTGATGTCAACAATAAAATTGGACAGGCTGTTAGTGATCACAATTTGTGGTTCATAGATTCTTATGAAGCATTTCGGTAAGTAGTGTCAAACTTGATACCTACCCTACATCTATTACATTACAATTCATTCTCTTTTTTTTGCAAGGCGCCTTTATCGGTGGATTCGAGCCTATCACAGAGATTCACAGCTTTTTTATTTTATAGTTTTGAGAACTTTGAAGTTCGAGAATAATTTTTATGTGATGCAGAAAATTTTCTCAGATTTTCTTATGCTTGTGCTTGCCAATTTAAACATTATCGTGGAGACCACTTCTGAAGAAGTTCTATTTTACTCATTCTACCCTTATCAGGAAGTTGCATGTCGATCAGCGCAGCCTTCTTTCGTATTCCGTTGGCCTAACACTACAATGGAACATAAAATGATATCATTTTTTCCCTCAAAAGTCGACAACTTTCATGGATGCCCTCTTCGAATTAAAACAAGAAACGAACTTGTTCTTATCCTTGGCAACTACGATATACCCAGCAAGTTAAGCAGCCTTGAAATGTCACATTTAGAGCTTGTAATAATTAAGCAGCTCTCTTTTGTAATGAATTTTACATTTGACATTTATAACATCACCGAAAGTGGACCTTATGTGTCGGTAGGTAGCTTAAATACTTAAATTTAATCGAAAGCCTACAGAATTAATTTATTTATTTTATTCCAAAAAGCTGACGGATGGGCATGTAGATGTGATGTTTGGGTCTTATACATTAGGGCCCAAGGAAAAACATGTTTTTTCGACAAGCGTAACATACTTTTTGTCTTGGCTGGTTATTGCTCTTCAGCGTCGGCCTGACCTACTCCGGACACTAGTTTGGCTCTTAGTTCCGTTCAATTCAACAACATGGACTTGTGTTTTTGGGTTCTTGATTCTAATCACTGGATGTATGATGTTGGTTAGAAAAAGTAAGAAACTTGTAAGCATTTTCCATCTTGGAAATAATTCCGGCGGCCTTGAGATATTGTCCGTCACAATTGGAGCATCGGTGGAACACTTGCCAACCACGAATTTCCTTCGATTTTCATTTATTATCTTAAGCTTGGGAGCCCTGATCCTTAGATCAGCCTATCTGGGAAAACTTTTTGATGCATATCGAGGATTTACAATGATCAAATCACCTCGCAGTGTCTTAGAGCTCTTAGCTGATAACTATTCAATTTATGCCCACAATATATACAAGCCCATTATTGATGAACTTATTGGGCTTCAGAATATTCATTTTGAAGATTTAGAGCCGTACGAGGGTAGCTTCAATGTCCTATCCGACACTGGCAAAAGGAATGCATTTGTAGTTTCGTTTGTCTACATTTACACATTTTACACCGCCGAACAACGAAGAGATATGATTTTGAAAGCGGTTTTTCGACAAAATATCTGTATGTTTTTCCCACAACACTCGATCATTGTACCAAGGATAAATGAAATAATAATGAGAATGGAAGAGGCTGGCATCTTGCATCATGTGAGGAGAAACTATGAGAATTTCGAACATAATGGTTTGTCGTTGGAAGACAAAATACTCAAGCCAATACCTTTAGTTCTGGAACGATTTGCATTTACGTTTTACATATTTGGCACGCTAATTGCAATTTCAGGTCTTGTATTTGCGGTGGAGCTTTTATGAAAAAGATTTGAAAACAAAAAAAAGAAGCAGCTCAAAAGTAGAATCGGAAGAATCTGAATTAAATAGTTTTGTTGTATCAATGCGTGACACTTCAAGAAAATGAGATTTCAGATAACTCAGGATCTGCATCATTGTCACTATATGAACGAGTTGCCTCAGCAAAATTTCTCGGTATTTACGTATTGAAGAAATTGTTTAATTTTTAATTCGCTTTCTCACTTTTTGACGGAGCAAAATCTTTGAGATCTGAGTTTCCTTAACGTGTGCAATATTTTTTTTGAATGATGTCTTGATGTCAATACTCCAACATAAACAAAGTTAAAATTTTACTAAAAAAGCACAAACAGGCGTGAAGTTTTTTAATTGTCTGTCGCTTTCACAAAACCGCGAACATCTAAACTTCACTTCAATCGATTTTGAAATAAAATTTAAATTAATTTAAGTTAATTTTGGATTTAAGAAAATAAAGGCACTATTTTGGATCATTGTTCATTAAATTTAGTTGTTTCACTTTGTAAAAGCTTTGTAAGAACTTGAGATTTTGGTCAAACTTGACGTTACGATGATAGAGAAGACGAAAAAAGTGGGTATCGCAATTCTGTCTATCTGCTTATCTATCTGTGGGTTACAACCTAAATGGCTAGGCGGATTTCTTTTAACTTGGCGCCTTTTGAATACTGACTGAACCCATTTTTATATTTTTTCAGCAACAACAACAACGATACTTGCAATTTTTCGATTTTCGATTCCCTCTAATCAATAAAATAAGCAGATCAAGATCAGGCGCCTAAACAAATTTTATTCCTCTAGCATTACCCGGTTCCTGAGATATAGGACTTCAAAAACACATTGACGTAGAATCTTGTAATTTCGCACAACCAACGTAAGGCCTTGTGTGGCATAAAAGGAAAAAAAAATAGAAAATTTGGGGTTTTCCATTCAGGGGGCGGGCGGTGCGGTATCCGCCCACTTTCTCCATATTGTTATCAATTACCGATTGTTGTTGAACTATGAAATCCGGTAAGGCAGTGAGAAAATAATAAAATGGAACATTGTAGCGTTCGCTGTGTGGGAACCACTTATGTCGTTCACATCCATGTTATCCAATTGGAGACAGCAAAAGTTATCATCGATCGGTAGCGCTATCCGTTGATGCTGATGATGTCAATGACATCGTCGTTTTCGAAGGACTACGAACTCTCACAGATAGCGACGTTTTCGGTTGATTTTTCGGCCGACTCAATTTTAGCCACTAAACTTTGGATAATCGACTTGGAAGGACAACCATGAAAACCGTACAATGGACGCAACACACGTATCGTTGCCCCAGAGGATAATAAAGTTGTATCATTTGGACGTGCTGTTCAATCGTGTTAATTGCCATGATGATTTGGCATCAGTAACTGAATAATACACAACAAATTTGACAGATGTCACCAAAACAATATGGCCGCTATAGGCCGCCAAAATCTACCAACGCCAATTGAAAAAGACCTTATATTTCAATTCACCAGTTATAATTGTAAAATCAGCTCTTAGCTCTCGGTCATTCAATATCAGTTATTTCTTTTTTAACTGGGTTCAATTACCAAGCATACAATGAATATAATTTAATTATTTTATCATTCTGTTCTAATCGTTTTGACTAAATGGTCTACAACCTTATCGATAGTTAATCTTTTTGCATGTTTGATTGCTTTTATCATGCTAATACCCTCCAGTTCCAGACTTATTATACTGCCAACGGATGTGTGTTTATGGAACTACAATAATTACCCGAATAATTGCATGTTGCTTGCAATTTAATAAATGGTTTGGAAAAAACTTAAATGAAGGAGGTTGGCTTACTGAATTAGTTATTCATTACCTACTTTTAATTGTATCTATCTTATGCCTATTAGTGTTAATTATTATGCATTAAGAAAACTTAGTATCTAGGTACCATAGAAGTCCTGTGAAATTGTCGAAAAGAAGGGGTTATATTTGCTTTAAGTATAAGGTTAGGTTAGGTTAAAAAGATTGACAGCAAAAAACTAACACACTTACAGTCCTATTAATAAAATATTATGAATACATTGCTGATATTTTAACAGTCTTAATGGACTGGAAGCACAGCAACACTTCATCAAAGTGTAGCAACATTCCAATACGTGGGTCCCATACATGCACTGATTAATGAAAACTATGATTGTTTTAGTAAATGGTTCCATGAGATGTATCCATGTGTGTGTTAAGAAGTTATCCATCTCTTTACTGCCAAATTTGGTGATTCTAAGTTATCCGCTCGCCATTCCACATTTATGAATATGAATTACAAGTTGACAGATATGTAAGTTCTATTTCGCCGTTGTTCATCGTTTATTAATAGAAGTTCTAGAGGTTTCCTCCCTCGTTAAACCACTTTAGAAGTTTAATAATAACTTTGGCTGTCTGAGAAGATGAAGTTATCAGAAGTTTTCTTTAAACCAAAATGGGACCTCTTTGATCGCCAAAAGTTCTACCTGGAACATCCTACAATGGATGGGAAGACTTAAATTTAGTTTATTTGAGTATAATCCTATACAAAATCTGCTAAAAAATAAATCAATCCTCGATTGTAGCACTTATTGTATATGTAGACCAAGCAAATTAGACAAAAAAGGCACATTTTGATAAAAATCTAACATAGTTGAATTTTGTAGTAGAGCTTCAATTTAAAACACTGCGCAAACATTACAATATCAATTTTCTTAACATCTATTATTCTAACGAAGAAAAGTTACTTAATCTTTGTTGAGTAAAATTTTATAAGCTTCAATGTTTGCTTTTACATTTCTTCAAAAAAACTGATAGTTTTCTAGCAATTTACCGTCACTTACAAAGATAAAAGAAAAGATCTTAACCAAAATTCAGTTTTTTAAGGAAAGATTTTAAGTTTCTTGGAATGGAATTGCAGAATACAGAAGGCCTCAAGAATCGCAAGCGTCAGACTTCTCGTTTCTGCAAATCTTCTAGCAATTTTTCTAGAGCGATAAAAGTTCGCGTAGCAAGGGTGAATATTGAATTTAGCTAGTCCCTCGCCAGTTGTGAACCCTTTTGCCTCGAGAGACAAAAATAAAAATGTTGGTGCATTTGGGATTCTATTCTGAAACCTTTCGCTTAGATAGCAGTACGATACGCTTACCATTGAGCTAATTCACAATACAGAAGGACGATGTTGAAAATTAATTAGTTAATTATTTAATTTTTCACACCATTGTATAGTGGATATAAAGTTATTGGTTATATTGTATACGGAGTACATTTGAGGAGAAATCAAAACATACCCAATAAGTTTTTAGTAGCGTGACATTTGTTTTGTCTCCGTCTTGATTTTCTATACTGAAAACATTGCAATT
Source organism: Leucozona laternaria (assembly GCA_932273885.2). Lineage (NCBI taxonomy): Eukaryota > Metazoa > Arthropoda > Insecta > Diptera > Syrphidae > Leucozona > Leucozona laternaria. Next base: position 28,738,989 of record OW026368.1, on the reverse strand, counting down.
ACTTGACTAAACTGTGTGAAAATTTGCAATTTTCCCAGGCAAGAAGTTGCTACAGCATAAGTTGTTAGCGCAAGATAAGCTTCTGATAACCATACTGCTTATCTAAACCCGTCTCCTTTGCGAAAAAATTAGTGGGACAGATATATTTATTGGTTATTACCATAAGTCCGACCACTTTTATAAGAAATTTGGCTTTATTTTCACTACAGGACAGACAGTTTTTTTTTTACAAAAAAAAAAAAAAAATTTTAAAACTTCTTTAAACTTGGCATTCCAATTTACTTCGAACTGAAATACCTATAACCACAATTCTTCATATCAAAACGCAACATCCCATTATCACATTTTATTTTTTGTATTGCTTTGGTACGTTGCTACTGTCCAAAAACAATTTAGTTCCGATTTAAATAAAATAATAAAATTTACCATGAAAAAAATAAAGACCTTCGTGAAAATTAAAATTTCCCCAAAGCGAATCAAGCTTATTCAAAGATTAAACAAACACACCGGAGGATGTTCCACATCATCATAAAATCAGCTCAAAAAGCTTCAATCTAATTATTCTCACCCCTCATGGGTTGAATTTACTTCATTAGCACAAAGTAAACATTTTAGATTTTCTTCTAAAGCACTCGTACTCGTAGGTATCCGCATGTATATAGAATGTAGGTGGATAAGTCGTAGATACCCCACCTGTAAATTTGTGCTGAATTCGCTTTACATGGATTAAGTTATTATTACAAGACTATGGGCAAACCATTTAGTCGCAACTTTTCATTCATCTACTTTACCTATGTAGGAGAGATTTTTTGTGATTTTCCTTTTAATTCTTTTTAAGTGAACTTAAATAAAATAAACGTTAAGGAAATTATACAGCAAGGTGGATACCTTTTTTAACAAATTTATCTTCATCCAGGTTCAAAGGAACAAAAAATGTTTTTTTTTTTCGATTTAAGGGATCAACTTTTGTTTGCTATGTGGGCAAGGAACTGCCTTTAAGTATAAGGAGTCTTAGGCAATCTAGCCCAGCAACAAAAGCCAGAAGCGTCAATTTTAGGACTTATCCCAGGGTAAGGCTTGTATAATTGTACTGTAAGGTAACTTTGTTTTTAATTTCGTGAATTAGGTACCTACCCGCTTAGACCCATATACATATATGGGATTTACGACTTATTAGACTTGAAATGGGCTATCAAACTTTAAAAATACCAATAAATTAGCCAGCAAATGAAGTATGTACACGTTTCAATATTAGAACTTTATTACTTAATTACACAATAGACTTAAAACAGGATAGGATGAAAAAATTAGCTTAAGCTGTGCTATGAGTTGCACATGCAACTCTTAATGGTTTAAACTAATAAAGGGTGTTTTTGTTTTTGCATAGATAGTTTCACGTTATGGACCCGTGAATTGGCATCCAAGATCGTGCGATTTAACGCCGCTTAACTATTTTCTGCTATTTTCTGTGGGGATATGTGAAATCGCTGGTTTACGCCAATAATATCGAAACAATTGACTACTTTGAGGACAACATTCGCCGCGTTATTGCCGATATACGCCCACAAATGTTGGAAAAAGTCATCGAAAATTGGACCTCCAGATTAGATTACGTCCGAGCCAGCCGTGGCATGCTAGAAATCATATTTAAATTATAATGCCAGAAGGTCATCTGTCGAATAAAATAAACTTCATGTCATTTTAAAAAAATCATCTGTGTTTTATTCCATTTCAAAATTCTATACCTCTAAAAAAAAACATTATTTATGTTTAAAAAGAAAATAAAAGAAGAAAAAAGAAATTTAACTTTCCCGCCTAAACAGGGGGAATAGACCCCCCTACCGTACGATTTTTTTCTTGTCTCAACCCAACCCACAGATCTCACATCTTATGCAAATCACCCTGTATGTGGCCATAAAATACTCGTATGTATTATAATTTAAATTTTGTCTGTTCTTCTGTTCCACCCAATGAAATTCATGCGTTAGTACCTTAATAACCGTACATAAAATAATTCCTAGATTGCATAGTAACAGTCTCCAGAAAAATGTGTAAGTAGCGTGACTTATCATTTTACATAAATGTGTGCAATCGGAGTGTGTCATTATATGCGTTTTAACACTGCTGATGTAAGTTAATAAAGTTCACATTTTTAAAATGAAGATTGCATAAGGTGGTGTTACAAAAAAAAAACTTTCTCCCATAATACATTTGTTCATATTAATTGGAAATAAACAAATCAACGAACCCTTGGATATGATAAACTTTACCCTACGGAACCTTAAACATCTGATATAGATCGACAAGTGAGTGCTTAATCAAAATGTTAGTACTTGTGTTTCTGTTCTGTTAGTTCAATTTACAGTGCTTATTGGAAATCAATATTGACCTCGATTCCTGCCTCTCGTTTTAAATAGAACCATCATATACCACATTCCGCTGACCAAGTGATTTGAAATCGGGAACATATTTTCAATACCAGTATTTCGCATGTCGTTATTTTCTAAGGTCTAAGGAATATGTAACATCCAAGGATTAAACAAATGTAAAATGCACGGCTGAGTCGCACGTGTTTACTTACTCTGATGAATTTAGTTTCACTTTTTCAGAGTGAAATTAAAGTTAGACCTGAGTTAACTCACCAAATTAGATGAGTTAACTCTAGATTAACTATGAAAAGAGGCGTTTTTTGTTGTATCCTCCAAGTTTGTTAAATCAATCTACATGTATCCTCCACTGGAAAAAATTATTTCTCTTTTGCAGGAAGAAACTGAGTTTCCAGCTACTTTCAGTTTTTAGGAGAAAAGGACACAAAATAAGGGGAGTTAACAAAATCTCCAAAGTCAACGATTGAAGAGAAGTTTTTGACATTACCCTTCACACTTAACGTATAGTGTGTGTTCAAACAAGAGACTTTATAAGGAAACAACAAAAAATCTCTTGTGATATTGTTTCTTCGTGTGAATGTTACAATACAAGAGATTTTAGAAGAAATTAAAAGCAAACGTCAAAAAATCTTCAACAATTTTTTTCTTCGTGTGAAAGGGGACTTACCTTGTTTTTCTAAACTCATCAATGAAAAACTGAGTCGTTGAGAAGAACAAAAATCAATAATTTTTCACGTTGGTTGTATTGCAATATGACGTTGCCAAGTTTGTTTATTTTTAAAAAATTTTTATCTATTTTACAATTTAAATATTTACCGACTAACAGTCAACGAAAATAATCAACACTCATGCGGCGGTGAAAGTGTTGAATTCGTTCTGAGTGGGCGATTACAAGACTCACAAGCCAGAGATTCAACACGTTGGCAATTTGCGTTGATAGTCTAATCGTAGCTTAATTGATTTTTCCACTTTTTTGGAAAACTTCAAAAATTAAAATTATAATACAAAAATGTTCTCTTTTTTTGACGATTTTAAATCTTCGTTTCTCTTTTAGTTTTCTTTAAATTAGAAGCTCTTTTTAATCACTGCAATTTTTAATGAATATCAACTTTATATTCCTTTTGTCTACCCTGGATAAACTTGTTTTATAGAAGTTTGGTTTTTAAATTCTTGGCAACACTACTGTTCCTATTGACAATAAATTTGACAGCTGACAAATTTTATGTGTTAAGTAAATTTTGCCTTTTTGTCATAACTGATGTGCTGATTGTGTTTGTAATTTCATTATATGTATGGTATAATTATACATAGTTCGTATACATAATCGTTAGGAGGGTTTATTAGGAGTCTACACTATATCGACCGCCATTTTGAATTTATGGGTAACTGGTTTTTGTTAAACAACTCGATTATTTTCAACTTTCGACTAAAAATGCCCTCAACAAAAGCTGTTCAAAATTTAATTATCTACAATTGTCTTCATGATAATTTTTACTTGCCATACAATATAGATACTTTATGGCAAGTTATGGATGTGTAACAAAAATCGAACTTGAGATTTTGACATTACGACAATAGGGAAGATGACAAAAGTGGGTCTCACAAAAACGTCCGTCTGTCTGTCTGTTTGGCTACAGACTAAACGGATGGGTCTTGGTATCTAGCGGTTTTTAGACGAGTTACTAAACTTAAAACAATTTTCATTAAATTCAAAATGGCGGCAAACGCACGAATTTGCACTTGTATTTTAACATGCTGTGAAGCTGGGCATTCCGTGCAATACTTTTTGTCGTACCATCAGGAGAAGCAAACAGTAGTTCACTTCCTTTGTAAATGCTCTGCTCTGGCCAGATTGAGAGTAAAATCATTTGGAAAGGCATTTATTGAAGACCTAAACAAACTTTCTGAGATAAAGATCAATGATTTGATCGCTTTCGTTTAACTTCGACGTTAACTTCTTTACCGTATCTGTTTGACTCCTTAGACAGCATCACGTGAGCTGAAAAAGGGTGTCTAAGGGTAAAATCCTTTTAGACCCGTAAGGGAATATATCCGCAAACCCTTCCAATAAAACCACTTTCAACCCACAGGTCAATACGAGCTTATGGTATCAAAACGGCGCACTCCAGTGCTAATTGGGTCACGGAGCTAGTTTGCTCTGGGCCGCCATTTCTACCAACCTACCTACCTCAAGTTGCTGATAATTTTAAAATAAAATTCGACTTTTAAAATGCTGAATTAACTCCTTAAGACGTTTTAATCTCAAAATTAAGAACGCCGTCTGAATTGCTGATAGAAATATGAATTTATGATAATTTTTTTTAAAATCGTTTTTTCTTAAAAATTATTTGCTTTGACTTGAAAAGAATTTTTGAATACAATTTTTTTTGTTACTTTGGTGTGGGCCTAGTTTTAGATTTAAATTTGACTTATTCTTCAATTAAACTTTCTTTGTGTGCAAAATGTACCTTAGACAAATGTACTTTAAATCAAGTTTTTTTTTTCTAGTAGCTAAAGAAGCGGTATGAAGATATTCCAATCTAGGAGTGCAAAAAGCTGTTTTGGCTATATTTGAGATTAATTAGAGAATTTGTGTGTTAACAATCGTGTTAGAATGACATTTAATGAACGATTTAAAACCTACAAAAAAAAGATGTTTTATTTCTAATTGAATCCTGTAAACCTACACTGGTATCAATGTTTTTTCTTCCAATCTCGGAATGTTAGAGACCCGAACTTGACCTAACTATATAGCTAGAGAAGGAGATACAAAACCCTGTTGTTGTGTGTGATGTTTGTTTTCTTTTTTTTCGCATCGTTAGATCCAGTACATCTGTAGGTATATTATTCTTGTATCGTGTATCTCAGCACATATATGCCATATCGAGGCCACAAAATGAATGTAGGTGACTGTATATTTTTTTCCTGTTTGCTTAAAGCCGATTCAATGGAACGAGGTTTAACAACTTGTATCATGTGTTCCGGATGGTTTGTTCATCGTAAATACCATTATTGGTATTCATGTTTCATGCGATGAACCGTGAATAACCGAACGTTGCAATAACCTTTATGCAATGGAGCTGGTGATGGCTGATGGATGTGCTTGTACAATGTGCACATGCAAACAAAACACTCACATCACAGAAAAAGTACCAACAAACTCGTATACCAACTAATTTTTCATCTCTCCTAATTATTGTTCGTATCTTCTGGGATGTAAAGTTTGGATAATACAATTTTTGTGTGCAAAGTTATTTTTATGTATCGCATGTGTATGATAGAAATGGGAGCATGAGCGAAGCAGCTTATTGTCTTCTTATAAATTTTGATAAACTCTTCTCGATAAATGGTGTTTGGAACATTTGAACAAGCTTAATGGGAAACTAGTTTCATAAATTTGATTTAATTTTAACGGCTTAGATTCAAGTAATTGATTGGATTTCTTTAACGGAGTTTTTGATGTGTAAACATCTATGCCGACAGTAGAGTGAAATAAAAACGTGGAATTTCCTCTGTGCAAGGTTACGAAGGAGCACGTTACGTTGTAGCACGTTACGTTGTAGCACGTTACGTTGCAGCAGGTTACGTTGCAGCACGTTACGTTACGAACATCTACTCTGCCACCTTTCGGCTGCTAATTTGTTTTTTTTTGTGCCAGCGACCGAAAGTAAATTGGTTTGGACCGACGATTAGATTAATATTTTATCGCAACAAATATGTATTTAACGATACATTTTAACACTTATTTTTATATTTTAATTCTTTTATTTTTAATAATTGCCAGAGCCAAATGGACGCGACACTAGAAACTAGAAAGAAAACAAAATAAAAAAAAAAAATAATAACAGTCAGCTGTACTGATTCACAATTGACATAAGTCAATAATGGCTGTAGGTATGGTAGGATATCGGGTGCGTTCAGTGATAAAATCTAAACTTTAATTCTCGTTTACATATACTGCGTTTAAACGATGCAATTTCTTCTTGCAAATTATAAGCACATTGGCGATGGACGTAGTACACAGCATTGCTGAGGTTGAACAAAGTGCAGGGAGTTATCACTCTTCTTTCTGCTTTTGAGTGTGTTTAATTTTCATTCGTATTCCACTCAGAAAACTTTGCTTAAACAAGTGGAGTAAAGAGTCCAGAGAAATTATACTAGCCGTGTTTTTTTGCAAAGCCCCGAGGAAATTGGTCGAAAAAAATGACGTTCCCTAGGCGGTTCGCTGCGGTGTCAATCGATTGAAACTGTGATTTTAGTGATTTCCACTGACAACTGCAACTATAAATATATAATTTGCCGGCTATCTTTCAAAATATAAAGTGACATTAATTGGGTGTTCGTTCAGTATGAAATTAAGACTGAACTTTGCGTAAGTTTTACTCGATGGAAAGATGAAGTTGCATAAGCGCCGTTGACAGTTCTAAGTGGATATTTTAATTTATCAACTATCTGTCAAGCCATTAAGTGTCAAATTTCTTTGAAGCAGTTGCGCCACTGGGTATTTCGCTGCCGTTCTTTCAACTCTAGACTTTTAAGCACTTCCTACAGTAGGGTAATGCAGTGTTAATAATTCAATATGGCCATGATTCTTTTGAGTACGTTCAGTAACAAAATTAGGCACTTGGACAAACGCTGATATTTACACATATTAACCGTGAGTCCCGGCACTTACACATTTTTTTTTGCTGACTTTGGGATCGACACTGGAGACGCTGACGAGCTTACCTCAGCCTCAATAAAAAAAAAAAAAATAAAAGCACCACAATGTAATCTAGAACGGGTAAAACGGGTAAAACGCGTAATTTTCTCAAAACTGTGTCCTTAGTTCTGATTAAACCACGGTAGCTATTATATTTTAGGCTATGCATTACGGGCTTATGAATAAGAAATTCACATTACCGAAATGAGGATTTCACATTTTTTGAGAAAATTGCCTTTCTTTTTGTATGATTCCCGTACATCTATAGTTATTTGTTCCAATTTAAAAAATAGGTACTTTTAAGAAGTTCAGATAATAAAGTGTTCCAAATTTGTACGAAAGTTTTTTTTTTCAAAAATCGAAAAATCAATGAAGAAACAAATTTATTTTATTCGACTTTTGACTTATTTTGATACCGTGTCTGTTGAACAACGTCTTTCTATTGACACACCTTCCTTACACTCCCACAAATCTTAACTTTGTTAAAGCTTTGAACCACAAGAGAAAGTTCGTGGGATTCAGTCATGCATTCCATTTAAAATTGTTTTTTTAAATGAAAAGAGTTGATAAATAATCCTATGCATCATCTTTGATTTATACTTTTTTTTTTTCATTGTTATTTATGTATAGGAACAATAACAGTGTCTAGCCTATAATATTCAATTGAATATTTTACATCAATTTTGTGATAATATTTTCGATGATATCAGAATATGTATTCTGAAAATATATTTTATTTATGACTTCAGATGCTGTGATTATAGATTTGTAAATTTATGGAAAATTCATTATGCTTAGTTGACATAAGTTAACAGTGCTGTGGGAACGAATTTGGGTTCTTATTTTTTAAATCTACTTTTCAATAAAAAGTACTTAGACATACATATTCTGAAACACTATTTATTTTTTGGAATTCATAGACATTTGAGATATTAAGTTTGAACTTTTGTATTATATTTTTTTTTTTAAACAGTTTCTTACTTGCTTTATTTAGGTTAGTTTTAAAACAGTGTTTTTCTTATTCAATTATGGGTTCAACCAAATTGTCGTTTTTCGTAATATGTTCTTGCTCATATATTTATTTAACTTAGAGCCGATTTTCCATTTTTCAATCATCAGTTAAGCAGTCTTTTAACTATCAGATCAGAGGAATAAATAGGAAAAAATGTTTGTTGATTCATCTGAAGAAATGGAATTATAACGGTAGTTAAACCAAACATACGGCTTCAGAATAAATAATTTGGTATCGATGTTAAGTTAATATTACATAGACGTATTTTATTGGGAGTTTTATGGCAACACATAAAGAATGAAAAGGTTTTCATGAACATGGTTGCATCTCTTTTTGCTGCCATTTATCTGCAATTTTATAATATAAGTCTTCATAAGAATTCTTAAGATCTCTCACTTGAAAAAGAAGTTTGACAATTTGTCTACACACGTCACTGTATATAAGAGATTAATGTGTCTAACACAGCTGCGGCAAACTGTTTGAAATTATATTCCCTACTTTATTTAACTTATGTCCTTGAGCCATCAAAGTATTTATTTGAGCTTAAAATGTTGTTTGAAATTAGATGCTCGAATTTAGATGACATGAGTTATTCATTGTCTCAAAGAGTTATCGCATAATATTGTATGGTTTGCAATAAAAAAAATCAAAAAAAAAACTAAGATGAGACATGAATAATATAAGCTTCTTAATATCTATACAGACGTACGGTGACTTCTATTGAAAATCAATTTAATCAAATTATAAGAAAAGTGAATCAACTGTTACAATCGTAATGGGCATAAACATAAAATAAGGACGAAATTTCAAAATTTAATAAAATCAAAAAAAGTACGTATACGCCCGAGTGTACGCTAATCATGTCTACATTAGACATATTTAAAATAAAATGAATGGTAGAAGCAAATGAACTTGTTCTTATGGTTAAAAGCGTTTGCATATATTTAAGCATTAAAGAACTTTTTAAGCATTAAAGAAGTACATATGTAAATGCGATAATCGTTTACAAATAAATTTCATCAATATTATGGAAAAAGCATGAACAAAATTGAAAAGTACTAATAAAGTTATAAAAATTAAACTTTTGTAAATATTTGGACAACAATATTGTTTGAAATAGGAAGAGGACTACCTCTTTGAGAAATTGGACAGAAATCAGTTGATAAAAATGGCTATTGAACAGATATACAGAAAAAGCCCGAAAATAAATCAATTTTCTCAATAAAATAAAACTTCAAAATGCAGCGCTAATGGCTCTTGAATTCACAGAATAGGTTATCGTGAATATGTCAACATTTTGACTCTGACACGTGAAACCCACCGCGCCACCTCCTTATTATCAGTTTCGTCTGATGAGTAATTGGTACTCCTTTATCGGTTTTGTTACATTTTAAATCACGAAAAAAAAAAATACCGAAAACGCATTAATACTAGGAAAACATTTAAATATTCACAATTTAATGATTATTATTAATTATTTTGTTGAATTTTTGATGAGTCAAAACTATTTTGTCTGCAAAGTTGGAATAGCTGGTGATTGACACATAAGTCGTGTTTCTTGAAAGAGCGAATAGGCAGCTCAGCAGATTTTTACACACAAACAATAACAAAATTAAGAGTGAATATAATTTTGGTCAGTTATCAGAGTGAACATAGAGTTGATATAAATTGTTGAGATGTTTATAGATGGCGTTGAATTCGGTTACAAAAAAGTATTCGTATCCGAATAGTTAGTAGCCATAGATTTTTTTACTAACAATAATGGTATATGTTCTTAAATGCATCCCGGTTAAAAAAAAGTTGGCTGTATATACCTACTTTTTTTCAGACAAGCATATTATGTAAGGCATTTCAATTTGAAATAAAAATTCAATTTTATACGAAACTTGACATTGCTTGACAGATAAGGGACAAACTTTATTTTGACAAATATTTCGTAATGAAAGCTCTAAAATTGCCCTTTTCAAAAAATTATATCTAAAATTTTTTGGATTTTTTTGAGGTTTTTTAATCTATCGACATCGAAGACATCTTTCATTTGACAGTTTATTACACGACTAATAGGCAACAAACAGCAGAAAGTTCTACAGTTGCATTTTCCCGAAACAAAAAAAAAACTCAAAAATTCAGATTTTTAGAGATTTTTTAATCCATTGACATCGTGGGGATCCTTTAATGGAATTTGACAGTTGATATAGCTTGACAGAAACGAGACAAATTATATTTGATCGTATCGAGAATATTTTGCTACAAATGTCAACCAATTGCCCTGAAAAAGCATTTTTTCGGAGCAGAAAATAAAATGGAAAAATGTTCGATTTTTTCAGAGGTTTCTTAATCCATCGTCATCGTAGAAACCCGTCAATGGAATTTGACAGTTGATAGTTTGACAGATAGGGGACATACAATATTCAATCGTATCAAGAATATTTCGTTTCAAATGTCAACCAATTGCCCTGAAAATGCATATATTTGCTATTTTGATAGTTTTTAAACGCAAAGTTTGTTAAGGAAAGATTTAATTTGCGGATGATAAAACTGTCGAATAACAAGTCAAAACTTTACTCAGACATTGTAAAACAAACTTTTAAGATTTTAAACTAATGAAGAGCTTGAAATTTACGTGAAATTTGCAACCTAAAAAAATTTTACTTTAAATTTTGACTACGTTTTTGGAGATCTCCGTTATCGTAATGTAGGTTTAATTAAAAATTCGTATATTTTTGTTTTTAAGTTAAAATACGAATTTCTAGTTTTTCAGTGCTAAGTTAAATCGGAGTTAGTTTATCCTCGAAATACATAAATATATTAAAACCAAGTTAACTCATGAAGCAGTTAAGCGGAGGATAAAATGTAAATTTAAGGTAGATAAGGTTAAATTTTGTATTTTGTCATCCATTTTTGTACACAATCCATGAAACTATCTTCATGTCAGGAATGTTATTTTATTTATTTGGAAGAAATTAACGAAACGGGTCGATTAAAACCTTCATTTTAATTTTTTTTTTTATTTTCTTAGCACCCATTAACACCACAGTAGTACGTGCCGCACTGAGTTAAAAGTTTGCACAGCATCGATGCACTTGCATCAGGAGAACTTCTACTGTACTTGTATGTGAAATTTTCTTTGGCTCTCATGAAGAAAAGTTTTTTTTTTATTTTTTTTTGTAAGAAAATGTAGGTGATAGTCTTTAAAAATTCACTTCAGTCATTCTGTCAACCAATAAAAAGTTTTAATAGTCTTAAGTTAGTTTAATTAGTGAAGCTTGTGGGATGAAATTTTATTTTTTAACGGTGCTATGAGAAATTTAATTTTCATCTCATCCATTCTAATTATAAGTGTTCTATTTTATAAGAAGATTGAAGATGAAGGATAAATATTTTAAAAGAGCTAAAAATTCATTCTTCTGATCGTTCTAGTCAACCGACTTCCTTGAATAAGTACCTACTTCAAAGTTTGTAATTAACTATAATTTTAAATAAGATTCTGTCACAAATATTTTCATATTTTATGAAATCTAAATAAATACATAAAATAAATTAGTTTTTTTTATTTGTACGAGTATAACTCGGTGGAACATCATCCAATTTGCATAAGGACACACACTACAGAGCTGAAAATTGAGTTGTGCTGTGCAAGCGGCAAAGTTAAACTACCCCTTTTGGCAGCGCCACAGCCATTGTGGTCGCACACATCCAACAATACAACGGCTGCTTTCAAATAACGTCATTTGGAGCCACTTTAATCCATGAAAGTGACCCTTGAGGTAATGTCACTGTTTTATCGTTATTTCTTTAAATCATGTTTTAGTGAAATAGCCAGCAGCATTTCTCTTTTCAAACAATTTCAAAGTAATACTCGCTCCGCCAGAAATGCTAATCAGTCTACCCTTGAGCCTAATTCCGGACGTACCGTTAAGTACAGAGATTCCTTATCAAACTCTGTTTTTCCTTCCCATTTCAATATCCATCTAAAATAAATGTACATTGTTTTCTCCTATTTAATGCTTGCACAAAATTTGGTTAAGTTACACCATTTATAACTCAAGAACGGCTGGGCCAATTTTAATGATCTCTGATTTATCGTCTCAGCCCTGAATAGCAGACAAAAATATCGGAAAAATTCACTTTGTTGGGTATCCGTTTGAAAAAACTCTATCTACGCTTAGAAGGTTATACTTAGGAATGGGCTAAAGGATTTTTTTTTTAATTTTGCTACTTTTAGGGTGAAATCGGGTAACAATATAAAAAATGTCCGGTTTAAGATTCTTCATTGTTTGATAGGTTTTTTTTTTAGGGAAATGGCTTTAGTGATTCTCTTTTTCAAGATTTGTTAGATGTAAACAATGTATCCTATTTAAAAATTTCTTTGTGTTTCTTAAAGTTTATTTAAAAAAAAAATACTATTTATGGAGTGAAATAGGATAAAAATAAAACAGTAGTTTTCGAATACAAACATTCTTCATGTATTGGGAAAGCAATAAAGTTTGAACTTAGAGGATCATATTTTATAAATTTATGAAAGGCTAAATTTGTAAAAATATGATCTTCTAAGTCCAAACACACTTGAAGTGGGCTTAAACCCAGAAAGTAAAGGGTTTTCCAATAAAAGGTGTTATTTTGATATTCAAAGAAAAATGGCATTTTTTGAGATAAACTATCGGGTGTTTATTTCATTATAAAGAGGAAGGTACGCCGTTAATAATGGAACACAACATCAGCCAAATGGCCGCCACGACCAAGCTTACAGGACCATATCCTTTTCATGAAATTTTCCATAACCAAATCGCAAAGTGGCTGCCCTATGTCCTCAATAGCCTCACGAATTCCATCTTTGAGGTCTTGAATCGACGCTGGGCTGTTGGCGTAGACCTTATCTTTCACGTGGCCCCAAAGGAAGAAGTAGCAAGGTGTTAAATCACAAGATCTCGGTGGCCAATTGTGATCACCTCTTCGAGAGATAACACGGTCCGGAAACTTTTCCCGTAAAAGATCGATGGTTTCATTGCTTGTGTGGCACGTACCGCCGTCTTGTTGAAAGTAAAAGTTGTCCAGATCAATACCATCCAATTCCGGCCATACAAAATCATTAATCATCTCTCGATAGCGCAATCCATTGACCGTAACTGTTGCTCCAGCCTCATTTTCGAAAAAGTAAGGTCCAATGACGCCGCCGGACCATAAACCGCACCAAACAGTCACGCTTTGAGGATGGAGAGGCTTTTTAACAATAACTCTTGGGTTTTCCGAGCCCCAGATGCGACAGTTTTGCTTGTTGACGTAGCCTCCGAGGTGGAAATGGGCCTCATCAGTCAAGATGATTTTTCGATGAAATTCCGGATCATTTTCATGCATTTCAAGGACCCAATCAGCAAAGACTAGACGTTGTTGATGATCAGCCGGCTTGAGTTCTTGTCTTTATGCAAAATACGGTGTAATGACGTTTGTGGAATGCCTAATTCCAAAGAACGACGAGGAATGGACAAACCTGGGTTTTCTTCAACACTTTGGGCTACAACAGCAATATTCTCAGTTGTTCTTGAGCGACGTGCACGGGTTTTATTCTTCACATCACTAACTTGTCCCAACAGCTCGAATTTGTCCACCAATTTCTGTATTGCGGTCCGAAAAGGTGCTTCACGACGACCCAAAAATGTTTTAGTTTTACGAACCGTCTCTGCCAAATTTTCACCATTTTTATAGTGAATTTTAATAATTTCAATGCGTTGTTGAAGCGTGTATCGTTCCATTTTTATTAATGGCGTAGTTTCTACTTGTCAAATGTCAAAAAATGACAGCTTCAAAAGTGACAGCTACCGAAATAGCGGGCTATTCAAAATAACACCTCTTATTGGAAAACCCTTTAGTACATATTCGATTACAATAAGTCAAAAAATAATAATTTCTCTTGTAATTTTTATGAGAAGCTTAGGTTTGTCTAACCGTGCGAAGCCAGGCGGGCCAACTAGTAACATTTAAAAAGAAGTCATACTCCCTTGAATTCGTTATCAGACTAACATTTCCATTTGTCCGAAGAGAAAGAACAACTTAAATTGTATTCAGTCGCTCCACTTAAACAGAAGAATTTTTCTTTTCAAATTTTCTTCATATTCTTAATATTATTAGAAAGGACAACTAACAGCGCATCAGAAATAATAGAAAATATACTTCGCTTTGTACCTTAATATCTCCATTCGGTTTTTCTTCGAAGAATGTTCTCACAAGATTAAATAAAATGGTATCCATTCTCGTTCATATTCAAATGGTTAATTAATGAAGTTTAAATGTCAATAAATGACAGCGCCGATAGAACAGTTCAGAAAATGGTAAAGAAGTTCAGGAATCGATAATAAAGTTCATTTGGGGAATTTAATAATTGAAATTAACGCGAACTCAAATTCACAGCGAATTCAGCAAACTCGCCGGGAGTTAAATATCGCGAATTCCATAATTAATAAATAAATAAGTTCTTTCAGATTTATATCCTTAGAAATTCAAATAATGAACTCAATCAGCGCTTTTTTAATTTTTCGTGCAGTGACCTGAAATCTGTTATTTCGGAGTTGTGCCAGTTAGAACGATATTGAAGAATTGTATCCTCTTCTTAAAATTAATATATTTTATTTAAAGTGCCATCAATTCTATCAGCAGACTCCTTTTAGTGATGCCAATTCTAATATGTTCATTTTTAATTAAAAAAAAATCTCTTTACTTCACTCACTGAGAAGCATTTTTATTAACCCACACAAGTTTGTTGTTATTAAATATTATTTGCATAAATTAATCAAACTTTGATTAATTTTTGTAGTTTTAAATTTTCCATTTCATTTAACTTTTCAATGCAATTACTGTTGGTAGAGCAAACATTTCTCAAACCCATCATTAGATTTTTTGAGAGGTTTAAAACTTTTTTAAAAAAAAAAACACAAAAAATTCGAAAAAATGAATGAAATATTTATTTGAATCGAATGTTTAAAGATAATTTCATGCAAATGTTGACCGCGGCTGCGTCTCAGGTAGCCCATCCGCTGAGTCCAATTTTGGCATACTCTTTCACACATATCGGCCGGTATCTCACGAATGAATGCATGGATGTTGGCTTCCAGTGCGTCAATCGAAGCGGGCTTGTCCCTATAGACATTAGCCTTGACATACCCCCACAAAAAATAATCTAATGGTGTCAAATCGCACGATCTAGGCGGCCAATTGACCGGTCCGAAACGTGAAATTAACTGTTCACCAAACTCGCCTCGCAATTGCGCCATTGTTTCGCGTGCGGTGTGGCATGTGGCACCGTCTTGTTGAAACCACATATCATGCAAGTCAAGAACTTCCATTTCGGGCAAAAAAAAGTTTGTTATCATCGCTCGGTAGCGTTCACCATTGACAGTAACGCTGCGATTCACATCATATTTGAAGAAATAGGCCCAATAATGCCGCCGGCCCGTAAACCGCACCAAACAGTGGCTTTTTCGGGATGCATTGGTAGCTGTTGCCATGCTTCTGGCTGATCTTCACTCCAAATGCGGCAATTTTGCTTATTTACGTACCCATTCAACCAAAAATGAGCCTCATCGCTGAACACAAGCAGCGCGCGATGAACATTTCGAACCGAGCACGAATTTTGATAGTAAAATTCAATAATTTGCAAGCGTTGTTCATTTGTAAGACGATCCATGGTTAAATTGCAAACCAAACTGAAGCTGTTTGACAGTGACACAAGGTACTAAACACACGTCAGCTGTCAAAACCAGTGTTGCCAAAACCAAACCAGCTAAAAAATCACCCGTTATTTCACCAACTTCAATGTGTCTGCTGCAATAAATCAACTCAACTCTAAATTCAATGGATCCTGATGCGTATGGATGTTTCTGTATATACTCGTGCAGGGTGGACGGGCATATTATTATATGGACAACCGAAATGTCTGGGTTAAGAACTTTGAACGAAGGGAAGAAATGCCAAACTGTCGAGGATAAAGTTTCTCCTCAAGTTAAGAGATAACTTTTGCGGTTGTTAAGTTATAAGTTTGAGTATAAGGAAATGACAAAGTTGGCATTGCTAATTTGGAATCGAAAGGTTAGAAAATGTTGTGGTTGTGGTAGTATACAGACATCAAGTGAACTTGAACATTGAATAAAATAAATCGATATTTCGATGCGATTGGAGACAAATAGCTATGAATTTGAATAGCATGCAATAGAGGCTATATAAACGAACTCATATATTGAGGAAATACAAAATGATTGATATAATTATGTAATTTGATCGATATATCAGATTGAAATAAAAGAAAAAAAAGATACATACTTACTTACTCGAATCAATATTAAATTGAAGTTAGAAACAGCTGCAGTTTTGAAGCTTTGAGTAATATTCTTATTTGCTCTATAAGACAAGTTCATATTTGTTTTGTGGAGAAATATAATATTCAAGGACTTAACCAAATATTATAAAACGTATATACGCGAGAAGTCAAAAATGTCGTTTTCGCCCAGGGCCAGCCCCAGCCAAACTTGCGCCCTGTGCAAAATTTGTAGAAAGCTCCCCTTTTTTATATTAGCATACATACGTACAAACACCGATAAACATGCATAAGACTTTTCCACATTACTCAGGAACTAGACGTTCAATGCGTAGGTCTAGTGGGATCTTTAATTTTACAATATTTTGAGTTAAATTCTCCTTGAATGCAACAATCAAAGTGAAGTTCGTAAGTGTGCACGGAATAACTTAGCACAGTTGTGGTGGCTGATGTTATTGTAGGATTATTTGAATAAGTTTTTTTGGTTAAAATGCAAATGGCAGTACATATTTCAGATCAGATTATATTTTGTTACTCCTGGTAATGCGCCCCCAGAATCCTGCGGCCTGCACATATTGCACATATGGTTGATCCGGCCCTGTTTTCACCATACCATCCATCGCATCCGGCCAGCGTGTTGGTTTGTGTGCCTGTGGCCTGTGCGTCCACTGGAAATTGAGCTAGAGCCTTAACAGGTTGGGCCAATAAGCTTCAAATTTGGTACAGAGCATTTTTATGTGATTCCCTAAAGAAGAAATTTGAATTTTTGTTTTAGTTCATCTAGAATATGGTGGTGGTTGCCATACAATAATTTTTTTTTTATTTTCTCAAAAATGACTGTAACGAATTTAATTGATTTGATTATGATATACAAATAAAAATGAAAATTAGTACGAATTTTTAAAATTAAAATCTTTATTTCTATAACATCAAAGCAATGCGTTTCGGATTTTTGTTCATCCATCGTCGGGCTAAATTTGTCGACTTGAATTTGATTAAAATTTATTCCTGTAACGACCAAAGTACATAAACCAAACAATTTTGAAAACCGCAATCGATTCCGAGGCTTGATTGAAATTTTTGAACAGAAATTCATTAAAGTCGCGTAAAATCACTTGGATGAAAATATTTCCAGAACCAGATCTTTTAAAAGCTTTTGGTTCATGGTACCTCAATGAATTGAAAAGACCTTTCCTTTGATGTATAGCTTGAAGAGTATTGGAAATATTTTTGAAAAAAAATCAAAAACCAACAAAAGATTTATAAAAATGATAACATCGTTGGAATAGTCTGTTAATTTCAATTGCATTCCTACTCACAAGAGGCTTTGTTGCGGAAATATTGCCATACAAAGACTTTTTAAGGGTTTAAATAGAAGTGCAGTAATATAACTTTGGATGCGAATATTTCGAGAACCAAACGTCGGAGAATAGTAGTAGTATAGTATTAGTAATGTGTTTTATTTTAACAATGTAGAATTTTGTTTTTACATTTTCACAATATCAAAGCATTCGCTATTTCCGTCAGCCCGAAAAAAAGAGTATATCTAAACATAATTTAAATTTATTTACATATTTTGATTGAAAAGGCTCATTTACAGTGACTTTGATGGATTACAAAATTAAGAATTTATATATTAATAGGTACATAGTTTTTTTTTTTTTTTTTAAATGCAACTTCAGCGAAAAAATATAAAGTTGCGGAACACCAGTCTCCAGTCTAAGTGCAGTGGGGGAGTTTTCAGGAAGAAAAAATATTTTTTTTATTGAAGTATCTTAACAGTTTCTCCACCTCTTCATATTGAAGAAAACCCATACCCATACTTATTGTCCGGCATAGCATATAATCGACCTCATCACAGCTTCAAAAAGTTCAATTTGGCGCTTGAGGCTATATGTTTCTTCTCTAGCACTCCCTTCCAGTTACAATTGATGGCTCTTTTCGATTCATTTAGCTTTCCCTGAAGATGTTTTTAAACGGAAGCTGAGGGGTTATGATAACACCAAGGTACTTACTTATATGCCTTTACCATCAACTCAAGTGGGACATAATCCCAGGTCCATTTCTCTTCTCTAGCGTATCTCCCTATTCCATTTCGGAAGATCATTACTTTTAATTTGCTGGTATTGACTGTGAGGCTCCAGAGATCGCAGCATAATCGCAGCTTATTTATCATCATTTGCAGCATTTGTATCCGCTTTTCCGCTAGTATGACGATATCGTCTGCTTACATTAATGCTTTAATGTTTACACCCACAAACGTTATTCCTCCAGGGAGAACCAATAGGATGTCATCCAGAAAAAGGGAAAACAGAAGCGGGCTAAGTAGGCAGCTTTGTTTGACACCGTTAGACGTTTGAAATCAATTTGATCCTTCGTTCCCGTCCCATACCGCAGTCATATTATTTTCGTAGAGCTGTTTTAATACATTAAACATTTTTGATGATATTTCTAGACAGCCTTAGCTTGTAAAAAAGAGCGTTTCTATCAATTGAGTCGAAAGCCGCTTTGAAATCGACGAAAAACGCGTGCAACTTATTTCCCTTGTCTAAAAGATCTGGAAATGCATTTATGTTATAGAGAGAAAATATGATCAACAGTCGAATATTCTCTCCTGAAGCCAGCTTGATACTCGCTGAGTAGTTCGTTTTGCTTTGTCCAGTTTGAAAGTCTGTCAAGAATGACTCCGGTAAAGAATATTTTGGTTATCGGTTTTGAAAAAGTCTTTCGATAATATGTAAAATTATATTTCAGTTTTTAGGCAACATTTCACAAAAACGACATCCCAGGTTTTTTTTTTGAAAAAATGGTCTTATTTTTCCGTCATTCCCTTATATCTTTTAAATGTTTGAACTAATTTTGTAACTATCTTGCAGTCTGGTTTTTCCAAATATTTAAAACAATAATTTTTAAAAACAACATTTTTAAACAAACAAAAATCAACTAAAATTCCATTTTTAAAGTAGTTTTGATTTTCGTTTAACATTTTTTCATTAAGAAAGTCAATAATTTAAATTTAATTAAAACCCTGAACATGAGTCTTCATTATTAGGTTGCTTAATTAAAGTTTTTAACCACAAGAGCAAGTTTGTGCGATCTAACTGTCCATTAAATGTTACTTTGTCAATGAGGAGACTGTACCTTAAAGCAGTCTATACGTCAGCCTGAAATAAATTAAATAATTAGAACAGACAATACTAGTTTCAGTTTTTTATTTTAGATCTGGACTCGATGACAATCTTAATACAACTGACCGCTTATCTTGAATCAGTTTAATGTTCTTACATTGTACATAAATGATCAGATCTTGCTATGACAAACTAGCGGCTTATTCTCTATTTACATTATACATAGGTTACGTTAAAGTATTAAGTACAGTGGAGTGCGAAAGTTTCGCTACAGTCAAACTTAAAAAAATTTCGCCACACCTTAGCCTCTACCTATGCTTTTTAAAAATGAATGTCTAGTCTTAATAAACAGATATGAATATTATGGCGTTTTGTTGCAGGATCTTAAACATTCTAAACATTTCAATAGAAAACATAGAGATATTTCCATAAAAGGTATCAAGAACGAACATTGCTACAAATAAATATAGATCAAAAACTCCTCTTATTTTAAAAGCAGATATTTTTGTTTGCCACTAGACTCCACACAACTAGGTACCAATTCAACAATCATTTCAAGTTGTTTAAATAGTCTTTAAATGCATTCACCCTCGTAGAGCATACGGCATTAATATTCACCAGGTATATAGACTTGATATATAGAAGCTTTAACAAGAGAATATTTTACCTCTGGTATGACACACTTTTCTCTATGATATTTGAAAGTCGAAACGTAATTTTCGTCTCGAGCCCACTCGAATGAAACACCAAGGACTTGTGAATATGACAGCAACAAAGGATATTTGGTTTATAGTCAATTCGTTGCTGACGGTTTTGTGGCTTTTTTTTTGTGTTGTGTGATTGTGTGAATTCACATAAATGGATGACTGATCCAGGCGTATATTTGCCGATGCCTTTTTTTGTCGTATAATTTTAAAGCCGATGTTGTGATAGACACTGAAATAAGGACTAAATTAATTGTTTGTGCAAAGGGAACTAATTATTCATATAACATTTAAATCAGGCAGGAGCTTGCTCTTCTTAAAAATGTTTCCCGCTACAAGAACAATAAATCTCGTTAGTAATTCTGGATACAATTCAAGTAAGAAGTGATAAGCTAAAAAACTTTAAGATTGACAAAGGTTTGAAATTAACAATAGAAGAAGTTTGGTTAAATACACATATTAATTTCATTCAAGAGATCCTTAGCTTTAATATCCTTTTGAACTTCGTTGTCAATTGTTGCTGAATATTTCTTCAAACTGTTCACAGTCTTTTAACTTCACCTTCTTTGAAATAGGTTTCGGAAAGGAAACCAAAATTTTGGCTGAGAAATTGATGGTGCGCAAAGCGCTCATCGAGACAATTTAGCGTAACTTTGATAAAATCAGCTTTAAATATCAATTTTGGATAGATTGATTGAGATATACAAAAATTAAGATATACTTAATATGCATTTGCAATAATTGTAAAGGTTTTTTTTTTAAAACGTGGGGTTTTCAATCTGGCAATACTTTTTTTCGGAGTTGGTCTTTTTGACAGCTGTTACTTGATTTATACTGAGTTTGATTTGCCATTTCATAATAAATAGATTTACTCCTGAACAATGTTTTCAAATCGTGCAAATTTATTATTAAAATATTGGTTCGGTTCGGGAGACGCATCGCGCGCTGCGTCCAATATTCGGTCGACATAATCGCTAAACCGCATAAATTCGAGCAACCATGGATCGGTTTTCACCACTTTTATTCTATAGTGGATAATGCGCATCCTCAGAGACGCCGTACAGGTCACACCGAAGACGATATGGCGGCTATGGAGCAGAGTATCGAAGAAGACCCGAATGAATCCATCCGCCATAGCGCGCAAAAATTGGAGCTGTTGAAAATTGTGCCTCTCGGCTGGAATTTATTCGAGCCAGCCGCTCAGGCCACTGGCTTTTTAAGGGCTAATGTTGAATGTGAACCACACCTAAACGTCAAGTTTTTTTCTGTATTTCATTTGACATTTCTCAATTTCAGATTAACTCATGAACCATGGAAAGATACACAATCGAGCAACGTGTTAAAGATATTCAGGCTTATTATGAAAATGGGCGTTCAAATGAAAATGCATATCGTGCACATCATCTTCAGTGATGAGGCATATTTTCACCTCAGTGGATTCGTCAATAAGCAGAATTGCCGCATTTGGGCGAATGATAATCGAAGAGTGATTATCGAAAAACCAATGCACCCACAAAGAGTGACTGTTTGGTGCGGTTTATGGGCTGGCGGCATCATCGGGCGGTATTTTTTCCAAAATAAGGCCGGTCAGGCAGTTACTGTGAATGGTGTTCGCTATCGTGAGATGATAACGAACTTTTTATGGCCCGAATTGGAAGATATGGATGTAGACGATATGTGGTTTCAACAGGACGGTGCCACTTGCCACAGCACACAACTAACAAAACAATGGCTCTTTTGCGCGACAAATTCAATGGCAGTGTTATCTCACGTGGTGGCTATGTCAATTGGCCCCCAAGATCATGTGATTTGACACCGTTGGACTTCTTTCTTTGGGGTTATTTGAAAGAAAAGGTGTACATCGATAAGCCAGCAACAATTCAAAAGCTAAAGGATGAGATAATTCGGCACATTAACGGCTTATAACCTCAATTATGCCTCAGCGTCTTCGAAAATTTGGACCATCGGATGGAGGTGTGACGCCGAGGCCGCGGCGGCCATTTAAATTTAACCACCCTTTAGAACGGACAACAAATAAGAACGAAAAAAATTACAGGGAAGTAGTTATTTAAAATTGTAATAGACGGATGTGTTACCCTTTTTCGGCTTTGAAATTATTGTACTGATTTGAGCGCCCTAGTTAAAGTGCCGCCACAGGTAATCGCCTGTTTTGCCCTTCAGGCAGGTTTGGCACCGCTGGCGCTTAAGCTTTTATGTTGAACTTAAATATTTAAGTTTCGTTTTAGCAAGTGAGCCTTCGGGTAGTTCTTTTTCGAAAATTATAATTTTATAAATTTTGACATAAGGCTAAATTGTAACAGTTGGTGTTATGACACTTTTGTTGGGTATGCAACAAAAATGGTCACATCCTTAACACAACTTAAATGGATTTTCTAGTTCAACCGCGTATTTTTAAAAGTTAGTATTTCTTTTAAAGACATCATGCGTGTATTCTATTGATTACAAGTATTTTGTTTGTATTGATTTAGAAATAATTACAATAATTTAGAAATATATACAAATATTTTGAAAAAGTAAAGTCTTGTTTCTGCTATCGTAACAGAACTATAACTATTCCCTTAAAGAGCATGAACGCGTGACTCAATCTTAAATTTTATTTTCATTCATTAAATTAAAAAAAAAAAAAATATCTACATATATGTATAAAATGTTGTTACAACATATGATCCTACACCTTTGTTTATTCAAAGCAATTCATGGGAAATAGCGATGCACAAGGTTTTGTCTTATTTTCCTTTTATATTTTTTTTTTCCTATTTGCACCTCTGATGCTGGCTTTTAAAAAGTAAACTTTTTAATACATTGTTGAAACTCATGTCCGATAAACATAGAAAAAAATAACCAACCTGCCTCGGTTATAAGGGTCATAAATTGTGAAAATCCCAGCAAAGGATTGTGTTAAAATATTCCATCAATTATTATTTTAGTTAAAAGCACTGAAAATGGAAAAGCAAATAACTATGTACATACATAGTATTAAATGTTGTTTAAGCTAGGTCAATATGTATTAATTTTTGTTGCATGAAATTAAATTCAATTTATGAAAGCTTGTAACTATAGTATCTAACATTTTTTTTTTTATTGAACAGAATTATTTACAATTATTTTTGATATTTTGAGTTGTTTTGCATTATTTTTACTTCCTCTATAGGGCAAGCATTGGTTTGTTTGTGCAAAAAATTTCTTAAACAAAATTCACATAACGGAATTAGATATTCCACGTTTTTTGAGAAAATTGTCATATTTTTGGGTTATTCGGGTATAAAATTGCCATTGTTAAACCAATTTTGTTATAATTTTGCAATCTGATGCTTATCAATATAGTTTAAATAATAATGCATTTAAAAATTAAAACAAAAAATCAATTTTGTAGTACTTTTGACTCTTTTAATATTTTCTCGTTAAATATTTATACATCATACATCTTCAATGTGTGTGGTTAGACATAGCTGTTATCCACGAGAGCAAGTTCAAGGTTCATACCTCCCTCCTATTTAAATAATAATTGATGGGTTCTCTCGGGTTGTTCAAATCCGGTTATCACTTTGGTGTGATATTGAAGAGGGGTAGCTTTTAGCTACGATGTTAAATTGACGCTGCGTCAGTGCTGGGAGGTATTTTTGAGAGAAATCCTTTCAACCAGTGCAAAAATTCCCTTTTAATGTCACCATTTTTTTGTTTGTTTTTCCCTTTTTACTACCCACGAACAAATGAAATCATGAATGTTGACACAATGCAATATTATTGCACAGTACTCTAGTATTGCGCAGTAATATGGACCGTGTAAGAGCTCTATTCTGCAATAATTTTGGTTTGCCCAATATGTTGTGGAATATTAAAAAATATTAATATTTCTTGGAACTTCTTCAATATTAAGCATTAAATAATATTTCAGCAATGAAGGCAATTATATTATTTTGCAACAATATTGGATCGTGTAAGGACGACGCATTTTCACGCAAAATATTTGACCAATATCTTGCGCAATAATATTGCGTGGTATAGGGTCCGCATAAGCCAGCAATCTGTATAGTATATAAGCTCTAAATCGCATCCATATTAACACTATTGATGAAAGAACAGATTTGTAGAATGTATAAAAATTTAATGAAATTGGATTTGATAGTAAAATTATAACAAAAAGATTTTGATTTTCTTATATTTTATTTTTAATTTTTATTGGAGAAATACTTGTATTATTCAAAGAATGCGGTCGATATTCCAGAGCTGTTAAGTTGGAGTGCGATAAAGCATGATCTTCTAGAAAATATTCAATATGTCACGAAAAATTAAAAAAATGAATCACCCTATCGGAAGATGTTATAATTTTTTTGCAAATGGCGTCGTACTTCAATCATATTCGACATTTGTGAACGAGACAGCTACAGTATTTAAACAGACAAGCAATACAGCGCTTTACTTCGCTTTCAAGGCATCCTTAATCTCAACAACGAAGAGGGAGAATTTGCGTTGAAAATCATCATGAGGGACGAGGAGCATTTCCATTTGAGCGGTTACGTCAATAAGCAAATTTTTTTTCACGGGTGATGCACGAGGAGCCATTACAGCATTACATCCACTCAAAGTCACTGTGTGGTGCGGTGTTTACGCAGGAGGAGTGATTGGTCCGTATTTTTGTTGGAGGACGCCATCGACACTGTTACTGGCAAATACTACAGGCCCATGATAAACGACTTCTTATTGCCGGAATTGGATGAGCGGGGCTTGGTGAAAATGTGGTTTCAACACGACGGTGCAACTGCACACACAGCACGAGCCACAATGAATATTGTATAGGAAGCGTTTCCTATACAATTTGGCATGGCCATCAGCAAGATTGCCCGGTTTACCCATCCCAGACCAGACTTCTTTCTTTGGGGCTTCTTGAAGTTGCGGGTTTATTCTAACAAGCCTCAGACAATCCCAGTTCTTAAAAAGAATATTCAACAAGAATGCGAAAATGACAAGTTCGATAGAATTGACACAAATGTGTATCAACACTGGCAGCAGCCACTTGACGGATATCATCTTTTCCACTTAACAGAACAAATTTAACTCAAAAACAAAATTAGATAATTCATTTTGCGCTACCTAGTATATATCAAAAACTTTGTAAGGTATCTTTTTAGGGAACGAGAAAAATGCGTGCAAGCAAAAAATGATTTAATTAAAAGCGTCCCAGTATCAAAACAAAAAATCAGCTTTCAAGTATTGCATAGTTCTTCAATAAAAAATAATAAAAATATTTAATGTTATCAAATTGATGCTTATATCAACTCCATTAAAAACTTATTAACTGCTACTTTATGTAGCAGAATCAAATAAGATTAATTTTAGCAAAAAGTGAAGTCGGTAATTTTATCCGTTTTACCGTATTAATTTTTCTGCTATTTACTTAAACTTCTCAATTCAATTTACGGTGAGCAGTATATTAAGTTATTATACAAAGTTTCCGTCTTCTTTAAATTATACATTTTTTATATTCATTTTTTATGTTAATTTGCATTTCATCATCTCTTATGAAAAATAAAGCGAAAAAGCTTTTCAAACCGTCCATAATCCTTGAAAATCTATGATGTTCAAATTTCAGTGAAAAAAAAACTTTTCTATACACTTTCTTATGTTCCATATACTCTCTTCTATATATGATGAGTTTTTTTCAATATTTTTTTTCAGGATAGTGCTTTCGCCATGAGCAACTTATCAGTGCTATAAAAACTTGGAGAGATTTTTTATATTATTTTAACTTTTAAAGAAATTTCAAGCATGAAAAATAGTGCTTAAAAATATTATATGCATTTTGTCTGTGTGTTCACTTTTTACATTCTGCATGAGTTCTACCACAAACGGAAATATATACAGGATTTTTTCCTTGCCTGCTTTCGAAGTTCCAGGAAATAAAAAAAACTTAAAACTACAATTTCTGTGGAAAATCGCAGTCAACATTTGTATTTTCGATAAGGCCATAATATAGTTAAAAGGCTCTAGAATTTACTAAGGAAAATGACGATAAAAAGATATAATAATCCTGTTTTATGTGTAAAGTTCATCATCACTTTAGCTTTTTAATGCCTCGATACTTTTGCTGGCGAACATTTTTGTTTGCACATCTCTCGAGGAGAAACTTTTCAAATTAGAAATTTTCATCAACAAACAATTCATTGCCCAAAAAGGACTATTGAAACTCTCAACTCCACATCATGGTTTTGAGGAATTTTTTTTTTTTGGGAAACGTGCGTTTTGTTTAGCTTTTTCTTTGAGAGAAACAAATTCACACACACACTCTAGGGTCAATACACATAGTAAAAGTTGGAAAATTGAAAAATTTGAAAAATTGACGGACTTTCAAATTTAATTTGGCAGCAAGTGCGGTTCATTGTTGCTTATATTTATTCAAGAGAGTAAGTTTACATACCCATATCAGGAACAGGAAAAATAGAAACATGCCATCGTATGCCCTTTCCCTTCGCATGTAAAATAGAAAGTTTGATATTTGCTATTGCTGGTGCAGGCCAAGTCCATTTTATAAAGCAAGGAAATATGATGAATAGTTTTCTTTAAAATTTTAAAGCAGCGACTTTTCTTCCCTTGAAGCTTTCCAAGATTTATTTGGCAATAACAAAATTGACAAACATTAAAAGTATGAAAATCCAAAAAAATGTATATCCACATTATTTGTATAAAAAAAAAGGTGAAATCCGGGGGATTTAA
Organism: Leucozona laternaria; assembly: GCA_932273885.2. Classification (NCBI taxonomy): domain Eukaryota; kingdom Metazoa; phylum Arthropoda; class Insecta; order Diptera; family Syrphidae; genus Leucozona; species Leucozona laternaria. The sequence continues at coordinate 28,712,019 of OW026368.1, read as the reverse complement.
AATTCCGGAAAATACGACCAAGCTATACATCCTAGATAATAATAATTCATATTTATATAATATTTCACCTTATTTCTAGTTTTCAGAGGACAACATTTCGTCCTTTTTTTTTAAAGCAATGATAAATTAACATTATTTGACATTTTGCAAGGAGAAATACGGAATTTAATTTGGGGTTTTTCTTGAGATTTATGCTTTCGTTTTTAATCATAATAAATAAATACATTCTCGTTCGTTAATCATATTAATAACTCTGCATGGTGTGATAGAAATGTATCTTAAACTTGAAAAGATAGCTGGATTAATTTAAAAAAAATAGTGGGAAAGTTCGAAAATGTTAAGGTGCAAAAGGAAAAGTAGAGATGTATTTGGGAAAGGTATAAAATACTTGAGAAAGTGGTCGGGTTTCAACTTTTTTAGTAGATACGTATACCAATTTTATGAATTGATGATTGCGAGCATAGACAAGACAAAATAACCACCAGTAGGTAGTCCTTTAAAATAAAGCTATGATTAGACTTTCAATATAAATGGTCAACGCCACGTCATCAAAAAAGTCGTCAAACCATGACCATGGACCGTCAACATTAACCATGTCAACGCATAACACATTGACGATCACAAGAATGACGCTATAGTTCGTCAATGTCACACGGAAGTCAACTCAGACTTCGTTGACGTGGCAGAAAAGTATGCAATGTCAACGTTGGGATTATGGTCAACGCTTTGCATCAATGTGTCCTAACATTTGCTCAGGGTGATTAGACGTTTAACGAAAAAAGTCAATGCGTCAACGCAGCCGTCAACGCATGGTCAGTATTTTTCGTTGACGTTAACACGAGAAGACAACTTTGGGACGGAATTTGATGTCATTTTGACGTCAGAGAGTCAACGCGTTGACCTTTTTCGTTGACCATCTAGTCGTAGCTTAACACTCAGTTTGAATTTCCTATAGCTGTGAATACTGGTACAAACAAATTTTAAAGATGACCCTAAGGTCCAGTTTTTCAGCAGTGCGAGTTCAAAGTTAAACCCGAGTTAACTCATCAAATTTGTTGAGTCAACTCAGGATTAACCGAACAGATGCTTTTGATGTCTTATCCACCGAGTTTATTTAGTCATTCCGCATACATTCTCCACCAAAAAGCTGCTTCCTCAGATAAATGTGGGTAAATTTACTTCTAGAGTTAACTAACTCAGGTTTGATTCACTACTGAAAAACTGGGCCTAAGTAGATCAAGAGACGAGCGGTATATCCCATAGAGCTCGTCATTAAATCTTTTCCTTCACACTCCATCAATGCACACGAGACCGTAGTTCACCCGAAGAATCTTCTTCTCCAAGCATAACGAAGCTAGTTTTCATCCGTTGTTGACAAGGTCCAAAATAGTTCTGACTCATACTTCATACAGCAGTCCCGGGATTATAAAAATGTTGTGTACCGTTCCTTTGAAAGAGAGCTTCTATGCTTAACAGGTGAAAAATTGTAAAATTATCTAGATATATACATTAGGGTGGAGCGATTTTATGGATTTATACTTGTTCTAGGGCAAGTATTGGTTTCGTGTGAAAAAAAATTTCGAGATTGTAATCAAAGCTAACACTACGATGATCGAGAAGTCCAAAAAAGTGGGTTTCGTCATTCTGTCCATCGTGTCGATCTGTGTGTGCGTCTGTGTTCCCACAACAATTTAAGCTATAGCCTAAACGGGTGGACCGACTTGCTTCAAATTTGATACAGAGAATTTTTATGTGATTCTCTAGAGCGGTGTTTTAGCTCATCTAGAACGAGTAGCTGCAGTTTTTGTATTTTCAAATTTTCTAGAAAACGTTTGTAACCATTTTGATAAAACTTAGTACCTGCAATAAATAAGGTGATTGTAAGAAAACTACGTTTCAGGTTCTTAGCAAAAAAATACACATAACGGAAATAAGGATTCTACATTTTTTTTTTGAAAAAATGGTCTTATTTTTGGGTTAGACTGATTTTAATAAAATTATTTTTCTGGTGTTTCTCAATAGTTTAAACAATTTAAACATTTTAAAATTTTGTAAATTTTTTTTACTCATTTAACAAAGATAACTTAGATGGTGTTAAATAATATAACGACTTCAAGTAAAGAGAAAAAATACAACCATTTGTAGAGGGATCTATCCCCCAGCTTAGGCGGGAAAGCAATTATTTAAAAAAATACATACGACACTTGTGCGCGAACCCTGGTGTCACTGTATTCAAATGTGTGAAATGTATATGGTCGGTGTTGCGTGTGTTGCAGAATGCACACAATTGTGAAGTGTGTATGTGCCGCTTAAAATTATTGTTAAATAAAAAATGTTATTAACAAAAATTTTTTTTACGAAAATCGGAAAGGCATGGCTGTGCCGTCTGGCCGATTGCCAATATATGAAGTTGCTGTTATACAGAAGTATTTCTAATATTTATTTAAAAACTCAAATAAAAACAAATGGCCAAAATCGATTGTTTTCGAGAAATACGTACCTATTTATTTTATTCATACGTCACTCAACTATTAATCGTATACTACGGTATTAGGCGCTCGGTTCAATTCAATTGATAATTCCAGATTTTATTGGGGTAAGCATTACAACCTGTGCAAAAAATCAAAATTTTATAGTGTCATCAGGGCCGGATCAACCATATGTGCAAGATGTGCAGATGCACAGGGCAAATATGTACTGCCATTTGCATTTTAACCACAAAACTTGTTCAAATAATGCCTGTGCTAAGTTATTTATTGCACACTAACCAAAAGCACTTTCATTGTTGCATTCAAGGAGAATTTAGCTCAAAATATGCTTAAATTAAAGATCACACTCAAACTACACATTGAAAGTCTACCTCCTGGGTAATGTGGAAAAGTCTTATGCATGTGTAACAGTGTATTTATGTATGGATGCAAATATAAAAAGGGGCGCTTTCTAAAAATCTTGCATATGGTGCAAGTTTGGCTGGGGCCGTCCCTGAGTGTCATAATTAACCTAGCGAAATTTTCGAAACTGCAAGTTACCCAGCTTTTGAATTTCAACATCTAAATTGAGAGTTGAAGTAGTGAACAAATTGATTTTCAACTTGCCGATCAAATTTCGAGTTGAGGCCAACTCCAAAGTTGATCAATTTTGGATTTTCCGGCAAGTTGGAGAATATAGTAAGCAAAATCGCTCTTAATTTATTTGTAAAAACAATCACATTGTTGAAGGGCAATTTTGAACAAAGTCAAAATTAATTAAAAAATATAATTTCTTCATTAACTTTTTTGGTTTAAAAATAAATTTTTTTGTGAAATTTTGAGCACCATTGCTAAATACTTGTGTGCAAAACTTGAACAAAATTGGATTAGCTATTAACAAAACGAGAAAAAAAAAACAGAATTAAGAGATGTTTTTCCGTTCTAGGAATTCTTGTATCAAAGTTAATAAAACAAAAATTCTTGGTTTTAAGTCTTCTTTTATTGGAATCACATATAATTTCTTTGTACCAAATTTAATTCAAATTGGTTCCCCTGTTTAGAATCAAGCTCGAATTACAGTGAAGGCACACATTATGCACAGAGACGCACATAAAAATGGCCACACAGTATAACTACAGACATAATTTTGGACCTCGCTATAATCGCAATTCTAAGTTATTTGAATCCCAAAATGTTTTTTACACGAAGCCAATGAGCACGTAAAAAGTATTGTCAAGGAAATAATAAACATAACATTACAACTTCTTACTTATTTTTTTTTTTTAGCTGAACTTCCTCTATAAACTATACATTAAGTAAAAAGAGTCGTTTATTTAACAACTATACCATTTTTCTGTAAGTAGCTTTTCCCATTTCCCACTTCCTGCCAATGACATGGCTGCTTCCGGTCTCAGGGTTTACTTTGTTCTCTATATTAAATACATTGGTTTAATGCTGTGCGTCTATACGCGGGTAGGTATAGCGTATAGGTATTTATTATAACGTGCCATTACTTTTCAAACATGAACATGATGGATGAAATTATCAATCGATAACAAAAGGATATCGCAACACGACTTGTATGATGGGACAAAAATACATATTCCATTTTCATAAGAAGAAGTAGAGAGGTGGATTATATTGTTCAATGTTCATTCATTGAAAAATTGGTCTCGTTGCCCGTGAACAAACAGCAAACAGCTGTGGCTATTAATTTTAATTCACGAAACATAAAAGGATTTATTTCAAGAAAATTGAGGGGGGAGCTGAGTAAGAGTACTTCTACTCTTTTTGAATATAAAAACGAAATGCAGAGAAACACAAAAATTAAATCTACAAATGTACATATACCTACCCTATAAGAGCTAAAGAGCTCAATTTGATGGTTTTGTTCAAACAAAAGTTTATTCTTGTTCGTATAATATTAATAGCTGGCCACACGTACATATAATACCCAACCTCAAGGACTCATCCGAACAGTTGTTCTTATTTTTTTCTTTTTTTCCTTTTATTGTGAATCGATTAAATAATAATAGCACACTGAAATAAAAATAAATATTTCGCTACTTAAATTTTAAGCAGTTTAGATTTACCGAGAAGAAATAATTTCTGGTAAGCCGATTCTGGTCATAAATAATCTTATATACCTAACCTACCACTGAAAGAGTGTATATCGAATATTCGAACAATATTTAATCACGATTACCCTAGGCTGTAAATATTAATGTAAATAAACGTTAATCTAATTTGATGCCCGCACGAGCACTTGTTTTTCCGGGCCAATGGTTGTAGTAGGTATCTATCTACCTTCTGCTGTGTCTACTGTATCCTTGAATTCTATCTCTGTCATCATCTGTTGGATTAAAATAATGACAATGACAATACAATAATTGGGATTTTATTAGTGTGGTTGGACCAAAAGTCAACAGAGTTTGTTGTTTAGTGAAATCGGAATTCATGTGAATATTAGGAAAAGCGAGTATTTTGTAATTAGGTATTTTTGGATGTTATGGATGGGATGTTATTTGTTATTCCACAAATTAAGGGAGTTGGACATTTTAGAAGTTGATACTTAGTTAGCAAAATCAAAGAGTATAATCATGAAATTTTGTTCAGGAATTAATAATAATTCTATTTTATACAAATTTGAGAAACAAAAATTTAATTTTTTAGTTTTACTTTGTAGGCACTGCGATGGCTGTGTAGAGATCTCCTCCGTGAAATAAGTCCCCAGTGAAAAATGGCCACAAAAATAAAGTTGAAATGTTGTTAAATTTCAACCGCAGAGTTGATAAAGATGTGCCTAAAAAATTAAACGATGAAGACTGCTGAAAAACAGAACATTTAAAAATGTCTCCGAAAATTGGAAACCTTTTCCATTACAACGAATGACTCCATTTCCCATTCAAAATATGGACGCATTGAAATTTCAACCAAATTTGATAAAGATATACTTAAAAAAATAAACCATGAAGATAGGTAGCTAAGAAATAAAAATATCTCCAACAATCGGAGACCTTTTCCATTATAATAAAATTTCTCCATTCCCCACACAAAACATGTATGTAGTGAGATTTCACCCAAAATTGATGGACATCTGTCTCAAAAATTCAATGGAAATTTAACATCAACAGAAATTTAAAAAAATCTCTTTAAAAATTGGAGACCTTTTCTATTACAAAGAATGACTCCATTCCCTATTCAAAATAAAGATTTAGTAAAATTTCAACCAAAGTTGATGAAGATGTGCCTAACAAATTAAATGATGAAGATCGCTAAAACAAAACAAAAAAAAAAATAAAAATGTCTCCAAAAATCGAAGACCTTTTCCATTACAAAAAAAAAATCTCCATTCCCAATAAAAAAAAACATATATGTATGTATTGAGATTTCACCTAAAATTGATGGATATCTTTTTCGAAAATTCAATGAGGGAGACTGCTAAAAATACAGAAATTTGAAAAATCTCTTCAAAAATTGGAGACATTTCCATTACAAAGTATAACGTCATTCCCCATTCCATATATGGATGTAGTGAAATATCACACAAGGTTGATGAAGATGTTTCTAAAAAATAAACGAGAGAGACTGCTAAAAAACTGAAATTTGAAAAATCTCTCCAAAAATTAGAGATCACTGCGCATTAAATGCCTCCACTTTTCATTCAAAATATGAATGTATTGAATTTTCACCCCAGAGATTAAACTAGGCAGAATACTACAAAACAGACATTTTAAAAAATGTCTCCATAGATTGGAGACCTTTTCCATTACAAAGATTGACTTCATTTTGCATTCAAAATATGGATTTAGTGACATTTCACCCATTCAAAATATTGAGACTGCTAAAAAAAAAGAAATTCTAAAAAATGGAAACCTTTTCCAATTTGAATAATGCCTTCAATTTTTTGGGGATGCCATTATAAGTAAAAAATCCTCTCAAACAAATTATTTATCTGTTGAGTATTAGGAAGGAGATTGGCATTTCGTTTAAGGCATAAGTGCTTGTATGTGAAGCTCTGACCACTCCCTGAACAAATTGTATTTTTATTTTAAGCAAATCAACGTAGCAATGTTTTAATTTAACCAAAGTTCAAATAAGATCCCTGCTCCCAATATAGGTATCAAATCATCTGTGGCACATTTATTAAAACAAAAATGAATGACATGAAAGACAATTTAAGTGGCAGTTCAATAATAAAATGACCATTAATTCATGATAACGATGCGGATATCCATGTGGTTATAGTTCCAAATATTATCTTATCTAAAAAATATATATTCATTTTGTGAAATTGAATTCCAATTTACGTAAATGTCCATTCAAATCGAAATATCGACTTGACATCAAAAATCAATCCATCTTAAGATAGGTGTATATATTAATGCTCCTCCTTCACTCTATATAAAATCAGTTTTCCATGTAATTGATCAGATTGATTCAATACACATTTCGATCAAGAAAAAAAGGAAGAATCATTCAACTAAAAGGACAAAGATATACAAGATAAGGACGATTATAAGAAGAAGATGATGATGTAATTCTCATTAGGTACACGATGAAGCATAATGTATGTCAACTGAGTTAGCATGCATTTTCCAAGTAATAATACTCCTCCTTTAGATAAAGTGGCTCAATAAATTGAAATATTCTTCTTATATTCTTTCATTCTCTGGATTTTTCTAAATTTGCTGCATTTCAATATAAATCAATTCGAAATGAATGTGCAATCAATTCGAAATGAATGTGCTCTTGTGTTTGCTTGGTTCACGTTCAAATTAGATTTGACAGGCCAAATAAATAAAATGCAAATAAAGAAGATCTAGAAGAGGAAAACTTGTCAAATACTCATAAGGCCCTTCCCAGTAAAATATTGTTACGCAAGTTTTCAAAGGTCGGCCTCGGCCAGAGAAAGTGTATAGGCAAATAATATTCACCTTGAAAAATTTGAAAAATCCATGTTAAAATGTCCGACTTTCTGGGCCTTACCAATAATCAAATTTAGAGATAGCTTATACTACAACCGCGATCTAAGTGGATTTAACATAAATCCTCTTCAAATCTCGAAGATTTACCATACATATTTAAATCTCCACAAATGAAGATTTAAAATATAAATCTCATTGAAATCTTCTTGCAAGCAGGAGATTTTCAAATCAAACAATCCTAATTTTGTGGAACGGACCCATTTAAAAGTCAGTTTTTCCATTGGTAATCAAAAAAAATAAATTGTCAAACATTTTGCGCTGTAGGAATAAAAATTTAAGTATTTACATTAAATTTTATATATTTATAATAATACTTTAGTAAACAAAACAAATTCCAGATAATGGAATAACCAAAAGAAAAAAAAAAAAAAACAGGAAAATCTGGGCACTGGAGGATGGGGAGATTCTCATTGAAGTGTGAGCCGATAAATTGCGTAATTATGGATTCTCTTATTCAATGTACTCACTCTAATGTTATTTTAAAGAATCAAATGGTGTGATAAAAATAGATTTAGTTTACTAGACTCGAACCTTGAAATATTGCCAATTTCTTTGCCACTTTTTTCAAGCAATCCTTTACCGACGACTCTTTTGTACCTGATTCTGCGTTTTTTGATTATTTGCCGAACTTTACTCTTGGTTCATTTCTTCCTGATTACATCGACCCTAATCTCATCCAAAATAAGTCATCGCAACTTAACGATGAATTTCTTCCTGGCCCTGACGGTATCCCTGATATATCTGAAAAAAAAAATGCTACTCAACACTTTCTCAATCCCTTTCAAAAATCTTTAGTTTATCTCTATCTCAAGGAAAATTCCCTAAGATATGGAAAACCTCTTTTGTTACCCCAATTCACAAAAAAGGTCCAAAATCTGATGTCAGAAACTATCGCCCCATCGCTAAACTTTCATATATTCCTAAAATCTTTGAAAGTATTTTGTATGAACTTATAAGCTTTCGCTGTAAGTCTCCCAGACATCAAGGTTTCCTTAAATGTAGATCTACAACCACTAATCTTGTCGAATTTGTATCTTTTACCCTCTCCGCTTTAGAGAATGGAAATGAAGTCGACCATATTTCCACAGATTTCAGTAAGGCCTTTGATAAAATTTCGCATAGACTTATACTCTTCAAATTGTCCTCTCTCGGCTTTGAACCTTTATTCTTGAATTGGATATCTTCTTACTTAGAGAACCGTTACTACAGCGTGCGCTTCAGATCGGCCCTTTCGAATCCTTTCCTTGCTACCTCCGGCGTTCCCCAAGGCAGCCATTTGGGTACCCTTCTTTTTATTCTTACTATTAACGATATCGAAATGGTAATCAAACATTCCTTTATCTCACTTTATGCCGACAATGCGAAGTTTTTCCAGACCATTTCGTCGTCACGCGACACAACGCTTATAACGGGTGATTTTTAAGCTGGTTTGGTTTTGGCAACACTGGTTTTGACAGCTGACGTGTGTTAAGTACCTTGTGTCACTGTCAAACAGCTTCAGTTTGGTTTGCAATTTAACCATGGATCGTCTTACAAATGAACAACGCTTGCAAATTATTGAATTTTACTATCAAAATTCGTGCTCGGTTCGAAATGTTCATCGCGCGCTGCTTGTGTTCAGCGATGAGGCTCATTTTCGGTTGAATGGGTACGTAAATAAGCAAAATTGCCGCATTTGGAGTGAAGATCAGCCAGAAGCATTGCAACAGCTACCAATGCATCCCGAAAAAGCCACTGTTTGGTGCGGTTTATGGGCCGGCGGCATTATTGGGCCTATTTCTTCAAAGATGATGCGAATCGCAGCGTTACTGTCAATGGTGAACGCTACCGAGCGATGATAACAAACTTTTTTTTGCCCGAAATGGAAGTTCTTGACTTGCATGATATGTGGTTTCAACAAGACGGTGCCACATGCCACACAGCACGCGAAACAATGGCGCAATTGCGAGGCGAGTTTGGTGAACAGTTAATTTCACGTTTCGGGCCGGTCAATTGGCCGCCTAGATCGTGCGATTTGACACCATTAGATTATTTTTTGTGGGGGTATGTCAAGGCTAATATCTATAGGGACAAGCCCGCTTCGATTGACGCACTGGAAACCAACATCCATGCATTCATTCGTGAGATACCGGCCGATATGTGTGAAAGAGTATGCCAAAATTGGACTCAGCGGATGGGCTAGCTGAGACGCAGCCGCGGTCAACATTTGCATGAAATTATCTTTAAACATTAAATTGCAAGGTTCAAACTATCGATTCAAATAAATATTTCATTCATCTTTTCGAATTTTTTGTGTTTTTTTTTTTTTAAAGTTCTAAACCTCTTAAAAAATCACCCGTTACAACAAGACCTCGCTAAATTTTCAGTCTGGTGTCTCAAAGATTGCTTGAAGCTTAATATTAACAAATACCAATCAATCACCTTTTCGCGTAAACGCATCAAATCTCCTCCTCGTATCTACTTCCTTCATAACCAACCCATCTCAATCGTAGAGTCCATTCGCGATCTTGGCCTCCTATGTGACCAGGAACTTAATTTCCTTGCACATATAGATGACATAATTCTGAAAGCCAACTCAGCTCTTGGCTTTGTCAAAAGGTGGTCCAAAGAATTCTCCAACCCCTATGTAACAAGGTCGCTGTACATAACATTTGTTCGACCCCTTCTCGAAAACGCTTGTCAAGCATGGTCGCCTTATCAAGATATTCATATATCAAGAATTGAGAGCATTCGACGCCGATTCCTTCGATTTGCTCTTAGAGGCCTTCCTTGGAACGATCCTTTAATCCTACCAGCTTACCGTGATCGCTTACAATTAGTTAACCTGATTTCACTCGAGAAACGAAGAGAAATAGCTGACATTCTATTCATTCACCGTCTCCTTTCTGGTTCTGTCGACTGCCTAACTCTTTACAATCCTATCTTTTTCAACACTAACCCCCGAAATTTAAGAAACCCTCGCCTCTTCTACTTGCCTACCCACCGCACCTCATATGGCTCCAACGAGCCTTTAACTCGAATGTTGTGAAGTGCTAAGTCGAACGCAATTTTTTTCGACTTTAACCTAAGCAACTCCAGTCTTAAACTCCGTTTACTCAATCCTTCCCCCAATACATCCCTATCTTAGCTTTAAGCTTCGTAATTTTTAAGTTAGATTAAGTCCTTAGATTTAAGTTAGATTAAGCTTGCATTAAGCCGAATAATTGGGGGTTTTGCCCCCACCTAAATTAATAAATAGTTTATTGCAAATTAATCGTTGTATTGCTCAAAAATAGTTTTTTTCCGTTTGCTGTACGTTTTCCAATTAAATTTGTTTTACTCTTGTCAAATTGAATTGACAATTGAATGGCAATTCAGACTGAAAACGTCAAATTAATCTCTTTTTTGTGGTGAAAACACTTCAAGATTAATTTTAAATCCCCTACCTTATAAATCCTGGATTATTTTCTTGGTGAAAACGTAGTATTTTTAAATATTTAAGTGAACTCTTAATAAAGAACCATTTAATAGTCAGCTTAACGCTAAACATCACTTTGAATTTTGAAGTAAAGAAATGCATGTTTAACTTCCGGATTAAGTGTAAACGCCACATTTGTGCTGTCATTCTTATCTGTCTACTATTTGTTTGTTACTTGCAAATGAATTCAATTGTTTTGTAGTGTTCGTGAAAGAAGTTATAAAACTAAAACCTTCTTATTTGATTATTTGTTTAGTTCAATTTCAGATTGAAATGGTTTTCAATGGCGGAGAGAAGGTGAAGTTGGTCTTTGAACTGAGCACAAGATGAAGAAGTTGCTGGTAGAGGATGGGAAATTATTTGCTCTCTCGACGTGCTCTCACGTAGCAACTTTTCCGAGTTAACAAACAGGAATTTGTAAGAATTTGTGAAAATTTGTGCAAACTCGCAAGAAATTTCACGTTACCAAACAGACCTAATAGTTAAAATGAAGAAAGTTTCCTTGCTGACTTTTCAAAATAACACAAATGTCATTTCCACAGCAGCTGTCTGTTTGACAACAAATGTAGTAGATAACGTAATAGACCACTAATTAGTAAAATGCATGTTTAATTTGATTATTGGTAGAGGCACAAATTAACTCGTCTTTAAAGTCTATCGTGGCATTTATCTGAACGCGTACTTAGTGATTGATTTTATTGGTAAGGCCCTCTGTAAAAAAATGCACATAAAGTTAGAAGACTGCATATTTCCAGGAATAAGGAATTAGAAAACAATAAAATGCAAAGTTCAGCCAGTTTCAAACTTTTATAACGTCAAAACCTAGTATCTATGACTGTATTCTATAGATAATGCTGAACTTGATTTCAAAACCTCATTAAAAATAACAGTGTGACATTAAATGACATCGTATACATTTTACGAAAAATCTCATTTTATATTTTGATGGTGATAAAAGTCGAAATTGTTTTTAATAGTCCTTCCTCGATTGTATATTTATAAATCCTTCAGTTAGTGTATATTCATCAGCAATACAATACCTACTCCTATAGAAAAAAGAACGCTTGAGAAGCAAAACTTATCATGAAAATAAACAGAGTTACATCACTTAAATTCTAAGATCAATATCTTTAAAGGTTATTTTATGGACGAAAGTGAAGTGACAATGACGATTACGATGGCAATGCAATTAATGATAAATCACTTCTTGTTTTGTACAATAGAATTTTAAAATTATTGCTTTCGACATTCACTGTTGAGAATTTCTCATTTATTTGATGAAATTGAAATAACTTATGCAAGCTAAATGGAATTTTGAATTTCAGATGAATAGTTAAGCTTGTTAAGTAAACTTTGGAATTGTCGACTTGATGGGTGGAATATTTTCAAGTGAATACTCAGAGGCTTGAGAATTTAAAATTAATTGCAATAGAATATTTTTGTTTGTCAATGAATATAGATACGAAAATAAATAAAAGATAAATGACATGTAAAGGATTGCCGCAGGAAGACTTTTGTATGCACGAAAAATCTTGGGGGCATCTGCAAGGGAAACTACATAACTTCAGGGTAAAACATTAATATTTTTTTGGATAATGGATGGTTGTTCTTGTTTTTAGTAACCACCGTACCAGTACCCATATTGTTTTTAGACGTGTGGTTTTTAATCTGGCAATACTTTTTTCGGAGTTGGTATTTTTGACAGTTGTTACTTGATTTCATTTCATAATAAATAGACTTACTAATGAGAAACGTTTTGCAAATTCTGCAAAATGGGCTCGAAACGAGATTGTTGTTGATCCCGATTTTCACAACAAATTTTTTTTCAGCGATGAGGCTCATTTTTGGTTGAATGGATACGTCAATAAGCAAAACTACCATATAAAGAGTGTAGATAATCTTCAAGCCATTGTTGAGACGCCGCCGTTACATCCTCAAAAAGTCACTGTTTAGTGTGCTCTATAGGAAGAGGGAATCATTGGTCCATATATTTCTTCAAAAATGAAGCAAGCCATAATGTTACAGTCAATGGGGAACGCTATAGAGCCATGATTTATGACTTTTGTGCGCCTAAATTGGATGATGTTGATATGGACGACCTTTGGTTCCAACAAGACGGCGCTACACGCCATATAGCCAACGAAACAATAAATTTATTGAAGGAATTTTTTGGTGAGCGCATTATCTCGTGTCGCCGTCGTGGGCCTGTGGCGTGGCCTCCAAGATCGTGGAATTTACACCGCTGGACTATTTTTTGTGGGGTTATGTGAAGTCGCTTGTCGAACTCTGAATAACCAAGTAAAATGGCACTACATAGCTTCATTCTATTGCATGATTTTAAATACGCAAGAATTTTTCCAAATTCGTAAATCATGCACTGATCATGGCCATGAAAAGTCAATACTCTTAAATTCATCTCAGGAATTGTATGTTGCCTAATCATTAATGCTGAGGAATCCTTTTCTGTTAACGTACTCGTTTCATGGACAACTGGTTTGATGATAGGAACATAGTACAATGAAATTGCTGTAGGAAAGATGTATTTTTCTTGCCATTCGCGTTTTGCATTCTGCAGATCTTCATTAGCTGTAGGGAATTTGATCCAATGGTTTGATTTCTGGATTATTGCCGCACTTACAAGGGAGACAGTTTTAGAGACCGTGGACTGGTCTATACTCCAATGACTTCTCAAACTCCAGTTGGAAAACCTGGATCACCTAAATGTAGCGAAGGAAAATTCGTAGTTTTTGAATGCGCCACTTCTTATTTCTGAACTTTTCCCAAGAAAATATTTCGCCAAGATATCCACACTTCGTTTGTTGAATCTTCTTCTTTTATAAAATTTAACCTTGCGGTTTAAAACTGGCATGAATTCCCCATTTATGAAAAAAACAAATTTATAAAGAGCTATAAACCAAATAGGAGTATGTGCTCCTCTCGATGGAGTACGTGCTTTGCTTTATTCATACGTCATACCATATAATGGAGCAGGTGCTTATATTTTGAGTAGGGACTCATCAAACACGTAGATGATCAATCCTTGAGCACCTTCTCAAGTGTCTTATTTACACCAAACGGAGCGCCTGCCACCCATTATCTCAAATACGTTAAACAAATATGAAAAAAATAATAATCGAAAAATTCTTTAATCAATGATTTTATGAATTTACATCTCAACAGCAGCCGGTTCCAAAAGAGGTTGTAAACTATCAAACCTGGAAGCGATGCATGCAAGGAAATCAACAAGATCATCGGCAGAAGACAACAAATGCCCGAAAAAGGCGAAGTCACCACTATTCAGGATAAAACAGAACCATTTGCTGGCTATTTCGAGGGAAATTTCGTTCCAAACGCACCCAACGATTCCAGTACAGTTTCTGGATATCGACCGATCTCTCTCCTGAGTAACATCAGCAAAATCCTGCAAGGACTTATTCTTCGGAGGCTGAAGGAGTTCTGTACCACTAAGATCTTCGTAGTTTGGATTTCGAGGGCAACACTCTACTTTACATCCACTTCTGAGGTTCCAGAATAACGTTGTTAGCACCCTTAACAACTGTCAGGTGCATTTGACAGCATCTGGCATGTGGGGATAATTTAAAAACAGCGGCAACACTTACATATCATACTTTCATACTTTAGCTTTTTTTATGTTTTTGTTTTTAAATTTAGTTATTAAAAAAAATTGTTTTGAAAAATCTACTTTCCAAACTCAAAATTTTGGAAACAAAAATTCAAATAAGAACTTCAATTGATTTCTTAATGTTACGTGATTGGATACAATCTTGGATTTGCATATTCAATGCTCTTATTAAGTTAAAGAAAAACATTCTAAGCTATTTTTGAAAACAACATGATTTTAAAATATAAAGAATTAATTTTTGTCTTTAAAAAAGCCATAGCATATTGTTAGTGCAGCGCTTCTTTTTTTAGAAAAAAAACATTGTTTTATGCCAATTTATTCGAAAATTGACACTAATGCCTATAAACGAAAGGAAATAAACCTCTTCCAGTGGGATATTTTTCTTCCCTCAACCCAACCACACGGTCTAGATTTTTATCGTATTTTAGGTGAATCACCCTGTATAATTTGTGGGCAATATTAAAACAACATAATTATGTTTAATAAAGACTCCAGCCAAATATAAAGTTCTCATCAGTTTTGATTTGTGTTTTGATTTTGTTCATAAAGTAGGTATGGTGTTTAAAGTTTAATAGAGGTAAAACAAACAAAATCAATACTATATGACATTTTAAGCATTGTTCTTTTATGAGTGGGTATAATTTATTTACATAAATAATTTGCATGATTTATTGATGTTTTTTGATAACGGCTTCATAAAGATTGGATAATTATTTTGGAAGCGAAAATTGTTTTCACTAGACAAAAGTTGAGCAATTTTTGGAATGAAATTTATGAAATAAAGTTAGACTTTTATTGTGGTTTCCTGGAGACGCAGATCTATGTGAATAAAATTATCGAACAAAAAACCATTACGTATTGAACAAAACAAAAGCCAACCCTTTACAAAAAAAAAACAAAAAAATAGAGTGTCGTTCACTTCGTGGTTTAAGGTTGGTAACGCTGGAATTTGACACCTGTCAAACTCAGCTGTCATTTGAAGTGTTAAAATATTAGTTGAATATTTTCCATTTACGATAATGGATCGTTTAACTATCAAACAATGCGTTAAAATTATTAAAACTTGCTATACAAAAGTGGTGATTCAAACGTAGCCATTTTTCGTGCATTACGCAATGATTATGGTCGTCATAATCGACCGACTATATGCAATCAATTGGTAAAATTGTGAAGAAATTTGAAGAGAGTGGAAGCCTTACTGATGTTGTAAGGCCTGTACTTAATCATAATGCATGCTCAGTCGAAAATATTGCTGCTGCATATGTGCAAGTGTTGCTGATGATCGATTTCCCGGCGTTCGCAGCAATTGGACAAATTGGCGTACTTTTTTTCAAAATCAGAGAATGTCCAAAACTTTGAAAAATTAATTTTCGCCACTTCTGACTTTTTTTCACTTCTTTTTTGGTTCGATACATACAAAAAATTACGTATTATAAAGATTTTTACTGTCCTGTTGTGAGAGTCCAAATGTGCAATTCAACTTGTATACAAGGTTCAGGGTCACAATGTGATTGAAATTGAAGAAATGGCCGGGTTATACAAATTTTTCATATACTTAGTGTGAAATATAAAACGAGGATAATCAGGGCATTAACTAAGATAAACAAAGAGAAAAGGTACGACAAGCTGTCAAACGATGTCTGTTTTATATCCGCGAGTGTTAATTCTCATTTTGCTTTTTCTTTTTCTCTTTATATTCATGTAATAATTGACAGGTAGAGATGAAGGTTAAAATCAAAATATATAATTGAACGACATTGATCCAGGTACACAACAGCACACAGGTACTTACATATATTTTACATATTTTTTTTTTTATTTTCAAACTTTTTTCCTTTAAATAAAATCATGTTCAATTTTCCGAAATGAAATTGGTTGCTGTCAAATGCAAAACTCAAAATGTTTTCCCTTTTCTAAATGTTTTATTTGCCAAAGATATGCGAATATAAAAAGTCAAGCAATATTATAGGGAATGGTTTTTACTGATGTGTTTCTAACCCTTTTTGCCACAATATTTTAAAAATCCATTTTCGTCACAGTCAATGTTTGTGAGCTATCTTGATATCATGTCCTGCCTGCATGGTATCCCAATAGTCGTCGGTTTTCTTTTATAATCATATCAATGTTAAACAAAAATGTAATAAATATACCCACCCGCACCCTCAACGACATTAAATACACCCTCCTTACGTGGAAAAGAATTTAATGATACATTTCCTTATCAAATATTTGCCTGAAGAAATGAGTTTGATCAACAACTACAAGACTTTGTTTGGAGTTTATGTGTAATCTGTGGCGCTTTTAAAAAATGATTTTGCTATTGATTAAAATTTAATAACACACTTGAACACACACACAACAAATCTCTTGAAAACGTCTTTTGTTTTTATTGGCGCAAATTCAAAAACCCGCATTAACACTCGACGATACAAAGTGTTGGCCACACAAATGTCTGAACAACATGTCATAATGGATTTATATTTCTTCGAGCTAGCTCCCAGTGCTCTGACAAAACACATATAGTACTGGCACTGGGGTATGGTATAAACGACATTTGACACCCATATTCCTAGCCTAAGGGTGGAATTTAATTTTGATAATCGATTAAGTTTAATCTCGGTTGATAAATATTGACTGACGATAAACAAACACTGATGAGATGAGGTTGCACAGGCATTTGCCTGATGATATGTGGTTGGAGTTGGAGTGTTGCGGTTGGGATCGCATTTAATTAATGCAAAGCATTAAATTAGATTGATGAGGAATTCGATTTTGATGGGGCTGTTTTAATTATTGAAATTATGTATATGCCAGAACAGTGCATTTCTATTTATACACAGGTATACTATACAGGGCGCTTCGCATAAGGTAAGAAAAAAAACTAAAGCGTGAAGGTTTGGTCCAGGCAAGAAAAAAATCGATTTGCAGGGGGTCTATGTCCCCCCGTTTAGCCGGGAGGTGCAGTTTTCTAAGAAAATAACTTAAAACAGAAAAAAAAATTAGAAAACAAATTTCAAACTAATTTTTTTTCAAAATTTTACATTATAAAGTACTACTTTTGTTTTCAAAATTCAATGCTTTTATAAATTTTTATTCTAAAACAGAAAACCAGATCCTTAAATGTCTTGTACTTCTTGAGAAAATTCAAAATTATTAAATCTACTTTAGGAAACAGGATCTTAAGAGCAACTTAACAACGCATTGGGTTCAAATTAAGGGAATTTTATTTCTGTTATTTTCAATTTTCTAAAATAATAACAAGAGATTTTAGCATCTGTTTTTTTTGATGTTTGATTTAAAGTTAATAAGAGCATTGAATTTTGAAAACAAAAATAATACTTAAAAAAATTAGTTTATTTTTTTCAAAATTTTGAGTTTGAAAATTAACTTTTCAAAAACTGTTCATTAAAACGACATTTTGTAGAAAGAAAATAAAAGAAGAGATTTCTGGCCTTACAATACCGTTGTTTTTTAATATTTTTTTCTGTTTTATGTATAATATTTTTCGAAAATTTTTCTTGTATCGACCCAACCTATACGCTTTTTTTTCATAAAACTGCCCTTGGTCATTCTGTTCTTCAGACACCGAATCTTCATACGAAAAAAACCACGCTTAGAGAAGGTCGCTGTATGTAACTTAAATCTCTCCCTAACGTTGGGAAGGTGGCAGGCAGTTCCAGGATATCTGATACAGCACCTGCAACAATTATTACAGCAGTCTTAACAGAAGACATGGATCAGTCAGATATTGCTGTTAGAAGCAAGATTTGGATGGAGAGATCCGAATTAAGGACGCAATAGTCTCAGATAACTAACTGGGATCCACTGGGGCATAGAGGTTAATGGTCGTAGATTTAACAAAAACTGACACTCGTTATTCTATTGAAAAGTATGGAAAAACAGAAACGGTTACCAAATCTGGTATCTCAACTATTAAGTAATGTTAATATCAGAGTATACGAGGTGGAATTATTCAAAAAATTAAAACAACAATTTAAATAGAAGATTAACCGTCCGCGACCTTTGCAATGGTCTAATTGCTTGCTCCATGCAAATGAATAAGACCTATCCAAGAAGCTTTACGGAATAACATCAGGTTCAACCGCATATACTCCGGTGATATTGGAGAAGATCTTAAGATCTGTCAAAATGTATACATTGCTCAATGTCAGCCAGTTCAAATAAACTTACATGATTAACCATTGCCTTGTCTTAGCTCTGATCAAAAATACTTTTATGAAATGAGCAAAGCTATGAGCAATGGTATCCAAGAAGGATTAATTTTGAGATGAATTCCGTAACAATGATTCCTTCGAGATGGCTAACAACAGCTAACCGCATTCATCGAGTTTATGTGTCAAAAGAATCCACAGAAAAGCCATTGAAGCCGATAGTAGAGTATACATTGCCAAAGTCAAAGTTAATGCTGCTATGTGTTTTTTGATAAAATCTTAGCCTTCCCTTGTGTATGGTGCGAAACATTTTTTCTTCACTATTAAGTTGGAAAAACGATAGAAAAATTATGCACGTACTTGCTCTTGTGGTTAAATATTGTATGTAACCCCACATTGAAGATGCCAAAAGCACTAAAAAATTGATTTTTTGTTTGATTTTTTTTTTGTTTCTAAAAAAATGTTTTTAAAAATTTTTAAATGCATTATTGTTTAAACTATTGAGAAGCATCAGATTGCAAAATTATTACAAAATTGGTTCAAACATGGCAAAGATATACGTGAATAACCGAAAAATAAGACCATTTTCTCAAAAAAACTTGGAATTCCTAATTCCGTAATGTGAACTTTTTGAGAAAAACCTGAAATGCAATTTTCTTAAAAATGATTTGGTTATTACAGGTTCGAAGTTTAATCAAAATCGTTAGAGCCGTTTTCTAGAAAATTTGTCTAAACCAAAATATTTATATGGCAGCTACCCGTTCTAGATGAGCCTGAACAATAATTCGAATTTACCGTCTAGGGAATCACATAAAAATGCTTTGTATCGAATTTCATGCAAATCGGTTCATCCGTTTAGGCTCTAGCTCAGACGGCATGACGAAACCTACTTTTTCGGAGTTCGCGATTATCGTAGTGTTTGTTTTGATTATATAACCTCGAAATTTTTATTTTACAGGAAACCAATACTTGCCCTATAGAGCAAGTAAAAAATAGGAGCCTTGTTCACTCGGAATGGATGCTTTGGACACTGGGAAAAAATTTTGGCACCTATGCTCTTCGATGATCGCCAAAATATTCGAGGGCTGGCTCTTCGCCGCGTTCTTGAAGACCAGAAGTCAAAAGCAATAGATATATACAAGTGATGTACATAGTTGTCCGAATGGTTCAGTTCCCAAACTTCCGTTTTGGTGGCGATGAATACTGCGAGTTAACAGATTGGAGGCAAATTGAGAAGAGCTATTCTATAGAACCTCCAATACTTGTGGATTTTACACAGGAAGACCTCTGTCACACAAAAATTGAACACTAAATCAAATTTGTTTAAAGAACTTCCATGTCACAGCAAATTAGTCGAAAGAGCGGTGAAATTTGTCACCGAGGCTTCCAATTCTGTTTGTTGGTTTAAAAACATTTTTTTATTTCTCGGAAAGAATTGCCAAATGTCAAAAAAATCTTAAAATTATTATGAAGACCGAATGCGACTTTTGTGTATGTTTTTCAATTTCTTCGTCGTTTTTTTTTTTTTAATTATAAACTGCAATGTTTGATGCCTATGCGGTATTAAAATTATTAAAGAGACCGAATGCAACTTCTTTATAATTCCCATTTTATTTTTTTTCTTACAAGTACAATAGCGCTCCGCCCTTGCACAATGCACATTTCTTGTGAGCAAATTGCTCTGTGTGCCACCGCACCTTACATTTGAACATTTTTAAGTTAACAAACCTCCAAAACTGGTTGAAAAATACATAACAACTTCCATCGAGCCACATGAATTTGGACCCTTTTCTTACTCTCTAGACCTCGAAGTCAAAATTAAATTATCATAACGGGCTTACGGTCTATTAATATTTGAATCATCATTGAATTGAAACAAAATCTTATCGATTTATTTCATAATACTTAAATTGAATCAAAATCACTGATTTCCCCTACAGAAGTACCATCATCCCAAATCAAAAACAAAACAAACACAATGAAGAAATCAGATCTTTTACTTACATAAGATGCTATACACACAGCAACACTCAGTAGCCCGCCCACCACGCCACAGTTTTAAAGAAAAATTACCTACTTTTAATATTTTACTCTCCGTGGTAAAAATAATATTGAGAATATTTTTCCGGATCAGGTTCGAAATTCCACCATTATTCTACTTCTTGTATTGACAAAATGAAATATACCTACTTCTTCTATTATCATAATTTTTTATTTTTAACCCCATTCTAGTCCCCTCCTCGTTTCTCCCATCCACCTCAAGTTTCAACGCATTGTAGCTAGAAGGAACATTTCTTAACGTCAAAATTTGATTTACAGCACGGGGAGTAAGGACTTTGACTGCTCGCTCCAATGAGCTTCGTCTTTCCTAATCACAGTATACTTATACAATGCCAGAAACCCTCCAAAAGGGAAAATAATGGTGTTTTCATATCAAAAATGTTACCTGATATTAGAAATTCCTTCAACAATAATACTCAGGTACAATTCTTCTGTTGGACATTTAAGAAAAATAAATATAGGTATAGGTAATAAGCTCTGCCACAAGACCCCGAAAGTGGCATTAAGGTATTAGACGAAAATATTTATCTGAGAAAAATAACATAAGCAATTGAGGAACAATTTAAGATCCAAGCTAAATCAGTTATTGTCCACCAACAACAACAACAACACCAACCAACCAACCAACACCAACCCTTACTCATTTTTTCTGATGTTTTGATGCCATATAACTTCAGCACATGTTGCTTCTCCCCAAAGTTTGCATCAGGTTAAAGAAAAAAAGAGAATAAAAGAGAAGAGACGTGATGTGCGAGTTGGGGAAAGCTTGTTGCTTCCCAGACACATCGTCGACATCTACATAGGAAAAGATACGATTTAATAATTTTTTTTTTGGTTTGAAAAAGAGCGGTCGAAAGTGGGTGTAAAGGAGAGCAAAATACGATAAGAACTAGCTGGACAGGGGCTCTAACCATTGCTATCAACCACCCCGTGGCACAAAACCTTGATAAGAAAAAAGCTTTTGAGAGAAAATTAAATGAGTAAGCTTTAACTTTTGTAGATAGATAAAAAACTCTCCACTCGGAAAACTTATGTAACCAAAGGAGAACCAGACAAGACAAGACAATATGTTGATTTAAGATTAATTGCGTTTAGATGCAACTTATGAGAAATAAATGGATGGGTTTTGTGTAATCCAGTGAGGTGGATGTTTTAGGCAACCAAAAGATTGTTTGGGTATTATAGTTTTTTTTTTTTTTAAATTACGATTTTTTTTTTTAATTTCTAGTGCCTTTTTGGACAGTTCAGAAGTGGAAAATCATTAATTTCACTGACTTTTTGACATAGATTTTGAAATTTTAACAAACCGATTTAATCAAATGGCTATACACAAATGAGAATCATTGAAAATGTATGTAAACTGGTTTAGGAGTTGAAAAGGCATTTTTAACTACTTTGGCAGTTTAATTCAAATCTTTTTTACTTACTCAAGGTGGCCCAACAGCCCAAAGTGGACCACTGCCTCAACTAGCAAGCTATTTCTAGCCAGCCCAGTCCCTAGCTAGTTGTTTCCAGTTTCGTACGCCACGTTGGTTGGTTGAAATTCTCTTCCAATTGCGTGAGCAACCTGCATCATGGTTTTCCTTTATTGCATCATCCCTCGGAGTTCGATTCAAGGGATTTTCATACAAAATGTTCTTAGCTAGCGAATGACTTTTCTCTTATTTTTTGTTGTACATAAAAATACCATTGAATTTGCCCAATCCCGATTTTGTTTTTCAAGTCCAATATGATCCGGACTCGAAAAAAAATAAGCCTAGTGAAAAAACCCACGACTGAATTGCACAAGCTTGCTCCGATCTTCCCACTTTGGAATCCACAATGTGCACTGCACCCTTATTACACCTGACTTCACACTATAAAGGGTGATTTTTTAGCTGGTTTGATTTTGGCAACACTGGTTTTGACAGCTGACGTGTGTTTAGTACCTTGTGTCACTGTCAAACAGCTTCAGTTTGGTTTGCAATTTTACCATGGATCGTCTTACAAATGAACAACGCTTGCAAATTATTGAATTTTACTATCAAAATTCGGGCTCGGTTCGAAATGTTCATCGCGCGCTGCTTGTGTTCAGCGATGAGGCTCATTTTCGGTTGAATGGGTACGTAAATAAGCAAAATTGCCGCATTTGGAGTGAAGATCAGCCAGAAGCATTGCAACAGCTACCAATGCATCCCGAAAAAGCCACTGTTTGGTGCGGTTTATGGGCCGGCGGCATTATTGGGCCATATTTCTTCAAAGATGATGCGAATCGCTACCGAGCGATGATAACAAACTTTTTTTTGCCCGAAATGGAAGTTCTTGACTTGCATGATATGTGGTTTCAACAAGACGGTGCCACATGCCACACAGCACGCGAAACAATGGCGCAATTGCGAGGCGAGTTTGGTGAACAGTTAATTTCACGTTTCGGGCCGGTCAATTGGCCGCCTAGATCGTGCGATTTGACACCATTAGATTATTTTTTGTGGGGGTATGTCAAGGCTAATGTCTATAGGGACAAGCCCGCTTCGATTGACGCACTGGAAGCCAACATCCATGCATTCATTCGTGAGATACCGGCCGATATGTGTGAAAGAGTATGCCAAAATTGGACTCAGCGGATGGGCTACCTGAGACGCAGCCGCGGTCAACATTTGCATAAAATTATCTTTAAACATTAAATTGCAAGGTTCAAACTATCGATTCAAATAAATATTTCATTCATTTTTTCGAATTTTTTGTGTTTTTTTTTAAAAAAAGTTCTAAACTTCTTAAAAAATCAGTTTTTACAAACTAAGATCTCGCAATCCGCATTCATCACTCCGCACTTATAACTTCGCCTAGTGAAAAAAACCCACGACTGAATTGCACAAGGGTGCTCCAAACTTCCCACTTTGGAATCCACAATGTGCACTGCACCCTTATTACTCCTGACTTCACACTACAAACTACGCACTTCGCAATCCGCATTCATCACTCCGCACTTATAACTTCGCAATCCACACTTTCCACTTCGCACTCCACACTTTGTAATCTGGCACTTCGCATACCGCATTTCTAACTCCACTCCGCACTCCCCATTTTGCAAATCCACACTCCGCACTCCACAATTCGAACTCCGCATTTATCACTCCTCACTTCGCAGTCCACATTTCACAGTTATGACTCTGCACTCCGAACTCCATCACACTTCGAACTCCACACTTTGCCCTCCACACTTTGCCCTAAACAATTAGCATTCCGCCCTTATCACTCCTAACTTCGTATTCCACACTTCGCAACTGTAATAACTCTGAACTTCGCAATTCGCACTCCGCTCTTCGCAATCTGCATTTATCAATCCACACTAACTTAGTACTGCGAACTTCGCACTCCACACTAATTATATAATATAATTATTTCAAAAATTTGGTCAAACTGCACAAAATTAAGGTGTAGAATCTAAGGTTTTTTAGAAAAAAAATTTTTAAAAATTTTAAACTTGATATTTTCAATTCAAGTATAGAAAAAGAATCATTTCGTAGCTACTTTTTCCAAGATGGCCGTATACAAATTAGGACAGAAAATCGATACAATCAAGGTAGTAACCTCATTAAAATGTCACTCAATGTTGAGATCAAAGTCGAATGTTGTTCATATTAGTTTAAAGTCGTATTCCTATGTCCACAACTCAAAAGGTTGATTTCTAAGATGAAAAAATGAAATTCGCAACAAAGCTTTGTAAATTATCAAAAATAAAATAAAGAATCTTTATTGTCAAACCTACTGTAAAGAAAGCGCACAGAGCACCTGTTCGAGCAGCAGCAGCAGCAAACAGAGCTTTTTGTTCAGACATTAGAGAAATTTCTATGTCCAACAGGCAGCTGGGGCAAATTCACACCATACACACCGATTTTTTGCACGGTGCTTCGTCGCGTCGACCGAGAAAAGTCTCCATTCCGAGAATATACCTATGAAGCTGCCTGGCCTGTCTATGAATCTGTGAATCTGTGGCTGTGCTCTGTGGTCCTGAAGCGAGCTACAAGTTGTACATAAATCAGTTTTTGCCTAGAGTTTGTTGCGTTCAGTGTTTTGTGTCGGAAGTGTTTTTCAAATTTCCGTGCAAACATCAGATATCTACGGGTACTTTTGTGCTTGGAAAACAAATTAAAGGCATTCCTGGGGTTAAAGTAATAAATTTGCATCTGGTGTTTAGCTAAGCTGGTGCGGAGGAAAGCTTTCCATTTGGCGCTCTCTGGGTTCTGTTTAATCGAATTCTAAACGTTGAGCTAACACGTCGTCGCGTCCTCGTGTGGTCTGGTTTGTTCTGTTCTATATTCGAGTTGAAGTTTTTATTATATAGTGCGTCTGTGCTGGTCCTGCTCCTGATCCTATACCTGGGCATCAAGAAGAGTATTCTTCTTATCATTCAGAGATCAGGGGTCCCTATTTGGATGGACTTCAAAGCGACAGCCTTAGTTTTATGACTTCTCGTGCATCGTGGAATTAAAAACGTGCAAGGAATTTAACGGCTTTTAACATAAATTCGATATATTTTTAAAATTGCTTCCATTTCAATTGATTTAATAGATTTTAAGGAAATACAATTCAAACAACTTGAGATTTTTTTTTTTTTTTTTAATCAAGATTTGTATGCTGTGATTGAATCCTGAATGTAGTGTCGGGAAATTGTAAGTGTTCGTGAATAATTAATGTGGAAAAGTGTTTTACACACTTTGTGTCCTTTTGTGCTATTATAGAGAGGAAAAGCTGAAAAGTGCGGGGATGTAGTTCTGCGTCAGCTATACGCAATCTAAACCATTTTGTTTTTGTGATTAAGTGCAAAATATGATTATTTTATAAATGCAAACGGAAATCACTTAGACGATAATATATCACCAGCCTGTAAGAAAAAGGGATTACTTATAATTGACAGAGGGAAGAAGGTTCTAAAAGGATATTTATCATCCAGACAGACGAAGAGTGGTGTATAGGTAAGTGATTTTTGGGTTTTCTTTTGGTATAATTTTAGTTTTTATGCATAAAATATTTAGAAAACTTGATTTGGATTGAAGTTTGCGTGAGATTCACTGATACCTATAAAGTTGTGAATTTTACTTTCTATTGATGCAGGTTGATTTGTCGAAGGTTTATTATAAATAGTAGCTATCCATCAAGATTATTATCATTTATGAAATTGGGCTTTGGAGGCGGGTATCAAGATTAGTTTAGCATTCATTTTGGGATCGAAGGTATACGTCTGACAGCAGTTTATCTGAATTAAAATCGCATGATGCTTACGGGAAGGTAAAATTACAAAGGAACCTTTTCAGACATGAAATACGAATAAACAGGGATAGACGGCGATTATTCAAGGTTGAAAGCAAAATTTATCAAAACCTAGAAATTACCTGAAAATGGTTTACATATGTATTTCATTTTTTGTTTATAGTTGAACATTTACATATATATAGATACACCGCCAAAATTGTAGAAATATTTAAATTCATGTCTCTTAAATTCGAAGCTTGTGAAACCTTAAACAGTGGAACTCTTAAAACCAAAAACTGATATAAATCGACTTTTTTTAGTGGATTATTTTTAGTAAATTATTAATTTATGAAAAACAAAATTAGAACTCTAATAAATTATTATTTAAAAATAGATTATTTATTTTTAGTGGTAGAATATTAAAGATTTTAATTAATGTGCATACTTATCAATAAATTTTATATATATTAGGTATTAATCACAAAAACAAAGTCAATATCAATTGTAAAACTAAATTTTCCATTATCATAATATTATAAGCTGGCCACTCGAATTTCTAGGGCTGGGATTTATGAGTTCCATTAATTTCATCAAGAATTTTTTTTTTTTTTTCAAAACTTGACACTCTTTAGATATCCCAACAATATTTGTTCCGAGGTATTAAATCCGGTGACCATTTTTTCATGAGACAAATATTTGATAAAACAGATGTCTCAGTAATTATTCAGTAAATCATTATATGGCTATAAGTGAATTCGTTCCGTCTTGTTTGGACCAGATGTTTACCATTTTAACCAAAACATCCAATACTGGAAGAAGTGTCATAAAGTTATTTATCATATTGCGAAAATTTTCTATAGAAACATTTATAATGTGCGTGGATATGGTATAATGAAATGTTAATCTTCAAAAGAATAAGGGCCATTTATTCCTCCAGACCACATCTTGTCACTTTAAATGGATGATAGAGAATTTAATGACTTCTTTTTGGTCAAAAGCAGCTATTAAGTTTATTATTAATTACATTTAAATGGAACCTCATCTCTCATCTAAAAAAATTAAAAGGCAATGCCTATACTAAATACAAGAAATAAATTAAGTTTTAGTAAACTTCGTTTGAAATTTTGTTATTCTCAGTAAATTTTTAAAGAGTAATATCAAGAGCAATTGCAAATCGTTTTGAACGTTCATCAATCTGAAAATAAAGCCTTATGGAACCCATAATTCTATGTTTTTTAGAGGGATTAAATCCTCGGACATAAACGCCACAGTTAGTTAAATCAGTCTACTCAACTTCTGTAATTAATAGTAGTTCCTTGGATAACCTAGTACATAATATTAACCTTCGATCTATCCAATTATTGAGCAGTGATGAAATTATATCGACGATGAATTTACTCAAATCAATTGCTAATCCCCGTCCAAATGGCATACCCGCCTTAATTCTTAAAAACTGTTGTAATTCCATTTCTTGTCCGTTACTATCTTCAATAATTTCCTTCGGAGTGTAACTTCTAAAATGAGTGGAAAATTTCGTACCTCGTGCCCTGCCCATTCAGAAATCGGGTACTAAAAATATTATAGAAAACTATAGAGGTATTTGTGAAGTCTCTGCAATTCTTAAGTTTTTTTGAAATCTTAGTGAAAAAGAAGCTGGATTTTTGTTAGGTGTGACGTGTGAGTCTTTAGCAGCAGAACAGCATGAATTTGTCTCTGGTAGATCTACGGTCACAAATTTTACTTATTCCACATCATATGTCATTAATAACATGGAGGAAAGATCTCAAATCGATGCCATTTATACGGATTTTAGTAAGGCATTTGACTCAGTAAACCACCAAACACTAATAAAAAAGCTTAAAATATTTGGATTTCATTCCGAAATGCTTCGTTGGTTATCTTCATTCCTCACTGGTAGAAGTCAAAAAGTTCAGATAGATAATGTATGCTCTAAGGACATTTTATGTACGTCAGATGTTCCACAAGCAAACAATCTTGGTCCACTCTTTTTCATTATTGTTATTGATGATATCCTTTTAGTGATTAATTATTGCGATTGTCTGATTTATGCAGATGATCTCAAACTGTTTTTTAAAAGTCAAAAGCTTAGAAGATTGTCAGATGGTCATGGTGTCATGCCAATGGTCTAAAAAAAATGTAATGCGATTTCTTTCTCAAGAAAAACTATTTGCTTCTTATTTGACTATACGAGTGTCAAGGATCAACGATTTAGGTGTTATTTTTGGTTCTGCCCTGTCTTTTAAATTCCATTTCGATTACTTGATCCCTAAAGCCAACTCGTTGATAGAAAGCCAACTCGTTGATAGGCTTCATTAATAGGAATGCTAGAGATTTTAAAGATCCTTACGTTCTTCTATTATTATATATGTACATCTCTTGTTAGATCGATTCTTGAATATGCAGACATTATCTGGAGCCTCCCATATAAAGTTCACTCTGACAGACTTGAAAAAGTTCAGAGACCGTTCACTAAATATATATTCCAACAAATGCTTGGGATTTTGTCCAGAAAATGGCAAGGTGCCAACTGCTTGGTATAAAATCTCTTGAATCACGTTGAAAAGTTCATAGTATAATGTATGTTCCAGCTGGAACATTGAGAGATTGATTTTGTATATAAAGGGTTTTCCAATAAGAGGTGTTATTTTGATATTCAAAGAAAAATGGCATAAGTAAGATAAATGATCGGATGTTTATTTCATTATAAAGAAGAAGGTATGCTGTTAATAATGGAACACAACATCAGCCAAATGGCCGCCACGACCACGCTTACAGGACCATATCCTTTTCATGAAATTTTCCATAACCAAATCGCAAAGTGGCTGCCCTATGTCCTCGATAGCCTCACAAATTCCATCTTTAAGGTCTTGAATCGACGCTGGGCTGTTGGCGTAGACCTTATCTTTTACGTGGCCCCAAAGGAAGAAGTCGCAAGGTGTTAAATCACAAGATCTCGGTGGCCAATTGTGATCACCTCTTCGAGGGATAACACGGTCCGGAAACTTTTCCCGTAAAAGATCGATGGTTTCATTGCTTGTGTGGCACGTAGCGCCGTCTTGTTGAAAGTTAACGTTCTCCAGATCAATACCATCCAATTCCGGCCATAAAAAATCATTAATTATCTCTCGATAGCGCAATCCATTGACCGTAACTGTTGCTCCAGCCTCATTTCCGAAAAAGTAAGGTCCAATGACCCCGCCGGACCATAAACCGCACCAAACAGTCACGCGTTGAGGATGGAGAGGCTTTTCAACAATAACTCTTGGGTTTTCCGAGCCCCAGATGCGACAGTTTTGCTTGTTGACGTAGCCTCCGAGGTGGAAATGGGCCTCATCAGTCAAGATGATTTTTCGATGAAATTCCGGATCATTTTCATGCATTTCAAGGACCCAATCAGCAAAGACACGACGTTGTTGATGATCAGCCGGCTTGAGTTCTTGTGTTAACTGAACTTAATAAGCCTTAAGACCCAAGTCTTTATGCAAAATACGGTGTAATGACGTTTGTGGAATGCCTAATTCCAAAGAACGACGAGGAATGGACAAACCTGGGTTTTCTTCAACACTTTGGGCTACAACAGCAATATTCTCAGTTGTTCTTGAGCGACGTGCACGGGTTTTATTCTTCACATCACTAACTTGTCCCAACAGCTCGAATTTGTCCACCAATTTCTGTATTGCGGTCCGAAAAGGTGCTTCACGACGACCCAAAAATGTTTTAGTTTTACGAACCGTCTCTGCCAAATTTTCACCATTTTTATAGTGAATTTTAATAATTTCAATGCGTTGTTGAAGCGTGTATCGTTCCATTTTTATTAATGGCGTAGTTTTTACTTGTCAAATGTCAAAAAATGACAGCTTCAAAAGTGACAGCTACCGAAATAGCGGGCTATTCAAAATAACACCTCTTATTGGAAAACCCTTTAGTATGTATAATGTATGTTCCAGCTAGAACTTTGAGAGATTGATTTTTTATATATCAAAGAGTGCATAATACAAAATATGGATGTAATGAGCCTTTATCCAGGTCCATTGTTTATTTCAATAAAGTGTCGTTAAGTATTGATTTTTATGCCCTACTCGTGAAAAATTCAAATCTAAAATCTTGTACTTATTTAAATTTTAACCTTTTATTGGAGTGCCAGATATCTGATACTTGTTAAATGTTTACCTGATAGTATTCTCTATGAGTTTTCTATATATGGTTTTTGAAGTTTGGCTATTTATTAATATTCAAGTTTCAAAAATCAACTTTAATTAATTAAAAAACAAAATATTTAAACAAAATAAATGTGCAGACTAGTTAATTTAAATTTTAAATAGATTTATTTACTTAAATTTTGTTTATATGTATTTTTTTTTCAAATTTTTCTTATTTTCCTTTTTAAAATATCTTAGATTTATCTTCTTTAATTTGAAATTGTCTGATTTTGTAGTGAAATCCTCATGTCACCTAATTATAAAAAATAAATTTTTGCCAAAAGTGTCCAAATAAAGTTTGAATTCAACTCATTATTATTTTCTTAATTTCTATATTCTCATAGTGTTTGAATCCTTTCTGGTACAATTTTTCTATTTTTTTTTTAATTTTTCTTTACACCTGATTCTCCCTTTAAGCTATCTTCAATCTTGAAAGAAGCCATTGTGCTGTGTGAGGGAAATTTCATTTACAACTTACCCATTTTAATTCGGTTTTTATTAAATTAAAACATCAGCTGCGCCTTCCGTTTCAGAGAGCGCAGGAAGGTGTTTCCTTTACTTAACCAAACAAGAAGCATTTTCATAAACACCATAAAGTCTATGTAGTATCTCATAACTCACTACGGGCCCCGTTTATATACAAAGGCAAAAAAGAAAATTATGTATACGTACTGACGGAAATATGCTTATTGTGCGTTATTCTAGATGATGACTTTAACATCTTAGGAATATACTATACCTATACAAAAAAAAAAAAAAAACTTGTAAGAGGTTATACAAGAGAAAATAAAACAAACTTTCGAAGAATAGAAATGTAGTGGGAAGGAAACTTTTTCCCACATCCTGTAACAAAAAAAAAAAAAAAAAAAACTTTTCCTTTTAACACACAAAGTTGCAGTGGCACCCCAATGTTGTACTCGCACTTGGGTTTCTTTTACACGTACAAACGATAACGCAAATAAAGCAACAGCTAAATGTGTATATAGTCAAATCCCTCTATGTTGGAAGGTCCTGCAAAATAATGACAACAGAAATTCATGTAAGTAAACCAAACATAGAAATACATTTTCAAAGAGATTTGCATAAAAAAGATCGATGTTTGTCACATTTTTGCCATAATTTTCAAGAAATTCATAACTTTCTTGAAACTGAATTATCTCGACACCAATTGCTATGAAAAAAAAAATACGAAGTCGCAAAATATCTTTTGTAGAAAATATTTTTTTCATTTTTCAAAATTTGTCCGTTACCTAAATATTCATAATAAACTGTGTTGGGGACCTTTGACCCCGTGTAAAATTGTATGCACCGCTAACATCGATACGACTATTTAACAATTTATTAAGAACATCAATAGAGAGCATTACATCCATATTCAGCTTATCCTCATTTTTTTTCCGGAGTCCATGTCTTAAATTTCTGTATGTGACCAATTCTATAGTAGCCCGCATGGCATAATGGTTAGTGCCTAGGGATGTTATGCTCGAAGTCGGTTTTCAATTCCCATTCGCAGCCTGTTCTACCTTAAAACAATTATATTTTTTTTCACGATTAATACCTTTTGCGACATACTGACAAATCCACCAAAAAAATATCTCTTGTCGTGAATAACTGCACCTCTTACCACAGCCTTTCGAATTGAGCAGAAAGTTGTAAATCCCCCCCCCCCCATTTCTGCCAATAAAACATATACAGGAATGGTTGAACACTATAAGTTTTTAGGAGGACGAGGCTGGTATCGAACCAAAATCTCCGGGATGACAGTCCTACGCACTAACCATTACTCTCTTAAAAACCAGTTTCGTAGTCTCGTCACGTCAATTATCCGAAAAGAACTAAAAACCGACTTGACCGACGCGACGTGATGACGAGAAACGCTTTAGAACTACAAAGAGAACTCATAAAGCCGTATTTTTATGGCATTGTAAAACGGACTTAGGCCCAATTTTTCAGTGCGTAATTCAGTTTCAGAAGTAAATTTACCCACAGTTAACTGAAGAAGCATTTTTTTGATGGAAGATGCATGGGGAAAGACTGAAAAAACTCGGTGAATAAAATATCAAACGCATCTGTTCAGTTAATCCAGAGTTAACTCATCAAATTTGATGAGTTAACCCTGGTTTACCTTTAATCTCGCACTGAAAAACTAGATATGGGAAATGGTTTCAAAATTTTAAAAATTTATTACTGTAAAAATAGAAAAAGTTGTTTGGTTCGCTTGATGCGAGTGCAGTTCATGGATAGTGTTGCCTCTTTTTTAACCACAAAGTATTACCAACATCAAATTTAACGCGGATTTTATTTCACAATGGCCAATGCTCTTAACATCAGAATGATATTATCATCACCCGGCTCAGGGATCTTAGCATTCCACAAGTGGGATATTTTTAAAAAAATGCTAACTAAAAGTTCAGTAATTGCTATTGGTCATTAAAAGTTAGATAGCTTCACTAATTGGCAGAGTTGTAAGAGAATGCAATACTTTGGTAGTTTATTCTTTGACATCTTAGTCAATTAACTCGTCTCTACGAATGCAATGAAATACTTTTTATAACTATTTTTACTCCAAACTTTTAAATCCCTGTCAATTTTGAATTCTATAATGGCCAGTTGCTCCAAGATCTCTTAAAGTTGTATTGCCTACCTATTTCGTTAAATTTTAAAATATGACATTTATCGGTTGCACCAACCACTTTTAATAATTCTAAAAGGCTAGTAAATTAAAGTTCTATTTTCCTCCAGTTAAATTTTAAATGGAATTTTAACAAAATAACAAATGGAAAAAAAATATGCACGACTTGATCGCACGAACATGCTCTTGTGGTTAAATTCTCTATGTAACCCAACATTGAAGATGCATGATGTATTATGTTAACGAGTAAATATTAAAAGAGTCAAAGGCACTAAAAAATTGATTTTTCGTTAGATTTTTTTTTTGTTTATAAAATAATGTTTAAAAACAAAAATTAAATGCATTATTGCTTAAGTTATTGAGAAGCATCAGATTGCAAAATTATAACAAAATCTATTTAACCATGGCAAAGATATACGCGAATAATACAAAAATAAGACCATTTTCTCAAAAAACGTGGAATACCTAATTCCGTTATGTGATTTTTTTGAGAAAAACCTAAAATTCAGTTTTCTTACAATGAACTTAGTTACCACAGGTACAAAATTTAATCAAAATCGTTAGAGCCGTTTTCGAGAAAATTTGAAGAACCCAAAATATTTGTATGGCAGCTACCCGTTCTAGATGAGCTAAAACAAAAATTCGAATTTCACCTCTAGGGAATCTCATAAAAATGTTTTGTACCAAATTTCATGCAAATCGGTCCACCCGTTTAGCCTCTGGTTCAAATTACAGTGGACGCACAGACGCACAGACGTACAGACGCACAGACGCACAGACCGACGGACGGCATGACGAAACCCACTGTTTCGAACTTATCGATTATCGTAGTGTTAGTTTTGATTATAACCTCGATTTTTTTTTTCACGAAACCAATACTTGCCCTATAGAGCAAGTAAAAACAATTGGCATTAATTTTCTTATTAATAATTCGCTATTCCTAAATTTTGAGTGAAACTGTTTGAAAACAATCACATCCAAAGGAAAACGAAAAATTGAATAACTGAAACTCAAACAAAAACATCCTCCTAAAATTACACGTCATTTTCCCAATTTCTTATTTTGATATTTCCGTCGAACTGAAGATACGATACGCACACCCCAGTTTATTCGATGTATTTGACATTTCTCTTACTACTATTTCACTTGCACTGTTGGAAACTTTTTCGTTCAGTTTTAAAAGCAGAGGATAAAATGCAGGGATGGTAAGCAAATTGCATTTTACTTAAAAAAAAAGAATCTGTAAAACCCATTGGTGCAACCCAGATTAATTTATCATCCTGATAAATTTAAATAGCTTTTTTAGAAAAATCTTAAGCATTCTTAAGCTTTGTGTTTTTTTAAGTTCTATTTTTATAAATGTTTAAATTGATTGCATTATTTACGACTTTAAAATTTAATGGAAATAACGTTTTGAAGTTTAAGTACTCAGTAGAAGTAAAAATACTTTAAAATAAGTGTTTTTATTCAGTTGGCTGCAGTTCTTTAACATACATTTACAAAGGGATGTAAATAGCTTAAAATTTATTTTATAACAGTAGCAACTAATTTTTATTTTTATGAAATGTATAACAGAAACATAATTAGTATTTTTTTTTTATCTCGAATAAAATCTATGCCAAAATCATTGGTTTTTTAATTTGTAATTCATGACTAACATCCAACTTAGAGAGTTTTGACTGTAGTTACGTAATTCCACCGTCAAAGTGGTATTTTTTCTCATTAAGCTTATGCGTATGTCATATTATTAGACATAAAAGTTGCAAGGTTGAAATAATTATTATGATAATCGCTTTAGAAACGTACAGTTGTTTTTCATCTTGACATTCTCACGGAAAAACAAAGGACACTTTTGTGAATTTACAAAACAAACTCAAATGTTTTGGTAAATATCAATATGAAAAAAATTAAACATCAAGAAGTCTATAATTATTATTATTAGTACTTATAGAGGGTGTCAATTTTTAAATCAAAACAAACAAAAGGAAATGACATTGAATGACATTTTGTTATCATAATTTTGTTCAATTTGAGTGATATTGAGTATAAACAAAACATTCGCCGCGACACTTATTCAAAACAAAATTAAAGTAAATATGTTTTATATAAAACAGTTGAAAAACTTATTAATCTTGTTAAATGAAAAATTAATAAATTTGTGGTTTTTCTTAATATAGAAAAGCTATAGGTTCATATTGTATGTGCATTAGGGTGGTCCACGATTTTTTTTTTGTTAGTTCTTGGACTTCTCTTCAAATTAAATTCCCTTGTGTATTTCTGTAGAAGCAAACCAACAATATGTTATATACCTACAGTGTGTTTCGTAATTAATGAGCAATTCTTTCAGAAATAATTCATCGACATGTAGAAATTTGTTTGACTGGGTCTATTTCCCCCGTTTATGTGGTTTAAATTACCATATACCTACTTTTCCATAACATTAATTTAAAATTAATAGAAAATATTAAGACCCAACGGCAACACTCTGATAATATCATGAAATAGCTATTTTATAAAGCAAGACATTTAACGGGTGTTTTTTTTGTTGTCAAGTGATTTATTTTTAGTTTGGTTTGGCATTGCAAGACACAGGATCACCTAGCAAGGCGTATAGATTCGGTGAATGCGTCCAAAACAAGATTGCCGTTGATCCCAATTTTCATAAGCGAATTTTGTCTAGCGATAGTGAGCTTCACTTTTGATTGAATGGAAACGTCAATAAACAAAACTGCCATATTTTGTAGTGATGATAATCCTCAAGTGTGTGTTGAGACACCGTTACATCCACAAAAACTGCCTATTTGGTGTGCTTTATATGGTTTGGTGGAATAATTGATCTGTACTTCTTTAAAAACGATGCTGGCCAGAACGTTACAGTCAATGGTGACCGCTATAGAGCCATGATTACTGACTTCTTCGTTCATCAATTGAACAACCATGATGTGCAGGAGCTGTGATTTCAACAAAACGACGCAACATGTCACACAGCTCGTGCCGCAGTTGATTTATTGAAGGAAACGGTTGGTAACCGCATAGTTTCACGTTACGGACCCGTGAATTGTCCTCCAAGATCGTGCGATTTAACGCCGCTTGACTATTTTCTGTGGAGATATGTGATATGTCGCTAGTCAACGCCAATAAGCCCGAAACGATTGACCACTTTATTGCCGATATACGGCCACAAATGTTGGAAAAAGTCATCGAAAATTGGACTCCCAGATTAGACTACGTCCGAGCCAGCCGTGGCGGTCATATGCCAAAAATCATATTTAAATTATAATGCCAGAAAATTATCCTTCGAATAAAGTAAATTTCATGTCAATTTAAAAAATCATCTTTGTTTTATTCCATTTCAAAGATCTATAGCTCTATAGCACTTTATATTTTATTTTGTTAACAAAAAACTCTAAAATGCGGCCTGTTAAACATTTTTTGATAAAAAATGGTGATTTGAATGTACTTAATACCTCAAACAAATATTTTCCAGAAGAAGTTTTTTTTATAATTTTCGATTTTATCAATTTTACATGAACAGCCTCTGGTTTTAAGCATTCTAATAAAAATTAACAAAATAGTTGAATATTAAAACACTAATAAGTAATAAACTATACGTATACATTTTTAACGGTAATGCAAATTTGATTGCATTTGTTTTCAAAATTGACATCATTAATTTTTTGATTAGAATTAAATGGTTTAGTCAGTAAATTTCCTATAAAACAGTAAATCACTAGCTGGAAAGATTTTCCTAGCTAAAACACTCCGCACTTCCCGATTCATTGTATTTCGCCTCTCAATGTATCATCAACCAAAAAAAAAAAATCTCATTAGTTTATCTCTTTTGCATCTCAACAAATCATTAATAAAATGTTTTTTTGTTTTGTTGCTTTTAAAAAAAAAAATAATTAATTACCTATACTCCCATCACTTTGAAAACCATCTATTTCCACAGATTCCTTGTCGATCTTCACACTCTATAGCATAAGGTCGTTCAATTTCTCACGAGGTGTCAATTTATTCAAATCGATATGCCTCCTCTCTACATCGACTTTCACCTTTTCGCTCAACCAACCAACAAAAAAAAAGAATAAATTTATAATTTTACCAATTTCATTGAGAGTTTTCCCAAGCGAAAGTTAATATAACCACTCTGCATCAGGTTGTTTTCTCATACAGTGGGACAAATAAGTTTATTTGTTTGAATTCAATCAACATTTAGATGATAAAAAAAAATCTTCCTGCTTTCCTAATAAGTAATCAGTTTTAAAATTATATTTCCACTTTTATTTACAAAAAAATTTTAATTAAGTTTTAAACAAAGTCATTTTAGTTATAACATTTATAACTCAAGAATAGCCGGACCGATTTTCATGATCTTTGATTTGTTGGATTTGTCTCCGCCCCGAACAGAAGAATAAATATAAAAATATCGGAAAAATTCACTTTGTAGGGTGAAATGGGTTAAAATGAAAAAGACCGTATTTGCTGAAAAAAAACTACCTGCTTTTAAAAGATTATTCTTAGAAATGGCTTTTTATATTTGGAATTTTTAGGTAAAAATCGCCCGATTTAAGAATTTCTTTTTTATTTGAAAGGGCTTTTTTTAGGAAATGGCTTTAGGGATATTCTCTGTCAATTTTTTTTATTTGGAGGGTGAAATGGGGTAAAAATCCGATTTTAGAAATTTTTTTTGTGTTGGAAAGGTTATTTTTAAAAATCTGATATGTGAAAGAGTGAAATGGGATAAACACAAAAAATTGTTTTTGATTACAAAAATGTTTTATGCGTTGGGAAAGAAATAAAGGTTGGACTAAGATGATCATATTTTAACGAATTCCTTTTGTAATTTTTATGCGAAGCTTAGGTTTGTCTACCCGCGTGCAAAGCCGGGTAGGTAAGCTAGTTTTAATTAAATAAGGCGATTTTATAAATTTAAATGCCAAGGATTTCATGTAGTTGTTCATTTAAGCCTTAAATGAGGTTTAATGGAACACTTAAAGATTACGAACAAAATTTGCAAATCAACAAAAAAATTGACTTTCAAAGCTTATTTAGAGGGAATAAATGGAAACTCATAATTAAATCTCCATTAGGGCTAAATATTCTCCTTAAAAGGCGGATTTTTTCATTTTAGTTAAAAGAAGTTTTAAATAAAATAAACAATTAGTAAATGGAGCCAGCTATAGAGCTTTCTGCCTTTTTATAATTATTATCCTCCGTACATCCGCACCCTCCGCCACCATCTCACATTGATTTATTTATTTTTTTTTACTATGCTACCCCACTGTGAACCACCAAAAAACAAAACTTAAGTCAAAATTAATGGATTTTGAATTGATGCCAAAAATATATGTGTAGGTGTACGAAACATCATGTTGTGTGTGATGTAGACAACTGGTATGGCATCAGTGTGGCACTTTGTACCTAAGTTGTTGTGTTTATTCTGTACGTGAGCTGATCCCCATAGTAATGGGTTTTTGTAAGCCCTAGTGGGTGTAAAATCAGACGCAGAGAGAGCCTTCCCCAAAATTTGTCAATTTTCATTCTCACTTTTCTCTCTCTCGCACTAAACTAAACTTGAATGATGTAACAAAGTCAAGGTTAAAAAAAGAAACAAATAAAACTCACAAAAAATTCCACGCACAATAGAAAAAGTTGAAAATTGATTTTCGTGTGAATAAACTGTTGGTTTTCTGGAACTTCTCCAAAAATCAATTCTCAGTAAAAATCACACGATTTGAAATATTTTATTGTGTACTGTTGTTCGACATGAGTTTGGTGGATCAACTTTTGCTTAAAAAAAAAAAAACTCAAAACGCAAAGAATTTTGTTTTTAAATTTGGTCTTTGAGAAGACAGAAAATAATATTATTTCAATTTATGAAAACAAATAGATATGTGTATAAAAGTCACAACAATCAATTTTAGTATTTGAAAATATTTTATCAAAGGAATTCATTTAAGAAGCAACGAGAAAAACTTTTAATTGCCTTTTAATTGAGTGAATATTAATTTTGTGATGCGATAAGTAACAAATTATATACTCAGAGGTGTGGCTATTTTTGTTTCGATGGAGAAATGTATTTCTAATAAAAATTCATAAATTTGTTTGCAAATTTGTTAATTGATTATTGATTATTGATTGCCTGAAGACATTTTGAATAATCTTGACAGTCGATATACATACCTAATTAGATTTAAGAACATCACGATTAAGAATTTATGAATGGGCGAGTTTAGCTGAGTTGACCTGGTAGTAAAATTCAAAATTAAATGCATAATACGTGACAAAAATTAAAGACGTGTTTAATTAATGTTAAACGGTCTTTGACACCATGTTGGCTTTTGATTCCTTTTGCTAACGAGTTTTCCTCCAGACGAATGCTTTTTTCGAAGGCGTTATCGATTATATATTTCACTAAGAAAGGGTAGGCTGAATATTATCCTTCAGCTCTGCTAGGGACCTCGAATTATTATTGTAAGCTTTCATTTTGAGGTATCCCCGCATACAAACAAACCAAAGGGATTAAGTCTGGAGACGTAGCCGTGCGTCGGTGGCCAAGGGTAGTCTCCAAATCGACTGATCAGTTTTCCTGGAAAGTGTTCACGTATCAAACTCATGGTGGTTTTAGCGGTATGCGTATAGTAGCCCCATTTTGTTGAATGTGCTCTCAAATTTGGTTAACAATAATCAACTCTTCTCTGGCATTTTCGAAAAAAATTAGGGCCCGATGCTTCCGTTTGTTGCTAAGGCGCATAAAACACTTACTTTTAGGCAATCAAAGGGCCGTTGGTGTTTTCAACGTTGGTTAAGTGTTTGCGGAGCCCAATAGTTACAGTTTTCCCTTTTGACATGTCCATTGAAGTATATCAGCTTTGTCACTCTAGAAGAAGCAATTAACTGCGTATGGAACCTCCCCATCATTATTTCTTGAAAGTTTTTTCATAAATTCAAGATATTTTCTTTTAGTTCTTGCACCACTTGAATTTCAAAAGAATGTTATTTTAATTTCATCTTTAAATTTTCATGAACTGTAGTTTTCGGGAGGCCTAAAGAGGCTCTTTTCCTGGTTAAAAAGCTGATGGATTTTCGCACAAGCTTCGTTCCAAGTTTTCCACGTTGAGGGTATGGTCCTCGATGTTCTGCTTTGTCTTTTAGTCTGAATGTGGCTCACTTAGTGTTGAAAGGTTTAGGGGAGGGGGGTTAGCATACAAACATAGGAACATACATTTCTATATACATATATATATAACTTTTTTTTTAGTTGAAATACCTTTAAAATTGGAATAATAGATTCTGATTACGTATACTATGCACCTAGTGTAATTGAGAAAGACGTCAATTAGTATCTTCTTTTGAACAGGAAATAAACGTGTCTAAGGAGCAAAATCGTGCCACCCCGGCAACGTAAATCTCAATAATAAAGAAATTACCTCAGGTGCACGTATCAAAATTATTAATGAAGACTTTACCTATACCTACTACATACACACCTACAGTTATAAAAGCGAATTGGGCACCCAAAGGATTCATCGTGATCCTTATCCCAAGCTCTCGTACATACATACTAGTACATGTGTATCAAATTAACAAAAAAGATCCGTATAGAAAAAGGATATATGTTTTTGCCTTCACGTTTTTCTCAAATCTCTTCGAACGAATATATATCCTGATGCCTGAGGCGTCTTCCTTAATTTTGCACGAACAAATTTATATCGGAACTTATACAAAATTACAACAAGCAAATGAAAATCATCTCGGGGCTCGGAGAAGAAAACAAGATACAAAAAAAAACGTCAGAAATTGAACTGGCAGGTTTTCAACAAAACAAATTACCGGTTGCTGGTGAATAAAAATGTAAATGAATTTCTAAGGAAATAGCAGATTACAATGTCTTTCGGAGAAAAAAATAGGTTTTTAATGTTTGTATGATTTTTTTTTGTCAAGTGGGATCTTTTTAAGTAAGAAGATATGTATGTTTGGAGTGGAGGTGCTGGAATAGGAGATGGAACTATCAATTTATTTATTTATTTATCAAAAATAACAATACAAAAATAAATTTATACAATTTTTATTATTATAACTTTATTGATTCATAAATAAATTACATAATTAATAATAAAAGAATTAAGCTACAAAGAAGACATCAGGACAGGAAGACCATAGATGTCGTATTTGATATCTTTGATTTGTCTAAGATTTAATTATTAAAAATGATAAATTTTATATTTTTTTTTTTTAAATTGAAAATTATTTATTGTTTAATATTTTGTATTTAGATTAACAGTGTATATATGTCTTTAAACTTGTTGTGTAGGATTGTGGCTTCTTTAATGCGATGGAAGGATCGAACATCAGATGGATTAAGTACTTCGGCTATTGGTTTCTGCTTATCTTCTATTGAATTGATATCTGTAGTTTGCGCGGGAAATCGGAGAATCGGCAAGAATATGCCAAACTGAGAGGATCTCTCTATACAATTTTCGCACTCTTCTGGGGGAGTCGTTAGTAAAATA
Source organism: Leucozona laternaria (assembly GCA_932273885.2). Taxonomy (NCBI): domain Eukaryota; kingdom Metazoa; phylum Arthropoda; class Insecta; order Diptera; family Syrphidae; genus Leucozona; species Leucozona laternaria. Next base: position 28,670,630 of record OW026368.1, on the reverse strand, counting down.
GTGACGACTAGAAAATAGAGTTTTTCCTACTCTCATCCAAAATGTTGTTATGCATTCGTCTCGGGTTAGAGTTTTGTTGTATGGAATTCGTAGGTTCTGTGATAGGCCTGATTATTAAAACAAAAAACTATTTTTGCCTGTGAATAATGGCACAAACGCATATTTTATTTTTGATAGTTTTCTGTTAAAACAAAATCAATTCTACTTGTATAGTGAATTTCTAATTTCATATTTTGCAATGATGCGGCAACTCCATACTTGACCTTTACCAATTTATCTAAGGGAATTTCAGAAATTGAGGATTTCCAGACGAACACATTGTTCAAACTTTGGAGCAATAATTGTCACCTAGATTTTGGAGAAAAGTAAATTTTTTAAATAATATTTTATGTAATTTTAAAATAAAACATAGTTAAAAGACAATAATGCGTGCTTACCTTTTTCTGTACAATTTTTTTTTCACAACTTCTTGTATTCAATTTTTTTTTTTAACAAAATCTTTGGTACTTTTTGAGATAAGACTCTTTTATCTTAGGTTGCAGCAATACTTCACAAAAAATTCAAAAAAACCCTGCAAAGCTTAAATGTGTTAACTATAAGTATTGCTTTGTGTGTGAGTATGGAAATCAGAGTTTTGTATCACGAAAATAGTTCAGGATAGGTAGGACAAATATGATCTCGCAGAGTCATTGTTTTACGGTTTTCAAGGGGTTCGCCGTTTAGTCGAAAATTGTTTCGCAAATCTTATTCCGCAATTATCAAAATTAATTTTAAAACAGCTTCTTATTCCCGAAAATTGGCTTTTCCTTCCGGAGATCTTATACTTATTAGACTATTAGACTTATCAGTTAACTAGTGAGTCCCTTGTTTTACGCAATTTTTGATAACTTCAGTTCATTTTACATAGAATTCCTAATTATTAAAGCTAGAAGAGATTTTTTTTTGCAAAACAACAAATTGTCACTTAATAATAATTATGTTGTATACGAAACCGCGAGCGAATCTTTGAGAAATAGTCATTTTACGGATTTATTCAAAGAGCAAACGAAAATTCGCGAAACAAACTATTGCAAGTCGATTATAATTTGTTTTCATACTTGCGAAGTATGATTTGGGAGACAATTTTCGTTGAAAAGTCCGGCACCTTTTTTTTTAAGTATACAGGTCATTTTATTTGACTGTTTTTAATTTCGCTATGATTATTTCGGAATTTTTTGTTTTGTGAATAAGTCGTTTTGCACATAATTTTTTGACAAGGTTTGATATTGTTGCTATATGTTGTTGTTTCGCAAAATCATCGTTTCGTTAATTTGGCATCGCAATATATCTCGCATTTCGCAGTTTCGGTTTTTTATTATTTTGCATAGTATTATTTAGCTTTAAAATATTGTTTTTATTATTTTTCCATATTTTAGGTAAATGTTAATGAATTTCGCGCAAACCATAATATGGAAGAAAACGCGGCTAGTATTAGTCTTTTTCACTTTCTTTTTAAGAAGTATTGATGCTTTCTACGATGATATTACAGGCTTTTGCAATGGGCACAAATATAGCTTCTCTTATAATCTAAGTCAACATAACGAAAATATACATAGTTCTGAAACAATTTCCATATTTTCTTTTATTTAAGTACATATTTGTATTTTATTATTATTTTTTTCGTTAATTGCTTAACAGATTCTGTTAAAATTTAAATCTAAAGTAAGTTCGTCTAAGTGGTAACCATATTTGAAGCATACAAAAACATTTTATTTGGATATTCTTTTTTTTATTGGGAATGAAAGAGGCCGGAAAAACAGGATGTTCCTAAATCCATAATATCTCATAAATATAAAAATGAAAACATGATGGGAAATGATTGTATATTATGAGCGAAGAAACAAAGTTTATGACACTGATTGATAACCTTAGATTGAAAAAACATTAAAAATTATCCTTTTCAGCGTTTGCGCCTACATCAAAATAAAAATAATCCTCCGAACAGGCACATCGCCTGTTGCTGTTGTTTTAAAAGTAAAATGAAAACATACAAAAAAAAAAAAACTCAACAATGTAATCAAAAGGAAATTTAAGAATCTAATTATGTATTGTTTCAATTTCAAAATCCTCAACAAGTAAAAAATATTGGAAACAAAACATTCCATGGCACGTGTGTGTACCTTTGCCTACGTGCGTACTTGCTAATTTCTTACTAAGGACCTTTGTCAGATAAATTTGAATTTTTTGATGTAAGGCTGTTGTAGGTTTATACCAAGCTTTACAAATGATTAAATATATGACAACAAAGAAAAGAAATTTCAAAGAAAAATCGAAAAATTTAATTCGCTGATTTTGATTGTAAAATTTGTTGCTTTATGAAATTTCATTTTGTGAATTTTTGTAATACACAATTTTACCTAATTCGTCTACAGGTTTCTTTTAATTCTGAAAATTTTAAGGGTTCCTTTGCAATTTCTAAGCAACCAATGAAATTGAGACAATTATGTATGAAATAAAAATATAGCCATTCCAAATTATTTTTTATAAAAATAAATTCAAATAGTAAAAAAATAATCACTGATGGGTATGTGTAGACTTTCAGCTTATTGTTTACTTTTTTTTTATAAATGAATGTCAGTGTCTTGTGTATAATACCCTATAACCTTTTGGGCGCTTACTACAGTGAGTTCAACTTGAGCCAATATAAAGGGTGTTTTTTTTAGAGATATAGAACTTTAAGTTGGCAACACTATTTTAACTGGGGGCCATTTTGTAAGCTGGCAAGTGATTTATTTTAAGTTTGATTTGGCATTTTAACATGAATAGACTGACGCCTGAACAACGCTTCCAAATTGTGCCCAAATGGGCCCAAAACAAAATTGCCGTTGATTCCAATTTTCATAAGCGAATTTTGTTTAGCGATGAAGCTCACTTTTGGTTGAATGGATACGTCAATAAACAAAACTGCCGTATTTGGAGTGATTATAAGCCATAAGTGTATGTTGAGACACCGACTGTTTGGTGTTGAGACACTGACTGTTTGGTGTGCTTTATGGTTTGGTGGAATAATTGGTCCGTACTTCTTAAAAAACGATGCTGGCCAGAACGTTACAGTCAATGGTGACAGCTATAGAGCCATGGTTACAGCTATAGAGCCATGGTTACTGACTTTTTAGTTCATCAGTTGAACAACTATGATGTGCAGGAGCTGTGGATTCAACAAAGACGGTGCAACATGTCACACAGCTCGTGCCACAATTGATTTATTGAAGGAAACGTTTGATAACCGCATAGTTTAACGTTACGGACCCGTAAATTGGCCTCCAACGCCGCTTGACTATTTTCTGTGGGGATATGTGAAGTCGCTCATCTAAGCCCGAAACGATTGACCACTTGGAGGACAGCATTCGCCGCGTTATTGACGATATACGGCCACAAATGTTTTAAAGAGTCATCGAAAATTGAACCCCCAGATTGGACTTCGTCCGAGCCAGCCGTGGCGGTCAGAAATCATATTTAAATTATTATGTCAGAAGATTATCTTTCGAATAAATTAAATTTCATGTCAATTAAAAAAAAATCATCTTTGTTTTATTCCATTTCAAAGTTCTATTGCTCCAAAAAAAAAACACCCTTTACAAGTACATAAAATCAGTGTTTGAGGTTAAATTAGTACGAATTTTTCATTCGCCGGTCTGTGGAATGCGTCCTAATGTTGTGGATTGCGAACTTACATTTGACAGTTCGCAGACGATTACTTGTTGGTCACGCAGAATATATATTTAATCACAAAATGTTCCCATTTAAACTAATTTTACGAAGTGTTTTCTATTTAGATTTGTTGATTAGATTATTTACTCACTTCGTCGAAAAGTTAAAAAAAAAAAGTTGAAATTTGATCTAGAAAGTGCTTTGGAAGATTTATTCGTATAAGGTCGCAGCTCACGTGTAAGTCACCTTAGACTTACCCTAAAATCGTTTATCCAGAATGTCCATTGTGGCGTTTGCTCTATGGAACGTAGAACCGTTCTGTTGGAACCACATGTGGTTCACATACATGTCATCCAATTTGGGCTAAAATAAATTGTTTATCATCGATCGATCGGTAGCGTTCTCCGTAGATGGTGATGGCAATGCCATCGTCGTTTTGGAAGAAGTCCGGACTCTCACGAGCATCGGCGATGTCTTTGGTAGATTTCGCTTTTCATTGACGTAAGGGAGTTGGCTGAATCGGTCAACTCAAGAACTTTAAATAGTCAGCTGAGATGGCCAACCAATATAAACCGTAAAATAGGCGGTACGCACGCATCGTTGCCACAAGAGATTTTGATAATAAAGTTTTATCATTTGGACCAATTGGACGTGCTGTCCAATCGTGTTAATTTCAATGATGATCAGTAACTGAATAATAAACCATAGATTTGATAGAGATGTCACCAAAACAACATGGCCGCCACACTCTGTATGAAAAAATTGTGGTGTGGCTATTTAAAGTTTAAATTTCCTTAAGGATGCCAATAATTGGATTAAAGTTAAGCTATATTAATTAATATATTAATTAAAAAAGGTGATTTAGTTGGATATAAAATTATAAAACTTAGGATGTTAAGAAGCTTGTTTACTATAAATCAGGGTCAACTTTTTTATTTTTAACCCTTTTTCTACGATTCTCCATCAACTTCAACTAATTTTGAATTCTAATTTGTTTCATTCTTTCCTAAAAAAAAATAAAAAAAAAAAACAATCACAAAGAGAGAAACAGTTTCTTTTTTTTTTTAATTTCTTTTTCAGCGTCAAATTTAATTAGAATCCTTTTGAAATTGCATTGCTTTCTACCTTCAAGGGTGATGAGGACGAGCAGATGATCATTTCTAGCATTATTTGTTTAAGGAAAGGGGGAAGTTTTTTTTGTGGTATATATGTAGTCTAGTCGCCTATGGCAGCTTTTAATGTTGGAATTGGTAAACTTTTCAAATAAACCAAAATATATCTACTAGCATAAAATAAAATTCCTTAAAATATTTTTCTTTTCAATTAGGAAACTTACTTAGGTACCTACACTGTTTTAATGTAAAAAAAATGTGCTGGGTATCTGTTAGATTTAAGCTATTGAAAAGCCATTAAATACCTCCTGGGATTACTTTCAAATTAAAATAGTAGCTATTTGAATAAAAGGTATACCAAGACTCTTTAAACCCCACTATTTAAATTACAAAAAAAACCTTTTTTTTTATAAGGATACGCACAGTAAAAATAAATTCAAAGACTGGTTCGCACGAACTTGCTCTTAAGGTTGAAGGCTACTCGTTTATTATAAATTGAATAGGTCAACATTAAAGTTGTAGGAGTACCTAATGAATGTGAAAAGCATATACTCAGTAATTGATTTTTTTGAGTTAAGTATTAAAAAAGTTTCTGCAAAATGTTGGTACACAGTACCACTGGGGCAGCCACTTAAAACAAAATTTCAGCCAAATATGGAAGAATATGCACAAAGTATCGACAAAAACACCTTATTTCGATTACTTATGTGAATTTTTACCAAAAAAAAAAACACAAATTATTGTTTTATCACAACAACTTTGAGTATAACAGAAAGTTTAATCAAACTCGTTATAAAGGGTTTTCCAATAAGAGGTGTTATTTTGAATAGCCCGCTATTTCGCTAGCTGTCACTTTTGAAGCTGTCATTTTTTGACATTTGACAAGTAGAAACTACGCCATTAATAAAAATGGAACGATACACGCTTCAACAACGCATTGAAATTATTAAAATTCACTATAAAAATGGTGAAAATTTGGAAGAGACGGTTCGTAAAACTAAAACATTTTTGGGTAGTCGTGAAGCACCTTGTCGGACCGCAATACAGAAATTGGTGGACAAATTCGAGCTGTTGGGACAAGTTAGTGATGTGAAGAATAAAACCCGTGCACGTCGCTCAAGAACAACTGAGAATATTGCTGTTGTAGCCCAAAGTGTTGAAGAAAACCCAGGTTTGTCCATTCCTCGTCGTTCTTTGGAATTAGGAATTCCACAAACGTCATTGAACCGTATTTTGCATAAAGACTTGGGTCTTAAGGCTTATAAAATTCAGTTAACACAAGAACTCAAGCCGGCTGATCATCAACATAGTCGTGTCTTTGCTGATTGGGTCCTTGAAATGCATGAAAATGATCCGGAATTTCATCGAAAAATCATCTTGACTGATGAGGCCCATTTCCACCTCGGAGGCTACGTCAACAAGCAAAACTGTCGCATCTGGGGCTCGGAAAACCCAAGAGTTATTGTTGAAAAGCCTCTCCATCCTCAACGCGTGACTGTTTGGTGCGGTTTATGGTCCGGCGGGGTCATTGGACCTTACTTTTTCGAAAATGAGGCTGGAGCAACAGTTACGGTCAATGGATTGCGCTATCGAGAGATGATTAATGATTTTTTATGGCCGGAATTGGATGGTATTGATCTGGACAACGTTTACTTTCAACAAGACGGCGCTACGTGCCACACAAGCAATGAAACCATCGATCTTTTACGGGAAAAGTTTCCGGACCGTGTTATCTCTCGAAGAGGTGATCACAATTGGCCACCGAGATCTTGTGATTTAACACCTTGTGACTTCTTTCTTTGGGGCCACGTGAAGGATAAGGTCTACGCCAACAGCCCAGCGTCGATTCAAGACCTCAAAGATGGAATTCGGGAGGCTATCGAGGACATAGGGCAGCCACTTTGCGATTTGGTTATGGAAAATTTCATGAAAAGGATATGGTCCTGTAAGCGTGGTCGTGGCGGCCATTTGGCTGATGTTGTATTCCATTATTAACGGCATACTTTCTTCTTTATGATGAAATAAACATCCGATCATTTATCTCAAAAAATGCCATTTTTCTTTGAATATCAAAATAACACCTCTTATTGGAAAACCCTTTAGTTATTCTGAGAAATACGATTGTATCGTAGATACGAAGTTCTAAATGAGGTATCGGTAGGTAGATATATATAATTTTCCATATTTGGAAACTACAGAAAATCTCTTACGATTTTGCTTCCCGGTATGAAAGGTACATCACGAAAGGGGACAGAACCTGGCATTCTTTTGGTATTTAAAGTCTGAAAAAGACAAGGATGGTACAAATTCTCAATTAATGGCAGCACATCCAAATTCTTTCGTAAATTTCACCCACGACATGAGGCTAACTTCATGCATAATTATTATTATACTGGCTGTCCAGTATTCTTTAATTCATGAACTGTATAGGGCTAAGTCCACACAAAACTGGTGCGTGGAGTTGAAGTGACTGTGGGTGACGCACTCAATTTGACAGAGTGTGGAAATAAATTGGTTGCACGACAGTTCGTGGAGAACCATAACCTAGTGACTTACAAAAAATATCAACCACTTCTGTGTGCGTGAGTGAAGTGCGACAGTGTCAAGGATAGGGACAGGGAATATAAAGACATTTTCTCATTATTTATCTATTTGTGGCCGAGTAAATTAGTGAAGATGCTTTCGGATGACAATGACAAACATATCATCTGTTTGGCGACCTTCTATTTATCTCAGATACAAAAGCAAAGAAGAAAGAGACGGATTCGTTATTGCTATAGAATTCTTTCGACATTTGTGTAGATAAAAAAAAATGACCAACATAATTACAAACAAGTTCCTTATGTTGTTTTCGATTGGATTTTCGGTCTATTCTACTCCTTTTTAATTCCAATCGAAAATGAAATCACCGACTCTCCCAAATTTACACACACACACTACCTAAAGCCACCATTTAACAAAATGGCTTCTTCAAGTATTTACCACTTTTGAAAAGTAATCCAACAAGAAACTTTATATTTAAACGTGTGTGTTCCTCGTCTACTCCTTTATGAAATTGGGAACAGAAGAACACTCTGAAAGCATACTTGAAAGCGTTACAGCCAATCAAAGACTTTTGGAGTAGTTGGAGTGAAAAAGGAGTGCAAAAGAAGTACTCTGAACATCCAAACGAAAACGACATTACTCTGTCGGGCACTTTTGGAATCAAAAAATTTTAATATTTGAATTTGTATAGCTAATGCTCGCACAGTATAGTTTCTTAGTTAATTATTTAAATTTCTGCTAAAATAATCCTTAAGTTACCGGATGAAAATACAAAAATAATATATATTTCTCTTTTGGTGTCCTAGTTTGTTTCCCACCCTTCACTTCTTTAAAATTAACATTAAGGTGCAACAAATATTTTCAAAATTTGAGTATCGCTTTGGTATCGGTCTCGGTATTCATTTTTTGTGAAAGAAATATATCGTGCTAGACTGTGACTCTAGAAACTGTTCAATATTTACATTGATAGAATTCTTTTCTGCCCAGACCAATTAGACCGCCTGATGGTCTCTCTGTAAATGTTAGTTTAAAAAACGCTGTCTCATCTCATAGGCTTTAGGGGTAGTACCGTTATTTTACGTTTATCCAAGACGAGATCGATATGCAACGACTCATCCATAAATAAGCCAGACAACAAAAACTAATCTTCAGAATTCAAAATTTCAGAATTATTGTATTCCCAACATTTTTGGTTAATATTTGTGTTTTACGAATGGTCCTAAAATTCCCAGATGCCTTAATCGCAAAAATGCCAAAAGTGAGTCTGGATCACGTTCCCGGATTCTTCTGACTGCCAGCTGTTATTAGCAATGGCTTCACAAAAACTTTCCAGGACCTTGACTTAACATGGCAAAAACTAGAAATTTTTAAAGGCTGTTCGACGACCGAAATTCATAATAATTATAGAAAATTATTTAGAGAATTTTCATCTTTTTTTTTGCACATTAATTGCCTGGAATAGTGCTGGAGGATCATTGGAAAAATCCTTTCCTCAGGGAATTTTAACCAAGGGTCAAAATTGTAAAATTTTACTAGGAAAAATTATAATAGATTTTTTTTAGAACTAATGGAACAAAAGCAAAACAAGGTTTGAGAAATAGAAGAATTATTTTTTAGAAAATTTTATAAGATTTCGAAAATAACACATTATAATTTACGAAGGTGAATAGTAGGTACCTACCAACGACTGCATTCGGAGAAGAAAACAGATACATATAACATGTATGTACCTATTAATATCTTAGGCAAACATTTTTCGAATTATTAACAAGATGAAAAATAACCGATACGAATAATTTTATAAAACAGTTATTAACGAGATGAAAAAATAAATTCTCTGAAAGATCGCTGAAAGCAGTCTTTAACTAAACTAAAAGAATAAATAATAGCAAAACCTAAACTAAAATATCTTCTTTTTATTCTGTGGGAAATATAAAAATGGGAATTTTTTGGCAGGGTGAAGGGATTTCTTATAAAAAATGCAATTCCCCTGTCCCCAGCACTGTCCCATCAGAGTCATATTTCTGTTTGTTTTTGTTGTTTCTTACATTATTTTTTAGCTTTCGGTTAGTTATTGGTTTTTTTTTGCATTTGGTCAAACTCTCCACTAATATTTTTTCGCTGTGTTTTCTCAAGAATTCCGTTGTTTTATTGGAGATGAGCGCTCCTCACTTAAAAAAGCAATATTGGTCAAATTAAGACAAAACCTTAATAATTATGGACGCATTATACGACTTTCTTGTACGTATATTCGCTTGTTTTCGTACGACCACTTTATTGCCCAGGTGTATAAATTAAGCAGGACACTTTTCAGAATTCGGACTAAAAAGTATGTTGTAATTAGCTGCCATTTAGTTGGTAATTAGTTACGCAAAAAAAAAAAAATGAATCGCTTTTCTTGGATTCCAAGAAATTGGGTGTAGTGCTAACTTGACATCAAGTTTGCCGGACAACTTTTTTTAAAAATACATATAAACGATCCGGAAGTGAATATTTGTTGAAAATGAATAAATCGCTAATTATATTTAGTTAAGCAAAAAAAATTTTATCGCACTTTCGAATTCGGAGAAATTGGGTGTTTATATGTATTTTTGAGAAATTTTCGAGAAATTGGGTGTCCTGCTCACTTGACGTCATCAAGTTAGCCCAATTTCTCGAAATCCATGAAAAGCGATTCATTTATATTTTGAGTAACGATATTAAGCAACAAGATAATTACTTGTACATACTTTTTAGTACTTATTGTAAAAAGTGTCCCGCTAACTATATACACCTTAATTGCTCCTTCTTCAACAATTATTAAAGTTCTTTCTCTAAGCTATACTCTGTCAAACTGCCATAGATAATAGATATACAATATATTATGTATTAATGTACATACATACGTATATTCGTACAATGTGAGGCGTTGCCAACTAAATTAGATTGAATATCTTTTCAGTGAATATATTTTCTTTAATAAAAAAAACTCGTAAATAATTTATATATATGAGTGATGTCGATAACAGAAAACAGATGTATAAGATATAATAGAATTGAAAAACCTTTTTTATTTCTGCTGCAAAAATCATCCAAACGCATCCTTTTAGGATATTAAAATACTTTAAGAGAAAAATGCTCTTGGTGTTAGACATCTACATATATTCCTATGCTTGTTCAAGTTTGAATTTGCTTAAGAAATAAAATGAGCAAAGCAATTGAAAGAGAATCACTCAGCAAGGAGTTACGGTCTTACGGTTTGTGGTTCAATATTTTTATTACTTTATTATGATCAACGAATGGGTTATAGAAAAATGTACAAAAGTATACATTCATGAGGACATATTGAATATTCTATTACGTGTGATGTGAAGCAAAAACAAAAGTAATAAATCGGAATTTTATCCGGGATATTCTATAGGAAAAGACAATTTTAAGAGAAAAATATGTGAAAATTATTAATTAGGTAATACTTTCAGTCTTATTAATAAAATTGCACTATCCGCTCTTTAACACATGTGTTGTATGGCACACGTATAGGGAACTTGTTTGTTTGATAAATTTTCTTATCAATAAATATGTTTTTACTTTATGATATCTTTCCATAGTCTTTAAAACTGGAAGCACGGAAAGAATTCATCAAAATTTCAATACGTGTGTCAGATTCAGATCTTAAAATCAGTGTACTGGGTTACTGTCTGGTTGATTTGGAGAAGACTTTCGACTACTGCAATGAGTCAAATCAAACTTCCATGAATATATATGTTTAAAGATCTAAGTAGGTGTATGTATTTCAAAGGACAACATATACAACAACTTCTTTTCTTAATAAATAAGTTCTCTGTATAAATCGTGACAAGTATAATTACGGCTAAGATTTATCATGTGACAAATAAGACACGTCAAAGACCTTCTATAAGTACCTACCTACACTAATTACTTTTTCCAACCAAAAAAACAAAAGAGGGGATTTCTCTTATGTCCAAGACAAATAATAAAGAAATGAAAAAAATCCTTCTTTATGTGCGTTTTCCGGTTCCAAGGACAAAAATGTCCTTTATTGTCTTTTGCTATGGTACCTAGCCACTTACACACATAATATAAAGGGTGTTTTTTTAGACGTGTGGTTTTCCAGAAGAAATAAAACGCATATAATTTAATGTTATGGCCAAGAATTTAGTTTTATTATAAAGATAAGGGTTTGCTATTATGTTTTAAAAATGATTTCGGGCAAGTGGCCGCCACGGCTGGCTCGAATAAATTCCAGCCGATAGGCCCAATTTTGGACTACTTTTTGCAGCAATTGGGGCCATATGTCAGCAATAACGCACCGAATATTCTCTTCCAAGGCGTCAATCGTCTCGGGCTAATCTGCGTGGACAAGCGACTTCACATAACCCCACAAAAAATAGTCCAGCGGTGTGAAATCGCACGATCTTAAAGGCCACAGACCCACTACGCAAGATAATGCGCTCACCAAAAGTTTCCTTCAATAAATTGATTGTTTCGTTGGCTGTATGGCATGTAGCGCCATCTTGTTGGAACCAAAGGCCGTCCACATCAACATCCTCCAATTCAGGCACGAAAAAGTCATTAATCATATGGCTCTATAGCGTTCCCCATTGACTGAAACATTATGACCGGCTTCATTTTTGAAGAAAATATGGACCAATGATTCCCTCTGCTCATAGAGCACAGCAAACAGTGACTTTTTGAGGATGTAACGGCGGGCGCACAGTGTGGTAGATCGCAAATCTAGCTGGACAAAATTAAAAAAAAAAAGTTAAGCCACATGACTTCTGATCATTTTTTTAGCTTCTCAATGCAATAGGTAACTGTTATTCATGTTTTGTTTTTTTTTATTTTTTACACTGATTAGCAAAAATTATGCTTCAAAGTCAGTTGTTGTCAACAGGTGCATTCAAATAACAGAGAAAAGTGTTTTTTTGGTATAACTTTAGTTTACGATTAAAAAGGCTACGGTGATTTTATTGTTATAATTTTTTTTGTTATTATTAAACTATATTTAAAGGTAAAATATAATTTTTATTTAATTATTTTTTAAATTGGAAGTATTAAAAAAAAATTATTTTGGTGAGAGGGTGAGAAAGTGGAAAAAATAAAATATTTTCTTTTTTTAAGTAGAGGTAAAGTTAATATATTCCGCATAATTCCGCTGCAAGACTATACTTAAATTAATCTTTTAAGTGTTCACTTTAAGGTTAATAAAAAATATTTTGCGCGTTTTTGCGACCGCCATACATTTTTCTTCACTTTTCCAGTATGACCTCCACTCTATCGCGCAAGGAAATTTTCGAAGAATGGAAAAAAAAACTCCCAAAATACATCGAAAAGACGTCGTATTGTCGTATTAATAATGGAAAGATATGGTCTTCAAGACATATCAGAAAAAGTTAAAATAAATCTTAAGGCAAATATTAATATTGTTTGCTTTAAGCTAAGGGAAAAATGGGAAAAAAGTGGAAGGCATCGCAACCGTTTTTTGACATCAAATGCGGTTTGGCTTGATGAACCTTATGTTTTACTTAAAAGCGTACAACCTCAAAATCTTGATAAAGCTGGAAGAAAACCAAAAACCTTTAATGTCTGTTCTGAAAAATCAAAAAAAAGGAAGTTTCAAAGTCTTTTAAAATTCAACTGACCCTCAAGAAATTGTTAGGGCTAGCGAGATAGTGCTAGTGAAATTACAGGTGTAAACAAAGAATTAATTGAACGATTTCACATTATTTTGGCAGCTTTAGGAGTCAGGAGTCAGTTAGCGTCCACAAAATTCTTTTTCATGGAAAAGATATACTTAGGTCTTGCATTCTTCCTATAGGACAGCTGTCAGAAGAGGCTCAAGAAGCCAGAAATAAGGACACGAGGAAATTTAGAGAGCTATATTTACTAGAAAAACGTCGAGAGTAGATACAAATACAGATCTTTTCAATCGTCTTTTAATTTCATCTGATCCATTTATTGCAAGCTTACGTCACAATCCTATTCGAGTTCGAGGTATAATAACAAAAGAAGTTCTTTAATTATAAACTGTTGATGCTCTTGAGGAGGAAGAATCTTTTTACGACGGATATGAAAGTGAATGACAAAGTCTATAAGTGTATTTATGTATTATTATCTGTGTTATTAATGTAATAAAGTAAAAACAAGTAAATAAATAAAAACAATTATTATAAAATTTTTAATGGAGGCTCTACTGTTACAATAGCAATGATGAACTCCAACTTCTACCGTAAAAATTCACTTAATAATTGTATTTATCATGAATCTTTGTAATATTTAACCTAAATACAAGTATATAAAGCTATAAATAATCTCAGAATGATGAATTTTAGAAACCAAATTTTTGTCTTAAAAATGTCTGTTTTCCTGCCAGTGAGACTTTTAAGTTTTGGTCTGTTTTTATTAAAAACAAAATAGTTTAAAAAAAAAAATGCTATTTGTTTATAAACATTAATATAATTGAAATCATTTTGTATCAAAAAAAAATTGCAGAAATTTAAACCAACGCGAGTCATTAATTTTGTCCAGCTAGATTTGTAATCCACCACACTGTGCGGCGTCTCAAAAATGGCTTGTGAACAGTCCAAATACGACAATTTTGCTTATTAACGTACCCATTCAACCAAAAATGAGCTTCATCGAATATTGGACTCAGCGCGCGATGCGTCGTGCGAACCGAATCATTGGTAATAAATTTGCAAACGTTGTTCAGGAGTAAGTCTATTCATTATAAAATGGCAAACCAAACTTAGCATAAATCAAGTGACAACTGTCAAAAAGACCAACTCCAAGAAAAGGATTGCCAGATTGAAAACCACACGTCTAATAAAAACACCCTTTATATGCAAGAAAGTATTTTGTTTATAATATGAATTCTGGACGTTATTATCTTAGTCTTCTCTGGAATACATAATAACAGCGTAGGTGTTTCATCTAATCTCATGATGCCACTTGGGGCCTCTAAATAGCTGCAACACAATTGTATGATTTCTTTTAGTTTTATTTGCAGGAAGGGATCACTGTAGTTAGTAAGTAAAGGTATATAAATAAATTACGGATGTTTCAAATAAATGAAACTAATTATTAAATTTATTTATTAAAACATCGCTCGTCGTCGTGTCCTTGCATACCTTCTCAGTGAACGGGTGGTATATCATAATTATATAAAACAAAATAGAATTGCCATCACGAAACTAATTAAGAAAAACAAATCAGTAATTATGTTAATACAAAACAATTACAAATCTCACATGAGTAATGGATGGTAAAGGTATATCTATACACACAATGATTTATATCAATCTCATCTTTATGAGCTAGATATTGGCTTGGAATACAAAACAGTATAGAATTACCTGCTACAAATCTTCCAAAACATATAGACTGATTTTTTTGTAGCTTTTTTTCTTATTGTTCTTTGGTTGTCATAACGGAATAAAATACAAATCTTAATAATAATAGATAGATAGATTTTTAGTTGTTTGCCAGTCAACTTCGTTCGAACAGCAGAAGTCGATTGCCTCGTAGAATAATTATAATTGAAAGTGATTTAGTATAGGGGTCCAGATCATAGTAAATTTAAAATAAAATTGCTAAAAGCTCATAAAGTTACCTAAGTTTTGAGACTGAATATATGTTGTGTCTCAGATTGGAGAGTAGGGAACCAAAATTTTGAAAAAAGTGAAATAAAATGAAATTTCAACAATTATTGGACTTTTTCCTCCAATTTGGTCTTACTGTGCATTCAAAGTTGTATTTGGACTATCTGACATTTAAAGTTTTGGGGCGGTTTCGCTTAGTGTAAAAACTCTGAAAATTTTTAAACAATCTTTTTTTTACCAGCAAAAGTTAAAAACCAAATAGATTTTTTGTTTTAAATTTTTGTTTCAAATTTTTAAATGCAATATTGTTTAAAATGTATTTAGAAGAACCACTACAAAATTTTTTAACAAAATCGGTTCAACCATTGAAAAGATACACATACCTATATACGAACAAACCAAAAACTAAGGCTATCAATAAATATGAAGGCTTATTTGCGTTTTGTGAATTTGTTTGCAATAAAATGAGCTCTAGCTCAAGTTACAGTGGAGGCACGGGTGCGAGGACGCACAGACACATGAACGAACAGATGCAAAGACGCATAGTGTGAAGACTTGCTCTCAAATCTGAAAGTCTAGCACTCATTTAGAAATTCTACTGAGAGCTGATGCGAATCTTCATTCTTTTAGCAACACCTTGAACGTGTCCCTGAACTTGATTGTGCAATAACAATGAATGAACTTGAGATGACGCTGATGTCAATGAAGAACAATAAAGCTGTGCGATGGCATTTGATTGAGTTCTTTAAAAATAGTACGGAACGACTCAAGATCTACTTATTAGATTTCTTCAATAGAATTTACAATCATTAATATGTACCTACTGCTTTTATGAAAGCTTTTATATTTGCTCTTTTTAAAAAAGGTGATACCTATCAACCAGAGACTCTCTCGATGGAATGAAAACAACACCAACCGGCTTTCACTCTGGATTTTCTACAATCGACCATATTTTCGCGCTGACTAGCATTGCAAGAAAATTCATAGAAAATTGCAAGAGGCTCTGCGTTTGCTTTGTTGACTTCAGAACTGCATTTGACACAGTGAACAGGCAAGCGTTAATCTACAAAATGGCATTACTACTTGGAATATCAAAGAAATTCTTGTTGGTATATGCCAAATTAATCTCTTCTTCAAGTGCAGCTGTGTGGGATGGCTCCAAGTGGTCCGAATATGGTTCTTAACATCAGCTGGTGTTCCTCAGGGTTACATATTAAGTCCTTACTACTCTTTGAACTTTATATTGACGGTATAAACGGATATACTTCCTAGGGGTATTGGCTTTGCTCGATATCAAGTGTTGCTCTATACGCAGATGCGACTTTGTGCTGTTATAGCGGACAACCCGTTCACGTTACAACTGCAATAAATAAATTGCAATCTTTTTGTAAGATATGTGGTCTTCATATCAATGTTTTGAAAACAAAAGTGATGATCTGAATGAAAACCGACACTTCGAGAAGAAAACTGGAGCATCGGCAACGAAAGTATCGAATTAGTGCGGGAATTTAAGTATCTTGTTGTGACTCTTACTCCCAACCTCAACTTTTGTATACATGCTGAAGAGAAAAGTCGCGACGCCAAACTGGCTATGAACATGATGTGGCCGAAGTTTTTTGCAAACACTCATATTGATCTCTTTAAAAATAAGGAAATGTAAATTCGCATGTCTTCGCCGATTAACTAAAAACAATTGATCACCCAGAAGTCAACATTTGAAAAGTTATTGATACCGAAATAAAGCCTGATTCTACTGAATAGAGTGTCTGAAGATTAGACCTCCAGATTACGCCATTCATACGCACCAGCCTTGCCCAAAATCATATACAAATATTAATAATAAAATTCTCTGTCAAATAAAGCCGATTTCATTTATATTAAAAATAATTGCCTGGGATTTATTTCAATTTAAAGTTCTCAACCTCAAAAAAAAAAAAAACACCCGTTATTTGTGGTTTATACTTCTGTTCTATGTTTTTTTTTTTAAATGACTTTTTGCTTTAAACTTGATAAAGATATTTGATAAAAAAAGGGCCTGTGTCACAAGTTATCTGACACATAAATATTGGCACAGGGTCATAAGTCCACAATGCAGCAAAAATTATTTTAGGATTTGTATAACCCATTCAGGAGGGTCAGAAGACAATTATCTACTGTTAATATTTATCTGTCCGATAAATAATCAAAAACCTTATTTGGACATTGTGAAACAGGCCCTAAATACATTTTAACCTATTTTACAAATACAGCTGCAGTAATTTTCAAGTATACGAAACACTCATATATATATACCTAAGAAAAACTGGCTTAAAAGAAATTCACTCTAATCTCATTACGCAACATGAATAGAAAAGTTGTGTCTCTCTATTAATTTTTGAAACTCTCCTTTAGCAATAGCTGCATCTCTTAGTTATACCAAGTTCTTTGCAAATTTGTCACTGTAAAATTTACCGCAACAAAAGTCACTCTTTCAATCGTCTCAATCCTTGTTCCTTCCTTTTCCATTTCTTCTTTTTCCCTACAAGTGTTGATTTCAATATACTGAGAGAAAGAGAAGGGCAGCCATGGTCCATCAGCCATCGGTTCATTCTCTCAGTATTTTGAAATAACAAAACTGAAGTTGTCAAATTTTGACATTTGAAGTGGATGGGTGATCCAATCTACCGCTTCGATCTCGTGTGGGCGACAGATGGTCCCCAGTACAAACATAGTTATTGACAGACGGATGGTCTGGTCAAAATCCAAGAAAATAACCCGAGCGACACTTGGTCCTCGGTTGCTGAAGTTACTCTTTGTGAGAATGGCTTGTTATACCTATCGTACATTATATTACATTTATTTGTAAAAGATGGAACGTTAACGGCTATAGTCCCAAACATTCCCAAAATCTGCGCAAAAGTCTTACGGTTTAGTTTAAATTCGCGATATAGGTAGGGTACTGCCAATCTCTCCTTCTCAAAAATTGTGTCTCGAATTAAGCTTTTCACCAATTTTCTTTACAAGTTTTTTTTTAATTGCCGGGAAAAAATGCACGCAGAAAATCATGAGTTTCTTTTCAGTTTTTCGAAATTTTTCTTTCAAAAGTTGAGTGGGTGAGAATAGGTGGCTGAATGCACCCATTGAATTGCCTTCCACTGGAAGTCATACCAGAGGTTGGCGAATTCAATGGTGACGGTGCATGACGCTGGGGTGTAAAGTGCGAGTAGGAAAAGCTGCTGGGTTTCAACTACTTTGGCTCAATCACGCCAATATGCTGAGTGTTGCTGAGTAATGACGTGACCGAAACCCACGTCACTGATTGGTCGAAAGCACTAGGGCATTGGAAAAAAGAAGAGGTCGTCCAGAGGCATGGTGAAAGCTTGGAAGATCACTTTTTACCCAGATTCATAGCGAACGACAAGTTGAGAATAAAATCGAAAAAGAAAAAGTTTGAACGAAAGTAAAGAAATTCAAGTGTGCGTTATTTTGGAGAAATTGAATTGTAGAAAGAAATATAAAGTTGTGGGAGAATTTTCTTTCGAGGATAGTGGAAAATAGGTGGAGAGCTACCAGGAATAGCAGGAGATTATTCTCATTTTTGTAGTTCGATTTACGATTTATTTGTTAACGACTAATAAAGTCGTCGTTATATTCGTTAGGCTTTTGCTTTCGCAAATTTCCGAAATTGCGGAACTAGTGACCCGTTTAATTTATCCGTTTTTTTCTTCTTTCGGGGCGAGGTGTTAACGGTCCATCTTTATTCTTAACTTCCTTTGTTCTCTTTTGTTCCAAATATCTTGGGTTTTAGCCCTCCATTTTGCAAGGTTTTCCAAGCAAAGTAATTTCTATTAAAATCTCTAATTTCAAACTTAAAATTTGTTCTTATTATTTAATAATTGCTTTCACAGTCGGTTTCGCTCCAAAGGTTTGCAATTTCCTTATTTTCAAAAAAATATTGCTGGCGCCCTTTTTTTTCAGGTACTTCCCCCCTGTGGCATGCAAAAAAAAAAACGATCGTCTTTAATTAATTAGTCGAATTTATTTTATTCGACACAATATAAAATTTATTCGTGAAAACCCACCCCTAATTGTGACCTAGCCGTGGTGGTAGCATTGGAGTGCAACAAAGTTACAAATTTTCTCTGCCTTTTGACTTTCTTTTGCATCACACGACTGACGTCATGTCTAAGATCTTCCTCCAATAAGTTTTATGAAAATAAAATCTGCAAAAGTTTTCGCTGTAATCATATTTCAAATAGCGAGAGTTTGTCTATTTTTTTCTTATGTATGTGTACTTAAGTACATATAAGCAAATAACCTTTTCACTCACTCATGTGGAGTATACATATATTATATAACTTTCTTTGTACATATGTACATGATGTGCTCATTAAAAGTTTTGCATAATCCTTACCATTAATTAATGATTTTCCTAATTGCACGAGTTGCTCTATCATCCTCTCAAATTCAAAACTGACATTATTGTTGAACTTTAACCGACACACAAAACAAAAGAAAATAATGCAAAAATCACGAGCTCCTCTATCTTCTGATGTAGAATGCTGTGTAACCCTATTCCCCAACCCCTTTTCATTAGCATAATATTTTTATCTCTGTACAGAAACAAACATTAAAACTCTTATTATTGAACACCGCCAGATACTTTGGAACTTTACAAAAAAAAAAAAACAAAAACAACAACAACAGCAGTTTTTCATGACTTTATCCTTGAGTGTCACACGATGTCGAGGATATAAACCTATTTGCAACTGCGGATTCCCATGGAAAAGGGTGTGGACAGAGGAGGCAATCTCTCGTAACCATGGCATTATCTTTGAGGATGCAGCCAAGTGAATCGCCTTGAGTCGAGCGAAAGCTCGTAAGTTTGTTTGTGCGATGCTTTGGCTCTTATTGTACATACATATTTATAACTGGTATACACTTGATCTGGGAGAATATTGTGTATTAACTGTTGCGATGAGCGGGGGTGGTAAATAAGCATTTCATTACAAAATTTGCAGTTAATTTAATGGGGGCACGTGGGAAATAAGTTGCATTGCACCTACAATTATTATTTTTATTATGCTCTCACGTAGGTGAAAGCGTTTTGTTGTTTTTGTAATTTCAAGGATAATGTTTCGCAGAGGGGTTTCGCTATAATTATCAACTTACATTCGTGTTTCCATAGAATTAACATCGATGAAAAGGTTCGAGCGAGTTACCATTTATAAATAACGAGGATGAGAGCTTAAAAGAAGATTTCCATAAGCGGTGTAGGTGCTTCAATACGATCCATGCGGTGCAGTGCGCAATGCCGACGACACGTTCACAGTGGGGCAGAGTGCAATATTTTTTTTCTTTAAACCAAAACTTTTTTTTTGAATATTTTTGTTTGCAATATTATTTAAATTTAAATAATTTATGCAGAAGGCCGTTTAGGAAAAAGTCGAAAATAACTCTGTGGATAAACCAAGGAAAGCATATGTTTAGTTAATCCTGACTTAACTCACCAAATTTGACGAGTAAACTCGGGTTTAACTTTAATCTCCCACTGAAAAACTCGACCTTAGAGCCCTTCATGTCCAATGTTCTGTTTTGTCGATCTGTTTTGTCGCCAAGCATCAAGTGGGTGATGTTGTCCCACCTATAAAGTATACCAATTATATCTGTCCTCTATGTTGAAATAGGTAGGCGTTGCAGTTTCCCGTTTCAGTGAGTTCATGAGCCTGGAATGTCCCTATGAACTGCTGCACCTTCTCAACGAGCGATGATCGACAGTTTAAGCCTGTTTAAGAGTTTATAGGGACTATGTTCAGAGATTTAATAGCAGATTCGCTGTCTGTGAAGATAAGGATATCAGAGTTGTTGATGGTATCACATTTTCCTTAAGTCAAGATAAAATTTCTATGATCGCGAAAAGTTCCGCCTGGAAAACGCTTCAATGATAAGGAAGCCGAAATAAGAGATCAAAGTTTAGTCTTCCTGAGTACACTCCTCCACCAACCCCGCCATCGGTTTTTGATCCATCAGTATACACATGAACCGATTCGTCTAACAAGAATGATGTCTCATCCCTCGCAAGTATGTAGATCTGGATGGGATGGTTACTTATTAGTTTTGCTAAAAAGAAGTTGGGGTATAGTGTAGTCAGTTGAGTACCTAGTACATGAAGGTGATGTGAGTGAATTAAGAATTACGGAGTGTCCAATCTCAATGTAGATCCACTGTAAAGAGGCCTTAAGAAAGAATGGTAACAGATACAAAAGACTGTCCAGTGCAGCGGAGGGATCAGTGCGAAGTGCTCCGCTTGTTCACAGAAAGGCTGTTCGTTGGAACTTACTGTAAGTTTATGGCGATTTTTTGCTATATCTAGAGCAGTCCACCATACTGATAGACCATAAGATGGAATCGGTCTTATTACCGAAGTGAATAGCAAGTGAGTAATATATTTCTTTATAAGAGAAAAGAGCTACTGTGGCTTTTTTAACTCTTTCTTGTTTATTAGGTTTCCAGCTTAACTTTCTATCCAAAATAACACCCAGATATTTTGCTTTATCTGAAAATGTTAGTCTAAACTCTCAGCTGGGCAAAAAGTTTTTCAAATTAAAATTGAACGTAATAAACTAAGCACCACTAAAAGGAGTCTGATGATCGGTCTGGCAGCCGTGAAATAGCTATAACTCCAGCCTATAACGACTTGGTGGTAGCTCATTCAAGTGGTTGGTGTTTTATTCAAACCTTCAATGTTAGTGGATTTACTTTTAATGGAAAGGGGGATTTATGTGCAGAGTTTTATATTTCCTGAAAAAACCGACGAGATCAGTTTTGTGAGGGTTTACACCGCACCCAAACCGATCTGCCCAACACGTAAGCTTGTTCAGAGCGTTTTGTAGGAGTTCTTTCAAGGTGTTAGAATGCTTTTCAGGAACGGCTACAGCAACATCGTCCTTATAGGCAATCACTATGTAGCTCTTCGTTTCTAGGCACATTAGAGGCTCATTAATTATATCAAGTTCCAAAGGAGGAGGGATAGTACACCCCACCGCCTTGCGTCGTACTACCTAAACTGACAGTTCTTCTCTTGCAGACTGACAGATCTTCCTGCAGCAATAGTTCCCACTCATTTCATCATCAACTCGTTCAAACGATTTGGGAATGAAAATCGTGAACGAAAGCAAGCAATTGTGAGTTTTTCTTAAGATTCTCCACTCAAACTGTGTGCGATCGGAAACGGTAAGGAAAAGTGTTGTATCTTGTAATGTATGTGTGTATGCCAATATTGTTCGATTTGTCTTAAAATAATATGAACAAAATTTTGTATCATAAAAAAATATAGCGATAAACAAACTGAACGACGCGTAGCCACTGCTACCTTTAATATCAGTTTTTGTTAAAATATTTTGTCACTTTAAAAATTCGTAAAAATATCTATTACTGAAACTATGAACTTTTAGTGACCTTTCAAATAGTATGTTTTTTTTTCCGAATATCCCACAAATGTAGTGCTGAATATCCCTTCGACTACGACTCGCCTGTTGAAAAATCTTTAAAAATTACACCCCATACTTATGTACCTCAATTAAGTAATTATTAAAATGATCTAGACTGTTTTGCTTGATTGCTTCTTAATAAGGTATAGTATGGCCATAGTCGTATTACATAAATATTTTATAACTTCAAGGGTAAATCAATTTTTAGCCTTCAGCCAATAGTGCGCATTTTGTTGTACATTCTTTAATTACCTTAGGTATTTACAATTCTTTTATATGTATACAGTTCAGTATAACACTTAAAGTTTATTCATAAATTTACTTTAGGTGTACCTACCCATTCTTATAGCATTAACGTTTATATTAAACGAAAGAATTATTAAAATTTTGTCAAACTTAGTGAACCGCAATACTTTGTCAAATTTACATTTCGCCTTGGGATTTCAATATTCCCTTCCTAATAATGGCATCCATGAAAACTGTGACACGGGTTGGTTGATGATGGTTTACTGTTCCATGAACTCAACCGAACGAATATCTGCCAGCACTTAATGAAATTACTCCTCCCTTATCGACGCCCTCCACCACAGCACCACGTTGACCTGCATGCTGGCAAAGGGATCCTTTAAACGAAAACCTTTTTTGGACCACATACAATTCTTAGGGTTGTTCTTGTACTTATATATACACTCTCAACAAACCATCATTGCACCCTAAGGATACATTGTTCGAGTTTGTTTGTTTTTTAGTAGCAAGCATCCATGCATGGAGTTATTTTGCACAACCGACCACCACCGACTCATCCCGATCAATAATTTTATATCCCTTTTTATGTCTGGCCTGTTTTCCGAGAGGAAGGTACCTACATTTATCCTCTTCTAAACAAGAAGTAGGTACCTATACATAAATAATTTCTCACTTTGTGTTCAAAAATCCATATCGGTTTCAATTGAAATTTTTGAAGCGAAGCTTCTTAACTTAGAATCTAGGATGGGGAGTTGAAATAGAAAAACCGAACGAGATGGAGGTTGGAGGTATGACACAGTTAAACAAATGCCGCAAAATGGTAAATAACTGACTTCTTGGTCGTTTGGCAACGACTATCTTCAATGGAGAGATACTGTTAATTTTACAAACCATTCGTAGAAAGTCGATTATATGGTTAATTAATTTAACTATTTAATCTGTTACTTGAAATTCAAATGACGGATTCCGGTTGCTACCAAACAAAAAAATCTATATATATAAAAATGGATTGTGGTGTGTTCGGATGCTTAAAACTTGAAAACGACTGGATAAAAATTGATACTTCCTTCTGCGGGTTTGTTTGTAATTGCTACGCAAAGGTTTAGCGAAAAAGAAACGTCGAACAATTCTCAAAAGGTGGCGCTGTAGGCGCACACTTCGTTTTGCACTTCAATTCATATACCGTTCAGTAGGTGGCGCTGTAGGCGATTAAGAAATGGCTTTTGTAGGGTGAAATGGGGTCAAAATAAAATAATTGTACGATTAGAGAAATTCTTTTTTTGTTTAAAAGGTGTTTTTTTTTATTGAATGACCTTAGGTTTTTTTCAGAAAATTGGCATTTTCAGAAAATTGGGTGAAATGGGGTAGAAACGAAAAGTGGAATCTGATTTAAAACAATTTGCTTGTGTTTAAAAGGTTATTTAAAAAAAAAGGTACATATTTATAGAGTGCAGTGGTATAAAAACAAAAAAATGGTTTCTGATTCCATAAAAATATTTCTGTATTGGGAAATTAATAAAGGTTGGAATTAGAGGATCATTTTATTTCATATTAAGCCATTCATAACGTGAAGTAGGTTAAAACTCATAAAGTATTATTCGATTATAAAAATTAGCTTAAAAAGTTGGGTTCATTCATTGCCTGTCAAATTCGTATCTGTGTACTGGCTGTGACGTAAAGGCGGCACGCCACTTGCCAATCAAGTTGCTTGCAAGTGGGTCGTTCTTTTTCTCTACTATAGTAAACAACTTTGGTTGATCTTTCAAAATGAAAACAAGAAAAACGGTAAACAAATTTTAATAATTGAAATTATGGACAAGGAAACAAAAGAGGAAACAACATATACCTACTTTAACTAAAATTCATGTAGCAAAAAAAAAACTTCAATTTTTTGTAGAGAAATATTTTACAGACGTCAAAATACATATTGTTGGCTATCCATCTGCCAAGTACAAAACATTAAGATTCCATTGAAGGATGTTTACGACTACAATGGATTAAAAAACTTGTAAAAATCCGTAATTTTTTGCATTTTCAGGGCAATCGGTTGACATTTGGAACGAAATATTCTCCATACGATCAAATATAATTTGTCCCCTATCTGTCAATCACAAAACTTTCAAATTCCATTGAAGTATGTCTACAATGTCAATGGATAAAAAACCTCTAAAAATCCTAAAAAAATTGAAATTTTTTTTTAAATATTCTGTCAACCAATGTCAAGTTTCGTATGAAAGTAAATTTTAACATTTTAAAAATGCAGTCAAGTTCCAAAATAAATTTATTCTAACTTATTTTTTTTTGCACAAAATCGAAATACTGCAGAAAATTTAATAAAAGGAACGATGATTGTTGACTTTAGTTAAAAAGTGAACGCATTACTGGCTTCTCTACTGGCTGCTCAAATGGCTCCTCCGAAAAAGGCAAGCCAGTTGACGAGCAAGTTGCTTGTGTTTATATGTGTTAGTGAAAAAATGTGTTAGAAAATCTCTGGTTAGATTTTTTCCATCCGTGCGAAGCAGGACGGGCCAGCTAGTATGCATATATATTTTGCTTCTGAGCTTAGAAAAAAATAAAGCTTAAACAAAACCGCCTGCCGATGAATCAGAAATGTTTTTAAATGCATGTCCAAAAACAGTGGATATTATTCAAACGAAAAATATAAAATGGAAAGAATACATGCTCATTTTTTTTTTTAATTATTGTCAGCTTTTGGTTCAATTTGCCCCATTGTGCGTGTGTGGTGAATCCTCTTGCTGATATGAACATTTTTATTCTCTCACACTAATTTAATTGCAATTGCCAATAATTTATATGTACCAGTACCTGTTTTCGAAGTCACATTTTTACTCCAGAGCTTCCTACTTTTATTATAATTGCATTTCTCGAATTATTGATAAAATTCACAAAGTTCCAAAATATTTTTCTTTTCACTTGAAATTCATAATTAAAAAATTCTTGATAACTAAATTGTTTTCGAAAACATAAAATAAAGGAATAATATTTATTCATCATGAAGTTGAAGTAGGTATAGAGGTACAAAATACCATACTAATGAATCAATGGCTCCATGCGGTTGGCTCGAAAACTCTACACCATTGAAAACAGTTCCAATTAAAAAAAAATACGTTTATAAGATTTGTATGTACCTACTGAATTATGAAACCATAATTTAATAAATATGTAGTGAAATTTTTGCTTAATAAATAAAAAAAGAAAACCATGAGGAACCTGTCATTCATATATCTATCTACATTTTTTTTTTTTCGGATCATTTAATCAGACTGAGTAGAGGCACTAGGCACACTTCAGCTTATTACCTCGGGGAAGACACTTTGTTCACATGAATTGTGAATATTACAATTTATGAAATGGAAAAGGCACAGATGTTCATTATATGATCTGAAACAAAGCAACTGCCGTATCATTAAAATTATTTATGGCGGTTTAAATTACAAGAATGGAACACATTAAATCCTTGATAGTACGTTCGTATTCCCACTTTTGGGTTCTGTAATTTCATTTGAATAACACACTCGTACACACATGAATGTACCGTATCTAGATGTACATTTAATTATAGTGATATGTTGAATAGCTTTTTATAATGTGTGTCGAATGAAGTTAATGGGACTTTCTCTTGTTAAGGAATGACAACTGTATAGGGATATTCTACAAAATGAACATTAATATTTTGGAACCAAAAGAACAACTGTTCAAATTAGAATGCCACTTGCCTGAAATGCCTGTTCATTAAGCATATCGTAAGCAAGTCGTTGACATTTTGTATTTAAGTCTTTTGTATCCTTTCGAAGTGTTTTCGAAATGAAATGTGAAAAAAAAATATGATATTAACTTGGAGCATTACGAAGGAGCAGTACATATAAATGTATATGCAAAATTGAAACAAAATCGGTCGAGCGATTAAAGAGAAATACGATAATAAAAATGAAGCCCTAAAATGAAGTTAACGGAACCTCTCATTGAAACAGGGCGCTGGCCTTTACCTTTAGAAAATCAACATTATTTATGCAACTTTTTAGGAACTTATTCAGAGATTTTTGAAAAACAAACAAATAAGGACCACCTTAATGCACAGAGAACCATAAAGTTCATACCTGCTAGATGTGTTGTATAAAGGGTGTTTTTTTTAGAGGCATAGAACTTTGAAATGAATTAAAACAAAAATTATTTTTTTAAATTGACATCAAATTTAATTCATTCGAAAGATAATCTTCTGTCATTATAATTTAAATATGATTTCTGGCATATGATCGCCACGACTGGCTCGGACGTAGTCTAATCTGGAGGTTCAATTTTCGATGACTTTTTCCAACATTTGTGGCCGTATATCGGCAATAAAGCGGCGAATGTTGTCTTCCAAGTGGTCAATCGTTTCGGGCTTATCGGCGTAGACTAGCGACTTCACATATCCCCACAGAAAATAGTCAAGGGACGTTAAATCGCACGATCTTGGAGGAAAATACACGGGTCCGTAATGTGAAACTATGCAGTTACCAAACGTTTCCTTCAATAAATCAATTGTGGCACGAGCTGTGTGACATGTTGCACCATCTTGAATTGATGAACGAAAAAGTCAGTGATCATGGCTCTATAGCTGCCACCATTGACTGTAACGTTCTGGCCAGCATCGCTTTTTAAGAAATACGGACCAATTATTCTACAAAACCATAAAGCACACTAAATAGTTAGTTTTTGAGGATGTAACGGTGTCTCAACATACACTTCAGGCTTATAATCACTCCAAATACGGCAGTTTTGTTTATTGACGTATCCATTCAACCAAAAGTGAGCTTCATCGCTAAACAAAATTCGCTTATGAAAATTGGGATCAACGGAAATCTTGTCAGTCTATTCATGTTAAAATGCCAAATCAAACTTAAGATAAATCACTTGCCAGCTTTCAAAATAGCTGCCAGTTAAAATAGTGTTGCCAACTTAAAGTTCTATACCTCTAAAAAAAACACCCATTACAAGCAGCTGACTAGATGTAGAGCTTTGAGAGAGATTTATAATTTCTTTTAATAATTTGCGCGTACCCAAGAGATTATGTCTTATGGTGAAAAACAGGGGGAGCGTTTAGGAAAAGTGGGTGAGGATTCAATAGGAGATGCTGATGCATATTCAAGGGAAACAAAAGCTTCCATAATCGATGTGTCACCTATAAGTTTTAAGGTTCTGTTCTGAATTCTGTCCAACAGATTCAAATGTGTTATACAGGTATCACCTGCCCAGATATGAAAGTTTTACTAAAGTTTCGGGTGGATGGATGCCTTTTCTAGATAGAAGCCAGAATAGAAGGGGGAAACAAATTTCTGGCATCTTTTAAGAAAACCTTAGCATTAAGCTGCTTTTTTGGCTACATCGAATATGTGATCATTCCAGTAATACACATACCGACAATGGAAAGTGTTTCGGCTTTTTCGATGCAAGTGCCATTCATGCATAATGTCATTGATGGAATATTTCGCTTGGCCGATAGAAAACATTACCTCATCGTATAACCTGTCAAGATTGGAATTTAATCAGTTTATCATACACTGCCATGTCAGTTTCACACCCGAAGAATATTGTTGTGAATCTGCAAACGAATATGAAACACTGACGTTTCTGTTGTCAATGAAACAATGTAATGGATTCGAAGATTCAGTTAAAAGATCATTTATGAAAAAAAAGAGACGGAGACAAAGCGGACCCTTGGGGTACACCAGCTTTTATTATATGAATATCATACTTAAAACCATCCAAAACAACTAGAATTGAACGGTCTGACAGGGAATTTCTATTCCAATGCAATCAGTCTCTCCATCGATACCAAATGTACACATATTTTCGATAAGAGAGCTTCATGACAAAATATCAAGTATTTCTCCAAATGATGTAAGGATTGCTTCCACTTTTTGGTGAGATATACCATCAGATCACCATTGGACCAATTGCTATACGAAAACCATGCTACCGGTCATTAAGAAGCTTTCGTTCTTCAAGATAATGCTTAAGCTAATGATTAATCAGAGTTTCCATGACCTTGGAAAGAAGGGACGTTAGTGCAATTGGTCGGCAATTGCTTGGATAGGAAGATTTGCCTTTTTTTTGGAACCGGCTGGACAAATGCTGTTTTTCATTCACTTGGAATGATTCCAGAAGATTGGGATAAATGAAAAAGCTCATACGTAATGGCTTAGCGAGCGGAAAAGAACACTTTTTAAAAAAACAATCTGGACCAGTGGATTTGTGTATTTTAATAAGATCTTTTAGGACCTTACGAACTGTAGAATTGCGGAATAAGATTTTTCCCATGCAACAATTTACGTTCTCAAGTACCAAGAGGAGTCGTATCATAACACTGTGTCGTGTGACAAAGTTGAATTTGCAGTAAACTGGGCTGCAAGTAAATTTCATTGGTCAGCCTTAGGTTAATTTAATGATTTTTTTTAAATATTTTTTCAAGGTCACAATCTACACAACCTTAAAAAAAATTAACAAATACAAAAAAAATCTATGTCTTACCAATTTCTGAAACTATAGTTGACCTTTAATACTTTTCTTTTTCGAATATCCCACAAATGGTTTGTTAAGATCCCGAGACCACCTTACTTACCACTAATAATGACATATTTTGTAAGTAATGTAGCCAATACTGGTAAAGCATCATTTATGAGTGTTTCTATGGAAGTATAAATTCTTATTTGGATGCCAAGCTAAAAATTATCGGTCCTTTTAAAATGAAACTAGGTACCTCCTCGAAAACAAAATTGCATTCAACACACTTACAGCCATATTATTGAAATGTTTCAAAACTATTTTAATAGCAAAACTAGTTTTATAGAAGTTTGGAGTCCCAATATTGACACGGTTTTATGAAATAAGAGATTTATCCAAAGCTAGATTAAAGTTTTCGAGTCTTAGGTGTCAAAATACTTTTGAATAATACCAATTGGAGCACCTTCAAACATCTATAAGACTAAAGGGTTTTTCAACAGGGACGCTACAAAAGTAGAGCAACAGGGACAGCAAACGACGCCATATTTCTTGCCGCTCTTTTGACATTTCTCTTCAGTAAGGTTTGCCATTTCATGATGGAAAGATTAACGAGCCAACAACGAATCGAAATTATTAAAATTTACTACCGAAATTCGGAGTCAGTGGCCTCAACGTTAAGAGCGCTACGTCTAATTTATGGTCGTCATAATTGTCCTAGCAGATCAACAATTGAGCACAGTACAAAATGTTCCCGTGCCAGTGAGACAAAGAAGTGCCCGTAGTGTCGAGAATATTGCTGCCGCTGAGGCTTCAGTTGCAGAAAGCCCAAATGTGTCTCTCACACGTCGTTCTCAAGCGTTGGGCATTTTTTTGACGTCGTTGTGGCGAATTTTGCGAAAAGACCTTGGCCTACATCCTTACAAGATTAAATTGACGCAAGAACTGAAGCCGCTTGACCACCAGAGGCGTCGTATGTTCGTGAATAGGGCTGAGCAACAACTTGAAAATGATTCGGATTTTCATCGAAAAATCATCTTCAGCGATGAGGCTCATTTCTGGCTGAATGGCTTCGTCAATAAACAAAATATGCGGTATTGGTCAGGCAGCAATCCACACGTACTCCATGAGTCATTATTGCATCCCGAAATAATTTCGGTTTATTGTGGTTTATGGGCCGGCGGCGTCATTGGGCCGTAATTCTTCCGTGATGATCAAGACCGGCACGTTACTGTGAATGGGGATCGCTACCGTTCAATAATAACCGAATATTTTTGGCCCCAATTGGATGATATGGACTTGGAGGACATGTGGTTCCAACAGGACGGCGCCACAAGCCACACAGCGAATGTCACAATCAATTTATTGGAAACCAAGTTTGGAGAACGTGTTATCTCACGTAATGGTCCAGTCGCTTGGCCGCCTCGGTAGTGCGATTTGACGCCGTTAGACTATTTCCTGTGGGGCTACGTCAAGTCTGGTCTATGGTCTATGCCAACAAGTCAGTGACGATTGATGAACTTCATACGAATATCGAACGTGAAATTGCAGCAGTATCGGCCGATTTATGCTTGAAAACCGTCGAAAATTGGGTTCAGCGTCTGGACTTCTGCAAGCGTGCCCGTGGTGGCCATGCAAAAGAAATCGAGTTTCATACATAATGACATCGAACGTTCTTTCAGAGAAATAAAGAATTTCATTGATATCCAAAATCGTTTTTGTTTTATTTAAAAAAAACTTTTGTAGCGCTCTTATTGAAAAACCCGATAGTTCTGTCATGAAACTAGTTTTGAAACAAGTCAATAATATGGCTTTTATTGTTTCGAACTTCGATTTATGCTTCAATCGAAAAGCACTGATATACCATAGGTATAAGCATCTACTTGTTTGATTGCTTTCTGTTTCCTCTCCTTTAAGTTGTTCACAACTTAACTCAATTACATTTGATGAAAATGTGTTCTCGGTATAATTGCATAATGACTCGATTTTAATTGTATACCATGAAAGTTTATTGACAGCAAACGGTGGCGGCGGCGGCGCTTAACTTCTGTTCTCAGCACATTAATATGATAATTAAATTTGATCGTGAAATCTATTTTAAGCACTTTGTTTGGTCGTGGAAGTGTTTATGTTTTTCGTAGGCATTCGTTTGTGTTCTGTTTTTTATGAGAGAGTTCATCAGTGTATTAAATTTAGCTTATGAAACAAATTAATAGATATATTATTTATGTTAAATTTAGAAAGAATCAGTCATTACCTACATTGGATTTATGTACATAGATACACATAAGAAACTTTAACTTTGTTAAAAAAAAGATTTAACTTTTACTGCAAATGTTTCTATAAGCAAAAAAAAAAAAACCTATAAATTAACATTAAGCAATGTGCTTCACAAAAATGAGGGATGAAGATGAATTCAATGGTTTGATTTGTTGTGATTTGAAAATGCTATTTTAAGAATTTAAAATTGACTTTGGTTAAGCTTAGTACGGTGCTGACGCGAAACGAAGTTTTTAAAATTTTTCGGTGGTATCCAACATGGCAGCAAAATACTCACGGAAACCACAGTGAAAAAAATGACACTTTAAAGTGTCGCCAATAGCAAGAAAAAAAAAGGCGGAGGGTTCTACAAATAATCTGCTACAATTATCAATTTCATCGTCGAACAGTGTACCTACTGGAAAACGAAAATTAGAATTTTTGTATGGAATTTTTTGTTTCGCACCAGCAGCGTTGCAAAAAAAAAATACTTTTTTGACGGGGCTTTGAAAACATTTAAAAGTAGCCCGTGGCGTATAATGGTTAGTGTGATGGATTGTCGTGGTGGGGTTCTACTTCTGCCTTCGATTCCGAGCCAGTTCCAACCAGTGATACCACTTTACTTCAATTGAAGTAGATCTACTTCTTTTTTTCCAAAATGTTTAAAATCTACTTCCTACTTCGCACCATCCCCAAAAATAGTGGAATCTACTTCATTTTTAAAATCTGTGTTTCAACCTACTTCAATTTTGCAAAAAAAAAGCCAAATCTACTTCCTTTTTCTCTATTTCTAATAGGTAACCAAGAATGTCCATAAAAATGTTATTGAACAATGATATGAGTCGGGGTTAACATTTTGTTTTTACAAAATTCTACTTTCAAAATTCTGCTTTTCAAAATTTGGTTTTTCAAAATTCAGTTCTACAAAATTCTCACTTGTAAGGAATCATTTTTTAATTTTATTTTTTTAGTTACAAGACTGCTTACTTTTCAAAGACACTCATTCTTCTGTTAGTAAATTTTTAAAATTTTGTCAAAGCGCGAGCTATTTAACATTTTTTCTTTATTATTGTCTCTATTTAAAACAATTTACTTACTTGCAGAGATTATTTTGTTTTCTTTTTTTGATTTAAGAATTCATATTTTGTTCAAAAAGTTAGAAAAAAGTACTTAAGAAACAAAATTTAATTTAAGAAATATTTATTTCCAGAATAAAATAAAAAGAAGAATTTTTGAGTGAGTAGATAGAATTTTGGAAAGCTGATTTTTGAAGGAATGTAAATACATATACCTATAAATGTAAATATATAAATTTAATTTTGTGATATTACTTTTTTTTTTGTTTAATTAAATTAAATTAAATAAAAAAAAAATTAAAATATAGACAAACCTACATATAAAACAAAGTAAACTTTGAAATCTACTTCGATTTTTCTCAATCTACTTCACTTTTTTCTTCAAATCTACTTCTACTTTTTTCCGGAAGTGGTAACGCTGCTTCCAACTAAAAACGAATTTAATTCTGGTCATGGAAAAAGTTTCTCTCCTCTAAGCCGATCCACAGAAAATTGTAGATCCGCTCTATTATTGCCAATAACACGCACACAGGAATGGTTGAGAGTTTTAAGTCACTTTAGGCTCTGGTTCCCAACAAGCTGTTATCAGTTATCGTTAAAGGATCCATTGACGTTGAGGCGGACGCCACAATGAAGCAGAATGCCATAAAATGTGGGATAAAATCAGCCGTTAGAGATAGGCAAGCTTTTGAGACCAATCCCAAAGATATTTTTCAACCCACTTACCCAACACGCCCAATGGAATGTGCCTAATTTTCTATATAAAAACCTTAAACAAGATTTATTGAAGATCTAATTTGTCTCTAAAATACTTACTTTCCCCTTCCTACCAAATTAACCCATTTTACATTTAATCAGATTTTTGTTTTTTGTTTTAAAGTCGAGTATTAGACAGTCTCCATGGTTTTGTATATTTGGCTCCTGATTTCAAGGTCAAATTGTAGACTTTTTAATTTGAAGTTTTGCAAAACACCGAGCACCTAAATGGGACTTAAATACCTCATCATTAGTTTTTTTGAAATTCAGTGTTTGAAAGGTGTGGTGTTCCTAGCTTGACGTCAAGCTGGGTACACCACAAGTTTGAAGGCCAAGGGATTTTAGTTCCAAATCGGGATTGGAGTACTAAATTAGCCTTAATTGGAACTTAATTCCTGCATCATTAGTATTTTGATTTTTTTTTTGTGGTGTACCCAACTTGACGGACCTGGAGTTTTATCAAATTAAGTGCATCAATTTATCAACCGCGGTATGGTACATAAATTCAAATATCACAAAAAGTAGAAGGTTTTTCTGACGGTAACATAAAATAAACGTTAACACATATTTATTTGACTTAAATATAACAACTCAAGTTAGCACTACTAATTTCTAATTTCCTTTTCTAATGACTGGACTCCGAGTGTCAACTTAGCACTAACTACCAAGTTTTTGTTTGAAAACTTCGTCAATAAAATTTTTTGAATTTTTTTCTCTCCACAACTAATTTAATACTAAAAAGCTGTGTACTTAGTTTATTTAATTTCTAAAAGTGTAGTGCTAACTTGACACACATAAAATTTTAGATATTCTCAATTTAGTTTTATTTTGAAAAAAAATGCCATTTATTATATAGGCTACTTTGCCCCATTGTGGGACGTAACCTTGAGGAGGGCATGTAGAGATTTTCAATGTTTATATCCTGATTTGGCGTCGTGTGACCGGAAGTTCTTTGAAAATCTTTACGAATCTTTCGACCGTCCTTACACTACTTGTCTCAACGGGAATGGCTCCTTTATTTTTGTTTTTGTATTTCCTATTTTTAAAAATAAACATAAATCAGTGATTACTGCTATCGAAACAAAACTAACATCCAAGTGGGCCTCAGGGATTTAAACTAAAATTTAACTTCAACGGAGTGGAATGTGGAACTGCGAACATGGCACATGGACGGACACGAAAAAGTTTTGTTTTAGTGGAGTTGGGTAATTTTGAATTCTTCTTCTGGGATTTGTGCTTCCACTAAAACTTAAGGAAAACATCCACTTTATAACACAAACATTATATTTTTATCCTGGTATATGTATGTACGTATGTATATGTGTGTATTTTTAGCATATTTTGATATCTAAAACAAAAAAATCTTACAGCAAAATGTTGTTGTTGTAAATATAAGAAGAAAGCTCGACCATAATCGATATTCTGTATACATAATGATACCTAATATGAATTATGTGCTTGCATAGCATAATGTATCCTTGGTCCTTGCCCGCAGTTGATATTTTTAGTTTAGGTATTGAAATCCTGACGAGATTATGTGTATTAAGTATGAAGATAAAGAAGATATATAGGAACATACACGTTCAATAATTTCAAGAGACCAAACAAAAAAAACATAATTAGCTACACTTTCTCGCTCATCAGGGTTGTTATGGCAGAGCTCTGGGATCGAATTTCAGCTAATGCAACCTAACAAACATGTCTTTTATGATTTCTTATACTCAAGGCCGTCTTTACCCTTTTGGGGGCCCTGGGCACTTTTCGAAAATGGGGCCCCTGTATGATTATATAAGAAAGTTTTGTTGTGTAATAAAGATATACAGAAAAAACCACATAACTTTGAATTAATATTTATTCTTTTAATTTTTTAAATAAATAATATTTTTTAATTCATTAAAAAGATAAATAATTATTGCAGCATTTAAAACATAAACATAACAATAAACATAAACAATGTAAAAATAAAAACAAAAAAATAAATATTTCATAAAAAAATTCAAAAATAAACAAAATTTAATTAACAGAAGATTATATAAGAAGAACAATATAATAATATGCAAAAAGTGACACAGACTATATTTTTTTAGGTAAAAGAGACAAAATGTTTTTTGAAGTAGTCTTTTTCTTGATTTGAGATTAGCAAAATCATTGATAAAATCTTCAAAATCGATGCCTCTGAGGATTTCGCTTTCGATTGTCATCAGCGACAAACTTGTCAATCTTTCTTGAATCATTGTAATTCTGAGTTCGTTTTTATTCTTTTTAACTTAGAGAAGGAACGTTCCCCACTGCAATTGGCCACCATCATACTTAAGAACATTCTTAGTGCAATTTCAACATTTGGAAATTCATCTTCAATTTTATTTGTTTTTAAAAAATTATAAAGTTCTAGAATATTGTCAGTTTTTTCATTTTCGTGTCGACTAATTTTCAAGTAGTCTTTTAAATTCAGGCATTTAGCATGTAGTTCATCTCCGTTCACATCTTCGGTGTAAAATTTAGCAAAAGATTTGCAGTTTTCTTTAAAGTCTTCTGAATTCAGATTTTTAATCGAAAAAAAAGTCAAAACGTTGGCCAATCTTCGTATACAAACCTAGTCGCTGTTTCAAATGAACACTTAGAGTGTCGACAATGGGAATAAAGGTTTGAATTTTGAATCTTTCTTTCCCAGTCAGAATTTCTGAGGGTCCAGAGCCGTCAAAAAAAGTCTGTCGTAAGGTCCTTATATTCGGAATCCGGGTTTTTTTTTGTCTGGCTGATGAATCAATGTTATCAAAATTGTCCCTTAGCCCAATTATAAATTCATCGATTGCACTCAGCAAATTTATTGCAACATCCAGGGTAATATTTTGTTTTTGAAGTAAAGTACTTGTTTTATTAATTCTTTGCAATACAGAGTTCCAAAGTTCTGTAAGTATGGTAAATTCAAGCTTGGACTTTTTTTGCAAAGACAAAGTGCTTCCTCTCTGGCCTCTCGTGCCTGTCCTAAATCGTTGGCCATAGACATAAAAGCTTCTTCAATTTCTTGATGACCTTTATATAAGGCGCTTAGTATGCATCACTGCCGACCATCTTGTTTGAGAAAGACTTTTTAAAACATTTTTTGGACCACAGACAGCGACATGCACTCCTACCAATCTTAAAAAATTGAAAGCCGTTCATCCGACGGATAGTTAAATCGCTTATGTATGGGTTACTGCGTTGATGCAAACTTGTATGCGCGTTGCAAATATAGAAACACCATTATCTTTATTTTTCCATACAGATACAGTGATATTCAAAATGTGTGTGTGTTTTTTTTTTGTTTCTGTCAGAAAGCAAGCTGCATTGCCACTCAGTTAGTTATTCAAAGCGTTTTAATTTGAATATAATTTCGCAGGAAATCTGATTTAAAATGTTCAGCAAAGGTTGTTGTTCAGCAAAGATAGTACGAATTCTGATCATTCTTAATGCATCTAAAATTGTATCGAATTATTTTTTTTCTTGAAAATAGACCGATAGAGGTTAAGTGATGTTTCAGCAATTTGGGGGCCCCTAGTGATTGCGGGGCCCTGGGACCGGGCCCAGTGGGCCCAGTGGTAAAGAGGGGTCTGCTTATACTTTGAATCGAATGTAGGCCCCATTCGGAAGAAGTTCGTTCTTTTTACTTTGAAATAGGTATTTTAACCAATATCTCGAGGACGATACATATATACCTACCTTGATCCATAAGAACAAGTCTACGTGTGAAAACCTGCATTTACTGAGTATGTATGTATGAGTATGTCAGACAAAGGTAGGTTTAGGTACATACATGTGAGGTCTTAAATATTTAAGTTTGTATAACTTGGTTATGATTATCTCATCCGGCTGTGGTGTTTGTTTCTCCATTTGCACGAATGTTAAAGCCTATAGTTGAATAGTATTATTTGTATGCACGTAAATATAATATTTTATAGTGAAATCTCCTGAAGCTATTGATTATAGCTTTTACCCTAAGATATTACATTTACTTAAGCATATAGAATTCAAATTTTTTATAACTCAAACCCACATATTTCTACCATTAGGTATAGGTAAGATACTAAACAAATATTAAGTGGGTATAGATGTTTTGATTTTAGGATCATGATAGATTCCATTTCTTGAGAATTTAACCTCAGGGTATAATTTTGTTTATTTTTTTTTGTTATAGAAACATCATAAACATCGATAACCCTTATCTATACGTATAAGTATATGGATGATTTCAGGGAAAGGACCAATATCATGTTTACTTTACTATAATGATAATGCATAAATAACTCCTTCCCTTGCCTCTCTTTCATCATATTATAAACCTATTTGAGTTGTAAGGAATTTTGGAGATGACTTGTTTGGCTTGGGCAAATAGTTAGAATATTTCACATAATATTATATAAAAACACAAGATATATAGTCAGATTATTCCACTTTGCATGATATCACAAAGTGGTGGTGAACTTGGTGGTCAAAATGATATCAATTGTATTTTATTTACTCCCAATAGTGACAGGTGGAAAAGGATATACCTACAAGACCATTAGAACCTGTTCCATTAAGTGAAGTGAAGTGAAGTGATGAGAATCCATTAAGGAAGCACCTCTTAAAATGAGGTATAAACCGAGTTGGTATATGTATATAATATAGACGTGGTCATTCTGTTTGAAAAAAAAAAATATAAAAACATAACAAAATAAAACTTTTTATGCACCTCCTTTTATTGAGAGATAAGTGGATTAATGGTTCCTAAGTGGATCCAAAGAAGTTTTTGAATCCAGTAAAACAGTTTGATTGTTAAAAAAAACATCTGCTATGTTAAAAGCCTTTGGAAATTCTTATATAGGGTGTTTCATTAAGGGCTTCCTGTTTTAAAATAAAATAAAACAAAGTGTAAGTGAGATATCATTGAAATTTTTTATGGCGCAGTGTCACAAAAGTCCACAAGTCAAAAGTCCACAATAGACTTTTGACCCACTTGGATGACTTACAAGTCCACAAATAAATTTTGAACTTTTAACCCACCCAATTTGGTCAAAATTCCACAATATTTCAAGTCGTAAGACCACAATATTAACAAGAAGGTGGGCCATACATCCACAATTATTTTAATGACCTATCCAAATAATTTCGAAATGTGTTTTATGAAAAATACAAAAATCCAAAAAAATCTTTTCATATAACCAACCTCCATTGTGGAGTTTTGACACTGCGCCATTCTTTATTCGTTTGAAAGGCCCATCGATAATATTATGTATGGAATACAAAATCATTCAAATGTCCGCCGCAGCTTCTCTGGGTGGCGCACATCCAAAATGAAAAAATTTCCATTACTCTGGCGCATAAATTAGGCTGAATTTGACTAATGGCATGGGTTATGTTGGCTTTGAAGGCCGCTGTGGTTTGTGGCTTATTCGCATAGATCTTCGACTTCACTCCAGAAGATAAAGTCTAACGGCGTCAAATCGCACGATCTTGGTGGCCCAGTGCACATCACCTTCACGTGAGATGACCATATCATGCCCTCGAATTGCTCGTGCATAATTTCCAATGTGGCATGAGCTGTGTGGTACGTAGCGCCGCCAGCCGTCCTGTTGAAACCACCACATGTCATTGTAAATATCATCCAATTCAGGCCAAAAGAAGTTGGTAATCATCGATTTATAGCACTCGCCGGCGACGGTGATGGTCTGGCTAACGTCGTCCTCAAAGAAATATGGACGGATGACGCCGTCAGAACAAAATCCACACCAAACAGTGAGTTCTTCGGGATGTATTGGATGCTTTTGGATCTCTTAAGGATTAGTGTTGTCCCACATTTGAAAATTTTGTTTGTTGACATCCCCATTCATCCAGAAATGGGCCTCATCGCTGAAGATGATTTTTCGATGAAAATTAGGGTCAGTTTCCGACTGCTCCAGAGCTCATTCTACGAACACACATCGGTGTCTATGGTCATTTACCTTCAGCTCCTGGGTGTGTTGAATTTTGTAAAGCTGCAGTCCCAAGTCACGAGGCATAATTCACCAAGTTGCGGCCTGCGAAAGGCCGAGTTCTTGTGAGCGACACGAAATCGACTGCCTCGGATTCTCCTGCTCCTGATGCACACTCTCGTGGACAGCGGCGATGTTTTTGGCAGATCTTGCGTTCTGTCGGAGTATGGGTGTTGGTTGATCTTTTGCTGAAACATAGTCCTCTCAGTAGGACGATTATATAGCGACCGTGAAATGAGCGAAGCGAGCCGAACGCTGCCCGAACAGAACACCCATTTTGATTAAACAATTGTATCATTTGAACGGGTTTTGATCCCGATATCCGTCCATGGTGATATGGCAAAATAGCCTGAATAAATGACAGGATGACAGCCAAAATGACAGCTATCAACTGTCAAAGTTCGGAAATTCCTTATTGGTAGACCCTTCATTTTAGGCAAACATTTTCAATAAAAATTTTCAAAAAATTAAAAAACTAATTAAATCAAAAACTAATTAAATAGTAGGCTGAAATTTGAATTTAATTTAATTAAATTTTAAGGTAAAAAAAAATCTTACAAAAAACAGGAAAAAAAGGTTTTTTTAACCAATTTTTCGTTTAAAAAAAAATCTACAAAATAAATTTCAGAAAAAAGCTTTAGTCGATTTTTATTGTTTTTTTTATTTTTTGGAAAACTTAACTGTTCAATCTACTCATTTCTGTTGTTTGGCGAGCGTTGTCCAGCCAACAGTATATGTATATGTTGTATGTTCGTCCTATACTTTATAGCTAAGTTTTTGAAGTTGCATATTTTTCTCTAGTTGAATGTAGCTGCCCTTTTAAATTTTTGAGTTGAAGGTATTTGTTTGGTGTTAATCACCATCCTATTGTTGCCAAATGGGGCGGTATATTCACATTTCACATTTATTTATTATTTGAAAGACATTTTTTTTAAACTCATTTCCCTTTGAATTCTTATATTATTTTAGTAGATATATTTGTATGAATCAAACACAAGGTTTGTTTTGTCTGAATTTCAGAGTTTTTATTTACATAATTCGATGCAAATGATTGTTATGTTTTGTCTGCAATTTTGAACTTTTATTGAATTATTAGGTAGATAAGGAATTT
Source organism: Leucozona laternaria (assembly GCA_932273885.2). Taxonomy (NCBI): domain Eukaryota; kingdom Metazoa; phylum Arthropoda; class Insecta; order Diptera; family Syrphidae; genus Leucozona; species Leucozona laternaria. The sequence continues at coordinate 28,630,275 of OW026368.1, read as the reverse complement.
ACGAATTCAATTTTATTATTCGTATAAGGTACAGAAGTGTGACTACATGTATATTGATTTTCATGAAACGACAGAAATTTATTCAAATTCTACTGAACTGATGTTTATAGACTAAGAGTTGACAAAAAATTTTGGGAGTAGATTTGTGTTCGTACATTGTCAATTAAATATAACCAAAATACTAGCATGTTCGTGGTTTTAAAAGAACAGGGTGTATTCATTAAGCCAATAATAACTTTGGCGATAAATTTTAGACGATTTTGAACTGGTACGATATTAAAGCATTTTTGGTATGATGCTAGGTTAAGAAGAGGATTTTCCAAATTTATTAGTTGAAATGTATAAAGGTATTATCATAATACCACTTAACAATTTTCTTATTTTAAAGCTCTATACTAAAATGTTCTTAGTTGACCTATCCTTTTTTTTTAAATAATATCATACTAAACTCCAGCTGAACACGCCTTAAATAATACAGTTGTAAACAAACATACCTTTTTCACATCTGTAACTGTCAAAGTGACAATATATGGAGGGAGTTATTATGATTTATGATGAAATATTGTATTCCACATCTCATATTTTTGGTTCTTAAGAAATAAAAAAATCTCGGAAGGACGCTATATGTATATGAAATTGAATGTATTAATTTTAAACAAAATACAACCATCAGTTAAGGCTGTAGCCTAACAGATAGACAGCAAGAATTGTGTGATCCACTTCTTTTCGTTTTTTCTATCATCCTAATGTCAAGTTTGATAAAAATCTGGAGTTTGATTTTTTTTACGAAATCCAAAACTTGCCACAGAGTAATATACCTTCTTATAAAAGGTTTTTCAATAAGGCGCGAAGATGTTAAAATAGAACAAATTTCTTTGTATTTGAAAGGCCCATGACATATGCCATTATGTATGGAATATGACATCGTTCAAATGCCTTGATTTTTCTGTCAAAATTGGGGTCCTCTTCCAAACGCTCCGAAGTTTTCTTTCGTCATGAACTTTAAGCTCCTGGGTCAATTAAATCTTGTACGGCTGATGTAGACCCAAACCCCGACGCAAAATTCGCCAAATTGAAGTCTGCGAAACGTCGAGTTCTTGTGCACGGCAAGGAATCGACTGCCTTAGGTTCGGCTATACACTTTCATGGACATTGAAGAGACGACTGTGAATGTGAAGGGCCACCACGTCTACAGTAAAATGGGTGCAACGCGAGCAACGTTTGCCACTAACAAACACTTATTTTGATAATAAAGTTTTATAATTTGGACTTGATGTTCAATCATGTTGTTAATTGCCATGGTGATTTAGCACCAGTAACTGAATAATAAACAACAGAATTGACAGCTGTCACTTAAACTACATGGCTGCCACAGGCCACGAAAATCTATCCATGCCAATTGAAAAACCCTTCCATAGGTAAAGAAAACAAATAAATGTGATAAAAGCGACTACATCAGAATTTATATATTTGTTCTTTTTACTTGATGCGCCATTGCAATAGTAAAAGTATTTTTTTGCTAGCCAAGTTCATTTTCCTTTCCAACGAATAAATGAAACAGGCAAATCTTTGTTCTTGAGCACCAACATACCCGAGGAAAAGAATTCTCTAAACTTATAAAGGGTGTTTTTTTAGAGGTTTGAAAATTTGAAATGGAATAAAACAAAGATAATTTTTTTAAATTGACATGAAATTTTCTTAATTCGAAAAATAATCTTCTGGCATTATAATTTAAACATGATTCCTGATGGCATATGACTACCACGGCTGGCTCGGACGTAGTCTAATCTGGAGGTGCAATTTTCGATGATTTTATTCAACATTTGTGGCAGTATATCGGCAATAACATTCGCCGTATAGTGGCAAATGTTGTCCTCCAAGTGTTCAATCGTTTCGGAATTATCGGCGTAGACTATCGACTTCACATATCCCCACAGAAAATAGTTAAGCGGCGTTAAATCGCACGATCTTGGAAGACAATTCCACCAAGTCCGTAATGTGAAACTATGCAGTTACCAAACGTTTCCTTCAATAAATCAATTGTCGCACGAGCTGTGTGACATGTTGCGCCGTCTTGTTGAAATCACAGCTCCTGCACATCATGGTTGTTGAATTGATGAACGTTTAAGTCAGTAATAATGGCTCTATAGCGGTCACCATTGACTGTAACGTTCTGGCCAGCATCGTTTTTAAAGAAGTACGGACCAATTATTCCACCAAACCATAAAGCACACCAAACAGTCAGTTTTTGCGGATGTAACAGTTGATACTTATCATTAATCCAAATACAGAAGTTTTGGTAATTGACGTAGTCAATCAACCAAAAATGAGCTTCATCGCTGAACAAAATTTTCTTGTGAACATCGGAACCAACAGCAATCTCGTTTCAAGACCATTCACCGAATGTATGCCGCAGCGTCGGCCGTGCCCGGTAGTCGTTGTCGATTCATGATAAAATGCCAAACCAAACTAAAAATAAATCACTTAACAGCTGACAAAATGGCCGCCAGTTAAAAAAGTGTTGCCAACTTAAAGTTCTATACCTCTAAAAAAAACACTTTACACTTTACATACTTGTTGCAATTCTTTGTCTATATAATTATAATACAAATTTTATATACTACTGAAATACAACAGCCAAGTACATAGAAGGCTTAGCACTATTTGATTGGACTTGTTGAATTATTAATTCAAAATAGCTTTTAGTGGCCTTTGGTATATACAAAAAGTTGAACTGAACTTAATAAAAATTGCATATTGACAAGGCCCTCACTAGTTAACTGATGAGTCGAAGTGAGATCGACGGGACAAAACGCCAATTTTTATGGACTAAGGGCCGTTAAAAGCTATTTTGAATCAAAATTCTTTATAATTTATATATTATAGTGAAACTTGAACGCAAAAGCTTTTTTTTAAAACTGGATATCACATAAAATTCTATTTAATACCTTTTTATGGAAGTATGCCTAATTATTTCATATTAAAACAAATTACAAAAGTATTAAATGTCATCAGACAGTCTTTATAATTAAATTCAAAAACAGATTTAAAAAAACATTTAAAACCATTAACAAAATGAGAATAAATAAATTAGAAAGTATTAAATTCTATATTATACACTTGTGTATAAAGATACCTACCTTATGTATATATGCGTATTAATACATACATACAATTTCACTGGCATCCAGTACCATATAAAGAACAGAAAATAATGTTTTTTTTATAGCTCCATTACTTCAATGTATATAGACAAGGACACATTAAAAATTCATAAAAATGTTTCGCGTGCATACATGACATTTTAACACAAAAACACCTTGCTTCAATAAAAAGCCGTTAAACTACAAATTACCTTTTGTTTCACTTTTCTCTTCAGATTTACACCCTAAGGAAAGCAACGGTTATAATACACATCACATCAAATGCCAGCCCGAAAGGGGCTGCTAGCGCCCCAAAATACTTTTTTGGATACAATTGCAACACGTTTCGATGGAACTCGTAAGTATATTGTTGTTATATGTTCATACATTCATAAACACTCTCCATAAACAGCCTTTGCCTTTACTTCCCTTCCCTCCCCACCCTTCCCGCAAAAATAAAGTTGGCATTATCATTTATTCAAATGAGCAAAAAGGCAAAGAAGGATATTATTGCGCTCAGGCAATTTCAACAGGTATTCCGATATTATTGTGTTTCTCTAACTGCCTTGGGGTAGGCAAAGAGACGCGTGATGTTTCCTTGATAGGAAGATATGTACATACAAGAAAAGTCAGAACTTTGCAGGATTTGTTTTTTTATTTGTGTGGGTTCTAAATCAGATGTCATAATAATTTCCTGCTGAGAAAATGGAAGAAAGTGCTTCCAGACACAAATACACTTCACTGGGTTGAAGCATTTCACGTGAAGCGGACGGCGAAAGAAGTGAAACTTCTTGAAATTTGTTCATCTTTGGGTTATTTTTACTTCTATTTATTAACATAAAAACATAAATAGAAAAAGATTTTGAAGTGTGAGGTCTATTGCTGGATTTTTGAGATTTTAGATGCTTTTCTCGATATCGAAACCTGAACTAAAAATCGATTTTGTTTTACATAGACAACTGGAGGCAAACATTTCAAACACATAATTTCGGGCAACTTTTTGTGTTTTGTTTAACATTTTATTTCTTATCTCAAAACGTAGCTCAAACAATAAATATAACACAATACAAGTTTTAAATTAGCAAAATTTTAAGTTTTTTTTTTTTTGCAACAAAGACTAGACTAGATCCTTTTTCGAAAGTTTTCATAAATCGAATACGACATCCGAATCCCTAAATCTGGGACCTATTTCACCAAACACTTTTCACTTTTCATTTTGCAACTTTTCACTTTTACTTTGCAAATTTCGTTTCACCAAACGCAAATTTGAAAAGAGCAAATTATTGGAATGATAAGTCGAAAGTTTTCCTCTTTGCAAAATACGTTTCACCAAACGCAAATTTGCAAAGTGAAAAGTTTTCTTAGTTTGCAAAGTATATGTTCTTTTCGTTTCACCAAACAAACAAACTTTGCAAATTTGATTCAGAATTTTGAAAAGCTTTTCAGTAATATGCAAAGAGAAATTTTTATTTGCAAATAAGCGTCTGTTTTGAAAAGTTGAAATAATAATACACAAATGAACCGTTTTGAAGAATTTTTGGAAAATGAAGAATTAAATAGAAGTGACCAAAGGGTAGTGAAAATAATTTTTTGACAAAAGAGAGTTTTCGATTAAGACAACCGTCGAATTTGTTTTGTCTAAAATTGGACATACATTTCAATTCAACAGTCAAAGGAATATGGGTTAACGTCCTTTGCAACAAATTTTGAGTATACTACATTGGGCTGAGAATGGAACCCAATATCACGGTGTTGCATCTATGCGCGAAATAAGCAAAGCTACCGTCTGTAGAGTAGTCCGGTTTTGAGATAGTCTAATTGCGTTTGAAGATAAAAAAAAACGATTTATTTCGCATGCCAAATAATTGCCAGTGAATTATTTTGCATGCAAAACAAATTATCTAGAACATTTTTGTGTACATAATTCCATATCCATATCAAATTTGTGTCGAATTTCGACAAAAATACAAATAATTTGATTATTACACAATATAAAAATATGCCTATGTATTTGCAATCACAATTACTACAATAGTTTTAGCATGCGAAAACTTTTGGATAAAATTTAAATTTTTGCAAGAAATCAAATATATTTTAATTTTTGAGTCAATTGCTTCAGACCCAATAAAAAAAATATTTGCAATACTTCAATAATTTTAGCATGCAAGAATTTTACAAAGAAATTTAATTTTTCCACGGAATTAAGGAATCAAAAATATAAATTTACTTGAAGTTTTTAGTCAATTGATTTAGATTCACATGAAAACTATTTGCAATCACCTCAATAATTTTAGCATGCGAGAACTTTCCATGCAATTTTAATTTTTGCACGGAATTAAGGAATCAAAAATTTTAGCTTATAAAATAAAAAAAAAGGCTGAAGTCTTCAATATGATATATAGGTTCAAAAATGTATTTTCATTTAAAATTGTTGGAGATTTGTCAGTTATTTTCTTTAATTTTTTTGCAGTTTTTTCCAGCCTCTTTTGGACTTGGAATGCAGTGGTACCTTTTGACATTTTTCTCATATTCGTAAAAATATTCGAAAATCAAGATTTTGTTCAGATATGGCATAATGATGATATATTATGCTAATGCTGGGAATTTTTTTCTTTTCGTCTGTCTATGTATTTTTACGCAAACAGAAGTCAGAAATTAGAAAAATCGTATGGAAAGTACCGTTATTTTTGATCCTTACACAAATATTTTCAAAATCCTTGTTCAAAATACAGTTCCAACAAACGCTATGTATAAAGTTTTATTAAAATTTCGAATATTTGATTTTTTCATTTTTTTTAAACTTTGTCTGATTAAATTGTTTGTTTTAATTTATGCCACTATCCATTTCGATACAATATTCAATTTTGTTTTAAAAAAAGTTAAACAAGTTTAGGTGCGAAGTTCGGCTTAGTTTTCGAGTTATACCAATACCAAACCTTTTTTTTTAAAGTGGCCCATTCTCTCCGAACCGCAGTTGTAAATTTAAAGGGTGTTTTTTTAGGCGTGTAGGTTCAAGAAGAAATAAAACGCATATAATTTAATGTTATGGCCAAGAATTTAGCTTTATTATAAAGATAAGGGTTTGCCATTATGTTTTAAAAACGATTTCGGGCCGCGGTTGGCTCGAATAAATTTCAGCCAAGAGGCCTAATTTTCGACAGCTCCAATTGTTGCACACGATGGCGGATGGACTCATTCGGGTCTTCTTCGATACTCTGCTCCACAGCAGCAATAGCGTCTTCGGTGCGCACTGTACGGCCGGCGTCCCTGAGGATGCGCATTATCCACTAGAGTAAACGTGGTGCGAAACCGATCCATGGTTGTTTGAATTTATGCGATTTTGCGATTATGTCGACTGACCGAATATTGGACGTAGCGCGCGATGTGTCGCGCGAACCGAAATATTATTTTGGTTATAAATTTGCACGATTTGCAAATTTTGTTCAGGAGTAAGTCTATTAATTATGAAATGGCAAACCAAATTGAGCATAAATGAAGTGACAGCTGTCAAAAAGGCCAACTCCGATAAAAGTATTGCCAGTTTGAAAACCACACGTCTAAAAAAAACACCCTTTAGTAGATACGGGTTTAAAAAATGCTTAGCTCCAACACAAATATATAAGATATTAAAAACCATTGAACGCTATTGTTCCGTATTGAAAGATATATTCACTACACTATAGCCTTATAAGCCTTTTGAACTTTTTTTTTTATTGAAATCGATTATTTGTTAAAAAATCAAACAGATACGATAAAATTAAGGAGAAAACAAGTCCACCTAACATTTGCACCACAAGGTTTCTATAATTTTAAGTATCATGTTGTGGGTTTTTCAAACCCTATTGTCACACCAATAATGTAAAAAACTTAATTCCCACTTAAACATTTTCGACTCTTTAACTAACTATTATTGCACTCCTACTTAGTAGAAAAGTTGCAGTTAAATTTCCATCCAAAAAAGAATTTCCATCCAGAAGGATGACTTCGTGACGAGACAGGATGTAGCATGCAAAATACTCAAAAAAAACTAGAACCGAAATACCACACAAACATTTGGGCAGCTGTTAAAGGCCATTGATTTGGCTACATCATCCTGTAAATAAGTCCAGCAATATCGAGATGAGTTCACTTATAAAAAAAAATCCTTAATAATTGACCTGATGCGCAGACCCGAATACAAAGTTAGGCATCACCCACACCACAACAGCCAATGTCGTTGTATGTCATGGGAACCAGCAGGAATAGAGTCCTTCCTTTTTTTACTGTAAATGTTCCTGCTGAAATACATTTCTTGACCGACTTTTCGAACTGAATATTAAAGACTTGATCCTGTTTTTGTTCACACTTCAGCACTAATTGGATCACCGACTAAAGTTGATTGTGTCCGCCACTTCTACCTCCCTAATACCTACCTAGGAATCTCTCGATTGCAACTCTTCATTGGCAAAGGATAAACTGATAATTTGTTTTCAATTTTTATTTTTTCATTAGCTCCTCTTCCCACCTAGTACTTCTGTCTCGATCGTCGGGTTTCAGTGTGAACTCCCCATCACAAATTCTGCCTTAAGAGGCTTCGTTTGGAAAAAAATATCTCCAAGTTTGCCCAAAAAATCCATTATAATTGAACTTTTTTCTTATACCAATTCATTTTGTGGTTTGGTTCAGCTTGATGGAAGATTATCTTCCTTAATTCAAAATCATCAAAACAAAATCCTCCTTTCGTTCCAAAGGAGGTTAATTGCTTAATCAATTTTGACTTAAAAATTTTTGGTCGATAAAGGACTGCGATATCCTTATTTTTATAATCTTTTTTTTTTTGTTTCGTGCAAAAATAAGAAAGCGAAGGCAGAGATTACGACAAATCACTTACCATTAAGTTAAAATAAATATCCCTTCTGCTTGTGCAAGGTACAGGAATTCTTTTAACAACAAGAATAAGGCCATGGGCAGGGCAGGGCAGAGGCATAAGAGTGAGGGTGGTTTAAAAAGTTCTTATAAGAGTAAAAAACAAAAAAAAATATCAACAACAAGACCCTATTGCCTGCATTTTTTCAATTTAATGAACCATTCAGCTTTAATAAATAACAATCTGAGTTCCATCTTTCAATTGTTGAAAATCTTGAAATTTATTTTTGAACGACCATTACGATGCTGAGCTGATGATTATGGGGGCTATAGATCAAGGACTAAATATTACGTAAAGCACTTTTGTAAAAAAAAAAAAAAAAAAAAACTAAAAGAAATCATACCTACGCTGGAAGGATACTTTTTTTTTCTATCTGACAGAAAGTTGAGAAGGGAAAGAATTTCCTCAATTTATCAATGCTGAGTTTTGGAATGGCGATGTGGAAGAAGTTGGCAATATAACCTGTTCTTGGGCTTGGGAAGATGGTGTTCAAATAAGGTTCGATAACAATGAAATATATGAGGGTGAAACTTCTTAAAAATGACAACCAATGAAGGGTATTGAATTGTTTAAGAATTCGATGACCTTTGTTAGCTTTGTCAAGAGCGGTCAGTCTTTCATATAGGGCTCATTAGATTCTTGATGTGAAGAAAACATTTATTTTTTTTTGTCTAGAAATTAAAATGGGTAATAGCTTGGAAGACATATGTTGCTGAGATGAACATACAATTAACGTTTAAGGTTTACCAAAGGTATCATAAGCCGTTGGCCCAGACAACACAATTGTTGCAGACAGAAACTTTCCAATGACTGGAACTGACCTAAAATCTATATATTGATTGGACTAGTTACGAAGTTAACACACCCACTAAAAGGTATACAATAGTAAAAAAAATCATTTTCTATGGCTTTCGTGTGAATTTTTGCCAAAAACTTGAAACGCAGTTTTCTTAAAACCATTTAAGTCATTACAGATACGAAGTTTCATCAAAATCATTAGAGCAGTTTTCGAGAAAATACGAACGAAAAACCCCAATTCTTATAGGTATAGCAACTACCTGTTCCAGGTGAGCTATACATTCCCACTAGGGAATCAAATACAAATGCTCTGTATCGAATTTCAAGCAAATCACTCTTCCCGTTCAGGCTCTAGCTCAAATTACAGTGGACCTACAGACGAACAGACATAAAGACGCACAGACCGATGGACTGCATGACGAAACCCACTATTTGTGACTTCTCGCGATCATCATAGTGTTATTTTTGATTACAACGTCGACATTCTTTTGTACACGAAACCAATACTTATACCCTAAACAGCAACTCAAAATCCCCACTAGCTATGTTGTAAACCATACATTTGTTCCATTGATATTGTCATAATTTGAAAGTTTTTTTAAAGCACCTTTTTTTGAGTGAACATTGATTTTACATTGTAAAGGGTGGTTATTTTAGACGTGTGGTTTTCAATCTGGCAATACTTTTTTCGGAGTTGGTGTTTTTGACAGCTGTCACTTGATTTATGTTCAGTTTGGTTTGCCATTTCATAATTAATAGACTTACTTCTGAACAACGTTTGCAAATCGTGCAAACGCTCTGCGTCCAATATTCGGTCGCCATAATCGCATTAATTCGAACAACCACTAATCGGTTTCGAACCACGTTTACTCTAGTGGATAATGCGCATCCTCAGACACGCCGCCGCCGTACAGTGCGCACCGAAGACGCTATTGCTGCTGTGGAGCAGAGTATCGAAGAAGACCCGAATGAGTCCATCCGCCATGGCGCCCAACCATTGGAACTGTCGAAAATAAGGCCTCTCGGCTGAAATTTATTCGAGCCAACCGCGGCCCGAAATTATTTTTAAAACATAATAGCAAACTCTTATCTTTATAATAAAGCTAAATTCTTAACCATAATATTAAATAATAAGCGTTTTATTTCTCCTTGAAAACCACACGTTTAAAAAAAATACCCTCTACACAAAATAATTTTTTGATGGGATTTTTTAAATCTATTAACGAATCGCACTTTATTAAGTTCTTCGATAGTTTTCCACCATTTTTCGTATTTTGTTTTTATTTTTTCAAAAATGAAATTATGCAATTACAAATTAATTAGTCAGCACATTTAAATAAATCAATTAAGCAAACATTTAAATAAAACAAAATAATTAAAACCAACAATTAACACGCACAGTTTCATCATTGATAAAAATCAATCAGTTGAATAAATTTGCGGTTGCATAATTAATAGATTTATGGAATCTATAATTGACAACATCACAACATATGGTTGTATTATTTATTATCACGTGGGGTTGTTCCGTCCAAAGAGAAATATTGCATGAAATTAATTGTAAGCATAACGATAAATCTCTCAATTAATTGCATTAAAAGCAGTCATATTAATCATTGCTTTTACTTAATACATAATATTCATCAAATCTATACAAGGTGATCGGTATAAGGTGCACCTAAAAGCAAAAACAAGAGCAAGTAGGTTGGGTTAAGACAAGAAAAAAATCGTATAGGAGGGGGGTGGGGGTTTATTTCCCTCCATTTAAGAGGGAGGGCAATTTTCTAAAAAATTGACTTAAAACAGAACAAACATTATTTAAAAACAAGAGTTACACTTACAATGTCATGGTATACTTTTTTGGGAAGCCAGAATTTTCATCTTTTATTGTGTTTTTTAAATAAAGTTGTTTTAGAAAACTGTTTTTGAACAATTTATGTTCAAACTCAAAATTTTGAAAAAAAAAAAATTAAAAAAATTTTCTCAAACTAATTTTGTTCAAAATTTTACGTTATTAAGTAGTAATTTTGTTTATAATATTCAATGCTCTTATTAATATTCAGTCAAACACTAAAAACCGGATGCTAAAATCTCTTCTAAATCTTTATAAAATTGCCTTAATTTGACTCCAATCCGTTGCTTAAGTTGCTTTAAACATCCTATTTTCACTACGTAGCTACTATAGTAGATGTAGTTATATTTTCAATTTTCTCAAAATGTAAAAGGCATTATTGCATCCGGTTTTCTGTTTTGAACTAAAAACTAATAAGAGCATTAAATTTTGAAAACAAAATTAGTCCTTAATTACGTAAAATTTTGAAAAAAAAAATTAGTTTGAATTATTTTTCACAATTTTGAGTTTGAAAATTAATTTTTCAAAAGCTGTTTTCTAAATTTGAATTTTTTAGAAACACAATAAAAGAGCAGATTTCTGGCTATTCAAAAAGATATATCATGGGGTTGTAAATGTAACCGATGTTTTTAAATAATTTGTTTTCTGTTTTAAGGCATTTTTTTTAGAAAATTGTCCCTCCCACCTTAACGGGGGGAAATAGACCCCCAACCCCCTCATATACGATTTTTGTCTGGTCTTAAAATAACCTCCTTGCTCTAGCTTTTTGGTGCACTTTATATCGATCACCCTGTATAATGAGAGCAAAAAGTGTTTACGAACAAAAATCCAATATGATATTAATATATTATATTATTTTTTTTTGCAATATTATTATGATGGATGTGAATTATAGTTTAGTAGGGGATGTAGTGCTTAACTGTTAACTTACTGGTTTGTAGCCTTAAACCAGTCTTAGGGCAAGACCTCCGATTAATAATTCGAGCTGCAATCGTAGCCTCAAGCTTAGATTTCATTGTTGCTCGCATCGCTGCTTGAAACATTTATTGCAGCTCCAACATAAACGCACCCTAGCAAAGGTTCGTAAAATTTTTAAATGTGACATAATTCCTGTCCGTATTTTGACAATTTTTGGCATATTTCCTTTCGCTATTGCCAATAATTTATAAATTTTCCATAACCTGTAGAATATATTTTGTAGCTATTTTACGACTCGTGTTTTGGTAAGGTTAGTAGGCAAAATCAACATTTTAAATGCATAAACAACTTATACCCTACGGGCTAAGCTTGGTTAGGTTAGGGGTTTTAATAGAGGATACAACAATTATTTTATTTGACCAATCGTAATGTACATATAATTCGAAGTAGCGGAGGTTTTAAAAACCAAAACCAAAATGTATGTGGAACGGGGCCAAACGACCAATACCTAACCTTAAACGAACGAACGAACGAACGACAGAAGTTAAGAACGAGTGAAAAGAAGAACGATCGAAAGAAGTTACGAACGAGTGAAAGAAAGAACGAATGACGCCAACGCACGACCGAAGAGAATATACGTCCCCTTGGCTTTGTGTTTGACAAAGGGAAAATACATAAATACGTACCTAAAAGAAGTATCTATATGCGCCCAATTATATTACCTACGCGCTGTATGCATTTTTTGTATATAAATTTAACTGTATACAAATTCAACCAACAAAAATATTTATTTAAGATGAATTGAATAATATTGCAAGGAAAATAATATAAAATGAAGTTAGTCTCTCATTAGACATTATTGTCATGATTTCATAAGCTGAAATCATGTGTGTGGCGCAGAAATAAATCAACATCCTTTTTCAATTTATGCAGCAAATCAGAGATACCAACGAGCAACGAATGTATTTGGCATTTGCGTGATTACTGATGAGCGAACAATTTGAACTCATGGTGAGACAAAATTATTTTAAAATTCAATCGAATTTGTTTAAAATGAAGTTTTTGAATCGATTTATTAGTGGATTAATCAGGATTTGTTGTATAGAGTCTGATAAAATTGTAAAATAATGCCGGTTGTGTTGGAAATCGTGATGCATCGAACCGACCTATTCATTTGGACTGAACAATTATTATGGATTCTTTTGTGTTTGGTTTGACAATAGCGATGAGCTCAAAACGGATGTCTGTTACAAAAATACAAGACTCTATTTATCGAATTTTAAGTTTTCCATATTAAATTTCTTATGGGTAATCTCATTTATTAAATTAATGGAATGTCAAGGAAACGGTTTCCTTTAGGGACATTTTTCTTGACAATAATCGCCGAAGAAATTAGTATAATTTAGCTCCTTTAAAATGTGAAAAATATCTGACAAGAACTTCAAATAACTCAAATTCAATCAAATATACATATTTTACTTTTTGTTTTTTTTTTTTTTGAAATGCAAGAAATATTTGTTTAAATAATTAAAACTTTAAAAGTTGAATTCATATTTAATATCTATAGAGAATTACCTAATGAAATTGTAGTCGTTCAATGTAAAGTCCTTAAGTTCTTGTTTTTGATGTGTAAACATCTATGCTGGAGGTGGAGAGAAAAAAAAAACGTGAACGTTCGTGTGCAACGTTACGTCGTGCAACGTTACGGTGTGCAACGTTACGATCTGCATACTAGGATGGGTGCGTTCAGTGAAAAAAATCTTAAGATCCCCTTCAAGGAAAAACAAGTCCGTTTTGGATCCGCGCACGTTCATGTTTACACATATTAACCGTGAGTCCCGGCACTCACACAATTTTTTTTTCAATGAAATGAAATTGTTTTAATATCAAAAGGTTATAATTTGCACATACATACTTAGGAATATATAACCTAGGACCAGTTTCTCAATGTCTGGCTAAGGTTCTGGATTACAGGAGAAAATTAGTCACAGGAGAAAAATTCACACAAATTCATATAATTTTATACCAGCTGAATTGGCTGTAAATCCACAAACAATTTTTATAGCTTATGGTTTGAATCCAATCTTCACCGCCTCACAGTGGCCCATTTAGGCAAAAGTGGTTTCAAAAAAAATTGTTCTTGATTGTGTTTGTTAAGTTTTTAGTGTAAAAAATGGTTAGAATATTTGAAAAAAAAATTTGTTTATTATTCAAATAAAAATAAAGATATTTTTTAAAAATATATTTTTTTCAATAATTGAATTTATTGTTGCAATACCATATTATAATTGTATACAATTTTTTAATGTGTTTTTTTACTTTTTGATCCACTATTTGAATAAAATGTAGTTATCCCTGAAATAGTTAGTTGCAATGTACTATGATTATGCTACAAACATTTAAAAAAATAACCCATTTAAGATTGAGCTACCCAAAAAGTCAATATGGGTCAGTGTCCGTCTGCAAGAATTTAAAATAAGAGTTGGAAGTGGAGTGAAAAAAATTAGGAAAAACGTACTTGAGACCTAGCAAATGTAAGTTGGTACTGAATTTCATTTTTAATGGGAAAATTAGTTTTGATGAGAAACCACACTTGATTTAAATGAAGGTCTTCGTATTGGACTGATTTCTCCGAAGTTTTTAACATAATCTCTACTTTATCTCACACCCACTTCATGCTGAGAAAGAGATGGACATTGACATGAAAGGCAGGTTTATTTAAATTAATTTGAAACTTGTGTCTTTTTTCAAAGTTTTCATTTGTGACATCTATTTTCTCTGTCCGTATTTTTCCTAGTTTAAGTTCTTGTGTTTTGCGGAAATAAAGGGATTTTCAATTTTACCGTGGAAATTGTACTTTTTTTTTGTACTACACAGTACTACAAACAAATCAGCTCTCTATTATCTTCTGTTTAGAAAATTAACTTATTAATTAACCTAATATGTAAAGGACCATTGGCATTTTCGGCCCAATTTCAATATTGCTCAACAGTGATAAAACTAACGTCAAATGAAAACTTATGGAGAGTACGTTATTTCATTATATGGAAGTTTAATTGAAATGGAGCGCAAAAATTGTGTTTTGACGCATTTTATAAAAAAAAAGTATTTAAAATAGAAAAATAATTATTTAAAAAAATTACAACACTTAGGTCTTACCTTTTTTGGAGATACAAGTTTGTTATTTTATTTTATATTATTTTATTTTATTTTATTTTATTTTATTTTATTTTATTTTATTTTATTTTATTTTATTTTATTTTATTTTATTTTATTTTATTTTATTTTATTTTATTTTATTTTATTTTATTTTATTTTATTTTATTTTATTTTATTTAATTTAATTTTATTTTATTTTATTTTATTTTATTTTATTTTATTTTATTTTATTTTATTTTATTTTATTTTATTTTATTTTATTTTATTTTATTTATTTTATTTTATTTTATTTTATTTTATTTTATTTTATTTTATTTTATTTTATTTTATTTTACTTTATCCATACATATAATGGGTGATTTTTTAAGAGGTTTAGAACTTTTTTTAAAAAAAAAACACAAAAAATTCGAAAAAATGAATGAAATATTTATTTGAATCGATAGTTTGAACCTTGCAATTTAATGTTTAAAGATAATTTCATGCAAATGTTGACTGCGGCTGCGTCTCAGGTAGCCCATCCGCTGAATCCAATTTTGGCATACTCTTTCACACATATCGGCCGGTATCTCACGAATGAATGCATGGATGTTGGCTTCCAGTGCGTCAATCGAAGCGGGCTTGTCCCTATAGACATTAGCCTTGACATACCCCCACAAAAAATAATCTAATGGTGTCAAATCGCACGATCTAGGCGGCCAATTGACCGGCCCGAAACGTGAAATTAACTGTTCACCAAACTCGCCTCGCAATTGCGCCATTGTTTCGCGTGCTGTGTGGCATGTGGCACCGTCTTGTTGAAACCACATATCATGCAAGTCAAGAACTTCCATTTCGGGCAAAAAAAAGTTTGTTATCATCGCTCGGTAGCGTTCACCATTGACAGTAACGCTGCGATTCGCATCATCTTTGAAGAAATAGGCCCAATAATGCCGCCGGCCCATAAACCGCACCAAACAGTGGCTTTTTCGGGATGCATTGGTAGCTGTTGCAATGCTTCTGGCTGATCTTCACTCCAAATGCGGCAATTTTGCTTATTTACGTACCCATTCAACCAAAAATGAGCCTCATCGCTGAACACAAGCAGCGCGCGATGAACATTTCGAACCGAGCACGAATTTTGATAGTAAAATTCAATAATTTGCAAGCGTTGTTCATTTGTAAGACAATCCATGGTTAAATTGCAAACCAAACTGAAGCTGTTTGACAGTGACACAAGGTACTAAACACACGTCAGCTGTCAAAACCAGTGTTGCCAAAACCAAACCAGCTTAAAAATCACCCGTTATATACAGGGTATTCCGGAAAAGTGTGATTCTTGGGTATGTTATAAGAAAAAAAATCGTTTTAAAGTAAAGGTCTATCTCTAATTTGAACATCATTAATCGTGGATTTAAGAAAACGCTTACTTTGGTGTACACTGATCCATGTTAACAAACATTTCTCTGCTAATTCTAGTGGTAGAAACTTTGTTAAGGATTTTATTTTTAGAAAAATAATTAGCCTTTGCGACTGCGTTTTAATAAATTTGATATCTTATCTCAATTTTAAGATATACAGTTTCTAGTCTGTTCCATTTTTCCTGCTCATGCTAATTTTTTGACGTTGAGGTTGATTTTCTCGAGAAAATGCGCAATAAACATAATCTTGAACTTAGTTTTTCTTGTGAACGTAACAATAATAAAAATAAAAAAATCAATAAGAAAATAGTGGAAAAACCAATAGATTTTATGATACTGGTGAAAACCGGCAGCGTCAAAAATGGAATTTATGAATTTTTCCCTACGTTCCTTATAAATGTTCACAATAAGAGTGGTTTTCCAAGATCCAACAATTCTTCAATAACTTTTGAGTGCCATTTTATTTGACTACCTGTCAAAACCTTAATTTTTTTACCCCGTTCCTTAAAATTTCTCAGAAAGAGTTTGGTTTGGGGTTTGAAAATATACCAAACAAAAATGATATAAAGGATTAGAAAAAAACTAATTCATTCAACAGTTTACTTCTTAACGCCAAAAGTACCGTTACAAACTCTATTTGAAATGTCTATACATTTAGAAACGAAGAATTTGTTTAAGTTAAGTTAAGACATTGTTTAAGTTTATGGAGGGACAAATTTCCACAATCCTCATACATGGCTCCGGATAATCAACATACAAAGAGGCAAAAAATAAATAAACCATTTTTACACAGATTCAGCGTCAATATGCGGGCAGGTGTGATTGGAAATAAATTAATCGGCCCCTTCAAGCTACCACCCAAGCTGAATTTTACAAACTATCTGGAGATTTTGCGCAATGATTTACCAGAAATATTGGAGGACATTCCACTTTTCCACTTTTCCACTTTTCCACATTTCCATTCTTGCATTTCTTCTATTCACATTTATATCACGAATGATAATAATCAAAGTTTCTATAATCACACGAACTATCACCACATCTCCCACATACTTACATACATATAATCCATCATTATATCTGCGGACTAAAAGTAGAATAAAATAGTTCGTACGTAAATGTCATTTCCAGAAAGAAGAGCTAGGTAGGTATCTGTAGAATAATCTCTGGGCTTGCATAATGGATCCTCTCGTGCATAATTGTTTGGAAGATAATCTATTTAAATTAAACCAATTATTGAGTTCATTCATATAAATCCTTTTAGATTTTTCTTTTTATACTTTTTGTTGATTAAATCCTGTTTTCCGCAAAACTAAATCTAAAAAAAAAAAAAAAAAAAAAAAAAAAAATTCCTTTACCTTACTTGCTTGTCTCATTTTCAGATTCAAATTTTGTGCTGGGAAATGCTCAAGCAAATTCAAATCCAATCGTTTATTGTTCGGATGGCTTCGTGGAGCTAACAGGATATTCCCGGGCCCAAATAATGCAAAAAGGTAAAACTTTTCACAATCCAATTTAAATGTTTTTTTTTTTTTTTTTTTTTTTTGCAGATACAGATATTTTTTTTTTCTAGCTGCTTCATCTTTAGTTTTGTCAAATCTTTAATTTTCATTTTTTTTTGTCTTTGAGTTAAACTTGCGATTACCATGGTAAAAAGTTTTATTTTTTTTTCTTTTGCTTTTGCTGTTGTTTTTTTGGGTTTTATATCAAAAACAATCCTTAACTTTCATTGCAGGATGTTCATGCCATTTTCTATATGGGCCCGAAACGAAGGAGGAACATAAATTACAAATTGAGAAAAGTCTGAGCAATAAAATGGAACTTAAGTTGGAAGTTATTTTTTACAAAAAAGATGGTAAGCAGGGCTGGATTTAAAGGTTTTTGAGATAGTAAAGACCACTATATTTATGTCTTGAGTCTGAAATTGCATTATAATAAGGATCTGATGGACTTTGAAAATCAAGCACCGCTTCCATAGACACGCGGAGGTAGGGTCAAGGGGGGCACTTGCCCCCCTGGCTCTGGACAATACCACACAACTAACAATTTTTTTCATTTTTTACTATGAATTTTAACAAATACTTGTCTTCTCTCCATGATTTGACACCCCCCACCCCCCTTGGTTCTGGACCACGCCAAATGTATCTGAAAATGTCCTTATTTTCAAAATTGCTGGAAAATATGGATATTTTCCTCAAAGCTTCTTATGAAGTTCATGGTTTGCCCCCTCCACTGGACAAAATCCTGCGGGCGCCTATGACCGCTTCATAAAAATCTCTTTTTTGGTGCTTGTCTACAAATATTGCGAGAACCTTGAAAAAAATAATTCATACAACCTGTAGATTGGTAGCGATTCGGAATTTAACCCTATATAGAGCATTTCCAAAGTCCCCCGATGATGATAGAAAAGTCCGAGCTTAGGTAATTCCAAAAAACATTAGTTGCATTCAAGCGAAAATCGCCTAGACAAGATGGCGAATTTTTCATGGACATAGGAATTGTTTAGAGATGCAAGTCACTACCACTATAATTGGAAGTAATAAATTGCCCAAAAAGGGGAAGGACTTACAGATTTATATAGCGTTGAGGCTCTTAAACGTCTCAGACCGACCATGGTGGTTATTTAGTAGAAAAATGATGCTAAGAGATGATGATAGCTTAGTTGAAAAGGATGTAACACACAAAAAGATATACCTATACCGCATAGAAAGGTAGATAAGCCCCAATCGACCAGAACGATTAATGACCTGATCGAATACGTGACTTTGGCAAGAGAAATATCCAACCCTATAGTATACCTATTGGTTTTCTTTTTCTCAACTTGATCCTTATACGAGTATAACAAAATGTGGATTGGGTTAATTTAATGGCCAGATTGATTTCTAGAAATAGACTAAACGTCCTTGCAAAATAGATACCTATATATTCCTAGGCCTATATTTGTTTGTTTGCCTTGTCAGCCATCAGTTATTCATTGATTCAAGGGTGTACTGATGGATACTTATACCTAGGTATTCAAAATGAATCCAAGATTTTGATACTTTAAAGACCAACACGAACAAAACTTTTTGTTGGTGTTGAATTCGGTTTCGGTTTCATGAAATTTTTGATCAGAATCTTTATCTGAAAAGAGCAGAGAGGTTATGTTATATTTTATGCATGTGTGAGAAGTTATTTATATCGTGACGGATCTGATATGGAAGGCTGAAGCTGAAGGCACTTATATTAACTTAATCGAACATATTATTCAACCATTAAGCAAATTGAGTGGTAGATATAGTGTGTGCTATATCGAAACGAACTGACGAGGTATAGGTACCTACCTATCTGGTTGTGTCAGGATTCAATCAAATGGTGTTGGTTTGTGTGTTCAGTTCACAATGTTCTTTTATGTTTTTTTGCCACACACTAAACATCAATTGAAATATGTGTAGAAAAATCGGAAATTCTCTGATGAAGATAATGGATGTCCGGGAATCACAATGAGTTTGTTTTTGTTGGATCATTGTTCAATCAATTTGTTTTTACTTTTATTTTTTTTTCTACCGAAATCAGCGTATAAAAAATTAGTAGATATTTGTATATTAAGATAAAATTGGTATGTTATGTACTTTATAGATGTTCTGAAACAATCTGTATACATGACAAAAAAAAAAAAAAAAAACAAATTAATGGATCTCTGACGCTCTGTTTTTTTTTTTTTGGCCACTAAAGCCTAATGCAAAAAAAAATGAATGCAAAAATGTTGGGTTGTCAATTTTATTATTGATGTGAACTAGACATTTTTTGTTCTCAAACAAAAAATACTCATATTACTGTAATGGAATGTCACACACATTATGACTTTTGATTTTTGTTTTCTCCGTTGGTATTCATTTTGAAACGACGCCAGCCGCCGACGTGACGAAGGTTAAAGCTCGACAATATTTTATAAATCTATATTTGCGCTCAGGACCTTAATTTATTTTATGTACATTCACAAGCACAAACACAGATTTAAACATTTTTTTTTTAAACTCAGAACCGATAAAAAAAAAATTTAAATCCCACTGCCAAAACAAGACAAAATAATGTTGTGAATAAAACACATTTTTTTTCTGAGGTCGGTTTACACTTCCGAAAAAAAAAGTTATACGTATGTAGGTATTAACTACACAACATTATTTCGTTGGAAATTGTTTTGGAATTTAAAAATATTTGTTCTGCATTTTAAGTACTTTGAATTAAGAACTCTACCGGCTTGCTTACGCCAATACAAACGTTTTTCGTAAGGGATTTTATGGCGGGTGTTTTTTTTTAGAATTATAGAACTTTAAGTTGGCAACACTGTTTTAACGGGCGGCCATTTTGTCAGCTGTCAAGTGATTTTTTTTTAGTTTGGTTTGACATTTTAACATGAATAAACTGACGCCTGAACAACGCTTCCAAATTGTCCAAATTGGGCCCAAAACAAGATTGCCGTTGATCCCAATTTTCATAAGCGAATTTTGTTTAGCGATGAAGCTCACTTTTCGTTGAATGGATCCGCAAGTGTATGCTGTGACACCGTTAAATCCACAAAAACTGACTGTTTGGTGTGCTTTATGGTTTGGTGGAATAATTGGTCCGTACTTCTTTACATTCAATGGTGACCGCTATAGAGCCATGATTACTGACTGTTTCGTTCATCAATTGAATAACCATGATGTGCAGGAGCTGTGGTTTCAACAAGACGGCACAACATGTCATACAACTCGTGCCACAATTGATTTATTCAAGCAAACGTTTATAGTAACCGCATAGTTTTACATATTACGGATCCTTGAATTGGCCTCCAAGATCGTGCGATTTAATGCCGCTTGACTATTTTCTATGGGGATATGTGAAATCGCTAGTCTACGCCAATAAGCCCAAAACTATTGACCACTTGGAAGACAACATTTGCCGCTTTATTGACGATATACGGCCACAAATGTTGGAAAAAGTCATCGAAAATTGGACCTCCAGATTAGACTACGTCCGAGCCAGCTGTGGCCAGAAATCATATTTAAATTATAATGCCAGAATATATTATCTTTCGAATAAAGTAAATTTCATGTCAATTTAAAAAAATCATCTTTGTTTTATTCCATTTCAAAGTTATATACCTCTAAAAAACACCATTTACAAATAATGTACAGAACTAGAGAATAGGTGGAAAATTGTTTTGAAAAGTTCGATTTTATTTCGCAGAGGGGCTGTAAACTTGGCTAAGGACGATTTTCGTAAGAAAACTCGATCTTGGGCTTTTAATCAAACCTGATATATGTACATATAACGACAGTATAGAACACGAAAATGTGGTCCTATACAGCCTAAACTACTGAAACGATTTTCTTGAAATTTTGAATTTTTAGGGATTCTAATTTAGAAAGACATTTTGTTTTGCTTCGAAAATAACGATACCTTCAATAAACCTATTAATATTTAGCATACCTTTTTTTTTTTGAAAAAATCAATAGATTTTTAAAATAATGTTTTTAGCTTACTTATAACTCAACCAACAATAGCTTGTCCCATCCAGCTAGGTCCATATCTAGTTGAGCTGGCTGTCTCCAGTTTCGCACGCCAAGTTGGTAGAGGTCCTATTCCATTTGTCACGGTGTACCTCTACTGCACAGCTGTGAGTCGTCCCTCAGGGTTGGATTCAAAGACTTTTCGGGCTGGAGCTTTGGTGTCAACTCGCTCTAACTCGCAACTTGAACTAGAGCAAGTTCGTGCGATACAGCCGGGCATTTTATTTAATTTTAAGCGTTTTAGATAGCAAAATTAGTAAAAACTGTATAACTAAGACAATTTTCTCAGATTGAAAATTAATGTTTAACATTAAATCGAAATGAATAGAAAGTCAATATCCGTTATAATTAATATGAAGGGACTCGGCCATTAATTCGTTATGTTCTAAGCGATTTTTGTATTCCCATCAACTACTTTTATGAAAAACTTGTCTTTTTTGAACCATTTTGTACGATATATTTTACACCTGAAGAACTACGCAAAGCCATGATAAATTGCTTTTATTGGGGCTTTGAGCATTTTTCTTTCGCAGTGGACGTATATTTTTCAACACATATTAAGTAATTCTGTAAAGTAAAAAAAAATACAAAGTGTTCATTCTCTCATCAAAAAACCACAAGAAACTGTCCGACCACTAAAATTTTGTAAAGAAGACATACTAAGCTTTAATTTGATACCCCTTCTATAGAATGAACTTAGCGCAAAAAGCAGAAAAGAGCATTTACTACCCGGATCAATCGAAAAATTTTGTCCGAACAGTGGTTTTGTCAAGGTTAAAGCTATCAATTGTTATCCTGTTTTTCAACATCCGCGCTCTTTCATTCAAATATAGCTATAAAAAGGAGACGTCATAAATATATTTCGTTCCACGAAAAAGTACATCTTTCTTCTGTAGAAAGTAATAACTCTTCATATTGCAAGGTTTCAAGCAGAGATTATGAATTATAAAGATTGGAAACCTCGGCTGTCATTCGGGTTTGCCTACAAGCTAAACAATATGGCTGCCCGTGGTGAAGTAAGTAAGTTGCATTAGTATGCGTGTTTTAACTCATACTAGTGCAACTTACTGATTACCACCACGATATTTTAAAAACTTGATGAGTTTCAATGGGCACGTTCAAAAACTTATAAAAATGGCGAAACGAACTATCAAGTGTTCACGACACCTAAAATCATTTGGTTTTAAAGTTGCATGGAAGATTTTGAACAATCATATAAAAAGGGTAGTAAAATAATAAACAAAATGCAAATTGACGATAAATCAATACTTAATTTACGCAGTAGTTCAATTTAATCGGATAGTGAGAGAACAGAATATTTTCTTTTCATTTGCTGTTGAAAGCGATGCTTAAGGAGTGTTCTTTGCTGCACTATTTCATTTAGAAATGCTGATCGGATAACTCCTTGAAGTGATTTTATATTAAGGGTATTCATGCAACGTCGGAAAACCATCGTAAACATCGTAAACGTCGGAAAGTTTACGATGTGGTAAACGAACTGTCAAAATTTGTATGGAAAATCCTTTCCAACAAATCGTAAACTTTCCGACAAGAATTTGTGTGGTAAACGTCGCAAACGAAAATGGTAAACGTGGTAAACTTTTTTTCAATGGGATTATGACATTGGCTGAATCAGCTGAATTTTTACCACATCATTTACGCCGAATTTTTTGATTGGCATTCATGAAACTTTACGGTTTTACAACGTCGGAAAGTTTCCAACGTTGCATGAATACCCTTATTATTATTATTTACTTATCTTACACGCACCGTTTGCATCATCCGATCTGTTTTGTTTGTTTCTCTTATTAAATTGTATCTGTATTCTGTATCTACCACTCTTTCTTTGAAATTTCGCCAAACCTCATCTACTACTTTTTAACTTTGTTTCCCCTTTCAACGCACAGATGGCACTATAGTTTTCCACCAGAATTGCATTCCCTGTTTACACCGGATGAATTCAATATTCTTATGGAATATTTCCGGGCTGTAACCTAATTATTCACTAATCTGTCAACGTTGACACATAACTCCACAACACACCACACGAGAGTAGTGTGGTTTGGGCTTTAATTGTTATAGCAAAAAAAGCGTTGCTAGCATTTTTAAAATAAACTCAAAATATTCTAATTCAGCACAATCTTCGCCACAACATATAATGTAAATTTAGTAAGATCTGTGTCGTTATTTAATCATCTGTATTACGCAGCTTTATATCGTGTTACCAAGGTAACTGCAAGTGTCGATTTATATAAAAAAAATATTAACAAAGAGCTCACTCGTGAATAGCCAGCTATAGATTTATGAACAATATGGGTGCACCCTAAAATATTCTGTTTGCACCATTGAATCTGTATTTTCCGAACACATCCCGATATCCCACCTAAAATCCCCCATTTTCGTGGTGAAAAGCTGATGAGTTAAAATTTTTTTAAAGATGGCTGTGTTTTTTACACATACAAAATGGTCGAGCTGTCAAAACAGAACAAACCTATCCTGTTAAATTGTTGTTGCAATTCACATCTATTCATCGACACGAAACGTAATTACAAAAACAACAATGTAAACAAATGGGTTTTGGAGAGTGAAACGTACGAAGGTCTCCAATCTTTATAATACATAATCTCTGGTTTCAAGCATTCACAATCACATAATAAATGCTGGGCTCCATTTTGTCTCACATTTTATTAACGATTTTTCGTCCGAAACTTCGATTATATTAAATTGGTTTGTAGATGACAGAGAATAATCTCAGTTTTTCATATCCGTTCCTAATGTCAGAAGAGATGTGGAAATACAACTTCAGCAGTATATGCTAAATATTTACATATAAATATGGGGGATTAACGACCACACAGAATTTAATGGTTCAAGAACTTATTAATGCTGCCCATGTGTCGTTAAAATAAAATTTATATCGAGATAAAAATTCTATTTCCTGGCCGATAACTTCGTTTATTTCCTTCTTTCTTTTTTTTTTGAATTACGAATATTAATTTAAATAAGATTCCACAACTTAATAATGTTTAGCTCATTTATCATCGCAGCTATGAGTCAGTGGTGTGGTGATTCAGCTGTGTGCTATTTATGAGTATCACTACCAACATAGATGGGTACATACTACAGCACTACAAGCACTATTCTGTTTTAAGGACAACGACCACAACAAAAATATATATTTGTCTACAAATCCTTTAAAGTATAGGTAAATATGTGTTATCTACAGTTGATTACCCTTCACTTAGCACTTACGTAGTCTTAAATAAAGGATAGAAGAAGTGGTTTTTGTTTTTTTTTTTTTGTGGAAAAATCCCCCCTTATAGTTGCTGGATTGAATGTTTCCTTATTTAGATACAATCCTTGAATTTTTGGGGTATAATTGTAAGTTTTGAAAATTTACTCTAAGTAAAAGTATAAGTTATAAAGGATGTTTTTTTTAGACGTGTAGTTTTCAATTTGGTAATACTTTTTTTGAAGTTGGTCTTTTTGACAGCTGTCACTTTTTTTGTTCTCAATTTCGTTTGCCATTTCATAATAAATAGACCTACTCCTGAACAACGCTTCCAAATTGTGCCCAAATGGACCCAAAACAAGATTGCCGTTGATCCCAATTTTCATAAGCGAATTTTGTTTAGCGATGAAGCTCACTTTTGGTTGAATGGATACGTCAATAAACAAAACTGCCGTATTTGGAGTGATGATAATCCTCAAGTGTATGTTGAGACGCCGCGCCGTTACATCCTCAAAAAGTCACTGTTTGGTGTGCTCTATGGGCAGAGGGAATCATTGGCCCATATTTCTTCAAAAATGAAGCCGGCCATAATGTTACAGTCAATGGGGAACGCTATATAGAGCCATGATTAATGACTTTTTCCTGCCTGAATTGGAGGATGTTGATGTGGACGACCTTTGGTTTCAACAAGACGGCACTACATGCCATACAGCCAACGAAACAATCAATTTATTGAAGGAAACTTTTGGTGAGCGCATTATCTGGCATCGTGGGCCTGTGGCGTGGCCTCCAAGATCGTGGGATTTAACACCGCTGGACTGTTTTTTGTTGAGTTATGTAAAATCTCTTGTCTACGCAGATAAGCCCGAGACGATTGACGCCTTGGAAGAGAATATTCGGCACGTTATTGCTGACATACGGCCCCAATTGCTGCAAAAAATGGTCGAAAATTGCGCCTCTCGGCTGAAATTTATTCGAGCCAGCTGCGGCGGCCACTTGCCCGAAATTATTTTTAAAACATAATGGCAAACCTTTATCTTTATAAATAAGGTAAATTCTTGGCCTGGGCATTAAATTATATGCATTTTATTTCTTCTTGAAAACTACATGACTAAAAAAAAACACCCTACATATTGGATTCCCTAACTTTCCTACTGATTTAACTCTCAGTCACACCAGATTCAACTAACTGATCCATCAAGAAGGTCAGCAATGGGTCAACATATAGGTTTTCTATAGGTTTCCGAGAATTTTAGTACCTAATTTGTGGGATATATTATAAAATAAGTATACCTACCTACCGTCTGACAGGTCACAATGTAAATACTTTACAAATTCGTTAGCAAATTCTATGACTCACGAATTTCTGAATCAACTGGACCTTTTTTTAAAAAATTAAGTGACCTTTCAGATGGTGTATTTTTTTATTCAAATATCCCACAAATGAAATGCTTAAAATCTCGCTTCGTCCTTGAAAAACTTGAACCGTGATTAAAAATTTTCCATGGATGACCAATTTTTTGACCAATTGCTGACCTTTTCGATGGATTACTTACAATCTAATTTGTTTCTGTCGCTCAGTATGTTGTCGCTCTGTCGTCCGTCTGTCGCCTGTGGGTTGCCGTTCACTGCATAGGTATATTGAAAGATAAAGGCAAAAGGAGCTCAGTTAATAGCTGTGTTTAAACTTTTATGTTGAGAATGAGTAGATAGTAATTTTCCGATCCCAGCTATGTAGTTTTGTTAAAACCCTTCAACTTCAATCATAATACCTTTCTAATTGTTTCACAGCATATACCTTACCCTTATACCATAAAAGCTACATCCCTTCATTAAATCAAAATGTTTTCTTTGGACCCTTGAACTTTGTCATTAAATACCACTTTAATACCTTTAATATGTAAAGATATGGGCTCTCTCAGGAGTTAATTCAAAGAACGTGTCCTTCTGCTTGTCGTACCTACTAAATGAAGAAAAAACCTTTCTTTCAACCTTCTCGTCCTTTGGGGAGTTTTTCGCCTAATAAAGTTTATTATCCCGATAAAAAAGTTGATTGGAAGAGAAAAACCCCTTTAGGGATATTTGAAAAATAATATCCCTTCGTTGACATTTTTTTCACTCTCACACCGCCCGCCCCTTAGTAAATGCATCACAACGGTTTTATGGTCGTTTTATTATACACCAAATGGATTTTCCTTAGAGGTATTATTACGTGGTAATGTATTGGCATAGAGTATTTATACATTATACACCTTTTTAAATTTATTGCTCCGAATGAAGCGAAGTACATTTTAAATTTTCATAACAAAACTTCAAATAATCGAAATTGAAAAGAATTTATATCGATGGCCCATCGTGTGTTATACCTATATATGTCTTGGTGGATATCATTATTTTTCAATTTATAACAAACATAAAATGGCATTAAGGAGAGCCATTCGCTTCAGTGGCATAAAGCTCATCCTTGACTTAGAAGATGTCCCTATACCTTCTCAACATACCTACATTTGTTTTTTTTTTTTTGGAAAATAACACAAAAGATTTAAATTTCAGTCTTTGCGTTTACGACATTAATTATATTGTTATTACAATGGGAAAATATATATTTTATAAATAACGACCAATTTGTCAACGAGGATAAGTTAAATATTTACGACACGTCAAATTGTTTTTTTTTTTTATATAATTTTCACAATTTTCAGAATTTTCACATTTCTTTATGTTTTATTATACAGGATCACCATTTTGGTGTCTTTTTGATATTGTGCCAATCAAAAATGAGAAACGTGATGTTGTGCTTTTTCTGGCATCTCACAAGGACATCACTCACACAAAAATGCTGGAGATGAATTCGACGGATGAATGTGATAGCGGTAAGTTGAATATATCTATATATATTGGTTTTGTTTTTGTGACCCATTAACATCACCTTTGTTTATTCAAAATTTTATCTCTCAATTAATATTTTGTGTGGTTTTTGTTGTAAATTCTTGTATAAGTCAATTTATGTCTTTTTATGATGTCCTGTTTGTTTTAATAAATTGTGTGGAAATTATGTTGTGTTCATGTTTTTTTTTATGTAATTTCACATAAATGGTTTTTTGTAAATAATGATTTAGTTTTAAACAATTTAAAATATAAAAACCTCATTCATCTGAATCATTATTGTATAACTTGTCCGTTTGATAATTTTGTGAATTTTAGTCCAAATGCTTTTCGCCCTTGCGTCTTAGAACGGTATGATAGCATCTAACTGCAGATGAGTCCAACTGTCCTCTGAGCTGTATATCCATAGGTCGCTGGTTCAAATCCGGCTCGAAGGACCAAATATTTTCGTTGGTGCCATTTGTAGTAGGCTTGTGATGATAAATTTTGCATTTCGTTATCATTATTCTATGGCCGTTTGCTTGGCTTGACCTAATATCTTTCCAGTCTTTATATAACTGGGAACACGGCAACACTTAATCAAAATGGAGCAATATTTCATTACATGTGCTGCAGTCTGCATGTATGCTCTTTAACGTCAAATTTGTCGCATTAAAGTTTTCCGCCTGCTATCACATGACACAGACTACATTTATTAATGTGACTTACAAGTTGACGCAGATGTGTAAATTCGTTGCCAATGTGGCTTTTTGACCCGATGGCACGCATTTCTTTATTTCATTATATTACTTAAACTTTGAAGCTAATTTCGACAAAATGTTATGATAATTCTTCGAAATGTGGTAATAATTAGCTAAAACATCAATTTTTGGACAATACAATATAATATGAACATTAAATATACGCCCCGTAATAAAATTGATTTTAATTTAAACAACAAAATAGTAGAACTTTGTGTGTCGTTGAGGTACGTTCAATTTTTGCTGCGTGGCAACGCTGTTCCCCATTCTTCAAGGTTTGAAACTTTTGAAAAGGCAATACAGAACAACCAATTAGTCGGGTTTGGTTATAATTGATTTTTAGAATACACACATTCCTCTATGTACATTTTGCGTAGTTATTTATTTTTATGTTTTGAGGGTGTAGTTTTAAGAATCTCAAAATTATACAGTTGACTAGCTGGCTCACCCGGCTTCTCACGGGTAGAAAAACCTAAGCTTCGCATAAAAATTAAAAAAGAAAATATAAATAAATAACGGGTGATTTTTAAGCTGGTTTGGTTTTGGCAACACTGGTTTTGACAGCTGACGTGTGTTTAGTACCTTGTGTTACTGTCAAACAGCTTCAGTTTGGTTTGCAATTTAACCATGGATCGTCTTACAAATGAACAACGCTTGGAAATTATTGAATTTTACTATCAAAATTCGTGCTCGGCTCGATATGTTCATCGCTGTGTTCAGCGATGAGGCTCATTTTTGGTTGAATGGGTACGTAAATAAGCAAAATTGCCGCATTTGGAGTGAAGATCAGCCAGAAGCATTGCAACAGCTACCAATGCATCCCGAAAAAGCCACTGTTTGGTGCGGTTTATGGGCCGGCGGCATTATTGGGCCTATTTCTTCAAAGATGATGCGAATCGCAGCGTTACTGTCAATGGTGAACGCTACCGAGCGATGATAACAAACTTTTTTTTGCCCGAAATGGAAGTTCTTGACTTGCTTGATATGTGGTTTCAACAAGACGGTGCCACATGCCACACAGCACGCGAAACAATGACGCAATTGCGAGGCGAGTTTGGTGAACAGTTAATTTCACGTTTCGGGCCGGTCAATTGGCCGCCTAGATCGTGCGATTTGACACCATTAGATTATTTTTTGTGGGGGTATGTCAAGGCTAATGTCTAAAGGGACAAGCCCGCTTCGATTGACGCACTGGAAGCCAACATCCATGCATTCATTCGTGAGATACCGGCCGATATGTGTGAAAGAGTATGCCAAAATTGGACTCAGCGGATGGGCTACCTGAGACGCAGCCGCGGTCAACATTTGCATGAAATTATCTTTAAACATTAAATTGCAAGGTTCAAACTATCGATTCAAATAAATATTTCATTCATTTTTTCGAATTTTTTGTGTTTTTTTTTTTAAAAAGTTCTAAACCTCTTAAAAAATCACCCATTATTTAAGATAATTTTTGTAATCGAATACTTTTTTATGGGCTTTAATCTACTTTAGTTTATGAATGGCTAAATATGTGAAAATATGATCCTCTTAGTCCAACCCTTATAACCTTGTCAACACAGAGAGAATTTTTGTAGTAAAAAAACACTTCTTTGTTTTTGTCCCACATTTGACTCTATAAATAGCAATTTTTTTTTTTTACATAACCTTTCACACACAAAAAGAAATTTTGAAATCAGTTGCTACTTTTCATCCTAAAAAATGGCAATTTTCTGAAAAAAATCTCTAGGGCCATCCACTAAAAAATAACCTTTCAAACACCGAAAGAAGTTCTTAGATCACATAGAACAAAAGTTGAAAAAGAATACCCCTAAAGCCATTTCCTAACCGCCTACAGAGCCACCTGTTGAACGGTAATTAAATTGAACTGAAAACTTTATTGTGCGCCTACAGCGCCACCTGTTGAGAATTTTCCGACTTTCCTTCACGGATTAATTAAGAACAAACCCGCAGAAGGAAGTATCCAAATCCAAATTGGTCCAGTCTTTTTTAAATTCTAAGCATCCCAACCCACCACGATCCATTTTTATATATATAAGATATAGATGATATTAATATGCAAAGTTTCTTGCACAATATGCATCAAAAGATTTAAGTTTGTTTGTTAGGTCGAAACAACAACAAAATATTATGGGAGGAAGGTCTATTTTGTTTAATAATGTGATTTAAAGTTAAAAAAAAAAAAACAATCGCAAGCTTATAATGTCATATTATATCTTTTTTAAAGCCAGAAATTAATTTTTTAATTTTCTTTTTAAAACAAGTTGTTTTAATGAATTGTTTTTTTAAATATTTTTGAAACTAAAAATTTTGAAGACAAAATTTAAATTTATTTTTTTTTTCTTTTTCAAAAGTATACGATATTAAGAGCCATTTTCTGATACGAAACTTAAATATTTATGTTCAACTTACAACGCTTATGTTCTACTTTTTCCTCAGCGTAAACTGTCACATATGATCTCATGTAGAACATAAACTCTTAAGTTTCGCTTCAGCAAATGGCGCTTAGTCCTTTTGCTATTTATGTTTTTAATATTCAAATTTCAATTTTTAGTCAAACAGTAAGACCCAGATGTTAAAATGGCTTCTAGTTTTAGAAATAAATAAAAACACGTACAATTTTTACAAAAGAAAACATTATACCTGTTGAAGTTGAATGCGAACGAATTCTTGACCATAGATACAATGGCGTCCTTAGGCTTAAACATACTAAATAGTGTGAAAAACCAAAGTAACAAAATACTGGAGCTTGTTTATTTTTCTGAAATTGTTAATTCTGATACTTCTGTTATACCAAGTGACGTTAAGCTTATTGATGAAGATCGCCACCATCCTGCTTTATCAATTTCCTTGAACTTAAATGTATGTAATCTTGTTAATATTTGTAAAAATCCAATTGAATTTAATTTCAAAAAATGTAATTTCAATCAACTTTTTAACGTATTGAAAGATATAAACTGGGATGTATTATTTTTACTTGCGATATAGGTACTAATTATATGGGAAGTTATGGATTCGTACAAAAAATCGAACTCGAGATTTTGATCAAACTTTACATTACGATGATAGAGAAGTCAAAAAAAGTGGGTCTCGCAAAAACGTCCGTCTGTCTGTCTGTCGGTTCGACTACAGCCTAAACGGATGGGTCGATTTTCTTTATACTTGGTACCTAGCGTTTTTTGGACATTCCCCCCACCCGTTTTTTTCTCTTTTTTTTTTTAGGACCAAAATTAACAGTAGCTGTCATACAAAATTTCTTGGCCAAAAAAGAAAAACTTACTTTTCTCAGATCCAGCGCTACCGAATTTATTTTTAAGAACTCAATAAATTTAAATAGTTATAAGTTGCCGTTTAATAAAAAAAATGGTTCCGAAAAATGGTTATTAATGGTACCTTCCAAAGAACCATTTTTTGGATTTTCGCTTTTCTCGAAAACGGTTTAACTGATTCTGATCAATTTTTTTATGAAGAAGTATTGACACATTCTAAATAATATTGTGTACCAAAATTTTCAAAAAAATATTTTTTTGATTTTTAAAAAAAGTTTTAATATTTTTTTTTGAAAACTCAATATTTCAAAAACGACTTGGTCGATTTTTATTAAACTTGGTAAATAGATTTTTGACAAAAATTATTCTAATACCAAAAAATAACGGTGCCTCCCATACAAATGTTAAAAAACCGTTAAGAAAAATATTTTGTTTCTCAAAAACGACTCCTACGATTTTCATAAAAGTTTTTTTGTGTGTTAAAATTAGTACGATCTACTATTTAAAATTTTTAAAGTTTATATTTTAAATTTATTAACAGTACCTCTCATAGAACGGTTTCTTTGATTTTCGACTATCTCAACATCTGATCAACCGAATAAAATTAGATTTTTTATACAGAAGCTTGTAACAAATATAAATAAAAGTGCATATCAATATTTTCTAAAAAATGATTTTTGGATTTTTTAAAAAAAAATCAAAATTATTTTTTGAAAATTCGATACTTCGAAAACTGGTATCAGATTTTTTTGTGAAGTTCAATTTTTAACGCAACATTAATAAATGCTTTAAATTGGCGTACCAATTATTTTTCTCAAAAATGTTAACGAAATTTTATATATAAAAAATTAATTATTTTTAAAACCGCTCCTACGATTTTCAAAATTTTTTTTCTTATAAATTAAGATTTATATGAAAAATCAAATGGTGTACATCGCACTGGGTTAAAACAGATTTAAAGTATTTTAATCAATTTCTTTCTAATTTTGTTGATTTAAAACAATTTACCAGTTTAAATATTATAATTTCCTTTTATGCATATTGCATATGTGCAACACTAGGCTATATTGTTAATTTTTGTATACTCACATAATACCACCTGAAACTAAACTAAGATTTGGCAAATGGATGAAATATATACTCCTATAGCTAATTTATTTCAGACTATAGAACCACAATGTGATCGCGCATAAGAGCAAGTTCGTGCGACCCAGTCGTGCATATTTTTTAATTTTAATTTAGATGACATGATTATGAAATTTTATATAGTTTTATTTAATTGCTTCTTGGAAACTATTCCATTTCGAAAAATTAAATATAAGAATAATGACCCGCCATGGTTCGACCTGCATCTCAAATCTTAAAAAAATAAAAGAAATAAGGCCTGGGTTAAGTTTAATCGATCTCGAACTCAAGAGGATTTAGGAATCTACTTAGAGATGAGAAATGAATTTATTAATTATTCAAAATGCATTTATGCCGAATTTATCACTAAGACTGAGAATGAACTAAAAGTGAATCCGCGAAACTTTTGGAAATATGTAGATTGTAAAAGAAAATTTGACGGTTATCTTGCTAGCATGAGCTTCAAAAAATAAAAATAGTCACTATCCAGAGGTTATATCCGATATGTTCGCAGAATATTTAAAAAGTGCCTACGAAGACTCTCCCTTCAAAATAATCTTAATAACATAAGTTCTTCTGCCACTGAACAATATGCAAACCAAGGTTCAATAAATCTTAACATATCCCAAGCATCAATTTTAGAAAATATTTCAAAACTCGACGATAGTCTTAGTCCTGGCCCTGATGATTTACCGTCATTTATGCTGAAAAAATGTGCAACGCATTTGTTATATCCGTTATATGTTTTGTTTAATCAGTCATTAAAATGTTCTAAATTTCCTGCTCTTTGGAAATATGCATTCCTTAAGCATAAAAAAGGCCCTAAGCATTTAGTCACCAACTACCGTCCTATAGCTAAACTATCTGTTATTCCAAAACTGTTTGAACCGCTCTTGTCTGTAATATTCTTTCTTTTAATTCTACTTCTGTTTTATGTGAAAATCAACATGGTTTTGTAAAGAAAAAATCGACTGTTACGAATTTACTAGAGTTTACAACTTTTTGTATAGAGGTTTTTGAAAAAAAAAAACAACAGGTAGATTGTATATTTACTGACTTTAGTAAAGCATTCAACAAGTTAAGTCATCAAGTACTTTTAGAGAAACTTAAGAGGATTGGCCTAAGTGATTATTTTATAACGTGGATCTCTTCATATTTAAGTGATATATATTACAGTGTTGTATTAAAAAATAACCGTTCTAGTCAGTTTAAAGTTAATTCTGGTGTACCTCAGGGTAGTCAACTTGGTCCATTGTTGTTTGTTTTATTTATTAATGATCTCACCTCAGTTTAAAAAAAAAACTCGATGGCTTTGATTTACGCCGATGACGTGAAAATATTTCGGACAGTAGACTCCTTAACGGATTGCGAACTGCTGCAGAATGATCTGCAAAGGTTTTGGGAATGGTGCAATACTAATCGTTTGTTATTAAATATTGACAAGTGTAAAACGATGTATTTTACACGCAAACATAATTTATTTAATTATAACTATTTGTTTAATTCGTCAAATTTGGAAAAATTGTCTAGCTTCACAGACCTTGGAATCATTTTAGATTCAAAATTATCCTTTAATGATCAAAACAATCTAATAAATCACTTGGTTTTATAAAACGATTCGGTCGTGAGTTCCGGGATCCTTATGTTATTAAAACTCCATATGTATCATTTGTCAGATCAGTTCTTGAATACGGTTGTATAGTTTGGGCCCCATACTACTCGGTTCATATAAATAGAATAGAAAGTGTTCAAAGAAGGTTCATGAGATTTACTCTACGTTTTCTCCCATGGTCGGACAGAATTAGTTTGCCTCCGTACCCCAATAGACTTCAACTTATAAATCTCCCATCACTTACAATTCACAGAGAGTATTTACAATTATGTTTTATTATTGGTATTATAAGGGGATCGATATCTTCTTCTTCGGTTTCGAGTCGATTGAATTTTAATGTAGGCAGGGTTAATTTAAGAAGTAGATTGCCAATTCGTACTTTTTTTAGCAGATCAAACTATGGCACTTATAGTCCTGTTAATCAGTTAATAAATGTTTCTAATAAAAATAACTTCCTTGACAACTCTTTTAATGACAATATCAAATCTGATAAATTTAAAAATAGTTTTTTTTGCACAGTATTAATAAAGGGTTTTCCAATAAGAGGTGTTATTTTGAATAGCCCGCTATTTCGGTAGCTGTCACTTTTGAAGCTGTCATTTTTTGACATTTGACAAGTAGAAACTACGCCATTATGGAACGATACACGCTTCAACAACGCATTGAAATTATTAAAATTCACTATAAAAATGGTGAAAATTTGACAGAGACGGTTCGTAAAACTAAAACATTTTTGGGTCGTCGTGAAGCACCTTGTCGGACCGCAATACAGAAATTGGTGGACAAATTCGAGCTGTTGGGACAAGTTAGTGATGTGAAGAATAAAACCCGTGCACGTCGCTCAAGAACAACTGAGAATATTGCTGTTGTAGCCCAAAGTGTTGAAGAAAACCCAGGTTTGTCCATTCCTCGTCGTTCTTTGGAATTAGGCATTCCACAAACGTCATTACACCGTATTTTGCATAAAGACTTGGGTCTTAAGGCTTATAAAGTTCAGTTAATACAAGAACTCAAGCCGGCTGATCATCAACAACGTCGTGTCTTTGCTGATTGGGTTCTTGAAATGCATGAAAATGATCCGGAATTTCATCGAAAAATCATCTATACTGATGAGGCCCATTTGCACCTCGGAAGCTACGTCAACAAGCAAAACTGTCGCATCTGGGGCTCGGAAAACCCAAGAGTTATTGTTGAAAAGCCTCTCCATCCTCAACGCGTGACTGTTTGGTGCGGTTTATGGTCCGGCGGGGTCATTGGACCTTACTTTTTCGAAAATGAGGCTGGAGCAACAGTTACGGTCAATGGATTGCGCTATCGAGAGATGATTAATGATTTTTTATGGCCGGAATTGGATGGTATTGATCTGGACAACGTTTACTTTAAACAAGACGGTGCTACGTGCCACACAAGCAATGAAACCATCGATCTTTTACGGGAAAAGTTTCCGGACCGTGTTATCTCTCGAAGAGGTGATCACAATTGGCCACCGAGATCTTGTGATTTAACACCTTGCGACTTCTTCCTTTGGGGCCACGTGAACAGCCCAGCGTCGATTCAAGACCTCAAAGATGGAATTCGTTCGGCTATCGAGGACATAGGGCAGCCACTTTGCGATTTGGTTATGGAAAATTTCATGAAAAGGATATGGTCCTGTAAGCGTGGTCGTGGCGGCCATTTGGCTGATGTTGTGTTCCATTATTAACGGCATACCTTCTTCTTTATAATGAAATAAACATGCGATCATTTATCTCAAAAAATGCCAATTTTTCTTTGAATATCAAAATAACACCTCTTATTGGAAAACCCTTTACTTAAGTTTTGTTTGTAAATCCTTTATTTTTAAGCAAATAGTGTAATGTAACGTTAGCATTTAACGTATTGAAATAAATAATTGTTTTAATATTTTTTTTATATTTTCATGTCAATTTTTTAAGAAAAACTTACTTTGGATTTTTGCTTACGAAGCTTATATACTCTGTTTTAAGTATCAATTTTCGATAAGTACCAACGATATTGAAAATTTTAACCTAAAATGCTGAGCACAAATTTGTATGGCCTTAATAGTTTGGAACATTTAATTTTTGCAGGTACTATTTTTACCTACCATTTTTTGATCCGAAGTTATAAGAGGCTTTAATTTGTTTGTTAATTTTTTTAAGTTTCATGGTTTAAAAAGTTAAAAAAAAACTAAGGAACATCGGGTTTTTTATAAAACATTTGTTGTGGTAACAAAATAAATCACTTTTTTATAAAAAAAAAAATCAATAAAAAAGTTCAAATAATATTACCTAAAACAACTGACCTAATAGCCTAAAAGGGAGTTCAGCGGAAGTACACTTCTGGTAGGAAAGCGTAACGGCTTGGCATTAGAAATCGTTGAAACGCAATTAATTCCGAACCGCCTTTAGTTAATTCCAAAGTTTAATATTTTTCTGGATTTTTTATCGAATTTTATTTATTTTAGCATACTTTAACGCGCCTGCGATCTAAAATTAAAAATTAAAATTAGTTAGTTCTTCTGAAAAGTAAAAGCATCTTTGTCTATGTTAAGAACCATGTAAGGTCTGACGACCAAGGGACGCCATAGTCTTGGTAAAATCCACCAATTAATACAAAAACTAGTTGTTTTGTAGTTACTTTTGATCTTCTTCACGCTTGACCTGCATCTTCGATTTAAATTTTTACACATCATTTCATAAGAGCGGTGCGGTAGTGTGCCACACTTATTAACCTATAAACGACATCCTTTCCGAATTCTATGGCTTGCCAACGTTGTTCTTTAAACGAAATATAATTGCAGGCTTGTGAAAATACTTACGCTAAATAATTTGTTTTTATTTTCTCAATTTTCTCGGGAAAAAAAAGGTTTTTTTTTTTATTAATTTTTTCTTGCCTTGTGTGATACATTTTCGACAATAACAAAATAATTCCAACATTGCCTTCCCAAGCCCTTAAGCATCACTTCACATCTTCGAACTACTTTCATGAACAAACATAATGGTTCTTAAAATATATTATACACTTTTAAAGAGTTTTCCAGGCAGATAATAATAATAAAGAAGATCCTAACAATTCCATGTACGAGTACCTAACCAAAACCTATAATAAACATGATGGCACAGCAGCCATAACAATTTGGCGGTATCGGCATACCTTAAATCCTCAAGATATGGTGTCTGATGCTTTGCTTCTTTTGAAGCGGTGTGTTTCGCCAGGCTTATAATAAATATGTTAAATTGCTCTTCTGGCGGTTTGTGTTTAATTTTAGAAAAAAGATCTTTCGCTCTAAGTTATTAGATTGCTTTTTTTCCTGCATCAATAGATACCTACACCGCCGAAAAAAGTATGCCTTGCAACCTGATGGGTTTTCGTATCTACGTAGGTAGGTATACATACTATGTATCTACAAACAATCTTGAAAATTTGTTCTGAATAGGAGATGAGAGCAAAGCTTCTTAAATTACATCCAATTATGTACAAGTACCTATACCTACGTAACAAGTACATACATACGCTGTGAAGTGAAAAGGTTCATTATTTGACATTTTTACTGTTATGTGTTGCCTTTAATAAAGAGGAGGATTTTCAGGGCGAAATAAGGATAAAGGCGGAAAATATTGCCAATGCGGTGGCAGTGTATAATTGTATTAAATTATATTTATATAAAAAAGTTTAATAATTGTTTTTAGGATTGTGGTTTTTTTTGCGTGTTGCGGTAATGCGATTTTAACATTAACGTAGCATCAAGCGTTTAAATTTATTAAAAGTGTTTTATTTTTTAAAGTCAGCATAAAATTCCTATAGCAAGAAAAAATTTACATAGATTTAATAATATGAGAAGACGTTAAAGATTGGTTATTTGTATGTGTTTTTAAATATTGAAAAAAAACTCAACATAACAAATGTACAGTACCAAATATGTAACAGATCATATTAACAAAACCTATGCTTATGCTATGTCATATTTGTATGATACATAATTTTTGAACCAGAATATATTGGCGCAAAAATTTAAACAGTCCTTTTTTAAGTATAAGTATGATACTACTTAACAATTTACAAACTTTTTAACTCTTAACATAAATGTTCGTAGTTTTAAAAAATTTAACTAGTATGATACTAAACCTATTTTGAAATTAACCCAAGCTGAACACGCCTTAAACAGTGACATTTCGTATAAAAAAATAAGCAAACATACAAAGTTGATATATGTCAAAGTGACATTTGGAGTTAGTAAGATACTAAAAAGATAAAAGAGCCATTTGGTGCTTTTAACTTTAGTAAAATGTTAAAAAGATAGTGCGATGCTTACTCATTTAAAATTTGGAAAATGGTCTTCTTAACATAGCATCATATTTTCATATTCCCAATTCTTTAACATGATATTAAATCATCTAACATTTTACGATATTTATTTTAATTTAATTTTGTATGTAGAATATTTTAAAATATTTTAAAAGAGGACATTTTAAAAAAAAAAAAGAATTTTTGGATTTTTACAAAAAAGTTTAAATTTGTTTTGAAACACACAATATTTAAAAAGTGATTTGGTGTTTTTTTTTGTTTATTTAATCTTGGAAGAAGTTAAAAAAAAAATGGTTAAAGTTTATAAGTAACTGGTAGAATGTAGCCGTAACGAGTTAAAATAACTCAATGCATCAAATGCAGTAACAGGACTTCGTGACATATGTTTATATGGAAACGAAATGGCGGAGAAACTGACCAAAAAATAGGATTTTTTCTTGATCAAAGCCAAACTGAATCCTCCGTTTCTATGCCACTTGAACAAGAAAAATGCAGAATTCACAAAAAAATGTTCGCAAACGATAGATGGTCAGCACTTGATACTAACTTGTCGGGTCTCGAGGAATCTATATGGCCAAACATCTCAAAAAAAAAAAACAGACTTCCTTCTCGAACTAACCAGACCTCAACTGTCCCTTTTGGTTGGAATCCTAACGGGTCACAACTCAATTGGAACCCACATGCGCAGAATGATGGGCATCAGCTCATTAAACATGTGCAGAGGGTGTCAAGATGAAGAGGCGGAGGAGGGCTCTTATCATTTCCTTTGTGAATGCCCCATAGCTAAGTAAGAACCAGAAAAATGGGCCTCGCAGATTACTTCTTTGACGAACTAAGCGACAACTCATTTTTGCCACTAATGAACATCCTGAAATTCACCAAAAATTCGGGTTGGTTCAGAGAGGCTTTTCATACCCACACCTATACTCCCCCAACTCCTTTCCTCACCCATCCTCATGTCATCCCTTACTATATCCTGGGGATGACAATGGATCCATTGAGATTCGACTGTGATGACCCAACTCGCCGTATTATCACCCCTTCTAGCCTAACCTAAATGTTATAAGCCAAAAAGATAAATCTAATGTTTATTAAAAGTTGCTCGAAAATTAATTTGATAGCTCTATCTTTTAGTAGAAATTAAATATACCTTAAGTCGGTATAAAGAGTATAGGTATAGCTCCAATATAATCATTTGTTTGATTTTCGACTTTCTCATTATCGGAACCAATTTCCATTAAATTTGTTGTACAGAGACTTTTAGTAAATTTTAATAATTGCAAAAACAAATTTAAAAAATATGCACGACTGGTTCGCAGGAGCTTGCTCTTAATAAAAATACAATAAAAATCCATATACTAACACTTATTTTCAGCAGTCAGTTTCCGAAGGGTTTTTTGATTTGGTTAATTTATGTGTAAGATTTGTGAGAAATAATCGTTCATAATTAAAGGAAGCGGTTTCAAATGAATCGGTTACTTCATGAAGCTCATTTTTCTCTTGTAAAATACATCAAGAAATGAAGATTTTTTTGAAATATTGACACAGAATCATATTCCATTCGCCACGCAAAAAAATCAATTTTTAAATTGAAATCCGAATTTACCAATGGCAAACGCCATTACACGACTACTCCTGCGTCGTGGCTTTTCTTTGAATTCTTTCTTGAAGTTTCAGTACTATCTAATATGAATGACAAACTTGTCACTATATTTGGCTTCTTTTAACGGGTGATTTTTTGGCTGGTTTGGTTTTGGCAACACTGGTTTTGACAGCTGACGTGTGTTTAGTACCTTGTGTCACTGTCAAACAGCTTCAGTTTGGTTTGCAATTTAACCATGGATCGTCTTACAAATGAACAACGCTTGCAAATTATTGAATTTTACTATCAAAATTCGTGCTCGGTTCGAAATGTTCATCGCGCGCTGCTTGTGTTCAGCGATGAGGCTCATTTTTGGTTGAATGGGTACGTAAATAAGCAAAATTGCCGCATTTGGAGTGAAGATCAGCCAGAAGCATTGCAACAGCTACCAATGCATCCCGAAAAAGCCACTGTTTGGTGCGGTTTATGGGCCGGCGGCATTATTGGGCCATATTTCTTCAAAGATGATGCGAATCGCTACCGAGCGATGATAACAAACTTTTTTTTGCCCGAAATGGAAGTTCTTGACTTGCATGATATGTGGTTTCAACAAGACGGTGCCACATGCTACACAGCACGCGAAACAATGGCGCAATTGCGAGGCGAGTTTGGTGAACAGTTAATTTCACGTTTCGGGCCGGTCAATTGGCCGCCTAGATCGTGCGATTTGACACCATTAGATTATTTTTTGTGGGGGTATGCCAAGGCTAATGTCTAAAGGGACAAAACCCGCTTCGATTGACGCACTGGAAGCCAACATCCGTGCATTCATTCAGCGGATGGGCTACCTGAGACGCAGCCGTGGTCAACATTTGCATGAAATTATCTTTAAACATTAAATTGCAAGGTTCAAACTATCGATTCAAATAAATATTTCATTCATTTTTTCGAATTTTTTGTATTTTTTTTTTTAAAAAAGTTCTAAACCTCTTAAAAAATCACCCATTATAACTCTCAAAATGACATTTTAATGAACTGTAAATTTCTGTCCTCAGAAATTACTTGAACAGAAAATCACAAAAAAGGGGAAATTTCTCTCGAGAAGACTCTTTTCTGTGTAAAAAAACAATGAATTTCTTGATTACGGCTAAACAAAATTGTATCACAGGTATTGTTATAATATTTCCTCCAATAAAAAAACGTGTCCGGGGAATGTATAAAGCCATAGGAAACAATTCAAAAATGATGGAAATGAAATTATACCAAATCGCAATATTGACTACAAAATTTTAAAAATAAAACAAAGAACATTTTGCTAAAGTTTAATTTACGCCCAGCAAAGCGGGCGGGTAACAGCTAGTTATACCTAAATAAAAGATCAAATTATGCTAAGTTGAATATCCTAATGTCGTGGATATATAGAAAAGAAAACTTATTTATCTAAAGTTATAGTTCAAATTTTCTGTTTTAAAATTAATTGTTAAATAAGCAGTGGCGGATTTAGGTTTTCTGCCGCCCTAGGCTCGGTTGAGTAAGCCGCCCCCCTTATTTTATTAACAATTTTTTTTTAATTTAATCGTTCTTGCAGAGCCTTTTTCTGTGCTGCCAAAAAAACGCCCGAACATTTTTAACACGCTTTTATTAGGTTGACCTACAATATGATAGTATGTACCGTCATCAGGGGAGGAAATGTGGGGTTAGATACCCCCATACATTATATGACAGCATCTTTATTTTAAGACTTAAAAATAAATTAGAGTTTTAAAAAACTAAAGCTCTAATAGAGAACCGAACTTAAAAGCAGTGATGCTACATGAAAACAAAAGAAGTACCTACAGCATAGGCAAAAAATCCCTACATTTTTTGATTATTTTTCTCCTTTTTTTTTATCTTATTTATAGTTTTATATATGCGAAAATAAATAATAATAAAGTTAACAAATACTTAATAGTATTCAAAAAAAAATTGTAAAAATGCATTTTTTTTAATGTATTTATGTTTGCATTACTTATTAAAACTTAACATTTTAATGCAACATACCTACATAATTTTTAATTGAAAAAAAAAATGGATGCAATGGGTTTTATTCTTACATGTTCATATTGCTAAGAGATGGAAGTTTGCAAAAGAAAACAAAATATATGTAACACTAGAAAAAAAATGTATAAAAGTACATATCTTTTGCGATTTTTGTTAAAAAAAAATGCAAAACAGAACTTTTTTTCTAAATTTTAAATAGGAAATCCTATGAATATATTATGGTTTTTATTATTGAATCTAATATAAAACGATCAAAAAAATAATTTAAATAAATAAATATTTCACTTGTTGATATACATTAAATTGCAATTTTGAATCTGCAAATATTTTTTTTTTTGAAAGTTCAAGCTTACCTAATTCAATTATTTCCCAATTTGAGAATTAATTATTTTTCAGCGCCCCCAAGGAAAGAAAGAGACAAAATATAAAATATTATTTTGCCATTTTTTTAATAAAATTAAACTTTCTCAACAAATTATCCATAGTCCTCCTAAACTACTTTTTCACTACAAAATATTCTCAGGTCTGTTGCCGCCCCCCCCTTTGGCCCACTAGCGCCCACAGGCATCATCGCTCACTTTGAGAATCAATTAGTTTTCTGCGCCCCAAGGATTTTGCTGCCCTAGGCCCGGGCCTCACGGGCCTAAGCCTAAATCCAGCACTGTAAATAAGGCTCTCATTATCGTCATAACTTTTGTATGTTTTTATTAAAACAGTTTTTAAATGAAGCAATAAAATGAACATTTCTCTTATTTAACCGCAATATGCTCCAGCTTAATAAAAAAAAAGAGAAAATCCTTCTTCCTTATTTAGAAGAGTATGTAATTTACTTCCGATTGAATGAAAGAACTTTCATCCTCTAGGATTTCGTACATTATGATTTTCGACCAACTTTTTGCTGCCTCATCTTGAATATTCCTCAAGAAAACAACTACCAGGCCACACAAGTTGCGTCTAATATCCTAAATAAAATAAAATAAAATTCTTTTTTAAATTAGGGTAAATAACAAACGCTTAATTTAAATACTGCTCAACGTCCCAAAGTTACACAAAAACGTTATGTTTTTTTTCAACATACCTACGAACGGACGGCACACGCATAAAAGAGTATATCCGGACAATAAAGTTCGAAGGGAATATAAAAATCAAATAATAAACTCAACCTTTGTTAAAGTTGAAACTGGGTGAAAAATTATATGGTGAAGTAACGTAGTAACGCCGGCCGCCACTGTTATACTTAGTTAGGAAGTAATGAAACATTCAATAAATTCTTTGAAAAAAAAGGATAAATTCAATTTCGAGAGTTATGGTCAAAAATGAGGC
Source organism: Leucozona laternaria (assembly GCA_932273885.2). Classification (NCBI taxonomy): domain Eukaryota; kingdom Metazoa; phylum Arthropoda; class Insecta; order Diptera; family Syrphidae; genus Leucozona; species Leucozona laternaria. The sequence continues at coordinate 28,586,454 of OW026368.1, read as the reverse complement.
TTGATCTAGTTGAATTTCATCTCCCTTTCGTAACGCCTGCCTTTTCGTTTAGCCATGCAAAAGGGTGTCCAAAGTTTTTGTGTTAACTTGGTGATTATTTGGTTATTATTTCCGGTTATGAGAAAGGATGTAAAATTGCCAACTGAACTGAAAAATAAGGGACCAGCATCCAGCACCGGTACCGTGTAGAGATGAGGAGATAGCACGATGGAGAAGAGACACGCAAACAAAAAAAAAATGTTGCTCCCTTTGGGCAATTGTTGAATTTATGATTCATTATTTAAGTTTGATGGAGAAAGTTTTGCGTAAACATTCGAAGCCTTTTTTTATCCGATACAATTTTAATTGGATTTCTTGAAATCAGAAAAAGATAAGCAAAAGTTGAGAGGAATAAGTTAAGCTTAGGTACTGTTGCTTTGGATACATCCGTTTTATCGTCTATAGATGCAATGATTTCAATAGAATTTAACTTTTTGCATTTTAATTTAATTGTGTAACTCTGGTGATGAACAAAAAAGTTGATCGAAATTTTATAAAAAAAACTTATTTTATTGCTGAGTTTGTAACAATTTTTTAATAAGACAAAAACTTTTGAAAGAGATTTTTTTTTTGTTCAATAAAGTTAACCTCCACAAATAATATTGAAAGATTAAAGCTTATACTCATTTTAATATGCTCAAAACTAAAATTTTAAAAAATGTACAGGGTGTTTTGCAAAATATGCGACAAAAGTTTAGGGTGTGTAGGTTCAATTTTCTCAAAAACTAGAAGAGATTTAAACAGCTGGTTTTAAGTGCTTGACTGAAATTTTAATTATTTAAAAATTAAACAAAAACAAAAAAAAAAAAACTAATATACAGGGTGATTCGCATAAGGTGTGACAAAAAGTTATACCGTGTAGGTTGGGTCGAGACAAGAAAAAATTAATGAAGGAGGGCGGTCTATGTCCTTCCGTTTAGCCAGGATGGGCAATTTTCTAAAAAAAATGACTGAAAACAGAAAAAAAAATTATTTAAAAACAACGGTTATATTTACAATGCCATAATAATACTTTTTGAAAAGCTAAAAATCTCTTCTTTTTTAAATAAAGTTGTTTTTTTTTTTGAAAAATTAATTTTCAAACTCAAAATTGGAAAAAAAAAAATTGAAAAAAAATTGTTCAAACTAATTTTATTAAAAATTTTACTTTTTTCGTCAAACTCCAAACATCGGATGCTTTGATCTCTTCTAGTTCTTTAGAAAATTGAAAATAACAGAAATAAAATGCCCTTAATTTGACTCCAATCCGTTGCTTAAATTGTAAAAGTAAAGATCCTATTTCCACTACGTATGTAGCTAGTAAAGTAGATTTAGTTATTTTCGATTTTCTTAAAAAGTAAAAGACATTTAAGCATCCGGTTTTCTGTTTTTTACTAATAACCAATAAGAGCAATGAATTTTGAAAACAAATGTAGTAATTAAATACGTAAAATTTTGAAAAAAAAAAATAGTTTGACATTTTTTTTTTCAAAGTTTTGAGTTTGAAAATTAATTTTTTAAAAAGTATTATCTAAAACAAATTTATTTAAAAACACAATGAAGGAAGAGTTTTCTGCTTTTACAAAAAGATATATCATGGCATTGTAAGTATAACCATTGTTTTTCAATATATTTTTTTCTGTTTCAATTAATTTTTTTAGAAAATGGCCCCTCCTGCTAAGCAGGGGGAAATAGATCCTCTCCCGACCCAGCCTTTCGTGGCATCGTATGCTAAACACCCTGTTTTAGTACCTAGCTATTTAACGTGGGATTAAACTTTAGTTTATTTATTAAATTCTATCGAAATTGGGAAAAGTTCCACAAGAAATTCTCCGCAGGTATTTTAGGTATATTTTCACATAAAACAAAATTGGATTTGTTTCTTAAAAAAAAAAAAATATTAAAAATTGTGTTGTGTCCCAAAATTAGTTTTTAAAGTCTATAATTTATTCAAATAAACTTAATTCATGTCTGAAATTCCTGTTTCATGAATTTTTCATTCACAAGGACTCAATTTCTTACATCTCTTTATTTTGTGTTTTTTTTTGTTTTGTATTTAAAATCATTTTGATTTATATTCACATTTAATTTAAACAAAGAAATAAATAAATGGTGTTAAATAAAAAACTCCAATCATTATTTAATTTATTGCATCTCAAAAAATTTAAAAAAAAATATAAATGTGTAATTTTTTTTCTTGTACTGACCGCAAAATAATTAACAGCCATCACAATGTGTCTGATCCGCTTCCAAACATTTAACTTTTGCTTACTTGTCCATTTCAAAGTGTTTGCTCTTACAGCCGCCTTATTAGGAGCCCGTTTTCGTTCAGCTTCTGATGCATCAATGCTCGGCGAGACAAACGGTGCGAATAGCTTGCAAGTGCCCGATGGTTGTAATATGGGACGAAGAAGATCAAGAGCTGTGCTCTATCAATTGTCAGGACATTATAAGCCGGAAAAGGTGAAAACGAAGTTAAAACTTGGCAATGTGAGTTTCATAAAAAAAAAAAACGAAGATTTTAGCATAGAATGAGATAAAATATTTGCTACAATTATTTTTATAGAATCTCCTGCATTCTACGGAGGCTCCGTTTCCAGAATACAAAACGCAGTCTTTGAAAAAGTCCAAATTCATTCTGCCACATTATGGAGTGTTTAAGGGATTTTGGGATTGGATTATTCTTGTCGCTACGTTCTATGTAGCTATTTTGGTGCCATTTAATGCAGCTTTTGCTAAAGCCGATCGGCAAACAATGGTGTCCGATGTCATTGTTGAGGCTCTTTTTATAGTGGGTAAGTTCAAATTTGTTTTTATTTATTTTTCTGTAAGTAATTAGTAATTCCATCGTTAAATTTTTGAATATAATGGAAATAATTTTTGTATTTTTTTCTTTAAGATATTTTACTTAATTTTCGGACAACTTTTGTATCAAGCAAAGGTGAAGTTGTATCAGATTCGAAACTCATAGCAATTAACTATTTGCGGGGATGGTTTGTGGTGGATTTACTAGCTGCACTGCCATTTGACCATCTGTATGCCTCGGATTTGTATAATGGAGAGGTGAGTAAATACATTAAATATATTTTAACAAAATTTAAAAAAAACTTGCGTTTAAAGTGAGAACATTTTGATTAAAAAAAATAAGAAGTCGAAATAAATCATTAAACGGCCAAGATTTTTTTGTCAGAAAAAAAAGAATTAATTTATATTTCAAATAATAGTGGGCTCACAGATGCACAGCAGAACAGACGTGCAGGCAAATAAGCCAAGCATCGAAAGAATGTGTTCGAGTTAAAGGAATTTCCGAATAAGAGGGATGAATTTTGTATGAAAATTTTGTTAAATTTAGGGAAATGAAAAATATATCGAAAACATTTGGAGTTAGAGGGAAATTTGACGTAGAGGAGGGAGTTGACTGTATTTCCAAAATGTAAATGTCATTATTTTTTGTTTACTTTCGACTTTATCACCATCGCCTTAGTCGGATTAAATTAAATAGATGCTTCAAGAAGGTTTTAACAATATAAAGGGTCCGCCAAATAACTTTTTTCTTTTTTGAAAATGGCGCAAAACATCGAGTGTAGCTTAGGCTGTGTGGCACCTAGCGCTGTCCTGTTGAAACCAAATTTTGCAAATATCCTCCTCTTCAATTTTTGTGAACAAAAATTCGTTCAACATGGCCCGATAACTATCGCCATTGACTGTAACGGCCACTCCTTGCTCATTTTCGAAAAATGGCCCAATTATGCCTCTGGACCAAAATCCGCACCAAACAGTGACTCGTTTTGGGTGTATCGGCTTTTCAATGTATGCGTGCGGGTTTTCTGTGCCCCAAATGCGAGAATTTTGCTTCTTTACTACCCGCCAAGATCAAAATGAGCTTCATCTGAAAAGATGATTTTTTTGGCAAAATCGGCATCTTCTCTAAGTCGATCGCAGTCCCAGTTAGCGAATCGTATACACAACCATATTCGTTCAGCTGAAGGATAAAACTAATTATCTGTCAAATCAGACATGAGCTAAGTGTTACCATTCACGAAATAAGCACGAGTTGAAAAAAAACGTTAGATGGCGGACCCTTTATTTGCCAAAACATAGTTAAGTTGGAGGTTGGAGCACCGTGTTGCACATGCATGGAAATTATATTATTTAAACTGGAAAAATGTTTCAAATGAACAAAGATAGAAATAAGTTGATTAAAATACTTCTGTTTTGTATGTACACCATCTGATTTCTTATACAAATCTTAATTTATGAGCAACAAATTTTAAAAATCCTACGAGCGTTTTTAAAAAAAAAATTGTTTTCTTAAATGTAAAATTGTGAATGTAAATATTTTTGAAAAAAATTGGTACGTCAATTTTAAGTACTGATTAATGTGAAGTTAAAAATTTAATTTTTCAAAAAAAATCTTCCACACGTTTTCGAAATATCGAATTTTCAAATTTTTGTTTGCAAATGAAAAAATAATTTTGTGATAATTTTGATAAGAAATATGATTTAAGCTTTTTACAAGCTTCTGTATAAAAAAATCAAGTTTAATCAGTTAACCTGATAATGAGATAGTCGAAACGAATAAAAAACCGTTCTATGAGAGGTAGGTACCATTGAAAATGATAAAATATAAAATTTACTGAAGCTAAAAGGTAGCTCAATCTAATTTTGATACATACAAAAATGTTCATTAAAATCGTTGGAGTCGTTTTAAAAAAAAATTAAACTTTATCCCCAACATTCTTAAACATTTGTGTTTGGCGGCTAACGATATTTTTTGTTATAAAACTAATTTTTGTCTAAAATTTTCTAGATAATGTCAAAAAACTGCTTTTTACCAAGTTTTATTAAAAATCGACTGAGACGTTTTGAAATATTTAGCTTAAAAATTCAAACGTTTATTTCTTAAGCCAAAAAAATACTTTTTGATAATTTTGGAACACAATATTATTTAAAATGTATCAATCAATGAATAAAATCGGTTGAATAGTTTTTGAGAAAAGCGAAAATCAAAAAATTGGTCTTTGGGAGGTGCGATTAGTGTCCTTTTTTAGGACTCATTTTTTGTACTAAAAGGGTCTAGCTATACCTTTTAAATTTTACTTATTTTTTCTTAAATGTGTGGGGTCGATTTGAAAAAAATGTCCCTTTTTAGCCTATAATTTTTGTATGACAGGTACCGTTATTTATGGTCTTAAAACAGAAATGAAAAAAGTCTGTCCAAAAAAGTTTAAAGAAAATTGACCTATCCGTTTAGGCTGTAGCCGAACAGACAGACAGATGGACGTTTTTTCGAGACTCACTTTTTTCGTCTTCCCTAACATCTTAATGTAAAGTTTGATCAAAATCTCTAGTTTGGTTTTTTTTTTACCGTATCCATAACTTGCCATAAAGTACCTAGCTGTGTATATTTCGCAAGTAAAAAAAGCAAATCTGAGAGTAGGCGAATGTCCTATATAGGGAAGTTCAATAAGGAGAAAATTTAAATACAGTCGGCTCCCCCTATATGCACTCCGTTTAAATGAAACTTTCGGTTATATGCAACAAGAAATTTATCACGGTATTTTTTTGTCAGGGCTTTTTCCCACAAATTAGTACGGATAACTGTACTCACAGATTAGCCACATGAAGATGAAAATCCCCGGCAGCCATTTTTGCCTACAAGCTTGAGCTGTCATATATCAGATAAAAAATGAGAATGTGTGTATAAAAACCTCACACATAGACAGTAGGGATCTTCAGACGCCGGTTAAATTGTTGTTGCAATTCACATCTATTCATCGACGCGGGAAGAAATTACAAATACAACAATGTAAACAAATGGGTTTTGGGGGGTGAAACGTACGAAACATTCTCATCTTCATTGGCTAATCTGTGACTGTACTCCTCTTATTTGAAAACTCCCTTTAGTTGAAACAATTTTCTTTCTCTCAAATAATTATTTTCTTCTGAAACAACTACGCTTAAGTGAAACACTGAAAGCATCCACAATTTTTTGAAGTTTGAATACACCTAAAAAATGAAATTTTAAGTTTCATTCCGTTATCATAGTTCCTGTCTGTCACAATTATTAAAAAAATTTTTTTTTTGTTGTTCGAGGTTATTTATGCGTTTTATTTCCAGGAAATATTTAACATCACATCGTTTAAAGGGGAAATAAAGTTGCAGTTATACCAAGTTTGTTTAAGTTCAACAAAGTTGCATTTATCCGAAATTCGTTTATATGATAATTTTCTGCATTTTTTGTGTTGCAAATAATCGGAGTCGACTGTATACGAAAAATAGACATGGTTGTGGGTGGGAAGAATTACACATTTTAAAATTTGCAATTTATAAGATTGTTGAATAAGAAGAAAACTCAAATATTAGAAAAGTGGGTGCGACACCTTCTTCCATATACGAAAAAAATTCAGAAAAATTCATACAAATTGGTCGATTAATTTCAAAGTCTAGACATTTAGACCGATGATGATATTTATGTTAATTATTATTTGTGCCTATCAAACACAAACATATGTATATGAAAAATGTCTGTTATTTATATGATGTATAATTTATGGCAAATAACTTTTCAAACGTGTCTTTTGGCAATTTTCAACTTACAAACGTTTAAATTTGAAGATTTTTTGAGGCATCTATTGATTCCAAAAACTAACACTTTCCGAGAAAAACATCAGAAATAAGTGTTTTCATCCGGAACAAAAACTGGAAAGGATAAGGCGGTATAAATGTTTTATTTTCAGTTATCTCATCAACATCATTATGCAATAAGAAAACTTAGTTTGTATAATAACTCTCATTAATATTAATCCAACTTTCTCTAAATTACCAAACAGACTATACACACACACACACACACATACAGATATTAGAATTATAATACCTAATTAAATTATCTTTGACTTATAAAATGAGGATGAGCAATATGTATATGTACAGACAATTTGTTTTTCTTTTGTGTCGATTTTCCTATTAATATTAATATTTCGCGACCTTAGGACAACAAGGTTCTAACTCACATTTTGCCAAAATTGAGTTATACATTGGATCGTACTTAAAAAGCTATGCTCTTTCGATTGCCGCTATCCGTATCTCTCTATCTCTTACGGTCTCTATCTCTATCAGGGAAAAAGGTTCTATCTAAGCATAATTAAGTTCGATCTTAAGTTCACAAAGTTCTAACCAGCCAGATAGAACCTTGCGTTACAATACAAACAAAAATATTTCGTAGATAGAACCTTTTTTCGCTGTAGATAGAACCTTCTTGTTCGAAGGCATCCAATTGTCTGAATCAAGTGTGATGTTTAATTTGTATGAAAACGGTGACACAAAGTTCTATCAGGCATTTAGAACCTTCTTGTTCTACGCCCAAGTGCCTTAGCGATGAGCAACAAAGTTCTATCGATTTTTTTGAATTTAAATTACTAAATAGTTACTTAATATATTTTAAATTTTTTAATTGCTCAAAAATCAGAAAAAAATAAGCTGTAGGTACACATAAACACGTTTCGATTAAAATCAATGCAAAAATGTTACACAACATCAAATATTCCACCTTAGTTTTCTCGAAAGTGATAGGTGTGCAGTTAGAACCTTCTTGTCCTAAGGTTGCAATTTATCTATATATTTTCCAAGAATGCCCAAAAGGTATCCCTGGAAGTCTTCCAGAATGGCAAAAGTTAGTTGATGTGAAGCCCTTTCTTTTAACACCTTCACTTCAAAATCAAAATAAATAAAGTGATTAAAATGGTTAACAATAGTTTCAAAAACCAATCTGTTATACTTCTGTATCGTTTGTTTGTTTTTGATGTCTACACATTATGTTTGTGTTGATTTATTTAATTGAGGTTGCAAGGCAAAAATACTTTGAATCGAATAATTAAACTTAAGAAAAGGCATTATTTTTGTGGAACATTCTTGAATCCTCTATCAGTTTTTCTTGTAGTAAATCATTAGAAAGTTATTGTTGGTATCAACTTGGTAACCTTTTAGTAAAATAGAATAAAATTCCTATTATGTAAGTGCTTCGTACAGACCATAGAAAACCAGAAACCACATAATTTTCTAGGAGGCCAACATATTTTTGTTGAACCTACACACAGCACACACAGAAGATATTTTTCTGACTTAAACTTGAAACACTAAGCAGTGAACGGCGAAGGCGATAATAATAATTAATATTCACTTTTAATTAAAATTCCCGAGATAGATTCATTTTGATCTGCATAAGAATTTTAAAGGAAACATTATTTTCTCATTAAAAAAGAGAAGGTTTGCAGAAAAGTTGGGAACAATTAAAGTCAGTTGTGGGTTAAAAAGAATTCCTATATATTTATATATAGTTAATAGATTTTTGTTGTTTGGAAGCTCTCTCTGAAAGTTAATTTTAAGAAAATGCATTTCTTTAGTTTTAGTGTTTGGTAGGGCATGATTGATGCTCGTTCTTGAAAAGTGAGCCTTCAAAATAGTTGCATATTCCATAGGTATTATCTCACTAAACCAAAGATAACGTTTATAACTTGGTCTTTTTAAACAAATTTTGATTAGAAGTTTATTGATTCAAAATAGCATTTAGTCCATACAAAATGGCGTTCCTTCCGACTATCTCACTTGGGCTCATCAGTTGACTAGTGAGGGCCTTGTCAATACACAATTTTAATTAAGTTCAACTTAACTTACATAGATGAACTTTTTGACAAATTTTGACAGAGATTAGAAGCTTTATAAATATGTTTGAGAGAGGGTTTTGCTATACTCAGTCGTCTTCTCATATATCGTCCAGTTTTTTTTTTCATTCGGAGCTGGGTTGTAAAAATATGCAATCTCTTTTGTGAATAAAATCTTAAATTCCTTCAGTAAAAAGATTGCATTCATTGTTCTCACTTTGAGACTTCAACTTAAAATTATGCAATCAAGTGTTGCGTATCGAGGGTTAGCCACAAGGGTGTTTCTTTAGTGCTTATGGGAATGGGGCCGTGGCATGCTTGATTTCAGCTTGGCTTAGCTTGAAGGTTGTTGTGGTTCTTGCCCCTTACAAGGTACCTCCCATTTAGCAAACAAACATCATGCCTAAATATTGGGAAAGGACGGGAAAGCTTACAGGATCAGAAGTAGTAGGAATAGGATTAATGAAGAAAAGGATAAGCACAAATCTAGTGACCTCTGCCACTGTCTGAGGGAATGGATGGGGTTTGAGCCGATGCTTTCGTCAAGAGAGGAGATTTAAATCTTGACATGAACTATTATCTAAACCTTATGTGCCTAAGGGCCGTTTGCTGAAACGAAACTTAAATATTTAGGTTCAATATAAGAGCTTATGTGGCAGTATACGCTGAGGAAAAAGTAGAACATAATCGTTTAGGTTGAACATTAATAATTAAGTTTTCGGAGCTCCCATTATAATCTACTTAAACCCTAATCTAAAACTAACTAAAACTACTCAAGACAAAAAATGTCCTCTTTTTCCAAAAAGAATCGACCTTTACCCCACTGTCTCCCCCAGACAATTGTTCGCCAAACCTCCAGAAACCTTGACAGATGTTATTGTCAAGAAGCTGACCTACCCTTGTATCTTGGATATACAACCATCGCTATCCCCTTTGGACTGATTTCAGGAGGTGGCCCCAAATACTGCTTCCTACCTATAACTACACTATCTCCTCATAAGTCCTTAGAGTTCGTTTTGTATACTTAAGTCACTGTAATTTTGATACTTCTACTTCTGAGAAGTCGGCTCAGCCAAGCCTCCACACTCCGACGCAAGTTCGCTCAGCGAATCATTTTCAATAAAAATTCAGTCTTTTCCACGCGAGTCAAGTTTTTAATAATTCCTTTCATATAGGGTATCAAACTTTACATAAAATGTTTAAGAATTCAATAATCAATTAAATAATGTAAAAAAAAATGAATACAAAAAACAAAGACATTTTCAATCAAAAGTAAACGTAAGTATGAGTATTTCAAATATGACCAATTGGTCTTTCATTCATCTCTGTGCGATTGTAGATTTAGTTTTACGAATTTATATTTTTATAACTCCGAGTAAAAACTAAAAAAAAAAACAAGTTTCCAAAGTGTACTCACGGTTCTTCATCCGACGGCCCATTTCCCAGCACCAAAGAAACACCCGATAAGCAACATACCATTCATTTGACATCAAAAAGATTACAATAATTGTTCCTTCATTCATTTAACAGCAATCAATTGAATGCAATCTTTTAGGAATCTATGAGTTTATAAATTCATTGCATTCTTTTGCATTTTCCAGATTAAACGGTTTCTAGTTGAAGAAAGACTACATACATACAGATTTTTGATATTATAAATATTTCACACATATCAAGTAATTAACTACTATAAATCATAATTAAATGCGTTAAAAGAAGAAGAAAAAAATATGAAGACAGCCCCTCTCCCATTCATAAAGGACAATCATATTGCTGAACCTTTATTTTATTTTTCCCTAAGTGGTCATTGTAATTATGTATAACTAAAAATTTCCCTGGTGATTACAAAACTCTGGACTGGACTGCAGGAATTAGCAACTAGACAATCATGAAGATCAGTGTCACCCTCAAGTCTAACCTGCTTGCTTGTTGCTATAAAATTTGCTTAGAGAAATTTTATAAAAGATTTTCTTACACCTTCAGCAATAAACATAAATATATACAACACACCTTTCCTTAAAATAATGTCAAGAGAGGAACTCAGACAGAATTATAATTTATTCTTCCGTCTTTTAGATTGTTTTTTCCTGCCACCAAGGATTTCTATCTTTAGGTAGGTACAGTCTTTCAAAAACTTTATTCTGAGAAGTTTATAAGTGTCTGTAAGTCCCTCTCTGAAGACGCACGCGACGTCCTAGCACAGGCGGTAAATATCATTTGTTATCATTATCGCTTAATAAAGATTTAATTGCGGTAAAATTAAATGTTGATTGCAATCATACCAACCAACTCACAATAATATTTTATGTTATGAGGGAGAAGTAGTTGGTTTGTTAGCATATATATAGGCTGACTTTGATTAACACTTAAGCGAGACCACAACGCCGCCGACGAGGACTGACAGATTTATTAGCATGATAGCTTAGAGGTTTCTATTATGAAGATGACTATGTCTCTACTTGTAGCAATTCAAAGTTTTCAAACATTCATTTACAGCCACTAATTTGCAATTAAAATATACATAATTGCAATTGTCTGCGTGAATATTAACATTTATTTTGTACACAGATAATTATAACAATTGGGAGGGCGTAAGAAACAAATATTGTTTTTTTTATAGATTATAATGACAATGAAGTCTGTATAATTTTGCATAAAATCTGTTTTGGGATCAGTAATTACTCGAAAAACAACAATTATAAGTGAATGTTGTTGATAGTTATCTGATGTATGTAGGTTGGATTGCGCTAAACTTTTTAAGCCATGTTTTTTTTTTTGGTTTTAAGTAACGTGATTTTTTAGCTGGTTTGGTTTTGGCAACACTGGTTTTGACAGCTGACGTGTGTTTAGTACCTTGTGCCACTGTCAAACAGCTTCAGTTTGGTTTGCAATTTAACCATGGATCGTCTTACAAATGAACAACGCTTGCAAATTATTGAATTTTACTATCAAAATTCGTGCTCGGTTCGAAATGTTCATCGCGCGCTGCTTGTGTTCAGCGATGAGGCTCATTTTTGGTTGAATGGGTACGTAAATAAGCAAAATTGCCGCATTTGGAGTGAAGATCAGCCAGAAGCATTGCAACAGCTACCAATGCATCCCGAAAAAGCCACTGTTTGGTGCGGTTTATGGGCCGGCGGCATTATTGGGCCTATTTCTTCAAAGATGATGCGAATCGCAGCGTTACTGTCAATGGTGAACGCTACCGAGCGATGATAACAAACTTTTTTTTGCCCGAAATGGAAGTTCTTGACTTGCATGATATGTGGTTTCAACAAGACGGTGCCACATGCCACACAGCACGCGAAACAATGGCGCAATTGCGAGGCGAGTTTGGTGAACAGTTAATTTCACGTTTCGGGCCGGTCAATTGGCCGCCTAGATCGTGCGATTTGACACCATTAGATTATTTTTTGTGGAGGTATGTCAAGGCTAATGTCTATAGGGACAAGCCCGCTTCGATTGACGCACTGGAAGCCAACATCCATGCATTCATTCGTGAGATACCGGCCGATATGTGTGAAAGAGTATGCCAAAATTGGACTCAGCGGATGGGCTACCTGAGACGCAGCCGCGGTCAACATTTGCATGAAATTATCTTTAAAAATTAAATTGCAAGGTTCAAACTATCGATTCAAATAAATATTTCATTCATTTTTTCGAATTTTTTGTGTTTTTTTTTTTTTTTAAAGTTCTAAACCTCTTAAAAAATCACCCATTATTATATTAGACACAAAATAAATTATATTATCTGCTTAGATGCATGAGATACATGGACTTGCTGTTATAATAAATAGAATAGGCATTCAAAATGACAGGTTTATTAAAATATGTAACATGAAACACCATTTTTTTTCAAAGAAAGTGTCTCAAATGCATTGAAGACATGAGATTAAAATCAACAGCTTGAATGAAAAGTAAAAATGAGTTTTCTAAAGGGTCCGCATTTAACGTCATGTCTGATTTGACAGATAATTAGTTTTATCCTTCCGCTGAACGAATATGGTTGTGGATACGCTTCGCTAAGTGGGCCTGCAAGATGCCGATTTTGACAAGAAAATCATCTTTTCAGATGAAGCTCATTTTGATCTTGGCGGGTAGTAAACAAGCAAAATTGTCGAATTTGGGGCACAGAAAACCCGCACGCATGCATTGAAAAGCCGATACACCCAAAACGAGTCACTGTTTGATGCGAATTTTGGTCCAGAGGCATAATTGGGCCATTTTTCGAAAATGAGCAAGGAGTGGCCGTTACAGTCAATGGCGATCGTTATCGGGCCATGTTGAACGAATTTTTGTTCACAGAAATTGAAGAGGAATTGAGGCAACATTTGGTTTCAACAGGACGGCGCTACGTGCCACACAGCCGAAGATACACTCAATGTTTTGCGCCATTTTCAAAAAAAAAAAGAAAAGTTATTTGGCGGACCCTTTATAATTTTCTTAGTTTTAAACACTTTTTAACTAAAGTATCATTCTCAAACAATTTTCTAACAAACTCAAGTTGAATGCGCCGCTTAAAACCAGTGCGAGTTCATGCAAATAAAAATCAAACCTTTTCTTACATTTATAAATGCCAAAGGAATGGAGTTGGCCATACAAAATATCGTATTCGAAATCTCGCATTACGAAATATCGCATTGTCGAATCTCGCAATTAAAAAAGACCGTTTTTCATAATTTCAGAGTTAGAAAATCCCGCTTTCTACAATCTCGCAAACACAAAAAACAGCTAACTACAATCTCACAATTGAAAAAAAGGTTGTACAGTAATGTGCAATGAAATTAAGTCCAATGCGCAAAATGTACAGAGCAAAATGTTGGACTTTATTGCACTTTTGTCAACTTTCTTGTCCAGCAGTAACTTTAACGCCCTCTGAATCATCAGCAAGACTCAACTCAGTTGATCCGCTAATGGTATTTTCAGTCATCAGTCAGGTGGACTGGGTGAAACAAGGTCGTGATCAAAAAATAAAATTAGACCGCGCGCCCTTATTTCAATTTCAAAATAAAATAAGGCCGCTATTGAAAAAGTGATCGAATGCCTAAGTTTATCGTAACTGTAAAAACTTAAAGCATCGTACACATTTTCGATCCTGATTCTGACTGACACTATTAAAGAATGTTTTGTTAGCCGTAAGTCAAATAATAAAGAGAAAACAATCGCATGTACCTTAGGCATTAGGCATGTGAATTGGATTAAATTTTCGATCAAGTTTTAATAATAAGAAGAAATTAAATTTCTGTATAATAAAAAAGTAAAACTAAACAATAAATTATACAATTCTCACCTACAAATATACAAACACATACATTACATCGCTGCTGACCTATACATAAATGAAATTAATCAATACATACAAAACATCACAATAGAAATTACCAAATCACAAAATAACAAATTACAGAAACTGATCAACGAACAAATAGACAACAAAAAACCAACAACAGACCATATATTCTACCCTAGGGTTATAAATAAAACAAACATTTCAATAACAAATACAGAATTAAAAACATTAAATAAAGGCCTCAAATTCAACATCCCTAAAATTTACAAAAACAGTATATCACAAGAAGTTATTAACACAGAAGCAGCAATAAAAGCTATACCAACATATGAAACCCAAAATGAAACAAGAATTATCCTAAACAAAAAGTTAAAACAAATTACCAAAAACAAAAATATAAATAAAACACTACATAACAAATATAAACAAGACATTCAAAACCTTAAAAATATTAAACAAAAATTACAAGAAAATAAAGCAATAATCACAAAAGCCGACAAAGGAAACACAATAGTTTTACTCAACGAACAAGAATACATAACAAAAACAGACAAATTTTTCCAAGACAATAAAATACAACAACTACAAAACGATCCCATCAAAATTTACACAAAAGAAATCAACAATGCCATCAACAAATGTGAACATCTACTAAAAAACATAAATAAACACACACTCAAACAACCAAAAGCTAGTGCACCACAATTTACAGGGCTCCCAAAAATACACAGGAAAGATACACCAATACGACCACTCATCAATTATACAACAGCCCCATCATACAAGATAGCCAAAAAATTACAACAAATAATAAGAAACAATATTGATTTAAAAAACAACAACAGTATTAAAAACACTACACAACTAATAGAAAAAATAAAAAACATAAACATAACTCCAAACCTCAAATTAATTTCATTCGACATAACTAATATGTATACTAACATACCGATCAACGAAACAATCAAAATACTGAAAGACAACATCACACATACAGCAAAAATCACAACACAACAAACTAATGAATTAATAAACCTACTAGAAATTACACTAAAACAAAACTATTTTACCTTCAACAATCAATTTTATACACAAACAGAAGGACAAGCAATGGGTTCCCCTCTTAGCGGGCTACTAGCTGAAATATATTTAAACCATTTTGAAAATAAATATATAACGGGTGATTTTTTAGCTGGTTTGGTTTTGGCAACACTGGTTTTGACAGCTGACGTGTGTTTAGTACCTTGTGTCACTGTCAAACAGCTTCAGTTTGGTTTGCAATTTAACCATGGATCGTCTTACAAATGAACAACGCTTGCAAATTATTGAATTTTACTATCAAAATTCGTGCTCGGTTCGAAATGTTCATCGCGCGCTGCTTGTGTTCAGCGATGAGGCTCATTTTCGGTTGAATGGGTACGTAAATAAGCAAAATTGCCGCATTTGGAGTGAAGATCAGCCAGAAGCATTGCAACAGCTACCAATGCATCCCGAAAAAGCCACTGTTTGGTGCGGTTTATGGGCCGGCGGCATTATTGGGCCTATTTCTTCAAAGATGATGCGAATCGCAGCGTTACTGTCAATGGTGAACGCTACCGAGCGATGATAACAAACTTTTTTTTGCCCGAAATGGAAGTTCTTGACTTGCATGATATGTGGTTTCAACAAGACGGTGCCACATGCCACACAGCACGCGAAACAATGGCGCAATTGCGAGGCGAGTTTGGTGAACAGTTAATTTCACGTTTCGGGCCGGTCAATTGGCCGCCTAGATCGTGCGATTTGACACCATTAGATTATTTTTTGTGGGGAATGTCAAGGCTAATGTCTATAGGGACAAGCCCGCTTCGATTGACGCACTGGAAGCCAACATCCATGCATTCATTCGTGAGATACCGGCCGATATGTGTGAAAGAGTATGCCAAAATTGGACTCAGCGGATGGGCTACCTGAGACGCAGCCGCGGTCAACATTTGCATGAAATTATCTTTAAACATTAAATTGCAAGGTTCAAACTATCGAGTCAAATAAATATTTCATTCATTTTTTCGAATTTTGTGTGTTTTTTTTTTTTAAAAAGTTCTAAACCTCTTAAAAAATCACCCGTTATTATCTTCAATCAACCCACAAAAAAGCAAAATCATAACTTATTCAAGATATGTAGATGATACTTTTGTGATCTTTGATGGCACACAAAGACAAATAGACATATTAACAAAATACATACAATACAAAAATAGAAAACAACAACTCAATTAATTTTCTCGACATAAATATAACAAAAAACAATAATACATTAAAATATAAAATTTACAAAAAAGAAACCACAACTGACACAATAATTCACACCACCCCCATTCACAGAAAATGGCAGCATTTAATGCTTTTATAAATAGAGCATTTAACATTCCAATGGACAAAAATGATTTTTATAATGAAATCAACATAATCAAATGCATTGCTTATAATAATGGATATAAAACAACAACAATTGATAAATTAATAAATAAAAAGAAAAAGAAAATAAACAACAACAAAATTGGAAACACAACAACAATAGAAAATCCAAAATACACATCAATAACATATACCAACATAGTACCATAAATATTAACAAACCATTTAAAAAAAACTAAACATAAACATAAGTTTTAAAACAAACAACAATATACAAAATATATTAAAACCAAAAACAAAAACAGAAACAAAATTCTACTCCGGTGTCTATGTATTAAAATGCAATGATTGCAACAAATTTTACATTGGACAAACAGGTAGAACCTTCGAAGAAAGATTCAAAGAACACAAACCCAAACCAAACACCAGATCTACATACGCATTACATTTAATAGAACACAACCATAACTACACAGACATTGAAACTAACTTACAAACATTACATATATGCAGAAAAGGCAGAATTCTTGACGCGACAGAAGAATTTGAAATTTACAAAGCTTACAGACAAGAACAGGACAATATACTAAACGACAAACTAACAATTAAACCAAACGCATTATATGAAACAGCAATAGTATTTGAACATAAGCAATAAGAAAAAAGTAAACAACATTATAATCATATAAAAAGCTCAAAATTACCAAAACAATAAACAACAACAAAATAAAACTTAAGAAAAAGAAAACATCATCATAATAAAAACTCCAAACAAAGAACAACTAAACTTTCACCAACAACAACAACAGAAGATCAAAAAAGCTTAGGTCAAATGATGGAAAGCAGCAACACTGAACAACAAAGTATTCGACCTGAAGATGGAGTAGCAGCTCCGATACGCGTCGTCGTTACAAAATTAAATAAAAGTTGTAAAATTTAAAATTAAAACTTAAAATAAATAAATAATTAAATAAAAAACATTTGTATAATTGTTTACTTTATTTTATTTTATTAAAACAAATAAAAATAAATTTATTAGCTTTCTAAGCGAAAAAAATCGATGTTTTTTTTAGATTAAAAATGTTGTTTTAGTTAAATTTAACTTTGTTAGTTAATAATAATAAAATAAATAAAATGCTGCTACCACCCGACCTTGTGCATTTACCCCTACAAAAACCACTGATATTTTCAAAGCTCTGATATGTGTCATTACCTTTTCAATTTATAATGATTAGAATTTAATTCATCTGTGAATCAAATATGACTTTAGTAATAAGTGACACTTCTATAGCCAGCACATCAGTTAAAAACTGTGAGACATTGACATGTGAAATAAGAACACCCCCCCCCCCCCCCCAAATATAATCCATGGATGCATACTGAAGAGATAATGAGTTCATAATATGTGTAAGCTTTGTCAAAACTTTCTTTTATATTCATAAACATTAAATAAACTATTTGTTTCCACCTTAAATGACAGCTTCGTATCTTAATACTCCTAATACTCTGTCAATTTTATAACATTTGTAATTGGAATGGTATTGCTTGGTTTTGTTTTTCTTTTCGTATGAGAAATTTTCTTTCTTATAAGTTATGATAACCGTTGTCAGGTGAATAAAAAAAAAAACTTTTGAGTAAGTTTGAATACAATTTATCTTCGTGATGGTCAAAGATGGTCACAATCGTTGATGTTATAGGATTTAAAACAAAATATCTATGCAGGGTGATTCGCATAAGGTGTGACAAAGAGCTAGAGCGTCTAGGTTGGGTTGAGACAAGAAGAAAATCGTACAGGAGGTGGGGTCTATTCCCCCCTGTTTAGCCAGGAGGGGCCATTTCTACAAAAATCACTTAAAACAGAAAACAAATATTAAAAAAAAACAAAGGTTACATTTAAAATGCCATGAAATACCTTTTTGTAGAGCCAGAAATCTCTTCTTTTCTTGTGTTTCTAAACAAAGTCGTTTTAGAGAATAGTTTTTGAAAAAATTATTTTCAAACTCAAAATTTTGAAGAAAAAAAATTTAAAAAAATTTGATCAAATAATTTTTGTTTTTAATATTTAATGCTTTTATTTATTTTAAGTCAAACACCAAAAACCGGATGGTTAAATGTCTTTTACTTTTTGAGAAAATTTACTTTACTAGCTACGCAGTGGAAATATAGGATCTTAAGAGCAACTTAAGCAACGGATTTGAGTCAAATTAAGGGAATTGTATTTCGGTTATTTTCAATTTTCCAAAAAACAAGAAGAAATTGTAGCATCCGGTTTTTTTTAAATTAATTAGAGCATTGAATAAAATTTTTAAAAAAATTTAAGTTTGAAAATTAATTTTTCAAAAACTGTTCATCCTACTATGTGCCTACTATACATAAAAAATCGAACAAATTCTCGTAATACCAACTATTTTGTTGTAAAATTCAAAAAGTTCGTACTATACAATTCGAAAGTTAACATCAAAATCAAATTAAAAGGTGTTTGCGAGCAGATTTAGTAAAGGAACTTTTTTTTTTTAAATGTAAATAAAAGGAAATTCAATCTTAAGTCTTAATCTTTTATTCAATATTTCATAAAACTATTAATAAATTAATTTTCTGTACGGGGAGTTGTCAAAAACCGGTTGCATGAAGATTGCAAAGTCTGTAGCTGGATAACGCTTTATATTTGTACTTTTACTCTTTAGTGATTTAGACTTGGTACGGCGAGTAGCCTAGTGAACCTTGACCCAAAAGCGAGTAGCTCTTTAGGGCGTCTATATCACTATAATTATATCCAAAAATTGGTTTGACTCCAGCGAGTTGCTTAATCAAGTGAAACACAATCTTTGAATGTAGAATAAGAAGTGAGTCTTTTAATTTTATTCTTCTCTTTTTATACAAAATTTGTCAATAAAATAATGCCTGTATTGGTATTCAACAATACTTCGATATTCAATAAGAATTCCCATAGAATGCAGCATCAGCATAATAGCCATGCACTTCAAGTGTTTTGGGCTAGCTTGCTTATGATGCATATTTTACTACCATAAGTCAGCGACCCTTAATTATGTTTGTTTTTCTTCAATCACTGAAAGTGTTGTTGTATATTTGGTGTCATATTATATAGCTTGTGCACTGAAGGTGCCAGTTGAACTATATGAGCATTTATTTATAGCTATATGCACAATGCACTGAGTGTGCCAACGGAAATATGAATGTTGTATTGTTTGTGCTTTGGCTTTGCTATAGCTGATCATGAAATGTAATGCGATGGGAATATGGATATTAAACATCGAAGCAGGTTGAATGTTCTATTAATTGTTTTGAGGTTTGAGGCAATTAATTAAGTGATCGCTGGTGCGATCCCTTCACAAGATGCCTCAGTTCGATATTTGTGTTCAATAAACTAACCTAATTTGTGCAAAGGCTATTTCAAAACAATCCAACCCAGATATTAAACGAAAACGAAGAATAAGTTTAATTATTTAAATGCCGAAGGTCCATGTTTGTAATCCGATGTAAAAAAATTAAACAAAAAACACACAAATGGATTTGTTTCACACAAATGGTTTTGTTTCTTTCTTCAAAAATCAGTTTAAATCTTTCCAAATACATTTCTTCTTTTCTGAGAAGGAAGAATTTTGTTGAACAAAATTACCTTGTGATTGAGATCATAACCTGAAAAATATCAGATTCAAACACACTAAAAGCTTTCGGAAAAGTAAAGTTTAGTTTCTGCAACAAAAACCTCGTTGTACGCCAAAATACTAAATTTCAAAAATACTGAATTTAAAAAAAAAAAAAAATGAATATAAATACAAATATTTTTTTCTTTCAAAATGCTGGTAATTGGCATTGTTATTCAGATTGACTAGAAGCTTCCATTGACAAAAATAATCGAAACCTCTTTAGCGGTTAAAGAGAAAATTTGGCTCAGTTTAAGTTTATATAGGTTCATTTAAAAACGCAATATTTGTATTTTTAATCCTTCTGCCGAGACCACCATCACCACCGAGACTCTTGGTAAATTTCAGTCTACAAAATACGGTCTCTTCTCGAATGAATTAGAGGTAGTATCGTGTCAGTATACCTACTCCAATAAGCCAGCCTAAACTTTACAAGCCTTAGGCCTCACATTTTTGTATTTATGTTAAGAACTTATAGAGACATTACCAATCTCATGGTTACAGAAATTCGAAACCCCATCACTTGTTGCGTAACGAAATTAATTAGGTGTAGTGACAGAATTTTGTATTCTTTTTATTTAAAGCACTTCGTTCAATAAATTAGCTGGTTATCCTGTTTATAATTTATACCTTTATTTTTATTATTTAAGGAATCACACATTCATCTAGTGAAGCTAACACGACTCCTGCGACTTGCTCGCCTTTTACAAAAATTGGACAGATACTCACAATACACGGCATTGGTGTTGACACTCTTGATGTTGTGCTTCTCGTTGGTGGCTCATTGGCTCGCGTGCATCTGGTATGTCATCGCTGAAAAGGAGAACATGATTAATGACAATGGATGGGATATCGGTGAGTATATAGAGTACCTACGAGTACCATTATTTATATGGATATTGTGTGGTTTAATGTCGAACAAAGTTATGGTTTTGGAATATCAAACTACGGCCCTGGAGCACAACGCAACGTCGGCGGGCGGCGTAAACTGATTCACAATGGAAACACTTTTGCTTTAGGTATAGTATTTTGATCGAAGGAAGGTCGCTGTAATTCATTACACCGACCTACGCCTCCTCTCTCTCCTAAAGCACAATTTGTTCCAGACTAACATCGATTGTTATCCTGAATCCGCCTACGCCACCGAAGAAGTTTATTATCTAGATGATATTTCCAAACCTCTGATTTAGCTTTAATTGGTTTTGTGGTAAGAAAAACAAACGCGTCCTTCTGTTATTAATTTATTTGGTCATAAAACAAAAAAAAACAAAAATAACAAAACGATTTATTGCGGGTATCGAATTTACTGCGAATGGGAGTGATGTACCATTAGCAGAGAAGGTTTTGATTTCGTTACTTTTTTTGTCGTAAATTAGTAAGAATTTAAAAACAATGAAAACCTTTTGGTTTTAACTGTAAGGGACCATCAGTGAGATAGCTATCATTTGCTAATTTATAATTTTGTTATTTTGAGAAGATTTCAAAAAAATAAATTGGTGATTTATTTGCTTTGAAATTTAAGTTTATTTTGTTTTTATATTTTTTTGTGAAAACAATTATTTTTGATTTTTCTTCAAACTCTCCCATAAAATCACTTTGAATAGTGAAAAGCTTAATCTATCAATGACCTTGACCATTTCAATACTAATGTTCGGTTTCACAAATATTTAACAGGCTTTTAAATTTTTAAATGACGTGTTTTGTATGGAAGAAACGTCATTTAAAAATTTAAAAGCCTGATAAACAGTTAAAAGGGATTTATGAAATCGGCCATAAGATTCATTTTATGTGGGACTGTTATGGCAAGATGGAATTTTTTGCTGAATTAAAAACCAATTTATTAAAATTAGGACTTTTTTGGTATCAAAATATTTATTGAGTTTGCACCTATAACTGGTCTATAAATAGTCAATAAATAACCCAAACATCCTTTGGTTCAAGAATCTTTATAGACACCGTTACAAATTTCACTCCAACATATTCTTTTTGTGGCTATTACAAATAAAACCTAGCTGTTACTTTTTTAAAGTAGGTATTTAGGTACATACCTACACCTCTAACGTTTACGACTCAATCGCTTTTATTGATATATTTATTAAAACGCAATTAGAATGCTAATACACCAGCTTTCAGCTATTAGGGCCTTCCTCTTGAATAAAAAAAAAAATAAAGAAAAGATAAAGAAATACATTTGGTGGCGCAACAGCCAGGCTTAAGTTGGATATTTGCGTTAACCATAAAATTTTATGTGCAATCAATGCCTCATTGCTATAGGTATAGTAAGAAATTTTGACATTGATTTTGTGACGCTTGTGAATAACTTGATATAAAGGGTTTTTCAATGAGGGCGGGTAGATGTTGAAATGGAATAAAGCGAGCTGTGTGTGAGGTATTATTAGAATTCTTTTTTTATTGGAAAGCTCATGTATGCCATACATAATGAATATGAATCATTCAAATGCCTACCTCTACCTCGGCTTCTAACGGTGGCACGGATTCGATTGGTCCAATTTTTAATGACTCTTCTGCATAGATCCGGCTGAATTTGAGTGATGTGCCAATTTTCTTAAAACCTAGAAGATGTTTTAAGCATTTGTTTCCAATTTTTTGATTGAAAATTAGTAAAAGCATTGTATATTAAAGCAGCACAATGTGAGCAAATTACATACATTTTTTTTTTGTTTTTGCAAATCCAAAATGACGGTGCTGATTTCACGCTTTGGCGCCTCGTAAAATCTAGTATTGGCCATAAAAGTTGCAAATTTGTGACAGCCCAACTTTGAAAATCTTGATTTTGCAACAAATTTCATCCGTAAAATTTGCAATGTTGCGAATCTTTCAATAATATTTACAGCACATTAAAGCACAATTTTTTTTTCTTTTTTTTAAATTCGGTTTTTTGCTAATTTTTTGAAAACTTTGTCATCTTATTTGAAAAAAAATTGAAAATTCATTTTGCAGCTAATGCAATTTTTCTTATTCTCAATAGATTTTGAGAGAATTATGCAAAAATGATATATGGCTTAGTAAAGTATAGCAGAGAGTGTCATTATTCAAAGGTATGAAATGGAAAATGTTCATGTTTATTTAAAATCTTCATTTTCATTCGAAGAATATATAGATAACACTTTTTTTTTTTTTAAATTCATTGGAATATGTAGATCGAAATTTATTTCTGTGTCGCACTCGTACTCGTCTTCATCGACCTCACAATTACTGAATATTTCCTTGAAATGCAGTCGTTTTTGTAGTGCTTGTCTCTGTATCAATTGAATGATTTTGACGCAATATTCACAGCCATTTCTTGATGAATGATCTCGGATTCCAATTTTTTAGGTTCCGTAAATTGAAATAGATACATAAATATAAATACTTGTTCTCAGTCTCGATGCACAAATTTGGTCTTATGTTTGTTTTCAAGAGATTATAAGCACTTTATCATTATCTTTATCATCTTTCAACATCCGCAAAATAAGGCGTGCAAGCCAGCACACATGATAATATTGTTATCAACTCTTTAAAATGACAGTAGGTATCGTTTAGGTTCAGCCAGATATTGAACAATTTTGTTAAGAGTCAATTTGGCCACGATTTTGTTCAGGCAAAAATCATTACACTGGAGATAAAGCTCTGCCGAATCTACATCTGCTGCAATTAATTCTCGACTGAAAAGGTAAACTATCATAAGTCGACTTAAGATGATTTGCACACAGAGGCGCACAGTTCTGTCTTATCCGAATTCTTCTTATTCACTTACTTTCCTTTTTATAAAGGAAAAAAAAAATCATCTATGTTGGAAAATAGCACGGTGACATAAGGTAAAATATCTTAAGTCCACATAAGATGTTGTGTTGTAGCGAATTAAAAAATTTTAAGTATACATAAGATTATTTCATCTTAAAAGTTTGTGATAATTCTGAAAAGGTGAAACATCTTAAGTGGACTTAAGGTACCTTACCGCGTGCAAATCCAAAAAAAAATCACCCTTAAGTCGACTTAAGATAAAATAGAATTTTTTTTTTTTTGAAAACTGGGAAAAGGTAAGCTATCTTAAGTCATAATTTGCCCTATAACTGAATAAATAATAACTATATCTTTCTACAATAAATTTTCAAAAAAAGTTCACAAAATTTGAAAAAAGTTTATTCTAAGAAGTCTACGTTTAAAAGGTTTTTCGGGAAGCTTCTTTCCACATTCTTTTTCTTTTGAAAAATGTTAAAAATTGACTTGAGATACTTTACCTTTTCAGTCGAGAATTTATGCAATTTTTCAAAATCATCGTCAAATTTTAAGAAAGCATTGAAATCGTTGTTGTAAAGACACGGCTTATCGCTAACATTTTCACGGAACTCACCGGTTGTACAACCATCGATTTCGCGAGTTGACCTTGACCGTATTTCTTTATTCAACTCGATATTATGCAAGAACTTGTTAACGTGAGTAATCACAATTTTACTTTTTAACCTACTAACGAAACTGGATGGAATTGGCAGTCTCTTGCAATTTTTAAGAGATATAACAACATTTTTCACATCATCGAATATATGTGTTAGGGTTAATGAATATGTCTATATAATTTTTTTTTTAATCTTTGAAAAATGGATAAAATATCACCTAAAAAAGGGATACCTTACCTCATCATCATCATCATCGGCTCGACAACCGGGGTCCGGTCCTGGCCTCCTTCAACAAGTCTCTCCGCACCCATCCCGGTCTCGAGCCGCCGCCATCCAGTTGCGCACCCCACCACGCTGTCGTCTACCATAGAATGTACCACAAAGAACTTTCCGAGCAGGTTCCTCTTCGCTCATGCGAGCTAGGTGCCCTGCCCACCGGAGTCTACCGAGCTTAATTTTTGTCACGATATCTGCTTCAAGGTAGATTGCGTACAATTCATGATTGTACCGTCTCCGGAATCGTCCTTTCTCACATATGGGGCCAACAATCCTCCTTAAGACTTTTCTTTCGAACGCGGCTTAAAGGTCGGAGTGCCTTTTTCTAAGCACCCAAGTCTCGGATCCATATGTGAGTACTGGCAGGGCCATGGTCCTGTACAGCAGCAGTTTTGAAGTTATGGTGAGATTTCTGGATTTGAAGAGCTTTGACAGACTATAGTAGGCTCTGTTGGATTTGAGAAGCCGCCCGCGTATTTCTTCTTCTATATTGTTATCGGCTGCTACTATTGACCCAAGGTATTTAAAGGATTGCACCACTTCAAATTCGTGCTCCGCTACCTTGATTGTTTGACCAACTGTTCCTCTCGCATTCGACGCCACCATGTACTTTGTTTTACCTTCACTAATGTGCAGCCCCAGATTTTGTGCCGCCTGCTCGATCTGGATGAAGGAATCATGTACAGCTTGCTCAGTTCTTCCGATGATGTCGATGTCGTCTGCGTAAGCCAGTATCTGGCTGGACCTGTTGACGATGGTCCCTCTTGTTGCCGTGCCAGAGTCACGGATTGCTTTCTCCAACGCCAGGTTGAAGAGGAGGCAGGCCAAACCATCCCCTTGTCGGAGTCCATTAAAGATGTTGATTGGTTTGGATAGCAATCCGGCTATTTTTACTTGGCTTGTTACGTTGGTCATGGTCAACCTCTACATAGTCGTGTCAATTTATTTGGGATGCCGAATTCTCTCATGGCTTTGTAAAGCTCAACCCTGGCTATGCTATCGTAGGCGGCCTTAAAGTCTATAAACAGGTGGTATGTTAAATTCTAGACATTTTTCCATCGCCTGCCTAAGGGTAAAGATCTGATCAGTTGTTGATTTGTCTGGAATGAAACCACACTGATATTGTCCGATGATGGTTTTAGCGTATGGGGTTATCCGGTCTTGTAGGATAGAGGAGAGTATCTTATAGGCGGTACTCAACAACGTGATACCTCTATAATTGCTGCACGTTGTGACATCTCCCTTCTTATGTATGGGGCAAATGATACCTTTTCGCCAGTCTTCTGGAATTTCTTCATGCTCCCACACGTGCACTATAATCTCATGAATTGCTTGACGTAAAGCTGGCCCACCGTGTTGAAATAGTTCGGCTGGTATACCATCGGCTCCCGGGGCTTTGTTTTTCTTTAGCCGGCCTATAGCCTTCTCAACCTCTTCTATGCTTGGTGGCGGCAACATAGGGTACTCTTCTTGAAGTAGTGGAGCCTCCACTTCTGCAGTGAGCTGACCATTTAGCAAATCATTGAAGTACACTTCCCATCGCTCCAGTATGCTTTGAGGATCGGTGATCAGATTTCCCTCTCCGTCCTTGCAGTATGTGCAGCGTGGTGTGTACTGCGTCATGTTTCGGACGGATTGGTAGAACTTCCGCGCCTGGTGCGGACCTCGATCTCGGCTTTTCTCTATTTCACAGATTATGTTCTTCTCCCAGGCTGATTTTTTCTGTCTGTGAAGCCGTTTTTCAATTCTTCTGAGCTCTTTATATTCGTCTTCGCGTG
Organism: Leucozona laternaria; assembly: GCA_932273885.2. Taxonomy (NCBI): domain Eukaryota; kingdom Metazoa; phylum Arthropoda; class Insecta; order Diptera; family Syrphidae; genus Leucozona; species Leucozona laternaria. The sequence continues at coordinate 28,559,970 of OW026368.1, read as the reverse complement.
CCCGCGTTCTATGAGATTTTTGCATTGCTCGGTACGCAACATTCTTACGTTCAGTCGCTAGCTTGCATTCATCATCAAACCAGTCGTTCCGATTTCTACGACTGCTGCCTAAGATGGAGTTGGCAGTACTAATGACAGTATTCTTAAGGCGTGTCCACTTCTCATCTACGCCCAGCATACTGGCTCCAGGACTTACTCTACCCAGTTCTAGGGCGAGTCCTAACGCATTACCAAAGGTGTTACTGGTGTTTTCATTGCGCAGAGCAGCCGTGTTGGTTCGAACCTGATCGGCGGATGCAATACGTCTTCGCAAGGCAATCCGCCCTCGGAAAACCATACCAACAAGATCGTACCGTCATCAAGTTCGAGTAGTGGCGACGGTCTATCAACACGTGGTCAATTTGGTTACGAGTGACTCCATCAGGTGATACCCAGGTGGCTTTGTAGATATCTTTACGCGGGAACCTGGTACTCGCAACGACCATGTTTTTCGATGCTGCCAATTCTAAGACTCGAAGTCCATTGTCATTAGTGTTCTCATGCAAACTATGGGTGTCTGCGTAATGCCTGAATACCGGCTCCCGACCTATTTTTGCATTCAAATCCCCAAGGATGATTTTTACGTCATACCTTGGACAGGCATTGAGGGCCCTCTCGACTTGTTCGTAGTAAGTCTCTTTTTCTTCGTCTGAGGACTCCTCCGTAGGTCCGTGAACGTTAATGAGGCTGATGTTCTTAAATTTGCCTCGCACGCGAAGGGTGCATAGCCTTTCGCTTATAGCGTTAAAGCCGATGATGGCAGACTTCATTTTTTCGCCGACTAGGAAGCCTACCCCGAGCACATGGTGTTTTGTATGACAGCTGTAGTATAAGTCATAATCTTTCTTCTGTAGAACACCATTCCCTGTCCATCTTATTTCTTGAAGTGCTGTTATGTCAGCTTTATATTCTGACAGGGCATCGGCTAGCTGCTGAGCAGCTCGAGCTCTATAGAGCGATCGTATACGTTCCATAAGAAAATTCGTAAATCGTTTTTCCGTTTTCCTTGCGTGGGTTGTCGTCGTGAGAACAGTCCGTTTCCGAGGCTTGTTGTTGGTCTCGAAATTCTTTTAGTTTTACGGAACAGGGAATTAACCTGTTGCCAACCTGTGGAACCAGCCCGATCATATTAGCCAAACCTTTTTAAAGGCTTGTTTCTAGCGGCCGCCGCGAAGAGGCTATGATTACACTTCCACCAGTCCCGAATAGTTACGGCACATGCATGTTTTCGTCTGCTACATGTTATTCCCCCTATTCGGCTGATGGCTGATCGCGGCCCGTAGTAGGGGGGAAATGCTTTGGCGTGCCAAACAAGTTATAAAAAAGCATAAGTACAAAAAAATCGCTTGAGCCTCTTCAAACAAGACTCCTTGTTCACCTTAAATATACTCACTTCCCACAAAACAGGTTTTTACTTCCTTAGGCATCGATTGCTTGCCATTAACTGAAAAACTTCTACGCAACAAAAGGGTACGTAAAACAAGACAGATTGCAATAACTCCTTACTTTTATAAGTAACCAGTTTTTTTTTTTGCTATCATTTGTATTTGAAAATATAATGAACAAAAAACAAACCAAACTTTTTGACATGGATAATCATCAAAACAAACATGCTTTTGGAGCCATGCGGCATCTCTCCCGACGCGGCATTTCTCCCGCAATTACCCTACGTTTGGTTAAATATTTTTATTATAAAATAAAAAGTTGGAGTAGTAATAGGGATTATGAAAAAGCTAAAATCTGGAAAAAGGTGATGATATAGTTTTCTTTTAATAAATCTTTTGCGTTTTATTTTGACTGAAAATAGCCAAAAAAACCTTTTAGAGAATGCAAATAATCGAGGTATTAACAAGCTCTCTAAGTTGATTTGTCTTTAAGTTATATCATGTCAAAGCTATCCTGTGTCTTATGATATGAATAACTTTTGACTAACTAGTTAATTTATAAAGCGCCCTTCCCGTCTCTCCTGTTGCATTTATTTTAGCAAAACACACTTTAATTTCGTAGAAAAAGTTTTGGCCAATAACTATGTGGAATATTATTTTTCAAAATTGTGAAATTTATCAACAACTTTTGTATTTAAAAAATATCGAAAATTAAATTTTCGGCGGACTTAATAACCCTCTTAGTATGAAATGTTTTACCCCTTCCTGAAAATTTGTATAAAGAAATTTAGCCTATTATTCTGACTTCGTTCAAAAATCTTTATTTTGAAGATCCAATCATCACAACTAAAGCGTTAGCTTCGAAAGCAACCCATATAATGTTTTTTATGTTCAATTGCATAATCTACACATTTCACCTTAAAAACCTTAGCTCTGGTCCAAATTTAGGGTAGTTTTTGAAAAATTCTTAAAAATATTACAAATTAACCCCTCCACCAAAATTCAGCTTTGTTGTAATTTTTTGGAGTTTGGCCCTTTAAAATTAGATATATCCCACGTTGTAAACAATTATATCGAAAAAAAACTGAAATCTTTATTTTACAATCGGTATATTCAAGCTTAAATATCTGGACCATCCCACCAAAGATTTTGAAAATATTGCATTTATGTAAAAAGCTCAATGTCACCTTTCATTTGATACCAAACTCGTTTAGGTATAGACACTTGACCAAGGCTCCATAGCAAAATGAACATTACCCTTTGAAAAACAGTTTTTTTTTTAAACAAGAACAAATTAAACAAAAACTCTTGTTTCTTAGTACTTATTTAATATTTACTGGTTAAAGATATCAATAGTTGTTAACCCCAAGAGCAAGTTCGTGCCGTCCAGTCGTGCATATTTTTATACCTATATATGCATGTTTTTTTGCAAACCTACTCAATTTTATTTTTGTTTATTATTTCATTTCTGAAATAAATATAAAAATAATAAATTTGTGGCACGACAGCTCGTAAAGGTCCTATTGACTTACAACTCTTAACCATTCCCGTGTGCGTGTTGTATGTAAGTTCGAATTTGGAAAGCAATATAGTAAAGCTGATAGGTATTTCGATTTAATAACACAATTCCACAAAAGCATCAGTTAAATTGTATCTTATTCCGTTAACGTGCTTACCAAGCATTGAGACTAAAATAGATTTGCCTGAATTGTGATGTATGGCTATGCATATATGCTTATAGGTTCTTTTTTTTCCTAAATAAAGGGTTTTCCAATAAGAGGTGTTATTTTGATATTCAAAGAAAAATGGTATTTTTTAGATAAATGATCGGATGTTTATTTCATTATAAAGAGGAAGGTATGCCGTTAATAATGGAACACAACATCAGCCAAATGGCCGCCACGACCACGCTTACAGAACCGTATCCTTTTCATGAAATTTTCCATAACCAAATCGCAAAGTGGCTGCCCTATGTCCTCGATAGCCGAACGAATTCCATCTTTGAGGTCTTGAATCGACGCTGGGCTGTTGGCGTAGACCTTATCTTTCACGTGGCCCCAAAGGAAGAAGTCGCAAGGTGTTAAATCACAAGATCTCGGTGGCCAATTGTGATCACCTCTTCGAGAGATAACACGGTCCGGAAACTTTTCCCGTAAAAGATCGATGGTTTCATTGCTTGTGTAGCACGTAGCGCCGTCTTTTTGAAAGTAAGCGTTGTCCAGATCAATACCATCCAATTCCGGCCATAAAAAATCATTAATCATCTCTCGATAGCGCAATCCATTGACCGTAACTGTTGCTCCAGCCTCATTTTCGAAAAAGTAAGGTCCAATGACCCCGCCGGACCATAAACCGCACCAAACAGTCACGCGTTGAGGATGGAGAGGCTTTTCAACAATAACTCTTGGGTTTTCCGAACCTCAGATGCGACAGTTTTGCTTGTTGACGTAGCCTCCCAGGTGGAAATGGGCCTCATCAGTCAAGATGATTTTTCGATGAAATTCCGGATCATTTTCATGCCTTTCAAGAACCCAATCAGCAAAGACACGACGTTGTTGATGATCAGCCGGCTTGAGTTCTTGTGTTAACTGAACTTTATAAGCCTTAAGACCCAAGTCTTTATGCAAAATACGGTGTAATGACGTTTGTGGAATGCCTAATTCCAAAGAACGACGAGGAATGGACAAACCTGGGTTTTCTTCAACACTTTGGGCTACAACAGCAATATTCTCAGTTGTTCTTGAGCGACGTGCAAGGGTTTTATTCTTCACATCACTAACTTGTCCCAACAGCTCGAATTTGTCCACCAATTTCTGTATTGCGGTCCGACAAGGTGCTTCACGACGACCCAAAAATGTTTTAGTTTTACGAACCGTCTCTGCCAAATTTTCACCATTTTTATAGTGAATTTTAATAATTTCAATGCGTTGTTGAAGCGTGTATCGTTCCATTTTTATTAATGGCGTAGTTTCTATTTGTCAAATGTCAAAAAATGACAGCTTCAAAAGTGACAGCTACCGAAAAACGGGCTATTCAAAATAACACCTCTTATTGGAAAACCCTTTATAATAAAGACATCCAAAACATCTCCAAAAAGACAATCGTTTTGAAACGCAGCTTTCTCTTTATCGTTATCATCTATTTCTACAAGCCAATAAATGCCGATATTACCTTAACTTTAGAAATATACATACAAATTTACAAACAAAAACTACATAAGCCCTTAAAGGTTTAACGACTTTTCAAAATGTCATCTCTTTTTTAACCCCAGGTTGGATGCACAGTCTTTCGGAGCGTTTAAAAATCCCCATTTCCAACATCACGAACTCTGAGGCATACTCAACAGCCCTCTACTTTACATTCACGAGTCTCACATCGGTTGGCTTTGGTAATGTTTCAGCCAACACAACTGCCGAAAAAGTCTTTACCATTTTGATGATGTTAATTGGAGGTAAGCATTATACCTACAAGGATATACAGATCCACGTTAATACGATACTCGTTCTTTTGAGAACGGTAAGTAGGTATACCTAGGTAAGGTATGGTATTATAGAAATTATAGTACGGAGGACTAGACACACAATGATGACTCTTGTTCGGGATTTCAACAAACTAAGTAGACTCTTTCATCGTTTCTTTTTTTTTTCTCTTTTCTTCTCGCACACAACAAACAACAACCATATATATACAGCTCTAATGCATGCCGTTGTCTTTGGTAATGTGACCGCAATTATACAAAGGATGTACTCTAGACGTTCGCTATACGAGAGCAAATGGAGAGATCTAAAGGACTTCATTGCCCTGCATCAGGTACGTATGGGCAATTGCATTAGAATTATGAACTCGCACAACCTTAAACGGGAATATACCAACTCGCCTGCACTGGTAAGTCGCTTTTAAAAATAGTTACACGTCATCATACAAAGGATACACACTATTTAGTATATACCGTTATACCCCATCATAATGCGCTATATACGCCACCACAATCAGTTTTATACACAAAAAGCGTTTTATCAAGCGCATCATTTTAATTTTCCGCTTCAAACGATGAGCATGAGACACGAGTGCAGCACGAATGAGTGTGATAGAGTTGACCTGGTTTAGCATACACTACACATCTAGATATACCTATGTACATTTGGAGGACTGCCACTCCACAATTCTCAGCCACAGTCACAGCCACAGCCACCGTCAGCTCCCTTGAGTACATTATTGCAGATGGGGCTCGAAAAATGTATAAATTACATCAGAGCATAGATATTTTTTATCATTCAAGTAGGTAGTGGTGGGGTCGGTCGGGGTGGCTTTTTTTAATCGGGATCCACAATGACACATATGTCGTTCTTTCACTGCATATTGCATATGTACCTTCACATAATAGTTCTAATGTATCCTTTTTCCCATAAGTACTTGTCCCAGATACCTATGAGGCGAGCTGGGTGTGAAGATTGTCGCTTGATGTGGCAAGTTTTTGCATCGGTGACCAAAAGATACATTTCTTTTACATTACTAGGTACATTATATATTTTTCCTTTTTCTTATATTTTTCCATTTTATGTATACTCGTATTATTTGTAGAGAAAAAAAAATAAAATTATATATTTTTATTAAATTTGGTCGAAAAAGTATCACAAAAGTCTTAATACGATTTAAGGATATAATATTGTTTTTTGTTTATTTTTTTCTGGAAAAGCAAAGAGAAAAAGGAAAAAGTACTTCTTCCACTTGAAAACTGACACGATTTATGCTAAGCTGATATAGATAATTTTTACTTGCTTTTTTTTTCATTTTACTATATTTTTGTCATCTGTTGAACTGAACTTATTTTGTTGTTTATCTTTTTTTTTATGGAAAAAGATGCCGAAGGAACTGAAACAACGGATAGAGGACTATTTCCAAACAAGCTGGTCCCTCAACCATGGAATTGATATTTATGAGGTAAGTGCTTTAATTTTTTTTTTTTTAAATAGGTACATTTTTTTTTTTGGTATTTATTTTTAAGGGAAAAGTTCATTAGAAAAGAGAGAAACCTACCCCATCGTATTTAAGATAGGATAATCAATTTCCTGTTTTTTTTTGTTTAACTTTTTTTTTGGCTAAGAATTTACGGACAAAAATAAAGCGCATTATGGTGGAATTAATTTAGGTTGATGGAAATTTATTTATTTTTTTTTGTTTTTATGAAATCGCGTTTGGAATGAATTAGATCGCAAAATAAATGAGATTTTTATCAGCTTAATGGAAATATTATTTTTTTTGAGACGAGTCATCATTTATTGCACAACTCTTTCCGTGGTAGAAGGAATTGGTGCAGGAATAATAAACGAAAATAAAATTAAAATATTTTTTATGAAAATGATAAAGGTGGCGGCGGAAAATATATAAAATTTTATTACCTCATTTATTTCTTGAGTCCTGTTTGTATAGAATAAATAAAATACAAGTTTAGGGAAACTTTTGCTTTGATAAAAGCTTCTAGAAGACTTTGATAAAGGCTTCTAGCATAGCAATAAAGTTGTACGGTAGTTTTGGTGGATGAATTTGAATACAAAGTTATCACGGTCAGGCATTGACCCAACCAAAGAAGGTGCAGACGTTGCACATGAGCATCCGTTCGCACCTTGATAAGATTTCCCACCGGGAAACTTGATGCGAGGCCATCAATACCTGCATAATGGGTCTGAATGGGAACTGCGATATCATCAGTGGAGTTATTGTATGACAGCTAACTTTGATGTACCTATATTTAGGATAAGTTACAAATGCACTTGCGTTTGGAGCATCGACTCGTATACGGTTGCATCACTGAATAAAATTTAAATATTTTATAATGTTTGAATTTGGGTTTCAATTCAGAGTAGTTGAGCTCCTAGAAATTTATTTTTTTTTTAATTTATCGGAACCTAATTCCGTTACTACTCTACAAATATGAGATTTACTTAAAAGATCTAGTGACGCAGGATTGAAAAAAAAAAATAAAAACATATCGCTGGTTCATGGCTTATAAAACTCGTAAACTATCAAACTTTTTGATGTGTAAACATCTGTGCTGGCGGTAGAGTGAAAAAAAAACGTGAACGTGCGTGTGCAACGTTACGTCGTGCACTTTACGTTGTAGCACGTTACGTTACGAAATCTGATTTGCCCCGACCAAAACAAATTGATTTTAACGCGACCGACAATTAGATTATACTATATCGCGACCACTCATTTATATTGTTTTTGCCAACGACGAAAACAAATTGTTTTTAGCGCGAGCGACTATTTTATCATTTTAACACTTATATTTTTGTATTTTTTTCTTTAATTTTTAATTATTCCACGAACAAAATGGACGCGACACTAGTAATTAAAAAGGAAACAAAATCAAAACAAAAATAATAATAATAGTCAGCTGTAGGGATTGACAATTGACTGTAGGTATGGTAGGTCAATGGCTTTAGGTATGGTTGGATATCGGGTGCGTTCAGTGATACAAATCTGAACTTAAATTCTACGTTTACATTATACTGCTTTTAAACGATGCAATTTCTTCTTGCAATTTTTAGGCACGTAGGCGAGGGTCGTAGGCGAGGGACGTAGGTGGTTGGGATATACAAAATAGCTGAGGTTGAACAAATTGCAGAGTTATCGGCTACTTTTGTACTTGCACGAAGTTAACATTCATTAAAAATCACAGCGTCCAATTTCATAGGCGATTGATGGTGTCAATCTGCGATTTTAGTGATTTCCACTGACAACAACTGCAACTAAATATTCTAAAAACTCAAGTTATATAATTCGCTGGCTATCTCATAGTGACATTCATTTGAGGTTCGTTCAGTATAAAATTAAGATTGAACTTTTTGTAAGTTTTACTCGATGGAAAGATGGAGTTTCATAAGGGTTGCAAGTTCGTTGACAGTTCTAACTGGATATTTTAATTAGGCCCCTGTCAGTCAAATCATTAAGTTCCTTTGGAATTTGGGTACGGTGTCATTTAATTGAAACCACGATTTCAGTGCTCTCCGCTGACAGTTGTTGTTTGTCGATGCTCAGAGAGTGATTGATTACCATAAACAATAACCATGTGTAATGTGAAGTCATCTGAAAGTTGACTGTGAACTACGAAGCAGGACCTTTCAGTACCGAACCTTCACCGTTCGTTGGGCACTTCACCACCAGCCTTTTAGTGCTTCGAAATTTCGTTACAGCGGTTCCCCCACTGGGTATTTCTCTGCCGTTCTTTCAACACTAAGCTTTTTAAGCACTGTCTACATACAGGTAATGTAGTGTTAATTATTCAATATGTTTCTTTTGATGACGTTCAGTAACAAAAATTAGGCACTTGGGCAAACGTTGATGTTTACATATATTTAACCGTGAGTCCCGGCACTCACATATTTTGTATTCTATATTTAATGTTTTATTTTGTCTTTGTGGGTGATTGTTAACAATTTCTTTTTGTAAGATTTGAGTTAAAAATTTTGTAATTTTTGTAATTGAAAATTTAACAAAAAAAACTATGAAATACAAATTACTGTATTCTGAAAATATAATGTTTCTGTATTAAAGATTATAAAATTTACGTTAAAAATTTTAAAATAACGGTAAATATTATAATGTAAACAGCAATGTAAATCATCTTGAAGTTTTGGAGCAGACGTTAAAAGTTGTTATAAACAACGTATTGGACTTTCAAAGCTCGTACACCTTCTTTATTTCAGGGGACACCATTCGATGGTAGTATGCGTATATCCTCATAAGATTTGAAGGTCATGATTTTGTTATTCTCAGCATTGCTTGCTTTGGCAACGTCAACGAATGATATTTCCGAATGAAATGTATTTCGCAACGAGTCATTTTAAATTTCACACTTGATTTTTTACCCATTACAATTTTCAACTTACATAAATATTACGTTTACAATTACCCCAAAAATTGTTTACATTTACCCTTATCATAATATCTTCTGGGGTAAATTTAAACATGAAAAAAAAATTCCCTTCGAATGACAATCAAATTTGATAGCTAAAATGTATACCTACATATTTATAAAAACTTACGTCTGAATTTTGTTTAAACATTATAAGTATTTCCCGAAGCCTCCAGACTTGTAAATATCTTTTAAATTTAACATTTTTTCGCAAAAAAAAAAACAAGTACCAACTGTAAACTGTAAACACACGAATGAGTGACATGTATGTGACAGATAATGAATGCGTGCGAAAGTTTACTCAGTGGGCGCATTCCAAGACTGCATTATTTGTGTAAAATTTCAGCTCTGTTTACATTTACCTCTGTTCACATTTAACCACATTGACCCTATATAAGTATTAATAATAAAAGACATTGTTCGTATGTTTGTGGTAATATATTGACCCAACAACTTCTTAACAGGTATTCTTAAAAATTTAACATTTTGTTCTATTAAGCGGTGGGATATTTAAAAAAGTGGTTTGATTGAAAAAATTTCCTACTTTTACACACATTTTTACTAATTATTACGTTAATTTTCTCTATGATGTTGATTAATTTTTGGGAATTTCGGATACTAATCAATCGGTGCAGGGAATTATCTCCAGGGGAATCTGCTCTGCATGGGATTTTTTCCAACTTTTAGTGGCCAAACTTTTAGTTTCCAACTTTTAAAAGTGTGGTTAGTTCCCATTCAGAAACAGAAAGTATAACACGAGCGCTATACGTCGATGATTACCAACTTCTTTTGGTCTGAATTAGATGATACGACATGTGGTGTCAACAGCACGGCGCTACGTGCCACACAGCTTACGCCAAATTGGATATTCTGCACGAGCGATTCGAGGGCATGGTTATTTCATGTGGAGGTGATGTGAACTGGCCACCGAGATCGTGTAATTTGACCCTGTTAGACTTATTCTTGTGCGGTTTTCGGAAGTCGCAGGCCTATGCGAATAAGCCTGAAACAATACCGGCTTTCAAAGCCAACATAACCCATGCCATCGGTCAAATTTAGTCTGATATATTTATGTGCAAGAGTAATGGAAAATTGGACTTTTCGGATGCGCGCCATCCAGAGAAGCCGCGGCGGACATTTGAAAGATGTTATTTTCCATACACAATGGCATCGATAGGTCTTTTAAACGAATTAAAAATTTCGATGATATCTCATTTAAATTTAAAGATAGGAAGCGCTTAATGAAAGACCCTGTAGATAGATACTGCACATAGACTTATTATTTCCTGCTCTGTATTGATAAAAAGCTTAAGGACGATTTTTCCTGCCAATGCCAAAACAACAAAATTTAACAATTTTCTTTTCCTTTTTTTGTTTGTATTTCATCAATAATTTTGTATCCAATTTTATCCTTTTACTTACAGACACTTCGTGAGTTTCCGGAAGAGCTCCGAGGAGATGTTTCCATGCATCTACATCGGGAAATACTCCAGTTGCCAATATTTGAAGCAGCATCACAGGTAAATTGGAAAATTGAGAGTGTATGCTTTTTTTTTTTTTTTCTTGTTATTCGCGGATATGAGTATTTACAGCATGTTTTCCGTTTGTAAGTTTAATAATAAAAACTCGTTGACAGAAATGCTGATGTGAATAACTGAAAAATAGATGTTGAGTGTTTTTCTTCATAGTGTTACATAACCACACGTTAGACACTTACACTATAGTATTTTTTTGAATTGTTATTAAATTTTCTTTTTGAAATTGATAAATAAAGAAGATGATAAAACAACTTTCATAAAACACTTTGGGATACATTTCAATGCCTTTTGGACTTTTATAAAGAAAAAGAAAGAGGAGCTTAAGATTCAACTTAAGCAAGTCAAACCCCTTTTGAAGGTTGGAATGCTGCCGAAACATTCGAATTGGAAAGTTGGTGCTTAGGGCATGTTTTTTCAGTTAACTAAGAATTAAATCAGAGATAGTTAATCCTCTAAACTCATAAAGCAGTTTTTCATTGAAGAATTAACTATTAGCAGGGGCGGACCAACCATATGTGCAAGATGTGCAAATGCACAGGGCGCGAAATTCTGGGGGTGCATAACCAGGACCAAGAAAATGTAATCTGATCTCACGCAAACAAATATTTACTGCCATTTGCATTTTAACCACAAAGCTTGTTCAAATAATCCCTGTTCGAAGTTATTTCTTGCAGACTAACTAACATATATCACTTTCATTGTTGCATTCAAGGAGTATTTAGCTCAAAATATCGTAAAATTAAAGATCCCACTAGAACTACGCATTGAATAAGTCTACCTACGGGCGCTTTCGACAAATCTTGCCTAGGGCGCAAGTTTGGCTGGGGCCGGCTCTGACTATTAGCCTTATAACGATTGTCAATTGTCAGTTGATAGTTGATAAATTATGAATATCGATATTTATCAATCCAATTGATAATTTGTAGTTTTGATCATTGAGAATGGTGCAGACCGTTAAGAATTACAAAAGAATTGATAATTACCACTGAATAGCTGTTCAGACTTAAAGTAAATTTAGTTTAATGTATTAAATTGCATTATTTATCAACTGTCAATTGATAATTGACAGTCCTTTTAAGGGTATTTATCTTTTAAATGAAAAAAAACTATCGTTATCGAGGTTTGTCAATATGGAAGTCGTGACGATATTTGTGTAGAAAGTAGCATCAATAATCAGAAAAGCGCCAATGAAATCACACTTAGGGTAAAATGTATGCACTCAGCACATAAATGCATTTATTGATAACATAGTTTCTTGCACGCATAACTTTTGTACATATTTCCTATACATGTTGAAATCTTTACTGAAAACATACATTTTTAATGCCAGAGATGTCGCCAATAAACATGTCTGTGGACCCATTACAAAAATATGGGCCAGTTAAAAAGTTCATGATTAAATAGTGACTAGAGTTCTTTATACTTATATTGATTACATAAACATTTAAAACCCATCAGCAAGAAAAAATGTATTCGATACAGAAAGATATGCACTGAGTACAAGCTACGTGCATTGACACTATATTGACATATATTGAATACAGATGGTATTTATTCAATACATATCTGGAGAGATATGCCAGCCAAGCAGAAAAAACATGCGCTGAGACAATGTGGACGTGTAATGAATACAGGCGATATTGTGTTCAATACACGATCTAAAGAAAAGGTACAGTCGAGTATGTAATGGTTAATAAATATTTAAAACCTGCTAGCTGTCTGCAGAAAATAATCTATTCATCATAGAAATCAATGTGTAATGAATGTATAATTACTGTATTCAATACACGAACGATAATAATTTTCTATTTTTCCTTGACGCTACATAAATCATAAATATAAATGTAACCAGTACATGCAAACTTTACTCAGTGAATACGGTTTAATAGCAATCCCATACAATCTTCAGTAAATAGTTTTAACATAAAAGTCCTGTGCTCATTGCATACATTTCTCAGAGCATGCTATGTTCTTCCCATTATTAAAATATTGTCATGTTATCTTTGACAGACGGTGCTTTCTAGTTTTTTGAGATATTCTTAGAAATTCAAAACTTTTCTTGCTGCAATTAGGAATACACATTCAAAGTTTAAAATAGACGCTGTTTCTCCTCTAGCAGTGCCTCTCTGCAGAAGGCTTGAGCCTGAGATGTTTAGGCCTAGGTACACTCGTCGGCATCCAGAGTCTATCCCAAAGAAGGCACAAAACTTGCCTTAAGAGTTTCCAAACTCCTAATCAAACGTATTTTTTTACCAAAAATTCTAAATATTTTACAAAAGGAAAGCCCATTTTTTCAAAATCGTTCATAGGAAAGTCGAGATATTTGGGCTTGAAAATGCCGATTGCAAAATAATGATTTTAGTTTTTGAAAGCTTGAATGAAACAACAACCACTTGAGTGACCTAGCACCGAGTCATTATAGGCTGGAGTTATAGCTATTTTACGGCTGCCAGGCTATAACTTAATAATTAAGAATTTTAATCTTGTTGGATATAGTTCACATTGGATTTTTGTCAAAAAGTTCATGTAAGTTGAACTGAACTTAATAAAAATTGCGTATTGACAAGGCCCTCACTAGTCAACTGATGAGTCCAAGTGAGATCGCCTGGACGAAACGCCAATTTGTATGGACTAAAGACCGTTAAAAGCTATTTTGTATCATTAGTCTATAACGTTCAAAAATACTTTTTGCCTAACAGTTTTTGTTCCAAATAATTGTTTATAGCGGGCGAAATAGTTGACGTAGGAAAATGATATTGATATCAAATGAAAGGTATTTGTCGTGGCTTTTCTAGAAGTTTTAACTCAATACCTCAAAATGTGTTTAACATATCAAAATTTTATAATTTTAGTACTATTTTAAAGGTAAATTATATAAATACCTTTCATTTTATATAAATATTAATTTTTTACTTCAATTATGGATAATTATTTGGAACCAAATATGAAATCATTATTTTGCAATCAGCAATTTCAAGCCCCAATATCTCGACTGTCCCATGATTGAGTTTGAAAATATTTATTTCATTGTATTTTCGTGTACACTCTGGGCCAGAAAGGTTTTTTTCACATTTAATAAGCTTAAATGGTGGTAGCCACTCCTCAGGTTTCTTCTATGATTGTAATTTTTCCTGTTTTTCATACAATGTAAACAAGATAGTATACCATATACACCTGATATAATTTTTGCTTTTCCTTGCAGTACCAAGAAGTCCCTAACCAATTTGGTTTCAAGTCAATTTTTAAATTCATAAACAAATTAATATTGTTTCATCTTCATTTACCTTTAATGCACCTTGTTCATGGTTTTATTTATTTATTTATTTTTTTTTAATTTTAGGGATGTTTGAAACTTCTATCGTTGCATATAAAAACGAATTTCTGTGCACCCGGTGAATTTCTCATCCACAGAGGGGATGCGTTGAATTATATTTATTACTTGTGCAATGGCTCAATGGAAGTTATCAAAGACGAAATGGTTGTGGCTATCCTTGGTGAGTTTAACTCATACCTACATTCTACATAGATATATCAACTTATCTATGTAAGATATACATTATATAACTTTATTGTTGTTTTTTTTTTTTTTTTTTTGGATTTAAAAAAAAAATAATAATTGTATTTTGTGGCATCAGTGAATGGTTCTTGTTTTTGTATTTTGTTTAATTAATTTTTCCCTTCACCCAAGGCAAAGGCGATCTTGTTGGATGTGACATAAACGTGCATCTGGTGGCAACATCAAATGGACAGATGACAGCTACAACAAACAGTGCGGGTCAGGACATCGTGGTTCGGAGCAGTAGTGATGTAAAGGTAAATTTCCCATCATAGTTAATTGGCTTTATATACAAACCAACCGCCTCATAAATAGATACATGCAAGGACAATTTTTTCTGTTCAAGAGATTCACATAAAAATCAAGGTGGGAATAATGTTGTTAACCGTTAGTGAAATTAAAAATTAATTTTCTTTATTTGAACTTGGACATCAGGATATTGCACGCAGGATGAGGGATATTTTATTTTGGTTTTGGTCTCGTTACCCAACATTTCAACAATATTTGTCTTTACCTGCTGCGTGATGTCTTGGGATTTTATATCCTATTCCTTTGAAGTCAATTTTCTTGTTGCTTTTTCATACTGTCCGATACATCAAAGACGTAATTTTTTTTTGTATCTTTCGATACATTGATAGAGAGGTAAGAAACCAGTATTTTCCACTTTTGACCAATATTTTTAAATATTTTATAATACAGGGTCATTAATTTCATGGTTTTAAGTGATAGTTCTGGCATTTGACACCTGTCATACTCAGCTGTCAGTTGAAGTGTCATAATATTAATTGAATGCATGTCATTTACGAAAATGGATGGTTAACAATCGAACACCGCGTTGAAATTTTTAAAACTTACTATGATTCAAACGTAGACACTTTTCTTGCATTACGCGATGATTATGGTCTTCATAATCGACCGACTACGGTAAAATTGTGAAGAAATTTGAAAAGAGTGGAAGCGTTACTGATGTGCATTATCGTAATGAACGCTTTGTCGAAAATATTGCTGCTGCAAGTGTAAGTGCTGCTGAAGATCCGAATTTATCGATTTCCCGGCGTTCGCAGCAATGTGTCCAATGATAACCGAGTTTTTTGGCCGGCGATTGAAGATCATGACTTGGACGATATTTGATTCTAAAATACAACACAACACGACCAATTATGGCTTTATTGCGTGTGAAGTTTTCTAGTCACATTCACGTTTTGGCGACTTCAATTGGCCACCAAGATCATGCGATTTGACACCATTCGGTTTTTTCTGTGATGATACGCAAAAGACCGTATCTACGTGAATAATCTCCGAACTCTAGACGTATTGAAAACCAACATTACTCAAGTTATGGCCGAGATACCGCCCAAAATATTCGAAAAAGTTGTTAAAAATTACCACAGAAGAATCGCATGCGCTGCGAATCTACCCGAGGCGGCCATTATTGAATGATATTGCTTTTCACACTTAATAGAAAAGTCTAAACTTTATAATGAAATAAAATTTTCATCAAAAATGTATCGCTGTGTGTGTTTTATTTAGCTTTACTTTCGAAACCTAAAAATTAATGATCCTTTATGCAGCGTTTAGTATCTAGTTATCTGTGAAAAAGTGACATTTTCGTCATTTGGTGGTAAAAAAAATGGTTTTAACCGTTTTGGTGGCAGATTGAATGATCTTCAAGTTTTATATGTGAAATGCTTTTCGTTATAGCATTTGCCATCCGAAAGATGTATGCAAAAAATCATAAATTTTGACATTTAACCTAGAATTACTTTATTGAAACGTATGCGTCGGAAACTTTACGATTTTACGACATCGGAAAGTTTCCGAGGCGCCATGAATACCCTTCCGTTGCAAAAAGCGCCAATATATCAATCTCAGAGGAAGAAGATCGAGCTGTCTAGAGACACACATAGGAGACAAAAAAAGAAAATCTCGTTAACTTCAAGAAAATTTTATTAAAAGAAAGTTTCTGTTTCCCGAGAGGTTTTTTTTTTTTTTTGTGTTTGTACGAGATTCCGTCTTTCGTTTCGTAGATTTTCAGCTGAAGAAAATTGATCGGAAGGTTTGTGCTTACTGCTTAAAGATCCGCCAAGAAAAAGAGGGTGTGATTCACTCTGCGCGCTTTTTATGGCTTTCCGATGTCTCCACAAAATTTCCCCTGAAACTACCAGCAGAACTCCTCACAATGGGGCATATTCATAGTCACTTTTAAACTCCAGTTTATCCAGGGTTTATTCAATGTTATTTAGATGTAGGATAAACCCATGTCTAAGATGAACTGGAGTTTAAAAGTGAAAATGTGTCTATGTACCTACCTATCTCTCTCTTAGGAATTCAATTTGCAGCTTCTCTTTATTTGACAGCTTAGCAGCAACGTGGTTTTTGGATTATGTCCGAAAAAGATGTGTTTTCTTTATTTATTCTCAAGGTTGAATTGTAGATCGTCGTTATAATTTGTATGTATTGGCAGAGCATTTTCAAAATGTGTATTGATGAAAGTATGAAACGTATAACTATTTGTGAATTTTGAGTGACTAAAAGTTGTTTTTTTTTTTATTGAATTGAATACAGCAGCCGCACACTTCAAATTTACCTTTGAAACTTTGAGCTTTAGCTACTTTTGCTTATTTTGTATAATTGGACTATGTATATATCAAAGGAAAATCTGTAGGCACTATTCAATTCAACCATTTTTTTGCCATCCTGTGTATTATGTACTTGTACGTTCATCAGCAATTAGTTGAAAGCTTTCATTCATCTGAGTTTGTATTCTGTTTGATTTTTATCCTCAGAATTTTTACATATACATATATGTATGTATCTATGCAAAAGAGAATACAACATACAATATGTACTTTAATTCCTTACATAATACCCTACCATCAGCCAATTAATACATGAGCGTATATTATTCGATATGTGTATTAATATACTTGTATTGTATTGTTTCCCATTTTTATTAATTAAGACATGATGAGTAGATGTGATTGATTTTTACTTCCTTAGTAGTGGGGGGTTTTGAATAAGAGGCTTTTATGAAGTTAATTTCACCAGGCCAAATTAGGAAAAAAAAAAAATAAAGTAAATGAACAAAAAGCTTAATGATTTCTGGGGCTAGGATTGTCATGAACTTATAAACGGAAAAATATACCCTTGAAGTATGTTCCTAAAAATGGGAAACATGCACTTAAAATATGCAATCAAAATTATTTAACATAAATGGCGGAAAATTTTAAACAGCCTGGTGTTGAGGTGTTAACAAGATACTATAGTTAACAATATACCAACTTTATGCTCTTTATACTTAAATATTCTTAGTTTTAAGCAATTTTTAATTAGTATCATAATAAGCCGGAGACGGTACAATCATGAATTGTACGCAATCTACCTTGAAGCAGATATCGTGACAAAAATTAAGCTCGGTAGACTCCGGTGGGCAGGTCACCTAGCTCGCATGAGCGAAGAGGAACCTGCTCGGAAAGTTCTTTGTGGTACATTCTATGGCAGACGACAGCGTGGTAGACCATGCTTGCGCTGGAGAGATGGCGTAGACCAGGACGCCCGGAGCCTTGGGGTGCGCAACTGGATGGCGGCGGCTCGAGACCGGGATGGGTGGAGAGACTTGTTGAAGGAGGCCAGGACCGGACCCCGGTTGTCGAGCCGACGATGATGATGATGATCATAATAAGCCTGTTTTCTTGATAAACTCCTGCTGAATACACCTAAAACATAGTGATAGTCCGTGCAAAAAAGTAGGCAAACAAACATTTTTCACATTTTGTATTGTCAAAATGACATATGGAGTTAGTATGATAAATACTAAGAAGATAAAATTGCCATTTGGTGATTTTAACTTGAGCTAACTCATTTAATATTTGAAAAATCGTCTTTTTAACTAAGCATCATACTAAAAATGCTTTAACACGATACTAAATCGTCAACAGTTTTTCGCCAATATATTTTTTCAAAAAAATACAACAAGAAAAATTTGTTATCCAGTTCTTAGCAGCTAATTCAGTCTTCGGGAAAGGTGTTGTTAAAAATTTCTTTCTGTATATCTTCAGAAGTGTATGTTTTACAAAAAAATCAGACTAACTTTCTAATAGAAAACTAGCTGGCCCACCCGGCTTTACACGGGTAGACAAACCTAAGCTTCGCATACAAATTACAAAAGAAAATATAAAGAAATATTTTTAAACTATTTTTTGTATAATTGAATACCTTACCTACTTCACGTTATGAATGGCTAAATATGTAAAAAAAAAAAAACAATATTTCAAACACCAAAAGAATTCCTTAGATCGGATATTTTATTATTTTCACCCCATTTCACCCTACAAATAACAAAAATCGAAAAAGAATATCCCAAAAGCCATTTCCTAACCGCCTACAGCGCCACCTGTTGCACGGTAAGTGAATTGAACCAACAAAAAAGAAAAGTTCGCCTACAGCGCCACCTTCTGAGAATTTTCCGACCTTTCTTTTTTCCTAAACCTTCGCGTAGCAATTACAAACAAGCCCGCAGAAGGAAGTATACAATTTGGTCAAGTCGTATTTAATTTTTAGGCATACGAACACACCACAATCCATTTTTATATAAATATATGTATAGATTGAATTTTTTACAATTTTGGTTACAATCATTTTTGCTGTTAAATTAAAATTAAAAAAAGCTATAAATAAAAATAGAGAAGCTTTTCAAGGCAAATATAATTAAATCAATCATAAAATGATGTTTTCCTTGAAAATATTCGTCTATTTATATTTTTAATTTTAACTTTTTTATTTTCAATTTCTGGGTAAAAAGTATCAAGATCAAAAGTGTAGAGAATTAATTTCTCTACACATACTTGCTTAAACTTTGTATGTGGAACTTGTGGTTCTAAATATATCGCCACATAACTTTTAACACAATTTTTTCGAAGATGGCGGCTAAATGGGGCTTTCAACCCCGAAAACAACAAACAAAATAATTTAATTCGATTCTAAAGTGGGTTAAATTGGAATTTCTCATATTGGAAATTCACACGAGTTTTCTGTACATAATTTAAAATGTCAAAACCCGTACAAAGTTTATTAAATTTAAAAACTTCTCTGCTTGTCATTAGCAATCACCACACTATAAAATCAACTATTCTCCAGAGTATAGGAGTACCTATCCAACCTAATGCGCCTGGGGTATTATTATTTTAATATAAAGGATGTCATTTACCAAATGGAGTAAAATATAAACCTACATAATTAAATTGTTAAATGAAATATGAAATATCCCGGCAGATAAGTCCGCAGATGTCCCCAATCCCCGACTAAACGCCGACTCTCCACCCTTCTGAAATGGTGTAGGTATTTAGTGTATAAAGGATTTAAATCAAAAGGATTTTAAGCTTTTATGTGATGTTTTATTTTTCATACAGCTCAATGCCATGTTGCCCTATGTCAAATGAAAACAACACCATTAGTCCATTAATTATCGTAATTAACCTGAGGAATAATTTATGATGTTTTTTTTGTTTTTTGTATAAAGTTTCCAGGATGAAAATTAATTTTAAACGGTACACTGTTTTTGTAAATGTCTCCTAGCACACTTAGCTGTGATGGTAATAAATTAACCTTTTTTGTCTTTTGTCCTTTCCAGGCGCTTACCTACTGCGACTTAAAGTGCGTGCATATGGGTGGCTTGGTGGAGGTGCTGCGGTTGTATCCCGAGTACCAACAGCAATTTGCAAATGACATCCAGCATGACCTGACTTTTAATTTACGAGAAGGTTATGAGTGCCAGGACTCGGATATAGGCCCCTCATTTCCACTCCCATCAATTAGCGAGGACGACGAAAACCAGCCGGATAGTGATGCAGTTGCAGCGGCATCACCGCATCATGGAAGTTCGTCCACCCCCTCACCCCTGCCAATGAGGTCGCCGCTTCTTATAGGAGCCAGCGGAAGTCCGCGGAGTATGAAATTTCTGCCTCGCGGACGTTCGTTGGCCGGCCTTCGAGAACGCGTCGAACGTCAGAGGTCAGTAACCATCCATTCCCCTGGAGCTGAGTTCGGTTCGTTAGAAGGCTTAAATCTCGAGCCCATCCAAGGCGAAACTGACAATCCTGCCAATAAACGCTCAATTGAAAAACTGGACTGCCAGGTCAGCACGCTGCACGACGATGTTGCCCTGCTTAGTATGGAGGTCCGCAACGCGATACATGCCCTGCAAGAGATGACCAATTCTAGGATGGCTTCGCGAGCTGACTTAGCGGTGGGTAATTTCCTCCCTGCCCGATCGATCCCTAACATCTCTGATAACATCCTGATTCCCCAGATTGTTGGCGAAGCATCTCTAGTCCGCAGCTCATCACATCCAGCTGAGATGTGGCACTGCGAAGTCGAAGAGATTCAACCGTCGTCCGGCTTAAGTGATTCGATGTCGAAAATCACCCGCGCAACACAAACCGACATGGTTAAGATTGACTTTCAGACTTTCGAAAAGTTCGTCATAGCCAATCCACGTTTGGTCATGGGACTGCTGGGTTATGAGGCGACAATAAAGACTGAAATCGAAATGATTCAACAGCAACAAATGATGCAAGTTTCCCCGTTGAATACCATCGAAGAAGTCAATTCGCCCGAGGGTGGACCAAGCTCTGAATACCTCCTCGAAGATACCGCTGAGCGGACGAATAGCCATTGGAGCTCCGACAACTATCGAGATGTCGAAAACTGCCGTTCCACCGAAGCCCTGCTGGAGAAGAGTCCTTCTCAAGAAGATATCCCGACAATCAGTCAAGAAATCGAAACCACATCAGTGTCCATTATTAAGGAAAGCAGCAGCAAATCAAAGACGTCTCGCCGCAACTCGGGCAGTAGTAGCAGCAACAACTCCATATCCTCGGCGTCTTCCATTCCCGCTGTTGTGGTTCCATCATCTACCGGCCAAAATGGACCAATTCGAAGGCCTTCGTGGAAGGGCTCCAAGAAAGACTACGAAAGGCTCAATGAGAACTGTTGTGATAACTACGGAAGTGACGAGAAGCTCTCGAAGAAGAACGGCAACCGATCGAATTCCTCGGATATGGGAAGCAAAAAGAGGAATAGTTTGAATGTGGCCCGAGTTCCAACAAACTATCGATTTTCAGCTGGTGATGCTGATAAACTTGAAAAGGGTCTCAAAGGTCTACCATCGACAAGATCTCTACGAGACAGTTGAACGTTTAAAGTCAACAATTATAATGGTTATGAAAGATTTTAGGACGACTTAAGACATTCCGGCTTCAAACCACAACAACAACAACAACAATAAAAAAAAGAAGTTTTAGCTAGGCTATAAGGAGGTCGCAATGATACCCTTTTGTTTGTTCTCCTCTTTGAGGCATCCTACCGTGTTATAGTTTGTATATAATTTTTTAAGTAAGTTTAAGAAGTATTTTAGAAAAAAAAAAAAAAAAAAACAAACATTACAATTATAAATTACAATATTATTTAGGTTCATAAGACTTTTGGTAAGTTATCTGTAGATATTTTTAGCTAAGCTAAGCACTCTTTGTAGGAAAAAAATCAGTCATGTTTTTATTCATTAAATGTTTAGTTTTAAACAAAACAAAGAAATACAAGTTATCTAGAATTATTCATTGAAACAATAGAACAAAAACTTGTATTTTAGAAATAAAAATTCATGTGGATCATGGTGAATAAAATGGAAAAAAATCGTTAAAAACTTAGTTTTAAAATAAAAAAAAGAGGTTGTTTTGCATTTGAATTTGTAATGTCATCTTTAAGTGAGTATCCCATGAACAGGTAACGTTTGGATTGAGTAAGCATCAGACGAGAGAAAAAATAAAACAGAGTTTATTTTGTTGAACCATTATAATTTATGGTATGTAAAGGGTGTTTTTTTAGACGTGTGGTTTTCAAGAAACAAAATTGTGTGAGTGCCGGGACTCACGGTTAATATGTGTAAACATCAACGTGCGCGGATCCAAAACGGACTTGTTTTTGCTTGAAGGGGATCTTAAGATTATTTTCACTGAACGCACCCATTCTAGTATGCAGATCGTAACGTTGCACACCGTAACGTTGCACACGAACGTTCACGTTTTTTTTTCACTCTACCGCCACCATAGATGTTTACACATAAAAAAATAAAACGCATGTAATTTAGTGTTATGGCCAAGACTTTAGTTTTATTATAAATATAAGGGCTTGCCATTATGTTTTAAAAATGATTTGTTTTAAAAATGATTTCGCGGCTGGCTCGAATAAATTCCAGTTGAGAGGCCCGATTTTCGACAGCTCCAATTGTTGCGCGCGATGGCGGATGGGCTCATTCGGGTCTTCTTCGATACTCTGCTCCACAGCAGCAATAGTGTCTTCGGTACGCACTGTACTCTGAGGATTCGCATTATCCACTCGATATTACCGACTCTGCTGGGCGATTATGTCGACCGAATATTGGAGGCAACGCGCGACGCGTAGCGCGAACCGAACCATTTATTTTCGTAATAAATTTGCACGATTTGCAAACGTTGTTCAGGAGTAAGTCTATTAATTATGAAATGGAAAACCAAACTGAGCATAAATCAAGTGACAGCTGTCAAAGCAACCACCTCCAAAAAAAGTATTGCCAGATTGAAAACCATACGTCTAAGAAAAACACCCTTTACAAACGTAAACATTAGGTGGTGCATACATACCTACTTAGAATTAATACTTATATCTTTATAAAATGAAAGAGCGTTTACGAACGAACAATGCAATATTCTCCTTCTCTGTCCTATTCATAAAGAAACAAATGTTTCTATCGCATGCGTTTCTCTTAAAAAATAAGAAAAATGACAGAATTGCACATGCGTTTCAGGGGAAATGGTATGGTGGTTTGGGGATTGATAATCTAGTTTGTTTGACGGTTTCATTAATTGAACGAAAAATCGCTTTTTTGTGCCATTGAATCGAAAAAGTGAAAATACTTCTTCCCAATGAAAGTGAAAACCATTTTTATTCGATTCACTTTTCACAGATCAAGAATCGGTCCACAAGAGTGTTTTTTTTTTCTTAAAACGTAAAATCCTATGTAAAAATAACGAAATCATTAACTATCTACGTTCGTTCTGCTGTTTGTTCTGCCGGACGCAGTTCAAAACTAAAAATTAATAACTTGTATAGCTGATGGATAGTCTTTACATTTTTTTTGCACTGAATTGACCACTTTCCGGAAAATGAATGTCTCCAGAAATTACCCGAACAAACTTTAGGTATATTAGGTCTGTTTGTTTACTTTCCCATTTTTACCAATTTAAGTCCAACGATCTGTCAAAGTTCATACACAAAACATTAAATTGGATTAAAATTGTATGAAGTTGGCAGTTTTGGGAAATACAGACCTAATATTAGGCTGGTTCGGGTAATTTCTGTATTAAAAATCTAAAATATCTCAAATTTTAAGGTGCGAAACAAGATGACAACATTGGAATTCCTATTGTAATTAATTTAAACAAAGAAGCAGAAGTGGCAAAAATTAAATTCAATTTTTTTAAGAATCGTAATGTAAGAATATTTAAATTATAAAGCCCTCTTTAAAGTCGACTCAAATGAAATTTCTTTAGTTTGATATTTTACTTTCAATGCCCTTTTCACCAAAAAGCACTGCATAATAATACACAATAAATACTATACGTTCTTAATCGATTTTCTTCACTAACAATTTTTTTTAGGATAATGATTTCATTTAAAAAAAAAGTGCTCTTCTTCCAAGATTAAAAGAAAAGTAAAGAACAGCCTTATTGTACTTTATTTTTGTTCTCTGGCTTCAAATTGGCTTTTGACAGAATACAGAACTTCTTTTCTGTCCGAAGAAATTTCGCTCTCTTCTTCCCAAAACTACACAAAATGGATGAACGAGAACAGTATTGGGCTTAAACTGGTAGAAGCAAGTAGTAAGCTGTGACAGTGAGCTTAACTTTCGCTCTCATTTCGATCAAATAATTAACAAGGCCAATTCCTATCTCGGCTTCATAAAATGTTGGTCTAAAGAATTCTCGAACCCTTACGTCACTAAGTCTCTGTACATTACTTTTGTTAGGTCCCTCCTTGAATACGCTAGCCAAGTTTGGTAGCCAACGTAGATTTCTTCGGTTTGCCCTCCGCGGCCTTCCGTGGTCCGACAATATCAACTTGCCCCCTATGAAGATCGATTAAAATTGATAAACTTATAAAACTCTTAAAAAACGTCGAGAAGTCGCTGATATAACCTACGTGCACCAACTCTTAATGGGGACAGTCGATTCACCTATTCTGTTGGAAAAGAAACCGATCCATACTAATCCACGAAACCTCAGATCCGCTCCACTCTTCCGCCCACCTCACCGCCGTACAAACTACTACGGCTTCTTTGAACCGATTTCAAGAATGTTGCGTTTGGCAAATACTTCACAGTACACCCTTGACTTTCACATCAGTATATCCTCTCTCAGAAACTCTCTCTACAACTCCTAAAATAATCACTTCCATATCCAGGCTTCTTCACGAAGAAGCTCTCTCTACCCCCTGTTTATTCCTCACTTAATAGTTTAATAATTATTTTTAAGTTTTTTCTTTAAAAAACTGGTGGGTGTGCCTTGGCCAAAATCAAATAAAAAAAATAAAAGAAAAATAAAACAAAAAAAAACGAAAGTGAAAGTACGTTCGATGCCATTATGTATAGAACTCGATTTCTTTTGCATGGCCCCTAAGAGCACGCTTGCAGAGGTCCAGACGTTGGCTTGTTGGCATAGACCATAGACTTGACGTAGCTCCACAGGAAATAGTCTAACGGCGTCAAATCGCACGACCGAGGCGGCCAAGCGACTGGACCATTTCGTGAGATAACGCGTTCTCCAAACTTGGTTTCCAATAAATTGATTATGACATTAGCTGTGTGGCTTGTGGCACCGCGCGCCGTCCTGTTGGAACCACATGTCCTCCAAGTCCATATCATCCAATTGGGGCCAAAAATATTCGGTTATCATTGAACGGTAGCGATCCCCATTCACAGTACCGTGCCGGTCTTGATCATCACGGAATAAGTACGTCCCAATGATGCCGCCGGCCCATAAACCACACCAAACCGTAATTTTTTCGTGATGCAATGATGACTCATGGAGTACGTGTGGATTGCTGCCTGACCAATACCGCATATTTTGTTTATTGACGAAGCCATTCAGCCAGAAATTCACGAACATACGACGCTTCTGGTGGTCAAGCGGCTTCAGTTCTTGCGTCAATTTAATCTTGTAGGGATGTAGGCCAAGATCTTTTCGCGAAATTCGCCACAACGACGACACAGAGATGCCCAATGGTTGAGAACGACGTGTGAGAGACACATTTAGGCTTTCTGCAACGGGCACTTCTTTGTCTCACTGGAACGGGAACATTTTGTACTGTGCCTGTGGATTCAAATTTTTCCACTAGACGCTCAATTTTCGATCTGCTAGGGCGATTATGACGACCATAAATTGGACGTAGCGCTCAGCGTAGGCCACTGACTCCGAATTCCGGTAGTAAATTTTTATAATTTCGACTCGTTGTTGGCTCGTATATCTTTCCATAAGGAAATGGCAATGGCAAACCTTACTAAAGAGAAATGTCAAAAGAGAGGCAAGAAATATGGCGTCGTTTGCTGTCCCTGTTGCTCTACTTTTGTAGCGTCCCTTTACATATCCGACAATTTCCCCGAAATCTTCAGTAAATACAGGTCCGTCAAGCTATAGGTACACACCACAAAAAATCAAAATTCTAATGATTTAGTACTCCAATCCCGATTTGGAACTAAAATCCTTTGACCTTCAAACTTGTGGTGTATTCAGCTTGACGTCAAGCTAGGACCACCACCACAAGTTTAAAGGTCAAGGGACCAGCTAGTAAATACTTGAGAATGTATACTGTGGAGTGAAAACGCTTAATTTAATGCATCGCGATGTGTAATTATTTCACAAAAAAAACTCAAATACTAGATAAATGTATGTATACTCATACTCAACTCTTGGCAAACTTATTGGAAATTCCGCCTTCAAGTCATTGTTGATCATTTGCTTCTATTGATTCACAAGAAAAAAGCAATGCAGGTGGCGGTACATAATTTACCACACAATTTTTGGAGAAATCCCATATTGAAATTGCACTTTTGCACTTAATGTATTGGTTTCGTGTAAAACAAATTTCGAATTATGAATAATTTTGATGGCAGCTAGTTTTTGGGGAATCACGCTCCTGGCTGTTTCAAATGTAGTAAAAAAACATCTTAAATGATTTGTATACTTAAAACAAAAATATTGGCATATTGACATAGGGCTATGTCTTCTACATCCTTCTTATATTCCTACCTTCTCAACAACGGATCTTACTGCGTATTTTATTATTAATCTCCTCATAAAAGTGTATAATCTAATGTTCATGCAATGACATCTCTTGAAACGCTATTTTATTTATGATTTGAACTCAAATACATTTATACGTAAGTTGAGTAAAGTATTCCTGATATTGCTTTTTTGTATTTTTATCTTATTTCACTGTGGAGAAGTTGGTATGATGTTGATGTAGAGTTTACCGATGATTGAAGACAGTTTGTCATGCAAGCGTATTGTTATGACATTGAAAAATATGTTTATTTAAATTTGAGAAAAAGACATGTGTGTGCTCTCGAGAAAGACATAAATAAAATATTAAAATTCTGGAAATAACCCATTTGAATTAGAATGAATAAAAAATTATGTCTACAGTGTATACATAATAATTATCTGAACATAAGGGTGACCTTGGTATAGGGTTTAATTTTGAACGATCCAGCCAAATAAATAAAAACAAATTCCTCCAATATGTTAACTCTTAATCAATCATTTCGTGGTTTTAAGTTGGTAACGCTGGCATTTGACACCTGTCAAACTCAGCTATCATTTGAAGTGTCATAATATTAGTTGAATGTTTGCCATTTACGATAGTGGATTGCTTAACAATCGAAAAACGCGTTAAAATTATTAAAACTTGCTATACAAAAGTGGTAATTCAAACGTAGCCACTTTTGGCGCATTACGCGATGATTATGGTCGTCATAATCGACCGGCTACGGTAAAATTGTGAAGCAATTTGAAGAGAGTGGAAGCGTTACTGATATCGCAAGGCCTGTGCATTATCGTAATACACGCTCAGTCCAAAATATTGCTACTGCAAGTGCAAGTTTTGCTGATGATCCGAATTTTTCGATTTTCCGGCGCTCGCAGCAATTGGTCGAATGATAACCGATTTTTTTGGCCGGCGATTGAAGATCATGATTTGGACGTTATGTGGTTCCAACAAGAGGGAGCAACAAGCCACATAACACAACCAATTATGGCTTTATTGCCTGAGAAAGTTTCCTGGTCGCGTAATTTCACGTATTGGTGACGTCAATTGGCTACCAACATCACGCGATTTGACGACGTTATATTTTTGTATGTAGGGATACACAAAAGACCGTGTCTATACGAATAATTTCCAAACTCTAGACGCATTAAAAACTAACATTACTCAAGTTATGGCCGAGATACCACCCGAAATATTAAAAAAAAGAGGCTACAAATTACCACAAAAGAATTGCATGCTGCGAATCTTCCCGAGGCGGCCATTTGCATGATATTGTTTTTCACACTTAATTGCAAAGCCCAAACTTTATAATAAAATAAAATTTTCTTCAAAAATGTATCGCTGTGTGTGTTTTATTTAGCTTTACTTTAGTCCAATAAAATTGGAGTTTTTCGGAGGTTATATTTTAGCATCTTGCGATACATTGATGGAAAGGTGGAGACTTCAAGATCACAGCTGTGCCATTTTTTAGGTCGACAGGACAAATAGTTTGGCACAAAATTGCTGCTAATGAAGAAAAAACGGATGAAAAAGTCGATGTTTATAAAAACAACTTGTCGTAAAGTCGATTTTTTAAAATATTTGTTTCCCCTCTTGTGATGTCTCGATGGAAACGTGGCGACACCCTTATATCACAAAAAATTTTATTTTTAGTTCTTAAATCAGCTGCAATTTGAGTAAACAGATTTTAAGTTTGCTCCAAATGTACAACTTATTTACGGACCCGACCAAATATCTTTCTATTCTTAGAAATCTTAGAAACAAGTTATCGTCAATGTACAAACTATCTTGAAATGAAGCTGATCTTGGACTGGTCGTCAAAATTTCAATAAAGTAGAAGTGCTTTCAATTGTGATATTTACATCTGTGATACTTGGAACTGACGAATACAGTCAATTTTCTAGCTTTTTAAAACCTTTTTCTTACTTGACTGATAAAAATTTTAATACTAACCCTCAAAACAATTGCTAAATTTATACCTAATCTTGACGAGAATTGTATACCAGGGACAAATGGAATACCTTCTATCCACTCTCCTTCGTCCACTCTCTTTAATTGTTTTTTGTTTTCTTGTCAATTTCCTTGCGTTTGGAAAAATTCTTTTATAATCTCTCTGGTCTCTACATAAAAAGGATATCTACAAAAGACGAAATTAAAAACTATAGGCCTTTCGCCTGTAGCTAGATCATGCTGTTATTTGCGAATCTCTCTGTTTCTATGTTAAATCAGTCGCTGTCCTGAATCAACACGGTTTTAAGAAAGGTCCCTCTACTACGGCCTTGTAATGGAATGAACCGAAGTTTGCATTGATGTATTAAAGAAAAAATATGCACGACTGGGTCGCACGAACTTGCTCTTATGCGCGATCACATTGTGGTTCTATAGTCTGAAATAAATTAGCTATAGGAGTATATATTTTATTCATTTGCCAAATCTTAGTTTAGTTTCAGGTGGTATTATGTGAGTATACAAAAATTAACAATATAGCCTAGTGTTGCACTTATGCAATATGCATAAAATTAAATTATACTATTTAAACTGGTAAATTGTTTTAAATCAACAAAATTAGAAAGAAATTGATTAAAATACTTTGAATCTGTTTTAACCCAACGCGATGTACACCATCTGATTTCTTATATAAATCTTTATTTATGAGAAAAAAATTTTGGAAATCGTAGGGGCGGTTTTAAAAATAATTAATTTTTTATATATAAAATTTCGTTAACATTTTTGAGAAAAATAATTGGTACGCCAATTTAAAGCATTTATTAATGTTGCGTTAAAAATTGAACTTCACAAAAAAATCTGCTACTAGTTTTCGAAATATCGAATTTTCAAAAAATAATTTTGATTTTATTTTAAAAAATCCAAAAATCATTTTTTCGAAAATTTTGATACGCACTTTTATTTATATTTGTTACAAGCTTCTGTATACAAAATCTAATTTTATTCGGTTGATCAGATGTTGAGATAGTCGAAAATCAAAGAAACCGTTCTATGAGAGGTACTGTTAATAAACGTAAAATATAAACTTTAAAAATTTTAAATGGTAGATCGTACTAATTTTAATACACAAAAAAACTTTTATGAAAATCGTAGGAGTCGTTTTTGAGAAACAAAATATTTTTCTTAACGGTTTTTTAACATTTGTATGGGAGGCACCGTTATTTTTGAGTATTAGAATAATTTTTGTCAAAAATCTTCTAGATAAAGTTAAAAAACTGCTATTTACCAAGTTAAATAAAAATCGAGCAAGTCGTTTTTGAAATATTGAGTTTTCAAAACAAAATATTAAAACTTTTTTTAAAAATCTAAAAAATATTTTTTGAAAATTTTGGTACAAAATATTATTTAGAATGTGTCAATACTTATTTTGTTGCTTCGATCTTATTTGTTAAACAGATGTTGTTTAACGGTTTTCCATAAAATTATTTAACTGTAAATTCTGGAATAACACAAGGCGGCCATTTACGTCCTCTTTTATTTATTTTACTAATCTACCATTTCTTTAAGTCTTAAAGCATTCTAATTTACTCATTTATGCGGAGCGGACGATGTTAGAATTTTTGAAACTATTTTCTATTTCCAGTGTTCGTGATTGTGAAGTGTTGGAATGTGACTTTAATTCATTTTTCGACTGGTGTGTACGTAATTGTTTGTCTCTTAATATCAGTAAAAGTATATTTTATGAGGTTTACAAGAAAACTGTCAGTCACTCCTTTTAATTAAATAAAAATGAATAAATAAATTTTAAAACAACTTTTACTTGTCGTAAAGTCGATTTTTTAAAATATTTGTTTTTCAGCTTTCACATGATTTGCCAATGCATTGTAAGTTCCTTTGAAGAATATAATATTCGTTAAATATGCAGTTAATACAGCCAAGGCGTTGTTGATATAATCTTCAAATTAAATCAGACTTCCTCCTGATGTTAGCTTCCTGTAGCCCCAATTGGGCACATCTATTTCCTTATACAACAGATTTTAGCACACTTGAAGAATTTATAAGTATATTTCCCCTGGGTGTAAATAGCACAAGATTCCACAGTCCTATGATAGAAAAGCACATACAAAATTGGAATGGAGTGGTATAGGCAATGTTTGGCATGCAAATTAGGAGCTGTTTTGGTTTTTCATCGTTGACAGGGTGAAGTCTGTCATCATGGGAATCAAATAATATTTTAATATTTTTTTTTGTCTTCTATTAAGTATTATGTTCACACTGAGGCAACCACTTCTCCTTTTAATTTTTGTATGCGGCAAAGAGAACCCCATCTCAAGGGATGCGACGACCGACGGCGACGGTTTGAAAAATTAAATCCATAGAAAAAGCACTTGAAACCGTTGCGTCAATCTGTCACTCCGAACAAAAGCCAAGAGGAAAACCCTGGTGCGATAAAACGTAACCCTAATAAGATTTTACTTTAGCATCGTGGAATTTTTGATGACAAAAGAGAAATTCAAAAAAAAGGAAATCCGTTTGGCCAACGAAACCGAGTGAGACTGAACAATTGGAATTGAAAAGCAAGAAGCGCAAACAAAAACTAAAAGTGTTAAAGGTCGTTTAACGGAGTAAGAAGATTATTAACCCGAACAATGTTTGTCTACGAAACGACTAGGTCATAAATCTCCTTATAAGCTTGTTGTGTTGTATTTTTTTTCTTTTTTTTTCATGGATATCTAAAGGGTGTTTTTTTAGACGTGTGGTTTTCAAGAAAAAATAAAAGGCATACACCGAGAAAAAAACACTTTAAACTCCCGAACAAACCGCATTAAAATCAAAAGTGAATACGAATAAAAGAGCACTGAAGACAAACGCATTTAAATTAAAAGTTAAAATTTTAAATTATTGGCCTCACTTTACAACACTTTATTTTTAAAAATTTTAACTTTTAATTTCAATATTTTCACTTTTAAGTTGTATTTAAAAGTCTTAACTTTTAAATTTAAAAGAAACGCTTTCAATTTCAAAGCGCACAATTTTAATATCTTTCAATTGAAATTGAAACAAAATTGAACGTTTAAAAACGTTCATATTAAAATTAAAAGTGTTTTTAAAGCGTTTACTTTTAAATTCAGTTTAAAAATGCCACTTTGAAATTAAAAGCGAAACACTTTTAAATCACATTTAAAAACGTTCGTATTGAAATTAAGTGTTTTTAAAGCGTTTACTTTTAAATTCAGTTTAAAAATGCCACTTTGAAATTAAAAGCGAAACACTTTTAAATCACATTTAAAAACGTTCGTATTGAAATTAAAGGTGTTTTTAAAGCGTTTATGTTTAAATTCAGTTTAAAAATGCCACTTTGAAATTAAAAGCGAAACACTTTTAAATCACATTTAAAAACGTTCGTATTGAAATTAAAAGTGTTTTTAAAGCGTTTACTTTTAAATTCAGTTCAAAAATGCCACTTTGAAATTAAAAGCGAAACACTTTTAAATCACATTTAAAAACGTTCGTATTGAAATTAAAAGTGTTTTTAAAGCGTTTACTTTTAAATTCAGTTTAAAAATGCCACTTTGAAATTAAAAGCGAAACACTTTTAAATCACATTTCAAAACGTTTGTATTGAAATTAAAAGTGTTTTTAAAGCGTTTACTTTTAATTTCAGTTTAAAAATGTCACTTTGAAATTAAAAGTGATTCACTTTTAAAGCACATTTAAAAACGCACATATTAAAATTAAAAGTGCTTCTAAAGTTTATGCTTTTAATTTCAGTTTAAAATTTCCTACTTTAAAATTAAATGTGGAACACTTTTAATGCACATTTGCAGCTCATACTTACTCTTATATTAGTTTTGTTTTTTGCAAAGCACATTTGATGCATTCAGACAAGATCGTCATCTCGATTTCTTAGTGCACTGCACTTGACTTGAGCACAATGCGTAACCAGAAGCTGAAATAGATACTTACTTTCTAACTGAAAACCAGTGTCTAGAAGTCTCTATCTAAGCTGAAAGATAAAATATAACTCTACAATGATAAAACTTTTTTTAATTTTTTCAATTTTTTAAAGTTTTTATTGAGAATTTTTCAAAAAATCACTTAAAACTAAATTTTTATAATGTTTTAAGCCTAGTAACGGCATTCACAAAAATTAGCTATATTTGCTTATAAGTTAGTTACATTTGTTCATGCAGATTTTAAATGATTTAACAGTTTTTAAAGGAAATCTTTCCTTTTAGGAAATAAAAAGATATTAGTGTTGCCAATGAACACATATTATGCAAATTCATATTATCTTTATTATCATTAATTTAATATTTCACATTGATTGCAACATTTACAAATTTATATCATCACAAGTTATAAGAGAGAAATAATTTTCATATCTTTTATACAAAATATTTTTACAAAATTTTTATAAACCTAAGAAATTAGTTTTTTTTACAAAGTTTTAAGCCTTGCAAACATTTATCTTTCCATTATTTAATTGGAGGGCTTATAAATTTCCAAATTTTTTTTGGTTTTAAGTTATTTTCGGTCATCCCGATTTCAAATGATTGAGTGATTGTAAAATTTAACATTTTTTTAAGGAAAACAAAGAACGAAAATTATTCTTATTCCTTTTTAGATATAGAAATAGTGTTGCCAAAGAACACATCTATGTAATTTATTTACATACACCAAATACATATTTTCTTATTCTATATAATCAGTACTTTTATATTTCACATTGATTGCAACATTTGCAGATTTAAAATTTATATCAATATAAGTCTTATTATTGTTATAAGATTTAAACAATAGGTATATGTTTTAAAATTATTGTAAGGAAGAGGCAAACCAATTTTGTATTTTATATAAAGCTAATGATTTTTTGACACTCAGAAATTAGTTTTTATAATGTTTTAAGCCGAGCATATGTCTTTCCATTATTGATTTGGTATAAATTAAAAGGAGGGCTTGTGAATTTCGAAATTTCTACTAATTGTAAGTTATTTTCTTTCGTGCCGATTTCAAACGATTGAAAGTGTTTGTCAAATTTTGCAGTTTTTACAGGGAAGCAAAGAACAAAAATCGTTCCTTTTTCGTAAATGAAAAATTTGATTCTGCCAATGAACACATCTAGTTTATTGGCGTTCGCTAAATACATATTTTCTTTATAATCAGTACTTTTATATCTTACATTACTTGCAACATGTACAGATTTAAAATCTAAGTCAAGTTCAGTAATTATAAATGGAAAATAATCTTCTTTTGTAATATCTTTTGCACAAAATGTCTTAGGGTCATAAGGATCAGGAAAACCATTTCTGTATTTCAATAAAAAGTTAGAAAAAACTAAGGAGCTTTTAATGGCTGCGGTGTATGAAGGATTAACTCTAGATGTTATATTATTAAAATATATTTTGGTATCTTTATGTTTCGCTTCAAAACGCATTGCCCATACAAATTTTAAAGGTCCACACATTTGAACTGCATGAGGATAGTGAACTAAGAAATGATGTTTCGGTTTCAAATAACCATATAGTTTTATATAAAGCTGATGATGTTTTTTTATAAGCTGACGCAAGTTATCTATATCGTTATCAGAAAAACAGGATTGAAATAAAATATCAACTATTTCTACCAGCAAAATCAGAAGTTTCCAATGCCTTATATCTGCAGGAATTAAATCTCCTATCATAAGTGGAAGAAAATGTGTAAAGCAATGAACTTCACTTGCTGTCATCTTCAAGTTAAATGATCTAAGTTTATCTATGTTAAGAGGCTGTGAGATATTTCCGATGTCAGTTGTTCCAAATTGAAACAATTGTTTTCTGCTGTTGATAGTATCTAATGAAATTACTTTGTCATTAATCAAACCCATCAGAACATTACAGATATCATAAACACAAACACCTTCCAAGACATCATGCATTAGGTCAAAGTAAAAATTGTCTGCAACGTGAAAATTCTTCAAGGAATTGAAAATACATTTTGACCTTATACCTGTTTCTTGAAAGTTATTTTTATCAAGATCTTCCTGATATTGAAGTCGGTTTCGTAACAAGTTCTCGTTCTCTATTATGTCCGTTTTCATGTTTTCTTTTGGAGTGGTACATACTCGACAGTAACGCTTTGCATTGAAAGACTGCACAAAACCTAATATACTGTTAAGTCCTAAGTTGTCCCCAATCAATACGCCAATAATAAAATGTACTATAACCGTCTTTTCAGACAATTGAATTGGAATTCCGTCCTCCAACGCTTTCAACTCTTCGATCAAATGGTATAACGATGTTTCATTACCACACTGTTTAAGGTCATTTGCTGCTATAAAAGCGGCGTTAAATATAAAATCTAATTTTGAAAGTATAAATTGTGGCATGGTTGGAAAATTATAATAACAACCGCAAATTGAAAATGTATGGGTACCCAAAGCATTATTTATTTGAAAGTCATCAAAATATAAATTAAACGGTATTATTATTTTAGAAAGAAATTTACTTTTTTTAGATCTAAAAATTTCAGCGTTACAAAAATTTGATAGATTAATGTTATCTAACAAGTTGTTTGTATTTTGTAAAGTCGTTTTTAAAACGTTGGGTAGTTCAAACAAGGATTTTATTTGGAACTGCAATGGCATGATTTGAATACTTAAAGATTTTGCATCGAGCGTAGGATTACCATGGACAATTTTTTCAGTCACTTCATTCATAATGACAAAAGATTTTGGACAATCATAGAGATTCGATTCTTTTAAAACTTTGAACATTCTATGTTCAGATCCTATTTCTTGAAATGGATTGTCACAAAATTCTAAAATGGTATTAAGGTCTTGTGCCACATCAAATGGTAAAGTGAAAGATGAATTCAATAGTAACAGTTTTATTGAAGATGAAATGCCTGAAACCAACTCCACAACAATGTTTTGAATGTGAACGACTTCTTTTCTTGGCACTGAACTTTTTGCATATATTTCGAGGCACAAAGCTAAGGCTTTATTTTTTAAATTGCAAATAATTTGTTGTATGTCTATTTTAGATGTGCAGTCAAAATGAATTACCGACTTTTGCGGACAAATAATTGAAGTTGCGTTTGATAACATTTCTTTCGTTTCCAAAACTGGTGGGTGACAAGCATTTTCATTTTTCTTATGTGATAATAGATGTCGTTTTAAAAGAAAAAATCTTGAAAATAGTTGCCTGCAATTATTTTGCCCACATTGTATAGTGTCTTTTTGAGAGAGTAAATGATGATCTTTTAAATGTCTTATAAGGATATCAACTAAAGAAAAATTGTCATTACACATAAAGCACTTAAACATTTTTATCGTGTTTCAACCAACAATAACTAAGTCATAAAGTAAGTGATATATACATATGTTTACATGATTGTGTTCAAACATTTCGAAATCAAAACTGATTGAAAAAATTTACGTGACCTTTCCACGATACTGATATTGGTCATTTCCAAGTATCTTTAAGAGGAGTAGTGGATACAAATTAATGTAGTGAGATATAAATAAATATAAAGGATAGTTTGTAACAATTCAAACAATCTTCAACCCTAGTTAAACTCAATTATTAATGACGTCAGGATATTTATATTATAAGAAGAGGAAATACAGGATTACTGACAAATAAATTTTTTCTTTCATGAAATGTAAGAGCGAATTTAAATTTGGGATTTTCACCTCAAATTTACTGAAAATTCATAGAAATGTTGTTGGATAAAAATCCAAGGAATTTCACACAATTGCAGATATTTTAAATTAATAACTTTAAAAAATGGAAAGCAAACATCAAAGCTTTCAATACATATGTCAAACTTATAAAAGGTTTCATCAAAATAAACATAAAAAGAATTTAAGCTATCAGGGGTGCTTCCTTCCACTAAAATAAATGGTTGAATTATGAGTTTATTTTCGTAGTACTTGCCTACTAGTTCTTTTATTCTTATCTGGAATTCGCTTATTAAAGGTAGACGCAAAGTAAAACTTTCATTGGCTTCCGGAATAGTCGCTTTTCCTTTTGAAATCCTACCCAAACTTCTAAATAAGGCCAATCACGATGGAGGTGAAATAAAGTTCAACAATAATTCAACAATTCGATATCGAAACTGATCAAAATTCCTAGATAATTATAAGTATCTTTAAGAGGAAAATTATGTTAGTGAGTAGTGAATACAAATTAAAGAAAAGAGATATAAATAAATGTCGGTTTTCGTTTTGAATTCCTAACGAAACTTCTAAATATGGCGAAAGTCGATGTAGGTATGATAAAGTTCAACAATAATTCAACAATTATTAAAACATGCGATACAAGAACTTATATTAAAATTAAGAAATTGACTTGATCTGACCTTTTCCAGGTAATTATAAGTATCTTTCAGAGAAAAATAAAGTATAGTGAGTATGGAATAAGAAATAAACAAGAGAGATATAAATAAATGTCGCTTTTCGTTTGGAATTCCTATCGAAACTTCTAAATCTGGCGAAATGCGATGAAGGTAAAATAAAGTTCAACAATCATTCAACAAAAACTAATAAAAAAATTAAGTAATTGACCTGACTGGACTTGACCTTTCCCAGATAATTATAAGTATCTTTCAGAGGAAAATTATGTTAGTGAGTAGTGAATACAAATTAAAGAAAAGAGATATAAATAAATGTCGGTTTTCGTTTTGAATTCCTAACGAAACTTCTAAATATGGCGAAAGTCTATGGAGGTATGATAAAGTTCAACAATAATTCAACAATTATTAAAACATGCGATACAAAAACTTATATTAAAATTAAGAAATTGACTTGATCTGACCTTTTCCAGGTAATTATAAGTATCTTTCAGAGAAAAATAAAGTATAGTGAGTATGGAATAAGAAATAAACAAGAGAGATATAAATAAATGTCGCTTTTCGTTTGGAATTCCTATCGAAACTTCTAAATCTGGCGAAATGCGATGAAGGTAAAATAAAGTTCAACAATCATTCAACAAAAACTAATAAAAAAATTAAGTAATTGACCTGACTGGACTTGACCTTTCCCAGATAATTATAAGTATCTTTCAGAGGAAAATTATGTTAGTGAGTAGTGAATACAAATTAAAGAAAAGAGATATAAATAAATGTCGGTTTTCGTTTTGAATTCCTAACGAAACTTCTAAATATGGCGAAAGTCTATGGAGGTATGATAAAGTTCAACAATAATTCAACAATTATTAAAACATGCGATACAAAAACTTATATTAAAATTAAGAAATTGACTTGATCTGACCTTTTCCAGGTAATTATAAGTATCTTTCAGAGAAAAATAAAGTATAGTGAGTATGGAATAAGAAATAAACAAGAGAGATATAAATAAATGTCGCTTTTCGTTTGGAATTCCTATCGAAACTTCTAAATCTGGCGAAATGCGATGAAGGTAAAATAAAGTTCAACAATCATTCAACAAAAACTAATAAAAAAATTAAGTAATTGACCTGACTGGACTTGACCTTTCCCAGATAATTATAAGTATCTTTCAGAGGAAAATAAAGTATAGTGAGTAATAAATACGCAATAAAGGAAAGATATATATAAAATAATAGAAAGGATAATTTGTTATAATTCAAACTATCTTCAATCCTAAGTAAACTCGGTTATTAATATTAAGATAGGGCAATACAAAATAACTGTTAATTTGAATTTTTCGATTCGACTTTCATGAAATTTAAAAGTGAATTTAAATTTGGGCTTTTTACGTCAAATTTAGTAAAAATTTCATAGAAATATTGTTGGATAAAAATCCAAGGAATTTCACACATTTGCGGGTATTTTAAATTAAAAACTTGAAAAATTTTAAAGCAAACATCTAAGCTTTCAATAAATGTGTCAAACTTATAAAGGGTTTCATCAAAATAAACATAAAAAGAATTTAAGCTATCAGGCGTGCTTCCTTCCACTAAAATAAATGGTTGAATTGTCAGTTTATTTTCGTAGTACTTGCCTACTAGTTCTTTTATTCTTATCTGGAATTCGCTTATTAAAGGTAGACGCAAAGCAAAACTTTCATTGGCATCCTGGATAGTAGCTTTTCGTTTGTTGTTCCCATCCAAACCTTTGAATCTGGCTGATGGCAGTAAAATGGAGTTCAACAATATTGTAAGTATGTAGTCCTCGCAATCTGAAATAAAAAAGAAATGCACCTGAATTAAAAATGTTCAACAAATATCGAAGTAAAAACTAATGGTCATTTGTAAAAGTATAATTAAATATTTCACAACATTAATGCTTACCAATTTTTCTTGATTCCTTAGCCTGAACCAGCAAACTTTTTGATTGAGGATTCCGTATGTTCGAATCGTAGTAGCTTACGATTTTTGTTTTAAATATTTCCCATTTACTTTTCAACAGGTGTTCTTTCCCAGGATATATTATGTTGAAATCAATGTTTATCTTGAATGATATTAAAAAATACATTTTTTACTGTAAAATAAGCAAAATAAAATTCGAACATTAGTTTGCAAAAGGATTTCCGAAAGTAAATTTATTTTATAGAAGAAATAAATAAGAATAAATTCCAGTTTTAGGTCTTTAGCTCATGGGAAAGCTAGTTTAAAATTGATCTTAAAATTTGCAAAAAACGTAACAAAATAAATAGAAAATTACCAAAGCAGGAGCTCGGGCGTCATTAAATTTTGGCCATTCCAATAAAAAATCCGCTTTGGAATATTTTTTAAAATCGGACCGACGCAAACTAAATGTTCTTTCCCATTTATCCAATGTCTCACCCCAGTTGCTGGAATCTCTTTTTAAAACAGTTTTAAGAGAATTTGACATCAACTCGTCAACTTCGACTACCTCATTTACTTCTGCTTCTCTAGGTTCAAGTTCTTCGGTGGTGCTGGCTGATGGAATGGAAGTATTCAATTTTTTTCTTTTCGTTTTGAGGTTGAAATATTTGGAATACAGTTTGCCACTTGGGTTCTTCCTATTTTGTCGAGGTATGTAATAATAATCCTAAAATCATTAAAGAATAAAAGGTATAAAAAATTAGTTTGATATAATGGACGCTACAAAACAATTTACTGCAAAATAAAAAAATAAACTGTACGATGGTATCGTACATATTTGTTGTTATTCTAATAGAAAAAGTATACAATTTGTTCTTTTCATTTGTAAAACAACTTCAAAAATGCGTTTAGTTGAAAGTTGTATACAGTAAATTTCCCCTCAAACATTATTTTTTCCACAAAAATCACTCCCAAAGAAATGTTTTAAGATTCTGCTAGTGTTTTTTTTTTTTTTGGAAAACTGTATCTGCGGTCGTATTGAGATGGAACAATAGGCATTGATTCTGTATTGAGATATTTCTGCAAATGTTTTCCTTGAGATATAAAGAATAAATTAAGATACAAAATTGAAGCCAATTCGAAGTTTTCAAAAAAAAATTGAAAGAAAATACAGTAATCAGTTTTTAGTAATCAATTCTTCAAACATACAAATTGTTATATGTAGATATTTGAAACTCTAGAGGTCTGTTTCAAAATGTCTAAGTAAAATTCTAATTAGATACTTGACAAATAAATATTGACACAGAATAATAATACATAAGCTTATATCGGCATATGCCGCTATTTATCTGTCGAAATTTACTTAGGCATTGTGAAACACGCCCGAAGCCATTAAAATCATAACAGCAAGCACCAAGTTGGAAGAAAATCAGGGCGATTTGCATAAGACGCTACAAAAAGTATATGTATATCTAACTTGAAATAAAAAAAAATCTCCGTTTATGCAGGAGGAGCAGCTAACTAAGATATTCACTTATAGTGGAAAAAAAAATATTTAAAAACATTAATAACAAACACAATAGGCGTGGCATTTTTTTTATCCAGAAGTCAATTCTTTTATTTTGTTTTTTTAAACAAGTTGTTTAAGGCCAGTTTGCTGAATTGAAACATTAATATTTTTCATTAGCTATAGTTCAACACAACTTTTATGTGAAAAAGAAATTTATGTGAGTTGCAGGAAAAATATATGTTCAACATTGTTGAGGAGAATTTTTCAATAATTACTAACTTAACTTCAGTTCAAACGTCAAAAGTAGACATAAATTAAAAAGTATGTAATAAGCATTGATTGCAACTTAGTTATTTTAAAGGAATATATTATAAAATGCTAGGCCCGAATCGCAGAATCTAAAAATAATATCAAATGAACACCTTTTTGATAGGAAAGTGGTTTGATAAGCCTTCAAAGCCGATAACGCGGAAAAAAGTTTCATAAGAAAAAAGTTATATATTGTGGAAGTGAAAATGATGCTTATTTTGAACTAGCCCGTGATTTCGTGCCCAAGCATATGGGTTTTTATTAATTTTGTTATTAGTTTTCTTAGAGTCAGTTCATAATTCTAGACAAAAGGTACATATGATACAAAAACAAATTATTTTAATACAAAAACAACCAACAAAATTATTATTATGTCTTCCATAAATGTCTTATGTGCTACTTCAGTTATGTTGAACATAACGATATTTATGCAAAGCAAAAGGTGAAACTTAAGCCCTTATATTGAACTTGAATATTAATGTGTCGTAACAGCAAACGGGCCTAAATGAAGAATTTTTAAAAAATTATTTCAAGCTTTATGCGAATCACCCTGTACTCGTATGCATAGCAAAAATAATAAAATAAATATTAACCGCTTACAGCGACTTAGTGGATTGAATAGAAAATCTTAAGAAAAATTATTTATTTTTCTTCTAAATATAAAAGTAAAAAAATACCTTGGTCATATTACAGTGTTCTCATAAGAAAAACATTTTTGGGCGGCATCTTGCCATGTACAAAAGTACGTTTTCTTGTAACTCAAGTTAATTTTCATTGTTCATCTTTTCCAAAATCGTAACTAATGTGTTACTTTATCAGTCGTTCCTTAATGAAAAGTTATTCAAAGTCTCATTTTTTTAACAATGAATTCTAGTATGAGAATACTAGAACTTTATAAACAATGATTGTAGTGTCAGGTTGAGTTAAAATCAACACGAATTTTATTTTTATGTATCAAAAACTTGAACTACCACAAGTGAAAATTTACTAGTTTATTTTCAAATTCATTAATTACCTGATTTTGTTTTTCAGTGGGGAAATTGGTGACGATTTCTTCAACAATTAACATAAAACTGTCCGGTCTCAATTTTGTTCCCTTTGCTACAATTTCTTCCAAAATTATTTGAACCAACTCATCACGCTGATTTTTTGTAAAGGTGGAGTTTTCTTGATAATATGAAAGAAGACAATTTCCTCTGCTACTTGATTGAAGCAAAGCCGAGAGAGACTGTGAAATAATGTTAAAACATTTTTACAACCTTAATTTGAATCGAGCTCTTAGTCTCTTGCCTGAGTTTTTTCGAGCGGTTTTAAGGAGGACGGAGAATCGTTGAAGGGTTCTCTGTCAAGCCATCTCAGAACTTTTGAGGTATTGCTCAATGTTTCATCATCAATTCCTGTCTAAAAAAATCAAAATATTTTGTTTTTATATCTGTAGAACAGGCCATTTTTACTTAAGCGTACCCCAGATTTAAAATATGTAAACAGTTTTTCTCGAAATTCAGCACGCAATCCTACTGGTTTTATAACATCGTGGATGTCTTCCTTTTTTAAATATTTTAAATTCTTAAAAGAAATTTTAGCATCTACGAAAAATAATAAACATGTATCAATTTAATGAATATATTTATTTACACTGACAGACAAAATAAAGTGCAAAAAAATTTGATTCATTTTCATACTACCACTATTCAAAAGCAAAGAGCATTTATAGCAAAATTTCATATTCTTACGTCACATATTCTCACTTGCTTGCACTCTACAAAAAAAAACCGTTAATCATTATGTCTATTTTAAGTTTCTTTACAATCGATAAAGAAATCAAAAGGTAAATCTTAATTTATAATCGTTTCAGTGGTTAAATTTAAATTTTTTTTGGTTAAGGTTTCAGTTTTTCTTTTCTGAAGTTGAATTTTTAGTTTACATGATCTTTCGAATTTGCATTTTATTTTGTCTTTTCTATTTTCTTTCGATATTGCAATATTATTTAATTTCTAACCTACATTTTGTAAAAAACATTTAAAGACTACTTGTATGGGCGAACAATAATCTGAATATTTAAAATTCATTAAGTTTTTGAAGAAAACTTAATTGAAACATTTCATGATAAATAAGATATGATTGAAAATTGGTTTTGCACTTTTTTATCTTACAGTGTTCCACTAGTTAAAGCTTATCCAATGCAATCAATTCTTTTTCTTGCATCTATTTTTTTGCCTTCCTTCCAATCAAATATAATATCTGCTTTCTTTAACAACTATGTATTGCAATTTCTTCCTATCACGAATATCAAAAGTGTGCCCAGAACTGTGCTTGTTTTTGTACTTGTTATACTCTAAACGAACTGTCCTTGAATAACGAATGCTTTCCAAATCTGTAAATGTTTTTTTTTTTAGTAGACAGGTAGGTAGTTTTTTTAAAGCTAGAAATCCATTTATTAATTTTCTTTTTATTAAAAAGTTTTTGAAAATTAATTTACGCATACAAAATTTTGAAAAAAAAACATGAAACAAAATTTCACA
Organism: Leucozona laternaria; assembly: GCA_932273885.2. NCBI lineage: Eukaryota > Metazoa > Arthropoda > Insecta > Diptera > Syrphidae > Leucozona > Leucozona laternaria. Next base: position 28,516,642 of record OW026368.1, on the reverse strand, counting down.
CAGAGCTTCTTTTCAAAATTTTGCATTATTAACGGTTTGTTTCACAATGTCTGATTAAAGTTCTAAGTAAGCAACTTGAAACTTATTAGTCAATTATAAACTTCACTTACGTTTCACAATATCTGAATAGTCAACCTTATATGTAAAGTATTTTAATGGCGAGATTAAGTGTCGATTATCAAATTTACAAAGGAACGAAAGTATTAATTATTTCTTTGAATTTTTCATCAGTAAAAACTATTCTGTTTGGAAAACTAATTGACCTATTTGTTTACTATTAAGATAAGTTGTGAAATGCAGTTTTTTATTGGAAGGATTAAATTTTTGTATAATTTAAATGTCAAGTAATTCGAACTTTACTGAGAGATTGTGAAACGAACCCTTAGTAGTGATACGTTCTTTTTCTAACAAAAGTTAACTATTGTTGTTATTTCAAAACAAAACTGTTGAAGTTTCATTGTTAGACATTGTTAGGATATTACGATTACATTTAGGAACGATATATTGTTAGATGTTGTAGATCTGTCCACGAATATTAATTTTCTCATTTTCAATTGAAAAAAATGCATTTTAATTTTGTTCGTATTTATTACTTAACCAAAAGCAACAAATATTTTATTTGTGTTGTAAACAAATCGACTCATATGTGTTCTTTGACAGATCAACACATTTTAAATTCATATCATGGACATGAGTTAAAAATATTTACAAAACGTAACTATTCGACACTTCAAAATGAATCTTGGAACGATGTCAATGTATCAAATAGTTACAAATCGTAACTAGTTTTGATAAAAAGAACGACAATAGTCAACTATTGTTAACAATTATAGTTCATTAATTTTAGAAAAAGAGCAGACCAAACTTAGTTATATTTGTTTTTAATATTCACTACTCAACAATTTGTGGCAAACACTTAGAACCAGATGCTTAAATTTCTCTAGTAAAAGGTCCAAAGATCCTATTTCCAGTTAGTAAGCAGTAAATTAGATTTTTATATTTTCATTTTTTTTTAAAACAAGAAGACATTTAAGCATTTTTTTAGTGTTTGAAGCTTCATTTAAAAAGAAAATTGAAGAATGGCATTTTAAGTGTTGTCGTGTTAATTTATATTTTAATGGGATATTATATAGAGAAGTTTGCTCTTGTTTTTGATAATATTTGTTTCTATTTTAAGTAACTCTTGTGTTAATCCCGCTTAAATGGGGAAATTGACCCCCACTCCCATATGATTATTTTGTTGTTTTTTTTGGCCCAACTTACTCGTGTCAACTGTTTTGCATAGGCTAGGTGTTTTGCATAAAAATGCAACTCATGCAAAACTCATGTATAACCTGGCTACTGAAAAATTAGGTTCAGTATTTCCCGCTTACTTGCACCTCACTTAATTGGTTTTTACGAATAATTGAATGAGAAAGTAGATTCGTATATTTTCTACATAAATTGCACGGTTAATTGAACCCCGCAGCTAACGAACTCAACAATATACATTTTCCGGTTAGTTGAACGGCGGTGAATAAAAAGTTAATATGAAGGATAAACAAATTGTCAAATCAATATTTGCGATCTTTTATGTTTGCATTCGACAATTAAACTAAAATAAACAAAAATGAGTGGGAAAAAGAAAATAAGTTAACTAAGACCGCCTGCACATGGATTGTACACAATTTGTCATGTAGTGACGTTGCCACCACGCTTAGATTGCTGCGCACAAAGCGTCACATCTTAGAACAAGTACACTGAAAATTCAATCAATTTCACAGATTTCTTTTATGTACCCAACAAAACGAAAAAGTGCAACTGCCTTATGTACGGTTGTGTGCAGGGGGCCTTAGTCCGAAATTTGTATATAGTAAATATATGCGATTAATATTTAAACTGACCAAATTAAGCGAATATCATTTGATTTTACGAGAGCCGTAATTAAGTGGGTGTTTGTTAACTAAATACCGGGTTTATTTAAAAGAATCCGAGACAATACGTGCAATTAAGCGACAAACACTGTATTTGTATATTTTATGAGAACAAAATTAGCACACGAAACTAAAAAATGCCCCATTATAAATGGTTATGTAGGTACTCAAAAATTATATAGAATTTAAAATAAAAACTTACTTTTCAAATCTGTGTATAATTCCTCTAGTTCAAATTCCTGAAGCAGGGACCTTAATTTGTGGTCATCTTCAAGATTTTGGGAGAAATCGCACGCTTCACTCGGTTCCTGGGTATATATGTATGTGATATTTTGTGGTGGTGGTAAAACGTCGATTTCTTTTACCAAAAGATCGTTTAATTCGAATACTTCTTTTTCTTGCATATCGTTTACATTTTCCAACATCTTTAACTAGTTTAGAAATGTTCTCAAACATGTATATATTTATGTTTTAAAAGAATTTTTTAAAAAACAAGATCACTGGGAATAAAGCACTTCTCAACACTGTAACACTCGACGATCAACTGAATTGAACTGAACGTGAACGATGCGGATGAAGACAAACTAAAACCGAATACCGATACTGTACTGAAATCCGCCAAGCAGACGCGTCACTCATACAATCATGGTTGATTTACTCATATTCAAAGCGTTTCTCTTCAGTTTTAGAATGTTCACTTTGAAATCAAGTATTTTCATATTTATTGTTAAAGTGTTTGTATTTTATGACTTTTGAATTAAAAGCGATTCACTTTGATTTCAAAGTAAACACTTTAAAATTGATAATTTTAAAATTTAACATTTGAAATCAAACACAAACGCTTTGAATTTAAAAGTGGATAATTTTAGGAAGCACAGAACGAACAAGTTTGAATTTTTTTAACGGGATATGCGTGGCATTGTTCTCCTTCTTTTTTCTCTCGTTATGTAGGTAGATGAGTATGTGTATGCGTTGCGTTGAGAAATGAAATTTAAAAATGTTTCTCTTTGGATTCAAAGCGTTCACTTTGAAATCAAGTATTTTCATATTTATTTTTAAAGTGTTTTTATTTTATGACTTTTGAATTAAAAGGGATTCACTTGGATTTCAAAGTAAACACTTTGAAATTGATAATTTTAAATTTTAACATTTGAAATCAAACACAAACGCATTGAATTTAAAAGTGCACAATTTTGAGAGAAGGAAATTGCTTGATATTGTTCTCCTAGTTTACATAGATATATGTAATTCACAAAAGAACAAGGGCGGCCACAGTGGGGGGCCATGACACCCATCCCTGGGCCGTATCATTATTTAAGTTTAGTTTCATAAATTCTAAAACGATATCTGCTGAAATATTACGTAGTAGAAATATTGTTCTAGATTTTTTAAAGTTTCACTGTAAGAAAATACAAAATTGAGTTCATTGGTTTACGTTCTAAGCAGACGAGGGTTTCTTTTTTCTTTGTTGGACATGATTTTATCGAGTTTATGTATATTGTTTTTTTGTTCATATACATATTGGGGCATATTCATAGTCACTTTTAAACTCCAGTTTATCTTAGACTGGGGTTTATTCAATGTTATTTAGATAGAATATGTGTGAATACGCCCAATTGTCTTTAATTTAACTTTTGGTACAATCGTTACTTTGTATTTGTATTTGTCGGTTTATATAAACCCGCTTTCATTTAACCGGAATCACGATCAAATTGGCAATTATTGTGATTGGAGAGAACTGTGTGTCCAGCCATTTTTGACTGTATCTTAGCGGTTTTAAAATAAATACTCATTTCATACTTAAAAAGCATTTGTGCCAATACTTAAGATTTTTTCATCAAATTTCCAATTGCATGATATGTAGTATTTATTATATGAAGGTATAATTTCGTTTTACAATCAACCACTGCTGATTTTGGAGTCAAATATGAGGAAGGTCTTAGCAAATAAAATGTATCGAACTCTAACCACCATTTGTGGAATAGTTTTGATTTCTTTAATTTTGCATGTATTATGGGGTGTTGAGTCCAAATCAGAATTTCGTGATAAAAATACACAAAATATAACTTGTTGGTGTTAATAACCTTCTCTTTGAAATGAAAGTGTATAAAATTTCCTAAAATTTTAACTTGCAAGGTTTTTTTCTGAGAAAAACAGTTCGGATAGAAAAGCTACTTGAAAATTAAGGGAGGGGTAATGTTAGTTTTTAAAATGGAATGGAATTCTCTCTATGTTAACCAAATATATGGTACATGATTTCAAAATATTTATGGATTAATCGTTATATCCAATTGGTTTTACTGTCTTGAGATCATACATTAAAAAGGACTCAAAATAAGGTGTCATATTCCTCAATTGCACCAAAAAAATTGTTTTAAATATGTATTCCCCTCGAAATGGCTTCTTGATTCATTATTCTAAACAAATATTTTACAGTTTCATTTTCAGTAGGTAATAGGCATAAAGGGGATGATAAACTTTTTAGGGTGTCCATATTGTGCTGATTTAAGGCCCATTTGCTGAAACAAAACTTAAATATTTAAATTGAACATGAGAGTTTATGTGAAAGTTTACGCTGAAGAAAAAGTAGAACATAAGCGCTTATGATGGACTTAAATATTTAAGTTTCGTCTCAGCAAATGATTCCCTTTGATTTTTCATCAAAGTTTTTGAACAATAATAGATAGTTTTCGAGTAACATAGAAGTAAAAATGGCAAAAAATTATTTTTCTTACCTTTTTTGCGTTTTTATCTATTGTCCGTCAAGAAATTGTATTGACAAACTTCAAATTCAGATTTAACACCACAAGGTTTTTTAAGATTGTTCGCTTACTTGTGATTTTTTTTGGAAAATATGAATATGTAATTGAATGTGCTGAAAGACCTGTAAAATCAAACATACACATACAGTACGTTTAAGTTCAGGATATACGTACACTATTTACATTCCAAACCTTTTGCAGTTTGAAAAGTGGAAATAAAATGTGTGTTTCTATATAAAATACTCATATATTCACAAAAACAAGAATGAAATTTGGAGTCGTATCTTAATATATAAAACAAAGTCGGTTTAGTTACACCATTTATAACTCAAGAATAGCTATACCAATTTTAATGATCTCTGATTTGTTGGATTCGTCTCCGGCCCGAATAGCAGAATAACTATTAAAATATCGGAGATATTCAAGAAAAAAACGTATCCTGTTAAAAAAAAACTCTACCTGCGTTTAAAAGGTTATTGCTAGGAAATGGCTTCAAGGATATATTTTTTTTAAATTTTGGTACTTACAGGATGAAATGGGGTAAAAATAAAAAATCAGAAATTCTTTCGGTGTTTGAAACGTCATTATTAGTGGATACCTTAAGGGTAATTTTTTTTTTCAAAAATTTAATACTTATAGGGTGAAATGAAGTAAAAATTACAGGTTGTATTCGATTTCTAAAATTCTTTTTGTATTCGTTCTGTGTGTGACTTAGATGATCATAATTTTACGAGTTTCGCCATTCATTACGTGAAGTGGGTTGAAATCCAGAAAGTAGTATTCAATTACAAAAAGTAGCTTTAATATTTATCTATATTTTCTTTTGGAATTTTTATTCGAAGCTTAGGTTTGTCTTCTCGTGCGAAGCAAGAAGGCCAGCTCTAGTAGCATATGCCGTATTTTCAGAACAAATTTTTAATGATTTTTAGATGTTTCATCAATTATGAACTTGTGATGACCTTAAACTTTATCTTTTATGTAATTTTAACATAGTCCAACTTAAGTAGATATTTTACTTTAGGTTGAAATTAATCAAAGTCTTTTTGAATAGAATTTGCTATTATTATTTTGAAAATAGGGTTCCGAAAGAATCTAAACAAATTTTTGGTTTGTGTAGAATTATTGAACCGTAAAGTATATACCTACATATTAGCTTAATTGCCGTCATTCGAACTTTTAGTTGCCTAGTATACTGTTTTTTTAACTTCCTAATGAAATTTGAGATAATGGAGATACTGGTTGTAGGTATAGAAGCCATCTAATACTACTCCTGACTTCGAGCAAGTTTTTTGACTACTTGTGAATATTTTAACTGTTGAATAAAATAACAGGGGGCTGAGGTGTAAAAGAATGCAAACATTTTAGAATTTAGTTAGGTAATTGAATAAAAAGATTTATTTTAAAGGATTTTTCACCTGAGTAATTCAACTTCAAAACGTAATTCGCATTCAATTTTGAAGCCTTTAATAATGCGATCATTATAAGCAGTTAAGAGACTTAGACTAAGTTAAAAAAAATTAAGTTAAATGACTGCTTAAAGCAAAAAAAAACTTCATTTTAGTAAAAACTGGAATACTTTCAATGCATTCAAAAGACTTCAAAAATGCAGAGTGTAAAAGACTTTTAAAAAACAGAAAATAATTCAAGCAGTCTTTAGTAATGCTTTTTTTAACTTTGAGTCTTTTAACATTGCATTATTAAAAACTTCAAGATTGACTTTGATTAAATAATTGAAGTAAAAATACTTATATAGGTAAAAAGATGCATTCTTAAAGACCAGTTAATTGACTTGGATTTCAAAGTATGAACTACAAAAGTATTGCACTGTTTTACACCTCTAACAGGGAGTATAGAGGCAGAACCATCGAGTATGAACGATCACAAAGAAAATATGGATTTGTTCGAATTGATTCTTAAATTCTCTTTTAATCTTAACGAGTACCTAGGTACCTATTATTAAGGCACTCACCTAACTACTTCATTTAATTTTTCAGTGTGATACTGCCCTGATGCCGCCCATGTATGTACATAAAGCTATTTTCTGAGAAATTATTGAATTGAGAAGTTAGGAAAGCTAATTCAATAATTATTTTGATGCCACCATAAAGCTTATGATTGAATTATTATTTTTAGCAAAATAAAGATTCAATTTTACCCAACATTCTTCACAAAATGACTTTTCATATTTCAAATTTCAATTAGTAAACTACTTAAAATAATCATTGAAATGTTCTTCACGGAAATTGAATTGGTTCTCCTATTTTTTTTTTTCTAGTCTTGTGGGTACCTAAATACACAAGTAGATACATATGTATATATGTGTTGTGTATATATGTGCTGAGAAATATATTTTAACGAAAATTCCATGGCATTGTTCTCCTTCTCCTTTTCTCTCGTTTTGTAGATACACAGCACAGATATTTGTATGCGTTGAAAAATTTAAAAGCGTTTCTCTTCTATTTCAGAGTGTTTAGTTTGAAATCAAGTTTTTCATATTTGTTTTTAAAGTCTTAGCATGTAATGACTTAGATGTGTAATAACTTTTGAATTTAATTGAAATCACTTTGATTTAAAAGTGGACACTTTTAAATTTGCGACTTTAAATTGGACATTTAAAATTGAACACAAACGCTTTGAATTTAAAAGTTGATAATTTTGAATGAGAAATAAAATTCAAGAGTGTTTCTGTTCAGATTCGAAGCGTTCACTTTGAAATCAAGTATTTTCATGTTTATTTTGTGTTTGTATGTAAAGACTTTTGAATTTAAATGAAATCACTTTGATTTAAAAGTGGACACTTTTAAATTTGCGACTTTAAATTGGACATTTAAAATTGAACACAAACGCTTTGAATTTAAAAGTTGATAATTTTGAATGAGAAATAAAATTCAAGAGTGTTTCTGTTCAGATTCGAAGCGTTCACTTTGAAATCAAGTATTTTCATGTTTATTTTGTGTTTGTATGTAAAGACTTTTGAATTTAAATGAAATCACTTTGATTTAAAAGTGGACACTTTTAAATTTGCGACTTTAAATTGGACATTTAAAATTGAACACAAACGCTTTGAATTTAAAAGTTGATAATTTTGAATGAGAAATAAAATTCAAGAGTGTTTCTGTTCAGATTCGAAGCGTTCACTTTGAAATCAAGTATTTTCATGTTTATTTTGTGTTTGTATGTAAAGACTTTTGAATTTAAATGAAATCACTTTGATTTAAAAGTGGACACTTTTAAATTTGCGACTTTAAATTGGACATTTAAAATTGAACACAAACGCTTTGAATTTAAAAGTTGATAATTTTGAATGAGAAATAAAATTCAAGAGTGTTTCTGTTCAGATTCGAAGCGTTCACTTTGAAATCAAGTATTTTCATGTTTATTTTGTGTTTGTATGTAAAGACTTTTGAATTTAAATGAAATCACTTTGATTCAAAAGTGGACACTTTTAAATTTGTGACTTTAAATTGAACATTTAAAATTGAATATAAACGCTTTGAATTTAAAAGTTGATAATTTTGAATGAGATATAAAATTCAAAAGTGTTTCTGTTCAGATTCGAAGCGTTCACTTTCAAATCAAGTATTTTCATGTTTATTTTGTGTTTGTATGTAAAGACTTTTGAATTTAAATGAAATCACTTTGATTTAAAAGTGGACACTTTTAAATTTGCGACTTTAAATTGAACATTTGAAATTAAACATAAACGTTTTGAATTTAAATGTGAATTCGTTTTGATTTTTAAAATAAACACTTTATTATTTAAAGCGTTTACATTGAATTCAAAATTTTTTACATTAAAATATTCATTTAAAATTCGGACTTTAAAATTTAAAATAAAATTTTTGAATTTAAAACAGACTATTTTAAATTTAAAGTTTTGATTTTTATTTTTAATCCGTTCATTTTAAAATTGAAAGTTTTCAGCTTTTAAAGACAAATCAAAAGCAAATACATTGAATTTTAAAGCAAAAATTTGAAAACCGAAGCGTTTGCTTTTAATTTGGTCATTTTTTGTTTTTTTTTCGATGAAAAACTTTAGATTTCAAAATTTTTCGGCATTTTTGATTCAAAAACGAGCCCATTTGAATTCAAAGTGCACTTTTTCCCTCAGTGTATAATTTAATGTTATGGCCAAGAATTTAGCTTAATTATAAAGATAAGGGTTTGCCATTATGTTTTAAAAATGATTTCGGGCAAGTGGCCGCCGCGGCTGGCTCGAATAAATTCCAGCCGAGAAGCCCAATTTTCGATTGTTGCGCGTGATGGCGGATGGACTCATTCGGGTCTTCTTCGATATACTCTGCTTCATAGCAGCAATAGCGTCTTTGGTGCGCACTGTACGGCGTCTCTGAGGATGCGCATTATCCGCTAGTTTAAACGTGGTGCGAAACCGATCCATGGTTGCTCAAATTTATTTGATTTTGTGATTATGTCCACCGAATATTGGACGCAGCGCACGATGCGTCGCGCAAACCGAACCATTATTTTGGTAATAAATTTTCACGATTTGCAACCGTTGTTCAGTAGTTAGTCTATTAATTATAAAATGGCAAACCAAACTGAGCATAAATCAAGTGACAGGCGTCAAAAAGACCAACTTCGAACAAAGTATTGCCAGATTGAAAACCATACGTTTTAAAAAAAACACCCTTTATAAGGATGTTGCTCAAATTTCTTGGAAAAATCTTCGTAATCCTTTTTGTTTTAGCACAGGAAAGTTTAACGACTTAAATGTGTAGTGCAGACGAAAAAGGATTTGACAATAAGGATTTTGGAGAAACTAACGATACACCTATACGATAGTGTAGGATGAAGAAAAGAATAGAATGTTTCACGAGTCACGACATTTATAATTTCAACTTTGAGATTCAGTTCAATCCTGCAAAGTATTAACGCGCAAACTTTGTCTTCAAATGTCTGCGTTGTTGATTAATTTGTTCCTGACTTTCAGTAAATTAATTTAATGTTGAAAATCGTGGCATTTCAAACAACTTTCAGGACTGTCAGCTGTCATCTACGTATGTACATAATATACAAACTTATGATGCTCACAGAATGAATAAAGAAGTTGGCTTTGTTTATAAATACTTTTATATTCTGTGTGCCTTTGGTATGAGGAAATCCTTGGGATATGTTTGGAGCTGAAGATATTGTCCATCCTTCTCATGAGTGGATGATTAATAAGCCTTTTTTCTGGCGGTGAAACACGCGTGGCTTAATTATTTGGTTCTGTTGTTCTGTACTTGTTCTTTTTGGACAGGTTAAAATACCTGCCTTTGTCTGTATACTAAATGTATGTATTCGGACCTATTTATGGAAATTCAAGGATATCCATATTTTATGCGCTGTTGTATGCGATGATTTCTCCAACATAGTATACCTACCTGACCTAGTATAATTTTTCAAAGAATTTCACTCCTTATGCTCCTGCATTCACTTCCTAAGGCTTCTTTGATGATAAATTGTCATTAGCTAATTGAAAAAAATATACGTCAGATAGTTTCTTTATGATTATGTTCTACGCGCACGAGACAATAAATCAGAACAAAAGAAAGTCCAGATCCAGTAGCACACCATCGCAGTGTAATCACAAGCACAACCACTAAAAGTAAAACAGATGAAGTCAATTTGCAACATCAGTCACATCATAAAATATACAACATCACATCACATCGAATCGAATCGTCTGCGAAATGTCCTTAGCAGTTACATTTACAGTTTGCACATAAATACACCTCCCTTGTATAAAAACATTTAGATTCAGCTCTGTGTTTTACACCATGCGGCGCGGCGGTCTTTGTGTTTCTGAGTTCTTTGATTTTGTTGCTCTCAAAAACATTATTCGTTTCTTTAACGATGCACACACAAGTGCTTTAGATCATAAAATGAAGCACTTCAATTGTCAATGAGTGAGAACTGCCACGATGGTAATTTATGTATTTTTTTTTTTTTTTTTGATTTGGACAAGGATAAAATGAAACTTGAAAAATTTTAATTTATTTTCTTCAATTTTATTGGAAAAGTTAAAAGAGGATATAAATAAGAGAATTGAATTGATAGAAATTTGAAAATGTCATAAATCCTGTATTTCCTTGTTAAATTGAGTTATTTAAAAATGTATGTCTTCTTTAAAATTTTATCTTAAGTGGTTGAATCCTGATATCAGTTAAAAATTGACTGTGTCATTTTTCCCATGAAATAAATATTTCCCCATATTTAATATTTACCACTAATTTCATTGGATCCGGGATATTAACACCTAATACATGGGATATTCGCAAATGCCATCTTAAAGGTCAGTAATTGGTGAAAAAAAGTCAACTATATATTTAGTTTCGGAAATTAGTCAACCATAGAAAATTTTGAATCAATGGTTTAAGTTTTTCAGGGTTAGCAGCGAGTTTTAGCACCTCATTTGTGGGATATTCGCAAAAAAAGTAAACCAGCTGAAAGGTCTTATTAATCTCAGAAAAGGTAAACTAGTTTCAGTAATTGGTCACCTAAATGCTTTTTTTTCAATGTCATCGAGATTTTTAGCGTCTTTGTGGGATATTCGAAAAATATACCATCTGAAAAGTCACTTTACCTTCATTAAAGGTCAACTAGTTTCAGAAATTGGTCAGCCCATGATTTTTTAGTGAATTTTTTAAGTAGCTTTTTTTTTGACAGTATACATTTTTGCGAATATCCCAGTGTTAAAAATCGTTGATGACCTCGAAAAAATTTAACCATTGATTATAAATTTTCTATGGCTGACCAATTTTGAAAATAGTTAGCCTTTTTTGACCAATTACTGAACTTTTAGGTGGTATACCTACTTGTTTGCGAATATCCCACATATGGGGTTCTTAAATCCCGGGGCCTAAGTATTGGATTCGTGTGGACAAAAAAAATCGAGGTTGTAATCAAAACTAAAACTACGTTGATAATCTGAAAAAGTGGGTTTCGTCATACCCTCCGTCGCCATCGGTCTGTGCGTCCGTAAGACCATTGTAATTTAAGCTAGATCCCAACCGATTGACCCGATTTGAATTAAATTAGGTATACAGACGGTTTTTATGTTAGAATGGGTAGCTGCAAGTGATTGTAAAAAACTTCATTTCAGGTTTTTTGCAAAATATTCGCATAACTGAAACAGGGTATTGACGATTTTTGCGAAAATTGCCTCGAGTTATTCGTACGCACATATTTTTAATGGCTTAACCGATTTCGACATAATATTTAGATTTAGCGCTACTTAATAGTTTAAATAATATTGCATTTAAAAATTAATTAACATCCAGTTTCAATCTGTGGCTTGGTTGTAGAAGACTAAGTTCGTGCGATGCAGTCGTGCTTTTTTTTTCTAGAATTTTTTTTTTAATTCAAAAGGTTTGCTCATATTTTACTATATAATTATCATCTTAAAACTTCTTACCCACAGGAGCACATTGTTGGGATCAAGTCGTGGATTTCATTTTACACAAAAAAGTAAACATTTTGCTGCAATGTCAAAATAAGTGGGTTTTACTGTACATAAGCATAGTTAAACGAGTTATTTGTAGCAAATAAAAAAAAAAATCAAATAAAAATCAGAAGGTGATATTACCCCTACTTAATCCCTGCTATAAAACCCTACTATCCAATTACTATCAATCTAATACCAATTGCCAAAAATGAGTCTCCTTAAAAATAATTTATTACTGCCAAATAAAAAGTGTAATACATTTTTCTGACACAATGTACAATTCAGCAGTGTCTGTCTATCGATTTGTTGTCATTTTGCCTTCATAGAATAGCGTTTGCTTCCCTTCTTTTATTGTCCACCAATTGATTTAAGGGTTGAATACTATGGAAGGCTTTTATGTGCAATTCAATATTGTGCTATATGCGTTCAGATATTATTTGAAGACATTGTAACTACTGTTATATAGGGTATTTAAAACCCTGTCCCTGTCAGAGTATATAGGGAAGGGATTTAGTGTGGCATTAACTTTTCTTCGTCATCTTTATTTGTGCAAATAGGAATTCACATTCATAGTATAGTATACGACCTATTCATAGTATAAGAGATTTGAAAAACATCCACATTCTATTGTTGTTTTCCTTCTTTTGACCCTCCGACCAACAGTTTAAATGAATTACATGACAGTCGGCATAGTCAATCAGTAAAGTCGCACATACCTGCTGATATGAATTTTCAATTTGGTAGCACTGGCATTTGACACCTGTCAAACTCAGCTGTCATTTGAAGTGTCATAATATTAGCTGAATATTTACCATTTACGATAATGGATCGCTTAACAATCGAACAACGGGTTAAAATTATTAAAACTTACTAAAGAAGTGGTGATTCACACGTAGCCACTTTTCGCGCATCACGCGATGATTATGGTCGTCATAATCGACCGACTATATTATGCAAGCAATTGGTAAAATTGTAAAGAAATTTGAAAAGAGTGGAAGCGTTACTGATGTCGTAAGGCCTGTGATGCATCATCGTAATGCACGTTCAGTTGAAAATATTGCTGCTCCAAGTGCAAGATAACCGATTTTTTTTGGCCAGCGATTGAAGGCGATATGTGGTTCCAAGAAGACGGGGCAACAAGCCACACAGCACGAACAATTATGGCTTTATTGCGTGAGAAATTTTCTTAATGATCTTATATTTTCAAAAATACAAAAAAAAAAAACTAATTCTAAGGGATGCTCAATATTGTAGTGGAGAGGTTTCTCCACTCATTAAATTTTACGATGTTTTTTAAATGATTACGTCGATCGGGTCATAAGGGACAGCAAAATGCGTCTAGAAATGTCCACGATTCTTAAAAAAAATGATCAGCCACCAGAGCCCCAAAGGTCTACAAGTGTCTTGATGCTTGTCTTGTAAAAAAATGTAAAGATTAGGTAATTTTCTTTAGAGAACTTTACTCGTCGATAGTTTACAATGGAATGACTTTAAAATTAACATAAAACGAAAAGAATAATATTTTACAGTTATGATTTTAATCAGAGAGAACGAAAGTATAGACTGCAATAAAAGTGAATGTATTAGATTACTTCGTTCAGTGACAGTGACTCAAAACATTATTTATACATACATTATATTATGAAATGTACTAATGTACTAGAATTTATTTAAAATAATAAATGAATCAAAATATTTGGATAAGTTAGATTAAACTTTAAATAAATGTTATTTGTGTTCATGTTAAGATATATTGGTGTATGTTGATTGGTGTAATTCAGTCTGTTACAATATTATAATAAGTGATACTCTTATAGGATATGTCACTTCCTCGCAAGAGGCAGTAGCTGATTTTTTTAATTAGGTGGACAAGGCATTACACATGACAGTCCTACGCACTTACCATTAAGCCATCGGCTACTACCTTCTCTATAGTTAGGTCATATTAAAACATCGATTTCAATTTTTTTAAGAACCCAAAACGTGACCTTTAATGAGTAATAAATGAGAAGAAATGATATTGTTTGTTCTTTTAATACTTAAAAGTGCTGCATTGCATTTAAATTGTTTTCTATGAAAAAATAAATATTTTTCAAAGATTTAAAAAAAATAGGACTTGTAAACTGAAATAAATTAATTAAGGGAACATTTCCTTGTAGTGCTGGGGAAGTTTAAGAAGGTTAATTGATTGAATGTCAACTGTTAATGCACATTTAAGAAAAGTATATTCTTTAGCTAAGGTGACCATTTATTTTTTAATAGTTCAACATTAAATTTTAAATCAATTCTTATGAAAAATGTATACCTAGCCAAACAGCCAAAAATAATAATAAATGCACTGAGCAACAAAATTTTAACTTTGTCGTGGAAAACGGTCTTCAGTTATAATGGATTTTTCAATAAGGATAGATTTTGGCGGCCTGTGGCGGCCATGTTGTTTTGGTGACATCTTTCAAATCTTTTGTTTATTATTCAGTTACTGCGATCACCTTGACAAGTTAAACGATTGAACAGCACTTCCAAATGATAAAACTTTAACATCAAAATCTTTTGGGGCAACGATATGGAGCAAGTATTGGTTTCGTGTAAAAAAAAAATTCGAGGCTGTAATCAAAACTAACACTACGATGATCGAGAAGTCCAAAAAAGTGGGTTTCACATCATGCCGTCCGTCGGTCTGTGCGTCGGTGCGTCTGTGCGTCGACGCATCTGTGAGTCGGTAAGTCGTTGCGTCTGTGCGTCCACTGTAATTTGAGCTACAGCCTAAACGGGTGAACCAATTTGCTTCAAATTTGGTACATAGCATTTTTATGTGATTCCCCAGAGAATGAATTCGAATTTTTGTTTTAGCTTATCTTGAACGGGTAGCTGCCATACAAACATTTTGGTTTCTTCAAATTTTCTCAAAAATGGCTTTAACGATTTTGATGAAATTTCGTTCCTGTAAAAAAAAAGTTAACTGTACGAAAATTGCATTTTAGGTTTTTCGCAAATAATTCACATAACAGATTTAGGTATTCCTCGCTTTTTGAAAAAATGGTCCTATTTTTGGGTTATTCGATTATATCTTTACCATGGTTGTACAGATTTTGTTATAATTTGGCAATCTAGTGCTTCTCAATAGTCTTAACAATATTGCATTGCATTTGATATGATTATTGTTGATCATTGATATCAAAAAGGCCAAATAAATGCTATTTGACATATTAAATTTAACCCGTTTACTTTTTTTTCAAAATAATTACATTTCTTGGTTCCTCCTCTGCAGATAATAATTTATTGTTTATATTTTATACACAAATTTAAATATTGTTTCAACTGTAATTAAATGGTAACCACAAATAACAGAAAGCTTAAGAACGCTTTAGCTTTTTAAAAAGTATTAAATTTGTTCTAAAAAGCTCAATGCTTTTAGAATTGATTATTTTGTCAAATTCAACTAAATCTTGAGTAAAATAGGTGTATAAATTTGAAAAGCACTTTAAAATGCTTTTTCAAAGAGTGGTAGTATGGACTTAGGATAGTAAAAAAAAACTTTTGCAGAACAATGAAAGCTTTGAAATATTTAACTTAGATACGCTTTTCGCATTAAGTTAAACAAAAATTGTATGAAAAGCTGCTACAGAACATGAGCGCTTTTGTTTGAAAGCTTAACATTTTTAAACAGAGCTTATTTAATACTTCTACAAGGTGGGCCGAATAAGACCTTCATATGTAAATGTAAGCAGCACTGAAGTACTCTAAACCTTATACTGGATCACCAGGATTGAGCTTTTGGCCCAACTGGAATTTTATTAGCGTACAAGTTTATAACTGTGTTAAACGTCGTCGTGTCGAGGACTCGCTGCAAGACTTTCACGAACGGCCAGGATATTTTCGGCTGATCGTCTATAACGACGTCTACCCGTATTTCTCACATCTCTAACGTTTTCAAATCGCTCAAATTTTTCTACCCTAAGGAAGAATTGTCGCAGGTGTTGGAACATTTTTAGCAAATAGTTTTTGTTTGCGTGCGATCGTATAGTATTCCATTATTAAATCTCCCAATTTGTATGTCTTAAACATTATAAAAATAATTTTAAGGAATTACTTTTGATAAAAGCAATTTTAGTGTATGCTTATGAAAATGGCAACTTCTTAAATGATAAAAACTAATCATATAAAATTTATATAAAAATCCTTGAGATATAATAATAATAAAGTCCATGGCGTTTCGTCCCGGCGGACTCATCAGTTAATCTTGTTGGATATAGTTCACTTTGGATTTTTGGCAAAAAAATTCATGTAAGTTGAACTGAACTTAATAAAAAATTGCGTATTGACAAGGCCCTCACTAGTTAACCGATGAGACCAAGTGAGATCGCCGGGACGAAACATCAATTTTTATGGACTAAAGGCCGTTAAAAGCTATTTTGAATTAATAATTCAACAAGTCCAATTAAATAGTGCTAAGTCTTCTACTTGGCTGATGTATTTCAGTAGTATTTAGAATTTGTATTATAAAACCTTCATATACATATTATAACGATTTTCTAAAAACCACTCACTTCATAATTTTATTGTCGTAAACTTTAACATGTAACTTCTTGTAATCTGTACTGCACCACTGTATTTATCCTGAACTAGTCCATACATACAAAGGCATTGTGAGCAGTTTTTTTTAAGAAAGTTTGACTGAGTCCCACAAACGATACCTAGAAAAAAAAGGCAACCTTGAAAACTTTATATGCCAAAAACCGAAAGTCTAAAATACCAAGTTTCCCAAAAGCATATCTTAAGTTAAACTAAAAAAAAGTTAAACATCTATTTTATAGTTAAATATTATGTTCTATATTATTAGTCAAAACCTCGAAATATATAATTTTGCAAAAACCTATACCTCTCTCCTTTACGATTGAAGCGACATCTTGTGGCATTGCTTTATTCGATTTAAGTTCTTCAGCTCAGTATAGTATCTACTAAACAGCATCCACATTATTCATATACAAATGTATGGTGAATTCTCTGCTATAAAAGAGGGGAAGATTGAAAAAAAAAGAGAACAACCCCTCATCCACCTTACAATATTCTGAAACTTATTCAGCTTCAGCCACATTCTCTATAGGTAGCTATTTCTATTGACTTATTTTTGTTGAATAATATGGAACGAAGAAAGTTCAATGGTCGAAGTTATTAATGGGTGAGAATTCTTTTTTCAATTGACTATTACAATTTCGAACTTCTGTCTTAAAGATAATCTGATTTTCAGTTTATTTATTTAAGGGGTGAAAATTGACCCCAAAATCAAAAAAAAAAATAGGATGGGCAGGAAAAATGGAGCAGGCTAGAAACTGGATATCTTAAGACTGAGACAAGATATCAACTTTATTTAAACAGAGTTTTAAAGACTAGTATTTCTTCTAAAAATAAAATTCTTAATGAAGTTTCTACCACTAGCATTAGCAGAGAAATTTTTGAGAACATGGGTCAGAGTACACCAAAGTAAGCGTTTTCTTAAATCCACTATAAATGTTGCCAAAATTAGAGATAGAACTTTTCTTCTAAGAATATACCCAAGAACCACACCCTTAAATACGTCCGGGACACCCTGTATATTAACGAAAATAAAATAAGGTAGTTTGTTTTTTTGTACATTCTAAAAATAACTATGACCGCATATTAATATAAAATTCTTACTTTCGTTGATAAAAATTAGTTGAAGAATTAAAATATCTTATTAATACAAAATTGGTTGCGCTAATTCGAGTTTAAATAAAAAAAAAAATAAAAATCTACTACAACCAACTTTTCTGTCGCGTATTATTAAGTCTGCACATACCCTTTCTAGCAAACACTTTCTCATTTGAGCTTGTTAATAACAGAATGTGTCATTAGCGTTTGTTAAGTAACATAAAAGTATGTTACTCAAGATAATTCACATTTGGTTTGAGTTTATTAATAGGGGTGTTGGTGTGTAAACTGGGCTAATTTCTGGTAAACTAAATTCCGAAATATGGATACTAATTATCAGGTACCTACCTTTCAAAATTTTTGATTTTCGACTTTCTCGCAAAAGGCTTTATATGCTTCCAATTTTCAAGATCTTTCTTAAACTGAAAACCAAAATATTCTGCTGGGTTTGGATCGCGAAATATTCGGATCCAAAGTGATATGAGTGCATACTTCGATCCAAGCCTAAAAAGGCTTTAAATGGCGATATTTTTGCAATCACGCCTCGTAAGACGTTGGGGTTTTCAGTGCTGAATAGAAAATTAACAGACCTTTTAGGCGATGTATAAAATTTGACATATTTCGACAGAATTTTTTGTATCGATTATTGAAAGAAATTAGGGACAACAAAATGTGTTTTTTCTAAGTTTTTCAAAAATCTTTCTGAAACCCATCGAGCTTTAGATGATATGATTGTAAGCACATCAAAAAAAAAGGAAAATCTTTAACCAAAATCTTGTGGAAGGTCTGGTTCTCGAAATTATTTTTAACCAAAGTAATTTTTCGAGTTTAAAAACGAAGTCTGTTCAAAATACTACACAAGTGTTTGGATAGCCATATTTCTGCAATTGAGCTTCGAAACTGGTTGTTGTTTTCAAAATTGTATGTAATTTACACACCATAAATTTTCATACAAATTTATTTTGAATTTCTAAAAACAAGTTTCAATTTTTTTTTTTTTTTGAAAATTTGATGCAATTTCCAATTTCCAATCGGTCGATATACCTACTTTTGAAACTAGACACACCGGTTTTTCAATACTTATCTTGTAAATTTAACAAACATAATTCTTTGAACCAAAACCCACTTAACATACAACTGTTGAAATACCATTAAGGAACATTTTATTTTCTTCGAACAAAGCTCCAAGAATTTTAATAACTTTTAGATTTGTATTTGTGCTAAGTTGTCTTGTTTGGTCTTCAACTGATTCCGAAAATAAAAACTGATATTTTGTTTGATATTTGATCATTACCTACCTTTATTATTTCAGCGCTGGGTGCCATCATCAGGATCATCATAGTCAGTCATCAGAAATTCTTCGCATCTGTCACTGAGTTCTTCAAAACAACAAAAACTATATTAAAGTCATGTCAGAGTTGACACTTTATGTAATTTTATTTGTATTTTTTATATGTATATTTACTGTAAGATTTCTTAGAACTTATATTGTTTTCTTGATTTGTATTTGAATATAATGCATAAATATTAAAAAAAAAAATAAGTTGAGCGGTGTTAATTTATTTTAAAATTAATTTTTAACTGCATTTTTATAAACAAATATATTTTAAATTAGACTAACCAAAATTTGTATTTTAACTACATTATTTAAGGGTTTACTACTTCGCTTACAAAACCTTGTAATTATAACATAACTTGGAGACAAAAACAACATGCATCTCATAATTACAAAAATCCGCTTATAAGACGGCCATAGCGAGGTATCCGTCGGAGCGGAAAATTCTGCGATTTCATACGAATCGGAGGATTTTTGCTGTTCGGAAGAATACCCAAATTCGTATGAAATCAGAGAATCAAAAACCAGCTCTAAACATGTGTAAATAAAATTTTGCATTTAAAAAAAATGTACAATAAATGATTGCATTTGTCAAAAACAGGTTCGATGTGATGCCATGAAACCAGAAACCAGGTCCGATACACTAAAATCCAATGCAAAATTTTGGACTTTATTTTACTTTTTAGAGTCAGACAGGCAACTATGTCAACAGTTTTCTTTGACAACACAGTTCCTCGGGTGGCCTGCTTTGCAAGTTCAAAGGATTTAAAAGCGAGATTTTTGGATGCGAAATGTGCCTAAATGCATCGTTGTTAAAATCGATATTTTAAAAGCGGGATTATTAATTCACGAGATTTCGTTTTTCAAGAATAAAAAAAAAATGCAAGAATTATTTTAAAATGAATTTGCGGCTGATGCACAACACTTACAGCTGCGACAGTCTTGGAATGCCTATTAATATTAGACGGTTTAAGCACCAATTCCAATCATAAAATTTGTGCTGTACCTACAGTTTTTCACAAAAAAAAAAAAAACATCTGCCGACCGAATGGCCTACTTTCTGCAACAGTTAGTGCTCAAAATGATACAGGGCCACAATTTTTCAAAAAAAATCATTTTTTTTATGATTTGACGTCAAAAAGAAATAATAGCAATTAACGTTAAATGAGGAGTAAAAAATCAAATTTTTTTTTTCCTGGTGTAAAACAAAGTTAGTACCTATGTATGAATGTATAGGCATTTTCAAAACATTTAAATGACATTATAAAAGGCGGGAGTTTTATGTGTGAAGCTGTGAAAATGTACAAAAAATATTTGGATAACAAAGGTTCCCTTATTCGCTTCTATTATTTTACCTTTTGTCATACTATAGTAAAACCTGGTTAAGTGCCTCTCCATAAATGCCTCGTTTTAAGAGCTACTTATGCGGGTTAGGCATTCATAAAAAAAACCAGCATAGGCACTTACAAAATTTGACAACAAAAAACATTTAACGTTATAAAAAAAATAGGAAAATGCATAACACCAACTTACTATTGTATAGCTAACCTTTTAAAAAGCGTTTTTTGTATTTACAAAGTAAAACAATCGCAGTTATTTTGGTTTGTGTTGTGCAATGGATTCTGATTTTAATCATTTTTTCTTCTAGACGCTCGATTTCACCATCATTTATGTTCTTGCATGAAACGCATGCGGAAGCGCGAGATGAAAAGAAGCTTTTGTTTCTTTCTGGTGATTTAAATTGTGTACTTAAAAAAAAAAAAAATTCAGTTGAATTTCAAAGTAAACAAAATAAAATACAATTAAGTGGGGAATGTAGTTAAGCGAAAGGTACTTAGGTATTAGATGAGATTTATATGAAAAAAAATCCTCAAAATGTGGGTTCTCAAATAAAAAAGGTATACTGCTTATGTGATTTAGGCACTTATCCGGGTTTAACTGTAAGTACATATATTTCTATTCATATTTCTGTCGGAAATAAAAAATGAATTGTTTTTATATGCACATATCTATATATAATTTATTTTTATTATTTTTTGAAGGGAATATTGCAGCTGTCATAAACAGAGTGGAGCGTTACAGACGCGTTGGTTTTAAATTTGAATAAAAATATAGAATGAATTGAATTTTAACAAATTTTTTTTAAAATTTTTTCGGTAATGCACAAAATTAAAAAGTTTAGTTTAGTGGTTGTTGAAAAGCGTGCTTTTTTGTTTCGAAACCTACCTACTTTTCGATGTCTGATGGTTCTATTGTCACCGTGCATCATGCCTTCTCCAATCTCCTCGGCCTCGGTCAACTTTCTAATCGAAATAGGATTATTGTGTAGTTAAATTCATTAAAGGGGACAGAAAATGTGTTCACAGCGAGGTTATGAATGCCATTTGACCGACGCGCTATTAAAAAATATGCACAACTTGATCGCACGAACTTGCTCTTGTGGTTAAATACTGTGTGTAACCCCACATTGAAGATCCATGATGTATATAAATATTTAACGAAAAAATATTAAAAGAGTCAAAAGCATTAAAAAATTGATTTTTTTTATATGTTTATAAAAAAATGTTTTTAAAAAAAATTTCAATGCACTATTGTTTAAAAAATTGAGAAGCATCATGTGGCAAAATTATAACAAAATCGGTTTAACTATGGAAAAGATATACGTGAATAACCCAAAAATAAGACCATTTTTTTCAAAACAAAAAACGTGGAATACCTAATTCCGTTTATTTGAATTTCTTGAGAAAAACCTCAAACGCAGTTTTCTTACAATTTATTTGGTTACCACAGGTACGAAATTTAATCAAAATCGTCAGAGTTGTTTTTAAGAAAATTTGAAGAAATCAAAATATTTGTATGGCAGCTACCCGTTCTAGATGAGCTAAAACAAAAATTCAATTTCATCCTCAAGGGAATTACATAAAAATTCTTTATACCAAATTTGAAGGAAATCGGTCGACCAGTTTAGGGTGAAGCTCAAATTACAGTGGACTCACAGACGCACAGTTCCCTGCGCTCCATTCTGTATGTTCCTAGTTCCAAAAATAAGTATCTTTATCACTATTTAATTTTTCTGTTTTACAAAGAAACAATTTTCAGTTCAAAAAAATAGTTTAGGGGTGTGTGTTGGTGAGCAAAAACACACCACGTAAGCTGCTTGCAGCACATTACACTACCTACAAGCCCCTGCTACAGTAAACATTTCCCTGTTCTCATATCACATACAGTCAAGACTCAACTACCATAAGCACGTCTGCTGTGTTACAATATTTTACGACATCAATCTCATCGCAAAATAAACGACTTTAACTCGTCTAATTATTATTATTACGTACCTGTAGGTACTTTAAAGGGGATTTAGCTAAAGCTATAGGTATTATATTCTTTGCAATTCCTGAGAAGCCATAACTTGGCATACGACATCCCTTCTTGCACCTATCAAACTCTACAATGCATCTATGTGTGAAAGTGCTATGGGCAAGTAGAGTTTATACTCTTAACTCTTATCGTGTAACCCAGATACACCTGCCTAGCCTAGTGATGTCCTTAAACATGCGCCCCTATCTTGGTACTCTGCTTCTAGCAGTCGTTAATATAGTTAGAAGGAAAACGCATTCATCAGATCGTGACGCTGGGTAAATTAAGTAATGCAGTGAAGTGTGCATGTGCATGGGATGCTTCTTTTTTTTATCAAGACCAAGATGAGGGCGGTGGAAAAGAGCTTTGCCTCAAAATTTCTATGTCCTTTTCAAAAGCCTTTAGCATTAGATACTCCTGGTAGCTATACATTACATATTTTCACAAAAGATATTCGGGATTACTTTTTTTTTAATTTGATTTAAATAGCACTGAGTGAAGGCGGCGCGCGTGTAATGCGGCGGCAGAACCTTTGTTGTGGGATCTGAGTAAATATCGAGAAAAGTAAGTTAATATCAATCCGATGAGCTAATGGAAACTTAAAACTGTATTAATACGTACAAACCTTTGTGTTGAGGGTTGAGACAGTTGTGGTTGGTATGGTTGCATGGTGTTGTGTATGATAATTATGATCTGAAAAAGTTCGCAGAGTAGGGATTGACGTTTTGCGGGGAGTTTCAAAAATCTGAATAGTTGCGAGTTTGCGAGTTTTCAGCTAAAGTTACATCAGGAATTTACTTGTAGGTATATTAAGTATAATTATGTTGTGGATATAACCTGTGTTTTCTTTGGTATTGTATATGGGTGCCCGGGTGCGTGGGGGTGTGTTTATGGAGCCAGTGAAAACTTTGGATAAAACATAGGTTGTACTCAATTAAACTTTACATCCAAGTTGTTATAATAGATGCTTGAAAAGGGAAAAAGTTTGCCAATCCTATACATACCTACATAATACATTATAAGACATATGGTTGCCTTTAGCGTTAACTTTTCAAATTATAAGAATATCTTGTGAATTCTTGAAGTTTTGAAAATGTTGCTGATACATTATACCTATAAGGAAGAAGATGTCTATATTAGTTTATTAAATTGTTGACAGTGGAAGGGATAGATGATTCTTTTAAAATATCTTTTCCCAAGGGAAAAAAAGGAAAAATGATATAGGTCACAATATTTTATATGCCAAGAGTAGGTATAGCTGAATAGTTTGTATTGAGTTTTGGAGTATAAAACAGCCTATGAGGTTTATACTTTCGAACATATTAAGTGACAAGTGTTGAAAGTTATTTTAAAAATATAACACACTCTATTGTAATTTTAAAATCTAGAATGAAAGCTTTATAAGCAGAGGCTTTAAAAGCAGGTACCAGGTTAAGGTTTCGTGGGTTTGAAGGTCTCTTTTGTAGCTAACAATTTGACTATTTGGAAGACAGACAAATATTTTTTATGAAACAGTTTGTGAATCCAACTGTGGATATACAGGGTGTTTTGCCTAAGATGCGACAAAATGGTATGGCGAGTAAGTTAAGTGGAGAAAAGACAAAAATTGTATGGTCGTTATCAGGGACGGGGGGTGTATTTCAGTCTGTTTAAGTGGTAGGCCCAATTTTCTAAAAAAAAAATGAAAAATCGTTTTGATATAAAAACAAATATTATTAAAAAAAAAAACAACGGCAACACTTACAACTTCATGCTATTCCTTTTTTTGAAGCCGGAAATCCATTCTTTATTTCCAATTTTCTTTAAAACTAAAAGACATCTAAGCATCCAGTTTTGCGTGTTTGACTAAAATTAATAAGAGCATTGTTTATTAATGACAAAAATACTACTTATTGACGTAAAAGGGAATTTCCTATTTCTAGCCCAAATAGACACAATTTTTTTATTTATAATTAGATATACATATACACTTTATGATATATGTAATTAAAGGAAATAAAATAAACTTTACATTAGAGTAAAAACAATAATATGTCATCATTGAATTTTTTGAAATATGGGTGTGGCAAAGACCGCACAAAAAAAGTGGCTTTTCTAGAAGTTAAATATCAATATCTCAAAAACTATTTAAAATATTAATAAATAACAAATAATCATGGTACTTATTTTAAGACAAGAAAAATATCTTTCATTTGATATCAATATCATTTTTTTAAGTCATTTATTTTTCCCGTTATAGACAGTTATTTCGAATTGAAATCATTTTTTTGCAATCGGGCAACTTAAAGCCCAAATATTTCGATTTTACCATGAACGATTTTGAAAATATATTACTTGTGTTTCGGGCCCTATGTCACATTTCATTTGATACTAAAGTCGTTCGTGTACACTCTGGGCCAAAGCTCACCAAAGTAAAATGGGCATTCACTTTGAAAACAAAATTTGTTTGAACTTTTTTTTTTTGTTTTCATTTATCCAAGTTTTGAGTTTGAAAATTAGTTATTTTAAAATTATTCACTAAAACAATTTGATTTGAATACAAAATTGAAGTATGAATTTGTGGCTATAAAATTTGTAAAAAATGACATTGTAAGTGTTGCCATTGTTTTTTATTTTATTTTTTTTCTATTTCAAGTTTTTTTTTTTTTTTTGAAAATTGGTCCTACTTCGTACATAGGGGGAAATAGTCCGCATATCCCATACGATTTTTTTTTTGCTAATGCAAACCTAGGCACCCAACTCTTATGCCACATCTAAATGCAAAACACCTTTTATATGTGATTATTTTAAATATGCCAATGTATTTCGAGTTTTTTTCTGATTTTTCCTTCTAAAATAGAAATTTGCAATCATCAAATTCTCGATTGCATCAATATCGTTCAAGAAAAATAGAACACAAAAACTGTTTACACAATTTAAGACCATTTTTTATTCCCATACCTTTCCCAATCTAGAATTTGACGAAATTGAATTTCTTCGATGCTTTATATTACCTACCTGAGATCTGTGATTATTCTGCTTTCTTGAATCTGTTTTTGCTTCGGTTTGGCGAAATTGATACTCTCGCCCACATTAAAAAAATATACCTATCTATAGAGTAGGTACGACTAGAATTCAAAGCTATTTGAAAGCGCGATGAAGTGAATTTGGGAAGAGGTATAAGTATTCATTCGATTCAATATAATAACGACAAACGCGACTCTGTGCGGTAATGGATCATTGACGGTAAGTATTGCCACCATCCGGTATCTTAAGGATGCAACGAAGAAGACGATAGATTTCAATAGCTTCCTTGTTCGTTATTCCAATTTGCTTGTGCAGCAGGGAAATTTCTTCATCGTTTCTCTACTTCGATTTACGGTTTGTTCGTCCAACATAGGTACTTTGTTCGTAAGCTCCTTGAAATAATTAGAATTTTCGAAACAAGTTTGAGTGCGGGAGTGATGATGGAAGAAGAAAATCCCTACTCTTCTTTTTGTTGTCTGCCTGTGGAGAATAATTCCCGAGGAGCAATTCCAAAGGATATTAATAATCCGCACGCCGAGAAAGGAGAAAAAACGCTTGTTGCATTCGAAATTGAACACTTTTAAAATGTTGAGGTGCAGCTGCGTCACAATTTTCCTCTCGTTTTTTTTTTTTTTTTTTTGAGATGCAATAAGAAAACTTGAAGTAAGAAAAGGCATCTGTCACTTTAATAGTTGTGGGAGAAGAGAATACCTACTATGGGGCTCTTCTGTGTTTCCATGAGCAATTACAAAGGTAGGTTACTAAGCTGTTTTTGTTTGTGTCGAAGAAATGAAGAAACAAACTAAGAAGTTGTAAGCTATAAGGAGCAAAGAAATAATGTAAACAGCTAGCTGAAATGTTAAAACTGATGTTTCTAAAAAAAAAACATTTGACTTTCGAAATTTGTCAAAATTTAATTTGTTTTAATTTTTAAAGTAAACTAATTGTTTAGGAAAAATTAACATATTTTTCATTTTTCTGTCATATTTTTTTGGCGAGAACAAATACTAAGGAACGGTGTTGCTATTAATCAGACATGCTAAAGCATTATACAAAAATTAAATGGGATATTAAAGTTAAACTCGATGTAACTCATCAAATTTGGTGAGCTAACGCAGGATTAACTGAACAGATGCTTTTGATGATTTATTCACGGAGTATGTTAAGTCGTTCCTTAAGCATTCTCCACCAAAAAACAGCTTTTTCAGTTAACTGTGGGTTAATTTACTTCTAGAGTTAACTAACTCTTGTTTAACTTATCACTGAGAAACTGGGCCTTAGAGCTAGGTCTAGAAACGAGGTTTAAATATTGATCCATATGGTGCCAATTTAACTCACCGATTTCAGCGGATTAACTGAAGTTCAACGGTGGTTCAGGGTTCAACTATGTGATGATAAGCAATTCCATGCTTGAACCCCCGTTGAACCACAGTTAATCAGCCAAAATCGGTGCGTCAAAATTGCTAAACCACTGGTCAAATATGAACCATGTTTGTACAACTGGCACTTTGGGAGTTAAATATTGCAATTTAAGTGATTGTTAGATAGAAGCCCAGCATATGTGGGATGTAGAGAAGCACCTAATTAGGTCCTAATTCCTGCATCATTAGATTTTCTAATTTCGTTCCACAAGTTCCACAAGATCCAATGAGGTTCCACATGCCTTTTTGGACATGATGGAGTGGTAGTAGAAAATTGATTTGCACTTTTTTGAAGAGGTGTTGGATAGCCCTTTCCATTCTTTCAGCTGTGCATTCATTTTTGGGCGATTTAGGATTTTTGTGTAAACTGTTGAGATGCATTTGGAGGTTAAATCGTAAAGCATTTGAGCACTAAATAAGCACCTAAGTAGGTCCTAATTCCTGCATCATTAAATTTATCAATTTCGTTTGTGGCGGTGCCGGTGCCATCTTGACGCACCTACAACATTTGGTGAGTTAACTCTGGATTAAATGAATTTTTTTTTGTTTTTGTTTTATCTTCGGAGTTTTTCAGTCCCTTCCGCATAAATTTTTCCATAAAAAGCTGATTGTTCTATTAACTGTAGAAACATTTTATCTTAATTTATTATCGCCTTGTGTTTTTAAAAAAAGAAGCGATTTAATTTGATTTAAGACGTACGATTTTTTCCTCATCAATAATGTTTTGCTCAAACACTATGTATGTACATAATGTACATACATATAGGTTTAATTATATTTCTATTCCAAAAATAATGATATGGAACATCAAAGGACGAGAATATAATACTCAAAAAGCACAACCGACAATGTTTAAATTATATGGAGGATAAAGAGTTTACTTAAGGGATTCATTTCGTGACAATTGTTTGTCAAACATACATACATAGCTAAACATACATTCATAACCACAGTGCAATAGCGAACAAATGTTGGTGTGTGGGTGGTTGCATCAACAAATTATTGAAAGTGAGCATATGCAGCGAGCAGGGTTTTGCTTAAAGATGGGACCTGCGACCGTCGAAGTTAAAATGACAAAAAAATGGAGAAGGAAATGGCTGAAAATATTTCCCTGTCTTCAGGTCGAAGTCCTTTTTTTTTAATGTGAGTGTGGATAAGGTTACTTATTTCATTTTATGCAGAAGCAAGGATGAGTATGAGCAAGTGCTATGGAATACAGTTTATAGAAACTAAAATATTTGTATGTATAGACTGTTCCGTAACAAGAATTTTTTTCTTGTGGGTGGGGGTGGGGGGTGGGGTATTTGCAGATGGAAAAAAATATAAAACAAAAACATTAGACAGGGTGATTCGAATAAGGTTGTGAAAAAGCTAGGCAAGGTGGTAGTTCGCCTCGAGACAAGAAAAAAAAAATCTATTCCCGTTTTCTAAAAAAAATGAGTTAAAACAGAAAAATTAATTAAAAAAGAACGGTTACACTCACATAACGCCATGATTTTATTTTATTTTTAAATAAAGCTGTTTTGGTGAATAGTTTTTGAAAAATTAATTTTCAAACTCAAAATATTGAAGAAAAATTATGCACGACTTGATCGCACGAACTCTTGTGGTTAAATACTGTATGTAACCCAACATTGAAGATGCATGATTTATATGTTTAAAGAGTAAATATTAAAAAAGTCAAGAACACTAAAAAATTGATTTTTCGTTTGATTTTTTTTTGTTTATAAAATAATGTTTTAAAAATTTTTAAATGCATTATTGTTTAAATTATTGAGAAACATCAGATTGAAAAATTAAAGCAAAATCAAATTAAACAATGGCAAAGATATACGCGAATAACCCAAAAAGAAGACCATTTTCTTAAAAAACGTTGAATACCTAATTCCGTAATGTGATTTTTTGAGAAAAACTTGAAATGCAGTTTTCTTACAATTGACTGTTTTTATTACAGGTACGAAGTTTAATCAAAATCTTTAGAGCCGTTTTCGAGAAAATTTGATGAAACCAAACTATTTGTATGGCAGCTACCCGTTCTAGATGAGCTAAAACAAAAATTCGAATTTTTCCTCTAGGGAATGACATAAAAATGCTCTGTACCAAATTTCATGTAAATCGGTTCACCCGTTTAGGCTCTAGCTCAAATTACAGTGGACGCACAGACGCACAGACCGACGGACGTCATGACGAAACTCACTTTTTGGACTTCTCGATTATCGGAGTGTTAGTTTTGATTATAACGTCGAAATTTTCTTTTTTCACGAAACCAATACTTGCCCTATAGATCAAGTAAAAAATGAAAAAACAAATTTCGAACTAATATTTTAAAAAAAATTACGTAGTTAAGTACTAATTTTGTTTTTAAAATTCAATGCTGTTATTAGTTTTTAGTAAAAAAAAAACAGAAAACCGAATGCTTAAATTTCTTTTACGTTTTGAGAAAATTGAAAATAACTAAATCTACTTTACTACCTACGTAGTGGAAATAGGATCTCTAGAGCAACCTAACCAACGAATTGGAGGCAAATTAAAAGAATTTTATTTCTGTTATTTGCAATTTTCTAAAGAATTAGAAGAGATTTTAGAATCTTGTTTTTGGTGTTTTCTGTTTATAAGAGTGTTGAATATTAAAAGCAAAAATACTACTTAATGATGTAAAATTTTGAACAAAATTAGTTTGAAGAACTTTTTTTAAATTTTGTTTTCAAAATTTTGAAAATTTCCCTCCTGGCTAAAGGGGCACTAATATATCCCCCTCCCATAAAATTTGTTTTTTTTTCTCAACCCGACCTAGACGCTCTAGATTTTTGTTACACTTTATTTTGTCACGTCTGATGCGAATCACCCTGTATAGTAGGTGTTGTATCGTCGACAGAATAAATCAACTCGAAGAAATTCCAGCCGAGAGGCCTTATTTTCGACAACTCCAATTGATGGACTCATTCGGGTCTTCTTTGATACTCTGCTCCACAGCAGCAGTAGCGTCTTCGGTGAGTACTGTACGGATTATTCACTTGAGTAAACGTGTTGCGAAACCGATCCATGGTTGCTCGAATTTATGCTATTTTGCGATTATGTCGACCGAATATGCGCGAATCGAACCATTATTTTGGTAATAAATTTGCACAATTTGCAAACGTTGTTCAGAGGTAAGTCTTTTAATTATGAAATGGCAAACAAAATTGAGCATAAATCCAACTCCTAAAAAAGTATTGCTAGATTAAAAACCACACGTCTAAAAAAAACATCCTTTATAACAGTGAGTATATCTTTAAAAAAAAAAAAAAACTGATTTACTGTGCATTTTTTTTTTCTTGAAGGATCAACCTTAAAAAAATTAGTATTGAGAAAAAAAAATTAATTCCTTGAACCACTTCCTCCCTCTGCTGCTTGAAATTTAGAGTTTACTTTTTAGGAAATTCTTAAGATTCTTCATATTTAGGATCCCCAAAAACAAATCACCTTTGTTGGAATTTTTTGAGGCTACTAAGAAAGTATCCCTATAAAATGCTGCGGGTTTGAAAAGTTTCATGTTGGTCCCGTATTACATATTCAGAAACAGTATCCTTTCCGTCTCTAATGACACTATGGTGATGAGTTTAATGATGATTTTCTACTGTCATCGTTCGTACAGCAAAGCTGTACTTTCTTTCTGTTCTTTCCCTTAAATTATTAAAATTTGGTAAAATGTTTTTTAAGTAAAATAATTTTGTACTAATGTGCGTAGATATTTTTTCTTTCAACTTGGTACTCTGAAACCTATTAAGTTTTATTCTCCTCTCATTTTGAATGGAAAGTTTGAGTACAAGATAAAAGTAGATACTTAATATTCGTGTTTGTATAGGTAAACCTATAGGTACAATGGTGTAATATCGGAAACCGAACAAGAACATTTTCGAACAATAGAGGCTCATAAACAACAAGCTTAACAAATCGTTTTATAAAGTAAGTTACAACTATAGAAGTACAACAAAAAATTCACAGTTCTGCAGACCAAACGATGACCGTTATTATTATTTTTCCTTGAAATAGATGAGCCATCATTTTCCACCAACGAGTGGTTGGTGGGTACGGTGTACGGACCATCATCATCATCATAGACCAACGTTGTGACATAACAAAAACAAAAATATACATCGGTCGTCCAGATATACAACAAAAGACCAGCCGCCAAAGTTTGTACCATCAGGGTATTTATGTCCCCTTAACTCGGCAACCAACCAGCTATAGCGCAGCTACCAACCAACCAACCAACCAACCGACCGACCGACCAACCGACCGATCCCTGTAATGTAAACTTTATTAAAGGTAAACCTAGCGGAAGCCCACATTACACCATATCTAGAGATAAAGTGTCCAGGTCCACGAACCAGCCATCCAGTCACCCCTGTAAAGGACAATTGGCTAGATAGGAGTCGGAAACGGATAACAAATGCTTTGGTATGTTTAATCCTGTTAATATTTTTGTGTTTCTTTGGACATTTTTTTTATTTTTTTTTTTTGTCAACTTTATTCTTTCTTTAGAAAATGACCCTTCATTCAATATTTCACTGTTTTTTATAGCTTTGTTGTGTTTATCTGAGTTTTAAAATCTACCCAAGTTATGGGTGGCGGCAAAGGTCCGGAAGCCCCTTGTCCAACACACATATATTTATAAGAAAACCGATGTCCGTTAAGATATAGGGAAGAAGAAGTAGTATAATAGCTGAACTGAAACACGCCGGGTGTGCTTTACGCTAGCAATTTCTTTCGCACCAAATGACTTGCGAGCAAAATAATCTCTCTGTTCTGTTGTAAACTTAGCTGAATCGCGTTTGAATTGAAAAATATCGATTTCAATAAAAAGATATTACAAAAAAGGATAAATCGTTTTGCTATTTTTTTTCTTCAGTATTTTCTGTTTTTTGGTTCATTTAGCTTTTGATTTATCTTGTTTTCTAGGAAACTTGAAGGTTTTTTTTTTAGAAAAAGTACACAATATTTATTCAACAGTTAACATTTATTTAGTTTTCTCTTTATACAGGATTTATTTATTTATCTATGTTTGGCTTCTGGAGCTGCACTTGTTGATTTATTCATTAACTTTTGTTGGAATGAAATTAAGGGCCAGTTTCACAGTCGACACTTACCGAAATAAGTGGCACTTAAGTTTCCCATATTAGGAATTTAAGCTAAATTTCATAGCTAGCGTAAGTGGAACTTAAGTCACCAACATCGGAGACTTAAGTGCAGTGAACGGTGATATTGGGAATTAATCTTTCACATTCCCCACTTAAGTGTCACTTTTCTGACTGTGAAACTGGCCCTAAGTTTTATAAAAACGAAGTCAAAAAAGTTAAAAGTGAATCAGAAATTCTAAGACAAAAAGAAGCAAATAAATGGACTTTGGGATAATATGAGACAATTTTTTTGATAGTTTTTTAGTTGGCCCAGAACTCCATTAATTCAATTTAATACAAGCTAGTTGTTAATTTAAATTCAAAATTAAGAAACTTATTCTAACTTAACACTAAGAAAAATTTGGATGAATTCGAATTGGAAGGATGATCGATAGGGTGTAGTTTTAGACAGGGCGAACTGAGGTTTAACTGGAAACAGCTGTTGAAGTTCGAAATAAACCACATACATATTTTTATTAGGTACCTACGTTGGAGCCATAAGAGCTTGATTAGACATTTTTCAGATAAGGGGGGAACCTCATAGTCTAAGAGACGATAATAAATTTTGGGAGTGGTACTAGACTAACGTTTCACACTGGAAAGTTCTGAGTTGGTTTAACAAATTATATCATCGATTTGTGTCAGGAAATTGAAGCTCTCGGTCACATACTATAGCTTGGTTAAGGGCGTACGTAGGATTTTGACCATGGGGGTAGGGTAGATAAACTCACATTTAATTTTATAATTGTCGGTCGGTCCAAATGTCCTAGAAGAAAGTAATCCATATTGATGACTCCGGGGAGAGTACGGTAATCTTGGCGCTAGATAACGGTTTTTTGTAGAAGGGTCAAAAACAAGCATTTTTTACTAATACAGGGGGGAGTCTATCTTGCCCCGAATAGGAGGTAGAGGCAATTTTATACAAAAAAAAAAATACTTAAATTGATAAAAAAAATATTAAAATCGATGGCAACACTAACAATGAAGTACTATACCGATTTTGAAAGCCAGAAATCTGTTTTTAATCCTAAATTCAAATTTAATTATTTATGTAAACAGTTTTTGAAAAATTGGTATGCAAACTCAAAATTTTGATAAAAAAATGAAAACAAATAAGTAAGACAATTTTTTTTTCAAAATTGTGAAATGAAGTGTTAAATTGGCTTTTTGTGGTTAATGCGTATATTAATTCTTAATTGAACACAAGAAACCGAAGGGTTTTATGTTTTTTAGTTTTTGAGAAAATTTAAAATTACTAAAACTACTTTTTTATGAGATTTTTGTTTTTTTTTTTTGGTATTTACGGTGATGGAACCAAAACGATAACTACGGCCCCCCAAAATAATAACGGATTTTTATAGAAGGGTAAAATACAAGCATATCTTGGGATCTATCTATCTGTCTATCTCATTCCGTTTAGGCAGAAGGTGCAATTTTCGAAAATTGACTTAAAATAAAAAAAAAAAAGTTTTAAAAACAACGGCAATACTTACAATACAAAATTATAGGTTGTTTTATCATTTGTTTCAACCTAGTTATTTGTGTTAAAAGTTTTTGAAAAAAATACTTTCAAACTCAAAATGTATTAAAACTCCTTTAATGAAATTAGTGCATTCCATTTTTGAGTTAAATGAGACTTGAGACATGCCAATTTATAATAGTTATAACAGTTTGTCGCCATTAAAAGTGGGCGTGCGTTAACGTGCTTTGCGTGACTTGAAAAAAAAACTCTGGGTGCCTGTAGTATACCCACCGATGGAGGTCCCAGGCCCTGCGGGGCTGCATAAACAGTACTTTTATAAAACAAAACTGTTTTAATTGGCATGTCTAGAGCCACTTCCTTTTGAGTTACCACAAATATGCAAAAGAAGGCAATATGTTGAAATTTCATGGTATTCCGACTGTTAGTCAATGTGTTAAAGTTAGAAACGATGCAGTGAAATCAATCCTCGGGAACTAAGTCCACCAAGGGTTTTTAATTCTCACGTAGTAAGAAATAAACACTAAAGCTGAAGTGAACTTATCTTTCATGCAAGGTTTTTGTAGGATTAGGAAGAAGGGGAAAGGGTCCCTACCTGACTTCCATCTCCCCTCCTTTGCTCACGCTCTTGGCGATGGTCATGAATCGACTTCACAGTGGAAATAGATTGATTATAGATAAAATACAGAGACGTGGAGGAGATTTAAGAAATTGTCGAGATCTAGTTCAAAAAGATTAGAATCATGTATCGAGGAAAGAGTCCTGAAAAACTTAGTATCGTCGAAATGGGAATGTTTGATGACCATTTCAATATTTTTAATGATTAGAATGAAAAGAAGAGGACCGAAATAGCTACCTTTGGGGATTCCGTACATAGTTAATAAGGTGCTGATAGAAAGGTTAGATCTTTTATCGAGTTCCTCTCTACTGTGTAAAGGCTGAGAGGATAAAGAATACAAATTTTCAAGAAATGATGACCGTGCTTTCGAATCGCTCCTACAGAATTTATAATGTGGAGTGAGCTGTGTGGCACGTATAAAGAATTTCGGAAGCATGCTGTATTTTTTCAAAGTAGACCTTCAGAACAATCGTAAACAAATTAAACAGACACTCAATATGGAGAGAAATGGTGGCGGAATAACACAGCATATTTAAAGGCGCTTATAAAAATGCTGATGCTCCAAATGCATTTGATAAACAAACAACACAACTCGACCTGTGACGTCAGTGGTTATAAACGGTTGAATGCATAGTGCATACGACTTCTAAGACTGAGCAAAATCTGATATGCGTGAGGGTTCGAATCCTATGGTGTGCATGAAGAAAGTTTTTCATAATAAAATTGGATTAAAGAGCTCAGCACCACTAATAAGGACACTGATGATAGGCGGCTTGGCACCCTCTGTAGTAGCTATAGATATCTCCAGCCAAACAAAAATAAAAGAATTATAAATTGATTCGTCAACAATTGGTGGCAGCACCTTTACGTTGTTGTTCTTGTTCAAAAACTCAATGAAATTGACGGAATAAAGAATTGTCAAGTCTAACAAACTTACATTCTAGCATAAATAGTACAAAAAATAATAATTATATCTAAAAATTACTTTTTGGGGTTTTAGCAAGAAATTCAAAAAACAAATAGTATGCCTGAGGCTGATATTTTTTTTTTTGAAATAAAAGGATGTACCCACCAAATTTGGAGATTTCACGGGATATCAGATTCAGAAAAAAAGGATAAAACAAGGATACAAAAATAATAAACTTCCTCCACAAAAATCATATCCCATTCTTAAAATTTAAAATTTTATTTTAAAAAAAATAGAAAATAATCGTCTTCGATGTGCCGATCGGCGATGTTGTGTCGATGTCGTCTTCGATGTCATTGTCACTAGCACTTTGTTACATCACATATTTCTCTTTCTGAGAGTTTTGTTTTGGCGAAGTTGTGGAATTCAATGCTATGGAAAATGACTCAGGCGTCAGGAACTTTTAACAAAAAGTGTCAATGCGTTCAAAACACATGTCCCTAAAGTTGGTTTTGGCATTTTTTCAATTCGAAATTATTCAAAATAATAAAACTAACCAAAAGAGTTGCGCAGATAAAAACAATAAAGACAATTACAGCTTAGTTAAGCTAACTGTGAACATATATAAGTTTAACCGTCGCACTATTTTATTGATCGTTTTAGCTTTTTCCACTAAATTCAAAACATTTTTCAGAGGCTGAATAAAGGGATATTAAAAGGATAACGCGGGATTTGAGAAGCGTTCACGGGATAAGTTTTTCGAAGTCGGAGAAAGGGATAATCCCGCGAAAAAAGGAATAGATACCAGCATTAAGTATGCCCTTATTTGTCTTAGCTTTTAGTTATTATTGTGATATTTTAATTATTTTCAGCTTTGAATTGTAACAATTATTTAATTTCTTATGCAGATCAATTTTCACACCTTAAATTCCTAAAATTGCCAATAATTATATTGGTCGCCCCTCCTATGAGACGATAGAGATTTATTAAACATTTTTAATTAAATTCAACACTTTCATTCATTCTCATAAAACAATTTTGATATCCTATATTGAAAATGTAACCGTCTTCGCTAGTGATAATATCAACTTTAAAGAGCTCAAGAGAAGACACGACACACCTTCCTCATAGAATCTATCTTTCCGAATAATAATTAAGGTATATTATTGGTTATTGTAGGTATAAGTACAGGGTGTCCGCCGGGAAGGTATACTACTTTATTTGTTTATAATTTTTGATCAAATGAAAGAGAATGAAATTAAGGTATATTTCAAAAACAATCTTAAATACTCTCTGTTTGTCAAATGAGAAAACTTTTCTTTCATCAAGAATTAAAATAGTATGAGATACACTTCAACATAACCCGCAAGCTCACGCCCACTGCTTTTAATATACCTACATTAACCACTTCAGCTCATAATATTTTAAATTGTACCTGTCATAAGATCTGTTCTGGTTTTATATTGAGGAAGTACTTAGAGATACATATATAGACGTACAATTATAATCATGCTCAAAGCAAGGACTCTTCATTGTTCATCATAGGCTCGTTATGGTATAAAGCCATTTTTGAACTGAGATTGGAGTTCATAATTTGCCTGCATGTGCAAATTCTATATTTATCTGAACTCATGTTTAGTATATAAGTTCATTTAAAAACATACACATATCTACATAACGTACGTAGTATATGTCAAAATTTTTTACACATTATGTAGATTTTTTTACTTGCTCTAGGTATTAGTTTCGGGCACACAAAATATTCACGACTGGATCGAACGAACTTGTTCTTGTGCTAGTTAACAACTGGATATTCAGGGTGATTGGCATACGGTGTGACACAAAACTAGAGCGTGTAGGTTGGGTTGAGGCAAAAAATCGTAAAAGAGGGGGGGGGGGGTATATTTTCCCCATTTAGCCACAATTTCAATTTTAGGCAATTTTCTAAAAAAAATTGACTTAAAACAGAAACAAAAATATAAAAAAAAACAACAGTTACACATACAATGCCATGATACACATTTTTGTGAAGCCAAAAATCTCTTCTTTGTTTGTGTTTTTAAATAAAGTTGTCTTAGAGAAAAATGTAATTGAAAAATTAATTTTAAAATTTAAAATTTCGAAAAAAAAAATTGATAAAAATTGTTCCAAATTTTACATTATTAAGTAGTATTTTTTTTTTAATATTCAACGCTTTTATTACTTTTTAGTCAAACACCAACAAAAATTATTTTAAAATTTCATCTTTAGAAAATTGAAAGTATGTAACAGAAACAAAAATTCTCTTAATTAGCCTCCAATTCGTTGCTTATGTTGCTCTTAAGATCCTATTTCCACGTAGGTAGTAAAATAGATTTAGTTATTTTCAACTTTCTCAAAAAGTACATGACATTTAAGCATCTGGGTTTTTGTTTTTGACTAAAAACTACTAAGAGCATTTAATTTTGAAAACAAAATTAGTACTTAATTACGTAAAATTTTGAAAAAAATTAGTTTGAAAATTGTTTTTCCATTTTTTTTTTTTTTTTTTCAAAATTTTGAGTTTTAAAATTAAATTTTCAAAAACTATTCACCACAATAGCTTTATTTAAAAACAAAATAAAAAAAGAGAATTATGGCTTTACAAAAAGGTAAATCATGGCATTATGTGAGTGTAACCGTTGTTTTTTAATAATTTTGTTTCAATTTGTTAGAAAATTGCCCCTCCTGGTTAAACGGGGGGGAATAGACCCCTCCACCCAAGCGTTTTTTTTCTTGTCTCAACCCAACCTACACTCTCTAGCTTTTTGTCCCACCATATGCTTTTTGTACCACCTGTATTGTATAGCCCCACATTGAAGATGCATGATTTTATGATATCATCTGTAACGCGAAAATATTAAAAGAGTGAAAAGACCTTAAAAATTGATTTTTAATCTGATTTTTTTTTTTTTGAAGAAAAAAAAAATAGTTTTTCAAAATTTTTATTATTCTGTGCGTTTTAATTTAAACTAGAGCCTTAACGGCATTTTTATGTGCTTCCCTGAAGGGAAAATTCGAATTTTTGTTTTAGCTCATCTAAAACGAGTAGCTGCCATACGACTATTTTGTTTTTTTTTTTTTTAAATTCCCACGAAAACGGCTCTTACGATTTTGATTAAACTCCATGTGTGTAATAAGCGCATTATTTGTAGGAAAACTGTATTTCAGGTTTTTGGTAAAAAATTCAATTAACGCAACTAGCCATTTCACGTTTTTTGGGAAAAGTGTCTATTATTAGGTTTATTCGCGTTTATCTTATCAATGGTCCTGTACAACCCTTTCTTTAAATTTTAAATATGGAACTTAAGATGAATTTAAAAATTAAAAAAAAAAATGTTTATTTATGTTACTTCCACGGTCCACATTTAGTATCTACTTATCAGCCATAAACGAGTCAATATTTTGAAAGTCTTTATTCTCTTAGTCTGGAAAAAGCACAACATTAATAACTTAAAAGCCTATGACAAAAAAAAGTGCGCACACAAATCTGTCTAGAACCCGCATTAATGCTCATTATTTGTTGGTTGGACTACTAAAGTTCTGATGGAGTCTTAGTTCATCAATTCCAATAAACCGGTTAAACATTTCAAGGACTACAAAAAGTGTTCATGTTTTATTCCCAAAATTAAATATATACATTTATTTTTTATAACTTTGGCTCTATTAGGAAATTAACCAATTTGCTACTCTTCTGTCTTAACTGCCGTATATAGTAGAGTTAACTACTTTCATCACTCTTTGTATAAGCTATGAAGTGCTGAGCTGATGGCTGACTATGAGAGCTTTGAGTCACTTTACAGTTGTTAACCCCTCCATGGAATTCTCCCCGAGGAGATAAAGAAATTAAAATACTTTCGCTAAAAAAAATAAAAAACGCAAAGAAAAATACATTATTAAATTTTTCTGTCACCCCCGAGTCGTATCCTTGCTCAAATATCCCGCACCCTTTGACATGAAGAAAACAATTTTCACTTTATATCGTCCAGGCATTCATGCGCTCAATTTCCTTTTTCTACGAAAAAAAAACAAATAAATAAAATTCCTATGTCTAAGGGCGTAAATCCGAGTTAAAACAAGAAAACAAAAATTCCAGCGAAGGGAATATAACCGGATCGATTTCAATTCACAATGTACACACACACATACATACTTACACACCAAACCCACAACAGCACCAAAATATCAGCGTCGCTGCTGTCAGCCTTTATTTCAATTGCAGGCCAGGCCAGGCAGATATGCACTCTTCCTGCCAGCAGAACCATCATGGGTCCCAACTTCCAGGTCCTGATCCTGATGCTATAGTAACCCAGCGTGAAATCTCGTTGTGTGTTTTTTTTTCCACCAGTCTCTCGAGTTTCTTTCTTTTTTTTCTCATCGATACGGTGTTACAGTCCTCGTATATACACGGGTATAAACATCAAGACTCGACTTCCACACCGCTCCAAAATGTCGACCGACGACGACGTTAATTAAACATGACTTTGGCGTTTTACTTATCATCGTTCCAGGCAGTGTGTTTTGATGATATGGATACTTCACTTAAAATGTGTTTTACAAGACTTCCGAGCATGGGAAAATTGCTTAAATGAAAGTTCCTCGGGGCTGCCGCCATGTGTACTCCTCGATTCTTGAAATTGGGCCTTGCGTAAGCACGAATGAAATTGAAACCGCACATTTATAAAGAATTTTAGCCTTTGATAAATTTCAACGAAATTTTAACGTTTGAATATTTTTTTTTTTTTTAATTTAAATATTAAAGCAAGAAAAATAGCTATTTCAGAAGAAAAAAATTAAAATGTACAAAAATCAACAAAAAAAAGAGAATTCTATTTTAAGGAAGAGAGAATCCCTTATTAAACTAACCAGGTACATATAATATTAAAATTTTACAACAAGTAATAGGTATAAAAGGTAACCTACATAACAGTGGCGTGGAGTCCATCATAGAACTCGATTCGTTCCTACCGTCTTCACTTTTATATATATATATATTTTATTGTAGCCAAAATATCACATTTGTTTTTTTACACCTACTAATATTGCACAATTTACACAGATTGCTATATACACTACCTCACTACTGCCAAGTAATGAAAGTTTCTTTTTTATCAATACATAAAGTTGGTAAAATAGTCTTGAATTGAAGGAAAAGCTACGAATAAAAAACCTTCATTAAACAAAAATAAAAAAGAAAATAAAAGAAGAACAAAATTGTTACTAATTATAATATTCTGTTTGATTAGTATACAGAGAGAAGGGGTGGACACACGGAAAACAAAAGTGGACGAGCATTGCTTGCTCAAAACAGCTTTAACAAAGTCAATACTGAGACATAAATCAGTCTTAATAACTTATAAATACAATTATGATATAAGAATAAATATATGAATAAATATAAATAAATAAATAAAAAAATATGTGAGTGCCAGGACTCACGGTTAAATATGTGTAAACATCAACGTTTGTCCAAGTGCCTGATTTTTGTTACTGAACGTCATCAAAAGAAACATATTGAATAATTAACACTACATTACCTGTATGTAGGCAGTGCTTAAAAAGCTTAGTGTTGAAAGAACGGCAGAGAAATACCCAGTGGGGGTCAACTTTAAGATGACTTCACATTACACATGGTTATTGTTTATGGTAATCACTCTCTGAGCATCGACAAACAACAACTGTCAGCGGAGAGCACTTAAATCGTGGTTTCAATTAAATGACACCGTACCCAAATTCCAAAGGAACTTAATGTTTT
Source organism: Leucozona laternaria (assembly GCA_932273885.2). Classification (NCBI taxonomy): domain Eukaryota; kingdom Metazoa; phylum Arthropoda; class Insecta; order Diptera; family Syrphidae; genus Leucozona; species Leucozona laternaria. Next base: position 28,475,792 of record OW026368.1, on the reverse strand, counting down.
GACTGACAGGGGCCGAATTAAAATATCCAGTTAGAACTGTCAACGAACTTGCAACCCTTATGAAACTCCATCTTTCCATCGAGTAAAACTTACAAAAAGTTCAATCTTAATTTTATACTGAACGAACCTCAAATGAATGTCACTATGAGATAGCCGGCGAATTATATATCTTGAGTTTTTAGAATATTTAGTTGCAGTTGTTGTCAGTGGAAATCACTAAAATCGCAGTTTCAATCGATTGACACCATCAATCGCCTATGGAATTGGACGCTGTGATTTTTAATGATTGTTAACTTTGTGCAAGTACAAAGGTAGCCTATAACTCTGCAATTTGTTCAACCTCAGCTATTTTGTATATCCCAGCCACCTACGTCCCTCGCCTACGTCCCTCGCCTACGTCCCTCGCCTACGTGCCTACAAATTGCAGGAAGAAATTGCATCGTTTAAAAGCAGTATAATGTAAACGTAGAATTTAAGTTCAGATTTGTATCACTGAACGCACCCGATATCCAACCATACCTAAAGCCATTGACCTACCATACCTGCAGTCAATTGTCAATCCCTACAGCTGACTATTATTATTATTTTTGTTTTGATTTTGTTTCCTTTTTAATTACTAGTGTCGCGTCCATTTTGTTCGGGGAATAATTAAAAATTAAAGAAAATAATATAAAAATATAAATGTTAAAATCGTCGGTCGCGCTAAAAACAATTTGCTTTCGTCGTTGGCAAAAACAATTTAAATGAGTGGTCGCGATAAAGTATAATCTAATTGTCGGTCGCGTTAAAATCAATTTGTTTTGGTCGGGGCAAATCAGATTTCGTAACGTAACGTGCTACAACGTAAAGTGCACTACGTAACGTTGCACACGAACGTTCACGTTGTTTTTTCACTCTACCGCCAGCATAAATGTTTACACACCAATAAATAAATAAATAAATAAATAACTAAATATAAACAAACAAAATAAATAAATAGATTAAATGAAAAGATATAAATAAATAAAAATGCATGAATTTTATGTAACAAATTATTTAACAAATAAATGGAACTAAGTAACAAAAAGAAAATATTATATTCAAGAAGCTAGATTTGATACTAAAGCATTGTCGGAAGATATACAAGAAACATTGTATCGCTCGTTTACTTTGGAAATTCTATTAGATATTTACAATTTCAATATTAGCTAATGTGTGCAATTCACTCGTTGAAAAATACCAAGGGAGGTTAAGCATCATTTTTAAAATCTTGTTTCGCGATATTTGAAGTCTGCGAATGTGACTGTTTGCACAATAACCCCAAACAGGTGATCCATAAAACATTATTGCATGGAAAATTGCTTGGAAAATTAAAAGTTTGTTTGCTGTACTCAACTTCGATTTTCGGTTAATGAAAGGGTATAGTATTTTAAGGGCCAGTTTCACAGTCAACACTTACTGGAATAAGTGGCACTTAAGTTTCCCATATTAGGACTTTCGGCTAAGTTTCATAGCCAGAGTAAGTGGAACTTAGGTCACCAACATCGGAGACTTAAGTGCCACTTATTCAGGTAACAGTGAACGGTGATATTGGGAATTAATCTTTCATATTCCCCACTTAAGTGTCACTCGTCTGACTGTGAAACTGGCCCTAATTGTTAGATTTATCTTCTTAATTACTTCTTGCACATGTAGACCGAATGTTAATTTTGTATCCAAATGTACCCCTAGATATTTGGCAGATCTTTGCCAATCAATTCCGACACCATTAACAAATATAATAGAGCTTGGTAAGAAGCAGGCTTTTCTTTTTCGAGTAAAAAAGATAGCCTGGGTCTTAGAAGCATTTATTTTAATTTTCAATCAACAAAATAATCTTGAGTTACATTTAGAGCAGATTGCAGATTAGTTCCTAAAGTGGAAGCAATTGAAACTGTAGAAAATATACAAGTATCGTCAGCAAAAATAACTGTCTCGCAATTTTGTAGTCTAGGAAAGTCGTGAGTAAAAACATTGTAGAGAATCGGCCCAAGAACCGAGCCCTGGGGAACACCAGTAACACAAGTAAACATTTCAGATATGAAGTTGTTGACAGACACAATACACTTTCTTGAAGACAAAAATGACTTAATAATTTTTATTAAGTACAAGGAAAAATTCAACACATACATTTTATGCAGAAGTCCGTCATGCCAAACGGAATTGAAGGCTTTTTCTACGTCAAGCAATATCATACCCGTGCTTTTTCCAATCTGAAAGTTTCTTTTGATATGGTTAGAAATACGATGTACTTGATGAGTAGTACTATGAAATAGACGGAAGCCAAATTGTTCTGGATACAAAATATTATTCGTTTCAATGTACGCTTTTTTTTATAATTTTTTCAAAACACTTGCTTAGGGAACTAAGTAGACTTATTGGTCTGTAGTGAGCAGGATTGCTGGCAGTCTTGCTAGGTTTTAAAATAGGAATAACTTTTGCAGTTTTCCATTCTGTTGGGAAATAACCAAGCTGAAGACAAGAATTGAACGGCAACTGTACAAATTTTAAACCTGACTTTGGAAGATGTTTTTTATGTTGTCAAATCCTGCAGACATTCGTGGTTTTAAAGTAAACAAAACATCTTTTATATCTTCAGCTGTGACGAAGTCTATTTCATCCTACCTTCTACCTACCTTCAATGGGGGAATATGGGAATTGCATTTTTTAATTACTTTTACTAGATTCCAAAAGGGTTTGCTTGCTTTCTCCAATCCTAACAATTTTTGATTCCAGGAAGTATTTCTAAACGTCGCAAAACTATCCTTGATTAAAGCGTTTAGAACCTTCATTTTCGTTAAATAAAAACAATTTCTTGTTGTTATCCACCTGGTTCTGTAACTGTTCCTTATCTTAATTAGTTTTAGTAAATAATTGGGCAGCTTATTTGTGCTACAAAGTTTAATTTTCTTTTTTGGAACTGAATGTTCGATGCTTTCAAATATTGCAGATGTAAAAGATTCGAGAGCTTAATCAGTTTGAAATTGATTCAAATCTTCATTGAAAATGTCAGGGAAGTTTCTCAATTTTGTCTTCTCTTTTAAAATTTCTATTAAACATCATAAAATTGCTAAAAATTCAAATTATACATTTTTACACCCATAATTTGTATCATTTATGTAGCCTATTGTTTTCCTTTAATTTTGAAGATCCGGGCATCATCAGAACTTAAGTTAAAGGCTTGTAATTCGAACCATATCACTTTTACTCGAAGATTTTGACCAAAATAACAAGAAATAAGACGAAAAAAAGGCCGTCATATTCCGTCCTATTATTTTAATGTCTGTTGAAAATAGAGGGGTTAAAAACAATGAAAAGGAAAAAAGGGATGTATGTATTCAGTATAAGACGGTAAAATGCGTGTTATTTCTTCATCACAGAGCGATTGTAGAACAAAAAGACGTTTGAGGAGAGAATTTGGCTGGATGGCAATAGACTTTAGCTTACATTTGCCTCGACTTGTGTCGTTTGGATCGGTTTCATGTGTTTGTTTGTCTTCAGATTCTTTTTGAAAGGAATAACACGCTTTTAAACGTCTTTTATTTAAAGTTACTCTGCTAAAAAAAAAGAGGTATGGTACCAGTAATAAGCTTATAACTTGAGTTCTGGCGGTTGGATTTTTGATATTGAGATCTTAAAATCACGGTAAAACTATATTTAAAGTTATTAAAAGCCAAAAACTAAACTCCTTATTTTCGTACCACAGATTTTTCGTCCTAACACTCTCGCAAAATAATCTCATTACAAGTACAGATATTAATGATCCAAGGGAAAATGATACAGGTATGTATAGTTTTATGGGGTTCTAAAAATGTTAATTGAAAAATAATAAAAGAATCTTCAAGATTTCATTAAAACATGCAATCCTAATAACGGAAGGAATTTGGATTAAGCCACAAATTAGTGACGGATCAAGAACTTGTTGATTTTGTTAATTTTGTATGATAAAATGACACTAAATTTTCCCTAAACTCTTGCATAATTTGGATTTTATGAAAGGCTTCTTTAGAAAGTATACTTTTTCTTTGCTTTAGGCTTACTGCAGATTCAAATCTGTATAATTTTTGGAGATTAGGTTAGGTAGAAGGGCTGACAGTAGATCTTGTTACCTTACTTAGAGCTATGTGGATCCGTTGTGATACCCTAGGAAATTGTATCCCACTTAATGTAAAAACCTATGTGTTCTGTGAGCAGTCAAGACATTTAGAAGCGTTGCCGAAGTTCAGAAGGCCGAAATTCTAGAAAGATCCTTAAAGTCATAAAAAAAATTATTTCCTAGGTGTTTCTTTCTTAAGTGACAGAGTGCTGGGCAGTGACAAAGAAAGTGTAAGGTATCCTATTGGAGACTTGAACTTTACTTTTTCGATCTTAATGTAGAGAACAGATGTCTCTATAAATACATGAATCTTTTGTTTCAGGTACAGGGTATTAGCTAAGTCTCTAAAGGTTGCTCGTTTTTTTCGACTACATAAGTACTCGCTGCATAAGTACTTTTATGCAAAGCCAAATTTGAAATACTTTAGAATACCAACAATTAATCAAGATAAGATAACTAAACTTATGCCCTATCAATTATTTTTAACCTGTTTACAAAGTCTTTGACTGAGATTACTCGAACTCTGTCGTATCGTTACTTTTCCTTCTTTATATTCCAATTGTTCCAATGAATTAGCTAGCTGTATTCAGCGTTCTCAATTAGCTGAAATTACAGTAGATCTATACTGCACTGTTTTCGAAAAATAAATCTATTGCCCTTTAATCAAATTTACTGCAATTTTTGTTTTACGAAAAACAAAATTTCAATAAATAATCCATAACATAATTTTTCAATTCTGTCATTGAATACAGTCATTCTCTTTCTTCATGAAACCCAGCCTTTAATTTATGCATACAGCTTTCGGCTTTGTTTGGATAACAATAATTGACCGCTGTCAAAGCAAATCTGTCAACGCAATGTTGTTATTTATTTGAGTTTTTTTTTGATTATGAGAAAAAGGGATTTTCTTGGTTAGATTTTTAAAACTACTGAAGCGTTTTTTTTTTTAATGACAGAGTCGACGACGTTGAGGGCCAAGAAATTTCAAGACTTAATTTATCAAAATTTGTTTCTGGAAAATATAAATCTACTGCAAAAACATTGAATCTACTGCATTTTTTTTGCAAATCTACTTCGAAAAATTTTTCAATAAAATTGCAACCCTGGTTGCATTCATCCCCTGAAACAATTTAACAGAAATACTTGCGCTTCCAGTAATCAGTTTATCTTTGAGTCCCATTTTGGAAGTTCTTTCAAGTACAGAGATTCTTCCTTCAACCGTACTACACGAATGTGGAATGCTTATAACATCACTCTGTTTTTCACTCTCATCCAAGCTTCTGCAATCTTTTGATATCAAACCTTAACACATTGGCTTTTATTTTTGATATTCATACAAAGTGGTTAAAATCAATCTGTGAGTTTGACATAAATAAAAAAAAAACTTTAGTTAAAAGAGGTAAATCCTTAATGACTTACAGAGGTCGTTTAATTTATGTTCCTTCCAGCCAAAAAGTTTTTTTCTTAATGACCTGGCTTTTACTCACAAAACTACCTACCTATGTACCTATTTTTTATCTCAAGAAGTCAATTTATTAAAGGTTCGTTCTATCCTCTTCATTTTAGGTGATAAAAGAAATTCATTTTTGAACCTCCATTCCTCATTGACCTCAATCGATTACACTAAATCACACCTTTACTCTTGTAGATACTTTATACATACCTAACAACATATAGATACACATGCCATGTGGCCGGTTCAATCTCTTTTCTCTCGAATCGATATAGGTAGATAAATCTTAGCCTCTCTAATAATAACAGAGAAAAACAAATCACCTAAACTGCAGCACAAAAGGCAACAACATATTCATTTAAATCCCTACAATCAATTTGTGTGACACAAAACTAATCGAATTTCTCCTATTGTGACCACGAATATGTGCCGTTTGAAAGGAGGATGTTAGAAGTTAGGTATAGCCTTTTGCTCTATGAACTTCATTCTTCGCTTCATTATCCTTTGCTGCCGCCGCCGTCGCTACGCCACCGCTGGCTGCCACACCACTTTACCCGGCCTCCACCCGTCACTTATAGGTTTACGTATACCTACATGTAGAGGTATCGAATTGCAAATTGTATCTATCGATCTGGGTAATCTGGGTGTTCAACTACAATTACACAACACAGTAGCTCTAGCCTCTATAGCAGCATCACAGGAAACATCATGTGGCAAGTGTATCAGATTGTAATCAAAATGTCAGGCAATTTCTAGAGACAATAGACAAACAGGATACAAAATGTCCACAATGGGAACTAGTCAGTACAGTACCCTAAAGCTCCATATACTTTACCAGGATTGTAAATAAAATGTTAAAAAGCAACAAATAAATCCTGAAAAGGCAGTCCTTGTTGAAGGCGATTCAGGGGGAGGCGCAAGAGGATGAAGGACTGGCCGTTTTTTTTTGTGAGGATTTTTCTGTGCTTTCGCGCTTGAAAGGGATTGTAGCATTAGATAAAAATAATGAATTTCTGTTTTAATCAGACCAGACAATCGACTCAATCATTTTGTAATAGGAAGAACACCTGTATATAGGTTTAGGTATAAGGTGGATAAGATATGATTAAGAAGAGGCGATGTTATAGACAAGAATATAAGTAAAGGATGACTTTGTTAATACTTTGCGGCCTACGTTATATCCTTTTACGTCCAGAGATCGATTGAAACTAAGTATAGGAACTGTTAGTAAGGAAACCAAGAATAAATCACCAAATTCGAGTTGGAATATCCGCTATTTCGGTTTGAGGTTTTTTTTGTTGTTTATGCCTTAATTCTTCACGCAAATAGAATAAACTAATAACTGAACTGGGAATTGGCGGGACTCTGCACCCAAATTTAAAGTATTGATTTAGTAATATCTGCTTCCATAGACTTTAGATAACTGGAGTCAAGCCAACTATCTCAGTCGACTTACCTATAACAATATTCGAAAGTATAGAAGAAATATTATTACATGTTTAACCAATAAGAAATCACTATCCAAATATTTATACTGCCCGAATTCCATACAGTTCTACTTATTGTTGTGAGCTCAATATCCAATTGAAAAAATGGCGTCCACCATTTTTCAAATTTATGTCTTTCAGATCTTTTTTTTTCATAATTTTTTCCTTATAGACTTTTCAGAGCTTTGTATTTTCAGAATTTTGTCTTTTTATAACTGTGTGTTTCAGAACTTTGTTATTCTTAACTTAGAGCTTTTAGAACTTTGTACTTTCAGAACATTATTTTTGGGATGTAGAGGATGTGATATTTGTTTAGTAACTGGCCTCATAAACCAGACGCCGGAGCCTCGTGTAATCTTTAATCTTCCGCTTTACTGCCTTACGAACACAATGGAGACGAAGCTGCAACTGGAACTGCAGCCGAAACAGCTGTTGAATACACACAAATACAATGTTACAAACACATCGCAACGTAGCTACAGTCGGACCTGGAAGAGTTCACCAATTTTAAATTTTTCACGTACAGCACCCTTGACGTTTCAAAATGTCGGATCAACCCGATTGCCAATTTGTGTTGCGAAGATAATTACAAATTAAAAGAAAAAAATATGAACGACTTGATCGCACGAGCTTGCTCTTGTATAGTTAACAACTGTGTGTAACGGTAACCACATATTTAAGTTGCATGATGTATACCTTTTACCAGAAAATATTAAAAGTGTCAAAAGTACCCACTAAAAAATTATTAAGGAGCACCACATTGCAAAATTATAACAAAATCGGTCAAACTATTGAAAATAAATACTTGAATAACCCAAAAATAAGACCATATTCTTAAAAAAAAACGTGGAATACCTAATTCCACAGACGCACACACCGACGGATGGCATGACGAAACCCACTTTTTTGGACTTCTCGACTATCGTAGTGTTAGTTTTGATTACAACCCACATTTCTTTTTCTTTTACATGAAACCAATACTTGCCCTATAGAGCAAGTAAAAAGAAGAATATTTCCTGATTCGTTACAAAATTTTAAATCCTTCTTAGTGGGCCTTAGATCTTGTGTGATATTATTTATTTTTTGAAGAAGCATGACGAAGAACGTAACAACGTTCGAAACGTAGTGTATTAAAAAAAAAATACAAATATCAAACAAAAGCCCACTAAGAAGATTTATTTATTTATGATTTATTTACCCGGCTTCGCACGGGTAGACAAGCCAAAGCTTCGCATACAAATTACAAAAGAAATATTATTTTTTGACTTTTTGTAATCGAATACCTACTACTTTCTATGTTTTAACCAACTTTACGTTATGCTAAATTTGTAAAAAATATGATCTTCTAAGTCCAACCTTTATTGCTTTCCCAACACAGAAAGAATTTTCAAATTCGAAAACCACTGTTTTAACTTTAATCCATTTCACTTAATAAATAGCATTTTTTTTTAAAATAGCCTTTCATACACAAACAGAATTTTTGAAATCGGATATCATTTTTCGTGTTTACCCCCTTTCACCCTATGAAAAAACTAATTTCAGGAAAAAACATATCCCTAAAGCCAAGCGATTTCCTAAGAAGAACATTTCAAACAGAAAAATTATTTATTAAATCAGATATTTTTTATTTGTACCCCATTTCACCCTACAAATACCAAATTAAAAAAAAATATCCTTGAAGCCATTTCTTAATAATAACCTTTTGAATGCACATAGAGTTTTTTTTCAATCGTATACGTGTTTTGCATTTTACCCTATTTCACACTACAAAGTGAATTTTTCCGATATATTATAATAGTTATTCTGCTATTTGGGGCAGAGACAAATCCAACAAATCAGAGGTCAGATTAAGATAAAAATTTACAAAGCTATGGAAAAATCGTTCGAGTTCAAATGATTATTTCCAATTAGTACAGACAGATAGTGCCATTAAAATTAAATGAACTTGAGAAAAACTTTTTGAACAGTCGAGTCGTGTTGAAAAATTATAGGATTGCGAATGTGGATTAAGCGTTTTTCTAGAAATATTTTATAAGAACCTTTTTGTGATATATTTAAAATCACACACACACAATTTGAGTTCCCATTGACCCAGCGAAAATTTAATTCTGCAAAATTTTTATTTGAATTTCGAATGACAAATATCCAACTCAATAATAAATCCAACAATTTGTCTAAAATTACGAAACCCTTTAGTGAAAATGTCCACTAACTGATAGTATTGCGTTCGCACACTTCTGTCTCTGCAGTTTGTCAATAAACAACCAAAGGACACACACAAAGGATATATTAATGCAATTTCCACAAAACTAAAACTGAAAATTCTAATTTAATTCAATTTGCTCTCTATACCTGAAATATGCACCTACCCTACATATCTATACCAATAACCACACACTTCCGGGAGATCATTTTAAGGGTCATTCGCTCCCCAAATGTGGTGTTTTCCAAATCGGCAATTCCAAAATACGAAGTCCTTTTTATGGACGGAGCCCAATTCAGTTGTCGCGTCGCCGACACACGAAACACGACACACGATGACGACACGGCCACACCGCAGCCGCTTTATCCAATGTTTGCATGCAAACCTACATATAGTGAGGTAGATGATATTAACGTATGCTACAAGGATACCTAGAATTACATACACACAGACACTTACATATCCAATTTCGGTGTGGTTTCCTGTTTAATTAAACGGTATAATTAAGCTGCTCGCTACGATGTGTCACTGGCTAATGCCAATTGCTTTGTAATGTCCTTATGATGCAAAGGGGAGGTCATCAGGCTCAGGAAGGTATGCTTAAAGCTTGTAGCATCCTATATCTACTTGTTCTAGATATCAAATTGGATATGTATCTGTAAAAAACAAAAGTTTGATCCGTCCTGGTAATGGGAGTTCTTTCGGTTGATGGACATGTTCTCGTAATTTATGGTGAGAAAAGTTGTTGATTGTGTGGCCTGGCAAGAACAATATACCTTTCATATATGGGAAATGGCAGCATTATTGTAGGTATAGAGGAGTTTGGCAAATAGCTATCTATGGGAATTTGTAGAAGGATTTAATTGGAAAATTCCATTCGGTTGAGTTATGTGGCCTATTCCGAATATTAACAAAAGTTCGGCTTAAGTGAAAAATAAAATTTAACAAGAAGCATTTATATGTGATTTCAGAAGCTATTATATATGTACATATGTACGTTTGGCGTATAGTAGGCGTTAAGTATAATATTCAGGGAGATATAGATAGACGCTGGAAACATTTAATGTAGAAATAGCAACCTATACCTTAAGATTCGCTTTTATGACTTCTGATTTGTTGGATTCGTCTCCAACCCGAATAGCAGAATAACTATTAATATATCGGAAAAATTTGCTTTGTAGGGTGAAATGGGATAAAATGGAAAAGGTGTAGGTATCCGATTGAAAAAAAACTCTACCTGCGTTTAGAATGTTCTTCTTAGGAAATGAAGGATTTTTTTTAAATTTTGCTATTTGTAGGGTGAAATGGGGTAAAAATAAAAAACTGTCCCATTTAAAAAATTCTTTTTGTGTTTGAAAAGTTATTTTGGGTTGATGCACTCAGGAAATTTTATTTTTAAAAATTGGTATTTATAGGGTGAAAGGGAGTAAAAACGAAAAGTGGTATCCGATTTCAAAAATTCTGTTTGTGTTTGAAAGGCTATGCACCATTGTGGGTATGTGATGCATTTAGTTGAAAAAAATTAATTTTCTCAAATAACTGTTGTTGATGCTACCTGTCATAGAACCTTTTTTTCGACTTTCTCGTTACCACCTTTACTGATTACGATCAAAATTTCAATACAGGAAGTTCTTTTTAATTGAAATTATACTCAATTGGAATAATAATATCATCGTTACATATTTCTTCAAAAATGAAGCCGGTCATAATGTTATAATCAATGGGGAACGCTGTAGAGCCATGATTTATGACTTTTTCGTGCCTGAATTGGAGGATGTTGATGTGGACGATCTTTGGTTCCAACAAAACGGCGCTACATGCCATACAGCCAACGAAACAATCAATTTATTGAAGGAAACTATTGGTGAGCGCATTATCTCGCGTCGTGGGCCTATGGCGTGGCCTCCAACATCGTGCGATTTAACACCGCTGGACTATTTTTTGTTGAGTTATGTAAAATCTCTTGTCTACGCAGATAAGCCCGAGACGATTTACGACTTGGAAGAGAATATTCAGCACGTTATTGCTGACATACGGCCCCAATTGCTGCAAAAAGTGGTCGAAAATTGGGCCTCTCGTCTGGAATTATTCGAGCCAGCCGCGGTGGCCACTTGCACGAAATTATTTTTAAAACACAATGGCAAACCCTCATTTTTATAATTAAGCTAAATTCTTGGCCATAACAATACATTATAAGCGTTTTATTTCTTCTTGAAAACAACACGTCTTAAAAAAACACCCTTTATAACACTTTTTCGAAATTAAAATAAATAAAATGCCAACGATAAAAAAATGTGTGACCACAGATTCAGATTGTTCAGAAGTTTAATTAAAATCATTACTGTCAGCTTTTGAGAGACGCTTAAGTCGAGATTTTATGGAAATAAAATTCCAATTTCGAAAAACACCTAGATACCCCAGATGGTTGCTGGAAAAATAAAGATTTCAACTTTAATTCGAATTTTAAATTGTCTTAATCTGCTAAAATTTAAAATTTAAAAAAGATTTTCTTCAATTAACATGTGTATATGAAGGTCATCAAGGTTAAGAATTCACATCTAAAGTCCTAGAAAAATATCAGAAAAAGGGAAACAAAAAATAGAAAACAATTTTGGCACTTCTTACACAGCTTAATTCGTCCATGTTATATAAATGTCATCCTGTTCTTATTTTACTCGAGTCTCAGCTTCAGTCAGTTGTAGCAAAATGTGATTAATTCTATCCTGTGAAAACAATAGGATAAAAGACACTTTTCTAAAGGCGGGAGGGAGTAGTGTGAGAAATATATTACATCTTTACTTCCACCATGCCCTCGGGGAGTGCTTATAACGAAGGACAATCTCAGAAATATTGCGTCAAAGGAGAATAAGTAAATAACATCAAATGCCAACGCATGTAAGCTTCCATGAAATTGCGCCATAGTCACAATTACTTCGGTAATTATCAACTAAGACGAAGGAATTTGGTGGTGGCGAAGGCCAAGTGTCATTCCTTTATCCAGGATTCATTTTATGCTTAATTCTCAATCATTTATCATCGTTTTTTCTTTTTTTTTTGTTCTTCTTTTGTTTCTTAATTATTAAAGAAATTTCTATGGGGAAATCTTAGGTATATGTATGTATGTGTAATGGGAGGAAAAAAAACCTTTATGAATATTTCATCCAGAAAAATCATTTGGTTTATGATCAATTCATAAACAAAAGTGTCTTATGTGTCACGCCGCGCCACGCCGGCCGCATCGCCTGTGGCAAGGATTATCTCTATATACTGTTACGTTAGTAAATTAATTTCTTTATTACAAGAGAGATGATTACAAAAGACTTATTTGGATCAGTAATACAAACATAGAAATATTATTTTGTTTGTTCTTCAAAATTTAACTAAGCATGAAATTCATCAATCAATGATATTAATTTAAATTTTAATGAAATGAAAGGTATTCTTAGAATTAATTAATTTTGCTAAGCTCTAGGTATAGGTATGGGAAGAGGATAAGTGCGGATAAGTCTCCTGGCGTGTAAGAAAATACTATATACTTATACCTTCCGTGACCTTTGATCTGTGAATTTTCCTGAACATCGACCTAAGCGTAACTGGCTTCAGGCTTCTTATTAAGCACGTTTATTTAAGTATTGCACGTGTAATTTGTTGGAATTGATGTTTTATAACATTTGCCAGTCTAAAAAAAATGTTTAAAAATAAACTGAAGTTCCACCATGCTTTGTATGGTTTAAAAATCATTTATGACAGGGTTGAAAAATAAAAATGCAATCTTTTGTGAATACAAATCATTCATTGCATTCCCAAAAGATTGCATTCAATTGAATACTATAAAATTAATGGAGGAAAACTGATTATAATTTGTTTGATGTTAAAGTAATGGTGATTGCATAGCTTGAAGTCGGAGTCTCTAAGTGAAATCAATGAATGCACTCTTTTAATTGAATTCAATGAATGATTTTTAAAGAGTGCATTCACAAAAGATATAATTCTTGGGCTAATGTTTTTTTTTTTTAAATATTATCCAGATGATATATTCAAATTTGTTTCGGACTTAAAATATAGGTACCGACTTTATAAAACTCAACCGCAAAATTTATTAATGTAATTACATTAAGCATCGAGAAATGTAAAAATATTATATTAAATAAACAGATCTATGCCAAGACACTTAACAGATTATTAAACGTGGAGAAGACATCCAGCTTACCACTACTAGACAGAATAATCCATTCAACTTTGAAGATGATTGACAAAATTTCTGCCAGCATGGTGAATTATTTAATTAAAAGTCCATCAGAAAGAGGTATTCGAATTGAAGTCCGACAATGTTGCTGCGCGAAGGTATTATTTTACTGCAAAATATCTCGTATGGCAATCAGTGTTGCCAATCCAATTTAACTCAATTTCATTGAGCCGTTTGCTGGAAATGAAATAAAAATCCAGCCAACTGTTTTTTTATTTTTTACTGGATGAAAGAATTAGATAAAGGGTGTTTTTTTTAGACGTGTGGTTTTTAAGAAGAAATTAAACACATATAATTTAATGTTATGGCCAAGAATTTAACTTTATTATAAAGATAAGGGCTTGTCATTATATTTTAAAAAAGATTTTGGGCAAGTGGCCACCGCGGCTGGCTCGAATAAATTCCAGCCGATGGCCCCAATTTTCGATCACTTTTTGCAGCAGTTGGGGCCGTATGTCAGCAATAACGCGCCGAATATTCTCTTCCAAGGCGTCAATCGTCTCGGGCTTATCTGCGTAGACAAGAGATTTTACATAATTCAACAAAAAATAGTCCAGCGGTGTTAAGTCCCACGATCTTGGAGTCCACGCCACAGGCCCACGCCGCGAGATAATGCGCTCACCAAAAGTTTCCTTCAATAAATTGATTGTTTCGTTGGCTGTATGGCATGTAGCGGCGCCGTCTTGTTGGAACCAAAGGTCGTCCACATCAACATCCTCCAATTCAGGCACGAAAAAGTCTTTGATCATGGCTTTATAGCGTTCCCCATTGACTGTAACATTATGGTCGGCTTCATTTTTGAAGAAATATAGACCGGTGATTTCTCTGCCCATAGAGCACACCAAACATTGACTTTTTGAAGATGTAACAGCCGGCGTCTCAACATTAGCTTGTGGATTATGATCACTCCAAATACGACAATTTTGCTTATTAATGTACCCATTCAACCAAAAATGAGCTTCATTGCTGAACAAAATTTTCTTATGAAAATCGGGATTAACAACGATCTCGTTTCGAGCCCATTTTGAACTATTTTCAAAGTAAGTCTATTTATTATGAAACTGAGCATAAATCAAGTGACAGCTGTCAAAAAGACCAACTCCGAAAAAAAGTATTGCCAGATTAAAATCCAGACGTCTAAAAAAAACACCCTTTATTATTCAACATGCTTATTTACATAAAAGAAAATTAATTTTAAAATACACGTCAATTTAAGCGTAAACAAAGTTTAATCTGTTATACTGCAGTTAAATCAACGAACTCTCTGACAATCACAGTTGGCGAAAAAGACAAGCAGTCAAAGTGCCAGTGACAGATACTTAATACTTAATTTTGTTTTGAACTATGCTGCTGGTTGTCCTTAAATTGTCTGCATTAGCGATTAAAGTTTAAAAAATAATATACATGACTGGGTCGCACAAGCATGCTGTTATGTGCGATCACACACTCTTGTCCTAAAGTCTGAAATAAATTAGTTATGGGAGCTTATATTTTATCCACTTACCAAAAACATAGTTCAGTTAAAGGTAATGTTATGTGAGTATAAAAAATGAACAATTTAGTCCCGTATTGCACATAGACATGCATGGAAATTTGTTTTATATCAACAAAATTAGGAATAAATTGATAAAAATACTTCTGAAACTGTTTTAAAACCAACGCTATGCACATAATCTGATTTTCTTATCCCAATTTATGAGAATTTAAAAAAAAAAAATCGAAGGAGTCGTTTCTGATCAAAATAAGATTTTCCTTAATAGTTTCTAAAAATTTGTACAGGAGCTATCGTTATATTTGGTTATAAGAATACTTTTTGTGTAAAATTTTCCAGATAATATCAGAAAACTACTTTTTTTTAATATAGAGTTTTCAAAAACAAAGAATTTCAAACTTTTTTAAATTTTTTTTGAAAATTTTGGTACGCCGCCGTATTATTTAATATCAGTGTTTAACCATTTTTGACAAAAGCGAAAATTAAAAAAAATGATAATTTGGCAGGTGCCATTAATGACCATTTTTCGAAACCAATTTTTTAATAAAAAACAGCCTATACCTACTAAATTTTACGTTTTTGCCAGTATTAAACGTGTTTAAAGGGTGAACACTTTCCCAACTGCTGCATTGATATGTATTTTTTTTACATAATGCCCTATTAAACACCATTCAAACATGTTACATAATTTTAGATATATTTTATTTATACTCGTATAAGAGAGTTATTTAAAAAAAAACAGTGGGAAAATATGACAAATCTAAGGAACTTCAAATTAGTAGTTTTACTTCTGAAGATTTAGAATAGCCTTATTCTTATTTCCCAGGCCAAATTTTTTTTAGGTCTAGGTATATGTATAACACTAGTGACATTTTTAATGAAACCAAGGTGACAACTGTTGCGAAATAACCATAATAACATGACCAGCATTCATTTGAAATGAGGAAATTTAGATTTTTCTGTAAAGGAAGAAAAGAACAGGTTCCAATATTTAACCATGTGGGACCTCACAAATAATGGAAAGGAAATTTAATAAGTTACTCTGACTGAGACAATTTGATTTCTATTACAGATATACGATTGCAATACATTCAAAAAAGGAGAAAATTATGGTAGAACATCCTGAGCTTAATTTGCACAAATTATGGTGATCTAAGGTTAAGAAAGCCTAAGAAAAATCAAGAAATTATATTTGATGTTAATAAGAAAGAATATCCCAAGAGTCGAGCTATTAAAAACAGTTGAAGTTAACTTGTAGCTAGTATAGTAGTATTAGAATCTAGAATTGGGCTGTAAAATAAAATAAAATAATTTGTTAAATCGAATGAAGAAATCTCGAATCTTAAAGGGCATATGTCAAAGTGGGTTAGTGTAAGCAGAGGTAAATGTAAACAAGACTCATAATTCATACAAATAATATCCGCTATAACGCACACATAGAGTAAAATAACGGACACATGCACGTTTATTCAAAAGCATTATTAAAGCCATTCGCGTGTATACTCAATTATTTGTAACTTGAATTTTTTTGTGAGAGGTTTTTGTTTTTAAGTATTTACAAGTCAGAAGGCATCAAGAAATAATATTTTTATTTGAATAAGTTTAATGGATAAACCTCACTTTTTAAATATTTTTTAGTTAAAGAATTTAATTTGTGTTCTTTTTATATTTAAACATTTATAAATTTATAAACCATACTCTTGCTTTCCTTGGTTTGCATTAGCTCCATAAAATATTTAAATGTGTGTAAATGTCAAACTAAATTGGGGGTAATTGTAAACATAATATTTAAGTTGAAAATTAAAATTGGTTTAAAATTGAACTGTGTTGTTTTAACTAATTTTTTGCGCAATACATTTCATTCCGAAATATCCTCTGAAGTTACTATTAATACTCATTGGATAACGTTGCCAAAGCAAGCTATGCTAAGACCTGAGACCTGAGAAAAACAAAAACATGACCTTTCAAACCGTTTGTCTACCATCGAATGGTTTGCCCTGAAATGAGGAAGATTTTCGAAACCCATTATACGTTGTTAATAAAAACTTAGAGCCTTATATATTAACAGCGATACAGGATTTTATGTATAAGATCCATCAAAACGTTAGAACATGTAAAGGGTGTTTTTTTTTACAGGAATAGAACTTTAAGTTGGCAACACTATTTTAACTGGTGGCCATTTTGTCAGCTGTCAAATGATTTATTTTTAGTTTAATTTGGCATTTTAACATGAATAGACTGACGCCTGAACAACGCTTCCAAATTGTGGACAAATGGGACCAAAACAAGATTGCCATTGATCCCAATTTTCATAAGCGATGAAGCTCACTTTTGGTTGAATATGGATACGTCAATAAAAAAACTGCCATATTTGGAGTGATGATAACCCTCAAGTGTATGTTGAGACACCGTTACATCCACAAAAACTAACTGTTTAGTGTGCTTTATGGTTTGCTGGAATAATTGGTCCGTGGCCAGAACGTTACAGTCAATGGTGACCTTTATAGAGCCATGATTATGATTACTGACTTTTTCGTTCATCAATTGAACAACCATTATGTGCAGGACCTGCGGTTTCAACAAGACGGCGCAACATGTCACACAGCTCGTGCCACAAGTGATTTATTGAAGGAAACGTTTGGTAACCGCATAGTTTCACGTTACGGACCCGTGAATTGGTCTCCAAGATCGTGCGATTTAACGCCGCTTGAATATTTTCTGTGAGGATATGTGAAGTCACTAGTCTACGCTGATAAGCCTGAAACGATTGACAACTTGAATGACAGCATTCACCGTGTTATTGCCGATATACGGCAACAAATGTTGGAAAATTTCATCAAAAATTGGACCTCCAGATTAGACTACGTCCGAGCCAGCCGTGGCGATCATATGCCATAAATCATATTTGAATTATAATGCCAGAAAATAATCTTTCGAAAAAAGTAAATTTCATGTCAATTTAAGAAAATCGTCTTTGTTTTATTCCATTTCAAAGTTTTATACCTCTAAAAAAAAAAACCCTTTAAATATAGGATGGATCAACAACAAAGTAATCAAATAAATTCATACATATAATTTTTTTGTTTAGCAATTATTGCGTTGTCGGGTTTCTTTTTTAAGTACACATTGACAAATAAACCCAATCCACCATAATGAGGGAAAATACGCCCCTTATTCTCATACAATTCTTATACCGTTTTGGCCCAACCTTTCGATGCCTTTTATGCAAAACCACTCTGTATTCAAAATATAGTCAAATAAAAGTAGGTATTACCTATGCCCGATGGATGAAACATTGACAAAGTAAATTGCGCCAGCTTATTAAGGTTATCATCGGTCTCTTAATGATGCCAGACTCGACTCACAAAACATACACATAATATACATTGTTTTTAAGGAAAAGTACTTCAACTCAAAAATGTCAATGATGTCTCTCGAAGAGCGAATGAATTATTAAAAACTTCTCCAGACTATAAAACACAGAAATGTGGTCTCATTTGATAAATTAGTCTATCCTTCCAAGCAGAAGTGTTACTCTAAAACATTAACGAACCCTAGTTACAACTATTTCCCTAAGCCATCCAATTAATTGAAAACTAAATTTGAATCTTAAAATAAATTCGTAGATTTCATTGTGTGAATTTATTTCAGTTATTAAAATGCTATTGACCCGCTCCCGCTCCCTGACTACCCTCTGTGACTGTGATGGAAATGCATATACCTATAAGTATAATTCCAATGATATTTTTGAAAAGTTCGTCCTTAAACGAAGCATTTCTATCAAATTGTTTTCTTTTCGTTGCAATAATTTCTCAGACAAAAAGTTCCTTGCAATCGCAGTGTCTGTGCGGTGCATATATTCATTTTTACGACATGCATTTCCACCATGCAAAACATTCTATACCCAACATAAATATACATATTCTTGATATAAACGTTTAGGTACATACCTACCTCCTTGTCCTAGCGTATATTTATAACCCGAACAAGTTCATAGCAATTAAATTTAATGTGCTTACTACACTCTGGAGGAAAACAGAGCCATTCATTGTATTCAGCTCATTCATCTGGACCAACAAGCGCATACCAAGAGATGGCAGCGAGAGAATCCGTAATAATTTTGCGAACATTTTTGGAATATGACCAATAAACGCCCTCGAACCCAAGCTGCAAGCAAAGGATATATACGCCACCATCAGGACATTTCCAAGTACCTTTTTTTAATAGAGGTTTACATATACATATATGAAGACTGTACAGAACACTCACTTGGACACGAATCAATTGCATCCACCGTTTAACTAGAGAAATATGCCCATTGACTAGCTGGAGCTGAATGATGCCAAAATCGAAGGAGGACCATGCAAAAAAAAAAAACAAAGCAAATTGCAAGGACGAATGTTTAAGAGCACAATTCTACTGTCAGTGCCATTCCTGCTGGTTATGGTGAATTTAGTGCTCCTCGAGCGAACATTTCACAGTCACTTGGCTGCACGCGGGCACCCTGTTTGTGACTCCTGCGTCAAATCGGAGGTCTCCAGTGGATAAGATAATAAATAGTAGTAGCGGCTTTATCTCCATCCATTGAGTAAATAAATAGTTACACAGAGTGGCATTGAATACGAATGACAGATTTTAAGCTCCCACACACACCTTGAGAGTTTTTATACTACATTTTATGACCTTTATTTGGGATAATCATAGTGTTGCCATATTTAATTAAATTAAAAATATCATAAGCTTTGCAGAATTACCTATTATTGAAAAAAATAAGAAAAGAAATGCATTTTCTTAGTACCTGTTTATATGGGGTTTTTAATACTTTTTCAAATGTTCTCGTAAACTGGTTTAACGATTTTGATTAAACTCATTACCTGTATAAAGGTAATGGTCAAAGTGAATTTAAGTAAATCTAGGTTTCCGTTTTTTGCTGATGCGAGAAAATGCTAGGGCGTATGAAAGGGAGGGATCTAGGTAGGTAGATAGGTAGAGATGGCGGCCCAGAGCAATCTCGCTCCGTGACCCAATTAGCGCTAGAGCCCGCCGTTTTGATACCATAACTCGTGTTGACCTATTGGTTGAAAGTGGTTTTATTGGAGGGGTTTGCGAACAAACCCTCTTAGGGATCCTTAGACACTCTTATTCAACTTTCCAAATGACTTCCCTCTCATTCTGTTTTCTGTTTCCTTCTCCTGATGGTCCCCACACCTACAGTAGAAAGTTTCGTACAGGATGCCTAGCTTCGCCGCATGTTCTCCTACGGGCCAGTGACCAGAACATGTCGCTACAACCCTGGCTATGTCTCGCCTGGGCCTATATATCAGGTCAGTTGTTCTAGATTTATTATATGTAGATGGGCCATATCTTTCTGGAAATGAAGCAGTTTGTCAAACTTTCCCACCTGCGATTGGATTCCGTAAGAAAAATTGAATTTGGAGCCAATATACCGGACCGGGGTAAGGCAAAGTGTATGACGGTCCCTGCCAAGGCTTCCGAAAGACTTCGTTAGTGACTGGTTTACCCCCCAGCCTTCCATTTCTTCGGCACGGATTATGAAAATCGCTCACACCATATCTGAAAATTAGGACTTTGTATCTATGGTCCACTCGCATTACTGAGAGTTGAACTATTGAGGAGTAAAGGAACACCCCAGTAATTCGACCTGACATTAGCTGATCACCATCTTGACAACGTACAAGATAAAACTATGGTGATCATTACCGCCCCGGCACCCGCTAGGTGGGTTTGATACGAGGATTTTTGCCGGGCAGGGAGGGATCTATCTCCCCCTTTTTAGGCGGGAGGGCAATTTTCCAAAATAATCAACTTGAAATAAAAAAAAAAATCATTAAAAACTACGGCAACACTTACAACGTTATAATACTTATTTTTAAATAAAATTGATTTAGTTTTTGAAAAATTAATTTTGACCAAAATACTTTGATCAAACTCATTTTTTTGAATATTTTTTCATATTTAACTAAAACATTTTGGTTTAGAAATAGAATGGATTTCTGGCACATTATTGTCATGACACTGTCAGAGTTGCCGTTGTCTTATAATCAGGGACGTAGACTCTATAAATGCGATTTTTGTTTGTCCCAAACTCAACCTAACCGCCCTAGCCTTTTCGCCATCTTCTGAAAAATACCCTGTATAGAAAGCTTAAATCAGTTTTTTTCAACCCTCAAACACTTGTAGGGATTCCGCCATCTTGATTTAAAGAGCAGCTAAATTAAAATGAAAAAGTTTCGCTGTATCCAATTTTCTTTTTTAATCGTTAAATATTTGCTCCTGGCATCTCTGTGTCACCAATGACAGATCCATTTTTTCAATAGCGCATGGATCAGGGAAGTTTACCAATGTTCATCTATACATAAATGCGACAGTAAATGAAGAGATTTTAATTAATTCACTTGCCATTGTAAATTTAAATGAATTGAGGGTGTCCCCCAAAACGGTTAGTTGGGAGTTGCGTGTTGAAATAATAACGGTCGATGGGGACACAAAAGCAGCAGTAGGTACATACCTATACCTACTGAGAGTAATGTTGGCAGTCTGTTCAGCTTGATTAAACATCAAATGTTAATTTTATTCCGGAGCATTACTTGGGCAAATGAAAATAAGATGAAATCTCAAGTCATTTAGAAAAGGTTGGCAGAAAGAATCTGTCTGACCAAGAAGGCATACCTACACACATAGACATACGTATAGTATAAAAACATACATAGAGAGAAGATTGACATGACATGATGATGGGTTTACGAAACGAAGCGTATAGTTTAAACAATTATATTTATTTGCGGATTAATAAATTGTTGGTATAGACACATCTTCGACTAGAAGGTCTGTCATTGACAGGATGAGAAACGGGTTAGGCACTGATGGAATGAAGGCAATTAACTTCGACAAGCAATTTAACTAATTATCACACTTTTGCAGTTAGCGTCAGTCATTGAAGGAAATGTCGCTTATGAATATTCAAAATGGTATATTTTGAATAAACGTTTATCTATACTAAAAGAAGCGGAAGCTTTTATTTCATTGACATTTTTGTATTAAAATTTGGAAAGCCATTCATTAGGGGTATTGAATAACTTAAAATAGATATTAGGTCGGTAGGTATAGGTACCTTTGATGTCAAAGATTTGAATTTTATGGTTTTGCGTTTTCTTGGTGATTTATATACAACAATCCTTACTTTGGCTCAGAAGAATAGAAAAGAAAATACTTCATAGACAGAAAAAAGGTGTAGTAGAAAGCGTCAGAGAGCGAACGTTGGAAGCTAAATAAGAAGGGAGATGAGGAAAACCTTATCACCGAGCCTCATTAGAATTGAATGCTCCAGCAACACAAGAAAAAGATGACATTTTCTGCCATCACCAAGAATAAAAGAGGTGCAGACGGCTACCCTAAGGTACAAATTTAACAATAGTGTCTTGTACAATTTACAGGGTGCATACTATCCCATATAATGTCACTAAAACGACTTTAAAAATAATAATTCATGGTTAAATTCACACGAAAATATTTTGATAGAACTGTGGTTGATT
The DNA here is from genome assembly GCA_932273885.2 of Leucozona laternaria. NCBI lineage: Eukaryota > Metazoa > Arthropoda > Insecta > Diptera > Syrphidae > Leucozona > Leucozona laternaria. The sequence continues at coordinate 28,453,244 of OW026368.1, read as the reverse complement.
TAAGAAGATGCCATGTTATTTCAATATGAAATTCTTGTTAACAAAAAATTTTGATTTCAATATGTATACCGTATTGACTTAACATTTCATATAGTTATTTTTACAATTTTTTTCCTGATGATAACCTGGTTTTGAGTTTATTTAGAGCTGTGGTCGATCATTTAAATATATTATCCTATTGATGTTCTATAATTGTATGTATCTATGTATGTATATTAAAAAGCCAGTGTATATTAAAAGAAACTTAGTATAACCTGAAACCAGTGTGGATTTTACAGTATGTCAGCTTATATATCAAATCAAACAACCAGATAATCTTGTTGATGTTGCATCCTATATGAAATATTCAATGAGCTTCGCGCGGCTTGAAAAAAAAATATTATAGCCCGAAGTATACCCACCGGTGGAGGGATCTGGCCTACGAAACAACAATAGATAATAAACAAAACCGTATTAAATATTGTCTTGCCTAGAGTCATTTGCACTTCCAAAATACAAACAGTTTTCCAGTTCTAGGTTAGCAATGAATGACCAATAATGTGTTTTAAAGGAGAGTTGAAATTACACTGTCAAAGTAAGATTTATCCTGTTTATCATGCAGGCTTTACAATGCTGCAGGTTAAATAAAACAAGGAGTCAGGTAAGCTATACATGTGTAAACAGGTAGGCATTTGTTAAAATTACAACTCGCCGGATTAATTCATCCTTGTTTCTGAGCAAACTTAACATGGCTCAAGATTTAATTAAAGATGCAGTCATGCAATCAAATGTTATCAGCTTATAATAGTAGGCCAAGTTAATTTATCTATATTTTCGGGTTGATTTAACAGGATTATTAACTTTTAGCTAACAATGTGTCAGGCATATTAAGCAATTAATTTGTGTTAATTCAACACGACAACTGTAAAATCTTGTATCTTGTTAAATATTTAACATGATCAACCGTGTTGAAAAATATCAACCTGATAAATGGTTAATTTCTGGTTGATTTTATCTGATATATTATCCTCCTTTAGTGCATAGGTCTGCTGAAACTCAATAAAGGCTAGGGAGAGTACTAAATACCATCAATATACAGGGTGTCTCGCATACAATGCGACAAAAGGCTAGGTTGTATAGAGGTTGGGTAAAGATAAGAAACAAAGACACAAAGGCAACACTTACAATGTCATACGATATCCTTCTATGATACAAAACTATGATAGCATCTAACTGATGAGCCTTACTCTCGTATCTGGTTCTGGACGAAACGCATTTGGACTAAAGGTCTCAAAAAAGTTTCAATATTAAAATGGCAATATTAGGGCCAGTTTCACAGTCAGAAAAGTGGTACTTAAGTGGGCAATGTGAAAGATTAAGGTACAATATCGCAGTGCACACTTACGTAAATAAATGGCACTTAAGTCTCCGATGTTGAAGACTTAAGTTTAACTTACGCTGGCTATGAAACTTAGCCTAAGGTCCTAATATGGGAAACTTAAGTGCCATACTTATTCCGGTATGGGTTGACTGTGAAACTGGTCCTTAGTATTCAAGAAAAACGTCAATAAATGTATTAAATTTTATGGGAATATCTACGAACATAATCGAACATTTTGAATTTGTTTCTGAAATTCATACTTTGTCAACATTTTTTCATTTGAACGTTTGACTTTGGATCGAATTTGATATATTTTTTAACTAAGTCTAACTTACGATTTTTGGAAGCTTAACATTATTTTTCTGCAGGCCTTTTTTTCAAAGTGACAAAGTTATTTAATTATAAATGAAGTGGCTCCACTGTCTCTTGACTCTTTTCAGCATTAAACGTTACGATGTTGAATATAGTTATAAACCTTTAATAACACAACATACAAAAAATATTATTTGACTCCTATAAGGAGCCACGAAAATACATAATTACAAACTTCCTTTAAACTTGTATGCGTTCATATAAGTAGGTTTTTCCTTTTTTAAGCTTCTCTGAACAACAAGTAATTTTTCAAGGTGTTAACTTCACTCAATTAACCATAATCGCAGTTAAACGTTTCATTAAATTTTATTATTATCTTCGTTTTTATGATTTTTCTCACTGCCGTTATTACATGTAGGTGTAGGTACCTACCTACCCATCTATAGTTGGATTCATTTTCTTAATACCTCATATAAAATATTAACACTTTTTATTTCATCGTTAAAAGGAATTTATGTTTGAACCCAGATGAGTGTTTAAAGTGCTTAAAATTATTTTATATGGATAAGCCAATTAAAATGGCAATTATGTATCATATTAAGGGCTATACTCTTCATTTAGATATGTTTGGAATTGATTATGGTTTATCATGAAAAAAAAACATTAGGCAAGGCATGTTGGTACACCGAAGAATACTTTATCATTCTCCAATGGAAACATCAAACCAAAGATGTTTTTAATCAGCAACAAAAATGATCTATTAGAATCTTTTCATACAAACGTCGTTGATTAAAAAACTTGCAGTTCAACAAATACAACATTATTGGTTCTTCCTATACATTTTCCAAATCAATTCATCTCTTCTTTTATAGAAAAAAAAACTCTTTCATATAATCCAATATTGATACGGGAAGGAAGACCAACTATTTTAAAAGATTGATTCAAAATCCAGTGTAGTCATTTTTTTTCGAATAAAAATAATAATAAAATCATTTTCAGTCACGCTCAACGTGCTGAGAAAAATAAATAATGTACCAGTACCTACCTACCTCCACATAAATAAATAAAAATAAAAAAAAATACAAAACAGAAACCAAAATAAATTTGTCATTTTAAATTGAAAATTCACCGAACGAAGCACAAGATGTCATTGTTCTCGTTTTGGGATTCAATTCAGTTTGTGAGACTTTAATACTCTTCATTCAATTCAATTGGGTTGATACACTTCATCGATGAGAAGTGATTTTGAATTTGTATTGAACTAGCAGAACCTTTCAAAAAATATCGGCTGAGAACCACTTGTTTTTTTTTTCTTATTTTCTCAACGGTAGGTAAAAGTTTTGTGTACTATTTATATAAATGGTTATATTGAGTTGTAAAAAATCCGGGTTTGACAAACTCCGAAATTGTCAAAAATGCTCCGTTTATTATGGTTTATTGTCTAAGATGATACAAAATACATTTAAAGTATTTAGGGCCAGTTTAATAGTAGACACTTAGGGCCAGTTTCATAGTCAGAAAAGTGACACTTAAGTGGGGAATGTGAAAGATTAATTTCTAATATCAAAGTGCATTGTTAACTGAATAAGTGGCACTTAAGTCTCCGATATTGGTGACTTAAGTTCCACTTACGCTGGCTATGAAATTTAGCTTAAATTCCTAATATAGTAAACTTAAGTGCCACTTATTCTGGTAAGTGTCGACTGTGAAACTGGCCCTTACCGGAATAAGTGTCACATAAGTTTTCCATATTAGGACTTTAGGTTTAGTTTCATAGCCAGCGTAAGTGGAACTTAAGTCACCAACAACTTAGACTTAACTAAAACTTATTCATCAGGTAAGTATGCACTGTGATATTGCGCTTAATCTTTCACAATGCCCACTTAAGTGCCAGTGTGCCACTTTTATGACTGTGAAATTGGCCCTTAATCTTCTCTAAACAAGTAAACCAGTGCGCTATCATTATTTCAATAGAATGATGAAGAATCTCCGTAATATAGAATCAAGTTGAGTACTCGTATCCTACATCCATAGCAGTGGTAATCAAAAATCATTACCAAACCTAAGTAACCTAAGAAGATTTGGGAAAAGTATATTCCATTTGCAACTCGAACTGTTAAAAATAGTTCTTATAATGTATGTTCGTATTCTGTTATGAGCTTTTTGCTTTCCAGTCGAGGTTTTTCTCGCCAGAGCTCCAGCCTCACCAGGGTTGTCCTAAAAAAAAACGAAACTCTAGATTGAAAAGGGCTTTAAAACCTTATTGCAAAATCTTTATTTCCTTTAAATAACTCTTAGGCTTATAACAAATGATAATTTAATTTACGGACGGTCTTCAGTCTGCAGCCTGGTATTAGGGTCGGGCGACCGAGTGATGCACTTGTTCCGGTTTATGGGTATCCTGGTAATGGGTATCTGGTTTATGGATCTCAGTCTTGTTTCCGGATTTCGGGAATGGTATCAGGTGACTTTGAAACCTGGAAAAGAGTCTGGTACTACACCACCTGTTGGCACTATTCAGCAGATACTAGGCCTCTTCTGGTGATCGACACAGCAGGCTTTCGCTCTGGTTGATCAGCAGGTACTATGCCCTTGGAGGAACTATTCAGAAGGTCTCTTCTGGTTATTGACACATGTACTGAAGACCTTGGTGGTAATTGGGATGTTAAGCTCCAAACTAAGACTTCTTACAACTGGTGGTGAGGAAAACTTTGTAAGAAAAATAGCTGGACAATCTCGTCTACCTATATGCTTTCGCAATGAAGCCCCTTAGCACTGGTCAGTGGAAGTTTCAAGAAAGTAAATATTCTAAATGGCTGAACCGAAACTATACTCACTCTCACATGCATTCGATTTCTGAAATAGAACTCTGAATATGACCTGAGTAAGTCGTGATGTTTTTCGCAAGTAGTGAATGTCAATTATATTATGATGAATGAAAATAATAAAAGCTTTTCGGTGCTGTCACATGTCTGTGGTGAATATGAATTGTATTATGATGTAATACAATCCTCGCTTGCTGATAACTGATAATGAATATACGCTTATATAAAATGGTAGAGGCAGCTACGCGATGATTATTCTCTAATAACATTGGTTGTTAAAAAAAGGTAGTGAAGCATGGCACGCTTTGTTACAATATCTAAAAAACAGTTCAATAATATAAAACAACAATACGTGGGGTTATTGGGAAAAGTCACTAAGTACACTTTTGGTCGATTTCAATCTGAGTGTGCAAAGTTGTAGGTTTCGATCACATCTACCGATGCATGAAATCATTGAGTGCACAGATGCAACACAAATTAAATTAAACGTCAACAATGATTTCATTAAGTCCTTAAAGTTCTGAATTTATAGATGGAAAAATCATTAATTTACTTAGTGAGTTTTCACATTGAAAAAAATTTAAAAGAAAGCGGCAAAATTCAGTAACTATGTTACTTAGTGACTTTTTGCACTCGATTAATTGACCAAGTGGTATAAACATAACGAACTAAATTCTCGGTAAAGGGCCGGTTTCAGCGATTAGGAAAACGCATGAGGAAAAAATGTTATTTTGGATAATTGAATTTGTTAACTTATAACTTGACAAATGAAAATGATACGAATCTATGAGGAATCACTTGAAATAACTTTTTCTAAACAAAAAATTGCTTTGGGGCAAATATTTTTTCTTAAAAAACCATTTATTAATTTTCCTTTTCCTTATGAAAATTCTGTCCGAAAAACGATTCATGATCGCTATAAACGGCCCCTAAGATTTCTTTACTTTCGACTCATATTTTCGTAATGTTTTGGTGTCAAAAGAAAGAATTGGAAAAACAGAGTTGTTAAAACGGATAATCAACTATCGCGTTCCTGAGTTGTCAAAAACCCGTAGCACAGAAGGAAGGAGAAATTCATTCATGAGAAAGAACGTTATTGGAAAATCCGACTATGAATTCTATCGCCCACCTGAATTTCCGAAAACCCGCAATTCGACGGCAAAAGGGGAAGTTTCGAAATAGGGTCTGTCATAAAAATATGGATTGATGAGTTATAATGGGTGATTTTGTAAGAGGTTTAGAACTTTAAAAAAAAAAAAACACAAAAAATTCGAAAAAATGAATGAAATATTTATTTGAATCGATAGTTTGAACCTTGCAATTTAATGTTTAAAGATAATTTCATGCTAATGTTGACCGCGGCTGCGTCTCAGGTAGCCCATCCGCTGAGTCCAATTTTGGCATACTCTTTCACACATATCGGCCGGTATCTCAAGAATGAATGCATGGATGTTGGCTTCCAGTGCGTCAATCGAAGCGGGCTTGTCCCTATAGACATTAGCCTTGACATACCCCCACAAAAAATAATCTAATGGTGTCAAATCGCACGATCTAGGCGGCCAATTGACCGGCCCGAAACGTGAAATTAACTGTTCACCAAACTCGCCTCGCAATTGCACCATTGTTTCGCGTGCTGTGTGGCATGTGGCACCGTCTTGTTGAAACCACATATCATGCAAGTCAAGAACTTCCATTTCGGGCAAAAAAAAGTTTGTTATCATCGCTCGGTAGCGTTCACCATTGACAGTAACGCTGCGATTCGCATCATCTTTGAAGAAACAGGCCCAATAATGCCGCCGGCCCATAAACCGCACCAAACAGTGGCTTTTTCGGGATGCATTGGTAGCTGTTGCAATGCTTCTGGCTGATCTTCACTCCAAATGCGGCAATTTTGCTTATTTACGTACCCATTCAACCAAAAATGAGCCTCATCGCTGAACACAAGCAGCGCGCGATGAACATTTCGAACCGAGCACGAATTTTGATAGTAAAATTCAATAATTTGCAAGCGTTGTTCATTTGTAAGACAATCCATGGTTAAATTGCAAACCAAACTGAAGCTGTTTGACAGTGACACAAGGTACTAAACACACGTCAGCTGTCGAAACCAGTGTTGCCAAAACCAAACCAGCTTGAAAATCACCCGTTATTAGCCATTGAATCATTTATCATTATTTTCTGTTTTGACGCAGGAAGGATGTCAACCCTTATCATGTAAAGCAATTAAAATACAGTGGTTTTAAGGATCTAAAAGGTCTGTCAAGAAAATTATAACAAAAAGATGAAAACGGAGATAAATAAAAATGCTAAAACTTTCAAAAGCTTTGCCATATGTGATGGCATAGACCTATGATTCTGATGAAAAAAATTACAAGATCATACAGTCAACAACAAGAGGTCAGCCTATTTAAATAACTAAAGAGAAAATCATGCCTAGCTATAAAGGGTTCCAATCCTCGAATAAACAAAGGACCTACTGAAGCTTCAAGCAAAAGAGATTTCATAACGGAACCTGGACTTGAAGACAACGACGAAGAATACACGAAAGCATATATATCTACTGTCTTTAAATTAAAGACTCAACAAAAATTAATAAATATATTTTTATACCGAATATTTTTCAGTTTGCTTTTACTTACTGTCGGTTTTCCCACTTAATAGGTCTACGATTCGATGAAAAATAGCGTGCAAAAAGTCACTGAGTGCAGAGTAGTTACCATTTTGTGTTTTTATTTTTATTGTTAAATAAAATTTATAATTCTATTTTATTAGGTAGTTAACACAGTAATAATAAAAAAAAACAAAAGTTTTAAATTAGAATCGCTAATTTAGTTGTTGCAAAGTAATTAGTTGAATTTATGTATCGAGGCACCCTGTATTCATTTAATTATTTTATACCAATTAATGATTAATGAAATGTCACAATGCCATATGTATCTATTAATTTCGAGGTGTCAAGTACACAATATTAAAGTTGAAGTAACCTTTGTGAGAAGATCATCTGGCCTGAGTTTTTTACATAATTATAATATTTAAAGTCCTTTACTTATTTTCCATCATCGAAACTTATTTCATTATAATTTCGCTTAAACGTTAGTATTTTTTAAGGCAGTTGCAAATTTAAAAATTGAATATCTGAAAACCAGTCAAATGCTGCTTAATGAGTTTTCGCAATAAACCTACGAATAGCTGAACTACGAATATATTCTAATAAAATACCATAGCAACTAAAGTATACAGCTTATCGTAAGCCTGGATGTTTATCAGGTCTTATTTTCGTTACATTTCATTAGACTGGATGGAATATGAATTTAAGTTAAGAACATAAGCATATTGTGGTTTAAAATTAAAGTCAATTTAATTTTTCTCTAATTAACAAAATGATTTCATGTCACTCAGCTCGTATATGTAAGTATATAGAATGTAGATAGAAATATATCATATTCCAATGTTATTAAAACTTATTTGTGATTTAATGTCAACACTGAGTATAATTAATTACAAATTAAAACTCAATTTTCTTTGCATTCTTTACTCTTCTGCTTTTTGTTTTGTTTTAATATTTTTTTTTGCTCGTTATTTTCAACAATACACTTCACAGGTTCCTATCCAAAGCCATTCCCTGAGGGATATACGTACAAAAGTATTAATTCCCCCCTTCACTCACCATCAGTCATCACTTGGGTTATTTATATTAATAAATCCCTTCCATTGTTGGTGTTCAAAAATGCATACATCGACATAGTAGCTATACAAAAAAAAATGTCCTTTTACAAAAATTGTACAAACTGTAGTGGATGTGTTCGTGTTGTAGTTGAAATGGAGTGTTGGGAAATATTTCTGGACACAATAAAACTCGTTACTCGATTTATCTTTTGTCCCAGTTAAGTGCATTGCTTATCCTAGAAAGGACGAACGGTCGGACTATGTTTTTTTAATGCATTCTCTTTTATTAAAATCTACTACAATAAAGGTGGTTCGAGGGATCACTTAAAATTTTTAACTACTTTATGTTTCAGTGTTGGAGTTATCTATGTATCTACCTGCTTAATCAATATTTTCATTATCTAGTTGAGTAGAAATACCTGTCAGAAGCCAACAAATTATTCATCAGAATATTTTTTTTTTTTTTCAAATTTTTCATATTTACCCATGCTATCTCTTAAAAAAAATTAAAATAAAGTCTATGGAATTAAGAACAAATCAAGCATTACTAATAACGGGTGATTTTTTAGCTGGTTTGGTTTTGGTAACACTGGTTTTGACAGCTGACGTGTGTTTAGTACCTTGTGTCACTGTCAAACAGCTTCAGTTTGGTTTGCAATTTAACCATGGATCGTCTTACAAATGAAGAACGCTTTCAAATTATTGAATTTTACTATCAAAATTCGTGCTCGGTTCGAAATGTTCATCGCGCGCTGCTTGTGTTCAGCGATGAGGCTCATTTTTGGTTGAATGGGTACGTAAATAAGCAAAATTGCCGCATTTGGAGTGAAGATCAGCCAGAAGCATTGCAACAGCTACCAATGCATCCCGAAAAAGCCACTGTTTGGTGCGGTTTATGGGCCGGCGGCATTATTGGGCCTATTTCTTCAAAGATGATGCGAATCGCAGCGTTACTGTCAATGGTGAACGCTACCGAGCTATGATAACAAACTTTTTTTTGCCCGAAATGGAAGTTCTTGACTTGCATGATATGTGGTTTCAACAAGACGGTGCCACATGCCACACAGCACGCGAAACAATGGCGCAATTGCGAGGCGAGTTTGGTGAACAGTTAATTTCACGTTTCGGGCCGGTCAATTGGCCGCCTAGATCGTGCGATTTGACACCATTAGATTATTTTTTGTGGGGGTATGTCAAGGCTAATGTCTATAGGGACAAGCCCGCTTCGATTGACGCACTGGAAGCCAACATCCATGCATTCATTCGTGAGATACCGGCCGATATGTGTGAAAGAGTATGCCAAAATTGGACTCAGCGGATGGGCTACCTGAGACGCAGCCGCGGTCAACATTTGCATGAAATTATCTTTAAAGATTAAATTGCAAGGTTCAAGCTATCGATTCAAATAAATATTTCATTCATTTTTTCGAATTTTTTGTGTTTTTTTTTAAAAAAAAGTTCTAAACCTCTTAAAAAATCACCCATTATTTCAGAAGGCTTTACGATTTATGAGTTTTCTTGTTTCAAAATAAAGAGCGTTTTAAGAAATATGTGTCACTCAATCTATAGAAAAACATTTTTTAGCATCGAGACAGTACTTTATGGGTAGTTTAAATATAAGTTTTCGACCATCAATAATTTGCAGGGTTTCCACCATATAAATTGAAAAAGTTTTTCGGTTTTTTTTCTTAACGGATGGATGTATGATTTTCACTCGTGCTTGACTAAAAAGAGGGTCGTAAGTTTAACTATTAATTCGGAAAAATCTAAAAACATTTAAAAGTAAAAAAAACACAAAAAAGTAGACGTTTAAGCAATAATCTATAAAGGTATAGAAAAATGGATCGTGGTGTGTACGGATGATTAAAACTTGAAAACGGCTACACCAAACTGGATACTCCCTTGTGCGGGGTTGTTTGTAAATGCTACGCAAAGGTTTAGGAAAAAAGAAAAGTTGGAAATTCTAAAAATGTGGAACTGTAGGCGCACATTTTGTTTTTCAGTTCAATTCAATTACCGTTCATCAGATGGCGCTGTAGGCGGTGAGGAATTGGCTTTGGGATAATCTTTTCCAACTTTCGTTATTTGTAGGGTAAGCATAGAAAAAATATCCGCTTTAAGAAATTCATTTAATGCTTGAAAGGTTGTTTTTTAGTAGATGGCCTTATAGATTTTATTTTCAGAAAATTAGCATTTAAATAGGGTGAAATGGGATAAGAAAGAAAAGTGGCATCTGATTTCAAAAATTCTTTTTGTGTTGGGAAAGTAATATAGGTAAGCAAAGCTTAGGTTTTTCTACCCGGCCAGCTTGTTTGTAATAAATCAGAATGATTTTCGATTGTATTGCATTTAATATTTTTGTGAAAGGTTAGGTATACAAGAATATTTTAGAATTCTTTGAGGAATTTTTCAAGAGGGTTGCCATCATCCAAAATTAAAATATACTTCTTTGTACTTCTCGATCATCGGAATGCCAATTGCGTGTAAATATACAAATTTTCGGTAAAAAAACAAAAAGCAACAGTATGAATTTCGTCGAACTAAAAACAAACTTGACACTTGAGTGATGATGTCAAGATTTTAAGGAAAATGACGGTGGCGTTTACAGTTCACCCCAAATGAGGAATATTTAACAATTTTTAAATCAAGTAAAAATCGATTAAAGGAAAACAATTTAAGTTATATTTGGCAAAAAATTAAAATAGTGTTACTTGCGCACCTAGAAAACTAAATAAAGGGTTTTCCAATAAGAGGTGTTATTTTGAATAGCCCGCTATTTCGGTAGCTGTCACTTTTGAAGCTGTCATTTTTTGACATTTGACAAGTAGAAACTACGCCATTAATAAAAATGAAACGATACACGCTTCAACAACGCATTGAAATTATTAAAATTCACTATAAAAATGGTGAAAATTTGGCAGAGACGGTTCGTAAAACTTAAACATTTTTGGGTCGTCGTGAAGCACCTTGTCGGACCGCAATACAGAAATTGGTGGACAAATTCGAGCTGTTGGGACATGTTGTGATGTGAAGAGTAAAACCCGTGCACGTCGCTCAAGAACAACTGAGAATATTGCTGTTGTAGCCCAAAGTGTTGAAGAAAACCCAGGTTTGTCCATTCCTCGTCGTTCTTTGGAATTAGGCATTCCACAAACGTCATTACACTGTATTTTGCATAAAGACTTGGGTCTTAAGGCTTATAAAGTTCAGTTAACACAAGAACTCAAGCCGGCTGATCATCAACAACGTCTTGTCTTTGCTGATTGGGTCCTTGAAATGCATGAAAATGATCCGGAATTTCATCGAAAAATCATCTTGACTGATGAAGCCCATTTCCACCTCGGATGCTACGTCAACAAGCAAAACTGTCCCATCTGGGGCTCGGAAAACCCAAGAGTTATTGTTGAAAAGCCTCTCCATCCTCAACGCGTGACTGTTTGGTGCGGTTTATGGTCCGGCGGGGTCATTGGACCTTACTTTTTCGAAAATGAGGCTGGAGCAACAGTTACGGTCAATGGATTGCGCTATCGAGAGATGATTAATGATTTTTTATGGCCGGAATTGGATGGTATTGATCTGGACAACGTTTACTTTCAACAAGACGGCGCTACGTGCCACACAAGCAATGAAACCATCGATCTTTTACGGGAAAAGTTTCCGGACCGTGTTATCTCTCGAAGAGGTGATCACAATTGGCCACCGAGATCTTGTGATTTAACACCTTGCGACTTCTTCCTTTGGGGCCACGTGAAAGATAAGGTCTACGCCAACAGCCCAGCGTCGATTCAAGACCTCAAAGATGGAATTCGTGAGGCTATCGAGGACATAGGGCAGCCACTTTGCGATTTGGTTATGGAAAATTTCATGAAAAGGATATGGTCCTGTAAGCGTGGTCGTTGCGGTCATTTGGCTGATGTTGTGTTTCATTATTAACGGAATACCTTTCTCTTTATAATGAAATAAACATCCGATCATTTATCTCAAAAAATGCCATTTTTCTTTGAATATCAAAATAACACCTCTTATTGGAAAACCCTTTAGTACAGAATTCAGTACAAAAGTAAGCATTTTTTCAACCGTGGGTCGTATAAAAGCGATAAATAGAATATAATAGAGAACTCGGAAACGAAAAACATATAAGATGGTGTGGGTTATTTCAAAATGGGCAAATCAAATCCAATTGTGTAACTCCGATTTGCACACGTTTGTTATAAATATATATTTATTACACTAGATATTACCTTAATATGTGTATAAACCATTTATACCATTAGAATTGTGTCAGAAACCAAAGAGCTAAAAATGAATAAAATTGTGAATTAAAGGCATTATTTCATAATTTAAGACCTAAGTTATTTATGTGAATTGGATGAAGATATATAATATCCATATATACTCCATAGGTACCTATTGCAATATCTATAATATGTTCAAATTGCTCATCTTGGGATGTAATGGTGAAACTTTATGATAAATGGATTCAGACGGCAGATATTATGTGTGTATAGAGAGTCTTACTAGGTTTACCATACTATCTATAACTATGTTCATCAGTTTAACAAACCCCTCATTCCTCATCACTAAATAATCTTATTTTTCTTTAGCTAGAGCCTGATTTCAAAGGACTTTTTTGATATGATGGACGGGACATGTCTGCCCATATTGCTATCATTCCTGAGGTTGAATTTAAGAATCAGTTATTTATAACGTGTATAAGAGAACGTGCGTCGGTCGGTCGTTCGTTGGCCAAGAAGGATATGGACTTGTCAGGAAACTGAATTTAATAAGAATTGATTTTTATCAGAAAAGAGGATTAGAGAAACTATAAATTGTATAATATTAGGTAGGTAACTAGGTATGCATGTTCTTGTTTAGGGTCTTGTTTTAAGCTGTAAGTAGCTTAGAAATAATTTAAAAAATGCATACAAGAGAATTCAAAAGTCAAAGCTCTGGTGGTCCCATTTGGCTCTCATAGCAAGTAGATATTTGTATTAAAATTCTGAGAAAATTTGATTTATCATTTTTGATGCATTAAATTAGGAAATACATTTCCAAGGGGTAGCTTTTTTACTAAGAAAGTTATCATAATATTTCAACCACAATGTTTGGTAGTTCATGATTATAATGTCTAATTTCAACTTAAAGAGATGCCTGTATCTAATGTAAAGTATTTAAAAAATTACCTTTATTATTTTTTGCTATTTCTTTCCAACGGGTACAAAAGTTTCTGTTTTTTAATATTTTTTTTTTATACAAGATTTGCTTACAGTTTTCGATTTTGCATATACGATTTTAAAGGGCACGTAGGTTGCTTCGTAAGTTTTGAGATAAATATTTGTAATAATAATTCATAATCGAAAATGGCTTTATTTCCGAAGCATTTTTTCCACTCTCATTGATGTACCTCCAAAAAATGCATTTTGAATACGGAGGAAGCGGTTCCTCAGGCGGATTTCGTTCCTTTTGAAAGGTTCATACAGTCGTTTGTTATTATTATTAATATTACGATATTTTTAGGATGCATTTTGGAATACCGCGATTGAATTTTTTCAACATTTCTTGGTATCAATCGTAACGAGTCTTTTTTTTTGAGCGATTGTCAAATTATATTGAATTTATATGCGACTGGAACTAATCCTCCGAGCATGCCTTAATTTTTCGGTGTATCACAAGACGATCTTGTAACATCAGTTTTTCACGCACATCAGCATCTATTTTTGCTGACAAAGTGCAACGACGATTGAATTATGAAAATCAGCGAAACACGGTGGCTTGAGATGGTGTGCTTCATTACCAAAAGTTAAAGCGAGTTCATCGGAACACTGTTGTTGGTTTAATCCACGTCGAAAATCATAGAAAATCATTGCACGAAAATGTGCACCATTCAAATCCATTTTTTGACCAAGATGAATGTTTGAAATAACACCAATAGCACTAGTATGACGTTCTGAGTACGTTTACGATGACAGTGTCATATTCGATATATTTGTCATATTCACACTGGCGTTGCCTTAACTCAAGACTTAAGTAGGAACCTGTGGGAAAACATGTGACCATATAAATGGCTTTAATATTATTGAACGTTTTACAAAAAAGGTCTAATAAATGTTTTATTGCACATCCAATCATTTGAAAGTAACAGCTTAAATATATTTTTCTCAAAGTTGATTTTTAAATTTGTTTTGTCTTATCGTGGGATACATTGTTAATGACTCATAGATCACAAACATTTTCTATTCAGGTTGCTTGGGTAAACAGGTAGAAAGTAAACAGGTTTCGCGTTTCCCACAAACCTACGACTTCTTTACGGAAATCAAATTTTTTTGAAGGTTGTTTTTAAGTATGTTGCGATACTCAGATGGAAAGGTGGCATTTTCTAAATAACCGGTGTGCCATTTATGAGTCTATATCCCGCGTGGTGCAGCCGCAAAAAGCTTTTAAAGAGTTTCAAAAGATTGGAAGTATGCAACTTTTTTTTTTCTAAAAAGTACAGGGTGTTTTTTTAGACGTGTGGTTTTCAATCTGGCAATTAATACTCAGTTTGGTCTGACATTTTATAATAAATAGACTGACGCCTGAAGAACGCCTAAAAATTGTGCCCAAATAGGCACAAAACAAGATTGCCGTTGATCCCAATTTTCATAGGTAATCGAATTTTACCTAGCGATGAAGCTCACTTTTGGTTGAATGGATACGTCAATAAATAAAACTGCCGTATTTGGAGTTATTATAATCCTCAAGTGTATGTTGAGACGCCGAAAGTCACTGTTTATTTCTTCAAAAATGAAGCCCGCCATAATGTTACAGTCAATAGGGAAAGCTATAGAGCTATGATTAATGACTTTTTCGTGCCTGAATTGGAGCATGTTGATGTGAACGACTTTTGGTTCTAACAAAACAGCGCGCTACATGCCATACAGCCAACGAAACAATCAATTTATTGAAGGGCCTGTGGCGTGGCCTCCAAGATCGTGCGATTTAACACCGCTGGACTATTTTTTGTCGGGTTATGTGAAGTCGCTTGTCTAAGCAGATAATCCCGAGACGATTGATGCCTTGAAAGAGAATATTCGGCGCGTTATTGCTGAAATATGGCCACAATTGCTGCAAAAAGTGGTCGAAAATTGGGCCTCTCGGCTGGAATTTATTGGAGCCATCAGCTGCGGTGGCCACTTGCCCGAAATCATTTTTAAAACATAATGGCAAACCCTTATATTTATAATAAAGCTAAATTCTTGGCTATAAAATTAAATTATATGCGTTTTTTTTGTTTTTGAAAACCACACGTCCAAACTTACGCTAGGATTATCGAGAAGTCGAAAAAAGTGGGTCTCGTCCTACCGTCTGCGTCGAACATGCTTTAAATAACAGGAGTCTTGAAACAAGACTTAATTTTATAAAACAGATTTGACATTATAACTTAAATTAACATTTTTAATTATAAAAAAAAAGTATCAAAATTAAGCGGCAAAATGAAATTTTAGCTTGAGTAAAAAGTATACAAATTTAAGCAATTCGAAAGAATTTAAAGCATAAGAGCCTATAAAGCCTTCTTGTTTAAGTTTGTTTCTATATCTTTCTGCCATTACCTACCGCATTTTTAAGTCTTTTAAAAGAAACTCATAGCTTAAAAAGAAAAATATGCTTTTCAATAGAGCTTGTTGGCAATAAGAGTACCAAGCCAATGTATAATTAGGTTATACAGTTTTCCATCTCTAGCATTTAATTCTATTGTTTGAAAATATTCAAACCTCAAACAGAAACTTAATTGAAGAAAAAAGCACTCACTATTTGAAAATGTACAATATTTTACAAATAAAAAAAAATAACTAAAGAATATAAGGATTGGAACAAAAATATTATAACCAAAGTTATTTCTTTCTGTCTGAACATGACCTTGACCTTAACATTTCAAAATTTTCCTTATCCTTATAGTAAAAAGGACCTACAGGTTGTTTATTTGTACGAACAAAACAAAAATACTCTGTTCAACCATCATCAAGATTCAAGGATAACCATCATAAATATCATTAAGGAAGTTTTCCAAATAAACTTTTATTATTTTACCCGTTGAATTCATTTAATATAAGTTTCACTCTCTAAAAAAAAAGGAACAGAGAATTGGCATTATAATAAGCATCCTTATTGGCATATGTGGACATTGAGAAAAATACACCAAATCACTTCACCCATACTTATCTATGCAATCATTAATTCAATAAACATACCTTTTTCGAACTTAATACCTACATAGTAAGCTTTACTTCACAAAATATAAAGAAAAATCAAAACCTTCCTTTTAATCAGATGTTTGACCTACCAATAAAGTCCTTTTTCCATAAAATAATAAAATAGAATAAAAAAAAAAACTTTCCGAAATTATGAATAAATTTATATTCATCTCATCTCAAAAAGCAGAACCTCATTTAAACACCCCCAAAATAAGATCTTTACAACTTACGAAACCTACATACCAAAACAAAAAAAAAAACACCCTTGAAGCCTATTCATACAAACAAATAAATTTCCTAAGTACATCGAGTCCTTATGAACATACTCAACTTACTCTCAAGCTTTGGCATACAACTTTTCCTCATTTAATTACAAAAAAAAAGAAGAAATAAATGAATAAACTCACCGAATAGGAAGTAAAAGCAAAAAAAAAAAAAATTACAAATATAAGCTGATTGTGTCAATAATCATGAAATGCTCCACCCAAAAATCAACACGAAAAAAGGTCCTTTTCGCCATAAACATGTGTAAAAAGGAATCTATATATATGTAGGTATTGTGCAAAACTGTATGAATGTATTTGTGCCTACTAAACTTCCGCCTACCTAAATAATTTGATATCAAAAACCACCCACGATTGATATCACAATAAATAGCAATGCACATTAGAATTCAAAACGGTATTCATATTATGAAGGACTCGAGTTCTCATATTATCATCTCGTATTTCGTAGAGAAATAACTTCAGAGTTCCATAAGTGAGTGGGAAGCGAGAAGTGTGATTTTATTATGACACGATTGCAATATCAATTAAGAGCATTGTGCCATGAATATAGTTTTTGTGTGTCAAAGTTTTTTTTTTTTTTTTTTTTTTTTTATAAAGAAAATGCGGGGAAGGTCCTGATAATGAATCTTCTAAAAAAGCTTGACATATATCAGCTGATTGTACCCTCTACGATATTCCAATGGACAAACAGCTGATTTCTTGCTATAAAAAATGTAACATCCATTGCGCTGTATCATCATGATGGGTTTCCCATAAAGCATCTCTCTGCCCTCTGGCTCTCTCAAAGGATAAACGAAGAACCGTGTAACCTTCATCTGAACCATGTTGGCCTAAACTGAGCAAAGTATGTTCACAGGACGCTATGGGGTTGGAGATTTTGTATGTCTTTAATAAGCATTTTACCCGCGTACACACCCCGAAATTTGTTGAGGCAATAAGTGTAAGTGAGGAAAGAGAGAGAGAGAGAGAGCAAGCTAAGTTGCGGAGAGTGTATTTTCCAGAGAGCCATAATCAATCCTAAAGCACTGCACAACACTGGATTGTATCCTATTTTCCTATCATCCTAACGCAAAAATAAAATGAAAAGGCCTCCTTCAAAAAAAAAGAGATGCGGGAAGGAAAAAATGGATGCTGCTGGAAATGAAAACTGTATCAGCCGAAATGTTGTTTGCCATCATAATATGCTCAGTTTCAATTGGACCATGTAAGATACCGGGATTGTGACGCGCGGTTAACGGTTTTTTTTGCCATTTCTCACAAATAAATCTCATCCTGGATATTTCTGTGCTTACTCGACGACAGCGATAGGAAAAAAAACCTCTACAGCTCCAAGAAAGAGTCGTCCGCATTTCCTGGTTTTTTTTTTTGTATATTGTATTTTTAATCAAATAAATTGTAAAAGGCAATTTCATGCCATAAAAACGAACAAAAAGTCCTTTTTGCGTCATCTAAGAAGGATTTACATGCGGCTCGTTGAATGCTTATTTGAACTTAAAAAAAAAGAAAAGAAAACGGGACTGTGTCTATATACCTTACCTATGTATGTGTACATTGAATAGTATTGTGATTTTGAATTAATGAAACTATACACAAAATTCCTAAACCCTTTTTTTTATTCTTCTGGGCTAATACCTTCGTTACAACTGGCATTGTAAAAAAAAAAAAAAAAAGGATACGGGAGCCGATTCTGTGTGTTTTTTTTTCCTCGTCCAGTTTTTAGATAGCCCATTTATAAATGCTTAAACTTCATTATATACTCCGAGGCCGAAGCAAAAGAAAAAATGAATTCTTCCGGTAACCGGGATATTTGTCATGAATATTTAACAAAGTGACGACGAGAGGAGTGATTGAGGGGATAACACACATTTTCCCTACAAATTGTGGGTTAATCCTTTCTTCATCATAGAAATTTTCCATAGATATATCAAAAGAAACAAATGAAATAAAAAATAACTGAAGATGAAAGTTTTTCATAAAAACCCAAGTGAAGGTCCTTGTTATCCTTACCAAATTACAGGAAGACCATATATGATAACAACATGACATTTTGATTGATTGTTACCTACGAAACGATATAGGTGTAGTCCTTTTTTAAGTTGCCTTGCCTATACCCCTCGTATCTATGCATAGAAAATATCCTTTTTACCTTTTTGGCCTATGCGAAAGTTGACTTTTCGTGATCCTTATGCTTTCTATTATCAGGACTCATGAGTGTGTTGACGACATCATTCACTTTCATCATCAACATTAACATCCAAACTGTTGTCGCCCTCGTCTCTTGAGTGTACCTTTTTTGGAAATAATCTCCAACGGTGGCGGATGGAGGTGTATTAATTACAAAATTTTGTCCTGCAAAAGTGTTTCGTATCCCACATTTTTTGTTTATTTTATTTGAATGTGTAGCGTGTGTGGAAACCCGTTTTGCACGTTCTTATAAAGTGTTGTCCTTGCATAATTTGTTGTGTGTTAATAAATTATGAAGAGAAATGTCCTTAAAGTGACAAAATACAGAATCAGGTGTTGAATATTATAGTATTAATTTAATTTTGTGTACATCATCATACACCCAAAAAGGATCACACAAGTAAAGAAGCAACCCATAAGGAAGAAAGAAAATTATTATCCTTGAAAAGTGAATTTGTCTTAAAGTGTTCCATATGTTGTTTTTTTTTCTTTTTTTGTCAAAACATAAAATCGCCTTGATTGTCCGGTAAATGGAAAATCGTATACTGTGAATGTTTATCTTGTGTTAGACCGGTGTCGGGTGTTTGGGGTATCGTTATAAAAAGTATCCTTGTGCAAGGATTGTGCAACATTATTTTTTTTTTAACACATTAATCACTGTCATTTGTGTGTGCAACATTACCGAGGATATTAAAATAGAGTTGTATCCTTTGAAGTAGCGCGGGCGGAGAGAAAGAGAGCATTTTCTTTTTGGATAGAATTTCTCGTTAAAATGTGTGGCTGCGAGGGGAGACTACGTTTCTCCAGGATATATAACAGCTTACTAAGGACACTCATGCTGATTGTTTTCGGATTGGCTAATATAAATAGTGGTAAGTTTATTTGTTTTTGTCATCAAAAATATGTGTGCACATCACACATACATACAATATGTATGTTGTATTTTCTGAAGAAATCTTATGACAATAAGGAACAAAAGTCTCATTATGCCTAAAGGATTTATCATGTTTGTTATTTTTGTGACCTAAATTTGGGATGGACAAATACTATCCAATAGTGATGGAGGGTGATGGCGGATGGTGATGGTGATGGTGCGTTTCAAATGTTGTTCCATCCAATTTCCGTTTTTTCATTCTATATTGTGGTATATTTACATCTGTCGCCAATGATGATGATAATGATGACGATGAGTTTCCTTTTTGTTTTTCTTACCGCACACAGGAGATGTCCTTTGGGTGTGACACTTTTGTTTTAGTTTTTGTGTGCAGATGTATTATTGAGAATGGTTATAAGGGATCTGGCCTTCTACTTATGGATCACGATTAAGTTTTTCATAAAACTCTTCGAATTATTGATTTTTTTTTTGGTTTTCAGCCTGAGGTTGTACCTTCATCCAAAGGAGTCATAAAAAATAATGTTACGGATGTTTGTGTGGGTGTGTGTTGCTTTTTGTTGGTTATATTTTTTGGTGAATATTGCTTTGACTTTTTTCTTTGTGCACAAACAGAAAAAAAAAATTATTTATAATTGAAAAGTTTTATGGTTCAAATGTCCTTGAAAGTCCGTTTTCAATCCACTGAGAATGCAGTGTGGGATGTAATTGCCTTGTAAAAGAAAATACACAAACTGATAAGGGTTATACGGATTTGATATTTGGGCTTTATTCTTTTATCTCGGGAGATTTGACCAAGGCTGAGTTTGCATTTTCTAACAATGAAATATTGAAATAAAAAGGTGGAAGTGTGTGTGTGTTTTTTTTAGGATTTTTTGTGAATTAGAATATAAATTGGGGTTTTATTTTATATTTGGGTTAGATCGCCAGAGGCTAAAAAAAAGATAGTATATTCTTATAATTCGTTTTATGTTTTATATTTCTTTAAATATGAGTAGACGTACGTAAATGAAAAAAAAAAAAAACAAACACAAAAGCTATCCCGAATTATACATAACAGGACAGAAAGCAAAAGTTGACAACTTTATTAAATTTTTTTTAATTAAAAATTGCAATGAAAATGTGAAAGGTTAATTATGTTTTTTTTATATGGAGTTTCCCATTCGGATTCTAAGGTAGTGAATGATGTGTTTATTTATTCCTATATAATAGGTCTAAGTGTAACAAGAATCTTAAATAATTGATTATATGGAAACGGAATCTCTTCCTTTGGGAAAAATGGCTTTAAATTGGCAATTGAATGTTTCATACATAAAACATAAATAAAGTAAAATTTCAATTTTGTCTATAGATCTACATTGTTGTGAAAAAAAATTGTTAAAATTAACTTATTTCACTTTTAAAAACTGAGACTCATTTGTCACAGTGACAATATTGTACTTTTAATTCAGTAAAATCTACGAAAAAAAAAAAATAGGTAAAATAACAGAACCAGAACCACTCAAATACTATCTCTGTAAATATTGATTTTATATAAAAATGTATTCCACAAAAAAATCTAAAGGACTATATTTTCCACAAATTTTGTGATAATCCATTTTAAAACTTGTCATAACCAAATTAAAATTAATGGGGTGGGAACTGTTTGCTCATCTAATATACTATTTCAATTAATATAATCGCCGTAATAAGCCCAGGCAAAACAGTACAAATTGAACAATCTGCGTAAAAAAATCAAGTACAAATTTTTAAACACAATTATATTTATTTTAGAGTTAAAAATACTCTCGAAAAAAGTCCCTTGCGAAGACGTGTGCTTATATAAAATTATTCGAGGTTCAATGTCAAAAATATTGGTTTTCACAAAATATAACTTTAAAACAGTATCATCCAATACAAAAACGCACTGATTTCTTAGAAGATATCACCATTTCACAAAAACATTAAATGACGAAAATCTCGTCTTTTTTACGTACAATTCTTTAACAGTCCCTAAATACAAAATAAATAAATTTTGATGGTAAGACAGCTTGTATAGAGCCTAGTGACTCACAACTCTTAACCATTTTTGTCTGCATGTTATTGGCATTAATGGAGGGGACCTACAATTTTCTACCAAGTCCGAACGGCTAAGGTGAGAAGAGTTATTACTCTTGGAGGACTTGTCACTTCCTCTCAAGAGGCAGTAGCCGTTTTTTTTTATTTAGGTGGACGAGGCTAGGAATCAAACTCAGAAGTCCAGGTTGTCAGAGTCCTACACACTAACTATTATGCCACCGGTTACCACAGTACCTTCCACCTAAGTGTTATCACGTAAAAATTATGTGTTAGAATTTAATAATTCCATTCTGTCACGAATGTTTTTAAGTGATAAATATGCTATACATCGATTGATCCAATAGTTTGACGGAAATGTTTTTGTATAGAACGATTTATGGTGTTTCGGCGTCACACCGACATCGAATTATTGAATAAGCTCTTCTGAAAATGTATTTTTTTAAAACTATTTACTTAATCAATTTGATTTGACGGAATCAAAAAATGGATTCATAGCTTTAAAAAAACCGTTGTTGACGTAATTGTTTTTCTATTTTAAGTCAATTTGTTAAAAAAAAAAATGCTTACAAATAGTGGAAATAGATCCCCCCTCGCTTACGATTTTTTTCTTGTCTTGACCCAACCTTCAAGCCTTATAGCCTTTTGTAAAAAAAATAAAGCCAATATTTAATTTGTTTATTAATGAAATTTAATTCTCATTTCATGTGTTCTGACGAGGTATAATCAAGTACATAATAATAATTCTAAGTTTAAACAAAAGAACACAATTTTTATCAATTGACAATTTCGATGTAAAAGCAAAAAAACATTAAGACAAACGTATACGAATAAATAACACTGGGCACGAGCCGTAAAAAGCCTCATTCTAACCAAAGCGTCAGAGATAGTAATTTTTATAAAGTAAATTTAAAAAGCTATATGAAATGTTTTTAAATTTTAATATTATAAAATTGAATTTTTCAAAGTACTTAAATATACTAGTACTTTTGTATTTTCCACAATAATGCGAAGATACTGAGATGAAAACGAGACAAACAGGATGATGTTGAAACGAAAGTAAAATAATACGGGACTTCAAAGAACGGTACTTAGATTTTTTTTCATTTGAATTAGAATGAAACAAGGCAAGTCTTCAATAATCAAAATTTTAAAATATATTTATTTTATTTTGAAAATCCACACTAATCCATTTCACCCTCGAGTTTATTTTCAAGATTTAAAAAAGTAAGATCCCAGTTAATAAAAATGTTAGGATATAAAAAAATTATAATTTTACAATTAACGACATTCAACGTAAATTTCGAAAAAAAAAATTTGTAGAAAACGCATTAAAAATTCAATTGAATAAAAAGTACGCATACGCCCGAGTGTACTAAAGGGTCCGCCATCTAACGTTTTTTTTTCAACTAGTGCTTAATTCGTGAATGGTAACACTTAGCTAATGTGTGATTTGATAGATAAATAGTTTTATTCTTTCGCTGAACGATGGTTGTGTATACGCTTCGGTAAGTGGGCCTGCGATCGACTTAGAGAAGATGCCGATTTTGCAAAAAAAAAATCATCTTTTCCGATGAAGCTCATTTTGATCTTGGCGGGTGGTAAACAAGCAAAATTGTCGCATTTGGGGCACAGAAAACCCGCACGCATACATTGAAAAGCCGATACACCCAAAACGAGTCACTGTTTGGTGCGGATTTTGGTCTAGAGGCATAATTGGGCCATTTTTCTTCGAAAATGAGCAAGGAGAAGCCGTTACAGTCAATGGCGATCGTTATAGGGCCATGTTGAACGAATTTTTGTTCACAAAAATTGAAGAGGAGGATATTGGCAGCATTTGGTTTCAACAGGACGGCGCTACGTGCCACACAGCTGAAGCTACACTCGATGTTTTGTGCCATTTTCAAAAAAAAAGAAGAAGTTATTTGGCGGACCCTTTATAATATCCCTCAAAGTCGTAGGTATACGTTTAAACAATTCAAGAGAATTGCGATTGGTCCAGACTTTTCGGGTCACTATTGGTTCTGCTATCTATATATCTCTGTTTCTTTTTCTTTTGAACTTCAGCTCTGTTTAATATATTTTGGTCATTTTGTTTTTTGTATGTCATTTCTTTTTTTTGTTTAAAGCTTTGTTGTAAAAAGATTCAAATCATAAAATTAAGCTCCATACGTAAATAAACTAAACAAAATAATTTTTTTCCGAAATCTCTACATTAGATTTTTGTACAGTTAATTCTTTTTACAAGAGTGAAAGAGAGAAAAGGAAGTTTATAAAAACTGAAGTATTTTTTGAAAAACTGAATCTAATGAGACCAACAACCACCATAATACAAACATCCTAAAATAAAAAACAACCTTTCACCACACATATTTTGTGATGGACTCTTTTCTATTTTCGGTTATAATAACAAAGTGAAACATTTTTTATTCCATGTTCTATCAACAGAACATGCCATTAATTTCAAAGGGATTTTATAATATTTTACCTGTTTTACTGAACATAATACAGTCATCATACCACAAAATCCTTTTGCTGGGTGATTCAGTCGTGGTTTTATTGCCGTGTTGGTGTTGGTCTCATTAGAGACAAATTTGAAAAATACCTTAAAGTCATATCCTTAGATTTTACCAAAACAAATAACACAGTTTCATAAGCTTCCACCTTGCCCACCTCTTTGAAAGTGAATACATATACAGCAAAACCAATGCAGATACTTTGTGGAACTTTGGAGTTAAGTTACACAGTAGACAAAGGTTGAAATTTTGCGTCGATGTTATAAATTTTTGTAACTCTTGATTCCTACCTGCGATAGTTAGTAAAAATTACTCTAAAATATATATTTCTTAGAATTTATAATATTAAATTAATTAAATTAAAGAAGTATTTTGTGTACGTTGTTTAAAGAATTAGTTTTATATTCTACTGCATTAATTGTCTGTTAAACTGAAAATAGTAGGATGAACAACACATTTTTCTGGATGTATTATTCATCAAATAAAGCAAGCATACAAATTGAAACATTTCTTATATAGACAAGGTGACATTTATAAATATTGGGGCATTATATCTTATTTAACGTATGTTTATATAATTTTATACTTTTCAATTTGAAGAGTAACTGTTCCAAAGACTATGTACACAATTAAAAATTTAAATGTAGGTTTGTTCCTAATTGCTAATCTCTGAAAGTTCTTAACCGATTGCTTTGAAATCACCATTGTATTCAAATACGTCGCAAGTTTATACAATATACTTTTTTAATAAGAACCAACGGGATATGTTGGGCATAAAAACAACACCCACTATACTGATATATAAGCAATACAGGGGCATTTTTATCTGAAAAATTTCTCAGTTGTGCTGTCAAAAAATTGACTTTTTTTTCGAGACTTTAATTGATTTTATGCTTAACAAAAAATAAACAACAAAACTCTCCAAAAAAAAAACCGATAAGAACTTATATCTTGAGTTTTATTAATCACATCGTCAAGATAAAAGTCTTTACACTTAGGAAAAATGATAGTGCATCATTTGTCATTTAAAAAACATGAATTTAAGTGATAATTTATCTGGAAAAAAATTGTAAAAATCGCCATTTTCAAACCCTCACCCCCACAACCTGCCAGACTTTTGTTTTCGATATCACGACGCGTACACCTACAAACCCTCGTACTCAATTTTTGGTTATATGTATTTCCAAACCAAAAATATGCTGTCAGCTCTTAGACTGTAAATATAAGAAATACCTAATTGGTGTCGTTTACCATAGCGTTTAATTTGTAAGTACGGTCTATTTTTTATATTTTTCCGTTATTTACCATTTCGTTTGCTTTGATGTATAGATTTGGAAAATGTCATAATTGACTTTTGATCCACTTGTGTGGGTATGGAAAACCCCATTTTTGTTAACGACTCTGTGCTTTTGCTCATTCCCACTTCATGGTGAGAATGAGATGGCCAGGAAAGGCAGGATTTTTTAAATTTGTTTTAAAATCAGTAGATTTTTTTTTGAAGTTTTCTTTTACCAAATCTGTTTTCTCTTTCTGTGATTTATCTTTGGCACTTAAATCCTTCAGAATCAAATTTTTTTCAATTGAAAACAAATTTATTTAAGAAGATTTACATTTCTAATTAATCCTTCAAAACACACAGATTTTTGTTTTGTTTTAACGACTGCTGAACGTAAAAGTGAGTCGGATGTATTCACATTAGTTTGTGTCTGAACAAAACAAGTTGGATTCACGTCTAAAATAAATCGGAAAAGTCCTGTAGTAATTTAACAAGGAAAAGAATAATGTTGAAAATGACTTAATGGGCAGTTTTTTTCCGTATCATCTGTATTTTATTTTAGACGAATTATGTTTGATTTATGTTCAAAAGCCCAAAGTTGTCATATCATAGCACACTTATGGCGAATGCTTTTCAAAAAAGAAAGCGATTTTTTTTAAACACAATCGACTTTTTTCCAAACCGAATTGATTTGTTTGGAATCCGACATTACAAATTATGTGTATCGTTTTTGAGAAAAGTCTTAACAAAATTGTATGGCAGATATTGTTATAGGTGTATTTGGTCCTTCAAAAAAAAATGAAAAAGTTAAATTTACGCCAAGCGAGGGGGTGGGTAACAGCAAGTATAATATAATAAATGTAACATACATACATTTTCCACTTTCCTAAATTAGGCATGCAGGTTTGTTCCATATTTATTTTAATGCTTTATTTAACATTTACAATAAAATTTATCCAAACACAAATCGATCCTAAAGGAATAGGACTTCAAATACAGGCTTTCATCTGAAATCGTATAGAATTTTTTAATTTCTCTATCTGTATTTCGATTCTGATTTAGTTTGTATTTTAATCAAGATTAACTCTACAAAAATGGAAAAGTCCAAAAAAATGGGTGATATCATCTACCACTGCCGTGCCAAGCCGAAGTAGGTTTTAGGCTGATTCACAATGCGACGAGGAAATGCGACGTTTCAAATTTGCATTACAGAAAACGTGTTTTTTTGGAACACCTATCCACCACGTAAGCTTTTTCAATGGAAGGATCAATTTTTTTTAATAAGTTAATCAATGAGTTGCCACACTATAAGGGTCCGCCATCTAACTTTTTTTTTCAACTAGTGCTTATTTCGTGAATGGTAACACTTAATTCATGTCTGATTTGACAGATAATTAGTTTTATCCTTCCGCTGAACGAATATGGTTGTGTATATGCTTCGCTAAGTGGGCCTGCGATCGACTTAGAGACGATGCCGATTTTGCCAAAAAAATCATCTTTTCAGATGAAGCTCATTTTGATCTTGGCGGGTAGTAAACAAGCAAAATTGTCACATTCGGGGCACAAAAAACCCGCACGCATACATTGAAAATCCGATACACCCAAAACGAGTCACTTTTTGGTGCGGATTTTGGTCCAGAGGCATAATTGGGCCATTTTTCGAAAATGAGCAAGGAGTGGCCGTTACAGTCAATGGCGATCGTTATCGGGCCATGTTGAACGAATTTTTGTTCACAAAAATTGAAGAGGAGGATATTGGCAACATTTGGTTTCAACAGGACGGCGCTCCGTGCCACACAGCCGAAGCTACACTCGATGTTTTGCGCCATTTTCAAAAAAAAAAAAGAAGTTATTTGGCTGACTTTTTACAAAGATCAAAAGAAAATGGTCTAAAAATATAAAGTATAGATAAACCTAATATATATCTACCTAAATAACTTGGAAAAAAAAATAAGCCTTACAATGACTTTGTTCTAAGTGAGCCTTTCTATACCCAACGAGCCCAGAAAAAAAAAGTATTTCGCTGTAAGGAAGAAAACAGAAAAAAACTTTATGAATAATTTATCCGAGTGTGAGAAAAACCTTTCCATTGTCTTATATCCCGGGCACCATAGGGAAAGACCGACGGAAAATTCCTACACCTTTTGTTCCTTTTTTTTTGCGCAGCACAGAACCCAAAAGACAGGTCATTTTCGTGTGTTTCATATTTCACAACAACAAAAAAAACATTGGATTTTCTTTAGCAAGATTTTTATTTTTTCTGGCTATATACCTTAAAAACTAAGAAGAATCCCAGTTTATCAGTTTATTATTCAAAAACTTCTTGGTCATTGCCATCACCACTACTATATGCGCCACGCATACCTTAAAAAACCCATAAAGCTCAGTGTGATGATAAAATTATTACTCTGCTCAGAACCGTTATGGTTTTCCATATCCAGAATGATGGTATAGAAAGGTAAAAGAAAACAGGACGAAAATCATTCCAGTAAAATTCTTGATTTTGTTTTTTGTTTTTTTTTTTGTTTTTTATATATTCAACGTAGCGTGTGTTAATGGCAGCCATATAGCATAAAATATTCATTTTTTTTTTGTGACGAGAATGTAATGCGTTTTTCAGTTTGAACATTTTTTCTGGTTAGGTCACAGACCGTGACATTGAATATAAGTATTTTTTTATGTTAAACTTAGGAGGATAAGCAGGTACCTTTGATGACTATTTTTTTTTTGTTTTTTTTTTTCTGACGACGAAGTAGATGTAGGTACAAAAGATAACAAATATGTTAATGCTATGTTGTGTTTTATATACATATATCTTCATACTTACATATATCTGACTATTATATGGATTTATACCGAATTTAGGAAGGCTAAAAAAAATATATGTGGGTTCACTTTTAAAGGATACAAAGGTCAAATCATAGAAGAAGAAAAGAAAAGATTTTTTGCTATAAGAAAATGATTTTTGAGAAAATTAAAACCTCATCTTAGTTGTTTTTCATTTTTGGGACCCAGACTTTTTGTCATAGACATTTCAGAAATGCGATATGTGTGTTATGTCGGAGGATAAAAAATGTAAGACATTAACTTTGATGACAAAAATATTATTTATTAAATAAATAATCAACGGAGAGGCAGCCACGTCATACGATATCAATGTTAGACTGTGTGTTTCAAAATTTCATAACAAAAACAAGATTATACTCTTGTATACTCAAAACTCTCAAAAGCTTGTTTATTTAAGGTCATTCAAGCTGGGTACACCACAACAGAAAATGAAAATTCTATTGATGCAGGAATTTAGTGATAATTCAGTACTCCAATCCCGATTTGGAAATAAAATCCCATTACCTTCAAACATGTGGTGTTCCTAGCTTGACGTCATGCTGGGTACACTACATGTTTGAAGTTCGAGGGATTTTAGTTCCAAATCGGGATTTTAATACTTAATTAGCACTTAATTGGAACTTAATTCTTGCATCAATAGAATTTTCATTTTCTGTTGTGGTGTACCCAGCTTGACGGACCCGCTTCGTGATTTGCGGGTTCAAAGGATTTTAACTCCCTTATACGGTTCCCCCTTCCGTTGATCCGCTTAGGGTATATATTTATTCGCCAGACAGGCGCTTGTATCAACCATTTTCTTAATATACTATAGTATGTACCTGGCTGCTCAGGCAGTTCAAAACCAAAATGTCTGAAATGCGAACGATTTTAAAATGACAAACAACTAAAGAATAATAAAAATGTTGATATTTAAAACATTGCTGCAAAATTGTATTGTTTCCATCAAAAAAACTTCACTTGGAATAACTTTTAAATTTAATGTTTTAATTCTGTGCAACTGTTTTGTGTCGTATGTATAGTAAAAGCCTATTTAAATTAATGTTATATTACAACTAGATGATGATGAAGAGTTTTAAAACCTCTCCATTGATTTATTGATCAGAGACTCACTCTCAAACTCTTTCATTGTCAAGTCAGAAGTTAACCAGGGAAGTCACATAGGACCGCTTTTTTTATATAAAGCTAAAAATGGTGTCCCTTTTTGTATCATTATTTTTGAAGATTTTTAACAGAATTGTATCTGCAGTAATCGTTTATTTCTGCAAGGGATTATTTATAGTTTTGTTATATGGTTGAACGGTTTGAACTTAAAACCAATTAAATGCTAGGCCATGACTCTAACTTTTTCTTAAAAAAACGAATTTCGAGTTTTCATGATTATAAACTATCACAGCATACTTTAATTAGTAGGTATAAATAGTTTCAAAGTCCTTGGATTTGTTACGTATAACTTAAATTTCACAGAGCACATTCATTTTATCGTAAATAATATCAACTCTATGTAAGGGTTTGTAAAGTGATGGGCTATGGAGTTTCCAGGATCCTTACGTTACTCTCGCTCATTACAATTGCTTTGTTTGTCCCCATCTCGTATTTACAAAGTCGATACCAAGAGGTTATAAGCGATTCAGCGGAAGTTTTTATTCGTTTTGCTTTAAAAGGATTACAGTGGTCCGATTATTTCGACGTAGGCCGGTTTTCCAATATTCAATTTTTATGTAAATTGACCTAAGCCATTAATTTTTTTTTAAATAAGGTTATTTGCCTTAAATTAAATTTTTTTCTTAAATGAGATGTCCTGCACAACTTTTTGGATCTTTGGATAAATTGTAAAAAAAAGGTAAATTTTTCTTTAACTTGATAAAGACAACAACATGGATAATTGGGAAAAAACATAACATGGCTCCGTTTTTCAATGGGTACTGCATTTATATTAACTAACTATACAAATTCTTTTGATGAAAAAAAAATCTTTCAAGTGCCTTTATTAAGCACTTGAAAGGATTTTCTTAGAGGTATAAAACTTTGAAATGGAATAAAACAAAGATGATTTTTTTAAATTGACATAAAACTTACTTTATTCGAAAGATAATAAAATATGATTTCTGGAATACGACAGCCACGCGGCTGGCTCGGACGCAGTCTAATCTGGAGGTCCAATTTTCGATGACTTTTTCCAACATTTTTGGCTGTATATCGGCAATAACGCGGTGAATGTTGTCCTCCAAGTGGTCAATCGTTTCGGGCTTATTGGCGTAGACTAGCGACTTCACATATCCAAACAGAAAATAGTCAAGCGGCGTTAAATCGCACGATCTTGGAGGCCAATTCACGGGTCCGTAACGTGAAACTATGCGGTTACTAAACGTTTCCTTCAATAAATCAATTGTGGCACGAGCTGTTGAACATGTCTTGTTGAAACCACAGCTCTTGCACATCATAGTTGTTCAGTTAATGAACGAAAAATCAGTAATCATGGCTCTTTAGCGGTCACCATTGACTGTAACATTCTGGCCATTAAAGGAATACGGATCAATTATTCCACCAAACCATAAAGCACACCAAACAGTTAGTTTTTGTGGATGTAACGGTGGCTCAACATACACTTGAAGATTATCATCACTCTAAATACGGCAGTTTTGTTTATTGACGTATCCATTCAACCAAAAGTGAACTTCATCGCTTAACAAAATTGGGATACGTATTTCGAACAGAACCATGATTTTCACAATAAATCTGCACATTTTGGAAGAGTTGTTCAGGCGTCGGTCTATTTCATATTGGAATGACAAACCAAAGTAAAAATAAATCACTTGACAGCTGACAAAATGGCTACCAAAAAAAATAGTGTTGCCAACTTAAAGTTCTATACCTCAAAAAAAAAAAAATACCCGTTATTAAAAACGAAGATGTATCCACGTACATTTAGAATGAATAAAATAATTGGAGTAAAAAACAGGACCTGATAAACCTACTCCTTCTAACCGATGAGCAATTCTATGATTTTTATGTGAATCTATGCACGGATATCAAGTCAGAGATTTGTCATGATCAATGCAGCAATATTTTGTCTATTTAATTTTGTTTTTTTTTTTTATATATGTACGAACCGAGATGCCCATACAAAATACTTTACTTACATAATTCTACGTATTTAGTTTATGTTTACAGAGTTGAGCTCAACATTTTATTTAAAAACATTAACCATCCAGGTCTATTCATAAGAGTTTTACCAATGAATTAAGCTTGTTTTCCCGAGTGAATTGCTTCGTAATTTTAATTAACTTGTAGCTTAGCATTTTACCCACATTTTAAGACCTCAAACTTACAAATCGTATTATTTAAACCGTAGTTATTGGTTTCTAAAGGCACGCAGAAGCGATTTGCCTTGGATTTGCGTTCATATTTTAACTACCCTATCTACTTAATATAATAAAATATTTTTATAGTTAAAAATGCCATATTTAATTGAAATAAAGTGATTAAAAATATCTAATAAATTAACTTGATGGATTGGACCATCCCTTTAAAAATATAACCTATGAAATAATGTGGAGTATCGAGCCACTTGGAGGCTTTGACGAAGTTCATTAAATTTAAGATGCTATCACCTGTTGACTTCGAGATTTCTGCTAGACCGTTAAAGAAATAGCTTTACTAAAAAGTGTGTTCCTTATGTGGCAGAGTGCTGAACAGTGACCTATGTAGTGAAGGGTGTCCGTCTCTGCAGCCTCTGCATAAGTTTTCAGTACCTAGTCTCATTTTCTTTGTATGATATCCTAAGAGATTATGCCATGTAATAATTTTATTCAGAGAATTTTTTTTAAGGTTTATGATATTGTCTGTTTTTCTAAGTTTTATTGTAGCTAGGCCACAGATTCTTTGTAGTGGTTCAAGTTAGGAGTGAGTTCCATCTGTCATTGGTAAGTTCCACTATCTTCTTACCAATTTTCTGTTAAATGGCACAGGGTGGAATTTTAACACTGGAGTCTGCTAGGGTTAAATCTAACGATGAACCAGTCCTTGCCAATTCATCTGCTTTTTTATCTCCTAGGAATTCCACAGTGTCCAGGGACCCAGGAGAGTCTGATGTTGTGCTGCGCGGCAAGAACTCTTAGCTCTTCGCGGCAGCATGAAACCAGCTTGCATCTTATGTCTGTGGCAGAGATAGCTTTGATAGCTGCTTGGCTGTAAATGTAAAAGGTTGATATCAGCCCATGGTATCGCCACCATTGAGACATGTTTGGCAGCCTTATTCAATGCTCCTTCGCGTCGACGTAAATTTCTACCATCGGTTTATCTGATTGTTGCAAACTAGCATCCCATTCCTCCCTTGTAAGGATGGAGACAGATATCGGTTTTTAAAATCTGTACGGGGTATTGTATAGTCTGTGCATACATACTCCTACGTAAATTTGTTGATAATTTGTGCATCACCGAGCTCCTTTTCCAGTTATCGGTCATGCTTAGTCTTTGAGCACTGTAGGCTGCAGTTTCTTGTACAAATAGATATAAGGGTCTTAGATTGAGTATGGTTTCCATTCCCGGTGTGGACCTCATTGCCCCTGTGATTCCTATGCACGCCAGTCTTTGAACTTTATTAAGAGTGTAAGACTTATTAAACATTTTAAAGGACTGTTTTCTCCGATCAAGATGCATGATTTTTGCTAAGTGATAAGTCATAAGTTGTTGGTGCAATAGGGGCCTTGTCAACTGGTGTATCTTATTGTTGCTCTGTAAACTGAACGTAGCACGAAATATATCTTCATGTTCATACCTATCAAAGGTTTTGGCAACTTTATATCATGGTTTATTAATTTCAATTTTGTAAATACACAAATTAAAAAAAAAATCCATATATATTTCTATCTTTATTTTTTGTTCTAAGAAAAACTTGCATTGAATTCTGTGTTTGGGAACAAAGGAATCCACAGCTAAAATATTCCACGAAATACAATTGAAAAAAAAAAAAATAATAAAAGGTGTTGCGAAATTCACTTATCCCTTAGGCATCTGAGCTCTTGGTTTGCTGAAGTTCAGCAGGCTCGTGAGAGGCTTAATATTTTTTATTTTATTTTCCTATTATAAGATTTCTTCCAGCTTTGACTTTTTCTGACACAATTTCTATTATATTTTTCCTTCACAGTTTGGTGTCAATTCATATTATTTTTTTTGTTTGTTGATTGTGGTTGTGGTTTGGTGTGTGTGTAGCTGTAGATATTTATCTGCTTGATATTCTTTGTCAAAGAATATCACATTGTTGGAGCATGAGCTTTTTTTAAAATTTATTATTAATGTTAGTCCTTTATCAAAACAAAGTGTTTATATATAGTACCTCTGTATACATGGCACGATGGGCTATAGGCTATACGCAATATAGGCATAGGACACAAATTTATAGAATTGAAATTTTTGTATTTCTGTTTTGCACGTAGTAAGGATTTAATGGAACAAAGGGGGTGAGATCAGAAAATCTCTTATCATTTCCTTTAGTCAGCCTAGCGTAAAGCTGCAAAGAACATACGAGCATAAATAGATTTAGGACGTGGGTCGAAATGGCTTCGTGTTTTGAATCATACTTTTATAAGTATGCTCTCGAAATGGTATATTGTCTACGTGCGGTAGAAATATTCACGCATGTCTTGTCTTATTGAGCGGAATTCGAGGAGAAGCGATAAAAGATGGGATGTAAAGGTAAAAGAGTATGGAGGTGAAGGTATTTCCTTGAGAAATTTTTTGAAATTTGAGACAACATTTATAAGGACAAAATAAAAGATAGTAATTTTTGTAGACATCACTTGGCATGCCTTAGTCAGGGCAATCAATTTTACAGTTTTTCTGATACAACTATAGTGAGTCACCCATTGAAACGAAATCAATTATTAAAAAAAACTTGGTGGATAGTGTTTTGTATGCTTTATACTAAAATAATTACCTTATATCGGGTTTTTTAATAAGAGCGCTACAAAAGTTTTTTTAATTATTACAAAAACGGTTTTGGATATCAATGAAATTGCATGGCCACCACGGGCACGCTTGCAGAAGTCCAGACGCTGAACCCAATTTTCAACGGTTTTCAAGCATAAATCGGCCGATACTGCTGCAATTTCACGTTCGATATTCGTACGAAGTTCATCAATCGTCGCTGGCTTGTTGGCATAGACCATAGACTTGACGTAGCCCCTTAGGAAATAGTCTAACGGCTTCAAATCGCACGACCGAGGCGGCCAAGCGATTGGACCATTTCGTGAGATAACACGTTCTCAAAACTTGGTTTCCAATAAATTGATTATGACATTCGCTGTGTGGCTTGTGGCGCCGTCCTTTTGAAATCACATGTCTTTCTAGTCCATATCATGCAATTGGGCCAAAAATATTCGGTTATCATTGAACGGTAGCGATCCCCATTCACAGTATCGTGCCGGTCTTGATCATCACGGAAGAAGTACGGCCCAATGACGCCGCGCCGCCGGCCCATAAACTACACCAAACCGTAATTTTTTTCGGGATGCAATGATGACTCATGGAGTACGTGTAGATTGCTGACTGGCCAATACCGCATATTTTGTTTTTTGACGAAGCCATTCAGCCAGAAATGAGTCTCATTGCTGAAGATGATTTTTCGATGAAAATCCGAATCATTTTCAAGTTGTTGCTCAGCCCAATTCACGAACAAATGACGCTTCTGGTGGTCAAGCGGCTTCAGTTCTTGCGTCAATTTAATCTTGTAAGGATGTAGGCCAATATCTTTTGGCAAAATTCGCCAAAACGACGTCACAGAGATGCCCAACGCTTGAGAACGACGTGTGAGAGACACATTTGGGCTTTCTGCAACTGAAGCCTCAGCGGCAGCAATATTCTCGACACTACGGGCACTTCATTGTCTCACTGGCACGGGAACATTTTGTTCGGTGCCTGTGGATTCAAATTTTTCCACTAGAAGCTCAATTGTTGATAAATTTTAATAATTTCGACTCGTTGTTGGCTCGTATATCTTTCCATCATAAAATGGCAAACCTTACTAAAGAGAAATGTCAAAAGAACGGCAATAAATATGGCGTCGTTTGCTGTCTCTGTTGCTTTACTTTTGTAGCGTCCCTGTTGAAAAGCCCTTTACATGTAATTTTGGCTGTTTTTTTTAAAGGGTGTTTTTTAGACGTGTGGTTTTCAATGTGGCAATACTTTTATCGGAGTTGGTCTTTTTGACTATGCGTTTTATTTCTTCTTGAAACCCGCAGGTCTAAAAAAATACCCTCTATATCTTCCAGGAGTTTTCGAAAGAGGCGTTGCTGAATTAAACTCTCAACTTGATCAATCTTCCAAATTCTAAGTATTCTAAGTTTCTAACTAAAACTTTGCTACAAATTTGAATTGATATTAAAAAAGAAGCTTACACACAGCTTTATTTTAATTCTTTTCAAGGAAAAGTCGGTAGGTGCGAAATTATTATTTTTTTCATTTGAATACAAATTTTAACATACTGTTTTTCCTCTTTAACAAAAAACAAAAATAACTTAAACTAATTCCATGCAATACCTCATGCAAAGTCGAATCGATAATCCATAACTTCTATTTAGGTTAACGGATTTTTATTATTTGCAATTTAATTTTACAATTTGCCTCTCCGCATTAATCTTTTTCTTTTTGCCTTTAAAAGGTGTGGCACATGTAGGCTGGGTGAAGGAATAACTTAATCCGAAATTCTGTAAAATATTATTACGTAATCCAAATCTCCCCCTCAAAAAACTTCCAGAGGGAAACTTTAATCTTTTTTTTTTTGTTTTGTGCTCTAGAAGACGATGAGATTTATAAACCATTCTCTGTATACTTAGGTACAAAAACGACTACTGCAATCCACAGGAATGAAACCTATTTATAGCGCTTAGCTATGTACATGTAGCTATGTAATGATATACCAAAGCAATATTACTCGAGATATGGTTTTGAGAAATTTGTTTAACCACATCTTTCTTTTCTGCCCTTGCAGCATGTTATATACTAAAACAAACTGAAACCCAAAAGTTTTTGGGGGAAAACTTTATCCTCTAGCAAACTGTACTGCAAAAACTTATCACAAGGCCAACACATCCATATTCACTGTGTCGTCCTACAACTGCATTCGTCTGGAAACGTTATTTTTTTTTTCGTATGGATCTTACTCTACTTACGTATCTATGCTATGGAAGCTCTGGTATGGATAAAGTGAGCTGAGCGCTGGTGTAATGTGGATTTATTTTTAAAAAACACAACATAATTCCTTACAAATAATTTTCTCAGCACAAAGAAATGAAGAAAAATAATAAATATCTAAGACTATGTTGATGCACATGTCTCGAGTCTCAGTAATATTGTTGCTTGAGAGTGTTTGGGGCGCGGTTGCGAATTTTTGCGAAGATTAAATTGTGGAGCGTACGTTTGTCTGACCTAATTGCTTTGAGTGTATACAGTGATTGTATACACACAATTCTCCAAGAAATCGTTGGAATATAAATATAATAATTTATTGCTATGTCGCTTACTGTATCTTATACCTTCTGAAACCGCAATAATAAAAGAAGGAATGGCAACATTTTAAACCGAATTAAATACAAATAAAAATTTTATTGTTCGTATTACATAAAATGCCTTAATTAAATGCATCAATATTCGAACTATGACGTTATATGTGTATAATTTTTCGGAAAACTATCTGTGATGCTCAGAAGATAAAAGCTCTTGAATTGTCTTATTGGATTTAAGCTCTTTTCACCCTTTTCTAGTACCAACCTACCTATATTCTGCCTGCAGACTATTTTTCACACTTACTCTCATTATGAAAAAAAATCTTTAGAGCTATGACCAATATTATATGTAAAATAGCTTAAGTTAAATAAAATATAGGTTTGCAGAAACATAGGCCAGTAAAAACTAAAAACAAAAACATCTTAATCTTTTTTTTAATTTGAGATTTGAACCAAAGTTGAAAAATATTCAAAAATGGGTGTTTTAGACCCAAAAAACGGTTTTTGACCTAGTAACCTTTTTCGAAAATCGATTTTTTGAAGTTAATAGAATAACTTGTTTAATAAGATTGTTTAAGTTTTTCCGAACATTTTTCCAAGTTTTTGGACATCTTTGTTCAAAAATTCAAAAATTATATCCAAAGTTCGAAAAAATTCTAGCCCCAATTTTTTTCGAAGAACTTTATAATTTTAAAGTAGTAACGGCGAATTTCTTCACAGACTCCTAATGCTGGTACCGGTACTCGTCCTAAAATTAGTACTCAAATCGGTATCAACTCATTTCTTCACACAAGTTCTAGGCCCTAGTCCTGTCAAATTGGTACCGAGTATTAGTTAGGACTCAGTACTATCTGACTCCTCAAAATCAGCTAGTACCTGGTTATTATACCAGTTGTTAGTACTCAAATTGGTACCAAATGATTTCTTCACATAAGTATACTAAGCTCTAGTTCTGTCAAGTTGATACCGAGTACTATCTAGGACTCGGTATTAGCTAGGACTTTTAAATCGGCAGTCTAGTGGCGCTAATACCTTAATTAGAAAAATTTCAATTATTTTCTTCAAAGAATTCGTTGCTCAATATCGATAGTTTCTTGGTTGGTGTTTTTTTTAAATTTATGTTATAAATCAGTTTTGAATTGGTCTGGTGGATTTTTTTTTCTTTTTTGTATGTGTATATAATGTATCTATGTAGGTGTACCTATTCTGTAATGGTCTTATATGTGTAGGGAATGAATTCAAATATTGGTGGTGGCAATTTAAGATTTTTGTTTGCAAGCAGACTTCGTACTGAACCCATTCTTACTTAAATACATTTTACTCGTTGGACCTTAACAAATTATAATTTTTTCTTGTTCCAACAACAACTTAACACTGCACAGTGAAGAATGAATTTTCCTTTTATACATATTTGTACGTGGAATGACATAATGACACTGGATATGTTGTACATCATGGACGTTAATGCTGCTGTAAAAGCCCATATTGCCCATGGTTTATGGACATTATACCGAGAAAAAATTTCTCTTTGGACAGTTTCTCGAACGCGACCAATGCAATACATGAACTTGAAATGTTCATAACAAAGGATATTTCTCCAAATCTGTAACGCACATACGCACACAGAAAAATGTAAACAAAATCCAAGAAAAAAATAACACGCAATAATTTATTTAAATCAAAAGCAAAGATAAAGTTGATTCAGAACACAGCACCACTGATCGATCACTCCTGTACATGTCGGTAGATTTGCATTGCTATTCTTCATCTTCTCACTCACTATGTAGCACGACGACCGTTTTGCTATTAACTGCTTACATCGAAGTCCGGAAAATTTTTGAAGATTGAAGCCCCATTTGAGTAACAAATTTGATAGTATATGCTGCTATCAGGAGAGACAAATATCGTACAATGGATATTATGTCCTTTCTTTTGTTTAAATAGACAATCCATTCGAAAATAAAATAAAATATCTCTCTCAATCACAATAAATAACAAAATAATATTCGAAATGCTAAAATAGTGTCAAAATCTGAATTAGACCAGTTTTAGACGAATTAAGTCCTAATACCGCTTGTTGTATTTAGATCCGGTACTAGTGATGTGAAGAAATGCCCAGGTACTTACTTTTCGTTAGGAGCGTGTACCAGAGCTAGTACCTGGTCTAGCTGGACTGAGTACTAGGCTGGCTTAGTACTTCTGTGAAGTACTGACAAATATTGTATTATATGAAATACCGTGTTATTCATCTAAATTGAATGAATGTTATAAGCCAAGGTTATAGAAAATAATCAGCCCTATCACAGATTCCATCGAAACAATCCGAACGGACTTCTAAGTTACGAATCACTAAAAATTGTCTTCACAGAATCCGAATAGAATCGAAAAAAGCATACTCACCCTCAATTCTGAAACCAGCTGTCTAACGTCGAATCATTGAGAGAAGTAAAAAAACAGTGATGGTATACATAAAAAAAAAAAAAAAATTACCTGCGACATTTGGAAAAATCCCAACTTTTTAAGAAGACATTTTTTGATAATTTGTGAATTTAATTTTCTTAGGTTAGGGGTTGGTTAGGATATTTTTTCAAGATCGCTATAACCGGCGCCGCGGCGAGTTAACCGAAAGTTTGTCATTTTCGCATTTATTCCCAAATTTACAATGGTTTTATTTTTGAATTAACAAAGTTAGAAAAAAATATAAATTTTCACAGAAAGAAAAAAGTAAGATTGTCAATATACTAATTAAAAATAGAACGCTGTATACCAATTAATATTTTTTCAAAAAGTGTCATTTGCAAAAATTTCCTATGAGTTAGGATTTTTTTCCTACGTGTACCATCACTGTAAAGAAACAAATTATGGCTCATTGTTGTTGAATTACAATTAGTTCTACAGAAATTATTTATTGGAAGTGTTTTTTTACAAAACAAATGTGTCATTTCTGAAATTATTGATGCTGTAATATTGCATCCGCTCCTTTTTATATATGTTTATAAATACAACAGATAGGAATGCATATTAGCCTTCAGTTTTTTTTTTTTTATTTTTAAGTGGAATCGTTTTGTTTTTGATAAAATATAGAATTTAAATATGTTCGGAGGAGCTTCAATAGGAGTTTAAACTATCAAATCATCAACTTTATTAAATTATTTATTTATTTTGAGTGTAAATCCTTGAAAAACACCATCTTTTCTGTGTTAATAACCAATTGTACTCTGACTACTAAAGGAATAAAGTATGGTAGAGAAGGTTGAAATAATTTTCGTTTTATTCGGATTCAATGATATGAAATTCCACGAATTTCGTTATTCGTAGGAGATTTTCCACTACGAATGTGCTACGAATAGAATCTGTGATAGATATTTTTCCATTCGTAGACGATGGATTCTGTGATAGGCCTGAATATGTCAGAGATTCAAAATGATTAATACAATTTATTATACATATGAAAAATAAAGCTATTTTATTAAGAGTTCAACCCTCCAATCCCAAGTATCGTTGCTCCTTTGGGAAGAATACTGGACATATCGGCGAGCTTATCTCAACCACTAAGAAAAACCATCGGATTAAGTTAAAAATTCCACTTTCCGAAAAATTATAACTTAAGACATTATGTTTTATTTGTAATATTTATGTAAAAGATCCTTTTTTGCAAAGTTTTAAAATTTTTTGAAAAAGAGATTTGTAAATGGCCCATAATTTCGGAAATTCTTCCTCAATCTTCATTTATGAAGTGTCAAACGAAAGATTAAAAAACAAATAACTAATATTTACGTATGTGTACGTAAATAGCGTAACAAGCTTCACTTCAATCATTCACTCACTGCCACGAATATCTTAGTTTAAATAAAAACCCACCATGTACATAAAACATCTACCAACATTAAAAACAAAATTTGATCAAAAATATTTTTGGATATTTTTTGTTTAATTATCAAAATGTTTTAATATCTTGACTTTTTCCTATATAAATCAATCCAATACCAAGTTGCTTCAGTTATCTTCAGTTATAAGAGTAGATTTGTACGGCAAAGTAGATATATAAGTGTAATATTACTCAAGATACTCTACAGCAAATTAATCAACAATCGTTAAGTGTATGACGAGAGATTTGGAAATTATAAAATGCTCCTTCGGGAAATACAATAAATAATATTTTCAGCTAAAATTTCCTTACTAAACGGCCGTGTAATCCAAGTAGGTTACTAGAGTATAGCTCTACCTTTACCTTCAAAAATACACGGCTCATAAAATAGGAACTGATGACTGCAGCTTCGAAGGAGTTTATCATTTTTAATACACAAATCATTTTCCTGAACACCCACAGTCCACAGACTATACAGTATCAGAATATATTTATGCTTTTAAATAAAATCACCTCATCTTAAAAGAAAAAAAAAACAAAACACGAAAAATATATCATCGTAATAACTTAACATATGTCTCCTCTTTTAATAACAACAGCTTAATTTATGTGCTTCCAACACAAAACAAAATGACGGATAAACTCTTGGAATATTATTTCCAACCAATGTTTCATTTTTTTTTTATTATAATTTATTGCAGAAAATAAAGAACGAAAACGAGCACAACACATCATATTATATAGGTATACTTATATAGAAAATAAAGGTCCTGTGAAATAAAAGGCAGACAAGCCTAATCCTTGAATACCTAACTCGAATGATTGGGCCCATTTGTTCAGTCATTTAGCGTTTGCTTTGGTTTTCAAGAGTCCTACGTGTAGAATATCAGAAATGTTATGAGTTACATATTTATTGTCGACTGACATATTAATGGTCTTATATTACTCAAAGAACGAAGACGACGACGACAATGACATTGGACATTGGACACATAAAAGAATAAAATTGGTCAAACTAAGATTTGTTATATAACAAAGAAAATAATCAATAGTACAAGTAGGTACCTAAATTTTTGTGACCTGGGTATTGATTTATAAATTTACAAATGGGGTTCGATTACGAACAGCAGACTCCTTAAGAAAAAAAAAAAAACAGAAGGAAGAAGTTCGACCCCCAATAAATGTCTCTCCTTTGAGCACTTAATAAGATTACTAATACGAAAAGCTGTTTCAATTTTTCTTTTTAATGATAGTGCTCATTTTGAAATGGATTGTGTTTTTTTTTTTTCTGTTTAAAGTATGCTAAGAATAATGAAAGGAACATGACAGTAGTCTTGTCTGTACATAAAGATCTTACATAATATACTTACATTACATTTAAAAAATTAGAATTAGTCAACATTTTCATTGAGTGGGGATTTCAGCAGTTACTTAACAAGTTTAGGAAAATGAGACAGATACAATCTTTATTTTAATAGAGAAGATTTCACTAGTGGACCCCGGCGAACGTTGTTTCACCCAAATGTAAAGAAGAAATGCTAAACGAATATGTTTTACGACTAAAAACGCGAAATACCCTGCCAACGTTAACTTAAGTTGGATTTTGACAACAAAATAAAGGGTTTTCCAATAAGAGGTGTTATTTTGAATAGCCCGCTATTTCGGTAGCTGTCTCTTTTGAAGCTGTCATTTTTTGACATTTGACAAGTAGAAACTACGCCATTAATAAAATCTTCAACAACGCATTTAAATTATTAAAATTCACTATAAAAATGGTGAAAATTTGGCAGAGACGGTTCGTAAAACTAAAACATTTTTGGGTAGTCGTGAAGCACCTTGTCGGACCGCAATACAGAAATTGGTGGACAAATTCGAGCTGTTGGGACAAGTTAGTGATGTGAAGAATAAAACCCGTGCACGTCGCTCAAGAACAACTGAGAATATTGCTGTTGTAGCCCAAAGTGTTGAAGAAAACCCAGGTTTGTCCATTCCTCGTCGTTCTTTGGAATTAGGCATTCCACAAACGTCATTACACCGTATTTTGCATAAAGACTTGGGTCTTAAGGCTTATAAAGTTCAGTTAACACAAGAACTCAAGCCGGCTGATCATCAACAACGTCGTGTCTTTGCTGATTGGGTCCTTGAAATGTTTCCGGACCGGTTTATCTCTCGAAGAGGTGATCACAATTGGCCACCGAGATCTTGTGATTTAACAACTTGCGACTTCTTCCTTTGGGGCCACGTGAAAGATAAGGTCTACGCCAACAGCCCAGCGTCGATTCAAGACCTCAAAGATGGAATTCGTGGGGCTATCGAGGACATAGGGCAGCCACTTTGCGATTTGGTTATGGAAAATTTCATGAAAAGAATATGGTCCTGTAAGCGTGGTCGTGGCGGCCATTTGGCTGATATTGTGTTCCATTATTAACGGTATACCTTCCTCTTTATAATGAAATAAACATCAGATCATTTATCTCAAAAAATGCCATTTTCTTTGAATATCAAAATAACACCTCTTATTGGAAAATCCTTTACTAAGGAGTTTTTCAATTGGAGTGGGTAGATTTTGGCGGCCTGTGGCAGCCATGTTGTTTTGGTGACATGTGTCGAATTCTTGTTTATCATTCAGTTACTGATGCTTAATCACCATGGCAAGTGACATGACTGAAAATCACGTCCAAATCAAAGGATGAAACTTTAATATCGAAATCTTTTGGGGCAACGGAACGTGTGCGTTGCGTCCATTTTACAGTTTACATGGTTGTCCTTCCAAGTCGATTATCAAAAGTTTGGCGGACCACATTTGAGTCGACCAAATCAGTTAATATAATCAGCCAACGCACTTATGTCAACGAAACGCCAGACCTATAGAAAACATCGCCACTGTCGGTGAGAGTCTTTGTTTCTTTGAAGACGACGATGTCATTGCCATAACCATCAACGGATAGTGCTACCGATCTATTATAACAAATTTCTTTTGGATCAAACTGGATGATATGAATGTGAACGATAAGTGGGTCCAAAAAAATGGTGCTACGTACCACACAGCGATCGCAACAATGGAAATTCTGCCTGAATTATTTGAGGGAAGAGTTTTTCTCGCGGATGTGACATGAATCGGCCACCAAGATCGTG
The DNA here is from genome assembly GCA_932273885.2 of Leucozona laternaria. Classification (NCBI taxonomy): domain Eukaryota; kingdom Metazoa; phylum Arthropoda; class Insecta; order Diptera; family Syrphidae; genus Leucozona; species Leucozona laternaria. The sequence goes on along the minus strand of OW026368.1, from coordinate 28,409,289 downwards.
CGATTTACTCCGTTAGATTTTTTCTTGTGTTTTTTTTGAAGTCGCGGGGGGTCTTATGGCTCAATAAGCCCTAATTGACCTAATCTCCGCAAAGTTACTATAACCTATTCCATCGCTCAATTTCAGCCGGATAAATGCGGTAGTCATTGAAAATTTGGCCCCTCGGATCCGTTGGCCAAATACAAGTTTCTTTTTAAAAAGGCAATAAAATGAACAACATTAAGTTTTGTCCATGTATTATGGCTTTATAAGTAAGAGCAAACATTTTCATTAATTATCGAACACAACGTCGTTCAAGTGGCTGCCTTGGCTGGCTTCGCAGTAGCGCATTCTGCGACTAGAATTTTTATAAATAAATCCACACAATATCTTGGAAATGCCGATGACTTCGTCATTATGGGAAGAACCAAACGAGCAGTGACGGGTGCCTTTTTTTTTATCGAGTCTCAGGCGAATAAAATGGGTCTTGTCATTAACGAGGACAAAACGAAGTATTTACTGTCATCGAATAGAGTCGATTCACAACGTAGACTTGGTCAAAACGTGACAATTGATAGGTATAACTTCGAGGTGGTAAATGAATTTATCTATCTGGGTACTGCTGTTAACTCTGAAAATGACATCAACGCTGAGATCAAACGTAGAATCACTCTTGCTAATCGCTGTTTCTTTGGCCTAAGCAAGCAGTTGAGGAGTAAGGCCCTATCGCGAAGTACCAAGGAGACACTGTATAAAACCCTAATCATCCCAGTCTTGCTGTATGGTGCAGAAGCATGGACTCTCTCCCAGGCGTATTAAGGATCTCTTGGTATCTTCGAGAGGAAGGTTCTACGTACGATCTAAGGACCGGTGTGTGTCGACAGGCAAAGCAACATCTGTCGTAGGCGATACAACCACGAGCTATACGAGCTTAACAGCGACTTGCCACTGGTCAAAAAACTGCGCATTCAACGGTTAAGATGGCTAGGGCATGTTGAGCGAATGAACGTGGAACCTCCAGCCCGTAAGGTATTCAACGCCAAGCCTGAGTGAACCAGAAGCAGAATCAGACCTCATCTCCGGTGGAGTGATCAAGTTGAGGCCGACGCACGTCGACTTGGTATTCGAAACTGGAGACAGCAGGCTAGAGATCGAGTAAGCTGGCGAAATCTATTACTTTGAGGCCCAGTAGCACAATGCGCTGTAGCGCCAACTAAAGTAAAGTAAGTAAGCCTTTCATAACGTGAAGTAGGTTAAAATCGAGAAAGAAGTAGGCATTAGATTACAAAAAGTCAAAAAATTATATTTTCTTTTGTAATTTTAATGCGAAGCTTAGGTTTGTCTACCCGTGCAAAGCCGAACGGGCCAGCTAGTTGTAATTTAAAAATCAAACTGTCGTTTTGACATTTTCAACAATTTTTCCCTACCTTTTTAAAAATTATTATTATCACATTCGATACCAAACAACTTCAACCTATTTCCTTAAACCATATTATATGTAAAAGCAAGTACGTACAACCTATAATAATTGTCATTTTTATTAAATTTATTTTGGTATTTTGTCCTTTAAGTCTTTCTTATTGAAGATTTTGAGCATGTGATACTTTTGTTTTGATGTACCTACCTACCCACCTACATCCTTCTTGGCAACGCTTCTTAAATTAAACAAAATAACAACAACAACAACAACAAAAAAAAAACAAAAACCCTCAAGCATGGCTGTATTTAATTAATTCATTAATGCTCAAAACACCAAATGAAAAAGAAACCCAGTTTTCTTAGTAGGTATATTAAAGATGTGGAAGCTCTGACTGTAATTACTCACACCTAAGATTCTATTTAATGTAATGCGCATTTCTCATATATACATTAGGGTGTCCCGTCAAAAAATTTTTCGGAGTATCTTAATGAAAGACCCCTCAAAAGTTGCGTATTGAACAGCATATTACAGGAGAAATAATAAAATAAAAATTGGAGGGTACTTTTGGGGCTCTACCGCTCGTTGAAGTTTTGAAAACGAAGCAAATAATCATTGTTTTTTTTTGTTTCCCTCATTTCGTATAACAACAATTCTTTAAACCTGTCAACTTAACTTCTTTTAGTAATTTGAATGTTTTTATTTGCATTTGAGAACTTATTTTTATATCATTTGAAAGAATATGTTTGCCGCAAGCGGATCAAAGATATTTCAGTAAAACTGTGATCGGTATTGCTAAAAAAAACTGACGCCATTAAAATAAAAAACCACTAGATGAAAAAAAAGTAGTGAAATCTGTATAATCGAATGGCTGCCTTCTGCCTCTACTGCTTTACCAACGGTTAAAGACGATACATTCGATACAGTAGAGTTAATCGAAACCATAAAGTTAGTCAATACTATACAACTAGTCGAGACAGTAGAACGACATATATTTTTATCAGTCATCTTAAAACACTTCAACGTCAGTCACCGTCATCAAGTTAGCAAAATTCTACTTGTTCTATACAGTATGTATCAAGAGTTTGTGATAGGTATGCATTTTCAGTTCAATTTCGATCTCCTGCAACAGTTGCTACTGCAGTCCTGTAGGAGAATGGAATAGTAAATAACATTAATACGAGATTCGTCTCTTGTAATTTATGAATATATGAATTTGTCACACGACAACTTATATGACTTATAACTCTCAACCAGCCAGCAGAAATAGATGGCACCAACGATTTAACCTCTAAGATGAAGCGCACTTAATCATCACAAGATATCCTTTTGAAGGATTTGTCTGTCCCCGCAAGGCACAGTACCTCTGAGAAAAACATTTTCTAAAGTGCCAAAGCTAGGATTTGATCCCAGACCTCCAGCATGAAAAACCATAGGACAGTTCTAGCAGAAAATATTTAATTCTTGCGAAACCAGAATCAATTTTCTTAGTCATGATTGAAAATAATCAAAACAGGTTACTTTCCTTCCATATTAGCCAATCGAAAACGTGAAAAATGGCATATATAAGATAGTTCACAACTGCAAAAAAAATCCTAGGGCTTTATGTAAGTTCTAGTATTTTTCCAAACAATAATAAAATTTTTGTTGAGTACATAATGAAATGTTTCGTGTCTGTGTGGTTTTCGGTAAGAAACAAACCTTCCTTGATAAATGTAATGCTGATAAAAAATCAAAGCTCGAAAATACAGATCGCACAGTGTAAAAATAATATGCATTCAATATGTTATTAATGAATTTTCCTAATTCATGATCAGAGCACATACGAGTAGAAAATATGCAATTATTATAAGCTACATATTATATTTAAGGGCCGTGTTTGTATTGCTTCACTTTATTATCAAAGAATAAATTCTGAACGTTTAAGTCATGAATTAGGTATACTTCATAATGAGGTTTAAACTATTTGCTCCCTCCCTTCATCAAATATATATTTGAGTGCCATCCTATGGTCGCATTATGATTCATTTGTTAAAAAAATGAGTTGACTTCATTTATAAAGATAAAAACGAATTCAGTAATAAATTCTCTTCTTTAACCATACATTTTGAGTATATTTTTGGTTTTAGAGACTTATTTCTAACTTCCGAAAATATTTGATTTGTTTAAAACCTTTACCTTTACTTAAATTTAACTTATAAATGAAAAAAATTTATTGGAATAATACAAAAAGAAACAAAACAAAATGTGCATCTTATAGTTTTTTTGTAAATTTTCAAACGTCGGTAGAGGCCCAAAAGTTATGTCCAAATAAAAAAGTACGTACATATTCTGCATCTACGCGCTAATATGCAACTTTTGATACCCCTTTCGACAAAAAATTGTTCTCCATACAACGACGGGACACCCTAATATATATAGCTAGGCGAGAGGGCCATAAGAAAGAACTTTTTCTGCAACAGAAATAATTATATCGTATTCTTGAAGGTAAAAGTTGTCTTATAGGGATTACAGCATGATTTAGAGAAAAAGTGTTGAATTTATTCTCTGTGAAATTATTTTCATTTATGTGTCTTACTTTTATTTTATTGATTATAATCACAGAAGTATAGGTATGTGCATGCACAGTAATTTTTTTATTTTTAATTAGAAAACAAAATCAGTAGGAGTGTATGTGTATACGTAATATATTTAATTTTGAGTTGGTATGCATGAGGATGTAATAGCGGGAAGCGTAATGGTTAGTGCGTAGGTCTGTCTTGACGGAGGTCAGGGGCATATTATTGTTGAAGCTACATCTGTCAAATTGGCTGTCATTTATTCAGTCTGTTTTGCCAAACCAACATGGACATATACCGTTCAACAACACGTGCAAATGAAAAAATTGATATATCAAAATGGGTGTTCTGTTTGGGCATCGTTCCACGCGCTTCGCCAATTTACCGTCATCTTCAGCGATGAGGGGCCCATTTCTGGATGAATTGGTACCTAAACAAACAAAATTGTCGAAATTGGGACGATAGCAATCCACTTGAGATCCAAGAGCGTCTAATATGCTTCCCGCAAAAGTCACTGTTTGGTGTAGATTTTGGACTGGCGGTGTCAGCGGTCTAAATTTCTTTGAGAATAACGTTGGCCAGGCCATCACCGTCAACGGCGAGTGCTATAGGTCTATGATTACCAACTTTTTTTGGCCTGAATTGGATGTGCTACACAGCTCACGCCATATTGGAAATTCTGCACGAGCTATTCCAGGGTTTGGTCATCTCACGTAGAGGTGATGTGAACTGGCCACCGAGATCATGCGATTTGACCCCTTTAGACTTCTTCTTGAGGCGGATTTCTGAAGTAGCAGGTCTATGCGAATAAGCCACAAACCACAGCGGCCCTCAAAGCTAACATAACCCATGCCTTCGATCAAATTCAGCCTGATTAAGGCGCTATAGTCATAGACGTAGATTGCGTGCCACCCAGAGAAGATGCGGCGGACATTTCAACGATGTGATACTCCATACATAATAACAATGATAGGCCTTTCAAACGAATGAAAAATTTCGATGATATCTCACACACACTGGCGCAAATTTTTAAACAGTCCTCGTTTAAGGAATAAAACCGACTCTTTCTTAATTTTAAACACTTTAAACAACTCTTCTAACTAATGAAGTGTTTTAATCGCATTTGTAGGGTTTTTTTTTATGATTCGTCGTAGAGCATTCGACTGCAGATCGAGAGGTTCCCGGTTCAAATCCGGGTGTCCCCTTCGAAAATTAAATTTTTTTGTAATTTTTGTCTTTTTTTTAACTCCCCTATAGCTATTTCACCTTTTCAGTTAAGATGACGGGCGATTTTGTGACCAGAAAATAATTTGCCGCGATATGGTAGTCCAACACTATGTACCACATTTTGTTTTGTTTTTGTTGGGGCGGTCGACCGAATACAAGTTTGTATTGTAAAGGGTTTTCCAATAAGAGGTGTTATTTTGAATAGCCCGCTATTTCGGTAGCTGTCACTTTTGAAGCTGTCATTTTTTGACATTTGACAAGTAGAAACTACGCCATTAATAAAAATGGAACGATACACGCTTCAACAACGCATTGAAATTATTAAAATTCGCTATAAAAATGGTGAAAATTTGGCAGAGACGGTTCGTTAAACAAAAACATTTTTGGGTCGTCGTGAAGCACCTTTTCGGACCGCAATACAGAAATTGGTGGGCAAATTCGAGCTGTTGGGACAAGTTAGTGATGTGAAGAATAAAACCCGTGCACGTCGCTCAAGAACAACTGAGAATATTGCTGTTGTAGCCCAAAGTGTTGAAGAAAACCAAGGTTTGTCCATTCCTCGTCGTTCTTTGGAATTAGGCATTCCACAAACGTCATTACACCGTATTTTGCATAAAGACTTGGGTCTTAAGGCTTATAAAGTTCAGTTAACACAAGAACTCAAGCCGGCTGATCATCAACAACGTCGTGTCTTTGCTGATTGGGTCCTTGAAATGCATAAAAATGATCCGGAATTTCATCGAAAAATCATCTTGACTGATGAGGCCCATTTCCACCTCGGAGGCTACGTCAACAAGCAAAACTGTCGCATCTGGGGCTCGGAAAACCCAAGAGTTATTGTTGAAAAGCCTTTCCATCCTCAACGCGTGACTGTTTGGTGCGGTTTATGGTCCGGCGGGGTCATTGGACCTTACTTTTTCGAAAATGAGGCTGGAGCAACAGTTACGGTCAATGGATTGCGCTATCGAGAGATGATTAATGATTTTTTATGGCCGGAATTGGATGGTATTGATCTGGACAACGTTTACTTTCAACAAGACGGCGCTACGTGCCACACAAGCAATGAAACCATCGATCTTTTACGGGAAAAGTTTCCGGACCGTGTTATCTCTCGAAGAGGTGATCACAATTGGCCACCGAGATCTTGTGATTTAACACCTTGCAACTTCTTCCTTTGGGGCCATGTGAAAGATAAGGTCTACGCCAACAGCCCAGCGTCGATTCAAGACCTCAAAGATGGAATTCGTGAGGCTATCGAGGACATAGGGCAGCCACTTTGCGATTTGGTTATGGAAAATTTCATGAAAAGGATATGGTCCTGTAAGCGTGGTCGTGGCGGCCATTTGGCTGATGTTGTGTTCCATTATTAACGGCATACATTCTTCTTTATAATGACATAAACATCCGATAATTTATCTCAAAAAATGCCATTTTTTTTTTGAATATCAAAAAAAACACCTCTTATTGGAAAACCCTTATATTGTTTGGTGTCGTAGTCTATTCAATCGGGGGGTGGAGATGGTGTTGTTTTGTCGTGGTAATGGTTACTGGGTGCATGCACCACAAATTAAAGCTATGACAGTTTTCGTGATTGTTGATTTACATGCTTAAAATCTTCATCAAACATTTTTCTTTAATTTTTTCTCATGAAATTACAAACGTTGAATGGATAAAGTATACTTTAAAAAATATAGAGAAGCATTTTGCTGCTTTTAAAGTTAGACCAGTGCTTTAGCGTTAAAGTATAATTTATATCGTTTAAAATTATCAAAGAGTCGACTCTCATTCTAAAACTCATTTTTAGAGTCGACGTCCAATTTAAAAATGATTTAGAGTATAGGTTTTAAATGTTTAAAATTTTGCGCCACTGTGTTTTATTTAAATTTAAAAATAGGAAGCGCTTAATGAAAGACCCTGTATAAGGACAATTTTTGTATTTCTGGCGTATACATATTGTACATAAAAAGTTACTCATACAAAAGTTATGAAATACACACTGAAAAAACGAGCGTACGTTAAAACAATAAATACCTGTACATTAAATGCAGTTTATTGTTTCAACGTACAAAAACATTGTCTCAACGTATTTGTTCATCAAAAACTGATTGCGTTTAATGGTGAGAACATTGATTCAATAAAAACGCGTTCATTAATCGCTTCCCATACAAAATAATGGCAACAGTTTTTGATGTTTGTGTTTAATGAGAGCATTCATTAACCAATGTTTTGAATTCATAACAAAAATGCTAGATTTGTGTGATGATTCAATGAACACTTACATTGTTTAATGAAAATTTTGAACATTAAGTTCAAAATCAGGGCGTTCATTGTATCAACAAACCAGTTCATTATTTAATGAAAAAATTACATTATTTTCGAGAAAAAAATATAGTAATAATTAAAAATAATACAATATTTTTGTTTGAGTGGTACATTGATTAATGAACGCCTACATTGTTTTATAGAAATGTTGTGCATTTATTTCAAAATGAGAGCATTCATTGTTTTAAGGAACCGGTTCATTATTTAATGAAAAATAAACATTATTTTCATGACGAAAAATTATCATTTAATGAAAATAATACATAATTTTTTCTTTCGTCGTACATTGATCAATGAACGCATACATTGTTTTAAGGAAATGTTGTGCATTAATTCCAAAATCAGAGCGTTCATTGTTTAAAGGAACCAGTTCATTATTTAATGAAAAATTTACATTATTTTCATGACGAAAAATTATCATTCAATGAAAATAATACATTATTTTTTCTTTCGTCGTACATTGATTAATGAACGCATACATTGTTTTATGGAAATGTTGTGCATTAATTCCAAAATCAGAGCGTTCATTGTTTAAAGGAACCAGTTCATTATTTAATGAAAAATTTACATTATTTTCATGACGAAAATTATCATTTAATGAAAAAAATACATTATTTTTTCTTTCGTCGTACATTGATTAATGAACGCATACATTGTTTTATGGAAATGTTGTGCATTAATTCCAAAATCAGAGCGTTCATTGTTTAAAGGAACCAGTTCATTATTTAATGAAAAATTTACATTATTTTCATGACGAAAAATTATCATTTAATGAAAAAAATACATTATTTTTTCTTTCGTCGTACATTGATTAATGAACGCATACATTGTTTTATGGAAATGTTGTGCATTAATTCCAAAATCAGAGCGTTCATTGTTTAAAGGAACCAGTTCATTATTTAATGAAAAATTTACATTATTTTCATGACGAAAAATTATCATTTAATGAAAAAAATACATTATTTTTTCTTTCGTCGTACATTGATTAAAGAACGCATACATTTGTTTAATTGTTCTAAAGGGTTTTCCAATAAGAGGTGTTATTTTGATATTCAAAGAAAAATGGCATTTTTTGAGATAAATGATCGGATGTTTATTTCATTATATAGAAGAAGGTATGCCGTTAATAATGGAACACAACATCAGCCAAATGGCCGCCACGACCACGCTTACAGGACCATATCCTTTTCATGAAATTTTCCATAACCAAATCGCAAAGTGGCTGCCCTATGTCCTCGATAGCCTCACGAATTCCATCTTTGAGGTCTTGAATCGACGCTGGGCTGTTGGCATAGACCTTATCATTCACGTGGCCCCAAAGGAAGAAGTCGCAAGGTGTCAAAAAATGCCATTTTTCTTTGAATATCAAAATAACACCTCTTATTGGAAAACCCATACATTAGTTCCAAAAGCAGAGCGTTCATTGTTTTATCAATTAATTAATTTCTATCTCAATGTAGTAAATAAGCTTGATTGTTTAAAGTATTATTTATAGCCAATTTACTTGGTTATGCCTTGTTACTTCCATAATATTGAAGTTACGACCAAATTGCATTCGATAAATCACCTAAATTGCACTGTGTAGTTTCACGATTTTTTCTATAAAGTCGATGGAAGAAAGTTCTAATGCCTATAAAATTTATATTTTTAACCATTTTCCATTATTTTGGGTCAAAAGTTCAACCAAATTTAAGTTACGGCAAAAATGCGTTTCAATATTTTTTTCGATATTTTATTTGACATTTATTTCAATGTCATATTTTTTCCTATTTAGTTGAAATAAATTAGCTAAAACGCATAAAATGTCTATATTTATAACCAAATTCTGTGTTTATGTCTTGTTACTTCCATAATATTGAAGTTACGACCGATATTTTATTTGACATTTATTTCAATGTCATACTTATTCCTATTTAGTTGAAATAATTAGCTAAAACGCATGAAATGCTTATATTTATAACTAAATTCTTTGTCTTGTCTTGTTACTTCCATAATATTGAAGTTACGTTCAAAATTGCATTCGATAAATCACCTAAATTGCACTGTGTAATTTCACGATTTTTTCTATAAAGTCGATCGAAGAAAGTTCTAATGCCTATAAAATTTATATTTTTAACCATTTTCCATTATTTTGGGTCAAAAGTTCAACCAAATTTAAGTTACGGCAAAAATGCGTTTCAATATTTTTTTCGATATTTTATTTGACATTTATTTCAATGTCATATTTTTTCCTATTTAGTTGAAATAAATTAGCTAAAACGCATAAAATGTCTATATTTATAACCAAATTCTGTGTTTATGTCTTGTTACTTCCATAATATTGAAGTTACGACCGATATTTTATTTGACATTTATTTCAATGTCATACTTATTCCTATTTAGTTGAAATAATTAGCTAAAACGCATGAAATGCTTATATTTATAACTAAATTCTTTGTCTTGTCTTGTTACTTCCATAATATTGAAGTTACGTTCAAAATTGCATTCGATAAATCACCTAAATTGCACTGTGTAATTTCACGATTTTTTCTATAAAGTCGATCGAAGAAAGTTCTAATGCCTATAAAATTTATATTTTTAACCATTTTCCATTATTTTGGGTCAAAAGTTCAACCAAATTTAAGTTACGGCAAAAATGCGTTTCAATATTTTTTTCGATATTTTATTTGACATTTATTTCAATGTCATATTTTTTCCTATTTAGTTGAAATAAATTAGCTAAAACGCATAAAATGTCTATATTTATAACCAAATTCTGTGTTTATGTCTTGTTACTTCCATAATATTGAAGTTACGACCGATATTTTATTTGACATTTATTTCAATGTCATACTTATTCCTATTTAGTTGAAATAATTAGCTAAAACGCATGAAATGCTTATATTTATAACTAAATTCTTTGTCTTGTCTTGTTACTTCCATAATATTGAAGTTACGTTCAAAATTGCATTCGATAAATCACCTAAATTGCACTGTGTAATTTCACGATTTTTTCTATAAAGTCGATCGAAGAAAGTTCTAATGCCTATAAAATTTATATTTTTAACCATTTTCCATTATTTTGGGTCAAAAGTTCAACCAAATTTAAGTTACGGCAAAAATGCGTTTCGATATTTTTTTCGATATTTTATTTGACATTTATTTCAATGTCATATTTTTTCCTATTTAGTTGAAATAAATTAGCTAAAACGCATAAAATGTCTATATTTATAACCAAATTCTGTGTTTATGTCTTGTTACTTCCATAATATTGAAGTTACGACCGATATTTTATTTGACATTTATTTCAATGTCATACTTATTCCTATTTAGTTGAAATAATTAGCTAAAACGCATGAAATGCTTATATTTATAACTAAATTCTTTGTCTTGTCTTGTTACTTCCATAATATTGAAGTTACGTTCAAAATTGCATTCGATAAATCACCTAAATTGCACTGGGTAATTTCACGATTTTTTCTATAAAGTCGATCGAAGAAAGTTCTAATGCCTATAAAATTTATATTTTTAACCATTTTCCATTATTTTGGGTCAAAAGTTCAACCAAATTTAAGTTACGGCAAAAATGCGTTTCGATATTTTTTTCGATATTTTATTTGACATTTATTTCAATGTCATATTTTTTCCTATTTAGTTGAAATAAATTAGCTAAAACGCATAAAATGTCTATATTTATAACCAAATTCTGTGTTTATGTCTTGTTACTTCCATAATATTGAAGTTACGACCGATATTTTATTTGACATTTATTTCAATGTCATACTTATTCCTATTTAGTTGAAATAATTAGCTAAAACGCATGAAATGCTTATATTTATAACTAAATTCTTTGTCTTGTCTTGTTACTTCCATAATATTGAAGTTACGTTCAAAATTGCATTCGATAAATCACCTAAATTGCACTGTGTAATTTCACGATTTTTTCTATAAAGTCGATCGAAGAAAGTTCTAATGCCTATAAAATTTATATTTTTAACCATTTTCCATTATTTTGGGTCAAAAGTTCAACCAAATTTAAGTTACGGCAAAAATGCGTTTCAATATTTTTTTCGATATTTTATTTGACATTTATTTCAATGTCATATTTTTTCCTATTTAGTTGAAATAAATTAGCTAAAACGCATAAAATGTCTATATTTATAACCAAATTCTGTGTTTATGTCTTGTTACTTCCATAATATTGAAGTTACGACCGATATTTTATTTGACATTTATTTCAATGTCATACTTATTCCTATTTAGTTGAAATAATTAGCTAAAACGCATGAAATGCTTATATTTATAACTAAATTCTTTGTCTTGTCTTGTTACTTCCATAATATTGAAGTTACGTTCAAAATTGCATTCGATAAATCACCTAAATTGCACTGTGTAATTTCACGATTTTTTCTATAAAGTCGATCGAAGAAAGTTCTAATGCCTATAAAATTTATATTTTTAACCATTTTCCATTATTTTGGGTCAAAAGTTCAACCAAATTTAAGTTACGGCAAAAATGCGTTTCGATATTTTTTTCGATATTTTATTTGACATTTATTTCAATGTCATATTTTTTCCTATTTAGTTGAAATAAATTAGCTAAAACGCATAAAATGTCTATATTTATAACCAAATTCTGTGTTTATGTCTTGTTACTTCCATAATATTGAAGTTACGACCGATATTTTATTTGACATTTATTTCAATGTCATATTTATTCCTAATTAGTTGAAATAACTAGCTAAAACGCATGAAATGTTTTTATTTATAGCCAAATTCTTTGTTTTGTCTTGTTACTTCCATAATAAGTTACGACCAAAATTGCATTCGATAAATCACCTTAATTGCAAAACAATATTTTGATGTCATTTTTGTAATGAAAAAATTTCCTTAATTGACTAATCAAAACATCAAAATCATGTTAGAGTTCATTAAACAATTACGGAAGCTTGTACATTCTTGTACCTTAGAGGATATATAATATGGAGTGCTCGTTTTTATTCGAATATGAAGCTTTCATAGGGGTCGCTGATCAAGTTTCGGTAAGTTAAAGGCACTCAGTCCCCTAAGACTTTTTCTTACCGAAAGTGAAAGAGCGCCCCCTATCTAGGCTTCAAGCATTACAATGCATTAGTGCCTGACTACATGGGTCGTTTTACTGAAGAGCGCATCGGTGAGACTGGTGGATTTTATGTGCGTAAAAAAGAGAAGGTAGATTCCACCCAAATTTCACCGATGCGCCAGTTTCATTTAATATTTTCGGATTCAGCATGAAAGGTGTGAGTGAGATACATATGGATTTTAAGGGTGTGAGATAGGGAAGGGGAGATTGAAATGAAGGGATTTTTCTTCAACGTGTAATCACGAGCTCAGTAAAACCACCTTCAGTAAAAAGACACATGTAATCAGGCACTTAGGGGTAGAAACGAGCACTCCATATTATATTTCCTCTAAGTCTTGTACTTACTCTTTAATAATGTACATGTTCATTAAACGATGGATAATATTAATCATTCTTCCCAACATATTAATGAACATACTTCATTACTTAACGTAAACATATATTAAAACAATTACAAATTAATTAAAAAATGAATTGTTCATTAAACAACGAAAAAACTACAGTGAACAATCGTAATTTTGCATTAAACTACGAAAAGTTACATTAAAATCCAACATTTTTTCGAAAAATTGAAAAAGTTAGTGACGGCCTAACATCGCTATATAGTTCCAAAAAATATCGATTTTTCGATAAAATAAAGATGTGAAACCATCTCTATCATCTAATTCAGTCAGTTGTCAAATACTTCCATTACACGCGCTAATAGTTTTTCGGTGGCCATTTTAAATTGTGGTAATTTTATTTTAATGAGTTTTTTTAGTGAGATTGAAGAAGCAACATCCAGGAGCGTCCGGAATACTTTTGAAATTAATAAATTTAAGATAATTTCAGATTTTCAAAGTATTCCGGACGCGTCTGGACGTGTGAAAACAAATTTTTGTGTCTAGCCACGCGGTTTCGCAGATGATATCTAATTCAGTCAGTTGTCAAATACTTCCATTACACGCGCTAATAATTTTTGGTGGCCATTTTAAATTGTGGTAATTTTATTTTAATGAGTTTTTTTTAGTGAGATTGAAGAAGTAACATCCAGGAGCGTCCGGAATACTTTTGAAATCTGAAATTATCTTAAATTTATTAATTTCAAAAGTATTCCGGACGCTCCTGGATGTTGCTTCTTCAACAACGTCTAGCCACGCGGTTTCGCAGATGAAATTTGGGTAAGATTCTTATGAATATATTCATTTCAATATTGTTTAAAAATGAAAAATATGCATCGCACAGAAGCGAATTCTTCTGAAAACAAATCCAGGAATATTTTTCACTTAACTACGCATAAACCTCTCAGTGACATAGAGAACTTTAAGAAGAATTGCGGGCGCTTCTGGACGAGCGATGGTACGAGCCGACCACAGATAATGTTTCTTTTCACAAGCAAATTCAAGAAGCGTCATCCAGAAGCATCCGCAATGTTTCTGAAACTATATTAAGTCAGCATCGTCCAGAAGCGCCCGGAATCCTTCTGAAAACAAATTCAGGAATACCTATTTTTGACTATAGGTGTGAAACCATCTCTACCATCTAATTCAGTCAGTTGTCAAATACTTCCATTACACGCGCTTATAACTTTTCGGTGGTCATTTTAAATTGTGGTAATTTTATTTTAGTTAGTTTTTTTTAGTGAGATTGAAGAAGCAACATCCAGGGCGTCCGGAATACTTTTGAAATTAATAAATTTAAGAAAGTTTCAGATTTTCAAAGTATTCCGGACGCCTCCGGACGTGTCAAAACAAATTTTTGTATCTAGCCAAGCGGTTTCGCAGATGAAATTTGGGTAAGATTCTTATGAATATATTCATTTCAATATTGTTTAAAAATGAAAAATATGCATCGCACAGAAGCGAATTCTTCTGAAAACAAATCCAGGAATATTTTTCACTTAACTACGCATAAACCTCTCAGTGACATAGAGAACTTTAAGAAGAATTGCGGGCGCTTCTGGGCGAGCGATGGTACGAGCCGACCACAGATAATGTTTCTTTTCACAAGCAAATTCAAGAAGCGTCATCCAGAAGCATCCGCAATGTTTCTGAAACTATATTAAGTCAGCATCGTCCAGAAGCGCCCGGAATCCTTCTGAAAACAAATTCAGGAATACCTATTTTTAACTATAGATGTGAAACCATCTCTACCATCTAATTCAGTCAGTTGTCAAATAGCTACTTCCATATACACGCTTATAATTTTTCGGTGGCCATTTTAAATTGTGGTAATTTTATTTTAAAACGTAGTTAGTTTTTTTAGAGCCGTTTGCTGATACGAAACTTAAATATTTATGTTCTACTTAAAACGTTTGTGTTTTACTTTTTCCTCAGCGTAAACTGTCACATAAGCTCTTATGTTGAACATAAATCCTTAAGTTTCGTTTCAGCAAATGCGCCTTAGTGAGATTCAATAAGCAACATCCAGAAGCGTCTGGAATATTTTTGAAATTAAATCTTTAAGAAAGTTTCAGATTTTTAAAGCATTCCGGGCGAATATGGACAAGCGAAAATCGTCATGTGCGTTGTGCATTGTGCTAAACAAAATTTCTGTGTCTGGCCACGGGTACTTCGCAGGTGAAATTTGGATAAGAATCTTATGTTTCAATTTGTTTTAAAAATAAAAAAGATCCATCCTGAATCATAATTTTATCCTCAAATATTGAGATTTGAGTGAATTCATCAAAAAGCAAAACTCGGTGATTAATGTAACAACTCATCATTTGATTTAAAAGTTTATGAAATGATTAATCTTCTTACTAAATTAATGAACATAATGCATTACTTAACGTAAAACAAATTCAAAACAATAATAAAATTATTAAATAATGGATTTTTCATTAAGCAACGCACAAATAACATTAAACCAACGAATTTTTGCATTAAATTATGGAAAATAACATTAAAAGCCAAGCGTCCCTCGCAAGACGCGTGTTAATTCAGACATTGTATTCATTTGTTAAGTGGTTTTTGTTGAGTGCGGTACTTAAAAAATGATATTTAGTAAAAAATCACAAATTTAAACGCAAAAATCTGTAATAATAGTTAGTTTTTATCAAATTTACTGGCCAAACATTTAATTTACTATTATAAACTTCTAGCTGGTGGAATTTTGGTAAGATACACTTAATTTCTTAGTTTTAATTTTTCTAAAGTGAAACATATTTATCCCAGCCCTCTGTTTTTGTGAAGTTTGTGGTCATTCGTTACATTTATTCGAGGATATTCTCATTAGGTAATATAATTTCGGGAAGATTCTTATTTTCTCAAACTATTAAAAGTAGGTACAGTTTCAGATTTTTTGTTTAAATTCGTCAAACACAAAGCTTGTTGATTAACGTACAACACATCATTTAATGTAAAAGTTCATGAAACAATAAACATTCTTACTAAATTGATGAAAATAATGCATTACTTAACGTAAAAAAAAATCAAAACAATAATATAATTATTAAATAATGGATTTTTCATCAAGCAAGGCACAAATAACATTAAACCAACGAATTTTTGCATTAAATTATGGAAAATAACATTAAAAGCCAAGCGTCCCTCGCAAGACGCGTGTTAATTCAGACATTGTATTCATTTGTTAATTGGTTTTTGTTGAGTGCGGTACTTAAAAAATGATATTTAGTAAAAAATCTCAAATTTAAACGCAAAAATCTGTAATAATAGTTAGTTTTTATCAAATTTACAGGCCAAACATTTAATTTACTATTATAAACTTCCAATTTGTGATATTTCAGTAAGATATTCACTTAAATTTCTAAATTTTGATTTTCAAGAGAGATTCATATTTATCGCAGCCTTTTATTTTTGTGAAGTTTATGGTTCGAAGATTTTTCTTTAGTAACAATTTCGGAAATATTCTTATATTCTCAAACTAATACAAGCTGGTATAGTTTCAGATTATTTGTTAAGTGGTTTTTGTTGAGTGCGGTAGCTGAAACTTTATATTAAGTAAAAAAATAAATTTTAAACGCGAAAATCTATCATAATAGTTAATAGTTACATATTTCCTTTTTTTGCAATTAATTTCTTAATTTTGTTAATTTTTTTAAAGCAAGCTCTGTTTAATGAAGAAAAACTTGAACCGAAAAGATCAAAACAACACAAGTGTTTGAAAACTGCCAGAACAAGAAAAAATAAAAAAGTACAGCTTCTTATTTTATGAGGTTGACTACAACCTATCAGCTGTGAGAATTCAAAACTAAAATTTGTTATATTAAAATTTGTTTACAATAATTTTCGAACTGAGTTTATATATACATATATACTTTTTGGATATTTTTTTGTTTTCTTCTTTTTTATAAATCCAAAAATCGTATATATATGTATTTCTTTGATTTAAATTTAAAGCATTTCTATTTGCCAAACACTAAAATCAGCTGAGCTTTAAAATTTCTCATTCACTTGTTCTACCCTAAAAGCAGGTAAAGATTATTGGGAACAACTTCATAAACAGATAATGACCTAATGTAGAACAGTTTATGACAAGGTTTTTACTCATAGTTGGTACACGCAATGCTGTACCTGATCTTTTCTGTGCATGAACAGATTCAACCCACCTACATATTTATCTTAGCCTTTTGTTTTTGTGAAGTCTGTTTATATTTGTATGTATTAGAAGATAGTACCTTTTGGAACAAAACATAAAACATGGCTGTTTATAAAATTCGATCACTATAGCAATATTTTGTAATGCTTTTAAAAGAACTCCAATGGGAACTGTTAATAATAATGTAACATTTTTTAGATACACCATGATCTGTTACGTATGTAAAAAAAATTTTCAAACCATTGAACTTCTTATACTTCATTTTAAAAGGATTCATGATCTTAAAACAAGGAGCACATTTAGGTGCATTGAAAACTCTTGTTATCAGGTATTTCAAGATTTGGGAAGCTTCAAAAGACATGCAATACGAAAACATGCATGCAAAGCGGAAAATGAATTTGAAATACCTAGAAACGAACTTGAAATTACTGATAAATCGAATTGTACTTTTTCCGAAATACACAATGAAGGAGTTTATGGAAAAGTATACGAACATTTTCCGAAAGAGTACAATCTCACACTTGAGTTAGATAATTTTTTAAAATCAGCATTAAAATTATCATTAAAATTGCATTCGAATAACAATTTCAATAGAAAAGATGTATACGAAATACAAAATAGCGTGAAAGAGTGCATCACAGATCCACTTTTAGAACTATTCAAAACATTTTCCACACACAAATTGAATACAATTTGTCCAGAATTACATAACGAAATTATAAATATAGTATCAGAATGCAGAAATCCATTTAAAAATTGTAATACTGATCACTTATTATTTAAATGGCTTAAAAATAACCAATATTTAGAGGACACCAAAGAATTTACCATAGACAGAGCAATCGATAAAGTTTTCCATAAAGGTACTCTTGTGTATGATGAAAAAAATATTACTGGCGTTTGTATGCCACTGCGCTTTCAGTTTTGTAAAATATTTGAACAAAAAGGTTACTTAAACGATGTTCTAGAAACTATGAACAGGTATCAGAAGGATTCTCGAGTTTCCAATTTTGTTCAAGGAGAATTATGGAAACAAAAAACTAAACTATATCCCGAGAGAAAAATTATTCCCTATTTTCTATATAATGACGAATTTGAAATTAACAATCCTTTAGGATCTCATAGTGGGCAACATTCTGTAAGTAATATATATTACTCTTTTCCATGCCTGCCTAGAAAGGAATCAAAGCTGGAAAATATATATTTAGGAGCAGTCATTAAATCAAAGGACGTGAAATTATTTGGGAATGAAAAATGTTGGAAAAATTTAATTGAAACCATATTGGATCTAGAAGTAAATGGCATTGACATTATAAACGAAGATGGTACCCAGCATGTACATTTCATTTTAGGATTGATACTGGGAGACAATTTGGGTCTTAATTCATTTTTAAACTTTAATAGATCATTTGTGAGCAATAGTTTTTGCAGGTTTTGCAAAAT
Source organism: Leucozona laternaria (assembly GCA_932273885.2). Lineage (NCBI taxonomy): Eukaryota > Metazoa > Arthropoda > Insecta > Diptera > Syrphidae > Leucozona > Leucozona laternaria. Next base: position 28,390,703 of record OW026368.1, on the reverse strand, counting down.
GCATAAACTTGAAACTCATGTTGCAAGCGCGGAAAAAGAAAATTTAATGCGTAATCGAATAAACTATGCGGAAGATATTGAAGCTGACGAAGCTTCAGAAAGTGGAATCAGGAGAGAATCATTATTGAATACAATACCATCTTTCCATGTTGCAGAGAACTATAGCGTTGATGTCATGCATGATCTTTTTGAGGGAGTTTGCCACTACAATATATGTCACGCGATTATTTATTTCACACAAACAGCCAAATATTTTACCCTTGCAATTTTAAACTCAAGAAAGCAAAACTTTGATTATGGTCCTATTGAAATTGATAACGTCTCAGGGGAAATAACAACAGCTCATTTAACAAAAAAACATTTAAAAATGTCAGCAAGGGAAATGAAAACATTTATGTATTGCTTTCCAATTATGGTTGGCGATTATGTTCCTCACGATGATTGTGTTTGGAAGTTTCTTATCAATTTCTTTGAAATAATTGACATGAAGTTAACTCAGATTATGTATCTATTCTTAAAACCAAAATCAAAACACATAACGAAGAATATGTTCAGCTTTTTAATGATACACTCAAACCAAAACACCACAACCTCATTCATTATCCAACTGTTATCAAAATGTCTGGACCTCTTAAATCTTTTTGGTGTTTCAAATACGAGGCCAAGCATAGGCAATTCAAAGTATATTCGAATGCTACAACATCACGTAAAAATATTTGCGTCACATTGGCTAAGAAGTATCAGCTTCAATTTGCTTTTTCGTTAATGGAGTCCAAGAGCAATGATAATTCGGGAATTTCATTTAAGAAATCAGATAAAACATTAAGTTCCTACAACAATATTATCTGCACAATGTTAAAAATGAGTAACGAATCTATACAATCTTATCATCAGGTCCAGTTTAACGGATATCAATATAAAGATGGATTTTACATAGCTGTTTTAAAAAACGACATTAAATTATATATCATTTTAATTATTTTTCGTACTGATAATTCTGGAATTTTATTATTTTGTCAGAAACTAAATTTTATACAATTCAATCCACATTTTGCGGCATATGATATTTCTACAAATTCATTTGGAGATTTTTCAATAATCGATATATATGATATTTTAGGACCTCCTGTCACACTTATTAAAACCGCGAGAGGAAAAAACATGCTGCGAATTAAAGATTGTTACTACCCAGGAAATATATAACTTCTGTCTTTATTTTGTATTACTTCCAAAAGATCTAAACGTAAATTATGGAAACAGAGGCAGAGCAAGATTCTTTTTATCAACTCAAGCAAATCGATGGAGTTGAAGTTAATGTGGGAGAATCTGATGAAGTTGAAGGTGCCAGTGAAGACATCATAATAATAAATGTTCCCAATGATGATACCAATACAGAAACGATCAGCCATGTATCTGAAGCATCAGATTTTCTACAGCATGCCCTTGATATACAGAAAGCAGAGTTGGTATCATTGCTGAATAGTTGGGGAATGAGCTGCTTGGCTGATGTGTTAATAGGTAAGTAGATTTTTTTCTTATAAATACTTTGTTTATATATGTATGCACATATACGTACATATACATATATCTATCTCTTAAATATTATGCCAACACTTGTTTAAATGTTCCATGATATTTTTTAACGTAGTTTCCTATAATCCCAAGTATCATTTTTGGTCTCATAAGAAGCTTCAAGAGTTTAAATAGACTAATGTAAGGGAGCTTAAATTAATCTTAAAGAATACTTATAGATTGTTTAAACACTGTTAAAAGCGTTAAATGGCCTAGTTATGGGAGGCTCTCACATCAACTTTGTTTTGCTGTGAGAATGCGTCTCTTGTAATGAGATTCGCTCAAAAGAGAACAAAGCACACATTTGTATACTTTAAAAAGTTATTTATCTCTTTCTCATTCAGCATTTTCTCAGAGAGTGTGTATGTCTTATGTCAGACAAACTGATAGATTTGTGTGAGAATTTATTTTGTAAGTCAATCAATTGTTATTGTGCTATATAATGGCGAAACAATATATATGTATTTATTATTTTTCACATATGGGAACCAAAAATTATATGCCGTTGAAAATGTATCTACTAATTTGAACTTTTGTCTCGAAAAACAACAACGCAATTATTGTCTTTATAATTTTCGAACATTTATCGTCTCATTAGCATCCTATTGTAAAGCTTTTGTCATTTCAACTCCCGGTATTCTTGATATAATAGGTATTATACTCAGATCCTGTAAGGGTTTTCATAGAAGTATAAAATGACTAAAACTCTTATAAATATATGTGTTGTTATGCGATCATGAAGTCTACGAATATATGTTTAGACCTGAATTTTCACAAAATTATTCTTATACGACTATAAGTTTATAAAATCCTATTCCAAGCAGAGAAATTAATTTAGGTATAAGAGAAAAGTGTTTAACTCTTAAAATAAAAAGCTATGAGACCATTTTAAGTTTCACAACAAGATAATTAGGTTTATGTATAGCAATGGGATATACAAAAGTCTTAAGCGAGTTTTTTTTCAGATTTCGAGTGCTTAGGTCTTGAGAGTTTGTTAGTTGGGATATTTATTTCAAACATCTGAATTTAGTTTAAATACGAAATCCATCCCAGTTTTTTGCTATTCGCTTCTATATCTATAGCAATTGCAATAGTATAAATACAATATGTTTTTATTTACATTATCTTTGTATTATAGGAAAAGAAGTATGGGTATCCGTTCTCAAAGTAATAAAGTTATGGCACATTCCAATGATTTTAGAAGTTTTTCCTGATGGAATCAAAATAATGTTTGAAGATCAATTGGAAAAGTGGAGAAACTCCATCGGTTTGCCTCTTGCACACAACTTCGGTATTCAAAATACCATGTTACTATCGACACCGGTTAGCAGAAGCAGTACTCCCTACTCGTCACCGAATATTAATTACAGCTCAAATAATTCATCAATATCTTCACCAACATCTAGTACAATTAAAAATAGAATAACACTGAGCGAAATCCTGAATAATACCACAAAAGGTAAATTATTAACAGAGTTTTATGAAAAGAAACAAAAATTTGGAGAAGAACAAAGGACAATGCTAGTAAATGCGATTGCCTTTTATTTTGAAGAACAAAATGTAAGGCTGGACTTAAGAACAAGTTATCAAATCGAGCAGGAAATCGTTGAACGATTTCCAACGGAAATGCTGGTAAAGCAATAGAACTTTTTTTTTATTTTAGAAAAAAAAAATATTTTATCCTTCATATAAGCGGTTTTTTAGAAAGTGAAATGAGTCCAATAATTTTTTTTATAAAATTTAACACAATTGAAATCTTAAATTTTCTAAAACACTAAAAATATACAACACCATCGGGATTTAAACATTTGAATATTAAACTTAAATAGTACACTATATGCATGTATGTATGTAGGTATGTAATATTTTGAAAGAAATCATTATAGATATTTGTTTTAATACTTTATACAATTAATATTATTAGATACATTTTACACTGAAAATTCATTTCCTGTATGCAGTATGTTTCATCTTTTACCCTGAGGCCACACGAGCAAGTACTGGCAAGCAAGTTGGGTTCATACATTGCCTGCCAAATTCGTATCTGTGTACTGGCTGTGACGTAGTTGGCACTCCACTTGCCAAGCAAGTTGCTTGCAAGTAGGTCGTTCTTTTTCTCTACTATAGTAAACAATTTTGGTTGATCTTTCAAACAAAATGGATTGAAAAAATCAAAATACATTTGGAAAGAATATTAAAGAAAAATGCAAAAATGGTTAACAAACTTTAATGATTGAAATTATGGACAACGAAACATAAGAGGGAATAACATATACTTTAACTAAAATTCATGTAACAAATAAAAAAACTACAGATGTCAAAATACATTTTGTTAGCTATCTGTCTGTTAAGCACAAAACTTTCAAATTCCATTGAAGGTTCTATAGGATGTCAATGGATAAAAAAACCTCTAAAAATCCGAATTTTTTTCCATTTTATTTTCCGCTCTGGAAAAATGGATTTTTAGGGCAATCGGTTGACATTTGGAACGAAATATTCTCGATAGTATCAAATATAATTTTTCCCCTATCTGTCAAGCCACAAACTTTCAAATTGCGTCTACGATGTCAATGGATTAAAAAACCTCTGACAATCCAAAATTTTTTCCATTTTTTTTCTGCTCCGGAAAAATTCATTTTTAGGGCAATCGGTTGACATTTGACGAAATATTCACGATAGGATAAAATATAATTTGTCCTCTATCTGTCAAGCCATAAACTTTCAAATTCCATTAAAAGATGTCTACGATGTCAATGGATTAAAAAACCTCTAAATATCCGAATAATTTGAAATTTTATTTTTGAAAAGGGCAATTTTAGAGCTTTTTGGTAATTTGTAACGAAATATTCGCAAATGTCAAATATTCTGTCAAGCAATGTCAAGTTTCGTACGAAAGTGAATTTTAACATTTTTAAAATGCAATCAAATTCCACACTAAATTTATTTTAACTTATTTTTTGCACAAAATCTAATTATTTCAGAAATTTAAATAAAAGGAACGATGATTGTTGACTATAGTGTAAAAAATGAACGCCCTACTTGCTTCTCTACTGGCTGCTCAACTGGCTTCGAAAAAGGCAAGCCAGTTGACGAGCAAGTTGCTTGTGTTTATATGTGTTAGTGAAAAAATGTGAATGTATTGCAACTTGCTTGCCAGTACTGGCTCGTGTGGCCTCCGGGTTAGGGCTAAAAGACAATTCATTTTCTTCGGCAATTTTAATTATTACATACATAATTTAACATGTCTATAGACTTAAAAGCGTCCTCTGAAGTTTTACAGTATTTTTAAACTTATTCAAATGAAAACTCTTAAATATATAAAAATGGACTTATTCCCCTTTCAAACAACGACTCATATAATTTGGGAGCGAACAAGAAAAGAACGGTTAAAGTTAATTTATTTTTACAAATCGAAAACTTTTTAGAGCATTTAAGTTAAGTTTGTTAGACAAAAGTAGGTACCTACTTTTAAGTCAGATAAAAAAAATAAAACTTTAATTGTGCGCCCACATCCCGCAACCTTAATTATAAATATAAATAGGGTTGGTTCTCTTAATTCAGTTCTTTGAACTAAAATCGTTCTTTTCTATTTAACTTCTTTATTTCAAGACTTTAAATTATTTAGTTTGAATAATACCAAAAATGTTATATTATCCATGCTGCTTGATAGGAATACTATAGAACATGCAAGAGGGGAAAAATTTACAATAAATTCAGCAACCTTAAAACCTGTTTAAGAACAACTGCATCAAGCCCTAGCCCATTGAGTTCAGAATTAAACGAAAAGTCTAAGGAGAATGTACTTAGTAAGTCCAATTTATTTTAGGCTTTCTTTTTTTATTATAACTACAGAACTATACACTTAAATTAATAATTTGAGTTGTGTTTTCAACAAAGTAAAAAACTGGATGTGGTTCAGTTGAACATACAAACACAGATACAAACAATAATTTTTCGAAACAACTACATATCGCATAAGATCATTTGCAACATCTTCAGCAAAGGTCAGAGTGCGTGCAGCCTTTCATTATTGCTATTGGGGAGTCAAAAACTAACTTTAAAGATCTTTGCATTTATTTTGATGGGGTTAAGTTTTCTTTTAAATGCTGTATTTGGGCAATAGACATTTGCTTGAACATTTTTCAGCTTTTTAACCTTGAATATCCCTTAACTTGATCAACTTTCTGAGCATTTACTCAAACTTTTTTCTCTTAATTAAATTTATTACAAGATTTTCAAAAGATCAAATGTAAGTTTTCAAAACTCAAAATAATAATAATAAACCTGTTTAAATATTGTCTCCATCGTTTCAAACTACAAATTCTTTTTAAGGTTTTAAATGTTAACTTCACTTTTCGAACCACTTGTGTCTCTTTTAAGCTATACATTATAGCATTACAACCATTAAACAAAACATTATGAAACTTATATTTAGTGACACAGATCCCATTGTTATTTCGCTTGATCATCAAATATTTTCAGTTCCAGAAGCAAATGCTGAAGAGTGCATAAAATCCTTGAAATTTGACAACTTAACTTCGGAAGAATTCGATAGATATTGGCAGGCCTGCACAAAATATCGATTAAGCGAATTGCGAACCTCCAGTTCAACGCAGGAAACGTTAGAAAAATGGCCATATTATAAAATGCCCCAAGGTCATAGATTGGTAAGATTAATAGAATTAAATAAACTTACGTAACTAGTTTAAAAAGCTGTTGATTTTATTATTTGGTTTATTATTTATTTTTGGGATGACCAGTTTATCTTTATCCTATCAATATACGTTCTCCTATCACTTTAAACGTTCCTTAGAACAGATATTTAAAAATTTGCTATAATAATAAAATATATTGATCACTAGGTTGATATGGACTTCAAAGCGTTGTTTAACACCACATATTCCCTCCTTGAAAACTGGAACGCCTATTATGCGAAGATATACAACTTTTTGACTACGGAGCACCACGTAAAGGACAGAGAAACTCTTAAACTTCTCCAATCCTTAAATGACAACAACATTAATGAAAGTAAGTGGTTAAAATCTTTAATTTCATCCTATCCCATATACTTAGCCTATTCAAAAACGAATTTTTAGCTGAAATTTCGTTTAAAAAGAATTTTTATAAAAATATTATTAAAATTATCGAAGAGAAAAAATATTGTAGAAAAAAAGTCACACACTTATTTTAATACTGGGGTTACTAGTTACTACTAGAACTAGTCAAAACCATGGTTTGACTAGTTCTAACTTTAATAGAAATCGGTTAACCATAAATCATCAACATTTATAGAATTTTCTAGAAAAATAATTTTTCGATTAACTGAGATTTTGGCTTTAATTGGTTTTAGTTTTTGTCGAATCGTAGGTTCAAAATCCATGATAAGCATACTTGCTTCTGAGCTCGTACTTAACCAAGTTACTGAGTTAGTTTCTGTAATTGATCTTAAATGAACTGAAGCAACTGAACCATTGTAAAACTAATAAATTCCTGTGAAGTTAGCAAAAGAATTGTTTAAAATTCAATAAAATTTGAGAGTTCCCGGTAGCAAACAAAGAGTTCTGAACATTTTCCTAATAACTTTTTTTTCTAACACTAATTTTTCAAAACTTATTCGCAAATTTGGGTGCCCATTGACTTAGAACCAAAAATTTTCAAAATCCAAAAATCAAAAAAAAGGAGTTCTGATTAGAGTTCCCGATAGCAAACAAAGAGTTCTGAACATTTTCCTAACAACTTTTTTTTCTAACACTAATTTTTCAAAACTTATTCGCAAATTTGGGTGCCCATTGGCTTAGAACCAAAAATTTTCAAAATCCAAAAATCAAAAAAAAGGAGTTCTGATTAGAGTTCCCGATAGCAAACAAAGAGTTCTGAATATTTTCCTAACAACTTTTTTTTCTACCACTAATTTTTCAAAACTTATTCGCAAATTTAGGTGCCCATTGACTTAGAACCAAAAATTTTCAAAATCCAAAAATCAAAAAAAAGGAGTTCTGATTAGAGTTCCCGATAGCAAACAAAGAGTTCTCAACATTTTGCTAATAACTTTTTTTTCTAACACTAATTTTTCAAAAGTTATTCGCAAATTTAGGTGCCCATTGACTTAGAACCAAAAATTTTCAAAATCCAAAAATCAAAAAAAAGGAGTTCTGATTAGAGTTCCCGATAGCAAACAAAGAGTTCTGAACATTTTCCTAACAACTTTTTTTTCTAACACTAATTTGTCAAAACTTATTCGCAAATTTAGGTGCCCATTGACTTAGAACCAAAAAACTATTGAAAAAAAGTATGAGGAACTTTAGAACTCTTTGTTTGCTACCGGGAACTCTCAAATTTTATTGAATTTTAAACAATTCTTTTGCTAACTTCACAGGACTAACTAATAACACCTATGGAATCTCATAGCCTTCATACCTTAATAGTGGTTTGCAAATTCTTTTCATATAACTTACATCACCGTGTTATAGCAAAGGCAATTTCTTGTCGAATTTTAAATTTATATGAATTTAATATTTTTTACCATAGCACTAAGGATTTATAAAGTTTCAATTCAAAGACTTTTTGATAAAAGCACACAAAACGGCTACCATATTTATGTCCGTTTTAAAAATAACTCCTTAGATTTGTTTTAATTTCATTTACATAGTTTATAGTAACTATTTATTCCTTTCTAATTCATGCCATTGTTATCATATTTTTAGATAGCAGAAATGCGATTGTCCTCACCTGTCTCCATGCATACTTGGTGCCTACCCAAAAAGTGCTTACCAAGGAAAAAAGCGGTAGGAAAAGTTTCCTTAAGTACACAATAAAAGATTCGCAAGAAGCTTTCATCTTTATCGCAACGTCCATTCAGGAGGCAGAAGATCATTTACAGCATCTTCAGCAAAGATCAGAGTGCGTGCAGCCTTTCATTATTGCTGTTGGAGAGTCAAACACTAACCTTAAAGATTTCTACGTTTATTTTGATGGGGTTAAGTTTTCTTTTAAAAGCTGCATTCGGGCTGTAGACATATGCTTTAAAATTTTTCATATTTTTAACCTTGAGTATCCTGTAGCCTGCTCAACTTTCTGGGCATTTATTCAAACTTTTTTCTTTAAATTAAAATGTAATTCAAAGTTTTCAAAAGTGCAAATATTAGTTTCAGCCATGCAAGATGATACTGTGTAATATCCCTTTGAAATATTTGTTTCTTTATTTGAAACTTCAATTTTTGTTTAAATTCTTAAATGTTAACTTGACTTTTTAAATAACTTGTGTCTTTTCTCCTTTGAAACTATTTAAGTAACTCTACTACTTATAACTCTAAACAATTTAAATGCAAAAATAAACACCATAACAAGAATATATTATTATCTTTTAATTTCACGTTTTTCTCTAGTTTTGTCGTAATGACAGTTAACTGTAACTCAAAAAAAACATTATAAAACTTATCTTTAATGACACAGATAACATTGATATTTCGTTTTCTTAACAGATATTTTTGGTTCAAATGCTGAAATTACATAAAATTTGACAACTTAACTTCAGAGGAATTCGATAGATATTGGCACTAGGTTGATATGGACTTCAAAGCGTTGTTTAACACCTCCTATTTCCCCTTCGAAAACTGTGAAGGCCATTTTGCGAAGATATACATTTTTTGACATCGAAGCACCACGTTAAGGACAGAGAAACTTCAACAATCCATAAATGACAACAACCTTCCTGAAAGTAAGTGGTTAAAAATTTTAATTTCGTACCATTCGATACATTATTATTACAAAATATTCGAAGTAAAAAAGTATTGTTCGTTATTGAAATTTTAAATTAGTTAGTAAAATCTACAAAAGATTCATACACACTATTTTGATATAGGTGTTATTTGTAGTAACCATAGTTTTGACTAGTTTTAAAGGGTTCGGTTTACCATAAAACATCAACATTTATTGAATTTTCTTGAAAATAACTATTAAATTAGCTGCGATTTTCATTTTAGTTGGTCACAGTTTTTGTCCAAGTCGAACTAACCCAAGTTATTGAGTAAGTTTCTGTAATTGAACTTAAAAGAACTTAAGCTATAGTAGGTATATTATATATGACTTATAATAATAACACTTATGGAATCTCATAGCATTTTAGCCTCAACCGTGGCTTGCAAATACTTTTCATTTTACATATATCAACGTGTTATACATAGCAAGGGCATTTTCTAGTCCAATTTTAAAGTAATACGAATTTAATAATTTTAACTCCAACACTTAGGATTTATAAAGTTGCAATTAAAAGATATTTTGATAAAAGGATACAAAACGATGACCATATATTTGTCAGTTTTAAAAATAATTCCTTAGATTTGTTATAAGTTTATTTTCTTAATTTATATTAATTTTTTATTCTTTTCTAATAAATGCAATTATTATGATATTTTCAGATAGCAGGAATGCGATTTTCCTCAGCTGTCTTCATTGAAATGCGTCTTTGGTGCCTACCCAAAAAGTGCATACAATAGAAAAGAACAGATTCCCAAGAAGCGTTCATTTTAATCGGAACGTCCATCCAGTCATTTGCAGCATCTTCAGAAAAGACCAATGAACGTGCAGCCTTTTGTTATAGCTGTTGGACAATCAAAAAATAACCTTCAAGATTTCTAAGTTTGCTTTAAAATTTATCATCTTTTTAACCTTAAATATCCTGTAGCCTGTTCAACTATCTGGGCATTTTTACAAACTATTTTCTTAAAATTAAAATGTAGTACAAAATGTTCAAAAGTTTCAGCCATTGAAGATAATAATAATATGTTATCAGTTATAATATTTTCTTCTTCATTTCAAATAAATTTTTTTTTTAATTTTCAAATATTAACTTGACTTTTCAAATTACTTGTATCTCTTCTCAAACTACTTGAATTTCTACTTCTTTAAACTGGAAACAATTTAAATGCATAAATAAAAACCCATAACAAGATAAAAACCTTTTTTTTTCATTTAAACTATCTGTTTTTTGGACAAACTTTTAATTTCAGGTTTTTCTCTAGTTTTTTTTCACATTTCTTTGAATTATTCCAAAATTTTCTCAAAAGAAAACTTAGGTAAGCTTTGAAACCTACTAAAAAAAAAAAAATTTATTGATTGGCTTTATTTAATTAACATTTTACATTGATTAATCATTTAAACTATATTACCTACAAACATTTTCAGAGGCCAATTAATAGAATTTGTTTTTTTCAGAATTGTTTCGCAGATATGCATCAGTTGATCACACAGGTTGGATCAATAAATAGAATACATTGGTTCAATGTATAGGCGACATCAAAGCAATGCATATAAAACATTAAATAACGATTTTAATACGTTATTTAATGAAACAGATGCATTGGTTTAATGTACGGGTGACATTAAAGCAATGAATATTATACATTAAATAACGAATTGAATACGTTATTTAATGAACAAGATGCATTGGTTTAATGTATGGGGGACATTAAAGAATCAATATAATACATTAAATAATGAATTTTGTACGTTATTCAATGAACGAAATACATTGATTTAATGTATTGGTGACATTAAAGAATGAATATTATACATTAAAGAACGATCTTTATACATAATTTAATGAACGAGATACATTGTTTTAATGTACAGATTACATAAAATTAATGAATATTGTACATTAAATGACGAATTTTGTACGTAGTTTAACGTACAAGTTACATTGGTTCAATGTATAATTGACATAAAATTAATGAACATTTTACATTAAATAACGAATTTTGTACGTTATTCAATGAACGAAATACATTGATTTAATGTATTGGTGACATTAAAGAATGAATATTATACATTAAAGAACGATCTTTATACATAATTTAATGAACGAGATACATTGTTTTAATGTACAGATTACATAAAATTAATGAATATTGTACATTAAATGACGAATTTTGTACGTAGTTTAACGAACAAGTTACATTGGTTCAATGTATAATTGACATAAAATTAATGAACATTTTACATTAAATAACGAATTTTGTACGTTATTCAATGAACGAAATACATTGATTTAATGTATTGGTGACATTAAAGAATGAATATTATACATTAAAGAACGATCTTTATACATAATTTAATGAACGAGATACATTGTTTTAATGTACAGATTACATAAAATTAATGAATATTGTACATTAAATGACGAATTTTGTACGTAGTTTAACGAACAAGTTACATTGGTTCAATGTATAATTGACATAAAATTAATGAACATTTTACATTAAATAACGAATTTTGTACGTTATTCAATGAACGAAATACATTGATTTAATGTATTGGTGACATTAAAGAATGAATATTATACATTAAAGAACGATCTTTATACATAATTTAATGAACGAGATACATTGTTTTAATGTACAGATTACATAAAATTAATGAATATTGTACATTAAATGACGAACTTTGTACGTAGTTTAACGAACAAGTTACATTGTTTGAATGTCCGGATGACATACAATCAATGAACATTTTACATTAAATAATGAATTTTATGTGTTTTTTAATGATCTGTATCATTAATTAACGTTTAAAATCATTAAATGACGTATTATATACTAATATCGCATGTATATAAATACATAGCTTTTAACGTTCAAATTCATTAATTCATGAACAAAACGTTATTTAATACACGACGGTATTAAGTAATGAAGTAGCATACGTTGAAACAATGTACTTTTACATCGGCTGAGAATTAATGTATAAAACACGTTATTAATGTACTTTTTTATTAATATAACGTACCTTTTTGGTTCAGTGCATATACAGTCAAACTTCTTTATAACGAACCTTCAAGGGAACACAAAATTGCTTGGTTATAAAGAAGCTTTATACAAAATTCGTTATATAGAAATTATTTTGTTTTTAAATACTGCAAGGGGAACAAAATGAAATTCGCTATAGAGAGAATTACGTTATAAAGAAGTTCGTTATAAAGAAGTTTGACTGTATCCGAATCTCTCCAAAAATATTTTAAAATTAATACAAAAAATCTTACTTATATTTCCACATGATGGAGTATATATACCCTTCCTCCGATGTTAACATTTATTTTTCTAAGCGAACAAGTATAGGTATATGGGTAAAGTATATCTATGGCAGATATTAGATACATTTTAACAACTATATTCTCCACCTATAGCTCCGGTTTTCCCAAACACAACACAAAACAAAACCCAGGGAGAATCGGAGAATGTATCAACAGAAATATAAATCTAAGTCGATAACAGTAAAGCAGTTAAGGGAAAATGAAAGGACTGAGATTTGAACATGAACATTCATTGAGGGATGGTGTCCGCACATCGATGGGGATGAAAGTTATATTTCCGTTCTCCATTCTATACTTATATTCCCCAAATGGATTTTGTGTTTTTATTCCCAAGGATATAACTAACTATAGCTAGATCTAGTGTCTTAAATTTTTGTGCCGTCTCATGCCACATAAATACAATACACATTATTTTCTTGCTTATTCAACTCGATTCTTTGATATTCCCTCATCTAAAGAAGAAAAAGAAGTGATAAAGCACACATTCACATCGCAGTTATCATAAGCTAGTTATCTCTAGCCATATAAACAGTAAAAAGTTTACACACATAAATATTTTCCTCCTATGCCATATATCGTACATACCTAAATATTTCACTCAAATTCGGAAGGATACTCGTACAGAAGATGAACTCGTAAATCATATCTACTCCCATTTGGAGGATATGATTCATTCTGGGGGAATGAACGTTAAACTTTTGGGGAAGGGTTTGACAATCGTTAAGATAATTCGTTGGGATATTTTGGAAGTAAGTATAGTAAAGTAGTGTCGACGGGACCTTACACTTACATATACTAGAAGCTACATATACGTGTTAAGGATTTAAATGCTTCATATTACAGTCAATGAGGGTTGACAAAAAGACCCGTACTGGTGATTTGTGACGTAAGTTTTTACTTGGTTTATAGAAAAAGACATTTTTATTTTCGGGGTTTTAACTAAATACTACAAATATAAAAGGAGATTCCGAAGATCTAAATATAGATAGTAGGGATACGGCTGGCGGTGTGTACATCTATGGCACCATCAAGTTAGGAAAAGAAAAATGTTAAAAATAAAAATTTCATTCAATTCATTGCTAAAACAACTCATAAAACAGCTAGGGCTCAATAAAATAATGCCGCCAAATTTCTTGAAAGGGTTAGAGCAGTTATATAAATAAAATTCCTTAAATAAAGCTAATTATATTTTTATTTCCATGCCAATTTTAAATTTTATTTAGTTATATTCAGCTAAGACTTGGACTTTTAAAAACTCACCCGTATTGAAATTTGAAACAAGCATTTGAAATTTTGTTGATAATTTTAATTTTTTGTTTTGGAAATTTTGACATCAATATCATTTTATGGTTTGTATTAAAAATCAGTTAAGCTGTTAACGAGAGGCCACGAGACCAGAAAAGCCTCGGTCAAGACCGTGCTACTTTCAAAGTATCCGTGATAAGACCGAGACAAGACCATATAATTTTTGGATTGAAATTCACCGAGAGTCTCGGTTTTCAAGGTGGGTTCCGGCAGAAAAATTTAAAATGTCGAAATTTTTCAATTGTACATTTGTAGGTATGTAGATGTTCTAACATATTTAACAGCTTCTAGATCGAAAGTCAATCTTTATATTAGTTTAAAAAAAAAACGTGAAGGAAACGAAATGATAACGATACGGTACCGAAATTTTGTGATTTTAATGTAACCGAGAATTACAAAAATCTCGGCTATCTCTGAGCGAAGTCAGTTTTAACCGTTAATAGTGCTTTTCGTTAATATTTATTTTTTACAATGAAATTCAAGAATATCAAGACAAGTTTAAGTGTGTGAAGTTAGTTCTACTTTTTTGAATTTGTTATTTTTGAAATTTTTTTCTGATTGTTCCCGATTTGTTCAGCATTTTTCCAATTTGTTTTTGAAAAATATTAACGCAAAAAAAACGGTTTTTAACCTAGCCCCCTAATTTTTTAATTTTTTTTTAAAGTAAGCCACCTTTAATTCGACGATGTTTTCTTAAAATTCGATTTTAGGGTGATAATATAAATTTAGGGACACAATAATTTCTTTACGCACATGTATGTATTATCATCAAAAAATATGAATCAACATTTAAAAAAAATATGGGGGAGCCGATTTTTGAGTATTTGAAAAAGTTTCGAATGCCTTATCCTTAAACTTTAACTTTAAAACTTTAAATTTTTTGAACAACGTTCAGAAACCTAAAAAAAAAATTAATAAGTTCGATTTTCGAAAAAAAGGGGGCTAGAAATTTAGGGCATAGAGGTCCAAAAACTTAAAACATTGTTCTGAACAATCTTATATAATTTGATTTTCGAAAAACAAGGGGGGCTAAGTGAAAATCCAGTTTGTGGGTCTAAAACCCCATTTTTGAATATTTTTCAAAACAAATTGGAACAGTGCGGAACAAATCGGGACAACTTCCAAAAATAACAAATTCAAAAAAAGTGGGGGCTGACTTCACACAGTCAACAAGTTTTCCGCTTAGCGACAAAAATCATTAGATATTTTGTATGAAGACCTATGTCCGAAACTATTATTTTTAGAAGGAAACTTGAGGAAGTTGTGGGCAGTGAATTCATCTTTTAGTTATTTGTATTTTTATTTTCTACGAGGTCACCTTTTTACTTTTACTTTTTCGCATTTTACACTCTCCCTAAGAAGCTCTCGTAAATTTTCATATATTTTTGAGGATGATGCAACATTTCAGTCCAAAGTATAATAACTCTGGACAGTTGCAGGCACGTAAATGGATTACATTTTTACTTGCAATATACATACCTACTATAAGTAGGTACCTACTATTTATGGCAACTTATGGATTTGTTAAAAAATCGAAATCGAGATTTTGATCAAACTTGACATGTTGTTGATATAGGGAAGACGAAAAAAGTGGGTCCTGCAATTCTGTCCGTCTATCTGTTTGGTAGACGACAGCGTGGTAGACCATGCTTGCGCTGGAGAGATGGCGTAGACCAGGACGCCCGGAGCCTTGGGGTGCGCAACTGGATGGCGGTGGCTCGAGACAGGGATGGGTGGAGAGACTTGTTGAAGGAGACCAGGACCGGACCCCGGTTGTCGAGCCGACGGTGATGATGACCTGTTTGGTTACAGAATAATTGTGTGGGTCGATTTTGGTACCTATAGTTTTTGTGAAATCTCTTTTTTTAGGACAACAAAAAAAACGATACATTTTCATACTAAATTTTATAGCAAAAAGGAAAATTGAATTCTTCCCTTCGGATTCACAAATTTAAAACAAAAAAAAATTCCGAGAAATGTTTATTAATGATATAAGACCTTTTAATTGAATTTTGTTTTTCTAGAAAATGGTTCAACTGTAAACGACTCCTTGGATATTGATTACATTTTGTATGTGTGTTAAAATTAGTACGATCTAGAATTAAAAATTATGAATATTGAAATTATATTATAAAATTTTTTTTTTTTTAATTTTCAACTACAAATTTCACTACCCGCTTAACTAATTTAAATAAAACTTTGTATACAGAAGCTTCTAATAATTTTAAATACTAATGCATATCAAAATTTAAAAAAAAAAATCAAAAATTAATTTTACAAAAACGGGTGGATGATACATATTTACATAATACAATTTTCAATTTAAGATTAATATGTAGGTAAATACTTAAAAGTTGTTCTAAAAAAGTTTATAAATATTTGTAAAGGGTGTTTTTTCTTAGACGTTATGTTCTTAAGAAGAAATGAATCGCATATAATTAAATGTTACGGCCAAGAATTTAGCCTTATTATAAATATAAGGGTTTGACATTATGTTTTAAAAATGAATTCGGGCAAGTGGCTGCCGCGGCTGGCTCGAATAAATTCCAGTCGAGAGGCCCAATTGTTTCGCACGATAGCGGATGGAATCATTCGGGTCTTCTTCGGTACTCTGCTCCGCAGCAGCAATAGCGTGTTCGCTGCGCACTGTACGGCATCTCTGAGGATGCACTTAAGTAAACGAATTTATGTGATTTTGTGATTGTGTCGACCGAATATTGGACGCAGCGCGCAATGCGTCGCGCGAACCGAACCATTATTTTGATAATAAATTTGCACGATTTGCACGTTGTTCAGGAGTAAGTCTATTCATAAGGAAATGGCAAATTAAACTGAGCATAAATCAAGTGACAGCTGTCAAAAAGAGCAACTCCGAAAAAGGGATTACCAGTCTAAAAAAAAACACACTTTACAAATTATGTCAAAACTCGAAAATAAACTTTAAATCTGCGGTCCCATTTGTGACTACATCTATGATCGCAAAAGTATTTGCGCGTCTTGGGACAAAAGTCTCAAAGCGTCTGCTGAACGCGTAGGTATGGTATGCATTTTAATGTTTACGAGCACTGTCCAACGCCCATTTGATATACGTAGTTCTTTCGTTCTCATTTGGAAATATTTATGGGAATCGGAAATCGTCTGTTCGTTTCATAATGACGTAATCTTTGAATATCCGTCGATTAAACACGAATAAGTCCTAAATTTTGATGCTGATGATTGCCTTATGAAGCAAAGAGCTATAGAACAATAAATTCGATAGCGTAATGAATCGAATAAAATGGTTTGATTCAAATCTATAAATCGATTACAGATTGGGGTTCTGTTTTACCTGTCCTAAAATAAGCTTAATGCAACCGCCTGCGCCCGCTTGTTGCGAGACTTTGCCATACCCACTTCACTCCTAGACTTCTAAACGTAAACCTTATTGTTTGTTTTTGTGTTTTTGACTGAACATGCAAAAAGTATAATGAAATTACGTCTCACAGCACCATCTGATTTCGGAAGCACTCTTCTCTATAGCAATTCAAAGAGTGATACCTCGTACCTCTGTAAAGTGGATAAATTGTAACCTACGCTGACAGAAAATTCAAATGTTTTCAAAAAAAAAAAAAAAAAATTGAATAATAAAACCCTGAGTAAAAAGGTATAAGCACCAGATATTGATATTTCTTGTGCACTCTTTACATACATATATCTCAAGAACATAAGTATAGGTAGGTATATAGAGGTATACATATTTAAAATCTCCTAGAATAATAATATTTCTATCTGCTTATCCCATAAATATGAATCTGGGGCACTCTTGTTGGAATAAAATGCAAATTTTGTAAATCATCTACAGCATCCGTAATGCGAGTTGGCAATTTATAAGAATAACGGTTACACACACAGCTCTGCAGAGTTTGCTCTTGCTATTGGGCTATAGGTAAAGTTTTCATAGCCCAACCAAGCGCACCCAAGCAACATAATTCTTTCCCTATGGGGCTTATATATTCTCCCTCTGTATTCATTCATACTCTCGAATATATTACAATTTTCTTGCATTCGATAATGGCACAGATTTCGATGACTGATTAATAGATTACCATGTTTGGACGACCGACCCCCATAGAAAGTAACGAAGGTCGAATTTGAAAATATCACAGTAAAATTCCTTGTAGAAATCTCTGCTCCTATACTTCCCATACTACCTAGTTTATCGAGAGTGTATCCTTGCTAAAAGCAATTCTTCATTCAAGGGGTTTAAGTATTGAATTTGGTTTGTGAGTGAGAGTGTGTGTGTGTATGTGCAGCACATCTATGCTAGTTCGTTTTGATTATAACCCGATGTATATATGCTGCCCGGATGTAGGATATATTGACAAGGATACCAACATTTTATTACCGAAAATGGATTCGCATTTAAGGGGTTTTTGCATAAAATATATTTCTGGAGCCGAATTGGGGTTTTGTGAAACATTTGTGTAAAGTAATTGAAAGCCATTTGAGATTAAAAGAAAGAATGAATGAAAATTTTTGAATAAAATGAATGGCATGAATTTTGAATTCGATGAAATCTAAAAATGTAATTTGTTTTGTTTGCACAAGGATTGGTAAGGCATAAGGGTGTTATTTAGGCACGTATTGTGATAAATTGACTTTAAGGGAGGGTTTACAATTCGGCAAATAAGAAACATATTTTTGAGGTGAAAGATCAACATTTATGGACTATATTGACTATGCTAGAGTATTCAAACTAAATGAGGAAATACAATTTTTGCACAGTTCGATGTAGGTTATCAGTTGGGTTTGAGAAAAAACCATATTTTATTTCCTCCGGGATCTTTAGCACACCCTATATGGGATATTCACAAAAAAGTATGCCATCTAAAATTTCAGTAATTGATCTATCAATTATTACTATCATATCAACTAGTATAAGAAATAGGTCAGCCATAGAAAATTTTTAATCAATATTTAAAGTTTTTCAAGATCGTCAGTGATTTTTAGTACCACAATTTTGGGATATTCACAAAAAAATTATACCATCTGAAAGTTCTTAATAACCTCATAAAAGGTCAACTGGTTTCAATAATTGGGCAACAATTTCTGCGATGCGATGATTTAGTGGTCTTTCAATTGGTAGGTATATTTTATTTTGAATATCCCACAAATCAGGTTGAATTTTTTCTCGAAAACGTCCTAACGATTTTGATTAAGTTTCGTTCCTGTAATAACACATCAAGTCAATTATAAGAAAACTGCATTTCAGGTTTTTCTCAAAAAATTCAAATAACGCAATCAGGTAGGTATTCCATGTTTTTTTTTGTTGAGAAAATGGTCTTATTTTTGGGTTATTCGCGTATATCTTTGCCATGGTTAAATCGATTTTTTTATAATTATGCAATGTGATGCTTCTCAATAATTTAAACAATAATGCATTTAAATTTTTTTAAAAACATTTTTTTTTAACAATAAAAAAATCAAACAAAAAATCATTTTTTTTAGTGCTTTTGACTCTTCTAATATTTTCTATTTAAATAAAGGGTCCGCCATCTAACTTTTTTTTTTCAACTTGTGCTTATTTCGTTAATGGTAACACTTAGCTCATGTCTGATTTGACAGATAATTAGTTTTATCCTTCCGCTAAACGAATATGGTTGTGTATACGCTTCGCTAAGTGGGCCTGCGATCGACTTAGAGAAGATGCCGATTTTGCCAAAAAAATCATCTTTTCAGATGAAGCTCATTTTGATCTTGGCGGGTAGTAAACAAGTAAAATTGTCGCATTTGGGGCACAAAAAACCCGTGAGCATATATTGAAAAGCCGATACATCCAAAACGAGTCACTTTTTGGAGCGGATTTTGGTCCAGAGGCATAATTGGGCCATTTTTCCAAAATGAGCAAGGAGTGACCGTTACAGTCAATGGCGATCGTTATCGGGCCATGTTGAACGAATTTTTGTTCACAAAAATAGAAGAGGAGGATATTGGCAACATTTGGTTTCAACAGGACGGCGCTCCGTGCCACACAGCCGAAGCTACACTCGATTTTTTGCTCCATTTTCAAAAAAAAAAAGAAGTTATTTGGCGGACACTTTATAAATCTACATCATGCATCTTCAATGTGGGGTTACATACAGTATTTTACCACAAGAGCAAGTTCGTTAGGTCGAGTTAGTGAGCATTTAACATGAAGTGAAACACTTGTAGGAGTGAGGCAAATGTTAACGTTCTCTAAGATTATTGCATTTTTTGGACAGATTTTAACTTTACGAAATGAAATTGAGCTTCAATTCTGATACGCAATATAAGGTAACCCTTTTTCATCTATAAACATAACTTATCTGGAAAATAATTGTTTGGGTCAAGTACAGGCTCAAATTTATGTACCTGCGTCAATTGCGCGTTGTTGTCGACGCAGCTGCATTCAGCTCGAAAATATTACTATCAACTTTAGATAATAACTATAGATAACGCCACCAGTCCTCAAAGTCATCACTAAGATTTAAAGATTAATTGAAGTCTCCAGGTAATTACGTCATGCTTTAAAAAGTTCCCTACAGGATGTTCTAAAAAGTGAGTTCATCACTTTCTTTGTAGGCAGGAGCTTTATCTATGAATTTTAATAAGTATCGTAAGAATGTGTTTATAAAAAGTTTTTTTTGTAGACGTGTTGTTTTAAAGAAGAAATAAAACGCATACAATTTAATGTTATGGCCAAGAATTTAGCTTAATTATAAAGATGAGGGTTTGCCATTATGTTTTAAAAATGATTTCGGCCAAGTGGCCGCCACGGTTGAAGTGGCATTTTTCAGTCTAAAAATCCATTTGAAAAGGTGGCGTTGTATCTCTTTAAGCTCTTCGACAACAGAGCAGTGAAATATTTCACATTTAATAGGGGGAGCACGTTATAATTATGGTGTTCAAAATTTTGCATATAAAATAGGAACTTAGAGTAGAAAGTTTTCAATAGTGTGTTAATAGCTCATTTTTCCGCCGAAAATTTGAATCTAACGTTTTTCTCCCAGCGTAAGTTCAAAGTGACTGCTAAATACTTATACTCATCTAAAATTTCCAAGATTTGATTGTTTAAAATCCAATTCTTTAAATCTCTCCTTCTTCCTCGAAAACCATTGATATGTTAATCTACATAAATCCCATAGGTTGCAGTATAATGCCAGTTTGCTAATCATAAGTTGAAGAGTCACTTGGTGTTTTGGCTAGAATAACCAAGGGCCTCACCACGTAAAAAGAAAACGATTGGACGATATCGACGATGAAGCGACTGATCATCGTCATAAAGTTGCCATTTAATTTGAATATCACCTGCAAAGAACACGCTCTCTGCAATAGAATTTATATTAATTAATTAATAAATAGAGCAAACATGATAGGGCTCAAGATGCAACCTTATGGAACACCTGTGGAAGTATTTAAAATATCAAGTTTCCTCAGCTGCATGAAGGGTTGCAGTATAGTTTATGATAATATAATGGAAGCACGATAAGCACCTACACATTTTTACCATCGGCATTATATTGAGATTGAAGAGACTTTGATGACAAAGTTCATCTTGTTAATTTAAGACGAAAATCAATGATCAAGCCTTGGGGGATACAAAAACTTGCAGTTTCACAGCATAATAATCTATATATATAAAAATGGATCGTGGTGGGTTCGGATGCTTAAAACTTGAAAACTACTGGACCAATTTGAATACTTTCTTCTGCGGGTTTGTTCGTAATTAATCCACGGAGGTTTATGAAAAAGAAAAGTCGGAAAATTCTCAACAGGTGGCACTTAAAGCGCACATTTCGTTTTTCAGTTCAATTCAATTACCGTTCAAGAAGTTAGTGGCTCTGTAGGCGGTTAGGGAATGGCTTTTGGGAAATTCTATTTCAACTTTTGTTATTTGTAGGGTGAGATGGGGCAAAAATAAAAAAAAATTCAAATTTAAGAAATTTTTTTTTTTTTAAGTTTATTCGTTAGAAATGGCTTTAGGGATATTATTTTAAAATTTTAATATTTGTAGGGTGAAATGGGGCAACAATAAAAAAAATATCCGATTTAAGAAATTCTCTCCGTTTTTGAAAGGTTGTTTTTTAGTGGATTTCCTTAGAGATTTTTTTCAGAAAATTGCCATTTATGGATGAAATTGCTATTTTTGAAACGGGATAAAAACAAAGAAGTGTTTTCTTATAAAAAAAATTCTCTCTGTGTTCACAAAGTTATAAAGGTTGGACTTAGAGGATCATGTTTTTACTTAAATAGCTATTCATAACGTGAAGTTGGTCAAAACCCATAAAGTAGTATTCGATTACAAAAATTTGCTTGGATATTTATTTATTTATTCCAATAAGAGGTGTTATTTTGATATTCAAAGGAAAATGGCATTTTTTGAGATAAATCATCGGATGTTTATTTCTTTATAAAGAGGAAGGTATGCCGGTAATAATGGAACACAACATCAGCCAAATGGCCGCCACGACCACGCTTACAGGACCATATCCTTTTCATGAAATTTTCCATAACCAAATCGCAAAGTGGCTGCCCTATGTCCTCGATAGCCTCACGAATTCCATCTTTGAGGTCTTGAATCGACGCTGGGCTGTTGGCGTAGACCCTATCTTTCACATGGCCCCAAGGGAAGAAGTTGCAAGGTGTTAAATCACAAGATCTCGGTGGCCAATTGTGATCACCTCTTCGAGAGATAACACGGTCCGGAAACTTTTGCCGTAAAAGATCGATGGTTTCATTGCTTGTGTGGCACGTAGCGCCGTCTTGTTGAAAGTAAACGTTGTCCAGATCAATACCATCCAATTCCGGCCATACAAAATCATTAATCATCTCTCGATAGCGCAATCCATTGACCGTAACTGTTGCTCCAGCCTTATTTTCGAAAAAGTAAGGTCCAATGACCCCGCCGGACCATAAACCGCACCAAACAGTCACGCGTTGAGGATGGAGAGGCTTTTCAACAATAACTCTTGGGTTTTCCGAGCCCCAGATGCGACAGTTTTGCTTGTTGACGTAGCCTCCGAGGTGGAAATGGGCCTCATCAGTCAAGATGATTTTTCGATGAAATTCCGGATCATTTTCATGCATTTCAAGGACCCAATCAGCAAAGACAACACGTTGTTGATGATCAGCCGGCTTGAGTTCTTGTGTTAACTGAACTTTATAAGCCTTAAGACCCAAGTCTTTATGCAAAATACGGTGTAATGACATTTGTGGAATGCCTAATTCCAAAGAACGACGAGGAATGGACAAACCTGGGTTTTCTTCAACACTTTGGGCTACAACAGCAATATTCTCAGTTGTTCTTGAGCGACGTGCACGGGTTTTATTCTTCACATCACTAACTTGTCCCAACAGCTCGAATTTGTCCACCAATTTCTGTATTGCGGTCCGACAAGGTGCTTCACGACGACCCAAAAATGTTTTAGTTTTACGAACCGTCTCTGCCAAATTTTCACCATTTTTATAGCGAATTTTAATAATTTCAATGCGTTGTTGAAGCGTGTATCGTTCCATTTTTATTAATGGTGTAGTTTCTACTTGTCAAATGTCAAAAAATGACAGCTTCAAAAGTGACAGCTACCGAAATAGCGGGCTATTCAAAATAACACCTCTTATTGGAAAACCCTTTATTTTCTTTTGTAATTTTTATGCGAAGCTTAGGTTTGTCTACCCGGGCCAGCTGGTCTTTTAAATAAAACTCGATCTAGCTACTGAATTAAGTTAAACTGTATTTTATTTTTTTTCGAAGGGTGTACGAATACTTAAAGGTTAGTTGGAAAAATCAATGTTTTCAGCGCTTACGGCTTCCGAAACAAATTCTATTAAATTGGTTGTGGTTGATCTGCCTATTTAGAAACCACGTTAGCTTTAGGAAAAAAGATTTGTTTACATTGAATAAGCATATTGTATCATAAACAAAAGAGCTTAGAGATTCATGTTAACTTGGCAATGGAGCGTAAGTGAAAGATATCATTCTTTGTACCTTTCTTGTGAATATAGTTTTTTTTTTAAATGAGAAGGAACAACGTTTCAAGTAATTGATATAGCATCTGAGACTTTATATTGGTACCTATGTTCCTATTTATTATTAAAATCTCCAAGCTTAGGTACCTATACCGCACTTACATGTTAAGCTGATTTGATATTGAAAATGGATTCGAAAAGTTTCTGTTTTTCCATTGATTCTATATAAATCATATATGAAGATCTAAGGCTTTACTCCTTTCATTATGTATTGCTTCTCTGAATTCAACTTCAAAACTATTGATAGAATAGATTGGAACATTTCATTTCAAAAGACACCCACATCTACTTACACAAAACGATACCTTAACTTTCTATTCAACTTCGATTTCAATACATTTGCACAAAACCAAACTAACATGTTTGTTGAAATAGTAAATTGTGTAAGTTTTAGTTTTATTTATTTCATCAATTAGAGAATTTTAATCTCTTACAGACTTATAGGTACAGGTGAGAACAAAGATAGATTGTAGGTGAGTATATATATACACTACATTAATTGACTTTAATGAAATTCATTAAAATAAAAACTGAAAACAAATAAATAATATTTTATTTATTTAGAAAAGAAAACAACTACAGTCGACTCTCCCTAAGTCGAATTTTCACGGGATATCAAGATTTGTTTGAGTTAGAGAGAGTTTTGGAAAAAATCGAGTTATAGAGAGAAAGATTTTTTTATTTAATAAAAAAGGTTAATCCTACATACTTACAAAAAGTTAAACAAAAATATAGCTCCTTGTTTATTTAAAAAAAAATTATAATAAAATAAGGACTCATGAATTCTTCGAAACAAAACAAAAATAATAAAAACATCTTCTGAATAGGATGAAACAGACGATGATGGCACACTCGATGTTACAAATGGTGTTACAAGTACGATGGTTCTTGTAACGACTAAGGGGAGTCGACTGTATTACTTAATTAAAAAATTTAAATTTGGGAGAGAACAATGTGAAGGGTGTTTTTTTAGACGTGTGATTTTCAAGAAGAAATAAAACACATATAATATAATGTTATGGCCAAGAATTAAGCTTTATTATTAAGATAAGGGTTTGTCATTATGTTTTAAAAATAATTTCGGGCAAGTGGCTGCCGCGGCTGGCTTGAATAAATTCCAGCCGAGAGGCCCAATTCTCGACCACTTTTTGCAGCAATTGGGGCCGTAACTCAGCAATAACGCTCCATGAATATTCTCTTCTAAGAAGTCAATCGTCTCGGGCTTATCCGCGTAGACAAGCGACTTCAAATAACCACACAAAAGACAGTCCAGCGGTGTTAAATCGCACGATTATCTAGGTCACGCCACAGGTCCCCTTCAAAAAATTCATTGTTTCGTTGGCTGTATGGCATGTAGCACCGCCGTTTTGTTGGAATCAAAGGTCATCCACATCAACATCTTCCAATTCAGGCACGAAAAAGTCATTAATCATGACTCTATAGCGATCCCCATTGACTCTGTAACATTATGGCTGGCTTCATTTTTGAAGAAATATGGAAAAATGATTCCCTCTGCCCATAGAGCACACCAAACAGTGACTTTTTGAGGATGTAACGGCGTTTCAACAATGACTTGAGGATTATTTTTACTCCAAATGCGGTAGTTTTGCTTATTGACATTGCCAAAACCAACAAAAAAAATGAGCTTCATTGCTGAAAAAAATTTTCTTCTGAAAATCGGGATCAACAACGATCTCGTTTCGAGCCCATTTTGAACAATTTCCATACGTTGTTCAGGAGTAAATCTATTCATTATGAAGTGTTAAACCAAATTGAGCATAAACCAAGTGACAACTGTCAAAAAACCAACTCCAAAAAAAGTATTGCCAGCTTGAAAACCACACGTCTAAAAAAAAACACCCGTTATTTAAAAGTGTTTCTTGTACAATTCATTTTGTAATCTTTTTACTGAATTGGAATAATGTGGATTGCAAAATGTACAGGAAAATCACTCCAGCACGGAACGTAAGTAGGTATAGGTAGGTAAAAATGGCAGCCTAAGAGGAACCTATCTCAGTGACCCAATTAGCGCTGGAGTGAGCGCCATTTTGATACCATAGGTCGTATTGACCTGTGGTGATTTATTAGACAGATATAAAAGGAATAGGTACATCCGCTATCACGTGGCCTAAGGGAGTCGAATGGATCGGAATTCAAACAAAAGTTTGTCCTAGATCAACTTTGTCGCGTTTAGAAAAGAGATCAAATCTTTGATCTTCATCTCAGAAAGCTCGTCAAGGTCGTCAAGAAAAGCCCTTCCAAAAGATTGTACTCTCATTCTTGCCAAAGCGAGACATTACAGATGAAATGAACGACTGTTTTCTTTTCCTATGCTATAGGTACCGTCCCCACAACTACGTCAATGAGTATTGTAAGGAATTCCCAGTTTTGCCACATGCTCTCCGATTGGGCAGTGACCAGAACAGGCCGCAACGGCCCTCATTATGTATCCCCTTGGTCTAAGTATCAAGTCAGTTGTTCGGTATTTATTATAAATGGGCCAGATCATTCTGGATATAATGCAGTTTGCTTAACGTATGAATGAAATAAATAAAGTTATTTGTGTATAAAAAGTGTTAAACTCTGTATAGTATTTATTTTAAGAAATCTTAGTATCTGATTGGATTTATTGATCACATAGTCATAATGGGAGTGAAAAGACATACTTATTAGCATCAAGAATAACACGCAGATCTTTTTTTTTGCATTACTCTTTCTATAGCTTTATATTTTTGATGCTATAATCAAACATTATTTGATTATGGGTTCTATTGGCATTTAGCTACATTAAGATCAAGGAATTCAATTTTTGCTTCAATAGCACTATAAATTTTAGTAAAACATTTTAAGCTGACACTTTTAAATACCCAAAATTATGTTTCTTACCCTAAATATTCCTTAAGTATTAAATTTAACTATTTTATCGTTGTTATAATTAGTTATCTATTTACCTACAACTTTAATGCTAAGACCCACTTAAGACTTGAGCTATAAGAGCAGCGCGTTGTGTTGCATACAATAAACAAAAAAATTAATAGAGTTTTTTGAACGTGAATATTTTAAGTGGCAATATTTGTCATATTTAATAAACATAACTGCGCTATTTATTTAACTTGACCCTTAATAAATAATAAATAAACTACATCGTCCTCTGATGTATACATAAATATGTGTGTACATATTATTTAGGTTTAGCAAAATGGAATTTCATGAAATAATTTACCTCTGTGTTTCATATTTTACATATTTTAATTAAAAAAAAAAATAGAATAATAAAATCAATTACTTATGGGTATGGTGTGGGGATGTGGAGTGCACTCTACACAACCACAAAAACAAATATTTTTATTAAATGAAGGTCATGGATTTTCTGCTGTAAAGGTTAATTCATTTGGTATATATCTGATTCAATTGATGCTGAGATGTTCTAGAGCCGATAGCTATGATTGAAAAGTTCAAAGTATCTATAACGAGGATAAATATGTATACATTCGACAATCTCGCTCAGCTATAACCTTTGGCTGATGCCATAACAATAACATGGATGTAATTTGACACTATCGTAATTTGCGTGCACTTCCAATCTTGAGTCTTCGCAATCACCTTAACTTTTGCTTCGCCCACTAACCCAATTATATTTGCTGTAGGTATCAAGTATCTACATATATATTACGTGAATGTAAAATTATATTTTTTTTTTTTATATGAAAAATACAAAACGAAGGTCAAATGGGAAATTTGATTAATTTAAAATAAGCAATTTGACACATCCAATCAACAATTTTTATTGAGCAATTCATCTTATTTTAAACCGATTGACGCATGACTGCGGGTTGCCTACATTTATGTATGCAAGTAGGATTTATGGATTTTCAAATTTCTATAAATTGAATAAGCTTTAAAACAATACATTTAAGGAGAATTATGAAGCTACCTTACCTGCCTAGCCAATAATAATTGTTTTATTGAAATATTCATGAATATAATAGAAGTAGGAACGTAATTAAAATTGTTGCAAACATTTTCCAAAAGTCATGAAAGCTTATGAAATGTTTGAAGTAAAAATACGTATAAAAAGTATGGGATTTCAAAAGAATTAAATACCAAAGTATTGCATTCTTTTATTACTCTGAAACTCATTCGTATGATTAACTCTATCGATTGAGTGGAGTTCTCTTACCTCTTACCTCATAAGCTTAGTAATTCGAGGGTCAATCGTCCGCCTCTGTGTTGTGGTTCAGCAAACCAGATGTAATTTCATTTGCTTCTGAGTGGCTCACAAAATTAATCTTATTAATTCAAAGCTATCGCAAAGATCGCAACGCAAGTACCCTGATGGACCCATTCGTGTACATATTTTATATTATTTATATTTATTCTGAAAATGCAAAAATGCAAAAATAAGCTAATTCTTGTCCATGATTCTCTTCTAATTGAATAGAGGAAATTACTCAGTTTGAATACAAAATGAATGGTGTAGTCGTGTAGTGTAGTACGGCGCAGCGCGGGGTAGTAAAAACAGGATAATTTCAACTTTATTCATTCTTTGTTTTATTTTTATTTCCCCTCAGCAGCAAATTGCAAACACCCCAGGAATACTTAAAAAGGAAGTTTTCAATATAATTTTTATAAAGCGAGTTCTGATTTGTATCCTGCTTGGAATTTAAAAATACATAGAAACTCGCTTCATCTAGACTTTGTTGACCTTGACCTACAACTACTACACTATGCATTTTGCTTTTGTTTGAACTTTGTTTTCTTTTTTGTTCTGTATTTTTGCAGTCAAAGAAATGAGCGTTAGTTGAAAATGCATTTGATACATCATTTTGTGTTGCTGATGCATAAAGAATCCAACATGACAGAATCTAGATTTTAGAATTTTGTGTTTGTGTTGGTTTATAAGGATTCAAAGGGAGGACTATACAAATGTGCGGAATAAAGGTCTTTGACATAGAAATTATTGTTTTGGAATCCAGAGAGTTGCGTAAAGTTTGAAATCTGTTTCTTTTTGAGAATTTAAGTCGCATAGTGTAAATATGCTTTAGGATTTGTCTCCTATAATAATCCAGAAAAGGGACATGAATAGAATAAAGAAAATATGAAGACATTTCAAACTTGTTTGTTGTTTTGGATATATGTACTTATAATTCTTTGTAATATATCTATGAAAGTTTGCCATTTTTGAATTTAATTTGCAGGAGGCCAAGTCACAACTTTCCTTTGTATAAACCTATACATCATCTCTTGATGGCTGCAATATTATTTGTTAAAAAGACATAGGAATAGAGCTTTGATAAAAATCAAAGGAATGGTAAAAGTTTTGTTTTGTTTGTTTCTTGATTAAATATTGATCCATTCCAAATGGACGCGAACAATCCCAGAACCAACATTTGGTACTCAAGTTATGGCCGAAATAAAGAGTGTTTTTTTAGACGTGTGGTTTTCAAGAAGAAATAAAACGCATATAATTTAATGTTATGGTTAAGAATTTAGCTTTTTTATAAAGATAAGGGTTTGCCATTATGTTTTAAAAATAATTTCGAGCAAGTGGTCACCGCGGCTGGCTCGAATAAATTCCAGCCGAGAGGCCCAATTTTCGACCACTTTTTGCAGCAATTGGGGCCGTATGCCAGCAATAACGTCCTGAATATTCTCTTCCAAGGCGTCAATCGTCTCGTGCTTATATACGTTAACAAGCGACTTCACATAATCCCACAAAAAATAGTCTACTGGCCACGCCACAGGCCCACGACGGGAGATAATTCCCTCACCAAAAATTTCCTTCAATAAATAGATTTTTTCATTGGCTGTATCGCATGTAGCGCCGTCTTGTTGGAACCAAAGGGCGTCCACATGAGCATCCTCCAATTCAAGCACGAAAAAGTCATTAATCATGGCTCTATAGCATTCCCCATTGACTGTTACATTATGTCCGGCTTCATTTTTGAAGAAATATGGAAAAATGATTCCCTCTGCCCATAGACCACACCAAACAGTGAATTTTTGAAGATGTAACGGCCGGCGGCGTCTCAACAATGGCTTGAGGATTATCTACACTCCAAATGCTATAGTTTTGCTTATTGACGTAGCCATTCAACCAAAAATGAGCTTCATCGCTGAAAAAAGATTTCTTGTGAAAATTGGCATCATTTTTTGCACAATTGCATACGTTTTTCAGGCGTCAGTCTATTTCATATAAAATGGCGAACCAAACTGAGCATAAATCAAGTGACAACTGTCAAAAAGACCAACTATAAAAAAAGTATTGCCAGATTGAAAACTGCGCGTCTAAAAAAAACACCCTTTACAACCCGAAATGTGCGAAAAAGTAGTTCAAAATTACCTCAAAAGAATCGCATGCTGCGAATATTCCTGAGGCGCCCATTTGAATGATATCGTTTTTCACACTTATGAAATCGCTGTGTGTGTTTTATTTAGCTTTACTTTCGAAACCGTAAAATGAATGACCCTATATTATGCTGCCTTTTAGCAAAAACAGAAAAGGTTCCGAAATATGGTTGATATTAGCACATACCAAAACCAGTTTCTTTTTATTTTCGCTTTCTTGAAAACGGTTAAACTTCTTTTGATATATTTTTGGAAAATTCTTGATAATTTTTTACCAATGTACGAAAATTTTCAACAAAATATATTTTGAATTTAAAATAAAACTTAAATTTTGTGGTGTTTTTTTTTAACATTACTCAGAAGATTATAATAAAAAAATATTCTTTTAACCAACCATACTAATGTTTAAAACCCGTTAAGAAAAATCTTATATTCCTCGAAAGTGACTTTATGAAATTATAACTATATACTTTTTTTAATTTTATATAAAATAATAAATAATAATAATGCCATGATATACCTACCTTTTTGTAAAGCCTGAAATGTCTCCTTTTATTTTTAAATATAGCTGTTTTAAGGAATATTTTTTTAGAAATTTAATTTTAATTTTAAAACTACGAAGTTGCAGGTTCTTTAAAATTCAAACTTAAAAGTTTGCTAATAAATATAAACCTACTAACCTCAGCTGTTTTTGCAGATTTTTGGCGATTTTTAAACTGTTTGAATGCTTCTGGTGAATTTACACAATTAATTAAGGTGCCTTGTGTTAAGAAATGATTTGAAAATTAATATGAAATACAAATTCAAAGGCTACAAAAACTGTGCACGACGAAAAGAAATGACACAAAAATATCTTCAAAGCGTTGAAACTCTAGAACTTTTTTGACTTACCTAACCTTGTCTTCTCTCTTAAAAAGTGAGCTTTACAGAAAGCAAAATTTCGTCGTGTAAAAGGTTTGCTATGGCATGAATCGAGTTCTAAGATAACTTTAAAACTCAGTCGAGAAATTCGACGTAAATTTGCTGGGTATGTCCTATTTTTGTTTTCTTCAGACCTTCACTTCAGTATGCATTTCTTATTTATTTTTTTTAATGAAAAGTTTGCAAAATTATTTCTAGAAAATTTTGCTTTACTCTCAAGAGTTTTTGTTTATAGCATATGCATATGTGTGTATGTTCATGTAGGTATACCGCATGTTGGGAAAAATTAATTATTAACTTCACGTGCAACATGCATAGCTGATGGAAAGCAAAAGAACTTTTTTATTTTAATTAAAGTTATTATTTGAAGGAACTACCATATATAGGCACATACCATAGGTATATATGTACCGTAAGTATATATGAACTAAAGGGGACTTAAAAGCCTTTTACTTTATAGTAAAAGGCTGTAAACTTTATAAAAGCATTAGCTAGCAGCAAAGAGCTTTTACATTCATGTAAAAGAGAAATCTCGTTATAAAGGTGCATAGTGCATAGAAGTGGGTAGCTTTATACTTGGTCCAACGCTTATTTGAGAAGTTTTACAAAGCTAATTTTTGTTTGTGTAGTGTAATTGTGCATGTTCTTTATTGCTTTGACCGTCTCATATTGGACTTAAATTAAACGTCTGTGATGAGGTCAGCGTAACAATTTTCACCGCGACCAATGCAATGGGACCACAACTGGAATATGCAGTATTTTTTGCATTTACGTTCTGGATTTTGCATCAGTTCACTTAAAAGTGGGTGTAATCGCACGCACTCGTAACCTGGGTTTTTTCAACAACCAGGACCCATGTTCTGTAACTCTCGCATCGATAAAATCAGTCGAGAAACAATGAAAAAAAAAGGCACAAAACTCATATGATTTGTTTCGATTTCAATCGTTTCTCGACTGATGATGAAAATGGGTCCAGGTTCAGGTAAGCCATCAATTTGAAATGAAATCCCAAATTTATAGTTTTTTTTTGCAATTCCAGAAAAATATCCGCCAAATTCGTGTGAAGTGAGAATGACAGCCTTTTTTCTCAGCAACCAAGCAAGCTAGAAACTTACAGTACGGCTTCAAATTTGCAGTTTTTTATGCAGCTCGTGGAAAAGGTTAAACCAAAATTTAATGTTAAATTTATTGTAAATTAAGGAATAGAGTATGATTTTTTTTTTTTAAATACAAGTGGTTCAAAATGTTTGCCATTTTTTTTTTTGGAACAGCATGATGTACTCCTAAGTTTTAGGCTTAAGTGCTTTTATTTAACATTTCTTTATAAATTTGGCAACTCTGTTTTAACGAGAGGTTATTTTGTCAGTTTTCAAGAGATTTATTTTTAGTTTGGTTTGGCATTTCAACATGAATAGACTGACCGCCTGAACAACGCTTCCAAATTGTGCCCAAAGGGGCCCAAAACAAGATTGCCGTTGATCCCAATTTTCATAAGGAGTGATCCTCAAGTGTATGTTGAGACACCGTTACATCCACAAAAACTGACTGTTTGGTGTGCTTTATGGTTTGGTGAAATAATTGGTCCGTACTTCTTTAAAAACAATGCTGGCCACAACATCAATGGTGACTGCTATAGAGACATGATTACTGACTTTTTCGTTCAACAATTGAACAACCATGATGTGCAGGAGGAGTGGTTTCAACAAGACGGCGCAACATGTCACACAGCTTGTGCCACAATTGATTTATTGAAGGAAACGTTTGGTAACCGCATAGTTTAACGTTACGAACCCTTGAATTGGCTTCCAATATCGTGCGATTTAACGCCGCTTGACTATTTTCTGTGGAGATATGTGAAGTCGCTAGTCTACGCCGATAAGCCCGACACGATTGACCACTTGGAGGACAACGTTCGCCGCGTAATTGCCGATATACGACCACAAATGTTGGAAAAAGTCATCGAAAAGACGAGCCAGCCGTGGCGGTCATATGCCAGAAATCATATTTAAATTATAATGCCAGAAGATTACCTCTCGAATAAAGTAAATTTCATGTCAATTTAAAAAAAAAATCATCTTTGATTTATTCCATTTCAAAGTTCTCTAAAAAATAACACCCTTGAGTTACAAAATCATGTATAGCATGGCAATGCCGCTGCCAGTTTGAAAAATTTCTTAACTCCTATAGATTATTTCTAAATTTAAAACATCAAAAACTATTTAAACAAATTAAAATTTAAAAAAAAAAATTAAAAACTTCCACTGATTATTCTTTATCAATAAGCTAGCGCGACTTTGCAGCACTGATGTTCTATAGTGTTCGGATCCGAGTCATTTTGTATCCCAGGGGGGTGTTATAAAGCTGAAGCTGAAGTTCCAACGAAATTACCTAATGTGCTCCTAAATGACTCCTCTTTCAGACTTTATTATAGGATAATAAGCGTTAGGTATAAGCTAATTTAACAAACTTCAAAATAGGGTGCAATTGGGTGGTTTTATAATTTGTGCCATCACCCTAATGCTTTCAAAATTGTCTCACCATCCTTAGTACGCATTTAAAAACAAAAGAAGATTATCATTATAAATAATGCAGTTTTGCATATAAAATAAAAAAAAAAAAACCATTACCGCACCCCCGGTCATAATAATCTGTTTCATTACTTTCATTATAGTGAAGCCAGCCAAATGGGACACACCTTCTGTTGCTGACACAGTATGGTGTGATTCTGTCCCACAACAATTACCACAATTATTAAGGCAAAAAAAAAATCACTTTGGCAGTGCCATTAAAACACCATAATAAATTCTGCCACACAAGAGTGGAGGACACGACTAGCTATATGTAGTAGCTAGGTAGGTAGTTACATTTACCCTGAGGCAGAAAAACAAAAGCAAAGCTAAAATGATAATATATATATATAAAAAAATGTACTTACTTGAGGCACAGAGGGCCAGGCGCCACCGTGAGCCGTGGGCAGCCAGCCGCAGCATCAAATGTATTATTCACGGCCAGCAGAAACTCGCTCAGGATTTAATAATTCAATTATTATTCTTTGTTTTTCAAGCATAAAACTAGAGCAGAGATTTTCAGATTAAATTATGATTCAGCAACACCAAAAGTCCCAAAACAAAAAAATCTATAAGACGAATAGCTAGCTCGCAAAAAAAAAAAAAAAAAAGCGAAAAATAATTTCAATTCCATGCGACACCATGAAGCCATTCAAAACAACGAGCCAGACCGTTATTCATGGACTGATTTCTATACATGATGGCATCATGGCAGCAGTTAAGCGCCATGTTGTGTCTTACCAGCCATTTTAAGATCTCAAAAAAAATATGCTAATGTTTGAAAATTGTATTCAAAGTCATTTAGTTTCAGATAGACTCGTAGGGCATTGTCTCCACTCCACCATCAGCATCAGCATCACCAATACAAATACAAATACAAATACAACACTTATGCTCCTCTAAAATTTTATACTTTACCACCATTGCTCCCGAGACCGGATGTTGTTGGCTTGAAGAAAAGTTATTTTATAGTCAAGGATGGGAGATGTTGAGATGTTGAGATGGGGCCCTTACGCAAAATAGGCTTTGTCAAGCTAACCGCCAACTATACAAACCACTTTTGTTGGTTGATTTTCAAGGACCCAGTAGGCTGCCGCTGCTGTCGAAACATGTCTTCTTCCATGGAGCTAGGGCATAATGTTTAAGACGTAATATTTCTTTAGGATAAGCTTTTGCTCCTTGAGCCACCCCACTTCTCGTAGATATATTGTTATCTGGTGTTGTAGTCGTTTTGATATTTCAAAAGGACTGCAAACAAAACAAGGGAAAAAAAATTATAAATAAATAAACTACTACCCAACCAGAAGAAACTTAACTCCTTAGGCTGGGTAGATATGGTTTTTGTTCTAGCAATGACAAAAATGACAAAAAAGACTTTGACATTGGGCTTTGGGCGGACCCGGACAGGATGCGGGAATGAAGCTCAAGTGTACTTGAAGCTTTCAATTCCTTGAGGGTAAATTATGTTTTATTCGCGTCCTTTCTTATTTTCGGTTGGTTGCTTGCGTTGATTTTCTGACAGTTTATAGAGAGAGCGTATACTAGAAGAAGAATATACGCGTTAACCGTTTACAGTATATGTGTGTGTGTGTGTGTATAATTAAGTGGAGTTACTATAGAACGAAAATTCGAAAATTTAAATATTATTTCACTTGGTATGCGCGTAGTCTGTTGTGGGCCGGCAGTAAACTCCATTTTGACAACAATATTTATACACAATTATACTTCAGGAAATTAAACACACCATTTTTGGTGATTTTGTTTTGTTAAAAAAGAATTTCACTTAAAATTTTTAATGATATTTTTAAAACCATTTAATTTATGAAAGCGCTAAAAACCCCATCAAATGTTATGAAAACTATCAATGAAGTATAAATAGCAGGCGCTATTTTGTTTGCAAGCCCGGAGAAATTAGTCGAAGAAAATTATGTACATCGGGTCTAAGCAATTTAAATTACAACTAATTTATTTTGGCCTTATCTAAGCGCAGAGAATTCTCAGGACTTAACTTAAGCCCCAAAAAAATCTATGTTGCCAGCGTGAATCACATAGTTGTTATCGATAGTTTTTTAGGGAAACTTCATTCAACGTATTCCCCAGTGACATTTTTACATCATATCCCTCCGGAATTATAAAAAAGAAAACCAAATATGGTTTAAATTATAATTAGATGCGTGTTTTTCGCAAGTTAGAATACAATTTTGTAAAAAAAAAAACAACGTCGTTAAATAACCGATTTACACGTAACAACAATAGCTGTGTTTTATTGGTAATTTATAGCTAGCGCAATAATCAAGTACCAATAAAACGTTTTGGCTGTGTTAATAAAACGCTTTAGCAACTTTAGGCTGTGTTCGCTACATATATCATAGTTCACATCCATTTTGCCTCCACCAAACTACAAATATCATAGATCACATCCATTTTGTGAGTAAAAAACAACATTAAGGTTCAAGTCATGAATACTTTACAAGAGCGCCATCTTCATCTTCAAAGTTCTAACTATGTATAACCACTCTTTTATTGGCTAGTTTATCGACACTCTTTTTTTTGTTTTTGTTTGCCAAGGGAAATTTTACTGCGCTGGCTATAAAATGACCAATAAAACACGGCTAATATAACAACTTAAGTCCATTTGGACTTAGCTAAGTCCAGATAATTTTCTGAAGTTTACTCTTGTCCCGATAAAAAAACTGTATTACCTGCACGAATTATCGATTTGCTATCGATATCCAAGCAACACATAAACTCTTGAAGTGTACTCCAAACAAATTGATCAGCTCTTAACAAACTCTTAGTTCAATCTTCTTAATACCACTACACTTTATGATCTGTTACTTTGCTCTAGAAAAGTGTTGTTTGTTTAAACTATTACAAAAACGTCTTTTAAACATCTTGAATATCTTCATGGCAAATGTGCTTATATTGACTCTCTGTAGATCCTCTTTACAACCTTTTTAAAAGGAGTATGTTTAAATTGCGCAAGAGTATTTTTCTTATTACTCTTTCAAATACATTTCGAAGATATTTTGCGGTTGTTATTACTAAAATGTCTTTATGAAGGCTTAAAATTGTGTCTTTAAGTAGAATTAATATTCTCTTTTGTTTAAAAAAAAAAAGTGTTTTTGTGTCATCTGACATTTGTGAATTGCGCTTTTCTTATTTTCGTATTTATTGTACATTATGTAGGTACCTACTATAAGTTTGAAAATTGAAAAAGAGTTTAGGGAGCTGCAAGAGACTTAAGGCCGAAAATTGCTCATCAATTATTTTAGTACGCGAATGAACATAATAATAGATAATTGCTTTAAGTTTTTTTTCTTTAACTCTTTGTTGACACTCAGTTGACACTTTCATTGTCTCTCTCTTCTTTCAATTTGATTCGTTTGATATCTTATCATGAAGTCGTTAAGAAGTTTCTGACTCTAGAAAAATGTGATTATAACACAGATGTTTTTGACGACATCTTAAGAAACTCTTGAAACGGTAGTTAGTTTACACAAAGTTACACATATTTTTTGTAAAGGGTGACATTGATAAATGCATATTTTTAATACAGTTTTTTGTATGTTTTAATATTTTAATCAAATTTATTATCTATTTCAATAAAAATTTTCAATGTGCAATTGTACATAGAAATTTTCTTAAAAAAATTGGTGTTTAGACAGATTTGGATCGAAAAAATATTGTTTATACCATTTAATAACCCCCGTCTGTCTGTCCAAACCAGAGTAATAGGAAACTAAGCTAATTTTTCAACCAGCTGTTATTGTCATAAAACTGACGATGAAAATATGGCAAAGCGAGAGTAAAAGGCATTTTTTTTTTCTTTAAAAAAATAACTGCTACATTTTCATTTTTAATGGGAAATTTTAATTATGCAACGTCAAAACTTTTTAAGGCTTCAATGTCAACCAAACGCTCATTTTATTAATATGAGAATAATTTATCGAAAAACCCATTAAAAGAAAAACAAGACATTTGGTACCTACATTTCATGAGGCACCCTGTAGGAAGGAATATTTTGATACATGCCCAACAAAATACGTTCGCCATATTTATTTATTTGTTTAGTAACACTGTGGGAGATAATAATTCATTCATATAATTTTCTCCCTCCAAGTTTACACTTTTGACTACAAAAAAAAATCTTCAAAACCTCTTGAGAGCATCTTTAAAGATCAGTCAAAAAAAATGATCTCAATAAACTCTTACATATACTTTATTTAGATTTATTTATCTTCGCTCCATACAATAATCTCCTCCCATTTAGGCCTTTTTGGGTCTTAATGACCTCTTCAAGATTGTGTGAAGAGTTAAAAGATCTTTGAGAATAGCTTTTAGAGATATCTTGAAGACTCAATTGTGTTGCTTGGGAATAGTTTGTATGGAAACGTCAAAATATCTGAGCTATCGAAATTGAAGCAATTTAATGGCGATGTTTCATTGATACTAGGTTTTCAATGAAATCAATTAATTTTGCCAATTAGCGTTTTTTCTTTTTTAACTCAGAGCAGATCACGGAACTGTCAAAAAAACTATGTTTCTTTTTTAGCTCAGGCGTTTCAGAGCATAAAAAGTGTGTTTTTTTTTTCTCTCAATTAGCTCAGTATGAAAAGACCGATCAAATAGAGCGAAAAGCTAAGCTAAATTAAAAATGGATTCCCAATGAATTGACAATTCAGTGCTTAAGTGTGTTTCATAATTAAATCTGAGGACTCTGATCATAATCTACTCAGAGCTCTGCACTGATCGCTCAGGCTCTGCTCTCAGAGCTTTGCTCAGAGCCAAAAACGAAAAACGCCAAATATCTGAAAAAGTGTTTCCATGCAAAATTTGCTGATTTCGTTTGACAGCTCATTTCATTTTAAAATTGATTTGGCACTGAACCGCTCGCTTTTCTGTTGTTGTTTTCTCTTTCTGTTTCTGGTTTTTAGACATCGAATTTTTACATTTTCAATGGCTTCCAATTTGAATGGATTCCACTTGGGTGTATTCGTAAACTTTCCGCGTTTTGTTTAATATTTCCTACCTCATTTCGAAATGCGAAAATTTTTATGGGAAATAAGGTAATTTATTAGAACCGAATTTTGAGTTTTTAATAAAACTGATTTGCTCAAATTAAAACGTGGTATAAATCGGAATAATTATCTGTATAGGATTTATTTTTATTTATTTATTTATTATGCAATTATCAGAGAGTTTATCAGAGAGTTTAACGGAAGTTTTTTAATTTTTTTTTATACTGTGACTAAAAGAGTAAAATTTTAAAATTATTCACAACACAAACTTTGTTCCTCATTTTGAGGTTTGTACACAACTAAATAGGTGAAGTAGGGGTGAAATTGAACCTGAAATGCGATTTCACAAAAAAAAAAATATAATCCTAAAAGGAAACAACTTCTAGCAAAATTATTATTTCTAGACTGTCACTTGATGTCTTTCGCATACAATTTCGTATCGTTTTATTGATGCCACACTGTCAATTTGCGTGAACATCAACTTTTGTTCAAGAGCAGTTTTGAGGATATATATTTGGATCCGTATGCGAAGTCGTCCATACGTTTTTGACTAATTGCACGGATCCAAAACGGACTAGTTTGCTTGATAGAATCTTCAGATTTTTGTCATTGAACGGACCCAATATCCTACTATGCAGATTTTCGTAAGGTAACGTGCTACATCGTAAAGTGTGACCTCGTAACGTCGCGTCGCACAGAGGACAGTACACGTTTTTATATCACTCTACCGCCGGCATAGATGTTTACACATCAAAAATGCCTCTTACATAAAAGTAGGGTGGTCAGTTGGTGGATTTAAATCATTTTATCATTATAAGCAGACTTTGCAGTCATTTCATTAGTCTGAAAAAAATTTTTAATAATTCAAATTTATTTCATCAAGTAAATGAAAAACATTCCGCTTTTCAATAATATGTCTTTTGATGCATAAAATTATGAAGCATAACCTAATTCTTTTCTTTGGAAATTCGCATAATAACAATAAAAATTAAACTTTGCCATTGTTGGCATGACAATTCGAGAAATGCTTTCTGGAGAAAGGTAAATAAAGAATAGCTACTTCGAAAATATGGAACAAAATAAGAGATGCCAATTAAGCGCGCCTTTTGCGCTATCGCAAAAGAAGTAAGACACGGATAGTAGCATGGCGATGGTATCTTTTTTTTTTTATTGCAGCCATGGCTACAAAGATTGTATAATGTATATGTATAGGTGGATTTAATAAAACAATTTAAAAGAAATGGTCTACGATTTAATTTTTTGTCCGTAGAGTCGTTCGGGGTAAGTGTGAGCACTTTTTATTTTGATTTTGTAAAATTCAAAGTAGAATGTACCTACTAGTTTTCATCCAATAAATTTCAATGTTTACTTATTTACAAATTTTATTTGGAATTTAAAAAAATGAATTAATAAAATTCAAAATACTTTCACCTTCTTGGGGGCATATAGGTTAAGTGTGCACAGGGTCTTTAATTCAACTTTACTTTAGTTGAATTAAGTTGTGAACCAATGATGATATATTATGGTCTTAAGAATCTTTAGGCACAGTTTTTAAGTGGTGAGTTAAACCAGAGTTAGCTAACTCTAGAAGTAAATAAACCCACAGTTAACTGAGGAAGCAATTTTTTTGGGGGAGAATGTATGCGAAACGACTTAACAAACTCGATATGGATAAAACATCAAAAGCATCTGTTCAGTTAATCCTGAGTTTACTCACCAAATATCATAAGTTAACTCTGGTTTAACTTTAATCTCCTACTGAAAAAGTGAAAAAAAATTATAATAAAAATAAATAATAT
Organism: Leucozona laternaria; assembly: GCA_932273885.2. Classification (NCBI taxonomy): domain Eukaryota; kingdom Metazoa; phylum Arthropoda; class Insecta; order Diptera; family Syrphidae; genus Leucozona; species Leucozona laternaria. The sequence goes on along the minus strand of OW026368.1, from coordinate 28,350,055 downwards.
TTCAAAGAAAACAAACTACTTAAGTATATAAACTTTTGGCCTTGCCAATGACCAGGGCCGGACCAACCATATGTGCAAGATGTGCAAATGCACAGGGCGCAAAATTCTGGGGGCGCATTACCATTAACAAGAAAATGTAATCTGATCTTGCGCAAACAAATATGTACTGCCACTTGCATTTTAACCACAAAACTTGTTCAAATAATCCCAAAATAACATCCATCACAACTGTGCTAAGTTATTTCTTGCACACTAACTAACTTATCACTTTCATTGTTGCATTCAAGGAGAATTTAACTCAAAATATCATAAAATTAAACATCCCACTAGACGTGCGCATTGAAAGTCAATGCCAATGACACATTGCTTAACAGATATTTAGATAAACGCGAAGTTGAATTTTAAAGACGAGTTATTTTATTTTGATTATTGTTGTGGTTCATTATTTAGAGTCCACTTATATATTTAAGTCATCTCTAATTTTAGTTATTGGTAAGGTCCTTTGACTCGTCATACATAGCTTTGTATACGGCCAACACACATCAAATGAAAATATTTTGTTTAAAATCGGCGTTGTTGTCGATTATTACACACGTTGTCGTTATGGTGCAACCCATACACCACATTAACCGAAACAAAAAAGCAAAGGCAAAACAAAAAAAAACGTTTTTTTTTTGTCGAAAGCTTGAACTTTGTTTTTCAGAAACAAAATTTCACTCCTGTTGTTTGGTTTCTCCTGGCAATTAAGTAATTTGGAAGGACTCTTTGAACATTTTGTTTTGTTTTATCTCAACACACATCGAGCAAAACAAAAAATAGAAATGATTTTGTTTGGTAGATTGTGTTTCGGTGGGTGTGTGTTGAAACAAAATAAGTTCTCTTGCCCTATGAAAAAATGAGCATTTATTTTATTAATTTTACTGATAAGAATCCTGATATTTTATTCCATGAAAACCAATTTTGTTTATAAAGGGTTTTTTTTTAGAGGTATAGAACTTTGAAATGGAGTTAAGCAAAGATGATTTTTTTTTTTAAATTGACATGAAATTTACTTTATTCGAAAGATAATCTTTTGGCATTATAATTTAAATATGATTTCTGGCCACAGATGGCTTGGACATAGTCTTATCTGGAGGTCCAATTTTCGATGACTTTTCCAACATTTGTAGCCGTAAATCGGCAATACCGCGGCGAATGTTGTCCTCTTCACATATCCCCACAGAAAAAAGTCAAGCGGCGTTAAATCACACGATCTTGGAGGCCAATTCACGGGTCCGTAACGTGAAATTTTGCGGTTACCAAACGTTTCCTTCAATAAATCAATTGTGGCACAAGCTTGTGACATGTTGCGCCGTCTTCTTGAAACCACTACTCCTGCACATGATGGTTTTTCAGTTGATGAACGAAAAAGTAAGAAATCATGGCTCTAAAACGGTCACCATTAACTGTAAGGTTCTGGCCAGCATCGTTTTTAAAGAAATACGAACCAATTATTCTACCAAACCATAAGGCAAACCAAACAATCAGTTTTTGTGGATGTAACCGTGTCTCAACACACACTTGAGGATTATCATCACTCCAAATACGGCAGTTTTGTTTATTGATGTATCCATTCAACCAAAAGTGAGCTTCATCCCACCTAATGGCAATCCTGTTTTGGGCCCATTTCGGCACAATTGGGAAGCGTTTTTCAGTCTATTCATGTTGAAATGCCAAACCAAACTATAAATAAATCATTTGACAACTGACAAAATGGCCGCCAGGTAAAATAGTGTTGCCAATTTGAAGTGCTATATCTCTTAAAAAAACACCCGTTATTTTTTTTTAATTTGCATAAAACTTTAAGAATAATTATTATCGCTTGAACTCTAAGAGCAGGTGGCATGTTGTACCCAGTCAAGCATTAAAATTTCTTCAAAAATACTCCTGCCATGGTAAAAATCAATTTTCAAGTCTTATCTCATTCTCAACTCAACCTTCAGACTCCGCAGCTCCGCACCAATCCTGCATGCACTTCGCTCTCAAAATGTCAAAGAAAAAGAATGAATTTCAATTTTAAGTTTCCTTACCGAACAGTAAGCCATGAAGATTGTTTCTTGTGTGTGTCTCTGTCTCTGGTATTTTTCTTCAGTGTCTATATTTTTTGTTTGCAACCCAAGTATAACATGGCAAATATAGTGTTGATTGGAATGTACAATTTTTTTTTTTATTCATCAGCATCTCTACATCTGTATTGCAATCTATAGAAGAACATGATTAGAATCTTCTTTGAAGTTTTTTATTCGCTTGCTGTTTGCGACTTAGATTGCAATTTTGAAATATGTATAAGACTTGTTCATTTCAGGTTCAGGTTTTTGATCCATATGCATACCTACTTACTTATCTAAAGCCGGAAAAAAAAGAAAATTGAATTAAAATTGGCTTACTCGAAATTATTTGATGAAAATTTGTTACATTTTAATATTAAACTGTCACAATCCATAGGCATTTTATATTAAAATAAAAATGGTAGGGTTTTTGGGTCTTAGCCAAGTTTCTGTTTCGACTTTTATCTTGCAAGTTTTAATTGAAAATAATTTATTCTCCATCCACAAAATGCTATTTTATTTCTAATAAGTGTTTATATTTTTATTAGGAAACATTAAACTTTTTTATTTTTGTATACTAATTTTTTTTTATTAATTAAAAACTTTTAGGCTATTGCAATATTGCTATATCCTGCAAAAACTTTCAATACCGGTAAAATATTATTATGAAAATCAATAAAGTCCATTAGGGAATAATAATAAAAGAAAATACTCGACCAAGCGGACAAAAAAAATTAAAACAAAACAAAAAAAAAAAATCCAAACGGAAAACATAACGAACGAATATCGCATTTGGGGCATCTTAATTGCCATACTTTTCCAAATCAAAAGGCCAACTTGTAATTAAAATTTCATTGGAATTTGCTTACCATTGCCATTGGCGTTGGTGTTGGTTTGGTTGTTCTAGCTGTTGCTGTTGTTGTTTTTTTTGTATGTTTCTTCATACTTTTCTTCACAAAAAGAGAGTGAAAAATCCATTATTTCTATGTTGGTTTTTGTTTGACCTGCAGCCATACCGGAAGTGTGCCAATCTCTGCACCATAGCCATGATTTTCTGTCCAACTACGGTATCAAAAATATATGTATACACAAATCTGAGGAATAAAAAGTCTTGAAAGTTTTTTTTTTGACTTCCTTATAATGCAGATGGGGATAGGTATAGGATATACCAGTGTTACCACTTGCAGATAATTTTCCTAGTAGATTCTAAAACAAATTGCAATTTTTTTTTAATGTTTTCGCAACTATAAAAATATCTACAAACAAGAATTTTATTGCTTCTTTTAAGAGAGTTAAATAAATTAAACTTAGTGGCGCGACAGCTCGTGTAGAACCAAGGCTTAGCGACTTACAACTCTCAAACATTTCTGTGTACGTGTTATTGGCAGGAATGGAGAGGATCTACACTTTTTTTCCGAATCCGAAAGTCTATAAGGTGAGAGAGTGGCCTCTCATTTCATTCATGGATGAAATTTTTTGTCATTAACGATTTTAGGTGGAGAAGGCTAGGAATCATACTTAGAGCTCCGGCATGACAGTCCTACGCACTTTTTTTTGTAGTAATTTATAAGTTTTGTAGAAACTAAGAAATTTAGGCGAGGAAAATTAGACTTTCTCTTCGACAAAACTACCACAAAGCTGAATTTTGATGATGAGCTTTATTTTATCGTTTTAAAATAGCATTGCTTATTAAAAAGAACCCAAAAATCTGTACAAGGGCTTGAAAATTTGTGAGGTGAAAGGGGAAGAATTAGTTTCTTTATTTAATCGAAAAGTGACAGTTTTTTGGAAGAAATGTCATGGTCACAATATTGTTCGTTATGAAATTTTTCACAGAAACCATTCAAACACTTTGTTGATAAGAGTAAAAGATTTTAAGAAAATCTCCTAGAAAACCTGAAAAATCGGATTGTTTTCGAGATATTTTCAAAAAAAAAAACTCAATTTGACCCCACAAAACCAAAAGCAGTGGTTCAAATTGAGTGTATGTCCATGAGAAATCCAAAACAAAGCTTTGTCTGAATTTTTGTTTGAAATTTGGTCTTTTTATATGATTTTTCCTTGGCTAAAATCGAAATCTCGAATTTGTTGAAAAATCTCGAAGAACTAAATCTCTCAAATTAACAATCCTGATTTTCATAGTCTCGCAATTACTAAATCCCGCTTTTAACAATCTCGCATCCAAACATCTCGCAAATATCAATCGAAAACTCGAAAATTAAAATTTTGCATACCATTTTCCAAGAAAATACATCTTAAGCGGATCTAAGGAGTTGTGTGATCGAGACTATAAGGACCCAAGTAGAGTAAAAGTTGTCAAAAAAAAAAGAGCTTTTGACATAGGTACCTGTATGACTCTTAGAATTCCATCAAAATTAAAAATTTTGTTTTGTTCGTTATTGTACAAAAATAAGGCTCCTAAAACCCCTAAAGCGAGCATATTTTTAGGCTTTGTATTGGCCCGTGAGTGTTTAGTTTGGTCAAAATCGGTCAAGCTGTTTGCTAACAACTCCATTTTGAGTGAGACAAGTAATTAGATATATAGGTCTAGATAGTTATAATTACAATGCAATTATTTCCATAACAAATTTGAATCAAATCCCTCAACACGAAAAAACGTAAAAGTGGCGACATTGGTGGAAACTTTAACCTTCGAATCAAGCTCAACAATGAATTAATTTTTGGTTCGCGAAAAGTATCGGAAAGTTCGATTTATTTTTTTTTTTTTTTAAAGAAAAACGTTAAGATAAAACAGGATTTAAGCTTGAAAAGTTCGAGTTCTTTAAACTTATTAACTAATGCGGCTTTATTCATTGCTCGGATTGAATATACAATTTTAAAAATTAAATATTTATAGAAACCTTTGAAGAGCCATCTCTCAGTCTTGCAAAATTTAGTTTACATTAGCATATACGAGCAGTGATGGCGCTTTTGTTTGCAGTAAATCTTTTTTTATTGGATAATTTGATTATTTGATAAAATAGAAATAAACATAATTTGTGTTTGTTTGTAATGAAATGACTTGAAATATTTTGGTTACCTAAACATAAATAAACGTAACATGAATTTTGATTCATTTTGATATGAAAAATTGGAGAATGTACGAGGTGGTAGGTAGGTAGGTAGGTGTATATACGTACTCCCGCTACAGTGAATAAAATATGAAATATAAACTTGATTGATTAAGCAATTTATTTCTACTCCAAAGATGTATGGTATTCGAGAAATGGTTTATGGAAGTATTTTGAGTTGAGTTATACTCTCGTATCAAACTGGGGAATTTTCAAAAGGAGCTTACCTTAGAGAGTAGAATAGCATTGAGATATATTGTAGGTACCTAACCTATATAAAATCTTGAATATATGTATGTATATCCCTTAGGGTATTTCCACTTAAAAACAATTTTATTTTTCTTCTTGAAATCATGAACAGTTAGTTGCTCTATATGTATACACATTTTTCTACAAATTGAGGAAAAAAATAGATAACCCAGGAGAAAAAGTAGCGGCAGACTAAATGGTTAGTGCGTAGGATTATATATCACACATATTTTCAACACCGTACTTACAACAGGGGAATTTCCTTCTGATTGAAAATTAGCGAACGTCCTATCCATACCCAAAAATGCTAAATTTAGTGAATTTAGGTCAATTTCAATCTTAGCTTTCCTTTCAAAAGTTTTTAAAAAGATCTTGAAAAAAAAAACAAATGGGTCATTGTATTACGGCGCATAATCTCTTAAGTTCAAGTCAGAGTGGTTTTCGAGAGAAACACAGCTGTGTCACTGCTTTGCTAAATGTAATTGAGGACCTTCGTCAAGCATTGGATGAAGACAAAGAAAATTTTTTAGTTCTCCTAGATTTTTCAAAGGTATTCGACACATCAGTTGTACACGGAAAACTTGCAGATAAACTTCGCCGGCTTTATAACTTCTCGCCTAATGCTGTTAAGAATTATATCCTCCTATTTATCCAATAAAATGCAAGCTGTTGAAATAGGTAACATTTAATCCCATTTTCTCCCTACCACTAGTGGAGTTCCACAAGGATCCATTCTTGGCCCATTACTTTTTTCGCTTTTCCCTCCGTTATTGTTAGCTGCTCATTAATTAATGTTTGCTGATGATGTACAAATGTACCTCAGATGCGGTCTTAGTCTTATTGAAGATGGTGCTTGTCGCGTGAATGAGGACCTCGAAAAACTAGCACTTTGGGCTAAGACTAATGGACTGGCCTTAAGCCCTTCAAAGACTAAGTGCTTGGTTATATCTAAACAAAATTTCTGGATTTAACCTATTTCCCTCAAATAACCTAAAATAATAAAACTGTTGAATAAAGTGAATTCTGCTAAAAATCTCGGAATAACCTTTACCCGCAATCTAACTTGGGATAAGCACGTATTAACGGCATAGTACGTAAGGCATATGGAATGTTACGCCCGCTCTGGGTCTACCAGTCATACACGCCGATGAAGACACGTGCAATGCTTGCGAAAAGTTTAATTCTTCCCATTTTAGCCTACGGTTGCCAAATTTTCTCTAGTTGTAATTATGCCTGTAAAAGAAATCTCATGCTATGTCGTCTTTAACAACATCATTAGATACATCTTTGAACAACGTATAGGTAGGTACGACAGGCTATCAAATTTTTCGAATAGTCTACTACTCAACATATCACTCGAGAATTACTTTCAGTTTCGAACCTTATCCTTGCTCTCGGATATACTGTTCACAACTCAACCACCCTATCTCTTTGAGAGAATTACAAGAGCTTCTTCCAGCCAGGTCTGACCAACTGATTCAACCCCGAAACGCCTCCAATTTTTCATTAACGCCTCACGTCTGTATACCTAAAAAATTAGCCACTGCCTCCTGCGAGGAAGTGACAAATCCCCCAAGAATAAGTGCTTCTCACTTTAGCCGTTTGGATTTGGCAGAAAATTGTAGGTCCACTCCATTTCTGTCGATAATACGCACACAGGAATGGATGAGAGTGGTAAGTTGTTATGTGCCCTGGCTCTTTACGAGCCTTCACAAGATATATTTATTTAACTATGAGTAGGTAGTACTAAATTAGTAAAAAGTAACATAACTTTTTTTGCATGAAATCCTATATACTAGCACTTTTAAATTGCAGATTGTTTTGTAGGGTGTTTTTTTTAGACGTGTGGCTTTCAAGAAGAAATAAAACACATATAATCTAATGTTATGGCCAAGAATTTAGCATTTTTATAAAGATAAAGGTTTGCCATTATGTTTTAAAAATGGTGGCTCGAATAAATTGCATCCGAGAGGCCCAATTTTTGACAGCTCCAATTGTTGCGCGCGATGGCGGATGGACTCATTCGGGTCTTCTTCGATACTCTGCTCCACAGGAGCAATAGCGTCTTCGGTGTGCACTGTGCGGCCGGCGTCTCTGAGGATGCGAATCATCCATTAGAGTAAATGTGGTGCGAAACCGATCCATGGTTGCTCGAATTTATGCGATTTTGCGATTATGTCGAACGAATATTGGAAGCACCGCGCGATGCACGATTGCACGATTTGCAAACGTTGTTCAGGAGTAAGTCTATTTATTAAAAAATGGCAAATCAAATTAAGCATAAATCAAGTGACAACTGTCAAAAAGACCAACTCCGAAAAAAGTATTGCCAGATTGAAAACCACACTTCTAAAAAAAAACACCCTTTGTATACTTCACACTTTGATTCAAATATAAAATCACTCCGGTTCAGCCGTTTACTACAAAAATAAATTATTATAAATAAATCAGAATCAGGCCAACATGTCCACTTCAATAACCACATTTTTACATTGTCCAAAAATGAAAGAAATGAAACATTTTTTAGTGGATCTCTTGCAAAATTTGAAATACAAAAAATGTTGCTAACTTCTAAATACTTAACCCTTCAAATTTATCAAACAAATATTCGTATTCCGTTTTAAATCATTTGGGAAAACTTATTATTATGAAGCACGTACAAAAAAATCCCATAATACACCTGCCTGCCAGTGTTGCTTTATGACTATAGCTACGCTGGCGGTGCGTTCCAAAATACTTCAAATTTTATCTCTTGAAAATTGGTTACGGGCGTAACGTGTCACACCAACAAAAAAACAAAAAACAAAAAACACAAAAAAAAGCACATGAATATTCAAAATTTATATGGATATATAGACATGTCAAAGTTCTTGCCGCACATTTACGTGCGGATTTGACAAGACACGTGTAAAAAGTAATTTTTTTGGTGTCATTCTCTTCTGAGTTCTGTAATATTTATTATATGAACGCTGAACGAACATTGACAATTTTGTGATGCGATGCGGGTGATGGGATTGGTTAGGTTTAGGTGTATGTATAGAATGGAGGTACAAATGATTATGATTTTTACCTTTGCACGTTTGAGATGAGGTACGTATACCGTACACCTCCTACCTCTACAACATAATGTATGTATGATTGTATGTAAACGAAAGGTGTTCATTGTTTAATGCTCATGACTGCTCTTGACATGCGAATAAGAAAGCATTGACATTATTTGATGTCAAAGTTAAAGTTCAAACAAAGAAATTGCGAGAAAAAAAAAAAAAAAAAACAAATAAGAAAAGGGAAAAGGAATTGTAGCAATCGTCGTACAATCTGTATATGTATATGTATACCTAACGCGGATTGCTTAGCAGGTATAATTTATGTATATCCAAATCAGCGAAGCGAAAAGGCCTTAAGACATTTTTGATAAAATATACGTAACTTGAGTTTTCCCCCTAAATTGTAAAAATAAAAAAAACTCCAACCTTGCCACAACTATAGCAAAAAGACTTACATATATTATTTTATTAAATTTTGATTGATTCCTTTTCTTATCTATCTTATGTTGAACGCCTGCCTAACTAACTTGGTTGTAGTTATGGATTCGTATACAAAATCGAAATTGAACTCGAGATTTTGATCAAACTTGACACTGCGGTGACGAAAAAAGTGGGTCTCGGAAAAACGGCCATCTGTCTGTCTGTTCGACTACAGCTTAAACGGACGGATAGATTTTCTTAAAACTCGGTACCTAGCGATTTTTGGACACTCCCCACACCCAAAATTTGTTGTCCGAAAAGCAAAAACTTATTTTTCTCAAAATCGGCTCCACAGATTTTTTTTTTAAACTCAATAAATTTAAATAGTTAGATATAATTTACCTTTAAATAAAAAAAAAATATTCAGAAAAATGGTTATTAATGGCACCTCCCAAAGAACCATTTTGTTCGCTTTTCTCGAAAACGGTTTAATAGATTTTGATGAATTTTTTTTATAAAGAAGAACTAATAAAAGGTTTTCCAATAAGAGGTGTTATTTTGATATTCAAAGAAAAATGGCATTTTTTGAGATAAATGATCGTATGTTTATTTCATTATAAAGAAGAATGTATGCCGTTAATAATGGAACACAACATCAGCCAAATGGCCGCCACGACCACGCTTACAGGACTATATCCTTTTCATGAAATTTTCCATAACCAAATCGCAAAGTGGCTGCCCTATGTCCTCGATAGCCTCACGAATTCCATCTTTGAGGTCTTGAATCGACGCTGGGCTGTTGGCGTAGACCTTATCTTTCACATGGCCCCAAAGGAAGAAGTCGCAAGGTGTTAAATCACAAGATCTCGGTGGCCAATTGTGATCACCTCTTCGAGAGATAACACGGTCCGGAAACTTTTCCCGTAAAAGATCGATGGTTTCATTGCTTGTGTGGCACGTAGCGTCGTCTTGTTGAAAGTAAACGTTGTCCAGATCAATACCATCCCATTCCGGCCATAAAAATCATTAATCATCTCTCGATAACGCAATCCAGTGACCGTAACTGTTGCTCCAGCCTCATTTTCGAAAAAGTAAGGTCCAATGACCCCGCCGGACCATAAACCGCACCAAATAGTCACGCGTTGAGGATGAAGAGGCTTTTCAATAATAACTCTTGGGTTTTCCGAGCCCCAGATGCGACAGTTTTGCTTGTTGACGTAGCCTCCGGGGTGGAAATGGGCCTCATCAGTCAAGATGATTTTTCGATGAAATTCCGGATCATTTTCATGCATTTCAAGGACCCAATCAGCAAAGACCCGACGTTGTTGATGATCAGCCGGCTTGAGTTCTTGTGTTAACTGAACTTTATAAGCCTTAAGACCCAAGTCTTTATGCAAAATACGGTGTAATGACGTTTGTGGAATGCCTAATTCCAAAGAACGACGAGGAATGGACAAACCTGGGTTTTCTTCAAAACTTTGGGCTACAACAGCAATATTCTCAGTTGTTCTTGAGCGACGTGCACGGGTTTTATTCTTCACATCACTAACTTGTCCCAACAGCTCGAATTTGTCCACCAATTTCTGTATTGCGGTCCAAAAAGGTGCTTCACGACGACCCAAAAATGTTTTAGTTTTACGAACCGTCTCTGCCAAATTTTCACCATTTTTATAGTGAATTTTAATAATTTAAATGCGTTGTTGAAGATTTTATTAATGGCGTAGTTTCTACTTGTCAAATGTCAAAAAATGACAGCTTCAAAAGAGACAGCTACCGAAATAGCGGGCTATTCAAAATAACACCTCTTATTGGAAAACCCTTTACATTCGAAATAATATTGTGTTCCGAAATTTTCAAAAACATATTACATATTTGAATTTTTAAAAAAAGTTTGAAATTTTTTTATTTTAAACTTGATATTTCAAAAACGACAAAAAGCATTTTTTTAACACTATTTAAAAGATTTTTGACAAAAAATATTTTTATAATTAAAAATCACGGAACCTCCCATACAAATGTTTAAAAACCGTAAGGAAAACTTTTTTTTTCACAAAAACGACTCCTACGATTTTGAATTATTTTTTTTTAAGTACCGTTATTAGTAAGGTTTAGCATTTAAAATTATCCAATTTTATATTCAACAATTTGAAACAGAACCTTCCATAGAAGGTGTTTGTTTGATTTTCGACTATCTCACTGTCTGATTTACCCATAGCTTATTTATTTCAGAGTATATAACCACAATGTGATTGCACATGAGAGCAAGTTCATGCGACCCAGTCGTGCATATTTTTTTTATGGAAAAAATAGAAATTCAACGAATTATATTAGAAATAGAAAAAAGATTTTGAAGAGAAATTGGTCCGGAAAATTTGGAAAATAGTTGTGGTTGTGGATAATTATTGAAGTTAATTCAAGGAAATTGGAATACCTATTGAAATAAGTGCAAGATATTATCAGAACCGGGATTTCAAAGCTCAAATAATAAATCTGTTGGCATATGAGGGCCAAAGCTGACGCTGGTTGGATTGTAGTGCAATTTGAAATGCCAATTTTAGAGAACATAGCGGAGCAGCTATAGGGACGCGTAGGTATTTCTAAAATACAATTATAGTCCATACAGTAGTTGTCCAGTATAACGAATGACCGATAAAACATTAGGTATTCTATATAACGAACAAATAATGAATTTCAGAAAATAAAAATAAATATATTCAAACAACAACATATGTATAACGATGAAAACAAATTTGTAAAGCAAATTCTTTTGACTGTAAATGTGTTAATATCTGTGTATTTTTTATGATAATATTGGAAGATAAATACACAATTTTCCATATTGCTCATAAATGTTTTTTTTTTGTTTTTTTTTGTTATGTCTTACATATTTGTCTTCTTTTATTTAAACAGAAGCTCTAAATTCGCTTTGCAAAAACAAAACTGTAACGGATTTGCAAAATGGACGAGACTAGAGACATGCCAATTTATAACAGTTATAACAGTTTTTCGCCATTAAAAGTGGGCGTGCGTTAACGCGCTTCGTACGACTTGAACAAAAAAACTCTGGCTACCTGAAGTATGCCCACCGGCGGAGGGCCCTCTGGCCTTGCGGGGCTGCATAAACAGTACTTTTATAAACCAAAACTGTTATAATTGGAATTTCTAGAGTCACTTTCTTGTAAAATACAGTTTATTTTCTATTTACCCAACGATTTGTAAGAAAACAAGTATTCGATATAACGAATGCATTCTAGACGTTATACTGGACCACCACTGTACCTTCATTCATTTATTTCATTAACCAATGAAGGCTTTAATTTATGAATATTTGCAAATTCAAAATAAAAAAAATTACAACCAAACGTTTTTAGGAAGCACATAAATATTTGGACTTCAATAAATAAATAAATAAATCTTCAACAAAAAAAAAACCCCACTCAACTTAAATGCTTTCCATTTTCAATAGAAAATAAATGATCGATTTAGAAGGACGAATAGGTATGTACGTACCGTTACAACCCTGCCTTTCAATCAAATTAAATTAGAGGGCCTAAAAAAGCAAAGCAGTAAAAACAAAACTTAAAAATTGCCGGCATTATTTCCATGAAAGAATTTGCAGAACCCTTTAGGTTTTCAAAATAAACATTTTCAAAGGAAAATAAATTGAAATCAACAAAACAGGCGCTTTGAGGTTGGGCGTTCGTTGGGTGGTAAACTCTAAATAAACATATGCACATACATCTATCTATAATACTATCAATGTATATGAAAGGAATCCATAAAGCTCCGATGCGAATCATTTATTATTTATTCAACTAAAATTTACATTGACAAGCAGAGTGTCTGTTTGTTCCCATACTTCAAAACGAACATAAAAATGAAATAACTTCAATTGTGCAATTGACCCAAAATGCAAATATTCGATAAATATTATACCTATACACACACACACATAAATCTGGTCACTTTGTGTGTGTGTACGGAGGCCAAAAGTGTATTTGATAGACAAATAAAATTCTGGCTGCAATATTTTGAACGATGGGAAACTTTTTGATTTGAAAAGTTGTTTGGATAGAATCTCATAGGCATTTAAGGTATTAAATTGAGTTGTATGATGGTTTAAAATTTGCAATAAGTATTTTGCTATAATTCCACTTGTTGCAGTTTGGAAATCAAGTAAATATTCATTTTGATTGAATGACTGAACGACAAATCGATCCCATCCTTTCAGGTTGTAGTTTGAAGTGTATCGACTTGACTGACCGATGGACTTCTTCATAATTTGCATGTTATAGGTTTGATCAAAACCTCAAGATTTCCTTTACACATATAAAACAAACATTAATTTTAATTTCACCAACAAGTCTGGCAGGAATCAAGCCATTCAAATATCCTCAGGCCATGTTTTTTAGAAGTCCTAAAAACTTCCCTTATAAAATTTGATATGTAGCTCCGTAAATACTTGGAAAATATTCTTAAAATATAAATTTACAGTTAATCAACATCAATTTATTGGAATATTAAGAACTAAATTAATAAAGGGTTGATGAAGGACTTGCGAAGAATTTCTTAAATGAAGGAGGAGGGGAAGGGGGAGTGCAAACTTACTTTTCAATTTATTTAATAAACAATATGTTGGTCCTTATAAAAGTCCTGACAAATAAAAATCAATAGTAGGCCTTCTGCAGCGTTTTTCAAGCCAAAGTTCTTGCAGTCCTTGAAGCCGCAAAAATTCTTTCCACATGCAAAATATAGAAGAAACAAACATTGATATATATTTTTATTGACAGCCAGGTGGCAATTAAAGCAATCTTCTGAAACTCAAACTGGTAGACCGTTGTCGCTACGAGTCAAAAACATTCAATGCAACCAACTTATATAGTTACCCTTCGACGGGTCCCAGAGGACACCATCATGATAAACATGGGATTGAAAAAGCGGATGAATTGGTCAAAATCGGGTCATCTCTTGATCCGAGCCAAACCGAGATATCAGTACTTATGCCACTAGAACAAAAAAAAAGGATAGAATTGACAAAATTTTCCTCGAAATCGCAAACGACAGATGGTCTTCAATTGAGACTTGTTGGGTCTCGCGGAAGCTTTGGCCGAATATCGACTATAGAAAAGAAAACAGAACACTTACTCCAGCTAAGCAGGCCTCAACTGTCGTTCTTGGTTGGAATTTTAACGGGTCACAACTCAATGGCAACCCACATGAGTTGAATGGGCATCAGCACATCCGACTTATGTAGAGGGTGTCTAGGCAGAGAAAGGCTCCTTTCACTTTATTTGTGAATGCCCCAGCCTAGCAAGAACCAGAAAAGCAGCCCTCAGCGATTATTTTTTCGACAAACTGGGCGACGCACGTCCCATTTCTGCCACAAAGAAACATTTTAAAATTCATCCAGAATTCCAGATGGTTCTGGGAGGCACCCCCGTACCCACACCTCAGCGTCCACTCACTTCACCATAATTCCTTCCTATACCCCTCCCTATACCTACCTTACCCTGTCCCTGGGGAGCACATAATGGATCCATTGAGATCCGTGTGAGGTTATGCGGCTAGCCGTATCATCACCCCATCCAACCTAACCTAACCTATGGTATAGGCCTTTAATAAAAAGTCCATATCATTTAACGCATTATATTCAAAATAAACGAAATGTCAAAATTTTATTACAGTCTGACCTTTTAAGTCAAGAATTCCCCTGTAATTTGAGCTAGAGCCTAAACGCTTGGGCTGATTTGCTTCAAATTTGGTACAGAGCATTTTTATACGATTCCCTAGAGGGGGGAATTTGAATTTTTCTTTTATCTCCTAGAACGGGTAGCTGCCGTACAAATATTTTGGTTTCTGCAAATTTTTTCGAAAACAGCTCTAAAGATTTTGATTAATCTTCGTACTGCATTTCAGGTTTTTCTCAAAAAATTCACATTACGGAATTAGGAATTCCAGGTTTTATGAGAAAATGCGGTCTTATTTTTGGGTTATTCGCGTATATCTTTGCCATGGTTGGACCGATTTTGTTAAAATTTTGCAATCTGATGCTCCTTAATAGTTTAAGCAATAATGCATTTAAGAATTTTTAGATACAATTTTTAGAAACAAACAAAAAATCAAACAAAAAATCAATTTTTTAGTACTTTTGACTCTTACAATATTTACTGTTTAAAGATATCGTAACATCGTGCATTTTCAATATCTGGCTACACAAAGTAGTTAACCACGATCCAGTCGTGGATGTTTTTAAACAAGAGCATCAAATAGGAATCATATTTGATTGATAGAGCAATTATAAACATTTAATTAAGTCTTAAGGAGCCTTCTGCCTGCACCAAGTAGATTAGACTTCTAACAAACCTTTGTGTTCATCTAAAAACTCTCAAAGCAATATTATCTAGGTACTAATCGCAAGAAATTTCTTCGCTAAATTACTTATTTGCCATCATCATCATACGTTTTCCTTTATACTCAGATTAAAACCATTCTTCTATATCTAGTCACCACCACTATAGCCACCTCGTGTGTGGAATTCCTTAAATGACATGGTTTAAGCGGAAGGCACCTCAATTTTGTTTACAACATCACCACATCGCATCGTTCCATTTTCACACGTGCTTACTTGAACAGCTTCCAGCATCCAGCATTCATCATCCTTCTTCCCTCTGCGTTGCTATCATTTTTTGTTGGCATAGATTGTATACGATTTCAAGAAAGGAGTACAAAAAAACATTTTCATCACCAACAACACCATTTCATTCATTTTCGGGTCAAGTATACGTCCTTCTTCCACCAACTTACTCTATTCCCTGTATAGGAATAGCTATGAGCTCGTTTTCCTATATATATGGTTCTGGGTAAGGGGGAGCGACAGCCTCCACAATAATTTTGGTGTTTTTGTTTCATCCTAACGCCTGAAGGCTAAGAACAACCAACGAACCAAATGGTAGAGCCAGAGCTTACTGAATAAGGAATAACACCTAGAAGGGCAAACTGTTGAAATATCCTTTCCACCATCACTTGAGGAAAGTGCATTGCAGCAATATAACCAAATATAGGTATATGATAGACCGGAGGGAGGGTATCATGTTGGATGAACACTCATACATGTTTTACACTTTGTATTCGCAACCTCAAAACAAAATGTTTCGAGTGGTGCTATGGCCCTAAAGGGTTCTTCTAGTTTCTGGTCTCTATGATTGTTTCTACAAGAATCAATATTACTGACGCAGAAAGTTGGCTTTTGGCAGCAGAATGGAAGAATGAGAGAAAGAGATGAGGCAGTATTATTATGGAAGTGAACAATTCGGCAGAAAACATCCAAAGAATGCAAATCAATTCCTAGACCGAAATAGCACAGAAAACAAAACCTCCACCACAACCAACAGCACACAAATCTCACTCACTACCCGAAACAGGCTTTATCGCATATCGAATTCCAAAATGGTTTCTTATTCTGCTGCGGCTGCTGCAAGGATGTTCTTCTTGAATAAAATCGAAATAATGAATCAACCGTATAATTGTGGTGATGAAAACAGAAATTATACATAATGGCAAAGGCAAAAGAAGCAAAAACAAAAGCAATGGCATATCGAATTCAATGTGAATTTCAATTTGAAATTCCATTTAACTGCAGTTTCAGACATAGCCCATAAGCGCCTGCAGAATTTTTTCCAGGGGTGATTTTCGCCGGGGAGATTACAATAAGAGATTTTAATCAAATTTTGGGTTACCTACTATAAAAATGTATGGAATACCGGATTTTGTACTCTATCAACTAGCTATTTTGCCCGATTCTCTTCTAGCTTGATTTCTAAGGCCTGATGGCTCTACAAGGGGGAGTAAGAGCTCAAATTTGAAACATCCCTTCAGATATTAAAATATTTTAATAGATGACGCAGTAGAAGCATCTATATTTATAGAGCAATTGTTTGTTCCTTATTCTCGTCTCAGCAAACTTATATTCCTTGTATTAGATTCTGATATCACAAGTTTCGCCGAATAGTTCATGAGACTTTCTGATTTCACTTAAAGATATTATTGAAGTCATAGGTTTTTTCCGTCTGATTATTAAAAAAGATCATTATCAATAGCTTTATCTTCCAGCAGAAAGACGAGGAGCTTACAACTAAGCTAATTTTTGTAACTGGTCATTCATTTCGTTGTTTCAAGTTGGTAGTTCTGGATTTTGACACCTGTCAAACTCAGCTGTCATTTAAAGTGGCATAATATTAGTTTTTTTGTTTGCCATTTACAACAGTGGATCGCTTAATAATCGAACAAAGCGTTAAAAATATTAAAACTTACTACAAAAGTGGTGATTCAAACGTATAAGCACTTTTCGCGCATCACGTGATAATTATGGTCATCATAATCGACCGACTATATGCAAAAACTAATTGGTAAAATTGTGAAGAAATTTGAAGAGAGTGGAAGCGTTACTGATGTCGTAAAGCATGTCCATGATGGTAATGCACGCTCAGTCGAAAATATTGCTGCAGCAAATGCAAGTGTTGCTGATGATCACAATTTATCGATTTCCCGGCGTTCGCAGCAATTGTTCGAATGATAATCGATTTTTTTGGCCGGCGCGGTGATTGAAGATCATGACTTGGAAGATATGTGGTTCCAATAAGACGGGGCAACAAGCCACACAACACGACCACTTATGGCTTTATTGCTGAGAAGTTTCCTGTTAGCGTAATTTCACGATTTGCCGACGTAAATTGAATACCCAGATCATGCGATTTGACACCGTTAGATTTTGTCCTGTGAAGTTACGCAAAAGATCGTGTTTAAGCAAATAATCCCCGAACTTTAGATGCATTAAAAACCAACATTAATAAAGTTATGTCTGAGATAACGCCCGAAATTTGCGAAAAAGTGGTTTAAAATTACCTCAAGAGAATCCCATTCTGCGAATCTTCCCGAGGTGGCCATTTAAATGATATTGTTTTTCACACTTAATAGCAAACGCAAAACTTTATAATGAAACAAAATGTTCATTCAAAATATATCACTGTGTGTGTTTTATGTAGCTTTACTTTCGAAACCGAAAAAATTAATGACCCTTTATAGAATCCAATATGGCGCGAAAATCTTCGAGAGATCCAGAAACTTACTGACTTCCAACTCTTAACCGTTGATGTGTGTGTGTTGTTTATTTGTTGCAGAAATGGTGGGGATTGGGATATACAATATACGCCCTGACGTCCACCATGCAAATCCAACAAATTTTGTCTCAAGGGACACCACAGGGACAAAATTTACGGAAGTATTTTTGGCTATGTTTATTTTACCAGAAATAATAGATATAGAAATTTTCATTGGAGACATAAAAACTATAAATTTCTTAGAAACTGGTTTAAATTACATATTTCCTTTAAAAAAAGTATGTATATGAGTATATATAATAGAAAATAAGTATCAGAGGGAGTAACTCCCCCTTTAAATCCCGCTGTGAACGCATATGAATCCATGCAACTACTGCTGTTTGGGAATGATGTATGTTCCTGAAACTTGAATGCCCAAATGAATACCTTATTATTATTTTGGATTGTTGGAAATTTCGCTTCTCGAAAAGGGTTTCGGAGGTATTCTGCCTTAAGTTTTTTTTTTAATTGGATTAATCTAAACGAATGAACAGTTTGACGTGATTTGTAGTTGAGTTTGAAAGATAGTGATTAATGAATGTACCTATGTATGAAGCTATGTATGTGATTGACACATTCTTCATAGCTGCTGTATCCTCTTATACAATTTTTTTTTTGTCTTAGATGCCCCAGGACTCTAGAAGGTTTGGTCGCAGTATAAAAAAAAATTATATGAAGGAAGTCTATGTTATACTGTTACCCCTTTTGAGCGCGAAAAGTTATTTTCTAAAAAATGACTTAAAATAGAAAACAATGGAAACGCTTTCATTATCATGCCATATGCTTCATTAAGCCAGATGTTTAGTCTTTATTTTTCTTTATAAATCTTTTTCAAAAAATGATGTTTCAAAATCAAAATTTAAAAAAAGAACAAAGATGTGAAAACAAAAATTCTAAAACTGATTTTTTTATTAAAAAATCTACGTTGTTTAGTATTATTTTTGATTTTAATGCTCAATGCTCTTATCGATGATAATAAATTAGTCAAACGAAAGAAACGAAATGTTTAAATATGTCTTTGAGTTTTTGAGAAAATTGAACAAAAAATATTCAATCTAGAGGAGGCTTTACGAGTTGTACAGGAATATCCCACCAGTAAGGGTTGTAAAATAATAAAATCTTTTTTTTTTTTGAATTTTTTGAACAACAACAACAACTTAAAGGTGCTACCAAAAATTGTTAACGAAGTAATTTATAATTCGATTATTTGGCTAGAGATACAGCTGTTTCAAGGGGTGCCAAGCCGCCTATCATCAGTCTCCTCCTTATTAGTGGTGCTGAACTTTAGTCCAATTTTATTGTGAAAAACTTTCTACATTCCCACCATAGGAATCTTTTGTAAATGTAATTTTTAAAAATCAGTTATTGAATTCAAATAAAAGATTTTGCATTTATTGACTTCACTTTGAGAATGGAGGGCAAAAACAATGCAAAGAATGCATGAATTCCCAAAAGACTGCATTCAATTGATTGCTGTAAAATGAATGGGAAAAAAATGATTGCCTTCTTTTTGATGTCAAATGAAAGGTATTTGCATAAGTGAAGTCAAGGGATGCAAACTTTTGATTGAAGTCATTTAAGATTGCATTCAAGATAGATTGCATTCTTTTACAACCCTGCCACTAGTCAGGCGAATACAAATTTCGTAGATCATTTTTTGGTAGGGCAGGGTCTATTTCCCCATGTTTAGGCAGGAGGGGCATTTTTTTTTTTTAAATCGACATGAAATAGAAAAAAAACCGCAACACTAACATTATCATGCTATATGTTTTTTAAGCCAAAAAAATTCTTTAATTCTGTTTTAAGAACTTTAAGTGAAAAGCTTTGGAAATATGTATTTTCAATCTCAAAATTATGAACGAAAAAAATATTTAAAAAAAAATTCGTTCAAACTTATGTTTTACCAATTCTTACGTCATTAAGTAGTACCTATTGTTATTTTTAATAATAAATGCTCTTATTAATTTTTAGTCAAACATTAAAAACCAAATGCTAAAATGTCTTCTAGAATTTGAGAAAATTTAAAATAGCTAGTAGAAATAGAAATCCGCACAGAATGGGGTCCGCCACAAAATAAATTAAAAATTCTAATGATGCAGGATTTAAGTTCCAATTAAGTGCTAATTTAGTACTTCAATCCCGGTTTGGAACTTAAATCCCTTCCTTTTCAAACTTATGGTGGACACAGCTTGACTTCAAGCTAGGAACCCTACAGCTCCCAAATAAATAAAACGCTTTTCCACATAAGATAAACATCACTCACTCGAGTTTTTTTATTTTGTGAAAATTTTGTCGATTTTGTGAAAGAAACTCACTCAAACCAAAAACTGTATTTGAAATTAAAAAAAAAATCATTTTTTATAGCTCGCTTAGTGATTTATCATAACTTTGAGCTTATCGAATTTAAAATTCACATTAACATGTCAGCTTTTGACAAACAGGGTATAGACTATATATAAATAATTATATGATACCAATTCGATAATATGAAAGAAAAAAAAAACATGAATGATTTATTATGTGCCTTGATATATATTGATTTATTGAGGCGGGCGTCTGCTGTCTGCTAATATGAAGACCAAAGACAAAAAACTCTTGAAAATATTTCAGATCTTCAGTTAAGATATTTGAAAAGTTATATCGTTCTGTTTGAATATTTTTTTTTTTTTTTGTTCTAATTTTCATTCTTCAGAATGGATAAAAGTCGATTCTTCAATTGACAACTTTGTAATTTTTTTTTAATTTGTTATTACGTCCTTGCGATATAAATATTTTAGAAGCAAGTCTTACATTCGCAAAAAAAAAATCGAACTTGAGATTTGAATTCAACATGATATTATTAGAATTATAGTGAGTATGAAAAAGGTGGACTCCGCAAATTTTTCTGTCGGTTTGACTATTTTTTCAGTCTAGGTATAGGTAAATATTAATTTCATTAAAAAAACTATATTTTTTTTAAATAAGACTTCTCGTTAACGATTTTGGTATTTTTTCTATTTAAGATCTTCTAAGAACTCAAGAAAAATTACGTTTTTGAAATTAAAAAAAAAGGAAAATAAATTCAATATTTACTTTTGTAGGTACAAAAATTACACAATGAATAAAAATTCATAACTGAGTCGTACAAGCTTACTCGAGTAGTTTAAAGCTTAAATATGGCTATAGATATTGAAGTTAATTATGGCTCAGTAGTTAGAATAAATATTTTTGTTTTTAATAAAAATAGACATAATTTTCTTTGCTTTATAAATATTAGAGATACAGTAGGCTCGCTCTAAGTCAAACTTCCTCTAAATTGAATTTTCCTCTTCGTCAACAAAAAAGCCATATATTTTGGAATTCTCCTCAATTTTCCATACAAAAACCATTTTCTTAATAGATATCCCTTTAAGTTGAAATTCCCTTTAACTCAAATACATTCTTTCTATTCTTGGACGTTTTTCAGACCCTATAAGTCGAAATTGATTTCTTGATTGATTTGTTTTTGCTTAGTAAAAAATATTTTTAAAAATTGTTAAATGCATTAGGTATTGTTCAAAATTTTGCGAAACATCAGATTGCTAAGTTATAACAAAATCGGTCTTACAATGGCAAGGACATACGCTAATAACCCAAAATTAAGACCATTTTTTTTTTCAAAAAAACCTGGAGTACCTAATTCCGTTATGTGAATTTTTTGAGAAAAACCTGAAAGGCGGTTTTTTAAAAATTGACTTGGATATTGCAGGTACGATTAATTATTATCTATTAATTAAAATCGTTAGAGCCGTTTTCAAGAAAATTAAAAAAAAAAAAAAAACTAAATATTTGTATTACAGCTACCCGTTCTAGATGAGATTAAACAAAAATTCGAATTTTTCTTCAAGGGAATCACATAAAAAGGATCTGTACCAAATTTGAAGCAAATCGGTTCACCGGTTTAGACTCTAGCTCAAATTACAGTGCAGTACAGCACCAGAAGCATCAGACGCACCAGACGAACCGACGCGACTTACAGACGCTTAGGCGGACAGACCAACGGACGGCATGACGAAACCCACTTTTTTGGACTTTTCGATTATCGTAGTGTTAGTTTTGATTAAAACTTCAATTTTTCTTACACGAAACCAATACTTGCCCTTTAGAGCAAGTAAAAAGTATTTATCCCTCTAACAAGAATTTTTCCAAAAATCGAGCTCTAACTCGAACTAATTTTAATATTCCTTGAAAATTCGACTTAGAGGGAGTTGACTGTATTTTAATATGTTTAGGTACCTGTGTATATTTCTTGTATGGGCCTCTGAGCAAGTACGCGTGACTGGTGAATGCACTTAATTTGCATTCATTTTAAGAATGAAAAAATATACCATGAGCTGTACACTTCGACGGAGCAAGAGAATATACTTTTTCATACTTCAATACTTATCAAATCTCAATAGATGGAAGATGGTCCTTATAAGCATCAAGAGGAAAGAGGGTTTGAAATCCAACGCACCTTCCGTTCTTTCACTATCAAATAGAAAATATCCTTTTACCAATTCATTGTGCGGCAACGGTTTTGTGGCTGCTAATGGTGCTTGCTCTTCAAGTCAACGCAAAATAATGGACAATATTTCAAAAAAGGATAAAGGATCAATTTCGATGACAGCCCAAGGAGCATCAAGAGTATATCTATACACCTATACCATCAAGACCATCAAGTATACAAAAGACTTGCCTCATCATTATATACAAACCTTACACAATATTGTTGGAAGGAACCATTATAAAGTTGTTGCGAGTCGGTTCTTATTTCATCGTAGTTTGAAAAGTAAATAAAATTCCTGTATCCCGCATCGCATCAGGTATAAACGAATGGGGTTAACAAAGGCAATTCAAAAAAGGAACTCCCTACTTAGGACCAAAGAATATAAATACACAGAGAAACGTTTATGCGAAAAGTTTAAAATAAACAAAACGGACACAAAAAGCGATGTTATCGCTCTGGCAAATTAAATGACTGATGCCCTCGGGATAACTCTCTATACGGATAGTAGGTATATGCACAGAGCAAAGGTCCTTGCTTTAAATATATATACATGCCTATGTTTAACCAACGTTATAACGTATACGCGAACGAACCTTAATCAGTGAAACGTAAATTCCGAGCCATAAAAATCCCGACACAAACATTTTAGCGAATACATTTCGGCCTAAAAGGTATTTACGTCCTAAAACATTTCGGCTGGCAATTGCATTACTTCTTGCGGGAGCACTTTACTACATCTTTTACGTTAGAATAAAAAGTAAACTATAGGCTTTCCCATCTCCCGCAAGCCTCCGAGGCTCAGAGAGGTTTTTTTTTTAGTATACGCCATCTCCATCTTATTGCACGGTTAAAGTTTTTTGTAGGTCGAAAACGGGAGAAACGGTTCGTAATGGTCGGAAGTGTTGGTATGGTAGGTATACGAAAAATTTAATCAAAAGTATTCGTTTTGTTTTTATATTCCATATTCCTTTAGCGGACAACGAACGCAACGCAAAATGAAGAAAGCGATATAAATAAATTCGATTTGGTCCTTTTCTTGGTTTGTTCTTCCCCAATTTTGACCATCAACATCACAAACACCTTACCCCTTGGTTGGTATGCGTTGCGTATGGCCATGTTTAAGAAGACAGCAAACGATAAAGTTTAAGTAGCCACGCGTAATGGCCTCTTTCCGCACACGCAGAACGCACATCCGTTACGCGCGTTTTCCGGCTAACACCGAAAGTTCAAATGTCTTATTTTCCCCCTATAATTATACCTATACATAAATAGAAGCTAGGAGGCACGAATACCTAGAATAAGAAGACTAGAAATAGCCTAAATATTTTAAATTAAATACACAATTTAAGGAGCGGAAGTTTGCGAGTTTTCTTATATTTTTATTTTTATTTATTTAAATTAAATTGGAAATTCGATTTTATGGGGAAAAATGTTGTTAGGCGCATAAACTTTTTCGGATGAAGTAAGGCAAACGACGACGTTGTGTATATTTTAATTAATAATCACTTGGATGTCGAGAGCCTGTTTTGCCGCTGCTGTTTGTTATATTCCATTGCCTTGCTACTATTAGCCGTTACACGGTGTTAATTGAAATATTATAAGGAAGGAAATGCGGACATTTTTAATGGCAAGGTATACCTAAGGTGGTGTGGGGCGCAATACCCCAAGCTCAAGGTGAATGAAAATTAGTTCGAGTTAATTGAGTTTGAAGGCTGTAGTTGTAGCTGAAGCTGTAGATATCCATACGATCCAGGTGACCAGGTGTATATGAGGGCTCTGGAAATATGAAAAGTAGGCTTCGAGTTTTGCCCCGACGACACAAATGTTGTATAAGTTTGATAAAGGAAATAATAGTAAATTGTTACTAGGAGACTCTTAATATAATTACAAGTGGACATTATTATTGGGAGACGATAAATCAATTTGGACGCTGTGGGCGGGTTTTGACTCTCTTTATTACTTCTTTAATTACTAGCTTTATTTATTCGAGAAGAAACCTAGAAAAGACCTCTCCTACAGCATTGGAACTTACATACCCATACCTATGTACATAGTTGATAAGAAGAACCCAAAGAAGAGTAAGTAGGTATAGTATAGTTAATTACTTTATTTGTAAACTTGAACGTGGCAAAGTGTGTGTTTAACGGGGATAATTATGTTTTGTTTATCAACCATTTTCTCGCACTTAAGATGTGTACTCGTAGTCATGGGGAGGATTGTGTTGGGAGTCAACTTTTGTTGATAGCAACGAGGGTCGCTAATGACTTTTCCAACAAAAAAACTCTAATTCAAGTCATAAGTCGGCTTAATTAATGCTGTGATTGTATAAAATCTGCAGCATCGAATAATTGACACAACGAAAATATAAGTCAGGTGTGAAAATTTCTCTACCGGAATTTTAAGTAGGTACCTGCGTACAGAAATAAATCAAAAAATTTAACTATTAAGTCTCGAATTTAGTTCTTTAGTCAACTTCTTAATATTCGTATGGTAACTCATGAAGTCATTAAAACACTTTAAGGCTTTGTTGTAAAGGGTGTCCCAAAATTCACGAAAGATTTGAAATTCGCGCCATTTGTGCGGTTAGGAGTTGCCAACGAAAAAAAAAGACAACATGACAGTTGAGAGTTATTAAAAATGGAGCGCTCTACACGAAAGAACATTGCGTTTTCATTGTTAAGCAACATTTTTAAATATAGTGGAGTCAAAGTAGTAGCCTATGCAGATGACCTAGCACTACTTGCAGCAGGAAAATTCCCATCCGCTATTAGTGAAAAAGTTGAGTTTGTCCTGACAAAGGTCAACAACTGGACAAAGAACTGTGGTCTAATGGTTAATCCATTGAAAACAGAATTGGTTCTCTTTACTAACAGAAGGAAAATTCCAATGTTTAGACTACCAATAATCAATGGGACACCACTCAAAATTTCAGATCACACCTTGGTGTGATCCTAGATAAGAAATTGAACTGGTGTCTCAATACTAAAGAAAGAGCAAAGAAAGCCATGGTCGGATTCTATTCCTGCAACAGGATTTTTGGAAAATCCCGGGGACCCAAAACAAAAATTATCAGGCTGATGTACACGGAAATAGGTAGACCGATACTAACCTACGGTAATATAGTTTGGTGGAACGCGACTGAGAAAACAACAAACCTGAAAACCTTGACAAAAGTTCAAGTATTAACATGCGTAGGTATTACGGGGGCGTTGAAAACCACCCCCACAGCGGGACTGGAAGCGATACTGAAATTGAAACCCTTAGAGCTATTTGTGCAATGCCTTGCGACTAAGCCAGACTAACTGTTGGAAACAAAGCACAAAGGGTTATACACAGATTCTTCAGAGATATGTGGGAATAAATGTTTGCACAACACCCCATTTAAACTTCAACAGACCCTTTGCTACCTCTTTTCCTAAAATAGAGGAGTGGAAAAACAACCAACTTTTCATCAGTAATCAATCTACGATAACTGTCTTCACTGATGGTTCTAAGATATACACTGGAGTTGGTGCAGGAATTTCCTCGGAAACTCTAGGACTAGCTAGCTCCTTCAGACTGCCGGACTTTTCCAGCGTCTTCCAAGCTAAGGTCTTAGCAGTGACCAAAGCAACTACGCAAATATCAATGATGGTGATACCACGAGCTGATATTACCCTCTTTATTGATAGCCAAGCAGCAATTAAAGCAATTTCTTCCACCGAGATAATATGTACATTAAAAGCTTGTAACTTGCTGTCGCGAAGAATTTTGGGTTCTTGGCATGCAACATAACATAACACTCTTCTGAGTTCTTGGTCAGAGTAATGTTCAGGGAAACGAAAGAGGTGATGAACTGGCAAGAACGACATATTGAAGTACCAACCTGTAGGATATTGGCAACAAAATATCAGAAAAAACCAATGATAGATGGAACCTCCTTGAAACATGTGGCACAGCTAGAAACTTATGGCCAAATTTCAATAAGTAGAGGACAGACAAAATTATGCAAATGAACAAAGAACATCTTCGTTCCCTTGTCAGCATAATGACCGGACTCAACCTACTGGGATAGCACAAATCAAAATGAGGCTCAGTACTGACGACCTTTGCAGAGGGTGCAGCGATGAAGAAGCACATGAGGATACATTACACTTCCTTTGTCACTGCGCAGCAGTCTGTCATTTAAGAAAGAAACACCAAGGGAATCATTCCTTTTGACGACTTAGGACCAGTTTTTAAGTGGTGAGTTAAACCAGAGTTAGCTAACTCTAGAAGTAAATTAACCCACAATGAACTGAGTAAGCAGTTTTTTGCATGCGGAACGACTAAACAAACTCGTCGGATGAAACAGCAAAAGCAATTGTTCAGTTAATCTTGAGTTAACTCATCAAATTTGATGAGTTAACTCAGATTTAAATTTAATATCGCACTGAAAAACTGGACCTTAGAGGATCTTTCTAGAATTTCGACTAATAGCCTTCTGAACTTTGTCAACGCCTCTAAATTTCTTGACTGCTAATAGAACACATAGGTTTGTACATTAAGTGGGATACAACCTCCTATAGAAGAACTGATTTACATAGATCTAAGTGTGAGGGTAACAAGATTAACTATCAGCCCTTCTACCTAACCTAACCTAACATTTTAAAATTATTGCGAAGGCATTGATTTTCAAACAACATTTTTTTCAGCGATTACGTTCATTTTATCACCTTTATGGCCTTGTTAATCTTTAAAATTATCGCATTTAGGGTTCAGAAGCAGAACATTCATGAATGTTTATTGAGAAACAATTGCATCAACTGTTTTGTGCGGATTTTGGACTGTAGGCATCATTGGACCATTCTTCTTCGAAAATATGGCTGGTTAAGCAATAACAGTTGACGGTGTTCCACATGAGGCCATATTTACTCGGTATTATAAATATTTCATGCATAACCCTATATGAATTAATAATAGAAGTAAAATTTTTAAATAAAACCCATGTTTTTTATCTAAATTTCTTCTTGCTTGAATTTTGGAACGCACCTTTTACAAGTAGGTTGCTTAAATTTCAATATCAGATTTTTGGTTGAATCAGTTATGCATTACTATCTTTGTAATAATTTTTTTCTTCATCGGTTTGTTTCTTTGACGAACATATACCTGATGTGGGGATGGTTCTTGATCCACCAGACTGCAATCTGTAGCAGCAATAATGCCATATCAATCCAACGTTTGGCCTGTCTAATGTATATACTCTGCCAACGATTTGAACTTCGTTATTGTGCTGCCAGAATAATCATCACTTTAAGTCTATTCTATCCATCCTAGCTCCAAGGCTCCCATAAGGAAACTCGTGTTCCGACAGCTTCGACGTCCTGAAGGGTCTTTTGGTAGTAGGTTTAACTACATATGTACATACAAATGTATTTTCTTAGCCCGGTGGGAGAGATTCGATTGTGGTAGCAATTGTCCACGATTTCACTATCCCAGTAATTATTGGCATTCGTTGCTATATGGAACAATCATCATGAAGCGCCTGTCGTATCGCATCCTGAAACCCAGAGGTATGTTAAAGGATGTTTTGTTTAGGAGTTTAGCAGTTGGTTCATTGCGATAGCAAGTTTATATGGATTCAAAGCACATTTGAAGATGGATGCTTTCAAAACAGATGTATTGCTATGTGAATGCCTAAAGGGCACCATTCAGAAACTACGCAAATTGTCTGCAATGCATAGTATAATAAGTATCAAATTCGATATGGGACATCAATCGAATGCAAATGAATCTTAAATTAATAACAACAAAAGTCGTATAAACAAATTAAGAGAGTTCTAGAATAATAAATTTATAGTGAAAATTATAATGTCGGAGAGATTGGCGTCTAAAGGAAATTTACAGGAGATTGGAAATCCGCTAAAAACTATTGAAAATCCATCCTATTCAAACCACAAAAACGATATTAAAGATGAAATTCAATTCATTTAGCTTTTAACTAACTTAAAGCTTTACCAAATTACAACTCACCTACTTTATCAGTAACAAACAACTATTTTTGTGATCCATGCAGCTGTTTTAAGTTTATCTAAATGGTGTTTTTTTAGACGTGTGGGTTTCAATCTGAAAATACTTTTTTCGAAGTTTGTTTTTTTGACAGTTGTCACTTGATTTATAAACTTTTTCCTGAACAACGTTTGCAAATTGTTAAAATTTATTACGAAATTAATGGTTCGGTTCGTCCAATAATAGATGAAGCTCATTTTTGTTTGAATGGGTACTTTAACAAGCAAAGTTGTCATATTTGAAGTGATCATAGTCCACAAGCCATTTTTGAGACGCCGTTACATCCTCAAAAAGTCACTGTTTGGTGTGCTTTACGGGCAGATGGAATCATTGGTCCCTATTTTTTTCAAAACTGAAGCCCGCCGTAATGACACAGTCAATGGGGAATGATTAATGACGTTTTCGTGCCTGAATTGGAAGATGTTATCTTTATAATTATTATAATTGTTATCTTTATAATAGAGCGAAATTCTTGGCCATAACATTAAATTTTATGCGTTTTATTTTTCCTTAAAAACCACACGTCTAAGAAAACACCCTTTACTAATGCCTTTCGGTCTAAAAACTATATTCATAAAAAAATTTAATTTTTTTGCTAAGAGGAATTTAAATAAAAATGTAAAAATTTTTTTTTTTTATCTATAGAAGAAAATATATTTTTGGGCAGCTATGTTTGATAAAAGTTCTAGCGTGTTTGTTCATTTCTTCGTACATACATATTAACGCAACACGTGCTTTTATACTATAGTAAAAGAACTATCTGACATTTTTGGTATGAGCGATTTATAAGTCCATACTGTCTTAAAAGATTACACTGAGGGAAAAACCAACGTAAAATCAAAGTGCGGCACTTTTATTCAAAAATGTTTCGGAACGATTTGGCGCCAACGCCGAAAATTTATGAATCAAAGTTGTATGACTTCAGTTAAAAGTGTCTACACGATTTTGATCCCAATACGGTTTTCTCTTGATTTGAAGTATAATAACCGTCAAATCAAATGCATGTATCTTCAAAACAATTTTTTTCAACTTCGATTCAACTATAAACATCTTTAAAAAACACTATTTTAGCATCACTTAGATACTGATTCAAAATGGCTACATCTTGTTGTTTGTTTTAGTTTGTGTGGACAAAAATTATGCACAAATATTAATATGTATAATAATGCTCGACGTATTTCATAATATGTGTGCTGGATATTATTCACTTGTAAAGACTTTTAGTGAATCGTTTTGTAGTAGATAATCATTCATGAAACAAATAATTAAATAGGAAGAGTAATTATTATTTTTCGATTTATTGTAAGTGAATTTTGAGTGCGCATTTTATTTGTTAACAAATGTGTTGAAGGTACTTCGAAAAATTACAACGCGCTCTTAAAATTCTCTATGTTAAGCTGACAAATAAATTACAAAAAAGAAGTTAATTAAAAAGTTAATTAAAAAAAGTAAGTTAATTAAAAAAAAAAAAATATTTAAGTTGACTTTACAATGCAACACTTTGAATCTAAGTTGAACGCACTTTTAATGTGGATCTCATTGTTTAAACTACGTTTTCTTTTTGAATCAAAACTGTTTCAACATGAAATTAAATATACTTCACTGTTTTTGCTCAACTTTAAATCAAATACGATTGTATTTAATTTTAGAATGCATTTTCTCCCTCAGTGACTTATTAAAATTCTATTCTGAGTATTTTACCTAATTTCCAAGTTTAATTCCTATTTGGCAGATTCTTTAATATAAAACCCTAAGTCAAAAAAGTGATCCACTGTTCAACATATCACTTTACTCAACTACTCGAAAGCTCAAAAAGATTAAACCTACCCGTGATTTTTTTGAATTCAAAGGAAAAGAAGTATTTTGAAGAAGGAATATTTTAGAATTTTAAAACAAATCAAATTTATGTAATTAAAATTTGATCCATTAAAGTAACCTAAAACTTAACTTAAACTCTATAGCATGAATGTATTACGAGATAAACAATTATATTCTGTTACAACGACTAATTTTGTAATTTATTCAGACAAATAAATCCACACTACTTAAACTATCGCCTTACGCAACGAAAACTTTCACACCCTTCAATAAAAGTACGTATAACTATAAAGGAATGTTTAATGAAATCCACTCAAATGGATCATTAAGCCAAACTCTCTCAATTAAGTCCAAATGTTTGTTTCTTTCATCGGCCTGTGTCATGGTCATAAATATCTATACAGTTCATTGCTTTTTTGACTTTTACTGATACAAATATGTTAAGGTCTTACATTGTTAGCTACAGCTTGGTTAGGTATACATTTTACTTACTTCTCGGAAAATCTTCCTAACAGAAACCAATTTTCTAGATGCTTTTATGTGTTAAGGCGTACGTAATGTTTTATGACCAAGGGTTCTTTTTAATATATAGATCCACCTGCCCCGCAAAAAATGAACTACTTTATACAAAACACACGTGTTAAACAGTGCGTAGGTTATAAATACCCAAAGGTATTACCGTATATACACAAAATCCCACCGAAACAACTGGAAAACATGAATACATAAAAATAAACTGATATAATTTCCGATCCATTGGTTACCAGCAGCTAGCGAAGGGTTATCATGCTCGTAGTGTTTTCGATGTTTCGTTTACATTCACATTTCATAAAAAGCAATCATCTGGTTCTGCCTCTGCTACTGCTTCAATACGAAACGATGCCCAAGCTGGTACAAAAGAAGAGAGACAGAGAATAAAGAGAGAGAGAGAGAGAGAGAGTGAAAGATGAGGAGTCAAACTTAAGCTATGGAAAAGGAAAATTCGGCATACGTGAAGGTGAAATTTATTATAATGCGGCTCATTGGTCTCTGGTATCCATTAGATACCGATAAAAAAAAAACAAGGAAGCAAGACTTTAAGAGTAGACCATCTTTAGCTTGCTGCCACCGCCGCCGCCGCGGCAAAGGGCCAACGTAGTACCTAAGCACAAAATCCACAGGCATTCAGTATTTTAGAATGTTGAATATAGTATACATAAATTCTTTTCATTTGATCCGATTTGTCTTTCTTGATAGCCGCAGTTAGGGGTTTTTGTATTATCATTGAGTCTTCCTTTGTGGCTATCTCTAAGTGCAGGCAAGAAAACTGAGGTGGATTTCGGCATGTGGAATTGTTACTGCTGAACAGAGACTGATATAAATGAATTTCAACATGAGAAACATCAAATTCTCCAAGTTTCGTAGTCCAACGTGAGTTTCGGCACCAAAATTGATGGTGATTGAGATCTCCCACACAAAACCACGGCTCTAGAAACCATTTAAAGTTTCGGGGAATGAAAGCTAATCGAACAAAAAATATTTAAGTGCATAGATAGGCCTTGCTTCGATGAACTAACAACAATTCATGGGTGTGTTTTTTTCCTGTTGGATGTGGCGAAAAAAGTAAGACATTTCCATCTTTTTGGTTTTTGATTTTAGCTGTCCAAATTTAATCGTTAAAATTAATAAAACTAAAAGATGGTATCCCTTTTAAAGAGTCTTTTTGTGGGGACCTCCAAGTTTAAAAGGTTTAAGTTCAAAGGCTAAAAGTATGACAAATTTATTTTCTCCCAGCTTTGAGCTTTGTGTGATCATCATTTTGACTTGGTGAAATTCGTTTTTGGAATAATATTGAATATAGAAATTCCCTTTTGGTCAAATTCAGTGGTCTGGTAGTTATGCTTACTATATTTCCAACTGAATTCATTAATATCCTGGGCAAAATATTCAATAACAATAATAATATGACAGCAAGTAGAACATGACCATCTTTTGGTATGTATACATACTATAGTGTAATATGGCATCAGACAACCTCTGTCCCCCCTCCCACCACCCCACACGTCGATACACACATGATTAATTCAATAGAAATTTCCGAAGCGGTGTAGTTTGATGTGGAAGAGACTAATAACAACACAAACATTAGAAAACAGTAGAAAACCCAGGACGCCAGGACAATCATTGGAGAGAGGCACTATAGGATCTCTCTTTTTCAATTTTGCTTTGTTTGCTGATGTATCTATACATTTTAACCAATATGTAAGTACATAGTTTATACTTACATATGGTATATACCTAAACAATAGATATACTCGCCATATAAATAAAATAGATGCCTTTTATAGATTACATTATTTGGATTTTTTTAATAGCTACCCATAAATATTGTTCGTTTGAGTTGGACACTCTTTTTTTTATCAGCTGGGTCCCTTCTCTGCTGTTGTCGACAACAATGGTGACGTTGTTTGATATAAAAAGAACAAAATAATGATGCAGAATGATTTATGGCGGAATATATGTATGTATGTATGGCTCTTAAACAATGCAGATGAATATTTCAATAGATATTATTTATTACATATAGTATATATTATCAGGAATGCAAATAATGTCTGCTAAGGGAGATTTTTGTGTTGCTTTTTTATTGAAATATAAAAAAGGACATGTTATGCAGTCGTTAAAGATTAAAGATCAAATCTGACAAACATAGAGTAATGAAAAAGGTCGAAATATTTGCTTTGAACGTATATGGAAACTTGGATTTTTGGGATTCTTTAAGGTATGAGTTCTTGATAAAATTCTAACCCCTTAGAGTTGATTATGGGAACAATAGGAACACTCTATGCAGTAGAAGGTTTAATTCGTAGTTTGAAATAGAACTTTGATTAATTGCACCGTGAAATTGATATGTCTATGTAAAGATACAACTTGACCTCTTAATGCGACTTTAATCTATTTACTTAAGTTCATGCAACTTAAGGAAAACTTGACCCTCAACCAACAAAATATCGGGTATGTAGCCAGTTTCTACCGATTTTGCACGCTAATTTAGTTTAAGTATCTTTCTACTTGCGTTCTCATTGACAGACACAGTCCAAGGAGATCATGGGAAAAATCCTTTTATGGGAATTTTAACCTTT
Source organism: Leucozona laternaria (assembly GCA_932273885.2). Lineage (NCBI taxonomy): Eukaryota > Metazoa > Arthropoda > Insecta > Diptera > Syrphidae > Leucozona > Leucozona laternaria. The sequence goes on along the minus strand of OW026368.1, from coordinate 28,316,552 downwards.
AAAGGAAAGTGAAAACAAACTCATTTCGTGGGAATTCCTTATTGTTTAAAAAAAATTACCCGACAAAAAGATATTATTTAAATACCTACATTGTGATTGATATTTTTATAATTATTTGGAAAAGAGCGTAAAATTAAACGAAATATTAGTAAATATTTTTAGAAAATTTCAATAAAAGACTTGACAAAATGACAGCTTTCAACAACATGAAAAGCAAAATTATAATTAATAGCACACAGCTATTAAAAAAAAAAAAATATTTAAACATTTTTAAAATTCCTTCGATTTTAATGATACAGGAAATTCTGTCAATAAGTAACAAAGAATTTTGGGATAAAATTGAATTATATTTATTTTTAAGCAAGGAATTAAATTAACTCAAAAAAACGGCAGTTACGTAAAAAATTAAAGAAATTTCAATTTTTCTGCGGCGTAAAAAAAGGGACAAGAGAAATGATTTATGGGTCGAACAGGGAATTTTTTGGAATGGCTGAAAGGATTTTTTTTTAAAATGCCCCCAGCACTGGCACAACCCTAGGCAGAAGGGTTTTTTTTAAGAAGCTTTTAATACAGACCTGTCTAGTGTCAAAATTCCTCACATTTGATTTGTGATTTGTGTTAAAGATATCCAGGAAAATTTCAATGGTACTGCTCGTTGATCGTATGTCTTGTCAGAGAGCTCTGTAAATATGTCTTTGGTATTATCATATTTATTCTCTGTAATTTTTTTTTTTTTAAATATGTTATTAATTTTTGTATTTAATAATTAAAAAGTTACTTTTATTGTATTTTTAGTTATATTTAATTTTTATTCTAACTTATTTAATAGTTATTTCTTTTCAATCTTAACTTACAAAGATTTTGATAGAATATTTTCTGTTAAGTAGATAGGTCAAGGTCTAAATTTTGGGTAAATTTTGGGTAAATTTTGGGTAAATTTTGGTCAAAAATAAACTGTGAGCGAAAAAAAAACAATTCTACCGAACTTTGATAGGCCAATGTTCAACAAGATTTTGTTTAAATTATTTTATTTCGCGTCCAATTTTCTTAGTTGGGCTCTTTAATGCTCAGTTTGTGCTGCTATGAGTACCGGGGTCTTAAAACAAAATTTTTGTGGGCGAAAATAAATTTTGTAAAGTTGAATTGAAAAAGTTGAACGGAAGAATTGATTTTTTTAAATTTCGATTTTCTTAAAAAATCAAAGTTGTGTTTCCATTTGCTAATCGTGAAACTAGCACTATAGTTTTCTATTTTTAAAGGTTTTGCTAATTTGTGCTCTGCCATTTTCCGAAACTCTTTTGACTGAGTATTAAACAGCACAATTTGTTTTTTTTTTGGATTTAGAAAATTTGAAAAATTTAGGTATGTATACCTACTATAAAACTTGGAAATTTACAATTTTTTAAAATATTTGCCACAGAAAGCAGCACATTACATTGAACACAACTTATAAAAAAAGTGGTAAAATTTCGCATAAATATTTGTTTTTATTTATTTATTTTTTTAAAAAATATAAATGCATGCTGTCTTATGAGAAATCACAGAATAATTTAATTTTGCATTAGCAGTTCACTAAGATTAGCTCGCTGTTTGGCATTATTAATAATAGGGTTAGTTTTTAGCTGTAGATTCTTTAAAAATCTTTGTTTTTCAAGGCAGTCTCGAAAAATATAGTTGTAGACGCTATGCTTATACCGTGTCGCAATTTTTATTTTTCTTTCGTTTGATGGAAGTTAAAGGCTGGATGATGACAACAAAGCATGTACAAAAAGGTCCGAGCTTTTATTTTGGCATAGAGTAATAAGACCTAAGGACAGAATGGACTTTTAAGATTTGTTTTTGAACATACACTTATGTAAGACATTTACCCCGGAAAATTTTGGGGAAACTGAATTTTTGTGTATTGTGTTTTGATATTTTTAAGAAACTGTAAATATTTCCATTGTGTATGCTTACAATTTTATAGGTGATCAAAGATGCGCCAAAACAGTTTTTCATGAATATCTATAGCTAACGGGTACTGGAATAGAAAAAATATTAAAGACTAAATTATAGCTTAAAAAAATTGTCTACAAAAAATCAGTTCAGTTTTAAAATGTTGATCGAATTATATGAAGAGTAGTATCTTATTACTTATTTATGACAGAGGTAGAATAAGATGCATATAAATACAGTTCTTAGGTTCACGGGTTAGATTCAAAATCAGGTTACATGTGAAGCTTGTTAAAAATGGAAATATTTATTTAATAAACCAACCTCTATATATTTTATGAAGTAAGGTCTCCCAATATAATATGCTTATGTATGTACCAGTGCCACCGAATTGGGTATTTATGCAAAATCTCTGTTTTTCACCAAAAATCAAGATATTCTTCAAGAAATAAAAATTAATTAATCATTTTACTAGTGTTTTCAGTTCACTCGGGCGTATACGTATTTTTTTTTATTTTATTGAATTTTTAATTACGCATTCCCTGCATTTTCAAAAACACTTTGTGGCTAATATTTTAGGGTCATACAAAACATACTTTAATTGTGCGAGAAAGCTTGAGCAAGTTCATGTGACCAAGTCGGGTTTTAAATTTCATTTTTTTAACAAAAGGTAGTGCAACGTTTTTTTTTCTGTTCTGGTGTACTCATTTGCAAATGGCTATAATATGACATATCCGGCATGAGAGCTCGGAAATATGAATCAACAAGGATACACTTTTAAGTATAGAACCATTGTAATTAAAAAGTATATCTTCATTATAAATGAGCATGGAATATTACGATGGCATCTATGTATGTACTCGTATATATTATGTAAATGTAGATATATTATTTGTAAAGCTATGTGTAAAGTGCAATCAGTCATTCTTTTTATGCGGATATAAAATAAAAATATGTATGAAAAATTGAACGTACAGTGAACATGAAAACTATTGGGATACAGTCGACGCTCGTTAACTTGAACACGTACAAAACCCGGAGTGTTCAAGCTACAGGGCTTTTCAAGTTAGTGGATCGAGGTAAAACATTAATATTTTTTTTAATAATAATTTTAATGATTTTTAAAAGTAAATAATGATATAATAAATAAATAATTTTAAATGAGAAGATTTTAAAAAGACTTGAAAAAAAAATTCTTTATTTTACACTGCTTAGCTCGGCACAGCACATTTTGAAAAGTTGATTTAGAAGAATAAAGCCTTATAAAGAAATACTTTAGAACTTAAGTAATTTCCTGAGATTCCTTTTTACAATTCTGCATTTTGTACCAACATCCTGGTAACCTTGCAGAAATTGAAACATTAAACTTTGTTTAAACATTTTATTTGTTAAACTTATAGAGTACTTAAGGGAAAAATTCAAGGTATCGAGTCATACAATTGTCTGTTCAAGTTATAGAATGCGTAAAAGGAAAAATTAATTGTTAAAGTTATTGGAATGTTTAAGTTATCGTATGTTCAAGTTAACGAGAGTCTACTGTATACTTATCTTACAGAACGCCGGATAAGTGGGTAACTTTAGGGCCTATTTTTTTAATTTTTTCTGAATAAAATATAAGATATTATTCTTTTATTTTCATGGTGAAATTTTATAAACAGTTGAAAATTTTGTTTGAAGTCTCAATAAAAGTTTAAAATTTAAAAGAGAACATAGAAAACATAAATTGGTGTTATTTTTTTGACGACCGACGGCGACATACATGACAAAGCATGTAGATTTAAAAATTATTTAAACTTCATTTATGATCGCTTTGTAACCTAAAAAGATTAAAATCTCAACCAGTACACCACCATGATATGACAAAGTATTGATAACTTAAAAAACCGGACTCACGGTTAATATGAATGTGTAAACATCAACGTGCGCGGATCCAAAACGGACTTGTTTTTGCTTGAAGGTGATCTTAAGATTTTTTCCACTGAACGGTGCATTCCTAGTATCCTAGAATGCAGATCGAAACGTTCACGTTTTTTTTTTCACTCTAATACCGTCGGCATAGATGTTTACACATCAAACAAATAAAACGCATCGCAAATTTATTTCTCCTGGTAACTTAAGAGATTTTGAAAAATTTAACGGACTTAACCAGAGTTTCTGCTATAACGACAGAATAAGCTATGATATAGGTAAAACCTAAACCATGTCATTTTTATAAAAATACTGATACAAATGAAATATGTGAAATGTTTACATCTTTTTTTGAGTCGGTTTATACGAACCAATAAGTTTCAACAAAAATGATTTTAGTCACATTGCATTGAACGTTGTAAACATTCGTGAAATTTCTATAAGCATTGACGAAATGGTCCTTGCGTTAAAAAATCTAGATACCAACAAAGGTGCTGGAAATGATGATATTGCTCCAATCCCTAGCATGTGGAGTTTTTCCACAAATATGGCGGGAATCATACTTTACTCATATCTTTAAAAGTGACGATAGGTCTGATTTGAAGAATTACAGGGGAATTGCAATATTATCGGCTATTGCAAAAGTTTTTGAAAAGCTTGTTTCCGATAAATTGTATGTCCGGCTGAGGTCGGTGATAAGAGACTGTCAACATGGATTTTTCAAAGGGATATCCACTGCAACCAATCTTTCGGACTACACTTAATTCATTTTAAATGAAATTAGAAACAGAAAACAAGTTGATGCCATCTACACCAATTTCAGTAAAGCCTTTGACAGAGTTAACATCAACCTGTTTAACTTTCAAGTTACAGAGAATCGGAGTCCGAGGCAAATTATTAGAGTGGATCTTTTCGTATCTTTCAGGTAGAAAACATAGTTTGTAAGATTTTATGGTATCTTCCCGTGCAATAAATATTACACCGGGTCTTCCCCAAGGCAGTCACTTTGGTCCCTTGTTCTTTTTGATATTCACTAATCTTTTTGATTATTGCCGGTTTCTGTTATTTGGAGACGATCTTAGGTTTCTTAAATTATTTAATGTAATTAACAACGTGAGTATGACGGACTCAAAATGCAAAAAGATATTAATGCTCTAGTCAAATGTCGCTAAATGTAATTTCTTTTGCTGGAAAGAAAGATTTTTGTCTCATTGACTACAATGTTGACGAAAACAAGTTGATAAGAAGTGATGTCAAAAAAGACAAGACCTTGGCATACTTGTTGACTCTCATCTTACTTTCAAGCCTCAAATTGACAAAGTTTGCTCTAAGAGAAAAAGCATGTTAGGATTTGTGAAGTGCAGGTCAAAAGAATTCAACGACCCCTACATTACCAAAGCAATATATTGTTCTTTAGTTTGTCCTCTTTTAGAGTATTGCAGTATCGTTTGGTCACGTTAAGAAACTTGAATCCGTACTGAGAGACTTTAATTTTAATCGTGAGAATTTTCAATTAGCGCCGTACGAAAATCGCTTGAAACTAATTAACTTGTTAAGACTGGCCAACCGCAGGACACTTTCTGAAGCCCTTTTTGTTTTTGATATATTAAATTTAAATATAACTTCAACTGATTTATGCTTAAAAATATGTTTAAATGCTGTCTGAGACGCACAAATTTTTTAAAAGAAGTAATACACACAGTAATACACCGTTGTAGTGTAGTATAGGATTAAATAAATAAAGGGTTTTCCAATAAGAGGTGTTATTTTGATATTCAAAGAAAAATGGCATTTTTTGAGATAAATGATCGTATGTTTATTTCATTATAAAGAGGAAGGTATGCCATTAATAATGGAACACAACATCAGCCAAATGGCCGCCACGACTACGCTTACAGGACCATATCCTTTTCATGAAATTTTCCATAACCAAATCGCAAAGTGGCTGCCCTATGTCCTCGATAGCCTCACGAATTCCATCTTTGAGGTCTTGAATCAACGCTGGGCTGTTGGCGTAGACCTTATCTTTCACGTTGCCCCAAAGGAAGAAGTTGCAAGGTGTTAAATCACAAGATCTCGGTGGCCAATTGTGATCACCTCTTCGAGAGATAACACGGTCCGGAAACTTTTCCCGTAAAAGATCGATGGTTTCATTGCTTGTGTGGCACGTAGCGCCGTCTTGTTGAAAGTAAACGTTGTCCAGATCAATACCATCCAATTCCGGCCATAAAAAATCATTAATCATCTCTCGATAGCGCAATCCATTGACCGTAACTGTTGCTCCAGCCTCATTTTCGAAAAAGTAAGGTCCAGTGACCCCGCCGGACCATAAACCGCACCAAACAGTCACGCGTTGAGGATGAAGAGGCTTTTCAACAATAACTCTTGGGTTTTCCGAGCCCCAGATGCGACAGTTTTGCTTGTTGACGTAGCCTCCGAGGTGGAAATGGGCCTCATCAGTCAAGATGATTTTTCGATGAAATTCCGGATCATTTTCATGCATTTCAAGGACCCAATCAGCAAAGACACGACGTTGTTGATGATCAGCCGACTTGAGTTCTTGTGTTAACTGAACTTTATAAGCCTTAAGACCCAAGTCTTTATGCAAAATACGGTGTAATGACGTTTGTGGAATGCCTAATTCCAAAGAACGACGAGGAATGGACAAACCTGGGTTTTCTTCAACACTTTGGGCTACAACAGCAATATTCTCAGTTGTTCTTGAGCGACGTGCACGGGTTTTATTCTCCACATCACTAACTTGTCCCAACAGCTCGAATTTGTCCACCAATTTCTGTATTGCGGTCCGACAAGGTGCTTCACGACGACCCAAAAATGTTTTAGTTTTACGAACCGTCTCTGCCAAATTTTCACCATTTTTATAGTGAATTTTAATAATTTCAATGCGTTGTTGAAGCGTGTATTGTTCCATTTTTATTAATGGCGTAGTTTCTACTTGTCAAATGTCAAAAAATGACAGCTTCAAAAGTGACAACTACCGAAATAGCGGGCTATTCAAAATAACACTACCTATTTTGAATTTCCGTATTGTACTATTTTGCATGTATTTTATTATTATTTGTTATAAAATCATGTTAAAAGTTGATTCATTTATTTATTATCAAAATTTTGTAAATCCATTTCCTTAGTTTAAAATGTTGTCTGATATTTGACAGGAAAAATAAATTAATAAAACAACTAATTAGGCCCATTTGAGGTTTGAACTTATCTGATAGTTTACGTTGAGGAAAAAGTAAAATATACGCGTTTAAGTTGAACTTAAATAATTAAGTTTCATTTTAGCAAACAGATTTTAGAATTCCTTTTCAACAATTGAGTATCGGATTTTGAGGGACGAGTTAAACATAAAACTTAAAGGGCCGATAAATTGGTGCCATATCACTCTTTTAATATTGATTTCACACAATTCTTCAAATTTTGATAAATCTAAATCATACCTCTCAAAATAAATAACTCATTATAACAGAGTGTATCCCATTTCCCATTAGAGCCATTATAATCAAATTATCGTTCCTACATTAGCTTTCAATAGAATCTAATAAAATGATTTATTTTACCACCGAAACCATCATCATCGCACTACACATCTCAATCCAGTTTGTTTTTTTCTCTTTTAATTATGATCCTTGATTGCTTCTTATTAATTTTGGCCATCTCACATCAGGGTAATAGCAAATCAATGTACACTGAATAACGTCTATTTAAGCATTCAATATACACTCTGACCATTGATTGATTTTTTCTTTTTGTTTTTATTATATTTTCAGGACTAACGCCACACGTAAACAAGGATAGCAGTGCCCATGAATTCAATAGGGATATAAATCAAAATTTAATTATGTCAGCTTCACATCAATCGGCAGACATTGCGTCATCCAGTCGTATCGTTGCCAAAAATCACCAGTTAACAAAAGAGGCTACGAAAATTCTCTTAAATAATGCCAATGACCGGCTACACCAACACAGTGGCAGCAGAAGCATCAGCGGCAGTAATATAATCGACACAAATACAGAGGACACAATAAATAATAGCAACAACGGGGGGACGTCTGTCATTGCCGATGGCAGTGGCGAGGACATTTTCAAGACCCCAATGTTCTTTGGCACCCAGAATTCAACCATTGTGACAACGCAAATTGGTGCCACAGCACACATTCCATGCACCATTCATCACATTGGCGACGGCGTGGTGAGTACACAGTATTATAAGTCTCGATAGTTATCATAACCATAGCATAGTAATTAAAAACAGAAGAGTTCTGCACTGCACATAGGAAGGACAATAGGTCGTCAGGGTTCATATTTATGTGGACCGTAGGGTTAAAGCGTACTTTGTGCAGACTATACAGAGTCTTCCATTCGACACATTAATTTTTATCTTTGTTTTTGCTGTCCAGAGTCACATGTATATGTAAGGATGTATGTATTTTGGAACGGATTTCCATATTTTTTTTGACGCCTAACGATTGAACCATTGTTTGAATTATTTTCATAAAAAAACAAAAAAAAACTTTCCTTGACTTTTGTTAAAATAACTTCCTGCATCCTATGATATCGATTGCCTCTCCTCACACAATGAACTTTTATAAATCAAAGCACTCAAAATGGCAGGAGTGAATAGGGTGTGAATGGTAGAAAATACCCTGAAGCTGACGTTATTGAGATTTATCCTTTCAATTTTTAGGGTTTTCTAAAGTTATTATTTTTTGAACAAAGAATCCGGAAACCTAACAAAAATGGAATTTAGAAATACATAAAATGATAATAGGTTTAATTAGAAACTAGGGAATAACTGTTACTAGAATTTTTCTCGTTTTCCTCAATGAAAATTATTGTTAAAGAATCCCTTTATGGAATCATTCAAAAGGAAGTTAAGTTCATATTATATACGTATAGTCGTCAACGCTGCCGTCGTCGTTTCGTTTTCTACTCTTAACTCGTATATTATAGGTTTTTCGTAGAACTCAAATGTCGGATGTCACTACATAGTGGGAAGGGGGTGTGACAATATACTTCTATTCCCGTCAGGAAATAAGGACCATGACATCTGAGTTTGTTTCTGTCATAGATTGCGAGAGGCGGACGTCGTCTTCGCTGTGATATTGATTCCAATTTTCCACTACGGTTTTTTCATCATATACAGGGTCGTTTGGAAAATTTGCTTGCAAGAATGTTGTTTTTACTGCTTGAAGAGCATTTAAGGTAAGGCTTAAATAAAAATTTGCATTTTTTTCATTAGATACCTAGTTATAGCGCAAGCATGGTCTACCCCCAACTAACAAAATTGCTTCCGATTTCCGACATCAAAACATTATTCGTAGCTATAGTGCTTTTATAACCATTCTGGCTGGAAGTCAAGTAGTTATAGGAGTAAAATTTGATATAATTCATCGCTAAGATATTCTTTGGAGCTACTTGTATCATTGTTATAGGCACAATAAGTCAGTTTTTCTATAATCACACTATATCCATACTATAAATTGATATAAAGTCTTAATTCCTGTATCGCTTGTATAATTAATGTTAAGATGCATAAATCTGCGAATGTATATGGCATTTGTATAAGATATCTCTATAGAAGGGTTATTGAAAGAGTTTTAGCAAAGACACTAAACCCGTCGGGTTGTTATATAAGAATATGGTTCATATATATTGTCAGTAACCTGCGTGAGTAAATGATAAAAAAAAAATATTTACTAATACTGCCGTCATCGGCAGTAACACATTCTTAGAATATATCTTCATATCTACAATCGAAGCAAACGGTGCAATAAACCAAACATTCTCCGATTCTTGTTATGGTAATATATTATCCTATAGTACCTCTATAGCATAACTTATAAGTGTATTTCTCGGAGTAACAAAATTTACTCCATAAAGGTGTAATAGGAGTGAAAAAACGGAGCCCTTTTAGCTCTTTGGAGTATTATAACAAGCTTATATACGAGTGATAAATAGTAATAAGAAGCTTTTCTAGATAAATATAGAAGTAAATTGTTTTGTTTACGCTGTCGTCTACCATAGAATGTACCACAAAGAACTTTCTGAGCAGTTTCCTCTTCGCTCATGTGAGCTAGATGCCCTGCACTGATTAATACAAAATATTGATACATTTTAAATAATATTGTTTTCCAAAATGTTCATAAAACTTTTTGATCCGGCTCGAAGGACCAAAAGGTTAAAAAAGTTAAAATCAGAGTCTTTTCAACAAAAACATTAATAACACTTTTGGCTGATAAAATGCCAGTGTTCATTTTATATGAATCAACACTTTGTTTCTTTTCAGTAGGGAAGCTCCAAATTTGTTAGCTTATAACGAGATTGCTAATTGTTGTGCTACTTTATAGCATATTTAGAGTTAGAGCACTGTCTCAGATTTCATTGCATTTCTATTTACACGTCTTATTATAAGCTCAAGATCGAAAATTTTGTAGATAGGGCCTTTACAAAATTAGAGGGAGGATAACACTATCGTTAAATTAAATATCTCACATCAAAGCATTTGGAACAAAAGACACTGACTGCCGATAGCTATAAGCTACGTATTTCTGATCGGACAAAGTTTGTTAGGGAATTTGTTCAAAAAGTTCTTTAGGATCATAATAAAGTTACTGCCATCCAATCTCATTTAATGTTTTTATTTAAAATAAAATAAAAAAAAATGAATCATCCTTTAATACTTACAAAATAATATTTTTTTTTTTAAATTAACGATAGAATTTTAAATTAAACTTTAAATTTCGTATTTTTTTTTTTTTTAAACATTTAAGCATATGGTGTTAAGTGTGTGACTAAAAATTATTAAGAGCATTGAATATTAAAAACAAATATATTACTTTATAACGAAAAATATTAAACAAAATTATTTTAAAGAAATTTTTTTCCTTCATGTTTGTTTTCAACATTTTAAGTTTGAAAAATAATTTCTTAAAAATTCTTCACTAAAATAACTTTATTTAAAAAGAATATAAAACAAAAAACTATAATATGACATTGTTAGTTTTACTGTTGTGTTTGTTAGTCTTCAATTTAATTAATTTTTTTTTCAAGAAATTGCCCCTACCGCCTATGCGTGAAGGAATAGAACCCTCACCCATACTATTTTTTTCTTGTATCGACCCAACAAACACCAGCTTTCTGTCACATCCTATGTGAATCACCCTGTATATTTTTTTTAAATGAGAAAAAGCATGAAACTCGTTCTTTAATTGCTAAATCAATTTCTAAATTTTTGTTTTCTCAAAATGAAAATCGTCTGAATAATGGAGAAAAAATTAATTTATGGAAACAAATTTTCAAAAATAAGCGCAGAATCTTTCTAATAAATATTTTTTAAAGAGTATAGGCACATCCATATAAAATTTCTTCAACTTTTTTTTGTATTTAATTTGGGATGTCATTTTTAAGTATTTAATAATATACACCCTAAAACCTTATTGAAAAAAAAAATCACTAACTTGTTTTCAAAATATTGATTTTTCAAAAAAAGAAATATTTTTTAGAAAATCTTAATACGCACAATTATTAAGTCTTAAAAGGATCTTTTGTATAAATTTGTATTATTTATTGTAACAGTTTTTGATTACTTTTTTTTTAACAAAAATTCATACCGTGATGCACACAAAATTTTGTATCAAAATGTTTACACCCGTTTTTGAGATTTATATGATATTTATTTTATACTTCCCATCTGAAAAAATCACTAAAAAACCCTAATTTAAAAATTTCAAGAAAAGTGCTTCAGTCATTTAGGCTGTAGGTCGAAGTATTACTTTGTGTAATCGTGTTTTTCGTATTTTACATCGTCGTAATGTCAGGAGGATTGATTAAAATCCCGGGGTCGACTAGACTTGCCTTTGAGTACCTACAAAATGTACAGTACAGTAGATTATATGTAAATTGCAAAGAATTTAAGTGATTATAAATAATACTTTCTTGTTTGTAAACAACAGAAAAAGTCATTTGTTTTTCTTTGCGTGCTATACTCTCTCACCAAGTCATGTCTGCTATAAAGCTTTTTTTCTTTTCAAAATTTGGAACTTGAAAATATTTGATTGAAGAAGTATAAAATGATTAGTTATTTCTTAGTCACCCTGTACAAAAACAAATGATGCACTATTCGAATGGGTATAAGCTCCCAGGATGATTATGTCCTTTTAGAAGGGACATATGTGCTGTGGCGTGCAAACTCCTCCATGTGTATATAATATTTCTTTGCTTTGTTAAATCTGCACATATGGATGTTGCATTTTGATTAATGTGGTAAATGATTTGTTAATTTCAATTTAAATCAACTGGGATATGAAAGCAATCATTTATTTTATGCTTATGACTGCAGGCGGTTTCTGTCTAATTAGGTGTTTAACTTATGTAGATACACATGTAATATGATGTATTTCTAAATATGAAAGGCTACTTGATACTTTTTAAATTGAAAGTCTCATGTTAGGTTTGTGATTTTGTTTTTTGCATATACAAATAAATACTTAAATATCTGTTAGCCCAGAGGTTGTGTTTTTGATTACACAGTTTTTTTTTATAATTCCCTGAAGTTAATTTGAAACACGATAATTTGGTTAATCCAGATAAAATTCATTTAATGTTTAAAATTCAAACGTTTAATCAATTTTGTTTGTTTGTTATTATTTTTGAATATTGAAAAAATTTACCCTATGGAAAGTATTATTTACATAAGACACCTCGTGAAAAAAAGAATTTTATTTTAAAATATACAAAAACTACATGACATTGTGCCCTATTACACAATGTCAGGGAACAACTTCTGCAACAGGAAACAAGTTTTCTTTAAAAGAAATAATTTATTTACTTCCGAAGGAATATGAACTAAGGGCTGTTTTTTTTAGACGTGTGGTTTTTAATCTGGCAGTACTTTTTTCATAGTTGATATTTTTGACAGCTGTCACTTGATTTATGCTCAATTTGGTTTTCCATTTCATAATTAATAGACTTACTTCTCAACAACGTTTGCAAATCGTGCAAATTTATTACCAAAATAATGGCTCGGTTGTGCGTGCAATATTCGGTCGACATAATAGCAAAATCGCATAAATTCGAGCAACCATGGATCGGTTTCGCACCACGTTTACTCTAGTGGATATTGCGCATCCTCAGAAACGCTGTACAGCGCTCACCGAAGACGCTATTGCTGCTGTGGAGCAGAGTACCGAAGAAGACCCGAATGAGTCCATCCGCCATCGGGCGCAACAATTGGAGCTGTCGAAAATTGGGCCTCTCGGCTTGAATTTATTCGAGCCAGCCGCGGCGGCCACTTGCCCGAAATCATTTCTAAAACATAATGACAAACCCTTATCTTTATAATAAAGTCAAATTCTTGGCCATAACATTAAATTAAATGCGTTTTATTTCTTCTTGAAAACCACACGTCTAAAAAAAAAACACATTTTAAAAGGAAAATTTTACTTGAACAAAACACGCAATTACACATACAGCAATCGAGAAAGGTGTGTATGACGTAATAATGTCAATATGTATATATGAATAATTTATTTTGTTTCCTTTAAACCATAATTGCCAACCTGATTTGAGATTGAATTTTCACAAATGCAATAATATTATCACTCAGATAAAGAGAGAGATAGAGAGACGAAAAATGTAAAAATATCTTTTCCATTTAAAATGGAATTTCATTGAATAAAAAAAAAAAAACATAAAAAGGTATTAGCATATCTCTATCTGTATAAATTCATTGTAACTATACATACACACACACATGTATGTTTTTGTGTATTACTTTTTTATATTTCTTAAATAGAAACAATGATTTCAACATTTCAACAAAAATAGCTCTTAGATCAAATGATTCCTTAAGGCGCCTCTTACGTGTTATGTATTTTTTTTGATTGTTTCAACAAATTTAACATGATTGCTTGTGGAAAAACAAACACAAGCAAAAGCAAAAGCAACCCACTGAATTCAACCTAAGAAAGGTACTTAACGTGGTTCTTCGTAAGTGGTCCCAATATTTGTTCCTTTGAACTTTGGGAACTGCTCAGAAAACAAACCAAAAAAAAAAAAAAAACAAAAACCTATCTGAACTCAGCAATTTGTGATGCCAACCCTCCTCCACCCACGTTCTTAACCCGAAATAAGGGTGTATTTTTGGTTAATTTGGGATTCTGATGTGCTGACTGATATTTCTGCTGCCTTTTTTCCTGGCTTAAAATAATAGTGAAATCCACTCACTTGCCAATTCATAATCATTACATTACATAGTCCTCGTTTTATCTTTTCGGCTGTGACTGTGTTTTTTTTTTTTTTTGTTGTTGTTTGGGCCACATTCTCTCCCTCTCCCTCTCTCTGTCCCTTTCCAATGCCATTCAACTAATCGAAATGGAAAATAAATTATTTTCGATTTGTGAGATTGGAATTGGCTTATAAGCTTAACGACTTTGAAGCTATAAATTGATGTTTTTCCTAAAATGAGAACCCATATAATATCATTTATACTACGCAGATACCTTCTATATAACACAATAGCCGAAAAATCATTGAACAAATAAATGTGCTTGTCACATTCATTGCCTCATCTATTTAATATCTAAACTATGTGTAGGGTGTGGGCCATAATGAATTTAACCGAATGGTGTTATTTACGACATTTTAACAGCGCACTAATGTATTGAGCTACATTTTGGTTTACCTCTAGGTACCTACGTTCGTTGTAGGCAATGGTCTCTAGTTTGGCATAAATCACTACAACAAAACCTCTACTTAGGTAGGTATCATAGTCAGTGAAGCAAAACTGTTTGTTCGGATGAACTAATAAGGCAGGTGGGGCTCTGCGCTCTGCCCAGCGTTTGATCTATAGAAAGATCCTTCTATAAAAGTTCGAATGAAATGCTTAGTTTCAAAAGTAAATTCAAAATAATTGTTAGGGATAGGAAGAAAACCAATTACAAAGCTTTGACAAACAGCCACTCCAATGACCTCGAATGAGTTTAATGAAAAAAGATACCTACTTGAGAAGATAAATAATAAGATATTAGTATTAAGAGTCGGCACAAGAGTAAGGCTGGTAAGGGCATTATTATTATTATTTATATCTTTAACCCAAAACATTTAGCTAAATTACTTTGACCATAACCTAACGATTTATTATGGTTTGTTTATTTGTAAGGTTGGAATAGAAGAGAAGAAAAGAAAAGTGCTTGGGGCTTCAAAGAAAATGCTACCTCTATACTTATAAGTCAACAAGGATTTATAAAAGCAATTCTTTTAAATGGGCACAAGAAAAAAAAAAAAAAAACATCGCAAAATATACAATGCGTGCGTGGGAGTGTGTCTTGATGATCTTACGAGATGAATCTTTTGTAGAGTGGTTTTTAGTCTGGGTTAAAATATTGGATACCTTTAGTGCTATTTGAACAAACTTCAGTCCAGATGGGATTTGGGTTTATGTGTCTTCTTTTTTTTTTCAAAAGAAAAGTGCATACATTTACTTATTTGTATAGTGATTAGGTGTTAATGTATTGCACTTAAATGATGCTGTTGTTTTTTGTTTAGTAACTATCTTTTCATATAAAATTAATTATTTAAAAAAAAAACCATATCGTAGTAATTGTCAAGCTTATAAACAGTTCTTAAATTACCAGCATTAAAGAAACGCGTACATAAACGCACTTCGTACGGCTTGAAATAAAAACTTTAGGTTCTCGAAGTATAACCACAAGCTCACAACTGTCTCTTCATCAAATTGTATAGAAAAATAATCATTTTTCACCTACGCCCATATTATTCACTCGCTCAATCCAGATTAAAAATTACATTAATATTTAAATTAATTTAAGTCCAAAAATTAAATCCAATTCCGTATTATTTGCTTCGGATTTAATACATCTGGACTTAAAGTCAATTTTAATATAAAGTGGATACAATTGCGGTTAAGTTTTTTGGGACACTCAATCCAGTGTCATTGCATATTTCCAACAATTCAAAATTGGACCCTAAAATTTTAAAATACCATTTAAATACAGGAATTTAATCAAATTTATGTGTGAAATTACTTAAAATGTATAGTCTTTCATGAAAGTGATTTAAATACTAGTTATGTAGGTAGCAAATGTAAAATAGAAAGACTTGAAACTTGGAGAATATTTCCAAAGGGTTAGAACTATTTTTTTGTGAAGATTGATTTATGGTTTTTTATTACAACATTTTAATTCCAAATCTGATAGAAACTTGACAGTTTTGACTATTGAAAGTTGCAAAGTGTATGTATTAAGAATTCTGACAGTTGGTAGAGTTGTAGTGTAGAACAACTTTTAAATTACAATTATTATAAATAAAACAATTAAAATAAACTTTTAACTCAAAAATTGCCAAATCCTCCATCTTACTAAAAATAAGAATAAGCGGCAGTTGTCTTACAACTTTAAAAACATTATACTTGATGCACTACCAGTTTCGCTACTGTTTGACGAAATTGAACTTTAGGTGTGCTCAGATGTTTTATTTGAAAATTTTGTAAGTAAATAATTACAAAATAAAATGCTTAGGGTCTGTTTCACAATGTCTGAGTAAAGTCCCAATTACTTACGTGACATTTAAGTTATCCGCAAATAAAATCCTCCCAGTAAAAAAACTTTGCGTTTCACAATTTATTGAAACAATAAATGTACATATGTGTCAGTAAATTTTCCAGTTTTCCAGACAAATTAGTTTTTTACTGATGAAAAATTCAAAAAACTATTTAATATTTTTGTTGTCATGGCAATCTAATAATCGACACTTAATCTGGACAATAAAATACTTATAACTTTACTTATAAGGTTGACTGTTCAGATATTGTGAAACGCAAATGAGGTTGTTAATTGAAGAGTAAGTTCCATGTAGCCTAATTGAAATTTTAACCAGACATTGTGAAACAAGCCCTTAGAATAACAAAATTAAAAAAAAAAATAAAATTAGAATTCACCAAACGCGCATAATAATAGATTAAATAAAATTGTAAATAAGTATGAAATTTGTTATTTAAACTATTTATGAAGTTTAATAAAGAACGTCGTCTGAATTCTTAAAAAAAATATGTGAATTTATCCAAAATAAAATTCATAAAATTTACTTAATATTAAAAAAATGGTATCCCAATTTTAAGCATCTAAAAATATTAACAATAAAACCTTATTTCATCTAAATTCACTAACCAATTTATAAAAAAATGATTTTTTAATAAAATTGTAGTTTTTTTTTTAAATCATACAATTTTTTTTAGAAAATATGTATAAAGCTATATGGAATATCAGTTTGAATTAAAAAAAAAAACGCCTATATGACAAAGTCAACAATAAAAGCATAATTATGGCAGAGGTATCGTTACAAGCAGTTTTACCGAAATATAGACCATACCTACAATATTATAAATTAAAGTCATTAAAGCCATCTTCGAGAAAATTTACTGTTTTTATAAGAGTTGTATGGCAGGTAGGTATATACATACCCTTCTTTTTGGAGCTAAAAACTAGTGAATCAAATAAAAAACTTAAGTTCCAAGTTTGAAGAAAATCGCTTCATTATAGTTTAGGCTGTAAGTCGGAAATTCGAGGCCCACATTTGTTCGTGTTCCCCATCGTCGTAATATCATATTTGATTGAAACATTTTACGCATCCAAAACTTGCCAAATAAATCTCACATGTATGTATGGATGTATATATGTATGCAAAGGGTTTTTTTAGAGGCATAAAACTTTAAGTTGGCAACACTATTTTTTTTTATTGGCGGCCATTTTGTCAGCAGTCAAGTGATTTATTTTTAGTTTGGTTTGGCATTTAATCATGAATATGCTGATCCCTGAACAACGCTTCCAAATTGTGCCCAAATGGGCCAAAAATAAGATTGCCGTTGATCCCAATTTTCGTAAGCGAATTTTGTTTAGCGGTGAAGCTCGCACTTTTGGTTTAATGGATACGTCAATAAACAACACTGCCATATTTGGAGTGATGATAATCCTGAAGTGTATGTTGAGACGCCGTTAGATCCACAATAACTGACTGTTTGGTGTCCTTTATGGTTTGGTGGAATAATTGGTTCGTACTTCTTTAAAAACGATGCTGGCCAGAACGTTACAGTCCATGGTGAACGCTAAAGAGCAATGATTACTGACTTTTTCGTTCATCAACTGAACAACCGTGATGTGCAAGAGCTGTGGTTTCAACAAGACGGCGCAACATGTCACACAGCTTGTGCCACAATTGATTTATTGAAGGAAACGTTTCTTAACCGCATAACACGTCACGTAACACGTTACGGACCCGTGAATTGGCCTCTCTAAGATCGTTCAATTTAATGCCGCTTGACTATTTTCTGTGGGGATATGTGAAGCCGCTAGTCTGTGCCGATAAGCCCGAAACGATTGACCACTTGGAGGACGATGTTCGCCGCGTAATTGCCGATATACGGCCACAAATGTTGGAAAAAGTCATCGAAAATTTTACCTCCAGATTAGACTACGTCCGAGCCAGCTGTGGCCAGAAATCATATTTAAATTATAAATCAATTTAAAAAAATCATCTTTGTTTTATTCCATTTCAAAGTTCTATACCTCTAAAAAAAACACCCTTTACATGTACATGTTTTTATTTTGAAAATCCTCCACCCAAATGGGCGATTTTTTAGCAGGAAAGTGTCATTTATTCGGGAAAATATTTTACAATGCTTTTATTTTCTTTGGAAAATTCGTGTACTATTCGTAGGGAGCGAAGGGTGGCAAAAGTCCGGGAATTCATTCCCAATAAGGACGGATACATTTTAATTATGTTTAGTAAAATTAAATTTTCCTGCTAAAAATAAACAATGCCATAGACAACCCCAAAGCCGCAATGAAAGAGGTTCAGGCGTATTTTGTTGAACATATTTTTGGGTCTTCTCTAGGCCTATTCAACATGGTTATCTATTTTTTGATGATAATTTCATTTTTCTCGCTTAAGTCGAAATATATTAATCATAGAAAAAAAAACAATGTTATAACCAAAGTTGTAAAAAATAAAATTTAAAATGACTTGTGTTACGTGCATTTAGTTAAAAAAAAAATAATTTAACTTGAATTCAAGAATGCAGCCAATGATTTAAACAAAAATCAATGGAAATGTACATTTTCCGAATGGGCTATTAGCTTTTTGCCACGATTATCGATAATAATGATAAAATCTGCGAATTTTGTTTTACTATGTTTATACGTATCGTTGATGCTTTACTTTGAATCGGGTTCGCACATTCAATGAGCTGAAACACTCAATTCAACACTATCAGAGCATGAATGCATCTGAATTCACCTGATAATCGTTAATTTAAAATTTTCATCAATGAAAATTTCATTGCCTTCAGATAGAGTCAGTTAAATGGAAACGTCATAGCTTTTATTATAAATTTTATTTTATTTTTAGACTGTTCATTTGAAAATTCCACAAACCAAACATTTAAGGTGAATTTTTGGGTTTGATTTTAAGCTCTCTCTCACACACACACACACACACACACTCATACCTAATGATGGTTATAATACTTTGTTCTGCGGCCTACCGTGGCATTAAGGACACTGGATGGGTAGCTGATGCTTATTAGATTCAAATAATGATTGTGTGAACCGGAATTAGACGCTAAGCTATAAAAAATTAATAGCTGTGCTATATGTTTTTGAATATATACTATACATGTACATTCACATGCATATATACATATTGAAATTTATTTTATTTATAAAGGGTGTTTTTTTTAGACGTGTAGTTTTCAAGAAGAAATAAAACGTATATAATTTAATGTTATGGCCAAGAATTTAGCTTTGTTATAAAGATAAGGATTCGCCATAATGTTCTGAAAATAATTTCGGGCAAGTGGCCGCCACGGCTGGCTCGAATAAATTCCAGCCCATAGGCCCAATTTTCGACCACTTTTTGCAGCAATTGGGGCCGTATGTCAGCAATAACGCGCCGAATATTCTCTTTCAAGGCTGCAATTGTCTCGGGCTTATCTGTGTGGACAAGCGACTTCACATAACTCTACAAAAAATAGTCCAGCGGTGTTAAATCGCACGATATTGGAGGCTACGCCACAGGCCCACCACGCGAGATAATGCGCTCATCACAAGTTTCCTTCAATAAATTGTTTGTTTCGTTGGCTGTATGGCATGTAGCGCCGTCTTGTTGGAACCAAAAGTCGTCCACATCAACATTATCCAATTCAGGCCCATTGACTGTAACATTATGGCGGGCTTGAATTTTGAAGAAATATGCACCAATGATTCCCTCTACCCATAGAGCACACCAAACAGTGACTTTTTGAGGATGTAACGGCGTCTCAACAATGGCTTGTGGATTGTGATCACTCAAAATCCCACAGTTTTGCTTATTAACGTACTCATTCAACCAAAAGTGAGCTTCATAGAATATTGGACGCAGCGCAAACTGAACCATTATTTTGGTAATAAATTTGCACAATTTGCAAACGTTGTTCAGGAATAAGTCTATTTATTATGAAATGGCAAACGAAATTGAGCATAAATCAAGTGACAGCTGTCAAAAAGACTAACTCCGAAAAAGTATTGCCAGATTGAAAACCACACGTTTAAAAAAAAACACCTTTTAGTAGTAAAGAGTTCTATGACATGTATGCATTTCTGTCCCTTAAACTTATCCGCTGGCTATCACATGTTAAAGGCCATTTCGCATTAATTAATACGAATTAAAAAAAAAATCACACCGTTGTTCACCGTTTATTAATATAGTGATAGTTGACGAACAACTAACATAACACTTTTAATATAAGAAACTGCATGATATAAGAAAACCAGGTAGTTATATAAAATGGAACCCAAAATCAATCAAAATGTTTTCCCATCATTCAATGTCCTACGTTCATTTTTTAGCTTGATGTTTGTAATCATATAACCTTTCTTACCAATAGCTGATTTTTCATATTCTTATAGGTATTCTTTAATTTTGGTGCCAAATAAACGGATTTTTTTCGCAAAACATGTTTAAAGATCATATTTTGTATCTATTCAAGTTGGAGCATCATATTAAGCGCAATAAAAAAGACTTTGTCGAAAATTCTTCTACAAATATTTGCCCTCGAGTAAGGTACACAATGTAGGTACCTATAAGTGCTTAGTGCCATAGAGTGTTAAGCAAAAAAAAAAAAGAACAAATTCCGCGAAGAGCCTCATATTATTAGGAAAAGAATATATCTCGCGTTCCTTGGAAGTAAAAATAAAATATTATATTAAAATGTATACAGAAAGCATGAAAAAGAGATAAAAGAAAAGCATACACAGCAGTAAACATGTCCTTAAAATTCATGAAGGCTTTCCTGTTGTCGCCATGACAGAGCAGCAAGGACTAAGAGAAAACGTTATGTGTACCTATATATACAGACACATAGGATACAGCTTCTGCAAACAAGCCACACAACAACAATATAATAATACAATCAGCAAAAGGATCAGTCAGCAACTTTGCTGTTTACTTGCTTCCATGCTCTGTGTCCTTTTTCATACATATGCATATGTCTATTTACATATTCCGTCCTGAGGTAGCCCTTCCCCTATTCCATTCCGTGCATGGCGTGTCGTGACGAATGCCGAGCTGAAACCTGAAGCCTGAAACCGAGGCGACCCGGGAAACGGAAAGATGAAATCTAATTTCGAGATTTGAATTCGTTTGAAGACTTGAGGTTGCCTTTATTTCACATGACGATGACGGTTGGTTGTATGATGTTGTTACTCGTACTCTTGTACTTGTAAGATTATGTGTGCGAGATAATATCGTGTGTTGCATGAAATTGTATAATTTTGGGTCCTTGGTTGGGATCGTCTTTTCCGAAAGAGCTTTTTCAAAATTAAATATTTTAAATGGCTTCGTATAGATGGAGTGGGGCACTGGAGGTGTTGTTTTTTAAGGAACGTATTTAGCAGTCGTTTTTCTCTACTCAAGCCGACCATTTTTATTGTTATCCGCATGCAGCAGACAACTCATGCACAGCACATAAAAGGATGTTTAGCTGCTTGTCCATTATTTTCCATAAGTAGAGCGCAAACATATGCTCGTGAAGACAACAACATAAACAGCAGAAAGGACGTCCATATCCTGTCTCTATATGCTCCTATAGTAGATGCACTCTTGCAGCTATTTGTGTAAATAGCTGGGGCGGCAAGTACCCAGAGTGCTTGAGGTAATTATCCAAGTGACTGCAATATGTGTTGTTGAGAACAATGACGATGAGATGATGATCATCATCATCATAATCGGTCAACGAGAATACTTTTTCCACTTAAAATAATCGCATAAAAATGCTCTGAGGAAATAATAAGGACTGCTCGTTTTTGCTTTTGTTTTTTTCTGCTTTCTTTTTTTTTTTTTTAACTGAGTAAACACTGTCCTTTCTTCCTGGTTTTTCAGAAGTGGAAGCCCAGAAGCTTAAACCTAATGAGAAATAGGTTGATAGCATGCGCACTTGAGGCAAATTTATTTTATGCTCTTGGCAAAATACTTCAAGTAGGTATATCTTTGTGTATAGAGATACTTCTTGTTCTTAATGTCATTAGCACAAGGAACTTAAAGCAGAGTGTATACATACAAAGTGTGTACCTCCTTGAGTAGACCTTCATGTTTGCTTTCATAAATTAACTTAACTGCGACAAAATAGTAAGGAAAACACTACTTAAATTTTTGTTGTTGTCTTCCATTAAGAGATAAAGTTTCATATTGAAAATTATGGTATTTAGCTATATGGATTTATATTTTTTGGATAAGTGAACTTGGTTCCTGAAATGGTTTACATGTTAAGGACCAAATAATTTTGAATTATTTATAAACACCGGATTGCAAAATAAGAACACAATCGGTCCAGAACCATTTAAAAGATATATATACGTGAATATCTCACAAATGAGAGCATTTTTCCAAAAATTTGGAACCTGAACGGCAGTTTTCTTTAAATCACTTTGATCATTACAGGTAAAGGGTGTTTTTTTTAAGGTATAGAACTTTAAGTTGGCAACACTATTTTAACTGGAGGCCATTTTGTCAGCTGTCAAGTGATTTATTTTTAGTTTGGTTTGGCATTTCAACATGAATAGGCTGACGCCTGAACAACGCTTTCAAATTGTGCCGAAATGGGCCCAAAACAAGATTGTCGTTGATCCCAATTTTCATAAGCGAATTTTGTTAAGCGATGAAGCTCACTTTTGGTTACATCTTCAAAAAGTCACTGTTTGGTGTGCTTTATGGGCAGATGGAATCATTGGTCCCTATTTTTTTTTCAAAACTGAAGCCCGCCATAATGATACAGTCAATGGGGAACACTATAGAGCCATGATTACTGACTTTTTCGTGCTTGAATTGGAGGATATTGATGTAGACGACCTTTGGTTCCAACAAGACGGCGCTACATGCCATAAAGCCAACGAAACAATCAATTTATAACAGGAAACTTTTGGTAATCGCATTACCTGGCTATATCGTTCATTTTTGTATATTCAATAATATTACCTGCAACTAAACTTTGTTTATAAAATAAAGGCTCCCATAATTAATTTATTTCAGACTTTAGAACCACAGTGTGATCGAACATAAGAGGAAGTTCGTGCGATCCAGTCATGCATTAAAATAACCAGTCCCTTGGCATACTAAGATTCTTATCATACCACATAGGTATATCTACAGTATTATTTTTATAATCCAGAAAAATGTATAAATCTCAGCATTGAGCTAAAATTAAAAAAAAAAAAATAATTAAATTCAGCAAGAATATTTTCGCTCTAAGCAATAATTTTGTTCCCAAAATTAATTATGACCAATTATATGGCGTGTTGCTTGCACAACATCATGCTTGATCAAAAAAAAAAAAAAAAAATAAAAATAATCCTTTAATTATGTATCATGAAATTGAAAAGTTTTGAAGCCTCCATGCGTAGCTATATGTTATTTATTTAGAAATGATAAATTTAATTCTGGCACATCTCTCATTTTCTTGAGAATAATTATTTAAAAAAGAGGGGGAGCTCCGCATATATAGGCTTTGTGATGTTTCAGCTCACAAAAGCCAAAAGAAGCAAATTATATTTGCAAATTATGGGTAGTCTATCTTAATCTTCCTTTTTGTATTCAAATTAATTATTATTATACGACTTTATATTCGTTTTATTTTATTTCTTCTTCTATTCTAGCGTTAGCGTGTATAATATTGAGGGTGGTATATTTTGCATGCGTTCCTCCTTCTCATTCTTTAATTCATTTACCGATTTTGTTGCTTTTGTGCTCTTTTCCCAAGTTTAATGTGTGTCACATCTTAGATAGAGCTTCTGTTAGTGGGTTAGGTACAGAAACATACATACGTGGATATGTATAACGCTATTGAGATTCTATGTATACAAATTCTAACCCAGAAATACATATGTATATACCTATATGTATGTATCTCTTTGCACATGGTAGCCCATTATCATCAACAATTCAAGGATTTTCTATTAAGTATTTTCGTTATGTACCTATTAAGATTGTTTTTTTTTTATCAATTCTTTGTTTCTTTTTCCATTTTTTTTTTTTTTTTTGCATTTATATTTTTTTTTGTCTTTTTATAGCTATATGTTTTCTTGAAAGAACATTTTTCCATTTGGCATTTTTTTTTTTTTTTCAAGATTATTATTCTTTGTAGAAATTTTGCGAACCTTAAAGGAATGTCGCTCAGAGCATTTTAATTTTAATGAATGAATGAATGTGAAGTGCTTTTTTTTGTGGGACCATGGAAAAATGGTGAAAATTGAATCTAAATGTTTTACCAAAAATTAGATTTATTTCAACTTAAATGTTTAAGCAAAGATCTCACATAAAAGACATTTTTATGATTTTGTTTTATTTATTGGACATTTGATTTGGTACATAATTTATTTATTAGAAGAAGTATACCTACTGTAAACTAAATGAATGCGGGCTATGTGAATCTGCCAGCAGTTGATCCTTTCAATGAAATTGAAGGTGACCTTTCGTACATTTTGGGGGCTATCTTGAATAGGTATGGTAATTCATTTCATTGTTTCAAGTTTGTAGAGCTGGCATTTGACACCCATCAAACTCAGCTGTCATTTGTAGTGTCATAATATTAGTTGAATGTTTGCCATTAACGATAGTGGACCCCTTAGCAATCGAACAACGCGTTAAAAATGCTAAAACTTACTACAAAAGTGGTGATTCAAACGCAGCCACTTTTCGCGCACTACTCGATGATTATGGTCGTCATAATGGACCGACTACGCAAGCAATCGGTAAAATGGTAAAGAAATTTGAAGAGAGTGGAAGCGTTACTGATCTCGCAAGGCCTGTGCATCATCGTAATACACACTCAGTCGAAAATATTGATCCGAATTTCACTATGAGAACATACCTACTCCGTGTGAAGAAGGAGGTGCTCACTGGTTGGAGTATAATTTTATTCATACGAAACGGTAGCAGGTACTTCTTTTTTCACCACCTTCTTTGGGTCTTATGGAGCACCTGCTCTGAGTACGTGCTACTTTTTTATTCATATCACCCAATGTTTATGTCCGTTTTAATTTTTTTCCAGTTGTAAAACTCGTTTTTTTCCGATGGATTTTGAGAGGTAATTGTGATTTTTTTTTTAAATTTCAAGTTACAAAAACACCCAAAATTTCAAATTTTCAATTATTTTCAAATTTGTTTATTTAACAGCAAATGCGCTTACATTGACATTTAATTGCTGGTCTAACTAGATTTTACTTTCATTTTCACAATACAATTGTAAAAATGATCACATTTGCTTGTTGTAAAATTGACTCCAGGTTGTCAAAATAACAGCGCTAAATTGTTAAATTTACAATAATTTTCTGTAATAATTACAACAGGTTGTAGAAATTACTAGAGCTAATGTACGTTCATTGTTGGAGCTGTAAACTATATATTGTATTAGCGAGGAAGTGCTAAGCCAAATCTTCCAAAAGTGTGTCTATTGTCATGAATAAGTGCTTCTCATCTCTGTCACTCCACCAAATTTATTTTATTTATCTATGCTGTACATTCAACAATGATTGCTGTTGTATATGGCCAAGTTTTCTGACTGTCAAATTTACAAACAGATTTTGTTTTTTTTACAATTTGGTTGTGGAATTTACAACCATGTCTCTGTTAAATTTAAAAAAAGTGGTTTTCGGGTCTATTATGAAAAATTAATCCAGTTTAGAATGAACAGCGTTTTTTTGTTTTTTTTTTTTTAGACGTGTGGTTTTCAAGACAAAACAAAACAAAACGCATATAGTTTAATGTTATGGCCAAGAATTTAGCATTATTATATATTTAAGGGTTTGCCATTATGTTTTAAAAATAATTTCGGGCAAGTGGCCACCGCGGCTGGCTAGAATAAATTCCAGCCCAGAGGCCCAATATTCGACCACTTTTTACAGTAATTGGGGCCATATGTCAGCAATAACGCAACGAATATTCTCGGCTTATCTGCGTAGAGAAGCGATTTCACATAACCCTACAAAAATTAGTCCAGCGGTGTTAAATCGCACGATCTTGGAGGCCACGCCACAGGCCCACAACGCGAGATAATGCGCTCACCAAAAGTTTCCTTCAATAAATTGATTGTTTCGTTGGCTGTATGGCATGCAGAGCCGTCTTGTTGGAACCAAAAGTCGTCCACATCAACATCTTCCAATTCAGGCACGAAAAAGTCATTAATCATGGCTCTATAGCGTTCCCCATTGACTGTAACAGTATGGCCGGCTTCAATTTTGAAGAAATAAAGGGTGTTTTTTTTTTAGAGTAATAGAACTTTGAAATGGAATAAAACAAAGATGATTTTTTTAAATTGACATGAAATTTACTCTATTCGAAAGGTAATCATCTGGCATTATAATTTAAATATGATTTCTGGTATATGACCGTCACGGCTGGCTCGGACGTAGTCTAATCTGGAGGTACAATTTTCGATTACTTTTTCCAACATTTGTGGTCAATCGTCTCGGGTTTATCGGCGTAGACTATCGACTTCACATATCCCTACAGAAAATACTCAAGCGGCGTTAAATCGCACGATCTTGGAGGCCAATTCACGGGTCCGTAACGTGAAACTATGCGGTTACCAAACGTTTCCTTCAGTAAATCAATTGTGGCAAGAGCTGTGTGACATGTTGCGCCGTCTTGTTGAAACCACAGCTCCTGCACATCACGGTGGTTCAATTGATGAACGAAAGAGTCAGTAATCATGGCCTTATAGCGGTCAATATTGTCTGTAACGTTCTGACCAGCATCGTTTTTAAAGTAGTACGGACCAATTATTCCACCAAACCATAAAGCACACCAAACAGTCATTTTTTGTGGATGTAGCGGTATCTCAAAATACACTTGAGGATTATCATCACTCCAAATACGGCATTTTTGCCAAAAGTGAGCTTCATCGCTAAACAAAATTCGCTTATGAAAATTGGGGTCAACGGCAATCTTGTTTTAGGCCCATTTGGGCACAATTTGGAAGCGTTGTTCAGGCGTCAGTCTATTCATGTTGAAATTCCAAACTTAACTAAAAATAAATCACTTGACAGCTGACAAAATGCCCGCCAGTTAAAATAGTGTTGCCAACTTAAAGTTCTATACCTCTAAAAAAAACACCCTTTCACAAATATTTTTTTTTAAACAAATAACAAATGAAACGAAAAATCAATTTTTTTACTTCTTTCGACTTTTGCAATATTTTCTTGGTGAAGATTACGTAGAGTAAATCATTAATATGTATTTCCAATAAGTATCTACAGTGTAATTGTTAACCACAACAGCAAATTCGTGCGATTCAGTCGCGTACTTTATTTTTGAATCATTTAAACCGATTTGTACCATGAGCAATCCCGACTTTGTATAATAAATTCAATTTCCCTCGCGGGCTGCTTTGTATAGTAAATTCAATTTCAAATGAAAAATCAATAAGTTGCCTTTAACAAAATAACCTCTGCGATGAATAAATTAAAAAAAAAAACAAAACAAAAGAGAAGAAACAAAAATATAAATACGCAAAAATACAAATGAAATTAACATTTAAGTGAATTATTCAATTACATTCAAAGTGAAGATTAATGAAAACCCAACCTGCCCGTGAATTGACTTTGGGCGATTTGTTGGATGTCTTCATTTTTTATTTAACCATATAATTAGCCCACCCTACCATTAATAATCCTTGAAGCCAATGGCGACCAGTTTGACCTTATAGTCCGAGTGTTTTGTAACAGAAAAAAAAAAAAAAATAGAAACCTAAAGAAAAAGGTCTCGGATTTTTTCTTATTGCCATCATGTCAATTTGTCCACAGCTATAAGTTTGTTTAAAGTATACCCCTAGGAATAATTTGCTTTAAAAGAAAACAGAATAATAATTATTAATTCAGTCCGAGTCCGAGTTCGACTCCGGATCTCAGTACAAATAGGCTTGATAGAAGAGATACTTTTTAATTGTTTAATTTCAACATGACGTTGTGTCGTTCGTTGTCGTTGTTACCAAGGACACCGAGATCCAATTAAAAATGCAAAACCACATTAAATTTAAAAATAAAGCAAACAAAAATCAATGACAAGTTGTTGTTGGACGATAATTGTTCAGGGACAGAGTTATTGTTTACATTTTTTTTTTTTTTAATGTAATTGAAATTATTATATTTCTACTGCAATCATCAAACAAAATATTGGATTTTAAAAATCAATTTTTTTTTTTATATATGAATATATAGGATTATAATGATACGACGTTTAAACAGAGATGCAAATGAGGGGAGTTTTCCAGTCCCAAAATGAGTCACTGGCCCTTCGAATAGTACTCGGTACCAACTTGACAGAACTAGGGCTTAGTATACTTATGTGGAGAAATCATTTGGTGGCGATTTGAGTACTATAACAACTGGTATAATAACCACTATAGCTGATTTTGAGGAGTCAGCTAGTACCGAGTACTAGACTAGGGCCTTGAACTTGTGTGAAGAAATGATACCGATTTGAAAAGAAAAATTGGAACTCCACCTCTAGGAAATTATATTAAAATGCTCTGTACCAAATATGAAGAAAATTAGTCAGCCCCTTTAGGCCCTAGTTTTTATTAAACATCACCAGTTCCATTCTTTAAACTTTTCTTAATTTTTAAAATCGCAAAATTAGATCGACTTTTTATATTTTACTATCGTGAAATTAATAAAGTGTCTGATGTCTATCAAACTACAGAAACACACCCATTGTATATTATTTTGCCGCCATGTTGTTTCATATGAACATTTTATGTGAACAAAACGAAGTGAAATAAAAGAGACGAAGGAAATTTAATCATTCAATTGTTATGCAAAAACATTTTTGGTCTAGAATGACAACACACGCAGACATCGACATTCTTTGTGAATAGTGAATCCCTATCCCTTACAACTTCTGATGTCAGTCATTTGCCTCTCTGTGCGTTGGTTATCAAAATAAGACGAATGTATATGTGCTTCACAAATCCTTATGCCGCATTATCAATTCTCCTGGAAAATTCTGAACTTACGTATAGGGTTTCCTCCTTCTTCGCAACAAGCACAGTATACATCACCATAGCAGCAGTGTGAATGTGTGTATAATATATTTAGAAGTGATATGTGAATGTCACTGTCACCTCCATTCCTCTTCTCAAGTACCTACATTTATATCGTGATGTCTTTCTAAATATATCCTCCACTTGTACAAAACATTTGCATTTGTATGCGAATAAACAAAAATTCAAATTCAAAGCTAAGCCCCAACGCAACGTGCCTACGTGGCAACGTGTATCAGCATCAGGAGCCAACAACAACAAGGATTTTGCTTTAAAATAGTTTTTATTTGTATCCGGTTTTTAAATGTCAAATGTCCTTGGCATTTATTTTTGCATATAAATTATATTCAACACAAATATATTCAATTGTTTTATCATGCAAATTGTGACAAAATACAAAAAAAAAAAAAAAACAACGTTTAAAATGTGTAAATTATTAACTTTGTTATTGTTGTATATGCATGGGAAAACGTAATTTAAACTTTTTCTAAGGAACTTTTTTGTACGGTACAGTCGACTCCGCCTATATGCACTCCGCTTAAATGAATCTTTCGGTTATATTCAACAAGAAATTTAACAAGGTTTTTTTCAGAACTTTTTCACACAAATTAGTACGGATACGGATAACTACACTCATCATCATCGTCGGCTCGACAACCGGGGTCCGGTCCTGGCCTCCTTCAACAAGTCTCTCCACCCATCCCGGTCTCGAGCCGCCGCCATCCAGTTGCGCACCCCAAGGCTCCGGGCGTCCTGGTCTACGCCATCTCTCCAGCGCAAGCATGGTCTACCACGCTGTCGTCTACCATAGAATGTACCACAAAGAACTTTCCGAGCAGGTTCCTCTTCGCTCATGCGAGCTAGGTGCCCTGCCCACCGGAGTCTACCGAGCTTAATTTTTGTCACGATATCTGCTTCAAGGTAGATTGCGTACAATTCATGATTGTACCGTCTCCGGAATCGTCCTTCCTCACATATGGGGCCAACAATTCTCCTTAAGACTTTCCTCTCGAACGCGGCTAAGAGGTCGGAGTGCCTTTTGCTAAGCACCCAAGTCTCGGATCCATATGTGAGTACTGGCAGGACCATGGTCCTGTACAGCAGCAGTTTTGAAGTTATGGTGAGATTTCTGGATTTGAAGAGCTTTGACAGACTATAGTAGGCTCTGTTGGATTTGAGAAGCCGCCCGCGTATTTCTTCTTCTATATTGTTATCGGCTGCTACTATTGACCCAAGGTATTTAAAGGATTGCACCACTTCAAATTCGTGCTCCGCTACCTTGATTGTTTGACCAACTGTTCCTCTCGCATTCGACGCCACCATGTACTTTGTTTTACCTTCACTAATGAGCAGCCCCAGATTTTGTGCCGCCTGCTCGATCTGGATGAAGGAATCATGTACAGCTTGCTCAGTTCTTCCGATGATGTCGATGTCGTCTGCGTAAGCCAGTATCTGGCTGGACCTGTTGACGATGGTCCCTCTTGTTGCCGTGCCAGAGTCACGGATTGCTTTCTCCAACGCCAGGTTGAAGAGGAGGCAGGCCAAACCATCCCCTTGTCGGAGTCCATTAAAGATGTTGATTGGTTTGGATAGC
This sequence comes from Leucozona laternaria, assembly GCA_932273885.2. NCBI lineage: Eukaryota > Metazoa > Arthropoda > Insecta > Diptera > Syrphidae > Leucozona > Leucozona laternaria. Next base: position 28,285,515 of record OW026368.1, on the reverse strand, counting down.
AATCCGGCTATTTTTACTTGGTTTGTTACGTTGGTCATGGTCAACCTCTACATAGTCGTGTCAATTTATTTGGGATGCCGAATTCTCTCATGGCTTTGTAAAGCTCAACCCTGGCTATGCTATCGTAGGCGGCCTTAAAGTCTATAAACAGGTGGTATGTTGGGATGTTAAATTCTAGACATTTTTCCATCGCCTGCCTAAGGGTAAAGATCTGATCAGTTGTTGATTTGTCTGGAATGAAACCACACTGATATTGTCCGATGATGGTTTTAGCGTATGGGGTTATCCGGTCTTGTAGGATAGAGGAGAGTATCTTATAGGCGGTACTCAACAACGTGATACCTCTATAATTGCTGCACGTTGTGACATCTCCCTTCTTATGTATGGGGCAAATGATACCTTTTCGCCAGTCTTCTGGAATTTCTTCATGCTCCCACACGTGCACTATAATCTCATGAATTGCTTGACGTAAAGCTGGCCCACCGTGTTGAAATAGTTCGGCTGGTATACCATCGGCTCCCGGGGCTTTGTTTTTCCTTAGCCGGCCTATAGGCTATATGCTTCTATGCTTGGTGGCGGCAACATAGGGTACTCTTCTTGAAGTAGTGGAGCCTCCACTTCTGCAGTGAGCTGACCATTTAGCAATTCATGGAAGTACACTTCCCATCGCTCCAGTATGCTTTGAGGATCGGTGATCAGATTTCCCTCTCCGTCCTTGCAGTATGTGCAGCGTGGTGTGTACTGCGTCATGTTTCGGACGGATTGGTAGAACTTCCGCGCCTGGTGCGGACCTCGCTCTCGGCTTTTCTCTATTTCACAGATTATGTTCTTCTCCCAGGCTGATGTTTTCTGTCTGTGAAGCCGTTTTTCAATTCTTCTGAGCTCTTTATATTCGTCTTCGCGTGTCCGCGTTCTATGAGATTGTTGCATTGCTCGGTACGCAACATTCTTACGTTCAGTCGCTAGCTTGCATTCATCATCAAACCAGTCGTTCCGATTTCTACGACTGCTGCCTAAGATGGAGTTGGCAGTACTAATGACAGTATTCTTAAGGCGTGTCCACTTCTCATCTACGCCCAGCATACTGGCTCCAGGACTTACTCTACCCAGTTCTAGGGCGAGTCCTAACGCATTACCAAAGGTGTTACTGGTGTTTTCATTGCGCAGAGCAGCCGTGTTGATTCGAACCTGATCGGCGGATGCAATACGTCTTCGCAAGGCAATCCGCCCTCGGAAAACCATACCAACAAGATAGTGATCCGAGTCGATATTGGCACCTCGGTACGTTCGTACCGTCATCAAGTTCGAGTAGTGGCGACGGTCTATCAACACGTGGTCAATTTGGTTACGAGTGACTCCATCAGGTGATACCCAGGTGGCTTTGTAGATATCTTTACGCGGGAACCTTGTACTCGCAACGACCATGTTTTTCGACGCAACCAATTCTATGACTCGAAGTCCATTGTCATTAGTGTTCTCATGCAAACTATGGGTGCCTGCGTAATGCCTGAATACCGGCTCCCGACCTATTTTTGCATTCAAATCCCCAAGGATGATTTTTACGTCATACCTTGGACAGGCATTGAGGGCCCTCTCGACTTGTTCGTAGTAAGTCTCTTTTTCTTCGTCTGAGGACTCCTCCGTAGGTCCGTGAACGTTAATGAGGCTGATGTTCTTAAATTTGCCTCGCACGCGAAGGGTGCATAGCCTTTCGCTTATAGCGTTAAAGCCGATGATGGCAGACTTCATTTTTTCGCCGACTAGGAAGCCTACCCCGAGCACATGGTGTTTTGTATGACAGCTGTAGTATAAGTCATAATCTTTCTTCTGTAGAACACCATTCCCTGTCCATCTTATTTCTTGAAGTGCTGTTATGTCAGCTTTATATTTTGACAGGGCATCGGCTAGCTGCTGAGCAGCTCGAGCTCTATAGAGCGATCGTACGTTCCATAAGAAAATTCGTAAATCGTTATTCCGTTTTCTTTGCGTGGGTTGTCGTCGTGAGATCAGTCCGTTTCCGAGGCTTGTTGCTGGTCTCGTAATTCTTCTTGTTTTACGGAACAGGGAATTAACCTGTTGCCAACCTGTGGAACCAGCCTGATCATATTAGCCAAACCTTTTTAAAGGCTTGTTTCTAGCGGCCGCCGCGAAGAGGCTATGATCACACTTCCACCAGTCCGAATAGTTACGGCACGTGCATGTTTTCGTATGCTACATGTTATTCCCCCTATTCGGCTGATGGCTGACCGCCATAACTACACTCCGCTCATTTGAAAACTCCATTTAATTGAAACATTTATCTTTTGTTCCAAATAATTATTTTGTTCTGAAACAACTCCGCTTAAGTGAAACACGAACGCATCCACAAGTTTCTGAAGTTTGAACACACCTAAAAAATGACATTTTAAGTGTCATTCCATTCTCATATCGTTCCCATACTTTCAACTGTCACAATTATTAAAAGTAGTTTTGTTTGGTTGTCGATGTTATTTATGATTTATTTTTCTATCTTTTTAAACATTTCACATCACATCGTTAAAAGGGAAAAAAATGCATATCTATATCCGAAGTTCGTGCCCAAATCCTAGTTTTTGACTACTTAACTTTTGCAGGTTCCCCGCCATCTTGATTTGGAAAGATCTTCGGTTTTCGTTGTTTTCTAAACGAGTTTAAAAATCTCTGAAATTTTAAGAAATCTATTTATTCGGCTTTTTGGTGTATAATTTCGATTAACTGCTGAGGCTAGAAAATTCATCTGTATCAGCTTATTAGTCTTGAGTAGATCCTGCCTTAATTTAGGATGATACAGGGTCATTCGTTTCGAGGTTTCAAGTTGGTAGCACTGGCGTTTACCACCTGTCAAACTCAGCTGTCATTTGAAGTGTCATAATATTAGTTGAATGTTTGTCATTTACGATAATGGATCGCTTAACAATCGAACAACGTGTCACGAAGAACGCGTAATTTTACGTTTTCGCTACGTCAATTGGCCACCAAGATCATGCGATTTGACACCGTTAATTTTTTTTCTGTGGGGCTACGCGAAAGACCGTGTTTACTTGTCTGATTTTAGAAATTCTTTTTATTTGAAAGGTTTTTTTAGGAAATGACTTCAGTGATATTCTTTTTCAATTTGTTTTCATTTGTAGGGTGAAATGGGGTAGAGATAAAACAAACTGTTTTCGTTTTAAAAGTTTTTTTTTTAGGAAATGGCTCAAGGGGTGTTATTTTTCAAATTTTTTATATTTGCAGGTTGAAATGGGGTGAACGTAAGAAAAGTGCCGAATTAAGAATTTTTTTTTGGTTAGAATTTTGTCATTTGTAGGGAGAAATGGGGTATTGACATACAAAAATTGTTTGATTTTAGATATTATGGATATGGCTTTAGTGTAATTTTTTTTTTTTCAAAAAATTTTTAGTTATGGTGTGTAATAGGGTTAAATTAAAATGCTGTATTCGAATTCAAAATTTCTTTTTTTTTTCAAAAAATTGCTATTTATGTGGTGATTTTGGGTAAAAAACAAAAGAGATATACCAGATCTTATAAATTTTGTTTGTGTTTGGAAGGTTATTTTTAAAAATTTGGTATTTAGTAGAGTGAAAAGATATGCACAGAAAAAAGTGGTTTTTGATTACACAATTCATTCTGTGTAAGGAAAGTAATAAAGATTGCACATAGATTATCATATTTTTACGAATTTAGCCATCCATAACGTGAAGTGGTTGAAAACTCATTATAGTATTCAATTACAAAAGTATCTTAAATATTTATCCATATACCTACATATTTTCTTTTGTAATTTGTATGCAAAGCTAAGGTTCGTCTACCCGTGCGAAGCCGGCCGGGCCAGCTAGTATGTTATAAAGAACCATTTTTTTAAAAAACATTCAGAGGTACCATATAGAACTTAATTATTCTTTTCCAATAAACAGAGTCGCCGCATGACTACCATGTTTCTTTAAAATACTCCTTTATGAAATTTAATTTACGAACTCATAAATTCCCGTTCGGAGAACCGCCAACAAAGGAGGTAAACAATTGCTCACTCGCAAAATATTTCACTAGAAAAAAATCTCAATATAATATCACGATTCCCTGGAAAAAAAATTGAAATGAAAAATGAACATCAAACAACAGTCAAACCTTGTTCGCTTGTAACAAAACAAAAGACATCCTTCCCAAAAAGACAAAAATGTATACAGAAATATTTATGCCTGTCAACAGAGATAAGGTGCTAAAAAACTCTCTATTTTGTACTTAAAAAAAAAACTGTTCCCCGCCATAATTTTTTTCCGTTCCGCGTGAAACCCGTTTCAAGATGAGAACAGCACGCTAGCAGTTGAAACTCACAAAACATAAAAGATTTCTCTTTTTTTGAGCTTAATATACGAGTACATACTCGTGTATCTAAAGGTAGGCCGTTCAAGTGCGGCGACAATTTGAATAAATAAATCAAAACACTTGTGCGTTTGCCATGCATAGTACGTTGTTTATATGTAGTGTGGTTGGGGGGAGGTAAAGGAAACCTAAGTAGATTCTGTTCCTTTCGATTTCCGTTTGCAAAATACAAAGAAATATGTTTTGCCAGAAACACACTAGCTACAAGGAATAATTCGCCATGTTTATGGGGCCTAAAAACAAGACTCCCCCATATTTTGAGAGGTTTTAAGGATCACACATTGTCATCGTCATGTTGGATTTCGCCTATTTTAAAGCTTCTCATGCTCTCTTATTTGCTGCTCGTAACATCTCCTCCGGCCCATTTGTACAACGATAAATCGTTGACAATCCGCATATATATGTACATTTTCGCATTAAATAAAAATGCTTTTGAATTAAACATTATATCGTCTGCCTACATTATTTATGTTTGTGTGTATGTCTTTTGTACTGATAGCTGTGCACATATACTAACTGTTATATTATGTTTATCTGTAACCTTCGTTCCGATTCCTTCGACTACTTTATTTTTTTTTTTTTTGCTGCTGTCTTCCTCCACTTTGTCGTCTTTTATGATCATTAATTTTATTTTCATATAAAGAAAGCAAAGTCATACATTTATTTACCACAAAGGATACTCTTCATAATAATTTATTCCCCAAAAGACACTTTACGTTTACGGCAATATGGAAGAATCTGAATATGGTGCAGAGCACGCACTCGGATCTATAAATTATGACACTGTCAAAGTGTCAACTCGAATAAAGTACTTACTTCCGGCAACAAAAATATGCACTACGAGATCCAAGCGCGTAAAGGAGATTTGAATAATTTTTTGTCATATACAAAAAATAAGGACCAATCTTTATCTGGATTTCATTAAATTATTAAAATTCTGAATGTTTATTGAAAAGACTGAGAAGTGTACAAACACAATTATAATTTCCTGAGTTATAGTGAGATTGTCAAGACGAAACACAAATTTTTGAATCCTGTATCTGACATTTTATCAAATTGTTCAGATAAAATAATTTGCAAGCTAAACAAGAGAGTATAGGGAGCGAGTAAAACAGGACCTTGGCGTAAACAGAATGCCTTTATTATTATGCTGAATACAGTGAATTCTCTCAAAAGCGGTCCACTTATAAGCAAATTTTAATATAATTTATGACAATAAAACAGGAGTTAGACCAAAATACCAAAATACAAAACTCAGAAAATCCAAAAATTCAAAAAACCCAAAACCAAAATTTCCGAAAGTTCTAAAGCCCATAACTCAAACTGAAAAATATATTATAATTGGAAAGTTAATAACTCCTTGAAAAATAGTCTTCTCTGTGAAACTTTTATTGAACAAACACAAAATAATCATTTAAGAAATAGATTACAGTGAAAGCTCCCTTAGCCGGACAGTGATATGGTGACAGTATTTAATTTAAAATAAAAGGTGTTTTTTTAGACGTGTGTTTTTCAAGAAGAAATAAAACGCATTTAATTTAATGTTATGGCCAAGAATTTAGCTTTATTATAAAGATAAGGGTAGGTCATTATGTTTTAAAAATGATTTCGGCCAAGTGGCCGCTGCGGCTGGCTCGAATAAATTCCACCCGAGAGGCCAAACTTTTTGCAGCAATAAGGGCCGTATGTCAGCAATAACGGGCCGAATATTCTCTTCCAAGTCGTCATTCGTCTCGGGCTTATAAGCGACTTCACATAACCCCACAAAAAATAGTCCAGCGGTACTAAATTGCAAGATATTGGAGGCCACGCCACAGGCCCACGATGCCAGATATAATGCGCTCACCAAAAGTTTCCTTCAATAAATTGATTGTTTCGTTGGCTGTATGGTATGTAGCGCCCTCTTATTCTAACCAAAGGTCGTCCACATCAACATCCTCCAATTCAGGGACGAAAAAGTCATTAATCATGGCTCTATAGCGTTCCCCATTGACTATAACATTATGGCCGGCTTCAATTTTGAAGAAATATGCACTAATGATTCCTTCTGCCCATAGACAGTGACTTTTTGAGGATGTAACGGCCGGCGTCTCAACAATGGCTTGTGGGATATGATCACTCAAAATACGACAATTTTGCTTATTAACGTACTTATTCAACCAAAAGTGAGCTTCATCGAATATTGGACGCAGAGCGCAATGCGTCGCGCAAACTGAACCATTATTCTGGTAATAAATTTGCAATATTTGCAAACGTTGCTCAGGAGTAAGTCTATTCATTATGAAATGGCAAACCAAATAGAGCATAAATCAAGTGACAGCTGTCAAAAAGACCAATTCGCAAAAAATTATTACCAGATTGAAAACCACAGCGGTTCGATCAATTTTATTTTAATTTTGTAAACATCTAGGTAATTATAAGTAGAAGGTACAAATAAAATTGTATTCAAAAATAAAATTAACATTTCAGAGAAATTTTTTGTTTGTAATTTTAAACGTTTGAACTTTTTCTTCAATATTAAGCCACGTTAAAGCCTGGAACTAAAACAGCAAGTGCGTCCAACTGCAACTTTTTTATTTAAGCATTATTTACAAAATGGTTGTAATTGTTATTTTTAAGCAAGGCGGCAACCCTGCAAGGTTTTGATGAAGCTTCTTTTATGTTTTACTCTCACGAAATTAAAAATACCCTAACACAATGAAATAATTAAAAAAAAAAAACCTTAAGACAGTTAGGTACTCCATTACATAAGATTTTCGTTTACTGGCGTTCAGGCAAATATAATTATAGTTCCTCGAAACCTAAAAACTAAAGTAGTATGGTTTGTAAATTAAACTTCAACCCGTTTGTCGCTCGCTTTCAAAAGCCAAATAAATCCACTTTGTATGTAATAGAATTCGGTAGGTATTCGATTAGCTGTTTTGTAATAAATTCAACATTTCTACCAGGTGAAATATGTTTTGCATTCTAGAACAGCAATTGATATTGAAACAATTCCTTCTGCAATTTCGCCAGAAGTATAAACGCATTTTGTATTTCCTGGAGCGGCATGCAGTTCTAGTTCTAGTGCTGCACCGCAGTAAAATATAACAACCAACTTAAAGTGAGTAATTATCAACATCAGGGGCCAAATACGCTTACATTCATTTGGGGTAAATTAATTGTTAGCAGCGCGCATTCAGTTCGAATTGGTATTGCATTGTTCGTTCTTAGAACAAAAGTAACTAAAAATGTTGGGTTTGGGTTAAGTATATAAGCATATCCTTGCGCCATCTATGCCATTCGGCAAATGATTCAGGCTCCAGATAACATATTTGCAAGGTGCAAGTTGCAATGCTGTGCCGTGCCAATCTATGGTACTATATGGCACATCTGTTAACGCCTGTTGGACGCGCACAATGAATGCCAAATAGTTTGGAATTTTCCAAATTGCAATTCATTTGAGTTGTTCTTTGTATCCTACATTATAACTGAGGTGAAACTAGGTTTGGTATAGATATGTGAAGTTGCAAACAACAACAACAAAACCTACACGCACGCAGGTGAATATGTCGAATGCAATTGTTTTGAAACAAAGACCTTGTGGGTAAACGAGAATAAGGGAAACATAAGTTTAACATTCTAACTTCAATGCCTAACGAGAAAACTTAAATAGAATTTTAGAGTAAACATTTTCGGATTTGGATTTTGTAAATAGTTTGTGGAGGAATAAGTAGTTCATACTAACTATAAAACATACTATTTTATAAAACAAAAACGAATTTTTGTTGTGGGGATGAAATATTTTTACTTGTTTTAATTCTGAATTTATTTGAGTTTCTAAATTGCTAATCATGTAATTAGTTTTGGTTTTACACAGTTATTCGAGTAACTTTAATTACTGTACCTATTACAATTTAGTTTAGAATATATACCCATGCTCATTTATTGGTCTGCTTATTTAATTAGTTGAATTTATATGACAAATAATGTTTTGTAAAAACATCGGGATACTTCATCGAACAAAATTACTAGCCAGCAAATAGGCACTGACCAAAAAAGAGTTGTAAGTCACTCCACGAGTTGTCGGCGCAATAAAATTGTTCAAAACCAATAAATTTACACAATCCAAAATGTATATATTCTTATAGGTATGTACTCTTATGCAATCCGAATTTCATATATTCTTAAAGCTTAGTTTATATAAGTAAAATTTGTCACTGTTTTAGCAGATTCCTCTAAATTACAATCTAAGATAGCAGACGTCACTAAATTCCAGTCCGAGATAGCAGACGTCACTAAACTTTAGTCTGAAAAAGCCGATGTCACTAAATTACAGTCTGAGATAGCATACATGACTAAATTACAGTTGGAGATAGCAGATGTCACTAAATTAGAGTCTGAGATAGTAGACACCAGTAAAGCACAATCTGAGATAGCAGATGTCACTTAATTGAAATCTGAGATAGCAAACGTCACTAAGCCAACTTCCTTAAACCTGCGGGCTTCAACTGTCACTCCTGCAACCTAAGCTTTTCAAAAAGACTCACCAATTACTCTTGATTGGTACTGTTCTCACTATGCCAGAGCTCGTACTTATCAACAGTCAAATATATCAAATATATTCCGGTCCGAACCGAGTGTGAACTATAATTTTACAGAAAAACTAATATTAATATTTGAATGCACTTCACCAGTGATGGTTTTCAGTGGAATGCACAGGGATGTATTGAGTTTTTGGTTGGACTTTATACCAAACGATTGACTCATCATAACGGTAATTTGAGATTACTTTGAATGCATTTCAATAAATGGCCGGCGCACTGTACGTTCAGTGAAATTTACCCTAGGAAAATAACAATATTTATTTGAACAAACTAGGTCATTTTCGAATCGACGAAAAGTGCAATATTCCTAAAAAAAATGGACGTGGCAGTGGGCGAATTTTATTTAAATAACTTTTAAAATTATACTCCCACCACTTATAAAGAGTCCGCCAAATAACTTCTTTTTTTTTTGAAAATGGCGCAAAACATCGAGTGTAGCTTCGGCTGTGTGGCACGTAGGGCCGTCCTGTTGAAACCAAATGTTGCCAATATCCTCCTCTTCAATTTTTGTGAACAAAAATTCGTTCAACATGGCCCGATAACGATCGCCATTGACTGTAACGGTCACTCCTTGCTCATTTTCGAAAAATGGCCCAATTATGCCTCTGGACCAAAATCCGCACCAAACAGTGACTCGTTTTGGGTGTATCGGGTTTTCAATGTATGCGTGCGGGTTTTCTGTGCCCCAAATGCGACAATTTTGCTTGTTTACTACCCGCCAAGATCAAAATGAGCTTCATCTGAAAAGATGATTTTTCTTGGCAAAATCGGCATCTTCTCTAAATCGATCGCAGGCCCACTTAGCGAAGCGTACACACAACCATATTCGTTCAGCGGAAGGATAAAACTAATTATCTGTCAAATCAGACATGAATTAAGTGTTACCATTCACGAAATAAGCACTAGTTGAAAAAAAAAACGTTAGATGGCGGACCCTTTATGTATAATGACAAGTTCCCTAAATTTCATATAAATCGGGAGAGTGGTTTCCAAGACAATGAATTAAACAAAAAGACAATACTTTTTTATATGGGGAGTCCAATCCAACATCCAGAAAATCCGAAAACCCAAAATCCAGAAAACCCATAATTCCGAATACTTTAAATCAAGCAAACCTATACAACCCAGAAGACCCAAGGTCCAGAAAATTTCTAAAATTACGAAAACCCATAATTAAAATAGAAATATCTTTTAGCTAAAAATCTTTTAGCTCACGCCCTTTATTCTTTTTTGGCGACGGAAACCTTCATTTCAGCTACAAAACCTTTAATAAAACAACATTTAAGAAAAGAAAAAAAGGATATCATTGAAATCGAATATTTTGATAAAATATTTTGTGACATCAACGTGTGTACAAGGATCCATATTTGGATCGGTATGCGAAGTCGTCCCAACGTTGTTGAATATACGTGCCACGATCCAAAGCGGACTAGATTGCTTGAAGGTGATCTTCAAATTTGTGTCACTGAAAACACCGAATATCCTTTTATCGCATTATAGCGAGTGCATAGTGTTATACACTCCTTATAATGCCTTTTAATGCGAGAATGTTATCTATAAAACGGGGTCAAAACTTTTTTTTTTAATAATCCTTTCAAAATTCTGCACTACAAAATTCTGCTTTCAAAATTCTACTTTCCAAAAATTCTGCTTATCGAAATTCTTCTTTTCAAAATTCTCACTTGTAAAGAAACTTTTTTTATTTTATTTATTGATTTTAAGACTGCTTACTTGGCAATTTTTTACATTAATTAAAAAAAGTTAGGTAGGTACTTACTTTATAGTACTTATATTAAGAATTATTTATTTCCTGAATTTTCAAAACCAGAATTTTGTTGAATAAAATAAAAAGGTGAATTTTTGAGTGAGTGGGAAGATTTTGCAAAGCTTAATTTTTTGTAATTACTTTTTATTTTTTGATTAAATCATATTTAATTAAAATAATTTTAATGTTTTTTTTTATAAAAAGAAAATAACTAAAGTAACTAAACATGAAGTTTGAGATAGTTTTTTAAAACTAAGAATTGTTATAAAACCATTCATAAAAAATATACCTGTAGAACATAATACATGTTTTTTTTACTAAATTAATTTAAAAACTGTTATTTAACAATATGTATATGGAAATATATATGTAAATATGAAGTCTGAAAGAATTTCAGTTATTGTTTTCAGTTTTTTTTACTTAATCAAAGTAATTTAGTTTAAAAAAAAAAACAAAAATGTGGATTTATGTAAAAAAAATTAGTTTTGAAATCTACTTCGATTTTCTTCAATCTATTTCACTTTTTTCTTCAAATCTACTTTGACTTTTTTTTCGGAAGTGGTAACGCTGACTACAACTAGAATAAATTTATGACGAGCCTTATGGTCACGAAAAGCATATTCAGTTTCTCTAGAATTTTCCAATTTTTCTTTCCGAAAAAAACTTATGTAATTTGGACTATTTATTACTAAAATTAGAAAAAAGAGCAAAATCGGTCTAGCTGAGATGTGCTTCCCAACGATGTTTACGAATTATTTTTTTTTTTCATAAAAAACAGCATCCCTTTCTTTGCCAAACAATGATTCGAAATTTTTTATAGACCAACTAAAAAAATATAATTTTTGTTCCTGTGGCAACTTTTATGTGTATTTTGGTTTGTTCTGTCTTTAGAAAAAAAAAAAAAAAAAACAAATGTGTGTGTCCATGTTATAAGATTTACTATGTATACAACCTACAACAGGCTAATGTTTTAATGGATATTACATTTTCTTATCGAGTCACATGAGGAAAATTAATCAGAAAATCTCTTTCTGTTCCATTAAGTTTAACTTATGTTCTGTTCATGTGTGTTGTGTAGGTGGGTATATAATATATTTCTTTAGTCTTTGTCATAAAATAATGCACATAAATAATCGAGGAGTTGTTTAGTCATTCAAAATGTGTTCTCAAAGTATACTTTGTGTTGTCAGTATAAGACACAGCTATTGTGTAGATTTATAACTGCCCTACTTACATATAATTTGCTAAACGGACCTTTCAAAATGTAATATATCATTATTTTGATTTACCTAAGATTATTCTTGACATTCTTGTTTTAGAGGTAAGCAAAAAGAGACTCCAACAATGATAATGTGGATGTGGATAGGTATAAAATATGTATGACGCTAATTTTTTGAATTTTATAACTTAAAAACGTAGGTATAAAATGCAATGCTTTTTAACACTAATATTTCAAAAAAAGAATGTCCTTAGAATCAAAAAACGCCAACTATTTCAAAAATAAAAAAAAGGAAAATCTTTCATTTTTTGGAAAAATTGCTCCTACGATTTTAATTATATGTAATAATTATCTGAATATGCATAATTAGGTAAGACCTACATAAAATTAGAACCCTTTTTAAGTTTTTCAACATTCTAAATATCAGTTTGTAAAGATGCATAACACCTCTTCTTCAAAGCCGGCCACCGAGCAGTTTCAAGGGGTTTATTTTATATTACAAATTTATGTATGTACGTCCTATAGAAGTTCAATGAAAGTTAATTTCAAATCATGTTTCAAATAATAATTAACTTTATTTGGCAAGAAAATTAAACATTAGCCCGTTTCCACTCATGCTCGGTGATTTTAACGTGATATTTCGTGGTGTGGCACGAAAGATGAAACAAAATGTTGATATTAATATCTAAGGACATAGAAATAGAAACGTTATTCATTAATTCACAAGACTTTTTTTTGAATCTCAATCAAATTAATCATATTAAAAATGATCTTAGCAGAATATTAGATTAAATTTATGTATACGTATATTATTAGCAATGATTTTAAGAATCATGTTTCTAGAAGTTTCGCATTTTTTGTTAAATATTCTTTTTCATCATAAGGCTTAATATTTTTCTTCGGAATATTATAATTTTTCATCAACTCTGGTCATAAATAGAAAACTTTTAGCTAACTTCGTTGCAATGGAAAAGTGAAAAGAGTATTATTCGAGGCAATTTAATACATAGAACTTATGGACGAATTCTTTAGAATTTATTTATTTGTTTGAAGGTATGGAACTTTTTATTCCTACACATTCAGTATGAAGTAAGTCCTTTAAATTACCCAGTGGTTCAACAAAAGACTTGAGAACTTACAGAAGTTTTTTTTTTTGTATAAAATGCGACAAACGGGTAAGGCGTTTGCACTGAGTCAAGAAAAATTGTATGGTGGACTATTTTCCCTCTTTAGGAAGAAGGGCTGTAATTTTCAATTTTCTCAAAACCTAGACAAAATTTAAACATCTGGTTTTAAATATTTCACTTAATATTAACAACCCAACTAACAATTTAACTTGTATAAGTTTCTAAACAAGCTATTTTCAGACTGCTATAGAAATAGTAAAAGGCCTTATGCAAGTTATTTTGGCGCACATTACCCACGCTATTTAACTGCTATAAGACTTTTGTTGACAGGTGTTATAACAGCAAATAGCTTGTCATTAAATGCAATTAGCTTGGCTCAGCAGCTTGTTTTGGATGTTATAAAAAGGCCCTACAAAAGCCATTTGATGACAGTTATTGCTAAAAGCTTGCTTAAGATGTTATAAAAAGGCTTTATTTGCTAATAGCTTGCCGTTAGTGTTTATATAAAAATTCAAGTTAAAAAATTTGGAAATAAAAAAAATATATTATTTTTGTATTGTTTAAGTATTGTGTTTTTATTGCATTATTTTTATTTGTATTGTAGTTTTAGATATATTCCTTTTCGCAGTAAGCTCCCGAAACCGTTTCCATTGCATTCTGTATTGATTGAAATCATATTTCAACTATAAAAATTTTTATTTACCTGGGTTTGAACTCGAGACCTTCCGCGTACCACTCCAGCACTCTTCCACTACGCCACTTTGTTGTTGAGAAAAATATCATTAAATGGGAACTACTTGATAGCATATTAATTTAGTTTGCATAAGGCCTTTATTGGCAAGCCTTACACAAGTTGTTTGCTTTGACTTGTCGTGGAGAGCCTTATAGCAGCTATCATAGCTTTAATTTTCTGTAAACAACTTCGGAAGGCCTTATACAGGCAATTTTTAAACTTTATCTACAAGCCTTGTATAGAACTTGTCAAACTTACTTTAAAAGGCCTTAAAGCAGCTATTTTCTAATTGTTAAAGTGTGAAATGTGTAGCTTGCGAAAATATGCTTTATGCAAGCTCTATACTTGCTATTGCTTGCCAAATTCAAAAAATTGGACCTTATATACAAGCTATATTGTTAGTTGGGAAGATCATTCAATATTCATAACAAAAAATACTATAGGGTAAAATTTTGAATAAGAGTAGTTTGAACAATTTTTATTTTTATTTTTGGTTTAAATTTTCATTTTTAACAATTGTTTTTTCTAAAACAGTTTGACTTAAAAGTGAATTTGATGAAAAAATGTATGGCTTTATTTTTTTAAATCCAAAAAATGTATTTGTTTTTGGAAATTTTTATACTCAATTAATATCTATTAATATTTAAAAGTTAATTTTGAATAGAAACTTGGCCAGAAATCGACAATCGAAAATAAAAATATGCAAGACTGAATCGCATGAACTTGCTCTTGTGGTGAAAAATTATGTGTAACCAAGAAATATTTTTAAATTTTTTTAAATATACCAATTATTGTTAATAAAAATAATAAATAATATAGTTCACATTGGATTTTTGTCAAAAAGTTCATGTAAGTTGAACTGAACTTAATAAAAATTGCGTATTGGCAAGGCCATCACTAGTCAACTGATGAGTCCAAGTGAGATCGCCGATGTGAAACGCCAATTTTTATGGACTAAAGGCCGTTAAAAGCTACTTTGAATAAATAATTCAACAAGTCCAATTAAATAGTGCTAAGTCTTCTACTTGGCTGAAGTATTTCAGTAGTATATAGAATTTGTATTATAAAAACCTTCATATATTATTGTTAACTCTATTAAGAAGCATCAAATTGCAAAATAATAACAAAATCAGTTTAACCATGGCAATGGAAAATATATATGCAAAGCCACTCGAACACCTGCTTTTGTCGCTTAATAACCTAAGAACATTTTCTCAAAAAACGAGGAATACCTTAATCCGTTTCGTGAATTTTTTGAGAAAAACCTGAAACGCAGTTTTCTTACAATTAACTTCTTGGTTATTACATGTACGAAGTTTAATAAAAATCATTTGAGCCGTTTTCGTGAAAATTTTATTTGAAAAAAAAAAAACAAAAATATTTGTATGGCAGCTACCCGTTCTAGATGAGCTAAAACAGTAATTTCGATTTGTCCTCTAGGAAATCATATGAAAATGCTCTGTATGAAATTTCATGCAAATCGAATTACCCATTTAGGTTCCAGCTTAAATTACAATGGACGCACAGACGCATGGACGCACAAACTGACGGACGGCATGACAAAACCCACTTTTTCGAACTTCTCGATCATCGTATTACAATTTCGATTACAAATTTTGCTAAATAATTACGAACACACAGGAATGGATGAGAGTGTGAATCGCTATAGACAATGGTTCTAAACAGCCTATTGCGGCACAATTTTTTCTTGATTTGCCATCGAGACTACCACAAGGAAATCACTTATGTCCACTTCTTTTCATTAATTTATTTTAGTAGCGATATTCTGGCCATATGCAAATATATTGTCTGTGCTTGACGTATACGCCGGTATGGCAATGATGTTTAATTATAGATACATTTTATGCTAAAAATTATTGTCTCCTGATGCAACAGAACATACAATACAGGATTTAAGCGATAAAACAAAGGATTATCGAGAAATGAAGGAAAAATTCCGAGATATCCAATCCATGTTCTACACTCGCATACACGCTGCACATCATTGTGTCAGTGCCAACGAATACTAATGTTCTAAAATTTGGACAAAATGTAGTGGACAAAAATATAACCAGGAAAAATATTAATTTGGGCTGTGAAAACAAAAAAATTATCCAAGGGAAGATCAATTAGTTGTGTGAACATGGGAGTGACTCTAAAAACATTTCAATTTGTAACAGTTTTTTTTTTTTAAAAGTATTTTTTATGTGTCCTCTCAGGGCCGGGGCCCTGCGCGAGCCAGTGGAAATACTTCGGACATCCAGAGATTTTTGCAAGTCCCGCGAAACACGGCCACTTTTAATGGCTAAAAGTTATTGAAACTGTTATAAATTGGCATAGTCTCGTTCTAGATAGATAGATAGATAAATTGATTTTATTATTTGATTTAGGTTTACATTTCCAGAATATTTATTACTAAAGTCTTTAGAGCTTGGCGTTGCCGTCTGCCCGATTGACATCATTTTAAGATTATATGTATCATAAAATACTAGTTTGATTAATGATTGATTAATTAATTTTGTATAGAAAGTTAACAATAACATTTTTTTTTAGTCGCAATTTGTTTGCCATGATTATGGTTGTTAATCCTCTTATTTATCTGCTAAAGCTAGGCTTATGACCAATTCAGGTGTTAATAGTAATCAATCTATTGATTGAAGTGCCATTTGAGAAGGAACAGACTTTTGTTATAATGAAAAATGAATTTTACAGTTTTCGCCTATTTAAAAATCAATTGGGCCACTATGATGTATAGTATGACCTCATAAAAAGTGTAAGCATGTATAGGTGTGCTTTATATTTTGTACTATCACTTAGTTTATTGAAATAAAGTTAAATATACAAAGGGTGAGGTTAGAACACAACAATTCGTACACAGAGTCATGATCTACAAAATTGCAAGCCCTTGCATTTTGAGTTTTATTTGTTTTCATGCTGATTGCGTGGGGTAACTCTTTGACCAATGCACATTCCATTTCCATCATTTATAGCTATTGTTTGTAGAACAATATTTTCTCATCCATACAATGGTTTGAGCCCCATTCACTTTTGACATCATATTGTACCTTAGCTACTCAAAGAGAAAGGAGTGTGATTGTTTTGAAGGGGATACAATGCTCGACTCTTGACATCTTGCTAAAGTACCTACCGTATAACAAGTTATAAATCAAATAGTATAAGATTAATGTTTTCTTTAATATTTTATAAAGGATCTTCAGCTTACCTAACTAATCGAGGGGGTCTGAATTAAAAGTAGACTCCGTCATTATTTGAAAATGTTTGCTCGGCATAAAAATAAATACAAATAGGGTGTTTTTGTTAAAAATATGTTTACAATAAGACTTGTTATGAATTATATTTTTTTTTTATTTACAGGTGTCCTGGATTAGAAAAAAGGACTACCATCTGCTGACTGTTGGCCTGACGACATACAGTAGTGATGAACGATTTAGCGCTACGCACTTAAAGCACTCAGAGGTGAGATTAGTTAATTCAAAAAATATTTATTAATATTTATTTGAGAGCTGTAAAATTGAGTTGAGCTGTAAATTGAGTTGTTGAGTTGTAAAATGATGAGGATTCGCATTTTTTTTATGTCAGTGATTTTAAAATTTAAAACAATGAATTAAAAACTTAAGTTTTTATTGAATTCAAAACAACTTTTCACACTTAATTCGCATTAGTTTTGAATTAAAATATTATTCACCACTTCTCTTATCAAATTATCTTTGGAAAACTTTTATTTTCTTTGTTAACCCTGTGAACTCTGCCAGTTAAGATTTTGGAAGCTCAACACGTTCATTCATTTCTGTAGGAAAATGGAATAAATTTAAATTAATAATTATTGTTATATTTTGCAATAGAACATAGAACAACATAACAGTTGGCTCAAAATTTAATTTCAATTACCTGCGTCTGCATGTGAATAATAACATGAATAAAAAGGGAAAATACTTGACGTGTGACGCTACAAATTATTCTCGAGACTCAAGTTCGTATTCAACTGCACATGAAGTCTTCTGATATAAAGAAGTTAAAAATAGTTTGAGACGAAAGTATTTTGTTAATAAAAAGCATTGTCTGGAAGGAACAATAAATGCCTTCCTTTGTCGTATCTACACATCAGGCATAATTTTATTGGAATAGAACTACTATAAGGTTGAAAAACAAAACTTTCAGTAGTTTATGTAGGTCAAGTACATCATGTAGAATTTACATACTTAGACAAATTTTTAAAAGAAGATATCATAGTAATTTTAAACCGAACAAGCAGATCTCTCTGATGTCCTGGCACCTGAATTTTGAAATTTAAACAAAGAAACAAGTCTACCAATTAAAAGGTCACAGTTTGGTTTCAAATATTCCTTGAGATGTTCTTATAACTCAAAAACCAAGCCAAATTCAACAAATTTTAGTTGAATAACTTTTTGTATAAAATTAAAATTTCTATTAAAATTAAATAATTATGAAAAATCTGAAGTACCTTTGTATGAACTATAAGTCCTACTGGCCGACTAACTTGCATCGTTATAGTTACATACTGTTTAATGCTGAATTAGAACACTTAACGCACGAATACCTTGTTTGTTTAATTTCAATTTATTTATAAAAGATATTTAACTACCTCTAAATCTTTCTAACACAATTTTGTTTCCTTTATTTTTTGCTTACCGCATTCCAATGCAATATCCTTGACATTCATTATAAAAAAAAAAACTTTATTGCTGGTTAAACCTTGAAATATTCCCCTCATGGTTACCTGACGTGGATATGACACACCACAACAAACATAAACACACACATTAATCCGCATCTGGTGCTTTTGTGGGATATGCGGATGAACACACGTACTTTTGGTGCTGTGACCTGATAAACGTAATCGCATCCTTATACCCTGGCTCATATGGCTCCTCGCATATGGCATTGCATCATTTTTATTGTCGATGGATATGTCATCATCATTCGGGGTGCATCATGACTATACACGATGGAATATATGTATATAAATGCCATGCAATAAAATACCTCACTCACTCATCTTATGCGGAATAAAAAGGATTGGACGTTGCAAATAAAATTCGTTCAACTGCGGGACGCTGGCGTCTATGAGTGTCAGGTATCAACTCATCCGCCCACATCGATATTTCTTCACTTGGATGTAGTCGGTAAGTTGTTATGGATTTTACATTACAATTTATTTTTGATTATTTGAGATTACATATAAGTATCGTTTTATTACAATTACTTATCTACATATATGCATATTAATTTTTAATATAGATATGTACAGTTAATTGCAGATGAGTAAATGAGCCATTTTCGTGTTGTTGAAAATTGAGCTATAAGTATGTTTGTGTTTCGAACTTTTTATTTTTTACCTTAAGAGATTAATTATAAGGGTGTTTTTTTGGACGTGTGGTTTTCAAGAAGAAATAAAATGCATATAATTTAATGTCACGGCCAAGAATTTAGCTTTTTTATAAAGATAAGGGTTATGATTTTGGCCAAGTGGCCACCGCAGATGGCTCTAATAAATTCCAGCCTATAGGTCCGGTTTTCGACCACCTTTTGCAGCAATTGCAGCCGTATGTCAGCAATAACGCGGCGAATATTCTCTGCCAAGGCGTCAATCGTCTCGGGATTATCTGCATAGACAAGCGACTTCACATAACCCCACAAAAAATAGTCCAGCGGTGTTAAATCGCACGATCTTCGAGGCCACGCCACAGGCCCACGACGAGAGATAATGCGCTCACCAAGAGTTTCCATCTTGTTGGAACCAAAGGTCGTCTACATTAACATCCTCCAATTCAGGCACGAAAAAGTCGTTAATCATGGCTCTATAGCGTTACCCATTGACTGTTACATTATGGCCGGCTTCATTTTTCAAGAAATATGAACCAATGATTCCCTCTGCCCATAGAGCACACCAAACAGTGACATTTTGAGGATGTAACGGCGTCTCAACAATGGCTGTGGATTATCTAGACTCCAAATGCTTTAGATTTGCTTATTGGTATAGCCATTCAACCAAAAATGAGGTTCTGAAAAAAAATTTCTTGTGAAAATCGGGATCAACATTTTGCACAATTTGCATGCGTTGTTTAGGAGACAGTCTATTAATTATGAAATTGAAAACCAAATTGAGCGGAAATCAAGTGACAGTTGTCAATAAGACCAACTAAGAAAAAAGTATTGCCAGATTGAAAACCACACGTCCAAAAAAACACCCTTTAGTAAAGTTTGTGAGCTATCTGACATTTTATGGACAAGACAACTTTAAAAGCTGTTATGGCTTGAATAAAAACTAAGCGGGTGTTCATTCTTAAAATAAACATCAGTTATCGGATGTTAATTTACAGAAAAAGATTTTTTAGGGACGCTTTTTATTCTTGAGACGGCAGAGATGGATCCACAGGCCAACACAGCGGCGAATTTTGTACACTTTTTATTTTGAACAACATGATTTTCTTACAACCTTGAATTTTGTTCTACATCAAACCAGGTGTTGGCCCTATAAGGTATATAAACAACAGTGGAGAGCTTTTGGTATTTAAAACAAATCTAACCACAAAATTTCTATCACATACATAGGTGACGTGAATAAGTATAGACTATTATATGTGTGTGAGTCTTTTCTACAAATTTTTGAACTCACATCGTCTGAAGACAATTTAAATACTTTCATTAAGAATAATTAGATTCATAAAAAAAAAGCAACAACGTTTGGAAAATATTAAAATGAATATATTTAAAATAACACGCATACGCCCCAGTGCACATACATAATGAAAGCCACCCGCTACGCAGCATTATGGCGGCTACAATGAATTAACGTTTCTAAATGCGCGGCTGCTTCTGTGAAAATTTGCTGAAAAGACTCGTTGTTTTTTTTTTCTCACTCTTAAAACACACCTCTCTCTCTCGCTCCATGTATCATGGGTTGGCTATAACAATAACATAAATGCTTTTGGCACAGTAGGCACCAAAAGAAAACACCTCGACCTATCTGAACCTGACCTGATCTGTATATATGTATATCATCCCGATGTCAGAAACAAAATACAATATGAAAAAAAAGTGCGAGTGTATGGCCTAAATGTATTTAAGTTTTAATGAGTATCATACATAGAATTCTTTCCGTCAGCAAAGCGGTTACTTTTTTTTGGCAACCACGCGCTCATAACCACATAGTCCTTCCGCCCTTACCTCATCCTCGCATGCAACATCAACGGATGCCATTTTTTTTTTGTGATTTTTTTTGTTGCTTTGGGTTTGCTAAACAATGGGATAGATCCACCGGATAACAATTTGCATTTCTATATACGCAATGCACAACACAAAACACACACACTTCTCATACTCCTGCGAGAAAACGTTGGAGAGTATTATATTGTCCGCCACAATTTGTTGTACAAATGGCTAAGGCCTCCGTTTCTGTGCTTGAAAGGCAGGTTGGTATATTTATGTATACCTATAGGAAGAGGTGTTGTATTCGTGTTTCGAGCCCTGGCCTCAGAGAGCTCAGTGTTTGTTTAAAATTTAATTTCATTGCGAATGCGAACATTTGAATGAAGTTCGTGATTTATTTAAATGCAAATATTTAGCATGACACTGCTTTGTTGAGTTACATATATCTATATATACTTGTGACTGCATGTATGAGCAAAATTGGTATTTGTGAACAGTATCTGTGACATGTCATCAAAGAGGAATGTCATAGCTGACATACATACATAGGTATGTGCGGGGCCGGCCATTGTATAGTTAACTGAAAAGTAAGCAAATAAAATTAACTTATTTGCTGTTTATCTTGTGACACACGGGCATCATAAATCCAGATAAACGTTGGTAAATCACGTTACATATCTTAAAGCAATCAATATGTTATTTGCCTGTGTGAGATGAGAAAATCAATTTAATACATGTCATGATTCAAAGACAATTTATGTGGAGGAAAATAACAATAACGCCGGAAGTAATCATAAAATACGTAACCAATATCTTTTAAAGCGTTTCATAAAATGGTTATATTAGAAGAGATGATTTATTGCGAAAAAAAAACATATTTGTATGACAAAACTGAGAGGATATTCTTTGTATGGCTCAATGGAAATTGAGTAAAATTAAATCTCATATGATGGCAGTAAATCTTGATACACTTAATATGTATGTATAGGTACCTATATGTATAAAACAAAGTCACTTTCGTTACTTAAGAACGGCTGAACCAAATTTAATGATCTCTAATTTGTTGCATTCTTCTCCACCCCGAATAGCAGAATAACTAAAGGGTGTTTTTTTTAGACGTGTGGTTTTCATTCTGGCAATACTTTTTTCGCAGTTGATTTTTTTGACAGTTGTCACTTGATTTATGCTCAATTTGGTTTGCCATTTAATAATTAATAGATTTACTCCTGAACAACGTTTGCAAATCGTGCAAATGTATTACCAAAATAAAGGTTTTGTTCGAGCGACGCATCACGCGCTGCATCCAATACTCGGTTGACATAATCGCAAAATCACATAAATTCGAGCAACCATGGATCGGTTCCTCACCACGTTTACTCTAGTGGATAATGCACATCCTCAGAGATGCCGTACAGTGCGCACCGAAGACGCTATTGCTGCTGTGGAGCATAGTATCGAAGAAGACCCGATTGAGTCCATCCGCCATCGCGCGCAACAATTATAGCTGCCAAAAATTGATCCTCTCGGCTGGAATTTATTCGAGCCAGCCGCGGCGGTCACTTGCCCGAAATCATTTTTAAAACATAATGGCAAACCCTTATCTTTATAACAAAGGTAAATTCTTGGCCATAACATTAAATGATATGCGTTTTATTTCTTCTTGAAAACCAGAAGTCTAAAAAGAACACCCTTTAGTTATTCTGCTATTTTGGGTGGAGATAGGGATCCAACAAATTAGAGATCATTAAAATTGGTTCAGCCGTTCTTGAGTGTAACTAAACTGACTTTTTTTGGGTTTTCCAATAAGAGGTGTTATTTTGATATTCAAAGAAAAATGGCAGTTTTTGAGATAAATGATCGGATGTTTATTTCATCATAAAGAAGAAAGTATGCCGTTAATAATGGAATACAACATCAGCCAAATGGCCGCCACGACCACGCTTACAGGACCATATCCTTTTCATGAAATTTTCCATAACCAAATCGCAAAGTGGCTGCCCTATGTCCTCGATAGCCTCACGAATTCCATCTTTGAGGTCTTGAATCGACGCTGGGCTGTTGGCGTAGACCTTATCTTTCACATGGCCCCAAAGGAAGAAGTTGCAAGGTGTTAAATCACAAGATCTCGGTGGCCAATTGTGATCACCTCTTCGAGAGATAACACGGTCCGGAAGCTTTTCCCGTAAAAATCGATGGTTTCATTGCTTGTGTGGCACGTAGCGCCGTCTTGTTGAAAGTAAACGTTGTCCAGATCAATACCATCCAATTCCGGCCATTAAAAATCATTAATCATCTCTCGATAGCGCAATCCATTCACCGTAACTGTTGCTCCAGCCTCATTTTCGAAAAAGTAAGGTCCAATGACCCCGCCGGACCATAAACCACACCAAACAGTCACGCGTTGAGGATGGAGAGGCTTTTCAACAATAACTCTTGGGTTTTCCGAGCCCCAGATGCGACAGTTTTGCTTGTTGACGTAGCCTCCGAGGTGGAAATGGGCCTCATCAGTCAAGATGATTTTTCGATGAAATTCCGGATCATTTTCATGCATTTCAAGGACCCAATCAGCAAAGACATGACGTTGTTGATGATCAGCCGGCTTGAGTTCTTGTGTTAACTGAACTTTATAAGCCTTAAGACCCAAGTCTTTATGCAAAATACGGTGTAATGACGTTTGTGGAATGCCTAATTCCAAAGAACGACGAGGAATGGACAAACCTGGGTTTTCTTCAACAATTTGGGCTACAACAGCAATATTCTCAGTTGTTCTTGAGCGACGTGCACGGGTTTTATTTTTCACATCACTAACTTGTCTTAACAGCTCGAATTTGTCCACCAATTTCTGTATTGCGGTCCGACAAGGTGCTTCACGACGACCCAAAAATGTTTTAGTTTTACGAACCGTCTCTGCCAAATTTTCACCATTTTTATTGTGAATTTTAATAATTTCAATGCGTTGTTGAAGTTCCATTTTTATTAATGGCGTAGTTTCTTCTTGTCAAATGTCAAAAAATGATAGCTTCAAAAGTGACAGCTACCGAAATAGCGGGCTATTCAAAATAACACCTCTTATTGGAAAAACCTTTATATGCATACATATGTGTATTAAGATTTTTTTCGAAGCAAAACTCTATAATTTTTCTGGGATTTTTCTCATTGTTAAATAGGTTGGCACTAAGAAATTATTATTTTCCACATAGCTAGCTAGCTACTTATTTACCAAAATATAAATAAACAAAGAAGAACGTTGCAATAAAGCTTTACAAAACTTTTTTTAGCTGTTTTTAATTTTCTCAAAAATTAGAATAATATCTGGTTTTAAGTGTTTGACTTAAAATTATTAGGAGCATTCAATATCAAAAAAATAATATTTAACGTCGTAAGATTTAAAAAAAAAAAAAATTGAATACAATTTTTTTAAATTTTTTTTTTTTTCAAATATTTAGTTTGAAAATTAATTTTTTCAGAAACTATAAACTAGAACTATTTTATTTACAATTTTAAATGTTGCTATTATTTTTTAATGATACTTTTTTTCTTTTTGGAGTTGATTTTAAGAAAATTGTAGAAAATAGACGTCTTCGTTCCATACGTTTTTTTCTTGGCTGAAAGCCAGGCTAAGATGCGTAATAGCGTTCGGCGCATCTTATCCAAAACACCCTGTATACTTAAGAATAATTTCTTTGACAGAAAAACTGATTGATATAAATTCCTGTTCAATATTTAAATCCCTGAAAAAAAAAACACATATGCCGTTGTAATTCTAATATTAAATCCAATGCCGAAAGTCCTTTAGCCACTTAAATTAATTGGTATATCACAGAGAAATGTGGTATTTGACATAAAAGGTAGCTAGCTAGTCCCAAAATAAAAATACAAAATTAATCCATTTTTCTTTGACATTTGATATTTCGATGGCTTTTCAATTTCTTTAAAAAATAAAATAATTCACTCCAGTGATTTTCCTTCTTGCAATAAACGTATATGGTTGGAGTTTAATTAAAAGTAAACCATTTAACTTAATAAGTCCTTCTCAATTCACATGAGATAATTCTACAGTAATTGCGTTACTACGACTACCTGTTTTCGTTTTCTCTCCTTCTGTGCGAAAAAAGAAATATTTATCGCATGAATTATTTCTCATTTAAATTATAAATAATCGACCTTGGCAACCTATATCGCCATCATCATCATCCTTGTCGTTTAGAAAGCATTAATCTAATATTACCAACCATTTGTAAAGAATTTAGAATACTCAATGAGGTAGGTATATGAAGAAGTAAAACCAGTGGCAAATCTTTCTCTCTTAGAGCAATGACAAATGGGTTCTTTATTGAGAATGATTGAATATGAGAAGAACCTCAAGGGTGACAAAAGGGAAGCCTTTCTGCTTCACAGTTTTTGTATTATATCATTTTCAATAAGATGTCTGGAAAGTGGCTCACCAAGACTTTGCCTCAGATGTGACTTAATGTGGTTATGTTTCTTGATGAAAGGGACTATAAAAAATTAAAAAAAAAAAAAAAAAATTAAGGAGTCTTATAGCTGGGCTTAATAATGCTTCTTTGAGTTTCAATGAAATCATCTTTAAATTTCTCGGCAATATTGTTGAAAATTAAATGGATTTGTATCGGGTGTTTTTTTTTTTTTTTTGTGGGGCCGAGAAATTTGAATTTAAATCATGAAATTGGCAGACAATTTTATGGCATTATTTTTTAATTTTTCATTTTGTGGCTGTCGGGTACAATTGTACATGGCGTAATCTGGAGGCCCAATTTTCGCACACTCTTCGCAGTTAATCCGAATGTTGGTGCTCAATTATTTATGGTTTATTGGTGTAGTCATCATGCAAACCTTACATACATATATCCAGGGAAAATAATGACAAATGGCATACGAATAAGATGGCTAGATAACAGGTCCATTTAGTGAAATTAATCTTTCGTCAAATGTTTCTGTGAGTAAATTAATTGTATCGTGAGCTTGTGATATCTGGTTCCATCGTCGGCGTGCGTCATGCTGAAACCAAATCTCGACAACATTAATGCTTTCCAATTAATAAAGTTAATAATCTTGTCTTTGCACCGTTCACCATTGACTGTAACTTTTTGACCATAATCATTTTTGAAGACATAATGTCCATATGAATGATTCAACCCACACATAAGGGCCCGACTCATAGAACCCGTTGAATGCGTTGCGGCAACGAATCCGTTGAAGTTGGTGGATATGGGTGCGACGCAATAAATACCTTCTTTTCGTTTGATTGCTTAATTTCATTAATAAAGTTAACAATTAAATGTATAAACAATTATAGTTTATTATTTTATTTTTTTTTTATTTTATTTTATTTTATTTTATTTTATTTTATTTTATTTTATTTTATTTTATTTTATTTTATTTTATTTTATTTTATTTTATTTTATTTTATTTTATTTTATTTTATTTTATTTTATTTTATTTTATTTTATTTTATTTTATTTTATATAAACTATTTTTTCGTTGCATCTAGCCCATGCATCTGGCCCAGGAGCTGCTTCTTATAACAACGTGTGCATTTAATAGAGCTGTCAGTGGCATACGTTGGCACAACGCATACAACTGATTTTATGGGTCCCACCAAACGAAGTTTCTTGAATTGTTGAACCATATTTTTTCAAAATAAATTTAAAACACTGCAAATTCTGCTCAGGCATGAGTCTATTCATGATGATGTCAAAACAAATTTATCTCAAAACAACCGAGTACTGTCAAATCGGCTGTCAGAGAAAACAGTATTGCCAATTTAACTTTTTCTGTGTGTAAGAAAAAATCCTTTATAAAGGGTGTTTTTCTTAAACGTGTGGTTTTCAAGAAGAAATAAAATGCATATAATTAAATGTCATGGCCAAGAATTAAGCTTTATTATAAAGAAAAGGGTTTGTTATTATCTTCTAAAATGATTTCTCAGAGAGGCCCAATTTTCGACAGCTCCAATTGTTGCGCGCGATGGTGGATGGACTCATTCGGGTCTTCTTCGATACTATGCTCCACAGCAGCAATAGCGTCTTCGGTGAGCACTGTACGGCGCATTATCCAAAAAATAGACATTTTCAAAGAAAATATCATTGAATCAGTAAGTAAAAGTTGAAAACCCGATATCGCGGATAAAATTTTGGCCCCTTTTTTTTGAAAAAAAAAAACATAATCAAATGTGGTAGGCTTTCAACCCCGAAAATAGTCCCCCTCTACACTTACAAAAAAAATATTGCCCTGTACAAAGAACAAGCTTCGGCCTAAAATCCTGTATAACTTCAATAGACTGGAAAAAATCCAAAGTGGAGTGTGTTTGGATTTTTTATTTTCAACCATCTGCTGACATACAAGACACTAAACTCTTAACCTAAAACTTAAATCACCTTTTTATAGGGGCGTTTATCAATCTATTAAAAAAAATCTTCTTCAACTATCTTCGTCATCATAGACACTAATGTGTCCGTCCGTATGTCCTGTCCTTCCTGCAACACAAAACATTCTCCACTCTGTCCAATACTCTGATGCATCGTTCAATTCCCGACCTCATGCAACATAGGGACTGGGGCAGAGACTGATGTTTTAGAATACCTATTATGGTCTCACCCAAATCGATGCCGCCTTCAAAGGATGATAGCTTTATGCAAAATACAATATCGAAATCATGTAGCACAGTCGGTTTCTATCCATGACAACAACAAAAAAAAAAAAACCTGCCATTTTATGTGTCCCCACCAGACTATAGATTGCCAGACAATTTGCGCCTAACATCCAACATAAGACCCGGCCGAGAAGTGCATGGTAATAATTTTATTTTTTCTATGTGAAAAGGACATTACGAATTTGCAATTTTCGATCGTCGCAATACCCCGCCTCCAGGGAAGTGCTATTCCAAACAAATGTTTCTATGGCCATTGAGTGCCATCAAGAGAAATTTTCAATGTTTTTTTGCAATTTTATTTGATTTCCTAAAACTATATCAAACTTACTGCATAGCTTGCAGGAAGCTATTGAAATATAAATAAAAAAAAAAAAAAAAACGAAAAGAGTTTTACTCGCATGTTTATTGCATCAATGACATTGTTTTTTTTTTTTTTTTGCAATATCTAGTTTGGTGATGTGGAAGGAAATAAATTGTTATAACAAAAATCTAGAAAAATATGCAGAAAAAAGAGAATTTTTCGATTGATGGAAGTTTGTGATGACTCTATATGTATTGTGTGTTGTTTTGGTCAACTGACTGCAGTTCTATTAGATGTTTTTCATTTTTTTATATTTTTAGAAAAACTGACCTAGTGCCAATTTGTAAATAGGTTTTTCTTTGTGAATAAAAAAAAACTTAAATGTTAAGTAAATTGATGCACAAACGGTATAGACACTTGAATTCTAGAGTACTCTAGTGTCCACAGGGTTTTGTTTTGTTTTTAACACAGCATATATAGTACCTCAAATGAAAATTAGGTTTCAATCCTTTTGGAAGGTTGTTGGGGCAGCAAACGAGATAGGGAGAGGGCTTTCTCGACTAGGGCAGCTCATTATGGTTACAGGTCATCATCATCATCGTCGGCTCGACAACCGGGGTCCGGTCCTGGCCTCCTTCAACAAGTCTCTCCACCCATCCCGGTCTCGAGCCGCCGCCATCCAGTTGCGCGGTTACAGGTGGCATTGTATAAATTTCGAACATGAATCAAATGTTGCGTCTACACTTTACGGTTCAAGTCGGACTGAACTGCACATATTTAAACTTAACCACACACTTATTCCACGAAATGTTCGTAGCTCAAGCTTATAAGAATCGAGGTTTATCAAGATAGCGACGCCACAAGTTCCATAAAAACCAAAGAGGTTCCACAAGCCTTATTGGTCATAGAGGAGTGGGCTAGCCCTTTAATTTGCTGATACTATATTTTTCCTTGTGCATTCATTTTTCAGTGTTGTAGGATTTTTTGATTCGGTTGAGATACATTTCTAAGTCAAATCATGAATCACTTGAACTATTATTTCAGAAAAAATTATGTCCTAGTTAGATCCTTATTCCTGCCTCATTAGATTTTTGAATTTCTTTGGTGGTGACGCTATCTTGTCGTCAAGTTATCACTGCCGCAAGTTTTAGGGGAATAAGGTGCTCAGTCAAAATCGCAGTACTTAATTTTACCACTTAATTAGTTCCTCATTCCTGTATCTTTATATTTTTGGATATCGTTTGTGGCAGCGCCATCTTTTAGCACCTTAAGAAATGGTTTATCTGGCTCTCTGTTCTAGGAGCTACATACAGTGTGTTTTTTTGTTGACGGGTGGTTTTCAATCTGGCAATACTTTTTTTGAAGTTGGTCTTTTCGACAGTTGTCACTTGATTTATGCTCAGTTTAGTTTGCCATTTTATAATAAATAGACTTACTCCTGAACAACGCTTCCAAATTGTGGCCAAATGGGCCCAAAATAAGATTGCCGTGTATCCTAATTTTCATAAGCGTATTTTGTTAAGCGATGAAGCTCACTTTTGCTTGAATGGATACGTCAGTAAACAATACTGCCGTATCTGGAGTGATGACAATCGTCAAGTATATGTTGAGACACCAAACTCTAATCTTGATAATTTAGTTAAATTCTTGGCCATAACATTAAATTATATGCGTTTTATTTCTTCTTGAAAGCCACACATCTAAAAAAAAACTCCATTTATATACAATCGTACTCAAAAGGCTCTGCTCTGTGTGTTTGCCACTATCTCTCTATCTTTCTATCGCTTACGGTTTTGGAAATAATTAAAGAAAAGGTAGGGAACAGAGTTCTATCTACTCATATTCCATTCGATCAGCAATTTTCAGCTGAACCAAGCATCCTAGCGAGTTAAAAAAGAAACAGCCTCAATTCTGAAAGTGCTAACTTTTCAAAAATGTATCGCAATATAAAAAAAAATTGAAAATCCTATTTTTTTGAGTTAAAAAAATGAATTTTTTCCACATTTTGTACTTCTAACTTCACAAAGTTCTATCTAGCTAGGTTTGCAAAGTGAAAATTGAAAAGTGTTTGGTGAAATAGGCCCTAGGGCTTAATTTTCTGAAGTGAAAGTGGCATTTTTTTTTTTGTGAATTGCTAGGAAACTATTATTTTTTCGAAACAAAATTGTAGCGAACAAATTTAAACTCTCAGTTATTTTGGAGAAATTTCAAGTTAAAAATTGTAGATTATAAAATTATATTATAAAAGAGAGAGTATAATGTCTTCTTTCGCACAAGTAATACGTCCGCGTACGCACCCAGTACTTAATACTACGCTAATGGTAAAAAAAATTAACAGTAATCTTAACAAAGGATACTGTAGCAATTTCACAAAACATTGAATTTGTTTGCTAAAAAGGTGTTTCGACAAAAAAAAAATAG
Source organism: Leucozona laternaria (assembly GCA_932273885.2). NCBI lineage: Eukaryota > Metazoa > Arthropoda > Insecta > Diptera > Syrphidae > Leucozona > Leucozona laternaria. The sequence continues at coordinate 28,255,100 of OW026368.1, read as the reverse complement.
TAGTGCAAGAAATTAAATGGCGCTCCTCTCACCCAACAAAATTATAGGCAGACTTTCAAATTAAGGGTATTTTGTTGGATATGCTTAGTTGCTTAAGTTCTCTAAGGAAAATCCTCCATTCCAAGTGCAAGTCTAGCTTGAATAATATACCTCAAGAGAATTAGTTGGAGTTTAGTTGAATTCTGTTTTTTTTAAGTCGATCAGGCCAACTATGGAAACGAAAACAAAATAGAACGCACGTAGTTTTTATTTGCACCATCGGTGGTCAGTAAAGTCGCATTTTTTTCTCGCTTCTATACAAAAAAAAAGGATTTTTTTCTTTTTGTTAAGAATTGAAGAATTGCATAAGCTTTTAAGATATGTACAAAATTGATTTCCCCATACTTAAATTTTTTGAAGATTGACCTTTTTCTTTAATTTTATTGAGCTTTAAATAATTGGATTGAGAAAGTCACAATTATAGTCTGTCAAAGCTCTTCAAATCCAGAAATCTCACCATAACTTCAAAACTGCTGCTGTACAGGACCATGGCTCTGCCAGTTCTCACATATGGATCCGAGACTTGGGTGCTTAGCAAAAGGCACTCAGACCTCTTAGCCGCGTTCGAGAGAAAAGTCTTAAGGAGAATTGTTGGCCCCATATGTGAGGAAGGACGATTCCGGAGACGGTACAATCATGAATTGTACGCAATCTACCTTGAAGCAGATATCGTGACAAAAATTAAGCTCGGTAGACTCCGGTGGGCAGGTCACCTAGCTCGCATGAGCGAAGAGGAACCTGCTCGGAAAGTTCTTTGTGGTACATTATATGGTAGACGACAGCGTGGTAGACCATGCTTGCGCTGGAGAGATGGCGTAGACCAGGACGCCCGGAGCCTTGGGGTGCACAACTGGATGGCGGCGGCTCGAGACCGGGATGGGTGGAGAGACTTGTTGAAGCAGGCCAGGACCGGACCCCGGTTGTCGAGCCGACAATGATGATGAAAGTCACAAGATTTCAGCTTGGTTCTACGTTTTTTTTCCTGCAGCTAGAAGATATTATTGAAAACTTTCTAATTTGTTTAAATGATTTTTATGATATTTAAAAATATTTAACGATGTTTGAACACAAAACTTAATTTTTTTTTGACACAAATATTTAGTTGAGATCTATTTGGTTATAGTAAATATTGAGTGCTTGTACCTATAGCAGTACAAACTGGACGCTCTTCCCTATGGTTTTATTTTCAGTACCACTCCAATGTTTGGGTTATAATGTACAAGTTATTCGAGTGGTTGTGAATTTAATATGCTTACGAACATGGTTATGAACAATAAATTCTGTAGTGCTGAAGATTTATGCCACGTATAGTCGGGAAATCGACTATAATCAAATGCTGGATAGTCCAGAGTCGACTGTATATTTAATTAACATTTTTCAATAATGATATTAATCCAAAAATAATAACATTTAATTGATCATAATAAATAATATATTTAATTGTTTGTACTAACTTTCTGAACCTATTTCTTTTCTCTTCCTGTTGTTTTTCTTGTTTTTTTTTTTTTTTTTTCAAACCACAAAATTCAATTCCTGCCATAGAAGCACGTGCCGAAATATCGGGACCACCAATCCGATACTTAACACCCGGATCAACGTTACGTCTGCAATGTCGTGTTGTACAAAATACTGTAGCATCAGAATATATATTTTGGTATCACGACAACCGAATGATAAATTATGACATTGACAGAGGAATAAACGTTTCAACAGAAGCAGGTAAATTAAACCAATAGAGCTTATGCCATAATGTTTTTACCATGAAATTTTGTTCATGCGAAATACCGACTTAACCTTTAAAAAAATAATTCCATTCCTATTTTTCTTCCTAAGCCTTGAGATTAATGTGTTTATAGACAAATCCCCTTCTTTCTCACGAAAAAATAAGAATAATTTTATTTCTCTCCTTCTATATGAACAAATCAATGTAATCCCTTAAACTTTTAGCTTTCAAATTACCTACTGATGATTTTTGTATTTACTGTTTTTTTCTTTTCCTTTAGATTTTCAATCATCTGAGCTGACTATTCTGAAGACCAGGCGAGAGCATTCTGGTAACTTCACCTGCGTAGCAAGCAATACCCAGCCTGCCAGTGTGCTGGTGCACATTTTTAAAGGTTGGTATATTTATTTTCTTTTATTTAGAATTTATATTATTAAAAGAATCATCTAAATTTATACATAGAAACCATAGACATTTTTTCGACAAAGTTTCACATAAAGCATTACCTTTACAATTTGTCTGACTAATTTGTCCTTGGATCAAGTGGGAGGATAAAATAGATAAATTTGGTGACATGACAGCTTGTGGAGAGCCAGGGCATTGTGACTTATTATTTGTTTGTTTGCCAGAATGAAGACACTTATTTTTTTTTTAATTTAGGCAGACGAGGCTGGGAATAGAACCCAGACCTTCGGCATGACAGTTATATGCAGGTATGGGAAAGGTGTTTAAAATAAATCACAAAACCGAGAAGTTTTTCATGTATTTTTTATTTCATCTTAAAATTAATCTTAGATAGTTTGTCTTTGTAGCAGACAAAAAAATAACGCATATTCTTAAGTGGAATTAGTTCTCTGAAGTTATGAAAATATGCTATACTACTTCTTTTGCTCGTTGAATGTAAGAATGAAGCTCGCTACAGAGACAATGTGAGAGACAGAATAAATCAGCTTTGCTTATTGGAAATTTACCCACTGGGACTGGGAGAGGTAAAGGGATTTTCAACAAAAACGCTACAAAATTAGAGCAATAGGGACAGCAAACGACGCCATATTTCTTGCCGCTCTTTTGACATTTCTCTTCAGTAAGGTTTGCCATTTTATGATGGAAAGATATACGCGCTAACAACGAGTCGAAATTATTAAAATTTACTACAGAAATTCGGAATCAGTGGCCTCAACGTTAAGAGCGCTAAAAATCGAAAATCATCTTCAGCGATGAGGCTCATTTCTGGCTGAATGGCTTCGTCAATAAACAAAATATGCGGTATTGGTCAGGCAGCAATCCACACGTACTCCATGAGTCATCATTGCATCCCGAAAAAATTACGGTTTGGTGAGGTTTATGGGCCGGCGGCGTCATTGGGCCGTACTTCTTCCGTGATGATCAAGACCGGCACGTTAATGTGAATGGTGATCGCTACAGTCCAATGATAACCGAATATTTTTGGCCCCAATTGGATGATATGGACTTGGAGGACATGTGATTCCAACAGGACGGCGCGCCACAAGCCACACAGCGAATGTCACAATCAATTTATTGGAAACCAAGTTTGGAGAACGTGTTATCTGACGAAATGGTCCAGTCGCTTGGCCGCCTCGGTCGTGCGATTTGACGCCGTTAGACTATTTCCTGTGGGGCAACGTCAAGTCTATGGTATATGCCAAGAAGCCAGCGACGATTGATGAACTTCGTACGAATATCGAAAATGAAATTGCAGCAGTATCGGCCAATTTATGCTTGAAAACCGTCGAAAATTGGGTTCAGCGTCTGGACTTCTGCAAGCGTGCCCGTGGTGACCATGCAAAAGAAATCGAATTCCATACATAATGGCATCAAACGTACTTTCACAAGAGTAAAGAATTTCGTTTATATCCAAAACCGTTTTTTTTTTATTTAAAAAAAAACTTTTGTAGCGCTCTTATTGAAAAACCCGATATTACAAAAATTGCACTGAATTCATAATTTTAAGTTGGCTCCCACTAAGAAGGGATTTTTTTCAAATTCCAATTTAAGGTAGGCACCTAGAGTAGGATAAGTTTTAGCTGAGTGTGGGTTGAAAAACTACATTTTCGACCGAAATTGGGTGAGTGCTGTTTCTTTTTTGCAGTCAGTAGTTAAAAAAAAAATGTATTTGAATTTTTTAATATAGCACGATTTGTGCGCCACCCATATGTATATTGAACGAAATCTTACAAAATGCCCTCAAATCTTACGAGGGCAGCCAATCGGTACGGAGTGGTTAATATACCCTCTGAAGCTTCTTCTTCATTAACTCCTTGTCACATTGCGTAAACGAGTTATATTTTGATACAAAATTCACAGTAGGTAATCATCTTTCTTAGATCTTCTTCAAAGGGGGATTTGGCATTTTTGGGATAAACCTTACAGTAACACTATTTTTGAAAAAAAAAACTTGAGTCTGAATTCCTTATCCTAGCAGATTAACTTATCATTAAAGCCCATTTGCTGAAACGGAACTTAATTATTTAAGTTGAGCTTAAAAGCTTAAGTGACAGTTTTCGCAGAGGAAAAAGTAACACTTATATCTCAACAACCTAGGTATACATATGCATACTTAAAAGAACATTATTTAATTAATCATTTAATTTTCATGTTAGTTATTCAACTATATAATATGTGGTCAAAAGAAACCCTCGACAAAGGGCTTTTTAATCGTTAAATTAAAAGTTAAGGTTTTCTATAGCGTGTGGTTTTTTGTGGGCGTCATTTATGGGGTCTGCTCACTTTAACCCTGGGTGTAAAAATTTTTTTACAGAAATGTCCCATAGCTCATACAAGTGGCTGTTGTGGTACAGCACGGTGGTTTGATGCAATAAATTTACACCATAATGGTGGTAATCCAAGGCACAGACTTGTAATTTTCATAAAATTCTTTTAACGTATGGAGTGTAATTATTTCCGGTTAATTCTTTCCCCATAGCAGGCTGGTGCTGGTTTTACTTTATGTTAGAAGTTGATCTGGTAGAGGGGTTTAAAAAAAAAAATTGTGTGAGTGCCGGGACTGACGGTTAATATGTGTAAACATCAACGTGCGCGGATCCAAAACGGACTTGTTTTTGCTTGAAGTGGATCTTAAGATTTTTCTCACTGAACGCACCCATCCTAGTATGCAGATCGTAACGTTGCACACCGTAACGTTGCACACCGTAACGTTGCACACAAACGTTCACTTTTTTTTTTTATGTGTAAACATCTATGCTGGCGGTAGAGTGAAAAAAAAAACGTGAACGTTCGTCACTCTACCACCAGCATAGATGTTTACACATTAAAAAATATATGTATTTTTACTTTCTTTTTATTCTACGTGGCAAGTATTGGTTTCGTACAGAAAAAAAAGTCCAGGTTTGCAATAGTACTTAACATCGAGCTAGAGTTTAAACGATTGGATGCATTTGCAAGTTTCATATTTGGAACAGAAAACTTTAGTTTTCGCTGATCTGGATTTTGTTTAAATCTTGATTTTGATGTTGTTTTAATAAAACTGCAGTTAAATTTTTTTTTTTGGTTAAAACTTCAAAAATACAAACATAGTTTTAAGAATTGTAGCATGAATTGACAAACCTAACTTTTTTGGATTACCATGTGTTTTACTCATTAATGCCTTGAAGGACTTCGTGTGAGTTAAATAACACGACGCGTATACATATGGAGGTATTATTATTTTCTAAAAATTTAATTTTTGTATTTATAACTATAACAAAAATAGGCCAAACTTCAAAAAAATTGTGACAAAGGTGAATTTTGTTTCGTGAATTTGTGTTTCTGGAGAATTTTCTAAAATATTATATCTTTTGACGAGTGCGCTTAAATTGTTAAGAAAGAGTGGAAAAAGTGGGTAAAGTTCAGTTGTTTGTACATATTATATCTTTCCCGAAAAATTTAGGTATTTTTATTGAAAAATTTTTAAAATAAAAAATTTGGCTTATGCGATTCAACTCAAAAAATATTATGCGACATTTAATTTTTTCGAAAGAGCAATAGATTTGAGCAAATCTTAAAATTCAACTTGTTTTTTTTTTTTTTTTTTTTGGTTATAAAAGGTGGACTAATCCTCGTTGTAAAATTGTGAAAAATTATGTTTCTCGAAGTGAAGGACTAAAAAGTAGCTTAAACGTTTGAGAGGGTAGTCTATTCGACAATTTTCTGAAAAATAGAATACAAATCAGTATAAAAACAACGGCAACACTAACAATATCATGCTATACATTCTGTTAAGCAAGAAATATATTCTTGAATTTTATGTTTTAGAATAAAATAATTAATTGTAAAACTCAAAATTTTGAAAAAAAAAATGAAAAAATTATGTTCAAAATTTAACATCAATAAGTACTATTTTTTTAAATATTTGATGCTCTTATTATTTTTTTGTTAAACACCAAAAAACCAGATTCTAGTTGTTTTCTAGTTTTGGAGAAAATTGACCACCTCCCGCCCAAGCCTTTAGTCCTATCTTATGCAAAACTCTCAACTTTTTCAATTTCAGTTGTTTGTTTTAATGTACCTATACGTTTTCCACATTAAACTTAATCGTTGTAAGGTACCTACTGATGAGCGCATTGAGGCACGTTTTCTCAAAATCTATTGCTTTTGCAATGTATCAATCTCTATGTAGAATAAGCCACAATTTGTAAAATTTCTATAAAAAAAATTCCAATAGTTTTAAAGTAATTTCCAAAAAATAAAATTGTCAACCCCTTCAACCTACACATTCAAAAGCCTTGGTTAAAATTCGGCCTACTTTTTTAAGAAATGCTTAAAGGTTAACAAAAATAAAGTATCTAGCTCTATACCGAAAATCAAGTTCGTCGGAATTTTTCAAAGTTACAGTCTTAATTTCCTGAATTAATTATATTCATTTAACCTGCTGGTACTCTGTGAACTTGCGAACGAAACTCTTTAGTTGAACCATTTCTCAGAATAAAATTATAAATATTTCAGTTATTTTTTTAAAATTAATGGATAATGTGAAAATCGGTACAAAAATACGGTATAACAATCAATATTTGTGTAGTTATTCCCAATTTTCCAAGTACTGACTGCATTTCGAAGAAATCATCAAAGCCACTTTCTAGCCTTCAACCAACCCTGAATTAAGTTCCTCCGCTCTGTTGATTTGTATACAATCCAATACACTGCTCTTTCACTTTCAGTCAAAGTCAGCTGCTTCATAATGTACATATACTGGGTGTTCAGTAAATACCAGTGAATAATGGGTAACCTAGCGCCCGGTTATAACAAGCATTAAGACCTTTGAAAAAAAAAAAAACAAAATATAGGTACATATATTTTTTACAAATAAATATTTTACCATTTTTGTATTGTATAATTTAAAAAAAAAAAAAAAATATAAAAAATAAGTGCAGCAATAAGTTTTTTGGAATTCTTTAAAATCAAATTTAAAAAACTGTATTTTATTTTACAGTTATCTTAGAATATTTTGAAAATGCAAAAAGTATAAGAATCATTAATTCGTTGTCGTAGTGTTCGTAGGTATTTTAGAAGACTTGTACCTTTTTGGAAAAAAAACCATCATGGCATAGAAGATAGATAGGAAATATTTCTGTTGGTCTTAAAGCCTGATGTAACCACCGGTTGCAAGGTTATTTATTATTTGATATACAACCTTAAAACAAACAAAATTTCGCCAATAGCTGACCTTCAAAGTTTCCCTTTTTTCATCGTTATAATCAAAATCAACTGATACAAAATAATTATATATGTATATATCAAGTTTCAAATATGAATATTTCCATTAGCATTCCACTATAAACACATTTCTATGTGACATAATACCAAAATCAAAAACTAACCGATCAAATTAATTTCCGTTTATTACAACCGTTGCGAAACAATTTCTATTACATTCATCAATCAATCGCTATACTAATCAATGCCATTAGCAGCCGTATCTCTGCAATCCAAATGCATAACCATTATTTGGTATTCATTTAACCATTTTTATTCTATCTTCTGTATTCTGTCCCATCCGCTAGCCACCATTTTAGGCTCTATTTCTCTCTCTATCTCTCTCTCTCTCTCTCTCATTCTAATTTGAAAATCAATTCATTTTATATTCTAATGATTTTATTTTGATTTTATTCTTACAGGTGATAACCCAGCGGCGATGTACCATGGTCATGTCGGATCGTCGACAAAGTCATATCAAACACATCTTCATAGTATAATGGCAATCATTTCGATTGGCTATAGTATATTCCTGGCATATATGCATCTGGAGGTTGTGTAATTGTATAAATCCCACAGTCACACACATACACTATCACAACTAACAGTCGAGTGGAGAAGAAAAACAACAGACAAACAAAATATAGAATAATTTATTCTTTTGTATAATATTAAATAGAGAATCGAAAAATAGTTTAATATTCATAAAATATTAATAAGGGTATAATATTAACTTTAAGGATCAAAACTCAACTTTGTTTCATAGATTTCTTCTTTCTAATACTAAAAATAGGTGGGGTTCTAGATAATAAGAACAAATTTATCTGGTATTGATAATAGATTTGAAAAAAAAATTAAAAAAAAAAATAGATCTAAAATGTTGTTATAAGACTGCATTAGTACAAGGTGATACAAATTTTTTGTATTGTTTTAAAGACATAATAATATCAAATTTTTCTTAATAAAAACATTTTTATTTTGTTAACTATCGATTTTAGTTTTTGGAACTTATAGTTTTTTCTTTCACGCCTGAATTGAAAAGAGTGAGAATAAATACAATTCTTAAAATTTGAAAATAATGGGACACTCTGAAGAAAGTGAAATTTTAAGAAGACTTAAAGCCCGCAAACAAACTAACAAATTTATTGTAATTCAAATATTTTTTACAAGTAACGTTTCAAAAAAATTCAATTAAATTAAAAAGTAAATCAAAAGTACAGAATATTTATTTACAATATAAAACCATTTATATCCTTTTACATGTTCAATTTTTATTTTTTTCATTTTTCTATAAAAGTACAAATTTTTATGAATTAATTTTACATTCACCTGTACATTGCATTAATGTAAATGTATATTTTAAAAATAAAATAAACGTACTATATAATAAAACACAGTAACCAAAATTTTTGTCAGTTAATTGGGAATAACCAGAAAAGGTAATTAAAAAAAAAAAAAAAATAAAGCATTTAAAACTAAACTAAATTGTAAATTTGTTTCATTGTAAATAGGTAAAGTTAACAATTATTAAATTTGTGTTATTTATCAATATAATATGTAATATGAAGTACATTAAAAATAAAAGTTAATAATTTTTGTATTTATTAATGTAACTAGAAGATCAAAAAAATTTATACGAATTAAAGTTTTATTTATATTGTTAAGTTTTGTATGTAATCAAACAAAAAAAAATAATAACAATAAAATCAAAATAATACCAAATGAAATAAACAACATCGTTTGCCCAAAATCTTAAAATATCTATCTGATAGCTAAAATAACAATCATAATTAAAACAAAAAAAAAATATTAAGGCATTAAAAGAAGAGAATTTTTTTTTGTAAGAACAACCATACCATTAATTTTAATCAAACTGTAAAATAAATGAAAATTACTTGACTACCAATAAAAACAAACTAAATCAAATCTAATTGAATCAAAATAATTTTTATTTAGCAGAAAAATCAAGGCGAACGTAAATTTAAAAATATAAATTTTTTAACTGTTTGTGTTGATTTTTGGTTTGTTAAAATATTTTATGTAAATATTTTTATACAATATTATAATGAAATAGTCAAAGAAAAAATAGTTTATTATATAAATCATAATTATAAGAAAGAAACAAAATAAAATTATGAGAAGAAAAATCAAAAAGAAAGTGTTTTTTTTTGTTGTTTATATCGGGTTTTTTCAATAAGAGCGCTACAAAAGTTTTTTTAAATAAAACAAAAACGGTTTTGGATATCAATGAAATTCTTTATTATTAAGAAATTAAATTTAATGCCATTATGTATGAAAATCGATTTATTTTGCATGGTCACCACGGGCACGCTTGCAGAAGTCCAGACGCTGAACCCAATTTTCGACGGTTTTCAAACATAAATCGGCCGATGCTGCTTCAATTTTACGTTCGATATTCGTACGAAGTTCATCAATCGTCGCTGGCTTCTTGGCATATACCAAAGACTTGACGTAGCCCCACGGGAAATAGTCTACCGGACTGGACCATTTCGTGAGACAACACGTTCTCCAAACTTGGTTTCCAATAAATTGATTGTGACATTCGCTGTGTGGCTTGTGGCGCCGCGCGCCGCCGTCCTGTTGGAACCACATGTCCTCCAAGTCCATATCATCCAATTGGGGCTAAAAATATTCGGTTATCATTGAACGGTAGCGATTCCCTTTCACAGTAACGTGCCGGTCTTGATCATCACGGAAGAAGTACGGCCCAATGACGCAGCCGGCCCATAAACCACACCAAATCGTATTTTTTTCGGGATGCAATGGTGACTCATGGAGTACGTGTGGATTGCTGCCTGACTAATACCGCATATTTTGTTTATTGACGAAGCCATTCAGCCAGAAATGAGCTCCATCGCTGAAGATGATTTTTCGATGAAAATCCGAATCATTTTCAAGTTGTTGCTCAACCCAATTCACGAACATACGACGCTTCTGGTGGTCAAGCGGCTTCAGTTCTTACGTCAATTTAATCTTGTAAGGATGTAGGCCAAGATCTTTTCGCAAAATTCGCCACAACGACGTCACAGAGTTGCCCAACGCTTGAGAACGACGTGTGAGAGACACATTTGGGCTTTCTGCAACTGAAGCCACTTCTTTGTCTCACTGGCACGGTAATATTTTGTACTGTGCCTGTGGATTTTGTCCACTAAACGCTCAATTGTTGATCTGCTAGGACGATTATGACGACCATAAATTGAACGTAGCGCTCTTAACGTTGAGGCCAGTGACTCCGAATTTCGGTAGTAAATTTTAATAATTTCAACTCGTTGTTGGCTCGTATATCTTTTCTACATGAAATGGCAAACCTTACTGAAGAGAAATGTAAAAAAAGCGACAAGAAATATGGCGTCGTTTGCTATCCCTGTTGCTCTACTTTTGTAGCGTCCCTGTTGAAAAACCCTGTACTAGATCGTGAATTTTTAGCATTGGCAATGACAATACAGTCGTTTTTTTTTTTGGCAAAGCTGTTCACAGTACAGTAGGATTTCACACGAGTTACAATACAAATACATATCCATAGTAGGATTAGTGCCAATAAAAGCAGAACAAGAATTCTAATGCGGACGGATGTTTGACGTTTATTCGAGTATCGATATATAAATATATATGATATGGAATGGAATTGTAACAAACTTGCAATTATTGTGACAGCTGTTCGATAGTTCTAAACATGAAATAATAAAACCAGGCTGCGTGGGTTTTTTTTTGGAAATTTCTTCGTATACAATACTTATATAAAATCCAAAAAAAAAAAACAAATGTGACATGAAAAACAGAGAATTGCGGAAGGGAAGGGGAAGAAATTATGCACTAATTTATGTTTCACCTTTAGACTTTGAGAATCGGGGCAAATGAAGCAGTTGCTCCCCCTCCCCCACAACCATACAAAATACGTATTAATTTGTTGTATAGATAAATCTCATTTTCCTAAATTTTCCAAATAAGACTTTTAAAAGAATAGAGCAGCAGATATGACACCATTTTATTATAAACTGTAACCACTAACCGTCCTATTTTCATTGCTCCTTCAAGATTTTTTTTTGTAGGTACATTATACAGGGTGATTTGCATAAGATGCATCAAAAAGCTAAAGCATATTTATGAAAATAAATTTTTCAAAAAGTTAATTGAAAACATTTTTTTACAGAACCGCAAGACAGCTTTAGTCATGATCAGTCGACTTATCGATATTCTTGCTATGAAAAAAGCCCGTCGAATTGACATAATTTTGTAATTTTAAAATCTTGATATTTTAAATTTATAAGAGGAATTTTTAAGATTTTGATAAAAACAATATAAAAGGTTGGGTTTTGGACACGAAAAAAATCGTATAACGGGGATCTATTCCTCCCGGGAGGGGCAATTTTCATAAAAATTGACTTGAAACAGTAAAATTAATATTAAAAAACAACAATGGTTATCATTAGGTACAATGCCATTTTTTAACCTTTTTGTAAAGCCAAAAACCTCTTTTTCCTTTAAAATTTTGAGTTTGGAAATTAATTTTTCAAAAAAAAGTCATTAAAACAACTTTAGTTTAAAATAAGTGATTTCTGATGTCTTTACAAAAAAAATTGTGTGAGTGCCGGGACTGAACGCACCCATCCTAGTATGAGGATCACACCGTAAAGTTGCACGACATTACGTTGCACACGAACGTTCACGTTTTTTTTTCGCTCTACCGCCAGCATAGATGTTTACACATCAAAAAGTGTAGCATTACATTATAAGTGTTACCGTCGCTCTTTACTATTTTTTTTTCTGTTTAAGTCAATTATTCATAAAATTGGCCCTCCTGGTCAAAGGGGGGAGGGAGAAAACACCTTTTAATATATACGATTTTTTTCTTGTCTCAACCCAATCTCCATGTTAAAAAAAATCTTAGTTACACCACTGCCTATGCGTATATCCCCTTTCATCAGTATATATCACCCCTTTTATTCACAAAAATTGTAAAGATAAGTTTGAAATTTTAAAAAGTTTTTTTTTTTTGTTTTCAGCTCAAAAATTTATTATTATTACATAATTTAAATTTAAAAGTTGGAAATCCAAAAAAATACTTAGGCATCGCAGATAACTTATTCACCCACCCGGACACCCCCTTAATGTACATGCCCATGATTGTAATGGCTAATAAATTTTATTAGTATTTGGTTTATTGTCAAAATCACCATATTATCACCACTCTATACATTGCTGTCATTTGTTGGCAGAGTGGCTTCTATTTAAATACAAAATACATTTTTTTGAATTACTATACAATTTATTTATCTTTTTTAAAAACAATTTGTTCACCGCCCGACGAGACGCGGCCGTTCAATTAATCAAAAAATTAACTTGTTTTAAATTGGCAAGCTGCAGATTTTTAAGATCAATTTATATAAAATTTTGTTGAACCTACTTATTACTTTTTTTAAACGTACTCATGCGTTTTATTAAGCGGGAAAATCAATTAAGTTAGGTGCAATTAAGCGGGGAATACTGTATTACAAATCCCTTTGATATTTTGGAGTTTTCTAAATAACAAAATGATTTTTGAACACTCTTGAATGAAAGAACAAAAACATACATAATACTCGATATTATAGTGTACACTGTACACGCCTGGTTTTTATTACTTCACTATATAGAGCTTCTACTGTACATAATTTTATTCCTATTAAATTGCAAAATACTATCTATTTTCTAAAATGTACTTACATCATCATACTATAATTGAGGGTACGGAAACGCTCGCACACGAGCGCTCATAAAACGAGCAAAGGCTCGCGAGTGGAATCGCGAGTAAAAAAACAGAGCAGTGGTGAGCATAATGGGTTTCGGTTTTCCTTTTCTAATATGTACAATATTTAGGATTTAGGAGTAGGAAGTTTCCTATAATGTCACGATGTAAGTTGAACTGAATCGAACAAAAATAACCGCCAGGACGAAACGCTATTTTTCTTAACTAAAGGCCGTTAAAAGCTATTTTCAATCAGTTTCTTTAAATTTAAATTTATTTAAATTTATTCAAATCTGAAAAAAAAATTTAAACTTACATCCAATACCTGAAATCGACCTTTTTAATTAAAATATTCCCACAGAATTTACATACACACCAACAAACTATAATAATCTACCAATGTTTGTGGTCAAGTGATCCAAATCCAGCTTAGTTGATCCAAACATATAGATATGCACACATTGATTATTATCGTGGGAAATGTTTAGGTTTTTTAGTTGATACATATAATACGCCGCCGGTCGTTCGATGGAATTTTATTCCACCATCGCATCAGATGCATCATATCGAAATCCCCCATTATGAGTGTGTTTTAATCCCTTATACATGTGGAAAATAATTGATGTGTGTATGTCTATGTATCTATTTACATTAAAGCTTTAAAAACGGACGGTGCAATATATACATGGGTTTATTTGCACTTTGTGTTACACCGGTACGTACAGGGTCATTAATTTCGTGGTTTCAAGTTGGAAGCGCTGGAATTTGACACCTGTCAAAATCAGCTGTCATTTGAAGAGTCATTATATTAGTTGAATGAACAATCGAACAACGCATTAAAATTATTAAAACTTACTGCAGATTCAAACGTAGCCTTTTTTCGCGCCTTACGCGATGATTGTCGTCATACATTATCGACCGACTACGCAAGAAATCGGTAAAACTTTGAAGAAATTTAAAGAGAACAGAAGCGTTACTGATGTTTTAAGGCCTGTGCATCATCGTAATGCACGCTTAGTCTAAAATATTGCTGATGCTACAAGTGCAAGTATTGCTGATGATCCGAATTTATCAATTTCCTGGCGTTTGCAGCAATTGGTCAAATAATAACCGATGTGTTTTGGCCGACCGGAGCGACCATTGAAGATCATGACTTGGAAGATATGTGGTTCCAACAAGACGGTGCAACAAACCACACAACACACCCAATAATAGCTTTATTGCTTGAGAAGTTTCTTGGTCGCGTAATTTCAAGTCAATTGGCCACCAACATCACGCGATTTGACACCACTAGATTTGTATCTCTGAGGCTACCCAAAAAAAAACATGCTTACGCGGATAATTCCTGCACTTTAGACACCTTAAAAACCAAAATTACTCAAGTTATGCCCGAGATACCGCCAGAAATGTGCAAAAAAGTGGCTAAAAAAAAATGACCTCAAAAGAATCGCATACTGCGAATCTTCCCGAAGGCGGCCATTTGACTGATATTGTTCTTCACACTTAATGGCAAAGTCCAAACTTTATAATGAAATACAATTTTCATCAAAAAATGTATCCCTGTGTGTGTGTTTTACTTAGCTTTACTTTCGAAACCGAAAAATTAATGATCCTATTCAATAATCCCTGTATCATTAATTACAGACTTCCGGATATTGTCAATTTATGTTTGCAAAAGGAGCTTAATAACTGCACCTAAATTCTCATAAATCAATAAGATATAAAGAAACCTGAACGTATACCTAAAACCTGATGCCTTAAATCTATAAAATGTAAATAGGTATAAGCATATGCTATATAAACAATTTATTTTGATGAAGCAAATAATTTTGTCGATTATATATAATTTAAACTTCTATCATCAATTTTAAACTTTCGATAGAAAAAGATATAAAAATTCCATAACTACATGGGAATTGATAACAAAAGGGGTTTAATCTTTGAGAACTTACCTTTCAATCCTGCAATCCCAATTCCATGGTTTCCATTTTTCATTCAACACGCCCCGCATTACAAGTTGAAAATAAACTATATCCATCAGAACTTTGGCAGTTTACATTACCTTTACTCAGTACACGTTCAAAATTAGTGGTAGCCCCCATTTCTTTTTTTTGATTGCGGTCCTTTTCAGAGCAAGGCAAGCGTGTAACGCAGCGTCTATCTCACTTAAATAGGACGAACACACAGAGTAATTGGTGGGTTGCCCTTGGTTGTTGCTCTACCCTGTCGCTTACATTTCGCTGTTGGTAGACCAATCTCCGTGGAATCTTTTGACACAGTTCAAGTTAGTGAGCTAAATAGTAGCGAAATGATTAAGCTGGCTACAGAAACAACCAGGATCTAGAGAGTTAAGGCGCTCACTCTGCATGTTCTTTGCAGATGTAGCGCATTTCGTGTAATTCTTTTTCTTCTCATTTTGGAATCTTCACTGGGATTTGATGCCAGCCATTCGAAAGGCATTCGTGTCCGATATCCTTGTTGCTTTTTGTGTAGCGTGAATTTAGTATAGTTTTGTGTTTTATCTTTATTTTAACTGTATTCTGTATAGCTGCTGCCTTCTCTGCGACAATACAGCTGCTGGTTCGTTTTGGCTTACGGTGCATTTGGGCGCATTTAGCTTGAAAAGACGACCTCTCATCGCAAAACAGTAGGTATGCAGAGCAACCACCACCCTTGACCCTGTTTCGCAAACAATTGGTGGCCATTAACTTTGAAACTATAGGAGAATGAGTTGGAGCTGGGAGCTTTGGAGAGTGGCTGCTGGGTAAATTTAAATGGTTAAATACATAGATTTAACGCTTATATTACACTACAGCCAACTTTGTGGACATAACAGCAGCACATGCTTGTTAAGACAAGCGCGGCGGAGGTTACGCGGGGGGTTGTTGAGTAATTTAATGCATTTTAGATTGCCCTCGCTTGTGCTAGCCCATATCCGTATACTAGGAAAGGGAAATAGCAGAATGCCAGAGAGGGGGGGATACTTTCAATTTGTCGGAGGTGCAATTGGGTGCTGTTGGTATTTAATTTGAAATAACTTTTGATGAGTTCACTTTGCGGTTGAATTCGTTTAGTTTTCGGACGGTTGTTAAGGAATTACTCCTGTTTTTCTGCTTCTAGGTAGATATATATATACATATGTAGCTACATTTACATACCTAACCTAGTCCTCCGACCTTGTTCGTTTTAAGATCAACAATAACCAACCAACCAACTAAGTGCGGTTGTAGTTTTAAAACAATTCCTATTTTCGGTTGGAATGAGTTTAAATGGAGTGGAAAGCTCTTTATTCGCCATCAGCTTTAGCTGTAATTAAGAATACTATGTAGGTAGGTATGTACTAAAAACATCTAGATATCTAAATTATCTAGTTGGTGTTTTCCTGGGTTATGGTATAGGTATATTGTTAGATGATGGTTTTAAATAGACAATACCTAATGGTTTCTGTGCGTCCGTACATCCGTGTGTCCACTGATGTAATAATAAGCTAGAGCATTAACTGGTTGGCCGATTTGCTTCAAAGTTGGTACAGAGGATTTGTATGAGAATACCTATAGGGGGACTATTCGAAATTTTGTTTAAGCTCATCTAAAACGGGAAGCTGCCATACAGCAATTTTGCTTCTTTTTAATTTTCTCGAAAACGTCTGCAACGATTTTGATGAAACTTCGTATCTACCTGGAATGAACAAAGTGATTGTAAGAAAACTGCGTTTCAGGTTTTTGACCAAAAATTCACATAACAGCATTCCATTTCCATTTTTGTTTTTAATCTCTTAACCTCTTTCCAGTAGCCTTTCAGTAATGAATATACTAAATATAACTGTCTTCACTGATGGTTCTGAGATGGACACTGGAGTGCATTTTCTGCCCAAGTAACATTTTTCCTCTCATAAGACGCTCCGAGAGCGCTACGAGACTTATTTTAGGGAGCTAAATGCACTCTTGAGGAGTTCTTCTAGATTCTTATAAGATTGTTAAAAGCCTTAAATGGCCTAGTTATGGGAGCCTCTTGATCCTATAGGAAGAGTTTTATTCTTCTTATGCGATTATAGACACCGCTTTGTAAATCTAGTAAAGCTCTCTGAACTCTTCCTATGGGAGTGCGTCTCTTCCTACAGAAGTTGTTAAAAAGAGAACGAGTGTGTGTAAACTTAAAAAAAAATATATCTTTCGCATTTTTAATTTCTTTTTTTGAAGAAGGTAGGCGAATAGTTTTTATGTGTGTTCGTGATTCTCTCATGTCAAAAAATAATGTGTTTTTTGGTGCGAGTATTTATCTCACAAGTTAATTGACGTATTATATTTGTAAAAATCATGGCATATGTAGGCTAAATTCTTGGTGCAATTAAAATTGCATCTACTAATTTAAACATTTTGCTTCGAAAAATAACAACGCGCTTCCAAAATTATGCATGTTTAAAATATTTTGTTATTAATTATAATAAGAAAAAGGGTTACCATTAATATTTTTTTTAGATGCAAAAATCACTAAAGTATGTTTTTATACAATTTACAAAATGCGATCATTCAAACCATATTTTTTTCCAATTATTGTTATTATCGTGCTTTTACGACTAAAATTGGATCTAGAGTGGCACAAAATATGACGCTTTTTCATTATTAAGATTATCTGAAATCTTCCAATATATTTGTCATTAAAAACTGACAAAAACAACTGATTTTTAAAGATGCCATTTTACTTGTGTCGTGTTAATATACTGCTCTCACAAATTTTAAATAATGACATAACACAGAAAAGAATGTCCCCGCTCATTCTTCTCTGGTATAGTAGCTGTATACTAAGTTATACAAATCCATTTTTTATACAACTAATATCATAAGCAAATAAGAGAAAACAAGATGAATATGACGTTTTGGTCAGAATGGAAAACCAAATATGATAATTCATTTAGAATATTTTTTTTTAAGCTACGGTAACCCTCAAAATAAAATGAAAACATTTCAACATGGCTGCTGTTGATTGATACTTTAACTCTTGTTTTAACATCTCTATGAGATCTTTGGATGATGATGAAGTCCCATAAGAACGTTTGAGCTCCCGTAAGAAGTGTCGCTCTCAGTAAATATAAATTTTCTCTGAGAGACAGTACTTCTTATGGGAGCTAAAATGCTCTTATGGGACTTAAATTTGACATTTAACTTTCAAACGCAACACATTTGTCTGTGGGGCGTTCCTTTTTATTGCAATTGCCAACTTTTATTAAGAAATTTAAATGAGAAAGCAAAAAATCGATAATTGTGTTAGATTAACATTTTGAAACAATGGAACTAAATTATAACCTAATAATTTTTCGAATAAAGTAACAATCAAAGTTAACTGGATATAGCTTGGTGTTATTTAAATCATTCCAAAGCTGATGGCAGCCGATGCAACAACAGTATAAGATATACCATAAACATTATGGGATACTCATGGTGATTTCCATTTGTACAATTAATAAGGTTGTTTCGATCAATTCTATCAAAATAATGCTTTTGAGATCGATTTTTCGGCAGATTGTTTCCTCTTTTTAATAATATTAACTACCTTAAGTTTGAAATGTGTGCTTTTTGTTTAGTATATTTCAGTGCTAAAAATTGTTGTTATAATATTTATAATCAAATTCACTACTACCCCGAAATGAGGTAAACAAACAGAACAAAAAATCGACCAAAGAAACTTGCTCGCAAAGAAAACAAAACAAAAAATTTTTTTTGAAATCTAAAATTACATCTTCCACCGCCAATCAAATAACCAATCCGATAGAAACATGAACAGAAGCAAGTTTTGTGAACAAAAAGAACGCACTGTACAATTCAACTATAACATCTGTTCGTTTGATATTCAAAGCTGGCGTCGTAGCTCCTATTAGAATCTTGAAAAAAACTTGAAGTATTATTATGGGATTATAAAGACTAAAAATGACGTTTAGAGTTTTAATTTCATAACGAGATACTTATGAGACTTAAATAGATCTAGATATAGGATTTAAGTACTTTCAAATTTAAAAAATGCTTAGCTCTTACAATAAAAATGCTATGAGACGAATTTGAGTTTCATAACAAGAGATTCATTCTTAAGTATAGCAATAGGATTTAAAAGAATCTAATGGGAGCTTATTTCAGATTTGAAGAGCTTAACTCCGGGAGTTTGTTAGTTGGGTGGGAAACTCTTCAGACTTTCTAACTTTTGCAGCGTCTTCCAAGCTGAGGTCTTGGCAGTGACCAAAGCATAGCTACGTAAGTATCAATGATGGCTATACCACGAGCTGATATCACCCTCTTTATTGATAGCCAAGCAGCAATTAAAGCAATATCCACCACCGAGGTGCATTCGAAGCTTGTAACAAAGAGCTCATGGTTCTTTGCAAGCAGCATAACATTAGACTCTGCTGATGGGTTCCTGGTCACAGTAATGTGAAACGAAAGAGCTGCGATAAGCTGGCGAGAACGAAATCGTCACTAGATTCAAGTCAAGATGAACGACATATTAAAGTACCAACCTGTACCATCAAACAGGCAGGATATTGATAACAAAATATCAGAAAAAAACCAATGAGAGATGGAATCTGCTCGAAACATGTGGCACAACTAGAAAATTTAACATCCTTGTTCCCTTGTCGGCATAATCACCGGACTCAACCTTCAGCGATGAAGAAGCACATCATGTAATACCTTACACTTCCTTTGTCACCTCCCAGCAATCTGTCATTTAAGAAATAAACACCTAGGGAATCATTTCTTTGATGACTTAGAAAATCTTTATATAACTTCGGCTAATAGCCTTCTGAACTTCGTCAACGTCTTTAAATGGCTTGACTGCTAACAGAACACATAGGTTTTTAGATTAAGTAGGATACAACTTCCTATAAGGTATATCACAACGGATCTACATAGATCTAAGTGTGACGGTTGCAAGATCAACTGTCAGCCCTTCTACCTAACCTAACATATAAGTTCTTTTCACTAAATATAATCTCCAAAATATTCTTAGAATTTTAAGAAACGAGCAATCAACAGCATCAAACATCGATAAATTCATCAAGCTTGAAATCTTCGCTGTTTTCTTCATTTTACTGGGCATAGTTATGACTTAGGCCTTCTGCACACGAATGGCCTCGTCGTAGGCGCGATGTGTCAGGTTGTGACTATTCCTTCCCACTTAGACTTCGGCACACGAAGCGTCACGTCTTAGAAACGCATTTCTTCTATGTGTTCAAAACTTCACCAAAATGTTCAGTAAATAGTTCAAACCATAGGTACGCCCGGCGATTTGCAGCTTGTGTGCTTTGACGAAAACGTGTAGTTAACGCCTCGTAGCTGTCTTTATTAGAACAAAGGTGAACTACACACAAGCTGCACAAAAGCCACAAGCAATCGTAGTACGCGTCTATGACGTCTACACGATCCCTGTGCAGTGCAGCAGACCTAAGGTATATGTTTAAAAGGTAGAATTTTGAACAATAATGCTATGCTACACCTACTTCAAGTATTCTCCTTTTTTTGGTTCCAGTTGAAACTCCTATCCCGAATTGCTGCGATTATAAATATAATGCAATTTTATTTTAATCCTTTGGCTCTTCCCAAGAGATTTTATTATTATTATTTTTTTTTTTTTTTTTCAATTTAATCCTCAACTTTGTTTGCCAGTGCAGGAGAGCCAGAAGAATTTTTATTTCTTCTATTATTGCTTCTTTTTTTTAACTTCTCCCTAAGCTATTGACTCAGCTATAAGTGAAGACTTAGATGAATAGCATACAAGAAAGATACACATCATGAAATAAATGACTGAGAAGCTTAAAATTGTCTATACAAACCAGTTAAGGACTAAAAATATGATATTAAATGGCCGTCTGAAGTATCTTTCTTATTTTTTTTTTTTTTGTTTAACTTGCCTTCCTGAGAGGCAACACATTTTGATGAAGGCAGAGTTCCCGTTGCATTCTTGTCTTTCCATTGAAAATTACTTTTCTTGTTTACTGAATGCTTTAGGGAATGGCTTTTTATGCCACAAATATATATGTTTGGTTATGGAGGCATAATTCATCGTAGACACTGAGCGAAGATATTTTTTTTTTGTGTGGGTTGTATCTTTTGGTCTTGGGGATGACTCTGCATAAAAAATGCCTTCCTAAAAATGTTTTATGCCATTGGTACTTAAGCTTTGATTCATTTTAAACTTTTGTTCTTACCTATAAGACGTAAACTGCCAAAGATTATAATTTTTATTTGCGATAAAAAAGAGGTAGGTGGGTACCTACCTTTTATGGCAAGTTATGAATTCGTGAAAAATTGAACTACATTATTACGATGTCTCGAAATTCCATCCTTCTCTCTGTCTGTCTTCAGTTGCAGCTTAAACGAATAAAAACGTTAGCTACCTTACAACTTTTTAGGCATAGTAAGCTGCTATTGCGAAACAAAATGTGATCTCCAAAACGACAGCGAAATGCTTACGGAAACCACTGCGAAAAAAATACACATTGAAAGGTCACCAATTGCAAAAAAAAAAAACTCTAACGCAAAAAAGTCTCAGAAAGCCATTACAAACGAATACGTACATACAACTCAAATGCCACTTATCTCCACATCATAATCAATGGTCCCGGAAATTAATTCTGTAGGGCGAAAAAGAGCAGAGACCACCAATGATTTTCTATTCAATTTCACTACAATTAGCTAGCTATCAATTTTAAGTGCTCAATAATGTGGAGTTAAAAATTAAATTTCCAAAAACATCACTCACACGTATTTGAAATGGAAATGACTCTAGACATGCCAATTATAACAGTTTTGGTTTATAAAAGTACTGTTTATGCGGGCCAGGGCCCACCGCAAGCCGGTAATGGGCATACTTCAGGCACCCAGAGTTTATTTTCAAGTCAAGCGAAGCCCCTCAACGCACGCCCTCTTTAATGATATCGTCCTTTTGAAATAATACCTATCGAATTTTCAAAAAATATTTTTTTTTAATTTTCTTTCAAATTTTGATATGCAATATTATTTAAAATTATTACTAGCTTGTGTCTAAAATAATATTTGATTTTAAGCGGTAAATCGGATACGGAGATTTAAAAAAAAAGCCTTCTATGAGAGGTAAATGTAAATTTTAATACTTTTAAATACAGATATAAATTTTAACTACAAGAATACATTTGACATACAAAAACATTTTTATCAAAATTGTAGGATTTGTTTTTGAGCGAAATTAGACTTTCCTTAAAGGTTTTCATAAATTTGTATGGGAGGTTTCGTTTTATTGGTTATAAGAAAACTTTGTGTTAAACTTATTTTAAGCTATTATACAAACCGAATTTCTGTAAAGTTTAGTAAAAATCGATCCATTCGATTTTGATATAAAGGGTTTTCCAATAAGAGGTGTTATTTTGAATAGCCCGCTATTTCGGTAGCTCTCACTTTTGAAGCTGTCATTTTTTGACATTTGACAAGTAGAAACGCCATTAATAAAAATGGAACGATACACGCTTCAACAACGCATTGAAATTATTAAAATTCACTATAAAAATGGTGAAAATTTGGCAGAGACGGTTCGTAAAACTAAAACATTTTTGGGTCGTCGTGAAGCACCTTGTCGGACCGCAATACAGAAATTGGTGGACAAATTCGAGCTGTTGGGACAAGTTAGTGATGTGAAGAATAAAACCCGTGCACGTCGCTCAAGAACAACTGAGAATATTGCTGTTGTAGCCCAAAGTGTTGAAGAAAACCCAGGTTTGTCCATTCCTCGTCGTTCTTTGGAATTAGGCATTCCACAAACGTCATTACACCGTATTTTGCATAAAGACTTGGGTCTTAAGGCTTATAAAGTTCAGTTAACACAAGAACTCAAGCCGGCTGATCATCAACAACGTCGTGTCTTTGCTGATTGGGTCCTTGAAATGCATGAAAATGATCCGGAATTTCATCGAAAAATCATCTTGACTGATGAGGCCTATTTCCACCTTGGAGGCTACGTCGACAAGCAAAACTGTCGCATCTGGGGCTCGGAAAACCCAAGAGTTATTGTGGAAAAGCCTCTCCATCCTCAACGCGTGACTGTTTGGTGCGGTTTATGGTCCGGCGGGGTCATTGGACCTTACTTTTTCGAAAATGAGGCTGGAGCAACAGTTACGGTCAATGGATTGCGCTATCGAGAGATGATTAATGATTTTTTATGGCCGGAATTGGATGGTATTGATCTGGACAACGTTTACTTTCAACAAGACGGCGCTACGTGCCACACAAGCAATGAAACCATCGATCTTTTACGGGAAAAGTTTCCGGACCGTGTTATCTCTCGAAGAGGTGATCACAATTGGCCACCGAGATCTTGTGATTTAACACCTTGCGACTTCTTCCTTTGGGGCCACGTGAAAGATAAGGCCAACAGCCCAGCGTCGATTCAAGACCTCAAAGATGGAATTCGTGAGGCTATCGAGGACATAGGGCAGCCACTTTGCGATTTGGTTATGGAAAATTTCATGAAAAGGATATGGTCCTGTAAGCGTGGTCGTGGCGGCCATTTGGCTGATGTTGTGTTCCATCATTAACGGCATACCTTCTTCTTTATAATGAAATAAACATCCGATCATTTATCTCAAAAAATGCCATTTTTCTTTGAATATCAAAATAACACCTCTTATTGGAAAACCCTTTATTAAGTACTAAAAAAGAATTGAAATTTTTTTAAAAATCCAAAAAAATGTTTTTTTTTTTTATTTTGGTACCCAATATTATTTAAAATGTATTACTCATTCTTCTTAGAATTTATAAAAATGAACTGAACCATTTTCGAGAAAACCAAAAATAAAAAATGGTACTTTATGAGAGGTGCCAGTAATAACCATTTATCGGAACCACTTTTTTTTTTTACTGAAGCGCATATATGTACCTAAGTATAATATTAAATTTTACTGATTTTTTGTATAAAAATGTGGCGCCGATTTTGAAAAAAATCTAGGCGCCCGCAAGATTTTTTCCAGGGGGGTCAGACAAAATATTATGATAAAATTTTTAAGGCGATGTTATATTTTCTTGAAAATTGATTTAATTTTTTTTTAAGGTACTCACTTTTTACTTGCGAATATAGGTACTATACAGCAAGTTATGAATTCTTACAAAAAATTGAACTCGAGATTTTGATCAAACTTGACATAACGATGATAGAGAAGACGAAAACAGTGGGTCTCGCAAAAACGTCCGTCTGTCTGTCTGTCTGTTCGACTACAGCCTAAACGGATGGGTCGATTTTCTTTAAACTTGGTACCTAAGGTTTTTTGGATATTCCCCCACCCGTTTTTTTCTCTTTTTTTAAGGACCAAAACTAACAGTAGCTGTCATACAAAATATCATGGCCAAAAAGGAAAAGCTTATTTTTCTCAAAATCAACGCTGCAGGATTTTTTTTTAAGAATTCAATAAATTTGAATAGTTATAAGTTGCCGTTTAATAAAAAATTGTTTTTTTAACTTTATATAGAAGATTTTTGACGAAAATTATTCTAATACCTAAAACTAAAAACGACTCCTACGATTTTGATAAAACTTTTTGTGTGTGTTTATAAATTAGTACGATCTACCATTTAAAAATTTTATATTTTACGTTTATTAACAGTGGCTCTCATGGAACGGTTTCTTTGATTTTCGACTATCTCAATACCTGATCAACTGAATAAAACTAGATTTTTAATATAGAAGCTTGTAACAAATATAAATAAAAGTGCGTTTCAAAATTTTCTAAGAAATGATTTTTGGAATTTTAAAAAAAAAAATCGAAATTATTTTTTTAAAATTCGATTTTTCGAAAACGGGTAGCATAATTTTTTGTGAAGTTCAATTTTTAACTCAAATTTAATAAATACTTGAAATTGGTATGCCAATTTTTTTTCTCAAAAATGTTAACGAAATTTTATATAAAAAAAATGAATTTATTTTCAATTTTTTTTTTCTCATAAATTAAGATTTATATAAGAAATCAGATGGTGTACATCGCATTGGATTAAAACAGATTCAAAGTATATTCTAATCAATTTCTTTCTAATTTTGTTGATTTAAAACAATTTAGGTACCAGTTTAAATAATATAATTTCCTTTCATGCATATTGCATATGTGCAACATATATGTATATAGACTGCCATAGCTAATTTATTTCAGACTATAGAACCACAATGTGATCGCACATAAGAGCAAGTTCGTGTGACCCATTCGTGCATATTTTTTTCTTTTATAGTAACAATAAATATTATAATAATGCTCAATACATTACCTAAAACAAATTTGTTTGTGTTTTTATTCCTTGAAAACAGAAATTGCAGTTTCCGTTGTTGTCTACCAAAATGGTATATAATTTTTTTACAAGACTCCGTTTCTTCTTTTACTAGATTTTTGTGAATGTTAATCATTCTTTTGGACAGTCAAATTGAGCCATTTGACGAGTAAAGAGCCATTGTGAACATCAAGCTGACTAAAAAAGCCGAATTCGAACACGAGTAATAAAGTAATAAATTGCTCGTTGTTTTGCAACACGGTTTCACTCGCCCCTAGTTTTTGCTGTGATTCCATTACAACCACTATATTTTCCCTAAATACTCGTAGACTTTTTTATTATTATTTTTATTATTATTAATTTAATTTGTGTGCTCTTGTCCAGATTCAGAGGGAGGCAACCTATGGAATTTGACGGAAGAAGTGAACAAATGACCAATAAGTCAAAATTCCCTATCAACAACTGATAAAATGTTGGTAGAAAAAAGTCGTAGCTTATAGAGCGAGGGGAGGGAATGTCCCCCCTTGCCCCTCCCCCCTGCGGGTGCCTATGGACGGGGCTTATTTTCAATGAGGATTTTATTATTTTGTAAGGTCATTTAAATATTTTTATTTGTTTGCTTTTTCACAAACAATACAAACATCAAATCTTAGATTAATTATATTAGGAATAGGTATGTAAAGGGTTTTTCAACAGAAACGCTACAAAAGTAGAGCAACAGGGACAGCAAACGACGCCATATTTCTTGCCGTTCTTTTGACATTTCTCTTTAGTAAAATTTGCCATTTTATGATAAAAAGATATACGAGCCGACAACGAGTCGAAATTATTAAAATATACTACCGAAATTCGGAGTCAGTGGCCTGAACGTTAAGAGCGCTACGTCCAATTTATGGTCTTCAGCGATGAGACTCATTTCTGGCTGAATGGCTTCGTCAATGAACAAAATATGCGGTATTGGTCAGGCAGCAATCCACACGTACTCCATGAGCTATCATCGCATCCCGAAAAAATTACGGTTTGGTGTGGTTTATGGGCCGGCGGCGCGGCGTCATTGGGCCGTACTTCTTCCGTGATGATCAAGACCGGCACGTTAATGTGAATGGGGATCGCTACAGTCCAATGATAACCGAATATTTTTGGCCCCAATTGGATGATATGGACTTGGAGGACATGTGATTCCAACAGGACGGCGCGCCACAAGCCACACAGCGAATGTCACAATCAATTTATCGGAAACCAAGTTTGGAGAACGTGTTATCTCACGAAATGGTCCAGTCGCTTGGCCGCCTCGGTCGTGCGATTTGACGCCGTTAGACTATTTCCTGTGGGGCTACGTCAAGTCTTTGGTCTATGCCAACAAGCCAGCGACGATTGATGAACTTCGTACGAATATCGAACGTGAAATTGCAGCAGTATCGGCCAATTTATGCTTGAAAACCGTCGAAAATTGGGTTCAGCGTCTGGACTTCTGCAAGCGTGCCCGTGGTGACCATGCTAAAGAAATCGAGTTCCATACATAATGGCATCATCGTCCTTTCACAGTTTTATTTAATTTTATATTTGTAGCGCTCTTATTGATATATTGATTTTAATCGTAAATTAGAAAAAAAATCCATAGCCAAATAAAGATAATAAAATTCTACTGAATTCCTTATTAATAATATTTGATTTTCAAATTTTTTTGATGAATTGAAATTTTTAATAAAATGAAAGACATCTTTTGATATATGCACCCACATACATATATATGTAACCTAGCAAATGAAGAGCTTTAAATATGTAATGTGAAGAATAAAACTTGACGTCAGCTTTCTTAAGAAGTATTAAATTTTGAGAATGAATGTCAATGAAAAAAAAAAAAAAAAAACAGAAAAGAAAAGAATTATAAAATGCTCCTTCTGGGTAAATCACAAACGAATTGAAAGCATTAAAATTTAATGTATAGGCATGTAGAAATATGAATTGTCAATAAATTCAAAGATTTACTAACAAATTTTCCATTTTTTAAATTATCTCTGAATTGATTCAAATTTAAGAGCATTTCGTATAATTAAGGTTTTTATCCTTCATTAATTGCAAATAATGTTTCTTTCTGTTTTGCATAAATAAAGCCGCAAATTAACTGAATCAATGAATTCATCTGTCAGTTAAAACTTAAACAATTCAATTTTAAGTTAAAAAGTATTTGTATAATATTCACCCCCCCCCCCCTCTTCCACCCACCGCACTGACTGGTTTTCAGTTTTCAGTATCCATCGCATTTTCTCATTTTAATTCTCTTTAAACTCCATGACAGCCGCTGAGATGGCCAATTTCCTGCATAAGCCTCAGACAGTCAACTTAAACTGACAGTATGCAATCAAAAACAGAAACAGACAAAAATAACCAGTGTTGTAGAGTCTTTGTGCATCCTAGGTCCCACACATACATTTATACGTATATTTCTATATAAATTCAGAAAACTTACAGATACCTACTGCAGTTTATAGCACAGTTAAAATAATTCAATTAAGCGAATTAAAGCGTAAAAAAGGTCTTTAGGTGCACGGCATTGCCATGGTTGCATTAAGTTGTGTTTAAAATGTCAGGCAAATAAAGGGTGTTATGGTGGATTGAGAAAGACTAGCGAAACGCGTGCAGTGCTATGACTTGCGAGAAAAATCATTGGTTTAAGCTTTACTACATAATTTAATTTTTGACTGTAATTTTGTACAAAAAAATTCGTAAAATCTTTCTTTATTATTTATAAATTGTAATAAAAAATATGCACGGCGACTGGGTCGCACGAACTTGCTCTTATGTGCGATTACACTTTGGTTCCAAGGTCTGGAATAAATTAGATATGGGAGTTTTTATTTTATCCATTTACCAAATTAGTTAAGAATTGTAGGAGTGTTACAGCAGACGAAATTAGTTATGTGTCCCTCTGAATGAAAATAAATGAGTCCTATTGGAAATAAATTCATAACATTTAAAAAAATAAGATTTAAGTAGGTAGATAATAACCAACGATTTTTTTATTGTTTTATAAAAGAAAAACTTAACAGAGAAAATTTTCATTTATAGGGTGAAATGGGGTAAAATTGAAAAATGGCATCTGATTTCAAAAATTCTGTTTGTGTTGGAATGGTTTTTGGTAAAAATTTTATATTTATGGATTGAAATGGGGATAAACACAAAAAGTGGTTTCTGATTACAAAAATTCTTTCTACGTTGGGAAAGTAATAAAGGTTGGACGTAGATGATCATATTTTTACGAATTTCGCCATTCATAATGTGAAGTGAATCAAACTCATTAAGTAGGTAGTATTCAATTACAAATAGCAGCTTAAATATTTATCTATATTTTTTTTTGTAATTTTTATGCGAATCATATGTTTGTTTGGGATACAAAAATTGAATTTACAAAAATATTATTCGCCTGTTTGTTAAGTTAAATCGGGCTTTTTTGGTCACTTCCTTTTATATGCAAATAAAACTTTATTTCATACTTTTCCCATTTAGTTTGTCTAAAGTGCTGTGCTAAAATTCAAAAAATTAAGAATCGTCATCGTTCAATAGTTATTATTAAATGTAACAAAAGTTTTTTTCATATTTAATAAACTACCCCTGATGAAGTCGAGAAATTACGACGAAACGTAGGGAAAAGTATGAAATAAAGTTTTATTTGCATATAAAAGGAAGTGACCAAAAAAGCCCGATTTAACTTAACAATCATAGTTCAAATAATTGGTCAAATTATTATTAATTCCATTCACCTGTTTATAAAACATCGAATTTTCAAAAAATTACATATAAATAATTTTCGTGAAAATCTTGATAGGCAATATAATTTCGTCTTATTACAGGCCTCTGCATAAAAATTAAATTTTAATCGGTATAGGTATCAGGTAATGAAGTAATCCAAAGTTAAAAAAATAGTTTTATAAGAGGTATACTGTTAATATTTGTAAAATGTAAATTTTAAATGGTGGATTTCTTTTTTATAATAAGCGCGTACTAAAGGGGTTGTGACTACCCTTTAAGGGTATACACAGCACGAGCGATTGGAGGGGGTTGAAAAGGAGATATACCGTTGCACATTGGTTTTGAATGTCTGAAGATCACAATGGGAGTTGAAAATATTGCTGGGTAGAGCATTCCACATTCGTGTAGTGCGACTAAGGAAAGAATCTCTGTACTTAACAATAAGGCCGAAGTTGGGCTTAAGGGTAAACTGATGGCCATTCCTAGAAGCGCGAGTCCTACGGTTGAATTGTTTAAGGGGGGAATGCAACTGGCTATTTCACTAGAACACTGTTTATAGAAATAGCGGTAAAATAATGACAGACATGAAACATTGCGACGGTGCTCAAGAGATGTAAATGTTTCCGTTATAGTTCTTTCACCTATCATTTTTAGAGTTCTCTTTTGTATTCTATCCAATAGGCTCATGTGGGTTTTTGGAGCACCTGCCCAAATATGGGAGTTGTACTCAAGTTTTGGACGAATAAAAGCTTTGTAGATCATAGCCAGGTCAGAAGGGGAGAAAAATTTCTTGCATAAATGGAGAAAACCTAAACACTTAGCAGCGTTTTTGGCGATGTCAAGTATGTGGTCTTTCCACAAAAGGTGGTCTGTGACACACATACCGAGTACTGAAAGCTGTTCGGTTTCCTCTTTCCAAGTGCTACTCATAGATAGCAGCATTGGGGGTGGGTTTTGCTTTAACGACAGGAGACAGCATTGAGTTTTTGAAGCATTAAATTCTACACGGTTTCTGATTCCCCATTGGACAATGCTGTCGAGTTCAGAATTTAATGAGCTTATCATACGCCGCCGTTGAAGTTCCACATCTGAAGATGTACTAATTTTGACATACCCCACAAATTTTTATCAAAATCGTAAGAAAAATTAGATTCTCCATAAGTTCTTAAACGTTTATATGGGATGTACCATTATTTTTGGTAATTAGAAAAATCTGAGTTACATTATTAACCATCTTCCATCTTCAATATCAATATCATTGTGTCGATATTACCTACATTTCTTATCCATAAGAGCAAACGGGTCAGTTAACCCGTGACCACGACAAGTGTGTAACCCTGTCGAAACGTTTATCAGTCGATCTCTATGATCAAAAATTAAAATCGTGGTAAGTCCGGAAAGTATGTTACTGAAAAATGTCTCAGGACCGCGATAAAAAAAGTCTAAAATCAAGAACAATTGAACAGTTTAAAGAAGAATCATATGACTCAAATACGTGTTTCCTAAAAATGTGAAAAAACACTCTTACGTATATGGCCGAGTTCAACGCACATCTGAATATTCAGAATTCTGAATTTTTAAAGCTCTTGATTTGCCAGCTGTCAGAAGTCATCTGATTTTTCAGAACTTTTTCTGACAGCTGGACAATCAAGAGCTTCAAAAATTCAGAACTCTGAATATTCAGATGTGCGTTGAACTCGGCCTATGTCAGGTCATCAGATGAGGGACGCTAAATGTACTTTCATAAGATAACTATAAGCACATAGAATTTAAGACAAGACGCAACACAACACAATCACATGTATATATATGTTCGGTATTTTGCTTTCTTAACAAAAGCATATTCCGACAACCATATCTATAATGTCCATAATCTATGTTCGTTGATGCTTATCTCTGAATTAATCCTTCGTATTCACTCTGACTCTGATATTGCAACATGAAAGATATTTTAATGCATTCAAACAAATTCCAGAAATTAGCAATGCGAAATCCGATTATAGTCACTAACGTGACTGGCATCCCACAGCAAACCACAGAGAATCTATTGCAATTAGCCATATCACAAATACGCCTAACGATGAAACAAAAAATCCCATCCTTATGACTCCCTCTAATTAATTGGGACTAGAAGGAGGTCTTTGAAGAGAAAAAACAAAACCCATAGAGATAAGAATATCCTTTTTGCCATTTCGCATTCAATTGAGATGTTGCTAGAGAAAGTTCTACGAGTAGGTATATCATTGGCCCATTCCCCCGGCGCGCGGCGATGGGAGTGGTGGGGATGGGGTTTTATTATTGTATAAACAAAACCATCGAAGTCATGCAAGTGCGAAATGTGATCAAAGAGCATCCCTGGGAGCAATTCTGTGAGTCAAATTTATCCGAACTCCGACGGAAATAACGTTTTCTGTTTGTTTGTTGTTTTTAAAAGAAATCCCTCAAGTGTTTTGGAATTCAATCAAGGGATTAACAAGATATAAAATGCTTTAAGGTCACACCAGATCCCAGAACGACTAACAAACAAACAAATAAACAAAAAAAAACAACTCAGGCGCAATAAGACGACCAACTTTAGTCAGAAAGCTTAATTAGTGTTTATTAAAGAAACGTGACTTTTTCCATATATAGGAGGTATCTTTTTCCTTTAGGTATAATATTGGTAGGTACTGTTGCTAACCTATGTAGAGTGATCTATGGATGGAGGATTTTTGCCTTCTGGCGGTATTTTTAGTTCAAAATGAACTAAAACGACGTTTCTCTTTGCCCCAATTTGTTTGAAAAAAAAAAACTAAAATATTCAATTAGGCCTCCCAAGGTTTGTTAAAAATTCGGCTGTGAAAAGTCCTACAACAAATTTTTTTTGCTACAATTATAAACAAGAAAAAAATTACTTATAAATTATGAAGACAAAATTAATTTAAAAAAAACTCAAAGACTGGATCCGCCCTTGCATTATGATATAAATATAAGCATCTCAAGGAGGAACCTAATTATTTTGCGACACACAACCCCCTCTGTTTTTTGGGCATTAAACAAATACTATATGTAAAGTGAAAATTATAAATGGTGCTTTTTTTAGACGTATGGTTTTCAAGAAGAAATAAAACGCATATAATTTAATGTTATGGCGAAGAATTTAGCTTTATTATAAAGATAAGGGTTTTCCATTATGTTTTAAAAATGATTTCGGGCAAGCTCGAATAAATTCCAACCGAGAGGCCCAATTTTCGACTACTTTTTGAAAGAATTGGGGCCGTATGTCAGCAATAACGCGCCGAATATTCTCTGCCAAGGAGTCACAGTCAATCGTCTCGGGCTTATCTGCGTAGACAAGCGACTTCACATTACATCACAAAAAATAGTCCAGCGGTGTTAAATCGCACGATCTTGGAGGCCACGCCACAGGCCCACGACGCGAGATAATGCGCTCACCAAAAGTTTCCTTCAATAAATTGATTGTTTCGTTGGCTGTATGGCATGTAGCGCCGTTTTGTTGGAACAAAAGGTCGTCCACATCAACATCCTCCAATTCAGGCACGAAAAAGTCATTATTCATGGCCCTATAGCGTTCCCCATTGACTGTAACATTATGGCCGGCTTCATTTTTGAAGAAATATGAACAAATGATTCCATCTGCCCATAGAGAGCACACCAAACAGTGACTTTTTGAGGATGTTACCGTGTCTCAACAATGGTTTGTGGATTATGATCACTTCAAATACGTGTTCAAATACAAATTCACCAAAAATGAGCTTCATCGCTGAACAAAATTTTCTTGGGATCGGTGGCCATCTTGTTTTGGGCCCATTCACCGAACGTGCCACGCCCTTGATGGTCCTTTGGCTTCAATTATTAAAATGGCAAACCAAACTGAGCATAAGTCAAGCGACAGCTATCAAAAAGACCAATTCAGAAAAAAGTATTGCTAGATTGAAAACCACACGTCTAAAAAAAAACCACCCGTTACAATCTATCATTATGCCCAATCAGGATTTAATTGAAACTCAATTTCCTGTCATATCCTTCAACATCCTTCCTTATTTGAGGCTGAAAGCAAACAAAATCAGAAGTGGGTAGGTATAGGCTATACCTAGTTTAGTCTTTAGTCTGATTGAAGGTCATCATCACTACACAATACACATTCAGTTTCGAAACAACCCTTAGGTAAAACAAACTAGGAACCTCTACTCTCCCTTACGTGTCAATTTATGATCGTTTCCTGGCAATTATTGTGCAAATTTATACCAATTCGTATGCAAACCTTAAATGCTGCCATTAAAACACCCCAAACGTAAACTTTGGCTCTCTTTGTGCGTCTCGTTTACTCTAGCCTCATAGCCTAGTTGGCTGTTAATGAACAATTTAATTGTGACTCATTTAAGTAAACATCGCCCTATAGCAAGATGGATAATGGGATAAGCTTGCAAAAAGAAGGAAATTTACATAACGCGCACCGCACACGACACACCTTATTCTTCTTCTAGCTGCAAAAAAACGGCCACTTACATAACCGTATCACCCCGACCGACATCGACATCACGTTTGCTCATAACCAGGCAAATAAAAAGCAAATATAAGAAAAGCCGTTTTCTTTAACGGAACATGGGAGTGATGGTGTTACATCTATATATAGGGATGAATTCATAGCATCGCAATAAACACTTCACGTTGTGGTAATAGTACCTATACTATTGCCTATACCAACTCTTACTCGTATATCCTTTGCAATTGCGTTGAAGGAAAAACTCTAAGAAATAAAAACAATAAAATGTCGGGAAATAGAAACAAAAGCAACAGTCGCAGCCGCAGCCGCAGCCGTTGGGATAAGACAACGGGACAAGTCTTGCTTTAGGGTGAAATTTTCAATTTTCCCTTGGTGATTTGCCATGCAGCACACCAAAGCAATTCTCACCAATGGCAATGGAAAATACCGCAATAAAACCATTCCCCGGCTCCGCTTGGCGTGCCTCTCTCTGCAATTCTTGTTTTGTTATCGCATTACGCCATTAGATCAACCAGGAGCATCGGCATTAAAGAAAATAATATGGGAAATGGGAGCAAGATGGGGGATCAGAATGGTGTACAGTATTTTACGGATATAAAAAAAAATAACATTCATAAAAGAAAAACTCGCTTACAAGAAACGCACTTCAAAACACCATGCCCTATAAACTCAAATTTCTGTTGGACATAAAACGGAACAAATCGCATTTATGGTTATAAAAACTTTTCAATGCAAAAGCATTTTTGTTTCAACAACACAAAAGTGTGGTAAATTGACTTTTGGAAAAACTTGTTTCCGCGTGCGTTGATATGTTTAATGACTGCTTCCCAATTTCCAATGATATGACAGAAACAGATTGGACGCAGCAGAATATCTCCTCTATGAATATTGGAAGCGACTCGACAGATGCCAATGTATAACAGTTTCATTAAAAAAATACTGATAATAGGAACGGCCCCACAGAGCTCCGTTGGCACTGGTTCTACGGGCGCTGCTGGTGGTCACCCAGACTTCTTTTTTAAGTTACGCCAAGAACCTTGATTCACACCTACTTGTAATGGCAAAAAACTGTTATATCTGTTATGTATTGACATTTCTCTAGTCTCAACCGTGAATATTATGATGTTTGCATTTGATGTGTACCAGCATATTTTAGCATTTTTTAAATTTCTATAGCTATAAGCACGGTCGGACCAACCATATGTACAAGATGTGCAAATGCACAGGGCGCGAAATTCTGGGGGTGCATTACCAGAAGCAATAAAATGTAATATGGTCTTGCGCATACAAATATGTACTGACATTTGCATTTTAACCACAAAACTAGTTGATGTTATCCCTGTGCTAAGTAATTTCTTGCACACTAACTAATATCACTTTCATTTTTATATTCAAGGAGAATTTAGCTCAAAATATCGTAAAATTAAAAATCACACTAGAACTACGCATTGAAGGTCTACCTCCTGGGTAATATTGAAACGGCTAATGCATGTGTATCGTTGTATGTATGAATGGCGATGCAAATATTAAAAATGGCGATTTCTACAAATCTAAATAGGGCGCAAGTTTGGCTTGACCGGACCTCGCTATAAGAAATTGTCTTTCTCATATCCGTTAATTGATACAAGAAAACCCTCATATGAGAGTTTCTTATATCCGTGTTGTACTGTACCAAATTTTAAACTTTAGAGCCTCTAATTGTAAAAAATTGTAAAATTGTTGGTTGCTGCATATCTATTTATATACGTAATACATAATTTATTTTTGTCAGACTTTGGTACCTACATTATTCCCAGGATAGTAGTAGATGCAATTTCTAAAGGGTGTTTTTTAAGACGTGTGGTTTTCAAGAAGAAATAAACCGCATATAATTTGATGTAATGGCCAAGAATTTAGCTTTATTGTAAAGATAAGGGTTTGCCTTTATGT
Source organism: Leucozona laternaria (assembly GCA_932273885.2). Lineage (NCBI taxonomy): Eukaryota > Metazoa > Arthropoda > Insecta > Diptera > Syrphidae > Leucozona > Leucozona laternaria. The sequence continues at coordinate 28,219,431 of OW026368.1, read as the reverse complement.
TTTAAAAATGATTCCGGGCAAGTGGTCGCCGTGGCTGGCTCGAATAAATTCCAGCCGAGAGGCCCAACTTTCGACAGCTCCAATTGTTTCGCGCGATGGCGGATGGACTCATTCGGGTCTTCTTCGATACTCTGCTCCACAGGAGCCTAAGCGTCTTCGGTGCGCACTGTACGGCGTCTTTGAGGATGTGCATTATCCACTAGAGTAAACGTGGTGCGAAACCGATCCATGGTTGCTCGAATTAATGCGATTTTGCAATTATTTCGACCGAATACTGGACGCAGTGCACGGTGCGTCGCGCGAACCGAACCATTATTTTGGTAAACAAACGTTGTTCAGGATTAAATCTATTAATTTTGAAATGGCAAACCAAACTGAGCATAAATCAAGTGACAGACGTCAAAAAGACCAACTCCAAAAAAGATATTGCCAGATTGAAAAAAAAACACGTACAAAAAAAACACCCTTTATGAAACGCGTTAAGATGGCAACGATTTTGTCACATTTTTAGGCACAGTGACAGTAATTAAAAACAAACGGGTAGCAATAGTGCAGTGGATGTGGTGCTTCACTGCCAACTTAAAGGCAATCTAGGCAGCATTCTTTTCTATATTCCCTCAGTTATGTACAACTCTACGCCATACTAGTGGGATTAAATGAGATAATCAATACTATATCTCTCAATCCACTGTGCCAGCAAAAATTCTTTTCTATCCTTCTATTCCTTCTAACTAGTGCCTTGCAATTCAGGTTGCATTTAAAAGACTTTAGGTCTTACAGACACAAATGTATAGTTATTTATTTATTATCAAAACATTGTAGGTGGTATGATGGTTTTGTGTTTTCGTGCTTCTGTGTAATTATAGTCACTTAGGACCTAATTCAGATGGACAAAACTAAGCGATTTTTACAAAATTATGTCAAAAATTTCTATGAGTTATTAGTTTTTTAAAATCACAGTTTTCCAAACCATTAATTGGTATAGTTGGGGAATTTTGAAATTTCGGACGGAAATTCTGAGCTCGGACAGTTTTTTTCAATTGAAACAGTTTTTTAAAGTTCGTAAGGATACGAAGGAATTCGCCACCAAAAGGTGAATATGTACTCGACTCTCAATTGGGAAGGACGAACCGTTAAATGGGAATGACACAAAGCCCACATAGATGCCACAAGAAATTTTTATAATAAAGTTTTAGCATTACCACACATGTTGCTGGATGCTGTAACTTGCCATGGTGATTTGTCTTTCTAAATAATATATCTTAATTAACAAAAAAAAAAAAAAAAAACAAGGCCGCCATAAACTGTTAAAATGTACCCTATCTACTAGAAACCCTTTCCCTAAATTTCAATTTAAAGGTTGGCGGGTTAGTTCGAAACTGCAAATAAGCAATTTTCAACCATTTCGATCATAGTGATTTGACGAAGGGATCCGTAGATCCTGTTATTGTAGACGTTGCGAGTGTGTTTTTTACTGGAAGGCCTACAGAGCAGGTAGTTTATCCTCCCAGCGGCCTGAGAAGTAAACCGTCCGGTGTTTCTGAATACCCGGAGTCCAATAAGCTGAAAGCATTCTTATTTAACGATAACGAGCCCCCTCTGTGTGAGAAAAACAAAAGTATAAATACTCCAGTTGAGTTTGTTTTACTTCTTAAATATTTTATTAAAGTATTGAAACTCAAGTACCTATGGACTTTAAGCGGGTTGTTTCTCTGTTAAAAACCAAGTGCACATGCAGTGTCATGGGGACACGCATACAACACTTGTTTATAAATTTAAAGAATCGATTTGAAGCGAGTATGCTACACTACTCACCTACCGAATTTCTCAACCACGTCGCAATATTTAAACCTGCATATATAGCCATCATTCAAGTCCATTGCAAGGTTTCACGAATTTCTGTTCCAAGTAAAGTCTCGTAGAATTCTGAAGGGACTGTTTCAAGTGTTATGGGTTGGGCTTTTTGGCGAAATAGGTGCAGCATTCTTAGCATATTGCCCGTGGTGGAATTTAGACTAATATTCACAGAAATTGTCATAAGCCAATGGAATATTGCCTTCAAGCTTCATTACACGAAAACTGCCACGCAGTTCACTGAAATATGAGTATAGCATCCTTCGAACCTTCAGCAGCGATGTCGACTCTGACTCTTTGTGCTGTGAATATGAATGGGTGGTGTGGTTTGGTGTTGTGTGGTGTGGTGTGACTGGTAAGTTTGAAAATTGCATGTAATAACGCCTGCTGTCGCCATTGTCTTTTCGTTTCAGTGTCTAGCTCATCGACACGACAACAAATGAACGAAAATTCCATTCCAATAGCATAGCAGCATCAGCGAAGCAATGACGAGAGACGGGACTATAGCAATAAGGACTTATAAATATCGATGTATTGCCTTCACTGCAATGTCATAAGCCATAAACAACTACGTGACTAGACCCACATGCCAATTACGATGAAACGTTTTGTCGAAATATTGCTAACAATATACATTTAGTAAAAATGGGCGAGGTAGAATAGGAATATAAATGTACATATATCTTCGATCCTTCAGTTTCAAGTTGATTAAAAGTTTACTGTATATAATATGTATAAGTAGGATTGTCGTCTCTTTTAAGAAAAAATATACAATTTAAAATGTACAGGGTGGGCCAAAAGTCCCTTTTCTATGCAAACAATATTGATATTTTTGAATTATTTGTTAGTAAGTTTCAGACGTAAAGATTGGGAGATTTAAAACTAGAATACTATACACGATCACACAGCGAACAAAAACTAGGATAATGGCCGGCCAATAATTAACACAAATTTACACATTTTATAGTGTTCAAAATCTTCCAACAGCTGAGACAATTTGCTCGGTGTTGACCAAATTCGAGCGATATGGGAACGATGTGAGAAGTACGGACAGAACGAAAACGTTTAGGTCTTTCGTGAATGTTTTCAAGCTGGTCCTGAAACATCGACACGAAGACGTTCAAGACAGTTTGTTATACCAATTGGTCCAAATGCTCACTCCTGCTGATCCGAATGAGTTTTAGACGTTAGACTATACTTAAGAGCTGTTTACATTTAAATATAGGAAGGTCTTACTTATCTAAACTTTTTTTGGAATAATAAAAAGTCGATATGAAAGACTCATCGAGTATTTAAATCTATTAAACATGCCTGCTTCATCGGCTCAAATTGAAAGAAGTTTTTTTAAATTTGGCGCAGATGCATACTCCTCTTCAAAATCGCCTAAGTTTTGAAAGGCCAAAAAATTGATACACGTTTACCGCATCAGTTATCGAGTAATACGTGACTGAATTATGTGGGTTTGGCATTACCGCTCACGTTATGGAGCCATCATCCCAATAGGTTTTACTAATTCCATCACTGATGGCACTCACTTGATCAGTCACTAATGCGGTAATTTGGCCCCAGCTTTCAAATCTGTTCTGTATTTTAAGTGTAGTGCTGAGCGGCAAGGCATTATCAGGTCGAAAATCAACAGGGCTATGCAAAACTGTCCTGCGTTATGGCAGGGCTGGCTTAGAGATTTAAAACAAAAAAATTGGAAATAATATGTAATTATTGTTCAATATATTTTCTGTTTAATGTCTAAAATCCCATTAGCACATTTTTTTGGGAAATTTGCCAGAAGCAAAGTTTGTCAATACAAAAATAGAACTCGAGATTTTGATCAAACTTTACATAAGGTAGATACTATGATAGGGAAGACGAAAATAGTCGGTCTCGCAAACACGTCCGTCTGTTGAACTACGGGCTAAGCGGAAGGGTCGATTTTCTGCAAACTTTGTGCCTAGCGTTTTTCGGAAATTCCCCGAAACACGCTTTTTTAATTTTTTTAGGACCAATTATAACGGTAGTTGTCATACAAATTTTTTAGGCCAAAAAGAAAAATCTTATGTTAAGCAAAATCGGCTCGACAGATTAAAAAAAAAAAAATCAAAAAATTTAATAGTTATAAGCTGCCGTTTAGTAAAAAAAAAAAATGGTTCCGAAAAATGGGTATTAATGGCTTTCCGCGAAAATGTTTAAACTGATTTTGATCAATTTCTTTATGAAGAATGATTAATACATTTTAAATAATTATGTGTACCCCAAAATTTGCAAAAGGATGTTTTTTTGGATTTTTTAAAAATTTTGAATTTTTTTTTGAAAACTCAAATTTGAAAAACAAATTGGTCGAATTTTATGAAACTTGGTAAATAGCATTTTTTAACATTATCGATGATATTTTAGACAAAAATTATTCTTATAACCAAAAACAACGGGTTAGAAACCCGTTTTTTCCTCAAAAACGACTCTTACAATTTGGATAATTTTTTTTTTGATTTTCAACTATCTCATTATCTGACAAATTGATTATAACTAAATTTTTTATACAGCAGCTTGTGATAAGTTTAAATAATATTGCATAGCAAAATTTTCAAAACAATTATTTTTGGATTTTTAAAAAATATTTCAAAATTAATTTTTGAAAATTCGATATTTTGAAAACGGGTTGAAGATTATTTTGTAAAATTCAATTTTTAACTCTACATTAATAAATACTTAAAATTGGTTTACCTTTTATTTTTTTTTTTTAAATGTTAACGAAATTTTACATATAAAATATTTATTATTTTTAAAACCGCTCTTACGATTTTTATTTTTTTTTTTTCCTAAATTAGGATTTATTAAAGAAATCAGATGGTGATGTTTGATGTATATCGCGTTTGGTTCAAAACATTTTTAGAAGTAGGTAGATATTTGAATCAATTTATTTCTAATTTTGTTTATTCAAGACAATTTTCCAGTTTAGTAATATAATTTCCATGGATGCATATGTGCAAGTCGGTACTATAAATATTGCTCATTTTCGTATACATAATCACAGAATAATGCCTTCAACTTAACTATGATTTTATTAGTTAGGTAAATCATAAAGCTCTAGCATAACTAATACATTTCATGCACATAAGAGCAAGTTCGTGCGACCCAGGCGAAAAGACATAAAAAAGCTCTCTACCAAAAATTTGATTCGAATCAGTCCACCAGCTTAGGCCCTTGTTACCCCCTTAAATGATAAGTAATATACATATAATATGGCCTTAATTAAAGCCTTTAAATTACATTAAATTCAATCTCTTCGCACCAAATATTATAAACCATTTTACCTATGTATGTATATCGACTCAATATAGTGATAGAATGAACCCACAAATTTAATTCAAAACCATTTTGTGTGTTGTGAACTTTTGCTTCAAGCCACAAATCGATAGTGTAAACCACAAAGTCACACTTAATAGTACACACAGCGCATTAAAAAGGAACACTTCTTCCCACATACCTTATACAAATCTATATATTTTTCCTTCCTTTCCCTGCCCCGCATTCAAATCCCATTCATATACAGCAAAGTGAATCGCGGCCAACCAAATAACCACTTCGCAATTTCTATACAAAACCAAAGTAAAGAAGTTTTGGCTTTTCAACTCAACAACGTTCCAATAAAAAATAAGAAATAAAATAAAAAAAAAAACAAATATATATCTACCTACAAAACTACCAGAGATAAGAGCTCTCAACCCGATACGCTAGTGTAGTGTATCTCGATCTCGATGATTTCTGAAGCAATTGCCTGGCGTCCTTGAGCCTTGAGGATGTTCTTGTGCCTCCATCACTTTTGGCCGTCATGATGTTTACACAAAAACAACTCAATATCAATGTTTTTCAAAAGATTCACCATTCAACACCTCGGGGTACTTGTGACCTTTTCTCGGAGATAAATATTATAATTTTTTTTTTCTATTTGTGTATTTATTTTTTCTTCAAATTTCATCCTTTCAAAAATATTCATGTTACCTCGGTCATTTTTGTTAGCAATCTTGGTGCACAAAATTGATGGCACGACACGATTGCTTTACTAAAGCATCTTTAAAAGGTTTATTCAAGTCATGGGTTGTTTACTGATGCCTTTATGCAAATTAAATAACTTTATTGTTAATTGATTTACGAGAATAGAAAAGAAAAAAAAAAAAAGGAATTTGTATTTCTTGACACAAACTTTTCCTGTGCTAAACCTTTCTCTATATACCTATATAGATACTTTCTTTCCATCACTTAAGCCTCAAGGAGATAATCACATATTCCGATAACAAACCACTTTAATATATATTTTGGAGAGCTATTAATGTAAACGTAGACCTCCTTTTGCAAATATATTTACATAGCTTCATGGGGAAGATAAAATGTGTTCAATTTACTATTGAGCCCGTTATTAGAAAAAAGATGGAATTTAACAAAACGCTTAATGTGATTTTCGATTTTTTATAATTTTGGAAATTTGGTGGGAATTCGATATTTTTGAGAATGTATGTGAAATTCGCCAAAAAAGTGATGCAGCCAAAACACTTCCAACTACACATGCATTACAATCAAGATTGCAGTGATTCCAAGTCTAACATCCCCAGGCTGATGAGATGTAAAAAGTCAGCGCAAAATCATGAGTGAGTCTATTTTTGTGCACCACGATATATCAACCACCTGCAATAAATCAATTAAAAATGTAAAAAGCCATTTAGATCGAAATTTTTTGAATCCACGTCAGGGGGACAACGCAGCATAGAGGAAGACCATGACTAAGGTGGCGCACATAAATGGTGAGCTGTCTGGATGATTGTAGTGTTACCTTAAGTGTAAGTATAGGTGCAGTGCAATAAGACCCGCGGAATTAAGGCCCGCGGGTCTTAATTCCCAAAATAAAAGGAAACTACACCCGCGGGCTTTCTTTCCTTTTTAAAATTGCAATAAGACCCACCACAAAAAAGCATTAATACCCAACTGTCCTTAAAACCAATACTAAGGATTTGTGGAAAATTCGACTAAGACAATTCGACTATAAGACAATTCGACCGCGGGCCTTAATTCCGCGGGTCTTATTGCATTCCACTGTAAGCATAACTAAGTTATTAGGCTGTGTTTTTTTATACAAACCCACATGGAAATTTGATAAAAAAAAAACTAAACTTTTGTGACGAGACTAGGGACATGCCAATTTATAATAGTTATAACAGTTTTTCGTCCTTAAAAGTGGGCGACTTTAAAAATAACTCTGGGTGCCTGAAATATGACCACCGGTGGATGGCCCTCTGGCCCTGCGGGGCAGCAAAAACAGCACTTTTATAAACCAAAACTGTTACGTTTGGTATGTTTAGAGTCACTTCCATACTTTTAATGCCGAAAAACTATTATAACAAACTGTTATAAATTGCTATTATTTCTCTAGTGTGGTTCATTATGGCACTCAAGTTAGATTATAAAGGGTGTTTTTTTTAGACGTGTGGTTTTCAAGAAGAAATAAAACGAATATAATTTAATGTTATGGCCAAGAATTTAGCTTTATTATAAATGTAAGGGTTTGCCATTATGTTTTAAAAATGATTTCGGGCAAGTGACCGCCTCGGCTGGCTCGAATAAATTCTAGCCGAGAGGCCCAATTTTCGGCATCTATGTATAATTGTTGCGCGCGATGGCGGATGGACTCATTCGGGTCTTCTTCGATACTCTGCTCCACAGCAGAAATAACTTCCTTGGTGCGCATTGTATGGCGCGCGTCTCTGAGGATGTGCATTATCCACTAGAGTAAACGTGGTGCGAAACCGATCCATGCGATTTTGCGATTATGTGAACCGAATATTGGACGCAGGGCGCGACTCCAATAAAACCATTATTTTGGTAATAAATTTGCACGATTTGCAAACGTTGTTCAAAAGTAAATCTATTAATTATGCAATGGCAAACCAAACTGAGCATAAATCAAGTGGCAGCTGTCAAAAAAACCAACTCCGAAAAAAGTACTGCCAGATTAAAAACTACACGTCGAAAAAAAACACCCTTTACAAAGTAGAATCTCATATTCATTTTGATAATATTTTTTGTGTAATAAATGGGCTTCGGGATCTTTTCAAGAAACCAATTATGCCAAATAAGTTAAGAAAATATTAGTAAAACGGCAACAAGCCCCATTAATTGATTAGCTATTGAAAATTTCGTATCATTTGTTTTAAATGTTTTTCAAGCCCATTTGAAAATGTAAACACTTCATTTAGAATCAACACTTCATTAAGAATCTACAAAAGGGCACAAAAGTAATATTTAATCGATTATTATTGTATCTATTGATAAATAATAATAATTGGTCAGTATATAAATAACTGACTTTATAAATAGATAGCTGAATTTTTATTGAAAAAAAAAAAAACAAATTAATTAAGTCGGTTTGGACGGGTTTCCAGTTTCAGAGGTAAGCGCATATGAACCATCATGATGAACCCGCCAACAACAACAAAAAAACTTTAACATTGATAAATAAATTCCTACCTTTACCCTGACAGTTTAACAATTAATGAAACTATGTAATCAACCTTGTATGGTCATTTTTTAACCTAATAATGACATTTATTGATTTTTTTAAGTGAAATTTTAGCTTAACGAAAAAAAAAAAACCAAACGTTTGCCGTTGGGTGTTGTGGAAGAGTTAAAAAAAAAAATTCAAATTGATAGACTTCTTGATAGATTTTTTCACTCATTGTCGTTAATTTTTTTTTTTGAGAATCAATATAAAATTATAAGAGATATGTACAAGAGCTATTTTCTTATTTTTTTATTAAAATGGTACCGATTTTAAATTTTAATAGTGGACAACAACTGATGAAATTTTTAGTGTGGATATACATTTGTTCTTCTAATTTAATAACTTAATTGTTAAAAAAATGCATTTAATCAGGGGAGTGTGCTAGAAACTGGAATTCATATAATTAGATAAATGTTGTAGACATTTTTGATTTTGAGAGTATTTTGAAAAAGAAATTTTGAATGATCAATGATTGGATGATTTTCTTTTAAATTTAATTTTTAATCTCACATAAATAGCTTTGTTCACACTTCTCTATATAGGTAGTGAACATTGTAATGAAGCATTACAATACGAAGAAGGAAGAACTCCACTGAAAGCATAGCAACTAGGTGACGATCGAGAACATCGATGGTGAGTTTAGCCATCACCCTCTTGCTGGTTTGCTGCCGCCATGTTGCAATTAGCAATAAAGGTCGAGGACGTGGGTGGTGAAGTAAACAAGTTGATACCAGCCAACCCGTCTCCTGCCGTTTCACCTCTTGCAATACGCATAATACAACATTATATAAATTGGATAAAGCCCGTGCTCCGGCCCCAACTTTCCCTGGTGTACGTGGTCGAAAGTGATGTGCTGCTCCTTGAAAATTTTCACTTCGAAGTTCTACAGCTCACGTATGGTTTGACCAGAAAGGGATATAAGAGACCGTCATACAAACAGCAAGATCAGTTTCGATATCGAGACCGCCATCGTCGAGTGCAGATCTGATACCAACTAAAGACTTCTTCCCACCAGCGGTAAGGGGTCTTTGAAGTAAAGGGTTAACCAATGTAAATATTACCAGATTCGTCTGTGATTTTGCCAGATTCGTCCGTGATTTGCCATTATTCGTCTGTTATTCTGTGATTAGCAGATACAGCTATGATTGCCGGATTCACCTGTTGGCTTGCCTGTTCGCCGGTCGTTTTTTATAGTGCCAGAATCACCCTGCAACCAGAGCTGTATTCACCGCTGATTACCACGATCATCTCTGGGCCTGAAGTATTCCAATGCCGATCCCGTGATATGTATATGCTAATACCAAAAAGGCCACTTACGAGGAGCACAACAAACAAGCAAAGTACTAAGAACCAGATACTCAAGAAATAAGACATACCTACTTTTTAATTTATATATAACTAGGTTAAGACTTTGGACTTATATTTACTATAATAAAGGAAGACTTTAAATATAAAGTTTGTACTCTTTGCATATAAACCTAAAAATGTTGAGTTAAAAATTGAACTTTACAAAAAATCTGCTACCCGTTTTCGAAACATCGAATTTTCAAAAAATAATTTTGAATTTTTTTTCAAAAATCCAAAAATTATTCTCAAGAAAACTTTGCTACGCACTTTTATTTATATTTGTTACAAGCTTCTGTATAAAAAATCTAATTTTATTCGGTTGATCAGTTGAGATAGTCGAAAATCAATGAAACCGTTCTATGAGAGGTACTGTTAATAAACGTAAAATATAAACTTTAAAAATTTTAAATGGTAGATCGTACTAATTTTAACACACAAAAAATCTTTCGTAGGAGTTGTTTTTGAGAAAAAAATATTTTGCTTAACGGATTTTAAATATTTGTATGGGAGGCATCGTTATTTATGGGTATGAGAATAATTTTTGTCAAAAATCTTCTAGATAAAGTTAAAAAAATGCTATTTTCCAAGTTAAACAAAAATCGACAGAGTCGTTTTTGAAATATTGAGTTTTCAAACAAAATATATAGCTATGACTTTTTTTAAAAATCTAAAAAAACTTTTATTTTTGAAAATGTTGGTACACATATTATTAAGAATGTGTCAATGATTCTTCATTAAAAAAATTAATCAGAATCAGTTTACCCGTTTTCGAGAAAAGCAAAAATAAAAAAAATGGTTCTTTGGGAGGTACCATTAATAACCATTTTTCGGAACCATTTTTTTTATTAAACGGCAACTTATAACTACTTAAATTTATTAAGTTCTTAAAAACAAATCCGGTAGCGCTGGATTTGAGAAAAATAAGTTTTTCCTTTTTGGCCAAGAAATTTTGTATGACAGCTACTGTTAATTTTGGTCCTAAAAAAAAGAGAAAAAAAAACTGGTGAGGGGAATGTACAAAACACGCTAGGTACCAAGTTTAAAGAAAATCAACCAATCCATTTAGGCTGCAGTCTAACCGAAAGACAGACAGACGGACGTTTTTGCGAGACCGATTTTTTTGTCTTCGCTATCATCGTTATGTCAAGTTTGATCAAAAGCTCGAGTTCGATTTTTTGTACGAATACATACATAATTTGCCTTATAGTACCTATATTCGCAAGTAAAAATGATATTGTGTGACAACGACTGCCAATATATTGACCAATTTTTCTTCCAACGGTGTGAACATATAATTAAGCATTGTAAGGTAGTTTAGCTATATTGTCAGCTAATTGGCAGCTACTGTCAGATCATTGACAGAATTGAAAATATTGTATGATCAAAAAATCATCTGTGCTTAGCTTAACTCTCAATTCTAAATTAAAAAGAAACAATTAGGTACCTATTGTATACAATGTGCAGAAATCCATAGTTACTGCATTCAAGTGTTCAATTCAATTGGATTCTTAGGAATTGTTCTAAAAATAGAATACCCATCAATTGGTTTTCTATGAAGGTTGTAAGTATTTGTTTTTGATTAACGTCAACTTCACATGCTTTTCATTCGAAGTTTGATCTTCAATGTTTTCACGTCAATCATATACTTAAAGCTTTCTCCCTGATGTGAACTGTATTTTATCGTTTCGCTAGAAAACATTGCAATATTTTCTTCGAGAAGTAATATTTCACATCCACCGCACAAATAGGTAATCGCATAAAATATCAATTTAACTTCAGTTCTTGAACCACCCACCTTGAATGCTCAAAGAATGAAACCTTTATACTACACCATGCGTAATGTATGTAGGTATAAGTTTATTTCTATAACACGCCAAAAGACTCCCTCTCCCAAAATATTCTTTCACGTTCACGTCACTCTGTTGTTTGCAATAGCATATAATATCTACCCATACCCATTGTGTATCTGTATCCTGAGGACGAGTCTTCTTCGGCAAATTGTTTCCTTCTCAACACGAAAAAATAAAAAATAAATAAATACAACGCTAGCAAATTTAAAATAAAGTGCAATTTTCGTGCAGAGAATTGAACCGCATTTTCTTCACTTACCGTTAGAAAAATATAACGTTGACGTTGAGACAAATGATGTCATTTCTAGCAACATGAAATAATAATGTATTCCACCTTGTGTGTCCTTGAGATGCTGAAAGCCACAAACGAAACAAACAATTGCAAACAATTTACAATAACACAAAACATCATACAACTCTGACTTATAAATTATTATTATGACGATGACTTTTAGTCCTTGTTTTTGTATCAGTTTCGGGATTACATTCAGATTCAGACATCTATGAGGTGCATTGGTACGGTACGGTGTGTGGAGATGACGGTGTAGTGTGGAAGCTTCAATATCTTTCTATCCTATATTGCAAGTTCAATTTCAAAGAAAATTGGAAAGTTATTTTCCATTCAAGTGATCTTTCTGTTTTTGAGAGCGCAACAAAAACAAAAAGAACGTGGATGATGCACGTTGTGTTAGTTTAGATTTTAGAATAAGTAGAGTACAGTATGAAGGGGGGTAGAAGACGATATATGACAAACGATTGATTCATTTTTGTCTGGCTTCATTTTTTGTCAAATTTTCAAAACTGAAATAAGAAATAATATCCATGAATAGGCCATACGAGGTTGCTCTTGTGATTCAAGGCTTAAGGTGGATTTACACAAGTGACAAATTGGCGCAGTATTCTGGCAGTTAACTGCAAAAAAACTGGCAGAAGAATGGATAAGTTCATTCTTTTGGCAGTATACTGACGAAAAACTGCCAATTTGTCAGCTTAAGGCTCTCAAAATTGCCAGCAATCATTTCACAGGTGGAATGTTCACTTAACATTCACCAAAAATGAAGAATTACATTCGATACTAATATTCATTTTCTGTGAATGATGCATATACAGGGTGGACCAAGTACAAGTTTCTTTTTTTAAAATGCAATAAAATGAACTAAATTAAATTTTGTCCATGTAGTTATTATGGCTATATTAGAGTAAGAGCAAATATTCCCAATATTATCCAACACAAAATCGTTCAAGTGGGTTCATCGGCTGGCATTGCAGTGGCGATTTTGTCACTCAAGTTTTCCAACACCTTGTTGGTGGTTTCGGGCTGTAGCTCACGGATTGTTTGGATGATATTGGCCTTAAGTGCTTGAATCGTTTCCGGATTGTTGGCATAACATTGAATTTTCATGGTTCCCCACAAAAAAAGTCCAAAGGAGTCAAATTGCAGCTCCGAGGCGGACAATTGACATCGCCAAGACGGTTGTTAACATACGATTTGAGAATTTGGTGTGCAAATGAACGATTTTGGCATGGCGCGCCATCCTGCATGGACCAGAGGTCCTCCAAATCCATGTCTTCGATTTCAGTAAAAAAAAAGTCGGCTAACAAGGCTCTGTAACGCCCACCCTTGACCGAAACGTTGTTCCCAGCCTCATTTTCAAAAAAAAAAGAATTGTTGAATGATGCCACCAATCCACAATTCGCACCAAACTGTCACTCTCTGTCGATGCATTGGCTTCTTAAAAATGACGTTGCGGGTTCTCAGAGCCCCAGATGCGGCAATATTATTTGTTAACGTAGCCACCGAGATGAAAATGCACCTCGTCAGAAAGGATAATTTGTCGGCTTTTCAAAAACTCATTTCGTTCCGCGGAGGTATGACACTGACTTTCTGTCAAGATTTCGAACGGGAAACAGCTGTCAGTGTCAAAATAACTTATGTTTTAAAAAGAAATCACTAGATAGCCAACGCGTTAATTTTTACCTCATACAGTGTTAAGGGGTTTGCGCGGAATTTTTTTTCAAAATCAAAATCGATGAGAATCCTCCGCAGTGTCATAGTTTTCAGATACAAAATTAGAATAAAAAAAATAAATTTCGTGGCGCGACAGTCCGTAACGAGCCAAAGCCTATAGTAACTTACAACTCTTAACAACTCCTGTGTGCGTATTGTTTGCTTGCAGGAATGGAGGGGACCTACAATTTTCTGCCAAATTCGAACGGCTAAGGTGAGAAGCACTCTTTCATGAGATAAAGATAATCTTGGGGGATTTGTCACTTCCTCGCAAGAGGCAGTACAGCGGTTTTTTTTTTTTTTAGTTAGGTGGACGAGGACGAGGAATCGAACCCAGGCCTCTGGCATGATAGTCCATTACGCCACCGGCTACTACAAAAAATTATAATGTATATGTATAAAACCTCACACACTTCGTTAAATTTTTGTTGCAGGTCACATCTATTCATCGAAATGGGATGAAATTACAAAAACAGCTATTTAAACAAATGGGTCTTGGAGGGTGAAATGTACGAAGCATTCTTATCTATCTTTATATTGAGTATTTTTAGATAATTCGGAATATTGTTTTCTTTATAATTTTTTCGTTTGAAGCATTTATTCACTTTATCGAGAGTTAAAACCACAAGATTAGTGTGCTTCATCAGTAAAAAAAATTCCAAATAAAACCCCCGATGAATTTCTCGAATTGAACCATATTTTTCAAAATAAATTTAAACAATTTGCAAACATTCTATAATAACCTAGAACTGTCGAATTGCCTGTCACAGAATACAGTGTTGCCAATTTAAATTTCTCCATAAAAAAAAAAAATATAAATACAAAATAAATAATAAGCACTACACTAAATACCATTACAGATAAATGCAATAGCAACTTGTAGCCTGAGCTAGGTTTTAATAGGATGGCGATATCGTAGTCACACACGACACCCCTCATGCCAAGATAAAAATTATGTTTATTCCCGAGATTTTTCGCTCTAAATCTGGCAAAATATCAAATTTTGAGGAGTGGGGATAAAATGCAGTCAGAGAGAAGGAAAACTGTCAAAATGCCTGGAACGGTTTGCGCACTTCTTTGCGCTAATACGGACCAAACGTCACAATTTGACTCGAATAGTGTTGCCGTAGGTCAATGATAAATCTTGATCAATATTTTCAAGAATCACAACTCAAGAAAATAAACTCACTAATCATATGTTTATAAATATAAAAACAAAAAAATATTCTTTATTTATAAGTAGGTACATTTAATTATGAAGCTCAGTGTGTTTTTTTTCTTCAAACACGTTACCTACAACACAGAAATATTATGTCTTCAAGTTGAAACTTGACTTTTACCTTTACCTTAATACAATACATACCTAATAGTTAACTATATCCTTCCTTTTGAGGAAAATTTTAATAACAAATAAACTTTTGTTAATTTTGCTCAAAAAATATGTCCTTAGTGGACTTTGTGCTGGAAACAAAAGAAATAACTCTGAACAATATAAAGAAGAAATAACTCTGAAAAATATAAAGGTTATACAAATACTGGACTAGCTTTATACTTAACATTATTACACAACTTGATATGACCTTTTGTATAAAGGTAGGTATAAACTCCGTTTCATAAGTCTGTCGTACTTATGTAAATAGTTAACCTCCCAAATAGGCTCTTATATGGGATTTGCTTTCTGCTTTTGCAATTCTCAAAGGACAAATAATAATAATAATGTCATCGTGCTTTTTAAATGAAAGTCCTTGCGATATTAAGAACATTTTATTTTATTCTCAGCAAACAATATCAAAATTGTATGCATCCTGCCTGACTCATCAAGGATTAGCCTGCTAGCCGTATTGTCTCTGCCGAACAAAAGCAAGCAAAATCTCTTTCAAATAAAATACCTTTTGCCCGCCATAGGCGATTATTTGAAAAGAGACAGAGAGAGAGAGAGAGAGTAGAGCATACACAAAACGAAAAAGAATTTAAACAAACCCTTATACTATTCCAGGTTATGGCCTGTTTCCGGGAGTATGCCTAACATATAACTGAAACAGATTGGCCCTGGGGTCCTGGGTGTTGCGCTGCCAACTGTCGGTACGGTGTATCATCGCCAAGCAATTTGATTCTGAAACGACACAGCGGAGGTTAGGGGTTCCGCAAGAATTATTCCCCCAGATATATGAGGTCGCATAGAGCGCCGCCACTATTGTTATGTCCTTGTTTCAATTTCATTTCATTTTCTTAAGAAGTTTATCTCTTCAGAATGAAACGTCAGAAAATAGAGGAAAAAAAATTAAAACCACTGTACAATATACCGTTTTTCTTATTATTATTATTATTATTGCGAGTATACTAGTATACTACGAGGTATACGAGTAGGTACGACCATTGTTTGGTTGAACTGTGTTTCAAATTCTATTTGTCGTTTATGCGGCTGCCAGATGCTCTTGCCTTGGTCCCTTGGTTGTTGCTGTGTGTGGCTCAATGGCTGTGCAGAAATAAACGTTCATTTCCTTGACAAAGAAAGCAGCCACCATACACCATCCAGATAAACCATGCCATACACAAACATTATACAATTGGATCAGAGGACACACAGGATCTCATAGTCATATATAGTCTGATGTCTGCCATCACGCATGGAATGATATGGGAAATTTATTTGACCCCAACAATAAAAAGGGCACGCTCACACGCTCAGGTCCGTACCAGTATTTTAAAATTCCTAAATTTCCTAAAATTCGGGCGATACTCATGCCCGGTGTACGTAAATATTAGAGCTTTTCCAAATAGTTTCATGATAGACAGCTTCGGAAGAAGGTTCGACAGAGTTTGGGAACGACAAAATTGTACCACCTTCTTCACCTGATCGTCTCTTTTATTATTTTTTTAAAACATATTTCCTTAATTCAAAAAAGTGAAAGAGTTCTATTGATGATTGTTCGAAAATCATCTACGTAAAATGTAAAGTAGATCCAAGTTACATTAAATCTATCAATATAATATTATGATGTACAAAAACATAATCGCCTTGCACCTTAAGAAATTACAAATATGGTCCTGCGAACACTGTAAGGTTTTCGTTTAACGCCGACCGAAAATATTATCATGGTTTCGAGGATAAAAAGGCGGTAGCCAAAGCCCAAGTTGAAGCTGAAGAAGAATATAAAGGATAGACCAGCGAAAAATGAATGAAATAAAAATAAATAACATAAATAAAATAACATAAAAAGAATATAGGAGTCAGAAGAAAAAGACTTAACCCAAACTCGCAGTATCCATAATGGAAATGGCATATGTGTGTGCGAGAGTGCGGATGGCTACCAGAGGAATAATGGGGCCATGGAGTGAAAATCCTTTTAATTTTTTCACCAACATTTATGTAGGGTACATATAGCTAAGGTGACCATATTTTTACAAATAAAATTAAAAATTAAAAAATCATAAATACATATATTTAAGGTGTCCCAGAAGCAAGCGTCCAAACTTAAGCTCTTGAAAGGCCAGATATAATGGGTGATTTTTTAAGAGGTTTAGAACTTTTTAAAAAAAAAAAAAACACAAAAAATTCGAAAAAATTAATGAAATATTTATTTGATTCGATAGTTTGAACCTTGCAATTTAATGTTTAAAGATAATTTCATGCAAATGTTGACCGCGGTTGCGTCTCAGGTAGCCCATCCGCTGAGTCCAATTTTGGCATACTCTTTCACACATATCGGCCGGTATCTCACGAATGAATGCATGGATGTTGGCTTCCAGTGCGTCAATCGAAGCGGGCTTGTCCCTATAGACATTAGCTTTGACATACCCCCACAAAAAATAATCTAATGGTGTCAAATCGCACGATCTAGGCGGCCAATTGACCGGCCCGAAACGTGAAATTAACTGTTCACCAAACTCGCCTCGCAATTGCGCCATTGTTTCGCGTGCTGTGTGGCATGTGGCACCGTCTTGTTGAAACCACATATCATGCAAGTCAAGAACTTCCATTTCGGGCAAAAAAAAGTTTGTTATCATCGCTCGGTAGCGTTCACCATTGACAGTAACGCTGCGATTCGCATCATCTTTGAAGAAATAGGCCCAATAATGCCGCCGGCCCATAAACCGCACCAAACAGTGGCTTTTTCGGGATGCATTGGTAGCTGTTGCAATGCTTCTGGCTGATCTTCACTCCAAATGCGGCAATTTTGCTTATTTACGTACCCATTCAACCAAAAATGAGCCTCATCGCTGAACACAATTTTTAGATAAAAAAGCGGATCCTCGGCCAGCTTTCCAAGAGCCCATTCACCAAAAATTCGGCGTTGTGGTAGGTCGGCTGGCTTTAGTTCTTGCACCAGCTGTATCTTAAAAGGCTTTACGCCCAAATCCTTCCGCAAAATTTTCCACGTAGTGCTGTAACAAAGGCCTAACTGCTGGGAACGGCGCCGAATCGACATTTGCGGTCTTCTGTCACACTAGCTGATACGGCCGCAATATTTTCTTCACTACGCACAGTACGTAAACGTGTTGGTGGTTTAATGTCCAACAAAGTAAATTTGGTGCGAAATTTGGTCACAATCTTCCGAATAGACTGCTCAGAAGGTCGAGAATGCCGATCATAAAATGGAAGCAGCGCGCGATGAACATTTCGAACCGAGCACGAATTTTGATAGTAAAATTCAATAATTTGCAAGCGTTGTTCATTTGTAAGACGATCCATGGTTAAATTGCAAAGCAAACTGAAGCTGTTTGACAGTGACACAAGGTACTAAACACACGTCAGCTGTCAAAACCAGTATTGCCAAAACCAAACCAGCTAAAAAATCACCCTTTATATGCAATATTAATCATATTTTCTAGAAGAATAATTTATACCAAAATTCCAATCAAAACAGGGAAAGCCGAACAGAAATGTTAGTGCGAGTGCGGATTTTTACACAACTGCACAGGTGTGAGCATTAAAATGAAAAGCTAAAGAAGTGGATATCGTGCTGAATCTTTTGAATCCATAGGTGATTTTATTGATTTTTGTATCATTTTGTTTGAATTTATGGCGAAAAATTTTAAAATCAAAACAGCTCTTTTTTAAATATATTTTGATTCATACGTAGTATTAAGCATAACATCCGACTCCGACACGGAACTAAAGCGTCAAGGTTAGGTTAAGTGACATTATATGCCGAACATTTATTTTGTGTGCCAAATTTTTGACAGATAAGTGCGATGTTCACTGTACAGTGGGAAACAAAAATTTGATTTTTTTTAACTCTATCTGCGTACCAATCGGCTTAAAAGTTTGACCAAATTTAAGCTTCGATACATTTTGGAGAGAATTTCGTAGGGGGTGGGGGGGGGGTTAATATTTAGCACGAGATGCTTACTATGCTCAAGAAAATTATTATGTGAGTACACCGAAATGTATAATAAAGCAACATAGTTAGGACTTACAGGTCAAACAGAAAATTGTAACAAATCAACATACAGTAAATGACGCTTATAAGAAACTCCAAAATGCCACAATTTTTGTTTCTTATAAGACAAAAGTATAAGAAAAAGGTTTTTTTAAGAAAAACACGGATATAAGAAACAGAAGTTTCTCATAAAAAATATTCTTTCATAAAAAAACGTTCATTTTTAAACAACAAAAAATATATTCAGTTTATTTGACAAAAGAACTTATAAACGTGCTTTTGTTATAAGTGCGTTTCTCATATCCGTCATTAACTGTTATTAGATATAAATTGATTAAACAATTTTTAACAATTAGGATTATAGAAAAGAGTAAAGAGTTTTATTTTAAAAAATATTTTTTATTTATTTTTTAATGTTTCAATCTCAAAAAAAAAATTCTTTCAGTGCACCTACAGCGCTATTTGGCAATGATTTTAATTAGATATTTAAGAAAATATGAAAAAACTTGACTGGGCTCTATAAAATTAATTATTATCTGGCTGACGGCAAAAGCCAATGCTATATATTGTGACATTTTGTAAACATGATTTTTAATTCTTTTGTTCAATAAAATCACACTTACTACTACTTCTACTACTTATTATCTTTTGATTTTTGGTACCAGAACATTTTTTGGCGTATTCATTATTTTACATCTTTGGATGCAAAAAAAATTACTCATACGCCACCGTACCCTTTTTTTAATTATTATTGCAAGTTCGTGTAAGCCGCCACAGTAGAGTGTCCATTATTTTCCGTAGGTTCATTTATGAGATATACCCTAAATCAACAGTTCATGCCCTTGTGGCGATCCATTAATTTACTTTAAATAATCTTTATTCCACTTACTTTTAAAAATGATAATATTTCACTAAGTTTAAGAACAATTTATGAATTATTTGTAAAAAAGTTTGCTTATCGAATGAAAACAAGCTTTTAGTAAAAAAACATTTGAAAAATAAATAAAAAACCAGTTCTATTTTGGACCTAAAAGGATTCATCATTCTCAAATATAATCTTCCAAAAAAAATCATTTGACGTTCATAAAAAGTCATGTGTGCAAGCAGGAGGATTGCATTTTCTGCGTCATAAATGACGCTCAATTCTCTGTCAAATTGACTTTGATTTAACGTTTTCGAAAATGCCCGCCTTTTCTTTGCTTAAATTCCAAAGGCTATTTTTTGTTCCAATCTTTAATCAGTAAAGGACGAATGGTCACCTTAGGAAGTAGTTGCGCTTTTTGTTGGATTTTAACTGGGAAAACTTGTTATATCGGATGTAATTCTGATGTTCATGCTTTCTGGTTTGGAAATTTTCTTCAGATATTTATATGTCGAGTTGAAAGGACAACACCAGCCACTATACTAAGATGGCGCTCGGCGCGGTGGCGAAGTAGATGGCAACGACGACGTTCCTTTCGAGATGACAATGAATGGTTTTTGTGAATACAGAAACGATGAAATGTCTGAAAACCTACCTAAAACATAACTACAACGTATTATGTATGTATGTATGGATATACATATGTGTTCTATATACGGGATGAACCTTAAATAAAGCACAATAGTCAAATGTCTTTTATTATTTGTGTCACTTCTTGTATTATGTCATCGATTTTTTTTGTTTTTTTTTTTTTTTTGTTCAAACTGGATTATTGTACTTTTTTCGACACTTGTTTCATTTGATTAATCTTTTGTTGTGTATATGAATTGTATTTTTGGTCACAGGGGGCTTTTTTCACTTAAAGTTGTGACTTTTAGAATTAAGGTTAATGTGTTATTTTCTTATTGGAGATTTGAACTATAATTAAAATTAAAATGAAAGTTATAGCACTGAGTATTAGTTCCATAGTTTATCGGTGTGACATCATCCAAGTTTCAGAGTTCAAATTGAGCTTACTCCTAAAACATTATGTTCAGTCAGAGTCAGCTACCCAAAGTGTGATAATTTTGAGTAAAAACCCACACATTTTGATTTCACCCTGCTATTCTGTATGTGCCTCTAACCACAACATGCTAATGGCATTTACATTGGTGTTCCAAAAGCACTCTGATTTCGATTATGAAACCAAATACAAGACCGTCTTTCCACTTCTGAGAAGAAATATACCATCATTTTAAGAGGGTTTCTGGAAAAATAGCTTTTGGAATTTAGGAACATATAGCTAAGTGCGCTTTGGGAAAATCTCCTGAATTTTAATTCACTAAAATCAAGCTGTTTGACCAGACGATAAGTTGAAATAGCTATTTTTCTCGTTAGCAATTATGGTGGACTGAAAGAAAAGGCTCATTTAAATCCTAAAATATTTCCATTTCCATGTAATAAGTAATTTACTAATAATAAAATATAATCAGCCCAAAACAAAAATTTAAAATAAATTTGTTTCCGATAAAACAACGTTTTAATATGAAAATTAATAAAGAGTGTTTTTTTTAAGACGTGTAGTTTTCAAGAAGAAATAAAACGCATATAATTTAATGTTATGGCCAAGAATTTGACTTTATTATAAAGATAAGAGTTTGCCATTATGTTTTAAAAGTGATTTTGGACAAGTGGCCACCGCGGCTGGCTCGAATAGACCAAGAGGACCAATTTCCGACCACTTTTTGCAGCAATTGAGGCCGTATGTCAGCAATAAAGCGCCCAATATTCTATTCCAAGGCGTCATTCATCTCGAGCTTATCTGCGTAGACAAGCGACTTCACATAACCCTACAAAAAATACTCCAGCGGTGTTAAATCGGACGATCTTGGAGCCCACGCCACAGGCCCACAACGCGAGATAATGAGCTCACCAAAAGTTTCCTTCAATAAATTGATTGTTTCGTTGGCTGTATGGCATGTAGCGCCGCCATCTTGCTGCAACTAAAGGTCGTCGACATCAACATCCTCCAATTCAGGCACGAAAAAGTCGTTAAGCATGGCTCTATAGCGTTCCCCATTGACTGTTACATTATGGCCGTCTTAATTCTTGAAGAAATATTGACCAATCGTTCTCTCTGCCCATAGAGCACACCAAACAGTGACTTTTTGAGGATGTTACGGTGTCTCCAGAAACACTTGAGGATTATCATCACTCCAAATACGACAGTTTTGTTTATTAACCAACCAAAAGTGAGCTTCATCGCTAAACAAACTAAACTTATGAAAATTGGGATCAACGGCAATCTTGTTTTGGGCCTATTTGGGCACAATTTGGAAGCGTTGGTCAAGAGTTAGTCTATTCTTTATAAAATGGCTAACCAAACTGAGCATAAATCAAGTCACAGGTGTCTAAAAGACCAACTCCGAAAAAAGTGTTGCCAGATTGAAAACCACACGTCTAAAAAAACACCCTTTACATGGAAAATTTGACTGCAGTATAGGTTAGAGCTTATTCATATCGAAAAACTAAACATTCCCTTCAGAATAGCACTCTCTATTCCAGCAATTAATTCACACTCGAATAAATGTTGAAATTTCTCTGCTTGTACGTGTAGGTACCTACATACGTATATGAAAATTCTAAGATCCTAAAACACTAAAGAATATTCAAGAGCATTGTTATAATTATACTCGTGCTCCAAAAAAAAAAACCATCATGTCATCAATGTATAGTGAAAAGTTTCGCTAGTACGTGCATAAATTTGAAAGTTTAAATTAAATCAATGGAATTTAGCACGTTAAATAATTCTATAGTTTTCCTGAGAAGGGAAAGTTTTCAATTAGTGCGCTTCGAATGAAATTCTATTTTTTTGTTTTTTTTTTTTTTTATTTGCATTTTCGTTGTATTTTAGTGATCAACGTCAAACATCAATGGAATTGTTGTACAACATCTAGGCTTCTACACTACATTCACTGACTACCAATTTAAAGTTCTCAAACAAAAACGTGATGCACTAATAATCTTAATAGAGAATCATGTATAGGTACAGTGTTACAGTGCTGTGCAAATAAATGGATGCAGGATGTAAACTCGAATAAATGTCAACTAAAAATGAAAATATTTGCAGTAGAAATGACAAAATTTCTGATTTCACATGGTCCTCGAACCATTCATATTAAAATCACACGAACAACTATAATGTAGCCACAGATTTGTGGGATATTCGCAGAAAAATTATAGGTACTACTTGAAAGGTCTTAGTGACCTCATAAAAGTGCAGCTAGTTCCAATAATTGCTAAGCTACATGTTTTTTTAATGATTTTTTTAAGATCGTAGAGATTTTTACTACCCCATTTGTGGGATGTTCGTAAAAAAAACACACTGTATCTGAAAAGTCACTAAATCTTCATAAAAGGTTAATAGTTTCTAACCAATTTTTGAAACTTTCTGACCTTTTATGGGGTCACTAAGACCTTTCACAGCGTATTCTGTTTTTGCGAATATCCCACAAATGAGGTGCAAAAAATCGCTGATGTCCTTTTAGAATATTAACCATTGATTAAAAATTTTCTATGGCTGACCAATTTCTGAAACTCATTGACCGTATTTGAATAATCATACTGACCTATAGATGGAATAG
This sequence comes from Leucozona laternaria, assembly GCA_932273885.2. Taxonomy (NCBI): domain Eukaryota; kingdom Metazoa; phylum Arthropoda; class Insecta; order Diptera; family Syrphidae; genus Leucozona; species Leucozona laternaria. Next base: position 28,195,896 of record OW026368.1, on the reverse strand, counting down.
TTTTTTTTTTGCAAATATCCCACATATGGGTGCTAAGATCCAATAGCCCAAAAGTAGGTACTATACTCTGTCCAACAAAAATAGGCAGTACACGTCTTATGGGAAAGCTTTTTCAAAATCACTAGAGTGCCATATTAAATTGAAATAACTCCTCCACAAAAAGTGTTTGCCCGCCCGTGAATTTCCAATATCTAACATCGGACACAGACCCAACGTCTTATTCAAGGCACATCTGAGTGTGCACTGAATTGCTGTGGCCAATGGCTATTGGCTGCTGCTTGATGTGCATTCAGAGTTACCCGTGTCCATTTGGTAATTCGTTCGGCATTGTTTTCTTGAGTTTGTGTTAAGGTGCTTTTGATTTTCGAGCTTTAAGAAAAAGCTTTTAATGATGAATGTTATCGTGTACACAACGACAACCCTGTGAAAGCAGCTTTAATGAAGGACAGATTTATGCAATCCACTGTAGCCAGAATGAGAGGCAAACGTCCTATCTTGCCTACACTGACAATTTTTGTTGGACAGAGATAACAAAAATTGATGTTTTTTAATTTTTTTTTTGTTTAAAAATATTTGTTTTCTTAATTTTTAAATGCAATGTCGATTGGATTATTAAGAAGCAACAGGATTCAAAATTCTAATCCAATCGGATCAACAATTGAAAAGATTTACGCGAATGACATGAAGTAACAGCATTTTTTTGAAAACCTCGAATATCCCTATTTTTTTTTTTCAAATAACCTGAAACGCAGTTTTCTTACAATTTTGGTCACATTCAAAGTTTACTTAAAATTGTAAGTGCAGTTTTCGAGACCATGTGAAAAAATAATCAATATCTATTTATGGCCAGGTAGCTGTTTAGATATGTAAGTTTTAGTTCTTATATACCAAATAATAATATAAAATTTAAATCAAATCCATCCACGCGTTTAAGCTCTAGTCCAAATAATAATGACGAATCCCACTTTTTCTGACTTCTTCATCATCGTAGAAGAAAAAGTTGACTGAGTGGTAACACTATCCAAACTATCTTCTTGAAAATAGTACTGCTTTAATGGACAAGATGAACGCTGATGCTTCAGAGAGCGTTCTTTTACTAAGGTTTGAGTTGATCCCGGTAAAACAATTAAAGCCGGAACCACTCATGTCTCGTGTTGTGTGTTGTGGAATATGCCCACACGCGACAAATGTGTTTCAGGCATAAATCAACAACTGATTGATGTCAGGAGCTCCTGTACATTTTTTTTCTAAGCCCAATCGATTTGCTTCTGTCAATTGAAAGGAATTCGTAAAAACTCCTGCTTTTTTTGTGTGACTGTGTGTGTGTTACTTGACAGCTGCAAATAATTATTTTATGTATAGCTATATTGATTGAAAATATTGTTAAATATTTTTTTTTTTTTAATATGTAGAATTCCTTGCAACCAAAAAATAAACGATTCGTCTTTGATTTATTTGAAATGTCAAATATTTATAGTGTGTGTGCAAATCTAGCTAAAATTGCAAGATTCGTTTTGACAGAAAAGAATTGATTTATTTAGAAACAATTCGGAAAGGAATTCAACATAAGGACAAAATTTCAATATTTAGTTCAATTTATTTTTCCACAGCACTTTTGAGGCCATGATTTTATTCACATGTTATCTGTGCCATGGACACATAATAATTGAAATTTCATTTTCACAGGTAAACTCTCTCTCAGCTCTGCGAGTTCTCCACACACAGTCTATATGTACATTCTGGAAATTGCCAGTTGGTTCAAAGTGTATATACCTACATTATACTTGCATAGAAGTCACCCGTAGAAAACCTCCAATTAGTTTCTAAACTTGTCATCAACAGGTGGGTGCGATTGGATAGAAGCTATAGAAGCCACACAAACGAAACAACTGCTGTTGCTATTCCTTGAATTCTGCAGCAGGAGTTCAACTTTTGCATAAACAAAAATAGAAAACAATATCTGGGCGCATAATTCAGTGCAGTTTCAAGTGTATCACATCGCGTGAAGATGAAGAAGAGTGCGGCAGGACTTGAAACGTTAACAATATTCGCTACATATGACGATGTGCAGAGTTTTGCAATATGTTAAAATGTGTGTAGGACATAAATAAGGATTAAATAATGCATTGAATCCTTTAGACTTCACTGATTCTTGATTCTAACCAGAATTTTACCTTGGATCCACCACATGAAAATGTAGCTACATGTATACATCCCCACGACATAATGGAGAAGCAACCAGTAGAGAAACCTCAGCGGACTGATATAGTACATCTTTGTATTGCTTTGGTGTTTCAATAAGGCATGAGTCCTTTCACACTCTTGATCAATTGAATTCAATTAAGGTACAAATTGGAAAAGCTATTGAGAAAGAATTCCTTGTAGGTATTCAATTGAATGCACCTACCCATATACCCATCACCATCACCACACCCACACCATGCCAAACCACATTTCTGTGGAAACAGGAGGGGGAGAGGAGGGGCATACAGAAGGATTAGAAGTGCTCTGATGGTTGGCATCAAGGAAATGAGGTGGCAAAATTGTGACATTGGTTTGTATTGATTGCAAGTTAGACAGTCAATGAAAACAAATATTTTTTTTTTTTGTATCTCTTGCTGCTGTCAGAATGTTATTAGAATAAATGAAAACTATTTGATTGAAATCTATCTACCAATCATTTTACTTTGAAAAGAAGAAGAAATAGATATAAATACATTTCAAAACAGGGATTTTGTTTTTACTTGCTCTATGTAGAAAAAAAGTGTCATGGTTTTTAGTGTTTTCGAGGTTGTCATACATTCGAACATAACAATTATGGTGAAGTGGATAAAAGAGGTTTTCATCATACTGTTTTTGATCACTTCAACAGATACATATCTAAAACTAGCAGTGCTGAGTAAATAGAAAATTAAATGCACCACTGATGGGTCGTACGTACCTTCTACATATTTATCGCTCGAAAATCAAAAAGAATTGTTATACTAAATGATTGGTTTACAGGTATTATGTCCTGTTTAATGGTAGTCGTATACTGATATTAGCACCTACCTATACCTATATACACTAAACTTATATTTGCGATATTATGTATAAAGTTACTATACTGGAAGTTTTGGAACTCTAAAAGAAACTGACCTGGCGACTTTAATCAAAACTGACGTTACGATGATAGAGGGCACGAAAAAAATAAGTTCTGTTTGTACCTCGGCCTACAATATCATAACCACTTAATCGATTTTCATGAAATTTTTAAATTAAGTTATTATAATGATTCCCAGAGGTTAAATTGAAATTTTTTAAAGTTAAAAAAAATGACGGTATACCTGTCATGCAACAATTGTAAGAAAAATAATTTATCTCCGAAACAGCTCTAATGATTTTGATAAGAAATTTGTGTGCACTATTGTAGGTACGGTACATGCATTCTGGTAAAAAAGATCTACCAAAAACTATTTTCACTTTCGACGTTCTCGTTAACGGCTTGACCGATTTGAATCAATTTTTATACAGGAAGTCTTTTGTGTCTCTCCAAAGTCTTTGAGAAGATAATTGAGAAACAAATTCTGAATCACCTCTCTAATAACAATTTGCTATATGAAAAACAATCGGGCTTCTGAGTAAATCACAGCTGCTCCACAGCTATGGTCAATCTTCTGGAAGATATTAGAGTTGGCTATGATAAAGGTCATATTAATATCCTGTGCTTACTTGATTTTTCTAAAGCCTTCGATAAAGTGAATCACAGGATTCTTAAGTGGAAACTGCTAAACTTATTCGGCTTCAGCGACGGTGCATGTTTGCTGGTGGGAAATGCTCTGCTCTTAGACCTGTAGAAAAAGGAGTCCCACAGGGATCGATCCTGGGTGCAATCCATTTTTGCATGTTCATTAATGATCTACCTTCGTGTTGTTCGTATGCTTCGGTCCACTTATACGCTGATTATGTTCAAATTCATCTTGCCAGACCTTTTCATCAGCTGGGTGAACTGTCTCGTTCTATTAACGATGATCTCAGTAAAATAAATACATGGTCCATTGCCAACGACCTTCCCTTGAATCCCTCGAAATCTCAAATCATTCTACTTTCCAAGAAAATGTTTAATATCTCTACTCTACCCGACATTTGGCTAAATGATCGTTTAGTTGAAGCAGTTGATCACTGTACTAGCCTTGGTTATGTTATCGACCGCCACCTTTCAGGCTATACACACACAAATACTGTTATCGGTCGGATTTAAGGATGCTTATGAAAATTATGGCCTTCAATTCACTTCAACTCCCTTGAAACTCGACGATTCTTAAAAAAGTTATAAATTTAAGGAACAAAAAAACAAAAAAAAATTCATTGAGAAAAAAACATTTTTATTTTTTTATATGTTTTGATTTGAACAAATATACATAACACACTCGCAGTTAGGCTGCAAGGCTTACGCACCATCACATTAATATTGAAGGTTTGAATCAGGGTTCCGAATTTTGAAATTAAAAAACCATTAAGTCATAAGCTTAAAATTAAAAAGATTTAATTCATAAGCTAATGCGTGCTCTAAAAACAATTTTTATTGATAAAGATTTGTATTTAAAGCTTCAAAACCACTTTTGTTTATAATTATGCATACTAAAAACAAGCTTACGAATTTCCAAATCGCAGCAACTAGCTTATAAACTAATTCTTCATAATTCACAAGTAACTTACTAGATAGCTTATGAATTAATTTTTTTTCAATTCATAAGTGAGTCACTATTTTGTGAATTAAAGCCAAGCTTAAGCTAATAAGTGAGTTAAGCTCTTGCAACCCTGGTTGAAATGAAACAACAACCACTTGTGTGAGCTACCACCAAGTCATATTTAGGCTGGAGTTATAGCTATTTCACGGCTGCCAGGCCGATCATCAGACTCCTATTAGTGGTGCTTAATCTAATTTAAATTTGAAAACTTTTTACCTAGCTGGGAGTTGAACATAGACCAAATGTCATCAGAGCCATTGCACTTACGCACTGCGCTACCGAAAGTTCAAAACCAATGTAGGTTTTAGCATTTTTTTATTAACTTCACACAGACTATGGTTGTTATACATTCGGTTTCATTCTTTTTTTCTCCATATTTGATTTCATTGGACATTATAAGGAGGAAGATTGTGTGAAAGAAAGGTCATAAAAAAAATTAAAAAAAAACGTGTCCTGGAAATGTTCAAAAAACGCTAGGAACCAAGCACCAAGGTACCAAATTTAAAGAAAATGGACCCATTTGTTTAGGCTGTAGCTGAACAGAGAAGCCGACAGACAGACGTTTTTGGGAGAAAGCGTAATGTCAAGTTTGATCAAAATCTCGAATTAATTTTTTTACGAATCCATAACTTGACGTATAGTACCTACACTTAGATATATCGGAAGTAAAAATAAACACAATTTGCAGAGGTGGCGGTGTTATAAAATGTCAACAATTCACTGGAATTAGAGAAAAAATGAAATAAAAATAATATAGACGCAATAGGAGTAGGAGGGAAGTAAATTGTAAAAAATACTTAAACGGCGAAATGTATAAAAAAAAAAGTAAACGTGTGGTAAGATGGAGGTGCATGAACTACAAGAAGGCTGAAAAGAAAAGAAACAAAACAGCGACCTAGTGAATGCAATTCAATCAAATTGTTGTATTAAAAAAATTATTTTGTATATATTTACTTTTATTCGAAAATTTGTCAGGTTGTAGGATTAATTAAAAAAATATTTAGGAACTATTTAGAGCTTAAAATTTGCATTAGAATATTTGCTTTAAAAAAAAAATGTTTTTTGTACAGTATTTAAGTGGCTTGAGAATATTTGGGTAAACATAAAAAAAAAATGTTGACAAAAAGTTAAAAGAAATCATATTTCGATTTAACAAACAAATTAGACAAAAAAAAAAAAAAGCCCCATGCTATTTTATAAAATCAGAGAATATTAAAAAAATTGTTTCACAAAAATCTGGAAGATACTTTCTGAGATTATGCGTGACAAACTAAATATTTGTTTAGTCTCTGTAGGTATAATAGCAGTGAACAGTAATGAATTGATATTGATAAAACCACAAGAGCAAGTTTGTGCGATCCAGTCTTACATTATTCTTAAAGTTAAAATTATTCCAACAGAAATAAAATTTAAAAAAAATCGTTCTAATATTAAATAAATACCAAAATAATAATTAAAATGAAAAAATACAGTGTAAAAGCCATACTGGCCATAAAGCCATTTTTATTATTTAGTACAGGTAGTGTCATTTCCTCAGGACCAAGTAAGTGCCAAAATTAGTACCTACTCCTGGTTAAGCTTGACTAGATACTAAACTAATTCAGTACTTATTCCAAGACTTATAAGTGCTTATAAGTGATCAAAATATACTGCAACTCGTCTTGAATCAAAATTCTTTAAAAATATTCGTCCAAATAATTTCTAAAAAAAAAACAATGTAAATTAACAAAATTTACAATAGAGTAACTCTCCCCTTCAACTACCTGAATCATAACAACTACAACTGTAATTGCTTAATCACACAAATAGCAAATACAAATTTTTTAATTTAAATTCAATTTTAAAATCACTGATTCAACAAAAATTTGATTTCGTTAAAAGCAATTATAATGTAATATCTGTTAACGATCTCGAATCAAAAATGAAACTAAAAAAGAAAAACCAAAAATCATCCTGAAAAAATCAATTTTATGGTCTAATAGGCTTTCAACAAAAAAAAATACAAAAAAAAACTTCCATTATGTTGGTGTTTCTAAAAATAAACACACAAATTGAAAATTGAAAAAACGTATAGGTACTCGTACATAATATTGTATCGCTACTCAGACACACAAGTTCATCGGCATTCGTGCATATTTCTGTTTTTTTTTTGTTTTTTTTAATCAACCGAAATTGGATTATTGATTCAACCAATAAGTAATGTTGACGGTTGATTTTGTTTCAATTAATCGATGTTTTACTCGCTGATAGGTACATAGTATAGACAACTTGATCATAAATTTTCCGTTCCGAGAGGGATGACTGCGGATTTAAATACGGAAAATAACTATTTTAACTTGCTCTGTATAGGGCAAGTATTGGTTTCGTGTAAAAAAATTTCGAGGTTATAATCAAAACTAACACTACGATAATCGAGAAGTCCGAAAAAGTGAGTTTCGTCATGCCGTCCGTCGGTCTGTGCGTCAGTGCGTCCACTGTCTTTTAAGCTAGAGCCTAAACGGGTGGACCGATTTACATGAAATTTGGTACAGAGCATTTTTATGTGATTCCCTAGAGGATAAATTCGAATTTTTGTTTTAGCTCATCTAGAACGGTTACAAATATTTTGGTTTCTTCAAATCTCGAAAACGGCTCTAACGATTTTGATTAAACTTCTTACCTGTAATAACTAAGTCAATTGTAAAAAAACTGCATTTCAGGTTTTTCTCAAAAAATTCACATTACGGAAATTTATTTATAATTTTGCAATCTGATGCTTTTCTATAATTTTAACAATAATGCATTTAAAAAATTTTGAAAACATTATTTTATAAACAAAAAAAAATTAAACGAAAAATCAATTTTTTAGGACTTTTGACTCTTTTAATATATACTAGTTAAGAATATACATCACGTATCTTCAATGTTGGGTTACATACAGTACTTAACTACAAGAACAAGTTAGTGCGATCAATTCGTGCATATTTATTCCTTTCGAGAGGGATGACTGTGGATTTTAATACGAAAATAACTATTTTTTGAAATATTTTTCCCGTAACTCGACAATGGTAAAAAAAGTATGTTACAAAACTAAAGATATCTAGTCATTAAACAAATAATTTAAAATAATTGAAAAAATACTATACGGGAAAATGAAATGTCAGAAATCTTCGGGAAAATGATATGCCAGAAATCTCAGAAAATAATTTTAACAAAAAACTATTATTTATAATAGTGTAATAAGGACTTTGGATATTCGTATCCACCAACAAATTAATAAAAATAACGAAATAAATAAATATGCACAAGACCGGTACCGTTGTGCGTCGCGATTGATAAATTTCGATTGATTGAAGCTAAAGAGAAACGACGATCTGTTAAACAAAAGTGGTTGCGTGCTACCACCGGTTTTGCTAAGCAATGGGTGGGTTCGGATGATAGGTGAATTTTATTAATTGAGCTCCCAATCTGCGCTGAAAAACCCATAATGTTTTCGATAGTAAATATTTAACAATTTTAATATTCGGCAAAAGACCAAAAATTGAAAGCAATGAAAACCAGTTTTGAATTTAAGTTAACGTTATAACTATGCCGCAAAACACAAGATTAAATGAAAGTGGAAAGTTTGGGAAAGATTCCCGAAACACAAAGTAAGAAAATGGGTGTTGAAAAATTCCCTTATTTTCGGAAGCAAAGATTGAAAAAAAAAAACGAAGATCTATCGGGTTATAAACAAGACAACGATTAAACAACTTCACTAGACACAAAAATACTTATCTTCTTAATCAAAAGCAGTTGAATTTTCGCTCCTGAGTTTTCTTGTCCATCACCTGGCCCTAACTCTTGAAGTTGTTCCGTCTAAAGATTTTAACTCCTCACCACAAAATTATCTGAGTTTCCCCTCATTGGAAACTCTTTCTCAGATTTTCTCACAAAAATGAAGAAATGAAAATAATTAATAAACGATTTTTAAATTTCTAAAAAACTTTCTCTAACGATCTGTTCTATCACAGAATCTTCCATTTGTTGCCCTCTCTTTTTATCCCACATCTAGTGGCGGTATACGGACACGGCTTTAAGGCAAAACTTCGCCCATTGGCTGCAAGTTTGCTCCGTTGTTGAACCCATAAATGCACTCTCTCATTTCACATATAATCCTTAGGAAAAGGGATCATTCACAATGGAGGTAGCTCAATGAACGAATTGAGCTCACCTCCGTCCTATTTTACTACCCTTGAAAGTAAAACGAAAAATCAGATTTACACGAGCAAAGTCCCCGTCCAATACCGACCAGACTCAAAATGGGGAAAATTATCTTCTTCTTGGCAGGGCCTTTTCAGGGCCTTGTCTTCGACAGACGCCATTAACCAATCTTAAATGATGATGAAAAATTTACCTTCGCACGAAAAGTAAAAATTCCCTACAACCGTAGATCTTCGCGCAGATTTGCGGATTTTGGGGAATCACCTCACAAAGTGAACTTCTTTTAAATTGCAATAATTGGTACTTTATGTTGGGCTCTAGGCCATTTTGTTTTTACGGTGGGCTCTCGGCCGTTTTGTATTTTTTTTTTACTTTGACTGTCATTGACAGTATTGACATGTCTGTCAATTTATATGTGGACTGTCTGCCGCACATGTCCTTGGACCATGGACCATCTGTCGCATGTCTGGGTGTTATGTGACACACATGGTGTTAGACAAGGACCCTCTGCCACATGTCTTGGTGTGAAGTTGACCTTCTTTCGCACTTGTTTACGATTCGGATTGAATCTTTTCGTGGAATACCTGCTTTTGTTGTTTTCAAAAGATGCTTCCGGAGTAGGCATCTGGCGGATATGTCCCAGGTCGCACTATACTCTGACAGTATTTTGGAACCGCAACAGGAAAAGAAGGGTGAAAAAGGAAAACAGGAAACGAATAGGCTGGTGCCATTTGTTGTTGTATAATTAACCGCAATAATATTTATATTAGGACTCACTTGGTAAATATTTAAAGGAGCATGATTTTTCTGAACTGGTAAATTATTGTTTTATGTGTAATGTTTATTTTGAAATGTTGTATTCTGATTTACTCATTGCTTGGTTTTTACTAGAACTAGAAAAGCTATACTCCTTTATAACATTGGTATGGTAGAGGTATGCATTTTATACCTTGAAAATTCAAGCTATTTCGCTTCTTCTTCTACTTGCATTCCAAATTCCTTAAACTTAATTAGAAGTTAATTCAAAGCTTTCTTAGAAGGAGCAGAATTATGAATTCTCGCTTTTGAACTCCAATATAAAGTCATACTTGCTGCAGCTAGTTGAGAACATCCAAAGTTCTGCAGTATAAAATTAATTTTGCAAAAGCAAAGTAACTTTTGAAATATATTTAGAAGGTTGACAAGAAGTAACTTTTGAAATGTTTTAAAAAAAACTTCCCCCAGGGTAAACTCAAAAAGACACATGGTTTGATGTTGGCCTTCAAGGATGGTTTGAGTGAATTTGTGTGTGTGTCTGTATAATACTTGTTCATCAACCTCATTTATTGAAACAGCAACATTCACTTAAGTTAACAAAACTTCGCATGAAGTGAGATATTTCAAGTTGGAGTTTTTCTTATAGCATATGGCAAGAGCAGATATACGCTTCTTCATCAGGAGTGAAGAACTCTGAAAATTTAATTTTGGTAGTAAATTAATGGCACCCATTAAGTTTGGCCATCTCGCTGTGTGCGGTATTTGTTTGGTGTTTGTGTGGCGTGGCAAAATGGGCGTTGGCGTGGCACCAAATTAAGGGAATGGCAAAATATAACGAAAATTAATTTTTGTTCAGCATTTTTGCGCCCAAAATTTATTGTTAAACTAAAGCGGTTGGGTAAACACAAAGTTGGCACTGTCGTGTCGTCCGTTTTTCAGTTCTGTCATGAAGAACGATGGCTTTGAGGGGAAATAAAACAAACATTTTTTATACATAATGGGCTTTTATGATGACGAAGTTTCTACTTAAGTGAAATGAATCAAGGCCTTCTCTTATTATAAGTAGTATAGTAGATATAGCAAACCCACTAATTTTGAGAAATATCTTACAAAAATAAAAGAACCAGATTACTGGAGTAGTATCTATCTAAGTTGTTCCATTGAATTTCAATAAGTGTATGAAAGGAGTGTTAGTTTCTATGGAAGTTTATTTAAGGTTTATGAACTCAATTACCTAAAATGTTTGGTGTAACACTATGACAAAAGGAAACTACTTAACTTCTCCTTGCTTCTCTAGTTTAATAGATTCAAGTGCCAAATTGATGAACTCAGTTATATGGTGAGAGGGGACATCTACAATTATTATTGAACAAGGACTATTCACTAATGAGGGCAGACAGTAGTTGTAGCTATTTTAGCTAATTAACTACATTAAATTCTGTATAGAACAGCAGAACGGAAACTGATTAATTTCAATAATTTGTTAATTGAAAGTTTTACATCTGGGACATCTTTGATGATTTCAGTTGTTTATGATCAATAAATAGTCTATTTAGATGAAGGCGACTACATAACCTCATGTGCTTTGAATATCTAAAAAAAATAGATACTCTTGAGTATCATCATCATCGTCGGCTCAACAACCGGGGTCCGGTCCTGGCCTCCTTCAACAAGTCTCTCCACCCATCCCGGTCTCGAGCCGCCGCCATCCAGTTGCGCACCCCAAGGCTCCGGGCGTCCTGGTCTACGCCATCTCTCCAGCGCAAGCATGGTCTACCACGCTGTCGTCTACCATAGAATGTACCACAAAGAACTTTCCGAGCAGGTTCCTCTTCGCTCATGCGAGCTAGGTGCCCTGCCCACCGGAGTCTACCGAGCTTAATTTTTGTCACGATATCTGCTTCAAGGTAGATTGCGTACAATTCATGATTGTACCGTCTCCGGAATCGTCCTTCCTCACATATGGGGCCAACAATTCTCCTTAAGACTTTTCTCTCGAACGCGGCTAAGAGGTCGGAGTGCCTTTTGCTAAGCACCCAAGTCTCGGATCCATATGTGAGTACTGGCAGGACCATGGTCCTGTACAGCAGCAGTTTTGAAGTTATGGTGAGATTTCTGGATTTGAAGAGCTTTGACAGACTATAGTAGGCTCTGTTGGATCTTTGCGTGGGTTGTCGTCGTGAGATCAGTCCGTTTCCGAGGCTTGTTGTTGGTCTCGTAATTCTTCTAGTTTTACGGAACAGGGAATTAACCTGTTGCCAACCTGTGGAACCAGCCCGATCATATTAGCCAAACCTTTTTAAAGGCTTGTTTCTAGCGGCCGCCGCGAAGAGGCTATGATCACACTTCCACCAGTCCGAATAGTTACGGCACGTGCATGTTTTCGTATGATACATGTTATTCCCCCTATTCGGCTGATGGCTGACCGCCACTCTTGAGTATAGCCTAAGTTAAAAATGGAATACAAATAATGAATCCTAACTTTAAGGTCACAAATATTTATAGAAATAATATTTTAATCACTCCATACATGGTTCAATTTGGTTCTCAACTTAGTTGTCTCACTAAATTGATGCCTCGCCACACACTACATAAACTTAGTTGAGAGAATTCTGCTTCAACTGTCAAATACATCAAACGACAGCGGCCGACCGACAAAAACATGATCACAGACAACACTGCAAGTAATTGAGACTATTAACTTCCTAACATTGAATGAGGTTTGAAGTTAGGTTGAACTACATATCGATCGCCTTGTAAATTTGGCGTTAAGTTAAAATGCCTTTGGCTTGACAGTAAATCAAATGATTTGTCTACACACAGCTCAACAAAAGTTGAAAACATTAACATCAACTTGAAAAAATGTATTCAAAATCTTTTGATTTTCTTCCAACTCAATCGTCAACCTTCAAATTAATCAAATGACAAGCCCACCACACGAGTTGATTCGATGAACTTGAAATTAAATTGACAACGAAGTTGAACAGTGTATGGAGTGCTTAATGGCTCTGTTCTGGATTCTATCCAATAGATTCCAATGGGTAATAGGGGCACCTGCGCAGACAAATTTTTCGCATCTTTTAAGAATTCCTTAACATTTTGCTGCGTTTTTGGCTACATTCAATTTGTGATCATTAAAATAGTGTGACCAGTAAAAGTTTCTAAGAAAATAATTATTGTTTAGACAGTCCTAGTCGGATTTCTATTATGGCCAACGGTTTCTGACGGTTAAGTTGCAGACGGTGGTCTGACGTACGACGTGGCTACAGGTGATAAGACACTTATAGTGAATTTATCAGGATCAAATGTGAGGAGTAGGAGCAGGTCAAGCGTGTTGGTGGAATGACTCCGAACGTCAGGTATTTGACGTTCTCTCTTTATTATAAAGCAAGACTTTGTTTTTTTTTTGCCAGTAGGTGAAAAGCTTCAAAAAGACACTTTGTAATATTCGGTACCAGGTATAGCACTCTAACCGCACACAAACCGTCAGATAATCAAGTACAGTGTATGAAATATGGACAAATTAATCATTTTTCTTTTTTTATTTAAAACCGCATTTTGAAGGAAGCTTAAATATTTTCAAAAAGCCTTTAGATCATCAGCTCATGAGTAGACCTGGCGATCCTTAGTTTCCCATAGACAATTTATTGAATTTAACACGGTTCTGTTGAATCGTGTAACTTGCCATGCTGTTTTGGCGTCAGTAACTCAAAAATAAACAGTCGATTTGACAGAATGTCACCAAAACAATATGGCCGCCATAGGCTTAAACTGATTATTAAGATATTAAAAACCAGCTGAAGAATTTAAAACTTCATGCAATAGCTTTTTAAATTAACTATTTTACTTTATTTAATTTTATTTTATTTTATTTTATTTTATTTTATTTTATTTTATTTTATTTAATTTTATTTTATTTTATTTTATTTTATTTTATTTTATTTTATTTTATTTAATTTTATTTTATTTTATTTTATTTTATTTTATTTTATTTTATTTTATTTTATTTGTTTTTATTTTATTTTATTTTATTTTATTTTATTTTTATTTCATTTTATTTTAATTTATTTTATTTTATTTTATTTTATTTTATTTTATTTTATTTTATTTTATTTTATTTTATTTTATTTTATTTTATTTTATTTTTAATAAAATTGTTTTAATGAACCATTTAATTTTTTGGAACAATGTTCGGAACACTTTTTGAAACCTAAAAAAAAATAAAAAGTTCGATTTTTTTTCAAATTTTGGCGAAAACTCCTAACATCTTGAACATGGCGTTCCAAAAACTTTGAACAATGTTTAGAAACACTAGATAAATTCTAGAAAAATATTCAAAAAATAAATTTTGAAAAAAAGGAGGTCAAGGTCAAAAACCGCGTTTTGGGTCTAAGAGCCATTCATAGCCTTCTTATAGTCACATTTTGTTGCTATATTTTAACCAAATATCAAAATAGTTATCAATTATATTATTAAGGTGCCTATGCCCTATGTGAAATTACCATATTTTCAAAAGCAAGATTATATCTAAATATATCTACTTTGAAATTCAAAAAATTATTTATAAATACAAAATTTCATACAAATGGTTATAGCGGTTATTTGTACTAGTATATAATACAAAAATTGAAAATAATAAAATTATAACTCTAAAATATTCCATGCGAAGCAAGATAAACTAAAAAACAACAAGTGCTTACTAAATAATATGTGCACATTAGGGTGGTTAATATTTGCTTTTTTTTTCAAAAATTGAGTACCATCTAAATTGGCTCCAACAAAAAAATTCTCTGAACTGTTTTAGTGAGAAATTCTTGTACTTGGACTATAGGGCCTGATATTTGGATTATTCCCATATATCCCCTTAATGGCTATACCGATTATTTCCTAATTTTGCATATTTGTACTTGTAATTATTTTTAGCAACACTGCATTCCAAAATATTATAAACAAATTTTCTTCAATCACAAACAAATCGAAAAGTGAATCAATTTTTTTAAGATCTATGACCTTTATAATACTTTTTTTTTCAAAATTTCTCGAAAACGACTTGACAAATTTTAAGCAAATTCTGTTAACACTTATATCCGAAAGTTTTTAATAATAGGTAGGGGGAAGCGAGGTACATTCGTACGGGGGGGGGGGTCACATTCAGACTTCCCCATTAACTCGGTAACGAAAAACTTTTTCACAATAATAGATTACAGTGATTTTGGCAGCACTGAAGAAAAAACATTGTTGACTTTGTGACTGTGGCCAATGGCGATTGGCTGCTGCTTTATGTGCATTCAGAGTTACCCTTGTCCATTTGGTAATTCGTTCAACTTTTTTTTCTTTGAATTTCTGTTAAGGTGCTTTTGATTTTCGAGCCTTAAGAAAAAGCTTTTAATGATGAGTGTTATCGTGTACACTACGACAACCCTGTGAAAGCTTTAATGACAGGAAGATTTATGCAATCCACTGTAGCCAGAATGAGAGGCAAACGTCCTATCTTGCCTACACTGCCAATTTTTGTTGGACAGAGTATAGTTTCCATTTTTTTGGCATCAAAAAGTAAGTTTTAAGCATTGCAACAAAATTTTGAATAAGTTTTGTGTTTCTAATGCGCTGTTTAATTTTTTTAGTTTTCTTGATGTGTTTGTTCCTGTTGCATAGTTTGATGTTATAATTTTCTTAAAAAGTTATTGAAAAATGGGGTACATTCAGACACATGGAGTGGGGCAGTTTCGAACATGTAGGACTTGTACAATAATACTGCAATGACGACACTTACCAGGAAAAATAATTGAGGAGAAAATGATTTCAACAACATTTTACTTCCCCATGTGAAAGACATTGGCAATATTAACCTGAGGGAAATGGTGGCCAGTTTATCTCAGTCTTTAAGAGCCGGTACCTAAAGAATTTCGTCTCTTTATTGCTTCGCTTACAACTTTAACAATCTCATCGTGAATCCTCTTGTCCGATTCTTCCCCACCGGTGGGGCCCTTTCGTACACTCGAGCTATATTTTTCTAAAAGTCTTAAAAACACTTTTTTTTAAAGTACATTTCAGAATGTTTCATAACTGATGTATTTATGAGGATAATTGAACGCAAGTTAATATCTTATTTAAGAAAATTCATATTATAATTTAAGTTGGAAGTTTTTTAAAAATTAAGAAAAAGTGTCCGAATGTCCCCGACTCTCCCCTACTGCATAGTAAAATTTTTCAAAACTGTTGTATTACTACAATAATAAGGACCACCCTAATGCACATACAGAGCTCAAAAACTAGTGGTACGCGTGAACCAGTCAAGCAATTTTTTTAACTACGTAGACCTTATTTAATCCACTTATCAAATATAATATGCATGTTTTCTGTAGAAATTTTTCTGATTTATATTTTATATTTTCTAGAAATTTACCGTTCTTACTATACGCATGTAGTATATCAACTAACCTCCATTATAAGTATCAGACTAAATCACAATCAGATTAATTAAATTTCAACCAAAAGTTTAATTGGTTCGTGAGCAGCAAGTAAAAGAAAAAAACTAAACTTTTCTCTCGGGTAACCTTTCACTCATTTTCGTATTTTAGAACTTTAAGAACTGCTTAGTTTATAATTTTCAAAAAAAAGTTACAAAATGTAGATATCTATCTTTATACCTAAGAAAACAAAAAAGCAACCAAAAAGACGATGAAAATCTAATTTTTTGTCTCCTTTGATCCAGGTTGTCATTACATTAATAAAACTTTATCATCGCGAAAGAAGTGTTCTTTTGATGAAACTCGAATCTCTTCCTTCTGCGGCAGCCCCGAACTGAAGGCTTCGCTTCTGCTTCTGATTTATTTCATAGGAAACCAAATCTGTAAAGAAAATAATAAAAAAAAACACGGAAGTTATCTTAGCGCAAAAGGCTATTTACACCTAAATGCGTTTTATTTTTTAATTTTATTTTTTTTTTGCTTCATATTGTGACGTAGCTTCTAGATTTCGACTTGGATGGATGCTCTTTTACAAGGTTGCCCTCCAGGGGCGTACATGGAGCGTGGTGTTCTTTTGAGGAGGAAGTATACCTATATCATAAATGTGCATCACTGCCAAAGTTGAAGTTTGCAAACAAAATATTTTTCTACCATTATATGCTCGTTCCCGACAACGACGACGACTTAAGGGTGTTGACACGAACCTATACCCTCATAATATTGGAACATCCCTCTATTCTATCGTCTGTATAGTGTATGGCGTTGTGTTGATGGCATATTGCCAACTTTATGATGCAAAGGGTTTTGTACTCGCTATCTATAGCCGACATGGGATTGACAATTTCTTTCAGCGCGCATATAGTATCGCAAACATTTACTCAAATTACTTCGTCACTCAGCTCCAATTTTAAGTGTGTAAGAAGATGACTCTGGAGATAAATACGGGGATATATCCTCTTCGTCATTCTCTAGACTGACAGAATCCCCTTTGGTATTGCCAAGAAGAGCAAATAAATCAGTTTTTGTTGTAGGTACAGAGATAGGTGAAACCAGGTTTACAGTCCCATTGGATATAGGAGAACAAGGAAAAACAAAATACAGAAAACAGAAAATAGAAAATAGAAAACAGAAAACATTGACACTCCCTTAAGCTCTGATTTATCCTTGTTCTGCTGCGTGACACAGAAGTGCACCCCTTCTTTTCTTACTCTCAAAAGCATACAGCAATACCACCAGTTCAAACTAAATACAGAAATATAAAAATACGTAGGTCGAAGGTACAGACAGACATTCAGACAGACAGAAAGACAGAACTAGGAAGAATACAATTAAAATTTACAGCAAAATGCCAAGTGTTTGTATCTCTCAATCCAATGGTCCAGGACAGTAAATCCCTTTGGCTGTGCCACTTCACAGTTCACCCTGATCCTTGTAGAGAATATTGAACCAAATGATGCTCAGCGGAAGGAGACATACGCGTGTATAGAAAGTTTTCTATGGGTTACGGAACTAATAACATTCTTTTTTTGTCGATGTTTTTTTTTTGTTCGACTTTTTCTTTTGTTGAACGAATAGGTGAATTTCAGTGCCGTTGTCTTCCAACACCAAAGGGGTTTCAATATAAATTTTATAATAAAAAATAAAACAGAACTTACAACCCCAGTTAAAATCTAAAAATCATTATCGATAGCCATTCGACTTGGCCTTTAAAACTTGGCTCATTACGACATGCAGGTTTTATAAGCGTCTTGGTTTGGAATAGTTCTTTGAAACATTTTCATGAATTTGAAACACGAATATTGAGTATTAAATAAAATGAAAGACTGGATTGCACGAACTTGCTCTTGTGGTTCAAGTTGCTTACAGCCATATTATTGACTTTTTCAAAACTAGTTTTATGACAGAACTAGTTTTAAAGATGTTTGGAAGTGGACAAATCGGTTTTATTCAAAAATATTTTGACACCTAAAACTCGAAAACTTAAAACTAGCTTTGAATAAAATTCTAAATTCATAAGACCGTGCTAAATTTGAGACTAAAAACTTCTATAAAACTAGTTTTGCTATTGAACTAGTTTTGAAACAAGTCAATAATATGGCTGTTAGAATTTCATTGATTTTATTTAATTAATATGCTTGCTTATAATTAATTAGAGAAAATGGTATAGAAGCATGATAATTCAGAAAAAAATTACACCGTAAAAATTGTTTTTACATTGTTGAGCGGTTTTATTAAAAAATAACTTTTTTATAAAATTTCTTTAACAATCAAAAACAAACAAATATTTATTTGTATTTAATAACATAGACCTAAATACATTACTTCAATATAATTAATTCACTCGATTTCAAATTATTTTAATTTTCAAAACAAAAATGTTAACTTATTTTGTTGGTAAATCCAAAAAATATTTTTTTATGAAATATCATTTTAATTTATAAGGACCTTCTGTTTAAAAATTTCTATCGAAAACGGTTAAGCCCTCAACGAAAAAATCGAAAATATAAAAACGGTACCGTTGGTAACAGTTTTTGTTAATTTTTTATTCACCATAATTATGAGGTAGATTTTTTCACGAATCCTTCAGTTTCGCAGTCGATTGCCAGCGTAAGTGAAACTTAAGTCACCAACATCGGACACTTAAATGCTACTTATTCAGGTAAGTGTACATTGTGATATTGCGCATAAATCTTTCACATTGCCTACTAAACGTCACTTTTCCGACTGTGAAACTAGCCTTTAATCTCTCCTGTAGCAAATATTAAATTTTCATAAAAAAAAACTATTTCATTGAACAACTTTCAATATCTTTTCAAACTTTTTATCTTCATTGTAAACATTGATTAAAATCAGCTGAATCGTTTTCGAGAAGAGCGAAAACCAATAAATTTTTTTTGAGGGCAGGAGGTGCAGCAACTAACATATCTCTCAAAGATTATCTAGGAAAAATAGCTTGAAGTATGGTCACTCCAATAATTTTTCAATTTCTTGTATGCTAATAATATACAAGACTCTGATATTTATGAAATATAAAAAAGGGCCGAGTTTTTCAGTGGCGGATTAAACTAGTGTTTGCTAACTCTAGAAGTAAATTAAGCAACAGTATTAACTAGGAAGCTATTTTTCGGTAAAGAATGCAATCAGAACGACTAAACAAAATCGCTGATTGATAAAACATCAAAAGCATCTGTTCAGTTAATCCGGAGTTAACTCACCAAATTTGATGACTCAACTCTAGTTTAACTTTAATCTCGGACTGAAAAGTTGGACCTAATTGACCTGAAACTCCAATCATGTAAAAACTAAAAAAAAAAATATTAAGAAAAATAGTTTTTATTATTTTTGATTTTAAATAACTAGGAGACATTGAAGTATGTAGCTTTTTGTGTTTGACTTTTAAAATTGTATATTAATAATAATTGTTATTAATTTTAGAAAAAAAATTTCAAATAATTCTTTTCTTTTGAAAGTAAATTTGTTTAGAAAATTGCCCCACCTGTTTAAACGGGGTCAGGAGATGCCCCTTTCTATAAAATTAATTTGACCCAACTTACACGCTCTAGCGATAACTGAAATCTTATGCAAAACACCCTGTATAACCGCATTTTTGTAGGGCTAACCACGAGACGAGAAAAGTCTAAAGCAACCGAGATTTTTTAAATAAAATTTACCAAGAGCCTTGACAGAAAATATTCCTTAGATCAAATTTTCCAAAACTTCAAATTGAAAATTAAATACCAATTAGTTTAGTTATAAATATTTACTATTATTGGAATAATAATAATTTTTTGATTTCACTCACGAAAATGCTAAGTTGAAATTTATCATTTAAGCAGGGTATTTGGTACTGTAACGAAGCGTTCCATGCTACTTCACTTCTGTTACTTTGGTATCATCTGCATTTCCAGAGAGAATTGTACTTCACCGTTGAAAGACAAAGTTAGGTTGAAGAGATTGTCCAGCTATTTCTTGCTAAGGCTTCCCCCGACCACTGGTAAGGGGTCTTAGCTCGAAGTCAAACGTCCTTATTGCCACCAGGGGCCTCGGTGCATGCTGATATATCAGAGCGTTTTAGCCTGCTGTTAGTGCTATTTGAGTGACACCAGGGGTGTAGTACCTGCTGATGTAAAAGATCGTTTTAGCCTGTTGTTTTTAGTGCAACCAGGGGCGTTGTACCTGCTGATGTACCAGAGCGTTCTAGCCTGCAGTTTTGAGTGCCGCAGTGGGGGACGTAGCATACATATTGAACTACCCAAACGCTTTAGACTGCTGTTAAAAGCGTATTACTGCCTGTTCCCGTCCCAGACCTGACATCGGAATAGTGGAGCCAGTTTTAAAGGTTGAATCATCAGGAGCCAGATAGCCCAAGATCGAACATCAGAATTTAATAGCGTAGCTCGAGTCGACAGCAACCAGTAGGTATATCCGATACAAGACAGGTTACAGGTAGACTAGAATCTAGAAGCGCAAGTCATCCCTGGCGAGACCGGCAAGCATATAACCTCAGCTGGAAAGGAAAAAGCATATCACAGTACCTTATTGAGTAGAATTAGAAAAAGGCTATCATTTTCAATAGGTAAGAATAAGTTAGGTTCGAAATAAGTTTTAGAAAAGAAAATTAATTCACAACCATGCGTTAATGAGTTGAGAATTTGAGGAAATATTAGTTTTGTAACAAGTTTCTTTACAACTTCGGGAAGAAGAAATCATAACTATTTCTCATGTTAAACGCTGTAGCTAGCTTCTTAAAAATCTTAAAAAGTTAAAAATGTCTCCTATCTTGTTCCAAACATGATTGCATTTAATTTTAATTTAAATGTCTTGGAAAACAATTTGAAAAATAATTTTGTTTACTTCAGCGATGATATTTTTGGAACACTTTACCTTTAATGGAAAAATGTCATTTAAGTTAATGCCAAAGCCGGAGGATTGAGTTTGAATTTACCTAAAATTTTATTTTAAAGGGTACTGCCTCTTGCGAGGAAGTGAAAAATCCTCCAAAGTTATCTCTTGTCAATTTTGTCATAAAAAAATGCCTCTCATCATATAGCGGTTCCAATATTGTAACCCTTCCATTTTATCGCCTAAAAACCCCGCATAGGCATGGTTGAAAGTATGAACCACTGTAACCCGGTTCACCACGAGCTGTCACGCCACTAATTTATCTTGTGGGTATTATTATCTTTACAGGTGAAGTTTGCTCATACTTCATTTCATTAAAGGATTGGTGTGGATAAATGGGCTTAAAAGACATAACAAACGTTATTGGTGTTAAAATGCTAAATTATTAAGTATCTTATGGAAACAAAATGCGTATAGATCGGGTTTAACAAACATACCTGCTGGTGAAATTAGCCCCAATCATCATTATTCTGTTAAGAGACGAAAAGACATGTGAATTCTTTGCTCCATTTCAGTCAATTTCGCATTTCATGTACTTTTATTTCTCCATTTTTCACAGACGCAATCGGAGCATTGTTGTTCGTTAAAAGAGAAGATGGTATTTTTATAGTAGCCTATCCTATCCTGATGCGAATAGAAACACACAGACAAATGGCCCAGCTAAATGAGCACCCTAATTTTTAACCCTTAAAACTCGAGCCAATTTAGCTCTTAGTAGGGTTTTTTATTCCGATGTCTGTCGCATCTTTTTTTTAGACTTTTATATTCTTGTGGAAAGAAAGTACCTACCTAAGTATAGATATAGGTACCTACTCGTACCGTACCTATAATTTTGGAACCCAAAAACTAAAGCACTCAAGTTCGAGTCCCTAAGCTTCTGGCTACTTGGTTTCGGTGTAAGTGCCTGGTGTTTCTATGTATGTGTGTGTATGTTAGTGTGTTGTGATCAACTGTGGGATGTAAAAGGAGTTTAATTTTAGTGTTTTTGCTGTGTTGAAGCACATTTTACCTACTTAAGAATGTGAGTGCAAATTGTTTTCATTAAAATCCTAGAAATGGTCAAAACCATGAGGAGAGAGGCTCTTACAATGATGGGGCATCTTATGTTGGTGTCTTTTCCTTGCGGCAGCAGCAGCATTGAGAAAAGGTGCAATCTGTTGGGTCGGTCTGTGGATTTTATGTCCACTTGAGTTGATTCCTTGAAATTCAAAAAGAGAAGTAGAAAGAAAAAGCAAAAAAAAAAGAAGAAATCTTATTCAAGAATTTTGTCGTACAATGGTTTCTTTCATCCTGTTTTTTTTTTTTTAATTTGTCTCCTATAAAAGAACACTCTGCGCTTGTCGGATACTACCAAGTTCTTGTTTGTAGGTACATTGGCATTTTGGTTCTAATTGCTTTTGAACACTTAATTGGTAATAAAAGAGAAGGAAGCATCAGGACCTGTTTATAGGATCATTGAGGAGGAATATTACTGTTAGGGAAAGCTTAATGCAAAAATGGAAATAAAAGTTTGAATTCTTTTTATTGAGATATTTGTTGGACTGTAAAATTGTTATTACTGCAGAAAAAGGTTACAATTCGAAGTATAAAAGAATGAACTATAATTAATTTATTATTTGAATGGCTGTTAAAGGTAGGTATACCTACTTGGGAAAGGACATGATAAAATTGTAAGTTTGTAAAAAAAAAAAACAATGTAGGCTTTAATAAAGTGTCCGCCAAATAACTTCTTTTTTTTTGAAAATGGCGTAAAACATCTAGTGTAGCTTCGGCTGCGTGGCACGTAGAGCCGTCCTGTTGAAACCAGATGTTGCCAATATCCTCTTCTTCAATTTTTGTGAACAAAAATTCGTTCAACATGGCCCGATAACGATGGCCATTGACTGCAACGGCCACTTCTTGCTCATTTTCGAAAAATGGCCCAATTATGCCTCTGGACCAAAATCCGCACCAAACAGTGACTAGTTTTGGGTGTATCGGCTTTTCAGTGTATGCGTGCGAGTTTACTGTGCCCCAAATGCGACAATTTTGCTTCTTTTCTACCCGCCAAGATCAAAATGAGCTTCATCTGAAAAGATGATTTTTTTGGCAAAATCGGCATCTTCTCTAAGTCGATCGCAGGCCCACTTAGTGAAGCGTATACACAACCATATTCGTTTAGCGGAAGGATAAAAATAATTATCTGTCAAATCAGACATGAGCTAAGTGTTACCATTCACGAAATAAGCACTAATAGAAAAAAAAAACGTTAGATGGCGGACCCTTTATAAGTAACGTTTTTTAACTTTATGCAGTTTGGGCTAGATTTTGTTTTGTCAAAAAGCAAAATGGATTTCAAATTTACGTGGCATGCCTGGACATACTTGGATTTTTCCAAAGTTTGTGAAAATTGGGAAAGCGTATTGGCAGTAGGTATACACGGGCAATACAGCATTCTGGCGCGGCGTTCCTCAAGAGAGTATTTTAGGTCCCCTTTTATTTGTACAGCTTATAATTGACTTGAACAATCCAATAAAGTCATAATTGCATTTTTGCATAAGTAAAAAGGATTACAACTCTTTTTTTTAAAGTAGTCATATAAAGGGTGTTTTTTTTTAAGAGGTATAGAAATTTAAGTTGGCAACACTATTTAAACTGGCGGCTATTTTGTCAGCTGTCAAGTGATTTATTTTAAGTTTGGTTTGGCATTTCAACATGAATAGACTGACGCCCGATCAACGCATCCAAATTATGCCGAAATGGGCCCAAAACAAGATTGCCGTTGATCCCAATTTGCATAAGCGAATTTTGTTTAGCGATGAAGCTCACTTTTGGTTGAATGGATAGGTCAATAAACAAAACTGCCGTATTTGGAGTAATGATAATGCTCAAGTGTATTTTGAGACACCGCGTTACATCCACAAAAACTGACTGTTTGGTTTGCTTTATGGTTTGACGGAGTAATTGGTCCGTACTTCTTTAAAAACGATGCTGGCCAGAACGTTACATAGTCAATGGTGAACGCTATAGCGTTATAATTACTGACTTTTTCGTTCATCAATTGAACAACCATGATGTTCAGGAGCTGTGGTTTCAACAAGACGGCCGGCCCGGCGCAACATGTCACACAGCTCGGGCCACAATTGATTTATTGAAGGAAACGTTTGGTAACCGCATAGTTTCACGTTACGGACCCCCAATTCACGGTTCCAAGATAGTGCGATTTAACGCCGCTTGACTATTTTCTGTGGGGATATATGAAGTCGCTTGTCTTTACGCCAAATAGCCGCGTCATTGCCGATATACGGCCATAAATGTTGGAAAAAGTCATCGAAAATTTGACCTCCAGATTGGACTTCGTCCGAGCCAGCCGTGGCGATCATATGCCAGAAATCATATTTAAATTATAATGCCAGAAAATTATCTTTCGAATAAAGTAAATTTCATGTCAATTTAAAAAAATCGTCTTTGTTTTATTCCATCTCAAAGTTCTATACCTCTAAAAAAAAACACCCTTTAGTTTTGGTTTTAGTCTCTTTGGATCCAACATTAAAAAGTGACTTAAAATCATGGGTTGTATGTTTATACTGAATGGAAAATGAACTACTTTTTTAGCTAAGAATCAAAAAATTAAACCTTGATATCAAAATTTATTAATCATAACTAAATATTTTTGCTACTATTTTAGAAAAATACTTTTCAAATGATATATGTATAAAAATATCATTTTTCTACGTCATTTATTTCGCACGTTATGAACAATTATTTTAAAACAAACTGAAATCTTTATTTTATAATCGGCAACTTGACATATCTCAACTTTTCCATGAAAGATTTTAAAAATATTTCACTCATATAACAAGCTCAACATCACCTTTCCTTTGATACCAAACTCCTTCGTGGGCATTCCCTTTTTGTAGTAGAACCGATGATGTAATGGTTAGTACACAGGATTGTCATGCCGGGTTTGGGTTCGATTTCCAGTCTCAGCCACCTAATTAAAAAAGCGCCTACTGCCTCTTGCAAGGAAGTGACAAATCCTCGTATCTCTTCTCATGAAAAAGTGCCTCTCGCGTTAGCCATTCGGATTCGGCAGAAAATTGTAGGTCCCCTCAATTCCTGCAAAAACAAACAACACAACAATAGGATAGATTGATAGTCATAAGTTACTGCCTCTCCATGAGCAGTCAGGGCACCGAATTTGCATTAGGCCTAGTTTTTCAATGGTGAGTTAAGCCAGAGTAAGTTAACTCTGGAATTAAATTAACGTACAGTTAATGACGTACAGGAATGACTAAAGCAAACTCGATGGATAGAACATAAAAAGCATATCTGTTCACTTAATCCAGAGTTAACTTACCAAATTTGATGAGTTAACTCTGGTTTAACTTTAATCTCGCACTAAAAAACTCGACCATAATGAGTTGTTTTTATTTTGTGTTTGTAAGTTATACGAAACATGTATATCGTCCTTGGCCTAGCAAAAACTTAATTAGTTCACTAAAATGTTCTTCAATTTCAATATCAGCGTCTCGTCGTCGTAATTGTCGTTGTAGTTAAACTACAACTAATTTAATTTCAATTGCTTTGACCCATTTCCGGCATGCTGATGGGTTGATATGAATTCCAAACAGACGAATATCCTGAGTGCTCTCATAATTCCCTCAGCCAAGTGTATCTAATTTCAAAGTGCAATAATCCTTGCAATTTCCTCTTTGTGAACAAACATACCAACAGAACTTCGATCAGTTATCCTGCATAAATTCCAGTGCCTCAAAGCACATCTAAATGTATATATACGAAACGAATACAACGAAAGAGGGCTGTCTCTGCTTCCATATTGCCCCTGTTTCTTCTTCAATATTCACTCATTCCGATATATAATTTTACCCACCCATAAACACTTAAGAAAATCCAATGAAGCCTGCTGCAATATACATACAGTGTATACAGCCACATTAAGGACGACATCATGAATTAAACATCATTTAAGGATTTCATTCATGCCATACTTAAAAACGCTCAACAAAATGCACGAATAACGATATGACTCCCCACAGGGGCAAGAAGTTAGAATATAATACAGAAACAGATAGCATATCGACTGACACAAAACTTGTGCCAAGAAACATCAGCCCTCTTCCTCCTTCTTCGGCTTCAGCTATATCACCATCACCATCGCCAACGAACTGAAGAAAGACCGTGTTTATGGAAACAAATACTCGAAGGATTTTCTCAGGACATCTGTTTTTGGGCATTTAATTTACACGTAAATGTGATACAATAATCATGCTGCTTCTACTTCTGCTTCTGCTCCTACTATACCATGCCATGCTGTGTTTTGTTGTGTTTTCTTGGCAAAGGATAGGATAGATACCAAAGCGAGGGCACTTTAAGTAGCGACAAAGACACTCTCCTTTGGATCGCAAGGATTAAATGGTTTCAAATTCCATTGCAGAATTGGAAGAAGCCACTCACTACTACGAGTAGGTATACCTACTGATGTCGGTGGTTTTTGTTTAGATTGGAGTTTGGGTTGTGTCGATGGTACATGTCTTAAATGTAGCCATAATCACTTAATCAAATTCAAATGACCTCCCTGGCTGTTACGCACATAATCCGGAGCTGACCTGAGCTGAGCAATAAGAATGAGATAGCACACGATACAGTGAGGAAGGACACATTATTGGGACAGGGATTAGATAGTTTGGTTGTTTTGGGGATAAAACTGTCATACATTATTGCGTGAGTGTTGGATTAGCCTTATAATGCAAAGAACGACCTTGGATGAGCATTGGTTACAAAATGAAGCACATTCGATTTTAAACAGGGTGTTTTAGTATTATTCATTTTTAAATAAATATTTTCGGGATATGTTTGATTTAACAAATAAAAAGGCTTCTTTAATTTCAATATTTTGTGAACGCTTTTCGCCCAAATAAATATTATACAATGCTCTATAGCACAAGGGGCGAATAAGTTTAAACACAACCTTACCTAATTTTGGAATATTTCTTACAATACTTAGAATCAGGTATAGAAAATAATAATTTTAACCAAAGTCCGGAGAATGATCAAATTCGATTCGTTCTCTCACGAACCATTCAAATGAATTTTACTTTCGATTCAATCACGAATTATAAATATTTGTTGGTTCCCTTAAAATAAAACTAGATTTCGCAAATGAATCAAATCTCGAGAGGTATGAAAAATATGATTCGTTCGCGAATTTTTGACAAGGGATCTATTAAAGAGCGATTCACGAACCATTCAAATATTAAATAGAAATGTGTTTTTTTCTTATAATTTACAATTTAAGGAAAATATTGAATTAAGTAAACAATTTTTTTTACTTCACTTTAATATTTAAATAGCTAGTTTTTTTTTAATTTTCTAGATATCAAGATTTTGGAATAATCCTTTCTTCTGATTCATAAACGGTATTTTGTGAACCCTGTTTTAACAGACTTTAGGATGAACTCAAACTGATTTTTACTTAACGGGAATCTCTCGCTGAAGGATTTCGATTGGCAAACTACCAAACAGAAGGATTTTATTAGATTTGGAAGATTTACTATTGTTTTTGTGGTAAAAAAAACTAGATCCTTATCGGCTGAACAGTAGAGAGCATTTCTATTTGATTCTCTAGAGGAAACAATTTAATTTGTTTGTAATTAATTAAAATGCTAGTTGTTTCAAATGTAATGGTCGAACAATAAAACCTACATTGGTTGGACCTGATCACGTGACTTCGGTAGTGCAATGCGTAGTGCGTATGGCTCTGAAGACGCTTGGTCTATGTTCAACTCCCAGCTGGGCAAATTAAAATTAGACTAAGTACCACTAATAGGAGTCTGATGATCGACCTGGCGGCTGTGAAATAGCTATAACTCCAGCCTATAATTACTTGGTATTAGCTCACTCAAGTGGTTTTTGTTTCATTCAAACCCTCAATTTAATTTTAGTTTAAGCTCATTTAGAACTCGTTAGCAGCTTCCAATGATTTTGGTATTTTCAAGTTTTTTTTTTCAAAAAAATTAACAATTCTGTATCTCGAAAACTAAAAGATATATCAAATAGATAGGACGTGTTCGAAATTGTAAGATGGCATGGAAAAGTCATTTCCAAAAAAATCCTCTATAGGACAAGAAGTATGAACTCACGTGACGATGGAATGAAATTACACCCTGTACATTATTTGAATAATTAGTAAAAGAAGGTCAAGGATGGCATAAAGTGCGAAGACAGTTGTTCAGCAAATGCTTTTGGTTTGGGTGTTGGTGTGGTAAAACACAAATTAATTATTTGGAATATCAAGTCTCCACTCGACAGGCGTTAATAATAATGGACTACCTAAATATATGTTTGCTCGTATAAATGTAGATGCATATAGCATATACCCAAAAGGTAGATTAGTCTGATTGTTCAGATAGTGTGATGAGTTTTTTTTCCTTTTTCATTGCAACAATAGGTCTATATCAATTTGCAATTTGTGGCAGATTTGAATAGGCTATATAAGATGAGGAATAAAGAGCTAAAGTAATGCATCGCACAACAGAACAGAATCACGAGTAGGTATAATATCACAATCACCATATTGGTTTTTCATTTATGTGAGTGATTTGTTTGAGTTGTTTTGTTTGTAAAATCTGAATGGGTTTTGTTATTAATGCTAGCGTTTGTATTCAATCTTTTCTTGCAATGATTTTGGAATGAGATAAATATTCGAAGAGAACAAACATTTTCCTTACAATTATCATTCTCAACTGGGTACCTATAGGTGCATTAAAGTAAAAAAAAAAACAGTGCAACACAAGTGAATATGGATGTCATCATTTGTCTATATTCGCTTTAAAACTGGCACAGAGCATTTTAATGTTATCGTTTCCGGTGTACTTATCCAGGAAATCTAGACAAAAAAAAGCTTTAGGTACCTATTTTTATTTTTCAACGATTCTCTATTGAGTACTTTTTAATTTAGACCATGATTAAGGGCTTAGTTGGGGGAGTCAAATAAAAAGGAGGGGGGGTAAATTTCAATTGTTTGTTTAAATTTCGAGAATTAACCAGTTGGTTATAATTTTTACAGAACTCGACTGATGAGTTATTTTAGAATAAGAAAAATGATGACACTGTGACACAAGCTTCACAGACTTGCTCTTGTGGTAAACAACTGTGTGTAATCACACATTGCAGATGAAAATGAAAAGCGTCAAAATCACCCACTAAAAAATTGATTTTTTGTTAGATTTTTGTTTTTTTATATGGCGCAGCTACCCATTGACTCACAAGAGCATTTTACTTTTATGAAGGCTCCAGGCGTCCTGGTCTACGCCATCTCTCCAGCGTAAGCATGGTCTACCACGCTGTCGTCTACCATAGATAATGTACCACAAAGAACTTTCCGAGCAGGTTCCTCTTCGTTCATGTGAGCTAGGTGCCCTGCCCACCGGAGTCTACCGAGCTTAATTTTTGTCACGATATCCGCTTCAAGGTAGATTGCGTACAATTCATGATTGTACCGTCTCCGGAATCGTCCTTCCTCACAAATAGGGCCAACAATTCTCCTTAAGAATTTTCTCTCGAACGCGGCTAAAAGGTCGGAGTGCCTTTTGCTAAGCACCCAAGTCTCGGATCCATATGTGAGTACTGGCAGGACCATGGTCCTATACAGCAGCAGTTTTGAACTTATGGTGAGATTTCTGGATTTGAAGAGCTTTGACAGACTATAGTAGGCTCTGTTGGATTTGAGAAGCCGCCCGCGTATTTCTTCTTCTATATTGTTATCGGCTGCTACTATTGACCCAAGGTATTTAAAGGATTGCACCACTTCAAATTCGTGCTCCGCTACCTTGATTGTTTGACCAACTGTTCCTCTCGCATTCGACGCCACCATGTACTACTTTGTTTTACCTTCACTAATGTGCAGCCACAGATTTTGTGCCGCCTGCTCGATCTGGATGAAGGAATCATGTACAGCTTGCTCGGTTCTTCCGATGATGTCGATGTCGTCTGCGTAAGCCAGTATCTGGCTGGACCTGTTGACGATGGTCCCTCTTGTTGCCGTACCAGAGTCACGGATTGCTTTCTCCAACGCCAGGTTCAAGAGGAGGCAGGCCAAACCATCCCCCTGTCGGAGTCCATTAAAGATGTTGATTGGTTTGGATAGCAATCCGGCTATTTTTACTTGGCTTGTTACGTTGGTCATGGTCAACCTACATAATCGTGTCAATTTATTTGGGATGCCGAATTCTCTCATAGCTTTGTAAAGTTCTACCCTGGCTATGCTATCGTAGGCGGCCTTAAAGTCTATAAACAGATGGTATGTTGGGATGTTAAATTCTAGACATTTTTCCATCGCCTGCCTAAGGGTAAAGATCTGATCAGTTGTTGATTTGTCTGGAATGAAACCACACTGATATTGTCCGATGATGGTTTTAGCGTATGGGGTTATCCGGTCTTGTAGGATAGAGGAGAGTATCTTATAGGCGGTACTCAACAACGTGATACCTCTATAATTGCTGCACGTTGTGACATCTCCCTTCTTATGTATGGGGCAAATGATACCTTTTCGCCAGTCTTCTGGAATTTCTTCATGCTCCCACACGTGCACTATAATCTCATGAATTGCTTGACGTAAAGCTGGCCCACCGTGTTGAAATAGTTCGGCTGGTATACCATCGGCTCCCGGGGCTTTGTTTTTCTTTAGCCGGCCTATAGCCTTCTCAACCTCTTCTATGCTTGGTGGCGGCAACATAGGGTACTCTTCTTGAAGTAGTGGAGCCTCCACTTCTGCAGTGAGCTGACCATTTAGCAATTCATTGAAGTACACTTCCCATGGCTCCAGTATGCTTTGAGGATCGGTGATCAGATTTCCCTCTCCGTCCTTGCAGTATGTGCAGCGTGGTGTGTACTGCGTCATGTTTCGGACGGATTGGTAGAACTTCCGCGCCTGGTGCGGACCTCGCTCTCGGCTTTTCTCTATTTCACAGATTATGTTCTTCTCCCAGGCTGATTTTTTCTGTCTGTGAAGCCGTTTTTCAATGCTTCTGAGCTCTTTATATTCGTCTTTGCGTGCCCGCATTGCTCGGTACGCAACATTCTTACGTTCAGTCGCTAGCTTGCATTCATCATCAAACCAGTCGTTCCGATTTCTACGACTGCTGCCTAAGATGGAGTTGGCAGTACTAATGACAGTATTCTTAAGGCGTGTCCACTTCTCATCTACGCCCAGCATACTGGCTCCAAGACTTACTCTACCCAGTTCTAGGGCGAGTCCTAACGCATTACCAAAGGTGTTACTGGTGTTTTAATTGCGCAGAGCAGCCGTGTTGATTCGAACCTGATCGGCGGATGCCTAAATACCGGCTCCCGACCTATTTTTGCATTCAAATCCCCAAGGATGATTTTATTTTATACGTCTTCCTTATAACCTGAAAATTAAGTGAAAACAAAAATTAAATCATTTAAAAATTTTTGCTTTCCAGAAAGAAAATCTTTGTAAATTATAAGAACCTGTGCTGTGTAATGCGTATGAGGAATGATTTAACGAGATTGAAATCAATTTTAAAAATATTAAACAGTTTTTTGCCTTCAATATAACTTAAAAGAACAAGGACTGTTATCTGCTTAAAATTCTTATTTATATGTTTTTTTTTTTACATAAGAACTCTATCATGAGCATCACTAAAAAAATAGACATTCTCTTGGGCTTATGCGGCTATAGTCATTGTCATCCATATACAATTATATATACATACATACATAAGTCCCATAACCCGCATACCTTACCTACCCAATATTATATTTCGGAACTAGATTTTTGTGTCATAATAGAGGGTGCAAGCTCCTGCAGACATAATCTTTGTTTGTATAGTTGGGTATAGGACACAAATCCTTAGTCTTGTTATTAGGTCGAGTGCAAGGAGTACATCTCTTGCTAGTGACACTATTGTTGCTTCTGGTAACTATTCTTTAGTGTTCAGTGCCATTGTGCTTTGTTGTTAGAGTCCTCTCAAAATTGTCGACTGAGATATAAAATAAAGAAACGAGAAAATGGGTGAATAAAAAATAAGCCATCTACCTATGTGCCTTTTATTATATTATTTTTTTAACCATTTGAATTATTTTGTTTTTGTGTTTTTTAGGGTATACAATTATTCATTATTTACAGAGCATGAAAAGAGCATTATTGATAATAAAAAAAAGATTTGCTTGAAGTTTGGTACAGAGTATTTGTATTTATTGATTCCCCAGAGGCAAAATTCGATTTTTTGTTTTAGCTCATCTAGAACTGGTAGCTGCCATACAAATATTTTGGTTTCTTCAAATTTTCTCTAAAAGGGCTAAAACGATTTTGATTAAACGTCGTACCAATAATAAAAAAATCAATTATTGTAAGAAAACTGCGTTTCCGGTTTTTCTTAAAAAATTAAAATATTTAAAGATTTTTAAAATAATTTCTTATAAACAAACAAAATCTAACAAAAAAATAAATTTTTTAGTGCTTTTGACTCTTTAAATATTTTCTCGTTTAATATGTTATATGCATTCTGCATCTTCAATGTGTGGATACACACAGTATTTAACCAGAAGAACAAGTTCGTGCGATCAAGTCGTGCATATTTTTTTGAGTGCTTTCGACATTGGGGCAGTGATATCTTATATGGAAGTGACTTCAGACATGCCAATTATAACAGTTTTGGCTTATAAAAGTATTGTTTATGCGGCACCGGAGGGCCAAGGCGAAAAACTGTTATAACTGTTATAAATTGGCATGTCTCTTGTCTCGTCCATCTTATATGCATGCTTGGATCTAAAAAGCTCCACAGATTTAGCTGATTTTTTAATCTTCTTAAACTACACACTCTTCCTCTTAGACTAATGGGAATTGAAATAGAAAAAAAACAATCAAGAATAAATGTTAAACGGCTTAAGGTCCATAAGTTTTGTTTAAATTATTTGAAAAAAAACATATATGTAGTGAATCATCACTTGAGTCGGCATAAAATTGTTTTCTTTTTTTTTAAGAAAATCACGATTAAATGTTGGGCATCAAAAATTGAAGAACTCTGTTTCTGCTGTTACATCATAAGACAAGATTTTGATTAAACTTTATGCCTGCAATGATAAAACTTGTTGCCAGAAAACATGGGCCAAACTACCGCATCAGTGACTGATCGAGTGAGTGTCGTCAGTGATCGAATGAAGGAGTAAAACCTATGGGGATGATGACTCCATAACGTGAGCGGTAATGCCAAACTCACATAATTCAGTCACGTATTACTCGATAACTGATGCTGTAATTCGGCCCCAGCTTTCTAGGTTATAAATCTTTTTTTTTTTTTTGCAGAAAATGGTCTAATTTTTGTCTTATTCATCACGTACCTATTTCGTTTAAATTATTAAACCGATCTTGTTGCAAATTTGCAATCTGAAATAAATAGTTTAAGCAATATTTCATTAAAAAATTAGAAACAAAAATTTAACAAAAAATAAAATCAAACAAAAAATATTTTTTTTCAGGTTGTTAAATAATTTTTTTTGTTACTACAAATTAGCCATTTTTAATAATTTAGTAAACATTTGTCTTGTCATTATTATTATTATAAAATAAAAAGTAGAAGTTTGACCTTTGTCTAAAATGGTTTTTCCCTAATAATTCGTCAGAAAATACATGCACAGTGAAAAAAAAAAATGTCTGCATATTTTTTTTCTTTCAACTGTTTGTTTTCTTTGTCAATTTTTGCACAATTCCAGTCTTAATAGATTTCACATTTACCGATTGAAAAATTGTAACGTTTTTCATCAATTAGATGAACAAAATAAATATCAATGTGGTTTTTCGTTGAGTGTATTTATCGTACATTTAATAAAAATCGTATAAAAAATCTATTTGAACGTTTTTCTAAAAACCTATACTAAATGCTTCACTTGTTTTGATGGCTGTCTACAGCAGCACACATTGGCTTCAGTCTTGAGAAATTATAAACCCCCGAACACAACAGCAACTGTCATCATCTTCAAAACTACTCTAGATGTATCCTTTCATATAAATCATCTCCCTCATGTGTTGTATATCCACCTCGATTATTATTATTCATATAATATTTCTTGCTTATGAACCAAAGTTCTGGACTCTGTCTGAAGTGGGTGTTTTGAACCTCTTCTAACCAACAGCTCTTAATCTATGGCTTTCCATGTCCAATGTCCAATGTCCAATGTCCATGCATATAACTACAAACTGTCTCTCTCTATACGGTCAAAGTTCAAAGTGTCCACTCATCATAGATCTAACTTAAACATCCAGCCACTCATCGAGTATTAACATTAATTCAGCTCAAAACCGAGCCTTTCGTGTGAATCCCTCAAAACAAAATAGTCATTAACTCCCTTAGAATGATGACACTACACAAATTTATGGATATCTATCATTTTGAGGAATTGATGAATTACCGCACAAGGATGTTGTTGTTATGTGGCTATTGCTCTTGCTCTTGCTTTTGCTTCTGATGTTGGCCCCAATTACTGGTCCATTTCACCAGACAATATGACATCTATCCGCATTATATAATAGCCCCATAGCAAGGCCAATAAAATGTCCGTCCAATAAGTGATGCTTGGTGATATTTTATAAGCTCCACCACCACCATACCTATACTTATACCTATACCATCCCAGTCAACTTGGGTTGTTTTTTTGTTTGTTTCTTTTAACAAATGAAATGTATTATTATTTATGGTTTTGAGCTAGGGTTCGATGGTAATTTATAAATATTTTTGGAATTAAGAGGCGTGCTTCGACATTTTTCTTGATTATTGGGTTGTGAAATGGAAGCTCTCCATCGCGTTGGCGTTGTGTTGTCGTGATGATGACGGCCGGTGGGCCGTCGCGTCGGTTGTAATGAAAGTTATAAAGACTCATTCTTTAAAACAGATCCTTTGTTTAAGGAAAGGTATCATCATCAGCAGCGCGAATATAGGAGGAGGACAGTTTGTAATTTATTATGGTGTCAATGGCAAAATATGCTAATTTAAGTTCCAGTTCCAGTTGCTGATGTTGGACGATAAATAATTAAGTGACATGATGGGAATGAGAGTCAAAATTGCTGTTACTGTGAATATGCATAAATTGGAAATATAATACAATTTTAATAATAATGAATGGTATGATGAAGCAGAAGCATTTTCAGATAAACTATAGGACTAAGGAAGAATATATTGGAAACGTTGGAGAGAGTAAGCCAATTGGGTCTTGTTTGAACATAAAAGGTATAGGTTGCAAATAAAATTGTACAGTTTTTACTCGTCTGTATACTTTTTTACGACTTTGATGTATTCTCTCTGCAAGACTATCACTTGGTTTGTGGCCAGATAACGAATACAGACCATGTTTTTCTATAAGACTGGAGGCGGAGGGATTAGGTTTAAAAAAAGGTATAAGGGATTAACGGCGCCATTACAGAAAAAAAGGAGCTTCCATACAAACTATCGATAACAAGAATGTTATTAACGCCGCGCGCCGGTAAACACAGTTTTTCTTCGTGTTTAGGTTAAGCCCCTAGAATTCTCTATGATTAGCTTAGCCCAAAAGGGCTATCTATATCGTTTTTTGTAGCTCCTCTGAATCTGAATGAACCTATTTTGTGTACTTCACTTATAAAAGAATTTCTATGAATGTATAATACATACAGGGTGTTTTTTTAGACTTGTGGTTTTCAATCTGGCAATACTTTTTTCGGAGATGGTATTTTGGACAGCTGTCACTTTATTTATGCTTAGTTTGGTTTGCCATTGAAGCCGAACGACCATCGAGCGCGTCGCACGTTCGGTAAATGGGCACAAAACGAGATGGCCTATTGACCACCGATCCCGATTTTTACAAGAAAATTTTATTCGGCGATGAAGCTCATTTTTTGTTGAATGGGTACGTTAATATGCAAAATTGTCGTATTTGGAGTGATCATAATTCACAAGCCATTTTTGAGACACCGTTACATCCTCAAAACGTCACTGTTTAGTGTGCTCTATGGGCAGAGGGAATCATTGGTCCATATTTCTTCAAAAATGAAGCTGTCCATAATGTTACAGTCAATGGGGAACGCTATAGAGCCATGCATGATTAATGACTTTTTCGTGCCTGAATTGGAGGATGTTGATGTGGATGCGACCTTTGGTTCCAACAAGCGGGCGCAACATGCCATACAGCCAACGAAACAATCAATTTATTGAAGGAACCTTTTGGTGAGCGCATTATCTTGCGTCGTGGGCCTGTGGCGTGGCCTCCAAGATCGTGCGATTTAACACCGCTGGACTAATTTTTGTAGGCTTATGTGAAATCGCTTCTCTACGCAGATAAGCCCGAGATGATTGTCGCCTTGGAAGAGAATATTCGTTGCGTTATTGCTGACGTATGGCCCCAATTACTGCAAAAATTGGTCAAAAATTGGGCCTCTGGGCTGAAATTTATTCGAGCCAGCCGCGGCGGCCATTTGCCCGAAATAATTTTTAACACATAATGGCAAACCCTTATATTTATAATAAAGCTAAATTCTTGGCCATAACATTAAATTATATGCGTTTAATTTCTTCTTGAATACCACACGTCTAAAAAAAAACACCCTTTGCGTTCAAAAGACCTTGTTCTAAAGCCCATATGGCATATTGGCCCTCGAAGAGCTTTAAAACCTCGACGTCTACACGTGACTCTATGTAGGGTGTCTCTGTAAAAATTCCTTCTCTTCTTATGCGTTCGAAAGGAAAATACCCACGTATACGGCTATCGGAAAAGATAGAACAAGTTTCATGCTCATTCTCATTAATTGCTCTCTTCTTTCTGGAATCTATATACTAGAACAGTAATTTAGATATATGCAAGTAATAAGTCATCAACCATGAAGCATAGACTTTAAAAACCCTTTAACAATATTATATGAAATACCTATACGAATATAGGAACGGGTATGCGATGTTGAAAGTCGCATATCAAACAAGGGTATACATTTTGACATCCGACGACACAAGGACACAAATATCTATAAAAAACAAAAACAAAGCAGAAATGGGGAGTAATATGTTTTATTAGGGTCAAAGGGTACATTCATGGCATATGTCATTGTCAACAGCCGACAAACTAACTATACGCACTAAGACCGTTTATGTATACACATACACATACATGTATATAGTTTGTTGTATATGCACAATTGTACAGGGTCATTCATTTTGTGGTTTCAAGTTGGTAGCGCTGGCATTTGACACCAACCTTTCAAACTCAGCTGTCATTTGAAGTGTTCAGAGCAGAGCCTGAACTGTCAAAAAAAATAATTATGTTTCGTTTTCAGAACTGATCTGATCGTTCAGAGCTAAAAATTTGTGTTTTTTTTTAGATCTGAGCATGTTCAGAGCGCGCTCTGTGAGCTGAGAATAAAAAAGCAGACCAAACGGAGTAAAATGCATACAGTTTTCATGCAATTTGCCAGATATGACAATTCAGTGCTCAGGTTTGTTTCATAATTAAATCGGAGTGCTCTGAACACATTCTGCTTAGAGTTTACTCCGCTCGCTCAGTGCTCTGCTCTGATCTAAAAAAGAAAAAAGCCTAATATTAGTTGAAAGTTTTACAATTACTATAATGGATTGCTTAACAATCGAACAACGTGTTAAAATTATTATATTAATTATTAACTTGTTAAATTATTAGCCACTTTTCGCGCATTACGCGATAATTATGGTCGTCATAGTCGACCGACTTCGCAAGCAATCAATAAAATTGTGAAAAAATTTGAAGAGAGAGGAAGCGTTACTGATGTCGTAAGGCCTGTGCATCATCGTAATGCACATTCAGTCGAAAATATTGCAGCTGGAAATGCAAGTGTTTTTGAATGATCCGAATTTATCGATTTTCCGGCGTTCGCAGCAATTGGTCGAATGATAACTGATTTTTTTTGGCCGGCGCGGCCATTGAAGATCATGCCTTGGACGTATGTGTGGCTCCATCAAGACGGGGCAACAAGCCACACAACACGACCATTTATGGCTTTATTGCTTGAGATGTTTCCTGGTCGCGTAATTTCACGTTTTGGCGACTTCAATTGGCCACCAAGATCATGCTATTTGACACCTTTAGATTTTTTTTCTGTAAGGCTACGCAGAAGACCGTTATTACGCTCTAATAATCCCTGAGTTCTAGACGCATTAAAAAACAATATTACTCAAGTTATGGCCGAGATATCGCTTGAAATGTGCGAAAAAGTGGTTAAAAATGACCTCAAAAGAATCACATGCTGCGAATCTTCCCGAGGCGACCATTTGAATGATATTGTTCTTGACACTTAATGTCAAAGGCCAAACTTTATAATGAAATAAAATTTTCATCGAAAATGTATCGCTGTGTGTGTTTTATTTGGCTTTACTTTCGAAACCTAAAAATGAATGACCCTTTAGATACATAAATGGCAAAATCCTTTTTCAGATTTAAATTTAATAAATTTTCGGTTGTAGTAGGCGTTTCGAATGAATAAGGTTTTTCAAGCGTATAAATACTCCTCCAATCCTTTCCCCATAACCATAACATATTGTATTGAGCCGCTTCAAATTTTATTGGAATACAATTTTTATTTTAATTTTTATTTTTTTGACATTTGCGGACATTCTGTAGTAAAGGATTTATTATTTTAGATAGCAATAAGTGATATAGTAGAATTACGAAAATATGCTGGATTTTAAGTTTTTTGAACAGTTTATTCTGCGTTGTAAAATTTGTGAAAGATATGGCTTTTCATTAGTGGATCAAATATACATTGAACTATAAATGATAAGTGAAAGCAAAACATGATTTGAAATTCAAAGGACCCTTGCACTGTTACTTCTATAGTAAGTACCAACGTTCCGCGGACCTCGCCGATTTACGGTCATCTTCAGCGATGAGGGGCCCATTTCTGGATGAATCGGTACGTCAACAAACAAAATTGTGGAATTTGGGACAACACCAATCCACATGAGATCCAATACCATGCACTACATCCCGAGAAGTCACTGTTTGGAGTGGATTTTGGGCTAGCGGTGCGCGGCGTCATAAGATAGTTACCAACTTCTTTTAGCCTGAATTTTATGATATGGACAACAACAACAAGTGGTTTCAACAGGATGGCCTGCGCTACGTGCCACACACCTCACGCCTTATTGGAAATTCTGCACGAGCGATTCGAGGATGTTCATCTCAATTGGAGGTGATGTGAACTGGCCACCGATATCGTGTGATATGACCCCCTTATACTTTTGATTGTGGGATTTTCTGAAGTCGCAGGTCTATGCGAATAAGTCACAAACCACAGCGAACCTCAAAGCCAGCATAACCCAATCCATCGGTCTAATTCTACCTGATTTATGCATCAGTTTCATGGAAAATTGGACACAGATAAGCCGCGTCAGACATTTGAACGATGTTATATATTCCATACATAATGGCATTGGGCTTTTAAACGAATAACAAATTTCGATGATATCTCACACACACTTTGTTTTATTTAAATTTAAAGGAAGCCGTTAGTTATATTCGCCATGTTTCAAAAACTAGTGTTAAATGTATAACCACCTATCGATACAGTATACAGTTATTCTATATAAATATTAAGAATCATTCATTCGTGGTGGTATTGGTCAAAAATCATAACATAGAAAAGCCACATGGGAAACATTTTTTCTGAAAGGTCTTAAGTTAGCCTGCTTTCACTTTTAATTGGAAGGTCATGTAGGTATATATGTAGTGTAATATCTGAACATATTTTTAATGTAAGTCTCTTTGGTAAAATTGTCATTTTTATCAGGCATTCAATTGTTTGACATAAAAGTTTTTTTTCTTCATATTTAATGCTTTTTGAGAGGATGTGACAAATCGTCGAAGAGTACCTTTCTCGTGCCTTGAATAAGTGCCTCTCACCTTGGTCGTACGGATTCGGCAGAAAATTGTAAGTTCTCTACGTCTCCATTTCTACAACATTTCAACACATACCAATGGTTGAGAGTTGGTAGTCTTTATCGGCTCTGGTTCTACACGGGCGCCACCAAATGTATTTATTTAAAATGTTTGGAAAATTCTTTGATTGAAAATGAAGCTATTCTATAAATCTTTAAACTTCAACAAATTCCTAACCTCCGCATTGGCTGTGAGTTTGACCAAATATACGAACATACATATACCTAACATTTATTGACAATGTATAGAAAATATATGGAGTCCATTAAGCTGTGTCAACTCGACATTTGTCTCACTCAATTAACCACTATAATATCAATGCCAATGGTCTGACAGCCGCGGGGTTGTCAATAAGGTCAAACAACCAAAAGTACATATTAAGAACATTAATTTATTTATTTTTTGTTATCGATTTTTCAAGCTGAAACTTTTACAGGAATTAGACTTTATTGAATTCGATTGGTATTATTACTGTTGTCATTACTCGTATAATGACAAAAGTTTATAAAAAGAATACATAAGATGCTTTTATCAAAGCTTTGCGATTGATTCTTTTTTTTTTCTGGGCAATATTAGACAATTAGGGTTGTCTAAAATGTATCTAGATATTAAACAATAATTTATGAATAACCATTACCTATACCTTTATGATTTAGACAATCTTATTTAAAAATGTAGGTATGGTTTTCGTAACAAAAATTAGTTAAGCAATTTCTAGATTCTTATCTTCAAATTATTAAGAGGTTTGCATTACATGAAAATTTCTACTAGGAGTACAAGGTTTTGAGGAGGTCTAAGATGCTCCGTCTTCCGTGACATCCGTTGCTGTAATTTGTATTTTTCCTTTTGGGCTTTGTCTTAAACTTGATAAATTATAGTTTACTTGGACGCCATGAACTACACTGGGACGGTAATACTTTTATCAGATTTCATCCAATAAACTGGCTTATTGGACACATTTAAAGCAATTTTATTGTTTTAATAAACGTTTATTGATAGAAGCAAACGGTTATTAATTTTTGAACTTAAATTTTCAATAAACGGAGTTTAACTGACCCAACAAATCGTTTATTATATCAACAAAACAAATTATTGAGATAATAAAAAAAACAGTTGATAAACGGTGTTTATTGATATACCAAACCATTTATTTTTTTCAGTGTAGGCTAAAACTGTTACGTAGTTACGTAGGACGTAAAGTTACAGCTAACATGTTCTTTTTTCATGGCATATTTATGTAACAGAAAAATAAAACCTTTTTGGGCC
Organism: Leucozona laternaria; assembly: GCA_932273885.2. Classification (NCBI taxonomy): domain Eukaryota; kingdom Metazoa; phylum Arthropoda; class Insecta; order Diptera; family Syrphidae; genus Leucozona; species Leucozona laternaria. The sequence continues at coordinate 28,154,636 of OW026368.1, read as the reverse complement.
CTAAAAAACACTAGCCGCCGATATTGCTTGTTACTCCCCAGTGGCTTCTAGTGACTTTTTGATTAGATTCCTACCGTTACTCCCCTCTTGCATTTTAAGTAAGCAGGGGGCTCAATTGTTTTTCCCTCGAATTAGCCTTTAGGCTGAAAAATAAAATTCCTATTGTATTGGTAGGTGATGGGCTGAGTTTGCTTCTGTATACCGAGTTAATATATACTTCAACCAAGTGTTGCCAATATGGCACTATCGTCCTTTTTTAACACGGAAATTATCTCGTGAAACGGTGCAACAAACAAATTTAATATGGCCCGTTTTTTGTATTCCCTTTAAGGACTGTGAAACTGGCCCTAAATTTCGAAAAAATCCAAATTGTAGTGTAGAGATTTTTTTTCGATGTCTTATGTACAGAAGATCCTTCAGTTCGGAATTCCTAATCCTAGAATTGACCTGTAACATTTAAAGACATGGCAAAAGCTAAAATATTATTTTATTCCATATTCGGCATGCATTATACAGTGCCGTAGCTAGGATTTTGTTTCGGAGGGGGCTTGCTTCCAAGTTTTACGAACAATTCTTTGAACAAAAAATATAAAACAACTTCGCAAGACACCCCCCCCCACACCTGGATACGTGCCAGCCATTATTCCAAGTGCAAACTATTTATCTAAGCGGGGGCAACTGTACAGTCATAGAAAGTGCCGTGCACACCCTATACCAGTGCTGTCGAAAACAGATTAGGTATATTTGTTGGTTCTTTCCTAAATTGGAAATTTTTAAATAATAATTCACGTCACGTCATATGAAAAGTATTTCAAATTAAGGTGACTTTTTGGGATTTATTTTAGACGTCAAAACAAAGTTCTACTATAGACATTTATGCGGTAGATAATCAAAATTGTTTAATAGAATTATTCTAAAATTTCTTCTTTCATGGGCCAATAATACAAAAAGTCAGTAAGAAATACCTATCCAAAATATATAAAGGATGATTGGCATAAGATATCCGACAAAAAGCTAAAGCTAGTAGGGACAAGACAAGAAAATATTTTATGGGAGGAGGGTCTATTTCCCCCATTCAGCAACTATTAGATGAAAAACTAAATCTACTTTAATACTAATAAATTTTTAAAAATAGCCTTTCCCACAAAAACAGAGTTTTTGAAATCAGATACCACTTTTAATTTTACCTCCTAAGGCCATCCACTTAAAATAGCCTTTCAAACACAAAAAGAATTTCTCAAATTGGATATTTTTTATTTTAACCCAATTTTACCCTACAAATAACAAAATCTTGAAAAATAATCCAAAACACCAAAAGAATTTTTTTCATTTGACCCCATTTCACCCTACAACTTTAAAAATTCCAAAAAGAATATCCTTAAAAAAACCTTTCAAATAAAAAGAATTTCTTAAATCGGACAATTGTTTTCATTTTACCCCATTTCACTTTAGAAATCGCAATTTTCTTAAAAAAATATCTTTGAATACATTTTCTAAGAATTACCTTTTTAACGCAGGTAGATTTTTTTTAAATCGGAGACGTGATTTTCATTTTATACCCATTTCACCTTACAAAATAAATGTTTTCGATATTTATATATTTAGTTATTCTGCTATTCGGGGAGGAGAAAAATCAAAAATCATTAAGATCGGTCCAGCCGGTCTTGAGTTATAAGTGCTGTAACTAAAACGACTTTGTTTTATATATTAAGATATTAAGTGAAAGGTGCCAGTTATAGCTTTTCATTGAAAGTCATGATTGAAAATTTTTAATTTTTGGTTTCGTGGGACTTAGAAAGCAAAATCAGTTTATATTTTGATGCCATTATGAAGGTGACTTAATTGATTGGCCACACCATTCATATAAAATTAATTTTATTATTTCAATGACTGAACTACCTTACCCATGGTCATTGAAAAACTAATCGTCATTTAATGGCGAAGTTTGAACCTGAATCTAATTTTTTTTTTTTTTTTCAAAAATTATAATTTAAGCCATCGGCTTTATTTTTGCATCAAAATAATTGCTGATTTTACTTCCTTTAAATGATGCGGTTTTCAATGAAAGCTATAACTGGCACTAAAAAGTCAGTATTTTAAGAAATTGCTCTTCCCGCCTAAACGGGAGGAAATAGGCCCTCCCTCTAATATGATTTTTACTGGGTCTCCACCCAACCTATACGAGTATACGCTCTAGATTTTTGACGCATCTAATGTGCTAATCACCCTGTTTAATAAATTTCGTTGGAACAACTCCACGGCCACATTCATTCTAAGATGAACATTCAAAATTTTTTAGATGATAATTAACGTGAAGAACATGCAAATATATTAACTTTTGTATATTATTTCGTGTTTCATCGAAGCAATCTATAGTTCTAGTTAGAGTCAAACTTTGAAGTTATCAACAGTTAAATACTGCAGTAATTACGACTCAGGGGTGTTTCTAATTGAAAACTTGGCTTGAACCTTAAGAATATATTCAACTAAATGGCCCGCCCGGCTTCGCACAGGTAGAAAAACCTAAGCTTCCCATAACAATTACAAAAGAAAATTGTATAAAAATAATTAATTAAACTGCTTTTTGTCATCGAATGCTATACTTTCTTGGTTTTAACCCACATCACGTTATGAATGGCTAAAATAGTAAAAATATGATGCAGACAAATTTTTTGTATTTGAAAAGCACTGTTTTATTTTTATCCTATTTCACTCCATAAAAACCACTTTTTTAAAATACCTAACCTTTCAAACACAAAAAGAATTTTTGAAATCGGATACTAGTTTTTCGTTTTTACCCCACTTCACCATATAAATACCAAATTTTTGAAACAAATGCTCCTTTAGCCATCCACTCAAAATAACCTTTCACAAAAAAAAAGAATTTCTTAAATCGGGCAATTTTGTTATGTTTACCCCCATTTCACCCTACAAATAATAAAATTGTGCAAAAAGGATATCCATAAACCTATTTCCCTAGAAAAACCTTTCAAATAAATTAGAATTTCTTATCGTACTCGGAAAACTTGGCTTGAACCTTAGGAATATATTCAACTAGGTGGCTCGCCCTACCCCGTTTCACCCTATAAATTGCAAAATCTTAATAGTTGTTCTGCTATTCGGGGTGGAAACGCATCCAACAAATCACAGACCATTAAAATCGGTCCAGCCATTCTTAAGTTATAAATGGTGTTAATAACCCGACTTTTTTATATAAAAGTTCCAATATATTTAGATTTAGATAAGATAGTATTTGATATTGCCTATTTTTGTTACTTTGTTAATGAGCTAGGTTTGAATCATTATATTATTTTCATACTTATATACTTTATATATTATATTCATATATATACTTACTAGGTCAACTTTCACTCTGTATCGAAAAGTACGATTCTATTCAACAGAACAAAGACTAAGCAAAACGGAAAGGAACTCATCGATGTGAACAAATCGAATCAAATGTAAGAGTTCATAAATCATTAACTAATAAATTATAATTATTTATTAGTCTAAAAAGGGAAAATGTACTCAATGCATTCAAATGAAAAAAGGATTAAAAAAAAAAAACATCCTACAAAGCAAAATCAAACTTTCTAATTAAAACTCCTGGCATTGTTCATAAAATATTCTATTTTTACTTCTTTTTTTTTTTTTTGTATTTCATGTTTGCACCCCTTTCAAGTGAAAAGAAGAAAAGCTCCTTTCAATTATTCAAAAAAAAAAAAAAAAATCGTTCCCATTTCGTGGTAAGCTGATTCTGCATTAATAATTCGAGTACCTTTTCGGTTCATTAGTCAGCTTAATTGCAATTCACCATCTCTTATGCAAAACTGCAGACTCACTCATTTTACGTTGAAGTTTATGTAGAGCATTAAAAGCCTTAAATGGAATTCCATATTTTACGAAGTTAAATTATTATTATTATTATCACACCAATCAGAGAGTTCATTACAACACTTATACCTATTAGGCTTCATAATAATTTGAATTATATAAATTAATACAACTTGAAGGTGTGTTCGTGATGTTGAACTCAAATCAAACGGCTCTCATCTCAAGGGTCCATCCAATCAATCTAAAGTGGTCTCTCCTTTCAAAAGGTAACTGTTAAACTGATGTCCATTTAGCATAAATATCTTGGCCAATCTCTTGATAATTTGTTTTAGGCTCAACATGAATTTCGCCTTCTTCCCAAACCCAAACCCAGACCCAAACAAAATGCTTTCCAATACTTGGCAGTGGCAGACGAACGTTAAATGTCAATATTCTAAAGTAAAGCTACATAGATATGGATATAGTCGACCCTTTCTTTATGCATCACTGAATGTCTTTGAGAAAACAGCATTCAGAGTTTGTTTTTGTATTTTGAAGCACCCATTTCTATATACAAATACAACTTGCACAATAGAAATTTCTACCAAAGGATAATAAATCAAATTGTCGTTCTTAATGAATCATGAATATTTCATTTGGGTTAACTCAAGCAAATACTGTCAATTAAATTAGTTTAGCAATTTAGAAAGCATTCGCCCTTTTCGGTTTATGTACAAGGATGTTTTAGCAACAAATAATCAACCTGCACCCCGTAGCTGGTCGCCCTTGCCATCCTCTACTTTTATATGTTAAAATTAGGTTAAGCATCTGACGGACGTGTGCGAGCATTTAGTGTTTAATATAATTTGTTAGCCCTAAGCGCCTCCGAATATATAGGATGCGACATCGAGTTTGGAGATGTGGGCACAATAATTGTTTATTCTTGTAATTTTATAAAAAAGAAAGGGATTTTTTATTTGTTTATTGCTTGTAACTTCCTTGTTCCTGGATGAATTGGGGAACATTTATGCCCAAGGATATAACAAAACCACCCTCTATACATTTAAAATTGATTTTCCGTTTTTCTTGACTCTTATTCAATTGTTTCAAACTTAAAAGAAGATTTAGTAAAACGGAAATGAAAAATATGTTTACTGGAATTAGCATATCTTTTAAATGAGTGAGAATCGACAAGAACGAATACTTTTCTTACAAAATGAAGAATAAGTTAGTATAGTATTCGTCCTTAAAATAATTTAAAATCTAGAGACTCGGAAGTCACGACTTCAGGCGTATTTGTTGGCTAATGTATGACGGATCACTGCAATAATTATTATGAACGAAGTAGCGTTATGGTTAGGGTGTAGGGCTCTCATGTAGAAGGCCTGGGTTCGAGTCCCAGCTTTGTACACCTTAAAAAAAAAATCGGGAAATCCTTCAAGATTACTTACCCCTTTGCATGAATAAGTACTCCTCACCTCAGTCGTTCGCATTCGGTAGAAAATTTAAGTTCCCTACCATTTCTGAAAACAGACAATACGCACACAGTAATGTTTGAGAATTGTTTGAGTCACTAGGCCCTGACTCGGCAAAAGCTGTCAGCCACCAAATTTAATTTTGACTTGAACCAAAATACAAGGAATACACAGGGTTATTCGGATACGGTGTGACAAAAAGCTAGAGCATGTAGGTTGAGTCAAGACAAGAACAAAAATCGTACATGAGGGGGGTTCCCCCCCCCCTCAGTTTAGCCAGGAGGGGCAATTTTCTAAAAAACTGTCTTGAAATAGAAAAGCAAATATTAAAAAACAACGGTTATACCTGCAATGACATGATATACATTTTTTTAAAGCCATAAATCTATTATTATATTATGTTTTTAAATAAAGTTATTCTAAAGAATAATTTTTGAAAAATTAATTTTCAAACTTAAAATTTTGAAAAAAAAATTTTGAAAACAAATTTCAAACTAATTTTTTTCAGAATTTGACATAATTAAATATTAATTTTGTTTTTAAAATTCAATGCGTTTATTAGTTTTTATTCAAAAAAAAAAAAAAACTGGACACTTAAATGGCTTGTACTTTTTGAGAAAATTGATTATGTTTTTAAATAAAGTTATTCTAAAGAATAATATTTGAAAAATTAATTTTCAAACTTAAAATTTTGAAAAAAAAATTTTGAAAAAAAATTTCAAACTAATTTTTTTCAGAATTTGACATAATTAAGTATTAATTTTGTTTTTAAAATTCAATGCGTTTATTAGTTTTTATTCAAAAAAAAAAAAAAACTGGACACTTAAATGTCTTGTACTTTTTGAGAAAATTCAAAATAACTAAAGCTACTTAGTGGTAAAAGGATGTTAAGAGTAACTTAAGCAACGGATTGAAGTCAAATTAAGGGAATTTTATTTCTGTTATTTTCAATTTTCCAAAGAACTAGAAGAGATTTTAGCATCCGGTTTTTTGTCGTTGACTAAAAATTAACAAGGAAATTGATTATTAAATTCTGAACAAAATAAGTTTGAACAAAATTTTTGTAAATTTTTTTTTTCGAAATTTTTAGTTTGAAAATAAATTTTTCAAAAACTATTCCTTAAAAGAACTTTTCTTAAAAACACAATAAGAGAAGAGATTTCTGGATTTGCAAAAAGGTACATCATGTCACTTTAAATGTAACCATTGTTTTTAATATTTTTTTTTTCTGTTTTAAGTCAATTATTAGAAAATTGCCCCTTCTGGCTTGAGGGGTGGGGGGGGGAATAGACCACCCCATTCCCAAACATTTTTTTCTTGTCTCAACCCAACCAACAAACTCTAGCTATTTGTCACACCGTATGCGAATCGGCGCAGTGTCAAAAGTCTACAAGTCAAAAGTCCACAAAGGACGTATGGCCCACCTTGTTCTTAATATAGTGGTCTTACGACCCGAAATGTTGTGGACTTTTAACCCACTTGGGTGGGTTAAAAGTTAAGAACTTATTTGTGAACTTGTATAACTCCTCCAAGTGGGTCAAAAGTCCATTGTGAACTTTTGACTTGTTTACTTTTGACACTGCGCCATGCGAATCACCCTGTATAACCTTTTTGGAGATGTGAATTGGTTATGATCTTGTGTGTCTTTGTCTTGAAATATATAAATCTCAAGAATATAAAGTCTAAATTATTGGACTTACCTCTAAGCTCTTACTAATAACATTTGTGCTTTCCTGATCAATAGCAGTCAAACACGCTCAACTCTATAGGACAATCGGTTTACAATATGTAGCGAAAATCCGAAAAATGTAAGATGGTGGCGGTTTTTTTTAAATATGGTGGTCTTACTCCACATTGAAATATTTGGGAAGTTTCAAATATTAGTAATGTTTCTCAATATTTCCACATATTTTCAGCTTATTAAAAATTTTTTCTGGGTCATGGCCTCTTTTCTTCTAAATTGTGCTGGGCTAAGATTCTTTTAAGTATTTTAAATAAAAATAAAAACAGGAAAATGAATGTACATACTTTGAAGAATTTCATAAACTTTGACGACTTTCAAAGGTAGGTACTCTAAATGACATTTATTCTCTTTTTATAGCAGACAAAAAAAAAAAAAAAAAAAAACAAACATCAACACCCCGCTTTGAGGTCCTTTGAGAAATTTTTGGTGATTTATATACAACCACACCGTTATAGCCTCATCATTATCGCTTTAACGTGATACCGCACTCAAACACCTCCACTATAGGTAGGAGTTTTAGAAGTTTATTTTTTGCTACTTCAGTTATTTTATCCTTGCAGACCGATCTTATTATATTTTATGGCACCCATAATGAGTTCGCAATTGCCGCGTAAGGACTTAAGCAAAGACAACAACTTCCATCTTCTCTCCCCCAACATAATAATAGAAGCACAACATAAATGTCTTCTGACTGGCTCTTGTGGTAAATTTAAAAACTCAAATTGTACTTTCCGTCGGAAATCCTCTCAATGTGTCATTTGGACTTTTCTTAGGTAATCCCAAAGCCTTGACAAAAGCTAAAGCTATACGCTTCAATTTACTTCGTTAAGCCTCGCACTAAATAGATTGCCATAGAGAGAAGGAAGTTGTTGTTGTTATTTTAGCTGCGACCAGACCGCAGTTTCTAATATAGCCCCAAGTCGAGAGCAGGATAGTTGGCGGTCATAGTGATGGTGATGGTGAAAAAGAACATTAGATCAATTTTCATTTATTTTTTGAAAAAGGATTTCCAATTGGTCTTGCGTGAGCTGTTGGCGGTGACTCTATGGCCATTCCCCATATATTCGGTTAAATGGTCCTGAATTGGCAGAGGGACATCTATGGCCGCTCCCATCACTGACGCTGGCCAGTGTGGTCATTTCTTTTTGGTAATGCTGACACTTTTATGTCTCACTTAATTTTGATATACTCATTCGTGGCCTTTTCCTAAGGATTTTCTTTGATTGCCTTAGTTTTTCGGTGTGTTGTTTTTTTTTTTTTTTTTTTCTATATTGTTTCTTTAGAGCTTTTTCTATATTAATGTCATCATAACGTTTTTGGTGGCGTCAGCGGTGGCGGCGGTGGTGGTGGTAGTTGTTATCAGAATGGCTAGAGGAGATTTAATAGTTGGACCGGATTTTATGGCAGCCGATTATGATCCTAGAGTGTTGTTTCTCAAGTAAAGCTAAGCCAAATATACATTTCAGAGAATAATAATGGAAGTTCTTTATGAGAATATTATACAATTTTGGTAAGGATATTTGTATTTTAATTTCCTTTATCAATGCTCTTTATTTTCATTTATATACTATATACATTCCATATACATAAGTACACAGGCAAAATGTGGGATAACATTGTTGGTGTCATAATCATAACCATAAACCGCCATGCTCTCTGAAGTATTTTTTTTTATATTCGAGTAACTTACATTTGGAGCTTCGAAGAAAGGAGGTTTAAAACCAAAACGGAGAGATGGGGGGTTGGGGCTGAGTTATCCAGTTAAGACATTCATTTTAAAATTTCAAGGTTTTGGCGCTAAGATTTTCGTCTTACAATACTTGTTGTTTTTTGTTGGTGTCCCATTATTAATGTCAATTCGGCACATTCGAACCCGCAAATCGCCACGTTCCTCTGGGCCTACAGCACCAATCGGTATCGAAATAAATCGTTTTTATAAAAAGAACTAAATAGATTGGTTGGCTAAAAAATCCGTTAAGTTAAAGTCTGGCTTTCGAAATTCCGCATAAAGAGTTCTCGCAATTATGAAAGCTCGCAACTACAAAAGCTTACAATTGCAAAACCACGCAATTTGAATATCCCGCTTTTTCACTATTTTGTTAATCCAAGAACTGGCAAACCGAAAATGGGGTTTGCTATAAAGAAATCGACATACAAAATTATGATCTTCAATCATTGTTTGACTGTTATTTTAAATGCCCATTAAGTTATATGCTTCTAAAGGGTGTTTTTTTTATACTTGTGGTTTTTAAGAAAAGATAAAACGCATATAATTTCATGTTATAGCCAAGAATTTAGCTTTATTAATAAAGAAAAGGATTTTTCATTATGTTTTAAAAATGATTTTAGGCAAGTGGCCACCGTAGCTGGCTCGAATAAATTCCAGCCGAGAGGCCCAATTTTCGATCACTTTTTGCAGCAATTGGGGTCGTATGTCAGCAATAACGCACCGAATATTCTCTTCCAAGGCGTCAATCGTCTCGGGCTTATCTGCGTAGACAAGCGACTTCACATAACCTCACAAAAAATAGTACAGCGGTGTTAAATCGCACGATCGTGGGCACAGGCCCACGAAGCGAGATAATGGACTCACCAAAAGTTTCCTTCAATAAATTGATTGTTTCGTTGGCTGTATGGTGTATAGCGCCGTCTTGTTGGAACCAAAGGTCATCCACATGAACATCCTCCAATTCAGGTACGAAAAAGTCATTAATCAAGGCTCTACAGCGTTCCCCATTGACTGTTACATTATGGCCGGCTTCATTTTTGAAGAAATATGGACCAATGATTCCCTCTGCCCATAAAGCACACCAAACAGTGACTTTTTGAGGATGTTGCGGTGTCTAACCAATGTCTTGAAGATTTTGATCACTCCAAATATGACAATTTTGCTTATTGACGTAGCCATTCATCAGCCAATTTTGCACAATTTGTAAACGTTGTTCAGGAGTAAGTCTATTTATTACAAAATGGCAAACCAAATTGAGCATAAATCAAGCAACATCTGTCAAAAAGAGCAACTCCGAAAAAAGTATTGCCAGATTGAAAACCACACGTCAAAAAAAAAACACCCCTTCTAACTGCCAAAATGATACTTGCTGTGTTTCTTTACATAATTTTGTAGGTTTACGAAAAATAAATATGTGTATTTACTTCATGTGTAATAAATAAACACCACATCCCCTTAAACCACATTGCAAACCTAAATAGAATTTTATCTCAATCTTAAAGCATATTATTCGATATTCATGAAATCAAGACCAGCTAAATGCTAATATAATCTCATTTCTAACATTTGTATGAAAAAATGAAAAGAAAAAAAAGTGACATCCTCATCATAAAAGAATACTGATATCTACATTCAACGTTAATCAAGATTCAATACGTGACCCATTTCTCAATCACATCATTTCCAGAATGCAAACATTGCAAAATAATCAGTCAATGGCAGACATCATCCGATAAGAAAACAAAAGAGCTTTTTTTTAAGGATGAAAGATGAAGAGCTGATGACAATCGAACAGTGTACACCACCTATTGCCTTACCTTGCTCTGATGCCATAACAATGTTTCAAAATTCAACATCAACATATCCTACATCCTTTAGGATTTTTCTTATACGCTTTCTTGACACGTCGACGTCAGCCTCTTCTTTCAATTTACATGCCCAAATCTTTAGACATCACCAATACCAAAGACTATGTTGTGCCATACAGCTATATACGCACTTGTTGCTGGTTTTTTGGAATTGTATTAGTGTGATGGCAAGACATCAATGGCAAACATACTTTGCAATTCGCTCTGAATCTAATTTGCAGTGAAATTGATTGAGGATTTTCATTTTCAATTTGTTTTCTTTGTAATTCCGTTTCCATTTCCACCATAGCTTCTATTATCATGTCCCTATGTGCAGGCGGAAAGACTGACTATTTCTTTTGTCATCATCATCATTGTCTTTGTTTGAGAAAGATATGACATCATATCAGCCTTGGGGGCCAATGACGAACACGATGACACACTGATGACAGTGACAATGATGTTGACAAAAAAAAAATAATAAAATTGTAAGTTTGACGTTACACTGTCAACAAAACCGTTTATTCGGAAGCGAAGAGCCACTTATCCACACCCACTCTGTTCGCAGGACCGATTCGGTCGAATATGTATATATATAAATTAAATTTTAACTACCCGCGGAAGCGAATCGATGAGCTGTGGTTTTCAATTCAAATAAAATGTCATAACCAAAAACGCCAACCCGAATATTTTTAAAACACTGGCAGATTTAGAGTAGGTATTGGTATTATTATTGTTTTGTATGGACAAAGAAAGAGGCTTTGGGGGACGATTTGGTAAAAACTGTTGTTTGTCTTATCTTCAAATCGAAGTGACAGGTGGAGCAAATGGACGGAATTGTAGATAGGTATACAGGAGTTCGAAATTGTCAATACCCCGGTTCGAAATATCATTCTGAAACTAATCTCGCCATTTAAATAAGAAATGAGTTTAAAAAATATATGGATCAATTAGCGAGCTTTTTTATGAAATAGAAATAATTTTAAAAGAATTATTTACTATACATATATCAGGGTTTTTGATGTAAGCGGGTTTTATTAAAGCGGAGTTATTAGTATACATGGGGACGTTATTATAAATCCAGAGTTTATTTTTTAGTAGAACGTGTTTCAGTTAAGTAATTTAGCCTATACTCATATTTTAGAAGCAGATTCATAGTTGCTATAAGTATAGGGTCATTAATTTTACGGTTTCGAAAGTAAAGCTAAATAAAAAACACACGGCGATACATTTTCGATGAAAATTTTATTTCATTATAAAGGTTGGACTTTGCCATTAAGTGTGAAAAACAATATCATTCAAATGACCGTCTCGGGAAGATTCGCAGCATGCGAGTCTTTTGAGGTAATTTTTAAACACTTTTTTGAACATTCCGCGATATCTCGGCTATAACTTGAGTAATGTTGGTTTTAAATTCGTCTAAAGTTCAACGATTAGTAGAGTAAACAAGGTCTTTTGCGTAGCCATATAAAGGGTCCGCCATCTAACGTTTTTTTTTTTCAACTAGTGCTTATTTCGTGAATGGTAACACTTAGCTCATGTCTGATTTGACAGATAATTAGTTTTATCCTTCCGCTGAACGAATATGGTTGTGTATACGCTTCGCTAAGTGGGCCTGCGATCGACTTAGAGAAAATGCCGATTTTGCCAAAAAAATCATCTTTTCAGATGATGCTCATTTTGATCTTGGCGGGTAGTAAACAAGCAAAATTGTCGCATTTGGGGCACAGAAAACCCGCACGCATACATTGAAAAGCCGATACACCCAAAACGAGTCACTGTTTGGTGCGGATTTTGGTCCAGAGGCATAATTGGGCCATTTTTCTTCGAAAATGAGCAAGGATTGGCCGTTACAGTCAATGGCGATCGTTATCGGGCCATGTTGAACTAATTTTTGTTCACAAAAATTCAAGAGGCGGATATTGGCAACATTTGGTTTCAACAGGACGGCGCTACGTGCCACACAGCCGAAGCTACACTCGATGTTTTGTGCCATTTTCAAAAAAAAAAAAAGAAAAGTTATTTGGCGGACCTTTTAGAACAAAATCTAACTTTGTCAAATCGCATGATCGTGGTGGCCAGTTGACGTCGCCAAAACGTGAAATTACGTGACAAGGAAACTTCTCACGCAATAAAGCCATAATTGGTCGTGTTGTGTGGATTTTTGCCCCGTCTTGTTGGAGCCACATAATATCGTCCAAGTCATGATCTTCAATCGCCGGCCAAACAAAATCGGTAATTATTCGACCAATTGCTACGAACGCCGGGAAATCGATAAATTCGGATCATCAGCAACACTTGCATTTCCAGCAGCATATTTTCGACTGAGCGTGCATTAACATTATGCACTTTCCTTGCGATATCAGTAACGCTTCCACTCTCTTCAAATTTCTTCGTAATTTTACCGACTGCTGGCGTAGTCGGTAGATTATTAGATTTAGATTAGATTAGATTAGCATAGATTAGATTAGATTAGATGAATCTTTATTAAGAAGGAAAAATACATATTATATATACAATTTTCAATAAGATATTAAAGCATGGCTATAAGCCGTCTGCCGCTTTTTAGTTATTTAAAAAAAAAATCAATAAAATAAAGTAACAAAATTATATCAACATATGTCACAAAAATTGTTTTTTTTTTTATTTATATAAAAAAAAAAAAACTAAATTTAAAGGAAATATATATTTTTGCTCTTTTTATCCAGTTTTTAATTAAAAAAAAGAAAGTAAGGACTTTATTTAAGAAGTTTACTTGAAATTTAATATTTCGCCTATGTTAGGTTGAAAAATTGCAACATCTTTAATAAATATTCTTTTAGTTTAGCTTAAACAAAACAAAGGATTATGGTTTATTTCAATAGTGAAAATGAGCTTTTAGTTTAGCTAAAACAAAAATTATATATGTGTATTACTCACGACAAATTCAAATATGTATTTCGGTAGTTCTTTGCATACGAAATATATTGTGCAAGCAACTTCCAACCACATTCTCCATTCAGAACACCAACACATTCCTCGAACGACAGATAACTCTTTCTAAAATAAAGTCTGCGTATTTCTTGTAATATAGGACAAACTGCTAAGAAATGGAAGACGTTTTCATTTTGGTTTAAATTGCACAGAGAAAAAATATGGTTAATGTCTGTTCGATATGGTCTGAAATTAAGTTCGAGAATTTCCGTTCTGATTTTAAATAAAAGACTCATGTCCGATATAGAGATATCATTTCTAAAGCAGTTTCCGTCACCCAAATTAAAATTTAAATTCCTGTATAAGGCCCTAGAGGTTGACTCCCTAGCTCTATCAAGGTTGATCTGATACATTTTCTCGTCTACTAATGAAATAAGATCATACAAAATCTTTGCCAATCTGAGACATTGTTGGCACTCAAATTCAATGCAACACGATGTTCCAAAGCAAGTTGTTGCCAATTTTTAAAGGAGTATAACCACATTGAAGTTAAAGAAGTAATATTCTTTTGTGTAACTTGTTATCAGGCCTTTTCATAACTTTAGACAAGAAATCAGCATTAGCCTTCAAATTTCTTACATAAATTTGCGGTATACCAGACTCAACATAAATAGCGTAATTGGGAGTGTTTGACGGTAATTTAAAAACTCTTTTAAAAAAGTATATTTGAATTATTTCAAACTCCTTCATCCATTGGTATCCTTAAACTTCGTTACCATAGCAAAAGCAACTGTTAAAGGTGGCGTCAAATACCATGAACTTCGATGTTGGGTCGACAAGATCATTTTTAAAAAATGGTGCCCACATTGTATTTATTGCTGCTTTTGCTACAGCCAATTTTTTTTTTTTATGAGCCCGTATACTAAGATTATGTGAAATAACGAAGTTAAGGTATTTGAAGTCATTAACGACTTCTATGTTGGCACCATCTAGTGTCCAGTTCCTTAAGTTTCTATCACGACCATGAGTCCTAAAGATCATGATCTTAGATTTGGCTGCGTTAATTTTGAGATCCCATAAGTCACAGTAAACTTTCAGCTTATTTATTTGGAGCTGGAGTGTTGTTGGGTTATCAGCAAAAATAGCGAGGTCATCTGCATACAACAGGAGTTTTACACATATATTCCCAAAGGAAACCCCACCTGGTAGATGACTCTCAATATCGTTGATAAACAAAACGAACATTAACGGACTCAAAACACACGATTATGACGACCATAATCATCGCGTAATGCGCGAAAAGTGGCTATGTTTGAAACACCACTTTTGTATAGTAAGTTTTTAACGCGTTGTTCGATTGTTGGATCGTTTAGATCCATTATCCTAAATGGCAAACATTTAACTAATATTATGACACTTCAAATGACAGCTGAGTTTGACAGATGTCAAATTTCAGCGCTACCAACTTAAAACAACGAAATGAATGACTGTATATTGCTTAACAAAATTATCTACAAATTTATTTTCTTCTCAGTTTCCGGATTTTTCGTTAATGGTTACCACTAACTTAATATTAATGACTTAATGTTTTCCAAAAACATGTACATAATATGTAGGTATGTATTTACAAAAAAAAAAACATAAACTTATTGAATTTTTTGGTATACCTACTTTTAACATTTACACACTTTCTCCACCAGCTGTATGGCATTTTATTGATGAACCTTAACCTTCCATTTTGTACATGATAAGCCAATTTTATAGTTTGTCCGATATGGCAATCCAGTCGGGCAGTTCATTTCCTGATGCGTAGAAATTGGCCATTAGAAAAAGGTCATTTTTTTCACCATCTGAATTCAATTAAATTAACAAAATTTGCCTTATCTCATATTAACGTAGCAGGAGCAGCCTATAATAACATTTGAAATCAGGCATATTAATGTAAGCTAAAGTTATTAACGCTATAAAAGGTTATATATGAATATAGCGAAGAATATAAAAACTACCTCTAATGGCGCAAAAGGTCTACCAGAATATAAAATAAACTTTCCTATAATACAATATCCGAGGCGATGATGTTGTTGCTCGTTATTGCCAATATAATATTTTCCATATTAACAACACCATTCCATTTTCAATATGTCGAAGAGTATCCTTGAGCTGTCAAGTTGATCCTTTTCGCATAATGTCACACACTTCACTGTTTTGCATTAAGAAAAGAGCTTCGAGAGATTTGAAAAGCATATAAGGTTGTTTTGTTTTTTTTTGTTTTCCAAAAAAAAATTCTAGGCCAATATATACCGACAGTACTACAGTGCGGTGTGTAAACAAACATTTTTTTTTTTTTTTTTAACTGATTTTGGGTGCAATTTTTTACCAATCATCATCATCGTCGGCTCGACAACCGGGGTCCGGTCCTGGCCTCCTTCAACAAGTCTCTCCACCCTTCCCGGTCTCAAGCCGCCGCCATCCAGTTGCGCACCCCAAGGCTCCGGGCGTCCTGGTCTACGCCATCTCTCCAGCGCAAGCATGGTCTACCACGCTGTCGTCTACCATAGAATGTACCACAAAGAACTTTCCGAGCAGGTTCCTCTTCGCTCATGCGAGCTAGGTGCCCTGCCCACCGGAGTCTACCGAGCTTAATTTTTGTCACGATATCTGCTTCAAGGTAGATTGCGTACAATTCATGATTGTACCGTCTCCGGAATCGTCCTTCCTCACATATGGGGCCAACAATTCTCCTTAAGACTTTTCTCTCGAACGCGGCTAAGAGGTCGGAGTGCCTTTTGCTAAGCACTCAAGTCTCGGATCCATATGTGAGTACTGGCAGGACCATGGTCCTATACAGCAGCAGTTTTGAAGTTATGGTGAGATTTCTGGATTTGAAGAGCTTTGACAGACTATAGTAGGCTCTGTTGGATTTGAGAAGCCGCCCGCGTATTTCTTCTTCTATATTGTTATCGGCTGCTACTATTGACCCAAGGTATTTGAAGGATTGCACCACTTCAAATTCGTGCTCCGCTACCTTGATTGTTTGACCAACTGTTCCTCTCGCATTCGACGCCACCATGTACTTTGTTTTACCTTCACTAATGTGCAGCCCCAGATTTTGTGCCGCCTGCTCGATCTGGATGAAGGAATCATGTACAGCTTGCTCGGTTCTTCCGATGATGTCGATGTCGTCTGCGTAAGCCAGTATCTGGCTGGACCTGTTGACGATGGTCCCTCTTGTTGCCGTGCCAGAGTCACGGATTGCTTTCTCCAACGCCAGGTTGAAAAGGAGGCAGGCCAAACCATCCCCTTGTCGGAGTCCATTAAAGATGTTGATTGGTTTGGATAGCAATCCGGCTATTTTTACTTGGCTTGTTACGTTGGTCATGGTCAACCTACATAGTCGTGTCAATTTTTTACCAATGCATATGATTTTTTCGAAAGGAAAAAAATATGAGTATGAAAACTACGAATTAGCACAAAATTTTAATTCCACACTCCTCCGGCCACGCGTCGGCCCCGCTGTGCCAAGTTGATTTTCTTTTAGCCAATTTTGTTTGTAGTGCGTTTTGCACGAAACAGTAATAATTTTAAAAATTGAAAATAAATAAAACAATAATAAATAATTAATATAAATTCTGTTATTTGTAGGGTGAAATGGTGCAAAAATAAAAAAATGTCCGATTTAAAAAATTATTTTTTTAAGGTTTTTCTTTAGAAATAGCCTAAGGGATATTCCTTTTCAAATTTAGTTTTTTGTAGGGTGAAGTGGGGTAAAAGTAAAAAGAAATTCGGCATTTATTTAGGGTGAAATGGGGTACAAAACAAAACGTGGCATATTAAAAAAATTTTTCTTTCTTTGAAAAGTAATTTAAAAAAAAATCTATTTAGAGGGTCATGCGATGGTGTTATTCGTCATTCGGTGGTGTAAGAATAAATTACTTTGCTAAAAGCTTGATCTTTCAAGGTTTTCCTTATTATAACGATACGGTGTTCACTTCTCAAACTCAAAAGATGTGCTCCTTCGTAAAAACTTTCATTTAAAATTATAACTGATGCCCCTTCACTTCACTGATATTGTAGGTAATTTCTGCACAGGTCTGTAGTACGTTTTATGTCAACGTCTTTAGCAAGGACACGATGAATACCATGACTGAAGAGAGATTTCTTTGCCTGAAAAGAAAATCTCCTTCGGATATTTGAAATTATTCACTCTTTTGGATCGCGGATCTGGTGACATTGACGATGACAGACTCAAGACTCAAGGGGAAGGGGGTGCACAGCACAGGCCACATAGCATATTCATCAACCAACAAATATATCAAAATTCTATCGAATATACAAATAGCGCACACAGCTAATAAAAAGTGATTAATGTGCCCTTTCAGAATTCCAAATAGCTTGTATAATGTCAATTACGTTCGGGTTGACATTTTTTACGATTATGAATAAAAAAAAAAAAAACATCAACCCCTTCAAAAAAAAAGGTAATCAAACGAGAAAATAGGAGTTTTTTTTGCGAGACCAAGGATAATATTAATAAAATGTCCGTAAAATTTTATTGCATGCAATTTGAAAAACATTAAATGTTACTGAAACAGAAACGCAGAACAAATATCCTGTCCCAGCAGAGTAGAGCTGTCGGATGTTGATATCGAAGATAGAATTGGGCGGGATTGGAAAATGAACGATTAAAGCAAAGCCTCTCAAGTATTTTTTATTGTTACATGATTTTGATGGCCGGTGGGGGTTTGCTTCTATATCCGCTGTGGGAAACTCTTTATTTAGCATTATTATGAGGGAGACCAGCAGCATCGCAGGATCTATTAAACCTTATTGTACTTAAGGGTGGCAAATTACAATTTTTGAAATCGAATTGAAAAGCAATTTCAGGTTTCTCGGGTTATAAACGTCCGGTTCATGCTGAAGTAATTTCGAGATTTTAATTTAATTTCCACTTAATTATTTCGGATTTATTTAAATGGAGCTATATTATTTGCAGACGAAGAGAGTGTTTGGTTTTAAAAACCAAAGTTATAAATAGGTTATTTCCACTCAGGGATTAATATTATATAAATATTTCGAAAACAAGGCTATATTGAATTGACATTATTATGAAAAGCACACATTCTGAGGTATACAAAATAAGAAAGTGTTTGACGTCGAAAGGCAATGTTTTGTGTTGGTATTGCTGCAGTCGTCATTCGTCATGACTGTTTTTTTTTTTTGCAAGATTTCGATGCTGCTTCTCGCAAGAACAAATGAACGAAAATGTTGACTTACGAAATTCAACACAAGTAATATAATTAAGACACTTCTTTTCAATGGACTTTGACCTTTACCCCAGGGCAACAGTGGTGCTGAAAATAATTCATTTAAAAAATCTGATATTGTAACGTTTTTTTGAAATTATTGTTATTTTCTTTATTTATAGATGAAGTTGATAGTAGGCTCTAGTGTTCAAACCAAAGAAATCAAAGAAACTCGGTACATAAAAAGTCCAAAAACAATTTCCTTTTATTCAGGCTGTCTTATTTGTTAGCTAACATGCCTGGTCATTTCATATAATCTTTTTTAGAAAATTAAGAATCCTTTTTAGAAAATTCAGCATTGTTAACTTTTTTAATTTAACAAAATAGGTATTTCTACATACCATAAATGTTTTGTAGGTAAGGTTTAGGTGGCTGTTAAGCAGGAATGCATGACACACTTAGACCATGAGTAGGTCCATTTTGATACAACATGAATTTAGGAACTTTCCTCCCTACTCGTTGAACCACTTGGAGCTCCCTACGAAGCGAGCGAGATGGCGTTAGGCAATTTTTGGAAATTTGGAAATATCGCCCAAAAAAAATCTGAACAAATGTTGTTGTTTTTTTTTCTCGATTTGGGCATTATTTCCATTTTTTTTTGAATTTATTGTTTAAAGGAAAAAACGCCCAAAATAAAAATTTTAAAAGTGAAATAGGAAATATCGCCCAAAAAAGTTCAGAGAAAGGAAATAACGCCCAAATTCTAGGAAAAAACCACCAAATCAAAATCATGCCAATAATTGTACTGAAACAACTCCGTTTTAAATCAAATCAACTTTTTTTTCACTTAAATAAAATAAACAGTGAGGTATATATGGGGGGCATGGTGCCCCTGCTTGGTCACACTAAAGGATGTGCAGTAGGTGCGAGGCTGGGTGTATGCAAAGTTTCTTTAAATCCAGATTCTGTAAATGCAAAAGAGACTGCATACCCCGCCGCCTTGCAGCTACCCCAAATCCTAAAATGTGCCTAAGCAGGGGGGTTGCATATCTCACTGTTTATGCGCCGCAAGATTCATTGAAATTTCACCTTGGAAATATCGCCCAAAATTTAGGAAAGAACGCCCAAATTAAAAAAAATATTTGGAAATATCACCCAAAATTGAGGAAATAACGCCCAAATTTTACAACAACACTTTACACTGAAATCAATTGGGCGATATTTACAATTTTTTGTTTTTTTTTTTTAAGGACTGATATAGAGTTTTCTGCAACCCAAGACAATAGTTCTTTTATCGCCAAAAGTTGCGCCTGGAACACGCTACAGTGATTGGGAAATGAGAGATTTAAATTCATCCAGTCTGAGTACACACATCCACCAACCCCGTCATCAGTTGTTGATCTGACCGTGTAGAAATGGAATGATTCACCTTCCAGGAACGCCAAATCCTTCCAGATAGATCTTTAGGGTATGTGTGATCTGAAAGTTTTTATCGAACTGTATAACTATGGAATGGTGTAGTCAATGCTACTAGGAAGTGTTCCGAATCAGTTCAGAATGATGGGGTGGCCAATTATTAGTCCACTCTGAGGAAGCTTTAAAACGAATGGCTATGCTTGCAGCCGTTTGTTTGGCAAATTTATCAAGAGGTTCTGGATGGAACAAAATTTCCAATTCAGCAGAGGGGATTTTTCGAAGTACTCCACCCATACAACGGGAGGCTTAACTTTGGACCTTAACAACCAGTCTGACAACCGTGTATAGCCAGTGAATAATGCCGGGTTTAAGACCCCGTTTGTTTTCTACGGCTTTTTGCATGAGAAGAGTGCCAATGTGGCCCTTTTGACTCTTTCTTGTGTATTGGGTTTTCACCTTAATTTCTTATCTAAGATATAAGGCCCAAGTATTTGACTTCGTCTGAGAATTTAAGTGTAATACCTTTGATAGAGGGAGGGCATGTAAGTGGAATTTTGTATTTCCTTGAGAAGAAGACAAGATCTGTCTTATGAGGGTTAACACCCTGTCCACAGCGATCTTCGCAGTTTATTTACTTGTTTAAGCGTTTTGCAAGAGTTCTTTCGAGGTGTTAAGAATCTTTCCTGATACGACAATAGGAACTACGTCCGCAAAGGCAATCACTCTGTAGCTCTCCGCTTCCAGGAATGTCAGCAGCTCATTCACTACCAAGTTCCAAAGTAGGGGAGATAAAACACCGCCTTGTGGCGTACTTCTACTGGCAGATTTTCTTGCAGAAAAGCCGCCCAGTTTTGATTTAATAATTCTGCTAGTCAGCATTTTATTTATAAATTTACGGAGCAACTACTTTCTGAGATGACATTGGAGGTCCGATTGCAGATGTTTCGAAGTTATTAAAGGCGTCTTCTATATCTAGGAAAGCAACCATAGTGTAAACTTCTTATGGTTGAGGGAGTATTTGATGGTTCTCACTATTGTGTGTACAGCTGTACCATTCCCTTACGACCATCTACAATTTAAGATTAGATTTTTTTCTTGAAAGCTGTTATTTAAACCTAGTGTCTATTGATAATCCATTGCAGACACAAATTTACAAAAAATTCGATTCAGTTCTCTTAATCAGTGATCCCGAAAAAAAGGTTTCTTTCGAAGATGACTTTTTATAAAAATTGGAATTAAAGTCAGAAATCCGTTTAAAATAATGAAATCTACTCGCACGCAAAAACAAAAATATAATAAACTCCCAATTTCAAGTAAGTCATCCGGAAAACGACCATCCGATGATAAGTTAAAAAAAAAAAAAAATACATAGATTCTCTGTATCGAGAATGGTTTTTTTTTTTTGTCGGTGTGTTGGCGTAGTTCACCCAACCAAACCTTGAGAGCTTCTCTTTATAATGTTTTTTTTTTTTGTGTATCCAAGGGCAAAACTGTGATGTTTTCTAGTTGAGTTGTTTTAATGTGTATTAGGTACCTAGCTATTAAAAAAACCTATATACCTACTTTAGCTATCATTAGATGTGTACAATGTACATATACACATCGTTAAGCGGCAAAAGCCTGATATCGTTGACGTTCTCGTATAATACCATCAGCAAGTATAATGCAGACAGAAATTCATCCTTTTGGAACTAAAGTCAATTGCATATAAGGTGAATTTCATCATTTGTTTTAATGTAAAAATCTTATCTAGTAAAAGTACCCTAACTAAAATTACAAAAAGAGGAAAAGAGAGAGCTAGAGATAATCCATTAGACAATGCATATTCGTGAAGTACGACTAAAGAAGAAAACTCAATAGACATTCTTAGGTTCTAGAAATTAAATTCTTACAGCCATATTATTGACTTGTTTCAAAACTAGTTTCACAGCAAAACAAGTTTTATAGAAGCTTGGAATCCTAAGCTTTCCAGGGTTCTATGAATTAAGAGTTTTATCCGAACCTGCTTTTAAGTTTCCGAGTTTTAGGTGTCAAAATATTTTTAAATAATACAGATTTGAGCTACTCCAAACATCTAAAAATCTAGTTCTGCCATATGAAACTAGCTTTGAATTAAGTCAATAATATGGCTGCTATATTGAATTTGTTTTCCCACTGGGCAATGCTATCAAGATCAGAATTTAATGATGTTACAATACGCTACCCTTTCGTTCCACATTCAAAGAATACTGTGTCCTATGGAAACTGATTAGAGATGATAAGTGAATATAAGACAGGGAATTTTAGACAGCGTTGCTAATGTGGAACGATCGTATGCTTTGTAGACACGGTAATTCCAGCTCGAAAAAATTCAATATTTTAATGAAAGTGGAGTAAAAATTGATAGAAACTTAATAGAGCAAGTGATTTTAATTATAAAGGGTGGTTTTTAAGAAGAAATAAAACGCATTTAATTAAATGTTATAGCCAACAATTTAGCTTTATTATAAAGATAAGAATTTGCCATTATCTACATTTCAAAAATGATTTCGGGCAAGTAGCCGCCGCGGCTGGCTCGAATAAATTCCAGCCGAGAGGCCCAATTTTCGACTACTTTTTTTCAACAATTGGGGTCGTATGTCAGCAATAACGCACCGAATATTCACTTCCAAGGCGTCAATCGTCTCGGGTTTATTTGCGTAGACAAGACTTCACATAACTCCACAAGAAGTAGTCCAAAGGTGTTAAATTGCACGATCATGGAGGCCACGCCACAGGCCCACAAGGCGAGATAATGGGCTCACCAAAAGTTTCCTTCAATAAATTTATTGTTTCGTTGGCTGTATGGCATGTAGCGCTGTCTTGTTGGAACCAAAAGTCGTCCACATCAACATCCTCCAATTCAGGCACTAAAAAATCATTAATCATGGCTCTATATAGCGTTCCCATTGACTGTAACATTATGGCCGGCTTCATTTTTGAAGAAATATGGACCAATGAGTCCCTCTGCTTATAGAGCATTACACCCAATAGTGACTTTTTGAGAATGTAACGGCGTCTCAACAATGGCTTGTGGATTATGATCACTCTAAATACGACAGTTTTGCTTATTAACGTACCCATTCAACCCAAAATGAGCTTCATCGCTCAACAAAATTTTCTTGTGAAAATCGGGATCGGTGGCCATCTCGTTTTTGGCCCATTCACCGACCCTGCGACGCCATTAATGGTCGTTCAGCTATTTATTATGAAATGGCAAACCAAATTGAGCATAAATCAAGTAACGGCTGTCAAAAAGACTAACTCCGAAAAAAGTATTGCCAGATTTAAAACCACACGTCTAAAAAAAACACCCATTATCTATTTTTGCTGTAGTTCATCCGCCAATAATATTTCAATCTAGCTTCTTTTTTGTTTAAATACAAAAACAAAAAAAAATAAAATAAACACAAAAAAAAAACAAATAAATAAAATTGCATCGAAGAACGATTTCAGATATAAATAACTTAAAATTGTTTTCTTATTTCGTCCTTATTCAACTTCAAAAGATCGGAACAGTGCTTTTTACTAATTTCTTGTTAATTTCAATTTTCCAAAAATATCAGCTGGAGAAATTCACAATTGCATTATACCTTTTAAGAGAGTGATGTGCGAAGAAGAGGATTAGAAAATCCATTCACCAACACCATACATCGCCGACGCATCAGCATCAAGTTGACATTCTTAAGATGGACGGGATGGTCGACATGTGACGTTAATAAATGAACTGAACAATAAGATACGATCAATTCAATTTAACAAGAAGTGTAATATTGTGCGCTTAAATTTATTTATTGCAAGTCATTTGTTTAGTTGTAGTCATTCAAGCTGCAAGTCTATCCATAGGTATAGCTTTTTTGTCTTTAAGGATAGGCTATATAGGAGAACCCTTTATTTTAATTTCTGCCATCTCGTAGGCATCAGACATCCTGTTTCCTATAGGACGTATAAGAGGGAGGATACGACAAGAATAACGAAACAAAAAATATCTGACGTTCCTGTGACATTATCTCAGCGGAACATTATGAAGAGAGCGTGAAACGGAAATGCAGAACAAGGGTTGAAACTTACAAACATTTCCTGGGAGTTGTTTATGAGGATGTTTTGTGTACAGAAAGGGGTTTCGTTTGCATGGGTGGTAAGTGGTAAATGGTAGGTGGTAGGTGGTAGGTGGTATAGTGGAGGCAGAATCGTTTTATTCAATTTGTTAAATGCGAACATTAGTGTATCGCATGAGCTCCCGATAAGAGTCTTGAATAATGGATATTCCCGACGACAACGCCATGCCATTTAACCGGGGATTACTGGCATCGCCAAGTACGAGTCGTTCTCCCTTAAGCATTCCAACCGCTGACGCTACTGGCTGGGCTAGGGTTGATGCGTCTGCCTTTGCCATCCAACGCCCACCGCTCCCCCTTTTTACTACTGGAAAATTCAGGCATTCAACTTTAATTGGATTCGATTTGAGGTGTTCTGGCGCTAAGGACTAATAAACATTACACACGAGAAACTTGCACGCTACTATATACTATATATTTTACCTACCAACATACCTATATGTATATTATGTTTATGAAGGAAAAAACATTAATATAGATTGTGGCAGTATGTTCAGGGATTTGGGTTTTCTGTAACGGGGATTATGAATTTATCGTGGTTTATGAAAATAAGTTATTTCATTTGCGCTGCTTAAGTGCGACGATGATTGGGTTTGACAGCTTTGTTGGCGTTTATATATTTTACTACGGTCGGGTAGGGGTGTTAATTTAAACTGGTATTTGGTTTTAATTAGAATATTAAGAAGATGAGACGAATAATTGGTTGCCGGGAATTATCGTGTAAAATTTTAACTCAAAAATAAATTAGTAGGCATTTAAGATGCTTGTGGCTTATTGAAGATATTTGATTTTGTTCGCTTAAAGGTATTTGCAAGGATTTGATTTTTCCAAGAACGTGATTTAAGGTTAGATGAAGTTCACTGTTTTTTTTTTTTTTATTTAATTCAAAAATATTTAAGATGAACTTTATTTATTTGTCGATATAGAATTCATAAACTTGTGAAGTTGTTTATGGAAGAGAACATTCATAAAGACATTTCTAAATAATTGCTTTACCATAAGTAAACAGGAAATTTAATTGATTTGTTCAGAAACTAATAGTCTTGATCCTTCATGATTTATCATACCAATATTTTTTGATCTTTGTAATTTCCCTATTACAAACCTACAAATAAAACGCAATCCTGTGGTAAGAAATATGTTTAAGGACTGAAAAGCGGATAGGTACCCTGCGTGCCGTGTTATCTTTAAAATAAAAAATGTTTCAAAACATTTTTTCTTTCTGAAAATACATTGTGTTTGTACTAACTTGCTCTATATCTACGGTGACCATATTTTTAAATTCCAAATAATGAACAAAAACAAACAAAATTAAACCCGGTTTTTACTATTATTTTTTATTTAAAACAATAGGTAACTCAATAAAAAAAAAATACAACACTAAGATTCAGTCTTTGCTTTAGTTTATTCAATTCAATTCAATTGAAGCAAAAAATACACCTCTGAATCTCTCAAGGGATCAGGGAAAATGACAGAGCGTCATTTCCATTTTATAAATAAATGAATTGAAATCCGAAATAACTTGTTTTATTCAAATAATTTAAAAGTTTTGTGATAATTTTTTAAACTTTAATTAAGTAAACACTTAACATGGTGCTAGTAAAATTGGTTGTAGGACTATGTTCAAGTTGATCGTACTTGTCCGGGGGCTGATTCGAGAACCAATTTTTGTGAACCACTAAACTAAAATCAAAAGGAATTTGACTTTACCGATGCTCAAAGGTGCGGCTTATAACTATTTGTCGTACGCAGTTCGACTGTCTGCGGAGTGGTTTAGAGGAAAATTTAAGTTTAGTTTTGAATTTGAATTTTAAATTTCAAAACAAAACAAATAAGTGCCGCAATTATTATAGAATAAATAAAAAAATACTATTAAATTTGAAACTGTCATTTTTTGACTCTGCGGAGTGGTTTAGAGGAAAATTTAAGTTTAGTTTTGAATTGGAATTTTAAATTTCAAAACAAAACAAATAAGTGCCGCAATTATTATAGAGTAAATAAAAAAATACTTTTAAATTTGAAACTGTCATTTTTTGACCAAAAAAACACAATTGCAGGATTTTCTTGTCCCAAAAAATCTTAAAAAAAACTCAAATGTCGTAACATTATGAACTTGACTAAAAAACACATATAATTTCCCAAAATAGATAAAAGTCTAAGCTTACGGATTGAAATATGTATTTAATTTACTATCCGATTTTAAGGGCATGAGTCTCATATTTTATGAAGGTTAGGTAGATATGTAGATATTTTTTTTTTAAATTTCAAATTTTTCATATCTCAATGAACAGCAATGAAATATAGATTAATGGCTGCACAATTTATATAAGGACATAATCGAAATTATGGTAATAAAATTTCCGCTGATTTTGTTTGTTTGTTGTTTGCCATATTATATCCAGGAAGAGGAAAGTCATACTTTGACAGAAAATTAGAGGTAGGGTACGTATTTCGTTTTTGTTGTTGTGCCATCGCCATCGCCGCTTGGTGAAATATATCCTGACAGTGAATTTTTGTTTTTATTTTATTTTTACGAAGATGGATGGTTGTGATGTGAAATCAGGGATCGACTTTTACAATGGATATAATATGTAAGTATGTATGTAATGGGCAGGAGAAGCAATTACATTTTTATCGTTTCGTTGCTTTGCGTTAAATTGATTGAAAGGTTAATCGAAATCAAAATGTGTTCATAGGAAGATAAGTTAATAAAATCGAAAGAGGAATTATGTATAAGTATGTTGGATACATATGCACATACTTTTATACTGTTACAATATCTTTTTCTGTATACAATAAAAATTATTAAAATTGAAAACCTTGAACAATGATTTTAAATTTAATTTTTGCAATTTTTTAGATGAAATTTGATATGATGAGTGTGATTTTTTTTTTGTTAAAGTCTTTTATAGTCTGTCCAACAAAAATAGGCACTACACGTCTTATGGGAAAGCTTTTTCAAAATCAGTAGCGTGCCATATTTTTGCACCATATTAAATTGAAATAACTCCTCCACAAAAAGTGAATTTCCAATATCTAGCATCAGACACAGACCCAACGTCATATTCAAGGTACATCTGAGTGTGCACTGACCACTGAATTGCTGTGGCCAATGGCGATTGGCTGCTACTTGATGTGCATTCAGAGTTACCCTTGTGCATTTGGTAATTCGTTCAGCTTTTTTTCCTTAAGTTTCTGTTAAGGTGTTTTTGATTTTCGAGCTTTAAGAAAAAGCTTTTAATGATGAGTGTTATCGTGTACACTACGACAACCCTGTGAAAGCTTTAATGAAGGACAGATTTATGCAAACCACTGTAGCCAGAATGAGAGGCAAACGTCCTATCTTGCCTACACTGCCAATTTTTGTTGTACAGAGTATAGTGAAATGTAGGTATAGTCGGACTGTCAAAGTTGGCCTAAAAGGGGCTCAAAGCGACATAATTTAAAAAGTATAAAAAAAAGGTGGACTTTTGTATTCTTACATATATCTTAGTAGGTAGAGGTATATATAAAACAATGTCGTTTTAGTTACAACACGTATAACTCAAGAACGGCTGGACCCATTTTAATGAGTTTTAATTCAATGGATTTTTCTACGCCCCGAATAGCAGAATAACTATACAAATATTGGAAAAATTCACTTTGTAGGGTGAAATGGGGTAAACTGCAAAAGACGAATCTGATTAAAAAAAACTACATATGCATTTGAAAGGTATTCTTACGAAATGGCTTCAAGGATATTTATTTTTAAATCGATATTTGTAGGGTGAAATGGGATAAAAATAAAAAAAATGTCTGGCTTAAGAAATTCTTTTTATATTTGAATTGTTTTTTTTTAAGAAATGGTTTTCGAAATATTCTTTTTGAAATTTTTATTTGTAGGGTGAAATGGGTTAAAATGAAAAAAAAAAATTTAGGTATCCGATTTAAAAAATTCTTTTGGTGTTTGAAAGGGCATTCCTACTAAAATGGCTTTAGGGGTATTCTTTTTCAAAATTTTGTTATTTGCAAGGTGAAATGGAGTAAAAATAATAAATTGTTGTTGTAAATAATAAATAATTGTTTGTAAAGTTTTTTTTTAAGAAATTGGTTTATTGATAGGTATCTATTCTTTTTCAAATTTTATTATTTTTAGGTTGAAATGGGAAAGTAAGAAATTCTTTTTGTGTGTTAAAACGTTATTTAAATTCGATGGCCTTAGAGTTTTTCGGATTTCAAAAATTCTCTTTCCGTTTTAAAGATTATTTTCAATTTTTGTTTTTATTTATAGAGTGAAATGGAATAAACAGAAAAAGTGGTTTTGCATTACAAAAAATCTTTCTGCCACGGGAGAGTAATAATGTTTGCACTAAAATGATCATATTTTTATGAATTCAACCATTCATAACCTAAAGTTGGTCAAAACTCAGTAAGTTGTATTCAATTACAAAAAGTAGCTTAATTTTGTATCTATATTTTCTGTTGTAATTTGTATGTAAAGCTAAGGTTTGTCTACCCTTGCGAAGCCAGGCGGGTCAGCTAGTTTTGAATAAATATCGATAGAAAATTAATTTTAAATGTCACATCTTCGTCAAGCTATCAAGGTTTTAAGTTTAAAAAATGTATTCCTGTCCATAGGTAATGGGTGATTTTTAAGCTGGTTTGGTTTTGGCAACACTGGTTTGACAGCTGACGTGTGTTTAGTACCTTGTGTCACTGTCAAACAGCTTCAGTTTGGTTTGCAATTTAACCATGGATCGTCTTACAAATGAACAACGCTTGCAAATTATTGAATTTTACTATCAAAATTCGTGCTCGGTTCGAAATGTTCATCGCGCGCTGCTTGTGTTCAGCGATGAGGCTCATTTTTGGTTGAATGGGTACGTAAATAAGCAAAATTGCCGCATTTGGAGTGAAGATCAGCCAGAAGCATTGCAACAGCTACCAATGCATCCCGAAAAAGCCACTGTTTGGTGCGGTTTATGGGCCGGCGGCATTATTGGGCCTATTTCTTCAAAGATGATGCGAATCGCAGCGTTACTGTCAATGGTGAACGCTACCGAGCGATGATAACAAACTTTTTTTTGCCCGAAATGGAAGTTCTTGACTTGCATGATATGTGGTTTCAACAAGACGGTGCCACATGCCACACAGCACGTGGCGCAATTGCGAGGCGAGTTTGGTGAACAGTTAATTTCACGTTTCGGGCCGGTCAATTGGCCGCCTAGATCGTGCGATTTGACACCATTAGATTATTTTTTGTGGGGGTATGTCAAGGCTAATGTCTATAGGGACAAGCCCGCTTCGATTGACGCACTGGAAGCCAACATCCATGCATTCATTCGTGAGATACCGGCCGATATGTGTGAAAGAGTATGCCAAAATTGGACTCAGCGGATGGGCTACCTGAGACGCAGCCGCGGTCAACATTTGCATGAAATTATCTTTAAACATTAAATTGCAAGGTTCAAACTATCGATTCAAATAAATATTTCATTCATTTTTTCGAATTTTTTGTGTTTTTTTTTTTAAAAGTTCTAAACCTCTTAAAAAATCACCCATTAGTTAAACATTTAAAAAAAAAAACTTTTTAGTAAAGAGGTCTTAAAGTTGGAAAACTGTTAAGTAGATACAATTTCTAGTATCATGCTCATACCTTATCATCAAGCTGTGTAAAATTTTGGAATTCTACTTTTAACATATCTACATACATGCGACACAGTCTAGTACTTTATTAACATTTTAAAGACCCATTTTTGGTGTCTAGAACGCATACATAGTAATTTTAATTCTTACCGCAACTTATGCCTTCACTCTTAACCGTATTGTCTTCAGTGTATACTGTATTACTACTTAACTCACACTTCTTGACGAAAATCTGACAGGACAGGATGAAATAGAAAATCTTTTCACTGTCCAATGTTGCCCTTGGTTTAAATTAGATAGCAAAAAATATGATGTGAAGCATTGAAAGCATCAATTTAAATTAAGTGCTATACCTACTCTTAGTTGGTCTACAAAAAAAATATAAGTCGGTATTATTTTTATAAAAAAAAAATTCACATTTTATGAGTCTGGATTATGTCGCCTTAAAAAGACGACAGACAGAGCACGTAGCATTAATAAGAAACGCCTCGAAATGATATCAAAAACTTCCTCCGCGCACCAAGACCAACCACAAACGAAATTTTTTTCAAAAAGAATCCAGGTGTTTTTAATTCTCACATTCCAATGCCACTGTACAGCTCTAAACGAAAAATTCTGTCACATTTTAGTTTTTTTTATTTTCTTTTTATATCAAGTATTGGTGGGTTGGTATAAACGAAATTTGAGATTATAATCAAACTTAATATAAATATTAGATAAACCGCTCGCCGTTATTACCTGTTTGAGTGTCCAATGTCCATATGTGCTTAAATTATGTTATTGACCTTCAGCTTAATGGACGGAAGAATTTTCCTCAAATTTAGGTACACGCTACTACGGGTCTGTTTAAATTTTCTCGAATATGTGTCTGACGATTATGACATAAATACATAAAGGGAATGCCCATATTTTACTATAAAGCCTTAGTTCAGAGTGTACACGAACGAGTGTAGTATCAAATGAAAAGTGGCGTGAAGCCCGATTCATGAGTAAAATATTTTCAAAATCGTTCATGGGAAAGTCGAGATATTCGGGTTTGAAGTTGCCGATTGCAAAATAAGGATGTCAGATTTCGTTCCAAATAATTGTCCACAACGGGCGAAATAATTGACGTAGAAAAATGATATTGATATCAAATGAAAGGTATTTTTCTTGTCATACTACGTGTATTTTGATATGTTAAACACATTTTGAGATATTGAGTTTTACCTTCTAGAAAAGCTGTCTTTGCCACGCCGATTTTTCAAACACTTCAGTGGTGACAAATGTACTTTTTTAAGCTCTAGTGAAAAGTTTATTTATCTGAAGTCCTTGTTTTGCAATCGGCAACTTCATGTATCGGGCTTCACATCACCTTCCATTTGATACCAAACTCGTTCGTGTACACTCTGGGCCAGAAATGGGCAATTCCATTTGTAGTGTAGCAAGTTCAAGCTTCAAGGATTTAAGATAGAAATTCAAATAACGGTTGGCGATTTTCGTATATATTCGATTACATATTTCTTATTTCCGATTGCTATATAGATTGTGTACGTAGTTTCAAGTGGCTAGTGCGTTGGACTATCACGCAGGAGATCTGGGTTCGTATAGCGCCTATTCCATCTCAAATTAATGATATGTGTTCAGACATTTTTGAGCGGTAGGGTAAATTAAAAAAGTCCACCTTACGTGTAATAGATATACGCTCCGTGTAGAATGTTACGTGTAGGACGTCACGTGCATTACGTTACGATAAGGTTACAATATGTATCAATACAAAAATCCAGCACTCAGGTGAATGTAGATATTTACACACTTTAACCGTGAGTACCGCCACTCACACATGTTCTTCTCAGCAGTAGGTACTCTGACTCTTGCGAGGAAATGCCAAATCCTTCGAGAGTACCTGTCTCTTATCAAACATTATCCTTGCTTGTAAGAGTGAGTTCTCACGACCCAATTGGGCCTTTTATTTTATCTTTGCTGAAAGCTGTCCTCGTGATGATGGTGATTATTTTTCAGCACCTAATTTTATGTCAGCCTGAATGACTTCTAATCGAAGTGTAACATTGTTTCTCACACCCTATTTTTTATTTTATTTTTTTTTTCAACTCAACCTTGTCTTCTTTATATTGAAGTGGCTTCCATTTTGTCCATCATTTCAACAGAAATTATATTCAGAAATCGTGCACTGTGGAAAAAGTCATGTACATTGTACAGATTTCAGACTCAACGCAATTAATTTCTTATAATTTTTTTTTTTATTTCATTTTGTGGTTATTTAGAATATTTTAACAGAGTTTATTTGCATTTTGAGCTTGGATTTTGAAAAAAAAAAAAATAGAGCAAACAAACTCGAACTAACAAGGTTTATAGATTAATGGGTAACAGACAGTTTTCCAAGTATCAAAAATAGGTATCAAAAAGATGTACGCAACGCCTTCTATGTAACGGACAGTTAAGAAAAAAGCGATTAGAATATCGCCTTTTTTACCTCATCAAAAGCGATTTTCAGCTATAACCAAAGCATTTAAGTGACCTAAAAATGGCATGTGGCATGTTATCCTAGAAAGTGGCAACTTGTAATCTAGGTATCAAAAGATCCCAACACAAAACCTTCAAAAACATGATTTTTGGGTCCCTAAAGAAGTTTTGCATTTGGAGGAAACGTGAAAAAAACAGCCCTAGCAATTGCGAATTCGTGATCTGGGAGTTGCTACCTTTGTATAGAGGTATCGCACGTTAAGAAATTTAAAAATACTTTTTTTTTTGCTGAAAAATCTATGTAGGTACCGGATAGTTAAAAAAGCAACTTAAAAATCGACGTTTTACCAGCTTAACCAAGCGACGTAAAAATTGAAATTGTAGAACGATAATTAGAAAATGCCTATAGGTTAGGTATCACAAGACTAAAAATAACTACTTTCAAAATTCCTGATTTTTTTTGGGTCCGTGATGAAGTTGAACCTAAGTTGGGAGCAAACGTGAAATATGTTACTTCAATTCGCGGCTGAACTATTTACCCTAAATACCTTAAAATTTCATATTCATGATCTAGGAGTTGCTACCTTTCCGTCGAGGTATCGCACGATATGGATGTTTAGAATATATTTGCTCTTGGAGGATTTGTCACTTCCTCGGAAGATGGAGTACCCCTGGAAAAATATTTGTTTGTTATTTTTAAGGTAAAAAGGCTGGTATTCGATCTCCTCACTACCAATGCCCTTATATACCAATAACCCACGTATTATACTATGCTAATTACACACATTTTTTTTAACATATTTTTCTCTTAGTGTTTCCTTTTTATGCTGCAATTTGAGCTTTAAAGGACCTCGGGAGTATGATATGTAAGATAATACTCGAACGGTGTAAATTACGGCAGTTGAGGGGAGCTGTAATTAATGTTCCTGAGGGTAATTGTAACAAAAAGTAATTTATCAATTAAAAATCTCATCAATGGCATCAGAAATCATTTGCCAAAGTTGTAAAGCTCTCTTGGGCTTATGATTATATATATGTATGTTTGTAGATTGACAGGAGGGTAACTACCAGTAACTATACTGCTGATGTTGAAAGGCCTCCCCAGTCGAGCCGCCTCGCGCCGCCACTGCCACAGAGCGAAATGTAGGTAGATATATGTGTGTTGCCTTGTATAATTCTGCACACAACGCCGAATGATACTAATGATTGGTAATAAGTTGATGTATCCCAGAAGAGCATTCACAACACATGTCGAAATGGGTGGATCTGATGGTATCCTTTGAAACACTGAAACTATGTGTGTAGGTACTGTGACTGTGAGTATGGCAAATTGAAAAAAAAAAGGAGCTCATCATCACCATAATCTATATCTATATCTATATATATATGTAGGTGCCATGTTGGGGGAAGTGAAGATTTGGCTTTTAGAGCATGATTTGAAATAATGAGCGGGAATGTAATGAGATGCATCACGGTGACACAGTTTGCTGTAATAGGTAGAGGTTCAGCAGGTAGGTACAAGTACATACATACATATATTTGGAAAGGGCTTGCAATATTCACAGCGAGGGGCGAAGCGTAGCTAAGTGTGAATTTTAATTAATTCAAGGTACGTTGGAGAATTTCTAATGAAAACTTTCGTGTCTAATGTAGCGTATTAGCGCTTAAGGGATTAAGAAAGATTAAAGGGTTCTATAACGCAACCGCTACCGTATACCATCATCACTGGCAAGGTATGAAGGGTTTACTCTTAAGAGTGTTTGTAAAAGTGACGAGCTAGTAATAAATGTTTGTTAAAATTTCATTCCTTTGAAATGATATTATACGAAAATACATACCTATACAACAAACAACTGATTTCCCACGAAATTTTAAGGCATGTCATTTAATTGAAGACAAAAAATTGAAAAACAACAAAATGCCAAATAAAAAAAACGAAACAATAAAATGCCAAACAAAAAAAAAAAAGACAACGAAGTGCCAAATAAAAATTTCCAAACTTCAAAAAGGCAATACAACAAAAGATTAAATGAAAATTGCGAAATGAAAATTGCGAAATGAAAAATGCGAAATGATAATTTGACAAATCATTGAAAAAGCAAAATGTAATTTGCAAAACGTAAATTGCGAAATAACAAAATGCTAAATAAAAAAATGCGAAATGAAGAACGGCGAAATGAACCCCCGCGAAACGTCAATTTGCCAAACAATTTTGGCAAAACATACCATACCCATCTTTAAAGTAGGTATCTGAACAACACCGAAATTTTCAATTTTTCAAAAAAAATATTGTGCTGTAATGTGCTCAACTTGTGCTGCCAAATGCCGTATTTTTATTTTCAGATTCGTAGGTTTTCAAAATTTACGGATGAATTTTGTTTTCAAAATTAAAATTTTCTTAAAAATCAAAACTTTGACAATTTGTGATCGATCAGCTTTTGGTTCATATTTGCAGCTTTTACGGCCGAAATCAAATTTTGCAAAGCGCCTAACCGTGGATTTAGCACCGCCATTTTCCATTTCTAAACAAAAAAAACTGTGCTCTTTCAATTTATTCTCAGTTTTAAAGCCGAAAGAATAAAAAATAAATCGCATTTATGATTTTCAAAAAATGGCCGTAAATTTGCAAACTTTGGGTACGGATGAAATTTTTTAAAAATTAAGATTTTCCAAAAAAATTTAAGTTGTTTTGTTTTGTTCTCAGTTTGTGGTCCTAAAAGCCTAAAAGATAAAAAAGATAAAGATGACATAGGTATTCGCAATTTTCATGGCCGAAAATAAATTCTGCAAAGTACCTACCTATAGAGCGACATCGAAGTGACATCAAAGTATACAGTGACATCGGTATTTTTAAATTAAAAAAAAAGAAGTTGTTCTGTGAGGTGTGCTCAACTTGTACTGTTTTTTGCTCAGTTTGTGCTGCTAAAAGCCGAATAGATAAAAAAAAAATCGTAAGATTTGCAACTTTTATGGCAAAAAATCTATTTTGCGAAGCGAAGTTGTAAATATTCGAATTTTCGCATCTCTTCGGCTTTTACCACCACAAACAAAGCACAACCTTAAAAATATTTATGGCACATGGAAGCACAAAAGTTGAGCACACCGCAGCACATTTTTTTTTTCAAAATCGCAAATGACGTTGCTAAATTCACGCTAAGGCACTTCGCAAAATTCAGATTCGGGAGTAAAAGTTGCAAATGTGCTATTTTTTTAATTCTTTTGGCTCTTAAAACTAAAAATTGAGAACAAATCGGCACAACTTTATAAAAAAATTCATCCGTAAAATTTGAAAAATATTTGCTGCACAAGATGAGCACAGTTTTTTTTGTTTGAAAATAGGAAACGGCGGTGCTAACTACACGCTAAGGCACTTTGCAAGATTTGATTTTGGCCGTAAAAATTGCAAATATGCGATTTTTTTTTTAATTCTTTTGGTCCTAAGAACCAAAAAGTGGTCACAAATCGTCACAGTTTTGATTTTTGAGAAAATTTTAATTTTGAAAAAAAATTCCTTAGTAAATTTTGCAAACCTACGGAAATACGGCAACGGCATGTGGCAATATTTTTTTCCGAAAATCAAAAAATTCGATGTTAACTTCACGCATATTAGACATATATTTATATATGTATGAACAGGTATTGGTTATAGGTACGCTCCATATAAATCGGCCAACCATTTAAGCCAA
This sequence comes from Leucozona laternaria, assembly GCA_932273885.2. Lineage (NCBI taxonomy): Eukaryota > Metazoa > Arthropoda > Insecta > Diptera > Syrphidae > Leucozona > Leucozona laternaria. The sequence goes on along the minus strand of OW026368.1, from coordinate 28,118,546 downwards.
ACGAAATTTAACCAGTTTTTTTTTTTTTTTTGTAGATGAGTATTTTGTTTTTCATTTAATTTTTGAAATCTTCTTTTCTTCAAAGTGAATGAAAAAAATGTCAAAGCTTAAATTCATTATAATAATTATCTTCTGGTCAGAGCATATTTTTAGGGATTTCCTATTGGGTTCTTTCTCTTATAGAAGGAAGTCCTCAACTTATCCCGCATAGAAAATAAACAGAAATTCACACAAAAAAAGGACAAAAGTAAAAAAAAAAACAAAAAGAATCCAACCCCAGAAAAAGGTCATTTTGATAAAGTAAAGAAACACAAATAAAGGACTGACAAAATAGGAACCTTCTTGTTGACTTCTTGTGAACATGTTATTCTTATATTCCTTGTATATCTGCCATTCGAAATCAAAATTATTTCCTTTTGGCTTCATCTCCGTTAGCATGCACCACGCTGGGTTTCTTCAATGTCCTTTATACGGTAATAGACGAATATGTCCTCTTTATTTGTGCAATAAATTTCCGACAAGAAACTTCGGACACTGATTCATTTCTGCTTTTGTCTTACAAAATAGGAAAAATCACTTCCATCGTCCAATTTATTTTGCTTCGCCTGATGATGTTCATTTCATACTCGTGTCCCTGTGTCGTGCTTTTATGACTTTTTCCCAAGGCTGTTGTCCTGTTAAAGTTGATCAGTATATACTATGTATTCGGAAAACAGTTATTTTTGTAAATTATGTTCTTGTCATGAAGTTGTGAAGTATTTTAAACAATGAGTTTGGATAAATTTTACTAAAACTTTATGTAGGTACCGACGGATGATATTGGTCGTTTTTGAAGAAACAAAGAAAGAAGTTTTAGTCTAAATTTGATTGGATTAGAGGACACAGGTATATGAGGACTCGAGAAGAAAAGTGATGGCCCAACCCTTTCCTATCAATATCTACCTACTCCTTCAATTCTTCGAAAAAAAAAAAAAATGTACTAATAGACATTTTAGCCTAATGTAAATGGAAATGACTCTAGACATGCCAATTATAACAGTTTTGGCTTATGAAAGTACTGTATATGTGACCCCGCAGGGCCGGGGCACTCCGTTGATGGGTATACTTCGGGAACCCAGAGTTTCTTTTTCAAGGCGGGCGAAGCGCGTTATCGCAACTCAACTTTTAATGGCGACAGACTGTTATAACTGTTATAATTGTTATAAATTGGAATTTATCTTGTCTCGTCCAATGTAAATATATTTGCTTCACATCCCACACTATGTATATAGCTATCTAATGGGTGATTTTTTAAGAGGTTTAGAACTTTTTTTTAAAAAAGAAACACAAACAATTCGAAAAAATGAATGAAATATTTATTTGAATCGATAGTTTGAACCTTGCAATTTAATGTTTAAAGATAATTTCATGCAAATGTTGACCGCGGCTGCGTCTCAGGTAGCCCATCCGCTGAGTCCAATTTTGGCATACTCTTTCACACATATCGGCCGGTATCTCACGAATGAATGCATGGATGTTGGCTTCCAGTGCGTCAATCGAAGCGGGCTTGTCCCTATAGACATTAGCCTTGACATACTCCCACAAAAAATAATCTAATGGTGTCAAATCGCACGATCTAGGCGGCCAATTGACCGGCCCGAAACGTGAAATTAACTGTTCACCAAACTCGCCTCGCAATTGCGCCATTGTTTCGCGTGCTGTGTGGCATGTGGCACCGTCTTGTTGAAACCACATATCATGCAAGTCAAGAACTTCCATTTCGGGCCAAAAAAAGTTTGTTATCATCACTCGGTAGCGTTCACCATTGACAGTAACGCTGCGATTCGCCCAATATGGCCCAATAATGCCGCCGGCCCATAAACCGCACCAAACAGTGGCTTTTTCGGGATGCATTGGTAGCTGTTGCAATGCTTCTGGCTGATCTTCACTCCAAATGCGGCAATTTTGCTTATTTACGTACCCATTCAACCAAAAATGAGCCTCATCGCTGAACACAAGCAGCGCGCGATGAACATTTCGAACCGAGCACGAATTTTGATAGTAAAATTCAATAATTTGCAAGCGTTGTTCATTTGTAAGACGATCCATGGTTAAATTGCAAACCAAACTGAAGCTGTTTGACAGTGACACAAGGTACTAAACACACGTCAGCTGTCAAAACCAGTGTTGCCAAAACCAAACCAGCCAAAAAATCACCCGTTACTATTGAAGAAGAGTTAATTGCTTACAAGCTTTGAACTCAACCAGCACATGTGTAACAGCACTATATTTACGACTTACACTTAACAAACCTTCTGTGCTCTACATAAAAAGTTCATCGAAAATTTCTAAGTAGAGGGTGTTTTTTGTAGACGTGTGGTTTTCAAGAAAAAATAAAACGTATATAATTTAATGTTATGGCCAAGGATTAATTTTTATTATAAAGATAAGGGTTTGCCATTATGTTTTGAAAAAGATTTCGGGCAAGTAGCTGCCGCAGCTGGCTCGAATAAATTCCAGCCGAGAGGCCCAATTTTCGACCACTTTTTGCAGCAATTGGGATCAACGGCAATCTTGTTTTGGGCCCATTTGGGCACAGTTTGGAAGAGTTGTTCAGGAGTAAATCGATTTATTATGAAATGGCAAACTAAACTGAGCATAAATCAAGTGACAGCTGTCAAAAGAACCAACTCCGAAAAAATTATTGCCAGTTTGAAAACCACACGTCTAAAAAACACACCCGTTACAATCAACTTAATTTATTTACTTGCTCTATAGGGCAAGTATTGGTTTCGTTTAAAAAAAAAATTGGGGTTGTAAGCAAAACTAACACTACATTAATCGAAAAGTCAAAAAAAGTGGGTTTCGTCATACCGTCCGTCCACTGTAATTTGAGCTAGAGCCTAAACGGATGGACGGATTTGCTCCAAATTCGGTACAGAACATTTTTATGTGATTCTCTAGGGGAAAAATTCGAATTTTTGTTTTAGCTCATCTAAAACGGTTAGCTGCCATACGAACATTTTGGTTTTTTTTTCAAATTTTCTCGAAAACGGCTAGAATGATTTTGATTGAATTTCTCACCTACAATAACCAAATCAATTGTAAGAAAACTGCGTTTCAGGTTTTCTCAAAAAATTCACATATCGCAATTAGGTACCAATTTCAAGTTTTTTTGAAAAAAAATTATTCGCGTAAATCTTTCCCATTGTAAGACCGATTTTGTTATTATTTCGCAATCTAAAGCTTCTCAACAGTATGAACAATAATGCATTTAAAAATTTTTTAAAACATTTTTTTATAAACAAAAAAAAAATCAAACAAAAAATCAATTTTTTAGTGCTTTTCAATCTTTTAATATTTTCTCGTTAAATATAAAAGGGTCCGCCATCTAAGGTTTTTTTTTCAACTAGTGCTTATTTCGTGACTGGTAACACTTAGCTCATGTCTGATTTGACAGATAGCTAATTAGTTGTATTCTTCCGCTGAACGAATATGGTTGTGTATACACTTCGCTAAGTGGGCCTGCGATCGACTTAGAGAAGATGCCGATTTTGCCAAAAAAATCATCTTTTCAGATGATGCTCATTTTGATCTTGGCGGGTAGTAAACAAGCAAAATTGTCGCATTTGGGGCACAGAAAACCCGCACGCATACATTGAAAAGCCGATACACCCAAAACGAGTCACTGTTTGGTGCGGATTTTGGTCCAGAGGCATAATTGGGCCATTTTTCGAAAATGAGCAAGGAGTGGCCGTTACAGTCAATGGCGATCGTAATAGGGCCATGTTGAACGAATTTTTGTTCACAAAAATTGAAGAGGAGGATATTGGCATAATTTGGTTTCAACAGGACGGCGCTACGTGCCACACAGCTGAAGCTACACTCGATGTTTTGCGGTATTTTCAAAAAAAAAAGAAGTTATTTTGCGGACTTTTTATTATATACATCATGCATCTTCAATGTGGGGTTACACACAGAGTTTAACCTCGAGAGCAAGTTCGTGCGATCAAATTGTGCATTTTTTTTTTTCAAATAAATAAAATAATAAACATAAAAGTAAGGTTAACATGAAGAAATGTCAAACGACATGCCTGCTAACTAAAAGGTGCTGTCTGACGTTCCGGAGACTTGAACATGAATTGAACTTAACCATTTGCCTAAAACATATAACAGATACATAATGGCAAAACTTTTTGAGAAGTTAAATACCAATTTGTACGCAAGATTTATTGGAATGTCATTCAAGTTTGACAACTTTAGCGGTTTTCATGGAAACGAAAAAATATATAAGTATATTATTATACCTACCTAGTTGGCCTATAATACGATATCCTATATGGAAATGGGAGAGTTTTTAAAGATTAAAGACATAATTTACATTGACACTTGACACACGACTGAACTGAATGCAACCAAGTAGAAAATATTGAAAGCAATTTCGCTAAGCTATGATAAACAAGAATTGTTCAGTTGTGTGTACATAGATTGAAGCAATTGAGTGCGGAGTTTGTGTATACAGTGGACCAAGTGTTTGGATAATAAAATCATCCTTACAAAATTGTAATCGTAAACAAACACAGTGCTGTTATATCCATCACTATACTGTTGTAGAATTGAAACAATGAGAGCAAAATTCAAAAGAAACGATTCTCCATGGTGTAATTTTTCCTGCTGCTTCATCAGGCGTCAAACTTGGGAGAAAGTGTTAACATTTAAGTCATGTATGGTCATACAATATGTATGTAGGCATACGTACATATATTAGTGCAAGTTGTTTTCAAAACTTTTTTAAGCCACTTGGGATGTTAGATTTATCAAAATAAACAAAATAATCTGGAAATGTTTGGTAGAGGAATAAAAGATGAAGAAGGTGATTAGAAGATAATGGCCGAGTTCAACGAACATCTGAATATTCAGAATTCTGAATTTTTGAAGCTCTTGATTAGCCAGCTGTCAGAAAAAGTTCTGAAAATTCAGATGACTTCTGACAGCTGACCAATCAAGAGCTTCAAAAATTCAGAATTCTGAATATTCAGATGTGCGTTGAACTCGGCCAATATCGTTTAAGGCACATTGTGACTGGCTGCAGTTTAATGCTCGAGCCAGCGCAACACGGACTCAATACATTGCGCTAACAGCTCCAAATGATGTACATACTTCATTGTGTTTCCTCCACCGGTGAACGCACCCAATCTCCCAGTATTCATACTGTAGTGTTCTGTTCACTGGTTATTTCATCGGTGGCGGCCATTTTATAATGCATTCTAAATTTTTCTGTCACCCAACCAGCAAGTTTTTTTTTAACAAAATTTTTTTCAACCTAAAACTAACTTATTTGTTAATACCTGAATATAAGACAAGGAATTTAAAGAAATTAATTGCTGCCACCCTTGACACGCTACCCAGATCCCAACGACTGCGATGAAGGAGAGAAAAAAGGTGAGAGAAAGAGGTGAGATTCAAGGCCGGAAGTTCTATTTTAAGCCACAATAAATACGAAATACCTACCTATCTTAACTGATTTAAATTTCTAAGAAAGTGAATAAAAGATGTAAAATATTCGACCTGGGAAAAATCTTGTGTTTAGGTGTGTTATTCATCTCTCAAAGCAAATTTAATTTAAATTTTTAAAGCAAATGAATTTCGGCATCGAGTCCATCGAGTCTGTACTTGAAACCGACTCTGTATCACTGATGGGTTTGAGTTTGAGTCCCCTCTCTTAGTCATCAGACTGCTTGAAATTAGATAAGATTAGATTTGATTAAATGGAAGTGGCATTATCGAAAAGGTCAAAGGTATAAGATCAATTGAAGTAGGAATAAATAGAAAATGAAAAAAAAAAGTAAGTAGAACATGAAAAATAAAGGTGAGGAATTGGTTTTTCCTTTTCTATACGTCCACACAACGTCTGAAAAAATCATTTTTGAGAACACTTATAAGTCAGACGCAGTGCTGAGGGATCATGGAAAAAATTCTAGAATTTATGAGTATTAAAGGGACAAATGGATAGCCGATTGATTTTGTGGTAATTTTTTGTTTATTAAATTTAACCCTGATTGAAGAAAGGTTAACTTAGGTAAGAGACATCAGAATAACCATAATTACGAAGATACATATAGTATCAACGACTGTATTTGTAGATGAAAAGAATGCATAGTTACATGTTAATATTTTAGCCTAACATTTTACGAATTAAGACAAAAAAACTGATTCAAGCACTTTTATGAAATATCTAGTTTTTAAAGAAATAAAAAAAACGATTCCATGTCAAAGATTCTTCAGAGATGTCTTTGATTCAATTGAAAGAATACATAGAGATGAAATTGAATCATATATACTTTTGAGCAAACAAATTTATTTGCCTACTTAAAAAAAACTCAAATTAAGTGTATATAAATTAAATAAATATCATACTTTGTTTGTCTGTTGGAAATTAAAATGGATATAAGGGAATTTTCTCATTGAATGAAAGGATTTCTTTCAAAAATGCCTTCCAGCACTGGTCAGTTAGTTTCATATACCTAATCAAAAATGTTATGTGAGTCGTCTGTGATGAGTACCAGGGTTATCACTTTGCTGCAATTGCTCAGTAGGTCTACTACATTTATTTATTGTTGTTGTATCCATTTATTTAAATTTTTATTTACATAATTCATATAAAAAAAAAACAAAATTTAACTACAAGCTATAAATGGAAAAACTTATTTACAAAACTTTAATCAAAATAAAGTCATACAAAATATAGAAATAACAAGTGTTTTTCATAGAAACCAATATTAATAAAAATAAATGAAGTTATCTACATTCTGCAGTTAAGAAACTAGTGCTTTTTTCAAAAAATAAATCTACTACACTTTTTTCGAAATATAAATTGATTGCTTTTAAATTAAATCTATTACACTTTTAGTTTACGGAAAAAAAAATCTTTCTATAAAATAATTTTTCAATTTTGTCATTCTCATTCTTCATTAAACCCACCCACCCATTTATGCATTCAGCTTTCGGCTATCGGCTTTGATTTTATGACAATTGACAGCTGTCGCAGCAAGTCTGTCAACGCAACGTTTTAATATTTAATTTAAATTTTTAAAGCAAATGAATTTCGGCATCGAGTCCATCGAGTCTGTACTTGAAACCGACTCTGTATCACTGATGGGTTTGAGTTTGAGTCCCCTCTTAGTCATCAGACTTTCAAAAATTGGCAACCCTGATGAGTAGGTAGAAGCAAAGGAAGTGATTCTAGACATGCCAATTATAACAGTTTTGGCTTAAAAAAGTATCTACTGTTTATGCGGCCCCGCAGGATGGGCATACTTCATTCAGGCACCCAGAATTTTTTTTAAGTCCCGCGAAGCTCGTTAACGTACGCCAAGTTTTAATGGCAAAAAACTGTTATAACTCTTATAAATTGGCATGTCTCTAGTCTCGTCTATAAACAAAATGGTGCAATTGGTTGTGAGTTATGTACACCAGGCGCCATTTTGAAAAACCCGTAAAAACTTTTAACCAATAGGTATCTCAAAAGCACCTTATCTTTCTAACGGTTGTTTTTTTATGAAATAGGTAACAACTTACTCTTCTAGATTTGTTAACACGGAACCTACACTTGTCCTAGAGTTAGTGAAAATTAAGGACGAGACTTAAGAAATGCCAATTTATAACATAGTGTGAAATATTCAAGGCACTACGCGCGTCTCGGAAAAAAAAAACTTTGGGTGGTTAAAGAATGAAAATGGCTCTGGAATTCAATCCCATAGGCCTCCGGCATGACAGTGCAACGTACGAACCATACAATTCCAAATGAAACTCAATTGAAATCCGTTGACTTCTTTTGCACCCTTTTGCCTATTTATAAAACACATTTCATGATTTCATTCATTTAGGATTAGTCATTGTTCTGCATGATTAGCCACCTGATTTATACAATTTTAAAAGCCCACGCAGACAAACAAAATCTATATACAAAAATCTATATAAAAATAAACAACCAAATTACAAAGCGAAAGCGTAGCATTTTAGTTATCATCTAATCGTGTGGAAATGTCCTTCATAAATTTATGGTATTCATTCCATTTCATTTGGCGTGTATAGTTTTGTAAATTGTGGGCCAGGACTTCCGGTTCTATACGTACTACGTTGCACATCCTCTGACACAACCATTTTAGCCGTCAGCAACTTTCCATTCAGCGGCGAAACTCCTCAACTTTAATTAAAATAATGCACCCACGACTCCAAAACTCTGGTAGCGAATTGAAAAATAAATCCATTTCGGAATCCTTGCAATCAACGAAGGGACCCAGCACGAACCCAAACAACACACACACAGCCACACAAACACACATATCTACACTCAATTATAAAAAAAAAGTGTTAAAAATAACGCCAACTTAGTACACAAAAGAAAATATTTCCGCACATTGCTGCCGGAGAGTTTCGAAATTATATTTTTTGTTGTTTTGCGGGTGTAGCACAGTTCGACTTCGACGCAGTGGACTGAGGTAAGATGGCATATTTAAGGACTCCTAGATCCTATATTCTCTGTGCTGCTAGCCTAGCTAGGAGTATGATGTGGAACAGATAAATTTTCTAAGCGGGTCGCGGCAGCAACGGGTAAACACTGCAATAAAAACTTTCCAACCGGAATTTATTTTTGCCAATGAAAAGCACATTATTTGAATCCTGTGCAGGATATTTTTCTCCACACTTTTCACCCTCCGCTCTTCGCTCGTTCGCGATTAAAGCGTATCTATCACTGCCTGGATGCATGCAGACATACAGCAAAAATATAAATCTATTTCCTTTTCCAGATTTGTGCGGGGGTGGTAGGGTGCTGGTGGTTTGGTGTAGATGACGGGGAAATGGGAGTGGCAGTGATGCCAAAGCAGATAGTGGAATTGTGAATTTTATTGCGCTGGTATATTTTTGGGTAGTTAATGATTTGCTCCCTCGAGCTAAACAGGCAAAGGCAAGTAGACGAGAGGGGGGGGGGTTTAGTAGCGTTCTGGATTACTGTTAAGTTTATTCAATGATCCCTTTAATGGTGCGATGGTACTTTTCAATTTTAAAATCATGCAGCATTATACCTCTCCTCTCCATTCTCCAATCTACACACAATGTTGCTATACCCAACAGAAGAGATATACCATGGAGTATAGAGATTCATCCTGGCTTCATCCTTTTAACGCTTCCGGGGGAAATCAAGTAAGAATAATTTTTTAGCGTGGAAATTAAACGCAATACATAAATACTACAAGCTTCTTCTACTCTAACGGGATGGAGATAGTTTAGATGTAGAGTAGATATATTCGCATAAATTAAAAATGATTGCACATGTAATTTACACAGGATTTAAATTTCATAATCCTTCAGTAGATATAGTTGAAATGAAGACAAACTTTAAGCCTTATTAAGTAGGTAGATTCCAGGATTATAGTTATGTATTAGTGTTGTTATTTAGATAATGTACAGTCAACATTTAATTGAGGACTTGAGGAAAAATAAACCGCTACAAAAAATTTAATAATTTAACTAAAACTAAAAATTTTGTAACTAAAACTTTCTTTCGCATCTACAAGCTACCTATCTGAATATAATCGACGGATATCAAGTTGAATTAGGTCGATCATCACTTGTGACCTTGTGAGTGCCAGCTTAGGTGGGTCTTGCTTGGCGGAACCCGGAAAACTTTGTTCGTCTGTATATTTAAAGATCAATAGCCTTGACTTATTTCCGCATAATTATATGTTATATTAGGGAGAAGAGTGAGTCCGATGTCTCCTATAAACGTAGTAGATGGTCGCGTAATTATTAGTTCATAGGACTGTTTATGGCGGAGGCCTGGGTTCGATTCCCAGGATCTTACACATAAATTAAAAAAAAGCTGGCAACTGCCTCTTGCGAAGAAGTGACAAATTCTCCAATAGTATGTATGTGCCGCTTTTACTGATCTTTCTCTTACAAAAAAGGCTTTTGACATTCGCCGCATGGGGTAGGACTTACTCTGGTAGGCGGAAGCTATTTCTTTAATAACCTAGAAGAGCTCTCCAACTTATCTGGTGTAAGATTGTCGAGGTTCATTAATGACTCTATATGGCTTGATAATCCATGAAACCTTATGATTAACTTATCATAGGAGCCTCCTCCAGGGTATCACAAGGGATCTACATTGATCTAATACTATGTTTCCACCGAAGGTTTATCTCGATTTAGATTAAATAAATCTATAAAGTGTTTCCACCACACAAAAAGATTAAAAAAACAGATTAACTTTGACAGTAGGGGAGAGTGGGTACGAACGTAACGGTGGGTCGGTTGTAACATTCAATTTTTACGAAAAACTAGAACTGTGTGCGTTCATTTTTTAATGCACAATTCTTTGCAATTAGGCCCTGAATGCACCCACAAAAATCCAAAAGTCAGTACAGTCGAATGTACCAACAAAAGCCAAAAATGTGAAATTTTAGTGAAAACGTAATTTTTTTGGTCTTGAGTTTTTTCATAATTTTTCTTGAAAAAAATAAACAATTTATTGAATTGATGCGACGTTACCGTGATCCAATATTTCTAAAATCGAATAGATTCAATATTTTTACGATAGGCATATCGGTTTCTTCTTACTTTAATTTTTAATATAAAAAAGCGTGGGTTGGACTGTTGTAACAATTTTCGTTTGGACGTTTGTAACATAACACAAGCACAAATAACTGTATAATTATTTGTGTTACAACCGTCCACACACAGTTTTTGGTTACTTTGTTTATTCAACAGCTGGAGATAGAGATCAAAATAGTTTTTTTTTTTTAAATAAATTCCAAATAATGTTATACTAAATAAATCCATTTATTATCAGCACTGAATAAGATTGCCTTTTTATTGGCATTCATTTATTTTATAATAATAAATAATTAATGTATAGTATTGGCTTAGAATTTAATTCTTAGTCTAACCACCATTTTAGATTTTTTCTTCATATATTTATATGGTGTTACAACCGTCCTTTCAGCGTGTTACAATCGACACACCGAAAAGGACGATAGTAACATTTGACCTTGTCTTCATTTTCAAGTCATACATTTAAATCAAAGACAAAGCTGGAAACCAAATAAGTATTTAACGATAGCTAAATGTTCATTCAATAATATGCACTATGTTTCATTTTGATATGTTTATTGGTTATCAAATTACGGCACGAAATGTCAAAAATGTTACTTTCGTACCCACTCTCCCCTACCTCTCAAAATGCAAATGTTGTTTCATTTTTTCGTATGAAGTTGAAGTGAGACAGAAAGTTTCATGTTTGACAAATGAAGCAAGAAGGGTTGGATTTTCCAATGAATGCGTTCAGCGCGACATAAATTGGTTTGTTCGACATGTAAAATTATTTGCCCTATGAAGATTTATCAAGATTTATTTGAAATCTTCTAGATTTATGAAATAAATTTTGTATGGTAAATCTTCGAGATTTGAAGAAGATTATGGCAAATCTTATCAAATATCGGTTTAGTGGCCGGTGGAAACATAGTATAAGTGTGGTAGGAATAAGATCTTCTATAACCTTAACTAAACTAACCTAATCAGGGTGGTAAAAAAAAATATATTCTTTTGGGAAAAGATTCTTTACAAATCATTCATGGAATTCAATTGAAAGAATGCATTCATTGACTTAACTTTGAAATTTCGACTTCAAACTATGCAATTACCATTTATTTGATATTGAAAAATGCCAATAAGTTGATTTCTCGCATTCATTTAACATCAATCGATTGAATGCAATCTTTTGAGAATTCATGCATTATTTGCAGTCCTTTGCATTCCTTGTATTCTTATGCAAATAGTAGGCATAGGTGAGAAGTTGTCATGAAACTGGGGAAAAAGTTTAATGGGACCAGAGCACGTAAAGTTTATGTAGGGAAAAACCCTGACAAAAATTGACTCCCAGTACATTATCGCATGCCTCAAAAAATATGAGTTGGAGTCAACAGACACCAACCGAAACACAATGAAGCAAACAAAATCATTTTGATTTTTTGTTTCGTTTTATTCACTCGGTGTGCGTTGGACGTAGATACACAAAGCCATGTTTTTTCGACAACCAAGTCATAAAAACATACAAATAAAAACATGTGTTTTGTTTCGTCTGGTTGGTGTGTTTTGGTTGATAAGAATCAATGGACAAAATTAAAATGGTCATAACTGATTTACGACTAATTAACGGCAAATTATTGAGCAGTTGTCCATTCAATACAAGAAGTTTTTACCCGTTTTTTAGAGGGTGCTTCGATAAGTTGACACCAAGTTATCAAAGCAGCAAAAAAAAAACATAGAAAACATTGCACGGTAAAATATATTTTGTCACAAATATTCAAAAACCACCGAACGGCAAATTATTACATAGAAAACCTTTCAATTTAAGAAGCTGTTACCTATTTTTGAGAGGGTGCTTCGCTAAGTGTATATCAGCTTAGCGAAGCAGCAACAAAAAAAAACATAGAAAACATGGAACTACAAATTCGAAATTATCACAACTAATTAATGATTAATAAATGGCAGCAAACAAAATTGCATGCAAACTACTTCCGGTTAGGATTTAAAGTTACAATATTACGCAAATGAGTTGTCTTTTTCACACTTTGTGTCGAATTTCACACATGTTGGTCACACCAAAATGCAGGCAGACAAGGTGATTCTTGCACAGCACCCCAAAAGCTTTCTATTGATATGCCTTACAATTAAATAAATGACTTTATTTGCCTTTCGGTCTATTAATGGCTCTGGCCATAATCATCGGGCAAGCGCTAGAAACTTCCAACAGTCGTTCTTGGAAGATAAAATAGTACACACAAAAAATCTTCGTCAGGGAAAAAAGGACAAATTATTTCTGGCTTACCTGTGTTTTTGTCAAACTATAATAATTTGTATCAAATATACAATAAAAAAAAAACTTTTTTCTATGAACATTTATAGTAAAAAAATCCTTTAAATGTGTATTTTGTGCTATAATTGTAAAAGAATTCATAGCGAAAAAGAGATCATATCGTATCGTATACATTATACAGGAATATTCTCGGTCAACCATTCACTTAATTTATCTACACGAAATAAAAACCACTAATTAGATTGTGTGTAGTGTACACTATTTTGCAGAACCAACCATATAATTCATTTAAAATGAACAAAGCTTCAACCAAGGCAAGAGTGGATAACAGAGGAAAACAGATGTAATACCCGAGTTTGTTTAGCTCTCGAAAATTCCCTTTAAAATATACAAACACAGCTAGCTATGCTATGCTGGGCACGAAAAGTTCTTGCAGTAGAAATAAAGGGTGTTTTTTTTTAAGTATAGAATTTGAAGTTGGCAACACTATTTTAACTGGCGGCCATTTTGTCTGCTGTCAGGTGATTTATTTTTAGTTTGGTTTGGCATTTCAACATGAATAGACTGACGCCTGAACAATAACGCTTCCAAATAGTGCCCAAATAGGCCCAAAACAAGATTGCCGTTGATCCCCGATTTTCATAAGCTTATTTTGTTTAGCGATGAAACTCACTTTTGGTTGAATGGATAAGTCAATGAAAAAAACTGCCGTATTTGGAGTGATGATAATCCTCAAGTGTATGTTGAAACACCGTTACATCCACAAAAACCGACTGTGTGGTGTGCTTTATGGTTTGGTGGAATAATTGGTCCGTACTTCTTTAAAAACGATGCTGGCCCGAAGGTTACAGTCAATGGCGAACGCTATAGCGTCATGATTACTGACTTTTTCGTTCATCAATTGAACAACCATGATGTGCAGGAGATTTGGTTCATATTCCAGAAATCATATTTAAATTATAATGCCAGAAAATTATCTTTCGAATAAAGTAAATTTCATGTCAATTTAAAAAAAAAAAATCATCTTTATTTTATTCCATTTCAAAGTTCGATGCCTCTAAAAAAAAACACCCTTTACATAGTTCAGTTCTATGAAATTGGTAAGTGTTTCGGTTAGGAACTGCTTAAAATTTACTAAAGTCCTAATTTTGTCAAGCACTCGGTGACCAGAAAAATGAATACACTTTATAACACCCGTCTATACTAGATAGCTATTTACATTTATGTAAGTTCATAAGCAATGTTACGTTCAAAGTGGTTGTAAAACTTGTGTGGCTATAAACAAACACATTGTTTAGTAAGTAATTTTGTGTAGGTATGTAATTTGGTTAGTGAAACTATGATAGGATTAATTAAGTTGTGTTTAGCATACCTAGTTGCAGTGTAAAATAGTTTGGAATTATGGCTGTCAATTACGTTTTGCCAAAATGGACCACTCAGAGAGAAGTATGAGGTTAAGCTTTAACAACTCTATTCTTGAATTAACCCATATAGAAATGTAAAAAACCCAGAAATGAACACGATTTCATTCAGTCATATTATTCTATTTTAATAGCATTGTAGTTATTTCAACATGCAATTCGTGTAAATAATTAGCTTTCATCATCATCGTCGGCTTGACGACCGGGGTCCGGTGCTGGCCTCCTCCAACAAGTCTATCTATCCATCTCGGTCTCTAGCCGCCGCCATCCAGTTGCGCACCCCAAGGCTCCGGGCGTCCTGGTCTACGCCATCTCTCCAGCGCAAGCATGGTCTACCACGCTGTCGTCTACCATAGAATGTACCACAAAGAACTTTCCGAGCAGGTTCCTCTTCGCTCATGCGAGCTAGGTGCCCTGCCCACCGGAGTCTACCGAGCTTAATTTTTGTCACGATATCTGCTTCAAGGTAGATTGCGTACAATTCATGATTGTACCGTCTCCGGAATCGTCCTTCCTCACATATGGGGCCAACAATTCTCCTTAAGACTTTTCTCTCGAACGCGGCTAAAAGGTCGGAGTGCCTTCTGCTAAGCACCCAAGTCTCGGATCCATATGTGAGTACTGGCAATACTGGAGTACTGGTCCTGTACAGAAGCAATTTTGAAGTTATGGTGAGTTTTCTGGATTTGAAGAGCTTTGACAGACTATAGTAGGCTCTGTTGGATTTGAGAAGCTGCCCGCGTATTTCTTCTTCTATATTGTTATCGGCTGCTACTATTGACCCAAGGTATTTAAAGGATTGCACCACTTCAAATTCGTGCTCCGCTACCTTGATTGTTTGGCCAACTGTTCCTCTCGCATATGTAAGATCTTAACATAGGTATATCTGAAGTGTTAATTTTTATCTAGCAGGTGCTCTTTTACTTTAACTACACCTCCTGTTGGCTTACCGTTTCATATAGTTATTTTTACAATAATATTACCTGATGGTTAACTTAACCTGGCCTTAGTGTGACCTCACCTCAAAGTTATTACAACTTTATTTTATTTTTTTCTTAAATTTTGATGATTTTATTTCTTCTTAGCATTTCCTTCAATCATTGTAATGTTTCCTATATTGTATCTGCCATGGAAGTTGGAAGACATACCTCAGTTTGAGGGAATTATTGCTGTAGAAATATTTTCATTACATAAAAATATGAAAAGCGGATTTCTGGAGCATTACGAGGTTATTTGTTTACTAATCTGCTTCTTTTCACAGGAAAAACATTAAAGCAGATGCGACAAAGAAAAAACCAAGCGATTTCGTTTTTTTTTTTAATATTTCATCTCACACGGCTCCTCTGCGGGGCTAAGTTAGTATAAAGTACGTCATTTTTGAGCTCTTGGTTAATTCTGTTTTGTTTTGTTGGAGTAAAAAAATTGTAAATAAAAAGAAAAACAAACAAATAATCACTACGTGTTATGCTTAACCTCATCATAAGACGCAAATCAACCGAAAAAAAAAAACAACGATTATGTTGTTTTTCCTTGCCTTATACCCAACCCCAATTGGATTTTCATAAAAAAAAATATTTTGCACCCAAACGAACACAAGTTTGGCTTAATGTGAAAGTGAAAGAAGTGAAAACGTAAATTTTTTTTTAAATTCCCCAGGAGGGTAGCTAATACAAAAGGCACTCTGTGAGATGCGATATAAAAAGAGAGAAGGTCTTATAAGCGCATATAATTTTTTAAACTCTTCTAGGAACTAATGGTTGATCGGATTCCGATATAGAAAAATCATTGAACCATTTACATCAAACATCTTTTTCTTTGGGTGCGCAAAGCTACTTTCTAAGAAAATTGGTTGAGAAGAGAATTATATATATGTTATATAAACTGGCAATTTCGGAAGGATTAGGGAAAGTGAAAGCAGTTCATTTGGCACCCTTTTCAGGATTATCTTAAAACGTGTTTTGGCTTGGTTGTGTAGTGTGTCATATAATGAAATCATTTCACCCTGGATGATTTTAGTACAAACCGACCGACGCGACACAAGTGAAGTCTTTTTATACTTGTTACAAATATTAGAATGGCAGTCATTTGAATCCTAAGTACTAGAATATTATAATAAATATAATTGACATTTTCAAAATTGCTTATTTATTTTAAGACTAAATGAAAAATACCCAATTGACTGTAATATTATGGCCGGCTTCATTTTTGAAGAAATATATGGACCAATGATTCCCTCTGCCCATAGAGCACACCAAACAGTGACTTTTTGAGGATGTAACGGCGGCGACGTCTCAACAATGGCTTGTGAATTATGATCACTATAAATACGGCAATTTAGCTTACTAACGTACCCATTCAACCAAAAAAGAGCTTCATCGCTAAACAAAATTCGGTTATGAAAATTGTGATCAACTGCAATCTTCTTTTAGCCCCATTCGGGCACAATTTGGAAGCGTTGTTCAGGAATAAGTCTATTCATAATAAAATGACAAACGAAACTGAGCATAAATCAAGTGACAGCTGTCAAAAAGACCAACTCTGAAAAAAGTATTGCCAGATTGAAAACCACACGACTAAAAAAGACACCCTTTACATACATACCCGCGGGAGGATGAAAGTGTTCTTTAATTCAATGGAATAACATAATTAATGTTTTTATCATACCTCACTTTCGTTATTTTTAAAAAGATTTAGTAACGGCCATATTATTGACAATTTGTAATACTTGAAATAAAACTAGATTTCGTTAAAACTAGTTTAATTTCGAGTTTTGAAAAAATGTGTTAAAACTAGTTTTCACAATAAATCGGTATTGTTCACTTTGGAAATTTTTCTTTCATTTAATTTTCAAACTCATTTCTAGTTTCAGACATAAAACTAGTTTTCTCGTAGTTTGACAACAAATTGAAATTAAAATTATTATTTACGTCATTTTCATGTGAAGAATAAAAAAAAACTGTAGTTTGGAAGCCTTAAATTAAAATATAAGGTGTCCAGCGGGAAATTTTCAACTTTAAATTGCGATTATTGAAATACTAGCGGGTTGAGGTAAGCAGGAGGGGTATCATTCAAAGCGCAGGATTTGCGGAATTATTAGTCACCATGAGGCACTGGTCAAATAATTTCATTTCGAACAACATGTTCTAGTGTTGTTGCTGACGTTGATGGTCCAGCAATAGTTCTTTTGACCATTGTGCCTTCTCGCCTGAATATTTGTACCCACGACGTGCTCGGACCATCACTTAGTCGTCGAATATTAAAATGAGTACAAAAAGCGCGATGCGCACGTACCAGCTCTACCGCAAACGCGCGGTGCGCTCACGTGACTCAAGGCGACTAACAATTCCGCAAATCCTGCGCTTTGAATGATACCCCTCACGCTTACCTTAACCCAATAGTATTTCGATAATCGCATTTAAAAGTTGAAAAATTCCGGCTGAACACCCTATACAAGTTGCATCTATTCACAGCAGTAGGTATTTTTGGCCGAAAGGGGCCAACGTGAAAGTGAGAGACACGCAGCAGAAAAGTGTTTCGAAAAAGCTGTGATGGAATGAAACTTAACCCCACCTGCAACATGAACACAAATCAGGCCTATGGAAAAAAAATCAAAAAAATTGACGGCGGACGGACGATCACCCTTCAACTGCCGTTCCGCTTGTGTCTCTGGAATTCGAATAAATGTGGGAACTTACTTAAACAACGCATCACACACTATAGGCCTAGTTGCTGACGGTAGGCTGGGATACCCGCACTGTATCTCCAACATTTTATTCGAAGCTTCCGGAAGCCATAAACCGGAGCAGAATTATTACTTTCTGCCAAGATAACAAGATCTGTTGAAGGACACTTTTCCCTATTAAATTCAAATAGCTAGTACACTTTATATTTGCTTCTCATCGTCTATTTGGTATTTCTAGGTGTGGCTTCACCAAATCCACAACACGCTCAAAAGTGCGCTTTGTCAACCTGAAGCGTTAATAAAACGACAAATCGTCCCATTCATCAACGTTTGCATGGCTGCGCAAAGTCAATGGTTGCCGGCACTCATAAGGTTCGCTATCAGAAAATAAAAAGTCTTCGAAGAGCAAATTGTCTTCTTCTTGCTATAAGAAACTCTATATCCCTAATTCGTGGAACAATGCACAACGTGCCATTTGTCAACTTTTTAAAGTGAAATGCTGAATTTTATATGAATAATATGAATCAACGCCAAAACTAGTTTTAAAGCTCTTAAAACTAGTTATTTCTGGTTTTGTACATTTCGAGTTTTATCCAAAACTAGTTTTAAGATTTTAAGTTTTAAATGTCAAAACGTTTTTGAATAATACCGATTTGTGCAAAACTTGAAACTCGAAACCTTTATAGAACTAGTTTTCCCGTAAAACTAGTTTTGAAATCAGTCAATAATATGGCTGTAAGTGTTATTTTCTAGTCTGAAAGAGAAATGCTGATTTACACACAAAAATAAATAAATGTAATTGCGAATTTCTTAACATATGAATTTTGTTTATGTTTACATTGTGAATGTAATCAAATCATTACATTATCATCAAAAAGTTAAAGCTCCTTCTTTTGTTGCATTGTTGTTTATAGCAAAGTAACACAGATCAAATAACAGTAAACACTGTTCAAATTAATGTAGATATACTACTGTAGGAGGCACCAGGACCATAAGAATAATATAAATACAAAAATCCCTTCATTTAATATGACCTTGAGATTTCTTTTCTTTTTTTATTTTGTCTTTAATAGCCAGCAAGGCCACACAGAAAATAAAACACATAGAAACAGTTCAAATACCTCCGTACCATCACCATCAGTAAATTATTCCGAAGAGGAAAAATCAAACAGAATGTACAGTATCCTTCGTTTAGCCCCCAAGCTATAGTATATAGAATGTTGTTAACTAAGAGCCAAGAGTGACTTTCAGTCTCAATAAAAAGTCAGTCAGTTTGCTTAGTTTTTTTTTTTTCATTTTTCATTTTTCCTTTTTCTTTCTCTTGTTTTATATTTTGTACTTAAATGGATATTGAAACTAAAAGGACTAGTTATGGTGTTCGTAGAGAAAATTGAACATTGTGAAGAAGAAATCACGATTGAAATCAGAAATTTTCGTAAATCGACTATACAGGGTGATTCGCATGAGATGTGACAAGAAGCTAGAGTGTGTAGGGTCTATTCCTCCCCGTTTAGCCAGGAGGAGCAATTTTCTAAAGAAATTACTTAAAACATAAACAAAAAAAATTAAAAAACAATGGTAACACTAATAATGCCACGCTATACTTTTTTCCAAAGCCAGAAACCTCTGATTTACTTTTATTTTTGAATAAAGCTAATTCAGGGAATAGTTTTTAAAAAATAAATTTTCAAACTCAAAATTTTGAAGAAAAAAAATGAAGAAAAAGATTAAAAACTAATTTTTTTTTTTTAATTTTACGTAACTAAGTACTGATTTCGTTTTCAAAATTCAAAGCTCTTATTAGTTTTTAGTAAAAAACATAACACCGGATGCTTAAATGTCTTGTACTTTTTGAGAAAACTGAAAATAACTAAATCTATGTTAGTAATACTTACGTAGTGGAAATAGGATCTTAAGAGCAACTTAAGCAACAGATTGGAGTCAAATTAAGAGAATTTTATTTCTGTTGTGCTCTAGAACTAGAAGAGATTTTAACCACAGATTAGCCACATGAAGATGAGAATCCCCGGCAGCCATTTTAATTTGCCCACAAGCTTGAACTGGCAGTTATCAGATAAAAAATGAGAATGAGTGCATAAAAACCTCACACATAGACAGTAGGGATCTTCACACACCTGGTTAAATTGTTGTTGCAATTCACATCTATGCATCGACGCGGGAAGAAATTACAAATACAACAATGTAAACAAATGGGTTTAGGAGGGTGAAACGTACGAAACATTCTCATCTTAATGTGGCTAATCTGTGATTTTAACATCTGGTTTTTGACAAAAAATTAATAAGAGCATTGAATATTAAAAGCGAAAATACTCTTTAATAAGGTAACATTTTGAATAAAATTAGTTTTAACAAAAGTTTGAAAATTAATTTTGGTAAAACTGTTCACTAAAACAACTTTATTTTAAAATAAAATAAAATAAAATAAAATAAAATAAAATAAAATAAAATAAAATAAAATAAAATAAAATAAAATAAAATAAAAGAAGAGATTTCTGGCTTTACAAAAAGGTATAGAATGGCATTTTAAGTGTTGCCATTGTTTTTTTAATATTTTTTTTCTGCTTAAGCTCTGTTTTTATAAATTTGCCCCTCTCATCTAAACGGAAGGATCTCGACCCAACCTACATGTTCTAGCTCTTTGTCACACCTTATGCGCATCACCTTGTATATGTACTTGTTGTTCGATGTTGCAGACCAAAAGTTCTTAGGTAGATATCTTAAGAGCAATTGCATGCGACCCAATCGTACATTTTATTTTAATTCAATTCATTGCAACAAAAAAAAAAAAACTAGGACGAGGACTTCACAAGGATAATTCGTTTTGATTTTTATTTTACCTCAATGAGGAAGAAACACTATAGGAGTCTGAGAAGATCAGCGGAGCTTATAAAAAAATCAATTTAAATTCAACAAAATATATACGACAACTTTTGTTTGATGAACAAAGCGAAAATTGAGTGATTGAACTTGGACAAATAACAACAAAAAAAAATCGTATGAGGATATGGGACTTGTAGATTGTTTAAACGTATCAATATATTCATCTCTGTAACAAACGCATTTAATATCACATAGTTGGAAAAAAAATACTGAGATTGAATAATTAAGAATTTATTTACGCATAAATGTAATAGTAAATCTATTTGTCAGCAACAAGACCGAAATATTTCGTTTTTATAATTCACTCCGGGCATTTTTGTTAACAGTTTTCTTGGCCAACAGTACCTGCCAATGGGTGGCTTAATTTGACAGATAGTTTTATGGCATTAAATGTTTGAGTATGTGATTTTTCAAGCATGTATTGGGTCATTTTTTTTACCAACATTTTTTAAATTCGGATTTTCACAACAAAGTTTGAAAGGAGGCTTTTTCTAAATCACCGCTATGTCATTTTTAGGTCGCTTGGACGCTTGATTCAGATTAAAATCGCCTTTGAAGATTTAAAAAAGGCGATTTTTATGTCGCTTTTTTTAACTGTCCGATAAATCGAAGGCCTTACGTCGCTCTTCTTTATTAATCGATACCTAAATTGATAAACAAATATGCACGACTTGATCGCACGAACTTGCTATTGTGGTTAAAAATATTGTGTGTAACCTCACATTGAAGATACATGATGTACTTATATATTTAACGGGAAATATTGAAAGAGTCAAAAGCACTAAAAAATTGATTTTTTGTTTGATTTTTTTTTGTTTCTAAAAAAATGTTTTTTAAAATTCTTAAATGCATTATTGTTTGAACTATTAAGAAGCATCAGATTGCAAAATTATAATAAAATCGGTCTAACCATGGCAAAGATATACGCAAATAACCCAAAAATAAGACCATTTTCTCAAAAAACTTGGAATTACTAATTCCGTAATGCAGTTTTCTTACAATTCACTTGGTTATTACAGGTACGAAGTGTAATTAAAATCGTTAGAGCCGATTTTGAGAATATTTGAAGAAACCAAAAGATTTGTAAGGCAGCTCCCCGTTCTACATGAGTTATGCTCTAGCCTAAATTACAGTGGACGCACCGACACACAGACCGACGGATGGCATGACGAAACCCACTTTTTCTGACTTCTTGATTATCGTAGTGTTAGTTTTGATTAACCTTGATATTTTTTTTACACGAAACCAATAATTGCCCTAATAGAGCAAGTAAAAATATAAATTTGTTGTTAACAATTAAACTGCTTCGCTGGGAAAACTTGGTTTTGGTGGAAAATCGTGTTTAAAAATGTGAAAAATCGATTTTTTTAACAACAAAAAATATTTTTTTAAATCACAATTTTCACCAAAAAAAAAATTGATTTTTAAATTTCATATCGTATGATACCTCGATGGGTAAGATTTTAAACAAAACATTAAGTAAGTTCAAGCAACCCAGGTGGTACATTTAATGCGCTGTCTTCTCCTATAACAAATAACCCCATGCAAAAATGGAAGTGCCTATATTCGAATAAATAAATACCGTATAAAATTTAACAAACATCTTAAACCTTCCACCCTTCAGCTGAAAAACAATAACTACAAGCAAATAAAGCCAATCCCTATAGGAAAGGGAAAATATTTATTTGTAGACCAATGATTATAGGCACATCAAATAAGGTGCCAAAAGCGTATTCACCCTCCTCTTACTCTCCCAAATCGATTACAATTTCTCCGCGCCACTTGGCTCACACGAAATTGCAATACAAACTCACACGCGACGAATCACGCAAAACAAAAGTTCAAAAACTCATTCAATTAACCGGCTGGTTCTGTCAATGCAAACGAAAATTATATTTTGGAATGGACGCATCTATACAGAATTCACAGAACAAGAGCAAGAGTGCCAAATGCCGATCCAACATCCGCACATCCACACTCGACCCAAACACTTTCCCAATTATATATTGTTCTACCACTAAAAATATTGTTCCACCAACCAGAAGCATCATCGGTGGGACAATGCTGTGGGAGTTCCGTTTTACCATGCCACGAACTTTCGCTTAAAATATTCACGAGATTGCATAATTTTCAACCACCGCGCGCACCGCCTCGCTTTTTGATTGAAATCAACACAGAGAAGACCCAAAGGATTTGAAAGTGTGGCCCGCATCTACGTTGAATTTATTTAGGTATGTAGCTATATCCTTTTTGTTTGGGTTTGAGGAATCAAGTGAAAACAAAAAAAAAACATTGCCAACGCAATTACTGCCTGAATTTGCAAGCGTTTTGCGTGTTTTTGGGAATTGAATTTGTAATGGGCTTTGAAAGTTCGCATTCATCGCAGTCCTGAAACGTAATTAAATAATAAAAAAAAAATATTCCACGTCAACGCGTATGAAAATGTTTGTCAAATGAGAAAGAAGTTTTAACTTTATTTAAAAATAACTTTTTTAAATGCAAACAAATTTAAAAATATTTAACTGACAATCTCAAATTTAATTTTGAAAAACACCTTTCCTACCATTTGTTGGATATTAACAACGTTTGAAGATAAAAGCTTATTCTATTTTTTTTTTGGCTAGCGTTGGTTAAAGCCTAGTTTACAGTTCCTGTGTGAAAAAAATAGAAATTTTCAAAACCGTTTTCCGGCACTTGGACCTTAAAACCCCATATGTGGGATATTTGCAAGAAAAGTTGGTATATGTCATCTAAAAGGTCAGATATTGGTTAAAACAGGTCAACTAGTTTCGTTGAAAGATTTTGTTAAAGTTTGCAGTTTGTGGCTGTAGCACGGAGTCTTTACAGGGTTTTTGGTCCCTTCTGGATCTCGGTGACAGTCGGAAAGCAGACAAGATAATTTGGCCAATGGCCTTGCAAGTTAAAGACAAATCCTTAGGTGTAGGTTTCTGATTTCTTCACAACCTCGCTAGTTGAAGCATAAGCTAGTTCCCCAAACGCAACTATGAAAGTGACAAAATCTTCACAAATATTACCAACATGAACGTTAGGTAAGGTTCAGCTGGGAGAGGTCAGACAAAGGGTGTTTTTTAGACGTCTGGTTTTCAAGAAGAAATAAAACGCATATAATTTAATGTTATGGCCAGGAATTTAGCTTTATTATACAGATTAGGCTTTGCCATTATGTTTTAAAAATGATTTCGGGCAAGTGACCACCGCGGCTGGCTCGAATAAATTCCAGCCGAGAGGCCCAATTCTCGACAGCTCCAATTGTTGCGCGCGATGGCGGATGGACTCATTCGGGTCTTCTTCGATACTCTGCTCCACAACAGCAATGGCGTCCTCTGTGCGCATTGTACGGCGTCTCTGAGGACGCGCATTATTCACTTGAGTAAACGTGTTGCGAAACCAATCCATGGTTGCTCGAATTTATGCGATTTTGCGATTATGTCGACCGAATATTTGAAGCAGCGCGCGATACACGCCAACCGAACCATTATTTTGGTAATAAATTTGCACTATTTGCAAACATTGTTCAGGAGTAAGTCTATTAATTCTGAAATGGCAAGCCAAATCAAGTGACAGCTGTCAAAAAGACCAACTCCGAAAAATGAATTGCCAGATTGAAAACTACACTTCTAAAAAAAACACCCTTTACATCGGTTGTCTCATCAAAAACTATTGAATAATATCATAGTATAGACACTGCATGTCTGTATTGGGATTTTTTTTGCATGCCAAAACATATTTTTGTATTCTCCTCAATAATTTTTGCATGCGAAAATGTCTTCACAGATTTTTTCTTCACACGGGAACTCTTAACTAGGATTAACATTCCAAAAATTGGGTCCATTAAATTAGGTGCAATTATATTGGGATAGAAATGAAACCGATTTAAAGCTTTCCATAAGCATTCAAAACCAAGCAAACCCATATAGCGACCATCCTTAAGTACAAATAAAAGGTAGATATATACCAAAGGATAGGTATTTACATTTACTAAATTAATGGCGTAATTTTAAACATTTTTCACCATTTATGTATGTAAATATGAAATTATATAGTGTTGTAGCGGTGCAAGAGTGACGAAAAAAAAAATAAAAAAAATTGGTTATGTAACCACGAAGGTTTTTAGCGGATATCATTTTTATGCATCCATGTGTAAAATATTTCAAATAGAAGGTACCTACCCCTTTGATGATGAACAGAATCGTTTTAACGTTGGCGTTGCTGCTATACCCTCCGGTCTAGAATTTACAAATTTTAAAACAAAAATCCTCAATCCCGTGGAGTGTAACTTTTGAGAGACACCAGAGCAAAAAAAAACTGAAATATTGCGAACAAATTTAGACGGAACGAATGCACGAAATACCTAGTCCAAAGTAGTTAATATACTTTTCTGCAAGTTGTCAGTGTTGGATTCTCCTGGGGGCAATTCCTGTATACGAAACGTCAAAACACTGAATATGAGTTATGTGTTTGAGAGTTGTTTCAGCAAGCGCTCTCTCTGGCGTAGATTTGTGACCACTTGAAGTGATGCGGAAATTCCACTTTTGAAGGCTGTCCGCATTTATCCTCTGGCAGTATAGTTATGGTAAAGAATTTGGGTTTCTGACAGTTGTTTGATTTGTTTTTGTTTTTTTTTTTTTTGTTTGGCCTCAGGACTCAGCTTTGTATGAGTGGGTAAAAATGTGTGGTCATTTAGCCTTTCCAACAAATTTTGAAAATTCTTATACCTATGAAGTGATTGTACTTAGTAAGATTTATGTACATCCTTAAAATGCAAACAAAAAATATGTGTTCACTGTTCATAATATGTGCTTTGATTGAAAGAGCGTAAATATTATTTGATGGTTATTCAGTTGTGTGTGCGATTGAAATGTAACCAGGGTTGTCAACCACCCCGGGCAAAATAATGCCTCACTCAATAAAAAAAAGGCTCACCTAATTTTTTTAATTAAACACAAATATATCTTATATAACAAAACAATCCTTTATTAAAAAAAAAAAAAAATTAAATAAATCACAATAAACATCTTATTAGGGAACGTTAATTAATTCAGGCATTTAAATTA
This sequence comes from Leucozona laternaria, assembly GCA_932273885.2. Lineage (NCBI taxonomy): Eukaryota > Metazoa > Arthropoda > Insecta > Diptera > Syrphidae > Leucozona > Leucozona laternaria. The sequence continues at coordinate 28,092,611 of OW026368.1, read as the reverse complement.
AAGGGTTTTCCAATAAGAGGTGTTATTTTGATATTCAAAGAAAAATGGTATTTTTTGAGATAAATGATCGGATGTTTATTTCATTATAAAGAGGAAGGAAGGCCGTTAATAATGACACACAACATCAGCCAAATGGCCGCCACGACCACGCTTACAGGACCATATCCTTTTCATGAAATTTTCCATAACCAAATCGCAAAGTGGCTGCCCTATGTCCTCGATAGCCTCACGAATTCCATCTTTGAGGTCTTGAATCGACGCTGGGCTGTTGGCATAGACCTTATCTTTCACGTGGCCAAGGAAGAAGTCGCAAGGTGTTAAATCACAAGATCTCGGTGGCCAATTGTGATCACCTCTTCGAGAGATAACACGGTTCCCGTAAAAGATCAATGGTTTCATTGCTTGTGTGGCACGTAGCGCCGTCTTGTTGAAAGTAAACGTTGTTCAGATCAATACCATCCAATTCCGGCCATAAAAAATCATTAATCATCTCTCGATAGCGCAATCCATTGACCGTAACTGTTGCTCCAGTCTCATTTTCGAAAAAGTAAGGTCCAATGACCCCGCCGGACCATATACCGCACCAAACAGTCACGCGTTGAGGATGGAGAGGCTTTTCAACAATAACTCTTGGGTTTTCCGAGCCCCAGATGCGACAGTTTTGCTTGTTGACGTAGCCTCCGAGGTGGAAATGGGCCTCATCAGTCAAGATGATTTTTCGATGAAATTCCGGATCATTTTCATGCATTTCAAGGACCCAATCAGCAAAGACACGACGTTGTTGATGATCAGCCGGCTTGAGTTCTTGTGTTAACTGAACTTTATAAGCCTTAAGACCCAAGTCTTTATGCAAAATACGGTGTAATGACATTTGTGGAATGCCTAATTCCACAGAACGACGAGGAATGGACAAACCTGGGTTTTCTTCAACACTTTGGGCTACCACAGCAATATTCTCAGTTGTTCTTGAGCAACGTGCACGGGTTTTAATCTTCACATCACTAACTTGTCCCAACAGCTCGAATTTGTTCACCAATTACTGTATTGCGGTCCGACAAGGTGCTTCACGACGACCCAAAAATGTTAGTTTTACGAACCGTCTCTGCCAAATTTTCATCATTTTTATAGTGAATTTTAATAATTTCAATGCGTTGTTGAAGCGTGTATCGTTCCATTTTTATTAATGGCGTAGTTTCTACTTGTCAAATGTGAAAAAATGACAGCTTCAAAAGTGACAGCTACCGAAATAGCGGGCTATTCAAAATAACACCTCTTATTGGAAAACCCTTTACAAAGGTACTTATGGAATACAAAATTTATATGCACATTTTTAATCGAGATCGCCGTGTTTCTTAAAATCATACATATTTTTTTCATAGAAAGATAAGTGGGTTTGCTTGAATTTCAGATCATAACAATTTTTATTTTTGAAAAGCGTCTTTGCGTGAAGAATTCTACTCAAAGTTTATATCTTAAGTCTATATCTCAGCTTTGTTTTATTTAAATTAATGCACGAAAATATCCCTTCAACCGCATCGCCGAGGGATGCGGCAAGCATAGAATATGGTTTACTACTTTTCCATCTACAGCCATCTCCTTTTTTTTATTATTCATTATCCTCGTCTTATAGACCACTTATAGACATCTTATAGAATATACTTTTTCCAATCAAAAAGCCTTCCTCCAAAACTGGGAAATATTTGTAAAGGTAACAAAATTTAAATTTCTCAAAGAAAAACACAAATAAATTAAAACAAAAAAATTAAGTTTATAGGAAATGAAATAATAAAAAGCCTTTTTGGGGAAAAACAAAGCCTCAAAGCATGAGGAAGAGAAATAATGCCTAAAAGGCATGAAAAAGCCTCTCTGAATAACTGAAGATGAAATCTGAGGATATTTTGGAGATAAAAGTTTTATACAAAAATCGTTTTTTTTTTTTTTATAAATATAAATTTATTTAAATAGTTTAAGGAAAAATCTAAGTCTGAATGGCTCGTGCTCTTTAAAATAAAATATATTTGGTGGCACAAAAGCTCTTGGAGAGAGAAACAGGTTATCCAGGTAACTGACGATTTAGGGCGGGACTAAGCGATTCCATTTATGTTTATACTCAAGTAATTTGTTAAGAAACATCGACATGCCTTATACTTTCGAATACAACACCCCTCTATTACGATTGTCAACTATCAAATGATGGTTGATAAATATTGAAACTTGGTACATTATAACTAAATTTATTAAAAAAAAAAGAACAACTATTCGGTAATAGCTATCAATTCGCGTGTAATTTACAACGCACTCTGCACTCAGTGATCAAAACTTTTATCAATAAGATTGCTCAATATTTATCAACTATCAATTGGTGATTGACAATTGTTAAATTGGTGGAGATCTTGAAGTGCTTACCCTTTATTTTTCAATCGAGAAAAATTAATCATAGTCCTGTGCGGTGACATTTTGAACGGCAAATTGCAGTTGATAACAAACAGTAATAAAAATATATATAGTTTTCGAGAATCACCTCTATTAAGACGGTTAAAGGGAGTTTTTTGAAAAAAAAAGATTCCAAGGTTTTAATTAAACTGACCATTAAGATGATGGAAAATAAAAAAAAAAAAAAAGCGGATTTCACCATACCGTTTGTTGGTCTCTGCCACTGCGTTATTTGAGTTCGAGCTTAAAAGGGTGGGCGAGGTTGGCAGAGATTTGGCACATACAGTTTCTATTATATGTGATTCCTAAGAGAAGAGATTAGATTTTTTTGTCATCAAATTCGATCAAACATTGTGAAGGTTATCCTATACCTACACATATTTTCCTCAAATGAATGAAAAATTCATTCATACTTCGATTGTGAAAGAAATGTCGTTCTTACTAATATGATGAACAATTTAGAACTTCCTACAATGTTTGATCGATTTAGATGAAATTTACATATTAGGTATTATTAATAACTTGAAACAAACTAAATTTTATCTCATAAAATTGTCTTCTCCAGTCATACACTTTGACATTTTGTTGAACAAAATCATTATTGTCACTCGAACATAAACAAGAAATGACAAAAAAATATCTTTTAAAGAACAACAAAACTCAATTAGCATAATTAAATTCTCTCAGCTAAAAAAAATAAAAAAAAAAATATGTCGAACCAACGTCGCAATGTGTTGCTACTAAAAATATAAAATAAAAAAATAAAAAAAAAAAACAAAAACATTATGTTTCTTCAATAATACCATAAACACCAAAACATTCTTTCCTCCGTCATAGTGAAGCATGAAAGCCGCCTCCGACGCCTCCGCCTCCACTGCCTTCACTCTGCCTCCACTGCCACCACTGCCTCCACTGCCTCCACCGCTGCGAAGCCACAGGCAGCAAACATTGGAACTCCTTATCATGTCTTGTATTTTGTTTCTCCTTCAATTGCTCAAAATTCTGCGAAATATCTTCCATCAGCAGGGTCGAATCGAATTTTGTCATCCATAACGAACATAAAGGCACCAACACATAGACAAATCCACAAGAAAACAAAGGATGGTATAAGAAACTCTTTGGTTTGTTAAAATTTGCTTCAAATGCGTGTCTAGGAAATCAAATCCCTTTGAATGTTTTGAATTGGCCCAACATTTTTCCACAAAAAATATCCTTTTAACCACGAAATACATCAAGGAGGAAAAAAAAAAAAAACACCATCAAGCATAAAAACTACCTTACATACATTATCCTTCTAACATATTGAGAAACATTTTCATCAGTTTTTTTATATATTCGAGCAATCTGATGCGAAAAGGTGGAAACAAATTTTTCCAGCACGTCGTCGTTATTCGCTTATGGAAATTTTTAACATGAGAATCAAAATATTCCTTTCGTACGGACTTGTACCTACATCTTATCCTTCCATAACTCATCGCCATCATCACCATCTCGTCCCGGAATTGCTTTTCGACAATTTTTTTTTTTTTCTTCTTTTCCATAAGTCGACTTATACTCATGCCCACAACCGATGGGAAAATTCGTTTTCCAAGCCAATTGATTGGGGGAAATATCGAAAAGGGCCTGCAAGACACCCTTCTATAACTTCGTTGGATAGGAAAAAAAAAATAAACGAACATTTTAGGTACAAGGATTACAACACACAGCGTGCTTTTTAAAGTGCTGTTCATGGATATTTTGGGATGTGGGATGTGGAATGTGGCAGTGGCATGTGGTTCTATACCATCATCAGCAAGTGGCCATGATGAGAGGACGATACTTTCTTTACTTGATGGAACCGATGGGAATTATTTGCACACAATTCGCTTCTATACACATATTTTGAATTTATAGGAAATTATATAAATTTTGAAATATATATGTATGTATATAGGGAACCCCACACATGCTAAACCCGATGACGATGTGGATAAAATGTTGGGTACGAAATAGGCCAAACGGTAAGTTGTTTGGATATATGAAACAGACAGTAATGTGTATTTTAAGTTCATTTAAAATATATAATAGAGATTTGTCGTAGTACTAATCATAAATACAATAAAAAATCAACTTCAGAGAATAAAATGTACCAGCACTATATATAGATGGGTTTTGTTTATTTACCGACAAAAAACTTGCAAAATAAACGAATACCTTTTACCCCACAAAATTTTGCATCCCAGGAAATTAGACTTTCACTTCGAAAAACTCAAACAGCGCTGATTTAAGTTTGAGAGCTTTATTTGTATATATTAACCCCTTTTTCTCAAAAATACTCTTATTTGGAAACAGGGCTTCTAAAGAGCAGAATTTGTATGAACAGCTCGAAAAAAATCAGTTTTTTTTTTTTTTTAAATGCTTGGACAAAAATGTTAGCTTATTTTTTACACAAAAAATATTTCAAAATTATTTTTCGCAATACCAATAGATTTTGATAAAATCTGTAATGGTTGAAGTTTTTCAAGGTCATCAGCGATTTTAAGGACCACATTTGAATAAGTGACTCCATACAAGGTCAACTAATCTCAGTAATTGGTCAGCCAGGTTTTTTTTCAATGAATTTTTGAAGATAATTGGACAGTGTTTATTTGCTGTGCGATCGTATGTATTTCATTATTAAATCTCCTAATCTTTATGCCTAAAACATTATCAAAAAATGGAAAATATCTATAAATATAACAATGTTATTATTATTGTTTGCATATAGAAAAGGCACTTTTGGCCCTCCCTGTATTATTAATATAAACGCCTTTAAAGTTTAAACCTCTTTTATAGCCCTTAAGACTTAAGCTCTTGGTCGAAATTTGTTTTTTTTTTTTTTAACTTGCGTCACATGCGAACCATACATGCAGAAATAAATTTAAATAGGCTTGACAAATAATGCTAATTTGTAGTAAGAAATTGTAGTACAAAATGTAGTGAATATTTTTTTTAGAAAACTTTAACTAAAATGTGATACTTAACAGTTTTTTTTGATTTTCGATTTCCTCAAAAACTGTTTGAATGATTTTTGATAATTTTTGTATTTAGAATGTTTTTAGTCTTAATAGCAAATATTGTTTACCAGGATTTTTAAAACAATTTTTGAGATTTTTAAGTTAAGTTTGAATTGTCTTCTTTTTTTTGGAAAAGTCAAAATTTCGAAATCACCTTGGTGGTTTCTATCTAGAATATTATTTGTAAAGGGTATTTTTTTTAGACGTGTGGTTTTCAATCTGGCGATACTTTTTTTGGAGTTGGTCTTTTTGACAGCTGTCACTTGATTTATGCTCAATTTGGTTTGCCATTTTATAATAAATAGACTTATTTCTGAACAATGTTTGCAAATCGTGCAAATTTATTACCAACATAATGGTTCGGTTTGCGATACGCATTGCGCGCTGCGTCCAATATTCGGTCGACATAATCGCAAAATCGCATAAATTCCAGCAACCATGGATCGGTTGAACACCACGTTTACTCTAGTGAATAATGCACCACCTCTGAGATGCCGTACAGTGCGCACCGAAGACGCTATTGCTGCTGTGGAGCAGAGTATCGAAGAAGACCCGAATGAGTCCATCCGCCATCCCGCGCAACAATTGGAGCTGTCGAAAATGGGGCCTCTCGGCTGATATTTATTCGAGCCAGCCGCGGTGGCCACTTACCCGAATTCATTTTTAAAACATAATGGCAAAGCCTAATCTTTATAATAAAGCTAAATTCTTGGCTATAACAATACATTATATGCGTTTAATTTCTTCTTGAAAACCACACGTCTAAAAAAAACACCATTTAGATTCAAAATTAAAGGTACCTTACATTTAACTGCTAAGAAAAACTTATTTTTTGCGAAATCTAATTGAATAGGTATATTAAATACAAACACTATTTTGAAAGAGTTAATTATACAAAAACCCGTTATCTCTGACATTTCACATTTAAGGCTCTCCCAAACCAACGCGAAACATTCGGCGCGACAACGAAACTTCCGCCTGTCTTATTTTATTTACATTAATGGGAGCACCCACATATCGTCGTCGCATATTCGCGCGAATGTTTCGCGTTGGTTTGGGGTAGCCTTTATTTTAAATATAATTTTAATTTTAAGGAAAGCTCTTAAAATAAAAAGCGAATGCTAATCTGTAGAGGGCACATTATACATAATCTTCAAATTTAAGAGTAATTTAGACCTTTCTTTGGAGTGCAATATCTTCTGAGCTATAGCTCGTACGAAAAAGTTTATTTTGAGCTATTTTTTAAAATAACATCATAGTCTACGTAGCGAGTCATCAATATTTTACAAAAAAAAAACTCATTTATTATGAGCTAATTTAAAAAAAAAAAATGTTTTTATTTTTTTCTAAAAAAAGTCCTTTTGTAGACAATGCACAAATATAGAAATTCATAGAAAACGACTATTCGATAGCAAGCACCGTTTAAGAGAAATTTGAATTTGAAAAAAACATACATTATTTGCGACATCTAACCTAGAATAACTTTTTTTTGCAGATGTGGGATTGGTGGAGACTTTTTACACATCGTTTTATTTAAAATGATTCAAAAGTCTCCACCAATTCTCAGCTCTAAGCTTATTTTGTCTGCATTATTAGAGCAAGTTCGTGTGACCCAGTCATCCATTTATTTTACGAAATGCTTAAGACATCAAAATGAAACACCCCACCAACATTTAACTTTCTCTCAAGTTTTTCGAAAGTTGTGTCTTCTTTTTGTCAAATTTTCTTAGCGCTATTTGGGTTGGGAAGTAGGTACTGAATAATTGTTTTTGATAGTGTGCAGCAGACACGCATGACGCATGTTATAAATTAACAACATTTCTCGGTATCCAGCCGGTTTTACGTTTTATACCGCGCCTTCAGCAATGTCTGCGCTTTTAATTTCATTAAATGACCTTCGTACACAACTGTTTTGTAACTCTCAGATAAAGTTCAAGTTTAAAGACATTTTTTAAAAATCTATTAAACATTGTTCTTCTTTAAGTTTCAATATCATTTTTGTGTAGGTTTTAAAATTGGTAAGATTATGTATTAAAGAATAATTTATATGAACGAGTACGTACAGAACATCAGATATAAATACAAGAAGTTGCATTTTCAATTGAAAATCCTGTTACAGAGTATATTTTATATGGACAGATCATTTCTGGTTCCCTTATTCCTTCTGGTTGATTTATTATACCTGAAATAAATCTCATGGTAACTATCCAACCATTAACTTAATTTATAAATGAATTTTTGTCGAATAATGAAATTAAAAAAAAAAAAAAAAAAATTTTTGTTAACTGAAAATTTACGATTTCAAAGAGCCAAAGTCCACATGCTGTGCCACAACGTTTACTAAACGAGATATCTATAAAGTTTTCCTCTCGAAAAAAAAAAAAAATTCATCCAGAACGCCGAGACAAAGGCAATGTATCTCATCTCGGAACAAAAGGACGATTCTTGCTAATCCAACCCGTTTTTTTGAAACAAAGGGTGACACTGAGATTAGCCAGAGTTTGCCCTACCATTGTGTGATGGCGAATGGATGTATGAATGTACAATATAATATAATGTTTTATGTCCTTTTGTGATATTAAATGTCCTTCATAAAGGAAGCCTCATCCTCGCGCTCGCTCGTTCGTTTTCTGTGCTTAGTGCCATTATTCAGCAAAAGTTTTTTTTTTTGTTTTAAATTCCTGTCGACTATATTGTATATGTTGGTAGGTGTATAGAGATGTATGTCTTTTTTTTTTGGTATGCTGTGCGTTCAACCTCGATGCTGTGGCAACGATAATGAAGTGACCAACCAACCATACCCCACTTCACATCACTGAAAGAGAGAAAGAGTCGTTGTAATAAATTTTCAACGAGCGGAAACAGATTTCCGCAACGAATTCAGAATAACAATTGAAATTGTCCTGCACGCCGCATGGCTTTATGTAAAACTTGCTACACACTCAAACACACACCTAGGTCAAAATCGGTTGAGCAGTTAGCAAGAGCGTCACACCTTGAACGACCAGTTTTATTTAATTTTCATGCAAATTACCCGCGCATACATTCCAGATGCCCACGAAACCCACGCTAGCTACTTTTCTGTATGAATGTGTCGAGCTGGCCCGCAGTGTTGTGTTCAGCCTCCGCTTGGTGAACATAATGCAAATATGTATTGTATATGGAGGACTCAAACCAACTAGATTTGAAAGGTTCTCAATGGCACCCGGGAAGTCGCTGTACAGGTACCTATAGTAAATTTCAAATTACGCGGTCACAGTTACAGTTGCAGTTTCACTGTATGGTGATGGTGATTTATTCTTGTATTTTATTTTTTACTATAAAATATTTACAGCAGTGAAATTTAAGATCAGGAGGAAAATTTGTCAGGAATTGAACTGCAAATTTTGGGCAGTTTAGAGAGAAATTAAAACTAAATTGGCTGCATTAATTTCATTTAATGGATGCGCTGATGAATTTTATTCCGACGGAACATAATATTGTCATCTGAATTAATTAATTAAATCAATGTTAAAATAGTCGTAGGAGTATTTTGTATGTTACATGCTCAAATGTGAACCTACGTTGTGATAATATAATGATTTAAGTTTAAATATAAAAAGGATGCTTTCATGAATTCTATTACAGCTTTGAAATTGCTACTGGAAAAATGTATTTATGTAACTGAACCAGCTAGTGATTTGTTATGCCTGAAAAATAAATTAAATTAATTTGGTGCCGGAACAGCTCATGAAGAACCAAGGTCTATTGACTTAAAACTCTCAACAATTCTTGGCATGGAGGGGCCTACAAATTATTGCTGAATCCGAACGGTTCAGGGAGGTAGTTTTTTTAATTACAAGAGATACCTACTTTCGCTTAATTTGTCAATTCTTCGCCAGAAGCAGTACCTACCCGTGACAGTTCTACGCACTCACCACTACGCCACGGGCTACTAGCAAAATGTAAAAGGTGTTTTTTTTAGACGTGTGGTTTTCAAGAAGACACAAAACGCATATAGTTTAATGTTATGGCCAAGAATTTAGCATTTGGGGCCATATGTCAGCAATAACGAGCCGAATATTCTCTTTCAAGGCGTCAATCGTCTCGGGCTTATCTGCGTAGACAAGCGACTTCACATAACCCCACAAAAAATAGTCCAGCGGTGTTAAATCCCACCATCTTGGAGGCCACGCCACAGGCCCACGACTTGAGATAATGCGCTGACCAAAAGTTTCCTTCAATAAATTAATTGTTTCGTTGGCTGTATGGCATGTAGAGCCGTTGGAACCAAAGATCGTCCACATCAACATACTCCAATTCAGGCACGAAAACGTCATTAATCATGGCTCTATAGCGTTCCCCATTGACGGTAACATTATGGCCGGCTTCATTTTTGAAGAAATATGGACAAATGATTCCCTCTGCCCATAGAGCACACCAAACAGTGACTTTTTGAGGATGAAACGGCGTCTCAACAACGGCTTCTGGATTATGATCACTCAAAATATGACAATTTTGCTTATTAACGTACCCATCCAACCATCTTATGAAAATTTGGATCAACTTCAATCTTGTTTTGGGCCGATTTTTTTACAATGTTTAATCCTTGTTCAGGAGTAAATCTATTCGTTATGAAATAGCAAACCAAACTGAGCATAAATCAAATGACAGCTGTCAAAAAGACCAACTTTGGAAAAAGTATTACCAGATTGAAAACCACACGTCTAAAAAAAAAACACCCGATACATGCTTCAAGGTGCCTGGCTACTTAAGAGTTAATTCGCGAGTATACGTTCGAGAGTATTACATGATCATTTAAATATGGCAAGTTCGCCAAATAAATATGTCTCAAAAGTGTCATACAAGTGTAATAGTCAAATTCGTATTACAAATATACATGCAAATTTTTGAAAAATTATTCACCTGGGATCTAATATGGATCCCATTAATATGGTAACTCTTGTATAGGTATATTAACGTATTAAATCACTTTCTCCAAAAACGGAAATTAAACAAAAAATTACTTTGACCTAATTAATCACCGAAGCAAGTTCGAATTTAGCCTAAAATTCACTTAAAATTCTTTGGTTTTTTTTTTTTTTTTGCTTTTGCACAACTCACTTCCTTTTATACATACATTTCGTACAGTCATTGTTCAGTGACCCATTCATTAATGTTTTTGCACTCTTATGCTCCTGACTCCTGAGTCTGTTATAGCATTTTTAAAATGAAAAAAAATTAAAATCATTCGCAAAAACAGTCTGCATAGTTTCGAAACAAATAAAAAACCACAAGACCAAAAGTTATTTAAACTTCAAACAACCACCATTATATTGTACCATTGAGTTGGCAAGAGTCCTGAAAAGAAGAAACAAGTAGGTATATATTGTTAGGGTGATTGCTACGATTTGGTTTTTTTTTTTTTAATTTAAGGAATAAAGACTAATTTGTCCCTATTAAACTCATCATTAAGGCTAGACAGAGTGAAAAAAAAATTCATTAATTTGTTGCGAGTACCTAAACAAATACATAAGTGTGGCATCAGGATAACTTTATTCAAAACAAAATAATTTTTGGTTTTTGAAATATACACCATTAAAATCTGTCTTTATAAAAAATAACCCTCAAAGTTCGTTCGCGGTCACATAATTTTATAATAAAATGATAAATTATAAGTTTAATCTTAAATGAATTGTCTGAGAGTGGTCTGAAACATTACATTTGCGAAGAATGGATGTTTTTATTTGTGATCCAGTGTCTTTGTGTGCTATTTTTTTTCTTATTTTTTATCAAATCATTTTAGTATTTAATTTAATCAGTAAGAGCCTTTTTCTTCTGTTATAAAATACAGTGAATTGAATCACACTCAGTTAAATCGAAAGGGTATACTTTAAGGAGCCATGATTAAGCGTTCTTTCATAATACGGAAGACGAGGATTCAAATTTTAAGGATTCTTTAATGTGATAAAAAGAGCACAGAGTACATATTCAATATGAAAGTGCCTTACATATCAATATCAACATCAATATCAATATCAATATCAATATCAATATCAATATCAATATCAATATCAATATCAATATCAATATCAATATCAATATCAATATCAATATCAATATCAATATCAATATCAATATCAATATCAATAGCAATACGGAAGAGCAGAATTCAACGCGTACTGCTTGATAACAAGGTTTCTAGAACAAAGCCGGAACCACACTTCTCTTGTGTGGTGAGTTGGGGAGTAGTGTGTCGCTTTCATTCCAATGTATTTCAAGCATTTCGACACAACACATCACACTATACAAATATGGCTCTACGCATATGAAATACATTAGAACGATAGCTGCACATCACACATGACTCCACAACACACCACGCATCAATAACAACATATCTAGTTCCGGCTTAAGGCGTTCCACAAGGGACTCATCTTGGTCCTTTACTTATTTTATTATAATAAACACTTCTGATGAACAGGATTTAAAATTCTAACCCACTTGATGTTTGGATGAATATCAAACTAAATTTCCAGCTTCACATAAATGGCATTTTTTTAAAAATCTGAATACACAACATTTTTTCTCAGGACTTGATCTTTATACAGGGTGATTAGTAATTAATGAAGAATATCTACTTTTTGAAATAATTCTTCGACATGTTCTATAAAAAAATTGTTTTGAGATGGATGGTCTATTTCCACCCGTTTATAAGGAAGGGTCAATTTTCTAAAACATTTATTTGAAATGATAAGATTAATATTAAAAAACAACGGCAACACTCACAACTTTAAAGCCGGAATTCATTGAATAGTTTAAAAAAAAAAATATATTTCAAAACTAAAAATTTTGAAGAAAAAAAGTTGAACAAAAATGTTTAAATATTCGGATTTTTGTCAATAGTTATTATAACTAAGTTCAATCGAAATACAAATCTTGTTAACAATTTTTCCGATCAAAACATTCTATAGAAGTCTGACAACGTGCGTTAGCTAAAGGTCACAATATTAGTAATACAAATTCCGGACAACATTGCTTACGCAATTTACGAGTTGTCTAATTTATTGGGTTTGACCGAATTACACTTTTTTGAAGGTTTTTGATGACCGAACTCAAATTCGATTTCTTTTAGCATATTATTGATGAGCCCGCATCACCTTGAGTAAAATGCAGGTAGCTACTTCACAAGATTGTAATGTATCAGAGTAGACAGAAGAAATCTATAGACAGCTTATAAAATACAAAATAAATTTGGGCTCGTGACATATCGTGGTGAGCCACGCCCTAGTGGCCGAGTTCAACGCACATCTGAATATTCAGAATTCTGAATTTTTTGAAGCTCTTGATTGGCCAGCTGTCAGAAGTCATCTGAATTTTCAGAACTTTTTCTGACAGCTGGCCAATCAAGAGCTTCAAAAATTCAGAATTCTGAATATTCAGATGTGCGTTGAACTCGGCCAGTGACTTACAACTGTCAAACAGTCATGTGTGTGTGTTGTTTGTGTGCAGGAATACAATTTTCTGCCAAATGCCAAATCCGAACGGCAAAATTGGGAGATAGTTCTTCATGAAAAGATATACCCTTGAAGAATTTGCTACTCTTGCTCGCAAGAGACAGTAGCGCAGTAGCCGTTTTTTTTTTTATTAAGGTGGAAGAGGCTGGGAATGGAACCCAGACCTTTAATATTACAGTCCTTTTTTTTTTGTTAAGACGTTCCCATGGTATTAACTTTTGATAATTATCTTTCGAAAAGGTTAAAAATAAATAAAAATGAATTTTTAATGATTAACGGCAATATTCGCGTTGACATACAAAAAATTACCAAACAAAAAGTCAACTTTTAAATATTGATGCCTGATATCTACCTTTTACCCTGTACCTGGCTTAACTTTGCAAAGGTGAGTGATAAAACTTTGTAAGAATTCCTTATTCATTTTATTATTGTTGCAAAAAATGTTTCTTCGAGAAGATGTTGGGAATCATTTCAGCCAACTTCAATTTAATTTAAGGGCTTTAGTTTTCAAATCACTTCTACCGCTAACGGTGGTGTTGCTCAAGCAACTCTGGAAGTCATTGGCAGCAATACTTGAATTAATTTTGCTGTTCATCAGAGCCTGGTTGACACAAATTTTTGCTTGGACCTCAGCTGTATATTCAACGTCATTTATTGAACTGGCTGCAAGTTGTGATAGGCTAGATATTTTATTGAGAGTGGTCATACATTTGTCAAACTGGAAGATTGTATATAATAGAAGAATATAAATAAAATAAAATTCATAGATTCATTATAACTTACCGTATCGAGATAACAAGCCAAAATGTCAATGTTTGTGGTTTTAGCTGAGCAATTTGCTAGCAACTGTTGGACGTTTTTTGACAACGCATTAACTTCGGCAACGGTCTTGTTCAGTACCTTAACATCAAATTCTATTAAAGCGGCATCAGCAGACTTGTAACAGCCTTGAGTTTGATTTACAGTTTGGTTGTTAATTTTGGTAACATCATTGCTAAATTTGGTAGTGCACGCATCTTGAGAGTTGTTCAAAACTACTGAAGGTTTGACGACTGCGGCGGCGGCAGCTCTTTGAAACTGCGATAGTAGAACTGGAAGCATAACATTTTCCTCTTCAACGTTAACATCGGTGAATGAGGGTATAGCATAAACCTTTTAGGGTTAAGAAAAATCGTAAACAAGTAGGGTTTTAAAAATTTAAACAAGTTCAACTTACGGCTAAAACACAAAGTGTCATAACAAAAACCCGTCCAATCAGCTCCATGGTATAATGTTTCCAATTTGTGTTCAGTGACTAATTTATAAAGAAACAACTTCTGAATCTTATAGTAAGACTGACCGAATTTAGGGTTCTAGGAGGCTTTTTTATACCCAAAATGCACGGCAACAGCTGCAAATAGGTAGGTATATGTTTTATCACTGGTTATCATTTCTATTTGAATTATTTTTATCAAGAATCAACTTTACCGCTGGCTTGTGATAAGAAAACAATTCTGGATTAATCATTTTTCAAATTAATCCAAATTGTATGAAATCTCATCTTATCTTTTTGTAGAAAAATCAATCAGACCATTGATGAAGTCGTCAACAAAAATGACTTTGAAGGTTTTTGTTTTTTTATAATACAAATTCTATATACATATGTATGATGTATGTATACTTTACCTACTACTGAAATAAATTACCCCAGTGTAGAATACTTAACACTACTTAATTGGATTTGTTGATATTATTGATTCATAATGGCTTTCTGGTGATCTAGTCCGATAAAGTTCACACTAGACATTCGTCTTGGAATCTATGTAAGATTAAGTGGACTTAACTGAAATTGGCACTCACTAGTTAGTTTATGAGTCCAAAATTGTATCAATATAGCGCCTTAGAGGTTTCTTCGGACTGGTTTTATAGTTTCAATTCTGTATTTTATGCATTTTTGAAAATAAAGGAGTTGTTAAACACAAAAAAAGATTCCTGAAAAATTAGATGGCGCCCAACGCAAGCAAAAGAAAAATAGATTTGCAGGGTTCAAAATTTTATTTTATAATGAATCCGCTTGGATTACTTGGCTGTTATAGATTTATGACCCTTGTGTGTGTAGTGTGTGTGACAAAGAAAACATTCACACATTTCTGCACGGTACGAGTACAAAATGAATTGTTTGATCACTCATTCACATGTTTTGATTTATAAAAAAGTGGAAAATTACTACTGTTAGATTTCCCGTTGTGTATAGTAGCCGGTGGCGTAATGGTGTGTGCGTTAGGATGTCATGCCGGAGGTCTTATGGGTTCGATTCTTCATCTTCCTAAAAAAAATCGGCTACTTCATTCGATTCAGCAGAAAATAGTAGGTCCCCTCCTTTCCATCAGCAAACAAACAACACGCACACAGATATGGTTAAGAGCTGTAAGTCAATAGGCCCTGGCTCTGCACGAGCTATATCGAGCCATTAAATGTATTTTGAAAAAGATGGATAGGTACACCATTCGCATAAAAATCGTTTCGCGAAAACAATTTGAATACAAATGAATTTGCAGTTCAGCGAAACGATGAAATGTATCACTATTTGAAAAGAGCGTTACCAAAAATAAGGTAAGTAGATACGTAAATTTGTGTATTTTTTCGGTCAATCTCGTAGAATTACAAACATTTTTAAAATAGGTCAGTTTCACTTGAAGTATTTAAATTGACAAAAAATAATTCTTAAAAAATTGATTAATTTTATGAAAGATCGTGTTGAATTAAATTAAATAAACAACTCTTCAATCACATCGTGGAAGTGACATTAATTTAACATACCTACCTACAAAATTGAATTTCCAATATAAATCCCACATTGTAGCTCAAATAACTGCAATTCTACCCATTTTTTGCCGACCCAATCGATTAAAACGTGAGATGAAAAAAAAAAAATAATAAAAAATAAAAAGTCAGAAGAGACGACGACGATGTGTCCGGAGGACAATGTAATTGAACTTTATGTGGTTTCCTTTCGTAAAGACCAACAAGTTTTCCCTTCCATGCAAGGTATGTTAGGTATAAAGGTACCTGTACCTGTACCTATACCTATACCTATATAAAAGATATTTTTTCATTAAATTGGCGCCAAGCCGCCACCTCGCCACTGGACTTTTATACGACGACGATGACGCTGACGATGGATGCCGCAAATGCAAATCCGCTCTGTCCAATCGGAATTAACACCAGGCCCTGGGTATGGAATTCATTTACTTATTATTGGAAACGGGAAGGAAACGAAGATAATGGAATAACAACTATATGGAAAATTTTAACTAATGGTAATAGTCCTTCAATAAACCTATTAAGTCAATACAAATTCAAGTCGACAAGTAAAATCGAAAATATAACAAGAGAACATTGAATTCAATCCAGTCGATTAGAAGGGATAATTTTTTAACGATGCGGTAGTAATGGAAAAAAAAAGTAAAAAAAAAAACAGACTATTTACGTTTAAAGCCAATGGCTTCTGTTATATCTTAGCACTCCATAAGTAAGTGAAATATTCGTAAACAAAATTATGTATGCTAACTTAAAGGTCAGTAATTGGTCAAAAAAAAAGTGATCTATACTCTGTTCAACAAAAATTGTCATTACAGGGAAGATGGGACGTTTGCCTCTCAGTCTGGTTACATTGGCTTGCATAAACGTGTCCCTCTTTAAAGCTCTCACAGGGTTTCCGTATTTTAAATTATAAATAATACTACACCATTAAAATACTAAACTTCATAAATTTGTTCTCAAAAGCTTCAAATCCCAAAAGTTTCTTAATTAAATCCACAGAAAAAGCTCTTGAATTAGCTTACAATTGAGAAAGGTAACTCTATTTGGCTGTGCACAAACATCGTAGATGACGACGACGAGGGCACGATCGTTCATCATCTTCATCGAATTAACATCAGTATATACTTCAGTGGGATACAACGGTCATGGTTGAGTGTACGACTTTTTGCGACGAAATAAAGGTTGTTTTTTTTAGACGTGTGGTTTTCAAGAAGAAGTAAAACGCATATTATTTCATGTTATGGCCAACAATTAAGCTTGGTTATAAAGATAAGGGTTTGCCATTATATTTTAAAAATGATTTCGGGCAAGTGGCCACCGCGGCTGGCTCGAATAAATTCCAGCCGAGAGACCCAATTTTCGACCACTTTTTGCAGCAATTGGGGCCGTATGTTAGCAATAACGCGCCGAATATTCTCTTCCAAGGCGTCAAACGTCTCGGGCTTATCTGCGTAGACAAGCGATTTCACATAACCCCACAAAAAATAGATACTCTAGCTGTGTTAAATCGCACGATCTTGGAGGCCACGCCACAGGCCCTTGACTTGATATAATGCGCTCACCAAAAGTTTCCTTCAATAAATTGATTGTTTCGTTTGCTGTATGGCATGTAGCGCCGGCCGTCTTTTTGGAACCAAAGGTCGTCCTGATAAGATTTTCTTAATGAAAGTCCGTTTTAATGAAACGAAATAAATAAATTAATAAGGAAACAACCTTATTGTTAAGCCCTTTATTTTATAATGAAAATATTAAATTTTCTAATTGATTAATTGATATTAAAAACTACTTATATAAATAATTATTATTTCAAAATAATTAAGTGTTTAGTTTTGTTCAGTGTTTTATCTTGTTTCAACACTTCCTCCATAAACACTAAACAAAATAAATTGAATTGATTATGATTATTGGTCGATACCTATTTTCTTCCTTAACATCTGATATCGAACTCGTTCAAGAGGTTTTGTCAGCAAATCTGCTAACTGTTCAGTTCCAGGAATATGTTCCAATCTTAAGTTTCCTTCAAGGAAAAGCTCCCGAACATACAAATGACGAACTTCAATATGCTTCGTTCTTTTATGAAATTCTGGGTTCTTTCCTAATTTCACAGCACTTGCACTGTCGACATATAATATAGGT
This sequence comes from Leucozona laternaria, assembly GCA_932273885.2. Lineage (NCBI taxonomy): Eukaryota > Metazoa > Arthropoda > Insecta > Diptera > Syrphidae > Leucozona > Leucozona laternaria. Next base: position 28,074,709 of record OW026368.1, on the reverse strand, counting down.
GCCAGTTCTTTCTGTCCTGTTAATTCTTGCAAAAGACGTTTGAGCCACATTGCTTCCTTAGCGCCTTCACTTGCTGCCATAATTTCAGCTTCTGTCGTTGATAATGCTACGGTGCGTTGAAGTTGACTCGTCCATGACACAGGACCTTCAGCAAATACTGAAATTACTCCTGTAGTTGATCGCCTGGTTTTAAGATCACCAGCATAGTCGGCATCACTAAAAATTGCCAGTTGTTGTTTGCTCTTCCCTTGGTATCTTATGGCTGCTTTACTGGTACCACGAAGATAGCGAAAAATACGCTTAACGCTATTCCAATCTTCCTTGGTAGGATTTTCCATCCTTCTTGCTGCAAAGCTTACTGCAAAGGCGATGTCAGGTCGTGTTGCTGTTGCCAAATACATTAAACTTCCAACAGCTTCACGGTACGGAACTTGTTCTTTAACGTCTTCAAATTTTGAATTTTCTTCCTCCCGACTAATTGGAGTCATTACAGGATTACACTCTGCCATATTGAAACGATCCAAAATTCTTTTTGTATAATTTTCTTGGCTAACTTTGATTGATCCATCATTTTCAATTTGTATCTTCATGCCAAGAAAATTGTCAAGAGATCCTATTGTTATTTTAAATTCATTTTTGAGCGCATGCATAAAATTTTGAATTTCCGCTGTGTTATTTCCAAGAACCAGTCCATCGTCGACGTAAATCGCTACATAGAGAACATTTTCATTATTATTGCGATAAAATAGACATGGATCAGCTGTGCTATTTTCTAGTCCTGCTTTCTTCATAAAGGCCAAGAAACGTTTATGCCAACATCGGGGAGCTTGTTTAAGTCCATATAAGCTTCCTTTCAGTCGACATACTCGTCCAGTTCCATCTTGAAATCCTTCAGGCTGCTCTAGGTAAACTTTCTCTTCAAGAGTACCATATAAAAATGCTGTTTTCACATCAAATTGCTCTATTTTCAATCTCTTAGTTGCAGCTAAGGCTAACAGCATGCGAACTGTATCATAACGGGCTACAGGGCTAAAAGTCTCATCGTAATCAATACCTTTTTGTTGAACATACCCTTTTGCAACTAGCCGCGCTTTGTATCGCCGATTCTCACCTGCATTCTTTACTCGGAAGACCCACCGGTTTTGAACTACTTTCAAATTCTCTGGTCTTCTCACAAGCTCCCAAGTTTGATTTTCTTTAAGAGATGCTAACTCATCTTTCATTGCTGAGAGCCAATGCGCACTATCTGCTGACTTTAATGCTTCAGAATATGACCTTGGTTCTAAGCTTGACTCACCTTCCTCTGCGAACATCAAAAACTCTCCTCCTGTCATCCAACTTGGCTTCTTTCTTTGCCTTGTGTTAATTTTATCTATATTTTCCCCAGAGTCTTCAACATCATTTTCTTCATTCTGAATTCCGAACTCACCACTTGATCTTGTATTTCCTTCAGAACCAGTAGTTTCTTCCGTATAGGCGTTAGTTTCTTGATTGGTGATTAAAATTTCAACTCTATCTTTTTCTTTCTGTGATTCTTTTTTATCAATTATTTCTTCTTGGAGGGTAACTTCAGGTTTCGCATTGCAGACTACTTCTGGCTTGAAAATCACATCATGACTGCAGACAATTTTCTTGAGCTTTGGAATCCATACTCGATAACCGTCTTTTTCATTCACGTACCCGACCATTCTTCCGTACATTGCCTTTTCATCAAACTTCTTACGAAGTTCCTTCGGTATGTGTACATAACATCCAGTACCAAAGATGCGTAAATGGTTTAGAGTTCCCAATTGTTTCCCATACCATAATTCATTTGGAACCTGATTTTCCACTGTTGTAGGACCTGTGCGATTCAAGACATATGCTGCTGTACTACATGCCTCAGCCCACAAACATTTCGGCAATTTACTTGAAACTCTCATACTTCTAGCTGCCTCCACAATTGTTCGGTTTTCTCGTTCTGCAGCTCCATTCTGTTGTGGTGTATAAGGAGGCCCAATACATTGCTCTATTCCAAATTTTGACAAAACTCGGGTAACTTCCTTATTGTCAAACTCTCTACCACCATCGCATCTCAACTTTTTTACAATGTGGCCTATCGTTCTAGCTTCGTTCAAAAAAGTTTCAAGAGCATGACATACCTCGCTCTTGTGCTTCAAAAAAAAGAGCCTACGGAACTTGCTGAAGTCATCTTTGAAACAGACATAATATCGGGATCCTCCAACTGATGTTGTTTCAACCGGTCCAAGAACATCTGCGTGGATAACCTCACCAACTTTGACTGGTCGATCACTTCTTGGCTTGAAGGAAAGTCGGTGCATTTTACCAGCAGCACATCCGTCACAGAATTCGTCTTCACTCTTAGAAACATTGATATTCATCTTACTAAGAACTTTCTTGACATGACGCTTGTTCTGGAGAGCAAATCTTTCGTGGTATAGTTGCAGACTTTTCGATACGTTTGATACCAATACTTGCACGGGCTCTCTTGGTTTCACAACTCGTAATTTTAAAACATACAGCTCATTTTGGAGACACCCCTTAACTACTACATCACCATTACGACTATTTTTAATAGTAACAGTTTTGTCATCCATCGTTGTTGTAAACCCATTTCGAGCTGCAGCCTTCACTGAGAATAGTTGTGCGCTTGCATCAGGGACGTACCAAACTTCCTTCAAACTTGCATCTTCCCACACTCCTTCAATGTTCACCTGAATTTTAATGCTGCCTTGACCATATGCCTTCATTGTGACATGCTGCTTTCCTAGACAAATTACTTCGGGTACATCAAATCGCGTGTAAGTTTCGAATTGCGATTTGTTCGGTGTAACATGTCTTGAAGCTCCACTATCACAATACCATTGATCCTGTCTGAGTAAATTTTCAATTGTTGCATTCAAGGAAAATGCTATTAAAGCATTGTATTTTTGATTCTTCTTGCCGTCGCTTTGTTCGGATCTGTTTTGTGGGCATTCAGCTGCCCAATGTCCCAGTGCCTTGCACTTATTGCATGGAAATTTCATCTTCGCACGGTCTAGTTTGCTTGACTTTTCTGGTTGCTTTTTCTTCTTGAAATTTCCTTTTGCAACCAGAGCAACCCTATCACTGGAATTGTTCATATTTTGTTTCGTTTCTCTTGTCTCGATGGTGCATAATTTTTCGATCAATAAGTTCAGGGTTTGCTTTTCTGCAGGAATTGTATCCCACAAATCTCTAAAATTGTCAAATTCCTTACCAAGAGTTGACATTATTCTACCATTTAAAATCCGTTCAGATAAAGTATTCTCCTTATGCTTCTCCAATTCATCATTGAGGTCTACAAATAACTTTTGCAGTTTTGCAATATGTGCACTGATGTCCTCTTGTTCATCCTTTCTTGCTTGAAAGAAACTGTCAATCAACATATTAAGCCTTTGGATGCTGCTTCTTTCGAAACGAGCGCATAGCTTATCCCAAATGTCCTTTGAATTGTCGCATGTAAGGACAAGTTCAGCGATTGGTGAGCTTAATGACGCAGCAATCAGGCCAGCCGCTTTTGCGTCATCTTTCATCCATTCACAATGTTTTTTCTTTTCTTCAGCTGAAGATGTTGATGTTAATATAGGGCATACAATATCTCCACTAACGACTTTCTTGAGATCATATGCACGGAAAAGCATACCCATTTGCCATTTCCATTTCGCCCAACCGCTAGGACCTTCAAGCTTGTCTAAAGAGACCTTGAAATCATTTGACGACATTTTCTTCTAATGCAGTTCACACGGTCCTGGGCCCATAACCTGATAAGATTTTCTTAATGAAAGTCCGTTTTAATGAAACGAAATAAATAAATTAATAAGGAAACAACCTTATTGTTAAGCCCTTTATTTTATAATGAAAATATTAAATTTTCTAATTGATTAATTGATATTAAAAACTACTTATATAAATAATTATTATTTCAAAATAATTAAGTGTTTAGTTTTGTTCAGTGTTTTATCTTGTTTCAACACGTCCAAATCAACATCCTCCAATTGAGGCACAAAAAAATTCTTAATCATGGCTCTATAGCGTTCCCCATTGACTGTAACATTATGGCCGGCTTCATTTTTGAAGAAATATGGACCATAATGATTCCATAGACCACACCAAACAGGGACTTTTTGAGGATGAAACGGCCGGCGGCAGCGTCTCAACAATGGTTTGTACCATTTCAACCAAAAATGAGCTGAACAAAAATTTCTTGTGAAAACCGTGACCAACAACGATCTCGTTTCGCTTGCAAATCGTACGTTGTTCAGGAGTGAGTCTATTTATTATGAAATGGCAAACCAAACTGAGCATAAATCAAGTGACAGCAGTTAAAGAGACTTACTCTGAAAAAAGAATTGCCAGATTGAAAATCACACGCCTAAAAAAAACACCCGGTACGTGTACATATGTGTTACACATACACAACCTCATTTCAGTTAAAAGTAAATCTCGCTTAATGCGATACAGCAAGGCTTAGGTTTTACTCAAAAAGCAATGTATGGCAAATAAATATTTGTATCTATAGTTCCTATTGTAAAATTTAATCTATACCGGTACACGTAGGTATATAGGTAGGTATGCACCTTAATTTAAAGTTAATTAATTTCTTAAAGCTCACGCATAATAAATTTGCCCGTTAACAAACAATAAAAATAAAATAACTCCAAAACAAGAAATTCGAAACAACAATTTAAAACAAAAACTTGAATACGAAATTAAGTCCTCCAGGTCCCTTAACACATCTGCGAATACATTAAACCGATAATCACCAGTTTAGGAGATTTTCCAGGCGTATCCGAATGGCGATGATGGCAATGGCGGCGCGACGCACCGTGGCGTCGTTGGTTATATTAAACAGTATGTCATCGCTTTTGCTGGTGTTTCTTTGTTTGTTTGGTTGTTTTTTTTTTTTTTACAGAAAATATTTGGCTTCAGCTTAAAACAGAGAGTATGGATAGGGCCAGAGGACGAGGAGTAACAACATAACAAAAGGACGAATAATTTGTTTTCGTTTTTAATTTATTCGTGTAAACGACTGTTTTTATTAGATGAACACCTTGAACAAATTCGAGGACGAAGCAGATCGACTAGCGATGGCGTACTGAATGATGACGATAAATCATTTGCTGGCTGCGTGTTCGTCGTCACAATAAACAGAGACGAAGTTATTTTATGATTTTTGTTTTTGTTGAAAATTATCTTCACTACACAAAGATGTTGAATCATTAATTTAAGTCACCACAGCGACAGTGTCGTCAAATTCAGCCGAAAAACTACATAAAATTTAAATTTTTTTAAGGTTTGAAACGTGCGTGAGAAAAGTTTTTAAGTTCCTTTTGAATATCAAATTTTGTTAAATGGGATTGAAGTTTGTTAAGTACTCATCTGTATACCAACTTCAGTTCTTAAGGCTGAAATCACATCGGATGAGACAAAACGTTTCTGTTTCATAAGGAAAGAAAACGTTTTTTTTTTTATTAAAACACGCACACCAACCGAATATGAGTAAATATTGGGGTTATTGCACTGCGACCTAAAGATCTTTTGTGCCTCACACCAGCCGAAACACAATAGAGCAAACAAATCATTTTAATTTTGTGTTTCGTTTGGTTTGAGTGTTAAGATAAAACAAAACACAAAACTTTCAACAAGAAATTCCAAATAATTAAAACGCCCGCCAATGGTAAAGACACAACAACAATAAAATTTTGTTTCTGAAAAACAAAGTTTCAACCAACATGGGTTTTTTGTTTCACCTTTGTTGTTTTATTTTGTGGTGTGGGTTGCACAATAATCGACAATGACGCTCGGTGTATTGAAACAAAGCTTTTTGATTCGGTGGGCGTTGGCCGTATACAAAGTCATGTATTTTTGACAACCAGTCATATAAACACATAATATCAAAAACATGTTTTAGTTGTTTCGCTTTGCTGGTGTGTTTTGGTTCATAAGAATCAAGAGATTTTTGTTTCATAACGCAGAAAATCACGTTTTGACTGATTCAAAACAATTTTCCTTTCAATTTTTCTTTAAAATTAAACGTGAATAAGAAAATCGAATATAAATATAATAAAAACACGGTCATACTCTTCACAATACACAAATCTAAGGTAATATACCTTTGGGGCAGGTTGTCAAAATTGAAAGTAGGCGTGTTTTTTTGCAAGTCCATATGGATTTGTCGAAAAAAACGACATTGAGACTTAGGAACTTCTTACTTACAGTACGTAAGTCCCAATAATTATCTGGACTTAGCTAAGTCTATATGGATTTAAGTTGTTGTTGTATTTACGTGTAAAACTATTAGTCCCGATGTCGTTTTTTTTGACAAATCCATATGGACTAGCAAAAAAAAACACGGCTAGTGTCAGAAATTAAACATGGCTGCTCGAGTGCCTACGAAAACTGCGCATGGCATTACTAGAAACAACAACAAAAAAATATTAGCATTTTGAGAAGTAAAGAGACACTAGATCCGCCATTTTCACAGATGCGCAGAACTGAATAAAAATGAAAACGCTAATGATATTACCTTTAATATGTGCACGGTCATACTCTTGCTCATGTACAAATGTTAATTTGTAGTCCAAAAAGCATTTGGCATATTGACATTTGTCAAAACATGTTTGTCTACATAGATAAATGTTTCCAACTTAAATGACAGCTTCCAACTTTCCAGTGAAATATCTGCTATTGTTTGGAAAGCGCCGAATACGTTTGCAGTGTCAATATTTTATTATAACATTTGCATTTATAAAGGGTGTTTTTTTAGACGTGTGGTTTTAAATCTGTCAATTATTTTTTTGGAGTTAGTCTTTCTGACAGCTGTCACTTGATTTATTCTCAGTTTGGTTTGCCATTTCAGAATTAATAGACTTACTCCTGAACAATGTTTGCAAATCGTGCAAATTATTACCAAAATAATGGTTCGGTTCGCGTGACGCATCGCGTGCTGCGTCTAATATTCGGTCGACATAATCGCAAAATCAAATAAATTCGAGCAACCATGGATCGGTTGCGTTTCAGGTTTTTTTGCAAAAAAAAATCGAGTAGTGCTAGATTTACATGACAGACAAATTGGCAGTTTTCTGTCAGTATACTTCCAAAAGAATGAATTTTTCCGTTGTTCAGCCAGTTTTTTTGAAAGTTGTCAGTTGTGTAAACACAGCATAACTGAAATAGACATTCCACGTTTTTGTGAAAAAAATGGCTTCAATTTTGGTTCATTCGTGTATATTTTTAAAATGGAAAAACCCATTTTGTCATAATTTTGCAATCAAAGAGCTTGTAAATAGTTCAAACAAGCTAAGGTTTAAATTTTTTGAAAACTAAATTTTTTTAAAACAAAAATAAATCAAACAAAAAATACATTTATTTTAGTACTTTCGACTTTTTTTTACCATTTTTACGATAGCACTATTGAACTATTAGCATGCATCATAAATGTTTGAAAATATTACAGTAGTTAACCAGAAGAAAAAGTTTGGGTAACTAGTTGTGCAATTTATTTGTTGTCGAATTTCTCATTAACAGCTTAGCCAATATCGATAAAAATTGATACACCTTTCAAATCAAAATTTTGATGCATATAAAATTTTTCAAAAACATGTTTTTCCGTATCTTGAAAATTAGTTCGTTATTTTTTTGTAAATTATATTTTTTGGTGTAAATTATGAAATACTACCAGTTTTGTTTCTTTAACCCTTAAACCCTACCCTGCGGTCCAGCGCCATTGCAAACATACATTTTTTGATTTTTTTTAAAACTAAGTAACCCATGCCGGTGTCACTAATGGAATTCTCATATTATCGTAGCGGACGTCTAAAAATCAGTCATTTATTCATTTTCCAGTGGTGCAGTTGGAAATGTTTGAGCTTCAGGGTCCCATAGACCCCAGGGTAGTGATAGTTAAAGTTTTTGAACAGTTTGATTTTATTTTTGCTTGATTTGATCTGGCCATTGGCTATGTTTTATGGGATCTTAAATATTGTTGGTGTGAATTCGTATGTCCTCCTCAAAATGGCGTCCAAAAAACTCAAATAAGACGATATTTCTTAAAAAACTTAGCCTTGGAACTCATAAAACCCCAAATGGGGGAGAGGTTTACTTGGCCAACTTTGCCATCCAATCTCCAGGTCCTCATTGGAGATATTTTAAAAAAGAAGCGACCTGTGGCTGAGTCAACATCTTCAGTCACTATGAAAAAAAGATGTGCCGTGTGTCCACGAGACAAAGACCGCAAGACCAAAATACGATGCAGCAGTTGCCGAAATCCACTTTGTGGCGAACATAGCCGCTCGGTGTGTCAAAATTGTCTTGATGTAAATTTTTAAAACATTTTTCATGAGTAAACATTCCTATCTTTCATGTTAATAAATAAAATTTTTAATAAAATTGTTTTTTTTTTTATTAAATTGGGGCAAAAACTTTTTGGGGTCCTTAAGACCCCAGGGTAGCAATAGTGTTTCTCCCGGGATGGGTAGGGTTTAAGAGCCCTAAGACCCCAGGGTAGCAATAGTGTTTCTCCCGGGATGGGTAGGGTTAAAGGGTTAAATAATAAATTGTATACAGGGTGTCCCCTAATTTGTGAAGGAGAATGGTTCTTCGGTACCTACTCGAAACCCAAGAGCCAACCAAAGACACTGTACTATTTATTATATCCACCACAGAATCTTCATGTTATTTTTAGCAATCACTTTGTAAATCGGTTGAATTACAATGTAATTTGCTCTTATCTGACACACAATGGTTTCTTATTTGGCAAACAAAGTTCAAGAACTGAGCAAACTATTTTCTAGGATGCTTAGAACTCTTCATGCAAAACCCTATATCTCATAAACATCAGCACCCTATTACATTTATGGTAAATCCAACAACTAACCCTTTTTAGTTCTGCTTGCACTGGAACTGTAAGTATACCATAAATACGATACCATAAGGATTACTCAATATGTCAACACCATGCTCCGTTTCTATTCGAAGTTTATATAGGTACCTAGCTATCTAGGAGCAAGAAGTATTCACTTTGACTTTTACCTTTTTGAATTAAACATGTTGACATGGTTTCTCAAATGGACACCCATCCTTAAAAATAACGGTTGGTTTGTAAAGCAGATAAATCCCCTCCGATGATAAAATGACAACCAAGGAAGTAACTTAATTTTCATCAATTATTTATGCAAGCGAATACCCTTAATCTATGGCATTTTGGTGGTCCGTCCGGATTCATATCCTGATGAGGTATAGAATAGGTATAGAGAAGCAGAAATGACGATAATATATGTATGTACAAGAGACTCCCATTAAACAAATATTACCTCTTTGATGAGTTACGGTTGTTGACATGGATACTTGGCTGGATTTAGAGTAAAGTATTTGATTATGAGGACAAATTTTGTGTGTTTACATTTGGACGACGAAGGAGTAAATGTGAAAATATAGGTAACTGCCAGTGTTACCACTGTAACATGTTACAAAATTATTTATGTGTAACATTGAATGGAAAAATGTGAGCTTCTGAAAATAAATGAGTCCTTTTGTAAATAAATTCATAACATTTAAAAAAATACGAATTTAAGTCCAACATTTTCTTACTTTTTTATAAACGAAAAACTTAACAGAAAATTCAGAAAAAGTTAACACATTTTAATGCATACTATTACTCAACGCAGGTAATAGTCAGTCTTAAATTTCATAAAAAAAAAAACAAGTTTATAAATAACCTCATTTATTAATTATTTCATCTTCGTTCTTTGTTTTTAAATAAATTGAAATTGAGGTTAAATGATCGTGAAGAAATGTGTGCTTTTTAAAAAAATGTATCCCCAAGTCCCCCAAAGAAAAAAGAGTCCCCAGTGGTAACTCTTGTACCTACATAGATGCCTGCCTAGCCTATGTACTAATCCCTAAGGGCAAGCTCTTTGTATATGTAGGAGTAGATTCCTTCTTAAGAAATTAGTTGTTTATTTATTAAGAAAGAAATATGTAAAGTTGATGTGCTGGGGCGTAATTCTGTGAGCTACTTTCCATATCAGAATTAAAATTAAATAATAGACGAACACCAAAATTGTGTATTTATCAGACTTATCAATGAGTTATGAACATTTTGAGGTTCTTTTTTACTACCAAGTATGTAATTGATAAAAAAATAAAGAAGTCGAGGTTCAATTCTACGATGATGGAAATGTCCATTTTGAAATTACAATTTCTTTTACAAAAAAACGCAAAACTGAAATCTCGCCTTTGAAAAAAGACAAATGATTACCTTTGTCGAAGTAGGTTTGTATATTATATGTATGTAAAATGTGGTGTCATGAAATTAATTGCAATACAATAAAGTCTTTAAGGCGTCAGGCAGGAACCTATTTCAGCAGATTTCTTGAACAGCGGTATGCGAGATTCTAATTTGCAAGATTATATTTGATATTTTTTGGTGCGACATTGTTAAAAGCGCAGTAAAATGTATTGCAAGATTACGAAAAGAGGGATTACAAATTTGCGATATTTCTTTTTAGTAATTTTGCAAAATAAAATGCAAGATTTTGATTTGCGAGATATCGTATTGCTCCCAAAAAGTTTTTGTTCCTGAAAGTCTATAAAGCATTAACAAATTCGGCGTTGGCTACGAAATCTCTCAATTTGAAATTTCGCAACTAAAAAAACCTAATTTACATAATCTCGCAATAGCAAAATCCAGCTTTTACAATCTCGCAAATACAAAAAAGAAAATATCGTATCTGAACAAAAAACGACTATTATTACCTTCGTGAAGTAAGTGCAATGAAGTTAAGTCCAACACACTATAGTCCAAAAGTAGATAATAGCTGTATTGAAAAAAATCTGGAAGATATTTATTTGCGGGATTTTTCACTTTCGAGATTATGAAAGCGGGACTTGAAAAAAAATGCGAGATCTCGTTGTAAGAGATTTTAATTTGCGGGATATCTAAGTACTTCCAAAAATTTTCCATATTCCCCTCCCCAGCAGTGTTTCCTTAGCAAATTATGACTTAAGATAGTTTGCTTATTTTTATTTTTTTTTTTAAATATTGATTCCCAAAATCTTATGTTGAGATAAGATATTTTTCCTATTTTTATCGAAAATCATTCCTAGTTCCCAAGTCGATTTAAGATTAATTCCAAATATTGTAGTGAAAACTGAAAAGGTAAAGTATCTTAAGTCGACTTAAGATGATTTGCTTTTTTTTAATGAATCCTATTTCTAACACAAAGGCGCACAGTTCTGTCCTATCCGAATTCTTCTATCTCACTCCCTTTCCTTTTTATAAAGGAAAAAAAATCATCTTATGTTGGAAAATAGCATGGTGAAATAAGGTAAAATATCTTAAGTCTACATAAGATGTTGTGTTGTAGCGAATTACAAAATTTTAAGCAAACTTAAGATTATTTCATCTTAAAAGTTCGTGATAATTCTGAAAAGGTGAAACATCTTAAGAGGACTTAAGATACCCTACCGCGTGCAAACCCAAAAAAAAATCACCCTTAAGTCGACTTAAGATAAAATAGTCAAAAAATTTTTTTTGAAAACTAAGAAAAGGCAAACTATCTTAAGTCAAAATTTGCCCTATAACTGAAAAAATAATTACAATATCTTTCTACAGTAAATTAAAAAAAAAGTTTACAAAATTTGACTTCTAAAAAGTTTATTCAAAGAATTCCATGTTTAAAAGGTTTTTTGGGAAGCTTCTTTCCACAGATGATTTGCCTTTTCACTCTTTTTAAAATTTTTTTTTCAGGTATTTACACGTGGTAAAGTATCTTAAGTCAGCATAATTTATGTGCTCCCTTTTCTCAATTATTACAAACTCTCAAAATAAAATATTCTTGAGTATACTAAATTTTTTTAATAGGCTTCACCATAACATATTATGTAGACGTATCATATTTTACCTTGTGTCACCATGCAATTTTCCTACATAAGATGATTTTTTTCCTTTATAAAACGAAAAAGGAGTGAGATAGAAGAATGCGGATAAGGCAGAATTGTGCTCCTCTGTATTGGTAATATCGTTCATTAAAAAAAAGCAAATAGTCTTAAGTCGACTTAAGATGTTTTACCTTTTCAGTCGAGATAAATTCGACTTGATATTTTTGAACATTCCATATCATAAGTCCGAATCTCTAATATGTTAGGTATAGATAATTTTAAATGGGGTATTTACAGCTGATGGTGAAGGTTTTTTTTTGAGATCTCCAATATTGATGCTTTGATTATTTTTTGTTGATGTATAAACGTGAAGAAAATGATTTTCGCAAACATTTATCTTTGCATATTTTTGGTTAATACACATTTCGAATGTGTCCGATTAATACAAATTATTGCAATAAAAAATAAAAGGTTCATACTTTTTTGTATTCCCTAGACCTTAAGTTTAAGTTTATCTAAACGGCTAAAATGAAAAGCACTTTAAATGACAATTTGGTGGAACTCTGTCAATGTTATTGCAAGAATTAGTAGGTTAAGTGTACTTGCTCCATAAAAGAAACAAAAATTCCATAATTTGCTTTATTTCAACGAACAAAAAAGCTCTCATCGTATAGAATTGGGCCTTTTTAAACTGGAAACTTCTTTGGAAAACCAATCTGTCATACGAGCAGGAGCTGTAAACCGGGGTTTTCACAGCCCCAAGGACGTATTTCGTCGAATGGGTTTTCAACATAAATGGTATCTACCTAAATATTTCCTTTATCAGGGTAGTAGTGCTTTATAATTTGTGTATAATAATTTTTCAAAGAAGAAAAAAAATATACTGAGCCACCTTTAAGCGCTGTCTGAGCCACCCTTTTGTCTAAATCCCATTATGAGCAATGATCCTGCTATTTGAAACACATCATCTCTATAATTGCTTAAATGAAACATTTAATCAAGCAAATCACAGCATTTGTGTTTGATTGAACTAAGAAAACCCTTTGTAATGCAAAATACCTTTTATAACATAAGGATATAGCTAATACTCGCAGAAATCACATTTTTCTTTTATTTTTATTTTTTTTTTTTGCAATAAGTAAGCCATTAATCAATCAACTTCCCGAAAGCAAGTATAGTGAAAGTTTGCGTCTAAGCTAAAGCATATACACCCATACCTAACACTCAAATAATTAATTATTTCATTCACATCAGAGATCAATCATGTTCAACCTGGGATTTCCAATTTCCTCTCACAAAATACGACACAGACAGGGTTAGGTATAGAGGGGTGGTCGCGGTGGTGATAGTATAGGTTAGTAGGTATTATGCCTTTTTTATAGCCAAAAGCTTCCCAGCGTTATTATGGTTGGCAAAGGATAAACCGCACCACACAGATGCCACAGCTTTTAGGACATAAAAAAAAAAGCGAAAGTGCTAAGAAAATTAAATAAAACTAAGTGAAAATTGCTTTCAGCTCTTCCTTAAATGATTTTCCACTGATTTTCAGCTTAAAGGACCAACTAAAGAAAAAAAAACTAAAGTTCTCGTTCATCGTCGTCGACATTAGTTGGTATAGGTATAGAGGTAGAGCTCGAAATGTTGTCGAATAGCTCACAGGTAATAAAAGACGATGTTTTTTTTTTTTTCAAGGTTGGTAGTACGTATAGGTATTGGCAGTGTGCCTTAACGACCAAAGAAAGTGTGAATATTAAAGTTTCATAGTACATAAAAGCATTCCGACTCAGTTAGGATTAAGTATAAGTTTACACTTTCGTGCCGGGTTTTCTCTAACGAAATCAAGCAAAAGCATTTAGTTTCTTTAAATTTTTAAGTACAAAATAAAGGGTTTTCCAATAAGAGGTGTTATTTTGAATAGCCCGCTATTTCGGTAGCTGTTACTTTTGAAGCTGTCATTTTTTGACATTTGACAAGTAGAAACTACGCCATTAATAAAAATGGAACGATACACGCTTCAACAACGCATTGAAATTATTAAAATTCACTATGAAAATGGTGAAAATTTGGCAGAGACGGTTCGTAAAACTAAAACATTTTTGGGTCGTCGTGAAGCACCTTGTCGGACCGCAATACAGAAATTGGTGGACAAATTCGAGCTGTTGGGACAAGTTAGTGATGTGAAGAATAAAACCCGTGCACGTCGCTCAAGAACAACTAAGAATATTGCTGTTGTAGCCCAAAGTGTTGAAGAAAACCCAGGTTTGTCCATTCCTCGTCGTTCTTTGGAATTAGGCATTCCACAAACGTCATTACACCGTATTTTGCATAAAGACTTGGGTCTTAAGGCTTATAAAGTTCAGTTAACGCAAGAACTCAAGCCGGCTGATCATCAACAACGTCGTGTCTTTGCTGATTGGGTCCTTGAAATGCATGAAAATGATCCGGAATTTCATCGAAAAATCATCTTGACTGATGAGGCCCATTTCCATCTCGGAGGCTACGTCAACAAGCAAATTGGACATTGGACCTTACTTTTTCGAAAATGAGGCTGGAGCAACAGTTACGGTCAATGGATTGCGCTATCGAGAGATGATTAATGATTTTTTATGGCCGGAATTGGATGGTATTGATCTGGACAACGTTTACTTTCGACAAGACGGCGCGGCGCTACGTGCCACACAAGCAATGAAACCATCGATCTTTTACGGGAAAAGTTTCCGGACCGTGTTATCTCTCGAAGAGGTGATCACAATTGGCCACCGAGATCTTGTGATTTAACACCTTGCGACTTCTTCCTTTGAGGCCACGTGAAAGATAAGGTCTACGCCAACAGCCCAGCGTCGATTCAAGACCTCAAAGATGGAATTCGTGAGGCTATCGAGGACATAGGGCAGCCACTTTGCGATTTGGTTATTGAAAATTTCATGAAAAGGATATGGTCCTGTAAGCGTAGTCGTGGCGGCCATTTGGCTGATGTTGTGTTCCATTATTAATGGCATACCTTTCTCTTTATAATGAAATAAACATCCGATCATTTTTATCTCAAAAAATGCCATTTTTCTTTGAATATCAAAATAACACCTCTTATTGGAAAACCCTTTATATGGACAGACGATCTCAGCGAGCAAGAGTGAGACCAATATATCTCACGTATGGAAAGAGTCAACATTCCTATAATGGAGTTATGCAGGCCAAAATCAATTATAAATTGTGCTTTTTTTAGACGTACGGTTTTCAAGAAGAAATAAAACGCATATAATTTAATGTTATGGCCAAGAATTTAGCTGAATTATAAAGATAAGGGTTTGCCATTATGTTTTAAAAATGATTTCGGGCAAGTGACCGCCGCCGCCGCGGCTGGATCGAATAAATTCCAGCCGAGAGAACCAATTTTCGACCATTTTTTGGAGAAATTAGAGCCGTATGTCAGCAATAACGCGCCGAATATTCTCATCCAAGGCGTCAATCGTCTTGGGTTTATTTGCGTAGACAAGCGACTTCACATAACCCCACAACAAATTGTCCAGCGGTGTTAAATCGCACGATCTTAAAGGCCACGCCACAGGTCCACGATGCGATATAGTGCGTTCACCAAAAGTTTCCTTCAAAAAATTGATTGTTTCGTTGGCTGTATGGTAAATAGCGCCGTCTTGTTGGAACCAAAGGTCGTCCACATCAAAATCCTCCAATTCAGACACGAAAAAGTCATTAATCATGGCTCTATAGCGTTCCCCATTGACAGTAACATTATGGCTGGCTTCATTTTTGAAGAAATACGGACCATTGATTCCCTCTGCCCATAGAGCACACCAAACCGTAATTTTTTCGGGATGCAATGATGACTCATGGAGTACGTGTGGATTGCTGTCTGACCAATACCGCATATTTTGTTTATTGACGAAGCCATTCAGCCAGAAATGAGCCTCATCGCTGAAGATGATTTTTCGATGAAAATCCGAATCATTTTCAAGTTGTTGCTCAGCCCAATTCACAAACATACGACGCTTCTGGTGGTCAAGCGGCTTCAGTTCTTGCGTCAATTTAATCTTGTAAGGATGAAGGCCCAGATCTTTTCGCAATATCGCCACAACGACGTCACAGAGATGCCCAACGCTTGAGAACGACGTGTGAGAGACACATTTGGGCTTTCTGCAACTGAAGCCTCAGCGGCAGCAATATTCTCGACACTACGGGCACTTCTTTGTCTCACTGGCACGGGAAAATTTTGTACTGTGGATTCAAATTTTTCCACTAGACGCTCAATTGTTGATCTGCTAGGACGATTATGACGACCATAAATTGGACGTAGCGCTCTTAACGTTGAGGCCACTGACTCTGAATTTCGGTAGTAAATTTTAATAATTTTGACTCGCTGTTGGCTCGTATATCTTTTCATCATGAAATGGAAAACCTTATTATAGAGAAATGTTAAAAGAACGGCAAGAAATATGGCGTCGTTTGATGTCCCTGTTGCTATACTTTTGTAGCGTCCCTGTTGAAAAACCCTTTATATCTAGCCGGTTATAATAAATTCCGAGCAAATAACGACTTGGTGTGCAGACCCAAGCAAGACATAGCCAGTATCATTCTAACCTAAACTGGACAGATACACATATATACCAAAATATTGTTCATACATTTGTGGGTAATTTAACTACAAATAATATAAAAACGTCGATTTGGTTGGCAGGCGGAAGCTTAGGTATCTATAACTTGAGTTCTAATAATCAGATCTTTAAGATTAAGGTCTTAAAATGATGGTAAAATGTTGGGCTTTTTAAAAATAATTGCTCAGTGTCTTAAAAATATATGTGGTAAACGTGATTTTCATTTAATATTCAATGACAAATTTTGAAGAAAAAAAAATACCTGGGTGGTAGGTACACATATCGTCGACTTACAAGCAAAACTAACGCTAAAACGAAAAAAAATCGACTATCTTGAATTGTTTGTATACATGAACAATTTTAGCTCGCATATTTCTAGGCAAAATATCAGATAGGTAATTTTCATACAATTTTCTTCTTTCTTTTTTACTATCAATAATTGAAAATACAATTTTTGGCGTTATGCAAAATTTCCTCTAAGGAATTTTCTTTTTCAATTTTCAAGTAAAGCCAGTGTGGTCACTTTGTAGAACCTGTGTTCCTCGTACTCAACCGCACTTAAAAGTGTTTTACAACAACACTCTTTACATCAAAGATGATTTTATATTAATTCAACATGAAACCTCTTAATGGAAAGCCCTTAATATTATATAACCCGCATTAAGATGAATAAAACATCACCAGATAGCTATTCAATTTCTTTTCTCATTTAGCATTCAAGCCAAGAGTTTAACCAAAAGGTTTATCAATTTCGTAGGATTCCATGTGTGTGTGTGAGTGGGTATGAAGTATGCCCTCAATAATGTTACCAATTTCAACTTTGTTTCCAGTCGCCATCATGATTCCAATTGTGAATAAATTTGGTTAAAAGATTTTCTTTCAAATAATATAGCTTAGCTAGACTGAGGAGTGACGAATCTCCTACCGAATTGGCATGCTATCCATAAAATTCCTTCCATTTCGGTATAATTTTTCAAACAAAAATCCCTTAACGCCTTTATTGATCGTTCCCATATCGACATCTCACACTATTTGAATATAATATAATATAAAGAAACAAGACAAAAACTCACAAAGTGCAATGAATAAAGCTTTGAATTGAAAAATGTCTAAATAAAGATTAATCTTCTGGAATATTGCCGGGGCTAAAGAGTAAAGACTTCAACCCAAAGTATCATTGCTTGCTTCGCAGTTCGCAATGAATCGATGTAATTGAAGAAGCGCTATGCTCTGGCAGTACAGTATAGGAATAGCTTTGCCCTTGCCGATGCTCAATAAACTGAAATCAAGCGGATGCTCCGATGTCGTTGGCGATGGCGTTGGCAATGGCGACGTTGCACTTCCTTGAGTTCCTTATATTGTTTATATTTGACGAGTCACAGGCCAGATGGGTTTGAAGGGGTGTCGAATGCAATTAAGTCCGAACTACCATCTTCTTCCTTTATGTTTTTCTTTTCCGCACAGCCATTTCTTTTTTCTATGTATATGTACGAGTATTGACTCAATTGAGTTTTCTCATCAATTTCATTCGAATTGTTCTTTACTTCAGCTTATTTTGCTTTTGATGGAACTTTCTTTGGCTGACTTTCAAGAGAATATAAGGCACATCATTTACATAAACAGGACCGTTTTTCACAGATGGCTCCGCATTGGAAACCTTATTTCAATTTTAAATCGTTATAAATAGATATGGCTAAGAGCGCAAGTGGGCGACATTATTCACTTCAATGAATGAGCTGTCAAGAAACAGTAGCTAAACTTGAAGTAAGTACTTCATTTCGGATTCAGCGAGAGAAAAATGTGTAAAGGTCTTCACTGATGCATTTCTCGGAAATTCAATGATTGTGTCAATCTGTATCTAAGATTAATTCGAGATCATTTAATTGCAGATGTTCAAATGCAGTATGGTGGAATACATAGGCGCCCGGAGGTAAGGGCAAGGGGGGCACTTGCCCCCCCTGGCTCTGGACAATATCACACAGCTAACAAATTTTTCATTTTTTACTATGAATTTTCAAAAAATATGTACTTGTCTTCTCTCCATGATTTGCACCCCCCCCCCCCCCCCCCCCTTCCATGGTTCTGGACCATACCAAATGTATCTGAAAATGTCCTTATTTACGATATTGTTTTAAAATATGGATATTTTCTTCACAGCTTTCTTATGGAGTTCATGGTTTGCCCCCCCCCCCCCCCTGGACAAAATCCTGCGGGCGACTATGGTTGAATAGCTTACATATTAGATGTTGGTTGAATTGAGTTGTTGTACGAAGCAGATCCGAAGCTCTAAGGAAGTATCGAATATGGTGGAAATATTCAGGGGATGCTTCTTGTCACTCATGTCCTTGTTTTTCTTTGTTTTTTTTTGTATTGGATTTCTAAAAACTAGAAGAAAAAAACTGTTTTATTTTGTATGCAAAAAATATCTTTCATAGAAACTACTTGCGGAGAAAAAACATTCAGAACATTATGCGGAAAATCGGACTACGAAATATTCAGTTTGGTGGCCAAACCGGACTTTTGACATCGGGTTTGTATTTTTGGACAAGGCCTTGTACAGGGTGTTTTTTTATTTAGACGTGTGGTTTTCAATCTGGCAATGCTTCTTTCGGAATTGGTTTTTTTGACAGCTGTTACTTGATTTATGTTCAATTTAGTTTGCCATTTCATAATAAATAGATTTATTCTTGAACAACGTTTGAAAATCGTGCCCAAATGGGCCCAAAACAAGATTCCCGTTGATCAAAATTTTCATAAGCGAATTTTGTTTAGCGATGAAGCTCATTTTTGGTTGAATGGGTACGTTAGTAAGCCAAATTGTCATAGTTGGAGTAATTATAATCCACAAGCCATTTTTGAGACGCGCACCGTTACATTCTCAAAAAGTCACTGTTTGGTGTGCTCTATGGGCAGAGGGAATCATTGGTGCATATTTCTTCAAAAATGAAGCCGGACATAATGTTACTGTCAATGGGGAACGCTTTAGAGCCATGATTAATGACTTTTTCGTGCCTGAATTGAGGGATGTTGATGTGGACGACCTTTGGTTCCAACAAGACGGCCGCCGCTACATCCCATACAGCCAAAACGACACAATCAATTATTGAAGAAAACTTTTGGTGAGCGCCCCCAAGATCGATCGATTTAACACTGCTATACTATTTTTTGTAGGGTTATGTAAAATCGCTTGTCTACGCAGATAAGCCCGAGACGATTGACGCTTTTGAAGAGAATATTCCGCGAGTTATTGCTGACATACGGCCCCAATTGCTACAAAAAGTGGTCGAAAATTGAGCGGCTGGAATTTATTCGAGCCATCCGCGGCGGTCACTTGTCCGAAATTTTTTTTAAAACATAACGGCAAATCCTTATCTTTATAATAAAGCTAAATTCTTGGCCATTACATTTAATTACATGCATTTTATTTCTTCTTTAAAACCACACGTCTAAAAAAAACACCCTTTATATCCTCCTCAAACTTTTACGATGAAATCCAAAGATTAAGCTATTTTATTTATAGACTCAGGTGGCTGCGACATTTGGAATGAATGGACACCAAAGGTCTATCACAAAAAGTCAGAGATGGCGCAGTAGGAAGACCGTGACTCAGGTTTCAAACGCAATGGAAGAGGATCTAAACTAACTTTGGCGTGCGAAACTGGAAACAGCACCTGCTAGCTAGGGATCAAGCTGGCTGAAAAAAGTTTGTCGGTTGAGGACCTGGTATACTCTGGACTATAGCGTAATCTGAAGTAAGTAATTTACGAGAACTTCTGTTCGATTATTAAAAATATTAAAAAATTTAGGAGTGGTTGAAATTTAAGTGGTCTTTTTTGCCACTCTCTCCTCTATACAGATACATAGGCACAGAGAGTGATTACTTACGACTCTATTAATAAGCGTCAAACAACAGCGTGATAGAACTTACACATCTGTTAACTTGTAATTCATATTAATAAATGTGGAGCGGATAACTTTAACTCGTCAAATTTTACGTTAATAAGACAGATAAAGTGTTGCCATCCTTCAAGTTATAAACACCTGAAAGATATCAAAGCAAAACTATCTTTATTACTTAAAAAAATCGGACTGGTTCCCTTTCCGTGTGCCAGCTCACACATGAGTTTTAAGGTGCAAATACTGTTTTTTTTTTAATAGGGCTGTCAACATTTTACTTTTTAACATATTTGAATATGACATAAAGCTAACACTGTTTCTTAAGTTAATTTAATCGAAGATTAATTTTTCATGATGACACTTCAATGTCAATGTTCTGAAATCACTTCAGTATACAGTAGAATTTAAAACAATCTGCATTCTTTGAAATTCATAGAGAAAATTAAAGATTTCATCGCTTATGCCATCGATCAAGCGACATAATGACACTGTCCACAATCTGGAGATAATCTTGTTAACGTTGTATAACGGCAGTGCAAAAGGCTTTTGGGTAAACATCAAGCCGGAAAATAATTGACAGCCATCGATACAACACCTATACATAGACAACGTTGATATAAAAACAACAATGCTTATACCTATAGTGTGCTCCAATCCAACACAGATATTCCATCAGCGATGTTCATGTCCATCACGGACATCCACAATCCACATGAGCCCGCCTCACATTCGATAAATGTGCTTGAAATGTATAGGGACAGCGAGAGACCGCATTATCAAAAGAGGGGTTGGTGGGTGAAGGGGTTGAATTAACATGAACGCTGAACGCTCGGCTCATTCGAAACTGGGACACTCATGTATGTTGTGGAGAGGATGGCTCGTGTTGTGAATGACGGATCCAGCAGGTTTATGTCAACGGTGGCGATGCCTTTCGGTAGATTTCTCAATGCTTGTCGTTCTTTGTGTTTGTCTGCGGTTCAGTGGAACACTTCATTGCAAGCTCAAATGAACGCTGACCCATTGAAACTATTGAATTTTAAACGCTATGGGTCGTAGACGATTCTTTGGAGGACATTGTACAATTTAACCTAAAGCAAATTTACAGCGCACTGAATGGATAGAGAAATTTCTTTTTTGTCTAAACCTGATACCTAAAATAATAATTGTCTATCAACCACTTAACAGACGTTGAACTGTAAAATTCGTATTTGGAGTGTCAGTCGTCACTCCACCTTTTTACCGCAAGTAAAAAAACGTCACATAGACCAATCCAATTTGATGCGAAACGTTCGGGCTGAGATAATAAAAACTAACACTACGATAATCGAGAAGTCCAAAAAAGTGGCTTTTGTCATGCCGTCCGTGGGTGCGTCCACTGTAATTTGATCTAGAGCCTATAAACGGGTTGACCGATTTGCTTCAAATTTGGTACAGAGCATTTTCTTGTGATTCGAATTTTTGTTTTAGCTCGTCTAGAAAGCGTAGGTGCCATACAAATGTTTTGCTTTATTCAAATTTTGTCGAAAACGGCTTTAACGATTTTAACTAAATTTCGTACAGGTTCAGGTTTTTCTCAAAAAAAATTCAAATAACGGAATAAGGTATATTCCTGGTTTTTTGAGAAAATGGTCTTATTTTTGGGTTGTTCGCGTATATCTTTGCCATGGTTGTTGTAATTTTGCAATCTGATGCTTCTCGATGGTTTAAACAAATCTGATTTAACTTCGTAGCTGGACTGACCAAAATTATTTTAAGATATATAAACCAAAGAGGATTTTCAATAACAAGGAAATGGTGTCTACCAGTGGGACTAAACATCAACCCCACCAAGACAACAATAGTACCATTTACCAAAAAGAGGCTTCTTCCAAGCATGAAACCTATTCGGTTAGCAGGAGAAGAAATCGTGATCCAGAGAGAAGTTAAATATCTAGGTATAACACTAGACAGTAAACTCCTCTGGAATAAACACGTCGAATTAAACGTCGGAAAAGCCATCATGATATGCAAGAGACTTGCAGGTCAAACATGGGGCTGCAAACCAAACATCCTCAGATGGATGTATACCATGTTGGTAAGACCCATCATTACCTATGGTGCGGTTGCATGGCATAAGAGAACCGAACTAATTACAGTTAGGAAATCACTAGAAAAATTACAAAGGCTCGCATGCATATGCATCACTTGAGCAATGAGAACTTGCCCTACAGCAGCAATGGAGGTTATCCTTCACTTAACCCCACTACATGTGGCTATAGAAAGTGCTGCTAAGCGAGCCATCTTGAGATTTGAAAAAGAGGGAACTGGGACAGGAAAAGTCATTAGTTATAGAGAAAAAGACTCGATTTGCAGGTCCACAGAAACAAACCTTCTCGACATACCAAGAGATGGTATGGCCAAAAAGTATAACTTTGTAAAGAACTTTCAAACAGAGTTAAGTAACAAGAGAGAGTGGGTAGGTGAATCGGTGAACTTTACTCTTAAAGCAAACGCCATCAAGTGGTACACTAATGGATGGAGAACAAGCGAAGTGACTGGTGCAGGGATCTTTGGGCCTAGAACCAAACTATCCTTGTCGATGGGAAAGTCTACTAGCATCTTTCAGGCAGAAGTAAATGCCATTGTGAAGTGTGCTGAATGCAATCTCGAAAGAAATTACAAAAACCAAAACATTGCCATCATGTCAGATAGCTAAGCCGCACTCAAAGTACTAAACACATAAGCCATCAGTTCAAAACTGGTATGGGAGTGTGTGGGCAGGCTCAACGAATTGGGCAAGAATAATAATGTCACACTTCATTGGGTACCGGGCCACGTTGGCATTCAGGGCAATGAAGAGGCAGACTCCTTAGCAAAAATAGGAGCAACAACACCCCTAACAGGGCCAGAACCCTACTGCGGAATAAGAGAAAACGTGATTAAAAACAGAATCAAAACAGAAGAGGAGGAAAAAAGACAAAAAACCTGGAATGAACTCCCAAATCTGAGACAAGCCAAACTTTTACTTGGAAGCTACAATCAGGAACGCTTCCTCTCCTGCATCAGCTTAAGTAGGAACAAACTCAGAATAATAACGGGTCTCCTCACTGGCCACTGCAAGCTAAGAAGACATCTTAACATTCTTGGCCTAGCAAATAGTGTCACTTGCAGATTCTGCAACGCCCACGAAGAGACGCCGCCGGCCCACATATTGGGTAAATGTAGTGCACTTATGCACCAAAGACATAGGCATCTGGGCAACCACCAGATAGAAGAGAGCAAACTATCCACTCTTAAAATACTCCAGATTCTCGAGTTCTTCAAGAAAATTAATCTGGAGGACGAGCTGTAGAATGAGTAACCTCATCCAGCCTCAAAAAAAGGGGGTCACAATAGATCTTTAAGGTCGCAGTGTAATTATACTCAACAACATTCATTCATTCATTCATTATTGTAAGAAAACTGCGTTTCAGGTTTTTGGCGAAAAATGTACATAACGGAAATAGGCTAGGCACTACTTACACATTTTTGTTTTTGGGGTTTCCGCGTATATCTTTTTCATGGTTGGACCAATTTTGTTATAATTTTGCAATCTGGTGCTTCCAAATAGTTCAATAAAAAAACTGGAAAAAAATCCATTTTTGTGTTACTTTCGACTTGTTGACATTTTCTCATAATCATTCTATTAGATGTGTTTTTTTTGTATACTCACTTGTTCGATTTAAAAGAAAGTTCAAAAAAACACGCCATGTATAACAGTTATAATACTTATGTATAATTCCGTTTTTATAATGCTCTTATTTCATAAGCGGATAGGTTTATCGCCATTAACTAAGCGGAATTGTTGTTGTATTTTAGGTGGATCAATTGTGTTTGATCTAATACATGACGGTTTGTGTGCCATATGTCGTTTTCGTTTGGATTTCAGAACTGTTCCATTCCTATCTCAAATGGGAAATTTGGAGTAAAAAGAGTGAAAAAGGATTAGCTCCGAATGTCCACTCGAAAACGACAATAAATACCAAAATCACAATAAGATTGATGAAAGACAAAAGTAGTTCTCTCAATTTCACTTTTTTTTTTTCAAAAACAAAACGGCATAAAACCATCTTGTTGTCAGTGTTCATCTAAAAATTGGAAAAATTCGATTTAAAAAGTTAAACATGTACCTATGAACCTATCTATTAAATACTCATATAATTTAAAATAAATAAAAAAAAAACCGTGTCGGTACCTTCAACTTTTGTTTTCTATGCTTGATATCCCCCTTTGCCCTTCCCGCCTTAATCGGGAAAACAGAGCCTCCTTCAGAAAGATGTTTTCTGTATAACTTTGCACCCAACCAACACACTCTGCACGCTTTTTGTCCATCTATATGAGAATCATCCTGATGAATATATACATAAAATATGAATGAACTGAATTTTTCTGATGCCCAGAGGTATAGGTTCAAGAAAAACGTTTCAGCATCAAAAATAGGTCAGGAAGATATTAATTTAGCATTGTACAAATAATATAGGTACCTTTTTAGGCATATTTGCAGAAGAAAACAGGAAAACCAAAAATAAATATTTTAATCTTGCAAACGTATTGTTTGAAATATTATTCTTTATATGTGTTTATGTTTGTGTTTGTGTATATGGTCCTTGTAAAACACAATGATATAAATGTAGTATAGTTATTAATAGATTCAGATACTGAATTTTTCATTCAGAACCAAAAACCTGAATGCTATTCATTAGATTCTCATTGGAAAAGCCTTCCTAAAATCGCATATATGCACAATGTATACATTACCATTAACATTTATTTTAGAAATGCAGAAAGGTACTTATTAATTTGTCTGTGTGAGAACAATGCAAATGATTATAAAAGAGAGAAGGCAAAAGTTGTTTGCCTTAGCCTTTTAATATTATGTTGTATATACCTTTGTATTAAAAATGAGTACCATGTAAAACGAATTTTAGGTGCAGCTAAGTGAATATTTTTGAATTTTTTGTTGAAAATATCAATTTTAAGTAAAAAATTATGCATAGATACCTTAAATCGACTTATGAACTGGTAATATTTTATGCTCAACGTCATATACCTGATCATGAGAACAATAGTGACCTAACTGATTTTGTTATTTATTATTCAAAAGTTTAAAATATGAATTTATTAGAGAAAAAATCATTGTTTTTAAGAATAGATTAATTAATTTTTTAAGAATACAATTAATATAAGTTGTAGCCTTTTTAAAAATAATCTCAAAAATTCCCATGGAACATTTTTTTTTTAAAGTATCTATATACAAAGGCTGCGTCCCCACATAAAATTCAAATAATTACCGCCTGAAATCAAATTTAAAAAAATATATGCACTACTAGATCGCACGATCTTGCTCTCGTGGTTAACAACTGTACTGTAACAACAGACACAACTTGAAGATAAATTATAAATGTCGATATTAAGTTCAATAAAAAGTGTTTTATTTTAGAGCATGTTATCGCTAAGGGTAGATCGTCCAGCTTAGTAAATGTTATTCATGGTATCCCACAAGGTTCCATACTTGGACCTTTTTTCTTTTCAATTTATATTAACGGCCTTCCACATTTTGTTAAGAATTGCCTGATTCATTTGTATGCAGATGATGTGCAACTCTTGATAAGTCGACCCTTATCGGCGAAAGACGAAGCAGTTTCTCTGATGATAATGAGGATTTGCTAAATATTTCACGCTGGCGCTGGTCTAAACTAAACAATCTTCACCTTAATCCCATCAAGTCAAAGGCTTTACCCATCCATCGTTAAAAAATCGATGAATCGACCTTATGTCCATTGCAGATAGAGAACGATCCATTGCTTATGTTGAACTGCTAAAAATGTGGTTATGGTTTTTAACCGTACACTAACTGGGAATGATCACCTTAAAAGATCAATAAGAAATATTTATGGTAGCTTTCGTGCTCTTCGGATCACTCAAAAACTTCATTCCTAAGAAGACAAAACTTCTGCTGGTAAAAACTCTTTTGCTTCCTGTACTACTTTATATTGAAGTGAGGTTTACAGTGATTTGGACTCTACGACCTACCGTAAACTCAACTTTCTATAGTAACATTGCCCATTTTGTGTACCTATAACCTTCGTCCATTTGACCATGTTTCTCTCTATTCGAAGAAACTTTGTGGTTGCAGTCTCTAGACGCATTACTGAAATTTCGACCACTTAGCTATAATTCAAACCCAACAAACTGACTATCTGTATCTACATAGTAGGCTGAATTTTCCCCATTTGACAAGGTCATTTGTATTTATATGTAATTTAACCTAACAAGATTTTTGTTTAAAAGTAGGTATATCCCTACCTATTCGCCTGTTTAAAAATTGTGTTTGTTCGTCCTTCTCTTTATCGTCTGCCGATTGTCTAAAATAAAGTTACCAACATTTTATTTTAATATAAATTAACATTATGTACATACAAGTTTGTAGGTATAAAAACTTAAAAACTTTCATTTAAAATTCTTTTTCTGAAGCCTAGCGGTTTCTAAAAACCACACGAAGTTAAATTTTTTTAGTAGGTAATTGAGAAAATCGAAAATAATAAAAATTACCTTTTTCTTAGAAAATTTAATAAAATAAAATAAAATAAAAGTTATATACATATAAAATATTAATTGTTGTTGGAAGATTATTTACAATATACACACACACACCCCCTTTAAATATTTCTCTGGCTACGGCCTTGCGCAATATTTCTCGAAATGCATAAATATACCTCCCCATATCTTCATATCTATTCACCTAAGTTAGTACAAGGTCTCGGCCATTGAATTTATTAAAAAAAACAAATCATCAACCATTAGCTGCAAACATGATAACAATTTTGAACCTTTGCAAAAGATAAAAATTATAAAATTCAAGAATATTCGTCAAGTGGTTGATGGATGAGTGTTTTGTTTATATTTTTGAATTGAGTCATCATATTAGTGGTGTGATATGGTATTCTAAGAATTTTAAACCATACAGCCAGACCCACATATACGTAGGTAAATAATATTAATTCACAATAAGTGGTCGGAAATTTAATTACATCACCAGGTTGACAAGAATTAAAGTGCATACACAGGTTTTATGATAAAGGGTTTTCCAATAAGAGGTGTTATTTTGATATTCAAAGAAAAATGACATTTTTTGAGATAAATGATCGAATGTTTATTTCATTATAAAGAAGAAGGTATGCCGTTAATAATGAAACACAACATTAGCCAAATGGCCGCCACGACCACGCTTACAGGACCATATCCTTTTCATGAAATTTTCCATAACCAAATCGCAAAATGGCTGCCCTATGTCCTCGATAGCCTCACGAATTCCATCTTTGAGGTCTTGAATCGACGCTGGGTTGTTGGCGTAGACCTTATCTTTCACGTGGCCCCAAAGGAAAAAGTCGCAAGGTGTTAAATCACAAGATCTCGGTGGCCAATTGTGATCACCTCTTCGAGAGATAACACGGTCCGGAAACTTTTCCCGTAAAAGATCGATGGTTTCATTGCTTGTGTGGCACGTAGCGCCGTCTTGTTGAAAGTAAACGTTGTCCAGATCAATACCATCCAATTCCGGCCATAAAAAATCATTAATCATCTCTCGATAGCGCAATCCATTGACCGTAACTGTTGCTCCAGCCTCATTTTCGAAAAAGTAAGGTCCAATGACCCCGCCGGACCATAAACCGCACCAAACAGTCACGCGTTGAGGATGGAGAGGCTTTTCAACAATAACTCCTGGGTTTTCCGAGCCCCAGATGCGACAGTTTTGCTTGTTGACGTAGCCTCCGAGGTGGAAATGGGCCTCATCAGTCAAGATGATTTTTCGATGAAATGCCGGATCATTTTCATGCATTTCAAGGACCCAATCAGCAAAGACACGACGTTGTTGATGATCAGCCGGCTTGAGTTCTTGTGTTAACTGAACTTTATAAGCCTTAAGACCCAAGTCTTTATGCAAAATACGGTGCAATGACGTTTGTGGAATGCCTAATTCCAAAGAACGACGAGGAATGGACAAACCTGGGTTTTCTTCAACACTTTGGGCTACAACAGCAATATTCTCAGTTGTTCTTGAGCGAGGTGCACGGGTTTTATTCTTCACATCACTAACTTGTCCCAACAGCTCGAATTTGTCCACCAATTTCTGTATTGCGGTCCGACAAGGTGCTTCACGACGACCCAAAAATGTTTTAGTTTTACGAACCGTCTCTGCCAAATTTTCACCATTTTTATAGTGAATTTTAATAATTTCAATGCGTTGTTGAAGCGTGTATCGTTCCATTTTTATCAATGGCGTAGTTTCTACTTGTCAAATGTTAAAAAATGACAGCTTCAAAAATGACAACTATCGAAATAACGGGCTATTTAAAATAGCACCTCTTATTGGAAAACACCTCTTATTGGAAATTGTGCGAGTGAACCTGGAAAATGAATAATGAAATATTGTAAATTACCTTTACAGTGTGAGTAATCACATCTGTGGTGTTTTCGAGAACTTGATAACTTAAATTTCAGTTATCTTATCACTGAGAGAAGCAGAAATAAGAGACGAAAGTAATCGTAAGCTCAAAAATATCAAAGAACAAATTGGGACAAATTCAAATACTTGTCTATTTCTAGATGTCGCTCAAGCTCAAGATTTTGAAAGGTTTCGCATTTGAGACTTGTGTTCAAACAGTTCTACAAAATACTGAAATTCTATATAACCAAATGCCACTTTACAGTTAGAGCAAGAACATTCGGAACTTAAGATAAATGAAACCGGTGTACCACAAGGAAGTGTCGTAACAACAACCTGTATTTGTTATAACGAGTGTTTTTTTTAGAGATATAGTTGGCAATACTATTTTAAATGGCGGCCATTTTGTTACTGTCAAGTGATTTATTTTTAGTTTGATTTGGCATTTCCACATGAATAGATCGACGCCTGAACAACGGTTCCAAATTGTGCCGAAATGATGGGCCCAAAACAAGATTGCCGTTGATACCAATTCTCATATTCGATACTCGTATAATCCATCCACAGTAGGATTTTACTTCTGCTTTTATTGGCAGTGGATGTTGTATTTGTAACTCGTGTAAAATGCTTCTGTATGATGAAAAAGTTTCCCAAAAAAACATGACTATTGAAAACTATCATTAAAAGGAAATGTGGCTTACCGTTCTTTTGAGGAAATTGCCATATTTTTGGGTTATTCTTACATATCTTGAATAATTTTGTTATAATTTTGCAATCTGATTGTCTTCAGTATTAACGGGTGTTTTTTTTAAAACAAAACACAAAAAAAATGTCATCATTTTAACATTATTTGACAGATAATTTTATGGCATAAATGTTTGAATATGATTTCATGTTTCTGACCGCCACCGCTGGTACGTACAGTACATGGCGAAATCTGGAGGTGCAATTTTCACACACTCTTCGCAGTCAATCAGACTGTGTTTTCGCAGTAACTCGTCGAATGTTGGCTTCCAAGTTATAGTGCTGAATTGTTTCTGGTATAGACATGCGACATATTGCCAGAGAATATAATCTAATGGTGTCAAATATAGAACGAATGAAGTAGCCAGTTAGCTTGTTTATTTTGTGAAATTAGTCGTTCGCCAAACGTTTCCTTCATTCAATTAATTATATCGCCCGCTGTTTGACATCTGGAGCCGTCCTGCTAAAACCTCATGTCCGAAACATGAATATGCCTTTCAGTTGAAGGATCTACGAAAAAGTTAGTAAACTGTTCTTATCAAACCAACCACAAAACAACCAAGAACTGTCAAATCAGCTGTCACAGATAACAGCATTATGCAAACTTAAAGTTCTCCGCCTGTAAAAAAACAACCTTTATAAAAAGGACTAAATTAAGAAAATTAAAATTATTTTTACTGGAGATATATACATATGTAAGGATACTACGAGCAAGTTCAGGATTCGTAAAAAAAATCAACCTTGGGATTTTAGGATTAAACTAAATTCTGGATATTCCTTGACATGAAGCCAAAACCACTGCAGCGGAAACTAAATTTCATTTAAGTTCAAAAAATAACAGGTCCTGCGTTCTGCCATACAACGGTTATGAAAAAGATAAGGTATTTTTATCTTCGAAACGGCTCTCACGATTTTGATACGAAATTTGGTCTATACAAATTTAATATCTTAAAAACGGGTTAAACAAATTTGTTTGAAGTGTAGCTATATTGTAACGAAAACGAACCTAGTTCGATAATAAGAAGAACAAAAATAAAGTTATTTTAATGAATGGTTCCATAGAGGGTTTATTTATTTGTTGTGCTTATCTTTAAGAATTTAAGTTTTTCTTAATCGACTTGTTTTATTAAACATACAAATTCTTCCGGAGAATTAAAAGCGAACTGACCCCTTTTTCCAACTTTGCAGCGGCTTTTTGATGTGTAAACATCTACATATGTTGGCGGTAGAGTGAACAAAAAACGTGAACGTTCGTGTGTAACGTTACGTCGTGCAACGTTACGGTGTGCAACGTTACGATCTCCATACTAGGATGGGTGCGTTCAGTGAAAAAAAATCTTAAGATCCCCTTCAAGCAAAACCAAGTCCGTTTTGGATCCGCGCACGTTGATGTTTACACATATTAACCGTGAGTCCCGTCACTCACACAATTTTTATAGTCTATTGGATGATTTCCAGTGGGTTCCTATCTCCACTAGTGCAATTTCCATCTTCCATTGTTGACATTAATTTCGCGCTATTTTCTTCATATCTGTCACACAAATAATTTCCTTTGGATTGCGTTTGATCAACCTGCTATTATTTTTCTCTTAATCACCGCAAAATTTCCATTAGATTGGTGTGCCATACCTCTAGGTACGTCTACACAACGACTTTTTATCAATTTACACCTGGACCCATGTTCTGTAACTCTCGCATCGATAGAATCAGTCGAGAAACGATGGAAAATGGAACAAAACTCATATGATTTGTTTCAATTTTCATCGTTTCTCAACTGCTTTTAACCATGCGAGAGTTACAGAACATGGGTCCAGAAATTGAATTAATTAATTAATTCAGAATTCTGAACAATATACCTGGCTGACTGAACGTTTCCATTTTACCTATTCAGTCAGTTATGTTCAATTTTTTATTCAGGTATTTGTGGATTGTAGAACTTAATTGTTTTCAAGTTATAAGATTGACGCTAAGTGTGATTTGCTTTGCATTTCGTGTTTCAGCATTCACCAACCAACATCTCCGGCTTCAGGTGGGCAGTCAATTTTAAAAACCTTTCAATCCATTTTGTATTGTAAAATTGACCACTTACAGGGATGAGGATGATCTGCGGTGGCAGCTGGTGACAGTTTGTAGAGGTGAGGCATTAGTTGGACAGGTGCGATTTGGTGATCATGGCGAAAATTCGCCACAATATTTTTAAATACTTAAAAATGGCATTCATTTTTTTTTTAAATACATATTTTTAAAAAAATATTCGTAAAAAAACCGCCAAACGCTTTTTCAAAATCTTTTTAAGAGTTTTTAAAGATATTTATTATATGGAACTTCCTTAGTTTAAAATGTAAATGTAAATGTTCTGTTTCGACTGCAAAAGATGATATATCTAGCTATATTTTGAGTATTTCTGACTCAAATGTATTTT
Organism: Leucozona laternaria; assembly: GCA_932273885.2. NCBI lineage: Eukaryota > Metazoa > Arthropoda > Insecta > Diptera > Syrphidae > Leucozona > Leucozona laternaria. The sequence goes on along the minus strand of OW026368.1, from coordinate 28,042,674 downwards.
TCTGTAATTTTGATAATTTGACTTTAGATCTGTTTGATTAACTTTTGGAGAAGCATCTATTTTTTTTATTTATTAATTTACGCAGAACACCAACTTTTTTAAAAATATGTACGAACTTTATAATCTGCAATAATATTTATTTAGGTATGTACAGTAAAACGAAACAACAAGTTCATATTATGCACTTGCATGTTTTTGGCTCAACCCCATAGCGACCAGGAGTTATTTGCTGGGCGATACCATGATCCATTCACATGGGGGCGAAAGATTGGCCTTGGGTAGTTTAATGGTCGTCGGTTAAAGAGTCCTCTTGCTTCGGGAGCTTCGTCTAAGTTTGAGTCGGCATCAATTGGCATCACTGGACGATTTTCTTGAGGGTGTAAGTGTAAGGCGCGAATGGGAATGAGCCTGAATCCTTTGTGTAACCGAGAAGCGTATTCCGCAATTTCCTCTTGAGGCACTTGCCAGTGACTTGAATTGGAATTTCCTGGATGGTGTGGGTTGCTGTGGTTACCAGGGGGATGATGGGGATGGGTGTGATTGCCACCGGGGTGTGTGCTGTTGTTTTGGCCTGGATGGTGGGGGTGGGAGCTGTTGTTGTGTCCTGGATGGTGGCCGGGGTGGGAGCCGTTGTTGTGTCCTGGATGGTGGCCGGGGTGGGTGTGATTGACACCTGGATGAGAGCTGTTATTATGTACAGGATGGTGGGGGTGGCTATGGTTTCCAGAAGTAGAAGAATTCGATGAATTGTGGTGTCTGTGGTGTTTGAAGTACTCAAACCCATCAGCTTCAAATGATGCTTGAATAGCCTTTAAGAAAAAAAAACAATAAGAACACAAAAATTAAAATATAAATCGAAAATAAACAAAATGTTTAAAACTTACACCAAAAGCACAAAGTGCGATCAGAATAATAAGACCTCGATAGGGAAACATTTTTTTCGATATGCGACTTGTTTCTCTAGTAAAATGTCTTTTATACGATTCACAGATATATGGAGGTAGATTTTCTCTTATCTTTGATTACGCAGCGCACACTTGTTTGATTTTCAACTAAAACTGGAAATAAATATTTGCTAAATGCTAAGTGAAAGAAAGAGCAGTCAAATTGAGACAGTAAGTACTTGAGTAGGCATAATGAGTGTCACTCTAAATTTGAAGATCATGACGCACGACTACTTCCGTAAAACAAAATATTCACTTAATTTGCGTTCTATATTTATCGTCGTTGAATTAAAATATTTGTGCATAAGATCAAGATCAGATATAACCTATAGAACAATATAATTCTTGGGTTGTGGAAAATGAATGATGTATCTGTTACTGTAAACTCCCGGATTAATGCTTGGAGCTCTAGGATCATAAATTTGACCTCACACATATGGAAACAGTTAAGAAAACAATTTTATTTTTTACAGCAAGACCTGGCAAATGCTAGGTATCAATCTCAGCGTAATCGTAAAGCTCACACGCAAGCCACCAAATGCCGTGATCTCCATTGTGCCAGTGCTGTCAATCACAGATTATAGTTGTTTGTATACTTTTTTGAAGAAGGCTCCTACAATTGAAAATTGGTTTCAGAAATAATTAAGGTTTCACCTATAAATTCAAGCATTTCGACCAAACCGGGGATTTACAGTAACACATTTAACAATACGAACGGATACCCTCCGAGCGTTGTCACGCATTATACAAAATACCTTTTTTACAATAGAACTAATGTATACATGTATTATATCCTTGACGAACCCAAAGGCTTTGATTTATCTCTATAAGCTCCCCAGAACAACCTACAAGTTAGAAAAAATATCTCAAATGCTAAAATAAGTTATTATTTGTTGCTGACTTTCAATTCCCAACATTTAAATATCCGCATGTTGCAATATCCCAACCAACCAGATATTGGACGGCAAAGTGTTCAATATGCTGCTGCAATACCTTGGATAAGTAATGGTTTTTGCATGCAACCACACGACCTTGATATAGACTTAATCAAAGGAGAATAAAGCTTTACTGGATGGTATGTATATTCAAAGGTTAGCTAGTAATATAGTCCTTGATCTCAATGGGTTGCTCTTTATCATCCTTAAAGCTTCTATTATAGACCATCAGGTCCTTCATCAAATTTTCTATTCAGTATTTGGCTTACCCAAAATTCAAGTGCCACCAATGCAGGAAATTTTGCCATAAATATCATAGGAAACTGAAAATATTGCATCCATTCATCATTTTCTTGAGATTATAGGTATGGTATGGGTATAGGTACCTCTACCTACTCTCTTTTATGGTTTCATGGAGTCATGAGATATATACGAACTATAAAACACTGTTTTTGCGAAACAATGAGGAAGAATATCTTTTGACTCCATTATTTAATGGCATTTAGGGCTTAAAGGAGATAGATAGCCAACTCGGAGTAATGTCCTTGAAATAATGAAAGCAAAGTCATTTTTATATGCTGATGCCGGAGAGAATAACTCTGTTCTTCTATGGTAATAATTTTTAAAATCAATGACAAGAGAATATCGTTACATATAAAGTGGATTATTTTAACTGCTTTTTTTTATAGAATGACATTTTGAAAATATATAAATTATTATTATTTTTATTTTGCGCTTTATATTTATAGCTTTTGTCTACAATAAACAGAAGTTTCAAGCAATTTAACCAATATTAAAGCTTAAAACAGAGGAATTTGGCAAACAGTCAGTGATCATCCATTCAACTGATTTCTGGGAGATATAGAAATAGAATAAATTAATTATTTTATTAATACATACTGCTACAAAAACAGATATGGAATAAATGTTGGCGTCAATTCGGATGCCTTCGAGAGGTGGTATTGTCTCGTGTCTATTGTAAAACCAACAGACCCATCAGTGCTAGTTTAATACAAGATCAGGTTGAGTTCATCAGGTACAAAATTGTAAAAAATAATTACATGAAAAGTAAAGTAAAAATCTTTGTAATAAATGTAAAATTCGTTTCATTTTTTTGAGAAAGCAGTATTTCAAATTTCTTTTGCATTTGGAGAAGAGTAATGTCCAGAAAATCAAACCTTTTTCTTACAGCCTGGCAAGAAGTTTTGTAACCTTAGGCAAATTGATTTTTTTTTCGATTATTTGTGTCATTGATATTATTATTGTCTGCTTTCATTAAAAATTCTGATGTATGGCCGGTGTAGATATCTTTAATACGTAATTGAAGAGGGTATTTAGATCTTCGTCATGTTTCTAATAATATTACTCATATAATGCTTACATAAGGCTCCGTTAAATATTCCAGTTTGATAAAATTTGATACAATATTTTTAAAGAATCATTTAACATTGCTCATCAAGGTATGGATTCTGGGGTTTTTAACTTGAAACTCTTTATTTACTTCGTTAGTAAGTTTTAAAATAAAGGACAAATAACTCAAGAATATTTTATTTGTAGAATTTAGTTTAATATTAATAGCACAATACTAGGTCACAATCTGCTTCAAACCAAATTAGACGAAAGAAGTGTTTTAGATTCACCTATTGCTCTAAAACTCTACTGACAACACCCTAAAAATACAACCACCTTGTGAAAGACAGTTATAAAATTTTATTTCTGAATTTTTTTTCAAATATTTTTATTTTTTTTGCACTATGAGATAAGAACTGCGTTTAAGCACAGTTAAAACGAGAATGAATGAAGATTTTGTAAGGAAGAGTAGTTCAGGAAAAAAGCAGTACTTTGGCCGTGTTGGCAGGACGGTAGTTCGAGGTTTCTAAAAGCAGTAGAAATACTGCAATTGCAGTACTTCGACAGCCCCGATTATGACGACAGCATCATAACTATATAACTGTAGGTGAAATAAAAGGGGCTAAACTTCTACCACCCCATACATTATTTCTTGCTATAAAGTACATCCCATTTGTCTGCCTTGCCATGATCTTTCACTTAGTTATTTTATAACTAATCAATCGCTGACTTAATTTTATATATAGCTTGATATTTCACCTAAATCTAATGATCCTAACCTTCAAGATCTGACTATTAGAATTCAAGTTATAAGTCTAGCCGATCTGCCCGTGCCAATTGCTGTACAGCTTCAAATTTAAATGTATCTTGCCTTGCTACCTTCATTTTAAAAATTCAACCTTACAGAGCCGACTATTAAAATAGAAGTTATGGGCAGGATTGTCACTTTGCTGCAATTGCAGTAGATCTTCTGCACTTTTTTCGAAAAATAAATCTACTGCCTTTAAATCAAATCTACTGCACTTTTGGTTTTTGCGAAAAAAAAATCTTTCAATAAATAATCCACAAAATAATTTTTTCAATTCTGTCATTGAATGCAGTCATTCTCATTCTTCATGAAAGCCTACCTTTAACTTATGCTTACAGCTTACAGCTTTCGGCTATCGGCTTTGTTTTGATGAAAATTGACAGTTGTCACAGCAGATCTGTCAACGTAACGTTTTTATTTATTTGAGTTTGTTTTTATTGTGAGAAAAGGGTAAAAGATAGTTAAATTTTTAACTAAATCTGCACGCAATAGGTAAAATTGTTTTAAATCGTTGAAAATTGATACAAACATAAGATAATTTGTATTTATTAAGTAGTGTTTCCAAAAAAAACTGGCTGCAGAAGAGGAAAATCAATGTGTTGATAAAGTTGATGGACCCAGCAGAAGTCTGTAAATTTATATTTTTAAGTATGTACTTTTAACATTCATTAAACGACGCTGAGGACCAAGAACTTTCAATAACTAACCAATCGAAATTTGTTTCTTGAAAATATAAATCTTCTGCAAAAACATTGAATCAACTGCATTTTTTTTGCAAATCTGCTTCGGAATATTTTTCAAAAGGTGGCAACCCTTTCAAATTTCAAAACCTTGGTCAAAAATGTTACAAATTTTATGTTCAGACATACAACTGCAAAACTGTTTTTGGCAGATGAAGAATAAACTTCAATAGTCAAAAGAGCTCGTAGGTCTAGGAGGGTCTATATAGGTGCAGCTAGGTATCATGCTGATTATAATTAAGTTTAAGTTCACAATTAAATTGAAACACGCAATAATTTAACCCTCTCTCTCTCTCTGTCTCCCCCTGTTTGTCTTCTATTCAGAAGTAAAATAAGTCTTCAAATGCGTTCCTTATAGTGGGTTGGCGTAAAGGTATTTTCTTCCCACAAGATTATACGTACACAAAAGCCCCAATTCAAAGCGTTTTTTAACCTTCATTTCGTCTACTTTCCTTCCTTTTTAAACAAAACCAATCTACAGTCTACACAGAACAAAAGTATGTATGTGTATGGGTTGGATATCCCTATAGTGAGAGCAGAAAGTCTTTGGCGTTCATTTTATGCAAAATAAGTTGCGAAAAGTTATCTTAATTAAATCTGTCTAGTAAATAACAAAACCAAGCCCATTGTGACCATGATGAGGCGCAAGGTATCCTGACCCTCTGGTGTATTTTGACTAAAAAGACCTGCCCGAATATAATATATAATATACACTATAGTAGGTAACAACTAAGAAGTTTTGGCCTTTGAGTAAATATGTGCGGTGCGTCTGTATGCGGCTGGCTTGACTATTAAGGTATACAAAGCCCCAATAAATTGCTTGTGTATTTAACATAGTCTCAAGTGTAATCATCATAACTGCCATTAACATGCCTCTCTCGTATTTTGCAGCAGCACCAATAATGGTTCGTTAGGAGGTCAGCACTCCCCCCACAAAACTCGAACCCAAAGAGAACACACAAAAGCTGAACAAACAGTTATTGTTGAATGCGTGTATGCAAGGATATTGCGGATAGATGTAGTTGAACATAATGTAGGTATATACCTATCTACCTATAGCTTTGAGGATTGACTTTTGGTTGTTTGGTGTAGGGGTAACTCAGTAACTGTGATAGTGGTATAAACCCTAACTCAATTAGTCAAAATAAACGACCCCTTAGGTGAGATCATAAATGGTTGTCATAAACGGACGATTGTTCGTTCGCCTCTGTTGATATAACTTTAGTGGCAGAATAAGATTTCAGCCCGCAGCACACCAGCACCAGCAGCAGCAGCAGCAGCAGCAGCGTTTGATGGCGTGAAAGTTTGATGGTTTGGTTTGGTATTCTGGTGGTCCGCGGAGATATCAAGAGTTAGGGGATTCCCAAAATTTATTAGAATTATTTCGATTCATTATGAATGCACGGTTCGAGGCAGCTCTAGGTTTGCTTAAATCATGTTTGTTTACTAAGTTGATGAAGGATTCATAAGATAAATTGTTATTACCTAATATTGCTTACTTGTTCTTTTGCCGCTTGTGTATCGCGATTCATGTTAGACACATGTAAGCTTATGCATAGGTTAGGTACCCTATATTATACGACTAGAGAAAAGGTAAGATGTATTTAGTGAAACATCTTTCAGAACAAAGTGAACAAAGGTCTAAATGGCATCAGTTAGTCAAAATAATTTCATGAGGAGAATGCTAATTTGCTATGTACAAAAGTGAAGGTAGCACAAGTTCTTGTCTTAATAAATTTATATTATCCTTTTTTTTAGGAGTTTTTTTTTGTTGTTCGCCTTTGAAACAGTTCTGTGATATTTTGACAGGAGATGCTTCTTCTTCTTAGACCCATAGTAAAAGTTTGAAACGACTCTAACTATCTTACCTTACAAGAACTCTTTAAAAAAAATGTTAAATTTTCCTCTGTTGAATTGCCAGTCGAATAAAATGTTCATACAAAAAATTCCAATACTGTAAGGTGAGGAGATCATGCAGGCAAGTGAACTAGTTCACTTCTTCTTATACACCGATTTACCATACGCTTGAATTTAGCCAATATTCTTAACCTCTCGACCATAGAAGGCTGGGGCAGTATTCAGTTTGAAATGTGGTGAAGCTAGTTGAATTATTGGAATGTGCTTCCAAGCTCCAATAGTTCTGTCACATCATTTCTTAAAAACTTCATATAGTTTGTAGAATTCAGCCTGGGTGGTAGTTTGATTAACTCCTTTCCATTCAAACCTGCCCACATATTGTAGCTGAATTTATTTTTAAATTATGTATATCTCATTCTCTGTGGACTCTCCGCAGCCCATTTATGAAGATTGTGATCCCATCTCTATTAAATTGAGATTCGTCGGTCTAAGTAATTGTGCTATTAAATTCGTTGTCATCTAAGCTTCAGAAACCAGTTATCTCTTTAAAAGGAAGGCTGTTTTTGTACAGATTTTTTCCATGAAGTACATTCGAAATTTTATGACTAGAAACATTGAATTGCAAAGCTAAGCGTCTGATGCTGATTGATGGATCAGTTGTTACAGCTTCCGGTATTCTTTTATCGGCCGAAATTCTTCTTACTTGTGGAGATCCCGCGTTAGGCCGTGCATTTTAAACTGATCCAGTTTCTCGAAGTCTCAATACATATTTCCAAATACTCCTCCACTAGGAAGTCTTGGGCTAGGTTGAAGTTCATTGTATCTATGTCACGCACTAATAAAAGTTTCATTCCACAGCACATAAACCTAAATAATATCTGAGTATTCCAGGTTTGTAAATGCAGACATTTTAAATAGCGTTTTTCAGAAACTCTAAGCTTGGCGTACAAAATTAAGCCGATGAAATAATTTTGTTCATATAAAGTCTTCTTTTATTGTCTATTAAAAATCCAAATTAATATATGCAGGCATTAAAAGATTTAAAGGCTATAAGCTTTTACCTGTTAACTCTTTAATTTTGATTTTCTGCTTTTAGCACCAAGAATCCAAATAAAGAATTTCTATCATTCCTTAAAATTTTTAAACCCATTTCCTAAAAAAGATAAAATTCATGTTAATTATATTTTTCTAGGGAAATTTGGTTAAAGTCACTCACCTAGACCAATTGAATTTAATTCATTAAAGTCCCCTAAAACAAAAACAATGAACTTTTATCGTTTTTGTTTTTTTTTTCTTCTTCGTATTTGTTGTAAATAAGAATTTCTTATACAGGGCGTTTTTTTAGACGTGTGGTTTTCAATCCGGCAATACTTTTTTCAGATTTAGTTTTTTTGACAGCTGTCACTTGGTTTATGCTCAGTTTGGTTTGCCATTTCATAATGAATACACCAACGTTTTCAAATAGTTCGACGTATCGCAAGGAAAATTTTGTTCAGGGAAGAAGCTCATTTTTGGTTACCCATTCAACCAAATATATACGCAAAATTGTCGTATTTGGAGTGATCAAAATCCACAAGCTATTATTGAGACGCCGTAACATCTTCAAAAAGTTACTTTTTGGTGTGCTCTATGGGCAGAGGAAATCATTGGTCCATATTTCTTCAAAAATGAGGCCGGCCATTATGTTAGAGTCAATGGGGAACGCTGTAGAGCCTTGATTAATGACTTTTTCGTGCCTGAATTGGAGGATGTTGATGTGGACGACTCTTGGTTCCAACAAGACGGCGGTACATGCCATACAGCCAATGAAACAATCAATTTATTGAAGGAAACTTTTGGTGAGCGCCTCCAAGATCGTGCGATTTAACACCGCCATACTATTTTTTGTGGGGTTATGTTAAATCGCTTGTCTACGCAGATGAGCCCGAGACGATTGATGCTTGGAAGAGAATATTTGGTGCGTTATTTGCGTTATTGCTGAAATACGGCCCCAATTGCTGCACAAAGTTGTCGAAAATTGGGCCTCTCGGCTGCCTCTGGGCAGCCACTTGCCATTTTTAAAACATAATGGCAGACCCTTATCTTTATAATAAATCTAAATTCTTGGCCATAACATTAGATTAAATGCCTTTTATTTCCTCTTGAAAACCACACGTGTAAAAAAAAAACACACTTTATATATAGAGTCCCTCGTTTACAAAAAAATATTTCCCTACAAAATAGCGAAAACTGTCTTCATTCTTTAAATGAAATGCCGGAAACTCTGCAAGAGGTTGATGAACGAAAACTTGGATTCAAGCTTCTTATAAGAGATTATGAGATTATCTCTCGATGGTACAGAAAAATGTCTTCCCAATTTCAATTTTAAGTTCCCATGGAAATAGCAATGAAGTCTTAAAAACAAAAGGTCTGAACGGCTAAGTTCTTAGGGAAAAAATTATGAAAAATAAAGTGCCGAGTACGGAGTAAAAAGAAAGAAACCGAATGTATAATAAACAACCTGTTCTTAGCTAATTAAAAAGAATATATAGTTGATTTAAATGCAATAGTCAACAATAACACCTGATCACGTGACTTCGGTAGCGCAGGGCGTAGTGCAATGGCTCTGAAGACGCTTGGTCGATGTTCAACTCCCAGCTGGGCAAAAAAATCCTTCAAATTAAAACTTAACGTGATAGACTAAGCATAGCCCAAGCACTAAAAGGACCGTGAAATTTCTATAAGTCTGGCCTATAATGACTTGGTGGTAGCGCACTCAGGCGGTTGTTGTTTCATTCAAAACCTTAAACTTCATGTACGTTTGTCCAATCAGAGATAGAGATATTTATAATGCCCAAATTTCATACTACATATAGAAGAGCTTCTCCATGTTTTTTTCAGAATTTTATCTTTCCATAACTTTGTCCTTTCAGAACTTTTTCATTCCAAACTTCGTCTTTTCGTTATTTTTCATAACTTTGTTTTCCAGAACTAAGTCGTTCAGAACATTTGCTTTCGGAACTAAGACGGACTCTCTACATATATTAAATATAATATGATAATATGGGGAATTCCATGAAAAAAGTAAAACTCAAATTTTATCTTTTACCCCTTTTATTTATATGATACCTACATACTTTTTAAATTAAAATTTCTTTCTTGCGGCTATTTCAGGGGTAGATTTTGTTATATTATCACAAGCCACTGTTGAGAAGCATAATAAAGTATTATTCTCATGTCCCTAGCACGCTGAAGGCTATAGTTTATTTAAAACCTTTGAACATTTCATGGATTCCATTCTTTCTGAAAAACCTCTTAATTTCTTCAATCCTTCGTTTCTTGTGGTCCTTTTCTTGCCCAACGTATTCCAGTCGAATAGAATATCAAATGGAGTCCGTATTATAATATTTTAATGGTAGGCACCTACCATCATCACTAGAAGACTCCAACTAAGTTATACCAATAAACCTACTTGAATTCCGGAAGGGTTGGCAACCATCCCAAATTTTATGAATTCTTAAAAGGTAAAGTCTATTCTTTTGGTAAATATGTAACTTCCAACCTATTATTAAAATTATTACAATGGGCTGAAATTTTTTTTCTTTGTTCGACGATTATATTGCACTTGTGTGTTTTTCCCTTCCCTTGTCTTTCCTCTCTTTACACAATTCATGTAAATTTATAACAGGTATATCTGGAGCTGTATCACCTTGCTTATGGATTTCTTTGAGGTTAAAACAGTTGGCAAACTTGGCACAAGGCTAACTGCTCTCTGTATCCAAAATGTGTATTGAATGGTATTGTTTAATATTCATACAAGTGTGCAGATATATAATAAGTAACAATAAGATAACAATTCCTATATATAATCTTTAACTCCTTCCAACTGGATAATTTTGTGAAAACTTATAGTTTTAAACAAATTCTTGACCTGTTTCATTAGGTACTTACCTGAGAAAAGAAGAAATTCAAATCATTTAAGCATTTATTACAAAACCCTTCATTAATCAATGACTTCCAATAAAATGACTTCACAAACAAGCAATCTCATCCCTTTCCGTTTGACAGAGCTCTTGGCAAAAGGAACAATCCTTTCTTGCGCTTCATCGGACTCGGAGAGTTTATATCTTGATTTATTTTTTGCCAGAAAAGTTGGGTGGTAGAATAATTCGTATAATATAGCCACATGTCAGAACCGGGTGAAACTGTTGAATGACGAACATTTTAATCGAATATCTATCTATTCAAATGTATTTGCCATTTAGTGTCAGAAAAGCACCAGAACCCATCACAATCTGTTTCCGAATCAGAATCCTTCTACTTTCTTCTTGTGTGGCTTTTTTTTTTGTTGGAGGGCGGTTCGGGGGGGGGGGATGGTGAACTTTAAGTGATGTGTAATTTCTCATTCGTATTTTCTGTGAATTTTTCATTTCGATCAGTCACATCCATATATCCTGGATTTCTGGAGATTCCATGAAACAAACACAATCAGTGGGAATCTCTGCGCTTGCAACTAAAAGACCAGTGATGATGGCAAACAAATACTTGTACATAAATAGTATAAGTTAATAAAATCCATGACTTAGTCGCACATACTTGCGCTTTCATTTATAAAGGGTGTTTTTTTAGACGTGTCGTTTTAAATCTGGCAATACTTTTTTCGGAGTTGGTTTTTTTTAACAGTTGTCACTTGATTTATGTTCAATTTGGTTTGCCATTTCAGAATAAATATAGACTTACTCCTTCGTGCCTGAATTGGATGATGTTGATGTGAACGACCTTTGGTTCCAACAAGATGGCGCTACATGCCATACAGTCAACGAAACAATCAATTTATTGAATTAATCTTTTGGTGAGCGCATTATCTCGCGTCGTGGGCCTGTGGCGTGGCCTCCAAGATCGTGCGATTCAACACCGCTGGACTATTTTTTGTGGGGTTATGTGAAGTCGCTTATCTACACAGATAAGCCCGAGACGATTGACACCTTGGCAGAGAATATTCGGCGCGTTATTGCTGGCATACGGCCCCAATTCTGTCAAAAAGTGGTAGAAAATTGGGCCTTTTGGCTGGAATTTATTCGATCCAGCCGCGGCGGCCACTTGCCTAAAATCGTTTTTAAAACATAATGGCAGACCCTTATATTTATAATAAAGCTAAATTCTTGGCCATAACATTAAACTATACGCGTTTTATTTCTACTTGAAAACCACACGTCTAAAAAAACACCCTTTATTATGTTGCTGAAATTACTTAAATAGGTATTTATCCTAAAAATCTTTACCAACTTGAACTTTATGTGCGATCCAGTCGTGCATCGAGTTTACGAAATTGAAAAAATATGAATTCTTTAAGACCTCTCCTCTCCTTTAAGTTAAATTTTTCTAAGGAACCCTTAACATGCCCTTTATATGTGTATCCGCACCTCTAGCACAATTTGAACTTAAAACTGCATGCAATTGGATTTATTGCAACAAAAAAAAAAAAAAAAAACCATGATGATCCTGGTCATTTATCATGCTCATGGCTTGCGTTTCTACATGTTAAGCAATGGCGAATCGTAATCGCAGGAATTTTTGGACTGCTCATCAAATATTCTAATGATTTCTTGTTCTTTTGGGATTTATATCGATTTGCAAAGCTTATATAGGATATACGATAAGGATATGGTTGCATCATGACCAACTGACCTCTCGTGCATCGGTTCCTCATCAGACTCTCAACTGGATGGAAGGGAAGAGCGAGTTCTCAAAGTTAACTATGTAACTGAAGGTAAGCTATAGTAGTTAGGATGGGAAATTTAACATCGATTTATCATTTTGGCTTGCATATAAAAATACATAGGTATATATGTAAATAAGTCTCACATATTTTTGATGATTTATTATCCACACGAACTCATATTTGTTTGGCCGGGCGGACCGGACCGGACGGCCAACGACGAACGGTTTGATGAAAGATGCAATTTGATTTCATTTATATTATATTCCACCTGAGCACTGAATAAATACGTGAGTTGCACAAACAATCTATTAATATTTAGGACTTACAAATTGGTTAATGATTCTAGATGTAAGGTTTTGATATTATATTCATACACTATTGTGAATAGACCCGAAAATAAGGTGAAAAAGGGAACAGTTGCGCTAAAGAGTATGTTGATTAGTTGATATTTTAGTGTGGGACTTAAACAAAAGAAACGTGGGTAGATATCAATGGTTTTAAAAATGTTTAAAAAAAATTTCATTTACGACATTATGTTGGGTAACGGCTTTTCCGATAATATTGAAACTTTTAACTCGAAAACGCACTTCAAATATCACTACACTTTTTTTTTTTTTAAGTAAAGGGTCTTCCAATTTCCGAACTTTGACAGTCGATAGCAGCCATATTGTTTAAACTACATCTGTCAAATTAACTGCCATTTATGCAGTCTGGTTTGCCAAATCACTATGGATGGATATAGTGTTCAACAACATGTATGCATAATGTAAAATGGTTTTATCAAAATATGTGTTCTGTTCAGGCAAAGTTCTGCGCGCTTCGCCCATTTACGATCATCTTCAGTGATGTGGACCATTTCTGTATGAATGGGTGCGGCAACAAACAAAATTGTCGAATTTGGGACGGTACTAATCCACATGAGATCTACGAGCGTCCAATACATCCCGAAAAGGTCACTGTTTGGTGTGGATTTTGGGCTGGTGGCATCATCGGTCCATATTTATTTGAGAACGACGTTGTCCAGGCCATCACCTTAAACGGCGAGTGCTATAGATCAATGATAACCATTTTCTTTTGGCCTCTGAATTGGATGATATGGACACTAACGACTAGTGGTTTAAACAGGACGGCCGGCGGCGTGGTGCTACGTGCCACACAGCTCACGCCACAATTGAAGTTCTGCATGAGCGATTCGAGGGCATATGGTCATCTCACGTTGAGGTGATGTGAACTGGCCACCGAGATTGTGCGATTCGACCCGATTAGACTCTTCCTTGTGGGGTTTTCTGAAGTCGCAGGTCTTTGCGAATAAGCCACAAACCAGAGCGGCCTTCGAAGCCAACATAACCCATGCCATCGGTCAAATTCAGCCTGATTTATGCCTTTAGGCCTCTCAAACGAATAAAAAATGCCGATAATATCTCACACACACTTAATTTTATTTAAATTTAAAGTAAGGAAGCGCCTAATGAAAGGCCCTGTAGAATCCCAGATATTTCCCTCTTTAATTAACTCTTGTAATTAATTGTTAACAAAGTGACTATTTCATAACTATGCGCGGTTTTCTTTTATATTTCCAATGAAATTTCCACAAAATTCCACCACTTTGTATGTCCAATTGTGTATTGACTGTGTGACTATTTTTAAACACCCTAAGATAAAACCAAGCTATCTGTTGAAGGTGCATGTGCAAAAGAGAAGCATTGCAATTTAGACCTCGACAATTCTGCGAAAACCAAACAATTGTCTAAACCGCATTCAGAAAACACTCACATTCTCTTCTACGAGCGCACACACATGACTTGTTTTAAGTAATTTTGAGCTTCCCTTTACATAGTAGGTGCGGTGTACTACCTACTATATCAACAAAATTCCAGGCCACACTCTGTCCATGTGTATTCTATTCAACGCCCATAAATCCCACATTGCGGGTGGTAAATCCAAACATTGACTTTTTGTTATTCTCTCCAAAATCCCGAAAAAAAAACACAAACAACAACATCGGATGTAAACTTCCGCCATCGCATCATGGACGTGCGGGACATGTTTCATTACAAATGACCAAATTGTAAGTGAGTGTGTGGGATACACTCTTCTCGACTCGAAAAATTGAGTAAATCCCTTGTCCGGCAGAATGCTAAGCACCACGCATTGTTTTCAATGGCAAAAGTTTGGTCGCATATCACAAGAAAACACTCTTTCCCATCATATACCTAGAACCTAGAGTCGCAGTCGGTTTCAGTTTAGTGTAGAACGGCATGGCAGCGGCAACAGGAACAGACTTTGTACGGTGCTGAAAATATTGTACCAAGCCGGACCTGGTATACAACGGCACGAGAAACTGAGGACGTTGTCACCGCTTTAGACATTCATTATCCATCAATGTACTGAATGCGGCTTTGCGCAGCAGATTCTGCATCACTGCAATCAACGGCAAATTCACAAGGCACAGTATAAATCAACGTGGAAGGGTGCGAAAAACGAGAGACAAGCTTTCAGGGCATCAGCATCCAGCAAAAAGATTTATGGGCAGCCATTGAAAGGACATAGTCCTGGTCCTATGGCCTAAAGCTGTTGAATTTGTACGGATTTGTCTGGTAATCGTTGTTTAGGGTTCTTCTTTTAAGTCCATCTGTGTGGAGGACAATAAGCACATAAAAACTAGCAGAAGACTTGGTTTAATTCTCTATGCACCATTAGGAGGTTCTTCAAGACTGCCTCGAGAAGAAAAAAAAAAACATGCAAACAAGGTGGCGTCTGAATTGGATTAACTTTCTATTGAAACTTATTTTTTTTGTATAATTTTAGTACCTATACGTGAGGTTTGTTAGTTTTGCAAAAATTGAGATTTTAATTAAATATAGCATAGTGTGGTATAGATAGATCGCAAAATATTGTTCTTCTAATAATTCTTTCTAATCATTACCTAAATACTCAGGTATAATTGAACTCTAAGTGGCTGATGGAATTTTCATTTGATTTTCATAGAAATCCAACTTATTATTATTTTTTTTTTTTTATATTTTATAAATTATTATTTTTTTTTTTTAATATTTTAAATATACGTTACAAGATACAATATAATAAAATGGGCAATGGCGTTGCCGTCTGCCTGCCTGTCTGTGTCATAGAAATCCAACTTATTATAGCCAACGAAAATTGGTCCTTCGATTCGAAAAAAAATAGTTTTATGTGGACAGGTCCTAAAAGGTGCCTCGAATCAGGACTCCTGATTTTGTGGGTGAAAGTAGAAAAATTCAGTATTTGGTCAATACATACATACGCAGTTCAAAATATTTTTGTTTTTTTTTTTAAAGAAATATCAAGGCTAACACTATTGTAGCTTATTCTACACTTCAGAGATTATAATACTTTTTTTCGTAAGAGCAAAAAATTAAAATTTTTTGGATTTTAAATTTTGTAGTGTATTTTTAACGAATTCACTATAGCAAAATTGAGTCCAATAAAGTCCAATTTTTTAATCTTCAGTTAAACACCAGATAGTACTTATCTGACAGTTAAATAACTGCTTAACAGATGATTGATAAATAGGCTCTAGATCGGCGAAACATATGGCTTGCTAATTTATAATTTTTCAGGGGTGTGGATGGATAACTAAGCTAACCAGTGAACCAATGGAGTGACCGTTATTCTGAGAATATAAGTTGGGTGGGATAAGGCCAAGCTGCAATTCCAACAACAGCCCCTTTGAGATGTTGAAGTCCGTCCGTGATTCGTTTGGTTATTTTCGAGGCCTGATTTATGTTTTTGTTATAGGAGGTAAGGTATACATACTTACGGCCACTTTCCCCAAACTAATAATTCCTATCCGATCCATTTCGAAAATATTTGCATGTTCCTGTCTTATCCTTTTCCTACCTATATCCAGCTTACTGACCATCCTCCCACTTCCTCTTGCCACGCAACAAACGATTTTTAAGAGATGCTTATAAGACTTTAAAATTAAGATCTCCACCAAAATTCAGCTTTTTTAGATTTGAATCTTGGATTTTTGTTGTTTGATTTAATATAATTCGAGTAGAAAGGCGATCCACATAGGGGATATTCAAAAATCACGACAAAGTAGATATATGCCATCTTAAAGGTTAGAAATTGGTCAGAAATTGGTCATCAACGATTTTAGCACCTCATTTTTGTGGGATATTCACAAAAAATATATAGGTGCCCTCTAAAACGTCGTATTGACCTCATAAAATGTCAATTAGTTTTATAGTAATTGGACAGCCATATAGGATTTGTTTAATGAATTTTTAAAGATTTGTCTCAAGGTCACAATACGATCTTGAAAAAACTTTAAAAATTCCAGGTTTTTAAACCATTTGGCCCTTTTTGACCAATTACTGACTTTTTTCCGAATATCCCACATATATGGGGTACTAAGATCCCGGAGCAAAATAATTTTTAACCTCATGGGTAACATATGAAAGGTCGTAAAAGCAACATGTATACCACGATGCCTATCTAGGTAACTATCATCCTTAAGGTTTATTTATTTATGAATAATTTCAACAAGTGCTTACATTTCTGTGCAGATTATTACTTTAAATTCAAAAATACGTTTTGTGGCATACATATACCTACTCGTATAGCTACTGTTTATGACATTGTATCCTTCAAGCAATTATTATAATTTTCTGCAGAATTCAGAAGAGCCCAGAAGCCAGAACCAATCAAATATTTTTTTTTTAGGTTAGTAAAAGACGATTTAACCCACTCTAAGTTCGAATAGAAAAACCTATCCAGAATTTGTAATCATGCACGTAGCTATAGATAACACATGTGTAATATTGTGTATGGGTTAGGTACCTATACCTATCCTTTCAATGTTTCATTGCATCTAATGTACCTGTACCTTCTTCTTCCAAAGCAGATACACCCACATAAGTACATAATCTTTGCTTTAATATGTAGGAATTCCCATTCGCCCCCAGCCCAAAGTCAAACTTAGGCGCAAATGTGGTTGAAGTGCAAGGATATTCCGAAGTCGTTTAGTATGCATCAAGTAAAATTCCCTACCTCCCCACACTCACATCTCTCCAAACCCGATATGAAACCCTATTTTTTACCTACAATGTACATATGTTGTACCTACTCCTACATATATAAGTTCTTTAGGACAAGTTTAGCGTTTGTGAAAAAAAAAAAATAAATCGATATTTTTTTAAAACCATAGCTACATTTAGTCCAGCCACAGAAGGATATAGAAATTTATCTTAGCCTGTAGGCGAAATATATTGATGTTTTGAAAAACATAGCTTAATGGAATTGCTCATAATTTTAAATACTTAAAAATGTCTCCGGGATCTTATAGTACCCATATGTGGGATATTCGAAAACAAGGTATGTCATTTGATAGTTCACATACCTATTAGTCATAAAAAGTCAGTTTTGGTTTCAGTAATTGATCGGCCACTGGTGTTTCTTATGATTTTTAAAGTTTTGTTCGAAGTACCTCATTAGATGGTGAAGGCACCTCACTGCGGGCTATCAAGAAATTAATATACTTTTTTTCGAATATCCCACATATATAGGGTGCTAAGATCCCAGAGCCAAAAAGGTGTTTTTGTATGGTTTTTTAAAGTTTTGTTCAAAGTAACTCATTATAGACGGTGATAGCACCTTATATTCGGGGGATATTCAAGAAATTACTATGACATCTTAATGGTCAGTAATTAGGTGAAGTAATTGGTCAGCTTTAGGCCCAGCGGGTCTATGCCTGACCACTTACTCAAATTAACTAACCCTATATGACCAAGTTGTCACTGTTTTTTTTTTTTTTGAATATCCCATTATTGAGTCGGTAGCCTCTAAGCCTTAAAAAATGTTTAAAAATTCATTAGAAATCACTTATGGCTGACCATTTACTGCCACAAACTGTACTTTTGTGAGAAATAAATGACCTTTTAGATGGCTTATAATTATTTGAAAATCCCACAAATGAGGTTCTTACATCCTCTTATGGTTGACCTTGAAAAAATCTTTAAATATTCATTAAAAATTGAAAAAGGTTGATCAATTACTGAAACCAACAGAACTTTTATGTCCAATTAGTGACCTTTTATGGTGCTTACTTCTTTTTCGAATATCCCACAAAGGAAGTGCTAATATCCTGTAGTTGGTGACTTTAAAAAATCACCTTTGGTTGACCAATAACTGAAACAAACTGACCTTTTGTGACCAATCAACGACCTTTCATTTGACATATTTTTTTTTCGAATATCCCACAGTTGCGATGCTTACAATCTATACGACTTTAAAAATAATTTCAAAATTCCTGATGTAGCTGACCAATTACTAAAACTACCTGATTGATGTATAAATATTTATATAAATATAAAGAGTTTTTTAGGCTTCGTGATAAGATTCTCATCATCAGATATTATTTTTTTGCATTTTTTATTTAGCTATAAAGATCATGTTCATACGACATAGTCTTGATTCTTATTTTTGAAGAAAAAAAAAATCCAAGAATGGTCATCTACTCCACCCGTCCTTTCGCAGTCAGTGTCTCTTCACTCATAACGATTTTGCATTATAGGTATACCACCTGTGTACGCGGCAGCAATTCCATTTTACAACTACTATCATGCCACCTATATGCTAGGACTTCATTGTTATGCACGTGCGGTGGCCTGTGCACCATCAGGTGGTGTACATTTTAATTAAGATTAATATGCTGGTATGCCGTTCGTAAGTTTTCTTATATGCAAAACGCGCGCTGCCACGTCAACGGCTTAATGGATTATCACCGGGCTCCTGCGACGAGAACTCTTACTATAAACTCCCTCAGACGCACACTCACTCACTTGCACACCTAAACTTTTCTCCAATATAGGAGATGTTGGGCAGGGAAGCAAAAACGTTCCAAAAGAATATCCCTTATTCCGCAGGAAATGGTGTAAATGGCACCTTAACGCCTTTACTTGTGGTTTGTCCTAAGAGAGAGGAAGAGTTTCCTTTTGGGAGAAAGGGTTGATATTCTTCGCAGACAAGTTTTAGTTAAGAACTTCAATTACAATTCCAGTAGCCTTGGCTTGGGTTGAGAAAACGTACATAGCTGTGGAGTACCTACCTTATTTTATCACATTATTTCTTGAAAATCTTTTCTAAGTTTTCTAAAGGAGAGAAAGAGAGAGAGATAGAGAGTGAATGGTGCAGATTTGGCTCAAGGCAACAAAACGATGTGCAAAAGTAAGGTTTATAGGTACAACATAGTTATTATGAAAATTGTGTAAAGTTGTTTTGTGTCCAAAATTTTTCGAGCTGGTTTGAATATTCAAAGTATATAATATCTATTTGTAGTTATAGACTTGTGGTGAGGAAATATACGCATCTTGAATATTTCATTAGTTAATGGATGAGAGTTTCAGGTAATATAAAACTAATACAGGGATCCAAACGAATACCAAGGTTTATATAGTTAGAGGTAGGTAGCCTATCTTTGGAGAGAGAGAAAGTGATTTCATTAAAAGTTGTGTTTCAAGCTAATTGCTTTCTTGACGCTCGCCTTAAAACTAGATAACCACAAATATTGCTCTGAATATTAATTTTTGTCTACCTACTGTTTCTTTTCGTATCGAGAGACCAACTTTTTTGACCAGCACAGCAGGTTTCACCAAAATGAGTTTATGATATTCGTGGAAATAAGGAGATTTCTTTAACTAGAAAAAAGTGAAAACAACGATATGCACTCTGTTCGAAAAAACAACCTGACGAAAGGATTTTGCTTCTAATATTTCTGTAGCTTAAAGTTAAGTGGCATTTCAAGATACTGCATGCGGACGTAACTGTTGAAACCGTTGTTAAACCCGTACCTATATCTCGAGAGTTATTCGTCCTACCTAAATCTTAATTGAAGACTTTTATGCCGGCGGCGGCGTGAGCCTTACTTGATATACATGTCATATGTTACACGTGAAGTACGAAGCGATACGATTACATTACAAAAATACAGTATAAGGGAAACGGATTTTTAACGTTTTTTTAAGGAAAGTTAGTTTTCGCATTTAAAATTTTGAAAAAAAATGTTACATCTAATTTTTTTTCAAATATCCAGTATTTTTTATTGAAGTTGCTTGCTTGTGGCTTAATTTCTTATAATTAGTTTACAAACATTCTTCAGATACCGGCTTAGTTTCCCTTATATGTTCTTATTATCTAAAACTTTTTTCAACTTGCGACTTAAACTCGTACAGTCCTATTAATAAAAAAAAACCTTTAATTAACCTCTTTTCCGCGAGTTCACTAAACCATAAAATAGGAAATAATTTACTAATCAAAATTTCAGAAAAAAATAAATTTGACAAATTTGAAGTCGCTGCACCACCCTCTCCGGTGAACTACCTTATTGGCAGTTAGAAGACGTCAGTTAGCAGACATTTAACTAATGCGATTTTTCACTAAATCCATGACCTAAAAATTACACCCTTTTATTTATAGGGTAATTAAGATTCTATTGTTCTACAATTGTTCATTTACCTAGAACTAGCTGACCCATCCATCTTGGCACGGGTAGAAAAACTTAAAACTTACAAAAGTAAAATATAGATAAATATTTAAGCTCCTTTTAGTAATTGAATGCTACTTACTGAGTTTTGACCCACTTAACGTAATGAATGGCGACATTTATACAAATATTATCATCTATGTCCAACCTTTCTTACTTTCCCAACACGTAGAAGGAATTTTGTAATCAAAAACCTATCTTTAAAAATAACCTTTCCAACAAAAACAGAGTTTTTGAAATTAGATACCACTTTTCGTTCTACCTCCTAAGGCCATCCACTCAAAACACAAAAAGAATTTTTTAAATCGGATACCTACACTTTTTTTCATTTCACCCCATTTCACCCTGCAAATTAAAAATTTCAAAAAGTATATCCCAAAAGCCATTTCCAAAAAAAAAAAAATTTCAAATAAAAAATTAATTTCTTAAATAGGACAATTTTTTTTAAATTTGTATCCCATTTCTCCCTACAAATTGCAACATCAACATCAACAAAAAACATCCTTGAAGCCATTTTCTAAGAATAACCTTTCAAACGCAGGTAGAATTTTTTTAAGCGGATGTGTTTTTCATTTCACCCTACAAAGTGAATTTTTCCGATATTTGTATAGTTATTCTGCTATTCGGAGTGGAGACGAATCCAACAAATCAAAAATCATTTAAATCGGTCCAGCCGTTCTTGAATTATAAATAAGTCTTGTAACTAAAACCACTTTGTTTTTATGAAGATTTAAATTATGTTTTTCAATAAAGGTACTGATCCATTCAATCCGTTGCATGCGTTGCGTCGACGTATACAACAGTAGTGCTCGATTAAATACATACGTTCCTATGAGAAGCGTTCGCTAAGCAATGCAAATGCGACGGACGCAACGCAAAACGTAGCTAAACTTTTAATTTTTCTCTCCGTCAGATCCGTGGCCATCAGTTGTAACTGTTAATTTGCATTGTTGAGTTTTTGTTATTTTTTCTACGGTTCTGTGTTGCTGTTTGAAAATAAATATTTTGTTCGTCACCCTTATTCGTCTTATCCGTTCCATCCGTCGTCACTTCAACGAATCCGTTTCTGCAACGCATTCGATGGATTCTATGGGTCGAAACCTTAAGAGACAAATTTTATGCGAAAGGTTTTGACAGAAATAGTGATGTTATTCGTTACGTTAAAAGTTCAAATAAAAGTCTGGAACAGACACTTTTTACTTGCTCTATAGGGAAAGTATTGGTTTCGTGTAAAAAAAAATCGAGGTTATAATCAAAACTAACACTACGATAATCGAGAAGTCCAAAAAATTCTGTTTCGTCATGCCGCCCGTCGGTCTGTGCGTCTATGTGTCTGTGAATATGTGCGTATGTGCGTCTGTACGTCTGTGCGTCTGTACGTCTGTGCGTCTGTGCGTCGGTACGTCCACTGTAATTTGAGCTAGAGCCTAAACGGGTAGACCGATTTGCATGAAAATCGGTACAGAGTATTTGTATGTGATTCCCTAGAGGGAAAATCCGAATTTTTGTTTTAGCTCATCTAGAACGAGTAGCTGCCATACAAATATTTTGGTTTATTCAATTTTCCTCGAAAACGGCTCAAACGATTTTGATTAAACTTCGTACCTGTAATAAGCAAATCAATTGCAAAAAACTGCATTTCAGGTTTTTCTCAAAAAATTCACATTACAGAATTAGGAATTCCAGTTTTTTGAGAATATGGTCTTATTTTTGGGTTATTCGCGTATATCTTTGCCATGGTTAAACCGATTTTGTTATAATTTTGCAATCTGATGCTCCTCAATAGTTTAAACAATATTGCATTTAAGAATTTTTAAAACCATTTTTTTTAGTTTAACTCACCACTAACAAACTGGATCTAATGCTATATTTATTTTGTCATTTCAAAAATATTGAATCCAATTCCATCCTTGAATAAAGAGCTTAACAAACCAATGCATATGAGACATACAAATTTAATTTACCCTATATTCTAACTTCATAAGAATTTTCAGTATGATTTATTGCAAAGCAGAACATAATAATAATTTTTCATCATTCCATTAAAATGTTCTCCACAGGTAAGCGTTATCGTACTTAATTTTAAGTCAGAATGTATATCTTTTATCCGCATAATATCCAAATTTGTGATTGTTCTCATATAAAAGCTTTAACTGTCGCAAATTTTCATTGTGCACGTAGATAAATGGTGAAAGTCCGGTAATAAAGCATTCACCATCACCATCACCACTGCCACACCATGCCTTGACTTCGCCTTCGCCAAAAACAAATACTAAGACGACCGACGACGACAAGGAGGAGGATAAAAAGGACGAGAATGACAACAACCCCTTTATTTATAGCTTCTTCGTTTAGAAAAGCAGCCTCAAGACTATACCTATACGAGAAAGCATAAACGACCACTAAATCTAAGTGGCATAAATTTTAACCACGGAGTATAGTATAGGTCTACGATATATGTACCCACATACTAATACCATAAGGTATGTACCTACTTACTGTACATAAACATATATCTACGTAATATATAGTATACAGTAGAAAATAAGTAATACTTATCTGCGTGAAAAATCTCTAAACGAATAAATTTCAGTTTCACCATATGAATAAAAGGCCTTTATACATTTATATAAACGTACTTAAATCCATTACATACACCCCTCGCAATGAGTTAAGAATTATTTTACTTGAACAAAAAAAAATAAAGCGGAAGTCTAGGTAACATGTTCTTAGTCTAAGAACTGACAGACAAATTTTGGAGAGTTGATAGTAGCCGTGTTTTTTTGCAAGCCCGGGGAGCTTTGGTTGAAAAAAAAAAACGACATCGGGGACTAGCGACGCCATTACTGAAAAAAAATGGAGTTTCCATACAAACTATCGATAACAAGTACGCAATTCACGCCGGTAACACAGTTTTTCTCCGTGCTTAAGTTAAGCCCCGAGAATTCTCCGCGCTTAGCTAAGCCCGAAGGGGATTAGTTGTTGTTGCATTTAACATGTAAATTGCAGGACAGGACGTCTTTTTTTTCGATCGATTTCCTCGGGGCTTGCAAAAAAACAAGGCTAGTATAACCAAAATGTGAGTACTAGAGGGCTTGTAGGAGTATGCGTCCTGATATCGAATACTAAGAGCTCGCAGGTTTTTTTCTTTAGGCCCTTTTATGGGTAAGTTTTTTCAAGTTAAAAATAGTATTTTTTCCAAGTTTTTTCCACGAGTAGTTAAAATTTTTTAAATTCATTTAAAGAAGGGAAATTATATGCTCTGCTGTCATTTTCCTCAAGTTAAGATCTATATTTTAATATGTACTTGTACATATGTACGTATATGTATATAAAACAAAGTCAGTTTAGCTACACCATTTATAACTTAAGAGCTGCTGGACCAATTTTAATAATCTCTGAATTGTTGGATTCGTCTCTGCTAACTATTAAAGTATCGGAAAAACTCACTTTGTAGGGTGAAATGGGATAAAATAAAAAAACGTATCTGATTGAAAAAAACTCCACCTACGCTACGTTTAAAAGGTTATGGCTTCAAGGAAATGACTTCATGGAAATAGATTCAAGGATATTTTTTTCATATTTCTATTTGTACGGTGAAATGGGGTAAAAATAAAAAATAAGGTTTTTCTTAGGAAATGGCTTTAGGGATATTCTTTTTCAAATTTTGTTATTTGTGTTTGAAAAGTAATTTTGAGTGGATGGCTTTAGGAATATTTTTTTTTCCAAAATGTTGGTATTTATAGGGTGAAACTGGGTAAAAAACAAAAAGTGGTATCCGATAACAAAAATTCTGTTTGAAAGCATATTTAAAAAAAAAATGATATTTATAGAGTGAAATGGGATACAAAATAAAGCAGTGGTTTCTGAATACAAACATTCTTTCTAAGTTGGGAAAGCAATAAAGGTTGGACTAAGCGGATCATTTTTTTTTACAAATTTAGCCTTACAAAAATATAATATTTTCATTTGTAATTTTCATGCGAAGCTTTAGGTTTGTCTACCCATGCGAAGCTGGGCGGGCCAACTAGATAAGATTGGAATTCAGACTTAAATTGAGATTTAGGCTTAAGTTTATATTCTTCCTCAAGATATAAACTTTTTAAGCTAACCTTATCCTCTTTTTTTTATAGATATTATTCAACCCATAAACGTTTAAAATTTAATACATTTTCCATGCAGTTTAAATCTATAACAGACTACATTTTATGGGATTTTTTTAAACCTTGTAATTAGATAATCAGTAAAACATCTGTCCTATTTAACATATTGCGAAAGCATTTGGCAAAATGTTGTCAAAATCCTTATTTTTAATTAATTATTAAATCTGGCTATACATTACTTCAGAGCATTACTTGAATATCAAATAAAACATTAGTGCAACAAAATCAGGGTTTTCCCATCTTATTAGAATTTTATTAGCTAAAAAATTACTTACAGTAAAAGCTCCAATAAGTTGACACTCATGGTTCCTTAATTTTTGTGGAATTTTGAGAACGGTCCGGTTAAAAATAAGGCAGTGAAAATTTTTTTTATTCTATTCTTAAAAAAATTGTATTATGTATTGAAAATAGAATAAGAATAAAAAAACATCAATCTTTTAATCTAAGAGGGAAAGGCATAACAGGGAATGTTATAAGTGTAATAATTTAAAATTATTGATTTGTCTAATTTTTGGTCTCAACATAACGCAAATTTTGTTATTGGACAAATAAACTGGTTATAATAATATTATGCCTTTAAGATTTTTCACAGTGTACAAATTAAAAAAAAAGGAAAATAGTAGCTTTAGAACTCAGAACTACTGACCTTCATTTATAGGTGATGATGGATCCAAAACTTTGTCAAATTTTTATCATGCCTGTCAGTCTCAGCCAAACAATATTCGCCAAAAAGGAATGGAGATTCCAGAAAGATTCTGCTCATTTCTTTCTAGGGTTACCATTGATATACTTAATTCTCAATTTGACACCTTTTAGAACACTCGGATACATCTTTTGAAAATCAATCGATTTCGGACACTTTTTAAAAAATCTCGAAAAATGTGTGAACACAACCCGTTATCAATCAATCAAAATAAAGAATCCAAGCACAGATTACCCATATGAAGATGGGAATGTTTCGTTCGTTGATCCCTCCAAAACTCATTTATTTACATTGTTGTTTTTGTAATTTCACCCCGTGTCAATGAAAAGATGTGAATTGCAACAACAATTTAACCATGTGTGAGCTTATTAAACACACATTCTCATATTTTATATGCAGTCTGACAGTTCAAGCTTGTATAGGCAAATTAAAATGGCTGCCGATGATTCGCATCATAATGTGGGTAATCTGTGAATGCAAGTATCTATTTCTCTATCTCTCATATCGTTTAGACAATTTCTGTCAATTGCCCATTTCTGGCCTAGAGTGTAGACGAACGAGTTTGGTATCAAAGGAAATGTGACGTGAAGCCCGATACATATGTAAGTAAAATATTTTCAAAGTCGTTCATGAAAATACTTTTCATTTTTGTATCAATATCATTTTTCTACGTCAATTATTTCTCCCGTTATGGACAACTGAAATCATTATTTTGCAATCGGCAACTTCAAAGCCCAATATCTCGACTTTCCCATGAACGATTTTTAAAATATTTAACTTATGTATAGGCCTTCAAGTTACCTTTCATTTGATACCAAACTCGTTCGTGTACACTCTGGGCCAAAGCTCCATAGTAAAATCAAGGATATTCCCTTTGTATGGGACACTTTTGTTCTTCTCGGACACTTTTTTGACACAAACACTAGTTGTTTTTGTTTCATTATTTGATTTGAAAATATTTTTAAATTAAAATAAAATGATTAATCCGTTTGGGAGGTTTTCTATTTGAAATGAGCAATATAAAGTTTCCGCATCCATTTAAAAGAGTGGACCGCAATTCGTAGAGCTTCCAAAATGTGTCCGTTTAAAAGAGCTTTCGCTATTAAAGTATGTTTGACAAAATAAGGAACGTGATATAGTCCAACCTGAGTGCTAAATGTTTCAATAGACAATTTGTACACAATTTGTACCCCAAATAACCGAATACGATTATAATTTCTTTTACCAATTCTCATCCAAATATTTCTTTTAATAAACCTCACTTAACTAATTTTTTTTCATGAATCCCATAACATGTCCTTGTTTATCTTAAAACGGAAGTAAAAATGTGAGTATAATATTATAAAGGATATAATATTTGGTACTAGAGGATTTGCCCTATTTTCTAATGGTTCTCGACATACCCAAACACTGAATCTGGCTGTTATCGCTCCGAAATTTATGGTCTATCTTATTACAAAGTTTAACATACGACGGCGTTCGCGTCGTATTCGTCCTTTTAATAAATTACTGAGGACACGGCATGTTGAATTCAAGGTGCTTCTCGCCAACCGCACTTTGTCTATGTTTGGTTCATGGTTTTCCTTTTCTTTTTTATTTTATTTGTCGGGCTTGAAGTCTACGATTCGAGGTAATTGTTTTTAGGATTCGTGATTTTTCGTTCTTAATGGGCTGAGGTGTAATCTATGGTTCCTGCTACAAAAGAGAAAACAAAAAAAAAAAACAAATAAAAAGGGTCAATAGGATTGAACTCATTTAAAATTTTTGAATGCGGAGAAACATTGAATTTAGGAGAAAATATAGGTAGGAAAAGGTGTGGTATAAATTATGGTGTTTTTGTTTTTTTTTTTTGTAGAAAACTCCAATTTATCTTGATGCCAGAAATTCTAAAGTGGTTTAGGGCATAGTGTGTATAAAGAGAAAAAGTTAATCTGAAATCGTTTTTACTTTTTAATATTTCCGTAGTAAAATAATTTTTTTTTTAATTCACATAGCTACGAAGGTAGATACTTTACTTATATGCTCAACAGTAGAGTTTACATCCATAGTATTTATTTTGATCCAAACTACAATTTTTTTTTCAGAAACCTAAATTTTAAAAAAATTTGGATATTAACAAATAAATTTAGATTCGCGACAGCTCGGGGAGGGACAGGGCAGAGTAACTTATTGCAGGAATGGAAGGGACCTACAATTTTTTGCCAGATGCAAATGGCTAAGTTTAGAGGCCCTTTTTCATGACAAGTGATCTTGAAAGATTAATTGCTTACTCGACGGTTTTTTTATATTTAGGTGAACAAAGCTGGGAATCGAACCCATAAGACCTCCAGCATGACAAAGTCTTACGCACTAACCACCAAGGCATCGGCTAAAACAATGATATTTGTGTTAATAGTAGGGGTGTACCTACAGGTTAAATAACTATGCACTACCTCTTTTTTTGTCACTTTAAAGAAGCGAAATCTGCTATCAAACACATGCATCTATACGTCAACAATATATCTACAATTAAATTTACTTTATAACACCACTTTACCAATTATTAATTATAGGATTGATCCCATTTAATAACACATAATGCTTTAATTGAAAACGAATTTTTAAACACTTCCCATGATGGCTTTAAGGAATATGTTTTTAACACATTACACACACAATCATGCCAACTAAATAAACTAAATGCTAAAGTTCAGTTCAATCGTGTCAGAATAACGATGTTCAAAATTATTTTTAATCTGCGCTTTTTTTTTTTTAATGAACACATTGAAATGAAATACCTTTTCGTGAATGTATGTGTATATTGCTTCGTGTGAAATTTAAGGTGCTATTTTAAGGTATGTATGGAATCCCAGGAAAACGATGAGCAGGAACAACTTGGGGATGTGCAAGGACAATTTTCGAGATCTGATGTACTAATAACATAAACTGAATATAGTAGGGGAGAGTGGGTACAAAAGTACCATTTTTGACATTTCGTGCCATAATTTGATAACCAATAAACATATCAAAATGAAACGTAGTGCATATTAATCAATGAATATTTTGCTACCGTTAAATACTAATTTGGTTTCCAACTTTGTCTTTGATTAAAATGTATGATTTGAAAATTAAGGCAAGGCCAAATGTTACATTCGTCCTATTCGGTGTATCGATTGTAACACGCTGAAAGGACGGTGGTATTACCATATAAATGTATGAAGAAAAAATCAAAAATGGTGCCTAGACTTAGAATTTAATTCTAAGCCAATACCATAAACTATACATATGTATTATTATGAAATAAATAATGAAAGGCATTCTAATTCAGTGACATTTCTCTTCAGTAAGGTTTGCCATTTCATGATGAAAAGATATACGAGCCAACAACGAGTCGATATTATTAAAATTTACTACCGAATTTCGGAGTCAGTGGCCCCAATGTTAAGAGCGCTACGTCCAATTTATGGTCGTCATAATCGTCCTAGCAGCGTCTAGTGGAAAAATTTGAATCCACAGGCACAGTACAAAATGTTCCCGTGCCAGGGAGACAAAGAAGTGCCCGTGGTATCGAGAATATTGCTGCCGCTGAGGCTTCAGTTGCAGAAAGCCCAAATGTGT
This sequence comes from Leucozona laternaria, assembly GCA_932273885.2. Classification (NCBI taxonomy): domain Eukaryota; kingdom Metazoa; phylum Arthropoda; class Insecta; order Diptera; family Syrphidae; genus Leucozona; species Leucozona laternaria. The sequence continues at coordinate 28,013,349 of OW026368.1, read as the reverse complement.
CTCTCACACGTCGTTCTCAAGCGTTGGGCATCTCTGTGACGTCGTTGTGGCGAATTTTGCGTAAAAATCTTGGCCTACATCCTTACAAGATTAAATTGACGCAAGAACTGAAGCCGCTTGACCACCAGAAGCGTCGTATGTTCGTGAATTGGGCTGAGCAACAACTTGAAAATGATTCGGGTTTTCATCGAAAAATCATCTTCAGCGATGAGGCTCATTTCTGGCTGAATGCCTTCGTCAACAAACAAAATATGCGGTATTGGTCGGGCAGCAATCCACACGTACTCCATGAGTCATCATTGCATCCCAAAAAAATTACGGTTTGGTGTGGTTTATGGGCCGGCGGCGTCATTGGGCCGTACTTCTTCCGTGATGATCAAGGCCGGCACGTTACTATGAATGGGGATCGCTACCGTTCAATGATAACCGAATATTTTTGGCACCAATTGAATGATATGAACTTGGAGGACATGTGGTTCCAACAGGACGGCGCCACAAGCCCCACAGCGAATGTCACAATCAATTTATTGGAAACCAAGTTTGGATAACGTGTTATCTGACGAAATGGTCCAGTCGCTTGGCCGCTTCGGTCGTGCGATTTGACGCCCATAGACTATTTCCTGTGGGGCTACGTCAAGTCCATGGTCTATGCCAACAAGGTAGCGACGATTGATGAACTTCATACGAATATCGAACGTGAAATTGCAGCAGTATCGGCCGATTTATGCTTGAAAACCGTTGAAAATTGGGTTCAGCGTCTGGGCTTCTGCAAGCCTGCCCGTGGTGGCCGTGCAAAAGAAATCGAAATCCATACATAATGGCATCAAACGTCCTTTCACAGGAATAAAGAATTTTATTGATATCCAAAACCGTTTTTGTTTTATTTAAAAAAACTTTTGCAGCGCTCTTATTGAAAACCCCGATACCTACAATTATTAAAAAAAAATATATAATTGTTAATAACCTTAATTTTTATTTCCTCCAAAACAATTTATTTCAGACCATCGCAAAATGCAATTATGAAACTCGAGACACTTAGGAATTCATATTATTTTTTTTTCTTTTATCCATCAAACATACCAACACATCACTACATAGCAGTCACAATATTGGTATAAATAAAGCTTTTACATCAAGTGTATTTATAGTCCTTGAACTTTGAAAATTTTTCATGACCATGTCTGGCTAAAGTGAAAAAGTTTATTAAGTACGTGTTCATTTGAGTTAAATGGCACACACACTCTGCCACAACATATGCCATATCATCCAAGCATACCTACATTATGATAAAAGCATTCCACGGTGTTGCCGTTTTGGTCGAAATATATCAAACAGTTAGACATATTTATATTAAGCTCATCTGACAACTTTAGAATACAAAAACTTCAAACTAGTACAAAAAATGCGTGAAAACAAAAAATCCCACAAAACTTTCCTACTGACTAAAATGTGGTGTGCCATATTTGGGAAAAAAATCAAAGCTAAATTTATGGTAGCTAACCCTTCAAAATCAAACTCATTATTGAAAACTCCCCCCAGAACAGGTTGAATTCCTCTAAATCACTAGTTATGACAAAGTGTCAGAAGTGGAATAACAAAAATAAAAATGAAATACAAATGATTTGCAACATTGAACATTATTTGTTTATTGAGTAAAGTATAATTTTAGTAAAATAATTTTAAAGATTACAAAGTTAGATAGAGAGTAATATAATAATGTGAGTATTTAAATCTTGTCGATGGTCATTTCATTTCCTATTTCGCAGTCAAACACCAATTACTTCTTCATTTTGTTGATATGCTTGTTGGAGTACACAATTTTAATTGGTGTTACGGCCATATTTGTGTATTCATTCGTAAATTCACCAAGATTGGAACTGCCGATCTGCCTATCAAAGGGATATCCCATACCACGCTTGTCTGGGTACAACTTGTTCTTAAGACCACAGAATGACTCTGAACCCCCACAAAGATTTCCTCTAAAAAAAAAAAACACACACACAAAATGATGATTGGCAAAATTACCAAAAAAATAATTCTTACGAATCTAAAGTCTGTTTGACTTCATCGCCGGCATAATCCGAAATCATTACGAACAAGTCGAAATCCATTCCTGCAGCAGTTCCCTTTGGCAGAAGCATGTGTTCTGGCCAACCACATCCGCAGAAACGGAACTCAGCCAAAGCATCCTCTTGTTCAGGCAGGTGTTTGATATCTATGCGTCGGAAGGAACGTTCAAATGGAATAGTTACGGAAGATTCAGTTGATCGACGTTTGATTGTATTTTGGCCAGGTTTCACTACAAAACGAAAATTAATTTAATTTCGAGAAATTTCTAAAGATTCTCAAAAACAAAAATACTTACAGTTGACTGTGAATTTGTCTAATTCGACAGCCAAATTCTTAACTTCAGCCATATTCAAAGTGTTACCACGTTCATCGGCCTTTGGGCAGAGGAAAATTCTGCATGTTCCCCTGCGTGCGGCTCCTGTGTTCGTAACTTTGATATCATACTCAAACGGAGCATGTTGCAAATGGCTATATCTTGCAAATACAGCTCCATTTGGTCCAAAATCTAGTCCAGCACCAATATCGATGTCAGAATTTTGCCAAAATGTAGCCAGAATGTTTGGGCTTGTACCCTTAGCTGTGATTTGGACATTCACAGAATCCACATTAACTCCATTGAATTCAAGCTGTATAGGATGCATTGAATGAGTATAAAAAAGATCCAATGCGAAAAGGTTCAAAGCTTTGATTTACCTGAGTATTATCATAGGCTGGTAGAAGCCCCTTGAATTTAGTGAAGATCTGATCAATAAACGAATGCCATCTATAGAAAATTGGATCTCTCATGGCTGTTGTCACATCACCCATCACACCGATGTCTTCCAAATGCCTCGAATCTGGGTCATGAGCCAGGGAGATCAAGTTGTGTCCCATGTTGTGAAGATTACCATAGAGCTGCCTGTTTGGTGTCAGTGAAGAAGATTCCAAAATATCACCCAAAATGTCAATGCCCTTAACTTCATCCAATGGAATTTGTTTGTTGTTACGCTAAAAATAGAATACCCTCACAAAAATGTCCTCAATATCTCCAAATTTGTGTATAATTACATCAACAACATATCCTTGATCGATGGCTTGATGAATTCTATCAGCCCAACGTTCCACCTCAGTGATTTCAATCGAATTATTTTCGCGTTCCACATTGCGAAGCGTTTGTCCAGTTATGCGAGCTGGATAGGTTCGATTGTTCAAACTGCTTATGATTTTCGGGAAGTATCCTTCGGGAATGGCTTCACGAAGGCTGCTCAATAACCTCGTTCGTCCTAGACCATTGCAGAAGCGTTCCACATTGTAGCGTGCCAACAATTGATGATGCATGTAGAAGAAGAGTTCACCACGACGATCTTTGCGAACAACTTCTTCGGGTCCTTCGCCAGGATAAACCAAATGCCAGTGCCAATGGTGCATATTCACACCGATGTCTTCACGGAAATAGGCCAATCGTTGTTCTTCCTCGCGGTCGGAAGCAGTGAAGTTTCGCGACATATCAATTGTCATCTGAAAGAGAAAGCCATATATGTTCAAATGAGATCCTTAATAATTTTATCCTTGTAAGATCAGCTACACAATTCATGGAGAAGAACAAGGGGGCAACTCTCTGTATAGCTTCCATGTTCCTAAAGAATTCATAAATTTAAAACTTACTCTGTCTCCAGGGTTTGTAATCAACGATCCTTCAGCACGAGCATCCTTGAACACCGATGGCTCAACAAAGTTTCCGGGAAATTGTTCAGAAATTGGTGGGATTGGTACCATTGTAGTGTCCTTGCGATGCTGTACTGCTACGGTGTAGGAATACTGGAACAACATTGGATTGACACGATCCCTGAAAAAAATCAGCAACAAAAAAGTTAAAGAATTGTAATTATAGTCTTAAACACCCTGTTTCTAGGTAAGGTACGTTAATTAAATCACAAAAAAAAATCAAACATACTTTACATAAGCAGCCAAAGAAACAAAATTCGAACGCTCCTTAACATCCAAGAACATCTTAATCAATTGTCCTGCAATACGCTTGTGGCTATCAAGGAAAAGGTTGAAGGTTTGCTTCCTGCTTATTTCCTTTGTAAAATCTAAATTCGGCTTTGTAATGTCACGAAGAGGGATCTAACAAAAAAAAATCATTATATATCTATTTTTTTATTAATATATCAAAAAACTGTATACCTTAACATCAACATCATCACCAAATCGACTTTGAAGTTCGATGCCAGCACCACTGTATCGGTCAGTGTAAAAGCTGTCTGGGACATCGAAAGCGGCTTTACCATTGTCTCTGGAGGTAAATACTGGTTCCAATGGCCGCTGGAACAGCAATTGCATAGCTTTGATATCGTTGTCCATAGTTAGAGAAGGTTTTTTTTTTTTTCTGAATGTTCCTTCAAAGTCTAGGTTTGCTTTTTGCTTTACGTCTAGAGTGGAGCACTGTTGACTGGTGCTTGACTACCCTGGAAGTTCCCTTTATATACCTACCTTATTGAATGTTTTGTCTTTGAAAAAGCAAGCGCAACCACGAACCGCATAGATAAAAAAAAATACAATATTATATTTTTTGACAGCTGCAGTATACAGAGTTATGTGCGATTAATCTATTCCCGTTTTTAGAAACATATTACCACCGCAGCGGTTATGATAAGAACAAATTGTAATGTCTCTGGTTTTTTTTTATCAATTTATAACACCAGAGCGGGAATAGATTGTTCCATAAATTATAGATAAAAACGGTTATGCATTTTGAAGCCACTGTCCTGAGATTGTCTTATCTTTATTGTGATATATTTATTATGTAAAATAGTTTTTTTTTTATTTTTTTTTTATTGTTTTAGTAAAGAAAATTGCATAATTGGACATTTTGCATGGAAGACGAGAGTAAACAAATGTCCATTATTCCAAAAACGTGACCACAATTAATGTTTGTTCCCTTTTAGAGGGACAGTCCCCCCTTTTCTTCCTCAAAAATGAAAATGGGCTGCAAGTGCCCCTCTTTTTCACATTTTTAATTTCTATCTATATGTATCGGGTTTTTCAATAAGAGCGCTACAAAAGTTTTTTTTAAATAAAACAAACGGTTTTGGATATCAATAAAATTCTTTATTCCTGTGAAAGTGCGTTTGATGCCATTATGTATGGATTTCGATTTCTTTTGCATGGCCACCACGGGCACGCTTGCAGAAGTCCAGACGCTGAACCCAATTTTCGACGGTTTTCAAGCATAAATCGGCCGATACTGCTGCAATTTCACGTTCGTTATTCGTACGAAGTTCATCAATCGTCGCTGGCTTGTTGGCATAGACCAAAGACTTGACGAAGCCCCACAGGAAATAGTCTAACGGCGTCCAATCGCACGACCGAGGCGGCCAAGCGACTGGACCATTTCGTGAGATAACACGTTCTCCAAACTTGGTTTCCAATAAATTGATTGTGACATTCGCTGTGTGGCTTGTGGCGCCGTCCTGTTGGAACCACATGTCCTCCAAGTCCATATCATCCAATTGGGGCCAAAAATATATCTTTCCATCATGAAATGGCAAACCTTACTAAAGAGAAATGTCAAAAGAGCGGCAAGAAATATGGCGTCGTTTGCTGTCCCTGTTGCTCTACTTTTGTAGCGTCCCTGTTGAAAAACCCTTTACATATGTATCTTTTTAAAAGCATTGTTGTATTCTCACTTTGATTTATTTTTATTGCACATTGTTAAAATATAGTACCTAAACCTTTATAACAACGATTCTGAAATTTGGCAAAAAAACCAACACAAACATAGGCACCCCTAGGATTTTTCTTAGGGGGGGTTGTTCAATTGAAAATTGATTTGAATTTTTTTAGGGTACTGAAAGATCGCTCTTCTGTAAATGTTGTGACGGGAATGAAAAGTCCTATAGAGAGAACAACGAAAACCGATAAAATTCTTCCCCATTTTTCAACACATCACAATATGTTACGTGTGTCAAGTTAGCATTACACTTTTGGAAAGTAAAAAATATAAAAACACAGGTAATTGTAGTTTTTTTGGTGTAAATTAGTTGTGAAGAGGAAAAAATTCTAAAAACTGGGAGCCCAGTTCTTGTTGACAACAAAAAAGCTTCAATTAATTGCGTACTTGTTTTTTTTAATTTAACAAAATCTAGTGCTAACTTGATATCTAGCTATCACTACATACCATTTTTTTTTTTAAATAGCAGAGCTACAATTTTTTTTTTCCACAACTAATTTACTACTAAAAAGCTACAATTAACTATGTACTTAGTTTATTTAATTTCTAAAAGTGTAGTGCTAACTTTTAACACGTCAATTTATTGGTATATTGACTTTCGTCAAAATTCATCTTATTGTGGTTAGACCACGTAACGGACTCGGCAGAAAAATTATCCTGACAGGATCCATATTTATCAGATATTTTTTGAACAATCAAACTGAAATCGGATTAGTCCATGCTTTGCATATTTTTAGGAGGAAGTCCGCCCAGACGTCAGATAGATAGATAGATAGATAGATAGATAGATTCTTTATTTTTTCATCATAAAGTTTAAAAATTTGTATACTTAAGAATAAGGACATGGCAATACTGCCGTCTGCCTGAGATGACATTTCATAATATGATTTAAAAATATAAGAAATAATAAAAAGCAAAAATTTAAAAATTTAACAAAAGATATGAAGAAATATTTTTATATAAAACAATGATATCAATTTTAACGTGATTTGAAACACAAAATACTACACAATTTGGTTATGATAAGCTGTTTATAAAATAATATCAATTTTAACGTGATTTGAAACACAAAAGAACTATTATCAAATTTTATATGATCAGCAACAAAACAATAAATAGTTAAGTATAAAATTAGGTTTAAACTGCAATAAGCGGGTAATCGACTAAGTTTAATATGTGAAACTGTTACGGTAGGAAAGAGCATGTTGGCAATATTTAAAGAGGCTGAGCCAGCCCATTGCTCCATTTAAAATTTCAAAAAGTTTTTCCAAAGATATAAAACTTTCTCGAAAATGCAACCGACGAATTTCTTGTAGAATAGGACAAGCAGCAACGAAATGGTAAATATCTTCATTCACTCTTCCGCTACATAGATCACATAGCTGGGGCAAGTCTGATCGATGAGGTACAAAGTTTAAATTTAAAATTTCAACTCTTGCTCTAAAAATGATACTTATAACCGAGGCTGAAAATTCATTACTAAAGTAAGAGACTTCCGAGGGCAGTTGGTGGTTTAAATGACTATAAATAGCTCTTGAAGTAGATGATGATGCTCTGGAAAGTTTATCCAGAAACATTTTATGATCCACCTTAGCAATCACATCAGCAAACTGAGCCTGCCAATCGGTCACATTAGTTTCTGTTAAGTTTAAGCTTGTTTCGAAAGATAAAGCTAGTTCGTTCCAGTCTTTAAACGGGGAAGCATTTACTCGAAGTAATTTTCTTAAAATGATTTTGTGAAGACAAGTTTCACTTCTTTTCATCACTCTAGCAATGAAGTTCGCACTTGCCTTCAAATTTTTTATATATATAGGGACTATTCCTGACTCTACATATATGGCGTAGTTGGGTGTTGAGTTAGGCAAACGAAATATCCTCTTAAAAAAGTTCCTTTGTACAGTTTCAAAAGCTTCGAAGTGTGTGTATCCGAAGACTTGAACGCCATATGCCATGCATGCATTTACTGTTGCATTGAAAACTTTGTACTTGGACGTTAGATCAACGTTTTGGTTCGAAAAAAACTTTGGCCACATTATATTAAGTGCCAATTTAGCTTCGTTGCTTTTTTCTTTGGAGTGCTTTAGAAAGCTTAAATTGTAGGTCAAGAGGACACCCAAATATTTAAACTCCTGTACAACCTCAATGTGTGTATTGTTTAGAGACCATTTTTCTTCCGCTCACCTTCTTGATTGTCTCTTTTCAAATATAACAATCTTAGTTTTTTGGGTATTAATTTGCAACCCCCAAGACTCGCAAAATGAACTTAGACGGTTTATTTGCATTTTTAGCGTGAAAGGATTATCAGCAAGCATAACTAGATCGTCCGCGTACAACAGGACTTTGATTATAATGTTAGCAAAATTAACTCCACCCGGAAGAAGCTCGCAGACATCATCTATGAACAGGGCAAATAATAATGGACTGAGGATACAACCCTGAGGAACACCTGTAGTTGTTTCAAATCGATTTGAAAATGTGATACCGTCCCATACCCTTGCATTTGTTGACGAAATAAAACTTGCATACACTTAGAGAAACTTTCGTGACAAACCAATACAAGAGAGTTTGTATATTAAAGCTTGTCTATTGACTTTATCAAATGCAGCTTTAAAATCAACAAAACAAGTGTATAGTTTCTTTTTTCTATCTATAAATTGTTGAGCAATGCTTGAAATAGCAAAGATATGATCCATGGTTGAAAAACCTGGCCGGAAACCGGCTTGAAAGATGCCCAAAAGACTGTTATCCTCAATCCATTTTGTGAGCCTTTCATATAGGATAGCAGACAAAGTTTTTCTTATTGAATTTAAAATTGAAATACCCCTATAATTTTCCGCAGCATTAGCATCACCTTTTTTAAAAATGGCAAAAATTACAGATTCGTTGAAACTGTTGGGGACACACCCATCATTGTACAATTTGTTATAGAAAGACACGAGGTAGTTTTTAAAATCAATAGTGCTGTTTTTAAAAAACTCGACTGGTATGCCGTCTAGGCCAGGAGCCTTGCTGTTTTTCATTTTTTGGAGCGTTACTTCCAATTCGGGAAATGAGAATTCTAAATCCAGCTCGTTGACTCTAGTATCAGGTAGCGCGTAATCAAAGGTATGACGTTCTTCATCAGCTGAGAGTAGAGTTTTGAAATGAGCTGCTAACGTCTCAGCTTCTAAAGAGAACTTCATACCCTGATTGCGCCCACCAAGTTCGCGCACCGTCTCCCAAAATATCTTTGAGTTTGTGCAGTTTTCCAATTTCTTAGCTACGTTTTTTAAATAGGTGATTTTCTTAACTGAGCACATTTTTTTAAAATCATTATTAACGCGAAGATAGATGTTTTTGAAAAATTGAGACGTCAGTTAAAAGCTTGTCAGAGGTTAAACAAACTCTTTGATTGGGTTAGTGCAATGTGAACATGGCCCGAATAGTAACAAAGTGATTTGTGAATTCTAAATCGGCTTAAAATATTATTGTAAAAGAATATTAAAATCATGTTAACACTTCAAAATTTAAGTTATTTTATTAATTTTGTTCTTGTGAATCTGACTCCACTTCGGAAAACTTTTCGTATAAAGTATTTTTCTTGGTAGTTCTTTTTTTTTTTTTCTCACAAAGACGTTTCTAACTGTTGAATAAATGTAATTACACTCAAATTTAAGCATCCATTAATACAGGGTGTCCGCCGGGAAGATATACTACTTTGTTTTGCAGCCATTTTGGTAAACATTAGTCTTGAGAGTTCATATTTGTATTTGGCAGTAGTGAAGTAGACACATGGCAAATTTATTATGGAAAAATATTCGATAAACCAATGTGTTTTTTAATTGTTAAAACATTTTATCAAAATCAATCATCGATTACTGTGACGATGAGAAAGTTACGTGAAATTTTTGGGAGAAACAACGTGCCCACAAAACGCACTATTTATCGTGTAGTGAACGATTTCGAAGAAAGAGGGTATGTAGGTGATAGGCCCAAGCATGGACCAGAACGTACTGCAAGATCAGCTGAAAACATTACTGCTGCTCAAGGAAGTGTTTAAAACAATCCATCAACCTCAACGCAGTGCTCAGGAGCTTGGTCTTCAAAGAACAACTTTTTGCACAAGAATTTGCATTTGTTTCCATTTAAGATTCAGTTGACACAAGAGCTTCTTCCTCAAGACCATTTACGACGCCGCCGTACATATGCTACAGCTAGCCCATTACAACCCCGATTTTCATGAAAAAATCATAATGAGTGACGAGGCACATTTTCATTTGAATGGATATGTGAATCTACAGAATAGTCGGTTCATGGTCAATGGAAAACCCTGAAATTATTCATCAGCCACCTTTGCATCCATTAAAAGTTACAGTGTGGTGTGCAATTTGGTCAGGAGGAATCATTGGACTTTACTTCTTTTGAAAATGAAAGCGGCGTAACGTTAACTGTGAATGTGGGAGCGATATCGTGATATGATTGAAAGCTTATTAACACCACAACTGGTAGCTTTGGGCTTGATTAACATGTGGTATCAACAAGACGGTGCCACATTGCATACACCCCGGATTACAATGGAATTACTGCGAGACCTCTTTCCACAACAAGTTATTTCAAGAAATGGTGATGTTGATTGGCCTCCACGGTCGCCTGATTTGACTGCTCCGGACTTCTTTTTGTGGGGATATCTGTTGTTTATGCAAATAAACCAGAAACGCTTGAGCAACTCAAACAAAATATTCGTGATGAAATTAATGAAATACAGCGTGAAATGTGTGAGAATGTAATGAAAAATGTGCTCAAAAGGGCTCGCATTTGTGAGACTAACAGAGGCGAACATTTACCTGATATTGTATACCATACATAATTGCCGACATTAAATAAAACATTTATCAATATAAGATCCGTTCACTTTCATTTAATCAAAAATTATAAGCAAACAAAGTATAGTATACCTTCCCGGCGGAAACCCTGTATTAAAAACTTATTATGTTAATTAAAAAACAGCGAATAATAAAAATCACTGAAAAAATCATTCGCTGTTTTATGTTTGTTTAACCTCTAACTAGGATTCTATAACTGTATTAACAAGAAGAAGAAAAGACAGAGATAGTTTCCCGAAAAGCCCAATTTCATACGCGGATTTATTTTCTCCTGAAAACCGCTCTTTAAGGGACATTATAGGAGAATCCAAGTAAGGAACGAAAATTGGTGTTCTAAAATAATTTTCGGATGAAGGCGAAGGAATATTGGATCGGTGTCGGTGAGTTTATATTTCTTTATACAATTATCGGGCAGCTCAATTCAATACCCGATTCACTGAATCATTTTTCAATTGTTTAACAAACTGTTTTGAAGGAATTCTCACCATTCTCCCCATCTTCTTCAAAATGATTCAAAATGATCCTTTCCACCTTAATAAATTCTAGTCAACTCTCTTTAAAATATTTTCGATTAGTTCAAGTATCGACGACACGACTAATGCGAGAAACAGCAACTTTGACAATCGCATCACTCATTTTAGAGCTATACTCTCTGCAGTACAGGGAAGATAGGATATTTGCCTTTCACCCATACTATTATGGATTTCAATAAGCTATCTCCATTTTATAGCTCGAGCATGGTTGCCGTACTGAGCATTTAAAATTGCCGCAGATCTTACAAAAATATTGCTATCAAAAGCTCTAAAAAAGCTTAAATCCTGAAAGTTACATAGCAAAAACCAAAGAAAATGCCAAATGAATTTCCATCAACTAGGTTATGGTAACTCTGATTCAACACAATGGCCGAGTTCAACGCACATCTGAATATTCAGAATTCTGAATTTTTGATTTGATTGGCCAGCTGTCAGAAAAAGTTCTGAAAATTCAGATGACTTCTGACGGCTGGCCAATCAAGAGCTTCAAAAATTCAGAATTATGAATATTCAGATGTGCGTTGAACTCGGCCAATGTCAATAAGGGTTGGTAGCAAATTGGAGATCGCAGTCTCCTTTCACGCTTTCAATCGGGAAGCAGATAGGTCATGGTGGGATGTACGTGAGCTCAAAGAAGATTACACAAACAATTTAAATGTAAGTCAGTGATTTTGTATCTTATTTCAGTGGCAATTTCTTAAGCTAATGTACCGTGCAAGCAGCAGCAGGCACCAGTGTGTTTGAAAAAGCTCTGCCATAAGGCCTGTACTGCACATTCAAATCGAACAGAGTATATAGTAGTTTTAAATGGCTTTGAAAACATTAACACAGCAACATCGACATCAACGTAAGACCTTAACCCTAAATTCGATGTTACTGTGCAAAAGCTTCCAACTTTAAAGCGAAGATTTTCAGGTGTATCAATACTAAAAAATGAAAATGTGACAGCTTTATATAATGTTTTCTTCATCTATACATCATCTATACACCGTCGATACTACTCCCAGAATTGATAAACTTACAGATGTTATCAAAAAAGCTGTCCCAAATTCATCGCAACTAAGAGGACAAAAAGGAAAAAGTAAGCAAAAATGGTTCGATAAAGATTGCATGAAGGCTAGAATCATGTCGTTTGCGTTTCTTACATTGGTCCGAAAATGCAAAAGTAATATTTTTAAAAGCCTTTACGCTCAAGCAATTAGAGAATTTAAAAGTACCTGTAAAGCAAAGAAATTAGAGTATGAGCACAGGAATATTGCCAAGTTAAATGGGTCATGATCTTCATCAGACTTTTGGAAAGCAGTCAAACTCGTAAATGGAAGGAAAAACTGTATTGCAGCAGGTCTTCAAGCACAAGACTTATATGCACACTTCAAAGCTCTTCTTAACACCTCACAGACATCACTTCGATTTCAATACGCTGAACCTCAAATAATTGATGAATGTCTAGATGAACCGTTTGGCCTTGCGGATATTCTTCAGGTAATCAAAAACGCAAAAAACAACAAAGCCCCAGGAGAGGTTGGAATTCCTTTCGAATTCTACAAAAATTGCTCCATAGAATTTGCTCAAGCCGTTACTGATGAATTCAATACACTGTTTGAAAGCACTAATTTTCCAAAGAGTTTTAAAAAATCCATCATATACCCGCTTCATAAAAAAGGTGACTATTCGAACCCGGAAAATTACAGAGGGATATCTTTTCTCAACACTGCTTCTAAATTATTCACTGCTCTTATTTTCAAAAGACTTACAAAATGGATTCAAAGTAAAAACATCCGGCTTTAGAGAAAATTATTCAACGGTAGATCAAATTTTCACCTTGTTAAGCATTGCTCGAATATACAAGCAAAAACATAAAAAACTATACGCTCTGTTTGTAGACTTCAAATCAGCATTTGATTCTATTCCACGTGAAGCACTCTTGTACAAGCTATATAGCATGGGTATAAGCAGTAAAATAGTCAACATCATAAGAGCTCTGTATGAGAACAATAAAGCTGCTGTATGGGATGATAACTTTTTGTCCGAAGAGTTTGCAACTACTATGGGTGTGAAACAAGGCTGTATTTTAAGTACGCATTTATTTATACTTTTTGTCAATGACATCACAGATGTTATAGGAGGGGGTGTGGAAGTAAACCAAGTAATGATTCCGGGGTTAATGTATGCTGATGATATTGTCTTCCTATCAGAATCAATTGATGGGATGCAACTGAAAATCAACAGACTCGAAAGGTACTGCAAGACTTGGAATTTATCGGTGAATCTAGCAAAAACTAAAATTATCGTGTTTAGAAATAGTGAAGGACAATTCTCGAGAAACGAAAAGTGGTTTTACCAAACAGATCCTGTTGAAGTTGTATGAGACTACAAGTATCTTGGTGTTCTGATTACATCAAATCTTAACATGGAAAAACATTTAAAAATCAAATTATCGGAAGAAAAACGAGCAATAAATTCAGTCTGGAATTCCTGCATTCTAAGTAAATTCGTAGCACATAGCGCTAAACAAAAAATTATCCTAGCGACAGCACAGGCTATTCTTCTGTATGCTGCGATAGAAATTCTGACTCTGTGGAAAAATACCAGCGGTACTGTATAAAGCGTATTTTTAGGTTACCTAATAACACCCCTAATTATATGATACTGTTCACCGCTTATCTTGGAAACGCTGAAGATGCACTTCGACTACGTAGTAAAAGTCATGGAAATGGAGGAGGAACGCCTACCGAAAATTGTGCTGAATTATATGCTAGAAAGAGGTGAATATTGCGTTAAAGAGTGGCAGGAGCTTGCGAGTCGTTATGGATGTGCCCTCAGCTTCTACCCAAGTGAAGGAGCCACCACTCTGAGGAGAAAATATGAAAACATATTGGAAAAATCAGGAACGTTCCTATACAACAAATATGTAAATGAAGCTAAATCGTCGCTACACAGGATGTACTACAGTACGATCAATTACAATCTTCAAAATAATACATACTTTTTGGATGGAATTAAGACTGAGATGATTAGAACTATCTTTATGTTAAGGGGAGAACTAACCAACTTTAACTACGTGCCGCATCAACCCGAGCTACCAATTTTGTGTGATCTCTGCAACCGTTATGAGAGAGAAGATGTCTATCATTTTATTGCTGTGGGCCTTGTTTTGAATGAAATTCGTTTGATGTACTTTGGAGCTAGGACGCTTAAAAAAGAGGAAATGGTGGGAGTTTTGAATGGTTATCGTGGCTGGAATGTTGTGTTTAGATACACTTCAAGTGCTCTTGAGTATAGGAATAGAATTAGAGAAGGAGATTTTTAAAATATATATTGAGAAATTTTTATTAACGTAATGTACCTATTTTACTTTTATAAATTCTGATTTCTTTACTATTAATCTTATTTTCAATCATGTTAATCAATACAAAAATGTCAATCTGGTTGACGGCTTATTGCCAAACCTAAAGACTTTGTGCTTAAAAAAAATATTGTACAAATATTGTATTATTGTGTTTTTATACAGTAAAATAAAAAAGTCATTAAAACTAAAAAAACTAGTTATAATGTTTTTATGCTGTCAAAAGCGCTGTTCACGTTGGTGATCTATTTCACATGACTTTTGATGTCAAAGTTTTCGTTGCTGCCATCGTTGCTGTTTGGCCTCATATGTGAGGAAGGATGATTCCGGAGATGGTACAATTATGAATTGTACGCAATCTACCTTGAAGAAGATATCGTGACAAAAATTAAGCTCGGTAGACTCCGGTGGGCAGGGCACCTACCTCGCATAAGCGAAGAGGAACCTGCTCGGAAAGTTCTTTGTGGTACATTCTATGGTAGACGACAGCGTGGTAGACCATGCTTGCGCTGGAGAGATGGCGTAGACCAGGACGCCCGGAGCCTTGGGGTGCGCAACTGGATGGCGGCGGCTCGAGACCGGGATGGGTGGAGAGACTTGTTGAAGGAGGCCAGGACCAGACCCCGGTTGTCGAGCCGACGATGATGATGATCGTTGCTGTTTAAGTTGATGAGCTAATCTGTTTCTCGCTTAATGAGCCATTATGATCAAGCAGACTAAAAATGACGAATTCGAACAGGAGCAATAAAGTCGAAGGGCTCGTTGTTTTGTAACACTGTTTCCCTCGTTTACTTCGGAGACTTCGTTTACATCATTTATCACTTAAGATTCAAATCTTTAGATTCAAATCTTTAGATTCAAATCTTGTATTCTTTTTCACATCCAACTCAATTTTTCATAATTTTTTCGTATGACTTATCATTTAGAGTTAAAGAGTTATGTGAGCAATTATTCAACATGAAATTGAAAGTTAAGTAAAAGATTTTCATTGGCTACAAGGGGGGCAAAACGATAAAACTAACGTATTTATTCGGGCAAGGTCCGAATTCCGAGATTGGCAACCTATGATAATTGTCGAAAAAAGTGAAAAAATTACTAATAAGTTTAAATTCCTTATTAAGAACTGATAAAATGTTGGTAGACAAAAGTCGTTACGCAGAGCTAGGGGAGTGCAAGTTGATTCGCAAAGAATTTATTCACAGTCGACTCCGCTTATTTGCAACGCAAAAAATGCAAAAAATGTCTCTGTTTAGTTGCAACAGTAAGTAGAAAACTGTCAGTGACACACCTCCTTCGTATTAATAATGTGTGTCAACAGTATATGACTGTAGGCACAAAAGTTTTAGAATGAACTTTCATCCTGGAGTATTATAAACCTATTAGTTTTAATGATACAAATCTGTTTTGATTGCAAATATTTGTTTATTGAATAGTTATAAAGTATAATATTTTTAAAAATTGTAAAAAAAAAAATATTTTGAATTATTGATTAGGTATAGTTATAGTTAAGTTTCGATTGAGTATGTGCTGAGGTTATAATAGTTATCGTAAGTAGGAATGTTGTTTCCATATCAATTCCCTTGCAAAGTTCCTCATCAATTGTTCTTTGGTCTAGTAATGGTCTTGTTGGAGAACACAATTCTAATAGGTGACATTCCCATATTAGTGTACATCTTTGTAAATGCATCAAGACTTGTACTGTTGATTGTTCGATCAAAGGGAAATCCCATTGCACGTCTGTCTGGATACAATTTGTCTTTTAGACCACAGAATGAATCTGCATCCCCACAAACATTTAGTCTAGACAAAAAAAAAAAAGAACACACAAAAATAATAAACATTTCTCAAGCCTTTAGGAAGATCTAAAAAAAAAAAGAAAAAAAGTCCTTACCCATTATTTGTCTGTCTTACTTCATCGCCAGTATAATCCGAAATCATTACGAACAAATCAAACTCCATCCCTTCAGCTCTTCCCTTTGGCAAAAGCATATGTTCTGGCCAACCACATCCACAGAACCGGTACTCAGCATCAGCAGGCCCAGGTGCTTCCATTTGCTTGGGAAGAATCTTTCGGAATGATCGGTCGAATGGTATGGTTATAGATGATTGATTTGATCGGCGTTTAATGGTGTTCTGCCCAGGGTTCACTTCATACAAAAAAAAAAAAAAACCTATTTATCAGCAATCCAGAACTATTAAAATTGTATGAAACTTACAGTTGACTGGGAATTTGTCCAATTCAATGGCCAAATTTTTAACATCATCCATATTCAGAGCTGCACCACGTTCATCTGTCTTCGGGCAGATGAAAATTCTGCACGTTCCCCTTCGATTTGCTCCCGAATTGGTCACCTTAATGTCATATTGAAATGGAGTATATTGCAAATGGGTATACCTGGCAAATATAGCCCCATTTGGTCCAAAATCTAACCCAGCAGCGATATTAATGTCGGAGCTTTGCCAAAATGTACCCAGAATGTTTGGGGTTGTACCCTTGGCAGTGACTAGGACACTCACAGAATCCACATTAACTCCATTGAAACCAAGCTGTAGGATGCATTGAATAAAAAAATTATCCCAAGCGAAAAGCTCCAAGACTATACCTGAGTATTATCATAAGCTGGAAGAAGCGCCTTGAACTTATTGAAGATCTGATCAATAAACGAATGCCATCTGTAGAAAATTGGATCCCTCATGGCTGTTGTCACATCACCCATCACACCGATGTCTTCCTTGTGCCTTGCATCTGGGTCATGAGCCAAGGAGATCAAGTCGTGTCCACTGTTGTGAACACTGCCATAGAGCTGTCTGTTAGGTGTCAGTGAAGATGGTTCAATGATGTCGCCCAGAATGTCAATGCCCTTAACTTCATCCAATGGAATTTGTCTGTTGTTACGCTAAAATAAAGAATATCCTCACACAAATGTCCTCAATAACTCCAAAATGTGTATAATTACATCAACAACATATCCTTGATCAATGGCCTGGTGAATTCTATCGATCCAACGTTGTACGTCAGTTATATCAATGGCGTTATCTCCACGTTCTACATTGCGTAGCATTTGTCCAGTTATACGAGCTGGATAGGTTCGGTTGTTCAAACTGCTTAAAATTTTGGGGAAGTATCCTTCGGGGATGGATTCACGCAGGTTGTTCAGAAATCTTGTCCGTCCGAGTCCATTGCAGAAACGTTCCACATTGTACCGTGCTATAATTTGATGATGCATGTAATAGAAGAGTTCACCACGACGATCCTTGCGAACGATTTCGTCTGGTCCTGCCCCCGGATAAACCAAATGCCAGTGCCAATGGTGCATATTCACACCGATGTCTTCGCGGAAGTAGGCCAATCTTTGCTCTTGTTCACGATCGGAAGCAGTGAAATTTCGCGACATGTCAATATTCATCTGAAATGTGAGGTTTAAAGTTTAAGGAGGAGATTACACATGTCGATGAATTCAGGATGAGTAAATGGATTAAGTATTTGGCAAGAGAACATTTGAAGCAACACGGTTTCTTCACAACACACTCACCCTGTCTCCAGGATTCGTTATCAATGACCCTATAGCACGGGCTTCTATGAGAACCGATGGTTCTACGAAGTTTGCAGGAAATTGTTCAGCAACTGGTGGAATTGGCACTGCTGCAGTGTCCTTTCGGTGGCCCACAGCTACGCTATAGGCATATTGGAACAAAACTGGGTTGATTCGATCCCTTAAAAAAATGCGTGGGTTTTGGTCAAAATAAAAAAAAAATCTCTTTGAATCAAAATAAAATTTTACTTAACATAAGCAGCCAAGGACACAAAGGTTGCAAGATCCGCAGCGTCCAAGAACATCTTAATCAAACGACCGGCGATTTGCTGATGTTTATTATTGAAAAGATCAAAATTTTGCCTCAAGCCAATTTGCGTTGCAAAATCTAGATTTGGCTTGGCAATGTCAAGAAGGGGAATCTATATCGACATTTGAGATTATAGTTTTATTATTGTAAGCAAAAGACAAAGAAAATGTATCAAAATCTTACCCGGTTGTCAACACTATCGCCAAAGCGACTTTGCAGCTCGATGCCAGAGTTTCTAAACTGGTCAGTTAGGAAAGTATCTGGGACATCAAAAGCCGCCTTGCCATTGTCTCTAGTAACGAACAATGGGTCCAATGGTCGGTCGAAAAGCAGTTCCAAGGCTTTGATATTATTGGCCATATTAGTTGTAAGAAATTATAGTTCTTGAAAGTGTCTTCACAATGAGTATTCTATACTGTGATGTTCAATTAATTGATGTTGGATTAAGTGCAGTTTCCCCTTTTATGTAAAATAGAGGCGGCTTGTAATTTACAATTATTTGCATTTTGCAGTTTTTTTTTTTTGGTTTTATTTCTATGCATGGCCACAAAAATGCACTCGTTGATGAATATTTCCCACGAGTTAAAGTGTTCACTTGGAGCAATATGGGATAGCTCACAGCTTATCACATTCTGAAACTAAGAAGCACCATGAACGGAACACCTCAAGCATGATAAGAAAACGCTGCATTAGAAAATGTTCACACCGTATCGGTTTTGATGATAAAAACATAATACACTCCGCGTCATATGATCGAACTCTTCAGATTAACTAACTCACAACATTTAGGGCAATTATGTTCTCGTATATATATTATGTACCATTGTATAATATACCTATATGTAGGGAAGTTTTCATATGCGTGTAGGTTGAGTTGAAACAAGAAAAAATTGTACAGTTTGGGTCTATTTCCCTCCGTTTTGAAGTTTTGAGTTGCAATTTTCTAAAAAAAAAATTACTTGAATAGCAAAAAAAGTATTCAAAAAATAACGGCAATATGTACTTACAAAAGCACGGTTAGATTTTTTTTTTATATTTTCTATGATATTTTTATTATAATTTTTGTTAAATGTTTTGTTAAACTCAAATAATTTTTTTTTTTAATTATGTTGAAACTAATTTTTTTCAAAATTTTACGTTTTTAAGTGCCTTCTATTTTATTTAGCTTTGTTATTTTAATTTATGAGAAAATTGTAAATCACAAAAAAAAAATTTTTTTTAAGAACAAAATATCCAATCGCTATCACGACCCGCCTGCCAACGTTCCCTTTCCTTGTGCACAATTTTTTTATTTGATTTATTTCGATTCCTTTTGGGTGGAGAGAAATGAATTTCTTAATATTTCCCGTCACAAGTCGAATTGTCTGCGTAGACTCAAAAAGGTCAAAGTCACATTAACTTTCAATGGGAATGACAAATTCAATTGTTACCTTGATTTTGGCCTTGACAGTGACCTTCAATGTTATTTCAAGGTTAACGGGTTTTTTTAATGGATATTCTCTTTTTTAACATTGGAAATATCAACAGAGCACGAAAATTTTCTGTCAAATTTCAACTGACGCCAAAGGTAGGTGTACCTACATTTTGATCTTGAAAGTTACTCTTATAAGTCAATTTAATTTAAATTTAATTTAAATATGTTGTTGATACTTTTTAAAGACCAAATTTATTGATCTTGAAAAGGCCCATTTATTGGTGATCTAAATCATGATCCTGATGGACCAAAAGAATAATATTGACTTTTTTGAGAATATCTAACGGAAGAAAATATTTACATAGACGCTAAAGTTGGTTCTACACTTATTTACCTTTCTGATAAAGTGCGCGAGCTCATAGAACGCATTCTTAACCAGTCTGAGCGAAAAAAAGAAACTCAAAATCGAAATTTTGAGCTGTATTGTAAATAGAATAAAAATTCCATTTTTGAAATTATCCTCTGAATTTAAACAGAAAAACGCCTTATAAGAATATGTGAGTGTTCTTTTTATCGCTATTCCAATGTACTTTTTGCCTGGAAAAAAAAAACTCAAGCCCAGAATCGCATTCAAACTTGAGACTAAGATATACTTATTTCCAAAAAATCTACAAGCATCCACAGTGTACTCTCTCGTAAAATAAACCTTTTATAAGCGCATACCTCTTATAACCGGATGGATTTCAAAGAAGAGAATTACTAGTGATTACATAATCTTTCTTAGTAATATAAATTAACTCTTCGACAAGTGGATTTTCTTAAAATCACACTTGCCGACGCCAGCAATAGAATTTAGTTCTCTCTTTACGGGAGAAAGGGTAAATGGAGTTTTTACAAATTCTCAAAAAGGTATACGGACGAAATAAACAATTAAAATACCCAAGTAACATTTTTCCTCTCATAAGATGCTCCAAAAGCCTTCCTAGACTTAAGTAGAATTCTTTAAAATTGATATAAGATTGCTTAAAGCGTTAAATGACATTGTAATGAAAGGCTCTACATTCCTATAAATAAAAAAATAAATTTGGTGGCGTGATATTTGGTTAAAGATCCAGGGAATTGTGACTAACAACTCGCAACAATTTCTGTGTGCGTGTTGTTTTGTTTGCAGGAATGGAGGATACCTACAATTTATTGCCAAACCCAAACGGATAAAGTGATATGATATGCACTTTTTCATTACAAGAGATACTCTTGTAGGATTTGTCACTTCCTCGCAAGAGCCATACGGTCCTACGCAATAACAATTATGCCTATAGCAAGAGGTAAATTCTTTTTATGGGAGATAATCCACTTGGTAAATATATGATATGATATGATGATCTTGCTGTGAGATAATTCACAAAAATTTGTTGGACAGAAATTCATTTAGGTATGTACCTACAGGGTGATACGCATTAGGTGTGACCAAAAGCTAGATTGTGAAGGTTGGGTCGAGACAACAAAAAATTGTATAGGAAGGATGTCTCCCTCCCCCCCCCCCCCGTTTATCCAGGAGGGGAATTTAAAAATAAAAATTACTTAAAACAAAAAAAATATTGTTAAAAAACAACGGTTATACTCAAAATGCCATGCTATACCTTTTTGTTAAACCAAAAATCTCTTCTTTTATTTTATGTTTAAATAAAGTTGTTTAAACTCAAAATTTTTACGGCAAAATTAAAAAGAAGTGTTGTTTAAATATTTAGTAGTATTTTTGTTTTTAATATTCAACGATCTTATTAATTTTTAGTCATACACCAGAAACCAGATGTTAAAATCTCTTCTAGTTCTTCAGAAAATTGAAAATAACGGATATACAATTACCTTAATTTGACTCCAATACGTTTCTTAATTTGCTATAAAGGCCCTGTTTCCACTACGTAGGTGTTAAAATAGATTTAGTTATTTTCAATTTTTTCAAAAACTACAAGACATTTCAGCATACAGTTTTCTATTTTTGACTAAAAACTAATAAAAGCTTTGAATTTTGAAAACGAAATTAGTACTTAATAACGTAAAATTTTGAAAAAAAATAGTTTGAAATCTTTTTGTTAATTTTTTTTTTTTTTCAAAATTTTGAGTTTGAAAATTTATTTAAAAAAAAAACTATTCCCTAAATTGCTTTTTTTTTAAAACAAATTAAAAGAAGCGGTGGCTTAAAAAAAAAAGCATAGCATGGCATTATTAGTGTTACCGTTGTTTTTTTTTTTACAATTTTTTCTGTTTTAATTAAATTTTTTTTTTAAAGAAAACTGCCCCTTCTGGCTAAACGGGGTGGAATAGACCCCTCACTCTTGTACAATTTCTTTCTTTTTTTTTTGACCCAATTTATACGCTCTTAATTTTTGTCACACTTTATGCGAATCACTTTGTCTTTGTAGGTAAAATTTTTTAGTGATTTACAAGCTCTATCCTGATAAAAAGTACATTCCAATATTTAATATCATAGCGGACTAGAATTTAAGAATTCGGATATACCAATGTGTTCTGTGGAGGTTCTCAACTTTGTTTTTTTTTTTTTTTTCTCATAAGCGGAGAAATTTGTAGGGACTGTTGGTGTCCGGTTATGAGAGAATGCACTGTAGATTTCACATTTATTTGGTTTCTTTCGAAAATAATTATAGTTTAACGCCCAGTTTCATAATTTGTTAAAGTGCCACTCAATTAGAGAAAATTCGAGACTTGATGGGTTCCAAATATTTATAGGACAAAGCATCCATTGTGAAACTGGGCATTAATAGAATGATCGATGTTTTTATAGGCCTCTTATAAAAGCTTCCACTTCGAGCTAGTTATGTAATATTTGTTAAATAGCATTTACTATAGGACTTTATTCATTCAAAAAATTAAGTTTGCTTTATTTTCCATTTATATTTTTGACTTTATTTGAGAAGAAAATGCAAGGAAAGTTCCCAAACTGCCATACCATATTACACATTCCAAATTGTCCTTACAACTCATACAAAATTGTCGTTAAAAAATTTGATTTTAATCAAGGAACGTGGAGTGTATAGTATACATATGGACCTCAAAACATTACCTATAAAGCCGCTGGCTGGTTTTATTTTTTTGCAAACCATTTTTTATCATTTCATATCACAGCTGAAGAAAAAAGTGTTCCACAAAGATAAAAATAAGGCCAAACCATAAAAAAATGGAAAAAAAAACCCATCGCAGTTTTGTCAGATTGTTTTGTTTTTTTTTTTTTTTTTTTTTTTTCTGAAACGAAAATAAAATCGATTACACCGCACACGCGTCTATAGACAAGTATCTACACACTATATAATCCCATAACCATTGTTTGTCGACACAATCAAAAATCCAAAGAAAAAAAAACCCATAGCTATATCCACATGAAAGCAACAACAACAGCAACAGTCGTACCTAATGGAGTTCGAGTCAATAAAATTAAATGAAGTGAATGTGCGATTAAAATCGTTGAATCAGTTGAGTGTAAATTAATGTAAGCTTCATTATGGGGCGCCTATATGTATGTACAAATGTGGTTATGCTCGTTTTGATAAGAGAATTCAATTTAATTTCAAAAAAAAAAAATAAAAGAAAGATTGATTTTTTTTAAATTTTCTCAAAACATCTAAAATCTTTTCTGTTATCAATCATTGAACTCAGAATCTAAAAACATATTTTGTATGTTTATGAAACACAATCAGGACATGCGGATATGTGGTGATTTAGATAAATGACACCACAAAATTGTATTTTTAAAGTGGATTTTCATCTGAATAAAACATAATTCACTGAAATTTGATTTCAGATTTCACGGTAATGAAGCTATACAGTTGTGCTCTGACCTAAAGAAGCTATATTTCACAGCTTAAAATTACATCTCCAATTTAAGAAAAATGATCGAGCTACACTGGCTTCACCAGGTTTCTTAATTTATTCGTAATTAAAAAAAAAAAAAAGGAGCTCAAGGACGTATGACACCAGGCAGCATAGGCTTTTTGGCCAAAAGATTTCCCCAACGTCTCTTCTCGCTAAGAGACGATCTTTTCCTGTGATCAGAAGTTCCGTTCTTATTTTCATAAATGAATTCTGTGTTGCCTTTAAATCTCTCATGTTTGGTAACTTTTTTAAGTTCGTGTTCCGTGTTATTTTTTTAAACTATGTATTTTTCCTCGGAGTGGGTCGAAACTCGAAAGTTTAGTTTTCAATTCAGCAAAGAATGGACAAAAAATTTCTGTTGTGCGGAATTCTGTTGATACGAACATTGAAATTCTGTATTACAAAAATTACCATTTTTTAACAATTCTTTATTTACATTTGAACGTTAAGCGATGAAAACAAGCTCAATTGTATACATAAGTGAGGCAGCAATTTTGGTACCTTTACCAAATAATATTAAAAACCGTTGACAAATAGTTTATTTTTTTCGTAACTTTATAATAACGTCAAAAACACGTGGAAATATTGACGGATCACGTTGTTGCCATTATTTGTGTAAGGACCAATTGATTGTTGAAGCCAAAAATTCATGCAAAGAACGAGACACAACAAGAGAGAAGAATAAATCTTCACTTCAATGCAGAACTAGCCTGACTCCAAAATGTCATAATTTGCTATTTGTACGTCATTTCTAGGTCCTACAGTGTTACCGCAGGCGAAATTGTTTATGTGTCCCTCTGAATGAAAAAATGTGTCCTTTTGAAAATAAATGAGTCTTTTTGAAAATAAATTCATAAAATTAAAAAAAATACGAATTTAAGTATGTAATACCTATCCAAAGTTTTTTTTATTGTTTTATAAAAAAAAACTTACATTTCATAAAAACAAAAACAAGTTTATAAATAACCTTATTTATAACTAATTTCATCTTCGTTCTTTGTTTTTAAATAAATTGAAATATTCTTGAGGTTAAATGATCGTGAAAAAATGTGTCCCCGAGTCCCCTGAAGAAAAAAGAGTCCCCGGGGACACTATAGTTTCCCAGTGGTAAACTCTCGTCCTAAATCTGGGAAGAAAAAACCTGTTTCCTATTAAAGTATTTATCAATTATCTTCCAAAATCATATTTATAAAATCGGTCCAAAATGAATCGTTTGTTGTTGACAACTTGTTGGTCCTTTAGAACACAATATCATTTTGTACTTTGATTAATTCGGAATTCAGAGGTGTCAAACTAAAATTGTCAAGAATGCAGGTGCTGTGCAAAAACAAGATTGGGTTTGAAGTCAGAAAACTTCTTTGTTGACAATAATTGAATCTGATAAAGTTCCATGGTCAAATTCGAACAGCATCTAAATGAAGGACTACAATACTTACATCGACGTTCGGAGTACGTACTTTTTTTGCTCTTCTTTCTCACTCCGAGTAATGTTCTCTGAGAGCATTCTTCTATTAACAAATGAAGTGACGAGGAACATACTCATGCATAGAAATTTTCTGTTGGATTACTTATCAAAAGTGTAAATATTTTAAGAAGCCATTTTGTTATTTGGTGTGACATTTGGTATAGTGTGTGTGTGTAAACTTGTGAAATCGCTGGTTTCAAATTCGATTTGAAATGAAAAACGAGTAGAATAGTCCAAAATCCAATTAAAAACGATATTACTAAGGAAATAAATATTCAAGAAGTTTTCGTACACATAATTTGCTTTATCTCAAACAAGACAATAAATAATTCTCACAAAAATGCATGTAGTCCAATAGGCGTCATAGTTTCCTAAATAAAGGGTGTGTTTTTAGAGGTATAAAGCTTTGCATTGAAATTCACTTTATTCAAAAAATAATCTTCTGGCATTATAAATTAAATATAATTTCTGGCATATGACCGCAACGGCTAGCTAGTTCGTAGGCTAATCTGGAGGCCCAATTTTCTATGACTTTTTCCAACATTTGTGTCCGTATATCGGCAATAACGCTCCGAATGTTGTCCTCCAAGTGCTTAATCGTTTCGGGCTTATTGGCGTAGACTAGCGACACCACAAAAATTTTCAAAATCCAAAAATATCAAAAAAAAGGAGTTCTGATTAGAGTTCCCAACATTTTCCAAATCATTTTTTTTCTTAAACTAATTTTTCGTAAATTTAGGTGCCCATTGACATTAGAGTTCTAAACGAATAACTTTTAAAAAATTAGCTTTTAAAAAAAAATTTATTTGGAAAATGTTCAGAACTCTAATCAGAACTCTTTTTTTTTTTTGATATTTTTGGATTTTGAAAATGTTTGGTTCTAAAATTCAATGCAATGGGCACCTTAAATTGCCTTAAGTTTTCCAATTTAGCAGAATTCTTTCTAAAACCCATCAGGAACTCTAGAACTCTTGATTGAAAGTTGAAAAATGTACTCAGAACTTAGCAAAAAAAAACTTTTTTTTTTTTAAATTTTAACACTTCATTCGCCAGAAATATTGAAAAAAATATGAGGAACTCTAGAACTATTTGTTTGCTACCGGTAACTCTCATTCTGTATTCAATATTAAACAATTTGTTTGCTAACTTCACAACACTACGAGAGACCACCCTATCATATTTACCTACTTGAAAATACCTTTCCAATTGTGTATGAATTTAACATATTAGCCGGGCGACAAAATTGACAATTCAATTTAACAAATTAAATACAAGACTGTCACATTGCGTTGTCCTTGTCAGTTTCTGGAAGACCCTCTCTATAGGTGGTTGTTAGAGTGCGTTAAAAACTAAAGTTTTTTTTTTTTATGAACATCCATGAGCATTTTCCTCCTACACTCTAAAACTAACCAAATAAAATCGAAAATAATTCAAACTGTCGTAAAATTGTTCTGAAAACAAAACCTACACATATACGCTGTCATTACAACAACTTCTAATAAACCAAATAAATTTTCAAATTACTCTCAACATAGACTTACCCATTTCTAAAAGGATAACAGTACTCGGAAAACAGGGTTGCCAATTTATATTGATGCTACTATATTTACACCTTTACTTAAAATAATGTTTACTCAAAAATTTACTGCAAAAAGTTTTATGAAAGAAGAAGTGATTTGGTAACCCCGTTCTAAGCAAAATTCACTATCCATCTAAAAACTTTGAATCTTTCCCTTTTTTTTTAGGAGAAAGTCCATTTAATTTATTTGTTAGTTCTCTTGAGAATATCGATACTAAAAAAAAAAAAAAAAAATTATAAGCAATGATAAAGACTCCGGAACTCCTATACTGAAAAATGAGTTAAAACAAGCCCTGAAACTGAAAAAATTAAGGCAAATAGCATTAAGTGCAGATAAAAAAGGACAATTGCCGGACATTTCACTAAAGATGGCCCAAAACAGATAGAGACAACCGAAAAGGATGGTGGATTATGCGTTCCCTATACTCTATTATACACATACAGATATACGATTAGGAATTGGAAATTCAACAACAAATAGGCAGTCAAGGATATCATTGTGCCCAATTCTATATGATGAGAAGCTATTTATGCGTGGGTGTACCTATGTTCCTAGATACTATATATACAGAGCATTCAATATTGTAGGTATTATGTATACCCTCTTTTGCGACAACGGAGGAGTGCGATTTTTTAATGAAAATCTTTTGTATTGAATGCGAATTGTTAAAATTTGGAAGTACACATTGCTACCTACGTGCGTATGTATGTGTATTTATATAAATAAGAGTATTTTCTCATTTTTCGTCCTTAACTCCAGGTCCAGACGGAGAGACGTTAAGAGAGAAGAGCTTTTTGCGTTGCCGACACTATGTCGGTCGTGTCAAACGTTGTGGCGCCTCCTTTTGTGTTCAAGAATTCAATTGTGTGCATGTTTACGATAAGATTAACATTTTTTCGGTCCTCCATTCCAAAACGAAGCGTGGGAATGAAGAGAACTGTAACTGGCCCTTTTTCTGGATTGCGGGCTTTGGCTTTGGCTTGGGGTTGTATTTGACGAGGGCTTCAAATAAATACACCCCATGGGATGGCTATGAAGAAACTGATTGACAGGAAAATTAGAAAACAAGGAATTCAGTAGAAATACATACCTACATATATACAAGGATATATGTATGTATATTCAAAAAAGAGGTTATTCATAGGAATGGCCATGTCAGCAGCCAAGCTATATTAAAGGCACATGGCACATCTGATAGTAATTCGAAAAATTGGCAAAAACCATCGAGTGTGAGTAACGATTTGCTTTGCAAAAAATAAAGACCGTCATGGATAAGGACATGATATTAGGTACAAAAATGAAAAAAAAAAAAAAACAAAACAAAATGGGATTTACAATTTTAAAAGATATACCTACTACTGTGATAATATAGGTTTTGGGAACAGAAACACAGATGCTATATAAATAGAACAACGACTTATTTAATATTGACAGTATAGAAAGCGGCTATTGGATGTTAATTGATTTCTTAAAAATACCGAAGGTTATCGTTTAAGCTTTTAATTTTCAGTTGGCAAGACGGTAATTACTTTGTGGTTTCCGATGAGGGAAAAAAATTGTAAAAGTGACTATCCCACAAGTAATCCAAAATTTGTTTAAAATAATTGAAATGTGTATATACAACGCAGTTTTATATAATTTTCAATCCTCGATGTTCCCTTGGGCTCAAAGATAAACACACTAAGGGCATGACATCAGACAAGTATCATAAATACAATTTGTTTGAACGTCATCTAAGTGTTAGATTTGAAGTAGAGGTCATCTGATGGGGGAATTTTCCAATTTTCCAACAGATATTTATTTCGCAATTTCTTTTCTTGCAATTTAATCATTTCGCATATATAAATAGTTGCAACGATTTATTTGTTGCAGTAAAACGCTTCTGTTTGGCGGCAATAAACTTTCTTCAAAACCTTCAGATAAAATGTTGAAGCATTAAAAAAAATGTTAAATGCCTCTGGAAAGCACAAGGCTGAAACCAAAATGTCTTGGACACACATTTGTATAATCAGTAGAACTTTTCTAATTTTTTGATGTATCACTCATGTGGTTATCAGTTTGAACAAAAAAGTTGATTTTCTCGCATTTTGGTGGCCGCCTGGCAAGGGGGAGGCTGAAAGTAAAACGTCTTGCACACACTTTTTTGACATCAGTGCACCATCCTCTACTGTTTATCTATATCTATTTAAGTGGTTATCACTTCGACCCCAAAATCGGAAAAAAAATAACCATTTTCGAACGCCCACCCCCGCCTCCGGCTGAGAAAAAACCTGCCACACCGTTGAATTTGACATATTGTTGCGTGGATGTATTTATATCTAAACATAAATGTGTATAAATATTGGTTATCACTCCACTCCCAAAATTTGCTGCCGGCTCTTGGTCTATTAGATTTGATTAAACCTTGAATTTTATCCTCAAATTTTTCTGTCACGATACCATATTTCAACCTCAAAACAAAATATTAGTTTTTATTAACCCACCGGCTTCATGTTCTAGTTATACCTAGAAGCATGAAAATTCTGTCTGGGTTTTGTTATTTTAGAGCAAATCTGACAAAAAAGGATCCAAAAAAATTTTATGATCGCCAACGATCGCTGAAAAAATTACACCTACAAACATTCTAGAAATAAGATTTTGTCTTCTAATAATTTTTGACGACTTTCTTTGGATTTTTCCTCAGTACGAATATGTACTTAAGACACGTTTTCGTACGTGTTTTGTTCAAAACCAAAGTTAAACTTAAAAAAAAAAACTCCTTTTATAAAAGACGTTTGTAGCTATAGTGTCTGTATTAAAAGTTATTTTGTTTATTTATTTGAACCAGATTCTAGCGCTTGGAGTTAACTTGTTGTTAGAATTAAAGTTAAAAATTGTTACAAATTATGTTGATAGAGTTATAAATTGGTTATTATTTAACCGATATTTCAGTTATTATAAATAATGAGTTATTTCAAAACTTATTTCCAAATATGTCGTGGTATGAGTACCCAAATTTAGCATGGGGTCATAAGTTTAGGTGATTTGAAATCAAATAGCTATAATAGAACAAAACGTTTAAAAAAAGTTAATTCATAACTTATAACTAACTCGTGAAAAGGAATATGTTTAAAAAAAAAAAATACTTATACGTACTTATCGAAAAAAAAAAACCTGCAACATATTTTTATTGGAAGGAAGAACTAGATAATAATAAAACAAATAAATATGAGATTTTTTGGAAATCAAACATTTTACCTCAGGTTGGGAATTCGTGGTATGATTATTGATTACCTTAAACTACATTTTTGTCAAAAAAAAAACCAAACAAAACCTGAAAGAATAAAAAAAATTGGTTATCTTAGTACCATAAATATTGTGTTTATAGTGAAACAAATATTTTGATTAAACATTTAACTTCAAATATATAAAATGGAGTTTTTTTTCAAACTAAAGTTTTTGTTAGTGTTTTTGGGAAAAATTGTGATTATGTGATAAATTAACCCCAAGATAATTTTAGTAAATTATTGGAATCATTACTACCTTAAAGTACGTAAAAGTAACAAAATAACTTATTTCTAACCAGTTTATGACCGAGGTTATTTTTAGTTTTTTGTATAACCGCGGTGTTTTTATAACTTCGGTTACAAATTATTGCTTTGGTAAGTATATTACAACACCGACTTAAGTTTCAAAAATGTTTTGTTGTCCACATCAGCCCCATTCTGTGCCGGTCGTGCCAAACAATTAATTTTCTAGCATTATTTTGGCGTTATATTAATAAACTTTCACCTTTAAGTCACTTCATTAATTGTAATATTCACACCTCTTCTTGGATTTAATCAAGTTTAGAGATATTTTCCTTACCCGCTCAACACGGATGTTATTCCCTTCTATTTAAATATTCAGAACTTCAAAATCAATGAATGATTCAGTAACTCCACACAATGTACATTATATCCTTGAAAACCCTTCCCCATTTTGCATTTTAAATTGTAGGTACTATAGGTATTGATTTAATTCAGGTTATTTAAATGTTTCAAACTTGCCCCAGTGGAAAATTCAATACTTAAATTTTCTTTTGTCAATGACCTTACCAAAACCTAACCTTTGATTCTAGTTAATTAGTCTCTTAAATACAATCTGTTTGAGGGTTATTTCAAGGTAATTAAAACTAAATAAATCCATCGACAACAAATATTGATGTTTGACAAGGATACCAAAAATAAAAAAAAATATAAAATTTGAAATGTTAAATGTGAACCCTCTGTCAAAGCAATTAAAATCTTCTAATGCTACAATGTTATTGAAGCTCAGAAGCATCCCCCTCAAATCTTGAACATTTTTGATTGCTGATGTAGTATATGACTTCCAACTTTTTTTTTTTGTATTAATATCGCATCAAGAATGATAATTACAGCAATAATTATTATAATCGCCTCTAAAAGTTTCGTCATCAAAATCAGAAATAATGTAAAAGTCGTGCTAACTGATATGGCCATGGCGATGTCGATGTCGATGGCGAAGGCGATGGCGCTCCATTATAACAGCCAACAGCCATTAAAACTCATTTTCACTTGCTGATTAATTAATATTATCGCCTCTTCCAACAGTTTTATTCGCTCGCAAATCGCCGACAGTTCTTTGACGAATAATTAAATCTCGGACGCGAAGCGGCTGTTAAACATCAGCCCCATCAACAACGGCAATTACTTTTAATTTGCATTTAATTTAATTTTTTTTTTTTTTTTTTAAATATTCAACTTTTTTTTAATTCTTTTATTTCTGCAGTCCTAATTCCTTTCAAAAGCATCAACAATACGAGTATAATATTGTATCTGATGGGGAAATCGCCTTAGTTGCCGATTTTCATAGAAATATACATTTGAACACTCTTTCGAGCTTGTTTTTATTTCTTTGTTTGGGTTTTTTTTTGTGGGAAGGGGAGTCGGTGGGTCGCCATGTTTCGGGCAGGGTGGCAGGGGGAATCGCGTTTTAAGCTGATTACAAAAGTATCACGAATTCCTTTTGAATATTTCATACACTTCACTTAAGGGTTTTCGGCATTACACTTTGCAGTCATTTAATATCTTATTAATAACTCATGAACAGTGTTTCTTTGTTTTCTCGAATTTTGCGGCAATGTGGTCTCCGGGGGGTTTTCAGGCTGCGCTGGTGAAGAGAATTGGGGAAAGATATTTTAAATTTGTAATTCAGATATCGGTAGGTAGGTATACTTTTATTACCTATACTCGTACCTTTATAAAGATATCTTATGGATTCGTAAATGTTTGAAGTTTACGTCAAATCGATTTAAGAGAACTCGAAGAAATTTGTTTCAAGGTTTTTAAAGTAAGTATAGTATCCTTTTTCTATATATGATCTATGAATTAATATGGAATCATTTTTTAAAAAGGTAAAGACATAGTTTTTGATTGAGAATGAAAACGATTTTCAATACTACCTAAATCTTAAAAAAAAAAGATGGAGACATTTTTTTCTTCAACTTATACTTTCGAATTTAAATTCTAATGTTTTTAGCAAGCAGAACACATAAGGGGAAGTTCGCTCATGCTACCCAGTCGTGTACCTTAAATTAATGGGTGTAAATATTACACTGCTTGTAAGTATATTTAAAATGCAGAAGTCAAGGTTCTCCATTGTGGAATACCGAACGGAAACAATACAAAACAAAACACTCTGAATTATTTAAATACTTAAAGAAGTTTTAACGTTTTTCTGATGGAAATAAACTATATCGTGGTATTGGTTCTTTTGTTTTAAATAAATAAGTGGACTTCCTCATTACTGAAGCTTAGAGAAAATTAATCTAATAATAGAGCAAAATGGTTTATAAGATTTTGAGAACAAAAAAGGGACCTACAAACAATGTCAAGAATTCAATTTTTGAGGTTAGATATGACTTTTGATATATTTATTTGGAAGGAAATGCAAAATTATTAATAAAATTGTTTCAAATATTTCCTTTTTAGAATTTATTAAGATTAAACATAATTAGCCCTATCACAGAATCCAACGTAATCGTAATTTTTCTACGAATGGAAAGATATCTATCACAGATTCCATTCGTTGCGGAAAATATTCGACGAATTGCTAAATTCGTAGAAATTGATATCACTGAATCCAAATGAAACAAAAATATGTCATCCTTTCCTACGATACTTTATTCCTTTCGAAGTCGGAGTGGAATTGGTTATTAGCACCGAAAAGAAAGTAAAAAGTATTTTTTTTAGACGTGTGGTTTTCAATCTGGCAATACTTTTTTCGAATTTGGTCTTTTTGACAGTTGTCACTTGATTTATGATTAGTTTGGCTTGCCATTTTATAATAAATGTACCTATTTCTGAACAACGTTTGCAAATCGTGCAAATTTATTACCAAAATAATGGTTCGGTTCGAGCAAGGCATTGCCCGCGTCCAATATTCGGTCGACATAATCGCATAAATTCGCGCAACCATGGATCGGTTTCGCTTCATGTTTACTATAGTGAATAATGCGCATCCTCAGAGACGCCGTACAGTGCGCACCGAAGACGCTATTGCTGCTGTGGAGAAGAGTATCGAAGAACACCCGAATTAGTCCATCCGCCATCGCGCGCAACAATTGGAACTGTCGTTGGGCTTCTCGGCTGGAATTTATTCGAGCCAGCCGCGGCGGCCACTTGCCAAAAATCATTTCTAAAACATAATGGCAAAACCTTATCTTTATAATAAAGCTAAATTCTTGGCCATAACGATAAATTATATGCGTTTTATTTCTTCTTGAAAACCAAACATCTAAAAGAACTCCCTTTATTTTGCAGGGCCCTACACTTAAAATAAAAAAAAAAATTAAATAAAGTTTATGATTTGATAGTTCAAACTCCTATTGCAGCTCTTCCAAACATATTTTTGGTAAGCTCTATATTTTATCAAAGACGTAAGCATTCCACTTGAAAAATTAAAAAAAAATTGTAGGCTCACATGCATTTTTATCTGCATTACTGTATTTGTATCTTGTATGTATAAAATTTAGCTGATGCAATATTATAGCATTAATAATTGCACAAATGAATAAATTTGTTTGTAAAAGTAAAATAAAGCTGAAAAAAAACTTCCAATAAATAATTTCTTAGTAGAACTAATTCGTAAGTCCACAACAGTGAGTCATAATTTGTTTCTGTACAGTGATGGTAGACATAGGAAAAAAATTCCTCGCTCGAAGGGAATTTTCGCAAATGACACTGATGCAAAAAAATATTAATATGTAGCGTTCTGTTTTTAATTAGTTTCTTGACTATCTTAATTTTGTCTTTCTAAGGAAGTTGATAATTTTTTTAAATTTAGTCAATTCAAAAATAAAACCAACAAAAATTTGTGAAGAAATCTGCAAATGGAAATACTTTCAAATAATCGATACCATCCCATAAGAATGTATAAGCGCCACTTTTTTCGAAAATGACTTTTTGACGTAAAATTATGCTTTGTGCTTAGCGCCACGTTTTGATCTGGGTTCGGCTACCCTATCATGTTTACAAAGGAAACCAGAGAGAAAATTAAATTGTAGTAACTGCCAAAGTGTGCTCATTCAAATAATGTTGCTTTATGAAATTTGTACTATCCGCCGAAATAATTATACTAAGCGACAGTTGAGTAAATTTCATTGTCGTATGCAACAAAATCTCCGTACAAAAATGTTGTTGCATGGCGCTTATTAAATTGTTGCTTAGAACACTGGTCGAACTAGAATTTGACCCATTTTTGTCGCCTAAGGTAATTCCTTCCAGACATGAATGTCTTTGATTTGAAATATTTGTATAGTCGCCTACTGTTATGTTCTGATTTTTTTTGTTGTTTTTTGTCTCGTCAGTTTTCAGCGTTAAATCAGTTTATAATATTTTCTTAGCTTTATTGTTTGTCCAAAAAAATAAATAAACAATTAAACGACACTATTTATTTCAATCTTATGTTTTTTTGTTACCATGTCAATGGTTTAAGCGTTTTTCAAGTTGTATGAAGCGACAATGTCTTGACCGCGAAAATGTTCTAAGCGACAAGAACTTCTTATCTAATTTAATTTTTTGTTTTGCAATGATATCAAGTTTTGTAGGCTGAAAATCAATTTCGTAATTTGTTTCTTCCGACAATTTTTCGTTTCCTGAAAAATATTGGAAATGTCGCTCAATACATTCTTACGGGAAGGTATCGTTTTTTATAACGTTATTACTTTTCAATATCATCTGTACCAACCATGAAAATAAATACTTTGGATAATTTATTTTTTTTTCATAAGGAAAATTAATTAATGTTTTTTTAAGAAAAAATATTTTCTCAAAGGAAAAATTTGTTTGCGAAAAAATTATTTCAAGTGATTTATCACAGATTCGTATCGTATTTTGAAAATTGTAAGTAAGCACATTAAATTTTTTCCTGGTGTGTTTTCCTGATCGCCATAACCAAGCCCTAACCTAAGAAAATTGAATTCACAAAAATATTCACAAGTTATCAAAAATTCTCTTCTTAAAAAAATGGGGATTTTTTCAAATGGCACAGGTAATTTTTTTCATTTTATGTATACCATCACTGTTATTTTTAATACTCTTATTAATAATTTTAACGTATAAGACAGCTGATTTCGAAATAATTGAGAGTGAAGGAAATTTTTCGTGATTCGTAGCGTAGAAGTCAGTTGGGAAATTTGTTACGATGGATTCTTTGATGAGGCTGAATATAGAATTACGTGCCGTATAGGGGGAGTATTGGCTTCGTGGCAAAAATGAAATAGAGGTTTTAATCAGAACTAACATGTCGACGGTGAAGAAGTCCAAAAAAGTTGTATTTAGCATGAAGTAATGGGTGATTTTTAAGCTGGTTTGGTTTTGGCAACACTGGTTTTGACAGCTGACGTGTGTTTAGTACCTTGTGTCACTGTCAAACAGCTTCAGTTTGGTTTGCAATTTAACCATGGATCGTCTTACAAATGAAAAACGCTTGCAAATTATTGAATTTTACTATCAAAATTCGTGCTCGGTTCGAAATGTTCATCGCGCGCTGCTTGTGTTCAGCGAAGAGGCTCATTTTTGGTTGAATGGGTACGTAAATAAGCAAAATTGCCGCATTTGGAGTGAAGATCAGCCAGAAGCATTGCAACAGCTACCAATGCATCCCGAAAAAGCCACTGTTTGGTGCGGTTTATGGGCCGGCGGCATTATTGGGCCTATTTCTTCAAAGATGATGCGAATCGCAGCGTTACTGTCAATGGTGAACGCTACCGAGCGATGATAACAAACTTTTTTTTGCCCGCAATGGAAGTTCTTGACTTGCATGATATGTGGTTTCAACAAGACGGTGCCACATGCCACACAGCACGCGAAACAATGGCGCAATTGCGAGGCGAGTTTGGTGAACAGTTAATTTCACGTTTCGGGCCGGTCAATTGGCCGCCTAGATCGTGCGATTTGACACCATTAGATTATTTTTTGTGGGGGTATGTCAAGGCTAATGTCTATAGGGACAAGCCCGCTTCGATTGACGCACTGGAAGCCAACATCCATGCATTCATTCGTGAGATACCGGCCGATATGTGTGAAAGAGTATGCCAAAATTGGACTCAGCGGATGGGCTACCTGAGACGCAGCCGCGGTCAACATTTGCATGAAATTATCTTTAAACATTAAATTGCAAAGTTCAAACTATCGATTCAAATAAATATTTCATTAATTTTTTTGAATTATTTGTGTTTTTTTTTTAAAAAAAGTTCTAAACCTCTTAAAAAATCACCCGTTATAAGTCGGTGTGTGCATCTGTTTGGCCGTGCGTCCAGGTATACAAATACATGGAGCTATAGCCTTAACGCATCACGCACTAATTTGCTTTGAATTAAGTAAACAGAAATTGTATGCGATTCCGTAGAAAAACATTTTTGTTTCAGCCATAGGCGCCCGCAGAATTTTGTTCAGGGAGAGGGGGGGGGGATCCAAACCATGAACTCCATAAAGAATCTGTGAAGAAAATATCCATATTTTCTAACAATATCGAAAATAAGGACATTTTCAGATACATTTGGCATGGTCCAGAGCCAGGGGGGGGGGGGATTGTCAAATCATAGGGAGAAGACAAGTATTTGTTAAAATTCATAGTAAAAAATAAAGAATTTGTTAGTTGTGTGGTATTGTCCAGAGCCTCGCCCTTACCTACGCGCGCCTATGATTTCAGCTAATCTAGAACAGATAGCTGATGGCCGTTCAGAAATATGTACAAGAAAATGTTGCCAAGAAATTCGCATATAAATTTCGCATGTAAAAATTGCCTTATTTCTATGCTATTCACGTAGCGTAAAATTAGGATAGTTTGACAAAAGAAGGTATTTTTTATAAAAAAAAATAAGACCCTTGCTGAATTTCGAATAATTTTACTAACGAAAAATATCTTTTTCATACAAAGCTCAAAAATTCCGATTATGTCCATCAATGTATATATAGGAAACTATAGGAAAAAATATTTTTAAAAAAATCGACTTTACGACAAGAAAAAGTTGTTTTAAAATATTGACTTTTTCTTCAATTTTTTTTGCCTTACCTGCAATTTTCTACCGAACCAATCATCCTAGCGACCTTAAAGTGTCACAGCCGTGATTTCGAAATTTCCACCTTTCTATCAATCTATCGCAAGATCCTCAAACACAACCTCAAAAAATCGGAATTCGTTGCTCCGTCCGTGAGGGAATTGTAGGTTTGTGGCAAGCGCGTAATTTATTAACTCGATTTGCGTCTGAACTAAGACATCAAGCACTCATACAATTAAATATTCGTGATCTAGGAGTTGCCATACCATTCAATCGAGTCATCGCACGACAGGAAAAACAAATTTTTAAACTTGACTTAACGACAAAAAAGTTGTTTCAAAATATTGACTTTTTCATTCTTAGCATGCTGCAAAAGCTTCCCTATATCAACTAAATAAATTGAATATTTTAAAATTAAACAACAAACTAAAAAAGAAAAATAAGGGTGACATTTGACTAATGGTTTTAGTATCTACAGCTGAAATAGAATTTTTTGTGATTTAGTTACCTACATATATGATTTTCGATTTTTTCCAATAGCACTTTACTTGAACTATTAAGTCATAAATTCTATTCAAATTGATACCTTTACGCTTATTCACAACACACACTCTTTTTTTGGTTGTTGTTTTTTTTCAATGTCCTTGTATAAATCTTAGCCATAACAAAGTTATTCAAACCTTAACTATTTCAAACTATAACTCAATTCCATTTACTATTACGTGCAAAAATCGTAAAAATCCAAATCCCAAAAAATTTATCACATCCATAAAGTTTATGGTAATCAGTTTCAAAGGTAACCATAGAATTTTTGCGAAAGGATGCCGCCGCATCCTCATGGATTTTCAGCTGAAAAAGGCAAAGGATACAGTCATCTATGACATGCATAGCATATACCTACCTCTAAGACATAATACCTTCATCTATAATATGTGAAGTGAAGAGCTATCCAGCCAGCCAGTTTTTAGTCAAAAACATCAGATTGATCCATAAATGGAAAATCACCGATGACATACTGTTAGTTAGATC
The DNA here is from genome assembly GCA_932273885.2 of Leucozona laternaria. NCBI lineage: Eukaryota > Metazoa > Arthropoda > Insecta > Diptera > Syrphidae > Leucozona > Leucozona laternaria. The sequence goes on along the minus strand of OW026368.1, from coordinate 27,975,064 downwards.
CTTTACCGAAGGCGAAGATGACGACACGACCGACGGTGTCCTTGTCAACAAGGTATATCAGCAAAGAAAATTTTTTTTTTCTTGTTTTCCTAACAAGACCCTGGAAAGGTATTAAAAAAGTTTTTTTTTTTTTGTGTTTTTGTTGTTTCTTGATTTAACTTTCAGCTAGTTGTCTGGCATTGGGCAACGATAATCTGCAATTTTGACAGGAATTTACGATCCTGCTTGGCTGTCAATGTGTGGAATATGGGTGGCACTGATGGAGTGACTCTAAGGAGTCATAAAAATGGAATTTCCAAGGAACTTCTATGAGAAAAGTTATGTAAGATGTGTGTATATCCTTCTACATATATCATATCTGTCCTTAGGTTATTTTTCGTCTTGGAATCCTTGGTGAATGTGCGATGATGAATTTTTAAGACGAATATTCTAAGAAACCAACAACTTTGATGGTGACTACGGTTTGGTTATAGATGTATTTCGGGTATGGGTACATAACGTATGCATATATAAGTATACCCATGTACATAGTTTAAAATTAAATAAAAAGGCTTGAAACAGGTAACTCAATAAAATTTTCTGATTTTCTTTCCAAAACAATATCTTGTCCACAAAAACCCTTGAACAAAAAAATATCCACGACTAGGTCGCACGAACTTGCTCTTATGCGCGATCACATTGTGGTTCTATAGTCTGAAATAAATTAGCTATGGAAGTCTATATTTTATCCATTTGCCAAATCTTAGTTTAGTTGCATTTGGTATTATGGTATTATGGTATTATACATATGCAATATGCATAAAAGGAAATTATACTATTTAAACTGGTAAATTGTTTTAAATCAACAAAATTAGAAAGAAATTGATTAAAATACTTTAAATCTGTTTTAACCCAACGCGATGTACACCATCTGATTTCTTATATAAATCTTAATTTATGAGAAAAAAAATTTGAAAATCGTAGGAGCGGTTTTAAAAAATACTTAATTTTTTATATATAAATTTCGTTAACATTTTTGAGAAAAAAAAATTGGTACGCCAATTTTAAGTATTTGTTAATGTTGAGTTAAAAATTGAACTTTACGAAAAAATCTGCTACCCGTTTTCGAAATATCAAATTTTCAAAAAATAATTTTGATTTTTTTTTTTAATCCAAAAATTATTTTTTAAAAATATTTATATTTGTTACAAGCTTCTGTATACAAAATCTAATTTTATTCGGTCGATCAGATATTGAGATAGTCGAAAATCAAAGAACCCGTTTAATGAGAGGTACTGTTAATAAACGTAAGATATAAAATTTAAAAATTTTAAATAGTATATCGTACTAATTTCAACACAAACCAAAACTTTTATCAAAATCGTAGGAGTTGTTTTTGAGAAAAAAAATATTTTTCTTAACGGTTTTTAAAAGTATGTATGGGAGACACCGTTATTTTTGGGTATTAGAATAATTTTTGTCAAAAATCTTCTAGAAAAAGTTAAGAAACTGCTATTTACCAAGTTTAACAAAAATCGACAGATTCGTTTTTGAAATATTGAGTTTTCAAAAAAAAAAAAAAATTAAAACTTTTTTTAAAGAATCCAAAAAATATTTTTTTTGAAAATATTGGTACACAATATTATTTAGAATGTGTCAATAATTCTTCATAAAAAAATTGATCAGAATTAGTTGAACCGTTTTGGAGAAAAGCTAAAATCAAAAAAATGGTTCTTTGGGAGGTACCATTGAAAACCATTTTGCGGAACCTTTTTTTTTATTAAACAGCAATTTATAACTATTTAAATTTATTGATATCTAAAAAAAAAATGCAGTAGCGCTGGTTTTGTGAAAAATAAGTTTTTCACTTTTGGCCAAGAAATTTTGTATATGACAGCTACTGTTAGTTTTGGTCCTTAAAAAAAAAGAGAAAAGTACCAAGTTTAAACAAAATCGACCCATCCGTTAAGGCTGTAGTCGAACAGACAGACAGACGGACGTTTTGGCGAGACCCACTTTTTTCGTCTTCGCTATCATCGTAATGTCAAGTTTGATCAAAATCTCGAGTTCGATTTTTTGTACGAATTCATAACTTGCCATATAGTACCTATATTCGCAAGTAAAAATGACTTTAAACTTTGTGAGAACGTTTGAATTACCATGAGAATGAAGAATCAAACAGCCTTTTTAAATACTTATGTTGCAAGAGTGAAATAGAAATTTATTTTGTTAAAACCTGAGCATACATTACCTCAAAAAGGTTAGACGACACGGTCATCCTAAAAAAAGTTTAAGTCTTATTTATTAAAGAATTAATGTAATTTTAGTACAACTATTATAGGAACCTCAACAACCTTGCCGTTCGGCAAGAAAACGGAGAATCAGAAGATTGCAAATAGGAGGTTTAGAAGAGTTCCAAATCCATCAAACCTCCCTATCTCTACGCACCGCTGAATATGTATATTATTGTAAAAAGTCCGAGACAAGGTGATCATTCTAGCTTGGGACCGAATTTCATACTTTCAATATTTTTTTCTGCATAAATCCGTATTTGGTCAAGTCAATAAGACCCAATTGCTGAAACGAAACTTCAATATTTAACAGCTTATAAGACAGCTTACGCTGATGAGGAAAAAGTTGAACATAAAGCATTTTATGTTGAACTAAAAAAATACTTAAGTTTCGATTCAGCGAATGGTCCTAAATGTTTTTGTCATCTTAAAAGGTTTGACTATTTATATCGAGGGGCTTATGGTGATAAAACGCTATCCCACATTTTCTATCAATTTTTTTTTATTAAGTAAAATGAAAGCCATCCCAGTCCTTCATATTGCTGCCAAATATTGTTCATCACAAAACACTGTAAACCGTTACATTTTCATGTTTTTTTTAAAAATCACTATCCCCGGTCGCAAAATGCCAAACAGTTTTAACTCCCCATTGCATATTTTTTTCATTTTTTTCGATGTGGGATAGCGCTTTATCACCATAAGCCCTCGATAATTAGTTTGACTTTAGAAACATTCTGGAAGGAACTTGCAACAATGTATTTGTATTTCTGAAAAAGGGAAAATAGATACCCCTTCCCATTTTTGTGTTCGGCACCTGATTTTATGGTCAAATTGTAGACTTGGTGTTCCTTGCTTGACATCATGCTGGGAACACCACAAGTTTGAAGGTGAAGTGATTTTAGTTCCAGATTGGGATTGGAGTACTAAATTAGCCTAAATTAGAACTTAATTCCTGCATCATTGGAATTTTGATTTTAGCTTTGGTGTACCCAGCTTGACGGACCTTAAAATAATGCTATGAACCCGGAGCCCCATTTACCACTACATATAGGAAAACCACATTGGGCTTAAAAACTTCTAACATTTTTTTTTTTTCAACTAGTGCTTATTTCATGAATGGTAACACTTAGCTCATGTCTGATTTGACAGATAATTAGTTTTATCCTTCCGCTGAACGAATATGGTTGTGTATACACTTCCCTAAGTGGGCCTGCGATCGACTTAGGGAAGATGCCGATTTTGCCAAAAAAATCATCTTTTCAAATGAAGCTCATTTTGATCTTGGCGGGTAGTAAACAAGCAAAATTGTCGCATTTGGGGCACAGAAAACCCACACGCATACATTGAAAAGCCGATGCACCCAAAACGAGTCACTGTTTGGTGCGGATTTTGGTCCAGAGGCATAATTGGGCCATTTTTCTTCGAAAATGAGCAAGGAGAGGCCGTTACAGTCAATGGCGATCGTTATCGGGCCATGTTGAACGAATTTTTGTTCACAAAAATTGAAGAGGAGGATATTGGCAACATTTGGTTTCCACAGGACGGCGCTACATGCCACACAGCCGAAGCTACACTCGATGTTTTGTACCATTTTCAAAAAAAAAAAGTTATTTGGCGGACCCTTTACTATAAACTGAAATATTGTAATGAAAGTTTTTTAAATTCGCTCTACTCAATGTATGTATAGAATTCTTTTTCTTGCAAAATTGTATTTATTTTCAAATTTGGGAAAAGGCTTATAAAGGGTTTTCCAATAAGAGGTGTTATTTTGATATTCAAAGAAAAATGGCATTTTTTGAGATAAATGATCGGATGTTTATTTCATTATAAAGAGGAAGGTATGCCGTTAATAATGGAACACAACATCAGCCAAATGGCCGCCACGACCACGCTTACAGGACCATATCCTTTTCATGAAATTTTCCATAACCAAATCGCAAAGTGGCTGCCCTATGTCCTCGATAGCCCCACGAATTCCATCTTTGAGGTCTTGAATCGACGCTGGGCTGTTGGCGTATACCTTATCTTTCACGTGGCCTCAAAGGAAGAAGTCGCAAGGTGTTAAATCACAAGATCTCGGTGGCCAATTGTGATCACCTCTTCGAGAGATAACACGGTCCGGAAACTTTTCCCGTAAAAGATCGATGGTTTCATTGCTTGTGTGGCACGTAGCGCCGTCTTGTTGAAAGTTAACGTTGTCCAGATCAATACCATCCAATTCCGGCCATAAAAAATCATTAATCATCTCTCGATAGCGCAATCCACTGACCTTAACTGTTGCTCCAGCCTCATTTTCGAAAAAGTAAGGTCCAATGTCCAATTTGCTTGTTGACGTAGCCTCCGAGATGGAAATGGGCCTCATCAGTCAAGATGATTTTTCGATGAAATTCCGGATCATTTTCATGCATTTCAAGGACCCAATCAGCAAAGACACGACGTTGTTGATGATCAGGCGGCTTGAGTTCTTGTGTTAACTGAACTTTATAAGCCTTAAGACCCAAGTCTTTATGCAAAATACGGTGTAATGACATTTGTGGAATGCCTAATTCCAAAGAACGACGAGGAATGGACAAACCTGGGTTTTCTTCAACACTTTGGGCTACAACAGCAATATTCTCAGTTGTTCTTGAGCGACGTGCACGGGTTTTATTCTTCACATCACTAACTTGTCCCAACAGCTCGAATTTGTCCACCAATTTCTGTATTGCGGTCCGACAAGGTGCTTCACGACGACCCAAAAATGTTTTAGTTTTACGAACCGTCTCTGCCAAATTTTCACCATTTTTATAGTGAATTTTAATAATTTCAACGCGTTGTTGAAGCGTGTATCGTTCCATTTTTGGCATTTATGGCGTAGTTTCTACTTGTCAAATGTCAAAAAATGACAGCTTCAAAAGTGACAGCTACCGAAATAGCGGGCTATTCAAAATAACACCTCTTATTGGAAAACCCTTTACAATAGGTATACATAATATTGAATTTTAAATTCTGTTTTTTTGTTGCGTTGACAAGACAAACAATTTGAAAGACAAGTGGAAATATCTACATAAATTGATAAACAAAATGTCACTTTATTTTTGATTTGACAGACAAAATATTTGTCCATCTTGTTTTATCCTTTGTCAATAAAAAGACACCGAATGACAATATGACATCAGCTATAAAGCTCTTTGTTGAAAAATTATTTTATAAACAGCAATAAGGATAATGTTTTCGTGTCTTTTTTTCATCATGTTGTAGCTTCAATAATTATGCGATTCAAAAAGCACGTCAAAGGAAACAAGAACAATAAATTATTTGTTTTCTCTTTGACATAATAAATGTATGCATGTAGCTTATTAAATTTGAAAAAAATGTGTAAATAGATAAAAAATATTAAATTTATTACGCTGGCCCATGATTTTCCTCTATTTTTACTGGCTCTATAATAGAGTACAATGTGAACAGTACCAAAGGCCAAATCTTGAAGTGTCAAATTGTGTCAATTTAAAGACAACTGATGGAAACTAACCATAAGGTGTTAATCTTTATGTGACTACGTTTGAGAATGAAATAGGTTTAGGTTAAGCGTAAGGTACATAAGCATATGAGCATTCCACCAGTTCACATATTAAAAATGGACGAGACTAGAGAGATGCCAATGTATAACAGTTATAACAGTTGTTCACCATTAAAAGTGGGCGTACGTTAACGCGCTTCGCGCGACTTGAAAAAATAAACTCTGGGTGCCTGGAGTATGCCCAACGGCGGACGGACCTGGTCTTACGGGGGGGCCACATAAACAGTACTTTTATAAACCAAAACAGTTATAATTGGCATGGCTGGAGTCACTTGCATCAAAGATATCATTAGAGTTTTCACTTTTGTTAAGGTTTGCGCATCTGTGGGAAAATCGAAAGAATATGGTGGATGTCCCTTCACTTGTCAAATGTCAATTGGTATTGCTGTTTTGTAATGATATAATCTATAATAAATCCCCAACAACTGAACTGATATTAAGACCCCGGTGAGACATCGCCAGGGTGAGGGTCGTTGCAACATGTTCTGGCCACTGGCCAACAGGAGAACATGCGGCGAAGCTGGGCATTCCCTACAATATACTCATTGACGTATAGTTGTGGAGATCAGCAGGAAAAGGAAACAGTCGTTAATTTCCTCTGTAAATACACCGCTCTGGCCAGAATGAGACCGCAATCATTTAAAAAGGCTTTTCTTGATGACATGAATAACTTTCTGAAATAAAGATCAAATAGTTGATCACTTTTCTCAATGCGATGAAGTGAATCTAGGATTAACTTCGGTTTTCTAATTCCTATACTGTATCCGTATGGGGCTCCTTAGAATCAGTGTTTCCGCTTAAAAAAATTAAAAAGGGTGCCAAAAAGGGGCCCAGGCTAAAATAGGGGCCAATATATAGGTATAATAAGTATCGAAGAAATCGTAAGAATGGGTCGATGGGGCAGTTTCTAAAAAAGTCAGGGCCACGGGGATCCAACGCAAAGAAGGAGCCATTCGGCCCCATTAGGGGCCTTACGGCAACGCTGCTTGGAGCGAGCGAAAGTAGACTAAAGGATTTACCCCCTTTTAATTCCGGAATGTTGTATATCCACAATTCCGTGGATCTACATAAATATAAAAAAAAAATTATTTTACCAATTTGTAAATATATTGGAGGAACTCTCCAACAACTCAGAGTTCAATCAATTGCAACTGAACTGCTATATTATACCAACTCGTCAGTCTACTACCTCGTCCTCGTCCACGTCCACAAACCGCGAGGGCACATCAAGTTCACTGTCTCACATATAAGATATAACTAGATGAAAACATATTGGATGGATGATTTGAAGTCACGTTCCAACTGCAAATCATCAAATTCACCCACACCCACTACTGCATCATAACAAACAGAACGTGAGTCCAACGCTTTTAATGGCTTCACATGGGAGGGGGTGGTAAAATGTGAAGGGTTGGTGAGAAGCAGGATTCATGCAATGCGTACCGTATATGAGTGAAAGATACACGATATGGAATGGAAACCCTTTTCTGCACTAAGTAGAGTGTTAAATGTGAATTCCAATGGTGGTGAGAAAAGTCATTAATTTCGAACATGGGAATGGCAAAAACTGTATATGGCATTCTTAGTGTGGCAACATCATAAAGTCCATTGCCCGCCGTGCCGCCATTTGGCCTATTTCCGTCCCCCATTTCGAAACATTAATGGTTCTTCAGTATATACGAGTATAGTAAGGTCCTAGAATGAGCCATCATCATGGAACTTTAGATCGTATAACATGTTAGAAACACTCACATATTAATTGTGAGAAACTGCTTTAACTAAAAGTTGCAAAGTATAAATTCTTGAGTATACGGGAGCTCTTGGAAAATAAAATCGACAGTAGCTAGGACTAGCACCTTAAGGCGGAAGTCAGTGAAAAGTTTTATAGGCTCTATGTGGGACTCTGGGTGTAATCGAAATGTGTAAGGAAGTTATTATAACTGTGCAATTGCTCACACCTCCGCTCCAACATCCCACATCCCACATCCCACTTGACTGTGATACGCCATATTTAAGCTTCCGTCTGCCATCAATTTGTAATGAGTGAATAGGGAAGTATGGGTATATAGGTAGGTAAGGTACATTACGGCCAAAATGTGCTAGAAGAATGTTTGTGAAATTCGTTTTAAATGATCTTTCATATACATATATACCTAGAGTGCTGGAAGGAATTTTCACTGCGGCAATCAAAGGAGCTGGCGTTCAAGTAGGTGCTGATTAAGGATGTGCCACATGTGGTGTTGGAAGTTCGGTAGAGTCAAAAGGGATACAGGAAGGTTAAGTTGTTTTGAAAGTAACAAAACTTGTTTGGATTGTGTATAAGCGAATGTTTGGGTACATATATCTACATCCTTCATATGAACATACATTTATATGGAAGGTATAGATGGAACTTTGGAAGTGAAATGAGGCTTTTAACCTTTATGACGTACTTTTGAGATACTTCAAAGGCCTACGGAATTTATGGGGCTGCTTAATTTCTTCAATGAGTGCGAGTTTAAAACTTTTCGCACTAAGAGTTTCAGTTAATATCAAAGTTTACGTACACATAGCTTATACTGTAGATGGAAATGCTATCGGGGTAAAAAAAAAAACAACTTATGAGGCCATTAAATTCTTTTAGTATATAGTTGTTTTGACATTTATTATTTGGAAACAATTTGTAGTCCTGAAATAGGATTTTTGTCCCTCCCTAAAGGCTTCGAATATGTTTGTTTTTATGTTGGTGTTCAATGTTAAAGTGTCAAAAAGCTGACAGTGAATTCCCCCCTTCAAGCCCAAAGACGCCTGCAAAGAATACCCCCAACACAACCACCATCAATCATTTCGTTTTAAATTGTTTTATTATAGAATTACAAATATTAGCCTAGTATTTTTGCAAGACCGGGGAGATTTGGTTGAAAAAAACGACATCAGGGATAAGCGAAGCTATTGCAGAAAAAAATTGGAGTTTCGATACAAACTATCGATAACGCCGGTAACACAGTTTTCTCCGTGGTTAAGTTAAGCCCCGAGAATTCGTCGCGCTTAGATAAGCCCGACGGAGATTAATTGCTGTTGCATTTAACATGTAGATTGCAGAGCATCAGGATGTCGTTTTTCTGACCACTTACGACATAGCTATTGTTACATTAATTTCTTTCAAACAATAAATTTGTGGTGCTTGTTGAAAATACCTTAAACATTCTAAGGCGAGGCGCATATTAAGTTGCGTGCAATGCGTTTGGCTTAACTTGACGCGTGTCACATGACACGATTAAAGGAAACGTGTCAAGTCGTTACCCGCATACTGAATCACGTGTCTCCTGATCAATGAATTATGTTCCGTTTATCAAGTAAGCACGTATGTGTGTCTTTTAGTCTGCTCTTCGTTCTCAGTCCTACGCAGTATCCAAGGCAGTATCAACGAGAAACATTGAAGTGGGTAGATAGTTCAGTAGATAAAAAGCGAAACAAAGAGCGAACGAAAACGAACTAAACTGAACTGGGCAGTTCAGAAGTTCACTAATTAACTTAAGAGTGGACGAACTATACAAGGTTATTCGCATAAAATGTGACAAAAACCTCTCCCAAATAAAAGAGGAGAATAGACTCCCCCTCACATACGATTTTTTTTTGTTTTTGTCACACCTTGTGGATTCGGCATGCAGGTATAGTTCGAACTTAACTGAACTGAAGTAGTTCAGTAGTTCAAGGTCGAATTGATTTGAACTGAATTGATCGCTTTTTTCGACTGAAACACGAATGTAAACTTTAATTTCCAAAACTATGCAATAAAAAACAAAATTTAAAAATATGTTCTGATTCAATTCGTTCTAAATTCATTGCAATTTAAAAGCAACGCGTACCTTTAAAGGTCGGAGTCTTTGAAAAGCACTCTGCACTGAACAGTAACCTCTAACCACTCATAAAAATTAATAACATTATTAGATTGCTTCATTACAGGTCTTTTTCTTTCATAAGAAAGGAAACGGCCAATTAAAAAACTGAATAACCTAGATCCAACTACCTGAAAATGCCTAAAATTTCCTGTTTTCTGGTGATTTTCTTACGTTGTTCAAATCACTATCTTCAATTTTAGCCGCTCAAAGTGCCGAAGGACACGGTATATGACTAGAATTTTATCAGTTTTATGACCAAGCAGCTCGAAAGAGTACGCGCAACCGAAAACTGCAGAAGCATCAAGTTCAAGCTAGACCCTATATCCCATGGAAACCAGCTGTCAACAACGTAAAATTGGTACAATTCAATAAACTGTCCCGTTTCAACAATCAAACTTCACCTTTTACCAAAAGGAAAAGTTGCAAGACAAACAAAGGCATCCAGTTCTGAGGTACCTTGACCCAACTGAACGACGACGGTCAAGACGAGGTTTTTTAAAGAACTCAACAGCAAAGATGAAATACCATTCTATTACTCACCTAGGATCAGCTTAATACTCAACTCGTTGCTGATAGCTTCATTTCCCCAGCCGCCAACCACCGAAACCCCCGGTTCTTTCCCAACTACCCGAAATGCGATGAACAAAATCAAATGAAAAAAAAATATTAATTTAGTCAATTTATTATTTATTGTTATTTAACTGAAAAATAAAATCCCACAGTAAACTTACACTTATGGTCTTTTAAAATGGTATTCCTATCTCGCCGACATTGCCATAGGTGCTATTTAATTTCAGATAGTAGTCCCCTTGAGCACTGAAAATAAAAAAAAAAAGAAAGATGGAAATATCAAATTTAAAATGTCAAAAATGCCAAAAATAAAAATTCTCTTTATAGAATAATATAATTTTCTTCAAAATTACTATTCGTCTCTTTTTTTTGAACAAGCGAATCATAAATGTTAATATGTAAATTTTAAAATTATCATTTAAAACCTTCATCTTTTGCCTCTAGGAGTGCAACATGTCTTGCAGAAATTAAGTCTGTAGTTCGTATTATTTACTAAATAAAAAAGGAAATAAAATAACCCAAAGGCATTTATTTCCCCTTGAAATGTCATTAACCCCGAAGTCCCACCCCTAAAAACTACTAACATTTTGGGATTGTATAATGAAAACCAACCTCGCTCAAGTACTTTGTGATGTAACCCCGTAGGTCCAGGGCACTCTACCGCCGCGCGTTGTGTCTCAAACCATTTATGTACCTACTTGTACATATTTTTCAATTTTTTTTAAAAAAAATCTCATTTCTTTGTGAAAATACAGTGAGAGGTAGCAGGTACAGTGGGCTCTCGTTAACTTGAACATACGACAACTTGAACATTCCATTAACTTGAAACAAATAATTTTTCTCTTTACGCATTGTATAACACGAACAGACCATTTTTTTAAGATTCGATACCTTGAATCATTCCCTTTAGTAAATATATACTCAATAAGTTGATCAAATAAAATGTTTCCAAACTCTTTAACTTGAACAAAGTTAATGTTTGAATTTTTGCAATGTACCTCTGATTTATTACTATAACTATACCCTACGATGTTGGTCAAAATGCAAATTGTTTTAGTAAAGGGGAATCCCAGGAAATTTCTTTATAAAGCTTTATTCTGCAGTTTCTCCGAGAATCTGCTTCTCAAAATGTGCTGTAGGGCTAAATAGTTTAAAGTAAACTAGAAATTTTGTTCTTCAAGTTGTCTTTAAAACGTGCTCATTTCAAATTAATTATTTATAATATTCCTATTTACGTTTAAAAATCATTAAAATAAATTATGACTAAAAAAAATATTCCAGTAACTTGAACCCTATAGCCTGAACACTCCTGGATTCGTACGTGTTCAATTTGACGAGCGCCCACTGTAACTAGATAATATAAGATGTACCTATATTTAAATTTGTAGAAGTAAAATTAGCCGCGACACTGACCAGCGATAAATCAAATATCAATTTTTTTTTCAATTGGGTCTTATTTCCAATTAAAATTAAAATTCACAAGAAAAAGTCCTTAATACCCAGTTATTCATTTTCTTGAGACTTATTGCACTGCACCAGCATGTATCTTCTAATTTAAGAATAAATACATACCTTGATGGACAGTCAATACCCATTAACACAGCACTAGATTGATCACCTCCATTTTCAAGAAATTCATCATAGTTTTTGGCTGAGAACGATAAGAACTTCTTCGTATCTCCTTCGGCAACACTTTCTGCCCAATACGCCAAAGCCTTAAGGTGACTACACAAAACTGTATCCAAAAAAAAAAAAAAAAACCAAGTTATGTTTGTTCGTTACACAAAAAAAATTTAAAAATTGAAAATAATAATTAACTGTTGACTTTCTCCGAAGGACATTCTGGTTGAATAGGTTTTCCACCATTTGGCCAGAAATTTGCATGACCGGTGTGTTTCGTTGTTCCCCTTTGACCAGCGCTTGTATGCATGATATCAACAAATTTACCAGCTGACTTTTCAACAGGTGGTAAAATAAATTCCTCATGATAATCAGGATTTGAAGGATCTAAACCTGTGACTCTGAAAATGTATGTTGCATCATTAACAATATTTTTTGATTCATGAATCTGATACAAAAAAAAAAAAAAAACTACCGAGGAAGTAAAAATCGTCCATTGGTACGATTTGACAATGCTTGTCCAATAATTCCAACTCCATGAGCACCCATCGAATGTCCTACCAAAGTAAACGTATCCTTATTCAACCCAGCATCAATTAACTTTATAAATGAATCTGCAACTTTTGGACCAAGCTATTACAGAATAACATTTTGATGAGCAGATTTTTGCAAAGCAAAAAAGAATTTCAAATAAAATTAGACCTTTAGTAGATTTCGTTGAGCTGAAATGTAAGTTCCACTTCCCTCTACTGCCCAGTCGATAACCAAAAAGTTGAAGGAATTATTCTTCAAATAGGCATTAATGAATAAATGAGCACTGTACATATGCAAGGAACTATTATAGCCGTACATGTAAGCAGATGTTGGACGGTTTTTGTCGAATTTAGGATGATCCAGGATGGATGGTGTAGCGTCGAGATCATAGTATTGTCGATCGTTGTATGATGGCCTTATGAAAAAGAAATTTTGTTGAAATAGGTAAACTATATTAAATTGAAATTTATAAAAGATAATACATATATCTATTTTCCTCCGTTCAGGAGGGACCATTTTCTAAAAAAAAAAAATCGACTTGAAATTGAAAAAAAAGAAAGCATTTAAAACCAACCGCAATACTTAAAATATCATGCCAGAAATACATAATTTATTATTTTTTTTTTCTGAAACCAAATTGTTTTTAATGAAAAGTTTTTGAAAAATAAATTTTCAAACTCCAAATTTTGAAAAAAAGAAAATGGAAAAATTATTGTTCAAACTAATTTCTTTTCGAAAATTATGCGTTATTAAGTAGTACATATTTTTATTTTTAATACTAAATGCTCTTATTAATTTTTAAGTGAAACAATAAATACTAGATGATTAAATGAATTACAGCTTTTGAGAAAATTGAAAATGGATTAAATTTGAGAAAATTTGTTTTGATAAAAAAAAATATTGGAAAAAGTTTTTCTGAAAAATGGTAAAATCGAATTTTAATTTTAATTTTTTTTTTTTAATTACAAACCTTATAAAACGATTAGTTAAGTAGATGAGGTTAATACAAAAAAAAGTAGTTTAAAATATGTAACTCTATTACAAAATTAGATTTTTTATTTTGAAAATTAGCGCGAATTGAAAAAAAAAACATAAAATTGGCAAAAACTGGCAAAAAATTCATATTTTGATTTTGAAAATTTATAGTTTCGGTTTTTTTTTAAAGAAAACTGGACAATCCATTTATTGTATCCAGGGATGTGAGGTAAATTCAATTTTGTCTAAAATTTATCGTGTATCAAGGCAGTACTATACTTTTAGAAATTAAATCAAATATGTACCTACACAGTTAAGTTTAGCTTTTTAGTAGTAAATTAGTTAGGAAAAAAATTGTAGTTCTACTATTTAAAAAAAAAAAATGGTACATAGTGCACTATGTGTGAACTTAGCACTATCTACCCAGCTTTTGTTTAAAATCTGCTCCCATTTTCAGAATTTTTTTCTCTCCACAACTAATTTACAGCAAAAAAGCTTCAATTAATTGCGTACATATTTTTTTTAGTTTCCCAAAGTGTAGTGCTAACTTGAATTAATTTTTTTTTTTTAAATATACAAGAAAACAAATAAAATAAATTTCATTATTAGTTTTTTATATTTTTAAATAGTAGAGCCACAATTTTTTTTTCTACAACTAATTTACAACTAAGAATCTACAATAAACTGTTTATTTAATTTCTGTGAAGTGTAGTGCTAACTTGACACACGTTAAAATTTCCCTTAAATTTCCCTTAAATTTTCATTGGTGGAATTGAAATATTTGATTGGTCTGATATAATTTAGAGAACTTAAGATAAAAGCGATTTTAGTGGATGCTTATGAAATTGGCCACTAGTCTATGACATTCTTGTACGGTACTTTATTAAACTTTGGAAACAAGGCAATAAATTGGTAAATACACTTGTATCTGCTTTTTGTTCTTTATTTAAAAAAACAGAATGAAATTCTTAAAAACAACTGTGAACTTATGACTCTCCTTTCTAAATTTGGAGAATTATGACCCAATTTACTTTGAAAATTTGGCCAACCAGGCAGGTTATAAGTTCAAAATTGATTTGAAAAATCATAGCCCATTTAGAAGGGCAAAAAATCCATTTTGTGGAATTTAATTATTCTCTAATTTAGTTGTAATGTTTAATGAAATTTTTTTCTGAAATTGGAACAAAATTCCTCGAGCCATATTAACGACATATATAAAAATCTCACATTAGTTTTTTTTTTTAAATTATAAATAGAATTTTTCGCTTAAAATATTAAACGCAGTTATATTAAATTTACTTTGACAGGTATCTACTATTTGTAATTGAAATCGCAATAGAAGTTTTCGGGAACAATTGAACGATGCCATTTTTAGTATTAGATTTACCCTTGATGAGTTAAAAGAAAAATTGAAAAAAATGCACGACTGCACCGCATTAACTTCTACTTTTGCTTCAAGTCGATCAAGTGGCTTAAAATTGAAAACAATAATAGTTTTACTATTTTACTTTTTTACGCTGACATATTTAAGGAGAAAGTGTGAAATAAAAGTCTTGAATAATTACAATTTAAAATATATACTTGAAAATTTTTTAAAATTTGAACTTACCCATAGAAGAAGACAATTTTCGTCGGACTTAAATTACATTCTGCTGGTGGCTCAATGTCTATGATCTGCAAAATTTGAAAAAATAAACAAATTAAGCCAAACATAACAACTGCTTAAGTAAAAAGATAGTTTTACAATGAATTTATTTTAGCGATATTCCTATCTATGAAGGGGTTCTATACTCTCTAAAGTGTTCGTGTTGTGAGGTAATTTAATTTAAATATTTTATATCTTTAAATCTATAAATATTTAATATAATAATATTTTTGAACTTACCTAATTATATTTTCGTACAAATATTTTCTCTGCGTATCTGCAATTTTTTTTTCAATCTAACAATAAGATACCAAAAAGAAGCACCTTATAATTAGCAACCCACATTTAATAATTAGCTCACATTTAATGGTAGTGAGGAACGCAATGTAAAGTTAATAATTTGCAATAATAGTTGCCTAATAAAAAAAAAGTTGTGTGAGTGCCGGAACTTAATATGTGTAAACATCAACGTTTGTTCAAGCTAAGTTTTGAGGATCCTATAGAGGATCCTTATTTGGAACCGTATGCGAAGTCGTCCATACTTTGTTGACTACGTGCACGAATCCAAAACGGACTAGTTTGCTTGAAGGGGATCTTCAGATTTTTGTCACTGAACATACCCAATACCCTACTTTGGCAGATTTTCGTAACGTAACGTGTTACATCGTAAATTGTGACCTGGTAACGTCGCACAGAGGAAAATCCACGTTCCTATTTGACTCTAGCGCTGGCATAGATGTTTGTTTACTCATACAAAAAAACCGCTTCTCCTTTTTGTGAGTAGATATCGTTTGTCTTAAGCTGCGTCCAGATCAATACAAATTTACTTTGTGCGCCGTATCCGGCGCAAATAATTGTGTAGATGCAAAAAAATACGTCAATGTGGACGTCCGGGCGCACACAAATTTTTGTGTCAAATTCAACGCACGCTATCCGATTCCGATGGATTTTCGGCGCACACGGAAATATTTGCGGCGCAAAGGTGTTTTGATGTGGACAAATTGATTTATTGGTTTATTAAAATTAATTTCCGCTCAAACTGAGCGCTGACACCTGGCACTTTAATGCAAAAATTAATTCCGATATATGTTGAAATTTTCGGAGGAAATATTTGCGGAGAATAGAAAATTCAAGGCGCACGGAGCACAACGTAAATTTTTATTGATCTGGACGCGGATTTAGGTGTTCGGATTCGGCAGAAAAATGTAGTTCCCCTCCATTCTTGCAAACAAACAACACGCACACAGGAATTGTTGAGAGTTGTAAGTCACTAGACTTTGTCTCTTCACGAGCTGTGGTGCCACCAAATATATTTATTTTTACTTACAACCGCGAACCGCCTGAAATCACATCACATTTTCTAGCAGATTCGTTCACACTTAAATCTAGTGCCCAAACTGGTAGGTACGTACAACGTATAAATGCATTTTGATTTCCTCATTTTAGGAAGTAAATGCATTTGCTTTAGTAGAGAATAAATGTAACTCTCCAAAAAGCACTCAATATAAATAGGAGACAAATTGAATTAAAAACTAAGAACTTAAATAACGGGTGATTTTTTAGCTGGTTTGGTTTTGGCAACACTGGTTTTGACAGCTGACGTGTGTTTAGTACCTTAGTAACAAACTTTTTTTTGCCCGAAATGGAAGTTCTTGACTTGCATGATATGTGGTTTCAACAAGACGGTGCCACATGCCACACAGCACGCGAAACAATGGCGCAATTGCGAGGCGAGTTTGGTGAACAGTTAATTTCACGTTTCGGGCCGGTCAATTGGCCGCCTAGATCGTGCGATTTGACACCATTAGATTATTTTTTGTGGGGGTATGTCAAGGCTAATGTCTATAGGGACAAGCCCGCTTCGATAGACGCACTGGAAGCCAACATCCATGCATTCATTCGTGAGATACCGGCCGATATGTGTGAAAGAGTATGCCAAAATTGGACTCAGCGGATGGGCTACCTGTGACGCAGCCGCGGTCAACATTTGCATGAAATTATCTTTAAACATTAAATTGCAAAGTTCAAACTATCGATTCAAATAAATATTTCATTCATTTTTTTCGAATTTTTTGTGTTTTTTTTTTTAAAAAAAGTTCTAAACCTCTTTAAAAATCACCCATTACAACTATACAACCCTTAAGGTTTGCCGAGTGAAATGCAAAAAGCCAAAACGTCCCGCGTGCCCGCCATTAGAATGTTCCATTTCCGTTCCACAACCAAGCCCATAACTGCATCTATTTTATATACCTATACCTATATAAAAAGTTAACTCTGTCATCTTTAAAACTTCTGCATAATTCAGTGAGATTCCAGCTCCGCAATCTCCATCAGTAAGTAAGACACCTAAAGGTACTTGGCTACCAGGAAGAAGAAGAATACTCTGTCTGTTACGTTACACTCTGCCTATATATTAATGTACGGCTGTATGTATGAAGGTATAGGTGCTTTCATTTCAGCTAGGATTATCTGGTTGTCACTTGAGCACTAGAAGATTGTGTCTTTCTTCTACATTTCCCATACGTAGGTATACCTTACTATAGCAGAGGGTAGCTTTTATCTGACAGGATTTCGGTATTTTTCTTAAACTTATTTTAAAATTTTACTTGTTTAAACCTACCTATACATATAAACCCTTGCACCCAGGCTTAGAAAGTGCATTCCAATGGAATGAAGCAAAAGACAAAAGGATGATGTCTTCAAGATCTTTAAGATTGTGCGGTGTCGAGACGAGGTGGATGACAGGAGTCTGATGGTGTCCTGGTATATATGTCTCTTTTTGAGTCTTTATTGTCTAGTTGGGTTTAGTTTTCGTTCAGGAGGCAAGAGTAATCTGCCTCGCAGGAATTTAGGTTAATTGACATTCAAGTTTGCTTTCAACTATTTCTGGGGTTTGTTTAAGGGAAGTAAAAAGTTTTTAATAGAGGCAACAGAAGAAATAGCATTTATTCAAAAGAAGTATGTGACACATAATTTTATACATACATAGTTGTTGTACAATGCATCTAAGGTATTAATACTAATACAGGGTGTTCATCAGCTATTTAAATTTAACTTATAGTTTAAAATAAAATAAAATGAAGTGAAAAAATAAAATATTTAAAAATGCTACTTGGCTCAACCTGTGTTGGACTGGAACATAGGATGTCCTTTTATACTTAGTTTATGAACAACACGTCAAATTAATATTGAGTGACATTTCCAATTTATACAGAGCTGAAACTTCAATGGGTTTTAGTTTATCTATTGTTTGGAATGATGCATATAGAAGAACCTGTACACCATTTAGAATTCAAAAGGACAAAAAGGTCTGATCTGTAGTAGACTATCCTGGGTTAAAACACTTTGGTAATTTTTTGTTGCATCTATACATATTCATGAACCGAATTTAGTTTGTATAGTAATGTATCTATCTATACATGTGACAATTTTGTACTGCGAAAGACAAATATAACCTCTATACGCTATACCTATATTTTCATCGAAGGTTACACTTTTGGATTGGACCTTTTTTGCTGTGAAGAACAAATTATCCATAAAAACTAGCCATCGTATCGAGCTGAAATTTACAGAAAAGGTATATTACTTTGTTGTTAAGTAAGAAGTGCATGTATGAAAAGTGTTTAGGTTTTTCGGTATGTCGCGCTCAAAACAAAAAAAAAAAAAAAAAACTAAACTATCCATCCGATTGAGTTAAAGCTTTCACAATATTATATTCTCTTTGAATGTGAAGTGCACCTGTAAAACGTTTATTTATGTTTCTGATAGATGGCGCTTGACACCGAAATATGCTTCGTCTATGGACAATTGTATGTGGCATGTTGAGTTCACGCGTTCGTATAAACTAATAGATTTATTCATTTGTGCAGCAGAATATAAGTTTTTATTTTATTTTTATTTAATTTATCAATAAAAATATTTTTCAAAAAAAATCAAAAATAGCTTTTAGTTTTGAATTAAGCTCCTGTGTATATATAAACGGATCGTACTGGTTAGCGGCTAGTAAAACATAAATAAAAAAAATTGGTGGCCCGCCAGCTCCAAGGGCCAAGTCGTGCCTTGTTAGAACTCACAACCGTCCCTGTGTGGTTCAGGGAGTTTATTCCACGAAAATCTGCTCCACATGGGAATTTATACCACTTTTGATGAGAATCTATTTCAATTTTCAAAGTGCAGTCTATTCTCACCCACCTCTCTATAACACTTTTTTGTGAGAAAAAACTCGACTTAAAAAAGTGGAGTTGTTTCCCACTTAGTGTGAGAATTTATTTCAATTCTTTCTCGCGATTTTTTAATACATTATTTGTAAATGGTGTATTTTTTTAGACGTGTGGTTTTCAAGAAGAAATAAAACGCATATTATTTAATATTATGGCCAAGAATTTAGCTTTATTATAACGATAAGGATTTGCCATTATGTTTTAAAAATGATTTCGGGCAGGTGGCCACCGTGGATGGCTCGAATAAATTCCAGCCGGGAAGCCCAATTTTCGACAGCTCCGTTGTCTCCGAAAAAAGTATTGCCAGATTGAAAACCACAAGTCTAAAAAAACACCCTTTCCAAGTGAATTAAGATTTTTTGACAATTTATCGTTGTGTTAAAGAAATTAAATTTAATCTTGACACGTGCAACGTTCTGTTAGCCAGTTGGGTACATTCAATTCGTTCTAATTCGTATCTGTGTACTAAATGTGACGTAGGCGGCACTCCACTTACCAAGCAAGATGCTTGCAAGTGTTTCGTTCCATTTCTCTGCTATACTTAACTATGGTTGACCTTTTAAACAAAATGGGTTGAAATATAAATCGAATTACATTTGGAATGAATATTCAAGAAAAAACTTCGTTAGTACCAACCTTCATTAAATTTATTGCAAAAATTATTATCAACACTAAAGTGTAAAGTAAAAGTTAAAGTGGCTCATGTGGCCTCCGGGTAGCTAACAAACTTTTCATTTCAAACTGGATATTAACATCAAAGTTTTATAAATCTCCCTGGCTCTGTTATATGGATACCTCCCTGTCCATCATGGTCTCCGAGACCGAAATCCCAATAACCAGAACTGACCAATTTCTTGATCTCTTAAGTTTATGTTAGGAGTATGTGTTCGAATTTTCGAACTAACTTTAGCAATAATTCACATTGTTTATCAATAAAAATATCAAGCAATTGCTAAATGATTTTACTATGCTACGAAGTTTACTTAAAGCACATGCTCTATTTTATTAATACGACTTATTTTATATTTTATATTTTTGCCAATAAAGGAGAATGCCCAAATGTTTATGGGCGAAAAACCCAGAGCGGATTAAAATAAAACATATGTTGATTGAAGGGGCATTAATTGTAGATAACGAATGTGAAATTAATTTCTGAGAAAGAGCTGGGTATAACACTCTGTTAATAAAAATAAAAACGTTGTTATACCCAGCTCCGGGGATAACTTTTTAAGAAAGTAATTTCATATTTGATATCTACAATGAATGCTCTTTCAATCCATATACAGATTTTATTTTTTGGGCTTTCTCCTTAATAAATTTCTCACGAATAAGCTCAGCTTTAAAAATCATAGTTTTAATTAATGAAATAAATTTGTGTAGGTAGCTATGGTTGTAAGAAATGTTTTTCATTAATGGTTTGGGTTCAACAAGCGTTTCCCAAACCACCCTGTGTCATTGTGGTTTCTCCAAAACAATTTCAAACTTTAACAAATAATTCCCTTATACTTCTAGAAACAGTGATTTAAGCTTATACACTCACCCCACCAGGAATAACATATAAAGTTAAACAAGGAATTTTGATTGAATTCGGTGATGTCAAAAAACTTTTAACCACCAACAATTTTTGGTGGTTTTATGTTGTTTCTTGTATCTCACTCAAAGAAAGAAAAGTTGAGATTTTCAATCTAACAACCTAAAACACATATTTTGAGTTCATGATATGAGATAAGCCCTTTAATTTGAGATGCGTTCTTCTACTCCTATATGCAATAGAAATTCACTATAGGTACATGGTGTTTTCAACTTTTGCTTGCCTCATTCTCAGTCTCTGTTTAAACGAGTATTTTCGGTGACGATAAAAGTTTTTTTCCTTTATACGAATTTTGGGTAACTATGTATGTGGAATGACGATGAAAATCAGGACAAATCCGAAAAATCGTGTGACAGAAGAACGAAGGAAGCAAAAAATAAAAACACTTGCCTTTGATATCGGTAGAGCAAACATTTGTGCATCGTTAACTGAAAACAACAGCAGGAGGGGTTTAGTTACCGGATGCCGGAAATTTAGTCTCCTTTCATTTAAGATGCAGTCAAAGTCAAGGAGTCTAAACGATGTCAATTCTTGCAGTTAAACCTTTCAGTACATCAGTTGGTAGAATGCTGATAGTAGAATGCTCTAGAGGTTATGTATAAACGACTTTGGATAATTTGAAATCGTTGGATGGATCAGGAGCATAAAGCGTTGTGTAATAGAATCCAAATCCAAACAAACTATTTGAGGTATTCTTTTCTCTAAAACTTATCCACTTTATTTTGAAACTTATTCCATTTCAACTTGATACTATATTGTGCTACCAGAATTGAAATAGTTATGATCATGAAGACAAAAACAATACCTTTCAAAAGAATTTTACGTTAATGTTTTAAAAATTGCTAATTCCTTTATTAGTAACTAGTTGACCCGCCCGGTTTCGCACGGGTAGACAAACTTAAGCTTAGCATAAAAATTACAAAATAAAATATTATTTTTCAACTTTTTGTAATCGAAGCCTACTTTCTGGGTTATAACACACTTCACGTTATGAAAGGCTAAAGTTGTAAATACAACAACACAGAAAGAATTTTTTATTTATAAACCTCTGTTTTATTTCTATCCCATTTTAATCTTTTTTTTTTTTTAATAACCCTTCAAACACAAACAGAATTTTTGAATTTGGATATTCCTTTTCGTTTGTACCCCCTTTCACCCTATAAATTCCAATTTTTTGAAAAAAAAAATAAGTATCCTTGAAGCCATCCACTCAAAATAACCTTTCAAACACAAAAAGAATCTCTTAAATCGGACAATTGTTTTTATTGTTACCCCATTTCACCCTACAAAGTGAATTTTTTCGATATTTTAATAGTTATTCTGTTATTCGGGGCGGAGACGAATCCAAAAATCATTTCGGATTTACAAAGGGTGTTCTAATTTTAATTTCGAACGAAAGAATGCAATTTGCAATTCGTTTTCAAACACAATTTTGGGGATATGCCCAATACTAAGGATTTTGTATTTTTTTTTTTTTTCTAATAAACACAGTGGATTAGAAAATAGAGGGAGAACTAAATAGAAGCAAATCAAATGTCACCTATCAGCTTTAAAACTCTATGCAAAATTATATCCAGTAGGTGCAGGGATGTTTAAGAGGCTTCAGACAAGATTAAAGTTATACTCTAGCCTTGGGCGGATGTATGCCTTGTAAATTGTAGCCAGATCAGAAAGTGGAAAATAGTGCTTACATTTTGTCTCAAGAAACCTGAGCTGCATTTTAAGCTATATCTAAAAAAAATTGCACATACCAAGAAGAGAAAGTTTTTCACTTTCCTCAATGGAAGTGCCATTCATAGGTAATGGTAAAGGGAGAATATTTCACTCTAACAACAAAAGACAGCTCTGGGTTTTGGATGCATTAAATTCGACACGATTGCGTATAACCCAATTAAAAATGCTATTTAGATCGGAATTTAATGAACTCGTAATTATGCTGTCGTTGAAGTTCTACATTTTTTGAAGAACAGGGATGTGAAAATGTGGAAATGAATATGAAAAGCTGAGAGTGCTGTCGTCAGCAAAGCAGTGAAATGGATTTGTGGCTTCAGACAAGTGAGATGATGATGAGAAAATAAGAAATAGGGTTGGAGACAAAGCAGAGCCTTGGGGTACCCCAGCATTTATTTTGCAAAATTCAGACTTGGAACCATCTAAAACGACTTGGTCAGAAAGGTAATTACTAATCCAACGAACGAAAGATTCATTGCTACCAAAAGCTCGTATTATTTGATAAAAGAGCTGGATACAAAATTCTATGCCTTAAAAATATCGAGCGCAATAATCATACTTTTTCCAAACCGATGCAAATATTGGTTCTATATACTTTTCAGTGAGATATGCTATCAAATCACCAGTGGATATATTGCTACAAAACCCGTACTCCCTATATCATTAAGAAGCTTTCGTTCTTCAAGATATTTCTAAAGCTTTCGATTGATAAGTGTTGACTTTGGAAAGAAGGGATACTAGTGCAATTGGTCGATAATAATTAGAGGCTTAGTAATAATCGCCTTTTTTAGGGAAGGGTTAGAAAAATACTGTTTTCCATCTACTTGGTGTCCTTTTCTGAAGTGTGCTGAAGAAAAAGATAGATAGAAAAGATTGTGCAGTGGTTAAGTCAACGTGGAAGATCTGATGAAAGTCGTGAAATTATTTGATTGTCTCTTTGGCACGTAGCGCCATCCTGCAGGTACTGCACGTCTATTCCACATTCATGGAATTCAATCGGGGAGCGAGAAAGTCATTAGTCATGGCCTATAGACATTATTTTCCAAAAAAAAAAATGATATGGTCCAATGGCTGCACCATCCCACAGACCACACCAAACTGTGCATTTTTCAGGGTGTAATGGCGCGCCATGGCGTTTCGAAAGTATTTCATGAAGATTACCCTTCCTCCAAATGTGACAATTTTGCTTATTGACAAACTATTGACCCAAAAAATGACAGAGGATATTGAAGGCCGAACCTTAATTTTGCAACCAAATTTATACATTTTGGTTACGTTGTCGAAGTGTTCATGTAATTATGACAAAATTCCAAACACTTTTAAATCCAAAATGACACTGAAACTTCGCAATTTGACACTTGGTTTGACACATTTAATTGCCTGAAATCAGTACTGGGTCTGGGTTAAAAAAAAACACCCTTAATTTACCTTTAACTTTTTGTAGCTATACATATTTTTATTATGTTTCTGTTAATTGGTACAAAAAGGTAAAAAAATTACCATAATCTAGCATAACACAACAATAACTTTTTCTTAAACCAATCCAATTAAAAAAACAAAAACCATTCATAACAAAAATATTAGAAAATCCCCCTGCTTCACTTGAGTTTTCCCGCATCACTTCAATGTCATTGAATTCTCAAAACCCCCCAAAAAAAAAAAAAAAAAAAAATGTTTTCTTTCAAACAAATCAAAGTTGGTTTATAATCCAAATTGCTACATTCCAACGAACACTTCCTGCCCATTTCTTGACTTCTTATATAGAGCTACTTACTTATGTGCGTCTTTATCTCAAGGCCCCATTACATTATATAAGATGGGTATCTCTCTTAAAACGTTAGGCTTGTAACAAATCAACGGCTTTTGCCGAATTACACGCATGACATTACCGTGAAAATAAATTGGATATTATAACCATTGTAGATGTACAATGTATAGGTATACACAAACACATTCCCAAGAAAAGCCCTTAGTAATTTCAAAGCAGGTTCTTGTTGAGAGCTCTATTTATATAAACATATATACAGGGGAGGATGTCAAATTCGTCCATTTTTAGATAAGTAATTTTTTTTTTGTCAGATGTTTATTCCTACTTCTGAATAAGTCGAAACATGGCTCATTACTCATTTATGTATGTTCTCATACAGAGGAATAGCAGGTACAACCGTTCAGCAAGGCGATACGATGGCGGGGTTCGCCGTTTTTGATCTTATTTCCACATAATAAAGCAATAAAAACATTAACAGAATGTTGTGAGTGAAGACAAAGCACAGGCTAACGGCAGTGGTGCCAGAAATGCTAAAATATCTCAAAGACAATTTAGAAAATCCATGATTTTAGCTTAAGATGTACAATTTAGAATAGGAATGCAAAAAAGGTAACCGAAGTGAAATGTAACATATCGTAGATCTTTCAAAACCTTTATACCTGTCCTATATCTATTATTCGGCACCAATTATTGTCAGTTAAGTAAAAAGTAGTGTTCTGAAATGGTTGCCAAGTCCGTGCGATAATTTGAAATTTCCCTATATTTTACTTTGAGGAACAATAAAATCCTAAATCATATTTTTACTTGCTCTATAGGGCAAGTATTGGTTTCGTCATGCCATCCGTCGGTCTGTATGCGTCCGTCGGTGCGTCAACTGTAATTTGAGCTAGAGCCTAAACGGGTGAACCGATCTGCATGAAATTTGGTACAGAGCATTTTTATGTGATTCCCCAAAGTAAAAATTGGAATTTTTGTTTCAGCTCATCTAGAACGGGTAGCTGCGATACAAATATTTTGGTTTCTTCAAATTTTCTCGAAAATGGCTCTAACGAATTTGATTAAGTTTCGTTCCTGTAACAACCAAGTCAACTGTAAGAAAACTGCATTTCAGGTTTTTTTTTTTCAAAAAATTCACATTACGGAATTAGGTATTCAACGTTTTTTGAGGAAATGGTTTTATTTTTGGGTTATTCGCGTATATCTTTGGCCGAGTTCAACACACATCTGAATATTCAGAATTTTGAATTTTTGAAGCTCTTGATTGGCCAGCTGTCAAAAAAAGTTCTGAAAATTCAGATGACTTCTGACAGCTGGCCAATCAAAAGCTTCAAAAATTCAGAATTCTGAATATTTAGATGTGCGTTGAACTCGGCCTTTGCCATGGTTTAATCGATTTTGTTAGAATTTTTCAATCTGATGCTTCTCAATAATTTAAACAATGATGCATTTAAAGATTTTTAAAAACATTATTTTCTAAACAAAAAAAAAATCAAACGAAAAATGAATTTTTAGTGCTTTTGACTCTTTTAATATTTACTCGTTAAATATATACATCATGCATCTTCAATGTTGGGTTACATGTAGTATTTAACCACAAGAGCAAGTTTGTGCGATCAAGTCACGCATATTTTTTTTTTTCACAAGAAACCAAAGCCTCAGTGTTCTATAGCATCACAGAACTACGGCAAGTATAAATAATTATTTTTCGATTCCATTAACAACCAAAGAGTATTTCTTACAAATTTTCTTAGAATACTTCACTTAGTTTGATGGTGCTCAAGTTTGTGGATTGTGGCTTGCGGGACGGGGCTTATGCTTAAAGAGCAGAAACTTCGTGGGAGCCAAGTCCTTCGAGTCTTCTTCTTGCCTCAGTATCCGCTATTATGGTTTTTAAGTTTTCGTTCCTATTTACTTTGAAAGTATTTTTTAAGAAATGAAAAATCCTGGGATGAAATCGTGCCTATTTTAACGAGATTTAGTAACTGCCTGTGTCTTTTTAAAAAAAAAAATAAAGTATGTCTTGTAAATAAGAGTAAAATTTTGAATATTTTTTGATGCCGTCTTGAATCAATTTCCGGAACCAATCCTCTCTTATAAAGGGTGTTTTTTTTAGACTTGTTGTTTTCAAGAAGAATTAAAACGCATATAATTTAATGTTATGGCCAAAAATTTAACTTTATTATTAAGATAAGGTTTTGCGGCTTTCTCGAATAAATTCCAGTGGAGAGGCCCAATTTTCGACCACTTTTTGCAGCAATTGGGGCCGTATGTCAGCAATAATGCACCGAATATTCTCTTCCAAAGCGTCAATCTCGGGCTTATCTACGTAGACAAGCGACTTCACATAACCCCACAAAAAATAGTCCAGTGGCGTTAAATCGCACGATTTTGGAGGCCACGCCACAGGCCCACGATGCGAGATAGTGCGTTCACCAAAAGTTTCCTTAAATAAATTGATTGTTTCTTTGGCTGTATGGCATGTAGCGCGCGCCGTTTTGTTGGAACCATGAGTCGTCCACATCAACATCCTCCAATTCGGTCACGAAAAAATCATTAATCATGGCTCTATAGCTTTCCCCATTGACTGTAACAAATTGGCCGGCTTCATTTTTGAAGATATATGAAACAATGATTCCCCCTGCCCATATAGAGCACACCAAACATTGACTTTTTGAGGATGTAACGGCGTCTCAACAATGGCTTGTGGATTATGATCACTCCAAATACGACAATTTTGCTTATTAACGTAACTATTCAACCAAAAATGAGCTTCATCGCTTAACCAAATTTTCTTGTGAAAATCGGGATCGGTGGCCTGGCCATGTCGTTTTGGGCCCATTCACCGAACGTTCGGCTATTTATTTTAAAATGGCAAACCAAATTGAGCATAAATCAAGTGACAACTGTCAAAAAGACCAACTCCGAAAAAAGTATTGCCAGATTGAAAACCACACGTCTACAAAAAAAACACCCGTTATATAAATAGAAACCAATCATCCTACGACTTGATGTGTTTTTTCTGTTCAATGAAACATTCTTTTCACGCTCAAATGAATTTGAATGATAAGTAAATTATTAAACATCAAAATTCGGTTAGTTGGTAATGGTGCGGTGTAAAATACCATAATGCTCCAAGGGGAAGGAAAATGTGTGTTAAGATACGAGTAGAACATCAAGTTTAAAAGGATATTAAATCTATTAAAAGCAACACTATCAAATACAAAAGACTTGTTTTTTTCGGAATACGGAACGAATGGTAACCTCAATTTTAATCATCCCAATCCCATGCTTGGATTTCCTTAACTTCAAACTTGGCCTATCATAAGACAAGCTTGATGGTATAATAAGCAGAAAAGGCTTTAATTTTTGATACAAGTAGTTGGTGTAGTTAAGCAATATACCCGTTTTTTTAGATTTTTTTAATTTCCAGTTTTGATGGTGTGTACGATTTACTTGCTTCATGGAACGTCAAATGAAAACTCATCATCAGTATCTAATCTACTCTCTTATCAAGTTAACCTATTTACTCAAAAAATGAAAAATAAGTACGGTCTTCTGTATGATAATAGTTCCTTGTGGTTATAGAGAGTAGAAATGTCGGTTCTTGTCGGAGGTCGGAGGAAAGAAACGTTGTAGTAATTTGTTGATAGAATCTAGAATCTTCCATAATTATGTGTCGTTATCGTCAGGGAAGCAAATTCAAGTTCATTATGCCATTTAGTGTGTGGTTTCCTTATCACTTTTTTTATACATAAGAAGTGCGATAAACCTTTATAAAAACTGACGTCTAGTCGCATACCTACATATGTACGAACGTACATTATATTAACGTTGTATGAGGGTAGCTTTAGGAAAAAGATTAAAAACAAGTATCATACAAGCTTAAGTGCGAATTATAAAACCATTTTTGGTTGCAACAAACCACGATAAGTTGTTATTTGCCTTGATGACTTTTTATCTTAAATAGAATTAAAAAGTAGCTATTGAACTAAAGCCTATCGTGGAAATAGATTTATGAAAATGAAAAGGTCGATTAGGTATAATGTCTAGGGTAAACTGAAGTTAAACAGGATTTATATCTTTGAGGTGTTTAAATTGTTGTTTTTAGACCCGGTCGGTTGTGGTGACTGAAATGTAACTGACGTGTTTTTCATAAGAAAAATGTGGCTACTAAAGTGGCGTCTTGCATGCTTCTTCTTTTCAGCTCACCTTGCCATATCACGTCGTAGGCGCGTATCGTGGGACCTCGATCAAATCCTAAGAAACAAAACCTCGTATAATTATTTGCTGAGACGGCCGACACGGTTTGTGCAAGGGAAGTAAGTAGGTTAAGGGGAAAGGAAAGTCACGTCAGACATTTAAGCTGTCACGTATTGTGGGGCTGCTTGGTGATGGTCTATTTTATAAAATATTTATTTACTTCGCAGACTTAATACAGGGGCCCAACTATGTAACTCGATTCTAAAATGAAAACGTTCGAATTCGCAAAATCTCAACTCGCTAATTCTAGTGCTAGCGCTTATAAACTGAAATAAAACAGCGCTAATTGTATATTCTGTGGCCACAAGGCGGAAACTCTAACATTTCATCCTATATTTATAAACACATTACCACTTATTTTAAGCATTGAAAACCACTTTCGAATAGATTCGAAAGAAGAATAAAGTTACATAATATGGCCCCAGATTGTAGCTTAATATTTAATCTTAATTTAAAGACCTTTATCTTGAAAATCCTATCTTTAAAACATATTTGCCGTGTTAGGCACTTCGGTGACTCTATTCTGATATTTTACTATTATTTAAATCTTAAAGATCCAATTCTTAGAACTCAAGTTATGAGCTTCCTTATCAAACCAAATCGACTTTTTTAAATTCTAATTTTACTTACCGAGCCTAGCGAAACCGATTTTACCACCGTAGTATTTGCACCTTTGGTTTTGACCAGGGCCGGGGACTCTTTTCCACCGTAGTATTTGCGCCTTTGGTTTAGACCAGGGCCGGGGACTCAATCCCAATTAAATGAAGTACCGTGTTAGTTATTTAAGCAAACCTATTGTACAATTAAATGAATAACCATGTTAGATTTTTTAAGCAAAATAAGATTATAAGATTCGCAAGTCAAAATAAAATTGACGCTTAACTGGAGTTCTGTACCCTATGACCAGTGCTGCCACCCTACTCCTTTAGCAGTAGATTTACTGCGCTTAGTTCCAAACGAAAATCTACTGCGCAGCAAAACAAATCTACTCCTCTTTTAAGAATTTTGAACACTACCCAAAGTTGGCTCTAAGAACATCCATCCAAAATTTGAAATGCTCAACAATTCTGAATTCATCCACCGACTCCATGATTCAAATTACATTGACTTGCGGCTATCGGCTAAAAAACATCAAACTGACACATTACCTATGTCATTTGTTTTTGTTTTCTTTTGGTTCTATTGTTTCTTGGTTGTGTTTCTACTTTCTTGGATTTATTTATTTTGAAAATGGACAAATTCATTAATAGATCAGAGAAACCAAGGTATTGTTGCAATCCTAATGTGTTATGATTAGTTAATTATTATAAAGGTTAGCAGTAGCAAAACCAATGAGGTGCCGATAAATAGGATAACAGAAACAAATAAAAATGGAAATCCCCGCTTAACAGAAGCTGGGCCAAGCAAAAGATTGTTGTTAGCAGCGTTGCCAACCACTTTGGGCAAAATAATGCCTCACTTGCTAAAAAAGATGTCTTCTTCAATAATAAAAAGCCTCACCTAATATTTTTAAATGACATATATGATTTTATGTATGATCCTTTATTATAAAAAAAAAACTTGGATAAATCACAATAGCCGTGTTTTTTTTGCAAGCCCCGAGGAAATCGATCGAAAAAACGACGTCCTGTCCTGCAATTTACATTTTTAATGCAACAACAACTAATCCCCTTCGGGCTTAGCTAAGCGCGGAGAATTCTCAGGGCTTAACTTAAGCACATGGAAAAACTGTGTTACCGGCGTGAATTACATACTTGTTATCGATAGTTTGTATGGAAACTCCATTTTGTTTCTGTAATGGCGTCGCTAATCCCCGATGTCGTTTTTTTCAACCAAATCTCCCCGGGCTTGCAAAAAACACGGCTATTAAACATCTTGTTAAGGAACATTAATTTAATTTCAGGTCATAGCAATTTTTTTTTTTTCGAAAAGCGTCTGCGTGAAGAATTATAATCAAATTTTCTGGCTTAGGTCCAGGTCTATTATTTCTCAGCTTTGTTTTATTTAAATATATATGCCTTTCAACCGTCATCGAGGATTTTTATAAGAAAAGGACACATATTAGAACCATCTCCTTTTTCCAATCGAAATGCCTTTCTCCAAAACTAAGAAATAAGTTCTCGTAAAGTCGGTAGCAAGATTAAAATTTCTCAAAGAAAGCCACAAATAAATTTAAAAAAATGCAGTTTTATGAAATGAAAAAAAAGTTATTGTGTAGATCTACTGCGGTATATCGAAATCTACTGCGTTTTTTTCTGATATATACTACGCTCAATCATCTATAGGGTGGCAGCGCTGCCTATGACTCCACTGACATGGTATTTTATCTCGCTCCCTCTGATATATTCTTCTTGGTTGACTTGATTTGTCTGTTCCATTTTTTGTTTTGTTCTTGTACGTGTGGTTGTTTTTTTTTTTCAATTTGGTAAGAAATTACGTGAATGATTGATTGTGAAAAAAAACTCAATTACGATTTTGGTATGAAGTTTATAGCGATCTTGCAACAATTTGTATGCAAAATGGTAGCATAACATTTCACCTTCAATTTAATGCTTTAATATTGATAATCCAATACTTAGAACCAAAGTTTAAGCCCTTTAAGTGCACTCATATCTACTGATTTTAGGATATTGAAGAAAATTAACCACCATTGGTTGGCAGCGAACAACTACAGGTACATACCTTCTTTTTTCGATTTGAATTTTATATGTACTATTTAGTAGCTTTTTGGAAGTATTAAATTTATGGCAATTTATTATACCCAACACTAATTGATAGTGAATTATTTTTCAACCATCTATATTTCAGTTTTCAAATTTCAAACCGTTATTTCTGGCTTTGTAGATTTTTTGTTTGAAAAAATCTTGTAACTTTCTTTTATTTTTTAAATATCTATTGATTAAAAAATAATAAACATCAATTTAAACCTGTTTTACCTCACTGATACTTTGAATTCAAAAATCCCTTCTTATGGTGATACCGCGGTGCTGTACAACTAACTTGTAAGGAAGTAGAAAGAGTAATATCGTTATCAAAAAGTAAGCTTTACAGAAGGACAAAGTTTTTAAGTAAATTGTTTTTTTTTTTTTAAGCTAAAAGCGTAAAAAACAAAGTAGATTATATTCCTTCCTCAATCTTCACTGCAACAAGTTGCTATCCACATTAGAACCTTCGTATCATGCTGACGTTTTTAAATCCACTTGAAAGACAATTGATCGATATGATATTTGAAGTGGCTTTAGCCCCAGCTATCACTAAAAAACCATTGTTGATTAATATTTAATTATATTGTGTTGTTAGTGAAATTATTTAAATCGAAAATAGAAAAATGCTAATTTTAGATTATTATTTTTGTTTCGTTTCAATGTCCACTTATAAGAA
Source organism: Leucozona laternaria (assembly GCA_932273885.2). Lineage (NCBI taxonomy): Eukaryota > Metazoa > Arthropoda > Insecta > Diptera > Syrphidae > Leucozona > Leucozona laternaria. The sequence goes on along the minus strand of OW026368.1, from coordinate 27,943,059 downwards.
GAGTCTATTAAGATTTGAATATATAATTCGTCAGTTAACTTAAAGAAACAAAGGTTCTTCAATCTTCAATATTCCTTGGTTATATTTCGTCCGATGGGGTCCATTTTGTTACAATTTTTGTCCACTTGTTACCTTTTTTTCTTGAAACATAACCTGCTCAGCTTCATTTCAATTGTTTTCATCTTTCTATTCCATCTGTTATGTTTGTTTTTCTTCGTATTTCTTCGTTTATAATTCATTGAATAGTCCTTATAAAGGGTGGATAGAACTTTAAGTTGGCAACACTATTTTATTTGGTGGCCATTTTGTCATCTGTCAAGTGATTTATTTTTAGTTTGGTTGGGCATTTCAACATGAATAGACAGAACAAGCATGCAAATTGTGCAAAATGGGCTCGAAACGAGATCTTTGTTGATCCCGATTTTCAGAAGAAATTTTTTTGTCGAAGGAAGCGTTTGGTTAACTCATTACTTCGCGTTTTGGACCTGTGAGTTGGCCTCCAAGATCGTGCTATTTAATACCGCTTGACTATTTTCTGTGGGGATATGTGAAGTCGCTAGTCTACGTCGATAAGCCCGAAACGATTGACCACTTGTAGGACAAACATTCGCCATGTTATTGCCGATATACGGCCACAAATGTTGGAAAAAGTCATCGAAAATTGGACCTCCAGTTAAGACTACGTCCGAGCCAGACGTGGCGGTTATATGCCAGAAATCATATTTAAATTATAATGCCAAAAGAATATATTTCGAATAAATTAAATTTCATGTCAATTTAAAAAATCATTTTTGGTTTATTCCATTTCAAAGTTCTACACCTCTAAAAAAAACCCTTTGTTTAGTAAACGTCTTTCTATTTTCACTTGACATAGTTTAAGTCTTTCGGGTGAATTTGATATGAGCCCCAAAGTTTGTAGTCCATTATGTCATAACCGGAAGTATTGATGATATATTTCTGTATCTTTTCCTACTTTTGAGTCCAAAATCGGTTTTATGTTCCAGTTATCCGTTTTATGCGTCTGTTTATTTCCTTTTCTTTTTAGTTATCAAAATATTTCATCTACCCTAGGACGAGATAGTCATCAACGTAATCTATATTTTCTCATTTTGAGCCGAGATGTCTTTCCTTATATGATTTATCATTGCTTTGGTTTTGCTCAGATTTAATTATTGTAGTCTATGCATTTCATATTCCATTGAAGGGTCATTTATCCTTTGTTCTATAATTTCTAGTTTATCGGAAAAAAATCATGTCATCTGCAAATCTTAGGTTGGTCAGTCTTTCTCGACATATTTGTATTCCAAACCTGTTTGTCAACTTGAGTTTACGAAAAATCTCCTCAAGGACTGCTGAGTAAAGTGGCGGAGCTAAGGGGTCTCCCTGTCGTACTCCTGTTTTTACGTTGAATTCTGGCCCTAATATGTCCGTTTTTTAACTTAACCTATGTTGCACCAACAAATCTAATTAAAGCAATTCTTCCAATTAAATAAAGTTCTTAGAGAAAACACTCCAGATGAAGCCTAGAAGGGCAATTGCTCTCCACCACACACCATGCGAGTAGTGTTCCAAGACATTTATAAACGAAATTAAATTTGTAAAAATATTTTAAAAACTACAATTCTCCAGACTCCATTGATTTCAAAAATTGAATCAATACCAATACAGCGAAAAGAAAAAAATAAATACAAACAAAAGACAAGACCAGAAGACCGGAATATCTGCAAAAGTCATATAACCATGACTGTGAAAGCTTATGAAATCGCCGAACTGGTTCAATTCTTTTTGCCGTTATTTTGCTCATAAATTTCGAACATAACACCACACAATCGCTGAGCAAACCGAACTAAAAAAACAAAAAAAAAACATTTAACTGCATAAAATAAATCGAAAGGGACCACCACTTTGCTATTCACAATCGTATAATCCGGATTCCTACTCCCACATCTTTTGTTGAAGGATTAGATATAATTTGCCACATCCAATACCTATACCTATATAATACACCTTCGCAACCCCAACTTCCGTTTTCAAGAACCTCTGCCAGCAGATTACGAGGAACCAATCTCTTTCCCCATCGATAAGCATGACCACGTTTCACGTTCAAAAGATTTTAGCTTTTTCATGTTTTTTTTTTTTTTTCCTTGTATTTGTTTGCAGATATATCCTGATTCTAGGGAGCGTGAATAAGGCAAAAATCTAAAACAAACCAAAGGAGGAAAGCAATCAAATGAAAAACTAAGATTGAGCAGAACAAAAAAAAAATAATAGAAACAAAAACGACCAGCATCATCGGGGCAGGGTGAAGTCGAGGTCGAGTTTATGACGGGTATTGGTTGGGCTTGAGTCTGAGTCTACAAAATGGCACAGAAGAAACAACTGTTTTCTAGTGCCACACCACCTTCGGGCCGCGAACTCCGTTTCCATCTTCGGGGATACAAAGTGAACTAGCGAGAGCGGCGGCGGCGGCCAGCACAACAACAGCAGCTCTACAAAACAGTAAAAGGAGCTGGTGCCTTCAGTTCATTCAGAATCACTGCAGTAGAAAATTAGAATTTTTGTTTCTGTTTCATGCATAAAAATGAGCGAAAATGACTTTGCCATTGGAGATCGTCGTATCGTCCTCGTCGTCGTTTGGAGTCGTTTGGAATAATCCTTGAAAGTCCTTTTTTTTTGCTTTATTGCTTGTATCTTTTGCTTTTAATGCAGGAAGGATATTATATTCAAAAGTTGCTTGCTCTGCCTTCTACTGCGAGTGTCCTGTTTGTATTCCCATAATGGACTTTCACAACTCCAGAGACAAGACCATTTGCTCCTCGTTCAAGGCGATAGAGTGCTGCACTTCTTATGGCTTGTGTATACGGTTGCAATTGTGCACTTTGCTATTGACACTTAATCATATTTTCTGGTGGGGTACACGATTTTCTGAGAGGATTTTTTTTTGTAATTTGACACGGAGGAGGCAGAGGAACTTAAAATCTCCAAGCTAAAAATCACTTCTACGAATCCGGTTTTAAGTTCATAATTCCTTTGGATTATATTGGATAGCAATATTTTTTTATTTCATTCTTTAAACTTGGCTCTCTCTGAGTCTTTATGGAGAATAATTCTTTTAACTACCATGTGGCAGGAAGATTTAGCTTCAGATGATTTTTGATAATTTAGCTGCAGTTATTCTCAAGAATGTACCTAGTACCCACATATTAATATTGAAATGAATTATTCCTTGTGGAATTTGAAAAAATGCATTTTTATTTGAGACGCTTAAGCGCTTAATGAACTGTACTTCATTTTATATTTAAATCAATTCTACTCAGTAAAGAGCACGACTATAGACATAGACAACTAATATCAGTGTTTTATTTCAAAGTGAGAAATATTATGAAATTATTTACTTGCTTAGTAGTCAGATCCAATTAGCAGTTTTTTGCTCCAAGTAGTAGTAGTTCGTTAGTAAAGTTACATTAATTTTTCGGTTACGAAAGTAAAGCTAAATAAAACACACACAGCGATATATTTTTGTTGAAAATTTTATTGCATCATAAAGTTTGGACTTTTCCATTAAGTGAGAAAAACAATATCATTGAATTGGCGGCCTCGGGAAGATTCGCAGCATGCCAGTCTTTTGTGGTAATTTTTAACCACTTTTTGCCACATTTCGGACGACATCTCGGCCATAACTTGAGTAATATTGGTTTTTAATGCGTCTAGAGTTCGGGGATTATTCACGTAAACACGGTCTTTTGCGTAACCTCACACAAAAAAATCTAACGGTGTAAAATCGCATGATCTTCGTGGAAAATTGATGTTGCCAAAACGTGAAATTACGCAAGCAGGAAATTTCTCACGCAATAAAGTCATAATCGGTTGTGTTGTGTGGCTTGTTGACCCGTCTTGTTGGAACCACATAACGTCCGAGTCATGATCTTCAATCGGCAGCCAATCATTCGACCATATCGCTCCGAATTGACTGTAACCATAAATTCGGATCATCAGCAACACTTGCACTTGCAGCAGCAATATTTTAGACTGAGCGTGCATTACGATGATGCACAGGCCTTTCGACATCAGTAACGTTTCCACTCTCTTCAAATTTTTTCACGATTTTACCGATTGTTTGCGTAGTCGGTCGATTATGACGACCATATAATCATCGCGTAATGCGCGAAAAGTGGCTACGTTTGAATCACCACTTTTATGGTAAGATTTAATAATTTTAACGCATTTTTCGATTGTTTAGCGATCTATTTTAGTAAATGAAAACATTCAGCTAATATTATGACACTTCAGATAACAGCTGAGTTTGACAGGTGTCAAATTCCAGCGCTACCAACTTGAAACCACAAAATAAATGATCCTGTATAAGTAAGAAAACGTGTATACGCAATTTTATTTCTTGGTGAGAAATATGATTGCACTTGATATTAATTTCCCATCAGAATATATTTTATTGTAATCTGTTTCAGCCTTATTTATAAACTCGTTTTAGCGACGGAGTAAAGTTACTCCGACTTTACAACGCCTTTAATCCTGAAAAGTTTATTTATAAAAAAAAATACACGAGGAATAGAGGCGGATTAAGCTAAAACTGGTTCATAGGAGGTTTAAAGCCGTAGTAAAGCCGTTTGAGTATCTAATTATCATTTTGACACGACATCGTGTGAAATTTACAAAAACGAGTGTAAACAACATTTTTTTCGTAACTTATTTTAAGACGAAATGGATATATAAAGGGTTTTCCAATAAGAGGTGTTATTTTGATATTCAAAGAAAAATGGCATTTTTTTGAGGTAAATGATCGGATGTTTATTTCATTATAAAGAGGAAGGTATGCCGTTAATAATGGAACACAACATCAGGCAAATGGCCGCCACGACCACGCTTACAGGACCATATCCTTTTCATGAAATTTTCCATAACCAAATCGCAAAGTGGCTGCCCTATGTCCTCGATAGCCTCACGAATTCCATCTTTGAGGTATTGAATCGACGCTGGGCTGTTGGCGTAGACCTTATCTTTCACGTGGCCCCAAAGGAAAAAGTCGCAAGGTGTTAAATCACAAGATCTCAGTGGCCAATTGTGATCACCTCTTCGAGAGATAACACGTTCCGGAAACTTTTCCCGTAAAAGATCGATGGTTTCATTGCTTGTGTGGCACGTAGCGCCGTCTTGTTGAAAGTAAACGTTGTCCAGATGAATACCATTCAATTCCGGCCATAAAAAATCATTAATCATCTCTCGATAGCGCAATCCATTGACCGTAACTGTTGCTCCAGCCTCATTTTCGAAAAAGTAAGGTCCAATGACCCCGCCGGACCATAAACCGCACCAAATAGTCACGCGTTGAGGATGGAGAGGCTTTTCAATAATAACTCTTGGGTTTTCCGAGCCCCAGATGCGACAGTTTTGCTTGTTGACGTAGCCTCCGAGGTGGAAATGGGCCTCATGAATCAAGATGATTTTTCGATGAAATTCCGGATCATTTTCATGCATTTCAAGGACCCAATCAGCAAAGACACGACGTTGTTGATGATCAGCCGGCTTGAGTTCTTGTGTTAACTGAACTTTATAAGCCTTAAGACCCAAGTCTTTATGCAAAATACGGTGTAATGACGTTTGTGGAATGCCTAATTCCAAAGAACGACGAGGAATGGACAAACCTGGGTTTTCTTCAACACTTTGGGCTACAACAGCAATATTCTCAGTTTTTCTTGAGCGACGTGCACGGGTTTTATTCTTCACATCACTAACTTGTCCCAACAGCTCGAATTTGTCCACCAATTTCTGTATTGCGGTCCGACAAGGTGCTTCACGACGACCCAAAAATGTTTTAGTTTTACGAACCGTCTCTGCCAAATTTTCAATATTTTTGTAGTGAATTTTAATAATTTCAATGCGTTGTTGAAGCGTGTATCGTTCCATTTTTATTAATGGCGTAGTTTCTACTTGTCAAATGTCAAAAAATGACAGCTTCAAAAGTGACAGCTACCGAAATAGCGGGCTATTCAAAATAACACCTCTTATTGGAAAACCCTTTACTTTAGATTCATAAATGATTTAACAGCAACAAGGAGAAGGCCAAAGCAGTACAAAACTCGTTTCAATCCCATGACACTCAGGGATGAAGATTTCCGCTCGAAGTATCAAATTTCGAAAGAAAATATGAAACAATTAATGGCCATCGCTCGGCCTTCCCTGAGCGATGATTCAAGAAGACGGTATATTCCAATTGATTCGCAAGTGATGGCAGCTATACGGTATTGGAAACTCATTCTCGTAACCTCGAATTCATGTGGGATGAGCGATACCAGCTTTTCCCCTTCTGGATCAGGGAACTTTGGTGGTAGTCCCCCTCCTGTTGCACTTACTCAAAATGAATAATTGTGAAAATCAGCTGGGGTTTGTTTGCGTTTATAATAACCAGAGTTTTAGATTGGTCATTTTTTGATAATATATTTGACATAAGGAGGGTGTAGCTAAAACTGCCAAGAAAATATTTTATAAATATGGATTTGTTTGACGTGGCGTAAAGATGGAGTAAGTGCTTCGACTCAGTATAACTTGTCCGAGGTTGTATCTAATAAATAAAGCTGTTTATGTTTAATACTCATACTTGGTTACATAAGTAACGTTAACCTGTTAAAATGTTTGATTTAATAAAATCTTATAGTTTTGTTTTTTATTACTAAACTGGAAATGATTTTTTAGTAAATATTTTTAAAAGAATGAGGCATGGACTTTATGCAATATTTTACAACATTGGCACATTAGCTAAGCCAATCGCTAGATACCATTTTTCAAAGGTCATAACCGCAACGCAACTGAACTGGATCTTCTAGCTCAAATCGCAAATTTTTTTAAAGACAATTATGCAAAATTTTAAACAGCCTCATGTTAAGGTTTTAGCATGATACTAGTTAACACTTTACTTACTTTAAAGCTCTTTACTAAAATGTTCTTAGTTTTAAACACTATTTAACTAGTATCAAGCTGAACGCGTCTAAAACAGTGACATTACGTGTCAAAGTGACATATGGATTTAGTCATATGTTAAAAAAATAAAACAGCAATCTGGCGATTTTAACTTTAGTAAAATGTTTAAGAGATAGTATCATGTTAAACTCGTTTAAAATTAGCAAAATCCTCTGTTTAACCTAGTATCATATTAAAAATGATTTAACACTTTTTACTAAATCGTCTTAAATTGTGCGCCAATGTTTCTATAAGGGCGATTTTCAAAAAAAAAAAAACAAAAGAAAAGTTATTCTACTTACACCACCACCATATAGCAACCCATATAAGAAAATAATTTATATTAATCAATTTTTTAACAAATCAAATGTTCCGCATACATCACAGTGACCCACATTTCAAAGTTTTACTTTATTCATAAATTTAATGTTCTACCATAAAATTCACCATGGTTAAATTTGACACTTTTACCAAAAACAAATATTGTTTTTAATCTGCTTTAACTGTCGTTTCCTTACTACACAAATTAACTTACAAATTTGTGACTTTGGAGCGCACAAACCCAATAAGTGAAAATCGTAATTCTCATCATAATTTCAAAATATCGAAATAATCCCCAAAACAAAAATTTTAAAATTCAAAATCGACTCACTTTTAAAAATCCACAACGTTGTAATTCCTAGCACAACATCCAAAAACCCACGAATCCACAATCTATATAAATGTATCCCACAAATTCTCAAATTCCAGCCACTATGCTTGTTAATTTATATGATATTCGCTTCTTTGCTGTGAAATCCATGAAATTTGTTGACATTGAGACCCACCTTAGTCCAGTCAACGAAGGAAAAATAAATGCGAAAAATCATGTAGTCTGGGTTATTATTTTAACGGGTAGGGGTTACTCCCAGGTACAACATACCAAAAGTCCCTAGCCCAGGGCAGCGAGCTTTAGACAGGAGGGGGGATAAAGCTCCCCTTTTCTAGTATTTCACGAATATTTTGAAAACCGAGGGTATTAGCGGAAAAGTACACACTACAAAATGAAAATATATTTAATAAGCTACAAAAAAAGTCTTATTCATATTTTCGCTAGGAGCAATACTAATTGATATGCGGGGGGTAGAAATATCAATCAATCTGAAAAATCATGTTATTGCGTTACAAATTTAGTCTTTATTGATCAATCGACCCAGAAATATTAGAAAAAATAAATGCACGTTCTTCCATGATAATTCCATTATCGTGATGAGAGAGATGGTATTTAGTAACAGAAGGTGGTGGGGGTTAAAATATCCTTATTTAATTTATTTGATACAGTGTTTTTTGTCAAATGAAAAACACTGCATTTTCAAGGGTAAGAACCTTACAGCTTATTTCCAAGTAATTGACCAATACTATGAAAAATAATTTTGGGGGTTATTCTAAGAAAAAAATCACTTCGAAGAGGGGGGCCTATTTGCCCCCGTTTATAAGGGAGAGATCATTTTCTAAAACATTGGTTTAAAGTGCATATATGCAATCATTTAAAAACAACGGATACAATTACAATACTATACTATAGCTTTTTGAAAATCCAAAAACCTATTCTATTATTTTATTGCTAAACTAAGTTATCTTAGTCAACAGTTAAAAAAAAATGATTTTAATTAAAAATTTTGAAAAAAAAATAAAAAAAAATTTAATTTATATTGATTTTTTTCAAATTTTTGTGTTATAAGGTACTAAATTTTTATTTAATATTTGATGCTCCCATTTATCTTCACTCGAACGCTAAGAACCAGAGGGTTGTAGGTCTTTTAGTTTTTGAGAAAATTTAAGATTATGAAAACTACTAGCTTCTAAAAAAAATTCTTTCTTTTCATTGAATTCTGTAGTAAATTCAAACCGTCAATTTTCTAACGAAAGTTATTAGAGATATAAGGCAGTAAATACCCCCTTTTCCTTGTTTTAGAATAACCGTGAATAAATATATTTTTACTTTTTCCATTTTTTCTAAGTAAAATGGTCAATAAACACTAAATTTTTGAGGTAAATGCCGATTTTTTATATTTTTTGGCACTTCCTTACCCCGCATCTCCCTTAATATCGCTTTTAGCGAAAATATGAACAAAACTTTTTCGGTAGAAAATTTAATTTCCTTTCATTTTGTACTACAGATATTTTCGCTAATATACGCTTGGTTTTCAAAATATTCGTGAAATTCTACAAAAGGGGACCTTTACCCCCCCCCCCCCTCCCTCATGTCTAAATTTCGCAGCCCTGGGCTGGGGACTTTTGGTATGTTGTACCTGGGGGTCACCCCTACCCGTTGAAATAATAATCCAGACTACATGATTTTTTGCATTTATTTTATGATTTTGAGTCTTCGTTGACTGGACTACCTGGTGATTTAACATATCCTAAGCAGAGAAACGGAGTGAGATGAGATGACCCTAGAAATATTTAAAATCGTTTGAAAAAAAAAAAAACTATTGACATTTGGCGCCTGTCTGGCTACATTTTGTGGTGTGTGGTAATAAATTCCACTGAAATTGAGTCTGGAAATATCGTCCAAAATTCTGAAAAAATCACCAACATATCCAAGAACAATTTAAATTCAAAATATTTCATAATTAGGAGCAAAAGTGTATTTGGATTATATTTCCCACCTCTTCTTTTTTGTATCCGATACAAAAATATTCAATATTAAATTTATAAATTGGTTAAAAAAGGTCAGAAATTGGCAGCCATAAAAAACATTGTAATCAATGGTAAAGGTTTTTCCAAATCATCAGCGATTTTAAGCACCCCATTTGTGGGGTATTCGCACAAATGGTATACAATATCTGTTTATGGCTATGCTAAATTTTAGTTTCATCTTAACTGTCGCAAATAATCCCATGTTTATTTGGTATATGTTATTTCGCACTGTAAACCTTGTCTAATTTCAAAAGAATTAAACATTAATTAAATAATCTTCATTACTGCCCGATGGCGATTAGATAGCATCAATTATTGGATATTGTGAAATACTTCAAAAGTGTGAGTAATGAATAAGTAAGTTATTAATAATTTAATAATACTTCCTAAAATTATTCAAGTCGGTACTTTACTTGCTGAATTCCCGCGAAAATTATAAATCTATTGCATTTTTAGTATAAATCAACTAACAAAATTTCTAACACTCAGAATATATGGATACTTTATCTCTGACATTTATGGCCATTTAATAAAAGTAATAATACTGACCCATATACCATAAGTCAATCTCTTAAAGTGATTATATTTGAAAATGATCATTTTCCGCAATGTGATTCCCGCAGGCTTATCGTAGTATATCACAACGTCGTTATCAGTTCTTGCACTTTGAAACTTATTGAGTTAAAAGTGTTTCCCCGTTCAAGAAAATAAATTCTAGGTTTTTTTTTTCTTTTAGTCATTTAAAGTTCCTTTCCTGGAGTTTTTCAAATACGAATAAGAAGTGCACTTTTAACACGATAACTCTGCGATACGAGATAACAAAACCCAATTCACTTAAGGTGGTTCATAAGTTTGCAGCTTGCAGGTGCACAAATGTTTTTTTTTTTTTATTTTTGCATCCACACAGCTTTACCATACGTATACTCCTGGTCCTGATTCTGCTAGTTCAATGCATTGAAGCATTTCTTTCAGTTTCCTGGGAACCTGAGAATGCATGCATTTTTCTTGTGTTATTCAAACATAATACTTTAAGTAAGCATCTATTCTTCTACGCACTTCGGCTGACCTAGTTTATCTCAAGCTCCCAGATTTGCAGAGAAAAGTAGGAAAATTGAAAAAGAAAATTAAAAAATAAAGAAAAATCAGTCATAAAATGAGTTTTGCTATTTGCTGAACAAAAATATCAAAGGGATATACAAATACATATGTAAATTTACTGCTAAGTCGTTTTAAGGTACTCAAATCAAGTTTTATTGGATACAAGTGTTTTATTGCATGCAACTTTTATCGCATGCAGTTTTTATTGCTGCAACTTTTATTGGTGCAACTTTTATTGCTGCAACTTTTATCGCTGCAACTTTTATTGCATGCAATTTTATTGCTGCAACTTTTATTCCTGCTACTTTTATTGCTGCAACTTTTATTGCATTCAAATTTTACTGCTGCAACTTTTACTACTGCAAATTTTATTGCATGCAACTTTTATTCCAGCTACTTTTATTGCTGCAACTTTTATTGCATTCAACTTTTATTGCTGCAACTTTTATCGCTGCAACTTTTACTGCTGCAGATTTATTGCTGCAACTTTTATTGCTGCAACTTTATTGCTGCAACTTTTATTGCTGCAACTTTTATCGCTCTAACTTTTATTGCATGCAATTTTATTGAAGCAACTTTTATCGCTGCAACTTTTACCGCTGCAGATTTATTGCTGCAACTTTTATTGCTGCAACTTTTATTGCTGCAACTTTTATCGCTCTAACTTTTATTGCATGCAATTTTATTGCTGCAACTTTTATCGCTGCAACTTTTACCGCTGCAGATTTATTGCTGCAACTTTTATTGCTGCAACTTTTATTGCTGCAACTTTTATCGCTCTAACTTTTATTGCATGCAATTTTATTGCTGCAACTTTTATTCCTGTTACTTTTATTGCTGCAACTTTTATTGCATTGAACTTTTACTGCTGCAACTTTTACGGTTGCAAATTTTATTGCATGCAACTTTTATTCCAGCTACTTTTATTGCTGCAACTTTTATTGCAAGCAACTTTTATTGCATGCAACTTTTACTGCATGCAACTTTTACTGCTGCAACTTTTATTGCATTCAACTTTTATTGCTGCAACTTTTATCGCTGCAGCTTTTACTGCTGCAGATTTATTGCTGCAACTTTTATTGCGTGCAACTTTAATTCCTGCAACTTTTACTGCTGCAAATTTTATTGCATGCAACTTTTATTCCAGCTACTTTTATTGCTGCAACTTTTATTGCATTCAACTTTTATTGCTGCAACTTTTACTGCTGCAAATTTTATTGCATGCAACTTTTATTCCAGCTACTTTTATTGCTGCAACTTTTATTGCTGCAACTTTTATTGCTGCAACTTTTATTGCTGCAACTTTTCTTGCTGCAACTTTTATTGCATGCAACTTTTTTAGCTTTTAATTCTATCAATCTGTATCTCGATACAGTAAAATTCCATGAACTTGAGGAAAAGTTAAAATCTTATTTCTTGCCAAAAGTCGACATTGCTATGAAGAGGCACAAGTTTTTTCACAACAAAGGTGTTATAGTGAATCAATAGACAAGTATGTAACAGTGCCTAAGAACTTAAGCCTTTTCTGCAATTGCAACACGATTAGAGAACCTTTTGTAAGGGCTATCTTTGTGTGCGGATTAAATTTATCACAACATCAATCTTCAATGTGTGGCAACATTACAGTTGTTAATCGCAAAAACAAAGTTCTTGTGTTGTTATCCTGTCGTGCATATTTGTTTGTATTTAAATCTATTATGAATGATTATGATATGAAAGTAAGAAACTATGACATGCCTTTCACTAACTTACATGTATCTACATATTATTTTGTTTATATTTTCGAATCAAAGGATTGAGTTATCAAGTTTGCTTTGTTTACTAATTATTGTATCCGATAAAGTCTTTAATCGCCTGAGAAAAATGACGCAATTATTTCAAGGAAATGACGAACATTCAATTTAGATTGAACGCAATATTAAAATATCGTTAATCTTAATTAAACAAACAATTGCATGTTTCGATGAATGTCCGTGTCCATGTCCAACTAATCCATTCCGATGTTATATTGATCAAAAATTAAATGATTATTTATTATCTACCGAAACAAAAGCCATTTATTAAATAAATCAATTATTATTAAATAATGATTTTTTTCATCTTAGGTATTTGATCTTATGATTTCCAAACAAAGATTACTATTGAGTCTCATTTTAATTTTAAGTTTATCGCACATAAAGTTGATTAAATCTAACACGAGCATAGAAATAATTATAAGCAGATAAAATTACTAAAAAATAAATATAAATCGGATGTTGTCGAAAAATATATACATATGAAGGGGTTGCGCATATCAGACAACTGCTACCAGCCAAAAACTAACTAAGTGGAGTACACAAATACACTTATTACGCTAACATTTTTATTTTTTTAATTAATTTTATTTTATTTAACTATTATTAATTGATGATATAGATGACATTCTCTGAATGATAAGGGATGTAGATAGACTTTATATCAAAAACTTATTAATCTTTTGTCCGCGGTACAAGGTGTTTTTTTTAGACGTGTGGTTTTCAATCTGGCAATACTTTTTTCGGAGTAGGTCTTTTTGACAGTTGTCACTTGATTTATGCTCAGTTTGGTTTGCCATTTGATAATGAATAGACTTACTCCTGAAAAAACGCTTCCAAATTGTTCCCAAATGGGCCCAAAACAAGATTGCCATTGATCCCAATTTTCATAAGTGAAAAGTTTAGCGATGAAGCTCATTTTTGGTTGAATGGATACGTCAATAAAAAAAATTGCCGTATTTGGAGTGATTATAATCCACAAGCCATTGTTGAGACGCCGCCGTTAAATCCTCAAAAAGTTACTGTTTGGTGTGCTCTATGCGGGCAGATGGAATCCTTGGTCCATATTTCTTCAAAAATGAAGCCGGCCATAATGTTACAGTCAATGGGGAACGCTATAGAGCTATGATTAATGACTTTTTCGTGCCTAAATTGGAGGATGTTGATGTGGACGACCTTTGGTTCCGACAAGAGGGCGCTACATGCCATACAACCAATCAATTTATTTAAGGAATCTTTTGGTGAGCGCATTATCTCGTGTCGTGGGCCTGTAGCGTGGCCTCCAAAATCGTGCGATTTAACACCGCTGGACTATTTTTTGTCTGGTTATGTGAAGTCGCTTATCTACGTAGATAAGCCCGAGACGATTGACGCCTTGGAATAGATTATTTGCTGTCATACGGCCCCAATTTCTGCAAAAAGTGGTTGAAAATTGGGCCTATCGGCTGGAATTTATTCGAGCCAGCCGCGGCAGCCACTTGCAACAGAAATCATATTTAAAACATAATGGCATACCCTTATCTTTATAATAAAGCTAAATTTTTGGCCATAACATTAAATTATATGCGTTTAATTTCTTCTGGAAAACCACACGTCTAAAAAAAACACCCTTTAAGAATCGATCGAAGTAAAAACCTAATCTTTTTAAACAAAGTATTAAGATAACTAATAATCTTCTCATTTTCCTTTTCCTAAAGGTATAATAATTCCAACTTAAAAGACTCGACCATAACGGTGTTACTTTTTCTATTAAAAAAATATCAAACCAAAAATAAAAACGACTTTTGTTATCATGATTATTTGTGTTTTATTGTTTATTATCTTCATTTTCTGGAGTGTACAGTACAAAGAGGAAATAATGAATGAAAACGTAAAGCTAGAATAAAGATAAGTTTTAAATCCAAAACTATTGCAACTTGATTTCTATTTGTATTTGAAATCATTGTGGCGGGAATGTTAGTGTTCTAATCAAAGCAAGTTGGAGGCCAAGTTTTTTGATTGCATGACTACGTGATAAAAATCAGACTTAACTCTGGAAGGCACTCCACTAACTCATTACGTTATTCCTTATTTAGAAGGTGCTCACAAGTGCGGAGAACGATCTCATCCAACTTGGTATGCGTAATTGGAGAAAGAGTTAGCTGGGGACCTTGCTGTCTGGAAGAGTTTATTTTAAGAGTTTAAAATACAACGAACAGTTGAAGAAGCAACTTGATGGATTTTTATCTATTGCTTTAGGATTTCCCCTTATGATAAGTTTATAAAACAACATGCACCACATACAGCTGCGAGCAAAAAAATAGCAGCGCAACGAAAAATAAGTTTAGACAAAAATGAAAAATTGATTTTAGAAATCATTGTTGGTAAAACTTTGTACGTTTTATTGAAATAATTTTTTTTTATAAATTGAATTATAATTTATTGATCATTAATGTAGTAATTATACAAAAACATGATTTATGTTCGAAAATAAATGGAGCAAAATAATAGCAGTGCTTGTGTCATTGTGTATAATTAAGTCCAAAATAAGGTTTCAAAAAGTTCAGTTTATTGTAATTTTAGTTAGTATTTAATAGCATGACCATTATTTTTTAATACAGCTTCGCAACGTGGCTCCATTGAAACGAAAACCCCCTCACACCTTTGTAGTGATATTTGTGTCCAAACCAGCTGAACTACGGTCAATATCTTTTTGTTATTTTTTGGTTTGGCATTCGAGACTTCTTTTTGTATGTCTGCCCAAAGATTTTCAATGGGATTGAGGTGCGGAGACTGAGCAGTCCACTCCTAGACCTCAATTTTCTAGTCCTGAAACTGTTGTTAAGCTGTTCAGCTGGTGTACTTTGAGTCATTATTCTGCTAAAAGACCCATTTTTAGCGGCATTTTGAAGTCTGCATATGGTAGCATGATGTTCTGCAAAATTTCCACATCCGAGTGTTGATTAATTTTTTTTGATCTTTTGATCCAATATATTGGACCAACTCCTCGGTGTTTTATTGTTTTGGTGGTGTATCTAGGATCATATTCGATATTTGGTGATCGTCTTACATACTGCCAAGATCCTAAAGTACAACTTTAATCTCGTCAGTCCAAAGAATATTCCTCCATTTTTCAGGAACCCATCCGAAATGATCTGGCGCAAACCTTATTCTCTCGGCTATGGGCGATTTCTTCAGAAATGGGGCTTTTCCTGGACTGCGAGCATTCAAGTTGTGATCCCTCAATTGTCTTCTTACAATATAGACATCGCATGGTAAATCAAGTTCAACCACAATCTGTGTAGCTGCAGCAGTATGATGCATTCTTAAAAACCGAACAACACGATTTATGTAAGATGTCGTAAGAACTTTTTTACGCTACCGTATTTCCCCTTTCCCTCAAATATTATGTAATTTCTGGCCATTTTTGCCGAATACCCAACAAGTTCCTGAACTTCCTCATAGGTGTTGCCGTCCGTAATTAGGTTTCTAATGACCCACTTTATGAGACCAAATTATTAATATTTTTGAACAAATTCGGTTGAAATATATAAAGTTAAAGAATAGGACTTACTTTTTATAACATCCAAATCATAATTGAAGGAAACACAATATTTTAAATTGAACTTGACGATAACACTGCTATTATTTTGCTCGCTTAAAATACGGAAAGACACCAGACATTAACACCACACTACAGTAGAAGTTGGAAAAAGTGGCTGCATTATAAAGATATGAAAAATCATATTTTTTAACAGATTACACTGCTATTTTTTTGCTCGCCACTGTATACCAACTCATTGAGTGAAATAAGTCTTTTTTACAATCGGAAACTTTAAAGTTAACAATCCATCGAGGATATAAAAAGCAAAACATACGTATAGTCGTATACACATAATAAAATAGTTTCAAAAAAAGAAAATCGACTAAATATCGCAAACTAATTTCAAGAGGTAGTATAATAATGATAAGACCCTAATGCGCAAGTTCTTCTTATCATCGGAAATCGATTGAAGATTACAAAGTCTCTTGCACTTGCAATTCTCTAAAGCCGATTGTACGAGGAGGTGGAAAATATTTTCGACTTTGATTTAAAATGAATTTAAGATTTCAATTGATAACATTGACTGTGATGGTAATTTTCGTTTCCAATGTAAGTTTCTTTAGTTTGAAAAAATATAATTTCTAAGAAGTGAATCTTTGGTTTTTTCAAACATGTTTGGCTGCAACAGGCGAGTACAATCAGTTCATTAGTTTTAAACATTCAACAAAGAGCTGAGGCTGTTCTTGGGAAGGACAAGATCAAATCTATCAGCTTAGAGTCGGGTATAAGTTCATGTCATGATTATTATTCGGAAGTTTTCCAAAGACTCCTGGAAACCTATGCAAAGGATCTTAAGCATTGCAAAGACATCGAGAGCGGAAAGCTTGTGGCACTGTTCACCGAAGGGCAACTTCATAGAGAGACTATAAGCAAATCTCTAAATACGATTTGTGCAAGTCTTGAAGAATGCATAGCTGAATCTGATAATTTGGACTTTTTCGACTGTGTCGATAGATCGGTAAGTATTGGTGAGTTATGAGCCAAGAATTTGTATTCTTTTTATACTTGCATATATAGGGAGACAAGAGCACTCGCGGTGTATGGAAGGCAGCAAGGGACTCATCAGATAATGCTGCACCTATTAGAGAGAAGATTCATGACATTAAATACGAGACCGCAAGGTGTTGTAGTGAAGTAGAACGTGTTTACATTATTGCAGCAACCGAGGCTTCTGATGATATGATGTTATGTTATTCCGAAATAGAAGAAAAGGACCAAGTTGAAGAACTAGAAAGAAGGCTTCAATATCACAATGAATTTTGACCAAACGCTTTTTCTACATCAAACCGGGGCATCAATAAACATTGTTCAATATGAAAACAGGCAAAATTATGTGTCTTTGATTTGTGGTTTTTAATTTCAGTTATTAAGATAAAACAGACCTCGCAGTAGATAAGACGATTTTCGACGATAGTATTGTTAGCAGGAGTTTTTAGACCTCTTCTACTTCCTACTTCTACTTGATTTTGAAAGGTGATCTTATCTCTCATCATAGTGTTGTAATGTACGCTCGTGATTTTGTTCGAGTTGAACCATCCACTCTTTATATTACCATTACGACTCAAAACTATCAAGCATTCTGCAGAAACATCCTGGCAACAAAAATGGATTCCTGATCAGGATCTTATCGTGCGGCATGCTAGCTCAGCCCATGGTTAGCCCGTCGGAGGGGAGGTTCTTGCTATTTCAAAAACCTGGATGACCGTTACGTAGATTTATGCCTTCTTAAGGATATTTTTTTAGATGTGTGGTTTGTAAGAAGAAATAAAACGCATATTATTTAATGTTATGGACAAAATTTTAGCTTTATTATAAACATAAGAGTTTGCCATTATTTTTTCAAAATTATTTCGGGCAAGTGACCGCCGCGGCTAGGTCGAATAAATTCCAGCCGAGAGGCCCAATTTTCGACCACTTTTTGCAGCAATAGGGGCCGTATGTTAGCAATAACGCGCCGAATATTCTCTTCCAAGGCATCAATATTCTCGGGTTATCTGCGTAGACAAGCGGTTTCACATAACCCCACACAAAATAGTCCAGCGGTGTTAAATCGCACGATCTTGGAGGCCACGCTACAGGCCAACGACACGAGATAATGCGCTCACCAAAAGATTCCTTAAATAAATTGATTGTTTCGTTGGCTGTATGGCATGTAGCGCCGTCTTGTTGGAACCAAAGGTCGTCCACATCAACATCCTCCAATTCAGGCACGAAAAAGTCATTAATCATGGCTCTATAGTGTTCCCCATTGACTGTAACATTATGGCCGGCTTCATTTTTGAAGAAATATGGACCAATGATTCCGTCTGCCCATAGAGCTCACTAAACAGTAGTTTTTTTAAGATGTAACAGCGTCTCAATAATGGCTTGAGGATTATCTACACTCAAAATGCGGCAGTTTTGCTTATTGACGTAGCCATTCAACCAAAAATGAGCTTCATCACTGAACAAAATTTTCTTGTGAAAATTGGGATCAATTTTAATCTCGTTTCGAGCCCATTTTGAACAATTTGCATGCGTTGTTCAGGCATCATTTTATATTCATTATAAAATGGCAAAACCAAACTGAGTATAAATTAAGTGACAGCTGTCAAAAAGACCAACTCTCGCCTAACATTAAGTAATTTGGGTTTTAACGAAAGATTTACTTTGTGCCTTCAATCTTATTTATTAAACAGATCTTACAAAGTGTTGTTTAATAGTTGTCCATCAATTTATTTTACTGTAAATTCTGGAATCTTAAAGGGCAGCCATTTGGAACCTCTTTTATTTATTTTATTTATTAATGGCCTACCATCTGTCTTGAAGCATTCTAATTGTCTCATTTATGCGGACGATGTTACAATTTGTAATACTATTTCCAGTATTCGTGATTGTGAAATGTTACAATGTGACCTTAATTAATTTTTTGACTGGGGTCTACGTAACTGTTTGTCTCTTAATATCAGTAAATGTAGTTTTATGAGCTTATTTTTAAATGGAGTTTCCTTGACATGTGTGGAAAACGTATTTGTTCTTGGCATCTTATTCGATCGTAAGCTTGAATTCGTTCAGCACATCAACTCCATAAAAAATAGAGCTTATTTGCTTCTTGAATGGAATAAGAGAGAGTCACAGCAATTTTCAGACACCTATGTTACGAAACAGCTTTTTATAACATTTCTTCCATTTGCATAGACCTGCAACTTAAAAAAAAAAACCCACAAGAAAAAGTCCAATGAGGTCAAATGGCACGATATCGGTTCACAATACCTCTAATTGAAATGACCGTCCTCGAATCGCTCGTCCAGAATTTCCAACGTGGTTTGAGCTGTGCGGCACGTAGCGCAAACCGTCTTATATTCAAACTACATGTCGTCGGTGTACATGTTATCCAATTCAGACCAAAACAAGTTGGTAATCATCGACTTATAGCGCTCGCTGTTGAATCGTTATGGCTTAGTCGATTTTAAATGAATTTTATCTTCAAGAACTTTTTGGCAGCCCTAATGATATACATACAAATTTATTTTGTTTAACACAGGGCTCATAGTTTTGGTCAACTATAATTGTTAATTATGGCATACATTGAAAATGAATTAATAAACGAGTGATACTTTTATTATTTATTGACACATTAGGAAACTATATTAGTTCACTCTTATCAGCAATTAATTGATAAATGAAAAATAATAGCAATAAATTAATAGTCACCTGCACTATATAAAAGCCGATTGATTGTTAGAAAGTCTACTTGAACTTATAGAAACGCATTACAACTGAGCTCCTGCATTATTTCCTTCTAAAGTGTAAAACCAATCAAAGGTTAATTAAAAAAAATTAAAATGGGTTTCAAAATATTAATACTATCGCTGGTTGTTGTAGCTGAAATTTTAAATGTAAGTAAATTTTAAAATATTATAATTGTTTAATTTTTGGCAAAAATATTCATTCAGGTCAATGCTGGCATCAGTCCAGCTACAATGTTTATCAAACAAAGAGCTGAAGAAGCTCTTCAGGAGCAAATCCTGAAAGCAAAATCAGATATAAGTTCGTGTCATGATCACTATTCGGAGGTTTTGAAAACTCTCTTAGAAACCTACGATGCAAGTGCTAAGCAATGCGAAGACAATGAAAGCGAAAAACTTTTGGAACTTGCGCAGGCAGAACAACCATCACGGGACGCTGCAACGGAATCTCTTACAAAAGCTTGTACAGATCTTAAAGAGTGTCAAGACAAATCAGAAAATTTGGAATTCTTCGATTGCGTAAATGATTCTGTATGTATATCTGTTTGTGTAAACGTGTTGAGACTCTTTATGTTTTTGATCAATCTTATTTTGTTGTGTATGTATATATAGGGAGATGAGAGCACTCGTGCTGTATGGAAGGCATCTAGGGATTCATCAGAATCTGCTGCACTAATAAGAGAGCAGATTCATGCCATACAATTCGAAACAGACCAATGCAAAAGAGAGGCAGACCGAGTGTATATTGTGGGCACAACCAAAGCTACAGACGAAATGATGGCTTGTTATGCCAATGGGGGTATGCCAGTTACAACAGAACCCTCAGAACCCGAAAATTAAAAGCAAGTTAATGAACTTGAAGAAAGTCAAAATAGTTGATTGAAACTTTTGACAGAATTCTTTCACAAAATTCAAAAATTTTATTATAATAAAATGTAAGTGTATGCATATCATTTATTTTATCTTATTACTTTAAATGAGCAATTTTCTTATATATAATTGGTTTCTCAAAAACGGCTCTAACGATTTTGATGAAATTTTCACAATTTGCTCTTATGAACTAGGAGAAAACTAAAAAAAAATATATTTAGTCATATCCGCCCACTGTCACGCCCACTATTTACTTCATGGTTTCCAGGAAATTGATCTATTTCTTGGAGACGACTTAAATGATTTGGATGAAAATTTCTGTTCTTATTTCATTGAGCAAGAAAAAAATATTAAAAATTTCATAAGTTAGATACGCCCACTTTTCTTATTTCTTAGTTTATCGGATACGACTCAAATGAATTTAATGAAATTTTCAGTGTATTATTATGAACAAAAAATGTGATTAAAACTCAGATTTATTGAAATCAGCTCACTTCCACGCCCTCTTTTATCATTTCTTCGTTTCCCTGAAACGGCTTTACCGATTTGGTTCAAATTTTAATAGTTTGTTTCCGTGAGAAGGCTGCACTGTGGCCACAAGTAATAACTGTTTAAGGGCCAGTTTCACAGTCAGAAAAGTGACACTTAAGTCTGGAATGTGAAAGATTAATTCTCAATATCAGAGTGCACTGTTACCTGAATAAGTGGTACTTAAATCTCCGATGTTGGTGATTTAAGTTCCACTTACGCTGGCTAAGAAATTTAGCTAAAATTCCGATTATGGGAAACTTAAGTACCACTCATTCCAGTAGGTGTCGACTGCGAAACTGGCCCTTAGTCTAATTGATATAAAATCCTTTTTTTCATCACTTTTTCCATGCTTTGTTACATTGTTGAACAAATAAGAAAAATGTGGTAATTTAAAAGCATTACTCAGCAAAAGTTTATTTGTGCAAATTCCGCTCAAAAGTTAATACATCATGCACATTCCGGTCATATTTTCTTAATTTCTTCAAATTAAGACTCAAAAAGGTTAGTATTTGGTATAATGGCTACTTAATTGTGGGCCTAGATCACATTAGTATGTGCTAAGAAAATTTCAAGTTGCTGTTTTGTATTTTGAAAAAATTAAGTAATTGCTACAGAAAGAAAGTAAATACTTACTAGATTTTATGAATGCGGAATAATGTTTTTACTAAACAAAATGCAAAAAAAGTATAGTTACTAAAGGGTTTTCTAATAAAAGGTGTTATTTTGATATTCAAAGAAAAATGGCATTTTTTGAGATAAATGATCGGATGTTTATTTCATTATAAAGAGAGGTATACCGTTAATAATGGAATACAACATCAGCCAAATGGCCGCCACGACCACGCTTACAGGACCATATCCTTTTCATGAAATTTTCCATAACCAAATCGCAAAGTGGCTGCCCTATGTCCTCGATAGCCTCACGAATTCCATCTTTGAGGTATTGAATCGACGCTGGGCTGTTGGCGTAGACCTTATCTTTCACGTGGCCCCAAAGGAAGAAGTCGCAAGGTGTTAAATCACAAGATCTCGGTGGCCAATTGTAATCACCTCTTCGAGAGATAACACGGTCCGGAAACTTTTCCCGTAAAAGATCGATGGCTTCATTGCTTGTGTGGCACGAATCGCCGTCTTGTTGAAAGTAAACGTTGTCCAGATCAATACCATCCAATTCCGGCCATAAAAAATCATTAATCATCTCTCGATAGCGCAATCCATTGACCGTAGCTGTTGCTCCGGCCTCATTTTCGAAAAAAGTAAGGTCCAATGACCCCGCCGGACCATAAACCGCACCAAACAGTCACGCGTTGAGGATGGAGAGGCTTTTCAACAATAACTCTTTGGTTTTCCGAGCCCCAGATGCGACATTTTTGCTTGTTGACGTAGCCTCCGAGGTGGAAATGGGCCTCATCAGTCAAGATGATTTTTCGATGAAATTCCGGATCATTTTCTTGCATTTCAAGGACCCAATCAGCAAAGACACGACGTTGTTGACGATCAGCCGGCTTGAGTTCTTGTGTTAACTGAACTTTATAAGCCTTAAGACCCAAGTCTTTATGCAAAATACGGTGTAATGACGTTTGTGGAATGCCTAATTCCAAAGAACGACGAGGAATGGACAAACCTGGGTTTTCTTCAACACTTTGGGCTACAACAACAATATTCTCAGTTGTTCTTGAGCGACGTGCACGGGTTTTATTCTTCACATCACTAACTTGTCCCAACAGCTGGAATTTGTCCACCAATTTCTGTATTGCGGTCCGACAAGGTGCTTCACGACGACCCAAAAATGTTTTAGTTTTACGAACCGTCTCTGCCAAATTTTCACCATTTTCATAGTGAATTTTAATCATTTCAATGCGTTATTGAAGTGTGTATCGTTCCATTTTTATTAATGCCGTAGTTTCTACTTGTCAAATGTCAAAAAATGACAGCTTCAAAAGTGACAGCTACCGAAATAGCGGGCTATTCAAAATAACACCTCTTATTGGAAAACCCTTTATGATCAGAAGTGAAAATTTATTTTTAGCATTTACTGAATTTGTAAGCATATCCATACCATATAAAAGTTTAAACTTAGAAATTATCTAGTAAAAGCATTTACTATGTTTAATGCATATCACTCACTTAGAAGATTATAATATTTGTTACAAAAAATATTGATTTCTAAAAATCTCTGGTTTATTTTAAATGCCGATATCTTCAAACGATTAGTTGAGGAAGAAAAATGCTTCGACTTATTTTGTACGAAATTCCACTATCTACAAGCTTAGCATGAAGTGTTTTTCTATAGCGTTTACCATTGAAAAGTTCTATGCGAAAAACCTATATTTGCGATAAGCCACTTTTTATGCAAGCCATATTTGGAAATAGACTTTGGGTTTTCTGTTATTCTCGTTGGCCACTTCTAGTCGGTTTTAAATGAATTTTATCTTCAAGAACTTTTTGGTAGCCCTAATGACTTATACAAGTCTAAATGTTTAACACCATCATACATAAGCGTTTTGATCAATTATTTATTATGGTATACATTGAAAATAAATAAATAAACGAGTGATAATTTTATTATTTTTGGGCACATTAGGAAAGAAAATATTAGTTTACTTTTATCAGCA
Source organism: Leucozona laternaria (assembly GCA_932273885.2). Taxonomy (NCBI): domain Eukaryota; kingdom Metazoa; phylum Arthropoda; class Insecta; order Diptera; family Syrphidae; genus Leucozona; species Leucozona laternaria. The sequence continues at coordinate 27,919,187 of OW026368.1, read as the reverse complement.
ATCAATTGATAAATACAAAATTATTATAATAAATTAGTAGTCACCTGTTCTATATAAAAGCCGCTTGATTGTTAGAAAGTCTACTTAAACTGCCTTATTTCCTTCTAAAGTGTAAAACCAATTAGAGGGTAATTAAAATAAAAAAAAATAAAAATGGGTTTAAAAATGTTAATACTATCGCTGGTTGTTGTAGCTGAAATTTTAAATGTAAGTCAAAAATTTTAAAATAATGTAATTGTTTAATTTTTGGCAAAAATATTCATACAGGTTAATGCTGGCATCAGTCCAGCTTCAATGTTTATCAAACAAAGAGCTGAAGAAGCTCTTCAGGAGCAAATCCTGAATGCAAAATTAGATATAAGTTCGTGTTATGATCACTATTCGGAGGTTTTGAAAACTCTCTTAGAAACCTACGATGCAAGTGCTAAGCAATGCGAAGACACTGCAAGCAACAAGCTTGTGGAACTTGCGCAGGCAGAACAACCATCACGGGACGCTGCAACGGAATCTCTTACAAAAGCTTGTACAGATCTTAAAGAGTGTCAAGACAAATCAGAAAATTTGGAATTCTTCGACTGCGTAAATGATTCTGTATGTATATCTGTTTGTGTAAACGTGTTGAGACTCTTTATGTTTTTGATCACTCTTATTTTGTTCTGTATGTATATATAGGGAGATCAGAGCACTCGTGCTGTATGGAAGGCATCTAGGGATTCATCAGTATCTGCTGCGATAATAAGGGAGCAGATTCATGTCATTCAATTCGATACAAAACAATGCAAAACAGAGGCAGAGCGAGTGTATAATGTGGGCTCAACTAAAGCTACAGACGATTTATTGGCTTGTATTGCTAATGGGGGCATGCCAGTTACAGCAGAACCCGTAAATTAAAAGCAAGATAATGAATTTGAAGAAAGATAAAAAAGTTAATTGAAACATTTAAAATGAATGTATACTACAAAATAGAATAATTAAAAAGGGCTCGGTATCTATTAAACAAATGTTTTCTTACATTTACTTAGACCGTTATAAAGGGTTTTTCAACAGGGACGCTGCAAAAGTAGTGCGACAGGGACAGCAAACGACGCCATATTTGTTGTGGCGAATTTGGCGAAATGATCTTGGCCTACATCCTTACAAGATTAAATTGACGCAAGAATTGAAGCCGCTCTTGACCACCAGAAGCGTCGTATGCTCGTGAATTAGGCTGAGCAACAACTTGAAAATGATTCGGATTTTCATCGAAAAATCATCTTTAACGATGAGGCTCGTTTTTGGCTGAATGCCTTCGTCAATAAACAAAATATGCGGTATTGGTCAGGCAGCAATCCACACGTACTCCATGGCACCAATTGAATGATATGGACTTGGAGGACATGTGGTTCCAACAGGACGGCGCCACAAGCCACACAGCGAATGTCACAATCAATTTATTGGATACCAAGTTTGGAGAACGTGTTATCTCACGAAATGGTCCAGTCGCTTGGCCGCCTCAGTCGTGCGATTTGACGCACGACTATTTCCTGTGGGGCTACGTCAAGTCTATGGTCTATGCCAAGAAGCCAGCTACGATTGATGAACTTCATACGAATATCGAACGTGAAATTGCAGCAGTATCGGCCGATTTATGCTTGAAAACCGTCGAAAATTGGGTTCAGCGTCTGGACTTCTGCAAGCCTGCCCATGGTGGCCATGCAAAAGAAATCGAGTTCCAAAGTACTTTCACAGGAATAAAGAATTTCTTTCCAAAATTACCAAAACTGTTTTTGTTTTATTTAAAAAAAACTTTTGTAGTGCTCTTATTGAAAAACCCGATACTTTCATGCCGCAATTGTATCGAAAATTTACTAACATTTTAGCAGAACACAAGACACTTTATAGCAGAACATTAAGAACAATAAACAACTGTTGTTGTTTCACAAAGGAGGCAGTAAATCCAGTTAAAACTAATACAATTGATAAAAAATAATTCAGTTAAAATATTATCATATCATATATTTCGCCAAAAAAAAGATAAATAAATCGTGACGTACACACGTTTATACAGAATACAATTATTTATTAATAAATTTTTTATTTAATACTAGCTGGCCTACCCGGCTTCGCACGGGTAGACAAATCTTAGCTTCTTATTTAAATTACAAAAGAAAGTATTATTTTTTGGATTTTTGAAACCGAATACTACTTTCTGGGTTTGAATCCACTTCAAGTAATGAAATTCTAAATTTGTTCAAATATAATCCTCTAACTCCAAGTTTTATTGCTTTTCCAACAAAGAAAGAATTTTTGTATTCGTAAGCCACTGTTTTATTTTTATTATATTTCATTCTATAAATAGGATTTTTTTTTAAATAACCTTTGAAACAAAAACAGAATTTTTGAAATAGGATGCCACTTTTCGTTTTACCCCCTTTCACCCTATAAATACCTACCTATTAAATTAAAAAAAAAATATTCCTAAGCCCATCCACTCAAAATAACCTCTCAAATACAAAAAAAATTCTTAAATCGGACATTTTTTATTTGTACCCCATTTTATATTACAAATTGATTTATATTTTAGTAGTTATTCATCTATTCGGGCCGGAGATTTATCCAACAAATCAAGTTTTAGACTCTTATTCAAAAGATCACACAATACAAGTTAGTGTTGATCAAAGAGCATTAACTAACCGTTTAAACAGGAAACAACTATAGCATTTTTAGACTCTAAAACTCTTACTGCAGTATCTACAATACCATCAAATTTATGGAGCACTTCCCGTCACCGTCGATGTTTGTTAGTTTCACACACCGTTCGTTCAGGGGACGACCTATTTTGACAAAATTGCTGTCAAGGTATATGGAGTACTTACGATTGTTCTACAGCATTCTTAGGCTACTTATTTCATTGTGGGATCGTCATATTAGTAGTGCGTTGAAGAATTTCCGACTGCGTGCTTTGCAACCACCGTTGCCGCCCATATAAAAAAAATCAGGTTTTTCTAATTTTTTTTTCTTCAAAATTTACTACATAAAATTCAATATAACTATGGGTATACCAAGGGTTCAACCAAACTATTTTTTATTACTTTCAACTTTTTTGAAAACTGAATTTTAAAAAGCAGAATTTTGAAAGCAAAATTTTGTAAAAAGAATTTTGACCCGGAATTTTAGCAAAAATATGTGTTTCTGCCATTTGGAGCGATTTTCATCAAATTTCGTTAAAATTCACTCAAGCTTAAACTATTTTATGTATTTATAATGGAAATAGGAGAAGAGTGTCATATTGATTTTTTGTGCCATGAGGGAATTGCCGTGTCAAAAAAGCCCGATCGTGCCAAAACGGCAGCGCTGCTTCGTATTTCCCATTTCGCACTTCATAATTCCCACTTCCCATTTCTTACTTTCCAATTTGTACTTCCAGTTGAAAACGTCTGGGCTGTCCAAAAACGACAGTATCGTGTGCAAATTCCAGCCGAGAGATTTTTGCCAATTATTTAATTTAACTGGCAACAGATATTCACTGTTGACGTGTATGTGTTGCTCAATGATCGATGAGTTTTGGGTACCGCAACTGTAGCTGTTTCTCCGGTTTTAACAAAATTTTTAATATAAAAAGAATCACAGAATTAAAACCAAATGCAAATGTCATAATATTGACAGAGTATTCGAAGTGCTTCCCAAATGTTTTACTACTATTATATTGGAAAGTTGGAGGCTGACATTTATGGTGGAAATATGTTATAAATAAGAACAAAAATAACAAAGGTCAATTGCCAAAGGCCAAAGGCCTTTTAGTCTTGAAGTTAATAATTTTATATTTGTACATAAACAAGAGTTTCTTATAACCGTGTCATTCTTATATGTATGCGAGTTTTTATATTTATATTTTAATTTTTAAAGAAAATCTTGAGAAAAAGTCACGGTCTTTTTGATTGCGTTAATTATAAGCGAGTTTTTCTTATAAGAGAGAAGTGACAAATGGGAATTTTATTTTGTTGGCGTTCATCGACATTGGTGTCTCACTATTCAGTTTTAGCTGATATATTTTCAAAAACGCGTTTGGAGAGCAACTGAGAAACCCTGCTGACTTCGGCTAGAATGTTTGCTTTGAGTTTGTATTACAGTACTTGACAAAAGTCACACGGGCTTAAGTCTGCGAGTAACCTGAAGGGTGGCCACGGTATGGTGCCGTTTTGAGTTTCGGGTTATGTTTTTTTTTAGGATATTACTGCCGCACTGCACTAATGAAAACTTTAGCAGTATGAGTTGTGGCCCCATCCTGCTAGAACCACGTGTTTTGGTTGAAGTTTTGACTACTTTGGAGTTTTTGTCTGAAAAGTTGGTTTTATAATTCCCAATATCGATGAACGTGTACGAAGTGATAAAAAAAAGCCGATTATCAGTCACAGACACCATTTTCTGATGGTTTGGGTCTATTTAATGTTGGTTTTGCTCCTCTGTCTCTTCCCCCTTCCCTTCTGTTCCATCCCCACCTTCCACACGTGTTCCGTTCAGAAATAAAAAACTAAGTTTAGACGTTAACATCTGCCACTGGACACCCTGTAATACATACAATGCATGGACGGATCTTAAAGTTTAAACTGAAAAGTTGTTTGTAAAAAAAAAAAACTAAACAAAAAACAGTCGTTTTAAAAAGAACTAATTTTGAATATTTTTAAGCAAAAATGTTGCTACCCAAATTTTAACTTTAAATTAATGTGTAGCTAAAAATTAAATTAAAAACAAAAATCCCAAATTTTTTTTTGAAACATTGAATTTTAGAAACAAAAAACCAGAAAATATCAGTTTGCACATTTTTAACTACAATCTTATAAACACTTATTAGAAGCTTCTGCTTCCCAGCCGATGCTGAGAAAGTAGAAAATAAAAAAACTATCGATGGAAGTAATGTTAATTTCGTATTTGTCGTAGGTACTAATTTTAACACACAGAAAATATTTTATTGAAATTCTTGGAGCCCTTTTCGATTGAAATAAGTTTTTCTGAGCATCTGTATTTTAAGTAACGTTATTTTTTATAATTCAAAGTAGTGTAAACAGTGTTAAAAAACGATTAAGTGTCAAGTTTTTAGAAAAATCTTCGAAAGTAGTGATTTTCAAAATATTCAAATGTAGAACACAAAATTTTAAAATTCCTTCCAAAATGCAATCATTTTTAAAACTGTGGTAAACGTTTACAAATATCTATTTACTTTTTCTAGAAACTTCTGCATTCAAAAATAATTATGATAAATATCAGTTGGAGTAAGTCGAAAAACAATATCCATTCTCACTTAAAAGTAACTTATGCCAATAATAAATATCAAATGATTTTTTTTAAAATAAAAATCTATATAAAACATTTTTCAAAAAAAAGTTACAAACCTACTTGTTAGCCGCTTAAAAATTTTATAACATGTTTTGTTATTTTTTATTTTTGAAACATATTTTAAAATTGTGCTGATGCGATGTTAAGCCCAAAAATGCTTTAAATCAAGTTTTAAGAAAATTGGGCTACGTAGTCTAAACATTCCATATATGACCTCATATATTTAATATTGGAATTGGAATTGGAAGAAAAAAAAGTATGCCATCTAAAAAGTTAGAAATTGCTTGAAAATGATCAGAAGCTTTTAGAAATTGGTCAGCCTTTGGAAATTTTTAATCAGTGGTTAAAGTTGTTCAAGTTCATCAAGTTCATCAAGTTTTTCAAGTTCATCAAGTTTTTCAAGTTCATCAGCGATTTTTAGCAAATCTTTTGTGTGATATTCGCAAAAAAATTACTCCTTCTGAAAGGTATCAGTGAGTTCATAAAAGTTAAGCAAGTTTCAGAAATTAGTAAGCCATAACTTATATTTTGCGAATTTTTCAAGGTTCTTTTAAGGTGGTATGCCTATAGATTTTGACCTTGAAAAAATATATACAAATTTATTAAACAAAACCTATGAGTGACCAATTACGGATTTTAGCTCTCTGTTTTTGACAAATTACTGACCTTTAAGATGGAATAATTTTTTGCAAATATCTATCATCCATCTCACATAATATCATCGTTATGTCATTTTTGATCGAAATCTATAGTCAATTTTGTTTTTACGAATGCAGAAATTGTCATGTGGTATCTTTATTTATACACACATATGTATCTATTTATATCGCAAGTAAAATTAATTTAAAAATTGCAATTTCATCAAGCGTTGAATGAACGTTCTTAGAAAATCAATGAAGGTATAAATCAAGAATAGTCGTTCATGGTGTTTGTTTCAATTTAAGATTCCATTTCAATATTTTTTTTTTTTTTTTTTTTGATCGAATCTTGATATTCATTTCATGATAAGAAAACAAAATTAATTAGATATACGCAAGCTTTGTGGTTGCGCGATTAGATATTCTGCCTTCCTTAACACAAAGAATCAAAAACAAAAAAAAAACAGTAAATCAAAACTACGTAGGTAGCTACTTACTTATCAATTTGGGGTTCTTTTTTTGAATTGAAAGACAGAAAAAGATTGGTCAAAAAGAAATTTGTATAAAAAGCCACATACGCTTTCAGTCAATCAATCAGTTCGAAACATTCTCTGTTAACGACGACGCCAACGACAACTCCACATAGAACATCATGAAATTCGTCTGCAGTATTTTAATCCTTGCTGGAGTCTTTGCTCTCAATGTAAGTAACATCTAAGAAAAGATATTGTATTCTTGAAAATTTTATACTAATTTGTTTGTTTATGTACGAAAAGGATGCCTTCCCCTCTTCCGACGATCATATGCGCCTAGCTAAAGACAAATTGATATTGGAGGACTTGAAACTTATCGCATCGAACAGGGATGCATCTAATTCAGCCGCATGTTCAAGTCAATATCTTGCTAGTTTGACTGAGGTTTTGGCTACTTACAACGCCGGCTTAAAAGGCTGTGAAGATGCAGCGCAAAATGCAAAAGATGCACTAAACAAGGATGCTAGCGAAAAAATTAAAGAATTTCTTTCAACTATCTCAGCCACATGCTCAAGCGAATGCTCATCATCACCATTAGCTGCAGACGGTTTAGACTGTGTAGAAAAAGAGGTATTTTTTTTTTTGTTATTCAAACTGACTGATAAATTTAAAAATGTGACTTTTTCTTCCAGACTTCCCAAAACTCTAAAAATTTATCAGCGGTATCAGTTTCAGCTTCAACCACAAGAGTTGAATTAATGAAATCCATTGACGAAACTAATGGTATTAAAGATGTCTGTGACCAGGGATGTTACAAAACTTATAGCGAAAGTTCACAATCCGTTGAAGACACGTTTAAGAAATGTACGCAAAGCAAAGAAGCATAATTTGTGTGCCAGAAATTTATAAAATACTTAAGCAGAACATTCATAACTTATCGAACTACACCTATTTGGTTTGGCGATCATCAATAAAATGCTCAGAATTGAGAACTTAATCATTTGATAAAGCTTTTGGTTTATGTGAATTTATTGACATCTTATATATTGGCAGGGTCTATCAAACACTTTAATTGCCTATAATATACAATCTTATCGCTAATTGAAAATTATTTTTGATTTTGTTTGAATTAAACAAGGACAGGAGAGCGATATATGTATACCTAGTCCTGCCTTGCGATCAGTAATGAGTGTATGCTTCATTCAGTTTTCTTTCAGCTTGCTGGTTGTTGAAAGCACTTCGAATTTGAATCAAAAGAATAAGTGTCTAAAGTCAGATTAAATTCTTTGACATCTTTTATATGCATTGCATTCTTTTAGTCTTTTGAAAGGTAAACGAATGCAATCAAAAGATTCAAGCAGTTTTTTAGGCAGGCATTATTTTAACTTTAAAATGAAAATATACAGGGTGATTCACATAAGGTGTGACAAAAAAAAAGCTAGAGCGTCTAGGTTGGGTTGAGACAAGAAAAAAATCGTACTAGAAAGGGGACCTCTATTCCCTCTCGTTTAGCCAGGAGGGGCGATTTTCTAAAAAAATTGACTTAAAACAGAAAAAAAAATTTAAAAACAACGGTTACACTTACAATGCAATGATACACCTCTTTGTAAATCAAAAAATATCTTATTTTATTGTGTTTTTAAATGAAGTTGATTTAGAGAATATTTTTTGAAAAATAAATTTTTAAAACTCAAAATTTTGAAAAAAAAATAAGAAAAAAATTTAAATCAAATATTTTTCAAAATTTTACGCAATTTTGTACTAATTTTGTTTTCGAAATTTAATGTTCTTATTAGTTTGTAGTCAAAAAAAACAACCGAATGCTTAAATATCTTTTGCTTTTTGAGAAAATTAAAAACAACTTTATTAAAATGACATAATAAAAGAAGAGATTTCTGGCTTTACAAAAAGCTTTAATAATTTTTGTTTTCTGTTTTAAGTAATTTTTTTTAGAAAATTGCCCCTCCTGGCTAAACGGGGAGAATAGAACCCCCCCCCCCCCCCCCTTCCTTACGATTTTTTTCTTGTCTCGACCCAACCTACACGCTCTAGCTTTTTGTCACACTTTAGACTCGAAGAGAATATTGAGATTGGCAAAGTTATAAGAGTTTTCAAAGGGGAATTAGCTACGGAATTTACACCAATTCACTTTAATTTTGTTTTATTGATAAGAATCTACACCTAATTCAATGATCAAAAACAATTTATGTTGGTTCTATACATATGTAGGTACTCCACGCTTAGCTAAGACTATGGCCTGATTCACAATGCGGCGAGGAAACGAGAATGTTGTAGTTGTCAAACCAATTTCAAACAATGCAAGCATATCTGGATATACACCATGCGGCGTTTCTCGTCATGACGTCACGCCAAGAATTCGAAAAATTGAAAAAAAGACGCTACTTGACGACGATTTTCATTTTTCCTAAGAAATTTACAGATTTTTCACAAGAGATGTACTCAAATTGTGTCTAACAAATAAAGTTATTGATAAATCTATTGTTTTGTAAGTTATTTTGTTTATATTTTATTGATTTTTTTTTTACAAAAATGAATTTTTGTCGTTAAAACGCTAGCTGCATTGTGAATCGAGAGTAACTAGAAAAAGATGACAGCCGTTCTCGTCACGCTCACGTCCCATTTCCTCGTGAAACTTAAAGAAGCCATTATGTTTAATGGTGTCATTCTGTATCGAGTATCTTGCAAATCATCTTTTCTAAATATGTAGTGGATCAAAAAAAATGTTGATTTCATTTAGAGGATGCTTCCATATCATACGAAGACCAAATGCGCATAGTCGCGACCAAAAGATGTTGCAAGAATTGAAGCCCACGATGGTAGCAACCAGGGATGCCAATTCAATAGACTGCTCTAACACATTGCTCGGGAATCTTACCCAGGTAAGAAGCCGTCTAACAATGACGGTTTAAAAAATAAAGATACAAAAAGGAAAAACACCATAAAATCACTCAATGTGGGTTCTAAAAAAATAATTGCATTTTATGGTAATACTATGCAAAGCACATGCAAAACACTAAACAAATGCGCGACATTTGGCTTACCCATTGACAGTTTGGATTGTTATCAAGAAAAGGTAACCTTCTCTTAAGATAAACTGATTAACAAAAAAAATATCAAAATGTGCGCTTTTCTTAGAGTTCTGATGAAGCTGGAACGTTAGCTAACATTTCAAATGATATAGCGAGTAATCAGCAAGTTACAATGCCGATTAAGGTTGAAAAAATGACTACAACTACAAAAGGATGAGGAAGAGCATGATAAAATTTCAAAAGAAAAAGAAGAAAGAAAGTGAGGGAGATGCAGAGAGTCAGAATATAGACAATCAGCCAGGGCCAACATATTATACAGCAGCAGATATTAGATAACAAAGCTCAAAGACCAAAGTCTAATGCTATAATGCTCTACTGAAAGTTAATTTTAGTTAAGATTAAATAAATCTGTATACAGTGCTGTCACCACACAAAAAGATTAAAAAGTTTACTTTGGCATTATTTTACAAAATGCAAATTATGTTTAATTTTTTACTTGCGATATACTATGTATAGGTATGTATGTACCTAGGCAGGGGAAAGTAAGTCCGAAAGTATCATTTTTTATATCTCATGTCATAATAAATTGTTGATAACCGATAAACATAACAAAATGAAACAATTCCAATGAATTTTTTAGAAGGTACGGACAAAAATGTCATTCACAGTGTATCGGCTGTAACAAGGTGAAAGGACGGTTGTAGACTTTAAAAAAAAAACAAGTTAATTTAAAAAAACCGATATTCTGATCAGCCTTTTTATCAAACGACAATTGTAAATTAAACGACCTCGTAAAAAAATAAAACTTAATATTTTAGTCAAACTTCACATTACGGTATCATACCGAAGACGAAAAAGTGGGTCACTCAAAAACGTCCGCCTGTCTGTCTGTTTGTCCCTCGTTTACAGCCTAAATGAATTGGGCAATTTTCTTTAAACGTGTTACCTATCGTTTTTGACATTCCCCCGACACGTTTTCAGTTTTTTTAGCAACAAAAATTACGGTATACCTGTCATTCAAATTTTTGGGCCAAAAAAGATAATCTTATTTTTTCAAAATTGGCTGCGCGGATTAAAATAAAAAAAAAAATCAGTAAAATTTATTTAATAATGTTTTTCTTTAAGTTAGGAAAATAATCCAGAAAAATGATCTCAAAGAACCTTTTTTCATTTTCGCCTTTCTCAAAAACGCTTGAACTGATAATTTTCTTTTATGAAAAATGTTATTGCGTATCTACCTTTTTTCCATGATTTTTTACCCCACTTCACACTATAAAATACCAATTTTTTGAAAAAAAAAAAAAAAATATTCTTAAAGCCATCCCCGAGAAAAAAGCCATTGATACACAAAAAGAGTTTTTCAAATCGAATATCTTTTTTTGTTTTAAACCCATTTCCCCTAATTTTTTTAAAAAAATCATGTTCTCCCCAATTCATCCTGTCCCTAAATAGCAAATATTTACAAAATATCGTTTTAAGCCTCCGCAAAAATTAATATTTCAACCACAAAGAATTTTTGAAATCGGATATCAATGTTTTGTATTTACCTCACCGCACCCTATAAATAGCCGAGTTTTTCTGCAAGCCCGGAGGGTTTTTCTTGTAACAACCGACATCGGATATTAGCGACACCATCTCCATTACAAGAACAAAATGGAATTTTCATACAAACTATCGATAACAAATATGCAATTCACGCCGGTAGAACAGTTTTTCTCCTTCCATAAGTTAAGCCCCGAGAATTCTTCGTGCTTAGCTAAGCCCGAAGGCGTTTACCCACCCAAAAATGGACCCAATTTGTTAAAAAAATGGTTTTTAATTAATAATAAAATAGTTTTTGTTTAGCTGTTGTCTTGAATTTGACATCAATCTGAGAGGAGAACGCATTTTTTTCATTGAAAAATACAAAGAATCTCGTTGATCCGGGGCAAATGGTTTCGGGATTATAATTACAATTTTGTTTCTTTAAATATCTGACTGAATTTTTCAATGTCAACAACACTCAATGACGGGAAAAAATTAACTCCGCGAATGACACTTAAGTATAGAGATCCAAGAAAAGAGCAAGCTCTTCAGAACCCCTATCCTTTGAGCTCTATAACGCCTAGTTTTGTAGTATTAAACTATAAACAGAAAGGTATAGGTATAGCTAGTGAACAGGGAGCACACTTACAGGAATCTAGGCCTGACTTGGTATCGCCTTGTGCCCAAACCTCGCCAAAATTTTATCAAACAATATGGATAATTCAGTCCCTCACTATACCCTCTTGTCACTTCAGAGGCTTGAGCCATAGTCAAATAAATCGGTACAAACTATAAATAAAAATAAAACTAAAACTAAACAAATTACTAATTTTTATTTTATTTTTTTTTTTATTTACTCTTAAAGCACAACTATACAAAAAATAAAATTTAAAAACAAAATGTTGCAATTTTCTATCTCAACTATGAAACATTAAAAAAGTATTTCTTCGCGAACAAAACATGACTACTTCCTAGGTGATTCCATTCTTAAATAACATTCTGAGTTTTTATTAAAAAAAAATCAGCCTAGTCTTTCCATTCATTGTTCAATCTTCAGGTGTTATCAGTTCGTTTAAATAAAAAGATAAATCAATAAAAGATTGCAACCTTATTGTCCATGTCATAGAAAGTTCTTAGAAAATCACAATACGAGAACAAGTATTTATAAATATCTTTTCATTGTATTTTTTTTTTCTTACAATTGAAACTCAAGAAGCAATTCCAATCTCTCTTTTATCGATTCTTGATTAGGTGGATGATTAAAAACACAAAATTTTAATAAGATACATATTCGCATGCCTAGTATATTGTGTGTGTGATAAGATAATGATTGCGTCTTTCTTAACACTTAGCCCTCCATTCTAATTCGTCCAAAACAACATAGATATACATTAACATTATGTACATATAGTAGTGTATTAAACTGTTCTGTTTAAATTAAGACAACAAAAGATTGGCCAACAAGCCGAATCGGTATAAAAAGCCAGATACGCTTCCAGTGAAGCATTCAGTTTCAAATATTCCCTCTAAACGACAACAACGACGACCAAACAACACCGAACACCATGAAACTTCTTTGCAGTGTTTTAATCCTAGCTGGAGTGTTTGCTCTCAACGTGAGTATCATACGCAAATGAAATTTAAATTCGATCTGAAAAATTGATTTTACTTAAAGGATGCTTCCTTATCATACGAAGACGAAATGCGCATAGCTAACGACCAATTGATGTTGGAAGAATTGAAGAACATGGCAATGAACAGGGATGTGGATTCGAGGAAATGCTCTAGCCAATTGATCGAGAGCATGACTGCAACATTGGACATTTACAATAACGCTTTGAGTGCTTGTAATCAGACAAAGCAAGAAGCATTGGCCGCAATTGAAGAAGCAGCTAAGAAAACGCTTCTAGATTTGGATAACGCTATTCAAGGCACATGCGAGTCACTCAACAAATGCTCGTCAATGATGGACGACCCTTTGGACAGTTTGGGTTGCTTTGAAGAAGAGGTAATCTTGCGGTACTTAATAAACCGAATTGTATATATAATTTAAAAAAAAAAAAAATTATTATATTTTAAGAGTTCGCAAAGCGCCAAGGTTTGTACAAGCGTATCAAATCAGGCTTCAAGTGGAAAAATTGAAATGCGAACACAAATTGAAAATTGCGAAGGCAATGAGGACATTTGCAAATCGAAATGTTTCAGCGAATACAGCAAATCATCAGATAAAAATAATCAAGATTTCGCCGATTGTATGAATGGTAAGGAGAGCGATGGTGAAAACCCAACTACAACAACTACACGAGCACCTGAAGGTGTACCAACAGAACCCTCTGACGAAGAAGAATCAAAAGATGAAGAATCAAAAGATGAAGAACCAAAAGAAGAAGAGAATAGACGTAGACGTCCAAAAATGGCCAGCAACAAACACTGGAGATTTTAAAATCGCAAATCAAAAAAGATCAAAGTCTAACTTTTAGCACTTGATACTTTACTCCGTGTCGTCAGGCAGAGTTCCTAAAAACGCATTTTTTTTTTTGTTCTGTATAAGAACTTTATATACATATATTTTATATTAAACGTTATTAAATTTTTGTCAAAAAAAATCACGACTTGAGTTACTTGTTAACAGTTTTAAGGAAATTTAGGTTAAATAAGAAAAAGGAATGGACAGAGTTTGTTCATATAAAAACATGCCTTTCTAGCTGGTTTTTAAAGAACAAATGAAGATCGGAAGAGTTTTCCATCATTTAGAAGACTATGAAGAACATTTTTTAGGGGGTGCAAGGTTTCAATTCAACCTTCAAATCGTGTTGCCTTGTATGATGTTGACAACGAAAGATTTCTCACATCGATGATACGACCCACTAACAAGTGACGTACACGTTTAAAAATTTTGGACTACTTTTCAGTCCTACTAAAGTAAAGGGTCCGCCATCTAACGTTTTTTTCAACTAGTGCTTATTTCGTGAATAGTAACACTTAGCTCACGTCTGATTTGACAGATAATTAGTTTTATCCTTCCGCTGAACGAATATGGTTGTGTATACGCTTCGCTAAGTGGGCCTGCGATCGACTTAGAGAAGATGCCGATTTTGCCAAGAAAATCATCTTTTCAGATGAAGCTCATTTTGATCTTGGTGGGTAGTAAATAAGCAAAATTGTCGCATTTGGGGCACAGAAAACCCACACGCATACATTGAAAAGCCGATACACCCAAAACGAGTCACTTTTTGGTGCGGATTTTGGTCCAGAGGCATAATTAGGCCATTTTTCGAAAATGAGCAAGGAGTGCCCGTTACAGTCAATGGCGATCGTTATCGGGCCATGTTGAACGAATTTTTGTTCACAAAAATTGAAGACGAGGATATTGGCAACATTTGGTTTCAACAGGACGGCACTACGTGCCACACAGCCGAAGCTACACTCGATGTTTTGCGCCATTTTCAAAAAAAAAAAAGTTATTTGGCGGACCCTTTATTACAGCATTTTTTCAATGCAAGAAGTATTAGATTTAATAATTCCCAAAATATTACACATTTTCTTAATACATTTTGCATTGTATATTCAAAGAAGTAATATATTTTGAATTAAATGCTTAATATTTCCCTGATTTATGACAAAAAAGAATAAAATACAACACATCGATATTATATTTGAAGACAAAGTCTCATAAAAAGTAATATAGTGACTCGAAATTAAATTTCCCAAAAGTAATGCTATTGATTTTAAATTTTATTCCAACTTGTATTCAAAAGAAGAAATACTTTCAAAACAATACAAGTATTGGTTTAAATTTAACTACGGAACGATTTTTTCTATGCCAACAAATTATATTAAGTCTAAAATTATATTTGATAATACACATTTTGGGTTATACTGCAACACAAATTGGTAAAAATTGTAGTACACCCCCAGTTAAAGAAATGTAATATGCACAACGTTTAACATTTTGGGATATTTTGTGTTCACGTTCTTCGTATTACAGAAGTGTGTAACAAAGAAAGTATTATTTTTACTTGCTCTACCTATAGGGCAAGTATTGGTTTCGTGTAAAAAAAAAAATCGATGTTGTAATCAAAACTAACACTACAATAATCGAGAAGTCCGAAAAAGTGGGTTTCGTCATGCCGTCCGTCGGTCTGTGCGTCTGTGCAGCTGTGCGTCTGTGCAGCTGTGCGTCTGTGCATCGCCGTCGGTGCGTCCACTGTCATTTGAGCTAGAGCCTAAACGGGTGGACCGATTTGCATGAAATTTAGTACAGAGCATTTTTATATGATTCCCTTGAAGAAAAATTCGAATTTTTGTTTTAGCTCATCTAGAACGGGTAGTTGCCATACAAATATTTTGATTTCTTCAAATTTTCTCGAAAACGGCTCTAACGATTTTGATTAAAATTCTTACGTGTAATAACCAAATCAATTTTAAGAAAACTGCATTTCAGGTTTTTCTCAACAAATTCACATAACGGAATTAGGTATTCCATGTTTTTTTGAGAAAATAGTCTTATTTTTGGGTTATTCGCGTATATCCTTGCCATGGTTGCACCGATTTTATTATAATTTTGCAGTCTGATGCTTCCCAATAATTTAAACAATAATGCATTTAAAATTTTTCAAAATCATTTTTTATAAACAAAAAACAAATCAAACACAAAATCAATTTCTTAGTACTTTTGACTCTTTTAATATTTTCTCGTTAAATATTTACATCATGCATCTTCAATGTGGGGTTCCACACAGTATTTAACCACAAGAGCAAGTTCGTGCGATCAAGTCGTGCATATTTTTTTAATATTCCATAAACATACAAAAATGTTTGTAATAATTTTATATTACATTCTAATAGTTTTGTATTGAAATTATTATTTGTAACATCGAAATAATTAAAATTTAATACATAGGACTAGAATGTAATCCAAAGGATTCATATATGTAATCCTGGAATATTAGAATGCTTTACCTGAAAATTAGAATCTAACTTTACAAATTTCATTTTAATAATCCGGATTTTTTCAATTCATAAAAGTATTAAATTTAATTTTTTTGGATTTTATCAAAATAGGAAGCGTCCTTTTTTAACCCAAGAATTTTAAAATGCAATTCAAATTTTATCAAAAGAGCAACGAAGCAAAATCATCCATATTTCAATATGAACAAAATGTGTTCTGCATATTTTAGGGTTACCATAACTTAAAAAATATGATTTTGACTAAATAACTAACATGTCTTTTCTATTGAGACCACGACTTTAAAAATCTGTACGTGTAATCAGTAGCGTAGCGTGGTGGTTAGGGGGGAGGCAATTGTGCACAGGCCCCAGGTGGCACTTTGCCATTGAAAAAAAAAAAACAGATTTCATGGAATACCTGCTCACTCACGAGAGTACTTAATACACATTCGATCCAGGATAACACCAGTTTAATGCGTAATGTACTCTTGTAAGAGGTACATTGTTTTGCAGTTGTGAAAACAAATCTCGATGAGACAAGTGCATATAGTACTGTATAATGAGTAGGTACATATGCATAGAATTTGAGATCGCGAACGATTAAGAGCAATTGTATCTTCTACAGGTGAGACAAATAAAATAGCCAATAAAAGCGCACTCGAACTATTAGAATTTATTTTACAGTTTAGACTAAAAGTAAGTTTGTCTAACATAATAGTAATGCTTCGTCTTATCCCTTTAATTCCAATAAGTAATGCCGGCTGTGAGAGGAACTTCTCAAAATTGAAATTTGAAACTTATTAAAAATTAATTAAGGTCCATATCTTGGCTATAATGGAGGAAGAAATTACAGACACCATCGATACTGAACAAATAAGAAGAGATTTTGCTCTGATGAAAAGTAGGAAAATAAAATTTTAAAGAAGTTTTCTTGTAAAAATAAATTAAATAAAAATGACTTACATTATGAACCTGCATTATGTACCTCCCTATCCCTATACCTATAAATTTGTTCTCTTTTAAACTTGAAAGTTAATTAAATACAAAATAGCTTTTACCGGCCTTTAGTCCATAAAAATTGGCGTTTCGTCCCGGCGATCTCACTTGGACTCATCAGTTGACTATTGAGCTATTTTGAATCAATAAATCAACAAGTCCAATTAAATAGTGCTAAGTCTTCTACTTGGCTGATGTATTTCAGTAGTATATAGAATTTGTATTATAAAAACCTTCATATGCTAATTAAATACTTTCATCCTTTCACTTAAAAATCATTTTCTTAAACGAATTTTATTTATGTGAATATTTTTATTTATTTATTAATGAATTTCATTTAATTAATAAACAAAACTAATTTAATGGAATTCGTTTAAAAAAATAAGTTAATATAATTAATTTAAAAATAATGTATGCCCATATATTCTGATAAAGAACCCATCAGTATAAGAATGCCATATGGTTCCGTAATCTCAATAACTCATGTATTTTGAATTTTTATTTAGATATGTTATCAAATGTCGAAGTTGCAGCAATAAAAGTTGCAGCACTAAAAGTTGCAGCAACAAAAGTTGCAGCAATAAAAGTTGCAGCAGTAAAAGTTGCAGCAATAAAAGTTGCAGCAGTAAAAGTTGCACCAATAAAAGTTGCAGCAATAAAAGTTGCAGCAATAAAAATTGCAGCAGTAAAAGTTGCATCAGTAAAAGTTGCAGCAATAAAAGTTTCAGCGATAAAAGTTGCAGCAATAAACGTTGCAGCAATAAAAGTTGCAGCAACAAAAGTTGCAGCAATAAAAGTTGCAGCAATAAAAGTTTCAGCGATAAAAGTTGCAGCAGTAAAAATTGCAGCAATAAAAGTTGCAGCAACAAAAGTTGCAGCAGTAAAAGTTGCAGCAGTAAAAGTTGCAGCAGTAAAAGTTGCAGCAGTAAAAGTTGCAGCAATAAAAGTTTCAGCAGTAAAAGTTGCAGCAGTAAAAGTTGCAGCAACAAAAGTTGCAGCAATAAAAGTTGCAGCAATAAAAGTTGCAGCAATAAAAGTTGCAGCAACAAAAGTTGCAGCAATGAAAGTTGCAGTAGTAATTTCTTCAGCAATCAGCACAGAATAACAGTTAGTAAATTTAAATGAATAAAAACCTAACACATAAAAAATTATGACATATTCAAGCCACAACGATGCATCGAGTGCGAAAATGAATATACCTTGTTTTTTTTGTAAAATTGAGTGAAAATCAGTTAAATCATTAAATCACCCATTACTCGAAAAGTGAAAGCTTATGAAGTCACGCAAATTTTTATACCAATTACATTTTTTTGCGATCAGTGAAAGTAATGTTTTTTCACGGTCAAAAGGAGGTGAAATCCCTAAAACTCCCATAACGGGAAAAGTGGGTATGGGTCATGGGTCAAGTTGGTATGCAGTTTATTATTGTGCGACCCCTAGAAGTACCATTCCTTCACGGTCAAAAGGGTTTTTTTTATTTTTTTACCCAAAGCCGTAAGCACACACGAGATACACAAATAACCAAATTCGCGAGTTCTCGATTTTGTGTGTGTTTCTTTTCTGTCCTTTCGTTCAATATTCTCGAATAACCCTCGAATAAATATACGCGAATAACCCAAAAATAAGACAATTTTCTCAAAAAAACGTGGAATACCTTATTCCGTTGTGTGAATTGTTTGAGAAAAACCTGAAATGCAGTTTTCTAACAATTGATTTGGTTATTACACGTACGAAGTTCAATCAAAACCGTTGGAGCCGTTTTCAAGAAAATTTGAAGAAACCAAAATATTTGTATGGCAACTACCCGTTCTAGATGAGCTAAAACAAAAATTAGAATTGCTCCTCTAGGGAATCACATTAAAATGTTCTGTACCAAATTTCATGCAAATCGGTCCACCCGTTTAGGCTCTAGCTCAAATGACAGTGGACGCACCGACGGCGACGCACAGACGCACAGCCGCACAGACGCACAGCCGCACAGACGCACAGACCGACGGACGGCATGACGGAACCCACTTTTTCGAACTTCTCGACATCCATTTTCCCGCTTCTAACTTAATGTATGCAGGATAAAGTAAACGTATAGACGGCACATAGCATAGCAACAAGTAGTCTCTGAGTGAGTACGATAATAACTTTGTATGTATCGCGTCAAACAGCATGTTGAAGGTCCAAATTCAAACAATAAACTTATCTCAAGTTGTTCTCTAGAAATTATACTTGAATCCAAATAATGTATATGTAATATTTGCAAAATATAATCTAAGATATACGGAAATCAATCCAATAAATTAGTTATAGATACATATTCGTTTCTACGAAATATTGAGACAAGGAATTTGTTTTGAATAAATCTCTTAAACTAAAGCTTAGCGTACACGATTGGTAGATCTTACAATATAGATCTGACAATGTCTGACAATTATCTACCAATGTGCTGACAATTAAGTTTTGTGTTTGGGTTGGGCTGGCAGAAAATCTACCATTGTCAGAATTTTCTGACAGTTAATGTTTTTTCACTGACAGGTCTGACAATATTGTAAGATCTGTCAGTAAAAAAATTGTCCCAAATATTTTACAACCGCGTGAACTGATAATTTCCACCCTGACAATATTGACAGAAACGTCATTGTCAGACAAATGTCAGAAAACCATCTGACAATGAAATTGTAGGACTGTGGGACAAAATCTGCCAACTGTGTGAACAGACAATTTTTCATTGTAAGGTATTTGAGTATTGTCAGCTCATTGGTAGAAAATCTTCAGATATTGACGACGGGAGACAGAAAATTGTCTGACTATGAAAAAATTGTATGATGTTAAATTTTCTGAGTCGTACACTTCACGGTTTTTAGACTTTGTAAGCATGTCCCAAATATTTTACAACCCCGTGTACTGGCAATTTTCACCCTGACAATATTGGCAGAAACGTCATTTCAGAAAACCATCTGACAATGAAATTGGTGGACTTTGGGACAAAATCTGTGTGAACAGATAATTTTTTTGATAAGGTATTTGAGTATTGTCAGCTCATTGGCAATTATTCTCAGAGAATTGACAGATGTGACAATATTGTAAGCTCTGACAATC
Organism: Leucozona laternaria; assembly: GCA_932273885.2. Lineage (NCBI taxonomy): Eukaryota > Metazoa > Arthropoda > Insecta > Diptera > Syrphidae > Leucozona > Leucozona laternaria. The sequence continues at coordinate 27,899,153 of OW026368.1, read as the reverse complement.
GTCTGTCAGCTTTAGAGTAATAACGAAGACAGTTGAAATTTACTGACCATGAAATTATTTGTATCATAAAAAGTATATTGTCTGAGAAATTCTAATTCTATGCACTAATTCAGAAAACCCAAGAACAATATAACAAAAGGCTAAAAGTTTACCCAATGCCCATATTTCTATATATGTAATTACTACCTACAAAGTAAACAATACTGAAGTTATCTTTTGTTCCCATTTCATCAATAAAACTCTTCGTAAATTATATAGGTACAGATTGTTTAGCAATTGTTATGGGTAATTTTTGTTTTATTGTCAACAATAATTATTTGGCTAATAAATAATGCATTTTAAAAGTTCCGCTGCAAAAACAAAATATTTACCCGAATTCTAAATGAATTAAATTAGATAAATTTGCTAGTGTTATTTATTGATAATAAATGATTTATTAGTATAAACACTTCTATTTGATCAGCTTTGAACATAGGTTAGAAGGGTACTGAACTCATAGTAAAAATAAAATTTTATTTTTGGAACAAATAGAAGACCGGCACGGATAAGAGAGAAAATATAAATTTATTTTCAAATGTAGATACTTTTTGAAATGTTGAAGTATTTATTTACTTATGACTTAGTGTCATAAAGGGGGTATTTGATTATTGCAGTTATAATTCAAAACTAAGTTCATCCTTGATCCATCCATCCATCCATCCATGATATGCATACGTTAAAAAATTTAGATTTCTAGTGACGTTGTTAAGGAAACTCAAATGTGAGAAAAGTAGGCGTGGCAGAAGGCGGATTTCTTAAAGAATAAAAGTGTTATGATTAAGATTCAAGTGAGCTCAATTACACAAAATTTAAGTTTTCAAATTTCTAGTAATGATAGAAACGTTTATTAGGGTGTCGCATATTTCGAAAATTTTTCGAGTTTTTATGTGCATACGAGCTCAAAAGGTTCGGAGTAAATTTAAAAAAAATGCCTCCAAGTTTCATGTCCCTACTTAATACCCGTTCCGAAAGAATTTAAAATTTTTGAAAAACAAAATATACGTGTAATTTTAATGGCATTTTACTTAAAATATCGTTAAAATTGTAGAACTTATAGAAAATCTTCAAACTTGGCAAATATTTTAAGGACTATAAGTGTAATAAAAACAATTATTTACAATTTTTACAAATAATATAAACCCAGTTAAAAATAACAATAATATATTCACAAAAACAACCATATTGATTGCCATTTTTAACTGGGTGTATAATTGTTTATATAATATAACGTTGTTATAATTTAGAATAGTATTTTTCAATTCTCCTTCTAGATTCCTTCTCTGCTTTTAGGTATGTGCCAAGCTTTAAAATTTCCTATCAATTTTTACAATTTTACCGAAATTTTAAGTAAAGGACTATGAAAACTGAAAATTCAGTCGGCAGAGTATGTATAAAGAAAGCCACCTGAAACTTGGAGACATTTTTTTTATATATATATCGAACCCTTTGAGCTGGTATGGGCATAAAATTCGAACATTTTCAAAATATAGGACACCCCAAAGTATATTCACTCAAAATCATATGGTAGTGGGCGGATTTCCAAAAAAAATTTAAAAAAGAATTTTCAGTTTTTGCGGTATTTTCCAGACAAGTTTTAAAACAGACATTTAAAAAAATGAATCACATCGGTTAATTTTTAAGTGATGCGCCTAACAACGAACAGCATTTCAATTTTACTAGGTATATGTTTATAGGTATTTTTGTTTTATTTGTGAATTTGAACCCAATTTAGATCAATCTACCTTATTCCTAGTCCTCGCTATACTGTGGTTGGTTTGTACAAGGATTTTATTATTATATTTGGCAGTATATTGCTATATTGCCCGACTTCTCCCCAATTTCCAGAATTCGATTTAACTTGGCCAAACGTACTGACCGGCATGGAGTTCCTGCATTAATCTAGTCAATGCTCACTAGCCCAACAATAAAGTCAGTTACAATAACTGTTTGTCACTTTCAGAGTTCTTGATGTTCTCGTAGACTCTATCCACATCTTGACTTTGCCGGTGTATCTGGCACTCGATGGCATCTTTTGTCAAAATCAAAGCTTCGTTGTTATTGATGTTTGAGGGCGAAAGCAAACTGAAATTGTAAGCCGATAGTGTGTGAAGTTACCCCCCCCCCCCCTTTTTTTTTTGATTTATTATTTTTGAAAATTGTTCCAGGTTGTTCCCGATTTGTTCCGCATTCTTCCAAATTATATTTTTGAAAAATATTTAAAAAATGGGTGTTTTTTGACCCAAAAACGTTTTTTGACCTAACCCCCCTTTTTCGAAAATAAAATTTTTGAAAGTTGTTCTAGATTGTACTAGTTGTTCTGATCATTATTCCAAGCTTTTGGACCTCTATGTTAAAATTTTCAAAGGTTATGGCTAAAATTCGAAAAAATTCTAGCCCCCTTTTTTCGAAAATTTAACTTTTTATGTCTTTTTTAGGTTTCAAAACGTGTTGTGAATATTGTTCCAAAAAATAAAGTTTAAAAAGTCTATTTTATAAAGATAAGCATTTGAAAACCTTTTTTCAAAAACGAAAAAATCCGTTCTCCAATATTTTATTTAAAAAAAAAAACTTTTGATTAATATTTCTTGATGATAAATACACGTTTTAAGAAAATAATGTGTCCATACATTTATATTATTATTATTACTTTTTCAAAAATCAAAAATACAAAAGTTGTTCCAAGTTCACAATCACTCAAATCCAATTGTTCCAAAGATTCATCCAAAAAATTTAAAATAGAGGATTTTAAGCCGAAAAACACTTTAAATGAAAATATCCTTTTATCCTTGTTCTGGACCCCCTTTTTAGAAATCTAAAATTCAAAAAAAATGTTCCAGGTTGTTCTAGGGCTCTTCTAAATTTTGCGATAGTTTCATTTCTCAAAACTTATTTTTAGTATGAAAAATTTCAAAAACATCTTTGAAATTTTTCATACTAAAAATCAATATTAAGAAACTAAATTCTGGAGAAATTTAGAAGAGCCCTAGAATAACATGGAACAATTTTTTGAATTTTGGATCTCTAAATGATGTGATCTACACTCACTATACATAAACAAGTCCAGAGGGGATCTGTCTTCGAGCGGCACACAAATTCCTTTTAAAGTTTTCGCATTGGTTGTTCCCAAATCTGTTTCTCTTCTATTCTGGAAGTCCAGCAGAAAACTTATTAATTTCCGGTTGATCAATTATGATAGAAGTTGCTTGCTTTTTGGTCGACAATCGACGATTTCCTAAAAAAAAATTTAGTTCCTTCTATAAATATAATTTTGATTTGTACCTACACGTACATCTTGATGTATTTAACTTCTAAATGCTCAGTTTTTCGATAGATTTACTATTTTATATCTTATCATCAACAACAATAACACTAAGAATAAGAAATACATAACCCTTATCTTTATTGACAAAATTGCGTTGAAATAAACAAAATAATAATTACGTCAAAGAGGCAAACACAAAAAAAAATAATAATATTTTGAATTCAATTAGATCATAATATTAGTTTTAAATAATTTTAGAAGTTTTAAGTTAGAAAACAATAAAAATTGTTATCAAAGATTTTATTGGTCATATGATAAAAGTATAAATTCGCAAAACATTAATATCGGACTATAAATTAACTAAATTCTCTAAATCATTTTCTTGTAGTGAAAATAATCCCATGTTATGTAAAAAGAATTGAAAGTGTTTATAAAAGGTCATTTAGTTAAAATAATAATCCAGTCAGCCAAAGGCGATTTTGTATGAGTTTTTTTTTTAAGTTTTTAGTTGTTATTAAGGAAATTTTCAGTGATTAAGGATTATGAGCACCTCGTTTTTAAATTTAAAAAAAAAAATCCAAGTATACCATGAAGATGGCAAATGAATGGCCTTAATTGTTAAATAGGTTTAAAAATTTGATCTGTCATCAATTATTTTTAGACAGGACTAAAAACAAAAATTCAATGTCAATGTTTCTTTCGAACATCCCATAATCATAAATGAGTTGGAAGCGTCCTCTATGACCTTAAATCAAATTTAAAATTTAATAAAAAATCGCTGACCTATACTTCATAAAACTTACTGATCTTTTATGACCAATTACTGACATTCAGATGAAATGAATATCTCACATATGAGTTGCTAAGATCCCAGAGCCATCTGTCATACTTATTTCAGCCTTAAAAAATCATTTCCGTAAAATATTTAGATACAACAACAACTCCGTGTATAGTAAATGCCGATAAACCTCTCCGCATACAAAAACAGAATAATAAGTATTATAACTGTTATATGTACATTGTACATAGCATAGTTTTGCCCACTTTTATTTAAAACGTACAAAAGTGAGTACAAAAAAGTACGTTTTATATTATGATGCCTAAATTTTTTTCAGTTTGAGAAGCAAGCATGGAAAAGATACATGCAAATAACCCAAATATAACACCATTTTCTAGAAAAAACCTGTAACGTTTAATAAAAATCGTTCAAACCGTTTTCGAGAAAATTTAAAAAACCAAAATGTGTGTATGGCAACTTGCCGTTCTAGATAATCTAAAACAAAAATTCGAATTTTCCCTGTAGGGAATTATTTAAAAATGCTCTGTACCAAATTTGAAGCAAACCGGTTTCACGCTTAGGCCACTTCACCCTATACAAATTTTTGAATTTTGATTGGGGAAAAAAATACGAATTGTGGGCTGCAAAATGAAATCTAAGACAGAAATTTCCAAAAAATTGTCAAACCGATATATACCTTCTTCATTCTTCAGTCTTGCCATCGAAGACAGATTTTTTTTTTTGACCTTGCGTCGACTTAAAACTTGCTTTTGTTCATATGAATGGGAGAGGGAGGAGAAAGATTAATTTCCTTTTGTCGGTGTGATAAATTCAAAAGATCCAATTAATCGTAAAATAGCAAATAAGACAAAATTGTTTTTACCTCAATAACAAAGATAAAACCATAACAAATTAAAAAATTGTTTTGTTTTTTTTGACAAGATACACAGTTTAAGATAAATGCCAATTTATAGGTAAGTTTCATAAAGATTCTTTGCAAATACGTTGCATATGTCATTATTATGTTTGACATTTAATTATTTTAGTCTCACTCGGTTTGTATACCAATGTGAATCAATCATAAACAAGAAGTATACACAGAAAATAAAGGTGTTAGAACAACATATTTCCATAAAGTATAGACGATTGTGCCTTCAAGTTCAATCTGAAGTCAAGGTCTTTGTGATTGGTTAGCACAAAAGACTATGCGGACATTGCACTGCAAATATTTTTCAAAAGTATTTTTAGTTCAAGGTTATATTGCTTTGCCTTAAAAAAAATAAAAATTAAATTTTCACAGAAAGAAAAATAGAGAAAATTGCTTAAAAAATTCGGGATAAACTTGAAGTGCTTTTCCACAGGATTTTTGTGTGAACACGCGACCATAACCGACGTGACTTATTGAACAATAGATTTGCGTTTTTTTTTTGTCTGATCCATTTGCACTGTCTTTTAAGTATTTTTAGTAAAATCCGCTCACTGCCAAGTCCACTTTTGATATATTTGTGTTTTCTGCTTAACAACCATTGAATGCTAAAATTTTGCAATTAGCTCTCTTTAACATAAAGCATGGTAATGGTTATGGTAAATGAAATCTCGAAATCCACCCAACACCAAGCCTACTTTCCTTGTGCATATGCAATGTTCATATATTTTTGAGTGTATCTGAAATTTTATAATTGAGCTCTCTTGAAGCTTAAGGCATGGCATTGTTTTTGCAAGTCCGGAGAAAACTGGTCGAAAAAAACAGCCGGCTAAGGAATTTACATTTTAAATGCAACCACAACTGACTGGTCTCTTACGGGCTTAGCTAAGACAGAAAATTCTCCGGGCTTAACTTAAGCACTGAGAAAAACTGTGTTACCGGCGTGAATTACATACTAATGTTTCGATAGTTTGTAATGAAAACTCCATTTTATTTCTGTAATTGCGTTGCTAGTCCCCGATATCGATTTTCTTAACCAAATCCCTCTGGGATTGCAAAAAAACAAGCCATAACTCATAATATTTTTACTACTTTTCTTACTTTTGAGTTTTCCTAACAACGTCACTGTAGAACGATGAAATTTTGTAATTGAACTCTCTAGAACCTCAGGAGTAACATGCATAACTTTTGCCACCCTCTGCCAAGTCAACGTCTATGCAAATAAAAAGGAAATACCTCTCGACAAATCTATATAGTCTTGGTTTCTAGAACCGATTTTTATGAAATTTTCAGAATATGTGGAAAGAACCTAAAGTTGATGTTTTAATAAAATCTAGCCAATGCTATTCTGACTTTTCTTACACATAATTGAGCTAACTCCTTGCTTAACATTCTTATACAAAGCACGAACTTAATCTTATGTGCGATCCGATCACACTGATATGCTCCTAAAGTCTGAAATAAACTACATAAGTTATGGGAGGCGATATTTTATGCACTTGCCAAAATTATAGCTAAGCTGAAGGTAGCACTGTGTTGCACATATATGTACTGTACATGCTTGGAAATTATATTATTTAAACTGAAAAATTGTTTTGGATCAACAAAATTTTAAATAAATTGATTAAAATACTTCTGGAAATGATTTGAACGCAACACGATGTATATCTCCTGTCTCCTGATTTCCTTAATAAATCCTCATTTATGAGAAAAAATTTTTAGAAATAGTTAGAACCGTTTTTAAAATAATCAAGTTGTATACAGGGTGTTCCATAAAGAATGGTCCAAACTGGTCATGGCATAGTTGTTTTTTTTTTGAAATTTGGGTATGGACAACTTACTAAATTTTGAGAGGTCATAACCTGGCCTAACACTAGATTTAGTTTGGACCATTCATTATGTATATAAAATGTTGTTAGCATATTTAAGATAAAAATTTGGAACGTCAATTTTAAGTATTTATTAAGTTAAAAATTGAATTTAAAAAAAAAAAAATCCACCCGTTTTTGAAATATTAAATTAGGTAGATACCTATTGTTTAAAAATGGTAAAATGTGTTTAGGAGATCGTACTAATTTTCACACAGAGAACAAAAGTTATCAAAATCGTAAAAGTCGTTTTTAAGCAAAATAAGGTTTTTCTTAACAGTTTTTAAACACTTGTATATGCGTTACTTTCGGCTATAAGAAAAAGTTTTCTTAAAAACCTTTTTGATAATATTAAAAAAATCGTTTTTGCCAAGTTTAATAAAAATCGACTAACTAGTTTTTGAAATATTGAGTAAAATGGTATTTTGGGCGGTGCCATTGTTAATAAATATTCTTCGGAGCCTTTTTTTTATTGAAAAGCGGATCATACTTATTCAAATAACCGATTTTGAGAAAAAAAAAGATTTTCCAAAAAATTTGACCAAAAAATTTTGAATGACAGGTCCTTAAAAAAATGAAAAAAATGTGTTGGGGGAATGTTCAAAAATTTCTTAGGCTGTAGCTGAATAGATAGGCAGAAAGACGGACATTTTTGTGAGACCAACTTTGTCCGTCTTATCTATTTTCATCGTAATGTCTAATTTGATCAAAATCTCTGTTTCGATATTTTTACTAATTAAATATGTAAAATTTCCAATTTTCAGTTATTTACATTTTTTTCATATATCCTTGCATTGCCAAGGCGGGTGAGGTAGTTGAGCTTTTCAATAATATTTTTCGAATCGAACAATGGTCTTGTCGAGATGGTATCTTGAATAAGACTTGAGTCAAACTCTTAAAATGGATTTTTTTTTTCTCAAAATCTTTGAAGCTATCAAAATCTTCCTCTTTAGAAATAGCCTAGGAAAATTAAACAAAAAAACGGAACAATATTCGAAAAAAAAACTGACAAAGCTAAATTTTATTCGAAAGTCCCCGTTTTTATTTTTTTAAATTTTTCTATTGTTTGTTAAGAAAAAACAAAAATTATAAAATTTAATCAGCTGTGTAATAATAAACAAATGACGATCGATTTCTTTCTTCGAATTCCTAAATGACGGAAATGCTTCCCTAAAACTTAACAGAGAAATTAATAAAGATAAAATTATTTGCAAGCCATTAAAGCTATATAGATTAATTTAAATCTAAATTTACTCGAAACAATTTAGGTGTTTTTTGACAATAAATCATGTGAGCATGAATTGAATTTCATTTAATAAGTTTTTAATTATTTTATTTAGTTTACTGCCTCCCGCCCAATAAAATAAAATAAAGGTGGTTTTTTCGATAACGGCAACGAAACAAAAGATCACCAACCCACCTCACCGAATACATATTTTTTTTGTGTTCATTCGATTTGAATTGTTTTTTTTTTCTCGAAGGTATAAAATAAAATTATAAAATGCCAAATTTATCAGTTGATCATTCGAAGGCATTGAGTTGTAATCTTTTCTCATACAACTCTTTGGTAAAAATTTAATATGTTCACAAAACCAATGTTTTTTGTCGTCGCCGTCGCTTTACTGCTGGCTTGTTCTTCACTATGTGTAAGTACGAATTTTATTTATCAATCTAAAGGATCAAAAATAACATATTTTGTTGTAATAGGTAGAGAGTGTTAAAGTGGGTGGCTCCGATATCATTCACATCGGCCGGCCTCTAGCAAGCTCCGCATCACGCAATGGTCTCACCAAGGCTTCAGGATGTTTTTCTGAATTTTTCGATAACCAGGTGGAGACCGTTAGAAAAATGGGAGAAGACTGGGAGGTGTGTGCAGATACTGAAACTAGGGCCAACGCAAACATGAAGGACAATTTGGAAAAAGTTACTTACGAAGTTGCCAAAGTGCCCAATAATTTTTGTGTACAAATGGATAATGACTGCCGGGATAAATTTGCCAGAGACGGAGATATTCTGGCAGCTTTCGATTGCTACATACAACTGGTAATTTAAACATTATAATTTACCTCACCGAAACATTATGTTTACAACATAGGTATTTTTTCTTTAATTTATTAGCCAATTCCTGCGAGAGGGAAACTCTTGGCAATGGGAGAGAAATGCAAATTAGAAATATTGAATGCTGAAAATGAGAGCCGTTCAATAATATCAACAAAAAAGAACTGCACGAATGAAGCTAACTTTGATTATTTGAAACGTTCTGACTATCTTTTTGGGAAAGTAGTTACAACATGCGATATTTCCTCATCGGACGGTTCGATCAATTTTCCGCCTACTCAATCAACTTGGCAACCTTCCATTGGATCAACAACTGCACAACCAGCTAAAGTATCTTCTACAACAAAAGTTGTTCCCCCTTCACCAACAACATCATGGGAAACCAAGCCAACAACTAAGAAAGGTCGGTTCCCATGGAGTTAGACTATACTAACAAAAGAGTAGCCATTTACATTATGTAAACTTTGAAGATTAAAGTAAATACCTACACAATAACTTTATACATATTTCCCGGTAAACTTAAATAAAAATATTTAAAATTATACAACATTAAAAAATCACTATCACTTTACCACGGGGGATAAATTTGGAATTGCTTTTTTTTATCTTAAATTCTTCTTTTCCTTAAAATAAAAAAGAAGTTGGAAGTTTATTTACAGAGCTCTGATACTGTCACAAATTAAGTGTGAACTAAAACTAGCAAAAACTTAAATTTTGTGCTGATTTTAAATACCTACTGCTGTTTAAAACAACATATTCAATTAAAAAGTGCAAATCTTTTACTTGACTAAAATCTTTTCATTCTAATTCAAAAGATCTTACGTTAACTTATGAAGTAAATTCGTTGAATTAACGAATAAACTCGTTGAATGTATGTATAAATTTAGTTTTGTAGGATTTAGTTTGACTCGTGATATAATTTCATTATTTTAACGAAAAGTCGTTGTTTAAAGAAATATATATTTCGTGGCGTCGGCTTTAAAGCTTTTGAGACGAGGCCGACGTTAAACGGTATTTTTTAGACTGAAATTTACCGAGAGTCTAAGTGGTCTATACGCTAAAAAGATTAAGGGCCTGTTTCACAATATCTGAGTAAAGTTCTGATTAGTTACTCGACAGATAAATATATTGGCATACATCCATAGGAAAACAAATCACAGTTGTTTTTTGACACACCTGAATATGGTCAAAATTCAAAAATAAATAAGTTGGGATTGTGGACATATGACCCTGTGTAAATATATGTGTGTTGAGTAAATATAATCAGAATTTTACTTAGACATTGTAAAACAGGCCCTTAAACTAAAAGCAAAAAAAAATTTCAACGGAAATATTAAGCAGTTCTTATGTTTTTCAATAAGAGCGCTACAAAAGTTTTTTTAAATAAAACAAAAACGGTTTTGGATATCAATGAAATTCTTTATTCCTGTGTAAATACGTTTGATGCCATTATGTATGGAACTCGATTTTTTTTGTATGGCCACCACAGGCACGCTTGCAGAAGTCCAGACGGTGAACCCAATTTTCGACGGTTTTCAAGCATAAATCGGCCGATACTGCTGCAATTTCACGTTCGATATTAGTACGAAGTTCATCAATCGTTGCTGGCTTGTTGGCACAGACCATAGACTTGACGTAGCCCCGCAGGAAATAGTCTAACGGCGTCAAATCGCAAGACCAAAGCGGCCAAGCGACTGGACCATTTCCTGAGATAACACGTTCTCCAAACTTGGTTTCCAATAAATTGATTGTGACATTCGCTGTGTGGCTTGTGGCACCGTCCTGTTGGAACCACATGTCCTCCAAGTCCATATCATCCAATTGGGTCCAAGAATATTCGGTTATCATTGAACGGTAGCGATCCCCATTCACAGTAATGTGCCGGTCTTGATCATCACGGAAGAAGTACGGCCCAATGACGCCGCCGGCCCATAAACCACACCAAACCGTAATTTTTTCGGGATGCAATGATGACTCATGGAGTACGTGTGGATTGCTGCCTGACCAATACCGCATATTTTGTTTATTGACGAAGCCATTCAGCCAGAAATGAGCCTCATCGCTGAAGATGATTTTTTTCGATTTTTAGCACTCTTAACATTGAGGCCACTGACTCCGAATTTCGGTAGTAAATTTTAATAATTTCGACTCTTTGTTGGCTCGTATATCATTCCATCATGAAATGGCAAACCATACTGAAGAGAAATGTCAAAACCAAAAGAGCGGCAAGAAATATAGCGTCGTTTGCTGTCCCTGTTGCTCTACTTTTGTAGCGTCCCTGTTGAAAAACCCTTTATTAGACATTTCTTCCTCAAATATCACAAAAAAAAAGCTTTTAACAGTATCTTCTTCTCCTGTCTCTTGGCTATAGCCTATGTAAGCCATGTAAGAAGTTGCAAAAATAATAGTAACATTAAATCAATATAAAGTAGACGAAATTTCATTTGAGACTAACGACTAACCCCAAGCACAGATAAGAAATTGAAGTAATAACTTAACTTAGCGTTTGTAGTCTTTATACAAACTGAAACGAAGATACGAAATCCCAAAGCTAAGAGAGTAAATTATTAAAATTGGAAAATATTATTGAGATACGTGCCTTTGAGCTCACGATTAGTTGAAGACAGAAAGTTGTTCATAATTATCAGCAGTTTGTTGGTAAAAATTACCACTTCCAATCCAATCGTTTATTCCGAAAAATACACATTTTTTCTTGTCATGTTTGGGAACTTAAAAATGCTTTTGAAGCACGCGAAAGTAATTGCATATTTTTAGGATACAAACAAGATTAAAGCTAAAATATTTCCATTCACATGACATGTACACTGTACAGGGTTGGCCAAATTAAATAAACTCACTAACTACGGATTGTTAAGTGGCTTTCGTTACAACCAATTCAGATTTGGGTGTCAGATCTTAAATCTTACTGGCAAAACGAACACAAAACGTGATTTTATTTTGTTGTCACTTTTCTTTGATGTGTGTGCAAGTGCGTGTGAAAATCTGTGTAAATCTTGCTAAAAATCGAGATCTGCAAAATCGACTTCAGATCGACAAAAATTCGATTTTTTTGGTCGAAAGGAAAAAATCAAAAAAAATCGTTTCTTTTGGTCGAAACGAAAACCATAATAATTGCATAAACTACAACCCTATATTTACTACAATTGATTTCGTCGACACTTGCGTAGTAAATACAGAAAAATAATATAATTTCATAAACGAAACACAAGATTTTAAAAATATAAAATACAAAGCACTATATTAATACGATTTCAAAAGAAAGAATTCCAGTAAAGTAACAACTTTGTCCTTCTTCATTATCATCAGAATGTTCACTTCGATTTGATGCAAATAAAATCTTAAATGAACAATAACTGAACATTTGAGCTCAGAATTCAAACTTCAAAGTGACATTTGACAGATCATTTGACATTTCAATATAAAACTGCTAAAATTTGATTCATTAACTACGTTAACTGCATTTACCTACGTAACAAATGTAGTTTTTTGATGTGTAAACATCTATGCTGGCGGTAGAGTAAAAAAAACGTGAACGTTCGTGTGCAACGTTACGTCGTGCAACATTACGGTGTGCAACGTTACGATCTCCATACTAGGATGGGTGCGTTCAGTGAAAAAAATCTTAAGATCCCCTTTAAGCAAAAACAAGTCCCTTTTGGATCCGCGCATGTTGATGTTTACACATATTAACCGTGAGTCCCTGCACTCACACAATTTATTTCCATATAGTGACAGTTAGGAACGTTTGCCTCTCCTTCCTTTCTTGCTTAAAGCTCTTTAAAGCTCTCACAGAGTTTCCTCTGTTTGTATATTAAATTACCTCAAATCATAGAGCAATGTTTTTATGATTATCATCATAATGATTATAAAAATATGGACAAATTGTTAAAAAAAAGTCAAAGGTAACTTAAAAAAAATTATTTTTAAATGCGATAGGTATTGTTAAATCTATTGAGGAGCACCAGATAGCAAAATTAAAACAAAATCGAAAAGTATATACTCGGTACAGTTTCGTACTTTGATCATTAGGTACAAGTAGGTACCTACAAAGGTTAATAAAAAAACGTTAAAGCCATTTTTGATAAAAATAAAATAAACAAAACAAACAAAATCGTTCTACTTGTTCTTGATGAGCTTAGACAGAAATTCGAATTTCCCCTCTAAAAAATCGTTTAAAAATCGTCTGTGCCAAAGCTAATGCAAATTAGCTTACTTGAGAAAGAGGCCCCAGTTTTCCATTGCCTTGGAGCCTCTTCATGGCCTAATCCGGCCCTGTCAATGTGCATGCCACTTGCCACAGTTCAGCAACGTTTTAGAAATTGTTTTCATTTTGAATATTAAAACTTAAATGAAAAACAATTCATTACCTTTTTAGCGATATTAAGAAAACACAGTAGACGGTCGATCTAGTGAATCTCGGTAGAGTGAACTATCCAATATAGTGAACACACAAAATTTTACACATTTTAAATAGTGAACAAAAAATCTAGATATAGTGAACACTCATTTTTTTGAGAACTTAACAAGAATATTCCAGCTTTAAATCGTGTACAGTTTTGTCGGCTGACATTTAAAAAACTTTACAGTAGTTCACTTATTCGTGTGTATTGTACATTCGATCACAAAAGTAGGTATACACTAGACCCAGTATATCACAAGTTAATATTGTATTCTAACTTTTAGGACATGTTCTAATTGCGAAAAGAAATTCATTCAAAGCTGAAGTTTGTTTTTACAGACACATTCAAAAAGAGAAATTATTTTTCTAAAATTTAATTCTTATTTAAAAAAAAAAAAATAATTTCTGCGTGGAGAACCTATGTATGTTTGTGTTTTGTTTTTGTTTTTTTTTTTTATGAATAATAAAGTCTATTTTGTTATTTTAAATGTTATGAAAAAAATGTTTTTGTTTCGCCTTATAAAAAAATTACACCGGGACAAAATATTCACAGAATCAAATAGTGAGTAATCTCAATACAGCAAACATGCTTGGTTTTATTTACTTCACTATATCGAGCGTCTACTGTATTTAGTTTAACAAATAATTTTTAACATTTTGCGAAGCAAAGCGAGCACGGGTCTGCTAGTACGTCAAAAAGTAGACTTTCGCTAAAAAAATTTCTTACTTGTATTTCACATCAGTGTTTACTCGGAAGTTTAAGTAAAACAAGTGTTTCCACATTTATTTTTTAAGACATTAATCAATATCACATATTTTTCTTCCTCGATAGCCAGAGTAAATTTCTTTATTTGTATTTTCTTGATTTCCTCCAACTATTCTTTCCACCTCGGATTTTGAAGAACTCCGCTTTTTAACAGCAGCTGCTGGTTCATTCGCATCAGTTGTTGTTGTTGACATAATACAATCTTGCAATTCGAGAAAGGTCAAATAGTTGTTTTCCACGTATCCTCGCTTTGATGCATTTCGACATTTTTCAACTCCATATTCTAGCTCTTTGATGTCCTATATTATTAAATCATTAAAAATGAAAATTATGTACTTGAGAAAGATATGAATACCTTTTCTTTTGATGTGTCATTTTTATCATAGGAAATTTGAATATTCTTCTGTAGATGATTCTCACTCTTTTCAATTTCCTTCGAACATTGCATGTAACACCTGGAGAATTCAAAAGCAACACCATTCAAAATCGGCGCAAAGAAACTGAAACAGTTATCCATTCTTGATGTTTCCCCAGATCCTAGAATGAAAAGAATCTTAGTTTTATGCAAATGTAAAATATTCTTTCAGTAAAATAAAGTGAAATTTACAAATTGAATAGCAATCCCCATTGTCAAGATAAGTCGCAATTTCGACATATTTTTCTTGATATTTATTGTGTGTGGTGTTAATAACAAAAAAGAAACGCCGCAGACAAACTGCCTGCCGCACACTGTAAGTATGTTCCGTCCTATGAATGCAGTTGAGTCTTCATTCCGAAGGGTAATTCCGCACCGAAGACGATATCAGATTTCAAAAAGTTATTATCTTCCATTATAACCTAGTAAAATACTTGAGTGTACGAGCATTTGTCGTCTCCTAATCAAATTAAAACTTGCAGATAAGAGAGTTGTTAGGCCAAAATAAATTGTACAAGTGCCTTGATATAATCAATGTTGTCACTTTTATGATTAAAATAAACAAAAGCAAACACACCTTCACCAAATCTAATACAATTTTCATTAAAAACACTCAAACTGATTGTCTTTACTTCATAAATTGTTTATGTGCAGTGCAACTTAGCCAACCTTAAACTTAGAGAATTTTCTAAACTGTAGTTATCACAGATTAGAGAAAATAAAAATTCCCTGAATGTTTTGGGAGAGGTTAAATTAAATATGGAATAGCAACGTTAACGATTTTATATACAAAAAATGCAACCTACTGATCAATTTTTAATTATTATATTTGAAGAAGACGTCACTTTTATTCTCACAGCGGAACTGAAATGAATTCAAAAATATTTTCCCAAAAAATGTAAATTTCAAGAAAGTTAACATAAATGGTGACTCATTTTTTTTTTTAATCGGTCAAACTAAGGGTCTAGGAAAGAAAGATAAAATCTTGTTTATAACCTAAATATACAAAGAATGATTAATATTACAATGAAATTTTTAAATTGTTCCCAAGTATTGGCTTCGCGTGAAAAAAAAAACAATCTTAATACACTAGACCCTGAAAAAATGGCGTTGACAAAAATGGTTACAATCTTTTTGTTTTGCATCGATGACCTTTGTTAGGGGAGGAATGATTGCCCACCCTAGAAAAATCGGCAGTATTAAACCTCAGTTCTGGTTAGCACTAACAACTATAACCACTAGATACCAAATGTGTTTTCTCTATTTAAAGACAGCAAAATCTGTATTGTGGCCACATGAGTATGTGTACAAAAATTAACACATAATCACAGAGTATACCTGCCTATCACTTTTGTCAATCTTCATTGTGCCGTATTCATATAGTCCTCTGATAGGTTCTTATTTTGTCTCTGCTAAGCTTAACTGAGTTTATGTTATTCATAAAGAATCTAAACCCACGTTTTAATGATACACTGGAGTTTAAAAATAAACACTACAGAACGCCTGTTTAAGTTGTTTTCAACTCTGGCAAATGTCCAAAAAAAATATGAATGAAAATAAAATTCACAATTTCTAATTGGTGTTCTAATAGACTCAGAGAGCTGTGGGCGTGACATTAGGTAATTTCCACCTCCTTAATCGATTGGCGGACTTTGTTTTTCGATCCGCTGTACCAAAAATATTGGCACATTTTGATACCTGTCAAACTAAAAGTGTTCCTCCTAAATCAATTGGTGCACTCTGTTTTTCGAGCCGCGCCGCCGGCACCGTACTAAAATTTTGGACAGTGCACATTTTCGGGTTTCCATTGGAGCTAGAAGGCTGATTGCCGTGACAGTAGGTTAAAACAAACCTTGATGTTTACACATATAAACCATGAGTCAAACAAACAATACAATGCAACAGCTGTTTTTAGTTTAGTTTTTTTTTTCAATTAAAAGGAAATTGTTGTATAATTGTAATAGACCTTAGACCTGTTTCTTATGAATCTGAGCTGCCAAATTCTCTATGAATAGCAGCTGTGTCTAACCTGGGTGTTAATTTTTAGGACTGCAGTTCAGTTAGACTCGAGTTTATAATTTGACTATGAAAATGCCCCATTGTTTTTGTACCTCCATATTGCAAACTGCCGTGGAAACTAAAATAAATCATAGGAACACAATATTATTTGAAGTTGGTTCGATTAGATCCCACTGTCTTCGAGCCTTATCTAACTCCTCGATTTTACGGCCCCTCATATACTTAAACCATATACCTGATCGTAGTGAAGTTCATATTTTTGAATTTCCCTCAAGTAAACAGAGCAAAGTGAGCTTAACAAAATTTTTTGATATTATCATTGGGCATTTTTTTTCAATTCAAGTTTACCAGAAATGCTTAAAACGTAAAAACAAAAAAAATAATATGCACGACCTGAACGCATGAACTTGCTCTTGTGGTTAACAACTACTGTGTGTAACCACGCATTGAAGATGCATGACGCTATTTTTAACAAAAAAAATATTAAAAGAGTCAAAAGTACTTAAAAATTATTTTTTGTTTAATTTTTTTTTTGTTTATAAAAACATTTTTTTTTTAATTTTTAAATGCATTATTGTTTAAACAATTGAGAAGCATCAGATTGCAAAATTATAAAAAAACATCGGTTGAACCATCAGAGGATATACCTATGTACTTGAATAACCCAAAAATAAGACCATTTTCTCAAAAAAAACGAGGAAAACTTGAATTTTTTGAGAAAAATCTGAAACGCGCTTTTTCTTACAATTGACTTGGTTATAAATTTACGAAATTTAATCAAAATCATTAAGTCGTTTTCGAAAAAAATTGCTAAGACTCGTTCTAGATGAGGTAAAACAAAAAATTCGAATTTTTCCTCTAGAGAATCAGATAAAAATGCTCTGTACCAAATTTCAAGCAAATCGGACCAACCGTTTAAGCTCAAGCTCAAATTACAGTGGAAGCAATATTTTGCTTTTGACTTTTTTAATATTTTCTCGTTAAATATAAATAATTACATATATATCATGCATCTTCAATGCCAGGGTTACGCACACATTATTTAACTACAAGAACAAGTTCGTGCGAACAAGTCGTACATATTTATATTAAAAGTGTACAAATTAAAAATTAGTAATTTAATCAAAAACTTGTGGCGGCTTATCAACTGTGTTTGCTGTCCCCGGCTACGAAAAATCTCAAACTACGCCAATGGTTGTTGGATAGACTTTTGTTGGTGGGTACCGCTAGTCCAACTCCTTTATTAAATATAAGTATCTTCCTTTTAAGTTACCTGCATGTTGAACCTTTCAAAACTATTTGATTACGTATTACCATGAATTCATTTGTTTAATTCCGATCTATATCTTTCATAAAAATCAAGTTCCAACATGAGACTCAGTCGTAAGGTATAATTTATTTCCCTCTTATTGTTCTGGTTTTGATAGCACAACAATCTTAATATATATAAACTTTTCAATGAGCCTTAATATAGCAATGTCAGCTCATCGATATATCGAAAAACAGATATTAACAATCAATAAAATGCGTATAAATTGAGTGCCACTTAAGATAGTATTCATGTTTTTACTGTAATATAACATTCCGATGCAACATTTCATAAAAAAATTGCGTTCGTATGTTATATTAGCATAACGATTTATTACCTGGGTCAATTGACGAAGACTGGCAGCCATTTTTGAAAATGTTGGCTAAATGTAAAATTTAAAAAATTGTCTCCCAAGCTACATTTCAACCTCAGAATGTCAAAAATGAATTTCAATCACAAAAAAAAACGGACGGCTATCGATTTTCTGACCCGACTTAATTTAAGACATCATGGCATAACTCTTACCCCACCTTACATATAAAGGGCCCACCATCTAACGTTTTTTTTTTTTTCAACTAGTGCTTATTTCGTGAATGGTAACACTAAGCTCATGTCTGATTTGACAGATAATTAGTTTTATCCTTCCGCTGAACGAATATGGTTGTGTATACGCTTTGCTAAGTGTGCCTGCGATCGACTTTAGAGAAGATGCCGATTTTGCCAAAAAAATCATCTTTTCAGATGAAGCTCATTTTGATCTTGGCGGGTAGTAAACAAGCAAAATTGTCGCCTTTGGGGCACAGAAAACCCGCACGCATACATTGAAAAGCCGATACACCCAAAACGAGTCACTGTTTGGTGCGGATTTTGGTCCAGAGGCATAATTGGGCCATTTTTCTTTGAAAATGAGCAAGGACTGGCCGTTTCAGTCAATGGCGATCGTTATCGGGCCATGTTGAACGAATTTTTGTTCACACAAATTGAAGAGGAGGATATTGGAAACATTTGGTTTCAACAGGACGGCCACACAGCCGAAGCTACATTCGATGTTTTGCGCCATTTTCAAAAAAAAAAAAGTTATTTGGCGGACCCTTTAGTTAAACCCGAGTTAACTCATCAAATTTGGTGAGTAAACTTAGGATTATCTGAATAGATGCTTTTGAATTGAAATTGTATCCATCACTACGTTTGTTTAGTCGTTCTGTAAGCATTCTCCATCGAAAAACTGCTTCCTCAGTTAAATGTGTGTGAATTTACTTCTAGAGTTTGCTAGCACTGGTTTAACTCGCCACTGAAAAACTGGGCCAGTGTTTTTCCTTTATTGCCCTTCATATAACCTTCTACGATATTTTGATAAAAATTGTAATTATGAGTGGTATATTATTGGTGGATGTTCTGAATGAATCACATCGGGCGAGTTCAGAGTGGCAGGATGACGTAGGCGGTGAAGCAGCATACCACACTTACACACGAAACAATGCGTATATTCCCTTCGTCGATAAATCTGCGAATACCGTTTTGCTCGCCTCCGATTGATTTGAAAGAATATTTTATAGGTGAGAGAACGTATCGAGAGTTTGGTAACGGCACCGAAAGTGTGAATACGTTTTGCTCCGCTTTGGAAGCTCTTCAATACAATTTACAAAAGTTGAATACCATATTTTAAATAATAAATACTCGTATAGGTGTCTATGCTATCGATAGTAATCTAGGTTTAAAATGTGTTTGTCTTTCCCATTTTAACTTTCTTAAAAACAATTAAAGGTCGAACGATATATTTATTTTTATTCCTTGAAAAAGTAAATTACTTTGCCTACATAAAATCCAACGATCAGAGATGTATCCACCTTGAAATTTTCTATTATAATGAAAGTGTACATTTTTGTGATTAAAGTGATTAAAGTAGTTAATTGTACCTACTCCACGCACAACTTTTCTCATTATGAAAATGTGTTGAGGGAACATTTTACAGTTGCCAGCAAAAATAAAGGTCTGCGTTTTGGAAATCTTAAATTAAATAGAAAAATTTGACAAAACCTTTCTTAAACAAAATGAATTATTTAAACAAAAAACTTCTGTTAGCTAAAAATAAGTTTTCAACTCAAATTTTGAAAATAATTTACTATACTTAACACCTATTGGATCGATTGTATGGTGTCCCGCTCTCACCAAGGAATATAACATCAACAAGCTTTACAAGATTCAAAGAACAGCTATGTAGTGTTGGAACCACAGGGGACTTGATATCTTGCCCAACGGATGCCTTAAGCGTTTTTCTGCATCTTTTGCGATAAGACTGAAAGAATTGAATTGCTGGTTTGACAAACCTTATGGTCACGGCAATATAGCAAGCTTGATTCCCAATGATATGTTTTCAACTCCTACCGACACCTGCACTCCTACTTTGAGCATCGGGAGGGTTTTTAACTTTAAAATTCCATCTAGAAAGGATTGGAATGATGACGTAGTGACAAGAGACTTTGACACAACTATCTACACTGACGGCTCAAAGATGGAGTGTGGTGTGGGTTCAGGAATCTTCTCCTAGTCCTTAAATATCTCCAAATCTTTTCGACTTCCTAACTATGCTAGCGTTTTTGAGGCAGAATCACTGGTTTTAAGGGAAGCATGCAAAATACTCAAACAAAACCCAAACCAAAATCGAAATACTGCAATTCTGACAGATATAGTCAGGCGGCTGTTAAAGCAATTGCTGCGGCCACATCATCCTCCAAATTGGTCCAGCAATGCCGGGATGAGCTCGCAAGTCTGAATATCAATCTTAGTGTCATACTCTTATCTGGGTACCAGGTCACTGTGGCATTGAGGGAAATGAGCGGGCGGACGAATTAGCAAGGCAAGGATCAGCCATTCATAGCTCACTTGCGGAAAGCGTTTTACATACCTCTCGGAGTTATGAAGGGCAATTTACTTTCAATTTTTCTCACAAAATCCAATCATAGGTGGATCAGTTTAAGCAAACTGCGTTATATCTAGAAAGATGTGGCCCAAATGATATAATGTGTAGACCAAGACAAGACATTGCCAGGGTCGTTGTAACATGCACCGGGCAATGGTCCATTGGAGAGCATGTGGCGAAACTGGGTATTTCTTACAACACTCACTATCGTAGCTGTGCGAACCAGCAGGAAAAGGAAACATTATATAGTTCACTTCCTCTGTAAATGCCCTGCCCGAGTCCGTCTTAGGATACAATCACTTGGAAAGGCTTTCTTTGACGACCTTGACGAACTTTCCGAACTGAAGATCAAAGACTTGATCTCTTTCTTAAACGTGACGAAATGGCTCTGAGACGATATTCGGCTTATTGCTATCTAACTCGGGGCTTTAGACTGTTGTTCCACAAACCATAGCTTTTAAACGAGTTTTGGTATCAAAACTGCGCTTTTTGCGCTTATTGGGTCAGCGAGCTAGTCGGATCGTTGGTCGCCATTTCTACCTACCTACTTAACACATATTGATAACGCCTTGACGGTGACACGCATCTTTTTTTTTAATAACATTGAAGGAAGTAATTATGAACTTTTCCGAAGCCATAAAGATACAAAATTCCTTGAAATTCAAGCTCTACAATCCCGCTTCAAAATCTAATAGTCAACTTTTAATACGCGTGTTTCTTCCAAGTGCGGAGACTACGGCCTCAATCATCAGCCCTTTTAGCTGTACGGGTCCAAGTGTGTTCCCACAGTAAGTTGCCAGGGGTCGCGGTCGTTTGGTTTGTGTCTGCGTCTGCTGCGTATTGTCTATTAGGAGTAAAATTTAAGACTCTTCTTGATCGTTGTCGTTATACACCCCAGTGAATATATTTTAAGCTTTTTGACCAAGTCGACATCGATGTAGCTTTAGTCTTCAGCATTACACAGACACACACTGAACCAAATATCACCCGCAGAATTGTCAATCAAATTTTCATGCGTCTCGTGACATAGCTTATGCTTGTGCTCCAAACAAAAGGACTGAGATGATCAAGGTCTCTCCTAACTACTTAAAAGCTTTTTTAGCCTCATGAAGAAGCAGCAATTGCAGTGGATGTGCATTTTGATGTTGTTGAAACTTCTTTTTTCAAAAATCTCAGTACATATTTTTAATTTTATTTTAGTATTTTTTTGGAATTTTAATTTTTCACAATTTAGCCCTTACTTTTGATGTAGACTGTTTATAGACCAAGGTCCTATGGTGGACATGGATGGTGTGACTTCTTACCTTTTGCATCCACATCAAGACAGTATCTTACGCAGAAGGAAAAATGCAAATATCTTTCGATCCCTAATGTCCTTTTAATGGCATGTAAAGGATGAGATAAGAGGCTCCAGTCAGCTAACCCTATGGGTATTTTTATATTATATATATATAAATTTTTTTTTTTTTTTTCATTTTTCTCTGTATCTATAGCTTTTTTGTGTATGCTCACTTTCTGTCCGCCTTAGATATGGAAACTTAATTGAAAGAACTCGCTTCTCATTGTGCAAAAGGGCATTAATGTCGTAACGGAACTGGAAAAAAAGTAATTAAGATATGCAAATGAGGAAATGGCTATTGTCATCGTCATAGTTTAAGCAAGCAAGCAAGCATCTAGCTATAGTTAAAGCTATGGGTTTTGTGGATAGGTATTATATTGTTCCACACTTGCGTGCATCCGCGACGGTGACTGCATCCTGGTGACTATAGTTTTCTATCGTTCTATCCTCTTTGCCGTGGGCAAACATAGGAATTATGAAAACACAGGGCTATTATTCTCAGGGAGATAATGCAGTGATTGTTGAAATATTATCTTTGTTTACTCACGAACCCAGAAGAGTATAGCGCAGTGCCGTTGGAGGTATACAAAATCGAACGGTTTGTGTTTTTTAATAGGACTGAACTCAAATACCTCAAACATGATATTTTAAATGTGCTAAAGGTTTTTGAGTCTGCTTTAATTTACTTTGTTGGTTTAAAACAGATAAAAAAAGATGAACAAAAAGGGAACTTTTCCATCAATACCTTATGCTATGATCTCATATATCTTTACTTAGCTGTTGGTACGAATACTTAAAGAAGTTTTGCAATAAGATATTCTTTACTTATCGTGCTATTAAAGACTTACAATTAATGACCAACTAGGTTTTGCTTTCTTGCAAAAGGTCTTATCTTGTGGACGTTGATGAGAAAATATTTAATTTTATTTACCTATAGAAAAATGATTGTCATGGTGAAGACCAACAGAAGTACGTTTTAGTAAAAGCTAACGCATATTATTATGCTTACACGATTCTCAAAGGAAAAATCCAACATTGAGGTAAAGTATATTTTGAACTTATTTAAGACCTTGAAGAATAGCGAGGCAACACAGGTATGGAGTGCTGTGGAACCCTTGACTTTAATTCACAAGCTAGTCGGTGACTTATGAATAATAATGTAATTCAAAAGCTAGTTAAAGACTTGTGAATTAAAAAAAAAAATTGTGTGAGTGCCGGGACTCACGGTTAATATGTGTAAACATCAACGTGCGCGGATCCAAAACGGGCTTGTTTTTACTTGAAGGGGATCTTAAGATTTTTTTTCACTGAACGCACTCACCCTAGTATGCAGATCTTAACGTTGCACACCGTAACGTTGCACGACGTAAGGTTGCACACGAACGTTCACGTTTTTTTTTCACTCTACCGCCAGCATAGATGTTTACACATCAAAAACTCTACACTCACGAGTCATAATTTTATTTCACATAGAAGAGTCCCATACGTGCGAGAATAAAAACCTGCAAATATAACTCAAAAGATGTCACTGAAGTTTAGGGTTGACTTTATAAAGTTGAGTTCTATTTCATTTAAAATATTGAGTGCTTGTCCCGGAATAGAAACTGCAAGGTGCACGCTTTTAGTTAGATATTTATTCTGTCCCACTCTGTTTGTGTTTATGTTATAATGGTGCGGAGCTTTGTGGATGGTAACTGTGGGCTGTGAGATTAAAGATGAATATCTACACTCTCTGACTATTTTTACTCATGAGTATATTGCATACGTGCAAGATTTGAATACTGCATATGTTACTAAAAAAAAACTACAAGTGCGTCAAGATGGCATCGACCGACGCGACGCCGCCGCCGCCGCGACGCACAGTGGTTCAGGTTGAAAGGAAAGGCGGTCATAAATCTATACAATCTGAACCAGCCAACCGATTTGAATTAAATTTTCAGACATGGTTAAGGATAGCATTAGGTATCATGAAATTTCCCCCCCACTGACACGCCCACTTAAAAAAAAGGTTTCCTTACTGTCAAAGTTGATATAAATGAGGGGTGTGTCCTTTGAAAATGTTGTAGATAACGTCATTTCATATTATTCTTCAGTACAAAATTTTTGCCACGCCCACTTTTCCAGTCGTTTTTCTTACAAAAAATTGATTTTTCGACCAATTTCTTAGAAAACGATACAAGTTGTTGTAAAAACATGCACAGAAAAATAATAATGCAAAATATTTAATACGCCTACTTTTGTGGGCGTTTTTGACAAAAATCTTATTTATTAAATCTTTTCCTAAAAAAATGAAAAATTAAACAACAGAATGTGTAGAAAATGCTTCTTTTTTTTAACAAGCATCCCTACAAAATTTTTTGCCACATCCACTTTTTGGGGGTGTATCTCGAAAAATCGTTGAAATAAAGGTATTTTTGAAGTGTTCTTTTTGTATAATTAAAAACTGTATAAATTATAAATAAATAAATAAATACCAAATTAATTTTAATAAAATAAAAAATAATCATTAATTTAAATTTTCGTTTTCTTCTGTTACTATAAGGTCCTTTACATCATAACTGATTGGCTTTGGTCCACCTCTGATTTAAATTTGACAGAAATATTTTCGTAAATGTTCTGCTATGCTTGCAACTATTGATTCACTTATATTTGGATACGTTAATTTTAATTGTTGTATGCAAAGATCTTCCTTGCGATTGCAGGACAACGCAATGTTGGATAATTCGGCGTTTGATATGGTAAAATTTTCCGTCTTCTTAGATTTTTTGTTTTTCTCCTGTCTGATTTTAATTCTTGTTTGTCTAAACATCTACCAATGCTTTTGTTTAAATACCATTTTGTAAAATTCAACTGACAAAAAAAATATCAGGTAAAAAATTTCGAGTTTTTATATCTACATTATTTATAAAACATAACGTCACGCTTCCTTACAATCCTTTTATACCTTTTATTTATTACAATCCTTTATTATAGGAAAATAATGTGTTGCAAAAGGTGTGGGGCACAGGTAGCTTATACATAATTATATAATTTATTTCAGCCCAGGAAGCAGGTAACTAATAAAACTGTGAAAAAAGATAATCCAGGGCGTTAAGGAAGTCATTCATTCCAATTTGTATGCCCCTCCCCCCCCCAAAAAATTAATTAAGAAAGTGGATTAAAAATGGTACTGTTGTAAAGATCTTCCTCTAAAAATACTAAATATATATTTTTCTTATGGTTAACGGAGAGGATTTGAAGTTATTTAAATAAAACAATAAAAAAACGTAATTCAAGGATTCGTTTAGTTTTTGGGGGTCTTGAGACATAAATTGGGTGCATTTGAAGGTTCGCAGGTATTAGCATCAAATTTTCTTTGTATTCAATACTTTACGGTTGCATGTATATTATGTATTATGTGCCGGACCGGGGAAGACCAGAGAACATTAACTTTTTCATAGTTGAATTTTGAATTTAACTTAAAAAAAAGGTACTAATTTTAAAAATTCGTAAAAAAATATTTACAACAATCTTAATTTGTTTTTTTTCCAAAATTTAATTTGTTTTTATATGCCCAATAGAGAAAAAATAACAAAAAAGTCAAAAGAATCATATAAATAAAAATAATCGTCTTTGAAGAATGCTCGTTTTTGCTTCATAATCACTGAAGTTTCGTTTATCAACTTTGGCGCTCAAAATTTTATACTTACAAACTGATTTCATAAAAAAAAATTCTGATCCTAATGCTTCAACTATTACTTAATCAAACTAATTACAATGTCAAAAATCTAAATATTTAAAAGGCGATAAAATTATTTTTGTCCGCTCCTGAACCACTGTGCGACGCCACGCCGGCCGCCGCCGCCACAAAGCGAAATTCAAAAATTAAATGATGCAGGAAAAAGGACATATTTAGGTGCTAATCAAGTGCTGCAATATCAGTTCAAGTGCTTTAGGATTTCATCTTAAAATTAGATGCAACCATTGCATGCAATTGTAAAATTTTTCAATTTTACGTTTTTTTAAGAAATTAAATCAGCGAATCAAGGTTACCATACAAGGTACTCTTGAAAAAGACAAATTTTATTTTTTACGTCAACTATTTTGTATTTCACAGACCATAATGTAATTTTGATGATGTCACTTTCATAAATATAGCGCCACTATACTAAATAAATTCGAAAATCTAATGAGGCAGGAATTATGACTTAATTTAGTGTTAAAATATGAATTTATTCACCACGATAACGCCCTGAAATTGAGTGCATTATTTGCATGCAATTTGTGGACTTTTTGGATTCTAGGTTTATAGGTATTTTGAATACTGTACAATTTCACTCTCCCTGCCATGGTCGCAAACAAAATTGTAGACTTTTTTTAATTCATCAAGTTCAGTTGCATCCAACTATTTAATATACATATCCTCAACTGTAAAGAGTAAATATCTCTCTAGTATGGAATTATAGATAATAAATATATTATTAAGCGGCTGGCACAGCAGCGCTGCAAACGCTGAAATGGAATACCAATGCATGAACCGACCGCACGTTGCTTGAAAGAGCGGTACGGTACCATTGGCCACCGCAAATTGATAGGCGGACATTACACCACCGCCGATTGAGTGCTGGATCTTTAAGTGTTGCCATTTATTGTGCAATATTTGAGTGCCACCGATTTAAGTGTCAGATTTTTCGTGTCTGGATATTTTGTTTTCGTGTTGGAAAAGTTGTGTAGATTTTATTGGAATTCACAATAAGAATTCATTTATATTGTTTTCAAAACCAATCGTATTCTTTTTCAGCTTATTTAATCATTTGCATTTTATTTAGGAAATTTTGCAGAACAGCGACTTTTGCGAAATAAAATACGAAAATAAATAAATAAATGATGCAAATTAATAGAAAATCATTTTTAACACCATTTTTACTGGCGGGAGGCAATTTTTCATGTTTTATTGTGAATAGTAGCAAATCGAAATTTGAGTCAAAAATTGAAACATACAGAATTCTCTTGTTAAGCTAGATTTCACTTTACATTGCAATGAATAAAATGTTCTAAAATGTTGCACCATGCAAAAGTTTTCAAAAAAACATGGCTATAACTGGCAAATCTGTATTCTATTGTGACTAACCACATTTTTATTCCAAAAGAAACAATGGGCATATGAATAATTAGCACTTCATTGTTCAATACCTGTATGTAGGCAGTGGAAAAAAGTCTAGTGTTGAAAGATCGACAACGAACTACCCAGTGGCGAAACCGCTGTAAGGAGAGTTCCAAGCACTAAAAGGCTGGTGGTGAAAATCTGGCGTTCAAGTGTCCAAGGGTGAAAGTTCGGCACTGAATAGTCCTGCTTCGTTGAAAGAGTGTTATACTGATGTTGCTCTAATTCTTAAGGGGGCGTTGCATAGTTTGCGTTGACGTATACATCTGACAGCTCATAATTAAATACTCATATGTTTTTATGTGAAAGGACCCATAGACAACGCATCTGACGGAAGCAATGGAAGTTTTATCATTTCTTTCCGGCAGATCCGTTCAACATCAGTTTTCAATGGTAATTTGAACTTTTGTGTTTAGGTATGTAATTTTTTTTTTGTATGTTTTGTGTTGCTGTTGGCAAAAAATTTATTCATGGCAAATATAAAATAAAATAAAAAGGTCTGTAGATATTGACATTTGTTTGTGAATTTTTATTTATGAAAATAATTCCAATCCGTCGGAACAATGGATTTTCATTGGGTCACTCTTATCCGTCTCATCTGTCCACGTCAACGTATCCATTGCCGCAATGCATTTGAAGAATGTATTCTTTGGGGCTTTTCCTCATTTTGATCTGCATAAACGCAACATTTAAATGTTTAATCTGTTTTCTGCACATCATATCGAATCAGCAATGCCAACTGAGGCTTATGAAATCATTCATTTCAACCATGATTGTTTCAATACCTATACATACATTTATATTAAATATTTGAATAACCAAATTGCCATTGATTACTATCGATATATACTGTTAACAATATTGTGAATGTCAAATTAATTAATTAATACCCAAAGGATTGCTCATTGCTGTCAGTATATACTATATATTAACAATTCGAGGGGATCTACAGAATTATTTCCCTGAAGCTATTTAATCTTTGTTTATGGCCTATACACCAAAACAGAAAGGAATGGACAAGCAGGAACGTAGTGTGGTAAGGGGATGGAGTATCTCTAAAAATAATTTCATAATTTAGGTCATAGAGGACTTACATATATTATATATCTTGAGAACCGGCCGGTACCTTCTCCTCATGCCTGAAACACTCTACACTAATCAAGTGATTTTGCATCGAGTCCTGAATCCAGTCACAGCTCATGTGGAACATTATGTTTTAGTTCCCGTGTCAGGCAACCATTTTTCTCTAATTAACAGAATTACTTAGGCTAAGTATATCCCATATGGTAGTTGGCAGCTTAAACAATAAACATTTCAATATACTAAATTATTTTCTATTTTCTTTTAGAAAAACAGTTTCAGTAGATATCAACTTGGTATGGCTGTGCTGTGAGAGGAAATTTTGATTAAAACGACATTTTGTACAACATAGTTATTTCGAATTTTTCCCCAGGACGAACAACTTTTCGTAGGATCAGTATACAATGCCTATTTATTCATCAAACTTCAATTTTAAAATTTGCTCGGTATATATTTAGTAGCTTCGAAAATGTCATTTAGACTACGGCCCTGCCACCACACTACACTCAATTCAACTTTCCTCAACAATTAGATTAGATAAACTGATTATGGAAAAGGAAATAAAACTTTACTACTTCCCCCCAGTGTTTCATCATTAAGTTTTTATTGTTTATTTTTTTTTTTCCTTTTTTATTGTTTTCCGAGAAGAATTGTACATTATTACAAGAAAATGGTCGGTTTGTGGATATACCTATATAGAGTTGTTATCATTCACACAGTGGGGCAATAAAATTTATAATTCAATTATATTTGGATGGGATTAATTTGTAGAATTTCACAAGGTTTAAGTTGGGTTACAGGAAAACGAATAGTATATAAAACGTGTGCACTATGCATGTATATTTTTGATATACCATCAACAAGGCCCCTTTTCACTTTTTCTTTTCCCTTTTTTTTTGATCGTCGAATGTTGATTTATTTTTCTAATAAAAATAATATTTTTTGTTTGAATATATGGCTGTCCCCGAGTTCGTAAAAGTAAACCATGCTGAATCACTAATACTATTTATGTATATTTTGGGAAATTTGTATTTCATTGCTGAGAGCGCAAGCATCAATAATTCTAAAACATATGTAAAACAAAAATTTGAAACGGATAGTATTAGACTGTTAGAGAGGAATAGGAATTGGATGGCAGTGTTGCGGAACTTTTAAGAACTTGATCCATATTTTACGACCTTTATACGTTCTCTCCAGTGTAAGAAGTGTAGATACCCTCATTTTTTTTTTTAGTCACGCAATGCACGTGCCTACATTCAGACTTTGTACGCCGAAGATATAGGTTATGTGCTCACTGTATGAAGATAATGTAATAAAAACCGGAACCGCAGATTGTGTGAACTAAGAAATTTTATCAGTATAAATTAATATTTTATTTATCTAAAAAATAGTAAAAAAAAAAACACTATTTTAGTTAACATAATATACCCCATCTCATTGCTAGTTCGAGGAAAACAGTGGTGATTAGAAATTAACGAACAAAATTTAAAAATTGTGTTTATATAATGGGAAAATATTATGTTTACTATATTTAAATTTATAAAAATTACTAAACCATGTGATACGAAGCTTGAAGAAATTTCAGTTGTTAGTCGAAGTACATACATACGTACGCACACCGAAACCGAATTCCGCTACCCATTTTCCTATTCTCTTTTATCCATCGTCATAATGTCATATTTGTGCTAAAATGGTCGTCGAATGTCGATATAATATCAACAAGAATTCTCAAACGCAATACAGTATTAAAATCTCATCATCAGACCTTCCATAAGTTAAAAAAAAAAAGAAGAAAACTACAAAATCACATTGTTTCCATTTTTTTGTTTTTTTGTTTATTCCATTAGATTTGACTTTTTTGTTTATTTGAAAAAATTGCTCAACTGCACGAAAAACCTCACCGCTACCGCCATGCCACCCGTCGTTGATTTTTCATACTCATTCAAGAAAAAAATTGATAAAATTGAAAATGTTTCATAACACGAACAAATTCACCAAGAAAAAAAAAATATGTACCTACTCTTGAAACAAAATTATAAACCTCACAAGCTAAATTTTTATTTTTCTTCAAAAGCAATTATATTTTTTGTTGGTGTTTTTGTAATCTATTTAAAAGTTTCAATTCAGCAAGAAGTCTTGCAGGGTAGTGTGACCAGGGATAACAAGTTACTTCAAATGAAGTAGATTTTTTACATGTTCTTAACATTAGGTATATTAAGTCACACACTTAAGGTAGAACTAGAATAGGCGGAAGATGTCGGAAGCTTTATGTCAAAACGCACCGAAAAGTAGATTTCCAAAACGTCAATTTCACAAGTCACCCATAATGCACTTAAGTGGTTGAAAGTGAGAGAACAAATTAAATAATTGTTTGTTCAATGTCAATTTTTAGAGCACAGAGTGATAGGCTTTTAATTTAATTTACTTTGCGCAACGACTAAAATTCCATGTGATATACATAAATTAATTAAAAGAAAACTTAAGATTTTACTTCTACTTTACTGCTATGCGCAAATCCAAGCGATGGCGATGGCGGTCACAAGAACGTTTATCGGGCCATAAAGATGTAATAAAAAATCACATCAATGCGATATGCCGATACATTGTGACAAGGGCTATATTAGTCAAAAAAGGATAAACAAACGTTAAACATTGAAGTTTTAGACACAAGAAACCGAATCTTGATTTTCATCACTTTGCATATCTTAATTTCGTTACTTACGTATTTCAGAAGGAGAAGCCGGTTCAACTTCAATCCAAATATCGTGTAATATGGCTAGCAAATGTTGCTTGCTAAAAGCAATCCATATAGCGCGTAGATGTGTCCCATTCCATTGATTCACATGTGCGGCATCCACATTGTTATCGCGATCGCCAGTTCGCCACCGCAATCGCGTCGGTTTGCGCTTAGCTTTATGAAGATAAAAAAAGCTATTTAACATTTTTTAAATACTTTAAAACCTGGGAAAAATATGAATATGATTCCAATTAGAAGCTTAGAACTTGAATTCTAATATTCCAATATTCAAGGCAAAGGGCAGATAACAATTTTGGGGTAAAATGATTCAGTGGTTTTATGTTTCATCCTGTTTTTAATATAAACTATCTCATTTCTTTTTTACTCTGTCTCAATTAAATAGCTAGTTTGATCCCCATATTATTCACTTGCTTAATCCGGATTAAAAATTAAATCCAGATTAAAATTTATTTAAATCCAAACAATTCATCCAATTTCATATTATTCACTCGTTAAATCCACATTTAAATTCAATTTTTTAAAATCAATGGAATTTAAACTGCTGTATAGGAGACTATAGTTTAAGTTCATTCACCCAGATTATTAAAGACAAGGATTAAAAAATAGACATAGTTTTAATCAAACTAGTTAGAGTCAGTTTTACAAATGTGGTTCAGTAGTAGTTTAAGGTTTTAAGCCATGAGTTCAACCATGGCTCACTGTTCATAAAATAACCAATTAAACATCCCCTTAATCTCACTTAATCTGCCGAAATTTTAAAGCTTAAATCTTAAACTGGAGCTGAACCACGTTTGTAAAACTGGCCTATAACAACCTAAGCCAAGGTTAAAAGGCGTTTAATTCAAAGATGAATTTGTGTAACATAATTTGTATGGGATCGCATGGGATTTTATAAATTCAATTTTTTTTAGGTGGGTGCAATATGATTGGGGTGTATTTAGATACTTTAATGCTTCGTTATAAAGAGTGTTTTTTTTTAGACATGTTGTTTTTTAAGAAGAAATAAAACGCATATAATTTAATGTTATGGCCAAGAATTTAGCTTTATTTTAAAGATAAAGGTTGGCCATTATGTTTTCAAAAGGATTTTGGGCAAGTGGCCGCCGCGGCTGGCTCGAATAAATTCCAGCCCAGAGGCCCAATTTTTTACAGCTCCAATTGTTGCGCGCGATGTCGGATGGACTCATTCGGGTCTTCTTCGATACTCTTCAGCAGCAATAGCGTCTTCGGTGTGGACTGTAAGGCGTCTCTAGGGATGCGCATTATCCCCTAGAGTAAACGTGGTGCGAAATCGATCCATGGTTGCTCGAATTTATGCGATTTTGTGATTATGTCGACCGAATATTGGACGCAGCGTGCGATGCGTCACGTAAACAGAACCATTATTTTGGTAATAAATTTGCACGATTTTCAAACGTTATTCATTAATTATGAAATGGCAAACCAAACTGAGCATAAAACAAGTGTCAGCTGTCAAAAAGACCAACTCCGAATAATGTATTGCCAGATTGAAAACCACACGTCCAAAAAAAACACCCTTTACATTATTAAATCATTACTTTTTATAAAAACAAAGAACAATATTTTCAATGGTTTAGTTTAAGGTGATGCTAACTTATAACTTATAACTTATACTACCTGTACCTAACCATTGATATTTAAACTTTCCTTTTTAACATTACATACATTTTCATTTTCATCCCTGGTATACATCCTTCCGTCGGTCGGCGTCGTCCATCGATACCGTCATATTCCTACGACATGAATTTCAAAAATCAGTCGATTGATTTTGTAATAGTTCGCTGGGGCAACATAAATTCGCTAAGAAATTATTTCAAGAACAAAAAAAAATAAAAAAAAAACCTGGAATAATCATTGGGGGGGGAGGAAGAAAATAGAATCAGAACAAAAAAAAACTGTAAAAATAAACTGCGTTCGTTCACAACTTAATCGAGGTCGAGCCATCTTTCCAAATCCGTTTTGGCTCTCACAGCACAGCAAAAAAAAAAAGAGCGCTTGAAAAAAAAATTAATCAGATCAATATATACCAACCTATGTACCCATCACCGTTGGAAAGGATGATGATACCTACTCCTTAACGGTTTTCTTTCTTCTTCGTTCTCCTTCTTGGCTTTCAATCTTAATTAAATCTATGTAAATCTGAGAGCAGAGCTTTTGAGCTTGCCTGCACCCGTTTTGGGATACAAAACAAAAAAAAAAAAAACGACACAATCAGGTGAAGGGATAATGTGCTGTGCGTGCAATGCTGGCCAAGGTCCTGATTATAATCCTGTTCAATTTACGTGTTATAAATATCATAATGGGTGATTTTTTAAGAGGTTTAGAACTTTTTAAAAAAAAAAAAACACAAAAAATTCGAAAAAATGAATAAAATATTTATTTGAATCGATAGTTTGAACCTTGCAATTTAATGTTTAAAGATAATTTCATGCAAATGTTGACCGCGGCTGCGTCTCACTTAGCCCATCCGCTGAGTCCAATTTTGGCATACTCTTTCACACATATCGGCCGGTATCTCACGAATGAATGCATAGATGTTGGCTTCCAGTACGTCAATCGAAGCGGGCTTGTCCCTATAGACATTAGCCTTGACATACCCCCACAAAAAATAATCTAATGGTGTCAAATCGCACGATCTAGGCGGCCAATTGACCGGCCCGAAACGTGAAATTAACTGTTCACCAAACTCGCCTCGCAATTGCGCCATTGTTTCGCGTGCTGTGTGGCATGTGGCACCGTCTTGTTGAAACCACATATCATGCAAGTCAAGAACTTCCATTTCGGGCAAAAAAAAGTTTGTTATCATCGCTCGGTAGCGTTCACCATTGACAGTAACGCTGCGATTCGCATCATCTTTGAAGAAATAGGCACAATAATGCCGCCGGCCCATAAACCGCACCAAACAGTGGCTTTTTCGGGATGCATTGGTAGCTGTTGCAATGCTTCTGGCTGATCTTCACTCCAAATGCGGCAATTTTGCTTATTTACGTACCCATTCAACCAAAAATGAGCCTCATCGCTGAACACAAGCAGCGCGCGATGAACATTTCGAACCGAGCACGAATTTTAATAGTAAAATTCAATAATTTGCAAGCGTTGTTCATTTGTAAGACGATCCATGGTTAAATTGCAAACCAAACTGAAGCTGTTTGACAGTGACACAAGGTACTAAACACACGTCAGCTGTCAAAACCAGTGTTGCCAAAACCAAACCAGCTAAAAAATCACCCTTTACAAAAGTTATCTGAACCATTGTTGCGTCCGCATGTATTGGTATTATAAGCATATCACTATCGAAATCAGATCAGGATCAGGATCAGGATTGGTATATTTACGTAAAGAAATTGGCTGGCGGCTGAGTTGAGTGGAAAATTTAATTAGGATTGACAGGTTTTTGACGTTTCTTTCTCGTCTTGAAATTTTGATGATTTTGCGTAAGAGGCTATCGACGAAAGATGTCTTCGTGTTCGTGGCCACTTAATACGTCTTTGTATTAAATGCTAAGCAAAAACGGTCACCATGGTAGAAGCATGCGAAACACAGTTATTTTTAAACCTCATCAATCAAAGATATGACAGGTGGTGATGCATGCCAGACACAATATTGTACCTATAGAACGTTCTTGAGCATATATGTACCTTTCCTCTACCTACTTGTTATGTGGGCTTTTCAAAATTTGGTATGAGCCTTTATAACTCTGGCAGACGAATTTGATTTTTCATGATATTTATTTATGATAATATGTTTACATGATGCGCAGACATACTGAGCTCTAATTTGAGTGCAAGTTAATGCCATTCCATCCCAAACTTATTGAACAATCAACATCCATATGTCTAGAGAAGTATAATAGGAATGTAGGAAGGTATGATGGGTAACAAGAAAATAGGTAATCCATTCTAAATCAAGAGATACACCTATATACCTACATGTCTCACTCTCGGTATACCTACGTATATTAATATGCCAGCTTGAGCTTGAGTCATTTTTTCAGCAAAACGTGAGTCGTCGGTTGTAAATTTAAGGCCTGGATGGGAACACACATACTATTTTCTTTCGTTGCGATTAAAGAAGGTAATTACAACACAGTACTTAATATTTCTTGGTAACAAGTGCCTTTGATTGTATTTAAACCCATAGGTTCTGTCTTATCTGTGGCTGGTATGTTTCAAAACTGTTCGTTTGCTTTCCAAAACTGCCATTTTCTACCAATTTTAGTCCAAAGTTTGGTCTAAATTCTTATAACTGGACTAAAATTGTTAGAAATTTGCAGTTTTGGGATGTTAACAAAAATCCCTTTTTTTCCAGTGTTGCGGGCGTGAAACTGAATATCTTTATTTTTATAATAATTTACAGATAAACTTGAGTAAGTCATCTTCATTTTGGTATTACATAAACACTAAAAGTATGTTCGATTGCTTTCCAAAACTGACAACTGCTACCAATTTAAATCCAATTTAATTATTTTACAAGATTTTTGACAGAACTTTGGACTACAATTGATAGAAATTGGAAAGTACCTTAACGAATAAAGAATTTATGTTACACTTTTTCGATTCCAGTTTAATAAATATTTAAGTTTGAAATTGTTACGGGCAGTGCTAGGGGATAGTGGGAAAAATCCCTTTTCTTGTTAATTTTGACCTCAAAACAAATTACCGCAAAACAAATTCTAACCGATGATGATGATTTACAAAAACATTTCAAAAAGCAAAACAAGGAAAAAAAAAATGTCAGAATGATTTCTTTAAAAATTGCATAAGAACACCTTGGACATAAGATCCAAGATAAATTAAAAAAAAATCCTATCAAAGACCCTTCATTTAGCGCCGTTTGTTGTTTATGTTCAACTTTAACGCTTATATTCATTTTTGTCCATAATGTATACTGTCACATAAGCTGTTATGGTGAACTTAAGTATTAAGGTAAGTTTCGTTTCAGCAAATGGGTTTTGGGTAGGCCCTGGGCAAAAATTTCCAGCTTAATGAATAAGAATTTCAATCTTGTTGGATATAGTTCACATTGGATTTTTGATGAAAAATTCTAGTAAGTTAAACTGAACTTAATAAAAATTGCGTATTGACAAGGCAAGGGACGAAACGCCAATTTTAATGGACTAAAGGCCGTTAAAAGCTTTTTTGAAAATATTTATATTTTTTTGTGGGAAATTAAAAGGGAAAAACAAAAAGTGTGTTGAACAAAAAGGGAATTTTTGGACAGGTTGAAGGGATTTCTCATAAAAAGGTCCCCGCAACAATAGTAATGGGTGTAAAAGGTGTATGTTACGAGTGTGAGCATAAATAACTATTATAATGTATTGATTTTTTCTCGAGGCTGAGGTAAGCTCCAGTCTATTCCCGAAGAAATCAAGTAAAACTTGGATTAAGAAAGTAGAACTCCAACCATTTGCCAGTTTTATTATTCAGTATTTATTTCATTTAAAGATAGATTTTACAATTTTACAATTCTTTCAAAACTTAAACTTAATAACACGGTATTTTGTATATCTCAAAGCTTTGGTAGAGAGTTACAGGAGTAGACGCGGCCCATGAACACGATATTCACTTAGAAGAAGTGTATAAGTGGCTAAACGGTAGGAATCTATTATTATTAATTATTGTACTATTCATACTTAGAATGTTAGTTTATTAAACTAAACTTGACCATAACAACAACTTAAAGGTGCTACCAGCTACCATCAATTATTGTTTACAAATTAATTTAGGTAGGAATCTGATTCCAACACAAGGCTATTCCAAAAGAAAATTACTTTTGCCCAAGATCTGACTCGGAAGGAGCAAGCAGGAAGAACAACTGAGACCACAGATTAGCCACATGAAGATGAGAATCCCCGGCAGCCATTTTAATTTGCCTACAAGCTTGAACTGGCAGTTATCAGATGAAAAATAAGAATGTGTGTATAAAAATCTCAAACATAGACAAAAGGGATCTTCACACACCTGGTTAAATTGTTGTTGCAATTCCCATCTATTCATCGACGAGGGAAAAAATTACAAATAGATACAACAATGTAAACAAATGGGTTTTGGAGGGTGAAACGTACGAAACATTTCCATCTTCATATGGCTAATCTGTGGTTGTGGCGGTCTTTGTTGTATCTATAAGATTTCGGTAGGTGGCGGCGAAAGTGTAACACTTCGTTTCACTAATGGAAAATAAAATTACTATCATAGAAGTATAATTATTTTTCACACTATGTGGAAATTACTTCCTTTTGTAATGCAAAGTTTTTCGAGCATAAACCTAATGAAGTAATTTCTATAATTTACCATGGAGAAAATTTACATACATAGACGCACATATCCACGAACGGTGGGGAGAAACCCATCAATCATCGTATTGTTTGTTAGTTGTTTCTTACACGAAAGCAATACTTGACATAGAGCAAGCAAAAACGACACCGATTTGCCCGTTTGCATTAAAATTATTGAACGTTGATTTTTAAAGTAAAATTCCACAGTTTTGGTTCGTTGTTCATTGGTTAGTCTTTCCATTTTGAACTCTCCAAATCTCCTGTACACAAATGAAAATCTGGAGAAAAAAGAAATAAATTACTTGAATTTTCGTGCCAACCGGTACAATAAATTATAAAGGTACAATATTTCTGAGTTTCCGACCTAAATCATAGCATAGGAAAAGAAGACATAATAGCGCCGAAACATGAATAGCTTCGACAAAATTGCATTGAATTTTGAGTTGATACTTAGGTACAAACATGTATGTATATCTGGAGCACTTTACCATTGTCCACAACTAACTGACATAGTTCGTTTGGCTTCTTTGTATTTGAACGGTGAATTATTTTGCCTCAATTATTATCCAACTGGAAGCAACTTTATGTAGATATATTTACTAAAGTTTCCTTCTGATGTACTACCTCCTCTGCCTCTGAAATATAAAAAAATTGAAATAAAACAACACTTTGTATTCAAATGGAACTCTACAGCACTAGCATCACTCTAGAAAGTAACGAGTTCTATACTCCGCCATGTTTACACAAAAAACAGCATTCCCCAACTTAACTATTGAGCTCATCTCAGTAAAAAAAAAATTTAGGCTTGATTTTTTTTAGAAAACGGGAACGTGTTCGGGGTTCTTGAGATGCATCCTTCAAAGGTTGCTCGTTGCTGATGACAACAAATTGAAAGCACCAGCACCACCATACCACATTAGGCTGGTTTTCTGCCTCCTCCGCCTCCGTCTCTAGAACAACTTAAAAACTAACTGTTTAAGGCTCACATTTTTGTCGCACTGTTGGTTGTTGGAACATCCATTGAATTGAAATGGAGTTCTTTTTATTGCTTAACAAAGAACAGTTCATCCTGTTTGGGATGAGACTATATCACTTCACCATTACGATGATGTGGGTCGTTGATTGTGTCTGTTAAAGTGGTGCAGTGTTATTTTTTGTTTTGTATCCTCAAAACCATTTGTTGTGATAAGATATGCCATCATCAACATCACAGAATGTTGCTGTGTACACTAATTCTTGCAGAGACATCAATGGAAATGGAAATAGAAATAGAAATGGAAACGGAAACTACTTTCCATTCCAATTCGGATAAACATTAGGATAAAGAAATCACCGCTTTGGCTTGTTGTTCCAGTTAACTCTTTGTTAGTGACCGTCCCGGCCCGTCCCGGTCCGTGCCGTGCCATCTCTGCAGCAAGGGATAATTTCCCAGCTCACTTACCAACACAATCTATTTGTGTCACGATTTATTTGAATGGGATTTTGTTGAGTCCATCCTAGAAAAACCTAACCTACCCGTTATACACTTCTTTGTTACAGTAAATCCGTGTGATGATGGTGCAAACTTTTTCTGGAATAAAAAATAAATGACATACCAGCAAACAAAAAACAGAAAACTAAGTGCTGCTTCAAAGGTTGGACGGCTTACCCTATTTCATAAATGTGTTATGAAAAAGGCCTTCCCCCAATGTATTGTCGACTGACTTAATGTCAAATTCCAAGGGAGGGAGTTTGTGTGTGTCAACTTTTTATACGTTTTCATGGCTATAAGCTTCAGAAATGATATTTTTAATAAAAAGTGTACTGAAGCATTAAAGTTAAAAATTCAGAAGATAGAGGAATGGGAAATATGTGAAAGGTCTCACTAAAGCTGTTATTGGAGTTTCAAACTTCAAAGCTTATCTTAAATTCAATTAAAATACCAGTGAGAAAGTTTCCGTATAGGTATGCTCAGTTAAGCCTTCTAAATAAATATAATTGATATAGAAATAGAAATGTCCTGTTACAAGAATACAAAAGTATCTAAAGGGTGTTTTTTTTAGACAGGTGGTTTTCAAGACGAAATAAAACGCATATAATTTATTGTTATGGCCAAGAATTTAGGTTTATTATAAAGATAAGGGTTTGCAATTATGTTTTAAAAATGAATTCGGGTAAGTGGCCACCGCGGCTGGCTTGAATAAATTCCAGCCGAGAGGCCCCATTTTCGACAGCTCCAATTGTTGCGCGCGATGGCGGATGGACTCATTCGGGTTCTCTGTGCTCACTGTACGGCGCCTTCGTTTCTGAAGATGAGCATTATCCACTAGAGTAAACGTGGTGCGAAACCGTTCCATGGTTGATCGAATTACCGACTCTGCTGGGCGATTATGTCGACCGAATATTGGACGTAGCGCGCGAACCGAACCATTATTTTGGTAATAAATTTGCACGAATTACAAACGTTGTTCAGGAGTTAGTCTACTAATTATGAAAAGTAGGCTGCAGAGATCACAACGAGTTAAATGGACGACTGGATCTCGTGTATTTTCTCTTATGGCGGTAGGGAAGAGGACTTCGTGTAAAAAAAATAAACAAAACTAATACTACGCCAGCTCTGATATACAATCTAGTTTGTAATGAAATGCTAGAAAGTTTTAAAAAAGGGGCTAGTAAGGGTGGCTTTCGACATTGTTTATGTCTAGGACCTCGCCAGTTTGTTACCTTTTGCCTCGAGAGATACAAAAAAATTGGTTCATTTGGGATTCGATCCTGGGCCCCAGAGGCGTGCGCGGGGTGTGCCAGCGCACACGGCCCCACGCTTCAAGGGGCCCCGCGCCACGTTGAAAAGTTTTAGTTATAGTTTTTGATTTTTGATTGTGTCGACTTTCTTCTGATAATTAAAGTTAACTTTGACTATTCTCTCGTTCTTACTCATGCGGCATCACGAAATGTGTAAGTTGCATGATGTCGCTAAAGCAACATGTTTTTCATTGTTATTTTTATTTTTTACTAAAAACCTGGGGAGTATGCATCTCAAAACGTTTTATTCCGGCTTATGAATCAACAATAATATACTGATTCTTAAGGCAACACACATTAAACAGGCGAAACAAAAACGTGTGTCAAGTTAGCGCTACACTTTTAGAAATTAAATAAACTTAATACACAGTTAATTTTACCTTTTTAGTAGTAAATTTGTTGTGAAAAAAAACTTTGGCCAGACATTTTTTTAGAATGTTTTTCTCTCCACAAATAATTTACAACAAACAAGCTACAATTAATTGTGTTATAAGTTTTTTTTAATTTTCTGAAACTTGATAGCAAGTTAGCACTAAATATAGCATTTTTTTTTAATAATAGAGCAAAACTTTTTTTTTCACAACCAATTTACTATTAAAAAGCTAGGGGAGGGTAAGATAACTATGGCGCCGCAAAATAATAATGTATTTTTGTAGAAAGGTAAAATACAATAATTTTTATGGGAGGGGAATCTATCTCCCACCATTTAAGT
This sequence comes from Leucozona laternaria, assembly GCA_932273885.2. NCBI lineage: Eukaryota > Metazoa > Arthropoda > Insecta > Diptera > Syrphidae > Leucozona > Leucozona laternaria. Next base: position 27,858,266 of record OW026368.1, on the reverse strand, counting down.
GGGAGCGGCAATTTTCTAAAAATTGATTTTAATTAAAAAAAAATTAAAAACAACGGCAACACTAACAATACAAAATTATAGGTTTTCTGAAAGCCAGTAATTTGTTCTTTAATCATTTGTTTCAACCTAGTTATTTGTGTTAATAGTTTTGAAAAAATACTTTCAAACTCAAAATTTATCAAAAAAAAGTTACTGTTTTGAATTCAAAGTTGTGAAATTAAGTACTGAATTGGATTTAATAGTTTTTGAGAAAATTGAAAATTTACGAAAATTACATTTTTATTTAATTTTTATTTTTTGGTATTTATGTAAGCTTTCTTACAATAAACTCGTGCCAAAAGCTACAATTAACTATTTATACGTCAAGTGACAGTAATGGAAAGTTTTTTTTTTATTTTTTAAAAGCGGCTTTAGCGATTTTGATTAAACTTCGTTCAATTTTTATGAATTTCAGGTTTCTTGCCAAAAAAAGAATTCGGTGAAAGGAATTAGAGTTTTAACTCTTAAAAGCAAGTTCGTCCTCAAGTATACGGAATTTTGTCCCAAACATCACAATGTGTTAACACCTTCGTGTTAAAATTATCTCCACAAACTAAAGACACCCTTTCAACAGTAAATTAAAAAAAAAAAAGGTTAGTTGATTACCAAATGGGTTGGTATTCCAATCCAACCCATACAACGACTATATGACAACAACTACGACGACGACGACTCATTTCCTGAAGGAGAGGAAATTGCGATTTCTCGATTTAATGGTGAAGGCATTGTCATTGTCATTTGGTTGCAGGTTGCATCGTCAGGCAGAGGATTCTGGTTGTTAGCTTGGCCATAAGACTTCGTATTTTCGGTTTATCCCAGATGCCCACCAGAAAATACAGTATAATCATCAACAGCAAGAACTATATACGAATCCGTTGCATTTGGATTGACTGAGTTGAGTGGTCCTTGGCCTGGTGATGTTATATATAGTATATATTCTGGAATGCGCTACTGCTACTGCTGCTGATGCTAGAGTTAATGGATCATATAGCAATTTCGCAAATCAGAATTGCATTTTGTTTTGGTTTTACGGTATCACTTTGATGACTGATGGGTTGTTACCGTCCACAGGACGTTGGATTTTCACAATGACATCCATTGTGGAAGCTATATCGCATGGATCAGAAAATTGTTCTCAAATAAGGACCAAGTAATGTTAGTAGTGCATCAAGGAAAACAAGCGTTTTGTAAATGTCCGTAGAGATTGTTAACTACTAACGAGATTTGTCAATGACTTTTTGTGTGGTACCTGTAGGTACTTCATTTGGACATGAATAGAAGTGTAGACAGCTTGTGGTTGAGTTCTTTTCAAATCTGTCTAGGAGATAGTTATAATAAAAATATTTGTATCATTATAAGTGTTCCCAATCAACAGCCAGGATATGTGATTTGTATTGTACATATAAAGGGTCTTTCAATTGGCACGGATAGATTTTGGTGGCCTGTCGCAGCCATGTTTTTTTAGTGACATCTGTCAATTTTGTTGATTATTATTTAGTTACCGATGGTAAATCACCATGGCAAGTTACACAATTGAATAGCACGTCCAAATGCTAAATTTTATATTCAAAATGAGTGTTCGTTAGTGCAAACGTTGCGCGACTTGCACCCATGTTACGGTAGAAGTGGTGGTTCTACAAAATCGACTCTTCAACGTTTGGTAACTAAAATCGAGACGACCGGTTGGGTAATCGATCATACAACATTCGTACTTAAAAAGAACGCAGGATCGGCCGCGAACATCGCCACGATCCGTGAAAGTTTATACCTATAGCAGAACCCGAAGCACTCGATTCCTCGCCGTGCACAAGAACTCGGCCTTTTTAGATACTTCAACTTGGTGAACTTTGCGATGTAACTTGGGCCTATACTAGATCCAATTGACCCATCTCAAAGTTCATGATCATAGACAACGCGCGCCGTTTGTTCGCGCTGGGTGGACCTCGGAGTATTTCGAAGAGGGCAACAATTTTGGCCGAGAAATCTTCTTTATATGCCGTATATGGGACAAAACTGACCCACACGAGATTCACTAGTTGACGAAGGCATCCTCAATAAGATACCGTATGGTGTGGATTTAGGGTCGTACTTTTTCGAAAACGACGCCGACGTTGGTGAGGCGGTCCCCGTCAAAGACGAGCGCTTTAGAACGATGATAACCAATTTCTTGTGGCCCAAATTGAACCATATGGACCTAGACGACATGTGATTCCAACAGGACGGCGCGCGTTGCGCTACGTGCCACACAGCGGACGCCACGATTGACATTCTGCATGGACGATTTGACTGTAAGGTTATATCTATGTATGTTTATATCTTATTATCTTTATTACTTTTTTTTGTAATTTTGTAATCAGCAGAACTTCGAGTCAATTTATGAAATAAATAAATAAATCTCTCGTAGAGGTGACTTGAATTGTGAATTCTTGTGGGGTTTCCTGAAGTCGCAGGTCTATGCAAAAAAAAAACCACAATCGACCGATGCCCCTAAGGTGAACATAACACAGTCCATAGCTCAAATTCAGCCGAATCTGTGCGGAAGCCATTGAAAATTGGACTACTCGGATCCGTGCCAACGTAAGAAGCTGAGAGGGCATTTGTACGATGTCATATTCCATACCATTATGTCATACATGGGCCTTTCAAAAAAAAGAGAGGATTTTTTAATACCTCACACACAGCTTGTTTTATTCGATTTCAACATCTACGCGCCCTTATTGAAAAACACTTTATTTTTCATTTAACGTTTATAGTTTTTACACTTCAGATTCTAAGTTGTAGTGTAGTTGTAGCCTGGCAATAAAAGAATAATACAAAATAAGACAATTTTCTCAAAAAACATGGATGGCCTATTTACGTTATTTATGTAAATTTTTTCTCAAAAATTTGAAACGCAGTTTTCTTAAAATTACAATTATGAAGTTTCATCAAAATCATTAAAGCCGTTTTTGAGAAAATTTGAAAAAAAACTAAAATTTTTGTATGGCAGCTACCGCGTTCTAGATGAGCTAAAACAAAAATTCAAATCACATACAAATGCTGTCCATTTCTGTCTGAATAGATAAATGTATACAAAGAATATATTCCAACCTCAAAGGCGTTGACTTTCCCTTCTCTTGAAGAAAATCCTTATCTCAAATTACACCAATTTTTGAATTGCATATGATGAATCTGCACAATTTTTTATGAATTCCTTAGCTTCCTTCCACACTCGTGATGCCTTTATAAAAAAAATATAATAAGCTGTTCCTTCGTTGACTTCCAAAAATGTTAGCGAGCATTCTAAACCGCATAAAGACGCTGTGTGTCATCATATTACCATTGGCATTGCCATCACCATTACCATGATCTCGTCTTCGTCTCCAAAACGAGCTCCTTTCAGTTTCTGCCCCATGAGTGAATGTTAAATGTATTGTGAAATTCATTTGTTTACTCCTTTGTGAAAAACCATTCGTCAAGTTATATCTTGACACCATATTGTATCCGCGTCGCTTCGCTCATATGCTCCCCCCATATATGCCTTGTATACCTACCATCCCTATACAGAACATCATACAAACACCAACTGTTACCGACAAGGTCCCCAGTAGCAGCATTTCGACACCCGCTCGTTCGCCACACCATCACCGACACTGACACTGACACAACTGGAGCTCATTCTACCGGAAGTAAGTAAGCCGCTTATTTACGCAGCTTTTCAACGTTTCGGTATCCCTACTCGAAAAAAAAAAAAAAAAAATTGTCTTGAGTCATGTGTCTTCAGCTTAGGGGCAATTTATTGCAAGGCATTAAGTGCTATGTACTAATGGTGGCATTTCTTCTCTTTGTTACACACTTACGTCGGTCGTTTTCTCGTTCCCCCAAAAATGTTTGCTTCTTTGTGTCCTCGATTTTAAGGAGGAATATAAGTACATAAAAAAAAAGAAGCAGGAAAACGAGTAACGAGTCCAAACCATAAATAGGGAGAGTGTCGAAAAAAATAGGATCATTTCAAGTGTAAGATTTATCTTTATGAACCTGCCTGGCTTGTGTCGGTCTCGGGCTCGGGCTCGGGCACCCGAGAAGAATCAATGGGCACACCCTAACCCATGCCATAGAACAGCCACTCACTTCAGAAAACCTGCATCAGGATTCAGGACACCAATTTAACGGACCCTTCCTTGTTCACGGGGTAAATGTGAGACAAAGCTTTTCGGGACTCTAAGAGTTCGTGAGCACTTTCACTTTTAAATTGCGCAATAAAAATAAGAATCCTATATATCCTTTGGCAGTGAAACGCTGGCGCTGATTCCCATTCGGAACGACATGCCACCGCCAAAACGCACCCATTCATATTGTGGTGGTTGAACTCTATCCTTATTTACATATAAATATCTAGTTGGGCTTGGGAAGGAAAAGCATATATAGATATGGAGCTGCTATGTGTTCCTACTCCTATAGCTCCTGCTGCAATGGAATGAGCACAGAATGCGTGGCAAGGATTAGATTATATGTCAGTTGTAGTGAATAATGTGATGATTGTCGCCGAAAAAACTTGTTTGAAACGTGATGCCGCCGACGCCATTCTATGGCCGCTATTTCCATATTTGAAATGTGTCCTTGCTTTGCCTTGCACTCCACATCCACTTCAATTCTCTTCGTGTGGTTGGTCTTGGTCTTGGTGGATTCAGGATTGTGGTGTCTAAAAATTAATGTGAGCAGTTTTTTTCCTGACAGCTTATTACAATCATTTTCTCAGCTCGACTGTCTGTGTGTCTCTTTCTGCGTCTCTATCTGACACTGACTGTTTTTTTTTTTTTTTTTGGGTTTGGATGTTGTAATGGCGAACGCATGACATGGATTTTGGAATAAAATTATAATTAATTTTACCTTTTTTTAGGGACGCTTTGATAGTGTTGTTTTTTATTTATTTTTATGCCATATATGCCTAGGTACATTTTTCAAATCTTGAGAAAGGATATTTCTATCTTTGATTGTAGGTAGCTATAGAAGATTGTAAATTTTTTTATAAAATTACTTTAGGAAGTTGTTTAAAAAAATTAAGAATGATAAGTGTTACTAAAGGAATTTGGAACGAAATTAAAAATGTTTAAAGCGTGCATTTTGTCTTTTACATAAAGAGTTTTCTGTCAAACTGAAAGTAGAAGTGGTTTCCTTTGGCATTAGGTGGTATAGACAGTGTGCTTTTTGATAGCAAGCACTTATGGTCTTAAGGTCTTAACTTTGTTAACTTCAAGACCAACAAGTTTCGCCTGCTCTAAAATTGATGTAAATTATTCTACCTAATGTTTTGAGCGACTCATGATGCCGATATCGTTCACATACTCTAGTAGTAATGGGTGATTTTTTAGCTGGTTTGGTTTTGGCAACACTGGTTTTGACAGCTGACGTGTGTTTAGTACCTTGTGTCACTGTCAAACAGCTTCAGTTTGGTTTGCAATTTAACCATGGATCGTCTTACAAATGAACAACGCTTGCAAATTATTGAATTTTACTATCAAAATTCGTGCTCGGTTCGAAATGTTCATCGCGCGCTGCTTCCATTTTATGATCGGCATTCTCGACCTTCTGAGCAGTCTATTCGGAAGATTGTGACCAAATTTCGCACCAAATTTACTTTGTTGGACATTAAACCACCAACACGTTTACGTACTGTGCGTAGTGAAGAAAATATTGCGGCCGTATCAGCTAGTGTGACAGAAGACCGCGAAATGTCGATTCGGCGCCGTTCCCAGCAGTTAGGCCTTTGTTACAGCACTACGTGGAAAATTTTGCGGAAGGATTTGGGCGTAAAGCCTTTTAAGATACAGCTGGTGCAAGAACTAAAGCCAGCCGACCTACCACAACGCCGAATTTTTGGTGAATGGGCTCTTGGAAAGCTGGCCGAGGATCCGCTTTTTTATCGAAAAATTGTGTTCAGCGATGAGGCTCATTTTTGGTTGAATGGGTACGTAAATAAGCAAAATTGCCGCATTTGCAGTGAAGATCAGCCAGAAGCATTGCAACAGCCACCAATGCATCCCGAAAAAGCCACTGTTTGGTGCGGTTTATGGGCCGGCGGCATTATTGGGCCATATTTCTTCAAAGATGATGCGAATCGCAGCGTTACTGTCAATGGGGAACGCTACCGAGCGATGATAACAAACTTTTTTCTGCCCGAAATGGAAGTTCTTGACTTGCATGATATGTGGTTTCAACAAGACGGTGCCACATGCCACACAGCACGCGAAACAATGGCGCAATTGCGAGGCGAGTTTGGTGAACAGTTAATTTCACGTTTCGGGCCGGTCAATTGGCCGCCTAGGCCCAGTTTTTCAGTGGTGAGTTAAACCAGAGTTAGCTAACCCTAGAAATTAACCCACAGTGAACTGATGAAGCAGTTCTTCGGTGGAGAAAGCATGCGGAACGATAAAAAAAACTCGGTGGATAAGACATCAAAAGCATCTGTTCAGTTAATCCTGAGTTAACTCCCTAAATTTGATGAGTTAACTCAACTCAAAACTGGCCCTTAGTGAACAAGTGTGGCCAATAAAGCCTCGACATACATTACCTCTACGGCCTGCTTCTTGTGCACAGGGTAGATTCAAGGACTTTCTAAGCCAAAGAATTGTTGTTTATTCGCTTTACATGATCCATGAAAATCAGTCGTGGAATTTTCAAAATATAATTTTGATTTTTTTTTTAAATGCAAAAATAAATTTTCAAACTTTTTTTAAAAATCCAAAAAATAATTTTTTTGAAAATTTTGGTACACCAGATTATTTAAAACATATCAATCATTCTTTATAAAAAAAAAAATCAGAATCAGTTGATCAGTTTTCAGAGGAAAGCCTTAATAACATAATGGTACTCTTGGAGGTGCCATTAACAACCATTTTTCGGAATCTTTTTTTTTTTACTTATAGGCAGCTTATACGTTAGTCCATCATATTTTTCAAAAACCAATAAAAAATTGTTTGTCGAAATTTTTACGTCGATGGAAAGGTCTGTTAATTTGCTATTCGCCACTGCAAACCGCAACCCCTTATCTTTTTAAGGTTGGACAAAAGTACGCAAAGAAATATCATTTGGAATGTGAATATTTCGAAAACCAAAGCTTGAAAAATTTTTAGATTTATATCGGCGGAAAGGCCTGTTAATTTTCTATACGAAACTGAAAACTGTAACTTCTTACAAGGCTTGGTTGCGGAAATATCGTTATCCAAAGCCCTTTTTAGGGTTGCATCGAAATACAGTAATATGACTTTGGATGCAAATAGTTCGAGAACCAAACCTCAGAGAGTATTTTGGTTTTCAGATTTAGAAAGCTCTCAAAATTGTAATAGTTAATTTTTAAACCGCTACCGATTTCAAGGCTCGACCGTTATTTTTCTAAAAAAAAAAACATTTCGGGGGAAAGCTGTAGCCAAACAGACAGACAGACAAACGTACCTACGCTTATTGATAAATTTAAAAAAATAATAAAACACTATATTTTCACTTAATTTCTTTTGGTTTGTTAAACATTAAATTTGAAAAAAAAAACTATTTTAACGAGATTAATTACAAATGCATTTTGCAAAACAGAAATCACATTTGGGAGTATTCATAGTCGTTTGCTAAACCGATGTATAGCTAAACTACAGATTAAAACCAAATGAATACTGCTCTTATGCAGAAAAAAATTGGGGACAGCTCGGATAAGCGGACAGCTGACTCAAACGGACACAATTTCTCAGAAACTAAATATCATTTTATTTTAAGGATATTTTTGTCCTATCATGAATGAAACATGAATCATGAAACATGCTTTAAGGGGACTTCCTTGGGTTGACAACTTCAATTTACCCCCATATCAAGATCGGTTGCGGCTGATTAATCTAAAGGGTTTTCCAATAAGAGGTGTTATTTTGAATAGCCCGCTATTTCGGTACCTGTCACTTCTGAAGCTGCCATTTTTTGACATTTGACAAGTAGAAACTACGCCATTAATAAAAATGGAACGATACACGCTTCAACAACGCATTGAAATTATTACAATTCACTATAAAAATGGTGAAAATTTGGCAGAGACGGTTCGTAAAACTAAAACATTTTTGGGTCGTCGTGAAGCACCTTGTCGGACCGCAATACAGAAATTGGTGGACAAATTCGAGCTGTTGGGACAAGTTAGTGATGTGAAGAATAAAACCCGTGCACGCGTCGCTCAAGAACAACTGAGAATATTGCTGTTGTAGCCCAAAGTGCTGAAGAAAACCCAGGTTTGTCCATTCCTCGTCGTTCTTTGGAATTAGGCATTCCACAAACGTCATTACACCGTATTTTGCATAAAGACTTGGGTCTTAAGGCTTATAAAGTTCAGTTAACACAAGAACTCAAGCCGGCTGATCATCAACAACGTCGTGTCTTTGCTGATTGGGTCCTTGAAATGCATGAAAATGATCCGGAATTTCATCGAAAAATCATCTTGACTGATGAGGCCCATTTCCACCTCGGAGGCTACGTCAACAAGCAAAACTGTCGCATCTGGGGCTCGGAAAACCCAAGAGTTATTGTTGAAAAGCCTCTCCATCCTCAACGCGTGACTGTTTGGTGCGGTTTATAGTCCGGCGGGGTCATTGGACCTTACTTTTTCGAAAATGAGGCTGGAGCAACAGTTACGGTCAATGGATTGCGCTATCGAGAGATGATTAATCATTTTTTATGGCCAGAATTGGATGGTATTGATCTGGACAACGTTTACTTTCAACAAGACGGCGCTACGTGCCACACAAGCAATGAAACCATCGATCTTTTACGGGAAAAGTTTCCGGACCGTGTTATCTCTCGAAGAGGTGATCACAATTGGCCACCGAGATCTTGTGATTTAACACCTTGCGACTTCTTCCTTTGGGGCCACGTGAAAGATAAGGTCTACGCCAACAGCCCAGCGTCGATTCAAGACCTCAAAGATGGAATTGGTGAGGCTATCGAGGACATAGGGCAGCCACTTTGCGATTTGGTTATGGAAAATTTCATGAAAAGGATATGGTCCTGTAAGCGTGGTCGTGGCGGCCATTTGGCTGATGTTATGTTTCATTATTAACGGCATACCTTTCTCTTTATAATGAAATAAACATCCGATCATTTATCTCAAAAAATGCCATTTTTCTTTGAATATAAAAATAACACCTCTTATTGGAAAACTCTTTGTTTGAGGAGCATCTCCTCAAGGCAATTATAGCTCCTCCATTGCTTTTACAATCGCTCGAAAAACGCTGTGAAGTAGCGGATATCATATTCGTCCATTAAATTCTGTCTGGCATGACTGAGTCTTCTACCCTCCTTGAGGCAATGAGTTTGAACATCAACTCACATTCCCTTAGATCAGTACCCCAATTCCGAACCGCAACCGAATTTTATGTCGTACTCGTACGGGTTCTGGGGGTGAAAGAGGCGTGGGATTCTTTATATAATTATTTACTTTAAAAAAATCTTTTTCATTTTCTTTCTCCTAACCAGACAGTGACAGTTCTCTGAGCCGGACTAAAATTTGAGGATCATGAGTTTCCGGTTATTGGAGCTTTCACTATTTTGTTGTGTTATGTTGAAAAACGAATAACATTTGAATTCTAATTAATTATTTAAAATAACTGTATTATAAAATATTTTATAATATTTTGCTGGCCAGCAACGAACACTCTATTTCTTGTTATTTGATATAAATTTTAGCTTTCTTAAACAAAAGTACCTCGGTGACTATTATCAGGTGTAAAACTACAGGTGTGAAGTTAACAGTCTTCCAGTTCCCTTATATTTTACTGAACTCAAATGTGTTAAAACAATTTAATTAGTTAAAATTCAAAACATTTTCTGTGGATGATAATTTTTTAGAATTAAATCTCACTTTAACATTTTTTACTAATTATAATAAAGGATATAATTATTATTCGTGGTATCTTTTTCCTTGCTCCCTATGTCATTTATAAAGAAGACAAAGAAATCCCATTTACAAATATTTTTCTCCTGACAAATAATAACAAAAACTTTTCTCTCTCATTTTTTTTTTCCAGGAAAAGACGCAACCCAAAACTAAAGGTAAACAATTTTATTTGATTATTTTATCCTTTTTTCAAGATAAAATTAAAATAAGGGAAACATTTTGACTGGACTTCGACTCAACTCACTTCAGGTTTCAGGACCCAAAATAACTGCATTTTGCTCACGCTCTTGTATACTACTACTACTTATATACTTGTTGTTTAACTAAGTTTAACACAAATCCCTTTTATCAACGACCCTTAACACCGGTGTTGTTCCTCTTTCACCGGGCCTCTTTTTATACAAGTAAAGTAAAGTGTTACTTACTTACTTACTTAAGAAAAAAAACTTTGCAACACAGAGTGACTTCGTTGAATAATTCAAACCTCGTCTGTTCAACATTATTTGTCTAACGCGTGCAATACACAATAGGTCGTCTTCCTTCGTCCGAAGGCTTTCTTCGAGCTTAGATTTTTGCAAATTTACGTGTTGATGGGATCGCCCTCAATAATAACCCTACTTGAAATTCAAATTCATAATAAACTTTTTTAATTCCAACTTTACATAAATAAAATCTACGGAAAAATGAAAAAAAAAGAAACGATGATTTACAAGCTTCCCCTGTGGCAAGCCATGGTGCTTGTCTGTTGGCTTGGTTCTTTGTGTATGATCGACATGACGATGTTTTCTTTTAACTTTTCTTATTCTGACAAAGAAAAAACTAAGCCAAGCCAAGCAATGACGGCTGTGGCAAAACTATAAAGTTTGCACAAAAGTAAGAGAGAAGGATTGTAACGTAATTTTTCTTCTCTGTATATTTTCTTTGGGTGTGCAGGGTCTGTGATGCGGTGGAAAAGGCAAAAAGTTATCTGCTACAAACAAGTTGGAGGAATTGTAAGAGGCACCACTTACGTAAGTTTCAAGTTGCGGCAAACCAATCTGTGAAGAAAAAGAGAGAGAGAGAGAGTGTGTGTGCTTCTATGGTATTTTAACTGGAAATGCTAATGAACCCCTAGGTAGCTTGTAGAACTAAAATTACAAATGCAGTTATAATTAACTTTGGAAAAAATCATATTAAAAAAACATAATATTGCACAGACACTTAATTTAGTGAACTTCTTGGTTGTGGCAAAAAAAAATATAATTTCCATGGGGGTTAGAGATAAAAGTGTAAAGTGCTTGGTGTAGATAAACAGGCACACATCGTGTTCTAGAAAATATTTTGAATGCTATATTTGTAACTTTAAACCAAATCAAATGAAGTTAATTGCCTTTCGTATAATTTGCACTTGCGAGTTGTTCTCTAACGAAAGAAGAGATATCAACAATTTTGAATAGGAATGCTCTGCTCTGGTATTGAAGAAATAAATGTTATGAAGTATAAATCTTTAAATAAAGTGAACACGAATCATTTATATGTTGTATAGTCTTCGCTGAATGAGAATCGGAATTGCGTTCGAAGGTTGAAAATATAGATCCGTTTTATTTTCTTACAGGAATTGAATTGGCGCCCGGGATTGGCCATGCAGATGCAGCTAAGCAGGTATGGTAAGGTTTTTTTAAATTTTAAAACCTTGATAAATTCATGCTCCAGGTACCAACTATTCTTATCGTAGACGATGTCATCATTTGTCATTCTTTTAATGAGTTGCAGCCCTATAGTTCTGATTTAGGTATACAGTTCCCATGATGTCGATGTCATCTGCGTACGTCAGTATCTCACTGGCCTTGGTGGCGAATGTCCCTTTTGTTTATATGTACGTGCTTGCAATAGAGAGCTTTCTGTAAGTTTAAAGTGGAGTCCATTTTCAACTTGGATTGGTTGCGGTTTGGCTACCTTTTATTTGGTTTATAACGTGTTGGTAATGGTGAACTTAAATATAAATGGTGACTCAAAGCAATCTAGTTCGAGTGACCCTGGCACCATGAGACAGTCGCGTCACTTAATTAGGGATTCAAAAGTCTTATATCTATGGATATGCAGTATTAAAGGCGCTTAATTTTCAAATATATCGCGTGCTCAAGGATTTGATTTATTTGACTGGAATTAACCATAATCTATTGGAAATCTAAAACTGATCACATCTTTATGTGGCATTGTTAATTTTGAAAAATAAAGTAGCATAGACCTTCGCGCTATATACACAAAAACTTTCACCCGCCCCTGCCTACCACAGAGATTTAAACCATTTTACTAGTTTTATTTTTTTTTTATCTTATGAATTCCTATTGGTCGGAGAGAAAAAGTAAAAAGGCATAAAATGTTCAGCTTGCAATTTTTTTAAGTCATATGGATTCAACTCTCAGCAGGTAGATCCCAACAAAAAAAAAACTGATGCCAAAGTTTAATAAACATTTTATTTACACGGGCACCCTAAGCCGTCAGATCCCTCATTTCAAAAAGGGTAAAATGGTGGGACAATCGCATCAAGTTAGTGAAGCAACATTCACAGATCGAAAGGTGACAATGTAAATAATTTGCCATTGATTATGTCGTTAATTAAATCCGATAATTTCGAATTTTTCGTTCAATGATTTCTATGTTTTTTTTTTGGCTGCTTTGCTAAGTTGATATTAAGTTGGCGAAGCACCCCCTAAAAAAGGGGTACAAACTTGTTATATTGAAATGATTTATTGCAAAACAATTCGCGGTTCATTATTCGTTAATAATTTCTAACAGTTTCCAATGTTGTCCTCGGCGTAATTTTCTATGTTTTTTTTTTTTTTTTGTTTTTTTTATTATAATTCATATTTTTATGCTTTTTGGGATTTTCGTTAAATTAATGAATTCAAAAAAAATTAGAAACATGTGATTAAAACCATAGAAAACTTTAATTCAGAAGAAAAACATCGCAATTCAAAACAAAAACTTATTAAAGACTACTGAAAACCAAATTATTAATCAATAAACTATTCAACATTAAAACTTTGCTCCCCTTTTTGAGGGGGTGCTTCACTAGTTTGACACCAGAAGAAACATAGAAAACTTCCCCAGACAATTCAAATTTTCACAACAAATTAACGACTAATTTAGTAACACTTTAGCAAAAAAAAAAACATAGCAAACATCGCACGACAAAATTGGAGTTGTCCCAAATTCAATTTTTAGACCACTTTTCGCTGTTTGGGTAGTGAAAAAAAGTCCGCAAAAAATTGTACATTTAAAAATTGTGTAATTCAAAATTATGGGTCAACGCAGAATTATGGAAAATAAAGATTTTTAGAATTTTGTAAGCGAATTTTATTACATCTAAATTATGATACCAACCCACAATTTAACAAATTGCCTCAACTTTTTTTAAAATATCAAATTTCTAAAAAGTTGTAAGTATTTTTTTTTAAATGCAAAAAATACATACCTTCATATTTACCATAATTTTTAAATATAGAATTTTGTACATAGAACTTTGCCTATTTTAAGAACAGCAAATTCATTTCGTTAAATTTTGTGAATAGGGTCATAATTCTGTGTGTTCCAAAATTGTATTCCAAAATTCTGCATTTCATAATTCTGTAAATCCAAAATCTTTTTCTAAACTTCTGTAAATCCATTTTTGCAGTCACATTTTGTTGTTGCAAAAAAACATTTATATATGACATGGTTTTTATATTCATAACAAAATAAAGAAATGCTAACTAATACGAGTCGTTTGTTAGGAATTCAATCACATAACGTTTCTGATTCCCTCATATCCATTCAACTACTTTAATAACTTTAGAATAAAATGGATTAAAAAAAATACGTATTATTGGCAAGGTACTTACTTCTGATATGGTGACCCATGATGGTTCTGATAAACGAAATTGAGAATTTCCCACTAAGGTGAACTGACCAACATGTTTCTGTTATTTTAATTAAAACACGTATCACGAACAAAAACCAAATACTTTTGCATTAATATACAATTTCCCTATCAGCATAATGCTTCTCTTAGCCTGCTCCACATACCTTTACCCACCTATACCTACGTATATCGATTAACGACACTATACTGACCGGAAATTTCATTGAGGCATAAAAATGGCATAAGACCACAATATGAATATTTTATATATCAAATATAAAATAGACAAAATTGGCTTATCACAAAAACACCCTGTAGCCATTGAACCATTCAACAGCCATTTGAATAAAAATCCGACCAAACTACAATTTTCATCGCTTTCCCATTAGGATCATTTTTATTAGTTGCTCCATAACAGTATCTACGTATATAAGTAGGTATATGGATACATTGGGGATACCCAATTGGACGTTTATCGAATATATTCGCAATCTCATCATTTTCAAACCCATTCCTGGTCCAAAAACAACGACCTGGGACACCTGTACCATAACCGATGCATCGCTTTGACCACACCACACGGTACGGTACACAAAATAAAACCAATGGAATCCAGGCTAAAGGAATACACGTATAGGATCAGGTTATCGCTACACCAGAATCCAGAACTGTTGTGTATTCCCTAAAAATGGAATTTAAATTTGTATGAAAAAAAAAACCCTCCCCTCAGACTAACAAGGTAGCAAACACCTATACCGCATTGAAGAAGTGAATATACAGAAGGTATGGTGGATATATAGGCATATAGAATCCTCTTCCCAACAACAACAAAAACAAGTAAAATTCGAGGAATGGTGAACCCAAAATGGTGGTTGCTAGCGATAACCCAAAATATCCACGTTTTATGAATTTCGTATTCCCTCTGAGTCGATAAAAGTTCGCCCAACAAACAAATATCCAAAACACATTCCTACACGGCAAGCATCCTAACAACCACAGCAGAGCACTAGCAATGAGCAAAACTATGCAGCACGGCCATAAAAGTCCCAAAAAAGATTAACCCTTTTTGGAGGCATGAAAAACCAACGAAAAAATTGTCCAGGTTTTTTTGTGATAGGAGAAAAGGGGGTCAAAGAAAAATGCAGGCATAGATAGTCTAGTTTGCAGTTTTGCGTTCGCAAATAACAAATTTAATACACTTATCAACCTTTTCTATGTAATATAATCAGCCGTTATAGCGATCAATTTAAACCAGTGCTGGGGGATCATGTGAAAAATCCCTTTTTCTGGGAACTTAGCCATCTAAATGTACAAAGGGTAAGCCGACTCGTTTTGTGAAAATTCTTTGTTCATAAAATTTTACCTAGAAATTCAGATTATAAACAAAATTTAAAATCGATTCTTTTTGAATAATTGAAAAAAAAATGCAAAAAAAGATTAAAGAATTACCAGAATTATTTTTTTAGAAAATTTGAAAAGCACTCAATAGATCACGATACGAAGAATAACTGATGTAAACATTTGTATTATATGTAAAAGATTCGTCAGAGAAATTTAACCGAAAGGATAAATAATACAAAAAACTTGACAAAATAAATATGTATTTACTTTTAGAAACTTTTTAAAGTTATTTTTTATTAAGTTCTTTCAATTATATCGAAGAATTCTGGGATAAAATTGAATCATGTTTAGCTAAGAACTTAATTTACTTACAAAAAAACCTCCACAGTTACGTAAATACTTACGGAGGTAGTGAAACTATCTTCCTTTTTTCTGTGAAAACAAAAAAGATTTGTGGGACAAAAAGGGAACTTTCCAACTTTATGAAGGGTTTTTTTCTTGCAAATGCCCTCCCAGCATTGATTTATACAGTGTTTTATATGAAAAACAAAAGAAAGAATTCAAATCGAGTGTTTCTGTCATTTAAATACTCAATCCTGAGACGTGAAATTTGATTTGAGATCTGGTTGAATGTGGTTCTGATGTAAATGTAGTTTGGGTGTGTGAGAAGTAGTTTATGAAGATCTTAACGACATGATTTTTCCCTCCACTGGGAATAATGCTATCTGAGGGACTGGACTATTGGTCCAGAAATTTACGCAATCTATTTGCTTGGGTAAACATAAAAGCCAACCTATATCCTACCAACCTATATTGACGGCAATGCCCTTAACGAAGAATTGTAAGCTCTTCTATCTATCTCGTATGACTTTGGGTCTATCTTTAGATATTTAGATAAAATTTATGAATCTTGTCGCAGGTTGAAATTTTATGCCTAATTCTTGCAAAGGATTTCGAAAAAAAAAATATACAGATACAAATTATTTCACGTTATTACCCCTATGTAATACGGTTTTCGAGAAAATCATAACTCCATTACCGCTTACTACTTGAAATCTCAAGAATATAGTACCCCACGGTTCTATCATTGAACCCCTAATATTTTCCCTACATTGCAATTAGAATGTACTATCATCATCTTGTTCTACTAACTTCTCTATTGAGCTTTAACGACCTAAACAAAAAATAAAAAAGGCAAAATGGAACATCAAAAAAAGCAACAACCAAACAAACCACTGGAATTTTAAATTTTCAGATTAAAATCGAAAAGGATTGTCCATACAAAATACTTTAAAGGAGCTAAATGACACCTCTCTTATGAGCAATAACGCGTGTAGATGCTAATTTAAAAAGACAACATCATTAATATCAGGGACCTATAACACAGAACAACAAGTTAACAAGTCAACAATTTCTTGTTCAACTATATGTTTGGCCAACAACTAAAGATCATTTCTGTAACACAACAAAAACCGTAACAATTGTCAATAGGAAAGATTTCCCTCGACTTTTAGAACCAGTTGAATAAGTCTTGCGCGATGAGTCGTAAACTAAGAGAAAACAATCATATTATGTGTACTGCTTTCTCTGATTTATTGACTAAAAACAACAGAAGTGATAAATGGCGGGAGATAATTTTGTTGTCAAAGAGTTTGAAGATTGGACCTACTTAAGTGATGTTTTTTGGCAAAATTGTTAGAAATATGCCATGTTAAGTACAAACTGAAAGAACATATTTGCAAAAAGTAAAAAAAAAATATTTTTGAAAGCCAAAGTAGATAACGCCAAAAAAACAGTACAGTACAGTACAGGGGTAAATGCAGGAAACTTAACTCGTGTGATAATCTCGTATCTGATTTTATAAATCGAGATCCAGATCCATACCATTTCACCTTTCACTTGATAAACACTACTGAAAGTGTTTTTTCCTAACTTGTTGACTTCGAACAAGTTTCCGATCCTCGGTTGAAATTTATCAACTATTCAACAAGGGTATTCTCTCTTTTCTAAACTGTTTTTGTTTGCAGTTACAGAAATGGCGGATTTGTGAAATTTCCCACTTGTTGCAATATGCCAAAACAATTGTTATAGCGCCCCGAGACAGTTGTTGAATTTCACTTGTTCAACAAATACTTTAGTTCTGAATGACTTGATTAATACCGCACTATTTTGGTCACCAAATTTTTGTTGTTGACGGCCGGAAGGGTAGTGGGAATCCTTCCTCTAATCTATCTTGATGTTCTAGACTCAAACATTTACCTTTTCTGTAAGTTTTTATTATCTACCTTTGAAACACAAAAAGAATTCTGAAAATAAGATACCCATTTTAACCCTATTTCACCCTATAAAGAACCAAATTTAAAAAAATATCCAGCCCTTGAGCCACCCTCTAAGTCCAACTGAAAATTCCTTTTCAAATATAAAAATCATTTTTTAAATCGTCCTACCTTTTTTTGTCTTTTAGCCTAGTTCACCCTAAAAATCAATACATTTTAGGGAATATACATACCGTTATCTAAAGGCATCTTCTAAGTCCATTGCCAAAATATCTCCTTTCAAATACTAAGTTAATAATAAGAAACAGATACAATTTTTAAGCATTTCCCTATTTTTCCAGATACATAGCTAACTTTATGTATCCCTAAGCCCAAAATATAATTATAAACTTTTGAACCAAAAAAAAAGTGTCTGATATTGTGCACATGCATGCGTTGTTGCACCTGGTTTGCAAACAGTTAGTTAGGACTTCCACCTAAGATTTCTTGAAATTTTAACCTCAATCGGTATGGGAATTTCGGAGTCCTTTGAATACTTACCAATAAAAAGGTATGATATTTATGACCATTTAAAATAATTCTCAACACCTACCCTCTCTGGTACCTTCCATCTTCAATGCTCAGCTTCTTTAAGCCCTAAACCACAAGAGCAGTTTCTTTTGCATTTTATTTATTTTTGTTCTCAGTTTGAATTCTCTTCAAAAAATATCACCTCCTTCTCTCCTATTTCCGAAATAAAATACCCTTTGCAAGAAAAAAGAAAATAATTTGAATTTCAATCGATAGAATCAATCTGCAGTCGATCTACCTGTTTGGATTTCGTTTTTGTATTCATTTTTTGTGTGTGTTTTGTTTCTATTTATGTGTATGGGAATGCGTGTAGAATTTTTATTAGTCCCGGGGTGAGACTAAATTTAAGGTCAAATCCGGGACCTCCATTTGATTACTTCGAGCCTTCAAAACCATAGGAGAAATAAAATTAAGCCTTTAAACAAAACTTATAAACGGAAAATGCTCCAAGCACCCATCATGATGGATCCCTGTGCACAATAATGGGGTAAGGAGTTGGAGTTCCAAAAAAAAAAGGCACCCACAGAATACCTTTGTAGGTATATCCTCAGATTTCTTAGAATAACAAACCATCGAAAATGCAAACACACATAACCACATACTTTGGGAATTTATGAAGATGATCTCCTTGTATTAAAATGAGGTAACTACACTTCCCATACAGGATACATCTTTAGTGATAAAAAGAACAACAAAAAATACCTCTAAGCTCTTACTCAAAAGGTGTGTGGGTGGGTATCTTGTCTGAAATAAGACGTTGAGTAGGAAAACTTCTTCAAAAACCTTGAGTAGATAATTTCTCGTGTAATTACTCAGCTAACACGAGGGTTTTTGTAATCTTCTTTGACGTAACTCTTATTCCATTCTGGTTTCTGGCTTTATCGTTCCATGGTTTCACTTCCACTTCCACTTCCATCACACCACAAGGATGTCCCACTTTCAATCAGATTTCAAGAAGAGCACTGAGCACACAGGACGAGTGGAGAAATTATGTCCGGGTACTTTGAGTAATTTTACCACAAGTTCTTTGTCGCCTCTCTGTATAGTCAGTCCTCTTCATAGGTATATACCATATAACCTGGTGATAGGGCAATGATGATAAAACTTGAAGGAGGAGGAAATTAAATTGCCATTGGCAATTTAAACCCAAGCTGTGTTTAAAAGGTGATTCGCTGACTTTTTTTTAATCTCTAACATTTTTTACGTACTTACTCCTCACTCATGGAAAATTGTGTATATTTGGGATGTCAACAAGTTTAGCGAGTGGAGTTTGGGTCATTTTGGTTCAAATTAAAGTTGATTAGCTTTTCCCTTTTTTGCTGCTTAAAATTTGATGAAAGCTTTAAATAAGACTCTTCTGCTGTTGATAAATATAATCATATAGTAAAGGTACTACATATACGTAGGTTCTGTGTGGAGAAACTTTTGTACTCATTTGCAAAGTTTTTCACGTATTTTTGTATTTTATTCTCTTGCATTGGTTTTCATTTATCAACTAGCTCATCTAAAATAGTGTTTCTAGGACTTATTTATCTTCAAACTATAACTTTAATTATTTCATTTTCAATCGAATAAACTCAATTTATATGAAAGTTGTTGAAAGGGAACAATTTATCTTTTCGGTTGTAAAATAGTTTCTTAAACGGATTATGTTGTATTTCCAATTTTGAAAAGTTATTTAAAAACTTAAAATAGTACAACAATTATTTTTTGATAAGTATTTATGTACATATTCGTTTATACATTTAAGAGCTTTATGTGGTTTTCCAGTCAATCGTTTTAGATTTGGGGGTCAGATTTGAGATTATTTGATTCTTTTACTCGAGTAACTAGTGATTGTAAATATAGGGAAACAGCAGGGGAACAGCTTTTATTTAATAAAAACAATTATTATAAAGTTTGTTTTTTTAGACGTGTAGTTTTCAAGAAGAAATTAAACACATATTATTTAATGTTATGGCCCAGAATTTAGCTTAACTATAAAGACAAGGGTTTGCCATTATGTTTTAAAAATGATTTCGGGTAAATGATTCCAGCCGAGAGGCCCAATTTTCGACCACTTTTTGCAGCAATTGGGGCCGTATGTCAGCAATAACGTGGCAAATGTTCTATTCCAAGACGTCAATCGACACGGGTTTATCTGCGTAGACAAATGACTTCGCATAATCCCACAAAAAATAGTCCAGCGGTGTTAAATCGCACGATCTTGGAGCCCACGCCACAGGCCCACGACGCTAGATAATGCGCTCACCAAATGTTTCCTTCAATAAATTGATTGTTTCGTTGGCTGTATATGGCATGTTGCGCCGTCTTGTTGGAACCAAAGGTCGTCCACATCAACATCCTCCAATTCAAGCACGAAAAAGTCATTAATCTTGGCTCTAAAGCGTTCCCCATTGACTGTAACAAATTGGCCAGCTTCATTTTTCAAGAAATATGGACCAATGATTCCCTCTGCCCATAGAGCACACCAAAGAGTGACTTTTTGAATATGTAACGGCGGCGTCTCAATTATGGCTTGTGAATTATGATCACTCCAAATACGACAATTTCGCTTATTAACGTAACTATTCAACCAAAAATGAGCTTCATCGCTTAACAAAATTTTCTTGTGAAAAGCGGGATGGGTGGCCATCTCGCTTTGGGCCCTTTCACCGAACGTGCGACGCGCTTGTTCAGAAGTAAGTCTATTCATTATGAAATGGTAAACCAAACTGAGCATAAATCAAGGAACAGCTTTCAAGAAACCGAACTCCGAAAAAAGTGTTACCCGATTGAAAACCACACGTCTAAAAAAAACACCCGTTATATGCTATCGAAAAGCTTAATTATTTTGAATTTGATTTTAACCGAGAATCCAGATTTAAAGAAAATTTGTGAAGAACATTTTTCAACTAAGTTTAAATGTATGTAGGTATGTATAAAGTTTACTAACCCATACTTTTACTCAAGAGCTAAAAAATACAAACCCAAAACATTGATTTTTATTAAAGAAAATGTGATTTTAAAACTGAAAATATTTTCCTCTTCTAAAATATGAACCGCCATCACAAACCTGTCCTCCATCCTATATACATAACAGCTTCAAGCTTATGATTAATGACATCGTATTTTTGGACCATATCAAATCATTTTTACGGGCTCATCAAGTATTTCGAGAATTACCTGTACAAAATCATGGCTTTTGATATTAATACATATACGTATTCTTAAGCATGGAGAACACATCACAATAATTAATTTTACCATATAATATCACCTTTACAACACTATGCTCATACCAATACTAGGAATTTATTTGAAATTTATCATCATGCCCATATTTATACGTGTGTATCAGTAGGTAGTGTAATTTTAGTGCTAGAAGGTTCAAAACTAAACCGCTTTACACATATTATTAACTCAATTATATACCTACGTGTGGACGTCAGTCAATGCAGGTCAAAATCAACTATCCCATTATAACGTAAAGAATTGAAGGACCTTAATTGGTTCGGGGCGTATACGTGTTGTATACGTTGTAGGTAGTACAGTAGAACTTGTAGCCTCAATTTACCAACATGACAGCCTGAAATTAATATGATTTGCATAAAATTGCCTAGCACAGATTGCAAATTATTGAACTTGAATAATTGGCCTACTTGGAATATTGCATACATCAATGCGTGCAACGCTCCAAGATTCATATTATAATGTTGATATACATACATAAATGTATATTCTAAAAATATGCTCCATGCCTAAGAACACATCTGTTGTTGAATTTGCATTAAATTAAATAGAATATGCTATCCTGCTTGAATTTCAAGTTAAATACCACGATAAAAACTTAACAGATTCGCAAGTTAAATTTAACCGAGTTTAGTACCTACATATGTACAGCAAAAGAATATTTAAGGGCTGTTTTTTCGGTCATATCTGAAATCTCACAGTTGAAATTTTCCACCCCTAGCCTAGCGCATGTGTCCCCTGTCCACCCCCTCCCCTGCCCACACTTGACATAACGATGATATGGAAGATGAAAACAGTGGGTCTCGCACTGTCTGTCTGTCTGTTCGGCTACAGCCTAAACGGATGTGTCGATTTTTTTAAACGATTTTTTTTTTTTTTTAAAGGACCAAACAAGGAAAACCTCATTTTTCTCAAAATCGTCTCCACAGATTAAAAAAAAAAATTCAATAAATTTAAATAAATAAAAGGTACCGTTGAGCAAAAAAATGGTTCAGAAAAATGGTAATGGCACCTCCCAAAGAACCATTTTTTTGATTTTCGCTTTTCTCGAAAATGCGGTTCAACTGATTGTGATACATTTTTTTATGAAGAATGATTAATTCATTTTAAATAACCCGAAAAATAAATTTTTCATAAATATATTTTTGGGATTTTTAAAAAAAAGTTTGAATTTGTTTTTTGCAAAAATCTATATTTCAAAAAGGACTTGGGCGGTTTTTATTAAACTTGGCAAAAAGCAGTATTTTAAAGTTATCTAGAAGATAAAGGTTTGGTTAGGAGGCTGTTGCGTACACGGGGAGCCTATTGGTCCATTGTGATCCCCTTAACAAAAGATGACAGAGATGCTCCTAAGCTAATGGTTCACATAGACTGGTTCATTTGCGAAACAGACTGTGCTTTTTATGAATTTTCGCATGTTTGCGATTGAGACCAGCGCTAGATCATCTAGTTAGTTCTACTACAAATCTGTTTCCAAAGTATCGGAAGCAATTTGTTTGAAGGTTTGGACAATTGCAGAGCAGAGGTGTTTAATTGTATCACTTTCTTTGACATCCTGAAAGCTCTTACAGAAATTGGGTGCTAATACATCCAGTCTGGTGGCCATTGTGCCAATGGCGCAATGACTCGTTGGTACACCTATCAAGATTCTAATATTTTTTTACTGAGCGATAAAATATACTAAGTTTCCTTTTCATTAATTCTAGGCCATGAACTTCTAGAGATAACGCAGTCGTTCCTGTCCTGGACATCCAGGAGTTATTGATTTTCTCTCTCGTTATTAGGTCTATTTTTCTTTTAATCACGCCGATTG
Source organism: Leucozona laternaria (assembly GCA_932273885.2). Classification (NCBI taxonomy): domain Eukaryota; kingdom Metazoa; phylum Arthropoda; class Insecta; order Diptera; family Syrphidae; genus Leucozona; species Leucozona laternaria. The sequence goes on along the minus strand of OW026368.1, from coordinate 27,835,212 downwards.
GGACTTCTGGTCACACATCTAATTGTCTACGGTTTCTATTTGTTACTGACCCTTTCCTTGCGAGTTCATCTGCTATGTATATCATTCCTTGGGTGTTTTTTTTAGACGTGTGGTTTTCAATCGGGCAATACTTTTTTCGGAGTTCGTTTTTTTGAAAGCTGTTCCTTGATTTATGCTCAGTTTGGTTTACCATTTCATAATGAATAGACTTACTTCTGAACAAGCGCGTCGCACGTTCGGTGAAAGGGCCCAAAGCGAGATGGCCACCGATCCCGCTTTTCACAAGAAAATTTTGTTAAGCGATGAAGCTCATTTTTGGTTGAATAGTTACGTTAATAAGCGAAAATGTCGTATTTGGAGTGATCATAATTCACAAGCCATTATTGAGATGCCGCCGTTACATATTCAAAAAGTCACTCTTTGGTGTGCTCTATGGGCAGAGGGAATCATTGGTCCATATTTCTTAAAAAATGAAGCTGGCCAATTTGTTACAGTCAATGGGGAACGCTTTAGAGCCAAGATTAATGACTTTTTCGTGCTTGAATTGGAGGATGTTGATGTGGACGACCTTTGGTTCCAACAAGACGGCGCAACATGCCATACAGCCAACAAAACAATCAATTTATTGAAGGAAACTTTTGTTGAGCGCATTATCTCGCGTCGTGGGCCTGTGGCGTGGCTTCAAAGATCGTGCGATTTAACACCGCTGGACTATTTTTAGTGGGATTATGTGAAGTTGCTTTTCTACGCAGATAAATCCGATACGATTGAAACCCTTGGAAGAGAATATTCGGCGCGTTATTGCTGACATACGGCCCCAATTGCTGGATAAAGAGTTCGAAAATTGAGCCTCTCGCCTGGAATTTATTCGAGCAAGTCGCGGTGGCCATTAAAGCTAAATTCTTGGACGTAACATTAAATTATATGTGTTTATTTCTTCTTAAAAACCACAAGTCTAAAAAAATCACCCTTTACAAGCATACCTATTTGGCAAAATTCCACAATCAAAATAAATATGATTTGTACATAATATATGCGTATGTTATGAATATGTATATCTAGTTCTGGTTTGACAATGCCGGAATTCAATGACGAATAAAATGACGAAACAAATGCAATATAATTCTCATATAAAATATCAATAATTGTTGAAGGCTTCATATGTATATGCAAAAATTAATATAACCCACTTATAAATATAATATTTTTGCTGATTAAATGAGAATAATAATTAATATACATGCGGTGTGGGCATTAACTAGGTATATGTAGGTATGTCCTTTGCTTTCAATTTCGATCATAAAGCAAACTGCTTTATTTTATTAATTTTTCTATTTTCTTCTATGATGGCTAATTATATGACAATCTACAATGTCACCTTTCTATTAGTAGTATTTTTTTTTTATCAGTTTTATTATTTCATGCAGCTTATCACTGCTCAAATGTTGACTGCATCCTTATCTCCTTGAAATTAACCCATCACACGGATATCATAGTAATCGTCTAGGTCACACATGAAAAACTTTTGTATGTTACAGTTGGTCTTTACTGCTTATATTTAGTTGCATGGTAGATCTTTATAATTGCGAAACAAAATTAATGGTTCAAAATTGGTATTCACCAACCTTAAAATAAATAATAATCCTTTTCATAATCATTTTCATGCTAAAAGAAGTTGACATCTCGTGACCTACGACTTTAGTTTTTTTTTTAAATAGCTTTGGTCATGTATAAAGTTTAATCAAAATTGGTTGGCTCATTTTCGAAAGCAAAAAAATCGATTTTGACTCTAGAGAATGAGCATATCTGTATCAAATCAAATTTTGTTTTACTTGTTGAAACTTAAGAAAAGCCTCTAAATATATGAGCTCTCAATATGAACATCGCCATTTTGTTTTTCCCACACAAATAGTTTGGGAAAGAAAGTGTACAGCTGAGTCACACAATTTTGTTCTAATGTCCGATCTGACTGGTGTTTTACAACCTGACAATAAATATATTCATCGGGTGATGGCCATTTGGAACAAAAATAGTTTCGCAATAGTTTTCCCGCGAACTTTTTTTTTGATCTTTGGAATCAACGTGTAAACCGGCGATCATTTCATTTTCATCACGTTTTTTATACCACTTGTGGAAATTTGTTGTTTTGCAAGATTTTATTTTGGTAACTATTTATTTCAGTTTGTTTCATCTCCACATATCTTTATGTTGCCAATAATTTAATTGTAATTTTATTTTTTATGAAGAAATTTGTGTGCGAAGTATATACAAAAAATGGATATATTAACATCTACTCTAAAAGCTAAATAATACTTTGCGAAATAATAAATTGCAAAATAATAATTAAGGAAGTTTATACAAGGTGGCGCAAATGAAGTCACTCGATGTTATTTGGCTCTAATTATCTGCTTCTGCTCTTGGATTATGTTTATTTGATGTCTTAATTTTTTGTGTATCTGCTTACTTCACAAATGTTAATGTAGAATTGCTATTTGCCGCCATTAGCAAAAACTATACCATCTTCCGATAGTATGATGACTTTTGCGCCACCTTGTATAATGCGAAATAATGAAATGCAAAAAAGTTTTTAGCGAAGAAATATAATGCGATACGATGAAATGCGAAATCTGAAATATGCGAAAAAGATGACATAGCTAAATAAAAACTTTCCAAACAAAAATTGCGAAACAATTGAATGCGAAATGATTAAATAATGAGACAAACATTTGCAAAGTTATCATTGCAAAATATAAGTCCTTCAGCTGACCCCTATTCATCTAATTTTTAAAGAAATATTTATGTTTGAGCCTGTATTTTATGCTACTTACCACAGACATATTAAAAATAAGGATTAATAATACAGCACTGTTCTGGGTAAATACGTGGGATGTACACCATCTGTTTTCTTTCATAAATCTAAATTTATGGTTTCAAAATTGAATTCAAAAATTGTTTTTTTGAATTATCTAATTTTCAAAACGTTATTTTGAAATTATTTTTTTGTAACCAAAATATTTTATTTTTAAAATTCTCATTGATATCAGTTCGTCCAGCAATGAAAAAGTAAAGTATTCAAAAACCCAATCTATGGGTTCCTACTTAGTGAGAAATTGTTCTTATTTTAGCACGCACAAAATTTTGTATTAATATCATTGTTTTGCTAGCATTATCAAAAAAGGACCCTAAATTTCGACCTGAGTATTTTAATTTTGTGAGTAAAAAGGCGTAAAATTCAAATTTTAGTAAATTGCTTGAAAACTATCAATTTTTTTTTATGAAAAATGTCAGGCCAAAAATTGAAAATGAATTGCATAAGCTACAAAATGTTTAACGTCATATTTATTAAAAAAAAGTTATAGTTTTTGAGGTACATGTATATTTACACAAAAAAAAATCACAACTTATCTAAACACGTAAGCTCTGTCTAAGGATTCTTTTAAGGAAATGCTTTAGTCATAAAAATAAAGTTTTTCAACAAAATTCAGCTTTGTCGGAATTTTTTTAAAGTAGCCTCTTTCACATACAAAAAAATCACCACTACTGCAGTAAATCCTTTGTTGGTCCCCTCCATTCCTGTCAAAAACACGTACATAGGAATGGTTGAAGGTTGACAATCACAAGGCTACACTTCTGCACGATCGCTGATAAATAATTTTTTTTATTAAAATAATACTTTCCTTAAGAATTATTAAACAGTTGTGTTGAAAGTACAGTTATTTTTTATTTAAAACAATTTTTAGTTTAAATCATCTAGACGGTGAAAAACCGCTACGTCTCATTTTAATGAAAAATCTTTCAAGTCATTTTTGAAATATTGGGTTTAACGAAAATTTGTTTATAACATTAATTAAACTTTCTTAAAGCTTTTATATAAGAATTAGTTTTAAAATGTTACGAGATATTGGGTGCTATAATTTAATCTTTAGTTTTAGTATATCTCAGTTAATTTTTATAAATATTTTTGGTTATAAATTATAATGGGTGATTTTTTAAGAGGCTTAGAACTTTTTTTAAAAAAAAAAACACAAAAAATTCAAAAAAATGAATGAAATATTTATTTGAATCGATAGTTTGAACCTTGCAATTTAATGTTTAAAGATAATTTCATGCAAATGTTGACCGCGGCTGCGTCTCAGGTAGCCCATCCGCTGAGTCCAATTTTGGCATACTCTTTCACACATATCGGCCGGTATCTCACGAATGAATGCATGGATGTTGGCTTCCAGTGCGTCAATCGAAGCGGGCTTGTCCCTATAGACATTAGCCTTGACATACCTCCACAAAAAATAATCTAATGGTGTCAAATCGCACGATCTAGGCGGCCAATTGACCGGCCCGAAACGTGAAATTAACTGTTCACCAAACTCGCCTCGCAATTGCGCCATTGTTTCGCGTGCTGTGTGGCATGTGGCACCGTCTTGTTGAAACTACATATTATGCAAGTGAAGAACTTCCATTTCGGGCAAAAAAAAGTTTGTTATCATCGCTCGGTAGCGTTCACCATTGACAGTAACGCTGCGATTCGCATCATCTTTGAAGAAATAGGCCCAATAATGCCGCCGGCCCATAAACCGCACCAAACAGTGGCTTTTTCGGGATGCATTGGTAGCTGTTGCAATGCTTCTGGCTGATCTTCACTCCGAATGCGGCAATTTTGCTTATTTACGTACCCATTCAACCAAAAATGAGCCTCATCGCCGAACACAAGCAGCGCGCGATGAACATTTCGAACCGAGCACGAATTTTGATAATAAAATTCAATAATTTGCAAGCGTTGTTCATTTGTAAGATGATCCATGGTTAAATTGCAAACCAAACTGAAGCTGTTTGACAGTGACACAAGGTACTAAACACACGTCAGCTGTCAAAACCAGTGTTGCCAAAACCAAACCAGCTAAAAAATCACCCGTTATTTTAAAAATCTTACTTTATGCTGAGTCACTTACAGAATTTCAAAGTTTAAATCATATTTTTTTTCAAGTCGGTCTAAGGGCGTTAACGCACTCCCGTTTTATTTGGCGAAAAAAACTGTCATAACTGTTATAAATTGACACTTCTCTAGTCTCGTCCAAATTTTATAATAAGTGGACCTCATACTTGAAGAGGCTCTTTTTGAACCCTAAGCAACAACATTTTTATTGTAACTAGTAACGAACAGCAGCCTGCTGAATTACTTGATCCTGACAATCTCGATCAAGTGACACTTAAAAGAATTAGCATTCATAACTTTAATTTTAATTAATTAATTCTTAACTCAAACTTCAACTCAAATTTTGTAAACATTAGTCATTTTTCTTTAAAACAGCTTCAAATGGTCCTGTTACCCTGAAGTCTTCACTATAACTACTTAAAAATAAATCAACACATAAATAAGAAAAAAAATTAGTTTGATTATAACCACCCTAATGCACATTGCACACTTACTTCTGGTCAGGGGATTTTTAAAAGCTCATCAGCTATTAACTTTATGTACTAAAATTCTAATAATTGCTTAGATGTTTCTCTTAAAATTTTACAAATGATGATAACACTGCCTGTTATAAATAAGTAAGTAGGTTTTACTTCTAACTGTCCTGATATCTTTTAACATAATGTTAAATTGCTAACTAACTGCTTTTTACCTTCAGTATGAGTATTTAGCAAGTAATTTCCATATAACTGCAACTATCTCTACACGGCTGTTGAAAAACGATATAAATACTCATAGCACCTGCTCAATGAGTCAGTTAAAATCACCCGTAAAGATACACTATTCAAACCAATTTCCCTTTGTCAGAAGATTGAAGCCTAATTTCTTTGTTCACAAAATATTTCCGCTTCGCCTATGTCCAGGTGTATCAAGTTCAAAGTAATAATTTTCCGTTGGACTGCAACAGTGCATTGTGCCATCCCAACTGCGTTTTATTATACAAAGTTGTCTTCAATCGTGTTTTTCAGTTCTGCTTTTAAAAAATAGTTTTTTTTTTTTAAATCCTTTGCATTCAACAGAACAGAAAAAAAAATACTATCAGTGGGTAATTGGAAATTCCGGAAAAAATTCCTTATTCAAGTGATCACAATAAAGCTGCAATAATTCAATAATTTCATTCGAACTTAAAAAAAGAATTTTAAAATAAAAACGACCAGCACTTTTAAATTATCTCATGCGGAACTGTTCACCTATCTATGAAAAAAAAGTTTCCGGTTTCCATAAAACACATTTAAAAAAAAAAATTGAATAAAAAACATCATCCGTAGCTATCATCGTTTTCCACTTAGTAACATTGGGAAACAATTTCCAAAAAATCTGGAATCCTTATAAAAAAAAAAAAAACAAAAATCGGCACACAAAAGTTTACTTTTACTTGTTTTTGGCAGTTGCTCACAAGTGCCTTTTTTTGTTTTTATTTTTTTTTTTTAATATTCTTTCATCTCCCGGAAATTGAGGATATAAATTTTCACATTGCATTTTCTCAAAAATTGTTTTAAAACAAAAAAAAAAAATAAATAACATAAAATAGGAAGCAACTGCATTTGGCTGGATTTATTGAGCGTACGTTGTGTTAAATACTCTTGTGAGGATATATACTTTTGCCTTGCCGAATAACCAATTGAAAAATCGCTTGCATCTGGTGCATGTTCTTATTCCTCACATTTTATACAACATAACATATATTATACTTGAGTTACAACACACATATACAAAATCCAAATAAAAGGATATACAATTTGTGAATTTCCGGCGCTGCAAGTTTAACTGTTCCAAGGAACACTCAAAATCTACACGAGATGGCGGCAGCAGGAGTTTCAAAACTTTGCGAATCGCACAAGTCCTTTGCAATGATAACATATTTTCTGGTGAGTTTTAGAAATTTTCTATGTCCCATTGTACACTGAAAAAAAAAATTAGGTGAAATATGATTGCTTATTAATATTAACATATTATTTATTATTATTTCATAAATTTCGTTTGAGAAAAAAATTAAAAAAAAAAAACTATTCATTGAGAAAAATATAATAATTCAATATAAAATTTACTTATGATACAAAGGTACTATTTGGTTAAATCGTAAGTTATCATCACCTTTATTTTTTTCAAGATATGACACAATTTGTAGGCCGTTTTTAAGACAAAACTATCTTTAAGTTCATCCTTGGGCCTCATCACGTAAAATAAAAGCGATCGAACGATGTCGTTTTGGAAATAACTATCTTTGGTTTTCTCTACAGATATGACAGAGATAGCAATGGTGGAAACGATATCGTCCGATCGTTTTAGTTTTTACGTTATGAGGCCCCCTATATCCCTGTGAAAATACCGTAAGATAATATGGAAAACCTCTTTTGTAACTCCAAATCACAAAAAAGGTCCAAAAAGTGATTTTAAAAAAAACTGTCTCCCCATCGCATCGCTTAGCTTTCAAACATTCCTAAAATCTTTGAAAGTATTTTTTTTTACGAACATATTAGCCTTTGTTGTAAGTCTCTCATTTCCCATAGACAACACGCTGGATTCCTTAGATGTAGATCTACAACCACTAGCCTTGTTGAATTTTGATCTATAACCTTCTCCGTCTTAGAGAGCTCAAATGAAGTCGACGTTGTTTCCACTGATTTCAGTAAAGCTTAAAATTTCGCATAAGTTTATACTCTTCAAGCTATCGTCTTATCTTCTTACTTGGAGAACCATTATTATAGCATTCGTTTCAGATCTGCCTTTTCCAATCCTTTCCTAGCTACCTCCGGCCGGGGTGCCCCAAGGCAGTTACTTGGGTCCCCTTCTTTTTATCTTCACCGACGATATGAAGTTTTTCAAGACCATTTCATCGTCGCGCGGGCGACATTGTACCCCTACAACTAGAACTCTACAATTATTCAGTCTGGTGTTTTAAAAAATTACTTGGAGCTTAACATTAACAAATGCCAATCAATCACCTTTTCCCCTAACTTAATCCATAACCAACCTGTCAAGCCAATTAGCGATCATGGCCTGCTCCTATGTAACCGGGAACTCAATTTTCTGGCACATCATAGATGGCATAATTCTGGAAGCCAACTCAGCTACTCTCTTATTTGTCGAAAGTTGGTCCAAAGAATTCTACAATTCCTATGTGGCAATATCGCTTTTGTTCGTCCCCTCCTTGAATACGAGTGTCAAGCTTGGCCGCCATATCAAGTAACTCACAAATCTACAGGGTGGTTTTTTTTAGACGTGTGGTTTTCAATCTGGCAATACTTTTCTCGGAATTGGTCTTTTTGACAGTTGTCACGTTATTTATGATCAGTTTGGTTTGCCATTTTAAGAATTGAAGCTCAACGATCATCAAGCGTGTCACACATTCAGTGAATGGGCCAAAAACGATCCCGATTTTCACAAGAAAATTTTGTTAAGCGATGAAGCTCATTTTTGGTTGAATGGGTACGTTAATAAGCAAAATTGTCGTATTTGGAGTGACCATAATTCACAAGCCATTATTGAGACGCCATTATATCCTCAAAAAGTCACTGTTTGATGTGCTCTATGGGCAGGGGGAATCATTGGTTCAGCCGGCCATAATGTTAAACTCAATGGGGAATGCTATAGAGACATGATTAATGACTTTTCGTGCCTGAATTGGAGTATGCTGATGTGGACGACCTTTAGTTCCAACAAAACGAAGCTATATGCCATACAGCCAACGAAACAATCAATTTATTGAAGGAAACTTTTGGTGAGCGCATTATCTCGCATCTTGGGCCTGTGGCGTGGACTCCAAGATCGTGCGATTAAACACCGCTGTACTATTTTTTGTGGGGTTTTGTGAAGCTGCTTGTCTACGCAGATAAGCCCGAGACGATTGATGCCTTGGAAGAGAATACTCGCCTTATATTTATAATAAAGCTAAATTCTTGGCCAGAACATTAAATTACATGCGTTTTATTTCTTCTTGAAAACCACACGTCTACAAAACAGATCTGGCCAGTGCTGAACTTTAAGTGCTCTTAATTTTTGATTTCGTTAGGCAGACCTTAACGTCATACAACTAAAAAAGTATAACTATATGGCATTAAGTAAGGCCCCATCAGTAACTTTCATTAAAATTAATCATTGAAACTTTAAATTTTTAATTTTAAGATTTTAAAAACCCAATAATGTGATTATTTTGATGCTAATATGATGGTAGTGACTTAATTAATAACAATTCTTGCAAAACAAAAATTTCATTTTGGGCCAACCGTCTACATAAAATGACTTATATTACTTCAATAGGGGGGTTCACATTCAACGACATGTTCATCAACACGTGTCGTTATTTCAGATTTTTGTCGAATTTCAGTAGAAAGACCGATGATTTCAATTTTACATCTTTTTTTTCTATTTTTTAAGTAAGATTTGAAGAAAATGGCTTACAATCGAAGTAAACAACAAAAATAAAGCGGAAAAAAATAAAATGGATGCGGTTGAATTGGTGCAAATAATGAAATTCGCAGCATATTTGGTTCTCTAAAAATTTTCCTAGAAAATGATGTCGGTAAAATAGTCGTTGAATGTGAACCCCCCTAATGATTGTTCAATTATTGATTATTGAAAAACTAAACGTCATTTTATGGCGAAGTTTGAGTCCAAATTAACTAATGTTTATTTCTAAACTTGTCAGTTGTAAGAGTTAAAATTTTCAACGATAGCTAACGGGGGATTTTTTAAGAGGTTTAGAACTTTTTTTAAAAAAAAACACAAAAAATTCGAAAAAATTAATGAAATATTTATTTGAATCGATAGTTTGAACCTTGCAATTTAATGTTTAAAGATAATTTCATGCAAATGTTGACCGCGGCTGCGTCTCAGGTAGCCCATCCGCTGAGTCCAATTTTGGCATACTCTTTCACACATATCGGCCGGTATCTCACGAATGAGTGCATGGATGTTGGCTTCCAGTGCGTCAATCGAAGCGGGCTTGTCTCTATAGACATAAGCCTTGACAAACAACCACAAAAAATAATCTAATGGTGTCAAATCGCACGATCTAAGCGGCCAATTGACCGGCCCGAAACGTGAAATTAACTGTTCACCAAACTCGCCTCGCAATTGCGCCATTGTTTCGCGTGCTGTGTGGCATGTGGCACCGTCTTGTTGAAACCACATATCATGCAAGTCAAGAACTTCCATTTCGGGCAAAAAAAAGTTTGTTATCATCGCTCGGTAGCGTTCACCATTAACAGTAACGCTGCGATTCGCACCATCTTTGAAGAAATAGGCCCCATAATGCCGCCGGCCCATAAACCGCACCAAACAGTGGCTTTTTCGGGATGCATTGGTAGCTGTTGCAATGCTTCTGGCTGATCTTCACTCCAAATGCGGCAATTTTGCTTATTTACGTACCCATTCAACCAAAAATGAGCCTCATCGCTGAACACAAGCAGCGCGCGATGAACATTTCGAACCGAGCACGAATTTTGATAGTAAAATTCAATAATTTGCAAGCGTTGTTCATTTGTAAGACGATCCATGGTTAAATTGCAAACCAAACTGAAGCTGTTTGAAAGTGACACAAGGTACTAAACACACGTCAGCTGTCAAAACCAGTGTTGCCAAAACCAAACCAGCTTAAAAATCACCCATTATAACTGACGTCTAAATACTTTCATTTCAGCATTTACTGTATTATATGCATATCATAAAAAAAAGATAATACTTAGAAATTCTATATAATAAAATCTTTTACTAAGTTTTATGCATATCACCCAATCAAATTTAAAAAGGAAATAATTTATAATAAATAAATAAAAATATAACAATTTTCCTTCAATTTAATTGAGTAGGCGTACAAAATAATACAATTACATAAAGTTCCCAGAGTCATTACATACCACTGGGCACTTTGGTGTAGGTTTTATTTTTATTAAATTTTTGAAAAAGCTTCTACCATTAATAAATATTAGATTTCTCTCTGCGTGTAATCTAACTTTTATGCTAAAAATAAAAAAAAGAAAAATGTGTGCGTGTTTCGTAGTCAGGAAGTACATTTTTAATTTTTGTCATTAGTCATACATAATGTGGGAAGTAAATTATGTATAATATATTTCTTTTATCATTATAATGGCTAGGATGTGTCTTAAAATTATTTTTTTTTTTTTCATCATCGTTTGTTGGCATGTTATGAGACTATTAAATTAAAAATGTTTACAGAATTTATTTCGACTTCTTGAAATGAAAATTGAAATTTAGCAAGAGCATGAAGATATTCACTTTCAGACACGGATACTCATATTTTGGATTATAAAATTTAAATAATGCAAAAAATATCAATATTGTAAATAAAATGCCTAAGGGCCAGTTTCACAGTCGACACTTACCGGAATAAGTGGCACTTAAGATTCTCATATTAGGACTTTAGGGAATAAGTGGCACTTAAGATTCCCATATTAGGAGTTTAGGCTAATTTTCATAGCCAGCGTAAGTGGAACTTAAGTTACCAACATCGGAGACTTTAATGCCATACTTATTTATGTAAGATTGCACTGTGATATTATGCCTTTAATCTTTCACATTGCCCACTTAAGTGTCACTTTTTTGCTTTTAAACAAGCCCTAAATTTCGAAAAATGTATTTATTTTTTTACTTCAAAAGATTCTGATTGACACAACGGTTACAAAATTCTTTTGAAAGGCATTTTTTAACAGGGCTACATTCGGTAAATTTAGGAAGACAACTTTTAAATTGGAATTCAAAAACGATTGAAGCAGAAAGGCACCAAAAGCGACGTTCTTGGAGCAATAAATAATAACTTTTGTATCACTCACTTTTTTTGATTCATTAAGCATACGATAAATTTCAAGAGTCACACGATTAATTACATATTTAGAAGATGCCTCCATAAAAAAATCCCAAAAAGGACAAAATGTCGGTTTTCTTAGTGGTGATAGTAGTGATTTTTTGAGACATCCAACTTCCAAAGTATCTACAGCTACAGGTTCTTGATGGGAGGTTTGCAGAGTGTGGAACTTTCAAGAACAAACTCCTAATTCTCTAAGGCAAACAAAAACGCTTGAAATATAAATTCCTGAATTATAGATTGGTTTTTGAAACAGCATAAATTAATTCAATCATTCACATACTAAAATAAAAGGTGTTTTTTTTTGACGTGTGGTTTTCAAGAAGAAACAAAACGCATATAATTTAATATTATGGCCAAGAATTTAGTATTATTATAAAGATAAGGGTTTTCCATTATGTTTTAAAAATGATTTCGGGCAAGTAGCTGCCGCTGCTGGCTCCAAAAAATTCCAGCCTAAAGGCCCAATTTTCGACCACTTTTTGCAGAAATTGGGGCCGTATTTCAGCAATAACGCGCCGAATATTCTATTCCAAGGCATCAATCGTCTCGGGCTTATTTGCGTAGACAAGCAACTTCACAAAACCCCACAAAAAATAGTCCAGCGGTGTTTAATCGCATGATCTTGGAGGCCACGCCACAGGCCCAAGATGCGAGATAATGCGCTCACCAAAAGTTTCCTTCAATAAATTGATTGTTTCGTTGGCTGTATGGCATGTAGCACCGTCTTGTTGGAACCAAAGGTCGTCCAAATCAACATTCACTAATTCAGGCACAAAAAAATCATTAACCATGGCTCTATAGCGTTCCCCATTGACTGTAACATTATGACCGGCTTCATTTTTGAAGAAATATGGACCAATGATTCCTTCTGCCCATAGAGCACATCAAACAGTGACTTTTTGAGGATGTAACGACGTCTCAACAATTGCTTGTGGATTATGATCACTCCAAATACGACAAATTTGCTTATTAACGTACCCATTCAACCAAAAATGAGCTTCATCGCTTAACAAAATTTTCTTGTGAAAATCGGGTTCGGTGGCCATCTCGTTTTGGGCCCATTCACCGAACGTGCGACATGCTTGATGGTCGTTTAGCTTCAATTATTAAAATGGCAAACCAAATTGAGCATAAATCAAGTGACAGCTGTCAAAAAGACCAACTCCGAGAAAAGTATTGCCAGATTGAAAACCACACGTCTAAAAAAAAACACCCTTTACATAACTGCAATACCAGGCAACTCAGTTTTCTTAATCCTATATGTTCACTCTTAAGTTAAATCAAATTAATTATTCCAATAAACTTTAATCAAAAACTCACTCAACTCCCAAATCAGATTCTATTTAAATCAGAAATTGAAGCTTTTGCATTGTGATCCCATCCTATATAGGTACCTATATGACTTTTAAATCAAACGACAGCATTATGAATAAAATCAATACACTTTCAAATGCACACCTGGGCTATGCACAAACAAATTTCAATTTGAAAAGCTCAAACGCCCATACATTACAGTTTTCGTCATTGCAGTGTCGTCAACAGGAAATCCTTAATAAATTCTTGGAACAATTCCAAACCCATGACATCGCATCGTCTGGATAACTAGTTTAATGGTGTTTTAACCATTCAAGTGTTCGTATATAGCATGAGAGGATAGAGGCTTCAAATACCCACAGCCTTCATTTATGATCCAAAAATATATCTCCTATACGGAGTAGGTAAAATGTATACATAACATATATTGATTGCGAAAATTTCAAATCAAGGTGAGATACGGCAACAGACCTACTAACCATATACATAGCTATGACCTGGCAATCGTAATATCAGGAGTTGTCTAGTCCATGTCCAGTATCAAATATATCCATCAAATTCATAGTCTCTTTACCTATCCTACGAGATGAAAAGTCAGCCTTTATGTAGTTTTACGTGGAATGGAGCGAGAATTCAAAACACAACTAACGAGGATTTTTGGCGTCCTAATGGGGCATTTCGATCGTCCTTTTATGTGAAAAGCCAATGCTGATGCAGACGCAGAAACCCCAGAGCCAGAGCTATTCGATTGTTCAAAGCGAAAATAGTTAGAAGCAAACATATATTAGACACGGAGAAATGCTCAGAAGTCATGCATACACAAATGAGAAAATAGGAAAGTCAGATGACGCTGAGGCAGCCATTTAAGAGTCTTTTAGCTCCTTGCTGTCGGCAGTCGGCCGTCGTCGGTCGTCGGTCGTCGGTCTTTGCCATAATAGTCGTCGACGCCTCCATTGTGGGTCTGTGTATGTATATCTGCTAACAACCCGCCCAATAACAGTCCCCAAAACAGTTGTTAGTATATCGGTAGTGGTGTGGATGTGGAGTCGCTTTTATAGTGCAGTTTAAGTCGTCATCATGGAAACATGAATGGATAAAAGATCCACTGTCCTGTCTGCATCTACTATTATAGTTGGCGATGTCTCGTCTCTGAATGCTGCTCAATGTGTGGTGTTCTTGTTGCTGCCTGGGTATGTTGGATGCTGGATTTGGGGGTTATCTAACTGTTGGTTTCCATACAGATGATATAAACTCGAAACTCGCCTGCAATTATTATTGCTGCAATCGTTTTTTTTTTTTTTTTGTTTTTGCAACCATGGCAACACTAACAAGCTAGAATCCTACATCCTGCATCCACACGACACTCTACAACTCCAGTTTGTAGATGCACAATTGCGATTAAATTGTGTACTTATCCTTGCGGGGCGATTTAAGGACATTAATTTGGCATCATATTTGCATATTATCAAGTCGCTGTTATCTTTTTGAAATTTCGCAATTATTTCGTTGGTCCTTCTGTCTTTCGCTTTTGCTCTGGTAGATGACGCGCCTCATTCTGTTTGTCTTGAACCTGACTGTTTGTTCGTCCTTTGGGAGAAAAGGGGAATTGCTTAGCAGTTTTGTGTGGAAGAGGCATTGAATTAATTCAATTACTCGACTCGGCGTGGCATGGCGTGGACTCTGGATGTCTTTTCAGTCTCTCTCTCTCTATCAATTTAAATGGAGGACTAACTTGTTGTTGACATTAAAATGCATTTAATTTGCAATATTTTCACGGCTATCTGTATAATACTCGTATATATGTAGGTACATATAGATGTTAGGTTAGCCTTCCTTGTTCCTTTGGCGAACTGAAAAAGACGAAGGCTAGCATATTTTTGGTGGAATCAATTAAGATGAAGGTGGCGATTTCGTGGGAAATAATTGGGTTCATTAGCTTAGAGATTAAATTAGTTTAGTCCCCCTGTGCCTTGTGCTTTGTGCCTTGTGCCAGTGGTGCTTTGCTGTGCAGGAAGAGCCCCAGTTGTCATTAGGGACATATTTTGCGTTCTAATCAGCGCGAGATTATTTCTTGAAAATGAAGTTACTGAAAATTTTAATAATTCTAAGAAATATAGGAAAAGTTGGATTTTATATTTTAATAGGATTAGAAAGTTAGTGGCTGTGATGGTGAATTTTGGGAAATATTGTAATGAGTTTTAGATGTTTTTTGTTAGGTATGGCACTTATAATTAGTTTTTCCACCACGCTAATTCTTTCTTTAGTTTTTGGGGGCTATTTGAACTTATTTCTAATTCAAATCGACCTGCACCATTGGTATTCTACATAGTTGCCCGCCCCACAGACTCCATGAAGATACTGAAGTTCAAGGAAATTAACTATTTAATAATAAAATGCATGAATGGGTTTCAATTACTTCGTCTTAGGAATAAAGGGCATGAACTAATTAGGGATAGAAAATTTGAAAAATATTGATTTATTATCATTAAAACCACAAATTACCGACATGAAGATGATAATCCCCGGCAGCGATTTCAATTTGCCTACAAGCTTGACAGTTCAAGCAGATAAAAAATGAGAATGTGTGCATGAAAACCTCACACAAAGCCAGGAGGGATCTTCATAAACCTGGTTAAATTGTTGTTGCAATTCACATCTATTCATTGCTACTGAATGAAATTACAAATGCAACAATGTAAACAAATGGGTTTTGGAGGGTGAAACATACGAAACATTCTCATCTTCATGTGGCTAATATGTGATTAGAACATTGTTGAGAATTAAGAATTTGAAGGTCATATTTCTGCAAAAGCACAATAATTCCAATTTGTGAGAATGTACCAATACCCAATGTTAGACTGAAGTTCTGTTGAAGTTCATATACAAAAAATAAATTGGACTGAAAATGATATTTAGTTTTGGGAAGGTTACAAGGCTCACAAGTACTGGCTATTTCTTTCTGATTGAGTCAGTGGTGGTATTTTTCTTTTAAAGAACCAACTGAATACCACCTATTTAACAAAAGTAACAAAAGCATGATTTAAACTTACAAATACGTGTAACCGACATTTTAAAAATTCGCACTGAAATAAAAAAAAAATCGAAATGAATTGAGTTTTTTGGCTGAATGACTGACCTTTGAAAGATTATTGCAGAAAAACTTAGCAAACCCTTCCTTAAAAAATGATCTCAATAGAGATGTTGATCATCCTCCACGTGGTTGACGAATTTTAAAACCCACAATTTCTTTTGTGTAGAGATATCTTAAAATCAAGCTTTTCTGCCTGAAAACTATATCTAGAGACGAAGCTACAACTGGAACTGCACCCGGAATAGCTGTCAAAAATTTAAAATTTGATGTTACGAACGCAACACAACATAGCTGAAATTGGAGCTGGAAGAGTTCACCAAGTTTTAACTTTTCAAGTACCCACAGCATTTTTGACGTTAAAAATTGTAGATATAAAAAAACAATTGGCTGTAAGAAATGTGGATAACTAAATGTACCTGTGCACTGAGCCCCAATCTTGAACTTTTTTCTTTAAAATACAAAAACTTATTCAAAAATTTAAGACCAGACAAAATGAGTTAATTTGGCTTCTTGAAAAATTAAAAAAAATATACATATGCATAACATTTAGTTTTTACTTAAACTATAGGACTACAAAATAACAGTTAGTTTGTGTTTTTTGGTGGTCTCGTTTGTCTAAAAATTTAATTAGTTTAAGTCTATACGTCTGTGCGTCCACTGTTATTTGAGCCAGAACTTAAACGGGTTAGTCGATTTGCTTCAAATTTTTTACAGAGTATTTTTATGTGATTCTATGTGAGTCAAGGAATTCAAATTGTTTTTTTAGCTCAAATAGAACAAGTAGTTGCCATACAAAAGATTTGGCTTTCTCAAAAACGATTTTGACTAAGCTTCGTACCTGAAATGACCAAAGTGATTGCAACAGAAACTGCGTTTCAGGTTTTTGGCAAAAAAACACACATAACAGAAATAGCCATTCCACGTGTTTTGAAGAAATGATGGTCTTATTTTTAGGTTACTCACGTATTATTAATATTATAATTTTGTAGCAACCAACATTTAAAAATTTAAAAAAAACGTTTTATTTTTAAAAGAAAAAATTAAGACTTAAAGTAATGTTTTTAGTCTTTTTAATATTTCTTGGTTCGATATTAAAGCATCATGCATCTTCATCAAAGACTGGCTACATTCATGTGAAAACACCAAACAAAATATGCGTAAAAGTTGTCAAAAAAACGGTTCCATGGCCATTGCCTTCTCCGGCGGGTATAAACTTGAGAAGCTCACAATTGTTCCTTTTAATCACGCAAAGTGCATGACACTGCTCTTGATGGCTTCCAGACCTGGGATGGTCCAAAATGAAAAACCCACGTTTTTGTCATCAGAATGCTAAATTAATTTCAGACATAAGACCAATTATGTAGTGCTCGTCACTTGGACACTCCTGAATTCTGATTAATTAATTGTCAACCCTTTATAGATGCAATGTACAATTCAAAAAACAACTCACTTTTTAAAGTGTCATATGAATTATAAAACTTTCTTATTTTAAAGTAAAACACCTAGTACAGACAGTTATCGTTGATTTAAGAGCTAATAAAATTCATTTACTTAAAGTAACTTAAAAGCCCTAAGTACCAAGTTTGAAGAGAATCTGCACTTTAGAGGCCTAAGTTATGGAATGAAATATAATATTTTAGTCAGTTATTTTGGTGTAGCTAGTTTGCCTTGTTTTCCTCAGACATTTTTGAAAATCATCTACCAAATTTGTACCTCCAAGGACATCCGCAGCCATCCTCCAAAGTCCGCAAAAACATAAGTCAATAACCCTCTATTTTGATCTTTCGTCAACTTAACCAAATGTTTTTCTATTTTCTTTTTTTGTTTTCAAGAAGAAATATTTGAACTCTTTTAAATGATTAAACTTTAACTCAAAAGCAGAAAATAAATTCAACAAATTTATTTTTACTCTTTCAGTCTGCTCTCACATTCACCTGACTTAATCAAACAAAAGTCATTCCCGGATGTGAAATCACCGCCAGCTCTTCTCAAAGTAACACTGTATCAAACAAAACACCTTGACTACATCAAATCCTTATCCGAATACACAGGAATTCTAAATCAAACTTTTGATACAAAGTCCCACCTCTGGGCTAACAACACTGGCTCTTTCTTATGAACTGCAACAAAATTAACAGGCAGTTAGTTGGCAAGATGTGGGTAATGGTGATGATGCTCTACTCACATTACGTTAGAGATCCTCTCGGGCTTAGACCCCAAAGATTACAAACTGAATTCTATGTGAAAAAAAAGAAATCTAGATCATAATGTTCATATACCTACCTACATACCTATACTCGTACATAAAATCAAACAAAAACGAAACACACAAAAATAAACCTTATCCTTCTTATACATTGCTCGAAAATTTGCCAATTTGGAATCAGCCATACGTTTTACAAAAGGATGATGATGTTTCCTCTGTTTCCTGATGCTATACATATACTGAACTGATGCTATACTGAAATAGAACATAAGTATAGTTGTTGATGATGATGGTGATGATGGCAATGATGATCCTTAGATCTACGAGGACATACTGGCATGTGTAACACTCGGAATCAACAAAACTCCATCTCGAAGTAATTCAGTATTCTGTTCCCCATTCGGACTCTTCTAATGGCGTATTCAATTTCAAATGGCATTTGGAATTCTTTTCACAAAAACACTCTTCTTCAAGGTGAGCACTGTATGGTGTGACCGTTTGTATATTTTTTTTGGTGATAAAATCGTTTTTAGTTTAAGGTAACCGATTTACTGTGATGGTCACAGCGTTTTCTTAGCGGTGGTTCTTTTACTTCATGGAGCTTTCACGTGAAGAACTACTTTTCGCTTTTTGCACCCTAAAAAAGCCTACGATAAAGCCTTAAAAAATGATCCTCTATAAGGATTTACATAATAATGCTCTGTACTAAATTTTAAGTGAGTGGATTATAAGTCCACAAATATTTTTTTTTAAAACATTGCTGTGCATTTAACGTGGTTCAGAAATGGATTTAGGGCTAACGTCCCACTTAAATCGGGCACAAACTCTTTCGGGCAGGGAATTACATGTGCCGCTACAAAAAAATGCTAAGTACAGGTTGCGATATTATATTTATTTATTTTTTTTTTTGCATTTATTTTCGATATCAAATAATTTTGAATTTCTTTTCAAACAACGAACATCATTTTGTTTGAGCTTGGAAAACTGTTAAAATTGGTGTCTTCATTTTTAAAATTATGTCAACTGAAAATTTGAATTAGTGAATTTTATGTGTATAAAAGTTTCTCATGTTAGAAAAAGATATTCGAGTGATATTAAAAAAAAAAAAAAAAATATTGCGTATACGCCATAGTGGACCAAATGCCTATTATTGTTTTTAATTAATTTTATCCTTATTTAGGGCCTTTTTACTTTAAGTATGTAATGCTTATTTTTCTAGTTTAGAGTCCATCTACTTCCACACCCCCTTTTGTCCTTAATTAGCGTAACTAGAAAGTTGAAATAATGTTTTAGGCTTACCTTAGGCATGGCATGTGTATTTTTCTAAATTACGACTTCTTCTGCAACCGATTTTCTTAGATTTGTGTTTGGGATTTATTTTGTGTTCTTTGGAAGTTGACATTTTGTTTTTAAGTTTTACTCATTACCATTATAGGTTATTTCGAGTTTCTTCAGTGAAATGTCAAAACTAGAAAGAGACGACAAATGATATATATTCGCGGTGCAAGAAACAAAACTAAAATTTAAACAGATACACAAACTAAGCTCTGGTCACCTCAACATGAAAAAAAACTGATAGAATAAAACTTTGTTGTTTGCGTGTGGTGTGAATTTGGAAGAAAAAAAAAAAAAAAAAACCAAATATCCCATTTGTATCCAAACAAGTCACGTATGGTTTATTTTTGTGCCGAGAACCAGGGCATTTCATATTCTTTCACTCTGCCATTTTTTTGTTTCGTGTGTCATTTGTTTGCCTTATTTCAGAGCTTTCCCCCAAAAGCAATGGACATATAAAGGTACCTTCGGACCAATCTGTATGCATACAGCGAGAGAAAATTGTTAAAAGAAGTTTTCACGTAAAAGAAAACAAAACCGAAATAAAAAAGGAAAACAAATCGTTGCTGATAAATTTTTATGCACTTAGACTTGCTTGCTATACGAGTATATATGTATATGTATGTATGTATGGCGTATGTGGAATATTTTTCAATTTTTTTTTTTTTGTTGTTGTTGTTTTGTTTTTGCTCGGTTTTGAGTATGATTCCTCTTCTGAGTAGGAAAATCATCTCATTTCTTGTTACATCTTGCACATAGGCATATTACGATGTCAGTTTATCGTCTGCAAATTACTTTTTGTTAGCACCTAAAATATAAAAACAGAGCAACACACCAAGAACGCACCGTGTTCACTTGGGCGTTTTTTTTGTTTTTTTTTTTTGTTTTATATAATTTGGTTTTTATGAAGTGCTAGAGAGTTAGTGTTGGCTTTATGTTTAATGTTTATGTGCAGAGTTTTAAAACTCATTGAAAGGAAGTAAAAATAAAGAAAATGTATTTTTACTTGGAGGTTTGTTTATTAAAAGTGAATTGAAATTCAATATTGGTTCTTGTAGTTGATGAGACGCAGTTGTTATTGAGGTTTGGTTTTATTTGTCTATAAGAACGTGAGTTAAGAAACCAAAACATGCTAGACGGATGTTTAAGGATAAAAGCACTTTTCATGGCATTTGGGCATGTTAACATTGTTTATTATGAGGCTTTTACACTTTGATGCATCCTTGAATACGATATATGTTGAGGCAAGTACGCTATGGCTGGTCGTTTTTTGAGGATTTATAGTGTACTTACGCCAGACAGACAGATTTTGGATTCTTAATAGTGATTTTGTTGTTGCTGTAAGGACTACAAAAATTGAAAGATACGGTGTTGGGTAATGTGAAGTCTAAGAAAAATTAGCACATGATTTTAATACAGATCAGACCGAAAAACCAATCCGTCATCACGATTAGTTGCAAAGGCTAAACAAAATAAATAAAGGTTAGATTGCTTTTTCGAAAACTTCTACTCACCAAAGATATGGGGGCTCATTTAAAGTAAAGCGAATTTAACCTGGTTAAAAACCGTTAAAAAATTGAAACTGTGAATACCCTAACACAGAAATTCTATAGAGAACGGAATAGTAGGCATTCTAATAATTGAACACAAGGATGATAGAAGTTAATGTTATAACATTCAGAAGTTTCTCATCCTAATTACGTATTTCCCAAACGAAGTGTATGGGGAAAATTTTTTTTTAAATTTGATATTTTTAAAGTCGCTAACCAATGAACTTACGAAAAATTATTTTGCTAATTTTAATGTTTAACAAAAATCGGTTTTTCTTTCAAAAATTGGTAAAAGTAACCTTTCAAATGCTACCTGAGTCAAACAATTTTGAACTAAAATTCAAATTTATCATAGTTAAAATACTAAAATATAAAAATATTTTAATATTATAACCACCTTCAAGATACATGAACAATTAAGGAAGTTCGTTTTTTTTTTAAAGTGGTTTCACCTTTATTTAATTAATTGCAAACGCATTTTCAACTAAATACTTATTTATGCTTATTAATAATAACATACTCAGGGCCAGCCCCAGCTTATCTTACGCCCTGTGCAAGATTAGTTGAAAGCACTTTTTTTTATATTTGATACAGACATACATACATACACTGATACCAGTGGCGTAACTAGGATTTTGCTCTGGGGGTAGGGGGGGCAAACAATTTTTTTTAGATTTACAAAAAATATAAAACAAAACATTATACAGGGTGATTCGCATAAGATGTGACAAAAAGCTAGAGCGTGTATGTAGGTTGGGTCGATATAAGAAAAAAAACGTAAAGGAGGGGTGTCAATTCCCTCCTTTAGCCGGGAGGGGCAATTTTTTAAAATATTAAAAAAAATGTTAGAAAACAACTATAATACATACTTACAATGCCATGCTATACCTTTTTGTAAAATAAAATTAATTTGACAAAAAGTATTCCCTCAAAAAAGTTGATTTAAAAAGAATGTTGATAAATTGAATTATACAGCTCTAAGAAAAGTTATAACGGAATAAAGTAAGGGTCGCTGTTGTTTTTGAAAATTATTTTTTTTATTTTAAGACTATTTTTCATAAAATTGTCCCCCTCCACCATACGATTTCTTCTTTTTTGTCAGCCCACATACTTAAGGTTTTTGATGCACATTATTGATACATCTTATGCAAATCACCCTGTATATCTGCCTATTAAAAAAAAATTCTTAAGTAGCAAAGAGAAGCATGCAAGGTTATTGAGTACAGGCTAGATATTAGCGTTATCTAATGGATGAGTTTTTTTTCACAGTTTATGATAAAGTGGTATCACATTTGCAGCTCTATTCTTTTAAAATGTTTATTTGGAACAATTTCTCAAAATGAGCTTAATATCAAACATTTGAATAGGTATTTTGTATATTTCTGGGGGGGAGGCAATTGCCCCCTTTGCTCCCCCCGTAGTTACGCCAGTGACAGATACACATGCATAAGACTTTTCCGCATTACATAGGAGGTAGACTTTCAATTCGTAGGTCTAGTGAGATCTTTAGTTTAACGATATTTTAAGTTAATTTCTCCTTGAATGCAACAATGAAAGTGAAATTAGTTAGTGGGCAAGAAATAACTTAGCACAGTTGTGATGGATGTTATTTTGGGATTATTTGAACAAGTTTTGTGGTTAAGATGCAAATGGCAGTACATATTTGTTTGCGCACGTTCCGATTACATTTTGTTGCTCCTGGTAATGCGCCCCCAGAATTTTGCGCCCTGTGCATTTGCACATCTTGCACATATGGTTGGTCCGGCCCTGAATATACTATATTTAGCCGCATTTCAAATTCTTCGTATATTTACTTATCTTTGATCTTTTTAGTGAATAAGCTCTCCAAAAATTGAAATTAACTTAAAATATTTGAAATGCAGTCTATTTAAAAAAAATTAAAATATTTTTAAAACTTTAGAAGAAAAAGAGGTTTACTGAAATGAGTATCTATTGATGACTTTTTTTGAAATTGCTATTAAAAATGACTACGAATTTACTGAAAATTCTGGATAAATTTTACAAAATTGGATCTTGCACCGAAGCTAAACTTTAGCATATTATACGTTTTGAGATATGGTGTATTTCGGCGTTCCTATTCTTCTCTCAGTAAACGAGAAAGGCTCGCTATCGAGGTATTGCTGCTGCAGATACTTCGAAAAGTAATAATTTCTTTTAGAGACTTCATTTATTGGTTCTTGATCATTTTACTGTCTTGCCTGAAGTTCTTTTTTCCTTAGCAGAAATTGGGGAATATTCATGATATGAAGAGAGGTCACCAATACATACATACATACCCAAACATGGGCATCATGCTTACTAGAGAATTCAATATTGCAGGATGTATTTATTGATTCCATAATTTGAGTGGATTTGCCACCTTTGCTTTTCAAGCTCTAGGTCATGCTCCTTCTCAGTTGGGAGAAGGTTCTGCTGGCGACCATTTTTGAGAATGCAATAAAAACACAAGCATTTCAGTGTCTGACATATATTTTTCTCACAATTTTTTTTTTTTTGAATTTTCTGTTCATGGTTTCAGCCATGCATTCTCATTTGAGTACACTAACTTTATGCCCGACTTACCATGAATAAGTAGTAAACATGTTTATATACATCTTAGCTTACAAAAAAATATTGTTTTGTAATCATTTGTTCAAAATGTTTATTTAAAAACTACTATTTAGTTGGGCATGGCCGGAAAATTGCTTAAATTGAATACACGTATCTTAAACTCATATTCTTAAGTAATATCTAAGTGCCTCCTAAGTAAGACATTGATCCTAATGTTCTCCAATTTCTTTTATCAAATATCGACTCTTGGAAATTAAACTTATAAATTCAATATACCTATATAAAAATGTATTCATATTTGTTTCATATTTTGGTCTTCTGATCAGATATTACGCTACAGCCACTCACTATATTGAGTCGATAAACTCACAGAGCCACCTTTTGTACCCACTTCATAATATTCATCTTCTAAACTTTCCACATAAAAGAGGAAAGTAGAAACAACCAATTTATATCGATCATTCACCAAAACACACCAACAAAAAAACCAATACAAAAAGCCATACCCCCTACCATAACAGTGCTGGCAAATTAATTGACTTCGTTAAAAATCAAATAAAATACTTGGAATGCCAATTACAATATTCTGTATTTTAACTTTATCTTGTGTTCTTATAAATGCTTGCCATCAAGTTTTCCATAAAAAAAGAAACCTAGCGAACCGATAAAGTTTATTAATTCTTCTACCCTCACTTGGCAGAAAGAACTGAAAAAGGGTTATGAATCGAAATACTTTGGGAAGCAAATATAAACCGCATAACAAGGGCGCACGTAGTTGCTTATTTTTAAGATAATTTGCACGTTAGTTTAGAACGTTCAATATTCTACTTAGGCGAAAAAGGGGAAATTTAGAGGAAAAACACAAATAATTTTGGTGCTAAAAAAAAAGGGTGAACATTTTTTGAGAAGCTGGGAACCTTGGGTAGTAGATGTATCCCCATAGCACTTCAAATTATTTTTACTTTATAAGTACGAAACAAAAATTGTTGAAGGCAATGTTTCCAACAACTTTTTAAAATTTATTTATTTTTTTTTTTTTCAAAATACATATCGATGCAAAATTTAAAAACTTCAAATTAAGGGAGGTGGTAACGGAAATTATCAATAGGGCGCATGTCGCAGCCCGTAAAATTTACTGGTAGATTCTATATTTATTTTTTTTTCTTAATTTCTCGAAGACGAGTGCAAAGATTTTGATTAAACTGAGTTGTATTTCTAAAGTACTACAATAAAACCACTCTTCAGGTTACTAACCCAAAATTCAGATAACTGAAACATGTGTTTTTTTTAGAAAATTAACATATTATATTTGGGTTATCTTGGTATATCTCGTTAATGGCACTAAAAAATTTGTTCCAGTGGTTTGAGTTAAATATGAACAAATTTCCAATTAATTTCAAGCAATAATTTTGTATTCCCTCCCAACTTACGATTAGAAGGAAAAATCTAAGGTGTTGTGGAAAAGCGTGACATTTTTGTAAATCAATTTGTTTTGTTCAAAAGACAAATTCCAAAATAAACTGATTTACCAAGGAGGAAGAAACAATCAAACATGGGACGTGCATCACTTCATTAACTGGCGCCCGAGCAAGGACTTTTCTGATAAAATTGTTTAATGGATAATATTCATTGCTTTACATTTTGGTTATGATATTATGATTGAAAAATCGGGCTCTTAATACTTATTCCAAATTGAAACAAACAAAATTGAAACAAAATGAAATACCGAACTTCAATTATGTATTTTTTTATTATTTTGCTCATGTCTGATTTGACAGATAATTAGTATTATCCTTCCGCTGAACGAATATGGTTGTCTAAACGCTTCGCTAAGTGGGCCTGTGATCGACTTAGAGAAGGTGCCGATTTTGCCAAAAAAATCATCTTTTCAGATGAAGCTCATTTTGATCTTGGCGGGTAGTAAAGAAGCAAAATTGTCGCATTTGGGGCACAGAAAATCCGCACGCATACATTGAAAAGCCGATACACCCAAAACGAGTTACTGTTTGGCGCGGATTTTGTTCCAGAGGCATAATTAGGCCATTTTTCGAAAATGAGCAAGGAGTGGCCGTTACAGTCAATGGCGATCGTTATCGGGCCATGTTAAACGAAT
Organism: Leucozona laternaria; assembly: GCA_932273885.2. Taxonomy (NCBI): domain Eukaryota; kingdom Metazoa; phylum Arthropoda; class Insecta; order Diptera; family Syrphidae; genus Leucozona; species Leucozona laternaria. Next base: position 27,809,237 of record OW026368.1, on the reverse strand, counting down.
TTTCGTTCACAAAAATTGAAGAGGAGGATATTGGCAACATTTGGTTTCAACAGGACGGCGGCGCTACGTGCCACACAGCCGAAGCTACACTCGATGTTTTGTGCCATTTTCAAAAAAAAAAAAAGTTATTTGGCGGACCCTTTATTTGAACCCTGAAGTTGTAGTTGACCATATTAAGGCGCTTCAGAATTTCAGTCCCCGTTCTTAAAATTTAATTTTGACATAAAGCTCGGGTCTGAATTTATCAAAAAGTTCTGCTTAAAATCGTCAAAACATGAATATCAGTTTTCTTCTTTATCGACATAATTGGACATAGTGATGATATTAATATTTTCAGTTCAAAGAAGTTGTTGAAAATATTGGAATCAGCTATAAAAACTACAAAATGGCCAATCAAGTTGAAGATCAAGTTGCAGATAGAGAAATTACTCCATTTCGACAAGAACATATCGTAATTTTAAAATTAATGTTAAGAGCCGATTTTTCAATCATCAGTTAAGTAGTCAGTTAATTATATCTGATGGGTAAATATTAACAAATGTTTGATTTATTTGAAGAATAAGTACTATTTATTTGATTTTTCACTGACTATTTACAAATTGGCCCTAAATCTATACTAAAATCACAATGATTTGTTTTTTTTCTTTAAAGTTAAAACTTCCCTTAAAAAAAAAAAAAAAAAAAAAGTTTTTATTTTCTATATGAAATAAATGGTTGAAAACGCACATAAGTGCGTGACAGTTTACGCTGAGGGAAAAGTAGAACATAAGCTTTTAAGTTAAACATAAATATTTGACATTCGTATCAGGAAACGGCTGTTAGTGATGAAGACTTACACTAAGGAGAAATTCATTGAAATAGACAAAAGTTGAGTGAACCTAAAAGGGTGTTTCTACAAAAGGTTGAATCGTCTTGAAAACATCACCCTTTACTGTGAGTTTTCTTGTTAGTATAGGTTGATGTTCGGTTAATCTTCTTAAAGGTGGAATTAAGATAAAACTAATTCTAGCAACAATTTACCTTTTAATTTTACATAAATTAACACTCTACTAAAGTATAAAATTTATAAGACACCTTGTCGCGAAGTACCTACATAGCTACCATTACTTCATTACAACTTGCATAATCTATACACTCTGTCACCTACTTTATTATATTTCCACTTTTCCACACTCTAATCATCTTTCATTCGCGAAAAATTTCAAACAAAAAAAAAATTCAAGAAATAAAAAAATAAAATCTAATGAGCTGCCAGCAACATTAATCTTCAAGAAGAAAAGAATTTCTATCTCATAAATATCCTTCAACAAATACACGAGCTGCGAAACATCCATATCCATAGCCATCAGTGTGCAGCAGTTCTCCGTAGATAGATATACTGACTGCTGGTGCTGGTACAGCTTAACACTTCTACAATGTATATATGTAGGTACGCCGAAGGACTCAGTAAACTACATCTTTAGCAAAACGGACTTAGTAAACTTCATCTTAAGCAACTATTCCTTAATAGAATTACTCATGATAAGTAAAGTTATACTGACGGGAAAAAAAAAAAACAAAAAAACAACGAAGTTGAAACAAACACAAAATCCAGGCAAAAGTAATTTTACCATAAACTAATAAAAGACTGACAATAAGAGAAAAATAATCGTTAAAAGCTTTTTTCAAAAACACTTTCGCCGGATGAGTTGCCTGCTCTAACCTCACTTTTGGTCGGTCTTCTTCGTCCGTTCTTCGACCTCTTGTCATGGCAAACATGCCAGGCGGAGGTAAACACGATTAAGTGTCCAAATCCAAATCCTTATTTTCATTTGATTACAGCTCATCGCTGTTATGTGCAAAGGATGTGGAATGAAGGCATTGAGTAGGGGCAGGGGAAGAAGAAGAAGAAGAAGAAGAAACTTTGTCGAAAGTCCGTTGGCTGTCGAAGGTGTCCTTGTTTTCTTGCTCCTATGGTTTCCGCTGGCGATGATGGTGGCAGCGGTGCGGTGTGGTGGGCGAATGAAAAAAGTTTCAGCAAGAAAACTTATAGAAAGAGCTATCGTATTCGCTCATTTCTATGCCAGGATATTCACATCCTTGTTGTGGTAATTTCCTTCTCGTTTATAAGAGGATAAGTTTTTTTTTGTTTCTTGAAGAACAAAAAAAAAAAACAACTAAACTGTCTGAGTGGAAGGAATGCGTGATCCTGTGGCTAGAAAAACATAATTTACTATTGTCTTATAAATAGTATAGCATAGTGGCCTCTCCTTATTGCTTTGGTCGACTTTGCCCACACAGAGGACAAGACAGGACCATCGCCATCGTCATCGCCATCGGTATCGACCGCAACGGAAAGTAAATTGCTTTGCCGTGGGGTGACACATTTAATCTGTGCAGAACGTTGGTCCTTCTTAAGGGGTTTTGTCTCGGTTAAGGATTGACATTAAAATGTAGAGATGCATAGATGGGAAATGGCTTTTAAGGTACGTGTCTCAATAAAATTGCTTTATCCCGGTGTTGCTGTTGCTGTTGACTATGTAGTCGAGTGAATGAATGGATTTATAAGTTAATTTTGAAATTAAAGAGATAGTTGGCATCTTTATCTTGAAGAAGATAAAACACAGGTTGTTTTTATGGGGTAGCTATACAGCATCAGTGCCATTAAATTAAATGGCCTATAGCAAATTGTATGGGAAATTCTCCCTTCCGAAATTATAACAGTCACTTTCGTGATTGCACATCGTTTAAAAGGTGGCTAAAGTAGGATACATAAGATGACAAAAAAAATGGCTTGTCTGATTAATTAATTAATTGAAAATACACAATCCCATGCCTTGAAATTAAATAGATGCAATTCAGCAAAAAAGCTTTTATCTGACAATAGAACTGGCAAAATGTTGGATCTCGTCGCGTCGTTGAATGCAATTTGATTGAAACATACATTATGAACCTTTAAAGTCTCGATTTTTTAGATATTTCAAAATAGTAGTTGGGCATACTTGGTACTGTATTTATATGAGGTAATTTTAGCAAACAATTTTTGTAAAATGGTTTTGACCTTAAATAGAATTTTAAAATTTGATCAAAACCGCTTCAGTAGCTTTGAACAAAAAATTTCCTCAAATAATTATCTCTTATGGCAGGTATCTAGCTTTATTTTGTAGTTCTTTGAAATTATAAATTGAATAACACTTTGCAATATCATCTCTTGGTTAGATCTTACCATCATGAACGGGCTCTCAGAAAATACCCCAGAACATTTTTTGGTTGGTAATTCAACTCAATTATACACATAAGTCGAGTTTTAAGTTCTCAAAAGTGTTTTTAGAGTAATTTAACTAGTACTTAATCGCCCTTTGTTTGTCCTTCCCACTTTATCTCACAAGGTACAGCTAAAAGTAGAAAAAGGAGAAACAAAAAAAACAAAATTCATCTAACACAACTTGAAAGTTAGGGCAATTTAAGGTTCCCATTGACTGAGAACCAAAAATTTTCAAGATCCAAAAAAATCAAAAAAAAGGAGTTCTGATTAGGGTTCCCGAAAGCAAACAAAGAGTTCTGAACATTTTCCAAATAACTTTTTTTTTCTAAAATTAATTTTTCAAAAGTTAATCGCAAATTCAGGTGCGCATTGACTTAGAAAAATTTTCATGGTAAACAAAGTCAAAAAACATTGACCTAACTTTACCAATTTTGCAGAACTCTTTCTAAAACCCATCAGGAACTCTAGAACTCTTGATTTTAAGTTGAAAAACATGCTCAGAACTCTTATTCCCAAAAAAGTCCTTGCTGCGTGAAGTTAGCAAAAAAAATTTTTTTTTTCCAATTTTAACACTTATTTGGCCAGAACTATTGAAAAAAAAAGTATGAGGAACTCTAGAACTCTTTGTTTGCTACCGGGAACTCTCATTTTTTATTCAATTTTAAACAATGTTTTTGCTACCTTCACAGGATCGGAGTCAAATTAAGGCAATTTTATTTCTCTGTTATTTTCAATTTTCTAGAGAAAAAGAAGAGATTTTAGCATCCAGTTTTTGGTGTTTGACTAAAAATTAATAAAAACATTGAATACTTAAATAGAAACAAAAATAAAAAATAAATTTTTTACAATTCTTTTCCGAAATTTTGAGTTTGAAAATTAATTTTTTAAAAACTATTTTCTAAAACCACTTTATTTAAAAACACAATGAAAGAAGAGATTTTTAGTTTTACAAAAAGGTGTATCATGGCATTGAATGTGTAAATATTGTTTTTTTAATATTTTTGTTTCTGTTTTAAGTCAATTTGCTTAGAAAATTACCCCTTCTAGCTAAAGGGGGGAATAGACCCCCCGTCCCATACGATTTTATTCTTGTCTCAACTCAACTTACACGCTCTAGCTTATGTCACAGCGTATGCCGATCACCCGAATATTATATTGATTTTTAAAAAAAGGTTGCATGTTTTTTTTTTTTGAAAACTCAATATGTATTTAAATTTTTATTCAAATTTGGCAAAAAGGGGGTTTTTAACATTATCTAGAAGATTTTAAACAAAAATTATTCTTTTAAGCAAAAATAATGTTACGTTCCATACAAATGTTTAAAAACGCTAGGAAAATCTTACTTTGCTGAAAAATGACTCCTACGATTTTAATGAACAAATTACTGTTTATTATTTATTATTTTTAAATTTAATATTTTACCATTATTAACAGTACCTACCTCTCAACGAACATTTTTTTTCGACTTTTTCACTATCCGATTTACATTTATTTTTTTATACACATTTTGTGGATTTCTTATAACATTTTGTGGATTTAAAAAAAGAATCAAAATTATATTTTGAAAAGTCCATGTTTCAAAAACGGTAGATAATTTTTCTTTTGAAACTTAATTTTTAACTCCACACTAAGTAAGACTTAAAAAATTGACTCACTGAATTTGTGTCTTAAAAATATTTACGAAATTTTAAATATACAAAATTCATTATTTTTTTAAAACCGCTATTAGGATTTCTTAAATAAAATATTTCTCGCAAATTAAGATGATGTACATCGCGTTGGGTTCAAAACAGCGTCAGAAGAATTTAAATCAATTTTTATTCTAATTTTATTGATTTTAAACAATTTTCCAGTTTAAAAGATAATAACTGAAAACTAAAAACAAAAATCGACAAAATTGAAATGAACAAAATTTACTTAAAATATTCTTACGAGACCGGGAGGACGAACTGGTTGGTTTTTAGCTTCGAGCAATGATTTAATGCTAGAAATTTTTGAAAATTTAACTATTTTTAGTGTGAAATGGGATAAGTGCAAACAAATGGTATCCGATTTAAAAAAATGAATTTAAAAAATCACTTAAAGAGTGTCTATAAATATTTTCCTAAAAATTAGATAAGGGCTTAACATTTTTCAAAATTTAAAAAAATGAATGAATCGAAAAAAACACATTTTCGACCTTTGCACCAGTTAAAGCATAATTTTTATAACAAAAAAGGTGGAGGGAACTTAGGAAGTGGACAGGTAGTGAATACTTCTATTGAAATATTCTACTTACTCAATCATTAATTATTAATAATCTAGTGAGAGTCTATGGACATTTTTGGTGATTTTTTTGTATTAACAATCTATCTTTTGTTCAAATTGAATAGCAGAAAATGACATAAAGTCAAGTCTTACCATCGCATAGTGCATCACCGAAGCATTGCATTTTTTTTAATTGTCTATAGGGGCATATTTTCAAAGTTTTCAGGTTTTAGAAATCTCTACTCCGCTTGACGGTAACTATATTAAAAATTAAATGTTGGTTTAAGCAAATTAAAAATACAAATACAAAAGCACATTACAAATTTCATTAATTTCCGCCATTTTCTGAATTTTAAAAATTATAAGTGTTGTCAAAAATGTCATATATCGAAATTTGATTCACTCAAAACCGCTTTGCAACTTCCTGAACTATCTGGCATAGGTATTCCCCTAACTTAAAAATGGTCAACAGTATATTTTTAGAAATAAACAACTCAAAATATTAATTACATTTTGCCATAAATTACCCCAGTCTCTCCTAAATCTATTAATTATATTAAATTTTCCTTCCCTGCAGATATAATTTAAGATATCCCAACAGTAAGTACAGTACAGTACTTATTGTTCTTGAACTCAGGATAAACTCAAACCCACACAAAAATACTTGGTCGGAGATTGGGCTATTGGGAAATGTGTAGATATACAAAATAGTCTCTTGTATCCGCTTCATTTATATTTTTGTTTAAAACAATCCAAAACTAATTTTAGATGTCGACTGAGGTTAAATTTTAAGATAGAATTTGTTTAAAATAAAGTTAATTTCAAAATAGCTTTGGTGATGACTGTACTGCAGGGCAGATACATATAAATATTCATACATATAAATGTAAGCTCTGATGGTTGTGTTAGTTTTCGATGAAAGTTCTATCCTTCCTTTCGTAACACAATACGGTTAGAAAACACAACACAACACGGTATCAAGAGCAAATAATATTACAAATTTTCCTTGTAGTAGCTACAGCGGAAAACTACCGTCATCGTCGTCCTTAGGACTCCGCCAAATAATAATTGTTGTTCTCAACAATAATAATAGTGTAAGCTAAATAGATACAATATATACACTCAAAAAAAAAACACTTGTACTTTTACGCTTGTACCTGTACTTTTGTTCTTGTACTCTTGTACTTGTACTATTGGACTTGTACTCTTGTACTTGTAGTTTTGTACTGGTACTCTTCTACTTGTAGAATTTCACGTGTACTTGTAACTGCTCTTCTAATTGTACTCTTGTACTTCTCCTATTGTACTTTTACTTGAACTTTTGTACTTGTGCTCTTGGACTTGTACTATTGCACTTGTAAAATTACACTCTATCGCCAGCAGTTCAAGTGAAAAACAAATATTTCTATCGATGACTAATAGACCAATTATAGTAAACAAGTCGAACATTTTTGATCATCTTTTGACCTTTCAGTTCTTTTTTGTTTAGGAACTCCACAAACGTAACTCTTCTCTCAGTGTTTGTATTCTTTTCTTATTTAACAATATCTGGTTGTACTACAAAATATAATAGTTGCCAAACAAATTCACTATGTCCATAAATATGCATTGAAATTCCGAGATTAATCCTGTGGGAATGTTATACCGATAGTGCGAGTGTTCTGTGTTATTGCTGTTCCTGTTTTTACCACAAATAATGTTCCGGGGGATGTTGTCTGTGTGTGTGTATATAGAAATCTACTGTCTGCGTTTTGCTCTTTGATGCGAATTAAAATTTAAATTTTTCCTCTGAGTCGGTTTCAGAACCTTTGTGTGAGTGTGTGTGTTTTAAGTGACAAGAGCTTTCTCCGGAGTCATATAAAACTAGAAAACATATAGTTTTCCGGATTCGGTAGGATATATTGGCTGACAGGAAGTTAATTTATGGCATTGGCATCCACCATGTGCCTCAAGGAATCGTATACTCTCAGAATAACGATGATAGTGACAGGGAATGTAAATATACAGATGGAACTGGCGTTGAACCTCTGCTTCAGGCAGCAACCACACATAATCACCTCTGAGTTTCATTTTGTGAAGTTTGCGAAAGGATGGTGGATGGGTCGTTGTCGTTACCGTTATGCCAAACGTATACAATATTATAATTGTCATGTTGATGTCCATTTCTAAAAACAAAGAAATAAACTCATACAAAGCCAGCTGCTTTCTATTTGGTTTTACATCCGATGGAAATCGTCTTTTGTTTTAGTTCAAAAAAAAAAAAAAAAACAATAAAATCTCAGGTCTATTAACGACTATTCCACAATATTCGGTCCTGAACATTAAGTGATTCTTTTAAAATTTTTGTTTTAATTCTGCAATCAATGAGAATTTCTGTAAAATATTTTTTTTCAATTTTATAGGGTTTTGTTCAAAAGATGTCTCTTAATAACTTTTAGGTCTTGATATATATTTTTGAATTCAAGTGGGAACACTCCTCCCCATCGACCACAGAGATTGGAACCCCATCTTCAGTTTAGGTACTATAGGCACCCGATGTTCACCACGGGCAGGTTAAAGTATGAGTTGATAGACAGAGTTTAGCTTTGAGAAAAACTCGTGTACCCTTATGTCCTCTTGAATGCACAGGCCTACCCATTGAACATCATACTAGGTGATAATAGGTCGTGTAATTTCAACAATACACTGGGTAATACCCTGTTTAAATTGAAAATGTAAAAAATCAATAAAATTTGAAATTACATAATAGATGGAGCAGCTTCTAAGACGGTGTTCACATTGGACTCACTCTGCGCGACTCATATTGACATTTCTTTGTTTTATTTCACTCCACCTCATGATGAGAATAAGATAGTTTAGTGAGGTAGGATTTTTTTCAAAAAAATAAATAAATCCTGCCTCACTTTCTCCTATAGTGATGTGGAATGAGATAAAAGAAAGAGATGTAAAAATGAGTCGCACGAAGTGAGTCCAATGTAAACACCGTCTAAAGTTGTTTTGATCTCAACATTATCTTATTTCTTAAATGCCTAAATCTTTATTTATGAGAAAAAAATTGAAAATCATTGGAGCGTAATTTAAAAAAATATTGTTTCTCAAGAATTTAAAAAAATTTGTTTAATATTTTTAAAAATACAATTTTGATCTGCAATGTTTAGACTAACCAAGAATTTGCAAACAAATTTATTCAAATTTGTATGTTTTGAAAATTTTAAATTTTAATATTCATAATTATTTATACTAACAAGAAGACTTAGAATACAAATTTAAATATTAAATATATTTAATAATGAAAAGCTGAGTTGTAAAAAAACCGCTCTCCGAGAAGTGCTTGTGTGGATCTGTTTCCTATTAAATTGTGGATCGTATAAATTTTGTATCAAAATCGTAGCAGTTGTTTTTGATTAAAATAAGTTTTTTCGTAACTACCATTACTTTTAGTTATGAAAATTTTATTAAATCTTCTGGACAGTTTTTTTAAAAGTACATAGTTCAGCTATTTAATTTGGATACCTATTTACGATTTTTTGTTTGCACCCCATTTCATCCTATAAAAATCTATATTTTGACAAAAATATCTAGCTCTAAGGTGATCCTATGAGTCCATTCTCTGAGTTTAACCTTTCAAACTAAAAAATAATTTAGTAAATCGGATACCAATTTCTTGTTCAAAAAAGATATTTGAAGTCAATCCGCTTAATGCAAGGTCTATTCTTTCGAACAAATTGATTATTTTTTCAAACATTGTCCAAAGAGTTGCTAGATTTCAAAAAAGTGTCCAAAATCGATGTATTTATAAAAAGAGGTGTCCTGTTGAACGGATGCTGAAAATGTGTCAAAATGACACTTAAGTGTCCCATAAGGTAACCCTGCCATGTGCCACTAGACACACAGCGGTCAAAGAGTGCAATAGCAGCTCTTGGAGAGTGCAACAAGGATCTGTTTCCTAACTTCCACAGGCTTCTAAAAATTTTGGCGACATTACCGGTTTCAACATGCGCAACGAGAAGAACACTTTTTTAAGAAATTCTACCGGTAAAGAAAGACTAACAGGATCGCCGTTAATTTCAGTTCATCGAAAAATTGAGATTGACACTGAGGAAGTTATCGATGTATTTGCAGCTAAGAAGGCCATCAGAAGACTGAATATAGTTTTGTAAAAATATGGAATACTTTTGTAGTGATACTATTTAACATTGATGTTATGTACCTACCTAATAAATAATAACTTAAATTGGAACTGTACGATTATATTTTATATAAATAATACTTTGTCGTACATTTTTCTGCTTAGGTATCTATTCAACGGAACTGCATGATATAGGTATACACATGTACACTATATACATACATACATGCCCAAATGTTTAAGACAAAATTGTGTATGATATGGTTCAATTTCGGCTAATCGGCTATTCTAGTTTTGATTAGGTACTAATTGTTGAATTTTTTTTCCCAAAAATTATATGCCCCCGGAAAAATTGTCTGGCTACGGCCTTGGCTTAGTGAAATCTTAAAAAACAAAAAAATAATTTAAAATCGTATAACGTGTCTTTATTTTTACCCCATTTCACACTATTCAACTATTGCTTGTTTGTATGTTTGTTTGTTTGTTTGTTTGTTCGGGTGAATCACAGAAACCAGTTGTCCGATTTTAAAAATTCTTTTTGTGTTTGAAAAGGTGCTTTTAAGAGATGGTTAAAGGCATATTTTTTTGAAAATGTTGCCATTTGTAAGGTGAAATTGGGTAAAAATGAAAAAAATTGTCGGATTTAAGAAAATCTTTTTTTTTGTTTGAAAGGTTTTACTTAGGAAATGGCTTTTTTTGTTATTCTTTACCAAATTTTGTATCTGTAGAGTTAAATGGAGAAAATCAAAAAAAAAGTAATATGTATGTATGTACCTATTCGATTTCAAAAATTCCTTTTGTTTATCAAATGTAACTTTTAAGGCTTTCGCGGTTGTTTACATAAGTCATTTTTAAATTTTTCGGATTAGCCGCGTTATAACGCCTTCTCTTGTTTATCAAAGTTTTTTTCTGAGAAGTATTTTTTTTTCAAAAAAGGAGAAGTGGGGTGAAAACAAAAAGATGATATCCGATTTTAAAAATTCTGTTTGCGTTTGAGAGGTTGTTTTTTAAAAAATCGATATTTCTAGAGTGAAATGGGATATACACAAAAAAGTGGTTTTCGATTACAAGAAATCTTTCTTTATGGGGAAGGTAATAAAGGTTGGACTTAGATCATCATGTTTTAACGAATTTAGCCATTCACAATGTGAAGTGGGTTAAAACGCAGAACGTAGTATGCAGTTACAAAAAGTATCTTAAATATTTATTTATATTTTCTTTTGTAATTTGTATTCGAAGCTTAGGTTTGTCTACCCGTGCGAAGTCGGTCGAGGCCAGCTAGTATGTGTACAGGCCTCTATTGACCTTTGAAGTCCACACCGTGTATTACTTTTCAAACATAAAATGAATTCTTCAAATCGGATACCACTTTTTGTGTTAACCTCATTTAACCCTATAAATGGTAAACTTTTGAAAAAAAAAACCTTGATAAAAACCATAAAAATAACTTTTAAAACACAAACTGACAAAAACTGTACCTATGTGTTAAAAGTTTTAATCGATAATAATTTTAAATAATTGCTCACACATTATACATACATGTACCTACTACACAAGAACTGAAAATTACGATTTTATTGAATTTGTCAATCGTTCATGTCTTTTATAATGCTTTTCGCATTTTGAGCACTTTTATCTTATTCTTAAGCTTAATACCAATCTTTCATTTTTAAAAATAAAATACAGTGCAGTCTCATGGAAAGGCTTTTAATGACGTCTTCCTTACAAATCTTAGTTCAGATTGCACACAAAGAATTTTCACTTCCGTTACATACACTGAGTTGCACGCTCTCTTTTTTACTTCCTCTATTTTTTAACTTTTTTACTTAAAACACTTGCAGAATATTGATTGATATATTTCTTGACCCCTTAGTTTCTTGTGAAGACATTTAAATTTAGAAATTACAAATTTAGCCATCACAAGCAAAAATAGCAAAGTCATGCCTTATGACATTATAATTATTTATTCTATTCATTAATTTAGGTAAATGTACCAGTATTCTTAGAAGGAAATCAAATTTCAAACCAATATTACAAATATTAATTACATGATGAAATTTTATCAATTAAATGCAATACTCAGTATCCCAGAACACTAATTGAATATCAAATAGGTAGGTGCTTCTCCATAAAGTAACTTTTTTCAAGAGAGATTGTTCTTTAATTATGAAATTATTAGAAATTGCACTGAACATACATACCAACAGAATACAGCTGTTCGAATATTAAATACCTTGATAGAAATAATTGTCAGGTCCACAATGACAAAGTCATAGTTTGTTGGTTATGTTTCGAATAACTGGAATTTCCTTACTGATTATACATTTAAATTTTCCATCCTGCCATCAATGTAACGATGTCGTGATATGACATGGGAATGGTTTACAGTCACCTTGAAAAGAAAGTTACACAAATGAGTTAGACAAATAATTTTTTTTTTTGTAATGAAATGTTTAATAAAAACTGTCTCATTGAACTTCAAAAGAGTTTGCAGATGGAGCATGGGGGCTATTAGAAAGTACTTTCCTATAATCTTAGTACGCTGCGAATGCGAAAAAAAATTTTTCAGTAGTCTCTAACATCGCAGCAAACTGCTTGCGGAAACCACAGCGAAAAAATGACAGTTGAAAACATGCTTTAATGAAAGAAACAATAAATGCAAACACAAAAACTACTCAAATGTCAGCTCTCCACACACAAATAATGGTCCGAGCAATTAATTCAGTGCGAAAAAGAGCGGAAACTTCTGCTAATAATCTGCTACAATTATTATCAATTTCGCTCATCGAATAGCGTACTGCCAAACCAAATTTTTCGTTTATGATTTCGTTGTGTAATTTTTGTATGTTTTTTTTTTGTTTCGCATCAGCACAGCAGCGCAGTGCACTAGGCTTTAAAAAGAAGACGATAGTTCGCGATGTTATGCAAATATGATGTCTGAGAGTGTGATCTGGCAATTCTGTAAATCTGGATCTTCAAGTTGGCACAAAACTTGTCACCCGATGTTCTTTTCTTTTGCCTGTAATTTTTGTGTATGAATGAAAAATTTGTTATTATTATTATTTATTGTACTATTCATACTAGAATGTCGGTTTATTAGACTTGACCATTCTTTATTCCGTCAATTTCATTGAATTTTTGAACATTTTTTGATAGTTGGCTTGGCACCCCTTGAAACAGCTGTATCTCTAGCCAAAATAAACGAATTATAAATGAATTCGTAAGCAATTGGTGGTAGCACCTTTAACTTGTTGTTGTTGTTCAAAAATTCAATGAAAAATTTGGTTATTCTTCATTCTTAGTTCCTTAGAATTCATGTCTTGTTGACGTTTAGTTTGTATCTGCTGAAGCCTAGTACGCAAATTGCATTGAATTTTAGCTCTCACTTTTCTCTCCAAACATCAGCTGAAACTCTAGCTAAATTTTGACACGAGAGGGAGAGCATCGTGTAGAATATGTCACAGAAAACAGCTGTTTTCTGAGAAAAAATTATATTCAATCATTTCAGAGAATTTTTTTTTCATAATTTCAAGTGAATTTAATCAAATAAAATGGATCCTTTTCTTAAACTGAGATAAACTGTTTGTTTCTAAATATTCCTCCACTTCAATTCAATTTATTTTCACAAAGCAAAGTGCACACAAAATTCAAAAATTAATAGAACCTATGTTTGTATACAAATTTAGCTCATGAATTAATTATTTCGTGAGGTAAATTTTCAACAGATAGTCATGTACAGTAAGAAACAAACATTTGATTTTTTATCTGGAGCTGTGTACCACTCGGCTAAAATGCCTGGCTAAATTTTAGCTCGGCTAAATTTTGGGGAGAATTTTGGATGACAACGAAAATTTAGCGCGATCTGCGTACTAGACTTTACTTCCCAAATGTCAAATTAGTATTGACATTTGCCACCATTTGCAAAAATTATTACATTTTCCGATAGGGTGATGACTTTTGCGCCACATTGTACTACAACTATCTAACGTAAGCTACAGAAATAATCTAATGCAATTTTAGTACGTTCTTTTGGTAAATTCTTTAAATGGAAAATTTTATTTACGTGTGACTATATCTAGATTCTGAATACTTGCCAATTTGAAATCATCGGCATACCCCCGAACCAGTGTGCCATTTTACCAATTTCCATTGACAATTCATAATTTGAATGCCAACAGCACTATACCATCACTATCATTATTGTTATTAAATGTTCTGCAAATAATTCCAATTAAGGCAAAAATATCATAAACTCTAGCTCGAGAGACCTGCAACGACGCCATCATCAAATCCAATATTCACATTGTTATCCATTCTTGAACTAAATATTTTAAGAATCATATAAAAAAAAAAACAAACAGAACCAAAAAGAAGACAGGAAGATGTCCGTTTGCACACCAAAAAGGCCAAGAGCAATGCACAATGGTGGGGGGGGTATACTATAGGATTTCATGTGGTTGGTTCGATAGCTTTGGTAAGCTTTGAATATTGGATATTCGATGTTTCAACAATGAGAAAAGTTTGCAATTCAATTTGGAAATGATTGAACAAACAAAAAAAAATACTCTTTGCTAATTGGAAGGATCTGGGGATTAAAGTCGAAAGTTGAAACAAAGCTATAGAATAATTGTGTACCTACGACCTATGTACCTATACTTTCTAAATATATATTTTCATGATTCCTCTCTTTGATATGGAATTACGTGATTGGAATCAATGACAACTTTAATAATGCATTTAAAATTAACAAACTGGTTTTTAAAATTTTTCAGCATTTCAAAGAAAAGACATAGAAGTGGGTTTAAATTTCTTAACCCAGATGTTAAAAAAAAAAACTTTTGAAAAGACTACCGTTCTAGGGTTGAAAATTTTCATAAAACACATATTCGATTTGAATGAATGATTCACAGATACGGTGATTTTTAACATTCAAATAAGGCTTATGGTTTCAACTACATATGTATTTATATATATCAAAAATAATAAAATCATTTTTATTTCACTTAACTGATAATGGATCATTGTTGCTGACATGAAACTTAAATATTAATATTAAACTTAAGCGCTTATGTTCTGCCTTTTCATCAGCGTTTACTGTCCTATAAGCTTTTATGTTAAAACTTAAATAAATAAGCTTCGTTGTAGCAAATGGATCTTCATGAATTTATTTATTTTTACTACAAAAAAAAAGAACTATTTAAGCCATAAGCTTTATTTTGTTATACAAAACTAAATTACTCAAAATTAAAATTAAAAATTTATGAATATGATATTTTCCAATAAAATCTATATCTGTCTCCTAAATTTGGTGACAACCTTTAACTTTTTGTGCTCTTATTCCTTCACAATTTGTCATTTTTTTTACTTTTTCTATCCTGGAAAGTATAATCTATTCAGAAAAATAAGAGAAAGAGGATTTGCGGCTTTCCATACTCCTTCGAGCCTTACCTAACCTAAATCTTACCAAACCTCATTACAAATAACTTTAGTATCACGTTGATTAAATAAAGTGGTTTTGCATATTACCTGGGCAACCAGTTATAATCTTTCTTTGTTCCATTCTCCCACAAGGACATCCACAAGGACATCCATCGAGACAAACTACGAGTGTATAAAACCTCTGAATTATTAATATATTTTAAAGTGTTCAAAACTAAATTTATCAATTTCGAGCTTTTACTTTGTAATCAAAATAAATCCTTGCACGCGGTTAGTTACATATATATATACAATATACACGTATTTTTGACAAAATTAATTGAATGCCACATAAACCAATCAATGCTTGTTTACAACTTCCACACACGAAAGCAAAAGCAAGCACTGTCATAATAATATGTATGTTTGTGATGTTGGTGTTGGTTTTGGTGTTGGTATGTCTCTTATTGTCACTGATGAAATTATTATTTCTGTGGCCGATTGATTAAATTTATGGATGTAACCGAGTGTGCCAAAGTATTACCACTATCGCCATCGCCACCACCACTCCCAGTTGTCGTCCATACATAAAATGCTTTTACAACCAAAACCAAACAAAAAGAGAACACAAATCAACAGAAGCATCCGTTTTCACGAAATTGAATTTTATTTTTTTTTTTTTTTTTTTTTTGTTAATCGGTAACGGGATGAGTAAGAGTTGTATGTACCTTACAAGGTTGTGCATAATGTACAATGTACATATTATTATGTGGATCTAAGGAAGGAACAAATTAAAATCAACGACTTGGTCACACGTATTGGCTCTTAAGAGTAAAACTTATAGAATTTTGGAGCCGGTAAATCCATGCATGTTGCAAAGCTCCAAACTAAATCATAACTTCCTTTACAAAACAAAAAGAAGACATACCCAAAACGACTTGTTAGGCTCTATAGCTACTGAGCCATTTAAAAGAACAAAATATTTACTTAAAACTAATAAAATAAGACGAGGATACAATATCGAATGGTGCCTATTAAAATTGCGCGAATGACCTAATTTTAAAGGAAGTGACTCGAACCATTCCAATTATAACAGTTTCGGTTTATAAAACTACTGTTTATGCGGCCCCGCAAGACCAGGGCCCTCCGCCGGTGAGCATTCTTCAGGCACCCAGAGTTTTTTTTTTTAAAGTCGCGCGAAGCCCATTAACGCACGCCCACTTTAAATGGCGAAAAACTGTTAAAACTGTTATAAATTGGCATGTTTCTAGTCTTGTCTCATTTTAAAACGTATTTTCCTTCAATTGTCATATTTTATCTATATAACATGAAATTCCTTGTGAGTTTTAGATTCAAAAGCCCCTTTCACAATAGACCAAAGATGAAAACGTCTTAGAGCGATAGCCATAGGAGATGAGTTCAAGAATCGTTTAGATTGGGAAGTAAGCAGATGTGATTATTTTTTTTACACCTGCTGACCATCAGGGCCGGCTTTTAGGCCTGGTCGTCTAGACTAGGCTCCCCTTTTAAATTTTTTTAAGAGCATGTAGATATAACGATTGAACGAGACTAGAAAATTGTTAATTTATAACAGTTATAACAGTTTTTTGCCATTAAAAGTAGACGTACATCAATAATCTTCACTCTGGGCGCCCGAAATATAACCACCGACGAAGGGCCCTGGACCTGCGAGGCCAGTTATAAATTGGAATGCCTGGAAGTACTTTTATTATAAGTAAATATAACTTTACTTTTATTTAATCTTATTCCAGTGTTGATGAATAAAATAAAACAATAAATTTGTTCAGAATTTCATAAATGTCTATCTTCATCTATAAATCTCAAGCCTAAAATTTTCATAAAAAATTCTAAGAGTTGGTATGCGTGTTTTCTCTGGAAAGCTAGCAATGTTTATTTAATTTTTGACAGAATTATTGTGCTAATCACTTAATGCATTAGTTAATTACTAGAGTTTTTTTTTCAAAAATGTTCCGAGACCAATTTCATCAATTTGATTGTTTTAAAAAACCAGACTTAGATGGCTGTGTAATAATTTTAAAACTACTACCGTCAAAAATTATCTACTTATTATTGTCAGCTTTCCAAAAACATCCATATTGACCCATTTGGTGTGTAGCAGCTGATTTTTATAAAGTTTATACCCAATTACGTGGATGGCTTTGAGGACCTATAACTTTCAAATGCGGTTACTCATCATCATCAAAAATATATCAAAATATTTGAAATTCCATGATCTACCGTTTTGTGTTATAAGAAAATCTACGTAAGCTTCTTAGGAATTGAGAAAAATGTCTTAAATGACAAAAAAATTAGACGACAACCACGAAAACCACGAATAAAAGATTATAGCCTACAATTTTTATCCTAGTAACTTTCCCGTTAAACGAATAATTTCGGAAATAAAAACAAAGACGAATACTTTGGGTTATTCAATTAATGGCAGATTTCCCTAGGGTCATGGTGTTTCGAAAATCTGGACTTAGACTCGTTAATAGTCCTCGAATCAGCCTTGATACATTTCATTAAGTTCGAGGGATCCTCTTGCCTCACGCTATACCATGATAATCAGCATGGCCAGCTTGAGAGGAAATGGCGCCCGGGTGAATATGTGAAAAGAGATTTTGCATTATTTTTTTTATTCATTAGACAAGAGTAACTTTAGTTCATTAAATCTTAATTTACCTTTGTTTTGAAAAACACTTATCTTGATCAGGTAAAATTTAACAAAATTCTCTGGGATTAATGGCACTGCCATTGATTTCAAACTAACAAGCAGCTTTGTTTTTTTTTTTTTAAATCGAAGCATTATTTGATGAACTGCGAATACTAATAAAAAACTGTGAAAAATCTGCTTAATCCCATTGGGTCCTATTGGTCTCGGGGTCAAATTTGGTATGCCAACTAGAAAGACGGAACATTTTACTTGATTAGGATAAACGTTGTTCTACAAAAAATAGTTTCAGATTTAATCTGCCTGGTGATGAAATGAAAATGCAAAATCTCTTTATTCACCCGGGCGCCATTTCACACGTTGTGTATACCAAAATATTAATTCTAATTGAATGATCTAAAAGGTTACTGTTGTCTATTGAACCAAAACAAAATTAAAAATCCCTCTTTTCATATTCATTCAGGCGCCATTTCACATGTCTGATGGAATAAGATGTTTAGTGAATCAAAAGAAAATTCATCCATTCATCCATTCATTTTCGCCCGGGCGCCATTTCCCCCAAAAGCCTTCCCTTATGGTGATACCTAATGGTATATAGCATTGGCAAGAGAAGGCCTTAAACTTAATATCGCCAGTTATTGCCTTTGCCATTAGTGTATTTCCCAGTTCAATATTTTCTCTTCATTTCATTCCATCAAGTCTCTTTTTCGTGTTTTCTCCCTCGGCCCTTTAATTCAAAATGACATTCGAGTCTCGTAGGCCAATGAAGAATGAATGGCTATGAGTTGTAATTGGAAGTCGAGACCGTTTAAGGTATGTGTGAACAATTTAATGTGATAAGAGCAATATTTTAGGATCTAAGTGACAAAGTTTTCTTATGCGGCGACGGCTGATAGTCCCATTAGGAAAGGAAAATAAAAAAAAAATTATTTTGGGATTGGAAAATCATTTGAGCAGTAGATAAACATTTCTAATGGAAAACATGACGTTAACATATTGTGTCTATATATACATAGGTTGCTATATAGAAAGCTCTCTCTGTTCCTTCCTTAAGTATGTATATACAATACGAAACAGAAGATGGAAAAAAATTAATTTTGTCCATTTATTCTGTCGTTGGGAAATATAATTGCGAAATGTGTATTGTTGTTGGTGTTTTCATCACCATGGTAAGTATACACAGTTTTGAAGTTTAATTTTTTTCCTTTGTATTCGAATGTATGTATGTACCTATACCTATACTGTAACCTACCAGTACAAAAGCATTCAGATAAATAATTGATTTATATTGCTTTTGGACTGAGGGTAAATAAGTTCACGTGGAGGATGTATTTCTGAGATTATATTTGTTAACATTTAATAGTTGTTGTCATAAAGTAGCCAATATACAAATTTTTCGTACAAAATTGATATTTACTATACCTTAGTTTCAAAAAATGTACAAAATCGAAATAGTACTCATCTAAGAGCCTTAAAACACGCATTATTTCCACTTAGGAATGGAAGTAGAGCCATAAAAAAATTCATTTCTTATATTGCGCTAATTCACTTCCCCGTAGGCTTCCCAGCCTGTACCTATACTATATCTATGTAAAGGGAATTGCATACTTCTGGCCCAGAGTGTACACGAACGATTTTGGTATCAAATGAAAGGTGTTGTGAAGCCCGATACATGACTAAAATAAAGGGTCCGCCAAATAACTTTTTTTCTTTTTGAAAATGGCGCAAAACATCGAGACTATCTTCGGCTGTGTGGCACGTAGCGCCGTCCTGTTGAAACCAAATGTTGCCAATATCCTCCTTTTCAATTTTTGTGAACAAAAAATCGTTCAACATGGCCCGATAACGATCGTCATTATGCCTCTGGAACAAAATCCGCACCAAACAGTGACTCGTTTTGGGTGTATCGGCTTTTCAAATTATGCGTGAGGGTTTTCTGTGCCCCAAATGCGACAATTTTGCTTGTTTACTACCCGCCAAGATCAAAATGAGCTTCATCTGAAAAGATGATTTTTTTGGCAAAATCGGCATCTTCTCTAAGTCGATCGCAGGCCCACTTAGCGAAGCGTATACACAACCATATTCGTTCAGCGGAAGGATAAAACTAATTATCTGTCAAATCAGACATGAGCTAAGTGTTACCATTCACGAAATAAGCACTAGTTGAAAAAAAAAACGTTAGATGGCGGACCCTTTATTTTCAAAACCGTACATGGGAAAGTCGAGATATTTGGGCTTGAAGTTGCCGATTGCAAAATAAGGATTTCAGATTTTGTTCCAAATATTTGTCCATAACGGGCGAAATAATTGACGTTGAGAAATGATATTGATATTTACGTCACCTTTCATTTGATACCAAACTCGTTCGTGTACACTCTGGGCCAAAGCTCCATAGTAAAATGGACATTCCCTTTATCATACAAATGGACTTAAAATAGCCCCCTGGCCCCTCTAAAAATCTTCCATTAATAATTAATAATTATAAAAATTTTATTGTTTTAATTCATTTGATAGAAATCCATCAGTCATGCATTTTATTCATTTTGAATTTACCCCACCCGCACACCGACCATTTGCTCGTATACGTAAAGCGTCAGCTAATTGCTTATTTTTTGTTTTTTGCGCTGACTGAAATTAAAACCATCAAACCAAAAACTTCCCACTTTATATTGAGGTCAATTGCAGTACCATTGTCTAATGCAAAAAGCATTTTTACGAACTCATCAACAACAACAGCCAAAAAACAAAAACTTCAACAGACATTCAAAATTTAATCTTCACGAATGATAATGAGTCGGAATTCTAACCCAGCTCCTTGCAGCTCAACGCGAAGAGAAATGCCAACAGATTTCTAATTTCCGCAAAAAGTTGATTTACTCCCCCACTTTTGGAGGATATGCTGTTTAATTAAATTTTTTCATCAAAAAAAAAATTTAAAAAAAAAACCAACTTGCCACAAAGTAAACGTTTTATTTTTCTACTCTTCTTTTGGGATTTTTTTGATAGCAATTGCATCAGCACAGATTGTTTAAATAGAGTTTCATTTATCTGTGCCCAGCCCAGTCGGCTTCATTTCTTTAATTGCTGAGAAACGAAAAAAAAAGAAATCTCAACTAAACTGAGTCCATGAAATATTATCTAGTATTATCCATCAAGTATTATTTTTTTTTTTTTCTGAAGTTCAAGGATCCGTTTGTCCTTCATTTTGTCATTTTTGGGTGTGCATCTGTTATTAAATTTTTATAGTGCACAAATTATTTTTTAAGGGCTGGCCAAGACCAATTTGTGAATTCGTTGAGATATTAAAAGAAGTGAACCTTAAAAGAAACTTTAAACGGAATGGATGGTGAGGTGACCTTAGGTGCAACCTATAGTCATTCTCATGAACAACGACACAAACAAAATTTTATTAGAAATGTATTTCGATGGAACTTGTTTATTTCAATGTGTTCAATTAGTGTTGGTAGTTTAAGGTAGGATAAGTTTAAACCCCAAATACATTGTATGATTTTTAAACTCTAAAAAAATTTATAAACAAAAAAACTAGCTGACCCGGCGAACTTTGTTCCGCCTAGAAGTGATTAAATTATTATTGTCCCTTTTGAAGGACGAGTTTCTCTATTCAACGAATGAAACTCACTTGTAATTAAATTGAATTAAATAGATTTCGTTTACATGGAAAATGGATTTCACACATTTCAGGTCAATGCAATACTCTGTGATAAGCAACGTTATTTGTTTTGTTGTCCGGTGTGAAAATATGACAATTTAGACAGCTTTCGAAAAGGCTATAGCGCCACGTTCATGTATTTGAAATTCAAGATTAAGTTGATTGTCATAGCGAATGCGAAACTGAATGTGCTTTAACTTGAAAGGCAAGTCGATCGGTATATAATAGATCGAAACGTAACACTATCTGTTGGCTGTTCCATTTTCTCAGGGATAAATTAGCCGATTTTCAATTCCGTAGTGTTTGACATTCCTTTGCAATTAAGAATCAACATTTTTGTTCCTTCCCATACAAAATGAAATGTTTAGACCATCCACCCCTGAAAGTATGCAATTTCGGGGTTTTCCGAATTTTCCTGTCGAAATTTTCAATTTTCGATGAATCCAACAACAAAAAAAAACCCAATCCGAATAGTATGATGCTCAGCCGAAAGGCGCAAGATAAATTAACACAATTTAAAATTTGTGGAAAATGTTGATCTTTTTCATTGCATATTATTCTTAAGACAAAAAAGAAGGTGTTTTTTTTAGAGGTATAGAACTTTGAAATGGAATACAACAAAGATTGTTTTTTTACAATTGACATGAAATTTACTTTATTCGAAAGATAATCTTCTGGCATTATAATTTATATATGATTTCTGGCATATGACCGCCACGGCTGGATTTTGTCCAGCATTTGTGGCCGTATATCGGCAGTAACGCGGCGAATGTTGCCCTCCAAGTGGTCAATCGTTTCGGGCTTATCGGTGTAGACTAGCGACTTCACATATCCCCACAGAAAATAGTCAAGCAGCGTTAAATCGCACGTTTTTGGAGGCCAATTCACGGATCCGTAACGTTCAACTATGCGGTTACCAAACGCTTCCTTCAATAAATCAATTGTGGCACGAGCTGTGTGACATTTTGCGCCGTCTTATTGTTGAAACCACAGCTCCTGCACATCATTGTTGCTCATTTTGATCTTGGTGGGTAGTAAACAAGCAAAATTGTCGCATTTGGGGCACAGAAAACCCGTACGCATATACATTGAAAAGCCGATACACCCAAAACGAGTCACTGTTTGGTGCGGATTTTGGTCCAGAGGCATAATTGGGCCATTTTTCGAAAATGAGCAAGGAGTGGCCGTTACAGTCAATGGCGATCGTTATCGGGACATATTGAACGAATTTTTGTTCACAAAAATTGAAGAGGAGGATATTGGCAACATTTGGTTTCAACAGGACGGCGGCGCTACGTGCCACACAGCCGAAGCTACACTCGATGTTTTGAGCCATTTTCAAAAAAAAAAAAGTTATTTGGCGGACCCTTTACATTCATCATCACTCCAAATACGGCAGTTTTGTGTGTTGACGTATCCATTCAACCAAAAGTGAGCTTCATTGCTAAACAAAATTCGCTTATGAAAATTGGGATCAATGGCAATCTTGTTTTGGGCCCATTTTGGGCACAATTTGTAAGCGTTGTTCAGGCGTCAATCTATTCATGTTGAAATGCCGAACCAAACTAAAAATAAATCACTTGACAACTCACCAAATGGCCACCATTTTAAATAGTGATGCCAACTTAAAGTTCTATACCTTAAAAAAAAACACTCTTTAGTTAACAAATTACTAACTATAAAACTCTTCACTAAAATGTTGTTAGTTTTAAATAATTTTCTACTAGCATAATGCTAAGCTTCTTTTCTTAATTCACTCAAGCTGAACATGCACATTTGGTATTGTCAAAATGACATAATATGGAGTTAGTATAATACTAAAAAGATAAATTCTCCATTAAGTGATTTAACCTTTAGTCAAAATTTTAAAAAGATAGTACGATGCTAACACATTTAGAATTTGTAAAATATTTTTTTTACCCTAGCATCATACTAAACATGCTTTAAAATCGATTAATTTTTAGTATTCGCTCATCCCTAATCTAAATCCACTCACTAGATTATACTATGACTATCCAAATTTAGCAACTTCCAAAGTCTGAATATGGTATAAATTATTTTTCGACAACTTTAATTTTAATTTAGCTCAATTCAAGCATAAAGCATATATCTTACAAATAAATAACAAAAAAATTCTTAAAGCTATGAGATAACTAAAAAATAACTTAATGATAGTAGCAAAGTAGTTATGGATGGAAAGTGGGAGAAGAAAAGGATAATAAGTGGAGAGTATTCTTAAGGGCGGTTTTTGAATAGCTTAGATCAAGACAATTGGAATTGTTGGCTTTTCTAAGCATTCTTCTCAGTGGTTCATTTTGGCCATACTAGGTTCGGTGAAAGGTTATACAAAACAGTGGTATTGATCACAGACAACGATGATTTATATTCAACTTAACTTTGCTAAGTAAGTCAACACAATCAATACCTCCAGTTAATAATTGATGTATAGAAAGAGCAGGTCAGCATTATTACGACGTTTGTTGAGGGATTTCAAATTTATCAGTTTAAGAAGGTATGAATGAGTCGTCCCATCCAAGTCCTCTCAAAGCAAATCTAACAAATATGCGTTGAACGGATTCAATTCTTTGAATGTGGGCATGATGATAGGGTGCCCAAACCTGAGACGCGTACTCAAGCAGACGCCTAACAAAAGTTATAAATAGCGATTTTGTGATGTAGGGATCTGAAAATTCCTTGGACCAGCGTTTAATGAATCCCAAGGTTGAATTAACTCTACTAATAAAGAATCAGAATGAGCTCGGAAATTCAGCTGATTATCGCAAAGAACCCCTATGTTAGTCGCGAATGGAAGTACCGACAGAACCATGTTCATTATTCATGTAAATAGTAACAACGTTGAGGAAGAATATGGCGTTTTCGAAAGTAAGTAATGGTTTGACATTTACTAACATTTAGCTAAAGGAAATTGCGACGGCACTAGGTATAGAAGCTATTTGAGTCCGTTTGTATAGTGACTGAGAATCTTCCATGTATGTAATCTGTTTGGAGAGACGTATGTCATCGGTGTAAATCTCCAGGTCAGATCCTACTAAAGTAAGCTCAACGTCTTTAATACTTAACAAGAAGAGCAGAGGGCCGAGGTGACTCCCGTGCGGAACACCTGATGTTGAGTATAAAGGGTTGGAGGCAGGGTTACCTTTGGGGACACTTAAGTGTCATTTTGACATCTTTTCAGCACCCGGACACCAGGAGACCTCTTTTTAAAAATAAATCGATTTTGGACACTTTTTAGAAATCTAACAACCCTTTGAACACTATTTAATAAAAAAAAACAATTTGTTCGAAAAATTGAACGGAACCCTTTGTCTATCAATCAAAAAATAAAAATACCTACACCACACATATCTATTTCTTGTTCCATCTTTCATATTCTAAATCCAAAATTAAAGACCATCAAGTACTTTTTATAAAAACCAATGTTTTGAAACATTATCAAAAAATATGTGAACAAGTCACAGCTTGGATTAATATTAATGATAAGAAATTATCTGTGTAACGTTTCTTGGGCCCAGAAATTAAAATTGGGAAAATAATTAAACTACAGTGAATGACGCTTATAAGAAACATTCTTATAAGAAAAGCACGTTTACAAGATACCTGAACAAAAGCACCGTGTACGAGCACATTTACACCAATGATAAAAACATTCCTCATAAGAAATACGCTTATAAGAAAATCACTGATATAATGAATTTTTTTTTACAACACCGATTCTCAGTTTTCCTATGATGTGTATAAGAAACTTTTGTATAGGTAACACACAAAAGTCCCATCTAAATGTTCCTTAAATGTGAGCTAATACGGCCTTAGGAAATACATGCATTTCTGAACTCTCAAAGAAAAGTCATAAATGTCAGTTCAGCTGTGAATTTTCTTGTTCTTTTTTTCAAATAAAGTGAATTTATTTTTTATTGTTTAAAAATAAATTTTTTTTTCTGAAAGAATATTTTTTATAAGAATCTTCTGTTTCATATAACCGTGTTTTTCTTATATCCGTGTTAAGGATATAAGAAACACATGCTTATAAGAAACAAAAATTGTGGCATTTTGGAGATTCTTAAAAGCGTCATTTACTGTATTTTAGACTTTTATTTATTAACTTTTAGACTTTTTTAAAACTTTTTACGCAATTTCTGAAATACTCTTGTGTTTTAATTGAAATTTCCAATGGATTCCTTTTTTCCTCTCGGACACATTTTTTGACACTATATGAAAATTCTCAGAGGTAACACTGGTTGGAGGTGTTAGCCCTAAACAAAACTACATAATTATATCCGATTGTTTAAATAATACTGGACCCTAGATATAAACAGAGATGGGAATCCATATGACTTTAATTTGAAAATAATTATGTTGTGGGAAATTTTATCAAATGCTTTGCTAAAATCGGTTGCAATTCCATCAATTTCATATAAATTCAGTAAGATAAGATGCCTACCTAGATCTACCTTTAAGAAAGCCAAGTTGCTTATAAGAATTGAATAGAATATATTCATGCAAGAAAATAAAATAATCCATTCTGTCTAGACATTTTCTAAGAAAGAGAAGAATTTCTAGCTTCTTTGTGGACGTAAAACCGATTTTCGAAAATTCAAAAGTTTAGTAATAAAGTTTTATTTTATATTTGGAACAAATCAAAGAATTTTGAGGGACAAATATTAAAAAAAAAAAAAAGATACAAATGAACAGGATATGAAATTCTGTAGTATTCAAATTACGAATATTTTACTCTATAATAATTTAAAATACAATATCATGAACTTTGCAATTAAAATTCGTTGTCTATTGTAATTTGATATATGATCTTTATACAAATTATTATAATTTCCTTTGTTAAATAATATCTATACCTTCGATTTCGAGTCCATTATGTATTTAATATTATAAATAATAATTCTGAGACTCGTGGTATATTTTGTTTTTTTTTTGTATTATTCCAAAAATAATAAGGTCGATGCCTGTGAAAAGAGAAGAACAATAATAGGATTTAATCAATTGATGGAGACAGAGAGAATAAAATCTCCATCGCCAGACACAAGCAAATAATTGTTCATATGTTATTTCGTGGAGATTTTTCGAAGCAAAAAAACAAGAGGCACGCATGGAAACGGAATAATAAAACAATTAAATGCATAACTTTATGTGCAATGGGGCTTGGATCATTCTTTATTTATTTCTGTGTATGCAGCTGTATAAATGCTTCCAGTGTTGATATGGCTTGCTTTTTGTTTTCGAAATCAGGAATAAAAATGGCGATTTTAAGAGCCTACCCCGGGATATACCTACATACATCCTTTAAAAATACAGTCACGGCCAATTAATAAGGAACGCTTATTATATATTTCAAAAATTGGATTCCGGGATATAAGTACCCCATATGTGGGATATTCATTTCAAAAAAAAAGTCTGACAATAAAATGTCAATAAAGTCAGTCAAGAATTGTCAACTAGTTTCAGAAATGGATCAACAACAGAACATTTTTAATCATAGTCAAAGTTTGTCAAGGTCATTTTTTTGATTTTTCGTGGGATATTCACAAGTTATAACTTATAGTTTCCTCATAAAAGGACAACTAGTTTCAATAAATAGTCAGTCAATCTTCAGTGAATTTTTATCAGGATCTTAGAATTTTTTATCTTGGTATATTCGAAAAAAAAAAATAACATCTGCATAAAGGTCACAAAAGGTCAACTAGTTTCAAAAATTGTTCAGCCATGCATTTTTATTACGACCTTGATTTTTTTTTTGTAAATTCATTAAAAAAAACCTTCCAAATTGAGACCTTTTATGAAGTCTTAGACCTTTCAGTTGCAATACTTTTTTGCGAATATCCCACAAACGAGGTTCTTATAAACGCTGATAACCTTGAACACTTTTAACCATGATGGATTACAAATTTTCTATAGCTGACAAATTTCTGAAATCATTTCACTTTTTTAACCAATTACTGACATTTTAGATGCCAACTTTCGGTAGCTTCGATTCTCAAATTAACAACATGAATCTATTTCAATTTAATCGCCTTCTGGAATAGCAAACTACAGACAGGTTAGCAATTCAAAATTCGTCTTAAGATTTACTTCTGCTTCTATTGAAATTTCACATAAATATTCAAAAAATATAGGAAAACTAAATACAATTTAAAATTTTTTTAGAAGTTCCCTACTCCTAAATATGACAAAAAAAAATATAAAAAAATTGTTCCGGAATTTTGCTGGCCATAACTGTAGCTTCAATTTCCTCCTCGGGGTTTTAAATTTCAATATTTTCGAAACGGTGTATACTCGTATAATTTCCGCAATTTAAAAATCTTCCTTTAACCTGCATCCACTTTTTGTTTATTTATTTTGTTTGTAAATGTGTGGTAGGTAGGTATACATAATTAAGAAAGGACAAAATAATGTTGAAAAATCGTTGAATTTGAGTTTATCACAACGAAGAGTCCTGCTGAATTCTGGAGCTACTGAATAATATTTCAATTAATGGATTACCGGTTAGTTTGGTTGGGCGCCAGCAGATACTGGGGGTAATTTTTTTTTTTTAATTTGAGTAAATTCAAGATAGTTATACTTCAATGTGTGAAAGTTCAAGTGATAAAATTTAAAAAAAAAAATGTTCCCCATTATTTCAATCTTTTTGGGATACACATATATTTGCTACTCATTTTCTACTCATTATCTTCGGTAATTGTACGAGAAAAACGAGTCGTTAAAAATAAAACAGCAAAAAAACACTTATGAACCTTTTCAGAGTTTGACTTTTGATTGAGGCTGAATGGAAAAGGACATTCCAGTGATTTTTTGTATCAACTATAAGCGAAAGTGTACCATATTTCCAATGCGGATGTAATATATGTACCGTCATACTTTGTACAGGGTGTTTAATTTTGTTTTAAAACGCATATATATTGGTTTCGTTCATAAAAAATTTAAATTAAACATAAAATTGCAATGAAAAAAGGCTCAAAAAAAAGTCCGTTTACACAAAAGTCCATCAGTTTGTACAACAACAGGTACAGAGTGTTTTTTTAAGACGTGTGGTTTTCAATCTGGCAATACTTTTTTCGGAGTTGGTATTTTTGACAGTCGTCACTTGATTTATGCTCAGTTTGGTTTGCAATTTCAAAAATTGAAGCCAAACCACCATCAAGCGAGTCGCACGTTCGGTGAATGGGCCCAAAACGAAATGGCCATCGAATGTTGTTCAGCGCTGAAGCTCATTTTTGGTTGAATGGTTACGTTAGTAAGCAAAACTGTCGTATTTTGAGTGATCATAATCCAGAAGCCATTGTTGAGACGCCGCGCCCTTAGTTCCTGAAAAAGTCACTGTTTGGTGTGCTCTATGGGCAGAGGGAATCATTGGTCCATAATTCTTCAAAAATGAAGCCGGCCATAATGTTACAGTCAATGGGGAACGCTATAGAGCCATGCGATTAATGACTTTTTCGTGCCTGAATTGGAAGATGTTGGTGTGGACGACCTTTGGTTACAGCAAGACGGCGCTACATGCCATACAGCCAACGAAACAATCAATTTATTGAAGGAAACTTTTGGTGAGCGTATTATCTCGTGTCGTACGCCTGTGGCGTGGCCTCCAAGATCGTGCGATTTAACACCGCTGGACTATTTTTTTTTTTTAGTTATGTGAACTCGCCTGTCTACGCAGATAAGCCCGAGACAATTGACGCCTTAGAAGAGAATATTCAGCGCGTTATTGCTGACATATGGCCCCAATTGCTGCAAAAAGTGGTCGAAAATTGTACCTCTCGGCTGGAATTTATTCGAGCCAGCCGCAGCCGCCACTTGCCCGGAATAATTTTTAAAACATAACGGCAAACCCTTATCTTTATAATAAAGCTAAATTCTTGGCCATAACATTAAATTATATGCGTTTTATTTCTTCTTTTAAAACCACACGTCTAAAAAAACACCCTTTATTTGCAGTTTCTTAGTTTTTAAATACAGAACACTTATACAAACAAACCTATAACTAATTTTACTTTTAAAAAGAACGAAAAACAAGCAATACAATAAGTATAGAGTTTTCTAAAAACTATTTAATACAGTAAATAAAATATTTTCAACTTTCAATAAATTACAAAAACTATTCAGGTGTTCCACATAAATGTATCCTTTTCAACAATTTTGTCTCCAATTATTCTATAAGAACAGATACTTGCGACCAATTTGCGGGTTTTATTTAATTAACTTTCATAATTTCGCTCATCATTAAAAAATTGACGTTTAACAAGAAGTAAGTACATATATGTTGGGTAAGGCAGTTGGCACCAAAAATAAAGAGTGTACGCACTTAAGTGGAAGAATATAAGTACGAATAAGTCTTATAAAAATGAAGCACTTAAAAAATATGGGAAATGAAATATCCGGAAATATATACGGTTATTAATTAGGGAAATATGTACTTAAAAGGGTTGGTAGGTTTCGACATTGAGTTGAAAAAGATTTATGCTCTGATAAACTGCTTGTTATGAATTGAAAAAAAAATATTTTTCAGTTTTCATTATTTATAAGGAAACAGGGACTGCGAGTAGTAAGAGTTAATGAATACTGAGGGGAACATTAAATTTAAAAAGAACAAAATTGATATTTTTTAATCGAAATATGTGATCCCAATTAGCTGTTTACAGCCAAATGTTAGTGGATACCATCTGAAACGGGTCAGTTGTGGTGCATATTGTCAATCGTCGAGTTAAAGGTTAAAACTAGATATAACGAAATGTATAGGATTGCCTTGTTTAAAACTATAGTGGATAATGTTAAGGTATAAGCATAAGAAATTTCGAATTTCAAAGCCGTTTATGAACTTAAGCTTAAATTTAAACACTAGTATCATTTTTAACCTATTTTGTATCAAACAGTTTGACAGTTTGTTGTGACACACCTTTTTTCACATTTATACACAATTTTGGAATTTTTCATAGGGCCAGTGGAGTATATATCAATCAACACATGATCCTTCAAGTTAACTTAAGTACAAAAAGAATGTAGATAAATTCCAGAGCATGATAGCATAAAATATGTTACAGAAAGAAGAAGAATAAAAACAATAGAAAAAAATTATATTGTTTTTGTTTTTGTTTTAGTTCTTGCGTCTTAGAAGGGTACGGCAACATCTAACTGATGAGCCCAACTGTCTTACCTGGGCGAAACGCATTTTGGACTAAAGGTCGCAAAAAAACTTCCAATTGAATAAAATATGTTACCTTACTTGGAGTCTCAAATTACAGCTTTTCTAAACCTATCCGGTAAAGAGGACGGAAAGTAATGTAAGAACTCATGAATTTTGGTTGTTTTGGCCAAGCCGTCATATAGTGAGAATAAAAAGAAGAGCACCTAACTGGCTACCTTGAGGAACGCTGCCGTAGTAGATAGCTAAGAAAGAACTGGAGAAGGCAGATCTTAGACGAACGCTGTAGAAAAGATTTTACCGGTGACAAGATGTCCATCTCAAGAGGATAGGATCAAGACGAGGAAAAATTACTTGGAGAATATGAATAAGACTATTTAAAATTTTAATAAAGGCCTTACTAAAATCTGTAGAAATAACGTCGACTTCATTTCTGTTCTGCAAAGCTATAAGTTCAACAAGTGTTAATGGTTGTAGAAATACCTTTCTGGAAGCCGGTTTGTCTAGTTCAAATGAGAGACTTATGTCTAAAACGTAGGTATGAGTTCATATAAAATGCATTCGAAAATTTGCTGTGAAAGCTTAGCGGTAGGTGGTATGACACTTTTTAACATCACACTTTGAATTTTTGTTTTTTTGTGAATTGGAGTTACAAAAGAACTTTCATTTGAATTTAATTCATTAGAGTCCACGAAAACAAAAAAAAATGCATTTCTATTGTTTTCGTTTTCCTCTTCTTCGCATAGCAAAAGAGGTTTTCAATAACTTTTGGAATATTCTTTGAGATAAACTAAACTAAACTTCGAGTGGGATGATTGAGAAAGGGTTGAGGAGCTTTTATTTTTAGAAATATGGCAAGGGAAGAAAAAGTAAATCGCTAAATTGAGAAAAAATATTTTTGGTGAGATATGGGTCGATGGTATCGAGAGAGAAGTTTGGTAAATTATCAAAATACGCCAAATTAGGTACCTATACAAAAGAGAGAAATGTGTCGTTGGCAAAAAATATTGTTTGAAAAAAAGGTGGCGACAAAAATTGGGAATATTTTGAGCTTCGTTTGAGGTTTCATTATTGAGAGATTTAAGAATTAATTCTTTCCTTTCTTTGAATATTTCTTCTCGTCGGTTATTTAAAATAAAGTTGTAGAAAATTAAATTTTCTATATTACACTGATAAGGGGAAAACTAGTGATATAATGTCAATTTAAAAAAAAAGTACAAGTACAAAAGCCGGTGGAGCTCCCTAGCCCTGTGGGGCAGCATAATAAGTATGAACTTTTATCAACAAAACCGTTATAAATTGGCATGTCTAGAGTCTTTTCCAAAAAATAAGTAATTAAACATGGCTCTTTGACTCCTTGAATTAAGTCAAAAAATATTAATCTCGAATGCAAAAACTTCTCGTGTCCATACTTACTTAATATAGACGGCGCTTACAGTGCAGGATGGACTACGGCCTCAACCAACATAACTGTTCATAACTGTAGGAGTATTTATAATCTTAAATTTAAAATTCAGCACGTTTTTGTTATCCAAACTAGATTGCTTAAAATTTAAAATGGCGCCCAACGTATTTGGTATAGAATTGCAATTTGTTTATTTGAGTTTTCAGTAAAAAACTCATAGTTACCCCTTCTCTACAAAAACACTGTATAAATATAGACTATATTGATTTTTTATTCTCATGACAAATTAAACATTTCAAACAATATTTCATCAATAAATCATTTTTTTCGGATTGAATTTGTTTAAATTTAACCTTAATAAAGCCGCCTTCGTAATACAAATGTAAAATTGTATTTTCTTAAGATTTAATTAACTCGATTTTATTAGATCTTATAAAATAAAAAAAATACCTTCGAATCATGTGCCATACATACATATGTATGTCGAAATCGTAGCAAAATAAAGGTTTCATTTTTAAATTGTAAACGAACTACCTCTATAGCAAAAAGTATATACATATCTCAGACTTTAAGTTCGTGCACCTTATTATGCATAAAAGAAAGTTTTTTTCTGGTTTAAATTGTGAGCCTTTTTGACTTTTTTCTAAAAAAATGTACTTAAAAAGAAAAGTTAAGCTTCTTCACATCCTACCAACCTAATTAAAGGAAGTGTTAACGACATCACACGATTTTTAATGGAATGATGGCAGGGTAGCATTTTTTCCTATATATGTATATCGCCAGTTTGAACTATAGATGTCACCATAGGGATTGCATGAGATAATAATTACCTTATTTCCATTGATCTACAGTGCCATCTAAAATTCTTTCCTATCCATCTATTCCGTCTAACTAGTGCTTTGCATGTACAATTTAGGTTTGCGCATTTGAAAAACTATTAGTTGAAATTATTATCAAACAAAAATAACGCCACAAGCAAACAACTTCAGTATAAGCTACCAAAAGACGAATCTTTTCATGTCATAAGTAACCATTCTCTGCTCAAACTTATGCTTAACCTATTTATGCAGAAAGTGTCGTCTATACCCTTAAGGAGTAACAGCACCAAACAGCAACGATGAATAGCAAACTAAAAAATAAAACATCAAGCGTCAGATTCTCACCTCAATTGTGTCATTCAGGTAAACATCAAGAACATAGTTGTTTCTATCCTCATATCGTGCCTGGCTTCTCTTCAACCATGTGAATATTTTTCCAACCGGGGATAAGCCAGGTACACCTTTATCAAAAGCTCAGGGATTCGATGTGAGTAAGGAAGCATAAACAACATAGCTATACATGTATATGGACAAACATCACCATAAACAGCACTCTGAGAGTGTGGCACTATTCGCACAGGATATGTCACATTATGGTATTAGAGCTTTAAGGATATGTGAGCCTGAGCCTTAGCCTTAGCCTGAATAAACATCTACATATAGTCATATACCTTACCTACACATATTCTCAACCATAAAACACTTTAAATGGTACATGCAAATTTACAAACCACACGACATGAGGTGAACAAAGAGGACATTACACCGAACACCAACTAGTACTAGGACACCAAACCATAAAGCAACGAACAAGCAAAAGACGAAGCCACCATCACTACCGCGCTTCTAGCTATTTACGGCATTGCTCTCTTTGTAATACGGATACCAACCAGCTCACCAGGCCAAGCCAGACAGGACTGATGCTGGACAAGAAGAACTGGGATATGTTCGTGGATTAACCACATACCGCAAACACAGAAATGAAAAGGACTAAAGCTATGAAAGAAGCTTCGCTATAACGAATGGCAGCTAGATGATGAAAAAAAAAAAAAAACTGAATGGTCAAGTAAACGTCTAACAAAGGCATGAATGCAGAGAAGAGACGACTCGCGAGAGGAATTTCATTTGAATTTGAATTTCCTTCACAATGGACCCACGAGCTAGACAGCACCAGAATTTATTCCTTTCCGAGGTCTTTTTTATCTTGCGGATCGTTTCTATAAAGGCATGTTATGGGTTGGTTAAAAAAAATTATCAAGATTTAAATTTTGTAAAGATAATTGCGAATAATTGGACACAAAATGTTTCAACTCCTTCGGTACATTTTGTTCTAAATTTGAATTATCTGCGGAGACTGTGGTAGATACAATTTTATGGAACAAATATTTTAATGTGTGAGGCCTAGTACGCAGATCACGCTAAATTTTAGCTCCCACTTTTCTCTCCAAACATCAGCTAAAGCCCTAGCTAATTTTTGACATGAGTGCGATGTGGAGAATATGTCACAGAGAAAAGCTGTTATCTGAAAAAGTTACTTTTAACAATTTCAAAGAATTTTTGCATTGCCATGATAAAACGTACGACAAGGTGGAGCACTTAAATTTATCTCGAAATTTTTTTTTTCATATTTGCTTTGTCAATCTTTTGTTCTTTGTATCCCTGTCCAAGGTGTATTTTGAAAACTTTTCTCAAAAAAAAAAAACAAAAATTGAGTAAACAGAAAAAAACTCTCCAAATCTCGATATAAAGTCACATGTTCAGCGTTAGAGATGATTTTTTTTTTGAAAAAATTGGAAAAAGTCCGATTTCATGTTCGCTGGTGTTTTCGTTTATTGCTCGTGAAAGTGAAGCAATTTTCATTTGGAATTTATGTGCCCGAAAGAAGAATCACAATCACACACGAACTTTAAAACTGACAGAAAGCGAAAAAAAAAACAACAACACAAAATCGGAATCGGAACCAAAGCTGGATGCAGAGCCTTTAGCAGGATGACTCTGCGATATGATGGACGGTATAGCTTAGGATGAATTCATAGAATGCTTTTGCAATCTGCAAAATACATATCTATAGATCTACAATTATAGGAAGATGTAGGTATATACTATGCGGAATTTTATTGTGTTCTATTTGCTTGTCTTCCAATGACCAGTCGGCCTTGGTTTTCTCGTTATGCTCCTCGTTTTGAGACTGACGATGTACAAGTGGAATCGATTCTCAACCAACATAACATAGAGAAGTATTATGCTAAAAGTGAAGTGGGAGTATGTATTTATTTTTGTGCGGGAAATCATTTTTAAGTAGCTCGGCGCATACATCGTGTACAACTGCGACACAAAAACCATTGAAGAAAAATGGTCAGCGTTTATTTTGTTTTTGTAGAAGCTGAGTGAGTAGTTTTGCTGAATGAGAATACATTGAAACGTTGTATGGCTTTAGATTTATGAATCAGAAAGTTCTTTGATCATTTTTAATGCAGATTTATCAGAAAACATAGCATAAGAAACAGTTTGAATCAATTTTAAGTTGTTATCGATTTCCATGGATGAAAAAATTCTTTTAAGTTGTCATTTCAAATGTTAATTCTTGGTAAAAAAATTAGTTTAAATGAAGAAAAATAAAAAGACTTGTACAGTTACATACAGGTCTGCGTGGCCCTTGGCGTCAAGTAATGCAACTCTCTAGCCGGCTCGATCTCTAGGCTGCCGTCTCCAGTTTCGTATATATCAAGTCGTTGGCGATCTCCTTCTACTTGATCATTGAACCGAAGATGAGGTCTGCCTTCGTGTCTCGTTCCCTCCGATCTAGTGTTGAAGACCTTACGGGCTGGAACGTCATCGGTGTCCATTAGCTTTACATGGCCCAGACAATTTAACAGCTGCAGAAGAAGTTTTGACTAGGTAAACACTTATGTCGCTATACTGCCCATATAGTTCGTCATTGTATCTTCTCCACCAGATGTTTTGTTCTTCGTCAACACAAACAGGGTCATTAATCGTCCGTAAGACTTTTCTCTCGAATACATCAAGGGAGTTTCCGTCTGACAGGGAAAGGGTCAATGCTTTTGAACCATACAGCAGGAGTGTTTTGTATAACGTCTCCTTGTTTCTTCTTGATAGGGCTTTATTCATCAATTTGATGCTTACTCAGACCTAAAAAACAGCGATTAGCAAGAGTTAAGCTGCGTTTGATATCTGCGCCGATGTTGTTGGTCGTGGTTACAGGTAGACAAATTCACCGACTACCTCAAAGTTATACCTATCCATGGTCTCGTTTTGACAAAGTCTACGGTGGCATCTGACTTTTGTTCATGAGAGCATATACTTCGTCTTATCCTCGTTAACAACAAGACCCATTTTGCTCTCTTAAGACTCGAAATTTGCGAAGCGGCGAGTGGCTACTTACTTGTATCTGCTATCTTGGGTAAGCTGCCGATATCTAGACAGCTTACCCAAGATATTGCGTAAATTTATTAAAGATAGCACCTGATGTATTTGATTGGGCGTTGCGTATTACCTTCTCAAGTAGAATATTGAAGCAGCCTTACACGAAGGTGCATCTCCCTGTCTTAGACCTCTGGTGGTGTTGAAGGTTTTAGTTAAGTATCTACCAATTTTGACGGAGCAGCGAGCATTTTCCAACGTCATCCTGATAAGACTAATCACTTTGGCAGGGATATAAAAACTAGACATAGCACGATATAAAGTATTCTCGGCTTTGAAATCGATAAATAGATGGTGGTCTTCCTCAGAATCTGGCGCAATGTCGATGGTATGTTTCCCAGGTCTGAAGCCGCATTGGTAGGGTCCAATTATATCCTTCGTTAGTGGTTTAAGACGTCTACATAAAACGCTAGATAGGATTTTAAGGACGATGTGTAAAAGGCTAATGTCGAGTAGGCAATCTTTTTTGTGGCCGTCAGTCATGCTTACCTCCGACCATATTTTACAGGTGAGTTAGTACATGTTTCCAACCAGATCATCTTCAGCAGCGTGTTTAAAAAGCTCCGCTTGAAGGTCATCAGCGCCAACAGATTTGTTGGATTAGAGTCTGGAGATGGCTTTTTTAATCTCACTCTGGTAGAGTCCTTGAAACTCTTGGTCATCAATAATATATTATCAATAATATATTTATTATATCTGCCTACAACACGAGACGAGAATAACAATCCGAGACGTGACCGATAAACTTTTGATAATATTTAATTTCAATTCAATTCAACTTTGACCACAAGAGAAAGAAATAAAATTGTATAGCATAATACTACACGTAAATATACTCAAATACTCAAAAGAAGCCTTAAGTAGCTTTTCTTTTAAAGTTCGAACAGATTTGTATATTTCCATTGCTTGTTCAAATAATAAAAAATTTGTTCATGGCAAGGGTGAGTTAACCCCCCCCCCTCCCTCCCCCTGCTCCTTGGCATCAAACAAAATTTGAAGTGTGTATCATAAAGTCAAGGAGTATAAAAATCGATTATTCCTTTCAAAAAAAAAAAACAAAAAAAAATTATTGTTTTGTCCCTACATCATCCTAATGTATGTAGCCACAATAAAACCAAAGCCAAATGAATGAATAAAATAAAGTTAATAAAAAAAAAGAAGCTGAAATTCGGAAAGAAAACTTTTTTAGATGTGGATGTGGACATTGGTCACTGATGGTTGTGTTCATTTATTTATTTTACTCTTGTCTTAAAATCTCATATAGGAACTTCTTGATTTGAATACATTTAAGAGACATAAACAATACGTACAATACTGTAGCTATCATTGAATCTTCTTTTACAGGGTCGATACGAACAAGATTGGCGCCTTGGAACCTGTGCTAGTTGGAAATGAACAGCTCAGTTTTATAATAAATGTTTGCTGCTTTAGGGGAACACATTTTTAGCTTTCACAATTTTTTATTGGTTAAGATTAAGGTTTTTTTTTATGATACAAATTCTACATACAACTAAATTACATTAGCTAAGGTAAAGCCTTATGCCGGTCGTACACTACGTGCGCGACAAGTTAAACCAACTCATTCAACTTTTTATTCAACTCTTTCGTTGAATACAAACAAATTACAACCTCTTACACTAGTGCAGCAACTTACGTTGTTCACGTTGAGAAACGAAAGTTGAACAAAATGCGTTGGTAGCCCCGTACACAGAGTTGACCAACTTTCCCAAATGTTGGATAACCTCGTACACCTTGTTGATCAACTCTTTAAACTTATTCCAGTGTTGAATAACCTCGTACACTAGTTGATAAACTTGTTCGATTTTGACAGAAAAAAAGTTTTTCGAGTTGATCAACTGCGTTTTCGATATGGTTGCTCAACAAGTTGATGGACGAGTTGATGCCATCGTACACTTAACGAAGGATCACTCGTTGAGGAACGCGTTCAACGCACCACGATGAACAAAAACTCAAGTGCTGACATAATTTTGACTTCCGTTCGGTACAACTTTTATTGTCGACGCACCCATTCGCTTTGAATTATTAAATTTGTTCGATATGAGCATGATTTCCTCTCAAAGAAAAAAAAAAGTGGCTGCTTATTGATTATATTAGAAAAGCGACAAAGGAAGAACAAACAGAAAAAAAGATTCTGGGTAGAGTTAGAGTTCCACCTTCCATCATTACCTACGAAAAACAAAAAACCGAGAACAGAGCAACAACTGCAAGTTGACGATAACGAATACAAAGTTCATCGCAACCAACGCAACGCAACAGAAATATCATACGTCTACCGCAACGAACCCCAGAGAAAATTAAAAAGTTGATCAACGAGTTGAAAAAATAATGTGCAACACATTATCCTAAGAATGTTGCTCAACAAGTTGATCGAACATTTTCAACGAGCAACACGAGCTCGTACACTACCCGTACACTTGTTGAGCAATTCGTTGAGCAACGGTCAACAACTGAATCCAACTCGTTGGTTGAATAGAATTGAAGACACCGTACATTAGAGTTGAATGCGTTGAATACGAAATTTGTGCGTTGAGCGCCTAGTGTACGACCGGCATTAGCACTACTTAATTGGACTTGTTGAATTATTGATTCAAAATATTGGTAAATCGCCAAGACGACTCGCCAATTTTTGCGGACTTTCTGCAAGTGCTGCGACACATATGTGTGCATTCACATATAAATCCGTGTGTCTCATTTCTTGCTACTCAAAACACGTGCGTGATTGAAAAATAAAAGTGTTTGGATGTTTATTTCTCATAACGACTACGATTTTTATTCATCAAAATCTAAATCGCAAGTGGAATTGTATTTTATTCATTTTAATTTGCAACAATCGCATCACCAGGAAGATGACACAAATTAAGATCTCTTAAGTTCTTGGTATCATTGGCGGTCATTCACATTGAAATTCATACATTTTAGTTTTTGCGAATGAACTATCGCGCGATCGAAATCTCAAATGCGTTTCAAAGCTACAGAAAAAAGTAATAGAGATAGTTGTTACCAAAAAGGTGTTAAAAGTGGAAGAATTTTCAAGCTGTTTTTAACTTTGCAATGATTTTATTCTCCCGACTCTTTTGCAATTTAATCATTTCGCATTTAATTGTTTTGCGACCAGCAAGCTGCGAATTGGGAATGGTTGCGAATTTTTAATATTTTATTCACATGAGTAGTCGCTGACAACTGCGAAAATTCATAAAATAAACCAGTAAAATGATTGTTTGAGGTTAAGTTGAAATAATTTTTTTATTATCCGGTCTTTGGAATGCATCCTAATGTTGTATTTAGATTGCGAATTTATTTTTGACATTTCGCAGAAGTAAAAATCTGTACGTGGTAACATCAAAATTTAATCTTAAATAAAATTTTATTAAAATTTTTATCCAATTCAAACCCGGCCTTACTCATAAAATATATCAAAATATTATTTCATTTAAATCCGTAAATGGCTCTTGTCTTGTTCGAAAAATTAAAAAAAAAGTAAAAGTTGCAAATAGGTATGCGATTTTTTATCTTTTCGGTGCATGGCAGCCCAAAACAGTACAATTTCATTTTATGAAGAAAATCGTTATTTTGAATAAAAATTCATCCGTAACACTTGAAAAATTGCGAATTTAAAAAAAAAAAATTTGCAGCAAAAGTTGAGCACAACACATCACAATTTTAATTTTTTTTAAAAACTGAAAATGACTGTGCTAACTTCATGCTATGGCACTTCGTAAAATTAAGTTTCGGTCATAAAAGTTGCGAATATGTGCAACTTTGATTTTTAAGAAAATTGTAATTTTGCAAAAAAATTTCTTCCGTGAAATTTGCAAATATGCGATTTTTTAAAAATATTTACGGCACAATTTGAGCACATCTTTCATTTTTTTGAAAATTTAAAATGGCGGTGCTTACTTCACGCAACTGTCATTCTCCCTTAAGCTGGGAGGGGGCAATAAAACACATAAAATAAAAAAAAAATTCTTATAATTTTAATTTTTTTTTTGCAAAAACTATGAATTTAATTTTGGAAGTGACGTTCTGCACATTCATCCATTGCTTCTATTTCTGATTGAAAAATGCTAGGAGACTGTTCCATCGGTACGGAAACTTGGCCGTTCTTAATCCAATTTGAACAAATTGTTTTTATTTAAAACTTTGACTTTGAAAATTAACTTTTTAAAAACTATTCACTTAAACAATTTTATTTAAAAAAAAAAAAAACACAAACTTATTTAATAGATTTCTGGTTTCGAAAAGAAGTACAGTGTGACATTTTAAGTGTTGCCGTGGTTTTTAAATGATTCTTTTTTATAAAATTGGCCCTCCCGCCTAAATAGCCTTGACCCACCCTATACGCTCTTGCCTTATTTCTCATCTTATGCAAAACACCATGTATATGTACGAAAATTAATAAAAATCGTTTTAGCCGGTTTTGAGCATATTTGAAAGATAAAACCGAATTCATTGTATAAACTTGAACAATATTCGAAAATCTCTTTTATGAAATTACAAAATATCAATGTATTCTTTACCAAATTTGAAGAATTTGAAAGCTCAATATGCAACTGAACGCATAATAGACAAACCAAAGCACGGACGGGTGAAAACCACTGTTTGATAAATAACTTCAAACAACATTTTTCCACAAAAAATATATTTCCTAAAAACCAACATGAAACAACCTCCATCTTCGTAATTAGTTTTTGATAGAAGTATATAGCTCTTTACAAAAATCTGTGAACAAAACTTGAACTCCCTACGGCCGGCTTTAAGAACGTTTTAGTATTTTTTTTTTAGTTCTTTTGGGCACTTGCTACTTTAAACTTTTTGGGCGAGCCGGCCATGTTCAGTTAACTTTCATATGTGTTACTTAAGGGTGATTGAAACTTAAGCAAAAGGGAAATAGGAAAGGAGGATTTTTCTATTTGAATAGTTTTTTTTTTTCCAGAATGAACTTACTGTTTTTTTTTTTTTTTGGAGGCAACGGCTAAGAAAGGCACACATCCGGTATCTCTTGTCATCCGGAAACAATAAAATGAAACAAAAACCTCTCAAAATCTCTACACACACACACACAAACAAACGAACGAAGATAGATAAATTTAAAAAAGAAAAAATAGTAAAAAATAGAAGTAGTATCTATCCATAAAAATAAACTCTTCGGATGGCAGATAAATATAATTCAAAATTGAATCGCCTCTATGATTTTATCCTTCCGCTTGAATGCTGCGCCTCCGCACGTCCACATCCCGCCGCACTCTGGCTCTGGTGTTTGTATTATTCAATTACTTGAAATTGTCTTGAAATCTATTTTTTTTTTTTTTGATAGTCTCTTCGAAGATTTCATCTCTCACAGGACACTAGACTCTCTCTCTCTCCCTATGGTTTGGATTGGATGGAAAATCAAAATCCGACAATGCAAATTAAACATTTATGCTCCAATATTTTTTCGAGAATATAAAGAAAAGTCCTTGTTCAATTCAATTCAAAAAAACTAAAGTATGACGGGTGTGAACACCACAGAGAGAATAAAAAAAAAATAAAAAAAATTGAAATGGAATTGAGGTTCATTCGTTCTATGTCCTTGTCCATCCATGATAGTCTTCAAAACTTTTTATTATAATTTTATAATGCGGATAGAATTTTCAATAGAAATGGTCGGTCATCTATAGGAAATAAAGGAATTCCTTCATTCTGCATTCAAGTAGGTACTTATTCCTTTTGTATTCTTCTCTTTATGTAGGTAAGTATGTACGTACATCTCGGGAAGAGGGAATCGCCAGGCGATTGGACACGATTCCCTTGTCGTTTTATGGTTGACTAGATTTATTTTCTATCGTTAGCGTTGTAACCGCTGGGCTGCTGGGTTGCATCCTGCATGTGTGACCAGTGGTGTCCCGATGGGTGCAATTGATGTGGGGCTTTTTAGTATATTCGGGAAAAATTTCACAATCGATAATATAGGGAAAGTATTGACATTGAGTGGAAAAACATTTTCGATTATTTAATCAATCCTAACATTACAAGGATTGGAAAGTTCAAAAGGGTAGATTTCGTCATATTGTCTGTGGCGTCGGTCAGTCTGTGCATCTGTGGATTTTATACGCTTTATCTATTCGATTGTCCCTTCGTGCATTTGCATAAGATGCGACAAAAAGCTAGGGCACGTATAGGTAGGGTCAAGACAAGAAAAACATCGCATTTGTGGAGGGGTCTATTTCTCCCTGTTTTTGTTCAAAATGATTACGTTTTTGAACATTTTATATATTTTTATTTATTTATTTAAAAAAAAAAGGATTTTTTTCTTCAATTTTAAAATTGATATAGCCGACAGCACTGGTCTTGTTTACTTGTGAAGACTTCTCAATTGTCCAGGAAACATATTATTATTTTTTTTTTTTTTTTTAAGTTTAATCCATATATGTGTTTCACTTACCGACGGACATCGTTTTCTAAGGACAAT
This sequence comes from Leucozona laternaria, assembly GCA_932273885.2. Taxonomy (NCBI): domain Eukaryota; kingdom Metazoa; phylum Arthropoda; class Insecta; order Diptera; family Syrphidae; genus Leucozona; species Leucozona laternaria. Next base: position 27,766,535 of record OW026368.1, on the reverse strand, counting down.
TCAAGGTGCATATATGTATGTACGTCGCTGTCGGTTAAAGGGAAATTTATTATAAAAATAATGTACCGACACAGATGAAAAGATTGAACGAACAATTGAGATTTCAAGTGAAGATACAAATAAATACATATATCCTTAGGTGTTTTTTTTTTTTTTCTTTGCTGATGTACAGTTCTTTAAATACACCTCTTTAACTCTATGCATATGGATCAGAACGGAGACTTTTATATTTGCTTATAAGGTTATGGTTTGCTTGTTTGCAATAACATTTTATAAAAATAACATTGAAGATTATTGTAGGGAATGTTTTATTGAGAGAAACAATTTCGTTATGTTTTAAATGCATGTGTATGTATATCTGATGTTATGTGCTTAAGCTCGTTTGTATTGAGTTTTATGCTTGATAAGTTTCAATACTTTTGCATTTAAAAATGTGTTTTTATTCATTTAAAGCTTCTATTTCAGTCCTAGATTGGTTGTGTTAAGAAAATCTATTATGAATAACATAATATTCTCACAATTTTTAAGACTGAACCCTGATCCACAATTTTCTGACCGTAACAAAAAGTTTGTTCAGTTATAAGAATCATTTATTATTAAGGTCAAGTTATCGAAGCAACATTTGCCAATCTAAAAGTGGTTAGATGGATAAACTTCACTTGATAAGCTATCACAGTTTCAAATTAATCGTTCTATGTTTTCTATGTTTTTTTGTTGTGCATTTCAAAGTTAATATCAAAGTGAATGGAATGATTTATTACTTAATAATAATTTGCCGTTCATTAGGAATTAGTTGTGACAATATTAATTTTGTCGTACGATGTTTGTGTTCTATGTTTTTGTCCGCTTATTTGCTAAATTGACATCAAATTAGTGAATAACCCTTAAAATGAATGGTTTATTGATTAATAGTTTGGCATTTATTAGTCGTAACTTAGTTCTTATAATTTAAATTTTGAAATGCGATGTTTTTTATATTTTGTATATTTTTTTCTTTGCTAAATTAACATAAAATTATCCATGTTTATTGCTTAATAATTTGCTGTTTATAGATTCTGATAATTTAAATTTATGTCTGCTTATTTGTTAAATTGATATCACTCGCTTAAAATTAATAGTTTGGCATATATTAAGTCGTAGTGTAGATGTGACAATTTAAATTTTGTCATGCGATTTTCATTTCATTCTTTTCATTTTTTTTTTTTTTTTGATAAACTCACATGAAAATTTTCCCGCTTAATTGTTTGTCATTTTTTAGTCGAAGCTTAGCTGGGACAATTTTAGTTTTGTCGTGCGATGTGTTCTATGTTTTTGTCTTTTTTTTCTGCTAAATTGGCATCAAAGTAGTGAACACTCCCTCAAAATGAATGGTTTGTTGATTAATAGTTTGACATTTATTAGTCGTAGCTCAGTTGAGACAACAATTTCAATTTTTTTGTGAAATATTTTCTATGATTTTTGTTATATTTCTAAGTTCACATATAATAAGCACAGTTTATGGTTTAATAGTTTGTTATTTATTAGTCGTAACTTTTTTGGGATATTTTCTATTTTGCGATGTTTTCTATGTTTTTTTTTTCGTTGTACATGTTTTTGCTTTCTTTAATTATACATTTATATCAATTAAGCAAAACACCTATAGTTCTATGTTTTTTTATTTTGTGGTTAAAAATGGGTCTTCCCGACATTGCTACCGCGGAACTTATTTCATATGCCTGGAATCTTTATTGTTAAAATATTAGAAAAATTATTTTTCCCTTTTGATTTATTTCATTTTATAGTTAAACACCTCTTAAAAAAACACTCCAAAGCTTTGAACTAGAACAGCATATGGTATGTAAGTGCAACTCAATACATTTTATTTTATTTCATTTCACAACGTATTCAAAAATAAGAATAACTAAAACCGTATTTTCCTCTTCCTATATACCTAGGAAGTTTTGGCAAGTTTTTGTTGTTTTGATTCAATTTTTCAATTTCTTATTTATTGAAGCTATAACGAGATTTATCCTAACTTATAATTTGGTAAGCAAACTTGGTCTTACTAGAATGTAAAGGTAGGTGGGGATAGAAACTACCTACATACATTTTTATACCTCTGATATAAAAGTTTATACCTCTGTATAATCAATGAAATAATCAACACTAACTTTTTCCTTATTCAAACGATCAGAAAAAAGTTTATTTTTTTTGTATAGCTAACTCGTTATATAGATGGCCACGTAAACCAACCTCATAAAGTGAGGTATTACCTAGGCTATATAAAATGCTCACTTCCCTAAGGCCCAGGAATATTACTTAAAACGAAAAAAAAAAAAAACAAAACGGAACAAAACAGAACTTACAACAAGAGCGAACTCAGAACTCAGAAAGAAGCCTAAAGAAATTATGACTCTAATAATTTATCCAAAATGATGATGAAATGCTTCTTTGTTTAGGGCAGGCAGCAAATCTTCACCCAGGTTAAGTATAAGTATTAAAACATTTACCAAACTCTCGTCGTGTCGTTCGTTCGTTTATATTTCCAAAAATTTTCTACTAGCTATAACAGCCAAACAACTACTATAAAAGTAGGAATATAATATTTTTCCCTGGAAGGTGAAATAGTAAAAGCCTTCGTTTGGTATTTACAGTAAACGACAAATTGCCCAATAGGGACGAATAAGAAATAAGAGTAAAATAGGCTCGTGGGATGATGATTTTTTGTTTTCTTTTTTGTTTACTCCCGTATTCTTGTTTTTTTTTTTCCTTTTCTTTTTGATTTTATTTTTGTATTATTTTTGTCTGAACTTATATCCTTCTCGATGAAGAGGGTTTGACAATATTGAAATGAGGAAGATACAGCACGAAAAATAAAACAAAGGAGAGAGAGAGAGAAGAAGAAAAACAATCGACCTGAGGCGACCTCATCTTTTCTGGACTTCAATACCTTACCTACCAGGAATAGAGGAATTAAGCATTTTCCTTTTCCTCTTTATTTTGTCCTTATTATATGTCCTGCCTTGAGGTTTTTTTTCACTGTTTTTCTTCCCACCGGTCCCTTATTGGGGGCGTCATCGTCATTCGGCGTGCGTAGGGGAAGGAGAAAAGCTTCCCCCTAGCTTAATCCCTAGACAATGAAATATAATAACGTTTTTGACATTGTTGAAAATTCTAAGGCTATTATTTGAACCTCAACACAAGCTGAAAATCGACCGACTTCGGCTTGGTGGGCGACAGGTGGCAGGGCATAGCACACACTCTTTTTGTTTTATGTTGTTTTTTGTTTAATTATTATTTGAAGTAATTTTTTTTAGTGATTGTGTATCCTGATGACAGAGCTAATTAGAGGACTTTTCAACAATCCACCTTCCTTCGGGGACCAGGACCTAGGTTTCTATACTTTGTTTTTATTGTTTTATGCTCTATTGACCTAGGACAACCACCCACCAGCAACAATCTGACATGCTCTTGTTTAACGCAATTATGTGGTGCGTTTCTTACTTTTTTTTTTTTTTCCTGTTTTAGTGTATCCTGGTGGGAGGATGTTTTGTGGGTCTAAAAAAAAAAATAAAACCAAGAAAAAAACCAAATGAATACTTAAAGATTATTTGCGTTAAGTGGAAATGTTGTCAAAAGGACATAGCACCGCAAAAAATACAAAAGCTGTGTGAGACTTCATCGAGTATTTTTTTTTTTTCGTTTGTATTTTAACATTTTGTTGTTGTGTGTTGATTTTGTTTGCTCATAAAAAGGTTAATTTGTCTCTCTGGTTTATTTTGGGGAATTTGATTACAATTATTTTAGTAAGGGTGATAAATGGGAGGGTTATATTTTTGTATTTAGTTGGGATATAGTGGATGCGGTGTTTGGTTGTATAACAAGGATACGTTATGAACCTTTGGAGAGAATAATAAGAGTTGGATAATTAGTAGGCTTCTCGGAAACTATCGTAAATATAATTTATGAGTTTGTATAAGGTACACATAGTAGACACACAGCAGCAGGAAACATCACAATTTTTAAGGATCTAAGTGTTTACTTAGGCAACCTTCATATAGATTAGGTAATGATAATTATTGTGAATGAGTTATAAAAAAACCTCAGATTATATTTTTTTTTTATATTAATTACATTATGTATTTAAAAAAAAAAATATAATTGGATGCGAATTTAAAAAAGAACACTTTTGTGTTGCTTTTCAAATTCTTATTTTTCTATTCTTTAGAAACATTGACTATACAAAAAATTACCGGACAGCTGAATTTTGTTGTATGGTCTTCATTCGATGTTTTAGGGAAACTGTAAAAATTTCACATCAATATGAACATGAGGGGTTTTAGTTTAAGGCCAGCCGATTATCTGCCTGTTGCTCTAATAGATTTAATATTCCTTGATCTATTGCTAACGATTTTTAATTGCGATGTATGCATGTATAGGTTTTATATTGAAAGTTATAGACTCGTAAATCAAATCTAAGTTGAGACTTTGATCAAACTTGAAATTACGATTCACAAGAACGTCCATCTGTCTGTCTGTTTGGCTATGCCCTTAAAGAATGGGACGATTTTCTTTAAACTTGGTACCTAGTGTTTTTGGGACTTACATTTTTTTCATTTTTTTTTTTACATAAACGACGGTATTTCTCATAACAAATATTTTGCCCAAAGAGGAAAATCTTATTTTTGTTCAAAATTATCTCCACAGATTAAGAAAAATCAGTAAAATTAAATAGGTACAGGCTGTCTTTCGATCAAAAAATAGGTTCCGAAAAATGATTATTAATGGCACCTCAAAAAGTACCATTTTTCTTTTTTTTTCGCTTTTCTCGAAAACCGTTCAACTGATTTTGATCAATTTTTTGATGAAGAATGATTGATACATTTTGAATGGATACATGAATTTAAAAAAAAAGTGAGATTTTTGATGTGTAAACATCTATGCTGGCGGTAGAGTGAACAAAAAACGTGAACGTTCGTGTACAACGTTACGTCGTGCACTTTACGTTGCAGCACGTTACGTTACGAAATCTGATTTGCCCCGACCAAAACAAATTGATTCTAACGCTACCGACAATTAGATTATACTTTATCGCGACCACTCATTTATATTGTTTTTGCCAACTACGAAAGCAAATTGTTTTTAGCGCGACCGACGATTTTATCATTTTAACACTTTTATTTTTTTATCAAAACAAAAATAATAATAGTCAGCTGTAGGGATTGACAATTGACTGTAGGTATGGTAGATCAATGGCTGTAGGTATGGTAGGATATCGGGTGCGTTTAGTGATACAAATCTGAACTTAAATTCTACGTTTACACATTATACTGCTTTTAAACGATGCAATTTCTTCTTGCAATTTGTAGGCACGTAGGCGAGGGACGTAGGTGGCTGGAATATACAAAATAGCTGAGGTTGAACAAATTGCAGAGTTATCGGCTACTTTTCTACTTGCACAAAGTTAACATTCATTAAAAATCACAGCGTCCAATTCCATAGGCGATTGATGGTGTCAATCGATTGAAACTACGATTTTAGTGATTTCCACTGATAACAACTGCAACTAAATATTCTAAAAACTCAAGATATATAATTCACCGGCTATCTCATAGTGACATTCATTTGAGGTTCGTTCAGTATAAAATTAAGACTGAACTTTTTGTAAGTTTTACTCGATGGAAAGATGAAGTTTCATAAGTTTCGTTGGACACTTCAACACCAGCCTTTTAGTGCTTGGAAATTTCGTTACAGCGGTTCCCCCACTGGGTATTTCGCTGCCGTTCTTTCAACACTAAGCTTTTTAAGCACTGCCTACATATAGGTAATGTAGTGTTAATTATTCAATATGTTTCTTTTGATGACGTTCAGTAACAAAAATCAGGCACTTGCACAAACGTTGATGTTTGCACATGTTAAACCGTGAGTCCCGGCACTCACATATTTTTTTTTAAAGCTCAATATTTAAAAAAAAAAAACTCATTCGATTTTTATAAAACTTAGTTAAAAGTAGTTTTTTAACACTATCTAGAAGATTTTGAATAAAACATATTCTTATTAACAAAAATAACGGTACCTCCCATACAAATGTTTAAAAAACCCTTCAGGAAAAGCTTATTTTGCTCAAAAACCACTTCTACGATTTTGATAAAAGTGGTTTTATGTTTTAAAGTAAGTACGATCTACCATTTAAAATCATTAAATCTTACATTATATCACTATTAACAGTAGGTAGCTCTCAAAGAACGGTTTTTTTTTTTATTTCGACTATCTCACTATCCGATTAAAATAAAATTTTGTATACAGAAACATGTAATAAATATGTATGTACCTATTTCAAAAAACGGTCGAATGATTTTTTAAATTAAATTGCTTACTTGAAAATCAAAATCTTTTTGTTATTAATCCAGAAATACAGCAAATTATAACAGTTTGAATTAATAATATTATTCCTATTCTTAAAGGTATTAATAAATACTTTAAATTAGCAAACCAAATTATTTTCTTAAAAAAGTTTACAAAATATTATATATATGTACAAAATTAATTATTTTTAAAAGCACTCCTAGCATTTTAAATTTTGCCTGCTTATAAATTAGGATTTATTAAAAAAAAAATACCAAATGATGTTCAAAACAGTTTCTGAAGTATTTAAATCAATTTATTACTATTTTTTTTTATTTAAAACTATTTTCCAGTTTTTCATGCATTAATATGTGCAACACGGTGCTTTATTGTCCATTTTTGTAAATTTTCTTAACAGTATGTTTTATTTAACTTTTTTTTTGCAAGTGGATACAATTTAGGCACCCATAAATTGTTTATTTCAGACTTCTGAACCACAGTGTGATCGCACATAAGAGCAAGTTTGTGTATATTTTTTGGGATTATTTATTATTCAGGGTCTTTCTCAGACAAAGTATGTAGTATACTTAGTTATATCGCTCCATCACCGTTACGGTCATCTTATCTCGAATCGAACTCAGTTATACTACCAAAATGAAAGGCTTTCTGTGGGATCAAGCATCAAAGCACAAATATACACAATTATTTTTATGCTCAAAACATTATAATTTTATTTTAGGCAGACGGCAGTTATTTCCACAAAAAAAAAATTCGTTTTCAATTTATTTTTAATAAGGTGATAAAAAAGATTTTTAATTTATCAATGCAACAATCTAAAAATAATAATTCACGATTCTTATAAAATTCTCCAAGAGTCCGCATAATATAATGAAATTTATGAGAACTTTTTTTATTACAAATACGAATAGGTGTTTTTCTTTAAATTTAATGTATTGTCTAGGCACTATAAAAATAAATGTTTGTCAGTAAAAAGACATTAAAGTGGAATTGCGGCCGTGAAAAAGAAATTGCATTATATTCAGTAACAACCTCTAAACAGAAAAATCATTTGGAGATACATATTTGTAAGTAAGATACATTTTTTAATTTTTTTATTATAATTTTAACGCGTTTTTATTAACTCACTTTCTTTTATGTGTCTGTTTGTTGAGTACAAATTTGATATTCAATTGAAATTAGCTCACCGATGAGCTAGAGACTTGAAAATGACAACACGTCTATTTCGAGCTACTATCTGATCAATAAATTAGTTTAAAATCAATTGCAAAATTTGACAGATCCATAACTAAAAAAGAGAAAATAATTATTTAAGTAAATAAAGACTGGTTTCTGAAACAGAAAGTTAGTTTCATTTACTAACATTATAATCATTATTAATGCAAGTCTGAAACGTCAATAAAAATCAATTTAAACATGTTTTTGTTTACTAAAAGCTGCAATCAACTCAATTTTTGTTTGGTGAAACAGAATTTATGCATCAATTGTACACTGTGACGTATGCGTACTTTTTTATAATGCACGCGTACCACATATTCCACATATTTAGGGTTAGACTACCCTAGATATGTGGAACACAGTAGGAGCGTTAGGAAAATAGGAATATATTTGAAAGGAGATACCGATGTACATTGGTTTTGAAGTTTTGGATATTAAAATGGCAAGGAAAAACAGAGGCGGGCAATGCGTTCCACATTCGTGTGGTGCGGCTAAATAAAGAATCTTTGTATTTGACGGTACGTCCGAAGTAAACTGATGAGCATTCCTAGAAGAGCGATCATTATGGCTATTTCATCTGAACATTGTTTGTAAAAATAGCCATAGAACAAGGAGAGGCACGAAACTTTAAGGCGGTGCTCAAGAGGCGTGCTCGTTACTGTTATGAATCTATCACCTGTCATATTTGAAGCTCGATTTTGTATTCTATCCAAGAAACTCAAGTAGGTTATAGTAGCACCTGCCCAGTTGTGAGAATTGTACTTGAACTTCGGACGAATATACGGTTTATATAGATAATAGCTAGATCAGAAGAGTAGAAATATTTCTTGCATCTTCAGAGGAAACCTAAGCATTTCGCAGCATTTTTTGCAACATCCAATAAGTGTTCGTTCGACAAGAGGTGGTTTGTAACGCACATACCGAGAATGGAAAGCTGTTCGATTTCCTCGATACAAGTGCCACTCATGGATAGCGGTATGGGGATAGGTTCCGCTTTAATGATAGTAAGCAGAATTGTGTTTTAGAAGCATTAAACTCTACGTGGTCTCTTACTCCCCTTTGGACATCAATGCCGTCGAGATCAGAATTTAATGAACCCATCATATTTTGTCGTTGAAGTTCCACATCCGAAGAACATGGTTGTGAATCTACAAACGAATATGAAAAGCTGAGAGGACTTTCATCAGCAAAGCAATTCAGTGGATTAGAGGTTTCAGAATGGAGATCATTAATAAAAATGAGGAAGAGTGTCGGAGACAGAACTGAGCCCTGGGACACACCAGAATTATTTTGAGGGTTTCAGACTTGAATCCATCCAATACGACTTGTATTAAACGCATTTTCTATAAGAGAGCTTGATGCCATACTCTATATCAAACGCTTTTGAAATATCAAATTCAATTATTTTACTTTCTCCAAAATGATGTGTATGTCATTGAATAAAAAGACTTATTTTAAATTATTTTCACTTCACCTCAGTAATTCAACTTCAAAACGAAATTCTGATTGATTGTTGAAGTCTTTAATGCAATCAATTTTAAACAGATAAAAAAAATAAACGTTCAATAAATGCAATACTAAATTTGGCTTAAATTCTTTTACATTCTTACTGTTTGAAGTCTTTTAACTGCTGGAATTCCTTTAACTGCTTAAAGTCTTTTAACTGCTTGAAGTTTTTTAACTGCTTGCAGCTTTTTTACTTCTTAACTGGTTCAGAGTATATATATATGCTGTGAGAATTCAAAGAGCGTACCTTGAGTCAGTTTTGTCTTTTAACCTGAGTTTCTTAAGTAAGGATTGAAATATCACTGACAGTAGACTTTCAACCATCTAAATGACTTCAAGATGTAAAAAGACTCCAAGCAGTTAAAAGACTATATGCAGTTGAAAGACTTCAAGCAGTTAAAAGACTTAAAGCAGTTAAAATAATTCAAGTAGTTAATAGAATTCAAGCTGGTTTAAAGACTTCTTATAATGGGTGATTTTTAAGCTGGTTTGGTTTTGGCAACACTGGTTTTGACAGCTGACGTGTGTTTAGTACCTTGTGTCACTGTCAAACAGCTTCAGTTTGGTTTCCAATTTAACCATGGATCGTCTTACAAATGAACAACGCTTGCAAATTATTGAATTTTACTATCAAAATTCGTGCTCGGTTCGAAATGTTCATCGCGCGCTGCTTGTGTTCAGCGATGAGGCTCATTTTTGGTTGAATGGGTACGTAAATAAGCAAAACTGCCGCATTTGGAGTGAAGATTAGCCAGAAGCATTGCAACAGCTACCAATGCATCCCGAAAAAGCCACTGTTTGGTGCGGTTTATGGGCCGGCGGCATTATTGGGCCTATTTCTTCAAAGATGATGCGAATCGCAGCGTTACTGTCAATGGTGAACGCTACCGAGCGATGATAACAACCTTTTTTTTGCCCGAAATGGAAGTTCTTGACTTGCATGATATGTGGTTTCAACAAGACGGTGCCACATGCCACACAGCACGCGAAACAATGGCTCAATTGCGAGGCGAGTTTGGTGAACAGTTAATTTCACGTTTCGGGCCGGTCAATTGGCCGCCTAGATCGTGCGATTTGACACCATTAGATTATTTTTTGTGGGGGTATGTCAAAGCTAATGTCTATAGGGACAAGCCCGCTTCGATTGACGCACTGGAAGCCAACATCCATGCATTCATTCGTGAGATACCGGCCGATATGTGTGAAAGAGTATGCCAAAATTGGACTCAGCGGATGGGCTACCTGAGACGCAGCCGCGGTCAACATTTGCATGAAATTATCTTTAAACATTAAATTGCAAGGTTCAAACTATCGATTCAAATAAATATTTCATTCATTTTTTCGAATTTGTTGTGTTTTTTTTTTTAAAAAAGTTCTAAACCTCTTAAAAAATCACCCGTTATTTAAGAGAGTCTAAGCAGTTAAAAGAAAGCTTTAAGTAAAAGACTTCAAAAAATTCACGTAAGGTCTTTAGTAATGCATTAAAATTCGCTCTTTAAATTTTGGAGCTTATGTTCACAATTTTCATGTGAAGAATGTTTGTTAAACTCACTTTACTCTCCCATTTTAATGGCCCTGGATGACACCTATCTTCATAACCGAAACAAAAAATAGCGCCTTCTGGAATTAAGCCATGGATAATATTTATAGAGATAAGTCAAATAACTTAATACGAATTGCGGTTCTTATAACCGTGGATAAAGCCTATCCACATAAACTTCGAAATTAAAATATTGTCTCAATACCAAATTTCATCCAAATCGTTGGAGCCGTTTTTGAGAAAACAAAAAAAAAAAAAATAAAGATATTTGCATTTAAAAATCTTTGCTTGGATTTTGTCCGCAGTAAAAGTCTATTTAGTATAGGGAAAAAGTCTAACTTACCGCGTATCGGCCTGCCAGTCAAATTCCGAAGCTACTTTACACAAATGTTATATTGTTTTGAAAATTCAATTTTATGTTATCTATGTACATAATGCATGTAATATATGTATGTATAACTGATATTTAATAATAAAAAAGAAAAGACATTAATTGAAAAAGTTTTCTTGCGTCGTCATCATAAATTTTCATTTACCTATCTTTATTTCTCATCACGTAGGTACTCGTATCTTTGCATAAGAATAATGAAATTTTGTGACTGTCGTTTTGTCAATCAAATATATAAGGTTTGTTTTTCGTGACGTCTAGACATAATATATCAAGAAACGAGTCAATGAGTATACATAGAGCTTAAAATTAAAATATCCTTAGAAGACAAAACAACACAATCTTTGTTTTGCTTTATATTTTCCAGGTAAATAAAAATCAAGCAAATGCTCCACTTTATCACACCTATGGCCTTTTATTTGCAGGTTATGAGTTTGACTTCTTTCTATCTACATACACACATGCATATATTAAATTTGATTTGTTTTATACTAGCAAGCTTAATAGACATAAATATCATAATTAAAAAATACGTTATTTGGTCTTCTTTTGGGAGAGATGTATGTATGCTTCACCTTGAGGTTATTTAACGAATATGTGTACACATAGACTGCTTTCCTAGTAGTTACAATATTGAAATATTTTAAATAATTCCATGTACCTACGTACATAGCTATGCAAACAGAACTAATTTTTGTTATACATACATACTAGCAAATATGTGTTTAATGAATTTTTTATCAGAAGTGAATTTTTATTATGAGTTTGGATCGTAAAAGATAAATTGTGTCACTATCGTCACAAATCTTAAAAACTGAAAATACGTCTATAACATCTTTTTCTTAATGCAAATTTTGTACCCAAATTATTTGAAAAATGAAACAGATTTTTTAGCTCTAAAAATTTTATACTTATAATTCAAACTTTTGTCATTCACGTCACGAAATCCAACTTAAACCATTTGAACTTTCCAAACATTGTAGAATTATTAAGAATTTTCTGGTCGTCAACTTTAAATTAAAATAAAATGGTGCGGTGCGAAAGCGCTCGACCATTAATGTGTGCGTGTTGTTAGACGCAAAAATAGAAGGGACCTTCAATTTCCTCATTAATCCAAATAGCCTACAAAAATAAGAGACACTTTTTCATGTCAAGAGATACTCTTGTAAGATTTGTCAATTCCTCAGAAAAATTGCCCGAATGCCGGCACCCGGCACTCATGGTTAATGTGTGTAAACATCAACGTTTGTCCAAACGCAGTTTTGAGGATCCACATTTGGATCCATATGCAAAGTCGTCCATACTTTGATGACTACGTGCACGGTTCCAAACGGACTAGTTTACTTGAAGAGGATCTTCAGATTTTTGTAACTGAACGTACCCAACATCCTACTATGTAGATTTTCGTAACGTAACGTGCTAAGTAATAAAGTGTTAACTTGTATCGTCACACAGAGGAAAGCCCACGTTTTTATTTTACTCTACCACCGGCATAGATGTTTAGATTTACACATCAACAAACATTTTTGTTTTTAGGCGGAAAAGGCTGAATTTAATCAAAAGACCTCCAACGTAACATTTGACTGTCACGAACCACTATACGCCATGTGGTACTTATATAGTTTTTAGGGCCAGTTTGTTCACAGTGGGCTAAATCTGTGATTTACCAGCTTCTGATAATTAAAATGCAGTTACAAACCAAAATTCAGTGATTAGCTAAATTCCATGATTATCAAGTAACAACTCAGGTTATGGACTTCTGTATTAAATCTTTTGTTAACAGGCACATTCGATTATTGAACATTTAGAGTAGTCATTGAATAAACATGATAAGCTGTGAAGAAACTGGCCCGTAGTGTGTAATATACTTACAAAACTTCATAATTCAAAAATTTTACATAAAGTTTCAATAATATATCTAATATAAAAATGATCCACTCATTTGATCATCGACGTAAAGGATTTAAAGCTTAAAGTGCTTCGTTAATTTTGGGGGCTATTTCTGTTAGATTTTTCAATGCGGATATTTTTTCTACACCTCTGACAGACGCCTTCAAATTCACGAATTCATTCACATCTGCAATAAAGCGTTTTACCAAACAGCTAAATATATATCCCTCTCACAATTGTTCATTAACGTCACAATCACACTTTGTGGAAACTGGCATTGCCCCAAATATTGCTAATGCAGCCACAGCAGTAATGTAATTGTTTAATAATTATACCTAATTATCTATCTTGCTTTATTTCCTATTCCAAAAATAACTCGGTGATTACTTAAATTAGGAAAACGAACAGAACTAATAATTGAGGTAATGAAAATCAAAATGAAATGAATTTTTAAACTGTCAAACGTTGAAATAATCCTTATGTCGAAATTGCAGATTTAAATGAAGTTGTGTTTAAAAATGTTGATATAATGTGCTTTCAACTACTCAAAGTCATGAGACTAAAATGTTTACTTATTTAAAAAAAAAAAGAAAAGTAAAACACGACTAGGACCTTCCAATTGCAATTGTAACTGTTCTTAAATTATTTAACTTTATCAATATTTGAATACACTGAGCTTATTAAAATTTTTTTCTTTAAAAAAAGTTAATTTGATTTTTAATCTCGATTAGCAGTTTTATTAAAATACTTCTGACAGCCCAAATTGTGTGTGACACATGAATATAAATAGCAAGCAAACTGCTTGAAACATAAAAAGCATCTTTTACTTCTTTTCGCTTTCGAGTTTTGCATCTGTCAATTTCCACAAAATGATAGCTGGCTGTCACTTTTGAAATTGACAGTTCTGATACTTTTCATATTCATATATTAGGTTTATTCGTTTAGCACTGAAGTCACCCTGAGGTCGCTCCAAAGGGTTTTTGAAAAACCTGAACTCACCTTGGTGAAAAAATGCTATGTGTTTTTTTAGACCTGAGGGTTTTTTGTGTCGAGTTGCGATACCGAATAAACTGCAAAAGTGACAGGAGTTGTGAAATGATGTTGTGTAATATTATAATTGTTTTTGTTTTTTTATTAATTTTTTAAGACAATTAAAAACATAGCTTTTTTCTTGCTTTAAGTGTCAAAAGCACTGTTTTTTGAGAACCGAAGAACTCAGTTTTTTTGGATTTTTTCTGGGGTTTGCCAAGAAAATCTGGGTCAACAATGAGTAAAGTTCAATGAACGAAGCTATTTTTTCAATTTTCTAAGTGTGAATATCAATTCGAAAGATATTTTGACTTTTGGGCGATTCTAAAAAACAAACATACCACAATTGCCATGGGCTTGGCGTCACTTCAAACGTATGTCACATAAAGATATTTATTCTTAGGAGGGCCTCACAAATCACCAATCCCTAAATAACGTGAGTATAGATAAGTTTCAAGGACGAGTTTATTTGTGTGTTAAGTTGATTACTATTTAAATTGGATAAATATTTGATTTATTGCTAAATTTGGTTATTCGTAAGACCCAGAGAGTCATGGATAAATACATATAGCATGACATTAAAAACAGTTTTTTCCATTGCAAAATTCCAAATTTAGTCAAATCTGACTTGTTGGCCAGATATATCTCTTCATAATCCAGCCGAAAAAATAATAACTCAAACCTAAAGTTTAATATTTTTTTTTGTTTAAAATCGCAAAAAAATTGTAATTTCCTTGTCTACCGTTTAAATACTTAAGATTTTATTTTAATTTCGAATACAAAGAATTTAATTTTAATCACTTAAATGTATATGTTAGTTCAAAGCAAAGTTGAATATGACCTACCAGACTGACACTTTGACAGCTTATCGTTCTCAACTGTCACTGTCATAGAGAATTAAAAATAGATATGTTCATTGATTGCACTGCATACTTACTCGTTGATTGCAGTATAAAAGATAACCCTTGGCTTAGACAGAAGTTGTAGTGATTTTTTTTTAGGTTTTCTGGAATTGGGAGGGTATAGCATATCCGACGGAGTAAATGGGTTAATATACATTTTATTCCAAGAATAACACCCTCATCCGTATTGTCTACATTTATTTATGTAAATAATGTACGTTTTTTATTTCTACAGATCTAAGATTTTATTATGATTTTATTGCTATATATTGTGAATAATATTCTCTAAATTGTATATAAGCAAAGTACTTATGTACTTGATGAATCTTAAATTTCTCTATATTGTATATAAACAAAGTACTTATGTACTTACTGAAGCTTTAATCTCTCTTGAAACAAATGAAAAAATTGTCGGCATGCCATTCAAAATATTTGCGCTTATAAAATTCTTAAATTAAAATTCCTTGTCAGCACCATTTCTAGGCCATCCATCGTGGCTATATTTGCTATATGTGTGAAAAATCAAGTCGTATGTATATATAGCCTCTAATAGAACTATATATGTACATTTGTATGTAGTATAATATCGAAAGTATGCGTCATTTTTAACCCCAAACCACTGGGCAAACCCCTAAATTCCAAACCCTATTCACAAATATAATACCTCCTGGCAATCTTAATTCAATGCAGCCTGCAGCATTCATTCATTAAAAAGTTTTGCTTAGTTGCACCTGAATTCCACATATATGTTTCTGTTTCTGTTTCTGTACCCTTTATGTAAAGGGTATATACCCTTTTTCTTATCCCAAAGTGCCAGTGCCATAGTACGAAAGTATATGTATATAAATGCGTTTCTATGTATCATCTGCAGTGCTGAATTAATATTAAGGGAAAATATAGGCTCTTTAGGTCCTCTGGGTCATAAAATGTTTTTTTTTTTTTGTTTTTTTAGTTCCAAGCAGTGCAGACCCAGAGGTGTAAGAAAAATAATTCAGATTTCTAGTTTAGCTGAGAGGACTTTCTAAGAGATCCAAACTGTGTATCGTATCTCGTAAGAAATATATAAATATCTGTATGCAAGGCAGCCAAATTGCCAACAGCTAGAATATCGTAATCAGAAAGCTTAGTAATGACAGCTCAGTGCTAAGCTGTACCACTTAAACAAATCTTTGATGAAAACCTATGTAAGTTTAGGGCATGCTTCTACCATCTTCTTTGATTGAACAAACGATAAAAAAAAGCCTGACATCGCACAATCAGCTAGAAAAATCCAACGAGCATATATTTTAACACTCACTGTTTAGAAATAAATTGCAGTTGATTAAACCAAAGGTCAAAGACTTCCCTTTAGACTTTTTTTGCGGATTGCATAAAGGCCTGTACAAGCCTTAGTCCAAACCTGGATCATTGGAAAAAAAAAGAGAAATCTGACAAAATTTCTTGGCTTCTTTGCTGACTGTGAGAGGCAAGAAGGAGGAATTTTCATTGCAAAATATTTTCGCATCCACATCCTTCAAACTGCGAATGAAACAAAAAATATAATACAAGAAAAACCAACAACATACAACAAACACTCAGCGGATGGTACTCAAATGTTCGACATTCGGTTTGAGGTATGCCTAAGTGGACCCGAAGGCCTTCGCAACCACAACCAGTTGTGATGTGTGTGTTGAGCTGGATGGCAAATGCATATGAGAACGAAGTAAAAGTTCTTCTTTTTTTTATAAAAATAAAGAAAAAAACACCCGGTTCAAGGAAAGATCTTCAGCTTCAGCTTCATCTTCATCTTCATCTTTAGCTTGTGTGTGAATATTTTTCATTTTGCGACAATCTCGCTTCTCGTCGTCGTTGTCGTCGTCGTCTTCTTCTTATAAATATATAGACTTGATTCTTGAAGGAAACCAAAAGAAAGGATTACTTTTTTGCTTTAAGGCAAGGAATAGAAAGTATGCACTTGCAGCATTCAAGAGGACCTTCTCCATCTCCGCACTTGCACTCCAGGATTTGTTTACGTTGTTGCGCTATTAAAAAATATGATAATAAAAAAAACATAAATGTTTGCCTAAGAACTTTACTTACTGCTTGGAGGAATATGTACATATTATAGTGTGCAGGATATGATGTGTGAGATTATGTGCAATTAAATTATTTCTTTTCATTGTTTGTATTAATTATACCAACGTTTTATGCACGGCTGCGAAAAAGTGGAAACTGTTTGAATATATTCAAAAGTTTTGTTTGTTTTTTTTTTGTGGATATTTGGTTGACCTAGAAGTTTTTGTGTGAAAGGATTTAAAGGTCTCTAAAATTCTACTTAAAATTGAATTGACTTTCGAAAGTTGTGTCTATAGAATTGGGAAACAGATTTTTAATTGAATGAAGAAACCAAGGATGCGAAGAAAGAGATTAAGAATATAACTTCTATTCAGGGGTCTGTCATTTCAAAATTTTGAAAGGGAACTCCTGTGTGAATGGACACTTAAGAACTTTTTGCAAACTTAATAACATACAAAGAAACTGCTTTTCCTTTTACTTTTAAAAGTTCATGGATAAAGGTAAAAACGGAGTTTTTCTATTATAAACTTATTTATTCAGCAACAAACAGCAAAACACACAAGGAGAAGGGGTCATACCCCCCCCCCCCCCATCGCAAAATTGGAGGGGAGCTTAGGACTAATATCATAAGCTTAAGAAAATAATTGCAATTATAAGTCTTATTTTGATAGAACGAGATATTGGGTGCTGTGATAAAACGGTTATGATAAACGGAGTACATACTTAGAGTAAATGCTCACTACGAAAAGCCGAGCATTTGCATAGAATATTCTCCTTTTCAAAAATTTTATATCTGCTAAATGGATAACTTACTTCAAAAATTGAAGTTTTGAGCAAATGCTCCGTATATATTATACCACCCATAAAGGCCGTCTTTACTTAAATAGTCAGAAGAGCTTTGCGAGTTATTAGTTAGGCTTAGCATTTTCATTGGCCCCATAACTAGAGGGATGAGATAACGCCTCTTTTCGAACAATTATAACTGGTGTTTTTCTTTGAATGGATACGAACAAAACTGCCGTATTTGGAGTGATGATAATCCTCAAGTGTTGGGACGCCGTTACATCCTCAAAAAGTCACTGTTTGGTGTGCTCTATGGGAAGAGGGAATCATTGGTCCATATTTCTTTAAAAATGAAGCCGGCCATAATGTTACCGTCAATGGGGAACGCTACAGAGCCACGATTAATGACTTTTTCGTGCCTGAATTGGAGGATGTTGACCTTTGGTTCTAACAAGACGGTGCGTTAATGCTGACATACGGCCCCAAATCGCTGCAAAAAGTGGTCGAAAATTAGGCCTCTCGGCTGGAATTTTTTCGAGCCAGCCGCGGCCGCCACTTGCCCGAAATCATTTTTAAAACATAATGCCAAGCTCTTATCTTGATAATAAAGCTAAATTATTGGCCATAACATTAAACTATATGTGTTTTATTTCTTCTAAAAAACCACACGTTTAAAAAAACACTCTTTACTAAACCTAAATTGTAAAAGAACCAATCTGGCTTTAATTTCATGTGCTGAATTCGATTTCGCTCTTCTATAGCTTCTCCATCAGGCCATATTTTTTATTCGAATTCAACCTGCTTTTCTGACAAGTTTTATCAAATTTTGCTTTATCAAATCATGCAACAATATTTTCTATATACCGTTACGAAACTAATTATCGACTTAATAATGTGAATGCCTCGCAACCCCCCAAAAACCGAAAAATATCAAAATCCACCTTGTATTCAATTTCTCTTCTTATATGAAGTTAAAAATTAAAGAGATCCATTGACATTTTTCGTGATTGACACGCTTCACGTTCTTTCTGTCTTGTATACCACGTTTACAATCAATCAAAAATTGATTCCAAAAATGTCATTGTAGGTATTCACTCCACTAGAGCTACATACATATACCTACTCCCTCTCAGGATTCAGCAATCACTTGACACATAAGCTATTAAAACAACAACAACAACGAAAATATATATTTTCATTGAAATTAAATCCCCTAAAGATTTTGATCGTAATTTCAATTGCACACTGATGGAAAATGAGAATATTTTCTTCTCAACAACCAAAACATATCGCACTCCACTTGAACAAAAAAAAATATACAAAAAAAAGTACCAAGTTGCCCTCTGCCACATAAAACACAATCTCACATATGCTGGAGTATCAATATTAACTTCCCGGCCCTATTGAATTAAGGACCAATCAATCTGGTTTTTATCTCATTTTCAATATCTCATTCCCGAACCTAATCTCCAGTTCTGCTCTCCCCTCCTATACATATACAACCTTCGTCCGTTCGTTCGTCTTCGTTCGAAATTCGAAGGACTACTCGTATTCAATACACGATTGTGTAATAGTGGTAATCTCAGTCGTAGACTTAATTAAATTTTCCCCAAAGAGGACCTCGAGTGCCTTGTAGTATATATATACCATCAGCATCACTGTAGGGCTCACATATATTCCAGCGCCCACTTTTAATATCCATCGGGAATCTAGGGAAGAAAAAGGAAAATCTCAAGTGCTCCTCGTGCTATAATTTATTATTGCCTCTATGCTACCCGGACGATTTATGTTTGAAGTTGCTGGTCCTTCTACCAAGTTCGGTGCACCTTTTTATTGAAGGGCTGATGATCTAAGAAGGGTACAGGGTGGTATTGTATAGTACGTCCTTAAAACTGAGCATGCAAGTGGTTAATAAGAGTAACAATTCACGCAGCACACACATACTTATAGTTTATATGTATGTGAATGTGGCCTCTGCTTGACAAAGAAAAAGAAAGTTATTATATTAGTCGAAGGCAAAAAGTATTAAAATTGTGTCCTTTGCGTTGGGGTTCGCGTGTGTGATATAAAACGCTAACAGCTTGAAGGTTTATTGCAATTTTCGGTTTGATTGATCTAATTTGATTTGCTCTTAGATCATTGATTGTGGCTACTGAATCACTGAAATAGCGCTACAGCGTTGGAGTATCTCAAACTAAGGATAGTCACCATAATCTGCACGGGCAGTAACTGTACTTGAGCGAGTTTAATATTATGACACATCTCGAATAAGCGTCAATAAAAACTACTTAAACTATCAGAGTTTTAAAGATTTCAAAATATTATTGCCACAAGGTTTCAATCCAGATTTTTTTTTATTTAATAATAATAATTCACAACTGTTATTAGTCGTTATTAGTTATATGTTTATATCAGGGGCTTCAGCGCATAGATCAGGCTGAATTTGTTCAATGGCACGGAATATATTGACTTTAACGGCACCGGTCATTTGTTAATTATTGGTATAGACCTGTGACTTAAGAAAACCTCACCTCGGTGGCCAGTTTACGACGTCGCTGCGTGAAATAGCCTCTTGAAAAATGTACATTGTGGTATCAGCGTTGTGTGGTACATAACACCGAGCCGTCCTGTTGGAACCTTCACACACATCCATATCATCCAATTTAGGTAAGAAGAAATTCGTACTCATCGATTGGTAGCGCCCTCCATTGGTGATGGATGGCAATGCAAACCTCGTTTTTGAAGAAGTACGGTTGGTGCCGGGCAACAAACCACAACAAATAGTGTCTTGCTGCAGATGAATTGCAACTACATGGACCTCGAGTTTCTCCCAAATCCAATAATTTAGCTCGTTGACGTATCCGTCACTGGAGATAATATTTGTTGGTTAAATCAGGGTCCAAGCAGGAAAATCAACAACATGGCCGCCATGAACTGTCAAAATCTACCCGTCTCTATGGGAAAATCCTAGAAGTTATATCAGGCGTGTTTTTTGTAAGCCCGGAGGAAATTGGTAAAAAAACGACGTTGGCGTTGGAGTTAAAAAAAAATAAATCGTTAAATGCAATAACAACAAATCCCTTTTAGGCTTAGCTAAGCGCAAAGAAACTGTGGTACCGGCTTGAATTACATATGTTATCGATAGTTTGTATGGAAATGTCAATCATTTTGGTTTTTTTCACCCAGTTCCCTCCCAAATTAAAAAAAAACAAGCCTTTTATGTCCATAAACATTCATCGCGTAATAACTTTCCACACAAAAAAAAATACAAAAACTCGTAAAGTGTTCACATAGAACATTTACACGTATGTATTTGTTTGACATTACTCTATAGACTTGGCGATTTGTAGGTATCGACTGAAGAAATTTGAAAGGCAAAGTGTCAAATGATTTTGGAGGAGACCGCATAGACAAAATATTTCCAACACTTTAATCAGGTAGCTTCTCTATTTTAATTTAATATTAGTTGTTTAATTAAACATTTGTTTGTAAATAAATAAATTGAATTAACCAAAAAAAGTTGTATAATGATTTTTTACTCACGAAGTGTATTTTTATTAATTAAATTATATTTGGGCTTTAGAAACGTTTTCCCCAATTTTTCATAAAATTTTCAAGTCTCGTCCGAGCGCTATGTTCTTCAAGTTCTTCAACTTGGTCCATTTCTTCTGATGGTTCATTTGTGGCTGGAGCATCAGTTGCTGGTGTATCAGTTGCAGGTGCATCAGTTGCTGGTGCATCAGTTGCTGGTGCATCAGTTGCTGGTTCATCAGTTGCTGGTGCGTCAGTCGCTGGTTCATCAGTTGCTGGTGCGTCAGTTGCTGGTGCATCAGTTGCTGGTGCGTCAGTTGCTGGTGCATCAGTTGCAGGTTCGTCAGTTGCTGGTGCGTCAGTTGCTGGTTCATCAGTTGCTGGTGCATCAGTTGCTGGTACGTCAGTTGATGGTGTTTCAGTTGCTGGTGCTTCAGTTGCTGGTGTATCAGTTGCAGGTTCGTCAGTTGCTGGTGCGTCAGTTGCTGGTACATCAGTTGCAGGTTCATCAGTTGCTGGTCCGTCAGTTGCTGGTGTGTCAGTTGCAGGTGCATCAGTTGCTGGTGCGTCAGTTGGAGGTGCATCAGTTGCTGGTTCATCAGTTGCTGGTGCGTCAGTTGCAGATGCATCAGTTGCAGGTGGTTCATCAGTTGCTGGTGCGTCAGTTGGAGGTGCATCAGTTGCTGTTTCATCAGTTGCTGGTTCATTAGTTGCTGGTGCGTCAGTTGCAGGTGCATCAGTTGCTGGTGCATCGGTTGCTGGTGCGTCAGTTGCAGGTGCATCAGTTGCTGGAGCATCAGTTGGTATATTACCTCCATTTGCATAACAAGACGTCATATCGTCAATAGCCTTGGCTGTTGCAACAACATACGTCCGTTCTGCTTCGCTAGTACACCTTCCGGTCTTGTACTTAATCTCATGTATCTTCTCCCTAATATTTGCCGCAATATCTGATGAGTCCCTCGATGCCTTCCATACATCACGAGTGTTCTTGTCTCCCTATAAGAACAAAATCACAGATCAGAAAATAATTCTCTTAACATAATATTTCAGCAGCAGGTTGTACATACCGATTGACTAACGCAGTCGAAGAATTCCAAATTCTCAGCGTTAGCTTTGCAATTTTCAAGACTCTTACAAACATTATCGAGAGATAAGACTGTAGCATCCCGAGCTTGTTGTCCTTCGGTAACAAGCTCTTCAAGCTGATTCTTTTCATTTTCTTCACATGTCTTAAGACTGTTTTCGTAGGTTTCCAAGATAGAACTCAAAAGTTCCGAATAATGAGGATGGCATGAACTTATACTTGACCTTGCCATTGGTGCTGATGATAGCGATTTGATCATTTGCTCATGTAGGGCAACCTCAGCTCTTTGTTGAATAAAAGAAACTGCTGGACTGCTTGCATTCACCTGTATTTGAAAACAAAAAATAGATCCTTATTTTTATTCTGCAGTTCACTTAAAAACAACAAAAAAAAGACAGTTACATCACTTTTTTCAATTGAACTTACATTGAATACTCCAATGAGCACAATCAGTGTTATAATTTCTAAATTCATTTTTGGAAAAAAATTAAAATTCACACGAGAATTGCAAAATGAAAGTGATATATTTTCGTTGCACTCGAGCAAGTGACTTTTCGGGTTTAAGTTGATTGTGTTACAAGCAATCGGCTTTTATAAATATTGCAGGTGCACACAAATATATTTTTCTTTTTAATCATTAATCGATTTCCGATGATAAGAAAAACTGGGTAATGCGTTTTTAGTCTTATCATTGGATTGGTTCTTCAGAAATTCTTGTGAAAATTTAATTTGATTATTTGTTTCTTCTTTTATTTCAATATCAGGGCCGCATTTCTTTGGGCTAATAAAAAGGCATAACAAAGTTGCAAAATACCTGTGTACCTATATGTTAATTAAGAAGCTTATCCAAGTGAAGAAAGGCGAGAAAAAATGGTAGGATTTACTTTTATCATGGCGTTATTTGTATGAGTATATTTGAAACTTGTACTAAGAGGGCCCTTACTACCCTTATGTATTAATTTTTCTCCTAGGCCCCTGACTTACCCGCAAACAACTCTATTTATTAACTCTATTAGTCAGTTCTCTAACTATACAAATACGCTATAATACTCAACCTGTCTTAACTCAACTTAGAACGCCGATCTACAAATTTTGGCCCCGCCCCTCATACAAATGACAAACACGTCACTTACTTCACTTCAGATGGCGCTACAGTGGGAGTGGATCATGGCCTAATTCAACAAGATTCTTGGAACTAACTCGATTCCTATACTCTGTTCAATTTGAATGTGCAGTACAGAAAAGATAGGATATTTGCCTTTCACCCATGCTTTTATGAATTTCAATAAGCTCTCTCCATTTTAAAGCTCTCACATGTTTGCCGTAGTGAGCATTAAAATTGCCGCAAAACTCACAAAAATCAAAAGCTCTAAAAAAGCTTTAGTCTAGGCAATGGTAACTCTGATTCAACACAATGTCGATAAGGGTTGGTTGCAAATTGGCGATCAGTCTCCTTCTCCTTTCACCCGGGGAGCAGATAGGTCATGGTGGGATGTACGTGAGTTCAAAGATGATTACACAAACAATTTAAATGTAAGCCAGTGATTTTGTTTCTTATTTCAGAGACAATATCTTAAGTTAAAGTGCCGTGCAAGCAGCAGCAGGCAAAAGTGTGTTTGAAAAAGCTCTCACATAAGGCCTGTACTGCACATTCAAATTAAACAGAGTATAGTTACATATCTCCATTTATGGATATCAAGGCCTGGTCTTCCTCTACTGCACCGCCTTCAAGAGTAGATTCTAAGACTTCACACACATCCCATTGTATATTTACGAGAGAACGTGTAACTGATTCTATTAAAAACTATCAAACTGTTTCTTTAAAAGCTCTTTCTCAATTTTGACAATAAGCAGACAAGGATTGGGGACATTTTAGAAAAATAAAACTAATACTTTCATTCGTCATTTTTAAGTTCGGCACGCTTTAAACTTTTTCAAATAACCCGGGATGTTTTAAGCGAGCGAATATTAAAGCACAAATGGATTCCATTTTAATCACCCTCTAGGTGCGATATTCTCTGGAATTTGGCCGACAAAAAATTGCATTGTATCTAGAAACATCATGTTTAAAATACACCCCATAGCTTCGTTTAGTTTCTTATTTTCATATAGTAATTAATCGGTAGATACTTAATATGAAACAATTGTTATATGATGAGTAAAGATAAGCGCACTTGAATTAAATAATATCTGACTCAGAAGTTTGTGTTCCTATTTCCTAATATTGTTTTAAAAGAATCTTTAAGATAAATATACAGGGTGATTAATATAAGATACATCAAGAAGAAAAGAGCGTAGGTTGGGCTGAAAGAACAAAAAACATCATTTGAAATGGGGGTCTATTTTCTCCCTTTTGGGTGGGGAGGGAAATTTTCTAAAAATACAAATTGATTCAAAAAATAAATCAAAATATTTGAAGCCAACGGCAACACTTTAGATATCATTCTATAATTTTTTCAAATGCAGAATTCTATTATTTAATTTTATTTTTAAATCAAGTTTAGTTTTGAAAAATTACATATATCTCAAACTCCTAATATTGAAAAAACATGTACATATAAATGTCAAACTTACAAAATTTTAAAATATTAGAAAAACTATTGTTGCTGTCAATATTTCAATAGTTCATATTTTTTACTTGAATGCCGAAAACCAAATGCATTCATGTTTTATTTTTTTTTTTGTTTTTTAAACAACGAAAATTACATTTTTCGAAAAAAAAACATTTTTTGTTGGTATTGTGTACCGTAAAATTGTGACTTTTTATCAAAACACAATATAAACTTTAAAAATTTGAATATTTCTTAAAGTCTAAAACACTTAGGGCCAGTTTCACAGTCGACACTTACCGGAATAAGTGGCACTTAAGATTCCCATATTAGGAATTTAAGCTGAATTTCATAGCCAGCGTAACTGGAAGTTAAGTCACCAATATCGGAGACTTAAGTGCCACTTATTCAGGTAACACAGTCAGAAAATTGGCACTTAAGTGGGCAATGTGAAAAATTAATGCGCAATATCACAGTGCATACTAACCCGCACAAGTGGCACTTAAGTCTCCGATGATGACTTAAGTTCCACTTACGCTAGCTATGAAACTAAGCCTAAAGTCCTAATATGGGAAACTTAAGTGCCACTTATTCCGGTAAGTGTCGACTGTGAAACTGGCCCTTAATCTTTCACATTCCCCACTTAAGTGTCACTTTTCTGACTGTGAAACTGGCCCTAAATACCCAATGTCCGTATCCTATCTCCCTCCCAGACTGGGTTGACCACGCCTAAAACAGTGACAGTTCATGCAAAAAAGTAAACAAACATACCTTTTTCACATTTATAATTTTCAAAGTGACATATGGAGTTAATATATGATGCTTAATACTATGTTTCCACCGAAGGTTCATGTAGTGTTTTTACCACACAAAAAGATTAAAAAATAGATTAACTTTGACAGTACCTCTCAAAATGCAAATGTTGTTTCATTTTTTCGTATGAAGTTTAAGTGAGACAGAAAGTTTCATGTTTGGCAAAAGAACCAAGAAGGGTTGGATTTTCCAATGAATGCATTCAGCGTGACATAAATAGATTTGTTTGATTCGTAAAACTGTCGGCCCTATGAAGATTTATTTGACATCTTCTAGATTTACGAAATAAATTTGTATGGTAAATCTTCGAGATTAGAAGAAGATTATGGCAAATCTTATCAAATCTCGGTTTAGTTGTCGGTGGAAACATAGTATAAAAGATAAAATAGGCATTTCACTATAGTATATAATTTAATAAATTGTTAAAAAGATTAAACTTGAAAAACCTTCTTTTTAATCTTACATCTTACTATAAGATGTCTTTAAAATCGTTCTAAGAGCTGTTTTTCGAATACGAATCTTTAAATATTTTTGTTCAACTTGAAGGCTTATGTTCTACTTTTTTCTTGAGCGTAAACTATCACATAAGCTCTTAAGTTGAACTTAAATATTTAAGTTTTGTTTCAGAAAATGGGGCGAATTTGTCTAAAATTTTGCGCCCATCTTTTTAAAACCTTATTAAATTAGAGATGTCTGCCTTTAAGAAAATTAAAATATATAATTATAAGTTTGTAAGTGTTGCCGTAGGTTTTTTGGCTGTTCGTTCTCTTTTTTAAGGCAGACCAACACCGGGATCAAAATTGACCCCACCCATCCCGTACGATTCTTACAATTTCAAAACCTTATAGTTTTGATTGATGATGCATCTTATGCAAATCACCCTGTAGGTATAAATCTGCAAATAATGCAACTTGAGTGCATTTTAAACAACCATTAATATTTTACTTTTATTTTTGTATATTTCTTTGTACTTATTTGTGTACATTTGTAGTACAAGTGCATACTTATCAAACATCATATTGATAATAGAAAATTACTTAAAGTGGGAAATAAAATTGTACATTATGTACTCATTGGTATATTGTTATGTCTCTGATACTATTTACAAGCAAAACGCCAAACAAAATCAATACCTATTTAAAATCGAGATTTCATTTTTATGCCCAGATTTATGGGAAGAATTGTACAATTTTTTCTTTGGAAATATTCCAATGAATTTTTCTGTAAAATATAAATCTTGTTGTTAAGGATATCGATTTTAAATAAGCCCATAAATATTGAATTTCGTTTCTTAAAAAAAAAAAAAAAACAGAGCGCTTGCAATACAACCCACTTTTTGGCAATCTAAAAAAGGCGTTCTTTAAGGCATACATCTTAGATCTAGCTGTGTGTTATTTTTACCAAATTGAATGAATGTTGGTTTTTAAACAGAAAATACAAAATTAAAAAATCGATTGAGACATTTAATTGACAAAAATCAATAAAAACTTAGATTCCAGTTCTTTTGTAAAATTAACTATTATAAATACCTTTGGTTAAATATTTAAGACTATTATTATCAATAAAGACTTCCGCTGCCACCAGTCATACAATGTTTTTATTAGTTTTAAATTTGTTAATTATTTATTTCATTAAGTACCTACTTAGGGTTAAATAGTTGATAAAATATTTTTGAGACATTTTTAGCGTTGCTTTTGAGTGCATGGATTTAAATTATTTACATCAATAAATTGCTAATTTCAATGGAGTTTTTTTTATTTTTATATTCCATTGAATAACATTGGATAATTACTTGGGAAGTTAATTATTTTATGACATCATTCACATTGACTGTTGAATATTATTAAAAATCCATCAATGTCCATTTAAATCTCTTTAAATCTCATTATATTTTTTTGTCATTATGGACCCTATAAATATGACCAGTTGTAAATATTCATACACCAAAAATTGTCCTGATATCTATCTTTGTATTCTTCTATAACAAAATTCTATCCATAGATGTAAACAATCTAGTGAGAGTCTTGTGATGCTTTTTGTCGAGTCTGTGGAAGGGTTTATCCTGATCGTTCAACGAACGATTTTCTTGTGTTTAAAACTTGCATAATAAATTCCTGATGGACGAGACCAGGAAACGTTGGTTACGACTACAAGTAGTAAAACAAGCACAATTAGTGTGTGTAGTTACCGTTACGGCACTGGAGAATCGAAATGTTGACACCAATCAGTGCTTTTCTGGTTCATACAACTACCAAACCCCAATTCAGGATTCACCATTCAGAGACATACTGTCGCGAAAGTTCCCTTAAATTTCGACGCAAAACAGCCATTAAATCGGCCACGGGAATTTATGTTAATCTCCATTTTTAAGAGCCTAGGAAAATTATCAGACAAAGAGGTCAGACTTCTGAAAAATTCCGACAAAGTTGAATTTTGGTGGAGAACTGTTTATTTATTTGGCCTTAGCATACCTTATATTTGGACAAGGGCTAAAATTTGTTGATGGGGTAAAAGGGAGGAAAAAGTGTGGTGTACAAATTAAAGTTTATGCAATTTTATAGAAAAAATATATCAGATTTCGAGAAAAACTTGATCAAACGTTGCAATGAAGTTTTTTGTGTTATAATACTATTGTAAAATTTTCCACACCACAGTTGGGGAAATCAAAATTAGGCTAGATCATTTTTTGAGGTTTCTACATGAAAAAAAAAAAAAATTCAGATACGTGCCAAACATAGCTGTACCACAGCAATTTTGAAAGTAGTTGAAGACATAAGAGCGCAACTAGATGAAGACCAGGTTACTTTTCTTGTCTTACTGGACTTCTCCA
The DNA here is from genome assembly GCA_932273885.2 of Leucozona laternaria. Taxonomy (NCBI): domain Eukaryota; kingdom Metazoa; phylum Arthropoda; class Insecta; order Diptera; family Syrphidae; genus Leucozona; species Leucozona laternaria. Next base: position 27,738,072 of record OW026368.1, on the reverse strand, counting down.
AGGCATTTGATATGGTTGACCACTCTATTCTTATTGATAAGATGAGCCACCGTTTCAATATGTCTTCTTCTGCTGTAAAATTGTTTTCATCCTATCTTAGTGATAGAAAACAGGCTGTCTTCTTAGAGACTGATGCCGTATCAAATTTTTGTCCTGTGCTACGGGGCGTTCCACAAGGATCGATTTTGGGCCCTCTGTTATTTTCGCTGTACATAAATGACATACAACATACAATCTTGAATTCATCGAAGCATTTTTATGCTGATGATATTTAAATCTATAAAAGCTGCTCTCTTGGGCTCATAGAAAACTGTGCCAATGATCTGAACGATGATCTCCAAAGAATTATGAGGTGGTCGGTAAACAATGGTCTCTCGCTCAATCCGAAAAAATGTAAATGTCTTGTTATCTCGAAAAAGAAGCTAGATCTGTCTTATTTTCCCTCAATTATGCTTGGTTCTTCAAAAATTGAATTCGTGGATAAGTCCAAGAACTTAGGGTTGGTATTCAACCGAACTTTGACATGGAATGACCATATTAATGAGGTTGTGGGTAAAACATATGGGGTTCTTCGAACTTTATGGACAGCCCAAAAGTTTACACCACCAAAGACAAGATTAGTTCTTGTTAAGACTTTGGTTATACCAGTTCTCGTGTATGGTTGTGAAATATTTTATAACTGTGATACTGAAAGCAAAAGAAAACTTCAAGTAGCATTCAATAGTACTCTGCGCTATATCTACAATCTGAGGAGATTCGACCATATTTCACATTTGGAAAAAAATTTATTAGGCATGTCATTTTCAATTATAATGGGTGATTTTTAAGCTGGTTTGGTTTTGGCAACACTGGTTTTGACAGCTGACGTGTGTTTAGTACGTTGTGTCACTGTCAAACAGCTTCAGTTTGGTTTGCAATTTAACCATGGATCATCTTACAAATGAACAACGCTTGCAAATTATTGAATTTTACTATCAAAATTCGTGCTCGGTTCGAAATGTTCATCGCGCGCTGCTTGTGTTCAGCGATGAGGCTCATTTTTGGTTGAATGGGTACGTAAATAAGCAAAATTGCCGCATTTGGAGTGAAGATCAGCCAGAAGCATTGCAACAGCTACCAATGCATCCCGAAAAAGCCACTGTTTGGTGCGGTTTATGGGCCGGTGGCATTATTGGGCCATATTTCTTCAAAGATGATGCGAATCGCAGCGTTACTGTCAATGGTGAACGCTACCGAGCGATGATAACAAACTTTTTTTTGCCCGAAATGGAAGTTCTTGACTTGCATAATATGTGGTTTCAACAAGACGGTGCCACATGCCACACAGCACGCGAAACAATGGCGCAATTGCGAGGCGAGTTTGGTGAACAGTTAATTTCACGTTTCGGGCCGGTCAATTGGCCGCCTAGATCGTGCAATTTGACACCATTAGATTATTTTTTGTGGGGGTATGTCAAGACTAATGTCTATAGGGACAAGCCCGCTTCGATTGACGCACTGGAAGCCAACATCCATGCATTCATTCGTGAGATACCGGCCGATATGTGTGAAAGAGTATGCCAAAATTGGACTCAGCGGATGGGCTACCTGAGACGCAGCCGCGGTCAACATTTGCATGAAATTATCTTTAAACATTAAATTGCAAGGTTCAAACTATCGATTCAAATAAATATTTCATTCATTTTTTCGAATTTTTTGTGTTTTTTTTTTTTAAAAAAGTTCTAAGCCTCATAAAAAATCACCCGTTATGAAGTTTCGTACCATGTGTTTGTTATTTTCAATTTTGAAAACTATGCAGCCGTCATATCTTTTCGAGAAAATCCGGTTTTTGACATCCATCAGATCTGCTTGTTTGATTTTACCACATTTCACCTGCCTTACATCCGAGAGACAATTTTTTATCTCAGCTATCCGCCTTTGGAATACACTTCCGCGCAACTTTAGAGAACTAAGTGACAAGCAACAATTTAGTGACGAGTTAAGGCTGTATTTTATTAACCAAAGCAACTAGCTAACTTTCACCCCCAAACCCGCTCCCATTTACCCTTATCAAGCAATTTCAACTTTAACTTTTTTCATGCTAGGAATAACGCAATGTTACTATGATTAATTTGTTTTATGTTTTATTTTTCTTTTCTTTTTTTTATCTTTTAATTATATTTTGTTATATTGTAAAGCTTTGTAATTTAAATTTTTTTTAATTTTCACAAATTTATAAGTGTACTCTTACTGTGAATTGGAATATAATAATAAATAAATACTCCAATTCAGTCTGCTGATGTTACTTTTGTTTGAGAGTTTTATTTTGTCGTCTTAAGTACGTCCTAAAAAGTACTCTAAGTGTGAACCACTAGAAAGGGAAAAATAAAATCCCAAAAATAAAGAAAAGTAGACCTTATAAATTTCCACAAGAAAAAAATAGATTCACAGTGGGGCAAGTTACTGGGCACGTTTGCGAACGTTTTATCTCAAAATCTATTGCTGACAAACAATATTATTATCTTTTTTGTGTATAGAATCTACAATTTTTTGGATACGACATTTCTTCAAAAAAAAAACAATGCCCAATTTAAAAAAAAAAAAAATGTTTCCTTATAATGAACCTATACATAATATAATAACTTTTCTTTAGAATTTACAAATACTTAATAATTAGATCAATCAATCAAAGAATTCGTCATAATTCAGAACATGTTAATTATAATAAATTTCATTCATTTTCTAGTGATTCGTCGTATTAATCGTATGTTTTTGTAGATTTATATCAAAACAACACTCATTGATATACTCAAGAATTTGAAAATGATAAGTGGGCTGTAGGTCAATAAGGAACGATGTTATATTTAGTTTATGCGACGTTTCGAGCATGGTTATGCTTATCATCATGCCTTTATTTCACATAAAATTATAATAAAATACAAACATAAACCTAATAAGAATACAATTTGTGTGAAAAAATGACAAAGAAAATTACAAAAATTATTAAATACATTTAGAACAAAATCCTTAACATGTTGTGCAAAATTTATGATCAATCAATCCAAAGTAGAACAAACTTTAGATTTAATTCTTTATTTCCTTTTATTAAAATCCAAACTTGTCTTACATATAATTTTTGGAACTTAAATAAAGGGTTTTCCAATAAGAGGTGTTATTTTGATATTCAAAGAAAAATGGCATTTTTTGAGATAAATGATCGGATGTTTATTTCATTATAAAGAGGAAGGTATGCCGTTAATAATGGAACACAACATCAGCCAAATGGCCGCCACGACCACGCTAACAGGACCATATCCTTTTCATGAAATTTTACATAACCAAATCGCAAAGTGGCTGCCCTATGTCCTCTATAGCCTCACGAATTCCATCTTTGAGGTCTTGAATCGACGCTGGGCTGTTGGCGTAGACCTTATCTTTCACGTGGCCCCAAAGGAAGAAGTCGCAAGGTGTTAAATCACAAGATCTCGGTGGCCAATTGTGATCACCTCTTCGAGAGATAACACGGTCCGGAAACTTTTCCCGTAAAAGATCGATGGTTTCATTGCTTGTGTGGCACGCAGCGCCGTCTTGTTGAAAGTAAACGTTGTCCAGATCAATACCATCCAATTCCGGCCATAACAAATCATTAATCATCTCTCGATAGCGCAATCCATTGACCGTAACTGTTGCTCCAGCCTCATTTTCGAAAAAGTAAGGTCCAATGACCCCGCCGGACCATAAACCGCAACAAACAGTCACGCGTTGAGGATGGAGAGGCTTTTCAACAATAACTCTTGGGTTTTCCGAGCCCCAGATGCGACAGTTTTGCTTGTTGACGTAGCTTCCGAGGTGGAAATGGGCCTCATCAGTCAAGATGATTTTTCGATGAAATTCCGGATCATTTTCATGCATTTCAAGGACCCAATCAGCAAAGACACGACGTTGTTGATGATCAGCCGGCTTGGGTTCTTGTGTTAACTGAACTTTATAAGCCTTAAGACCCAAGTCTTTATGCAAAATACGGTGTAATGACGTTTGTGGAATGCCTAATTCCAAAGAACGACGAGGAATGGACAAACCTGGGTTTTCTTCAACACTTTGGGCTACAACAGCAATATTCTCAGTTGTTCTTGAGCGACGTGCACGGGTTTTATTCTTCACATCACTAACTTGTCCCAACAGCTCGAATTTGTCCACCAATTTCTGTATTGCGGTCCAACAAGGTGCTTCACGACGACCCAAAAATGTTTTAGTTTTACGAACCGTCTCTGCCAAATTTTCACCATTTTTATAGTGAATTTTAATAATTTCAATGCGTTGTTGAAGCGTGTATCGTGCCATTTTTATTAATGGCGTAGTTTCTACTTGTCAAATGTCAAAAAATGACACCTTCAAAAGTGACAGCTACAGAAATAGCGGGCTATTCAAAATAACACTCTTATTGGAAAACCCTTTACTTAAATATAGTTTAATGTTTTTTCGGTACTTTCGGTCCGGTTCTGGTCACACCCTTGCGTGGCGGTTAGATATTCGGTGGTCCGTCTTCTTTGTACTGTTGGTTTCAGCTCGGGTTGGTTCACCAATGGGCTTAGTCAGCGGATAGAGTAACTAAGTCAAATCGCAGCCAAGGCCGGTACTAATCGCAGCCGGTACAAATCGCAGCCGAAGCTGGTTCTAATCACAGTTAATACTGGTAAAATATAATTTTTACTCATTGATATAACAATATAGGCTTCAGCTAATCTTTTAGTCGATACAGCATTTTATATGGTACACTCGAGAGGCAGGTAAAGATAAAACATCCTGGAAGACACATGATATTCCTATTGTAAGGACAATTTACAAGGATTTTTCAATAAAGCGCTTAGATGTTGAACTGGAATAAAACAAGCTGTGTGTGAGGTATTAACAACATTTATTTTTTATTTGAAAGGCCCATATATGCCATTATGTATGGAATATGATATCGTTCAAATGCCCGCCTCGGCTTTTTGTGATGACAAGGATCCGAAGGGTCTAATTTTCAATGACTCTTCCGCATATATCCGGCGGTGGCTTGTGTTTATGTTCACCTTAAGGGCATCAGTCGAATGTGGTTAATTTACATATACGTGCGACTTCACGAAACCCCACAAGAAAAAGTCTAACGGGGTCAAATCGCACAATCTTGGTGGCCAATTCACGTCATCTCTGTGAGAGTAATTAGGCAAAGTAAACAAAATTTGTATTTTTCTTTAATTTGTGCTACTGTGACTCTCGCAAAACCGACGAATTTTTGTGAGGTCTTTAAAGGGATTGCCCATTTACTATGGAGTCTTGAGTGTACACGAGTTTGGTATGAAAGTATGAAATAAAAGGTGACGTTGAGCTTGTTATTTGAGTGAAATATTATTTTTCTACCTCAATTATTTCGCACGTTATGATAATTATTTGGAAAAAAAAACACTGAAATCTTTATTTTGCAATTGGCAACTTCAAGCACAAATATCTCGACGTTCCCATGAACGATTTTCAAAATATTTCACTCACTTACCAAACTCATTGTCACCTTTCATTTGATATCAAATTCGTGTACGCACTCTTGGCCAGAAATAGAGAATGCCATTAATGAATTAATGTGACTCGTTCTCTCAATTTTGTGCAAAATTGACTTACGAAGTACTATTCTTTATTTTTCAATTAGACATGTATGTATGTATGTATGTATAATGTCTGTATATAATAATATGATTTTTCTTATAACTTCCACTCCGTATTTTATATTATATTATATAGTTAATTTTCTCACTGTTATCATATATGTAGATTATTAAAATTGATAAGAATTTATAGAAAAAATAAAAATGAAGGTATTCCGCATTGACACCATAAAAATGTACTTTTTTTGTTATCATGGAAGGAAGTTAGACTTCTAATCTTTTGGTTTTATCTTTTCAAACACTCAAGGCTTGGGGAACTTTTTAATTCGATATTCTATTTATCATAATGTACTCGTATTTTCCTTACTTAGTACGACAAATTTGTATATAAAATAATGTTGAGTGTTTTTTTTCTAAATTCATATCTATTTCATTACTTCCCTGTTGCATTAACGTTTTTGTCTACATTGTAATACGAAATTACTTGAAATTGTTGTTCAAGAATGCTTAACAATATTATTTTTATTTTTTTTTTTTTGACGCTAACTTACTCATAAAATAAATTTTCCCAAAAAACTCATGTCGAAAATATTTTATTTACTTTGGCATCACTGATATATCCATAATATAATAACATTTGAGTTGACAGCAATTCAAAAAAAATATATAATTTTGTGGAGATATATTCAGAACTTTCAAAAATCAGATTAAAAAATGGATAATTCTGAAAAAGCACTGGTAAATACATAGTTTAATTATTAAGTTTATTTGATTCCTTTTAAAGATATATACTTTAAGTTCTGAACATTAATGTACATTATTTGTACGGACAATTTATGTAGATGATAGAAATTTTCAGCCGGAAAAGTTTAAAATATCCAAAATATTCGAAAAAATCAAAATAATCGACAAAAAACGATCAAATTTCTTCTTGTATATGTCATCTCTTCGTGTTTAACAGCAACTTGTGATTTCGTTGCGAGTGTCTGTTCTTGAGTTCAAACATTTCTCTCGCTAGTAAATGTTATAGAACTAGTTTAAAGTTAAATAATTAATTACCTAAAATTTGACTGTGGGTGCAAAAGTCAAATGATGTTTGTCAAACGAATGAGTTTTTGAATGAATCGATGACATTCCATAGAAATTCATCCAAAATAAGAACTGTTTGTCAAGATGCGTCAAAATACTAACATCGCATCGGAGGAAAGGTCTGTTAATTTTATATTTACCACCGCAAGCTCTATACAGGGTGATTCGTATAAGGTCTAGCTTTTTGTCGCACATTATGCGAATCACCCTGTTTACAGTAATATTAATAACTTTGGATGAAAATATTTCGAGAACTAGACTTTCCACAAGCTTTTGGTTCATTGGTGTTGATATAGTAGCTATTCAGCAGTTTTTTTTGTTTTTTGAAGATTCATCTTGACGATATTCTCAAATACTTTTAAACTACAAATTATTTTATCATCTTCCTAGTATGTACCTAAATAAATTAAATTTATAAACCTTCTTTAATATAGCTAAAATAATATAGTGGTGCCTCAAACATGTCCATATATCTGTTCACAACAAAAAGAAAAAGGTATAAAGTGTCACATAATCTCTTACAGCTTCCGAAAGATTGAATGCAGTCAAAGTATTTTTGAATTTTCATTAAAATAATATTCAATAAAAATTCCTCCTATGACAACAGCGAGTTACACAAAAGAAAAATATACTTATAAGACAAGTCAAGGTTATATTTTTCTCTGCTTGCACATATTACATTCTGTGTGTTTAGTAGTAGTAATAGAGTTGATTTCGAAAATTCCCATAAATAACGTCTCAATGTCCCCACTTTTTTTACAAGTTATTTAATTTTCATATTTTTTTTTGACAACAAACACATGCTGTCTGAGGTCAATTAGCCCTGTTGACTGACTCAAAGGTCATACTTTTTCCATACAAATTTATATCGATGGGCTTAGATGCATGGATTAATGACTTTATGAATATTAAAAAAATGTGTGTGTATTGTTAAAATTAACAGTTCTCCGCCACTAAAAAAAATATCCATTATAAGGTTGCACTGAAATAATTCATCGGTAAGACAATATTATTGAATCAAAATTTTTTTTAAGTTGTTCATTAATTTTGTTCCATTAATCCATTTATGTCAAAATTCACAAAATGGGATTTTTTTCACCATCCTTCAGTACTGTCCAACTCTTTGAATGTTGAAAAGAAAATGGTTAGGTGGGGAGTTTAAAAACCATACCTATGCATTCCATAAGCGCAGCCATATGCTTGGGATAGACCATAGAAAACATGTTCTAAAAGATAAAGTAAAGAATTCTATGAATATTTAGAAAGACACAATAAGTTGAATTTCTAAAAGAAGTAATCAAAAAATATTTTCAATTGCCCACAGAGTTATTGTGCGAAAAAGAATATTTTTTTTTATCTTCAGCTTCAGGTATATAAGAATTTCTAAAATAGCAAGTCAAGTATGTTGGTACGTTTGTACCAAACCTACATTTTATTTCAGTGTTCCCAGATTGGTGTTTTTTTTTTTTCAAAAAAAAAAAATGGTTTGAAAAAAATCTATTTGGTGGAAATAATGGTGGGAAAAATCAATATTAAAGGGGAAGTAAGTATTCGGTCACATTTCTCGCTGTCATTATAATTAGGAAATACATGTTCGCTGATTAAAAAGAATACCCTCATAACTCAAATTTGGACAGTTTTGTGTTTATAATAACATCATGAATGTGTAGAATCTTTTTCACTTTGTTTTTGTTAAACATCATTTTTAGGTATCTCTTCTTTATTTTACACACGACCGTCTCTTCTGCTAGGTACACTAATGTCGTTTTTCCAACGAAGTTTTCAATCGCATTTATCTCTAAACAACATATTTTGAGTTGTGACGGTTTTTTTTAATGAGCGATGTAGTTATGGTCAAAAAAAATATGGTTGTATTCTATTGTTCTGATGGTGGGATTTTTCTTCGAATTTGGTGGGATTTTAAAAAATCTCATCTGGCATCACTGATTGAAATAGTAGCAGTGATTGGTTTATTTTAGAATTGTTTTCGCAATCATGCAAATACAAAAACCTCCAAACTTAAGTCTCCAAAATTAAAATCTCTCCAATACAATGAAGTCTAGGATATTGATGTCACGAACAAAATTATTTCACAAAATATTTACATATTTATCCATTCATAACGTGAAGAAGTTTAAAACCCATAAAGTAGTACATATTCGGTTACAAAAATTAGCTTAGATTTGTATTTATATTTTATTTTGTAATTTTTATGCGAAGCTCAGGTTTGTCTACCCGTGCGAAGCCGGGCGGGCCAGTTAGTTATATAAATATAAAAATGGATCGTGGTATTTTCCGATGCTTAAAACTTGAAAACGACTGGACCTTCCTTCTGCTGGTTTGTTCGTAATTGCTCCGCGAATGTTTAGGAAAAAAAATAGTCGGAAAAATCTCAACAGGTAGCGTTGTAGGCGCACTTTTTGTTTTTTAAAACTGAATTCAATTACCGCTCAACAGGTGGCGCTGTAGATGGTTAGGAAATGGCATTTAGGATATTCACTTCAGCTTTAGAACATTGTAGGGTGAAATGGGGTCATAATAAAAATAACCTTTTTCTTATGAAATAGCTTCAGGGATATTCTTTTTCAAACTTTGTTATTTGTTAGTTGAAATGGGGTAAAAATAAAGAAAATATCCGATTTAAGAAATTCTTTTGGTGTTTCAAAGATTATTTTTTAGTATATGGCCGTAAAGATTTTTTTTCAAGATATTGGCTAGGGTGAATGTGGGTAGAAACAAGAGGTGGCATCTTTTTTTCAAAAATTCTTTTGTGTTTGAAAGGTTATTTAAAAAAAATTCTTTTTATAGAATGGAATAGTTACAAAAATTCTTTCTGTGTTGGGAAAGTTATGAAGGTTGCACTTAGAGGATCACGTTTTAACATACTTAGCCATTCATAACATGAAGTTGATTTAAACCCATAAAGTAGTATTCTTTTACAAAAATTAGCTTAAATATTTATTTATATTTTCTTTTGTAATTTTGATGCGAAACTGAGGTTTGTCTATCCGTGTGAAGCCAGCTGCTAGTTTACAATAATCTTGGCAAGTAAGACTATTTTTGATGCCTTTTTCAAAAATCCACTGGAGTACCTCGGCGCATCAGATCAACTGAGAACATTGATGCAGTGAGAGCTTCATTCTTTCAATCCCCATAACCTCGCATATCTACTACTTTGTACGCCTATGTAATATATCTTACATGCCGTCTGTAGGTACCCGGTCTCCTTAAGGCTTTCTTCATTAATCTTTAGCCAAATAATAATACTGATGCTTAGCTTATTTATTTCTAATTTATCATATTCCAGATTGAAGCTAGTTTAACCTTTAACATTATCATTTCGTCACAAAACAAAAATAATGACACTAAATCAACATAAAAGACCTTATTTCCTTATATACAATATTTATCATTGCTCCTGTCTAAAACTGTTATCATTTTTTCTTACCAACCCAAATCTCCTCAAAATCGGTGTGACATTTTGTCAAAAGACAAAAAAAAAACTCAACAAATTGCGACATCGCACCAAATCAGTGACTTAATTAAAATGTCACTTGAACGTGAGTGAGATGACATCATATTATCATGATGTTTTATTTGATAAAAAACATCATCCAAAGCTATCCCCAATCTTCATTCATTTTCTTGTCCGTCCTTGGGTCCCCATAGATTTGCATGATGGTGTGAAACTTGTGCTCCGTGTTTTTGTGTTGCAAGTTTATTCTAACTAATTTTGTACACGGCACAAAACGAAATTTAGCTCTTCCTGTATATCGAACACAGGAAGAAGAATAAATTTCATCTCAGGAAATACGACCACCTCGCGCCAGGCACGCTGCCATCATACGACTAGTTAAATATTTAACCCAGGTCAACATAAACCTACATGACTAGCAGATTCTTTAATATTATCCTCTCAGGCCCTTTTGGAAAAAGAAAAACTAAAAGTGACTTGGCGAAACAAAACACATTTCTCATCGTGCATCGGTCCTCCGTCATCCAATATAAGACCCATTAGGGAAATCAAAATTAAAATGTCCAACGTAGTGGAGGAGCACAAGTGGAAAATAAATTGTATTTTCGAAAGATTTTGCTTGAGTCTTTGGGAAAATAATACAAAAAGAATAAACACCAGTATGGCACATGACATGGTGCTGGAGTGTATAAGATTCGCAAAAGCATTTGCCACATCACGAAAGATTTTGTAGATCATTTGGAGCGCATGAAGCTTTGTGGACGTTTTGCATATAATATAAGTAGGTGCTATACATATATGTGGGTGGTAGTGCCAGCTACTTGACATGACAACTAAGGAATTCTTAGTGGCTACTATCGGAGTTTACCAGAACTTTTACCGCCTTTGAATGTGTCAAGCATAATAGTATCAAGAAGACTTTGAATACATTTTTAGGAATAGGAGAGATATGGGTACACATAAGGCTCAGGTCATTCGGATAAAAATTTTGAATTTATATTGCTCTAAAGCCAATAAAGGGCAATAAAATTTCACAGTACAATGATGGAGAAAGCCACTTTTTTATTTTCGAAATAACGTCCATCAGAGAACTGTGCGTATTTAACATCATGTGCGTAGTGCGTACCTATGTACATCAAGTTAGAGCTTAATGGGATTGAACAATAGTTGACTATTGTTAACAATAGTTGACTATTGTCGTTCCTTTAATCAAAAATAGTTACGATTTGTAACTACTTGACACATTAACATAGTTCCTAAATTCATTTTGAAGTGTCAAATAGTTACGTTTTGTAACTATTTTCAACTCATGTCCATGATATGAATTGAAAGTGTTGATCTGTCAAAGTACACATGTGAGCCAATTTGATTACAAAACATATCAAATATTTGGTGCTTTTTGTGAAGTTAGTAATACGAACAAAATTAAAATGCATTTTTTCCAATTGAAAATGAGAAAGCAGAATTTACATTGCAAGAAATATGAGTTTGTGCCATAAAAATGAAAATATTAATATTTTTTTTTATTTTTCATTTGACAGATCAACAATATCTAACAATAAATCGTTCCTAAATGAAATCGTAAAATCCTAACAATGTCTAACAATGACACTTCAACAATTTTTTTTGACATAACAACAATAGTTAACTATTGTTAGAAAAACAACGTACCAACGATGTTCACATTGGACTGTCTCCTTCTAATTTTTTGACGTCTCTGTACTTTATCTCACTCCTACTCACAAGAAAAAGCAGGGTTTTTTTATTTTTTTTTTAAACTACTGGATTTTTGTTGACGTTTACTTTTGTGACATCTGTTTTCTCTGTCTGTCCTTTTTATTTGGCACTTGAAACCATTTTTTTTCAATTGGAAACATATATATTTAATAAAATTTATATATTTTTAGTGGAAGATTTCTAGTTTAAGCCTAGTACGCTGCTGATGCGAAACGAAAAATCCCATACAAAAATGGCAGAACGAAATCAGTTTTCGTCGTTTTGAAGTACGCTGTTCGATGAGCGAAATTGATAATTGTAGCAGATTATTTGGAGAAGTATCCGCTCTTTTTTTGGACTAGTGTGACCAGATTAGTGGTTTTTCCAACCAAAATGTTGAGAAAAAATCTGTTTGGTGGGAATAATTGTGGGAAAAAATTAATTGTAGAAAAATATTGGAAAAGGCTTTTTATGGAGGGAAAATATTATTTTTACCGTACCTAACTTCAACTTACTATATTTACCTATCTATCTAATTTTCTCCAACTTTTTTCCTTATAAAATTATAATTTAAAGAAACAAAAAAAAAAACAATTTTGATAAAAACTGTGAAAATACATCAAGGATTCTTGAAATGACATAGCAGAATTTCTTTGTTTAGTTAATATGAGTTGAAGTTTTATTTATTTATTTAAAATTGTGTTCTTTTTGCCCCTCATTGTTTATTTTTATTTTATTTTCAAAATAACAATTCATGGAGCTGTCAACTTTGGAATTGATAATACCTCTGTTCGTTTACTGTCCAAAACTGTAATTTTTTACAAGTTTATTGTTCAGTTTCACAAATATTTAACAGGCTTTAAACGTATTTTGTATGGAACAAACTTCATTTTAAAATTTAAAAGCCGTTAAATAGTTAAAAGGGCTTTATGAAATCGGCCATAAGTCTATATTTCTGCTAAAGTTTATTTAAAAAAAATAATTGGACTGAAATTGGTAGAAATTGACAGTTTTTGCAAGTAAATGAACAGACCTTATATAAAACTTTAGGTTGCTGTCAGTTTTTGACAGATTAGTCTCAATTTTATTACAAAATTCCTGCTTTTGAATTACTACAGTTGAAATAAATATTTGACCGCCACCGTTCAATTAACCGAAAAATGTACATGTTTTAACTCTTAAGTAAGCTGATGCAGATCAATTAAATGAGTAAATTAGTTAAGCGGGCTTCAATTAACCGTTAAAATTTTTTTTTTAATTTATTTAGGATATGAACAGATATTCGAAACAATATTTTTCGTTCAATAATTAAGCGGGCTAATCAATTAAGCGAGGTGCAATTAAAAGGTTTATTCGTTGAGCCTTGAAGTCACCTGGGGTCGCCCTAAAGCGTTTTTTTAAAAACCTGAACTGAAAAATACTGTATTGTAATTTTTGAAACCTGAGGTTGCCCAGAACTCGCCCTGAAGTAGAACTAGTTTTTTTTGCTTTGGCGAGTTGAGGTAAAGAATAAACTGCCAAAGTGACATGAATTATTAAGAATATATTTTGTTGTGGATTCACGTGCTGCAGATTATTATGTTTATTTTTGGGAAACAAATTGAAAGGAGTACAAATTTAATTTAATGCTAATAAATAGAAATAGAAAAACAAAGACGGTAGAAGTAGTTTTTATTCAATTTTAAGACATATATTTGAAACGACTTTTAAGTTTTAATCATTAAATGTCAGGAGTCTGAAACAGAACCGAAAAACACTGGTTTTTTGAAAATTCTTGGGGTTGTCAAGAAAACCTGGGTTAACCCTGGGAAAAGTTCAACGAACGAAGCTTAAGCTATCAATTCCAGCTGGGCTTAAAGAAACATTTTAATTTCATATCCGTATAGGGAATTATGTAGAAAAGCTTACCCAAAAATTTTTCTTGACAAAACAACAGCTTAAAAGGTTTTCCCAGCAATCTATACTGTCACCATCGAGAAAATTCCACAAAAATTTGAAATTCAGAAAAACTTATTCATGTTTGCAATGTGACAGCCTAAAGACTTAAATATAAACTAAGTTTATCCAAATCTCCCCTGCAGCACTTAGCCATTGCCACAAATATTGAAGTATCTATACACCACATATCATGATATGCTGGAATCCAATTGTTTCGAGAGTATTCATGGAAAAGTCCCTTTTGTAGTTTCACTGTGGACTGTGCGTTCTTCTCATGTCGATTTTCAAGAGGCTAATAAACACTTTAGTAAATCTACTTATTGAGTAAGTCCTTAAATCACCACACATTCCTAGTAGTTGCACCAGTTCAACCGACCACGGATGATTGCATGAGAAACATTCCATGGTGGTTTAGCAGCACATAGAACATTCTCAGTCCTCACGCAACTGAATGACTCCAAGTTGAAGCACGTAAGCCTCAGATGCAACAATGTACTTAAAAATATAAACAACAACTGCTACTGGGACTTGGACTGGCTGATGCAAAAGCCGAAGCTGAAGCCGCACGGATCGACAAATAATAGCTATCTCTTTGACTTTGACTGCATAAAGTTCCAACCTCTGTAAATCGGTATTGTTCTGGTCCGAGAATGTCTTGAATTCACATGAAATGTATGTAGATACATATACTTCCAAGTTAAAAGAATACTCCTGGAATCATTCAGATTTGTTTTTTGTTAGATGAAATACACGAAAAAGGTGCAAATTGATTTATGTGATATAGGAAGAACTTCAAGGCAAATTGGAGCTCATTCTTTGGGATGCTTTGCTTATACTCGTATGGAAGCATCAGTATTTGATAAATGATTATATGGCTTTTGTTTCTGTGATGTGTCCTGATGCTGGTGCTTGGGATGTTTTGGGGTTGTCACAAGCATACGCAATTATTCTTATTCACAGCTATATGAGTTTGGTAGAATTGAGCTCACATATTTCTCTAAGGAAATCAATATAAAGTCATAAATAGAAGAGAAACCAAAGGTTGATGGTTTTTTTGAAAATAAATTGAGTGAAGTCAAAAGATGTTTCTGTGGAGGATTTTGTTTTTGATCTAGATTCCAATTGATAGTCTAGTTGATAACTCCAGTTGAACGTAAATATTTGTGCAACTATTTTGGCTTAAAAACCTTCAGGACTTCACGTGGCCTGAGTTGTGTGTCAAAGTATATGTAGCCATGTCTTATATCTTTCATATCTTTTATCTGATCAAAGATTCCACAAGCTTATTTCTATTTTCAATATCTATCTTTTATTCAAAGGAGTTCCAATTATTTAATTTGATCATTATTACTATGCACAAATTCAGATAAGGTTTTAAGCTAAAAATACAAAATTTAAGGGAAATGGATTGCGAGAATTTAATAAAAATTTAAATTCAAGTGATAATTATCTAGTTTTTTGTTTTACTCTGACTTTTTCTATATATTGTAATTTTCGGAAATAATGCATGTTTGTGACTTCATAATGTTGAGGCAGGTTTTTGGAAAAATGAAGATTAAAACACACCCTAACACCCTTTTCCAATCGGGTTATAGAATAAGCTGAAATTTTTAAAGCTGATGAATTCAACAAATTTTTGTCATTTTATCAATTCGTCATAATTATTATTGCCATTTTGTATCTCGCCCATTTATTTTGCAAGGCTTTCGTTTGCCAAAAATTTAATTATTAGAAACAAATATTTAAGTTTGATAAACTTCCATTTTCCCCCTCTCTATAACTCTCTCCTTAAAAGCGCCGATACGAAATGCCAATAGTGGGATTTTGGGTTTGTTTGGCTATGCTGTAAAATAGAGGGTGAAATTTTGCGTCGATAACCATTAATATATTTTAGGAATATTCCTTATCAGAGATAAACTCATTTTAAGTCGACAAGTTTAAAAACCCCGAATTTGATTAAATACTTTTGAGTTACGAACTTCCAGCTTAAGTGTTTACCAACGAGGGTATTTTTATCAAAAAAAAAAAATAAAACTGTCAATTAGCCAAAAGTGTAGACCATTCTATATATACCTATAATATAAATGTATGTAAAGGCTTAAATTAAACACTCATTTACATTTGACTTAACATTTACATTCAAGGACTTTATTGGCTACCGATAAATGGATATAGGTATACTTACATGATAGGAGGAAAATTTTCAATTCAACAGTTTGTTAAAGCCAATTAATTTAACCATCACATCGTTTAAGTACAGATTTGACATCAAAGTGCAGCCAATAAATGTGTAGTATAGTCAAAGGCTGACCAGTAGTCAAATGTATATAAATAGTACCTAAGGTCGTGTTTATGTTGGAGCTTCGTTAAACGATTCGAGCATCGATTCGAGCAAATCTGGGAACATTTTTCATTGATAGTTGTTGTTGTTGTTTGAACATAAACATTAAACATACCCTAAATATAAAAATTTCAGAATTTGACAGTTTGAGCTATTCCCTGACTGCTGGAGAGGGCTGTACGAATCTGAATACAGAAATCACTAGGTTTAAACCGCCATGCATTTGTGGAAACCCGCAGGCAAGATCCATCACCCTCTACTCGGTAAGAATATGAGACTACAGATTATATACCTAGTTATACTGTGATGAGACTTTGTTTTTCTAAAGTCATACATAGCTTGTACTAAGTTTGGCGAAAGAGCTTACCTAAGTTTATTTATCAGTTTTTTACCATAATCTGTTTCTATCATCCTCTAAGGTCTATAGCAACAAAAAATTGAAAATACAAATCGCAAAAGAAAATTATACCACTCGCAAAAGTCAATAAATTAACATCAAATTAAAATACATAATATATAAACTCTTTCAATTACTTTCGATAATCTCAACAGAATTTAATGAAAAAACCAATTAATATAGTCTCCAACCCAGCATTTTCCAATTTCTCTTTTTATTTACTCACAGTTGTTGGTATAGTTGGTTGGTAGGTTGGTAGGAATATTATGGAAAAGAGATGGAGGCACAGTGGCGCGTCACTGTCACCTTCACTGACACCGTCACACGCAATACAGTGCCATTGGATTTATTATGATTGGATATAGATGTGCCTTCAATTTTGAAGGTTTCACTCGGAAACCAAATCGGGTTATTTCTCTTCAGCTATAGTCAGTTTGTGCCATATAGTGAGTGCTGATAGCAAAGGCAATTGAAATGTGCGTATACTGACTATAACAACAACTCTCAGCTATATCCGTCGAAGCCACAAACTCTGTGTTTATTCAAAAGTTCTACATCCCAATATTAGATCTACTTCAAATGCCACTCTAAGCAGATTATTTCCCGGAATTGAAGATAAAATGAAATTGATTTATTCTAAAGTATGTTGTCCGTGTCAACCCTCAATATTATCCGGCACTTAATTTTGTGGAATTTCACCATTGAAATTGATTGCTTGTATACTTACATCATAGATTTAATTAAAATGATTGATTTTTCAATAAATCCCATCAATCGAACAGAACGACCATTTGGAAATTAAAGCTTGATAGATTCCGGTGGGTTGGTTACCGACGAGTTATTCTTCGTTAGGCTTGATTTTCCCCAATCTCTGAGGGAACTGGGTGGAAAAAACACCCCATCACAGACAACATTTGACGTTTCCATACAAACTATCGATAACAAGTACCTATATAATTGACGCCAGTAATACAACTTTTTTTTCATTCAAGTTAAGCCCCGAACATTTCAAACTTAACTTTTAATAGGAGTGTGTTTTTGCAAGCCCGGAGGAAATTGGACGAAAAGAAACGTCGTCGAGGCTTAGCGATTTAAATGTTAAATGGAACAATAACTATCCCCCTCTTAGTTAAGCACAGAGAATTCTCGAGGCTTAGCTTAAGCACGGAGTAAAACTCTGTTACTGACGTAAATTACATACTTGTTATCGATAGTTTGTATAGAAATAGACGTAAATTACATACTTGTTATCGATAGTTTGTATAGAAAATCCTTTTTTTCCTCTGATGGCGTCGATAATCTTTTTTTTTTAAACAAATCCCTCCGGGATTGGAATAAAACACACCTAATAAGACCCCAAGCGACTTATATTTATTAAAAACTTTTCAGTTTCAAGGCCCTGATGATTAGAGCTTATGTTTTGTAAGCCTCTTGAAAAATTGACTTTTCTGGGTTACGACGCTGACTTCGAGGTGGTAGAACTTAGTATATGTCGTTTTTCTTTCTTAACTCAGAGCAGATCATACGGAACTGTCAGAGCAGATCACGGAACTGTCAAAAAAAAATCGTTTTTTTTTAGCTCGGACATATCAGAGCATAAAAAGTGTGTTTCTTTTTTCACCGGAGTTAGCTCAGAGCTTGCTCAATTAGCTCAGAATAAAAGGACCGAGCAAATCGAGCGAAACGCTGAGCGAAGCTAACTTCACAAATAATTAAAAATTAAAAATAGATTCTCATGGAATGACAGTTCAGTGCTCAAGTGTGTTTCATAATTAAATCTGAGGACTCTGATCAGAATCTGCTCTGCTTTACTCAGAGCCAAAAAAGAGAAACGCCAATAGTGACGATTTACTGAACACAAATCTTCTGTCAGTTGTCAAATTACCTGTCACCAGAAACAGTGTTGCCAATTTAAAAACCAAACCTTTATTAGAACATCATTTCAATAATACATATTTACATTCTTTTTTAAGTAAGTGAAATTCACCTATTGCCCTCCATCGCTGCTATCAATCCAATCAACCAACCACGGCGATCAACTAGCTAGATGTACAGTTCACATCATGAATGCGAGTGGTTGGCTTTTCAATTTGGTAATTTATAAAAAGAAAAATACAACTATACGCGATATATCTGTGTGTATAGCTACTATTTATATATCTATATTAGTCAACGCGTGAGGCGTACCCCCATAGATGTTAATCCTCATCCTGCGAAGGATAAATCGCTGGTTTACAACCTATAATACATCCAGATATAAACTATATCGTATTGGAATCTGTTCTTTATCAAAGATATACATTTGCGGATGCTCTTGATAAATAATTATCTATTGGTGTGGTACGATGGAGTAGGTACCACATGGGGGGAAAGTTTGATAAAAACCAGAGAGATATAGGTTTAAAATTTAGCCATAAAGATGTTAACTGTTCGTCTGGAGCAATGGCTTTTAGTTATATGTATGTGTGCAGCACAAAGTGCCTTCTGGAATATCCTCATTTCACTTGTTTCCGGTCGAAGTTAATTCCGGCCGGCAGATGTAACCACGCGCGGGTGCTTTCTA
The DNA here is from genome assembly GCA_932273885.2 of Leucozona laternaria. Lineage (NCBI taxonomy): Eukaryota > Metazoa > Arthropoda > Insecta > Diptera > Syrphidae > Leucozona > Leucozona laternaria. Next base: position 27,718,935 of record OW026368.1, on the reverse strand, counting down.
TGTATATGTACACAAGGCCGCAACCTAAAGTATCTTTATTATTATTATTTGTGTAGCTATCTATATCTGTGATAAAATTGTTCTCTAGAATATTATGATAGTAATTCATGTGTTCCGTTGATTAAATTTTATTTACGAGGTCAGGCTGTATACGGGGATGAGTATATAAGTATGTATGCATGTATGCACAAACAAACATATAGAACGAGTATCCTTATCGAGTGGATTGAGGCTGATTGAAAGCACATCAGCTATACGGCAGCGTAGGCAATAAGTTAGTACTTGCAGTTCAATAACAATTATTATAACAATGGATAGATAAGGTTTTGGAGCGGTGCATGATGGCAAGGGGTGAAGGTTAATAGAATCGACCTGAAGGCCCTTTATTTAAGACCTACTATAGGTATAATGTATTGCAAAATCGCAATTGTGATGGATACGATTTGGACAAAACGTATCCTGCCTGAAATCATATAGCACCAGTTTGTGTTGGTGTAGACTGTATAGCGACAATCGTAATTGGATTTAAGTTATATACCTACCTAGATGCGATTGTTAAGGATAACAAGAAAATATTGATGTCATGATATAACGATCTATATTTTTTATTCACACATGGCTAGGGTTAGGATATTCGAGAAGCAGCTTTGTTTCGAATATGGATGATCGAAATTCGAAGTTAACACTCTCATTAACTCTCCATCAAAATATAAAATAATTGCTGCTCCTTGAAATTTGAATTTCAATAACAAAAATGATTGAATCAAGTCTGTAGTGAAGGCCAATTTCAGTTAAGGTAGGTTTACTAATTTGGGCAACTGAAAAAATAACAATACCTTGAATGGCGTATGACTAAACTACAGAACTTAGTGACACTCGCGAAAAAATTACGAACATGGCGGATGCTTAGAATTTGGGCTGTAAAAACAATAAGAGCAACAATTCGAAGTTAAAGAAATATAAAAACGGGGGATGATGTTTTCGTATTGGCCAAATAGTTACGTATTTCGAAAAATATTTTTGATGTGTATGCTGAGGCCAAAGAAATCTAAGTAGAGCAGTATGCGAATATGCCTGAGTTGACGAAAAAAGAAGCCAATAATGCAGACCAACACAAACAACATATTTAAGAAACGTTTGTTATAAGAGCACCTGTCCAGATAAATGTAAATTGTTCACCTGCTAGTGAAGTAGGAGGAAGTGTTGCCAGATTGAATTAAATTGATTTTTCACAGGTATTAGATGAAGCCGAAGCGGGACTATTAGGCTTTTCCATAAACTATCTTTGTCTTTTCTCTTTCTAATTTTGACATAAAAATATGTAGGCAAAACAAACAAACGACCAATCACAATCACATGTTTTTGTTTTCCCTACATATTTTTCTGTCAAACTATTGATTTTTTTTTTTTGCTTGTTTGGCACTGAAGTCTAGTGGAAGTTCCAAATTCAGTGCCGAACCTTCACCGTTGGACACGTCAGCACCGGATTTTCACCACCAGTCTTTTAGTGCTTGGCATTTTCGTTACAGCTTGCCAGTTATACCCATGTTTTTATGACAACTTTTGCATGATGCAACATTTTAGAACATTTTATTCATTGCAATGTAAATTGAAATCTTTCTAAACAAGCGAATTCTGTATGTTTCAATTTTTGACTCAAATGAAAATATTGCCTCCCGCGAGTAAAAACAGTGTAAATAAATGATTTTCTATTAATTTGAATAATTTATTTTTAATTTTCGTGTTTTATTTTGCAAAAGACGCTGTTCTGCAATTTTTCCTAAACAAAATGCAAATGATTAAATTAGCTGAAAAAGAATACGATTTTTTATTGAAAACAATTGAATTAACAATTTCTAATAAAATCTACACTACTTTGCCAACACGAAAACAAAATTTATCCAGACACGAAAAATCTGACACTTAAATGGGTGGCACTCAAATAATGAGCACTAAATGGCAGCACTAAAAGATCCAACACTCAATCGGCGGTGGTGAAATGTCTATCTACCAATTCGCGGTGGCCAATGGTACCGTTCCGTGTTGTAAGATTTCACGTTTCAGCCTAACTTAAAAACAAATTAATTGGTACGATATTAATCGTATTTTTTGGATTAAGTCGACAAATGTACACAGTAGACAAAAAATTATAATGACCGAAGTTGTGGAAAATTAAATTTTGAAAAACTTTTCTTAAATGCATTTTTTGTCAAAAGTTGAAAATGTTCGAGTTATTTAACAAAAACCAATTACCTACAATTCAAGATGGAAGGCAACCAACACCATAGCAATTGTTTGTACACTGGACTATAACAGGAGGTGGTTATTGATATCCGTACCGAGTATGGAAAGTACTACGAGTTCCACGATACACAAGTGCCATTCATGGACAATGATAGCAAGGGTACTTTAGACTTTAATGACATAAGACATCACTGAGTTTTTAATGCATTAAATTCCACGGACATGGTTTCCCATTCAGCGATGTTGCCATTATCAGAATTAAATGAGCTTGTCTTACGCTGCAATTCTGCATTTCAAGATCAGAGTTCCGAATTTGAAAACGAATATCGAAAGCAATCGTCTGCTCAAAAAAGTTTAAAAAATTTCAACTGTTGTAGTTGATATAGATAAGAAAGAGAGTCGGAGACAAAACGCAGCCTTGGTGTACCTACACTAGAAATTATTTTATGAAATAAGACTGAAAACCGTTCAAAATAGGTTGAACTGAAAGGTCTAACATGTAATTTCTAATCCAAAGGAAAATGCGTCTCTTATCTTATGGTCTTTCGGATTCATTAGAAAATTTTAGGCAGGGCTGGACCAACCATATGTGCAAGATGTGCAAATGCACAGGGTGCGAAATTCTGGGGGCGCATTACCAGGAGCATGAAAATGTACAAATATGTACTGCCGTTTGCATTTTAACCACAAGTCGAAGTTATTTCTTGCACAATAACTAAGCTCAAAATATCGTAAAATTAAAGATTCCACTAGAACTACGCATTGAATAAGTCTACCTCCTGGGTGATGTCTAAGAGTCTAATGCATGTGTATGAGTGTACTTATGTATGGATGCAAATATAAAAAAGGGGCGCTTCCTACAAATCTTGCATAGGGCGCAAGTTTGGCTGGGGCTGGCCCTGATTAAAGGTACCCTCCATTCCTAATGGCGACTAATATTACACACACATACACATACAGGAATTGTTGATAGGGTAAATAATAGGTTTTGATGCTTAACGAGCAATCCTGCTTTCAAATTATTTACAAATTTTTAGAAAGCAATACTACATATTCTTCATCTTTTAAAATATCGTTTTTAAGAAATATTAACACATTTCCTTTTCACTTTTCTCTGAGTAAAAACCACTTTAAATAAATAAGAACAAGTGCTATTAAAATACAGAATCTTATCAGGAAGAATCTCTTGATCAAGTACAACGCTCACCACGTCAATAAGTTAAACGCACCTAACAATTTTCTAACTTTTAAACTCTTCACTAAAATATTCTTCGTTTTGAACAGTAAAAACTATTTTCTTAATTGACTGCCCGACTGAACATGCCTAAAACAATGACAGTTTGTGCAAAAAAGTAAACAAACATACCTTTTTCACATTTGTTATTGTCAAAGTGACATAATATGGAGTTAAAGACAATATAAGTAATTGATGATTTTTTAACTTTAATGAAATGTTAAAATGCAATTTTAACCTAACATATAATATCAAAAACTCTTTAACATCAGACTTGATCGTCTTAAATGTTGCGCGAATCACTTAAGTCAAATACTTTCACAAAATAAACTGAAAGCAGGTCTGCTGTGTATAGGCTTTTCCTCGGAAGTAAAGAAAAATCCCTCCACTCGGTGACAGATAATTCGATACCTAAAACACTGAAGGCATTCCCTTGAACAAAAAACAGAAGGAACTCTATCTCGAGAAGAAACTCTCTGGAGGGAAAACATTTCTATAGAACCTGATTTTGGGATGGCACAACAAAAACACTCCAATCTATCTGTCTTTGCTTGCCTGAGAAGATTTTTTGATTAAACCCTACTGTTTTTGTCGAAAATGTATACACAATGCTTCATGTTTGTCAAAGAAAAATAATTTGAAACACATTTGACATAATCAAAAGTTTGGAATCAGATTTTAGATATCTACACGTGCATACATTCTTAACAACATGTATTATAAAATTCAAATTATAACTAAAAAGGTTTCTTCCTATGTATACATATAGAATTCAGAATCATAAACAAAACAAGAGATTTATCAAGCCTGGAGGATTTTCAATGAAGATCTCACGATTCACATATTTTCATATTCTCACAATTATTACAATAATCGTAAAATCAATCAATTTTACAAAACCAAATGTCATATTCGTTTGATAGAAATCTAACCTATACACACATACATATTTGATGTTGTCTGTAGTCACTGCCTAAAGGAGTATTTCTTCTATTTAACATATGTTTTCCACAATGATTGTTTAATGTCTAATTGTTCGTAGATTATATCGCAAAATTTGCAGATTTCAATAATCCACACCTACAACAGTTTTGTTAAATTCTTATTCGTATTGAACACAACGTACGGCAATAGCGACGACGCACGAAGGTGCAATTAATCATTTATTAAGCGTCATGGTTGAGGATTAATAAAGGAACACATTAAGCTGTATATTATGTCCTACTACGCACATATTGAGAAATATTATATGTGTGTACTGTACATAAATGCTCCACTTGAACTCAATGGCATCTTTCGCACCCTAATCTCAATTACTCAGTAACATTGATTGCTATTCAACACGCAACCGTCTGCCAGTCAGTCAGCCATTCAGCCATTCAGCCATTCAGCCAGCCATCTATACAAACACCATAATTTTCCATTTTAACTGCCATGTCACCCACTAGGCCTCGCCGCCTTGTAGAATTGACATCTGCACAAACATACGAACTCTGTTTCGTTGACAGTTTAGTGTATGTAACTGTAGTTTGAGAATTTTCTTCAGGAAAGTCGGACATTTTTTTGTTAAGGAAGAGAAATTAAATTAGAGCTGAATTTTGGTATGCACAGCACATTGGTATTATGTGACATATCAATTAAGACAAATTTGACATTTTCTTTGTAATGCTTTACCCCTTAAACACAAAGGGACATAGCTGTAGCTTAAAGAATCGCAAAAGCACAAGGTGTCATCAAAATCACTCATTAATGTAAAAAAGTGACGTCTACAATAAATATCAATGGCGCAAAATGAACTGTAACAGCCCTATTAATAAAATCGAGTTATCTTTAAGTCATGGGTTAAGTGTAAGATCACATTAATAAAATTTCTGATAACTGAAGTTTATAACTGGCAGTAAGCTAAATCACCGAAGAGGGTCGTGTAGCCAAAGCAAATTTGTAAATTTAATTTTTTTTTTGAAATTTTGACTAAGGAGTTAATTCCTGTTCCATGGTTTAGTCAACTCACTATTAATAGGGCTGTAACTGCTTAAGATGTGTTCATCTAGAGTTTATCTTGAAAATAGGTTTAAGGTTTCTTTCACAATGTCTGAGTAAAGTTCTGATTAGTTACTATTATATGTCCACAGCCCACACAAATTATTTTTGGACTTAGAATCGATTCAGGTGAGTCAATAGACAACAGTGATTTTTCCTCCTGTGGACTTATGTCCTTGAAGCAATATTTATGTGTCGAGAAACTAATCAGAACTTTACCCAGACATTGTGAATAAGACCCTTACCGCCATATTATTCACTAGATACAACCAGATTAAAATTTAAATCCAGATGAATTTACATTGAATTTGTATGTTTTACTCCTGGATGAATCGAGTGAATAATATTTCCGTTAGTATAGTATTAGTTTAAAAGTATGTATTTAAAATAATGAACAAAGTTAGAAATTTGTTAAGTAGTATCATAATGTGAATACCTATCTTTAAATCGGGCTATTTAAAATTTTCATATTAGCAAAACTTAACTTTATTTTTGTCATCTTGCCATCACGTTTTTCCTCCATTCCACAACTTACTGTCAAACCATTTTAAAACTGGTTCCACACTTATGTTTTGTTTTTTTTTTTTTTTGTGATGAGAACAAACAAAGCCAAATAAAACCATCATTGACCTCGGAACAAATGACACCCAAAAGTTCTACCAAATCAAAGAATAATTATTTACCATAAGACACTGCCAACAAAAGCCTTGCGCCTCATTATTATCAACAAAGAAGGGAGGTATATAGGTACCACACAAAAAATAATTTTTTTTCTTCATCAAAAAAGCAGAAATGTTCGAATACCGTAGTGAATTCAACTTTTTCAACAAAAAAAAAAAAAGGTTCAAATGTCAACCCCTGCTTTTGTGACCCATCCAAAGGCAAAGACATGAAAGAAAACAAATAAAAATAATGATCCTTCAATAACAGAACAAAACAAAACACAAAAAAAAAAAACATTCATCAAACCCATCGAAGAAAGCCACCCGGCCTTTTTTGTTTCGTCCGCCTAAAAACAAGCAAGTGGTCAAATTTGTCTGTCAAATCTTTATCAACGAATTCATTAAAACACCCAACAAAAAGGATTACAGGCGTAATCCCTTTCTTTGTCATGGCATGGTGTTGAATATGTGTTTATGTGTATAAGTTTGTACGTTTATTTATGTTGTTTTCCAGGGGAATTTCTAACCTCCATAAATCCCATAGAATTCAATAGGAAGCGACAACGACGACGAAAGGCGACCGGCACGGCCGGCGGCGTGTCATGGCAAAGCCACCCTTTAGAATTGATAATGCCTGACCCATATTTTTGCAGATAGATTTTCACAGCAAGTCCAGATAGGACGAAACAACAGGAAGGATAAATTCATAAAACACTGACCTTAAATGACTTGGAAATACTAATTGGTCACGCCTGCCTGTGGGCTCGTGTCAAGTTCGGGAGGCCAAGCCAATGTGTAATCGGATTTTATTACTTTGTGTCGTACAGTATAGTTATGTGTTCTACGAAGGGAACTTTTACATACATACATAGTTGCGACTTGCGAGTCTATTTAAGTTTATTATTGCGGGAATGTTAATGTTGATGTAGATAAATGAATGAACCCAAAATCTATATTTAAATGATCGTAGATAGAAATTATTTCTTCTTGGGTTTTGGACACGGAATTTAATAAGAGGCAACTAAATACATACCTATATGGAATAACATTATTCAATAGTTTATTGTGGTTGTGTTTCAAGTAACACCATAAGTTTCAATTCTTTGAGTCATGAGAAAGAACAAATTACCTATTATAGTTGTTGTACAAACACTCATTTGTAAATTAAATGCATGTGCCTATTCAAGTATTCCGCAAGGGCTTAGGTAGAGAATTATTTGTTAAATCAACCAAACTATCAGCAATATATTTGTAAAAATTTGAACTCCTCCTTATATTTATAAGTGGGCTTTAGGAGGAGTTCAAATTTTGTATATAAAAAGATCACGAAACAGGAATTTATTAATAAATTTATAAAAACATTGGCGCAAAGTTTCTTCTTCTTCTTAACAATTTTCTAACTAACAAGTTCTTTACTAAGAATTATAAGTTTTAAAAAATTAGGAAATAGAACGCGCCTAAAATAATGACAGTTCATTCAATAAATTAACCAATCATAGACTTTTCACATTTGTAACTGTCAAAGTAAAATATGGAGTTAGTATGATACTAAAAAGATAAAATATTAATTTGGGTATTTTAACTTTAATAAAACGTCAAAAAGTTAGTAGATACGATGTTAACTCATATTTAAAATTTAGAAAACCTCTTTTTAAACTAATATCATAAAAATAGGGACTTCTGAACTTTGACAGTAGTTGACAGTGGCCATATTGGTGAAACTACATCTGTCAAATTGACTGTCATCTGTTCAGTCTGTTTTGCCGGATCACCAGCGATGGATATAGCGTTCAATAACACGTGCAAATGATAAACTTGTTTTATCAAAATGGGTATTCTGTTAGGGCAACATTCCGCGTGCTTCGCCCATTTACGGTCATCTTCAGCGATGAAGCCCATTTATGGATGAATTTGTATGTCAACAAACGAATTCGAATTTGGGACGATACAAATCCACAGTTTGTTGTGGATTGTGGGCTGGCGGCGTCATCGGTCCATATATCTTTGAAAACGACGTTGTGGGCCAGGCCATAACCGTCAAGGCGTCAACGACGAGCGCTATAGGTCGATGATTGCCAACTTGTTTTTGTCTGAATTGGATGATATGGACACCAACGACATGTGGTTTCAACAGGACGGCCTGCGCTACGTGCCACACAGCTTACGCTACATTGGAAATTTTGCAAGATAGATTCGAGGATGGTCATCTCATGTGGAGGTGATGTGAACTGGCCACCGAGATCGTGCGATTTGAAACCATTAGACTTTTTCTTGTGGGATTTTTTCCTTGTATTGACTCATCTTGATGCATGAACTGTCACTTGGTACTTAATTCTAAAGAGTGTTGAATTAAAACCCTTCGCTGCCTTCCGCTTCTACATTATTAAATCAAATCCTTCACTCTTGTTGGCCTAAGCTTATTTGGTAGTTTCAGCTTCACTTCAAGTCACTTTAACACAAAAGGGAGGTGCTATGAAAACAATATAGTTTTCTCTATTAGAGAAAATCACCTGGAAAAATAATCAAAACCCTATATAGCCTCATTGACATAGACAATAAGGAAATAAGGAGTCATCAAAGACTTCTCTTTTCTTCCCAACGATATGGATTTCTTTTTTAAACAAATATAAGAAAATGTATCTCAATTTTCCATTTTCTAACTATAACAGGGTTCACTATTATCGTCATCATCATCATCAGCATCACCCATCCTGCCATCCAATACACCAAAGATCAATGAATTGCACTTCTAAACAGCAAAAGGGAAATACTCCTTCATTTATCTAAAAGTGTACATTCAATTTGCCTTGCAACAATATACCTACTGTTTTCTGTAGTTTCTTTGCAAATGAAAAAGGATATTGACAATTGGAAATAGTGTTGCTGTCGTGTCGGGTTGGGTCGTTTGTATTGCGCGGAAACTTGATGCAAACCTATAATAAGATACTTACCTACACACCATTTCTACAGTGGCGGACTATATTTACAAGAAAAAAAGGAAACTCCTTAAGATTGTAAATGGAATCAGAAAATTGTGATATCAGTTAAAATGTCAACTTACAGCGCTATGATTTTTAAATAAGGATGTTGAGGAAAAAGCGGTCTTTTAGATCTAAGCAATTTCATTCACATGAATAAGAATCCTCAGTGAAATTTCTCAGTACAGTGACAGTCGACTCCGCTTATTTGCAACACAAAAAATGCGGAAAATTTGGTTCAATTAAGGGGAATTTTCATATAAACGAACTTCGGATACATATATGCAACTTTGTTGCACTTAACCAAACTTCGTATAGCTGCAACTTTATTTCCCCTTTAAACGATGTTATGTGAAATATTTCCGAAGATAAAAAAAATAAAACATAAATAACCTTGAACAACAACAAAACAACTTTTAATAATTGTGTTTGTAACAATTGAAAGTATTGGAACGACGAGCATGGAATGAAACTTAAAATGTCATTTTTAGGTCTGTTCAAACTTCAAAAATGTATGGATGCGTTCAGTGTTTCACTTAAACAGAACAAAATAAATATTTGAGGGATAGAAAAATATTTCAATTAGAGGGAGTTTTCAAATAAAGGGAGTGCAGTTATGCGTACTTATTTGTGTGAAAAGCCCGAAAATTTCATTTAAGCGGAGTGCATATAGGCAGAGTCGACTGATTGCTATCAAATTACTGAGGAACAAAAATTTCAATTCGCTTGCTCACTTTTTGATGGAGAAAAATCTCTGAAATATCATTTTCCTGAAAGTGTCTATTAACAATTTTTTAGCAACTCATTGATAAGAAGGTGTTTTGGCCTTAAAACCCAAGAGATTCCCAAAACATAAAAAAAATGTCAATCAACAGAAGCACTAAAAAAAAAAGGTCCACAAATGTCAACTTAAGCACAAAGGGAAAGGCATCTTCATGGTTCAATCTGGTCCTGATCATTGTGCCTCCATGTCTCGCTTTCTAGATGCAATCAATAGAGATTGCGCTTCCATTCAAATGAGAGTTGATAGTATAGAAAACAACAAATAGATTTAGAATCATCTCCCATGTATAGTATTTCCAGTTGTAGAGCGTTGCAGTTGCAGTTTACTTTTTAAAAGTTAAATGCGAAAAGTTTCTGCATCTCATTCCCTCCACGCTCCACCTATACCTATACCAACTGTGCATATACACGAAAACAATTGAAAATTCTCAAAGAACTTATGTATAGGTAGGTACTACGTACAGTACAGATACAAAATAACTTCAAGGACATCTAAACTTTTTAACAAAACGAAACAGCATGCACTATAAAATATCCATTAGTATTCACTTGGTGCTGGAGAGATACAAAACATTCTCGAAAAGGAGGTGATGGCGATAGGGCAGTGCTGCTGTGAGGTTTTTTTTCGAAGAGGTGCTGCCGATGCCGCCTGGAAAGTTTTTTGTGTTCGTGCTTGCACGCCACGAAAAAAAAAAATTAAAAAAAAAAAAGTAAAATCTTTTTCAAACTTTTCTTTGACTTTGTATAGGGTCTTGGATTCGTTTCGAAGGCGTGTTTTGTCATCACGTGTAAAAAGTTTATCACTTCGTTTTCTAAAGATAAAGTGGGGTTAAAGAGGCATTAAGAGTTAGGACTCTTTAAAATTGAAAGCCAAAATACTTTATCGGTGATGTCAAAAATTAAAAAGTAATTGCTTTGAATTACAAAAAAGTAAAAATTAGGGATCGTTCGAAGTTAAATACTCGGAAGTTCTAGGTCGTTAAATAATTATACATTAAAAATTCTATGTAGGTACATCTTAGGTTTATGCTTTGCTTACCTTTTTTTCCGAACAATGAAGTTTACATTACAGAAACAATAATTTTACGACACAATAAAAACAACAATTGGTTTTTCAACCATTTCTAGCTTTTTGCTTATAGGTACATATAAACACAAAAGAAGTTATTTATGATGCAAAAACTTCCTCGAAAGTTTGTTGGTAACGAAATTATGAAAATAAACACATTCTGGGAAATATTCAACTCGTGCTGTTTTAGATGCTGTGTGTTTTCTTCTTTTTGGATTTCACTTTTGGTAGGGCTTTGTAATGAATTTCAGCTTTTAACTAGAAGATAACAAACACTACCTTGCAAACAAAGAAATTCTGGATGGTTCATTTCAATCACAAGAGTTTCCAAAAAACATACGGTGTCACGTCAAATACGACGAAACGATGTATGTATTGAACTCGCATTGTTCCCCATTCTCAAGTATTTCCGTATCAGATACTTTAGTTTTCCAGGCAGATATCTCATAATACATTCTGTATTACATGCTTGAGCAATCTGCTAGAATTTGTATCGTACCGGTACCTTTTATGGTTTAATTTTCCATTGAGATAGTAGGGGATAAGGGGGGCACTTTTGAAAGTGGAGCACCTACATTTGATTTATATTACAAAAATTAAATAAATGAAAAACAAATTTTAAACATGGTATAATCTAGATTGCCGACCTTGTCGCTTTATCTAGCGGAATTTTCACTTAGCCAGTGACAAAATTTCACTAAATTATTATCCCTCACAAAATCACTCTTCGCTCATAATAAAACCACTATGTCTTCATAAGAAAATAACCACAGCAATCTATAAGCAAATTTAATAAAGAATAGTAAATATTCTCAAAAACCCACTTCTGAAGTATGTAGGTAGATACATACATAAAAATATATCTACATATTTTATACTTGGGTTTTCCTTAAATATTTTGTGGTATCATTTTGCTTGATTAAGATGTTTGAGATTAAATGCAAAGTACATGTTGTTCATTTAGAGATTGAAGCAATTACTTTTAATCATATTACATTAATTACAAACCGAGGAAAATATAACAAAATACGAACTCTTGCAGTGAAGTGTTCTTTGTTTCTTTTAATAAAAAAAGATCAACCAACAACGTCTTTCAATTAATCACTAATTGCCTTAGAAGAAAAAAAGTGCCAAAAACAAAAACCCCAAAAAAAAAAAATACACTCAATTATTTAATCTGAAAAAGGCTTATAGAAAACGAACGAAAATGAATACGAAAAAACCAACCAAGTCTTTGAATAAAAAATAAAAAAAAAAATTTACAAAGGAGAATGGACATTATTCCCACTGGACGAAAACAACCCAAAATTAAAGAACCATTTCCAACGAAACGACAGCAACAATACAACACCAAAAAAAAACGGAGAAGCAAAAACTAATTAATGGATTCCGTCCTGCCATTGCTTTGAGCACATCCTACTGCCGTACATAACTTTATAGCACAACATGCAAAAAGTGTACAAAACGTACAACGACCAGAAGCACTAAATGGCAGACATCCGGCGAAGAATGTTTGCTAAGGCCTTATAGTCATTTGGTCACGTCTATACGTTCTAATGACCGACATTGGGAATTTTGCAGAAGCGCGAGCAAAATGCTTTGCAATCAGAAAACCAAAGAAAAGACAATGGACATTGACATGTGGTTCGATTTGAAATGACATTTCAGAGATATATGTAGCCATTTTCGTAGCAGATGCAATGCACCACTAGGTACCGGTCAAAAGGGACCTTTATAGAATAAATAATTGATTTTCATTTACTGAATGTTTGCAAATGTTTAACAATAAATATTATGGACGATAACTTTTCAACATACTGTTGGAATGTGCTTTGGTTTATTCGGCTGGTAGTCTTATTCTTAATATGAAACAAACTTTGGCTGTCGTTGGAATAATGTAATGCATTAAGCTCTATTAACAAATATATTAAGAAGAGTTTCAATAATAACTTTGATACCTTTTCAACCTTTAAACCCTTTTAAATGTAGCCCGTAATTTCTTTTAAGTATTTCTCAAGTAAAAGGGTTTAAGGGATAACAAACTCGAGCTTTATAAAAGATTTTGAGGGGAGGTAACTATAACTATATAGTATACAAGCAAAGAAATACAAAATTAAAAAGAAAGATCTATAAAAAACTACGTTTTCATCTACCTGTAAAGCAAGACTAAAATACATTTATCTTTAATCTTCTTTAAATCTCGAACGTTTGCCATTAATATTGATTTTGTTAAGCTAGTAGACTGCAAATTAATCTTTTTCGATCTTCATATTATGGCCCATTGTTTTACAAATTGAACTTGCCCATATTATATTGCCCTGAACGCATTCATTGGAAAATGGAATTTTGTTTGCTTCTGTAGACATTTATGTACTTTATGTAAACTTCAAGCAAATTCACCGACCCAAATTTGTCGATCTTCCTTGGATCATTGCAAAACGTAGTGTCTCACGCAACACATTTTGTTTTTTTTTTCTCCTACACCTTTTCCAGTTCCTTTTTTTTAAGTGGCGTAGCGAAGACATATTTTTTTTTAGTTTGTTTCTTATGAAAACTTGGGAAATTTTCGATTAATAATTCAAATTTTAATATGTGAACGACAAGTTCATTTCATCGACAAAATATGTTTTTTTTTGTAAATGATGAATAATTGTTTTGTTAAATGAAAAAATGGTTTGTTTGTTTGTGATAGGTAGAACTTGATTGGAGAAGTAATTTTTATTTGATTCGATTTGGATACGATTTGGGTTCAGCTTTCACTGAGTGTGGTGACTGGTGAGCTCTCTTTCTCACAATACATGCGCACAAGTGGGCCCGTGGTGATCTTAATTTCCGTACCTGAGCCACCAAGAGGATTTGTGGATACAGATCCGTACTTGGATCTGTATGCGAAGTCATTCATACGTTGTTGACTTCGTGCACGGATCCACAACGGACTAGTTTGCTTGAAGGGTACTTTCTGTCTCACTTCAACTTCATAAGAAAAAAATTCCTGCATTTGGGTGGTAGTCATAAAGGCTATGTATCCATCCAAAACTTTTCAAATAGGTATGAAGCTTAAATGTTAAGAAGAAGAAGTACAAGTAAGGCAAGTTTTTAGAAAACGAAGAAATATACTAACATCTCTTTCCCTGAACCGCATATATTTCGTTCCTATCTTACTAGGAAGTCAGAATAATAAGAAGAATTTCAGAAATTTATAAAACTATTCCTATTAAACCTGTACCTGTACCTGTACCTTTAAGCCGTGCGTCCAATAATAATCTTGAAAATGCTTGTTTCCTCTTTTAAGATTCAATTAAATCACAAGTTTGTCACCAATTAGGTACTTCTCAAATTTCACAAGAATCAGAATTCAAAATTTAATACAAATATATCAAATTACATAATACCAAGTGCTACATACTTTAATTTTAAATCACTTTATATTTTAAAATCGAAAATATTTATAATATTAATGACCAAATAACTCTTACAAAATGATACATTTTATGTCCTTCGGTAGCGACTCATCAAAGCTTCCCCTTACCTCACCCCCCCCCCCCCCCACCCCATTTGCCACGTCGTTCGAACAATAAAGTGTTTAAACTTTCAAGGAAGCAATCAATCTCCTATCTTCCACACAAAACACCCATTTTTTGGTATCAGGTGCTAAAATATCGTAAAGCTAAGCATCTCATACAAAAGGCAATTTATTATCCCAACGATGACACTCCTATAGTAAATTTTAATTTAACATCCTACCAGCACGCGATGGTTTATTTTCTTCTTCTTTTTTTTTTATTTCCCGAAAAGACTCGAACCATACGTATGTATGTACATACATGATGCCATAATCATCATCATCATCATCATCGCCTACGGAAAAACGGTTTTAGAAAAAAAAAAAAATAAAATAAAATGAATTATGTCAGGAAACGCGCCGGAAATCAAAATCACAATGCCTTGGCCGACGCAATATTTTTTATCGTCCCAAATACATACATATAGACATTTATATATTGTACTTCAAAGCAGCCGCTTATCATGGCCACCAGTTCACGTAGATAAGATTCCTGCTCGTCCTTAATGTGCTCGGTTCAAAGATGCCACGTCTGGCAATAATTTTTCGGCCTCTCACATCCTCTGGTTCACTTATCTTCATCTAACACCAAAAACAAGATTTGAAAGATGATGGTACGCTGCATCCTTTCCTTTGCTTGCTTTGCACAAGGGATAGGTAGGTATAGGTTGGGTACCTACAAAGCTTGCACTTCTAGTTATTCTCCATCTCCACACAAAAGCAATTCGTAATGCTCTACTTAAATTAAGAGAGCGTCGGCAGAGGAAAGAGTTAGAGAAATGCTTAAACGAGGACAAGGACCTTATACGTTATACCAAAGGATCCATCCTTCAAGGACCAAATAATTCCATGCACGTTTCAGTGTTTATGAGGTATTCCTTGAGACCGGAAGGGATCAGCCCATCTTCTTCTTTTTTTTTTATTTTTTTTTTTTGAAAGAAAGTTTACACACACGTTTGGTGCCTCGGGTGTTTTTTTTTTTTTTTTTTTTTTTGATCAATGGGTGAAGATGAACCATATACACAGACACACCCTGAAAGTGGACTTAAAAAAACATCAACTCTTCTATCAAAGTATAGAAAATGGTCCCTTGATTTTTATCATCATATTTAACACCCTGGCTGCTGTGGTTTTTTGGAGGATTTCTATTGTATTGTTTTTTTTTCTTCTGAATTTCCGGCCCTGAGACTTTTGCTTTACATGTAAACGAGGAAGTTTTTTACTGGCACAGGCATTGGCAATTTATGAAAGTGCGTAAAAGTCGTGATCATATTTTCAATTTGGTTTTTTGGATATAACACACACGGTATAAGTTCAAAGGGAAATATTTGTATCTGTCACATTCTGGGAAATATTTATTATACATAAAATTAGAAATTCATGTAGGTATATGGCTATTAGTGTGACATAGGAATTAAGCATTGACCTTGGTTGGGTTTTAAATGGTCTATTATGTACAAAAAATATGAATTTCGCCAATTGTTATACTCAAATAGTTATATATTGTAAAATTAACCTTAGTATAATTTACGCCATTTTGTTTTAACTTTATATCTGCAATGTTTAAAAAATGTACTTTATGCTATCACTTAGCCATTCGCAAGAAAACATCCCCCTATATAGCGAGTTGAATGGTTCTAGTTTCCACTTGAATATTCTGGTAACTACTTCTAGAAGCTTCCATTCCAGTTGTTGATAGTGTTCAGCTATTTCACAAAAAGATGGTGCTATAATAAGTCTACACTCAAAATGTGTACATTAATTTGTAAAATCTACTTTTAGGAGTCGTCACATTAGTCGTTGATAAGTGAAAGCATAAATTTAGTATTTCCTTATGTTTCAAAAGTTATAATTAAATCGTTACATTATATAAAAGCGCATAACTTAGAGGAACATCATCGTATTTGCTTGGGCAGAAAATTGGAAATTCTGACTGGAAAAGTCAGATAATCGTGGAAGCCCGAAATTGCATACTTTCAGGAGTGCATTGTGGCGGGAATGGGTGAACACCGTGGACATCACAACAATGTCATTTACGAATGGCTAACATGCGTACCCGCGTCGCGTGCATCGTGCAAATGCGCAAACACGTTCGCCACCTTTGAATTTAAATGTTTCCAAAAGAATTTCGTTCTTTTAATAGAGAGCCTCGACTTGCGAAAGATACATTAATTATTTAATCAATTTTAGGCCGTACGAAGCTCGCCGGGTCAGCTAGTTTTCTATAAAATTAATTATTCCGTTTTTATAAGCTTACAATGATAGGTACCTTATAAGAACTATAATGAAGAAGAACGAATGAGAACAATGACTTCTCACGTTTGTTTTTATGCTGTTCCAATTCCAACATAAACTTAGTTTCCACTAAACGGAAAAGAGAAATAACAACTTCTCCCAGACTTCACTTGTATCAGGAAATCGCAGGATATTGGATTTGTAAAATTAATATCATCGTATAAAACGTTAAACGTTTATAAAACTCACTTGTTTTCTTTTTCTTTCATCCACGTTCTTTTAATTGTGAAATGAATAAACTAGGCCAACTATAAAGGATGTTATTAGAACAGAAACGTAGACGACATAAACGAGGACAGCTGATGGCAGACATATGTGTTTATTGGAGTCCTTTTTTTTCGTAATCTCAATGCGAAACAAATAAACTTTGTCTAAGCTAGGTAGGTATTATATTTTTCATTCAAAAACAAAACATCAAACAAAGTCAAACTAAAACAAAACAAAAAAAAAGTAGAAAGCAAAGACTGGAATTCTTTCTTTTATTACCAACACTATGCTATGCTAGCACCTCCTCTTTGGCGCACAATATTTTTCTAAACTCAAAACCAATTCAATTTGAGTCGTTCTCATCTGAGTTGAGTATAATATATCCTTCAAGTTGTGCTGGCTGATCCTAGTTTGGATACTGAAAACAACTTCAAGTGTCCCATGAAGGAAGTGTATAAAAGTTGTTTTGTTAGAACATAGAGAAAAGGAACAGAAAGTACACAAACCACAAAACGTAAAAGAACGTCCTTGCAACAGGAAGTAGTACTGCAAAAGCAATTGGCTTTTTATATTTTTTTATGAATTTTTTCTCGTTCTCGTCCTTTCTTAAGTTTTCGAAATCACGTCAGGTTCTTGTCTGTGATCTGGGATGGTTTTTATTCTTTGTTTTTTTTTTTGTTTTTGTTGTTGTTTCTTCTTTATTATTTTATTTTTTGCCTTCACACTTTTTGCGGGCTTTATATGAACTGTAAAGAGGATAAAGTCGTAATAAGTGCCCCAAAAACGAACACCATCACCACCAGCACCACGATTCACGGCTCACGACTTAGAAAAGAAACAGGACTTCATTGGGAATCGGTCGAAGTACTTCAACAGATTCACCACCAACAACAACTGTTGGAGAATATAAAGAGTCTGGTTGTCGCCTACTTGTTGGGATGGTATAAGTTTGGTCTTTGTCTTGATGGCCGTCAACTCTCGTCGTCCTCTTTGGAAAAGATTGTGTGGAAAGGATAATATCCTGAGATCTTCTATTTCTTGAGAAAAATAATATCCCTCGGTTATGCAGGATTGAAAAATATATTTCTTTTTAATTTGGAAAAGTTCTTCCTTTTAGTAATGGCCAGCAACACAAGTTTTAAGCATCATTTTTTTCCTCGTAGGTATATATCCTTTATAATATTTGTTTGTGTATAGGTTTTAAGTACTAATGCTTCATGTTCCCCTCACATTGAAATTAAAGGGATCTGATTTGGTAAAATGAGGTCCGATGGAAATGATGAGGGCAGCTGAATTTGCATTTCAAAAGAAGAAAAGAATTTTTTTTTTTGTATGGACACGAGCACGACCCACCGCTGTTGATGATAATTATTTGAGCGGAATTTATGAAGCCATTTAAGGACTTTCCAAAGAAGTAAATGAGTAATCAAACAAATTGAGGTTAAGAGTAATTGAGATGTGGAAGTACCTACATTTTGGAGGTTTATTATTGGCAGGAAGAATAAAAGTAGATTAAGCGAGGATGCAAATATATGTAGGTATGTAATATAATCTAGGTCTAGGTAAGTAGGGAAAAGTTTTGTTTCATTATATAGGTATAACTTGTTCAAAACGAAACCTTTTTTAAAAAGATAATAAATTTTACTTAAAAGTTTTCAATATAAAAAAAGATTTTATTCAGGGCACTCTATTTATTATTTACCAACTGTTAAAGTTTGGGCTTACCCTTAATTTGAGATTTTATTCAGTAATTACTTATTTTTGTATGTCACCTATTTTTTTGTTGATATTTTGTTTAAGGGGACTCATTCTAAAGCCTTTTTACTTAATGTTACATCACAGAAGGAAAGGAAGTAGGTTTGGAAGATACTCATTTAACTGACACAATTTGATGATGAAGTAATTTTATTTCAGTATGAAATGGATTTTTTGTTTTTTTACTTGCGATATAGGTATATAATCATTTATCTATGTATGTATGTATGTATGTATGTATGCAGGTACTGCAGGGGAAGTGAAATTCGATGACGCTATTTTAAAAAAAAAACTTGATATTACGATGATAGAGAACACGATTCCATTTATTTGTACCTAACCCGATTTCTTGAAATTATGATCTTAAGGTTTTTTAATGACTCCCAAATTGAAATTTTTTTTAACTCTAAAAATATCATCAAATACCTCTGTCATGTATCCGCTATGAAAAAAAAATAATATATCTCGAAAAATGCTCTAAAGATTTTGATAAAAAAAAAATTTGTAAGTAAATTTGTTGGTAAAACAAATTTGCCAAAAACTGTTACTAACGTTACCAATTACAAAATGTATTCCTCGAAATTAAAAAAAAAAAGAAAATTTTATTTCGAAAAAATGAATTTATCGTTCTAACTGCTTCCTGATGACTAGGGCTGTGTCAATCAGGAACGATTCGATTTTTTTGATACGATCATCGAAAAGTATTGATGATTGAAATCACAAATTTTCATTTCAATCGATCGTAATCTCAATCATTTCTATGATTCTCGATTTTCCATACCAATCTCAATCATCTCAATCATTTCAATGAATCTTGATTTTCGATATCAATCTCTATTGATTTATTAATATATTTTATTGGAGAAAAGAAATATATATTCGGAGATTGAATTTCATCGAAACCGAAATAAAAAATTGTCTTAGCTTGACAGGTGTCAAAAAAAAGCCAAAATGTTTGGTACGGCGGATCGAAAAACGGAGTACGCCAATCGATTAAGCAGGTGGATATTACCCTAGTGTCATGCCCGACGTTCTGGGTCCACTAGAACACTTACTTTGACAAGTGTCAAAATATGTCAACATTTTTTAATATCTTGTTAAAGGCTTGATTGCTGTCAATGAACATTTCTATACAAGAAGTCCTTTCAAATTAAATTTTTTTGCATACAAATATTTTATACAAAATAATGTTTGCATTAAAAATTTTTTTTTTCCAAAACGGGTTGAAATTATATTTTAAGATGTATATTATTTAACACCTACTTAAAAATGTCATCTTTTTTTTTTAATATTCAAGACATTTTTTTTATCTAAACAAATTCTAAAACTGAAAATAATTTTGATTTTACCCATCCTTTTTCTCTTTCGATTTCAATAGGTCCTAGGCACGGATCCACGAGAGGGGGGGTAAAGGGGCTTAAGCCCCCACCATCAATTAATTTTTCTTCTGTCATATTTATAAATGCAACAAAATTAAAAAAAAACATCTTTTTCTCAACAAACGACATTTTATTTTTCAATTTATCGATAGTTTTTTTAGTTGTATTTTTTTAACAGGAAGAAACCGGGTAGATTTTACATTAAAAACTGTGTCTAATCACATGTAACACATGTTTATTTGTAAAACTTCTCGTGTCGGGATTTATCACTCCAGATTATGCGCCTATGTTCGTTTTCCAATTTTTTAGACAAAAATATTTGTTATTTGAAAATGAAAATCTCAAAATCGAGATTTCTTTTTTTTATTTTATTTTCAAAATTTTAAAATTTATTTTTCAAAAACTATTCATTGAAACAAAATTTTAAAAAATGCATTTTTGGCTCTGAAAAGGTTTTAGTATGACATAATAAGTGTTGCCGTTGTTTATAAATGATTCAATTCGATTCTTTAGAAAATTACCACTTTCGCCTAAACAGGGAAATAGACCTTCCATCCTATATACGATTTTTTTCTTGTCGTGACCCAACCTACTACTTATACCCTATGTACAGGTTTCAAGGTTTTTATCTGATAGATTAATTTCAGAATACAAAATCTCTAAACCGAGTTTCGTTAAGGGTGATGTGATAAAGTGATGACTTTACATAAAATAATTATAATTAAACAAAAAATATATGTTATATCACCTACGGTCTTCTTTATTCAATCTGTATTGCACAGTTCTAGTTGAAAGAAATTTTATGAACCAAGATATATTTAAATTGACACAATGGATTAAGAATATTGTGGTTAGATAATAACCACCATAATTCCTATGGACGCGATGGTTCAGTATAACAGCTGGGGGAATATAATACAGAAAATAATGATGTTAAAGTAGGAATTTAAACCCCATTTCTTAAAGTCACCGCAGTCCCCCATCAACAAATCTGTTTTATAATATTTTTGTAATCAAAAACACATCTTTTTTGTTGCCAATTTATAAAACAAAAAATATCTTGGAAATGCAGTTTTCAGTTCTAATTAAAAATTTATTTTCTACGTCATTAATTAAATTCTGGAAAAAATCTTTGAAATGTCATTCTTTTCATAAACTAGAATTCCTTTTAAAAATTTTAAGCACTGAACAAATGTAGAAAAATGATGTTCTCTTTAAATACAAATATACAAACATAACATGAAATAAAATATGCTTAAAATGCTCTTTATCTCTACTAGGGCAACAGTTTCATTTGAACGTTTGATCATTTCTTTTTGTGTATGAAATTCCAGCAAAATATTCTTTCTTCTTTTGTCAGATGAGTTAAATTTTTGAAATTATCTGGTTTAAGATTGTAGGGGGGGGGGGGTAATGAATTTTGTCATTTATATCCTGTTCCTGCTGTTGTATGCTACTCATCGTAGAGGTTTACATCCAGCCAGAGTGTATATATATATACTCTTCAAGTTACTAAACCCCTTTTTAGAAGAAAAAAAAATATCAACCAAACGCAAAAAGAAAGTTTCTGTCCAATAGTTTTTTTTTCATTGTTATCATTCTCTTTGGTTTTGTTTGTTTTTTTTTTTTGTCGTATTATTAAGTACACGTGAAAGTCATCAAAAAAAATTCAACTCACGTTCTTGGGGTGTAAGCTGGTTGCACAATTTCCTTCTCGGACACCAACAATGACGACGACTACACGACGTGTGCAACTTTTTTTGCAGTAGGTATGTCATTTCATTTTTGTTAAATCTTTTTGTTTTACTTTAAACCGTTAGATTATAAAAGAATCCCAAGGACTCTCTGTTGTACACTTTGAAAAAAATATGCACTACTTGATCGCACGAACTTGCCCTTATGGTTAACTACACTGTGTATAACATCACTTTGAAGATGCATGAGTAAATATTAAAAAAGTCAAAAGTACTAAAAAATGGATTTTTTGTTTGATTTTTTTTTTTGTTTATAAATAAAATTTGTTTTAAAATTTTTTAAATGCATTATTGCTAAAACTATTGAGAATCATCAGATTGCAAAATTATAACAAAATCGGTCTAACCATGGCAAAGATATATCTACGCGAATAACCCGAAAATAAGACCATTTTCTCAAAAAAATGTGGAATATCTAATTCCGTTATGTGAATTTTTCCAGAAAAACCTGAAACGCTGTTTTTCTATAATTGATTTGGTTATTACAAGTAGGATGTTTAATCAAAATCGTCACGGCCATTTTCGAGAAAATTTGAAGAAACCAAAATATTTGTGTGCGGCATCTACCCGTGCTAGATGAGCTAAAACAAAAATTGGAATTTTCCCTCTAGGAAATCACATAAAAATGCTTTGTACCAAATTTGACGCATCGATCCATCCGTTTAGGCTCTAGCTCAAATTAGAGTGGACGCGCAGACGCACCGACGCCGACGCACGCACTGTCCGACGGACGGCATGACGAAACCCACTTTTTTGAACTTCTCGATTATAGTAGTGTTAGTTTTGATTATAACCTCAATAATTTTTATTTACACGAAACCAATACTTGCCCTATAGAGCAAGTAAAAAAGAATAAATGGTATGGAATGTGGCTGACAGAAAAATACACTACGATGACAATGAGGTTGCTCTTCCTATGCGATATTGAAGAAGTTTTAAGCATTTCTTTCTAATTTACATAAATTGCATCTATTTCGTATATGAAAAGTTACGTTATTCTTACTAAATATGCAAAACTAATATAATATACATAGTTTATCCGGAAATCCAGCATTTAACAAAAAAAAAATCCTCTTTTCTCTTTTTTAGATTATGGGTTTTAGTGTGTGCATCTGTATGGCGAATGCTTTTGATGACAACGATTATAGTAATGAACCAAGGGACGTGTCACTGCAAATCCATCATCAACAACAACAGCCATTTAATTTTGAAAATTTGCAACGTTTACGCAGCAAATTACAAGATGGTACTCATTATCGACATGACAACACCAACAGCAACAATATTGATAATGATAAGAACGCTAACGAGAACCACAGGAATGCCTACATAAATGGGATAGCTGAAGACCGGATATCTAAGGATCAAGACAGTATTAATGGGTGTGTATTTTTGTTATGTTCATTATACTAATACTTTGTTATCCACCTCCTAAATCGATTGGTGTACTCTGTTTTTCGATCCACCGTACTAAAATTCTGGACAGTGCATATTTTCGGGTTTCTACTGGAGCTAGAGGGCTCGCCGCGACAGTAGGTAAAAACAAACGTTGATGTTTACACATAATTTACCATGACTCCCAGCACTCAGCAATATTTTGAGTATCCTCAAATTTATAGTGAAATTGTATACTTAAAATACAATGTAAAATATCGTGCACTCAAACATAGTAAGCAAAATGCTAGTTAAAATTGGTAAATAGAAATCAAATAAAATGCACGATTGATTATAAATACTGACCTAACTATTTAAGAAGCACTCTTAGCCCAAAGTTTACTTAAATACTCAAGTCTCATACCAACAGACAGGACTTAGGCCAGGCGCGCACATGCAACTAAACAGTTTGGTTGCGATTTTGAGCACTATGGGATTATATGAGAGTCAGCGCACATAAACCGGCGGACTCTCATATAATCCCGAGTTCTCAAAATCGAAACCAAACTGTTTAGTTGCATGTGCGCGCCTGGCCTTAGAGTCCTGTTAAGAATCAGAAATAGATCAGAGTGCATGCAGCGATAGAACCCTGCACCCACTTACCATTTTTGTGATTGAAATCGAGTTCGTTTTCAGTAAAAACCAAGTACTGTTTTAAGTTTAGTTCAGTTTGCTTGTGACAAAAATAGTTTTACATGCAAATACATGTTATTTAGGTATATTAACCTAAACAATAAAAATGAGAAAGTGTAGGTGCAACAGGCCTTATTTTATGAGAAAGTGTATCTGCGTTTTAGGTACTTCATAAATTTTTATTAAATAACTGTAAATAAACAGGTAGGTACTCTTTGGTGGCAGCAGAGTTCTTGTTTACTGTAGTAGATTTTGGTTAAGATTTGGTACTAAACGTGAATTAGCTATCACATGCATTTTATTTTTTATTAATGAGGATTTTAAAGTCGTAAAATAACTTTTGATCAACGTTTTATAAAATTTGTGAATTTTTTTTATTAAGTTAATATAACGGTCTTTTATTGTCCAGTCTTTCTTAAAAATAGTTAAAACCAAACATTTGATCCTAACTACATATACTTGAATAAAAAAAAATAACCAAAAATAGATAATGACTGTATAATCTACTTAAACCACTCACTTAAAAGTACCTATACCTATACCTAATATCAATTATTTCAGTGTCCAAAAACCTCATCAGAACACCAATAATCAGCCAAAATTCAATGAAATGGAGTTCTTCGATGGATTTGAATCTAACCTCCCATATGGAATCCAGAATGTTCGGCGAGATCTCAGCAGCCGACCCAGCCGCAGTCAGCCGCGTCTGCACAAACCAAAGGTAAGCCCAACCACAAATTAACCCACAAACACACGCAAACATATTTGAAACAATTTCCGTTTCCTATGGCATGCACCTTATACCAGACACAGTATGGCGTACATTTAACACGAGCAACCATTTTGTGGTAACACACTCTAACAATAATGTTACTTATTTTCCTTCTCCTCCTCATGAACCAACACATGAACAAACAAACAAAAAATAGACCACCTTCCAGTCGTTGTGCCCTTCGAAGCGACTAGTTATACCTCTGGAGACCATTCAATACGTATACCGGCCGGATCACTATGAGGAAGTTACCTGCTACCACAGCTACGCACCGAACCGGGACTACCTTTCCGAAACCAATAAGGTGAGCAAATAAATTCAAACACTTCCTGCGGTTGATGCTACACAGTTCGTCTGCACTGCATGTTCCATTGTCGAACCATCAAACTGTGTGGCAACAACACAGTGAAGTATCAAATCAACATACCTACACATTTCCCTGCATGCATTGTGGGATGCTTTATTCTTCCGTTGTTATCTGCCCGACCAAACTAATTTGAAATTATTATTGCGTTTGCGGTTTCGTTTTCATTCTCGTATTGTTGTAGGTCTGCAGCGAGGCAGGATTCACTTGTATCCAATTAAATCGTACGGTATATCTGACGAGGCGTGCTAAAGACTCCGAATGCTGGGAATCTGAGACTCGAATCGTACCCTCTGGCTGTGAGTGTATGTGGCCGAAACACACCTTCGGTGACATCATCACGTACCACTGAATTTCGAAAGAACCACATCAATATCACCGACAACACCACCAATTGTAAAACCGTTAACAACAACGTCCAAACCAGAGAGATCTTCCAAGCACGAGTACAAAGGACAAAAACAAAACACAATAAAATTGCAACCGAATAATTTGATGAAACAATTCAAATTATTAAACTTATTTACATACAAAATTCAATTATATTACAAAATTATTATAGTTGTATAATGTATATTTAAATATATTAAATTAAATATTATATTATATTGCTTTATAGATTGTTATAAATATTATAATTATTTAAATTTTCACCTCAGCTATGTACTTGTTGTCGCAATTTATGGTGTCATCTCGCATTGCGAATATCCATCTCCAAGCCAATTTCATCAAATTGTTAATGAAAATTGCGTGTTACCAATTAAAGGACTAAATACGTAATTGTTTAAATTTTAATATCAAACAGAAATTAAAAAGCTGTTTTGTAACTTACATATTTTCTGATTTATTTGTCACTATACCTACATACTTATATATTTTAAATACCTATTTATTTAAACATATTTAGCAATACCAAAAACTGTCAATGGCATTATCATAAAATTTTGTGAAATAGTTTTTATTGTAAATTATACCTACATATATACATAACTACATAAATAGTTTAAAGATGAAGAAAAGTTTTATTAAATAAATATAATATAAATATAATTGTGTACCTACCTTATTAATAATTATTTAGTTTTATTATTTCTTTTTTGTTTTTATTGGAATTTTCGGTTAAGACTGTTTTCTTCCAATTTAAAATATGAATTCAGTGAGTTGCCACTGAAGCCTACAAAGATAAAATTTTCGTTTTCATATTGACGAATATATGAATGAAAGTGTCTTTCTTTAACTGCTTTAATATTTTTGATTGTCGGATAATTGACTGGGCATGTTTAGGAAAATTAGATCTTGGAGACCTCAGCAATCTCAGATACATAAACATGGACATTTACATTACAAAGTACTACACACATGAATAATTTACTTGCTAACTTTTTGACGGAGCGAAAAATCTAATACAATAATTTCTCTTAATTTTACGTTGTTAATTTAAAGAAAGAAGATGTGAAATCAATAATTTAGTCTATTCTATTTTCCGAGTACAAAGCGATACCAGCATACTTATATTTTTTAGAAATTCCTTAGACCATATTTGTTGTTTAATGGGGTTTTTCATTGGTATAATAAATCAATTTATTTTTGATTTGGATCTGTTACACAGCCGATTTTGACCATCTTTACGTTCCATTGGGCAAAATAAATTACGATTTGTTTCCATTTTCATCGTTTCTCAAAAGATTTTATCGGTGCTAGAGTTACAGAACGTAGCTTAGGCACAGTTTAAAATTAATCGGTAACTTCACCAAGCTCATCTTTATCTTCTAAAAGTGCATCAAGGGATGAAATTTTTGAAATAGTAACACAGAAACGAAACTACACTAATTCAATGACAAAAATTAATCAATTTGAAAAAGTGTTCCATTCGCCAAGAAAAAAATCAATTTTGAATCTGAATTTATCAATGGAAAACCCCATACATTTCAGTTTTATCAAAACTTACCGAATTTAAATATCATTTTGGAACAAATGTTTCCGTTGGACGGATAGCAGAATAATACAAAGACAAACCTTTCCCGCACGGCAAAATAGCACGATACAGCTGATAACAAAGTTAAAAAGGAACTTTATATGATAAAGTCTGTCCCTTTTCCAATGTAAGAAAAATTTAATTAATTTATTAATTTATTTGAACTTTTACACATTTTTTGACTAAAACTGGTAGAAATATTGGAAGTTTTGGGAAGGAAGAATGAAAAACAACTTAGAGGAGAACAAATATAAAAACGTCATGGTCATCTAATTTGTTTGTTTGGTTAGATTAAAAGCTTAAATCTATGAAAGGAGTATGAACATTAATTAGATTTTTGGATTATTATTAATAGAAACGAAAATATAAAAGAAAAAATGTGTGTGTATCGGGACTCATCACATAATGCGTTTTTCTCTGATGATCTGATGATCAGAGCATTTCAAACAAAGTCTGTTAGGTATCTTTCAGTAAAATATTTTCAAAACACGAAAGTGAGAACGAATTTCTCAAAAGTGGAGAAACTTTTAAATAAATTAATTAATTATGATAATTTGTGAAAATTTTTACAAATTCGCAAGAAATTTCACATTCTCAATCGGAGAGCTCTGATCGTACTTTGCTATCGGCACGCTCATCAGGCTCAGTGAGCCTAAAAATAAAAGCACCCAATTGAACTCTCATGCCTTATTCACAATGCTACGAGGAAACCATGAAGGTATATCAGAATATTAGTATACTATACACAATAAATCGTTTGTCGCGTCACGTCAAGCCATAAGTTTGAAGTACGACGTGACGACGATTTTCAGATTTTACCAACTAATTTACAGATTTTTCAAGAAGACGTCATATATTTAAATTAACAAATTAAGTTGTTAATAATTCATTATTTGGATATGATTTTATTCAAATTGTATTGATATTTTTTCATAAAATCAGCTTTCGCCGTAATCGTGAATTGGAGAAGGATTTTATAGCTAGAAACAAAATTACAGTGAATTACGCCACGCTCTCGTCACGTTTTCTCTTCGCATTGTGAATCAGGTGAAGATTGGCTCCATTCACCCCTTTTCTGATGCTAAGCGTTAGCGTGAACATTTGCATTCTGCTAAATAAATAATTTGAGGCGAATTGAATGAAAAATTCACATGAATCGAAATTCGAAAGTTTCGATCGAAGCAGAATAAGGCTGATTAAAAGAAGTAGACTTTGTTGATGAAATTTAAGGACTCAGCTAGAAAACCGGAAGTACATACATAAGACATTATTCTGTATCAACATTCGGACAGTTTATAAATCTTTATCCAGGAAAAAAATACCCACTTTGAGCTTACTTGATTAGATTAAATTAGTGCATAAGATGATAGCCGTCTGTGTATTAGAAAAGGTCTAGTATAGCATCTTTGGGAATCCCAGATAAGATGTGTATAGCTTCAACTATATATACTGGCATCTGAATAGAGCCAACATTTGATATCAATGCTCAACAATTGTTAAAACTAAAAAGGGAATAAGAAGGGGAATAAAGAAATCTCTGAAAGTTTTTATACAGAAGTCTTTGGAAGTGTTTTATTTAACGACTTTTATTTTGAAGATTTATGAAGTAACGTATCAAGTCCCAATCGGACACAGCCCTACTGATCCAATGGTGCTCTGCTCCGCCTTGTGCGAGACCGTGTGTTGACTAAAAAGGAGATGCCTGTATCTACAGTTGAACTGCCCCTTGGCCCCGAATCATATATGAATCTTGAACAAAAATTTATAATTTTGTGAATTTTGGTCCCGTGGATGTAAATAAACAGCCTATGTGACGTAAAGTGGGCCCCAGATGAGTGTGTGTACATATTTTTTAAATAATGCCTTTTCTAAGTTCTTGCATAGTTTCTTTAAGAATTCAGAATTTACACTTACTCATCTGTGGGGCCTTCTTTAAGGAACATACATCACAAACAATGTATATTATGTTGTTCTGGTAAGAAAAATATCATTGTAGTCCGATTCCTTTAATTTTGTGTAATCAAAGACAACTTCCAAGATTCTGATTCTCAAACACCCGAATCTTGTCAATTTGTAATAGAAAACTATGAACCACACCGGACATCCATGTAGTCAATAATCGCACGGATGAGGAGCATGTTCCAATAAAACCAATATAAAACAACCGTTTCGACAGGACAAAGGCTGGCCTAGCGCTGGTCAAAGCAAAACTTATATCCAGAAACAAAAATTGATGAAAAATTACGTATACGCCCGTGTGTACCAACCAACGAATTGGTTTACAAAGTTTGCCTTTACCTTTATTTCCCAATTTTTTTAAGGTAGGTATACATATTTCAAAATTTTACTTTTTGAGGCACCTACAGTGGCTTTTACCTGTCAGAGAGCATATTTTAGTTGCAACACTCATATCCATCATTTACCAAACGTTAGTTGTGAAACTATATAAAAACCTAATTAGAAGAAGAGAAGTAACTACCAACTACGATGATGTGCTGCACCTTTCCACCACCGATTTAAATAATTCCACTTTACTAAAGTTTTTTGTATTCATTTATAATTAACTTAAGATATTTATAGACGTTTGATAAACGGGTTTTACTGAACAATAGTGTAAGACCAAATGGATAAATGAATTTAGCTGATATTTCGAAACTAAATTACATTCTCTATAAATTAAATCATTAAATTACTGATTTTTTCTAATTCAGACTATAAAGTTTAAATTCGTGTTATTGCTGAGATTTCTGTTATCTCAGTTTTCTGAACGGGAGGTCTTTAACAATAGCAGATATAGCAAATATATTGCTGCGAAGCATAACATCAATTAAATTTGTTTGAATGAAACAACAACACCTACGGTATACTACACTATATCATCATGTTTAAGCTTGACTTACAGCCAAGGGGAATAAAATTTAAGACCTTAGCTGTGATTGGATTGTGAATGCAGTCAAAGCTAAGGTCTTTACAAAAATTGATTTTTTTTCCGTTTGCTTAAGTTAATAATAGGAGGGCTGAAGCGTTTGAAAAAAATCAAGGAACATCAAACCCACACCCACGACTTTATCATAGATATGACAAATCTGTAGTCTGAATTTGGAATCCTACCCCTTCTTCACTTGTGCAGCATGACGATGGAGAGAGAACCTTTGATTGCAAAAAAGGACTTAGACAAGGCGACCGTCATGTGATTTCTACAGCATCTTTCTTAAAAGCATAGTGCAATACTCTTTATTTAACAGTATAAGATCCCCATAATTACTCGCATACGCCTACAATATTGACATAGTCGGAAGAACAAATCGTCAGTGGCGTGGATGTCCGTCTTTGGCAGGAAAAAAAAACAATTTTTTTGTTGTTGTTAAAAGGCCTTTCTCCAAAGTGAGTTGTTTAATTTTTATCTCATTACAAAAAAAAAATACAATTAAAATCAAAACCAGACAAACTTATTTCCATGTTTAAGTTTAATCTTTTTCGGCAATTTTCGTTAAATGTTCTTCGATTTCCTTTTCATCCAAAGTCCTAAAATCGGGATTTTCTTTGCTAACGATGCCAACTTCAATGCCGTTTGGTTTAAAGTCAACGGCGAGAACAGTTGACAAACAAGTGATTGCCAGTTGGATTGTTTTCTCCTCAGACAAATCCTTCTTGTATTTCTTCTCCAGGAAGCTGTTGGCTTCAGTCTGCTTCACACCAACTGAAACAGCTTTGAAGCCGCAGTAGTAGCCGGCAGGGTCAGTCTTGTAGACGCAAGGGCCATTCTCATCATCATAAGCGATCAAAACCATGCCTAAGGGTAGGAGAATCGAAATGAACTTTGGAACATTAAATAAGATATTATGCCGGAACTTACTGCAGCCAAGTGGTCGCATCTCGGCATTTTGGGTGTACACCTGATTGATATCAGCGATTCTGCGACAAAGGACATCCACAGGCATTTCGTAGCCATATTTGTAACGCCAGTTAGCAGCCTCATATCGAGCTCTCTGTACCTGGGAGCGACTATCAGCTAAACAAAACATATTTAATCAAGTTGAATGAGTGTTTTAATTCCAATTTACCTATTCTTCCGGTCATGACAACACCAATTTGCTTGGTAATCCTGAAGATGTGCGTCACAGTGCTCGGGTCAATAAGCTTTTCTGTGACTTTTTTCTGTGTAGCTATGACTGCACACTCTCCGCTCTTAATAGCCACCGAGGTTATACCTTCTTGATTAATTGACTTAAACGCATATTCTAAGAACAATCATTAAATAAATATTTCTCAAACAAAAAAAAAAGAATTAGTAGCTCTTGAAACTCACCAACTTGGTAAAGGCGGCCTTCTGGCGAAAAGATGGTAATAACCCTGTCAAAGCCGGCTGAACTTCCACGAGACATTATGGAGTTTTTTGAATGTTTCGAATTGCAGAGGAAGTAAAAAACAAATAGCTGTTGTTTATTTTATTAAGTCTTTCTACTTAAATCACTTTGAGACAAAGAATTCGTATAAATTTGCAACACGACTTGGGAGAACGATGATTTTTAAACAATTTCGCAAAATGACAACCAAATTCACAAAGTCATGTAGAATCGTTCGCGCTGTCAGAATAAAAGATCTGTTTCTTTTGTTTTTCTTTTTCTCAGACAAGCGGATGTAATGTGTTCGGAAATAGTACTGTAAGGGAGAACACCTACCAGTACCAGGCAATTTTAAGTTGCCACAACTTTCGTGATTGAACATGGATTTACGTATGGATGTTTGAAAAGTTGTGAATTGGGCGCTGATGGACCTAATAATTATTAGGGTTTTATATGATAATCAGGATTTAGGCCCAGCTTCCATGTCGAAGTAAGGGCACTTAAGTGACCAATATGAACAAAATGCCTCATACATAAGGAATCACAAGTGTAAGGCCAGGCGCGCACGTGCAACTAAACAGTTTGGTTTCGATTTTGAGCACTCGGGATTCTATGAGAGTCCGCCGGTTTATGTGCGCGGACTCTCATATATTCCCATAGTGCTCAAAATCGCAACCAAACTGTTTAGTTGCATGTGCGCGCCTGGCCTAACACGCCTCAATCAATAGAAATTTCTGTGTAGAACTTTTGTATGAAGAATTTACGAAACAGCAACAAAAGAAAAACGATTTGAGGTAGTGTGCGTTCAACCAAGAGACCTTATAACGAAACTACAGAAAATATCTTTTCATTTGTTTCGCCGTGTGAAAGTTACATTAGATTTTAGAAGAAATTTAAAGAAACGATAACAATTCTCCAGCAACTTGTTTCTTCTTGTGAAAAGGACTCTTTCGTTCGGACTATCTCCGAAATTCAGTATGTAGATTAGATCACTGAATTTCTATGATTTTCGGTGCATTTCCCGTTGTAAACAAAATCGTAATTTTTCACAGAAGAGCACTCGAGAGTAAAAACTTATTTTCCTTTTAAAGTTCAAACTCATGGGGGCATATTCATAGTCATAACTCCAGTTTATCTTAGACTGAGGTTTATTCAATGTTATTTAGATAGGATAAACCCAGTTCTAAGATAAACTGGAGTTTAAAAGTGACTATGAATATACCCAAGGAAATTTCGAAAAAAGTAAATGCCTACTTAAATAGTCGTTTTACTAAAGGATTTTCTTCAAATTTTACAAGTGTAGAAAAGAGAAGGTTGGATTCACTTCTTTTTACCCATGTAAAATCTGAAGAAAATCTTTCAGTAAAACGACCATGTACCCGGTACTAGTCATAGTACCATAGTAGTTTCCATACAAACTATCGATAACAAGTATGAAATTCACGCCAGTAACACAGTTTTTCTCCGCGCTTAGCTAAGCCCAAAGGGGATTACTTGGTGTTGCATTTAACATCTAAATTGCAGGGCAGGACGTCATTTTTTCGTCCAATTTTCTCGGGGTTTGCGAAAAAACACTGCTATTGTGTACTAGGGGTCATACTTCCCCCGCATGGCTATGAGGAAATGAAATGCTCG
Source organism: Leucozona laternaria (assembly GCA_932273885.2). Lineage (NCBI taxonomy): Eukaryota > Metazoa > Arthropoda > Insecta > Diptera > Syrphidae > Leucozona > Leucozona laternaria. The sequence goes on along the minus strand of OW026368.1, from coordinate 27,685,814 downwards.
CAAATCTATGGACACCCCTAGTGATTTGGCAAGTCTCCAAACAACTGTCAACAAATCTGCTGCTGTCAAAACTGACATTCTTCTTAAAAGGACGAATACGAAAACAAAAAATTAGCTCTTTCTCCCTGGAGCAGTCGCATTTCATCGAGATTTTCCTCATTTTCCTCGTATTTTCCTTTGCGTTTGATTCTTTTACTTATGGATTTTCCCCCCGCAAATAGCTATCATATGAAAATCAAGTGGTAAACACTTGTTTCTATCTCTGCCACTCTTGCACACGAATAAAGAGGTAAGCAGACACTTTTTTTAATTTATCATCCTCTCGAGTTTTTGATGGTGGTCCCTTTCGAAGGGGGATTTTAGTTCTGCCTCCCTGAAAAAAAGAATTTTCCTTCATATGTATACGAAGGAGAAGAAAAATCGGAAAATTTTTCGCTCCCACAGTCTGTGACAGTGTATAAATATTTGTCTAAAACAGTAATCTTTCTCCAGAGAAAAATACATAAATACAAAAATTATAAACAACCGATAAAACTCAATAAAAGGATTATTTTTCAATTTTCCTATTTATAAGAAAAATTCGAAAAAAATAAAACTATAAATCGGTTTTTCCAAAACGAAACGGGGGTTGGTTGTACGCCGATGATTTTCCGACAGCCATTTAAATTGTTTTTCCTGTGTCATGTCTTTGGAGGATCCATTTTTTGTTGTTAAAGAGTGTGTCTCGCATTTTATTTTACATTATTTTATACTTTAACTTGTTAAAATTTTCTTTTCTTCAAATAAACAGCGAAGTGTTTAAGGCTTTGAACAAGACTCGTGGTTTGTATCTGCGTTGGCGTGAGTTGGGTGAATCTAGTGCTGCTGAAGTCGAATGGACCACAACAGAGCTGCGTAATTCATTAAGAAGCATTGAATGGGATCTTGAAGATTTGGAAGACACAATTAATATCCTTTTTTTAAATAGAATATTTAATTTTATAGAAATATGTTTGTATGTAGGTGGGTACATATTTAAATGTAAACTCTTCGTCTAGTTTTCCAATTGCGAATAAGTTTTGCTTGAAAAATCAATGACACTTTGAGTATGCTTCCTCTTCTACATTCATTTTCATTTTATATCTCAACCCCTTAACGACAAATAGAAACAAAAAAAAACATTCTGTGGTGGAAACCCATAAAATTTGTTTCTAAAGTTAATTTGTTTCTATTTTAAAACCACTACATTTTCAATTCAAGTGAATTTTTTTTTTAGATTGTAATATTCGTAAGATACTCTATCTTCACTTAACCGTCTTGAAGTAACCAGCTTGTTTCCATATTTATTAGCTTAAAATCAAAGAGGCATACAGACTTAGAAATATTCCCAATTGCATTCAACTGGTTAACGGTCAATTAAAGAGCCGAGCCAATGGCTACTATAAGCATATCGGACACAAAAAAAAGCTTTTATGCCAAAAATTTCTTCAAATCTGTGGTGTTAAGCGGTTTAAACTTAAATCTAATTTAAAAGTTGAATAATGTTTTATTTTAACTTGCGATATACATAGGCATACATATGTATGTAGCTACTACATGGCAAGTTATGCAGTTGTAAAAAAAAATCGAACGCTAGATTTTGTTTAAACTTGACTTTGATAGGAAAGACGAAGAAAGATGCCGCAACTCTGTCTGCCTGTTCGGCTACGGCCTAAATGGATGAGTCGATTTTCATATAACTTTTTATATAGCCATTTTTGGACATTCCCGCCACAAGTTTTTGCGATTGAATAGATTTTAGTTAACTGATATTATGTAGGTATAGGGCTTCATTTGGGTAAACAAAATTCGAAAAATAGTTATGAATGGTTTGATTAATTTTTAGCTTCAGACAGTATAATTTCCGAAAATTTTTGGATTTAAAAACTCAAAATCTCGAGAATGATAATGCCTTTAAATTTAAATGCTTTTTAAAAAATCTCCGATCTCCTTATCCTGACTGATGAACGATCATTTTAGCCCTAATTAAGGTTTAATAAGCGTTTCTGTGTATTCACTATCAGTTAGCATTGAACTGCAGTTATTTCTCTCTTCAGTAATTTTAATAACAAAAGTTATAATTTTTCCTTAACGGTATCCATTTTCTTTCCTCAACACGTATCGTTGAAAAGAATCCGAATAAATTTCGCATCGACAACAGAGAATTATCAAGCCGACGTCATTTCATAGATGCGACTCGCGATGAAGTCAAATCGATGAAGGAAAAGATGAGCCTTAATCGTAATAGGGACAGAGATATAACAGCACGTCAGCCATTATTGGACGAACAGCAAAACGAAAAGAATATCTCACTAACAAATAACTCAACAGCAACATCTGTGGTAGGAGGAGTATTGGGTAATAGTGTTAGTGGTAATATTGCAAGTACCATTGCCGGCACAATGGCATCTCGACACAGTGGAACAAAATACTCCAAATTGGAGAATACTCTCGATAGCCCGGGTCATTATGCCACGCTTGATAGTCCGGGTCATAAGTTCGTAGGAGAAACTGTATCAATTCAGCAGCGTATGATGCAGGGGCAAGATGAACAGTTGGATATGATAAGCGATTCCATTGGAACATTGAAGACTGTTTCACGCCAAATTGGTGTTGAATTAGATGAACAAGCAGTGTAAGTAAATTTGTTCTTATTTTAATTTAAATTTTAAATTTAATTTATATTTAAATTTTAATATTTCTTTTTTTTATGTTTTATTATAGAATGCTCGATGATTTTGGAAATGAATTTGATACAACTGAATCTAAACTAGATTCTACCATGAAAAAGGTTGCCAAAGTCCTCCACATGAATAATGGTAATAATAATAATTAATACATAAACATACAACTTTACATATATATGTGCATAAAGCTTTTGAGTTTTGACTAGCCCTGAATAATTGCCGTAAATCTTCTATGAAAACAACAAAACTGATTAGTTATTGAATTTTCCAAAAAAAGGACCTGATAACTTCCACTTCCTACCATTTCTTTATGCGTGTTGTTGGTCGGTAGGAATACAGCTGGCCTACATTTTCTGCCGAATCCAAACGGTTACAGGATTTGGTTTAGGTATTCCCATAATATGGCATACAAGATCTTATGCGATGTTGATGGGGTTATCTAATTGTATCTATCAAAACACCGAATTTGACAATTTTGGTCTTCCTGGCATGAAAAATAATTGATGTTGTATCAGAAATCAATTTTACATATATACATACCTATGTAGATTTTGTGGCAGAAATACCTCTCTTTTTATCAACAACACTTTACAGATATAAGTTTGATAACTACCAGTCACGGATGTACACTAATCCCATGCCAAAAAAATGATTTACTGCTAACTAGTTTTTTTTTTTACAAAATATCGAACAAAAATATTATAAAATAGACACAATATATTTTTTTCTTTTCTTTACAGATAAACGACAGTGGACTGCTATAATTTTCCTTTCATTACTCTTGATTATTGTGATACTTTTGTTTATAATTTTGTAAATCAAGTACGAATTACATATTACGCTTGTTGTTAGCTGTTATTTTTTTTTTTTGTTTTGTATTTATTTGTTTATTCTATTTTCTAAGATTATTTTCATTGTTTAAAGTTTCTTATTAGGATAAAATCTAATCGTAGTATGATCTTATATAGTAAACCACAACGTACAAGTACTTACTCTATGAATAGCATTTCGGCATTCCTTTATCATACATGTTTCGATGTTTTTTTTTTTTATTAAATTTTACTTGCATATTTAATTAAAATAATAACGTAATTAAGATTCTTAAAAAATATATATATTTAGAAAAATAAAATGAAATAATATTCTCTGCAGACAACTGTACATATTTTACAATAAATTAAAAAAATAAAAATTTATTAATTTTACTAAATTATAATAAACATACATTCAAAATACAAGAACAACAAATCTACTCAAGATTTTCAAGAATTTGTAACCATATTGATCTGGGTCTATGTGGACAGAAAAGACATAACAAAACAACTTCAATAAAACAAAAAATTAATTTTTATTTCTAAATTGGGAACTGTTAAAATTTGTAATGTAAAAATACTGTATCGTTTATAGGAAGACATACAATGAATAGATAATATTATCAAGAAAAAAAAATAGTACGAAAACCAAATTATTAGACTATTTAAAATTATATACACGATAGACGTATTTAAAGAAATGGAAATATATATCTTATAACGTAAAACATTGCATTTTTAACTTGAAGTTTAAAATTAAAAAACTCGCGGTGAAGTAATTTCAAAAACCACGAAGTTTTTCAATATTTTCAATTGTCATTCCGATCGAAATCTGAAATTACCAATGGGAAACACTAACTATTGATTTGACAGGCATTTATGTATATTTCTATTTACTATTGAAGCGAAATCGAAAAATATGCGAGTAATGGTTCCGTTTATGAAACCACAAATCTCATTTTTATTTGCTAGACCAAACGAAAATCGCAAATCTGCCCCGAATCGTGGACGTGCGATTTTTTGCCATTCAAAGGGAATAATCCACATGATCACGAGGCATTTCTATAATCAGTGAAATTAAAATATTTATACATGACCCCACTGGGCAAAGAAAGAGGTATTATAAATATAAACACTACAAAGTGCCAGTTCACTCATACAACTCAAAAAATTGTTTAGAAAATCGTTCAATGATCAATTTGAATCGTGTTAATTTATTATTTCCCAATGCGACTTAACCGAAAAGTCATAAGTCCTGTGAACATCAAGTGTCTGGAATATTTTTGTGCATTTGTCACACATGTAGAATGCCACACTAGAATTGGGAATAGTTTAATCTTATAGGACATGTGGTTTTTCTGTATTGTGCTCTCAAAACTTTCTTGGTTTTAAGGGGGTTTTGTGATTTAAATATACTGTACAACCTGCATTCTGAATTTCAATTTCTGTGTATATAGAAGTAATTGTTGCCAAAATGCTTTATACATTTAACTTTTAGCTTTCATTTAAATTTCACCCGAACAAAAAAATCCAACAAAATGACATCTTAATTATCCCGGAAAGTTTTTTCCGCGGGAAACAATCGAGTATCATTCACGCTCCCAACTTTCGAATTCAGAAAACATTTTAGTAAGAATAACAATTTTTCCAAAATACATTTTGCAAAAACAAGTTTTTTTTTCAAACAAAAAATACGATAGACATTTATTTAAGGCATAATCACATTTTAGAATTCAATTTTTCTTAGTATAAACTTTCCCTCCATAACGAGCCACAAAAGCTAGAACATCAAATTTGCGCTTACAACCTTGGTAGTTCATAAAACGAATTTTCCCAAAAATAGCTCTTTCAGCCCAACCTTGATCATGAATACCTCCAATTGACCACATACAACCTAAAAACAAAAAGATTTTTGCAAAATTAAAAAAAAAAGCACACAGTTTAATTCAGTTAACTTACCAACAAATCCATTTGGATCACAGCCATCTAAACTGTACTTATCATTGAACAATAGGGCGAAATCCAATGCTTGTTCGGGAGATTTTGTCCATTCTAATATCTTTTTAGCCCAATACATTCTTAAAAACCCGTGCATTTTGCCCTCCTTCACAAGTTGTATTTGTGCCGAGTTCCAAAGATCATCATGTGTTTTTGATGTTTCTAATTCTTCTTGTGTGTATAGCCATTCACGTTTGTCCTTACGATGATCATCGAGGGTCTTTAATGACCACGAAGCAATTCCCTGCAAACTGTCATATTTATGGTTGTAAAAGCAAAAATTGTCAGCTAATTCTCGACGGACTATAGATTCTTCGCAATAGGCTTCTACAGATGCCTTGTACTTTGATTTAAAGCGACTGACTTCGAGGGCACTTCGCTGGACAGATATGTGACCTGAACATATGCAAAATTCCTTATTTATTATCGTATTAAAAAATAAAACTCTTTGAAAGATGGAGAGTAAATTTGCTGCGTCTATTGAAGATTAGAAATATTAGGAACAGAAGGTGAACTGATATGGGTTCTACCACCTGACGAAAGGTATTGTAAAATCTGGTACTGCTGCAGTTCGCAGAAATGACAATACAAGTGAAATGACAGTCACCGTACGTCGCGTCGCTTGATTCCACAATCGGTATTGTGTAACTTGATGATTAAAAAAAAGAGCTCAGGTTAGGGTTGTTGCACAAAAAAATATGAAGAAATGGGCTACAAAACAAGAAAATAACAATTATTGGTGCAGAAATTGTTATTTACAAAGTTATAAACAATTAAGTTTTCTTATTTCGATATTCGTGAGCCACATCTGCGAAAACGATACACGCAGTAGTTTGCTTACATTTTTTCGTGGACGCAAGTAATTTTTAAGTGGAAACTTAAATTAAGAAAAAAAAACTTTAAATAATAATTTCCTCTCCGAATAAGTGTTTGTAGCCCAAGTGACATCTTCAAGATCTTAAGAATTCGTGCAAATCTAGAAGAAGCCTGACCCTGAAAAAGTGATAATTTTTGTCGTTTACGTATTTTCAATTTAGCAATATTATGTAGGCATGTACATATACATACGTATGTATATTTAATTTTATAACAAATAATTTTTCTATTCGAAATTTTGTTAAGAACCTAAGGCATCATACTCACCAAAATTATACCAAGGCGATAGGTTGGAAATTACATCGAGAGTTGGATCATTTCGTTTTGAATCGTAGTTTTTCAATCGTCTTGTACAAAAATCAAGTAGCTGGGTCATACCACCTACATAGCCAGGCGTTGCCCAATCAACCTCATCCACATTCATATCACAATTCAGTGTCTTGAGGTAATCATATGCATCTTTCCAATTAGTCTCTTCGGCCTTCGTTTTCGATACATGAGGATGATTAATCAGTGGTGGGAACTCAGTAAAGAACATGCCTAACTTCGAAGTAATTTTATTACGAATAGTACGCGCAGAATACTCTTGCTTGTCAGATGCCACCCAAGCTGGCACCACATTATGGGCATCAACTTGGGTGAGAGGCACATCTGGAGGAAGGTTATGCTTTACTCCGTTGACACACTTAACTGCCAGACGGAGTGGGGAGAAATCGCACACAACTGCCCCGATATTGTACTTCTTTACCAGTTTGGGTATTTCTTCTTCAGCTGGTCCCAGCAATAGGTGGAAATTGATGTTCAAATTTCTACATTCACGTTCAACCTCTTCGAGGCCCGACAACATGAATTTATAGAGCCTCAGCGACAGATACTTGGGTCCAAGACAGAAACACACCATCAAAGGTATTTCATTCTTGAGTGCCAGCTTCTGGGCAAACAGAAAGGCCCAGTTGTCTTGAACGCGAGCATCTCTGTCCATCCAATAGAGAATAGCTTCGGCATTTTCAGGTACATCTGTAGCATCAGACAGAATGCGAACGCGCTTTTTTTTAAACGAGAAATCTGTGATGTTCTCGCCAGCCTCCAGGCGATTGGTTTCTATTTTCTTAATGAAATCAGCAACACCTGCAGAAGCTTCTTTGCTAAGTTTTTTAGAATCAGAGAAACCAGTAAGAACTTTTTGTTTTTTCATTGAAGAACTGGGAGTATTTGCCGAACGCTTCATCGTGGATAAATTACAAGTATTGAGATTGCTATTGGTGGTGAAATAGGCCTTTGTCAAGTTTGGGTTTGAACACGTTTGGATGTTAAATTTATTTAAAAAACTAAATCTATGAGAAATACTGAACATGAAATAGAAATTTATTAAAAAAACACCGAAACAAGACTCAATTTTTCGAAAATGATGGTTCTATAAACTACAAAATAAAATAAGCTCGATTTTTGTTTGTACACGATTTTAATCCGCAGTTGTAGAAACAAATGTGTTCATAAATGCGACGTTTTTATCACAGAATAGCCACATGAAGATGAAAATCCCCGGCAGCCATTTTAATTTGCCTACAAGCTTGTACTGTCAGATATCAGATAAAAAATGAGAATGTGTGTATAAAAACCTCACACATAGACAGTATGGATCTTCACACACCGGTTAAATTGTTGTTGCAATTCACATCTATTCATCGACGCGGGATGAAACTACAAATACAACAATGTAAACAAATGGGTTTTGGAGGGTGAAACGTACGAAAGATTCTCATCTTCATGTGGCTAATCTGTGATGGACACTGGTAACTCTGATGTGGTTTTCGTTTCGACCAAAAAAATCGATTTTTTTTTTATTTTTTTGATTTGTGACAAGTTTTTCCTTTCCTTTCGACCAAAAAAATCGAATTTTTGTCGATCTGAAGTCGATTTTGCAGATCTCGATTCTTAGCAAGATTTACACAGATTTTCACACGCACTTGCACACACATCAAAGAAAAGTGACATTTATGAGTGTAATTTCAAAAGTGGCACTCACACAATTAAAAAACAAACTAAAATCACGTTTTCTGTTCCTTTTGCCAGTAAAATTTAAGATCTGACACCCAAATCTGAAATGGTTGAAACGAAAACCACATGAATGTACATCAAGCAGCAGGCAATCGCCATTGGCCACAGCAATTCAGTGCACAGCACACTCAGATGTGCCTAGAATAGGACGTTGGGTCTGTGCCAGATGCTATTTTAACTTCACGGGCGGGCAAACACTTTTTGTGGAGGAGTTATTTCAATTTAATATGGTGCAAAAATATGGCACGCTACTGATTTTGAAAAAGCTTTAAAAAACCTATTTTTGTTGGACAGAGTATAAAAGCAAATATCTTCATCACCTAAAAGTATACAACACTTCTGATATAAGGTGTGTTCCTTTGGGCTCCAGTATCTACTGCCAAGTACTTCTGGCTGCAGTCAACTACTTCTACTCTGTGGTCGAAGTAGTTCAAAGTAGTTCATTAATCTAGTTACAGAATGTTTCCAAACAAGAAAAAGACATCACCAATCAAAAGAAATTACTTAAGATTGTTGCTGTTGACATTTTTCTAGTTAAAAGTAAAATACAAAAACAAACAACCGAAATTAAATTGATATTGAGGTTACATTTTACTTTTGGCAAAATGAAAGCATTCCATTCATCATCTACTGGGAAGTACTAAAAAGTACTTTGGAAGGCCCAATGGAACACGGCTATATTTGTATCAGGAAAAGTTTTTTTTGTCGTCAGTTGGCTATTGGCTTGTCAAAAAGTTTTTTTTGGAATTAACCGCATTGTTCGTTGCTAAGCTAAGGGTATATTAACGTTCAGTCGCCAGGTAGGCACCTAGAGGTCGTCAGTTGGTTTGTTATCAAGTGTTTTTTTTTTTTTTAAATAATAAACATTTCTTAAACGACTTCAATCAAATTTGAATCGAACGATTTTTCTGACAGTGATAACAAAAGAGTTGCATACATTTAGGATAACATTTTTAATATTTTGTTCGTGCAAACTTGTATTGTTTATACATTTGATAATAATAATTTACGCATTAAATAATTATTACTTTCGTGTTTTGTAGATCAGCTGTCATTCAAAATATGTACCTTTTTTACATTTTTCATATTTTTTATTTGTATGCCTGGTGGAAACCTGAACCGTTTTTTTTTAATGTTGCGACGGTTGTTTTGTTCGTAGCCATCATGGAATAACTTATAATAACTGCAACCTGAATTGGACGAAACTATTTAGAAGGATAAGTAAGAATTTTTGTTGGCACAGTATATTCAGAATAGGGTCCTTATTAATTCATGAATAAAATCAAAAAGTTGTATTCATTGTATTATTCCCAATTTTTTATTGAAAATATATTTTTTGAATTTCAAGAGCACGTGAACCGTATTCATTTTTGTATTCAATAAACTCAAAGTATCCGCTTGCAGACCTTCAGGAAAATTAATTTTTACTTTAGATGTCTGCCCAAAAGTACTTTCTATGACACCGAGTTCACCAGTTGACAATTCGATCTTTTTACCCACGTACAAATCTCGGTTGCCGTCTTTCTTGAAAAGATTTTGAACAATAACTTGATGTTCGTTTACCAGTCTCTGAATAGTCCCCTGCTTCATTTTATTTCGATAAATTCTCAATTTTGGAAGAATTTCAATAGAGTAACTCGGTGAATGTGTTAGCCAATCGATAGAACCCCAGAAGGCCAAACGACATGTATTTGCATGAATGTCTAAGTCAAGCTTCGAAGCGATTAATATGCTGCTATCGTTAGCCAAAACTGGACTCTCAAATTCAAGCAAGACAAAGTAATCGTGGGTGGGTTTTTCATTCATTAACAGTTCCTCAATACACTCATACTCTTGTGTGGAATCAAATGATCCATTGACTGTGTCTCCCTGGAACAATGTGATTTTGGCCATAACAGTGTTATGGCCAACGGTAACATGTAGCTTGCTCTTTGATTTTAGAGGAAGTTTATAGTATTCTATTCTATTCAGCTTTATCACAGCCGCATAAATGAACAAAAGGTAACCAGGTTGGGATACGACTCCTCTCTCCATTTGACTGGAGTTGAATTGGGTCACACAAAGCCCAATACGATCACCTTGTCCAGCACTTTGCACTGGGTTTTTGAACATTTGAATTGATTTGACTTTTCGTGTCTCTTTAGTAGCAGGCAATTCTATTGTATCGTTTACAGAAACCTTACCTTGGATGACCGTTCCCGTGCAGACCGTTCCCTGACCTTTGATGGGAAAACAATGGTCAACATAAATGAGAAGCGGCTGCTTATAATCTCTTACCGGGGTCTGCAGGATTGTCTTGATACCCTCTAGCAATTCCTCTAAATTAGTTTTTTTCAATGCAGAAATACATAAAATTGGTACATCTTGGAATGTGGTTTTAGAAAGAATCTTCTTTAATTTAATTTTCATCTTTTCCTGATAATCTAACCGTTTAGTTTCCTCAATCATATCGATCTTGTTTAAAACTACTATCAGTTTCTTTTTCAGTAGCTCTCCAATGACAATACATTCGGCTGTTTGTGTTTGCATGCCTTTTTGTGCATCAATCACCAGTATCATAAGATCAATTATTTGAGCTCCACCAATTATGGTGCGAATAAGGCTAGCGTGTCCTGGGCAATCAACAAATGTGAACTGAATATGCTTTGAAGATGATGGCAACGAAATAAGATGGTCTGGTGCTTCAACGATTAAAGCACTGAAACCCAAATCAAGAGTAATGCCTCGTTCCTTGGACTGAGGATTCTTGTCAAAAGCTGCAGTACTAGAAATGGTGCTGAGAGCTCGTGCCAGAGTTGTTTTACCAGAATCGACATGGCCAAGGAGACCAATATTGAAATTAAGGTTTATATTATTCATTTAAGGTAATTTTTGTGTTATAGTTGTTTATGTTTAATACAACCCAGGCAGCAGCAGCACTATTTTATTTTATTTTTTATTTACATTCGAGTTTGGATAACTGAAATTTGTCAACAACACATGCTTCTCAAACTGTTTTGCAAGGAACTGCCAGAAAGCCAAATAAATAAAAGGTCTGCTAGGACTGCTTTTACATTACAGCGATTTTTAATCTTCGTTTCTCCTTTGGTTTCCTTCTAATTGCAAATACCTTTTACACGACAGCGATTTTTAATGAAAAGTTTACTTTGTGCAAGTGAAGAAGTATCTTGTAACTGCACTCTTTACTCCACTTGATTAAGCGAAGTTATCTGAGTGGACGACGAATGAAAATAAAACACATTCGAACAATTAGGAAAGGCACAAAGAAGAATGAGCGATAACCCTGCAATTTGTTCAACCTCAGCAATTTCGTCTACCCCGGCCACCACATACGTCCCTCGCCGACGTTCTTAAAAGATCGCAAGAAGAAATTGCATGGTTTAAAAGCAGTCTAGGTAACGTGAAATTTCTTTTCAAATTTAACAAAAAAAAAAACACAGTCTTTGAAACCTTAGGCCCAAGAGCGAAAAATTATTCACACTTGCGGAACTGGGCCCAGTTCCACAAGTGTGGGTCCAGTTGAGTAACTGGCTATGTTCAAAACATCAAATTTTGCCATCTTCGAGAAGAAAATTATCTTACTTTTTATGACGAATCAGGAACTCGAAATATTCACATGCCTCCACTGGGCATGAACGATGCTCGGATTATGAACATGTCTTTAAAAAATCCAATGGAGGCAGAAAAATCCATGTCATGTAGTGACATAATCCATACAAGTCAGATTGTGGATTGGATTGTGGTTGTGATGTTGGACATCGTTGATGCCCAGTGGAGGCGGCATGTCAGAAATCGGAATTTTCAGATGTTAAATTTGATGTGTTTTTTTCAATTGACCTATTGGACTAGTCCCAAAGTTATAATGCTTGATTACATAGGTCCGGTTACTGAAGGCCGCATCAGTGAGACAGGTAGAATGGTAGAATTCAAGTGCGTAAAATAGAGACGGGAAGATTCCACCCAAATTCCACCGATGCTCCGGTTTCATTTAATATTTTCGTATTCAGCATGAAACTCTTTTTATTGTGTGAGTGAGATATATATGGATTTTAAGATTGTGAGAGAGAGAAGGATAGATTAAAATGAAAGGTTTTTTCTTCATAGTGTAGTCACGAGTCCAGTTAAACGACCCATGTAATCAGGCACATAGATACATCATACACCATAGGCTCTCAAACTTATTTCATCTCTCATCTGTCACATTTGTGGCTTCCTCAAGGCAAAAATTATTAACTTGTCAAACAAAAATTTCCAGGAGCATTTGTCCTTTTTTCCACACAAAAACAATATAATAAAATGATTGAAAACAATGTTGAATCGTTGCGAAACCAATTAACAATTGCACGTAATGAAATAAACAAACTGAGGTAAGTTAATTCATCAATTTCCATGAAAAATAAACAACATATTTGCCCCTAGACAACAAGTGAAAAATCTCAGTCACGTTCAGCGCAAAGATATCGACGATTTATCTAAACTCCTACGCGATTTTCGTTGTGAAGGATGTCGGCAAAATGAAGAAAATACCAAAAATAGTAATGATGCTATAAATCAGGTAAATATTGTAATGCAAACTTAAATTAATTCCAAACAAATAAAGAAACAACAAAAACTAAAGGAATCAAATGGCTGCGACCAGACAACTGCTCGTTTTCGACAAATTGGAGTGATAAAGACTTCATTTCCAGAGAAAAGAGCTGTACCACGACAATCAAGCATTGGTGCTCGACTTAAGGGCGTAATCGAACTGAATGCAGAAGTATTTACAAATCCCGAACATTCACTTGACGGTTTGAACGAGTTTTCCCACCTCTGGATCATTTATCATTTCCACAAGAATAATTCCCATCCCAAAGCTAAGGTCGCACCTCCTCGACTTGGTGGTGAACGAGTTGGAGTTTTCTCAACGAGATCACCACACAGACCGTGCCCCATTGGACTGTCATTGGTAGAGATAGACAAAATCGAAGGTTCAACTATTGTTTTTAGTGGAACAGACATGGTCGATGGAACTCCTGTTCTGGATATAAAACCATACATTCCTTTCTACGATGCTCCTAATGCCATCGAATCCGGTGGGTTATTTAATTTTGTTCTTCGCAAAATAAAAAAAACTTTACAATGTATCAAATTATTGCAGGTCGCCATTCTGTAGGAGAACCTACTGTTGATTTTTATAACTCACGTCAAGAGCCAGATGGTGAAGAGTCTGAATTGGAACTAAATGGCGCTGTAGCTTTGCCCAATCCACCAAACTTCGCAAATCACATTTCCCCGCCGCCTACGGCTGTCAAGGTTCCCAACTGGATTGTGTCCGGGCATCGTCTGAGTGTCCTATTCAATGAAAGGGCCGAAAGACAGCTTCATGAACTCCAAGTGCGCCGACAGTGCATTGTTGACATCTTAGAAGCAGATCCTAGGTCAGTCTATCTTCGAACTAAATACGGCTCCCAAATATTCACATTCCAGCTGAGTGAGGTCACAGTGACTTGTAAGTTTGATGATAAAAATTCCACCGTAACTGTTGTGCAGATTCGTCGAACTGAAAACGTCCAAGACGAGAGTACTTAAAGCCCCAGCCACTTAGCGGCCCATGTAGCTTGCACAATTTATTAGTGATGTGATTTAGGTAAATTATGATTGTAATCCATGTTTGTTATGTTTTTATGTTGTTATTAGTTGTAGCTGGCGATATTGTGAGTTAAAAGCAGACAAGACTGCAAAGGTAGATCTAATTTTAGACGTTCAATAGTAACCTAGCGAAAGAATTATCACTTACATCACACACTTAAATCCAACCCACCTACCTTCCAACTATTTAATTGACCTCTCGTCCATTATAACAACACATATTCTTAGACAAATTAGAGGAACTGGCGAACAAAAGGGCAGTTGTAGTTTTAATAAAATAGCAGGGCATATCCGTTTCTGTTTCTTAAATTCTGTACATGGAATTTTTTAACACATGAACACACGAGTTCAAAAGAGGTTAAAAAACCTCAAAGTGGACAATTCCGCTTATGTTCGCCAGCTACTCATTTCAATTGTGTAGTTTTACTAGTAAATAGTTTTACGGAAAAAATGAGAAAGAATCGAGTAAAATAGTAAAGATGCTTCTAAAAAGCATGGTTACATTGTTTAAGGACTACTTTTTTTTTTTACTTTATTGATGCAATAAAGTACAGACGATGTGATAACAGGATGTTATGCTGTTAAGTTTATTTTAAAGTAATTTGGAATTTTTATGTTAGCGGTTTTTATTATGAGTTGGTAATTGAGATGGTAAGTACAAAAAAAAAAAACAATTAATCTCCAAATGGATGTGGAAAAGCGAATAACAAATAAAATTCTATATGAAGGTTTTTATAATACAAATTCTATATACTACTGAAATACATCAGCCAAGTAGAAGACTTAGCACTATTTAATTAAAATTCTGATTTCTTTCTTTCTTAATCATTAGATCATGAATATAATACAACCTTTTTAGTTAAAAATGACAGGAATGACGATCGGCTTATGACTAGTACTTACGATTTAAGTACATTATTATAAGCGATATCAAATTGGAATGTCAGTAAATATTAAATATTTGAATTATATATGATACTATATTCATTGAAAAGTATTGTTATAACGTCACACAATTTAATAACAATAACTAATAATTATATATAATATTAAAAATAGCACAAACCACTAAAAACTATAGGTTGTAAACCAGGAATAACAACCTGTGGGCGTAGTCCTGTCCCTGTGGGCAGGGACTAAGAATATGCCCACAGTTGGTCTGCTTGTCGTAAGAGGCGACTAAAAGACATGTTTTGCTTTCACATACATAGTTTGCTTCCACTTCAATCATAAATAGTGTTTTTTATTGAAAAAACACAATTCCGATACTGAAAATAAAATTAATATAAAAACAACGCGAATGACCAAAAATTCTGAAATTTTCAGCAGCGAAAATTGCAAGCTAGATTTTTTTTTTAAATTTAAATTATCGTGAGAAAGCAAGAAGGTATTTGCCCCATTAGGGGTATCACGAATAAAATTTCCCCGGGAATTTGTTTCCCTCCTTCGAAAGTTGTGAACAAAAAGCCCAAAAGTTTCCCTCGGAATTAATTGGTATCGTGAAATAATTTTCCAGTGGAATTTGTCTGTGTTCGAGAGAAATTTAAGCCTAATATGTAGCAGACAAAGAAATCACCTCGAGATTGGCCATAGAGCCCAGTTACAACTCGTCTTCGCACATTTATTTTCTCTAAGTGGTTTTATTGTTTTTAAATTGGCTTTATTATATAGAAAACACTTCTAAAGCGGGATATACATTGTTCAAATGCTTGTCATGCATAGAGAGTGTATAAGCGGGATATACATTGTTCAAATATGCTTGTCATGCATGTGAGAGTGTATTTATAATTTTCTTGACGTTGCATATACACACTTCATGCAAGAGTCTTCAATCATTTATTTCTAATTAAATTTCTATGCGAAAATGTGCCTATGCTTGATCAAGCAATCATTCTCAAATATACATTATTTCAATTCTGGCTATCTGATTGAACAAAAATCAAAACTTTTTGATTTTGCTTCAAGCATACACACAATGTATACGTGTTTCATTTTTACTAATACACTCTCTATGCATGACAAGCATCTGAACAATGTATATCCCGCTTAAGCCTTTTCGCTTTTACTACAAATAAATATTTTCAACGCTCTTCTCTTCTAGTAAAATGACATATATTTATAAATGCAATCCAACGAAAAATAAAAAGAGCGATTTTGCCAATTTTTAAAATTATTTTTTCATTTCAAATGTTAAGCAATGAGAATCTATTACGTAAAACGAAAACGACCGAAGCATATTTTCCTCTTTATATCTATCTACAGATATGATAGAGACAGCTATCGTGGAAACAATATAATATGTTCATTTATATATATGGTCCGATCATTTTCGTTTCATGAAATTAGGCATCTGTGAAATTTTATTTGATTTTCGAACTTAAGTATTAAATTACAAAAACAAAATGTGTTCAATGAGCTGGAATGATTTTCTCAATAGTGCTAATGATTTTGAAGAACTCTCAAAAACCTATCAAGACGACTGGAATATTGTTGCAAAGGCAAGAATCAATTAATGAGTTAACGATCTCAAACAAATAATAATAAAATTGATTTCAGGACAATAATGAAGGAAACACATATTTAGTTTATAAGCAAAAGATCAATGTGTGCACTGATGAATTAAATGAAAATAGTGATTTACCAGATTTTGATATTGAAGAGCCTCATCAGGATCCGTCAACAAGATCAGAGAAGACTGAAGAATTATTTGAAATTGAATACCATGTTGTCTATAGTATAAGTTATCAAGTTCCAGTTTTATTCTTTAAAGGCAACAGAAGTGGTAGGTTTTTTTAAACAAAATAAAGTAAAAAAAGAAACTTGGCTAAATATGTTTACAGATGGAAAACCAATTGCCCTAGAAGATGCATGGAAAATATTTCAAAACCCAGCGGGCGATAGTGTATCACGATCAAATATGTTATCAACTCTAACACAATCGGATCATCCTGTGCTATTCACACCCTTTTTGGGATTACATCCTTGTCGGACTAATGATCTTCTGAAACAAATGGGAAATAGCGGAAATTCGATTTTAACGTTTCTAAGCATAATGGGTCCGTTTGTGAAATTGAATTTAAAAAATGAATACGGTTTAGCTTTTAAGCAATAAACAAACATTATGTTTTTAATTGTTCGTAGTTCCCATTCTCTTAAATGATTTAGCGACACGACTTTGCTCAGAAGTAACAATCTCGCAAAATTATATAACAAAAATACAGTATCAGTATCAATGAAAACCGAGTGCAATTTTTGTTAAAGCTTGATATTATGAAATATTGGTTTTTCTTTTTAGAAATAGGTTTTATAATGCCGACAAATAATAGATAATTCTATTTATTCCATGCGTTAGAAATGATGATGCACTTTCTTATCGAAACTTTTGATAAATTGGTGGAGCTTATTTCTAGCTTAATGACTGTTAATAAATAGTATTGTGAATTTGAAGATGTGTGTAGGACTAACAGGCCAAGGTCTAGCCTCTGCCATCTAAAAAAAAGTGTTTTTTTCATGGGTACTGCCTCTTGCAAGGAATCTAGAAAATTTCTAGTCAACAACTCTTGGAGTACCAAAGCCTAGTGACTTACAACTCTCAACTATTCCTGTGTGCCTCTTGTTAGTCACCACAAATGCCGGAGACTTAAAAATTGTTTGCTTAATGAAAGGCCTAGATGAGGCGCCCTCTAAAGAGGCGGAAACCTTTCGTCTTCTCATCGTCCCATTGTACATAAATTTTCCACACGAACAAGCTGAACTTAGTCATGCTCCATATAAGCGTGTGGCGCACAGAAAAGCAGAATATTACACAAAAAAAAAAACATTTTAATATTGTACGACAAATGGAAGAAAATCGGATAAACGCCTTTGTTAAAACGAAAGCAGCGCTTTGCACCAGGGTCTTTTATAGCCTATTTAGTTTTTATTAATTAATACTTTGAGTTGAAAAATATTCAGAATTATATATTTATTTTATTCAACTTATTTAAATATTTACATCAACCATCTTTATATTGAAGTCATTAAGGCTACCAGTCGTCCCTTGGAAGGCGATATGTGGTGTTGTCACTTTTAATTATGGTCACACCAGCTCCATAAAACGGAATGATATATGCCGAACCGTCAGCAGGTCCCACTACTTGCATTGCAATTAAAACAATGTCAACGAGTTGTCCAAGAAACATAAAACCCAGAGTGCATAGCTTTGCCAGGCCAATTGCTGGATATCCCAAATAGAATCGGTCAATTCCAAACATTCCTAAGAACACAGACAATAAGAGTGTTGTATCAAAGCGATATCCATTTCTGTTTGGGATTCATTGGTGAATTTTTAAAATAAAAACAAAATTAAGTTAAAATTAACTTACGTCCATTTACAAGGTAGTTCTCTGGTAAATGTATTATTTTTGGTTTCAGTGCATTCAATACCATCCACAGCAATACACCAAACTACGTAAGATCGTAAGTATTTAATAGTCTAGGAAAATTATATAATATTACCCCTTGCTTTGTTTTCTTTGGTACATCCTCGGAATTGTTGTGTTTTTGAATCAATGGGATTCTTAGCTGGATCCGGGCAGAGATATTGACCCATGTGCAAGTCGTTGCAGTCGTATTCGACTTGTTGTGCTTGTGGAACACAACATAATAAAATTAAACCTACGATGATTCTGATATGATTACTCATTAAGCAGACAATTTATTACTACAAATTTAATTTGAAACTTTTTTATTAATAATTTTGTCACAGTTAAGAAAAATCAACTGCATTTTATGTTTTGTTGACAATTCACCATTTCTGGATTTTGAATGGTATTTGATAGCAAAGATTATCAATAAAGATAAGAAACTATCGTACATTTCACCCTCCAAAGCCCATTTTAATAGATTATTGTTTCTGTTATTTGACTTTGAGTTCATCACAGTGGTGAAAATTATATTGGGCACGTTCAATCACAAAATCTGAAAATTCGGTAATGAATTTAGGTTGTATGCAAAATAAAATCGGAAATTTCAGTCAAAAGGTGTTGTGTTACGAATAGAGCTATTCCAAGATTTGTCTTTGTCTTTTCTCTTTCTAATTTGACGTCGAAAAACAAAAAAATCTCTGGTTGGAGAATATTTACATGCTCTTGGCAGTGTTAAAAATCCGTTCATTTGATTATTTTTTGTATTTGGAAGTGAAAACTTAAATTTGCGATCGAATTATCTATTGATTAGAGTCTATATACTTTAGTGAACATTTTTTCAAGTATTTGAAAAAAAAAAAATACTAATTTTAGTACATATTAATCACTATTATTGAACTCACGACTTTTTTGGCTCACCTTCGTACCTTTGATATTTGGTTTTGTTTTCCAACCAGGGAGTGCTGTCAGATTGTTATTTTTGTTTTTACACTGACACTTCTGGCATTTGGTGGCAGAGTTCCATTGGCGAGAAAACGAAAAAAGAATATTTCAATAGCGCAAAGTTTTAAACAGCCTGAAGTTAAGGTGTTAGCATGATACTATAGTTAATAATTTGCTATTCTTGCTAAAAATCGAGATCTGAAAAATTGATATCGGGTCGACAAAAAATTCGATTTTTTTGGCTGCAAAGGAAAGGAAAAACTTGTTTCAGATCAACAAAAATTAAAACAAATTGAATTTTTTGGTTGAAACAAAATCCACATTAGTTGCCTAAACACATGTAATTTGTGAGTTGTGACCTGCTATGAAGGAGATCACAATTTCGATAGTTCTTGTGACTCTCATAAGTTGTGCCTCTAGGGGAGAATTCGAAAAAGTCACAATATTAATTTCACCTCTTCTTGTGATTTGTGAGGTATCAGTGATGATGGGAGAATCGGGCTATTAGTTAAGTTTCCGAAAAGGGGGGTTTACATGGACATATGTCAAAAATAACTGTACGTCCAACTTTGCGTTTACATGGATACTGATGTTGTCGAGACCAATTTCTTTGCACGAATTACCTACTCTCTAGAAAACAAAATTATAATCAAACAAACCTAATATCGCCATACTTTTTTGTACTGTCATTTTTTTTGGCAAATTTCAAGTAGTTGTCAAGAAGAAAAAAAGCGAATTGGTTTTCCCCCGCAAATGTGTGTGATAGTTTAGTTATTATAACCTCCCATCCTAAATTAATAATTTGAAATAATTAAATTAACTAAAAGGAATTTCTGTAACGTTATAATTTTTTCAAAGATGACAAGGTATTTGACAAAGAAATAAAAAAACGCTATAGGAACCGGCATGGGTTTTCATTTTAATTTATATATTTCTACTCGTCGCTTTTATGTAGAGCAAGCATTGAACTTGGCGATGTCACCCCGCACAACATCAAACAACTGAAAAAGCTCAACACTGTTGTCTTCCCAGTGTCCTATAATGACAAATTCTACATTGATGTCCTCGAAGCTGGGGAATTGGCCAAACTGGCTTACTACAATGACATCGTAGTAGGTGCGGTTTGCTGTCGCATAGACACATCCGAGAACCAGAGGAGGCTTTATATCATGACACTGGGATGTTTGTATCCTTACCGAAGACTAGGCATTGGTACTGTTATGTTCAATCACATTCTCAATTACGTGGAGAGCGATGGAAACTTCGACAGCATTTTCCTGTAAGTATATCCCCCAAGCTTAATGCATAATACACAAAATATCCTTGGACAAAATAAATTGTTAACTGCTTGCACTCTCCTTTCAGCCATGTGCAAATCAACAACGATGGAGCTATTGCATTTTATAAGAAATTTGGTTTCGAAATTGTCGAAACAAAACAACATTATTACAAGCGCATAGAGCCAGCGGACGCACATGTCCTACAAAAGGCCCTTAGACAGAATCCAAGTCCTACAAGCAATAATCACGATGCTTCCCAGACAAACGGTTTTGATAAAAAAGAAAAAAAGGCATAATTTTCAGAACATCATCAACACCTTTGCTACAGAAACCAATAAGAGGGATGACATTTTGCTAAATTAAATTAATAAAAAGGAAAAAAAAAACAAACTCATGTGTATGCGGGTTAAATTTTACATCAACAAAAATTAAATGCAAAAATAAAACTACAGTAAGCAAAACAAATAAAATATTTAACATACAAATCAGGATACAACTTAAATAAATTTCAAGTTATGAGTAAGAATTTATTTATTTAATCGACGGACATTGGTCTCTGTCCGGCAAAGCGTGTGTTTCAGGCAAAGCAAAAAACCTGTCACAGATTTATATTGATTTTTTGATGTTGACACAGCTTATCACCTCATGAGAAAGGGTTAACCATATACATACAAAAAATTCATTTGTAAACGAAAAAATTGCACAAAAGGGTGGCATTTTTTTATTTTTATATGTATTGAATGAAAGCTATCCAATTGGAGTTTGAAGATGCAAATGACAAAGCATATATATCAGAAAATACTAGTCACAATAAAAAATAGTGCTCTCTCTCACATCCAATGCTGTGGGGTGTTAAGCTATGTAAAACTGAACTTATACTGATTCAAATAAACAACCCCAGACTCATAGTGGTTGCTATATTAGAAGTGGTTTTCAATTCTATTTATTTACAGCTATAAGTTTATTTTGAGGTAGTTAGTGACTTTGTCTACTTTAGTCTCAGCTATCAACTCAGACTTAGACGATTCCAGCGCTGAGATTAAACGAAGCATAACTATTGCCAATCGCGGTTTTTTCAGGGTAAGAAAGGCAATTGAAAAGCAAAACCCTTTCGGACACCTACATAAGTGTGCTGCTATATGGTGCAGAGGTATATGAGAATGCTTTAAGTTGTTTTGATAGGAAGATAATCCGGTTGTTTTGGTCACGTCTGTATAAGCGGGGAGTTGGAAAGAAAGACCGTGACTGTCACATGCAAGTTGGCACTTGGCGTGCGAATCTAAAGAGATAGCTAGGGAACGAGCCGGCTGGAAGAATTATGTTGGTTGAGGCCCTGGTAAAATATCCACGGGGAGTGCAACTAATTGCAAAAAAAAAAAAATGAAACAACGCTAGAAAGTCATGCTGAAATTTACAAATTAATAATTTGGCTGCAAAACGAAAATCAAAACGATTTTTTTTTTATGATTTCGCTATTTCTTTTTTGTATGGATATTTGGTTTTGCATCAGCAGCCTACTAGGCTTAAATAACTAATTTCATAATTTAGAGTTATTTCGATATAAGTCTACTTAAAATATTTGATAAAGATCTCATTACTTTTCACGGCTAACTGGTTCCTCGCAGATTTTTGGTTAAAAGAATTTTGGTCTTCTTTAACTTTTATGTTTTTGCTGTGATTTTACTCCTTTTTGCTTTTTTTCGGAAACGACCGAAGTGAAGCTTAGTGTAGGCCACTTTAGTTTATGAATGCGCGTAGATGCCACGCCCCTTGTATACAAAATTTTAATTTTTCAAGCCCTAACATTTAAAATCTCAATATTCTACAATCAAGTACTATTATTATTATTATTATAATAACTTTACTTATAGGTAATAAGTTATACAATTAATAATAATTTTGGGTTAGCTTTAAATTTGGGTTAGCTACCAGGGCTTCCTGCCGATAAGGGTAGTTTCAAGTCATACTTAGAGATTGCAATACCGGGATGGTTTTTCAATGTCGGGATTCAAGGACTTGATAATTCCGGGATTTTAAAAATAATTTTTATTCGGAATACATTTTCGTTTAATTTTTTTTTGTTTTTCAAATTAAAAACACTTTTCTTTGTATTTAGGTATGCAGAGTGTATACTTCTACTTTGGCCTCAGTTTGGCAAAAAAACAAGTTTTATGGACGAAATTATTTTAATTTAATTAATAGTCCTTAAGAAATAAAAATTAAATATAGTTATTAAATAGGTAGGTAGGTATTCTTAAAAAAATATCAGACAATTAGAAATTTTGTTAAAGAAAAATATTAGACATTCCTTTTTTGAAATATTTATTTTATTTATTTAACAAAAATATTTACCACCAAATCAGTTAAGTTTTCAAAACAAAACAAAATTAATATTCTTCACATTTGTGTGGTTTTTGAAAAATAATATACAATTTATAAAAACTTTTTGAAATAAGCAAAAAAGAAACAACAAAAACAATAGCTTTTAACAAATAACACTTAACTGAAACCAACATCGACTGAATGGACACACGAAAAAATATGTGCTCCAAAAAAAAAAATTGTGTGAGTGCCGGGACTCACGGTTAATATGTGTAAACATCAACGTGCGCGGATGCAAAAAGGACTTGTTTTTGCTTGAAGGAGATCTTAAGATTTTTTCACTGAACGCACCCATCCTAGTATGCAGATCGTAGCACGACGTTGCACGACGTAACGTTGCACACGAACGTTCACGTTTTTTTTTCACTCTACCGCCAGCATAGATGTTTACACATCAAAAAACAAAAAGAAAACCCAGGTTTTAAACTACAAATATTGGTTCTTTGTAGCTGTAAGAAAGTATAAATACAAGTAAATGCATAAAATTGTGTGGGAATATTCAAGCCACCAATCCCGAAAATCCCGCGATTCAAGCACTATTATCTAGGGATTTTTGGGATCAATTTTCAATGTTCTACTATCATTGAAAGTGATCCATATAAATATTCAATACAAGTTCAATTTACCACAAATGGAAAATCTCAGGTTTTTGAGTCTCCCTATCTATGCACCAGCTTTTACTTATAGGTAAAGTGCATCGAAGACATAACCTTCTGAGAAATGCGAAGTGTTAAGGTACATATTCTTTGAAGATGCAAGAAATTTGTATTCCTGTCTGATCTGTCTGTAATCTTTAAAACCCTCTCCTGTCCAACGCCCTGAGTACAATAATTCTCAAATTTGGCCGATTTAATAAACCCAGGATTCTAGTGAAATGGCCACTTGGATTCCTATCCTTAAACCATTCCACCGTTATAATCGCACTTCATCTTTCGTGCTCATCGCATCATAACTAAAGGAAGGAGATTTTGGTTCCCGATAAAAAGCTATAACAACCTAAGCTTTGTGTTTGTAATTTTTGTTTCATTCAACATTTTTGAATCCATTTTTTTTGTTTTAAAATTTTATATTTATTTAGAAGAATTTGCATGATATATTTAATAATAAAGAGCTGGAACAATGGCGATTGAAAAATAACTTCATGTAAATGTTAATGTTGTAATAAATCACAGACTTTTACACAAGCCTAAATAAATATAAATGAATATAACTTATAAATAAATAATAAATTGATATATGTATTTACATTTCAATTGATTTAAATTTGTATGGTGAAAAATATATTAACACACCCAAAAATGTCTATTTTCTCCATTACAAATCAAAAAAACATCGACCAGGTTCAATAAAGCTGCACGCTGTTTGGAAAAAAAGATATAATACGTTAAAAAAAATCAGCTAGAAGAGATAATAACTTACTATTTCCACTTTCACAAAAATAGTTGTTTAGTTCACACTGATTTGAAAAAGTTTTCTTTGTTGTTTTGTTAACGCAACATACTGGCTTGTACAATTTTGGACAGAACCTAATACACAAAAGTTTACATTTTTCTCTGGTAATAACATATAGCTCTAAAAAAATAATAACAAAAAAAAACAAAACAATTTTTAACAAGTGATGTATGAAATAAAATAAAGGATACACAAATTACCCGGCTGACATCTATTTTTGCGATTGCAGTTTTCACTCGCCAAAAAACACATGTTTCTGAAAACATAACATGTTTTGCCATCAGTGGTTGAAACTGAATGATCTTCTAAGCTACACTTGAATTGAAGTTTACATGGATTTATTTTGGCTGCTTCTAAAGTAGAAAACGTTAGCAACAAAACAGCGTAACTTGAAAATAGAGCCTCCATCAAGTCTTAAAAATGTATGTATGCACATAAATTAAAATATATCTTGTACACTGCGGCAAAGAACAACTCTAGAACAGCCTTTTAAAGAATTTGATATGACCATTCAGCTTTGATATCATATACGTTTCAATTAAATTGCTGTCAACGGTTCATTATACGATATATTCACATAGCTTGCAATTATTTATTATCACTATGTGGACGATAAGAAAATAAAACAATTTTCATATTTCGTAATTTATTATTATTATAATTATTCGTTTATCTTATGTATGTATGCACGTTAAAAAAAAAAACTTAAAACGTCCGAAATTCTGCTTTTAAGTACACTCAGGCGTATGCGTAATATTTACTGTAACTAATAAGTAATTATATTAGAAATAAGAATAATTTAGTAAGTAAGGCCACCTATATAACTACGTGGTTTATAAGGACCACAATTGCTTTGTTTGGTTGGTTTATCAACTGCGTGCTTCCGTAGCGTCGGATACAACAGTTTACTAACGTCGCTCACTGGTACTGGTACCTATTCATACAAAAAATTGCTCAAAATACCTGTTTTTGATTTTTGCGAATTAAAAAATATGCACGACTGGATCGCACGAACTTGCTCATATGGTTAAATACTGTGTGTAACCCACATTGAAGATGCATGATGTATATATTTAACGAGAAAATACTAAAAGACTCAAAAGAACTAAAAAAATGATTTTTTGTTTGATTTTTTTTTTTTGTTTATAAATATTGTTTTTTTAACATGCATTATTGTTTAAACTATTGAGAAGCATCAGACTGCAAAATTAATAATTTTCTCAAAAAACGTGGAATACCTAATTCCGTTATGTGAATTTTTTTACAAAAACCTGAAACGCAGTTTTCTTAGAATTGATTTAGTTATTATGAGTACGAAGTTTAATCAAAATCGTTAGAGCCATTTTCTAGTAAATTTGATAAAACCAAAATGTTTGTATGGCAGCTACCCGTTCTAGATGAGCTAAAACAAAAATTCGAATTTCCCCTCTAGGGAATCACATATAAATGCTCTGTACCAAATTTAATGCAAATCGTTCCACCCGTTTAGGCTCTAGCTCAAATTAGAATGGACGCCTGAACTATGTTACGGTAAATTTAAGACTTTGTAGCTCTTTTTGCTTGACATATTATGTACATATATACCCGGTAGTTTTTATTTTACGGCCATTTTTTTAATTTTTTAAACATGAAATTCGTTTTGTAAGCATATATAACATGTAGGTATTTTTTAATGATTAAAGTCTGTAGTTTATGTTTTTATTCTTTATTTTTAGGTGAAAATTATTCTAAAATAGGAACATAGAAAGAATAAACTTGAAAGGCTTTGATTTGGCATGAAATAAAATCTTTGAAACGGTTTTTTTGCACATGATACTTTCAAATCTAATTGTACAAAACAAAAGAAGAGATATTTGACTGTTTTTATTTCAATAAATAAAAATAATTTAAAAAGAATAAAATCGTTGAAATCCGAAAGGTTTCATCCTTTTGTCCGTTTCATTAACTCGACTTTTAAATTAACGTTTGTCCGCTATGCTATCAAATGAGTTTTCCAATACGGACGGGCAGATTTTGATAGTTGAAATGGCGGCCATGTTGTTTTACCTGTTGTTAATTTCCCTGTTATTTATTTTTCAGACATACTAACTATAGTTCTAACTAAAGTTAACTATAGTTTTACTTTCTTCATTTCTTTAATTCAGAAAAGTAATTTTGAGTAACTTTATGACTCCATAAAGTAGTTCCTAAACTCAAGGTTGAAGTGTCAGAAAGTAGCTTTTATGTCGAATTTCTTTCAACAATGAAATCAAATTTTTTCTAAACGGAATCGATTTGTTTCTGCCAGTTGAAAGAATTCGTAAAAGAATCGAATTTTGTTTCTTGTGATTGTGTGTTACTAGAGAGCTGCAATTCATTATTTTGTATCTATAGTTATATTGACTGAAAATATTTTTGAATATTTTGCTTAATTAGGTAGAATCCGTTGCAACAAAAAAAAAAAAACAATTTGCCTTTCCAAAATTCCCAGACTTTCAATTTGACTTATTAGATATGTGAAATCTTTGTAGTGTGTGTGCAAATATTGCTAAGAATGCAAGATTTGTTTTGACAGAAAAGAATCGATTTTGTTTTAAAAAAAATCGATTCTTTTGCTGAAAGGAATTCGACAGTGGTGCAAACGATAAAACTTTATTATAATAACGCGTATCTTAAGCTTCCTCAAAAAAGCAGTGTACAATATCTATGTATATCTATCTATATATTAACAAGCACTTCACTCTTAACTTTTTTTTAACAAAATATAAAGATACTTAAACAATGCGATTGCAATTTTCTCTTTTGTTTTGTTTTTTTTTTTTTTAATGTCAAACAGATGACAGACCTATCGCCTTCCAATGGATTTTCCAATCAAAACAAATTTAAAATTCAACTTATCGCATTGAGTTACAGAAACCCAATTTTTTCCAGAGGCGTTAAGTGTGGAATGAATCGTTTCATTTTTTAACAATGCGATAACTTATAGCCTGAGTTACAGAACATGGGTCCAGAATTCAGAATTTTTGGAGTTTTTGTCGTTAAAAGTCAGAAGTCATCTGAATTTTCAGAACTTTTTACGATCCGAAGCTCCAAAAATTCAGAATTCTGAAAATTCAGATATGCGTTGAATGCGCCCAATATCTTGAGGCAACAATGAGGGCGTTGCTCTCATTTGACTGTTTACATAACCGTCTTTCCCATTTCCAGTCCCATAGTCAACTATTCAACATTGGAGTAGGCCGTTTCCCGCTGTAGGTGAGAGTACGAGTATTTCTTCAAAAAAGACTATCGCGTTGATCAATGATAAACAATGTCTTTTGGCCCAATTCGGATAATATGGATGTGACGTGAAGACACGTGGCTCCAGTAAGCGTTTCTTGCCACAAAGCTCGTGTTGCCAATAACCAACCAATTAACGTTGCCATCAAAGTCAACAGAACCCGTGCCATCGCTCAAATTCATCCTGATATATGCGTCAGGGTCATCGAAAATTACACCTCTCGGATACGTGTCTGCTAGCGAAGCCGCAACGCGGCGGCCATTTGAACTATATCATATTCCTTACATTATGTCATTCTTATATGCCTTTAAAATAAAATAAAATAAAATAAAATAAAATAAAATAAAATAAAATAAATAAAACCTCAATATCTTCTTTTATTCAATACAATTGATAACTTGTTTTATTCAACTGTAGCATCTATCCGTCTCTATTGGAAAACCAACTCCACTTTCATTTGATTTTATTGAATGTTTCAAGGCGTCTATTTTAGTATTTTAAAACTAAAGAAGAAGCACTTAACTTGATAATGTAACATTATTTTTATTTATAGAATAAAATTAATTTACCAATAACTTCGCCCAATTACCTAGATATTTTTCTAATTGATTATCAGGTCAATTAGTTAAAACCAATTAAAATACTATTAACTCTCGCACGAAATATCAGTCATTCATTTGGTTCTTAGTTTTATATTTTGAGTTACTATTCTACGATGCGCCCGAGCAGGCAAAGGTTTTTTCAGTGTTTCCATTCGATATTTAACCCTTTTTTCGCTACTGGATGTTTGTCATTTCGTTTGAATGGCCAACAAAAGCTTGAGATTTCCATTTGGACCATAATACTTACAAATCTTGGACGCCTTATTGGCCTTGGATCTTTCTTTACCGGATGGGTATACAAAGTGTACTCTCACCAATACTCGCAGAGTATTCTAGCACTTTCACGGCTTATGCAATTTTTGGGCTTCGTCGAATTGATAGTTTCTATACTTGCCTATACCAATGTATCGACTTCAATGGAATTTAAAAAGCACATGCATGTTGAACTTTTCAACAAAGCCTATGAACTTGACAAAGTTTTCATTGAGAAATTTAACGTGAGTTTCAATTACGAAAAGGTGATTCGTAAGAACAGTCTCAATAGTAGAATCTTGATGGTATACTGTGGAATCTACTATACAATGTCTTTCATTATCATGGATCCATGTTGGCAAGTTGCTTTGATGGCGTTTGGTTATGCCATGTGTACACTTGGGCCACTTTCAAGCAGTTATGCGCATATAAGTTTAATGGATTTCCTTCGAATTCGGTTTGGATTGTTTCGGAGTATTTTCCAAAAATACATTTCACTGGATTTAAATCAGAACAAAGAAAAACAACGACATTTAGTTTTTTTGATCTGCCACTTCAGGAAATATTGTGAACTTATTCGTGCCGTTAATAATGTTTACGGGCACACCGTAATGGTGAATTTTCTACATGATTTCACACAGACATCATGCATTGTATTTCTACTGTGTCACAAGGCATTGGAATCACAGGCTTCAACTTTAGAATACCTGCATTTATTTATGTTTGTCCTACCGAGAATGTTTAAAATAGTCTACATGGCAGTTTGCGCAAGAGAAACAATCATAGAGGTAAGTTAATGTATTTGTTTGAAGCCTCCTGACAATAAATGTAAATTATCGATTTTGTAGTAATATTTACATTGTAACGCGAGATTCCGATCCTGTTTCACAATATCTGAGTAAAGTTCGGATTAGTTATACTCGACACAATCTTCAAAACACAATTTGTAACTTAATAAGCTAGTCATCAGGTGTGTCAAAGACAACTGTGATTTTTTCTTTTGTGGACTTATGATCCGGTAGAAATATGTATATAGAATGTCAAGTAACTAATCAGAACTTTTCTTAAGGCAAAAATAGCTTTCAAATCCAATGACATATATGTTAGCAATAGATAATGTTCTAAAATGTTGTAAAGTTTTGTGTGGATAAATACAATTTTGTTAGTTTGATAAAATTAACATGCAGTTAATAATAAAATTAAAAAAAAAATCGAATTATGCATTCAAAACATTGAAAGCATTGAATAACACACTAAAACTTTTTAACACACGAAAATGTTTTAACAAAATCGTAAGAGCCGATTTTGGTTAAATTTAGGTTTTCTGTTTGTATGCCTTTTTTTTAAATCTTTCTAGATAGCGATAACAACGCCGTTCCCCCCAAGAACCTCACGCATATTGGAAACGTATCTCTAACAACATTATGAAATAGATTGCAGAAATACAAACTATGTATTGTACCAACGAAACTAGCAAGATACTCCGCAAAAATTGGACGTTAGCAGACAGTGACTTATTCACCTCTTGCTCAGCTCAGTTGAACGATGTAGGGCCTGTTCAGTTCATGTCTGATGTTCATTTAATAAAATTTATCACTTCTTTTCACTCTCTGTTCAATTTTGCAGCCGAATATCTTCTCTTATTCGATACAAATTTTGTTTTTATTTTTAGCTTAAATCTTGTCTCCAAATTATTGCAACTTACGATGACCACTGTTCTTCAAAAGATGCTAAAAACATGGTTGAAGAGCTAGTGATGTGGAGTAAACTTAATCAATTTCAATTTTATGTTGGAAGTGCCTTGCAATTGAACTTTGGCCTTGTCTATGCGGTAAGAATTAAACTAAAAAAAAAAACAGTACACAAAGTTAGCAAAAAGTGAAAAAGTAGAAAAGTGAAGAACAAAAACATTGTCTAGAGATAACTGTGTGCGAAAAAATTGGGTTAATCTACGAAGTCAATCTCAAATGACAGAATAAAACACAATTTTCGTAAGATTTTTTTTCACACATGCATCTCTAGCGTATGATATTGTCGTTCACGTCTTAACTTTTTCACATTTTGCTTCAATGTACATACATAGTTAAAGCCTTTTATAATAAATAAAGATAAAGATAATATATGTATCTTATATTGTTAATTTTAAATAATGTATTATTTTTTCAGTTCTTTCTTGGAATAGGAAATTATGTTTTAATATTCATTCAACTTAAATTCCAAGAGACTTCTATAAAGGACCGTTTGGGTGGAACAGTAAAAAAACAATGAATACTTTAAATAAAAACTTTGAAAATTACATGTTTTCTGCCTTTCGGTTTTTTGTTTGTTTGGGTTTTACTTCGAATACATTGTGAATTGTTGTCCAACGATCTTTACAGAAAAGTGAAGGTTGACATTCTTTGGAAAAAAGAAATTTTATAACTAAACAAAAGACACGGGAAATACATTTTTAATCTTCCAATTTTTCACTTCCTCGCAAGAGGCAACACTGAAAAAGAACATTTTTTGGTTGTATGTGGATTGGGGTTGATATATAAGATCCGATCCAGATCTCAGGTGGTGTGCCAGTTCAACGCGCTCACCATTATGTAATACTTTTAAAAAATAAATTAGCTGTTTAATTATGTTCTCTTTGGTAAACTCTGGCGTATACGTGCTTTTTTTTTTTATTAAACGATTTGGCAGAATTAGATGCAAAGAGATTTTATAATGTCAGTTCGAGTAAATTTTGTGCTTGAGTGAATATGTGTATGTTCCCGAAAACTGACAAGATGTTATGAGGAAAGCGGATAAAAGTATGTATATACTCTTCCATGTCATAAGGCGTTAGAGAGCGCCATCAGTGATATACCAGAGACTTATATAACGACTGCGTTTTCACATCAGGGTGGTTCAGTAATGATAATGCTTGATTTCGATAAGATTTATGAATATTACGATAACTGGATAGATTGTCTTAAGTTGAATATAGTATTCTGCTTTGAATGACTTTGTCTATAATTGTCTTAAAAAAAAAACTTATTTTGACGGTTTAAACATTTGCGTAGATCTATGATTTCTATGTATGTATATAAAATGTGTGTGATTTAAAAAAAAACAATTATTAGGCAAGTTCAGTGAATGAGATGAGAATGAGAGATGAGAATAAATACAACACTGCCAAATTTGTGTGTTGAAAATGATTTTCATATTTTGCTTCTGCACTTGCATTCATAAAAATCAGGTTCACCATTTTGGAACTAATCTTAAAAATGTTCATGTATTAACATATACATATGTCAAATTCTTCGAGATGGACTGTCAAGTCATGTTAGATGAAATATCATATATTGTTTCCATACAATTATAAATGATTTTTTTCCATATTTGCTTACATTGTGTGGGATAGTGTGCAAAAGGGCTTTTACATAAACATGTTTCATTAGCGAAATTTTAAACTTTGCTGTCAAACACAGAGGAAACAAAATTTTGGATTCACTTGTTTAATTTTTTTTTGACGGAACGAAAGCTCTGAGGTCTCATTTTTTTGCACGCGCCAAATGAATACACAATGTTATATGTTATTTTTTGCACAACTCAACACCATATACCTTCCTATCAAAAGCAAACGATACTGCGAAATGGCTAATTCAAACTTACACTTTTAGATAAATGTAATTTTTCTTTGATGTGTGTGTAAGTGCGTGCTGTGTAAATCTTGCTAAAAATAATCAACTTCAGGTAGAAATAGAAATCGATTTTTTGTTGAAAAGAAAACTATATAAAACTCAATAAAATAGTCACAAAATATGATGACATTTCAGTTAGGTTTTTAATTTCTATAGTATTAAGAATAAACTCTTGGTTAAAGAAATATTTTTGACATATCGTCACAAAAACAGTATCCGTCGTAAGTATTGTAAGTACATATAAAAGATTATTTCTAAAATGATAAACAATACAAAAACTATCAAACCTTTTGAATTTACTATTCAAATTACTTACAAAAGTTTAATTGTAAAATAAAATCAAAAGTTTTATTCACTTTAAGGTCGAAAACACACCGGATAAATCAAAAGGTTTTCTTTTGACTTAACAATGAAACGGAAAAGGAATGGTAAAGCACCTTAATATCATTTCTCTCCCAAAATTAACAATTTCTAACAATTTTAGTTCAGAGTTCTGTCAGAGTTCATATACAAAAAATTAAATTGGACTAACATAATGAGAGAAAATGGTAGTAGTAAGTATCGACGGCGGACGCTGTCTGAAGATCGGGAGCAGACTTGTCCTTCCTTTTTAAGATTATATGAAATACCATGTTAACTTAGTAGGTTATGCTTATATGAAATAACATGTTAGATAATTTAAGCCGATATAAAGTCTTGTATTAATTATAAATATCAAAAACTAAATAAACTTATTTTATTCGGAGTTTGAAAACTCTTAACCCAAGTT
This sequence comes from Leucozona laternaria, assembly GCA_932273885.2. Lineage (NCBI taxonomy): Eukaryota > Metazoa > Arthropoda > Insecta > Diptera > Syrphidae > Leucozona > Leucozona laternaria. The sequence continues at coordinate 27,652,722 of OW026368.1, read as the reverse complement.
TTGTGCTTTCTTTGGGATAAACCCTGGACACCGACGAGTCTACCTCAGCCTCGACAAAAAGCATCACAAATTGTCGGTAGTAATGGTATTTTGAGTGTTGTAATGCATCAAGTCTGTTTCCAACGTCGACGAAACCAGAAGAAAACTCCGTACAAATATTTTATGACTTTTAAAATAAATACAAATATTTTATTGTTTCGATCTGAACTTTTTTTTTATTCAATTTAAAGATATACAAACATGAATTTCAACTAATAAGTTTACCTTCTAGAAAATTAATTAATGGATCTAAATGTCTTCTTGACCAATTCAGATTATAATCAAGTTGTTTCAATGCATCAAATAAGATTGATTTCGACTCACCAAATAGTATATTGTTTGTTTTTATAAAGTTTTCAAATTTATCTCTCTGTTCTGTCGTTGTAAGGAGGACGGCAACCTTTCCCACAACCTCGGCAGTATTTGACCAGCTACCTAGCCTAAGAAATGAAAAGAATTCTATTAGCAGTCTTAAATTTTTGAGTGCGCAAACATATGATAATTCATTTCCCATAGCCATCACTACTACTAGTATAAACCCAATTAAATGTTTTTTGCATTCCATTAACAAAGTATAAAAGCAAATGATTTGTTTTATTAAAAACCTTGAGACGTTTGTTCGCGTCTATGAATTTCAATGAATTTTTGTCCAAAATCCGTCAAAGTTAATATACAAAAAAAAAAAATTCGTGGAAATTCAAAGTTTTGGACAGTACGCCAACAGTCATAATGTATATTGAAAATAATTTGGTTAAATTTAATTTTGAACTGTTTGGCAACAATTTGAAAACAATCGATATTGTTTAGAAACAAATCAAAACAAAATCAATTCTTTTTTCAAACAAAGGACCGTGGTCTGTTTTTTTTTTAACAATAGTTAACTATTGTTAACAATAGTTAACTATTGTTGACAACAGTTGACTGTTGTTGTTCCTTTAATCAAAAATAGTTAGGATTTGTAACTATTTTACACATTAACATCGTTCCTAAATTCATTTTGAAGTGTCAAATAGTTACGTTTTGTAACTATTTTCAACTCATGCCCATGATAAGAATTGAAAGTGTTGATCTGTCAAAGTACACATGTACAAAACAAATAAAATATTTGGTGGTTTTTGTGAATTATGGAAATAAGAACAAGATTAAAATGCATTTTTTGCAATTGAAAATGAGAAAGCATAATTTAATTTAATTTTGTGCCATAAGAATTTAAACATTAATATTTTTTTTATTTTGCATTAATATTCGTTTGACAGATCAACAATATCTAACAATAAATCGTTTCTATAAATGAAATCGTAAAATCCTAACAATGTCTAACAATGACACTTCAACAAATTTTTTTGACATAACAACAATAGTTAACTATTGTTAGAAAAAGAACGTACCACCGACAAATTTTTCAGAAATATGTGAAAATGAGGAAAATATGAAATAATTATTCTTTAGTAATGCAAACATTTGTTCCTATTTATTTCTCTGACAGATTGTTTAATTGATGGCTGCAAAACCGGCTCAACAAAATGTTATTTAAACGATAATGTGATTCAGAGAAAAATTGTTTACTTACACTTTTGCCAAATCAACCACCCTTGTCGTTATCAATTCATATACAGGCCACACATTTTCCGGATTCTCTTTAAATAAGGGAGTAATGGCATCAACCTTATCTTCAATGGGTATCTCATCACTAAGAATTAATTCAAAATACTTCTGGATATTGTTCATATTTCGAACACAGCCAAGACCATTACGAATTCTAAGCTTTTCTCTCGGTATTTTTTCAGACTTAAATCTCTCCACCAATCTTTCAAAATCATTTTCCGAAGCATCTCTAATTCCATTGCAATAAACAACCGATCTTATATCAACTGGTATCATTGTTCCATCATTCAAATATTCTCTCAGAATTTTCTCGATCTCTTCCGTGCATTCTTCTCTGCCATATTTGCAATTCCAATTCAGAACCTGATTTCGGTTAAAAACATCGAGAATCGACTCTCCTTTCAAAGCACTAGTCCCCAGTTTCTTAAACACTTTTTCTGTGGCAGATAAGACATATTTTCCAAATAGAATATGCTCTGAGGGAGTCAAAAACTGATCAATAAATATGAAGCCTTTGAAAGCTGCTTTCCAAGGTGTATAGTGCGTTTCGGTTTGTAAATATTCAAGCCATTGGAATACTGCATCATATTTATAAAGCCCAATTCTGCCAAGTGCGAATAAATCATCTACAAACTGTGCCCGATTTAATTCATGAATATCGGACCAGTTATTTTCTCGCAGAGCATTGTACAATCTATTGCAAAGACCGAAGTCATACATGACTCTATAATATCCGGTTTGTTGTATGTTAAATATGATCCATTGAACTGGTTCTTTAAAATTCAAAACAATTTGTTGTTGGTCCTTGTTGAAATACAAAATGGGGTAGGTGTTGCTAAAATCGCCCTTGATGTTTGTAGTAAATGTAAGGGGAATTGTATATCGGAGGTATGGGTCACTTCCGTCACTCTTATCGAATATGTATCTTGTTTGTTGGATGGTAGCTTTTAAATGATTTGAAGAGAATGTGACATTTAACAAGGGAAAACCAACTTTTTCAGTCCAGTCATGGAAAAAAGATTCAACGTCAACACTTGGAAGTGATGGCCAGAATTTTTTCAAATGTTTCAGAAGATGTGATGGATTGACCGAGCTGTTTAGACTAAACGAATAGAAATAAAAGGTAAAGAGTAGATATTATCCATATAGATCGTGTACTGATGATTTTTTCATGGAAATCTATGCATGTACATTTATGTATTACTTGAAACTCACTTTGATTTGATGTAGTCCTTCATTGCCAACATAAATTGAGACTCTGACATCGCATGCTTTATCATTCGTATAACAGAAGCTCCTTTCACATAAGTTATACTGCTGAACTTTTTCGCTATTTCAGCGGGTGAAGACACATTTGTTTCACTTAAGGGTTGGGTTGAATTCATAGCGTCGTTATCAAATATTGCATGCATCTGATCAATTGTAAATTGTTTATCTAGCTCATATTGTGGGAAGAGCTACATAAATTAAAATACTAAGAAAAAAATTATAAACAATTTGTTTTATAACCTGCCTCTTGAGTTAGAAAATATTGATAGTATCTTGCAAATGCTTCATTTAGCCAGAAATAACCCCACCATTCAAAGGTTATCGAATTTCCAAACCAATTATGAGATGTTTCATGAGATATTATAGTGGTTGTGTATTGCATTCCATACAAATCAGTATTCTTATCTTCAAAAACTAAAACTTCATCTCTGCAAAAAAAAATATTAAATGTCATTCTGATTAAACTTGAAATGTTAGTTGATAATTTCAATATAATGTACTTGTAGATAGTAAGTCCCCAATTTTCCATTCCATTGTGAACAAATTTAGGCAAAGAAACTTTCTGCAAAACAGAATTCCCCAAGGCCGCATATGGAACTCCAAAAAGTTGGCTATATGCATTTAAAATTTTCGTAGCAATTTCAAGACTGAATACTGTTTTATTGTAAAATTCAGGCCTTGAAATAATAGAAATAGTATCATTTGTACGTGGGACATATTCTGATATCGTCATTGCAACAAGATAAGTTGACATGCAAGGTGTAGTTTCAAAGCTATCAATGTAACGGTTTTCTTCATTGCTATAAATAACAAATATTTTAAGTTATAAAATGTTTTGAAGATAATGAGTTTTTTTTTTTTTGTTGTACCTACTTGTCAATTTTGGTGGAGAGGATAACGGTGTTGCTGAACGATCTGTAGGTCTTTGGACGGCTTATATAGATGTTGAAATATGCTTTGAAACTTGGTTCATCAAAACATGGGAAAAGTTTTCTAGCATTGATCCGCTGCAGCTGGGTTGCCAAGATCAATCTTTGAGAAATAAAAACAAAAAAAAAACAATGCAAGAATCTGGAGCAATAGATCTTATGGTCGCCTTGTAATTGAAACCCCAATGTATGTATGTAATATTCATCGGTAGAAGGTACATGACAATGACATAAATTACCTTTCATTTGATTCAGCATCAGTATAACTACTTCGAAAAAGTCCTTCATATCCATCGTAAATTAGGCCTGTATACTTAAAACGTAAAATATAATCCACAAACGGCACTAGTTCTTCGTTTAAATTAAAAATTAGCTTATTAGTTAACCCATCAAATTCATTAGAAAATTTAACTTCATTCTCTCCAACCGAATACAAATTTATCAAACTAAAATTCAAATTGTCAGCATGGAGAGCAAATACACGAATACTTGAATTTTTGGTGTTTATAACGATTGATGTTTCTCCATAGAAAGTATAACGTTTGGCCTCATCATCGGGTAGAAAATACGGTCTTATTGTAATATTGTAACTTTTAGGAACGACATCCTTTGCAAGGCGATAGTTAACCTCTAAATGGGCCTCACTAGATACTGATACAAATAAAAAAACTACGATTAAAGCATCGAGAGACTTCATGGTGAACTAACTAAGCTTTATAAGCAAATAATAGTAATTTGGTGAGAGTATTTATGCGGTGGTTTTTTTGGGCAAAAGATACGCAAGAATATTTTGATAACGATATGCATACAAAATTAACATAAAGGTAACTTATACTGTATAGTTAAAAAAAAAAATATAATAAAATAATATGTAAGGCAGAATGCCCAAAAAAAAACCCAGAGCGGATTAAAATAAAATCTATATGGATTGAAAGGGCAGTCATTGTAGGTATCAAATATGAAATTACTTTGTTAAAAAGTTATCCCCGGAGCTGGCTATAACAATTTTTATATTTTTTTCAACAAAGTGTTTTTTATGTATTGGTGAAAAACCTAAGGCGGATCAAAATAAAACATATGCGGGTTGATAGGGCATTAATTGTAGATAACGAATATGAAATTACTTTCTTTAAAGTTATCCCCGGAGCTAGTTATACCAGTTTCTTATATTTATTAACAAAGTGTTTCTTTATGTCATTATGGGCGAAAAACCCAGATCGGATTAAAATAAAACATATGTGGATTGAAAGGGCATTAATTGTAGATAATAAATGTGAAATTACTTTGTTAAAAAACTATCCCCGGAGCTGGGTATAACATTTTGCTAATAAAAATAAATTAGTCGAAATTAGTACGATCTAACATTTCAAATTATTAAATTTTACATTTTATTATAAAATATCTATAAAACTAGGAAATAGTTTCATTAGCTTAAAAATGTTTTTTTTGTTGAAGGAACGTACTGTGGCTCTTTTTTGCAAAATTTGTTACGAAATTCAATTTGTGTGTGTGTCTCTATAATACAGGGTCCGCCAAATAACTTCTTTTTTTTTTTAAATGGCGCAAAACATCGAGTGTAGCTTCGGCTGTGTGGCACGTAGCGCCGTCCTGTTGAAACCAAATGTTGCCAATATCCTCCTCTTCAATTTTTGTGAACAAAAATTCGTTCAACATGGCCCGATAACAATCGCCATTGACTGTAACGGCCACTCCTTGCTCATTTTCGAAAAATGGCCCAATTATGCCTCTGGACCGAAATCCGCACCAAACAGTGACTCGTTTTGGGTGTATCGGCTTTTCAATGTATGCATGCGGGTTTTTTGTGCCCCAAATGCGACAATTTTGCTTGTTTACTACCCGCCAAGATCAAAATGAGCTTCATCTGAAAAGATGATTTTTTTGGCAAAATCGGCATCTTCTCTGAGTCGATCGCAGGCCCACTTAGCGAAGCGTATACACAACCATATTCGTTTAGCGGAAGGATAAAACTAATTATCTGTCAAATCAGACATGAGCTAAGTGTTACCAAGCACTAGTTGAAAAAAAAACGTTAGATGGCGGACTCTTTACTACTACTAAAAATAATACTAAGCTAATAAATGTTACGTTATTGAATTTTTTGTTAATTTAATTTTAAGGTTTGCGTGAACAAAATTTTCATATATGTATGTGTTTCTTATTACAGAATATGGCCACAATTTGTTTGATATTTTTGTTCACTATTAAATAACAAATTAAAACAATTTTTTTTTTAGTTTTTTCGTCACAATTGTTCGATTTTAAATTAAGTTAAGAAGAGGATTCTTAAATACCCTATACAAAAGCTGGCTTAAAATTCAGAAATTTTATAGCCTTTGGAAATTTCCATTAAGGTGAGTGAAGAAACTCTTTTTATATCCATATACAATCACCCCTATTCTGCTATCGGATTCGATCGAAACTTTCGGTTTACGTGAATTTTACATTCCATTTGCCTCAAAATATTTTGTGTTCGTAATAATAGTTTGTGTTCGTGTATTTTTAAATTTGAATTAACCATACTTGACCTTAAGAAAAAGTATATATGTACATACATTCATATACGCATATACATACATGTTTGAATTGAATTTGTAGCTTCAATAAAAATTAAATGGATGATAGAGGTAAGCGTTAAAAAAAAGATGTCACAAACAAAAGATGGGAAAATAAACAAATTAGGGGAAGTACAAAAATCGCGGATAGATACTTTTTATCTTATTTTGTTTAGATACACTTATGTATGTATGTGTAAGTATTTAGCTGTACATATGTATATCAAAATAAAGCTCATTAAATTTGTTTATAGGTAAAGGTCTTTGCCAAAAAATGTTTGTTTACAAGTACGATTACTTATCTATTTCTACTTGCGATATATTATGCATTATTAAAGGTTTCAACTCGAGATTTTAATCAAATACCCGGTATGACTACCTTAATAAATGCCCCTGATTACATGCTCGTTTTACTAAATTTTACCTGTGTGAAAAAGTAAAGGTTACATTCCCTTCTCTTTTCTAACCATGTAAATCTCAAAATCAGACGCTATAATTTGAAAGATAAGGCAAAAAAATGGTTACGGTCTAGGTTCTTTCATCATACACTCCCTAAATCCAGATTTTTGATGAGTTTTTCGCACTGCAGAGTTCTCAAATTTTGAAAAAAAAATAATAAATAAATAACACAAAAATCAACAATATTATATATGTATTGTATATATCGAATGTCTACTTTAGTCCGAGGGAAACAGAATCAATTTAAATTGATTTGAACTACACATTTATCTAAAGTAAATTTTTCTGTAAATTATTTTAAAACAAATTGTTATAACTCATTAATCTTTGTAAATGTTGTTTATTTCACTCAATAAATATCAAAAGTGCATGAACCTCTTACAAAGAAGAAAGGGCAACCCAGTCAACTTACTCAACAGCCATGTAACATAATAATAACAAAAAAAGTCGTTGAAAAGGTTGTTGTGTGTACATTTTGTTGTATGGCTGCTAGGTGTAGGCGGTAGGGTTCGAGAGATATTAAGCAAAAACAAGTTAAAGCTAAACTATAAAAAATCTACTATTCGGTTCAAATATCTCTTTCTTTTGATGTTTCCGCTGGTCGATGCTCCAAGTTCCCGTCTTAGGCTTCTACTTTTAGCTCTAATTGTTCAATAGAATTTTTTAGAAGAAATTAAACCAGACTACTTTGAAAGGATGAAGACCTTCTGAATAACTTTATAGAAATGCGCAGCGATAGCTGTGAAACTTTGACTTTCATATGCTGATAGAGGAATTAAAATATGTTTTATACTTAATAATTTTATTTCGTTTTTTTTTTTTAAACACATTACAATAAAAACAAATAAAACATTATATACTGCGACTTAATATTATATATATTATAGAGGGGAATTTTGTTGCTATACCATTCGGAGTTTTGGTTTAAGAAAATAGTTAATTTATTCATATTTTTTTAGTTGGCTAAACATATTTTAATTTTACTTATTTATTTTATAAATCAAAATTTATTTTATTTGAGTATATCAATAGTTGTTACAACAACTATATCTCTTAATACATTGCTTACGTATTCTAGTTTTTGTTTGTTTTTGTTTTACTTTCGCCAATACTGTGCAAGTTTATGTATTTGCTCAACTAATGCTGGCATCACAGCTGATATAGAAACGTCTAGCAGTCCTTGCAAATGCTGGACAGCCTCTTCATCTGTCAGTCCAAGTTGAAGGTTCTCTTCAACTTTCTTAACGGCTTTATCTGGTTCAAGAGCAATATCCGGAACTGAGGCATCGACCATTAAAGAGAACAAATTTAACATGACATTTGCGTGCCTTCGCAAGTGCAGGTAGGCAGTATAACATTGTTTCTGGAACTTTTTGTGGTGATCAGAGTTTACACCACCCATCGCTTCGACCATTTCTTTGCTGAGTTTCATTGGTGGTGGCATTGGTTTTGGATCTCTTCCAAGGATGTATCCAAAGTCAATGTGAAACAGTTTGCCATTTGTTGTAAGAAGCAAGTTATCCAAATGACGATCACCGACACCTAATGGTTATAAAATTGGAAATGAAGTACTTACAATAAAAAAAAAAAACATTAAACTTACCTAAAAGATATGTTATAACACAATATCCAGCACAGCTTTTTATATAGGTATCCATTGTTTCAGGTGAAATGCCATCTCTAGCGGCTTCGCATGGATTGTGTTTTCTAAAGAAATTATGAATGCTACCCTCCTTTGCCAGGACATCAGCGACAGTGTAAGAATCAATATATTGTAGGAAACCATGTTTCGAACTCGTTGCAAGGACTTTGTAGGGAGTCAGATTAAGATCGAGGTTTTCTCTGCGCAGCAGTTTGTCCATAAGAGTTATCATCTGAAGGATAAGTTGATCTTGTCGAAGATCATCGCCATGTTTGAAAATAGCTACGTATTCGTGCGATGCTATCGTAGTCACAAATGTTAGCCTGTTGATAAAAAAGAAATGGCAATTAATTGTATTAACATTTAATACATACAAACGAACATAACAAATAATAAAAAAAAGCATTGCATTCAATTATAACAACAACAACAGTATTATTTACGGAAAGTAGCTCATGCAGATTATTGTATGATTGATATAAACTTACTTGGCTGGCATAAGTGCACTCTTGAACAACGACGTATTTGTTGGCAAAATTCCATTTATATAAACATTTGGATCCAATGGGAATGGAATAGCTTCAAACTTCGTAAAATTAACCTTAAATGCATCAGTATCTGCTAAGAGTTGCTTAAACTTATCCGTTTTCTTATTTCGATTACCTGGCTCTTTGGCAACCATCTTAACCAAACTAACCAGTTCATCGATAAAAATTTTTTGTTTCATAAGATTGGCATGGATCTGCTTAAGTTGCAAATTTCCTAGAAATTACCGCAAACGAAAAAAGAAATAATTTAATTTAAAGTAAATACAAAACTTGTGCAACTAATTTACCATTTTCAAGAATTTTAAGGAACATGTTTAATACCATCGCATACATATTATGCACTCGTTCATCTTGCTTGCGAATCATCGACTTTTGATCTTCGACTTCAATTGATAGATACCAATAAAAGTAATTCGCCAAAGTGGGATTCTTACATGCGCGTTGAATGAGGAATGTTGATAAGTCACTGGGTCCAGTGTTGTTATCACTCATAAGTGTATTTGATGCTTCCGATGTGACCGAACCAACAGAAGCATTCGATGCTGCATTATCCTCATCTACTGAGTTAACCGATATCGCCATGGGCACAGATCGTTGCAATACTTCCACTTGAACCGAACTTTTCTGTATAACTGATTGTGTTTGCTGTTGCTTAGAACTAACGCTTAAACTTATATCCGAGGCGGAGCTCTGATCGAACAGATGATTGTCAAGAGACTTTATTATATTCTTTTCGGGTGCGATTCTCTTATAAGATTCTATGATATTATTAATGTTCTCATACTTAAGCGCCTGAACGAGTTGCAAAAGGTATAAAAGAAGATCTTCATCGGGCGCCTGCATTAAACGTGTAATTGCATATTTTCGTACATCAAGATGCGAGAACGAAGGACTCAGCAATTCGAGAGCATCTTCCACATCCATAGGCGTCCATTTGGCAAGCAGACTGAGTGCCTGCAGCACTTCGGCCGGTGTTTGCCAATTGATACATTTGAGAAATTTCGTAAGTGCTTTCTTATGAGAACTGAGATAGAAACGAAATTTCCAAAGGAGATCTTGTTCCTCGCTACTGAGTACATATGTTGGAGGATATCGATAGACAATAGTGTGCAGCTGGTCCCGGATGCTATTCAAATTAGAATAAGTTAAATTATATTCACTCTGACACACTCTTTCGATTTAATACCTTGCAGTTGGTTTAGCGTCACGGTCTGATATACGAGATCTCTCCGAACGGGCGAGTCGATGGTGTTTGCGTTCTACTAAATTGTCCTGTAAAATATATAAATCGTAATATGTATTGATTAGTTTTTTATTTTTATTTTTTTTTTGTTTGAAGTAACCTTGCATTTTTGAAACCAGTTTTTTAGTAACGAAGTTTTTATAGTTATCCATAAGCGACACCAATTAAATTTGATTTTGATTTTTAACAGAAACCACGTGAAAAGAACCATATAAACAACGCGGAGGTCATGCAGGAAATAATAAATGTATGTAGCCAAAAAAAATTAATATCTGACACGGCACGTTTACGCACAACAAATGGAAATCGATTTATTAATTTAAAATATGTTTATGTAGAAAAACAGGAATAATTTGACACCATGTACGTTTTTTGCACAACAAACCTAAATTGATTCTATTGATTTGGAGCTTAACATAAAATAAATATAGAATGCTAATGGTGTGAAAGTTTAAATATAACTGAGACTATATTTAATGAAATCGAAACTGAAAACCAATATTTATGGTGAAAATATGCCTATGGGGTGTGGAGGCATTTACAAGAATACAATTAACAAAGCGACAATGACATTTAAAACTAAATAAATTTAACCATGAACAGAGCTTAAATTTTTTCCATTTTGTATTTATTGTTTATTTCTTTCACCTGCTTTATCTTTAAAATTATTTTCTCAATAACGAATTTGGAACTGTATTTTTTACTTAAAAGCTTATTCTGTCAAACGTATGTTGACATTTTCTTCAAGTATATGACCAAATATAAGAACTAATATGTAGTTGAAAAGAATTCGAATTGGTGTAAATATTTTTGCGCCAGCGTAGGGCATAGCACCTATGTAGGTGCGATAAATTAGGTTGGAATTTTGGAGAAATGTTAGGAGGCTTACTTTATTTCTCACGATGACTACTGGGTAAGATTTTTCTATTTTTTTTTGGAAAGATTTTCAAATACAAAGTTAAATAAAGAGCACACACTTGCAGAAAAAAAAAACTAAAACAAAATTCAAAAATGTGAAGAGTCCTTTAATACTATTCGAATAAACAAAATCGAACAGCTTCCTAAATCTTGAATCCTGGCTAACCCCGACACTTTTTTGGTACTAAAAATCTAGCAAGCAGGATTGCGGATTTTGTCATTCGGGAATAATTCAGGATCTCGTACCTAACACGTAATTTTCATGAACAAAAAATTGGTCACTTAATTTAAAAATGTGCAATAATCCGATAAAGTCAAGATTCTCACAAATAGGTAAAAAACAATTACATTCCAATTAAATGAGACATGTAGATAATAATCAATCTTTTAATGAAGTCAACAAAAGAAGATTATAGACACTACTTAGCTTATTTAGCTAATGCAACAGCTAGTGGAAATTTAAAAGGGTTTCTCTTGCGGAGTTTAGATTATTTGACACCATCACGCCAAATCAGATAGGTGATAGTATTTTAAATATATACAATTTTGTGTTACCTGTTCTATTTCGGAATCTGGAACGGTAACAAGCCTGGGTTTGGATATGACTTTATTGGTCTTGTCACCTTCTGGCTCGAAGTAAACAATTGAGTACTGAAAACGGAATATAATTATTAATTTCATAATACAGCAGAATCAATAAGTGACGACTTACGTTGAATCCATCGACTGTAACGGTGGGAAATTCGATCATCAAATAAATATAATTTGATAATCGTTTTTCCCTCTCGTTTATTAATTCGATTTCTCTGAACGTGAGTCGATCAAGCCAATCGACCTTCTGAAGGTGCCCATTGCGATGCATCTTAGCTAGCTTACCCAATCTCTGCATTTGCGATTGGCTGGACTCCTTTCCCTTGCCTGGAGTCTTCGAAGGATATCCACCATCGCCTTCAACATCCAGCCAAACTCTAAGATCGTACATTCCCTGACGGAACATACCATTCTTGCCAAACAGTGAAATTGACGTCCCACCAATGATTGATGTCTCTCCGGCACCAGCGCAATCCAATATGGTCAACACCAGAATTGCAGTTCTTGGCAAATCGGAGAACAACATTGGCAGTGATACCCATTCGTTCCAGCTCCAGCGTTTTGTGAAGGCTTTGTAGGAGGACGTCACAGGCAAACAATAGGGTTTGCCCTTGTTGTAAACTTGCAAACGCACTTGAAAGGGCGGACATGTCTCCGAATAAAGCCCCGAAAAAGCTAATATTCTATTCTCGAGAAGTTTTTCATGGTCTGGTTTTTGTTTTTTACCTTCAAGGGTTCCACTATTTTTTGAAATTTGAGAAATAAGAAAAATGAAATCAAAATTATTAGAAACAAATGTTATCTTTTTGAACATACATTTTAATTTGAATGTATTGATTTAAGGAACAACTATAAACATAGCGAAAGTGATCATCCGGTTGATCCATGTTGAGATTAATAGGGGCACTTTTAGAAAAAATCGAATATCTACTTGATTTTGTTATCAACAAATACAAATTATGACGAAGTAAAGCAAAAAGTAATTAGTTTTTTTTTGACAGTGGACACAGCTGTTTGATGAAAAAGTGTTATACGATCTGTTTGTTTAGTTTTGTTTCTTATCTCATCATAGGTCTGTTTGGGAACGTGATTTTTTTTATACAAATTTGCGAACATTCTCACAATTCGCATAATAGGATAAAAACCCATTTATAGCTACCAGACAGACATTATAACACGGGGTCTCCACCTGAAATATTTCATAGATTACCATCTGTCACTTTTGATAGAAAGAAAGAGCGATAGTATGCCATAAAATGTTGGTTGGGCATTTTCATATCTTACTATTTCATTTGCGAGAACAGAACAACATCACACAAAACAAACAAAATTCAAACAAACCAACGACAAATTGCTTGCTCATACAATACTATCCATAGCTTTCTATGAGCCGAGCAATATGTGGCAAGAAATTTTTTATAGAATACTATAAGTAGCCTCCATGAGCAATTGTCATAGCATGCAATATAGTATTCTATGAAATATTTCTTGTGGAGTCACCATGTAATATATAACCCCGAGGCCACACGGATAATTTTTTGCCATGCAAGTATTTTCATGGATTTTTGATATTAGTACTGTTTGGTAATGTGAAATTTCTTGCGAATTTGCACAAATTTTCACAAAATTACACAATTTGTCACAAATTCCTGTTTGTTAACTCGAAAAAGTTGCAACGAGAGAGCACAAGGAGAGAGAAATTGATGATGTGAGGAGTTAAATTCTCACGTTTTGAACAAAAAAGTGGTTCAATGCGTTTGTTAACTTTCTTGTAAGTTTCTCCATTTTTGAGAAATTTGTTCTCACTTTGTTGTTTTGACAGATTTTATACACTTTGTTTAAAAAAGATACCAAACAGCCCTAATATGTATATGAATAATAAGGCCAGGAGCGCTCATGCAACTAAACAGTTTGGTTGCGATTTTGAGAACTATGGGATTATATGAGAGTCCGCGCACATAAACTCATATAATCCCGAGTGCTCAAAATCGAAACCAAACTGTTTAGTTGCGATTTTGAGCACTATGAGATATGAGAGTCCACCGGTTTATGTGCGCGGACTCTCATATAATCCCATAGTGGTCAAAATCACAACCAAACTGTTTAGTTGCATGTGCGCGCCTGGCCTAAGGGTTTTCATGCAGCGAGATAAGTTTCCGATTTGCAGAAAAACATAACTCTCCGCCAGACGTTTGCATGAACACCCCTTAGAAATACTTGTGAAATGTCACATTAATCACATCAGAAATGTCATTTCTAAATTTATCAGGTCTATCTTTGCGCTTTCAGCATCAAATTGATGAGATAAATTTATCAGGATCTGCGGAAAAATATTCCCATACAAATTTTGACAGTTCGTTTCTGCGGAGATAAAATTATCTTGTTTCTGAGGTTTATTCGGGCTTTCCGCCGTTACATGAATACCCTTACTATATGAGTGGCTAGGAGGCCACTACTGGCAGCTGGTTCATTCAATATTCTGTCTCCTTCCTCTATTACAAGAGGAAACTTTGTCCCAGGACTATTTTCGAAATATAATGGGTGGGAAATTGAATTGAGAATTTTTTCTCCTGTGCACTCAACATATTTCGAAGAGGTATCGTAAAATATAGTACGGTAGCAAATTAAAGCCCGAACCACACTACTGTCGTGTGGTGTGTTGGGGAGTAGTGTGCCGCTATCGCTCTAATGTATTTCATATGCGTAGAGCCATATTTGTATCGTGTGATGTGTTGTGTCGAAATCTATGAAATACATTGGAATGACAGCGACACACTACTCCACAACACACCACACGAGAGTAGTGTGGTTCGGGCTTAATAGGCAGTTTGGCGGTTGTGCTGACTCAAAACCAACAGCACTAGTTTTAGTATAACACTTTTTTTCGCATCGAAACGTCATCGTTCATGAAAGATGAAATGTTGTTAGCCCAGCTGGTAACCGATTTCGATAAAATTTGTTTTTATTTGTATTTCACCAACGTAAAATCAAATTAATTCACATAAAAATGACCCTAGAATTATGTAAACTCGCGGTCGATGGACTAAAACATCTAGGCTCAACAATTAACATTGAAATAAGTCGAAAGCTAATCGCAAGCACTGTTAAATTATCACTTTACGCTGATGCCAGTGAGTACTTGATGAAAAAGATAGCCAAAAAATTGATTATTTACTCATCTTTCCCTTCTCTCTTGAAGACGTACCACCAAACCCAGAAATATACGCCTCCAATGCCGATTACGCCAAACAAAGTGAATTTGCTGTTGCCACACTCCTCTTTTTAGCAACCAAATACGGATACGATGGGACCAAGCTGCGCAACTTTCTCGAACAACATTCCATTAATGCAGCCATCATCGATGATCTAGTCAAAGCTTTCGACACCAATCGCAACGAATTCCTTATGAGGCTACTCCGAACCGGCCATGCATTCCCCCACATCAGCGATGTTGAATGGAAGATTCTTTGCGATGTCAAGTCCGCAATGTCTGATTGCAGTTCCGGTGAACTAACATTCCATGTAAACCTAGGCAATTACCGAGAGAAGACAGGCGAACGTGAGACGATTGTTGAGTTTGTCTGCAACACTGAAGAACTGCAGTCACTAATCAATAAGCTCAAAGAAATAGAACGCCATTGTGCCAAGCTGTCGTCCGGAGAATCTCCACAAGCAAAATAGCTAAAACTATTAATACGCTTATTAATTCAGATACAGATGTTTATTTCAATTAGGAGAACATTATTTTATGAAATAAGAAAGCAATATGATGATTTCGAAACATATACATACATATATATTTATTTATATAGGATTTAGACAAAAATAAAATTTATTTATGTAACTAGTAATTAGCTTGTAGAAGAAGAAAACAGTATATTCCCCGGCTGATCTGCACGAAATGTTGACGAAACTATGTGTTTTTTTGATACATTTTTGATCAAGGCTTAATATACCAACCCGCTTTAATTTATCTCAAAATGCATAGTTGAGGTGCAGATCCACCGGACTGGTAACAAAAGACAAAGAAGAAAAATATGTTATTTAGACCTACACTTGCTCGTCGATCAGTGACTTTAATAAATCAAAGTTGGATGGTGCATTCGAGTAGATGGCTCCTGAGAATGCACTGTCTTTGTCCGAACTAATTATAATACAATTGTTTTGTGAGATTAGCTTCATGCCTATGCCACGAAAACGATCGTCGATTTTGTACAGGTTCTTGCCGTTCGACCATGAGTAGAAAGGCTTTCCACTGAATGGATTCATAAAATCCGCCCAATAGCCATGCAAACGCAGGCGGGATGTTATCTCTCTGGCAGCGAGAACAAACTGAAACGAGAAGACAAATAATGGAGATGTTATACAAGTTAATTGATTTTATCCACATTTAAGTAAGTATGAAACAAAATCTAGTTCTTATATTAACACGAGCACAACAAACTATCATATCAATATTCATCTTGTGAAGCAGGTTGGGCCAAAAGGACCACTTTGTTTGGCAGGAATTAATATTTAAGTCATCACTTATATTGGCATCAAAATAACCACTGACTTTGGTTTGTAGGTGCCTCAAAACTTAAAAATGATGAGTTTCGAAAGCTTTAACTGGCGCCTGATTTTCTTATTCGAATTCTGCATAATTAAAATACACTTAATTGCCAAAAGGAATCCCCAGATCATCAAAAACACATGGTTCAATGCAAATGGTTGGTCATATTCAGAAACTAGAAATGCATTGATGAAAAAAGCTATTCAATTTGAATGAAAACGATGGCGTCACAGACCCCGGAAAATTCTCACTGAAATTATGTTTTATAATTGCCAAAGCATTACGAGGAACAACCAAGTTAAGACTGGAGTTATTCTATTTCGTGGGAACATACCCGGCAAACAGACTCCTATTTGTATATGTGTGGAAGAGTGAAGTTCATATCAGCTGTGCTGTATGATGCCTAACTGAGAAAATATTGAAATGCTTTGTTTTAGGCCCAAGAAATTTTTAGTACAAAATCTTTGAACCAACAAATTCTAATAATCTTAAGACTTTTTCTCATTGAAAAATAAACCAAACTTTGTTAGAAAATGAATATCATAACTCACCTTACTGGCTCCTTGTTCGATATCTCCATCATACTTGAGAGTCATCAAACTAAGTTTTTCACTAGAAACCACTTCCGGTGCTGGAAACAACTCATGTAGATTTTTCTTAATCAATGAAGGACATTCATCAACGCTAAACTTCAGTTTAGAACTAACCTATTTATGAAAACAAAACAAAACAAACATAAATTGTTACATAATTCTCAGTATACCACATTCATGAGCAATTTTCCGACCAACGTAAATATTGACTAATAGCAACGACGCGATACCGTTAGACCATTCAATTCAACACACGCGTACGTATGTATAATTAAATCTAAGCACAGAGGATCTGCGTCGCAGATAAAAATAAACAATAACAAGATGTTTGTGGAAAAAAATTCTTTCTACCCACCTTGCCGTCAAAGTCAACTAGATTCTCAAGCGGAACTTCAATTGGTATTGTTGTAGACGCACTTTGCCACGCAGGTCCTACCGAATTGGGAAAGTAGAAACGATTACCGCGAGGCGAAAGAAGTTCCCAATTAGGCCCACATTCGCCACCTAGAAAGTCTCCATTTTCTATAAACGAAATGATGTAAACAAAATTGTATTTATTTGTATTGCATCATAAAATTGATTTGGCCAAGTTTTTGAAAACACTAACCTTCAACGCGGGCCTTGCTCTTCACAACTTTGAATGCACTTTCGTAATCTTTTGGATCACTTCGTCGGGAGTATAATGCTGTGCTGGATGTGGTGGACAAGATATTTTGTGATGAGGCCGTCAATAATTGCTTCTTATTTAATCTGTTTAAAGTTCTTAGAATCGTATTAGACATAATTTCATTGTTGAGAGCTAGCAATTTATTTAATTTGTACTCTTATATTAATCAATTGATTTTTTGTTATTACGAACTAAGATGGCTTTATTTTAATTTATTTTGTTTATTTTAAATTAAAGAAATTAATTAATTTTAAATTTAATTTTGAGGTTGAAAGTTATTTTCCTTGCTTCCAAAAAAATTTTCTAGTGTCTAGCTGGTGGATAACAGCTGTTTTTGTGACGTTTTTTGCAAAATGAACTTGTCAAATGTTTTGCTTTTCGGATTGGAATGGAATGGGACGTGGAACATTTGTAAGGAGTGCGTTCGTTGTGTAATTTAATTTGTGTTGGTTTTTTTTTTTAATCTTTTAAGGCTGTCCCAAACCAACGCGAAACATTCGCGCGAATATGCGACGACTGAATAATGTTCGAAGATTCGCATCGCACCAGTGTGGGTGCTCCCATTAATCTCCATGTAAATAAATTAAGACAGGCGGAAGTTTCGTTGTCGCGCCGAATGTTTCGCGTTGGTTTGGGAGAGCCTTTAAGGCTCTCCTAAACCGGCGTGAAACATTCGTGCGAATATGCAACGACTGAAGAATACTCAAAGATTCGCTCCCAACATCAGCTTAAGCCCTAGCTTAATTTTGACATCAGTGCGTTGAGGAGAATATAATGTCACAGAAAATAATAGCTGTTCTCTGAGAAAATATTAAATTTAACAATTTCATAAAATTTGTTTTCATCATTTCAAGTGAATTTAATCAAATAAAATGGATCCTTTTCTTTAACTGAATAAAATCGTGTTTTCTAAATATTCCTCCATTTAAATTTTTATTTTCACAAAGCAGAGTTCAGACAAAATGCAAGATTATAGTATTTAGCTCATAAATGAATGCGCCGAACAATTATTTCGTGGGCTAAATTTTGACAGTTTGTGATGTACAGTAAGAACTTTGATTTTTATTTTGCTGGAGCTGCGTACCATTCAGCTGAAATGCTTAGTTGGATTTTAGCTTGGCTAAATTTTGGAGAAAATTTAGCTTGATCAGCGTACTAGGCCCGAACATTTTAGGATAGCTTGGGATTTGTTTCTGAAAACAGCTGTTTCGTTCGTCAGCCAAATTAATCTGACATGACAGATCAAATACAATATCCGTACACATGCATCTCATGTTGTTTTCGAGTGGACGTTCGGGGCTACTCCTTTTTCACTCCTTTTACTCCAAATTTCCCATTTTCGATAGGATTGGACCAGTTCCGAAATCCAAACGAAAACGACTTTATACTACGTTTTCATTAGAGCAAATGAGGTAATTTCGTTGAAAATTTCCAAATTCGATTCCAAATTACCTCATTTCAGATACAAATTTACATTTCGAAATGAGGTAATTTCAACAAAATTTGCACGAAATTCGGTAGGAAATTACGTCAAGACTTTATGAACACACCCAAGTGGAATCCATTCAATGTGGAATTCATTGAAAACAACAAAAACAAGACAGATCAAAGTCAAAATGAAATGAGGTGTCAAACAAAATTAGCAAATTTGAGATGAATTTGCGAAATTACTTTTTCTGTAATTTGCAAAATTACCTCATTTCGGCTCTAATGAAAACGTAGTATTATATTTTATGACAATTAGCAGTTGTCATTGATCGCTCATGAGAATGAAATGTTAAAACCACAGATTAGCCACATGAAGATGAGAATCCTCAGCAGCCATTTTAATTTGCCTACAAGCTTGAACTGGCAGTTATCAGATAAAAAATGAGAATGTGTGTATAAAAATCTCACACATACACAGTAGGGATCTTCACACGCCTGACCCGTGTTCTGTAACTCTCGCATGGTTAAAAGCAGTCGAGAAACGATGAAAAATTGAACAAAACTCATACGATTTGTTCCATTTTTCATCGTTTCTCGACTGATTTTATCGATGTGAAAGTTACAGAACACGGGTCCTGGGTTAAATTGTTGTTGCAATTCACATCCATTCATCGCCGAGGGAAAAAATTACAAATACAACAGCGTAAACAAATGGGTTTTGGAGGGTGAAACGTACCAAACATTCTCATCTTCATATGGCTAATCTGTGGTTAAAACTCCCGACCTTCACAGGTCGATTAATCATGTCCAAAGCACTGACTATCAACTGTCTGTTTTTTGTTTTAATTCTTTTCCATTCCGACAAGTTCATTTGTGGACTATGAAGTTGTACATCTCTCATCTCTAGAATGAATTTTTGTATTACTTTAAAACAGCTGACGGCTCATTTGTTTTGACTTTTCATCCAAGCAAAACAAATTTTTTTCTTTTTTGTGGAAACAAAATAAAATAAAAGTCCATTGTGTTGAGTAATCCTATATTCTCTACCTACTTTTCAAATTAAGCTTAGCTTTCATAAATCATCTTTATTCACTGAATACTTAAAAAAAAAAGATGTCATTAAATGATAACAAAGAAGTTTTTCTGTTCCAACCACTCAAGTCCTTCGTCAGCCCAACCTTCTGGCATAAACTATCTGAGATAAAAATCGATTTTGATCGACTATCGGATGCTGCAAAGCCGGTCTATGGATTTTATACCAATTTCAATTCAAAATCATGCCTCCTCGAGGTTGACTATAGTTCTTTTAACACGTAAGCATTCTTATTTTGCATCGAGACCAATGGTGACCTTGCTATGTATGTTTGTTTTTAGATCATTCAATCCTCCAAAGAACTACTACACAGCAATTGGGACACTCTACAACAAAAATACCATTGAAGATTTTAAGGATTGCGATAAAAATGGCCTTCTACAAGCTGAGGGTGATAAATTCCTCGATGACATAGCTACAGGAACAATACTAGACGATCCCAGACTATTAGCACGATTCATTATTTTATCCTTTGCTGTGAGTACAGTCCCGGTTCCTTTAAGTTATTTTTAGCTTAGGATTTTTTTTTATTTATATAGGACTTAAAAACGCACAACTACTACTATTGGTTTGCGTTCCCCTGTCCATTGAAGCCAAATTTGGAAGTCAGTCGAGACACCGAACCCTCTCGCCTTGCGGACCTTCCGCAACTTTTTCATATGATTCAAATGATTGAATCCTTACCTGATCAAAAGCGAAGTTTTTTCATAATCAACAGAACAATCAAGGACCATTGCATTGAATTGAAAGACCTTATAGACCCAAATAACCTCAAAGAAAATTTAAAGGATCAGAACATCGACGATTTGTATTTCTGCTTTGCAGATCCCAGTGAATATGATGCTCCTTCATGGGTAATGAGAACATATGCAGCATTTTTGTACTTAACATGGTAAGAATCTCTGCATTAATTTAATTTATGTTATTTTAACAAGAATGTAGTCCATCACTTTCAGGAAAGGATATCAAGTTTTTGGGAGTGAGATACAGCTCTGAAAGAAAATATGGAAGTAGCGTTGTTTGGACAGTTCACATACCAAAGATCGATGAATATATCGATGGTTTGAAGTTCGTTGGTTGGGAACCAAACAAAAACAATAAAATGGGACCTCGAATGGTTTCCATGAAGGACAGTATGGATCCAGCAAAGTAATTCTCAATAACATCCCCGAAAGAATCTATATTCTTCTTTCAAAACTGCATCTTTCAGATTGGCTGAAAATTCCATAAATTTAAACTTGAAATTAATGAAATGGAGACTTGTACCTGAATTGAATTTCGAGACGATGGCTGAAACTAAATGCCTGCTTTTTGGTGCTGGAACACTGGGGTGTGCTGTTGCAAGAAATCTTTTAGTAGGTTTCAGCAAATTGATTGCATGAAAAAGTACTTATTTTCATTTCGTGCAGAGTTGGGGATTCAAGTATATAACTTTGATTGACAACGGAAAAATAAGTTTTTCGAATCCAGTACGACAGAATCTCTATATTCATCAAGACGCAGTGCAAGGCAATAATATGAAAGCTATAATAGCAGCGAAAAGGCTGAAAGAAATCAATCCAAATTCAGTAAGTTAAAATTTGCTTTACTGTTTTACTTGCGATATTTTTATTTAGGGAAAGGGTTTTTCTTGGAAATTGGTAAATTTGTTCTGAAATTCGAGAAATTCGTTGTGGAATTTGTTTTCGTCAGCCAAAATGTTTCCTATATGACACACAAATTACTCTCAAAATAAGTTAGTCATGGCTGCCCGACTCTTCGCCAGTGTAGTCGTCACGTTTGAGATAACCTGTCACCCTATCAAATTAATTAAAATTAAACAATGGCAGTTAGTCCGTTAAATATTTAATTATATTTTAATTTATTTTTTTAAGATTACCCAAGGTCATGTTATGCAAATTCCAATGCCAGGCCATACAATTGGTGATTCCATGAAACAAGGTGCCATCGAAGATTTGGAGAATATTATTTCTTTGGTTAAAGAGCATGATGTTATGTTTTTACTGACTGATTCCAGGGAAAGCCGATGGTTACCTACAATGCTTGGAGCTGCTAACAAAAAGGTGATGTCTTTGGTTTTTTTTTTGTTGTTGCTTTAAAGTAAAAATAAATTAAATACAAAATACTTGGTTTTAGATTGTATTAAATGCTGCACTTGGATTCGATAGTTATCTTGTAATGAGGCATGGTAATATGAAAGAGGTGAAAGAAAATTCGAAATATGTAGATTTTGGAGATCTCAGATGCATTCCCGGATCGGAACTTGGATGTTATTTTTGTAATGATATAACTGCACCGGGAAACGTGAGTATTACTATATTTTTTTCTTTATTTTTGTGTATAAATTAATGAATAGTGGTGTTTTGATGGACCTTATATTAATTCCTTATATAAGTTCCTCATCCAATTTTAAAGAGAACTATTATACTGATATCCTGAAGTATTCTTAATAAATTAAAAAAAAAAAAAAAAAAAATGTGAACAAAGTACGGTAACAATTTTTCATTTATGTTTGCATTGATTTTGCTGGAATTTATATTTTAGAATAAACCCATATCAAATAAAATTAGTTTTTTTTTGTGATCAAATTGGAATAAAATTGTTGCGCACAACCCCTAATATATAATTTAACAAATATGTACATCTAAAAATATAAAAAAAAATAAATTTTATTCCTTTGTAATCAGGAAAAAGAAAAAAATCGAAACTAACTAAAAAACAAAATTGCTAACATTCCATTACCTTAAGAAAAAAATAATTTGGTCAAATCTCAATGAATACGCGTTAACATTGCTGACTGCGTTTTATTTAGTTTGAGCGACTGGTTTGATAATTAATGTTCAATAACGAATTTTTTATACCGGAAAATAATGCCGCAATTTCATAAAGAAACAATAAGAATATAAAGAGCTCGGAAAAACATAAAACAAAAACTTCACCCACAAAAAAGAACCCTGGGAAAAAATTGTCATCAGTGAAATAGAAAGAAGCAGAGCAAGTCTGCAACGTAACGCGACAAATAAAATGAAGTAAACTTGGTATTTCATGGGGCTGAAATGAATTTTAAGTATTTAGTTGTGATTCTTTGTCTTTAACTATTTGTATACCTTGAAATGATTGAAAATAATTAAAAAACATCTAGATTAAATTAAAAAAAATTAATATTTATTGAATATAAAAGCAAAACAATTCAACACTTTACGCAATTTCATAACCATACGCTGAATAGCTCTCAAATCCTCTACATGACACATCACCCATTTGAACATGATCCACTCGTGTAACATGCATTCTAAGTCCATTTATACAGGTAATCTTAAATCCAACTAAATTTTGCAACGCATTTACAGTTCTATAAGCAAATGAGCTGTAGGGCCTGCCATCAACGGCAAACATGAATTCGTGCTCCGTAAATGCTATCGCCAAATTAAATTGTTGATTAAAAGTAAATGGAAAACCTCCGTGTCTTTCTTCAGTGCCAAATCTATAAAATACAAATTATTTATGTATATGAATTTTAATTCATATGATGTTTTGATTCATGAACTTACTCAAAATTCTTGTTCATAGTATTTCGAACCACAACCTTTTGATCAAAGCGCACACTGAAATGCAACTCTTCCCGCTTTGTATCGCTTTCCATGAACTTAATGATGAATTGTCCCTTTCTATTGTCAAAGCACCTACCCGTAATGACAGTCACGTGTCCGGGACTAAATAAAATGGGAATATCATTGCTAAAAGACTTTCCAAAATCCGAAGCATGTATCGCTGGCCAAGGAATCGGGAATGCGGATCGGTGGTCAATTTGTTTGATTGTTTGAATATGATCGCGGATCTCAAGTGTTCGAATCGATTCCAATGGAATGCGATGTTGGAATGTGCAGAAAGGCCTACTATTGATTGAAATGTAAAATTTCTCTTCAGTTGCAAATATATAAAGCATGAAGAAATCGCCAGAGACTATTGGATTTCGGGCGGTGTGCTCGTCCAAATGAATGTTGGTCTCCTCTTCGCCCCATGTGCCATTTTGGCGGGAATTCCGTACAATGTTATCTTCGCGAAAATAGCAAGATAAACGCAGCCCAATATCACACTCTGGATTTATTGAAGTCTTTGAAGTGCATAAGTTTATGTGAAATCTGTAAAATGATTTTAATTTGACAGTTAATATTTAATAAATAAAATAAAATGCTGCAAAACGACTGTATTCCACGAATTTGGCTTTGTGGTTCAAGTTAGAATGTTATATTATAGAACATGCATACAATAAATAAGAAAAAAAGGGTAAAGAAGCATGAAACTCGTTCTTAAAGTTGCTACAACATTCGCTAAAAAAGTTTCAAAATCAAAAGAAAATCGGAAATTATATTGAATAATTAAAATATCAGTTAAAATAATGAGAACTAGTATTTTTAAAGCAAAAACACAGAAAACCTTTAAAAATGTTATCTATATTAATTATTTATGTTTACCTAACGATTATTAAAAACACATTTCTATAATTGAAGGCTCTTAAAAAAAAAAAATAGATATAAATCGCGATTGATTAAGCTATCCGAAAATTCTTACCTTGACGTAGAAAAATCTTTTATATTTTTAATAACAATAAAATGAAGTTTTTCTTAACGCAATTGTATTTTTTGTATTATTGTATGATACTTTATTTATACTTTATCACTCGCTATCTACATTCAAGTATCTGAACTGCCACAAATAATTTTTACAAATCTATAATGGGTATATTATAATGGGTATAAATACAAAATCGGGCTTTTCGACTTGCGTTGAAGAATTATTTCAGACAAAATCACCTGGTTCCTCACCTTGATGCTCCATCAATAGTCTTTGCCACAATAACAAGCGAATGTCCAAATTCCAGATGATGAGCTAGGTTTCCAGTGAATTCAGTTAACATTGTATATTATTAAATAATAATTTCCAAAAAAAAACAAAACAATGTAAAGTTAAAAATGTTCTCTAATGTACGTTGCATAAAAAAACACATACAAGTTTGTACTAACTTCTACGAGTATTTTCCATCAAATACCTGACAAATGTAGGTACTTAGTATTTCTTGTGAATGGCGGTAATAATGTTATCGTTTTTCAACAAATACAAATCACTTTTGTTTATCTTATCTCATGGGAGTCAAGTATGTATGTGAGATCCATACCTTGTTAAGGTAATTTATCATAAGTGAACTTCTCAATAAGTTTAAACTCTAAATCGCAGAGGGAGCATGTTATATGGCGTAATCTTCATGAACAGTCACTTAATAAAGTTTTCATAAGTATTTTTATTTTGCTTAAAAGCTTAGATAATTCAATATTATTAGTTCACTAGCCTACGTACTTGGTAGAAGTAAATGTTGTTATTGATAGAAGTTTTAGTGGAAGCTTTTTTGAAAAGCTTGTCTGCAACTAAAAAGATCAAGCTACCTACAGTTAAACAAATTGTAAGAGTCTAAATATTAAGTTTATTTTTTATTGAAAACGTTAAGCTTTCGGAACAAAATAAAAGCCACAACGTAGTCGCTTGTACTAGTTCCTTCTATGGCTAGAGCAATATAATATTTGAAAACAAAATTATTCTTAACTGAAAATGTTAACAAAAAAATTAATTAAATTTATGTAATTTGTTAAAATATTTATATACATATTCCATAAATTCGAATCAGAGCGGAGGTATTTGAAAAAAATTGTTTATTCAATTAACTTTTCTTTTAAATTGAATTTCATGGAAAATGTTCTATAAAATCATTTACGTTCTCAAGTACAGCAAATCGTTGCAGCAAACTGATCGTGAGATGATTTGGAAAACTTTCGAAATGGCAGACTTCTTTAAAAAACTTTTTTTTAAGAATTTTTTTTTTTGGCTGCAAAAATTAAACAAAACAATATTCTTAAAAAAACATATGGACCTATCTTATATTCTAAACGGACGCGACTAGAGACATGCCAATTTATAACAGTTATAACAGTTTTTCGCCATTAAAAGTGGGCGTGCGTTAACGAGCTTCGCGCGACTTGAAAAAAAAACTCTGGCTGCCTGAAGTATGCCCACCGGCGGAGGGCCCTGGCCCTGTGGGGCCGCAAAAACAGTACTTTTCTAAACCAAAACTGTTATAATTGGCATGTCTAGAGTCACTTCCATTCTAAACACCTCTGTTCAAAGTATATATTGCCAAAACCATTTTTGAAAAAATTGTGTGAGTGTCGGAACTCACGATTAATATGTGAAAACACCAACGTTTGTCCAAGCGCAGTTTTGACGATCCATTTTTGAATCCGTATGCAAAGTCGTAAATATGTTGTTGACTACAGTGCACGGATCCAAAACGGAATAGTTTGCTTGAAGGGGATCTTAAGATTTTTGTCACTAAACGTACTCAATATGCAGATTTTCGTAACGTAACGTGCTACATCCTAAAGTGTGACCTCGTAACGTCGCATAGAGGAAAGTCCACGTTTTTATTTCACTCTGCAGTTATTTGATCGTGTAAATTTTGAAAAAAGCTAAAGTTTATAATTGAAGCACCGACATGGAGCAGCGGCGATGCAGAATGCAGCCATATAATAATTGAAGTAGCGGGAAAATAATGTTTGGTATCTCAATATTTACGGTATTTTGATATGAAAAAACTTGATCTCTTTCTCATAATACACGCTCAAGTGAGTGATTCTAATTTCCACACTAATTTGAGTCGCCAAAAACAGTTAGAATACATAACTGAAGTCGCCCATACGCTGTTGTCTATAGGTGAGTGAATATTTGACTTTAAATCACTCTAAGGGCATACAGCCAGGTTCTAATACATTTCACTTTCGCTCAAAATGAAATTTAAGTCAATCTTATTTCAATTGATATCAATTTCATATCGAGTTAAAGTGAAATGTAGAACCTGGCTGATAAATGGGCTCTTAATTGTGAGGTTTTCCGCTAAACCAAACGTCTTAGCGATGTGAAAGTTGCATAGTTGGTGAACCTCGAATTATTAATTTTCTGTCGAGGTTCCCTGGTTATCAGCTAACTCATATAGAAAATATTCTAAGAAGAAAATATAACATTTTCTAAAAACAAATTACTGTACTACATTTTGTTCGCTTACAATATATAATGTATTTATAGACACAAATTTATATAATTTTCAAATCGTTTATTGGCAAATTAAATTAATTATATAAATAAATGATAAGTAAAATTAATTTTATAATTTTGTGATTTCTTTCTTTTTAGTCCTTAAAAGATCGAACACTTGATCAGCAATGTACAGTTACTCGCCCTGGTGTATCTAATATAGCTGCTAGCTATGCAGTAGAGTTACTTGTTTCAATTCTTCAACATTCCGATAAGGACTCTGCGCCAGCTTATTTCAGCGCATGTGGAAAATCAACGGAGAAAATACCAGAAGGACTTTTAGGCATCATTCCCCATTCTATACGTGGAAATCTATTCAATTATGAAAATATTCTGCCTGCTACAAAAAAGTTTCCGCAGTGCATTGCGTGTTCAGAGGTACGAATCTTAATTATTATTATAACCTAGTAACTAAATTAAATTTCCACACAAAGAAATGATGATTGGCGCAAAGTTCAACAAGGAAGGCTTGGTTTTTGTAATTTAAGCTTCACTTTATATTATTGGGGATAGGATTGTATTTATACTTGAATATTTTAACTACATATTTTGAGAATTGCTTGACATATTTCGATTGAATTTTAATTTCTCCTATAATTTACACATTTTTTATATTAATTTCAGAAAATTGTAGGTGAATTCCAAGCAAATGGCATTGAGTTCCTCTTGAAAGCTTTTGAAACCACGAAGTATCTCGAAGACTTAACTGGAATCTCCGAACTTATGAACATAGATGCCAATGTAAAACGATTTTTTAAAGTCAACTAGTTGTATTCTCTAAATTCACAATTCCCTTCATTTCAGATTATTGAGTGTGACGACTCCGATTTTGAATTGTCCGATGAATAAAAGACCGAGAAGTGAGCACCTTGCATTTAATAAATCACACAAATCTATTATGAATATTCAATTGCTTGTATTATTAAGAATAAAGTTCAGCTAAAGTTATATGTGCCTACCTATATGTATATGTATAATGCATACAAAGCCTTTATTTTAATCCTGCTCAAATAAACATGCATACATAAATGAGAATTTGTGATCATTTTAATGTTCTATATTTTTTTTTATATTCAATCCTGACCTAAATATAGACAAAAAAAATTGTATCTGATGCTCTCTTCCTCAAAATGCCATATTATGCAACCAACCGAAATGACTTTGTGCCACTTTCATTCAATGGATTCGGCTCTTCGTTCGTTACGATTACCCGTCTTGCCTACCAAACATGTTATCCATCTTCATACATTAATCTATTTGTGAAGTAGAAGAATAAAATTGACGACGAAAAATTGAACCTCAGCAATGTACCGTTCTAGAGAATCCATGTGAATAGTTCGCTTTTTTTATCAGGACCAAAAATACCCTGCGGGTTTAAACGGAGAAGCGCATAAAAGTGCTCCCACTTTTTCCAGTCCCTTGACAATGCCATACCCTTACGGTGTTTTTGGGGTGGTATTGTATAAGGAAAAGCAGCATATGACTGTAACTGTGAGGGTGGAGCGAGTCCCATTAAGGACATGATTGAAAATGCATCAAGTACAGCTCGTCGCCCACGAGAGTCAACAAAGGATGCAGGCGGGCGGAAATGACGGTATATTTTCGTTGGATGAATTTCCTCCCTCTCTTTCTCTTTCTCTTCCTCACCGAAACTGCTTTGGCCGAGACGCAGCGACGAAGCACATTTTAGACGACATTAATGTATTCACAGGAAGCAATGTTCTGGTTCTGGGGAGGGTTGGGTGTCGCGTATATTCGCATAGCGCACAGACGCTTGTCGGCGCTATGACGAAGATTGGAGCAATTCGATTTCATGTTATGGCAAACATTGTCTGGAATGATGATTTAACGTCAATATGGTTTGAGAGCTGAAATGCGCGCCGCAGTGTTGCAAGAAGTTCGGTTGCATTTAATTTTTCTCTTTTGGATATGAACACGTAGAGACATTTATAGAGTTTGAAATTGGAAACTGCAAGCAGCTGCGGGCTGTTTTGTTATAATGATATGCTTTGATGTTTGGAAAAGCGGTTTGATTATGTGAGTTTTGAACTCAAATTAGTGTATACCTACTGAAAAACGGAATTAATAAACTTGTTGTCGTTTGACAAATTAAGATCCAATCAGCTTTGGGAGCATATTAAGAAATAATGAAACGATAATCAAAAATTAGAAACTAATGTCAGCAAGTGTGTTTTGTTAAATTTACTATTAAGCAACCTTAATATTGAATTCATTTAAAATTTTTGTAGTTACATATGTACATATATTTGTATTTTAGTCAGTCCAGTCTCATCAGCAATTCCGGGGTGTTCAAAAGTATGCCTTTGATATTTTTATATTTGGAATATTCTCCTTTCATCGTTAAGCGTTATCATAGTTTTTAGTATAATAAAAGGAATCATTCGCCGAATCGAAAATTAAAAAAATTAATTTTTTAGTCCCAAAAATAAATAATAGGTACAAAATTTGTTGGCCAAAAAGAAAAATCTTTTTTTCACAAAATAGGTGGGATATCTTTAAGTAAAATATGGTTATTAATGGCACCTCTCAAAGTTTCATTTTTTGATTTTCCTAATTCACCAAAACGCTTCAACTGATTAATTTTTTTTTTAATCAATATTTCTAAAACAACACCGTAGATTTTTACTAAATCGGTTTTCATAATTATCTAGAAGTTTGAAACTAAAAATATTCTTACAACTGGAAAAAGGTGCAATTCTCTTAAAAATATTAAAAAGTCATTACGGAAAATCTTATTTTGCTCAAAAGCGGTTCCCTACAATTTTGACACATAATGTCTGTATGTGAAAATTAGAACGATCTACCCTTTTTAACAACATTTAATTTTATCTACCTAAATTATATTGAAATTCATGAGTTTTTCAAAAAACAAATGTGAATGTAAGTATTGAAAATATTAAAAAATGCTTCCCAGTGCCATAACAAACTCTGTAGGGAAAAATGTTTCACTAACCTAACAAAACCGAAAAACGGTTTTTTTTTCACTTAAAGACTATAGAATATATCGAAAATCTGACCCAATACAACAATTCTGAATTTGAATTGGAATCCAGAACAATTTAGACAAGTTTCTGCTGTTGAAATCTTGTAAATTTGTTTTACTCTTTTTAATATTCTGCAAAAAACATGCAGAGATTTAAGTGAAAAGTAAAAATAAACCACAGTCAAAAAGACTGCAAACAAAAACAAAGAAGTACAAAAGACTTTCAACTGTTTTAGAGACTGCAAACAATACAAATAATAGGTACTTCAGTACATTTACAATTTCCTCTTTTAAGTACACAGTTCGAAAATTGAAAACAATTACTACAGACTACAGGTTATATAGTCAAGGTTAGTGGTAAAATAAAAGACTTACAAAATAGACTTTTTGTTCATTTGAATGCAGTATGCAAAAGATTTCTGCTTTTGTAACTCTATCGTGTGTATACAAAGCGTCAAAGTTTTTTTTTGAATTTTCAACATTTTGGTTTAGTGCAGATTATAGTACAAGATTTTTTTCAATAAACTTATATGTACACAAGTGTCATAATGCCGTTAAAAGTTCCATTTCATTCACTCTCCTTTAGTCAGGTACATACGTTTTTTTACGAAGTAGAAAACTATAAATCAGCAAATTATTTCTTTCCACACGAAACTTCAGAAGATAAATCGTTTGATATTTAAAATGCATGGGCCTGTTTTCCGCTTTTCCTGACAACAATTAATGGTATAGTCAGAGTGAAATAACTTTTAACAAAATATCCCTCTTGTAAAATTTTAAAAATATGTATATCACTTTCTGCAAAACACATTGGCATAAAATGCTCAAATATTTCCTAAGGAATTTTCCTTCCTAAATACTGGTGAATTTTAAAATAATGCCTTCATGCGCATTTCTCCTTTAAGGGAAAGAAAGTGGAGATACATAAAATTTCTTCGGGATATTTCTCATTCCCGTTTCAGAGGGGTAGAACTCCGGAGAAGTACAAAGTAGGGGTTGCTAGTTTATTGTGGAAGATTTCTACCAGATGGCAGCATATTCATTTCCTTAAATAACCGGTGTATTTTTTCTTTTAGCCCAGTTTCTGTTGAAGCATTGCACCAACAGGATATCATCAGATTGACTTCTCTATTTAAATCCACGCTGTTGCTTGATATGTGTATCTGCTTCTCTCTACATCAAGAGCCACATAAGTATAGGTACCTAGCAATACCAACTTTGCCTGATGTACTCGGTTCGTTCATGAAGAAGGCTTTAGCCTTTCGTCCTACGTTTATTGTTTTTCTCACGCGCCCACGCTTCAAACAAAAATTTTTGTTGGGTTGAATATTGGAGCCCAGCAGCCCCTTTACCTATACTATTATTTGTTTGTTTCATTCGTCAAAACACACATACACCGTTATGTTATAATGCATACAGTTATATATAGACGTCTTACATTTCGTCGTGTCGTGAAATAGGTTTTTCCTCTTCAAACTCTCATCGCACTAAATTTTTTTTTGTTTTCTACGAAATTGTCGCAGGAAAAAAAAAACAAAACACAAAAAAGGACCAAAAGGAAAATACAGTAAATAAAATAAAAAAAGGACTCGCTCACATTGTCACACGTCTTTCTGAGCCTTTTCGTTGTTTTTAGTTTCAGTTTTTTTTTTTTGTTTTGTTTTGTTGTCTCTATAGTTGGAGATTAATTAGACAAAAGGACAGATATTGTCGTGCGATATAAATATTTGAATGTTGACCCCCAAGGGCTGCCGTTGTATTTAGCTCGATAAGGGGAACTTTGTTGTACTTGGTTGGGTTTATTGTGAAATACTGCAGAATTGCATGTCTATTCAAAAGAGTGCATTTTTTTGTTGAGATTTATGTGACATTTATAGACTAACAATAATTTATTACGAATGTTCGAAACCATTGTTTTAATTTATTTCACTTTTTAATATGATCAATTTAAATTGCATGACTAGGTCAAACGTAGGTATGTACTATGTATGAACATTATGCATGTATGTATGTAATGTAGGTATTCGTTTTTTACAATTTTGTTTGGGGGACGGAAAATTCAACCTGTTCAGATGTGAACAAGACAATATTTGAGAATAACGGCCAATTTATTGAAAAGTTAATATGGATTCAAATTTTATTTTATAATTTAAAAGCAGATATTATTATTAAAAAAAATTAAAAAAATTGAAAATAAAACATAATATTTCTATTTTTGAAATTGAAGTAGAAGTACGGATTTAAAATGTCGTCAACTTTAAATAAGCAAACAAAAAATTCTTCATAAAATTTAAATTAGTGATTAGGAAAATAAAATTTACTGATTTTAAAAATTTAATTTATTCAACCGCATTTAGCATTTTTAACTGAAGCTATCTCCCTCCTTAAACTAATTGTTTATTTAGTTTAAAACCTGTTTTAGCTAAAACGACAGAAAACGTTTTTTTAGACAGATTTTTATCTCTAATAGAGGTTTAATTAGGTGTTTCTATTCATTCACTCCCCATTAGCTTTGAATCTTTGAAGACGACAAAATTCAAACAACATTTTTATTGAAACATAGTCTATGGGTTTCGGGATGTTTTTGATCTACTGAATACAAATTCAACCTCGAAAGTATTCTATGAAAAAAAAGCTATTTTGAATAAATAATTCAACAAGTGCAAAGAAATAATGCTAAGTTTTGCAATTTCCGCGCGTAGATTGTGGCGGCCTGTGGCGGCCATGTTATTTTTGTGACATCTGTCAAATCTTTTGTTTATTATTCAGTAACTGATGCCAAATCACCATTGCAAGTTACACGATTGGATAGCCTACGTCAAAATGATAAAATTTTAATATCAAAATCTTTTGGGGCAACGATACGTGCGTTGACCCCATTTTACGGCTTACATGGTTGTCCTTCCAAGTCGATTATCCAAAGCTTGATGGCCAAATTTGAGTTGACCGATTCAGTGGACAATCAGTCAACGCCCTTACGTCAACGAACATAAGATCAACTAAAAACATCGTCGCTGCATGTGAGAGTAAATAAGTATATAGATAATCCCTTAAACCTCATTTAAGGCTTTGATGATGGGTAATCAGGCAGAATAACTAAAAACATCAATTGGGATTTAAAAACAAATTATAGGTGCCATTAAAAGTGAGCTATTTATCTAATGAGGATTCACTGAATAGAAAACTTATCATTTCCTTAAGAGCGATTTTTAATTATCAAATCGACAAAGTCCAGTTTTTAATTGAGTGCGAATAAATGGACCCTAAATCCTAAAAATTAGTTTTAATGCAGAAAACTATTTTTATTTGATTATAATCTAGAATTTATATAATTTCGGATGAGGCAGTAGAAATTTAGATATTCGTAGTGATTATCTGTTTAAGAATAATGGCATTCATTTAAAACAATTTCCTGAAATTTGTATCTTTAGTCATGATTTGAATTTGTTGAATTTAAGTTTTCTGTATAGCGATAACTAACTTTGATAAAAAAATTTATTTAAAAGCAAACAAATAAAATTAAACTTTATACACATTAAATAATATTAAATTTCCAACCGCATAGTTCTTTAGATATTTTTCAAAAAGAAAACCGTCTTTCACTCTTCTGCACACGTTGATATAATGTATATTATGTGATGTATGTTTTGGTTAGAACAGAGAATTTTATGTGCCGCCAGCCTTAAAAAGGCTTAATACAAACAGATAGAACAAAGATAAAGAAGACTGCATGCTTGAAATGTCCTTGCTTGGGCTTTTTTTCCTTTTCTTGTTTTTAATATTGTGCTTCTTTTGTTTATTTGCTTGTTTTATTAGAAAAAAAATCCTAACAATGATAAAATGCACACTCACACAAGACACAATGTCTCATCATTCGAATAAACAAATGCGTAACGTTATGTAAATTCTTTTTCCAAACAACAGCAAAATAATAAAAATGGTAAAACAAAGAATATTTCTTCTTTAATGAAGTGCAATGCAGAAATAAGAATATACACAAATATTCCACATACGCCCCAGTGAACGAGTGAACTTTTGAATACCGAATTTGACATAAAACACATTTTCTTTCGAATAAAGAAATTTTTGGTTTGTTTTGTTTTTATTTGTTGCACATTTTTATGATGAATGAGTATTCTGTATATGTTGTATTCAGTTCGTTCGCTTAATTTAAAATCAAGACAGCCCAGTAAAATATATTGACTATGTCAAGTGATATACTTTCTTCTGTGGTCCATTAATCAGAACAAAAAAGCATTTTTCAATAAAAAGCTAAAGATGGTATTGTGCACATTGTCCTTGGAGGGAGCTTTAATATCTAAATATTTTATTATTCCTTACACGGACTGGGTTGTCATCATCATCATCAGTTTTAAGGAGTCATTGAAAGTATATCTTTTGTTCATGTATACGTCTCTTAAAAATGGATGGAAATGATTGCACATTTCGCTAAGTTTTATGGACTCTTTGTGCAACATTTTTGGGTGTGTATTTACTATGGTGCCAAACAGTTCTATTAAGTTAATCTAGAATTGAAGAAGATTTATTCCTTCTTTTGTCTTTACTTGCGATAATATGTAGGTACTATATGGCAAGTTATGCATTCGTACAAAAAATCGAACTCGAGATTTTGATCAAACTCGACATTACGATGATAGGGGATTCCCCCCACCCGTTTTTTTTCTCTTTTTTTTTAGGACCAAAACTAACAGTAGCTGTCATACAAAATTTCTTCGCCAAAAAGGAAAAACATATTTTTCTCAAATTCAGCGCTACGAATTTTTTTTTTTAAGAACTTAATAAATTTAAATAGTTATAAGTTGCCGTTTAATAAAAAAATTTTAATTTAATATTTTAATTTTCGCTTTTCTCGAAAACTGTTCAACAGATTTTGATGAATTTTTATGAAGAAGAACAAATACATTTGAAATAAAATCGTGTATCAAAATTCTCAAAAAAATATTTTTTGGATTTTTAAAAAAAGTTTTGTGTTTTTTTTTTTTTAAACTTAATATTTTGAAAACAACTTAGTTTTTACTAAACTTGGTGAAAAGAAGTTTTTTAACTTTATATAAATAGAAGATTTTTGACAGAAATTATTCTAATACTGAAAAATAACGGTACCTCCCATACAAATGTTTTAAAATCATTAAGACAGCTATTTTTTTCTTGAAAACGACTCCTACGATTTTGACAAAATTTTGTTTGTGTATTAAAACTAAAATTAGTACGGTCTACCGTTTAAAATTTTTAAATTTTATATTTAACGTTTATTAACAGAGTGCCACTCATAGAACGGTTTCTTTGATTTTCGACTATCTCAATATCTGATTAATTGAATACAACTTGTAGGGAGGAGATGTTTAGAGGAGCGAGGTCGAGAGATCTGTCCTTGGTGATGAGCTAAGACCGGTATCTTCAAAGAGTAACCTTACTGACCACTCAAGCAGAGGCTGAGGAACTCTACCGTACTGCAGAATGGTTCAGAGATCAATGTTTGAAAGGAAGATACAGGCCCTGGGTTAACGTACAACGTGTTTAACAATTTAATATTCTTAAAGTTCGATTTTTCATAAGAAACAGAGGCGGAGGTACTCCACCGTACTGTTCGTTTAGTGATCGACTGTCAGAATGCAATTTATTCATATTCTGCTTCGTTATTTATACCAATCTGTTCCGAACTTTTCATTTACATTGTTTGTGTTATGATTTAGGAGCTTTTATATTTTATGGCATTGCCAGTTATACATTATTGTGAATAAAAATTATTTTAAGCGATAACAGTGTTGCCAGAAGGGCGTTATAACACATCTTTAGTTACATGAATTTATGAATGAATTAATAAAAAATAGTGATTATAATGCATAGTTGCTACAAACTTGATTTTTCATACAGAAGCTTATAACAAATATAAATAAAAGTACATATCAAAATTTTCTAAAAAAATGATTTTTGGATTTTTAAAAAAGAATGAAAAATAATTTTTTAAAAATTCGATATTTCGAAAACGGGTAGCAGATTTTTTTATAAAGTTCAATTTTTAAGTCAACATTAATAAATACTTAAAATTGGAGTACCAATTTTTTTTTTCTCAAAAATATTAACGAAA
Source organism: Leucozona laternaria (assembly GCA_932273885.2). Lineage (NCBI taxonomy): Eukaryota > Metazoa > Arthropoda > Insecta > Diptera > Syrphidae > Leucozona > Leucozona laternaria. The sequence goes on along the minus strand of OW026368.1, from coordinate 27,616,320 downwards.
TTTTATATATAAAAAAAATTAATTATATTTAAAACCGCTCCTTCGATTTTTAAAATTTTTTTCTCATAAATTAAGATGTTTGTAAGAAATCAGATGGTGTACATCGCGTTGGGTTAAAGCAGATTCAAAGTATTTTAATCAATTTCTTTCTAATTTTGTTGATTTAAAACAATTTTCCAGTTTTAAATAATATAATTTCCTTGCATGCATATGTGCAACACTGGTCTACATTGTTGTTTTGTATATTCACATAGTACCACCTGCAACGAAACTAAGTTTTGGCAAATGGATAAAATAAATATATAATATTTTAGGGTATATTAAACGAGATGTTTATTTATTAGTTGTAACGAAGTGCATAGTTTTGTCATGCCACGAGCATGTGTATAGAACCCCACCCTGTTCTGGTACTGGTAAAAGAGTCAAGTTATGGATTCTTAAAAAATTGTTCTAGAGATTTTGATCAAACTTTACATTATTACGATGATAGGGAAGATAAAAAAGTGGTTCTCACAATCCTGTCCATCTGTTTGTGTTTGTTCGGCTACAGTCTAAATGGATGGTTCTTGAAATTTGTAAAGCCTTTACAGACCATGAGATTTAATCTAAATATGAACCTACTATTTTGTTAATAGATAAATATAAAGTCAATATTAAAATATGTACATACTTAATATTTTACATTTATAAGCAAGAAAAAAATAATAAATAATTGTTTCTAAAACCGACTTATTATTAAACCTCTGTTTGTTTGATTTTGATCTTAATGACAGAAATTTAACCTTCGCCCAGTCCATATGTGTTGAATCTTATAAAAACAAAATAATTCCACAAAGTACACAAGGAAGCTTTACACTTGTGGTTTCTCAACAAATAAAAATATTAGCACACCTTTATCTTAAATTTGTATTACAGTCGAACTTCCACAACTCGAACTTCCTTAAGTCGAATTTCTCTATTACTCAAAGTTTTATTGAAAACTTTGCATTTTCAACTTTATTTTCATGAATTTTGCCCTCCATTATTCGAATTTCTGTAAATCGAATTTCTCTATATTTCGAATTTTTTAGATTGCGTTTGGTGCCAAAAAGTCTCTTTAACTCGAACTTTTTCTCTAATTGGGGAAATCCCTTTTCTTTCAATTTTTTTGAAGGTTCTTGAGTCTAAGTGTGATGAATTTCGAAAATTTTTTTGGGGATAAGAGGTGGCTGTGTTTAGAGTTTATGTTTCAATTTTTTTGTGGGAAAAGGATGAATTCACGAATGTTAATGTCAAAATTAAAGCAACTTCTTTTTGAACAAAAACTGAAGGCCATAAAATATATTTTACCTATATTTTAAAGTTTTAAAAATATATAATGAGAAAAAACCTCTTAAATTTGAGTGTTGAAAAAGCAGTCTCCATATGGTTTACTGAAGCCATTAATAAAAACCTCTCAATTTCAGGGACAATTATAAAGCATACAAATTTGTATGTACGATATTTTTTTCAATTAGAAATGGCATTGTTCAAAAAACACGCTGGATCGTTTTTTTCAATGTAATTTACCAGATTGGAATTTTGTATGAATCATACATTGAAAAAAAAACGTCAACGAATGATTACTGATTTTTTTTAAGCTTCTATTGATAAAAAAATCATTTCCTTCTTTTTAATACTCCATTTACTAAAATAAAACAGTAAAACTAAAAATTTTGTCTCATTTCTTTAAATCGAAGTTTCTATAACTCAAATTTATTTTTTTTTCATTTTGATTGTTCAACTTATGGAAGTTTCACTGTAATATTATGCAGTGCTGAATTTCGTTGTCATTTCGACATTTGTATCATCGGCTCAGAACAAGAAAACAATAAGAGATGAAAAAATATCATATATCTTAATTTTGTCTAAAAAAGTGGGATTTTATCTTAGATCGATCAAATATTTTCGAGATATAAACGAAACCTATTAACAAAAAATACAAGTTTTGCTTTGATGTGAAAATTAACTTATATTGTTGATGATGGTATATTCATCTCCCAACAGAGTTCAGTAATTAAGAAAATATTTTAAAATGATATCTAGAACCCATGGCCCATGTTCTGTAACTCTCGCATGGTTAAAAGCAGTCGAGAAACGATGAAAATTGAAACAAATCATGTTTTGTTCCATTTTTCATTGTTTCTCGACTGATTTTATCGATGCGAGAGTTACAGAACATGGGTCCATATCTCTCTTTGACTGCGTGTTATCCGTTTACTTTACCCATATCCGGTGTTCATACCTTTTCAGTTAAGTTGGAATAAATAAATTTTGACTTGAAATGAAGACTTGAAATGATGAATCATTTGAATAGATTTATGTTTATATATCTACTCAATGGAGGAAAGAATGGTACACATAAAAAGAATCCTTTTTGTTTTTTTTTTTTAATTTTATTTAAAATGTAGTTTAATATGTAGCTATAAATAACCTTGAGACATTCCTTGGAATGAAAGAAAGAAATTCAAAAGGATGTACGATTTCACGGCAAGCTTTTACGTGACTTGAATATTTTGAATATGAAACTGTTGAGAGTTTTTGCTAGACATTCAACTCATTCCAAAAGTGGATTCTAGCATACCACTCTGACTAAACTTTTGAACTCTTTTACTAGACATTTTAATAGAAAACCTATGGAGAATTGTTTCAAAATCAAGCATTTTATGTATCTACTACATATATGTATATTAAGGTAATTTCATGTGTCTAATGGAAAACGAAAGCCATGTGGAAGCAATGTTAAACATTTTAATTTAAAGTGTCCGTTGAGAAAATGCTATATAAATTTTTATTTTTATATTATTATTTTTAATTTTATTATTTATCTACCAGAGAAGTGTGTGATTGATTAATTAGGGTGGGACATATCTGTTGGGTTGTGTTTAAGCCAAATTCATACAAAAGTCTTGATTCGATGAAGTACTCTTCTATAGAAGACAATGCGCGAAGCTAGAACGTATCCATTTGATGTAAAAATGTAAAGAATATGGCAGATCCAATGCCTCTTCACTTGTTAAATGCTCACTTGAGCTTTTAACTTGGTGTTTGCCGAATCTTTACTACTCAGATTATATTTACATAAAAAAAAAACAAAGTCAGTGGTGCGTTCTTTTTCTTACTAAAGTTATAACTATAGTTATTTATAGCTAACTTTCATCGTTCCTTTAATTCAGAAAATTAAGTTTGGGTAACTTTATGTCGTCAGAAAATCGTTCCTAAACTCAAGGTTAAAGTGTCAGAAAGTAACTTTTAGTAACATTTTCCAACTCATCTCCTTGGAGTTGAAACGGTTAATCTGTCAAACACAGCTGAAATTGCAATGTTTTCATTTTGTGGTTATCTTTTGTTTACTTTTCGTTCTTTTGATCTGGAATTGTATTCATTTTTGTAAATGTATTTTCAATTAACTCATTTGTTTTGTCGATTTCGATTTTGGGAATTGTTTTTTGTTGTTATCTGATTAATTTTCTTTTTTCGATTTGGTCAATTTTGTTTGAAGAAATTTGTGCCCATAATGAATGAAACAACAATGTTCACATTAATGATTCGATTTTGTCCAAAAATTTAGTTTATAGAAATTTTATTTCCATATTGTTTCCATTTTAGAAGTGCAAATAATAATTTTTGCAATAAATTTGATGCAATCACGATTTTATCTGTATTATTCATTGCAAATGTTTTTCAATTTTTCTTAACCCATTTCTTTTGACAGATCAACCATATAATTTTAACTTTTGTCGTTCTTAAATGAAAAGTTAACCAAAGTAACTTTTTTAATGTCCTTTTCGATTGGTAATCCGGGAGAACGATTTGATACGTGTGAACCCTTCTGGAACGATTCTGAAAACGAAATCAGAAGCAAATTTCTTTTCTTTTCAGAAGAAGAACTGTCATTCTGACTCCAATCGAAAATGCCATAACTATGACATTCCAACTTTTATTTTTGACACATCAACCATAGTTAACTTTAGTTAGAAAAAGAACGCACCACAGCTAAATTCCATTACTGATAATTTGTCAATACTTTTAAATGCATCAAATTCCGATTGCATGATTATGAATATGGTGATAGACATTTAAGACGCCACCAGAGAAGCTGTTGTTTATAGATGCATGCGTTTATGAAATCTGTGGTACTCACTTGCATTTGATCTCATTATGATGTCCCAAGTGTTAATGTACAAGCGTGAAACCCATTTTAAATGGCGCCTATACCGTATTCACATGAGTGAAAAATTGACTTCCTGACAACCTTGTACAAATTATGACAGTTACGTATAATTATCTATTATTTTGTCAGTTTTCTGGAAGAAATACTAGCAGTTTGCCACTCATGTGTCTTTGCTCCAAAAGATTAAAGTTTCTTCGTTTGGACGTGCTGTTCAATCATGTAACTTGCCATGTGCTGATTTGGCATCAGTAACTGTATAGTAAACAACACACATGCCACCAAAATCTACCCACGCCATTTGCAAACCCCTATTGTTAGACTGGCCAGCCATTCCAGATGTCCATTGGAAACAATATGGTGAACATTTATGAGAAAACTTTTTAAGAAAAACCGTCGATGGGCCCAAACACCAATCTTGTCTAAGGGCCTACCAATAGGTTAAAGCGGCACTGGTTAAATTATTATTATCATTAAATTATGTTTAAACATATTTGTTGTAATATTTATTCTGAGCACACTTAATTGATTTCTGGAAGAACAAAGACACTGCGTCATGTGAACTTGGTCTTTTAGTTCAAGTGCCTTAGAATTTAAATGTTTTATATAAAAAATTTTTAATTTAATAAATTGAATAAATTAAAATTAAATAAAATTTTAAATTTAATAAATTTCGCAGTTCCGTTTTCTTCCGCAATTTTTTTTTTGTCATGTTGTCTTTAAACACAATAATAGCTCGTAATTGAAAAAAACGTCTATCTCTTTATGTTGTAAACCAAAGCATCAAAAATCCTCCCCCATACATACATACATATAACATATACAATCACCTGAAATTCTCTACGGAAAGTTAAATATTTGTAATCTGATCATGATAAAAGTTTACTTCATGCTTCTATCAATGTTAGTCTTTACACCCAACGATTTACTTACACTTCATTTATATGCATAATGTGTCGTTCTTCGAAATGAGGTCGTCCTTTTGTTGAATATATAACATTACACACTCAGCCAACTCCAGAATCCAGAATCCATTTGTCTCTGATGTTTCTTTCAATGAAGCAAACAAAAATGTGAAGTTACTGAATATATTGCAGCGCAAATGACAGAATTGAAGGTGAAAGATATTTTACACTAATGAGAGAAATGTTGTTGGGTTTGAATATTGTGATGGGGAACTCGAATAAAAGGTAAGATATGTAGGTACATTTATGAATATTTGAAATAAATCATTCAAACTGAATTCAATATCGGAATATTAAATAACATTGCACATATTATGTATGTACAAGGGTGTGTCACTTAGTATGACAAAAAAAAGGAATTCCAATTTTTGAATCTAATACCCATCAAAAGTTGTAATAGGATCTGGGGTTTAAAAATACGTACAATGAGTTTTAAAACTAATGCACTTTTGGCTCGCTAAAATTAGTTGAAGTTTAAAAAAAACTTGATTTTCATTTTTTTTTCTTACTTTGTTTCGGTTATGCTTCAGATATATGTATGTACTTAAAATAAAGCTGATTATACTTTCTAGGGGTGATGATTAAACCATATGCATATACCTTCATACATGATTGAACGCATATGTATATAATATAGGTATACAAAATAAAAAACACTACTCCGACAACAGCTTGAACCAGCGTTACCACTTCCGGAAGAAAAGTAGAAGTAGATTTGAAGAAAAAAGTGAAGTAGATTGAGAAAAATCGAAGTAGATTTCAAAGCTTACTTTGTTTTATAGGTATGTCTATATTTAAAAAAAAAATTTTAATTAAATTAAATTTATTTCAACAAAAAACCTAAAAACAAAAACTGTAAGTCTTTCAGATTTCTAATTTACATATATATTTCAATATATTTAAGTGTTTAATAACACTTTTTAAATTAAGTGATTTTTTGTTATTGGTCTTATAACTTCTCCTAGTTTCAAAAAACTATCTCGGACTTCTTTTTTTAAAAAAGAACAATAAAATTATTATAATTAAAAATAATTTAATTAAACAAAAAAAGTAATATCAAAAAATTAAATTTATATATTTACATTTATAGATATATGTATTTACATTCCTTCAAAAATCAGCTTTCCAAAATTCTATCTACTCAATCAAAAATTCTACTTTTTATTTTATTTTATTTTATTTTATTTTATTCTGGAAATAAATATTTTTTAAATTAAATTTTGTTTCTTAAGTAACTTTTTTTTAACTTTCTGAACAAAATATGAGTTCTTAAATCAAAAAAAGAAAACAAAATAATCTCTGCAAGTGAAAATATTGTTTTAAATAGAGACAATAATAAAAAAAAAATGTTTAAAAATTTACTATCAGAAGAATGAGTGTCTTTAAAAAGTAAGCAGACTTAAAACTAAAAAAAAAAAAATAAAAAAAATGATTCCTTACAAGTGAGAATTTTGTGAAACTGAATTTTGAAAAACAGAATTTTGAAAAGCAGAATTTTGTAAAAACAAAATATTGACCCCGACTAATATCATTGTTCAACAACATTTTTATGGACATTCTGGGGTTACCTACTAGAAATAGAGAAAAAGGAAGTACATTTGGCCTTTTTTCCAAAATTGAAGTCGGTTGATACACAGATTTTAAAAATGAAGTAGATTCCAATATTTTGATGATGGTGCGAAGTAGGAAGTAGATTTTAAACATTTTGGAAAAAATGAAGTAGATCTACTTCAATTGAAGTAAAGTGGTACCAACTGGCTTGAACTACTTCAGAGGTAATAATTTTTGCTTGAGGTTCTTGTTGATTTAACTGCTTTAACTCATGTCGCACCCATTCATGATGTCTTAGCACATCTAAGTGTTGGAAACATACAACTTTTTATTTTTTCTGGAAATTTGTCTATTAATCGTATTTTAGTCGAAAGTCTAGTTTTGACAAAACTTGGACGCACCATTTCAATAATTGTTTTTGTTTTAATGGAATATTCAATAAACCAAGAGCTTAAATCTCTCGTCACAGCTGGACCTAATGCATTAAACTGATTGCAGATTGCAAATGTCACCTTTTTGCTTATGGTAGATGCAAAAGCCTACTGTGAAAAATTACCGTATAACTTCAAGGTCATTTAGCAAGCCAAAAGTACTCACTAAAATGAAAACTCCAAATGTAGGTAATGCAACTTTTGAAAGGTTTTAGATAGGAAAATTCCGGAGTTGAAAAATATGATACACCCTAATTGTACATATGTACAAACATACCTATTTTTGTGTTCATGTGATTTAAATGAGAACCAACATTTGTAAATATATGTACATATGCATATACATTGTCAGAAACTTAAGCTTCAATAAAACACATACATTTGTTTATGAAAACTTAGAATTTAGAAAACATCTTGTTTCAAAAACTTAGAAATTAATTCTGTACTTAATTTTGAAAATAAACCCTTTTGTATAGCCAAAAGAATTGGAATTCCTGCTGAATTTGTAAAATCCGTTTTCAATGCATCTTTTTGGCCTTACGCAATAAAAAATCGTAAATTTGACTTCATTCCAAAAAACCTATCGTAGATGGAGAAATCATCAAGAACCCACATTGTTTCTTCATCCAATTTTGATTGTCTGAAAGTGTATTATCATGATTCCAGTGGAATTCGTACAAAAATATCTGCACTTTACCTCGCTACTTTTAATGTCGATTACGATGTTATCATTGCATATTTTTCAATCTTGGCTTTGGAGTGGAATTTTTGATTCTGAAATGTTTGACGCCAATACTTATATGGTCTTTCGGAGAGATCATTGTATTTCTGCAGGAGATCGTGAAGGTGATGGGCTAGTTGTCGCTGTTCGCGCAATCATGTCAATGCCAATATTTTAATTACACTACCTATTACCGATTTTGAACAAATTTGTATTTCCATCAATCTTAAACACAAAATTTTTTTGCATATATAGTTATCGTAAGTTATATACCTCCAAAAAGTAGTATTGAACTGTATGGAAAACATGTCTCTAACATTGATTTTATTGATAATTTAAACAATAATTTACATAAAATTTTTATTATTGGCGATTTCAAATTATCCGATATAAATTGGTCTTATTCCTTGAGTGAACATATGCTTATTCCATGTAATTTAAAAAGGGATTTTGAATTAACTTTTATAGATCATTTATTTGCCGGCGGGTGGGCCATCTAGTGGTTATTTTGACACTGACTGCTGTTCCCCGCTCGAAATGTTGACAGAAAGTCAGTATCATACCTCTGCGGCACGAAATGAGTCGCTTTATGCTTCGCAGTTTGGGCCTTAGAGCAGCTTAAATTGGACAACGATTTTAGGCAACAAATCATCTTTTCTAACGAGGCGCATTTTCATCTCAGCGGCTACGTTACCAAACAAAATTTTCGCATTCGGAGCTTGGAAAACCAGCAAGTTATTGTCGAGATGCCAATGCATCCACAGAGAGTGACAGTTTTGTGGGGATTGTGGAGTGGTGGAATTATTGAAACATTAATTTGTTTCGGTCAACGGTGGGTGTTAAAAAGCCATGTTAACCAACGTTTTTTTTTTACTGAAATTGAAGGCATGGATTTGGACGACCTCTGGTTCATGCAGGATGGTTCGCCATGCCACATAGTCCATACCACAATCGTTCTTTTGCACACCAAATTCCCAAATCGTGTTATCAGCCGTCGTGGCGATGTCAATTGGCTATGACCCCTTTGGACTTTTTGGTGGGGAATCGTGAAGAACCGATGTTATGCCAACAATCCGGAAACGATTCAAGCACTAAAGGCCAATATCAGCCAAGCAATCTGTGAGCTACATCCCGAAACTATCAATAAGGTCTTGGAAAATTGGAGTGACAGAATGAGCTACTGCGAAGCCAGTCGAGGCAACCAATTGAACGACGTTGTGTTACATAATTAATGGGAATGTTTGCTTTTACTAATTAAGCATTATTTTATTATTAAATGGTAGAAACTGCGGTCAGCCCTATTGAGCACAGCTTTGATATATTTATATTAATATAATTTAAAAAAATTACACTTTGCAAAGGAACGTGAGCGCGGGTCTGCTAGTATTTTATATTTCTATCGGATTTTGTCATATCCTCTAAAAGGAGTACCCGACCAATATTATTTTGCTAAGAAAAAATTCAGATTTTATTAGAAATACAAATATTTCAAATACCCAACAAAATTATGAACATATTCTAATTAATTTTACAGATTTTACAATTTTTGAAACAACTTTTTCCATCAGAAGAAAAATCAGCTTAAATTAAGATTGTATGTTATAAATTTCTGCAAAAATTAAATTTTTACATTAAAGTGGTGGCCTCTGCGTATTTATTCAACGGAAACATTTTATCGGGTGCATATCCAGGGTTTGGTGATTGAGAAGGCCACCACTTAAGTTGTTCCAACAGCAACACAATGTTTTTATATCAAGAACGTAAACTTTCCGAATTCAAAATTGAAAAGAAAAATACCCTTTACATATCCAGCTAACATGGCAACAATAATGAGGACTACCTACACACTGTTATACAAGCATAACACACCTGTAGGTACATAAGAAGTAACTTTTCCATTGAAAAGATAGTCGCAACAAAACTTTGTTAATATTAAGAAATAATTCCAAACACCAAGGAATATTTTAAGTGAAAGAAAAAAAAACTTTTCTATAATTACGTGTATATCTACCGGCACGATGCTCTGCGCTGTGCAGTGACGAAGATGACGTCTCCTCTTGTGAAAACGATTTCTTTGGTCGTCAATTTTATGAGAATTTTCAAGATTTCATCATCTTAGCGCAGCTACGTATATAGCTAGGATATGCATGGTAATGGAATGCGATACGAAAGTACTTTTTGCATGTGGTTTAAAGGAATCCGCAGGTACGTAGGTATTTTTGTGTAAGGAGAATTCGTGATGGGGACGGAAGGAAATCTAAATAGCTCATGAGAACTGCATTAGAAATGGCTTTAATGGAGCATGAGTGTTAGAAGGATATTTTAAGATTTAAATGCAAAACATAAAATTAATTTATGAGTCCATAATGATTACTTGAAAAAAATGTTATATTACGTGCGTTGATTGTAATAGAAATATAGAGATAAATACATAATGTACATACACGCCTTCAAGGAGTACTTTTAATTTAGTTTTTCTTCAATAAATTTATTTGTTATAGAACCAAAAGCTCCAGTTTTATAATGCAGAAGGTAGGTAGGGGAGGTATACAAAAATTCATATTGTCAGTTGTACAAATGTTGGTTCTTCCTCGGATCAAGATTTGAACTCGGTTCATTGAGGGAGACATTCTGCATTAAGCATAAATTAATAGTCAATCACATATGTACACATATACCTCCTTGAACCCTGGTTGAACCTCAAGTAATCCAAAGAAATTGGTTGGTTAAAATCTTGATCCAAACATAAACCACATATGTACAGCCGTACCTAACTGCGTTAAAGATTTACAAAAAACAGGATTTTCCGTATATTCGACTCTCTAAGGATGGGATGGTTTTTTTTTGTCGAATACGAACGGCTAATGTAAGGCACTTCATGGTTTTTTTGTTTACGTGGACGTGGCTGGGATTTGAACCCAGACCTCCGACATGACAGTTTTATACCCACTAACCATTACGCCACCGGCTACTAGTAGAGTTTCCAAATTGGCAGGTTATAAAAAATCAGTTAGCTGACTAAATACATATGTAGTTATATTAGCTGTATTATTTTTGAGCTTCAAGAAAGTCATTTTTATTAAAAAAAAATAAATACCAAATCCGTTGCATAATGCGAGAGTTACCCATTCTAGATAAGAAAAATTCAAATTTCTTCTGTATTCCATTAAAAAAAAAACTTTGCCAAATTGTAAGCCAATTTTTGAATTCATATTTAAGCTCTAGCTCAAAGTACAGATGGAGGCTCAGACATTCACACCACATCGACAACGTTTACTCCATCATACTAATGTTATTAAACCAATACTTGCCCTCTAGATGTAGACAAACTAATAAACTATTATCTATGAAGTTCAATGGCATCCGCATCACAACATTAAGAATGAAAGTAATAAAACAAAATTACATGCCTTCGCTAAGCCAATCTCAATTTCAATCTCAACATCAACATAAACTTATTACCAAAACAAATACAAGACTCTCGTTTTGTTCTCTTTTAAAAATTTTATTCAATAGCTAACTCCTCCATAGTCGATCCATACCAACATTTTTGCTTACAAGAGAGTGGATCGTATGTGATTTTTTTTTTTTTTCAATTTTCCACCTACTTTTTCAACATTCTTTAGCTATTATTAGCACCAGGTAAAAGTATGAAGTATATTTGTGGATGTTTCCGTTTTACACGCTTCGTTATATGGCATCATGATAGGTAACGAACAAAAGGATCAAAACAAACAAATAATAATGGCTTTGCAAATAAGTAAAATGTTTTCTTACAAAGGAGTGCTTTACTACAAAATAGTAGTAGAAATATCAGAAGCAGTGTTGTCATGATTATTTTTTAAATCTCAAAATTATACCAAATTATGTTAAAAAAAAAAATAAGATAAAACTCAATTTCCCCAAAATGTTTTAAAAACTTGACCAGTGAACCTACTCTTAAAATATTTGACTTCAAACCTTCATATAAAGTAAGAACTTCTTTTATAGATCTCATTACTTTTTATATACATGTTTTTTGTATAGGAGCACTTAACTCTTTTTTTTTAACATTAGGTGTGTTTGTTAGTTCATGTATTTGTATATCTGCTTAAAAAAATGAAAAAAAAAATTATAAAATACAATAGCATTTCCAACCCATTTAGCGGCGATAATCATCAAGACTCATGAATTAAGAGGATATAAAAACAGAATTATAACTAATTATCTATACTTTAGCTGTTGTACATTGGTTTTCCGGTGATGACGTGTTTTTATGCACTTTTATTTCAAGCGCGTACTAAAAAAAAAAAACACACATATTTATATTTTTGGTGTGATTCACTTTTCACTAACGATTCAGTTAACGAGAAGGTATTTCGTTTTTAGGTGATTCTATAATTATTTCAATGATTGGGGTATGTTCGTTGGGTACCGAATTTACCAAAAAACAACAAACACTGTTTGAGATTCATTTTTTTGTTTAAAGTTCCACGACCTTGTGTGATTTGGATAAAAATCGCTTTAAATTGTATCCAATGTTTGATTTTTGACATTTATGAGATAAATCTGTACGTGGAAACGTCAAATTTTAATGTTGGATAAGCACATGTGATTTTCCCCTCATCATTTTTTTCAGAATATTGAAGCTGTAACATTGGGCGCATTCACTAATGTAGTTTCTACATAGTCAAAATTCAACTAGCTTTTGGAATGCAAAATTGCACTAAAAAGCTTGTCAAACCTAAACTGTTATATTAATGACAGATGTAAAGAAATGAGATAAGAAACATTTGTGTTTTGAGAACTTTAAATAAACTTGTTTACAGTTTAAATTAAACAAAATGTATATTTTCATATTTCACCATGAATTTTATTTTGGAAATATTTTCCACCAAAAATTAAACTTGTATTTTCATCGAACAACTAATTGTGAATGTGAAAATCATTATCCACTAGCTTTGTAGCCGAAATTTTTACACTACTTCGGAGGGGAAATTTCAACTAATTTTGTAGTTGTATTTAGCCAATCAGAGTGAGTTGACTACGTAGAAACTACAATAGTGAATGCGCCCATTGACTGAGAATTATTAGACGTGTTCAGGAATATGAGATCTCAGTGGGTTCGGCAAAATTGTTCAGTTTTGCTGTCAAAATACTGAGCGAATTCTCTGAGATCTCATTTTCCTTATTTGACTGACGGCCAATAAAACTGATGAATATATACCTGAGGCTTTCTACGCAAAATTGACATTCTTAACTAGTGTCACTCAGGATCAGAATCAGAATCAATAATGTGTACCATGCTCTAAGCTTCTACAATAACAATTAACTTATACATTCTATCGCTATTTCAATGTTGGCCTTATTTCACTCAGTCCCTTTTTCAATATATGGCAGCAGAAATATTTTTGACTTTTCTTGACATGTAATTTTGATGGCAACTCTACAATAGTAAGACAAAAATAGTACCTACATATATAGAAGAAGAAGACGAATAAGGGTACCACAAAAAAAGATAAAATTGTTTTTTTTTTTTGTAGGTAAATCTTGTTGCATGCTTTGCTTGTACACTATTATTTTGATGATGCATAAGTGATGGGTTGGCTATCGTATATTATTCGTTGTACCAAAGAGATATTGCAAACACAAATTACCTTCTTTTTCTTCTTCAATCCATCGACAGACACCAACAGGTGCAGCACGAGCACGAAGTCTTCAGAGTTCGAACTAAATCAAAGTTCAATATCTAAAGCAAGTACGAAAGTAACTACTCGTTTATATAAATGTTTGGTATTGTAAATTGCGGATTACATTTTGTGAATCTTATGTATGTATGTCTGAAAAAAAGTGAAACTAGTGCAATTATCGTCGTGTGCGCTCACAAGATTTGAATTAAATTTTATTTCCGTTGTAACTGATAATATAGAAATATATTTATAAAAAATGGTAAGTAACTACATATGTATACATATATATATTTATATGAATCTATGTTTTGTAAAATGATTATATTTATACTACATGCCTATGTTGTCTTATTTTAAAATTTTGTTAGTATAGAAAATGCAAACTGCCCGTATAATGGTTTTGTTAGCGGCTGGATTAGAGCTCTTATATGTAACAATCTTTCAGGTTGACCGACTCGACGACCAAAAAACTTGAACTTGATCTTTATGAAAACAAACAAAATTCATTACTAAAACTATTTAGTTTGGCTGTAACGGTTGATGGTGTCAGCTATTTAATACTGATTTTCTTAGTCAACGTTTGGTGTTAAAATTGTGGATTTAAAATTTTTCAAATTCATATCAACATTTAAATTGGACTAAAAATTTTTAGAATTTGGAACTACTAACCTTGTGAATGACATTTTTGGGTAGAGATTTAGTGATTTAGTAAACAAATGGGTTCGAAACTTCTTACGCGTAGTATGAAGATATTAACAGTTCTGGTCTACAACTACGAGTATTGGACGAACAAATAAACTAAGAGCTGATACTGGGATCTTTCGAAAGAAAAAGATCAAGTTTTCGGAGATGCCAGAGCACTTAGTATTGATTGTAATGTGTCTAAAAACGTCTTTGAATAAAAACAATATTATCATGTTAATTGCTTGATTTTGTATTTAAAATAGTAACAGAGTTACGAAAGACAAAGTTTTGAAGGACAAAGGAAAGGGGGGTCATTCCGTAATTCGATTATCGCCACACGATATCGTTTTGACGACAGCTTTGAATCACATTAAAGCAATAATCACTATCGACTCAAAGATATCGTCTTGACGATCGAAAATTTGCTCTCCGTAACTCAAAAATCGTTAAATCGTTAGCATTTGAACGATACCTATTAAGCTATCGTCTTGTTTCGTCTTTTTTGATTTTGTTAGCAATTTATGCATTTTATCATATATAGTAAGGTTTTTCAATAAGGGCGGCTAGATGTTTTCGGTTTATCCTGGGTTTCGTTGACGCAAAGGCGTTAGCTGATTGTCCACTGAATTGGTCGACTCAAAATTGGGCACCAAACTTTGGATAATAGACATGAAAAAAACCATGTAAACCGTAAAATGGGCACAACGCACGTATCGTTGCCTAAAAGATTTTTGTAGTAAAGTTCTATAAATTGGACGTGTCGTTCAATCGTGTAACTTGCCATAGTGATTTGGCATCAGTAAATAATAAACAACAGATTTAATAGATGTCACCGTCAAAATCTACCCGCTGCAATTGAAAACCCTATAATTAATTATATGTATGTATATGTAGCTTTAAGGATAGGTGGATAACCGATTTGTTTAGGCGACTTCACGTTTTGCCCGCACTTTTCTTCACTTTTTCTAAATAAAAATGGATATTTTTTGGGCGTTACTGACAAAAATAAATTACAGAATTGTCATTTATGACAATGCTTTAAAAGTCAATCCTTCTCAAACTGTGATTTATAATAAACGATTAATGAGACGATAGTGATTGTGTTACGTTAGACGATTATCGTTTTCAAAATTACGGAATGACCCCCCAGAGCTCTGCAAGACAAAGTTTCGGAAAAATTAGTTTTAAGCATGTCGGAAGCTAGATTTTCGTTTAGATTTTGTACTGGTTACAAAAACAAGGAATAATATACGATACTTATGAAATAAGTTGCCTTATGAGAGGAAAACAATCCAGTATGTTATTTAGTTATTATAAATATATTTTCCATTTCCATTATGATCAAACCTTAATAAGTATAATAAAGAAGGACTCAAAACATTGTGATTTCCATTGATCACTCGTAAAACTTGTTGTTTATTTTTGTTATATATTCATAAACCTATACTTACAATAATTTTCATTTATATATATACATTATATATTAAAGTTAAATTACTTCAAATTACAGTTAAAAAATAAATAAATTTTAAAGTAATGCGAAGATTTCTATACAGGAATATATAATTTAAATGAAATTTTAATCTTATGTCCGTCAAAATATATCGTTAAATCATTTATGTACGAATTATATCATTTTCTAAATTGATATTGATTGCTGAAACTTGCTTTCCAAGCAATTATTACATCGAACAATCTTAATCAAATTTAAGTTTTGATAACCCTATGTGAATAGGTATAATATAATTCTCTACACTTGTTCTCGATTGTATCGGAGATAGTGGAAAAGCCAATCGAGGTCATTTTCAAATTGCTTATTCTAGCATCAATTCGAAACTTAGTGAGTTTAAATCGAATGAAATCAATTAGTTAAGTTATGTACCTACATATCTATGTACCTACAATGTGTTGGCGTTAAATTCGGTAGCCTAATTTTCCCAGGTCTGCGATTTCTCACGTTAGGTATAACCATCTGTTCTTTTATTTTGAATAATAATTTTATATTTTTCGACGAGTGACAGAGAACGAGCAGTATCTCCGAAGTGGTGGTTGAATTGAACACTTCTTTGGTGAATAAGACATCATTTATTAACTCACAAAACCGATAGAGAATGAAACTATTTAAAAATAATCCGAAAAAAAACACGACATTTATGACTAAAGTTTGTTTTTTTTTTTTGTCTAGTGTTGCTCTTTCTTTAAATTAATAAGTATTAGGGCTGTCGTTTCATTTTTTTGGAAAGCAGTACTTTAAGAAAAAAATAGCAGTACACGGCAGTACACCAATAAAATAAAATTTGTTCATATAATTATTTTTATTTCAAAAATAAGGAACACCAAAATCGGTCCAGTAAATAAGTTAATAAAGTTCAAAAGAGCTCTTCACTCAGATTCCAGATCCTCAATGCTTATGTTCTCCGTAATGTTTGACTTCTACTAAACATTCAACCAAATTTCTTGGTCTTAGTTTTTGCGTTTGGAATAAAGTTTCGTCGTAAAAATCAAATCTTTTTCTCATAGCCTGGCAAATATGTAGTTCTTTCATACCTTAGGCAAATGGATTTTATTTCGATTACTACTTGTACCATAGACATATTTTCTGATTTCATTAACAATTTAGCTTTAGGACCGATGTAGATATCTTCAATACGTATTGAAGATGGTCAACATTTGGATCGATTTCATAAGCCTAAGGCTCCGTTAAATATTCCTGTTTGATAAAATTTTATAAAGTGTTTTTAAAAAATCCTATAACTGGTATGAATTCTGGGGTTTTCAGCTTGAAGCTCTGTATCTTTGTTAGTAAGTTTTAAAAAATAGGATAAATAAGTCAAGCATATTTTATTCATAGAATTTAGTTCAATATTAATAGCATCTGCTAGGTCACATTCTGTTTCGAACCCAGTAGGAAGAAAAAGTTGTTTTAGAGACACTCATTGCTCTAAAACTCTGTTGAAAACGTCTTCAAGAGACAGGGATCTTGTGAAATATGGAAATACTCTTGCATTTTTTTTAAATCTTATGGCTTTTCTGACTTCGTTCAAAGAGCAGTAGGAATAATGAAAATGGTTTATTTGAAGTTTTTGTATGGAAAAGTAGTTCAAGAAAAAAAAGCAGTACTTTGACCGTGTTGGCAGTACGAGGTTTCTAAAAGCAGTACAAATACTGAAATTCCAGTTTTTCGACAGCCCTGATAACTATCCCATAGTTACTTATCCAAATTAGTTTTTTCGTTTGTGCAAAGTCAAAACAAAAAATAATAAACGTATTTTTATATTCAATAATAGCTATCTCCAATTTTAGTAATTTATCCTTTGGTTTCGTGCAAGAAGCCCTTGTATTGTAACTTTGCTGATGAATGAATTAAACTATCAACTGAAAATCATTGTTGTCAAACTGCCAAGCAGACTTTTTTTTCAATTTGTATTTATTTAGTTTTTAATCCTGCTATGCACCTTCCTCTAGCCTTGTCGTTTTCTGTCTTAACCCCCATCCATAAGCCTGTATGTATAAGCTTCACTTCAATAATTTTCCATCAAGGGCGGTTTTAATCATTTATTTGATAGTAATTTGTAATTGTTGTCCCCGCGGCGCACTAGAAAATTTTACTTCTCTAGCTACTTTTTCATATAAAACTCTAACAAAATAGCAACAAATTAACAAAAAATAATTACCAGACTTTAGACCGTCATGAAATCTGTTAAAATAAATAAAAGAATACAAATCTGAGATTAAAAGAATTTTTTTTAAGTGCACTAAATAAACCACATTGTATAATTTGCTTTCATAATGACAATAACAATTAATACTCAAATTAATCTAGATTATTCTACATAAATCAATAAAATATTCGAAGACACAAAAAATATTCGCCGGCACCAGAAATTTCTCAGATTTGATAATTTTTAAAATTATTCCGATGTTATTTGTAAAAGTAAATAAAAATGCGTAATTTACATAACACTAATAAGCGATTTCAATTTAAGATGTATTTGAAAGACTACATGGAAATTATATTCTCTCGTATTTGCAAAACGAAGATTAAAATATTTTCATTTATTTTTTTTTTTTTGTAAAGCGATAACAAGTTCAGATTTAAAAATAATAACAAGACTTACGTATGAGCGAGAAAACATCCCATTCGATTCGAACATCATCGTTTCAAAAAATCTCAATCATATTCATTAATCGCTAAATCGTTCGATTGAGAGTTTTAATATTTTTTAGTCGTTTTTTTTTTTCGTCAAACGCAAAAATTTTCAACACTATAAGTGATTCTTATTACTAAATAAAAAAAGAAAATATATCGCTGAAGGATTTACAGGATACATTAAATTTTTTTTTCAAACAGATTAAGGATACACGATAGTTTAAAGTAAGTACTATATGTAGGTGTACCCGTGTATATGTTAGTTCAAATCTTACAAAAATTAGTTATAAGCTCGCGTAAAATTCCATGATTTGTGAGTATCAAATGTCGATAAGGGACGTTATAAAAGATTCGTGCTTGCTTTTTAGAACAAATATACGTGTTCAAAAATCGAAGTTTTAATAAAACCAACAATGTGATGATGGAGAAGAAAAAGGTGGCTTCTTATACTGCCCATCGTGTCAGTCTATGGGTCTGTTTATCTGTATACATCAAGTTAGTGCCTAAACGGATGAGTGGTTAAAAAAAAAATTCACACAAAGGAAGAATTCTGTATTTTTTTTTTGGGAAAATTGCATTGTTTTAAAGATTTTTCGTATATGACTTATCATCGGGTTGATTTACTTCGTTACAATTTGTCAAACAGATACTTCTTAACGATGATTTTCAGTGCATGAGTTAACTCGGAGTTAAATCAGAGTTAGTTATTCCTCAGTTTACTCAAAAGTAGTTTTTCAGTGGAGTAATAGGCCACGTTCGGGGATCAATCCAAAGCTATCCGGATAGGTTTGTGTTGTTGTAATCCCTTGTTGAAAAACATCTGATGTCAGCTGATGCAACAACAACTCAAGCTATCTGAACATTTTTGGGATAGGTGGATAGCCTATCGGATAGTTGCCCGCACGCGGCCATATTAAATTTAACTCCTAGTTGTCAAAAATCTATCGAATTTAAAATGCGGCAGTATTGAAATAAATGTTTCACTATCAAATTCGAGATGGCGTGGCGTCACTATGAAAATTACACTTTCAATAGTCTCGTATCTCGATTTGAATAGATTATTTTTAACACGCCTTTCTCAGAAATACCTATTCAGCTAATCCAGAGTTAACTCACCAAATTTCTTGAGTTAACTCGGGATATAAATTGACTGAAAAACATATGTTTCAGGAGTTAACTGTGGTTTAACCCTGAAACTAGGATAATCTCGCACTGAAAAGCTGGGCCTAGATTAGGTTTAATTTAACTCGTGACGTAGGTTTTATTGAAGATGTTTTCGTTTCTTAACAAAAATAAATTTTATTTTTAAGAGAATTTTAAAAGCAAACATTTTTACCCTAAACCGACTTTAAGAATATTTTATGAAAAGATAAACAGTGGATGTCCTTAGCTTCGTAATTAGAGGTGTGAGTCCGAGGTATAAATCCCACTGTAAGAAACATTATATTTTTTTCAATTCCCCAGCATATCGTGTCGCCTATGAGAACAACCCAATATCCCAATCAAATTTCTTCTATATGCTAACTAGTGTCGTGGAATTTAAGGTCCATATAAAAGGTCTTGCATTACACGCATCTAGTTAAAATTTTTAGCAGAACATTTAAGTCTATTAAGTACGATATTAAACTGTTTTTAGTTAGAAATAAGAGGATTTTGTTAATTTTAAACGAGTTAAGCATCGTACTATTTTTTTTTGACATTTTATTAAAGTTAAGTTAATCGTGAAATACCTTTTTATCTATTTGTTACTATACTATACCTGTTACTTGTGAACATTTTTTAGATATTTCACGTTATAAAACAGACCTCTACTTACTCCATTTCAAAAAGGTTATTTTTACTTGCACAAACTGTCACTCATTAAGGTGTGGACAAAAAGCTTTAGTAGGATACTGAAACGTGCTTAAAACTATGATATCATTTTAGTAGAGTTGGAACATTTTTAATTAGTATCAGGCTGTTTATTATGTTGCTATAATAATATTATTAGGACAAGACTAGAATAATGACAATTTATAACAGTTATAACAGTTTGCGCAGCTTGAAAAATAAAACTCTGGGTCCCTGTTGTACTCCCACCGGTGCACTGGATGACCCTGGCTCTGCGGGGCCGCATAAACAATAATTTTATAATGAAAGCAGTTATAAATTGGCATGTTGAGAATCACTGGTTTATTATTACTACATATCTACTATTTAATCTGAACTTTTAAGTGCTGATTTAAAAAAAATCCCCGAGAGCTGTGGTTTCAATTGGTCTTATTTCATTTTGAGTGCCTATTGACTTGGGTTTTTACAAATATTTCTAAGAACATATTTGTACTTAAATTTCACATAAAATTAGAAGTACCCCATTGTCAAATTGACGTTATTTGATTGATTACTATTTTCTTGGCTATAAAAGTTTCTTAAAGTTGATATTATTTTCAAATTAGTAGTTGCAACATTTTCAACCTGCTATAACGTTGTTCTTCAGACCATACAAGCTGATCATCCTTGTTTTGGTCTTAAACCGCGAGTCAACTCCAGAAACATGAAATATTTTAATAACTTTGGTTTAGATTCAACTAGAGCCTTTGATTTCAAGCGTGTAATTAGATACACGTGTGGTGAAAATTCGTTTACACATGTATAGGTTGTAAATACACGCGTTAATAAAAATACACGTGTAAATATAATTACAACTGAACTGAACGCGATTACTACGCAGTAATGAAACTTAATCCTACATGTAAGAAAAAATTCTGTCTGTCGACCTACAGCCTAAACAACTGAACCGATTTTCTTGAAATTTTGAACTTAAAGATTTGACTGATTCCCTAGATAGGAAATTGAATTTGTTTAGCTCCAAAAATAACGGTACCTGCTATACAACTACTGTTATCTCCGAAACTACTCTAACGATTTTGTTGAAATTGTATTTGGTTTTGTATTTAAATAAAACAATACTTTACCAAAAACCTTTCTTAACGGTACATGTCATGAAACCATTTTTTTTTTTTCATTTTAAATTTTCTCATTAATTTTATGTTTGACGTCCTTTTTAATTGAAATAATAATCATAACGATTTTTTTCATAGAAATATTTTTATAGATTTAAAAATAAATATTAAAAGAAACAAAAAAATGTTAAAGAAATTGTTTGTACATATACATACATAAATTATATATATGTACATATATGTAAATAATTATTTTTTGAAAAAATGGCTACAACGATTTTTGAAATGAATTTTTTTTTTCATTAATTCATTTTGTTTTAAGTCATTCGGATGGCGTTCATTTTTAGATTAAAATATTTTTAGGAGTTCTTTTAGCAATTTAAAGAGCGCGTTGTCATGCTTCTTTTCCAGCTTCACATATGAAAAAATACGTAATGATTATTAATTACATATCCGGCTGGCGGTAGAATATTTGATACCCAAGCACTCATGAGCGCT
Organism: Leucozona laternaria; assembly: GCA_932273885.2. Taxonomy (NCBI): domain Eukaryota; kingdom Metazoa; phylum Arthropoda; class Insecta; order Diptera; family Syrphidae; genus Leucozona; species Leucozona laternaria. Next base: position 27,594,520 of record OW026368.1, on the reverse strand, counting down.
CTTCACTTATAAAAGCAAAAGTGAAGGAAACTATTCGATAAGCAAGAACTTGTAATTTAAGCGTTCAGAATAATAATGGTTTAGGTCTAAATGAAAACTGATGACTGTAAAAAACTTTGTGAAGCTGAGTTTTTGAAATTAATGGCAAATTTGAAAAAAAAATATTCAAAATTAAACTTCTTTTTTCCTTAATTTAATTTTCCTTTTTTTCTACAAAAATTGAATATTTCTCCCGAGAGAACTTTAGAGCATTATTTTTCTGAACGCCTCAGTTATGAGTTCATCCATCGTTATGATGCCATTCCAACAGAAGTGAACAGAGTTTACTATTCGTTTTAATTTATTTGATTTTCTTGCAACAACGGATTCCTATATACATAACGGTATTAACTTAAGTATGTTCTATGAAACATCAAATCTCATGAATTAAATCAAAATAATTCGACCTACTAAAACGCATAACTCTATAATTATAATAGTGTGTATTAACGTAGTTTTTTTATTTTTTTTTTAAGCTTGTATTAAATACAAAACCAAATAAAACCTAGAAAAATCTGCTTTAAAGAAACAGTTTGAACTTTTGATACAAAATTCAAGATTATAAACTTCATGATGCTGCATAGATTAATCGGAATAATTCTCCTCTTATCTCCTAATTGATTCCGGGGCTTTTTTTTACTAACCTTTTCTATATGTATATCTTTTAGTTCAATATCAAAATTTGATTAAAGTATCCACGCTCGATGAAAATAAAAAAAATTTATAAGCGTTTCTAATTCATTTTTATACGTTACTTTTTCCCAATCGGGTGTAATTTTGAACCACTAGAAAAGAGAGTATACTCTTTTACTTTGCTTATTGCCCACCAAACCTTTTACAAATAAATTGCAACGTATCTTTGAAACTGTGGACAAATGAATGTTTTCATTCTTCACTTTTCAGTGAACAGTGGACCAGAAAAAAGTATTTATGAGGTTGTTGTTTTTTTTTTTTTTTGTGGTGAAAAATTTTGAGGTTCTAACAATGGTGTATGCAGTATATTTTGATCAGAGAGGAGCACAAACTGTACAAACATCAAAACCCAAAAAGATTCAAAATACGAAAAAAAACTTAACAAACATGCCTTAAAATTGATTTTGCAAGTTAGTGCATTAATGTACATTATTGAAAATGAAATAAACAGCAAACCGAGTTTAAAAAAGAAATACATACACACACAAAATATCAAACTGGCCTAAGGTAGGTATTCATGGACGACTGGTAGAATTTATCAAGTATAAGCTGCTCGGTGTTCGCAAACCGACAACAAATATTAAAAATATGTACCGATGTATAGGTACCTAATATAAAAAGGAATAACAAATAACATATAAAGACATTTTGTTTGTTTTTAAATACATATTTCTTTGAATATACATGCCTAATAAAATGTTTGTTTTCTTGGCTTCGAAATTTCAAGAATATAAAATTATTTTATATCAATTTTCTTTTAGTAGATATAAAAGGTTGTTCAAAGAGAGTCAGTTGCGCAAATATGCGCAATCTGGGTATAATTTTGCGCACCAACAACAAAAGCGTAAGTCCTCATTCACTAATTGATTTTGATTTATTCAAAAATGGTAACTGGTAAAAAATATTTCTATCATAGAAAGTGGTAATTTTTTATAATTTGTTGGTAGATTTTCTAAATGTTTTTAAATTAATTTCTGCATATATATTAAATTTTTTTCTGAGGCTATGTAGTGTTTTAAATTATATTTCTTTATATAAAATCAAATGTTTGATTATTATTACATTTGAGATGTATTACATGATAAAGAATAAGAATTAAAAACAAAAACACAACAAACTCCACTTGATCTAATATTTGAATGAAAATATCTACTTGCACAGTTGTTTTTTGTTAACTTGTTCCATACAGATATTGTTTTCTTGTCAAAAAAAGATTCGGTTAAAATTAAAACCAACATAACAAATATAGAAAAGTCCAAAAAAGTGGTTTTCAGCATGCCAACCATCGATCGGTCTGTTTATCTGTTCGTCCATGCATTCAGGTGTACATAGAGGTAAAGTCTAAACGGATGGACGGATTTACTTTAACTTTGGTACAATGCACTTTTAAGTGATTTCAATGAAGGGAAATTCGAATTTTGGTTCTAGCTAATATAACGGTTGGTTTTTTTTCTTCAAATTTTCTCAAATATGGATGCAGCGATTTAGATCAAAGTTTGTAGGTATATGTACATGTATTGGACTGCATTTCACGTTTTTACCACAAAAAAATGCCATAAGGGAAATAGAGGTTTCAGTGCTAGTATATAGTATGGTTTTTTGAATATATAGCGGATCCTAGATATGTAGTTATAATAGCTATGGAAATATTCTCTGCAAGGCTTTGATTTTGGGTGTTCTTTCTTGATGGGAGTTTAAAATTATTCTTAACCCCTACCTACCTTTTTTCGATCTGCTTATTTAACTTATAGTTTTCTCATACCTACAATTTTTATTTCTAGGTACGGTCAGCTTTTAAAATGGCTCTGTCCAAAGCCGATAAAAAGGAAAATATTCAGGAAATTTATCTCCGCGAAGCTACCCAACATTTTCGTGGAATCGAAAAACCATTGAAATATGGTCCATCTATTGATAGCCTACAAGAATTGATAGCAGCGCTACACAAAGAATTCGAGACAAATTTAGTGAATATTGAAATGGTTAACCATATTCTGCTGTCTTACAAGTCGAACATAAAAGAATGGCACAAGTTCGCGAAATTTGATCGTTATAAGTAAGACGCGAGAGAATAAAAAAAAAACACGCATACGCCCCAGTGACCATCGTCAGTCTATATGCATATTATTTATTTATTTCCAGATATACTCGTAATCTAGTTGATGCTGGAAATAGCAAGTTCAATCTGATGATTCTCTGTTGGGGTGAAGGTCATGGCTCGGCCATACACGATCATTCCGACTCCCATTGTTTTATGAAAATTCTCCAAGGTGAATTGGTAGAAACGCGTTATCAAATGCCTGAGTCAGAAGAATCCATTAATAGCTCGGTATGTGATATTGGACGCATTGAGAACTCAAATGAGAATTTTAATGGAGAGGAATTAAAAGAGCAAGGAAAGTCAACAATGAGCCTGAATGATGTGTGTTACATCAATGGTAAGCAGCAGCTATAAAAGTCATTTTGAAGATTTTGATTAAAAAAAAAAAATTATTTTGATTTTTCAGATAACTTAGGTTTACATCGAGTTGAAAATCCCAGCCACACAGACGCTGCTGTTTCGCTGCATTTATATTGCCCACCTTTTGATTCGTGCTCGGTATTCCAGAAAAACTCGGGAAAGAAAATTAAATGTCAAGTAACCTTCTGGAGTAAAAATGGAGTACGTTTACCAAAAACTAGTAACCAGTAACAGTTTTGTATTGATGCTGAAAGCGAAAACTTTAACTTAATTAGATTTAGTTCTGAGGTTAGTGCATTTTTTTTTTCTTAAGTAAAAATGGAATATTGAAAAAAATGGATGACAATTCTTGATAGCTACGATTGTTATAGCGCTAATATTGAATAAAACTTCGACGTGTTTTTTTTAAGATCTTGAATGAAGATCCATTAAATTTAGGTTAGGTATATTTTTGTTTACAATTTTACTATATGTATAAACAAAAGAAAGAGCATACTTTAGAAATTATGTTTTTCATTGTGTTGCTTAAAATAAATAGATATTATGTAAGTGTAATAAAATAATTTATTTTTGTTTTTTACTGTTTTATTCTCTTAAAATTATAAGATTTCCTTAAAAGAGCAAATTAAAATATTCACCTTTATTACGGTTGTCGTTTTACTAAAACTACAGTTAAACGACATGGTTCTAGAAGGTACACTTGATTATAAAATAAAACTAAAACTTCAATGTTCTCACCGCTCTTCATCCTTCTGACTATATTATAGCAATAATTTTATTTTGCAACGCCAATTGGAGCTTCTAGAGCCGAGTCGTTTTAGAAAAACGACAACCGTAATAAGGGTGATTAATTAACTTACAGCCATGTTATTGACTTTTTTCAAAACTAGTTTCATAGCAAAGCACCTCCAAACATCTATAAAACTAGAGTTCTGCCACGAAACTAGTTTTGAAACAAGTCAATAATATAGGTGTTACAGTTGTATCAATTTTCTCAATTTTTTTCGGTTATAAGGGCCAGATTCGAACCCATCGGATTAACTGATATAATTAATGTTTGAACCATGAACCTTGTTAAGCAATAGTTAAAAATGGAATATCCGACCAATTGTTTTAAGGTTTACATTAAATACTCTTGTCAATACGTTTCTACAAATATAACAATTTGATATTTTTTCAGAAAAACAAAACCTTTATTGTTTGATTTTAAATGAGGTACATTTGGATTTTAAAATTTATTTATCTGCCGTCAACGGAGAAACGCTGGATATACATACATTATGTATGTATGTGATTTAAATATTTAAACATTTGGTATGTTGTCGGGACCCTTCGCTAGAACTGCTTTCATTGTTTTCATTAGTGATGGAATCAAGCCAACATGTTTATCGACGCACTGGACCGCACATCGCTCGAACTGATCTGTGTACTTAGCTACATCGGACTCACTTGGGCTAGGTGGCATCTTAACTTTCACGTCATCGTTGCATTGCTGTAAGTTAAAACAAAATTATTCTCTGATCGTGATTTTTATCTCATAAGGTCTGCTTGGTAACTTGAAAATTCTTACAAAATCAGAATACATAGGAAACAAATTTTAAGGGAAAATTTATAAGAATTCCCAAGACCTAGTATGAAACTTACCATTACACATCGTTGCAATCTCCCTTGGAATTCACCCAATTCGTGTTGAACATAATTCTGGGCTCGGGTTATTGGATTAGAACATCTATCCACACAATTCTGAACACTGTCAACGCTTGAATTCATATCTTGGCAGCAGCGGGCAGCGCATAAATGCATGTCTGTCTTTTAAAAATAAATTAGACAATAATGATTAGAATTTAAAAAAAAAATGTATAGTTTTGGAATTCCATTAGGTAAAGCTTTCATAACCTAACAAAAGCATCACGCAACTTTATCGATTCTTACCTGCATTTTACGTAAATGTGATTTATCCATGTCGTCAATCATTTCAGTAACAGCTTGTTCAATTCTTTGACGTTGTCGTTGAATCATTTTGATTTATTTTAAAAAATATAGTTTTTATAAAAAATATAAATTTTCACCGGATAATTGCACTAGTTTACGCGAGTTTTTTTTTTATAGATTTTTTAAATGTCAAACCAAACCAAATAGCAAAATGTCATATTTGAAAATTTAATTCATGCTATTTGCCGCATATGGATGCTGTAATCGGAAAAAAGTTATTAAGGTAAACACAGATTTTAGGGATATTTATGGAACGTTGCAAAACCATCGCAAACGTCAGAAAGTTTACGATGTCGTAAATGAACTGTAGCCGCCATATCATTCACTAGATACATCCAGATTAAAACTTAAATCCAGATGTATTTACATTGAATTTGTATGCTTTACATCTGGATTTAAATTTTTAATCTGGATGAATCGAGTGAATAATATGGCCGTCAGCTAATTTTTGTATGGGAAATCTCTTGCAACATATTATTGACTATTCAAAACGAGTTTGTGTCGCAAATGGCTAGTGGAAACCATTTTGTAATTGCAAAAATTGATTAAATGTTCTCTGTATTAAAATGACAGTCGAATCAAGCAATTTCTTAATACAAAAATTGATTGCTTACCTAGGTTAAACGATCTATGTTCAATTTTTGTTTATTCAACTCCAAGATTTTAATATATTTGATTAAAAAACAACAATCATTGTTGAAAATAATTGTAGCCATGTTTTTTTGCAAGCCCGGGGAGATTTGGTTGAAAAAAACGACATCGGGGTTTAGCGACGCCATTACAGAAACAAAATGGAGTTTCCATACAAACTATCGATTAAAAGTATGCAATTCACGCCGGTAACACAGTTTTTCTCCGTGCTTAAGTTAAGCCCCGATAATTCTCAGCGCTTAGCTAAGCCCGAAGGGGATTAGTTGTTGTTGCATTTAACATGTAAATTGCGAGACAGGACGTCGTTTTTTTCGATCGATTTCCTCGGGGCTTGCAAAAAAACACGGCTTATGGATTATAGAATTAACCCATTGTGAACATTAGTTCATTTGAGCTAGCGGGAGTTTAGTCATTTGGGAACCAATTTATAGGGCCGACACACAAATGCAAATAGACAGTCATCAAATGAAAATGCAGATATGTCAATTTCCCCAATTCGTGAAAATTAAATTCCCAACGCCCTAAGCACTATTTTCTTGTTGTCAATTTTGACACCAACCTGTCACTGTCGAAGCCATCACTTGATGGCAACAGCAAAAGTAAAAAATAAATAATTACATTAATTTCGGGAATAAAATAACTAGTTTTCATTATACAATTTTTTGTTAAAATAATCCAAGAATAAAAATATTTTCGCTTCACTTCGGCAATTAAATTAAATTTCAAATTTGGATGCCTGCAACAAGGCATTCGTGTTCCATCGCTTATATATCAAAACAAATAAAAGCAGAACTTGTTTCTTGCTCTGTGAGGTAAATAACAAATTTACTTACATATGAAAATTCCTTATTAGAAGAAGAACAAGATTCAAAAGGTTTATTATTATTTTGGTTAAACAAAAGCCGGTACTCGAGTTTTGAATGCCACATCTCTAGGTTCAATTATTTTGTATTATAGTTCATACTCTTGAGACGTCATTAAATATCTCGCTTAAGGCATAGTGAATATAGTTCACTTGACCATGTTGCGCAATTTGATAGTGGACCTTGCAGTGTTTTATTTTTAAGAAAACTTAACTAATCATTGAGTCTACACAATCTATTAAAAGTTTCGAATAAAGTTATTTGGGTATTTGAATAGGAACTATTTAGAATTACGTGCACTGTCATATTGACCTGTAATCCTTCTAATTTAAATGGTTATCTTTAAGCTTCTAATTATATCACACAAATCTCAATTGCTATTCCCAAATGTACGAAATTCGGATTACTTAAAGCCAATTTGGTCACAGTAAAAGTAATGTCCTTCAAACACAGGGTGGACCAAAAGTCGCTTTCCTAACTTTTGAATGAAAAGATATACGGCCCTAGCGAGGTATCCGTCGGAGCGGAAGATTCTCCAATTTCGTACGAATCGGAGGATTTTTGCTGTTCGGAAGAATACCGCAAAGAAAAAATCGTCTGATTTGTACGAAATCGGAGAAATTTCCGCTACGTTGGGCAAACACAAGCATATAAAGATAAAACAGCAAAAAAAAAATATGACGTATCCACCTCCCCAGCGCTCCGCCTCTAATTTTACATCTTTTATTTAAAAAAAATTGTAAATTCAGCTTGCAATTTTGAACATTTGCTGTTATGGGTCTCACTATCTGTAGTTAGTGCCTAAAATGATAAGGATTTACCAATTTACCTAAAAAACTAATCAACTGTTTTATGTGATATGCTGAAGTGTACTTTATTCTTTTTATTTTGGGGAGAAGGTAAAACGGATCTTAAAACAATTGTATACTTGTTGCAAATTTGTTTGAAAAAATAATTTATTGTTATTCTTACTTTAGATTTGGCTTTATTTAAAATAATAACTTCTTTTTTCACATATTTGCAAGGTCTCATTAAAAAAAATTTTCAATGATCCAAAAAAATCTATAGCATATGGCATCAGAACTTTTGGACGATTTATGCAAGCAAATTTATACTTGTCGCCGTTGTAAACAGGTAAATATTATATACCACCGATTATTATTATAATCGATCTAAGCATTCGAATTTGCATTCGGCTTTCAGACATTTAACTCAAAACACGATCAACTAATGCATAAAAAAGAGAAACACGATCAAAATCCTGCCGAAAATAGTTATGTTTGCAATTTGTGCCAAAAAACCTTTGCTAATCATGGCAATTTAGAGCGTCATATGAAAGTTCACAATGATGTCCGGCCTCACATTTGCAACGAGTGCAATAAATCTTTTGCGCAGGCCGTGAATTTGCAACGGCACTATTCTGTACACAACGGTGAACGACCTTATCAATGCCAGTTATGTGATAAATCCTTCACGCAGCAAGGGAATTTGCGACGTCATGAACTAATCCATACAGGCGAGAAACCGTTTCAGTGTGAACGATGTAATCGCTCGTTTTCACAAAGGATCAACCTTAAGAAACACATGATGGCGCATCAAGGATTTCGACCCTATGTATGCAGTGTGTGTCAGAAGTCTTTCATACAATCTCAAAACTACAAAAAACATCTTAACAAACATCAAAAGGAGACAGTTAGACAGGAGCAGGCTGACGCAGCATTGGCAAAGGTTAAGATCGAACCAACGCCAGCGATGTGAGTCGAAGGAACATTTGTATTTAATAAAATTTATTTATTTATTTTACAGAACAACGTTTGGAGCTACGTTAGCTAAACTTAAAATGGATCCGATGTGGGTGTAGTTTGAAGTATCAAAAATGAGATCACGCTGATTAATTTTTCTTTTTTTTCTATATTAGGATGTACGATAGTAGTGGGCAGAGTCGAGCGGTATTCGAACAATTAAGTGGTTTCGAATCAAGCGAGTTCTTTGGTGGAGTTGTTAATGCAATTGACGCAGCAGCAAGTGCAATGGAGCACAATAATTACGGAGTTAGATATATAAATAAATCGTTATAATGTTTGAGATTTTAATTTATAATTTTATAATAATGAAAATCGCTCGTGGTTTGCATTTTCAAAAATTGTACATACAAATTATATACACCTAGCTAAGTTGTAGAAATAAATACAAACTGTAGGAATGTTGATTGAATTTTTAGTTTCTACAATAGAAGAGCAAGATCGCAAGACAAATTTGCAATTCGTTGAAGTGGTGAGCTTTCTGTGCAACTAAAGAACTTTACTTTGTAGTTTTATATCGAGTGTGGATCTTTGAGAAGGACAATTAACAAACTCGAAACTCTACATTAGAACCTTGATTTTTAAAAATAAGGGCCCGTATCGCGTAAGACTAAAGCGTTCGCTTTATTAAGTTTGTACGATTCCTCTCTCTTTTTTTCCCAAAAAATTGATGATCAACTATTACCTTAGCCGATTCCACCCAAGGACAAAAATATTGTAAATTATCTACCAGTTATATAACTGATCCTTTTTGCAATTTTGATTTTCACACATTTTCAGCCTTGCATCCCATCCTTGTCATTTAATAGCCATTAGCCATCTATGATCCTGTTAGAGAGGAAGCTTACCCTCGCACAGCAGCGTAGGTGTGATGCGATTTAGGTCATTTCAATAATTAATATGAACTACGTACGAGTCATAGGGGTTGGGCGCACCTTGCTGGCAGAAACTCGGTTCAAAACCGCAGTAAAGTGTTCCTTGCAACTTTTTAGCTAAGCAGAGGAGTCTTCTTTGCATTTCTATGACTTCTGTAGGAAATCGTTGATGTCGTTATCCTTAAGTCGTCGCAACGTATAGCTTCTCACATCTTCATACGGCACGAAGTCTCTAGATCAATTATTGCTGCTATGGTAGCAGCGACGTTTATTCAGGAAGCGAAACCAATCATAATTTCTCCCTAAAAATCTAATATGATAAAATAACGAGGAAGAAGCAAAGAGGAGAGGAAGCCGACAATCTTGGAAAGACTGTCGAAGGGTAGGAATATGAGCACGGAATCGAAGGTAGATATGATTGATCTATGGAAAAGTGAACAGAGAAAATGAGTGGAGCAGGAGACGGAGAGATAGTTCAGGCAAGCAAAAAAATTCCAAGATCACCGCAGAAGAAAGAGGAGTCGAAGGTAGAGAAGATACTTAGGGAGATGAGAAATTAATTGAGAAATACGATGCAAGGAATGAAGCACGAGGTCAAAGAGATGAGAGTGGAGATGAAGGAGGAATTGGGAATCATATCCATGATATCTATTCTCATTTCTCGTGTGGCTTTTAGACAAACTTAATTGTTGTGAGTTTCAGCCGAAAAATATTTCACCTTAAAATATTTCGTTCGGCCGAACGATGATGATTATTTCTACATAATGCCGCTTCCGTTCGCATCAAAAAATAAGGGAAAATTTTACCTCTTAATGGCGTTAAGTTTCGCCATTCGAAATGACTCTTCACAATAAGATGAATTTTTCGAGCATTTAACATTTTTCTGCTGAAACTCACAAAAGGCGAAAAGTGAAATGTAAGTCGTTCCGGGTGCGAATGTCGTTGGAGAAAAACTCTCTCTGTTTATCATCTAAATATATAAGGTGACTTGTACATATCATTTGATGTTGGTGACCTTTTTTTATTCTAAGCTATTGTTTGTTGAATGGCTTTCAGGTCAAATGAAACAAATAAATTCTTTTTTCTCACAAAAAAGAATTTATTTGTTTCATTTGACCTGAAGCCCATTCAACAATCGGTGACTTGTACATAAAATAAATTTAAAATTTGTCAGCTTTGCAAGAAAAAAATCTCTGCCGACTGGCCTAAAAGTAATAAATTAAATTAAAAATGTGATCTTGTTTATTAGACCCGTACTATATATTTTAAGAAGTAATTTCAGTTAAAATAAATTTGGTGACACGACAGCAAATGAAGCATGAAGAACCAGGGCGTAGTTACTCTTACCCATTCCTGCGTCTGTAGTAATGTAGGGGAGAAATTCATTTCCGATTCCGAATAAACGGCTAAGGTTTTTCAAGACAGGGTTGCCTGCCAGCACGTAACTTGAAACAATCAGCCCTATTCTGCTAAACGATTCGATCGAATCTTTCGATTCACGTGAATGTTTTATTCAATTTTTTTCAAATCATTTATTTAAAACTTATGTCTTTCGAATGCAAATCTTAACCAGTTCTTTATTTTTGAAATTCTAAAAAGAATTTCATTGCATTCATTTTATTTTTATCGCAATTAATAGGCATTATGGAACAATCATTTCCTTCCCGCTGATAGCAGAATGCCAATGTTCACGCGAACGTTTAGCAGAATAGGGCTGAATATCGAGTTTACTCGATACAATCGAGCATAGGCAGTTCTTTATTTGGTTCAGCCGAATCAAAAATCAATCGGCTAAGGAAAATAAGGAACTGCCTATACTTTATTGTATCAAGTTTGTGCAAGGCCCCCAGGATTTGTCGATTTCTCGTAAGAGGAAGGACCCATGAAAAAAAAAAAAGATTTTGTTACGGTAAGATTTACCGCAACAAAAACCGTTCTTTAATTGGTTCTTAAAACCTTCTTCTGACCATGTTGTTTGGTCATGGTCTAACCCTTGATATCTGTTTTCCCCTCCATCCCAACCATTCCTATTTTTCGACCCCCATTTTAAGTCCGTCGTCCTCTGGGAGTTTAAGGGTGACTCGGAGAGGATGACAAAGTAGGTAACCATTTGATTCAATCGTGTTGAGCCAGCGGATGGGCTGGAGACTCGCACGCCATCTATATAGAGAGCGAGGAAGCTCATAATACAAATAACAATAGTCAGAGAAGACGCCAGAACGAAACATACACGTACACTTAAAGTGGATATCACCTAAACAACAACACAACAACAATATCATTAAACCAACCTAAAGTTAACTTCTTTTTTAAACATGGCTATAAGCCCATCCTAAAATCTAAATTCAATCTAAATCTAACATCGACCGTAGAAAAGAGTGGAACGCTAAACGCTATTCCCCAATTCCCCAAATCTGCACAAGGGTCCACTGAATAGTAGATTGCGCGATAGGTAGTTTAATTTGAGTATATGCCTTCCTCCTTCCTTTCCTCAAAAATGTTTAGAAAATCAATGTTAAATTGTAGGATCCTTCTTCGAAGCATTTTCAGAAAATTTAATTGAGTAGAGTAGCTGAGAGAATGCTCAGAATAATATTTTCAACTTTTTGTGGTTCTTTTACTTTTCTCGAAAATTTGTATTGTGAATAAGTCTGAATACGGCCGAGGATTCGTCAAGTTTTGGGAGAACGCCAACAACTTGGGGAATCCGTTGAATGTGTGAGTGATAGAGAGTTTCGATGGAACTCAACGTCGGAGTGGTACCGCAACCGAGTTCCACGAAAGCTTTTGTTTGAGAGTGTGAGTGTGCGAGTGAGAGAGGGGCCAAGGAAGACGAATAGGCTACGCATGGCCAACCACTTCTTGGTTGATCAGTTAAGCCGATAGAGGTTTTTAGAAATTTGAGAAATTTAAAAGAAAAGAAAAAAAGGTTGAAAATAAAATATAAATTATAGTTTGAGTAATTTTGGAAAGAGTTTAGATTGAGGATATATTTTGAAAGTGTTTCGTGAAGGAGATAATTAGCAGAAAGAGGAAATATTGATTTGGAGTCGCCAGAACGGGGCGAATAAATAAGTGAGGAAAGAAGCAGGAAGGAAAAGGAACTAGTTGGAAAAAAAGATAAGATAAGTAGAGTGTTTAAAATAATTCGTTTTATGAAGTGATTGGTAATAAAAGATTCGGTTGGCCCTTGTTTCATTCGGTTTAATCCCTGTAATTTTGTGGGACTCGTGACCCATTTTTAAAGTAGTTTTCTTTATCCGTTTTATTTCGGGACCGAGTATTAGCGGTCCATTCTTACGGTCTTTGCTTTGTAATTTTTTTCTTTGTTTCATTTCTTTCTTTTGATTGTTCTTCGAACAACAATTCATTTTTTTTTTATATTTATCTTTTTATCGAAAAAATTCTGGGTTTTAATCCAGGCGCAAGCCAAGGTTTCCCAGATATTTTAAAATAAATTCTTTGAACTTCCCATTGGGAATAAAAACATTGCGTTTCCTTCATATATTTGAAGACGAATTTCAGCTTCCCGGTCAAGGCAAACGACCCTCAATAGTTTCCTGGCGCCCACCCTGTAGCGTAAGTACGCCCCTGTATTTACCTACCTACATTTAATTCGTTTCCTTTTTTTTTATCATCAACAATTATCATCAAAATTAATTTGATTCAAATTGTTCACATTTCGTGTACCCATTATATTCTTTAATTCGACGAACCCACCCCCAGCTGACTAGCCGGTTGGCTGCATCGTTGTTGCAGTGTTGTTGCAATATTAGGTCTCTCTCTTATCTCTCATCTTTGGCTGATCGTTTGACAGTTCGTCAATTCGATCTTTTCTTTCGCGCGGGCCGGTTGCACAATTCTTATAATCTAATTAATTCGTTTGTGTTTTATTATTAATTGGATTCGTATAATCCTTAGTCGCGGTATATTAGTTCCGTCATCATAATCGTCTATTAAATTCGCGAAAATAATATTGCAACAAATTGGCGCCCAACGTGATCAACATACAAATTATATACACCTAGCTAAGTTGTAGAAATAAATACAAACTGTAGGAATGTTGATTGAATTTTTAGTTTCTACAATAGAAGAGCAAGATCGCAAGACAAATTTGCAATTCGTTGAAGTGGTGAGCTTTCTGTGCAACTAAAGAACTTTACTTTGTAGTTTTATATCGAGTGTGGATCTTTGAGAAGGACAATTAACAAACTCGAAACTCTACATTAGAACCTTGATTTTTAAAAATAAGGGCCCGTATCGCGTAAGACTAAAGCGTTCGCTTTATTAAGTTTGTACGATTCCTCTCTCTTTTTTTCCCAAAAAATTGATGATCAACTATTACCTTAGCCGATTCCACCCAAGGACAAAAATATTGTAAATTATCTACCAGTTATATAACTGATCCTTTTTGCAATTTTGATTTTCACACATTTTCAGCCTTGCATCCCATCCTTGTCATTTAATAGCCATTAGCCATCTATGATCCTGTTAGAGAGGAAGCTTACCCTCGCACAGCAGCGTAGGTGTGATGCGATTTAGGTCATTTCAATAATTAATATGAACTACGTACGAGTCATAGGGGTTGGGCGCACCTTGCTGGCAGAAACTCGGTTCAAAACCGCAGTAAAGTGTTCCTTGCAACTTTTTAGCTAAGCAGAGGAGTCTTCTTTGCATTTCTATGACTTCTGTAGGAAATCGTTGATGTCGTTATCCTTAAGTCGTCGCAACGTATAGCTTCTCACATCTTCATACGGCACGAAGTCTCTAGATCAATTATTGCTGCTATGGTAGCAGCGACGTTTATTCAGGAAGCGAAACCAATCATAATTTCTCCCTAAAAATCTAATATGATAAAATAACGAGGAAGAAGCAAAGAGGAGAGGAAGCCGACAATCTTGGAAAGACTGTCGAAGGGTAGGAATATGAGCACGGAATCGAAGGTAGATATGATTGATCTATGGAAAAGTGAACAGAGAAAATGAGTGGAGCAGGAGACGGAGAGATAGTTCAGGCAAGCAAAAAAATTCCAAGATCACCGCAGAAGAAAGAGGAGTCGAAGGTAGAGAAGATACTTAGGGAGATGAGAAATTAATTGAGAAATACGATGCAAGGAATGAAGCACGAGGTCAAAGAGATGAGAGTGGAGATGAAGGAGGAATTGGGAATCATATCCATGATATCTATTCTCATTTCTCGTGTGGCTTTTAGACAAACTTAATTGTTGTGAGTTTCAGCCGAAAAATATTTCACCTTAAAATATTTCGTTCGGCCGAACGATGATGATTATTTCTACATAATGCCGCTTCCGTTCGCATCAAAAAATAAGGGAAAATTTTACCTCTTAATGGCGTTAAGTTTCGCCATTCGAAATGACTCTTCACAATAAGATGAATTTTTCGAGCATTTAACATTTTTCTGCTGAAACTCACAAAAGGCGAAAAGTGAAATGTAAGTCGTTCCGGGTGCGAATGTCGTTGGAGAAAAACTCTCTCTGTTTATCATCTAAATATATAAGGTGACTTGTACATATCATTTGATGTTGGTGACCTTTTTTTATTCTAAGCTATTGTTTGTTGAATGGCTTTCAGGTCAAATGAAACAAATAAATTCTTTTTTCTCACAAAAAAGAATTTATTTGTTTCATTTGACCTGAAGCCCATTCAACAATCGGTGACTTGTACATAAAATAAATTTAAAATTTGTCAGCTTTGCAAGAAAAAAATCTCTGCCGACTGGCCTAAAAGTAATAAATTAAATTAAAAATGTGATCTTGTTTATTAGACCCGTACTATATATTTTAAGAAGTAATTTCAGTTAAAATAAATTTGGTGACACGACAGCAAATGAAGCATGAAGAACCAGGGCGTAGTTACTCTTACCCATTCCTGCGTCTGTAGTAATGTAGGGGAGAAATTCATTTCCGATTCCGAATAAACGGCTAAGGTTTTTCAAGACAGGGTTGCCTGCCAGCACGTAACTTGAAACAATCAGCCCTATTCTGCTAAACGATTCGATCGAATCTTTCGATTCACGTGAATGTTTTATTCAATTTTTTTCAAATCATTTATTTAAAACTTATGTCTTTCGAATGCAAATCTTAACCAGTTCTTTATTTTTGAAATTCTAAAAAGAATTTCATTGCATTCATTTTATTTTTATCGCAATTAATAGGCATTATGGAACAATCATTTCCTTCCCGCTGATAGCAGAATGCCAATGTTCACGCGAACGTTTAGCAGAATAGGGCTGAATATCGAGTTTACTCGATACAATCGAGCATAGGCAGTTCTTTATTTGGTTCAGCCGAATCAAAAATCAATCGGCTAAGGAAAATAAGGAACTGCCTATACTTTATTGTATCAAGTTTGTGCAAGGCCCCCAGGATTTGTCGATTTCTCGTAAGAGGAAGGACCCATGAAAAAAAAAAAAGATTTTAGCTGGCAGAGGCTGGGATTCGATACCCAGACCTACGCATACGCACTATCCATTACGTGACAATCCACTACAGTAATTTCAGTCAAAAGTAAAACGAAGAAAATAAAATATAAAAAAAGAGAGTAAAAATATATATTTCTTATTGCATACACTTTATTTGCGATTTCATTATCCTTATATTATATAGATATTAGTTTTACATTTAACTACAAGAAAATATTGTATTTTCTTTTATATTTCTTTTCCTTATTATAAAATCAACTAAATAAATGTTTTTTTTTCTTGTATTAATAAATAAACTATTATTTCATTTTATTTTATTTTTTTTTTATTTTTTCACATATTTAAATTGCAATTAATATTACGAAGTATTCTAAGAAATTATTTATTTTAAATAATCAATAATGTTATAAATGATAATTATGTTAAAACTTTGGAAATAATACAAAATTAAAAAAAAAAAAAAAACATTTTTATGTAAAAAAGTATATTATGTTTTTATATATAATAATTAAAGTATCATTGCAAAGGTTAATGTGTGTGCACAAAAAAAGCACAAACAATCCCAACTGAACATTATATCCCCAGACGAACGGAATGACGTCGAGTCGCGTCTGTCGTCACTTTGAATAAAAATAACTTCATTAACAATTTATTTTTCTATTCAAGAGCGATGCGCAATAAATTTAAATGTCGTTTGTTTTGTTTGTGTTTGATTTGCTTATTTTGCACTCAGTCAAACTGCAGATAGCACATAATAATAATACTCCCTTCCTTCTCCTTCAGAGTAACAACGATCACACAGTTAATATTAAAAAAAAATATGATTAAAATTAAATGGGATCTTATGAATAAAATAATTAGAAAAAAATGATACCCTAAAAATGCTATTGTTTTTGTTTTTCTTTCAAAATAACAAATTGTTTTTTTAAGGATTAAAGCAATAAAAATGATCTTTGTATGGTAAACGATTTGAGTAATCATAAAACGGTGTAGAATCCTCGTAAATAATCAAGTTACATCAAAATATTGAGTGCACAACATACACAATTTACGAGGGTTTCTCACCTTTTACCCTGTCATTTCATAAATACCCCTTATTGTAAACAAATTGAAAGGCCAACAGCATCGACCTTTGTAGATATTTGTAATGTTTCATTATAATTACATAATATTATTATTGTTGTTTATGTTTTGTATATGATCAGTTGTTGTAATAAATTGTACATTTTGAAAAAAAATCTTAGCTATTGGGATATTTTGTTTGTGAAAGGGGGGTATTAACATAATTCGTCCTATGGAAGTTTATTATAATGTATCTGTTGGGAAGAAGTCCTTTAGGAGAGTTGTTCGTCTTTTTTCGGCAATATCCATTTGGTTTTCCAAATCACCTAAATCAGTCGTTTCGGCACGTTCTATTTTCCATGAGAGATTTTCAATTTCAGCTTCTAGTTGAGCCTGAAATTTAAAGAAAAATTATAAGTTTTTCTTTTCTCAAAAACGCATAGGTTTATAGTGGAAGACTTCAGCAATTATTAAAAACTTGAACAATATTAAATCTTTTGCGAGCAATATTGTAACAAGGTTTTATAACACAAATTCTATGTGAGGTATATTGAAAAAAATCAGCCAATTAGGGTAAGCTTATAACTAATACGATGAAACCTAGAGATATGCGATCCTTCAATTCGTTTCTTCATAGAGGCCTCCCATTGTCTAAAAGATAAGGATGTCACTACTAAAAATGACCTTCAACGAAGGAGTGTTCCTATAAGAATTGCTCCATTTCCGGAATAAATTATTATTGCCATTTCTCTAGTCTCGTCTTTAAAATAAAGAAGTGACTAGTGAATTTTTCATACCATTATAAATGTTATAAATAAGCTTGTCTTTCTACTAATCTCGTTCTTAAAAAAATTTAATTGATCGGTTTATTTTTCTGATCTCGAACACTCTTTGTTGTCAAAAAATGAGTGAAAAAATGTTGGATGCCCGTGCTGAACTTTTGACGGAGCAAAACTGGCCAAATACACCATCAGGATAAATTTAAACATTTCTACAGTTCATCCACAGAAAATGGGAGCATTTTCTAATAGACGATAACTGAGAGCAAATACATATGTATGCTGCAGATATTCAAGTTAATGACCTTTGGGAAGCAGCAAAGTGTTACTTTGTTTTACCTGTTGATATTCGAAGAGAACTTTTCTGGGTCCAGCTTCCATGAAATATGCATATGGATACGTATACTGCAGTGTGTATCTACATTTGGCGAGCAATGAAGCTGCATTGAATAAATATTGCCAGTCTATCCATGTGCCGCGCCCCTTCATCACTTTTTCGTTTACTCTAGCTTTCAGACGATCAAGTGTCTGCTGTTCCAATTGCAAACTTTTCGAATGATTCTCCCAACGCTCATAATAGTGAAGGTACTTTTTGAGTGCTTCGCGCGCTTGCACATGCATTGATTCGTTGGCAATGTTTGGATTGTCCTTGTAGCGGGAGCACTCGTAGTATTCTGAGCCGTGAGTCTTCCAATCGCCAAGACACATCCAACAAAAGTCATGTTTGCAGTTGAAGCACTGCATGTGGTTGCAGCCACCGTTCTTCTCAATGCAAATATGACATTTGGGACAGTCTTTGGTATTGGCACTTATGTAGTTTGCCGTTTCACTGTCATCGGCGCACTTAGTCAACCACTTCTTGATTATCTGACAGTCGGTGGGCGCATGATAATCCATGCCGCACTTAAAGCAAAACGAGGTATTGCACACCTTGCAGATGGCTCGTTTTGCGCATATCTCACCAGACCGAACGATTATGTGACAATTCGGTCCCGGACAAAAACGCAGCTCTGGATGAGATCTCACATAGTCTTTGAACGCGAATTGTTGATACTTGTCCCGCATCACTGGTCGCGTCACCAGATTCAGGACGAGATCTTCTGGTACGCGAACATTGCACATCTGTGCCATGCAACCTATTTGAGTGGATATACCTTGGAAGATTTGTGTTTCGAAATACATTGACCAGCAGTCTTTGCAAAATGAATGACTACACGAGAGGGCGTAAAATTTATCGCCGAGCTGTGTTGTCGCACAAACGGGACACATTTGACTGCGATAAATGCTTGTGGCGGTGATGGACAGTGCGTTTACGGCTATGTGTTTGTAAGAGGAACTACTGAACGAGGCAAACGATGAAGCGGCGGCACTTGATGTGGTTGGAGGCGGTTTGATTCGTGCTGATATAAGTAAAGCTGATGCATTTTCTCGGTATTTATCCGTAATTTCTTTATTATTCCATTTGTGCTCGAGCAGGAGTACTTTTGCCAGAGATGGTGTTATTTGCAGGATTGTGTTGAGTTTCTCTACCGATTCATTGAGAAGTTTTTCAACTTCTTCCACAGTCAGACATTCATATTCGAAATATTCTGGATCTGTTTTTCTTGGATCTATTCGCTCTACATCGCAGTCTTCACCTGAAAGGATAAAAAAAGAAACAAATTTAGTATTTGTGTTCATTAAAGTCGACGTTATTTAGCTGCGATGGCGAGAATATTTTTGTTTTTAAAAAAATGAAGAAGACTATAATTCTTAAAGTTCGTAATAGCAACGTTAACAAAAATTATACCATTTGAATACTATTTTATTGCATTGTTTATATCCCTCCGATATTTATAAAAATAGAAAAAAAAAAACATTTAGGTTGTGAAAAAGAGAAGTAGGCATTATTAGCTTGAGTATATGTGAAGTACCCAAATTGAGGTGTAAACTTTATAGCTTTATTTTAATCCTGCCGTTTATGGAATTCGCAATTATCGTTTCGCATTGCATTGCACTCGTTTTTCTTTACTCTTTTGCCATGAAAATAAAAGAGAAAACAGCAATGCAGATCCACTATTGCGAATTCCATAATCGGCATGAATATTTAGCTTTCAAGTCCCTTGCACCAACAACGGTGAACAGAACCTATATGCTTCAGTCTTCTGATTATGGGAGAGACTTAATTGTATTGTGGAAGCATTATTTAACCTACATATTTACTCTTTTATTGTCAAATGATAAATTCATTAATATACTCTGTTATGAACAACTTTGCTACTTAGAACAATATATAGTAGGTTTTAATATTTTGTTGTTTGTCAATATAATTTTCTATGAAATAAATTTTTATTCTATTCTGTTTGTTGAATAAATTCGGACCTTTCAATATTTCTTTAATAAAACGATCTTCGAATTCCAATATTTATGACTTTTTGTAACACACATAGATACATATTTAATAAAGACTGTATGATAGCAATTTGGAGCTATAAAACTGCTGATTTAAATGACTTTGTCGAAGGTTAAACCAGGGGTGCAATTAAGTACTATTTAAGAATCTGCAAAAACCACCCCATTTTATCAGATATACATGCAGTAAAACCATACATATTGCATATGTCGCTTTTAGAAGTTAGAACAGACCAATTTTAACACAAAGTGTTTGATTGCTCACATCTCCGAGTTGTAGATTATACTCGCATATTTCTTTTTCTTGTGATTTGTTTGCTTCTGGCAGTAAGGCGAACAAAGAAACAATACGTGAGTCTGGGGGGTCATTCCGTAATTTTTAAAATGATAATCGTCTAAACGATAATCGTGCACGATATCGTCATCAATTTGCTTCACGTAACACAATCACTATCGTCTCGACAATCGTTTATTATAAATCACAGTTTGAGAAGGATTGACTTTTCAATCATTGTCATAAATGACAATTCTGTAATTTATTTTTGTCAGTAACGCCCAAAAAATATCAATTTTTATTTAAAAAAAGTGAAGAAAAGTGCGGGCAAAACGTGAAGTCGCCTAAACAAATCGGTTATCCACCTATCCTTCAAACTACATAATAATTATTTATAGGGTTTTCAATTGCAGCGGGCAGATTTTGACGGTGACATCTATTAAATCTTTTGTTTATTATTTACTGATGCCAAATCATCATGGCAAGTTACACGATTGAACGACACGTCCAATTGAAAGAACGCAACGATACGTGCGTTGCGCCCATTTTAAGGTTTACATGGTTGTATTTCCATGTCTATTATCCCAGGATCAACCGAAAACATCTACGCGCCCTTATTGAAAAACCCTACATATGATAAAATGCATAAATTGTTTCGAAAAACAAACAAGACGACGCAAGACGATAGCTAAATAGGTATCGTTCAAACGGTAACGATTTAACGATAACGTTTTGACGATTTTTGAGTTACGGAGAGCAAATTTTCGATCGTCAAGACGATATCGTCCAGTCGATAGTGATTATCGCTTTTACGTGAAGCAAAGCTATCGTCAAAACGATATCGTGTGGCGATAATCGAATTACGGAATGACCCCCCTGAGTTTGAGAGAAGAGCGGTTTATCTATTTAATTGATTCTTTGAAATTGGTTAGTCATTTTTAGGTGCGTCTTGTTGTATTATATTTGATGACTCCCTTTGAACAAAATGCTGAAACTTCATTGGAAGTCTGCAAAGTAGAAATGTGTCCAGCAATCTTGAGTTATTTCTGCGTGTACACATAAAGGCGAATTTACTCGCACATATTTCGAAGTGTATCAAAAAATAATTCATACTTGCGGAATTGGGTGCTTGTAGGGAGTAGCAACAGTTTAAGTCGAGTCAAACTTTTTCTGCAGCTACAGCTTCACATTGTAGCGCTCTTTACGCTTTTGGTACCTTTCAATTTTGACAGAAATTATAGAGAAAGGCTGTCAATCCGTCAAACTATTCTGATTGGGTATGATTTAGATCCAGTTTTTTAGAGCGAGATTAAAGTTAAATCCGAGTTAACTCGTCAAATTTGGTGGGTTAACGCAGGATTAACTGAACAGATGCTTTTGATGTTTTATCAAACGAGTTTGTTTGGTCATTCCGCATGCATTCTCCACGGAAAAACTGCTTCCGCAGTTAACTGTGGCTTAATTTACTTCTGGTTTAACTCACCACTGAAAAACTGGACCTTAGATACATTTATAGAGAAACATCCTTCCGATACAAAAAAAAATCAAATTATCAAATTAGCAATAGGTAAATTTAGATTTCAATTTAAAAATTGATTTTTTCATGGCGAATGGAATACGATTTGAAATTGATTTATTTTTGTCATGATATTTTTGTAGTGTCGTTTCTGTGTCAATATTTCAAAGAAATCTTCATCCCTTGATGCACTTTTAGAAGAGAAAAATGAGCTTGATGAAGTTACCGATTCATTTTAAACTGCTTCAAAACAATAATGGACATAATTTTCATACACTAATGGCTTTTTCGATTGGTAATCCGGGAGAACGATTTGATACGTGTGAACCCTTCTAGAACGATTCTGAAAACAAAATCAGAAGCCAAATTCTCTTCTTTTCAGAAGAAGAATTGTCATTCTGACTCCAATCGAAAAGGGCATAAATAAATGATAGAAGTCGAAAAACAAACTGACAGCTGTAAATTAAATTAAATTATAATAGCAGTGTTTTTTTTGCAAGTCCATATGGATTTGTCGAAACAAAATAGTTTTACACGTAAATACAACAACAACTTAAATCCATATAGACTTAGCTAAGTCCAGATAATTATCGGGACTTACGTACTGTAAGTAAGAAGTTCCTAAGTCCCGATGTCGTTTTTATCGACAAATCCATATGGACTTGCAACAAAACACGCCTAATAATTATTTTAAATCAAAAATAAATCAATTTATTTTGCTCAATGGAACGCAAAAATTGTAAAAATAGGCTCTTTAACACATCGAAATAAATTGATTTATTTTACCAATGAAAAACTCCATTAATGATACATAACATAAGTTACAATCATGAATAGAATGTTTGATTCATGAGATACAATCAAATGGACGGTGTTCAAATTGGACTGTCTCCTCCGATTTTTGTTGACGACTCTGTCATCCTGAGTTTCACCCACTTAAAGGGGTCTTTTGCGTCGTGCTACTTTTTCGGCGGTTTTATTTTTCTCTATATATATTTTCAGCTTATTTGCAATTTCATATTATATGACAATAATTGTTCATTATTGCGAAGTCTTATTATGGCATCACTCATGCCTGCTGTAGACCCCTTTTTGTTTCCCATACCTTTACTTTCAAATAAATTAGTATATTTACCAAAAAAAAATGTCTGTTGACACCGCTTTTCTACCAACAAACTTGCTTTAATGAAAACTTTTTATTATATAGCCAAGTAAATGACGAACCAATACGGTAAAGCACGGATTTAAACTCAATTAAATGCGAAATAACTTCTGGTTTTACATGCAAACAGACATGAATGAATAGATTAGCGGTACTTTTGATTTAATTTGCCATCTGTCTTATTATTTAAGCAATGCTGTTGCAATTTCTAAAAATCGTTCTTAATTAGTCCGCCTCGACTGCAAATTTGAACAAGCATGGAAACCGAAATATTTTTGTTTTAATTTTTAAATTCATATTTGATTAAAAAAAAAATGTTCTAGTTTATTAGAATCTATTGAGCTAAATAAATAATGAAAATAAAATAGAGCACCCTGCATAAATTAAATACTCATATTTTACATTTTATTCATTTTCCTATTGAAACAAAGTTCGAATTAGGTGAAATATTCTGTGATGTAAGAATTTATAATCAAATGGAAAAGTTATTGTTTCTTTCTTTTGTTAGTATTTTTTATAAATAACAATCTGAACGACCGTTGGATTCTTTTGAGAATCGAGAATAACAGCGATATGAATAAATTAAATTGCACTTTTCTTTGCGTTTTATTTTTTTCTGGCTATAAAAGTTTTAATTTATTCAAGCAAGCCTGCGAAAGTAGTCAGTAAATTTAGAACTTCAATAGTGGTCAATTTTACAAAACAAATATGCACATACAATTATAAGATGATATTTAAATAAAAATAGGTCACACACTTCCTAAAACCTTAGTTGAGCTGTCTTTGTTTTTTTTTTTTATATATTTATTTGTTTTTTTTTTTTAAATAAAATTTGATTTATTTGGTGGACAATTATTTTGCAACAAAAGATGAATTTCGCTCTCGAAAACTATTCATTAGCGACTCAAATTCCAACTTCGGTTTTGGCGATCGGCAGACGAGACGCTCTCGTTCTTCTTGATGCTTCCGTTCATGAATTGAATAAAAAAAAAAATGCGAAAAGACTAATGAGAAACATAATTGGCTACCGCGAATTTCGCAAGAATTTTTTTCAGGCATTTTTATCAAAAAGTATTTTGAGGTGTTATCCATTTTGAAATACGGAAAAAAAACTGGAAAAATATCAGAAACAGGCTCTTCAACCTAGCATTGTGAAGTTTTCATGCAGATACATGGAGGTATGCTCTGAGTGAAATATATAAAGTTGCAAGAGCAAGTAGATGCTTAGGTACATAGGTATGTCCATGCTGCTGGGAAATCATACCCGACACTTGCGAAGTTTTTGGCGGCGTAGTTTCCGTATATTTTTGTCAGGCATTTCAACAGGGGGGCCCGGGATCATTTCTGACAGTGTTTACATTTACTATAACCACTTATCTCAATACGTTACACTAAAAGCTCTTCAATTGCTTTGGTAACAATTTTTTACTGTCGGTAAGTGAAAATTTCTATTGTAAGCAAAATTAATTTGATGCTAACTGACACTTTACACAACAACAATAGTTACATTACACATTGTATGTTAATAGTTACATTACATTGGCAGTCATGCGTTAAATTGTCGCAATGATTTTATAACACCCTCATTACATTATAAGTTCGAATAACCTTTTGTGATTGTAGAGAATTCGATAGTTAGTGTGTGAAGATGGTATCTCATAAAACCTTCCAAATTGTAGGTAAAAGTGTTCATTTAAACACCTATTGTTTAGGTACACTCAATGTGAATTTATGTGACTAAAATAAATTTTTATATAAATGCTGACACGTGAATTTCTGAATATCTAATCAAGTGTGTCTTTTCTTCAACCCAACAAGTAATGTTTTTGACAATTACGTTAATTGATGCTAATGAAATGTTACGAAAATAGTTGTATAACGTTGGTACTCTTAACGGTTTTGAGATGTTCTTTTATTTGAAATATCTTTAACTAAGAGCCGTAACTTATGTTGACCGTTAATATTTAAGATCCGTTTCAGCAAATGGGCCTTAGAGACTTAGTTAATTTTTTTCCTTATTAATAGGGATGTTCTTTAGGACATTTTCTTAGCCAAACAGCTTTTTGCGAATGAGATTAAATTTAAGAAAAAACTAAAACAGTCTGCTGCTTATTCTGTGGTATTTTTAAATCGAATTATTTATTTTTCATCAAACAAAATAATAAATACAGTTTGAAAACCAATGAATAGGTATACAAAAATCAAAATTAAATGCAGTATATAGTCTAAGGCGCCAGTTATAGCTTTCATTGAAATTCATAATTGAAAAATTTAATGGCGTTTAGGAAGCAAAATCGGTTATTATTTTGATGCCAGTATTAAGGTGAGGACTTAATTATTAATTCTTGCCAAAATGTTCACTTTAGCCCTACCGTCCCCTTAAATTGACTTTTATTATTTCAATGATTGAACTACCTTACCAATGATCATTGAAAAATTAAACATCATTTTATGGCGAAGTTTGGGACCGAATTTATTTTTTTTTCAGTAAAGTATTATTAAAGCCATCAGCTTTATTTTTGCATCAACATAATTACTGATTTTACTTTCTAAACGTCTCAAAATTAGTCATTAAAATTTTCATAAGGATGGTTTTGGAGACAAAAAGCTATAAGTTTGTGAACACGTACATACCTATTTGTAGGTATGAACATTCGGTGTTAATTTATTTTGGGATACAACTCTTACTTATCAAACTGCGAAGCGAGTGAAAGTTCCTAAAATGTGTTTATTTCCGGTGATACGCTTTAAATGATATGTTTATAGTTAAAGCCTCAAATAAAAAAAAAAAAACAAATTTATTTTAATTTCTCATTTTGATACTTTTTTCCTGCTTATCAGTGGCGGCTATCAGAACTTGTATATATTTTCCCCAAAATAATAATAAAAAAAACTAATCAAACAATTAATTTAACCCATCACGTCAGTGAAGTCTGTATTCCACTACCGAAAACCTGCTTGAATACAAAAACATTGTATACCTACAATTATTTCAATTTCATGACGCACCCCCTTTTTTCAAAAGAAGAGGGAGGAGATATTAGTGATTTGCATCAAATATTAATTAGAAAAAAAAAAATATAGTTACGTGACAAACGTGCCTATTACTGGGTCTCGTTAAATCGCACTTAGTTAGTCAACCATTTGATGCCTTCATTCTGCAATGACGCAAATGTTCACATTAATTTAAATTGGAAAGAATACAACACAACACACACGCTCTTTGTACTCTAACCAGGCAGCACAAATTCAAAAGCCATATGAACTCCCTACAAGCCTTAAATAGTGCTAGACATTGAATCTCTATGGTACCAGTGCTAGTGCCATTGCACCCTGACCTTGATTTAATCTTCTTCGAACATCGATTACGGAAGACGACGAACTATAAATCGAAATAAATATGTAGTTGGGTCGAATATTTGCACACGTAATTACCTGCTTAAGGATAACCATGAGTTTGAGCATAGTAGAGGGAAGTAATATATAGGTAAGTGAGTTAGCTAGACAACAGACAGACAATAAACAGCAGGTAAAAACAAACCAAAACCAGCAATGATATGGAACTCTATGTTCATACAATGAAAAAAAAAAAAAAAACAAAAACGCCGAAACGAAGGCTAGTTTTTCAGTGTTCGTTTTTTTTTTTTTTAATATGGAGTTTTTGTAGTTTCAATGGCAATAAACTTTCCGAATGCCAAACCATGAAAAGAAAATCAGTAGAGGCTCGAATAAGGGACAACAAAAATGAACCAAAACAGAGCCAAACAAATTACACATGATGTAGCAAACGCAGCAGCAGCAGAAGCAGCGAACTACGGGGAACGAGATTACGACGACGACCCAACGATGAGTATTTTATTGATTTTTTGTGGTGGAACGTTTTGCTCAGTTCACTTTCCAACAAACTTCGTCTTTTTTGGGGGAACAGAGGAGAAAAATCAATATTTATGAAGAAAAAAAAAGAATGGTCCGAGTGCAGCAGCAATACATAACACACAAAGGGTGGTTTTGATAATGAGGATTATTATGAGACCCCATCACTCACCTGAGTTGTAATAATCATCGTACTCGCAATCGTTATCCGAATAATCCATATCTGAGTCTGCTGACATTTTGATCGTTTCCTTTTTTCCCTTGCAGCTGCTTTAATCAGATGGATTTTTCACATTTAGTGATGGAGCACCTTGGGGGGCAACTCTCAATTCAAAAGCGAACAAATAAAAAAAAAACACGGGTTAAGTGCACCTATGGTATGTATGCATTCGGGGCTGGGTGGGGTAGTAAAGCGAAGGGTAGGCAGTTTTTTTTTGTCAATTTTGTGTATGAAATTGTAGCGAAATGCATAAACACTTCGCGTTTGGGGGTTTATTCAATTGTAATTCGATTAAAACTCGTACAACGCGAACGAAGAAACTTTTTTGATCTGAAAATTGTATTCTATTTCTACAACACGAAGAACACAAAAGAAATATATAACAAGAAGAGGAAAAAAAAACCTGCACTCGTAAAGTCAACTCTTTTCTTTTGTATTCGTAAATTTGTTTGACAGGCGGAGAGTGAAGTTGGTTGTGGTTAAAATTCATTTTGCAGGGCTGTAGGAGGTTCTTTGGTTGAAAACAAGAAATAGGGGGAAGTTTCATTTGTTTTTGTACTACGTTTTCATAAATAGGTAATTTCACTAATTATGGTGTTTCTCAAATCTCAAATTTGCTAAAAGCACCTCCAAACTATCTCTCAAATGTTAACAAATCGCCATGTCGTTGCTTAAGTGTCCCATAGACCTTGAAATTATGAATACTTAAGTTGTAATTTGAAAGACCGAAGTCAAGAATAGAAACTTTTATATAGGAAATATAAGAGAATGAAAAAGTCAGAAATGGATTTGTTACTTTTATGCCCCAGACGGTGGGTATCAACGTTAACAAGAATAACATTAAAATTCAAAAGCATACATTATTTATTTTTTAATATTTTATTTTTACTCATAAAAATATAAACCAAAAGATAATTTCAATTCGATGGCTATGCTTAACTTAGTAATACGTTTTTTTTGTTAATATTGGTATTAATCATTGATATTTATACCTTTTTTGTGTGTAGCCACTTAAGTACAAAAAATACATTAACTGTAATTTCGCAACGTGAAGTTACACAACAACCGTGTTTTTTTTGCAAGTCCATATAGTTTTGTCGAAAAAAAACAACATCGGAACTAATAGTTTCACACGTAAATACAACAACAACTTAAATCCATATGGACTTAGCTAAATCCAGATAATCATCCGGACTTACGTACTGTAAGTAAGAAGTTCGTAAGTCCCGATGTCGTTTTTTTCGACAAATCCATATGGACTTGCAAAAAAAACACGCCTAACATATACATTTTAATTAAGTTGAAACATGCCCTTATTAATGGGATGATTTCCCTTTAACCTAGGAGCACTGTTTGATTTTTAAAATGTCACTATGACACCAAACGTCATCGTCAACAACAAAATAAACCAAACAGCAAACACCAAACGAAACGCAAACGGTCTTAAAAATGTCCGCAAGTGGAAGTTCATTTACATTTAAAAAACGAGTTTTAAAGAAACAGCAAACTCGCAAAAAACATGAGTCTTCATCGGAATCAAGTAAATATTAATACACACATAGTTAAACAAATTTTAAATGCTTTCATTCGCCCTAGGTAGTAACAGTGATGGTGAGAAATCAGCAGTAGTTCGCACGGAAGCACGTCGCAAGAGAACAAATCCAAATTTCCAAAGCACTAAGCTGATGAGCTCTAAACGCGAAAAGTTAGCAGCAAATTCATCTTCAGATGACGCCGAAGATGACAGCAATGTTGTTGTTTCTTATAAGTCCAATAAAAGTGCAATGCCAGCCGGTCCCTCCGATCAGGGTGCCACTGCAATAAATGAATTCGAGACCGAACTGGATCGCGATGCACAAGCTATCCATGCCAAGGCAATTCAAATAAATGCAGAGCTGGAGGGCAAGGAGGATGACAAGATATATCGTGGCATCAATAACTATGCACAATACTACAAGAAGAAGGACACTGCCATGGGAAATGCCAGCTCTGGAATGGTTCGCAAGGGACCGATGAGAGCACCAGCTCACTTGCGAGCCACAGTTCGATGGGATTATCAGCCAGATGTTTGTAAGGATTACAAAGAGACGGGGTTCTGTGGCTTCGGGGATAGTTGCAAGTTTTTGCACGATCGAAGCGACTACAAAGCTGGATGGCAGCTGGAATTGGATCACGCGACCGAGCAGCGCGGTGAATGCGAGTCCGATGGAGACGACACGAAGTATGAAATTCATTCCGATGACGAGGCACTTCCATTTAAGTGCATTATTTGTAGAGACAGCTTCACCGATCCTGTGATGACCAAGTAAGTTGTGTTGCAAAGACTCTTCGTCGCACAGATTTGAAGTTTTTATTTTTCTTTTAGATGCAAGCACTACTTTTGTGAGAAATGTGCTTTGGAGAACTTCAAGAAGTCATCTCGCTGTTACGTGTGTTCTCTTCAAACAAATGGAATTTTCAATCCCGCCAAAGAACTAATTGTAAGGTTAAAAAATCGACCTGATAACGATGTTGCTGACTCAGATAGTAATTGATAAATGTTTCTAATTATTGTTTTTAAAATAAAGTATGCAAATCAAATAATTATTACACTTTCTTTCAATTTGTATAGTATCATAGTTTGAGTATGGCAAACTTTTTCTCTGACGAGTCCGGTCTGTATTTTCGAGATAAAAGAACTTTGTAACTGACCAAAAGCGAACAAGAAGATTCTTTAGCTTTTGTTAATGTTTTTCGATTGACATTTTGGGGGTTATCTTAATTTATTTGTTTGTCTGTAGAGTTACAAAATTTAGAAATGGAGTTTGTGGCATATTTTACACCTTCAAACAGTGGTTTGTTTTGTGTGCAGCTTAAGTCATATTTTCAACTGCAAATGGCTCAAAATAAGGAATACAAGTTTAATTGAAAGTTTCATGTAATTTGTTAAGGTGCCTACTACTTTACAAGTTATCACCAACCAAAATTGCTCAAACTCACGCGCACAATAAAATAATATAGTTTTCCATATTAAGAAATCTTTTTCAACATTTTCAAAATTTTATTCTAAAGGCAGGAAAAGCAAAAATATTAAAATGCATTTATTTCAAAACTACTTAAATGGAGATATGCCTCTTTTTCATAGGGTGGATTTGCTAGTATTTGTAGGTACCTCCAGTTGTAATGTAAAATTTAAATTCCAAGTCCAAGATTTTAAATAAATGAATGAATTTACCTGTGCTGAAATAAAAAGAGTACCAGCATTTCTTGTCTTGTCGAACAATCCGGAACGTGTGTGGTGGCCTTTAGAACAAATGGAAAATATTTATAAACGTCATACAAAAAAAGAATTCTAGTGTAGTAATCTAGTTTTGCTGGTTTGGTTCTTTCCTCTGCTCTGAATAGTTCGTTTGTTTACTTCTACAGTGTGCGTTTTAGTAAACTAATTAGGAAATAAATCCTTACAAAGTTATTTAATTATTTGAAGTGTGTATAAAGTGTGTCATTTATAAGAAGATAATCTTTAACTCTTTCTTTAGTGGTTTGCAATGCTAAATTAAAATTATATTTATCACAGACACCCATGCATTTCGATTTGACGTTTCTCTTTTCTTGAAATTGTTTGAGTGATGCCAATTCTCTTAAATTTTTTGTCAATTTGGTGAGTATTTTAGCACATTTAAGAAATGGTGTGCTTCGTTGAACTTTTTTATTAGCCGTTTTTTATTATCGAAAATAATCCATATATACGTAGATCATCAAAAAACATGCATTACACCAACAACACAAGATTCTGCTCTCTATCGGGATCACGTTGCATGAACCAAACATTTAGTTTTTACTGTTGAGGGCAGATGGCATCTCAGTTTTTAAAATGGCAAGGTAGTGTGAAATGAAGTGTAAAGAAAAAAGACAAAAGATACACGGTAAATAAACAAACGTAAGGAAACAAGAGATAGGTATACAAAATACAACAAAGTTGTCATTAATTCTGGATTTACACGATTGAAAAATTGGCAGTATTCTGGCAGGTAACTATAAAAAAACTGGCAGATGAATGAATAAATTCATTCTTTTGGCAGTATACTGACAAAAAACTGCCAATTTGCCAGTCGTGTAAATCCAGCATAAGATCTGTATAATTTTTTTTTTTCATGAGATGATTTACATATATGGACCATAAGCGATGATAAAATGTGTTTATTTTTAAACTTCCATTATTATCAACAATAGTATTAGTAGCTCGTAGTATAAAAGTTAGTGCGTAAGACTGTCAGAACAGAGGTTTGAGTTCGATTTCCAGCCTCTTCTATATAAAATCAATTTTGTTTTGCACGGCTACCGCCTCTTGCTAGGATATGACAAATCCTCCTTTTTGCATTTTTGATAAAAAAAACTGGATTTTCATATTTTGTATCCTTAAAGTTGAAAGCCTAAAATACCCAACATATCCGTATATATGTATGTTTCTTACAGTGCTCCTTTTTTAATAGAAAATTGGATAAACTTATACAAGCGAATTATTACGAAATACTTCAAAAATGGCTATTGACTAAAGCCCGAACCACACTATACTCTCGTGTGGTGTGTTGGGGAGTAGTGTGTCGTTATCGCTCTAATGTATTTCATATGCGTAGGGCTATATTTGTATCGTGTGATGTGTTGTGTCGAAATCTATGAAATACATAGGAATGACAGCGACACACTACTCCACAACACACCACACGAGAGTAGTGTGGTTCGGGCTTAAGGGTTGCCATAGGCAATGTTTTACTTTATTTGAGTATTTAATATATTAATATTTAATTAGGTCAAGTCATTTACACAAAACTTATCTGTAGATTAGTAACTTTTTCTGATGACTGTACTTTTTAGTCATGTAAATTAATTAATTTCAAAGATACGCGAAATTGGTTTTAATTCTGGGGTAGATGGCTTTTTAGTTTTGCAAATGGTGTCGACAGTGTAGGGAAAAAAGACAAAAAGTACATGAACAATGAAGATTAGATCTAAATGGATCATTAGCTATATTAGAACGAACACTTTAGAAGATGTGGGGTAGCGTATGTGATATTTTTTTTTTTTTTAAGTTGTAAGTCACTGTTGATATTTTTGATTTCATTTGTTATTATAACTTTAGTATCCAAGAAGAATTTTTGTAATTTTTTGACAGTGGAAGCTCGTGCAATCAAGTGTTGTGACCGTTTTTAGATCTTAGAACCCTCATAAAATTGGACAGTAACAACAAAATTAAAACAGTAAAATACTCGTAACTCACTATTTGGTCAAGTAAATGCATTTTTTTAGGTTTACGTACATGGTAAAATGGCACCCAATGTGAAGCTTAAAACCACGACTGTTTGGCATTTTGGCACGAATGCACTTTTAAGGCAACGAGTTACACTTAATTTCTTTGCTTTCTTCACCGCTATCTTATTGTCGAACTAGGAAGCGAAAGTGTGATGTTAAGAAGAAGTTGCTGAAGATTTTTGGATGTTTTCTTTTAATTTCTTTTAAAATCTCTTATACCTTTCACATGAGAAAACAAAATCTCCGGAGATTTGCTTTAGAAGTTGTTATAAATGGTACAAAAAATATTAATAATACGCAAACAAAGGCCCAGTTTGTCAGTTGTGAGTTAAACCAGAGTTTGCTTACTCTAGAAGTAAATTAACCCAAAGTGAGCTGAGAAAGCATCTGTTCAGTTAATCCTGATTTAACTCACCAAATCTGATAAGTTAACTCGGGTTTAACTTTAATCTTGCACTCATGCTGATCTCCTCAAATTACTTTGTTCACACCCCTTACTTGTTGTTGAAAGCACAGTTTCCTCTTGTGAAGGGGGACTGGGTTTTTGTTCCTCTTGTATAATTTTATTTTTACAATTACAGATAATATTCTACTATGGAAGGGCCAAGTCCAAAAAAACAACGAATGGATTCGTTTGAATTTCCTATTAAAATAAAAGCTGTGCTCTCTGATGACTTATGTAATCCTGTCCCTCTGGAAACGGTGGTCGTTAGTAAAATAGAAAACAAAAAGTTAATATCATCAATTGTTCTTGAGTTGAGCCGCTTCATGCCACTGGAAAGCTTGCAGCATCTTAAAAGAGTTCGACAAAATGAGATAATACTTTGTCTAGTCTCAGATATTGAATGTTTAAAAACCTCTGAACATTTTAAAGAGAGTATCAAAAAGTTCATTATATCACAAGGTATATCTTCTGAAATGGCATCAACTCTTTGTGGAAATACTTCTCTTGTTGAAGTTGCATCAATACCAACTAAGCTTCGCTGGCAATATGACAAAATGAACAAACTATGGCCTTGTAAATTTCATCCAAATCGATACCTCGAGTCGTTGTATGACGGCACAAATTTTTCGAATGAAGAAGAGAAATTCCATTCTAGAGTTGCAAGGATTTGCACTAAACTATCGCAGAAAGAGGGAAAATCTATTGGAATATGTGTTGATCCAAGAACGAATTCGATTGTTGCATTGGCAACGGGAAAGTCTGAAATAAGTCCAGTAATGCATTGTTCGATGGTTTTAGTTGATTTTGTAGCTCGCAGTCAGAACGAAGGAGCATGGCAACATGATGACGAAATATTCCTTGAATCAGATGATGCAAAACTGAACTTAAGAGGAATTCCTAAGTCCTTACATAATTCTCTAACTACAATATTTAAAGAGGACATTCGTTTTGGTGCGGAAAATGTTAATCTTCGAGAAGGGCGCAGAAAAGTCACCGAAGAAATGTTGAGCTCAAATAATTTAGAAAAGTACGGTCCGTATCTTTGCACAGGATACGATGTTTACTTAATGATTGAGCCATGTCTAATGTGTTCAATGGCACTCCTGCATAGTCGTGTGCGGAGGATATTTTACTTGGAACCATCAGAAAATGGAGCTCTTCAGACTAAAATGAAATTGCATACAATCAAAGAACTTAACCATCATTTTGAAGTTTTTAATTTTTTAAGCGAGAAGACAATATTTTCTAATAAATGTTTTTAAAATAGGTAAATGTACCTACTGTTATACTTTTTAATCGAGGTTCATGAAGATGCTGTACTCTAGAGAGATCTGATTTTATACAAATTTAGGTTTCGACTTAAGTTTGAATTCCTGGAATTGATTAATTGAACGAATTGAAAATAATATATCCATTCTACAAAAAAAACTCGTTGAATTCTAAAATAGGATCCAATTTTGCTGTCGATGTTTGTGAGCTTCGATAATCGATTCGAGCACGATTCGATCATAGCTGAGAAAACATAGCATTGATTGTTGTTGTTCGAACAAACTGAAAAAATGATAGTATAAGTTTGTTCCAGACATTTTTGGGAAAAAATGGCCAGTCTGTCAAATTTTGTGAAGTGGGGATGAAATCCTCTCAGCGAGAAGAAAAACTGCCACAAAAGTTCTGAACAAGAATCGACATTTTATTTTAAATAATAAAATGTATCTAAATAAATATAAATGAGAAACTGGCTTAACTTTATAATCCGTATTTTAGAGGCTGAGATTAAATTTTTTTTTCCATGAATTTTAAAAAAAATCTTAACTTAATTTACCCTCGTACGGCTATCAAAAAGGATAATTATATTAAATATTTGTATTTCTTATTTCTAATAAAAAATATACTCGTTTATAGTCCTAGTAAATATTTCGAAATAACTGCCATTTAAAAAAGAAACTTTATGCTGCGCAAAATTCAAAATATCCTAATGAAGTCTTCAGTTTGTATTCATATTCATCACGTGCTTTATTTATTGAATTGTTGATGTTTTTTTTTCCATTTCGTAAAAGTCAGTATCAATTAAGGCACAATTTCACACGCATATTCTCACTCAAATGATGACTTCGCAACACAATTTTCTTATGTATATGAAAGTCAAGCAAACGCAAAGAATACAAAATGTATTCATAATACATACATACATATGTACATAATTACAATCAACGCAAAGGCTCAAGATGATTTAAAATAAATTACATACATTATTATGTATGTATGTATCATTTTTAAATAGAAATAAATGGACTGTTCGTAAATCAATATTAAATTCAAACTTTGAGTGCAAAGTCACAATATATTTACAGTATCGATTTTCTTTGGTAAGGTCATTATGGTTTTGAAAGAAAACTAAATCAATTTAAAATATCTAAAAAAAAAATCCCAGAGATGGCGTACTTACTAAATAAGTACTAAATTTCATTCAGAATCGATGCAGCTAAAAATCAAGATTGGAATTGGAGCAAAATAAATATAAGACTGAGCAAATCTGATATCGTGGGTTCGATCCCTATGGTAGGCATGTAGAAAGTTTTTCATAATAAAATTGGATTAAAGCTCAGCACCACTAATAAAGAGGAGACTGATGATAGGCGGCTTGGCACTCCTTGAAACAGCTGTATCGCTAGCCAAAATAAACGAATTATAAATTAATTCGTAAACAATTGGTGATAGCACCTTTAAGTTGTTGTTGTTGTTCAAAAATTCAATAAAATGTAAGCTTTATTTCTAAGAAAACAAATTATTATAAAGAGATCAGTGTTTTTAAAAAATAAAGGGTCTTCCAATAGGAACTTTTGAACTTTGACAGTTGAAAGCGGCCATATTGTTGAAGCTAATGAAATACACTGTATCTATTAGAAACATTAGCCGTGTTTTATTATCTTCTATCGGGATCCGGATCTGTATCTGGATTAACTTTTAACAGGTGTTACAAAAACAATTTTGAAAATTTCCCAGTATTTTGTTTGTGTATTACGTGTTAAAAGTAAATCCAGATACAGATCCGGATCCCGATAGAAGATAATAAAACACGGCTATTGGTTCTTAAAACCATTGATTTTTCGACAAAAAAAAATTCTAATGCAATGTAGAAGTAATTTTTGTTCTCTTTCCGGTGTTTTCCAATTTTTATATTCACCATTTGTGGCATTAGCCGTGTTTTATTATCTTCTATCGGGATCCGGATCTGTATCTGGATTAACTTTTAACAGGTGTTACAAAAACAATTTTGAAAATTTCCCAGTGTTTTGTTTGTGTATTACGTGTTAAAAGTAAATCCAGATACAGATCCGGATCCCGATAGAAGATAATAAAACACGGCTATTGATAAGTTATGCATTTATGCAAACTAAAGATAAACAATTGTGGTTAGTGCATTCAGGGTGACAAACCACTGTCTTATCAAAGTGCATTAATAGATTTTAATAAAAATTACAAAACTAAATTGGTTTAGCTATGTGAAGTTAAAAATTCTCACAATACTAAATATTATTTAAGATAAGAAAGAATTTCGATATAAATACTAGCGCAATTAATTTTATGATTTAGTTTGATTTGATTTGTTCAACTTCAACAAGGTAAAAAACTGTAGTATATTGTGCAAGATGGCTCAGGGAATATTGCCTAATCAAACAATGCAAGCATTATGGTTGCTTTCTCAACATCCTCAAGAATTTGTGTTCATTCCAAGAGGTCCAATTGCATTGGATGTGCCAAAAAGTTTTTTTCCACCACGTCTTGTTGGTAAAGCGGACAAGATTATTGATCGGTATGAGGTTTTTCCATGGCTAAAGAGGGTTTGTGCAAAGAATTTATGGCTAAAGGAGTTTAAATATTTAATAAATTTTTTTTAGATAAGCGTTCTAGATATACAGGAGCCAAATTTGAATTTTGCTGCCAGACATGGAAGGAAAGCACCATTTACATTATTCAATCCAAATGACAGAAATGTCAGCTCTCAGTTAATTGCTCTGTTGATGGCGCAAAAGGATCCGAAAAGTCTGATTTCAATGGCAGCGTATATTAGGTAAGAAATATGTTTAGTCTTAAATATAGTTTTAATTTTTATTCGAGATTCCCATAATTTTTTTTTGTCTTTATCTAGACCTATAATCCTTACAGTCGTAAGTGAAACAAACATTTTGTCAGGTCTGGAAGTAGTAAGTTAGTAGAACCAAGTACATAGGTTTCATAAGTCAGTTGACATTTCATTGTTTTATGCTAATTAATTTTCGCGTAAAATTACCATAGGCTTAATTTGACTAAATAGGTGGACATTATTAAATTTACTGTGTGCCATGTTGATTCATCCTTACTTATTTGTACTCTGGGTTAATTCAACATTGAGTAATGTAGATTCCATAGACAAGTGCTTTCAAAGTAATAATGCATTAAAGCATTCCGAATCGAAGAGTTTCAGCGGATTCTTTCAGATTATTTAACAGGATTAATTTATTTACCTAAGATATTGTCAGAATTTAGATTTCCAGTAACCTTTGTTGATTTTATAAAAATAAATATTTAACATGATTAAAACTGTTGCAAAATAACAACCTCATGACTGGTAAATTTCTGTTTAATATTACATCTCCCAGGGACCGTGTAAATCCGTTTCTCTTTCAATATGCCTATTCAGTCGCACTTCAACACATGCAAATCACAAAGGGTATTGAAATGCCATCTGTTATCACTCAATTTCCGGGCAATTTCATTGATCCATCAATTATTCAAGATGCTAAAGAAGAAACTAGCATTGTTCCTCTGGACGACAAAGAATCGGTTTGCCTACCAAACTACATATATATTACAGAAACTGCCCTCTATTAATAGATATACATTTTATTTTTCAAAGAACGTTTTTGAAGTTCCGTTTAACGCTTTCAATCGTGAAGAAGAACAACGAATGGCTTATTTCCGTGAGGATATCGGTATCAATATGCATCACTGGCATTGGCATCTTGTATTCCCGAATAATGGTCCTATTGAGGTTGTGCGCAAGGATCGTCGAGGAGAACTGTTTATGTACATGCATAATCAGATACTTTCCCGCTACAATCTGGACCGGCTTTGCAATAATCTTGGAAGAACAGTACCACTCACAAATTTACGAGAACCCATCCCCGAGGGATACTATCCGAAGCTTTTAGAAAGCGTATCAAGTCGAACATATCCACCGCGAATGCCAGGACAAAAATTACACGACATGAATCGCCCCGATTTGATTACCACTCTGGCTGATCTCGAACTTTGGAGGGACAGGATAATCAGCTCTATAGATCGAGGATTTGTTTTTGATGTGAGTTTTCCTATAAAAAAATTAGGTATTTATTTAGCTTTAGGCGGAAATTTTTAGCCCACCGGAAGACAAATACCATTGGATGAGAAAAGCGGGATCGATCTCCTTGGAAACCTTATAGAATCTTCAGCGTTATCGATCAATCCACAATTCTATGGTGATCTACACAACAGAGGCCATTTGATAATCTCATACATTCATGATCCAGATTCTAGATATTCGCAAGAGTACAGCGTTATGGGTGACACCATAACTGCGATGAGAGATCCGATTTTCTATCGCTGGCATATGTTTATCGAATTACTGGGAGCAAGACACAAGGCTCTTCTGCCAGTTTATGAACCAAAAGAGGTATACATATGACAAATCTGTAATTTTTTTTTTAAAGTTGTGTTAATTATTGTATAAACCGCTTAGCTGGGCAGTGAACAAATTGTCGTTGAAGAATTCATAACAGTTTGCAAGTCAAAAGGATCCCAGCCAAATGTTATGAAAACCTTCTGGCAAAAGAGCGATGTTGATATTGGTGTGAATCTTGATGGCCGCCAAAAAGAGTCTACGGCTACTTTTAGGTTTACACATCTCTCCCACGAGCCATTTGACTATCGTGCATCAATAATCAACTCGGGGGGTCCTATTGAGGCAACTTGTCGAATATTTCTATTGCCCATCGACGATGAACGTATGGTCGAACTCACACTTGACGAGCAACGCCTAATGGCCGTTGAAATGGATCGGTTTTCGGTTGCTTGTAATTTAAGATACTATAGTCAATCATATTTAGTATACTAATCAGACATTTTCTCTCAGTGAAACCAGGTCAGAACATAATACGCAGATCTTCAACTGATTCCAGTGTAACAATTCCCTTTAACCAGACTTTCAAGTCTAAGCCTGTTCCTGGAGAAATTAAAGATCCCGTCGAAGTTTGCCTGAAAAACTATTGTAGCTGTGGCTGGCCAAGTCACATGTTGCTGCCAAAAGGTACCCACGAAGGAAAAATGTTTAAGCTATTCATAATGGTGTCAGAGGATTCCCTTGCCAATTCAAATTTGAATTTGAACTTAAATCCTCGTCCGAGTTTTCTGGATTTGAATATTCCGTCTAAGGGTGATGGAAAGTTAGTAAGAAATAATAATGCATTTTCATTCTGTGGTCTGAAAGATGAAAAGTATCCAGACCAACGAAGCATGGGATTTCCGTTTGACAGAAGACTACCAGCTCTCTATTTGGAGGAGCTTCTAGAAGATTTCAGGAATATGAAAACCTGTGATCTAAATATTGTTTTTCATGAAAACGTTAACGAATAAAAGGTCTTGTGGCTTGAAAAAAATAAAATAATTATTTTTAACTGACAAATGAGAGTTTTTTCTTTCATATTAGCCGTGTTTTGATGCAAGCCCGGGGAAATTGGTCGAAAAAAACGACGACGGGGCTTAGCAAAATTTTTGGCAGCACTGTGTAATGTACAAAGTGCAAGTTCAACGTACATCTGAATATTCGGAATTTTTGAAGCTTCTGATTGGCCAGCAGAACTTTTTATGACAGCTGGCCAATCAGGAGCTTCAAAAATTCAGAATTCTGAATATTCAGATGTGCGTTGAACGCGGCCAATGACATTTCAAAAACAGCTGACCTGACACATAAACAAAATAAAATAAAACTCAACATTCAATAATATATTCCGTGCGATTTTGGAATATAATAAAAATGGAAATATCAATTGCGACTATTTACAGATCCATTTTGATGTAACAACAGTGCGCTGCCTAAATTTAAGAAAGTTCACTGCAATAATTTACATGGCATTTTCAATTTTTGTGTGTATTGATCGACAGGATCTGCATGAGCTCAGTAATGAAGGTGTTCCTTGAGGAATTAGTGCTTCCATATGGTTTTGTTGGACGATGATGTTGTCGACTAGGATGAAGAGTTTCCACCACAAATGGGCGAGGAATATTGTCAAAGTATGGTTATACGAAAATATTAACACTTTAAATATCAAAAACAATGTGTAATGATGCAGCCCTTCACCGCACTGCAATGCACAGATTTTGTATATCGAGATGTGGCGAAGCAAGTAATGAAAGATCGTGGATTGAAGAAGATTCGTTGTGGAATAGAAGGATATCTCACGATTAAGGAAAAAGTTCGCAAACGTCCGGGTGGTCGCGCTGAGGTTGGTCTGCGTTTAAAAAAAGTTAGCAAAGTTCTTCACATTAACGTTGTTTTTGTCTTATCATCTTATCTACAGCTACCTACGTTCAGCGTCCTTTCATTCATATGTCGTGGGCAAAAGAGAAGCCGCCATGTACATAGACACAAATCTGTTACAAATTTCGCTAAAGCCAATGCGGATCCACCATTGGAACTAGACGCAGGTAAGTTTCAACTATCCTTTCAACAAATATACAATAGAGTCATATACATTTTTGTATTTCGATTTTCAGGTGTAAATCCAATACCAATACCCTATGTCGCTATAGCACCAGTAGAGGTCAAGGCATATATTGCAGCAGATGATGGTGATGAGGCGGTTGGTGGAGCACTACATGAAATAAATCAGCCCGCCTTGGCCGAAGAACAGCACTAGGATTCTCAAAATTCCTAATTCTCTCATACAAGTGATTCAAAAAAACAATTTTCTTGAAATTCAACTACGACCGAGGTGAATTTTGAAAAATAATTATGAGTGCATGTGTTTTGCATAATATTTATACAACGAAAGTGTAGAAGATGAAGATGAAACCATAATTGTTCCTTACAATTATGATAATGATAGCACAGCAGGTGCTTCGATCAATAGACGGGAAATGCTGTTTAATTACCTGCAACAGCAAAATATTATTTAGGACATTCATTTATATGTTGTTCAAGACTATACCTTTCTTTTTATATAAAAATGTGAATTTGAAATTTAATAAAAAAAATGGTTTATGGTCATATATGTACATAATATGTATTTTTTGTCTTGACTTGCTTGAACTAGATATAAGAAATGAGGGATACTTTTCAGTTTGCTCAAATCTTCTCAAAGCCAAAACATACTGAATTATATGTGTTCTCATTTAAAACTAGAGTTTAATTCATCTGGCTGGCCCATGTGATAAGTCCATTAACAAAACTATAAACAACTTCAGGCGTTCAACACTTACTGGCAGAACACGATGGTGAAGCTGCAGCGGCAGCACGTATCACTGTCAAAGTTGAACCGTACACAAAAACTATACAGCGCTACAATGTGAAGCTGCAGCAAGAAAAGTTGCTGCAGCAAAAATTGACTTAACTTTAACATCTGCTTCTCGCTTCATGCTGCATTTGAAATAACATACAGGTTCGTTCTATACTTTTTTCTTTGTAATGAAAGCTAGCCATGGGGAACCGCGCCACACCATTGTAGACGTCGTTTGCTACATGAGTGAGCGATTTTAACGACAGCTTCTGCTATAGCTTTTCTTTTAGCTGCAGCTGCATCCCATTGTGTTCAGCGAGTTATTCTTATACTTCTCTGCTTCAATTTTATGCCATGCAGCCAATTGGACTTCCAAACAAAATGTATATTAATAAAATATAAAACAACTAATAACAATTAATCATAAAGAATTTAATGCAAACAATATTGTTTTAAAGATCTGAACTAACAGATATTACTATTAACTAACAGATATTACAAGAACCTTATATTTCAAACTTAACCTAAAGAATAACAATTCAAAGGCAAAAGAATATTAGTCTTCTATAGCTAGAAGGTACAAATGGCGAAGTGTCTTTTTCTAGATTCAGTCAATGTATGCAGCTGAAAAATCTCATCGCTTGTACATCCTTTGCAATGGCCTTTCTAATGGATCCATAGTGAGAAGCAGTTCGACTGCTTGAACAGCTTTTGGAAAAAGTGCTTCATCATCCTGTGGCTACACCATATCTACATGCATAAACAAAAAGAATAAGCTAATTTATTATCTACTTATATTGATAAAAAGTCAGTACTTTTGTATAGAATGTTGCCAAATACTTTTTGTAGTGTCTCAACGATAAACGGTGGTATGCCGGTCATGAACTCTTAGAAGGAAACTCCCAGTGCCCACCAGACAACTGCTTTCCCATGTCCATGCCTACGAGTAGGAAAAAAACTGATAGGAAATCAAAAGTACTAACAATCAATTCATACATTAGAAGCAGCTCAGGCGGTAAATAATCCGGAGTTCCAAGATTTCGCTCATCCGAGACAAGTGCTCCTCGACGAACGGATGGATTTCGGTGTCCGAAACGGAGTATTGATTTTTAATTTTAAGATATGCACTCTACCATATTCGTTTCCGGTAGCTCACATTACTTTGACTCTGTTCACAGCGGCAAGGCCTAAATTAAAGACCAAACCGATATATGCATCTGCCTCATCTGCCTATAGGAAAAACAAACTTCTATTTAATAATTATTAATTAAAAATGAAATAAAACTTTACTTTTTCACTATCGTCATGCTCCGATTTTATCCAAAACAAAAACAGATTTATGTCAGTTTCGACATTCCCATGCAATTTATCGATAACTAATACAAAGTTTGGTTTGGTATCACAGTTTTAATCCCGTCCAAGCGTTAAGCACAGAGAACTCTGTGCGCTTAAGTTAAGCGCGCTGGGGATTAGTTGTTGTTCTATTTAACATGTAAATTGTTTAGCCCCGACGACGTTTTTTTCGACGAATTTCCCCCGGGCTTGCAAAAAAAC
This sequence comes from Leucozona laternaria, assembly GCA_932273885.2. Taxonomy (NCBI): domain Eukaryota; kingdom Metazoa; phylum Arthropoda; class Insecta; order Diptera; family Syrphidae; genus Leucozona; species Leucozona laternaria. The sequence continues at coordinate 27,551,628 of OW026368.1, read as the reverse complement.
ACGGCTATTATTAAATCTCGACCGACACCGCCTTATTTATTATAATGCGAAATTGTTTTTTTAAAAGGAAAGCTGAAGAAGAAAGGTTTAGATCGAGAAACTACACCTTAATTGAAACGACTCTAACAATATTGATTAAACTTGCTGAAAAAATTGCATTAAAACTGCCTTTCATGTTTTTGCATCAAAACAAAACAAACTTAGGGGAAATCTTTCTGAGAGTCTTTTCACTAAAACATCACTTGCACAATGCATAACATTGTATCATTTTGATTGGTGCATTGAAGCTTACAATCAAAATAAATCATTAGTCAATTAAAAGTTTCCCCCTTAAAAATATCCACATACACTCATATTATTGACAAACTAATTGACTCATTAAAATAACACGTGTGTGTTGCATTGAAGTACAGTATATTTATATTAGACTGAAGGACCTTCAAAATAAATAAACATACAAAAGCTCTGCAATATATCTTCGTATTCTGATTGTCAACTGTACAATAAATTGTACTTTAATTGCAACAAAATGATGTTCATCAATGAAGAAAAAACCACAATCATCATATCGTTTGCTCTTGTTAAGCTTGTTCTGAGGTTTTTGACGAGTCTGACAATACTAATAATAATTTTTAAAAGCTCTGCTTCTCTTAAAACATACATATGTACGTATCCCTACTGAGAAAGAAAAAATGTAAATTTGCACAGTCAATTGAAGCTTTGATATCTATGCCTCTGAGATTGAGTTGTGCAACAAGATGTTCAATTTAGATTTAGCAACAAAATAACAACTAGTAAGTATATCAAATAGCAACTAATTCAAAGTGGCGGCATTCCTTTGAATGAATTATCCGCTTAGGTCAACTGATTTTATTTATGAAACTAATATTCAATCAACAGCTGGATGAAATATTTTCATGCGTAGATGCCGGTATACAAACATTTTAAAAGATACTAATTGTTAAATTAAACATTTCATCATAAATATTCTTACGAAATTAAATAGCAATACAAAAAAAAAAAAAATACATAGGTACATATTTTTCATCGTAATGGGTGATTTTTTAAGAGGTTTAGAACTTTTTTTTAAAAAAAAACACAAAAAATTCGAAAAAATGAATGAAATATTTATTTGAATCGATAGTTTGAACCTTGCAATTTAATGTTTAAAGATAATTTCATGCAAATGTTGACCGCGGCTGCGTCTCAGGTAGCCCATCCGCTGAGTCCAATTTCGGCATACTCTTTCACACATATCGGCCGGTATCTCACGAATGAATGCATGGATGTTGGCTTCCAGTGCGTCAATCGAAGCGGGCTTGTCCCTATAGACATTAGCCTTGACATACCCCCACAAAAAATAATCTAATGGTGTCAAATCGCACGATCTAGGCGGCCAATTGACCGGCCCGAAACGTGAAATTAACTGTTCGCCAAACTCGCCTCGCAATTGCGCCATTGTTTCGCGTGCTGTGTGGCATGAGGCACCGTCTTGTTGAAACCACATATCATGCAAGTCAAGAACTTCCATTTCGGGCAAAAAAAAAGTTTGTTATCATCGCTCGGTAGCGTCCACCATTGACAGTAACGCTGCGATTCGCATCATCTTTGAAGAAATAGGCCCAATAATGCCGCCGGCCCATAAACCGCACCAAACAGTGGCTTTTTCGGGATGCATTGGTAGCTGTTGCAATGCTTCTGGCTGATCTTCACTCCAAATGCGGCAATTTTGCTTATTTACGTACCCATTCAACCAAAAATGAGCCTCATCGCTGAACACAAGCAGCGCGCGATGAACATTTCGAACCGAGCACGAATTTTGATAGTAAAATTCAATAATTTGCAAGCGTTGTTCATTTGTAAGACGATCCATGGTTAAATTGCAAACCAAACTGAAGCTGTTTGACAGTAACACAAGGTACTAAACACACGTCAGCTGTCAAAACCAGTGTTGCCAAAACCAAACCAGCTAAAAAATCACCCGTTATTTAATCGTAACACTTATAAATCTACTTTCTAGCATTAGCTTAATAATTATTGTGTATGATGTACACATTTGGATCATCAAAATAGTTATAACAATCAGCGGGTGGCAAATGGCGCAGTAGATGTAGTGCTTGGCTGCTAAGGGAAGGGTGTGGGTTAGAGACCCACTCTAGGCAGCATTATTTTCCACTTTTCACCAGCTTCAACTGGACGTGGATTGTCCTGCAATTCAGGTTGCATTTAAAGAAAATGGCGGAAAATTTTAAACATCCTTATGTCAAGGAGTTACAATGATACTAGTTAACAATTTACTTACTTTAAAGTTCTTTACTAAAATGGTCTTAGTTTTAAAGAACTGTTAACTATAGTATCATACTAAGCCTGTTTTTTTTTAATAACCTCCAGTTGAGGTTATAGCAAAAAAGTAAGCAAACATACCTTTTTCACATTTTACATGGTCAAAAAGGCATATGGAGTTAGTATGATACTAAAAAGATAAAATTGTCTTTTCGTGATTTTAGGTTAAGGTGATGTTAGGTTAAGAAGAAGATTTCCCAAATTTTTAGCCTCATTCTATCTTTTTACCAGATCACTAAAGTTAAAATCACCAAATGTTTGTTTTAATTGTTTAGTTTTATATTAACTACATTTGTCACTTTGACAATAACAAATGTGAAAACGGTATGTTTGGTTACTTTTTTACGTTACATAATTGTTAAGTATATAGTATCATGCTACATAATTCCTTAACATCATGCTGTTTACAATTTTGCGCCATTGTCTTTTTTTTTGAGTAAATGATCTTATTTTTGGGATATTCGCGTATAAAGAAATTCCAACTGAAAACAAAAAACCCATTTTTGTGTTACTTTTGACTTTTTAACATTTTCTCATTAAAGATAAGTATCATTCTATTAGGTGTACTCTCTTGTTCGCCTCTAAAACATCCCTGCTACTGCTTGATAGAATCCAGGATAGAGCTTTAAAGCTGAAAAGTGACAGATGAATTTCTGAAACATTTATTTCGTTGGAACCACAGATTAGCGATATGAAGATGAGAATGTTTCGTACGTTTCACCATCCAAAACCCATTTGTTTACATCGTTGTATTTGTAATTTTCTCCCGCGTCGATGAAAAGATGTGAATTGTAACAACAATTTAACCAGGTGTGTGAAGATCCCTATACTGTCTATGTGTGAGATTTTTATACACACATTCTCATTTTTTATCTGATAACTGCCAGTTCAAGCTTGTAGGCAAATTAAAATGGCTGCAAGGGATTCTCATCTTCATGTGGCTAATCTGTGGCTGGAACATGGTAGAAAGCAAGGTCTCTTGCCTATCACTGTTTCATCATTATTTGATACACAATGCTCTCGGAAATAGCCAGCTACATTCCTCCCCTTAAACAATTTACCCGTAATATTTGCTCAGACAGGAATGCTCATCAGTATACTCTTAAGCTTAATTTTGGACGTACCGTTAAATATTATTTTACAGTTATAAGTTATTTTCTTAACACTATTCGAATTACAAATAATATTGTATTCTTTTCCATTTATTTTAAAGAAAATCAAAATATTGCTAAAAAGAACAAACAAAAAGTGCGCGTGGCAAATATCATCAGCATACTCCGATTCCTTCTCTTGAGACCCTATTTTACATTCAACAGTATAACTAGACAAATGTGCTGCGAACTTTTTTAAAAAAGATTGATTAATTTTACAAAAATACAAAGGATTGGGTTAAAACTTCAAAGAACAGACTACACGCGTCAACACGACGCCTTGCCTTTAAATGTAATTTTATTTTTGTTTGCTGGTAAATCGAACGAAGTCATTGCCTTTTTGCAACTTTCTGAATATAGATATTTAATTTCCTTTTTGACTTGTTCATTATGGCCCAGCCCCCTTTTTAAATGGTATTATCCAACACCTGTTAACTGCCGGGTTAACTGTAAGTACGTACACATGGAAAGGGTTTGCTCCAAGGTCATGAGAAATTGTGACCTGTTTTTTGACGGAAAACAAATATTCGGTCGTAATAAAAACTAATACACACATAAATTATATATTATATAAGATCACCAACATTTTAGTATGTAATTTAAATAAAATTCTAACCTGTTATTTATAATTTTTTTTACAATTTAAATATAGCTAGTATGAATTTTTGTGAAATGCGTCAATGTTCTTTTGAAACTTGAAACATTATAATTACATACATACTTGCAGCCATATTATTCACTCAATTAATGCGGTTTTAAATTAATACCTTGGTTATAGAAGAGTTAAGTCTCAAAAGTTCAACCCAAGCGCATAATATTCACTCAATAAACCCGTTAAAAAACCCTATTTATTATAAACCCTATCGCGTTTAATCCGATTCAATTTTAACTGCCCTTCAAGGAGCTGTTAAAGTAGTTCAACCCAGTTGTAAACTGCGGATTAATAGGACAGGTTCAAAATTCACTTAAACCTTATGTACACCTGCAGTGAATAATATGGCTGTTAATCGTGCCGATTATGGAACCCGCAGTACAGTACCCGCAGTACAGTTATCTCTTTTCTTTTCAAGAAAAAATGCGTAAAGAGAAAAAAGATCATTGCACAGCGAATTTCATATTCTGCAATACTTTTTTTAAGTAACAGAGAATGAAAATCTTAAGCAGTAAGCAAAAATTTGGCGTACAAAACCTAGCGCACAAAAATTAGCTTTTTTCTTGATTTATATTTAAAAAACAGTTTTCTTAATGAAATTTGTAGTTAGGCTGTCATATAAGCCTAAATCCCTTGGTAAAAAACATACATATATAAAATAAAATTATTCGTTTCCGATTGGTTGGTAGCCATAGATTTTTTTTGACTTGATAATGGAATGTGTTCTTAAATGCTTACTTAAAAATTCACTTTTTAACGAAACATGACATATCTTGACAGATGGAGAAAAAAAAGTTCTAAATTATCCCTTTTCAAAAAAAACAAAATCTCTAAATTTTTGGATTGTTAGAGCTTTATTAATCCATTGACATCGTAGATACCCTTCTATAAAGTTTGACAATTTATTGCTCGACTGATATGCAACAAACTGTATTTTGACGTCTGTAGAATATTTCGTTAAAAAAAAAACAGAAAGTTCTAAAATTGTTTTTTCCGAAGCAAAAAAAAAAATACGGATTTTTATTTTTTTTCAATCCATTGACATCGTAGCCATCCTTAAATGGAATTTGACAGGATAGGGGACAAATTTCGTTTCAAATGTCAACCGATTGCCCTGAAAATGCATTTTTCCAAAGCAGAAAATAGAATGGAAAATTTTCAATTTTTCAGAAGTTTTTTAAAACATTGACATCGTAGCCATTCTTCAATGTAATTTGACAGTTTATTGCTTGATAGTCTACATAAACCACGATTGGTGTCTGAGTTATTGTCCTTGTTCTGAAAAGAAGAAGTAATTTGAACCAAAAGCGTTGACACATCATATGGAAATGATCACTGGACATTAACTATGCCCCGTTTAAACCACATTCAAAAAGAAACATTCGAAACCGCCCGAACACATTTCAAAACATAAAACGAATGATGGTTTCATGTGAATATAAATTTTCAAAAACTAAGCCATCCTCATCAATATTGGTGAGTCTAGAATTAATAAGAAATTCATTTTGACCTCGAATGTCATTAAATTTGGCACGAAATTACAAATTTGAAATTACAAAAGAAAAGTAAATATAAAAGTGACTATTAGTGTTTTATTCAGAATTCATTACTGCGCTGGCTATAATTTTCACCAAAACACGGCTACTGTATTTAATATTTCATGATATTTAATGAAATAATAAAACCTTGCAACTCGACTATAATGATAATGACATTTTTGAATCTTTTAATGACACGTGAAGGTATTTCTGTCTGGAAACTGGAAGTCTAATTGATAAACTTTACTTACATACGCAATATAAAGAACATTGTGAATACAAATTACAACAAAGTAAACTTGTGAAATTTAAAAACAAAAAATCTCCAAGCAAATTGAGATTGCTTTGAAAATATATCAAAAGTCATCAACCTTAATGGTGGAGCATATATTATATTTAATGGCATAGCACAGAGTTTAATTCTTTAATTATTATTTGAAATCACTAAGTGCATTCGAATGCAGTAATTTTTGTTAAGATTTTAGATTAAGTTGCTAGATTTTTTTTTTGTCAAAGCGCGGAAACAAATGAATCACTAGTGAAGATCACACGTTTTTCTTTCATGGCTCAACAAAAATTAATTGGCCTAGAATAATTGTTAAATTTAAGTTTTGAATTTGAAGTATTTTTCTGACATAAAGTGCCTGGTTTTAAACTTCCTGTGATAATTAATATCAAATTCTAGCTTTTACTTGCTGCGAGCTATCTCTCCAGTAACGTTCTTAGTAATAGCTTCGTTCATTCATTTAGGTTGTAATAGTTAAACATTTATTAACAGAATGAACTAGTTAAATAGTAAATGCAAACATTCAAACAAACAAAAAAGAAATTGATTTTCGCTCTGGTTGGTGGTTGATTTGTGATGATTAATTCTCACCACGAACAAATTAATATTTTTTTTACATAAAAGAACGCATTGCCCATTGATAAGTCAGTTTTTAAATCAAAAAAATTACTATTCAGAGAAAAGTGTTCCCAGAATTCTCCATGGCAATATTGTGGAATTATTTTTTCATTGAACTTTACATAATCTTGCTGTATTTTGTTGCTGACTTAGTAACATATATCTGTCATATCACCAGAACTACTGACGCTTAATTTTTAATTCAAGAATATAAATAAAGTTCTGTTTTATTTCGTTTAAATATAAATCCTTTAGATAAATGCTAGCATTTGACTGAAAATTCAAATTTGTTTGCGAGTTCAACAACATACATAAATTAAAATCTGAATTTTCAGATTTTGTGATTGAACTTGCCCATAGTCATAATCCATTGGAAAAAATTTCTACGTTTACCATCTTCGTTTACGACACAAATTCTTTTCGGCAAGTTTACTATTTGTTGGAAAGTTTTCCAGTCCAAATTTTGACAGTTCGTTTACGACATAGTTAACTTTCTGACGTTTACAAAGCTTACGATCGTTTCCCGCAGTTGCATGAATACCCTTAGGGCCAGTTTCACAGTCGACACTTACCGCAATAAGTGGCACTTAAGTTTCCCATATTAGGAATTTAAGCTACATTTCATAGCCAGCGTAAGTGGAACTTAAGTCACCAACATCGGAGACTTAAGTGCCACTTATTCAGGTAACAGTGCACTCTGATATTGGGAATTTAATCTTTCACATTCCCCACTTAAGTGTCACTTTTCTGACTGTAAAACTGGCCCTTAGTATATTTTTAAGTGGCAGTGCTACCATATCAGTGTTTGATCTGGAAAAAGAAAACAATATTATAATAACGCCCCAATGCCAAGTAGAACCATTTTGACTTTTTGACATATCAACGATGATTTATATTTGACAGATTACTTAGACCAATGTCAAACATTCGAAAGCTAAGCTTTTATCAAACTAATTTCCTAGCGTGCAATTCAATTGAAAACATAGCAGAACTTAATTATTTTGTTTGTACAGTCTTGAAATTTTTTACAATAACAAACCAATACTTACACTATATCAACATTCCGCACAGAAAGTATATGCCACATTCAGCTTAATAATATTTGTCAATTGCTTCTGACAACTGATCTTGATTAATCGAGAACCTTAACCTCTTGTCTTAACCCAAAGTGAACCAACATCCCAAAACACACCCTCTTCGTCATTTTTGGTGAGTCGAGTTTTAGAAGCGATAAGACGATACTATTTGCTTAAACTTTTGTGGTCATCAATCTCAATAACTAATTAAGAGGCCCGTTAGAAAATACCAATGTTGCGATCATCGTCTTAAAAAAAAAAATATAAAAAAACGTTTCATTACGTTTGTATTTATTTGTTTCCGCTCAAGCGCCAGTGTCGGCAATCGTGCTAAAAAACTTTGCAAAAAAAAATAAAGTGTTAACGAAGTTGATTAGTAACACATATTTTTTTGTATTTAAGCTCATGAGTTTATTCAGACTGTTTTCTTCTTTAAAATTTTATTCTTTTTTTATTGGGACAATTACAGTAGTAAATTGGTTTCAATTTACTTGAGTCTATTGGACTGGCCAGGGTCAAGCAAAGTGTCAAAATGTGTTCGAAGTAAAGTCGCCATTTTGTATACATAATATACAAAGTAGGAAGAAGCTCATGTTCACGTTCGCATTCCGTGCGAAAGTTCCTCGTTCAACATTTATCAAACAATGCTAGACCACCGCCTAGCTATTTTATTAGTGTCGCACAATTTCTAAAGGTATCTATCTTGATGTACTAGATCAGTGGTGGCGAACCTATTTATGATTTTATTTGTATAGTTGTTTTGTTTGTTGTTATTTTTTGTTGTGTTCAAATTAATAGATTGACGCAAAACAATACAAAAATAATTTTTATAAATATTTGTGTTAACAACTTTGGCTTATGAATATCTCCAAGGAAATTTCGAAACAAAGATTAATAAATATCACAAGTATTTATGGGGTTTTCCATTGTAAAAAAAAAAACAATATTTTTGATCTAGATTCGGCTTAGATTTCCAATGAGCAAAAAATATGTTTTTTTTTTAAACCAGAAATCTATTTCACAGATATGGATTTTTCGACTGGCTTATCCCTTTTTTACTAAGCTCAAAATTGACAGAAATCAGTTTGACAGCTCAACATCCACTAACATATGTTTACACCAATGCAATGACACACAAAAACAACAATCTGAAATCGTAATACGTATTGCCACGAAATTAATTATTACCTTCATTTCGGATCGAAATCTGAATTTCGAAATTGTAATGGGTGATTTTTTAAGAGGTTTAGAACTTTAAAAAAAAAAAAACACAAAAAATTCGAAAAAATGAATGAAATATTTATTTGAATCGATAGTTTGAACCTTGCAATTTAATGTTTAAAGATAATTTCATGCAAATGTTGACCGCGGCTGCGTCTCAGGTAGCCCATCCGCTGAGTCTAATTTTGGCATACTCTTTCACATATATCGGCCGGTATCTCACGAATGAATGCATGGATGTTGGCTTCCAGTGCGTCAATCGAAGCGGGCTTGTCCCTATAGACATTAGCCTTGACATACCCCCACAAAAAATAATCTAATGGTGTCAAATCGCACGATTTAGGCGGCCAATTGACCGGCCCGAAACGTGAAATTAACTGTTCACCAAACTCGCCTCGCAATTGCGCCATTGTTTCGCGTGCTGTGTGGCATGTGGCACCGTCTTGTTGAAACCACATATCATGCAAGTCAAGAACTTCCATTTCGGGCAAAAAAAAGTTTGTTATCATCGCTCGGTAGCGTTCACCATTCACAGTAACGCTGCGATTCGGATCATCTTTGAAGAAATATGGCCCAATAATGCCGCCGGCCCATAAACCGCACCAAACAGTGGCTTTTTCGGGATGCATTGGTAGCTATTGCAATGCTTCTGGCTGATCTTCACTCCAAATGCGGCAATTTTGCTTATTTACGTACCCATTCAACCAAAAATGAGCCTCGGCCAGCCCATTCACCAAAAATTCGGCGTTGTGGTAGGTCGGCTGGCTTTAGTTCTTGCACCAGCTGTATCTTAAAAGGCTTTACGCCCAAATCCTTCCGCAAAATTTTCCACGTAGTGCTGTAACAAAGGCCTAACTGCTGGGAACGGCGCCGAATCGACATTTCGCGGTCTTCTGTCACACTAGCTGATACGGCCGCAATATTTTCTTCACTACGCACAGTACGTAAACGTGTTGGTGGTTTAATGTCCAACAAAGTAAATTTGGTGCGAAATTTGGTCACAATCTTCCGAATAGACTGCTCAGAAGGTCGAGAATGCCGATCATAAAATGGAAGCAGCGCGCGATGAACATTTCGAACCGAGCACGAATTTTGATAGTAAAATTCAATAATTTGCAAGCGTTGTTCATTTGTAAGACGATCCATGGTTAAATTGCAAACCAAACTGAAGCTGTTTGACAGTGACACAAGGTACTAAACACACGTCAGCTGTCAAAACCAGTGTTGCCAAAACCAAACCAGCTAAAAAATCGTTCAAAAAAGTCAATATTTTCAATTGAAAAAAAAACCGATATACTTAGATCGACATTTTAACCAGTCGATATTTTTTCTATCAACGTATCTTAATTTTATGTATGTATGCATTATTGACAAAACGTGAAATATTCGGTGGCTTGTGATTGGAAATAATATGTAAGTTTGGTAACTTGAAATTTTCACCAAGTTTCGTAAACTTGTTTTTTTTTTGTATGGCAGAAAGTTGTGACAATTGCTAGAAATTGTGAAAAATTTCACGTTACCAAACAGACCATATTTTAGAATTTGTCTTAATTTTAAATTGAGTAGTTTTGTTTTGTCATTTGGTGTTGTACCTGTTTGACACAATTGAAAAGTGTTCACAATCAAATATATCTAAAGGTATATTTATAGGTACTTGGTTTTGGTCAGTGGGAATCTTTCAGAGTCCTTTAGAATGACAGTTTTGTTTCTAAAAAAAGATACAAATTCCAGAATCGAAATAAGATTGGACAAATTGAAAACGCCATTTGTTCGAACTGTCACTAAATAAAGTGCTTTTTTCCGGAGCAAAAAATACATTTTTTTTAAGTTTTTGATGTTTTTAAGCAGTTTATGGCTTGACAGATGGGAGACAAATTGATTTATGACGTGTATAGAGTAATTCATTTCAAATATCACTGCAAATTACTATACCGGTTTCGATTTTTCAGAGATTTTTTTTCAATCCATTAACATCGTATCTTTGGTTAAATTTTTTGCTTGACAGATAACCCTTGGGCCACACGACCAAGTAATCACAAGCGAGTTGCTATGCATTCAATTGTTTTTACTAATATAGAGCTCTTCCAAGATTTGTCTTTGTCTTTTCTCTTTCTAATTTGACATCTAAAAACAAAAACAAAATAGTCCCTGGTTGGAAAATATTTACATGCTCTTTTTAGTGTTGAAAAGGCGGCCATTTCATCATTTTTTGTATTTGGAAGTTAAAACTTAAATTTGCGATCGAATTACCCATTAATTTGTGTTTAAACATTTTAGTGAACATTTTTTCACGTTTTTGATACAAAAAAACTAATTTAATTACATATTAATCACTATTATTAAACACCCGACTTTTTTTTGGCTCGCCTTTGTGCCTTCGGCATTTGGTTTTGTTTTCCAACCCGGGAGTGCTGTCAGATTGTTTTTATTTCACACTGACACTTTTGACATTTGGTAGCAGAGATCCATTCACAAATTTTACCAACTTGCTGGCTTGACTTTTCTTTTTTGAATTCAGTTGAGATGCGAATAGAGCAGTGAGTTACAAATTGGAGTTTGACATTCTGTTAATGTGTGTACCTAAATTACTCTTGCCTGTGTGGCCTCAGGGTATGGAATTAATACAATTTTGACGTACATAAAGTATTAAGTGCGAAATGTCACGAAAAGCACTAAAATCGGTTTTCGCGAAAAATAGAAGTCGAAATTTATGGGTCTTTTAGTCGGACTTGGTCCATACTTATTTCTTTCGTTTCATCAATCATATTCATAACGATGATTTGTGTAAAAATGTTAACGAAGGCAAAACTCGACGTTTAAAAGAGTTTGGACTAGATTATTATAACAAGCGGCACGCATGTCAATGGTTTGCCATCACTATACTAGGACATATCAATAAAAGAGCCAATTAAGCTTGAGTTGTTTATGGCTGCATGCGAAAAGCTAAATTAGTATATCTTCTATCAACGGTCAAGCAATTTTAATGATAAAATCTATATGTACAGTGGGGTGGGTCAAATAAAATTTGTTTTGTTTTTCGTTTTTGAGTCCACATAAAGTTGGATGTTTGAGGCTCCAAGAAAAATTAGTATATGCGCAATGTGAAATACAATTAAAGTTTTGTAAAATCTTTATAAATAACACTTAAACACTGATTAAAACGGAAACTTTGATCTATTTAGCGATGAAGTCCTTTTTACTTGCACTATAGGGCAAGTATTGGTTTAGTTTAAAAAAAAAATGTAGGGGTTTGTAATTAAAACTAGCACTAAAATGGTCTAGAAGTCCGAAAAAGTGGACTTCGTCATGCCGGCCGTCGTCAGTCTGTGCGTCCACGAGCCTATACGGGTAGGCCGATTTGCTTCGAAAATTGCGCTTCAGGGTTTGGGGCAAAAAATCCATAGGTATAACGAAAATAGACAATCCACGTTTTTTTGAGGAAACTGTCTTGTTTTTGGGTTATGTACGTATATCTTTGGGATGGTTGGAACAATTTTGTTATTATTTTGCAATCTGGTGCTTCTTAATAGTTTAAACAATATTTAATTTAAAAGTTTTGAAAAATACTTTTAAATAAAAAAAAAAACAATTTTTTAGTACTTTTGACTCATTTCATATCTTCAAAATATTATTCATCTAAAATGTGTTTCTACATAGGTACAGTAGTTGTTAACCACAAGATCAAGTTCAAGCGATTAAATTTCCTTAGAGTCGTTTAGCTACCAGCTTTTCAAGAACGAAATTTTATTTGAACCGCCCTAATGTACAGTATATACATACCTACTCAAGTGCAGAATTCAAAAGAAATCTGCAATTGAAAATTTTTTTGTTTCAATTTTTCAATACCCATACTTCAATGTCACAGTTTGTAAGTCTTTATCATTTGGTTGCATAACTGCAGTTGTTGTGATACTGCGTCAGTTGTCTCGCCTGCAAAAAAGTTATTGATTTAAATAATATAAGCTTGTTTACTGTGAGGAAGTGTACATTAAGGTACATTTTTATTATATTGAAACATCAATTCCTAAAGAGCAGTGAAGGCGGAAAAATATAAACCGTTTATAACTAAAGAAAGGCTGGACCGATTTTAATGATCTCTCATTTGTTGGATTCGTTTCCACCCCGAATAGCAGAATAATTATTAAAATATCGGAAAAATTCACTTAATAGGGTGAAATTGGGTAAAATGAAAAAGTATTCGACTAAAAATTAAAAATATTAAAAATGAAAAAGTATTCGACTGAAAAACCTCTATCTGTGTTTAAAAGGTTATTCTTAGGAAATGGCTTCAAGAATATTTTTTTTATTTTGCTATTTGTAGGGTGAAATGAGGTAAAAATAAAAATTGATCGATTTAAAAAAATCCTTTTTTTGTTTAAAGTGTTTTTCTCAGGAAATGACTTTAAGAATATATTAATTTCGGTGAAAAGGGGTTAAAACGAAAAGCTGTATCCGATTTCAAAAATTCTCTTTGTGTTTAAAAGGTTATTTTTATGCGAAGCGTAGGTTTGTCTACCCGTGCAAAGCCGGGTGGGCCAACTAGTGCTTGATATTTTAATAAAATAAACACAAAATAACTAAATTCATTTTATAGGTACATAAACATTAAAACATACATAGCTACTACTATACCTTAGTGTGAAAAGTATACCTACTGATTGAACAAAACAATTAAATCCCATTAGAACCTACCTATCACGTAATCAACTGCGCTTTATTTTCCAAACAAACGTTAAATTTTTGTATTTAAATAAAAAAAAATCAAACTCCCCTATATAAATCCATAGCACATTCCATTTCAACAAACTAGGAATACAGTACAAAAGAACGAACAAAAATTAAATAATTAGTCAATGAAACTAAACCCAAGATAAACCGAAGTAATATTTACTACAACAACAATAAAAATAGTAATCATTCTATTGGATTTCGAAGAAAATCAAACAAAACAGGAACTTGAGCGGTTATTTGTTTTTTTTTTTTGGTTTTTTTCTATTTCTTTTCATCTCAAAGATACACTACACCTCCAACAGGTACTTGGTACCCCTGATTTAAATAAATATTTATTATTAAATCTACCTGTTTAAATTTGTGAAAGAAAAAAAAATACAACTTTGAGAGAATTATTATACTCTCTGCACTTCTCAGTGCTTCTGCTTATAATTACAATGTTTCTCTCTCAAATGTAAACAATTTGTAATAAAGCTAATCTTTAATTTAAATTTTATCAATTTAATTTAATACTTTGCAATAGTATTGTATCTGTAGAGATGCAAAATTGATATAGAAAAGACATTTTCAAATACAAATGCAATCAAATAACCCATTCATAGATAATATACATAGTTTAAATAGAATTCTGGATTGAACTGCAGTTTCAATTCAATTATTAGTATGCATGATGGGAGTGAGAAGTCAATGCTGCCGAAAGTACTACTAAAGTAACATTTGTAAAATTAAAAATGTATGTAATGTTTTGGTGTATGGTTAAATGAATTTTAAGAATCCTTCAATTGTTTGTGACCATATATTTTTATAAAATCAGAGTGTGGATAGAAATTGATGACAATTGCATAGTACTTTGTTTTTTTACCAACATGAATTTTTATAAAGTAAAATTTACCGAGTGAAATAGAATTTTGGTCTCAATTTTTTTCTTTATGTATCGCATCAACAAATAATAGCCGTCCTTAGAGACATCTTGGACCATGGCATTGGCTTTCTTGAAAAGATAATTTACTGCTATTTTTCTTTAACTTTGATTTTGGGGATAAGCTCAAATGTAGTTATGGTATAAGTCTTTTCATGGTAAAATAGCAGAACGCATACTGTGCAAAAATCATCTGTCACTTATCAAATTTACAATTGGCAATTTAAAATCCAAACCATAACTCTCAAGTTTTTAAAAATTTCGTTGTTAACTTCGCAAAAAAACGAGTATATCTACATAATATTATGTACTTGGTCGTTTGGGGCGACTGGATTTCAGAGAGTCCAAGATTTAGATGACTGAATGGATATTGGGGTAATTGCACTGCGACCTTAAGATCTATTGTGCCTCCATCTAGAGCTAGATGATCTTCCGCGTTCTATAGCTCTTCCTCCAGATTTACTCCTTTAGGGATCTGGAGTACTTTCAGAGACGGAAATTCGCTCTCTTCTATTCCTGGTATTGTCCCATGTGCATTTTTCTTTGATGCATGAGTACATGTCGGTGTTTTCTCAAAAGCTGATGCAGTTTTTGAAACGATCTTGGTTATAATTCCCAAGTTATAGTTTTGCGTGCCTAATCTTGGGAAATTCCTTCCAATTTTTTAATCTTTTAAACTCCTCCTCTTTTTTGATTTTGTTTTTAGTCGAATTTTCTTATATTCCGAAATAGGGCTCATCGCGGGCCCCACTAAGGGGGATAGATTCTCACTTGGTTATTTAGAACTCTTGATTTATTGGGCAAAATATTATCAGAGAAGTATCAAAAAACAGTTAAGATATCGGCGCATAATTCGTTACT
The DNA here is from genome assembly GCA_932273885.2 of Leucozona laternaria. Lineage (NCBI taxonomy): Eukaryota > Metazoa > Arthropoda > Insecta > Diptera > Syrphidae > Leucozona > Leucozona laternaria. The sequence continues at coordinate 27,536,232 of OW026368.1, read as the reverse complement.
AAGATATTCAAAACAATTTTAAAGAGGTGCAAAGTGGAAATTTATGTTTTTAAATCGTGTTTAACGTCAAATGCCTCTTCAGTTAGTCAGAGAAAAATCATCAAATTTAATCGGGTAATTCCAAGTTAATCCAAGATTTAAATTTACTAAGAATTTTGTTTCATCTCGCAATGAAAAACTAGGTCTGAGAAATTGAAAACTGACAGCACTGATGTGATCAAACCAACATAACTAATACCAAACCAACAAACCATAAGAACTTATCAAACAAAACCTGATACTGATACTATATAGAAGAGGGAAAGGCCAGTCACAGAAGTTTTTCAAGAGGCCCCATCCACCCAAGCCCGCACAACACAACTGAAAATACATAACAAAAAAAAAAACAACACATCTATGAGTACGGTGCCTGCCTGCAATCACACAGTTGGTTTTTTTTAAGAGCAAAAAACGCAGTTTGGTCACCAACTAAACTAGCAATCAGTTAGTTGTTGGCCTGTGACGATATCACAACGTTTTTTTTTTAAATCAACTTCGCTGGGAATTTAATCCAATTATAAAAAAGCCCCCTGTATCTCTACTCTGTTACCCTCTGGTGTTCGAAAGCGCAAGAGTTTTCAAAATAAAAGTACCTAAACTTGATTATTCGAAAAAGAAAAAGCTCTACAATCCTCTAAGGGATTTTCGAATTTTTTTACAGTTTTTTTTTTTTTTTTTTAACAACTTCAAGTTTGCTTCTATCTATATTTTTCTTCAGATCTTTCTGAGCTTTTCGCGGGTGGCAGTAACGCGGCGCTTCACTGAAAACCACCACAAATACGACCACGACGCGATGACGGCCATTGATCACCACCGCCGCGCTGATTGTTAATAATTGTTCTACTGATCGTGTTGCTCACTTGATCGTTTAAGCGTTTCGTTCGTTGTTGTCGTTCATGTTTGCTCCTTGGGTTTTCATTCGTTGTACGCTTTTACATATAGATACATAATATAGTGTCGTTTGCTTGTCATCTTTGTTGGGTTTTCGCAAAATCTTATAGGGTCTGCATATACAATATATGTGTCTCTCCCTGGGGGCAAAAGATACTTCTTGGTGTGTCGTTTAGTTTCGTTTTGAATAGTAGGTACTCCTTTGGTCTTATAGCGTATATCGGCTCCGCGATTTGTGTGTCGTTATTTATTTTGTAGTTTTTTTTTTTTTTCTTAAACTATAAAGTTGATGTTAAAATAATAAATTCTTGATCGATATCAGGGCGAGAAATTCATTTCAAATTCATTGTTATTTTAACCTCGAAAGCGGTTGCTACATCAGCCTAGGCATTTAACCATTTACACAACATGTTGTCTTCGTATCGCTATGCGAAGCACTGCTTCGTTCTAAAATTGCTCCTCTGATGTGAATGAAAGATTTACGAGTATTTTCCTAATCAGTTTTACAACGGTAGATATATCATTATAGTTCATCAACATTTGTTTAATTAGTGATCTTATAAAATAAACACACACAAAAAATTACTAAAAAAACGAAAAAAAAAAAATATTAAATAAATATAATTAACAACTTCGACGTAGACGAAAAATAAAATAACAAAGTGTTAGAAAAAAGAATTAGTTGTACATAATACAACTGTGTTAAAAAGTGAGATTTTTCAATAAATTTAACTTTAATATTATTTACTTGAAAGCAAATTAAGCCTTAATACAAAATCTCAACGCGATCGGTTATTCGAAGAAATCTATTTTGATTAGAAGTGTTTGTGCTCTCGTGAAGTTCAAAACTCTGTCATCGTTTTGTCGTCGCTAAGTCCCATTATCTCTGGTCTTATCAGTTGAATAAAAATAAAAATAAAAATTCACACTCTGTCTGAAAATATTATCAAATCAAAATAAAATATATTATCATCATCTATCTCTCAAGTTGTGATTGATTTTATAACAATAACACGACAAAAAAAAACAGTACCTAAATCAGATTGATTTTTCTGAATTTTAGAGAGAACACGACAACATTCAATCGCAAAGCAAAAAAATCAATTTTATGAAGTCCATCTTCGAATAACAGTGACTGAAATAAATATTTACACGACAATAAATGGAGACAAGTCGTTATTTTTCAAATGAATGCAACCAAAGTTTTATGTGCATGATTAACAAAATGCTGCTTAAGGTAGAAAATACATTATTACGGAGCCATCGACAACGTGAAACAACTGGAATTAAAAAGCTGTATAATTCGTTCTTTGTATTATTTTAATCAATCGGACAAAGAGCACTCATTTAAAATACAAAACTTTAAAAAAATAAAAAGAAAAAAAAACCTACGTATAGTCTTCCTTAATTTCGCAGCTAAGAAAAAAGTTTAAAGTGTGTTTTGGTCTAAAATCTTCTTCTTAAAAAAAAAGTGTCAAAATTGAATCTATCTATACTCGTACTTAGAGAAATATTACAATATATTTCTTTAGTGATATAAAAATTTAAAAATAGAAACACAAAATCTAATATATTTCAATATCAATAAGAAATAAGTGTTAAATTAACAACACACGTAAATGAAATTCTAAATACAGTGCCTTATTAGTTATACTCGTATTAAGTGTTAAAACACAATCTTATATATTTTATTCTCAAAACAAAAATTTGTATATGAAATGTGACTATATGAAAATAATATAATTAAAATAAAAATTTGCACTATAATCTTCAATTTAAACACATAAATTTAAACCTTCACAAAAACTTACGAGTGGGACATCATAAACTTTTCGCCACCAAGCTAAATATAAATAAAATAAAAACAAAACTCAAACTGAAACTGAAACTGAAACTGAAACTTTTGTAAATTGTTATAAAGATACAAAAAAATAAATACAACACTTATTGCATGAAGTTTAAACTTCGCTTAACAACAATTTATAAATCTAACGGTAAAGTAACTTCGTGAACACGAATGGCTCTATCGTTACTTTCGCATCCAAATTTCACGGATTTACAAACGTTTCTAGATCCAATACGTTCTTCTTTCGATTTTTCAATAAATAACGATCAAATGGAATACCACAACAATAATAGTTCAGCAATAAACCAAGTAAGTAAATTACATCTTTATCAACTCAATAAAAATATTTATATTCATTTTAACTTTATCAGAAGGACTTGAAAATAACTTCAAATAGAACAGACCTAAAAAAGAAGATCCAATAGATTATTTTATTATTATTTTCTTAGCTTCAATTTTTTGTTAATTTGAAAAGGTTTGTTAATTTGACAAATTTGCAAATTTATTGTGTGCGAATTGGATGTAGGTTTATGTTTCTTTTAAAAATTGATTGATGTTAATCATCGATCAAAGTTGTCATAATATAAAAATAATTATTTAAGACTGGTGATGGTGGTATGTGAAAAGAGCGATAAAACGGTCGAATTGATTTGCCTACCTTTGAATTTTTGCTAAGTGTTAAGAAATCATTACAAAAAATACGACTTGAAATTGTAATTTGTCCATCTTATCTAAATACTAATGAACATGGAGCTTAAATAGCTGACAAAATATCGTTCAATCTTTTAAGTTTTATTTGTTTAACGTAAATTCCAATAGAAAACTAGTGACTGTACTATTTTTTTAGAACAATGTAACTCATCTCAACTTTGCAATTTATTAGCATATTCAGGAAAGAAAAGTTAAAATGTTTCCTGTAGATTTCGAAAACATCTGTTTCAAACTGTTCTAATTGAAGTTCGTTGAGTTTGCTAGAAACTTCAACACCATATACCGTCATTACGAATTACTCGCTCAAAGACAATAACCGTTTCTGTAAAACAAGACTTATTCTTTTCCATGATTTTCTTTTTAAAAGATTAAAGGCATTAATTATCGAGCACTAAAAATACTGAGAGGCTCATATGTTCAACTTTTTAGCAAGCTTTTCTGCCGTTCTAAATAAAAGGGCGCAAACACTAAAGTTACCAAAATTGAGTGAGTGTCATATTTGGAACCGTTATAAACATTGCCTTATTTTTGTGTTTAACCTATAAGCCTTAGTTGCCGGCAACTTTGTTGCCTACTGGGCGCCAGGCCTATAAATGATCGGTCAAATTTTTTTGAATTTTTTTAAGTTTGACGTTAAAGTTTGTATGATTAAGAAAGTGCCGCCCATCATACAGCTCTTTGTTTCGCTTTTATGAGCGGACAGACATTTTTTTCTCGCGCCCTAGTCCTTCGCCTAACCATGCCTTGCCCTAGCGCTGGTAGTATGATAGTACGTAGCCGAGTATAGACATTGTAATGTCAAGATTGATCGAAATTTCGATTTTGGTTATTTTACGAATGCATAACTTGAAATCGCAAGCAAAAGTCAAAAGATTGATTTTTTTCATCCATATATCGGGTTTTTCAATAAGAGCGCTACAAAAGTTTTTTTTTTTTAAATAAAACAAAAACGGTTTCGGATATCAATGAAAATCTTTATTCCTGTGAAAGTACGTTCGATGCTATTGTGTATAGAACTCAATTGCTTTTGAATGGCCACCACGGGCACGCTTGCAGAAGTCCAGACGCTGAACCCAATTTTCGATGGTTTTCAAGCATAAATCGGCCGATACTGCTGCAATTTCACGTTCGATATCCGTACGAAGTTCATCAATCGTCGCTGGCTTGTTGGCATAAGCCATAGACTTGACGTAGCCCCAAGGGAAATAGTCTAACGGCGTCAAATCGCACGGCCGAGGCGGCCAAGTGACTGTACCATTTCGTGCGATAACACGTTCTCCAAACTTGGTTTCCAATAAATTGATTGTGACATTCGCTGTGTGGCTTGTGGCGCCGTCCTGTTAGAACCACATGTCCTCCAAGTCCAATATTCGGTTATCATTGAACGGTAGCGATTCCCATTCACAGTAACGTTCCGGTCTTGATCATCACGGAAGAAGTACGGCCCAATGACACCGCCGGCCCATAAACCACACCAAACCGTAATTTTCTTGGAATGCAATGATGACTCATGGAGTATGTGTGGATTGCTGCCTGACGAATGACGCATATTTTGTTTATTGACGAAGCCATTCAGCCAGAAATGAGCCTCATCGCTGAAGATGATTTTTCGATGAAAATCCGAATCATTTTCAAGTTGTTGCTCAGCCCAATTCACGAACACACGACGCTCCTGGTGGTGAAGCGGCTTCAGTTCTTGCGTTAATTTAATCTTGTAAGGATGTAGGCCAAGATCTTTTCGCAAAATTCGCCACAACGACGTCACAGAGATGCCCAACGCTTGAGAACGACGTGTGAGAGACATATTTGGGCTTTCTGCAACTGAAGCCCCAGCGGCATTAATATTCTCGACACTACAGGCACTTCTTTGTCTCACTGGCACGGGAACATTTTGTACTGTGCCTGTGGATTCAAATTTTTCCACTAGACGCTCAATTGTTGATCTGCTAGGACGATTATGACGACCATAAATTGGACGTAACGCTCTTAACGTTGAGGCCACTGACTCCGAATTTCGGTAGTAAATTTTAATAATTTTGACTCGTTGTAAGCTCGTATATTTTTCCATCATAAAATGGCAAACTTTACTGAAGAGAAATGTCAAAAGAGCGACAAGAAATATGGCGTCGTTTGCTGTCCCTGTTGCTTTACTTTTGTAGCGTCCCTGTTGAAAAACCCTTTACATCTTTTAAAAATGTTTTTTTGTTTGTAAATTCAAGTTTAAATAATAATTATGACTTTTTAGCAAATGATTGAGATTTGCTAAAAAAATTCAAGTTTACTATCTCATAATGCTTATTATGAACAAACTTAAATATAAAAATGAAACTCCCGAATTAAGCAAATAAATTATATATTTCCGCTTTGAGCTCTGCCCATTCAAAGAGTTCCCTAACCTTATATAGTACATAAACAAATTTAATGCGTCGCGTCGTCTTCGCTACTAACGTCAGCTTTGCAAATTTTTGTATTCGAATATTGCAAGCAGAGCAAAGCAAATTTATGATAACTCATAAACATACATAGATTAAGTATATCCGTCCGTTTTAAAGAAGAATGTGATGACGTCAGTTAATTTAACATCACTGCTTGAGTTAATAAAATTCAATTAACATATTATATTATGAAAATCTATGAAGGAATCAGCTTAAGCTATAAGTAGTTTTATATAAATTCACAGTACAATAAATGAATTTTGAAAATATTTATGACAATAAAACTATGTATGTATAGTATAGAAAAATGAACTCTTTACAATGCTTGCATCTAAATTAAATTATTCTGAGGTTCAATAGAAAAAAATATAGTAAAACCAATTTCCTGATTGTACCTAAAGATGATGTTGATGGTGACTACTCTCGTCCAATTGCGGCTTTAAATAAAATACAATTAGAAGCCCAGAGATAGAAACTGATAAAACTAATAATACTCTGAGTTAAATCTGCGTGATGAGTAATTTTTGAGCAGAATCATGAACTCATCATACATCCATGATATATTTAATTCAATTATTTTTGACATTATAAAATATCAAAAACTCTTTCTAAATGAATTTCTGTTTCAGTAGAGGTTAAACTTAAGACAAGATATAGAAAATTGTAACTAAATTAGTAATTATTTGCATTTTAAAATTTATTGAATTAAAATATCAAAACACAATAGGGTTTTTTACGCGCACTTAACCAACCAAAACACACTTGATAGTCAATTCGGCATTCTTAATCAAATAAAAAAAACGTGTCAGTAATACAAATCATTTTAAAAGAATATGGAGTACGCTGTATTGGATAGAGAAACTACACATAGTTTAAGTCAATTTCAAGGGATCGTCCAACTGAAGAATATGGATTTATTTTATTTTTACTATTTCTTTCTAAAATAAAATTGAAAAGAAGATTATGGTAATAACTGAGAGGGAATACAGGGTGTTTCCAATTCTACAAAATCAAACTCTTAAAGACGTTTCACCTGACACGTTTCAACTGACACGTTTCACCGACACGTTTCACTGATAAACAAAGCATTATTGCATTATTTTATTCACTAAAAGTTTAACATAACTTGAAGATTTTTATTTTCAACTTGTGAATTTATTTTTATCCACCCCAAATTGACGTTTTGAACTTTCAATTTTCAACTCTTTTCTCAAATCCCGGGAAAAGTTGAAGTTGGTCGGGCAAACTTGAGAGTTTACATACAAATGTTACTTTTTTTCTTTTTATTTTTATTTTTGTTTGAAAAATTTCTTGCGATGTTATAATTTTTTGTAAAATTGGCCATCAACTTCTTCGGGCAGTAGAAGTGAAGACGATGGAACTTACACGCCTTGTACCCAGGCCCGGAAGGTAATATAAGTAGTGTGGGTAGTAAAACCCACTCGAGATTTTTCGAGAGAGTAACTTGAAATTTCGGTACTTCTCAGAAAAGCTTAGAAATTTTCAATTTTATTAATGAAAAAAACAAAAAAAATTAATTATGACCAACGGCAACACAGGACAGTTTTTCCCCGGATGTATTCATTTTCATTCCCATGTACTCTCTCTCTCGTGCTGGCTCTTTATAGTGCGCATCTTTTTTTTTGTCTTTCTTTGTAGTAGTACAAGTGCAGTGATCGTAGATGTAGAAAAATGAAGTAAGAAATTTCGATTTTAAAATGCCCGCAGTTTATTCTCCTAAAAATTTCCCTTTTCATTTTCCTTTTATCTATTCAAATAAAATGTTAAGTTCCTTTTTAGGGTATCGTACCCAAAGGGTAAAACGGGGTCCGTCCGTCCGTCCATCCAGGCTGTATTCCCCGTCAACGAAAAGCACAAAAACGTATCGATGAAGTTACCTCAGAAAATTCAAAATAATGACTTTGATAAACAAAGACTTATTAGCGATTGGGACGTATTCCAACAGCTTTTGACAAAACAGAATGAGCAAGCAACAAATTTGAGAGAAGTAGTTGATTTTTTGCAAAAATACGCCTGGAGTCAAGGGATTATTCCCGAGTTTGTTCGTTCAATGCTGCAGGATCGGCTCAACAATATTGCTATATTACATGTTTATTCCGACCACACGGAAAATCTAGATTTGGATGGATTAGCTATAAAATAAATTTATTGAAAAAAACTCCAAACGAAGAGCGGCGGGTGAGACGACCGTGACTTTATTTTTTTATTTTACGTTTTCGTCAACAATGATTTCGCTTGATTTTTTTTCAAGGATTCACTCCAATGCGACGAGAGACAGAGTATAAATTAAATCAGTGCTTGAAAACTCACGTCATGTGAATTGAGTTCCCTTATGAAAAGCAGCCAAGTGGACTCCGCATTTCTTTTTTGCTCGCAAGTTGATTCTTTGATCTCTGCAGTTCAATGGCTAACCGTTCGCGATCTAGCTTTGATATTCTCCAGCTCGCTTAATACCAAAGTAGTCGGTTTGGCTGAATGAACTCTGTCCCAAGCATTAGAGAAATATTGATGATTTTGTCTTCAATTTAGTTCTCATCTGACTTATTTGTTACATGATTTTCTCCCACACTTTATACTAGTGGCGCATCGTGATATTATTGATTTTTTCGGTTCACAATTTAACACAAAACTTGAGAAACCTGAGATTTGGTCTACCCAACAGATTCAAATTTGAATTTGAAAATGATAGGTTTTGTTTAATTTTTTACAAATATCCCACTGGATGTTGGCCAATTTTAGATTTTCAACTAGGGAGTTGAGAAAAAGATTAGTGACGAAACAGAAATTTCAACTAACGTTTTAACCCTCGAGTTAAAGTCATTTCTTTAGTTGGCCAACTTGAGAGTTTGCCTCAAGTTGAGCAATATTGAATAAAATGTGAATGAAATATGAAAGTTCGAGTTCTTAGTTTGAGCTTAAAAGTAGAACCTTTTCGCAGTGCTTAGAGAAGCACTCAACGTACAGTGTGGGTTTTCTTCTTTATATTTTTGTTGTTTTTTGTTTATTAGGAAAAATGTGTTTGTTAAGGCGGTTCACGAATTCTTTTTGTTCTTCCTAAGAAGTTTTGTTCGCTGGTCTCAAATGTATTACCAAAATTTTCCCAGTTAACCTCTAATCCCAATTTTGGACGTATAATGTTAAGTGCATAAAGAACAGATACTCCTTCTCTAGCCGCACTACACGAATGTTGTGCCTTTCCCGGCATTATTTTTATGATGGTGGGAAAAACTAATCTCCTAATGTGAGTGTATGCCATAATGTTTTGCAAATAGCATCAAAAGTTAACAGATACAGCCAGATATTAAATGAGTTTTCTTGTTTCCAGCGTGATGGAGCTCACACAGCTCGGGCAACGATGGATATTTTAAAACTTTTGCCTGTGCAGACATTTTAAGGCAATGTTAATCGTTGTCTCCTTTCAACTCCACTTCAATTTTCCTTAAAGCTGACTCATGTTTAAGCATTTTAAGGATATAGTCATAGCCCCTTGATTACATCCATAATATTTATAAAAAAAAGTCCGCTAGCATCGATTAAATGTAAAGAACAGAAATGTTATTTTGAGTGTTAAAAAATAATAATATCAAAAATATTCTTATCATTTCCTTTACCTATTTGACAATAAAGGTAATTTTTATACGTTTAGGTTTGTTAGACTGTTAACCGAGGTAGCACACACAAGTTCTCATTTCATCTGTTCGTTTACTTCCCAAAACTACGAAATTCTACCAATTTAAGTACAAAGTTCTGACAAAGTTCATTATAAAAAAAAAAATAAAATTTCTACCATAATTACTAGTTTAGGGAAGTAAAAAATAGATCTTTTTATTCATTCAAATTTCAAATCTTTAATGGTTTCTGACATTTAGTTTAAATGTGTAATAGAAGGGTGGTCTAAAACCACATCTCTAATAGTACCAGCAGACCCCATTTTATGAATGACAAATACGAATAAAAAACTGTATAGTACTTTTGGTTTAGATTTATTACTAAATATATACCTTGATGTTTTTACTACTTAATAACGTAAAATTATTACGGGAAAATATTTACAATTGAATGCACTTTATTTATTATTATTTTATAGCTTAACTCATTATTATTATTGTTAATTTTGCTCACAGATGACATTAGCTTTGTCACTCATCATGTATACGGTGCGGCGTTAATTAATGAATAATTTGGTTATTGAATAATCAGAAATAAATTATTATCCATTACTCATCATATCATTATTATTTGTTAAGAACTCAAGAACGTTATGAAACAAAAATTCACATTGAATTAATTCTATACCATTCATTATTGCATATGCGATTTATTTCAATAAAATAATATTTTTTGATGGACAAGATAACTTATTCTCACTGTTGGATTTAGTTTTGAATAATATTTTGATTTAATGATGAATTATTATAAATTGATTTTATTATAGACTTTTGAATAAATTATAAATATATATGTTAATGTTTTCAGAATATCTGCTAAGCTGTTTATATTTGTATAGGATTATAAGGTTTTTAAGTTTCGTAAATTTAGTGTGGAGATTTGTACTTAAAAGTAAATTTGTTGTGTGTATAGACAGCGTAAAGTATTCACTTTATAATTTAAGTTCGTGTTATGGAAGGTTTTGTGCTGGGACCCATACTTTTCAATGATTTTTTTTTGTATGTTAAACTTGTCTTTTTTGGACATAAATGAGCAATCTTTGTGGATGACAGCTCTCTTTGCGTCAAGCGTTCTGGCACATAACCCTCGTTAATTCTGGCAATGTTCACTAATAGCCTTTTTTCGAAGATGAAATGTTTGATTTTTTTTGACATAAACTAGACAAATTCAAATGTAAAAGAGTTGACGTGGCAGAATGTGAATTAAATTTAATTTAAAAATTAAATTATTAAAATTTAATATAAATCGGATTCGTAGTTTCGATAATACAGGGTGTCCGCCGGGAAAGTATACTATACTTTGTTTGTTTATAATTTTTGCTTATATGAAAGAGAATTGATTATTGATAAATGTTTTATGTATGGAATACAATATCAGGTAAATGTGCGCCTCTGTTAGTCTCACAAATTCGAGCCCTTTTCAGCACATTTTTCATTACATTCTCACACATTTCACGCGGTATTTCAGTAATTTCATCACGAATATTTTGTTTGAGTTGCTCAAACGGTTCTGGTTTTCAGATATCCCCACAAAAAGAAGTCCGGAGCAGTGAAATCAGGCAACCGTGGAGGCGAATCAACATCACCATTTCTTGAAATAACTTGTTGTGGAAAGAGGTCTCGCAGTAATTCCATTGTAATCCTGGCTGTATGCGATGTGGCACCGTCTTGTTGATACCACATGTTAATCAAACCCAAAGCATGCAGTTGTGGCGTTAAAAAGTTTTCAATCATATCACGATATCGCTCCCCATTCACAGTTACCGTTACGCCGTTTTCATTTTCAAAGAAGTAAGGTCCAATGATTCCTCCTGACCAAATTGCACACCAGACTGTAACTTTTAATGGATGCAAAGGTGACTGATGAATAATTTGAGGGTTTCCATTGCCCAGAACCGACTATTCGGTTTATTCACATATCCATTCAAATGAAAATGTGCCTCGTCACTCATTATGATTTTTTCATGAAAATCGGGGTTGTCATGGGCTAGCTGTAACATCCTATTGCCCTTTTGGAAGAGGCTCTTGTGTCAACTGAATCTTAAATGGAAACAAATGCAAATCCTTGTGCAAAATTGTGGCCAAAGTTGCTTCTGAGCACGGCGCGACGAATTGAGGTTGATGGATTGTTTTGAACACTTCCTTGAGCAGCAGTAATGTTTTCAGCCGATCTTACAGTACGTTGTGGTCCATGCTTGGGCCTATCACTTACAGACCCTCTTTCTTCGAAATCATTCACTGCACGATAAATAGTGCGTTTTGTTGGCACGTTGTTTCTCCCAAAAATTTCACGTAACTTTCTCATCGCCACAGTAATCGATGATTGATTTTGATAAAATGTTTTAACAATTAAAACACGTTGGTTTATCGAATATTTTTCCATAATAAATTTGCCACGAGTCTACTTGACTGCCAAATATGAACTGTCAAGACTAATGTTTACCAAAAAGGCTGCAAAACAAAGTAGTATACCTTCCCAGCGGACACCATGTATAAAAGGCCACAGTTCTCTTTGACCACCATCTTCAAAATATTTTCACTTTAAAGGCCTGGTCGAACAGAGCGCATTTTAGCGTTATTTGTGAGACCTTTGCCCACGTTGTGTAACTCTCGCTTCGATAAAATCAGTCGAGAAACGATGAAAATTGAAACAAATCGTATGAGTTTTGTTCCATTTTTCATCGTTTCTCGACCAATTTTATCCATGCGAGAGTAGGAGAACGTAGGCACTTGTTACAAAAAAAAATGACGGTCGCGTTCATTTCTTGCTTGTGAATTGTTGACTGCACCGCCCGACCGCGTTCTGTTTGACCAGGGGCCTATTTCACCAAACACTTTTCACTTTTCAGTTTGCAACTTTGCAAAAAAATAATATCCTGCAAAATAAAAGTGCGAAGTGTTTCACAAAATTTGCAAAGGGAAAAGACTTTGCATTTTTCAATTTATCAGACTATTATTGAAAAGTGAAAAGTAAAAGTGTTTCACCAATTTAAAATAGAACTTTGCATTTGAATTCGTATTTTGCAAAGTTGCAAAGCAAATCGCGTTTAAAAATAAACATCGGTTTTTCGTTTCATGCGATACGTTGTTGCTTTCCATGCATATTGACAAAAAAAAAACAAATTGCAAGGCTATTTCTAAAGAATTTTGTGTCCAGTAAATGGTGTTTGGGAGAAATTCATCTACTATGATTACATTCGACACTCGATGAACTACTCTAAAGACGGCAGCTTTGCTTATTTCGCGCATAGATGCAACACCGTGATATTGGGTTCCATTCTCAGCCCAATGTAGTGTACTCAAAATTTGTTGCAAAGGACGTTAACACATATTCCTTTGACTGTTGAATTGAAATGTATGTCCAATTTTAGACAAAACAAATTCGATGGTTGTTTTAATCGAAAACTCTCTTTTGTCAAAAAATTATTTTCACTACCCTTTGGTCACTTCTATTTACTTCTTCATTTTCCAAAAATTCTTCAAAACGGTTCATTTGTGTATTATTTTTTCAACTTTTCAAAACCAACGCTTATTTGCAAACAAAAATTTCTCTTTGCATATTACTGAAAAGCTTTTCAAAATTCTGAATCAAATTTGCAAAGTTTGTTTGTTTGGTGAAACGAAAAGAACAAATGCTTTGCAAACTAAGAAAACTTTTCAATTTTGCAGAATAGAACTTTTCACTTTGCAAATTTGCCGTTGGTGAAACGTATTTTGCAAAGAGGAAAACTTTTCGACTTATCATTCCAATAATTTCCTCTTTGCATATTTGCGTTTGGTGAAACGAAATTTGCAAATTAAAAGTGAAAAGTTGCAAAGTGAAAAGAGAAAAGTTTTTGGTGAAATAGGTCCCAGCTCTAAAGAGCAATTTCACCCATAGCCGGCAACCGGCATCGGTCCGGCCAAACAGCGTTTGGTATAGTAAATCCTATGGGACCTTTCACTCGTGGCGACCAATGATGGTAGCCGGCAAGCCATTGCCAGACAATGCTGGCGACTTAGCTCACTGTAATAGCCTGCTGCCGAGACCGAGTGGATATAGAAAATCAAATTGGCGGGTATGTGTGAAAGTATACCTACTTATTTGTTGAAAAACCCGGCTAATCGATGATGATGCTGGCCGGCGGGTATGTGTGAAAAGGCTCTATCTCACATGAAATTCATTGGTCACTTAAAGAAATTTACAGCAGTCAACATTGTTTGAAATTGAAAGTGACACTGTTAGATACATCAATAGCTTAAAAAAAAAAAATAAAAAAAACCGAAAAATCAGTTTTTGTTAGTTCAGATCGAAGATACAAAACTATCTCATATCAGGAAACAATCAGTATTTCGTTTAGTAATTCAGATTTTCCACTTTGTTAAAGAAATTGTTTTTTAAAAAAAAAAAACCTTTTTCATACATATTTCTTCTTACTGACCAATCTATCAATCAATCTTTTAATTATGATTGATTTGAAAATATTTTGTAAGCAATACATTCAAACCAACATTGGGTCAACCGAACATTAATTTTAAGTATTCATCGTTTGGATGCCAATAAAGATATTTATCAACTTTTTAATACTAGTTTTTATATATGTACATAACTCATGCGACGATCGTGATATTTAAAGTCTTAAACAATCGAAGAAATAAGTTATGGGTGGTCCACATATAACTAATTTCGGAGTGAAGCTTATTTGAAAAATTATTCTGATGCAATAGACATTTTTGATAAGATAATCTGAATTATGTCCAGAAGGTTAGAGAGATCTAAAAGTAAATTTTAAATTTGACGAAAATTCCAAAGACTTATACCTTTTTGAAATCCTTCTTTAACTCTAACTAGACTGATATAAACTTTAATATTAATACCAACACAAAAATTAATACCATGCCCTGATGTTATATCTTCTACTATTTAGAAAAACAAACTTTTTATTTTATTTAATTAATTGCATTTGAACACCTCTAAAACAGAGACAGTTTGTGCAAAAGCACACATTGTTATAGGGAGCTACGAAAATACTAGACAAAATATATTTGTATCTAATCAAATTATATTCAGTTTGGAGTTTTTATTTTATTAAATGTTAAAGATTAAATGCTAAAATGAATATTTATATGTAAATACAAATTAATGAAAACCTTATAAAAATCTACCTAAGTTGTACGTAAATTCTTTATCAATGTTTATATTTTTACATCTGTATTATTTTAGCAATTATACCTACATCGTAGGTAGGTACACGTGTAATAAATAAACTCCATTCAATTTCCCTTGAGTAAAAAAAAAAAAAAACAAAACAATGTCTAATTAAATCCACGTGGGACTAAATTCATCAGATATTTATTGACTCTCTACAGGGCAAATATTGGTTTCGAGCAAAAAAAATGTATACCAATTTTCCAATAAAGGAAACAAACAGATCTATCGAAAGGAAATATTTTCTGTCACTTTGTGTTCACATTCAAAAATTATGTCGTTTTCGATTGGATTTTCGAACTGTTCTACTCCTTTCTGATTCCAATCGAATATGAAAACATCGATTTTCCAAGTTTACACACAAACTGCTGAAATGACGCCATTTAACAAAATGGCTTCTTCAAGCAGTTATCACTTTTGACAAGTAATACAACGAAAAACTTTATATGAATGTGTGCCTTCATAATCTAGTCTATTATGAAATTGGGAATGGAAAACACTCAGAAAACGTTACTCGGAACGGAACAGCCAATCGAAGACTTTTAGAGTAGTTGGAGCGAAAAAGAAGTACAAAAGGAGTACTTTAACAGTCGTATTTATTAAGTTTTTTTAGAACACGCTCAGACAGTTGTCCAGCTAGTCATTGGCTAAATATTTTAGCCATCTCTTTATTTATAAACGGTTTCCATAAGTTGTCTAACTATCCAGGGTTGTTATCGAAATATATCCTCATATATTCTCTCACATAGCTGTAATATGTTGATCTGGAATGAACCAATGAATTTGAGTGAACTTTGTAAAACACCTGTTTCAACTATTAAAAACATTTTCAATTCAAGCATCCAAATCAAAAATAAAAATGCAAAATCAATCAAATAGAAAAAGGTCTGAGAATTGAGATTACCATGATAAGGTATGAGGTATGAAATTAAACGAATTTATCATGATAATATTTTTTGAAAAATCAATTGCAGCCTAAGGCATTTTTAATTTGGAAATTTTTTTAGTTTTTAAAATCCAAACAATTGACAGATAAGAACAATTGTCAATCAAATGTCATTGGGTACGTTCAACACACATTACATTTATTTCGGATTGACTTTGTAGACATTGAACGTTCCCACTTAGGAAAAGGCTTAGAACACCAATTTCGGTGTCTAAAATGAACAAATGAAAATGTTTATAAATAATATTTTGGAGTTGGATGGTGTGCTAAAGCTGGCAAGGCTTTAGAATTCGATTATAAATACCACTCTTAATGTCCAAGCTAAAAACGAGATAAATTGTCTCACTTTAGGTAATTTTTAAATTGAGTTCGTGTTCGCGAAATTGCACAATTTCAGGATTTGTTTCTTAAAATAATACTAATATTTTATTTTTGTATTTCTTGATATTGGCTAGAGCTATTTTTTTTCGAGTTTATTTAGCAAATAGCGCTTTTAAGGAGTTCTAGTACCGATGTAACATTTTTTACCAAAATGTTCCAAAAATGTTGTTGTTTTATTTAAAAAAAAAAAATCACACTTTCTCCTTAACTATTTTGATTTAAAAACTTTATTTACCCTAATACCTTCCATCTTCAATGATTATCTATTTTACAGCCACCGCCAGAGCAAGTTCCAGCGATCTAGTCGTGTGTTTCATTTCTATTGCAGGCAATATTATAGTTAATATTTTTTGTATTTTTATTAAATCTTTCCATTTAGTACGTCATCAATAGTACGCCTCCGCTTTTTGTTCATAAGCTTCATCGAAAGCTTTTAAATGTTGTTAATTTATTATTATTTGCCCTTTGAACAAACGAGTTTTTTTTTTTTTGATTCATCTAAATGAAAAAAAAAGAAAAAAAAATTTATCATTTTAATGATTACAAAACCAATAAGACCGACACCGACCTCTAGACAGATCCCAGCATCCCGCTCTCGTCTGTCATATTATCAGATAAGTTGTTGTAAATATTTTTGATTTGTTATTTTGTTTTGATGATTGTGTGGTGAATAGACTCTTTCCCAGAGAATTTATATTACTAGTTTTTAAGTTACACGCAATTTCAACTGGATGTTATAGCCCTGGGTGTTCAAAGAACATTTAAAATTGTTTCATTTTTTTTTGTTTAAATTTTGTGTTGCTTAAATTAATCAGTCAATCATTAGTTTCTATAAATTGTGGTTTGATTTAGTTATTTGATTTGCGAATCTAAAACTTATCAATTAGTAAATATCTATACTCTTCAACTAGAATTTATAAGCTTGTTTACATACATACATTATTATGTGTGACTTGTGACAAGCTGTAATTTGTGTATTGAAATTTAATAGAAATGAAAATCGAAACTTGGCAAAACAGCCTTGAAGCGTGGTTGAATGGTAATATGAGCGGCGCGGCGTTATTGTAGTATAGTTTGTGTTTATTGTTTACAGAGAGAGTTTATGTAATTTTAAAAATAAAAAATGAGAATTACCTTTTTTTGCTAGACGAAGAACCGTAACGCGGAAACAGATTGATTCATTAATAATAGTAAATATTGATAAAAGACCAATCTTACATAATCCAGAAAAAAATACGTACATTTAAAAGTGGTAAAATTATTACGAAGCTATTTCTCGTATTTTTATGCTCGTTTATGAATTTTTTAATTAAATGCACACACATTTAAATTACAAAACATAAATAAATTTAAATATCGAAATATTTTAAAAACTTTCAAATCCGTTTATGTTTTCAATTTTAAGGTTAAAGGTATATATTTTAAAAAATAATACATTTTTTGCTCAAATAAATTTTCTAAAGCTCTAAATCCTACTTAGGAGTCAAATAGTTTGAAAAGGTCAAGGAAAAGGAATTATTATAGGTAGACATATATCTTTATATAAGTGTAACAAAACTGAAAAAAAGCAGTCCACAAATTAATTTGTTTTGCACTGTTCCTAGGTTTATTTTAAAGAAGTACTGCCAAATTATTAAATTGAGAACTCCACTGTTTTTCACATTTTTAAAATGTTGAATTCTTTTAATTACACACTAAAAATATTTATTGCAGACTTCGTGAACTCACACTTATCGAGCTAGACTAAATACCAAAACGTTACAAAACGGTAGAACTTTTATGCGGGGTATTTTTTTAGAGGCGGATAACTTTAAATTGGCAACACTGTTTTCTGTGACAGCCGATTTGACAGTCTACGGTTGTTTTGGGGTTTGCAATGTTGGATTTTTTTTTTAAATTTATAATTTTTGAGCGAGCGATGATAATCCACAAGCCGTTGTCGAAATATTAATAAATCGAGAAAAAAATCATTCAATCAAAATCATCAAATATCTGCATAATGATTATGATCGTTACGTTACAGTCAACGATGAGCGGTACAGAGATATGATTACTGAGTTTTTCGTGCGTCAATTGGAAGGCATTAATGCTGCAGACATTTATTTTCAGCAAGACGGTCGGTGGCGCGGCGTCAGATGCCACACAGGGCGCGATACACTTAATCAAATCAAACACTAATCAAAAAAACAAATGTCAATTATCAAAACTCTTCTATTTTTTCAATTGTTAACTGACATTCCCTTCTTTTTCTCTATTCATTAAATTAAGTTGATTTGTTCATCATATTTATGTTTTCTTTATTCTCTTTATTTTTAGCATTTAACACATAACAACAATAATAACAGTAGCAATAACAATCGCAACTATAGCAATTTTGCATCAAATCAAACACAAAATACATTCAATAATGATTATGACCAGGTGATCAATTTTGTTGATTCCCCACCAAATTCTGAAGAATCGTGGACAGGTAAGATTTTAAAATTAATTAAATCCTTTTACAAAAATCCCTTTGTACATAATGTACATAAGTGTTGATGATTAAGGAAGAGTCTAATCAAAAAATTTGTATGTTTTGTAGAAGAACAACATCAGCAACAGCAAACGCAGCAGCAGCAACAACAACAGCAAAGTGGCAAAATACCAACTGTAGGACCAAGAATTATTGATGTTCAAACTATTTTTGGACAACAACAACAACAACAACAACAACAGCAGCAGCAACAACAACAAGCTGCAGTAGCAGCAGCAGCAAGTGGACAGCGTAAAAGGCGAATGGACTGGAATCCCCTTGAAATCAATCAAAATGGCAACAGTGGAACTGATTCACAATCCACTGCACCCAAAATTCCAAATTTGACAAACGGCAACACCGCCAACAACAATAATCCCGTTAACAACACCATAAACAAGGAAAAGGAAAAGAAAAAGATCTCAAATGGCAACGGTAGTGGTGAGTAATTAATTCACTTCTAATACTTACCACACTTTATCAAGTTGAAATATTTTCAATGCAATGCAATGCCATACCAGATTTACCATCTTCAAAAAGGACTAATATACTTTCTTTCGTCTTCGTTTTCTCCTCTTGATGCAAATAAATATTGAATGTTTGTTTAGTGAATGAACTTGTTAGTTGTGATTTTACAAGTCAGATATGTACTGTCCAATGCCAATGGTCAAAATGTAAACACACCCAGATGCATTCAAAGAAAAATTAATGCATTAACAGGTTTTATATTTAAAATACTTTTTTTCTGGAATAAATTGGATACAACATTATGCGACGCAATAAATTGGAAAGTTAATTGACCCTTTTGGATGGATCGGCATCATTAGGGCTTTGGATTTGTTGTGGGCATTGGGTTTATCTTTTTTTTTCGATTTCATGCAGAAACAAGTTTTATCATTCCGAATGAACAACGAACAGTGGAAGACGGAACTCCAGCCACGAAATAATGTGAACAATAGTCTCTGGATTTTCTTTTTGAATTTCAATGGCTACAGGATTATATTTAAATTAATTAATATCTCCGTTAGATACAATTTTTTGAATTGACTAAAGAAATGTCAATTTATAATTTAAAAAAAAATTAATGGAAATTGACAGATTTGTACACGAACAGATCTAACACTGAGCCTCCACTTGAAATAAATGATTGCAAGAAATGTGGCATGTAGTCAATATTTCTTGTGGAGACCCCTAACTCTGCGCCTCCACTAGCAATTTTTATTTCTATCTTTATTTCAGCAATGATTGCAGAAATTTTTATTGCTGCGTTCAGTGGGTAAATTATGGCATGAAATCTTTTTTTATTCAGGTTGCCGAGCAAACAACACATATTGTATATACAGTTGAAAGACAGTTAAAATGCCTGGAACTCCAATTCAAACACCTAACCCTACATGTAAAGTTGAAAATTGGCCGACTGTCATTTGAACTGACATGAGACGTCATATTATTTCTTCATTTATTGCCACAGAGATGGTTAGAAAAAATAAACTGAAATTGATTTCATGAAATTTGTGGTCTGCATTTGAAATTCCCATTGCATACCTGATTTTTTGAAATGAACTATTAGATACGTGTGGAGGCGTAGTGTTATGTCTGGATTTCTTTTATTTTCAGACAAAAATTTCTCTATTTATGTATTTCTTGTCTTCGTAGAAGAAATAAATGGAGAAATAAGTTTTGACGTTTCGTGACACCACAACTTCACCGGACACAATTTTTTTACAAGACGTCAAGTCTTGCTATTAGTTTCCACATTTTGATGTTACACTCCTTGTTTCCGTTAGGCCTGCCGCCCACTAGGCAACTTTTAGTTGCTCACCCCAGCAGCTTTTAGTTGCTCCCGGTTCAATTACATTGGCTTATATGGGAGAGCGCCCACTGGGCAACTTAGTTGCCGGCAACTTTAAGTTGCTCGGAGTTGCTCGCGGAACTTAGTTGCCGGCAACTCTGGGCAACTTTTAGTTGCTGACCCCCGCCCACTAAGCAATTTCCGAGCAACTTTCAGGAATTTTCGAAAATTTAACGTTTTTATTTGTTGTCCATTGAAATATTACATTGATTTTGCATTTTAGACAGGTCAAATTGAGATAGGTTTAGGTGGAGCACGTTTTTATAGAAAATTAAATACAAAAAAACACAAATATTAATTCTAAAAAGTTGGTCGGAAGTTGCCTAGTGGGCGAGGGCAAGCAACTTTAGTTGCTCGGAGTTGCCGGCAACACCAAGCAACTTAAAGTTTCCGGCAACTAGGTTGCCTAGTGGGCGGCAGGCCTTAATGTTCTTCCTGTTCTGCCTCTTCAATTTTTTTGAATGCGTTTAGCGCTGAAATCAAACGACTTGATTTGCTTGGTGAGATTTTGCCGAACAATGAAATGTCAAAACATAATTTGTTCACATAGTTAGGAAATATAGTCCGCAATAAATATAAATAAATATTTCTAATGAAGGCGCGGCCTAATGATTATATACATATGACTTTTTATCCGTACAGCAAAGCACTGAGCTGTCAAAATCTGTATTTGTGCTTAAGCTCCGACACATCAGAGACCTTAATTTGTGTTTATAATTTCAATCAGAGCTGCATAGCTTGTAGAGTGCTCTATGAGCTCAATATAAAATGACCGAGCCAACGAAGCTAAGAGCTGAGCACAACCAACTTCATTCTATTTCCATATTATTTGACAGTTTATTATTAATATGACAATTCAGTGTGTCATAATTTAAAAAAAACCTAGTTAAATCGAAAACAAATTAAAACTCTGCTCAGAGCTACACAACTCGATTCGCTCAGGCACTGCTCAGAGCTAAAAAGAAAAGCGCTCAATATTGACATCCGCAGAATTTTGAAAACCGCATTTTAGTTTATATATACATATATACCTGTCTTTAACCCGATACGTCTTGAAATCCAATGGTTACTTTACCGTTCAGATCATATGTAATAAAAAACAGCAGTGACTGAATCTTATTTCACTGTCCTATTTGTTATTAACTTAAAAACAAAACACAGACAACCGTCAAAAAAAAATCAAATTACTTTAAATAATTTTGATGAGCATAATTTTTCCACTGCTCACATATTTTCTTTTATAAATTCTGACTATAAATTTTCACTCCAAAACCCCCATGTTAATTAATCGTGATCCATCAAATTGATGTTTGAACGCCAAAACATGTTTGTCTAAAAAAATAAAAAAAAAATAATTCCCGTTTTCTGATAATTAAATGCACCGATATAAATTAAAACAACAACTTTAGGTGTTATATTTATATCATTGGCATCTTCATTAACACATTATCTATATAATTTAGTCAACAAGTATAGGATCTTTTTTTTTAATCATGCAGTTTTGTTCAAACCTACCCTTCGATGTTTTACAATTTATAGTAATTAAATTTTATCACACTTGATTAAATATTTGTTAAACGTGCTACCGTACACTTGAAAAATTCAAAATCTATTAAAATTTACCAATTTGCTACAATTCAAATACTGAAGTATGTACTCAGCACATATTCTTCGTCAAATATCACTTATGTTTACATATCTAAAAAATGACCTTGCAAAGTCAGACAGACCGAAAGGTATAGGCAGTATAGTGCTAGTAGCCTACTCAAAAGAATCTGTATTGAATGTAAATACTATCATCTATTACAATCTTTTCTGATATCAATCTAAAAATATATTTATTTATCAATTAAGTTTGATTTGCTTTAAAGAGGAAAAAGGCTTTCCTCTTTTAGTATCATTAGAACGTGGAAATTAAGAAGATCAAAATGAAACGATTTATAAATATAAATTTGTAGTGACTTTGCCTTCGAAGTATGCCATTGATGCTAATCAGATCACGTCAATAGCAATCAAAAACGCATATACGCATCTAAAATATTAATCAGAATACCTACCGTCTCGTGACATGAAAAGCAAATGAAATGTAAACTAGTTTAGAAAGTCTTATACCCATCCAGATGTCAGAAACCGGTGATAAAATTTGACATTCATTTTGAGTACCACCTGGGCATTTTTCTGTTTGTTCTATTTTTATTGGAAAAGTATTGGTTTCGTGCAAAAAAAGCGACATGCAAAGAAGTTTTCTAATTGCCGTGATACACGAAAATCTGTTAGTTTCCAAAAAAAAAGAAAAAGCAATTGGATTAACCAAATTTGATTGGCGGTTTTAAATGTAATTATAATGTACTGCTTACATTTAAAACTAAGTTGTGTTAAATGAGAAATTTACTATACGTCTGGAAAATCAATCTAGTTTTCAATGAGACCCCATACAATTTTAAATGGATATACTAACAAGAGGCTAGCAAGGGATTCTGTCGATATTAGGTTGGCCCTCGCCAGTAATGTCTGATTTTGCTACGAAAGACAAACAAAAAAAAAAAAAGATGGTTGATTTGAGATTTAAACCTTTGATTTTGTGTTTACCACTGGGCTATTAGGCAACACAGTAATACAATGTTGTAAATGAAGACACCGCAATATCGTATCGTATTGTGAATTTAATGTTTTTTTGTTATATGCGGGGTATGTCTGATGGGTATATGTATAAGAAAACTTGCCTAGCAAGTTTTTACTTACAAGGGCCTTTCAAGTAATTGACAAGTTTTCCTTGTATTGATTTTTCCTACTGAAAAACTTTAATGGGCTTGTTGAAACAACATGTTTACCAAGCCCCTTCATCCAATTCTGGCAGTCAGATGTCGTTTATCATTGGCCTGTAGCGTTCGCCAGCAAGAGTACTCGTATTACCGATGGCATCCTCAAAAAACTACGGCCCAATCACTCCTCCCGCGTGAATGCCGCGCCGCACCACACAATGGCTTTGAGTGGATGTAATGGCTCTTCAAATATCACACGCGGATTTTCAGTGTCCCAGAAACGAAGACTTTGCTTATTGACTTGACCGCTTAGGTGGAAATGCACCTCGTCGCTTATGATGATTTTCGACACAAAATCTTCCTCTTCGTTGTTGAGATTGAGGATGGCTTGACAGCGGAGTATAGGGCTCCATATTGCTTTTCTGTTTGTAGGTATACTGCAGCTGTCTAGTTCACAAATGTCAAATATATTTGACGTACGACGCCATTTGCAGAAATTATAACATATTCCGATAGGGTGATTCATTTTGCGGCACTTTGTAGTAGTATTTTAGTTATCGAATAAATAATTACAATTTAGAAAAATTGCTGAAAGCGTACACATTTGTTCGTATATACAGGGTCATTCTCATAAGGTGTGATAAAAAGCTAAAGCTTGTAGGTTGGGTCAAGACAAAAAAAAAAGGGGTTAATTCCCCCCCCCGTTTACCCAGTAGGGGAAATTTAAAAAAAAAATAGCATTAAAACAGAAAAAAAAAATATTAAAAAAACAACGATTACACTAATCATGCCGCATGATACCTTTTTGTAAGGCCAAAAATCTCTTCTTTTATTTTGTTTTGAAACAAAACTGTTTTTGTGAATAGTTTTTTTGAAAAATTAATTTTCAAACTCATAATTTTTCAAAATTTTACGCAATTTAGTACTTATTTTGTTTTCAAAATTCAAAGTTCTTATTAGTTTTTTTGTACTTTTTGAGAAAATTGAAAATAACTAAATCTATTTTACTACCTACATAGTGGAAATTGGATCTTTAGAGCAACTTAAGCTTTTTAATTTTATTTATGTTGTTTTCAATTTTCTAAAGAACTAAAAGAGATTTTAACATATGGTTTTAGGTTTTTGACTAAAAATTAAAAAGAACGTTGAATATTAAAAACAAAAATACTACTTAATAACGTTCAATTTTGAACAAGTTTTTTTAATTTTTTATTTTTCAAAATTTTGATTTCTGGCTTTACGAAAAGGTATAGCAAGGCATTTTAAGTGCAACCGTTGTTTTTTAATAATTTATTTTATGTTTTAAGTAATTTTTTTTAGAAAATTGCGACTCCTGGCTAAACGGGAGAGAATAGACCCCCCCCCACTCCAATAAGATTTTTTTCTTGTCTCGACCCAACCTACACACTTTAGGCTTTTGTCACACCTTATGCGAATCACCTTGTATATAATTTTGAAATGTTAAACACTTTTCAGTTAAAAAACAATCTCTATATATGTATGTATGATATGAATTATTATATCTGGCCCATAAATGATTAGATCGCCATAAAAGCAACATTTGCAGAGTCTGACTGTATGGAGGAAAATTCCATTGCTTGTTCCAGACACTATGGCGTATACGTACTTTTTTTTCAAAAATAATAAATATTCTCTGGATGTGTTTTTTGTATATAAGATTTGTTTTTATTTTTTTATATTTTCATAGTATGTGACATTTCTCAATCTGAAATAAAAAACCAAAACACGTCTATACGGAAACAACGATTATTCTTACTCGAGTTGCCTTATCAACATTGAGGCCTTAAATACAACCATAAATATAACAACAATTTGATTCACTAATATAACCCAAAACAGAGCTCTGCAACGAATAATCAAAATTTAAAAAAAAAATAACTAAAAGAGAAAGATATCAAAAAAGTTAGTAGCGAGTATAATCTCTTCCGTGAGACAGCACACACTTCAATCCGCTCTTGATTCTGACAAAAAAAATGTTCAATGTGAAATATTTTTTTTTCCTATAAGGGTCAATACAAAATAAAGATAGAGATTATATTGCTTCATCTTTGGGTTTCTCTGTCGCACATACTAACATGAATTTTGTTTAAGTATTCGTATACTTCCGAATGAAGTTAAAGAACTGGTAGACGGACCCATTTCTGGTTTCCATCACAAAGCACCTTATTGGAGATTTTCTGAAAATTTATTATAGCCTAGTCTGTCTTCGGTGTGATTGCATTAATCTCATTTCCGTAAATCCTCAATGAGATTCAATAAGACTTTGATTTTTGTAAATTATTTAAAAAACAAATTAACTCAATTGTGACACGCTCTAGTTATTCTGTTTACCGGCTTCATAAATTATATCTGTGTGTGTATTATCTAATTAAATATTATCTAACACTCAGAATGTGATCAAATAAAATATACAATAGACGAGAAGTGCGTTGACAAAATATCACAAATTAAAACACCTATAAGGAAACTTTGTATCTTAATTGTAGTTATTTTACAATAGCTGAAGTAGGGTAGTAACTTAATTTTACAAAACAAAACAAACCAATAACTTTTTCAATTTATTCCCTTAAATAAAATTGTAATCAATTTAAGGGTTGAAAATAGTAAAACGCGGACGAGTTTGTGATAAGCTCTTATCAAAAACTCGATACAAAGAAAAAAAGTGAAACATTATCATAGTACCGTACCGCCTGTGTGTGTAATTTTTTAAGTTTTTGTATATTTACACGAAAAATATCCGCACGTGTATTAATGTTTGATTAAATTTTGTGTATATATGTGCGTGTGTCATATGAAATGCAAAATTTTTCAAATAAAAATGACACTAGTCGACGTTCTAGCCGATATCAGAATATTGTTGGTATGTGTGTGAAAGTTGTGTTTATTTTTTCAATTTTGTTTTTAATTATTGTTGTATTCATATTGATTTTTAATATTCTATAGGTTTTCTGATTGTTTATTAACAATACCTACTTGAAGAAAATAAAGTAAAAAATCAATAAAACATAATAATTTTAGTTGAATTAATTTATATTTGTCTTTGCTGTGGAATATCAAGATTATTGCTCAGTTTTGTAATTACCTAACTCTAATTCGATTTATTTGACTGGCCGGATCTATCAAAATAATAATAAGAATTTAATCGTTTAGTTTCCTTGTAGATCTACATTTTTATATTAATCGGTTTAACTCTTATGTATCATGAGGAAACAATGTTAAACAGAAAATCGGTCAGACTTTAAACAATACAATAAAGAACAACGTTGCATCTTCTTGCTCTCATAGATTATCGCAACTTCGAGAATGTGGGATTACGTTATAAATACGATTGTCAAAAACAGTTTGCATGCAGCGATGCATGCATATTTGTCTATAAATCGTGGATTAAGGTTTTAATCATGTTGGGTATGACGATTGTTAGCTCGAGTTGAGTGCGTGGTTGTTGCAGTGCCAAGGGAGAACCAATCAACCATATCTTCATACACGTGAATTAGAGTACTTTTCAAAAAAGGAGCCGCGGTCAAATTGGAAAATTTAACTTCATTCGACATTTGGAGATATCATTTTGGTTGGAATATTCGATTTAAGATTGTTGTTTTGATTGCAATATCTTAATGAAAACAAAAATAATTTTTTCTTTTTTACTTGCTCTATAGGGCAAGTATTGGTTTCGTTTCGAGGTTATAATCAAAACTAACACTACGATAATCGAGAAGTCCGAAAAAGTGGGTTTCGTCATGCCGTCCGTCAGTCTGTGCCTCTGTGCGTTTGTACGTCTGTGCGTCTGTGCATCGGTGCGTCCACTGTAATTTGAGCTAGAGCCTAAACGGCTGGACCGATTTGCATGAAATTTGGTACAGAGAATTTTTATGTGATTCCCTAGAGGGGAAATGCGAATTTTTGTTTTAGCTCATCTAGAACGGGTAGCTGCCATACAAATATTTTGGTTTCTTCAAATTTTCTCGAAAACGGCTCTAACGATTTTGATTAAACTTAGTACCTGTAATAACCAAGTCAATTGCATTTCAGGTTTTTCTCAAAAAATTCACATTACGGAATTAGGTATTCAACGTTTTTTGAGAAAATGGTCTTATTTTTGGGTTATTCGCGAATATCTTTGCCCTGGCAATAATTTAAACAATAATGCGTTTAAAAATTTTTAAAAAATACTATTATATAAACAAAAAAAAATCAAATAAAAAATCAATTTTTTAGTGCTTTTGACTCTTTCAATATTTTCTCGTTAAATACATTATATCATGCATCTTCAATGTGGGGTTACACACAATATTTAACCACAAGAGCAAGTTCGTGCGATCAAGTCGTGCATATTTGTTTTAATATGTAACACAAGTGCTTATACAGAAAAAGCGCATATTTGTTAAACCTCAAGTAAATTTCATTTCTCATGTTTTAGTTTAAAGCTTAAAGGAGAATGCCCAAAAATCTATGGGCGAAAAACCGAGAGCGGATTAAAATAAGATCTTTTTGGATTGAAAGGGCATTCATTGTAGATAACAAATATGAAATTGCTTTCTTAAAGAATTATCCCTGGAGCTGGCTTTAACAATTTTTATATTTCTTATAAGAAAGTATTTCTTTCTGTATTGGTGAAAAGCCCAAAGCGGATTAAAATAAAACATATGTGGATTGATAGGGCTTTAATTGTAGATAACAAATATGAAATTGCTTTCTTCAAAAGTTATCCCCGGAGCTGGCTATAACAAATTTTATTTTTATTAACAAAGTGTTTTTTTTTAATGTTATAGATAATTCGCTGTGATAATTTATAAAGAAAGTAATTTCGTATTTGATATCTTCAATTAATGCCCTTTCAATCCATATATATTTTATTTTAATCCACTGTGGGTAGTTTTGGGCATTCTCCTTTAATTAAAAATATTATAGCCTCAACTCTAAAGCTTGTTATTCATTTTGATTTTATAATCATCAGTTTATATTGAATATTCAAAATTAGTGCTTAGTGCTCGACGTTTAGCTAAATTGTATCTCTAAAAACGTTTGCTATAAGCTTCACTTAATTTTTAAATTTGAAAAATCAAATCAAATGAGTATACATCAGAGCAATAAGGCAAAATATTCGGTACGGGGAAATAATAATCCAACTCTCTGACATCAATTAAAGAAATGTAAAGTGCCTAAATTGATATTCACTGCTGTTTTTCTCAGTTTCAATTGTGCTTTATAGACGAGTCTGTGAGAAAAAAATGGTGTAATCCACATTTTTCATAAATTTATTTTTGCTTTCAATCTACATATGTATTTTTAATAATATAGAAAAAACGGAGACTACAAAAATAATTATTCAAAATAGAAAACGACGGCAACACTTACAATATAACGTTATAGCTTAAGACCAGTACGCAGTACGCACTACAAATTAAACTTTCACTTTTCCGCCAAAAATCAGATTAAACTCTACATTTATTTTGAGAAAAGAACTTTTCGGAGGATATGTCACAGAACAGCTGTTCTCTGAGAAGAAATTATATTCAACCAAGTGAATTCAATAAAATAAAATAGATTCGTTTCTTTATTCCTATTTTCTTTATTTAAATTTATTTATTTTTACGAAATTCACACAGTATTCAAGGAATTACAAAATGTCTCAATATTTAGCGTGAGAATTAAATTTTGACAGATAAGTGAAAAGTACAGACGATTGTCAGATCTAACAATATTGTCACATCTGAAAATTCTCTGAGAATAGTTGTTGCCAATGGGCCATCACACACTGGCTTAATTCAACCTGGGGAAATCGTAGTTTGTAGACAAAGGAGGTGAAGAGTTTGAAAAGAAACGAACAAAATGTTCTTCCTTGATTCGAGTGGAATAACAAAGTTGAACTACTAATACAGACAAGTTGTTTGTTTCAAGACAATCGGTTGTATTTGTATTTTTGTAAAAGCAAAGGACTTTTTGTTGTTCGTATTCTCAAATTGAAAGAAAAAATACTCATACAATTAAATCCTAATGTACACAACATTTTTTCCCATCTTTCTTCATTCCGGGTGCGATTGAAGCAAAATTGAGGAAGGACTAAGTCACGTTTAAAATTGAACCAGTGTGTGTGTCCAATGAGTCAAAAAACTGTCAGTTTTGTTTTACGAAAAATTGGTCGACCCATTGACAGGCATTGTCAGACAAATTAAAAGTTTTGTTCGTAGTGGTCAGTGCTGAAATTTTTGTGAAAATATTAAAAAAAAAAAAAAAAAATAATAAAAATGGAAAATGGAAAATATTCCCATATAGCAAATATTTTAACGGCTTACGAGTTGGAAGACAGCGAGGTGGAGAAATTCTCACTTCACAACATTTTTTAATTTCTTCCTTTTTCAACAAAAAACATGAAAATATAAAAAAACTTAAAACAAATTCAATTTTGCTTTCGCGCAGCTACATATGTACATAGATTTATTATATGACATGAGTACATAAACAACATCTGACAATATTAAAAATTGGATCTTCAGACAATTGTCACATACCTGTGGCCCGTTTATGGATTACGAAGCGAATCGTTTTCAATTCGATATCTCCTTTTCGACTCACCTCGAATTGATCAATTATCGAATACGAAGCGATTCGTAAATTATACTTCCAAGATTTACAGTTAATTGACAGCTGATTTCCAAAGAATTTTTTAGTTTTGAAGTAAAATCTTTGTGCGAGGTGCAAAGAAAACTTGTTTTTATTAACTTTTAAATGAAGTTAAAATATTAATTCAATTAAAAATGTTTTCTATGCCGAACGTGTGAAAGTGGAAGAATCCTCAAACTTGCGAATTTTAAGAAAATTATTAAAAAGTGCTTTTTCTCCTTTTTGCTTTGAGTGAGGGTTTTTTGTGTGAAATGTTTATTATTTATTAAATTTGTTTCATGATTAGATACAAATATATTGCTACAATTTTTTGCAAGCAAAACCAAACATTCACTTTCGCCCGTCGATAAACCAATCCGCAAATAAAGACCTATCGGAAATTTACGCTGTAAAAGTGGAAATGTCATTTCACATTCGTCGCTTTCGATTTCGCAAATAGGGCGAATGTAAAACGAAAGAGGCGAAAGCGAGAGTAGTAATACCAAAACTCATTTTCGCCAATTAAAACGATTCGCTTCGTGTTCCCTAATTTGGAACATCCGCCAGACTTCAGTGCCAAACAAGTAAAAAAAAAGCAATAGTTTGACAGAAAAATATGTAGGGAAAACATGTGATTGTGATTGGTCGATTGTTTGTTTTCCCTACATATTTTTATGTCAAAATTAGAAAGAGAAAAGACAAAGATTGTTTCTGGAAAAGCCTAATCAGTGGCCTGAACATTTCATTGTCAGATCGTTGTCGCCTAAAAGTGACGTTTCACACAAAATTGTAAGTTCACACGGTTGGAAGACATTTGGCAGATTTTTTTTGTTGATGGATAATTGCTTGGCTTAAATTAAGGCGATATGATTGTTTATGGCTTGGCAGATGGAAATGATATTTTGATATAATAAAGAGTATTTAATTTCACTCCAAATCTCACTGCGAATTACTCTCTTCTTTGAAGCAAAAATAAAATTTATTTTTTTTTTAGTTTTAAGCGCATTTGACGTTTTTATACAAAAGCTAAAACAAAAACATAATGGCTATTCAGATTTTGTGAGAATCTGTCGAACCACCATATGTCTGTCTCTTTGACAACCTACATTTTTTAACTGCACAGCTGCATCACAGATGATGTTTTCAAACATGTGGCTTTAGAAAACTGTATTATCGAATAACACAATGCAAATGCAGTAAAATTTGTATTTGCGTTTTCGAATAGAAGGCTTTTGCAGTTTGCGTTTGAGAACATTCTGCAAACGCATTTTTGACGCAGATGACGTTTTGCCGTACTAAAATCGGGCTGTTTTAACTTTTGACATCAACAAAGGCATTCATTTTGTATGGAAAACAATCTTAATATATATTACCGACATTTTAGAATTCAGTAGTAAATATTTTTCAATAACTGAATTCATCGGCTTCTTCATCTTCAAAATATCAACAGTTCATTTAGTCATTTTATATTCACTTTCATTACAGGCTTATTTATTGACACTTCTGTTTTTTCGTTTGTTTTTGTTAAAGGCCTAGTAATCACTTCACGTGAAATGAAAAAAAAAAAAACGTTTCAAAACACACGTAAAAAGTCCTCAACATCTTTATTCAAAACAAACTCCTTTTTGCTAATTTTATTTGAAAGGTTCTAAATCATCAGCATCAGTCCCCATCGCTCTTTCTCTACAACCAAGCCACTGACTATTTATGTAAGAAGTGAGTGATAAGCAAATAGCATCTTCGAATTTTAATCTGTGCTATCGACACCCCAAAAATTTGTTTTTCAGAATATGTGCCTTAAATAAGGGAAATCTTTTTTTTATAAAAGATTGTTTAATGTTTTAATTTAATCAAGTTAAAGAAATTAAACTTTGTTTGGGTAATCCCCAAACAAAATTTATTTGCGCTCGATGACGTCAAACTTCATGTATATTTTTTTGACATTAAAATTTTTATATTTTTTTTTTGTCATTTAGTGTTGGAAAGAGTGAAACAGAAATATTTTGGTATATGCTAAAAAACAAAATAATTACTTATTGAGTGGGAATTTTATTTAAGTAGAATAATAGAACAGTTAGATTTATATACATTTTAATTTAGAAATGTCATACATAATGCGTTTTCGGAAAAATGAAAAAACTTAGTTTTTTTTTGGAAAATTTGGCTTAAGTCTTTGGATTTAAAGGAGTGTAACGTCAGTTTTGAATTATTCCAATCATCCGTTTGTAACCTAGAAAAATAAGATAAAAAGAGACCAAACTTCAAAAAATTCAGACAAATCTGGATTTTGGTGTAGATCTAGTATTTTGACAGCATCTATCTAAAAAGGTCCTTAAGTTAAATTGTATTTTTTTTTATTTATTTAAAAGTGAGACAAATTTATTGTTTTGTTATGTTTTACTCTTAAAAAGTGTATTATTTTTGCAGATAAAACAAAAATTGTAGCTACTAAATTTTTACAGAAAAAAAAACGTTTTTTAATTTGTTTGTTGACAAGAAAGAAAATCAATTTTCGAATAGCATACCTTGTATTTAATTTATATTATTTTAAATGTAAAAATGTATTTAAAATTTTCTATATAACGGCGAAATTGAATATAACAATCTACCGATTAAGATTGAACCTCCTATCTGTAGTCTAAAAATTCTTGTACAAAAACTGAGTTTCAGTTATTTTGCTGAATATTCAAACATTTCAAGGGGAAAATATTGTGTGCGAAATGATTAAAAAAGAATATTTATCACTTTTAAAACCCAGCTAATTCTTTACATTCTGGTTGTCATTCTTTTTTTTTTAACGACAAAAGTTAAATAACAATTTTAAGCTCACAAATAAAGGCTCTCTCTTTTCCATGAACGAGAAAATAAAAGATTTTTAACACTTCAATCGGGTTCTCTTCTCATGAATAATAAATATATTATGCATGTTTATTTTACTGACATCAAAATGAATTCACGATATAGACACGTGATGACCATAAACGATTACTATTAATCAAAACAAACAATAATAAAGATGCGGGTACAGAGAAAAATTTATATGTATATTTTTGTATTGTTGGCTAAATTAAATTGACATCGAATTCAAAATGGGTCAAATGCGTTGCACATAATATAGAGTATCGACGAATCAAGTCAATGAAGTTGACAGTAAATTGTTTGTTCATACATATATCGCTCAATCAACCTTATTTAAAACCTCATCGGCATGAGAAAGATTTGTGTATCTTCGAGATACATGCATACAACTATAATTGAAAACTGTTAAATTGTTGCATAACAAAACAATATGTATATGAAAACATCTTGTAAACATTTTTATTTAATGTCTGTCAAAAAAATTTCCCCCAAATAGTTTATTTACTGACCTGCTGTTTTCTTTTTTTATTTTCAACACACTTCGTGACGGTTTTATTGGGATTGTAATCGAAGTTAAAATGCATTAACAATACAAACTTGAGCCCTGTTACTTGGGTTGATCGCAAGGTTGTTTATGGGTGAAATTAATTTGTATGCCGATAGTGCGTGAATGTTGAGTAGGTATATTACCAATTTAATGGAAACTGATCATCAAAAAAAAGGCAAATATTCAACAGAGACAGAGTATAGATTTTTAACGATATTTTAAAGTATTTTCTTTAAAGGTAGAGAATGTCAGATATTTTTATTACCATATAAAAGACAGTTTTAAGCTAGCTAGTCTACAAACTAACATCAAGTTAAGGAGTGCAAATTAAAATACCAACACGAGTATATATATATATATTTTCTTTAGTATTTTTTTTTTGTATGTAGAGCAGAAAAGATAATTGTTGATAACAAACATGGAAGCAAGGTAAAATGAGAATTGCAGTTAGTTAAAGAGAAGGGAAAACTAATGGTTGATTCCAACAAGTTGACCGAGTAACTTATACTCAAATAAACAGGCATAGCCCTAGTTTAACAGAAGACCAGGTTAATCTTAGCTAGAAAATTGTTAAAATTACTATATGAAATGTTAACTCAAAGGGCTATGTAGTAAAATTGCAACAAATGTATTTAAATTTAGCAAATTTGCTAAAAATTAACACTGCAGTCATGTAAAATTTATCAGATTAACAATAAATGTATGTTAATAAAACATGGCATGTTCTTAAATCAACAATATGGATATCGAAGATTCTACAATATTATTTAAAAATTGTATTTATAACGTTTTTAATATCATGCAAGTTTTTTTAAATTTCTACAACTTTATATGGGAAAGTGCATCTTGTAAATTTAACAAGAGACGTGTTAAACTAACAAAAGACTTGTTAAATTTTAAAACTGACGTCTTTCTATGAGTGTGTGTAGTGTAAGGGTATGGCTCCTTCTTGATGCTTGTTGTTTGGTATTCAATTTCCATTTCCAGCGCCTCCAGAGCAAGTATGACTTGGCTTTACGATAATGTTCTTAATTTTGATAGACTCTAGAATAGAACACGCTTTTAAAGTCCTTAATTAAGTGAAGATTAGTACCGCACAGTCATATTATTTCAATCAATTCAATCAATCTCAAACAAACAACTGACAAATAATTTCATTTTTATTCATTTTAGGTCGCGGAAGTTGGGCGGATGACATTGATTTTGATTTAAATGCAGATTTCAACAGTACCGGCTATTTGAACAAGTACATAAAACCCGTCAAATCCAATTTAAATATTTGAATAACGAATTCTATTGTTCCAGTGAATCGTTTCTTTCATTTTCACCGGCACTAACTGTTCTCAAACAGGAAATACACTCGCCACAAGCCGATCAATTGAAAGGCAGCAAGAGTCCTCTTAATTCAGTTAATCAGGAGAATTCTCTTAGTTCAGATAATCATGATGCACCAGAACACCAAGTAAATGGCACAACAACAGCTGATCTCAATGAGTCGCATGCCTCATGTGGATCTCCATCATCACAACCACAAGTAACCAAATCTGGCTATGATAATAATAATTCTAAGCCAATAACAATTAATGGATTCTCAGTCAATAATAATAATAATAATCAACAACAACATCAGACTGATAAATCATTGATCAGTGGTGAGTTATTTGTTTTTTCTTTCAAATCTTCACATTGAATTCTAATTTGTATAGCTCGCAAAAGTCCAATCCAACTAGCCGCAGATTCTTCAAAAATTGAGAATAATTTACTACCGTTGGCGGATGATTACAAGTAAGTTCCTTGCCGCTTTGCGGTTTACGAAAAATTTGAACTTTCTTCTTGCAATTTTTAGATTCCAGTATATTTTGGCTGCGGCTACATCGATTGCAACAAAGAATAACGAAGAGACCCTTACATACTTGAATCAGGGTCAGAGCTATGAGATTAAATTGAAGAAAACTGGAGATTTGTCCTTTTATAGGGATAAAATATTGAAGGTAAGTGGTTTTGTTTATTATGGAACCCCATAACCCGAAGATATTGGCCAA
Source organism: Leucozona laternaria (assembly GCA_932273885.2). Lineage (NCBI taxonomy): Eukaryota > Metazoa > Arthropoda > Insecta > Diptera > Syrphidae > Leucozona > Leucozona laternaria. The sequence goes on along the minus strand of OW026368.1, from coordinate 27,500,911 downwards.
ACATTTTGCGTGAAAATGCGTCGTCCTTACACGACCCAATATTATTGCCCCCCCTCCTGCAGTTTATTCTGTATCGGTTCGTTGTTGAAATATTGTTCCTTGCTGAATATTGAAGAAGTTTTAAAAAATATTAAATTCATTCCAAATATTCCAAAATATATTGGGCAAACCGAAATGTCACTAAGAAGTTTCACATTTTTGAAATTCTGTTGATTTTTTCACATTGTTAGTAGGTAGGTATGCCTCCGCAATGTAATGGTCAAACAATAAAACCTACATTGGGTTGAGCCTGCTCATGTGACGTGTCGGTCGGTAGCGCAATGTAGTGCAATGGCTTTGAAGGCGCTTGTATACTATGTACAACAATCAGCTGCGCAAAAAGTTTTTCAAATTAAAATTGAACGTAATAGGCTAAGGTCCATTTTTTCAGTGTGAGATTAAATTTAAGCCCGAGTTAACTTATCAAATTTGGGGAGTTAGCTCAGGAATAACTACCTAGCCGATGCTTTTGATGTTTTATACACCGAGTTTGTTTGGTCATTTCCCACGCATTCTCCACCAAAAAAGCTGCTTCGTCAGTTAACTGTGAGTTTATTTAATTCTAGAGTTAACTTACTCTGGTTTAACCCACCACTGACAAACTGGGCCTAAGCACAACTCAAAGGAGTCTGCTAATCGGCCTCGTAGCCGTGAAATAGCTATAACGCTATACCTAATGCTCACTCAAGTTGTTGTCGTTTCATTCACACCTTCAACAATGTATTATGATTATATTCAAAGTCTCTCTATAGCTAGTGCCCAAAAAGTAAGTTGCAGTTAAATTCTCAAAACAACAAAAAATCGTATTATGTTTTGTACTCAACATCTTTTTAAAATATTTTATTTCTTCAAAATTGTATGTATTGACATCTTTTTTTGGCTATTAGTATTCAATGGATTTATCAATGTTTGTATTTTAATTCAAACGATAAAAACTGGTTTTATGTCTTCTGTTTTTTTAAATAAAATTAGGAAAATTATCTAAGTTTATTTTAAACTGCACTTTTAAAAAGTACCCCTCCCGTCAAAATGATGCCAAAGAAACTCCTTTAGATAATAAAAATGGCTTGGATTTTATCCTTCTACACAAGAATATTTTATCATTTTGGGTGGGCATACTTTCTTTATTCATAGTAATACAGTGACAAAAACAAAATACGTCAATTTTTATGAAATGATTTATGGTTATGAGATCAGAAAACCACTATCCATGGCATAAACCATGAGTTGCACGCAGTGATTTGATAAAAAAAAAGCTGAAAACCCACTATTCTATTATACTTTAGAACAATTTAAAATAAAAAAAAAACAATTCATATGATAGTTATGAGCTCAAGACAAGAAGGCCATCTAGATAGATAGATATTTATTAAATATATAATCAAGTTGTGGTTAACATTTATTTAGTTTTTAGGAAAACTTTTACAGAAATATGAAAATATGATAGTTTATACCTTACTACTGAAAAATATTACTTAAAATTTTAAAACTACTTATAGCAGTTTTAAAGTAAATGTTTCATGTATTTAATTTAAAAAAAAAAGTCTTATCAAATTTTGACTTTATAATAAGATAAAGGGTCCGCCATCTAAGGTTTTTTTTCAACTAGTGCTTATTTCGTAAATGGTAATACTTAGATCATGTCTGATTTGACAGATAATTAGTTTTATTCTTCCGCTGAACGAATATGGTTGTGTATACGCTTCGCTAAGTGGGCCTGCGATCGACTTAGAGAAGATGCCGATTTTGCCAAAAAAAATCATCTTTTCAGATGAAGCTCATTTTGATCTTGGCGGGTAGTAAACAAGCAAAATTGTCGCATTTAGGGCACAGAAAACCCGCACGCATACATTGAAAAGCCGATACACCCAAAACGAGTCACTCTGTTTGGTGCGGATTTTGGTCCAGAGGCATAATTGGGCCATTTTTCGGAAATGAGCAAGGAGTGGCCGTTACAGTCAATGGCGATCGTTAGCGGGCCATGTTGAACGAATTTTTGTTCACAAATATTGAAGAGGAGGATATTGGCAACATTTGGTTTCAACAGGACGGCGCAACGTGCCACACAGCCGAAGCTAGACTCGATGTTTTGCGCCATTTTCAAAAAAAAAAGAAAGTTATTTGGCGGACCCTTTATAACAATTTATCATTCAAGAAAATATTTTTTTAAACATTTTACTAAATTTCAAAGTAATATGCCAAAGAGCACTTTCTTAACATCTCCACAATAAAATAATTTATAAAAAAAAAAACAAAAATCGTTAAGAGAGTGTTTTGCTTAACTAGTTAATTTTAAGTATTTAATAAAATACTTTTAAACCCAGATTTTCAAATTAATTCATTAACTTGTTGTATTGTATTTTTTCAAAAAAAGTAATATTTTTTAAATCTAAATAAAGTTATTCTTAAAAGTTTGTATCCAATATTATTTCAATTTAAAAGGATCTTCCGTCAAAATATGTCTTATCCAAATCGGTTAAGCTGGTAACGAGAAAATCGTAAATTAAAAAAAAAGTCTATGACATGTAGCATTACTAATAGTTTTAAAATGCAAACCAAACATTCCAATTCAACCAAGGGGAACTAAACCCCTTCTTCTTCTTTTCCTAAGAAAGCAATAAGCTTTTTCAACCAATTCTAAGAATATTCAAAGGAATGGGTGTATTATTTATTTCAAGTTTTCTATACATATATTTTTTACTTGCTCTAGAAAACAAGTATTGATTTTTTGTGTCAAATAAAAGTCGAAGTTTTAATCAAAACTAACATTACGATGAGTGAGAAGTCTCATAAAGTAATTTTCGGAGGAGCAATTCGAATTTTTATTTTATCTCATATATGTTTATAAAGCGCTAAACAGTTTTCTGTTTTTTATTCAAGTTTTCATGAAAACAGCTCTAACGATTTTGATTAAACTGCGTACATGTAATATTGAAATAATGAAGTATTTCAGTTTGAGTTTTTGAGTTTTAAGGTTTTTTTTTAGGAAATTGCCATATGTTTTGGCTTACGTATATCTATTCAATGATTAAAAAGATTTTGTTATAATTTTACTGTCCGGTGCTTAAACATTTTTCAAATAAGATTGCATTTGAACACTTTACAAATAAGTTTTGTACAAATAAAACAAAATCAAAGAAGTAATCGATTGTGTTAGTACTTTACAACATTTTCTCATTAAATACATCATCACATTATTGAACCATTAATGTACATTTTTAGTGTGTAGCTTAATTATATATAGTTTTTAACCTTACTTGCGATCCAGGCACACATTTTATTTTTGTTTAAGATGTAGGTATGTACAGTATAATTAAATCTGATAAAATTTTCCCTGGAGATTAACAAGGTTTTCTTATTTAAAACATGAGACAAAATTAAAACATTTTTTCTTAAATTCAACAAACTAGATGTTGTCCATTTTTATCAAAAATGTATCACGTTTAAGAAAAAAATCTTTTCCAATTAAAACAAGATACATCCAGTAGAGACTGCATGTAATTTATGGGTAATCTACCAATAAGAGAACAAATTGAAGAGCATACCAAGAAAAATTCAACAAATTGAAAGGAATTGAGAAAAATTGAGAAAAAAAAACAATCGTATCATTTAAATGAACTTCTCATCATCATATAAATGGTTAATAAAATCTTATCAAACACTGGACCTTTATTTAAGACAAAACTGAAACATTTTCATTGCAATATTTTGTTGTACATTATACATGTATGAATGCTGACAACGCAATACTCGCCCAGACAAATTAGCCCAGCATGCGAGTGTTTGTCCAATCTAAAGTAATTTGCATGCCTCATACCATTCAATTAAGTTCAATTGATTCCAATTAAACCACTCAAGAGAGAATGGCCAATCCAAGGAAATAGAAAATCCCCATCATCGGCTGCAGCACCGCAATCAGCCAGCCAAGATCCAAGCCAAGATCTGACCTCGAGCAACTCTGGTGTCTTGTCTTGTCTTTCGTTAAGTTAAGACACACAATTATATGAACATGCAACATCCACCATGTTTCTTTCTTCCTTTCTTATTTGAATTAGAGTTGATTAAATATTTTTTTGTATTAATTTGTCGGACTTATACAATATTTTGAATTTTATTATTTTTTTTTTTTTTTTAACAGAGCGTCATCAAGATCTGTTTTCATGAGCGTCGTCTTCAGTACATGGAACGAGAGCAAATGCAACAATGGCAAGCCTCGCGTCCAGGTGAAAGGATCATTGAAGTCGATGTCCCATTGTCCTACGGTCTGTGCCACGTGTCCCAGCCGTTGAATCAAAATTTCCTCAATACCGTCGAAGTGTTTTGGGATCCTCTGAAGGAGGTGGGTGTCTACATAAAGGTCAATTGTATTTCGACAGAGTTTACACCAAAGAAGCATGGTGGCGAAAAGGGTGTCCCATTTAGGATACAAATTGAAACGTATATAGAAAATGCAAATAACTCGCCAGCAGGTGGCGACAGTACAACGAATTGTAATAATTTAGTAGTAGGAGGAGCAGCAGGAGGAGGTGCAAGTGGAGTCGGTGGAAGTGGAGGGGGAAGTGGCGCAGTTGGAAAACAAGCCATACACGCGGCAGCTTGTCAGATAAAGGTGAGAAATGAGAATTGGGTAAGAATTAATTTAAAAAAAAAAACTAATGTTAAGATTTCTTCTCGATTCAGGTTTTCAAATTAAAAGGAGCCGATCGTAAACATAAACAGGATCGCGAGAAGATACAACGACGACCTGTGTCCGAGCAGGAGAAGTTTCAACCAAGCTATGAGTGCACCATAATGAATGATATACCATTGGACACTCTACTAACGTCGTCGGCTGGTTGCTACAGCCCTGAATAGTAAGTATCATTTGTTTGGTATTCTTTATTTTTGCAATTTCTATTCGATTTTGTATCTGTGTTTTATTGGTGGAAGAAACAATTCTTATCAATTTGAATTAATTAAGAACATTCCTAGTAAATTAATGCTAGAGACACTTGTTTGTTTAATGAAGCTGGATGTTATGGGTGTGGGCGATCACGTGCAATTTCATTTTGTTATGAGCAATCTCACTTAAAACAAATCGAAACAAACAATGTTCGCAACAATATAATTAACTGTATAGGAAACAAGTTTGCAAACAAAACTGGTTTTTGAAAGTTATACTTAATGTTATGTATGTATATCTCATACATTCATATTAAAGCTACGCAATGAATACATTTTAAAAGAGCTCTGGAAATAAATTGAACAAATCTATACTAGGAGACCCGTGCTGGCGTTGCTTCACCAAGTTTTAAGAATAATTTGTTTATTATAAATATAAGTATATAAAAATGATGCTAAATAGAGCTAACCGCAATTTCTACCTTTTAATATCGCAAAAACTTATGTATGCTTAAAAATAGACTTTGAAAATATTTTCTTATTTATGTAGGATCAGGTTCGATAGCATCCCATTGTCATTTTCTCTATTATCGTAATGTCATGTTTGTTTTTATCTCGCGTTTGATTTTTTTTACAAATCTATAAATTGTCCTTATAATAGTTCCTATATGTCACAAGTAAAGACAATTGACAGTTGAGTAGAACATTATTTTATGAAAGCACATATTTAGATACGGAAGGGAGAGAAAATTCAAGAACGCCGAAATGATTTGAAGTGAAAAAAAAGTAGGAACCCCTTGATTGTGATAACATCGAATTTTAAAAATTTTATAAATTTTTTTCTCAGCTTTTTTTTCAGTTAAATAAAGTTAAGAGCTTATAATTAGCGTTAAAATATTGACTTTATAAGATAATTGTCATTTTTGTAAAACAACGCAACCAGTGAAAGAACTGGCAACAAACTTAAGAAAAATAATATTCTGATTTAAGTTTAAACATTTAGCAAAAAGAAAATAGTCTTAAACATCCTTATAAAAATAAAGTATATTATAAAATTAGTTTTACATAAATCAGTTAAATACTCTATGAGATTACTCGTGACAAACTAAATAATAAGTACTTCTTTATATAACTGAACAGAATTAAAAAAAAAAAATCTTACTGATTAAACTCTTATTAAATCCATGTTTTATATCGGGTGTCGTAACCTCGTAACAATCACGGGATGCCTGAATATTTCATCAGTTTATAGATATAAATAGGCCATGGATTAAGGTCCATTCTAAATAAGCGTTGTTAAAATTAATAACTTTGGTCTTTGGAATGTTTTGAATGCCCAGAAGTTTCCGCAATGTTTTTAAGTTTAATTGACTTTAAGAGTGAATTTCAAGGTCTATAACATAACTACATACTTGAACGTAAAATATAGTACTCTATTGTCGTTGGCAAAGAGGGTTTTAAAGCCTGATGGTCATCGTCAAGGTCAAAGTCAAGATCAAAATTGAATTTTAAAGTTACTATAAAAATCATCTTTTTGAAAAATATCATACCTGTGGAAATATTCAGCCGTTCCCTTACTTTTGTGACAACCTCAGTCTTATATACTAAGTTTTCATACGAGGAAATGAGGTAATTACGTTGAAAATTTAAAAAATTTGCCTACAAATTCACATTTCGAAATGAGGTAATTTCAACCAAATTGGCACTTAATTCTGTTGAAAATTACGTGCTAACCTAACAAACACACCCAATTGGAATCAATTTTAAAAGCTTTGAAAAGCTTTTTGTATTGAAATGCCAAAAGTCGATGCAGGTATTTATGAAAAATAGAAAGAGAAAACAACAAAACCAAAATGATTAACGGCCAAATCAAATTTAAAATGAAATGAGCTGTCCAATGAATTTACAAAATTTGAGATGAAAACACTTTTTCTGTAATTTGCGAAATAACCTCATTTCGGCTCTTATGCGAAAACGTAGTATTATTTAAAATTCATTCCAAAGTGTGTCTAACCTTAGATAACTAACTACAAAACTTAATCACTGCAATTGGTTGTCCAAACCATAACGTACGGTACGTTCAATAAACAAGGAAATTTTAATTGAACGTACTAAAAAGTTAACGAAATTGACAGATTACAGGTATGTGAGTGAATGTATGAGGGCATAATTTAGACATTTATTAAAAAGCGTTTATAAATAAGCAGATTTCCAACTATTTAAACAATGACCAGCTTGGTAATAATGCCCAAGAGAGGTCGGAAACACAAGTGTCGCGGCAAGTCATTGCGCAGAATGTAGCACCGCTTCAGCAACCACCGTCTTCATTGCGTGTGCACTGTGCACTTTAAGTTCTTTGCATATACTTTATGGAAATATGACATTTGTGTCTAGACAGCACTATTTACTATTATTTACCGTGTTGAAAAAATTGTGCGAGTGATTCTTTTGAATTAAGTTAAACTTTTTTTAAATAAGCTGACTATATCCTCTTTTTCTTATACTTAAGTTTTTTACTTATTCAAAAGAACTATGATCCTTACATTTTTTAAATAAGCTCTCTATATTCTAGAACATGATATACATGAAAGTAAAGCAATGAAAAGTTGAAAATCATCGACGTTTAGCGCTCTTCGTTGATAGGATGGCCTGGCCAACGTCATTCTCAAAGAAATATGAACCAACGACGCCGTCAGCCCAAAATTAACACCAAACAGTGACTTTTTCGGGACGTGTTGGATGCTCTTGGGTCCCATGTGCATTGGTTTCGTCCCGAATTCGACAATTTTGTTTGTTGACGTACCCATTTATCCAGAAATGGGCCTCATCGCTGAAGATGACAGTTAATGGACGAAGCGCGCGGAATGTTGTCCCAGCAGAACTCCCATTTTGATAAAACTATTTTATCATTTGCACGTGTTGTTGAACGCTGTATCCGTCTATGGTGATTTGGCTAAACAGGTTGAATAAATGACAGCCAATTTGACAGATGTAGCTTCAACAATATGACCGCTATCAACTGTCAAAGTTCAGAAGTCTCTATTGGAAGACCTTTTATATTCAATTATTCTCAAATTTCGAGAGCTATGCCTGCTAGTATGTGTTGATTTGGTCTCATTAAATACAATTTTTACTTTGTCTGTTTTGAATAGGTGTCTGGAGTTTAATTTAAATTTCGTTAAAGCTTTTGTTGGTGTACAGAGTTGTACATATATAGGTTTCTATATTTTCTCAAATGATAAATAAATATAGCTACCGATTCATCTATCTAATGGATAAGTAAAGAAGGTTGCAGGCTTAATTCTTACACCTGTACTACACTTTCTAAATAGGTACCTATGAAACAAAAGACTTGATAGTCGAACTTGGCTTTTGTATTTAGCAGGTGTAGATTTTTATTTAGGTACATCATGTCATTTATATTTGCCTAATTTTATTTTAGTTCCCTATTATTTTTGTAAGAGGGTTTTTTTTTACCTTAATTAACTATCTACTTTCACTAGAACCAAAATATTGCATTTATACTGCCAGCTAACAGCTTAGTTTTATAAATCTGGGTTTAAATAAATCACAGTATTTTTAAGTATTAGTATAGGTCATTGAACTGTTAAAAGAGAATAATTGGTATCCAATTTTTCAAACCACACCTCTATAACTTACTTTCAATTTACCGGCTTAAATTTCAATCCAGTTTATCCGTAAAAGTTAAATCAATCATCTATACAATTTGCTTTTAAAGACACCTCACGCTACAGCAACGGGCACGCTAACAATAACTCTTAGGTCTGTAGAACAAAAACAAAAAAACTTCAATGATAAGAAAATCCAAACTCTTATGCTGCTTTTAATATGTATACTCGCAATTTACATGCACAACTTTTAGTTCTTTTATTTGGGTCAAAAAATGCAAAAAATATACTAAATCCAGAGAAAATTCCGCAAAACTCGTAAGCCGGTTATTATTCAAACCAATGAAATAAAACCCAATACACTTGGGGTAATAACCTGTGGATACAAAATACACAACTTAAAACAAAACAGTCTTGTTTGTAGCATACTCTTCGATACAGTGACGTTCTCTTGATTAGAATCACTTAAAAAATTTCCTTGTTTTTGGTCGCGTTTTGGCTTTTTGTACTGCATACTCGTATTTGGAAAGTCTGTGTGTGTAAAAGCGGTGATACTATTACTTTGAAAACCCGGCCATTTTGTCTCTTCTTTATTTCCTCTTAGGAGGAAGCAAACTTTTCAAAATGGTGGCATAACTATTTTGAAATTATGTTTGTATTTCATCGATTTAAAACTCAATAATGGTCACAGATAAATGTGACTTAGTAATAAGTAAATAATAACTAAAATGCACGACTGAATTGAACGAACTTGCTCTTTTGGTTCAAGATGCTTAGAATTTTTTAAATAATATCCAATAAATTAGAGTAAATGCTAAAAGAGCATTAAACTCGGTCGTTAAATTGCTAAAACAACTCATACAAAAGTTATATGAATTTCTGCAAACAAAAATCTTAAGAGCGGTTTTCTAAAAATATAATATAAAATTTCTTTGGCATTTAAAAAAAAATCTTGTATGCCTGAAAATCCAATTCCGAAAAAAAAATCATTTAGTAGTTTTCAAGATATTCAGTTTTCAACCAAGATTATTTCGACCTGCATACGAATTTTGATCGGAAAAAAAAAACGGTTCTGTTACATTGTTTTGTATCAAAATCGTTAGATTCGTTTATTATTTTAGGAGCTAAAATCTAAAATCACCTATAAATTTAAGGTTCCTAGCTTAAAAAAATCGTTACAGTAGTTAAGTCTGGAAAGCTAATTATTTCAACAAAAATAAAAAATTTAATAAAAATCGTAAGTCGTGGCTTGAAACATGTCAAAATAGTTGATTCATGTACGTAGGACCAAAATGTAAATGAGGAATGTGTCTAACCAAGTGAACCGCACTGTACTTAAATGCAATTGAATAAATTGCGTTTTTAATAAGCTTGGAAGGAGGTATTTATATGCACGCAACGCGACCATCAGACAAAGTTTTAACAAAGGGGAAAGGAGTACGCAAAACTCGTCTTTAACGTTGCAAAACAAAATAAAAGAAAAGAAAATAAAACCGCACCAACCAAGCATCTGGTTTAAGTGGAACTATAGCTCTTAACATTCATCACAACATGCAGTTTTCAATGAGGGATCAGAGTAGCCGGTGATACAGAGTTGTTAGTGTAGTTATATTTATTTACTTTAATATTATTATTTTTTTTTTGTTTTATTTAATAATTTATTTTCATTTGAAAAATTTTATTTTTTTTTTTTAGTATGAAACTTTGGCCAAATTCCCCAGTTCATATACCAAAATACGATGGAATTTTACCATATGCCAATGTTTCACCAACAGCAGCCAATTCTAGCCCGATAGCAATAAATAGTGTAACATCAACGAATACCAACAATTTGAAGCTAATGGATGCAAATATGGTCTCACCACAACAAGTGGAATTGGATGATTATGTAAATTTTAATTGCTAAGCAAAAATTATAATCAAAATTAATATTTATATTTATTTTTATTATAGCAATCACCAAATATAATGGCTGAGTCAACACCAGCTCAAGTTACTCAATGGCTAACCTACCATCGATTAACGACGTATGTTTCTACTTTTGCACATTTCTCCGGTTCAGATGTTTTGCGGTAAGTTGTTGTTGTTGTTGTTGTTGTTATTTTTGTTTTTTTTTTTTAATAAGTTCCGAGACTTTGAAGTGCCATTTTACTGTCAAGGTCGGTGTTGTATTGAGTCTTATTAAGAGATTATGAGACCAGTTTTAATTTATTTTTAGAAACTAGCGTTTGTGGTTATTTACAATAAAAACAAAAATAGTTGAATATACTATGATATTTATCCTCCGTGCAATATTGCTGACACTTTAAAAGCAACCGCAGTGGTGGCAGTAATCAACGAAAGCATTTAAATCTTGTGAATTAGACAAAAAATGGAAGTTGATTTTTAAAGAATATTTGATTAATCCTAGCTTTCTTTAAAAACATCATAATGCAACATCATAATGGAACATTTTGGCATTCGCTGTGGGCGTTTTTCTTTTTTAGTTCAGAGTAGAGCTCTGAACAGAGTCTGAACACTCCGAGCATACTCTGAACGATCTCTGAACGTCTGAGCTGAGCGTGCTCTGCTCTGAGAGTTCTTACTTCCTTCTTTTTCCACTTGTCAAATTTTTGTTCAGCTATTCAACTCCGTCTGCTCTATCAATTTATTCTGAGCTCATAGAGCGCACTCTGAACATGCTCGGAGCGAAAAAAGAAACACAAAATTGGAGCTCTAAATGCTCTGAGCTAAAAAAGAAACAGGATTTTTTTGACAGTTCAGGCTCTGCTCTTAACTAAAAAAGAAAAACGGCCTGTGTGGCACGTAGCGCCGTTCTGTTGGGACCAATATTCAAAATATCCAGCAAAAATTGGTTATCATCGATCTGTAGCGTTATCCGTTGATGCTGATGGCAAAGACATCGTCGTTTTCGAAGAACTACCGACTCTCACAGACAGGGACGATGTTTTCGGTTTATCTTGCGTTTGGTTGACACAAGGGCGTTGGCTCATTGTTCACTGAATCGGTCTACTCAAATTTGGCCACCAAACTTTAGATAATTGGCTTGGAATGACAACCATGTAAGCCGTAAAATGGGCGCAATGCATACGTATATTTGCCCCAAAAGATTTTCATATTAAAGTTTTATCATTTGGACGTGCTGTTCAATCGTTTAACTAGATATGGTGATTTGGCATCAGTAACTTAATAACGAACAACAGATTTGACAGATGTCACCAAAGCAACATGGCCACCAAATTCTACCCATGCAAAATATTCAGTTAAGAAATATACATACATATAAACGCATCCATTAAATGGTAAAAAATTAAGTGGGCGTGTCAATCGGCAAAAATTGAGTGTGAAGATGCCTTACCTCATCTTTTATAATGCCTGGAAGTTTCATTGACTTCGGTGGAGTGGTTCAGATTTTATCAATGTATGCCTATCCAATTCTTCATACAACGAACCACTGTAAGCTGGGCCGCGCTCTAATTTTAAAAATATATAAACTTTGAACTGATTTCATAGTATAATTAGTCGGAGAGGAAATATTGACGAAAAACCGTTTTTTTTTTCTTTTAAATGGCGGTGTGAGTGGCAAAGTAAAAATTCTAAAACACCTCTTAATCTATAAAAACGTCAATTTTTACACTAAAGCATTCCGGGCAACTCCTTTCTTTCGTCTCAAATACTCCAGTGCAGCTTTTAAGGCTGTTGTATATTTTATTTCAACCAAAAACTATACCTATAACTGTTTTCTTTTTTTTTTTTTTTACAGAATGTCCAAAGAGGATTTAATCCAAATATGCGGTCTTGCCGACGGTATTCGTATGTTTAACATTCTTCATGCCAAGTAAGGATCACTATGACGTATTTTCTTATCATTTGTAATCTTATTTTAGACTTCCGAAACATTTCAGAGCTATAGCCCCACGTCTTACCATTTACATTAGCTTAGATGGCAGCAGCTATAATGCCATTTATCTAACATCAAACTCATCCAAGGAACTCACTCAGAAAATATTCAAATTGCCTGGTTTTTATGAGTTGAGTGCTAGCAGCTCAAATATGAATGGTGGAGTCGATGGGGGTGTTTATCCAGGTTGGGGTATGTGTTAAATGTTCAATCATTAATAAATTTCAAGCACTATAAATTTTATGAATTATTTACATTTAAAGGTATGCAATCAAAATACTCAGGAAGTGGTTCAAATATATTTAATGATGCATCTAAAACACCGGTTTACATAACAGGACCTTCCGGCGTTCATGTCACCATAACCGATGAAGTTCTAAACAACGAAATTAAAGATGGAAGTCTATATGCACTTGAAGTACAAAATGGAAAAGTACTTATGAAAGCCGTTAGTAAAAATGATAATTAAACAAAAAAGAAAAATAAACAATAAATCAAGAACTATAATACAAAATAAATTATTTCTAAGTTAACCAAAATAAAAATATAAATGTATTAGTAAGAGAATAATATGCATATTCCACCAATGAACCACAAAAACAATAACTATGCCTACTTTATTATACAATTCGCTGTACTCAAAAGATACAAAAAAAAGTTAAAAATTAAAAAGAAACCAGTAAAGTCATCGAATAGATGTTTTTTTTTTTAACTTGTTATCTTAGATTTGCATTATTTAATACAAAACAAAAAAAATACGGAAACAAATTTGTAATCTAAAGTAAAACAACACAAAACAAACAAGGTGAAGGAGAATTTATTGTTTTAGTGCAAATTTTTTTATACAAGAGCATATTTACAAAAACATTTTTTTTTTTTAAATAAAATATTATAAACATTACATTATACATTATTACAAAAATATTATTGAATTCAATGAATTATTGTAGTTTCTAAATAAACACATAAATATTATAATTATTTGATTAGAAATAAAAATGAGACAGACCAAATGTACAATAAGTAATTGCATTAAATATTTTATTGCTTAGAACAGAAAAGTTATAAAATACAATACAGAAATAATAAAAATTTGGTCTGCTCTAAGATTTAAGTTGTACATTAATTGAATCGGGCATCTTAAAAACAAAATCACAGAACTAGTGTAGATTTAAAATATCGATGTTCTCGATAAAACATGGAGTTCTTGACATTTGCCGGGTGTTTTTGCAAGCCCCGAGGAAATAGGTCTAAATAAATGTAAAATGCAACAACAACTTATCTCATTCAAGCTTAACTTGAGCACGGAGAAAAACTGTGTTACCGGCGTGAATTGCGTACCTACTTGTTATCGATAGTTTATATGGAAACTCCATTTTGTTTCTGTAATGGCGTCGCTAATTACCAATGTCGTTTTTTTTTCAACATGTAAAAACACCTTAGAGGATATAAAATAGCCGTGTTTTTTTGCAAGCCCGGGGAGATTTGATTGAAAAAAACGACATCGGGGATTAGCGACGCCATTACAGAAACAAAATGGAGTTTCCATACAAACTATCGATAACAAGAATGCAATTCACGCCGGTAACACAGTTTTTATCCGTGCTTAAGTTAAAATCAATGTAATTTCACATCTAGGTCATCATATAGAAATCTATATACATACATATATAAAAATGGATCGTGGTGTGTTTGGATGCTTAATACTCGAAAACGATTGGACCAAATTGTATACTTTCTTCTGCGTGTTTGTTCGTAATTGCTACGCGAAGGTTTAGGAAAAAAGAAAAGTCGGAAAATTCATTCTCAACAGGTGCGCTTTAGGCACACATTTAGTTTGTCAGTTCAATTCAATTACCGTTCAACAGGTGGCGCTGAAGGCGGTTAGGAAATTGCTTTAGGGATACTCTTTTTCAAATTTTGTTTTTTGCAGGGTGAAATGGGCTAAAAATAAAAAAAATATCCAATTCAAGAAATTCTTTTGGTGTTTGAAAGGTTGTTTTTAATGGATGATTTTAGAGATTTTTCTCAGAAAATTGTCATTTGTGAAATGGGGTAAAAACGAAAAGTGGCATCTGATTTCAAAAATTCTTTTTGTGCTTGAAAGGTTAGTTAAATAAAATTTGATTACAAAAATTATTTCTGTGTTGGGAAAGTAATGAATGTTGGACTTTAGAGGATCATGTTTTAACAGATTTAGCCATTCATAACGTGAAGCAGGTTAAAACCAATAAAGTAGTATATTCGATTACAAAAATTAGCTGAAATAATAATTTATATTTACTTTTGTAATTTTATGCGAAGCTTAGGTTTATCTACCCGTGCGAAGCCGGTCGGGCCAGCTAGTGCTCTATATATTATTTGGAGCAATTCGGTCTGTCCTTTTAAGTTCTAGCTCAATGTACAGAGGTATACAGACACTGACCGATAGATATTATTCAACAAAAATCACTTTTTTTTATTAAGTTTAATAAAAATTTCGAACTTTCTCTTTCACGAAACCAATACTTACATACCCGGAGCAACTAAAATGCAAAAGGATGAGAAATATCGTAGGTGAAAGCACTAAACACACAAACAAAAATAGAGGGTAGCCCTCTAAGCCCTATACAAACATTTTCAGGTTAAGCTATAGCAAAAATATTTAATTGGCCCACTTCTGCTATTATTTTAATAATTAGATGCATGGGTATTTTGTTAATATTGTTCCTTCGCTTTCATAGTTAAATATGTAATCCTATTGCAATTATTGCCAAATTGGTCCACTGAATAATTTATGAACGAAAATAAAAGCATTTCCCTCTTTAAGTTCGTAAAGTACCAAGGTATATAAAGAATGTAACGACCTTTTGCCATCACAAAAAGTTGGTTTTATTAATCCCACTCAATAAGATGAACGCCGACCACCAAGAAAAAATCGAACAGTTTTACAAGTTTCAAGAAGGCTTATACCAAAAGCTGGGGGCATTTAAACTTACAACAAATAGCTCAAAAACCAAGAAGATAGCCTTTGAAATCTATGGGATATTAGCTTTACTGTGGATAGGAGTTTATAATCTTAGTCTCTTCATATCTTTCATCACTCTACCCTCAATCCTGGATAAAATTATGAAAGCATTCTACATGTTGGGTACATTGGTTGGAGCAATGGCCAAATTTGTCTATGTCAAACAGAGTTCTTCACTCTATCGAGAACTAGGAAATATTCTGCATAAAGAAGTTTTCAATCCACTAAATGAAGCCGAAAACGACATATTTGTGAAGCAATTTGAAATGAGCAAAAGTGTTCGAAATGGGTACGGCTATGTTTCCTTTTTATCACTGATTTATACATTTGTACTGCAGCAGATACTCGACCCACTAGAACTACCAGCTACGTTGTATACACCCTTTGACATAGACGATCCAACCAGTTTCATGATAATGAAGTTCTATTCTTTTATTTCTGTGGGATATTTGTGTTTTATAAATATTGCCTTCGACTCTTGGTGTACGTCGTTTTTGATATTCATTCAAGGACAGTTGGAAATTTTGGAATACCGTTTGAAAAGAATTGGAAATAATTCGAATAGTGATTTGGCGATAAATGTCGAATTGAAAAATTGTATTCGGCTCCATGCTGAAGTATATGAAATCATCGGGAAATTGGAGACTGCAATAGCTTTTCCTGTTTCGTTGCAAATATTTTGTTCAATGTTGGTTTTGTGTTGTAATTTTTATGCAATATCATTTGTAAGTTATGAATTTTCTCTATATAGTTCATATATTTTGCATTAAGTTTTTCTTTTATCTTTTATTCTTTTCGAAGACTTCAATTAGCGATGATGCGAAAGCATTTTTTAAATTTAGCATTTATCAAGCAGCAATGCTAGCGCAGATATTTTTAATTTGTTATTTTTCGAATGAAGTAACTCTGACAAGCAATAGATTGTCACATGCACTCTACTCATCGAACTGGATATCATGGAATAAGATTAACCGTAGACTTGTGCTATTGACTATGCTGCGTTTTCGCACTCCAATCAAAGTAAGATCTCTCAATCGTTGTTACCATTTCGATTTGGCGGCTTTTACATCGGTAAGTTATAAAATGTACTAAAAAATTATGAATATAGTTTTACAATATATTTTTTGCAGATTGTTAACACTTCGTACAGTTATTTTGCTTTATTGAAGCAAATGAATAACTAGAGGATAGCATATATTCTGGTCATTAATAATTCAGTTTTGCTTTTAAAATTGCCGTTAGAGGGCGTTGCTGTAGTCTTTGTTATTTATTCCCACCTGCAAAATGCTGATAACACTAATCAACAAGTTTTAAGCTTTTCAATTTATCTAAGTGTTTTACTATGTGATAAATTATTCTATTTACATAAAAGGAATATAGGAACAAAAGTTTTCTATTACACCTCAGGTTCAGATAAAACGTATTCCATTTATCTTCTTAAATATAGGTAGGTAACGTAGTTTGCAAACAAGTGTTTTATACCCTAAATAAGAATCAGAAATTAAAATTGTTCCAGACATTCTAGCCTAAAAGTTCAAATATACCCTGCTTTCTTAGAAGGGATAGAAGTATTTGAAAAAAAAAATGAAAAGATTTTAAGAGGAAGATTATATTACTTTCAGATTTCGTAACGAGTTTAAAATACTTATGTTTGGTTTCACAAATATTTAACAAGCTTTTAAATTTTCAAATGAGGTATTTTGTAGGGAACAAACGTCATGTAAATAATTAAAAGCCTCTTAAACAGTTAAAAGAGCTTTATGAAATCGGCCATTACCGAAAGAAACTAAATTTTTGCAATTTAATTTTTATCATCCACAACATGATCTGATCCGGATCAATATTTAAAAAGTAAATATCAAAACAACATGTAATTTTGTTTTTTATCTGGATCTACATATTTCAAGATCCGAAAATTAGTTCTTGTTCTGGCAGAAAGATTGCTTGTGTATTTTGCATAAAAAGAGGCAACAAACTAAAAACCCAGAGTTAAGGCTCTCCCAAACCAACGCGAATATTTCCGAACGACGACGAAACTTTCGCCTGTCTTAATTTATTAACATGGAGATTAATGGGAGCACCCACACTGGCGCGATGCGAATCTTCGAACATTAAGGCTGTCCCAAACCAACGCGAAACATTCGCGCGAATATGCGACGACTGAAAAATGTTCGAAGATTCGCATCGCGCCAGTGTGGGTGCTCCTATTAATCTCCATGCAATTAAATTAAGACAGGCGAAAGTTTCGTCGTCGTTCAGAAATATTCGCGTTGGTTTGGGAGAGCCTTTATTCAGTCGTCGCATATTCGCGCGAATGCTTCAAGGATCCTGTCATGTTTTTGCATACCGTCATATTATTCACTAGATACATCCAGATTAAAACTTAAATCCAGATGTATTTACATTGATGTGTATGCTTTACATCTGGATTTAAATTTTTAATCTGGATGAATCGAGTGAATAATATGGCCGATAGTGCTAAAAAAAACACTAAAATAAAAGCGTGACGACGATATCTCATCACGCCATCATTTTGTACGAACACTGAAATAGTAGTAGTAGTAGAGAGCCAGCACTGACTGAATACTTCACCACCTGAACGCCAAAATGTTTCATCATACGTCAAGCTTGACAAATCGCTAGAAAATTGTGTAGATAAACTGAGTGTAATTTAATAAAATAAAATATTTACATTTATTTTAATCGAAAAATAATTATTAATTTTTGTTAATATATCAATGTTTAATTTGGTAAGAATAAGAACTATGCGTAAATCATTCAAAAAATAAATTCCTATTTCTTCCTCGCAGCATGAGGCTGTCTTCACAAAAAGTTCTCTAATACCTCAACTTATTCATTTGTTAGAATCAATTGTTATAATATCGACGGTTATTATTTAACTAATTGCAAATATTATTTTAGTTATAAAATATGAAATTCAAATGCTTGCGATGTAATGTTTCACTCTCAAATGAATTCCAATTGATTTTCGATGAAACTGGCATCGAACTGCAGCTGGACAAACTTCTAGCTGAACACTTTGAGATCTCTGTTATCAGAGATCCCAATTCGACTCAAGCTCTATGCGATGAGTGCGTTAACAAGCTTATAGAACTATATGATTCTCAAGAATATAAAGAGGAAAAGTTAGAATTAACCGAGAATGATGAGAGCAATCAAATAGAGATAACAAGCGAGACTGAAGTTGATATCAAAGAAGACGACGATATGATTTTTGAAGAAATTGAATATGAAATTGAGAATCAAGCAGACTTGGAAGAGCTAATTGAAGAGTCAACTTTCACGGACAACGAAGAATTTCATGAACTCAAGGAAACTGACCCTCCTATAAAGGGTAATTTAAAAATGATTTAGGATTTTCAAATAAAAAAAAGACTAATTATTGTGCTTTCTATAGAAGATGAAGATAACTTTGATAAGATATCCAATCTGGAAGGCACAAGTCTTCAAGACTATTTGCATAACGTTATTAAAAGCGACCTGGAGCGAATTGCCTTTGACCAAAACTCTGTTTGTAGAGTAAGTTATTTAATAGCTTTTGATTCTTTAGAAATATTCATTCAATTTGCACCATTGTATCTATAGCTATGTGAGGAATCTTTGAACACTCACGATGCTGTGCTTATGCATGTTCGGGATAATCACGAATTTGAGTCCGAACAGTATCCATGCATTTTCTGCGAGAGTCCTAAGTATTTCGATTCAATCACAAATCTGGCCCAACACATTGTCTTAAAACACTATGATTTGAATTCGTAAGATTATAGGTAATAATAATAATAAAATCTCGATTATCACCACTCTTTTTTTTTAGGATTACGATTTATTGCATATGTCCGGAGTGTAATTCCAGGTTTTCATCGTTTCTAGAATATAATAAACATTCTTGCTACAAAAAAACAATCGGCAGCCGTTTACAACAAGAATGCACTGAATGTTCGAAAAAGTTTATTTCAAATAAAAGGTAAGTAAATTAAAGGTATTTAATTTCAATTTATTTATTTTAAATTGTACAATATAAATAGTTCTTCCTTCCGAGTTGCTATCGGAAAAATTAATTATCAGAAGTACCTATAGGTATTTCTGTTTTGTTTAAAATAGCTTAGTTGTACTTGCACCAGCTGTGTTTTGACAAAAGATTACATCAACATCCGTAAATTTTTGACTAAACAACCAAAATGCGCCCAATTCAATTAATTTATTCACATCTGTATGCTAAAAAATTAACTTAATTTTGTGGATTATGTAGAATTTAATTTTTGAATTTAATATTACATACAAATAAAACTAAAACAATTCATTATTATTTCTCATTGAACCAGGTATCGATTTCACTTACAATTCCATCTAAAGAAACAAAGGCCAAAAGCGTGTTTTATCTGTGATATTTTATTTTCTGATGAAAATGCTTTTTTTGAACACATTATGTTCGCTCACGATAAGGATGACTCGTTCGTATGCAAAAAGTAAGTATAAATTTGATTTTTGGCTCAACCTAATAGAAACATATGAAGGGGCGTATACAAAGTTTCTAAATTAAAAGCAAGTTAAATTTAATTTAGATGGTTAGTCATCAAAATATTTAAGCATTCATTTGATCTTAAACTTAAGTTAAGTTAATTTAAACATGAGTTTAGCAACGATTATGAATACGTGCCAGTATGTAGATTTATCTTAATTATCTTAAATGTTAAACTAACTTCAAAAATAAAAATAATTTAATAGATGCGATCGAGTATGCACAACAAAAGAGCTTTACGACAATCATATGAAACTACACGATGCAGTTCGATCATTTCACTGTCCGTACTGTTCCAAGTCATATTTGTATAATCAAATGCTAATGAATCATGTTGTAAGACAAGCTTTTTGTAATTTATTAAATATTTATTTTAATACAAATTCCGTAATATATTAAGCAAAAACATCACACCGACGAGCAACCGAATGAATGTAAAATCTGCAAGAAATCTCTAGCCAATAGACATCTTCTAACACGACACATGCAACTAGTACATCAGCAAGAAACAGAAAATGATGTATATGTATGTTCAGCATGTGGCCTTATAGGAATTTCTGTGGATGATACAATGGTAAACGAAAATAAACAACAATATTTATTGAGTCTAATTTTCTGTTTCGATTGCAGTTTCATGATGATGATGAATGCGTAGGAGCAGAAGTTAATATTGAGTGTTTGAAAATTGCTTACGCTTGTGAATTCTGTGAACTTGCTTTCAAAAGCGTCGAGCATTTGAAGGAACATAGAGCAATTCATATGGATAACATTTTTAAGTGCTGGATATGTGAGAGTGAATATCCGGAGTATAAAAAGTTGAAAACCCATATTCTCACCCACAATAACTTGGAACCAATCCAAAAATCTTATCCAATTAACAGGCATTATGTGTGCAATATTGATGTAAGTGAATTTTATTTGAACAGAGCTAAAGTTCCAATTCTAATTCCATTTACAGTCGTGTGAGCAATCCTATCTAACATGGCCATCTTTACGAGCTCACAAAGGACGCCACCCAACCAAATTTACATGCGAAATCTGCACTAAAACGTTTGCCACCGAATCAAAACTCAGCAAACACCTTAGATTTCACGATAATAACGAGGAATTTGCTTGTCAATTCTGCTCGAAATTGTGTATTTCACAAATGTCACTTTCTGTGCATGTCGCACGAAAGCACAATAACAGTAAGTAAAGTGTTTACCAATAGTTCTGTTTCCTTTTGAATATCAAAATAAAAACTCTTTTTGAAGATTGTAAAACATGTCCTAATTGCAAGTCAACTTGCAATTCTGAGGCAGCCCTCAAAGAGCACATCGAAAGCCAACACACCGAAGTAAAATGTGAACAGTGTGGCAAGATAACGAAGAATAAACGAAATCTTGCAGTTCACATACAAATGATTCACGGCCAAGTTAAGAGGTTCTTTTGTTCTATATGCAAAAAGGGTTACTTTAACAAAAGCGATCTTAAAACTCATGAGAAAGCTGTAAGTAGGGGTTGATATACACAGTTTTTCTTAAATTATATATTTGGTATATTTCGGAATATTTTCAGGTCCACGCAGAACCCAACAAGTTCAAATGCCAATATTGCAACTTCAGCTCAAGCTATGAGTCATCTTTTAAAGCTCACCTACTCAAACATGACCAAAATAAACCCTTTAAATGTCAGGAATGCTCAAGAGAGTTCACCCGCAAAGCGTGTTATAAATTGCATGTACTAAGGCATTCTGATAACAAACCGTAAGATTGTTTGAATATACATACATCTTAAATGAAACCATAAATATCTTGATGAGTTTTTTTTCAGATTTGTTTGTCCAGTTGCACATTGTGGTAGATGTTTTGTAATGCCAGGCATTTTAAATTCACATATAAAAAATGCTCACCCAGAATGTAAATTAAAAACTTAAGTTAACTTTCTTATTTTTGTATAAAATTTGTTTTCGTAGGCGAAGAAAGCAAAGTGAAAAAATCTCCTCAACGTCCAACAAAAAGGAAGAAGCCAAACCCAAAAAATCTGAAGGAAGATATGGAATCAGCCAACTCGTTTGATTACGTTATAACGGAAGTATATTCTGAAAATGAATATTTAGATGAAGAGGGTGAAATTGAAGAAATTATATTAGAAGAAGAAAATATGTATGTAGAATAAAGTTTAACTGCCGACGTGGTATACCCGGAAAGCTATATTATTGCTATTATTAAGGCTGCAACTTCCAAATCTGCAACTTTCCAAATCTTGTACAGCGGAAAGTTGATGAAGTTTAAAATGTATAGATAAGTTCAACGAACAAACCTAATATTACTAGTGCTTAAATACATTGAGTTGATAATAATATAAATGATAACAGATGGCCTTATATGTTTCTTAAGCCCGAACCACACTACTCTCGTGTGGTGTGTTGGGGAGTAGTGTGTCGATATCGCTCCAATGTATTTCATATGCGTAGAGCCCTATTTGTATCGTGTGATGTGTTTTGTCGAAATCTATGAAATACATTGGAATGACAGCGACACCCTACTCCCCAACACACCACAAGAGAGTAGTTTGGTTCGGGCTCAAAGGTCATTGTTGGCATATTATAATTGAGTTTCTACGTAAATTTAATTTTAAGTGGAGATTTTAATGAGATCTTACCTAGGATCTTTTAGATTCTTGTTAAAATGCTTTCCGCTTTTCCTGAAGAATAAAGTACTTGTGACTTGCATGCGATCAAAAGATTTGTATACTTTTTTAAGATTTTGAACTCACACCCCCCTCTTGAAGCATCAAATAATATAAATCCATTTTGATAAACAACTTTCTAGTAATCTTAAAGCTTGATTTTTTACAATCTGAATTTTTAGAAAAAAAGATAAAAAAATAACAACATTTTATAATTTTTTTTTTTTATTTCATAAAAAGGAAATTAGTATATTTGGTATGAAAAAAGCATCATTGTTTATGTAAGCCTACAAGAAAATTACATTCTTAACATGCACATTACTTTAATTGCCACTTTTTTAGTATTTTTTTTTTTTTTTAATTTTATCTTTTTTTTTATTTTAAAATATTTGGCTGAACTTTAAGAATATTTGGTTTTAAACATTATTGCCTTCAACTTTTTCAAAATTTTAAACAAACAAAAAATTACATTTAAATTCTTTTATCTTTTTTTTAAGTGAACTATATTAATACAATTTTAATTATTTTTTTTATATATTTGTGTTTTTTTTTTTTAAATATTAACATTTTAATCAGTATCACAAAGTACTTAGCTGTCAACGCACTGCGTTTTTGTTTTGTTGAAGACAAGGAATGTATATGTATATAATTTATATTTTAAATACAAAAACAAAAACTATAAAAGCACTTTTTTGTTTATATTCACTTTTGTTTAATCTTTTTTGATTTTTTGTTATTTTTTTGTTTCTCCTGCTTTTTGAGCTTCTTTTCCATAAGAGATTTATACAATTTGTATCCAAAGAGAGCTGCAAAAAAAAAAAATGAAAATTAAAATCATACACACACATTATAGGAGGGACAAATAACAATAAAGAAGAATTAAATTTCTAACCGAAAGTAATGACTACACCCAGGTAAATTAACAGTGAACAATGGAAGAATTGTTCTTGTGAAGGCTCCTGCTGTTCTGCAACATTGTTTTCAATAGAAGATATGGTTTTCTCAAAAGAACCTTGCATTTGTTGTGAGAATTCTTCTTTATCGCTTGAAGATAATGTTTCGTATTTTGATTTTAAGTTCATTAATTTGTTCATAAGTTTCTGCACGGTCTTGGAATCAGCTTTATTATTACTTCCCATCACCTTTTGCACAGTATCTCGTAATCGATTGAGTATATCATCGTCAGAGGCGCCTAGAAGGTCTAAAGACGCCATGTCCGACGGGTGTTATGCCTTCGATTTACTTTGTAATACTGATTGCGATTTTGGGAAAATTCTTATCATGATTACTGACAAGTAGACGTTCAGTCGACAACTGTATTTACCGATGGGTAAATAAAGTTCAATCAAACAGTGTGTTTGGTTACAAAAAAAAAAAAAAAAAAAACATTTTATTGGCAATTTAAAATTGAACTATTTGGATAGCTTATCGCTACCGATAACAGCACCAACGTTCAAAACATTAACGTTTTATTTTTGAGATCGTTGTTCATCAATTCTAATTTCTTAACAAAAACATAAGTTGCAATTAATTGACAAAAAGGAAGAATTCATCTTGAAGACTGGTGACAGGCTGACAGACAGGTATTTATATTTTTTGCATTACATTATTGTGGTTAATTCAATACAAAATATTGTTTTTATTATTGTGTGATTCTCATATCTGCTTACCAAACACCAAAGCAATCAATCCCACCATTGCCATGAATAAAAAATAATCAATCGAAGACGGTCGCACTTGATTAGCTGATTCAAATTGCTGCCGCATTTTGTCTGTAGTTGCTGCATCTGGGAACATTATACTCGATTTAAGATTTTCACGCTCCTCATCGGAAATATCTTTCATAGTATCAATTAATTTCATAATATCGTCCATGCTTGGCATTTCAAATTTGCCTGAATTAATCATTTCGCCTAAGCCCGAACCGACTTCGACATCTCTATCAATGAGAGTTTCTTCGTGAATGATTTGGTCTTCCATAGTAAATTTTTTGTGTTGATGACCAATTATAATTGCTTGCTGAATATTAAATAGTTTTAATTTTTTTGTTTTAATAAATTTTATTATTAATTCGATTTTAATAATTTCCAGTCAGATTTTGGTTAGTTTTGTTGTTTTTTTTTCAGTTATTAATTGGAATTTCCTTAAACGGTTAGCGTGAAAGAAAAAAAAAACACGCGACTCATTATTGTTATTATTATTTTTGTTAGTTCGTTTTTCGAACACGAAACATGCCGGATTCTACTGAACAAAAAAAAAGAAAATGTTTCAAATATTTTCGAACCAAGACTAGAAACACTAATTACATGCAAGTGGGATTAAAGAGTAACAAAGGAATATTTCTACATTTTAATTTATTTTTCTTTTCTAATTTATTAACATTTTAGTTTTGCAACGAAACAATGATGGGCCAGTTTCACAGTGCCGACACTTACTGGAATAAATGAGACTTAAGTGTGCCATATTAGTACTTTGGGCTAAGTTTCATTGCCAGCCTAAGTGGAATTTAAGTCACCAACATCGGAGACTAAAGTGCAACTTATTCATGTATGTAAGTTTGCACTGTGATATTGCGCCTTAATATTTCACATTGCCTGCTTAAGTGCGACTTTTCTGACTGTAAAAATGGCCCTTAAGGCTACGTTTTTGATAAAAGTACTTGAACCCTACACAATCTATAGTTTTCGTAAATTTACTAATCGAATAGTACCTATATAACAAATTCTTAAAAGCCTAATTTAAAGAAAAGATGATAAGATATTTATTATTTGCCTTATTATGTCAAAATGAGTGCAATAATAAATGTCGATAATAATAAAAATACTTCACCTACATATATTATTTATCATTTTATTTTATCTTATAAATCACTTTTGGTTTTTACCTGATTTTTTTTTTATATCAAAATCTCTTCAACTGATAATGTGCACCATAGTAGAATATGAACAAGAAATGGCTACTAAAGCGATTTTATTTCAATTTTTGCCTAGCTTTAAAATGAATTTGCAATATTGAGGTTATAAAGGTTCAAACGGTTTTGTGAAGAGAGTTTTGGTAAAACTTTTCGTAAAAACTAATTTAACTTTTTATTATTTAATGGGGGTCGTCTCGTGCGACAAACAAATTAATAAATCGCATCTTTAGCAGAATTTCTACAAAGCAGACGAAGGTTAATTTTGTAGGCCTGCCATGGCAAAGTATGCTGAATCAAGAATTTAATTGAATTATGTGTCCATAAACTCCCGGGTATTATAACTAAAAACTAGGTACTGACCGATTGGTCTGAAAATTATATAGTTTATTCACAACTTGCACATACTACATACATTAAGGTCCAGTTTTAAAGTTAAACCCGAGATAACTTATCCAATTTGGCCAGCGCATACGAGATGAGTTCTTCCGCCAGAACAATGAGTTTTTAGGAGAGGCAAGCGAAATTAGCGGAAGGAAACGGAATAAAAGTTCTACCATGTTATGAGTGGAAGAACGAGGTGACACACTAATACACACGATTAATCAAATTGCAAAGTTGACCAACTAAATAAACAAAACGATACAAATTCATCAGTTTTCATGAGGTCTATTGGTGGTCGTAAGCAAATCTTATTATACATAGTTCTCTTTTTCAATTAGCAGTAATTTTAAATACAATCTTTTGATGGAGTTTCGTAATCAGCAGTCGTGGCCGAGTGGTTAAGGCGTCTGACTCGAAATCAGATTCCCTCTGGGAGCGTAGGTTCGAATCCTACCGGCTGCGTAATTTTTTTTTTTTAACCAATCAATGTTCATATTTTACTATCATTTCTTTGGCTATATATTTGAGAGACGGTTCGAAAATTAATTGAAATTAGTTGAATTTTAATTGAAATTAGTTGAATTTTAATTGAAATTAGTTGAATTTTAATTTAAACTACCTGAATATTATAACTATACTATATTATAACTATAACTAAATAAGCGCCAATATTAATATTTGAAAACAACAACAAAATAACCTTCAAACCCGACAGGAAATTAGTTTTTCGAGTACTAGCTTAGGTACCTTCTCGAGACAGTGCAACAAAAAAATAAAAAAAGAATTAACCAAACTGGAGCAATCTAAACGATTCTGACTGACGAATCAAATGGAACTGGATAACAATTGAGACTGCTGCCGCCAACAAAATTGTGAGTACAAGTAACTAGGTTATCACCTATCGCTGCCGGCTTTGGTTTTATTTGTTTTTGTTGGTTTGTACCTATGTATGTACCTCAATCAATTTTTGTTTTTTCATTTTCTTGTATTAATTTTAGGTTTATCTGACAACGTAAGCATTTTTATTCAGAGCGATTTCCGAAAGCTCACGCTTACCCACTGGGTAAACAATACATATTGTTCAAATTTAAAGTGAAGCATACAGAGCATTCAAAAAGTGCTGACGGAGACGATAGCTACCTACCTACCGGTTGATAACATTGGCGGCGATGTTCACACGTAGCACTCTTGCAAGTTCCATGTGGACGATGACGACATAGTTTTCGAGTGGTGTGACTTTGATTAGGTACCTATCTACAAATTAAATAAGTAAACAGACTTTTTCCTTGGGAGTTTGTTATTTAACTTAATTGCATTGGAGGGATTCTACTGATTGTAACTAAAGCTTCTTGAGGGCATTCTAATAAGCTATGGCATTCCACTATCAAACAAACATAACTTGGTGGGTTGAACATTCAAGAGCGGTGGGATATGAAAGTGTTTTATCAGTTCAACACTTACCTGCAAGTCCGAAGACAATTATAGCTGGAGCATAGAAGACAGCGTTTGGAATGCTTTGCTGGAATGGATCCGATGAGCCTGATAAATCAACCATTTTTCCCAATTTATTAGAAGATCAGCAGGAACTCGGTTTTGATTAAACTCAGGAGAAAGTTAGTAAACAATATTGATACAAAAAAGGATAAGAAAAGTGGTTGCACTTATGTACCAGTTCAAAAGAAAATACAAGAGCACTCAGACGAAACACTTGAGTTCTTGTCGGCGGCTGATGCAAGATGAAATTGATGATTGTCTTGTCGTCGGAAAAATGTTCTAATCAGCAAAGTCGAAATCGGTAATCGGAAGACGTCGGAAATGGAAAAGAAAGAAAAACCTAAACGAAATCCCTCAGAAAACTTTTTTTTGTTGTGTTGATTTGGGGGGTAAATTTGAAATGTCACATATCAAATTGTCCCTCTACTAACGTCCTGCTCTAGCATACTATACACCACTTGAGAGTGAAAGAGATGGCGATTGTGCAATCATAAAAGCAGGGTTGACATTGAGGTATAAGGAAATATAAAACAACAAAATAAAATACTTGAATATACATTGGAATGGATTTCATGAAAGTTGATATTTTTTTGACAAACTTTTAAGCAAGAGAACAAAAGTTATCTTTATTAAATCATGAATTTTCCTTTAAAATTCAGTTTTAAATGAAATGCACATTTCTGCATATTTTCATAATAATTATAAATGTAAATTTCTTAATTTAGAATCAATGAACGAAAATGAAAACAAAGTATCAAAAAGACTTTGTTACCCACTTTGAATTATCGACATTTGGGAAACTTTGTAGCTGTCTTTAGATTATTTTTTCTTACTCCATTGAAACGTTACAAAATTTTGGACGAATATTGCAAGGGACTACAATATTTTTTTTTTGTAACAACTTGAAAACCAAAGGTCAGTGACGTATTCTCCACTAACTCAATGTTTCTTACGGGACTTTAACATAAGTAGTTCTGTTCGTTTTTTTCCCAAAACTTCCAATTTACATAACTTTGCACTAAATTGGAAGAAACAGAAACAGAGGAAATTTTCCTTTTTTTCCAAAAAAAACATAGCTGTAGCAACTCATTTTAAAAGCAAACTAAATAATAAACTACTAAGTTAAAAATTGATTTGCCGGATAGTGAAAAATATGTGTTATGGGAATCGCCGTTAAAAACAGTTTTTTTTTCAGAGCGATTTATTAAGCCTCCACTGTTATAAATCTACTACGTCTTAAAAAGGGCTTCTGGCAGCACTTCAATGGTTTTTTTTTGTTTTGGCGCTAATTTTCAAATGTCAATTCATGTAAACAAAAATTTGTTTTGTTTCTCATTTCGGTTTGCATTTTTGCTTGTTATTTTTGTTGTTTAATAATTTAATAAAACAAAATGCCAGATCCAAGAAGTGACACTCTCGTTGCCCGAAAATACATTAAAGAACGGCTTCAAAGAGACAGAACAAGTTTCCACGGACATGAATCCGAATGGAAAAATGTGCACGATCTTCTCAAGCGTACCGCTGAAGTTGGCGAATCTAACTCCCTACTCCTTATTGGACCTCGAGGTTCTGGAAAAACAACTGTAAGTAGGAATAAAGAATATTTGAATATGTGACATAATTTTCTATATCCATTTAGCTAGTTAATTCGGTGCTTTACTCGCTGCTCCCAAAAAAAGATTTCCAAAAAAACACTTTGATAGTTCAACTAAACGGCCTTGTTCACACTGATGACAGACTAGCTTTAAAAGCAGCAACCGTACAAATGAAATTGGAAAATGCCACAGATGGTAAAGTCTTTGGTTCCTTTGCAGAGAATCTAGCTTTTCTCTTGGCTTGTCTCAAATCTGGCACCAAAAAGTCCAAGAGTGTGATATTTATTCTGGAGGAGTTCGATCTATTCTGTTCACATCATAACCAAACACTCCTTTACAACCTTTTCGATGTATCGCAATCTGCTCAAGCACCTTTATGTGTCTTAGGAATCACCTGCCGCTTGGATGTCATCGAGCTTCTAGAGAAACGCGTTAAATCCAGATTCTCACATCGCCAAGTGTTTCTATTTCCCAGCAGCGATGAGTTCGAATCCAGAATCGATTTGTTTAAGCAATTCCTCCGACTTCCCACAGAAAAAGAACTGAAGGCACTTTGCGAAACGATGTCATATGGAAAACATATTCAAGTCTCCTCCGAGCTATGCTTCCTACGGAATCATTTCAATCCCTCGAAGTATAGATTCTCGAAGAAATTCGTCGATTCTTGGAATAAGCACATCGACGAGTTGGTTCTTAATTCGACAATTCGTACCTGTCTCCAGAACATCTACGATTTCGATGTAAGTGAAGCCTTTTTTAAGATATTCCTGTTCAAAATTGTTGCCCAGATCAACGACTCCCATCCCACAATCAAACCCGAGGACATATCCCACATATGCTCAGCCTATGAGTCCGATGACAAAGTCGAACTAATGTGCGGACTTTCGGTGCTGGAACTCTGTCTGATTATAACAATGAAACATCATTCTGAGATCTACGACAGGGATCCATTCAATTTCGAAATTATCTTCAGTCGATTCATGAAGTTTGCCAAAGTCAGCAGCACAATGCAGGGTGTAGAACGAGCGGTGGTTCTAAAGGCTTTTGAACATTTAAGGAATTTGGAATTCATAATGCCGTTGAGTTCGATTGCGTGTAAGGTGCAAAGGGAGTTCGAAATGCACAAGATGGCTTTGACTTATGGACAGATTGGGCAGGTAGTCAATAGGTATCAAGCTTTGCCAACAGAAGTGGCCCAATGGGCACAAAGTTCATTAATTTAAGTCTTTTTTTTTTTGTTGTTTAATTTATTTTTTTAAATAAAATAATATCGGTGGAAAAAATTGATTACCTTTTTTTTTTAATTAATCAGTTGAAACCATCTTAAAATAATAACGGGAAGTCATTATTAATACTTCGAAGGATGATTAAAGAGGCGAAATGATATTAAAATAAATTATGAAGAAATTGAACAACTATACGAAATGTCGTAAGATTGAAGGTTTTCAAACCAACATCGGTTTGTAGGTTATATTATTTATTTTTATTTAGCAAGAATGGAAAGATTCATTTTCAGTACAAGCAAACGCTTATGTGTCACCAAGATCTCACATATATGTGAAAAGGAGATTGAAAAGAGGAAAAAAAATGTTTTGACTTCAAATCCGCTTCGGTGGCGCACAGTGGTTCCGTTCCGGTTACGTAGAAGGAGGCAGTCTTAAATCAATAATATCTGGACCATTCAACCGATTTTTAAGAAAAGTTCAAATATAATAAAATGTAATGCCCATCGACACGTCCATCTTGAAAAAAAAGGAATACGTTTTGGTTAACGATTTGCCTAATACAAAGTTTTTGCCGCCTCTATTTTATGATGGGACTTTTACAGTTAGCCTTATATACAAATCTTTTCAGCTGTCCCATTACTTTAAGAGTTAAAATAGTTAATAACTTTTTTGTAAATAAGAAAAAACGTAAAAACTCCTACGATAAAGAAGTTGAAAATAGGTCAGTTCTAGTAATGAGATCACTGACCTTAAGCGCCGGGTACTTTTCCAACCCCTATATCCAAAATACTTCTATGTGATACACATCGATCGTTATAAGTAACCACCTGTATTTTAAATGTTAACTCAAAATACATTTAGCACTATGTATATCGCTCATCAATCGATAAAATTGATTAACATAACACTGACATTACACTAAATGCGGGTTTTGAAATTTATTTTTTGGGTATAAATGATAAGGATTTGAGGAAGGAATAATCATTCAGTTTGCAGAAAGTTAACTCGTCTGTAGTCGAAGATGACTTCCTCATTGTTATTCTTATCCCTATCGATAGTCCTTGCAGTGACAGCGATGACACTAGCCGATGAAAGTCCAGGATTTTTTCTCAAAATTACCAAAAATATTCCACGCTTGGGTCGTCGATCTGACAAGCAATTCGGGACGTATTTTTTCAAAAACGCAAAACAAATACCAAGAATTGGTAGAAGGAATGAAATGGTAAGTTCACAAAAAAACACATTTGGTTTTAAACTCTAATCTTACGGAAATTAATTCTTGATTTCTTCATGAAAAAAAAGGAGGATAACTTGGTGCAAGATCATGAGGAAATACTTAAATTGTTCGATGAAATGAGTGCTCCTAGCAAACGTTATATTAATCCACCGCCGACATCACGAGAATACAGCGTAGTACAGCCAGTCAATGCCAATACTCTGATTGAACTTATTGAAAAAGATGCTATTCCAAGGGATAATATTAAGTTTGTGCATTGGAAGGATTTCGATCGTGCATTACAAGTGGATAGTGATCTCTATGCAAAAGTTGTTTCATTGGGCAGAAAGCCTGATCGTCAATTAAAGGAAGACTTGAATTTTGGACGTTTCATGCCATTTTTTGGAAACAACAAAAATGGAGGCGATGATGCGCTTATTTATGGAGGTGATAAGGAAATGTACTCAGGCAATGACAAGGGTCTACTCAACTATAATGAAGTCTAGAGAATTTTAATTTTTAAATCAATTATCACAATGTCTGTAATTTAAACATGTTATGAGTATTTTTCTAGTCATATTTAAACAAATAATAAAGTACGTATAAGTGATCTCATACATTTCTAAGTTTACATAATTTCAATTAATAACGAACATACTAAGGGCCAGTTTCACAGTCAGAAAAGTGACATTTAAGTGGGGAATGTGAAAGATTAATTCCCAATATCACCCATCACTGTTACCTGAATAAGTGGCACTTAAGTCTCCGATGTTGGTGACTTAAGTTCCACTTACGCTAGCTATGAAATTTAGCTTAATTTCCTAATACTTATTTCGGTAAGTGTCGACTATGAAACTGGCCCTAAGACTAACTATTACTAAAGCAGTGACTGGTTAGTAGAGTCACTGGAAAACCTATTGGTCCCCGTAAAATATTTGGGGGCAAGCACTTAAGTTTTTGTTTCATTGAAAATGTTTAAACCAAATTGATAATGCGAATGATTTGCAGCTCATACTGCATGTGTTTTTGTATAGTTATTAATATTATACCAAATTTTTTTTTAGATTTTTTTTTCAATCAATTGCAGGATGTGATTTAAGGTTTGGAACTCAACTCTTTTGTTTTCTTCATATCGAATATATTTTTGTCGGAAAAGTATTTTGTTAAAAAAAAAAAGAAAAAGAAATTTGTTACATGATGCGATGGAGAATCTTTTGGCGTATTCACAATTGACGATTCTGCAAATCTGTGATCTATTCGCAATGCATACAAATATTTTTAACAAATATTAAAGTTTGAGTAATACAAACAATTTGGTGACTTTTTCCCTAATTACCTGTTTTTCATCGGAAAAATCAGTTGCTCTTAAACGAACAAACAAAATTTGAGTTCCATATTAATAGGATCGTCAAAATTAAGGTGTTGAAGCCAAGGAAAAATGATACAGCATAATTTCCTGTTTTTTTTTGGAGTAGATTAGAACAAAAAGAATGTCGATAATAATATCAAGGGTTTGTATGTTAACAACATTTTAAGTCGCTCTTCATATGAAAGAAGGTTATAAAGCGATAATACCAGCCAAAGTCCCGCAAAGCGAAGCGTATAAACTTCGCTGGCAAAAAGAAATAAATAAAAAATGTTCAAAGTCGGCTTTTTGATAGATCAAAATTGAAAATATATATTTTACCGTAGCATTTGTTTGAATTTAAAAATGCAATCACAAATGTACGGATTTTGTAGAAGCACAAACCGATTTTAAAATAAGAACCCGCTTTTTATTTTCGCTTTACAATTTGGCATCTGCCAGTTCCCACAAAGTAATTGCTGTCACTTTTGACGTTGACATATTCATAAATTTCCTTATGGCCTTTTTGATTGTGAATCCGGGAGAAGAATTTGATACGTGTGTGAACTGTGAATGTGAACCCTTCTGGAACGATTCTGAAAACAAAAAAGAAAACTTTCCCAAGTTATTTATTATTTATAAAGTTAATTTTCACATATCAGAAACCACAATTTCAAATTAAAAGCAAAAGACTTTACTCTTCTTGCACACAGAAATTTATGTAGCACAAATTCGCAAGTTATCCAATGGAGGGGAAATTTTTTTCTCTCTCGATGTGCTCTCTCGTTGCAACTTTTTCGAGTTAACAAACAGGAATTTGTGACAAATTGTGCAATTTTGTGAAAATTTGTGCAAATTCGCAAGAAATTTCACGTTACCAAACAGACCTAATTCGTCGGGCAGAAACTGGTAAGTTCTGTTTTCTATCAAAAGCTAGTTAAAGAACAACAAAAAAAAAAAAATACAAATCGGCTGTTGTTTTCATTTTTTTTGGGGTCGGCTTACACTTCCAAATGAGTTAAGCATGCAAAAATGTTTGTTTTCTATTTTTAATCCACCTGTTTATTAAATTAGGGTAAATTAGCCACTCTATGGGTTGGCTTTGCACCAAGGCAAACATTTTTTCGCCTTGATTATTAATGTAATGCACAGAATAGGTGAAAAATTGTTTTTAAACAAATCTAGCTTAACTTCGAGGAACAATAATATGCCTATTTCAAATTAATTCTTTGTTCTTTTTTTCCATTGTTATCAAAATGTTCATTTTAATAATGAACCAAAGAAACATACAAATTGTTGTTTAAAAATTGTTTATTCTCAGGCAATGTTTATATTTTGTATACAAAATGTTTTGTTTATGAACAAAAAAAAACTTATACATTCAGCAAAAATTTTTAAATCAATAATAATCTCTAGAATAATAATTAAAATCTACATTCTAAGTTTATCTAATTGTTGTTATTAATATAATAATTTTCCAATGTTTTAACATCGTCATTGCGCTTGATTTTGTATTTAAATTTGTATTTTGATATTTATGTATATACTTCATGCATTAAATAAAACAAAAAAAAAAGAAGTGTTTAACATAATCATTGCACTTCTTACTAAATTCAACGGACTTTTGTTTAAACATCCATTCCATTGTTTAGCGAATTCATTCGATTTTTTTGTGATAAAAAATATCATAGTTTAAAAAAGTAAAAAATAATAATATCATAATTCATAATATATATATAAAATACTTTTAAAACTATGAATATTATTTATATACGTATTGTTTTCTTTTGACTTAAGAAAAAATTAAAAATTAAAAAAAATTGTTACAATTCTTTTAAAAGAAAATATTCTATACCTAAAAAAAATTCCTATTAAAATTAAATTTCGAAAAAATCAAAAATATTTCTACAAAGTATATCAAACAAAAAGTATCTGTGTATCTCAATTTTTGTTTGTTTTCAATTTGATTTAAAAATTCAATATTTCTGTTGATTTCACATTTTGAAGATTTCTTGGTGATGGCTTGGTTGATGGTTGGTTGGTTATTTGTTGTTTCTCTATAATCTCTCTGAATTACCGATGGAACATTTTCAATCCCATTCACCGATGTACATGGTTCGAGGTGTCGGAACATAGCCTCGAGTTGGCAGTGGCAAGCGGCCGTATATGTGATTATAAGGTGACTCTACGATGTCTGAATCTGAAAGAAAAGTCTCTCTGAGTTAAATTTCTAATATATCTAAATTAGATTTTATATAATTAACCACAAAACATTAGAGATATATATGTAACTTTAGTTATGTTAAATGCTTTTAGATTCTATATGGTTATAATCTTAGTCTGGTTTTTGTCACTATTTGAAAGCTGATTTGAATGCTTTTAAATGTTTCTATTTGTTGTTAGGCAAAGTTGATTGCAATTAATTCAAGATTTTATCTGTTGCATTTAGTTTTGTACATACATATATTGATTATAAGAGGTCTTTTCTCTTGGTATTATGTGCATGAAAAGACATTGAGGTGGTGCAATACCAGTTATTAGATAAAAGAAACCGCTTTTTTAATAAATATTTCATATAGTCTGAAAGTTAGAGTTGCATTTTCAGTTATGTTTTATTTATTTATAACCTTTTAATAATTTCAGTTGCGTTTTGAAAAAGTGATAGGTATACGATACATTTTATTTTTGTTTAAATAATTTATCAATTTGTTTTTTTTTTATTTAAATCCCTAAAACCAAACCTATGTAGTAGCTCGTGGCGTAATGTTTAGTGATACATAGTAGTGTTGGATAGACATCGAAAAATTTCACTATTGATAGTATCGAAGTTTTTCGCAAAAACTATCGATACTGTCGATGAATAATAATTTTTTCGCTGAAAAAGGTGAAATTTAAAAAAATCTACGTATTCTGATTTTAATGAAGAGGAAAATCAAAATGAGACTGGTTTGTTTTGAAAAAAAATGTAAATTGCATATTTGTTCGATAGTTTTAAACTATCAGCGATAGTATGGATGATAAATAACTATCGATAAACTGTCCACGTTTATGCAACACTAATGCATAGGGCTGCTGGGCCTAAGATCTGGGGATCGAATCCCAGCATCTGTCACCTAAAAATACATTTGTTTCATGGGTACTGCGTTTTGCGAGGAATTGACAAATCCTTCAATTCTTGTCATGAAAAAGTGCCTATAAACATAGGCATTCGGATTCAGCACAAAATTTTAGGTCTCCTCCGCATTTATACCGATAACCTGGCTCTCCCTGGTTTGCACCACCAAATATTAACATATATATTTTAAAACCAATCGTAATGTCTCTTTTGTTGGATTAATCTCAAATCATCTGTTGATATTATTTTAGAGGGGGGCTGAAGCAATGACTGTTATGTATATATTCAAAAAAAAACTATTTATGGTCTTAGGTCCATACAAATGTGTGTTTCGCCCCGGCGATATCAATTGGACTCATCAGATAACTATAGTGGCCTTGTTAATAAGCTATTTCTGCTAAGTTCAGTTCATCCTACAGAGATTTCATGACGAATATCTAGTGTGAACTATACCTTTCCATAAAGATTAGAATTCCTAATCATTAAAGTTGGAAGTTTTTTAGAACAAATTCTATCTATCTTTAGAACTAAGTGAATTGATTTTTCACTCAAAAACCTCTGTAGGATTTTTTCTTTCTGAAATTCTGCAATAGTTTTGAAACTCAAATGTAACCTGACTTTTTCACCTTCATTTCTAGAACAATGTTCGCGGGTTGGTACCGAAAATTTGGTCGCACCAAAATCAAAAGAGTATTGAAATTTATCGATGTTAGAGGGCATTGCTACCTGGTTTTCATACCAAATTCGACTGTTTGCTGAGTGGTTTACTCAACTTAATTATGCCAGTACAAAAAGAATAATGCCGTGATTGTCATGGAATAAATATAAAAAAAAAATATTTTGGTAGGTCCGAAATTAAATGATTCTAATTTAAGTTTGCAACACTATAACTACTAGACTATTCGCTAATATGTACTACTGGTGGAGTTTCTTATATCTTTAGCAGTCATGTGCAATTTTATGAAAAAAAAAACTTTCCCGGGAGTGTTTTGTATTGGTAAAGCCATAATGCAGTTTATGATACCAAGGAGGTTTGGAACTCTCTATATAATGAGACATTTAATATGTACACACCAATACACATATTGTTTTTGAAAGTACACATTGGCAAATGGAGTGTAATGAATTGCTTGATTGATTTGTTTTTTGATTTATTCCAACAGATGCATATTTCAGAGGTGTATAACAAAGACAATATGGGTAAGGTTTGGCACAAAATATTAGTTGGAGTCGAAAGCTAAATGAAGTAATCCAGATGGTTAATTTTCAGTAAGGTTAGTAATTATAATTGGCTGACAACAATAGTATGTCAATCAAAAGAGAAAATTTGCAATCAGACCAATAAACTATTATCAGAATTTGTCTTGCAACTTTGTAAATAGATAGTTCATACAGAGCTTTACACTGTTGAGTCACCTAAATAATTATGTAATACGATTTAATCTATATAAACAACTGTTATAAAAATTCACAAATGAGATGAAAAAATCGGAATTTTGTAAAAGATTTTGCCTCACAGGCTTTATAAAAAAGTATCCTTTGAAGGACAAACATCAACAAAAACATACTTTTACATTTTTATTAGTAAAGAGTCATGCTGATTCTTAATGAGTTGATTTTATCCCTTAGGATGGGGGCCCATTCGCTAAAAGTTTATAATTATTTTATGCTTTATACTCAAACTCATTGTATATAAACATTTAAATATGTTTATTACTGGAAAATTTGAATAGAAAATTGTTGCGGCAACACAAAGTTGAGACAACAAAAAGTTGAGGCAACAAATTCTCATTCAATATCAATCATCACGACCGTTGATGATAACTTTGAATCTATTCTTTATATTATTACTTTTTGAATACAAAAAAGCTATTTCCTATTATAGAATGAACGAAAAATAAATTGTAGTAGTGAATCGATCAGTTTATGTTTCTGAACTCTCACTAATTTTCCCCTTCAAAAATTGAGCAAGCGAATACAATTTTTTTTTCTGACAGTGAAAGTGAAATTTTCGCTTGAGAAATGTTTAAATTATTTTGAGGATATGGAGATTTCTGAGACCTCAGAATTATAAACTGATGAAATATTAATATTTAAAGTTTTAAATTAAAAATTCGTAGCTACATGCATATGTAAATGGTTCGCATTTAAAGCGCATTTTGTATTTTATTTTTGTAATGTTCGGTTTCACAAATATTTAACAGGCTTTTAAATTTTTAAATGACGTAGTTTGTATGGAACAAACGCCATTTTATGATTTAAAGGCCTGTTAAATAGTTAAAATCGCTTTATAAAATCGGCCATAAGATAGGTAAATCAAGCTCATGAATATGCAAATGCAAATTTATCCTACCTTCGATAAATACTGTTTCACCCGATTAACAATTGGTGGAGTAAATTTTTCAATCTTCGGTACTTTATTAACATTATTCTTTGAGCTCTTCAATGTATTATCCGAACGTGAATGTTGTAATAGTATTAATGGACGAGCTGACTTCAGTTGGTACGGGGGCTGCATAACATTAACCAAACCAGGGGAATTTATAGGGAGTACTGGAACACCTTTATTATTCTGGGGATGAAACATTGGAACAACTGGCCAAACAAAAAAGAAGGTACCAGGAGTGGGTTAGAATTGGACACCAGGATTAAAAGCAATCTAATCTATTATTACCAAAACAAGCATAAACAAGCAAAAGCCCCTTTTTTAAATAATTTATAATTCTTATAGCGCCTTGATTATGATCAGGTTTAGCTAATTTTTGACTAAATAGAAAACAGTTTTAACTTTAAAGTTCAAAGTTCTACAACAGAGTACGAAATTGGTAGACAAAAAAAGAAGATCCTTAAGACTTCTCGAACTTTAGAAAAAATTAAAGAACATTTTTCTAACTTTAACTACGCCAAATAACCATGAGATAAAGTAGGAAGTGAGATTAGAATAAATCAGAAAAAAGGAATCAAATTTTGACTAAGAATTTAAATATTTATAATATAAAGTTTAACACTTGTTAGAGTGGGTATAAGTGCGGGCCTAATTTTTCTGAAAGAGTAAACATTTATCAAATATTCCTTGATAAAGACAAGAAATACTAGAAATAATAATACTAGACATTATCCATAAGTTTTGAGCTATAATTAAGGGAAATATTTAAAATAAGACCATAACATAAAACAACTATTTGTCAGACTTTAAATTTTCAAACGATAAAATAACCCCGATTTCAGAATTAATCAAATGGACGAGTTCAGTGTATTAGCGCCCTTTAACAAAAACCAATATTTATCTCTCTCTCGTTTATTCACAAACATCAAAATCATCACTTCGGGGCAGCTGATAATTGTGTGGAATGTATATTATGTTAATATTAATAGCAAGATTTTTGTAGTTAAAATAACATGATAAATATCAACATAAAGCATAAACTTGTTTAAACATAAAAACTTGCTGTATTTGTTATGCTGGATTTACACAACTGACAAATTGGCATTTTTCTGTCACTATACTACCAAAAGAATGAAGTTTTCCATTGTTCTGTCATTGTTTTGACAGTTAAATGCCAGAATACTGCCAATGTGTCAGTCGTGTAAATCCTGCATTAGTTGCAACAAAATGATGGCTGTCACTTTTCAGGTTGACGGATTCGGAAATTTCCCTATAGACGTCCCTAACGCGAATAAAGGTCCCACGCCAAAAATTCTTTGTATTTTATTTAAAATTTCATCGATTACAGTTTATACTTATGTTTCCACCAAAAGTTCATCTCATTTTAGATTTAATAAAGCTGTGTAGTGTTTCCACCCGACAAAAAGATTAATGGCCTTTTCGATTGGAGTCAGAATGACAGTCCTTCTTCTGAAAAGAAGAGAAATTTGCTTCTGATTTTGTTTTCAGAATCGTTCCAGAAGGGTTCACACGTATCAAATCGTTCTCCCGGATTACCAATACCAATCGAAAAGACCATAAGAAATAGATTAACTTTGACAGTACCTTTCAAAATGCAAATGTTGTTTAATTTTTTCGTATGAAGTTAAAGTGAGACAGAAAGTTTCATCAATGTTTGTAAAAAAAAAAAACAAAAAAGGTAGCTTTTTCCAATGAATGCGTTCACCACGACAAATAAAATAGTTTTGTTTGATTTGTAAAACTATTGGCCCCACAATAATAAACTTGAATAGTAAAGCTTCGTGATTTGAAAAAATTATGGACAAATCTTATCAAATCTTGGTTCAGTGGTTGGTGGAAACGTAGTATTAGGAGTACATAGCTAAATAATGCAAAACCAAAGATGTATGCACATTCAATTGTTTTTAGCTGATTTCCAATTTTGAATTCTACTTCTGTTTCTTTGTTAATTTTATTTTGAATATTTTGTCTTTTACATCTATTCCCTATCCATAATAAATAAAGAAACACACTCCACATAACCTTTGATCTATACAGTCCCCCTTTTTTTTTTCATGGGAATTAGATGACACAATTTTGGTATCCATTTTTAATTTAATTTCATAAAACTGCATTTCATAGACATTGCAAATAAAAATAAATTAAAAAATAAGCACCAAGTTTGTTCATTTTACATTCCCGGTATAGACTTATAGCTGTCTTTAACTGTATGGAATGACATTTCATCAAACTTCAAGCTGTATTCATGACTATTAAACTCTCTGACTGACTTAAAAGAAAATAAAGAAGTAAGTAGCAATCAATTCCGAAAGCATCTCTAAGCTAGGTTTGCAAGACAAATTTAACTGAGAGGTGAAGAAATTTAAAGCTGAATAATTCTATTGTGAATTGTAATAATTTTAAAAGTAAAGTATCAAGCATGCATGGCAGTGTGGTTAGTTATTAGTTTTAAAAGCAAAATGAGACAAAGATTCACTTTTATCCCAGTCAAAAAAAAGGGTACAACAGGGATAAAAATGTTTTTCTAATGATTTACCTAGGTAGCGAAAGTAATGAATGCCCGACACAGACTTTGTCGCTGTTCGTGCGTGCGTGCGTCGCGTCAGTGTCCTCGTCGTCGTAGTAATTTTTCTTTGTCTGTCAGCGAGTAGGTACATAGGTATACTAGAATAAGTTGCCGAGTCATTATTATTTGCTTACGATGCGTTGTGTGTCTTTTATGTCCTTTCATCTTTTAAGTTTAATAATCTTGAATTTGAATTCGTTTCATGCTTAGGCTTCGCGGTTTACGCGGCTTCAGATATCCATATATGGATTCCATGTCGCTATCAAGTCTATTGCTGCCATTGCCATTATTCACAAACGAATTGGTATCGTATAAGGACTGCACGGCCACATAATCGGGATTCGCGTGTGAAGGTCTTTTACGCCAGCACGGTGGCGGTACTGGCGGGATTGACATATAATTTGAATGCTCTGTCTGGTTGTTGTTGTTGTTTTTGGATGTCATGCATGCTTTTGTTGCGTTTGTTTGAGCAGTCTTTGAATGGGCAATAGTCGGTATGGCAGAAGGCTTAGATTTAGTTACCGACGGAATTGATGACATAGATGCAGCCGATGACAGTTGACCACGACCACGCTGGTCAATCACCGATGCCTGCTGCTGGCGTCTTTCATAGTTCGAGGGATGGACGTCAATGTGTTTGATTCTGTCGTAGATGTTTTTTTGTTTG
The DNA here is from genome assembly GCA_932273885.2 of Leucozona laternaria. NCBI lineage: Eukaryota > Metazoa > Arthropoda > Insecta > Diptera > Syrphidae > Leucozona > Leucozona laternaria. The sequence goes on along the minus strand of OW026368.1, from coordinate 27,459,318 downwards.
TTAAGGTCGTCGGGATTCTCAAAGAAACTCTCCGTCGAGATAGAGACTTTGCGAGATCCTGTAAGATCTGTGTTCACTGTCGGTTCTGTCCCATTGATTGGTTGTCCTTCGTAAAGTGAGTAGTGTTTTGTATAGTTATTGTTACTATCGAGACTTTTGGGGCCATTACTGTGGCTTGAGCTTTTGTTGTTTGTTCTGTAGTTCGGTCTGGGTATCGAGGTCTCCCGAATAGGTTGGGCACTCAATTTTCGATTGGCACTAGCCTTACCTGGGGCCAGTGCCATTGCGGCAGTGTTTTTAATGTCACCATACGTCTTGTCTTCATCGTGTATTTCGTAGATTCGTTGGGCGTCAATTGCCGCTCTGTCTAAGTCGGATATGTCACTTTCACTGCACCATTTAATGACATTGGGCAGCTGTGGTGGTGCTGCCACGACCCTATCAATGTCATAATGATTGTACAATGGATTGTGACGCGTAGACACGTGACACCTATTGCAGTTGGTTGGACGTAAATAATCGTGCGGAGTCGGTAAAAGCACGGTATTACGCCGCAAGGCAGGCCGTCGACTGTGATGGTAACCACCACCACTACCGCCGCTAACGTTGTTTGTTGGCACAGCAGTAGCACTACCACCTGACGCAAACTCCGCAGAGTCTATGGAATATTTGTCGAGTATGGGAAAGTTGGAATAATTTGGTACTTGGTCTCGGTACGGGCAATGATATGGATGATGGTCAAGCATATAATTCATTTGGCTATAAATACCTATTCCGCTCTCGAAACTTCTAGCCTGCCACATCATTTGCTGGTGGTGATGTGCAGCGATAGCTGCATTATGTGGCGTTGGTTGGGGAGCGGCATGATGAGCGTGATGCGCCGCAGCAGCTGCGGCCAGCATTTGTTGATGATGCATGTATGGATGTAGTGGAGCAATTGGCTTGTGAATCATTGAGGTTTTCTTTTGTGATAAAGTATTCATGTTGCTGTGATTTGTGTTGATGATGTTATTATTGAGGGTATTGCTGTTATTGTTGACAAGAGGTTCCTTAATTTCCTTGGATGTTTTGGGTGCTTTGCCAAAATTTGGAACACGTGCACGTAGGCCGCAGTAATAGGGATCATCTATAAAGAAAAAAATGTATTAAGTTATTATTTTAAAACATTGAGAAAGTAAATGTTTACAAAATTGCCAATATAGTCTTAGAAAATGGGGCTTACGGACAGCATCGTGAATGACGCATCATATGAAGACATTATAGCCACACAGTAGCTATATACTAATAGTCTGGGGCACTCTTTCCCTTTCTACAGCACATTCAAAGCTGTTTAACCGCAAAAAGCTCACCTTTCACGTCCATATTGTAGTTATAAACTAAGTCTGAAAAGGACATTACTCCCCATTGCGCTAGCTTCGTCTTTGGGATAAACGTTCTTCGCATCGCAAGTTTCTATGGTGTGATGCTTGATGGCATAGTTATAGGCAGCGAAAAGCGAGAGTCCAGAATACCCACATTACTTGAACGGGTTTTAAATATAAGTTTCTTTTATATTATTGTAAATATAATATTATATGTTTAGTCGATATAAAATAGTGCTAGTCGAACTGTTATATGAAAAACTGGCAAACAAGAGAGGTGAATAACTGACGGCGGGATAAGTCTGTTCTCTGTATGAAAAGGCATTTTTGTATGTTCATTTTGTATAGTGGAAAACCAGTTTTCATTGAAAATTCTTCAAAATTCTTTAGATGAACAATAAAAGGCCAGAAAGTTAAAAAAAAAAACTAATCTTCAAATATGATTACTTATTTGTATGCCCCAAATTTTAAACCTAAGGGCCAGTTTCACAGTCGACACTTACCGGTATAAGTGGAACTTAAGTCACTAACATCGAAGACTTAAGTGCAACTTATTCAGGTAAGAGTGCACTGTGATATCGTACCTTAATCTCTTACATTTCCCACTTAAGTGCCACTTTTCTGACTGTGAAACTGGCCCTAAGACTTCATTTCTGACATGAAAATATACGTACATAAATGTAAATCGCCAGTCTACTTCAATTCATATCCATCATCTGACTCCCGCACTTTTGGTAATTCAAACATTAAGCAATTTCTTTTAAACATCATCAGGGCTTGGCTGGTGCATGAGACTCTGACTCAACTCAATGATCAACGATAAAACCAAAATAATAACGATGATAGAACACTTTGGAATCTACTGTAATATGCGCTCAAAGTTTCGCACGTCATGCAATGTCAAATGTTAGCACGTAAAATACCTCTGACATTTCACCGGAGCAGTATGCCTAGGCAACGCTTTTATAATGAAAACAAAAAAAGCTCCACCTGGTGGGAAGATATGCAATCAATTCTGCACAGTTCAAAGATCAGCATGATTTATGTGTGAGCACATTTAAAATGGGTGAGAATTGTACAGGAAACAGTATGGATAATATTTTATTGCCACCTCTTTTGAAACATTTAATAATATTATAGGTACCTTCTATTATAGATCTTGTATTATATGCAGCTTCATTTTGCCATTCTAACTTTGTTGAGTCAGTCCAACGGTGGTGGTGGTCGAAATGTCATTCATGGGAAGAATTATTACATTGACTTATTTATTGCCCCATTGATCTATTACAATTGAAATTGTGTGTACTGCAGAGTGCAGTGCGCATGCAGTGTTAGCAAGCACTCATGATGGCAATGATGATGCCGCGCGCTGCCGGCCGCAGCAAGCTGTGTACAATCTCTATATAGATGATGCCACGGTTGCACATATACAAAAAGTGCGCAGCACATAGAATATGCATATGAATCGCGCGCAACGTATAGAGTTTCATAATTCTTATAAAATGTTTATAAATGCTTACCATATTTCTTGTTGTCTTTTCCTTTATCCGATTTACCTCGGGACAATTTGATTCTGCTCTCTTCAATGTCATCGTAGTCCGGCTGCCGAGATAAATGTTTAGAAAAAAAAGAAAAAACATTTTTATAAGAAAAAAATAGTACATATATATACGACGCATAATAGTAAAACAGGAATAACAAAATAAAAGAACTGCATTTATGGATGATACCCATATGACGTAGTGGTCTTATAGTTTCTTTACATGGATAAATCAGTTAAAACAAAAGTCAGTGTTCAGTGAGTAGTAGTAGATTGTGCATTAGTTTCTACATGTTGGTGGATGTTTTTTTTCAGCTTTGGTTGCTTAATGGCATTGGCATTGTCCATTCTGTCAGAATGGATATATTATGCTGGCTTCAATTTCAATTGGCAAATACAAAAGCGGTGTACCTCTATGTGCATGCAGTCATTTGTTTGCATCTAAAATGGAATTTGTTTTGTTGAACTATAACAAAACGGATAAGAAGAGCTTTTGGCTGAAGGTGACTTTTTCTTGGAGTTTTTTACTTCGACGTTTTTGTAGTTTTATTTTATGTATTTGGCAAAATTAGTTGCAAGTGAAAGCGGTTGAAACAATGCACTTATCAGTAGTGTAGTTTGTCAAATTTCTACTTACAAAATTCAACAAAACCATAATTTCAAGTTCTTCTGTTACATTTTAGCGATGTTTTAAATGAAACTTATGGACACTTCGATATTTATAAATTATACCCATTGCACTATTGGATATGCCATATAGCTGTGTTCCTTTGGAGATGGCGAACTACTCAAAAGTAGATTCAAGCGATAATCTAGTACAACCAACTACTCGTGCTTTCATGGCGAGTAGAAGAGATTTGTTAGGCAAATGAATTCTGCGCGTTCCATTTAAAATGGCTACCAAAGTACTCGTGTGAGTGCTTCGCCAACTTCAAAAGAACACGGCTGATATGAGCAGGAAAAGAATTTAACTACTCGCTGAAAAACTCAAAGATCAAATTGATTGATTATTTTAAGCAAGTGAAAGCTACAAATATGATATTTGAGTGTAACGTTCGCAAAATTAAAGCCTTTTACGCCGCTGACGAGAAATGAAATTTTCCTATGGTCTCCAATACGACAGCGAGATGCTTTTGGAAACCATAACGACAAAATGACAATTGAAAGTGTCATCCATGGCAAAAAAATACAAACAAAAACGCAAAAAAAAATCACAGAAGCCCATGGTGTGAAGAAAGAAACAACAAATACAAACACGAATGGAACTCAAATGTCACTTTTCCGAACATAATTAATTATCTGAGCAGTTAATTATGTGCGAAAAAAAAGATCGGATATTTCTCCAAATAATCTGCTAAAATTATCAATTAAGCTCGTCAAACAGCGTGCTGCAAAACGAAAAGCTTAAAGGCTACTACGCTGCTGATGCACTTACGAAAAGTCGTCTATTTTAATATAAAGAAAAAATATCAAGAAAAACATAAAGCTTAAGGATTCTATTTTAAACAACACAAACATCGCATTCCAGTAAATTTCTAATCGTTATTTTTTTTCGTTAATTTAAGCAATAAAAATCAACATTTCTGATGAATAAAGGTAATATACAAGTAATTATTGATTACCACATTCCAATTACAAATTTATAACACTTCCCACCTACCAAACCAACTTCAAGTTTTCGTCTCTATATCTCTATATTTATCTGCACTTGCTTACGTAACGCAACATCAATTACGATGTTCTTCCTTGAACAAGTGCAAAATTACCTTATGATGTCAAAGAGTGTGCTGCACATTCCTATAGCCCCTTAAATACCCTCTCTGTATCTTATGATGCAGAGTGTTGTGTAGTGAAGCAAAACTTCGAATAATTATATTCCATAAAACCATAACAATCGTAGTTAAATCAGTCAACCCGACCATCGCATCGGCGTCGTCGACTAGTTGTCGGTCGTCGCTTACCATCAGCGTCACCCGCACGTACCTATACCGTAGACATATTATATTGTATGCACCGCAAAACCAACCATATAATAACTCCACCTCTTCCATGAAGCTGCTTATACCATCATGGTAGATTTGCTTGCGCGTTCATGCTTTGTGAGCAAATCAGTTCACCTGAAAGCCTGAAACACCAATCAAAACAGGTATTTCAACTTCTCTAGAAGACCCTCTTTTCTGGTTGTACCACTCTGCTGATGCAGTTGTATATTTAATTTGCTGTGCCTTAAAACTGTTGAAAAATTGGAGCAAATATTTCATCATAGTTCTTCAGATTACACTGATTAACCAAAACTAGAACGCGCGACATGGCAACCCCCCGCAAAATGTCACTCTGTGAGGTGTATATAATTTCAACATGGTGACTCAAGGGGCAGACCTCCCGCACCTGTCAACCTCAACCACCAGCCATTAGCATTACCAATATCAGTGCCATACCAATGTAGCGGGATTCGATTTCCAATGAATCGATTCGATATCGATATGCGCATCGTAATTCATGTCTACTCACACATACACACACAAATAGACATACTTCGCTAGCTATTCAGTCGCTGCGACCTTAAAATTCCGAACCGTTGCCCATTTGGCACGCATATCGTATTCGGAAAACGTTCATCGTCCGTCAGTCGCGCCGTCATCGTCGTCTTCATAGTCTTCTAGTTTTCTAACAGTGAACAAATACAAAAAAAATAAAATTTGGCCACCATTGAAGCATTCTTCGCGTATCTACATACATAACATCTTTCGATGCCACTAACTCACTGAACTGACCACCTATTATTAGATACCCTGTATACAGTCGTGCCTACTTCAAGAATCTAGATAGTTTTTGTTGTAGGTAGGTCGGTAGGGTACTTACCTTGGGTATGTCATGGGAATAGATATTATCTCTTGGTGGTAATTTTGGCGGTTTCTCACTGCGTTTATGTGCCAATTGCTGTGTTTGCAGTAACAATTGCTCCCGTGTTGCGGCCACATGTCCAGCTGGTGTGCCATTGTTAGCACCAAAGCCAGAACTGCCCGAACTTCCGCCACTACCTCCACTGCCGCCACTGCCATTGCCAGCCACACTATATGGATCTTCATCGGGAATGGGTATTCTTGGGCGGTTCTTGATGTCAACCACTGGCCGTTGCACTAAAATTTTAAATTGTCAATAAAAAAGAGGGAAGTTAGTATATAGTTTTTAGTTTGACAAAAAAGAAATTTATGAGGTCGCGCCATTACGAGCACAATAAATATTATATGTTTTGCGAAATGGGATTTTTTTTTTGACAATAAGTGGACACTTATAGTTGTTGCTGTTGTTGTTGTCGTTATATTCAATATGCGGAAGGGAATTATATTGGATATGCTTTCAAAATATGAAATAATATATGAAGGCGAAGGTACCTACCGTTAGGAATAAGTGTAATATATAACTCAGGGTTAGATTTGAGCTCGAAAAGAATAGAATAACCTTTGGACAATTTTATCAGAAGACACAAAAAAGTAGAATTTAAAATGAAGTCAAGTTTTGAGTATACTTCGTAGTGCTCGTGACTAAGCAGGTGAGTTGAGATACCTCGAAAATAAGTGAAGAATAATAATCCAATTAAAAGTAAAAAATATTAAACGAAATTTTAACCTAAACTTACGTCATTTACATATTCAACAACATTTTGGAAATGGTGAAACATATAAATTGAAGTTTTGAGGTTTAATTTGATCAAATTTCTTCAAATATAAATCAAGCTAATCGTATTGTAAGATCCAGTTTTTCAGTGCGAGATTAAAGTTAAACCCGAGTTAACTCATCAAATTTGGTGATTTAACTCAAGATTAACTGTGCAGATGCTTTTGATGTTTTATCCTTTTATCCACCGAGTTTTCTTAATCATTCTGCATGCATTCGCTACCGTAAAACTGCTTCCTCGGTTAACTGTGGGTGAATTTACTTCTCGAGTTAGTAAACTCTGTTTTAACTCATCACTGAAAAACTGGGCTTTAGGAGTTGTGTGACGTTAGCGGTAGACATATAGAAAAGATGACACAGTGATTGAAGTCTCCAAATAATAATGATAACTCTGCCAAAAGCGTCCCTTACCTAAGGTAAGTAAAATATTAGAGAAACAAATTTGTCTGACATCATATTTGACTAAGCAGGTGGAAAAACCTGCACCAGATTTTTCGTCAAGAAATTAAAAAGTAAAAACACCTCTCCATATCTTTTTTTTATAAATTTGTCAACAAAAGTTCTTGGAAAATAGTTTAGCAAACAAATCCTAAATAATTCAGTATAATTTTGGCAGAAAAAGTGAGGAATTGTGTTTAGATGTATTAAATTGCTGAGATCTTTGTGATATCGTAAATACAATCAGACAATATTGAAAAGTTTATAAGAATTTTTATGTGATTTAAGACCTTGATAACTAGATCTAATCATTCTCGCTAATATTAACAGCATTTCTCAGCGGAAATTCTTTAGTTTTGCCGAGGGAAAAATATTATTTTTCTGAACTGGGCAAACACATGGAACGAGAATTTAAAAATTTTGTCAAATTTTCCTCTTTTTGTCACTGAGTAACAAGAGCTTATGCAAAAGGGAATCTACTAAATTTAACCTTGTTGAATTCACGTCATTTACAAATAAAACAATTTTGAATGACCAATAAGTTGTTGGCTGTAACTTTACAGACTTCTTAGATAAGTTCTCTGATAGTCTTGTTTTATTCAAGATTTAATTTTTCGGTTTCTCTTCAGCTTTTCTTCAACAGATTAAACCGTATTTGTTCTCAGAGGAATAATTCTGACTCAATAAATGCTAACTTTGGACTACCCCAAGGTAGTCATCTAGGTCCACTACTTTTTATATTTGTTATCAATGACGTTGTTTTGATAGTAAAAGTCTGAAGGGTGCTAATTGAAGCTAATATGATATTATCATCAGGGATCAGTCTGATTCTGTTGTTTTTCAAGGCGACTTTAATATTTTGTATTATTGGTGTTAAAAAATAACTATTTTTTTTGAATATACCAGAATTTCAATCAATCTCCGTTTTTAGAAGACAATATTCAATATCTCATAACTACAACATAAATCACTGGAAAAAATTCCCTGATGGGAATGTTTCTCTTCTTAGAAAATTGGAAACAACCAACAATTGTTCACTGCTCCTTGCAAGCTTGAATTTGGCCTATTGAAATGGTCCTGGAAAATGTATTCCCGATACCAATAAGTTCCAAGAAAAAACTTTCGACCATCCTTCATGATCCCAATTTTCAAAGGAGGAAAACATTCATAGGGAAATTTTATTCATGATAGCTTCTATTAGTTTTCTGTTTTTTACTCATTGAAGACGACATGCCAACGAAAACCTTATGGAAGAATCAGACAGTGACTCATACCACATGCTGAAGACTTAATTAAGAAGATAATTATATAGATTTTGGAGCTTTTACTAGACTTTTACTAGACTTTTACCAGAGTTATTTTAAGACTTAGATCCTGTTTTCAGTGCGAGATTAAATTTAAACCCGAGTTAACTCATCAAATTAGGTGAGTTTACTCAGGATTAACTCAACAGATCCTTTTTATGTTTTATCCACCGAGCCAGAAACCTGCTTCATCAGTTAAATGTGGGTTAATTTCACTTAACTCACCACCGAAAAACTGGGCCTAAATAAACAAATTTATAACCGTGGTCTTTCCTATCCCCTAGAGAAGGAAAACATCGATGCTTAAAAAAACATGTATGCATGTAAAGGATTCCATAGGTAGCAGAAAATGTGTAACTGTAATTGGGATTATAATAAGTGATTCATTTAAAAAAAAAGTGTATAAATTAGGCACAATTAATTCCGAACAACAGATCGAGAGCAGTGTAAGATGAGTTTTGGTACCAACAACGTGTGACCTTTTGGGCCAACTTCGATGCCCAAGTAACATTTTTCCTCTCATAAGACGCTCCGAGAGCGCTACAAGACTTATTTTAGGGAGCTAAATGCACTCTTGAGGAGTTCTTCTAGATTCTTATAAGATTGTTAAAAGCCTTAAATGGCCTAGTTATAGGAGCCTCTTGATCCTATAGGAAGAGTTTTATTCTTCTTATGCGATTACAGACGCCGCTTTGTAAATCTTGTAAAGCTCTCTTAACTCTTCCTATGGGAGTGCGTCTCTTCCTACAAAAGTTGTTAAAAAGAGAACTAAAATGCTCTTATGGGACTTAAATTTGACATTTAACTTTCAAACGAAACACATTTGTCTGGGGGGCATTCCTTTTTATTGCAATTGCCAACTATTATTAAGAAATTTAAATGTGAAAGCAAAAAATCGATAGTTGTGTTAGATTAACATTTTGAAACAATGGAACAAAATTATAACCTAATAATTTTTCGAATAAAGTAACAATCAAAGTTAACTGGATATAGCTTGGTGTTATTTAAATCATTCTAAAGCTGATGACAGACGATGCAACAACAGTATAAGATATACCATAAACATTATGGGATACTCATGGTGATTTCCATTTGTACAATTAATAAGGTTGTTTCGATCAATTCTATCAAAATAATGCTTTTGAGATCGATTTTTCGGCAGATTGTTTCCTCTTTTCAATAATACTAATATACGTAATATTAACTACCTTAAGTTTGAAATGTGTGCTTTTTGTTTAGTATATTTCGGTGCTAAAAATTGTTGTTATAATGTTTATGAATATGATCAAATTCACTAATTTCAATTCTACAGCCCCGAAATTAGGTAAACAAAGAGAACAAAAAATCAACCAAAGAAACTTGCTCGCAACGAAAAGAATCAAACTTTTCCTTGAATCTAAAATTACATCTGCCACCACCAATCAAATAACCTATCCCATAGAAACATGAACAGAAGCAAGTTTCGTGAACAAAAAGAACGCACTGTACAATTCAACTATAACATCTGTTCGTTTGATATTCAAAGCTGGCGTCGTAGCTCCTGTTAGAATCTTGAAAAAAAACTTATTTATAAAAGTCTCATTGAAGTATTATTATGGGATTATAAAGACTAAAAATGACGTTTAGAGTTTTGATTTCATAACGAGATACTTATGAGACTTAAATAGATTTAGATATAGGATTTAAGTACTTTCAAATTTAAAAAATGCTTAGCTCTTACAATAAAAATGCTATGAGACGAATTTGAGTTTCATAACAAGAGATTCATTCTTAAGTATAGCAATAGGATTTAAAAGAATCTTATGGGAGCTTTTTTCAGATTTGAAGAGCTTTACTCCGGGAGTTTGTTAGTTGGGTGATGTTGTTTGCAAATTTAAAACAAACTGACGCTATTCGATTTCAGGTTTGATCTCTTCTTTGATTTGTTTAGAATAGAGGTCCCATTCAAAATACACACAAAACTTCTTAACATATTTTTAGGCTCATCATCTGATTATTCATTTAAAGAAAAACAAAGAGAATTTGTTTTATTCTTTTTCTGTTGAACATTAAGAATGCACTTGCTTTTAACCTACGAGACTTTTGAAAAACAAAAATATTTAGATTAATAAAGTTTATCTTTGAAAAATCTATAACAATATGACGACACGCAACCTGTCAGCCATGCGATTATTTTAACATCCACGCAATGAATTTAGAGGTCATTCATTTATATACATATTTGTATACAATCACGTAAAATATTTATAAAATATTTCTGTGAAGATCAACTTTTCTTGGAATTCAGAGTAAAATGACCTTTGAGTCTCAACTTCACACGATCAAAAGTACAAATATAGCTAAGAGAGTGAATCATCATCCTTATGATGGCTCTAACCATGATGATAAACTTCTTTGTTATCCGCTTGCCTTACTCCTGCAAACCTTCTTTAACCTTCCCAATTTCCATCAGCAACTATATACGTAAGCTGCATCTTATAATGCAGTAATCGATCTTGCCCATCAGAGCAGAGGTAGGTATATAGCATTCACAAAAAGCCTCCACATAGTTTAACTTTATTTATATCCAACCTTGAGATCCACCAAAAATATAAAGTCTCAACACACATATACTAATCCAAAAGTTTTAATATCAAAAGTTTATGCTGATGTATGTAGCTGTAGGTATACTAACCTGGTGGTAATTTGCTCTTTAACATGTCCATTGCAACTACATTAACAATGAGTACCCAAACGGGGCAATCCAAGATGTCACTTTCAGACTTAACAAAGGCCACTGCCGACAGGCACTGTGTCTCCAATCTTCGACGATCTGGATAGGCTCGCCTCAGTTCACGATTAACATTCGATTGAAACTTCTTCATGTCGAATAACTGCAAAATATCAAAAAAAAAAAAGTGTATAACGTTTATATGATGTCAGTTGGGGTGTAATGCGGGTATATAGATTATGTATCTTTTTAGGGATTGGAGTTGATGGTTTTTTGTTTTATTTATTATAAAAAAATTCAGTTCAACTGCATTTTAAGAATTTTATTTTTATCGGACCTCACTTACCTTGACTATTTTTTCACTTTCTAGAGCTTGATTTGGCAGTTTGAGTATATCGGCACCAATTGATGTCTCTTCGTTGGAATTGCTGGCAGTGCTTTTGATGTAGACATTACTTTTGGCATAACGGCGAATTAATATATTACCCGCATCGTCCATTTTTATTTTGACGCCCTATAGAATTTAAATAAAATGATTTTTGAATTAACTTAACACAAAATATTTTGAGATATTTTTTTAACTTTGATATACATTGCGAAAAAGTGACTCTAGACATGCTAATTATAACAGTTTTGGTTTATAAAATTACTGTGTATCTGGGCCCGCAGGTCCCTCCACCCGCCGGCCGACCGTTGGGTATCCTTTGGTCACACAGAGTTTTTATTTAAGTCGCGCTATGCACGTTAACTCACGCCCACTTTTAATGTTGAAAAACAGTCACAATCGTCTGAATTAATAAATGGCGGCTTATAGAGCCACCCAATTCAATGACCCAATCAGGGCTGGAGTGCGCCACCCGTTTTGATACTATAACCTATTGATGTAAAGTGATTTTATTGGAGGGATTTGTGGATACACGTACTTAAAGGGAGTATGCCCTTAGAAAACCTTAGTCCGCTTTCGCGCGATCTTAGGAGTTCAACGGATATAGTACATGAGTTAAGACCAAAGTTTGTCCTAGATCCACTTCGTTGCGTTGAGGAAAGTGGTCAAATCTTTCATCTTCATCTCAGAGAGTGCATTGAGGTCGTTAAGAGAAGCTCTTCCAACTCTCATTCTAGCTACAGAGAACATTTACAGAGGAAATGAACGATTGTTTCCTTTACCGCATGCTCTCCGATTGACAAGTAATCAGAGAACAGATCGTAACGAACTGGGCTATATGTTGCCTGGGTCTAAATATCAAGATAGTTTTTTTTATTATAGATGGACCAGTTCTTTCTGGATAAAATGGAGTTTTTTAAACTAAGAATATGTTGCCCTTCATAACTCCGAGTGGAATGTTAACTCTTTCCGGAAGTAAATTATGGAGGGCTGAACCTTGCCTGGCCAGTTCGTTTAGCCCGCTCGTTTCCTTCAATTCCACAGTGAACCAGAACCCAGATAAGAGTCACCCTGAGGTTAGCATTATGTCTTGAGCTCATTACGACATTGCTGAATCAATTAAGAGGATGATATAGCTGAATCAATAGCTTAAACAGCTTACCGTCTGTCAAGATAGTCGTATTTCGGTTTTGGTTAGGGTCTTATTTGAGTAACTTGCATGCTTCCCTAATTGTCAATAAATAAGCTTGACATACACTAGCACAGTTGGGTTGCCGAAAAAACCTGGATATTCAAAAATTCAAAAAGAGATTCCTGAACCAACACCGCACACTACATTTAAACCATGAGTTCGTCACAACGTCATTGTTCCAATCATTTCTGGATGGAAATAAATCTTTAAAATCTTTACTAAGACCCAGACCCATAGCAAGAGTGGAGTAGTCAGTCAGCATTGAAAACATATCATTGGGAATAAAATTTGTGATATTGCTGTGACCATATGGATTAGCAAGAAAATAATTTGACACTTGTAGTCTTATCGCGCTGCAAGATACTTATGAGGTTTTCCATTGGTAAAATAAATCAATTTATTTTCGAATTGGATCTGTCAAAAAGCCCAATACTGACTATTTCTGCGTTCCATTGGGCAAAATAAATTGATTTATTTTTGATTCAAAATCAATTCTGCAGATTTTAATTTTTCGGCAGATTTACCCCGCTCTGTACCAACACCAACATAATTAACAGCTGTCAGGAATGAAATTTGTGTTGAAAATATGTGAGAAATATTCGATTAGAAAATGGTAACTTCATCAAGCTCATCTTTCTCTTCTAAAAGGGAAACAATTTTTATTGAAATATTGACAGAGAAACGAAACTACACAAATACAAAACAATGACAAAAATAAATCAATTTAAAATCGTATTCCATTCGCCACGAAAAAAAAAATCAATTTTTAAATTCAAATCTGAATTTACCAATGGAAAACTCCATTAATATTTAATGTGGTTTCAGTAGGCACGGGCTTGTCTGAGTAAAGTTTTGATTATATACCCAAAATGACACATAAATATTGGCACGGGTATATTTATGTCATAAAAGTCTCCTCTTGAACACTCACGTTTAATTGGTCGTAGAAAAATGAAGCGGGTTGCGGGAGTTGTTTAAATTTTTGATATGATACCTATCTTTTATGGTTTTTTAATGAGAGTTATATTTCGTTTAAAACTTAAAACTAGAGATAATTTTGATTGATTTGAAAAATATGAAATCAATTAAATACCATAATAAAAACCAACAATCATACATTTCACACTTTCAACTTGATGTCAAGGTAAAATCTTCATCAAATTAATTTCATATACCTGACCTAATCAACATTATTGTGGTTTTATCTTCAATGACAATCTGAGGCTTAGTATACAGAGGGACTTGTCACCCAATAAGATTTAATCAACGATTTAGTATTTAAAGGGTGATTTTTAAGCTGGTTTGGTTTTGGCAACACTGGTTTTGACAGCTGACTTGTGTTTAGTACCTTGTGTCACTGTCAAACAGCTTCAGTTTGGTTTGCAATTTAACCATGGATCGTCTTACAAATGAACAACGCTTGCAAATTATTGAATTTTACTATCAAAATTCGTGCTCGGTTCGAAATGTTCATCGCGCGCTGCTTGTGTTCAGCGATGAGGCTCATTTTTGGTTGAATGGGTACGTAAATAAGCAAAATTGCCGCATTTGGAGTGAAGATCAGCCAGAAGCATTGCAACAGCTACCAATGCATCCCGAAAAAGCCACTGTTTGGTGCGGTTTATGGGCCGGCGGCATTATTGGGCCTATTTCTTCAAAGATGATGCGAATCGCAGCGTTACTGTCAATGGTGAACGCTACCGAGCGATGATAACAAACTTTTTTTTGCCCGAAATGGAAGTTCTTGACTTGCATGATATGTGGTTTCAACAAGACGGTGCCACATGCCACACAGCACGGGAAACAATGGCGCAATTGCGAGGCGAGTTTGGTGAACAGTTAATTTCACGTTTCGGGCCGGTCAATTGGCCGCCTAGATCGTGCGATTTGACACCATTAGATTATTTTTTGTGGGGGTATGTCAAGGCTAATGTCTATAGGGACAAGCCCGCTTCGATTGACGCACTGGAAGCCAACATCCATGCATTCATTCGTGAGATACCGGCCGATATGTGTGAAAGAGTATGCCAAAATTAGACTCAGCGGATGGGCTACCTGAGACGCAGCCGCGGTCAACATTTGCATGAAATTATCTTTAAACATTAAATTGCAAGGTATCGATTCAAATAAATATTTCATTCATTTTTTCGAATTTTTTGTGTTTTTTTTTTTAAAAAAGTTCTAAACCTCTTAAAAAACCACCCTTTAGTATGTGGATATCAAAAATCATTAAACTCTAAAAATATTTAATTGCCGTTTATTTTTTAATCTTACCTGTCCTATATGCCGTTTGAATTCGTCTGTCTTTGGATCTCTCATTGGATTGTCAAATCCACACAAACCGATTCTGCAATGAAATTAAAATAAAAAAAAACTAAATTATTACTATCTTGATTTTGTCGATATAAATTAAAGATTAAAAATCTGTCAAATGTTCCCACAGTTGTCAAACTGAAACAAAAAATACTCAGTTTTACCCCAGTCATTCTTTACTCACGATTCATCTTTCTCAAGCATGTTCAACAAAATGCATAACACGTACCACACCATATACTGTAACATAACACACACTTAACGCAACGCATGATTGTGTGTTTGTACATACACACAATATCTATAACTAAATATCTATATGTTATTATAACTTCAATGTCTTCACCCAATCATGGTTGATGGTTGCGCTTGCGCAATATCTGAAACATAAACACACACATATGTGTGTAGTGTATACCTTCCCGCCTTGATAGTGGCGCAGCGTGGAGCTTGCAAAAAAATTAATCGCACGAAAATGATGCGAAAATGGGCTACAAAAACGTGTACACCAAGAAAAGACAAAAAAAACAAAATTGATTTACACTGCGGTTCAAGTGATAAGATTCTTTAAGTTTTTTTATTTATTAAGAAAATATTTTGCAAATTTGCTAAAATTTGGTATAACTCACGAAGTATACTTATATTTCATCATCATCATCGTCGGCTCGACAACCGGGGTCCGGTCCTGGCCTCCTTCAACAAGTCTCTCCACCCATCCCGGTCTCGAGCCGCCGCCATCCAGTTGCGCACCCCAAGGCTCCGGGCGTCCTGGTCTACGCCATCTCTCCAGCGCAAGCATGGTCTACCACGCTGTCGTCTACCATAGAATGTACCACAAAGAACTTTCCGAGCAGGTTCCTCTTCGCTCATGCGAGCTAGGTGCCCTGCCCACCGGAGTCTACCGAGCTTAATTTTTGTCACGATATCTGCTTCAAGGTAGATTGCGTACAATTCATGATTGTACCGTCTCCGGAATCGTCCTTCCTCACATATGGGGCCAACAATTCTCCTTAAGACTTTTCTCTCGAACGCGGCTAAGAGGTCGGAGTGCCTTTTGCTAAGCACCCAAGTCTCGGATCCATATGTGAGTACTGGCAGGACCATGGTCCTGTACAGCAGCAGTTTTGAAGTTATGGTGAGATTTCTGGATTTGAAGAGCTTTGACAGACTATAGTAGGCTCTGTTGGATTTGAGAAGCCGCCCGCGTATTTCTTCTTCTATATTGTTATCGGCTGCTACTATTGACCCAAGGTATTTAAAGGATTGCACCACTTCAAATTCGTGCTCCGCTACCTTGATTGTTTGACCAACTGTTCCTCTCGCATTCGACGCCACCATGTACTTTGTTTTACCTTCACTAATGTGCAGCCCCAGATTTTGTGCCGCCTGCTCGATCTGGATGAAGGAATCATGTACAGCTTGCTCAGTTCTTCCGATGATGTCGATGTCGTCTGCGTAAGCCAGTATCTGGCTGGACCTGTTGACGATGGTCCCTCTTGTTGCCGTGCCAGAGTCACGGATTGCTTTCTCCAACGCCAGGTTGAAGAGGAGGCAGGCCAAACCATCCCCTTGTCGGAGTCCATTAAAGATGTTGATTGGTTTGGATAGCAATCCGGCTATTTTTACTTGGCTTGTTACGTTGGTCATGGTCAACCTACATAGTCGTGTCAATTTATTTGGGATGCCGAATTCTCTCATGGCTTTGTAAAGTTCTACCCTGGCTATGCTATCGTAGGCGGCCTTAAAGTCTATAAACAGGTGGTATGTTGGGATGTTAAATTCTAGACATTTTTCCATCGCCTGCCTAAGGGTAAAGATCTGATCAGTTGTTGATTTGCCTGGAATGAAACCGCACTGATATTGTCCGATGATGGTTTTAGCGTATGGGGTTATCCGGTCTTGTAGGATAGAGGAGAGTATCTTATAGGCGGTACTCAACAACGTGATACCTCTATAATTGCTGCACGTTGTGACATCTCCCTTCTTATGTATGGGGCAAATGATACCTTTTCGCCAGTCTTCTGGAATTTCTTCATGCTCCCACACGTGCACTATAATCTCATGAATTGCTTGACGTAAAGCTGGCCCACCGTGTTGAAATAGTTCGGCTGGTATACCATCGGCTCCCGGGGCTTTGTTTTTCTTTAGCCGGCCTATAGCCTTCTCAACCTCTTCTATGCTTGGTGGCGGCAACATAGGGTACTCTTCTTGAAGTAGTGGAGCCTCCACTTCTGCAGTGAGCTGACCATTTAGCAATTCATTGAAGTACACTTCCCATCGCTCCAGTATGCTTTGAGGATCGGTGATCAGATTTCCCTCTCCGTCCTTGCAGTATGTGCAGCGTGGTGTGTACTGCGTCATGTTTCGGACGGATTGGTAGAACTTCCGCGCCTGGTGCGGACCTCGCTCTCGGCTTTTCTCTATTTCACAGATTATGTTCTTCTCCCAGGCTGATTTTTTCTGTCTGTGAAGCCGTTTTTCAATTCTTCTGAGCTCTTTATATTCGTCTTCGCGTGCCCGCGTTCTATGAGATTGTTGCATTGCTCGGTACGCAACATTCTTACGTTCAGTCGCTAGCTTGCATTCATCATCAAACCAGTCGTTCCGATTTCTACGACTGCTGCCTAAGATGGAGTTGGCAGTACTAATGACAGTATTCTTAAGGCGTGTCCACTTCTCATCTACGCCCAGCAAACTGGCTCCAGGACTTACTCTACCCAGTTCTAGGGCGAGTCCTAACGCATTACCAAAGGTGTTACTGGTGTTTTCATTGCGCAGAGCAGCCGTGTTGATTCGAACCTGATCGGCGGATGCAATACGTCTTCGCAAGGCAATCCGCCCTCGGAAAACCATACCAACAAGATAGTGATCCGAGTCGATATTGGCACCTCGGTACGTTCGTACCGTCATCAAGTTCGAGTAGTGGCGACGGTCTATCAACACGTGGTCAATTTGGTTACGAGTGACTCCATCAGGTGATACCCAGGTGGCTTTGTAGATATCTTTACGCGGGAACCTGGTACTCGCAACGACCATGTTTTTCGATGCTGCCAATTCTAAGACTCGAAGTCCATTGTCATTAGTGTTCTCATGCAAACTATGGGTGCCTGCGTAATGCCTGAATACCGGCTCCCGACCTATTTTTGCATTCAAATCCCCAAGGATGATTTTTACGTCATACCTTGGACAGGCATTGAGGGCCCTCTCGACTTGTTCGTAGTAAGTCTCTTTTTCTTCGTCTGAGGACTCCTCCGTAGGTCCGTGAACGTTAATGAGGCTGATGTTCTTAAATTTGCCTCGCACGCGAAGGGTGCATAGCCTTTCGCTTATAGCGTTAAAGCCGATGATGGCAGACTTCATTTTTTCGCCGACTAGGAAGCCTACCCCGAGCACATGGTGTTTTGTATGACAGCTGTAGTATAAGTCATAATCTTTCTTCTGTAGAACACCATTCCCTGTCCATCTTATTTCTTGAAGTGCTGTTATGTCAGCTTTATATTTTGACAGGGCATCGGCTAGCTGCTGAGCAGCTCGAGCTCTATAGAGCGATCGTACGTTCCATAAGAAAATTCGTAAATCGTTATTCCTTATATATACTTATATTTACACATAATTAAACACGTCAATATGTTTCCCACTCAAATACTCCTGCCTGGTTGAGAGTTATAAGTCACTAGACACTCTGGTTCTCCACGAGCTTTCTCACCGCCAATTTTTTTTTATTTTTATGTCAAATATACGAACAAAAGATCTCCTCCAATCAATTTGTAAGTGACAATTGATTGGTTTAATTTTTTTTTATATAAAAATATTGCTTTGTTTAGGAAAACTCAAACAAATAAGTTAAAAAAATTGTGTGAGTGCCAGGACTCACGGTTAATATGTGTAAGCATCAACGTGCGCGGATCCAAAACGGACTTGTTTTTGCTTGAAGAGGATCTTACGATTTTTTTCACTGAACGCACCCATCCTAGTATGCAGATCGTAACGTTGCACACCGTAACGTTGCACGACGTAACGTTGCACACGAACGTTCACGTTTTTTTTTTCACTCTACCGCCAGCTAGATGTTTACACATCAAAAAAAGGCCACACATTTTTTTTTAATTCAGCACAATTTATACAAAAACATCATTTGTAAAATTGATTTTTTTATACCAGTTCACGCCAGATTTTCTCATTTTGTACACCATGCTCACGTAGAGACGGACGTAAGGAAGGTCCAACGGTCACAAGTTTCGTAAGTCACACAATTTGATGTGTACGATACGCCTTTTCACGATACAACATGCCTATAATACAAAATTTATGATTTTTTTCTACATTTTACTTTTGTACTGGTATTAGCTGGTCTAAAATATTTTTTTTGTTCGTTAGATAAAAAAACTAACACCATGAATAAAGCAATTTTGCTAAGTGAATCTATAAAAGTGATCCATACTGTAAACTTTACTGGCAGAACTGTCAAAATGTGAATCAAATCCAATCTCAGTAGCAGACTTCTTACGCAAAAATGGTCTTTTTTAAAAAAGCCTCACGTAATAGACTCGGAGTTAAACAAAACAAAAAAAAAAAAAACAAAAACAAAACCGAATAAATAGATGTTTGCAAGATAAAAATATCACGCAATGCCCCTCCCGCGCGATTTCAAATGACTATAGGTATAGGTACTACAGATACAAAAGTGATTAAGGTTTCGGAATGTCTTGCGGTTTGCAGACTTTTGTTAATGATCTTTAACAACAACAAAAAAAAAAGAAAACTAAGAATACAATAGGTTAGAGAATAGAGAGATATGTAGGTACATCTATAAGTTCATAACAAATAACTGAACGAACATACATTATTATATTGTTGGCTTCTTTGTTTAAAAACTATAAGAAGTGTGTCTTTGTCCACCTCCTCATAGGTATGTATATATGGATAGAAAATAAATTATTTGGCGCCACAAAATTTATAACAGGACAAAGAATGAGTGCACAGCTGCAGCTGCAAATCTAAAAGTACATTCAACATATACACTTGGCCTAGCCTATAATATATGTAGGACTATATGGTGCATAAATTGCCGAACTAATAAATTTACAATCATTTAACGTGTTTCAAAGTATCTGACATAAAACGGATAACAAATTGAGGGAGGAAATATTTATTTGTATGAATCATCGCATATTTTGCAATGTGGTCAGTTTTATGGACACTCGGGCGTATGTGGAACTTTTATGTTATTTATATTTTTTTTTTATGATTCTGGGCTGATGAAGTTATAGGTACTATGTTTAAAAATATTGTATATAATTAGTTATAAAAAACTATATCTAAGGTTACAATTTTCTTTGAATGGAGTATTTTGTATCGCGGTATAAAATCTACAAAATTAATTCTTGCGCAACAAATTAGCATTTCAAAAGTTACGATTTCCGGGAAAAAAAATGTCTAAAATTGATTTTGTTTTAACATTTTGACCGTTACCTATGGGTATAATGTCTTATTTTAGCGAAAACTTGAATAACGAAGAAACTATACGAGCTACAAAATACGGGTTTGTGCGTTTAGTTTAGGGTAATTTAATTTTTTATCATTTTTTTAAAAGATTTTTCCAGTTTTAAGAAAAAAATAAGCATTAAAGCTTCTATTTCGTGCAATTTTGAACACCAGGAGAATAATTATTTTCTTATTTTCTTCGGATAATTTCAGACTTGTTATAGCATAAACTTGAATATTTAATGAAAATTTGAGTTTTTTGCATTCAAAAATCTAGAAATTTGGGTGCCAATCATAAAGGGTCATTAGTTTTTCGGTTTCGAAAATAAAGCTAAACATTTTTGATGAAAATTTTATTTCATTATAAAGTTTGGACCATTAAGTGTGAAAAACAATATCATTCAAATGGCCGCCTTGGAGAGATTCGCAGC
Source organism: Leucozona laternaria (assembly GCA_932273885.2). Classification (NCBI taxonomy): domain Eukaryota; kingdom Metazoa; phylum Arthropoda; class Insecta; order Diptera; family Syrphidae; genus Leucozona; species Leucozona laternaria. Next base: position 27,438,482 of record OW026368.1, on the reverse strand, counting down.
ATACCATTCGTTTGAGGTAATTTTTAACCACTTTTCTGCAAATTTTGGGCGGTATCTTGGCCATAACTTGAGTAATGTTGGTTTTTAATGCGTCTAGAGTTCAGGGATTATTCACGTTAACACGTTTTTTTACGTAGATTCACAGAAAAAAAATCTAACAATGTCAAATCGGATGATCTTGGTGGCCAATTGATGTCGCCAAAACGTGAAATTACGCTACCAGGAAACTTCTCACGCAATAATCTCATATTTGGTCGTGTTGTGTTGCTTGTTGCCCCGTCTTGTTGGAACCACATATATCGTCCAAGTCATGATCTTCAATCGCCGGCCAAAAAAAAATCGGTTATCACTCGACCAATTGCTGCGAACGCCGGGAAATCGATAAATTCGGATCATCAGCAACACTTGCACTTGCAGCAGCAACATTTTCGACTGAGCATGCATTGCGATGATGCACAGGCCTTGCGACATCAGTAACGCTTCCACTCTCTTCAAATTTCTTCACAATTTTACCGATTGCTAGCGCGAAAAGTGGCTACGTTTGAATCACCACTTTTGTAGTAAGTTTTAATATTTTTAATGCGTTGTTCGATTTTTAAGGCAAACCTTCAACTTATATTATGATAATTCAAATGTCAGCTGAGTTTGACAGGTGTCAAATGCCAGCGCTGCCAACTTGCAACCACCAAATAAATGACCCTCTGTACTACAAAATTCGTATTATTTTACTTTTTTGTCCTTATTTTAGCGGAAACTTTAATAACTAAGAAACTATTAAATTTAATGGTTGCGCAACAAATTTATGGTTTGCGCAACAAATAAGCATTTAATAAGCTACGAATCCAGATATCACAATGTATTGATTCTGCCAAAAAGTGTCCGCCAAAGTAAGGGATATTCAAAATTGGTTAAGACATTTGGGAGATCGAATTAGTTAAGTGAACTTTGTATGAGTATTTTTTCAGTAAAAGGACAGAAAAATAATATATATAACATATTTTTTTTTGCAGTTAAAAACTGGAACTCCATTGCGACAATTAATTTAATTTAAAAAATAAACGTCTTTAACTCTAAGCTTCATGATTAGACCGTACAAAGTGTTTGCTTTCAGCAAGTCGAAGCGTTACTCAGTCATAGGCGTTTATCAATTATTATTAGAGATGAATCTATATTCCGCTTTACATACAACTGAATTGAGTCACATTTGTTTTTTTTTTTGTTTTTTTTAAGAAACACTTAATAATCCATAAAGTACTGGAATTCCATTGACAAAATTGAAAGTGTTCCACCTTTTCAACCGCTCTAAAAACTGACCTAGGACAACCCAATGCATCGACCAACGTTCTCTAAAGATAAAGAGGTATATGTATAGTTTTTTTCTTTTTCAATGTTCTTCTTGCAATTGTCGTGCTGATATATAGATGTAGCTGTAAGCCTAAGGCATACTACTTATCTTCTTTCAATCACTTGACTTCACCAAGTCATCTTATTTTTGATTCATGCAACATTCGTAGGAGCAATCGCTTGACTCCATAAGTACTCGTTCATGATGCCTACCGAAGAGCATACATGTTTTGACCTTAATACATACATCAACGTGTAATAGTGGCAATCTGATGGCAATATGTGCTATGTTGTTAGCCAAGGAGGGTTTCTTAAGCTGCTAGCACCGCCGCCACCGTGCCGTATACTATAGAATCTCAACTGAACCACCATCATTACAATATATGGTGTGGCAAAAAAATTCAAATTCATGTTTGTATCTAAACATAGATTTTCTCCATTCGTTTGAAGTTGCAAAGCCACTATCAGCGCCATATACAGACACAAAAAGCCAAAAGATACAAGATACAAGATACAAACACAAAAATAAAAAAATAAACAAACAAAACAAAACAACTTTTACTTTTATTCGTAAATGAATTGGTCGCAAGGTCGTCAAGCGGCAGGTTTTCATCTTCCACCCGACACCAACCAAACCGTCCTCTGACCACCAGCACAACGATTTCGATGTCGATGTCGACGACGACGACAACGCCAACGACGCTGACGCTGACGTGAGTAGGTACGGCTTTTTACAATTTTACATAGTTTTGTTAAGTTCAGTATAACGTTAAAACTTTAAGTTGCAAAACCCGTCTTGGTAACGCCTTAGTGATTATTATTTATGAGAGACTGAACACCAACAGCAACAACTAAAATTGGGGAAACATTTCCCTATAAATATAGTCCGATGCACTCTGTGCAACAAAGCCTGAAGACAAAATTATTAATGCTTTTTTTCTGCAGAAGCAGGAAGAGAAAAATTGAATTAATAAAGGATGTGTGCTGTGCACATCGAAGACAAGTAGGGATAGGGATACTTTATAAGTGTGTTTGGTTAAAATTGAAATTGATGCATCTTGAATATTAAAACTCTTCGTCATAACTCTTCGACTATCTTGACAAAAGAAGGTCGTTCAACTAGATGAGCAAGGTCGTCTTGGGGTTTTATGTATCTTTGAATCTGTTTTTTGTGTTAATATGGCTTGTGGGTTGTTTCAAGAAACATCAACTAGGGAAAAGCCAGTTATCATATACCCATCTGCTTTGCCGCCGATGAAGCTTCAGACTTAATAATACAGTTTTTTCGCCGGCCGACAAAAATTGTTTTATTTTTCGATCAGTTTGAGAACCTTTTTCGAGACAACAGGAAAAAAAGCAGTTGACATTGAATGCCCCAAGAATAGTATCTTGATGAATATAAACAAAAAAAAAAACGGGGGTTAATAGTTTTATACTTAAAAATAAGAAACACCAGTTTGGAAGTTGTAAGTTTTTTTTGTTCTTATGACCTTAAATATTTAAGTTATGTACATATACATATAGCTACAAAATTAAATGACAATTTAACCATTTATGTTTGAGTAATTGTTTGGTAACTGCTGGTTTGTCAACTTTTTTTCTCTTGTTTAGTGTTTTTCGTTACCATTTGGGAGTGTTTAAAATGTGCATTTAATACAAATTTTAATTTAATATACCTACTTATAGGGCAAAAATTAGATGTAAAATACCTTGATCATCTGTGTTTACTCTTACTTTGTGCAAACTACATAAATTAATATTTTGTGAACTTGACAATGGGGATTGAGTTCATCTGCTCATTGATGACAAAAAAAGCTTAGATTTTATTTAGATGCGAATGTTATGGCTTAGACTTGCGGCCGTTTTAAGCACGTCTTTAGAAAACCATAAGTTTGAAACAGTCATTTTAAGTTTTTGAGGCGATTTGGGCAATATTAAGTAAATTTTTCGAAAATTGTGTGTTTTTTGGGCGAATGTTAAGAAAAAAAATTGTAGCCGATAAAATTCTACTCGAAAAAGTTTTTGATACTTACACTGCGGCTATGTGAATAAAAGCACGTTAAAACAAACTACTAATGTTGTATGTCTGTATGTACCTCGACATACAGCCTAAACGACTTTAAATTTTGAACTTAAAGTTTTTTTAGTTATTCCCTAGAGGAGAAATTGAAGTTTTTAAGCTCCAAAAATAAAGGTACAGTATATATATAAACTCAGATGACGATAATTGCGTCCACATGAAACGAAGAATAACTCTTGTCAATTGCTCTTTCTTTGGGCTAAGAACTAGTACGTAGGAAAGCTCAAGTCTCGAGGAACTAAAATGTCCCTTTAAAAAACCCCAATCATCCTGGTCTACCTTGTCAAAGGTAAATGATAAAAAAAAAAATTACCAATACTGTTTTGCCTTTTGAATTTCTCGTAAGCTGCTTAACTGATTTATATAAAAAATTTAAAAAAAAAATTGTATTTTTCAAACATTAATATTTTGAAAACTGGATAGATTTTTTTTAATTTACGTTTTTATGTGTATATTATGTGTATATTATTGAATTCTTTAAAATTGCATCCCATTTTTTTTTGTTTTTTAAACGTTCGAGAAATTTTATATACAAAAAATTATTTTTTAAGAAAACCGCTCCAACGATTTTTGAATTTTTTTTCTCCATTTTGAGATTAAAACGTTTTTAGAAGTTGTTTTAGCAATTTAAATAAAGATTTTAATGCTTTTTTCCATTTTTTTCATTTAGATAAATACATAAAATACTTATTATTTTTAATAAAATCTATAATTTATAAATATTTAATATACTGTCTTTGATATTTCCAGCAACGTCGTCCATATTTTTGTATATGAACAGAACTTATTATAAGGAAATACATATATTTTAAATGTCAGTTTATACTTTCTACAGCAGTTCATTTAAGCATTAAAAACAAAATTCCTATACAAAGATAATACGAAGTTGTCAGATGTGGTCGAGGGCAAACAATTTAAAGATGCTTGGGCTCAGTTTTTCAGTGGTGACTTTAACCAAAATTAGGTAATCAAAGGGTATGCCCATTTTACTATGGAACTTTGGCCCAGAGTGTACACGAACGAGTTTGCAATCAAAATTTTACATAAAATTAAAAGTATTAAAATAAGCTTTTCACTAGAGCTAAGAAAAGTATGTCATCACTGAATTTTTTGAAATATCGGTGTTGCAAAGGCAGCGCAAAAAAGTGGCTTTTCTAGAAGTTAAAACTCAATATCTCAAAATGTTTTCAACTTATAACTTTTGGACAAGAAAAAAACCTTTCATTTCATATCAATATCATTTTTCTACGTCAATTAATTCGCCCCTTATGAAAAATTATTTGGAACAAAATCTGAAATCCTTATTTTTGCAATCGGCAACTTCAAGCCCGAATATCTCGATTTTCCCATGAACGATTCTGAAAATATTTTACTCATGTATCGGGCTTCACGTCACCTTTCATTTGATATAAAACTCGTTCGTGTACACTCTGGGCCAGAAATAGGTAATTCCCTTTGATGAATTAACTCGGGCTCAACTTAAATTTCGCACTAAAAAACTGGACTTTTGTGTAACTTAATTTCATGTGCAACTTGGAACAACTTTAGTTTAATTTTCTGTTAACTCTTAGGGCGGTAATTATCAAGTGTTTTTTAGTTAATGCGATTCATAATTCAAATATTGATTTTATTTTGTAGATGTTGAAACAAAATTTTCCGGTCTGCCCTTTCATAAATTAACAGAAGTCGTGACCACTTACAAGACTTATAAGCGCTTATAAATATTGACTTTCAAAGTTGGAGTGCGGCGAATTCATATAGGCGAATAGGTTTATGAGTAACTTAATTTTATAAATGCACGGTAATTACCGCCCTTAAAGCCAGGTAAGTAAATCGCGTTTAGTTTTAGTTTTCATAAAAATTCTCTCCAAAATTTAGCCAAGCATTTTAGCTCTAGCAAAAAAATCAATTTTTGTATCCTACTGTGCATCCACTTTCTGTCAAAAGTTTGGCACATTAATTTACGAGTTAAATTTGTACAAATGCTTCTTAAAAAGGCTTTAGATGGAGATATTTCAGCAACCAACCTCATAAGAAGTTGCGGTTTTCAGTCCTATGTAGAAAATTAACAGACCTTTCCCACACAATTCGATAAAAGTTATTGATTTTTGAAAAAAAAAAAATGGGATTACGTAGCCCATATCAAACTTTACTTACATCAAAAGAAAGGTATTTTAAAACCCTATCCGTACATCTAACCCAAAAACTTATGAAAAGTCAAGTTCTCAAAACATTTGTATATCCAAAGTAATTTTTTGCGATTTTACTAAATTTCTCTACAAAACCCCTGCAATCAAAATTTTAAAACGGATTGTTTGTAATAAATATTTTCAAGACCTTTCTAAAAATGAAACCAAAATATTCTTCAAGGATTATGGTTCTCGAATTATTCGCATCCACTGTTTGGCGGACTGTGATAATTTTAATATCAGAATTGTAGCTAATTAAATGTTTTTTTTTTGCTGTGCAAATCCTTATTTTTTAGCTCACATATTGTATTTTTAATATTCGAGTTACCGCTAAAATAATTCGTTACAGAAATTTGTTTGTATGATTATTTCTTGCAAAATTAAATTTGTAGCTTAGTAATAACTTTGTATCTCAAAATTAAAAAAAAAAAACTCATTTTTTCAATTTTAAATCAAAAATTATCCATCAAAGCATAAAATTTAATTTTTGCGTACTAAATTAGTAAGTATTTTAGAGAAAATAAAAATATTATTTTCATATTTTTGTCCGCTACCTTCAGACTTTTTTTTAGCGCACATTTTAATTAGGTACAGAAAAACAAAACATTTTTGGTTTCTGGACCGAAGGGATTTTGTAAATAAAAACAATATATTCTGATCATTGAATACCTACATAGTTAAGGTTATGTTTAAAATTAATTATGTTTTTCTAAAAGTTCTTTTGTTAGTCCACAACTATCACCTGTTTTACTATTTTAAAATTTCATAAATGGAAAGTAATAAAATAACGATAGACAGAAAAATGGCAATGTAATTTTGTTCATAATTGATGGTCACTCCCACTCATTCTAAAATTGCTTCATACTAAAAAGGGGAGTTGTTTTTGAAAGCATTCACTTTATTTGACCTACATTTCACAAATAAAGTAATAATTTACGAAAAATACATAACCGTCGCAATAATGTGAGTCAATATATGGAAAGGTCGTTACGTGATCTTAGTTTCCCATTTAAATTATAACAACTACAAGAACCTTATTAGAAAAAAAATAAAACTCACTATGTTTAATCCCTAATAAGCTGCTTATTAAAAAAGAAATATATTATTCAAAGCCTCGTAAGCTTAAGATAAAAAAATCTTAGCAAAAATTATAAGTACTTATACAAGACACAAAACTACTTTTGTATCTACCTCAATACTTTTGTATATATAAGGTCAACGATATCAAACCGGCAGTTATCTCTTTGATCGACTTAATCTAGATATAACTTTTCAAAAGTTGCGGCAGCTTATTATTTAATTAGCAATTTATTCATTACATTTCACAACTTTTCACGTCATAACTTCCACAAAGAGCGGTGCCTACTACAAGTTCTTTAACAATAATATCAAAATGAACACAAACTAATTGAACCGTGAAATATAGGCTACACTATACTCAATCATGTTTATTGCCTCCGGGTAACACCCAATACAGACCTTGCCACCTTTTATATAAGAAAAATAATACAAAATCAAAATATTATCAATTTTACCCATTCACTTAGTATAAATAATGAAAACCTACAAGTATACCAATAAATCTATAAGTTTCAAAAGGAAACAACTTGTTATGAGATTTCGTTTTGATACTCCGTGAGTAGCCTTGATAGAAGCATATGCTCTACTTTGTGCTTAAAACTACCTCCGGCTCGTGCCGCTTACCAATCAAGACACCACCTTTAGCCCCTAATAAATATAAGTAAATAGTATCTCTATAGGTATAACAATAGACTTAAACCACCCACAATATAGATTTAGAATGCAGATTGAAATGAAAGGAGCTTTTTAGCTAAGTGTATAGGGTAGAGTGAATTAGCTTTAGTTCTTAAGAATTGGCGCCAGCACTTTATTTGGATAAGGCAGCTAGCAGCGAGTAGGAAACTACTTTTAATGATTGTGCGCCGCCGCCGGTCGGTGGTGTCTTTTTGAGAGTTCGCGACCTTTGGACGTTCTAATTTTTCTCACTTAAACCATGAAAAGGGCGTGGTTGATGGATTTCGTTTGCTGTTTGCTGTTATCTGATTCCCTTTCGCTTTTTAATTTTTAATGTTTATCTATACTTTTGAAAAGTGTGCTTTGAATTTTTGTATATTGTTTTTTTTTTTTTTTGCAAAAGCGGAGTTTTTCAAAGAAATTTTTTGATTGTTTTTTTTTTTTTTATTTTTTAAATTCAGGATCTTGAGACGGCATAGCGCGAAAATAAATTACCGCTCAGCCCACACATCAGATAAGTGGTGGTGCTGACTGGTGCGAGGTATACTCTACTCTGAACGAGACCGAAAAGCTTGGGAATAATTAATTATTATGCGCGCATCGCGCATCTGTTGAATTCTCATGAAACTTCTTCCTTTCCCATCATAGACGCTGTCTGAGTACTTAAACTCTAAAGTGATGATTTGTATCTTCTTGTAGCGATCAAGTCCGTCTCAAAATCGTCGTTTGTAAATGTATGTAGGTACGTTTATTTTTATTTGTTTCTACCTGTGTGACTAATTAAAAAACATTTATTTGGTCAAACGTGTGGTGGCATGGATTTTTTTTTTTTTTTTTGTTTCATTGTATAGTATGACGCTACTGACCTCACTTAATTATATCTGAATACTTTCAATTTCAGGCTAAGCTCTAGCTATACCGTGTCTGGTATTAGGTATATGTCTGGACTTTGCTTAGGCAGACGACACAAATCAAAGATCGCACGCCATATGCCAGTGGGAGACAATTTACACGCTCTAGTCTAGTATCTCACGAAAGGTTTCTTTGCATCAGACACCCGATGGTCTGGAAAAAATTAATAGATGCAAATGCGGGCACAAATGCAAATCTATGGGCGCGCAATGGACAATCAATGGTGTGTGTCCTTAGGCATCCATCCTTTAACTATATAGTATAACCCACGAATATAGGAGTGAGATTCAGCAGACACGATAGCAATTTGCCTTAATGAGAAAAAAGCGCTAGAGGAAAGTGATAGGAACAGGTAGGGCATCTTTTTGTAGGAGTGGACTGGACACTGGTTTAAAATGTCAATTACACATTTAATTAGAAGAACAGATATGTACTTAATTACCCTATAAGGGTCTTACAAGATGCTGGGATCAGAATATACATAAGTATATAAGCATGTAAAGGGTGTTTTTTTTTCAGAGGTATAGAACTATGAAATGGAATAAAACAAAGATGATTTTTTTAAATTGACTAGCTGACCCGCCCGGCTTCGCACGGGTAGACAAATCTAAGCTTCGCATAAAATTACAATTTTTTTAATTGAATACTACTTACTGAGTTTTGACCCACTTCACGTTATGAATGGTGAAATTCGTTAAAATATGATAATCTTCGTTCAACCTTCATTACTTTCCCAACGCAGAAAGAATTTTTTCAATCAAAAACCTTTTTTTTTTTGTTGATTCCATTTCACTCTATAAATATAAATTTTTTAAAAATTACCACAAACACAAACAGAATTATTAAAATCAGATGCCACTTTTCATTTCACCTTATAAATTGTAGAAAAATCCCTTAGGCCATCCACTAATAAATAACCTTTCAATTACAAATTAAACCCGATTTTATTTTATTTTTACTCCAAGCAAAATTTAAAAAAGAATATCCCTTAAGCTATTTACTTAGAAAAACCCTTTACAAAAAAAGAGTTTCCTAAATCGGACAATTTTTATTTTTACCCCATTTCATCCTACAAATAATAAAATTTGAAAAAAATATCCCTCAAACCATTTCTTAAGAAAAACTCTTCAAACAAAAACGAATTTGTTCAATCGGACACTACTTATGTTTACCCCATTTCACCCGTAATTAAAAAATAAAAAAAAAATACCCCTTAAGCCATTTTCTAAGAAAAAACCTTTCAAACACAAAAAAGAATTTCTTTAATCGGACAATTATTTTATTTTTACCCCATTTGACCCTACAAATAAGAAAAGTTGAAGAAGAATATCCCAAAAGCCATTTCCTAACCGCCTACAGCGCCATATGTTGAACGGTAATTGAATTGAACTGAAAAACGAAATTTTCGCGCCAGCGCCACCTGTTGAGACTTTTCGACTTTTATTTTTTCTTAAACCTTCGCGGTACAATTACGAACAAACCCGTAGAAGGAAGTACCCAATTTGGTGCAGTCGTTCAGTTTTGTTTATTGACGTATCCATTCAACCAAAAGTGAGTTTCATCGCTTAACAAAATTCGCTTATGAAAATTGGGATCTTGTTTTGGGCCCATTCACCGAATCTACGCCTTGCTAGGTGATCCTGTGGCTTCAATTCTTGCAATGCCACACGAAAGTAATAATAAATCTCTTGACAGCTGACAAAATGACCGCTAGTTAAAACAGTGTTGCCAACTTAAAGTTCTATACCACTAAAAAAAACACCCGTTAGAAATAAAGTCGATAAGTTCATAAAAAAAAACTGCAAATTCGTACAACTTTTGAAAGATACTGAGAATCCAGACAAATTTAGCTAAACTTTTCTCTCGGGTCCAGTTTTACAATCGTGCGAATCAGCTTCTGCTCAAGATTTTAACGTTACGATTTTGGTGGAAGTATACCCACGGTTCAGGGTTCAAGTAAGTGTGAAAATTGTAAATCTCTCAGCTTGAACATCAGTTAATTCGCCGAAATCGTTGGTTTAAAATTTTTAACAGAGGTTTTATGTATTTCAAAACAAGCTTTCAGATACACCAGAGCACTTGATCTTGAAGATGGGAAGCATCGTGCTCGGGATTGTATAGAGGATGAATAACCTTATATGTTAATGTTTTTCATTCAGCTTCTCGAGTTAATTTGGTTTATATTCAACAAATTTTTATTTCGACTTCAATTCAATTTCAATTCAATATCAATTCAATTTCAATTCCATTTCATTTCAATTTCAATTCAATTTCAATTTAATTTAAATTCAATTTCCATTCAATTCAATTTCTATTCAATTTCAATTTCAATTCAATTTAAATTCAAACCCAATTCAATTTAAATTAAATTTCAATTCAATTTCTATATAATTTCCATTCAATTCCAATTCAATTTTAATTTGATGAGTTAACACTGGAAAAATATTTTTGATATTTACATACATTGAAATAGTAATACATAAATGTACATACATATATTGTATATATAAGGTGAGCCAACTCTATAGCTTCGCTCAAATTTAACTCACTTCTGAAAAACTGAACTGAGCCTTAGGCAGGGTTCTCTGGATATGTTAGAGTTGCTAAAAAAATCCCATCTAGATTCAAATGTTTAAAAATCTTAAAACACCTGACCTAGTTTTCTGATACCAAACCACTTAAAAAGTTCTACGAACCCAAAAAGTCCCAATTAAATTTAGGACAAATTCCTAATAAACCATTAATAAAAATTTTTGCTTTGGGATGTAGGTTAAAAATTTCCCAATAACACGTCATAATTAAATCGAAAAAAAATCTTCCACACATAATTAAAAACAAATTATGTAAATTTGATATCCCCAAGGTTTTCCAAAACATTATAATTATTATTATTATCGGAAGAAATGTTTCCCAATATTTTCGTTATTCTTTCCATGGTAGGAACGAAATTATAATAATTCTTAAACTTAACCGTCATTAAAATTAATCAAAATAAGATGTCAAAACATAATAAACAAAAAAAGATCAATAACCTCTTATTAAGTTGTAAAGAAATAAAACAAAAATCAATTTAAATCACCGACACATTCAAGTGCAAAAATTAATCCATGTCATTTGCTTGTCTGTCAAAAAAAAAGAACGAATACCTAAAACCTTTTAAAAAGAATGTTTATTAATTTTTGATGTGCCTACCTCTATACCTACCACAAACAAAAAATCAAAATAAAAAAAATTGATATTTTTAAGCGCCTCTTTGATTATAAAAAAAAACATTCTTAAGACAATGTTTTTTTAAAAGCAATTTAAGGTGAATCAACTCTGTGGTGAATAAGCAACACATCGCTTGGATTAATTGGAAGATGATTGTTTAAAACCCTCAAATTGATCGTTCAAGACACACACACGTCACCTTTACATCAAAATAATCACCTTCCTTAAATTAGTTATAGATTATTTGGAATTTTTTAATTGCGAAACCAATTTGAAGGCAATTAACATCAATAACCGTGGTTTTTGGGCTGAATCAGTTTTACTTGCTTTATTTATTAAACTTAAAAGGGTAAGGTATGGATTAGCACAAAAAAGAAACAGAACTCGAAATTTAAAAAAAAAATTATAGGTAGGTATACCTTTACCATTCTTGTCAGAGGCTTTCACAACTATGGCGTCTTTCAATATGGACACTAGCTAAATTTGTTAGATTATAGCGGCGATATTGTTAAAGCAACATCATCTGTCAAATTTGTTGTGAATTGTTCTATTGCATGGTAAAAACCATTTATGCTTTTTTATTTATTAAATTAAAATAAAATAAAATACATTGGCTTCCGCCAACCAATATAGTATGTATATAACTGGGCGTTTTTATAAACAATTTTTCACGTTAATCCATTAAATAAGTTTAATAACCAACCTGTTGTCATCCAAATTATAACCCAGATCTTACTTGTTTGATTGATGGATTTCAACTTCTTTTCAAAAATAAACAAAAAAAAAAAATAGAAACATAACGCTTTCGGCACTTTAGTGGGCCAAGGGTGAATTTAACATAAAACAAATTATACAATCCGCAGTGTACGTATATAGTTTATAAATAGAAGTAAAGAAACGTTAAAATTAAATAAAATGTGAGATCTAAGCAAAAGAAATGAAAAATGTGACTTGGCAAAGGCCAATTTTAATTGGTAAACATTAAATTGGTATACCTATTATACCTCTACAACATGAATTTTAAGACCCCAAGAAGTGTTATAAATGCGTGAAACGCTTAGTGAGATTTACACTATGACACTGTAAGATTATATGGTTGTCTGAATGATTTGTCTGGATTTTTGAACACTAAACAGGTAGTAATAAATCAAAAGATATTACCAACTTGATAGTGTTGTCGGCTGAAAAGATAAATAATAATTGCAGAACTTTTTACCAAACGAACTTGGTAAACAACTAAGTAAAAAGAACTCTCAAGCTTTTTTTTTTCAAATTTTGTGTGTGCGTTAAAAATTATTATTTGTTTGCTTTTTTATAAATACACTGCAAAATCTCCCACAATGTTGCTGTATTTATTCTTATTCATGATCTAAATAAAAAAAAAAATAATAAAACTATGACAACTATATACCTAAGGTTAAAGATTTGCTCGACACATGCACGATAGACAAATGTACGCTAAGCAAAATGTTCTCAGCGACACATGCACGAAATATAAAATTACTCAGCGGTTAATGTTCTCACGAAAAATGTACGAACAACAGGACTATTATTTTGGCACAGGGCCATAAGTCCAGACCATTTGAGTGGGAATGAGAATGACTGCATTCAATGACAGAATTGAAAAATTATTATATAGATTATTTATTCAAGGATTTTTTTCTTCTTAAACCAAAAGTGCAGTGGATTTGATTCACAGGCAGTAGATTTATTCTTTCGAAAAAGTGCAGTAGATCTACTGCAATTGCTGGAAAGTGACAGCCCTGGTTAGAAGTACGAGATTACAAAATTTTTCGAAATTGAAAACAATAGCCGTTTTTCATTATGCGAGATGATCCATATAGATAATCAAAATACATGCATTACAACAACAACACGAGATCCAGCTCTCATTTGGGATCACGTTGAATGAACCAAAAGTTTAGTTTATGCTCCTGCTTCTCAGCTTTGCAAATGGTTAGGAATTGTTAACTCTAGTGTGAGGGAAAAAGCCAACGAATATATCAAAAATAAACAAACATAAGGAATGAAAGGGATAGTTATGCAACACAACTGTCACTAATGGGATTTTCCATTGGTAAAATAAATCAATTTATTTTTGATTTGGATCTGTCAAACTGACGATTACATTCCTTTGGGCAAAATAAATTGATTTATTTTTGATTTAAAATCAATTTTGCAGATCTAAATTTTTCGGCAGATTTACCCCTCCCTGTTCTTCCATCAATATAATTTACAATTGTCAATTTGGAAATGTGCTTTTTTTATTGATTAGTTTATTTCAGGTATAAAATATGTGAGAAATATTCGCACATAATAATTGGAACCAGTTTAAACTCATCTTTATCTTCTTAAAGCGCATCAAGGGATGAAGTGTTTTTTTTTTAAATAATAACAGAAACGAAACTATACGAATACAATAACAAAAATAAATCAATTTGAAAAAGTGTTCCATACGTAACGAAAAAAGTTAATTTTTAAATTGATATCTGAATTTACCAATGGAAAACCCCATCAGATCTGTATTGTTTTATTTTCATGAGATGATCTATATAGATCATCGGCGATTATAAAATATGGCTAATGTGTCATAATATAGACATATACAAAATTTGTATCACAATATTATGTTTGCTTTTGATATTTAAAGAACAAAGCTTTTGAAAATTCACTCTCCAATTATCACAATCGATGAAGTAAATCATTAATTGGTACTCATGGGAAGTGGAAACTTTTTATAATCGTATTAAATCTGTCAGAAAAAAAGTGAGAAAAAAATATTTTATGTAACAATTTCTCCAAAAATTGATGTTGGGTTGGGCAAATGGGCATGGGCATACTGAAATGACTTAATGACGCCAAGCTTTTTCAATTCCAATTAGCATCTATAGCCGCATAGACTTTTTATGGTGATGATGTTATTTTATTCATATTTGTCTGCAGTCTGCATCAAGATGTTTAGATCACACGATGCGATGATTTTGATTACGGAAATTGGTTATGTTAACAAGAAATGACGAACAAATGATTTTAAGCTTATCACTTGATAATTCTCAAAAAAAAAAAAATATTTCTTTGTGTTTTTTTTTTCACCTACGAGTATGTTGTTTTTGTAATAAAAACAACATTTAAGTTGTATTCCGGAAAGTAGAGTTTCATTTTTGGATCGATTTAAACTTGCATCATGTATGAAAAGCCCATTCACGATAGACGAGAACCTGTCATATGGTACCGAAGTCAATTGTGACCATCCTTACGATTGTCTCAAATTGAATGGCCCCTTTAAGGTGTGGACAGTAAATTTGTAACATTCATGGTAAAATTTAATTTAAATTTTCAACAAAGGTGAATTTTGTAAATAGATTTTGTAAAATTACATTTTCATTTGCAGTGTTATTCCCTGAACTATCGTTCATCCGAATATTTACGGATTTTTTTTTTGGTTGTATGCATCTATCATTAAACTAACACAACTGTATAGTAATAGTAATAAAAAAAGTAATATTAATTATAAAATGATGAATTGATGATATCAATACAGTGTGGGCTTGTTGCAATGTTTATTGCTTGTTGGTAACATTTTTGATAATTTTTTTTTCATTCATTTCTTTTTATAAATATGATAATGATGATGATGATGGGAACTGCATGTTTATGTTTTGTATTATTAAAAAATCATTAGCGTAGGTAGTTAACTAGTTTGTTGCACAAGTTTAAGGGAGGAGTGTTTTTTTTTTTTTGTTTACTAAACTCGATGGGAAATTGAGAAACTACTTTGAGTATTTTATGTTAAATCTTTCTAATCGCAGCGATAAAATAAAATATTTTTTTAATCCCAAAATGTTAAGTTAGTTAATGTTAATGCAGGCCCAAGTTATTTGTATACGATCATACCGAATTCGTAGAAAAAAATCATTTGGTGGTTTCAAGTTGGTAGCGCTGGCATTTGACACCCCGTCATGTGAGTTCTTATTTGTTCTATACGCCAAAAATATAACTTTTCAGGAGAGCCTTTTTAAACTTTAAAAATATGGTTTACTAAGTTTTGTGTGCGATATTACAGAGATATTTTTATTTTTTGAAAGTCTGGGTATTTAGCCATCATTACACTAAGCATTTTCCGTTTTATGTTTTTGGAACACTGATTAAATATAGCTTTAAAAAAAAGTAGCAAAATGGATAAAGAACACGTGCCCATACATTTACGAAACACTAATTGCATAATTTTTGTATGACCTTTTAGAATTAGTACATCATCAAATTTAAAAAAAAATGTCAATAACTTTTTTTATAATTATTTTTTCTCAACCAAATTTTGACCAAATATGTAAATATAAGACTAATTTAAACATGTGTGTCAAATTTCATACAAATCCGTTAAATAGTTCAGATTTAACAGACTTTTTTGAAAATTCAGTACAACATCAAAACCTTCAAATTTTAGAAAAATGCCAATAATTTTCTAATCATTTATTTTCAACTAAATTTTGAACAAATATGTACAAAAAAATATCTAAATATGTGTGCCAAATTTTATTAAAATCCGTAAAATAGTTTAGATTTAACGGACTATTTTCCACTCTCCCATACAAACCAAACCACTGTGCGTCTCAGTTATTTTGTATGAAAAATCTACTTCAGCCCTTTGTTAGATATAGGATATTGAAGCACAAGTTATACATAATTCCAATGTCAGTATACAATTTGTGCTTCTGTATATAAAAACCAATAAGCATAAAATTCATGGCAAAAAACTGATTTGTAGAACAAAATAACAATCTGATATCTCGAAAACTAAAAGAGATAGGGCAATTCTGATTTCGCCAAACGAAAAAGCGTGGCCGAAAATATAAGATGGCATTCATAACTCATTTTTGGCCAAAATGGTCTGTAGGACAAGTAAAAACTCACGTGACGAACTGTCAAACTCATCTGTGATTTGAAGTGTTATAATATTAGTTGAATGTTTGCTTTAACAGTCGAACAACGCGTTAAAAATATTAAAACTTACTACAAAAGTGGTGATTTTAACGTAGCCACTCATCTGTCATTTGAAGTGTCATAATATTAGTTGAATGTTTGCTTTAACAATCGAACAACGCGTTAAAAATGTTAAAACTTACTACAAAAGTGGTGATTTTAACTTAGCCACTTCGTCATAATCGACCGAATACGCATGGCAATGGGTAAAATTGTGAAGAAATTTGAAGAGAGTGGAAGCCTTACTGATGTCGCAAGGCCTGTGCATTATCGTAATGCACGCTCAGTCGAAAATGTTGCTGCTGCAAGTGCAAGTGTTGCTGATGATCCGAATTTATCGATTTCCCGGCGTTCGCAGCAATCGGTCAAATGATAACCGAATTTTTTTGGGGGGTGATTGAAGATCATTACTTGGACGGATATATGTGGTTCCAACAAGACGAGGCAATAAGCCACACAACACGACCAATTATGGCCTTGTTGCATGAGAAGTTTCCTGGTCGCGTTATTTCAGGTTTTTGCGACGTCAATTGGCCATCAAGATCATGCGATTTGACACCGTTAGATTTTTTTTTGTGAGGCTACGCAAAAGACCGTGTTTACATGAATAATCCCCGAACTCTACACGCATTAAAAACCAATACTGCTCAAGTTATGGCCAAGATACCACCCGAAATCAAAAGAATCGCATGTTGCCAATCTTCCCGAGGAGGCCATTTGAATGATATTGTTTTTTTAAACTTAATGGCAAAGTCCAAACTTTATAATGAAATAAAATTTTCATCAAAACTGTATCGCTGTGTGTGTTTTATTTAGCTTTACTTTCGAAACAGAAAAAATTAATGACCCTATATGTTTTTAAATATACGTTTTTATATATTTGTATTATTTATTCGATAGAAATAGCATTACTCTCATTGTAAACTTGGTTCAAAAAATCAAAAGTATGGTGAGAAATTTCAGAGCTGATATTGCAAAAAAATTTTAAACGTTTCTTAATTTGTAAAGCTTTTTTCTAATTGGTCTCGCAAATTGTTAAATTTCAAATACGGCGTAGATAATAACCTGAAACATTTATCCACTTTTCATTTTACGGAATATGAATTCTAGGAATGAGTAAAGTTCAACTAATTGTTTGTTATTTTTTGTATACATTATGCTCTTTCAACTTAAACACTTTAAAATTAACTTCATATTTCATTAAACTATGTGGTCATCGTTTGAATATGATATGTTTAATAATAATTTGTATTCATTAAAAATATTCCCATAGTTTGATTTGCAAACAAAACTCGATTTTATGCATATGTACATACATAATTAAATGCATGCTATAAGACAATAATAATAATAATCAATCTAAACAAGTTTCAATTGATTTATTACTTTTTGAACGATTAATTTTATCATAAAGTCCATAATGCTTTATTGGGCATTTCTTAATTCTTAATAAGATTTTGATATTTATCATAAAGTAATAAGATATCTATAAATATGTAATTAAAATTAATGATCAAAGGCGGTTTAATATCATTAATTAACTTACAAAAATGTTTAAATAAATAAAAAAAAGGGTTTCAACATTAGAACTTGAAGTTGTTAAAAAAAAGCTTTTAGTTAAATTATAGGTTCCTATTCCTACAGAGTATGTAAATTATTCGAATTCAAAGATGAGCTTATTTAAAAAAAAAAAACAAATTTCAGATTTTTTTTAGATAACATAATATTTAGTAAGCTACTTTTCAATTTTAATGTATATATGACAATCTTAAAAGCATCTTCTTTTTTATACGATTTAACTTATAAAATTAAAAGGGTGTTTTAGTATAGTAGATGTAAACTATTGAAGTTAAAACAAATAACAAATGAAATAAGAAAGATTAAGGGATTATTCAACAATGGCTGCTGAGTTAAGTTCTGATTAACAGTTATCAGACACAAACGATTGGGAGCAGAGTCATAAATCCACACGCCAAAAGTATTGATTTGTGGAATTTTAAGGTAGGTATATTCTCATATGGCTCAAAAGACCATTAGTAGAATATGTTGGCCTGTGGATTTAAAAAACAAAAGTTATGTGTCAGATAAATAATCAATACTTTACTTAGACATTGTTTAACAAGCCCCAATAGTAAAGTCAGAATTTACAAAAAAGTGCTGAAATGGAAAAAAATTAGATAGGATTACTAGTTGGATTTTTTTATAATTAATATACAAGAGGTGTTCGGTATAAGGTGCACCAAAAAGCTAAAGCGAGTAGGTTAGGTTAATACAAGAAAAAAATCGTAAGGGAGGTTCTATTTCCCCTCGTTTAGGCAGGAGGCAATTTTCTAAAAAAATAGGAAACCGGATGCTAATATGTCTTTTACTTTTTCAGCAAATTGGAAATAACTAAATTTACTTTACTAGCTACGTAGTGGAAATAGGATCCTTCGATCAACTTGAGCAACGGATTGGAGTCAAATTAAGGGTATTATATATTGGTTGTTTTCAATTTTCTAAAGAACTAGAAGAGATTTTAGCATTCGGTTTGTTGTGTTTGACATAAAATTAATAAGAGCAATGAATATTAAAAACAAAAATATTACTTAATAACGTAAAATTTTGAACAAAATTAGTTTGAACAAAATTTTTTTCAACTTTTTTTTTCAAAGTTTTGAGTTTGAAAAATAATTTTTAAAAACTATTCCCTAAAACAACTTTATTTGAAAACAAATAAAAGACGAGATTCCTGGGTTTACAAAAAGGTATATCATGACATTTTACGTGTAACCGTTGTTTTTAAATAATTTTTTTATGTTTTAAGTCACTTTTTGTAGAAAATTGCCCAACCCACCTAAACGGAGGGGGGGGGGGAATATTAGTTTAGAAAGAAAACTGTTTTTTTTAAGTTATTGGCTTTTTTATTTAATATAGGGATGCTATTTACCCAAAATGTATCTTAAATCATATCACTAGTTAAGAGTTTTAAGAGTAAAGATGTATTTATTGTAAAAAAAACGGGTTTTAATCTATTCTTTAAATTCGCCTTAATATTATAAAAAACTTAAGCCCATATTATTCACTTTGGATTTAAATGGACATCAAATCAAGATTTATTAAATCCGAAACTATTAAATCTATCTCCATATTATCTATGTCAAAAATGAATACATAAGTGTACTTAAACTCTTAAACTGGTCTCTTGAGAGCAATTTAATGTTAGGTAAATGCGTAGGGCTGTAAAGCCGAAGGTTTGGGTTCGATTCCCAGCCTCGTCCACCTAAATAAAAAAATCATCACTTGTCATGAATAAGTGCCCCTAACCTAAAAATTGTAGGTCCCTTCCATTGCTACACGTGCACGTCTTTACAACAAAACTTATTGATTTGTCTACTAACAATCTTTAACGAAACTTCAATTAATATGATTTCAAATTGCATTTTTCTGTTATTCTCGAGACATTTCATTCTAACACGACAAAACTGTCGCGAGCCGCTTCGTTGTCTAATTATTTGCGAAATATTTTCAGAAACGAGAAAGTTTTATCAAATCTCCATCCTTCGTTTTAATTTTATTATGTATTAAATTTTATTTGTATATTTGAAAATGACTTAAAATTTCAATATTCTTTTCTAATTTTAACATATTTTATTTATATTTTATTTATAATTTCTCAAACAACCATTTTATGAACGTGCTTGTCCAAGCAGTCAATATTGTTGTCTTAAAACTAATGCCAACTTGTTTATACTATTACGTAAGCTTAAGATTTCGACTCAATTCTTTGTATGTCAACTCAACCTAAATGCCCAAATGCTTATATTTTGCGTAGGTAGTGTAGCACATGCTTCTATGTTAATCAGCATAACCACTGTTTGTCCACTTACAATACAACTACGACAGCATCCCTAAATCAACAATGAAGAGAGAGCTTTTTGAGCCCGGCTAACTCGTTTTATTTTGGTTTTGTTGGTCCTCAAACTTAAACAAATATCAAAACATAAACAACAGAAAACAACAACAACAAAATCATATAAAAACTCCCACAAATTCCTGATGCTGATGGTCGGTAGTACACCAAATACCCACTCAAAGTTAATGCTTCTTTTTTATGCTGTGACATCCGCGTGTCTGGTTAATTCAATTTTAATTTTATTGGATTGAATAATTTTTGGTGAATTAAAAATAAACAAACCAGAACTAGTGTATAAAAAGCCGGATCTAAATCTTAAGATGACACACGAAAATGTTGTTCACTCTTTAAATTTTTGGTTGACAACGCTGTTTAAAAAAACAATCATAATTTTATAGTATGACTTGGTGGAATGGACCACCGCGTCATCTAATTATTTAATAAAATACAACCTGTAGATTTAAATTGAATTAAGAACAAACAGACAAAATTTATATTTTGAGTAGGTATGATGACAATAATTCGTGAGTGATATTCATAAGGAAGTAAAATTGTTAAATTTTGATGCAATTATATAGTTTAGTTTTTTCTAGGCCTTGAGATTTACCATCAATGGAGGTGACGAAACTAACTATTTTGTGCAAATTGAGTAGTAAAATCAGAGGACAGGCGGTGAAATAATAATTTAAATAAACAAAAATATGCACGACTGGATCACACGAACTTGCTCTTGTGGTTTACAACTGCAATGCAGACACACCGTGTTAATGTCTCAATATTAGGTGTGTTTTTTATTGCATGTAGGTATACCCACTTAAAAAGTAATTTCCATATAAAATACAATAACAATTCCGCTTAGTTACTGGAGATAGACCTCTGTACGTATCAGAGTTGTAAAGACTGCAGTCTTTTCAGTACTGCAGTTAATACAGTCCCAGTTAATTAACTAAACTTTTGAATGCAAGTTAATACTGTGAGTAAGTACTTTAACTGCAAAGCAAACAGTCAGCAGTCAGTACAAACATTCGGACTGTGCAGTTAAAAAAAAAGTTAATTAACTTTAAGTTAATTAACTGCAGTACTTTTGACTTGATTTTAGTCTTTTAGTCAGTTGAGTCATTTGTACTGCGATGGTTCATCTTTTAGTCAGTAAGTCTTTTAACTGCAGTCAATGAGCTGTAAGTCTTTCAACTAAAATACTATAGATTTATACTTATAACACAACAGGATACAATGAAAATAAATTAAAATGTTTGCATTATTTATTTGGCATTATATGCGTACGGCGTGGTGTACAAGCGTGAAATATTTTTGATAAAAAACAAAAAACAAAGTTGAAAGACTTACAGTTAATTAACTGCAGTTAAAAGACTTACTGACTAAAAGATGAACCATCGCAGTACAAATGACTCAACTGACTAAAAGACTAAAATCAAGTCAAAAGTACTGCAGTTAATTAACTTAAAGTTAATTAACTTTTTTTTTAACTGCACAGTCCGAATGTTTGTACTGACTGCTGACTATTGTATTACAGTTAAATTCTTTTGGCAAGTTAAAAGTCTTAAAGAAAAAAGTTTTTTTATTCAATTAACTGCAGTACTGAAAAGACTGCAGTCTTTACAACTCTGGTACGTATGAAAAGAAAACGTGAATAACCCAAAAATAAGACTATTTTCTCAAAAAACCTGAAACGCAGTTTTCGAATATTCGAATATTTAGGCTAACAGCCCAATTTAATAGAATTCACTTAACACCTCTAAACGGCTGAATAGTTATGTAGTGCATAAGCATTTATGAAGCCGCTATTCAACGTTGCATAAATCCTAATTCATAAAATATTTCCCTACATATTTTAGTTCTAATGCGCTTATGTCAAATAAAGTACCAAGAAGAGAAAATCTATTACGTTTTACTGCCACAATTGATGGACAAAACTAAGCTCTGAAAGTGAAAAATCAATGAAAGAATTCTTCTGCGCCGATTGAATTAGTTTAAATTTCTTTTAATATTACATATGTACCCATTCTTATTACTGTTTCTTTTGTGCCGTGTTAGCAAATAAAGTTTAATATTTTCGAACAAAAAATTCATGGTTTTTATTGAAATAATTGTTCCATTCAATGACAGTGCGATCAAATTGAGAAGAATATAAGAACATCTATTAGGGTGGCACTTATTTTGGCAATATTTTTTTTTATTTATTCTGTTTGTCCCACTGAAAATAGTCAATAAACTTTAATTTCGGCATACATCAAAACACATATAATGGGTGATTTTTTAAGAGGTTTAGAACTTTTTAAAAAAAAAAAACACACAAAAAATTCAAAAAAATGAATGAAATAGTTATTTGAATCGATAGTTTGAACCTTGCAATTTAATGTTTAAAGATAATTTCATGCAAATGTTGACCGCGGCTGCGTCTCAGGTAGCCCATCCGCTGAGTCCAATTTTGGCATACTCTTTCACACATATCGGCCGGTCTCTCACGAATGAATGCATGGATGTTGGCTTCCAGTGCGTCAATCGAAGCGGGCTTGTCCCTATAGACATTAGCTTTGACATACCCCCACAAAAAATAATCTAATGGTGTCAAATCGCACGATCTAGGCGGCCAATTGACCGGCCCGAAACGTGAAATTAACTGTTCACCAAACTCGCCTCGCAATTGCGCCATTGTTTCGCGTGCTGTGTGGCATGTGGCACCGTCTTGTTGAAACCACATATCATGCAAGTCAAGAACTTCCATTTCGGGCAAAAAAAAGTTCGTTATCATCGCTCGGTAGCGTTCACCATTGACAGTAACGCTGCGATTCGCATCATCTTTGAAGAAATAGGCCCAATAATGCCGCCGGCCCATAAACCGCACCAAACTGTGGCTTTTTCGGGATGCATTGGTAGCTGTTGCAATGCTTCTGGCTGATCTTCACTCCAAATGCGGCAATTTTGCTTATTTACGTACCCATTCAACCAAAAATGAGCCTCATCGCTGAACACAAGCAGCGCGCGATGAACATTTCGAACCGAGCACGAATTTTGATAGTAAAATTCAATAATTTGCAAGCGTTGTTCATTTGTAAGACGATCCATGGTTAAATTGCAAACCAAACTGAAGCTGTTTGACAGTGACACAAGGTACTAAACACACGTCAGCTGTCAAAACCAATGTTGCCAAAACCAAACCAGCTAATATAGGTAAATTGTAACTTTATCAAAGTTCGAATATTTAGGCTAAGTGTATTTCTTTTTGACTTAAGAAGAAGAAGAAGGCGTTTCAGAAGTTCTATCTGTCGATATCCCAACCCTAAGACTTTTTAAGCAAATTTTTTGGTGCAGGAGATGTAGGTACCTTAGATGGCTAACACTAACACCTATATAACTAGCCAGTTTAAAGTCCAACTAGCACAGATTAGCCACATGAAGATGAGAATGTTTCGTACGTTTCACCCTCCGAAACCCATTTGTTTACATTATTTTATTTGTAATTTCTTCCCGCGTCGATGAATAGATGTGAATTGCAACAACAATTTAACCAGGTGTCTGAAGATCCCTACTGTCTATGTGTGAGGTTTTTATACACACATTCTCATTTTGTATCTGATATCTGACAGTACAAGCTTGTAGGCAAATTAAAATGGCTGCCTGGGATTCTCATCTTCATGTGGCTAATCTGTGCCAACTAGGCTTTGAAATCACACACATGTGTTAAAGGATGGACTCATTTTACTGTTTCTCCAAAGTCTAGAGTATACAAAACTTTTGGCGTATTTCCTGAGGGGTTTTCCATTTAGCCCTTTCATTTTTAAATCAATTTATTTCAGTTCATAGTTTTTTTAAGGTAAAATGTGTGTTGTCAAGAATAATAAATCAATGTTCTATATTGATGAGTTGAAAAAAAATATAAATATATAACACCTTAATCATTTTTAAAAGGAGGTTCTTTAACTGGGTATTTCAGAATTGCTGTTCTAAGCCCTATGTTACTTATTCGGACATGCATTTTCAATAACCCTTATGCCCCTATTTCCTGTTCACCCCACAGTGGTTTCTTCTACTTAATTCCTGGAAATAATTAATGAAATTCGGTACACTTTTTGTCGACGCTAAATACAGTGCCACTGTTTATTTTTCCCTATTCAAAATGGGGGTTTCAAAAGTTAGGTGAGAATTTGGTACGAAATTTTCAAAATTAAGTAAGCCAGGAGTTTATTCAAATATGTGCTTAGATGTAGATATACATTCATATTAAAGTGATTCAAATGCAGTTAAATATTCGTACCAAATTTATAAAGGCAGGTCCAAAATTTTACGTCATATTCTCAAAGAGTTAGAAGTTATGTTCGTGGTATTGCTTGATATTTTCACTTTTAAAAATATTTAACACCAAATCTGAAAGAAATCTGTTAATTTTGACGGATCTCAGATTTGAAAAGATTTGTTCTAAAAATATTTTTTAATAAAATAAATATCAACGCAATAGCACACAATTATTTTTAATCTTTTTGGGGAATATCGTGCAGCATTTTGGATTTGTTTTTCTAAATTTAGTACAAAAACAGATGTATCTATATTTGAATCATTTTTATATACATATATCTCAGGATATTTTAGTAAAATTTTTATATAATGCCTGCTTCTGAATTTTGAAATTTAGTACCATACTCTCACCTTAATAACTAATTTGGATAAAAAAATAGACACATGCACTCGATTCAGCGTCCTCAAATCGTAATCTGTACCAAATTTCATTAATGTTCGTTAAGAATCGGAGTGGGAAATTATTTTTCTCGCAAAAGCTCAATTTATTGCACGCAACATTTCGTCTTAAAGTTTCTTGGAGCTCGAAATGACCCCCTCCGTAAGAGTTTCATGGACTGAAAGCAAAAGAGAGTTGCGCTAAGAAATTTCCAGCGCTTGCCTTTGAAGTGGAAAAAGTGGGGAATCGTTCGCATTCATTTAGAAAATATTCAACTTTCAGTTTTTTCTGGATTTGAGCCTTCAATAGGACCTGAAATAGTGAGAAGCTGTTTGTTTTTAAATAACGACACTGTCGAAACATTACTTTTCTCGTTCTTTTGACCCAACTTTAAGAAATGCAGCTGCACCACCATTAAAAATTACAATTACTATTTAAACAATCAACAAAAAAACATCTTAACTCCTACCTCCTGCTGTTTAGGATTCCTTTATGATCAACTGAAGAAATCAAACCAACAACTCTTCGAAATCAAAAAATCCCCACAACAACAAACAACACAAACTTCTTAAGGAAAATACCATTCCCATAATTTCAATTCGTAACACGCGGAATATGTTCCATAAAATCAATAAATTCCTAAAGCGTAATAAATAAATACGAAACATTGCAACTTCCTGTAACACACGCGCAACAACATCAGCGACAAAAACAATAAACTATCTCTCTTCCGACTCAATATGGGTGTCGAGTCGATTCGAGTCGAGTTGTCCATTATGCCAATACGCCTGGAGGCGTGTGTACTGGTATAAGACTCCCTTTTTTTTCAACTCCGAACTATTGCAAAATCCATATTTATTCACCCGATCAGCATCCGAAACTGATTACTGCACAGATTCGCCTACACGGCCACGATGGTGGATCGCATTCAATATATGCGCACAAAATCACACGCGTTGAATATATGAATCTGTGCAAATCCTAGTGCGCAAACACGATTAACATAAAAATAGATCAGATCCTTATCCTCCACATATGTGTAGTGTAGTGTAGCTATAGCTGCTGGCTAGAGAGCAGTTGGCGAACACGCAGTCAGGCCTAAGTGGCTATAAATATCCTGACGCACGCGTCCGAATGCGAAAGCATCTCCCAAATCGGCACACAAAGTAGCTATCTAGCGCTGCTGCTCTGCGGACACTCCACCAATAAAACATATTCAATATGGTACACTGCTGGAGCATGAACATGGTTCTATTTCCAAAGGTGGCTGTTAATCTACCACCCATTAACTATGGCTGCGACATCTAATGGCCTATGGCCTTCCCCTACCTGCCCAGTTGGCCACTGCTACGGTCGACGCACGGATGGATGAAGCACTGGCGACCAAAGACCACGTCGACATTCGGCAACGACGACAACGACGACGTAAAAACCCCACGCCACACATAGTAACTATGCCAATTGCGCGCAGGTATCTATTCTATTTAGGGATTAATCAAAGCAACAGATAAAGTACATGCAAGCCGCGTATATAGCTTTGCAGTTCCTTCCTTCCGATTTGGATTTGGATTTGGAGCCTCGGACATAAAAGATGCCAATTAATATTGTGTGTGACTGTCCCCAAAAATGTCACGAGTTTCTCCTGTTGTCATCGTCGCTGTTGTTCTTGTCCCCAAGCCTGTTCACAGCCGCGCACAACAAGATGCTCCGAGGGACCGGACGTTGGGTTCTCTATCGCGTTGTACAATCAAATGTGAGGCTCGTTATTTCTTTGCATGTTAGACTCGGAGTTGTGTTTTTTTTTTTTGTTCTTTCACGGGCTACGGGCAAACGATATGGAATCGCATAGTTTTGCATTTGATGCTGAATGTGGCTTATACCTACAAACCTTAGCTAGGTTAGAGTCTCAACATTCTTAAATAAAGATGAGTTCCACGAACATATTTATATGAACTCCGGTGAGACCTCTCTTCCCAAGGCATGCAGAGCACACATTTTTATTTATTTTTTTCTTCAATCAGCAAAATGTCATTTGACTCAAACTCCGTTTAAGAAAAAAACTTTGTTTCCACTTCGGAGAAGGGGAAAGTCGTTTGAGCGAGGTTATACAAATCCTGTTGCTGCCACAACCTCGTGATGTGCAACAACGATGAATTCTAACAGGTGGAAGCCGCAGTAGAAGTTGTAGAGTTTTTTTTTTTTTTTTTTTGTGTCTTGCCTTACCTTGTTGCAAATCCATCTCAATATAAAGAGAAGACAACAACGAAAAAGGAAAAGACGACGAAGAAGACCATGGAAGAATCTGCAAAGAGATATTCCATGAAGAGGAAAAGTTAATTGAAAGCAAAAGGGTTTATTAACGTAGCTTTACTTTATGCCAGACAATGAAAACACGCGGTCATTTCTTATTTATTGCTTGGGAGGTTTCTTTCTTTAAATGCAAGCCTTGACCTAAATTCCGTTTATACTAAATGTATAGGTATACACAACAAAAAAAAGGTTTCGTTTTGGGAACAGGAAACCCATCTGCAGAAGACATGTTGTGAAATTCTTCTTTTTTTTGTTGTTGTCTGCCCTTTTGGTGTCCAATCTTATTTCACACACTTGGCAATTTAATAATAATTGGAAACATTTATACGTACATATACATACATACTGTTGCGTAAGAGGATAATTTAAGTATTTGGTTTCAAGTTTGTTTGAAACCGTTTGCTTTCGTTTGTTTTTCTACTAATGAAAGAAGTTTACCTAAAGCCAAAAAAAAAACAATTCAAGAAATCGCTAATAAAAAATAATAAACACCCACGTTCAGGTATTGGGAAGTTACTTAGGTGATGGTTAGTCTCTCTAAATAGTACGGTCAATTTGTGCTCAAAAAGGCTCTTAGCAGGAAACTCGTTGGATAGTTTTTCTTCGATGAAGCCGTTATCGAGAAAGTTAATCTAATAGTTCACAACCCGTGTTATTCCATGAGATAATCAATACATTATTTCTTAGTCCACTGTGCCAGCAAAAATTATTTTCTATTCTTTTATTCGTTCTAACTGGGTTGGGTACGAAATCCCGCATCACAAAATCCCGCAGGATCTACTACAAAGCGACAGCACACACAATTTTTCTTTCCCATGGGAAATTGGTGCCGCGATTGTATGTGGATCACGAAGAACGAAGTTTCCTACTATGGGGACGGAGGTTCTGGATCTGGGACAAAGCTTCTGGAGGTGGATCTGGAACTGGAACAAAAGTTCTGGATGTGGGTCTGGAACTTGGACAAAGGTGCTGGAGGTGGGTCTGGAACTTGGACAAAGGACACATTTTTTTAGTTTGGGAAATAACTTTTTTACAAATTAAAAAAAAGTTCTGGAAGTGTGTCTGGATCTTGGACAAAGGAAACATTTTTTTTTTTTTGGAAACAAAACATTTAGCATACAATTGGTTTTACAAATTAGAAAAAAAAATTTTTTCATCTCCCTTTTTAGGTTCACGCAACTCCGTTGCTCCGCTTAGGGTATGTTCAGTTGCCTGGCAGGTGCCAATGTCAACAGTTTTCAACTATATAAAATTAAACTCTTTTTTCAATTAAAAAAACTCAATTTTTTCTCCTTTTTTAATTTTTTTTAAAGAAACAAATATTTTTTTTTATTTTTCCAAAAACAAAGTTGAGAAAAGTTCATTTTTTTATAAATATTTTTTTCAAAAAAAAAAATAACATCTCTGTCCATGTCCAGAACCACCTTTGTCCAGGTCCAGAAGTCCAGAAAAATAGTATATTCGAAATTACCAACATTCTTCCAATTGTATTATTTTATTCGAAATCACCATCAAAATTCTTCCAATCGTATTTTTCTAAAAAGTATTGAAAATCCCGCAGCGTACTTTCTTGTGGGGTTTTGTGGTATTTTTAATTTGCGGGATTTCGTGCTGCGGGATTATGTGCTGCGGGATTTCTTAACGATCCCGTTCTAACTAGTGCCGTGCAATTCAGGTTGCATTTAAAAAATCTTAGGTCTTACAGGAGTAAAGTTAAAATTATTATTAATATTAGTAGTCATTTTCGAGACAAATAAGATTTTTAATAACGGTTGTAGGAAAGGTACCGGTATTTTTCGAAATGACAAAAAATAATTTTCTCTCCGAGTTGATCACCCAAAATCCATGAGTACCAAGCTTGAAGAAAATCGCTTGAGCAGTTAAGGCTGTAATTCGAGGTACATACAGACAGGCAGAATTTTCAAATCATGTCCAAAAATTGACGTTTTGCTCAAATCTTAAACTAAAGCCTACAACGCAGATCTAAATTTTCGTTTTCATACAAAATTCTCTAGAAAATTTAGCCAAGCTGAAATTTAGCGAAGCATTTTAGCTGAGTTGTACGCAGCTCCAGCTTAAAAATAAAATCTAATTTTTGTTTCTTACTGTACATCACTATCTGTCAAAATTTATCGCACAAAATAATAGTTCGGCACATTAATTCTCTAGCTAAATTTTGAAGGTTTTTATAATTCTTGAATTTTTTGTGAATTTAGCTCTCTGAAAATAAAAAGTGACGTGGATAATATTTGGAAACAAACTGTCAAACTATTTATCTCAGTCAAAGAGAAATCCATTTTATTTGCTTAAAATTATTTGAAATTGTTAAATATAACTTTTTTTTCAGATAACAGCTGTTCTCTGTGACATATTCTCCACAACCCTCTAATGTCAAAATTTAGCTATAGAGAATTGGCTGATGTTTGGAGAGAAAAGTGGGAGCTTAAGGGCCAGTTTCACGGTCAGAAAAGTGACACTTAAGTGGGGAATGTGAAAGATTAATTCCTAATATCAACATTCACTGTTACCTGAATAAGTGGCACTTAAGTCTCAGATGTTGGTGACTTAAGTTCCACTTACGCTAGCTATGAAATTTAGCTTAAATTCCTAATATGGGAAACTTAAGTGCCACTTATTTCGGTAAGTGTCGACTGTGAAACTGGCCCTAAAGTTAGCGCGATCTGCGTGCAAGCGTTAACTGATGATTTTTCCTTTAGTAATTTCATCACGAAAAATTATTAAATTTTACATTGGTATTGTTGAATAAATTAGTCTTAAGATTTAATTTGATGAATGCTATATAGAGGTCCAACACATCAATCTTAAAGTAATCCATATATTCAAGATGAAAGTTCTGAATAAAAAATAATTGCGACAGAGACCAATAATATGTTCCATTTTTAGCTGACATCACAGGGTTCAAGTTGTTGTATGTCAATTCGAAGTGCCCCAGGTAATAGACATTATGGCTCTCTTTTTGTTTTAATTTACGTAAACTAGTCTACGATTTCCAATGAAAAATATTTATCGCATATAATATTTTAATTCTAGTCAGGTACTTATACGGTCTACGTTTATCTAGATTTAAGTCCTCGCATATAGTATATTTACTAAGAACTCTAAGAACTCGTTTAAAAGTATATGTAAATTCTTTTTAAATCTCAAAAAGATAACATGCAAATGGAACAAGTATTTCAATTGTCCCCTCGCTCCTTCATTTGCCAAAGATGTACATACATTAATAAATATATTGCATATACATGTGAGTATAAATAACTTACCGCATTCCATCAAATCCATCGTCTGAACCGTTAATAGTTAAAACTGGGGCGCGTGCATATGCCTTGGCTACGCGACGATTTCGTTCAAAGACAATGACTTTAGCCCAAATTTCATCGTCGATTTGGGTCCATTTATCTAGAACCTCTTGTATGTGTTCCTGCAACAACAAAAAAAAAAGTACAAATGAAAATGAAAATTACAATCTATTGTCCTAGATTTATCAGAAACAAGAAAAATAAAGCTACATAAGATGCATATCTAACTTAGCATCGGCCTAGTCATGAATTCTTTTAGTGATTCTGATTACGATTTCATGCATCTATGTTGGAAGAGAAAAAACTCTATTTCCCCCTGCAATAAAATTCAGCCCAAAATGAGCACATATGTTTCTTGTGCATTATCTGAATGTGTCTACGTCGGTCGTCCTAGTTGCGGAGGGGATATGTAATGGAAGCTTTATAGAGGTGGTTGTGTAGATTAGCAAGCTTGGGGGCTACACAAAAGATCTACCGAATGAGATACTCCAATTGGAACGGTTATTTGAATGGTGGACTCCCTCTTCACTCTTCCATCTAAGCTAAAGATACAGTATCTTCTGGTTAGGTGCTGGCTGCACCATGCCGCACTAACACCATAAACTTATAACAACAAACGGCCTTGCACACGATATCACTTTTACTAGTTACTGTTGTTGCTTCTGGCTGTTGGTAGGTTGCCGTCGGCTCTAAGCTTGTTTTGTTGTTATTATAGTTACAGACTTGCGTCATGGCTGGTGCATTTCCCTGCGCACCTAACCATGCTTCAGAGAATTCATAAATGTTGTTGATGCAGTGGCAGCAGCAACAGAGTATGGTGTAGCTTTTGCCTTGTACTTGCTGCAAACTGGGTGGATTGACGGCGGGCTGAGGGAGACTCTCTACAAATATACATAGATACTTTAAATCTAAACATAGAAATCTTGTGCAGATACAATTTTGCGGGACGTTCTCAATTTGATTGTTGTTGTATATACGAAGTTTTAAAGGTATATACATAGTTAGACTTTGTTGTTATGCTACAACTCGAATTGGAAGTATCTTTTGTGCGCTCATATTGCACAGATTGTTTTGGGTTGGCTTTGTTTTAAATAAATTGTTTTAAAGTTGTATTTCACAATAAATGTCTATCGAGTAAGGTATTATGCATTTAACAAGTTTTAAATACCATCAAAGGTAGGCACATGCTACAGGTAGGTACCTACTTCTTGTAATATGGAGAATGTTGTACAAAACTTATTTCCGCATTTTTTTTTTCCGCCTGATTTGAGCATGATATTGGACGGTTTTATAATGAACAGCTCATATATACCATATAATAGATTTGGTGAAGACAGGTGGTTATTATCAATTTGGAAATTTCAATTTTAAGTCACGAATGAGAATGTGTATTTTAAGTGTTTTTGATGGTTGATCTAACTAACATGACCAACTTGATGCACTGTACTTACTTGATAGTTTAATTAAAAGACTACTTCTCCAAATGAGAAAAATATGGTTGGTTGAATAACATGTTGTAATTTAATTGATTTGCAAATTTTTAGGAATACAATAACAATTGAAAGTGAATATTATGTATGTAACACATTTCATAAAATTAGGAGGTACATGTAATTATTTTCTTCTGAAACGACGATCAATGATGAGAAAGTGGGTTGCTATAGTCTGTACTTCTAAATTTTGCCCGACCATATAATGCAGTTAGTGTCTCAAAATTCTTTGTATGAACATAATTGTTTATTTAAAAATGTTGTTTCTTCATTTTTCTATTTTTCAAAGTTCTGCTAAAAGCTCAAAATTGTTTTAAAAGAATTTAAAAATATATTTTGTACTGTCCTAATATTATGTCCATTAAACTGTATCAGCTTAGTAAATGGCTTACCAAAATTTCTAAAGAACATTAAAATCTTTTGAGTGGTTTTCAAACAAATTGGGATTGGAATTTTTTAAGATTTTGCGAAGATATTTCTAATAAGAATGATCTAAGTTTAAGAAAAGAATATTGCCGTTATGTCAGATAGTCAAGCCGCACTTAGGTCTTACAAGCTAAAGAACTTGGCGAGTACAGCAATAAGGCAGACTCTCTAGAAAAAAAAGGTGCAACGTCCCCCTTAATGTGGCCTGAGCCCTATTGTGCTATAAGAGAAAATGTGATTAAAAACAAAGTCAAAAAACACGAGGAGGCGAAAAGATCCAAAAACTGGAAGAAACTCCCCAAGCTAAGGTATAGGTAAAACTAATACTCTGGAATTATAACCTAGATCGTTTCAAAAACTGCGCATCAGCTTAAGTAGAAACAATCTTAGAGTAATTACGGTTCTCCTCAGTGGTCACTGCAAACTCAGAAGATATCTTGGTATTCTTGGTAGAGAAAGCAGTTCTCCCAAATATAGATTCTGCAATACTTATGAGAAAACCACGTATCATATACAAGGAAAATGCGATGCACTCATGCAAAAAAGAAAAAAAAGCACATAGGACGGTAGAAAAAAGCGAATCCCTCTCTCTAAAAGTACTCCAGATACTCAAACTCCTCAAAGATGTAAATTTGGAGGAAGGGCTACAGAATGATCAAGAACCCAGAAACATCTAACTCTAAAAGGGGGTGCAATATATTTTTAGGTCGCCAATACTATTTATTCATTCATGCAAAAAGAAAAAAAGTTATTATCATGTCTTAAATAAATAAAACGCATCACTGGATTGGAAGAACTTGCTGAATTTTTATATTTCATATTTTACAAGGTGTCGCAAAAGTCATCAATCACACAGTCGGAAGATGCTATAATTGTTGCAAATGGCGGCAAATGTCAATTCTCCTTTGACATTTGTGAAGTAAACAGTCAACAAGATATGAATCATTGTACTTATAAAGTACGCCGAATAATTGTTTGACAACAATCCAATAATTGTTGTGAAAAGAACATCAGGTGCAAACTTTTGCACCACCTTGTTGAACATGCATAAAATAATTAAAAAAAAAAATGGTATGCTTCATGTAACTCTTTATTTAAATTACTAAAAAAATTCTTAAAAAATGATCTAATCTCAAAATTAAGAACGTTGACGGACGTCTAAATTCCCGAAAAAAAAATATGAATTTATGCAAAAGTATTTTCAAAAAACTTTAACACGCAAAAAAAATTTGTGTATGCCATTTTTAAGTATTTATTTAGGTGTAGGTAACTAAAAACGTATTTTCAAACAAATTCACTAACTAGATTTCAACATTTCTCGTATATTTCTTTATAGGTTCTGTATATTATTAAAACTTAAAAGTGCATTCTATATAAAAAAAAATTTGATAGAAATCGGTTAAGTCGCTAACGACAAAATCGAAAATAATAAAAAAAAATCTATGGCAAGTACCGTTAATAACAGTTTTTGGTAATATTTTTTTGTTACCAAATTGCATGCCATATACCTACAATACTGCACACAAAATGTTTGTATCACAAATTTTAGAGCCGTTTCTCAAATAAATAGGTAACCTCTTTCATAATGGTTGTATGGCATGTATAGGGCTATTTTTAAAAATTTAGACTAAACAAATTGGTTGGCGCGAAAGCTCGTCAAGAGACAGGGCATAGCGACTTACAACTCTCAAGCATTCCTGTGTGAGTGTTGTTTATTTCGAGAAATGGAGTGGACCTACAATTTTCATTTGGATCCGAACGGATAGGGTCGGAGACACTCATTCATGGCAAGAGATAATTATGCGGAGGATAAGCCGATTTTTATTAAGGTGGACGAGCCTGGGAATCGAACTCACACCTCCAGCATGACAGACCTACGCACTAACCATTACTCAGATATATTTTTGGAGCTAAGAAAACAATTCATCAGAAATCACTAAAAAACCTTAAAATTTAAAATTTCAAGATAATCCTTGTATTGATTGGTTTGGCTGTACATCGAGGTACAGACAGAGAGACAAAATTGCGGGACCCACTTTTTCATCATCTCTGTCATCGAAATGTAAGGTATGATTAAAATCCCCAAGATGATTTTTCTAAACGAATTCTTAACTTTCCCTGTAGTACCTACATACATACATACATATGTATATCGCAAGTAAAATTTAAACGTATTTGTTCTTAAAAAAAAAAAAAAAAAACAGTTTACAGTGAAATGATTATTTTCCAATTTTTGATGAATATTACTGTTCTTCAATCATAATTACAATTCCAACGTTTAAACGTAAATGTCACCAAACTAAATCTGCTACCAAAAAATAACAGCAGCAACATTATATTGTGCCATAGCACCTCTGCAATATCTAAATATCACTGCCATGTTAATTTCTAGTTTTTATACTTAAACAATATCTCTTCTCCCCATCATGTACATCTATCTGCAAACTTGTTAACCTTTTACAAAAACAGAAAAAATAATTACAATAAGATGGATGCACATCAGACAAAATAACAAAATAAAAAAAAAAAAAACCTATGAAAACTTGCTCAAACAAATAATCAGCCAGCCCCGGTGCTTCAAAGAAGCTGAAGAAGACACTAAACTCTACAGCCATCTAGTGAGCGCATCCAGCTACCATCATAGTCGAGCGCACTTGAAAGCGAAAAAAACATTGTTATGGTGTGCTTACAATTTTGCAATTAGGTTATTAGTAGAATCTGCTGAATCCCAGAGCTCCCCCCCCCCCTCCCCTCTCCATGCAAACTCTGTAAACTTAAGTCAACATAAAAATACCAAAGTTCAGCAAATAAAAAAAAAATTAATTTACATAGCTAAACAAGTAACGCTCCAACACTAAAAACAAACGATTATAATGCCCAAAGTACATATACAGCTATTCACGACGAAAAAGAAGAAGACTTTCCAACCATCTACCATCCGTTCGTCCCGTTCGGTTCGCGTTTCTGTGGTGTATCTCTTCTATTGAACTTTTTGCGGAATTCAATTCTTTCTATACCACACGATGAACATGACTGTGAAATGTTAACAACAATATCAAAATCAAAGAACAACTTTAAGCAAAAAGTCATTATTTTTTATTTGTGTCTGGTCTCTGGTGTGATGTTGAATAAATAATATTCTGTTTTTTGTTTTGGTAAAATCAATCTCACATCATCAAAGACAAATTCCGTAACCGATACTTGTTACTGTTAGAATATTCCAAAATATTCGACGACGATTATCTCACATGTGAAACAAAGTTTAAAAAATAAATAACGGGACTATAATAAT
Organism: Leucozona laternaria; assembly: GCA_932273885.2. Lineage (NCBI taxonomy): Eukaryota > Metazoa > Arthropoda > Insecta > Diptera > Syrphidae > Leucozona > Leucozona laternaria. Next base: position 27,402,589 of record OW026368.1, on the reverse strand, counting down.
AGCAATACAAATTTGCATTTCTCAAAACGTACATATTTAATCGATGATGAGATATCGCGATGAAGATCGTGCTGAATGCCGATATCATTCTCGATCACACCACCATTCTTTCTAAAGCTTTGCTTTGCGAAAGTGATGATAAAATGAAATCTAAAGAGAATATTTTAGAACCGCCTTTGGGCGTCGGCCGTGTTGCCACTTTTGGTAAATTTTAAATTCTTGGAAGATTTTAATTCTTGTACAAAATTGAAGCAGATAGATTTCAGTTTCTATGCCTACGTTCTGTAACTCTCGCATCGATAAAATCAGTCGAGAAACGATGAAAATTGAAACAAATCGTATGAGTTTTGTTCCATTGTTCATCGTTTCTCCACCAATTTTATCCATTGGAGAGTAACACTCGAATAGTGTTTTTAATGAAACAACTAAATTGTGCTACAATCGAGTTAAACTTATATAGAACAAATACTTGTGATCTCTGTGGTGTATTGCTCTGATCCATGAATTAAGTCCTTGTGTTCTGAAAAGCATTAAATTCGAAATGAAGAAAATTAACGGGAGGGCCTTAACAAGATAGTTTAATGACCGGGTTTAATTTGAATTATTCTTTAAGAAAAAAAAAACTCTGTAAAAACGATTTAAGCCCACCGAACCTAAATAAAACATTATTTTTTGTATATTAGGCTTTAATTTGTTTCGCTTTACAAAAAAAAGATGGCAACACTGCAGCTTATCTTGAGGTCATCTCTGTGATAGAGCACGATCTCATCGTGCGTCGTCGTCGTCGTCTCCCTCTATCGATCACCGCAGCACTTGCATCTGTATCTTTTTATCGATGTTATTACCTGCAGAAGGCAGCAATCAGATCTGGAGTTTCTCGCATCTACGAATAGAACGTTAAACGTATAAACGACCAATACGGCGTCAATAGGGCGCACGTGGATGTCGTAATAGTTAAATTATGACATAATTCTGCATCTCACACTATTCTCACAAACATACATGCACTCTCTGAACACTATAGATTTCTTCATTATATGTTTATGTTTTTGTATGCGATATGGGAACTGAATGCCTGAAGAACAAACAATATGCTATGCAACGGAAACAGCATTGCATTGATTGTTTTTTTTTTTTTTTTATTTTAGTGACATTTAAACGGATTCAATCGAGGGTAGATGGCAACGATAATAATTAAATTATTTATGGTTGTGATTTGTTTTTAATTCGTAGATTAATTAACAGTGATTAGCTTTTGTAATTATTAAGCTGAATTTTAATTAATGTAAACGGGAAATTGACAAATGCAAACAAAAATACATAAATTGGAAAATTGCGATTTTTTGTTTGTTTGTTTCAATTTACCGATATGCGTGCTAAAATAAATTTAGGAAAACAGGAAAGTATAGAGACACAAAATTGTTGTAGTTTTTTTTTGGACATCAGTTTGTATTTTTTAGCATTTTGTTTGCTCCAAGGAATTATCAGAGCGAAATATGTAGGTACATGTATCTATTTGTATCTACAAATTTGTTAACAGCGAAAAAGAAACTGGATTGGTATATTGATTAAAGATAGACCTAACGGGTTTTTTTCAATAAATAATGTTTTATGTATGAAAGTTGGTTTTTAACACACTCGCAGTTTAGGCTGCCAAGCTTACACACCATCATATTAATATGGAAGGCTTGAATGAAACAACAACCAATTGAGTGAGCTACCACCAAGACATTATAGGCTGGAGTTATAGATATTTCACGGCTGCCTGACCGATCATTAGACTCCTTTAAGTGGTGCTTAGTCTATTACGTTCAATTTTAATTTGAAAAACTTTTTGCCCAGCTGGGACTTGAACATAAACCATATGACAATGGCTCAACCAATACTGTGTGCGTGTTATTTTCTTGCAGGAATGGAAGGGATCTTCAATTTTCTGCAAAGTCCGACCGCCAAGTAGAGAACACTTTTTTATGACTCTTGGATTATTTGTCACTTCCTGGGAAGAGGCAGTAGCCAATTTTTTTAATTTTAAGTGGACGAGGCTGGGAATCGAACCCAGCATGAAAGTCCTATGCACAATGCTGCGATCACACACTTACATAGACAAAACAAAGGAACTGTACTTGTTGTTTAGTATCATAATAGCTCTATTTTGTAAAAAAAAAAACTTAACTAATCAACTATTAAGGCCCAGTTTTTCAGGGGTGAGTTAAACCAGAGTTAGCTAACTCTAGAAGTAAATTAACCCACAGTTAACTGAAGATGCAATTTTTTGGTGTAGGATGCATGCGGAAAGACTCAAAAAACTCTGTGGATAAAACATCAAAAGCATCTCTTCAGTTAATAGTGAGTTGAATCGGCAAAGGGAATGCCCATTTTACTATGGAACTTTTGCCTAGAGTGTACACGAACGAGTTTGTAATCAAATGAAAGGTGACGTGAAGTCCAATACATGAGTAAAATATTTTCAAAATCGTTTATGGGAAAGTCGAGATATTAGGGCTTGAAATTGTCGATTGCAAAATAAGGATTTCAGATTTTGCTCCAAAAAAATTGTCCATAACGGGCGAAATAATTGACTTAGAAAAATAATAGGTATTTCTCTTGTCTTTGAAAAAATACTAAAGTTATTTTGATATGTTAAACACATTTTGAGATATTGAGTTTTGACTTCTAGAAAAGCTACTTTTTTTGCGCTGTCTTTGCCACACCGATATTTCAAAAAATTCAGTTGTGACATATCTTTTTTTTTAGCTCTAGTGAAAAGCTTATTTTTCTACCTTTAATTTTATGTAAAATTAATTGGGGCAGAAATGGGCAATTCCCTTTGATGAGTTAACTCGGGTTTAATTTTGATTTCGCACTGACAAACTGGACCTAAGTCACCTTTTCAATTTGTTTTTATTTTATTTTAAAAATCCACCTTAACATCTTCATCGTTCACCAAAAATGTAGAACAAGATAATCACGATAAATTTAGCAGGCCTTGAAAGATTAAATCTTCACTTATGTAGGCAAGAAAATGATGTAAAATCTCTCTCTCTCCCTTTCGCTCTCTGCCATACCTTATTGAGTTGAGGTGTACTTTTTGTTTGACCAGAGTGACGTTGTTGGCCATGAAGATTATAAAGACGATGATACAAAAATACAAAACTGCATTTTGAAGTAGGTTGAAGTTTGTTTAATAAAAGAAGTAAAGAATATATTCGATGTCCATGAACCTCTTATTGTTTGTTTTGTAAGTTTTCGCACATACATATTCACAAAGATGTCATTTTTGAAAGTCAAAAAAAAAATTGTAAATCAAAGAACTTTTTTGTTTAAGAACTCTTTCGGATATTCGCAAGATGTTTGCTTCTCAGAAATTGCATTTAATTAGCACTTAAAGAATTTTGAATGAAATGCAAGACAAATCGGGGTTAAAATATCAAAAAAGTGCGCTTTTGTTTAACGACGACAGGGATTCTTTTATGTTGATATTTTCTGGGTTGGATGAAATTCATTCAATATTTGGCTCCATCAAATAAAGAAAAGGTGTTAAAATTTTTTTCAAATTGCTATGTGTGTACATGATAATGTGATTGTGAAAGTTTTCCAAAATGTTTAAAAAATGCATACAAACTTGGTACGACGGAAAAATAAGGCTTGCAGTGTGGTAATCTGATTCATAATTAAAGTTTTCTAGATCTGTTTTTATTGCATTCAATTCTTTTTCTCTCTGTCTATAGAAGATAACTATATACGCCTGTGAAGTTGGCATAACAATTTTCACACTGACTAACGGGATCACAACAGGATTTTGCGGTTCATCAAATAGTGGTTGTAATCCCATGTACGGCTTCCCTCACTGCAGTACATAATGTTTTTTCAACCACAGCGACAAACTATCACTTTGAAATTGAGCTCCAAATTTTTAGTTTTTTTTTAACACTTAAAGAAAGCCAAAATTTTGAAGTCCTCAAATATAAATATTAAGTGAAAAAATCAAATTACACCACCGACTTCACAGCGAAGTTAGCAGTACAATAAGACTTTTTTTTAACTGAGAACTTCAAAATTTTGTTTTTTTTTGCTTTAACTGCAAGCTTAGAGCATTGCAGCAAGTTTCTAGATTGCTTGGTTGTGTTGAAAAAAAAAATAGCATGTAGGTACTGCAGTGATATTCATCGAACGAGCTATTTGATGAAGTGCAAAACTGTATTGATATTAATAAATTTTTTTTGACAAGAAATTTTGTTTACACAATATTTTGAATTTATGTATAAACTAGAAACGTTATTTACTTTTTCATTTTTTATATAGTAATTATTGTGTCATTACTTTGACAATAAATTAATCTAAATTTCAAAATTCGAAACAATTACTTAGTTTAACAAAACGGAGTTTTAGTGCAAATATTGGCATAAGTAACCTTGCCCGGACGTAAGGATCTCCAAGTGGTTCAACGATTAGGGAGGAAAGTTCCTAGATTCTTGTGGTATCACAATGGACCAACTATGTTGTAAGTGTGTCGAGCTTTCCTGCTTGGCAGGCACGTCAACCCAATCTAATCATAGGGTGGTCCAAAACAACTTTTTGTCATTTTTTAAAATTGAATAAAAAAAATTATATTGATTTTTTATATTTAACCTATGATTAAGTACAAGTTTTGCTTTGATTAATGAATGCTTTTAGTAATTTTTTGTTGAGTTCTGGAAATTGGATGGCTGAACGTCTAATGTTTTTTGACAAAATTTGAAATTACGAAAAAAGCATTTTATTAGAAAAAACTTATTTTGTTTTGTATTAAAGAACATCCAATTTTATCGAACAAATCTACTACTACTTTCAATTCTATAGTTACTTAACTTGCTTTAAGGGTCATATTTTAGAGTTAATATTCAATTTTGCAAATGCGGGTATAGGTACTTGTAAAAAGCTTAAGTGATATTCAGTTCAAATACATACATATACATTTATGTGGTATTTATTACAAAAATGATTTTTTGATGCATATGTATTTTTTTCTTGAGACCTTTCAAAGCGTTATATGTAGAAACTTAAAAATGGCAATGTTTTTATAATTTTTTGTGATTTGATTAAAATAAAAACATTTTTATAATACATAATTTGAAATACAATTTTTATTTGATATTTTGAATTATTTGGTGACGTTGCGTAATCGATAAAATGTTTCTTGATTTATTTTTTTCTACAAATTACGAATACTATTTGCTGGTTGTATTTTTTTACAAATTCTGAATTTAATGAACAAGTTTTTCAAATCTATTGTACTAATTTTAAGACTTAACAACTGGGTATCAGGAAATATTTTTTTAATACAAATTACAATACAGGACTTAATTGTAGCTCTAATCTAGTTGGAAGCACACTCAATTGATGGAGTGACTACCTTGTAGCCTACAGTACATGTTACGATGCATTCTATATGATGCAAACTCCATATAAAACACAACATTTTTAATGCATTTTCTGCTTAAAAAATATTTTTTTATTAAGAGACATTTTAATTTCAAGAAATGGTATTTATGAAATAAAAATAAGCCAACCGAAATTTTATAATTTAAATGATATTGGTCAAATTTATTATACGTATAAAAGTATTTTTAGATATAAAATATCATAAAGTGTAGGATTAAATATACATTTGAATTTTTCCAAACATAAAATTTAAAAATTCTTCATGACTAAAATATACCTGCAACTTAACCAAAACCTGATTGATAAACTTTATAACTATGTAACAAATCGTTTGACCCTCCAGGCGAAGAGGAATCGGAAGATAAAATATATTTTTAATTGATTCATCGCAGACGATATAGCTTCAAAACTTCACAGAAGGTAAACATAGCCGCAAGCTACAAAATGGCAACGCCACAGAGTGCCAAAAGCATCGCAATTCATGCTTCATATATAAATATGCATCCATATTACTTACATTTACATACATGATGTATTTATGTATCATGTATGTATGTATATTGCATTAAACAAAACATAATCATCAGTGTTTCGCATACTTAAAGACACGATTACGCAAGGGCCTCACTACCACACCATGTCGCCTGCCACTTGGATTCGACTCCCGTTGAAGTTTCTTTTTTTTTGTTGTTGTATATTTGTATAGACTGCAGTTGGTTCGTTTGGCTTTTGGGGTAGGCCAAGCAGCAACTGGCCAAGAGTGAATTCCACTGCTTTTAACCCAGTTAACTGATTATGAACGAACAGTGTCTGTATAGCGTTATGCTTAGTTCGTATTACAACGTTACGAAAGTATGGCAGTGGTCAGTTATACCTTTCCGGCGTGTGAGCCATTTGAAATAGACCACGACCATTTGCCTTCGCTCCATGCTGAGCGCGCGAGTTGTTGTTAACATTTCGATAAATCAAATACATCAGAGATGCTAAAGAATGGATGGAATGAAAGATCTGGCTGTGAGGTTAATACGAGTTTCATATCTGTATCTGTGCTATCGGACAAGATATCAATCAGTATAAGAGAAGTAAGAAGAAAAGAAAGGAATTAATCAAAAACAAGACTCACACAAAAATTGGAGCATAATCAAAAGAGGCATTATACCCAACGAATAGGCCATATGCAAACCTACGAGAATATACAAACATCGGGCAGTTTTTTTTATTTCAATTTAAAATTATTTGTGTCCATATAGCTGGCTGAGGAATTTTAACAATGGGAACTTGATTACGAAAGGGTAAAAGCTAATTTTGGAAATGACCTTAAGCAATTAGTAGGTTTTCAGATCTTGATCAAATTTATTAGAGCGAGTGGCTTATGAGTTTTTTTTTCTTTTTAATCTACAAGAGAAAGGATTTATTTTTTTTTTCAATTTATTTTCAAAAAAAGTGAATTAAATAAAATATTTGGAAATAGGTATTTATAACAATCAACAAGAAAATGAAATGAGCATAAAATCGAGTAAAATTAACAAACGAATTTGAATAAAAAAAAAATTGGTAAACAAAAGAGCTGATCAGCGAACCTCGTTGTACAAATTAGCATAAACATCTCGAATTGAATGGCAAATTTTAAGATTATGTTAAGTTGTAAAACAAAAGATTTAATTTTATGTATATTTAATAAAGAGAATTAAATACAAATTAAATATAATATCTATTCAGATTACAAATGACAAAGGTCAACACGTTTCACGTTTATTCGAACAATTTGTTTATAATAAAAAAAATGTATTTGTTTTGAAAGTGATGTGCTTCAATAAGTTAATTTGAAATTATTTTAAAATTTCTCAAAACCTAGTAGTAAAGTAAAAGTGATGAAGAATTGTATTCTAAAACAGAGCTATTTACTCTTTAAAAATGAAAGAAAAAAAAACCAAGGGTTTGTCTTGTATTTTTCAAAACTATGAAAAGCTATTATCTACATATATTCTTCCTCTTAGATGTAACATTTTCTGAAAGTAAGTCACTATCTAATAGATATCAATTTCGTTTCGTAAAAATGTGTCATTAGGCTTGTGGTTTCAAAGCAGCACGTACACTACGTACAGTATACACACAAGAATCTCATATTACCCCTTTTTGCTCATATTACACTTTTGACAACTACATCAGGAAGAGACCTAAAGTCCAGTTTTAGAGCATATCTATCTACTTTTGTGAGTTGTTTTTCTTCTTGATTTCTTCATAAAATTAAGGAATTCTATACCACAATTCCTCATCGAGCTACTTTCGTTCGTGCATGTCGAAAAAAATGACTTAATCGATGTCGACTGCTCCACACAAAAAGGGCACCCTTTACCGCCTGAGCTGTAACCGAAGATTAAAAAACAAAAAAAAAACTTATTGCCCAAAGTACTATGTATTGCACAATTAAACTTGTTTTTTTTTTTTTGCAGTTTTTCTTGTGTCTTTTTCCTGCAACCCGCACATTCGTCTTTATTGTGAGTTTCCTTTTTGTTTAAGTTTTTTTTTATTTTATTTTCCTCTTGAACCAGGTGAACTAGGTGAGATACAGATACTCAGATACACATGCGAGTATATGCCAATCTGCACGTCAGACTGACTGCACAGACAGACGGAAACTCGTGAAAACAACTTTCATTTTTCATCAACTCGCATACAAAGACATAGTAGTATGGTTGGTGCCTTGGATGGACACGGACAAACTGCGAATGTTTGGTTGGTACAGTGATATACTTATAGTTGGTACCGCTTGATCGGGTTTACTGATGATGGAAAAATACAGCTTTGGCGGTTCTTGCTCCTCGCGCGAGGAAAATTGGGTTTTCCTCTCACTTTGTGTGTCTTGGTGGGAGGAAGTGGTTTTTGTGGTGATGGATGGTGCATAGGAGTCGTATATATTCCATTCAGGTCTGGGCCATGTACTTTACTGCTAACAGCTGGGCCCAAAATCTACTTATAGAGAGCTCTAAACCATCATACACATCAACACACACTGTATATACGAGAGTAGAGTATTGTTGTTGCTTAACCGTTTAAAGTTAAGATATGCAGCAGTGAATCAAAAACAAACAAAAAAAAGAATAACGTGCAAAACAAAAAACAGGAAAATCTTTTAAAATGTTTTGCCAAAGTTTTATTATGGGAACAAGACACAAATCAAAGAGACAATGTGCAATAGAGTGGCGGTTTTCCATTACCTCACAATTGGGCTCATTTCCATTGAAAATAGGAGCAAGACAAGCTTCACTCGTAGACAACAGACGAAACGAAAAATAGGGAACAATATGTTAGGTTTTCCTTGTTTTTTTTTGTATTTCTATCTGGGTTATACTATATACAAATGGGGGCAGCTGGCTTGAGATTGAGGTTCCTGTATTTCCCTTAAAATATTCCACAAACCATAAACTACGACAGATAAGTTTTATAATACCGTGTCGTCATCGTATAGGTACTGATGGTATTATAAGTCACCTTCTTGTCTATTTTTTGTATGGAAAACTCTATGGCACGGTGGCGGCAGCTGTTGAAATATGTATACAGGAAACCCTGTTGCATATACACTAAAGTGTAAGTAGGTTGTCATCTTGGATGTCGTTCGATGTCGGCTGATGATATTACGAAAAATCTCTTCTGTTGTCAATTTTCATCGCCTCTAGGGAGATCGCGACTTGAGAAAATGACATAGAGTTGATGGAATAAGTCAATCAGGGGTGGACTGTTGATGGGTGGAACGTGATGGTTAAAGTGATTTGTTTTTTTTTTTTTTTTGTTGACATTTAACTTTGCAAATGCCTTTTTAAAGATTCTTTGTTTTGTGTTGATGTGAAAGGAAAAGTCAATTGGGCAAAATGTATGTTTAATATAATTGACTGACTGATCGGTTGTTAGTGTATTGACATTTTTTTTTTAAATACCATAACCTCTTAACTGTGTGTGGCCTGAAAAATTGACTGATGCAAACGGAAAAAAATATTTCAGATAAAAGAGATTAGATTCAATTTATCATGAAATGACTAAAGAGTAAAGGTTTCCTTCAACCGAGTAAGATGACTTGTCCAACCGATTTAACTTGTTTGGAAATAACCGAGTGTTATGAGTTAAACATGTTTTTGAATTTTACAGTATAAGTGCAGACTTAACACTTTTAAAATATTTCTCGAAGAAGGACAAACAACTTGGATAGAGAGAAAACCTTTCGATAAAGGGAAATTCAGAGAACAGGTTCAGATCCAAAACCTTTACAAACGCGTAGTCTGGTTTTTGTTATACGAAAAATTCAAATTTCCAATTTTGTACTGTACGTGTGCGTGTGCCACAATGTACCACTATATCAAATTAAATAAAGAAAGAATACATTTCGATAAGCAATGCAACGTTATATTACTCAAGATCAAAGAATACTCAGTTCCCAGGTCATCGAATGGTCACGTTTTGGCAATTTCCATTGGACAGCATTGACAGCAATATCACCCGAATTTACCGCTCGAAATTTTTCTTTGGGATTTTTTTGAAATCACGGGTCTTATGCAGCAAAAAGAGTTTTAACGGTCATCAACAATGGCGGTGCCCACTTGACCGATTTCGTAATTAAAATGTCATGGAAAGAAACTAAGGGGTCTAAATAACTATTTAAACAAATTAAGAGATTATGGCGTTTTTTTGAGTACAAAATTAAGATCTTAAACCAGATCTTAGTCAGACATCGTGTTAATAGCCTCTGGTAAATTTGACCTAAGCGCCGTTTGTAGGAGGTCGCTAAGTATCTCCTACAAACGGCGCTTCACAAGCTCATCATTGGGGTCAACTATTACAAACTCAACGTTAACCCACTAAAGACAAACCCGGTTTTGTTTACAAGGAAACGTAACTTTCCAAACATAGACCCGCCCACTATAAACGGAATACCACTACGGGTTTCGGAGACGGCCAAATATCTTGGGGTGGTTCTTGATCGTAAACTGAACTGAAGAGAAAATATTAAAGAAAGAACAGTTGCACTAGAATTTTTGGCAAAAGTGGATACCCAGCCCCAAAACCATTCATTGGATGCATAAAGCCAAGGCCAATTCTAACGTATGAACACTGGTCTGGTGCCCAGCCCTAGACAAAGTAACCAATTAAAAATCATGACAAAAATCGAAGGACTAGCATGTATTTGACACAACTAGAGCTTTAAGAACTTCACCAACTGCAGCCCTAGAAACCTTCCTTTCACTAGCCCCACTTAATCTATTTCCGGAAGAGCTGGCGTTCAAAAGTGCTTTAAGACTTAAACAGTGCAACAAATGGAAAAGGCGCCACTAGGATCACGTATCACACACTATATAGACTATACATCTCACTGCACATAGATTTCAGTCCCGTGATTCTTATAAATATCCGGCGATTAAAGCTATGTATTTAATCATTTATCACAAAGTCAAAACTGGTGGATTGTTGTCTTAATAACTTGAGATTACTCAGTACTACAAACACAGAGTAACACTAATATGGGTCCAATTACACCATGATATAGATGGGAACAAAATGGCAGAAAACGGGTCACCTTTAGATCCAAGCCAAACCGAATCATCCGTGCTCATGCCACTTGAGCAGGAAAAGACGACAGATGTTCATCACTGGACACTTTTCGGGTTTCGAGGAATGTATGGCCGAATATCTCTAAGAAAAAAACAGATTAGCTACTAAGGATAAACAGGCTTCAAACATTCATTCTAGTTGGAATCCTAATGGGCAACACTCAATGGGAACCCACATGAGCAGTATGGGCATTAGCACATCTGACTTATGTAGAGGATCTCAAGATGAACAGGTGGAAGAAGCCTCATATCACTTCCTTTTTTAACGTGCCCCAGCCTACCTAGAAATAGGAAAACTAACTTTGGAGAATACTTTTTCGACGAACTGTGCGACATCTCAACCTTGCCACTAAGGATCATCCTGAAATTCATCCAGAATGCAGGATGATTCAGCGAGGCTCCCCTTACATAAAATTCACGCTCACTCCCCTCCCTACCCATTCTATAATCTTCCTTACGCCCCATGAATCCAATGGATCTACTGAGATCCGAGTGAGATGATGGGGTTTGCCGTAGCATCACCCCTTCTAACGTAACCTAACCTAACCTAAGATCCCATTTATTGCAATACCAGCAATACCAGCATAAAAAAAGCAACTACATAAAACATAATCTTACTCTCATTTGGTCTTTCAAAACAATAGAACACACAAATTAATAATATTATTTAAAAATATTTGCTCACCTTATATAGTTTATCCTTTTGATACCACACATCCTCTTCTTCTTCTTGTTGACTAAAAGTCTGATCCAAATTCAGATCATCTCTAGACCTGGATAAAATTTTTCGTCGCGATACCATTTTTTATTTAATTACTGCAAAGAAAAAAAGAAGATCAAATGTTATTTCAGCATACAAATTAATTTATAACAGTTATAACAGTTTGAAGACATCAAAATTGGGCGTACATTAACTCCCTTCGCTAGACTTAAAGAGAACTTAGGTGCCCGAAATATGCCCACCTGCTGAGGCCCCTGACCAAAACTGTTATAATTGGCATGTCTAGTCACTTCCTTGTTTTAAAGGTCAATTTTGATGTACGTTACTATCGATAAATGACAAAGAAATGATCTGCCATAGAATCCACACTGAGAGAATATAAACACATCATTTAAAGTACCTCAATGAAATTTTAATCCGAAATCAGAACTTTACAGAAATATATACGACTTCACCCAAAACAACTGCCTTCATCTTATATCAACCAGGAAGCGTTTTATTTTGCACCCATGTAACAGTAAAAACTTGTAATCAATTGAAGGTTCATCTCAATTTCTGGAACTAAGTGATTCTCGCATTCAAAAAAAAAGTACAATGTAAAAGCTAATTAAGGAGGTGAATAGGGTTTTTGAACCTCATATAGTATAGAGTCATGCGGGTGGTGCCGAGAATAAAAACTCACATAAAAATTCTTCAATTCACAATGACAAGTACAAGTACTCAATTTGACGTTAATTGCTGCATTTATTGTCTGCCAGTGAGTGGTTGATGACTTAACGTAGGTACATTGTTATGTTAGAAAAATAAAATATTGCCAGGATTCTGTCTTAAGGATGAATTATTAACATGAATTTAAAGTACATGCACGTGCAGAGCCTTATTTAGTGTCTTTAAAGTGGCTTCAGATCAGAGTGAGTTGTTCAACTTATTTTTCGGGAAGAGAGGTTATAAAAATGGATAATTAATTATAATGGCACAGTGCTACTGCGTCGTGAAGTTCTAAAAATTTATATTTAAATTTATAAGTGATTTTCTTAGATATACTGAATGAGATTTATTGCTTGTTTTGAAAATAAAATTTTATTTATAGATCAAAGTTTAATGAATGATTGTGCATTAAGGATGAATAAGACATTGAATATTTTATAAATATTAAACATTATTTTTGTAAATGACAATATTACAAGATAAGAATGTAATTAGTACTTCTTCTATAGGGCAAGTATTAGTTTCGTATATGAAAAAAATTAGAGGTTGTAATCAAAACTAACACTTCAATGATCAAGAAGTCCGAAAAAGTGGATTTTTCGTCATGTTGTCCTTCGGTCTGTGTGGCGGTGCGTCTGTGCGTCAACTGTAATTTGAACTAGAACCCTCTTAATTCATTACAGAGCATTTTTATGTGATTTCCTGTAGAGTGACATTTTTTATTAAGCTCACATTTAATTTCATCTCATTTTTTGTTTTCTGCTATTCCAAAATTTTGATTCTTTTTTCAAATTTTCTCAAAAACGACTCTAACAATTTTGATTAAACTTCATACCTATGGAATGATCAAGGTAACTGTTTAAAGCAGCTTTTCAGGTTCTTGAGCAAAAATTCACATGACGTTGAAGATGGTCATATTTTTGGGATAACCGCATATATATCTTTTCTATGGCTGAACCGATTATGTTATAATTTTGTAATTTGTTTCTTTTCAACAGTTCAAACAATATAGTATTTAAAAAAATTTGAAAAAAAAATTCAAACTGAAAAAAAAATTATTTTTTGTGTTACTTTTGACTATTTAACATTTTCTCATTAAAAAACGGGTATAATAACATCAGGTGTTTTTTTTTTGCACTCACTTTTTCACTTTAAATAAAAGTGCACAAAAACACGCTATTTATAACATTTATAAGACTTTGTATTCTCTTTTTATATGCTCTCAGTTCATAAGCGGAGAGGTGTATCGCCATTAAAGAAGCGGAATTGTTGTTTTATTTTACAAGGAAATTATTATTTAGGTGGATATACATGCAATAAAAATCACACCTATTACTGAACCATTAATATTCATCTTCACAGTGTGTCTGCGGTTTTAAGTTGTTAACCACAAGAGCAAGTTCGTGCGATCCACTCACGCATATTTTGTTTCCAGAATTTTCCAAACATAGAGGCAATATCTTAATTTTTTTTAATTCAAAAATTTCATTTCCTTGTCTTGGCATTCAATTCAAAGCTTTGTTTAATAACATAATTTAACCACCAAAGTAATAAATTGTGTAAAATGGAAAAATAATGTTTAGCACTAAATGATTTGTTTAAAAATTAAAAAAAAAAAAAAAACAAAAGTTAATTTTTAATTATTTTGTAATTCCCAACAATTCGGCTTCATTAGCATTTATTACTACTGCAACCGTTACTCCCGTTACCAAAACAAATTTCCAATTAATTTTAATTGCAATTAAATCAATTAACAAACCAGTTGAATTATTTCTTTTGAAAAAAAAACCATGAAGTTAATCGTTTTATCAAACAACACAAAAAAGAAATATAATCGAGTTTGCCTTTCAGCTCTTTTGTTTAGTTAATTTTTTTTTTTTGAGTGCGATCACAAATTTAAACAACCGAAACAAAAATTAAATTACAGTTATAATTCCATTTGGATACTATAATTTGATTTACAGATAAAAAGAAAATAATATATATTATTATCAGTGCATTATTATCTACTTATCGTTCGTTTGGGATACAACTTTTTCGCAACTGGTTTTTCTAAGGCGTTCCACATGGGAAGCTGACGGATAACTAACCGACGCAACGCGAAGTTAAGAAAGGCCTCATGAATTATATTTTATTTTCGGTTTTGCCGAAATAAAAAAAAAAAAAAGAAAAGAAGAAATATTTGATGTTGTAATTCTTAATTTGAAATTTATTTTTAGCTCAAGGCATATTATGCAAATAAGAGAGAGTGTCGACAAAAAACAAAAAAACAACAACAAACAAATACCTTGGTTGAAGGTGTTTAAAATGTCAGGAATTGAATTATTTCATCTTATCAGAGAGAGATGTCCACAGATTGGGTTGCATTTTCTTTGGAATTTTTTGTTCATTTGGAATGCGCAAAGAAGTAAATTATCCAAGATCAAACAACAACAAAAAAAATCAAAAAGATGGCAATCTGAAGAGTTTCTTTGTAAAAATGGTGAGGTCTTTTGAAAAATACCTCGTCCAAAACTGCATTATCTACCAATTCGAATAAATTAAGACATCACCTTAGCAGACACACTCCTTCAAGTTTTTTTTTTTCTTTTCCCCTCACAACTAACTGACAACTCTTCAAATTTCACACGAGACTTGGAAATTGCAAACAAAAAAAATTGTGCTGAAAGGTGCGGACCTCTTGTCAGAGTAGTTATTATTTTTTGTTCATATTTTTAGGGTAAGTGTAAAGCTCCTGGTGCTTGCTTTGGCAAATGGGCTCATTCCGCGTCATCGTCACACAGTCATTTTGGGAATCTCTCTGACAAATATAAACACTGCTGACAAAGATAACTCGCCGTTTGCCGTTGGCTGGATATGATAATGATGATGATGTCTTGATAAAGTTCTTTGAAGAGTCTGCCACAGGTTAGCGAACCTCATTTGAATGACAATCGAGTGTTTGTTATGCAACAGGCGTACGTTCGTTCTTCCCACTTTTCATACGGCTGACTTGGTTGGTTTTTGTGAACGGATGGACGACACCACCATCGGCTAGTGTGGTTAGTTGTAATGTGCGTTAAGAAATCCCCGAACAGAGATAAAGAAACGAACAATATCGGATGGGTGGATGGACGCGGACGGACGGACAAATAAATTGTGAAAATAAAATCAATCTGCGTAAATAGATACACGTAATGAGTAAGCAAGTCAGGAAATCCATTGCGCTAAATATTTTTTGTATCTTTTGTGTGTCGGCGGTGTTTCGAGTGTGTGTGTGTCTGCACTTCTTGTGAAGTGCCACCAAAAGAAGCATAGCCACCAAATGATTGCAAGAATACCAATTGCGCCAAGAATGAAATGGTGTCGTTTGCCTTCATCTAGCACAGTCAGCTATAGGCCATGCGCTCAGCTATACGATATTTTGTCAATGACACTACAAATGCAGAAAGGGCACTCACTAAGCTGCTGGTTCTAGTGCTGCTGCTTGTGATGATGTTACCAAATGCGCTTGCCAGGTAATCATATGCGCGAACATAGAATCTGTTCATTGTTTGAGGCAAATAAATATCTTGCACGATAAGATTCTCACTCGCTGTGTTATTCGACTCATGTTTTATTAAAGACACACACCTACATTGCGCGATTGTGCTGATGCAAACCAATTTGTTTGAGTATCTTATTGTCTCAGATACTTTGTAGTCAGTCTATGGTGGTATATATTTCAGTAAGTCTGAGAGGTGGAGCTCCACCATAGACACTACTCCATGGCACACAAAAAGTGTATTGGAGGCTGAATTTTTATGTCACGTTTGTTTGTCTATGACTGACTGAAGAGATGACTATGGTTTGATAAAGTTTGCGATTTATTTGCACTTCAAAATTTAAGCTTTTTTTTATTATTTCTGGGGTTTATATTACGGTACACAAGAAGAAGCTAGAGATAACATAATAAAAATGTGTGAGAAAAATAAAAGAACAACTGATTTGGTTTAATTTGCATATCATTGAGGTTGATATTAGATTTTTGTGCTTCTTCTTCTCTTTAATACATAACCAATGGCATTTCTTTGTTTATTTTAAAGTTAAGTGTTTCGTTTGAAAATACCAACACGCGCTTTTTGGTGTGAGATAATAATAATCATCATCATCGTTGGTGTTGATGGGAGTATTTATATGTGATAATATGATTTTGCTAAATTATTTTTTTTTTTTTGTTACCTCTTAGCAAGTTTGATTAATTTGAATAAAAATGTTGTTGATGGCCAACGAGTTTAGGCTTGATTTTATAGAGTTATATTTTTTTTTAATTTAGTTTCGATGTGTAAGCCAGTTTAAAATGTGGTTTATAATTATGCAATTTGTGGATTTTCGGTTGATTTGTCACACATAAATTTACCTATTTTATGAATTCAAATGTATATGTGTGATATTATTTCGTTTGCGCAGGAGGGAAGGTAATATTTTGATGTGTAAAAGAATTAGGCCAAGTTCTGAAAGTAGGCTGACTATAAATACATTTAAATTGACTTGTAATGAATGTTTGGTGCACCGAAAAAAGCTTTGTTTAACGTTTTATTACATATAATGAAATACCAACTCACGTGGGATGTACGTGAGTATTTTTGTTGATTTTTTTTCTTGTTAAGTGGGTTTCTCATAACATGGACTTCATGTAAACAGGTCAGTGTAGACATTCGTGACATTCCGTAACGTGATTCTGTTAGATTTTTTTATTTCCAGATTAGAATATGAATTTTTAATCAACAAATGTTAAATTAGGACTCGATTATTATTGTTATGAAACATTTTTGAAAACTTTGTAAAAAATGTTTACGATAAACTTCAAAATAATTGATTTTTGTTTGTCTTTGGGCAGTAAAATAAAATATGAATATTGTCAGCCAACTGAAATGGAGGAAACCTATAGTTTACTTTCGAATAACAAAAGATACTTTTTTTAGAATTATTTCCTTTTTTTACTTGAGACATACATATAGCAACTGTCAGTATGTCTGTCTATACCTCGACCTAGAGCCTAAAGCACTCAAGGAATTTTCTTGAAATTTTGACTTAAGGTTTTTTTAATTTTTTTAGCTTAAAAAAAATAGGTACCAGCTATACATAACAATGTCACAAATATTTATCTCGGAAATAGCTCTAAAGATTTTGATAAAAATTTGTGTTGGTGCAATTGCTTCGTGTGAAAAAAATAGAACTGCGTTTCGGGTTTTTCCCAAAAAAAAATCCCATATGAGACATTTCACCTTAAATTGACAGAGAATAAAATGTTCTGCCTTGAATTTCGTTTATCTAGAAATTATTTATTATTATCTTATCTTATCTTTCTTTCTTTTAGCCCTTAACAACAGAATTTTAATGTGAGAGGCCTAGATACTACTGCATTTATGGGCTTGTAAATATTTTTTTTTTTACCAGAAACCAATACTTGCCTTATAGTACAGTGACCATCCGACTCATATTTCACAGGACTGTCTCGTATTTTCTTAACCTGTCTCTTGATTTTGTTTAAAAAATACGGGACGTACACATTTTTTTCATTCTTTCTGTAATTGCATATTAATTTATCTTTAATATTATGAATGCATGAGCCAGTGTATAAAGGACACTGATTCATACATTTATAAGAAATTTTAAATTTAAGTTGGATTATTTTGGCCAGATGAAGGCAAGTTTTTGTTTTATAAAACAAACATTATTGACTCCCTTTTGTTTGATGAGTCAAATTCATTAAAATCTTTCTTCAATAAAAAAAAATGAAGGCTGATTTATTAAACTTGCAAGACTAGTTCAGAAAACTGAGATCTCAGAGTGTTCTTAGCATTATCAGAAGTACAGGAAACAACAGGATACCTACATGAGCAAAATTTCACAATTTTATACTCAAATACGGAAGAAAAATGTCTATTCAACTTTTTTCGAATATAAATTTGTAACATTTCACTAACGCAAATTGAAAAATTAACTAAAGAAACAATATTTTAAGTTTTGATTTTGTTAAGTTCAAATGCATTCAATATTATGTATCTGTTTTTTTTTTGATTTTAATTTATTTGTTTTTTTTATAGTCTTGTTTTAATTAATAACATACGTTGATACCACATATTGCAGTTTGAAAAATGGGATCTGAGAACAGAAATTTAGTATAGTACAGTATCCTATAAGAACTTGTTAGAAGCTTTAGCTGTTTTCGATCAATTTTGTTTGTATATAAAACATAACAGGGTGTTTTTTTTAGAGGTATAGAACTTTAAGTTGGCAATACTATATTAACTGGTGGCCATTTTTTCAGCTGTCAAGTGATTTATTTTTAGTTTGGTTTGGCTTTGGCATTTCAACATAAATAGACTGACGCCTGAACAACGCTTCCAAATTGTGCCCAAATGGGCCCAAAACAACATTTCCGTTGATCCCGATGAAGCTCACTTTCGGTTGAATGGATACGTCAATAAACAAAACTGTCGTATTTGGAGTGCTGATAATCCTTAAGTGTAAGTTGAGACATAGTTACATCTACAAAAACTGACTGTTTGGTGTGCTTTATGGTTTGGTGGAATAATTGGTCCTTACTTCTTTAAAAACGATGCTGGACAGAACGTTACATTCAATGGAGACTGCTATAGAGCCATGATTACTGACTTTTTCCTTCATCAATTGAATAACCATGATGTGCAGGAGCTGCGGTTTCAACAAGACGGCGCAACATGTCACACAGCTTGTGCCACAATCGATTTATTGAAGGTAAACTTTGGTAACCGCATAGTTTCACGTTACTGACCCGTGATTTGGCCTCCAAGATCGGGCGATTTAACACTGCTTGACTATTTTCTGTGGGGATGTGTGAAGTCGCTAGTCTACGCCGATAAGCCCGAAACGATTGACCACTTGGAGGACAACATTCGCCGCGTTATTGCCGATATGCGGCCACAAATGTTGGAAAAAGTCATCGAAAATTGGACCTCCAGATTAGACTACGTCCGAGCCAGCCGTGGCGGTCATATGCCAGAAATCATATTTAAATTATGATGCCAGAAAATTATCTTTTTGAATAAAGTAAATTTTATGTCAATTTAAAAAAAAAATCATCTTTGTTTTATTCCATTTCAAAGTTCTATACCTTTAAGAAAACACCCTTTATATATACAAAAATTGATCGGATCAGTTAATCTGCTATTGATTTTGATTAAAATTTGATTAATTATATTTTGAGCGAAGAAATCAAAAACTTTAAAGTTACGCAAAATTGGATTTGAAATGCAGAACAAAATGATTTTCAGTTTTGATTTAGCAACTGAAATAGTTGTACATATCTTTTTTTAACCCATCCACTATCTGGAATAAATTTAAAAAGCCTATTAATCCAGCTATAGTCCTTACACACCAAAATTCTTTGAATTAATTATAACGCATAATAATAAGATATCAATCACTTAAGGATAAAGGATTTTTAAGGCCCATTACTTTTTTCACTGTTCGCCTTGCGTAAAATGTACCATAACAAAAATATGGTTTTGACAAAAATTCCCTTATTTTTGGGTTTTTGCCATATCTGTTAATGGTTCGACTGATTAGCAGAATTTATGAAATCTTAAAAAATCAAGATAGTAAATTCAAGACTGAAAATCCAACTAAGTTAAGTTGTGCAAATTTGTTCTACTTAGCTAATTTCTATCAGTTTGGTATAGTATTTGTACGTTATAAAAGAGTATACATTTCTATAATTTAGAACTTACTTTGAATTTTAAAAAGATATCATCATGAAGTTTTATTTAAAATATACAATACACTAAAAAAAAGCTCATTTACTTTCGAATATTGTCGACGTCATTAGTAGGAACAGAAATAAGAAATGCTTATCTTTTATTTAAGAAAATCAAGTAAGTAGGTACAAAAGTTAAATTAAATTAAGTTAATTTTCCTCTGTAATACAAAAAAAAATCGCTACTTATTTGTAAATTCTGACTCTTAATACCAATTTATATTTCATTCAAGTTTTTTAATGAGTCCTCCTCCAGTTAACTCTCTGATTCATGTGCTATTTTTAAACACCGAAGTCTCTTAACGGATGTGCCTTCCTTGAAATTCTTCCCTTTGAAAATGTGCCGTCAAATGTATACTTTTGTTTCCTTTAAGCAAAAAAAAAAGAATGAATTTTGGGGTATATAACACAAAAGGAAACAAACTTCTCAAAAAATCCGGTTTTTATATACAATCGAAAAATGTTCCTTCGTTATCTGAACATTTTAAGAGCTTAGAAGGCAATAATCATTGATTTTTTGTTTGTATATCAACTAAAGACCTCTTTCAGAAACCGTACTATTAAAACTTTTTTCAGACGCAAATATTTGCTTTTTGCATAACAAAAAAAAAAAAAACAAAGCAAAAACAAGTTCGTTTCCCAGCTCTTTTGTTTCACATTAAAGTTCACACAAATTAGATTTTCATTTATGTGAAATTCATATCAAGTCCTCGTTTAATTGATATGTAATTTCAACAATACGGTATTTTAACAATAAAGTACAAGATCAACAAGCTCCAACAGAGTTATGTTAATTACAAACATTCGTGGAGAAAGTGTCCTTACGCACACGCGATTTACCTACTCCTCCTCTTCCTCTGCCTATGGCTTTTGTGCGCTAAGTTACATTATTTCGTTTTTCTTGTTACAAATTTAACTTCCTCTAACATAAATTTGTACTTGAAAAAAAAAAAAACATAATAACTTCTCCCACGGACAATCATTAACGACAAATTCTTTGAAATTGCATCTAAACAACTCGAAGAAAATGAGAAAAAAAACGTGTTTTTTTTTTGTTTACTTCATCAAGTCGCTAGCTTTAATAAATCTCTTTAAGTGCGTACTCGATTTCGATACAACCATTACTCAATAATTGCTCAAACATTTAAATATCTTTGGTGCAAGCATTGTCATACATACATAGGTATCTGTGTATGTGAAAATCAGGCTTTCATACGACATTTTCCATGAGAGGAAGTCAATCACAGCGAATACCATATTTGTTTTTTGGTACTCCTCGTGCCTTTGCTCGCAACTAAAGTGAAAACTCTTTAAAAAGCATATTTTAGATACATTTTTTTCCGCCTGAATAAATCTAGCAGTGCAAGTGCACAACATAGTTGAGCTGTGATTTTTTTTTTTGCTTCATAGTCATGAAAACGTTTTTTTTTTTTGTTTTGTATTTTTCTTTTGTCTCAACACTTTGGCAGAGTATAAGCAGCACATTTACACCACTTGTTGCATTGGAGCAAGTCAAAAAAAAGAAACTCTCTCCTAACTCAACCGCGGATATCACAGTCTATAGCCGAAACATTCGTATAATAATTGCTTTGGATAGTATATTTTCCCCATATCACCATTTTTTGTTGTTGTTGTTTTTGCTGCTGTACCCCACTGTGGGTACGTTTTTCTTGTCTGACAATAAACTGTAAGTTATTTTTTGAGTTCATTACATTTGATGGTATCCATGTGTATTGGATATGGAGTGGTAAATGTGAAAGCAGGTGGCATGTGATAGATACGTTTTTCTTGGTATTTTTCGGCTTAGTGCCAAGCTTAAACACATTAAACGAATAAATTTATCAAATAAAATATCAAGGAGGAGAAACGATAAACTATCTGCCAAAGCTATAAATTTACTGTCCATCTGCTAATTCGAAATAATTTGGAATTAAAGCTCAGACAAAAACAAAAATCATTTTCACTTTTACATCGCAATATTCGTAAAATGTTAAAGCTAAAAGAGTATTTTTGCCAAGGTTGAAATGAAATGAAATCTTTACGGTTATTTAATTTAGATTTATCTTTCAGTTTTTTTTGGATTTATTTTGATAATAGACAGGTTAACATTGCAAATAAGAATTAATGCGTTGTGTAAGATGAATCAAGTTGTGAGTTTCAGTTTGTTCTCGCCCAGCTTATTGTTCTTTGAATGATTAGCCAGAGGCAGAAGATCCGTTGGAATTCCTCTAGAAGCCATAATGTCAACGACATGAAATATTAATGATTAATCAAAGGCGCTCTGAGAATTTTATGTTTATCTTCTTTTTTCTTTCTAATTTTGTTTGTGCAAAATGTTAACTCATAGAGGTTAGATAATTTTTATCTTTTTGGAATAATATTGAAAACATTCAAAGAGAAAGGTTTAAACATAAAAAAATAATTGTAAAACGTTTCTCGAAGATAAAATGAGAAATTTATATTTTAAGAAATGAGAGGGTAATGAACGCTAAATTCTATGTTGTCTCTTTTATTGAGTTCATTCATATGTTTGCCAGATAATATTTTTTTTGAAGAAGTATCTTGTTTGTTAAGATGATTTATTTTGGGGGCTACATGATTTGTTGTGTATACGTGAGCATAAGAGTTAGAACGACTTTAATCAAAAAAAAACTTTTGTGAATAATGCAGCGATGAAGTGTTTTAATTTTAACGCCTGACAAAGACTTACATCATTTTTATACAAAATTCAACATTGATGCCTTATCAGTAACTCAAATATACTGTCAGTTTCTCCGAATTTGCAAAAAAAAAATTTCCACGATGTTTCCAAGATTTTTAGTTTTCAAAAAAAAAATTAATTTAACAGTCACGGTGGATAACATCAAACTAATAACCATCTCGTTTTCCTTCAAAACTGGAAATCATAGAATTTGTTTGTATTATAATTATTTTATAAATGGTAATACACAAATTTTTTATTAAAAATTCGTTTTGTATAAAAATGTCGAGTTAAAAGCTGCCAGCTGTTAAACTAGAGGCTGGTGATATGGATTTCTACGAAACAAACATATTTGTTTAATATTTTTTGTTTGTAAATATTTTCTTTGCAAAAGAAAAATAGTATGTATGTATGTATATATGTACTGTAGATACAGTGCTCAATATTTCTTTTTTTGATGTGTACACATCTATGCCGGCGGTAGAGTGAAAAAAACGTGGACTTTCCTATGCGCAACGTCACGAGGTCACAATTTACGGTGTAGCACATTACGTTACGAAAAACTGCATAGTAGGATATTGGGTACATTCACTGACAAAAATCTGAAGATCCTCTTCAAGCAAACTAGTCCGTTTTGTATCCCTGCACGTAGTCAACAACAACAACATATGAACGACTTCGCATACGGACACATATTAAACGTGAGCCCCGAGACTCACAATTTTCTTTTTTTTTTTCTTCTCTAGAACAAAATCGTTGAAAATCGTCCATTTCGTGACATAAACAAAATATATTTAAAAAAAATGTCAAGCTCATGCTGGATTTGTGATGGTCCCCCATCTTTGTTCTAAAAGGATCCTATGATGCTTGATTTTGGTGATCGATAGAAAAGAATAGTTAAATGCAATAATTGGTGAAATTGTTCTTTAATGATCGATCAAAAAAAAATGTTAGAAGTCATTGGATCTAACAATAAAATAAATCTTTTAATTTTCACATTAAATATTTGTTAAATTAATTTAAATTTTATTTGTAAAAAAATATGAAAACAAATTTGTCTCTTATTATTTTTATTATTTATTCTTTTCTAAAAAAATGTATTTTCAATTTTTCATTACAAATGATTTTAAATTATTATGTATTTGTATGTACCTACATAATTCAAATGATGGAAATAAAAACTAAAAAAAAAGTTTATAAAATAACATTTGCCAGAAGATGCCATCACCTTTTTGCTAGGTGCGCGATGACTCAATATCAAAACAAAAAAAAAACATATAAAAATTTTAATTGATGGGTGGAATTTCCGTCCGATTTTAATGCGTAGGAAAGCAATGCATAAAAACTAGCAACTCTGTAACGAACTCAAGAGATCTTGAAGTAAATACACATTTTTATTTTTTTAGTAATTTTGCATTTATCTCGCCTCAAGGTTGGTATTGCATTGCTTTGAAGAAGATTACTTTTTTCTTAGCAAAAACAAAAAAATATATTTTTTTTTAGTTGCGGAAAAGACACAAAATCAAGAAACATGTTTTTCTTTGCCGAACATAGATTTTGTTGTGTTGCTTCTTGGTTACTGTTGTTGTTGCTTAGGCGAAACTTTCTATTTTTTTTTCTTTTTGTGACAACTTTAAATTTCCTAATTTGTCAGATTGAAATACATATAAATATATGTACAAAGGTACATGTTTTTTTCCGAATTCATATTTTTTTTCTATTTGAACAATTCGATAATCTTCAATGATTACAGATATTTATTTAATAGTTTAGAAGATAAAGATATGTACAGTACATTCACTTACTCTAAAATATATAGCCATCAGGTACCAAAGACTATATTAGACAGTTAGGTTGGTTTTCATGTATAAAAAGTGCAGATACAAGTACATTACCTTTCATTTTGCAAAAAAACTCTTGTTTCTTTACACTAAAGAAGGCAATAACTTCTTTAAGCACGACCAACAATTTATGTTGTTGTCGTTTCGTTTATACATATATTTATTTTTTGTTTTGCGCGCTCCTAGTCTATGATGGTTGGTTACATAAACAAAAAAATTCGTTAATTTTTAGTTTGTTTGTAGTTTAATCTATAAAATCGATTGAAGGATTGGAAGATTGTATAGTTAACCTCTGGCATCAATTTATTGAAAGTGATGGTGGCTGTGCCGCTGTGGTTTGTTTAGTTAACTGATTTGAACAGCGATTATTTTTAGTTGTTTTAGGTTTTATAAGTATAGTCAAATCGAAGGAGTGAATGTTTAAAGTCTAAATAGGAAGGAGTATAGAAATATGACATCATTGCTAATTTGGAAATTAAATGATTGAATGTTAATTACTTATACATATTGTTTTTGGATTCTAAGTAATTTGATCAAATCTAAGAAAATATAAAACATAAATAGTTGAATCATAAATTCCTTACAAAACTGCCAAAAACGTTTAAAACGCTTTTGTGGGAAAAAATTGTTGCCACTTTTCAAACGTCAAAACGAGAATCGACTAGAATTGTCACGGATCTATGATAAATCACAATCAAAATATTCTTGAAAAAGACTGGACCAAATTAGATACTTCCTTCTGTGGGTTCGCTCGTAATTGTTCACCGAGGGTTTAGTAAAAAAAAAAGGCAGAAAATTCTCAACAAGTGGCGCTGTAGGTACACATTTCGTTTTTCAGTTAAATTCAATTATCGTTCAACAGGTGGCGCTGTAGGAGGTTAAGAAATGGCTTTTGGCATATTCTTTGTTTAACTTTAGCTATTTGTAGGGTGAAATGGGGCAAAATATAATAATTGTCCAATTTAATAAATTCTTTATTTTTTTGAAAGTTTTTTATTAGGAAATTTCTTTAAGGATATCCTTTTTTCAAAGTTTGTAATTTGTAAAGTGAAATGAGGGAAAAATAAAAAAAACTATACAAATTTGTTATTTGTAGGGTGAAGTGCGGCAAAAATAAAAAAATTGACCGATTTAAGAAATTATTTTTCTTAAAGGTTTTTTTAGGAAATGGCTTAAGGGATATTCTTTTGAAATTGTATTATTTATAAGGTGAAATGGGGTTAAAATAAAAAAAATGTTCGATTTAAGAAGTTCTCTTTTTTTAGCTTTAAGAGTATTCTTTTTCAAATTTTGTGATTTGAAGGGTGAAATAGAGTGAAAATAAAAAAATATCCGATTCATTAAATTCTTCTGTGTCTGAAAAGTTGCTTTTTAGTGGGTGGGCTCAGAGATTTATTTCAGGAAATTGCCATTTATAGAGTGAAATGGGATAAAATCAAAGTAGTTTTTGATTGCAAAAATTCTTTCCTTGTTGGAAATACAGTAAAGGTTGGACTTTGAGAATCATGTTTTTACATATTTAGCCTAATTACGTGAAGTAGGTTAAAACACATAAAGTGTAGTATTCGATTAGAAAAATTAGCTTAAATATTTATTTATATTTTATTTTGTAATTTTTTTGCGAAGCTAAGGTTTGTCTATCCGTGCGATGCCTCGTGGGCCAGCTAGTTTTGTTATAATATAATCACAAAAAAATAATACTACTTATCGCAATTACCAAAACAAAAATAAATATAAAAGTAACACTTGGGAAACCCTCAGTCAACAGATTTATGTTCATTTTTCTTTGTAATTTGAATCTAAACTGACATTTTTTGACAGAACACAAACCTGTGAGCAAAAGGAAATGTTTTTCTCTCTCGTGAGCGCTCTCTTTTGTGTCCAAAACTACCTATGTTATGAAATGTGAAACAAAATTTGGCAAAAATAGTCAACTTATTGTGAGAATTGGCAATTTTGGTCAAGGTCTGGAATAAACATGGTATACAACATTTACTGGCTAACAAAACACGTATAGGTATTTTGTTTTCATTTTGTAAATTTTTGAACTAATAGGGACTTTACAAATTTCAGTGCAAATCCATTTTTTAAATGCCTTACTGCAGAAATATTGATATTAGTTTTATGGAAGGCTGGGATTGCATATGTTTGTTTCACTAGTACAAAACAGCTCTGAAAACTATTTATGTACACTAGTTTTAGCTTACCCAGCAAACAAGCGTTGATAAGTTTTCTGCCTAATGTTTGAAAGTATTTATGATGAGCTTACTATCTGTATTGCAATTAGTCCTGTAAAACACTAAAATAAGACGCATGTATCAAATAAAACTTAAATTTGTAATCTTCACTTATCATTAACTAAATGTGGCCGTGGGTGTAATCACAAGTGATGGTTTGTGTTAATTGAAGACCTCAAAAATTGGCCGAGTTTTTCTCCTAAACTGAAAAAAAATCTTCGAATTCAGAGCTTTACTTCAAGTTCCTACCTTGGGCGGTTGGTAAGAAAAGAAATATCATGCTAAAGTTCACAATGAAGTTAGCGATGTAGTATTAATATTTTTTTTTAATTAATACTTCAAAATTTGGTTTGATCCTTTTCATGGACGATGTTCACATTGGACTCACTCCGCGCGACTTATTTTAACATTTCTTTCTTTCATCTCACTTCACCTCACAGTGAGGCAGGAAATTTTGATCTTTTTGAAAAAATCCTGCCTCACAAAACTATATTTCTTTCTCATTATGATGTGAAGTGAGGTAAATAAAAGAAATGTTAATATGATTCGCTCAGAGTGAGTCCAATGTAAACACCGTTATGAGCGTCGCGCTTGATGAGAAAATAATTGTCAACTGTCAAGCTAATTTTTTTTTTTTTGATTTTAGATTAGGACTTTAAAATTTGGGTCAATTTGAAGCCTTCTTGGAAGTTGATAGCTTACACGTTTGATGAGAAAAGGGCTGTCATGCAAATTTCAAAGTAAATTTTGTTGTATATGCGATTAAACCTACCATTTGATGAACTGCAAAATCCAGGATAGAAATGCCAAAAAGAAAACTGCAAATTCTTGTTGTGGTCTTGGTGAAAATGTGTATGCTAACTTCACACTAAGAACGTGGTCATATTTTCATCCAAAAACATTTTAATAAATTTAAAATTTTTATAAAAGTATAATTTATATTCCCTCAAACAGATATCACCGACAATTTTGGCGCCATCTGAATAATATAAATTTAAATTTCAGGAAATTCCTTTTTCCCCGACAAAAAAGAAAATACCATTCCGATGCATTTATCCAAATATTTTGCCTTCCTCAGGTTGAATGTTAATTTCAACCACACAATATGCCATTTCAAACAATTTTTCTATTTCGAACGAAGCAAGAGTATAGCACGTATACTTAAAAATGCACTTCGTGGCTTCGGGTTTTGTTTGGGGACAAACAAACAAACAAAACAAATAAACAGAACTCCAACCGGGAGAGATAGTCCACCCATTGGAAGAAGCGAACATTGAACACGCCAACACGTATCGGTGATTGACCCTAAACATCACAGACGAATATTATACGCTCTCGGAAGCGACTGACTTCACAAGCCGCTTCACTTAGAGGTAGTTACGAGCATGTACATATGTATGTTTAGATATATTGATTTTGATTTTACTCAATGTAATAAATATTATTATTATTATTATTATGAAAATGTTGTTGTTTTTTTTTTTTTTCATTCATACCAACCAACCAATAACCGATTTGTAAGAGCGTATAGGATTATTAATAAGAATTACGTGACAAGAAATTCATGTGCAATCGACAGCGAAGACGACGATGATAATGACGGCGACGATCGACGCACGATGAAGAGCGAGGGAGAATATTTTAATGCACTTTCAAGAAAATCGTGTAATGCATTTTCAGTGGCTCAGAAAAGAAAAGGAGTCAATAAAGAGGGTCATCATAATGCGGCATGGTGGTATGGTATCGATATTATTGGAGGAGGAAATATGTATTATTTGTATGGCCATTGGAACATTAATGTTTTATTAGTATTTGGGTGGTTTTCAATGCACCTGGTGCTTGAAATTTGTGTCGTATAATCCAATGAGGGGCGGTAATTAATGAAAACGCGTTTGATTTCAACAAAAATGCTGAAGAATATATTTTGTTTGTAACTTTCTTTTCTTATTTCTTACTGTACGTTATTAAAACTCTGAATTTCAATTTACGAATATTAAAACCAAATTTTAATTTTCAAATCCGATTTTTTTAAAAAGTTAAAATACAACACACCTCTTACGATTTCGTCAATAAGTGTGTATGGGTAACAGGTTTGGACAAATGCGTAACCCTTTCAAACCTCAAAGTCCAAGTATGTCTATGTGATGCTATAGGCCATACGGTTAGGTAGCCACTAAATACAAGGAAATCCAAATGTTTGATTATACATAATATGTAGGTATTTGCATTTTAAGCCTAGTTTGTATAAATTAAGATTAAATCGATTTTTATAAAAATGCGTAAGCGTGAATTTGTTAAATTTTGTATTGCTATTTTTTGATAACCAAAAATAAATTTTGTTTGCACAATGCTCAGCTCATGCATATAGGTATCGTAAATATTGAAAAACATTGAAATATTAAACTCTCAGCCATTGGTGGGGCTTAGGTGAAAAATTTGGTTTTATTTCAATTTATGTGTCTGAGTTAAAACACTTTAATTTTGACGATAAGCCGATTAATAGTTTTCAGGACATATGCTCTTTAAGCGACCATTATTGATATTTTGTTTTGTTTGTATTGTACACTATACTCAACAAAAACTAAGGGAAAACTATTTTTTGCAATTTGTTAATTTTTTTTTTCAAAGAGCTGTATTACTGCGAAAAAGCATTCTACAGCTTTAAGTTTCTGCTTTAAAAATGTTGTAGTAAATAATTTTGTATAAAATATGGATATTGGGCAATCGGTCATAAAATCAATCTTCTGATTTGTATAGGGTACAATTTTGTCTATCGAGTCATTTTTCCAAAATCGAGTGATCAAATTCTGAGAATATAATTAAAGAGACAAATTGTATTGTTAAAAAACATTGTGAATGAAAACAAATTAAATTTTTTGACTTTTTTAAAATGAAAAAAAAAATTGTTGCTAAAAGATTTTAGTGATTTTTCGAAACTTGAAAATTTGAAGTTTTGATTTTTCTTTCGTAAACAAAATTGATAAAAATTCAATAAAATAGTTATTTTATTTTTCCAAATAGCTTTTAACGGCCTTTAGCCCATAAAAATTGGCGTTTTGTCCTGGCGATCTCATCAATTTTTATCAAATTCAGTTCAGTTTAGTTCAGTGAACTACATAAATAGTGCTTAGCTGATATATTTCAGTAGTTCATACATATATAGAATTTGTATTATAATAACCTTCATATTTTATTTTTTGTTTTGATGATGATTACTTAATTTCTTCCTCTAGTTAAATTGTTGGGCTTTGATAATTCTGTTTGAAAAAAAGATCAATGCAATAGATTGAAAATTTACAGAAATAAAGCTGTTATATTAGCCTGGAAAACTTCATACCAAAAATAATCTTGCAAACAATTTTCGTAAAACAGCAAAATATTAGCTTCAAGACCATACAAAGCCATTTTTAACATTTTCTTAACTAATGGTGAAGGTTAGCAAAAATTATCACATCATTTTGAAAGAATCTGGTGGAAAGTTTTGTTCATGCCTTTAAATTTTCTTTGCCATTTCAGATATCTCAGGTAAGAAACATCGTAGAATTTGCTTAGTAACGGTAAATAAAAGAAAAAAAATTGAAAAATTGTGTTCCCTTAGTTTTGTTTGTATAGAATATAAAATCTCGAAAAAACGGTATGTTTCGTTTCAAAACTTTAAATTTAAATTTGTATGAATCCTATAGTAAAGAAACGCATAGGAAAATCAGATTTTGTGTTTAAATAAAATACAAGACTAGATAGCAAAAACTTACATTTGTGGTTCGAGCGGATTTGAATTTAAAATACACATTCTTTTTCGTATTCTCTATGATTGTAATATCATGTTTGATTGACTTCGATTGAGTTTGATTTTTTACGAAATTTTTTTTGAAATTTAACAAAAGGCTAAGGCATGTAGTTTCGGTGAAGACAAGATAAAAATCAGATCAGAAGGGGGTGTCACTATTTCCAGCTTTTTAGACGGCGCGGGGCCATTTTCGAAATAATCAACTTGAAAATCATTAAAAATCAACGGCAACACTTACAATGTAATGTTAAATTTTTTTTTTAAGCCAGTAATTTATTTTCAATTTTTGTTTCTGAATCGATTTGTTGTGAATTAGAATTGTTTTTGAAAAATTAATTTTCACAATCAAAATTTTGAAAAAAAAACTAAATTTTAATTTTTTAGCATTAACTTCATTTCCGTGCATATCATACACAGTTTATGCCTGAAAATTCCTTAATTAAAATGTGTACTCAGTGCAAATGCATACCACCCCAATATTGTGTTTTTGAAGTTAAATACAACATTTGTTTGTCTAAAAAATTGTTAATTATTGTCCCTTAAATGCTTACCTATTACAAAAAGTTATTATTCAATAAGTTTTGAAAAAAAACTCTTAATGGTTTCAAAGTTTTTAACATTTCTCGGTCAAATAATAATTTTTGAAAAAAATCTGCTATCATTAAGAGCGTACGCAAGGGTTAAGAGGCACTTGACCCACCATTTAAAAAACAAAACCACTCATGAGAGCTAAGCCCACTTTAGTTAAAGTGTTTAATTCTTACTAGGTGGGAATAAACACCCTTAGTAGACTTAGTTCTAGGGGATTTATTTCACTGTTTAAAAAAAAATTATGTTAAATACGAGTTTGCTCCCTCCCCCGTCTCCTAATTCGAGCATACGCCCTTGGCTATCATTAAAAATATTTGTTAGCAATTAATATCTTTTTTGTGTTATAGATGTATTTTGTTTTATCAACGTTAAACATTTCAATTGTAGTAGCACAGGTAATTGCGTAACAGAGATATTCCTTCTAGTACAAACAAGTATGATCACTTTTCTGCTGCATAAAAGTCATGGCCGACACGAATTTGAACCAAGTGGGACGTTTTATTACATCCCAAGATTGAAAAATGATAAAATTTGTCCTCTACGTGCGATATCTATGGAACAATAGTATTTGTGCTGGAACCTGTCTTTTATCAAAAAATGTTAGAAATTACCTAATATGTGTTTCAATATCTTAAAGTTTATTTTTATGGAAAAATATAGAAATCAGTGTTCAGTATTCTTCTGAATGAACTTCTAATAGTCGAAAATCGAGGACTAGGCACAATTTTCTTAGCAATAACTAAGCCTGAACATTCGTTGTAACGGGTGATTTTTTAAGAGGTTTAAAATTTTTTTAAAAAAAAAAACACAAAAAATTCGAAAAAATGAATGAAATATTTATTTGAATCGATAGTTTGAACTTTGCAATTTAATGTTTAAAGATAATTTCATGCAAATGTTGACCGCGGCTGCGTCTCAGGTAGCCCATCCGCTGAGTCCAATTTTGGCATACTCTTTCACACATATCGGCCGGTATCTCACGAATGAATGCATGGATGTTGGCTTCCAGTGCGTCAATCGAAGCGGGCTTGTCCCTATAGGCATTAGCCTTGACATACCCTCACAAAAAATAATCTAATGATGTCAAATCGCACGATCTAGGCGGCCAATTGACCGGCCCGAAACGTGAAATTAACTGTTCACCAAACTCGCCTCGCAATTGCGCCATTGTTTCGCGTGCTGTGTGGCATGTGGCACCGTCTTCTTGAAACCACATATCATGCAAGTCAAGAACTTCCATTTCGGGCAAAAAAAAGTTTGTTATCATCGCTCGGTAGCGTTCACCATTGACAGTAACGCTGCGATTCGCATCATCTTTGAAGAAATATGGCCCAATAATGCCGCCGGCCCATAAACCGCACCAAACAGTGGCTTTTTCGGGATGCATTGGTAGCTGTTGCAATGCTTCTGGCTGATCTTCACTCCAAATCCGGCAATTTTGCTTATTTACGTACCCATTCAACCAAAAATGAGCCTCATCGCTGAACACAAGCAGCGCGCGATGAACATTTCGAACCGAGCACGAATTTTGATAGTAAAATTCAATAATTTGCAAGCGTTGTTCATTTGCAAGACGATCCATGGTTAAATTGCAAACCAAACTGAAGCTGTTTGACAGTGACACAAGGTAGTAAACACACGTCAGCTGTCAAAACCAGTGTTGCCAAAACCAAACCAGCTTAAAAATCACGAGAAACAAAACTTTTTTGTAATTATTGAAAAAAACATTTAAGTTTTTTAATAATCAATCCATGCAAATAAAATATATATTTATCGTTTTGAGAGAAAAACGGCAAAACTCATTAAGTTAAATTTTTGAAAGTAACCACAGCAGTGTTATTCATAAGACACAACGTTCTATAGTTTAATATTTGGAACATACAAATCTCTTTTGTTGTTAAAATATTTAAATAGATTAATAGAGTTTTATTTGATTTTCTTTTCACTTTATTGAAAAATGTGATTTCTTGAATTGTGTTGTTTTTTTTCCCAAACAATGAGATGTATCAAAGGATTTCTTCCAAATTCAACGGTTAACGACTCATACAATTTAAATTTTGTTCCCATTTTTCCCAATCAAATCTTTGTGGGGAAATACAAAATTGCAATAAATGAACCTTTAAACGTTAAAATCAATTGCTCACATTTGTTAAGCCTTTACTAAAAACCCCAAGCAATCAAAATTGTCATTGTCAATAAACAAATTTTCTTACTCAACATGACGTATTGTAAATGCATCCAGCACTATTATAATGCAACAATAATTCCAAAATATTAAAAAGCACTTTAGAATTTCATTGGTCAATATTGGTTTTAAATGGCTTTAATTATTTTATTTATACTAACATCATTTGATTAATTTGTTAAAAAAAAAAGATTTTATTATTAAGTCGCAAATTGCAAGAAAGATACCAGACAAAATTTTGGCACAAAACAAATTCCAGCCAATTTGTCTCACCATAAAGCACCATATTATGTGATTCATAAAGCCGCAAGAAAAAAAAACCCACAACCTCTTCATCTTCATTAAACAAAAATGTGCATCATCTTTCACTCACTCACACATACCTACATTCGCTATAACCCCAATCTCCCAATCTTAAAATATTTTTCTCGCATTTTATTTGTTTTTTTTTTTTTCAACTCGAAAAGATATAAATGAACAAAAATCCCTACACACTGTCTGCACTCCACACATATATGAAATTAAAAAAAAAAAGAAGCTACATTCATCAATTTCCACAAGAAGACACCTTGACTCATTACGCGCCAGAGGAAATACTCTTACGCAATGCATTTACAATTATTTTAACAAAAAAAACAAAAACTTAAAAGAATACTTCAACAAATAGAAATACAAAATTAACAGCTTAACCACACATGTTGAATATTTTTTTTTTTTTTTTTTTTGTTTAAATAATAATTCCTCATTTGTCTGAGTTGATAATTACCACCCACCTTCTAACCTGCCAAAACCGCCCACAAAAACACTCGCTATATACACCACCGGCCAACATATACAACAAACGTCTTACAAAGTTACCTTTGCCTTATTTGGTATACCAACCGTATTTTTAACATTTTTTTCTGTCTTCTTTCTCTCGCAGCAGTTAAATATTAATTTCATAAAGTTTGCCATTTAGGGTTGTTCTACCGTTACATTGAACTGTGTTCGAATAATGTGTAAGAAATAAATGACCTTGTTAAAGTTATAGTTACTTCAGATATTCAGACTCACCTGAGAACTTTTGTGATCGTATTCCAAAAAGTTTAATTTTAACGATATTTTTATGTGTATCGTTAATCCGATTTTTTTCTTATGGATTTCACCACAAACGGTATCCTGGTGGAGGGGAATACCGTCAGCTGCCCAAATGTTAAGAGTCAATAAATTTATACAACCACTTAGCGAACGCGAAATATAAAAACACAATTTAGTTTAAAATGATGATGGTGTGATAGATAGATAGTGCATATACTTTTGTATGTTTTGATTTTTTTTTTCTTAAAAATTTTACTAACGAATCGAATATTTTTTTTTTGTATATTTTCTTTTGCAATCTGTAATTTCACTTTTGTGTGTTGTTTTTTTCTCCGCTTTTACTTCGCTGGACGATGATGATGATGGTAAAACGCTTTCTATTCGTTATTTTTTATTTTTATTTTTACTTGCAATTGTGTGTGTTTGCTACACAAATATAATTATAAATAAATATAATAATTTTTTGTTACTTTCACAACAACAACAAAAAACAACAACTAAACAACGTGCACAAGATATTTAATGAAGAAAAATCGATTTGTTGCGAAATGACGACGACGACAAACGAATGAAATCACAACGTCTAAATATTTTTTTTAAATAATTACAAGATCACTATAACCAATGAATATTAATTGTTGGATTAAATTAAGACTGTCATGGGTAAAATGTTAAATGTTAGCTCTGCTGCAATACGCGATCATATCCATTGTGTGCAATATTTTATTTATTTTTGTATTTAAAATTTTTAATAATCTCACAATAGTCAAAAAGAAGTAGATGGTCAACTAACCATCGTCTAACTCTCTTCTTTCTTTTTTTTTTGTTGTATATGGTAAGAATCGATTTTTTTTCAAATTCGAAATTTTATGAAGGAAATTTTTCAAACAAAAATATATAACATCTACCACATATTTAAATAATAAGAAAGAGAGCAGCACCTGGATTCAAAGGTTGAAAATTGAAAAATTTTCGGGAGAAACCAGCGTACTCGACGACTTTCGCGACTCAACTAAACTTAAGTTGAGTGGTAGGAGGAAATCGATGGTAAAACATTTGGTCGTCGAAGTTATGTCTTTGTTGTTGGTAAGGTGGTTGGTTGGTTGATTGGTCTGGTGGTTAGCTTGAGAAGGTGCAGCTGAGCAAAAGTTAATGCTGCTAACTGGTATACACGAGAAAAGAAAACTTCAGTATACCATTATACCATATCATGGACAAAGCATATGAAAGCTACTGAAAACATTGCTACTGATCGTTCGTGTGTGTCTATGTGTGTTGACAAGAAAACTTTAATTTTCGGTTTCACTTGATATCTCATTCTTCTCTTGGATAGAAAAAAAATCTTTCAATCAAAGAGAAACTCTCTCCGGATCTGTTAGTCTCTTAAGACGTTTTTGCATTTGAATTAATTTTTTTCAACTTCTTTAGCTGAATTTCTGTTTTATTTTTTTTGTTGTCTCTGTTTGTTTTGTTATTATTATTTTTTTTTTCAAATATTTTTCCTGAATTAAGCAATACCTGTAGTGCATTAGAGGCGGTTTGTGCTTTTTTCTTTTTAAATACAAATCTGCTAATTAACATAATTTGTGTTTCTTTATGGTATTTAATGTTTGATTTGAGCATTGGCAAACGAATATTGGTTAGTGGGAAAAAAAGAATAAACATTTATATACGTTTTTAGTCAAAATACATTGAATAAAGTTATTTAAATCAAGAAATGGAATTAATAGGTGTTGAATTTAATATGAAACAAAAGAGCTGAGTAGAATACTCTGCGGCAATTAATCCAAAATATAAAACACATTGAGTAGATAAATTGATGGATTCAAAAAGCAAATGCAACTTTTATTGTTTCCACTCATTATAAAAGAAATATGTTTAACTCTTTTGTATACCTTGAGCTACTACGCAAAACCCCAACTTCTATTTAAAAATCGCAAACCATCTGGATTATATTGTGTTGATTCTAAGTCAATGACGTTAAGCCTAAAAGAACTGTAGGTACACAACAAGGCAAATTATTAAATCTTGCTCATATGTGGCTCTTAAGTCTGAAATAAATTAGTTATGGGAGCCTATATTCTATCCATTTGCCAAAAACATATTTAAGTTGAAGGTAGTGTGTAAGTGTGAGTGAGTATAGAAAAATGAACAATATAGCACAATGTTCTACATATGCATGCATGGAAATTATGTATATTATTTTAACTGGAAAATTGTTTTAAATCAACAAAGTTAGAACTAGGTATATTATTTTAAATACTTCTGAAACTGTTTTGAAACCAACGCGATGTTAACTTTCATTTGACAAAAAAATTTAAAATCGTAATTAATGTTTATTTATAAAATTTTGTTAATATTTAAAGTGTTTATTAATGTGGAGTTAAAAATTGAATTTCACAAAGACATCTTCAACTCGTTTTCGAAGTATCGAATTTTCATAAAATTGTTTTGATTTTTTTTTTTTTAATTAAAAAAATAATTTTTTCGAAAATTTTGATATGAAATATTTTGTAAGCTTATGCCAAGCTTCTGTACAAAAATGTAGTTTTAATCAGTTAATCAGATAATGAAATAGTCGAAAAAAAAAATTCTACCAGATTTATTGTTAATACAATAGTAAAATGTTTATCACAATCGTAGGAGTCGTTTTTGAGCAACAAAAAAAAAGATTTTCCGTAACGGGTTGTTAAACATTTGTATGAGAGGTACCGTTTTTTGGCTTATAAGAATATTTTTTGTTTAAAAAACCGTGTGTTCGATTTTGAGAAAAATAAGATTTTCCTTTTTGGCCAGCAAATTTTTGTGTGACATACACCGTTATTGTGTTTCTAAGAAATATAAAAACGTGTCAGGGGAATGTCTAAAAAAACGGTACTAATTTATAGAAAATCGACCCATCCGTTTAGGCTTTAGCCGAATAATAGAGAGACTGACCGACAAACAAAAAGACAGAGAGACGGACGTTTTTGCGAGAATAAATGTTTTCGTCTTCCCTATATCATCGTAATCTCAAGATTGCTGTTAAACTCGAGTTTAATTTTTTGGCAACGAGTTGATAACTTGTCATAGAGTACCTACATATTGCAAGTAAAAATCGAATTCTAAATTATGGTAAAACTTGACTTTTCGATGAAAGGAAAGGCCATTCAGTCTGTAGAGCTTGAAGGATTCACTTTAAAGTGAAAACTAAAAAACATTCAGGTATGACAATTCCCACTTAAATATGCATGCTCATAGTCAACAATGAATTGAATACAAATTTTAGATAAATCGGTTTAGTAGCTTTTGAGCAATGTTGGCACCCAATTCAATAAGTTTATAGTTTTTATAAAGGGTCCGCCAAATAACTTTTTTTTTTTTGAAAATGGCGCAAAACATCGAGTGTAGCTTCATCTGTGTGGCACGTAGCGCCGTCCTGTTGAAACCAAATGTTGCCAATATCCACCTCTTCAATTTTCGTGAACGAAAATTCGTTCAACATGGCTCGATAACGATCGCCATTGACTGTAAGGGCCACTCCTTGCTCATTTTCGAAAAATGGCCCAATTATGCCTCTGGACCAAAATCCGCACCAAACAGTGACTCGTTTTGGGTGTATCGGCTTTTCAATGTATGCGTGCAGGTTTTCTGTGCCCCAAATGCGACAATTTTGCTTGTTTACTACACGACAAGATCAAAATGAGCTTCATCTGAAAAGATGATTTTTTTTGGAAGCGTATATACAACCATATACGTTCAGCGGAAGGATAAAACTAGTTATCTGTCAAATCAGACATCAGACGAAATAAGCACTAGTTGAAAAAAACGTTAGATGGCGGACCCTTTAGAAACCCGTCTGAAATTTAAAATTGCTGTTTAAAACGAAAGCGTCGCGTCTTTCCTCAAATGGGTGTCTGTATTTTTCCAATTTTCAAAAAAAAAACCTTTTTAAAAATATGTTTTTATCAAGTTATAAAAACAATTAATTAAAAAACATTGTTTTTACCCATTGTATGCGAAAACTCTCTTAAGTTCGAACAGAAAGATTACTTTGAAACAGGCTTTGTTTAAAATATTATAACTTATAACTAAGCAAAACACATCAGACATTTATTATTATTATAATTTTCAATCTAAAAACAGAATTATCGTGACCAAAATATATATTAAGCTTATTGTGGAATAAATATTTAATTTTGTGTGCTTCCAATTTCAACCCAATTCATGAACTTTTAGTGTTCGGATGCCTCTAAATTTATAGAACAAACTGTTCCCAAATTTAATAAAAATTAATACAAAATCTGACTTTATTTACTATTCGTAAGCACACAAAAAACAGCTCTGTGAAAATGTAAAAATAAAAAATCAAAAACAAAACAAAACAAAAGAGCTGAGCTACAATCTTTGTTTTATTTATTTTCTTGCAGTTTCTGAACTATTTTGGCATCCTAATTTTAAGGTATTGTTAATGTTGACTATACAAATCAAGGAGATTTTTTTTTTTTTCTTTAATAGAATTCAAATATTTGTTTATATTTTTCTATGTCTATGAATTTTGCAATTGTGTTAATGACTTGTCAGCTACTTGAAATGATTTTTTTATGGAAATTTCATTTGAAATTAAGACGCTTAAGGCGAAGTTGAAATTAGTTTAACGATTGTGTTATGATATATACAGACAGGTTTTTATTTATTTTTCCACAAATACATACAATAGTCGCAGTAAAAATAAAATTTAAATGGTCCTGAAGGTCTTGGCCAATAGAGCTTTGAATAAATTCGAATAAATGAGAATGATTAGTAGACAAAAAAAAAAAGAACAAAACAAAATAAGTGTTAAACTTATGCCAAATGTTTTGTATGGTTAAATTTAATAAATGAAAATTTCGGAAATTATTAAAAGTCAATCAACACATTTTATTTGTTATAATATTTCCTTTTGTTTAAATAATTTTTAAAACTTTGGTTGCTATAAATCGTGATCTTGAATCATTGAATCATGTTTTTTTTGTTTTTTTTTTTTTTTTTTAAGTAAAAACGCATAAGACATGAAATCATTTTGACCATTTCATGTTGTTTTGCTTGTTTTCTCTCCTTCACAAAAGCTTATGTCACATGAAGTAAATTAATGTTAGTATTATCAAAGGTGAAGTTTTGTAGAGCTTTGAATTAATATTAAACATGCATGGGTGCGACTCTGACTATTGATTCACAAAGCATATTGCATGAGAAAGACTTTTTTGCCAGAGGATATTTTTTTTTTGATTTTTTTAATTATGATATTAATCAAACCATTGACAAGTTGGGTCTCGGTTGATATTGCTTGGTGTGGTTTATTGTTGGTTAATTGTAGAAAATAAATTAATTGGATATTTTTAATGACTTTCCATTAATTATCATTT
This sequence comes from Leucozona laternaria, assembly GCA_932273885.2. Classification (NCBI taxonomy): domain Eukaryota; kingdom Metazoa; phylum Arthropoda; class Insecta; order Diptera; family Syrphidae; genus Leucozona; species Leucozona laternaria. Next base: position 27,362,577 of record OW026368.1, on the reverse strand, counting down.
TATTTTTTTATTTTTTTTGTGAGATTTAAACATTTATTTAATGCTGCTTATTGGTGTCTTGGTTTCTAAATAATTTTTCATATTATGCAATGCAATTTGTTTAGTGACGTTATTTTCAAATTTTGGTTTTAATTTCAAAGCATTGCTTGAATCTTTGAATTATTAAAAATTGTTTTCTGTTTAAAAAATAAATACGTATCTGCTTCCTGAATTAAATCTCATTCAACTGACAGGTAAAAAAGTGCCAAATTCTACTAAAAATGTAGATGATCTCCCAATATACTCTAGGACATTGCAAAACGATAACCCAAAACTCTGTCCAAATTGGTTTGATAGTTTTAGCTTGAGACTAATTTTAAGTTCCTCAAGACCTCAAATTAAGGCTTTTTAGCTGGCGGTCATACGCAAGCCCTCAACTATCATATTATAATATCGTTATAAAGTAGAGGTCCAGTATAAGAAACTTAAAAGTTAATGATTCCTTTTTCAAGTCTTTCTTATTTAAAAAAAAAATTATCAACTCGAAATAGAATATTATTTTTTACTTGTTAGGGCTACTGTTATGAATATTTTACTTTGGACTTGAATGATTGAATATTGTTACAGTTATAACTGAACTGCGACTTTAAGATCTATTGTGTCCCATTTACAGATGGATTAAATGGCTCACGCTATAGCTCATCCTCCAAATTAGTTCCCTCAAGGAACTCAAGTATTTTGAATACTTTAAGAGAGGGTACTTTGCTCTCTTCTATCTGGTGATATTCCAGATATCTATGTCTTTGTTGCATAAGTGCATCACATTTGTCTAATATTTGGTCCGCTGTCTCGACATGGGCGTTGCAGAATCTGCACGTGGCATTGCTCCCTAGGCCAAGGATGTTTAGGTGTCTCCTTAGCTTGTAGTGGCCAGTGAGGGGCCCGTTATTATTCTGAGTTTTTTCCTACTCAAGCTGATCCAGGATAGAAATTGTACCTGATTGTAGCTTCCATCAAGTAGGAGTTTGCCTTGTCTCAGTTTTGGGGGTTCATTACAGATTATGAGTCTTTTCTCCTCCTCTTCTGTTTTTATTTTGTTCTTAATCACGTTTCCTCATATTCTGCGTAGGGTTCTGCCCCCGTTAGGGATTTTGTTGCCTTTTTTTGGCAAGGGAGTTTGCCGCTTAATTGCCCAGAATGCCAACGTGGCCCGGTCCCCAATAAATCGTGACATTATTATCGATTTCGTCAAGCCTGCCAACATATTCTCCCATACCAGTTTAGAACTAATGACGTACGACTGCTTTGAGTACGGCCTGGCTATCTGACATGAGGGCAATGCTTTGGTTTTTGTAGTTTATTTCTAGGTGGCATTCAGTACACTTCATAATAGCATTTACTAGTGATACCTGGAATATGCTAGTAGACTGTCGCATCGGCAAGGAGAGTTTGGTTCTAGGCCCAACAATTCCTGCATCAGTCCCTTCGGTTGTTCTCGATCCACCAGGGTACCACTTGATGGCGTTTGCTTTAAGAGTGTAGTTCACCGTTTTGCCAACCACACCCACTCTTATTTATGTGCTTTATTATTTTATAGTTGTACCAAATGCAAGTTTTACAAATGAGAAATTTATTTACAAACTCATTTCAAAATCACCTTCTACCCAACACTATATGTTCAATTGTTGCAAAGGCTTTTGTATAATACCCAACTTTAGCTTTTTTTGTATTATGTTTTTTTTTTTCAATGAGGAAATGATTGACTCTTGTAGGCCACCACACCCAAAGCCCCATTGTATCCCTGTCACATGTTCGACATTAGTCTTATGCAGTTCAATTAATTTTCATGGTTTCTAAAGAAAAAATAATTTGCCACTCACTGTTTCGAGTATCTTGTAAAGTTTGCTGTCAAATTACCCACCCGTTGTTGCTTGTTGCCTATATGTTAGTGTATACTCTGTGACTCCTTCGTTTTAACTGTATCCACTATGTAGCTAGGCTAGAGTTATTGTTATCTATGCTGCCACATAATGTTACTGGAGCACACATTCGACAAAAAAAAAATCATGCTGCATATATACACTTTTATGTATCTCAAGGCTAAGACAACGGTGAATTTGTAATGGGCCGTTTGTTGTTGGGGAACCAACCAATCGACTTCAACATCCACATGTCTTGGCAGTAGCTCGTACCTATTGCCAGGCCACCTGAAAACAGTTAAGCGTCCGATATATTGTTGACGAAGTTGAGTTGAAAGTTTTGACACGCACTTTGAATTCATAAGAAGTCCGATCCCAGCAATGTTAAATGTTTAGCGTCTGACCCAACAACAAAGAAATGATTCAGTCACAGCGACCATGACGGCAACGCAGCGGCGTCATATTGTTTGTGGAGTAAAGTGGTACAAGGAGCATGTAGAACCGAAATTCTTCACAATCAATTGGAACAAATGTTTGCAATTATAAACAAAAGATCAAAAAAGACCAACCTACTCCCAAAGTACAGAAGTATATGCACTTCAGCTAATAGCTATTTACGTTTTACACAACCAAAGCACCAAGGCTTGGAGGTTTGTTCGTTTGCCCCGCCAATAAAGTTCCAAGTCAATTTGAGGGTAGGCATTTATATTTTCACTATCGTTGCTTATTAACTGTGCACCATCAACAGCGGCTATGCGTCAATATTGAGCTTTGTCAAAACAGTTTTTTTTTCGATTCCATATTTGGATGATTTGATAATAGAAATTCAATGGAAAAATATTCAGTGATTGGCATTTGCAGTGCAGCTGCCAAACAAACCCATGGCGGCACTTTTTGTGCAGGTTTTGCTATGCTATATTGAAATCAACGCGATTGAGTAAGAGGACACTTTGAGATGAATGATGCAAGATTGCCATATTTGGAAGTCCAATTGGAATATACATACATATTGTTTGGCAAATGGCAAATTTCCTAAACGGCCTTGGGTGTTGTTGGTAGTACATAGTTTATTTTGTGCGATTATTGAGGTTTTTTTTTAATGTCATTGGGACAATTTATTGAGTTTTGTGTTTTTTGAGGAATTTTTGTTAGTAATTTTTGTTTGTGTCTTTTAAATTATCTAAGGCTTGGCACATTGGATTTATTGGTAGTTACTAACGGTTTATACCGCTGAAACATTAAATACAGTTATATTCCTCATGTCTCGAAAAGTTCATTTGGAGAACTTTTAGTTCATGTTCATTTCCTTTGCAATTATAATTAAATGACGTAAAAGGATTGTTACGATTGACCGCATTTTAGAATCCCGTTTTGAAAATCTCGGATGTCGAAATTCCATATAGTTGATACCAAACGTATCGGTGAGGGGTTTGATCCTGACTATGATGTAGCTTGCGTTTAAAATATTCAACACCCGAATTTTATTTTTGGTCTTTTGAAATTTTCCCTTTTTAAGAAACACCATTTTTGAATTACTTTTCGTTCAGAGCATTTTCACTAAGATATAATTTTACAGATCCTTGAACTTGATGTTCCAATTCCTTCAACTTTAACTCATTACAAGTTCATTCATCATATTTGTGTGTTTACAAAACATCAGCAATCCAAGGTTCAACGTCTTCTCTTTTCAAAACCAGACTTCACCTTTTATCAATAAATCTTAAAACAAATTAATTAATCTACACATACTATCTAGCTGTACCTACTGTCTTAGTAAATAAATTCGAGGATTATCGGTTCAATTTTATTTGTTAAACAAATTATAAATCTTTTATGGAAGTGTGGCCTTCATTTTGGCCAGTAACTTCTACCACAGTGCTCTCCTTATTTTTTTTTTATGAAGAATGCTCTCAATTCGTCTGCTGATTGATACTGTTTGTGTTGACTCATTAGACAGCTACTGCTGCAGCATCTTCACAGCTCACGAATCACGATCGACGAGTTGCGTCGTTGCCACCATCACTACTCCGTTGCGTCGTCATCGGTCTTGCTGTTGATGGAAAATCCAAAGCAAATCTTGAGCACACAACAAGTGAGCGAATCAATCGTGCAACAACCTCACTCATTATTAAGTCATTATTCTGCATGGTCGGCATGGTGGTGGAGCGCGGCATGGCGCTGTTGTCAAGATGGCTTTCAAATCGCTTCAAATTAATTGCAGCCTTCGATGGAATCAGTATTGTAACTTGTAGTTGTTGTTTGTTGGTAGTGTTTAGTAGCATCGTGTCACATCAAAGTCAAAAGCATTTAAATCTGTCTCACAAAAATTCAAATATTGAAGAATTCAAATGGAAATAATTTTAAGCTTGTGGAACACATTGTGAAGGTTGATTAATGCTGAAGAGGGCTAGGAGTCGTTCAACTCTAATAAAACTGCAAGGTAAATTGACTTTGCATAAAATGTTTTATTTATTTAAGACTGACTTCTTAGACATTAGTAACTCTTCGTTGTTTTTTTTATGTATTTTGTGTGGAGACAAATTGATTTAATTTGTCATATAAATTTAAAGTTTTATGAAAAATTCAAAAATTAATTTTTCGTGCCGATGTATAGTTATTTTTAGAACTGAGCTAAGGATTATTCCTTATTTAATTTTTGTGTTCTCGACTGGAAGTTCTTATATTCAAATTTCGTGCGCAAATCCCACTCTCATCTCATTTGACAATATGTCAAAAAATCATTTCCTTGTACCAACCATGATCAAATCTTTTGGCGCATTCAATTAAATCTAAACATTAAGCCACCCAAATTCACGTTGAAAGCAATTATTCATTATGATGTGTCTCTGGCATCATTGGTCTCAGCTTAGGCTCAGTGGTTTTTAAAATCATTCCACATGTATACAGATGTTCACTTTATAACACTAAATTGTTAAAGAAGTTAAAGAGTGAATAGTTAATTAGAAATTTGATCCATTGGGTTCTGTCCCACACAAGATTATTTGCGCGTGGAAAGATTTGTCAAAACTAAATAATTTCCTTTTTTTTCCATTTTGTTAATCGTCTTAAGTATGTTCTTCTATTTATTATAGAGTTTTATTCTTGTATTAGGGTGTCACTTATATTTAAAATTTCATTTTAATATTTCTAGGACAATGGGAACCCAACCCAATAGAACTTTAAAGCTTAAACAGTTCAGGACTTGGTAGCATGTATTTGCTCTTTATAAAAATTAACAGATTTTTTTTTTTAAATCTGTGGAATCGTTTTTGAGAAAAAAAAGGGTTCGATCAAAATCTCAAGTTTGATATTTTTTACTAATGCTTCACTTGCCATATAGTTTCTATACATAGCAATAAAAATGGCAAGACAATAAGCAGTCATATTAATGACATCCATATTAATGACATCCATAGGCATTAAACACATGCATTTAGGAAACAATATAATGTATTTGACAGGAAAGTTTAAGGTAATCAATTCCGATATTCATATAGGGTCATTTGCATTGAACTATACGTCAAAATAAAGTGGCCAAAAACAATATGTTGATTGAAGATGTCCAAAAAATCTTTTTTCTTAAAACAATATCTACATATATCTATAATCGTATTAAAATAAAATTCAATGTTATTTGACGCAATTTAAAATTCGTTTGATATGTAAATTATAATTTGAAACACAAGCAGGAGTTGATTGATAAGATAATTAGTAATGAATCATTGTCATTGAAGAAGTTCACACACAAATTTCATGGCTATCGATTTCAAATCATTCAGAAGCGCTTTGCCAACAAAAAAAATACACAAATACAATAAATCTTTTTTTTTCAAGAAAAGACTAATTCGAAGTTATCTGTGTTCAAAAAAAAACGAAATATTGCATAGTAATTTAGCAATGAATGCAACGTATTTTATAGCGTGGAATATATTATCAATATTATTATTATATCATCTTATTTTGCAAGGTTCAAACATTGTTTTTAATATACAAAGGATATAAATAACATATTTTGTATCTTACTATACCTTCTGTAAAAATAATTTATAACTTACAGCCTTATTAATAAACTCAAATCAATCATAAATTATCTTTAATCATTGAAATAAGATAACATAACAATAAAACAAAATTGAAGTAAATTGTTATCAATCGAAGTTGGTAGATTAACGACTAATTAAGTTAAATACACTAACGGCCATATTATTCACTTGATTAATCCAGATTAAAACTTAAATCCACATGTTAAATAATTTAAATCCAAAATCTACATCCAATTTCATATTATTCATTCGTTAAATCCACACTTAAATCCAATTTTTTAAATCCAATGTTGACCAATTCAACTGAATATAATCTGGTCTCTGGAGGCCAGCTTATACAGGTAATTATTTAAATCCACATTAAAAATCCATTTCGTATATTGCACTTCTTTTTCTTGTTTCAATAAATAAAGAAAGAAAATGGAAAATTTAATACAATGGATTTTTTTCCATTCTGATGGCTTCGTAATCAGAAGACGATATTAAAGAACTGGGGAAACAGGAGATCACGAACAATTGTCCTCCATTGTACGTGCTTAAGAGGCCCTGGGTTGACGATTATGAAGTATCGGAAGTATTATCGCCTGAAAAGGTGACATTTATTCGGGCAACATTAGATGGTTCCACAGGAATTTGTTGGTAATAGTTGTCAGTATGCTATATATAATGGTATCGCTTACCTTATTTAATTTTATTTCTAAGGAAATTTGACATTTCATAAAATTCATATTAGGATTAAACGACTAAACAACTGGATTAGAGCATTTTACATTTGGATTAAACAATGAAAGTGTTTGGATTAAGTAAATCTGGATTTTATGGTTTTATTTAAAATTCACATAAATCCAATCTAAGTTCAGAGTGAATAATATGGTGGTTAATGCGGTGCAGTACAATAAGAGCCGCGGGCTCAAATTCCTTGCTCTTGTGGGTTTTATTCCAATTATAAATGGAAACAAAACCCATTAAAAAAAAAATTAAAATTCCGGTTTACATAGGAGCCTGTCTGACGTTTGAACATACCCTAAGCGGAGCAACGGAGTAGCTTGATCGGCATGAGCACCCAAAAAAAGGAGTTAAGACCTTTGGAAGCTGTGAAGCTGTTGTCCGAGAAAAGAGAGCAACAAGGTCCAAAATAGATTAATTTTGAAATCATTCAATTGAAAAATATCTTAAAGCTAAATATTAATCATTGAATGATATGGGTCTTAATGCCAATTTAGAAAAGCAATAACCCCCACGGGTCTTAATGTTTTTTTGTGGTGGGTCTTATTGCTATTTCACAAAGGAAAGAAAGCCCGCGGATGCATTTTCCATTTATTTTGGGAATTAAGACCCGCGGGTGAAAACGGCTTTAACGATTTTGATTAAATTTCGTGCCTGTAATAACTGAAAAAAATCACATAACGGAATTAGGTATTCCACATTTTTTTTAGAAAATGGTATTATTTTTGGGTTAGTCGTGTATGTTATTCGGCATGGTTAAACCGATTTTGTTATAATTTTGCAATCTGATGCTTCTAAAGGGTCCGCCGTCTAACTAGTGCTTATTTCGTGAATGGTAACACTTAGCTCATGTCTGATTTGACAGATAATTAGTTTTATCCTTCCGCTGAACGAATATGGTTGTGTATACGCTTCGCTAAGTGGGTCTGCGATCGACTTAGAGAAGATGCCGATTTTGCCAAAAAAATCATCTTTTCAGATGATGCTCATTTTGATCTTGGCGGGTAGTAAACAAGCAAAATTGTCGCATTTGGGGCACAGAAAACCTGCACGCATACATTGAAAAGCCGATACACCCAAAACGAGTCACGAGTGCGGATTTTGGTCCAGAGGCATAATTTTGGCATTTTCCGAAAATGAGCAAGGAGTGGCCGTTACAGTCAATGGCGATCGTTATCGGGCCATGTTGAACGAATTTTTGTTCACAAAAATTGAAGAGGAGGATATTGGCAACATTTGGTTTCAACAGGACGGCGCGCGCTACATGCCACACAGCCGAAGCTACACTCGATGTTTTGCGCCATTTTCAAAAAAAAAAAGTTATTTGGCGGACCCTTTATTAGATCAATTGGTTGTAGTTACATAACCATACCTTCCATATGTACATTTATTATTTATTCATACATATCTTGTTTCAAAAGTAACGAAATCATTACTTCCTTTCGACAAACAAAAATGACGCCTATTTCCTCTATTTATCTTCAAATATCGTGACAATAAAAATAATCCCCATCACATCAAATCTTTAACACACTTCATCACACAAAAGAAAAATGTTATAATTTGACAGCTCATATGTTAGTCTAACTGTCACAACATATGAACATATAAACTTCCTCACAATATACCCAACAATCTGTCAGGTAGAGCTCATAGTGTCACATCATGCCATCATTATAAAAATACAAATCGAATAAATTAAAATTGAAATGAGATCAGTTAATAATAATGATGATGTCGTAATCTTGTTCGAGTAATGTTGTCAGCGGCGGCGGCGGCGGCGGGCGTACCAAAATGACAAATGCTCTTCTGTCAAATTTGTATGTATGTAGATTGTTGCGATTTGTATGCAAATATTTATCTGACTGCGTTAGCAAATTTGTTTGACACTATCAGGATTTTAAATGCTAAGAGAGAATTACTTACATATATAGAATTGAATACATTGATATATGGACACAATTAATAAAAAAATAACAAATTTAATACTAATTGCAGCAATCAGTCAGGAAAAATCTAAAGGCAAATAAGTAAAGTGTATTTCTAAGTGCATTTATATATTTCTGAATAGGACCACAGTTTCTGCTCTTTTTCCGGATATCTTAATTTATTTTATGAAAAGTACTGTTTAGATAAATTGATTAATTATACTTTGGGCTTAAATTTATTTTAAAAAAGAACTACTGACGTCATATCAGTTTGGTCAAACAAATAAGTTTTCTTCACGTTTGCGGTTAAAAAGCGTCCAGAGCACCTCTTTTCATGAAGAGTGCCTCTCCCTAAGCGGTTCGGATTGGGCACAAAATTGTAGGTCCCTTCCATTCCCGTCGTGCATTTTAACTTATATTCGAAATCAATTTTCTATTAGCCTTTTTCACTGTCCGCTGGACTTGGATAACAATTTTCACGGAGGCAAACCTGAATTGTAGAGCTGATAATGATGAAAACTTGAACAAAAGTATTTTCAAAATCAACTGAACTTGAACTGTTTCGGTATGAAATAGCTGGTCTAAAAAAGATTTCCCTAAGACCCAGTTTTTCAGTGGTCAGTTAAGCCAGAGTTGGCTAACTCTAGAAGAACCCACAGCGATCTGGGGAAGCGGTTTTTCGGTGGAGAACGCATGCGGAACGACTAAAAAACTTAGTGGATAAAAAATCAAAAGCATCTGTTCAGTTAGTCCTGAGTAAACTCACCAACTTTGATGAGTAAACTCCGATTTAACTTTAATCTCCTACTGAAAAAATAGACCTAAGGTCTCACTTCAGTTTTAAAGAAATTTTCCAGCTGATATTTTTCTAACTAATTCATAACTTGTATTTATAATATGCATACCTTTCTAAAGCATGTGAAAATTATTCAGATCACAACACCGTGTTGGAATTTCAAACACAAAATAAATAATAGGAATCGTTTAACTTGCAGTTTACTTGTATTTAAGTTTTAGCTGAAAATCATTGCTTTGGCATCAGATGTGCGTTGGAATGGAATGTTCAACATTCCAGAAAAAAAAACTGATTTATTCCCAGCACGTGAGTCTTTTAACGTTGCATCTGTTCAAGTCCAACAACAAGACATGCAGAGAATGCTTAGGAGTCAACACAAACGAAAGACAAAAAAAAAAAAGAAACCAAAAATGTTACAATAAATCAGCTCTTGAAGTCGTTGAAACGGTACTCAATTATACATATACTTAAAAATGTTTTCTTTTGTTTTGATTTCACACATGGCACGATTTTGGTCTTCAAAAAGTCAATTTGTCTTTGTTTCTCATTAAAACAGTCTCGTGAAACTTCAATCAAATAATATCAACAAAAGAATCCGAGTTTGTAAACGAATACATACTATACAAGACAAACCTGTGATTATGCAATATTGATGAGCGGTTTTTGGATGGTTTTGAATCATCTGTCAAAATCTTAATCGATTTTTAATGAATTATAGGCGTTGAATGTTTTTTGAGAAAATAACCTTTGAAAATTCAACCCTAATGTATTGGTGTTGAATATAAAAAACTACACTCTTGCGGTTTTTTTTTATTTTGGTGGTTGGCGAAAATCTCAATATAAACCAATCCTTAACCTCGATGTACATAGTATGTACGTACATTACTTTGGTCTACTCGTCCAATAAAAAACAAAAAGATATCTAACAAATTGAAGGTTTGGCATCGTGGTATCTAACATACATAATGTGGGTAAAAACAAAGACCTATAATATTCAAGGTGAGACATTTTGATTCACCTTGCAACTGGGCTACACTTTTTTCCGGGATAGTTACAAACTAGTCTAAGAAACCGTTTTAATCGATTTAATATATAAGGGTTTTCCAATAAGAGGTGTTATTTTGAATAGCCCGCTATTTCGGTAGCTGTCACTTTTGAAGCTGTCATTTTTTGACATTTGACAAGTAGAAACTACGCCATTAATAAAAATGGAACGATACACGCTTCAACAACGCATTGAAATTATTTAAATTCACTATACAAATGGTGCAAATTTGGCAGAGACGGTTCGTAAAACTAAAACATTTTTGGGTCGTCGTGAAGCACCTTGTCGGACCGCAATACAGAAATTGGTGAACAAATTCGAGCTGTTGGGACAAGTAAGTGATGTGAAGAATAAAACCCGTGCACGTCGCTCAAGAACAACTGAGAATATTGCTGTTATAGCCCAAAGTGTGGAAGAAAACCCAGGTTTGTCCATTCCTCGACGTTCTTTGGAATTAGGCATTCCACAAACGTCATTACACCGTATTTTGCATAAAGACTTGGGTCTTAAGGCTTATAAAGTTCAGTTAACACAAGAACTCAAGCCGGCTGATCATCAACAACGTCGTGTCTTTGCTGATTGGGTCCTTGAAATGCATGAAAATGATCCGGAATTTCATCGAAAAATCATATTGACTGATGAGGCCCATTTCCACCTCGGAGGCTACGTCAAAAAGCAAAACTGTCGCATCTGGGGCTCGGAAAACCCAAGAGTTATTGTTGAAAAGCCTCTCCATCCTCAACGCGTGACTATTTGGTGCGGTTTATGGTCCGGCGGAGTCATTGGACCTTACTTTTTCGAAAATGAGGCTGGAGCAACAGTTACGGTCAATGGATTGCGCTATCGAGAGATGATTAATGATTTTTTATGGCCGGAATTGGATGGTATTGATCTGGACAACGTTTACTTTCAACAAGACGGCATTACGTGCCACACAAGCAATGAAACCATCGATCTTTTACGGGAAAAGTTTCCGGACCGTGTTATCTCTCGAAGAGGTGATCACAATTGGCCACCGAGATCTTGTGATTTAACACCTTGCGACTTCTTCCTTTGGGGCCACGTGAAAGATAAGGTCTACGCCAACAGCCCAGCGTCGATTCAAGACCTCAAAGATGGAATTCGTGAGGCTATCGAGGACATAGGCCAGCCACTTTGCGATTTGGTTATGGAAAATTTCATGAAAAGGATATGGTCCTGTAAGCGTGGTTGTGGTGGCCATTTGGCTAATGTTGTGTTCCATTATTAACGGCATACCTTCCTCTTTATAATGAAATAAACATCTGATCATTTATCTCAAAAAATGCCATTTTTCTTTGAATATCATAATAACACCTCTTATTGGAAATTTTATTTAACCACAAGAGCAAGTTCGTGCAATCAAGTCGTGCATATTTTTTATATTTGAATACATACATACATACACTGATACACATGCATAAGAATTTTCAGTATTACCCACGAGGTAGACTTTCAATGCGCAGGTCTAGTGGGATTTTTAATGTTACGATATTTTGAGTTAAATTCTCCTTGAATTCAACAATGAAAGTGAAGTTAGTAAGTGTGAAAGACAAAGCTTAGCACAGTTGTGATTGTGATGGATGTTATTTTGGGATTATTTGAAAAAGTTTTATGGTTAAAATGCAAATGGCAGTACATATTGGTTTGCGCAAGATCAGATTACATTTTGTTGCTGCTGGTAACGTGCCCTCAGAATTTTGCGCCCTGTGCACAGTGTTGGCCGAATTAACTACACTACATTTTCTACATCATTAACTACGTATAGTCAATTGAATAAACTACAAGTCTCATTTACTACAATATACTAGATACGTCTACTACATACGTGGTAAATACAGAAATATAATATAATTTCAAAAACGAAACACAAGAGTTTTTAAATATAAAATGTAAAATAGCATACAAATCCGATTTCCTCCTTTATTCGGAATTTTCACTTCGCTTCGATGTTTATAAATCTTACATGAACAACTGCAAATTTGAGCTCAAAACTCAAACTTCAAAGTGACAGATCATTTGACATTTGAAACTACGTCTGCTACAATTTTTTTCATTAACTACGTTAACTACAGCTAACTACATAAACTACGTAGTAGACGTAACGTAAGTTATATCGAAAAAGTGACCGTTTGGCCAACCCTGTGTGCATTTTCACATCTTGCACATATGGTTGGTCCAGCCATATGAACGTGTCCGGCCCTGCACTGCACACAGACCATCTGTACAATATGTCGTGAATATATGTAGTTCAGCCTTAAAGAGCAACTACAACCGAAAATAAGAAGTCAAAGAATATCGTGATGTTACATATATTTTGTTTGTTAATTCGATCGGCACGAATGACAAGAGTTGTTAATTTTATGATTTATTAAATGAATTCTGTAGAAATATTGAGCAATAAAGTTCAAAGCTTAAAAGGTTATGATGGCTTTGTTGGAGAACTAAACCAACTCATTTGGTTATTGTGAGATTATTGTGTGAAGAAAACCGGCTTCACATTAATTACAACATTGCACCAAAATTCTAATATTTTTTTTTAACAATTGAAACAGTAATTTCATTGTACTGTTAAACGATTAAGGGTAACTTATATAAGGTCATTCTTAATAACTCAATGTCTAATACAATTAAATACTTCATACAAAGTTACAACCATATAAAAAGAATTTTGTTTTAACTTCGTGATATCATTTAACAATCAGACAAAATGAAAAAAATGCAATTTCGTAAGAATGAACACTATGATATATGGGTGTTAGAAGATTTTCAAATACCATTTTGCCAAAGAGATCAAAATTCAGAAAAAAAAACTACTTCTTAAGGCTTTGAATGCTTCTCATTACTTCCGTTTAAAATATTAAAATTAGAAGGGAAAAGAATGCTGTCCTAATTCTTGTCAATTTGTCCAGTGTAAGGCTTCAGCCACAGAGATTATTCAAAAAGCCATGACGAATTATTAAATTTGTAGTTCAGTGACTTCTGAAATTTTATTTAGGATACATAATTCTTATCAACCTCTAAATCTGCCATTCATTCACTTCACAAGCAAACCCTATATCGAATATGTTCCATATTGAAACAGAAGAAATGATTGATCGGCAAGCAACATAATTTGACAAATCCCCAGCAAAAAAACTCAACACAATCTCTTAACCTGCCTTGAAGCAATGAATTCGATATCTCCACTTTTTATAATCCAAAAATACATGACATAATTCATATGGAACTAAATCTAAAAAAAAAGCTTTCCATTTAACGATATGTCACCCACGTTATGTGCTTGTGCACCACTACCAGAGTACCTATAGTAGATAAGCAGGTTTTTTTTTGTTAATTTTTTAATTGAAATTGCCCACAATTGACCTTTAAAGCTAATCGGACAACAGACCACTTGATTCGATAGTTTTTGATATGAATATCAAAATTCTTATCGGATAACATTCGGACCAAACTGAACCGGATCTGTGGGTATATCGTTCAGTTGTTGGGGCTTTTTAGAACGTCAAGTCGTCAAGCTAAAATAATTGTCAATATATGACAGTTGCATGTGAAACGACATCCATCACATCAGTCAAATGTAGTTCACCAAACTGGTCAGTGATGTAGCCGGTTGTCATGTTGACAATGGTGTTTTCTTGTATGTAGTATTAAAGCGATAAGAGTAGAAATGTGGATACATGAATTTCGAACTACAATCGCTTTCAAGTTTAATCACCTGTACAATGGAGCAGCAAAATGTAGCCATTAGACGACTACGACAGGCGCAGGTAGCCATGCGGCAAACTTACTTGTGTATACCACCTATAGGTACCGCCGCCGCGCGGTGTTGTCAATTAAATTATCCAAAGTAGGGTCATACTTATAGGAGGCAAACGCGGTAGCAACGACACGCGATGTAGAAAAGGAAACATAATCCGGTAAGTGACACAATTGGAAAATTACCTTATGCCGCACATAGATGATCTTTCAAACGGACAGTCGATTGCAAGCTAATATTCAAATGTCATTTATTGGTCAGTAAAGACCATATAATGGGGAAAAGCCAAAGAACCGCATGGAGTTGGGAACTTGTTAGGGCCATCGTACATAAGAGAGTCTTTTTGGGAATCCATAAGATGTGGAATATCCAATTAGCTTTTAAGGGCTGATGGCGGCTGGATGTCATATTTGGTGAATTATTTTTTTATAGGAAAGTACGTTGTATGTGGATTTGGATATGGAACAGGCTATGGTCAATATAGAAGAAACCCAGGCGCACCACAGGTTTAACTAATGGTTTATTGTAAAAAACATTTGGCAGTTCGGGAGACATAAGTAGACAGCAAGATGTCATGATGGGAGTTGTACATGAACTCTAATGACATTTCGATGCAAAGGATACCTCCAAACGATGCGATGTCTTGGAAGTTATGGCTTGTCATTGTGTCAGTCAATGAACATCATGATTGATTCTAGGAATTCATTTGAATAATTTTTATAATCGTATTGTGAGCTTGAAAAAGGGTATTTAATTACAATTTATTTTATTTTAGTTAATTTTGGAAATGTTCAAAACAATGGGCTTTTATTTTCATTCCTTTTAAAAATGTCAGTTTAAAAAGAAGAATTGGATATTTCCATGGCCTTAACCATTGGTAACGGCCCTATATAAGGTAAATAGACACACGGCTTATAAAATGATTGTAATTTATAATGTTAAATTAATTTCTTCATTTGATGTGAATTAGAACTGGGGTCGGTTATTAAGGAATCAATCATAGTTGAGGAAAGTTATTCAACAAGTAACTATGTATTGGTTTAAGGGGGAAAGTTACCAAGACCAAAGCTGTAGGCAGTAAAATTAGCTTTTAACTAAATTCTTTTATAAAATTATGGAATACAAAAATAATAAAACCGTCTTGTCGATGTGTTACTTTTTCTGAAATTTAAAAAAAAAATGTCGTCATTTTCGCAATTGTTATCTGTTCTGTACAGTTAAATTCTACAGAATTATGAAATATAAAATTATAGGCTTAAATAATTTTGGAATAATGACCTATGCATGTTTAATTTTTTTAATTTTCAAAATTTCTGAAAACAGAATTATGGATTTACAGAATTTTAGAACACAGAATTATGAATTTACAAAATTTTTGAATTTTCAGAACTTCAGAACACAGAATTATAGATTTACAGAGTTGTAAATGTTTGGAATTTCGATGTACAGAATTTGCAGAATTTTGAAACAAAACTAGGGCCTTACATAATTTTCACACACAAAATTTAAAATTTTAAAAATTCGGAAAATTGAATTACTGTCTCTCTGAATTTATAATGTTAAACATTTTGGAATAAGGAATTTACAGAATTTTGAAATACAAAATTAAGGATTTACAGATATGTATTTGAAATACAAAATTCGGGACTTCTGGAATACTGAATTATGAACTTACAGAATTTTGAATGTTCTAAATTTTTGAATACAGAATTTTGAATTTACAGCGTTTTGAAGGTGGATGGAAATCAGGCCGCATGAAATAAGGCCATGATTGAGAAATGAAATAATTGCGGCCTTATTTCACTTCGACAGTTTTGAAATACAGAGTTTTGGAATACAGAACTTTGCATTAAATTTTTTTTTGAAATTTTAGAATTTTGGAATACTTATGGATAGATATAATTTTGAATGTTTAGAATTAGAAATATAGAATTGTGGATTATCAGAATTTAGATAAACGGAATTTATTATGAATTTACCGAATTCTGATAAACACAATTTTTAAGTAGAGAATTGCAAAGTTACAGAACTTTGAAATACAAAGTTATAAATTTTCCAAATTTTTAAATAAGGAATCATGGATTTATAAAATCTTAAATTAGAGAATTTTGGAATACAATATTATGAACTGAAATAATTTTGAAAGTTCGAACACAGAATTAAAAAAAATACAATAGTTTTCAGAATTTTTAAATTATAGAATTTTGGAAGCAGAATTTTTGCACTTACAAAATAACATCCCAAACCCGTTTTTGTTATTCAAAAATACAAAAACCAGGCACCTGCCGGAATACCTATGTACTCGTAATCACCAAAGCACATAAAATACCCTGAACCGTAAAGTCTTAAAGAAACAAATATTTTGCTGGTGTTTCCTGTGATTTTTTGATAAAATCGGTTTTATCTATGAATATTCTAGAATATTCGGGTAGCGAGCTTTTGAATTAAGAAGAAATTGCTAGAAAGTGACTTGTGAAGCACCTTTTTTTTCAAAAGTCACCCACAAGCTGAGGGAATTAAAGCAAACTTTAAGCTAAGAAGAGAATTAAATTATTGCAAGGCTGCTTGCGATACAAAGATGGAAAGGTGGAATGTTCTAAATAACCAATGTGCCATTTTTATGGGGCTATGACGCGTATTTTAGCCGCAAATAGGTTTTAAAGAGGTTAAAAAGTTGATTTTCTAGATACTTTTTCGTGCTCTCCGATGCATTGAAGATGTAAATTTTTTTTCTATCCTTCGATAGATTGATAGAAAGGTAAGAATGAGAAGATCAGATGTGAGTTTTTTCTACGGCTTTAAAAGAGCAGAGAAAGTACCTTTTCTTTAATTATTTTCATTTTTGTGGGAGACCTCGATGGAAAGGCTGCTAGGGCTCTTACTTCAGCTGCAAACCGAGTAAACAGATTTCAAGTCAATCAAAAAATCGAATTTTTTAAAGATTGTTTTTTTTTTTGGATCTTGCGATACGTAGATGGAAAGGTGGCATTTTCAAGATCACCAATGCCCCATTATTATGGTGCTATAGAGAGTGGTTGAGCGATTTTCTACATAGTTGTTTTTTTTTGTACTGTCCGATACATCGAAGACGTAATTTTGTTTGTATCTTCCGATACATTGTTAGAATTTCTTCCATAGTTACTGTCAACATTGGCATAATGTCTGTAAATCTCATCAATATCTGTTGAGTAGGTCAGATATTATTGAATTAAGACTGCAACTTAATCCAAACAAAATTATTATACATGCAATTTTTTAATAACACAAACCAATTTTCTATTTAAGTGATTATAAAACTTTAAAAAAATTTGGACGTGTCAGTGTGCGGAAATTTATTGCATTTATTTAACATGCCATCTTATATCTTATATCAAATATGCATCAAAGTCTGTTAAACTGTTCAGATTTTATGGAATTTTGATTACCTCTCCATAAAACCGGAAAAAATGTGCAATGCCTTGGCAGTCTAAGTAAGTATAATTCTGCATAGTTTTTTGGGGTCATATCTCATACATACATATCTCCTCTAGTTCAAGCATACTTTATTGCTAAAATCTCAAATGAAATTACGTGTTTTTAACTTGTTTTCAGACGAAGTTGTAAAAAAAAATCTGAATTTTAAAATAAATTCCATGTGCAGACACTGATTAGTTGACGAAATAGGATATGAATTTAAATCAATGATTTAAAACATATTTTCGATTTGCTTATGATTCAGATTAAATATTCAAAATTTATTTATCAAAAATAACATGTATAGAATACAAAAATATTATTTATAAAATCAACTGCGAAGCGGAACTATCACCAAAATAAAAAAAAACACACATAATGTTGCTTATATTTCAAGAATTTAATGATAATTCAGTGGCATATCTCTATTCACATTTTTAAACTTGTTCCAAAAATGTTTAAAAAGAAGTTCCGAAAAGACCAACCAGTTGGTTTGCTATATAGCTATCGAGTTCCTTAGAAAAAAATAAGTTGATAATAAATTCATTAAACTCGTTGACTATTCTCAAGAAGCATGGTACCGTATATGTGTAATTAAAGTTTCATATTTCAGAAGGCTCCTTAAATAATTTATTTAACTGGATTTGACTTGGAATGTATTTCCGCTAAACACTTTCCGCAGTGCACTTTCAAACAAAAATTTTACTGGATAAATTCCAACCTTAAACCTCCAAGACGTATAATATGTAGTTCCAAACCAATTTGGAATGCTTGGCATTTACATTTTACATTACATCTCCTCCACACCTTGAATGATTCCAGATCTAGAAGCTCACTTTGGGTTCATCAGAAAGCTTAAAAGGTGCATTTTTTGTCTATAAAAGTTTAAGTTGTAAGTGAATTTATATTTAGCTGCTGACCTTGATATCTTAGTTGATTTTTTGTCCGCTCCTTTAAATTAAACTCATATAGCAACTCAATTCCGCTACTCCTTACCGAAAGAATCAACTGGAAATCTTTCTTTGTTCGTCAGAAGTGAGGATGACTTGTATTACTTTGCTTAATACAAACGGGCAAAACAAGAAACTGTGTTGCACCCGATCACAGTACAACACGACGGAGATATCCCTAGGTGATTTAATACAACAAAAAAAATAAAACAAAAAGAAACATGAAATCAAATCGTTCTCGAACATCAAGGTCACAAAAAGTTAATTTATGATACTCAACCTTCTTGTGGGTTAAGCATAAGCAAAGCATACACTATACCTACCTGATGGTGCGGAGATATTTACACTGCATTCGGGTGTATAATTACGAATATATAGTTTTAATAAGCTTGGAGTTTATTAAATCAGTCTATAAATCATTGAAATTATTGTAGGTACCTATAAACGTTTTTGTTCTTATTTGAATTGTTTTTGGGGGGTTTTATATTTTGTTGCTTATTTCTGTTTTGTTTTCACAGCTGAACGGTGTCACTGAAGAAGGTTGTTGTAATTCACCACCGGAAACTATTTTAATTGATTCTTTGTAATGTTTCGTGTTTTGCAGGAATGTAATTATTAATGTAGTTGGTTTGATTGGATTAATAATTATGTTTTAAGATCATAAATTCAAATTAGATGTAATAATATTTTGATTAAATATAAAAACCTGTTAGATTTGGATCATTTATATTGTAACAGGAAGGTTATATATTCCAGTTTAAAATGGTTAACTTCCTCAACACACGCACACACTTATAATATGTACTCATTTTGTTTGTAAGTATTTTTTTATAAAAACTTACGTTTTGTTTCGGGAGTTTGCCACTCAGCTCTTTTGTTTTTTTTTTTTTAATGCACGCGCATTCCACATTCGTGTGAGTGGGGAGGGGGGCAGTGCTAAAGAAGGAATTTTTGTAGTTCATAGTATACTGATATAATATTATTTCAATATGTATTCAATATGGAGGAATATTTTGTGGGTAAGAGTACAAGTAGCTATTTCATTGGAGCACCGTTTATTGAAATGCCGATGAAAACCTTGAAACCCATGAGCTAAATTATTGTCAGAAAAATGCACCCGAAATGACCAGCTTTAGACCCTATTCGACGAGTATTTGCCAGCACCCTAAGAGAATTTTATTTCTCTATCCAACCGCTTGGACTAAATGGGTCGATAGTATTTAGAATAATAGAACAGCAGAAATAGTCGTTTTTCCTCGCTAAAGGAAGTAGATATTTCTGTTCTATTTATTTACGTGGACGAAGCTGGAAATTAAATCCAGCTCTGGGCAAGACAGTTATATGCAATATGACCATTACGACACCGGCTATACTCAGTATTAGAATATTTATTAGAAAAATTGTTGGAGGATACTTTTAATACGGGTCAGTGGGTTTTTTGTATTACCTTTAAGCTGATTAAACACAGTACAAGCGTTAAGAAAATATGGAAGGACCTAAAAAGAGATAATCTGAAGATAAGCTTAAAATAGACGTTTTAACCAAAGCTTAATACCAAAATCCAACTTTTTTGAAGCTAAAATCCAACTTTAATGCTCACAAAAAAGTCTTTATTAACAAGAAATAAGCCGAGATCTTTGTTTAATTTACCGTCAATGTCAGGTTTAACTCATTGAAGACATAACCTTCCGTCATAAACTATCTGCTGTCGTTTTGAAAATTTAACCGAACAACATGAAGTTGAAACAGGACACATATTTTGTTAGAAATTGGTTGACAAATCGTTTCTAAGCAATAGGGAAACAATTCCAAGTGTGTCTGGTCGACGCTTAGTGGGAGTTAAATCCATATTCAAAGGTCAGATAAATTCCTACGATGGCATTCAGAAATTATTTCACTTGAGAAAAAGCTTCACTTTCCCATGAACATTCCATTAAGTGCAAAACCATGTATTGGAATCGGTTTGTGTGTCTTTACAAAATTCAAATTTTTCAAGAACAGAAACCGGCAATACAATACAAAAAAAAAATATAACAGGCCAATCGAGACGAGGCTAACAAAAAACTAATTTCATACTTAAATCAACAAATATCGGTAGCATCTCGGAATAGGTCTCATATAACTTTTACTCCAAATTTTCCATTTTCAATAGGAATGGAACAGTTGTGAAATCCAACCGAAAACGGAATAAGTTGCATTTTGATACCTTCTAAGTCTCATGTCTCGATTTTTTTGGTTTTTTGTGGAAGAAATATTGATCTAGATTGGGAATCTAGAAGCTATTTAATAGTTACATTGAAAAATTCTATTTCTGCCGAAACTACCGCTAAATTTCCATCCGAGTGCTGTAGCAATAGTATCTAGCGTCTGACCGAAACTTTTCTAGTCTCGTAGCCAACCCTGCCCTAGAATCATATGAACGCACAATCACGTGAGTTCCAGTCGTGCGTTTTATAATATTTCTACAAAGTGTCACAAAACACAGCATACACTTAGTATAGCTTTGACACTTGTTTGTAAACAAATCTACAAAAATCAAGCTGAAATGTTTAGGTATGTATGTAGTTCAGTTTGATACAAAAATTATCTTAAATTTAACCATTTTTTTAGTTATTCGGTTGCAAAAATAAATTCTAAATCAATAAAATACCATTTAATTTTAAATTGTAGGCGTCACAAAGTTGTGCATTAAATGAGTTCTTTCAACAAAACAACTTAATTAAAACACACAAATGCTGCTTGACTCGTTCTGACAAGTATTTAAGAAAATATTCCATCAAAAGTATACCATACTGAGAACTCACCTCGTCTCTGTTTGCATTTGATGCATCATCCATTGCCACTTGACCATGCTTTGAGTTTATGCACCACCAACAACTATATTCTCGCTACAATGTTTTCCCTAACACATTCACTTGGCTGAACAACTCAAACAGTTGACACCATGATTTATATGTACCTATATCAAGTCAACTAGAGGTGCCCTGGTGCGGCGGCGCGCGCGGCGCGGCGTGCTATCTATTTTCAATTCAAGAATAAATGAAGATAATCACCTTAAGTGTACCGCAGCCACCATCAGCCACTATACAGCAGACGCAACACTGAAATTATTTCTGTTCTTGCCACTGCAATAACTGGTGCAGCTACCGCTGACGCTCCCACTTCCATCATAGGTGCAAATCGTTTGAAGCTTAGCATTCTGTTCGAATTAAATGATCGGGAGCTGAAGGGAATTTCATCCGATGGATAAGAAAAATTTCATTTAACAGATTATTTTACCATAAAGTTGATGATAAATCGGAGTAACAGACACATTCGATGAATGGCGTATGATGATGATGATGAGGTTGTTTGCTAAAGGATTTAAATTAACACCATGAGTTTGATGTAGAAAGGTAGATAACACAGTACTTTAGCTTTAGAGATAGCAGAGAACTTTAAATGTGATTAGCATTTTTAAAAAAGATTTTGACTTCTTTATTAACTGATTTTATTTTGTTTCACATGCCAGCAAAAACCCAACCTTAACATTTCGTTAACCGAGAAGTTTTAAAATGTGGTTTGGTGATACTCATACCTATCGTGGGATTCCCCTACGCTTAAACTCCAACTAAAATCTTATCCGATTATTTCATTTTCTTAAAATTTTATGCACAACATTCCTATGAAGAGAGCTAAAATTGAAATTTTAATTTTCGCTCATCTCAATTGGGGAACTCCCACAATATGATGGTTTGGTATTTTTTTGTAATTCTTTCAAAAATGGATTTAATTGTTGGGGGGTGGGGGTGGTTACCACCCCTAGATTTTTATTAAATTAAAATTAAAATAGATTTGTGATTTTATTTTTTTCTCAAATCAGAATGCATGACAAACAAAATATTTTATTACATGTTAGAAATTCAATTAAAATTGCCAACCAAATATGTATCTCTATGTCAATAAGCTTACCCGTATAATGGGTGATTTTTTAAGAGGTTACGAACTTTTTTAAAAAAAAAAAACACAAAAAATTCGAAAAAATGAATGAAATATTTATTTGAATCGATAGTTTGAACCTTGCAATTTAATGTTTAAAGATAATTTCATGCGAATGTTGACCACGGCTGCGTCTCAGGTAGCCCATCCGCTGAGTCCAATTTTGGCATACTCTTTCACACATATCGGCCGGTATCTCACGAATGAATGCATGGATGTTGGCTTCCAGTGCGTCAATCGAAGCGGGCTTGTCCCTATAGACATTAGCCTTGAAATACCCCCACAAAAAATAATCTAATGGTGTTAAATCGCACGATCTAGGCGGCCAATTGACCGGCCCGAAACGTGAAATTAACTGTTCACCAAACTCGCCTCGCAATTGCGCCATTGTTTCGCGTGCTGTGTGGCATGTGGCACCGTCTTGTTGAAACCACATATCATGCAAGTCAAGAACTTCCATTTCGGGCAAAAAAAAGTTTGTTATCATCGCTCGGTAGCGTTCACCATTGACAGTAACGCTGCGATTCGCATCATCTTTGAAGAAATAGGCCCAATAATGCCGCCGGCCCATATACCGCACCAAACAGTGGCTTTTTCGGGATGCATTGGTAGCTGTTGCAATGCTTCTGGCTGATCTTCACTCCAAATGCGGCAATTTTGCTTATTTACGTACCCATTCAACCAAAAATGAGCCTCATAGCTGAACACAAGCAGCGCGCGATGAACATTTCAAACCGAGCACGAATTTTGATAGTAAAGTTCAATAATTTGCAAGCGTTGTTCATTTGTAAGACGATCCATGGTTAAATTGCAAACCAAACTGAAGCTGTTTGACAGTGACACAAGGTACTAAACACACGTCAGCTGTCAAAACCAGTGTTGCCAAAACCAAACCAGCTTAAAAATCACCCGTTATAAGAGTTACGCTGCACCAGAATACATTTGGCAACTCTCAAATGCATAGGGTCCCAGCTGCTCGATAAAGTAGTCAACAACAATATTGGACTTACATATTGGTCTACATTATGAGCCATTTGCGGCAGGCACCATATGCATCAAATCATTGTTAAATTTCAATGACCCAACTAATATTGTCAGCTAAAATTAAAATACAAACAAATTGTAAAAAAAAACGTCTTCTAAGGAAATCTATAATTATTTATTTCAGCAAAAAATATTGTACCTCTAATAAATTCATTAATAGCAAGTATGAGGGGAACTAAGCTTCACATTCTTGCCACATAACTGCAACTCAAGTTTTTTTTTTTTTTTTCTTCTTTTAACAAACAAGACAAAAATAAAATTCAAAGCTTTAAAACTTGTTAGCAACCGCATAATATTTATTTAATTAAAAGCACAACTCACAGTTGCAAATAAAAGCCAGTCAATCCACACAAAAAGCTTATTCACTCTGCCACCACCATACTCAAATAAACTGACGTGAAGAGATACATAGACAACAAACTAAGCCATACTTAAAACATAGCGGAATATTTCGAAAGTGAGAGTGGATAGCACCTGGAAATCGTGTCATATGGTCTGAAGTGTTTTTGTGTAGAGGCAAAAGATATACACAAAATACAACCTGTTTTTCTTGAGCTTTTTTTGTTGTTGTTTTTTTTTACTCTCTTTATAAAAGGTGCATTATGGAAATACTCTTAATTATTGGGCTTTTACTCACAATAAGCTCAGCTATAGCTGAATTGTTTTTTTTTTTTTAAATCGATGTGTGATGTGCTACTGCTGATAAAGAGAAGTTTGCAAGATCTTTTGGTAACTCGTTTGTCTACCTAATAAACGTTAACTTCAAAAGAAACACCAAAATGAACAAAAATATAATTATGAATCTAATTAGTAAAGCTTCAATAAAATGATGTTTTGAGCTTCTGTTTGCAATAAAAAAAAATAAAGAAAACTCACAATGTGGAACTGTGTGGGTTTAAATAGATTGTTGCATATTTTGAGGTGTTTATTTAAAGTTTATGACTTTTAGTTTTAATGCTTATTATAGGTCCAGTTTTTCAGTGCGAGTTTAAAGTTAAACCCGAGTTTACCCATCAAATCAGGGTTAGCTGAACAGATATTTTCGATGTTCTATCCAAAGAGTTTGCTCGTTCGCCGCATTCATTCTCCACCGTTAAACTGCTTCCTCAGTTAACTGTGGGTTTATTTACTTCTAGAGTTAGCAAACTCTAGATTAACTCACCCCTGTAAAACTGGGCTTTAGTATTATATTTTCTTATTTGTACTTCATGTTCGAGTCATCACCCAGTAATCAGGATACCTCTTGAATAGTTGAAAGCAAATAGAATCTCATGTTATTGCAAGCAAAACTTTGTGCGTACTTACCATTAGCATTTTTCATTCAGTCCAAGGTGGAAGTTTATAATGGGAGATCATAACCCTAAATGCTATGAAATTCCCTTTTGGTCACCATATTTGATTTGAGTTTTTATTAAATATCTCAGTTCTTGCTGACATAAAGTATTAAAATTAAATTTCATATTTTTTGTACATATTAAGAGCAATTTATCACTGATATCAGAGAACTAATTGATGAAGACAAAGTAACATTTTGGTTTCTTCTGGATTCCCGAAGAAATTTTACACTTTGAACTATATGAATGTATGTAGAAAAAAAAATTGTTTTTTATTTCTATTTTGGCTGCTCCAATTCAGCTGTAACTCTAATGTCGTCTTGTCCTGCTGTTTTAGCAGGAAAACATTTCTCAGAATTTCTTTGGCTTTGCAGGGGAGGGGAGTCTTCAAAAATCATTTTGAAATTGAAATCAACTATAAAATGCAAAGAATGACAACAAATCGAAAGAATGCATGAGTATTCCCAAAAGATCGCAGTCAATTAAATGCTGTAAAATGAATAGGGGAACAAATGATTGCATTCTTTTTGACGGCAAATGATTCTAGATTACATAATTTGAAGTCATAGTTTCAAATCGAAGTCAATAAGAAGAATGCAATCAAAATATTGCATTCTTTTACAACAATTGTTCCTATACAGCTTACGAGAACATAAACAGTAAATACATTATTTTTGTCGCAAAATACCAGATCCTACTAGAGCTGTGCCAATCAGGAACTATTTGATTTTTTTGATGCGATCATCGAAAAGTACTGATGATTGATTGGTTTTCATTTCAGTCGATCCCAATCTCATTTATTACGATGATTCTCAATTTTCCATCCCAATCTCAATCATTTCAATCAATCTCGTTTCTCGATATCAATCTCTATTGAATTATTAATATATTTTATCGGAGAAAGGAAATATGGGTCAGATTGGATTCGATCAAAGTCGGAACAGTAATCATTAAATTCTTAGTGCCGGGTCTTATAGTTAATATGTGTAAACATAAACGTTTGTTTTTACGTACTGTCACGGCCAGCCCTTTAGCTCCAGTGGAAACCAGAAAATTCGCACTGTCCAGAATTTTAGTTCGGTAGATCGAAAAACGAAGTATACCAATCGTTTTAGGAGGTGGAAATTATCTAAAGTCACGCCCAGCTTTCTAGATCCATTAGAACACTTTTAATTTTAAAGGTTTCAAAATGTCAAAACATTTCCGAGAATACGCGCTACGTAACGTGGTACATTGTAACGTCGCACAGAGGAAAGTCCGCGTTTAAATGCTTTTATTTCACCCTACCGCCGGCACAGATATTTTTACATCAAAAATCGAATCGGAACAGTATGAAATAATGAATTAAGTGATATGAAAATAATCGAATGATCGATTGATTAAAATGATCGAATCATTTTGGTAATCGATTCTTGAACGATTTGATCATTTGAAATGAACGATTTACACAGCTATAGGTACGTACGTACAGAGTAAGGCTTTTAGTCCATGTATAGTGGCATACAAAACACTTGTCATAAATCTAGGTATAAATTATTTAATATACTGAACACATTTTTTTTATATCGATCCTCAAAATAATGGGGGTTATATATTTTTTTGCAAAAATTCATTACAAAATCTCATAAATGTAAATCAATAAAAACAAAATACATAAAACTATAAAGAGGTGCTACCGAATTCCTTTTTACTTTCAGAATTGTCATAAAAAAAATTATTTAAAAAAATCTTCTTAAAGTAATTTATCTTTCTTTATTTAACGAACATCAATATTGGCGGTCTTAAGTGCTTGAAACTTTGAAAAATTAGGTCAATTGACAGTTTGACCAGAAATCAACATCTGGCTTCCAGAATAACGCATTCCACTATCATTCAAGCGGTTATTCCCAATTTATTCCTTTTTTTATTTTGTAAAATCAAAACATATGATTATTTTGCTGCTAGCCATAACTCTTGACCGCTAAATCCAGTGACTTCCACGTCACTATCATTAACACACTTTACACAGACTCTGAGTGTATAGAATCTGTTTAATTCGAAGAACAATATTCGTCGAATGAGTCTTGTTGAATATTAATCATTGATTTGTATCTTTTTTCCAGGGAATGTATGCAATTCCGATTGGTGTGATTGTAATGTGGATGAGGGCTCACGTTTTCATTTATGTGTCCTCTCTCAAGAGGTCTTCTTTATTTTAATGTCAGTCAGTTTTTTATGGAGCCAAACTCAATGGTGCGGCAGTTTAATTATGTGGGAAAATATTAATTTTAGATATTCGTACATCTTTCCTTTATTATTTGACCGACAAAAAATAATATTCTGTTTGTTGTCGGGATGGGTATCTTAAGGATATGACACATACTTTATTATCGGAAAGAACGATAAAGGGGACACATGGTCAGGTTAATCAGAGTTTTATTATTTCTGATGAACATGGATATTGAACTCATAAAAGCATAAATTCTGATATTTTTTTACAGAAGTAGTTATAATATTTAGGTTAATGCGTTGGGGTATATTAAGTTTTAAATAGAACTAAATGGAATCACACAATGAGTAAAACCCAAGAATGAAACAAAGAATGAAGCTTTTCTTCCCGGAATTTTCAAAGTGTGAACCAAGAGTGAACCTAACTCTTGGTCGGTTTTTATTTTTACTTTTTAGACGGCTGTAAGCTTTGTTGTTGTAACGCTAAAGGTAAAACAAAACACGTTTCATTTTTGCAACAGATATTTGCATATTTTACAAGCTTCTCAACGGACAGACGGACGGAGAGAACTGCGAGACCCACTTTTTGATCTCACCTAGGAAAAAAAATATCATGCGTGAATCCGAGAAATATATCATGCGAAAAAAAAACTATCATGCGAGTAATATATATAATGCGGGAAATATATCATGCGAGAAATATATCTTGCGAAAAAACTATTAAGCGAAAAAAATATATATCATGAAAGAAAACTATCCTGCGCGAAATATATATGTACATATCATGCGAGAAATATATAATTCAAGAAATATATCATGCGAAAAATCTATCGAGTGAGAAATATAGTATATCATGCAAGAAAACTATCCTGTTTGAAATATGTCATGCGAAAAACCTTTTATGCGATAAATATATCGTGGTAGAAATATATCATGCGATAAAACTATCATTCGAGAAATAAATCATGCAATAGCTTCCTCACATGATATATTTTGTCGCCTTATAGTTTTCTCGTATGATATATTTCTGATTTGTGATTTGCTTAGAAGGAAAATCAAACAAGAGACTGATTTAAATAAAATAAACGCTGTTGTGTTATTTTTTTACCTATCTCGCAAAATAACTGGCGCGAAAGTTTTTACCCGATGTCCTTTGGCTGTCATTTTGTTTATGAATGAAAAACTTTGGTTCTACTTTTGGATTATATGTATTTTTTGCCTTCATTTTCTGTTTACTTCACAAGTGTAAATGTAGAAATGAACATCCAGGGGCCTATAACACAGAACAACAAGTAAACTAGTCAACAATTTCTTGTTCAAATATGTTTGTCCAACAAGTAAAGATCATTTCTGTAACACAACAAAAACTGTAACAATTGTCAATAACGAAAATTTCCCTCGACTTGTTGAACCAGTTGTATAAGTAAGTCTTACATGATGAGTCGTAAAATTCCACAAGAAAAAAAAGTTAAAGTAACTATTCGGTGCTTTCTCTGAGTCATTGACTAAAACCAAGTAAAGTGATAAATGGCGGGAGATAATTTTGTTGTTTGAACATAGTTCCTTATGAAAAAGATTGGACCTTTTTAAGGGATATTTTTTGGCAAAATTGTTAGACATATGCCATGGTAAGTATAAACTGAAAGAATATAATTTTCCAAAAAGTAAACAAAAATATTTGTGAAAGCCAAAGTAGATAACGCCAAAAAAACATTACAGCAACTGGTAAATACAGGAAACTTAATTCGTTTGATAATCTCTTATTTGATTTATAAGTCAAGATCCAGATCCAAACCAATGCAAAGCTATTGAAATTTTCTTCTTTACATTTAATAAATTAACTTTAAACAAGCTACCCGACCCTTTTACTTGATAAATTCTAACTTGTTGACTACGAACAAGTTTCCGATCCTCGGTTGAAATTTATCAACTATTCAACAAGGTTATTCTCTCTTTTTTTAATTCTTGTTGTTTCCAGTTACAGAAATGGCGGATTTGTAAAATTTCCCACTTGTTGCAATGTGCCAAAACAATTGTTATAGTTCCTCGAGACTTGTTGTTACGTGTTACACAAATTTTAAACAGTTGTTGAATTTTGTTCAACAAACACTTTATGTATTGTGTTATAGGCCCCAGGTGAAAACTTTTGCGCCACCTTGTGTTGCACTCGAAAAAAGTTGACGACTAAATTTTGATAGGAAAATGAGCTGCCAAATAAATATTAGACCTCTTCGCTTTAAAGTAAATTTTTCTTAGAGTTTAGATTTCGAATTAAAACTAAAGGATGTGACACAATTTGTTAGCTGAATATATAAGCTTTTTAAAAAAAAAAAAAAACAATAGCAAACAGTTTATCTTTAATCTTTAAGATCTGTTGTATGACTGGTTACTTAAAAAAGGGAATCTATTCGCTCATTTCTTCAATTAAAATACCGCAATGAAATTTCTATACAAAACTTATTTCTCAGAGTGCAACACAACAACTAATGATTAAATTAAATATTCATGTCATTTGTGGGTAAATAAAAATATCCGTAAATGAGTTGCTTTCTTAATCCCAATTCCAAATAACTGTATACCGGTTTTTGTCAAATTGAATTCTTTATGTGATGAATTTCGACTCACAAAATTTTCTGTTCAGTAACTTCATCATAAATCCTTCTCATTAAAGCTTCAAAGTTCGAATTTCCTTCTAAACGACCGCTAAATAACTGTGTATCAAAATGTTCACTATGATGACGCAATATTACTTTAAAAACAAAAATTTACACTGATTAATGAAATTTTATCATTTCCCCCCATTTGTGGAATTTTTGGAATTTCAGGGAATTCCAAAAATAAAATATCCCTTAAGAAATATTCTCGAAACTAATTCCTTTTATACTTTGTTCTTATTGCATTAATTAAACAACACACTCTATCAATTTAAAAAAAAAAATCAATGCAAAATAGCAACATCACGATGCCAAAGACCTCACTCATTTAGCTCGAAGGTCACCGTGACTAATCAACACCCATCTGAAAGCTGAGGTATTTTGCTGATTCATACTCTACATAACCGCAATTCAAATCCAACCAGTAAATGAATATTTTTCCCCCGGCGCGACCCGATGCGGCGTCGTCCATCAGAACTGCTGCTTTTGCTTTACAGCGGAACAATAATAATAATTGAAGTTACGGTACAAACCCTGCTTGAGAGATTTCTAACTCACCAAGAAGTCTTGAAAATTTACATTTCCATATTATACCCGAACCGGAGCCGAACCAATTCATTGTGTGTGATGTGTCACAAGCACCGAAATGACGACGACCAAGCGCAAGCGATATAAACAGAACTCATGAACTCTTTTGTCCTCGAACATTATGCATTCACCGTACTCCCTCTGGCCTCGTATAATGTAATGGCGCTGCCTGGTGCCTGGTGCTGGTTGGAAAACTTAAAATGCCAGCAAGGTCCCATCAGAGAGGTATAAAGTTTATTTACTTACTCCGGAACTCGCTGGTGGAGCACTCACAAAACGACGCTCATTACCAAATCCGAATTCGAAAGTCATGCCCAAAGAGCAGTGTTTAGGTAATCAGCACAGCCATCAGTTGCAGAATCATTAGAATCAGCAATGAGAAGGCATATCTTCATCTCAGAGCATGTCCTTCTTGATCTCGTTTTGAAATTTGCAAGTATACATAGTATTGAGGTATTACAAAACTCGGTCCCAGTTTGCCAGGTTCTCGCTTTTTGCCGCTTGTGTAGCTGTCATCGAGAGTTCAGTGTGCTGTCAGAACAAATGCCTTTCATAAATAATAATATTCTTGACCTTGGGCTCTTAAACGGTGCTTCTAGTCAGGTAATCGGGCCTGGTCCCTATAGTGCTAGTGTTGAGCTGGTGCAATTGAGTTTCCACAACAATAAGAGCGCACAATCATGTCGAAGGATATTATAACGGCGTGTCAGAGCCAAGAACTGCGGCATCATCCGCATCTGTGCGCCTGCCTATGCCTGCCTGCACTACATCATCCAAGGAGAACCGCATTAACAATGCAAAATCATGCATTTATGCACTCTAAAACGGGCGAACGTGACAAATTCTCTCGCCATTTGTCAGTCGGTCGGCCCGTGTAATGTGGCATGCTGGGCTAATACGGGACAAGTCGGTATATCATAGCGAGTTAGACGGGCGAACAACATGGACGCGCAAGTTTAAAAAGGCCAACACAAAAAAAAACGAAACAATTGGCGCTAGTGATATGCTTTCATGTAGGTATACTTTAAGAACAGTTCTTCATTTAATCCCGCATGGACCTGATGGATGTGAGGAAAATAAAAAAAAAACTGTGGGGTCTTTTAGTGGTAAATTCAAAAAATTTAACAGTATCTATTTTATAACGGAGATTTGTTCGGCATCTGGAAGTTCTGAGTCATTATCAATTTGATGCCAAGGTAAAAAAAATTCCTAAAAAATCTATGGACAAATAAATGGTTTTTCAATAGGGACGCTACAAAAGTAGAGCAACAGGGACAGCAAACGACGCCATATTTCTTGCTGTTCTTTTGACATTTCTCTTCAGTAAGGTTTGCCATTTAATGATGGAAGGATATATCAGCCAACAGCGAGTCGAAATTATTAAAATTTACCATCGAAATTCGGAGTCAGTGGCCTCAACGTTAAGAGCGCCACGTCCAATTTATGGTGAGGCTCATTTCTGGCTGAATGGCTTCGTCAATAAACAAAATATGCGGTATTGGTCAGGCAGCAATTCACACGTACTCCATTATAGTCATCATTGCATCCCGAAAAAATTACGGTTTGGGGTGGTTTATGGCGGCGTCATTGGGCCGTACTTCTTCCGTGATGATCAAGACCGGCACGTTACTGTGAATGGGAATCGCTACCGTTCAATGATAACCGAATATTTTTGGCCCCAATTGGATGGGATGATATGGACTTGGAGGACATGTGGTTCCAACAGGACGGCGCCACAAGCCACACAGCGAATGTCACAATCAATTTATTGGAAACCAAGTTTGGAGAACGTGTTATCTCACGAAATGGTCCAGTCGCTTGGCCGCCTCGGTCGTGCGATTTGACGCCGTTAGACTATTTCCTGTGGGGCTACGTCAAGTCTATGGTCTATGCCAACAAGCCAGCGACGATATATGAACTTCGAACGAATATCGAACGTGAAATTGCAGCAGTATCGGCCGATTTATGCTTGAAAACCGTCGAAAATTGGGTTCAGCATCTGGACTTCTGCAAGCGTGGCCGTGGTCGCCATGCAAAAGAAATCGAGTTCCGTACATAATGGCATCAAACGTACTTTCACAGGAATAAAGAATTTCATTGATATCCAAAACCCTTTTTGTTTAACATCTTTAAAAAAACTTTTGTAGCGCTCTTATTGAAAAACCCGATATTTTCCAACCCCATTTTCAGATTTCTTTTCTATTTTCTTTTTGGAGGTTTTTAAACAATTCTTATTACGTATATAGACGATTTTCTTTAAATATGTTAATAGTCCACATTTATAGCTTACTAATATGCATAAATAACTCTAAAAATCGAGATATGAACGTTTATAGGTCGAAACACGAAAATGGCAAAACTAACGTTAACAAAATAAATTTTAAAAGAAACAGTATGGTGGTTCATACTGGTGAATTTTATATTTTTGTAAAATCAGTAGAAAAATATTATGCCAGTGTTTGATTTTTGAACTATGTTGTTCGCATATTAAATTTTTGAAAAAAACAATTTTTCATCGGGATGAATTTGTAAAAGATTTTTTAATTTTCAAATATTACATTTTTAACAACAAATATAAATTTATTTATTACATCAGCCAAGTAGAAACCTAAGCACTATTTAATTGCAGTTGTTGAATTGTCGATTAAAAATAGCTTTTAAAGGCGTTTAATCCACAAAAATTGTTGTTTCGTTGTCCCGGCGTTCTCACTTGAACTCATCAGTTGGCTAGTCACAAGGACATTGTCAATAAGGAATTTTTATTAAGTTCTGTTAAACTTTCCTGAATTTATTGACAAAAATCCAATGTGGACTATATTTAACAAGATAAAAATTCACCAATTTGTACGGACTAAAAGCCTTTAAAAGCTATTTTAAATGAAAATCAAAAAATCGTTTCAAGTTGGTTGTCTTAAAAAATAATATTTTATTTATAAATCCTTAACTAAAGAGAAAAATGGTATTTCAATTTTAATTATGAAATACTGTAGATGCTCGAAATAGTGATGTGCACTATATCAAGATTGTTCACTATTTCGAGAGAGAAGCTAAGAAGGTTTTCTTAAGTAGAATTTGATTCAAAATGAATATTTTCTCCGGTGTAAAGTTTTAATAAAACATCAAAATAAACTTTAGTATTCATAAAAAAATAAAAGACTTCATAACAAACAGTGGTACTCCACGTAGGAATTTTTGTAAATAAGAATTAAATTTTAGAAAAACAATTTGTCCTTTTTATTTGTGCGTAAAAACCAACTTCATCGTTTAAATGAATTTCATTTCACAATTTATTGCAATTTGTCAAAAAGTTAGAATACACGATTAACTTGCGTTATACTGGGTCTAGTGTTTACTTACTTTCGTGACTGAATGTACAATCCACATGCATAAGTGAACGATAACATTTTTTAAAAGTCAGTCGACAAAACTGTACATGAGTTGCAGCTGGAGGAATATTCGTGCTAAGTTCTGAAAAAATGTGTGTTCCCTGTATCGAGATTTTTTTGTTCACTATTTAGATCACTCTACTGCCAAGTTTCAGTTATATTGAGCGTCTACATTAATATACAATGAACAAAATTTATTTTCAAATTTATTCAATTAAAAGTTTTCAAGATATTGATTTTTTCAAAAAAAAAATATAGTTTTTTCTTATCATATTTTGTCTAAATCGTAAAGATGTAAGCAAACCCAAATTTAATTAAATATTCTTTTTTGGCTTGAAAGTCTCTAAAAATCTTAAACAAGGAGTATAAGCCTCAAATTAAAAAAAAAAAAATTGTGTGAGTGCCGGGACTCACGGTTAATATGTGTAAACATCAACGTGCACGGATCCAAAACGGACTTGTTTTTACTTGAAGGGGATCTTAAGATTTTTTTCACTGAACGCACCCATCCTAGTATGCAGATCGTAACGTTGCACGACGTAACGTTGCACACGAACGTTCACGTTTTTTTTCACTCTACCGCCAGCATAGATGTTTACACATCAATAATTAAAAAAAAAAAGTACGTATACGCCCAAGTGCACTGTTACTTTACTTAGTATCCTTGTTGATAATTGCTTACGATTTCAACGATTTAATAGATTTTGTTGCTTAGCTGGAAGTCAGTTACTTTATTTCATGTTCTAGAACACGGTGCTAGAGTGATCTACGACTTTTCTTTTTACTTCCAAATGCAAAGTTATTTTTTTGTTACAGTGAATATTATAAAATTGTCTGATTGATAAAAAACTGATTCCAAAAAATTGTTATTCATGACACTTTCTATAGAACCCTTGTGTTTTATCTTCTTAAGTTGGCCAAACTTATAGATTTACAGATTTTCTATTAAACCCCACTGTGTCTCATAAATTAAGAAGAATAACCCTTGAAGAATATGAATGTCCTCCGAAATGAAGAAAAACTGGCATTATTGTGAACCTGCTTCCTATATATAAATTACCAACAATACCACCACTCACGAGCGAAAATATTCTTATATCTTGGGAGTATTTTTTTTTTTTTTTTTTATAGAAGTCATAGTCGGTATAATTTATTAATTTATCTAGAACCACAGAAATCATGCTTTTCCACGGGGAGGACAGACATAACACGAAAACAGACATCATACTCCTCTCTACTAGAATGCTTTGAACCATAAGATACATACAGTAGATACAATATACCCGCCGCTGCGCTGTATATCAATAAACTCCTCGTACTCTAACTAATCCCCAACTTGGAACGGAGTAGTTGTCCTTCAATTATTATTATGTGCGCTGGTTCTTCTCTCATACGGAACAGTACGCGCGCGTATCTTTTAAAGGAAGATGAATCATTTAGAACAGAATTTCTGCTCCTGCTGCATCTGGGGGAACAATAAATCTCCGCTGCAGCCCTCATTTTGCTGTTTTTTGGATTCTCGAGTGAGCATAACAACGTTTTCCATATATATCTACATACGTGTTGACATTTCTTACAAGAGTTTTGTTGATTTTCTTCGGACTTCTCAGTGTAGAAATCTATTTTACCATCGCGTCGCACCCGTCACGTCGGTCCTTGAATCAATATCATGCCCTCAAACTGTATGTTTCATTTCTAAAGGTGGGTTCTGATCTCGCAGAGGCGTGAATAATCCACATCTACACTTTAAGCAAGAGAATAAAGAGAAAAAAAATATCATAAGATCCATCGGGCTTCTTAGAGTTCAATTACCACGGATTATGGTTGATTGTGTAGCATAGTCCACGGATGGATGGAAAATTGAATAATTCCTATTGAAGCTATTGTGTTAAAAAAAAGGCACATTTGTCGGATATGCCACAAGTCAGACGACAAAGCAGTTCCTATATCCATCGCGCCAAACTGCCCTCCACCACTTGGTGATTGTGACAAATGGGCAACTATGAGTTTTGAAATGAAACTAAACAGCTTTTTGAATATAGGTATATGTACGTTGTTATTTTTGCAGTTTTTATTTTTTCTTGGTTCAACCAAAGCTTAAGCAAGTCTAGCTCCATATGGATCAGATGGTACGTGGTCACACCTTGGAATGCATAATTCAATTGGATACGGAACATTTCAGCTGTTCTTATTGTTGTCATGATGTGTCTTTTGTTGTCATTTTGTGCATTGGGGGGCTTCTTGTGGTTTTGTATAATATGCCATCGATTGTATTATAGAAGCAGTGGAAAGCAGGTTGGGTAGGGGGCCCTGATGGTGCGCTTTATTGTTTCGAGGTGGAAAAAATTCAAAGTATAAAATGTTGTAATAATTTAAATGTCACCAAAGGAAGGTACACCACGGTTTATGGAGACATCAAGATTGAGTTAAGAAATAAATATTGTGTTGTTATTTCAGCAGATTTCGTTACCGATTAAATAAAATTTATAGAAATCACATAAGAACTTACAATGTATGAGAACAGTTATTAAGGTTATGTTGTTAATTCCAACGACTATTCCCTCAGAAATAATTTGTACAATTGTATCCATATCTTGAAAGGAAATAAAGTTATGCCAAAGGTCTGGGATCAATTTGCATTCTCTTCTACGGCTACTGATGCCTCCTGGAAGAAAGTGACAAATCCTAAAAAAAGTATCTCTTTTCACCCTAGAAAATGCCTGAACAACAAAAGTTTCATTCGCAACAGACCACCACACAGTCGTTTACCAAAGACCATTAGTAACGATGCCTTCAATGAATTGATGTGCTGCGTTAGTGGATTTCACTAGAAACAGAACACCAATAGTTTGACGAGAAATGCCGGCAAGTATACAGGTATCAAAACAAGCAGCAATCAGCAGCAATTCATTATGAATTATTTTGTACACAAAAATACATAAAAGTTCTGTGTTTTAGAAGTTGTTCATTATCTATTCTCTATTTCATATGAACTGTTAAAAAACACTAAAGTAAACGTTAAGAACATCGAAATTCGTTAAAAAAAAGTTATAGTGCAAACGTGCGCTAACCTACTGAACGAACGAACAAGACATCTAGTACAATAGTGAGGTGGAGTGAGATAAAAGAGAGATGTCAAAATGAGTCGCGCGGAGTGAATCCAATGTGAACACCGTCAAAAACTATTTAAAATTTCAAAAACATATCACTTGTATAAGATGTCACTATAGAAACATCCGTCGTACGACGCGACGTAGCACAACTTTCTGTCAAATCCAATACACATTTTTGACAAGTAGCCAAAAGTATCAAGTTAACAAACAGGCATAATAGGCGTGTTTTTTGCCAGTCCGGATGAATTTGGTTGACAAAATAACGACATGGGGGATTATCGACGCTATTACAAAAAAAAAAATGGAGTCTCCATACAAACTATCGATAAAAAAGTATGCAGTTAATTTCGGGGAAGCAGTTTTTCTCAGAGCTTAAGTTAAGCCCCGAGAATTCTCCTCGCTTAGCTAAGCCCGAAGATGATTTGTCGTTGTTGTATTTATCATGTAAATTGTTTAGCCCTGACGTTGTTTTTTTTGACCAATTTTCTCGAGGCTTCCAAAAAACACGGCCATTATCACCGAGAATAAAGTGCAAGTTTTGGATTCGTTAAAAAATCGAACTTGAAATTCCAATCAAATTTTAGTACATTTGCCTTTCAAGTAAAAAAGGTTACATACCCTATAAATCTCAATAAAAAGCTTAGGATAAATTAAACTCTCCGCAAGACAAAAACTAAGTGTTATCTTCTTTGTAAATAAAATAGTTTTGTCACGATAAGGTCATAAACTACAGACTGCATAGGCATACCAATGGAAAGAATTTTGCTCATGACATTACAGTCCAGTCTGAGGTTGGATTCGCAGAGTTAATTGGATCAATCGTGATCTTCGGTACCCAATATCGAATGATCCTCGTCATAGTATCATCGTCGTGACGACCGACCGACGCGTCATAGCCACCATGACCCACTCCAAAGTCAATGCTAACCTTATTTTCGTGACTTGAACACACTAGACCATGAAGTTCTTGACTACTAAATTCTTGACTACTTAATAATTCTAGAATCTCGTGCTATGCTCCAATTTCCAAAGTCTGGAACATTTTTCTTGGAAATCCATTAAAGGAGCATTGTCAAGTACCTACTACTACCTATATATAAAACAAATCGTGCGTTAATTAAGGGACCCATCATCATCTACTAGAGTAGAATTTTCTCAGTACTTCTACTCAAAGCTAGAAACTGTCCCTTTGTTGCCACAACATGCCATAAGTCTTATGGGGTCTTTATCAAGGCGGCGAACATTGCTGAACAACGAAATCGGACAATTTATTGTTTTAAGTGCCAGCAAACATCTTCTGTGTTTATACAACCCGCGTTTGATTTAAACAAATGAAGTAACGCGCGCTACAAAAAAAAAAAAACTATCCAAAACCCCCCTTAATCCGACCCGCTGCTTCAATGCCCTGACTATGACACTACCTGCAAAGTAACTGGCATTGATGCAGTCAACTTCTTGGTCTACAGGACAATCTGACGGTTGGCTCTCTCTCTGGGTTGTTGGATTGGATTGTGAAACAAAAAATTCAATTAACATATTTTATAGTGAAACAGTGGGCTGTGTTACATTTGACATCTGCAAACTATGGCGGCGAACAAATGAAAACAGGGCACGGCGAGATTCTGGACAAGAATGTCCGAGTGTCCGGCCGCACGGTTCCACCTTCAACAATGTTGACGCAAAAACATTGGTTCGAACGTCAGGAAGGGCCACCTACTCTTACTCCCCGCTTAGATAGCTGGCCGATGGGATGGCGCGGCGCGGCGTATAAGATGATAAAATTCGCGCAATGGATCGCCTTAATGATGCTCTGGATACATTTTGGATTTTTTTTCTTTTTTGGTTTCTAGCTCAGCTTTGATTTTGCCAACTGTCTGAGATATTTTTTCTTTGGATGCTGTCAGTCTCTTGTATTGTGTTCATTTTCAGTTGTCTGTTTTACTTTTGGATGAACTATCCGTCTATCTGTCTATCTATTCGTCTTCTTTTTGGATATTTCGCTTCTTCGACCGATTTTAAAAATAATATTGGTCCTACCTCAAAAACGGGGAACACTTGTGTAAAACGACGTATGGCGGGGAGTCTGGTCTATTTTTGTACAAGAAAAAAGTCTGTTTGACAAGAAAGGGGCACCATGTACCAATTCAAACACACTTCAAGTAGCTATACTGGAATGTTCAATTAGTTTAAAATCAAACAGAACTTTTATTTTTTTTTAAAGCAGAGCAGGGTCTCAAGCCGTTTGGGTAACCTAAGGACCCAATAAAAGTCCTACTTGCAGAAAAAGGCAAAAAACTTAAATATCTATTGAAAGGAAAGTCCTGGTGTCATTGTGTCTGTAGTAAACTTTAATAAAACTTGTATGAGCTCATCTTGAAGCTTTAATTGAAATATATTTGTATGTTTAAATACTTTTCTTGTCCAACACACAGTATCGAAATTATTGTATTGAAATAAAAATGTCGTTGTCTTGAAGTCCGTGTGGCACTTTGCATATATGGGCAAAAGAGTCCAAAAGCAGGATCAGAGCAGGGATAATTTTTATCAGATTAACGTAAGGTGAACCAAACAATGTTATACATGAGTGCAACTAATATTGGGATTATTTAACCCCTCAGACAACATCCAGCTACATCAGCACTCAGCATGAGTATATAAGTACATATTGTTGGGTCTATGAAGCCCTCAACAATGGCAGACAACCAGCTTGGGACAGATCGATGGAGTTCCGTGATATCTACGGAACAACATGACACATTCAACCTCGGTCGCATTTTGCTTTAGTTTTTTATTGTTTTTATAGAATTTAATGGTTTTAACGACGTGACATTGTCCAGTTCCAGTGATGAATAAAATCACCTCAACACAGAGAAAGGTGACTGACTATAGCTTCTGCTGGTGATGTAGCTACTAATGCAAACACCATGTTTCTTTGACTGGCATGGCGTCGAAACAAACAAGCTTGGATTCGGATGAAAGTTGAAGGTCGTTTTAGTGACAGAAAAAACAAAAAACTTCGACTGTTTCCATAAGATTAATAGAAACCACACAATTGCTGGACGGAGAGGAGTCTAGCGCCAAATCGAGAACTGATGATGATGCACATCATGTGAGAGATTAAAGTGAATCCTTGTATAGTGAGTGCAAGTGTTTTGGTTTGTATATATACGAATGATTGAAGACAATGGAGTGCTATAGTCACAGCTTATGCAGAAGTAGATCTTATCTATCAATCAGTATGACCCTGTTACTGATGAGGCAATTAAAGTTTACCTTCTGATTCTGATATATTCAACGACATTGTTGACAATTTTCGATGGACGTTTGACAAACAGACGATTGACATGGTTTGATTACACTGGCCTGAAGGAGAAATAGGTGATATTGTTTAAAGGTTAAAGTCCATTATTAATAACGAAGACCAAACGTCCCTTTTAAGAACAAACCAAAGCGGATCCCACAGCATTTAGTCTGCACGACTGGAATTGATTAATTTTTTAAAGATTTTAGACTTCCTTATAATTAATTAGAAAATTTAAAAAATGAATACAAAAGCACAAAACTAGTTCTTTTAATTTGTAAAATAACTTTTAAAAAAGTTTTCAGCTCAAAATAAAGAACGTCATCGGAATTCTCGCAAAAAAAAAATTTATTTATGGAAAAAAAGTCAAAATCATTGGAGCTGGTTCTTAAAAATAATTTTATATAAATAGTAGAGTCGTTTCTGAGATGAATAATCTTTTTCATAACACCATTAGGAAATCACCAAAAACCTTGAGTTTAAGATTTGAAGAAAATCGCTTCAATTTTTAGTGGCTTAGGCTGTCGGTCGTGGTGCACCTTTTTTCAAATTCACAATATTTTGGAAAACACATACCTGTTCATGGTCGACTAATTTTTGACTGCATCGTAAGATTAGGGCACAGTTTTTTTTTTTTGCTCCTTAACTACTTACACGCGGTCTTGAAGATCAAATCTCTTTCAAGTCATCGGCGCTGGCCATATCCGCTGACATATTGCCCTACAATACCATTCCATATTTATAACGTCTTACACGTTTCCTTGATTGTATCTTGCCATAACTTTTTCTCATCATAAAACCCACAATGAAGCTTTGCTATAATAAACATCATAATTCTACTGTTGATTCCCGGATTTGTTACCTAGAACAACAAAATTCTATCCTCCTGCGAATAGTAATAAAAATGACTCCTACGCATGCGCCACCAGAGCAGCGGTAAATAGTGTGCATATACACTACAAGAATAGCACATGACGCAATTACGAATGTGCGCAACCGTATATATAGCCTAATTTAGAAACTATCATCCATGCCGCTTTGCACGTTAACCGAGCTAATTTACAGCTGACAGGATTATGAGAGCATCACGCCGCCTTAAAACTAAATCTATGCATATATCTACATACCTAAATATATAAAGGCGCCGGGCAGCGCTGCCAAGTTGGTCATAAGAAACCATACGGTTCAGTCGGTGTCGAGATTTATTCCACTTAAGTGCACTACAAATATTATGAAGTGTATATTCCTTGGCAAAATGCGTATTTCGAAGTATTTTGTGCATTTTGTGGCAGTGTTCTCATTTAAACGTAAAATAAATGGTTCATTTGGGATTTGCGAATATATTTCAAAATTAATTTGTTGCTGCAACATGTTGCGCAAGCAAATGTTTATACTATATTAGGTACACTAAATCGATTTGAGTCGAAGACGACGTTAAATTCCTATAGCTTCCAGTATATCTTAACTGTTAATTATATATTGCAATCTTAAAGATGTTCTTTAACCCACCTGTTGATTGTGCTGCTGTTGCTTCTACTGCTACTGCCTATTGATTAATGATCCCCGATAGTGCTGACATCGTTTGAAGGAGCAAACCAGTATTAATTAGAGAGAGAGCCCTTTGGCGCACTGGAGGTCGTTTGCTACGCGCATCTTTCAATAGAGAATATATAATCTGAGCCGGCCATCGGATGCAGTGATTGAAGTCTTTCGATATTGAAATGATTATATTATATTCTTTCTATTAGATAAATTGAAGTGCCCAGTTGCGCCGCTAAGAATTTAAGTGGTTAAAATAAAAAAATTTTGCAAACTCACAATTTAAATGAAATTAACGGCATATAGCTAGTTGAACGTGGCCTTTAAGTTTAAGCGTATTATTAAATAAGATATAACATGCTTGATATCGATAGTTTGTATGGAAACTCCATTTTGTTTTTATGTCCCCAATGTCGTTTTTTTTTCAACCAACCATGTAGAACTTGGATCCGTTTTGGTATCGCCTTTCACTGAGTATGGTGAGCTCTCTTTCGCACAATACATACACGAGTCGGTGAGGGGTGATTCTAATTTCCATACTGAATTGAGCCGTAAAACGCAGTTTTGATGTTGTGGTGAGCAGGAAGAAGGGGGTTCTAAAAGCTTCGAAAATGTCCTCTTTTCTTGCAAATACGTTATGGACACCCTAATCTAATTCAGAGTGGGCCATTTAATAATTGAAAAAAAAAAACCTTTCATTTTCCGCGAATTTTAAATTTTGCAAATTTTATGATTATGATATCACGTAGGTAAGGTCACCCCAGAGCAAATTGAGCAATATTTTCAAGTTTGTTTGAGTTGAATAGCAGCCATTTCCTGTCCTAATTTTTCTTTCAAGGCCTAGGGTCTGTGAATTTTTGAAATTAGCCTTGGACTTCAAATATCCCTATAGGAAGAAGTCTGGAGGCATAAGGCTATGATCGGAGTGGCCTTTTCCTTCACTCGTTATTTTGCACGATACACAGGGTGGTTTCATAACTGAGAACATTTCGGGAACTTAAAGCTGCACGACATCAGTACATAGTGAACGTCGTGTATACTTTTCGATGGCACAAATTCGCTGATGCGACGCTTCGAACGCCCGCCGGCTGTCAGAAGCCAATTTGAAAACAAATGTCAGAATTATATGGTTGCCAGGTGCCAAAGGTTTAAATGGCCTATACTCTGTTGAAAAACGCAGCTGACTTAGGTTGAAATTGTTTTTTTTTCTTCGGGCACTGATGTGAGCTGAAAATTTGTTCCCCATAAAAAAAAAAAAAATTATAATAAATGGTTGCCCAAAGCTATCACTGAACAGTGATCAAATTAACGAAAAAACTATCGATAGGGTTGCCACTGAAACATTATTATATTAATATTTTCGATAGAATCGATAAAATTTAACTACTAGTGAAAATATCGATTGAAAAATATAAATATTCTATCAATAGACTATTGATGTTTAATGAAAACTACGCCATAGCCAGGTTATATGCTTATTCCATGCCATATGATTTAATAAATGTGCTCTGGTCAAAAAAATCTGAACCCTGTTTTATTAGAAATTTCGAAAACTTTAGAGAGAATGACAAATGTTATAAAGGGTTGATTCTTTTAATAATTCAGACAATTTTATTTTTGAGTTCGATAAGTTTATAGGATGATTAGAACCGAGTACTCGACCAACAGCCAATTGTGGGGTTGCCGCTGTATTGAATTAGAAATGGGTTAGTATTTCCCAAATAACCATCGTAAAAAAAGTACTTTTTGTAATTATCTTGAAATTCCATTGGGTGTTTCCTGGAAAATCAAACAAACAACAATAAACAACACAAATCATACCATACCATAGGTAGTAAATTTCCCACCCCACTGTTTACCATCAAGCCTCTTTGAGATTGATTTCTGAAATTGATAAAGAATCACTTTCCATCTGTTGAAGTAAATATAAATTTATTTGCCCATCACCACAACGTATCACTTGACAAAGTCAATAAAAAACCATAATTGCAATGTAAATCTGTAGACATTTCGTCGTTAGACCTCTGTGCTCAGAGCTCAGAGGATGTCGCATTTCTAAGGGTCTTTTTTTGTTTGACAATCTTTCGTTCTCGCACTCCAATCGTACATATATGGTTGTCGTCCATTCTATAACTGAGTGACTGACTTAGCATTACTCTGATCTCTTGTCTATGTCCAAAACACATCACGCAGCTATCATGACCAAGAAATACCAACTAATACGCCTAAGAACAATAAAT
Source organism: Leucozona laternaria (assembly GCA_932273885.2). NCBI lineage: Eukaryota > Metazoa > Arthropoda > Insecta > Diptera > Syrphidae > Leucozona > Leucozona laternaria. The sequence continues at coordinate 27,318,575 of OW026368.1, read as the reverse complement.
TCTACAGCAATTGTAGAATAAAAAGGTCCTCTGAGTACCTTCTATCTATTTATGTATAAAGCCACAAGACCTAATACACTATAGCTGATGTAGAGAGAAACCGCCTATCTTTGAAAACAAAAACTCTAGAGCAAGAAACAAATATATTACCAACATAAACTTTAGCCAAAGTATGGCAAACCCAAGGAGTTATTGAAAGGTCTCCCGGACATGGGGGCAAATGCGTTTGCCTAAAGGGATAGGTAGATACTTTTTTATCGTACTTTTGCATTCTAACCTAGAACTCTGTTTTTGTGCATAATCTTTATATATAAAGTTGTGATGGTGGTGGTGGGCCAAGGAACAAGACCCACAACCGCGATGGCACAACACAGCCGGATGGGCATTCTTACGTTCGTCTATATGTCTAGACGACCGATCAGAGTTCGTCTAAGATGACGACGACGTTTATGTGTAATCTGTGTGTTTGTGCAAAGAAACATTTGGTGGGCAAAAATTTATTTGCGGTTAACATGTCAAATGGAAATAGTAGAAGGGCCCGCATTTATTCCATTTTGCGCCTTAAATATGTCATTGTTCTTATTAACAAAATTTATAAAATAAAGAAAGTAAAGTTCATAAAATACAATACAGTTCAAAGAGAGATTAAATTTAAATCCCAGATTATGTAAGATCAATCAATCTGCTGTATGACCTAACTAAAATCGGGAAGTAATGTTTGCTTCGACAAAACTTCATATAGCGCCAGTGCATTTGACTCTTCATTGCGGCCCTGAACACATACCAGTGACTCTGTTTATAGACTGATGCGATAGTGTAGGTATGGCGCTGTCTTCACGTCCACGTCATTTGCTGTCATCGGTGCATATTATCGTGCGGAGTTCAAATTGGGGTCCAGGACATAGAAATGTGGAAAATCAAAAAGCCACAAAAAAAAAGGGAAACTCAAATTCGCTTTCTTTAGTTTTTATTGGAAAATGCGTGTTTTTGGCGGATATTTATTGGAACTGTCTTATTTTTTTTTTGTTGGCTTATATCCACTGGCACAAGCCGCAAAACAACCTCACAATGATGTCCTTGCTGGGCCAATAAGTCGCCAAAGGGCAGAGATGGCGTTGACATGAGAAGATATGCCATACTCTCTATACACTGCACAAGAATATGTTGGTCATATGTTAAATCGAACAAGACAGTGTGTTTGGTTTTGTTGGCTTTGGTGTGATGTGGTTTGGTTGTTTGGTGTAAAAAGGCGGGGTGGGTTAAGGAATAATATGTGCGTGCTGGAAACATTCGTCCTAACCAATTGAGATCTTCCGATCAGAGTGGGCACACCGACACGGCATGTTCGAACATTCTAATCAAAGTGTTTGTTGCATATAAAATCGACGATGAAGGTTTGTTTTTTTTTTTTTTGTTGTTGTTTGGGAAGGGCAAAGAGTTTACACACGTTGTATCTGAGATATCTGTGGTAATACATTGATGTTAATTAATAGAAATAAAATGTTTTTTGTTTCTTAAATGACAGCAATGAGGACTATTTAGCAGACTAAGTGCTTTTCTAGATTATTTTCAACCTACATAGAACAATACATAGAGAGGCATATAGTTCCATTTAATTTTAAGTATTTATATGGTCACAATGGAAATTTACCGGCGTCCTTAACCTAAACTCATTGCCATGCTTGTGAAACTTGCTTTTTTTCAAATTTCGAGAAATTAGAAAATAAATTCTTAAAACTTACAAAAAAGCTTGATGTTCTTCATCTAATCGACTAAATCGCACGAACTTGCTATTGTGGTTAACAACAACTATATAATACACGTTAATGGTTCAGTAATATATGTTTTTTTAAGTGCATGTATACCCGCTTAAAAAATAATTTCCATGTAAAAAAAAAACAACAACAATTCCGCTAAGTTAATGGCGATAAACCTCTCCACATATGATCTAAGAGCATATAAAATCGCAATTATAAGTATTATAACTGTTATACATGGCGTGTTTTGTGCACTTTTATTTTAAAGAAACAAGTGAGCAGATAAAAAAACCCCTAATATTATGAGATCTATTTTTAATGAGAAAAGGTTAAAAAAGTCAATAAAAATGGATTTTTAATGTTTAATTTTTTTTGATTTAAAAAAAAAATATTTTTTGAAAATTTTTAAATGCAACATTGTTTGAACTTGTTTGAGGCACCAGATTACAAAATTTTAACAAAATTGGTCAACCTATTGTAAAAACATAGGCAAATAACCCAAAAATATGATTGATTTTTTTTTCAAAAAACCTGGTGTTTTGTGAATTTTTTGCTTGAAACATGAAACGCAGTTTTCTTACATTTATTTAGATTATTCCCAGTACGTAGTTTAATCTAAATTGTTAGAGCCGTTTTCGAGAAAATTTAAAGAACCGAAATATTTGTATGGCAGCTAACCGCTTAAGCTGATCTGATCTAAAATAATAATTAAAAATGCGCTTTACCAAATTTGAAGCAAATCGGCCCAGCCGTTTAGGCTCTAGCTTAAATTACAGTGTAAACATAGACGCACAGACGCGCAGACCCACAGACGAAGAGACCCACAGACCCACAGACGAACAGACGCTCAGACCAACAACGGCATGGCGGTTTCGTAACCAGTCTATCACAGTTATGTTGTTGTTAGTATCCGCAAAATCTTGGATATAATCAGAGTAGGAATGTTTGTTACATTCCGCAACAATATGGTAGATGGTTTATAGTTGGGCACCGCAGTTGCAGGCCGAAGAACTAGCACTTTCCGATCGGAACGTAGAGCCTGCAAATTTTCCATGATTTGTCCGGATTCTGTTAAGAGTCGACCATCAGAGGTTGCGAGATAGGTCAAAGCCAAACGGTTGGAGTGATGGGTTCGAGCCAGTTATGGTGTATGAAGATTAAGTCTGATTTGGCTTTTTAGATCAAAGGACTAGTTTTAGACATACTGAGACACAATCTCCATTGTTGCGAAAGTACATACATATATTGAGTTGCTCGAGGTCTAAAGTTAAGATCGTCTCTGTCTTCGTTATGTCCGTATCCTGCATAGCTATTGCCAGATCATCTGCGTATCCAAATTTCCTCGATATAGCCGCAAAAAAATCGCTGATATGTAGGTTGAAAAGTAGAAGGGCAAGGCTGGAGCCCTGGGGAATCCCATTATTTAGCTTTCTTACCCTGCTTTCCTCATCATTAATGAAAACTTTAAGAAGGCGATTTGAGAGTGGGTTTCTTTATAAGGCTTGATGTCTTTAGAGAGGAAACTACCTTTAGCAGCTTAAATATGAGTCCATCCTTTCAAACATGTGTCATATGCTGCGGCTAAGTCTACAAAATCAATGGATTTTTTGAGTTTCCTTTCGAAGCCTGGCTCATAATAATAATCTATCTATAAACAATAAGACCAAGTTTTTCAGTCGTGAGTTATATCAGAGTTAGCTAACTCAAAAAGGAAATTAACCCACATTGAACTGAACAAGCAATTTTTCGGTAGAGAATGCATGCGGAACGACTAAACAAACTCGGTGGAGAAAACATCAAAAGCATCTGTTCAGTTAATCCTGATGAGTTAACTCAACAAATTTGATGAGTTAACTCGGATTTATCTTTAATCCCCCTCTGGAAAACTGAATAGGTAGGTACTATTGGAGGATTTGGCAATTCCTCGCGCAAGAGGCATATATTGCGGAAAAAAACATGTCTATTTTTAGGTGGCAAGGCTATGGGACTCGGTTCCAAGGCTTTCAGCGATGCGACGTGACAGACCCATTACGCACTAACTACTTTCTCTAGTGTTGGACAAAACAAATTTCAAGACCGTTGTTAAAGAAGGTTTGCACTACATTGCCGACGTGACTGCAATGGAATCAATGTTTAGATTTTGCCATATAGTTAAGTCAAGTTTTTCAGTTGGCATTTCAAGCAAGAGTTTCTTTTAAATTTAATTAATTTTGTCATTCACTATAGTAGTAATTAATAAAAGCTTTTTTGTAACATGTACTTCCGGCAGAAGTATTTTGTTTGGATCTAAAACTCAAGGCGCATTTTTTAAAGATGGATAACATTTAACTTTAACCAACCATCAACAAAGGTTTCTTTTCTTAATGATTGCAAATCATCGACTTCAAGGCTTCAACAACAAGCCTTAAGAGTAGTTATGTGGTCACCAAAGTTATTTTGGTTCAATTTCATCATAACTTTTTTTATATGACACAACATGTACATGTACCTGTTTATATTATGATGGGAAAAGAATGCTATTCTTCCACAACAATCATTTTGCTGCCTGCTCAAAGATCAAAAGTTAATTAAACACCACAATCTCATGTCAGGTAAAAGTTTAATGTTATAATGATTCCGTTGAATTCCAGATAGCACCATATTGGGAACACAAAAAAAAATAATTCGCGCAGACTGACAGAACCAATGCCTGATTTATATTTATTCTAACGCTCATCGGCCACTAGACTTCATTAAATTGTCACAATAGATTTCCCAAAGTAAAACAATAAATAATTGCTCAATTATTATCTTACGGTTGAACTGTGAATAAAGTTTTTTTTCTCAAATTAATCACTTCGTTTGTCCGTGTTTTTGTTAATGTTGTTTTAATATACGCAGCTTCACCTTTGAAACACGCACCATTGCATCTATGACACGCTGGCGTGCGTAACAATTTTATTCATTAATGATTTCATAACAAAATCTTCTTCACGTCATCAAGCGAGTGTATTTTTCTTTGTATAGAGGTACTGAAGAATATCTTAAACGCTTGCGGATGTAATTCAATCATTTCCGTCTGCGAAGTGAGATACATTTTTCTTGATGAGTGTGTTTTTTTTTTTTGATCCGAAGTTCAAGGCCGTTCTGTCTGGTATTTCCATTTTAATTATATACACTTAACTCATGTCTTTTATGGTCCATTCAAGAACAAGTTGTTACCAAAAATATCTTGCAGATAAATTCGTTCACCATAAATATACAGTCATGCGAATTTACGCATCGCCATCAATATTGTAGCACAAAGAATCACATTTGATCACCACTCGTGATGAGAAACACAAAAAACATTAACAAGCCCATCAGAGAAGTACAAGTACCACAACAACCAAAATGATGTAATACAGTGACGTGTTAACTAATTGCTTAGATCTGTGTGTATATACCTGCTTGTGTTATTAGCCAATTATAGAAGGTTGCTGATTAAATCAATGATTGGTAATAAAATAATACATGCATTTCGGAATTACTTCTTAATTTATTCCAATCACGTTTGGGCAGTGCGAAGAAGAAGACTGGTTCGGTTCGATTCTTGTTTCTCTCTTTGGATTTTCCATTCGACATGCATCAAGTTTAGTTTAATTTGAGGTTACATCAATGTATCTTTATTGATATAGATATTAAGTTGTTGTTTGATATTATGTGAGGAATCCATATATGTACATATATACATTTAGGAGCAGTTCGATGAACTTTTCTTTGTTTTGGTTTTTTTTTTTTGTTGTTTCACAAAAAGTAAGGGGCAATGTTTTGGTTGTTGAGTAAGTCATTATAATGAGTAATAATCAAACTGTCGGAATTCTTAGTATCATTTTGTTTCTTTCCGAAGATTAAATTTATGTATGTAAATATGAATTATATTCTTATTGAGATATAAAGAAGCCAGATAATGGAAAAGCAATTAAACAAAATACAAACAAAAAAAAAAACTCTCAAACTAAATTAATGGCATTTTATTGTTACTTATTTTAATCCTCTGATGGAATCTATAAAAAGAACATGTTCGAAAAGACAAACAATTTTGTTTAAAATGAAGACTATTAAATATTGTTTATTTTAGTAATGTTTTTCATACCTATGTATATCATGGGCAAATACATGTGTAGGGTAATTTTTTGCAAAACCCAAAAAAAAAACGGTACACTCTTCATTCTGGAAACTTTAAATGTTCACGTGATTTCAAAATATCGCCCAAACAAATTCTGAACAATTGTTATTGTTTTTTTTTCGATTTGGTTTTTATTTCCATTTTTTGAATTTTTTTTTAAAGGAAAAAACGTAAAAAATAAAAATTTCAAAAATGAAATGGGAAATAACGCCCAAAATTGGATAAATCGCCCAAAAAAATTTAGGAAAGAAAGCCCAAATTAAAAAAAAAAAAAGTTTGGAAATATGGCCCAAAATTGAAGAAATAACGCCCAAATTTTACAACAACAATTTACATTGAAATCATTTGGGCGATATTTAATTTTTTTTTATTTTTGTTGGGCGATAAAAAAAAATTTGGGCGATATTTCCAAATTGATTTGGGCGTAACTTCTTTGGGCGTTATTGCCTAACGCCGTATGGCAATAGTTCCTACTCTTATAGTGTTTTTATTTGCTTCAGGATTATAAAAATTCATACAGAAAATGAAAACTTCGAAATCGAATGCAGGATATGCCTGAAGTTAGCAACGCCGCCAACCGCCGCCCCACAGTGGGTACGGTTTTCATTTTGGGTTGCAAAAATCATAAGTTTTGAACAAGTGGAGATATTTTGGTTTTTTTTTTTAAATAAAGGTTAAGCCCACAGGTAACAATTTCGTGATTATTGAAAAAATTTATAAACAGGGTGTTTCAGAATCTTGTGTTTTAATACAAGTTTTTTATCAATTGATTTTTTTGTTTATTATTTACAATGAAAACAGTCGTGACTCATTTGTATGCTTTAAGGACGACACAAAAGTCGTGACTTATAAAAATAAAAAGTTTTGCACATGATTAGAACTAAAGTACGTACCTATATGATAAAAAATATGAACATTTTTTGTATTTTCATATAATTAAAAGTTTATTACATTTTTTCTTCAAAAAACCTAATTTCGAAACAGATTTCGTTTTTAAGAGTGTTAAAAAAAGTTAACGAACCACAATATACAACGTTTTTTTCAAAAAACTGCAAGAACTTTGGTAAAAAAGAAACAGTTTTTTTATTCAAATATTTAAATTTTAAGAATACAAAAGTTCAAAAAAAGGATTTCACAATAGATTTCAAGTCAAAAATTGTTTAAAAAAGTTAACGAAACGAAAATAAATAAAAACTAGATTTCTTGAAAGCTCTCGACTAAATTCGGGTTAACTTCTAACAAAACTAATCATTTCTGCAGAGTATCGTTCTTGAAACTCCTTTAAAGTTCGAACATGCCTGAGTTAAGAAATAAGTGGTTCGAATGAGGTGGCAAGCATCTGGGAATAAGTCTACTAATTGGCAAATACTTGTAAACTTAACTTACAAGGACATATTTTGGTACCTATAGTCTTTATTTCAGATTCCTAAGTTTCTTCTGGCAATTCTCGATTTGATATAACGACGATATTTTGTACATGTGCTATTATTTTTATTTTATGAAGAGTAGGGTTAAGTTGTTTTTCGGGATATTTTTTTTCCTTAAATAACTTCAACGCAGTTGGGAGAAGATTAACAATTTGTCTTTTGATTTCGTTAACTATACTTTTATTGAGGTTTCCAGTTTCCTTTGCATTATAGAAATATCAAACCGAATGCGAAATACTTAAATAAAAACCTGGAAAACAAACTGACGGGTTTTAATTACATTGAAGAACTGTGTAAAATGAGTCCCTCAGCTCGTATGGTGATACCATTTCGATATTTCGAAAAACGAAAGCCGAATTCGTCTTCGTGTTATTTCATTAGAATATGGATATCTCCAACTAATATGCGCTGCAGAGCGAGAACCGTAGTTCGTATTAGAAAACTATAACAGAAAAAAAAATAGGTAATTGAAGGATCTCCAACTTTTAAACTGATATTTTTTTTTTCTGGAGACAAAAAAAGATATGACGGTTAAAATAAAATCCACTCTTACTTTTTTCAACAAAATGCACTGTAACGTGAGTGAATTTTGAAAAAAATTACCTTAAATATTTTGTAGAAAATTAAATTTTCTACAATTTTCTAGGATCAAAAATACGCAAGCTACATGCGAAAATCAAAATCACTGTTAAAAACAAAATGGCGGCCAAACGACACTAGGTGCAATTGTGAAAAATGTGGTTTTCGGCTAGTGTACTGATACCCTTTTGAATATCTAAGTCAAAATACGTCTCGAAATTATTTATCAGCAAAATCTATATGCCCCGTACTATATTTAGTTTTTGTAAATAACACATCAAGTATCTACTAAAATAATATTAAAAATCTCCGCAGTCCGCACATAACAAACGTCCTTTTTCTTAAAAGTGCGTTTATGATATGACGCACTTTGAAATTATGCACAGCAGTTTTATCAATTTGGATCCCTATAGTTGAATCAATATACAATTCAAGGCCATCACTTTACGGCTTATGACCATCACGCTTAGGTTTAAAACCATTAAGACTTCGATTTCTCACGAAATACAATGACGCAAATAAATTCTCTCTTTAGATGCAGACAAAAGCAACATTTACATTGGAAGATTCATCCAACCCAACCTCGAGCAAGCAGTCCAATAAAACAATTAAGCGAAACGACACACCAGGCAGCGCGTAGGCGTCAGGCCTATGATATATGACAACATTTCTTCAAAACTGTAGCCAACAAGATAATTACATTTTATCAACTATAGGTACACTTTAGGCCAAAGACTCACATCTATTCGGCGCCCTCAGTTCCATTTCAAGGTCTAAGCCCGATGATAAACCCCTATACCTGTGGGGATGAGTTTTTTTTTCTCGCGTTGCCTATACTTTATATGCTTGTCTAGCGCGCAGGAAAATTAAATTTTATTTCTATATTTAGCATAAATCTTTTTAAGTGTGGGCAGAATACACTATACTTACACTTGATCAGTCGCCCTAAGGAATTCATCTGGGGGACCAATTTATGACCCATGGCAGCCAGGAATGTCTCCTTTATCTGACACTTCGATTGCTTTTGTAGTGCAAAAAAAATGATAATTGCCACACATATCCTTAAATAAAATAAATCCCAATGATATATTGTCACGTTCAATTGCAAAGACGAACAAAACATCACATTCTCCAAAACAAAACAACAACAAAAACATCCTTTCTCAGGATCAGGACCTCCGAGATTATGACAACTGTATGACAATTAATCAAAAAATCCATTTGCTTCTTCTTCATCGTCGTCGTCGTGCGTCGTCTTCGACAAAAACCCAAGAAAAAATAAGTAAAGAAACAAACTGTCAGGTAATGGAAAATTGAAAATATGTCCATTGTCACGACGAAGTGGTGCCTTAAAATACCATCAATTCCTCCAGGATAGTACAAATGCAAACATATATATATATAGTTAGTAGCCTACTCGCTGCTTACTGCCACCAGCGGCAGCCACCGTTCATTCGGGGTAAATTATGAAGTCAAGGAGCATGCAAATCACTGCTAACAGCATGGTGTCTTCATAATGGGAAAATTGGTTTCTAACTCGTGCCGGGATCGGCCTGTTGGCGCTCTAGCTGCTGCTGTGACGCTGCTGTGAGACTAAGACTGTGTCCGTCTGTTGTATTTACACTATCTATGAGGACATATGGATATGAAGTCTATAGGGGCCCCATCACCGTAATGAGCAGCACTGCAGCATCAATTCACTGGAGCGGCTAATGGCAGAAAGTGAATCTGCACTGGGGAATTCTAAAGTATCACTTTCAATAGTGCGAAGAAGGTTTGTGGCAGCTTAAGTATAGCGCACAGTGGTGCCAAAATAAATAAAACGCCACACGACTGAATCGCACGAAATTTCTCTTGTGGTTGGCGCACAGTATCGACAATGTTAGAAATTAGTTATTTATTTAGTGGTTAAGTGGTATGTTTGGATCTTAAGTATTTGTAGTCAAACTGTTTTTTTCCGTTATGATATTTTTTTTTTTTCAAATAACTCAAATGCAAGTTTTTTTGCAATGCCTAAAGGAATTGGAGGTTCAAAGTTTAATAAAAAATCGTTAAAGGTGTTTTTGAGAAAATCTAATGTACTGGGTACCCGAAGGTTCCGTTTTGTCTCCAATTCTTTTTTTTGCATCTTCAGAGATGATGCCCGCGTTCGGGGATCAATACAAAGCTATGCGGAAAGGTTTGCGTTGTTGTTATCCCTTGGGAAAAAAAAAAAAAAAAAAAATTTTGGATAGGTTGACACGCTGTCGGAAAGATTCTCGCACGTAAGATAATAACTTATCGGAAAGTTTTTAGCTTCATCTTTAGCTCTTCAATTCGGGTGCATCTAGATCTACTGGAGAGAATCCTGAAAAGCGACAGAAAATTTATAGGTGACAGGTCAAATGCGGAAACGTTTGTTTCGCTGTTTTTCTTATCAATGTTTTAACGTGCTGTAGTGAAATAGTGACATAGCCACATGCGTTCTTAAACAATTTCTCTGTAATGCTCCCTTGACCAGGAATGCTTGTCAGGTACCCTTGAAACTTGAGCTTTAGAGAGATTTAAGAATTGCGTACCCAAGTCTTTTTAATTGCTCTGTATATATGGCTATTTTTTCCATCTAGCCCCCACTGTGCATCTGAACGTCCACTGCTAGAAGCTAAACTTGAGACTTAACCTATTGTCATACAACAGTTTTGGTTTTTTTTCATCTTTTCCCGAAAATTGCTTTAACGATTTTGACTAAGCTTTGCGTACCTGTAGGGAACAAAGTGATTGTAAAAAAAACTGCGTTTTATGGTTATTGCAAAAAATTCACGTTACGGAATTAGGAGTTCCATGTTTTTTTTTTCTGATAAAATAGTCTTATTTTTGGGTTATTCCCGTATATTTTTTCAATGGTTAAACTGATTTTGTGACAATTTTGGAATATAATCTTTCCACTGATCGGTCCCAATGGCTCAAACCCCGCTACTTAAGTATGTTGTCTGGACTATTGTGACTCTCTGTCAGTCACTGATCAACTGAATTGAAAAATATTGTCTCGCACTAACAGTGACTAGTCAGTGTATACATTTTTATTTTATCATTATTTTTGTTTTAACCGCAACCGCCTCAAGGCGGCACTTGTCAGCAATCGTTGCTTACGAATTCATTTTAAAAATCTTCAGAACTGCATAAATGTAGGTACATTTGTAGTAGGATTTCCCATGACCCTTATTCTCTAAAGTCTGAAGTCAAAAACTTCTTCACAACATACTCACTGTGCGTGCGTTTGCGTGTTATATGTTATCTTATTATGCGAACTTCTTTTGTTGCGTTGCGTGATTGGTGGTCTATTGGATCTTCGAACATATCATTAAAACTCAATTGATCATCATACGAAAAAAAGGTAAAATGAAAAAAATTCATCATCAGCAGAATGTACAAAACTAAAAGATTCGCCTATAGTCTGTCCCCAGGTTTTATTTATTTTCTCAGCCATCAAAAGCTAAGATATTCAGAAATGCATAAATGAATTGAATTTTGTTTTTTTATTTTTTTTTTTTATTTATTTTAATCGATCCACTATGCAAATGAGAAGCAACCAAGTCTTAAACTGCGACTCCAATATATGTTTGAATGCTTCAACTTATTATAGAGACATACATACACATCTCCATATGTACATGATGTGCGAGCTATGCCAAAATCAGCATACTAACTATATTGGCACGAAGCATTCAAACACTCAATGACCTTGAATTTTTAATCATGAATATCTATAAAAATAAGCATTTTTTTGTGTTTATTTTAATTGAAGATGAATCCATACTGATGATGGCAGTCACAAAAGCTCCTCAAATGTGTTTTCAAAAACAAAAAAAAAAATATTGTTAAATTTTGTTCGGAGGGATAGAAAAAAAACGAGAGTTAAATGCTGCCTTGAAATTTTGTTAATAAAAATGTCACATTTATCGTTTTGATATAAAAAAAAAAATAATTAATTCAAAAGCCTATTTTTTTCGAATAGGCAAATTTATCTTAATTTTTATCAGAATCATGAAAAACCAGAAAGCTTAGAACCATATCAAAACTAGTTAGTTATTCATTTACATAATTATATTGGTTTATTCGATCACGACAATGAATATATTTTTAGCTAAAATAGATGATGGCTCAGTAGTGATTTTAAACAGAGTTAACTTACTCTAGAAGTAAATTAAACCACAATTAACTGAGGGAGCAGTTTTTGTTAGTGGAAAATGCATGTGGAACGACTAAAAAAACTCGATGAATAAAATATAAAAAGTATACCTGTTCAGTTAATCCTGAGTTAACTCACCAAATTTGATGTATTAACTGGGGTTTAACTTTAATCTCGCAGTGAAAAACTCAACCTTAGAATTTTTTCATTTGTTTGAATTTAAAGGCGGCTCAGTTTTAAATATTTTCTTGACACAAACCAGTACTTGCTTTGTCAGCAAGTAAAAATCATATTTTAATCACTGCGTTCGAGGTACAAGGAACTACCCAACGTGTCTGCAAATTTTTGGATAGGTGGATAGCGTGTCTGATAGTTTCTCGAACGAAAGGAGTGTCTCAAAGTCTTACACTAGGCGTGTTCATCAAAATGAGATCTCAGAGATCACTGATTTGTTTGTACATTGTCACGATGAATTTGCTATTTTATGATAATTTTGATATTGAAAATTGAAATTTGAAAATTGAGTTTAAAATGAAGTTGAAAAATGGATGAGTGGCAACTTAGCGAAACAACATTCCTGGATCGAAAAGTGGTTAGGTGGATAATTGGCTGTTAATTAGTCCTTAATTAGTTGTGATAATTTTGAATTTGTCGTTCCCTGTTTTCTATGTTTTTTTGCCCTCCCAAAAATGGATAAAAGCTTCTTAAATTGAATGGTTTTCTCACTAATAATAATAATAATTTAACATTCGGTGGTTTTTGAATATTTGTGACAAAATAAATTTTGTCATGCTATGTTTTCTATGTTTGTTTTTTTGCTGCTTTGCTAACTTGATGGTGTCAATTTACCGAAGCAACCTCTGAAAAACGAAACTTTTTGTATTGTATTGGGTTACTGCTCAATAATTTGCCGTTAATTAGTCATGAATTAGTTGTGACAATTTTTATTTTGTAGTGCTATGTTTTCTAAGTTTTTTTGCTAATTGGCTAAATTCATATGAAGTTCCCGAAGCACCACCCCCCCAAAAGTGTTAAAAGCTTCTTATATAGAATGTTTTAGTGCTTAATAATTTGTGGTTCATTATTCATGAATTAGTTGTGACAGTTTCAATTTTGTCGTGCTATGTTTTCTATGTTTTTTCTGCCAATTTGCCAAATTCATGTGAAGATAGCGAAACACGCCTCAAAACGGATTAAAAACTGCTAGAATACTGCCAATTTGTCAGTTGTGTAAGTCCAGCATAAGGATAAATCTTATTTAATCCTGTTTTAGTGATCGGTTGAAACGTAGTGCTATACATATTTGTATACTGAGACATCAAATATAAATTTAAAAAGTTCAAAATAAACATAAGCGCACCACCATATGAACCTTGTATTGAAATTAACATTAAGAACCAAACAAGTTGTGGCTGCTTTTAAGCTCGCTTACGAACAACATATTGCTGCTTATGTATTTACAAAAAATAAACAATAAACCTACAAAACCAGTACTTATAGTCACCAGCAGGTCCTATACGCAATGATAAGAACAATCATAGCCTTGAACCATCTGACCTGACTCCAAGAAGTAGCTTTGCTTCTTTTTACGATTCAAAGATTGCTTTTACTCCACCAAGAAGTGTCACACAGTTTTTTATTAATTATCCAGTTTCATCAGTGACAGTCATATTCAGAGTGCTACCAACGCAACGCAACGTTCAAGCCTAAGCTCTAAACATCAATTATTTATCACCGACTTTGCCGTATGTTATAAATTAGCACTTGAGACATTTTTAAGAGATTAATCTGGAGGATTCGTATAGTTCTGGCGACATACACACAAAGTGTCATGTTGCGCACTCTTTTCTGTATAGTTAAAGCCGATCTTAAAAGTCATCTTCGCTGGCGGTTGTTTAGTTTGGTCCACGACTAAAGAGTGTAGAACCCTTGTGTCAGCTACTGGTACTAATAATGTCATCATTAATTGTGCTACAATGCGAATTATTTTGATTTTATCTGACAGATGGAACCCAGAGGCGACTGTCGTCGTAATCGGCGGCGTGGCTTGGCGCCCTACGACTATGACGACGCAGGGTCATGGAACAACACAATTAGCTCGTTTCGCTGATCACTGATTGTAACACTCTAACTAATTGAGTATATCTCTTGGTGGTGCGGCCTTTCGGCCAGACGATGCAATGGATTTCTATTAATCCGTTCAGGTGTCAAAATCAGAAGTGCAGAAAACTGGATGGAAATTTAATTTTATTACACTGCGGCTTTATGAATTTCACGCATTTTATTCGAAAGGAATACCTTACAACCACCAAAGATGGAGTGTTGAAGGTTATTTTCAGCATGGATTTCTGCTATTTTTAGGAATTTTAATTTTCCATTGGGAGTTTAATTAATCACAGCTGACAAAACTCAATGGAGGCTTATCAGATGAAGATGGACATCGAATAAAGTAAAATTAATTGGATTTTCATATTGAATTTTAGATCACATTCTTTGAATTTATAGATGTGCTGCATGTTGCCGTTGGGCATACATATACATATGTAAATATACCTGTTATGAAAATAATAATACAAATAATTCAAAATAGCTTTCAACGGCCTTTAGTCCATAAAAATTGGCGTTTCGTCCCGGCGATCTCACTTGGACTCATCAGTTGACTAGTGAATGCCTTGTCAATACGAAATTTTTATTAAGTTCAGTTCAACTTACAATAAAAATTGCGTATTGACAAGGCACTCACTAGTCAACTGATGAGTCCAAGTGAGATCGCCGGGACGAAACGCCAATTTTTATGGACTAAAGGCCGTTAAAAGCTATTTTGAATCAATAATTCAACAAGTCCAATTAAATATTGCTAAGTCTTCTACTTGGCTGATGTATTTCAGTAGTATATATAGAATTTGTAGTATAAAAACCTTCATACAAATAATTGTTGAAGATACAAAAGAAGTAAATAGAAGATGGGATAAAGATCCTGAGAATGACAAACACAAAAATAAAGGGTTTTTCAGTGCGAGATTAAAGTTAAACTTGAGTTAACTCATCAAATTCGGTGAGTTAACTCAGGATTAACAGATGCTATTGATGTTTTATCCACGGAATTGGCTTAGGCGTTCCGCATGCATTCTCCACCGAAAAACTGCTTCCTCAGTTAACTTTGGGTCAGTTTACTTCTAGAGTTACCTAACTCAGGCTTGACTCACCGCTTTAAAACTGGGTATAAATCATACTTTTTTTTCAAAAATAACAAATAAAAAAAATAAATTCAAATTTTGTCGTGTAATCTTTTTTTATCATTTGTTGTTTTTTTTAGTTTTTCTATTCTTCAAGTCATTTCCATATCGTCATGCCATTCATAGTATTGCATTTTTCTACTAGAAAATTCTAGTTTCCTTTAAGTCATTCTCTATCATTCATTCACCATGGAACCTTGGTTTTTTATTCAACCTCCTTACCAAACTCATACTTCAAAATTGCTTTACCTACTGAGTTTATTTACAACAAATAGGGCTGGTTACAAGGTGATAAAAGTCTTTGTCTCATCTCACGAAACCTCCAAAGCATCCAAGACGAAACCGATAGCGAGAATGAAAATGTTCGATTTTAACGAGACTGAGACAAGACCTACAAAAGTCTCATCTTGTCTCGTCTGGTGGCCAACCCGAAACAAAATTCAGCCCAATTCTGTCAAATTCCATAAATTCAATCGAAGAATCAAGTTCAAGTCTCCATCCCTGACACAAGCTGGGAAATAAATATTTTTGACGGATGCATTTCCATCAATTTACCGAACTTAAATAACGTTAAAATATTCGGTTAGATTCGCGGAGTTGTCAAAGTCTTTTTATTTTTCAAGACTTATTTCAAGGCCTTCTCTTCTTTTCTCTTCTTAAGGAAATAGAAAAATGCGAAAAGTTAAAAAAAAAAACAAAATTTAAACGCCAGAAAATAAAGGGTGTTTTTTTAGAGGTATAGACCTTTGAAATGGAATAAAACAAAGATGGTTTTTTAAATTGATATGAAATTTATTTTATTCAAAAGATAATCTTCTGGCATTATAATTTAAATACGATTTCTGGCATATGACCGCCACGGCTGGCTCGGACGTAGCATTATCTGGATGTCCAATTTTCGATGACTTTTTCCAACATTTGTGGCCGTATATCGGCAATAATGAGGCGAATGTTGTCCTCCAAGTGGTCAATCGTTTCGGGCTTATCGGCGTAGACTAGCGACTTCACACATCCCCACAGAAAATAGTCAATTGTAGAATGAACGAGCTGTGTGGCATGTTGCGCCATTTTGGTGAAACCACAGCTCCTGCACGTCATGGTTGCTCAATTGAGAATGAAAAAATCAGTAATCATAGCTCTATAGCGGTCACCACTGACTGTAACGTTCTGGCCAGCATCGTTTTTGAAGAAGTAAGAACCAATAGTTCAACCAGCCCTGTCAGTTTTTCTTGATGTAACGGCGTCTCAACAATGGCTTGAGATCTACACTCCAAATGCGGTAGCTTTACTTATTGACGTAGCCATTGAAAAAAAATTTCTTGTGAAAATCGGGATCAACAACGATCTCTCCATTTTGCACAATTTACATGCGTTTTTTTCAGGCGTTATTCTATTCATGTTGAAATGGCAAACCAAACTAAAAATAAATCACTTGATAGCTGACAAAATGGCCACCAGTTAAAATAGTGTTGCCAACTAAAAGTTCTCTACCTTAGGATGAAAAAAGCTGTTATTACAACAAAAGGATGATTTTACAACCCACAGCTTTTGTTCTAACAATTATCCACCTTTTTAACCAACAGTTTTGAAAATATCACCTGGGTTATGGCGATGGCGTCCCAAAATCCTTGACTTTAGTTTTAATATCCTGAACAATTTCTTAACAAAATTTCATGTGCTAAAGATCCTGGCTCGATACCACTTTAAAATTGATATTCACAAAAATCATCTCCACTCACAAGTATTATTATAATTTTTAACAGATGAAAAAAACTTTTAACCAATTTTTGATATTTCTAAAAATAATAATGATTGCCATTAAAATATAGCTTCAGGTAGTTTTATATATTATGTAGATGATAGAAGACATTAACCCACACTTTTAAAAATTTATATAATTTCTATAGACAATGAAAGTGATGATGGCAGTTATTATCTAAGAATCATTCCTAAAGAATAGACCACCCTAATTGCCTAGATCAACTTCTTTTTTTTTTTTAATTAAACCTTAATTTATCACTTCGAAGCTAAGCCGGCTTTGAAGTGACTTTATATAGAGACTTAAAAATAAATGCGGGTAGGTATATGATAATCGCCATTTGCCAAAGTCAATCAAAGTGGTCTGCAATTAACTTTATTTTTGAATAAAAAAAAAAAAAACTCTTTCAATATCATTAAGCTTGCATCATTATATGGCACACCAACAAAGTGTTGGCTCTATTCAAATACAAAGTAAAACAATGAATACTAGGGTATAGGTACTCGCATTTTTCCCATTCATTAATCAAATTAGCCATCAGCTTAGTGAATCTAATTGAAATTGTATCAAACAAAAAAAGAAGAAAATTCTTAGTTCTCAGAGATCTCCATCACAATGACACGAGCGAGCTACATAAAGGAACCAACACTCTTTTATAAATTATAACAAAAAGATTTCCATTTCAATCTTTTCCGCATCAGGCTTCTGCTGAAGGCTACACAAGTCTCATACTTGTGTATAGTATAATACTAAAAATTGTTGCAATATTTGTTTCTTCTATAGTCTTTCAGTCTTTCAAGCTAATTTAACTTTTAATCGAAATCAAAACATCATAACAAGAAACTATGGCGCATATTATTAGTCAGCTGAGAGGCAATTAACATAGAAATTGACGCAAAAATTTAGCTCTCACCATCACCGTGAGTGCTTCCGCAAAAAAAAAAAAATTACTTAAAATATTGTTGAACTTCGGAAGTATACTTTTGTATACAGAGGCCCACGCAGTCTCGACCTTATACAAAGCATGAAAAAAAAAAACATTATGTGAAACGTCACTTGTCAGTCCAGAGTATATTTATATTATGCTTGTATAGTCTGTATTATGGTACGATTTTTCATTTTTTATGTGTGGCTATAGCTCCGTAACCAATATACAACTTTCAGACTTGTTAAATTTAGTTTATTGAATTTTGTTTGGTTTAATCAAGATATTCGTTTTAATTTTTAAAAATCCAACATCAGAATTGAGAGTTATGAATTGATGATTTCTGAAAGTTTTAACTTCTAAGACTTGTCTTTAGAGTTAACCATCTTAACGCAAAGCAATTAGCCTTCACAGAAAACATGCTGATCTTATATTTGTATAGCAAATTGAAACACATTCCAGTTTGGGTGTCTTTTTAAAAAATCGAAAACAAAACGTGTTATTGGCATTTCTCTGGAGATTGTGTCATTTTAAACGATCATGTTCGCAATCAGGGAGTCCATGGATCAGAAATCCACAATCGATGGGTTAGAAGCTCCTGATAATTCTATCAGGTAAATATTTGGCTCCTTCATAAGGTAAGTTATATGTCTAGAGATGATTTGTGGACTTATAACCCACCTAACTAGGTCAAATGTCAGTTATGGACTTATGACCCTGCGCCGTGCTTTATATATTATGTAATGTAATGTGATATATAGGTAAGGGCCATAGTTCTGTCTGTGACTGTTTTAACGGCCGAAGTTGCTAGTTCCAGGTAATCACTTTCCGAGCCAATCTTAACCAAATTCTTTTTTTTTTAATCAATTCCAATGGCAAAATCTATTAATTTTCTAACTTGATTGAACTTTATAAGGAAACGCTTTATAAATGTCATGGCAGGCAAGCCAAGCCTCCGCTCCGTGATGCAATGTCACCTATGATGAATTTCACCAATTTCAGAAAGTGCCCTCCGAATTACACTAAACAACTGATGGACGTGCCATTTAAGAATAGTTATCAGCTAAAGACAAGCTATGTCCGTCGCATCGTCGTCTAGTGTCATTACTCATTCGTCATTTAGCATGGGGGAAGTTTTTAACTATATATATATCCAAATCTCTTAGCATCATTACCGCAAAACCTCTACGATATGATCGTCCAAATGAATGACTAAAGGTATTTTGTTAAACGTCATTGTTATCGATGTCGATAACATCAACATCGCCTGCTGCTTGCGCGAGACGAAGACGATACGAAATAAATACCATTTTAAAAAGTGATAACCTTTAACAATGGATTCAAAATGTGAGCGTTGTTGAGAAGGTCAATCTTGCTGACCAAAGAGCAAGAGGTGAATACTTCTTTTATTATATTTTGAGTTTTTTTTTTTCATAAACTACGAGGGAGCTTCCCCTTCATGAATGAATCAATGAACCGTCATTGATTATTATCACAAATCATCGGAAATACCAAAATATCCACCGCTAAGAATTGGGCTAGGAATGACAAGGTCCGTGTGAAGTTATTGGTTTGCAAAGTCACGCATTTTATACAGAATTGTAAAATTATTATTCATCGTTTTTTTACTTGAGATATACATGTGTTTTGGTGATAAACTGCAAGCAATTTTTTTTTGTGATTTCGAAGTTCAAGAAAGTAAATGGTGTGTACGATAAAAATCAAGGAGAGGTGTAATATATTACAACAATTAAACCTTAATTTGGCAACATTATCGTTGTCTTTTCAGCCAAGGCAAAAATGACGATTGATTGTCCAGTACAATGCAATTATAACGTGCTGACATCGAACATTTTTGGTTGATTATCAAAAACAAAAGATGAATAATATATTTAGTTGTCAGACAAACAAAATTAAGTTGCGCAGAAAAAACATCATATTGAGTTACTTAAAAAATTGGCAGTTGAAGTCACATTAGCATACTACATAATATGCGATTTAAAACAATATTTAAAGACGTAAAAGTCTGAAATGAGCCAATCATACACCCATTAAATAATATGTTTGAGTCCTTACAAAAAGTTTTCATCAAGATCAGGTCATTTTCACATATACCTCTAGGGCCAAGATGTTCCATAAATATAAATGACAACATTAATTAGTTGAAAATTATTCTAGGTGAAATTATCTGTAATGAATGCTCGAAAATCTTGACGGCAACAAAATTTTCCGATTTTGGTTAGGTGAAAACAATAGAAACAACTTATTTGCTTAAAAATACTATTAAAATTGTATAATACCTACCTACAATTAAAAATTGTCAATTTAAACAAATCTCTTGTAAAATTAACAAAGTACACTTTCCTATTTAAAAGTTGAGATTTTATCTCAGAAACTTAAACATTTTTAAAATCATTATACTCAATTTTAAATTAAGACATAGCAGCATATTTGACAACATTATGATTGGCTTCAAATAGTGTCATGTTCTTTCAACATAAAATTCTTCTAAACAAAAAAAAAACACTGTGTCCCTTTGTACAAGGTTTTATTATTTTTAAGATGTATCTTGTAAATTTTACTACAAAACCCTTTGACTTAAACTTTCATGTATTTATTTTTACAATTTTGTATTTGATAAACATTGCCTAGTATTTTATTGCCTAGTTTCTTATTGTTAATTCGTGCGAGTGTAAAACGCAAACTGGACTAGTTAAACCTTGAGAATGAAGATTAAACAGACAAGGGCTGTCAGTTTAACACTTATTTATTTAAATTGTAATGTTAGTTTAACAACATTACTTATTTAAGATAAGTATAGTGTTAACAGTCAAACGGTCCAATGATGAAATTAGGAATATGAGCTGCAAAAATCCCATCTATTAATGGTAGTGTTAGTGTTAGGGTAGGATTGATTGATGGATTGAGTTAAGATCGAATTCCATACAAGGGCCCTGATAGAGTTAGCGCGTTAAATAAGCGGAATCAGCAATAAACTATTAGTGAGTTTTACAATAGTGTTAAGCTTAAATATGTCATGTAGATTTTACAATTATAACTTGAATGGATTTAACAGCAGTTAAAATGGTTTGCCGTGTTGAAAAATAATGTTCTGTTAAATTTTACGTGATGTGTTCCCAAGTGGGAGTGATATTGAAATATTTTTGATAATAAATCAAAGCCAATTTATAGTAAAGATATCAATTTTGGCTCAGTGTACAAGAAATTTAACTTTATTTGTACCAAATATTTCAATGAGCTTTTATTGTTGTCTGTTGACGATATTTAGGACACTTCACTAGAAATCTCTTCTGATACTGAAACATTTTTCTGAACTAGCTCGGTGGATAAAAAATAAAAAAACATATTTTCAGTTAATCCCGAGTTAACTAACCAAATTTGATGAGTTAACCCTCGCACTGAAAAATTAGACTGTATTACTTTGAAAAAAAATTGATTTAAATATTTTAATTATACAACGCGTCAAAACTCTTTTCGAGTGTTCCTACAAGTAAACAACTGTGCAGCTCCAGTGATTTCCGACTGTGGACTTTGGACTTAAACAAATCTTCACTGGTCACTCTCTTTGTATTTAGAAAAAGCACCCACAAAACCATTTTTGTTCCAGGATAGTTTGGAAAAATTGCAATATCTATCAAAAAAATCGATACAAAATTGATCCACATTGTGGATCTTGAGTGATAGAGTTTTGCTCACAACTAATAGTAGCCGTGTTTTTTTGAAAAAGTTAATAAGCAGCTTGTCAATTTTTTGGCGTCGTGTTTCTGTGCGAGTGTTTAAGCCCGAACCACACTACTCTCGTGTGGTGTGTTGTGGAGAAGTGTGTCGCTGTCATTCCAATGTATTTCATAGATTTCGACACAACACATCACACGATACAAATATGGCTCTATGCATATGAAATACATTAGAGCGATAGCGACACACTACTCCCCAACACACCACATGAGAGTAGTGTGATTCGGGCTTAACAAACACGCAAACAACGACAAAAATATAGTGATTATAAAATACTACATTACTGTTTGTAGGAACACAAAAAGTAATTTGTTATTGTTAAATTTGTAAGAAATCGTTTTTTGTTTTTATTTAGACATTAAACAATACATAATTTTATTTATAATCCCTTTTTTGTTTCTGTTCACGTGTAAAAACTTGTGGAGTTGGTTATAGTTTTTTTTCTCAAAAAAACACATCTAGAATGCTGAATGATGAGTTGTCAATCACAACTGATGATCACAAATATGTTTGATATAGCGTGACAGTCGACAGCCGACTGTTGGTGATGTTTTTGATCGATGATGTGTACAACCTACACAATATCATTCATCTAAAACGTCAATCGTGTTCATTTTGTGTGTTCTGATTCACTTCCCAATTTTTCTTTCTATTTTTTATTTATGATAGTGACGTAATTAATGCAGAAGCGATTTTCTCATCATCAGTTTTTCAGATTATTGCAACTTGGATCTTGGACTAAACTGAGAATTTTTATTTGACTAGCAGTTTACAAAACTGCTAAATATGTAACCGCAAGTTTTTACGCAAAACTGACATCCTTCACGAATAACATACTGAGCAAAATTCATCTGTCTGCTGTCAAATTTACTGTCACTAGAAACAGTGCTGCCAATTCACAAACTGAACCTCTATAGAAAAAAACACGCTTGTAAAGCAAAATTATGAAATGCGATAAAAATTGCGATGTGAAAAATGTGAGAAGGCTATTTTTGTGAAACCGCATTAAAGGAAAGAAAATGAGAAACTTCCTGAACGAAAATTTGGTCTTCCCAAAACTAAAGCTCCCAATTTAATAATACATGTGTTCGTTTACTTCCCAAAACTGCCAATTTCTACTAATTTTAGTGCAATTTTATTTTTATATATGAATTTTGAAAGAACTTTTGACAAAAATTGGTGAAAGTTGGCAGTTTTGGCGAGTAAATGAACAGGTGTATTATTTTAACAAGAAATTATGATGTCAGAAATTATCAAACAAACTCCAATTTTAGTTATATAATGGCAGAGCTAGTTGCAATTCCTTTTTTAATTTCACTGCCTGTCGATTTCTTTGTTGACATCAACTCTAATTTCTAATAGAAGTTAATACGAATTCATTTGTACCATGTACTAGAACTTACTCATTCATTGAAAACTCTGATTTTCCACATCTAACAATGTATCATTTATCTAGATGTATGTATGTATATTTTGGTGTATATTTTTATTTTCAGAAACTGGTAAATATTTCGATGTCAAAATACCAAAAAAAGTGAGAATCTTGTTTTTGCTTACTTAAGTTATTTTAGTCCAAGAATTTAGTATAGTTTGAAAAGACTATGGTTGGGTGTAGCATTATACAAAAAAAAAACAACACCACATGTTTAATAACTTAGGATTTCTGACACATAAATTTCGTTTTCATTTAACACAATTTTAAATAAATATTATCTTAAACCAGTCTGCCATCATCAGGAGAAGAAGTTCTTAAAAATTCTTTTCGATGACAAAGACTGCTTCGGGCACACCATCAACATAAATAATGTTAACAACCGTGCCAAGCCAATCTCATTACATCACTGGACAATCTTAGATCACCTCTTTTGACCAAAATAAAAAAAATACTTTGATGAGATTATCGGTATCTATGTAGGTATAATAATATAATCGTAAACTTATAATGTTTGCACGGGTATTTTGTGTGACTGTGAGTCTGGATTTCTTAGTTGAAATATCACTTTTATTCATGGTTCTGGTTAGAACAAGATTTTGTTTTTTTATTTTGTGTTTTTGTATATTTTAAAGTTGATTTGAGTTAACCAGTCATCTTGTTTTAATGCTTAAACAACAAATAAGGTGTGTCTATCTACATACATACACATGTAAACGTGCCTGCATAAACTGTTCCGATTAACGAAATCTTCATAAGTATAGTTGGCCAAAGCTGAAATGGCGCTGAGAATATAATTATATTCAACTCTTTCAGGATTTAAATGAATTTAATTTTATCTCTTGTCAATTTTGTATTAGGACAAAGAGTCATCGCGGGTGGGTATTAGCGATTGGTCTATAATTAGAAATATATTGTTTTTGCAACTTTATTCATGGAAAGGCATTTTAAAGATTCTTTGCAAATCTTTGACAAGACTTCAGTAACAATTGACAATTGATAGAGAGACCGATTTATTTTCAGAACATTTTTAAAACAATATTTAGAAGTAAGTACGGGTTCCGATTTCTAGGCCATGTCATCTCGCTAAGAGGCGATATCAACTGGACAGCACTCTCTCCTGACTTCTTTATTTTAATTAATCGTTGCAGGAATATTGAAAATCGAAATCGCCAAAAATTCCGGTCACAAAAAAAGGCTTTGGCAGCGAATGGTGGGCTTTAGGAGGGCAGCATTAATTGGCCGATACGTTATCTGCGATCCAGAAAATTCTGAGAATTTTGTAATCAGGTGCGTGTAGTTTCATTTTACTGCAGTTTCCTTCCTAGTATGGTATTTATTCTATATCCGGTGCCCACCTGACGATTTGCTGCAAGAGTGCCAGCAACTACCAACTCTATCTATTGCCCCCTTACTCGAGTACCTAAATAAACTATGTGGGAGTCTTGTTAATGAACATTATACTTCCTGGAAACTCGAAAGTAAACACAATAAATTGCCAGGAAGTACCTTATTGCCTGGACTATGATTCTAAATCGACTTGTAGGAAAGATGCATGCGTCACTGCATGGTTTTTTTATTTTCATTTAATCCAGGCTACTCATATTTCAGATTTTACTTTGGGTTTGAGTATATGTTGTTAAAAAACTGTTTTAAATTCAAGAATTTAAAAATGAAATGCACAAATGAGTCGCACTTACTTCCTGTTTTAGTTCAAGTTTGTTAGAGTTTTAAGGATTTTATATATTAAATCACGGTTATTCACAACCAAAAAACTCATTCTTATAATTCCTAGTGAACAACCTTCAAAGTAGTTTAAGTTACGAAAATAAAATGGCTTATGATTTATTAAATAAATATAAATCTATACAAGGTAAAATTTAAAGAGTTAAAATTAATTATTTAAAATTTATTTTTTGTATAAAGCTGTCCTTAACATTTTGTTTTTAATTTTCCTACAAATATTTTAAGATTTTTTGTAATATATGTACACTTAGGTCCAGTTTTTCAGCACATGAGTTAACTACGAGTAAAATCAGAGTTAGTTAATCCTGCAAATACTTTAATCCTGAGTTAATTTAACAGTAGTTTTTCAGTGGAGGATTATTAAATTTAACTCCTTGTTGTCAAAAATCTATCGAAATCGAAGTGCGACACTATATAGAAATCTATGTTTAGCTATCAAATTCGAGATGGTGCCACTATGAATATCAGCCTTTCAATTGTGACGTTCTTCAATTTGAATAGATTTTTGACACAAATCTTTCAAAAATACCTTTTCAGCTAATAGAGAGTTAACTCGTCAAATTTATTGAGTTAACTCAGGATCTAAATTGACTGAAAAACTTGTTTCATGAATGAACACGGGCTTAATCAAGAAACTAAGATAATCTCGCTTTGAAAAACTGGACCTTTAAAACAACACTTTTTTGAAATATTGATTTATTAGTAAATAAAATTAATTTTTTTTTAAATCCAAAAATTTTAATGAGTAATATGTATTCAACTGTTAGAGAGCTTTTGTTATAAAATGTTGATCGATCAAATGGATCCAAGTAAATGAAAACTACGAGTTGTGCATTTTATTAAACAAGAATGCTTACATATAACGCGCCTTCGGCTTACCAAGAAACAAACAAAATTTGTATTGGGCCTAACCAATAACCAAATTTAGAGATGACTTAAATATTTAAGTGATTTCTAAATACTGAACCATACCAATAATCGATTTAACAGACAGCTTAACACACAAATTAACTCGTCCTTAAAATTTAACGTGGTGTTTATCTTAACTCCTGTTAAGTAAGTTATTGTTGGTAAGGCTTATTTTGTGCAAATTTTTCAAAACAAATAACCTTAAATACAACTTTAGATTATAAAACACAATTTAGCTATATAAATATTGTACTTGAATAAGCTTTTACTAACAAGACAAGAAATAAAGTGCTTCACACCTTTTTTCATTAATTTAATAAATAAATATGAGCTTGAAACTTGAACCATGAAAATACACACAGATATTTTCGATTAAGTCGTAAAAGTACCGTAGTACTGGCAACACTAAAATCTTGTTGTTAACTTTCAAGTTTCAACCCTCATCTTCAACACTCCAAACATGACACAATTCCATGAAGCAGTGTATATTTAAAGATCACTTGTTTCCATAAAAAAAAAGCCGACTCCGTGGTGGTTAACTTGGAATCCAAATCACTAAACTCGCGCAGAATGTATCAAGTATCACCCAGAAAAAAGCCCCATTTGCAAGCTTTTAACTATATAGTCAAGCAATCAATATACGATACATACATCATAGTGTGCTTCTCTGAGTTGACTCTCTTTATGTCGATTTTAAGCTAAGCCTAAACTATGACGTCTTTTTTTGTATCTCTTGGATACTCTACTTGCTTTGTTGTATTTTTGTATTATTGTTATTTTTAAGTATGTGAGTTTGAGTACCTTCTTAAAACCTATGTTAGGTGTCTTTTGGTCGTATCTTCCGTTAGTTAGTTTTATTTTCAACCTTGTCGAGTGCGGACGCTAAGCTGCGAATTTCGTAGACCGTAGGTTTAACTGGTGATCTCTTTATATGCTAATGTCGCTTTCATAGTACACCTATTGCATATTAAAGTCTCTCTTGGTCGTGCCCATTGTACTGTATAATAACACCATCATCATCATCATTGTCGGTTTATTTATTTTTGTGACCATAGTGATTTTATTGGTACTCAACACGGCTTGCAGTGATCACCTTAAAGTTTACTTCAACAAACAAAAATTGCAGCGGACGTTTCAAGCATTTGGACAAGAATTGGATATATAATAATTTTGTTTTGCAAAAGGGTTGTGGTACATTATTTATAAACTAAGCCAAACAAATAAAAGAATAACGTGCGATTGTGCAAAAACAAATTCAAAAACAAATTCCCCATATACTAAAAACATACATGGACTGTAAAAGTTAAAAAAATAAACTTAATTTTAAAAATATTTTATAATATAAGTGGTGACCGTGATAACTTTGGTAAAAAAAAGATAAAAATACAAAGTTCTACTCTTATAAAAAAACAGATTAAAAAACAAGTTTAAATCTTAAGCAAAAGCTATATTGAAGCATATTAAAACCATCAATACCGGATTTTCAACTGTTCTTATAAACTATATTCAGCAAGTCAATTAATAAAGGTGAGTTTAAAAATTAATTTTATATTTTATTACAATTTTTTTGGCATTTAGAGAAATAAAATTTGTTGCTATGAAGTTTTTCTGTTTTGATTTTAATTTAAAAGTTGTCCAAGGTTGCATTATGCATTTATTATAAGAAAAAATAAGATTTAAAAATCATATTTCGAACATCCTGGACTCAGAATTTCGTAACTTAATTTTTCCAAAATTAAGTTTTTCAAAACTTGGTTATTGCAAAATTAATTTACAAAATGTATTTTTTTTTAATTATTAAAGAATATTCTAGAAAATGTTGTAATAACATTAATAAATTTTATAATAATTAATACAGATCAATACTTTGATGAGCTTTTAAAATCCAAATTTAGAACAAAGAATGACCAAATAAGGAAAATAGGCATGTTGATATTGACAGACATTCTATAGATAATTTTTGGATTTTTTTGGTATATACAAAAAAAATTTAATGCGTATTAAGAATGCACTACTTAAAAGAATGGCATAATCCCTGTTTTTACCTTTACATAATTAAAGTGCAAAAACAAACATAAAAATTAAAGTAAAAAAGAAGTTTGGCAGCACTGTAAATAAGATTAAAGTTTCGATTGAAATTTATCCGAGATTCCGCTAAAATTAAAACTAGAACTTTTCTCCCTGGCAATTTCTACAAAAAAAAACAGGCGTTCACACAATTACGCATTAAAAAAAACTTCGCTTGGACGGAACGAGAAGGATAGAAATATAAACACAACTTTAAAAATCATACAAAATTTAACCCCATAATGGTGTTCACATTGGACTGTCTCCTCCGATTTTGTTTACGTGAATACAACTTCAATTGTTCAGACACAAACTAATGTGAACACATCCTAATCACTTTGACGTTCAGCAGTCGTTCATGTTGTCAAGCATGCTGGTCCAAATAAACCCCGCGACATGACACCTTTGACGGCATATTAGGTCTGTTCCTTTACTTTCTGCACAAAATTTTTAATGTCGGTTAAATTTTCAGAAGTGGGTATGAAATTCTCTATTTGAAAGAGGGTTAAATTGTACAAAAGGAAAATACTATGTGAATGTTAGACTTAATCAACCAACTTATTTGACGTGAATCCGACTTCAATTCTGCAGACACAAACTAATATGAACACAAACGACTAGAAGTCGTTAAAACAGATACAGACAGTGAAAACAGATGTCACAAAAGGAAAAGTCAAAAGAAAATCCACACATTTAAAAAAAAAAAAATCATCGCGGAGATTCACAGTGCTGTGTAATCTTTTCTTCTCATGGCAAATGAGTAAAGAGGAACGAGAGCATTGCGAATCTAGTATTGTGAATTCCCATAATTGGTATGAAATATGAATTAAAAAAAAATCCTGTTGAGTATTTCTTCTGCACGGTGAAGTGCGAGTGAGATTAAGTACAGAGACGTCAACCTAAATTCGGAAGAGTGAGTCAAGAACACTTTTTTTAACGTCAAAAAAGTAAACAAAGCGAAAAAGTTATAGAATTTCTATTGTAACATTCATATTCTTTATACAATTTTATTACATACATTTTTAAATATTACAGCAAAACTTGATTACAAAAGACTCAAAAAACTCAAATTCACTATAAAATTTACGAAAAAAATACAAACTTTTCATTAATTTTTTCCATTTAAAATTTTGCCTGTGAGATTAATAAATTTTATTTAAAATATTTAACTATTATAAACTTATTTAATAAAAAATGAAAACAAAAAAACAAATTTCACATCCAAAAAAATAAAAAATAAAAAACTTAAAGTAAAAGTAAAAGTAAACAGCAGCCATTTTGAATTTGATTTGTTTTAATTTGACAGAACACACATTTCTGCACGAGTAAATCTATTTGATTTGAACTTTTAGGAAGGAGAAATATTTAACACTCTAGTAAGCACTCTCTTCTGTCCAAAACTATACAATTTCTCCGTAAAATAAAAGGATTGTGGTAAATTTGTCTAAAATTCGTAGAAATTGGCAGTTTTGGGAAGTAAACGAACAGACCCATTTTCTGTTTGTTTGAATACAAACGTTTCTTCGTTTTCCAAAAATTAACTGCCATCTGTTTGTATTATCAGTGGAAGAGATATCTAGTCAATAATTAATAACTAAACATAATTCCAGCCCTATAGCACAGACAAAATTATCAGTCTGTTTTATTCAAATTTATTGATCGTATATAAAACAAAAGATTCGTTTTGATAAACATTATCTAGATATTCCAGCTGAACAGCTGAATTTTATTACAACTATTTAAAAATTTAAATAAAGCTTTCTTTAGGATCGTTTAAGTGAAAAAAAAAACCTTTTATCTATTCGAAACTGTAGTTAAGATTTTTTGTCGTTTCGTTTAAACGGGTTTGACTGTGATTAAATTTGAGATTTCATTGAAGGATGACGATATTCTATTTTT
The DNA here is from genome assembly GCA_932273885.2 of Leucozona laternaria. Taxonomy (NCBI): domain Eukaryota; kingdom Metazoa; phylum Arthropoda; class Insecta; order Diptera; family Syrphidae; genus Leucozona; species Leucozona laternaria. Next base: position 27,288,765 of record OW026368.1, on the reverse strand, counting down.
ATTAGTATTTTACTTTGTAAATAAAGATAATTTGCATGATGAGCGAATTCCAAAAAAAGAACTATTCATATGGAAACTAATTAAGTGTTTGTTACTAAAACAGGTTCTACAACAAGCTATAATAAATAAATCAAGCATAAAACGAGTTTAAAAATTTAGTATGCTCACTTGGGACTTGATCCGTTTAAAAATTAAAATATACGACTGGATTGCATGCATTTTACTTTAATAGTTAAAATATGGCTCCCAATGTTTAAGTTTTTATATTTGTGTATACAGTCAAACCTGCTTTAATGGAACTACAAAAAAAGACTAGTTAAAATATTTACTAAGCTAGATTTTTTTAAAATTAAAACAACTGAAAACAATAGCTGTCAAAATGATAAATTAGAAATCAAGCGGTCTCCAAAAAGTTAAAAAAAAAAATAAATAAATAGAAAATATGGATGTCGTCAGAATTTACATTATGTCACTGTCCGAAGTGGGTAAAAGTGGTAAAGGATACATTTAAAACCCTGCTCATTTTTCTGTTCTGTTTTGATTTCCGTACATATATGTGTGCCTATTAGGGTTGTGTTTAAACGTGTCTTGGATAGCCGTCTTTCGTTACGAAATATTAAAAATAATTTGCCTTTTTTTAAATTTTTATTTCACACCCTTTTCACTTTAAATTACAAAATTAAAAAATTAAAAACATGAAGATTTATAAGTTTCTATTAGATGCAAGAAATGCAAGAGAATGTAAGTTAGGTGTCGAAAAATAAAACATATGGGAGGGGGAGCCTATTTCCCCTATTTAGGTGGGCGGGTCAATTGAAGGACATAAGATCACCGCATTTTATAGGATTTTTCTCGTCTTGACCTAAATCAAACGCTCGTGTTTTTTTTTACTGCTTGAAAGAGTTACAATGCACCTATAATTTTTTAATTTAAAGTGGAAAGAGTGGGGCAGGTTGATATAAGAATCTGGAAAAAATTAAGAATTTTTTTTTTATTTATAGCTAGTTAATTTGTATCCAACGCGGAATTTAGTAAATATAAGGACCACCATAATGTTTTTAAATATTTTTTTGTAAACAAATTCAAATTTAAAAATATTTTTCAAATAGGGCGTGTGTGTAGCCTCACATTCATTTTTGTTGGAATATTTTTATTAAAATTCGTTCACGTTTATTTCTTATAAAATATATCGGTTTAGGTAGGTACCGTATATCCACACTTAACTATGTAGACAATGAAAAAAAAACTTAACAAGGAATAAAAAATTTAGAGTACCTAATTCACATCAGAATCATGTTCTTATAAAAATAATTCTCCTAAACCATAAATTCAAGTCGTAATCGTAAGAAGTTCACCGCCCTCGAGTACAAAAATAATTTGCCTACATAAATAATTTTTGTTTTTTTTTTTGGTAATTCCACGTTTGTATGTTTTTAAGAATAAATTGTTGTCAAGGAATCATTACTTTTGATAAAATTTAAATGGTTTCAAATGGGATTCTTTTCCTCATGTGTCACGTATTATCTGTGACTCATTGTGCTTAAAGAACCTCAGATCTCATAGATATCTTTTCTTGAGTTTTTTGTTTCCCCAAAATTATTTTAACGCTCAGTCAGCATAATATCTGCGAAACCCGTTTTGTATTTGACTTTGAGATTATTATTGCTTCGATGCATATTCATCATTTCAAAAGAACGTTCTTTTGTTTTAAAATTATATTCAAACATAAGCTGCCTCCTAAAATGAATTCACGAATTTAAATTTAATTTTAAAAATTAAATCAGCAGATAACGGATTAATTCAAAATGATGATGTAAATTTTTTTTTTTTGTTTTCTTAAAAAAATTTGATATCGGATATCAGAGTGATATAAAATACATAATAATGACTTTGCTTATCAATGTTCGTGTTATTTTGACAATGAACTTAAGGCGTAGTCTATGAGGTGATGTGGGAAGTATAAAAACAAAAATAATATCGATAAAAAAAGCAAACCGTTTGAAGAACACTTAATGGTTTTCATTTATAACTATGGTAATCAACCACCGTTAAACATCGAAAAAGTGCGTGAAAATAATTAGGTACACACGAATTACAGCTTTATCACTGAATGAAATAATGAGGGGTTATTTGCGGCGGTGTTTGCCCTGAAATAAATGAAATAAGATAGTAGTTAGGGCAATTAATTAGCCTCATTATGCTGTTGTGCTATGCGTTGGGTGAAGGACAAAAACATGTTATGAATAGTTTTTCTCTTAAAGTGTAACTACATTGTGTGCTTCATGTTACAGGGCAATAATTCTTAAGTAAAAAGATTTTGTTAAATTTATACTTAATAGATTTTTTTTTGTATGAGCTTGAACTTAGGAAATGAAATTTTTCAGTCGCCTCTGGCCTTAGTTTATAATACGCCCCCTTTAATAGGATAGTATCCCTTTAAGATCTCAACAAATGTATTTCTCATATAAAGAAAGAGAACAGAGAGCCCATAACCCCCCTCCCCCTTTTGTCAAATGTGTTTTTTTAACTATCTGAGAAATAAGAAGTTATCGCTAATATCAAAGTTAACTAGGTTTACAACTTAACCTTGGGTATAAATGTTACTTTGATGGGGTCATAAAACTTTTTTCCTCACAAAATCAAATCCTGTTAATTTTTGAGGGAAATTCATAGAGTTTAGAGAAAATCCTTGTATAAACTTTGCACACTTATTAAGAAATATGGAAAAAATATCTAGTGATGAATTACAACAAAAAATAGTTCCCGTGAATTCGTGAAGTGAACTCTAGCAGCAGTGACGTGCAACACATCGTATTTTCGGTTTTCCATGTTTATCTTGAATAATTTTTGTGCTGTCATAAAATAATATGCTACAAAAATAAAGCTAATAAAATTTTCTACAAAATCGATTGCACAAAATTCGTAATATCTAGTTATAGTTATAGAGAGGATGGTTCGCATAAGGTAAGACAAAAAACTAGAGGATGTAGGTTGGGTCAAGAACAGAAAAAAATCGTATAAGAGGGGGTCTATTTCCCCTCGTTTAGCCGGGAGGGGTAATTTTCTAAAAAAAAAAATGACTTAGAACAGAAAAAAATACCATGTTATACTTTTTTGTAAAGCCAAAAATATTTTCTTTCTAAATAAAGTTGATTTAGTGAAGAGTTTTTGAAAATTTATTTTCAAACTTAAAATTTTGAAAAAAAAATTTTATAATTATATTATATATATATATATTTAATTATACGTAATTAAGTACTATTTGTGTTTTCAAAATTCAATGCTCCTCTAAATTTTAAGTCAAAGACACCAAACAAAATACTTAAATGTCTTGTACTTTTTGAGAAAATTAAAAATGACTAAATCTACTTTACTACCAATGTAGTAGAAATTTTTAGAGCAACTTGAGCAACGAATTGGAGTCAAATTAAGGGAATTTTATTTTGTTATTTTCATTTTTCCAAGAAAATAGAAGAACTTTTAGCATCTGGTTTCTGCTATTTGACTAAAAGCTAATAATAATAGTAAAATACTACATAATAACACAAAATTTTGAGCAAAATAAGTTTCAACAAAATTTAAAAAATGTTTTTTTTTCAAAATTTTGAATTTGAAAGTAAATTTTTTAAAAACTGTTCACTGAAACATCATTATTAAAAAAAAATACGAGAAAAGTTTTCTGACCTAATAAAAAAATATAACATGGCAACGTATGTGTTACCGTTGTTTTTAATAATTTTTTTCTGGTTTTAGTCAATATTTTTAGCAAACTTCCTCTCTTGGCTACACGGGGGGAATAGATCCCCATACAATTTTTTCTCACTTTTTGTGATTCCCCAACCTCGCGTTAAGCCACCTATACCTTTTATACCACGCATCAGATTGTGCCCAATTGTTTGCTCTCCTTATTTTAAAGTAACTCTCTTGCTTTATCTTGTCCTGCATAAAAAGATGGCATAATTAAGCATATGAGAAATGTCACGACGCATCGAAAAAGGGAATCAAATTCACGAATGCTCAGATAGCCATTCCAATCACTTGACCAGTCCGTGTGAATATAGTTATCAGTAGTGTAATAATTTGATCCAAAGGTTCGCTGAAAAAATATGCTCGTCACAATCTTTTCAAGCCTCATTCATGGAATTCCTCAACTCACTAGCCAACAAATGAACCAAGTTCAAACAAAGCTATAGTTATTCAAATAAAGAGACATTTTTCCTGTGAAAGACCAAAATCTATTTATAAATAATCTTTGAGTATCGCTTTGCTGCAGTACGCCATCGCCATGTCATTGCAATAAATACCAAATAAGCCCACAAAATAATAATAGTGCGTAACGCATGCATAAGAAACAAATCAGCATTATAATAATGTAGGTACCTACGTGACCACCTTGTAGAACACCTGTCAGATACTTGTACAGACATTTTTGTTCTTCTTTCAACTTTATTGAAAGTCAACTCTTTATTTTTTTTTATTTTTATATAATTTATTTTATTATTAAGCACGTGAGAAGAAAACCTCTGTAAAATGCGGTCAAGTTGATGAAAAAGGTCAATCCAACCAGGACATTCGAGTGAATTACTCACTTTTCATTTAAATAAAATGTATATTTATTGAACTTTTGTTTTCATTGGAGAGCGATGGAGGTTGATTTTTATTGAAGTTTTACTTTTTTTTTTGTTTGATAACATTTTAACACGCTTCTTGTGTGGCATTTGAATTTTATGGATTATTCTCGGAAGAACACTTCACATTATTCAAAATTAATTTATATCATGTACAGAAAGATTAACCAGGAAAAATAAATATTTTCAACCTAAACATAACAATATGGCCATGGTTCTTATGCTAACGCTAGAGGTATGTGTAATGTGTATGTATATGACGAATCACCTCTGGAAGAAAGAAATCTTCATCATCAGTATGGACAATGACCTGCGAGTGTGTGTTTTTAGTTTTGTTACAGATTTTAGATACTGTATCAACAAAGATGAATTAATTTTTATGGACTCTCAACAACCTTGAAGCTTTTTGAATAATAATTAATTATAAGTCGGCTGAGAGTTTGTTAACACTTAGCCGGAACAAAATGGCAATCAATTATTTTATCTTTGGGCACAATTGTGACCAACAAAAAATAAAAAAACAAAGCTAATTGAACGCACCTTCATTTGTTTTATTTTAGTTTTAATGACTTTTTGCCTTTGGTTAGATTGGTTTTATAGATTGTAATAAAAATAATTGTAGGCATTTCAATAATATTTAGTTATTTTAACTATCGGTTGCTATTAAATTATTATTTAGAACTTTTGTTTCAAACGTTTTAAAGAACATAAAATGTTTCTTTAAGAGTTGTCCTTGTTTTATTGATGTGCAAATATTTATTCCAGCGCGGCGGTATGGTAACCTAAAAATGTGAGACTTACGTGTAATACGTAATTTACGTGAAGAACGTTTTGTCTAATGCGTTACGATATGGTTCAGTAACAATGTCATGCATAGAATTTACAGTTTAAACTGATAAATTGTTAAAAATCAACGCATGTAGTTACATATATAAATTGATTAAATAACTTCTGAAATTATTTTGACACCAACGTGATGTACCTACAACATCAGAATTCTTTAACAAATCTTAATTTATGAAGACAAAATTTATAAATCGTTATTTTTTGTGTATAAAATTATGTAAATATTTAAAAAAAAATTAGTACACCAATCGTTAGTAGCTTTTTATTAAGGTAAAATAAAAATATTTAATTTAAAAAAATTAATTTTGGTTTTTTTTAAATCCAGAATTTTCAAAATTTTCATATGCAGTATTATTTAAACTAATTTTGACCCACAGACAAAATTTTATCGTAGAATTCGTTTTCGCGCAAAATAAGACTTTTCCTTAACGGTTTATAAATTAATGAGACTAGAGAAATGCCAATTTATAACAGTTTTTCGCCAGTAAAAGTGGTCGTTCGTTAACGCACTTCGCGTAACTTGAAAAAAACTCTACGTACCCGAAGTATGTCTACCGCGGTGGAGAGTTTTTTCTTTTATAAACTTTAATAATTGTCATGTCAAGAGTCACTTCCTTTTTAAACATTTGTATGGTATTGTTGGTTATAAGATTCATTTTTACTTAAAATTGTTCAGTGGAAGCTGCCATTACCAATTTTTTTCGGATTTTTTTTTTTCACTGAAAGGAAATCTATACACATTAAAATTAACTGATTTTTTTTTTAATTTGCGGACCCGTTTTTAAGAAAAATAATATTTTCTTTAACGGCTAAAAAAATTGTATGGCAGGTGCCGATATTTTTGGTCCTAAAAAACATATCGGAGGAATGTCCAAAATGTCCCTATTTAGGCTTTAGCCGAACGGATAGACAGACAGACAGAACTGCGAGATCTGCTTTTTTTTGTCTTGCCTATTATCGTTATGTCACTTTTGAAAAAAAAAACTCAATTTCGAAAATGAGGGTCAAAAGTATTGTCATTATTTGAATGTACCAACATTTTTACAAATGGCCTCAAATGTCTACAGACATATTTTAAGGGAATTTATTTTGGCATTAAGTTGTCGAATTGGGTTTCTAGCATTTTTGGTTTCAGCAGGGCGGAACAACCGCTCACACAACTCGAATAAAAATGGAGATTTTAAACACCAATGTATGACATTGCTTTTGACCCACTTTGTAGTATCAAATACTTAATTTTTTTTTTGGAATTTCTATTATACAAGAAGGATATGTATATCAAAAGTTAAAAACCATAAATGTTTAAAGCATAAAACAAATCCTTTGTTATTGCCTATTAAAACACGCCTAACATGAGCTCAGTATTTCGTGCTATATTTTAAATACATTTATATATTAGGTTTGTATGTAACTCTAATGATAACTTCTTCATCAATTTATATACTAAACATCTCATTGTTCAACAACTTTTTTTTTTTGTTGCCATTATAAACAACTTTTAGGGCAAATTTAAATATGAAAGAAAACATAAATATCTTTTCCAAATTTATGACATAACATTCATAGCAATTAATCTTCAAATCGACGCAACTCTTTGCTTGCTCCATTACTTGCTGCGATATTTGAAGTCTTCAGGTATTATTGTGTTAAATTAGATGTATCTATGTGTAGGTAGTCATAGTGCTTGTTTTGTCAAAATTTAAATAAAGACATTAACTATAAATTGGCTTCATTTCATTGCATAATATCGTTGAAGGGCTCACAAACGAACAAAAAGATGAACCTAGATTTTAAATCACTAAAGTCATTAATCAATGCGTAGAGATTGTGTGTTATCTTATCATCGTGTTAATAGTCAATACTAAATAAAATTTTCAAAATCTGCACACCACTTGATTGAGTTTCTAGTGTAAAAAAAAAATTTTTTTAGAGAGATCTTGTTAAACTCGATATATATTATATTATATAACTAAAATTAGGAAAGAAAATTATCAGGAAAAAAATCTAAAAGGAAATAATTTGTTCTTAATTCACAAGTCAAAAAAAAGACACTCAGGTTTCAGCGATCAGAGTTGTTAATAGTGAATTAAATTTGTATTTCAATTACTCTTTACTAATAATTCATTCCAAAGTTAAATTTATTTATTTATTTATTTCTGTTTTAAAAAAAATCGAATAACCCAGTACCTGCTCTTAATAATTACTCATTACTTTTCATAATTTTTAATTAAAAAAATGTAATAATCACTTATTAATCCTTGTATTTAAAAAATCTAATTACCCATTACTCTATATAATGTCGTCAATTCTTATTTCTCATTAGTCTGTGTAGTTTGTAATTAAAAATATCCAATTAGAACAGAAAAGAGTAAACGGTGAAGAGTAAATCCATTAGATTTGTTTAAATTACAAATTATCTACAAAGAGAAATATTGGTAATTATATTTTTTCAACTGCAAAAATAGTAATGGGTAGTTAGGTTTTTTTTTAAAAAACAAACTACTAGATACAAGAATATATTTTATGCAGGCACCTCTCAAAATGTTCGATATTCTACAGTTATATTAATATCTTCTTATGAAGCGTTTCGGAGAAAAACCCAGATAGTAACAAAGGTATTTGCCATTTTCAGAAAAAACATCTACCAGAAGCTATCGCGACAAATAGGTAGTAACTATATACTAAAAATTTCGATCTTAATCAAATGGCGCATGGCGTAGTGTTAAAGTGCATTTCACTTATGTTACTTCAACCTGCTCCACCAACACGATGGTGACAAGAATAACAATCTGCCTTCACTTTTGTCTTACCATTATTTGCATACAAAACACCGATTCAATCCAAAACAATATACACATAAGTTAATGCAATCTTGTATATGCTGCGCCTGCACGAGAAACAATACACAACAAATAAACGATGACCTATTTCTCCAGCATCAATCTTAAAAGTTATTTCTTCATCACCCTTGCACTTTACTCGACAAAAAAAAAAAAAACAATATACTTCGGTTCGGAATTCGCTTGCATGCCAACACAATTTCAATTATCGCCCGCACCATCAACGTTCACCGAGCCGCGCCGCCGTGCATCAATTCGAAGCAAAACTCTACCTTACCAACCAACCAGCCAACCAAAATACCTACACGGTACACTCCTCCATTTTAAAGACATAAAGTTCAAAATGGATTGTTCTTCGAATGAAATAATAAATGTTTCTTCTGCTAGGTATAGCAAGATTTTTAATCTTATAATTTATCGATCATTAGTACTTGCGCCCCATAGTCGTCAAAAGTAACAAAATAAAAAACCAGCAGCGCTTGTGCACATGATTGTTGCATGATTGATGGGTCGTGATTTTTGCAATTAAATCATAAAAGTGAATCGAAGCATTTTTGTGTATATACCGTTTAGTTTATGTATGTCTATACGATTTTTTAAATCAACCTTTGGCATATTCAATTGCACTTCATGGCATCTGTTAAACCTTTTATTTTTAAAGCTTCCATTGATAAAATTTTGTAATATCATTTTTCATTGAAATATTTAACAAATTAACAATTTTAATCAAGAAGATCTTTAATCTACAATAATTGTTTAATAAATCAATATAAATTTAATGAATCACTTTAACACTTGGTTTTATTTTCGAAGTTCAAATTGGCATCTACTTAAGTTTAAGTTCATTAATATTAATTGCAGAACCAAATTTTAGTAAGCTTTCAATGCTCATGGACAAATTCTAATAAATAATTGTCAATTTGTTGTATTCTAGTAAAAATTAATCAATCAAAACTTCTTAAGTACTTTTCTACACGATACAAATTCTTGTCTTATAGATAAAGTACGAAATGTTAGAGAGGGTTGCATGAACTAGATCTTGTGATTTAAAGTATAATTCAATCTCAAATTTAAACGATGTACGACCGATCCGACGGATGCGACGCGACCGGCGTGACTACTTATAACTATTCACTACTATTTTATATATATTTTAAGATTCTCGATAATAACCAAACATTCCGAATCCAATGTTGTCTGTTTTTCTTCCTCCATGCACCTTACTCCTCTGAACTGACGCAAGGACCCGCTTGCATTTCAAAAATTTACAAACGCATGTAGAATTTACTAACAGTGTGGTTTTTAGTGCAAAATTCACATAGGATTCACAAAAAACAATGTACTACAAGAAGGCGTTGACGGCAGCGCACTTTAGTGCAAAACTGGCACTTTCAAATGAGTTTGGCACTATGGCACCCATTGGCACTGAAAAATTTAAAATTTGGCACTATTTTTTTTTTAAATATGTTAATATGAATCATAGTTTATGTGACACATTGACTACAATCATTGAAAAAATAACCTCTTACTCTTTTTGTACAGAAAAATCTACTTCTATGAATGTGTCAAATTGTGTTTAGTGCTTAAAATAGAGAGAGAAATGGGCCACGTTCAGGATTGTATCCAAAACGATCTGCATAGCTTTGTGTTAATGTAATCCCTTGTGAAAAATCAGCTGACGCAACAACAACTAAAGGTATCTTGAAATTTTTGGATGGATCTCTGCCACCAAATGTCAGAAGTGTCAGTGTGAAATTAAAAAAAAAAAAAAAAAAAACAATCTGACAGCACTCCCTGGTTTTAAAACAAAACCAAATGCCGAAGGAACGAAGCCAAGCCAAAAAAGTAATATGTAATAAAATTATTTTTTTTGTATCAAACACTTGAAAAAATGTTCACTAAAACGTTTGAACACAAATTAATAGGTAATTCGATCGCAAATTTAAGTTTTCAGATCCAAATACAAAATATAATCAAATGACCGGATTTTTAACACTGCCAAGAGCATGTAAATATTTTCCAACCAGGGACTTTTTTTGTTCTTGCTTTTAGATGTCAAATTAGAAAGAGAAAAGACAAAGACAAATCTTGGAAGACCTCTATAGCGTCTCGGATAGATTCTTGAACCCAGAAATGGCTACGTTTAAATAAAACGAGACAGCTGACTATCACAGTATCACTTATTCCGTTATTCGTTGCATAGATATTCAACAATCAACATTTCATTTTTAAGCTTTAATTTCATTGCAAATGAGTAAAAAAAACAATTTTGGAGTAAATATACAAATAGAAACACATATATACAAGCAAATATTATTATATTACTTGTTGGAAAATGGTTTTGGGGAAATAATGTATCCAAACCTAAAAATTTGTATCGGTGCCCTCCTAAGCCTTCCGCGCAGCAGTGTAGCGGCAGAAAGAATATTTTCAGATTTGGCCAATATAAAAACAAAAAATCGTAATTGCTTAAAAATAACTACAGTAAACGCTTTATTAATAACAAAGCAAATGATTAAAAACGATAGTTTGTCCGGTTGGACTCCATCAAAATCACTTTTGAAGAGTTATAAATTGGCCTACTGAAGTTATAAAAATATTATTATATAGGTATACGAGTATATGCACACACAAATCTTATCTATCTTATCTTATCTTGTCTTAAATTTAAAATAAAATGTATATAAATGAGTTTGCTTTCTTCTAATTTATTTTGTTATTCTTTTTTGTTAATGAGCAATAAAAAATACTCATAGTTTTTGTTCGAACATCCGATTTTATTCTTTTACTAACTTGGCACTCTGTGGCACGCAACAAAACTATAGATGGCACTGAGATTTTTTGTTCAGCTGCAGCGCTGGTTGACGGCAGCATTAATCTTACTTCATTCTGTCTACTATTTGTTTCAAACTGCAACTGTCTTCAACCTGTGTCTTTTTGGCAATGTTTAACCTCAATGTGCATATAGAAGAACAAATAATTCATATTTGACCTATTCAGATTTTTGACCCCAACCGAGAAAAGACTTTTTACACGTTACACCATAGTATTTTCACGTATAAAATTATAACTTTCTATAATAACAACTTTAAACTAGATCTCGTTTTAATACTTGCGAAGTTCGAATTTCGATTGTAAAACATCATTTATCATGGAGTTTTAAAGGAGAGTCATAAAGTTATACCAGTTTACTAAATCTACATTACATATGTAGCTTAACAATCCGGCTTAGGCGGGCAAAAACGTCAACATGCCAACTTTTGACTTACGATATTAGTAACGGCCTTGACTTATCGTTTGACTCTATCTAAAGTCGATTGCATGAAACATCAAAACGTTTTCTTGCGCATGCAAATTCTGGTCATGTCCAATGGATACACCACCAACTGTGAGCAATAATTGAGACATTTGAAACAAATTCGATATACACTACACACACGTTGTGTTACATGGGGGCTGTACCAGGCACACAAAATGATGGCAACACCACAAAGATTTAGATGGAAAAGCTGCACTGATGTAGCATATTATAACCACCCCACCGACCGACCGACCGGTGATGTTGAAGGTTGCCACCCGTTCACCTCTCAGATACATTTAATAATTTTATCTTATTTTATAGGAATTGGAAAAGGTACCTACCTGGTCTGGTGGTACACAACACACAATAAGAAACAACAAAATGCACTGAGTGTGTCACACATAAATTGCGGTTGGTGTGCTACATGGTGAACGTGCCACAATCCATGACGGTAGCTCGATCAAAGAAATATGCTTTATGCTTGATTAAAATATTTTAAACTTGAATGGACAAAAAAAAAGGAAAATGTTTAAAGTTATTGTAAAAAATCGTGCTACAAGGTTGTTATAGTTTGGCTTGTGAGTTGTGAGTTATGTAATGCAAGCAAAATTGTAGCAGCAATCGAATGTTTTTTTTTTTTTTGTATTTTAATTGGGAAATCAGGCTCATTGAGGGAACAAATAGTTTTGTTTTGAAAACTAGTTGGGCCTCTACCTATGCTTTGTACGAACTTAGACCTTATTCGTTATTTCATTTACAGAAAAAAAAAAACAATTTGTCCAATTAGTGAATCAAAATCGGGATACATTAAACTGATTGCCTAATGTTAGGTAAACCAATAAATTAATGTAGGCCATGCAGGCATTTTTACTCATTTGTTAAATATTTTTTAACTTACCAGTGCCCTGCCTTTTGCTTTACTAAGATCATATCTTTCACGACTTGTTTATTGCTCTTTTACCACTCATATTATAAATTTTAACAAGATGTAGTTTGTTTTTTTTTATAATGTACGAATTTTGATCATAGTATGAAGTTAATAAATTTTATTTTGCATGGATTTTGGGTGTGCTGCACTCGAAAAGGTTTTCTCACAACTATTTATTTGTTATCATTTTTGGGGCAACTCTAATTTTTGTCGCTCCCATCCTGCATGGGGTTAATTAACGTGTTGTTTTTTGATTAATTTATCTAATTAAGTTTGACGCTGCTTTTAATTATAAAAAATACCAACTTTTGAGGTCAAATAAATTTTAATTGGGTTTTCCATTGGTAAATTCAGATTTTCATTTAAAAACTGATTTTTTTCGTTATGAATGGAACGCGATATTGAATTGATTTATTTTTGTCATTGTATTTGTGTAGTTTCGTTTTGGATGTCAATATTTCAATACAAATTTCATCCCTTTCAGAAGAGAAAGATGTGCTTGATGAAGTTACCTATTCATTTTAAACTTTTCCATTTATAATGAGCGATTATTTCTCACATATTTTGAAGACAAATGTCATTCCTGAAATACCTACATTAATCCAATCAAACAACACATTTGTCAACTGACAGGGAGGGGTAGATCTGCCGAAAAATTTAGATCTACAAAATTGATTAAAAATCAAAAATAAATCAATTTATTTTGCGCAATGGAACGCTTAAATGTTCAAAATCGGCTTTTTGACAGATCCAAATCAAAAATAAATTGATTTATTTTAACAATGGAAAACCCCATAAAATTGCAAGACTGGATTGATATTTAGTATACGTCAGTGTTGCCAATGCTACAATAGTACTCACACTATTTTTTAATCAAAATCGTTAGATTTGTTTCCGAGATTAATAAACTCTTTCATAACGGTCGTGTGACAGGTACCTTTAGTAATTGAACTCCTCTAGGGAATCACTTAAAACCTTATGTTAAATATTTTAAGAAAAACATTTCAGCGGTTAAGGCTGTAGGTCGATATATAGACAGGCAGAATTTTGTGACCATCCCGTGGTCGATATCCTTAAGAATTAAAAACATGCCCTATATACGTATGTTGGTAAGGTAGCTCCTTTTGCAAAGCTAAAACTAGGATTGGGCTTTACAATATCAATCCCGAAGGGAGCAACTAATTCCCTAGAGGCCTAACCCACCGCCACCCAAGCATTTCGGGCTTAACTCTTATTTCGGAGAAAAACTGTGTTAGCGGCGAGAATATACCTTCTTCGTCGTTATCGTTAGTTTGTATGGAAATGTCAATTTTTTTTTAGTGATGGCGTCATTGATTGGCAATTAGTTTTGTTTGTAAAACTCCCTTCGCGCTTGCAAAAAAAAATGTTCTTATATCTCCACTTGCTACGAACTTAATTTAACGCGCAAATTGCTTTGTCTGACAGTTATTTCATAACTCAGTAAGTTGCAAACATCATATCAAACAGTAACGGTGTTCGATTCAAAATACTTTTTATTGGCCTTTAGTCCAGACGAGAGTTTGACATTTCATCCCAATGATGCTTTTCGTTTTAAAAATTTTACGACTTCTGCTTTTGGCAAAACTACTCAATAAAGTTCTTTTTTTTCCCCGCCCGGAACTTTTTTTTTGCATTTATATTGCTGAAAGACCTTGAAAAAACTGCACACTTCGATTTTATTTACATATTTGGAGCAATGAAAACAAATTTTGCAATGACAACCTTCATAATCAAAATAATAACATTCATTTCAATAATAAAATAAAATATTTTACCAAACAACAAACTGATTAAAATCTCTTAGTTTTTTGTATATATGCAAAATCTAGATGAATAGACAATGCATCTTTTGTTTGAATAAATTTATGCTCTTCTTTGCTAAAATTTGCATTTAAAACCTTATAAAGAAGCTTCCATGTTGTTATAGTCTTCGCATTATAACAATCACTTCCCATTTCCAGTATAGCTGCTGTACCATAAAACTGCCCAGACATAAAGAAATATATTTTATATGAGAAGCATGTGAAAAAATAAAATTTCATTCTTTGCGCTAGTGAAATGATTCACAAGAAGTAACACACTACTTATACCGAACGAAGAAACACTCTGACATTTGAGACATCATTCATGACTCGCACCTATTTAATTGTCGTTATATTATGTAAGTCTTTCAAGGCTGTTGGCAATAATAATTGTTGCAGTTGTAGGTATATACCTCGCCTGCATGCATGCCGTTGGCATCATAGCGGTCCATCGTTCTATAACGATGATCATACATTCACAATCACTATAGCATGGCATCACCATGCACCATCGCATGCACGCTCTAGAGAGAAAAGTGAGTGATGCAAGGTCGTTTTGGTGGTGGTTGATGTGTGAATCAAGCTAGCTGCTTGTGCATTGTATGATGTACGCCGTACGCCTATTTTTGTAAGATTCTAATATTATTCACGCCTTGCTGCAAAATGGCGTGCATTTATTTATTTATAATAGTGTGCACTGAATTATTTGCAATTGAACTGTCAATCAAAAATTATTCTCCCAAGTCCGGAGTTCGGATAGTGAGTTCATTAATCAAACAATCTTTTGAATGAACCCACTTCAAATGCCAAATGTGAGTTCATCACAGTTCGATGATCATTATAATTTTTTTGGTTTCTTAAATATATTATCTAGCTTTGAAGTGTCAAGCTTTTAGGTAACGATCGATATGAACTAATAGGCTAAAAGCATGTGTCAATCAATTGAGTCATATATTTGATTTAACTTGACGGAATTGAAAATAATTGTATGTACCTTCGAACCCACCATCAGCAAGCGGAAGAGATTCATAACGGTGCCGTCATTTAAATGACGACCGACGGCGGCAACGATGGTGGCGTCAGTGCGGTACGGCTTTTCCCTATTTAGACGTTAAGTTTTTGTAGCTCTTTTTGTTTTGTTTTCCTTTGACGCCAACGACGGACGATCCAACTATTTTAAAACCATTGTTATACCTATGCGGTGTTTGACGTTTAATTGCATTGTTTTTTGGTATTCGATAATTATTATTATTTCTTGTGTTGTGTCAGAAAGATGAAACTCAATTAATTTTGTCTGCTTTGTTGTGGGTGTAGGAGATAATAGTGTAATAATAATTGTAATACACGATAGGAAGTTAAACAAACATATAACAAGAATGTATATAGCTTGCTTTTTATGTTTCTTATTTGCTAGTTGGGTTCGAGGTCTAAACGTATCACTGTGATGGAGATCTTTGTTTTATTTTACTTCCGCTAAAACGAAACAATTGTGCTTGTAATTTATTTGAATAGAACAAATAATGCAGAATGTAAAACATGAATATTATTTTTTAAATGAATCTAAGCTTTAATTATTGGTTTTTGAAAAAGTCTGATGGAAAAATTCAAGCTGAGTCCTTGATGGAATTATTGATAACCGCTAAGAACTCGTATAGAAAGCCCATCATGGCTCATGTAGAGCCCACCAATACCGTAGTGACAAGAGCAAACATTCCTTGCACTATTGATGTAGAAATTGTATATACAATCAGAAGAACAACTAGCGTTGACACCACAGGGTCTGTCTCTGTATGACCATGCCCAATGGATGCATTCAGTGTGTTTCTATAAAAGTGTTTTATATAAATGAACATAAATCTTACTGTACACCGTTCGAATTAATCCAAAACCTAGCATTAAGATACAAGCAATACAGGCAAAATTTTGCGATATCAATAATTACAACCTTTTACGATACATGCACTCTGGTAAACACTCAGAATTTCCGAGTTTAATCGTACATTGCATCAGTGCCGTCGAAAGTAATACTATGTACTGTTTTGAATTTTCCACAAAGTGTAGGTACTTAAACAATATTTGCCCTAAGGAAGTTATATTTGAGGTCTGAAAATTCAAAATTCGGAAGATCAATTTCGGGTGTGAATTTTTTGTTCAACTAAAAAAATTTTAGAAATTTTCTATCGTATTTATATTTTTTAATACACTCTTGGACAGTTGTCCAGCTAGTCATTGTCTAAGTAGGAGGACATCTCCTTATTTATAAACGCATTCCAACAGTTCTCCAAGTAAATATCCTCATGTATTCACTGAAATACCTGTAATCTATCAATTCATTGATTGAACTTTTGGATACGTTCACTGCTAATGTCATTAATTTCAAAATACTCGTAAATATTCAGTTCGAAACTAGAAACTCGCCATACCTTGGAATCTTGGCCATTGAGCGAAAAATAGATTTGGACAACCAATAAATTGCAGTACCTAAGTTAAACAATCGATGAAAAATGTGTATTCATAAGATTAAGGAGTTTGACAGCAGTTGTCTGAAATACTTAAAAATGGATTTATACGAAGGATACGACAACATTTAACTGATGAGCCTAACTGTCATGCCTGCTCGAAACGCATTTGGACTCAAGGTCGCAAAAAAACTTTCATTTAACTTTAGTATTGTTTTTGGCGCCACTGGCACAATGGAGTGCAGCGTATATTTGTGTCCCTTTTCAGCACACATTTAGAATTTGAAGTAAAGCCAAATGTGGCCTTATTTCTTAAGTCACTATTACACTTCAAAACCAGGGTATATGAAATATAACAATAAAATTAATACTTGCATGATTCACTCTGTCAATTTAAGTCAAAATTGAAATACAGTGTAATTAACCTTTTTTATAATTGCATATATGTTCTGTACGTGTTGTGCCAAAAAAAAACTCAAAACATTTCATATAGCTACAAATATGTTAATTAAAGAATAAAAATTTTAAATCACCATACGGCAGCTATTTAATATTAAAGAATAACAATCATGACTTTGGAACACACGTCAAACGTGTTTGACAACCACACAGCATTAGTTTGATGTTAAAAAAAATATGAGCCTTAGCTAGTATATCTACTCACCTTTGAAGAAAAACAACTATACGATTAACTTGTTTGATTAAAATCTTCAAAATTCAACAATTTGTCGGTTTTCATATTTTGAGCAAATTCTCACACTGTTAATGGCCAATATTACAAGGGCACTTACACTTTCAATGTAAAAAAAAATTCAAACGCCATCGCGCCGGTCTCAATGATACCTAGACCGACTAATGAACTCTTTTGACATTACGCACATGTCGGCTTGTTGTAGCAAGTCACTTAAAGGTTCACTAAACCTTACGAAGAATATTTCGTCGAAAAACATTAATATACCTACTATCTGCCTCTATTCAAATAAACGTATTTTGAATTTCGATTAATAATGCTCTGATTTGGTAATAAAATTTATATGCTCTGATTTGGTAATGAAATTTATATTTATTTATTATTCGATTGATTTATGACGAGAAGATTCATTTCGTTTATCAAATGGAATTCCTTGTGTTGTGTTTTTTTTTTTTTTTTGGAATCAAAGAAATATTTTCCACACTCTTTGCAACTGTGGCCATCTATCTATCTTGCCTGTCTGTCTATTGTTTTGTTAAACAATTTTGTAAATTTACTGTGATGATATCACACATCAACTTAATTAACCCGGTGGCCTTTTTAAATTTCGTTTTTCTTATAAGTTTTTGCGTTTCAGTGTTTATTCAATCTTTTGTTTTGGTTTCTTGACCAGCAGCGTTAACATTTGGCGGCCAGCCAGCCATTTTATGCTTCAGATGTGTGAATCAGTTGAAGTACGCCAATCTGTATTTGCTAATAATTTCGTCTTTAATAATGGCTATTTTTGTCTAGAGGCTATAAGAATAATGTCTCCCCATCGAGGTTCTTTTACTACCTACTTAAAACTCTAATTTTTTTAACTACAATATAAATATTGCTATTGATTTATTTATACTTTGTAAAGGTTAAAAGCTTTTAGTTTTTGAAATTAGTAGCACTAAGCCAAATCGGCTAAAATGCTGTTTGACAGCGAGTCGACTTGAGGTCATGAGACAGAATATATTCACGAAATTAATGGAAATAAAAATAACCATAAAATGCCATCACTGGTCCCATCATCGGTGTCGTCGGCGTCATCGCCACCACTTAAATGCCAATTGAATTTGTTGGTACTGAAACATATAAATAATAATCTTTACCGTTAGAAATATCAGGTATTTAAATGGCATTTTTTTTTTTTGGATTAGATATTAAACTCGTTTGTTTGGATTAATTGAATTTTAATATTATTATTTTTATATTTTATTTCAGGTTGGAATTAATTTATTATAGGTGCCCTAACAAAACATGTTTTATACTACACGTTTTTCTAAGTTTGTGTACAATTTTTTTATTTCCTTAAGCGAATTTAAGTGCGATTGTTTTTGTTTAAATATTTTATTTTTGGCTTGGAGATTGTTTATTATAACTTGTTTTTTTTATAGTAGATAAATATTAATGAATAACGAGAAAAGAAGCTATTTTAAGATTCTATTAGATTTTAGGAGACGGCATAGAAGTGCACAAAGCACTGTGGTACAAATCCAAAATTCTTAAATACAAAGTATTTATTATTATTTTTTTTAATGCAAATTCTGACTCGTGTTTGGAAATAGGGAATGAAATGTGGGTCATTGTCAAAAGAATATTACGAAAAGATTATATTTATATTCAAATATTAAGAGAAAATCAATGGAGCGTTGAGAAATTTCAAATCTAAGGGTTCACGCTGAGTTAAGCCAGATTTTGTTAACCTAACAAATAAATTAACTATTAATTGCTTTTTTAGAATTTTGTTTCAAAAATATAACTTTAAAGTTAAGTCTTTATTATTATTATTTTTAAATACTTTGCAATTAGCTGAACCTAGTAATATCTGTGGTTTTTATTATTTGAAAAGTTAAGTCAATAACAGTTATGTAAAAAAATAGGTTCACTACATAATGTTTACTGATAAAAATTAAGTTATGGTGTGTACTCACTCAAGCAATATCTAATGCCAATTAAAAGTTTTCCTATGGAAGAAGACCTAATTTAACAAAATTACTAAAAATCTTATTGAGGCAGAATTTCTCACACTTTTCTGGATAAATTGGGTATCCAAATATACAGATTCGGGTGAGCATTTGTTTTGCTTTGAAAGTTAACAAATTCACAGAACGCTGAAAATTGTAAAGGTTCGTAACAATCCAAGTATCTTTTTAGGGAAAATAAAGATAACTTTTCAAATGGAGTTTGAAGATGAAGAAGACTATAGATAAATAATTTTGGGGAAACTATGTATAGTTATAGAAGTAGAGAACTATCGATTGCATTATCGATTATAACCGATGTTTTAAACTATCGAAAACAATCGATCATATTTATTCACTATCGATAGTTTTCTATAGTCAAATTACATAATTTTTTTTTATTATACTATCGATTGCATTATTGATTATAATTGATATTATAAACTATTGGAAACAATCGATAATTTTTTACTCACTATCGATAGTTTTCTATAGTTATTTCTTATTTATATAATAAAAAAATATCGAGAATAATTTTCGATAGTTTCAAATCAACTATCGAGAATTCTCGATTGCCGGAGACTATTATTGTTATTATTATTATTATTATTGAAGGTGGTTTGGAAAAAAAGTGCAAATTATGCAGACCTATAACTTTTCCCATCCGTAACCGTGGCATCTTGTAATGATTTATTAACAGGTTGATTATATGCACTATTATTTCGGAAAATAAATTCAAAAAATCATCGCAAAAAAAAAAAAAAAATTAGTCGATTTCAAAAATCGTGAAGTGCAAGGTTTTCAAAACCAACCAAAATACATATTAAGTTTAACAAAAACAAATCCAAAAATATGGCAACGGCAACACTGCCACAAAACGAATCCAGAAAAACTGATCAAAAGAGGAAGGAGGTATTCCAGTTTTCGACGTGGTGGATGAGAATAAGTCACCTTCTGGTGAATTGAAATTTTCCTTTTTTATTCAGATTCAATAAACATCGTCTTTTAAAATCAAAAAGGTACTTGTGTTCATCTTGATAGGCAGTACTATTTCAATTCAGAATGAATTTGAAAAAAGATTAAAAATTGATTAATTTCTTTTCGAAATGATGAGCTTCAAAATGTACCAACAGATAAAATATTGTTTTTTTCGTTGTTAGCCATTTAAGGTATTGGCTTTAAGCTTCTATGACTTGTTTGTTTTCTTCAAACTGTATATCCGCGATTATATAATATTCGCATCATACTCTATCTCCTTAGTATGCATCTCATATAATAGTATACTTAACTTAAATCAAAATGCAACACATAGAGCACTATGTTCTCTTTTTGTTTGGACACAGAAACAAAAATAAACCATCAATAACCCATGCACATAATCTGATTTTTTTCACAAAAAATTACCGTGTTATCCAATCATACAGCAGCTGGAAACATGGACTTTCTCAAATGTAGTTCGTTTTTTTTGTTTTGTTGTCGGAGATGATATTGCATAAAAATGAACAACAAAATTGAAATTCCTCTTTATAAAAGCGTGACTTGATTATATTTATTAATACACACTTATAAAATGTCATGAGGTGATATATTGAACAAAAAAAATATGATACAAAAATTAGACAACTGTTTCATGCAAAAAAAACCATCTCATATACACAACTGATATTTTTTCCCTAGAAGTAGAGATCTTGGAAATTTTTCCAAAAACAAATTTCAACACTCTCACGGGGAAAATAAGTTCTGAGTGACTGAGCAGGTTTTTTTTTCAAGAAAAAAAGTAGTTTCCGCAATTTTGAACAAAAATATACTTCTACGAAAAATGCAAATCAAATTAAAAATTGAGATACATATTCATTCGGTCAGGCTAAACAAAATACTATAATTCATTGAAATATTGTTTAAACAAATAGTACTTTGTTTTTGCCCATTCTACTAAAATTGTCACTTTATTTATTTAAGGATAAGGCAATCTAACAAAAAAAATTGAGTTTAAAATTTTGGCAAATCAATCAAAAAATAAAATTGTCTCCCGAATGGATTAAAAACTCAAAAACAAAATACAACAATCCTTATACAAAGTTTTTTTTTTATTTTGATGTCAATTAACACCTACAATTGATTTTTCCACACAAAGTCGAATAACAACATTTGTCCAAATTTGGGCCATTGAACTTGTCTACAAAGCTATACCTACCGGATTTTAACGCCCATGCGTTTCCATCTTGGTCACCGCAACAGATTCACAATCTCTTCTAGAACGTGACACTATTTGGAGCAATGGCAATTTCAAAAAGAAGTTGAAACATCCCGCCCATTGTGTGAACTCTCTCTGACATATTCTTGACAATTAGGTGGCCTATTTATGTAAAGTATTCAAAACATTGTACATAGATAGCAACTGATAGAAAACTTCATTCTATCGTATACGTCACTGCAATTAGCTGTTACTTCCAATTTGATTTCATCTAGGTACTTGACATACATTATTTATTCAAAGACCACAGACGAAAAGAGAGGGTAGAGGGCTAACTTGTGACTTGAAGCAAACATGTGCTCTGAATTAATAAGCTCGCCATAAAACCAATAAATTGTTTTGTTCGAAGTTTCAAGATCAATTGATATGCCAAGCTCGGTCAACGCTTTTTACACAACACACAAATATAATTGTATCGAAACGCTCCCCAACAGCAGCGGTTTGGTCGTGCAAATTACCATAAGGCTACCGTTTTAAATCGGAGCCACGAAATCTATACACGCTTTGAATCTGACTGAGTCAGCGTGAAGATCGTTGTTATTTGGTCAATATGCATTCTTAAAAAAATCAAAACAAAGCAAAACAAAAAAAGCGATGTAATCAGCCTTCGTTTAATCGCTTAAACGTTTTTCTTTTATTTTGTTTTGTTTTAGTTTCGTGCCTATCAAGACCATGGTTAATTGGTTTATAGTGATATTGTCGGAAAAGGAGGGTTCCAACTTTTTCCTACACCGCCATTCCCTTTGCCTCATTGCATCGTCTTCATTCCGACTCGATCCAATTGCCTTTGGGAATTCTCGAAATAGGGTATTGAAATGCAAATTGTAACCATCAGTATAAACTTCCCTTGTAATTACCATTTCGTGGCTCAGAATTAGAATTCTAAACATTGAATCGTGCCTCTAATCTAGTTACCTCAATTCTTAAAGAGAGTATACGTATATAGTAATTGAGTGATCTTAGAAACAAGGTGCAACACTAATGGCGAGACAAATTAATTCAAATTGTCTGTTTGTGTGAGGTTGTGAGGTAAATAATGTTGATTTATAAGTTTGTGCCTTCAAGCTGTATATTATAATATGTAACTGGTTTTACGGCGAGCAAAGCTTTTTATGTCACATTCATGCACAACCGAAAATTGAATTGATGGTGTTCATTTAGGTTATGAAAATTGTCTAGTCGCTTAAATGTAATTAATCAAATATATTTTGATTCGCTGATGATAATTTACATCATCCGGATATTTCGTTTTGGACACTATATGGATTGGACTTGATTAGCTATTGTTTTCAATTTCATATTTTCAATGTTATATTTTAGGTTATATCTTGTGTAATGATTTTTTTTTTTGTTGAAAGTAAATTGAATATTGCAAAATTGATTGTTAAATTTTTAACTGAAAAAGTATCAATTTATTTGATGCTTAACTTTACACCTCTTGGAAGGAGGTATAAGTATAACAGTATTATAATCCAATCAGTTTGATGTAATTAAAAGAGGTGAGGCCCAATTTGGTTTTGTTTCGATTAAAAGCTGCAGAGACAGTATTTTGTTGATTAAACAAAAGACCTGAGGCACGAACCTATTTATAGGATATTGTGTTTTAGTTTGGAAATAAAACTGAATATCCGATAGAAACAAATAAATTTAGTATTGTAAATAATTGTTTTTGTTACTTATGATTTTAAAAGTGAGAAAAAAAATTCCTGACTAAGGGCCAGTTTATTTTCACAGTGGATTAAATCTGTACCATCAATTGACCAAAATCGTCTGATTAGCAACTCAAATTATTGATAAAAAAAATTTGGGGTAAAATATAACAGATGTAGGTACGATTTAAGAAGTTCTTTTTTTTTGTTTGAAATGTTTTTCTTAGGAAATGCCTTTAGAGATAATCTTTTTTTAAATTTTAGTATTTGTAGGGTGAAATGTGGTAAACATGAAAAATTGGCCGATTTAAGAAATTTTTTTGTTTGAAAGGTTATATCGCGTGGATGGCTTTAGGAATATTTTTTTTTTTCAAAAATGAGGTATTTATAGGGTGAAATGGTGTAAAAACGACAAGTGGTATCCGATTTCAAAAATTCTTTTTGTTTGAAGCGTTACTTGAGTGGATGGCTTCAGGGATATTTTTTTCAGTAATTTGATATTTATAGGGTGAAATGGGGTAACAACAAGAAATGGTATCCGATTAAATTCTTTTGGTGTTTGAAAGGTTATTCAAAAAAAAAAATGCTATTTATAGAGTGAAATAGGATAAAAATAAAACAGTGGTTTTCGAATGCAAATATTTTGTCTGTGTTGGAGTAAGGGGATCATATTTTTATAAATTTAGCCATCCTTAACGAGAAGTGGGTTAAAACCAAGAAAGTAGTATTCGATTACAAAAAGTAGCGTAAGTATTTAGTTGTATGTATTTTCTTTTGTAATTTTTATGCGAAGTTTAGGTTTGTCTACCCTTGCAAAGCCGGGTGGGCCATCTATTTAATAATATAAAAATTAATGTTTGTGGCGTGACAGCGTGAGATCCAGGGCTTATAATGCCTTACAATTCTCAACCATTCCTGTGTGCGTGTTGTTTATTTGGAGGAATGGAAGGGACCTACAATTTTCTGCTGAATCCGAATGGCTAGAGGAGAGGTGTTCATTCATGACAACAGAAACTCTTGTCACTTTCTCTAAAGAAGCAGTAGCCGGTTTATTTTTAGGTGGACGAGACTGGGAATCGAACCTAGACCTCCAGTAAGACAGTCCTAAAGTTACTTACCATTACGCCACCGTGTCCTACAAGAATAAATTCAAAGCAAGGATTTTAATTGCAAATTAAGTAATAAAAATCCTGACCAAAATTTAATCTAACTGTCTAAAAATTGTATTTTTTTCATTTCATATTTTAGATAGGATTTAAGATAAATTATATTTTTTACAAAATGCTTAAACTTTCGAGTCAAGAAAATTGAATTACCTAATTTAAACTAATATTAAACTGTATTCTCTCGATTCAAAGAACTGTTTATTTTTTTTTTATGGGAGCTCCTCCATTGAACTTAAAATCTTAAAAATACTCTCTTTCCATAAAGTTACTTTTCGACAAATCTTAGTTGACATACCTACTGCCTTATATCTTACTTCTACTTCTTTAAACCAATTAATTTTTGCCAACATTACTGTCGCAATTAAATATTTAAGTTTTCTGTTAATTTCAGACGATGGTTAAGTTCATCACAATATGGTTTAAATTTCAATTCATTACAACTATTGCAATTAAAAAAAAAAAATATTAAACATAATTAAGCTAATCGTAACTCTTTAATCCAAATTCGTATAACGAAAATATTTTTCTAGCAAACAAATCTTAGGCACACCCTGCTAACAAGGCTCAAGATTTACTTTTAGTTTAAGGTCACGCTCACTTGAAGCTTATAATTAAAATTCATTACCAAGGGGCTGTACAAATAGATTGCCTGTCGAAATTGTAACACAGACAGACCTTGAGCGCAATCATCTGTTAAAAAATGAAAAAAAAATCATATGTTTCCATAAACACGCAAAAATGTGTACACATACTCGAATAATGAACATTATGATTGATTTTCGTACATTTATCAATTCCAACGGTTCATTTTAACAATTTTGAATTTCACATAGTGATGTATTGTATTGATCATAGTTTATTTCAGAGTATTGTACAAAAAAAAATGTATTGCTTTTAAAATTATGACATACAAATGACCTCTCTTTTCTGTTCCCCATATTAATCCACCTTAATGCTCAATTTTTTTTTTGATTTAGTAACTATGTATGTAGGTATCAACAATTGAATAGCAAACACCTGGTTGAACAGAACATGTAACTTTGCAATAGTTCTGCCAATTAATGATCAAAAATTCGCTTTTACCATTCCCTATACACCACAAAGGTGCTTACCACTTTACCATTTAAGGTATTGATTTTAAATTTTAATTAACAATTAAGAAAGATAATGGTTATCCTGGTTAACAAATCGCTATGTCTACCGATTGAATTACGAAAGAATTATATTCTTTCCAATTCGTTTGTCTGCATATATAAAACACCAACGTGTTTGTCGAGTCGTCAACAATCGTATATTATTTCTCACGTGAGGAAACGCATTGTATTAACAAGACGTAAAAACAAGACATAGTGATTGATTTGCAAAGATTTTCTATTGAAACCATTAAGTATTCCATAGACCAACAAATTGGTAAATTCATTCATAGGTTTCTTACAGTTTACAACTAAAACCACCTAAACCTTATAGTTTGAAGCGGCGAAGGTGCGTACTATGATTACCTTGAAGTCCTATCAGTTTATACTTTTGTATATATGTATGAAGCTTAGAAACTCTTTGATTGAATTCACTTCACGTATTTTGTTGAATGAATTTGCAGAAGTAATTGTAAATTATTTTATTATTACTATTTCAACCCAAATATATGTTACGTTGCGTTTTATTATTATTATTATTAAAGTTCCCACGAGCTCAGTCTTAAGTATTGGAACTTCCATTTGAACAAGCTTTTTAGAGGAGATAAATTAAAGTGTTTTGCGCCAAAGTATGATATAAATGCATTTATGAGGGTTTAAGAGGTGTTCAGTCGTGTAAATCTGAAATAACAAATTGCCATATTTTCCGACACAAAGATTTCAAAATAAATAATGACGCATTAATGCTCTGTTATATTTACAGTTGGGGCAATTATTAGAAAGTAAAAATGTCAAATTAATTCTTTTTGTCGATTGCCATAAATGACAATCAAATATTGATGGTTGAGCGTTAGTAAGAATAAATTTAATTCGAGCTTGTCAGTATCTTAAAACAACAAAAATAATTACAAATAATGACAGAACATTTACGAAATGAAGAACAAAATTACGAACAAATTGAATAAAATATGTCATTGTAGTTAGCTCCAACACGTATGTAGTGTTTTACTCTACTTTATTTGGATGCCTTTTTGTTATTTTATTTTTTCATCCAACGCTTAGTATGATTTTTTTGTTAAAAAAAAACGTGATTATCTATCTTGGCAAAATGAAAACGATAAAGCGCTGCGCAAATCAACAGGATCGCGATGTCAATAGAAGAAGGTATGTGATATGTTGATTATGAATACTTTCCACTGCTGTTAATGACATATGTATACTTATGCTGACAAATTGGCAGTTTTTTGTTAGTAAAATGCCAAAAGAATGAATTTATCCATTCTTTTGACAGTTTTCTGACAGTTTAATGACATAATACTGCCAATTTGTCAGTCGTGTAAATCAAGCATTACGCTATGTCAGAAAGTGCCAGTATAAAATGGCACAATTAAACGTCACTTGCATTTGTGAATTCTCACGAATTTACTGCAAGGTGGCTATTTACATGATGAAAGAAATGAATTTGGTAGAAAAAATAGCATTTTTCTTTTTGAAAATTCAGCACAATGCTGAATTTACTCGACTTATAAGGAAAACTGCATGATGCTCTTGGGTGATCGGTCATCGATTATCGACGATTGGTAATGCCATCCGTTGTTGGTGAGGGCAATGATCGTCGTTTTCGAAAAAGTGTACGTACTCTCACGGTGATGTTTTCGGTAGATCTTGCGTTTCGTTAGGTACGGCTGTTAGTTAATTCTTTACTAAATTGATCAACTCAAATTTGGCCATCAAGAATTGAGTAGTCGGCTGGAAAGGACAACTACATTAACCGTAAAATCGGAACCACAAGAGATTTTGATATAAGCTACTTACCGTGGTGATTTTAAATCAATTACTGAATAATAAATAACAGATTTGACAGATGCTACCAAAACAACATGGCCACCACAGACTGTCAAAATTGACTATTCCCTGTTGGAAAACCCTTACATATGTACCCGGGGAAAAGCTGAATTTTGGTGAAAGGCTTTATTTATCTTAAGCACAATTATTTTAATGTTTCTGGGTACAAATTCACATAACGAAAACAAAGTGCTCTGACGGTCGAAATAAAAAATTAACCAATTTTCTTCAATTCCTAATTTTGTCTTTTTCACACTTTTTCTCCTTAACTACGTATATTTTCAAATATTGTTTTAAAGAACCATTAATTTTCATCTTCAATATTTAGCCATCAGTCGTGCATTTTTGTTGTTGTTTTTTTTTTTAATTATTTTATAATTGATTGTTCTTCGTTCATTTTGCAATTTTATCCGAAAATTAATTTAACAATATTTTAACATTCATTCGTTACTTGGAGCAATTTGTCAAAAATGGTTTGGCTTGCAAAGGTATACATATATGGCCTCAACCCAAATTTATAATTAATGCGGAATATGATCAAATTACCACGATTTTCTCGCACCGGTGGAAGATATATTGGCACGTTGCTGCTTCAATAAACCAAACTTAACCACTAACTAAGCTTTTTTAATTATTTCCAATAATAATAGTGCATAGTTTTGAAAGGTCATTTCTAGCGAACTTATAAATGTCTTCTATTTTTTTTTTTAGTTTGTTATATTGTTAAGTAGATATATGCTAAAATATTTAAATGGAATTATTATTAATTAAAATACAACTTCAAAAAAAAATAAAGTCCACTCCACCTGATTTTACATAAATAGTTCTAGTTGCATCAGTAAAGCAATAGTGGAGTGCCTTTCCCATTAATCAACTGCTTTTACTCTTTTAGCTTCGAATAATATAAAAGAGGGCGTAACTTTACTAGGTTTTTTAATTTGGAGTTATGCACGATGCCTCAAACTATTAAAGTCTTTCGATTAAAACTGATCATGGACTTGAAATTTCATGATCACTCCTTAATTTCTAAATTTTGTTATTTTTTACCGAATGTGTTAAGGTTTCTTTATTTATTCCTTTTTTTTCATTAATTTATTTTATTGAGCAACGGTTAACATTAAATAGTTCGGTTTTATTACAAAAATATGCCTCAAGTCATTTATAAATATTAATCTCAATTACATTGTAAATACATTATTCTTCCCTAAGATTTGTTCTGCCTACAAAACCTACAACCTCTTCACAAACGTGCCAAAAAATAATTATATGTTCATAACCCATTAAGTATATGGGTACCAATTTCAGCCTGGGGGCGTCGTCACTTTTTTCATCAAAACGGATTCTCATTTGATATTGAAACTTTACCAGCCCACACCTTTTTTTTACCATAGGTCCGTAATTGATGCCATTGTGATCCAATTTTATCACTCACGGATCTATATAACAAACAAATTGATACATATGTATATACATTATGTTGTACTTACACATAATAACAAAATTAGCCAAAACGGAATGTCACATTATAATAGCTGTAGTGGCTACCTTAAATTAACTCACAGTATCAACCAGTACCAGATACTTTATCTAGATACTATTGTACTTGCATCTTAAGCTTTTGCTTTTGTTTCATGTTAAACAAGTCTAAGAGGCAAAAAGCTACAAAGTAGAAACCATAAAAAAAAACATCAAACAAGACGACCTTCAAGCCAAGAAAATAATAATTCTCCGACATTCTTTTTTTTTTAATCAAAATTGCCGCCACCATGGAAACTGGCAACAGTGATCCAGTAAGCGACACTACAGGGCCGTTGATAGTGCAAACTGCATAATGGGGCGCAAATCATATAAACGAGCCCCGTGTGATATCTTATAGATTCTATTAAACTAAGTTTACAATTTAATTTCTCTCTTTTTGTTACTTAGTTTTGAAAATTGGACAAAATGTTTATAAACCACACAAAAATTAACAAACAATACAACAGATCTAAACTTTACTGCAACTTCTTAAAAATAAAACAGATACTTTATGGTACCAGCATATGTATGCATGGCCTAAATCCGGCCGTGAACAAAACCACCAGGGCAGAAGTTGTTGAAGTTGATTGCATTATAAGTGAGTGTGGGGCATGGCATTAAGAAAAAACTTAATTACACCACTTGCTAAAGTAGCCCATTGCAGGTTGATATCTGATAGTGGTAGCATGTTGCTGTAGCTGGTGGTAAGGCATCTTTATTGGATATTCAATGATACGATTATGACATAGCTATCAAGTGTCTTAAAGGTATTCTTTTAATTATTACCAACTGAGCATATATGACAGACACACCAATGAGTGATGGTTATAATGCGAATACCTACCAATTGAAACAAAGAATAAAATTAATTTTATTTTCTATAGTTTAAAATTTTAATTACATATATGTATATCGTTCTAGGTCTACATTCCAGTATAATAAAATGATTACTAAAAAAATCTATTTTTGTATCTTAATTTCAGAGAGTGGCGAGTTAGATTACTAAACTGTCGGTCGTTGTTGGTGTGGTTGTTGTTAATATCATTGATAGACAGTAACAGACGAGAAAAATGATTTCAAGAAGGAAAATTATATCACGGTCCTTGGACAATCTGGACTCAATAGGACCCAATGACGATGAAGAAGACATGTGGTATGACAAGGACAAACTGTGCAAGGTGAGTGTAACAAAGTGTTTAGAGACAAACTATAAATTAATGAGCAATAAGTGCGACATGAAACCTATAATGACAGCAATTAACGACTTTGAAAAGTGAGAGAGCTTAGTGTGAGAGACTTTTGTCACTGACAGTTTTGTTGGCTGTCTTGACAGTTTTGTTTGGCATCAAATAATTGATAGTCGACTAGGACAAGAGTTATAAACAACCAAATCAGAACACTAAATAACATTTTGATTAAATGGGTGCCTGTCTCTTAGAGCTTTGAGTTAGTACTTTGTTTGTCAACAATTTGTTTGTTGACGCAATTAAACTAGAAACACCGTTCTAAAATTTAAGGGATCTAATCAAGTAAATACAATTTATCAAAAAGAAATAATTTAAAAGAATAATTAAACAAGATTAATTAAATGCCTGTCAATTCTATTAATGGGTTTTTACTAGAAGAATTATAAATAGGCATGCTAGGAATTCATTAAAAATATAACTCTGGTAGATTTTAATCAAGTGTGATATAACGATGAAAGAAAATTGTATTTCAAAATAAACGTTTTCCCGAGTGTCATTTGCCTAAATAAATACTTAGGGCCAGTTTCACAGTCAGAAAAGTGACACTTAAGTGGGGAATGTGAAAGATTAATTCCCAATACCACCGTTCACTGTTACCTGAATAAGTGGCACTTAAGTCTCCGATGTTGGTGACTTAAGTTCCACTTACGCTAGCTATGAAATTTAGCTTAAATTCCTAATATGGGAAACTTAAGTGCCACTTATTTCGGTAAGTGTTGACTGTGAAACTGGCCCTTAATGTCTCCACCGCACAGAATACATGTGAAAAAGAAGCAAACAAAAACCGGTTTTCTCATGAATGCGTTCAGTGCGATATAATATACTTTAGTTCGATTTGTAAAACAATTGTCCCTATGAAGATTTAACAAGCTAAAGCCTATGAAGATTTAACAAGCTAAATATTAAAACTACTTGATTTACAAAATAAATTTTAAAAAATCATTTACTGTGGACTTATTACCTAAAGAGTGGGAACAAAAAACTTAGTTCTCTGTGAGTTATTTCTCTGCACCAATTAATCTAGTCGTCCATTTGTTTATTTTAGTTATTTTAGTTTTAAAAAACATTTCAGAATTTCAAAATTTAATTTCAAATTTGAGAACAAGCATTCAATTTCAAAATGGTGTATTATGATTAGCTTTAATGAATACATTTATGCAGTTATAAATAAATTACTATGGAGGTCATTCAGTAGGGAATACCCCATGGTGTCGTTTTCACATCACATCGTACATTTATAATGCCATTATCGATTGACTAAATTGGGTTTAAATATGATATCACCTCCCAGAATTATACAGCATAGAGTTCTGTTGCTTTTCAATATATGTATGTATATCGTAAATTTGTGTATGGAAATCACGTAAAATCCTATATAAATGTACATAAATAAAGTCGTTTTAAAATTATTCCAAAATTTATTAGCAGATACACAAATAAAAATATAATCTGGAATAAAACTGGTTCAATAGACTCTTTTTTTCCTTTGTTCAGAATACAATAAACAAGGTAGAATACCATTTGACCTTGGTTATCGAACTAATTTTAATCAACAAACAGTAATTATGATTTTAGTCTATTTAAAATATAATTATAGATTGAAACATTGAATCAAAAGCTCTTGAATTATTTCCGTATAATTTGTACTCTGATCTATTAGAAGGTAATTTAATTACATATATGGCATATAGGGATTTTAATTGTGACCAATAGATCGTATACAAAACTATAAATTGCTTTAGATTGAAAAATAAAATAATCTCAATATAACAATAAATCATGAAATAATCCGTGAAACTTTTTTTTTCTCTAAGGAAAATAAAATAAAAATGCACGACTTGATGGTCAGGCAATCTTGAAAACTCTAAAATAAAAAAAGTTTCAAGGATATAGAAAGTCACCGGTTCTCCTACTATTTATGCCCACTCAATGGGATATACCACCCTTAATATGTTTATATAGTGCTCGAAATTTTCTAAATACTATGAGATGGAAAAATAGAACTATATATTGAGCATTCCACATTCGTTTAGTGTAGCTAAAGGAGAATCTCTACTTGCTCAAGCTTTCGACGAATGCATATGCGCTTTAAAAATTACACCCAGAACAGAAAAAAAACGATTTTTTTTGTAAAATAAAACCTAAATACTTCTTAAGTCCAGTTTTTCAGTGTGAGATTAAAGTTAAACAGAGCTTTTGACGTTTTATCCACCGAGTTTATTCAGTTGTTCCGCATGCACTCTCCACCGAAAAACTGCTTCCTCAGTTAACTGTGGGATAATTTACTTCTAGAGTTAGCTAACTCTGATTTAACCAACCACTGAAAAACTGGGCCTTAGTGACTTAGTCGATTATTTTGTCTTTCTTAAATTTTTGAATATTATTCAGCACAGTTATGAGAAAAGTTTTTATTATTTCAGGATCACATAGATGAAGTCCTCTCTAAATGGGAACAAATAGACGATGAGATTTGGGCAAAAATTGTAGTTTTCGAAAAGAATCGACGTGTGGCAAAGGCTTATGCCCGATCATCTGTCATATCAATAAATGGATCCAAGCATGGTTTTGATGGAGTTCGGTAGGAATTTTCATTCTTTCAATAAAATTCTAAGCTAAAATATTTCTTCTATTTATTTTTATTTACAAAAAGAATCGGTTTGAATGGATTTCATAATCCAATGCGGGATCCTCAAACAAAAGAAGTCAAAAAAGCCATTGGTGAAGGTTTCAAATTGAAAATGGACGAAACGGGAAATATTCTGATCAAACGCTATGGTAAATCTAATGTATACGTTCATAGTACCTCAAAATTGTCAAACGAAGAGACAGTCATCGGAGCAGATATATTACAATTACCACAGCAAGCCATTAATGTTGGAACTTCTGCCAAGGTAAAGCTTACCGTCTTATGAGAAAGATTCTTTTGTTTTGTTTTTCTGACAATCTCATTTTTTTTTTTCTTCCAGCTCTTTGACATGCGAAAGTTCACAACGAATATTAACCGAGAAATATCTCGAACTGCCCCCGAATGTAGCCGCCTTGAACGTCAATGTTTATCTGCCATTTCTGTTGTGAAATCCAGCAATAATCTCATTCACAGTCCACTTTGGATTCTGGTCATTAATGTTGTTGCCATTGATATGCTTAAGAGTCGAATCACAACAATAGGACGAAGCATCGACAATGGTCATCGAACTTCTCCAACGACTTCCGGTAGTGAAGATCCATATTCGACAATCGAAAGTCAAGCTGAGCTTATCCTAGCCGAAGATGCCAAAATGAACGCAAAACTTAAGGAATACGTTACTTACGATGATAATCCTTACGTTCCTAAGGTAATACGAAGTTATTGACAAATTAAAAATTTCAATATTCTAAATGCATTTTTTATTCTCATCCCTTTAGCCTGATTATGAAATCTACAATCAATCCATTTCCCCAATAATGAGTCCGAAAAACAAAACGGTCCAACGGAAAAAACAAGATGATCCTTACTACTGCGGTCTCTTAGCACGAATTCCAAATTTTATCAAGTCCACCAAGTCATCAAATAACAAAAAGAAAGATTCCAAAGCGGCTCGCAAAATATCTGCTCAACATCTGCATCTGCCTTCGCAACCAGTACCATTTCCAGCGTTTCATCAACACCCTCCAGCATCTTATTATCCTTTTAAGTTGCATCCGCAACATCATAGAATATCGCAATCACAAATGTCCTTGTGGGATGCACGCAGCTTAGTCAGTGGAATTGGTATGATATAAGCTAAATTGCTTTAATTTTATTTTCTCCTAATCAAATACAATCCACTTTCAGAATAAATTGGAGTGGTTAAAGTAAACATAACTCATTACAATTTTAGTTAAATACTTTTTTATCAAAATAAAACAAAAAAAAAAGAGAGACGAGGTAAACCATGAAAGGAATTCGTATCGCATCGTGAGTGAGGTCCTTTGCCATAAAACCGCTTAAGACTGAAATACGTCCTATAAAAAAAAGGAAAGCAACATTTTTGTATGTAGGCCAACAGCAGAAATGTTTCTGATCTTTTTTAAATTTAAAATTAAGTCGTGCGACAAATTTTTATTATTTTATATTAAATAATTAGATAATTTTATGAATCAAACTGCCTTGTTTAATTTTCTAATTAATTGTTTTTATCAATTACAATATAAAGTATGCTTGTGTTTCTAGTGTACATATAATAATTTTTTGTAAATATTTATAGAAAACTTATTTTTATACACTTAAATATAAATATTTAAATAAAACTTGAAATAAATTTAATTTAAGATACAAAATAATGTTCCACATTTTTCTCAACAATAGAGACGTTTGGGGTAAGACTGTATGCAGTTCATAAGAGGGCGCGGAGTGTCATTTTCTCAGTCATAAAGAAAATTGACAAAAAAAAATCAATCGTCAAGCAAAGACAACTTTTACCAAAGCTTTCCCATTGACAATTGAAAGAAAACACAAAATAAATAAATCTAGTCTTTTTCTTAAAAAAAAATTAATGAGGGTTATACTACGTTTCCACCGACCACTAAACCGGATTTGATAAGATTTGTCCGTATCTTCTTCAAATCTCGAAGATTTACCATACAAATTTATTTCGTAAATCTAGTAGATTTCAAATTAATTTTCATAGGGCCAAAATAATTTTACAAATCGAACAAACCTGTTTTTTGGTGCGGTGAACGCATTCATTGGAAAATCCAACCTTTTTTGCTTTTTTTTGACAAACACGAAACGTTTTGTCTCACTTGAACTTCATACGAAAAAATGAAACAACATTTGCGTGGTGGAAACAAACACTACGGGTGTGTTTCTTTATTTATTCCGAATATTCGGAATATCTGGAACACCGCTTTTGCGTTTCTTTATTCTCTGGAATATTCCGGATATACTTTTTTGTTGTTTCTTTATTCGTTCTAGAATTATTGGAATGCGATCTTTCTGTTCCTAGTCAAGAGCTAGTGTAAATGGGATATTCTCTTCTTTGACAGATACATTTCATTTTTTTCATTGGTTACAATTAGGTATTGTTATTTTGTCTGCCGTCTGCCTCTGCCATGGATGAAAAGAAATTTAATGAAATAGAAATGGGTGAACATGTTTTTGTGATAATTATTTTTGTATCTTCATGATGCTTATGCGTGTGCGAAAAATTAATTTACAATTTGCAAAACAAAGAAATAATCGCAAAATGATTTTTTGAGATGAAAACAAACAGCTGATAGTTGGATATTCTTTCAATTAAGATCTGTTTCCTTATTTATTATATTCTGGGTAGATATTTTGCCTTTTCCGTCTTTTCTATTCTTTATCCGGAAAAAATAAAGAAACACACCCTACATAAATTTATTTAATATAAATTGAGATAAACCTTCGGTGGAAACATAGTAAGGGTATTCATGCAACGAGATAAGTTTACGAATTGTGTAAAAAGATAAGTTTACGCAAAAGATTACGTGAACGTCCTCTTTATTCATTTGGATAAATGCTGCGTTATTGAATCAGCTGTTCGTCAAACGTCAAAAATTTATTTGTGCAAAATAATTATTTTCTGAAAAAATTTAAAAAAAAAGTTAAATAAAACATGCCAAAAGTAAGCAAAAAACAGAAATTATTGCAATTATATGAACAAATTGCCTTTAATGAATTACTCATTTTAGATCTATTCGGAAAAAATGGTGGTTTGTGCATTTTTTCTTACAAAATTAAAATCCTAATTAGTAGGATAGAAAGAAAGAAAAGAGGATACAATCTAAGAAGAAATAAATTTGTATAAGTTTCCGCAGAAAAATCCTTAGATAATTTTATCCAATTTGCGTATACCTTTTCCCATACAAAATTTGACAGCTCATATACCAAAAGATAAACTTATCTTGTGTTTTACGACATTGCATGAATCCCCTTACTATTACCAATGATATGGTGCAGAATTTGGGCTTCTGTTTCATAAGATTTTCAAAAACATAACTAGGTTTGGAAAAATCTTATTCTTTAAATGTTTTATGAAGTAGCAGCTTAAATTTTACTTAAACTAGATGAAAAAGTAACAAACCTCTTTATTCGCTTGTTTTTGAACCATCACGTTAGTATGCCCCTCTGCCAGTTATTATTAAAAGGTATTGCCACAGTTATGACTTGAAGAGCACACAAAAAAAAGTGAAAAGTTGGCAATTTCATCAAACAAAGCCATTTTTTCTCCATCGAACTGAAAAGCGAAAGATAAAATTGCATTGGAATCTAATTTAAAAGCTTTTGAATTGAAATGTAAAGACTAAATGTTTAAAAAAAGAAAGAGAAAATAACAAAAACAAGTCAAGTGAGCTGTCAACAGAAATAAAATAAATATACCATGTTAAAATTCACTAATTTTAATGATACTCATAATTTTCTTTCGCTGAACGAATTCTGAAACTAGTAGGTAAACCTTGTATTACCTTTTTCTACCTTTCACAATGTACAATTTTTTTTTTCATTTTCCAACGTACAAACAAATCAGTGAACCCTCACTTCTATGTTTAAAAATGATCCCCTGAACATTTAAGATTTTGGTGTTTAGGATAAAAATAAGCACTCACGTGATGATTCTTTGTAATTCAAACGCGAGTAAAGAGTGTACAGAAATTAGTCTCCTTTAACACGAAAATGCTGGAGATTTGTTGATATTTTTCTTTCATTTCTTGTAAAATCTCTTGTACCTTCAAGAAAGCCAAAATAAACGTTATTACAATATATTTATAGCAAAAACACAAACAAAACAGTGTTTTTGATTGCCATTTTTGTATAGAGCTTTTTTGATTTAAAGGGAGTTCCTTTGTAACAGAAAGGCAAATCAAAAAGAAACAGTAAAGGCTTAACTACATTGATTTGACAGATCAAACACAATTTATTAGCACACAGACATCTCTAGAGCATGTTTTTGTTTTTCACTTTTCCACTCTTTTGCAAAAAGTCGTGAACGTAGTCATGACTTAAGAATCGCAGAGTTTAAAAGCAGTCTTTGGTTAAAAAAAATTGTATCATTGGATGCAATCATATCACTTTTTGAAAGCATTCAGCAAACTATCGATAATTTTCAACTCGACCACACGAACACATCCACTCTATTCAAAATAAATTTTTCTGTTCCGTTGGATTCTTGTTCGTTTGATTTTTGCTTTGGGACTTTTTGGTTGTTCTCTTCTAGATTCGGGAATAAACTCACCATTTTTTATGAACTACAGTTTAATTATTCATTTAAAATTATTTATAGTTGCTTAGTGTTAAAGTTGCATTCCATTTGTTTAATTAAACATTATGGATCGCTTTGTTACCCGGGCACCAACATGGAAAACTCTCGAAATGTCTTCGTTTTCACGCAGCTTTGCCAATGTCTCGCTCACTGGCAAGAAATCTACACCAAAAGAAGACAAATCCAAAGCATCCAAACTACAATCGATAGCAAACAAAAGACTGAGCATTCGTGATGAAAATCTATTGAAAATCTTCACCGGCCAAGCCGATGAGCCTCTGATGGTCGCCCCGACCCAACAAAATATATCCCCAATTACTGCGCGTTTTAATTGTAGCTTTGGTGGCAGTGCGGCTGCCGCGGCTTCTGTTTCTGTCAGCGATAAGAACACCGTCTGTCTCATTCCCATCAACGATGAGAACACCCCGCCTCCAAATGCGTGTATCACCTGTGAGTATTGTCAAAACTGACAGAAGATGTACAAAAAAATATATTAGTAATAGTACATAGGTGCATATATATTTATTTATAATAAAATTTCACTTTGCTTTGTTTATCTGCATTTTGCACAAACGCTTCTTTCTGAAGTGTGTACAATTGTTCCTTAAAAATATTTTTACTTTTCAATAACTAGTTAAGGACCAGCCAGAGCTGGATGTTCTGTACAGCAATAGTGGTGGCGTGAAGAACGGTTCACGACCGTCAACTCCAATCAGCAATATGATACCAGGAAATTTTGCCTCATGCACACCAAAAGACAATCCGTTAATGGCTCGAATCCATAGGGATTTGAACAGTCCTTCGGCTGCGACCAGGGTTCGAGCGATTAAAGCATTGAGGTAAGCACAATCACAATGTAACTGACACGTAAGCATTTGATTTGCGTTTTTATTTTCGCAGGAGTCCCACTAAGTCAGCGTATGGAAATTTTGATATACCTCATGAGGAACAGGACATAATCACCGAAGAGGAACGCAAGTCTCCGGTGAAAGTGAAGAGCATTCAAGAACTGATGAAGGATGTTGTTGTGTATGTTGAAGTGCGAACTGGCGAAGACAATCGTTCGTCAGGAGTGAAAAAAGTGATCTCGGCTCTGGGAGCTAAAGTAAACGACAAATTGTTGAGGTAGAAAACTTATTGATATACCTCAATGGGCAGATGATAAAACATTTGTATTCTCCGCAGAGACACAACTCATGTTGTATTCAAGGATGGCCTTCAATCTACATATAATAAGGCCAAGAAATGGAATATTCCCATTGTCTCGATTCTTTGGATTGAGGCATGTAAAAAACAAATGAGCCTTATGCCTCCAAAAGATTTTCCCATATCGAATGCAGATCGTTATGAAAATCCAGAACTTTATGATAAAATGAAGGTAAATGAAATATTCTTTTTTTTTTCAATTTGAGAAGTGAGGTTATATTCGCCCTATGATGAGTTTGTTGTGCGCATTAGTTAAGTATTTTTCTCATCATCGATATATTCTATGGTATAAACAATTTTAATGAAATGAATTGCTTTGTACTTTTGCGGGTGCCTTATATTGTTCAGTTCTTATAAATTATATTTTTTCCCACGAGGCTGTGTATATCTATATAAACTTTAATTTAAAATGATTTTAATGGGATCACTGCATTTCATCGACGAGACAAATTAAAAAAGGAAAGAATAGTTATCCTGTAGTTTCTTCTCATATCTTCGTTATCGTTATTGAGTTTGTTACCTTGTAGCTTCTTGACGACTTGACCGATTAAGGTCATACACAATATATTTGTTTCGGTTGATAGATATGATTAGTTGATTGGCCAAAAATGTACTTTTATTGCCGACAAAATACAAGAAGGTAGTGAACATTTGGCTTAAAACTTCATTGCCGAATCTGCCTTCCATATACATTTATTCGAGGTGGAATGTCAAAAGTATAGGTTTTTCGCTAACATATACATATAACTTGACTTTGGTTTTTAAGTGTCTCAAAACTTAAAATTATAATTTTCAATGATAGATATAACTATCCAATGTGGAAGATTAAGGCCCAACTTCGCAGTGCAAACTTACCTGACTAAGTGAAACTTTTTAAGTCTGCCATATTTTGTAACTGACTTACTCAGGCTGACACTGAACTTAGGCTCAGTTTCCCAGCGGAGGAAGTGGTACTTAAGTGGCCAATATGGAAGATTAGAGCGCAATTTCACATTGCACACTTATCTGAATTAGTGGCACTTAAGTCTCCGATGTTGGTCACTTTCTCAGGCTATGAGTCTAGACCCAATAAGGGAAACATAAGTGTCATTTATTCTGTTAAGTGTGCACTGTGAAACTATCCCTTAAAGATTCAGTATTGGAATCTTAAGTGCCACTTATTCTGGTAACTGGGAATGTGCTACTGGCTCGAAAACTCTAATTTCATATTTCAAACATCTTTAAAAATCTTTATTTTTTGTTCCTAAAAAATCTTAAGCCGGAACCAGATATGTCTCGTGTGGTGTGTTGTGGAGTCATGTGTTGCTATCGCTCTAATGTATTTCATATGCGTAGAGCCATATTTGTACCGTGTGATGTTTTGTGTCGAAATCT
The DNA here is from genome assembly GCA_932273885.2 of Leucozona laternaria. NCBI lineage: Eukaryota > Metazoa > Arthropoda > Insecta > Diptera > Syrphidae > Leucozona > Leucozona laternaria. The sequence goes on along the minus strand of OW026368.1, from coordinate 27,248,622 downwards.
ATGGAATACACTAGAATGACAGCGATACACTACTTCCCAACACACCACACAAGAGAAGTGTTGTTCCGGCTTAAATCAAAATACACGATCGATGTAACCTCCCTCCCCCATCGCTTCACCTTGTTTACTTTTTTTGTTGGATCACAATAAAAAAGATAAAAAAAAAAACCAAAAATGTATGAGAACAAAATTTTAAAAATCTTTGGAACTTTTTTTTTTAATTAATTTTATATTAATTGTAATTATTTTCGAAATGTAAAGCTGCTTTTAAATGTAGCCAACAAAAATTTCATATCTCGGAAACAAATCCTTTTGATTGCTAATTTCTAATTTTTGCTGCAAACTAGTTTTGTTGCTCACGCTGTTTCAAAGATTAATGTTAATATAATATATTTTAAATTAAGTGCTGTGTTACTGGCTGCTGCATACTGAAAACCATTTGTCACTAAATATACTTATGTATATATGCATGTATTATCATACTACCGTTTTAATAAACGTGCCTTCCTTTTCTAATTGTTGAGTAAAGCCTTAAACAATTTTAGATTCCGGTCCCGCTGCAGCTAACCGTATTAACCAACAAAATATAAAAAAATTAAATTATATATCTCTATTACAGCGTTACAAATCTATGCAACCTGATGCTGAAGAAAATCGACGAGCAAAACCAAAGGCTCCTACGAAAGAAAATGGATTAAAGTCCAAAGCAATCCCGGCGACTGCCCCTCCGATAACGCCCACATTAAATTCAGTTAAGAAAAAGGTAAATTTAAATCAAATCTTTTTGAAGAATTTCGCAGAAATAAACATTGTTTTACAGACTGATATAACTCGCTTCTTAACGCAATTGGACTCAAAGAAAATCACAACTCCTAAAAGCTGTGCAATTGGATCACCTTCTACCCAAATGTTAAATAGGTTTGTTTAAACAATTTATATATGTTGTCTCTTGAATAAATTATTCTCTTCATTTTTATAGAATCAATGAAAGCATTTGCACTCCTAAAACATTCAGCGACTCTCTTAACAAATTGACATACCTTGACACAGTATCAAGTTTGTCTGATACTAACGAGCCGTCATCCCAATATTTAGGTGCAAAGAAAATGCTTGATTTTGTTAATGAAGAAAACAAACCTGCTACCCCTTCTACAAAGAAAACGCCGGGTCGCCGTCGTAATTCAATGCAAGTAGGACAAACTCCAAACAAAAATAATAAAGTTCTTGAGATCGCCAACACTGACGTCAATATACCAGAAACGCCAGGCGTTAGAACTCGCAGACGCAGTTCCATTCACATTCCAGCTAATATGAGCGTCGCCGAAAAGGATAAAGAAATTTCATCGAAAACCACCTTCGCCAGCATCAGTGAAGAAATAGCAGATAATACAAATCTTGAGGTTGAAAAACGACAAACTACATTCACAGAAAAATCTGTGGACATTTCTAAAAGAAGTGAAGCTCCTTCGTCCAGTACTCAGAAAAATCGCAGGCGCACGTTATATACCCCAAAACCAATGGAAGAATCTAGACCACAGTCAACCAGACCAGAACCCTCGGCTAGTAAGAGGCGAACTGTTTTTGCCACACCAACTTATAAGGCCTTGGATGACACTAGCGTGTCAGGATTCGCACCAATTACTCCTATTGGCAGCGGGGTACCAAGCTCAACGCTAATTCGAGACGATTTAGCCAAGACACCGGTGCAGTATCCATCTTTGTTGGAAGAACATGCATCTGCTACGATTTTCAATTCTGCCAAGACCCCAGCCAACTCTCGTCGGCGTACCCTTTTCGATGTTTCCATGGATATTATTAGTCAACGTTTACAAAACATAAATCAATCAGCTAAGTCGGTGCGCGTTGGTCGATTGGATGAACAACAGACAATCGATCGTCGAAGTTCTCCAGACGATCCTGAAACTATTGCAGCGCTCCTCACCCCAACAGAGAACAATAACAGAATTATTAGAAAGGAACTTTTTATTGAAAATGAAGCATCAGTTCAAAAGCAAGTCCCCATTGCTGCAACACCATCGCAATCAGCTGCGGAATCAATTCCAACCACACCAATCGAAGTTGTTACGAAAAAGAAGAGAAAACTTTTTGTACCCAATGATATTCTCCTAACACCATCCTCGTCGCAAGAAGATAGCTCATCTTTGGCGAAAAGAATACTTAGTCCGACTACAACGACGGTTTCTACACCAGCCACCCAGAAACGACGCAAAACAATAATGCCAACTTTAACGCAGCCTAAAACAGAGCAAAAGAAAGCTGCCCCGAAAGTCAATGGCACCCGAACAACCCGACGGAGTACAATGGACTTTGAAGCAATAAAAAAAGCAAAGTCTGTGATCAATAAGTCTTCAGGTGCAACGAAGGCAACAAGCACTGCTAGCAAACCTAAACCATATCCGTTTCTAGTCTACACGAACATGCACACAGAGCAGATCGATTTTATCAAAGAGGTTGGTACGCTTAGATAGCCAATTCTGGTTATATCCTGTTGTTTTTTTTTTTTTTTTAATTAGTTTTTGTTGATCTGTTTGAGTATTTAAAACATATGTATATGTAAAATGTATCTTTTTCTTATTGGATTTTCTCATTATTAATTGAATTGATTTTTTACTATTTTATTGTATTCTTTGAATTTTTTCCATTAAATATCATTGAATTTTCATTTATGAAAAAACCAACGAGCTTTGTGTTTTCTACTTTTTGTTTGTGTTGTTCGGTTAGCATTTCAAGGGGGTTTTGACAAAAAGAAAAACAATTATAATTGGGTTTAGAATTCTTTGGTAGTTCCGTTTGAGCTTAAAATTCCACTGAGTGAAATTTATACGTATATCCCATAAATGCAGGACCCACAATAGAAAGGATGATATGGTTAATTCATTTCATGGGTTCACATTTTTTGGACACAGAAAAGCACTAACATTATAAAAAAAAACATCGAATCAGAAGCGAACAAACAGAGAAAACACATTGAACGTACCTAGTCCTATTTAGTATTTTACTTACAAACCTTTTCTGTTGTCCATCGGGGTAAATAACTCCAATTTATCATTCTAATTCCCCAGTTCATAGGTAAAACTCACTAGCAGAATATATTATTGAGATTTAAGCATATGTTTTTTAACCTTAAAAAGGAGCATTTTATAGATTTGAAAGATATTCAAACTGACAAGGCCATTTTCGAAAACGTCATCTGCGTCGACGATGCATTTGGAAAATGTTCTTAAATGCAAACTGCAAAATTCTATTGTTCTATTCACATGTTCCAAAACCTAGTAAAAAAAATCGAAATGACGCTCTTGTTCAAAAACCTCGAATATGCTTGAACAAAATATACAAAAGGCTTCTAAAAGCAGGATGTCTGAATAGTTAACGATTGTACCTTTTGTGTCATAAAATGACTTGCACTCTTATGACTTTGGTTTGACTTTTTTGTAAACGGCTTTGGTTTTGAATTAGCTTACCTTCGCCCTATTCATTTGTCTGAACTTATTTTAACTTAACTGTTAAGCTTATTTTTTAAATTATTTTTTATCTGAAATTTTTCGTTACCAAATAATCAAGCAATGACAGCAAAAATCTTTATAAAAGAGCAAACATTAAAATAATGAAAATTAAAGATCAGTTGCAGTATTTCGACAACTCGTGGAGAACCAGGGGTTTAAACGGCTGAGAAGGTGATAGTTTACTGTAAATTTTTTTATTGTCGCTTTACCGGTAGTTGTGTCTTTAATATCTATTAGGAAAGATAGAGGGAGCAATCGCCAAAACGTCAATCACTTAATCAAGCGATCGCTTTAGTCTTACGCGATACGATAATTGTATGCCTAATCTGAATGGTTAGGATGAGAGGTACTTTATTATAGCAAGAGATACACTTGGAGGATTTGTCACTTCCTGGCAAGGGGCAGTACCCCTTTTGTTGGTGGAATATTTTATACCTGTGGGCAAAGTTATGAATGTTTTTTAATATAAAGTTTGTACAAAAAAGCATTTTATTTTTTTTTTGATTTAAGTGTTAGAGTATGCGTAAAATATTTTAGAGCAAATTCAAGTTATTTTACTAGTTCTGTAGAACATTGCTTCTTTTAATTTTCAAATTTTCTAACGATTTTTCTTGTAAATGTATACTCGAAAATTAGTTCCTTTTTCTCTTTCTCAACTTTGTTTCTTCTTTTATTATTAACATTTGGTTTGAATAAATATTATTCCAATTCTACAATGCAATCTTTTATAAAATGGTAGCGGGTCAGAATTCAGTTTCCCCAATATCGTGTTTTTTTTTCATTTTTTTGAAAATAATGGATGACTGAATTTTACACCATTGAAGAGGGGATATGAAAAAGTTATCCATGTGTCAGGAATTATTTGGATCAGGATTTGGAAGTTTCTTTCTATTCGGTTGCATTGATTGATTATTAGCTCACAAGTCATCAACGCATGGATTGGATATCTAAAGTGCCATTGAGATTTTAGGAGATAACTTGAGTGTTTAATCTAATTAGCTCGTAACTGCATGGATAACTTAAGTTGTTTCTTATACTGCATGTCAATTATTATGATATATTATTTGTTACTACTGTCACAGTCTTAATTTTTAAAGTAGTTAAGAAATCGGATCAATTGCATCGAATTTCCTGGCTTAATTCATAGCCAAGCATCGTGTTGCAGTGGAGGAAATTCCCGTTAAATACTTCATTCTGGCGGTTTTTGAAAGATATGCTTCCCTCCAAAAAGGTTTAGTTTTAAAAAAAAAAGTTTAAGCAGGGGAGTTATTAAGTTCATATTCAAGAGTACCATAGGCTCCTTACAACAAATTAGTTTCTTCAAAGCACATTTGTATTTAATTCCGTCAGGGCAAACCCAAATGTAAGTACCAATTTTGGTAACTCGCTCCAAACGAAATTAATAACTTCAGAACATTAAAATTTCCTTTCATCGAGTTTGAATATTCAGAATGCCTATGAAACATTATAAGGCTTCGTAGGGTTCCAGCTTAGATCTCCAATATACATACACTTTTTGCTGTCATCAAGTTACACATTCGGAACATCGGTTTTCAGATGTTTTGAAAACTCGCAACAGCTTATTTTAACGACACGTACAAAATTCACGAATATCCAAGGAATCTTAAAAATAAAATAAAAATAATTTCCATTCTGTTAATTTCCTTAGGCAATAACAAAACTTAAAGTATTTCAACTTGAAAGCAATGTGAGCGACAACACCACACACATAGTCAGTTTTGAGCCACGACGTACATTCAATCTGCTTCGAGGTCTTGCTCGTGGCTTGTGGATAGTCAATTATAATTGGGTAGTTGATTCGGTCAAAGCTGGTCAGTGGTTAAATGAAGAGCCACATGAAATGCAGGAATTCTCCACAGCAGTTGAGGTAAGATTAGTCATAACTACAGATCAATTAAAAATTTTTAATTTAAAATTAACTTCACAGATTTGTCGTTCACAAAGGCAGGCATTTGGAAATCAATATAAAATGAATATATTCTCTGCTATGGGTCCAATGTTCATCTCTTCGAAGAGTAATATTCCAAAGAATAATCTAGCAGAACTAGTTACACTGTGCGCCGGTCGTGTAGTTGAAAACCGTAAACGGGCTAAATATATCATCGGAGATTCTAGTCCCAGTCAAATAGCCGACAAAATGTATGTCCAACCGCAATGGATATTAGATAGTATAAGTAATAATTCAATTCAAAAGATAACTAAATATATTGTAAATATATCGACTGAACAAGAGAAGAAAATCGAAGATAATTAGAAATCATTTACAACAAAAGTGACAAGGCCTTTTAATAAATTTTATAATAAAATTTTGTTTCAAATGATTTTTTTCTTTTTCAACATTTTCAAAATTAATTTCGAAAATGGAAACCTAGGAGTGACTATGTAACCACTTAAACCAAAGAACAGTATCTCGAATCTAGAAACACGGAATCCTGAAACTGTTGACCATTTTTGTTGAAACTCCGCTCTACACAAAAATTAAAAAAAAAAGTGATTACATTTTGATGAAATAGTGTTATGGATGAATATTTGCATATCTATAAATTGTACACATACCTATGCAATATGTTGGGAATTTAAAAAAAAAATTATAAATGATAATCAGTCTTATTGTGAGTTTCACCCGAACAACATTCCACCCCGAAAATTTGACATTTCACTTTTCGCCTGTTGTGAGTTTCCCCCGAAATTTCATGATAGAAAAGTTCCCCTTATTGTGAACTTCACTTCACTTCTTTTTTGTAGGCGAACAAAATTTCATTCGGCCGAAACTCACAATAGCCTTTTGAAATTCCAGGCGAACAAAAACTTTTAATGTGAAATATTTTTCGGGTGAAACTCACAATAAGACTGAATGTTCTAGCGACCACTTTAACTCAAATTGGAAAATTGAAGAGAATTTAATTTATTAGATGCATTTTATTTTTGTAATGTGTGGAGATTGTGGTTCGTTTTTTTAGACATTGCGTGTTCGGTTGCGTCCAATAAGATAAATAAGTGTGGACCGATGAGCACGGAGAGAATAAAAACCGGATGGGAACTAAACCACTCGGTTAATTTATATCTTTCCGGATTACTCGGTGTGTTTACAACTGTTAGGCTTGTGGCCCTGCTTGTGGGTACTTGTTCCTTTTGATTCAAGCACTCAAACATATGAGAGAAACCAAACAGCGTATTCGATTTGTTCGGAATCAAATGATGTGCAGTGTTCGTTTCTTAGAAGTTGATAATTACAGATAGAATACACTGGGCCCGTATTACGAATTACGACTACCGTTCAAAATCCGTCGTTATCGTTACTTTGCGATTACGGTTTACGATAGTCGTTTTTTAAAAACGATACTCGTTTTAGTTTACGACTGCTTTTGGCAGTCGTTTTTTATAGTTTTGAATCGTGACTAATTTATTATGTTTGTTTGGTTCTACTGTTTTTTTTTAATTTTTCTGGCATTATTTTCAGACATTATTTTCTCGTAAATCATAATCGGTTTAATGTCATGACTGTCGTTTTCTTGAGTATCGTTTTTTTTTGCCTTTCGTTTCGTAATTCGTAATACAGGCCCTGAAGTAGTGAACTTGTTTAGGGAAGGCAAATGAATACATTTATGCAGTCCTTTAAATTGGGATTCGCATAGCAACGAACGATCCCTCGACACGATTCAAAATGTAATCAACATTGTAATGTAACTAAAATTAATTACGAAATAAACAAACATTCATACAAACCTTTCAGCTGGCGTCTTCTGCGACCTTGAACAAAACTTTAAAACTGACTGACCCCATGTGAACAATGACTGACCTTTTAGATTGCATGTACCTAATACTTTTTTAGAATATTCCACATATCCCATAGCCTTGAATGTGCGATATATCTTGAAACCTCTCCTAGATAGCTATGGTTTATAGATTTGCATAAACCCCGATGGAATGCTTTAGCAACAATTAAGCTTGAACATCAATTAATGCAAGTTTTTCATCAATAGTATGTGATTCTAAATTTAACCCTCCTCTATACGGCACCATAACGCACTTATCTAAACAACAATGGTTGGATCTACGCACCTAGTTAACACATATGTATTAAAAATTCCCTTCTACTACCCACAGAAGTATGTCCCCCTCAACCACCACCGGAGAATTGAATTGGAGTGCTAGAGCACGCGTACGCAACCTTCTAGGCAAAAATAACAAAAATATATGCCATCAAAATGCACGCTTTGACGTGACAATTTGCCAAAGAATCCACATCCAAATGTACAGTGCAAGCGACCAAGTTTTTGCTCTCTCAACCTTTGAAATGCCTAAGAAAAGGCCAAATAACTTCCAACTATTCAAGCAATGGAATAAAAAAAGACAAGTTTTTTAAAGCTTCCAAATCGCATTTATTTTACCTTGTTTCTTTTTGTTTTCTCGAACTACAATTCTTTTTCATTTATTATTAAAAAAAAAAATAGTATTTGGCCCAAACACTTTCCTTTTGAGTCTAGACAATAATTTGTGCTTTTTCGTCATTTTATTGTTGGTGGGGAATGCAATCTTGGAACCAAAACGCATAATTTCCACCCCACTCTTTTTGTTTTTTGTACGAAAAGGAATATTCTTTTTTTTTTTCTTTAAATCAAGAGTAGAAAACTATGACATGTAAATATATACTTTCAAATATTTCATCATTATATAAACTATATATAATATTTATATTAATATTATTTATATAAATGCTTGAGTAGTGTATGGGTAATGTTTGTTGTATTTTCTTTATAAAAAAAATAAATGAGTAAAAAATAGTTTTAAATAGTTATTTTTAAATGTAGTAGTAGTAGATGGAATGAATACGGAGACCCGTCTCCTCCTTTCCTGCGAAACTCTTTACGATGGAAGCAATGATATTTTCTATCTTTTTTTAGTGTTGTTGTTGTTAATGTTGTTGTTGTTGTTGAGCTGCTGTTATTGTTGCTGCTAGCGTTGCTCATATTGTTGCTGTTGGTTGAGTTGGTGCATTGGTGATGCTGAAGTATCTGCATTGGTTGCAGCTATTTCTTGCCCTTGACAGCCTTTTCGGCGGCCTTGGTCACCTTGCCACCGCTGGCATCCTTGAAGTTCACAGACTTAATGACACCGACGGCAACAGTTTGCCTCATATCACGTACGGCAAAACGTCCCAAAGGTGGGAATTCGGAGAAAGATTCAACGCACAATGGCTTGCTTGGCACCAATGTAACGATGGCGGCATCTCCAGACTTGATGGCCTTGGGGTTGGCTTCAGTTGTCTTACCTGAACGACGATCAACCTTCTCCTTGATTTCGGCGAACTTGCAAGCAATGTGAGCGGTGTGGCAATCCAACACTGGAGTGTAACCGTTCGAGATCTGGCCAGGGTGGTTCAACACGATGACCTGAGCGGTGAAGTCAGCAGCTCCCTTGGGTGGGTTGCTCTTTGTGTCACCGGCAACGTAACCACGACGCAATTCCTTAACAGAGACGTTCTTAACGTTGAAACCAACATTGTCTCCGGGAACGGCTTCGACTAAAGCTTCGTGATGCATTTCAACGGACTTAACTTCAGTGGTGATGTTAGCTGGGGCAAACACAACTACACAACCTGGCTTCAAGACACCAGTTTCCACACGACCAACTGGTACTGTTCCAATACCACCGATTTTGTAGACATCCTGGAGTGGCAGACGGAGAGCCTTGTCTGTTGGGCGGGATGGGGGAAGGATAGCATCCAAAGCTTCAATCAAGCACTTGCCTAAAATGGGGAACAAAATTAATTAGCATCATATGGGCGGTGGATGGAAAAAAAATTTGCAATCGTCAAGTGTGTACAGTGACATGCGCTATGGTGTTTTAAGCGGAAGTTACTTGATGTCAGTCGAATATATTGAATGACTAATGTGTGATGAAATTGAATTTCATAGAAAAATTAATTTACTGCAACGTCAGAGCAATTGAATGCCCGTCTACTGCTGTGCCACACAAAATGGCGAACATGCGCACTCAGTATTTTTTTTTAACTTTATAAAAAGCATATGGAAATTTACAAAAAAACGTGCTTCCGCAATATGGTTAAGTTGAAGTTTGATTAAGCGTATCTGTAATATTTACCTTCAGCGTTTCCATCCTTGCGTTCGACCTTCCATCCCTTGAACCATGGCATGTTGGATGATGGTTCCAACATGTTATCACCGTGCCATCCTGAGATTGGTACGAATGCAACTGCAGCTGGATTGTAACCAATCTTCTTGATGTATGAGGAGACTTCCTTCTTGATTTCCTCATAACGGTTCTCGCTGTAGGGTGGTTCAGATGAATCCATCTTGTTGACACCGACAATCAATTGCTTGACTCCCAAGGTGAAAGCAAGAAGAGCGTGTTCACGGGTCTGACCGTTCTTCGAGATACCAGCTTCGAATTCACCAGTACCAGCGGCAACAATCAACACAGCACAATCGGCCTGAGACGTACCAGTGATCATGTTCTTGATGAAATCACGATGGCCAGGGGCATCAATGATGGTAACGTAGTACCTTGATGTTTCGAATTTCCACAAGGCGATATCGATGGTAATACCACGCTCACGTTCAGCCTTCAATTTGTCCAACACCCATGCGTATTTGAAGGATCCTTTGCCCATTTCTTGGGCTTCCTTCTCGAACTTCTCAATGGTACGTTTGTCGATACCACCGCACTTGTAGATCAAGTGACCGGTGGTGGTAGATTTACCGGAATCGACGTGTCCAATGACGACGATATTAATATGAACCTTCTCCTTACCCATTTTGGTATAGATCTACAAGAGGAAAGAAAATATATTTCGTTAGATTTTTCTCAAACCATTTCTGGGGTACATTTTCTTTATAATTTTTTTTTCTTCAGTGAGTTTGGTATTTTCGCTCTCGTCACGAATGATTCAGTAGCAGAACTGATTGGATCATCATTTTAAAGATAATTAACTAAATTGCAAACAATTACCTACGTCAACGATTTAACAACAAAATTAACAACAAGTCTGCCAATATAGCGTGGCTCGAATCAAAATCACTGCCGGTGTGGTACCGCCATATTGATTTCGCCATTTTGGAGTACAGAAATTTGAGGCTTGGCAAAATCCCAAGACAATAGCGGCCATCTTGTTTTGTATAAAAAATGCATATGTGCAGTTAGCAACCGGTTTTAAGAAGATAAAATGTGTTATAAAAGAACACAAATTGTGCAAAATCATCATTTCACCCGTTTACGGAAAAGTAAATGACCTAAAAGTTAATATAAAAAAAATGGTTATCAGATATTCCAACCAACAATGGCTGCCACTTTCTAATTAGAAATGAGACGGGAACAGATGGAGAAAAACGTGTTCTGGAACTTTCTACCGAACAGTTATACACAAAATTAAGCAGAAAAAAATTTGGTACATTCCATTTTGAACACCCAAATTATGAAATTTGTCTCCAAAATACTTTCGGAAGTATGCACTTTAACTTAACCAGATTAGACGGTCAGGTTCTTTTATCCATGCTCAGGGAAAACTGCCACGTGCAATACAAAACCGCATTATTAAAGAATAAAACGATTCCAATTTGCATTTGAACTTCACTAATCACAATTCGTTTTTTTGATAAAACTTGGTAGAACGTGACGAATATTTAAGTTTTTGTTTCAGAAACAAATTAATAAGAAAAATTGTTTGCAATATAGGCCAATAATTAATATAAGATACAAAAAAAAAATAGAGGTGAATCACTTTATTAACACTTACTTATTGCAATTGAATGAAAGAAAATCAAAAGACTATGCTATTTCGGCAACAGACCCGAACAAAGTGAACGAGAAATCCGTTGTTAGTCGACGATATACCTATATCGATGATGGTCTACCGGATGCCACGTTTTAGTCATGTTCGCAGCAATTTCCGGCTGTTATCGATATCGAAAGTTGGATTTTAGGTTTGTTACCGTACTGTCAAATTCTGTGAATTTGTGGGTTTGTTCGTTTACTTCCCAAAACTGCTAATTTCTCCGAATTTACGACAAATTTTCCCAAATCCTGTTCCTTAAAGCTTACCGCCATATTATTCACTAGATACATCTAGATTAAAACTTAAATCCAGATGTATTTACATTGAATTTGTATGCTTTACATTTACAGTTCTTCAACAAAAAAAAAAATAAATTTAATTTTTATGGGAGTGATTTTGCCAACAAAAAAAGATTCAGCTGAAAAAGATTTTTATCGAACTGTGAACTTAGGCCAGGTGCGCACATGCAACTAAACAGTTTGGTTTCGATTTTGAGCACTCGGAATTATATGAGAGTCCACCGGTTTATGTGCGCGGACTCTCATATAATCCCATAGTGCTCAAAATCGCAACCAAACTGTTTAGTTGCATGTGCGCGCCTGGCCTAAAAGTGACTATGAATATGCCCCATTGTTTTGTGCAAAAACAATGGCGCAAAATTATAGTTAGCTCCTATTAAGTAGGATAATAAGTACGTAGAAACTAAAACCCATTTTAATTTTAAAAGCAGCTACTATATTTGCATAAATTAGGTGTTTTTTTTTCAAGTCCATATGGATTTTCGAAAAAAAACATCGGAACTAAGGCCAGGCACGCAAATGCAACTAAACAGTTTGGTTTCGATTTTGAGCACTCGGGATTATATGAGAGTCCGCCGGTTTATGTGAGCGGACTCTCATATAATCCCATAGTGCTCAAAATCGCAACCAAACTGTTTAGTTGCATGTGCGCGCCTGGCCTTAAGTTGCTCGAATCGACGACTGAATAGTTTTTGCATGGGCGCGCACCCTCATACAAGTCCATGGTAGTCACTTCAGCAACCAAACTGTTGCGAAACTGAAAATTGCATGTGTGCGGCTAGCCTAAGTCCTATCCACAATTAATTTTCCTCAAACAAACCCAAAACTAGACAGTTTGGGAAATCAAATACAGTTTGAGGGGTATACTTTTTCAAAATAAACGAACAAAATTCACAGTAGACGAAAGTACCTAAACCAACAGGAGCAAATAACAAAAAACAACAAGATACAACAAAATCGGAAAAAACTTGCCTTTATAATAAAATGAGCGGAAAGGTATTTTATAAAAAATAAATAATAAATTAATTAATATCTGCAATTTGTAAGGATATAGGTATGGGAAGCCCACGTTTTGTCAAAGGCTCTTGGATTTGGAGATTTTCGATCACAAGCTGAACAGTAGTGATCTCATCAAATCTATATCGGCAGTAAAATTCGTCTTCATCCAGTGCCTATATACAGTTCTTCGAAAGGATTCGCCTGGTTTTTATATTAAGCTCATAATCCTAATGTTATTATCTTGAAAAAAAGTTACTTTAAGACATTTTTCACGCGACTGACAGATACTTTGGCTCAATTAAAGCCCATATTAAAAATATAAAAGGTACTTTGGTCGGTATTAAATTTATCACGAGCCGCTAACGATAAAGTGGGTTTTATTTCGTCTGTTATTGCCAAAAAACTAATATCGACTTTAGTATCTGCTCAAATAATTTTAAAGTGTACTTTATCTGACTATAATTTTGCGCCAATCTAGTTTGTGTACCTATCATGACTTAATACTTCGTTTATTTTGAATTTGAAGAAAGGGGTAGCAAGATTACGACTCAACTCCATTGAACGACGATTAAAAAAATTTTGTTTCACGACAAATGTTTTTTTTCGGAAAAAATTTCTTTCTCACTATCAATTTTCTTTTTACGCCACTAAAAAAACTTTCAATTTGATGAGAAATGTCAAATATTTTAAGTGTGTGTGCAAATACGTGTAAATCTAGCTAAAAATTAAAGATTTCATTTTTCTGGAAAAATCGATGTTTTTTCCAAGCAAATCGATTTTTTGGTTGCAAAAAGTTTTACGAGAGAGAGTACATTTCCCCTGACAGTTTTATGCCGAATTCCTTTCAACAAAATAATCGATTTTGTTTAGAAGAAATTCTTTTCTGTCAAAACAAATCTTGCGGTTTCAACCAGATTTCACACTGATTTGCACACACACTATGAAGACTTGACATTTCTATTACTTCCAATTGAAAGTCGCGGAATTTTTGGAAGACGAGTTGTTTATTTTTTGGTTGCAACGAATTCTACATGATTAAACAAAATATTCAACAATATTTTCAGTCGATATAGCTACAAAAGTAATTAATTGCAGCTGTCAAGTAACACACACAATCACACAAAAAAATCGATTCTTTTACGGATTCCTTTCAATTGGCAGAAACAATTCGATTCTGTTTAGAAAAAATTCGATTCTGTATAGAAAAAATTCGATTTCTTTTTTGAAAGGAATTCGCCATTAGTTCAAGAACATTCTACGGCTGAATTGTGAGTTCTGTCAAAAACTGAGTCCCCTTTCACACGTAGCTAATGTGGTTTTCGTTTCGACCAAAAAAAATCGATTTTTTTTTGATTTTTTTGATTTGTGACAAGTTTTTCCTTTCCTTTCGACCAAAAAAATCTAATTTTTGTCGATCTGAAGTCGATTTTGCAGATCTCGATTTTAAGCAAGATTTACACAGATTTTCACACGCACTTGCACACACATCAAAGAAAGGTGACATTTATCAGTGTTATTTCAAAAGTGGCACTCACACAATTGCAAAACAAACTAAAATCACGTTTTCTGTTCCTTTTGCCAGTAAAATTTAAGATCTGACACCCAAATCTGAAATGGTTGAAACGAAAACCACAAAGTTACTAGAGATTTTTTTGACGTTTTCTTTTAATTTCTTCTATAATCTCTTGTACCTTTCACACGAAGAAACAAAATTCAATAGATTGTCTATTGTTTTCAAGTAAAGTCCCTTTCACCTCCTGAAAACTGAGTTGCTGAAAACTCAGTTTCCTCGTGCGGAAGAGAAGCACTTCAGGTGGCCATTAAAATATACTTATGGCCAGTTGCTCCAAGCTCTTTGAAAGTTGTATTACTTCGTTAAATTTTAAAATGACATTTGATAAATCAAAGAAAATTTGTTCGCACAAAGAATCTCTAGAGCAAGTTTTCGTTTTTCACTTTTCCACTTTTTGCCACATTTTTGAAAAAAGTTTTGAATGTTGCTAAGCCTTTTATTGATTGATTTTTAAAATACACATGTTTTTGTTCATGTTTTTGTTGACCAATTTCGCAGTCATTTATTTTTATCTTTGAATAGGGTGGTTTTGAAAAATCATAAATTGGATTCAAACAATTAAAAGAATATTTTATTGAGATAGATAAGGACCTAAACTAAATTTGGATTCATTATGACGTATGCAGTTAACTTTTTAATACCTCTAAGGCGCCAGTTATAGCTTTCATTGAAACTCATAATAGAAAATTTTAATGATAGGTTTTGAGGGATTTGGAAAGAAAATTTAGTGCATATTTTGATGCCAATATGAAGGCGGTGACTTAATTATTAATTCTTGCCAAACAAAATTTTCGTTTCGGTCCAAAAATCCACATAAAATGACTTTTATTATTTCAATGATTTAATTCATTTTATGGCGAAGTTTGGGCCCGAATCAAATTTTTTTTTACAAAAATTATAATTTAAGCCATTATCCTTATTTTTGCATCAAAATAATTTCTGAATTCACTTTCTTAACGTCTCAAAATGAGTCATTAATATTTTCAATTATGGTTTTCAATGAAAGCTGTAACTGGCACCTAAAGTCCAAAATCGGCATTTTTCATAAATTTTGCCATGCATCTTATTTAAAGGTTAATTTTATATATTTTTACACATATGAGAATTAATTTATAAAGGGCAATAAGGCGAGCCAGTTGGGGAGCGAGTTTATAAATTCCCATGTAAAATATGTACAACAACAATAATTCCGCTCAGTTTGCAGCGATAAACATCTCTTACAAACCAAACGGATATCTTACGTCGCTTTCGTTTCAACCAATTCAGATTTAGGCGTCAGATTTTAAATCTTACTGGCAAAACGAACACAAAACGTGATTTTATTTTGTTTTATGATTGTATGATAGTGCCTTTTTTAAAACAACACTGGTAAAGTCACTTTTCTTTGATGTGTGTGCAAGTGCGTGTGAAAATCTGTGTAAATCTTGCTAAAAATCGAGATCTGCAAAATAGACTTCAGATCGACAAAAATTCGATTTTTTTGGTCGAAAGGAAAGGAAAAACTTGTCACGAATGAAAAAAAATCAAAAAAAAAATTTATTTTTTTGGTCGAAACGAAAACTACAATTATAGAGTATAAATATGAAGTGCTCGTTTTTATTCCAAATGCGAAGCCTTCATAGGGGTCGCTAATCAAGTTTCAGCAAGTTAAAAAATACTCCGATTTCTAAGACGGTGTTCACATTGGACTGACTCCTCCGATTTTTTTTGACGTCTCTGTGCTCTTGCTCACTTCCACTTCATGGTGAGAAAGAGATGGCCAGCAAAGGCAGGATTTTTTAAATTATTTGACGGTGTTCACATTGGACTGACTCATCCGATTTTTTTTGACGTGAATCCAACTTGGTTTGTTCAGACACAAACTAATGTGAACACATCGGACTAACTTTGACGTTTAGCAGTCGTTAAAACAAAGCAGAAATCTGTGCAGTTTGAAAGATTAATTACAATTTTTTCACTTGCACAATGTAAATCTTCTTTAATAAATATGTTTCCAATTGAAAAAAATTATATTCTTAAGATTTAAGTGCCAAAGATAAATCACAGACAGAGAAAACAGGTGTCACAAAAGAAGACGTCAAAAAAAATCCACTGATTTTTAAATAATTTAAAAAATCCTGCCTTTCCTGGCCATCTCTTTCTCACAATGAAGTGGAAGTGAGCAAAAGCACAGAGAAGTCAAAAAAAATCGGAGGAGTCAGTCTAATGTGAACACCGTCTTTAAAAATCAGTGGATTTTTTTTGACGTCTTCTTTTGTGACATCTGTTTTCTTTGTCTGTGATTTATATTTGGCACTTAAATTTACAGAATCCAATTTTTTTCAATTGGAAACATATTTATTAAAGAAGATTTACATTTTGCAAGTGAAAAAAATGTAATTAATCTTTCAAACTGCACACATTTCTGGTTTGTTTTATAGACTGCTAAACGTCAAAGTAAGACCGATGTGTTCACATTTGTTTGTGTCTGAACAAACCCACTTGGATTCACGTCAAAAAAAATCGGATGAGTCAGTCCTATGTGAACACCGTCTAAGAATCAACAGAAGTTTTATGTGTAAAATTTTTGTATGAAGAATTGACGAGACAACGACAAAAGAAAAAGAACTGCACATTGGAGAAAAAAACGAAAAAAGAATTTTTCAATATAATTTTAAACAATAAAACACACATAAACACTAGCAAATTTGAAGCATTACTTCAAAGGAGAACAATTTCGAGAGAAAATAAGCAAATCACGACTGACAGACAGCAGCTGTTGAACTTTACTTTTTCTGAAAGTGAAACAAAAAAAAGTGCCTCCTAACGCGGCTTCAAGCACTACAAACTACAATGCATTTCGGATAGAAAAGAGCACTCCTTATTATACATCCTCTAAGTACTAAGCCTAAGCAAAAAATTCTATCACCGCTTACTTCATGCATAACAGTTATAATTGTCTTGATATATTCACTTTTCTTTTAAGTGGAAATGTTAATCGCCGCTAACTAAGGAGAATTTTTGTTGTATACGTATACCTCATACTTTGTCCCGGTACCAGTTGAGTCTTTGGATGAGTCGTAGTCGTCTGGGACTAGTGGTTCTGGGATGGGCTACACCCAACCCGTTTTGGGCAATAATTCTTCTTTTTGAGATTTTACGTGCTTTAAAGATGAAATAAGTGAATCCGATGATATACAGATATAGCAAGCATACATGGCAATAATTTTTTTAAGTGCATATACATGCACTACAAAAGGCACCTAATATTTAATAACCTGCCGTTAGTAGATACTTACAAATTTATCGCATTTGAAAATCAATCGACATGGGTTCATCAATAGTTACGTTACCTTAGGCTGGTCCAGGATGTGAAACGTTCTTGGTTGTTACTCCCAAGTAATAGTTACACCTGAGCTTCAGGAGTTTTTTGTTTCATTTTTTCTATTCCGCAGTATAGATGTTGCCCCTTTTTTTACATAAGTATCCACCTCTTCATTACTCTGGACACTAATGTGGCTCGGTACTCAGTGAATTGTGTCAATTCTTGAATTAAAAACTACATTCACTGTGCACCTTTCTTTATTACTATTAACAAAAATATCCTAGAAAATCAAATCCCCAACTTCGTTACCATACAAAAGTTTCCATGAAACTGGCACAGTCAGTTTTAAACCATTTCCAGTCTTCAATTTCAACTCTGACTCCAACAAATCATCCAATTCCTTGACAAGTTGTGAAGCATCCATCGAGTTATCTCCTTCCAAAACATATTTAAACAGCAATAGAGAAGGTACTCTGCAAGCATCTAAGGCTTTGAACAATTTAACTGCGTTGCCTCCACCATGCACTACTTCACCCGAATATTCAGCCCAATGCACTGATCCAAGTCTGTCGGCATGATTTTGTTTGAATTCTTTATTTGCAATGTACTCGAATGGGCTTGCTTCAATCGTGTGTTTTTCGTAGCCAAAACTACTGGTAAGTATTATTACTTTGGAACATTTTTGAAGCATATCCACTATATTTTTATGGAAATCATTTACATGCGTTGACATGAGCGGTGAACGTAATTGGATTACAAGCACTTTCTTTAACCCATCGGCGTAGACTTCACACGAGGCCGCTTTAGTCTGAGCTTCGTGTTGAAAGGCAGAAGGTCCGGTGATGGGAATCAAAGCTGGGTGCCAAATGTTTCCAATTCTTTTTAACTTCAGCGTAGAGATAATTAGATCACACGCAAGCTGGCCGGCATTTCCCACTCCAATACTCGGGACAATTGCCGTATATCCTTCTAAGTTTATCGAGTCGGACCCGTCTATTAGCAAAAGCATTTTTAGAATTCGTTTATAAATATTTATGCACAGCGAGGATGATGATGATCAATATCTTTGTCACTTCGAAACAAAATTGAAAATTTATTTGCATAAACAATTTTTAATTTGGGAAAAGTACAAGTAATGGGGTTTGTTCGTTTTCGTTTATAAAAAATCAACTTGTTGACAGCGGACAGCTGATGACAGGTAGTCCGTTTCTATTTAATAGGTCTGTTTGGGATCGAGATATTTATAACAAATTTTAACAATTTGCTTTCAAAACACGTAGGAAAAAAAACTGCTGTTAAGGCTGTCCCAAACCAACGCGAAACATTCGCGCGAATATGCGACGACTGAATAATGTTCGAAGATTCGCATCGCGCCAGTGTGAGGGCTCCCATTAATCTCCATGTAAATAAATTAAGACAGGCGGAAGTTTCGTTGTCGCGCCGAATGTTTCGCGTTCGTTTGGGAGAGCCTTTAAGTAGCAAACACTACTGAATCTACACGACTGACAAATTAGCAGTTTATTGTCAGTATACTGCCAAAAGAATGAATTTTTCCATTTTTTTGCCAGTTTTTTGACAGTTAACTGCCAGAATACTGCCAATTTGTCAGTCGTGTAAATCCAGCATATATTTTTAGTTCTGTTCTATAGAAATAAGATGCATTCGCGTATAAGTCCAAAACTAGCCCCTTTTTACACAAAAAATCAAGTTGCCGGAGATTTTATGACGTTTTCTTTTAATTTCTTCTGAAGTCTATTGCATCTTTCACACAAGGAAACAAAATCGCTTCATGAAACGTGATGCCGATAGCAGGGGTCGGATAGTAGAATGCGTTAACGTGTAGAAACAGTATTTGGCATGATGCCATAAGTGAACGAAAGCCACAATACGTAATTGACATTACTTTATACGTTCACGTATTCAGCTGAACGAATTATCATTCGATTAGTTCGAGGCAGCTTCGCAGCTTTGCAAATGGTTAGGAATTGTTAACTGAAGTGCAAAGAAAATAGACAACGAGTAAATGAAAAATAAACATACGTAAGGAAAAAAGAAATAGGTATACAACACAGTTAAGGCTCTCCCAAACCAACGCGAAACATTCGGCGCGACAACGAAACTTCCGGCTGTCTTAATTTATTTATATGGAGATTAACATGCCGCCTCCATAGGGCATCAACGATGTCCAACATCACAACCACAATCCAATCTGACTTATATGGATAATGTCACCACATGACATGGATTTTTGTGCCTCCATTGGTTTTTTTCTAGACATGTTCATAATCCGTGCATCATTCATGCCCAGTGGAGGCGGCATGTTAAGGCTCTCCCAAACCAACGCGAATATTTCAAAACGACGACGAAACTTTCGCCTGTCTTAATTTATTTACATGCAGATTAATGGGAGCACCCTCACTGGCGCGATACGAATCTTCGAACAGTATTCAGTCGTTTGGGACTGTGTGTGGGTGTGTGGGTGCTCCCATTAATCTCCATGTAAATAAATTAAGACAGGCGAAAGTTTCGTCGTCGTTGTGAAATATTCGCTTTGGTTTGGGAGAGCCTTTATCCCTAAGATCAGTATAGTTGTAGCAACGGATAACTTGACAGTACTTCATTCTGAAAACAATGAGTTGATAGAAAGAGTCGGCCGTACAACCGGACTGGGTAAGGACGATTAGAGAGTATGGGGATTCAGTTTTCAGTGTCTGTAGGGTCAAGATCAACAACAGCCGTGTTTTTTTGCCAGCCCCGAGGAAATTGGTCGAAAAAAACGAGTTCCTGTCCTCCAATTTACATGTTAAATGCAACAACAACTAATCCCCTTCTGGCTTAGCTAAGCGCGGAGAATTCTCGGGGCTTAACTTAAGCACGGAGAAAAACTGTGTTACCGGCGTGAATTGCATACTAGTTATCGATAGTTTGTATGGAAACTCCATTTTGTTTCTGTCATGGCTTCGCTAATCCCCGATGTCGTTTTTTTCAACCAAAACTCCTCCTGCTTGCAAAAAAACACGGCTATCAACAAGTGATATAATGTTTTAGTTAATTTGTGCTTGTAATTTATATACAATAAAAGCCCTATACTTGTGTTTTGTTAAATAGTTTTATTTTCATGAGATGATCTATGTGGATCATCAGGGATAATAAAATGCGGCTAATATATGTCATACCGCCAGATTATGAGCGGACAGTAAGCGTGATTGAACGTTCTATGTTTTCTTTTCAACTTAAGAATTGGCATCACTGGTCTAAATTAAACATCGAAAATATTGGCCAATCAAAATCAGCCAACACCAAAATGTCGTAGACTGGAAAATTATTGGAAAAAGACGTGGTGAAATGAACACAAAAACCAGTAATAAAAAATTGATGTTCGTTTCTCGAACTTCGTTCGCAAAAGAATATTTTGGCCGGTGAATTTTGTTAGTTTCCTGATTCCTGCTCCTCAGCTCAAGTGCCACAAGACCGTTTCAAAAAAAAAGCACAACTGGTTTGTGTTTCAGTGGTTTTTTTTTAAACAGTATCTGAATTGTATTTTAGACAAAAAATGTCCCTTAAATTGGCCGTCGCAGTGGCAATCCTTTGCTTTTTTGCATCGGTAAACGGGGCAGAAGAAGATGTTCTGGATCTTACCGATGACACCTTCGATTCTGCATTGGCACAGCATGAAACAACATTGGTTATGTTTTATGCACCATGGTAAGTTTTTTTTTTTTTCTTATAAATTCTCTTTCTGTAAACTAATTGGAAAATAAAATGAAACATCTTTCCCTAAAATTCTAATGCATCATGCTACATAAAAACGACGCCGAAATTTAATTCGGAATTGGTGTCATCGCCACGTATGACCACCGATAACCTTTTCATTATATGTACATACTTGCTACCTACTTCCTTGGAATTTTATCTAGAAACATTTTTTACTTTACAACACCCAAAGGAATTTAAAATTAATTGAATTTAAATTTTGGAAGAAAAATCGATAAGTGATGTTCAACATCAATGAGATAAAAAAGTACAAGCCTTTTTTTTTAATTTGTTACATTTTTCATTTTGCCGGTTTTTGATAGAAGTTTTAAATGAGATAAGAGAAATTATTTTTAGAACTTTGGGTTGTATGGCAAAATGCCACATTTAACCTTTTAAAAAATGAAATGCAACAGTAAAATTTGATAAGCACGTATGAGTATTCTTGATTTTCAAAGCAAATAGGTAGGTTACTAGTTGTGAAGACAAGAAAACATACAATTAGTATTTTTTTATTATTAGCATCTCTTCAAATAAATCTGTAGGTGCCTATAATAAGTACACGAAAGTTGTGCACAGGAGATCTCTTCCTGAATTTCTGTAACCTGTCAACGTATGCCTGTAGGTGTAAGAAAGCAATTTATATATAAATATAACTTTCTTCAACAAGTCTCACTCCACCTATCCCGTCCCGACCCTGTTGCTAGCTGATGTCATTCATGGTTCGGGAGGGCTGGTCTGAAAAAATAAAAGTAGGCTTGCTGGAAATGCCATGCATTAAAGATTTGAAGGATACATTTACATATGAAAATAATGAATTTGGTAATCATGTGTTGGAAAAATTTGTGCAAGGTAGGTACATAAACATAAGTTATCTAGGTTTTATCCCGAATAAATAGCTAAAGAAACATCCAACGCACAAAAAGATTGGTTGGCTATGAGAGTACAAGCTCCTGTCGCCAACTGGTCCAATTCCAGTCGATGCAAAGGACAATGTACTGGTCACAAATAAAGGCTAGACTACAAAATTTGTAAAGGGTTTTCCAATAAGAGGTGTTATTTTGATATTCAAAGAAAAATGGCATTTTTTGAGATAAATGATCGGATGTTTATTTCATTATAAAGAGGAAGGTATGCCGTTAATAATGGAATACAACATCAGCCAAATGGCCGCCAAGACCACGCTTACAGGACCATATCCTTTTCATGAAATTTTCCATAACCAAATCGCAAAGTGGCTGCCCTATGTCCTCGATAGCCTCACGAATTCCATCTTTGAGGTCTTGAATCGACGCTGGGCTGTTGGCGTAGACCTTATCTTTCACGTGGCCCCAAAGGAAGAAGTCGCAAGGTGTTAAATCACAAGATCTCGGTGGCCAATTGTGATCACCTCTTCGAGAGATAACACGGTTAACAATAACTCTTGGGTTTTCCGAGCCCCAGATGCGACAGTTTTGCTTGTTGACGTAGCCTCCGAAATGGAAATGGGCCTCATCAGTCAAGATGATTTTTCGATGAAATTCCGGATCATTTTCATGCATTTCAAGGACCCAATCAGCAAAGACACGACGTTGTTGATGATCAGCTGGCTTGAGTTCTTGTGTTAACTGAACTTTATAATTCTTAAGACCCAAGTCTTTATGCAAAATACGTTGTAATGACGTTTGTGGAATGCCTAATTCCAAAGAACGACGAGGAATGGACAAACCTGGGTTTTCTTCAACACTTTGGGCTACAACAGCAATATTCTCAGTTGTTCTTGAGCGACGTTCACGGGTTTTATTCTTCACATCACTAACTTGTCCCAACAGCTCGAATTTGTCCACCAATTTCTGTATTGCGGTCCGACAAGGTGCTTCACGACGACCCAAAAATGTTTTAGTTTTACGAACCGTCTCTGCCAAATTTTCAACATTTTTATAGTGAATTTAAATAATTTCAATGCGTTGTTGAAGCGTGTATCGTTCCATTTTTATTAATGGCGTAGTTTCTACTTGTCAAATGTCAAAAAATGACAGCTTCAAAAGCGACGGCTACCGAAATAGCGGGCTATTCAAAATAACACCTCTTATTGGAAAACCCTTTACGTATAGGTATTCACTCCAATTACAGAATTCGATGAATGAGCTGTCACACTAAATTTTAACATTACGCTCCCTTCGTAATTCATTCACCTTATTCTGTAATCAGGGTGTTAAGTTTCAGTTAGATATTACGCTAACAAATAATGATTTTGCCAATATTTTTTAAAATGGTTCTAGTGTTTCGTCTGAATAAATAAAAATTTATTTCTGTGCATAGTTGCAAAACAATTGTGGGTTTATCCAAGCAACAAAAAATTATTAGGCGACGATGTTCGCCTGATAGAATATCGTTTTTAAAGATTTGGAATCCAAACTCTGATATTTCTTATTGTTTGCGAACCAACCAACGCAAATATTTGTTTATTTATTTGCATTTGAAATTGTGGAATTAA
Source organism: Leucozona laternaria (assembly GCA_932273885.2). Classification (NCBI taxonomy): domain Eukaryota; kingdom Metazoa; phylum Arthropoda; class Insecta; order Diptera; family Syrphidae; genus Leucozona; species Leucozona laternaria. The sequence goes on along the minus strand of OW026368.1, from coordinate 27,224,878 downwards.
ACACTTATATTTGTTTTCATTTTACGCGACAAAAAAAAGTTTTCAACAACAAAACGGAAATATGTTTCCAATTGAAACAAATTGGATGCTGTTAATATACAAAAATCAACTATGTAGTTTCTTAAGAAATTAAAAATCCTGCCTCTCTTTTTAGCTTCGATAGGCAAGGTCGCGTCTATTGTGTTCAGCCGCATGCTTCATAATAAACTTTTTTTGCGCTTTTATACTTAACATTTTCATGTTTTGACCTGGCGCAGAAAGGTGCCATTTGTAGATAATTTAAAAAGGACATAATATGCATTTAATTTTTCATGACCCAACCCGAAATGTGGAAAATTTACTATTGTGGATGTTTCAATTAAACAAAAAAAAAAAATAGGAAATTAATTTTTCTCTGATTCATTCCGACTTGCATATATTTGTATATATTAAATGAATTTGTTCTTTCACAGGTGTGGCCACTGCAAAAGATTGAAACCCGAATATGCCAAAGCTGCTGAACTACTTCGTGGTGATGATCCACCAATTGCACTTGCTAAAGTTGATTGTACCGAAGGTGGAAAGGAATCTTGTAATAAGTTCTCGGTCAGTGGATATCCGACTCTGAAGATTTTCCGCAACGGAGAAGTTTCTCAAGACTATAACGGGCCACGCGAAGCAGCCGGTATTGCTAAATTTATGCGCGCACAAGTTGGCCCAGCTTCAAAGGATATCAACAGTGTTGAAGAATTCGACAAATTCTTAAGCGCAAAGGAATCTGCCATAGTTGGTTTCTTTGAAAATAAAGACTCAAAGGTGAAAAATATTTTCACTAAATTTGCTGACAAAATGAGAGAGAAGTACCGCTTTGGACATTCCAGTGCAAAGACTGTTCTAGACAAACAAGGCGAAACGTAAGTTAATCAACATTTATAAAAACAGCTTGGTTTATAATAATTAATATGGCTTATATTTGAATAGTGATGCCATCATTCTGTTCCGTGCACCACACTTGGCAAACAAATTTGAACCATCTTCCGTTAAGTTCGATGGCTCTTCTGAGTTGGATTTGACAAATTTCATTAAAGCAAACTTGTAAGTTTTACATTCACTTAACCTTAATGGAAGAAAATTTTATTTAAATATTTTTACAGCCATGGTTTGGTTGGCCACAAGACCCAAGATGTTGCCAATGACTTCAAAAACCCCATCATCACTGCCTACTATTCGGTTGACTATGCCAAGAACCCTAAGGGAACAAATTACTGGAGAAATCGTATTCTCAAGGTTGCCAAGGAATTTGTTGGACAGTTGAACTTTGCCATTGCTGCTAAGGATGAATTCCAACACGAATTAAATGAGTATGGTTATGACTTCGTTGGTGATAAGCCAGTCCTCCTAGCTCGTGACGAAAAGGGTTTGAAATACACCATGAAGGAAGAGTTCTCCGTTGAAAACTTGCAAACTTTTGCTCAAAAATTGATTGATGGAGAATTGGAACCCTACATTAAGTCAGAACCAATTCCAGAGAGCAATGATGCTGCAGTTAAGGTGGCCGTAGCCAAGAACTTCGATGATCTCGTAATCAATAACGACAAAGACACACTTATTGAGTTCTATGCACCATGGTGTGGACACTGCAAGAAGCTCACTCCGATTTACGAAGAACTTGCTGACAAACTGCAAGGTGAAGAGGTTGCCATTGTAAAAATGGATGCCACCGCCAACGATGTTCCACCAACATTCAACGTCCGTGGTTTTCCAACCCTGTTCTGGCTGCCTAAGGACAGCAAAGACAAACCAGTTTCTTACAGTGAAGGCCGAGAAGTCGATGATTTCCTTAAATACATTGCAAAGCACGCAACCACAGAACTGAAGGGCTACGACCGTAGCGGAAAGCCGAAGAAGACCGAGTTGTAAGAAGATTGGCGCTCGAAAAAAATCCAATCAATAGTTTTTGCAATTAAGTTACATAAACAATAAGTTCCACAAATCGAGTGAAATAGTATGTTAATCATTGTTGGACACTGGTTTTCAATTAAACCGCTCATTTAAATATGTGCTTTCCATTTATTTTTTTTTTTCACGACGAAGCAAGCATATAATATAGTGAGAAGCAGTCAGGTCAAGTTTCATTTCGTTTTTTTGTTTTCGTTAAAAACTCGATTTCTATGTATCTTTGTGTTATCATTATTAAAAATTCCATCTACCGAACCAGACTTGAAAGCACTTTAACATTTAATAAAATTTTATTTGTAAAATGTTAAATTATCTCAACACATTTTCCATTTTATCAGTTAGTATACAATTTTTTCTGGATAGTGAATAGTGATAAAAAACAGATATTTAGAATATGAAATAAAATCTTTTGTAATTAAAATCCCGACTTTTTGTTTATGAACCTTAAAGGTTCCAAGGGGGAAGAAGATTCCTTTTTCATATCTTGACCCCATGAGCTTTAAATCCGCCGGAAATGCTTCTGAGTTTATAATCACCCTTATTACTGTAGTGGTTTTTACAAAAACATAATTACTACACAGTTTTAGAAGCACCAAAAGGCGTTTTAGTGAAAAGACTACCTAGTCCAGTCAACGAAGGAAAATTAAATGCAAAAAATCATTAAGTTTAAGTGTAAGAGGTGACCACCAGTTACAACACAACGTACTACGATTCACCCTCCGAAACCAATTTGTTTACGTTGTTGTATTTGAAATAATTTTCTTGTTTAAGATTGTATATGCAACATACGAGGTTTCCTATCTTTGGCAGCAATATTGTACAAATAATTTGATTGTTTTCGATTCGGTTTGTTAGACAACATTTACGTGATCAAAAATATTCAGCCTTATTGTGAGTTCAGCCGAACAACATTCCACCCGGAAAATTTGACATTTCACTTTTTGCCTATTGTGAGTTTCACCCGAAATTTTATGATCGCAAAATTCCCCTTATTGCGAACATTAATTTCGGGCGGAATGTAATGCCACACTGACTTATTATATGTTTATATATATATAATCAGACTAATTCTAAACATTCCCCGGGAAAATAACTGCCCGGGAGACGTGTTCTCTCGGGAGTAGTAGTAAATACTATTATTCCAAATTCCCGGCATTTTTTTGTTTAGAATACGGATGTAAGGAATAGGGAAAAATTTCCCGGGGAATTGTGATTTAGAATTGGGCTGAATAAGTCAATGTAATGTCGTTTTCACTTCTTTTTCGTATGTGAACAAAATTTCGTTCGGGCGAAACTCAAAATAGCTTTTAAAATTCCGGGTTAACAAAAAATTTTAAAGTGAAATATTTTTCGGGTGAAACTCACAATAAGGCTGATCATTTCTGAGTGGAATGAAAATACGAAAAATAAAGCAATGACAAAAATGTCTTTTATATAAAAATGATGTGTTTTAGATGCCATAGTGCCTGATTACATGGGTCTTTTTACAGAAGCTCATTTTACTGAACTCGTGATAACACTGTGAAGAAAAATCCTTTCATTTCAATCTACCCTTCCCTATCTCACACCCTTAAAATCCATATATATCTCACTCACACGTTTCATGCTGAATCCAGAAATAATGAAACCGGCGCATCGGTGAAATTTTGGGTGGAATCTTCCTTCTTTTTTTTACTCAGATAAAATCTACCTGTCTCACCGATGCGCTCTTCAGTAAAACCACCCATGTAATCAGTCACATATATCGTCAGTTCTTCTTAAATAATTGATTGTTGATGTGAGGAGTAAAATTCTGACGTTCTGTACACAAAAGTGGTTGAATGCGTTTAATTTTTGTTAACTTTCTTGTAAGTTTATCCACTTTTGAGAAATTTGTTCTCACTTTGGTGTTTTGACAGGTTTTACACATTTTGCTGAAAAAAAGATACCAAACAGACCTAATTACGTTGACTACCTTCCCGTACCATCCCCTTCAGTGACGGAGTAGAATTTGTGAGACCTCAGAAACGTGAACGCGGCTAAATGATATTTTGGCACCTCTCTTCTAATTTATCTGTCAAATGTCACCCCATTTTGATTGTTAAATTTTGCAAAAGAAAATCGTTTAATTATTTATTAAACCTCATCTTTGATCTGATTTCTTAATAAAAAATGAATATGCACGGAATGCCACAGCCGGGAATGGGTGGACAAATGATGCCCGCTGGAGTATCACCTGTAATGATGCAACAAGCCTCGCCGCAACAAGCTCAGCAAATGCAAGGAGTGATGGCCCCACAGCAAATGCAGCAAGCTACTCCTCAGCAGCAGCAGCAACAACAGCAAGCAGAGAAAATAGACAACATATCGAAAGTCAAAAGCCTGTTCGGACCTTTAAGGGAATCACTATCTCTTACATTCAAGCATGGAGCTGTATCATTGCAACAGAATAATTTGGCGGATACACTCAAACGGGACACCAGCAACCCGGCGCGATTTGACAAACATCTTGAAGATTTCTATTCGTACTGTGACCAAATAGAGTTGCATCTCAAAACAGCCATTCAGTGTGTTCAGCAACTATCTTCGGCGCAGCATTATCTTCCGGGCGCAGTGACTGCTGTGCGGGTTGATCCATGCATGCCTCCAGACAATACGAATGGGCCCATGTCTTACCCTCAGTACTTAAGCACTGTTCGCGGCCACGTCCAATCTGCGAAGGACATTCATGATACTCTGATTAGCGCCGCACAGAATATCTCGCCGAGTGACTGATAAAAGGAGACCGTCTAATTCTTAATGGATTTAGGCATGAATGATTTTATTTGTTTTTTTTCTTTTTTTTTGGGAATAAATTAATCGTTAACTCAGTTTTCTTCGTTTCTTCTCTGAAGCTTCATTCTGAAAATCGGGTCTTCGACAAGGTGAGATTTCTGTACAAACTGGTTGTTTCCACAACCTGCAATAGGGAACCTGTTGGGGCAACACATTCTAATATGAACATGGGCGACATAATTTGTAATTAACATACCTCAGTCTTGGATTCACTTGAATAGACTCGAGAATTGTAGATTTCTCGTAATAATGTCCACAAACACTATTTTTAACTGGATGTGTCATTCGGCGCTTTGTTAGAGGATCTATATCAGATATTTCGATCTCCATTTGAAAATCATCGCCTTCTACAACGCTTGTAGAAGCTACCGCTTCAATATTCATGGATAGAAGAGTTCCGATCTCTTCCATGATGCGTTTGTATTCAACGGTGCTTTTAGGCTTGCACTTTGGCTGTTTATTCAATTCATGTGAAAATGTCTGAAAAACAGGTGATTGTTTAAAATTATTTGAACTTGTTCAGGACCTAAATTTACGGCATCGTATTCTGCGGTAGTTTGCCTATCTTTTGCAATTTCGGAAGCTCTGTTGGCTTTTTGTACATCGTTTTTTATACAGATAAGTTGTTCGATCATTTTTCCGAACGTTTCTGGATTTTTTTGTTCTGGGAATATATTAAAGAATAGATCATATATTCTTTTGGTTTTGCATGGAAAAGAACTACATACCATCACCACCATACTGAGCAGATAGTTCTGCTGTTTTAACTAAACTCTGGATAGCATCTTCAACTTTTGAGTTTATTAGTTGGGCCATTGTTGAAAAAGATTTGATATTTGTGGACAAAACAGATGAATTTCAAACATGTAACATTTAATTTTTTGTTCGGTTTTCTTTTTAAGTAAAAAAACAAAAAAAGTAGTCGCACTTTTGGCTAAACAGGATTTAAATTTGAATCGATTTCGTGGAAAGTCGAATTTGCAAATGCAGATGTGTTCATATCCAGGGTAGGTTTCCGAAATCTCATCAGTCAGACAGAAATCTGAACGCAATTCCTGTTGAACACAACAGTCGCGACGCAGAGCCGCGACAATTTCAAAACCCGAATTGTCAAAGGTAAAATGCACAAAATGAATATGGTTTCGCTTGATAAATTCATATTATGATTTTTTTGAGGTGAAAGTTTAATGATTTCAGATTGATTTATTTTTTGATCATGGTGATCCTATATTTTCGTTTCTGTAGAGCTGGTAGCTGCACTGGTGTATAGTGATCAAAGTCAAATCCAGATCTTAGTCCCCTTTCACACGAGGAAACTGAGTTGCCAGCAACAATCAGTTTGTTGGTGAGAAGGGCAAGAAGTAAGAGGGGAAAATGAAATCTCCCCGGTCAACGATTCGAGGAGATTTTTTTGACATTCCTCTTCACACACACAGTAGAGTGTGTTCAACCAAGCTATTTTAAAAGGAAAATACAGAAAGTTTCCACGATTTTGTTTCTTCGTGTGAAAGGTACAGGAGATTTTTAAGGAAATTAAAAGAAAACGTCAAAAAAATCTCCAGCAACTTGTTTCCTCGTGTGAAAGGGGACTTAGAAATTTTATATTAGGTCTGCTTGATATCTTTTTTCAGCAAAATGTGTAAATCCTGTCAAAACACCAAAGAGAGAACGAATTTCTCAAAAATGGAGAAACTAACAAAAAAGTTAACAAACGCATTGAACCACTTTTGTGTACAAAATGTCAGAATTAAGTATTCCTCACATCAACAATCACATGCCAAAAGTCTGGTTTTGTTAACAATTTGCGTTTAATTTGAAAAAAAATCACATAAATTATAAATTTAACAAGTTATTTATTATTAGTTAATTTTCACATATCAGAAACCACAATTTCAAATTAAAAGCAAAAGATGCTAACAGCTGGGTGTATTGACAGACTTTACTCTTCTTACACACAGAAATTTATGCAGCACAAATTCGCAAGTTATCCAATGGAGGGAAAATTTTTTTCTCTCTCGATGTGCTCTCTCGTTGCAACTTTTTCGAGTTAACAAACAGGAAATTGTAACAAAATTGTGCTATTTTGTGAAAATTTGTGCAAATTCACAGACCTATTAAGTATCTTTGCACAAAATCGAATTAATATAGAGCTGCTACCCAAGATATTGGTTAATTTTTAGTAATCAAATACAAATAAGAACAGCTCTTTAAGGCCAGGCGCGCTCATGCAACTAAACAGTTTGGTTTCCATTATGAGCACTATGGGATTATTATACATTCATTAATACGATCGTAAAAAATTGTCAACATTATAAATTAACATTTTCGTCTTGATCTTGACATTTCCTGTAATCTTCATTATCTTCTCTATTTTCGTATTCTCTCTTTATCGAACAAGTAAAGTTTATATTTTGCTTCCGCTTCCTTTTGCAGAAATTAAATGAAGACGCATATTAACCCACCATTAAGGCTGTCCCAAACCAACGCGAAACATTCGCGCGAATATGCGACGACTGAATAATGTTCGAAGATTCGCATCGCGCCAGTGTGGGTGCTCCCATTAACCTCCATGTAAATAAATTAAGACAGGCGGAAGTTTCGTTGTCGCGCCGAATGTTTCGCGTTGGTTTGGGGCAGCCTTAATGAGAGCGTAACGCCCGTAAAATAAAGCGCGTCCTGACGTGCCTCTGTTGTGTTCAGCCATTGCGTTTTTTATAAAGTGGCATCACTTTATTTTACTGTCAAAAGTGCTTCTTGTCACTTTGACATTTCAGATTTCCCGTAGGGTCCGGCTTTTGGGTTTCTGATGTAAGTCTGAAGCTTTCTTGCATTTTAAAAAGTCACGTTTGTATTTTATTTATTAAACAGGCGCCATAAGAATTGGTAAAACATAAACCAAACCTAATGAATTACTCTCATTTTAAGTATGCTTTTATTTTGTCCAACGTGTGGTAACATTTTAATGGTAGAGGAAGATACAAACGGCCTTCGCTTTTCATGCAACACATGTCCATACATTTGCAATATAAATAAAAAAATTTCAACAAGAACATATCCACACTTAAAGGTTAGTAAAATCACCTCATGTTATCTTTTCTCAGTAACAGAAAATATTTATTCAACAGGAGGTGGATCATGTAATGGGAGGTGCTGCAGCTTGGGAAAACGTAGATTCAACAGACGCCGAGTGCCCGTCTTGCTATCAAAAGCGCGCTTACTTCATGCAATTGCAGACACGTTCTGCCGACGAACCTATGACCACTTTCTACAGATGTTGTAATCAATTGTGTTCTCACACTTGGAGGGATTAAATTGGAGCAAAACTAATGACTTTTATCCAAACTCATATACAAAAAATTTCAAAATCATTAAGGCAATTGCACATCATGTCTGGAAAAATGGCTGAGAAAATATATCAAACTAATTTTGCAACTGCGTTGGATTCAGCTAAACATTACCTAGATATGGGAGATGTCATAGCGCTTCCAACAGACACTGTTTATGGTCTTGCGTGCAGCGCCAACAACGAGATAGCCATCCAAAAGATGTACGGCATAAAAGGACGAGATTTCCATAAGCCGGTAGCGATATGTGTAAAGGACATCGAATCCTTGCGGCATTGGGGACAAGCAGGACACATAAATGATATGCTCCTCGAGCAGTTGCTTCCTGGCCCCATAACCATAGTGATAGAACGCTCTGCAAACTTAAGTAATAGATTTCTCAATCCGAGTACTTCAAAAATTGGTATAAGAATTCCCAACTTCGATTTCATTAAAAATCTATGCGATAAGTTCGACCAGCCTTTGGCGCTTACTAGCGCAAATAAATCAGCCGAGCAAAGCAGCTTAAACATTCAAGAATTCGAATGTCTTTGGCCGTGTTTGGGAGGCATTTTTGATGGCGGGCAGCTAGGTGTGGATGAGGAATGCCGGTCAGCTTCTACAGTGATCGATCTCTCTATTCCGGGGAGGTATAAAGTAGTTCGAGAAGGAGTAGCTCTTAAGAAAACACTTAGTATTATGGACAGCTTCAATATAAAACCATTGTTATGAAATAAATCTTCGATTTCTGTGTATTTTTTCTAAAACAACTTTAATTTTGCCCTGATATCACTAATTAGCTTGCAAGTGGGAATATCGTTTGGATGATGATAGTGGTCGTCTCGGCTTTGGAAGATCTGCGGGCAGACTTTGCCACCGTGATGGTGGCCAAACAATATATGTAGCTCGTGCTGTCATCAAGCCCAGTGAGACTGGTCCAAATGTATTGCTATCCAAAGAATTGCCCATATGATCACCTTCAACCCAACAATGTCCTTCAGGTACCCGAACAACCTCCATCTTATATCCTAGAGTTGAGATAACGTCTCCTTCTAAACCTACGACTCGTTTTATTATTTTCTGGTCGGGGTCCTTGGGCGAGATTAATGAGACTATGTCACCTCGCTCCACATCATGATTCCTTACCGCCCATCGGGATAAAAATACGTAGTCTGTTTTACTGGCGTCAGGATTTAATGTTGGCTGCATGGAAATTCCTATAAACGAGATTTTGGTTAGTTTATTTTTGTTTGCATTCTAGAGCGGAATGGTTAATTTTTTTCAACAAACCCTCTACTCTGGCAACATAACCAACGCAATCGAAAAAAGTTATGCCTACTGGTATTCCTACTAGGATTGATTTAAGAAACGCTGTAAGTTTCATTTAAATTTGTATAATTTATATACAAAAAAAATGGGGATACGAATTAAAAAAAAATAAATAAAATATTTTGACATGTTACCTAAGAGGTCTGTTTGTTCACTTTGTCGGAGCAGAATTTCAAACACGAGAAGTAAGTCCCCTTTCTAGCAAGGAAACAGTTTCCGACAACTTTCAGTTTCTTGAAGGGAAGGACTTTGAAGCCAAAAAATGCAGAGAAAACAAACGACGTCATTATGCTTTTCAGTGCTTGTTTTTGATATCAGGCGTGTTTTTTTTGCAAGTCCATATAGATTTGTCGAAAAAAACAACATTGGAACTAATAGTTTCACACGTAAATACAACAAAACTTAAATCAATACGGACTTAGCTTAATCCAGATAATTATCGGGACTTAACCCGGAGGCCACACGAGCCAGTACTGGCAAGCAAGTTGCAATACATTCACATTTTTTCACTAACACATATAAACCCAAGCAACTTGCTCGTCAACTGGCTTGCCTTTTTCGAAGCCAGTTGAGCAGCCAGTAGAGAAGCAAGTAGGGCGTTCATTTTTTACACTATAGTCAACAATCATCGTTCCTTTTATTAAAATTTCTGAATTAATTAGATTTTGTGCAAAAAATAAGTTAAAATAAATTTAGTGTGGAATTTGATTGCATTTTAAAAATGTTAAAATTCACTTTCGTACGAAACTTGACATTGCTTGACAGAATATTTGACATTTGCGAATATTTCGTTACAAATTACCAAAAAGCTCTAAAATTGCCCTTTTCAAAAATAAAATTTCAAAATTATTCGGATATTTAGAGGTTTTTTAATCCATTGACATCGTAGACATCCCTTAATGGAATTTGAAAGTTTATGGCTTGACAGATAGGGGACAAATTATATTTGATCCTATCGTGAATATTTCGTTCCAAATGTCAACCGATTGCCCTAAAAATGAATTTTTCCGGAGCAGAAAAAAAATGGAAAAAATTTTGGATTTTCAGAGGTTTTTTAATCCATTGACATCGTAGACGGAATTTGAAAGTTTGTGGCTTGACAGATAGGGGAAAAATTATATTTGATTCTATCGAGAATATTTCGTTCCAAATGTCAACCGATTGCCCTAAAAATCCATTTTTCCAGAGCGGAAAATAAAATGGAAAAAATTCGGATTTTTAGAGGTTTTTTTATCCATTGACATCGTATACAACCTTCAATGGAATTTGAAAGTTTTGTGCTTAACAGACAGATAGCTAACAAAATGTATTTTGACATCTGTAGTTTTTTATTTGTTACATGAATTTTAGTTAAAGTATATGTTATTCCCTCTTATGTTTCGTTGTCCAGAATTTCAATTATTAAACCATTTTTGCATTTTTCTTTAATATTCTTTCCAAATGTATTTTTTTCAATCCATTTTGTTTGAAAGATCAACCAAAATTGTTTACTATAGTAGAGAAAAAGAACGACCTACTTGCAAGCAACTTGCTTGGCAAGTGGAGTGCCAACTACGTCACAGCCAGTACACAGATACGAATTTGGCAGGCAATGTGTGAACCCAACTTGCTTGCCAGTACTTGCTCGTGTGGCCTCAGGGTAAGTCCCTGAGACAACACGGGCAAATACTGGCAAGGAAGTTGGGTTCATATTCAATATTCAAGTAAAATTCAAAAATGGTTAACAAACTTTAATAATTGAAATTATGGACAACGAAACAAAAGAGGGAACAAGATATACTTTAAATAAAATTCATGTACCAAAAAAAACGAAATATTCTACAGACGTCAAACAATAGTTTGTTGGCTATCCGTCTGTCAAGCACAAAACTTTCAAATTCCATTGAAGGATGTCTACGATGTCAATGAATTAAAAAACCTATAAATATCCGAAAAACGTCAAAGATTTTGTCAAGTTTCATGTGAAAGTGAATTTTAACATTTTAAAAATATCAAATTCCAAACTAAATTTATCTTAACTTATTTTTTGCACAAAATCTTATTACTTCAGTAATTTGAATAAAAGGAACTATGATTGTTGACTATAGTTAAAAAATGAACGCACCACTTGCTTCTCTACAGGCTTCGAACAAGGCAAGCCAGTTGACGAGTTAGTTGATATGTGTTAGTCCCCTTTCACACGAGGAAACAAGTTGCTGGAGATTTTTTTGACGTTTTCTTTTAATTTCATTAATAATCTCCTGTTCCTTTCACACGAAGAAACAAAATCATGGCAACTTTCTGTAGTTTCCTTTAAAAAAACCTTCGTATTCTACTGGGTGTGTGAAGAGGAATGTCAAAAAAATCTCCTCGAATCGTTGACCGGGGAGATTTCATTTTCCCCTCTTACTTCTTGCCCTTCTCACCAACAAAATGAATGTTGCTGGCAACTCAGTTTCCCCGTGTGAAAGGGGACTTAGTGAAAAAATGTGTATGTATTGCAACATGCTTGCCAGCACAGATTAACCATATGAAGATGAGAATGTTTCGTACGTTTCACCCTCCAAAACCCATTTGTTTCCATCGTTGTATTTGTAATTTCGATGAATAGATGTGAATTGCAACAACAATTTAACCGGTGTCTGAAGATAACTACTGTCTATGTGTGAGGTTTTTATTCACACATTCTCATTTTTTATCTGATATCTGACAGCTCAAGCTTGTAGGCAAATTAAATTGGCTGCAGGGGATTCTCATCTTCATGTGGCTAATCTGTGCTTGCCAGTATTTGGCCGTGTGGTCTCCGGGTTAGCAATTTTTAATACCCCGGCCACCACTTAGGTCCCTCATCATCACACACGAAGAAATTGCATCGTATAAAAGCAGTCTAAGTTTTAATAACACCGCGTAACCGCCCGTTGTGTTCGGTCAGGAAACCGGAATGATAGCCGAGGTTTCCTATCTCAATATGGATTATCTTTGGCTGCGGCCTTCACCTTCAGCACAAGCGAAAGCGATTTTTTTGTATCACGTTCGTCCTTCCTTCGGCAATCGACAACACCATTTGGCGTTGGTTTTTTATATATAAATAGACAAAACTAGAGAAAACTACATCAAAAGAAAATAATAAACACTATAAAATGGCACTTATAGACACCGGCCTTAGTGGTCGGCTAAATCCTGATGATAATTTACCTTTTCCTAAAATAGAAAAACCGCAAATACTCGGCTGCTTCAGCATAAATACAAATCGCGACTATGAAAAATCGGCAGAGAACTTCCGTTATTTTCGTATGCCACATAAATTGCCATTGGATCTGAATATTGGATATGGACAGGCAAAATCCAAACAAGAACTGATGCAAGACGAGCGCCTGGACAACCTTCTGCAATTCATTTATCACCATCAGGATGAGCTCTTGCCGAAGTCAGACCTTCCCAATACCAGGGGAGTGGGAGAATTTGACTTTATATGTTTTCGTGGTCTTCTTCGTTTGCTGATGTGTACGCCATATGAAGCGAGAGAAGATTGGTGCATTCATGCTACGCGATATAAAGGTAATATATACATGAGTCAGAAGGAAACCGACCAGAAACGACATGACCGCCTCAATCAAAATGAGAACCAGAAAAAATTCTGCGCATACGGTTTCAAATTTGAGCAATACTGCATGACGCATGATCCGTCTGAGGAACCAAACACAAGTGCTCCTGTAGATGAATGTGAAGAGTTTTGCTGCATGTACAAAACCAAGATTCAAGGTATGGAATTGTTGTTTGGGGCCGAAGTCGATGGTGCAATTAGTAGCACTGTTTGCCAGAATATAGAAAGCAAAGAAGTATTAAATTCTTTGAAGCTGCTAGAACTCAAGTGTTCGCTGAGACCAGCCACCGAAAGACAGCAGCAAAATTTTTACCGCTTCAAATGCAGGAACTGGTGGTGCCAGAGTTTCCTGGTTGGAATTCAGGACCTCATGGTAGGTTATCGCAATGATAGGGGGCTTGTAGATGAAATCAAACATATGGAAGTTCGATCCTTGCCAAAATTATCTTCGGTAAGTCGATTTATCCTGCTTGTAATTATGTAGATCTTTCAAACATGATGTATTTTTAGAATTTTTGGACTCCGTCGCAATGTGCTGATTTCCTTGTAAAATTGCTCCAAATGGTTAAAAATGTATTGAAAGATGTAAACTGCCCCCACACTGTTTACGAATTTAATTTCGATCCTCGATCTAAGGGTATAGGCTATCGGATCTATCGAGGAAAATCTTTGCACACTATCTTACCAGATTGGTATGTGACAATGTTGCAACAGCGTTCCAGCTTAGGATTGACAAGAACTGTATCTAATATTTAATATAATATATTAGCTGGCTTTAAAATATAAATTATTTATGTATCTTTTTTCAACAACAAATGACCCTTTGGTTTGAGTTTATTTTCAAGGATTCTCTTCTTTTCAGCTTCTTTGCTTGTTTTCATATCGGCAGAGCGTTTCTTTGCATAGTCCAGCTCTTTTAGAGCTGAAACCATTTTCTTGGCTATTTCTTGTTGGTATTGGATGCGCTTTTTCTGATTTGTCTATGAACGAGTATTAGAATGATTATTTTTATTTATTTCTATGATACAACAAACCCCTAATGGTGTAGTACGTCCGTCAACGAAAGAATAGTCGGGGAGGTTTGTAAGTGGCCCGTAAGAATTTGGGTTAAGGGGCAAACCATGATCTTCTCGCCAATGTTGATCCGACATTACGGGAGTAGTTGATAGAGTTCTTGAAATAACTAGAATATAGTGGCATAAAATATCAAATTTTAGATTAAAGTTATAGTGTTGTATTTCTACCTCCAGTATTCAATAACATTTTAGAATTAGCAACTATTTTCAACATTTTAATTAAAAGAAGACTTCAGTAATTCAGTTTCACTTCAAACTTGAGTTAACCTAAAATAAAAGTGAAATGAAAAAGAAAGAATAGACAGAAATCAGCTGTTTTCAAATATAGTGGTGCCAAGTGAATTTCAAAGCAGGGGTGGCAATTACCGTAGGTCTATTTGCTAGAGTGAAATTTTCCACAAATTTTCGCCATTTTTCACAAAACCCATAGTCCCCTTTCACACGAGGAAACAAGTTGCTGGAGATTTTTTTGACATTTTCTTTTAATTTCCTTAATAATCTCCTGTTCCTTTCACACGAAGAAACAAAATCGTGGCAACTTTCTGTAGTTTCCTTTTAAAATACCTTCGTTGAACACACTCTACTGGGTGTGTGAAGAGGAATGTCAAAAAAATCTCCTCGAATCGTTGACCGGGGAGATTTCATTTTCCCCTCTTACTTCTTGCCCTTCTCACCAACAAAATGAATGTTGCTGGCAACTCAGTTTCCTCGTGTGAAAGGGGTCATAGGAAAAAAACCCAGTTTTCGGAAACTTGGTGAAAGTTTTAGTTACCAAACAAGCATCGTATAGTGCCTGTAAATATGGGTCATTTTACTGAAGGGCGTATCCTCGTTGGTTTGGGAGAGCCTTTAAAGGCTTAACTACATTCAAGACTTTTTGCAAAAACCGAAAAACAAAAATATGCTATAGAAATGCTTGTGTACGAAAAAATTGTCTAGAGATGCCTGTGTGCAAAAAAATTTGTTTGATCTACGAAGACAATCTGAAATGACCGATCAAACACAATTTTCGTAAGATTTTTTGCACACAAGCATCTACAGCGTATGTTACGCGATTATATGTATGCGATGACCGAAGAATGTTCAAAGATTCGCATCGTGACAGTGTGAGTACTTTAATTTATCTATAGCCGTGTTTTTTTTGCAAGTCCATATGGATTTGTCGAAAAAAACGACATCGGGACTAATAGTTTTACACGTAAATACAACAACAACTTAAATCCATATGGACTTAGCTAAGTCCAGATAATTATCGGGACTTACGTACTGTAAGTAAGAAGTTCCTAAGTCCCGATGTCGTTTTTTTCGACAAATCCATATGGACTTGCAAAAAAACACGCCTTTTATAACATGCCGCCTCCACTGGGCATGAACGATGCTCGGATTATGAACATGTCTTTAAAAAATCCAATGGAGGCAGAAAAATCCATGTCATGTAGTGACATAATCCATACAAGTCAGATTGTGGATTGGATTGTGGTTGTGATGTTGGACATCGTTGATGCCCAGTGGAGGCGGCATGTAATGTAAATGCAAATTAAAAAAGGCTAACGTTTTCTTGTCGTTCGTAAGTATTCGCATTGCTTTGGGAGAGCCTAAAAACTTAAAAAAAATGTTTTTTGATGTTTCAGTTTTCAAATTATTTTCAATTGTTAATGACATAATGCCGTTTTCAAAACAAACTTGCAAGTAACTTGCTTGGCAAGTGGCGTGCCACCTACATTTTTTTTAAATTCAGTTTTGATCCGTGTTTCACGGAATGAGTTTCAATAAAATACCTTAAAGGCTCTCCCAAACCAACGCGAAACATTCGGCGCGACGACGAAACTTCCGCCTGTCTTAATTTATTTACATGGATATTAATGGGAGCACCCACACTGGCGCGATGCGAATCTTCGAACATTATTCAGTCGTCGCATATTCGCGCGAAGCCTTAAAGGCTGTCCCAAACCAACGCGAAACATTCGCGCGAATATGCGACGAATGAAAAATGTTCGAAGATTCGCATCGCGCCAGTGTGGGTGCTCCCATTAATATCCATGTAAATAAATTAAGACAGGCGGAAGTTTAGTTGTCGCGCCGAATTTTTCGCGTTGGTCTGGGAGAGCCTTAAACCCTTAAATATTCCTCATAACAACACTGTTCCCACACCCAAAAATGACAACAAAATGACAGCTAAAAATTTCCAATGACGTTAACCATCACTGCAATTTTTTCAAGGGATACGCCATCCATTTATATATAGATATCAGTAATTAAAACGAGAAAGTGTCGCAAATTTCCTCCATAAACCTCACTATTTAATCTTAATTTTCATTTTATTAATAAATTTAAGTATTCTTTTATACGATTCAAATATTTTCCACACACAACTCTCGAAGAGTAACCCGAAAAAAGTGCACTAAAAATTCATACGGAAGAGAAAAAAAATTGGGAGAAAACTTTTTATTATTCTTTTATCATAAAAAAAATCAAAACAGAGTTTTGATTAAATAATTTTTATCAAAAACATAACCATTAGCAACAAAACATTTTCCATTTTCGTTGAATAGAAAAATGATTTTGAGGAAATAATGATCAGCAGCAGCAGTAGCAGCAGCACCCGCCGACGCATTGTGTGACGAATGACCTAAAAATTTATGGAAAAGAAAAAAATCTTTAAAACGAAAACCAGCAACAGCAAAAAATTCAAGTAAAATCTTTTGTTTTGCATTAATTTTGAATTTGATTTTGCTTTTTTGATCATAATCTTATCAGATTTTATATTATTTCTTCTTTAGTTTTGTTCGAAAATAAAACCAATTGGAAAAAAAAACTGGATAACAAATTTGTATAGGCGGAAAAAAACATGGACATCGAAACGCAAGAAATCCGTCTGGCCCGACAAAGAGCATCTGTCAAATGGCTTCTCTCGAAAGCATTCAACAACCGTGTGCCAGACAACCTTAAAGAACCCTTTTATCGGGACAATGAAAATCAAGAGCGGCTCAAACCCCAAATCACAGTAGAAATGGGCAATTCAACACTTTATTGCCAAACTTTATCGAACTTGTACTTGGACCCGAATTATCAAAGTCTGAATCACTGCTCGATATTACAAACACTAGCACGCAAAGGAGTACCAGTTAAAGAATCTCCAGATATGCCAATAACCGAAACCATATTAATTCAAACAAATCCATTACGAATCAACGCCCACATATCTGTGATAGAATCATTGATGATTTTGTATGCGAAAGAGATTTCATCTGGCGATCGAATACCAAACGCCATAAAGAGAATTAGTGGCGGTGGTAATTTTCAGATAACTAGCGTTCAAAGCTGCGAACAGTATCTTTTGGCTTGGGTATCGCATGTTTGTGCTTCTTTGAAGAAACGCATAGCCCAAGAAGTCGAACGCGGTGCAACCGACGAAGATGGTGTCCGCCTTCAAGTACCAGACATTCCTCCGATCCGCGATTTTCAAGACCTCTGCGATGGCGTTTGCTTGGCTCTTCTCATTTCTTACTATTGCCCCAAAGTCGTTCCCTGGACAAGTGTGAGGATTAATTATTTGCCAGCTGTTGCAGATTCCATTCACAACGTTTTATTAGTAAGTAATTTTTCTCAAAAACATTTGCCATACTCTGTTTTTCACATGACACCGGAAGATATAACCTACATGCGCGGCTCTATGAAGCCAAATTTGATTGTACTTCTTGCGGATCTGTTCAATCTGTTCGAAATTCATCCAGCTAAATGCGTGTGTTATCCCGGCATGGATGTGCAAGTGACACGTTCAGCATCTGAGAGTTATATTCAACGCAGGCCTACTCCACCAAGGGAATTCCGTTCGGTTGAGGAAAATAATTACTCCGCGCCGAGCAACGACGAAGGTTTTGTGGTTCACAAAAGTCGGGGCGTAGCAACTCTGTCATCGGTGCAGAATCAGGAACCACTGGTGCCTGCACGCTTGCGTCAGGCCAAGGAGAAAATTAATTTGGAAACAAAGGCAGATGAAAGGGGTGATTTTGTACCCGCTGGTCGACCAAGCAATTGGGAAGATCAGCGGAGACCCAGCTATGCAGGGCGAAGATCGCGCCGTAATTCTTCCAGTGAGGATTCACAGCTGACCATAGAAAACTTTGGTGGATCACAAGATCAATTGAATTTGATAGGTCGAGGGATCGAAAGGGATCGTGATCGGGAACGTGAAAGAGAAAGGGAGCGAACACTTTCAAATGCAAGTATTGAACCGGCTGTTGCAGTAAGATCTTCTATCGCCGACGCCAGAGGCACTCTACAACTTGGCTATGATACCGATTCCGGTTCTGAAAAACAAGATCGGGAAACAGAAAAGACATCGATTAGACGTCAAGGAAGCGTTGATAATATATCTCCTCGCAACACCAAACATTCCAACAAAAAAGATCTTTCAGACGGGGATTTATCATCACATAGCGGTTTGAATAATTCAAAAACAAATGTTTATAATAGCAGTTCGGTAGAAGAAACAACACCCAAGCGAAAGACCTCTTTTGCTGAATTACCATCTAATACTACAACTTGGCATCAACAATCTGCTTTGCAACAACAAACTGATGATAATGAACTTTATCCCGAAGACGAAAGTCGATCGGTGGTTGATGCTTCAAAATTAACTACGATTCGATTGAAACTCGAAGAGAAACGTCGTCGCATTGAACAGGAGAAACGTAAAATTGAAGTTGCTCTTTCGAAACACCAAGAGAAGGTGGGAAAAGCAGCTTTTCTACAAGCTATAAAACAACCTTATGGATCACAACAGCATATTCCTGATCAATTTAGTCGACAACCTGTACAGCAGGCTTTTGGCTCGACTCCCCAAATTCCACATGCGTTCAATTCTACACCCACTTACAATTCCCAGCCAACTAATTCCGAGCCGTATGTTCAACACCAACCTCACCCACAACAGCAGCAGCAACAACATCAAATTCAGCAGCAACAACTTCATCAACAACAAAATCAACAACAACAACATCCACAGCAAATCAACCAACAACATAATCCGCAACCACAACCACAACCGCAACATATTCAGTATATAAACGAGAATGGCCAATATATTAGTCAACGTCCAGTGTCAATGCCCATGCCGAACCAGCCATTCATTCAAAAGCCACAAAACAGTCAGCAACAGTCCATGGTCTTTAATCGTGGAGGCGGTGGTGGAGATGGTCAACTGGAGAACGGTGGCTATAATAAGCATGGAAGTCAGCAGTTGCATCATATACAGTACCCAGTGGAGCATACTCAATATCAATCACACCAACAACAATACATCAGCCGTCCACCAGAGTACGATCATTATTCTCCTCAACCACCAAATGTGCGCGATCATAATTCGCCACAGCCGCCAAATCAATATTACTTATATGAATCGTCGCCGCAGCCAACACACCGAAAAACTTGGGGTCAACCGGAACAAGTTCATCTTCAACAAACTCACTATCCACCACAGCCGATACAGTTAATCGATATAAACGCATGGCAGTCACAAGCACTTTCACCAAAGGTTAATAGCAACGAAACTGGTACTTGGAATTCTCCGTCGAACCATCAGAATAGCAGTACTGGAAGTGGATTCATGTTGCATCAGAACGAAGATAACGATTACTGTCATCAAGAAAAATCCTATCAAAATCTATTTCAGGTACATCAGAATACTCAAAGCAGACAGACGCCACCGAGAGCAATGATGGCCAATCATATGGAGAGTCGTCAGATGAAATCATCGCCTGTACCAGTTCCGTATGATGAAATGGCACCTCAGAGTATCTGTTTCATTGGCGATGAAGACGATGTCGTCGATCAGATGGATATGAACATCGAATCAGTGACCATGCGAAAGATGGCTGACTTTAATCAAAGTATGCGTCAACAGAGGGGCTTAAATATAACAAGCGGAAGTTTGACTTATAGAATACCATCACCATCAAGGCCCAGTTTGAATGCAAACAGTTTTCAAGATCCCCAAGAAGATGCTACAATTGAGAAAGGCTTTTACATTTCTTTCGACAATGATCAGCCAAAAAGACCCAAACCTCCATTGCGGACAAAACGGTCACCTAAAGTCGAAAAAAGTTTAGATACCATTGACAGAGGACAAAAGCTGCCAAATATCTATGATAAATCTGAGATTCAGCGCAATATTAATTTCGAAAATAACAATGCCACATACAACAAATACAAAGATGCACCCATTCAACTGCGACAGATAGTCGAAAGTCATGATTCGAAAGCTCTCGATAGACGCCATTTAGAAGATGTTACAAAAAAGCAGCAGCAGTTACAGAATGCGACACAGCAGCATCAATTGCAAAAGACATTTAGCTTGATGCAATTAAACGAACCAAAAGAGAACAAAGCGTTGCTAATTGAAACGGAAATTTCTAATCTGAACCCGGAATCTGTCGATGAAATGGAGCGTAGAAAAGAGAAAATTATGTTGCTTTCCCTGCAACGGCGCCAATTGCAAGAGGAGGCTAAAGCACGAAAAGAAATTGATGCAATGCAGCGCCGAGAAAAAGAACAGGAAAAAGAAGAAGAACGCATGCGAAAAAAAGAAGAACAAGCTGCACGAAGGGCTGCCATTCTTGAGCAATATAGACTGAAAAAAGCAATTGAAGAAGCCGAACGAGAGGGCAAGGTTATTGATCGTTCTGACTTGCCAACGCAGAACGCGCCACGCATTCGTATGCAAAAACCGACTCGTCCACGTCCGAAAACCATCCATGTCGAAACTAGTTCGGTCGATTTGAATGAAGGTTCATCAACTTTGAGTTCCAGCCGTGGCAAGAAAGGTTCTATAACCAACCTAGCCGACTATAGTCAGCGATCGAAACTAACTAGAGATTTATATAGAGGCTCACAAGACTCTTTAGCTATGAAAGCCACCGGTGCGGGTCGAGCAACACCCCCCCGACGAGCACCTTCGCCCGGAATGGGCTCATCGGGTAGACACATGCCTTCGCCGACAGGACCAGGCTCACTTCCGCCCGGATTGGTGTCAAAACGTCGTGGCATCGAGGATAGTTCAAGTGATATATCTTCTTCGAACCCAAATTCTATGATGGAATATTCGGGTCCGAAGCTCTATAAACAACCGGCGGCTAAATCGAATCGCGGCATAATATTGAATGCCGTCGAATACTGTATCTTTCCTGGCGCTGTTAATCGCGATTCCAAACAAAAAGTTCTCCAAAAGATCGCCGCATCAGAAGCAAAACACTTTTTAATTTTGTTCCGCGATGCTGGTTGTCAGTTTAGAGCTTTATACAGTTTTGTGCCAGAATTGGAGCAAGTTTTGAAATTGTATGGTACTGGGCCTAGTCATGTCGACGAAGTCATGTTTGATAAGTTCTTTAAATATAACTCAGGCGGTAAATGTTTCTCCCAAATTCATACAAAGCATCTGACAGTCACAATCGATGCATTTACAATACATAATTCACTATGGCAAGGAAAGAAAGTTCAGTTACCAAGTAAAAAGGACATGGCACTCGTTATATAAATTAAAGAAAAAAAAAGACATTTTTTCATCTTGGAATATAAAATGAAGTTCGATATTAAAAAAAAAAAAAAAAACTACAGCAGAAAAAAGGATGTTTAGTTTCTTATAATAAGCTTTGAAAATTAATACGCATTCTTCAAAAATATTGCTGCCTATGCCGAACGTAAATTATTTTTTTTTTTTAAATAGACAATGATTTATATTGTAATAAACAACAACAACAAACATATTAAAAAAAAAATAATAACTATTATTAAAAACTAACAGGACTGTCGTTTAATGAATATAATAATAATAATTTTGGCCAAGTTGATTTCTATGTTTTGTGTGTTTCGACGGATGTTGTTCCTCTTCGGCTTTTATGGTCCCTAAAATTGGCAATGAAACACAGGATATCCCATTGGCTACACCAGTATGCGATACATGACGTTAGTACAGGGATTAGTTGCTGTCTTCCTCCGCGGGGATCATATTTTTGGGAAATGGCACAAAAACACAATAGAAGAATATTAAATACAAATTTAACAATGATATAATATGACATATTTAAAAAAAACTTACGTTATTTGGTAAATAAAATTATAATTTTTGTATTTCAAAGTTATTGAAATATTAATAAATAACAAATATTAATATTAATAAAATATTAACCAGTCTTTTTTTAAGGTTTACAATTTAAATGTCATTGAGTAGCGTCCGTTTATCCGAATGTATTGTATATGTTCGTGTATTGTTGTTTGATCTTCAAGGCATTTAGTGTTTCCATAAAAACATTTAATTTTTTTTTTTTAAAATACTTTTTGTTTCTATTCCGTACATATTCTGCATTTTGATCGAAATCTAATTAAAATTTTAAACTGCACTGGCAATGCATGAAAAAAAACTGGTAATTTTATTGTTCTTAGGGAAGCAGAACTCTAAAGATGGAAGAATAATGTGGTTTTCGTTTCGACCAAAAAAATCGATTTTTCTTTGATTTTTTTGATTTGTGACAAGTTTTTCCTTTCCTTTCGACCAAAAAAATCGAATTTTTGTCGATCTGAAGTCGATTTTGCAGATCTCGATTTTTAGCAAGATTTACACAGATTTTCACACGCACTTGCACACACATCAAAGAAAAGTGACTTTTACCCAGTGTCGTTTTAAAAAAGGCACTCATACAATCATAAAACAAAATAAAATCACGTTTTGTGTTCGTTTTGCCAGTAAAATTTAAGATCTGACACCCAAATCTGAATTGGTCGAAACGAAAGCCACATAAGAAGATGCATTTTGTGAAAAAAAAACAAATACTTTGTATTATCTGCCTCAGATAATTGAGTAAGTATAAATTATTTTCATAAATAAATTTGTCGTTCTATTCTTGTTTCACGTGGGTCGTGCTAAATAGCTGAAAACCTCCACTGCATAAGGTGCCAGTTATAGTTAGAATTGAAAATCATTATCATCATTAAAAATTTTGAGTTTTCAGGCACTTTAAAATCAAAGTGCCCATATAAAGGTGATTACTTAAATAATAAATATTGTCAAACAAAAATTTCATTTTGGCCGTTTCAAAATATGCAATTAAAGTTTTCAATGAAAGCTCTATAACTGGATTTTTCAGCTCAACCACATCTTACCTGAGTAGGGGGAAGAATTATTATAATGTAAGGAAGCGTTGTCGCATTGCGGGTCGATAACTGCTAACCATTAAGCTCAGAGACTGTTTTTTGCAAATAAAATATCAAGTCGGTCACAAAGTCCAAGTATAGGGCAGTGCGGATTTATTTAAAAAAAAGAGCAAATAAAATAATTTGAGTTAAATAATTTCTCATAGTTTTCGCCAAGAAACATTAAAACTAATTCAAAACAAAAACACGAACAAAACGCTGTGGTGTGGTTTTTTTCACTCGGTAAAAAATTCAAAAGAGGAAAAAAATCAATTTGATAAGTAAAATGAATAAATATTAACTAGTCGAATTTCAGTTAGGAGCAGTGATTAAATACATTCCAACTTTATTAGAGAAAGTGATGGATAATCGTGAGGATTTAAGTGTTAAAAATTTAAATTACAATTATGTATGTACAAATTTAGATCGTCAGTGAAGAGACTAATTTTGGCGGTCACATGTATTTACTTGGCAGGTGTCGTGGACGCCGAGAACTTTTTGTTATCCTTTTGTTTCTTTGTTTGCATTTTTTCTTCGCATAGCGAAAATGAACGTGAAAACCCGAAATTCTTTAACTGGGGGACAAAAAGAACGCCCAAGAAGCCGGAATAATAACCGTTTCGATATCCGAAACGAGGCAGATTCTGTCACAGATTTAGTAGGCTTTTCCCGCTACAGTGACCAAATACAGTTTTTTTTGTTGAAAGTATATAGTCGGTTATTTGCGAAGACGTACAACTAATAAGAGCTCTGGTTAGGTACGGTCATCTGAAACGGACGATTATACAATTCCTGAATCCGTTTCAATCTTCTTCTGCCATGCATGTGACCTGAACGGTTTCCTATAATTTAGCGATCCAACTACCACTTTCCTACCGAAATCTTATTCCCTTATACTCACCTCTTCCTAAATAAGTCGCCAGCAACATCATTGAAAAATGCATCCAGAAGTTCTAACAATTGGTAATTTTACGGTCCCCTCCCGGACCGGACCCATCAAATTTAAATACTTTTTTTAAATTCTAAATTTAAATGGTTTTTAATAAATAAGCAAACAAATAAACAGACTAATGGAGAGTGAATAAAAAGAAATGCACCATTTAAGATATATGATGCACTAAAATCCCAACAGAACAGAAATAAAATTTGTATGTTCATTAAGTTAAGTGTGTTTATTCAGTCTTAATCAATGTTTTCCACACCGATTTCTCTACACTATACATTTATGTATCTATTCAAAATCGCTCGTGTAAAATTCATAAATAATTTTACTTATTGTTACACCTAGTTGTCTGCCAAGTTGACCACAAGGAAGCGCAGCTAGCAACAGTTGGGCTTCTTCGTCCGACGAACAAGTATCGTAAGCTAATAGAAGCGCCTTTGGTGTAGGATACTTGTTAACAATGGCCATAGCGCGATCCATTGAGAGTGTTCGCAATTGCAATAGTTGTTTTATAAAGACATCACGGACAGTTAGTCCATTGTTGCGCGACGAATCATCGTAGAAATCCTTAAATTTAAGTAGGCCGACAGTGGAATCGAATGGAGTGCAACGCTGGATGTCTTCCTTAGCTGTACTTATGAGTAGTTTGTCTTTATAGTGACTGATAAGAGAGCTGGTCATTGCTTTTAAATATAAAATCGATTCCCAATGATTGTTTGTGTATTTGATTTGGAAATCCCCATGTACTTGGGTGTTTACTGCTGATTGAAGAAGTGTTGGTACTGGAAGACCAACATGCTCGTTGTTCCCATAGTTTTCTATTAAATATATCAAATTCTGTATTTTACTACTCTTGAGTCGAAATTTTTGTTCATGGAACCGCCCATCACGAATGCTGCTTGCAAAGTCATCCATTCGTTTGCGTTCAACTATGTATGGTAGGACAAGTTCTCTGCCTCGTTCATCTCGACATATCCATGTAAAATCCCCAATCGTGAGACGTCGAATCTCGTGAGGGATCTGAAGCTTTTCAATGTAAGCTCGGGTTTTATCGAAAGTTTTCTTCGTTTTGCCATTTGTTTCTTGAATATCTACAAGTAGAAGTATGCGAAAAGTGCCTGGGCTCGCAATAATTTGTTCCTGAGCTTCTTCGAATTCCAGTTGTTTAGCTTTTTCTTTGGCAGTTTGTTCCTTTTTCTTTGATTCTTTTTTAGATTTTTGAACGGATTTAACGACCGTTTTGACATCATTGGAATAAGTGCTAGCTGTTGTGTTTAGTATCGAACCGGGGTCAGCTTTGCGTTTTTGCTCCAATTCCTGATCGATTAGATCACATAGTTTTTGACCAAAACCTCTTAAAATCGCACAATCTCTCCCAGTAGCTAGCGGCAGTGGAAATTTACGAAGTGAATCGAGAGCTTCGCGGATTTTGTGCTGCGATTTGTGGCCTTTACAGATGGCATCCTGAAGCCAACGTTCTATCCATTTTTCAAAAATAGGATTAGGATTCTTGAGGGTTATTTCTATACGTTGTTGGGTTTCCATTTATTAGTATTAAAATAATAAAAATAGCATCAATATTTTAAAACTCAAATAAGAAATAAAAGTAAAAATTAAAAATAAACAAACAAACGTCAAATCAACGATCTAAATGGGTTTACACAAAACACTTTCTATCAACTTTCTATTTAACGCATAGGCACAGGGTGGTTGATGATTATAACGCAACGTTATGTAACAGCAGTCGCTTTTCGTTTAACCGTACTATACATTTTATTTTCAAAGTAATAATACTTTTTCATAAAAGCAAATGAGGTAATTTCGTTGAACATTTTCAAATACGATTGAAAATTACCTCATTTCCCATACCAATCCACATTTCTAAATGAGGTAATTTCAACCAAATTTGCACGAAATTAGGCTGGAAATTACGTGCCAGCCTATGGGAATCCATTTTAAAAGCACAGATTAGCCACATGAAGATGAGAATCCCCGGCAGCCAGTTTAATTTGCCTACAAGCTTGAGCTGTCAGATATCAGATAAAAAATGAGAATATGTGTGTAAAAACCTCACACATAGACAGTTGGGATCTTCAGACACCGGTTAAATTGCTGTTGCAATTCACCTCTATTCATCGACGTGGGAATAAATTACAAATACAACAATGTAAACAAATGGGTTTTGGAGGGTGAAACGTACGAAACATTCTCATCTTCATATGGCTAATCTGTGCTTAAAAGCTTTGAAAAGCTTTTGTATTTAAATGTCAAAACTCGATGTATAAAAAACAGAAAGAGAAAACAAATGATTAAAGGCCAACTCAAATTTTGAGATGAGCTGTCAAACGAAATTAGCAAATTTGATATGAAAACACTTGGTAATTTACAAAATAACCTCATTTTTGCTCGGATTATGAACATGTCTTTATGTAGTGACATAATCCATACAAGTCAGATTGTGGATTGGATTGTGGTTGTGATGTTGGACATCGTTGATGCCCAGTGGAGGCGGCATGTAATGAAAACGTAGTATAAAACTATAACAGCAATAGTTTGTGTCTTGAATATATGCGCATTCTAAAATGAAAT
The DNA here is from genome assembly GCA_932273885.2 of Leucozona laternaria. NCBI lineage: Eukaryota > Metazoa > Arthropoda > Insecta > Diptera > Syrphidae > Leucozona > Leucozona laternaria. Next base: position 27,198,097 of record OW026368.1, on the reverse strand, counting down.
ATTTTTTTTGTGGGAATGGATTACAATTTCAGATTGATTTTATTTTGTCATGTTAAGTTTATATTTTTGTCTGTGGAGGTGCAAAGCTGTGAAACTTATCGCTATCAATTTTACTTGTGTAGTACAGTTGTTAGTAAAAAGAGGGGTAAATCTTCGAAAAGTCCAGATTTCAAAAGTTTATTTCTGGTAAAAAAAATGATTTTTTACCATTGGAAGGCCAAAATTGTCAATATCGGTCCATTTCCAGATCTGGTTAAAAAATATTTTTTTTCATCAATACCTAATAAGAAAATTAAGGAGTTCAACAAAAAACGCCTTATGTTGAGCGTGTACCTTGTATCTGTATATTGTGGTTTGAATTTTCAAAATAAATTAATTTTCAGGTAATGTTATGTTGTTTTCCATATGTGTACACTTAATTGGTGTCTGTAGTGATCGTTACAAACAACATTACATTAATTCTTTTCAATATAATACCTTTTTCCAGAAATATTAACTTCAAATTTTTTGTTAAGCACAACGGGGAGAAAAGCTTTTGGAAACTTACAATCCACTTATCTATGACCTTGTGCTTTTTTGGTTTAAATGTTTGTATCTTCTTTATCATTGTCTATTCATTCAAAAACAAAAACATCTGACATAGTTCCAGTAAAAGAAGTGTTACAAGTGAAACTGCCCTTGCCGGTTCCTTTGTTATTGTAAATGCCATCCACCTTATTGGACTGAAAGCTCATTACACAATGAAAGCGGGTAAACTTCCTGTCTAGCACTGGCAAAGCCTAATTCTACCAACCCCAAAATTTAACTTCATAACCACCCACCTCTGAGGAAGATGGCAGGTGTCAGCCGTCATGGTTGAATTCTTTGTGGAAGGCCTTCAGTTGTATTTAAACCGTCTATCCGTGTACTTCATAAAGAAAAAAAACTCCGTTAGATGTTATCAAAGTTTATCTATGATAAAATAATTAAGGCTTGTCGGTCTTTGATATAATTCGATATATGTATGTACGTACGTTTGTTTTTTGTTTATCTGCCCGAAATGACAAGGTTGTTAGAAATATTAAAATCGGTATTATACCTACCAGTAAAATTGCATAAACACTGCATCAAATTTATACCGCTCGAAGCAGTGTTTTTTTGAATGGTTGTTAACAAGTTCTGTTTATTTCTGCAACTTCGTTAAGTGTGCTCTTGTGTCAAGTTTTGCTTGTGACGTCGCCGCCGGTGTCAAAATTGTTATGCAAGTCATCCCCTTTGTTGTAGTCCAATGCGAAATTTAAAGAAAAACCGGGTCAAGGGCCAGTTAAAGTGACAACGCTGCATAAGTTTTACAAGCAGAAAGCCAGAAGAGAAATGTGTTGTTTTAAAAAATAGCTGTTATGCAAGAATAATAGATTCTTCAAAGATCTTTTGGACAAAAAATGCGACTTCACAACAATAATATACGATTATATAGTACGGAATAAATACGATTCTTGAAAACTTGAAGTTTTTCTTTGAAATTTGAGATTAAATTAAGTATAGGCACCTACATCATAATTATATGTATGTACCTATATTAATCTTACCAAAGATTGAGTTATTACAAAATCAAGTATATTATTCAAATTTCAACCTTAACGTGTCATAAGACCTTTTGAACTAAATTAAAAGGTAAGTGTTTATTTTGGAACATTAAAGTCCAGTTTTGCACAGTGAGATTAAAGCTGAACCCGAGCTAACTCATCAAATTTGGTGACTTAACTCAGGATTAACTGAATAGATGCTTTTGATGTTTTACTCAACGAGTTTTTTTAATCGTTCCTCATGCATTCTCCACCGAAAAACTGCTTCCTTTAATTGTGGGATGATTTAATTCTAGAGTTAGCTAACTCTGCTTTAACTCACCCCTGAAAACTTGGACCTTTGTAGTTGGAGTGAGATTTTGACAATTGTTTGTTTTGATTCTCATAAATTTGTGCGATCAATCTAATAATGGTATAACATTTTTATGTATTGCGAATAGGGACTAACTCTTACATATGTATATGTGCATATGTATACCTATGTGACAGAAGATCGTGGGTAGGGTAGTTTTGAAGTATACAGTATACTTATACATACATACTTACTTAAAGATGGTAATGGTCAAATGTAAGCAAAGCCCTAGGAACCTGAAACTTTTCTCAAACTAAAAAATTCAGGTTCGGCCAAAATTTTGTAACATTTCAGGTAGGTATATGGAAAAACCATATTTTATTTGAAAACGCGTATGATAAACAAGGCATAAAAGACCGTATTCGGGGTATCTGACAAAAGTTTTGATAAAAGTTAATAGGTTTTCATATTTAAAGCAATACATTTTTGTCAGATGCCAAAAATATTTGTTTGAGCTCCTCCACCATTTAGTTAAAGCCTCATATTTGTTGTTGTTTTATACCTTAACAATAAACCATTATATCCCCTTACTTTTGCCCTTGCCCTTTATACAACAAGTTAGAATTTTTTCCATAAAGAGTACACGTACTTTCTTAGTTTCAACCATTTTAGAGACGATGTTATTTTACGAATACATTTTTTATATAAACGAGCACACAACTCATACATGCGATTATCTTATTGAATTGAATTCATATGAAGCCGACGAAGAAAACTTCCGGACGTATCCTTTTGAATTTATATCTAATGTATAATATCATGTACCTACATGTAGGATGTACCCTGTACAAAAGCTTCGTTATTGCAACTGCCTCACGCACCACGTCAACACAACTTCCGGCCCTAATTAACGTAGTAAGCCCACGACCTCCAAAACATGAAACATGTCAGTATCAGCAGCTGCCCTTAAGCAAGATATATCAATTTATTGTACACTAACAGCTTCACACTTTTATAAGTAGGTATTATCATGACGATACCTGGTGGCGTATCTACACGCATATACATATATTCACAACAAAGAAGGTTGAAGCCAGCTTACCTTAATTTTGTGTTGTCATCACAAAATAAAAATGAATTTCAAAATTTCTCCACTAAATTGAAGGTTCAAGAAAATAAAAAACAACAAAACAAAAATTGTCTCCATAATATTAGGTATGTATATATGTACGTAGGCACAATATTTATATTGTCCAATATGACAACATGTCAGATACCAAAACTGGATGCCATTTTTTTAATATCCCTTAGGCAGACAAAACGGTTCCACCCACCTTTGTTTTTAAAACGTTAAAAAAATAACAAAATTAAATATTATTATCAACGTACATATACGCCCCTTTCTGTTTGTTAGCCTTTAAGAACAATTGATGATGAATACAGAAATCAAATGAGATTTTTTTTTTGGGCCACAGAATTTCATAAACATGTGAGCGAGCTTGAGGGCCATAATACAGCTAACAGCTTCATATATACCTCCCCCCTCCCCCCCGAAAGTTGATATTCAATCAATTTGAGAATTTGTTTTAAATATAATACCATTCAGGGACAATCCTACCGTCTCCACTGGTGGTCTTCACTTTCACTTTACAGCGACCAATTTTTGTTTTGTTGAATATCTGTAACAAAAATGGTATGATTTCTCCCTCCCCGTCTAGGGGTACCTTATCAATGTCAACCTAAGGCATCACTTTATTTCGAAAATATATTCAGAGAACAAAAGAAAAACAAAACACTAATTTCCATTGGGTGTGATCCAAAATTGGTTCTTTGTCGGATTTCATCAAAGATTCAATACATATGGTTCTTATTTCCCTTCCATTATAGGTATTCGCATATTTAAAATTTAGCTCCTTTCATTGACAGAGTGTTATATACCTATGGAATATGTTATAAAGCTTGCCAAACTCTTTTGTTACGTCACTTGCAGGACATACACATATGTACAAGTATAACTGTCATTCTCCTTTGAGTCCTTGCTCCCTTAAGTAGCTTAATCAAATATATGCTTATAGTTTCAACACACTTCAATCACGAGAGTGTATTTACCCATACTTCCCCCATAGGAGTGATATTCTATAAAAAATCAATCTAAAATCGACTGAGTGGAAATTGCTTGTGTATTTTAAACCTGCGAGGTATACAGGTTTGGTATTTGTAAAAAAAAAATCAAGCAAAAGGTTTAATCAAATTATGGCATAACGGCAAATCCCGTGAATCTGTCATCATGTCTGTCTGGATATTGATACAAAATTCTGTCTTATATTGTAGGTTATGGTCTATATACCTTTATGTAAAAATCAATTTTAATCAATTTCCCTCAGGTACGTGTTTTTCAAATTCGACCCTTGCATTTTAGAAATCAATAGAAATCAATTGATTTTGATCAAAAGTTCATATTAAAGAACTAACATTATTTAAATTCAATATTTAAGAACGGGTAGTTTATTTATATTTTCATTAAATATGAATATACATGTGTACATATTGTACATACATTATATGCGATTAGAAACATTAGTGTTTGAAATTTTAATCAAATATGATACATTTTCTGTCGTACTAAGGCAAAACATGATATGCTTCAAATGGGTTTTTTTTTATAAAACGATTTTATAGCTCAGGAAAATAAGAACAACAAGAGTCAAATTAAAAAAAAATCGACAGAGTTGAATTTCACTGAAGTGTATTGTTTTTATGTCGAGCATTTCCCCAATAGTATATAGGTAACCCAAATTTGGACCAGGGCTTAGGTTTTTAATTAATCACAATGCACAAACATATCAAGAAAAGTCGAAGACAAATGAGTATCTAGTATTTGACTTATTGTTACGAGGTTCAGTGAGAAGAGTCCCCAAAAAGGTCGATATGGTTGCCGTGTAAAAAATATAACTTCAATGGCGCAAAAATATTAAAAGCCTGATGTTAAGGTGCAAGCATGATACTAGTAAACATTTGCCTAACTTTAAAGCTCTTTACTAAAATGTTCAAAGTTTAAAATAATTTTTAACTAGTATCATACTTCCTGTTTTCTTAATAATCTACAGCTGAACACACCTAAACAGTGACAGTTCAAGCAAAAAAGTAAGCAAACATACCTTTTTCACATTTTTGAATGTCAAAGTGAAATATGGAGTTAGTTTGATACTAAAAAGATAAAAAGGTATTTGGTGATTTTAAATTTAATAAAATGTTAAAAATGTAGTACCTACGATACTAATGTTCGGTTTCACAAATATTTAACAGGCTTTTAATTTTTTTAATGACGTATTTTGTATGGAACAAATGTCATTTTAGGATCTAAAAGGCTGTTAAATAGTTAAAAGGGTTTTATGAAATCGGCCATAACACGTTTAAATTTTGGAAAATCCTCTTTTTAACCTTGCGTCATACTAAAAATGCTTTTACATCGTACTATATCGTTTAAAATTTTGCACCGTTATTTTTAATCTTCAAGGATAATGACTTAAAATAAAGAATATTAAAAATTATTCCGAAAAAAATGATCACTAGACATCTGTTCGAATGAAATATTAGTTCGATTTTTGGCATTTTAAATTGAAAAGTTGTTGAAAATTTTAGAATTTTTAAAACTAACATACTACACATAGTTATTGCTCCAAATCTTCGGATTCGGATCTTCAAAATTAAGGTCGTTAAATAAATACTAGGCGAGTTTTTTGCAGGCCTGGAAGAAATTGGTAAAGAACGACATCGGAGATTAGGGCCAGAAATAGCAAGTATTAAATTCACGCGCGCCGGTAGCACAGTTTTTCTTCGTGCTTAAATTAATGCTCGAGAATTCCATGCGCTTAACTTAGCTCAGGGGATTTGTTGTATTAAACATGTAAATTGTTTACCCCCTACATCGTTTTTTTCACCAAATTCCTCGTGGCTTGCAAAAAACACTGTCACTAAGGCAGAGACAGGTAGGCAACTGACAGAGGCAACAGATTTTTGTAATAATCTACATATTTATACCAACTATAAATTAATTGTTTTGAGAAAAACGTTATCGAATTAATGTTGGGTTTACACGACTGACAAATTCGCAGTATTCTGGCATTCAACTGTGAAAAAAATGACAGAACAATGGCAAAATTCATTCTTTTGGCAGTATAGTGACAGAAAAATGCCAATTTGTCAGTCGTGTAAATGCAGCATAAGTTATAATGTTATTCGTAGGTACACATGAATGATAGTAATTTTCAGTTAATGGTAAAGTTCATAATTTGTTTATATTTTTATTTAAGTTAAGAAATCATTCTAGCTAAATTTTACAAATAAATCTGTCTCTTTCTTCTTTTCGTATCTTCTTTGCTTTTGTATTTGAGATTAATATCTACCGTCACTCGTGTTATACAACCGAAACCATCTTCACTAATTTAATCTGAAACTGACAGAATGTCTCCTTATTCTCTGTCACTTCTTGGTAAAGTGAGTGCGTCATATCCACTCCATGTTAGCAAAAACGCCATATCGAGGACCATATGCTAGTTCATTGTTTATTCTAAGGCAAAACCATCATCAAATTTTTCGTTGGTGTTGCAGGATAGGGAAAGGCAAAAAGAAATAATAATAATAATAAAAAAACGGAAGGACATTTTTCATACATTGAACCACATAGTATTTAGTATTTCAATATGTTCTGACATATGGGGATATACGAAAAATCTATATTTTGTATTGTTTAATATTTATTAAGTCAGATGTTTATATTTAGTCAGAATTATAAATCATGTTGTTGTTTAAATTTCAGCAAGCTAATGCTGGATTTACACGACTGACAAATTGGCAGTTTTTTGTCAGTAAACTGCCATGAGAATGAATTTTTTCATTCTTCTGACAGATATTTGACAGTTTATTGACATAGTACCTGCTGCCGATTTGTCAGTCGTGTAAATCCACCATAAGTGGTGCGTTCTTTTTTCTAACTATGTTAAAGTATTCTTGTTGTGTCAGAAAACATATTGTCGAAGTGTCATTGCTAGACATTGTTTAAAATTTAATTAAGGAACGATATATTGTTAGTTATTAACAAATATTTAATATTACATATTTAATTTGTTTGAACAAATTAAATAAAAAATCATTATCATTTTCATTAATATATTGCATAAAATCATACGTTATATCTACTTACTTATTCACTAGCGCTAATTTTCAAATTCGCAGAAAAAGTTGTTTTCATCTAAAGACTTGTTATATTTGCGGATTTGCATTTGACAGTTTACTCCCTTGTGACTGTTTAAAGTACCTACATACAAATACAAATTATACTGCATGAAATTTTGACATTTTCATTCAAAAGCTCTTCAACTTCATTCAATTTACATAGATGTTTATTATTTGTAATATTTTTATTTTCATGACGCAATAGGCGTGGATATTCAATTGAAATTATCCTGTCTCGAAATTCGAATTTATATTTATGACAAATGCGACCACAAAATCTCCTTTGTGAAAAATTGTGTAAAATAATGCAAAATCCCTGCTTTTCCAATTTTTTGTTTTGTCTAGCTTATTTATTGTTTTTTTTTTTTTTAGGGGGCGCATTTATGTTATTGATTGTACTTTCCTTTCTCAGTCATTTGTAAAAACAAACGATAAGAAATGATAAAGAACTTACCTATTTTTCCTTTATACAAATGTATCACGATTTATAACAATAATTAGCATTTCGTTTATAAATGTGTCAATAATGAAATATTTTCATTTGGCTTTTCTTCTTCAAAATTTGTACACTTAATATACATATGTATATGTATATGTAAACTTAATAAAAAGAAACATACATAAATACCTAAACCTTTGTATATGCTTAGCATAACACTGTAGAATTTCGTTTGATTTTACATTTCCAGTAAATTTTCTGTGACAAAAGAAGAATAACATTTGAACACGAAGGGAACCTGAACGCAATTTGATTTCCTTTACAAAATTTGAATCTCATCGACTTCTAATTCTATCGTTAGATGGGCAAGTGCTGGATGGTTTTTTTATCTTTTAATACCTGTACAAACATCTTTGAAAAAAACTGAATTGTTAATATTGGGCGGTCATTTTGTACTTTGGTCCTATCCGTATCTATATTTCATTCGATAACATTAACATTTAGGAATTTTTTTATGATAATCAGAATAAGGATTTTGTTGACCTAAAAATTTAATAAAGGCAAAATGGAACACTAAAAAGTCAAAAAAGGCGTTCAATAAAGTATAGCATTGACCAGTAGCTTTTAAAATTTTGAAGCAATATTCGGTCTTCGACTGTCCCTAAGAAATGCCTTGAAGGAACTTAAGGAAACGGAACATGTGTGCATATGTACATACTATATGAGTGCAAATACGTGTAGAAACCAACTTAAAGCAATTGGCGCAAAATTTGGGACGACTTAGTACGATGTTAAAGTATTTTTGTTAGGAAGCTGGGATGCTGGGATGCTGGAAGAGGATTTCCCAAATTGTAAACGAGTAAGCATCGTACTATTTTTAAAACATTTGCTTAAAGTTAAAATCCCAAAATGCCTATTTTATCGTTTTGATATCATACGTAACTCCATATGTTACTTTGACAGTTACAAATGAGAAAATGCGATACATAGGTTTGCTTAGTTTAGGTCTGTTTGGTAACGTGAATTAATTTACAAATTTTCCCAATCTTTAACGAATTTTCACTATTTGTTGTCAAAAGCCATACAAAAAACCCAGTTTTAGGAAACTTGGTGAAAGTCTTACTAAAAAAAAAGGCAAACTGTCACTGTTTTAGGAGTGTTCAGCTGGAGTTTATTAATATAATAGGTTTAGTATGATACTAATTTAAATAGTTAAGTAAATTTAAAAGACACGTTCTTAAATTTCTAAAATATTTGACATTTAAAAATAGAAACTGGAATATCTCAAAAAACCTGACCTGATGGAGCAATTATCGGAGCTCGGATACGGATTTATCATATGAAAAACCTTGCAAAAGTATAGTGTGGTGTCGTTTTCAAGAAAAATATTAACATTTGTTGAGCAGTGTTATTATGCCTGTCTGGTAACTAAAATTTTGCACCAAGTTTTACAAAACTTGTTTTTTTTTTCCTATGGCTTTTGACAGTAAAACTCAAAAATTTGTGAAAAATTTCACGTTGTCAAACAGACCTATTATAGATATAATTTTAAGTGTGTATAAATATACCTACAAGATCTCTTAACCTCCTAAAGAATTCACGGATTGGGATGATTCGTTGGATATAAGATAAAATAAAGAAGTGCATTTAAAACTGAAATTATGAAAAAATCTGATTTAATAAAACTTCGATTGTTTTTACACGAAATCAAAAGTTACCTAATATTATCTACGTAGAGCTAGAAATAAAAATCTAAATTGACTTCCTTCTCTTTATTTATACATTTTTGTGATCGAATAATTCCCAAAAAATGGGACCTTCTCCAACATCACTCAGCATTTTCGTGTTGGAGTTACAGGAGAGCTATTACTTTTTATTATTTTCTATTTCTTCTTCGTCTCTGTCGCCTTCATCAATGTTCTGCTGTTCGTTAGGTGCGTATAAAGAGGATGTAATTATGAAAAAAAAATTCCCATAGTTTCCTTGTAAAAAGATCAATAAAAATAAAGGCACACCAAAGCAACTGAAGTCTAAATATTAAATAATGTACGAATTTTGTTTTTTTTTTCTGCGCAAATGGAAATACTGTGCGAGGGCACCGTAATTTGTATGAATTTTTGATGAAATTCTTCTTGTGCGAATATAAAATAAACCTATACTGAAGTCAAGGGTATTTAAATCTCTTCATTATAGCTATGAGAAGTAGCCGCCCTTCAGGTGATTTTGAAAAAAAAGATTCGTTAGTTTTTTTAATAAAATATTAAGTGTTATTATAAGACCTATATTATTATAACTTGCTTGGACTGATTCACTTAATTTTCAAAATCCGAACACTTTGAGTCATGTATCTTTAATGAGGTCGAAATTATTTCCCCTATCCTCTCATTGGGTTTGTTCAATGTTAGCAGTGGGGTACACTGGGTGGCTCTGAACTCGCTCTGTGGTGTTTTATATATAACTTTTTTCGCCCTAAGTTATTTGCACAGTATTCTCGGGTTATAAAGGCTTCGACCCATAGAATCCGTCGAATGCCTTGCGTGTATATGTAAATACAGCTGTCAGTTGTAAACGTCAACGCAACGCATCAAACGGATTGTATAAGTCTGTCTCTTAAGAATTAAGAGCTTCCAAAATGCATATCAGCCGTTGGCATTTTGGGCAGAAGTGTAGCTTCAACACGTACAGTGAAAGGCCACGTTCGGGGATCAATCCAAAGCTATCCGGATAGGTTTGTGTTGTTGTAATCCCTTATGAAAAAGCAGCTGACGCAACAACAACTCAAGGTATCTGAACATTTTTGGACAGGTTGAAATCGTTCGATAAGTAATATTAACTGTTTGTAGTTTGCAAGGAATTTCTTTTTTTAATTTACAGGTATTTCATTTACATAAATGCATATTTTACTTTTCATAATAGGTACTCTGTTTTGTTTCTTTATTTCAGATAAATTTCCATTTATTGTACCGAAAAGCAGTTCAAATCTTATTTGTCTTTGTAAAGTGTTCTAAATGTGTAAAAATAGTGTTTGCTTATTAAAAAAAAAATAATACCCTCAAATAAAAAAAAAAAAAAAATAAACCACCCCTGAATACTTAAGTATAAATTAAAAAAGTGTGAAAAAATAATTCAACATTTTCAATCTGTGGTCTCGTATTCGTACGCCACGGCCCAATAGGGCTAGTGGCGGATACTTCCTGACAAGTACATCAAATGTAGATGTAGTTGAAACTACAGCATCGGATGATTTAATAATTAACACACCTGCCAACGCCGATAAGGATTCATTAACTGGACTTTCTGGAAAGATGATTGCACCAAGATATCGCTTTCGGGATTTGCTTCTTGGGGATTTTTCATTTAATGATGACGGAGAAAGGTATTTTTTATAAAATCTATATATATAATGATGTTTTCTTGGTAAAGAGATTTAATGTTAAATTAGATTGTAGGACATTCATTTTTATGTGCCTTATCACCCAAAATGATAAAGCTAAAATCAAAAAAATTCATCTTCCACAAACCAACATATAATCCACAAATTTCTAAACAGAAAGTGTCAAAACGCTCAAATTTATAACTGTCATAATACCAAAACATATTTTTTTCTTAAATTTAAGCGCTATTACATTAGACTACGGTGTTATGTTTCTTACTTTTCTGCTTGGTCTTCGATACCCTGATATCGTTGATATACAATACATTTTATCATTAACATAATTAAATTTGTTGTCCATTTTCAAAATGAAGTGTTAACTATAAGGACATGTTCGTGCGACCCATTCGTGCATTTTATTTTGTTTCTTCTTTGTATACCTTCTTTTGTAATAAATTATAATTTAATATGTTTGTAGGTGAATGTAATATTATTCTGCAAGATACAGTACACTTATGTACGTACCCCAAAATTATAAATTCTTTGCTTAAATTAGTATTACATATTAATATTTAAGATAAAAATATCTACCAACGTATACGAATCAGGGTAAGATTAAATTAATTACATACATTGTATATTTTATGTTTGTAATAAAAAAAATCATTAACATAAAATTTTAACCCAACTTTGTCCTCATAGAAAAATAACAAAGGTCAAAACTTTAATAATGAATATTTTAATACACGTTTAAGAGTAGTGTCCCTTATATAACATTGTATCTTTTCAAAGCAATTAACCCCTTTTCCATTTATTCGATATTACCTATAAAATATGCACAATTTTCAATTAAGGTGCTGTTATAATATTTCCACTTGCCAGGACAAAATTAATCAAAAAAATTATGATAAAAAAGCAACTTAAACGTTAAAACAATACCTCCCTCATATATGTTTCTATATATATGTAAATGCACAGCCTGGGTCGGGGACGAAAAATGTACCTATACTTGTGTAGTTATCAACAAAATGATAAAGACGTCATTGTTTATTTCAATGTAGGGCATTTTATAGTAGGAAACCATCATTTTACCCATTTCCAATCATAATGTATCATTTTATATAGTTGTAACCCGCATATATTGGTCTTTTGTAGAACTAATGTATAGAACAAAAATCGAATTAGTTTTCTTCAAGCCGTAGTCTAGAGGAGGGGGGGGAGGGGGGTGTTGATGAGTGGTTTAAATAATTAAGTAGATTATTTTGTGCTACCAAACATTTCTTTCCAGTTTTTATCAATTAACAGTTTTAAAATAGACACACAGAAATTTATTCGTTTAAAGAAGATAATTGGCTTCGTGCTGAAAACAATTCGATGTTTTGGACTACTTTAATTCTAAAATGACTTGCTGTAGACTGATACAGGCTTTATAGTTTATATACATATTTATTAGGTATCTAAAAATTTGGTTTTAAAGCGTAGTATGTATAGTGGGTAAGCTTTTGAGTACGAGCTGGTAGAAAGGTTTGCATCCTAAGCACCGCTTATTTGCTATCCTACAAATCCCCTTTTCAGTGCCATATTTATAAAGGCCCTACAAATGTATATTTAAACTACATTTATACATATTACCATTCTCTAAAAATTATTATAAGCTCACGCACGATTTTGTTAAAATCTCTTTTGTATAAATTGAGCACAAGATTGAGGAAAATTTAAGTAATTTATCCTCTTGTCAATTTTTTCTGACTACGGCATTGGTTTCTTTAACTGTCATTTCAATACGTTAAATTCTGACGTTACATTCAGTACACCAGTATCACACAAGTATTTTTAGTTCATAAAATTGATTTACAAATTTGAATCGTTGCTTATTAACTATTTGTACTACAGTTCAAAATATTGGTGTTTTAAAAAATGGCCCATACAAGATTTTCACTACACAAATGTATCTTATTTTTTGATTGATTCTATATGAAGGATTAAATACAACTCATCAATTGTGTACGAAATAAACCAGGGGTATTGTACTCAGCATGAAAGTGTAGTTTTCCAACCCAATATAAACGCATACGGTAGTGTTTTTTCCAACTTATAAAATAGTTTGGAATTCAGAATGATTGGTACTTGTATAAGAATAAAACATTTTGTAAGAGGAGTGCTGTCAGCGCCAGAGCTGGTATCGATTTAACCTACTTCAATATCGTATTCATGGTTCCATATAGATTTGAATTGAACAAAAATTCTGTAAATACGTTGTGTTTACACTTAGTCTATAAAAGGCATAGTATATTAAAGGCATAGAATTTTGATAGCGTGCTATTTTGATTTGTGTTCAGGATGACAGCTGCTGATATTTATTTACTTGGCGTGAGTAAGTTTTTAATGTTTCAAAAAAGCTTAGATATTGTGGCGTTTGTTTTTGGAAATAAACTACTTTAACTCATTATTGCTAACACTGTGAAGACTTATAGCTGTCACGAAAGAAAAATACACCTAGAATGTTCAATGGTAAAGTAATAAACGAGACCTTAATTTCGGAAAGTTAATTAATTCATAGAATTTTATTTGCTTCCTAGCTGCAATCTTCCAAGTATTACAAATATTTTATAAACTGGGATGATGTAATACCCCAAATTATCTTCTTTAAACATTTAGCACGTACAAATATTTTTTTGTTTTTCATAAGAGATGACAGTTATATGTCAAGACAAGAAATAGAAAAGCAGAACAAGTATTTAAAACCGCGGCAACACTTAAAATAAAGGGTCCGCCAAATAACTTTTTTTTTTTTTTGTAAATGGCGCAAAACATCGAGTGTAGCTTCGGCTGTGTAGCACGTAGCGCCGCCCGTCCTGTTGAAACCAAATGTTGCCAATATCCTCCTCTTCAATTTTTGTTAACAAAAATTCGTTCAACATGTCCCGATACCGATAGCCATTGACTGTAACGGCCACTCCTTGCTCATTTTCGAAAAATGGCCCAATTATGCCTCTGGACCAAAATCCGCACCTAACTGTAACTAGTTTTGGGTTTATCGGCTTTTCAATGTATGCGTGCGGGTTTTCTGTGCCCCAAATGCGACAATTTTGCTTGTTTACTACCCGCCAAGATCAAAATGAGCTTCATCTGAAAAGATGATTTTTTTGGCAAAATCGGCATCTTCTCTAAGTCGATCGCAGGCCCACTTAGCGAAGCGTATACACAACCATATTCGTTCAGCGGAAGGATAAAACTAATTATCTGTCAAATCAGACATGAGCTAAGTGTTACCATTCACGAAATAAGCACTAGTTAAAAAAAAAAAAACGTTAGATGGCGGACCCTTTATCATGCTGAAGGTTTTTTAAAGCCCAAAGTTCTTTCCTTAGTTTTCTTTTTAGGTAAATCAAATTGTAAGTTGAATAATTCTTGCAAAATTGATTTTCAATCTCAAAATTTTGAAAATTTTAATATTCAATTTTTGAAATGTCAGAAATTACTTTTCTTAGTTTATTTGGTTTATTTACTCACTTTTCGCATCAAATTCGTGAAATAAATTTATCAACTGTGCATACAAATTTTGACTGCTATTCGTTTATGCGGAGATACAAATATCCTGGTTTATCAGGTTTATCTGTGTTTGCTGCCCTTAATGTTATAAAAGTTGACAGTTATAGAAAAAAAAAAAATAATTTACGATTTATAATTTCTGGGAGCTTCTGCACGAGAAATTTTATTTAAATCAGTCAAACTGTTTTCGAGAAATGTGAAAATAAAAAAAAAATCGTTCTATGAGAGGTTCTATTAATGACCATTTTTCGGAACTCTGGTAACGTTAGTAACAGTTTTTGGCATACATTTGTTTTGCCAAAAAGCAAAATTTTGTATCAAAATCGGAAGAGCCGTTTCCGACATAAATTAAATTTTGTCAGAGAATTCTTGCTTTGTTTGTTCGGGTTAATCTCAGAAACCACAAGTCCGATTTCGAAAATTCTTTTCGTATTTGAAAGGTTGTTGTTAGGGGATGCCTTTAGGGATATTCTTTTCTAAATTTTGTTATTTGTAGGCTGAAATGGGATACAAATATAAAAAATGTCTGATTTAAGAAATTCTTTTTTGTGTGAAAGGTAGTTTTTAAGGGATGGCTTTAGGGATATTCATTCCCAAATTTTGTTTTTTTGTAAGGTGAAATAAGGTAAAAATTAAAAAAATTATCCGATTTAAAAGAAATTCTTTTGGTGTTTGAAAGGTAATTTTAAGTGGATGGCTCAAGGGTTATTTTTTCGAAAATTTGGTACATTTAGGGTGAAAAAAGGGTAAAAACGAAAATTCGTATCCGATTTTAAAATTCTGTTTGTGTTTGAAAGGTTATTTTTAGTGTATGGCTTCAGGGATTTTTTTTTTAATTTGGTCTCTGTAATGTGAGGTGGGGTAAAAACAAAAACAGTATGTCCGATTTCAAAAATTCTGTGTTTTTTAAAATTTAATTTAAAAAAAATTAGTATTTATGCAATGAAATAAGATAGAAACAAACGTTGGAAGAGTAATAAAAGGTTGGACTTACTTAGATAGATTTTTATGTGAAGCTTAAGTTTGTATACCCGTGGGGAGCCGGGTGGGCCAGCTTGTGACTTAATAAAAGAAATTAATTATTTTTATATATACCAAAAATAAATCAAACCAAACGTTGCATAGTAAAAATTTAAAATAAAATGCATTTGTTTATTCTGCTTATGCTTATAAATATGTACCCATATTTCAAGAATTAAATTGCATTTTGTTATATTCAGAAGATTTAAAACAATTGATTGCTAAAAGTTCTTTACAAAAAAACAAACACAATACCAACATTTTTTTTTAATTGAATAAATAAAAAATCAATCGAAGTAATTTGGAATTGCAATTTTCCATACCACATTTACCCGATTTACCTAAGGAAATGAAGTAGAAGGAATTCTTTTTTCAAAGTAACTCATGTGTAGATTATGTACATATAGGTACAATACACACATACAATTTCTGCTCCAGTACCTATCTTGTGATTTTCATTCCTTTTACACGATTTCCTGTACTTTATGAAATACATTATTTAAAAGAACTTTGGGAAATATGTATATAATTCGAAAGAAAAATGTAGAAAAACATGTTGTTCAGTAGAACATATTTGTAGGTATAGGTACTGTAGATCTAACCATATGAATTTCTTCCAGCATATTTACGTTTCAGTAAAGAAAAATTAAAGGCACGAGGTCACACATCAGATCGGAGAATATCTAGGCAAAAACAACTGTTTCGAATTTCTTAAGAACTAGTGGAAAAATTCAGATTTAAATAAAACCTAAGTATCTTATAGGTTTGATATAAAAATTTATTTGTTTCTTATTGAATTCAATATGTACTGAGAAGTAACATAAAACTAGCAACTAGAACTTGGTCTTATGGCTTCAGGTTTTAAATTGGTTAAGCTTTGAAGATGTGAGGTATTGCTTTATTGTTTCCTTAAAAAAAAAACTCAACATCATACTTATGAATTGTTATCGAAAATCTGAAGGGCAATTTCATTACAATCACTTTTAAAACTAATTATGTAAAGTTTAAAGAGTTTGAAAAAAAAAAAAAACAAAACAAAACTGTTACTATGGAAAGTTCGCGTTTTAGATGAAAGAAATCAAAAGTTCTTTCTAGAAATGTTCATACATAAAAATAATCTGTAACTCTATACTTTAGCTCGAAACCATAAACCAGCCGACGCAAGCGACGCACGTGACGGAGGGTATAGTTTTTTTTTTCAGACTTCTCATTAATCACAACGTTAAAGTTGATTAAAAATTCAATATATGTGTCTTAATACGTAACCAATACTTGCTTTTTAAAGCAATTAAAAGCTCAAAAGCCAGTTCATTGCTTGAAATTTTAATTAAATCAGAAAACACGATACAAAATATGCATGACTTGATTGCAAGAACTTGCTCTGTATACTGTATGTAACCCAACATTGAAGATTCATGATGTATATATTTAACGAGTAAATATAAAAAGAGTCAAAAGAACTAAAAAATTGATTTTTCGTTTGATTTTTTTTTGTTTATAAAATAATTTTTTAAATGCATTATTGTTTAAATTATTGAAAAGCATCAGATTGCAAAATTATAACAAAATCGATTTAACCATGGCAAAGATATACGCTAATAACCCAAAAATAAGACCATTTTCTCAAAAAAACGTTGAATACCTAATTCCGAAATGTGAATTTTTTGAGAAAAACCTGAAATGCAGTTTTCTTACAATTGACTTGATTATTACAGGTACGAAGTTTAATCAAAATCGTTAGAGCTGTTTTCGGGAAAATTTTAAGAAACCAAAATATTTGTATGGCAGCTACCCGTTCTAAATGAGCTGAAACAAAAATTCGAATTTTTCCTCTAGGAAATCATGTAAAAATACTCTGTACCAAATTTCATGCAAATCGGTCCACCGGTTTAGGCTCTAGCTCAAATTACAGTGGACGCACCGACGCACAGTGGAGCGAGAGCGGAAAAAAGTCTTTTGAAAAAGTCATATCTATCCTTTTAAAGTTTATGTTTAAGTACTCTTAGATAACCCGAGCGTATGATTTAAAAGTATTTTTTAACATATATATTGTACGCTCTGATTTACAAGCCCTCAAAGTTGAAAAATAATTTTACTCAAATCGCGAACCGTATTTTCAACAAATTTTGAGATGTTTTTTTCTGAAGTTCCTGTAGATAAATTCTCTAGCTTCTTAAATAATTTAATTGGTCTATTTTCGATTATCTAAAAATAAAAAAAAATATTGATTATTTATAAAAGATACCTTCTATAAGTAGCCTGAAGCTTTAGTACTAAGAAAAAATGCTTTTTTTTAAAACTTTTTGATTTAAAAAAACAGCTCCAAAAGATACCAAGAAAGTAAGTATGCCACCATATGCTCCATACATTCATGTTAAAGCACAGAAAAAATCAGCTGCAGATACGTGCAGATGTGGAAGTTATGCTCAAAAATGTTTCACTTAATCGGATTTCAAAAAACTCCGTCTTGACGGTGGTGTTTACCAAAAAGTTTGATTACTTCGGTATTAATTGTCAGAATGAACTAGTTAAGCCTATTATTTTAAGAAAAAATGTCAAACTTTATTTTAAAAATAAAACAAAATTAATACATTGACCCAGGGCTGAGAATTTCGATTTTTGCGAAACCATTTATTTCTGCCTGGAAAATTTTTCAACTTTCAACTCAATTTTCTTGAAATCAACACAAGAAAAATAATATAGTTTTATGAAATTTTGAATTATATGATAGAGCTTAATACAAAATAAAGAAAAGGATTAGGGATAATCTTTTATTTTTTTTTAATTTTTCGCTAAAAGTAGGGCAGGTAAAAATAAAAAAGGTGTTCTTTTTAAAGTTTTATTGCTTTGTTTTTGTTCTGTATTGCGTAATTTTTTATTACCTCTAAGTATTAGTAATGGCTTATTAGAATAAAATCTCTTACTTAAATCTATATATATAAAATATATATAAATCCAACCATGACTTCAGAAATCACTGGAGTTAGGGAATCCCTAATTTGGCGGTTTGCTGTTATCCTTGAAGTAATAACGTCGAATGAAAAATTAGATTTCAAAAAATATGCACCTTACACGTGGGAAACTGCTGAACTGTTTGTTGAGAAATATAAATGGTACAATATGCCAGCAACCTTACATAAGGTTTTGATCCATGGAGAAGAAATAATTAAAAGCTGTGCATTTCCTGTTCGATCGCTCTCCGAGGAATCCCAAGAATGCCGAAATAAGGATTATAAAGCCTACCGCAGGTTTCATTCGAGAAAATGCAGCCGAATTGCGACGAATGAAGATGTGATGCATCATATACTCATATCCTCAGATCCAATAATAACAGGCTTAAGGCCACAGGCAAAAAAGAAAATACTTCCAATCAGCGCAGACGCAAAAAACCTCATTCTAGCATTATAAAATTACTACTTCATAATTGTTTTTTATTTATTTTTTTTTATGTATTTATCTATTTATTTATTTAATTTTATAATATACATAGTTAATAATAATATTTTATTCAAAATAAAAAGTTAAGATGTTACTAAAAAAAACTTTTATTTAAATATAACATCAAAACCCTCAAATTTTATAAAAATGTCAATAACTTTTTTTCTAACAATTTTTTCTTGACCAAATTTCGACCAAGCATGTATAAAACTAATCTTAACATGTTTGTCAAATTTCATTAAAATTCGTTTAATAGTTCAGATTTTACAGACTTTTTTCCGCTCTCCCATACAAACATCAAAACACTCAAATTTTAGAAAAAAAGTCAATAACTTTTTTACTAATGATTTTTTCTAAGCCAAATTTTGACAAAATGTGTATAAGACTAATTTAAAAATGCGAATCAAATTTCATCTTAATCCGTTAAACAGTTCAGATGTTACAGATTTTTTTTCCGCTCTTCCATACAAACTTCAAATCCCTCAAATTTTAGAAAAATGTCAATAACTTTGTTTCTAATTATTTTTTTTCAACCAAATTTTGACCAAATATGTATAAGACTAATATAAACATGTTTGCCAAATTTCATTTAAATCCATTGAACCGTTCAGATAAAACAGACTTTTTTCCGCTCTCCCATACAAACCGAACCACTGTGCGACGCACAGTGGTGCGAGAGCGGAAAAAAGTCTTTTGAAAAAGTCATGTCTATCGTTTAAAACTTTATGTTTAAGTACTCTTAGATGACCCGAGCGTATAATTTAAAAGTATTTTTTAACATATATATTGTATGTTCTGATTTACAAGCCCTCAAAGTTGAAAAATAATTTTACTCAAATCGCGAACCGTATTTTCAACAAATTTTGAGATGTTTTTTCCGAAGTTCCTGTAGATAAATTCTCTAGCTTCTTAAATAATTTAATTGGTCTATTTTCGATTATCTAAAAATAAAAAAAATATTGATTATTTATAAAAGATACCTTCTATAAGTAGCCTGAAGCTTTAGTACTAAGAAAAAATGCTTTTTTTTTAAACTTTTTGATTAAAAAAAACAGCTCCAAAAGATACCAAGAAAGTAAGTATGCCACCATATGCTCCATACGTTCATGTTAAAGCACAGAAAAAATCAGCTGCAGATACGTGCAGATGTGGAAGTTATGCTCAAAAATGTTTCACTTAATCGGATTTCAAAAAACTCCGTCTTGACGGTGGTGTTTACCAAAAAGTTTGATTACTTCGGTATTAATTGTCAGAATGAACTAGTTAAGCCCATTATTTTAAGAAAAAATGTCAAACTTTATTTTAAAAATAAAACAAAATTAATACATTGACCCAGGGCTGAGAATTTCGATTTTTGCGAAACCATTTATTTCTGCCTGGAAAATTTTTCAACTTTCAACTCAATTTTCTTGAAAACAACAAACGAAAAATAATATAGTTTTATGATATTTTGAATTATATGATAGAGCTTAATACAAAATAAAGAAAAGGATTAGGGATAATCCTTTTTTTTTTTATTATTTTTCGCTCAAAGTAGGGCAGTCAAAAATAAATAGGAGTGTATCTTCCATGTTGCCTACAATTTGCCATTTAAAGCATGGAGAACCAACAATGAGACCCGCCATATTAGAGATGCTCAGAAGAAGAAAATTCAGCAGGCGTTTCGTGAAAAACTGGGCATCATTGTCGATCTTGTAAAACAAGGTACGGGGACAAGTAATGACGGCAACACCTCCAGAAGATTTTTTGCAAATCCAACCATGACTTCAGAAATCACTGGAGTTAGTGAATCCCTAATTCGGCGGTTTGCTGTTATCCTTGAAGTAATAACGTCGAATGAACAATTAGACTTAAAAAAATATGCAGCTTACACGTGGGAAACTGCTGAACTGTTTGTTGAGAAATATAAATGGTACAATATGCCAGCAACCGTACATAAGGTTTTGATCCATGGAGAAGAAATAAATAAAATCTGTGCATTTCCTGTTGGATAGCTCTCCGAGGAAGCCCAAGAATGCCGAAATAAGGATTATAAAGCCTACCGCAGGTTTCATTTGAGAAAATGCAGCCGAATTGCGACGAATGAAGATGTGATGCATCATATATTCATATCCTCAGATAAAATAATAACAGGTTTAAGGCCACAGGCAAAAAAGAAAATACTTCCAATCAGCGCAGACGCTAAAAACCTCATTTTAGCATTATAAAATCACTACTTCATAATTGTTTTCTATTTATTTTTTGTATGTATTTATCTATTTATTTATTTAATTTTATAACATACATAGTTAATAATAATATTTTATTCAAAATAAAAAATTAAGATTTTACTAAAAAAAACTTTTATTTAAATATAACATCAAAACCCTCAAATTTTATAAAAATGTCAATAACTTTTTTTCTAATTTTCTGGACCAAATTTTAACCAAGCTTGTAATGGGTGATTTTTTAAGAGGTTTAGAACTTTTTTTAAAAAAAAAACACAAAAAATTCGAAAAAATGAATGAAATATTTATTTGAAACGATAGTTTGAACCTTGCAATTTAATGTTTAAAGATAATTTCATGCAAATGTTGACCGCGGCTGCGTCTCAGGTAGCCCATCCGCTGAGTCCAATTTTGGCATACTCTTTCACACATATCGGCCGGTATCTCACGAATGAATGCATGGATGTTGGCTTCCAGTGCGTCAATCGAAGCGGGCTTGTCCCTATAGACATTAGCCTTGACATACCCCCACAAAAAATAATCTAATGGTGTCAAATCGCACGATCTAGGCGGCCAATTGACCGGCCCGAAACGTGAAATTAACTGTTCACCAAACTCGCCTCGCAATTGCGCCATTGTTTCGCGTGCTGTGTGGCATGTGGCACCGTCTTGTTGAAACCACATATCATGCAAGTCAAGAACTTCCATTTCGGGCAAAAAAAAGTTTGTTATCATCGCTCTTTAGCGATTCGCATCATCTTTGAAGAAATATGGCCCAATAATGCCGCCGGCCCATAAACCGCACCAAACAGTGGCTTTTTCGGGATGCATTGGTAGCTGTTGCAATGCTTCTGGCTGATCTTCACTCCAAATGCGGCAATTTTGCTTATTTACGTACCCATTCAACCAAAAATGAGCCTCATCGCTGAACACAAGCAGCGCGCGATGAACATTTCGAACCGAGCACGAATTTTGATAGTAAAATTCAATAATTTGCGAGCGTTGTTCATTTGTAAGACGATCCATGGTTAAATTGCAAACCAAACTGAAGCTGTTTGACAGTGACACAAGGTACTAAACACACGTCAGCTGTCAAAACCAGTGTTGCCAAAACCGAACCAGCTAAAAAATCACCCGTTATAAGACTAATCTTGACTTGTGTGTCAAATTTCATTAAAATTCGTAAAATAGTTCAGATCTTACAGACTTTTTTCCGCTCTCCCATACAAACATCAAAACACTCAAATTTTAGAAAAAAAGTCAATAACTTTTTTACTAATGATTTTTTCTTAGCCAAATTTTGACAAAATGTGTATAAGACTAATTTTAAAATGCGAATCAAATTTCATCTTAATCCATTACACAGTTCAGATGTTACAGATTTTTTTAACGCTCTCCCATACAAACATCAAAACCCTCAAATTTTAGAAAAATCTCAATAACTTTGTTTCTAATTATTTTTTTTCAACCAAATTTTGACCAAATATGTACAAGACTAGTCTAAACACGTTTGCCAAATTTCCGTTGAACCGTTCAGATAAAACAGACTTTTTTCCGCTCTCCCATACAAACCGAACCACTGTGCGACGCACCGACCCACCGACGCACAAACGCACAGACGCACAGACGTACAGACGCACAGACCGACGGATGGCATGACGAGACCCACTTTTTCGGACTTCTCGATTATCGTAGTGTTAGATTTGATTATAACCTCGAAATTTTTTTTTTACACGAAACCAATACTTGCCCTGTAGAGTAAGTAAAAATGTAATGCAATATCAGTCAGTCATAGAATACAGCAGGTTATTATCAGACAACTTCCATGTGAGGGTATCCAATTATTTTCAAATTAAAATCCAGTAAATGGTATGACGATTCTGGCGGAAAAATTTAATGGTATTTTAATAGAGGCTTCATTAACAGGAGTGAGAATAAAATAAAAATAATAAAATAATTGCATTTTTGATATCTGTTCAATATACATAAGTCATTCGCCTTAAATTAAATATATAATATTATTAGTTAACAGCTAAACAGAATTCAAGTGAAAAGTCGATTGCAACTAAATGTAGGTTTAACAGGCTTATGGTAAAATTTGACATAAAGGCATCTAGTTAAGTGTGATGATGCGAGTATTAGTTTTTCGATTATTAAATGGTCAGTATTTTTTCCCGTGAAATTAAGATTAATTATTAAAATAATAATTTAAACTTTCGCCTTTACTCAATACAAATTGGAAGTACAGCGCAGCGTTTCCATTTCCAATTGAGATAGCAATACTCTTTTTGTTATCCTATTTAGGGTTGTAAATATTTATATGTAATTCATATGTAATATATGTAAACATATTGTAAAACTCTCAATAGTTAAGTGTTAATTCCGCTTATTAATCGCGCTAACTCGGTGAGCGCCCTTTGATGGTCAGATATGGAATGCGATCTTAACTCAATCCATCTGCCACACTCACCGAGCTGCACAAGCAGGACCTACCCTAACACTAACACTACCATGAACAGAAGGGATTTTGCCTGCTCATATTCCTAATTTCATCGATGCACCGTTTGACTGTTAACAATATGTAATTCAACTAAATTAAATTACATTTTGAATGTGTCGTTAATTGTTTTTAGAAATAAAATACAATGGCAAATGGGTAACTAGAATTTATTTGAAATAAAATTTACGAAGAGTTTTGTTTAATTCGATGTTTCACTCGCTCCATAGGCCAATCAAAACTAACACTTTGATTTTCGAGAACACCGAAAAAGTGGGTTTCTCCATACCAACCGTCGGTCTATGTATTTGTGCTTCCGTGCGTCCACTTTAATTTGAGCTAGAGCCTAAAGGGGTATGCCGATTCTCGAAAACGGAGCTAGAGATTTTGATTAAACTTCGTTCCTGATGTAATGACCAAAGTTATTGTAAGAAAACTTCGTTTCAGGTTTCTGGTAAAAAAATTACAGAGATAGATTTTGTTTGAGAAAATTACTAAATTTTTGATATTGTATTTAACAACTAAAAAAAAATGTAAACAAAATAAAAAAAAAAAAATTAAAAGAAATTATTACATAAATAAACCATTAACCTGCATCCTCATCATCATTCTTCAATATGTGGCTTGGCAGCAGAAGAGTTCTACGAGAGTAAGTTCGTGCGATCCAGTTGTGCCGATTTTGTTAATTAGAACATTTAAAACAGAGTAATGGGTAATTTGTACTGGACTAACTAAATTATATACAAAGTGGATATCCTTGAACTTGTATATTGTATAATTCCTGTTGTAAATTTTCCTCTTCGTCTGCACTCATAATCAACCAACATAAACCAATCAGTTCCCAAAAGATAGAGAATAATCTGGAAATAAATAGCATCTTAAATCTGGAAATAAATGTAAGCAACTGATATCCTGAGAAAAATATGAAAATCTTAAAACCTCAAAACAAAAAACTTAATACTTAAAAATGCTTGCATCTTAATTAGACCATTTTAAACAACTCTTCAAAAAACACTAAAAAAAGAAAAAAATTGTCATTCTCTTAATTTTGTCCAGCAGCATATTTTCAATGAACCCAGAAACTTACGAGAAGTAAAACCACCACGTAATTGAACTATAACAAAAAAGTACCACAAACCCAGTCTACGATTTTATTTTAAATATACAATGTAAGACCTTTGCAATCCTTCTGCAGGTCTTGCTTTTGTTACACGTTTATTTAATTTTATTTTTACGAAAACAACCGTATAAATGAGTATATCACAAATGGGTGAGTCTATAACTACGCACGAAACTACCCATTCTCCTTTGAATCCTTTTTTGATAAATCTGTAATAAAACCGCTTCAACCTTCTTTAAAATCTTCTTCAGAATCACAATAGCAAACTTAATAAATTTAAAGATAACCTTTGTTTTCCATTAAAATGTTCTACCTCTTTTTGATTTATATTATTTTCGTATCATTAACTTTTGTTACAAATTCTTTTCTTTGTTTTACTTATAAAGCTCTTATAGTCCTTTTTTGTAATTCTCTTAACGCCAGAATGCACTAAGTTACAGTATAAAATATTAAGCCTTAAATGGACTTCATAAATTTTGCCATAATAAGAACAGGTCGTAGAATAATTTATGATATCAAAATGTTTTTTTCTTCAGAAGCATCAACATTAACACCTTTCATACAACAGAAAGATACATAATTCAATGTTCACATGAAGGAAGCACGACTGACATGAGTTGAAAATAAAAAATAAAAAAATGAAAATAATTTTAAATATTCTTCTAAGGAGAACATTGTGTCAGCTGACAAACATGATAAAATAACACTATAATGCCTTTTTCTTTTCGACGTTCGGAGGACTCCTTTTACACTGAATTCTTACTTATAATACTCCAGAAGCCTTCAATTCGCTGTTCCGAGTAATAATGGAGTAGACACGGAACTATTGTCAAAATACTTGTCAAAAGTGATACATTCTTAAAAAAGCCATTTTGCTAATAATGGCTACAAGAGAAGTCGATATTGTCATATTCGATTGGAATCAAAAGGAGGTGGAACAGTCCTACATTCCAACCAAAACTGACATTTAAGAAACCAAAAAACGTCAAATGGACGAATTCCGTTGTGTATGAGAACAGATTCAAATAATGCTGTTCAACCGCGAAGCAGATAAAATTTTTCAAAAGAAAAATGCATTTTGACATACTTTTTCATAGTTCTGTGAGAACTTCTGATTTTGTCTTTTTTAAACTAAAGTGGAGTTTATGTTATTCAAAACATTAGAGAATATATGTATGTTTAATTTCTGTCAAAACTAAACGTCAAAAATAAACACAACAAAATAAAGTTCAGAATTTGTATTCTTCTTCTTCACTTAAGGTGGCGATATAGTCCGAGATGGACCAGGGCCTCAACCAACATACCTCTCCAGCCAGCTCGGTCCCTAGCTAGAATTCTACAGTTTTGTACGCCAAGTTGGTTGAGGTCCTCTCCCACCTGTGTGCGCCACCTGAGTCGCGGTCTCCTCTATTGCGCCGTCCCTCGGGATGGGATTCGAAGACTTTACGGGCCGGGGCGTTGGGCTCCATTCACTCTACATGACCCAGCCATGTAAGTCGTTGGACCTTGACCCGTTTGACCAGGTCAATATCGCTGTACAGCCCGTACAGTTCCTGATTGTATCTTCTCCTCCACACACCATCTATGCGGAGAATTTTCCTCTGGAAACATCCCAAAGCGTTCTCATCTAGTTTTGATAAGGGGTATGCCCCTGCGCCATATATAAGGACCGGGATGATAAGTGTCTTGTAAAGGGACACTTTAGTTGTTCGAGAGAGGACTTTGCTACTCAATTGCCTTCTTAGTCCAAAGAAGCATCGATTGGCAAGAGTTATTCTCCGTTTTATTTCAGCGCTGGTGTCATTGTCTGAATTAATTGCGGCGCTTAGGTAGACAAAGTCAAATTTATAGCTGTCTATGGTGACGTTCTGTCCAAGACGTCGGTGTTGAGTGTCCTTTCTTGATAACAACATACACTTGGTCTTCTTCGCTTCCGCCTCAATGCTCACAAGCGCTCCACTGACATCACGCTGCGTTCTTCCAATTATGTCAATATCGTCGGCACTTCTACACTATTATTTTTAATTATTACAACACTCATCTGCAATTATTTTGTTTGCATTCGTTGTTGTTAATTTTGTCCTTGATTATTTTAAAAACAAGTTTATAAATTACGGAGTGCCTCTGACGCAGAAAAAAGACGGAAAAAATTGTATTTATCGCATAAGTTGTTATAGCCCGACACTTGCACTATAGCCCCTCCCTCTACAGTCACCTTTGCTCTCACATGGACTTCAATTTCACGTGGGAGTATTTAGGATTGCACGTTTGTCAAATAAGTTTTTTTTTTCTTTTAAACACTTTTCTCAACATTTTTGTTTTGTACCTTTTAATGTAGCAAATGTCATGCTGCTTTACTTGCATACCTTGTGAGCATTATTTTATTCTTAAATATGCAGAGCTAAACAATTTTCTTGTATCCGTTAAATAAACTGTATCAAGAATGTATTCTATTTTCTATACACTTTACAACTTCGTGTTCACCTTGGTGTTCACTTTGATGACTTTGCACAAACATCTAACAGGATCTGCAATTCCTAATTAATGTTCAGTTAAACGGAAAGAACTTTTGGTACAGGTACATTGAGTTTGAAAATCTATGGCACTTCAGAAGCAAGAACTACACCACGAGAGTTGATTTTGAATATGGCTTTGAATCTATCCTGATGCGTAATTTGTTTGAATTTTGGTTTGTTCTACTTTCAAATGCAACACTCACGAAATTTGCATTCTGCACTTGAAATAGACGGTTTTCTTCTCTGTATAATGTAATTTAGTTGCGGTATGATGTGATTGCATTAATTAAGTGGTTAGAATTGAGAAATATTCTTTTATTCAAACTTCCGAATATATACATACATACCTACATCTTTATGTAAAATACAATTTAAAATACAACATAAATAAACCATGCAACTCTGGCAAAGCAAATATTGTGAATGTTCAAATTTCTTAGATAAAGGGAAAAAACCTCATTGAGATAGTCACTGCTGAACTTGCCTATATGAGTCTATGAGATGGTGGAATCATAGTTTCTGAAATTAAAATTTAAGAAAATAAAATAAGAAAATTTTTTTAATTTGTCGAAAACATCTATAATTATACAATAATCAAAATATACAATAATAAAAAAATTAAATGATAAGAAACTTCTAAGTTTATGTATGTATAGCTAAATAAAGGCAAAAACTGCGTATATACGCACTTACTGACATATATGCATGTATAATTACATCCC
This sequence comes from Leucozona laternaria, assembly GCA_932273885.2. Taxonomy (NCBI): domain Eukaryota; kingdom Metazoa; phylum Arthropoda; class Insecta; order Diptera; family Syrphidae; genus Leucozona; species Leucozona laternaria. The sequence goes on along the minus strand of OW026368.1, from coordinate 27,170,121 downwards.
TAGAAATATGTCTAAATAAAATAAAATTAACTCTATTGTATACCATGACAATTAAATAAATAAATAAATTTGGTTGCGCGACAGCTCGTGGACAGCCAAGACCAATAGTGACATACAACTCTCAACCATTGCTGTGTGCCTGTTGTTTCTTTGCGATAATAGAGGAGTCTTTAAATTTCCACTTATTCTTGACAAGGGATATTACAAAAAAAGATATGTTTTGTTAAAAGTAACAAAATCTGAAAATAAATTCTGGTTTATTGTTAAGTTTTAAACGTAAACCTTCACCTTTTGTCAACTCAACAATTCTAAAACAACTAAATCTTGTGTAAAAATAATTTGAAATAATAAAAATGCCACACGAAGAATTCCAAAGGAATAAGAACTTTTTTTTTCAAAGACAGCTCATTTAACAAAACAAAAAAGACAATTGGTACATTTGAAGCTACATTTAACATAAAAAAATTCCCAAGTTGATCATTTCGTAATCATAATTTTTTTGCACATTTATATATCAATATCTCCTAACTTACAAGGCCCAGGAGAAAGAAATCGATAAATGTCCTTGAAAAGATTTTTAAAGAAAGACTTGTTTCTATCAAAATAAATTTATTTCTTTGTGGAAGATAATTTGCTGTCAATTCAAAAGGTGAATGTAAAGACAAGCGCCGTAGTTAGGCCCTGTATACACTGGATATCAAAGGAATACAAAAAGTAGTATAGTAGGATACAATATTGGCGGGAAAGAATTAAGATTTGTGAGGTCATATATACAAATTCAATACACTTACCAGACATGGTTTCATTAAACAAAATGATTGTTTACAGAAAAATGACATATTGTTTCATAAAACAAAGATAAGCTGAAGTAAGAATTTTCACACATACAAATGGCCAAGTGAGCCGTAGTTAAATGAATTAAGATCATGTTTTTTGTAGTAAAAATTCATACATGAAAACATATACCGCAACAATATGTTGACACACGTATTGGAATGTTGCTACATTTTGATGAAGTGTTGCCGTGTTTTCAGTAATAAGGACTGGAATATATCATAAAGCAAAAACAAGTTTATTAATTAGAAAAATTATCAGCTTGCACGTGTGCTAAAGAGCAGGTACATTTTTTTTTATTAATAAAGCTGACATTGATGTTATTTTAGACTCCGCAAACTGTTGTTTGTTGAGAAAAATTATTTCGTGGTTTAAAACAACCTCAGTGAAATATAGCATTGCATTTATGATGAAAAACTATATTGGTCACTCCAAAATTTACAAAATCTTTGACCTTAAAAAAAATAGTTCTAAGCTGTTTTTTTTTTTCATAGGACGAGACAAGGGAAATGCTAATTTATAACAGAAATTCGATATTAAAAGTAGGTGTACACCAATGCGCTTCACCTGTCTTGAAACAAAAAAGCTCTGTTTGCCCAAAGTGTATCCACGTACATATATCACGGCTTTAGGCAATAACGGCCAAAAAAAAAACTCAAACAACTGTTATGGTCATTTTTTGGTCATTTTGGATTGTATTTCCTCTTTTGGGTTTGTTTTTAGAACAGGAAATAAGGCCCAAAATAAAGAGTAGACACATTTTAAAATAAATAATGCCCAAAGTATGAAATATCAACCAAACCAATTAGTCAAGGCAAAATTAAACAACGTCCAGATAAAGGAAATATCGCCCCAACCCAATACAGTCGAACTTCCATAACTCGAACTTCCTTAAGTCGAATTTCTCTATTACTCAAAGTTTTATTGGGAACTTTGCATTTTCAACTTTATTTTCATGAATTTTTCCCTCCATAATTCGAACTTCTGTAACTCGAATTTCTCTATACTTCGATTTTTTTAGATTGCGTTTGATGCCAAAAAGTCTCTTCAACACTAACTTTTTCTCTCTAATTACTGTGGAAATCCTTTTTGTTTCAATTTTTTGAAAAGTCTAAAGAGTCTAAAGGCTCTCCCACAAGCCAACGCAAATACTTCCGCACGACGACGAAACTTTCACCTGCCTTAATTTATTTAAATGGAGATCAATGAAATCATCCTCACTGGCGCGATGGGAATCTTCGAACATATCCAGCCGTCGCATATTCGCTCCGAATTTTTCGCGTTGGTTTGGGAGAGCCTTAACTGTGATGAATTTCGAAAGTTTTTTTTGGGGATGAGGGATGGCTGTGTTAAGAGTTTGTATGTTTTTTATTTTAACTTCGGTTTTGAACGGGTTAAACATTTTTCATGCGCAGAAGTTCTTAGTTAGGTTCCAATTTTTTTTTTTGGGAAAAGGAATTTTAATGTCAGGAAGAAAATTCAAGCACCTTCCTTTTGAACAAAACTGAAGGCCATAAAATGTATTTTACCTCAAAGTAAATTTTCTATTATACTGAACAACAGAGAAAGTATTAAAAACATGCTTTCACTTCAAGAAACGAAAAAACCTCAGTGAGAAAAAAAAACTCTTAAATTTAAGTGTTGGCAAGGCAGTGCTCTCAATTTAAGGGACAATTATAAAGCATAACAAATTTTTATGTACGATACCTTTTTAATATTCCATTTATACCTACTGAAATAAAACAGTAAAAATAAAAATTTTGTATCATTTCTTTAAATCGAAGTTTCTATAACTCCAATTTCTTTTCTTTCATTTTGATGGTTCTATTTATGGAAGTTCCACTGTATTACCAGTGTTTTGAATTTGAAATAAATACCCAACAAAATAACACCCAACAAAATAACCTCCAAACTACAATTGACAGAACTCCCCGCAGTGTGAAGTGCGTGTATCGGCCGGAGGCGGCGGCGGCTTTTGGTAACGGTTCTTCACGCTTCAACGCATTCATGTGGAGGAGGGCGTTATTTCCAAAAACGATTTGGGCGTTATTTCCTAATGCCTAATGCCTAACGCTTTATAACACATTTAATTAAAATCTGAACACCTCGACTTTATTAGGAATGGAAAACTTGGCATACTCTTGTATGTGTATATGTAAATCGTGACTTAAATATATGCGAAGTACACGTGTCCTTCAACAAATTAAATAACAACCCGGAGAAGAGAACCCATTCATAAATCTTTTTCCTTTTCTTGAAAAAGACTTTTCCACTTCAATTTAATTGCAAACTTTTTTGAATTATCACTTTTCCACGAAACACTTAGTTACAAATTTCAGAAAAGAAAAACAAACAAGTATAAATATAAACAAACGGAAGTAATAAAAAAACAACAATTTGCATAGGGAAGCTCAATATAACCAACAGTATTCATGTGGAAAATATTGTAACAGTGTAGAACTCCAAAAGTCAATTCAGCATTTATAACACCCATATGTTTGGTTGAATAAGAGACTTTCCGGAATATTATGCATGTCACTTCTGTAGGTATATAGTAGGCTTTATTAATATTATGTTGCTGCTTATTGGTATTCACAGCATTAAGCTAGCTAGGAGCTTCAGAACTTCTTGGATCCAAAATGCAAATATAACAATTGAAATGTCATACTTCTTGAATGTCACCTTCATTTCTTGTTTTTTTTTCCAGTTTTTGTTGAGCAGGATTTAGTTTAACATATTTGCAGAAATTGCATATTCAAATAGTTGGTTTTGTGTCTATTCCTGGATTTGAAATTTATTCAAGTTATATTTTTGTCAAGGATAAGAAAGTGTGTAAGCAATTTGGTTTGCTAATGATGAACTGAAAGAAATGGAAACAATTAAAGTTTATGCAAGACACTTTCTTGAAGGGTTTTAAAAGGAACGATAAAGTAAATAAGACACTCTTGAAACAAATCGAGTTCTTACAGAGATTTTATTGACAAAATGTAAATTTAACAGTAATATGCAATTGTTTTTTTTTTTCTTAAATTGAGTATACTTAAAATTTACATACCAAATATTTTTTTTTTTAAATTTACTTGTAGGTAGATAAAAATATGTTTTTTTTTTTAAAAAGAACTGCTCTAACGATTTTTAAAATTGATGGTTTTGAATGAAGCAATAACCACTTGAGTTAGCTACCATCGGACCGACCATCAAACTCCTTTAGTGTTGCTTAGGATCTGTCTCAAAATATCCGAGTAAAGTTTTGATTAGTGTACTCGACACATAAATATTGGCACAGGGTGATAAGTCCCCTACCCAAACAAATTATTTTCGGATTTAGAACGTATGTAGGTGGGTCAAAAGACAAACCCTTTGTGCCAATTTTTCAGTGCGAGATTAAAGTTAAGCCCGAGTTAACTCGCCAAAGGGAATTGCCCATTTCTGGTCCAGAGTGTACACGAACGAGTTTGGTATCAAATAAAAGGTGACGTGAAGGCCGATACACAAGTAAAATATTTTCAAAATCGTTCATAGGAAAGTGTAGAGATTTGGGGTTGAAGTTACCGATTGCGAAGTCATGATTTCAGTTTTTGCTCTAAATAATTGTCCATAACGGGCACATTTTGAGATATTGAAAAAGATCTAAAAAAAACACTTTTTTTGCGTGGTTTTTGCCACACCAATATTTCAAAAAATGCAGTGATGACCTATACTTTTATAGCTCTAGTGAAAAGCTTATTTTGTTATCTTTAATTTCATGTAAAATGAAGTATACTTAATCACATCATCATCGTCGGCTCGACAACCGGGGTCCGGTCCTGGCCTTCTTCAACAAGTCTCTCCACCCATCCCGGTCTCGAGCCGCCGCCATCCAGTTGCGCACCCCAAGGCTCCGGGCGTCCTGGTCTACGCCATCTCTCCAGCGCAAGCATGGTCTACCACGCTGTCGTCTATCATAGAATGTACCACAAAGAACTTTCCGAGCAGGTTCCTCTTCGCTCATGCCAGCTAGGTGCCCTGCCCTCCGGAGTCTACCGAGCTTAATTTTTGTCACGATATCTGCTTCAAGGTAGATTGCGTACAATTCATGATTGAACCGTCTCTGTAATCGTCCTTCCTCACAAATAGGGCCAACAATTCTCCTTAAGACTTTTCTCTCGAACGCGGCTAAGAGGTCGGAGTGCCTTTTGCTAAGCACCCAAGTCTCGGATCCATATGTGAGTACTGGCAGGACCATGGTCCTGAACAGCAGCAGTTTTGAAGTTATGGTGAGATTTCTGGATTTGAAGAGCTTTGACAGACTATAGTAGGCTCTGTTGGATTTGAGAAGCCGCCCGCGTATTTCTTCTTCTGTATTGTTATCGGCTGCTACTATTGACCCAAGGTATTTAAAGGATTGCACCACTTCAAATTCGCGCTCCGCTACCTTGATTGTTTGACCAACTTTTTGAACCAGAAAAGATTTTTTATTTTTTTTGTAATGAAAAAAGCAAAGAAAACCCGGTATTTTAAAAGTTCTTGATTCCAGTTAAAAAATCTGACTTTCTTGTGTCTAAAGCTAAGATGGTGTTTCATATAAACTTATAATTTTTCATAACTTAAATAATTAAAACTTTATTTCATATAGTTTGCAAATGGTGGGATAAATTTTCTAGCGTCAGATGAAACTAGGATACGGTACGAAGTTTGGGATTAAATCCCTAGGCTTGACCGATTTATAGTGGATACAGACGGTGGTAGGGATATCCCTATTCTTTACTGAACCTTTAGGACAGGCAAAGATTGGGATTAGATCTTAAGCCTTAGTCTACGTCACGACTCGTCAGATGGTGAAATAATGTCCATAGTTTCAGTTGACCTAAGCTACGGAAATTTGGACTAAATTCGTAGCCTTAGAGTTTGAGTTTTTGGGATAAGATCCATAGCCCTAACGCATTATGTTGAGGCAAACTAATGGTGGAGGGTCATACACCGTAGGCGCGCGCCGCCGCGAAGTATGAGGTGTGTGTTTTGTAGGCCGATTCTCGATGGTTGTTGAATTGGCTACACACAAACTTGATGTTTGTACATTGCAGACTTTACTCCAAGTGTAAAAAATCCACACAAAAACCCTTTTCAGATTTTTTAAATTTTGGTCGCAAACATTAATTTTTGTTTCCAGAATTCGAAGGACGATTTTTATTTTTAGCTCAAAACTTGTTAAGGAGTTGTCTTAGCAATTTAAAGAACGAATTTAAAGTTTCTCTACCCTTTTCTCTAATATATTATAAATGCATGTTCTACAATAAAAAAATAATTGAAATTCAACTTGAACCACAAAAGCAACTTGAACCACAAAAGCAAGTACGTGTGATACTAAGTATATCGAAAGTTGTTATAAGAATAATCCTGCAACGTGTCATAAATTATTGATAAACTATTTTTCTTCTGTCTCATTTGATGGTGTTATTCAGACAAACTATATCTAGTAAATTAGTTACAAAAACACTGTCCTTTCTTTATTTATCCTAATTTATCAATTCAGCAAACATATGTAGCCACCTACGTATATTTATATAAATTATAGCCCAGTCGAAAGACAAAGAATGGCCAAAGGCAAATTGATTCTTCACATACCACATTAGACATAACGTCTTTGTTTTAGTTGATTGATAAGGGTAAGATTGATAAGGGTATAGGCATTTCATAGATCTTTTTACTACATATATGTATTCCAAATTCGATAAGCCCAACAGAATAAATTGACCCCATAATCACTTAAGTCACATCTCACATTTAGAACTTAATAGCAGGTAACAAAATGATTAAGTTCGGAGAGCCTTTATCTCATCATCGTCCTTCTATATCTTAGTTTATTATGACAATAGAGCCCTTTGTTGGTTCAGGTCAAAAACGATACAAGATAACAAAGTTAAATAAAATAGTTTTCTTATATACCAATTTCTTGTATGAAAGTTTTGCTGGTGTATTTATAATTGTATCCCTTTTTCTATTTAACCTATGAAAATCGATAAAATGGAAGTAAAATAATTGAAAATAATAGTTGAGTTTAAGTTTTTTTTATATATATATATATAATTTTCTTATGTATTTTGTTCAGCGAAAACCAACAAGTCTTGTATACTATTTAATATGAAGTAATGAAGTTCATAAACAGTTTTGTTTTGCTTTACGATCCTTTTTATTATGTTTATGGTCACTGCATCAGACGGATTAATTAAATAAGGCAAAAAATATTAAAATTATTTATGAGACATTTTTATTATGATGGAAATTATTCTTTTTTAATTGTGTTGTTGAGAGCTGCGAGTCTTTGAAATGTGGAAAAGAATAATTCTACTCATATTTTATGGAAGTTTTTTTTTCACAACAATGATAAAATAATAATAATAGTCAAACTAGCATTTACGATCACAAACATAGGCTGGACTTTATTCTTCAAAGTCTCAAACAATAAAACAAAATGTTTCTATACCTTCCAGCGAAGCGGTCGCCTTACATTTGTCGCATTTACATCCCAAATACTTCGTTAGTATCAAATGAAATCTCGGAAACTAAAATTTCGCAAACTTAAATCTCGCACTACGAAATCTCGCATTACGGATCGTGCAACTATAAAACTTCGCTTTTTACAATCTCGCATTTGGAAAAAAAATTATAATTATCAATTGTCAAGTAGGTTTTACGGGTTACCATTGTTTGGCAAAAAATCATTTGGCATTTCTGTGTTTCGCTTTAGTCGTGAAATATTTCGTTTAATTCGCAATCCTTAATTGGCAATTTACGTTGTTTTTTTTACTTATTAAGTTTTTCAATCATTTTGCAATTAACATTTTGGCGATTTGATGTTTCGTTTTTTTTTAAACATTTTTACAATCATTTCGCAAAATTCATTTGGCAATTTATTGCTAAAATTTTTTTTTCAAATGTTTGTTAATTCGCCAAGGGTTTTTTTTTGCGAAGTAACGCTTCGCCGTTTTATTAATTTGCTAAATATCGCCAAGCAGTTGTATTATTTCGCTGCTAGATCATTTCGCCGTTTAGCAGCTTTCATCGTTTGACCATTCTCTAGCATCTTTTTTAGATTGTGAGTCATTGCTCAATTTATTTATATTAATGTTCTTTTGTTAAAAATAAGCAAAATAACAAAATACGAAAAGAATAATGGCGAAGTGAACCTCCGTAAAACGTTAATTTGCAAAAAAACTTTGGCGAAACTTACTATACCCAGGTTTTACAATTGTTGCCATGAAATTAAACTTTATTGCTTGTTTTAAGAGTTTGGTAGCCACCTAAGTCAACAATTTGCTTCAACAACGGTAATGCGAGTTTTTATTTGCGAAATTTCGGTTGATATTTGCGAGATGTTTGGATGCGAGATTGTTAGAACGGGATTTTGTAATTATGAGATTATTAAAAGCAAGATTATTTATTTGTGAGATTTCGTTTTTCAAGACTTTTAAAAAAATTGTGTGATTTCGTTATTCAAGATTTTGATTTGAGAGATCGTGCAGACAAAAGATCGTTCAACTTGAAATTTTGAGCATTTCATGCCTTAGTTCTATCAGTCTCCAAAAAAATGTGTGTACCTCAAAACTATAGCAAAGCAATGAAATCTTAGTGCTAAAGTTGAAGATCTAAATTTCCATGTTCTTACCACAGAAATATTTGAAAAAATTTAATATAAATTCAAGGACTAAGGCAATTTAAAGATTGAATGCCAGTGAAGAACCATGAACCTGCGCGACATATCTCCAGAACTTTTAATAGCCAATCATGAATTTCGTATGAAAAATAATATTTAACTTCCTTAAAGTGCCATAAGGCACTTGAACATCCATCTAAAGATTTTGAATAAACTTAATGTCGGAAGGTATTGCTTTTGTAAAAAACTTCTTTCTGGATTTTCTGTTAAAAATCGCTTGTTTGATCTTATTCAATCTTGTTAAGTATAGCCACATTTAATTATTGCAAGTAATATTGCATATCAAAATTAATTTATTTCTAATGTTTTATTTTAACATAATTTCTTACACTTTTCTTACAAACTTTGTGTCATTATTACATTATCATAAACAATATTTTATAGCCCTGGGGCACCATAAGAGCAAGAACATCCAATTCAGCCTTAAATTTTATTTATATATCTTCCTACTCATAAAAATTCTTTCGTATTTTTATACAAACTCTTCATAAAAGCTTAAGTTTGTTTTAAAGACATACATATTTCATGGATGTGTGGATGGAATTTTTAATCAAAGAATCGCCTTTTTATTTTTTGCAGGTTCTTTAAAAGTTGGGAATATAATATTTAGATAGGTTGGAATTTTATATCCCACCAGAGAATCTTTTTATGTTTGTTAACATCATTGAATAAGAATATCCAAGCTAGCTTGCAAGAGAATGTACTTTGAGGATTTTCGTTTGTAAAAGGAAATGCGAACTCACTTTTAAAGAGGTATTATATGCATTTTTATTTTTTGTTAGATAAAATTTAACATTAAAGGCTTAAGTGTGATGTGATTATTATGTATGCATATCGAAGTGTAGTTATAATAATTTAACACGCACAAATTATTAAATGAAAATGTTACATGTCTCCAGGGGATGGGTAATGTTTCAAAAAATTCATGAGTTAAATTTGCAATCATAAATTTGTATCGTCGCTTTTAAATACACAAAGCAAAAATAAGTAGGGACTTAAAAAGCCAATTTAAATGCTCGTTTGTAAATCAAAAATATTTTCCTTGGAAGTTCAAGTACCTACAATTTTTCACGAAAACATACTGAATTTCTAAATGTTAATAAGTTTTGATTTTAATTTGATTCAGGTTAAAGTCCTGTTTTCCGGGGGGAGAAATATGTTGTTTTTTTTTAGAGGTATAGAACTTTAAGTTGGCAACACTCTTTTAACTGGCGGCCATTTTGTCAGCTGTCAAGTGATTTAATTTTAGTTTGGTTTACCATTTCAACATGAATCGACGGACGCCTGAACAAAGCTTCCAAATTGTGCCCAAATAGGCACAAAATTGCCGTTGATCCCAATTTTCATAAGCGAATTTTGTTTAGCGATGAAGCTCACTTTTGGTTGAATGGATACGTCAATAAACAAAACTGCAGTATTTGGAGTGATGATAATCCTCAAGTGTATGTTGAGACACCGTTACATCCACACAAAAACTGACTGTTTGGTGTGCTTTATGGTTTGGTGGAATAATTGGTGCGTACTTCTTTAAAAACGATGCTGGCCAGTACGTTACAGTCAATGGTGACCGCTATAGAGCCATGATTACTGACTTTTTTGTTCATCAATTGAACAACCATGATGTGCAGGAGCTGTGGTTTCAACAAAACGGCGCAACATGTCACACAGCTGGTGCCGCAATTTATTTATTGAAGGAAACGTTTGGTAACCGCATAGTTTCACGTTACGGACCCGTGAATTGGCCTCCAAGATCGTGCGATTTAACGCCGCTTGACTTTTTTCTGTGGGGATATGTGAAGTCACTAGTCTACGCCGATAAGCTCGAAACGATTGACCACTTGGAGGACAACATTCGCCGCGTTATTGCCGATATACGGCCACAAATGTTGGGAAAGGTCATCGAAAATTGGACCTCCAGATTAGACTACGTCTGAGCTAGCCGTTGAGGTCATATGCCAGAAATCATATCTAAATTATAACGCCAGAAAATTATCTTTCGAGTAAAGTTAATTTCATGTCAATTTAAAAGAATCATCTTTGTTTTATTCCATTTCAAAGTTCTATACCTCTTAAAAACACCCTTTATAACAGTTAGTAGAGAATTTTCACCAATTCCTGTGTGCGTATTGTTGCCAGAAATAAGGGGACCTTTAATTTTTTGCCAAATGCACATACACACAAATACATTTTTGTCGCTAGCTGAGTAAGAATTTCGCTAAGGAAAAATTCCCCAGAATGCCAACCCTTATCCAAACGGCTTAGATGAGTGTCACTTTTTCGTGACAAGAGATATCCTTGAAGGGTTTGTCAATAAATATTTTCGTTTTTTGCTATGAATAGATCACCAAACCTTTGGCAGGATAGTCCTATGCACACTTACCATTACGCCACAGGCTACCACGAGTATACAAAAGAATTAATAATAAACAATACTCATACGCCATAGTGAACTTTTACAAATTTCTTATTAGCATATCTAAAAATAACAAAGACATTCTCACTTAAACACAATTATCCTTTTAAAGAAAGATTAAATTCAATGTAATTGAACAATTTATGTCGCATCATGCTTTCATTTTTCAATACAACGCCAACGACTCAATTTATTTCCTTTCAGGAATTCGATTACACAAACCATTTATCAATCTTTGTCTTCTCAGTTTTAATTTTTCTTTCCGTTGAAGGGAGACGATTTAATATGTAAATTAAATCTAGATATGTGCTTGTCCATATTCTTTTCCCTTGAAATATAACTAAAACAATTCATACAAACTAAATATGTTTTTGCTTAAATTTTTTGAATGTTTCATTTCAATTTCAATAAACATTTTTGTGAATTCTCAGTATCTTGTTATTACTTTCGTTGTTTTTTGTTTGTATTCAAGTAAGGTACTCATAAGCAAAACCTTACCAAGAAATTAAATTGAATTTAATTGTGGCTATACAGTAAAACTTTATAAAGCGCTTAACAAACAAAATTTAATGGCGCAATTCAAAATTTAATTACGAAAAGAAAATATCAAAATTTACCAACAACTGGATTGACCTTCTTCATTCATTGTATACGCGGTAACAGAGTATTCTAAGTATTCATAGCTTAAAAAAAAACAACTCGAAGCAATTTAAGCTAGAAATGAAATAAAAAGAATGGTTTTTTAATTTACAACATTTTTCAATTTTCCAAACTTTGTGGAAGTCCAAGGTAGGTAAATACATAAATATGCAGAAAGTTTTTGTTCATATTCAAATTTATTCGTTGATCGGGATATTTAAAAGAAAGAAGATAAAATAAAATTTAATATTGTGGCTAAGATGAAAGAAGCAGTCACATGAAATCTCAGTAATAAAAACAATATTTTTTTTTCTAAAAAACGCATTACCTGCCTTTGATGGAAAGATGTTTTTTTTTTTTAATGGGGAAATTTAATATGAACTGAATGACTGGATCACAGAAACTTGTTCATATAGCTCAAAGCTTATTTAATGGCTAAGTACCTATTGAAAATGTTAGGTATTAATTTATTAACAAATTGAATTTGACAGAGGTTTATAGAGAAATTGTAAAAAGAAGAAAGGTTCTCAAGGATTGAATGAACTGTTTTTGTGCATTGAATCTCTAAGGTTACTTAAATTTCCAATTCTACAAGGTTTTGAAATGAAGTTATAACTATATAGCTCTAAAGGTTATGGAATTCAATTAAGTTCAAACTTTCTAAATCATTTCTATCAAATACAAATAAATAACAATTTTTTTTTTCGTAAATTCTACCTAAGTTTATTTTTATATTTTTGTACGTACGAAGATGTTCGTATGTACATAATAATTAACAATTCACATAAAAAAACAGTTCGTTTGATAATAATATAACGTTACAAAAATCATATTTTTCATTTGACCTTTTCATCCTCTTTTTATTGTAATCCTGTGTTCTTTGAATTGAAGCAATTATTGAGATAATGACACAGCATTAAATAAGATATAATATTACCTAATTTTAATTTAGATTTGCAATCTATTTAACAAAAGCCCTCCTTTTATAATTGGTTTTTCATAGCATTCAGGGAATGGAGGGACAATTTCTCATTAAATTTGTAACACTATACAATACATGTCTTCATTAAACGGATATTGCATTTTAGGTTTATATGGATACTTATTTCCTTTAGGTAGGTATAGTAATTGAATACACACATAGAAAATGTCGTTTCTATTTTGGTATTTCAAATTTTTATTTCAATGATGAACATTTAAGAGAGGGAAATCAAGAATTTTTGATGTACACATTTTTGTTTAATATCTACACTATCTGAAATTCCGACACAAATATAACAGTGATAGATAAAATTAAGTGCAAATGCAGATATTTCATTTTGCTGTTATTAAGGAGCATAGAGGATTTAATGATTACATTTTGTTTTTGGTTTCAATACGTTTTTATTGTTTAAAATTTTACTTCAATGTATGTACCTACTTAGTGAGTTACTGATGCCAAACCACCATGTCAAGTTACACGAGATTTTAATGTTATTATAAACGTGCGTTGCGTCCATTTTACGGTGTACGTGGTTGTCCTTCCAAGTCGATTATCCAAGGTTTTGTGGCCAACATTGAATTGACCAATTCAGTTAACAGCCAGCCAATGAACGCAAATTTTACCGAAAACATCGCCACTGTCCGTGAGAGTTCGGTACTTCTTTGAAGATGACAATGTCATTGCTATCACCATCAATGAATAAAGTGCAACAGATCGATGATATCCAATTTCTTTTGACCTAAACTGAATGATATGGATGTGAGCGAAATGTGAGTGCAGCAAAACGGCGCTATGAACCACACAGCAAACGTTATAATAAAATTGCTGCATGACAGATTTGAGGGGAGATTTTCGCTCGCAGAGTTGACATAAATTGGCCACCAAGATCGTGCTTTTTTATCGTTAGACTTTTTCTTGTGTTTTCAGAAGTCGCAGTTCTTATGGCTATATAATCCCCAGTTGACCGACGCCCTCAAAATTAAGGAGGATCTTTGCAGAAGAGTCATTGAAAATTAGACCACTCGGATCCGTGCCACCGTTAGAAATTGAGAAGGGCATTTGACCGATGTCATATTTCATACATAATAGCATACATGGGCCTTTCAAATAATAAAAAAAAAAGAATTTCGTTAATACCTTACACACAGTTTGTTTTATTTTATTTCAACATCTATCTGCCCTTATTTAAAAACCCTTTATAAGAACGTGCATTCCCATCCGTATAATCAGATGGATAAGCGAAATGCTGGGCACAAAACGGACGGAAGCATACGCAGCACAAAGTGCCCAAAAAGTCATTACAACATGAGGCTGTCCTCAGGGAGGAGTTCTGTCACCGTTGCTGTAATGTTGAGTCTTGTAGTTGATGAATTTGCTTTGCTGATGACGTTGTAATAACAGCCGTAAGAAAGTTCGAAGAAAGTCTTTCGGATATAATCCAAAGAAGACTATCAACAACAAGGCAATAGTGTTTATCAATGGGACCACCAAGGCAACGATATAGTGCCATTTTCCAAAGAGAGGCAAGAGAAGAAATCGTGACCCAGAGGAAAGTTAAACATCATAATATGTTTACACTATACATAGTAAACTCCTCTGGAATAAATACGTGGAAATAACTGTTGGAAAAGCCACAAAGGCTCTCATGATATGCAAAAGACTTGCAGGCTGAACATGGGGCTGCAAACCAAACATCCTTAGATGGATGTATCCCATGATAAGGTCTTTTATTACCTATGATGCTGTTGCATGGCATAAGAGAACCGAACTAGTTACAACTAAAGGAAATCACTAGAAAAATTACAAAGGCTCAAATGCATATAAATATATTACTGGAGCAACCACCAGATAGAAGAGACCAAATTATCCTCTCTAAACATACTTAAAGTTATCGAGTTCCTCAAAGGGACTAATTTGGAGGACGAGCTGTAGAATGAGCAACCTCATCCAGCTCCAGAAGGGGGGGGGGTGCAATAGATCTTATGGTCGCAGTGTAATTATACCCAACAATATTCGTTCATTCACACAAATGGGCAAAAGTATATACATACCCGAATGTCGTATATATATTATTCAATTCGCCTGTTTTTATTTTGTAATCTATTTAAATATTAAATCGTTTAGCTCGCTGATTTAATTTAGGCAACAAAACGAAAAAAAGAAGAAATGATTTGTTTTCCTATGCCATAAATTAACTAATGATTAAAAGATAAACAGATGCTTCATATTTTAAAATTCTATTTAATAGGAAAGTAAATCTGCTGGAGCGTGTGGTTTAATTCTTGAATTTTGAAGGAGCATAGAAAAATTAAATATAAAACCAAGGCCATGTCTCTAATTACATAAGGATTTCAGTTTTGATGTTTTAATTATCCTTATAGGCATACTGATTTTAATGCTAAATACTTGTAAATATTTATTAGACTTAATTGGATCAATATTTACAAATATAAATTTTTGTTTGCTTACACCCAAAGAAATGTTGAAAAACGATGTTCATTCTACTGCATTAATTGTCATAATTGACTCGACAACCACTATTTTCAATTTAACAGAGATATGATTGTGGATTCCACCGCCGAATTGTCAAAAAAACAGCATCTGTTGTAAATTTTTCAATAAGAAAATATGTTGGTACAACAGGATTCATTGTTGAATGTACACCATAAATAAATAAAATAAATTTGGTGGCGCGCGCGACAGCTGATGGAGAGCCTAAGGCTAAGATGAGAAGCACTTTTTCATGACAAGAGGCACTCTCCGAAAATTTTCCACTTCCTTTGTTTGACCGGTAAAACATAACATAAATATCCATGAAATACGTAGAGATATTGCTGCACACACACAGAGCATGCATTTTACAAAAAAATATGACAGTGAAAGTAATATGGTAAATGATTTGGGCAAAGCGTAGTGGCAAAAAATTAGTCAAGGGAAGTTTAATTTGGTTAGAGAGGGGGGGGGGGGGGGGGGTTGATAATTCAAAATTCTTTTGCACAAACTGCGCCACAATGAAAAGTGGTTGTTATGTGTGTTACACACGTCTAGTAATACGTGGATAGGATTACACTGAGATAAACACGCCTAACACTTACCAGCTCAAACAAAGTAAATTCTAAGGTACATAATTTTAATTTTTAACCTTACATCTTCAATATTGAGTCCCTTTATAGCCCTCAAACTTCAATGTTCGTTGCTGTTGATTTTGAATTTAATTTAAAGTTTTACTGTATACAATTCAAATTTGTATCTCCTATAGTAAAGGGTTTTTTTTTTTAGAGGCGGAGAACTTTAAATTGGCAACACTGTTTCCTGCCAATTTGACAGTTCTTGGTTGTATTGAAGTTAGTTTAGATGTTGGTTTTTGTGTGATAACTCATTCGCAGTTAGGCTGCAAAGCTTTCGCACCGTCATATTAATATTTAAGGTTTTG
This sequence comes from Leucozona laternaria, assembly GCA_932273885.2. Classification (NCBI taxonomy): domain Eukaryota; kingdom Metazoa; phylum Arthropoda; class Insecta; order Diptera; family Syrphidae; genus Leucozona; species Leucozona laternaria. The sequence continues at coordinate 27,154,127 of OW026368.1, read as the reverse complement.
AATGAAACAACAACCACTTGAATAGGCTGGTGTTATAGCTATTTCACGGCTGCCAGGCCGATAATCAGACTCGTTAGTCTATTACGTTCACTTTTAATTTGAAAAACTTTTTGCCTGGCTGGGGCTCGAACATAGACCAAGTGTCTTCAGAGCCATATGCATTACGCATTGCGCTACCAAAGTGTCACGGGGTCAGGTCCAACCAAAAATAGGTTTTATTGAAGTTATAGTTTGCATTGCCACATCATGCCGGAGCAACGCTTGCAAACTTATTTAGAAAAACATGGTTTCCCATAAGGTTATTTTTTCTGAGTTGTAGTAAAGCATGTCTACGCATAACCGAACAACCGGAAACAATAGATCACCTTGAAGCCAAAATTCTACGCGTTGTTGTAGAAATATTGCCTGATTTACATCAAGGAATGTGTGAAAATTGTAGCTCCATATTACGTCATGTACCTACGAACCATCCACGGCGGCCACATATCCAAAATCATATTCCATAAACCATAAAATTTATCTGTCAAATAATGACAATTTCATGAATTTTTAAAACATTTTAACTGTTTTTATTTTCAATGTAAAGTTCTCTACCTCTAAAAATAACACCCCCTATTTATTTAGAATGGTGAAATGGTGAAAATATAGATCACAGAGCTCTAAAAGATTAAAATTTGCACTTATTTTTAGAATTAACTATACTAGCAAAACAAATTTCTTCAAGAAAATAATTTATATTGTCTGGGTTTAACCTTTGATCTTAAAAACAAGTTGGTTTGTTTTAAGTTGATATCTATGGTATAAGCCAAAAACTGATGCTCAACACACGTAGACAGAGACTGATAAATACTTTACACCTCGGATTAGCGACTGACAAAAGGCAAAGCACCTTAGATAATTCAGCAGCCTTTAAAATCTAAAATTAGCAAAACCAATTTTGAATTTCAATCACGCAACGCAATATTAAACTAAACAATCAAACCCCTAACTATTTAGTAATCCTTTTGGTATATATGTAAGAATGTATATCAAAATAATTAATTGTTTGTAAAGGGAGAGTATTATTATAAACTTCAAACAATTTCCATTCCTCTAACCTCTAAATCATTCATATTATACTTAATGGTTTATTAAGATTGTAATTAAATTCGCACCTTTTGAAGTGGAAAATAGGATCTTTAACCGCCTTAAGTTGATAAAAGTCTTTCTTTGAAGGGATTATTATATTTATTTGTCAATTCCAAAGGTTATGTTTTAACCTCTTCCAATAAAAATGTATGATAATAAAGGAAGAAATATTTTGACAAGTTATACCATACAACATGTTTATTGACATTTAGGAAATGAAATATGAGCAACTGGCAACAATTAGGCATTTCAAGTTCCCGAGATCTTAGAGGCCTTGTTCCTTCAGTTTGAGTGAACATGAGGGGAAACCTGTCAAGCTCGTGAAAACTATAGCCTCCTTTAAGTGTATAATTAAAGCTGCAAACATTGAATTTCTCCTCTAGGATAAACAATTAACATATCAAAAAACACTAAATTTTAAGGAAATCCATTAGAGGTTGAGGTCGGAAATGCATTAACCACTTTTGAAGAAGGTCTTAGCAAGTGAATCAAATTACCTCATAGTTATGTGCACTAAAATTTAGTTATACCCTGAATGCACAAAATTAAATTAACAGTCGTTTAAAAGCTTATGAAAAGTATAGTGTGATATATCTGTGTATTTAAAACTATTTATGAAGTGCTTAAAATTTCTCTTCAGTTATCTCATGGACGAAAGAACAAGTGGGCAAAGTTTCAAAGCTCTTTTTTAAAAAAAATATATAAATTTAAAATACTGTTGACTATTTAAACTAGTCAAGAGAAAAAGTCCTTAACAAGAATATTAAGTGATTAAAAAGTTAAAAATATTTTCAATTATAAATTTCATTCGCTCCTTGAAATAATTAAATATTTCCGTTTTCATAAAAAAAAAACTGAGTTAAATTTGAAAGAACAAAAGATGCTGACTAGACTACGTTGATAACATCTTTTTTTTTTAGAGTAGTGAGGTAGGCTAAGCATGAACTAATTTGCATAAATCTCACAATGACACACTGTTATAATATTTTGAAAAAAAGTTTTGAGTTCAAAAATATCTTCAATGTTTAAGCTAGCACTTTCAAAACACTAACCAAAACAAGTAATTTTGATAAAAGTGTTTACTTGAGAATAAGTGCATAGGTTGTAAAAGTAATATTGCATATGGAAAATTTTCAGAAAAAGAATAATATTTCTTTTAACTCTCCAAAACTTTTTCTTATGAAAATAATTTGGTAAGTTGTCATTTAAATATATGTTTATCATTTGAGAAGAAGTTACCTACAACAATAGAAACAAATTTTAAAATGTCGTTCAATAATACGATATTACAGCAAATTAATTCATGATTTGAGTTGCGACACGCAATTTAAATGTTCAATTCTTAAAATAAATTGATGGAAAAATTAAATCATTTTATCTCTCTTTAAGCTGCTCAATGAAATGTACCTTTATGTGTACGTGTTTTTCTTGTGATGTTTCCAAAAAGTCCTATTAGGATTTATTTCGTAGGTAAAACAAATAAGATAAATGTAATTTTGCCTCAAATACGACTGTGAATGTACAATTTCTTAATTAGGATTATAGACGAACAAGGTTACTTGTTTTCTATAACGATGGAATAACAAATAGGAATTTATAGACTTTTCCCTGCTAGACAATATATTACAATAATGAGACATCACAGACATGTGGGGATGATTATTTGATATCTTATCTAATGATAAGTATCATTTGACGTTGTTTTGTGTATAGTAGACTAGACACAACATCTGCCATTCCACCAAGAATATACTATTTATGTTGACTTGTTATAATGACTTAAGAGTAATTTTGAAGAAAGGATTAATATATAAGTAAATAATGTATACGTCCATACTAAATACTATAAGTACATTGGATCATTAATTAATTAAGACATCAATATCAATAAATTTATTTATTTTTCTATACCGAAAGCAAACTTCAGTTGTAATTAGATTGATTATGTCTATGCCTAACTGCCTAACTTTGGCAGTTTAACTGTCACTGGACTTTGGAAATGGAGGAGAAACCTGAAAACGACTTCTCCGCAGGAAATCAGAAGTCAAAAATGTTATTAATTTTTAACTATACAGTACTTATTTGTAGATTCTTACGCTTAAATACTACGTAAAATATTGTTTTTTTTTTTTTGTCACGGCTTCTGTCACTTTCAAGGAAGTATCAAAATGAAGAGACTCTCGTGGTTAAACGTTCGGATTTAGCTGAAAAAACCTGCACGCAGGATTGTTTCAGAGTGAATTAAGACACTAGGCCCCTGTTCTAAACGAGCTTTAGCTCTAGTTATTTATTTGATAAGTTATTTTATTATTTCTTGCACATGGTTGGGCTAAGTAAGAAGTTATCAATTTATGTATGTTGAACGTTATTTGACTGAATAGAATTATTGAAAACGCAAAGCGTAGTCTAGCGTTCTTTGTAAAAAAAATTACAACAAAAAATTGATCGTCGCGTTCTTTTCTTGCTAGTTAATTATCGACTGAACCACCCAACCGCTTTCTGTTTGGCAAGCCCCTTAGTATTTACCAAATAGCAATATATCCCCCATTGGATTATTGACAATTAATTTTGATGAGAGAGACATTTTTACTTAAGCATTTATTTTTAAAGCCATACAAAAAAAGACAGGCACTGTTTGAGGTATGTTTTTATAAAAAGTAGTAATTTTGTAATTAAAATTATAAAGCAACACACGTCTTTAAAAAAAAAACTATTTATATTTTTCTTTGCATCTGTCAGATTCATCAAAGTAACAGCTGTCATTTTTGACATTGTAAAGTTCCCTAGACTGCTTTTAGACCAGAGCTTTTTTTTATTCATAGTTTCTATTTAGGTTTCCTTCTAATTGCAAGGCCCTTCCAAACGCTGCTATTTTGAAAAATGATTTTTTTTCAAGTTTTTATTATCATGATCTAATAAAAAGGCAAATACGAAATTTATATGGATTATATAATGTAGGTATCGTTGCAAAGATTTTTTTTTCATAGAAGTGCAGAATACATACCTACATTTATTGAAATATTTAACCATAGCAGATACTACCTACCCTACAGGGTGTTTTTTTTAGACGTGTGGTTTTCAATCTGGCAATACTTTTTTCGGAGTTTGTTTTTTTGACAGCTGTCGCTTGATATATGCTCAGTTTGGTTTGCCATTTTATAATTAATAGACTTGCTCCTGAAAAACGTTTACAAATCGTGCAAATTTATTACCAAAATAATGGTTCTGCTCGCGCAACGCACTGCGCGCTGCGTCCAATATTCGGTCAACATAATCGCCCAGCAGAGTCGGTAATTCGAGCAACCATGGATCGGTTTTGCACCACGCACCGAAGACGCTTATAATGCTGTGGAGCAGAGTATCGAAAAAAAGACTCGAATGAGTCCATCCGCCATCACGCGCAACAATTGGAGCTGGCGGAAATTGGGCTGGAATTTATTCGAGCCAGCCGCGGCGGCCATTTGCCTGAAATCATTTTTAAAACATAATAGCAAACCCTTATCTTTATAATAAAGCTAAATTCTTGGCCATAACATTAAATTATATGCGTTTTATTTCTTCTTGAAAACCACACGTCTAAAAAACACCCTATATAATATGTAGGTATCGATGCAAAAATTTCTTTTTTCATAAAAGTGCAGAATACATACATACCTGCATTTTTTGTATTTATTTAACCATGGGCGTTTTTCTTTTTTAGTTCAGAGCAGAGCCTGAACTGTCAAAAAAAAATCGTGTTTCTTTTTTAGCTCAGAGCATTCAGAGCTCCAGTTTTGTGTTTCTTTTTACGCTCTGAGCATGTTCAGAGCGCGCTCTTTAAGCTCACAATAAATTGATAGAGCAGACCGAGTTGAATAGCTGAACACAAATTTGACAAGTGGAAAAAGAAAGAAGAAGTGCTTAGTTCAGAGCACGCTCAGAATATGTTCAGAGTGTTCAGACTCTGCTCAGAGCTCTACTCTGAACTAAAAAAGAAAAACGCCCCATTGCAGACACTTGAAAATACAAATTAATAATATCACCAAATGTATTGACAACACACAGACATTTTTTTTTTTTGAAGGGAGATCCGAGATGCCAAATCTAAAACGGCCCATCATGTTTTCGAGTTGCATTTTTTCTCAACATATTTTATTTTACAATATTGGAAGAGGTTCATAAGTCCATAAAAGAAAAAATCACTGTTGATTTTTGACGTAGCATAGTAGGTTCATAATTTAAAAATGAGTTGAGACTGTGGACTTATGATCCTGTGCTAGTATTTAAATGTCGATTTCAGACATTTTGAAACAGACCCTGAAAGTTACTGATTGAAATCAGTTCCAAAGTAAAAATCGTAACGAATTGAATTTCTGCGTCAGCAATGATTATATTCCGGACAGATTAATAGGCGTGTTTTCTTCAAAAATCTATAGGCAGATCATCAACATTTTTACTTGCAACAAAAAAAAAAAAACAAAAACATAAAAAAAATCCTATAGCTACGCCACTGATCTCAGAGATATTAGAATCCTGAACTTATTTAATTAGAAAAATGAATTTAATGAAACGTTGTCATACCTTTAATCTCCGATTAAAACAGCAAAAATAACTAACTAACCCTTATATCATTTAAATAATACTTACTCCTAAATTGGATAAATTGATATCAAAAGTTAAACAGTTGTTCTATTAGAGAGCACAATGTCCTCCAAGAACTTTGCGGTTATAGTAATTATGTTGATGAAATTATTGGTTTAACGTAATTCAATACTTACCAAAGTTATAGCCTTAATATCGTAATACATTACGTGAAATGAATACACTAGTAGTATTCCGTATTCTACCTATAAATCAATAGGGGTTGAAAAGGGACCTTCGATGTAGACAGTTTTTTTTGGGAATAACACACTGATTGTAGGAAAGTTGGTTGAACCTATTTCTCTGAGTTGAAGTGTAAAATAGAAATACTTACACATACCTAAAGAGGACTAATTTTATTTAAGAGTCCAATTAAAAAGGGAATTGAATTGTCGACCCGACATTGTTTAGATTGTGATTTTATTAATTTTTGTCAGAATTAATCAATTTTGGTCTGTTGTCAGAAAACTAAAATGTTGACATCAATAAAGGTGTTGCCATTGAGACGCGGAGGCTATTAAATATTTTGACGTCTAGCAATCTCCAAATGAAAAATTTCATCTTAAAATACCCATAAACGAGCTATAATTGCAACAGTGTCAAATTCATGACTGTAATTTATTTATTTTCATAACAACACTACCAATATTTTCATAAGTATTTTTGGTATATAGTTCTGCCAAATCCGAAGCACGCAAAAATCTACACACAATCCATTTGCTTTCCTTTTTTGGTTTTTTTGTTTTGGCGTTTTTCTGAGAAATCTATCAATCGCTGAGGAATTTTCTGAAGACCATACTAAAGGAAAACATCTTTAATACTCATCAGCAATATCTACTTATTTTCGGTGGGAAGTGGATGACTTGACACTGAGGAAATTTTTTTGTCTCATCTGTGGGTGAGTACAATTTTTAGTGTATGTTCTGCCTATGGCATAATCGAGACTACACAGCAAAAATATTGTTCTCTCTTTTTACATGCCAACCTGAAAGTATTGGGCTTTTTTTCAATTGAAATTCGGCGCATTCACAATCACATTAAATTTACTTTCATCTGGTTTGTGTCATGGCTAAGTGCGATCACATGGATTGCATAGAAACATCTATTTCTTATACAAACCAAAATGAGTTAATTCATTGTAAAGGCAGCATGTGCAAAAAAAGCTTTCATCCATGCTGTATCGGGGTGACCAGATTAGCAACGAAATATATACATGAAATTTCAAACTATTTTCATTTTTTTTTGCGAAGGTTGTCGTAACAAATATTTTGGTGCGGACTCAAACTCAGATATATTATTTGATGTTTTTTCAACTTGGAAAAACGAGTTTGAAGCTCAGAATAAGAAAAAGGCAAATGAAGACAAATTGAACCATCAACTACTTGTGCAATATATTGACGAGCTTTCTAGCATTATAATAAGACTTGAAAATAATAATAATATCCAATGTGACAAATTAAGTAAATCCCTCGAAAAACTTGACGGAGATATTATTGAAAAACTAAACACATGTACTGATGAAATCAAAAACCTTAACAGTCGTATTACACATTATGCTAATACAAGTGATAACAAAAAAGAACGTGCTGATATATCTTCAGAACTTCTTTTAATTAAAAATAGTACTGCAAAAAGTTCTCGAAAAATTGAAACGTTGTTATCCAATTCTATGAAGACCACAGAAATTCTATCCTCAGCATTAACAACCATTTCTCGTAATGAAAATTGCCAAGATAGTTTAATTTGCATTACAGACGAAGTTTGTGCAACGAAATCGCTTCTAAATGAAGCTATTGACGAGATAAAATTAGCAAACGCTAAAATTGATAACGTTAACTTATCATCTGTTTTTGACAATTCCAAATCTGTTACAATATATGATGAACTTTCAAAGTCTGTCAACATTGATACTATAAATGAAGCTACCAATGGAAATAATATCCAAAATGTATCCGATACAACTCTAACTGAAGACGTAGATAGTTCAATTGTGAAAATTATGGAAAAATCAGGACCAAAAGAAAAAATACTTGTCAATATTGGATGTCAAACATTGAATTTTGTCGCCAAACACAAAAACAAAAAAGTTAGAAAAAACTCAATTAAAGCTCCATCCCAGAATTCGAATGAGTCGAGTGTTTTAACATTTCCTCAAAATACACAAACACAATTATCATTTCCCAACTCCAGCTCCAACCAAAAATTTTCAATTCCACCACCAAACTATAGTTTTCCATTACATTCTCAAACTCAACCGTCAATTCAACCGCCGCCGCCGTTACATATTCCACCACCTTTTTTGCCAAAACAGTTCTCTGCGTCAACTTTAAATCTTAACAAGCAACCTAATAGTTACTCTGGAAGCATTAAACGTAAACAAATTTATATACAAAATGCAGAATTTGGTACAACCGAAATAGATATTGTCAATTACGTTATTAAGAACTTCAAGTGCGTTGACGTTGTATGCAATCAAATTGTGCCTTGGAACAAAAAAAGATCTGAGCTTAAACATCTCAACTTCAAGATAAGTGTTCCTGAAGAACATAGCCCTGCACTTCTCAATTCCACAAAATGGCCAAAAGAATGTGTGGTTCGGAAATTTTTATTAAAAAAACCCGATGTTTCTAAACAGAATTTTCGAAAAATAAGACACAGCTCCGCAAGGAGTTAAGGATTTTTTACCAAAATATGTCTGGAATGAGAGGAGATTTAGTTGACCTTCGTCGCGCCACTTATTCTTGCGAATACAATGTCATCATACTTATTGAAACCTGGCTGAGAATTGATCATCTTGATGCAGAAATCTTCGACTCCATGTGGCAGGTGTTTAGATGTGATCGGACTCTCCTTCCAGGACAGAGCAGAGGAGGCGGGGTTTTACTGGCAATTCACACTTCCTTGCCCTGTTTTCCTGTAACTGTACAGCCACCTTCATTTGACTACAATTTACATCAACAAGTTTGGGCCAAAATTGTTGTAGAAGACAAAAATATTTATGTTGGCTGTTGTTACATCCATCCAAATCAACCTATAGAAGTTTATGAAGCAGCGACAACCATTATTTCATCCGTTTTTACTTCCATCGATGACTCTGACGATTTTTTCTTTTTCGGAGATTTCAATCTACCTGGACTTGACTGGATTACTTGTGACGATAACAACACAATCTTTGACGCAATCAACATTATGTCTGAGCAGCAATCTAATATCATTGAATTTTTTAATGCTCATGGTTGTAGTCAAATTTGTAACTTAAAAAATAATTTTTCTAATGTTCTTGATCTTGTCTTTACCAATGTTTGTGATAATTTCGTTTTGGAAGAGACTTCATCTATTGTTGTTAACAAAACAAGCGTCTTTCATAAAATATTTAAGCTTTGTTATTTTTATCGTGATGGAACTCGTGCTAATGTTAATGAAAAAATATTAGTCTTTGATTTTAAAAGAGCTAATTACGAGCTAATTAACTCGTTCTTGAATAATGTTGAATGGTTTGTTGATTCAACGACGGTTGATGATAAAGTTCGTAGTCTTTTATCAGTGTTATATTTCGTTTTTGATAATTACATACCGAAAAGAGTTATTACATCCAATAAATCTCCTCCTTGGTATGATAAAATAATGAATAATTTAAAAAATCGCAAAAACAGAGCTCATCGCAAATGGATAGCCTCAGCTGATTCTAACGATTATAATATTTTTCGTAGTTTTAACGATGAGTTCAAAAGCTACGACAAATTGTGCTACGATAGATATGTTCTTAAGACGGGGTCAATGATAAAAAAAAATCCACGCAATTTTTACAAATTCGTCAACATCAAAAGAAATGTTAACAACTTTCCATCGACAATGCATTCAGATAATGTGCTATACCATGAAACGAAGGATATTTGTGAATTATTCGCTTCGTTTTTTGAAACTGTGTATCAAACACCAATAGTATTTAACAATAATGATTTCCATCATATTAATGAAAACAACTCAATTTTAAGTTTTATGTCAATATCTATGTTTGACCTTGTCAGTGCACTTACATCCCTTGATGTCAGTAAAAGTAGTGGTCCTGATGGTATTCCACCACTGTTTCTCAAGAAAACAGCCGATACTATTGCCAAACCATTACTTGATCTTTTCAACCACTCACTTTCCTGTGGTTATTTTCCAAAAACTTGGCGAAATTCTTTTTTAACGCCAATTTTCAAGAATGGTGATAGGTCCAACATAAAAAATTATCGGGGTATAGCAATCTTGTCTACTATTCCCAAATTATTTGAAAAAATAGTTACTGATAAGTTGAGCGCTGAGCTGAGGTCGGTTATTAGTGAGCATCAACATGGTTTCTTTAAAGGAAGATCAACTACCACTAATCTTGCAGATTATACTTCATATATTCTCTTGGAAATGGAAAAAGGAAACCAGGTTGATGCAATCTATACCGACTTCGGTAAAGCTTTCGACAAAGTTGACCATCGCCTTCTTCTCTTCAAATTAAAGAAGTATGGTATAAGTTCTGCATTATTAAAGTGGATTGAATCATATCTGTCAGACAGAACTCAGTGTGTTAGATTTTGTAATGTTATTTCTCGTCAAATACATGTTACTTCAGGAGTGCCTCAAGGAAGCCATCTTGGCCCTCTTTTTTTCCTTCTATTTATAAATGACTTGCCCTTATTGTTAAAAGGGTGCAGATATCTTTTATATGCCGACGATCTCAAAATTTTTCAAAATGTTAACAATATTCACGACGGTTTATCACTACAACAATGTTTAAACAGTGTTGTAAACTGGTGTAAAATGAATGGAATGGTGCTAAATGTGGAAAAATGCAATATTATTTCTTTTTTGAGAAAAAAAAGTGCAATATCTCTTGACTATACTATTGACGAAAATATATTAGCTCGTAAAGATGTGATAAAAGACTTAGGAATTATTATTGACAAAAAACTAACGTTTAAGCAACATATCGACAAAGTACATTCAAAAAGTATGTGTATGCTAGGCTTTGTTAAACGTAGATCTAAGGAATTTAATGACCCTTACATTACCAAATCCATCTACTGTTCTTTGGTTCGTTCGCAGCTTGAGTATTGCAGTGTTATTTGGTCTCCTTTTTATGCTGTCGATGTCAATAAACTTGAATCTGTGCAAAAGCAATTTCTGTTGTTTGCATTAAGAGGTCTAGGTTGGAGTCCTGACACGTTTTTGTTACCTAGTTATAATCACCGTCTAAAACTCCCTAGTATGTCTAGTCTCGTTTGTCGTAGGGAACTGTCTGAGGCTCTATTTGCGTTCGACCTTTTTAAATGTAATATTGATTCTTTTTCTTTATGTTCCAAAATTTCTGTCAATCCAAATGCTCGTACTCTAAGACATACCAGGTTTTTAAGCGAAACTAACTCAAGGACTAATTATGCTACAAATGAAACATTTAATCGTTGCTCAAAAACTTTTAACAAATATTTTGACTTGTTTAATACGAATATAAGTAGAGATTGCTTTAAAAATAAAATCATCCAAAAATTGATGGCTGAAGGCTCTTCTTGACATTATGTATCTACGTATGTATTTATTATAACATAAACTTCTTTTTATTTTTTATTTTATAATTTTTTTGATTTTTTTGCTCTTTCTTTCTTATTTCAATTATTGTTTTCTTATATATGAAGACATTTGTATGTAAATTATATTTTTTCTTTTTTTTTTTTACAACCATGCAACATTTAATAATTGTTAAATAGTTTGTTGTCTAATTTTGACAAAATAAATAAATAAATAAATAAATAAATAACACCCAAAACAATAAGATAATGTATCTTTCAATCCTGGAAGTAGTAGTCACCTGTCATACAGAACACCAAAGAGCTTCTAAGAGGATGAGCAAAATTAAATTATTAATTTTAAATACTAAACACGTGCGTGTATAAGGATATATGCCAAACCAATTCGCTTAGTTAATCATACACATTTTTATTTTATCCTCAAATAAGGACGTGCTTCATAATAAAATCCTTTTAAACGTCACAAACGTGTTGATATGAATACACAAAAAAATTGTTAATATTCATTCTCGAGCGAAAACCATTTCGACAAGGTTAGGACACGGTTATGTTTACTCCCATCGCTGATGGTTGAAGCTAAAAGCTTCAGCAATTTTCAACCAAGTGGTCTCTTGTTCCGGTAGCCTGATGTCAGGTGCGTCAGACGCATATATTTACAATAGTCGCACAAGAGTCAGAGCACGGCTTTCTCCCGTAACTGCTAATCAAACATGATAAAAAAAAGTAGGATGGCAAACAACCTACACCATCAGAAAGTCCTTCAAATCATTGTGTATATGATGGCAGGGATTAGATTGACCAAGCAAATGGGTTCGATTGCATCAGGATGTATGTATGTGAATTGATTTCGCATGGTGTTGCTGAACGCTGATGAAGATGACGACGATGGTGTCCTAGATGTGCTCCACAACAAGCTATCTCAGTTATTGCTAAATATACAGTTACGTGCCGAGCGTAACGTTTAATAAAAAAAGATATTTTTTTAAGCTCACTCACTGAGCTTCTTATCTTTATACTTTATTAAATCTTTTGTATTTTTTACAATGGTTTATAATTTAACTTTTAACTTTAGTTTTTTATTTTAACTATTTTATTTAACTGATTCCTTACCACTGGTGGGGGGAAATCAGAAATAAGAATTTATGTGAACTTTTTAACTGATCGGACTACTTGTGATTCAATGAATGAAATGAATGAATGAATCCTCCGGGAACAATTGGATCTTGCTATTTATACCCAATTGTGGTGAAATAGCTTTTGCAATGACCATGGAGATGGCTTGCATTATGCTGACCAATGATTTCGGCTGTTTTGTCAATTATGCAAAACAAAGCCTTGAGAAGGATGATTGTTGCACACTTGTGTCAACAATTTGGTTTGGCCTTGATTTTTATGATTCGTATGACGACTGTAGTCATCGAATCAATTGCGTAGTTGAATTAGTTGGCTGTTTCGTTTTTATTAATTCGGCTGTTTTGTTTATTTAACAAAACTAAGCTTTGAGATAAATATTCATTTAAGTTATGCGTCGTTTAAAGACTTACGATAATTGTAGCCTTTAAGTATGTTGTGTGCGTTGTAAGTATCTGCTGGAGGCTTGACGGATGTCGATGCCGTAACTCCCCCCTTCTTAAGATTCTGCTCCGGAGAATCCGAAGTTTTTAGCTCAATATTTACTTTTGTATTATTGGCTTTTTTGATTTTAATTATAATTATCAATAGTATTATGTTAACTATTATTATGAAAATTATTGTGCTGAATGTTAAGCCTTCAGTCACGAAATGTCGAGCTTTAATTTCTTTAATTACTTTACTGTTTTTAACGTTATCAAAATGAATTTTTGGCAATGATAATTTCATTGTAATATTTCTAATTTTTATGTCATTGAAGTTTGGGATAACGAAGTTGTCGCTTATCAACAAGTTTTCATATTCCATATTGTTAATGCTTAATTTGCAATTTTCAAAATTAATCAAATTATTTCCATAAATTCTTATATCATAAGTATTACAATTATGTTTTATATAAGTTTTCGGAATATTTTTTGTTATAATTACATTATTAGTTAATTGTTTGATAATTTGTTTCTTATTTACTTTAAAATTACATATTGGTTTGTCTTTGAAAATTTGTGAAATACATTTATCTTTTATTAATTTTAATTGTTTTTTAGTTATAATAGGTTGTTCTGTATATTCATAAATAGTATTATTACTATTTTTTAATATTGCAATAGTATAATTGCTTACAATTTCAAGTCCATTATTATTTGGAATTGGTTCAATTAGTATTTTATGATATTTTTCTGTATCGTAAATTGGTATTAGTATTATAAAAATTATCTTAAAATCATGTAACACTATAGAGCTTTTAATATTTGTTAATTCTTTGAATGAAATGTTATATTTTATAATTTCTTCGGTTGTAAGCAGATCTCTGCCTAGAACTCCTAGTTTACAAAGTAATAAATTGTCTTTAATTTTTCTGACTTGATCTCTAAGTAGTTGAATATCATATTGAATTTGAAAGACATGTTGCATATGCTCTATTGTATTTAAGTTATAGTTTACTGTTTCATACATATCATATAATTGTTTACTTATTCTTTCTTGTTGAGTATTAATATGATTGGTTACATTTTTCATTATTTTATTAAAATTATTATTTATTTGAATTTGTTCATTCATATTTTGGATAATATTTTTGTTATTTTGTTCGTTAACATCTAGTTTTTCTCTTATTTCTTTTTCATCATCGGAGTCCATTACTCCTGCTAAAAATTTTAAGCCTTTTCCCCATATATTTATCAATCCTCTTCTAGATCTTTTATGTGGAATTAAATTACTTATTTCTTCTTTTAATGAATTAAAATTATGTATCATAGCTGGATACTGATAAGTGTAGTTAAGGTTTGCAATGTTTTGACCAATTATATTTATATTATTTTCCCATGAATCTATTTCTACACTATGTAATATTTTCTTATAACTTGAAATTACTTGAAGTTCTTCATCCCTAACCATGATAAAACCTTGTCCTTCGTTTAAATTTGTTATGTCCAATTTCTGTCCTTTAATAGTCAGTATGGTCGTCATAATCAGTATTGTCTGTATGTAATCTCTAATTTGTGGATGCATTTTGAACCTGAAATTTACGGGGTTTTTTAACTTTCAATTTATGATACTGTTTGTTATTATTAGCTAAAATTGTAACTTTATTATTTCTCAATGCTCTAAACGATCTAAATCTTGGTTGCAATTTGTTAATATTTCTGACTTTGTAGTAGAATGGATAATCTTGTTTATAACTAATCTGATCATCTCTTGTTTTATTCCTGTTATAAATTATTTTCTCTTTATTTTTAAGTGCTTTTTCAAATGCTTTTTCTGCTAAATTATTTGGGATTCTTTTAAAGAATAATTCAAATGGAGTATAATTTGTTGCTGAACAAATTGAATTGTTGTATGCGAATAATGCTTTAAGTAATGCTTCATTTGTTGTTATAGTATTATGATTTTTCAATATTCTATAATGTTCCATTAGTGTAGAGTGAAAACGTTCTACTGGAGAGTTTGAATTTGAATTACTAACGGTTGTAAAGTGTAGGTCTATGTTTTCGTTTCTTAAAAATTCTTGGAAATCAATAGATGTTGCTGCTTTTTCTTGATCTATTACGAGAAGTTTAGGTTTTCCAAATGTACTTATATATTTTAAAATTCCTTCCTTTAAGTGAACTGCGTTTCTCGATTGAAGTTCATAAGCTTGTGCATAGCGACTGTATTTGTCTATTATAGTAAGTATTGGTATTCCTTTTTGTGGAAAGAATATGTCTACATGTATTATTTCTAATGGATTTTTAGGAGTTTCTGTAAATTCAAATTTGGGTTTAGGAGGATTTCTTTCATATTTTTCTATTTGACATATGTTACAATTATTAATAAATTTTGTAATTTTTTCTTTTATATTTGGAAAGTAGTATTCTCTTTTTATGTGTTCAAAGGATTCATTTATTCCTCTATGATTACTTTCTTTGTGATAGTTTGTTATAATTTTATCTTGTTCTCTTTCATCTGTTATATCTTTTAAAAGTTTTGTGCATCTTAGCACTTTAAATCTTTTCGATCTATAAAAGTGATTTTTGAAAACGTTTTGAAAATCAATGAAAAGTGAAAGATTTTCAATAAAAATTGCGTTTGTAGCTTTTGGGTTAAAATGATTCTTTATTATTTGTATAATGTCATTTTCCTCAAAATTTTTATATTTAATTATTTTTCTTGTTTTGTTAAAAATTTTCTTTGTTCTTATTTGATTTGCTCCACTTTGGAGTCTTTCTATTATTATTTGATTTTTAAATAAATTTAGAGGTGATTCTGAGATTGGTATATATCCCTGGTCATCTTCATCTGCACTATGTATTGTAGCTGCTGTTTCGATTTCATTAAAATTTATTTCGATTGGAATTCTGCTTAATGCATCTGCATTTGAATTCATTTTACCCTGTTTATAGTCTATTTCATAATTATATTCTTCCATTTGAAGTTTCCATCTTACTAGTTTACTATTGGGTTCTTTAATATTCATTAGCCACTTTAAGGGTTTATGATCTGTTTGTATTTTAAATTTCGTACCGTAAAGGTAGGGTCTAAAATATTTGGTTGCCCAAATAATTGCTAAAAGTTCTTTTTCAATAGTTGAATAGTTTTGTTCATGTGCATTTAAAGTTCTACTTGCATAAGAAATAGGATGTTCGTTACCTTCTTGATTTTGTGAAAGAACTGCTCCTATGGCAAAATTAGATGCATCAGTGCTAAGAATAAATGGTTTTGAAAGGTCTGGATAGGTTAAAATTGGTTCATTTATTAACATATTTCTACAATCTTCGAAACACTTTGAGTAGATTTCATCTTTGATATCTATTTTCTTACCTTTTTTCAATTTTTCAGTCAAAGGTTTTGTTAGTTTGGCTTTAATAAATTTTCTATAATAGCCGAGTAAACCTAAGAATTGTTTTATTTGTTTTTGTGTTTTAGGTATCGGGTAATTTTTTACAGCTTCTATTTTCTTGGGATTTGGTCTTATACCATCTCTACATACAACATGACCTAAAAATTCTACCTCTTTTTTTAAAAATTGACTTTTGTCAGTTTGTATTTTTAAATTTGCTATAGTAAGTGCTTCAAATATTTTTTCTAAATGGTTAATGTGTTCTGTAAGCGACGCTGAGTAAATTATTATGTCATCCATATAGACGAGACATATTTTGTCGATGTGCTCATTAAGAACATTATCCATTACACGTTGAAACGTAGCAGGTGCGTTTTTTAAACCGAATGGCATACGAGTAAATTCGTAGTGTCCATTATCAACAGTAAACGCTGTTTTCTTAACATCTCGTGCGTCTACTTCTATTTGGTGGAAGCCTGACGCGAGGTCAAGAGTTGTGAAATATTGGCACTTTCCTAATTTATCTAGGATTTCATTGATATTAGGTATAGGATACCTGTCATCAATGGTTTTTTCATTCAATTTCCGAAAGTCAATGACTAAACGCCATTTTTGTACACCTTTGGAGTTGACCTTTTTCGGTATTATCCATACTGGTGATGACCACGGTGAATTACTTGGCCTTATTATTTCTTGATTCAGCATGTCCTTTATTTGGGACTGAATCTCCTGCTTGTGAGCATATGGGTATCGATAACTCTTTGCATATACTGGTTTTTCATCAACTGTTGTGATTTCATGTTTCACTGTGTTTGAAAATGTAAGCGTATGACCTTCTTCCTTAAATAGGTGGTCATATTTATTTATTATTTGATTAAGTTTATTTAATTCAATGTTGTTTAAGTGATCAGTTTCTAAATCCACAATTTTATTATTCTGAAGGTCTAAATTTTCTTCTATACTGTATAGATGTGTGTTTTCCATACTGTATAGTTCTGTTAAATCTATTATTGATCCTTTGAGGAATCCTTCAGAATTTTCAGGGTTTTTTGTTAGGTTTCCTGATAACCATTTGTTCACATTTTTAAATCTTTTTGAATTATTTTCTTCAGATTCTGTATCTGTTTCTATCTGGTCATTTTCTAACCATTCTAAATTTGATATTAATTTTCTTTTTCTAATATTTTTCTTTTTTTCTTTTTCCGATATATTTATTTTATCAGACTTTTCTGCTTCTACCCAGTCTTTTTGTGACCATTGGAGCTCTGATTTTAATATTTTTTTGTTTTTTAGTATTTTATTTGTATTTTTTCCTTTTTTGAATTTATTTATTTTATCAGACTTTTCTGCTTCTACCCGGTCTTTTTGCGACCATTGGAGCTCTGATTTTAATATTTTTTTATTTTTATTTTTATTTGGGATGTGATACTGCATTGTGTCATTGTTTTCATCCTCATTTGAATTACAAAACTGTGTAGCTTTGTTTTTATATCCAATAACCTTAAATGGTTGCACAATATCTAATTTTATTACTTTATCTGAGAAATTTAATATTTTTACTTTGGAAGTCCAATTTTTGGATATAAAGACTTTTTCTAATATTAAAAGATCTTCATTTAGACGTAATTTTTTGAATTTAATAAAACCGTTTTCAACATCTACAGGTAATGTTACAGAACGTATTGTTCGTGGTTGAAATTTAATGGATTTGTCAGCATTTATTTGAGGTTTGTATTTAATTTCTAGTTTTTTATGTCCTCTTTTTAGAATATTCCTTGAAAAATCTATGATCATTTTGTATGTCTCTAAAATGTCGTTACCTATTAGTATATCGAAATATGTGTGAAAATCACACAGGAAAAGTTCTATTGGTGGTTGATCTTCACCAAATTCTTTGAATAATGCTAATATAACATGTTCATCAATAATTGGACCTTGTCCATTACATGTATTTACTGATATTTCGGGAAAAATTTTTGTTGCATATTTAGTTTGAACTATGTTTGGGTTTACGAGGGATAGATTTGAACCTGTGTCTATTAAAGCTTTGAGAGTGCGGTTTTTACCATTTTCTGTTACTGTTACTTCTATATATGGTAATTTTATTGTTCCGAGGCTCTCATACGAAAATTTTCTTGGACGTAAATGTCCTGGGGCATTTGTTTTTTGCCTTTGTTTCTATTGAAATTATTGTTACTATTATTATTTCTGTTGAAGTTAGTATTGTTATTATATCTATTAAAGTTATTATTATTATTATTATTATTTCTGTTAAAGTTATTATTATTTTGATTGAAAGCTCTTTGCAGCGTTGAGGGTGATGGGTCTACTTCCATCGGTATGGGTTTTTCATTTCTTTGGTTATAAATTTGTTGGCTTTTATTATAATAATTATTATTTGGAATAAATGTATAATTTTGTTTGGGGGATGTATAATTTCTAAAGTTACTACGATTCGTATCTACTAGACCTAGCGTTATGTCGTATGCTTCCTCTAGAGTGTCAGGGTCGCGACTTAAGATAATCGTTTTGAATGGCTCACGTAGTCCTTTTACAAATGTGTCTAGCCCTTCCTTTATGTTACGTCGTGTCATTCGTTCTCTAATTTCAACGTCCTCTTCTGTCTGTCTTAGTCTTGTATTTAATGCTGTTATTATTTCTAGTATTTGGTCAAAAAATTTTGATAAGCTGCCAGTTTGGCGAAGGAGACTTAATTGATTATAAAGGGTTCTTTCGTCCCTATGGTCTGAGAAATGTCTGAGTAAGATTTCTTTTACTTCGTTCCAGTTATCTGGATTACCATACAATCTTAATCTGTCAGATGCTTTGTCTTTAATTTTATTTCTAATAGCTTGTGCCCATATTGTAAGTGGAGCATTTTCAATTTGGCGCAAAATACTCCAAACTGTGTCTACACTCTTAATAAAATTTTCAAGTTCTTTGCTATGTCCAGTAAAATCTGGAAGATTTTTGATAATATCTGGGGTTACTAGAATATTTGCCATATTGCTTTTTGTATTTTTAAATTTTTAAATAAGAAAAGGAGAAAACTTACAGTTTTTGTTTTTATTTCAATATGATGTATGTATACGCTTAAAAATTGAAGTGTTTATAAGTATGATGTCTTCTGCTGCTTTCTTTTCACAGATGGGTTTGATGTCTTCTGCTGCTTTATTTTCACAGATGGGTTTGATGTCTTCAGCTACTTTATTTTCACTATTATTTTTTATTGGTCTTCTTAGTCTTTTCACAGATTGATTTTATGATTTCTGCTGCTTTTTTTGTTGTTATATTTATTAGTTTCTTAATGTTCTTTGACACTTTATTTTTTACTATTATTTCTACTAGTCTTTTCATAGATAGGTTATTTATTTCCTTTGTTACTTTTCTTTTAAGTTATATTTTTTATTGAGTTTTTGTCTTTTGCTGCTTTCTTTTCACTTATTATTTTAGTTTTTTTTTTTTTTTATTTTCACTAGACTTCTCACAGATAAGTTTTGATTTATTCAATATTGCTGGTTATTAGATATTTTATTTAGCATTTTACGAATTAAAGATTTTCGTATTTAATGCGGTTTTGTAGGCTTTATCGACTGCGCCAGTTACGTGCCGAGCGTAACGTTTAATAAAAAAAGATATTTTTTTAAGCTCACTCACTGAGCTTCTTATCTTTATACTTTATTAAATCTTTTGTATTTTTTACAATGGTTTATAATTTAACTTTTAACTTTAGTTTTTTATTTTAACTATTTTATTTAACTGATTCCTTACCACTGGTGGGGGGAAATCAGAAATAAGAATTTATGTGAACTTTTTAACTGATCGGACTACTTGTGATTCAATGAATGAAATGAATGAATGAATCCTCCGGGAACAATTGGATCTTGCTATTTATACCCAATTGTGGTGAAATAGCTTTTGCAATGACCATGGAGATGGCTTGCATTATGCTGACCAATGATTTCGGCTGTTTTGTCAATTATGCAAAACAAAGCCTTGAGAAGGATGATTGTTGCACACTTGTGTCAACAATTTGGTTTGGCCTTGATTTTTATGATTCGTATGACGACTGTAGTCATCGAATCAATTGCGTAGTTGAATTAGTTGGCTGTTTCGTTTTTATTAATTCGGCTGTTTTGTTTATTTAACAAAACTAAGCTTTGAGATAAATATTCATTTAAGTTATGCGTCGTTTAAAGACTTACGATAATTGTAGCCTTTAAGTATGTTGTGTGCGTTGTAAGTATCTGCTGGAGGCTTGACGGATGTCGATGCCGTAACTATACATACCTGTGCTATTTTTCGAACCCTATATAACAGCTCGGAATTGAATCCGTTTAGGAAGGCTGACATTACTGTTTGCTATAAAACGATGAAAGACCACTTGTCGTCCGATGTCCTCGATGCGATGGTGGCAGTTCCACTTTGGTTCAACAGAGTGGAACGTTTTTTAATCTTTGAACCGACGTGGAATTGCAATTAGCCAACACCTACATTTGTAGTAAGGATGTGTGTCCTTTGAAGCTTGTTTGTATGAATTCCTGCGTGTGAAAGCATAAAATGTTGTGAATTTGTTTCTAATTACATACTCTGCTTGTTTGTGTATTGAATTGTGTGTGACTGCAAATTGTTGTTGTTGTTTCGTCCTTGAATGTCTGTTATGGATAGAATTCCAATTGGCAAATGAAAAGTTAGTTTTATACCTGTAGTGAAAATGGCTTTTAATTTGAAACAGATACATGGCAGTTGTATTGAGATGCACAACTCAATTATCAGGATAGAAAAAGAGACGTAGAATTGCAAACCAAGAGGATTTTTTGAGTGTAACTAACGGGTGTTTTTTTTAGACATGTGGTTTTCAATCTGTCAATACTTTTTTTCGGATTTTGTCTTTTTGACAGGTGTTACTTGATTTATGCTCAATTTGGTTTGTCATTTTATATTGAATAGATTTACTTCTGAACAACGCATCCAAATTGTGCAAAATTGGCTCGAACCGAGATCGTTGTTGATCCCGATTTTCACAAGAATTTTTTTTTTTCAGCGATGACGCTCATTTTTGGATGAATGACTATGCCAATAAGCAAAACTACCGCATTTGGAGTGTAGATAATCCTCAAGCCATTGTTGAGACACCGTTACATCCTCAAAAAGTCAAAGTTGGTGTGCTCTATGGGCAGAGGGAATCATTGGTTCATATTTCTTCAAAAATGAAGCCGGCCACAATGTCACAGTCAATTGGGAACGCTATAGAGCCATGATTAATGACTTTTTCGTGCCTAAATTTGAGGATGTTATCTGGAAGACCTTTGGTTCCAACAAGACGGCACTACATAAACTTTTGAGGAGCGCATTATCTCGCGTCGTGTGCCCGTGGCGTGGCCTCCAAGATCGTGCGATTCAACACCGTTGGACTATTTTTTTGTGGGGTTATGTGAAGTTGCTTGTCAACGCAGATAAGCCCGAAACGATTGACGTCTTGGAAGAGAACATTCGTCGCGTTATTTCTGACATACGGCCCCAATTGCTGCAAGAAGTGGTCGAAAATTGGGCCTCTCGGCTGGAATTTATTCGAGCCAGCCATTTTTAAAACATAATGGCAAACCCTTATCTTTATAATAAAGCTGAATTCTTGGCCATAACATGAAATTATATGCGTATTATTTCTTCTTAAAAACCACACGTGTAAAAAAACACCCTTTATTAAATTTGAAAGTTCCATTAAGGTTCCAAATTTTTGTTCTTCATGAAAAGGCTGGGTCCAAATTAAAAAAAAATCACCCTGAGACTGTGGAAAATTCGACAAAAATATCTCTTTCTCATGACAAAGATTCTCATGATTCAGAAGAAAATTGCAGGTCCCCATAGGCCTGAGCTCTCGTTCTCCGAGAGTTGTCGCTTCACTAAATTTGCCTTTTTGCATTTTACAAAGTTGTTAAAGAGAAAATGTGAAAAATTTATTTTTCAATTAAAACTAGTACGCAGCTGATGCAAATCGAGTTTAGAAATAAACACATTTCACTGAAAAAAAGATGGTGCTTGATCAACGTTTTATGGTTCAAAGCAAATTCGTTTAAAGGAATCTGCCTATGAGCAAAGTATCTGGCTCTAAGCTAACTATCGATCACCATTGGTAACATTTCCACCTTCTATCTATCTGAACACTAACTTTTACAGAGAGTCGGACATATGGCATGAAATGTTGAAAATTTCAAGCCGAATATTTTCTATCTAAAATATCTAGGTGCAATAAAAAAATAACTTTGAAGCACAAGTTCATTTCACAATTTGTTATTTAAAAAAAAAATTGAAATTTCAAAAGTAACAAAAAGGTACCTATACTTCAAAGTAAACAAAATCAATAATACGTGTGGCAGTTCATCATCACATCAACATCACCCATATAGATATCTGTGAATATGATAACAACTCATAAATTATTCAGGACGTACCAGAGTGTTTGCACTTTGAATGAAATGAAAGAAAATTATTCTTCTAAACCCATTAAGGGTGAGAATTCGTTACTGTCCATTAGCCAATTGACATTTACGAACCAACCCTAACTCATATTAAACCCAAACCTATTGACCAAGCTATTTATTACGCTTTCTATTATATACCTCAATTCAAACCTCATTCAAACCAGAAACTTGATATTTTTTGTGTGTGGATCTGATGTGAAAATTTCTCTGAAATCAACAATTGAACAGTTCGATATGTTGCTGGTTCTGAAGTACGGATAAGGTGATATATATTTTGTTGAATACAAAAAAAATTGCAATTAATTGAGATTTCATTCTGATGTATACAGTTTGACATTTTACGTCGCGTCGCGTAGCGTCGCCTCAGTCACATCACATGTGTGTGATGTGTGAGTTATTCGGAATGTTTTCGATATTGTGTCAATCTGTGAAATTGAGCTTTTTGTTTGTTTCAATGCAATTTATAGCTCGACTGCCTTTGAATTCAACACAAGGGTGGAGACATCATCAGACGAAAGAATCAGAAAAAGATGTCCTTGACACTAATTGGTAGCGAGGGAGTTCAAGTTTGATTTATTTTACCATCGATGATTGCGCTGTCTTTCTTTGTTTTGAAAGATGAAGTTCCATTCAGCAGAGAACAAACACAGCTGACGGTGACACATTTTGTTTTTAACCAAAATCACTTATAGCATTATGAGAGATTCCTGATGGTTGTATAGAAAATTATTTTTATTTCCTCGCGTATATAACTGTTATGGGTTAGCTTTTATACTCTCTTTGTTTAGAACAAGTTTTGGTTTTGTGAAAAAAACAGCTTGACATTTGTAACTTATAAAGCTATATCTTCCATTGGTATTACAGAGAAAAATTAAATTGAACTTAATTCTGTATTTATAGTAAAAGACCAAGAAAATATTTAAATAAACCATAAAGTAAAATTTAAAAAAAACTGTAAACAATATTAGAAAAAAAAGTTACATATCGTTATCTTCAGTCGTACACCTTAACCGGCCCCTTTTGGCTCATGGATTTCCGACTTGCAGAAAATTCAATTAGCCCGGCCAGACATAATCACACGATGCAATTTCGCTCGGCCGAGCTATTTGGCTTCCTCGGGTATGGCTAGCTTTAAACAGCTCGACAAATTAAACTGAAATTGAAATCAATGATAATTTAGAGTGCAATTTATTATGTGCGTGAACTCAGCACCACCATTTTCAATTTTTTTTAAATAGAAGGACGTTCTGCAATCTGCGTGACTTTTTCTGTATACTTCTAAATGCCTACTAAAGAAAGTCGCAAATTAAAAAAGTATGGTGTTGTGCTCAGCTGGTGCTGCCATGCGACGAAGAGATAAAAGAGTTCGCATATTTTTTCTGAAAATTAAATATGTACTTACTTACTTATTGCTTTATGTTTCGCAAAACGTATTTTTGCCCGTAAATGTTTCAAATATTAAAATTTTTCAGTATCTCTTAAGCGCATAATGAGCAACAAACTGAGGAAGAGAAAATTGAAAAAAATTCATCCTTCAGACCCAGTTTAGATTGTGACTTCTCAATATGCCTTGAATGATGTTTTTGTGGGTGAGATCGGTGAGGGGAACAGAGCTTCTCACCGATCTCTACGACAAAATCATCGTCATTGCGTATTGAAAAGTCACAATCTCTAAACAAGGTCTTACGGATTTGTTATATATTTTTTTTATATATTAATGCACATGGTAGCACTGATTGAGCACAACACATAACTTGGTATTCGCTAAAGTGCTTCGAAAAATCTATTTTTTTTTCAGTTTGTGCTGCCAAGTAACGAAGAGATAAAAAACATTCACATTATTTTGTTTGAAATAAAAATTATAATTTTCAAATTTCCGTTTTTTTTTCTTAATATTTACGGCACATGGCAGCACAAGTTGAGCACATTATAGAGTATTATTTTTTGTTTTAATATCAAAAATAGCAGTAACGCTACAGAGCTTGGAAAGATGTATTTTCAGCCGTAAAAGTTGGAAATATGAGAATACATATGCGTTTATCTCTTTCGCGCATTTCAGCAGAAACTGAGTTTAAAAAAGCGTAATTTTTTTTTAAGAAAATCGGAAATTACAAAAAATCATCAGCAAATTTTCCATTTTTTTATATTAAATAGAAAATGGCGGCGCTATCTATCAAACAAACAAAATTGCTACCCTCTAAAAGCTGCATATCCTCACAGTACACAAATCTAAAGGTAATATATTTCGCTAGTTGTCAAAATTGTAAGTGTCAGAAATTAAACATGGCGACTAGAGTGCCCCAAAAAAACCGCACATGGCATTACTTGAAACAACAACAAATATTAGCATTTTGACAAGTGAAGAGACACTGGATCCGCCTTTTTCGCAGGTTCGCAGAACTAAACGTATCCTTAATTGAAAACTTCAAAATACGGCGGTTGGGATGACAAAAGTCAGGCACATTTCAGCACAACTTCTTTCTTAAGGAAATCGAAAATGGCGACCAATTTCAAATAAAGTTTAAAAAAGAGATACAAGCTTCATTGGGGAGAGTCCATTATTTAATGCAAACTCTTAAAAAAAATTAGAGAATATTGCTTCCTTTCGAAGCAAATAACTTGGGTGGTTGGATCTCATAGGTTAATTTTTTAAAATCGATATAAAATTAACAGGCTACATTTTGGTAAAAAGGTTTTTGGACAATGTCAACTATAATGTATACTTTCAGTGCCAGACAAAATAGAATCAATTTTCGATATTCTCATTTCAAAACATTGTTAAAAACTTGTTTTGCTCGTACTTGCATGACGGAATAATTGAAAATTGCATATACAAAAATTTTATAAACAAATTAATGGTAATTAAATTTTGTAACTATTTTTATAAGGTGATGTAGTTCCAAATCTAAATTATGAATTTTATATTTATAACCATAATTTTTTGACACCAATCGCATAAAATGATTTATTATTTGCTTATCAGATACCAATTACTGGTTTTTAGTTGGCTTATTTAGAACAAGTTCATTTTAATTGTCATATCAGCCATAGAAAAACCTTTTTTCAAATAAAAGAACATATCTTTGATGCTTTTCATGGAAAAAGACTGAAATAAATTTAGAAAATCAGTCATAACTTAGTTGTAATTCTTTCTTGTTCTTATAATTTAATAAACCAATTTCTAACATAATTTACATCTCATATTATTCAACTTAATTATTAATTCACAACCAACCAACCAATTTTCCTCCAATTTGTTTTTTTGATAATAATTAAGCTTGTCTTAGAATACACATGTCGAAATTTCTCACCGCAAAAATCTACCCAGCAAACATTTTTCTGAAGGTTCAGATTTTCTTCACCAAAAATGATTCCAATAAAGTGAATTAATTGTTCATTTAAGAGAAGGGATGATGAGTAAATACCTTCATTTAAATGAATCATAATGCAATCGTATTTATGATTCAGAAAAGATAAAGAAATAATTTTATAGACTCTTATATACATTCATTTAAATTAAGTTTAAATGAAGATCATAAATCATTCACAAAAGCGATTCATATCGGTGTCCAAGTGCCCAGGTAAAAGAATTCAAATTGCATCATAAGTGAATTCTTTTCCGGTCAGGTTCTTCAATTTTGTGATTTATTTATGATTCAATTTTGAATTAAAATGTTTGCTGGGTATATATCAACCGTATTATAGTATTTTATGAAAGTCAGTAGGTAGCTCTCAAAAAAACATATCCTGATTATGATTATAATCATTTTGTAAATTTAACCTAAGCCATTGGTCTGTAAAAATTTATTTTAACATTTCACCCACACAAGAATTTATTTATAAAACAAATTCATTAATCGTTGTTCATTGAACTTTGTACAAGGCTGGTTTTGATTTTTTACCTACAAAACGAATAATTTATTCGAGTGTGTTTTCGAAAAACGACTTTATATGAAATCAAAGTTATCAATATACAAAATAAAACATTGATTGGAAAGAGCGAAATACTACTATTTGTTCGATTTAAATTATTAACAGCTTCTATAATTATTCATGTGTAAGATAAACAGGAAATGCGGCTCGCAACATAACAATGTTAATAGGAACTTTTATGGCCAATAATGCTTTAAATTATCAAAAACTGTTGCATAAGAAAGGGCGTTTGTAATAACAATTTAAAAAAAATTGTTGTGAGACTGCTTCCTTTTTTTTAACTACACTGTTGGCATATGTCTCTAGTCATCAGCCGAGAGCATATATGTATCATTAAAAAAAAGATGCAAGATAAGTATCAGGGAGAAAACTATTATGTGAGGGGTGGAAGGTCTATCTACGTTCGTTTAGGCAAAAGGGGCAGTTTTTTAAAGAAATTTAAAACCAAAAATATTTAAAAAGCAATGGCAACACTCACAACAAAGTATAAGAATATATGTATTTGAAAGGCAAAAATATGTTATTTTATTTTATTTTATTTTATTTTATTTTATTTTATTTTATTTTATTTTTGAATAAAGTTCAACAGTTTTCGAAAAAAATACTTTCAAACTCAACATTTATTTAAAAAAATATACTGATTTTTTTCGAAATTAGGAAATAATCTAATTGAAATTGAAAACCAGATGTTTATATGTTTACTTGTATTCGAGAAAATTTAAAAGAAGGAAAACCATTTCTATTCTATTCCGACAGTAAAAAAACACAGAATAATACTGTAGAAAGGCTATAATAATTGTGTATACATAGAACTTTCGAAAAAATTATACGCTGATTTAAGAAAAAATATTTTGCTGAAATATTTCTCTTAAGTGACCAGTGTTGCCGCAGATATGTTTGAAATTATGACATAAGTCAACAAAGAGTATTTTCTTGAACAAAATGTAGAGCAGACATTTTTAGTTTTAATGTTTAAATTCGATTTGCTTATTTGAGATACCTATAAATGTGCCAAGTAAACATACATATTTCTAAGAATTTTTTTAACTAATTAACAAAGATGCAAAAAATTGCACTTACAATCTACACGTTAAATATTTAAATTTTCCTTTAGAAAAAAAGATCAAAATCGAAAGTAATAAAACACTTCTATATTATAGTAGTACTTGCGGCAACACTGAAAGTGACATTGGGCGCGTTCAACGCATTACGTTTTACATCTGAATTTTCAGATTTCTGATTTTTTGGAGCTTCTGATTGGCCAGCTGCCATAAAAAGTTAGATGACTTTTAGTGACTTTTAGTTACGTTTGCTTACGTTCCATCTGAATTTTCAGCCAAAAATTCTCATCTGAAAATTCAGAATAAAGTGATAGTGGTGGGGGAAATGTTGAAGTACTCTACATAGAAGTTGAACTTTATGATTTTCTCTCTGGTTGGTGGTTGATTTGTTGTGATTAATTTTCATCACGATCAAATCAATACTTTATTACAAAGAAGAACTAATTGGTTATTGTTAAGTGAGTTTTTAAATCAAAAGATTGACTATTCTTAGAAAAATGTTCCCAGAATTCTCCATCGCAATATTGTGGAATTATTTTTTCATTTAACTTTGCATAGTCTTGCTGTATTTGTTGCTGATTAAGTTACTATATCATAACCAGAACTACGGACGATTAATTTTTTAATTGAAGAATAAAATGAAAGTTCTATTTTATTTCATTTTAATGTAAATACTTTAGGTAAAAGCTAGCATTTGACACAACAACTTTCAACTGAAAATTCAGATTTTTTGTGCATTCAAAAACATAAATTCAGATCAGAATTTTTAGATTTTGTGATTGAACGTGCCCATTTATTTATAATTACTACAGTCTAGTACTTCGATCACGCTAAATTTTAGTTCCAACTTTTTTCTCTAAACATGAGCTAAAACCTTAGCTAAACTTTGACATATCAGTTTTGGGTGGATAAAATGTATGTATGTCACATAAAACGGCTGTTTTCTGAGACGGACCATTTCAAAGAATTCGTTTAAATTAAATAGATTATAATAAAATAGATTATTTTCTTTGGCAGAAATGATCCCCCAAATATTCCACCATTTTGATTTTTGTGTTGACACAAAATTCAAGAATTACAGTACAGAACCTGTCAGAAATAAGCTTGAGAATTAATGAGTCGAATGATTATTTCCTGCGCTAGTTTTTTACAGATTTTCTTTGGCAGAAATGATCCCCCAAATATTCCACCATTTTGATTTTTGTGTTGACACAAAATTCAAGAATTACAGTACAGAACCTGTCAGAAATAAGCTTGAGAATTAATGAGCCGAATGATTATTTCCTGCGCTAGATTTTGACAGATAAGTACGAAACGAAAATATGATTTTTTTTTAGCTGGAGCTGCGTACCACTCACTAAAATTTTGGAGAGAATTTTAAAAGGATGTTAAAATTTATTACGATCTCGGTACTATTCTTAAGCAATAAAAAAATCAAACGCTATTCCGAAAAGAGAGAGCAAATCAATTGCTTTGACATTTCTTTGCAACACATCTTTTCGTTCTCATATAATTAGGCGTGATCACTTCGTAATTTTTATTGGTCATTTAATTACCGTTATTTGATTTCGATAAGTTTTGAGAATGTTTTAGATACAGTTGGAAAAATCCATAACTTTTTTCAATGGTCCAAGAGCCAAGAGTCCAGAAAGTTACAGGGACAAATTCGTGGATGTTAAATTTTTACAGACTTATCTTTAATCGATTTGCTCTTACGCAAGGTTGATATTGAAGAGATAAACTCTTTACACAAATGATAAAAACCTCAAATAAAATGAGTAAAGAGTCTTTGGTTACGTTTTTGTTGAAAAGAGGTTGATTTTGAACATTTTCTAATCAGACATTATTGTTACCCATATTTTGAATTTTGACCGATCCGATCGTTAGATTTTCATTAAAAAATATAATTCATTCAAATTTTAAAAGAACTCTTGATGTTTGATCAATTAATGAAAATAATTTTTCTTTTTCAGGTAAGCAATTATTGGATTAATTGAAATTTACCGGTAGGCAGTTTTATCTTATTAAAAAAATAATAACATAAACCTTATTGAATTTATTATACTTCTGATTTGTAATAATGATGAAAAATTTGTTTTTCTCCAAAAAAGCTTTTATTAATGAAAGAGACTGAGATGTGTCAATCTATAACAGTTTTATCTATGGATGCCTGAAATATACCCAAAGGGGGGGGGGGGACTGGCCTTGCGGGGCCACATAAATAGTACTTTTATAAACCAAAACTGTTATAATTGACATGTCTCGATTCACTTCCTTAATAAATACCAGGATATTTTATGAGTTAATGTGGTAAAAATACATTTTGTTTAAATAGTAATGTACTTAGATTTTAGAAGTTTTGTTGTATTAAATATTATATTATAAAAAACGATTCAACTGTTTTTGTAATTTTTATTTCGTCTCCTAAAATATTGTCTATGCTTAGAGAAAACAATATTCTAACAGATGTCAGCACATCTCAAAAAGAGAATCTATTGCAAAATCCAAAGTTTTAAACTTTGGTACCTACATGACTAAAAAAGAAGCTTCATCAGGATGTCTACACCTAACAGCTAAATAAGCTCCTCGCTAACAAATCCAAACAAATAATATTCAAACATTAATCGTCAACATATTATTATACAGAGATAGCAAACTGAGAAAACTTACATGGACACCAAATTCCTCCCCAGCATAACAGAGATGACAGCAGTAATACGCACAAGTTATGTATATGTGTGTAACTGCCAAATAAAATATACATAAGTAGAGTGTAAAAGCTTCTGACAAAACGTTTTCCCGCCAAAAACACAAGCTATACTATACAATACATATAGGCTTTTACGCATTTCAATGTTTTTAGGTTACTAGTTCAAAGCACCTCATTTCTACAAGCACCATCACCATGTGCTAGATGACGATGTTGCTTGGATGGATATAATATGTCCTTTGACTCTCGCTCTCTCGGTGTTATTGTTGCTCTACATTACTAAATTTTTCCCCATTACGTAATCAAGGAAAAAGGAAAACCAGATAAACGGGAATAAAAAGTGAAATTTCGCAATGAAAATAACAATTTTGTTTACATATAGCGAATGTGGAAGGATAAGAACAGAACGTACAAGGCACAACATCAAGTGCGAGAGCTTTAAACGTATTTTCGGGCTCGCTCATTTCGGTTGGCCATCATCATTGAATAAAAAGGATATTAACGATTAGGCATGTGAATGGGAGAGCGTTTGTAATGTATGCAAGTGTATTAGTGGTGACAGGTGTTTGGTATCTTCTTCTTTGTTTGGGCCCCCCACAACACAAGAATCATTAACCGCATCAGGATGAACTAACTGTCACAGCATCGGAATCGGAATCAGTAGCACATGATGTGCCATCCTTCGGATTTCGGATACAAACATTTGCATCCATTCAAAAAGGACATAATAATACTATGAATGGTATGATAATGGTAACAGCAGATGTGAAAAGAAGAGTATTTTCGTGTATGGGTGTTGTGAAACAAAGTTATAGGATTGTGTGTGCAGAAGAGGACCGAAGGAGAGAAATTCCTTTGAGTCTTGCGAAAAGGCAAAAGGATACAGTATAGGATGGTTTACGGGGTAGAGGAAAAGCTCCATCTGCAAACTCCATTCTATATTTTTGTTTCTTCGTTCTTAGAGGCGTTTTGCTGGTCGAAAAAATTTCTGCTGTCTTCATGACACACAGTTGATGGTTAGAAAACACTCAATTCGGACATCCCTGTGACTGTCTTTTTGTGGTTTGTTTGATTTTGCCATTGAATAAGTTTAAACGCATGACATACATTGAAACTCATGGAATCACATCATTTTTTTTTCTTTAAAATCCCGTGTTTTTTTTTTTTTAAATCACTGAAAACGGATAATGGCAAGTGAAATGGCTACATAGATACCTATCATTTGCGTGACAAATAGTGTAAATTCACTTCCAATAATGGGAAAGAACAATCTTAGTGCAACTTCGATCGTCCTTGGTGTAAAACAAAGGATCAAATAAATCGATGGTCTTTGTTGGTAAATTATTTGGTAGGCCAGTGTTAATGTGAAAAAGAAATAAAAAAAAAAATAAACAAGGCCGTTCTTTGTCTGATTAGAATTTGGGTCCTTACCCATCTCTTTTGCTCGAAATATTCTCGAAGAATTTCACATTAAATGCAAGAATCATGTAAGAAAATGTATTTTATTGCAAGTGTTGATGTAATGTGTGTTTGGGAAATGAAATAAAAATGCTTATATAGCGAAGTCTGAGAGTGTTGGATACCTACAAAAATATTTGAGGATGGATTAATGGATAAAACAAAAATATATTATTGTAAGTATTTCTTTTTTTTATAAAAAAATACAATGTCAACAGAAAAACACGAGAATATTTCTTAAAGGAGGAAAAGAAACAAAGAACACTGAATCTGAATCTGTGTTCTAAGAAATATTTTTTTTTGTGTGGTCCACTGTGTTAAAGTTAAGGTAAATGTTAAAGTTCATTTCAGAATATTCGAAATATCTGAATTAACATCAAAGAATTTAATAAAACAATAATATGAGTTGAATTTTTAAAGGCTTGCCAAAAATGTATACAAATCACTAAAAACTAAAACCTTTTGTTTTATTGTTGGTGAAACTTTTTTTTGTATATATATTAAATATAGCCAAAGAGAAGACAAAGCACGCATGCTAATCCTCCCATGCCCTTTATTATGTAATAGAAAGTTGTACGTTTTAACAACCCCATATACATAAAAGGGATACAAATAGAAAAAAAAAAGAACATCTATTTAGACCAAGTTTAGAGTGGGTATCAGAATTAAGCAGGTCACGTCGAAATCGAAATGGAAATACCAACGCAAAAATGTTGATTTAGTATTTGTACTTTTTGTTTGTGTTTGGACGATTTTTAGGCGAAGGTATTTTTGTCCGAGAATGTGATTGATATGTCAATATTTGGTGTTCTCAGATAGGAAGATTTGTTCAAAATAAAATTTAGGATTTCCAATAAAATAATGAATTGACGAATAAATTTTACGAGTTTATAGCAAACTTCATATTTTTTTCGAGGTTTGATAGAAATTGGATTGATTTTCTTGTTGGTTAAATATGTGTAGGATTGCAGGTATGTATTATATATTCAATATGTACTTAAAAGTTATAAAATAAGCTTTTCATTAATGTTAAAAAGTAAAAAAAGTATATAATATCAATGAATTTTGTGATGTATCGGTTTGAGAAAGATTTTGCAAAAAAGCACCTTTTCAAGAAGTTAAATCTTAATATATTTTATAATATATATAAAGCGCATACAAATGTTTGTGTTATTATTTTAAAGACAACAAAATACCTATAATTTGATATAAATATCATTTTTCTACCATATTTATTTCGCACTTTATGAACAATTATTTGGACAAAACACTGAA
The DNA here is from genome assembly GCA_932273885.2 of Leucozona laternaria. Lineage (NCBI taxonomy): Eukaryota > Metazoa > Arthropoda > Insecta > Diptera > Syrphidae > Leucozona > Leucozona laternaria. Next base: position 27,120,954 of record OW026368.1, on the reverse strand, counting down.
ATATGTATTTTGCAATCATCTACTTCAAGCTCAAATATCCCGACTTTCCCATGAACTGTTTTGAAAATATTTCTCTGATTTGACGAGCTCAACTTCACCTTTCGTTTGAGTAAAGTGGACGTTCCCTTTAATTTTTAACACTACATTAGTAACTACTTCAGATTGGAGCAGCAACATTTTTCCTTAAAATTATTCAAAAAGTCTCCTACGATTTTTAAAAATTTTTGCAACAACGTATGCTACTGTGATATCCCTAATTACTTTGAAGATGCAAACTCACAATAAATTATAAGTCTGATCTTAAAAGCCCGGAGCGGATTACTTAATTTGAATGCAAGAACCTTCCAAAATCATAGTGATGGCTTATATACGATTTGTAACCTCGATGCATCAGAGAATACATACCACTTCATTTGGGGTTTGTCCCATATCCTTGATATCTTAAACGGTCAAAGCTATTTCAAATTATATCAATTTTGAAAACCAGCACTTAAGTATCGCTTTCAATGAATGAATTCTTATAAAACTTAAACTCTGCCTTTATTTAGTTAATCTTTTTTTTTAACCTGACAGGCACGATCTTGGAGGCCTCGCCATAGGCTCACGACGCGAGATAATGCGCTCACCAAAAGCTTCCTTCAATAAATTGATTGTTTCGTTGGCTGTATGGCATGTAGCGCCGTCTTGTTGGAACCAAAGGTCGTCCACATCAACATCCTCCAATTCAGGCATGAAAAAGTCATTAATCATGGCTCTATAGCGTTCCCCATTGACTGTAGCATTATGGCCGGCTTCATTTTTGAAGAAATATGGACCAATGATTCTCTCTGCCCATAGAGCACACCAAACTGTCAGTTTTTGTGGATTGAGGGTTATCTAATCTATCCAAATGCCATAGTTTTGCTTATTGACGTAGCCATTCAACCAAAAATGAGCTTCATCCCTGAAAAAAAAATTCTTGTGAAAATCGGGATCAACAACGATCTCGTTTCGAGCCCATTTTGCGCAATTTGCATGCGTTGTTCAGGAGTAAGTCTATTAATTATAAAATGGAAAACCAAACTGAGCATAAATCAAGTGACAACTGTCAAAAAGACAGACTCCGAAAAAGTATTGGCACATTGAAAACCACACGTCTAAAAAAATACCCATTATGTTCTTATACAATTATTTTTTTAAATAAAATGATTTATCCATCTATCTATCTATCTATCTATCTATCTATCTATCTATCTATCTATCTATCTATCTATCTATCTATCTATCTATCTATCTATCTATCTATCTATCTATCTATCTATCTATCTATCTATCTATCTATCTATCTATCTATCTATCTATCTATCTATCTATCTATCTATCTATCTATCTATCTATCTATCTATCTATCTATCTATCTATCTATCTATCTATCTATCTATCTATCTATCTATCTATCTATCTATCTATCTATCTATCTATCTATCTATCTATCTATCTATCTATCTATCTATCTATCTATCTATCTATCTATCTATCTATCTATCTATCTATCTATCTATCTATCTATCTATCTATCTATCTATCTATCTATCTATCTATCTATCTATCTATCTATCTATCTATCTATCTATCTATCTATCTATCTATCTATCTATCTATCTATCTATCTATCTATCTATCTATCTATCTATCTATCTATCTATCTATCTATCTATCTATCTATCTATCTATCTATCTATCTATCTATCTATCTATCTATCTATCTATCTATCTATCTATCTATCTATCTATCTATCTATCTATCTATCTATCTATCTATCTATCTATCTATCTATCTATCTATCTATCTATCTATCTATCTATCTATCTATCTATCTATCTATCTATCTATCTATCTATCTATCTATCTATCTATCTATCTATCTATCTATCTATCTATCTATCTATCTATCTATCTATCTATCTATCTATCTATCTATCTATCTATCTATCTATCTATCTATCTATCTATCTATCTATCTATCTATCTATCTATCTATCTATCTATCTATCTATCTATCTATCTATCTATCTATCTATCTATCTATCTATCTATCTATCTATCTATCTATCTATCTATCTATCTATCTATCTATCTATCTATCTATCTATCTATCTATCTATCTATCTATCTATCTATCTATCTATCTATCTATCTATCTATCTATCTATCTATCTATCTATCTATCTATCTATCTATCTATCTATCTATCTATCTATCTATCTATCTATCTATCTATCTATCTATCTATCTATCTATCTATCTATCTATCTATCTATCTATCTATCTATCTATCTATCTATCTATCTATCTATCTATCTATCTATCTATCTATCTATCTATCTATCTATCTATCTATCTATCTATCTATCTATCTATCTATCTATCTATCTATCTATCTATCTATCTATCTATCTATCTATCTATCTATCTATCTATCTATCTATCTATCTATCTATCTATCTATCTATCTATCTATCTATCTATCTATCTATCTATCTATCTATCTATCTATCTATCTATCTATCTATCTATCTATCTATCTATCTATCTATCTATCTATCTATCTATCTATCTATCTATCTATCTATCTATCTATCTATCTATCTATCTATCTATCTATCTATCTATCTATCTATCTATCTATCTATCTATCTATCTATCTATCTATCTATCTATCTATCTATCTATCTATCTATCTATCTATCTATCTATCTATCTATCTATCTATCTATCTATCTATCTATCTATCTATCTATCTATCTATCTATCTATCTATCTATCTATCTATCTATCTATCTATCTATCTATCTATCTATCTATCTATCTATCTATCTATCTATCTATCTATCTATCTATCTATCTATCTATCTATCTATCTATCTATCTATCTATCTATCTATCTATCTATCTATCTATCTATCTATCTATCTATCTATCTATCTATCTATCTATCTATCTATCTATCTATCGATCTATCTATCTAATATTGGTTTTAATGAGCGTTTAAAAATGATATCGGGAAAAAAATATCGAACAAAAATCATCTGTCAGTTGTCAAGCTTACTGTCACTAGACACTGCCTTGTCAAATTTGAAAACCAAAGCTCTTCAAAAAATCATCCTTTAATTTTTACCTTTTTATTAAAAAAAATATGCACGACTGGGTCGCACGAACTTGCTCTTATGCGCGATCACATTGTGGTTCTATAGTCTGAAATAAATTAGCTATAGGAGTATATATGTTATCCATTTGCCAAATCTTAGTTTAGTTTCAGGTGGTATTATGTGAGTATACAAAAATTAACAATATAGGCTAGTGTTGCACATTTGCAATATGCATAAAAGGAAATTATACTATTTAAACTGGTAAATTGTTTTAAATCAGCAAAATTAGAAAGAAATTGATTAAAATACTTTGAATCCGTTTTAACCCAACGCGATGTACACCATCTGATTTCTTATATAAATCTTTATTTATGAGGAAAAAATTTTGAATATCGTAGGAGCGGTTTTAAAAATAATTAATTTTTTATATATAAAATTTCGTTTACATTTTTGAGAAAAATAATTGGTACGCCAATTTAAAGCATTTATTAATGTTGCGTTAAAAATTGAACTTCATAAAAAAATCTGCTACCAGTTTTCGAAATATCGAATTTTCAAAAAATAATTTTGATTTTTTTTTTTAAAATCCAAAAATCATTTTTTAGAAAATTTTGATACGCACTTTTGTTTATATTTGTTACAAGCTTCTGTATACAATATCTAATTTTATTCGGTTGATCAGATGTTGAGATAGTCGAAAATCAAAGAAACCGTTCTATGAGAGGTACTGTTAATAAACCTAAAACATAAACTTTAAAAATTTTAAATGGTAGATCGTACTAATTTTAACACACAAAAAAACTTTTATGAAAATCGTAGGAGTCGTTTTTGAGAAACAAAATATTTTTCATAACGGTTTTTTAACATTTGTATGGGAGGCACCGTTATTTTTGAGTATTAGAATAATTTTTGTCAAAAATCTTCTAGATAAAGTTAAAAAACTGTTATTTACCAAGTTTAATGAAAATCGACCAAGTCGTTTTTGAAATATTGAGTTTTCAAAAAAAAATATTAAAACTTTTTTTAAAAATCTAAAAAATATTTTTTTGAAAATTTTGGTACATAAAAATATTTAGAATGTGTCAATACCTCTTCATAAAAAAATTGATCAGGATCTGTTTAACCGTTTTCGAGAAAAGCGAAAATCAAAAAAATGGTTCTTTGGGAGGTACCATTAATAACCATTTTTCGGAACCATTTTTTTTATTAAACAGCAACTTATAACTATTTAAATTTATGGAGTTCTTAAAAACAAATTCGGTAGGGCTGGATTTGAGAAAAATAAGTTTTTCCTTTTTGGCCAAGAAATTTTGTATGACAGCTACTGTTAATTTTGGTCCTAAAAAAAAAGAGAAAAAAACGGGTGGGGGGAATGTCCAAAAAACGCTAGGTACCAAGTTTAAAGAAAATCGACCCATCCGTTTAGGCTGTAGTCGAACCGACAGACAGACAGACAGACAGACAGACAGACGGACGTTTTTGCGAGACCCACTTTTTTTGACTTCTCTATCATCGCAATGTAAAGTTTGATCAAAATCTCGAGTTCGATTTTTTGTACGAATCCATAACTTCCCATATAGTACCTATATCGCAAGTAAAAAGAGTACATTTTCCCCTGCGTTTTGGCAAAACCTCTTTTACATATTTTCCTTCATTAGCCCAATTATTTCAAAAAGTTTCAATTTCTGTTGTTGTTCCTTTTCATATAAAACTTTTGGGGTCATTTTGGACCACTTCAGGACTGGAGTCGAGTCAAAATTTGTGCTAAAAAACTTGGGCTGAGGAGTTGGTGTGACATTATGAACCATTTTACGTGTGTGTGTTTAATTTAGCTTGGCTCCCGTCTAGTCTAGTGGCGTCTTGAGTTTTTATTTATTTGTTGACTTTATTGTCGGCTTTGAAAAATTAAAAAAAACAAACAAATATATAAATTAATAAATAATAAATAAAATGGCATCTCAACACCATTTCAACTCAACTCCAAATCGAGCCCTCAACACTAGGAACGAAAAACCTGGGTTGAAAATCCGACACTAATCTAAATCGAGCTCTGGATCCTGCATATAAACTGGGTAACTGAAACTAGGCTTAATTTTCAGACTGTTTCAAAGTTTCCATGTTGAATGTTAAATTTTCTTAATATATAATAAATAAAATAACGCCTCAGACAAAAAAAAACACGATTTTGTTCTTTTTTAATTTTTTAGAAAACTAGGAAAAACCTTTTATTTACATCTTAAATACTTGGTGTCATCGTGAAGTTATGTAACTAGTTCATGGTTAAAGAAATATATATAATTTTAGCAAGTATTATTTGAACAAAAAAAACAATAATTATCCTTTTTTTAAAACTTTGTACCTGTTATCCGTTTTGTTAAAAAGTTGTTGCAATACAACTGCATTTAAGGTTCTTGAACACAATAAAAATTTGCTGTTGAAGGGTTTTCAATAGTTCATCCTTAATAACTCTTCAGATTGTGTTTAAATTGTCGAAACAGGTACTTCTTTAAAGCAGCCTTTGACGATATATAATTCGCGTTAAGCCAATCTCTGAACTTTTTTATAGAAAAAAACAATGCCAGATAGTTTTAAATTAATTTTATTTATTAAGAAATCCAAACGCGACTGTTCTCATTGACTTATACCATTCGAATGCCAATAAAAATATCCCTGGCTGGGGTAGTGGCTTGGGTAGTATAGATAGGTATAGGTATATACACTGATAGGGTTTGTATATTGCCTACCTTCTTTTCCCACCATATCGTCATCTCTTTTTGAATCGTTTCAAGCCTTTTTGGAAGCAGTTTTTGAACATCAAAAATATCAACAAAAAAATTCAAAACCAAATTTAAATCAAATTTTGAATTCCTCCATGTGACTTTTTCAAATTTTAGTTTAAAAGTATTATTATATTTATATTAATAATAAATCAATACAATCTTTATTTTAACTTCTTTATTGCCACAACCACAACAACTAGAACACAGACCAACACACAGAATTTCGGTATGATTTATATTCATCTTATCCATCATTGTATTTATATACTGTCGTGCTCAAAATGTTTGTTTTCTTATGTATTGTATCCCAAAACTTTCCCAACATTTCGAACTTCACACGTAAATATAATGAATTATTTTAAACTGGCTGCTAAAACCACTGCCTCTATGCGAAACATTTAACAAATCTAGAAAATTCTGAAACATCCAACATTTTTGAGTTAACTTCTACATATGTACCTAAATATAATGAATATAAAAAAAACATGAAAATAAATGTTTGTTTAATACATTGTTGAGGAGAGGGTTAAATTAAAGCTAGGCATGTGGTATTTGCGCTATAAGTTGCTCTTATTTTGATTTATTATATGAACGGAAATCCTGTCGGTGATTTTCATATTAATTTGTGGGTGATATTTCACAAACTTTTGGGTCTAATTTAATTAATGTTACACTTTTTGCGTCCAACTACCCATACATATGTATGTACATACACTGGTACTTTTTTCTTGAAAGATTTTTCAAACTAATAAATATTTAGTTTATGAAGATTTTTGTAATATTTCATTTTACATATTTGGTCGATATTTCATTATGAAATATGAACATTATAATTTTGCTAATTCCCCCAAAACTTCTAACTCATGCCATTCACCTAATAAATAAGTTAACGGAATATTGAAGAATGCCATCAAAAACAGAATTTCTAGCTTTAAGTTTCTTAACAGAATTGGATTTAATATGAACTCACAAAATCTGATGTGTTCAATTGTCTAAAAAAATTACAAACATTAGTCCTTCAAGGCCATGTCAAGGATAAAATTCCACATGAAATATATACATATGTATAGACAAAAGAGCACGATTTCTGATTGGAATGGCAAATGTAGAACATATTGATTTTTTTTCTCATATCTATGTCTAGTGTGTATACATCTACCATCTGTGACGTGAATTTAATTCATAATTTAAGTCTTCTGCCATCAAACAGAATCTAATATTTAAATTGAATATCCTATTAGCTAATAAAATTGGCCAAGTACATACCCAAAAATATTCAAAATAGTACATAATTTCACAAGCAGCCTTGATAGTAAATACCAATAATTCAAAAGTCAACTACCACTTCGTACAAAAAAGAGATCCAGATCTTTGATATGTACTGAAATGTTAAATAACATAATAAAAAAATATCCACAAGCAACGGTTATCTCACTATTGAAACGAGGGTTAATTACATTATCTTGTACTAACTGCCCTGGGGTTGGCTTACAAAATATTTCATCCTATTGATGAAAAAAACTTCAACGTATCATCTCATCAATAAGCTGAGTCCATTCCGCACCCTGGCTAATTAATTATTCCGCAGTAATCGTTGGGATCTTTTGTGTTGGGTACGGTACGTGCACTTGATAGAATGCAGTTATGCAGATCTTGGGTATTACACTTTGTATGGATATACATATATTCCGGTATCCTGCTCTGTTTTCAAGAACATCGAAATGCTCAGTGCATACGAAATTGTGAAATGCACACTTGCACAATGGATGGTTGGAAGGTTGGCACTCTCGATAGCAAGATATTAATTTTGTAATTTTGACCTTTTGATGTTAAAATAAATAGTTGTCTAAACATTTGCTTATGATTCAAGCATTAAACACTTTTTTAACTGTAAGTTGTCTACAGAAAAATTAGGTTCCCTATTTTTTCAACTTCCTATTGATTTTAATAAAACATGACTTTGTTGCATAAAATATAGCTCGTATAAAGGGTTTTCCAATAAGAGGTGTTATTTTGAATAGCCCGCTATTTCGGTAGCTGTCACTTTTGAAGCTGTCATTTTTTAACATTTGACAAGAAGAAACTACGCCATTAATAAAAATGGAACGATACACGCTTCAACAACGCATTGAAATTATTAAAATTCACTATAAAAATGGTGAAAATTTGGCAGAGACGGTTCGTAAAACTAAAACATTTTTGGGTCGTCGTGAAGCACCTTGTCGGACCGCAACACAGAAATTGGTGGACAAATTCGAGCTGTTGAGACAAGTTAGTGATGTGAAGAACAAAACCCGTGCACGTCGCTCAAGAACAACTGAGAATATTGCTGTTGTAGCCCAAAGTGTTGAAGAAAACCCAGGTTTGTCCATTCCTCGTCGTTCTTTGGAATTAGGCATTCCACAAACGTCATTACACCGTATTTTGCATAAAGACTTGGGTCTTAAGGCTTATAAAGTTCAGTTAACACAAGAACTCAAGCCGGCTGACCATCAACAACGTCGTGTCTTTGCTGATTGGGTCCTTGAAATGCATGAAAATGATCCGGAATTTCATCGAAAAATCATCTTGACTGATGAGGCCGATTTCCACCTCGGAGGCTACGTCAACAAGCAAAACTGTCGCATCTGGGGCTCGGAAAACCCAAGAGTTATTGTTGAAAAGCCTCTCCATCCTCAACCCGTGACTGTTTGGTGCGGTTTATGGTCCGGCGGGGTCATTGGACCTTACTTTTTCGAAAATGAGACATAGGGCAGCCACTTTGCGATTTGGTTATGGAAAATTTCATGAAAAGGATATGGTCCTGTAAGCGTGGTCGTGGCGGCCATTTGGCTGATGTTGTATTCCATTATTAACGGCATACCTTCCTCTTTATAATGAAATAAACATCTGATCATTTATCTCAAAAAATGCCATTTTTCTTTGAATATCAAAATAACACCTCTTATTGGAAAACCCTTAGTAGATGATAACATTGGGTCAGCAGTAAAGTAAATAAATGAAGATTCCAAGGAATGGTTTCTGTAGACGGACCTTATTGCGTGCTCATTTTAACTTTTGGGTTAGGTTTGGTGGTGTTTAGAGATGTTTACCTACACAAAAAATACCTGCGCTAAGCAAAAGAGGCTAACTCAAGGGCGTGCCTAAAAATAAATAAAAATGATTCAATATTATGCAAAGTAAAATTAACTCAGTGAAATCTTGTAGACAATGAAGCAAATAAAAAGAGAGTTTTTCACACACAACTGGAAAACTAGATATTGCTTCACCCAAATATCCACACTTCAGAAAAAAAAAATTATCAACTCAAAAATATTAAAAGAAACGACGGCAATACTTACAAAATCATGGTATAACTTTTTCTAAAGGCAGACAATTGTTCTTAATTTCTTTTGATTCAATTGTATTAAAAGTTTGATGAAAAGTTTTTGAAAAATTATTTTTCAAACTCAAAATTTTGAAAACACATTTTTTTCCTGATGGTGCTATGTGTCTATTTTTTTTAGTAAATTAAAATTTAAGAAAACTCCTATTTTTTTTTTAAGTCATATTTAATAGCCTAAAACCGTGATTTTGATCGAAACCACAATGGATTTTGAACTTAAATATTTATTTATAAAAGTCCAACAGCAGTTTTTGCCGATTTCGTTTTTAAATTAAAACAAACTGATATTTTTCGTATGTAAGTTTTTTAAAACAATAAGTACATAGGTAATAGTATATAATTATTTTGGCGTTAGGCAATAACGCCCAAATCGATTTGGAAATATTGCCCAAAAGTATTCTGAACAATTATTGTTGTTATTTTTCTCGATTTGGGCGTTGTTCCCATTTAAAATTTTTTTAGAGGAAAAAATGCCCAAAATAAAAATTTTAAAAGTTAAATGGAAATAATGCCCAAAATTGGAAATGTCGCCCAACAAAAAAACCAGAAACACGAAATAACGCCCAAATGCTAGGAAAAAACGCCTTAATCAAAATCTTGCCAATATAATTGTCCTGAAACAACTTTATTTCACTTTAATAAAATAAACAATGTGGTATGTATGGGGGGCATGTTGCCCCCCTGCAACCCTCCCGCTTGGGAACCCCATATATATCTCACTGTTTATGTGCCGCAAGTTTCATTGAAATTTCACTTTGGAAATATCGCCCTAAATTTAGGAAAGAACGCCTAAATTAATAAAAAAGTTTAGAAATATCGCCCAAAATTGAGGAAATAACCCCAAATTTTAAAACAACAAATTACATTGAAGTCATTTGGACGATATTTCCAATTTTTTTGTTTTTTTTTTGGGCGATCAAAAAATTAAGGCGGTATTTCCAAACCGATTTGGGCGTCATTTCTTTGGGCGTTATTGTCTAAGGCCAACTATTTTACTATCAATTAAAAAATAAGCTCAAACTTCAAAAAAAATTCTGACAAAGCAGAATTTTGGTGAAGAGATTTGTTTTGACGTCTGAAGCATACATTCATACCAAAAAGTACCTTAAGTTTGAACCACTGCTTTTGCTTTTCTAGAGTGAAATTAAAGGAAATTCAATTTTTTGTAAATATCGCAAAAACTATATTATATAAAACATATCAATTATTCTCCATTCAAATTTTATCAAATTCAATTGAACCGTTTTTGAGAAAAGTGAAAATCAAAAAAAAAAAAATGGTATATTGGGAGATGTCATTTATGACCATTTTTCCGAACCATTTTTTTTTTTTACTAAAAGGCAGCTTATATGAAAGGCTCCCTATGTATAATATATGAGTTATTGAAAAATACAAGCTTACTGCAGTATAAAAAATACGTGTATATTAGTTTTCCACTAAGCCACACAACGTTTTCGTTGAAATTCGAACTTTAAATTTGTATCTGAATGCACCCAAAAGAACTTTCACTTTTCTTAACTCAATCTATGAACACGTGTTCGATTGATGACTGATGAGCCAAACTTAAATTGAATGTGCGTTAAAAAAACTTATTTCACACCAACCACCTGGGATATGATATAAAGTGCATCATTGTGTAAAGAAGTGCAGATACCAAATAAATGCTTCTTACATCCAGTCTTATGAATGGTCTTGTCTTTCGCCACATGCTCTCATATACATATAAAGTAAAAACATTTTCTCCATCACATTTGGAATTCCATAGGAGTATAGTGTGTAAAAAAGAATATCAGTTAAATCCTATTCAACTTTAAATTGAAAAAGTCCTTTGGCAGGTTGGTGTGGATTGGATGAGTATGGCGGAAGGTGGGAGGGGGAATATTTTTCCACCTTGTTTTTTTTCCACGACCTTGTTTATTTTTTAACACTCTTTACAAGCTTTTTTTCAACTGGGTCAATTTGAAACTGTTCGTCTTGAAGGATGCAATATCTGCAGCTGTAGGGCTTTTGTGTAACCCCATTTTGCACAACAAACTGACGCTTAACAAAAACAAGAACGGTAACATCCCGTTAATTTAAATGAAACAGAATAAGTTTTAATTAAATGAGCACCTTATGTGGAACATCAAGATACTTTCACATGCAATAGTAACTTGAAAGCGACCATAAGAGTTTGGTGTGTTAAAATGTCTACAGCATATGTACAAATACCTACCTGTACCTTTATTTTTGTATGATTAATGAGGAAAGTTAAATCACTCAACGTTTGGTGTTCAAACCCTGATGAAAATAGTTTCGATTAGTTTTGATTTCTAAAGTAATCTAATCACGTTTATTTGTGATTTAAACTTTTGGATACAATTTCGGATTAAATGAATACGAAAACTTTTGGTTGAGAGCACTTATGTCATATTTTGTTTCTATAGTGAAACATTATAACTACAGCAAAGTTATTTTCTCTGCCTGCCTGCGGTTGTAACTAAATTTGAGCATTTTACTACTTCGGTTAAATTTGTTTTGGATAGTTTTTATTGGATTCTAAATTGTTCGAAATTCTGATCCAATACAATGCAGTGAATTAGGCTTGATTGTTCTGAATGCGGTTGGCAAAATTCGATTTAAAAAAGCAATTTGTTTGAACATTAAGATAAAATCCAGTAATAAAAGGAATAAATTCACGGCATTGCATAGATGCGTAAATTGGCTTAGAATCTTCTATTACTTTTTTTTATTTTTACTAAAGAAGAAACAAAATTAAATATACAAAAGAAAAAAGTAAACAACGAGAAGAATAGATTATTAATCGATTAAGTTTATATTCGAAAAAGTTAATTAGTAGATTTGAATGCATTAAACTATGTTTAAACGTTTAGTTACTACTTAATTAATTCATTCAAGTTAATACTAGCCTAGAAAAATTCGATATTTACTTCGAGAAAATTCCGACGAGCTTGAATTGAATAAATTTCAGGATGTTTCTTAGTGGCAAAACCAAAATGTCGCTCAGTTCGCCAAAGAAGTAATCTCCGAAGGCCATTCTTTTAGTTCTTATTAAGCTGGGGCATTCACAAAGGAAGTGGTAGGAGCTGTCCTCCGACTCTTCATCTTGACAACCTCTGCACAAGTCAGATGAGCTGATGCCCATTCTACGCATGTGGGTTATTATTGAGTTGTGACCCGTTAGGATTCCAACCAAAAGGGACAGTTGAGGTCTGCTTAGTTTGAGAAGGAAGTCTGTTTTTTTTTCTTTGAGATGTCTGGCCATAGATTCCTCGAGACCCGACAAGTATCAAGACCTGACCATCTATCGTTTGCGGCTTCGAGGAAACATTTGCGAATTCTGCCTTTTTCTTGTTCTAGTGGCATAGAAACGGAAGAATCAGTTTGGCTTGGATCAAGAGAAGATCATATTTTGGCCAGTTTATCCGCCATTTCGTTTCCATATATGTCACGATGTCCTGGAACCCATCGAAGGGTAACTGTATTTGATGCGTTGAGTAATTTTAACTCATTGCGGCAACATTCTACCAGTTGAGACTTTTTGACAATTGAAGCAATTGATTTAATTGCCGCCTGACTATCAATGAAGATGTCGATGTTTCTATTTACAAGTTCAAAATTGCAAGCACTTCCGCTTGGGAGACACTGCAAAAATCTGGAAGGGGTGGGTTATCTGAGAAGATGCCTGACCCTACCCCATCAACCATCTTGGAACCATCTGTAAAAACCGAAACATGATTAGTATTTATGACCCGGTTGGCCGCCCACAGATCCCTTGAGGGTACATCTGTTAAGGCCACTGGGTTGAAATCAATGTGCGGTGCAGTATAGTCCGTTTGAATGTCTTTGTCCATGAAAGTCATTATGGTTTTGTGCCCAAAATGGCCTCTTACCCAGTTCTTACATTGGTTTAGTCTTAAAGCACTGTTGACCTCCACTTCCTTCGTAAATAAATCAAGTGGGGCTAGTGAAAGAAACGTTTCCAAGGCTGCGGTAGGAGTAGTTTTCATGGCACTAGTAGTTCCAATTCATGCTAGTCTCTGAATTTTTGTTATAGTTCTTAGATTGGTTGCCTTTTCTAGGGCTGGCCACCAAACCAGACATGCGTACGTCAAAATTGGCCTTATTATGGCTGTGTACATCCAATGAATGGTTCTGGGGCTCTGAGCCCATCTTTTTCCAAAAATTCGACTACAAGTATAGAATGCTACCTCTCTCGTTCTTTAATATTTTCTTTCCAATTTAACTTACGGTCTATTACCAAACCAAGATATTTTGCCGTACCAGTAATCTGGAGCGGAGTCCCATTTATGGTGGGAGGATCTATGTTCGGAATATCATGTTTTCTTGTAAACAAAACTAGTTCTGTCTTTAGTGGGTTGACATTTAGTCCGCAATTACTGGCCCAATTACTGAGCTTGTCAAGAGATGTTTGTAAAAGTTCACATAGTGTAGGTATAAATTTACCTGATGCCATTATCACGATGTCGTCGGCGTAAGCAACGACCTTTACACCGCTTAGACTGAGTTTAACTAGAATCTTATTTACGACTAAAAGCCAAAGCAGGGGGGATAACACCCCTCCTTGCGGAGTACCTCTGCATGTCCTAACTTTTAGCTTGCTATTACAAATTTCTGCACTTTCAAGTCTCGTTTGAAGCATAGAGTCAATCCAGTTCGAAAGCATCGGATCAATATTATGCATTTTTATTAGTCTTCGCAAAAAGCAGTTTTTCAATATTATCTGATGAATTTTGAACAAGAATTATTCTTATACCCAAAAATAACCATACAAATGTTTAAAAAAAAGAAAAATCCTATGATTTTCATAAAAATGTTTACTTGTATCAAAATTAATACGATTTACCATTTAAAATTATTAAATTTTGCAGTTTACCATTATTAACAGTTGATATTTCTCACAGAGCGTTTTTTTTTTTCTTGATTTTCGACTATATCATTAATTGATGAAGAGATTAAAATCAAATTTTGTATACCGAAGCTTGTAATAAGTTTCAATAAGAGTGCTTATCAAAATTTTCAAACAAATTATTTTTGGATGTTTAAAAAAAATATTTTTTGAAAATCTAGTATTTCAAAAAATGGGTAGATGCTTTTTTTAATTCAACTTTTAACTTCACGTTAGTAAATAATAGAAATTGTCGTACCAAATTTTGTTCTTAAAAATGTTTAGAAAATTGCATGTATACAAAATCAATTATTTTTCAAAACCGCTCTTACCATTTTTAAATTTTTTTCCCATAAATTAAGATTTGTTAAAAAAAATCAGATGGTGTTTATTGCTTTGGGTTCAAAACAGTTTCAGAAGTATTTAAATCAATATTTTTCTATTTTTGTTGATTTAAGACAATTTTTTATTTATTAACATTTTAATATCCATTTACAAGAAGTTTATGAATTAAAAGCTCTGACAAAAAATTTTAAAGACGAAAAGACGTCTTAGGTTTAAAAAAAATTTAATTGAGTTATATTTATATACAAATAATTAATTGGAGTTGTCAAGTAACCCACAGAGAATCACAGAAAAAAAAAACTTAGAATCTTTTACGATCTCCTTTCAATTGACAGAAACAAATCGATTCGGTTTAGAAAAAAATCGATTTCTTTGTTGGAAGGAATTCGACATTACCCTGAGGCCACACGAGCAAGTACTGGCAAGCAAGTTGGGTTCATACATTGCCTGCCAAATTCGTATCTGTGTGCTGGCTGTGACGTAGTTGGCACTCCACTTGCCAAGCAAGTTGCTTGCAAGTAGGTCGTTCTTTTTCTCTACTATAGTAAACAATTTTGGTTGATCTTTCAAACAAAATGGATTGAAAAAATCAAAATACATTTGGAAAGAATATTAAAGAAAAATGCAAAAATGGTTAACAAACTTTAATAATTGAAATTATGGACAACGAAACATAAGAGGGAATAACATATACTTTAACTAAAATTCATGTAACAAATAAAAAAACTACAGATGTCAAAATACATTTTGTTATGTCGTTTTCGAGTGGACGTTCGGAGTTACTCCTTTTTCACTCTTTTTACTCCAAAATTTCCATTTTCGATAGGAATGGAACAGTTCCGAAATCCAACCGAAAACGACATTAGCTATCTGTCTGTTAAGCACAAAACTTTCAAATTCCATTGAAGGTTGTATACGATGTCAATGGATAAAAAAACCTCTAAAAATCCGAATTTTTTTCCATTTTATTTTCCGCTCTGGAAAAATGGATTTTTAGGGCAATCGGTTGACATTTGGAACGAAATATTCTCGATAGAATCAAATATAATTTTTCCCCTATCTGTGAAGCCACAAACTTTCAAATTCCGTCTACGATGTCAATGGATTAAAAAACCTCTGAAAATCCAAAATTTTTTCCATTTTTTTTCTGCTCCGGAAAAATTCATTTTTAGGGCAATCGGTTGACATTTGGAACGAAATATTCACGATAGGATCAAATATAATTTGTCTCCTATCTGTCAAGCCATAAACTTTCAAATTCCATTAAAGGATGTCTACGATGTCAATGGATTAAAAAACCTCTAAATATCCGAATAATTTGAAATTTTATTTTTGAAAAGGGCAATTTTAGAGCTTTTTGGTAATTTGTAACGAAATATTCGCAAATGTCAAATATTCTGTCAAGCAATGTCAAGTTTCGTACGAAAGTGAATTTTAACATTTTTAAAATGCAATCAAATTCCACACTAAATTTATTTTAACTTATTTTTTGCACAAAATCTAATTAATTCAGAAATTTAAATAAAAGGAACGATGATTGTTGACTATAGTGTAAAAAATGAACGCCCTACTTGCTTCTCTACTGGCTGCTCAACTGGCTTCGAAAAAGGCAAGCCAGTTGACGAGCAAGTTGCTTGGGTTTATATGTGTTAGTGAAAAAATGTGAATGTATTGCAACTTGCTTGCCAGTACTGGCTCGTGTGGCCTCCGGGTTAGAAAGGAAGCGGTACCTATAACAGTTTTCTTTTTCAAAGTCTACTTCTTTTGACATGTATATTGTCATAAAATATTCAACCTAAAATAGAATAGATGGATACCAAAGTTTGTCCATGTAACCTTAAATAGTTTAAAACATTCAGAAAATGTTTTTGAACGTCGATTTGTCCTGTTTTCGTATGATTCGTTCTAATTCTTTGTCCCTATAAAATATGTTTTGTAAGATAAACTTTTTTCATTCCAACAAAACTCAATATGGGTACCACAAAATTCTCATAACTTATCTATGTACATATGTATATAAAAGTTTTCTCAACTCACATCCTTTATGTGTAGCCTTTTGAAAATTCAAACCTATTTTCCGACACATTATACTTTAATGGATTGAAAGCCCTGCATGGTGTTGGTTTGAGTAAAAGCAAATCCTTTCAGCCATAACGGATAGAAATAAATTACCTACCTATGTATATATGTGTGCCTACTTGAAATGACTTTCGATTTCTACCTATGTATGCTTATTGGCATTATCCTATTGGTATATACAAAAATCAAACTAAGCCAAAAGAGGGAACGTTAACTAAACTTATCGGAGGACTTTGGAATTTTCAGGGACTTTTCCTTTCCGCAGGGCATTCTTTAAGAAAATGGATTTATTGAATTTTCTCTCTGTCTTTATCTTTTATGAAGACATGCAGGAACGTACAACAAAATTAAGTCAGTTCAGCACTTCTATTATTGAAGATCTCCCATTTTTATGAATTCTGTGTGATAAATCAATTGGAAACTTCTTAAATTAGAATCATTATCATAAGAATTTTGTTAAGGAAAATATTTGAATAATCTTTTTGGCGAAGAAATTTTTTTATCAGATTTTATTCATTTTGATGTTTTTATCACAATCGTTTTGCTGTAGCTATCTATAGGCATGTGGTTTTCAAGAAGAAATAAAATGCATAATGTTATGGCTAAGAATTTAGCTTTATTATTATAAAGATAAGGGTTTGCAATTATGTTTTAAAAATGATTTTGGGCAAGTGGCTGCCGCGGCTGGCTCGAATAAATTCCAGCGGAGAGGCTCAACTTTCTACCACTTTTTGCAGCAATTGGGGCCGTATGTCAGAAATAACGCGCCGAATATTCTCTTCCAAGACGTCAATTGTCTCGGGGTTATCTGCGTAGACAAGCGATTTTACATAACCCTACAAAAAATAGTCCAGCGGTGTTAAATCGCACGATATTAGAGGCCACGCCACAGGCCCACGACGCGAGATGATGCGCTCACCTAAAGTTTCCTTCAATTAAGTGATTGTTTCGTTGGCTGTATGTTATGTACCGCCGCCGTCTTTTTAGAACCAAAGGTCGTCCACATCAACATCTTCCGATTCAGGCAAGAAAAAGTCATTAATCATGGCTCTATAGCGTGCCCCATTGACTGTAACATTATGACCGGGTTCATTTTTGAAGAAATATGAACCAATGATTCCCTCTGACTATAGAGCACACCAAACAGTGACTTTTCGAGGATGTAAAGGCATCTCAACAAGGGCTTGTGGATTATGATCACTCCAAATCCAAATCTGCAAAAATCCGGCACTCGGAAGAACGTTGTGTAAGCATCTTATGCCCGATTTCATAAAAATACACTAAAATCCCTTTTATCTAAAGTCCTCTTAAATTTTATCAGACCTTTAAATATTTCCAGTTTCACCATCTAAAAAAAGGAAATTTTAGTTAAAATTGGGTTTGCCTCACATCCCTGGATATGGAAATAGGTTGTTTCCCTCTCACATTCGAAATGCAAGTGAAAAAGCATTATATGTAGAAAAAAATTCTACAAAAAAAAAAATATTTGAGAACGGATTCCAATATGAACTCGGAATATTCTTGGACGTCTTACTTTATGTTGCTCTTCATCCTCAGATGAACAATCAATTATTCTAAAAACAAACAAATTATTAAGGCTTTCCGAAACCAACGCGAAACATTTGGAGCGAATATGCGATGACTGAACAATGTTTGAAGATTCACATCGCGCCAATGTGGGTGCTCTCATTTATCTCCATGTAAATAAATTAAGAAAGGCGAAAATTTTGTCGTCGTTCGGAAGTATTCGCGTTGGCTTGGGAGAGCCTTAAAAGATTATTATCTACACACAAACTATATTTTTGTTTCGACCTATTCACAATTTATAAATATTTGCAAGAAATTAAATAAAAAAGTGATTGTAAAATATCATCTATTTATAATTTTCTTACTCGTCGGCTGACATCTGACATATTAGACTTCACAAATCACACTTTTAAAATTTATTGAGACGAAAATGGGCTTTTAGTTTATAAGGGCATTTAAAAGCATTTTAAATTTAAAAGCACTTGGTGAAACCAAAAAATCCCATTTTAACTCTAAATGGGCTTTTAAATATTTAAAAGTCCTTTATGAAATCGGGCATTAGCCTGTAAGTTCCGGCAATCATACGTTTTTCTTTTGGGTGTGGGGTGGTCTCTGATTGTTTGCCATTATAGTGATGGTGATGCATTTTTGATGAATGGCATCACTCCGACGACATTTGTTTCTATAAATCAAAAACAGATTACTATATACATCATGACATTACAATATTCAGTTTTTCCTTATTTTATTAAAAAAAAAAATACATCTTATAAGAGCAATGCACTTCTTCCTTTATTCCTAATCATAAAATAATCTTCTTCTTATTTTACGGCATCAAAAAATATCTTATTTTGCTATCATTCCTATCATTCAACTTTGGAAAGCTTATTCAACATCAATTTTTTATTGCATCTGGAGACAAATAAGTCCTTTTGCCTTTTAACGATCTATTTAATAGGATTTATTTTTTTATCTGTGGTGAACGAACACATTTCGTGGAATAAACCTTACCAAAACGCACAGCGAAACAATAAAGACTGTCATTAAAATCATCACATCGTATCTTATCGTAGATGCAATGAAATAGATTACAGTCTGAACGATTTTGAAGAATTCACTATGATGATGATGATGATGATGATGATGATGATGATGATGATGATGAGGCATCAACGAGACTGGGAAACGTTTTTTGTCCATGATGCTAAAATCTTAAAATCTTTATTAAAATAAACTAATTTATTTTGAGTAGCAATAAAAACAGCTTAAATGCAGATAAAGGATATGGTTTGTAATGGAACTGGAATTTTCCTTAAAATTACATTTTTGTAGTGCATTGCGTTGGTGTGTGTGTGTATCAGTTCGATGTTTATGATGGTAAGAAAGCTTCAAAAGTCTTCAAATTTTAATTCAAATTTACTTTTGAGGAAAAAAGTTTCTGGAAATGTTAACCAGTTAGTTTGCAGGTCAATATTTTGAAAATTTCAATCTTTACTTCCATTGATTTCGGATTCAAGATATTTCAACAATTTGTTCTTGGCAAAGGGCATGGGTTGTTCGTTTGATGCAAACATTAAAGGACATACTTAAAATTAAATTACATATTATTATAAGGCATTCCAATTCATAACAGTGGTGTTTATAAAAGTACTGGGATAGGACCATAGACCGTCGGCTGGTGGGCATACTTTGGGCGGCCACAGTATTTGTTCAAGCCACCCAAAGTGCTTTCAATATTTCGTACTTTTAATTGTGAAAACCTGCTATAACTTTTATAAATGTCTATTTCTCTAGTCTCTTTCCATTTTCTAATACTAAATGCATGTAAAGGGTGTTTTGTCTTAAGGCGGAGAACTTTAAATTGGCAACACTGTTTTCTGTGACAGCCGATATGACAGTTCTCGGTTTGTATTTCTTAGGTTAGTTTGCTGTTCAATTATTCATTCCCTCCACTCACTGAAGGTTTAACAGGTAATGACAAATTCAGCTTTAGTATTTGTAGCATGTAAAAGCTTAAGACTTAAAATGTTACTCTTATCTTTCACATCTTATATTTAATTGACTATGACCTAAATGTTATGATAAATAAAAAATAGATATTAATCTAAAATGAAAAAAAAAACAAACTTTTTTTACACTGCTACTTCACTGGCGTGAAATTCTCTCCGCGTTAGAACTATCCAATTCAATAAATCTAATGGAAATTCAATCGATAAATTCCATTATGAATGAAAAGTAACCCTAGAAAAGATTTTACAAAGATAATAATGGCAATTATGATAATTTGAAATGCAGTTCAATTAACATCCACATTGCAAAAAGTTAGCCGCAATTTAAACAAATTAATTTCAACTATCAAGGATTAAAGTGGTAATTACCTACGTAGATTGTTGTAGTGATTAAATATTTATCAATATGAATAGATTAAAACTCGTAGATTGATTGCAGAATTGAAAAAAAAAGAAGTTGCGCAACACTTTAATTTAAAGAGTTTTAAATTATGGGCGTGCATTTTCCATTACACATTTCTCATTACATATCTTTGACCGAGTTTGAAACGTAGTACAAATGATATTACCTCACAGTTTTCTTATTTTATTAAAGAAATGTCTATTTTATATAAAGTTCTAAAAACATGAGGTGTATTGGATATTTTTTTTTTTTTTTGAATTAATTCATTTTGCGTGTTGAAAGAAAATCCGATGAAAGATTAAATATATATGTATAAACGACATGCTAGCCCAAGCGCTAATAAACTTCCAAAAGTTTTTCACCCACAACATTTCTATATTTACTTGAAAACTTCTGTAAATCATTTCTTGAAGTTCAAAAACTTTAATCTACGTAGTTTCTGCAGAAACAAAAACAAAAATGTCCTCCATAGGTATGTTTTTTTGTTTTTATTATTATTTTTATAGAAAGTTTAACCTTAAATTAGAACTAGGAATTTCGAAAAGAGCATAAAACTAACAAAACACAGCTCCACGGTGGCATGGCATTGTTGGGAGTTGTGGTAACAAATTAGTCCACTGGCCATTCGTGACACATTTCATTCTTTTTCATGCCAGTTGTCATTTTCAATTAAACTGCTTAAATGTTGTGCTGCCGAAAGTTGACCCATATTTTGAGAAACAAACTATCAGTGAACATGCGAACACAACGAAAATTTAACAGTTGGCAAGGGCATTCGTATCTTAATATAAGTTTAGAAAAAATGTTCTTTTGACGTATCAATCAAGTGAAATAAGAGGTTTGTTTTTTTTTTTTTGATATATCCATTTTTGTGTTAATATAATTTCATCAAAAAAATCATTGTTAAAAAGAATAAATTTTGATTAAGAAAAGAAAATGGAATCTATTGAGTTATTTTTTATGTTTCCAATATTAAGGCAAAAACATTTTTCGTCAAAAGAAGGCTATAATCAAACTATGATTTATATATCTTAAAGGAACACCAAAATAGAGTTATAAAATTTCTTGCCATAGGGTTTGGCCGTTGATAGTGTTAAATTTCAACTGAGAATGAAAAAGTAGAAAGGCATGTATTTTGGATTAGTGATTTTTGCCCAATAGACTTATTGCCAAGCTTCACTGAAAACACTGAAAAACTCTTTTTAAGTCCAGATTAATGCAATAGATAGGGTCCTCAATCAAGCCTAGTGGATAACTGATATATAATTGTACGTTGTCCGCATACATCAATATCAGACAATACTTGAGAATCGCAGGAACATCGTTAAAAAATAATGAAAACAGTAGTGGGCCGAGGATAGATCCTTGAGGAACACCAGCATTCGTTAAAAGGAAAACTGAAATCGGGTAATTGCTAAACACTGTTTGAGTTCTCCCTGACAGATTATTCTGAATTAATGTCTTAATGGAAAGTGGAAATTATTTCTTAACTTATTCAATAAGTTTTATCTAAAAAAACAAAAAAAACAACTGCTGTTCAACTTTTGAGACATCTTGTGTTTTTTTTAAAGGTATAAAACTTTGAAATGGAATAAAACAAAGATGATTTTTATAAATTGACATGAAATTTCCTTTATTCGAAAGATAATCTTCTGGAATTATAATTTAAATATGATTTCTGGCATATGACCGTCACGGCAGACGTAGTTTAATCTGGAGGTCCAATTTTCGATGACTTTTTCCAAAATTTGTGGCCGTATATCGGCCACCAAGTGGTCAATCGTTTCGGGCTTATCGGCATTGACTAGCGATTTCACATATCCCCACAGAAAATAGTCAAGCGGCGTTAAATCGCACGATCTAGGAGGCCAATTCACGGGTCCGTAACGTTACCAAACGTTTCCTTCAATAAATCAATTGTGGCACGAGCTGTGTGACATGTTGCGCCGTCTTGTTGAAACCACAGCTTCTGCACTTCATGGTTGTTCAATTGATGATTGAAAAAGTCAGTAATGATGGCTCTATAGCGATCACCATTGACTGTAAGGTTCTGGCCAGCATAGATTTTAAGGAAGTACAGACCAATTATTCCACCAAACCATAAAGCACACCAAACAGTCAGTTTTTGTGTGGATGTAATGGTATCTCAACATACACTTGAGGATTATGATCACCCCAAATACGGCAGTTTATGTTTATTGACGTATTCATTCAACCAAAAGTGAGCTTCATCGCTAAACAAAATTTGGGCACAATTTGGAAGCGTTTTTCAGGCATCAGTCTGTTCATGTTGAAATGCCAAACCAAATTAAAAATAAATCACTTGACAGCTGAGAAAATGGCCGCCAGTTAAAATAGTGTTGCCAACTTAAAGTTCTATACCTCTAAGAAAACACCCGTTATAATCCTTTTAGGGTATAAAGCAACATTTTTGCGGTAGAGATGTAAAAGAATGCAATCATTTAAGAACTGCAATTGATTGAATAAAAAGACTTATTTTAATGAAATTTTACTTCGCCTCAGTATTTCAACTTCAAGACAATATTTCCGTTCAATTTTAAAGAAAAATTTGATTTTCCTGTTTAGCCGATATTTTTTATATGACACGGAATACCGTTATTTTTGATTAAAAAAAAAATAAATAAAAAACGAATGTCCAAAAAACGCTAGGTTTTAAACTTTAAAGAAAATCGATCCATCCATTTAGGCTGTCGCTGAGCAGACAGGCGGAGAAACTTGCGAGACCCACTTTTTTGTCTTCACTATGATCGTAATACCAAATTGATTACAATCTTGAGTTCGATTTTCTTGTAAGAATCCAACGCTTGCCATATTAAACCTAATATTGCAAGTTTTTGTTAATCGAAATTCTTAAACGATTGCTCAACTTGTTCTTTCCGATTATCCTGTAGAAGTGTTGAAAAATCATTTCTTATGCTTTGGTTCTAAATTAATATTTTAAAATTAGAAACTCTTTTAGAAAGTCAAAAAAAAAGGTAATCAGAAAATTTCGTGTAATTAAATGAATTTCTTGAAAATTGCATTTGACTAATAATAATTAGGCCCAGTTTTACAGTCAGAGAAAGTGGGACTTAAGTTGACCATATGGAAGATTGCGACGCAAAATCACAGTCCACACTTACCTGAATAAGTATGGCCACTTAAGGTACTCAGGTTATTAAACTGAGCCTAAAGTACTAATATTGAAAGCTTTAGTGTCACTTTTGCGGTAAGTGTGCACTGTGAAACTGCCCTTTAGCTTTAAAGCGACTTCAATTAAAAACTCTTACTATATATCGATTACAACAAGAAGTACACTTTGGATCCTTGGGAGACTCAATCGTGCATCTTAGTTTACTCATGCTCATTTATTTTGTTTTAATTTTTCATCAATTTCAAAACCACCTCGTTAATATGGTTCTAATTTAGGATAAAACAAAAATCATCTCACGAGAAATTCAATTAAATTTCCTCTTTGGCATGTTAAGCGCGGTTGTAAATATTTGCATTAATTAAAATTTAATAAGTTCACAAGTTAGAATTCCCGATGGAAGTTCTGATTAAAAATGAACTTCTGCTTTTCTCACAAGCACAAAGGTTTAGAATAGATATTCTAAATTAATGAACAATATTTTTCATTTTCATGTTTATCCAATGCGGTATTTCTTTATTAAAAACAAACTGTGTGTGTTTCTGGAAGAAATCGATATCTTTTGATTGGAAACAACAGAAGCAGTTTAAACTACAACAGAAAACTGTATTTAAATATATATTTATTATTTTGTTTTTGAATTCTTCTCTCTCTCTAGTTTGTAAAGGGTGGTTTTTTGATGTGTGGTTTTCAAGAAGAAATAAAACACATATAATTAAATGTAATGGCCAAGAATTTAGCTTTATTATAATGATAAGGGTTTTCCATTATGTTTTAAAAATGATTTCAGACAAGTGGCCGCCGCGACGTTGCGCGAACCAAACCATTATTTTGGTTATAAATTTGCACGATTTGCAAACGTTGTTCAGGAGTAAGCCTATTATTATAAAATGGCAAACCAAACTGAGCATAAATCAAGTGACAGCTGTCAAAAAGACCAACTACGAAAAAAGTATTGCCAGATTGAAAACCACACATATAAAAAAAATACCCTTTATAATTTTTACTTGCGATATACATAGGTACTATATGGGAAGTTATGGATTCGTACAAAAAATCGAACTCGATGATAGAGAAGTCAAAAAAAGTGGGTCTCGCAAAAACGTCCGTCTGTCTGTCTGTCTGTCTGTCGGTTCGACTACAGCCTAAACGTATGGGTCGATTTTCTTTAAACTTGGTACCTAGCGTTTTTTGGACATTCCCCCCACCCGTTTTTTTCTCTTTTTTTTAGGACCAAAATTAACAGTAGCATTCATACAAAATTTCTTGGCCAAAAAGGAAAAACTTATTTTTCTCAAATCCAGCGCTACCGAATTTGTTTTTAAGAACTCAATAAATTTAAATAGTTATACGTTGCCGTTTAATACAAAAAATGGTTACGAAAAATGGTTATTAATGGTACCTCCCAAAGAACCATTTTTTTGATTTTCGCTTTTCTCGAAAACGGTTAAACTGATTCTGATCAATTTTTGTATGAAGAAGTATTGACACATTCTAAATAATATTGTGTACCGAAATTTTCAAAAAAATATTTTTTAGATTATTAAAAAAAGTTTTAATATTTTTTTTCGAAAACTCAATATTTCAAAAACGACTTGGTCGATTTTTATTAAACTTGGTAAATAGCAGTTTTTTAACTTTATCTAGAAGATTTTTGACAAAAAATATTCTAATACCCAAAAATAACGGTACCTCCCATACAAATGTTAAAAAACCGTCAAGAAAAATATTTTGTTTCTCAAAAACGACACCTACGATTTTCATAAAAGTTTTTTGTGTGTTAAAATTAGTACGATCTACCATTTAAAATTTTTAAAGTTTATATTTTACGTTTATCAACAGTACCTCTCATAGAACGGTTTCTTTGATTTTCGACTATCTCAACATCTGATTAACCAAATAAAATTAGATTTTTTATACAGAAGCTTGTAACAAATATAAATAAAAGTGCGTATCATAATTTTCTAAAACATGATTTTTGGATTTTTAAAAAAAAAATCAAAATTATTTTTTGAAAATTCGATATTTCGAAAACTGGTAGCAGATTTTTTTGTGAAGTTCAACTTTTAACACAACATTAATAAATGCTTTAAATTGGCGTACCAATTTTTTTTCTCAAAAATGTTAACGAACTTTCATATATAAAAAATTAATTATTTTTAAAACCGCTCCTACGATTTTCAAATTTTTTTTTTCATAAATAAAGATTTATATAAGAAATCAGATGGTGTACATCGCGTTGGGTTAAAACGGATTCAAAGTATTTTAATCAATTTCTTTCCAATTTTGTTGATTTAAAACAATTTACCAGTTTAAATAGTATAATTTCCTTTTATGCATATTGCATATGTGCAACACTAGGCTATATTGTTAATTTTTATATACTCACATAATACCACCTGAAACTAAACTAAGATTTGGCAAATGGATAAAAAATATACTCCTATGGCTAATTTATTTCAGACTATAGAACCCACAATGTGATCGCGCATAAGAGCAAGTTCGTGCGACCCAGTCGTGCATATTTTTTTTTTCTGATTCTTTGAATTTTGTGTTTGCTAGTGCTTTTCAAATTTGAAATCTACAATCTTCATACCTGTCATGCTTTATTTAGTGATTAAAGCGGAACATTTGTTTGGTGTTCTTGGCTTAAAATTGACATAATTAACGAAAATGTAGTTTTGGTGTATTTTGCAAAAAAATTTCAATATTATCTTTATCCCGATATTTAGCTTTTCTCTACTGTCGAATAAATTTAAAAGAAAGGACTTTTTTGGATTTTTTTTTAAATAGGAACGTTAAATATGGAAGAAATGTTGTGATGCTATCCCTTAATGTTTTTGTTAAAAATCGTCAGAAATAATTCATACAATGTTCTATCCACTCACTCTGCTGGACCCCATGCAATCTTTTTGTATTATAAAGCTTATCCCTAAGCTAGTTCTACGACATAATTTACTTCTATGCCAAATCTCATTATAATACGTTCAGCTGTTCTAGCATTAATAGAGGAAAATCTTCACATAAAACATATTTTCCACTAAAGCTGAATTTACAGGACTGGCAAATTGGCAGTTTTCTGTCAGTATACTGCCAAAAGAATGAATTTTTCCATTGTTCTGTCAGTTGTTTGACAGTTAACTGCCAGAATACTGCCAATGCGTCAGTCGTGTATATCCAGCATAACTTATTTTGTCATGATTTAACTTTAAATTTAAAAATTTGATCTTAAATTTTATTATTTAAATAGAAATCATGTGTGCATTCCATCGGTCGTTATGGATTTGCGTTACTTCAAAACATTAACACGCGCGTTACTTTGAAAAATCATCCCATTAACTTTATTTCTGTATGAGATTTTTATTGCAAGCAATTTTTGTTGGAAAAAAATTTAAATTGACAATAAAATATTTTACAACTTTTTAAAGAAGGGATTTTTTCGCTATTAAATAGGAGTTGTTTTTATGGAAATCGTATGCATGCATAGATAAAAAAAAAACAGATAGAAGAACTTTTATTTTTGCAATCCATAAAAGTGGAAATAAGGAAAATGACGTTGAGAGATTTATGTTTGTTGTATTTGATTTAATTGGAAAAGTGTTTAACGACTGAAGCTTTTGAAATTAATGTTTCACACAATGGGCATATACGCAAGATTTTAATCAAGAGTGAATGAGTTGAAAATAGAGATGTTAAGACTACAGTCTTCTTAGAACTAAAGTTAATTGAATAAAAAATACTTATTTTAAAGTGTATTTACTTCACCTCAGTACTTCGAAATGTAATTCCCACCGAATCAGCTGAATTTTGTATTTATCTCTATTTTGTAAGAATAAGTTGCAAAATATCAAAATAGTTTTAAAAATACAGATAATCTTCAAAAAAATGTAAGTTATAAAATTGAATTATGGAAAAATCAACACCAACTAAAAAAAGGAACTGATTTTGTGCTAAAAGGAGTATGTACCTATCCTTGCAGCAGGACAAAAAAAGTCTCTTCGTCCTCGGAATTAAGTAACAAAATACAAAAACACCCTTCTTTAAGAACTTACCTTTCCATCTCCTTAGGGGTTTCTTCTTTTTTAACCACACATTAACAAAAATTATTTTCGCCAGCAAATGACAAGGACGAAAAAGTTGAAGGTGTCTTTCTCTCTCAGCAACAATTCTAAAGAAAATGTTCTAAGAATGGTTTTTCCTAAACCTTTTATAATTTTTCAATTTTTCTTTTTGTATTCTTCAAGGTAATCGTGCATTGAATCCCTTCCCTTTGTTAATGGTGCTCGGCGGGAGCGGTCCATTGAAAGAGTTAATTTACCAAGAAGACAACAAAAGTTGATTGCTTTTTTATTATTCACTTTTAACTACATACATACATACATACATACATATATATATAGATGAACTTGTATAGGAGAAGAAATGTTGGTTGGGAAACTTTTTTGTTTTGAGGCTCCCTGTTGTGCAACTTGTAGAATATATAATTAACATGATAATTTTCTGTTTTTGTTTTTTTTTTTCTTTTTTACTCAAAAATTAGATAAAAGTTTAGAATGGGGGAAATTTAATTATAAATACAGGACATCAACTGGGAAGTAAATAATTAAGTGAAAAACAAAGAATATATCTAACTAATAAAATTGTGTTAACGCTTTTCCAAGAATAACCATAAACAATTTTTGAAAAGAAAGTAAAAAGAAAAACAAAATAACTAATTGTAAAGGAAATAGAAAAATGTGACCTAAGGGGTCAATATAATAAACCCAAAGTGCGGTATAACTTCGAAATTGTAAATATATAGCTACTTTGGCGGATTTAAAACAAAAGAAATTTAAAAATAACTCAAGTTCTTTCTCAATGGAAGCCTCATTATAGCCAGTGATGCACGACTGGTTCGCACGTATGTACTTGCTTGATTCAATAAATTATACCTTATGTGGGTTTAACATTGAGTGTATCATTTGTAGAGTTTATTTATTGACTATTTAGTATTTTTTAACGAACAAAAAATTCAGTTTAAATATAATGACGTGTCATATAAAAATTTACTTGAAAAGAAAAGATAGGAATAAATGGAAAAGAAGAATTTTCAAAATCACGAATTTGTTTTCTTAACCTCTGAAAAATATTCAGCTGTGATACAGTAGAATGCTATAAGAAGAATCTTAAACAAAAAATTAAACTTACTGGAGCTTTGGATCAAACTTAATATTACGATGATAGGGAAGATGAAAAAAGTGAGTCTCATAATTATGTCCGTTTGTTGGTCTCTTCGTTCAAGTGCAGCCAAAACGGACGAGTCGAATTTTCTTAAACTTGATCCATAGGGTTTTTTAAAATTTTTCTTAGAACCAAAATAACGATACCTCCTATACAATTTTTAGTCGTTAAGGAAAATCTAATTGCCATGTAACTAAAACTAAAAATACCTACCATACCACTGCTAAACACAAAGAACAACAAAAGAAAAAGAAATATATTAGTTTTCTTTAAAACGACTTCTATGATTTTCATAAAAAATATTTCTAAATGCTGAAATTAGTATGATATACCTTCTAGTAGCATTTTTGATCTCTTCAATAACGGCCTAACCGATTTAAATATATTTTTTTTAACAAATGCTTTAAGAAAATAAAAACACTATTTTCTGTTTTAATACGAAAGCACTGTTTAACTTTTTACATTTTTTCATGGTAAAGTTCCCGAAGAAGCAACGTTTGGAAGTTATTAAAATAATACTTACAAAATTCTGAACGGTGGTTGCAACTTTAAGGTCTAGTTTTTTGGTGCGAGATTAAATTAAAATCCGAATTAACTCATCAGATTTGGTGAGTTAACTCAGGATTAACTAAACAGTTTCTTTTGATGTTTTATCCACCGAGCTTGTTTAGGCGTTCCAAATGCATTTTCCACCGCACCGAAAAAACTGCTTAATAAGTTAAATATGGGTGAATTTACTTCTGGAGTTAGCTAACTCTGGTATAACTCACTACAGAAAAACGGGACCTAAGAGCATTTACTCCAATTTTTGGTCGCAACAATCGTCTCACCAGACAGATTGTGCGTGCTTTTGTGTCAAGATTATTTACTATTGAATATTCTTTTGGCATTGAGACAACGCACTGGTCGAAGCACCGAAAACATCGCAACCATACGAGCTTCAGTTCAAAATAAGTCAAATCCAAGTCACCGTTCAAAAGAATTGAGAATCTTTCAAATCATATTGTGGCGAATTTTTCGTACAAATCTTGGATTAAACTCTTACAATATCAAATTCCAATAATAACTGAAGCCTCTTCATCATTTGGAGCGCCGAAACTTCTCCGATTGGGCTCTGCTAAAGTTTGAAGAAAATCATGACTTTCATCGAATATTCGTTCCTCCTTAGCTATGGAAATCATTTTTGGCTTAGTGGCTTTTCAACAATGTATATATGCCTTATTGGACAGCAACAAACTCACATGTGCTTCAAGTCCATGTGGTGTGGATTTCATGCAGGTGGGTGCTGTGACTGGACCGTGTTTTTTCTTCGATGAAAAATGATCCCACTATTACGTTCAATGGAGTTCGCTATCGTACCATATTTGAAGAATATTTTTGCACAGAATTGGATGGACTTGACATTAGCAGCATAAGTTGTTTCAACAAGATGGTGCCACATGCCATGTTGAAGAGGCAATTGGGTAATCGTGCAATATCGAGAAATGGTCTGGTCGAATGGCCGCTCACTCATGCGATTAAACGCCGTTGGATATTTCCATAAATTCGTTGGATTATTTCAACCAGCCAATAACTTAAGAGGTGCTCAGGAACATTATCGAAAGTGAAATTATAAACGTAACGGCAGATGTCCTATAGATTAAGTCAATAGAGTGCTTTCTCATACCTTTCAAATTTCAGTTCGCCTGACATTTACAATTTTTATTGCCACGCGATGTCTCATCATAAAAATTTGACAACTTATTTTACTTCATAATAAAGGATTGTCTTATAAAGGCATTGAACAATGCCAAAAGAATGCATAAAAAGGCTTTTTGATAACACTTCATTAGTTAACTTCTACCTAACTCATTCTCTTGGATTCAAAGTGTGAATGATTTTTATTTTAGTCACGATATTCTTTTTTGACAACATTGTTAAAAGAAAAAAAAAATTATGAACCAAGATAAATTGGCCCTATTAAATGTCTTACGTGCACGAAAGATTGCAATTTAATTTTCAAAACGTCATACATATGTATGTACATATTTTAGAAATGTAATGTAAAATTTTTTGATGAATTATTTTAGATGCCATTTTAGTTAAATTTCTATTGAAAACCTTCAAGGAATATAAAATAACCCATTAGATGAAATACCCAAGAAAACAAACCATCATGGCAATCTATATCAAGTAAACAGACGGTAATACAGACCATATTTTGATCAAATGAAAAATGTTACTCTTGAATATGTAGGGGTTAATGTTATAGTGGAAGTGTGGTAAGAGAATATAATGAGACTTCAAAGTTGAAAGTAAGCTGTTTAAATACAGGTTAATGTTAAAAAAAAATGTATTGTGTCTTATACCTCAAGATGGGTTTGAGCTTTCTGTTTGAAATTATTTTAAGAGCTGTAGAGATTTCACCTTTCTTAGCTTTATTTCTACTTCTGTTACTCGAACTTCTTTGTTTAAATATACTTCACCTTATCAACAAAGGTTATGATTTATTTGGTGGCAGCAAACTTAAGGCACTTTTTATCTTGTTTCAAAATTAACTTGAATTTTCACGTAACTGAACGTCAATTCATTAAACAAATAAGTCAAAGAACGTGGTATCAATACCGGTTGAGTTGTCAATTTATTCATTAACAGTTTTAATCCTCAGGGTGAGATAATTACAGAAATTATTTAATTATTTTTGAGACTTAAAAAATAATTAAATTCCAAAAATACCTTAAGTGGAATAAGTTAAATCACCAGTTCCTATTAACTTGATTTGGTATGGGAAAATTGCTTTTAAAACCCTACGGCGAAATTTAAAAATGACACTAAGGGATAAACCTATAAAATTTCCAAAAAAGGACCATGGGCAATTTGTCCTCTAGGCATACATTCAATATTGCTCAATAGTGATAAAACTTATGTTATATGAAAGCTAATGGAGAGTACTTTATTTAATAATATCGCAACTTCATAAATTAAAATCGAGCGCGAAAATGTGTTTTTGGTGCATTTATTAAATGAGTATTAAAAATAAAAAAAAAATTATTTAGAAAAAATGGCAACACTTAAAAAAGAAAACTGTTCTTTTATTTTAGTATTTCTAACATATTTTCATTTATATTTTTCGAAAAAAGTACTTTCGAACTCAAATATTTTGAAAAACAAAAAATTGAATACTGATTTTTTCACAATTTTAAATACTAAGTTCTAAATGTGCTTTTAATATTCACTACATCTATTAATTATTCTTGATTGAACACTGAAAACCAGCTGGTTATATGTCTTCTTGTCAGTTTCTTCCCTTTGAAACCTCCCAAATTTTTTGTAGTCTGATATTCATTTAAAATTTTTAACCTTGAAGATCCGACGATAAAACTGAAAAAGAGCCTTCGTAATGTAAACATATCGATATTTTTCGGAGATTTTGCATTAATAAATAAAAAAATTATTATTAATAAAAGGTTCTTTGTGCTACAACTCGTCGTTGGATAATGAAACAAAACCGTCACGATTTGTTTGTCTGTGTTCACTAGCAATCCCAGAGCCTGCAGTAAGAGGTTTCATTAAAAAAAAAATTACGAAAATAAATACTGATTTTTTAACATTGAAAATGTTTAAATATGATCATTTTGAGAAAATTGTGTGGTGTAACCAAAATGATTTAATGAACAAATGGACACAAGAGATGAATAATGAACTCCCAGAGGGAGAACTATCAACTTTTTGATTGGCATTACAGAAATTACCAAAACTCGCGATGAATTATGGACGAGGCTAGAGACATACCAATTTATAACAGTTATAACAGTTTTTCGCCCTTAAAAGTTGGCGTGCATTAACACGCTTGAAAAAAACCCTGGGTGCCTGAGCAATGCCCAGCGGTGGAGGGTCCTGGCCCTGCGGGGCCGTATAAACAGTACTTTTATAAATCAAAACTGTTATAATTGCCATGTCTAGAGTCATTTCCATGAATTTAAGCCTGAGTACCTACCCATATATACGGAGAAAAGTTTCCATCGAATTGTTGGTTTCTGTTATAATCTGACTCGTCAAAGAACAAGTTATGCTGTTAGTTATAAAAATATAAATAAAATTTCTTTAGGTTAAATTAGGTAACAATTCCCTATAGAGTTTTGCCAAAACCATCATCAATCACTTGTTGGGCCTCGAAAAATGTACTGCCGAATCCTGGATCCGGGATTTCAGGACCAAATCTGTGTGATTTTTGTAAAAAATATGCTATCTAAAAGGTCAGGAATAAAAGCCAGACATAGAAAAATCAGTAGTTAAAGTTCTTCGAGGTCATCAGCGATTTTAAGCACCTCAGTTGTGGGATTTTCACAATAAAAATATACCATATAAGGTCTTAGTGACTTTCTAAAATCTGTATAAGAAAGAAAACGTGCATACTTCTTTCTATAGCCAGGCAGACCTCAACCGTCCATTATTTGATTTGGAATCCTTACGGGTCATAAATCGATGGGAGCCCACACATGACTATAATTCGCACCTGTACATCTAACTTGTACCAATATAAATTGGCGGAAAGGGGTTCATCTCACTTTATTTCTGAAAACGTCACAGCCTAGTTCAGAATAAAAAAAACAGCCGTCAGAAAATACTGTTTCCATATGAACTCAGTGGAATTCTAATATCCAACTGTCTCAAGATGGTTGAGGAAGGCACCCGAAACCAAATTTTCAACTTTTTCTCCTTCCGTATATCCTTTTTTTCTACCTGTATCTTACTACTAATCTGATCTACTGAGATTAGAGTGAAGTGATTAAACTTGAAGTATCGTATAACCCCTTAGAACTTTACCTATTCAAACATATTACAATTCAAATCAAAAGACGAAGCAATTTGGGAGTAGAGTCACCAATATCTGAGTGCAGAGGTGTATAAATAACAATGTTGTGATATTGTATTCAGACGTCTGGCAGTGTTGTTTCTAAGCCTTTGGGGCGGGGTTAAATTACTTAGGCCACAGCTTCACCCCTTTCCAGTGGTCGAAATTACTTTTTTGATGTCAAACATAACCAAACATAACATAACCACAAACGTCCCAGACGAATTATTATCAGCTTTCCTGCTTTCCTGCCATCAGACGACCACAAAGTGGTCGACAAAAATCTTTTTTTTTTTAATGTCAGAGGCACACACTTATAACAACATGCGTGCGGTACACAAAATAAGTAGGCCAAAATATCCTGACTGATTTATTCAAGGATTTCAGTTTCAAAAAAAAATTATTTTTTGCGTAATCTTGTTGTCGATTATGATTCGGTGTGAAAAGCGTATTACTAGGATTTGTGAAACCGAGTGTTTCATTTCATCTCTCTTTAAATCTAAAAAGGATTTGTTTTCAATGTGTATGTTAAGCTGCCCCTTATCCACGTGTATAATTGGAAATGTTTTATGGTTAGAAGTAACATATTATGCTAATATTGGCATAATAAAATTAGCATTTTACACACCTTATTAACCTTTGTTTTTGAACGAACACTTTTGCAATAAATTATAATCTCGTGTTCATATAATTACATATGTAGGTACTGTCCAAGTGTATACATATTATGCATGAGGGTAATTAACAGGACTGATGAAACATTGTGAAAAAATTTAGCGCCTACGATGCGTTAGTAGAAAAAAAAACTATGTTATTCAAATAAACTTTAACGAATTTCCATACTAACTTACCCAGTGCTATTTTTGCATAAGGATATAATAAGATTAAAAATGGCGGTCGCATGTGCTTTATGCTTTATGACTGTACTGTACACAGTCATAAAATCATTAATTTTCCTTTTTTTATATTTTTTTTTTGTATTCGCTACTCTCTTTGAATTTGCCTTGTGGCCACTCACGATGATTTTATAGTGTTGTTGTTGGTTATTTATTATACGCAATACAAATAGCTTTAATTTATTATTTATATTGTGTTTGTTTCGGTTTACTGACCATGACCGAAATTTATGAACCAACCATCCTACCTACATACATATATATAAAACAAAAAAAAAAAATACTTTTGGAGCGCACAAGACGATAGCAACCATAAAGCGTAGTGCTTGCACCCACCAAATCCTGAAACGATAATTCGTGAGACACTAGGGCGTATACGCAACATTTGTTGTGTTGCTTTGAATTATTCAATCGATGATATGAAAAAGATTTTATTGTACTATTCATTTCAGTTGAAAGCAATTGTGGCATGTCCATGTCTATCAACAACATCCAGATCTAATTATCTTTTAACATCATTATTGGTTTTTTCATTGGTTTTTGTCGGCAAATCAAAATGGCTTACCGCGCAATGGCTTAAGGCAGTTTGTTTCTGTTCCTCGTCGTAAAGGCATTAACAATGGCTTTGAGCAAAAGAGAATGTTCAGTGGAAAGAAATTGACAGTTAATATAGTAATTGGGTTTTTCTTATTGTTTTATTGTCAATTAGAAAAATAATGATTAATTTAGGGTGCAATAATAAATTATACACTAAAAGACATTAAGGTGGAGCAGCTGTGTAAGCAGACTAATTCAAAATGTGAAAATAAAATAACTCTTTAGAAGTCAAAATATTGACAAAATAAATTTCCACTTTAAGCTTTGAAAAATGAGTAGTGAAATAATAAATCATCTTGAAGATATATATGTTGACATTAAATGGTTTAAAAACATCTGTAATTTAGTTAATTCTTTGGACCAAGAAAGCAATAGAGTAGCAAAGCCTACTTTCCAGTAACTTTTACGTGTATAGTGTAATAAAGCACTATGCAGAGACGTGGACATTGAAAAACGTGAATGAGAACGATTAAGCCTATTTTGAGTAGAAAATTCTTCGGGTGATTTTTGATGCCATGTGCAGACGGTGAGTGGAGAAGCAGATACAAGAAGGAACTGTAAGAACTGTAGGGCGATACCAATCTTGTCAAAAAAGTAAAAAACCAAAGACTGAGTTGACTGAGCCATTAAGTGCGTACGGACACCAATGATCTGGCTTGGAAAATCCCCAAAGAATGGTGGTGCATTAAACGAAGTCCACTCACGCAAGTGAATAATCCTCTAGCAACTATACCCGTGCAAACTGGAAACATCTAGCTAGAAACCAAGCTGGATGCAATAGGCTTGTTGGTTGAGGTTCTTGTCCACACCAGGCTGTGAGATTGGCCTTCTAACAAATTTAAACAAACTTACCTGTCTCTTTTAAGTCATCCAGACTGCAGAAATACACAAAATAAGAAGTACCTAACTATCATTTTAGCCGGGATTCAAATTATTTTTTTTTTAATATTACCGACCGTAAATTTTAAGAAGGCATACAAACCTATTTTCTAAAAGGAATGCGATCAAAATTGTTTTTTTTTTTATTTAGACAACTAAAGTTCTTTAGCTCCAACTATGAAATTGTGAGTATAATTTATTGAAAACACGTTTGAGAAACAATTTTCCATAGATCAGAATGATATTCAATTTTTTTTTTTTATAACAAACGTGCTCTAGGGGGTTCTGACTGCCCTTAAAATGATTAAAAACAGTGCGAGCGCTAGGAAAATTAGGATGGATTTAAGAGAAGAAGTCTTTTGTTCTTGGAATTTCGGATATCAAAATAGAAAAAAAAGAAAGATCTATGTAATGCATTTCACATTCGAGTAGTGCGGTAAAAAAAAAGGATCTCTATGCTTGAAAGTTTTTGTACGTAAGAAATCGAGCTCAATGGTAAACTGTGTTGTATTCCTTAAAGTACAATGACATTAAAATCAATTTTTCAGAATTTTTTTTTACTGAAAGGCAGTCTATATAGAACAAAAATGAAAAAAATGTTGTCGTGGGAATGTGCAAAGAAGCTTGGTACCAAGTTTGAAGAAAATGGACCCATTAAGGCTGTAGGTAAACTGACAAAACAGACAGTCAGACGTTTTTGTGAGACCCACTTTTTTTCCTTCAAACACAAATTTAAAAAAAAAACATAGAAAGACTTGCTGTATTGCAAGAAACATTAAATAAAACTCAAACGTCACTTTTTCATTTTAGTACCTTTGTAGAATAGTAATAATTTTTACCTTAATTTTTGGTCAGTTTTTCGACCCGCTCCTGGTTCTATACCAGAAAAAGCAAACCACCAAATGCATTGTATATCTTAATCAATGCATGCACTTTATAGGGAGCTCGACACTAAATGCCTAACGCAACAGTGACAATTGAAAGTTTTTCTTATCGTTTTTGATTTAAAGAAATTTTTTTTTGGCTAAATTTTTTGTCCCCTTATTGTTTATTTTAATTATTTTTTTGTATGCAATTTATGCGAACAATTTAGTTGTAGATACTCTTGGCCTAAATTTGTCATTTTCCCAAAAAAACGTTGAATACCTAATTCCGTACTGTGAATTTTTTGAGAAATACCTGAAATGCAGTTTTCTTACAATTGACTTAGTTATTACAGGTACAAAGTTTAATCAAAATCGTTAGAGCCATTTTCGAGAAAATTTGATAAAACCAAAATGTTTGTATGGCAGCTACCCGTTCTAGATGAGGTAAAACAAAAATTCGAGTTTACCCTCTAGGGAATCACATAAAAATGTTCTGTAACAAATTTCATGCAAATCGGTTCACCCGTTTAGGCTCTAGCTCAAATTGCAGTGGACGCACCGACGACGCACAGACGCACAGACCGACGGACGGCATGACGAAACCCACTTTTTCGGACTTCTCGATTATCGTAGTGTTAGGTTTGATTATAACCTCGAATTTTTTTTAACCCGAAACCAATACTTGCCTATTAGAGCAAGTAAAATACTCATGTGTAATGAATTTTTGATTTATGCGTTGATTTTGATGAAAAGAATTAAAAAAAACTACTTTGCACCTGTTTGGGGATTTTTAAATTTTGTATCAAGTTTCAATTTTTAAGTGTAAATTCGGAGATTACTCCACGTTCGATAGGAAACTCGAATTAAGTGGCCCTGTAAACTGTAACATAAACTCTTAAGTTGAGCTTTAATATTGAAATTGGGACCTTATATCAATTAATTAAAAAACTAAAAGCTTTATATTATATGAGGGCAAATACGCATTTTATTTCTTGACCCACCAAAATGAAGTTAACCAATTAATTTTTATTGTTGTGGCATTTAAATAGCATCCCAAAACGTATCACTATTAAAATTGTAATGGGTTTTATGTTTACGTATGTAGTTGGTAATTCTATTATCAAACTCATTGTTGTCCTCCTGAATATATGTAAGCTAAATTTATTTAAAGCATTGCTTAATTTATTTTGGAAAATATTTTCACAAACCGCTACATGATGGTGATCAACATACATTTTAAATAGATTAAATAATAAGTTGTAATGTTTTAATGCAAATGTTTTTTTCTGTTTGCACAGCATTTTACAAATTACACCATTAGGTCACAAAGTCAACATCAGAGACTGACTCTTGCCACAGATTAGTGGCTAGGCTCTTTGCGTGTTACTTACTCCCCCATTAACTTCATCATGACTATGGAATTTGCACATCACATCACGCACAACGAAGCAAAGCTTCCTTTATTCATCTGCCACATGATTAGATCCATGTTGTCATTTCATTTATCAAATACCTACCAGGGTCTAGATTGCAGAGTTCAACAACAACGTCTACCTCATACTCTTGCTGCTCCTTTTTCATCTCGGTATGTGCGTCGACGTTGCCGTCGTCGTCCTTTCTAAAATAATCCTTTCGTTTGTTTGAGTGGCATGGTAATAAACATTTATAGAAATGCTATTTCAGTATATTAACTGTGTTAAATGTAGGATTTTTGATGAGCCTAAGTCTATAAGTGTTATAGTGTGTGAACATTTTTAGAATGAATAGGGTGTTTCCAGAAGATTTGAAGAAAAGAAAAAAATTAACAAAGGCGTACAAAATTGTGTGAATTGGCGACAATTACCCTGATTGTGTGAATTGATGGTTTGTGAATTTTCTCAATATTTAATCGATAAATATTGAAAGAAAATTAATGTACCATAAATGAAAATAAGTTTTAGGTCATTCAAGAAAAAATTTAGAGTTACTCTTTTTAAATAACAAATATCAAAAAATTCCATTTTATCATAGTAATATCCCCGATGTTCCCCCACAAAACCACTCTCGACCCGACACGCCATTATTCTGTTATGTAAGAAGTTAATTTAAAAAATGTTAAAAATTATCATAAAAATTTGAATTTTTCACAGACGCTGGCAATCTTTAGAATATGCATGAACGTTTGCGTGGCCGGAAGATATACATATAAACATATACGTACTCAATTCGAAAATTGTCTTCGAGCTTGAAAAAATAAAATTGAGTTCTTTTCGGTCCACCCTATTGAAAAATCAAATACGTACCCAGCAGTGACGATTTAACGTTCTGTGGGGAGTGGGCCCTGGTGAAAAAATTATCTCGATGCTCTTTGCTAATCTAGTTAATCTATTCTTTCAATTTTTAATTCGTTTGTGGCATTCGTGTTCGTGTATGCAAATGAAAAACGTAGAATCATTAAACGTGAATTTGAAAAGAAGAATGAAAAATTAAGATTTTAGACTAAATTTAATGGAATGAACTTTGAGGAACTTTCGAGGTCTTATCAAATAATATCATTTTATCTTAAGGATGTTGACAAAAAGGAATTTAATTTATACGAAATCGCACTGATGTTTAAACCCCAACCAATTGTATTTCCCTCACGACTATGTATTTCAGAATCATAAAAGAGGGTTCCAGGAACAGAATGACTGAGGATTAGTGAGTTCCTTTGAGTTGAAAATTTTAATTTGTTAGTTATTTATTGGTGAGTATTTGTTTC
Source organism: Leucozona laternaria (assembly GCA_932273885.2). Taxonomy (NCBI): domain Eukaryota; kingdom Metazoa; phylum Arthropoda; class Insecta; order Diptera; family Syrphidae; genus Leucozona; species Leucozona laternaria. Next base: position 27,081,205 of record OW026368.1, on the reverse strand, counting down.
TCCAAAATAAAGGCTTATTTTAGTGAAAAATTAATAAATGACGATAAAACCATCTTCATTAAATCACTATTGATGTTTCAATGATTATTGCAAAATTAAAAGTAAATGTATGTTGAAAACTTTGAAATCAGCTGTCTTACGTCAAAACATTGTGCACGTTCAATGCATATCTGAATTTTTGGAGCATGTGATTTTGCAGCTGGCATAAAAAGTTAGATGTCATCTGAATTTCAGAACTTTTTATGATAGCAGGCCAATTAAAAGATCCAAATTATCTGAAAATTCAGATATGCGTTGAACCATTGAGAGTTTAAAAAAATATAGTGATAGCAGACATTAAATTTAAAAAAAATTCCTGCAAGATTTAAAAAAAATCCCTTTTTTTTTCCTCAATCAACGGGATGCACAAAATAACACTTAAAGGAAAGAATTCAGTTAGAAATGTTATTTTTCGGAAATTCAATTTGTTTAAGTTAATACAAAATTATGCAAAAGTTTGTTAAAAGAGTAAACTTAGTTTTTTTTTTTTCTTTTTAATGAATAGGTACATAATGATTTTTTTTTCTGAAAAAAAAGAAAATGAGAGTGTGAATATGAAATTATGTAATTTAAAGAACGATTTATAAAAAAAATCCCTAAGTGTTATTTGCAAAAATCCCTACGAATGTGAATATTTTGCCACAAGTAAATTTTGGTGCACTGTTGTGGAATTTGTTCTAGACTACTAAAAGTTGTAGCTTTGTTTGGGTTTTACAAACAAATGTATTCATTTGTACAATTATTATTTTTGCTTCAGTGTTGCCTGCTTCATTTTATGACGGATAGTTTTTTTACAGACGAAAAATTTAAAAATGAAATAAAACAGAAAAAAATGTTTTAAATGTTTTAAAGAAATTTATTTCTAAACGCTAGATCATCAGAGAAGGCCTTATTTGATGATAAAGAGTTTAAAAAATAATAATTCCGAAAAGATCGGAGACAATGCCCTAGCTCTAAGCATGTTACAAGCTCAGAGTCGGAAATTTTGTAGATAGGACATTTACAAAATTAGCGAAAGTATAGTGAATATACTTTTTAGTAATTAAGGAACAATGAAGTATGAGGGTTTTTATTTTTTAATATCTTAGTAAGGGGCTTTAGTTTTTGAGAAAATGGTCACACTAGTCACTTTTTTTTAACTCAAAAACTATGCTGAATTTGATAGTTTTACTTAAATAACTTTTTGTAGAAAATCAAATTTGTATAGAAGTGATTGGTTTAAAAAATTTAAGCTGAAAAAGTTTACAAAAAAAAAAAAAAACAGTGAAAAAAATGAAAATTCAAGATTTTTAATTTTTTGTATAAAATTTGTCATGTATGTTTTAAAAGAAAAATTTGGCATAAAATAAATCCAATAAAATATTAATATGCTCAAGCCTTAAAATTGACATGTTTTAAAAGTTCTTTTGATTGATTATTGACAGTGGTGATGAATTGGCACTTTTTAGCAAAATTCGCATTCCGAAAAATATTCGAACTTAACATTTTGATCAAATACGACATTAAGATGATAAAAAACACATAAGCATTATTTTCTCTGTCCTTCTGTCAATTTGTGTTTGGATTCGATTTGCGAGTTGTAAAATATTTTAAGGCAATAGTCAGTTTTCCAAAAGACACCAATATCGACGTGAGTAGTCAAGTGATGTCAAGTTAGCAGGGTCAGGGCTAACTTTCTGCTTTTGAGAAAGAGCCAATAAAAAGAGTATTAAAAACAAGCCACGTCCCCAAAATAAAAAAAATGCCTAATTATAATTCACAAATATTTATTTATTTGAAAGAAATAACAAAAACTAAAAAAAAACAGTTGCAAACAAAATAAATACACAACAGACAACAGCTAAAACATTTGCAAAATAAAACCCGAAATATGGCACTCAATAGTCATCTCATTCTTTCTCATTCCTACGTTCAGGAAATATTTAGGCGAAAAGCCATTTAACTATTTAACATGATTTTAAATCTTAAAATGTCGTTTGTTCCAAACAAAATACGTCATTTAAAAATTTAAAAGCCTGTTAAATATTTGTGAAGCCGAGCATAAGAAATTGATTTTTTAATAAAAATGAACGCGGTCAGATTTCAAAGAATTTTTTTACTCAGAGGAAAATTTCAAATAGTTTTTTACTTAGAGGAAAATTATGAAGAAGCAAATTTAAGTAGATATAAATTGTTCTAAAAAAAGAGTAAAAAAAAGCCACCAAAAACTCAAAAAGAGCCAATTTTTGATGATTTTAGAAAAGTGTAGCCAACATGACACACCTGAAAAAAGAGCCACGAACGTAGTCCTGAGCAGGATACCCAATTGTTTGGAATCCGAAACTGCCATAAATTTTATTTTTGCTTGACTAATTAGCATCTAAATAGCACCTAATTGCTACATTCTTTTTAGTCTGAATTCTGAAAATGTGCTGCTATTACTTTATACACCTCAAACAACATCAATCTGCAACTCATCTGCTATCTTCCAACTCGTCTGTGCCCCACTTTTAGTTTTCTGTATATTTCACTGAGTTCTTACTTCCTAGAAGTTTGATGGGAAAAACTCGAGTTACCCTTTATATTAAAATTCGTTTTGTAAGTCAATGCCCAGTTTTGCTCTATGCAACATGTTAACATTCAAAAGTATAAACATGAATATGTACCTAACCTACTGTTTGTAATAAAGATGTGAAGTTGAGTAGGGTTTCTTGTTTTTAATCCAAAAATACTACTGAAACCTTTCTAATTTCGTTTTTGAATATTAATTTCTTATTTTAAACATAATATTACATACCTTGATACTAAAAAACACTCTTGTTGAGCATACTCGTAAAAACTTTGATCATAATGAAAAAAGTTTGATGAAATTATTATTTAAATCTCCTGTGTGTTTAATTTGACTAATCTCAAAAGAAGTAGTATATTATGTTGAATTTTGTTGTATACTTAAAAGTAAGGAAAAAATATACAGCAAAATAGAAAATAAGTATATACCTAAATTCAAGCTTAGATTTAATTTCCCTAATATTTGGCAACAGGGTGGATTTTTGATTGTGAATTTCATTGTTTCACAGAGTCTTAAGTATATACACAAACACACACACATCCCAGTGCTTACCCATAATTGTGCCTCTACCATAAAAACCGGTTAATTTCGATTCCTGTTGGGTGAAGAGAAAACAAGTTTGGGAAACACAATTATTCGGCTCAAATATTCTGAATATTTTCTGTCCCAAGTCAGGTTGAAAAAGATGGCCTTGATGAGATCTTTTTTTATTATTTAAAACCTAATCAAATATTTATTTTTTTTAAATCAAAGACTTATTCCTTCTCATTTGTCCTTAGAAACTAAATCATTGCTCATAAATAAATTATAAGAATCTAAATTACTTAACAATGATTCTCAGATTTTTGCTGAGATACCGAAACAACAAGAATCACAGTTTCCCAAAACTTTTCATCAAACTTTTTTTGCCTTTAACTTTTCCGTTCTGGTGATTTTTATTCCCGAGACGTATTCCACACCTTGGAACGGTGTTCCATGCTCACCAAAAAAAAAAAAATAGAATGAAAGTTGGCCATCATTTCCAATTAAGTTCGTTAAGCAGTACGCACAGGAAATGTTACCTGTCAAGGTTTCTTCTTAAACGTCTCCTTTCTTCTATAAGGGTGTACAATCCTTGGAAGAAAAAAAAATTCCCTATTTCATCAAGTCACATTCAGTTTTAAACCTACTTAGCTGAAGTGACATTTTTATTTCGCATTATTACCTTTTTTTTTAAAGAGAAAAATAGGTGATTGGTGTTAATAGTCCTTAAATAAGTTTACATTTTACAACGACAAAGCTATAGGCAGGCACACATTCGTTAAAGTCTCCTTTACAACGACAAAGAACGTCTGAATTCGTGCGTATACACATTACACCATTATCCGTTGACAAAGTTTTGTAATTTTGTGTATATTTATATTCTGTCTCTATATACCCAGACGAGTTTCCTGCGAGCTGAATATAACAGTAACACACATATTATGGCAAAAAGTGGGTGTTAACAATGAACAAAGGAAAAGATGCATGTGAGTAATTTATTCAAATTTATGTATGAAGCTTAGGAGGAACAAAAAAAAAAAAGTTTATTATCGGATTTGCAACAAAATTACTGAACACATTCTCGGAGAAGAAAGAAGAGGATGTTGTGATGCTTGGTTTAATTGGAATTTGGATAATTATTTTGAGTTCTGAATTATTGTCTGAATATGCTTGAGCAGGATGTTTCTTTGTTTAAATTTAAATGTGAATCGGAAATGAAATGAAGCTCCGATGATTTTACTCTTTAAGTTTGACGATTTTGTTTAAAAATAATTCAAAAGCTTAAAGTTTTTGAATAAATGGTCGATCACCACAAAAGTATGAAAATACATGCATATTTTTATAGGGAAAGTTTTTTACCTACTGATCCAATAGGTGGCGATGAAGACAAAATAATAAACAAACTGTATATTTATAGATCAAAAAGACTTATTTTCACAATAATGTTGATTTGGTGTCAAAAAAGAAAATAAAAAAATCTGTACCCGATAGGTGGCGCTGTGGAGTTTATTTTTTTGTTTACAAATCCTATACTTATTGAAGAAAATGAAATAAAATGATGTTCGTTGCTAAGCGCACCGCTTGAAATAGGCCAAATAAGGTTTGTACGAAAGGAACAAAATAGAAAAAAAATTGTGTAAAACATCGAAGATTTTTGTATGAAATCGCGACCATATCTTCTGAATCGAACACTGGATTTATGTTACGCTTATTTAACATTCTTAGGAATCGTACGATTTTTATTTTAGTTCTTAAAGTATGGCTAGTGATTTTTTGGAAAATCCACCTCATGCACTCTTTTCTTATATGTATATCGATAAAGAAATTAGACATTTTGTAGCTACTTAGAATTTCTTGGACCTAAACAATTGAATGTGCATTTTTTTTTCGAAATCTGATACTTGTGTCCTTATTTAACTATCCAAAAAATCTGAATTATTTTTTTTGTTTGAATTTCCTTAACCTTTAACATTTCGTAGTGTTATAATTGTTTTGGAAATTATTATACAACACCCAAGTTTTAAATTCACTAAATATTATTAAATATAGCTGTACCCGCCTCGCTTGGCTCCCCACTACCCTCTTGCAATACAAAAGTCTATCCAAAAATTTTGGTATCAAAAATTGATTTATGTACATATTACATTTATTCTTACAAAAATTCGAATTTTGAAGCTGTTCGGTACGATCTACCGCCTTTTAAAACTCATCATTACACAAAATTCATACTTACAAAATTTCACATACCAAAATCTCATTAAATCTTGAAATAATCTTGCATTTAAATAAAATAATAAATTAAATACCCATGCGTTAGGGTGACCAGTCAAAATGTAGGAGTCCGGAGTCCCTCAAAATGCAGTTGTAGTTGGTATTTCTGTCAAATATAAATAATAAATAATTTCTTTACAATACTTCACTTAATTCTATGCTAACTTTTTTAAAATATTAAGCCATTTTTACCTTTTAAACACAAAAAGAATTTTTACAATCGTCATTCTTTGTTTCTACCCCTTTCAGCCTAAAAATAGATAAATTTTAGGGAAAATATTTAATTCTAAAGCCATTCTCTTAATAATCTATCCCCGAAATGTCGCCTTTAAAACATGAAATGAATTTTGAGAGTCAGACACCATTTTCTTGGATTTTACCATTTCGCCGTATAATTTTTAAGAATTATTTACCCCTAAAACTACCATTTTACCGAGTTACTGAGATTAGTCCAAAAATGTATGCCACTTGTTGGCAAAGTCATAGACCAATTTCGACCAAACACACATAGGAACACTCCTGGATTTCCACCTAGCATTTCCTTAAATTTTTTGTTCAATCATTGTGGGGGTTTCGAAGTCTATTGAAAACATACAAGCATAGGTATATGTACATCCATTTATATACTATATGTATATAGATACAAAAAGCTAAAGCTAAAACCGTTATTAAGTAAAAGATATGTTCAAAATAAGCTTAAGCGAGGTGGTGAAAGATGTATTCTAGTAATAGCTATCACGCCATGGGGTCTTGTGAATAAAACAAAAGTAAAAACTTATTTTAATGGAAGCTAAAGCCAACTAGTCATAGCTTTTACTAGCAGCTTAATCTAGACAGTTCTAGCTTAAGCCTTATTTCATGTGAATAAAAAAATGATAAGGCTTAATAGCTTGAGCTGGAAAAATCTAGCTTTAGCTTCGTTATTTAAGATCTCGGTTTTTTATTCACATGTTTTGACTTAGATAGATTTAGCTAGAACTGTTTTTATATAGACCGAATTAAAAAGGAAGGTTGTTTTGCATTTTTTTTTGCCATAACTTTTTATCTGTTATATAGGGCAAGCATTGGTTGCGGGTAAAAAATCTTTTTATCATTTTGTCCGTCAGTCTTTCCTGGAGCTATTTAATTTCTGCGCTGCTGCCCTCGTCTACGAAGGTTTATTTCGCTTGAGTTTTTATCATCAATTAGGTCTTCATCTAGTGGTTGTTTTTGTTGTCTGTCTGGTCTATCTGGCAGGGAAGAAGCTTGAAGATCGTGGTGCCAGATTGTGGTGCACGCAGCAACAAATGACAAGGGGGGAACCATGCTTGTTGCAACATTCATTTTGTATTGCAGACATAAAAAACCTCTGCTTCACTTGGCCAAAACATCTCTCTATTATAACACGCTGTCGGCAGATTACTTCATTGTATGTTTTCCTGCATCTGTTTGAGGATTCTTGTAAGGTGTTTGAAGCCAAGTTGTAATTCCGTACCCAACATCTCCAAGAATTATAGCATTTACGTGAAAATTCTCGTTCCTAGATGCATAAATTGATGATCTTTTCAAGATCCATGAGTCGTGAATTGACCCTGGCGACTGGGCGTCCACACTTGTGAATTCTTCGGCTGCATTGCATGTGGCTTGTACATTAAGGCTGTGGAAGCCTTTCCGATTAATGTATTCATCAGAAAATCTTGGGAGTTTGGAGACAGCAATATGAATGCAGTCTATTGCCCCAAAAGCTCCGGGAAACGTTTATTTTTCCGCCCATATGGTCTTTTCTGTTTCGATTTCTCTGTGACTCGACGAAAATCTAATATGAATGTGAGCCTTTTCCATAACTTGGTATTTGTATTTGTATTTGTATTTATTGATTTCAAAACATAAGTATATTAAAACATAGTGTCTTTTTTGTTATACTTTGTAAAATTTTGGTTAATAATTATAATTAAAAAGAAAAGGATTTCATTAGAAAAAAGAGTGAAAAACAAAAATTAAAAGGTATTTAAATTTTAATTGTTAAATTTACTATAAATGAATGATTTTAGCTTCTTAAGTAGATCTTTAAGGATTTTTCAAAGGACTCGCTGTTATTTAGTCTTCGCAGGTTGGCAGGCAGAGAATTCCAGAGACCCACCGTGTGCACAAAGAACTGCCGTTTAGAGTTAGAGTATTTAAAGCTAGGTGTAATGAATATTTTGCTTCTTTGTGATGTCGGAAAAATAAGTTTTTCAAAAAGATACTCAGGATTTTTATTCTGATTCAGCTTAAATAGGAAACCTAGAGCTTGGAAATCACGATATTTACTCAAGGGCATATTAAAGATACTATTTGCATACCTAGATACATGGTCAATACGATTTAAGCCATAAACAAAGCGGGCAATATTGTTAAAGGCCACATTTAGTTTCCTGTTACTACTGCTGTAGCCACGTGCTTAACTGTCTTGCATACAGAAGAGCATTCAACTCCAAGATCTTGTCCTACACCGCACTGAAATCCAAGTTCACACAGATATCTCAAAAATATCTACATTTTCTGCTCAGAGGTCAGTGCTCTGTTGAATCTCCTTAAAATTAACAGAAAGCCACTGAACATTTTCTTTTGAAAACTATGAAAATCCTCATCACTAATTTCCAACCGTTTCTTATACAATTTTGGTTTTCTCACGCGTATAAACTCGGCCATATTCGCACTATAACTAAACACAATAATAAAAATAAGAGCTAGTCAAAAGTTTCTAGACAAGTAAAAAAAATATTGATTTTTTTGTAGCTTTAACTATAATATTCTAGTTTAAGCTATTTTAATTCACACAAATTGAAGATAAGGCTGGAAAAACAAGTTAAAACTAAATGAATTTAGCGTTGGCTGTTTTAAAATAGCTATTACTAAAAGACATCTTTAACTAGCTAGTTAAAGCTTAGTTTTATTCACCAAAAACCTAGCTTTTACTTAAAAATCCAAGTTTATGCTCGAGTTATTTTTGCAATACATATTACAGTTTGAATATGGCTGAGTTTATACGAGTAACGACCAGTCTTTCAGTGCGAGATTAAAGTTAAACCGGATTAAATTCATAAAATTTGGGAAGTTAACTGAGGATTAACTGCACAAATGCTTTTGATGTTTTATCAATCGAGATTTTTAAGTCGTTCCGCATGCATTCTCCACCGAAAAACTTCTTTCTCAGTTAACTGTGGGCTCATTTACTTCTAAAGTTAACTAACTTCGATTTAACTCACCACTGAAAATCTGGGCCTGAGATAACCAAAGTTTTAAAGAAAATTATAGGAAATTAGTGAAGACGACTTTCAAAGTTTGTTTCGGTTTTTTTCAAAAAAAAAAAAAATGAAGTTTAATCAAAATCTTTAAAGCCGTTTCACGAAAAATGAGAAAAAAAAAATACCAAATTCCCCTATAGATGAGCAAGCACACAAATTTTTCTATTCTAGGGAGTGACTCTGTACTAAATTTGAAGTAAATTGGTTGAAAGATGTTAATAAAGGAATGAAAGCTGAAAATATGAAGATTATAAGCTAGAATTTTGTATCTTAAAAAACAAAGCATAAGCTATTACTGTATACCTTTAGTTACTATTAGGTATAATCTATGACTTTAATAAGCTCTGGCTTCTTCCAAAAAAATCTGATTTTTTTATTCACAAGACCGTTTGCATAGATTCAAAGTCATTGGCGCAAAATTTTAAACAGCCTGATGTTAAGTTGTTGGCATGAAACTAGTTTACACTTTACTAATTTTAAAGCTCTTTATTAAAATGTTCTTAATTTTAAACACTTTTTAACTAGTATCATACTAAGCCTATTTTCTTACGAGACAGTGACATTTCGTACAAAAAAGTATGTAAACATACCTTTTTAAAATTCGTCTATGTAAAAGTGACATTATTTGGAGTTTGAATGATACTAAAAAGATAAGATTGCCATTTGGTGATTTTAACTTTAGTAAAATGTTAAAAAAATAGTACGATACTAACTCGTTTAAAATTTGGAAAATCCTCTTATTACCCTAGCATCATATTAAAAATTGTTTAACATTGTACTAATTCGTCTAAAATTTCGCGCCAATGTTTAAGAAAATTACACCATTCCCATAAACTGAGGAAAATAGATTTATTTAACATCATGTCTATACATTTTTAAATCAAACAAAAACTACTAAATAATAAAGCTAACAGATTCTTTTAATTATTAATATTTAACTCCCCCACCCCCAAGATTTCTATAGTTATTAGCAGCCTTCTATTGAATATATTTCTATCAAATTCCTTATTTAAATACATACAAATCCTACATAGAATGATTTACATATTTTCGTATCCTATTTCTTCCATGAATAAAAATATATCCTTTTTTTTCAAATGCTACTTAATCCGCCTTCCCTAAAACTAAAACTTTTAAAGCCCCAATCACACTTTTTATTTTAATAATTCTATTTAAAAGTTTGAAATTTATGAGGTTTTCAAATATAATTTTGCCAGTTCAATTTGATATTCAATAAAACACTTTTTTTTGTGAAGGTTTTTATAATACAAATTCTATATACTACTGAAATACATCAGCCAAGTAGAAGACTTAGCACTATTTAATTGGACTTGTTGAATTATTGATTCAAAATAGCTTTTATCGGCCTTTAGTCCATAAAAATTGGCGTTTCGTCCCGGCGATCTCACTTGGACTCATCAGTTGACTAGTGAGTGCCTTGTCAATACGCAATTTTTATTAAGTTCAGTTCAACTTACATGAACTTTTTGACAAAAATCCAATGTGAACTATATCCAACAAGATTAAAATTCTTAATCATTAAGCTGGAAATTTTGCCCAGGGCCAGGCTTTGTTTTTATATGAAGGTTTTTATAATACAAATTCTATATACTACTGAAATACATCAGCCAAGTAGAAGACTTTTTTTTGTGTTTAAATAAATTCTTCCGTTGCGTGAAGTGAAGAGAAGTGCAAAACGATCATTGATATGTCTATTCAAAGTTAGATTGATATTGCACGAGACCATCAGCACATTAAAATTCATTATTTAATATCATATGCATTGAAGTTCATTGCATTTCTATTGAGGTTAAATATTACATACGTTGTCTATCATGGGAGTTTGTTGCAAATTATGAACACGAGAAGTAAGGAGAAAACTATCACGATGTAGTAGAGATGTGATGTGCACTTTTGGGTCAGTGTTATAAGTTGAAATTTCAATGAGTTTGTTGATTGACGTAAATATCATAAGCGGCGCGGCGGCATTTTCCATTAACGAACAGTTTGTGGCTTAAAAAACCCTCCATTTTCTTACTTCTTAAAATAAATATGAAAGTATATCTATTTATTCATTCTTAAATTCATTTTGATGTGGGTACGGTTGAATGGTACCTACTATTTGTTATTATCAACAAAAAACACAAAAAATCTACGAAAAAAAATCATTTTTTTAATCTGACACAAAGCAGAGAGAATAAAATGGTAAAAAGCTCTTAATGGAAATCGTTTTACCTTCGTGAGCAAATCTTTATGGTTACATGCAGAACCCCAGCTGACTTAATCCCTTAATCCTTTGAAAGGTTGATGAATTCTTTTTAACATACACACACTTCGACGACAATGCTATATTCCTTGGAGTCAAAAGGATTCCACATCCTTGGGGAAATAATATAAGAAACCTTTTTTTGGTCGCATTGATTGCAAAGTATTCTTCGCAGTGTAATATTCGTTCGTTATCTACTTTAAATAAGCTTGTTGAGATTATGTTATCATTTATGGTATTTAAATTTAAAAATAAAATTTTTTTAGAATCATGAATATAGGAATAAATTCAAAATAAATTGCACGGTAAATACTTAGTTTATAACACATATTGTATACATACAAAGTTATATATTTTTCCTCCATCTTTAAACCATCATTATACCTACCACCACAACATCGCCCTCAACAAGGACCCAACTGTCCTACGAGTATTATTGGTTTTTCAAATTCAAACAATAAAGACCGGCATTCACCGGATACAGAGTTCATCGTCATAAGCCTGATATACGCACATTTGATATGATGAAATATTGGACAAGTTTTTCTGCACCTTTATAATTCACACTAACTCCTACCCCCAGATGTGATAAGTCAAGGTCAAATTTGTATGGAAATTCGTCTTCTGCCTTTATCAGGGTTGTGTGTACCATCCATCACACTGCTGAGTGCGTGGTGCACCAGAAAGTAGTTTCGAAGTTTTTGGCTTTCGGGCTGTGAAAGTATTTTGTGCCTTTGATTTCGACCAGGGCCGGGGACTCTATCATACCATAGTATTTGCGCCTTCGGTTTCGACCAGGGCCGGGGATTCTATCCCATTTAAGTTATTTGTGCCTTAAGTTTCGACAAAGGCCAGAGACTCTATCCCAATTATATGAAGTACAGTGTTAGTTATTAAGGCAGATCTATTGTAAAATTATATGAAATACCTTGTTATATTATTTTAAGTAAAATTAGATTTTAAGACTCGAAAGTCAAATAAAGTTGACGAATAGTTGAAGTTCTGAACTCTTCAAAATAAAACCAAGTTTTCCTTGCTTTCATCGGTCTGATCCTGGGTCCGCTGAACTACCTCAGCTATAGACAACAAAAGCATCACAATATTAGAATAAATGTATAGAACTAGAGAGAAACTGTAACGCCCAATTTCTTCACAGAAGTACTTAGCCAGCCTAGTACCCAGTCCAGCTAGAACAGGTACTAGCTCTGGTACTCGGTCCTAACGAAAAGTTAGTACCTATACATTTCTTCACATCACTAGTACCGGATCTAAATCCACCAAGCGGTACTAGGACTTAATACGTCTAAAACTGGTTTAATTCTAATTTTGACAATATTTTGGCATTTCAAATATTATTTTGATGTTTATTTTGACTGAGCGATTTTTATTTTAAATTATTTTCGAATGAATTGTGTCAATTTTATTCTAGTATAGCGAGTGGGAAAATGCAGAATTGCAATGAAATCCTGCCGACATTTACAGGAGTGATCAGTGGTGAATCAGCTTCCAGATGAAGCACTTGATGTCGGCAGAAGATTGTGTGTTAGTTTTTGCGGCTTCAAAACGTGTGCCGACATTTGAATGCCGGAAAATTTTTTGGTCGTGTACAGATCCCGCCCAACAAGCAACAACGTTCAACATTTTTAAATCTGCGGACGTTATTGTTTGCACGTTAAGTGTAAACCATCCTTTCCGATTCCGAAAACCTTCGCTCTATAAACAAAACCATTCTAGAAAAACATTGAATGTTGTACTTATAACATCTCACTTACCAATTGCCCACCAGGTGATTGCAATTTAATATGGGTGCAATCAATGGCACCGATTGTTCGTGGGAACTGAGCAAATCGGTAAAATGCAGCAGCAACCGCCTCACATTCTGCAACATTTGCTGGCATTTGGATAAATTGATCCAAATGTCGTATCAATGCCATGCAGACTTTTGGCAATATGCGACAAACGCTAGCAGCCTATACTTTCATAAAATCGGCAACCGTTATCTGCATCAAACCACTTGCCGTGAATCGCAAAGTAATAAGCAATTGCTGCTCGGGTGAAATGTAACGGGCACTGGTAATAGAAAAGGGAATAATAGCAAATACTTATAACTAAAATGTTTTTGTACCGTGGCTGTGGATGCTGTATTTCTTCTACAACCAATTCTAGAACGAATTGAAAGGTTCTTTTTGATAGCCGAAAACGTTGAAAGAAGTCAACATCATCCCAATTACACAATGTATTTCGTTGTGGCATATGGTATATGCGCCGAACAAATCGACGAACTTCCTCTCCTTCTTCATTGTTTTCGAAGTTTTCAAAATGACGAAAAAAATCGTCACCACCAAAAACTAAATCCATTTTCTACATTAAAGACAATCCAGAATCCACAAAAAATAGAATAAAATCAATTAAAAAAAAAACAAAAACGCACTTATTACCTATTTTTAAAAAAACAACAGCCAAGAAATTATCAAATGAAATGAATGAAATTTCTCTGATTCAGGTATTAATGCCACTAGACTGCCGATTTGAAAGTTGTAGTAATACCGAGTCCTTAGTAGTACTCGGTACCAAATTGACAGGACTAGGGACTAGAACTTGTGTGAAGAAATGAGTTGATACCGATTTGAGTATTAATTTTAGGACTAGTACTGGTACTAGCGTTAGGACTCTGTGAAGAAATTGGCCGTAAATGAAATAATTTCGAGAACAGAAGTTATAAAATTATAACTTTTCACAAACCTTAGGGATCGTCTCATAAAATTAATTTTTGTACGTAACAGCTCTTTAGAACCGTAGGGTCTAGTAACTCTCAACCATTCCGTACGAGGTGCGTATTATTTGTATTGCAGGAATGAAGAGGACCTACAGTTTTTTTTCCTCAATCCGAGAAGCTATAAGATAATAGCCCTTTCGTCATTACAAGATATACTCTTTTCACTTTTTGACAAAGAGGCAGCACTCATGACAACAACAAAAAAAACACTTTTAAAAAGAATCGGGTTTAAGAGGATTTATACCTTCAGAGTTCAGAGTTATATGCCGAAAAATTCTCATTTTCAGTTATAGCCACTTAATTTAGGTCCGTTTGGGAGTTAAGAAGCAACAACTGAAAAAGACTACACACCTTTCTAAACCTTAAAATATAAATCCTATAAGAAAGTTGTATAGTTATAAAAAAAGGTATCTAATTTAAATTTGGGTATAGAAGTCTTGAATACTATTTTATTGTACAATGAACCGTTCTCAAGATATAATTTTAAACGCGTTTTTCAAAATGGTGGCTGAGAACAACACTAACAACCACGAATAATATTCTCAAACAATTCTCCTACCAATTCCAATCACACAAATTTTACGGGAATAATTTAGCAAGAAAAAATCCTTTGCTGACTGTTATTTAGGTTTTCCTGAAACAATCGTTTAAAATATCTCTTAAAATTTCCAAATTCATGTTTTTAAATGTTACCTGGTTTAAGATCAAATACATGTCAGTTACCCAGTCGTCGAATCAATTAAATTAATTTTGAATAATTTCTGCATCTACGCCACTGCCTTATCGATATTTATATGATCCAAGTGGAAATGTCAACTTAATTTAATTTGTTTACTCAAATACAAGTGTAGCTAAAATTGATGTTCCAGACACCCTCCTTTAAGAAATCCAATGCATACTACTACATACATAAAGGGGGGCTGTAGCTGTATGTGTGATGGGTATACTTACCTCGTGTTTTTCTTGACGTATTTGTACATTTGATTGCTCTATTTGATATTTATTTTATTTCAATGCATCTAGGGTCTAATTGGATGTGACCATCGGCAGTCATGTGAGGATCACTGCATTTCTGGAAAATCTGCAAAGGACAGATAAACAATTTGAAGAATAAAAAAAAAAAAACCGATTTTCCTCTTGTAATTTTCATTAAAAAATTGATTTAAAAATAAAATTGATAGCGAAAGTGAAATACGTTGTGGTGTGACCGTTTGGCGGCGTCGTCGTCGTCGTCGTCGTCGGGTGGCTGCACAAAATTATTTGCGATACGAACTTCCGGTGCCAAAAGCGGTTATGTTTTTGAAGCCAACGCCGCCGCCGCGCAATGAGTTATAAGTTCGAAGTCAGCTACAGTGCACTTGGTATGTCTGACGATACACAGTCCTCCGGCCGGGCTGGCCGAAATGTTAACTTCCAACCAGAATCAGCAAATGTCCTCCCATCATCAAGGAGAGGATCACGATTTTTCCAACGACCACGCTCTATGTCCGCATGGAGTGACATTAGCAGAAGCAGCATGCGTCTGGATGAACGGTATGAATCATTTATAGAGAAAAATTGTAATTTTATTTTTACAGCTCAAGGGAAATTAACGGTGCTGTTAAAAAAAAACAATATAAATAAGCACGAAAATATAATTACTATTTCTAGAGAATGAGTTTTTGTGTTGTGTGGATCCGCACCACACCCAACGAAAAAAATCAAATTATTATTTTTATCTCGTTTCCGTTTCCTTGAAAATGTTTTTGTGTTGCCTTTTAGGTGTATCCATTTCAACCATTTCAATAGGTAAAGTAAGATTGTGCTTTGTTCAGCCGCAAGGCCTGTGTAGACAAGGAGTTCCACTTCGCCGTGACAAAAAAAAAAACCTCTCAAGAGATGCCTCGGAGTTAAATATGGGCGGATAGTAGACAGCAACGAAAACGGCAAAAATCAACAACGGCGCAAGCAATTTATAGTTTATGATATCGTGCCAAAGGCCTTGAGTAAGGTCAAGAGAGAAGAAGAATTCTATACTTGCCTCAAGGATTTATGAAGCTATCTTTTGCATCGGAAGACCAAGACTATGACTAAAAAGGTCTACGGAAAAATACACACAAATTCCATTCAATTCTTTTCTTGTACCAACTTTGGGGGAAAAGTGAAATTATTTGGGTCGCAATTCTTATAGGTAGCTTAACTGCGGAAATGACATGAACTTTGGCAATGAAGAAGTCAATGCGTGAAATGGGATAGAAAAAATCAATTTCAAGTCCGAGAAGAAATGTGAGTAATGCTGAACAGAAGTTTTTTTTTTTTACAAGAAGTAGGTACAGTTTTTGTGAAGGAATATTTTTGCGTGTGATGCGAAAAACATTTTAATTTAAACGAAATCCTAACTGTAAACTTTGCCGAACGAACAAAAATCCGATATACCAATTTGACGTCTTCTAGAGAGTCATCTATCAGTTTGGATTTTCATTTCAGTATCCAGTTGATCTGAATGATTTGTGTATTAATTTTATTTGTAATTTGTTGTTGTTATTTGTTTGTGATTTTTTAAGAGGTTTAGAACTTTTTTAAAAAAAAACACAAAAAAATTCGAAAAAATGAATGAAATATTTATTTGAATCGATAGTTTGAACCTTGCAATTTAATGTTTAAAGATAATTTCATGCAAATGTTGACCGCGGCTGCGTCTCAGGTAGCCCATCCGCTGAGTCCAATTTTGGCATACTCTTTCAAACATATCGACCGGTATCTCACGAATGAATGCATGGATGTTGGCTTCCAGTGCGTCAATCGAAGCGGGCTTGTCCCTATAGACATTAGCCTTGACATAACCCCACAAAAAATAATCTAATGGTGTCAAATCGCACGATCTAGGCGGCCAATTGACCGGCCCGAAACGTGAAATTAACATGTCACATTAGCATGTGGCACCGTCTTGTTGAAACCACATATCACGTAAGTCAAGAACTTCCATTTCGGGCAAAAAAAAGTTTGTTATCATCGCTCGGTAGCGTTCACCATTGACAGTAACGCTGCGATTCGCATCATCTTTGAAGAAATAGGCCCAATAATGCCGCCGGCCCATAAACCGCACCAAACAGTGGCTTTTTCGGGATGCATTGGTAGCTGTTGCAATGCTTCTGGCTGATCTTCACTCCAAATGCGGCAATTTTGCTTATTTACGTACCCATTCAACCAAAAATGAGCCTCATCGCTGAACACAATTTTTCGATAAAAAAGCGGATCCTCGGCCAGCTTTCCAAGAGCCCATTCACCAAAAATTCGGCGTTGTGGTAGGTCGGCTGGCTTTAGTTCTTGCACCAGCTGTATCTTAAAAGGCTTTACGCCCAAATCCTTCCGCAAAATTTTCCACGTAGTGCTGTAACAAAAGCCTAACTGCTGGGAACGGCGCCGAATCGACATTTCGCGGTCTTCTGTCACACTAGCTGATACGGCCGCAATATTTTCTTCACTACGCACAGTACGTAAACGTGTTGGTTGTTTAATGTCCAACAAAGTAAATTTGGTGCGAAATTTGGTCACAATCTTCCGAATAGACTGCTCAGAAGGTCGAGAATGCCGATCATAAAATGGAAGAAGCGCGCGATGAACATTTCGAACCGAGCACGAATTTTGATAGTAAAATTCAATAATTTGCAAGCGTTGTTCATTTGTAAGACGATCCATGGTTAAATTGCCAACCAAACTGAAGCTGTTTGACAGTGACACAAGGTACTAAACACACGTCAGCTGTCAAAACCAGTGTTGCCAAAACCAAACCAGCTAAAAAATCACATTTTATAATGTTTGTTTGTGCAGTACATAATTGTTTTGTGAATTTTGATTATTTCAAAATAGAAAAAAAAAAACTGGAGTTCTAAATGTTCATGCAAACATTTTTTTAGCAATTTCCTGCAATTTTATATGAAACATTAAACCAATACATAAATATAAATAAAATTGGAGTTTCTGTTTATATTAACTGGATTATTTTGAACACGTTTGGATAGGTATTATATGATTCCTAGAACCAAAATACCAGTTACTTAAACTTGAGTCTTTCTGTACATCTCTGAGCTTGTCATGAAAACTATTAAAGTGATTAACAGATTAACAGAAAGGTAGAGCCAGCAAGAATAACTCATAAAAAGATACAATTATTAATTGCAATTGAAAATTTTGTGAAAATCAATGGATATATCAATAATTACAGTATTTCCCGTTTAACTGCTTCTTGGCCGATTGATTTTCCTACTTAATTTAACGAAATATTATATCAGAATATTTTCTATATAATTTTAATACTTACTTTAACAATACGTTAAGTCTTCTTTGATTGTAAAACCCGCTTAAATGATCTTGAACAATTTTAGCTGACAAATAGAATACATTTACAATTTTCGTATATGATTGATCGGGGTAACTAAACATTAAAAAAAAAAAACTGAACAAACTGAAATTTACAGCCATGTTCATAAAATGCCATCGACTTGTGGGTGGGAATTGACTATTTAAACATTTTGTAATAATTTTGTTCATTTTTCTTTGCAGAATTTTTCCTATTTTAATTCTGACTCTTTTATAATGTGAAATAAATATTTACCATCTCTTAATTTACCGAGTTGTTCAATAGATCGCTAAACGTATTATAACACGAGAAACGCAATTAAGCTGTTTTTTTAATATTGGGATAATTGGTTAGGGAAATTATATAGAATGTTCGCTGCAGTTAAGTTAGGAATACTGTTTACCAAAAAGCATTGAAAGCCAAATAGAAATAATTAAGGAAAAAAAAAAAGAAATAAAATGCACAACTTGAACACACGAACTTTATGTGCCTAAGGATTTCAAAAAAATGATTAATAATAAAGGGTGTTTTTTTAGACGTGTAGTTTTCAATCTGGCAATACTTGTTTCGGAGTTGGTCTTTTTGACAGCTGACACTTGATTTATGCTCAGTTTAGTTTGCCATTTCATAATTAATAGACTTACTCCTGAACAACGTTTGCAAATCGTGCAAATTTATTACCAAAATAATGGCTGCGTCCAATATTCGGTCGACATAATCTCAAAATCGCATAAATTCAAGCAACCCTTAATCGGTTTTGCACCACGTTTACTCTAGTGGATAATGCGCATCCTCAGAGACGCCGTACAGTGCGCACCGAAGACGCTATTGCTGCTGTGGAGCAGAGTATCGAAGAAGAACCGAATGAGTCCATCCGCCATCGCGCGCAACAATTGGAGCTGTCGAAAATTGGTCCTCTCTGCTGGAATTTATTCGATCCAGCCGCGGCGGTCATTTGCCCGAAATCATTTTTAAAACATAATGGTAAACCCTTATCTTTATAATAAAGCTAAATTCTTGGCCGTAGCATTTAATTATAGGCGTTTTATTTCTTCTTGAAAACCACACGTCTAAAAAATCACCCTTTATAAAACATAGACCTTATTACAACCAATGATCAGAAGTATGAAATTCATTCTTAAAAATTTCTTGAAGAACTCCCTAAATAGATTAAGCTAAGAAAAAGGATGCCCTCTTTTTTCTTGAACAAATTAATATGAATTTATGCAAAAAACTATTTAAATAGTCGTTGCACCGGTTTTTTAAAGACCAATTTTTTGTATAGATACATTTTTTTTCAAATCGCTTGAACAAAAAAATGTACACTCCAATTCTAATTACCGACTTATGAATGTGCAGTTAAGGTTTAAATTTCAGAAAAAAAATTAATTTCGTTTTAAAATACCAAATTTTCTCAACAAAATATTTCAGATTTTTTTCATTTTAAATTCAAAACATTTATTAAAACTTTTTTGAAGCTTCTCTAGAGAAAAAAAAATATTTTGAACCGACATGACACAGTTGATAATCAAAATACCTATTTTGTTGGTGGTATTTTACTGTGAGTGTGTTATCACACAAAAACCAACTTTCATTCTAATCACGGCTTTATGGTCAGTTTTTTCCTGCTTGTTGGTAGATTGTACACAGACAAATTTTTGTTATCAAAATTCTTTGAACGGTTTTTGCAAAAAATTATATTTTCCTGAACAGCTTTTAAGTACATAATGTGGTTCTGAGACCAACTGATTTTTTGTACTGTTTTTAATAGATTTTTAAGTGCAACTGTTGGCCAAGATGTTTCAGAAACATTGAGTTGTCAAAAAAAAAAAAAAAATGAAAGAATATAGAGTAGGTATGTACCATTTAAACTTTTAAGGAGCGTCTATATGTATATACAAAAATTGATCAAAACCAATTCAATCGTTTTCGATAGAGCTGTTATATCTTTTTGTAACAAATAATTGAACACGCGACACCTTTCGTATTCAAAATCGGACTCGTCTTTAATTGTCATTCCGTCGATCGTGAACCCCAATTCAAGCAGTGGAAATCGTCGATACGTTTGAAGACTCAGCATAATGTGTCAATGCACTTCGATTGACCCAAAACAACATCCGTAAGATGATACCAGGTGGGCAACCGATGAGCATAAACACATTGAAGTGCATTGAGTTCAACGCCACGACGATTTCCTTTGATAAACACGTGAGGAAGTACAACATCCCTCCCCACCTGGGAAGAACTCGCGATCAGCCGGATGACAATCAAAAATATCGAACAATATTTATTTTCAATTTGTCTTAAAAATAAGTAACAATTTTTTAAATATTCAACCAATGTTTTTTGTTTATAAAATGGTATGAACATTTTAACAATTTATTTTAGCATTAACGAGACATATTTTTTTTTGTTTTAGTTGAAAGTATTTACTTGATATCTTAAAATTAACATTTATTAAATTCCAATTTTTTTTTTTTTTTTAAATTTACATTATATAAATTTGTTTTATTAAAAATTTTTAATTTTTTTTTTTTTGTGTTATTATTTTTCAAAATTATTTACTTGATATCTTATAATTAACATTTATTAAATTCCATTTTTTTTTTTTAAATTGACATTATATAATTTTGTTTTATTAAAAATTTTAATTTTTTTTTTTTTTTTTTTTTGTGTTATTATTTTTCAAAATTATTTACTTGATATCTTAAAATTAACATTTATTAAATTCCAAATTTTTTTTTTAAATTGACATTAGATAAATTTTTTTTTTATTAAAAATTTTAATTTTTTTTTTTTTTTTTTTTTTTTAATTTATTTAAATAAAGTTGGATGTTTTATCCAAAACATTAATTTCTACTTGATTAATTAAAATTTTACAACAAATGTATTGAAATGAGATTTTTGTCTCCCTTTAAATAACAGTTATGTTTTGTTATTTTATACAATCTTTAGCTCCCAGCAAGTATTTGAATAAGATACAAATTACTTATTTCTTAAACTCGTGCAAATGTTACAACTCTCGCCGATTTCCTGGTTGAAGCTTGACGAACTGGTAAGGCATCCATTTCGACGGCATCTATTTGGACAGCATCAGATTTTTCAGGAACAACATTCGTTATATTTGTTGTGATGTGGTTTGGGTTGCTGGCGGCGCTTTTACTAACATTTCTGGAATGGTACCATTTAAACAACACTAGTGCTGTTACAAGCACACTGATGGACACGAATGAGTATCGATGGATATCAATTTCCAATCGTTGATTGACCACACTTTTTCTGTTTTCGATCTGGTCCGCTTCCAGTTTCAGTTCGTCCAACGACTTCCTCCCTTCTGCCAAGCTCGCGATCATATCGCTATGACTGCCTAATGACAACAATGGTCGCTTTGAAGGGGTTCTGACTGTCAGATTACCATATTTTGTCCGTAACACTTCAATTAGGTCGGAGTGGTTCACTCTCGGTTGATGGATTTTGAAGTTGGAACTCCACGCCTGCTCGTACGGTATTCGCAATTCTTTCGTACTTATTTCGCAAGGATTTAAAATGTAAAGAATTCCAAATCCTTTAAGCTCCGGAGCATATAGTTCTCCATTACAATTGAAGTTAAGAACAAGTGGTTCTTTCATATTGTAGAGCCACTGATTTCTTGCTGACATCTTCGTGATAACCCCCTTGGTAGATGGTGACACGACGTAGTTGCAGCTGGTCTGTGACGTAGCAGAGTGTTGTAAAAGTTCTACTAGGCATTCGGAGCTTCCACTGGTGTGTATGGGTTTGTTGTGCCTGCATACCTTTATCGTTATTGATGAATTGTACATTACATCGGAACATTGCATCAAATCTTTATGGGACATGCTCACAAATAAAGCATGATCATCTGCTTCTGCAATGTATTCGGTTTTTGTGTCTAAAACCAAGTCCCAATGTTGATCGAGTTTTGTACGTACTGCATACATTTTGTACAAAGAGAATATGGTGGGTTCCGGTAGAGGCACGGTGATCTTCAGAACGATTGACTCTCCTTGGGAAAAGGTCAACAGCTGGACTGCATGGAATAAAGCGCTTGGATTAAGGATAACTCCTTCATATCTTGAATTTTTCAACACTGATGTGATATTGTTTGCGTCCAAAATGAAGGGATGAAGCTTATTTTGGTACAAGTCATTAAAGATGGATAATTCAATTGTTTGGCGGTATTGAACTTCAAGTAATTTCGAGGTTACTAATGAGATCAATTCGTTTATCTCCATTTTGAGTTTCATTGCAGTAAATTCCTTGATTGTTGCTGTTGCGAAATTTTCCAGATCCATTGTTATATTGTCGAGCCTTGTCCCAATTTTTTCCAACTCCGATGTTAAGACTTTAATTGGTTTACTGAGTCTATCAAAGTTGGAGCTTGCCACAGTTATTTGTTTTTTAATAACGTTGAACGTTTCATTCTCATTGCTATCCAAAACATTAAGCCGATTGTAAATCATCCTGGAATCTTCATTGTCCATGGTTCCGAAAGCCCAATTCAAAAAATGTCCAACGGATTCTATGGCCCTTTTGTTCCTTCGGTTGGAAACCATATGCTTTAGACGTATGTTGTTTTGCCGAAGATTCGCTATGATGACTTCTAACTCGTTTGTTCTCAGGTTGCAATTTATTTGAAATGTTGATTCCAACGGTTCGCACAACTGCTTGATCTTGTCGTCGCACTTGTCGACGAAGCTTAACACTTCAGAGAAGTCCATCGGTGTCATTTTCGTAAAGATGGTCCATTTATTGTGGTAAAATACCGCATTCCCAATGCCTTCAAATAGTGCCGGAGTTATTGGTAGGTCTTCGATGATGTACGGAGGTGATGACACCGTTTCAGTAAATACATTTATCAGGAGTAAAGTACAAGTTAGTTTAGTAAACATTTTAACTTTTTTTTTTATATAACAATATTTTAGCTGGGAGTTTTTTTTCTCTTTTTTTTTTTGTTTTGTTATTAACTATAGTTCTAAATTTTAAAATTTAACAAAAATAAATTTTTGAACCTCTATGTTATAAAAAAAAAATGATATTAACTAAGGTATGTTACTTTAAAATAAAAAAAAATAGGAAAATAACGTTTTTCTAATTTTTTTACAAAATTAAAAAAAAACTTTAAAAATCAATGAAAATTATTGATATTTTTATTCTAAACGCCTTATCTGTAAGTAGAAGGAGAGAAAATTATTAACATAAAACAAAAATTGATTATTACAAAAATTGATTATTTAAAATGTTTCAATTGGTTGTTGTGAACTCTCTTTCTTTTTCTGCCTACTAGAATGTTTGTATTTACTTTGCCATCCGCAGATATTACCTCATACGGACCCAACCAAATCGGTGAGAACTTATTCTTTTTAGTAGGGTTCCTTAGCATTACACTTTCTCCAGGAGTAAATACAGTAGGATTAGCTTGTCGATCGTAATGCTTTTTGGATTTTAATTTTGAAATATCCAAGTTTTTCCTAGCCAGTTCATGCGACTTTTGCAATTGGTACTTTAACTGATGTGGATAACTGTCAGTGTTGTAAAAAGGGGCAGGATTTCGTTTCAAATTAGTTGGCATTTCAAATTCTACTCCATATAAGCATTTTGATGGCGTCAGTTTGGTGGATGTGTGAACGGTATTGTTGTGAACGTGCATTGCCTGCCTTAACCATTGGTCCCAACCCCTGTCGTCGTTATCAACAAAACACCTTAGATATTCCGCTAAGGGTCTGTGACTACGTTCTAGTGAGCCATTAGCTTGCGGATGGTAAGCGGTAATGTGTATTTTCTTTACTCCCAGAAGCTTACACGTTTCAGAAAAAAGCTTTGAAGTAAAGTTTGTTCCATTGTCTGTGACAAGTATTTTAGGGATGTGGAACCTTGTTACAATCTCTTCGTAAAAAGCTCTTGCAACTGTGGATGCTTCGGCATCCGGGATCGCCACACATGCCATGTACTTGGTCAGATCATCTTGGAACGTCAAAATATATCTATTACCGGAATGCGTAAGTGGGAGGGGACCTACCATGTCCATATATAATTTTTCAAAAGGGAAACATGGAGTGTCTGTTAACTCCATAGGCATTTTTGTCAACTTACTGGACTTGTTCTTTTGGCATTTTTCACAATTACGGATATATTTTGCAATGTCTTTTTGCATATTTTTCCACCTAAACTGACGACGAATGCGCGCATAGGTCTTTGACATTCCCTGATGTCCTCCAAGAACGGAGTTGTGGAAATCGCGAAGAACTGTTTGTATGTCTTCTGGATTTTCTAGAACCTGAAATTCATTTCTACTTGATTGCTTGTTGTTATCTTGCTCAGTACCTTTTTTTTTATCTTTTTCAGTATTCAAATTTTGCTTATTTTTTTGAGTCTTACTTCTTGTCTGTACAATTTTAATATTATCATTTTCTTTATAAATCCTACTTAACGCATCTGCATTACAATTGGTTTTGCCAGGCTTATAAATGATTTTATAATCGTATTCAGACAACTTGTGATGGAACCGAACAAGTCTTGTGGTTGGGTCCTTTACATTGAATACTCCTATGAGAGGGCGGTGGTCTGTGAAGACTGAAAACGGTCGACCTAGAAGATATGTTCGGAAGTGCTTGCATGCCCAAACTATGGCAAGTAATTCCTTTTCTATTGTCGAGTAATTTTTTTCAGATTTATTTAGAGAACGGCTAGCATAAGCGATAGGCTTGTCCTCACCCACATTGCCTTGGGATAAAACAGCTCCCAAAGCTTCGTTGCTGGCATCAGTTGTCAAAATAAATTGTTTTGTAAAGTCTGGATAAATTAGTATAGGTGGTGAAGAAATCGCTTCCTTGAGGAGCTTAAATGATTTCTCACAATCTGGGGACCATTCGAAATTATTTTCTTTTCTCAATAGCTTTGTTATTGGGGCAGCTATTTTAGAAAATTGTGGAATAAATTTCCTATAATAATTTGTAAGTCCCAAAAATGATTGCACCTGTTTTATACTTCTAGGTACTGGAAAATCTGAAACACATTGGGTTTTAGCTGGGTCAGGCGAAGCTCCAGCTTCAGAGCATATATGTCCTAAATATGATACTTCACGACGTAAGAAATTACATTTGTCGGTATTTAATTTGAGATTATACTGCCTAAGTTTAGCCAAAACCTTTGAAAGCTTTTCGTTGTGTTGCTCCAGATTTTTACCATAAACAACTATATCATCCAAATATACAAAACAATCAATTCCATGCAACCCAGTCAGGATGTGATTCATTATCCTTTGAAAAGTAGCTGGAGCACCGGTTAGACCGAAGGGCATTCTATTGAATTCGTAATGCCCTGTGCAGGTACTAAACGCAGTTTTCGCTCTATCGGCTGGATCGATCAACACCTGATGGTAGCCGCTTGCCAAATCCAATGTAGTGAAAAATTGGCAGTGTCCCAACTGATCAAGAATTTCTTCGATTCTTGGTAGGGGAAATGCGTCTTTAATTGTTACTTCATTCAGTTTTCTAAAGTCTACAACCACCCTCCACCGTTTTTGACCTTCAACCGATTTTTTGGGTACAATAAGCAAGGGCGAATTCCAAGGAGATTTGCTTTCCGAAATTATGTTTTGATCGAGCATCTCTTTCACTTGCTTTTCAATTTCTTTTTTATGGATCTCTGGCGTTCTATATTGCTTTGTATTAATCGGTGCTTGGTCAGATTTGGTGGGAATGCAATGTGACAATACGGGTGTGTAACTTAAATTATCACCTTCTAATAGAAAGATATCAGAAAACTGAATACATAACTCCTCTACCGATTTTTTTTCCTCCTTGGTTAAGTTTTCGTCTAGTTTAATAGAGCTTAGAAGGGTGTTTATCCGTTCATTACTGGATCCCTTATGAAAACTTGTTAATATTTTCCCTCCCGAATTATTGGTTTCTAGAATTTTATAATTTTTGAAATTTGAATGGGTAGGTATAAAATTTGTGTCCATGAAATAGTCCTCTGTTGTGCAGTTTAAAACAGGGACATGAACGTAACCGTTATTTGCCTTCACAATTGTGTTTCCCAAATAAATTCCATTATCAATTTCCTGCGAATGTATCAGCAGTTCATTTGATTTTGAATTTGGGATTTGTATCTTCACAAATGTTCGTGTCCGAGCTCCAATTTTGCATCTCACAACGTTTATTGAAGACGTAGCTACATGACTCGATGGCAAACATTTCAGAGGTAGAACAGTTAAAACTTCTCCCTTCCCATTTACAAAAGTAATTGTTTTGGAAACCGCATCGATGACTGTGTGATTCCAGAGGATATCACGGCCTAGTATACCATCAGCTGGTATGTCATCTAGTCCATCGACAACATTCCATTTTGTCCAAAACTTTCCTGGGAAAAGCAAATTGGTTTTAATTGTTCCCATTGTAATTCCTACTCCACCAAAGATGCCACCCAGTTGCTTATTTTCGCGGATATTTATATTGCTGTCATTTTTTATGGAACTTCTTTTTAGTAAGCTCGAATCTGCCCCTGTGTCGACCAGAAGAAGTACCTTTTCGGACTTGGCCAATGACATAGGGAGCTCGACGAACACGTCATGCTTACGAAGATTCCTAAATGCATACAATGCTTTATTTTTATTCTCCAACTTAGCATACTGAGTCTTCAAAACTTTAAAAACAAAGCTCTTAAAATTATCTGCCAAAAAGATAAACAAATTATTCAGCTTCGAACAGCACTTGCTCAAAACGAAACAAATATTTACAATAAGTAACCAGAGATCAAACTGACCTAGGTTTACTTTTGCCCCAGATACTGGTGGCCTTGATATTTGCTTCGTTTTTCGAACCGACTCATAAGTAAAGAAATTAGACTCTTTCGAGTCAACATTTTGTTTTCTTTTTCCTTTTTGTCGATGAAGCTCGTTTAATGAGTGCGCTAATGGTTTATTTTTTTGAAGTTGCTTGTTTTTAATTTTTGTTTTTGGTGTTTTTGCTGAGTATTTATTTGGTGATGTTTTTGTGGAGGGCAATTTTTTTAGGGCACAGTTTATTGATTTAAACTGGCCCTCGGGCCGTTTCCCGATTGCTCCTTGAGATAGTTCCTTTTCGAGAAACAATCGTCCTCCACATGCCCCACCCTAGAACACCACTTGCATTTGATTCTGGGCTTTTGACCTGTTGTCCGAGTAACTCGTATTTGAGCGCGGGGACAACTATTTTGACTATGCCCATAGTCCTCGCAAGTGTCGCAGTATGGTGTTTTTTTTCGAATACGACAGTCAACATATGTGTGGTTTTGCTTGCCACAGAATCCACATGTTGTAATTGAATTTGCGGACCTATTTGGCTGTCTATTGCTGGAGTGGGGGGAGTCTTGAATATGAGGTGTGAAATGCTGTGTAGGTATTTGATTATTATTAGGCTGATATATTGGAGGGGAATAATTTTGAAAATGTGCTTGCAATGGCACACTAGGAATTGTTTGTTGAGGAAATGTTGCGTATGTGAGAGTAGGTGTTGTTAATAGAGCTGTTTTTTGTGCCATTTCAGCAAGCTTATCGATCTCAGTTTCTGAAGTCGTAAGCATGTACTGACGTAAACAAGGATCAAGAAGACCCCTCTTAAACGCCACTACAGCTGAGCTCATCAACTCTCTCCTCAGACCCTCGGATTCCGTGGAGGAATATCTGGAATTGATGATATCTTTTGCCTTGGTCTGTAAACACAAAAGACGCCTTGCAAATGATTGAATGTCCTCTGTAGAAAGTTGATGGGACTGTTTCATTTCCATCAGTACAGAGTCTAATGTAGTCATTGGCAAGTAGGCATTCTTTATCACCATTTCCAGTTCTTTCAGTGTCTTCGGAGTGTTGTTTCGAATAAGTTCAAATGCGTCACCTGTTAGTCTCGTTGTTAGCAAAGAAACGTAAAGATCTTCATTAGTTTCTTGTATGCACTTGAAACCGAGTTGACATGCATTTAAAAACTCATACACCCTCGTAGACAGTTCAGGCGTCCGTAAGCCCGAGAACTGAGGCACTACACGGGCAACAACTTTTGAAATACCCTCGTACGGCATGACTTGTTTTTTAATCTCAATACCTAGAGGAAAAGTTACTTTTTTTGGTACTTCAACTACCTGCACCAGTTCTTGATCTAGATTAAGGTTAATCTTTTCAACAATTGGGGTTTGCACTCCCTTGCTAACCAATCTTTTAGAAACTGGTGTTGTTATAGTTGAAGACGCTGAAAATAAGGGCAGTAGGTTTTTAGAACAGTCAGAAATCCCAAGATTTTTACTTCTATCTCTGAGTTCTTTTTGCGCTGACAAGCTTTTGCTTAACTCACTTGTCAGTTGTTCTATTTCCTGGTCAGCTTCTTCTGTAGCTTGCTGGAGACGCTTTTGAGACTCTTTGCGCAATTGTTCACTTTTTTCAAGCGACTTTTTCAGATGTTCTATTTCTCTTGTGTGGTTTTCACTTAAATTTTTGACGGCTTTTGTGTACTCCGTCAGAATAGCGTCTAATGACTCAAGACGTGTAAACTTACCCCACTGAGAGCTAAACTGGAAACTGACTAGGCTATAAACCTCAGGATTTAAAATTTGCTTAAGCTCTGAAAGAAGTGATTCATTCAATTGCTTAATTTGCCGTTGTTGTTCTTTTTTATCTTTTTTCAGAATTTCTGATTCCTCTATTAGGTCGTGTAGCTGTTCCTCAACTTGTCTTTTGGCCATAAAAATTCCAGATAATAAAAAATAAATGGAAAATCGATTTTTACAGACAATTTTCAAAAGTGAAAATAGTTAAATTGTATCAATTTTGTTGAAGGAGAAAAGAAAAGAAAAAATAAATCACTCAATTTATACCAATATAAAAGTAAGTTATTCAATTCAATTGTTTTTTTTTTTTTTTGTTTTTAAAATGCACTGAACAGAGAAATGTTTTCTTTATTTTAGAAGTATCGCAGTATCTTTTAAAAGTTTTTTTTTTTTGTTGTTGTTTAAAACTAGCACTAAACAGAAATTTTTTTTTTCTTTTTGAAGTTGGTTCGCGAACCGGCTGCGCCAATGTTATATCTTTTTGTAACAAATAATTGAACACGCGACACCTTTCGTATTCAAAATCGGACTCGTCTTTAATTGTCATTCCGTCGATCGTGAACCCCAATTCAAGCAGTGGAAATCGTCGATACGTTTGAAGACTCAGCATAATGTGTCAATGCACTTCGATTGACCCAAAACAACATCCGTAAGATGATACCAGGTGGGCAACCGATGAGCATAAACACATTGAAGTGCATTGAGTTCAACGCCACGACGATTTCCTTTGATAAACACGTGAGGAAGTACAACAGAGCCAAAAACCAAAAAAAAAATGGTTGAAGGATTTTTTCTTATTACCAAAAGGTACCCTATTCCTTACCTACATATATGTCACAAGTCAGGGATTTTCATAGTGTGTTCCGTGAAACCCAGGAGTTCCTTTGAAAATTCAGTCACAGTAAAAAGTATTAAAAGAAAACCATTTCTATGAAGGTTTTTATAATACAAATTCTATATACTACTGAAATACATCAGCCAAGTAGAAGACTTAGCACTAGTTAATTGGACTTGTTGAATTATTGATTCAAAATAGCTTTTATCGGCCTTTAGTCCATAAAAATTGGCGTTTCGTCCCGGCGATCTCACTTGGACTCATCAGTTGACTAAAGTGAGTGCCTTGTCAATACGCAATTTTTATTAAGTTCAGTTCAACTTACATGAACTTTTTGACAAAAATCCAATGTGAACTATATCCAACAAGATTAAAATTCTTAACCATTTCAAATGAATCTTATTTTATTTTTTAATTTTATTAAAAGCATATTCCATCTGTCTTCCAACACACCAAACTACGTCGTAATGTTAGAAACAGGACTAGAGGGGAGCTTCATCAAAACTCTCAAAACCCAGGTAGACTACATTATCAAGGTTTTGAACATGCATAATGAAAGACTACCAAAGAAAGCAGCCCTTTACGTAATCAATCGGAGATACAGCTGGTATGCGGAATGGAACGAGCTCGCGCAATCGTGTGGTATTGAACTAGACTTGCGTATCGAAAATCTCAATGAATGGAGAGCTAAACTGTGTAAGTTAATTGCTATGGTTTATGAGAAGTTTCGAGTGAAGTTTATCGAAGAAGCCACCAGCTCTGTCCACAGAGTGGTTTACAGACGGCTATGTCATAACCTAGGACCGAGAAACTTCTTCAGAGATGATGAGAAGAAACAGAGTTCTCGGCGAAAACTTCTGAATTCCAAAAATTAAAAAAAAACGATTTGTTTTAGATACTATTATTTAAAAAACTTAGGCACAATGAATATATTTATGTAATTTATTAAATTGTCAACCTGGCAGACGGCTTTGCCATGCTATACTTGATTTGTAATTATACATAAAACATAAATGATTTGAATAAGAAAATGAAATTAATTTACTACTACTGAATCTTAATCAAAATAGTTTGACTCCAAAACAGAAGTATACAAACTATTATAATACGTCAAACGATACAAAGAATACAGGTATCTGAAATGTATCTCACGGTACTGCATCAACCAGTAGGTGATTTACTATCATGATTTAGCTTTCTATAAGACTTACATAATTCATATTATAGTCTTAATCGAAGTTTATTATACCAGACTTTTTAGTTTGAGATGAAAAATTGTTTCAAAATGTTGTCATCTCTCGAAATGTTTTTTTTTTATTCCAAACAGCGTTATGATCCCGTATTCTATTCTGTTAATTTCAGTTATTTTCCTTTTTTTCATCTAATTTTAATTTATTCCTGATGTTCTTCTTATATCCATTTGTAAACTGCACCCGTATTATGTACTTACATCACGTTCTAATATTCTTTTTTATTATGCTTTGGTTATAAAAAAAATAAAAAAGGATTTCAAACATCCTTTTGACAAATGATGTCTGAGTGTGCAGCTTAATAAGAGAGAACTGTTAAAAATAGTCACATTCATATAGACATTTCACTCAGAACGAAAATGTTCTGCTTTAATGCATATCATAATATGTATAGTTGTATACATACATATAGACTCTTAATCCTTTCCTCAAATGCATTTTCTGTATAAATCTTTGAGTGACTCTTATCTTATCTTACAAATGACGCACGTCAAAGGATCAATCAAATCCTTGTGAAATACTTAACCCATTCCCTGTGGTAGTGTTATTGTGTTAAAGTGAACATAATATTCATATCCATTCAGTTTATGAATATCCCAACGGTAATATAGCAAAGTATAAAAAACAAATTTACTCTTTAAGATATAGTTAACCAAAAGGAGCTAACAAGTTTGTATGTTTTCTTGCAACTTTTACAAATAGGTGAATTTCTACACCCTCCCAAGTCGACCGACAGTAAAGTACAATTAAAGTTATTCCACTATCTGGAACTCCAGACAAAATTTCCATTGCATTTTCTGAGAATCGAATCCGAACCCAGGGCCTTTCCCTAACTTACACAACCAATATAGGAAAATTAGCAAAACAAAGAAAAAAGTTAAGGTTGATTTCCTAAAAATAAAAAGTATTTAGCCTTTTTTATTATTTGCATCCTTTTGAGTCAAACATTCAGTTAACAATCAAAGGAATAAGAAGGAACAAATATTTGCTTTATCTGAAGGATAAGTATGTACTACTTATTTATGTTTAGTTAGCAGGACACCCAAGGTCTCGGAGTCCAACAGAGCGATACATTTTCTTGCGTAACTATAGCAACTAATTACTACATACTTTTTACTCCGAATTTTTAAAAGTGTCCTGCTGACTTTATACACTTCAAAAATTCGACAGGTAGCTCAATATTAATTGAGGAATAATGAAGCATCGATTTGATGATGCTAAATATATAGGGGATTGCATTAAGATCTCGCTCCATAGAAGGTCATGTAATACAAAGAAAAAGTTCCAAAAAGCTCCGGCATTCAATTAAGTTAAGAGGACAGCTTTAATGAGGCATTTGTTTATCTCTTATCTAAAGACCAAATAACCATTAATTTAACGATAACGTTTCGAACCTCATTCATTATATTTTTGCTAAAACAATTTTCCAGTTTTTTTTTGTTGTTTGTTTTGTGCCTTAGCTGCTGAAATATTTTTTTTTTTTTTTGATTTATTATTCTTAAACTTATCTTTAAGTTATTTTTTTTTCTCAGATGAATATTAATTGAATAACTTACTGTCCATCTGGTTCATTTCTGGTGGGCTTATTTACTGTTTGTTCAGTGATGCTTAAAAGCAAATCAAGTGTATCAAGTCGTTGATCCGAAACTTCAGCCTGCATTGTCTGTCCATTCATCTTAATGTTCAATTTGAACATTTAACTTCAACCAAAAAAGAACTTAAGCTTAACGAAGGATTTGCTTTGAAAATGTCAGCAGGTACCAAGGATATGGTGAACAACACTTTGATGACACACTCCTTTGACTTTTTCTTTGTTTTTCTCGCCTTTAGAAAACAATGTTTATCTCTATGCGCCGGGAACAGGAATCAAATGCGGAACGACCATAAATCAATGTCACTGTATAGAAGAGAAAAATAAATACATATGTACTTGTTTTGGGAAATATTCTTCCTCCGTCTTCGAGGATTAGGCTAATTTTATTGTGCATCAGGCCATTTCTCTCGACTGTAGTTTCATTTAAAAATGTCTTTTCAATCTCCGTTACACATGCACTTTAGCTTATTTTATAAATATTTAATTAAAGAAAAAAATATTGTTTCCTAGAAAACGGGATAAGTCCACGTTGAATTTTTGCGTCTGCGAACGAGTGTTTGTTCGATACAGATGGCGCCCAACATGCTACCCGAAATTTACTAAAGTAGCAGTTTTAGTTTTCTGGCAGTTCACGTTATTCTGTTTTCCCATCTGTGAACGATCTTTTTTCAGTTCGTTACACATTACATTATTGAACCATTACCATAAACCACAAGGGAAAAGTTTGTGTGAACCAGTCCTGCATTTTAATTTATTTCTATTGAAAATTATGAAATATTGAAATTTGGATTTTGCACATGAAAAAGAGGGAAATTTTAACTCTTTGCTATGTGTTATTAATTTAACTTTGGTTGACTCTATTTTCTTTTTGTTTAAGGAATTGGCAAAAATAAATTTGATATCAGCATTTTTTGTCAGTGTTCTTAAAAAATATATAGGTACAAATTTGTAAACATCCTTATAAAAAATTTCGAAGATGCTAATAAATTTGTCTTTATTTATGGCCAACACCAAAAGCTAATTTCTCTCCAGAGGATGTCAAATACTTATTTCACATCTTCTCAAAACTCAATCATTCTAAAAAATTGTCACCCTGCTCGTAGGTAAGACAATATTTCCTCTTCTTCTTGCCACTTATTGTGTCTGAAATATTTTCCCAAGGGATCGTTTCTTTGTTTAGTAATTCCATGGCTAATTTATATATAAAATTCTTGGGTTTAATGTTTTCGCCTTAGAATATTTATGTTATTTTTATATAAATTTAACTCGTGATGCCTGTAGCCTTGCAGCTTTTCTATAGCGTGTTTTAAAATATTATCTTTCTCGTTAGAACCATCCCAACTCAATACGAACAGTTGGGATGGTTGTAAAGAGAAATAACAAATTTTAATGTGGGAATTTCGTCAAGGAAATGTTATTCTCAGAAAATATTGAAGGTTTATGAATTTTAAAGGGGAATCTCATTAAAGCGTCTGATGTAGAAACTTCCTATTCCGAGAATGATAATTTTTTTTAATACTTAACTTGTATTAGCAGTGAAAACCTCTAAGAATGCTTTCATTCGAGAATTTCATAATTCATTTCGTCAATAAATAGCTGACAGTAGTTGATGGTCATGATTTTTGCCCTAAGGTTCTTTCAACTCATTCTAAATTTCATTTAATTTTTAAACCAATAAACTTAGTTTTAAATATTAAAAATGGTTTCGAATCATTTATGAAAAATTAACACGTTTTTGGCAATGACGTGCATTTAAGTCAACGGCGTTGGTTCTATTCAACAAAAAAAATAATTATGGACAAATATTTCGATGGGCTATTTTTCTAAAATCTAAATTGTTCACGAGCACTAAATCAACTTCTTCATTTCGGTGCGCAGTATATTTTATTTAAATTTTGTAGGCAATTTTATGGATCGAAATGGGTTTAAACGCTAACACGAAAATCGAAAACAAAAAAAAAAACCGTTTCTATGGCAGGAACCATTAATTATTTTTTTTTACCAAAAATGCAGAACAACAATAGTAGACATAACATTTTTTATGAAAGACCATTGGAGTCGCTTCCGAGATAAATAACCCCTTTCGAAACGGTTTCAAATTATTTCAAAATCCCCCTGGGCAATGGAATAAAAACGCTAGACATCAAGTTTTATGAAAATCGACTCAGACTCGTTAAGTCTGTAGGCCTGGACGCCTATAAATAGATAGACGGACAGGCGGACTTATTTCGAGAATAGAAAACTTGTCATATACATGTATTTAATGCATTGGAAGTGTATCAGCCGGTGGTGTTATGGTTCGTGTGTAGGACTCTCATACCGGAGGTCTGGGTTCGATTCCCAGCCTAGTCCACCTAAACAAAAAATCGCTACTGCCTTTCGTGAGGAAGCGACAAAATCCTCCAAGAGTATCCCTAACAGTCATGAAAAAGTATCACTGACAGCTCCCTTCGAGCAGTCACGCCACCAAATTCATTTAACTATTTATTATTTTATGCATTGGAAGTAAAAAGAGGATTTTGTTCAAAAACATCAAGAGTAAGAAAAAACGGTAATTTTTTAATGGGTATATTTATGCCAATTTTATCAAAGAGACTTTTTTGATCCGTCACGTTAAAAACTTGAATTAATTCCTTTTTTGAATTCAAGAATGTCTCACGCCTATCTCTGTTCAAAAAAATAAAATAAATAAAAATGAGTAATTTAGTTTATAATGTAAAAATCCATGATTTTTCGATTTTTAAGAGTAGTTTTTGTTAGGTATATTTTCCTGCTTAAATGTTTTCATACATTTTTTTACACTATCCACTTTGATAGAAAATTTTATTTCCTACAAAAAATCTCCTAAATTAAATTCGTAAATTTGGCTGAATTTTCGAGTTATAACCAAAATAATGAAACGTAACTAGTGTGACCATTCTACCAGAAATGCATGAATGAATTAAGTAGAATTACAAACTTACATATATGTATGAACATACAGGTGTCCCGTAATGAGTGGATAATACTGCAGCTGGTGATAGCAGGCCTTATGACTGCTCAGAAAAAAAATATAAAAAAAATATGTTTCTTGTGGTCTCCATGGTATAATTTATTTTCGAAAAATGTTAAAAAATTCAGGGTCTCCTAAAATACCTAATTACAACGGCCACCCATAAAGGATTCTTGTTATTTTTGTATTTTTATAATATTCTTGAATAACCGTTCTAAATGATGGGTAGTAAATTTTAACACCAGCTGATGCATTTTTTGTGTTATAATTTTTTAAAATTATTTTTTTATTCAAAAATAATTCAATATTTTTTTTCACCAAAGTTTGAAAATTAATAAAGAGAAAAAAATGTATGAGAACATAAGTGGCAAATTTGATAAAAATTGGCCTGTTTAATGTACTTTCCAAAATGGTACAACACATGTTTTTGTCTACAACCATGACCAATAAAATTGGCATTTAATCTACTAAAGTAGTTTTTTAACATTTTATCAGATGAAATTAAGTTACAAAGTTAAGTAAACACTACGACGACGAATGAAATAAATTTTAATTTTTATTGCATTTAAAAATAACCGTTATTAAATAAAGGCACTAACATTTAACACTAGTTGCTGGATTTTTTTTAGTAATAATTTTTTTAAATAATTTTTTAATAAAAAAATGACAAAATGTTTATTTTGATGTTTGATGACAACAAAAATTGAGTTGGAAGGAAAAGTCAATAGATATACTAGTGTCACTATTATGTCTGCTAAATTCACTAACTAAAATAATAGTATGCACTTTCAAAAAGGTTTTGATTTAGGTATGGGAAATGCGATAAATAAAAACAACAGTATTAAAGTATCTTAATTTTATTTGCTGCGCGAAATGGCGTTATTTGAAAGCAATAATTATGAAGGTTTTTATAATACAAATTCTATATACTACTGAAATACATCAGCCAAGTAGAAGACTTAGTACTATTTAATTGGACTTGTTGAATTATTGATTCAAAATAGCCGGGACGAAAGGCCAATTTTTATGGACTAAAGGCCGTTAAAAGCTATTTTGAAAGCAATTATTGTATTGCTGGATATGAGTAAAAAAATGTATAGAACTTTGCCCATTTCCGGAAACAAAAGAATGTTGTGGCTCTGGTGGCGATATACGAATGGCTTCAACTTAACTTGCCCACTGGCGCAACACAATCCAGGTGCCTTATGTTTAAAACTTCAATGCCTTGCAATGCGGACACACAACCTTTATTGGTCCAATAGCAACAATTTGCTTTGCGCTGTATAATTTTTTCAACATTTTAACGTTGTTGATTTCGATTCCATCGATTCCGTTCAACTTCATTTCGTGCTTCGTGTTGCTCGTCAGTTTGACTTACTTGTATTATATATCTTTGACTTGCAGAATTTCAAGTTCTGCGACCTGAGTTATGTAACGTCTAAATGGTGGCATTTTGAAAATTAATATTAAATTAAACCTTATATAAGGCGTTATTCTGGTGAACAACTGCGATAAACGAACACTCCTCATTTAAGAAATTCATAACTTAAAAATAGTCGTAAGGTTTTCTGAAATTAGCCAATTTTCCACGCCATTTTCTTAATTTTTCTCTCCATAACAACAATTGCACCGTCAGATACCTCCCAGACGTGTAAATTTTTACTGTAAACTGTTTGTAGCACCCAATGAAAAAAAAAAAAAAAAAAGAGTGTTTAAATGACTTTGAAAATCTGTATTTTACCGTTACAAAAGATACTTGCCAAGGAAAACGCTACATATCCCACCAACTTTCTGCATTGCAACTGAGTTACTTGGAGCAACTTAATATGAAAGAACAAGGACTGTTGAAATTATTTTTTACTTGTATGCAATATTTTTTTTTTAACTTTCTAGAAGCATCTAAATTCATATAAAATTAAATCGAAAGCAGTTAAACCGTTTCCGAAAAAGTCGATAGCAAAAAAATGTTTTATTTACAAACATCGTACGAACTCTTTTTTAAGATAAATAAAATATTCCTTAATCATAAGCCATGTTTTTGATGTGTAAACATCTATGCTGGCGGTAGAGTGAAAAAAACGTGAACGTTCGTGTGCAACGTTACGTCGTGCAACGTTACGGTGTGCAACGTTATGATCTGCATACTAGGATGGGGGCGTTCAGTGAAAAAAATCTTAAGATCCCCTTCAAGCAAAAACAAGTGCGTTTTGGATCCGCGCACGTTGATGTTTACACATATTAACCGTGAGTCCCGGCACTCACACAATTTTTTTGTTTGCCAGCCCCGAGGAAATTGATCGAAAAAAACGACGCCCTGTCCTCCTATTTACATGTTAAATGCAACAACAACTAATCTCCTTCGGGCTTAGCTAAGCGCGGAAAATTCTCGAGGCTTAACTTAAGCACGGAGAAAAACTGTGTTACCGGCGTGAATTGCATACTTGTTATCGATAGTTTGTATGAAAACTCCATTTTGTTTCTCTGATGGCGTCACTCATCTCCAAAGTTGTTTTTTTCAACCAAATCTCTCCGGGCTTGAAAAAACACGGCTGTAGTAGGTATGCAGATCGAGCTAAATTTTAGGTTCGATATGAAATTCTCTCCGAAATTTAGACAACCTAAAATGGATTCATATTTTTTTATGGAAATAATCAAGAATTTTGTTTCTTACTGTACATCACTTGTGTTTTGAAATTAAGTGCACGAAATAATTTTCCACCATTAATAATATCGAGCTTATATATTTTTTGAATTATTTAAGATTTAAATTATTTAGTAGGTCAATTTGTACTTAAATGCAAATAAAACAAGTCTATTTCATCTTTTTTTTCCCAACGTTTCGTCGTTATTCACGACTTCTTCAGGGTCGTATGTCTAGATCTTTAATGTTTTTTTTAGAGCTTAATTTTTGAGACATTCTGTAATTTTTGAATTTTGTGTAAACTTTTTTTGTGAAAATAAAAATAGACATAGGAGAGTATTTTTGAACAAATGATCCGACTCCGCGAAAGAAAAACCTCCATATTATTTGATTCAATTCACATGAAATTATGAAAACTAATTCTTTGAAATGGTTAAATATAATTTCTTATCAGAGAAAAATGAAAAAAAATTGTCGGGTACAAAATGTCAAGAAAACGCTTATTTCTAAGTTTAATGAAAATCGACTCAGGTCCATTTTTTCAGTGCGAGGTTAAAGTTAAACCCGAGTTAACTCATTAAATTTGGTGAGTTAACTCAGGATTAACTAAACAGATGCTTTTGATGTTTTATCCACCGAATTTGTTAAGTCGTTCCACATGAATTCTCCACCAAAAAACTGCTCCCTCAGTTAACTGGGGGTTAATTTACTTCTAGACATAACTAACTCTGGTTTAACTTACCACTGAAAAACTGGGCCTCAGTCTTCCCTATCACTAAAATTTTGACCAAAATCTCGAGTTTGTTTTTTGTTACCTATACAAGTAAGAGTTCATGTGTCAACGTTTGTTGAAAAAATGGTGCTTCTTAGCAGTTGGAGTAATATTGTTATGCCAATGGCATTCATCTTTAATGCCTTATCCCTTTACTGCGTTGCACCATAAGAGCAAGTACGTGTGACAAAACTTGAATACAAATTATATATTTATGGGAGAAGCTAGTCTGCTCCGAATACTCGTACTACTCCTAGATATAGTTCAGCTTATCATTCATATCTTATAATGTAGTAGGTCGTAAAAAATACTTCATTTTACATGTTCGTGGCTACAATCCGCAACTAGGTATGGCACATTTTCGACTGCTTATTTAGGTACATATAGGTAAGCCTTAAACTAGATTTGTTGTATAGAAAAACAAATATCTAAAGGATGCGCTGAAACTAACATATCCATATATATACATATATACATTTTATACGAAATCCATTTCCAATATTTCCACAGGGCTTTCAGAATGATACGACTTTTATTTTGCCGATCCATTGGCAAATGGGAAATGTATATCATTTCGTCGTTGATTACACTTCTTTTTCTATTGTTTTTTTTTTTTTTTTCTTCCTTTTGCAGACATGTGCTCACCGTAAAAACAAAATAGTGAAAGAATATCTATTGTAACTAGAATATACGTACATGTATTCTATCTCATGTAAGTAAAACACGAAGAAAGCAAACAAACAAACACAAAATATCTTTTCTTACCAATAAAAATAGAAACTATTCGACTCTATTGAATTGCAAAAAGGATACAAAAATAAATAAAGCAAACATTCAAATGCCAAAGTCTCCGACAAAGGCATTGAAATGAGAGATAACTTGATACAGTGGGTTGTTCAACATATTTATAAAAGGATAAATAAGAGCTGATACCTTTTAAGGTAAATGTTAAGGATGAATTTAGTCAAGTGTGAGTAAGAAAAGAAAATTTCAAAATTTCACAAGAAGATTGAAACATTTTATGGATAACGATTTTGTTTAAGGACGATTTGGTAAAATAAAGAAACCTAAAGTAAACCATATGAATATAATTATGTATAATGTATGTAAATTGTAAATATGCCTTCTTTTAAATGAGAATTATTTTTACTCTCATGTCTATTGAAGCATATATTTAGGTAGACATACATAGGTGCCCTTTTGCCGCTCTGATATTTTCTTTGGAAAAAGGTTATTTCGCATAAATTGAACTCTGTGAGCTAGAAAACCTCTCAAACATTAAATAACACGGGGAGAGAAGCTGGAAATGTAGTTCCGGCAATTATGTTTATCTGCGGGTAGAGTATGATGGAGATGAACTGGGGTTCAAATTTATCGGACTTTTAAAATAAAAAAAGTATTTTTGCGTGAATAGAGAGGATTGTAAATTCGGGGATATTTGCAAAAACGGTCGAATAGTTTCCGAAATTGGTCAGCCATAAAAAAATTGTAAGTAATGGTTAACGTTTTTCAAGGCACTCAACGATTTGTAACACCTCATTTGTGGGATAACATCTAAAAGGTCGAAGTGACTTCCTAAAAGATCAGTTATTAGTCAGCCATAGATTTCTTTTACGATTCTTAAAGTTTTTTTTAAAGATCGTATAGTATGTGGGATATTCGAAACTAATTAACCTTTTATAAAGATAAGTTAAACTTCCAGATGGTATATTTTGTAATAATATCGCACCACTTAAAGCAGCTCCTGCATCTCTATGACTTAAAAAAAAAAAAAAAAATCATAAGAACAATATGTATTTTGACTTTCAATTATTACTGAAACTAGCTGACCTTTAGTGACATTTCAAGTTGAATAAATCTACTTAAAAATAAAAATCTATACTGAAAACTGGGAAAATATTTATCATTAAACATTCATACAAAAAAACTTTGGGCTGAACCAAACAAGTTCATCATTTATGAGGCGACTAAGACCTTTTAAATGGTATACTATTTATGCGAATATCCCACAAAATTTGGAATGTGTTTTTTTTCGTTGCGAAATCATAGCTTTTGATCGCATTAAGCTTTCGCTCTCTAAAGGCTTAAAATTTTCTATAAAAAACGGTAAATCTTAAGAAAATTGGTGTATGGAATCTTTGTCTGATGTAAGATTGTCTCAAAAAGGATTTATAAATATAATATAATATAACTTTAACTGTATGCCTGTAAGACTTAAGGTCTTTTTTAATGTAACTTGAATTGTATGGCACTAGTTACAAGGCTGTGAATGGATTTTCGCTGGCACAGTGGACTGCGAAATAAGGTATTGATTATCTCATGAAATACCACTAGACATGGGTAACTCAGCAAAATTTGTTGCGCTGATACACTAACTCAAGTGCACTTTACTGTATCAGCGTAACTCACTGACTCACTAACTCAATAGCGCAATTTTTTTTTATTGCTTCGTTTGATACACAATAACCCACTAACTCAATTTCGCACCGCGCAGTGCGCAGGTCGTCTGTACATTTTTTGTGAGTTACAGAGAGAGTTTTGTTTGGCGTCAGATAGATAAATAATTTCGCTTTCTGTATATAATATATATGGGTATCTAGTTGGTTGTTTAAAGTCACTCTCTTTGCAACTGAATGGTGGAAAGATGTTATTTGTGAAAAACGTTTGTGAAAAGAGTAGCTGTGTACAAATGACATCGGAAACTAGAATTTTGCTTTGAGAATTGAGACATTTGGGAAAAGGTTGTTACGTATAAAATTGAGCAATGAAGTTACAGATAGAGAAATGTACGTTACTGTGTTAGGGTGTTCCAACAAATAGACATGAATTCTTGTATGGAATGGTGTCTGAAAATATATGGTGTGTTTATATCTACTTTTTAACCAATTAAAGAACATATTGTATTCACAGTGCGAATCGCTTGTTTAAGGTCAATCTTTTTGACCTACGCACAGCCTTTTTTTCATTTGCATCATCGCATCGTTCATCTGTTTGTGTGGCGTGGCTAGCGCTGCGCT
This sequence comes from Leucozona laternaria, assembly GCA_932273885.2. Taxonomy (NCBI): domain Eukaryota; kingdom Metazoa; phylum Arthropoda; class Insecta; order Diptera; family Syrphidae; genus Leucozona; species Leucozona laternaria. The sequence continues at coordinate 27,039,481 of OW026368.1, read as the reverse complement.
CCCACAGACAAAAAGCGCTATTCAACTATTGATTTGGAGAGTTGACATATTGCGCGTTGGCGCTTTTGAGTTATTGAGTTGCTGAGTTACACATTGCTGTATCAGCGCAGATAACTCAGCTGCTGCTTCAACTCACTACGCCCACTCAGCGCTGCGTTACACATGTCTAAATACCACACGTGGCGTCCAGTTATAACTGGGATGGATGTTGCCTAGAGTGCCCTCTGAGGTAGCAGTCAAGCACTACATCCGCTGATTTTATGATTTTCGTTCAAAATAAATTATTTATTTGTGAAAGTTTTCGATATTTTCCTATCTCATCATCAGGCTTTAGCTTAATTTAAAATAATAATTATTTCAACAATTTTTGTCAATAATTTATTTACAAATATTTAAAGCAATCAGAGGAAAAAGGAAATGATAACAATGGTAAAAGTAAATAAATTCATCTAGAATTCGGTCTTTAAAAAAAAAGAAATTGTTACTGGGTTTTCACATAAACTTAAGTTTTCCCAAAATCAAATGTTAAAAATTGACTTATTCTGTAAAAGTTATAAATTAATATTAAAGCTAAGTAAGCATGTAGTAGTAGAACAATTTTCTTTTGAAATAAAGACCACTAGATATTTATGTACATATGAATATATAAAGGGGCGCAGTTGAAGGTGGATTTTTAAGGGTCAAGATATGACCAAATCGTATTCTACTTTATAAAAGAAGACAATTTTATCTTTTGAGAAACGAAATAATTCAAATTATATACAATCTATATGGATTGAAAGGGAATTAATTGTAGATGACAAATATTAAATAACTTTCTTTAAAAGTTATCCCCAGAGCTGGCTTTAACACAAAGAAACACTTTGTTAGTAAAAGTTAAAAAAATTGTTATGGCCAGCTCCTGGGATAACTTAAAAAAAAAGTAATTTCATATTTGTTATTTACAATTAATGCCCTTTCAATCCACACTTGGTTTTTCGCCTATTTATTTTTGGGCACTTTGCTTTGATTTTAACAACAAAATTTTAGCACTAGGAAAACTTTTTTTTAAACAAATTTCAATAGGTTTGTTCAGCGACAAAATAGTTAGATTAGAACCGAACAGCATAGAACAGAACAGCACAGATTCGTGGTAAACGTCAGAACAAGTTAGAACAGGAAATCTGTTCTAAGTTGTTCTACCTAAAAAGCTAGTACAGAAAATCCTGTTCGAAACTGTTCCAAAGTGTTCTAGCCAGCCTCACTGAACAGCAAACCAGAACAGTTTAGAACAGAAAATTCCTCATTGAACAGCAAAAAGTTGTACTTTTCTGTTCGAAACTGTTCTAAACTATTCCGAACAACCTCGCTGAACAAACCTAATATATCCGAATAATGCAAATAATTGCAGCTACAGTTTTGAATAAAGTTTAACAAATAGTTAAAATCCCGGTAATTTTTGCGCAGGACCTAGCAAAAGTTTTTTTTCTTGTAGCTCTATTCAAACCTCAAAAACTGATTGTGTTTTTTTGATTTATTTATTAAAAATATAAACGCATTTTTTTTTATGTTAAATTTTTGTTTATTTACAAGTAAAATGATTACATACTAAATCTAAAAAGAATTAGATTGTTGATGAAATTTCCCATAATTGGCCAACTTTGAAAAGCTCTATAGATCAAACTATTTATCAGCAAATTATTTTGTTTGGTGCTTTTGAGGCTCTGTTTATAGACCAACTAAAACATAAACAAAAAATTAAAAAAAACACAGATTTTTTTAATTTGTCACGGCTTTTGGCTTTTTGGGCAACAGTGCAGCGTGCGTTATTTATTTTGAGCTCAAAACTTTTTGACTTTGAACCAACCAATTAATATGCAATTATTTTCGCTAAACGGTATTATGGATGAAAAAATTTAACAGCAAATACATAGAAACAGTACAATCAGTAAGATGTAACACCTGTGTAAATTAATACATTTTGAGAGACACCTCCTGAAAAGATCAGAAAACAGTCAAAATTGTTTTAAAAATTTGGTGTATTTAAAAAAATTAATATTAAGTAATTTCTAAAATGTAGATACATATCTATTATTTCAATTTAATGTATAAAGAGAATTACCACTATCTAGAGTAATAATTTGGGAAACGATTCTTCGGCGTGTTTTTAAAAATTTTTCAAAAATTGAGGAGCAATTTTCTAAAACATTGACTTAAAATGAAAAGTAAATTATTATATAAAAAATATCGGCAATACTTATGTACAAAATCATGCAATAGCTTTTTTGAAAGCCAGAAATTCATTCTTTTATTTTTTTTTGATAATTTTTTTTTTTTTAAGAAAAATTAAAGAGAATAATATTTAGAAATTTAAAATTTTGAGAAAAAAGATAAAACAAATTTGTATCCTGATTTTCTCAACAAATCACATCAAGAAGTTCTTATTTGTCTTTTTATTAATTTTAAGTCAAACGATGAGAACTAGACGGTGTTACATTTTCTATAGTAATTGAGAAAATTGAAAATAATAAAATTACTTGTTTCTTAGAAAATTGGTCTTTTAGGGTGATTAGTAGATACTTTCAAAAACCACCCTCCCAAATGAGTTTTTTTTAGAACATGTCGAAGAATCATTTTCCAAAGCATGCAGGCATTGCTCATAAGGAAAAACCCGTATAAATAAAATTCCTTATTTCAATGGATTTGTACATTTAGAGTGTAATTTGTATTACATCCTTACTCAATTAAACCCCATTTTACCCTACTTATAAAATGAATTTCAAAAAACCTCGTCTATTGCACAATTCACATTAAATTTCGCATTAAAAAAAAGCTATAATTTGTTCATATCTTTTATATCGGGTTTTTCAAAAAACGGTTTTGGAAATCAATGAAATTCTTTATTCCTGTGAAAGTACGTTTGATGCCATTATGTAAGGAACTCGATTTCTTTTGCATGACCACCACGGCCACGCTTGCAGAAGTCCAGACGCTGAACCAAATTTTCGACGGTTTTCAAGCATAAATCGTCTGATACTGCTGCAATTTCACGTTCGATATTCGCACGAAGTTCATCAATCGTCGCTGGCTTGTTGGCATAGACCATAGACTTGACGTAGCCTCACAGGAAATAGTCTAACGGCGTCAAATCGCACGACCGAGGCGGCCAAGCGACTGGACCATTTCGTGAGATAGAACGTTCTCCAAACTTGGTTTACAATAAATTGATTGTGACATTCGCTGTGTGGCTTGTGGCGCCGTCCTGTTGGAACCACATGTTTTCCAAGTCCATATCATCCAATTGGGACCAAAAATATTCGGTTATCATTGAACGGTAGCGATTCCCATTCACAGTAACGTGCCGGTCTTGATAATCACGGAAGAAGTACGGCCCAATGACGCCGCCGCGCCGGCCCATAAACCACACCAAACCGTAATTTTTTCGGGATGCAATGATGATTCATGGAGTACGTGTGGATTGCTGCTTGACCAATACCGCTTATTTTGTTTATTGGCGAAGCCATTCAGCCAGAAATGAGCCTCATCGCTGAAGATGATTTTTCGATGAAAATCCGAATCATTTTCAAGTTGTTGCTCAGCCCAAGTCACGAACATACGACGCTTCCGGTGGTCAAGCGGCTTCAGTTCTTGCGTCAATTTAATCTTGTAAAGATGTAGGCCAAGACCTTTTCGCAAAATTTGCCACAACGACGTCACAGAGATGCCCAACGCTTGAGAACGACGTGTGAAAGACACATTTGGGCTTTCTGCAACTGAAGATTCAGCGGCAGCAATATTCTCGACACTACGGGCACTTCTTTGTCTCACTGGCACGGGAACATTTCGTACTATGCCTGTGGACTTAAATGCTTCCACTAGACGCTCAATTGTTGATCTGCTAGGACGATTATGACGACCATAAATTGGACGTAGCGCTCTTGACGTTGAGGCCACTGACTTAAAAATTTCGGTAGTAAATTTTAATAATTTTGACTCGTTGTTGGCTCGGATATCTTTCCATCATAAAATGGCAAACCTTACTGAAGAGAAATGTCAAAAGAGTTTCAAGAAATATATCGTCGCTTGCTGTCCCTGTTGCTCTACTTTGTCTTTGTTGAAAAATCCTTTACATGTGCAATAATGGGTCCCTTTTCATTTTCTTTGTGGTAACACCAAACCAAAATTTCCCTCGTTACATCCCGTAAACACAAACTGCCGACTTATACCTTTCGTTCAATTATTTAACTAACACCATATTTTTCTACAAAAAAAAAACCCTATGTTTCAAGGCTCAAGCACTAAACAATTGATATTTGGTTAATGCTTTGTTAGACAAATCCATTCTGTATTCTATTTATAACCTCTTAGGCATTTCAACAGGTTGAATAGTAAGCATTCTATGGTTCGCATTATTTTAAGTGAGTCTTAAATGTACTGTTATAAATCAACAGAGAAGTTTATCGCATGAACGTTGATTTCCTGCAATTTACAAATGGAAAACAAACCTCTCGTTCATTTTGGATTGCATGTAGGTACTATACTACTAATTCAGGAGTTCATGTTTTGAAATCGTTTGTGCTTTTTTGAAAAGTGCGCTCTTCCGCTGCACTTCAAGCATCAATAATGTGATAGCACTCAAAAGTTTATTGTAACAGTGTTGTTAAAGTATAATTATTGCATGTGAAGGGCCTATTTGTGTGTTTCCAAGTGATTTAGTTTTGCTGGTGTATTTTTTGTTTTATTTGTATTTGTTGAATATTTTTTAGAAGCAGTGTAAGACACTCTAGCTTGAAATTCTTGAATAAAAAATCTTATCAAAAATGGTTTAGCGGGTTACGAGCAAATCACAATTAAATAATTGTCCTGCTTAGATCGTTTAAAAAAAATTTACCGTCATTCGCTTAGACTTCAAACGTTTGAAAATATCCTTGAATTCCCTAATACCAAGGTGGAACAAAATTACGCCTGTCTTTTATTTTATTTTATATTGAAATAATTCTTCGCATTTGTCGATAAGTAATATTCTCTTATTTTTATTTTCTTGCAGGTGAGTGACTAATTATAACATCTAATTCATTTTAAAATTAAATTCACATTATGGTGAGTATAATTTTCCTGGGAATGACAGCGGCATGTTGTACAAAATGTGGCTTCATAAATAATGTAAGTGAAGGTGAACCCAAGTCAGAAGTGCAAAAATCTACAGAATTTACAAGAGTGCCAAAGTGACTAGTATTAAGTACGTCACTTGGGGGTTGCCACGTCAGTGTTAATACATTTTGCATTTTTTATGGAATTATGAAAAAAATGACTGCATTCGGGTTGAGGTTATAAATGTATAAAGTCAATTAGAAACCTGAATGGTGGAAATTTAAATTAAAAATATTATTGACATTGGAAAAGTGACATCTGCAGTTGTTCAATCCGATGGTGAATAAAAAAATAAATAATAGAAACTGTGAGAATAGTAGCACCTTGGGTAGTAATAAAATAAAGAGCCCTCAATTGAAGAAGTTTAATTATAGGTATTGAAGAAGAGAGAGTTTAAGTGATTTTTATTTATTTTTTTTTTCTCTTTAATTTGATTTGATTTGATGACAAATCGGATTTTATTATTTTTTTGTGTGATTCTACAGATATGCTCATTTGTATAAAAGATATAATATTGTACTTATTTTATAAATATAAAAAATAGAGGATAATTTAAAAAAAGGTCAAATTGATGATTTCATGATATTCCAATCCTTATGCCATGTTTCAGTAAAACTTTCACTTTTATTTATAAATCCAAAACTTTCTAAAAAGGGTCTTGTATCCAACAACTTTTATATAGAAAAGTATAGTGTTGTATAGATGTCTACTTCTTTCCGAGGAAGATTTTGTAACCAGTTTTGTAAGCACTAAATAAATGCTCTTACTGACTTAATTTTCTCCAATGAATAGAATAAGACCTGGAATTTAGGACGAGACTAGAGAGATGCCAATTTATAACAGTTATAACAGTTTTTCACCATTAAAAGTGGGCGTGCGTTAACGCGCTTCGTGCAACTTGAAAACAAACTCTGGCTGCTCAAAGTATGCTCACTGATGGTGGAGGGTCCTGGCCCTGTTCTTAATTTTATAGCCAAAACTGTTATAATTGGCATGTCTAGACTCTGGAATTTAAATTTTGAAATTTAAAACGAACCTGAGCCCTTATTTTATACGCCATTTAGAGACGTTTGCTGATACGAAACTTAAATATTTATGTTTAACTTAAAAACCTATGTTCTATTTTTTTCTCAGCGTAAACTGTCACATTATGAGCTCTTATGGTGAACTTAAATATTTAAGTGTCGTTTCAGCAAAAGGGCCTTAGTAGGTGTGTTTTTTTTAATTTACTGCTGAAACCGCGGTTTTTCGATTACAGTCTAAACGTGTCTTTTATTATTGTGAAATAGTAGCAGCCACGGGGTTTTTATTTTCCAAGTGACGGTTCTGTCAAAAAGTCACATTCATCTTGAGCTATCTTCCATTAACATTCTTTTAAATAAAAAAGAAGTTTTTTTAAATGAAAAATATTTTGAGTAAGCATGATACATCAAAAAATTTTTCATTCTTCAAATACGAAAATATATCAAAGGGCACATAGAGCTCTTAATTTAAGCACGTATCAAGGATTTCAGTATTTTTTTGTTTATATTTTAAAGGATGTAAGATTTATTTTGCAGTCTTTTGCGAGCGAACGTGATATGTTGGTTCAAATAAAATGGATACGTTTTAAGAAAAAAAAAAATTATTCTGTGCTATAATTTTCAGCGTGATATACGAATATATGGCTTAGCATTCGAATTGCGATAACTTAAGTGATTCAAGATATTCTGTTTAAGGTATAGTAGACTTATTAAATTATTGATTACACAAAGCTGTTTTTATCAGGCTTCTCAAAATGAGGTACCACATATAATATTCAAGAAAATTAACCTAAGATAATATCTATACTTTAAATATGTATGTGCATTTGTGCATACCAAATATGTCCTCTACAATGTGAACACAAGACAACAACAAGAAAATATTTCTATTTTATTCTTGATGTATACATTTTTGTTAGTATAGAAATGATTTTAACTATTTTTGAAACAATAACAGCCATATTATTATTCACTTTGGTTTTAAAAAGACTTTAAATCCAGACTCATTAAATCTATGTGCGTACTTTCACTGTCCAAAATACGCTGGATGTAAGTACTTAAACTGGCCTTCAGAAAGTATAGTTTTAATTCAATTGGATTTAATAACATTCATGCAAAATTTTAAACGATTTATTGAGATGTTTATGCATTTTTAGTATGAGGCTAGGTTAAAACGATGATTTTACAAATTTTAAACGAGTTAGCATCGTACTATCTTTTTAATATTATATTAAATTTAAAATCATTTTACTATCGTCTACTACCTTCATGTGTCATTTTGACAATTAAAGATGTGAAAATGGTATGTTTGCTTACTTTTTTTGCACGAAATGTCACTTTTTTAGACGTGATCAGCTGGAGTTTATTAAGACAAAAGATTTAGTATGATACTAGTAGTTAAGAACTGTTTAAAACTTAGAACATTTTAGTAAAGAGCTTTAAAGTTAGAAAATTTTTTAGTAGTATCATGCTAATTCCTTACCATCAGGTAGATTAAAATTTTTGCGCCATATGGGATTTAAATGTGAATTTTTAATCTGGATTAAGCGAGAGAATAATATGGGCGTTGGAGTTCATTTTATTTTGTTACTTGAGATTGCAATATTTTTAAGTGTGTCAAGTTTTGAATTCGTAATAAAAATAATACAAGAAAAGATTTAGACGAAATAGGTGAATTCTTATATCTAAAAGAGGGCCATGCGAAATCCGCCATATTGAAAATCTCGAATTTATCTATTTTCCTTTTGGAGGATTAGATTAACATGCAATGAAATAACATTTTATGCACATATCATGTGCATACAATTTATACTTACACCATAGCAAAAGGCAATAATAAGTTCCCTGTATAAAATTTTGCAAAATGTTAAACTAACATTATATTATACTACTTAACAGTTTTTTAAATTTTAAACATTTTCAAACTAGTATCACACTTTACTTATTTTCTTCAAAAAAAAATCAGCTGAGCACGTCTAAAGCAGGTTCATGCGAAAAATCACATTTTTTAATAGTGAAAGTGACAAATGGAGTTAGTGTGATACTAAAAAGTTAAAAAAAGCATTTGTTAATTTAACTTTAATAAAATGTTAAATTTATAGCACAATGTTAAACTCGTATAAAATCCATGAAAAATCATCTTTTCTTACTTAGTATTATAAATATTAAACATTTAAGAAGAAACCCATTCTACTCATGAAGTTCTCAACGCACTTTTCTCAAATTTTCTCAAAAATGATTAAAACGATTTTGATTAAACTCATCAAACCTGTAATTTCCAGAATACATAATTGTAGTAATAAACAGCTTACGGGTTTTCTTAAAAAAATTATATTGTATTCATGATAAAATTTCCTCATTTTTAACATTGAAACAAAAATTAGGATGCCATTTTTTATTATTTAATAATATATACCTAAAAACGTCATTAAAAAAACATAACTAACCCGTTTTCAAAACACTGATTTTTCAAAACAAACAAATTCGTTTTTTTTTATAAACAAAGATAAAGGGTGTTTTTTTAGACGTGCGGTTTTGAATCTGGCAACACTTTTTTTCGGAGTTGGTCTTTTTGACAGCTGTCACTTGATTTAAGCTCAGTTTAGTTTGCCATCTTATTATTTATAGACTTACTGCTGAACAACGTTTCCAAATTGTGCAAATTTATTACCAAAATAATGGTTCGATTCGCGCGATGCATCGCGCGCTGCGTCCAATATTCAGTCGGCATAATCACCTGACATGGATCGGTTTCGCACGACGTTTACTGCAGTGGATAATGCAAATCCTCAGAAACGCCGTACAGTGCGCACCGAAGTCGCTATTGGTGCTGTGGAGCAAGATTCTTCGAAGATTCGAAGAAGACCCTAATGAGTCCATCCGCAATCGCGCGCATCAATTGGAGCTGTCGAAAATTGGTCCTCTCGGCTGGAATTTATTCGAGCCAGCCGCGGCGGCCACTTGCCCGAAATCATAAATCATAATGGCAAACCCTTTTCTCTATAATAAAGCTAAATTCCTCACCATAACATTAAATTATATGCGATTTATTACTTCTTGAAAATCCCACGTCTAAGAAAAACACCCTTTATATATTTTTAAAAGGACCTTCTGTAGAAAAATTTTAATCGAAGTCGTTTAAGCTATAAAAGAGAAAATCGAAAATACAAAAAACCCCTTCTGTGGCAGTTTTGTTTTTCCCAAAATGCAAACTATACCTACAACAGTGTACCGAAATTTGTGTTTATATCAATCGTAAGAGCCTTTTTTCAAGGTAGGGTCTACTTTTGCATAGAAAAAGAATTTTATAGTAAGCTGTCACTAGTGCTACCTGATAAAAAAAATCATTTTTTGCACATTTAATGCTGCCTAACCGATTTCAATCAATCTTAATTTTTTTTTAAATTAAGTTTTAAAGTCTAACAGCCATATTATTGACTTGTTTTAAGACTAGTTTCATGACAGAACTAGTTTTTTAGATGTTTGGAGGTGCTCAAACGGGTATTTATTTAAAAGTATTTTGACACCTAAGACTCGAAAACTTAAATCCAGCTCTGGATAAATCCCTTATTTCATAAAACCGTGTCAATATTGAGACTCCAAGCTTCTATACGACTAGTTTTGCTATTAAACTAGTTTTGAAACATGTCAATAATATGGCTGTTAATCAATAAGAATCAAAAATAAGTTTATTTGATATTAATAAAATCAATGATTTTAAGCATTTTTATAGCACTTGCTCAGCTTTTTTTAAATTGAGAACCTGCTCTGAGCACATGCTTAGATCAATAATGTTTTCAAATAACTTAAGGCAGTTATGTAATCAAATACAAACAAATATAATCCGATCTAGCTTTGTAAATTTCCAAGATTTCCGCATATAATATTATAATCTTTCATACTCAGCAAAGCTTTATCTCTCCAGGAAATAAACAATTTTCTTGATCATTTCAAGTAATTCGACATATATGCTGTAGATTTGGAGATTCCTACGCACTAACCAATGCGGCTACTATTCCTTGTGCAACAGAACTTTTTTGTGTACCTTTAATTTCTTTTGACATAAAAAAAAACTTAGTTCCTAAATGTCAACTGAAATCGCATTATTGCAGTATTATGCAGCACCTCCTAAAGTTTTAAATCCTAAAAATAAAGGTGCAATAAAATCAAAAGTTTTCATACAAAGTTTGGAGTTATGGCTCATGAAAGAACTTTAAATTGTTGTTTTTTTTATAGATTTAAGGTTTAATTTTATGTTTTAAATAACAATAACAATTAAATAACTCCCCAATTTTCACGTCCAAAACTTCTTTTTTTTTTGAAAAAAACCCAGCTCACAAAATAGTAATAATTTGTTGTGAATAGGAATGAACGGTACCTATACATTTGACAGCCAATAACATTCATGATGTCAGAGTTCAAAAACAAAGAGTAATATATAAACAAATTCTAGAGCATGAGATAGTAATGGTTTCATTTAATGGAACCTTGGGATGATATGGGTTAATCCAAGGGAGAAGGTAACTTTTGCGTACATAAAACTGCTATTGCTCTTTAATTTGTGTTCGTACTTTATGTGGACTTTACTGCTAATTGTGCTCACGACTTATTTCTAGAAACTTACGGATCGACTGAAATAAAGTTGACAAAATAAAAAAAAAAAAAAAACACTTGGACAATTATTGCCCTTTTAACTACAAAAGTACAATTTATTTGAGTGACTCGCAGTAAAAAGGACTTCCGTTCAACAACCACCGGAAACTGTTTACTTGCCCCCGATTTAATCCTAATGCACATGTATTTTTCGTTGCCTGGATTTGAAAACCCACCCTGCAATCATGGTCTTTTATACCCTTTGATTTATGGAACATTCATTCCTTAGTTTCCTGTTGCTGGATTTAATTTTCTTATGGCAGGCGATTTGAAAAAAAAATCATGCTTACGTCGTATTAGTTTCATATCACAACAACTAATTGAAAACTCCAACACTCAGTTATTGGACATGGAATATATATCCAGTCCACACAATAAACTGAAAATATTGAAGGTTTACCTATAGACCTACCCATCCTAAAATTAGATCCTTCACCCACACACAAAATCCTTTTATTGACTCCATAGTTCATGGTTGAGGTGTAAATACCTCTTGCTTTTTACCGACCATCATTCGTAGTTATAATAGCCTTATAACAACAAGAAAATCTCATATATGAAACCAATTTCGGAGAGGCAAACGTCTTGTTGTGACTTGTGAGTGTGTGCTTTGTATACAAAACTTAAATAAACTTTTCTAATATAAATTGATGTACTAATATCCTTTTACGAGCATGAGTGGATTTGTGGGGGTGGATATATGTTAAAGTGACAGCACGAATATGCCTTATCATTGTTTGATGTGTGGGGCATTTTGACTTCTCACAAATTAATCAAGAGAGACGTATAATATGTCAAAGATTAAACGGGTTTTTAACTACTATCAATCAAAATTACAAGTAAAATATTTCTTGTCATTAAATACTTTGATTGAACGTTTCATGAAGGGACATCAATCTATGAAGGTTTGAATTTGAAGTTAAGAAGTGAAGAAGTCATTTTAATTTTGTGAAATAAATGAGTCATTTTGAAAATAAATAATATGCACGGAAGGATCGCATAAATTTGCTCTTGTGGGTAACAACTGTATGTAGCCACACATTGAAGATACAAGGTGTTTTGATATCTTTAACTAGTCAAAAGTACTAAAAAATCGGATTCTTGTTTGTGTTTTCTTTGTTTAAAAAAAAAATGTTTTCCAAAATGTTTGAATGCAATTTCATGAAGCAGAAGATTGCAAATTTATTACAAAATCGGTCCAACCATCAAAAAGATATACATACGTGAACAACTCAAAAATGAGACAATTTCCTTAATGAAAAAACGTCGAATGCCTATTTCCGTTATGTGAATTTTTTTTCCAAAAAACTGAAACGTAGTTCTTTTACAATTACTTTTGTCATTTCATTTGCGAAGTTTTATCAAAATAGTAAGAGCGGTTTTTGAGAAAATTTGACTGAAATGTTTGTATGTTAGCTGTACCCATTCCAGATGAGCAGAAAAAAAAATCAATTTTCCCCCAAGGGAATCACATTGAATCACTTTAATATTCCGTGTGCAAAATTTTAAGCATATCGGCCCACCTATCAGCTTGCAGATAAATATTTTGCAAATGCAAATAAAATTACTTAATTCCGAGACCATGATTTCTTTTAAAAAAATGTTTTAAATAAAAATTATTTCGTATTGTGATACAATCCGTTGCATGCGTTACGTCGACGTATTCAAGTGTCTGATCTTAGTTCAGTGTTATTTCTTATTAGCAAGAACAAGATTAAAAAGGTGGTTTTGGTAATATCCACCCATTGCACACGTACCACAGAGTTACTTATAAAAGGATTTAAGAATTCTTAAGCGGTGCCTGCAGTCTTATTTAAAACGGATTTAAATTCGTATTAAGTAAATAAAGTGGGAGGTCCGATAGAAGGAATTAAGAAGCTAAATTGTTTCTTAAAATCTGTTGTCTTAAATACTTCCTTACTCCTTCTTAAATAAGTATTAAATTGTCTTTCCCTTCAAAAAGCCTTCTTAAATACTTCTTTAATCCTTCTTTTAGAAGTATAGTATTTCTTATGAAAAAAAAAATAAAATTTATTTATTATGCATTTCTATGCTTGTCTTAATTAAGAGCTAGTTAAAACTGGCACTAATTTAAGAAATGCCAAATTTAAGAATTATTTAAGAATTCTTTGAGTAGAAGTAAACATACCAATTTAAGTTCTTAAGGAAAATACCTAACTAAGAATAAATAAAGAATGAATAAAGAAGTCATAAATTGGTACCATTTTTAAAATTGAATAAAGTATGAATTAAGAAATGTAATACCGAAATTATACTATTTCGTGCTACTGGTGTGCCACGCCCACTTTTCATATAGCTTCTGTTTTAACTGAATCGGATCCAAAAAATTAAATGAAATTTTTAAATTTAGTTTATTTTATTAGCCATAAAGAGATTAAGAAAATAATTTTAGTACAACTCGCTCTCTGCCAAGCCTTCTCGTCTAACATCTCGATTTCTCGAAATCAGCTACTGTATAAAGATTTGGATATGAGACATATTTAAAAAAAATAATTTTAGTAGATCCGCCCACTTTCACGCCCACTTTAACGCCCACTTCCACTCCCACTTAACCTAAATCTTTGCTTTTCAATACCGGCTCTAACGATTTGAATGAAATTTTGTGTTTAGATCGTATATTACTTTCCAAGTGTTCCCAGATAGGTTTTATCAGCAAGGCGATAAGAAATAGATGATTAAAAAGTTCTGGATTTATATCGTGACGGAAGTGGGTGGCCAACACGGAGGGGTATAATCATTAAAACAGCAACATAAAGTCCCTGTTAATATATGAGAATTTACCAACCATCACCTTAAAACTAAAAACCAATTCAAATTCAAAGTACGCATGCATACGCTACAGAGTGTTCCATTGTTTCACAAAGTCACATTCCCCCCAACCAGACCCACCGAAAGACCTAATTCACACATATCTTACTCTGGGAAATGCCTCTGGTGTGGTATTGGCTTGCTTCGGGTATGGAGTAAACGTTAGTGAAGGCAGAGTAAATTAGTAGGGATGCTTTCCGACGAAGAACACTAATATTATTTGTTTAAACCTATATGTATATAATATTTCCTTTTTCGTGACCCAATAAGGAGAAGTTCAAAAGCTATATGTTTATAGCTTAGATACAAAGGTAGGAAATATACGAATGGTCGTTTGTCAAAAATAAATACCAACATTATGAACCATTTACTGATAATGTCTGGGTATCTTTAAAACCTGCATTGCAGTATAACTGCCTAATCATATAAATTTCCCTGAAGTTGCACATTTTCGCAAAACTCAATTTAAATTCAAAATTGTAACACATTGGGCATTTTGAGAGCAAAGCCAATTAAGATTTTATTATGGTACGCCAAAAGTACACGTTGGTAGGCCACTCGTAACAACGGATAAGCATAGCGATGCCAAGGCACCCATGCTAGGGTTAGCACCCAAAAAAAACTATAATTCAATATTATTATGGATAAAATAAAAATAAAAATCACTTCATCATATCTAAAAAAAAATAGGAGTTTCTACTGATTTGCATGCCATTTGGAGCAACTTGCATCAAAGTACGTCAAAATTCTCTTTATTTTGAGTAAATAAAGGAAAAATGAAAAAAAAGAGAATTCTCTGGGCAAAAAAGTACGATCGCGCCACATCGGCAACGCTGTACCATGCTCTCACCACCTTTTTCATGTCAATTGTCTCAGAAGAGAACAACCAAGTTACACAGTTTCACATATGTACGTAACGTACGCATATGCCAGCAAAGTTCTGTATGAATTGGCAGGGGCGTCTTAAGACATTTGGGGGCCCTAGGCCCTTGAAGGTATGGAGGCCCCTTAAGGAAATTTTTTTATACAAATTTTGTTTTGTTAAATTTCGGTTTTTTTTAACTTAGTACGTACTTGATAAGTTGTTGGAGTAAAAGTCCACACTTACCAAAAAGCAATATTCAAGTTTTTCTGAATATGCTGTTGTGCTGAAAATATTGGAAAAGTACGAGTAAAAATAAAAAAATACAGATGTTATTATTTTAAACAAGAGGAACTTTTAATCACAAGATTATTACACATAGAGGTATTTACAAATAAATCTACATTATGTAAAACAAAGTCAGTTTAGTTACAAGAACGGCAGGACCAATTTTAAGGATCTTTGTATTGTTGGCTTCGTCTCCATCCCGAATAGCAGAATAACTATACAAATATAGGAAAAATTTACTTTGTAGGGTGAAATGGGGCTAAATGAAAAAGACGTATGTGATTAAAAAAAAAAATTACCTGCGTTTAAAAGGTTATTTTTAGAAAATGACTTCAAGGATATTTATTTCTTAATTTTGCGATTTGTAGGGTGAAATGAGGAAAAATAAAAATTTGTCCGATTTCAGAAATTCTTTTTTGTTTGAGAGGTTTTATTCCTTTTTAAATGATGTTATTTGTAGGGTGAAATAGGGTAAAAATTAAAAAAAAAAAACAATTTTAAGAAATTCTTTTCGTATTTGAAAGGTTTTTTTTTTTTAGGGGGTGCAGTGGGATAAAAACGAAAAGTGGCATCCGATTTCAAAAATTCTTTGTGTTTGAAAGGATATTTTTAGTGACTGGCTTTAGCGACATTTTTTTTTAATAATAATTAATGAGCAAAGTGGGGTAAACACAAAAAAGAGATATTCGATTTAAAAAAATGCTGTTTGTGTTAGAAAGGTTATTTTAGAAAAAAAAAATCTATTTATGGAGTGAAATAGGATATAAATAAAACAGTGGTTTTGAATACAAAAATTTTTTCTGTGTTGGACTTTTTTTAATTTAATTTTTTAATCAAGCCATTCATAACGTGAAGTGGGTTTCAATAGTATTCGATTACAAAAAGAAGTTTAAATATAGAAATACACAAAAGCAACTATATTTGCTGTTATTTTTAACGGGGTAAATATTGCTTAAAAAATTGAAAATAATTTTTTGTATACTCTTTATGGTACTTAATATAATGTACCAAGTACCATTCAGTAAAATACTGAGAAATTGCCATGTATTTTGTATGGGAAATTCCAAGTGTTAGTCGGCACGTGTTAACTTTAGCCTTGCTCTCTTTTACGGGGAGGTGGTTGAAAGAAATTCAAAAATTTCAAAAATAAGCGCCACCCTAATACATATTATTTACGTTGTTTCTATCCAAAATTAAAAAAAAAAAACTATAATGCTTTTGACTCCAATATAATATATAATATCCACTTATATTATTTAATCATGGATGTTATCTCTTATTATAGTTTTTGTATCCTCTTTTTAAACGTTAACGTGAGTGGCCCACCTAAGAAACTTAAAACTATACGAGGTAGGTACTTACATATCTTACAATTATATTGTGATAATAATGCACTCGTGTATAAAATATGTTGGTTTGTAAACATTTATTGTAATTGCAATGCTTACAATTTGAAATAAATTTATAAATTAAATCTCAAATTGAACTATATTGGTTCGGGGCCTAAAGACGTCACTGTGAATTGGGCCTTAGTAATGCAGTTTGTCCGGGTCAATGTCATCCATATTTTTGAAAAAAAATGTCACTGATTATTATTGTCATGTAAAATTGGCTATTGACACTTACATATATGCTATACCCCTCTTCTATCAATAAAAAAAAAGAGTGAAGATGCCGCCACTACCACCGAGGAGACGATACGACATCAAACGGTGGACTCTCGAGTAATTCATTGAGTATCGTGAGCATTGATAGGATTTTGATAAATTTTCCTTTTTTATTACGATTTTAAAGAAACACCTTTCATGCTCTACTGATTCTAAATTTATGTACATATTTTAATTTGGCCTTTTTGCCCTTTTGATATCATATAATTGTTTTTTTTTGGCTTTATTCTGCCTTTTTTTTTTTAAATATTTAGCATTGAGTTATTCTTTTCTAAAAACAAAATTTTCTTGTGTTTAAATGCCAAATCTTCAAGATATTTTTAAGACCGTGACTTAATCTTGTGGAAATTTCACCCCTAGTTAAATTTTTGACAGAAGTTATGTATATTTATGGGCCTTACGTGGATGCGTCACAAATTAACCTACGGATCAAATTTTAATAAAATGTCAACAGCATTGACACATGGTTTGAGAAATAATCTAAATATTCTACTTTAGTCTGGCGTCTCATTTGCTACATCAAGAGATGAGAGACGTCAAAATAAATGGCACACAAATCAACAAATTTTCGAATCAAACCCAAGACAAATTTCGTGTGCTTTACAGAGTCCGTTTAAGCGTTCAGGAAGCTGTTGTACACAAACATGATATTTCAATAAAAATTAAAGGTGAATTCTACTTTAAACCTTTTTATGACAATTTGTCAACAAAAATATTGGATATAAAAATATTAAAGATGATTCGTATCACTTAGAACAAATTAAACATGGCTCTAAGAAAAAAACAAATTGTTCTGTAAACTTCCTTCGAATTTAACTTATTTGCTTTAAATTTTTCAAAACATCAACCATGAATATAAATATTTCAGAAAAGTTTTAATTGAAAATAATTAAAAAAAAAATGTATCTAACACCTTGCAATTCAAATGAATGACGATGTAAAAAGTTGATTTGATTGGCCTACTGCCCTTGCTACTAATAAAATTTTAATAATTGTGAGTTGAATACATAACTCTCTATGGACTGATGACTGAGCAGACCAAGATTTATGATTTTTCTTTGGATCATTAAATTTTACAAAAACTTTATGTCTTGAAAAACAATAACACTCACAGAAATGTCACTCTCACAAAACAAAATGCATATAAAACTCAATAGGTATAAAATAATATCTTCAGAGTTTTGAATATTTTGTTTTGGTCCTAAACATTCATGCAAAATAAATTGTGTACCTTGAGTATGCCAAATGAGTCATTTAATAATTTCCATCAGGTCGATTGCGTGATTTTTGTTGGGACCTTTTACATAAAAACACACATAAAGGCAAAACAACCACCATCATTCCCTTCAAATAATGTTGTAAGATTCTTTGGTTATATCTTATAACGATACCTACCATAACCGTACAAACCTATTGTGTGTAGGTACTATACAAACCCGAACAAAACCATTCGACCCAGATGATGCGAATTTGACCTTGTCGTTGGGCTTAAGTGCTCCGCAATATCTGCTCCTCTTTAACTGCTGCTCTATATTTTCATCAGAAGTTTCATATTTTTTGGTGCACAAGAACAAGAACAAGCACACACTCATGGTCATGACTGTTTGACATTTCTCCCAGCCAGAATTCCATTCCATTACAAAATATTTTCTCCAATGTTTCTATCTTTTTGTTTGTCGTGTTCTTCTTTGAGAGAGAATAATTTATTATACGACCACGTGTTTTAACAGTTAACTCACACAACCAACATTTCTCAAAAGAGAAAAAATTTAATGTGTCTATTGTCTGTGTATGTGTGGAGACTATGGTCTCTTTGTGATAAACAACAGTGATATCAGAATTTTTTTGAAATTTATTTTCTTCAAAATATTGTACATATTCCAATAGAATGAAAAATCGTTAACGCTTCTTAACGTGTCTCTGACTGTTCCACTGTCTCTTGTCACTTGGAAAACTTAAAACATATTTAGGGGATGTTAAAAATGTTTCAATGGATTAGTGTATTACAGAAGAAGCTTTCGCTCATTGCTCTGTAAACTTTCTCCAACGTTGATAAACAGACGAATTTTAACAGAGAGAAACTTTTTTGAGCTTATTTTAAGTTTTTACAAGGAAAGTTATTTTAGTGCGATGAAATTCCAATAGATGAAGCTGTAAATAATAAAGAATAAACTTTCGTCTAACAAACGTACCTTTGTACATAATTTTTTTTTGATTTCAAATTTGAAAATATTTCGGTGCTTCAATAGCTAAGTGTTTGAAATCTTGAACTATTTGAATTTGGTTTTGCAGAGAGTTTTGAAGATGAGAAGTTCCAATTCCTATTTTTTTTTATACTGATGCTCAATACTGCATGGAATATAAATGTATTAATTTCCTTTTTGGAAAATTTAATATTTTGAAAACGGAAAAGTGAATTTTTTTCAGATTTAATTTTTAGATAATAATTTTTCTAATTTTTTTTTTTTGCTTTTAAAATGTTTGAAAAATATTGTAGGAACAAAGAATTAATATTTTGTATAAATAAGTACCTAAAAATATATACAAAACAAAAAGCAGTCAAAATGTTTAAGTTGACATTTAAGTAAAGGGTCCGCCATCTAACGTTTTCTTTTCAACTAGTGCTTATTTCGTGAATGGTAACACTTAGCTCATGTCTGATTTGACAGATAATTAGTTTTATCCTTCCGCTGAACGAATATGGTTGTGTATACGCTTCGCTAAGTGGGCCTGCGATCGACTTAGAGAAGATGCCGATTTTGCCAAAAAAATCATCTTTTCAGATGAAGCTCATTTTGATCTTGGCGGGTAGTAAACAAGCAAAATTGTCGCATTTGGGACACAGCAAACCCGCACGCATATATTGAAAAGCCGATACACCCAAAACGAGTCACTGTTTGGTGCGGATTGTAGTTCAGAGGCATAATTGGGCCATTTTTCTTCGAAAAATGAGCAAGGAGTGGCCGTTACAGTCAATGGCGATCGTTATCGGTCCATACTGAACGAATTTTTGTTCACAAAAATTGAAGAGGAGGGCATTGGCAACATTTGGTTTCAACAAGACGGCGCTACATGCCACACAGCCGAAGCTACACTCGACGTTTTGCGCCATTTTCAAAAAAAAAGAAGTTATTTGGCGGACCCTTTATAAAGTCTTATTTAAAATTATTTGTTTTACACGGGTTCCAAGGAAAATGTATATCTTAAATGACTTCAAAAGTCGGTTTCTACCAACACTGGGGCTTATAAGTGAAATTCAATTAATAACAAAATATAAATGAAACATAATTTAAAGAAAATGTCAATTATTTGTAGCACAGGGGTGTTATAAAGATAGGGGCCAGGAAGTGTTATGGTATTCGCCATCATCCTGTAAAAGAAAATCAAAAAAGAATATCTTGCAAAGAAAATACAACATTACGAATTTTTCAATGATTATTGGAAAACACAATCAATTATGAATGATGATGTAGATATGAAACTAAAATTTTTGTTTTTCGAAAATTGGCAAATTCTTTACATTTTATTTTTTAAAAAGTCATATAACTAATTCTCCAAAAATAGAAATACTTAAACTTAATCTGAAAATTTAAATAATAAAGGGACTCAAAACGCACTTAACAAAGATTGTACAAATCAAAATACCTAACTTCACACTTACAATCTCCTCCGAAGATCACCCAACTTGCTATATCCCTCAAGTCTCCTCCAATTGGATGCTTTACCAAGATACTTTTACAGCAGGGTTTTTTGCTGATGAATAAAAGAATGTTTCCAGTAAACTCTACGATCATTTTGGTGTTGAAACCGGATAGAGGAGAATAAGAGAAAAAAAGGCTGGTGAAAATATTTGATGTAAAATTTACCGCAACAGCAGGAAGGTACTAGAATTATAGTTGTTTTTAGGTTCTTCAATATTTCAAATGTTGTGTTAAGAGTAACTGCGATCAATTGCAGCACCACAAACTCAATATAGAAGCTTACCATTATTATAAATTACCTAATCCACTTTTTTTGTTGATTGTTTGCTTTGTGTAAATTATTCAAAAAGCCGATGTGTTTCGCTTAAAATGATTTTAACTAAGTTCTATTTATCGGATCTTTATAAGGAGTAAGTTGTTAACTTCGAAAAATGGTAGAATATCATTTTCAATTTCTATTAAATGTATTGGAGTGAACGCTTACAAAATAGTAAGTATACGTCATAGTGAACATATTGTTCCTTCCGTAGTTTTGACAAAAATAAATTAAAAGTACGGAAAAATGTCTCGAACGCAGGGCATAATCGTTGTTTGAGCCAATGTGTGGGAGCTAGCATTATCGTCGTTGAAAATGATTCGTCTTCTGCGATTGGTTTCCTTTATTTTTTTGAAGACTTCTGGCAAAAAAAAATGTTGGTGTACGACTGACCGTTCTACGTTGCTCTAATGGCACGGTGGCGACATATCAAATTATTCAGAAGAAAAAGGCGACCTTGTGCCTCGAAGTGCTTTGTGCGCGAACAACTTTTGTTGCATACTATGTCTCATCTTTAGAGACACATATACAATCGATTATTGTTTAGTTTCAGATTTATATGCATAGATCCGCGACCGCCACTCAATAATTTCAGTATTTCTCGGCACCAACCGATACAAGCCTTTTTTTTTGAGCGATCGACAAATTATGCGGTATCCAA
Source organism: Leucozona laternaria (assembly GCA_932273885.2). Classification (NCBI taxonomy): domain Eukaryota; kingdom Metazoa; phylum Arthropoda; class Insecta; order Diptera; family Syrphidae; genus Leucozona; species Leucozona laternaria. The sequence continues at coordinate 27,018,352 of OW026368.1, read as the reverse complement.
CGCGAACAAATTTTTTTGACGGCCATGTTTATGCAATATTGAATGTATGCACGTGGAACCAATGCCCAAGCATGCCTCAATCTCAAGTATGTCACATGTCGATCTTACAACATCAGTTCACCCACATCTGCATCGATTTTTTGTGACACAACAACCGATATTGGTAGACCTTCACGAAATTCGTCCTGTAACAAAGCGCGACCACAATTGAATTCGGAAAACCAGCAAGACAAGGTGACTCGAGATGGTGTTTCATTGCCAGAAGTCGACTCGAGTTGATTTAGCCCACTGTGACTGTGGTTTGTTTTATCCACTTCGAAAATCATAGAATATTATTGCACGAAAATGTTTACGATTCAATTCTATTTTTTTTTACCAAGATTAAAGTTTCAAATAACTGTTAACAACATAAATAGCCCTATACTCAAGCAAAAATGCTTGGTATACTTGGTTGTGAAGTAGGTAATTCAATAAATCGCGCCGTTCATACTACGTTTTTTTTTTTTATTTTTCAAATTGTAATTCATCGTATTTACAAATTTTTATGAACATTTTTATATGTATAGAAGAACTTTATTTCTCTTCGGATTTATTATTTATTTTAAATTCTTTTCAAGGTGTTTTCGTGGTAAGGTAAATATGAGATTTGTTTTCAAAAAAATAAAAAAAATATGTAAACGCTGCAAACATAATACATAATGTATCCTCTTATGTCTTTTTTGTTTGCCTCATAATGTTCATTACCTTACACCTGCGTCCTAAATCGCCACAATGTGTTTATAAACTTCAATAAAAGCACCATCACAGCAAAGGATATTATTGTTGAGCTTGTGCCAGACACTCTTGTTCAAGTATTCAAACCCTCTTAAAGGATTACATCTTCGGTTCTTCGGCAGACTGTTGAATTTATGTACTGTACATACATATAAACAAAGGTATACTGTGTTGTTACTGTTGAAGTACTTAATTCGAAGAGGGTACACCACTTTGTTGTGTTCGATTTTAAATGTGTTTAAGTGGCGTTAAATGAAGAATTAGAACATATGCAAATTTAAATTTAACGAACTTGTTACAACTTGAATGTGTAAATCAGAATGTTTATTATCTGAAACAAAGGAGATGATATTAAATACGAATAAAAACCTCAATAAATTAAAAGTTTAAGTATGGCTGTATGTGTACCTACATAATATACTTAATTAAACTGAAATTGCAAATGAACAAATTCCAATTTATTTTAGTTGAACATTGCTAATTATTTTTTGCCGGCAAATTGGCAATTCAAAGATTATAGAAAAAGGGTCTTTTAATTCCGAAGAGATAATGCGTATTATTCGGCTATATATCATCGTCATGCTGTACAAACATTTTATTTCACCTGATGGATGGATTTTATGCTCGACAGACCTTGAATTTTTGTACAGGGTGGGCCAAATAAGACCTTCTCATTTAAATGTGAACAGCTCTGAAGTATTCTTAATTTTATTCTTGATCACCAGGATTGAGCTTTTGGACCAACTGGAATTTTGTTAGGGTATAGGTGCAGATATTTCTTTGAAGTCGTGTCAAGCAGTATAACCAAGTGTGTTAAATGTCGACATGTCAATGTTTCAGGACCACCTGCAAAACTATCACAAACTACCTCTGGATGTTTTAAGCCGGGCGTCTATAACGAGGTCTATCCACCCTTCTCACACCTCTAACGTTCTCATATCGCCCACATTTGGTCATCACAGGGATCATAATATCTTTAAATTTCTGTAAATTATTGACTGGCCAAATTATTTCTGTATTTGAAAGGTTATTTTGAGTGGGTGGCCTTAGGAATATTTATCTCAAAAATTTGGTTTTTATAGGGTGAAAGGGGGTAAAAACGAAAAGTGGTATCCGATATCAAAAATTCTGTTTGTGTTGAAGAGTTTTTTTTTTTTGAAAATTTGATATTAATAGATCGAAATGGAATACCTAGACACAAAAAATTGGTTTTTGATTAGAAAAATTCTTTCTACGTTTGGAAAGTAATAAAAATTGAACTCAGATGATCATATTTTTACGAATTTCGCCATTCATATCGTGAAGTGGGTCAGAACTCAGTAATGTAGTATTCAATTAGAAAAAGAAGTTTAATATTCATCTATATTTTCATTTGTAATTTTTATGCGAAGCTCAGGTTTGTCTACCCGTGCGAAGGCGGGTGGGTCAGCTAGTATAAATATATATCCAAAATTATTTTCGTGTTTCACATTGGAAGGTCTTATTTGGCCCATCCAAGTTGCTCTATATCGAAAAAATGGGTTTCGTCATAACATCCGTCGGTATGTGCCTCCACTGTAATTTGAGATGGAGTCTAAACGGTTGGGCCGATTGGCTTCAAGTTCAGTACAGAATATTCTTATGTAATTCCCTAGAGAAGAAATTTTAATTTTTATTGTAGCTCATCTAGAAATATTGAAGAGCTGCCATATGTATAACAGTTTTGGTTTTTTTTCAAATTTTCTTGAAAACTGCTCTAACGACTTTTATTAAACTTCATTCCTGTAATGACCAAAGTGATGGCAAAAAAAAACTTTGCTTTGGGTTTTTTGACAAACAAATCATATAACGGAAAAAAGCATTCCTAGTTTTTTTGAGAAAACCACCATGCATCTTCAATGTTTGGCTACATTACAGTTGTTAACCAGAAAAGCTTGTTTGTGCTATCCAGTTGGGCATATATTTTTTCTTGTCCTTTTCTCACACATTTTCTTTACGTCAGCTAAAAAAAAAACAAAAAAACATACACAGAAAAACAAACCTAGGAAGGAAAGAAACACTAGATCTTCCACACAAAACAAAACAACCGTCTTTTACCATATTGAAACAAGATGTAAACAAATTCCTCAACACAAAACAAAATACAATCATTTCTTTGTCTCCTTTAAACTCCCAGGAACTTTGTATATAGCTTTTCCGTTTTATTAATATCACCATATCTAACATTAAGTAACATTAAGTACATATGCATATTTCCTAATCTAAAATCTCTGCATCCAAGTATTTCTAATGGCCACACCAGACGTGCGTCGCCCCAAATTTGTGCCTTGCGTTCGTGAGAATACTATAGAAGTTTATATACAATGATCTTACTACACCTTCTTCAAAACATTTGTCCATTAAATATTTTACATCACGTTTGTCCTTTTTTTTTGGACTCAGATAAAATAGCTAGCTAATTAATTAGGCAAACCAAATATTAAGTAGATAATTTTAAAGACCCTTTAAGTTTATTTCGTCCAGTTAAGTGTTTTTAAGAGCAATCAGATTTCTTATAAGTGGGAACTGGAAATGTTTTGTCCTTCACAAATGGAAATATAAGCTTATGCTGCTTTATTGCTCCTTCAAACGGAACGTGACAAAATCCAATTCTATTGGAGCAGAAACAAACCCCACTCGTTTGTAATTCTCTTGTTTCTTTGTCTTAGCTTTTAGCCTTGTCTTTGTTGAATAATATAACCTAATATCAGTCGAATTGCACTAACTACAAGCTGCTTTGCTTTTAACGCCCCAATAGGCACGGAGAATAAAATTCATTTGAAATATTTCTTGGGCAAAAGACTTTTCATTGAGACCGACAGGCAACCGGCATGTTGTTATCGCCCTTAGACAAGTATGTATGTACATGTACACATCTAAAAAGATTTTCCAAATACATCCCATCCGATTTGCCTAAAGACTTAACAGAAGGACTATGAACACGTTCTGGCGAACATCCTTGCTATAGTTATATCCGGGAACGAGATGCAGATATACCTACTCATACATATCGTTCGATTTATTTGATTTCCAGGGCTGTGTAACATTCTCGCACAGAATCGATTGTGCTGCTCTTATAATCGTCATCATCATCATAATCATCATCTTGAGAATCTGGGTTAAATGGTTATTGCCCTTCAGCGGCTTTGACTCTTATTCGTTTAAGGATACAGAATGAAATAATGTGGGCGGAGGAAATGCCTAATAACTATGTAGGTTTATTATTTCAGTTCTAACTTCATCATTTGGGTTATTGACAAGAAAATGAATTCATGAATCCTTGTCAATTTCCTTGTAAATGAAAGTACAGAGAATGTTTAAAGAGACTGTTTAAAGCTTAAATATATGTAAATTATGGGAGAGTAATTAATTTGTGCGGTTTTAATTTCTGGTGATGTTTACATTTTAAAGCTGATGGGGAATTATTTATAGATGTTCGCTATATTAAAATTTAAATTGTTCCTTTTTGATTCAAAGTATAGGGTGATTTTTAAGCTGGTTTGGTTTTGGCAACACTGGTTTTGACAGCTGACGTATGTTTAGTACCTTGTGTCACTGTCAAACAGCTTCAGTTTGGTTTGCAATTTAACCATGGATCGTCTTACAAATGAACAACGCTTGCAAATTATTGAATTTTGCTATCAAAATTCGTGCTCGGTTCGAAATGTTCATCGCGCGCTGCTTGTGTTCAGCGATGAGGCTCATTTTTGGTTGAATGGGTACGTAAATAAGCAAAATTGCCGCATTTGGAGTGAAGATCAGCCAGAAGCATTGCAACAGCTACCAATGCATCCCGAAAAAGCCACTGTTTGGTGCGGTTTATGGGCCGGCGGCATTATTGGGCCTATTTCTTCAAAGATGATGCGAATCGCAGCGTTACTGTCAATGGTGAACGCTACCGAGCGATGATAACAAACTTTTTTTTGCCCGAAATGGAAGTTCTTGACTTGCATGATATTTGGTTACAACAAGACGGTGCCACATGCCACACAGCACGCGAAACAATGGCGCAATTGCGAGGCGAGTTTGGTGAACAGTTAATTTCACGTTTCGGGCCGGTCAATTGGCCGCCTAGATCGTGCGATTTGACACCATTAGATTATTTTTTGTGGAGGTATGTCAAGGCTAATGTCTATAGGGACAAGCCCGCTTCGATTGACGCACTGGAAGCCAACATCCATGCATTCATTCGTGAGATACCGGCCGATATGTGTGAAAGAGTATGCCAAAATTGGACTCAGCGGATGGGCTACCTGAGACGCAGCCGCGGTCAACATTTGCATGTTATTATCTTTAAACATTAAATTGCAAGGTTCAAACTATCGATTCAAATAAATATTTCATTAATTTTTTCGATTTTTTTGTGTTTTTTTTTAAAAAAAGTTCTAAACCTCTTAAAAAACCACCCTTTATATTAATTTTCAACCTTTAGCGAACAAAACTTTCTTTATTTTATCATTATGGTTTGACTGGGTATATCTAATTAATATTTAAGAGAAGCGAGTCTATAGAACTGCCAATTTATAAGAGTTTTTTTTTTCTGTTTATTAAAATACTGTTAATGCGGCCTTACAGTGCCAGAACCCTCCGCTGGTGGGCATTCATTCTTTGGGCATTCATTGTTTTATTTTTTCAAGTGGGACAAAGTGCGTGGAATATTTCCTAAGTTTAATGCGAAAAACTGTTATAAATTAGCAATTCTCAATTCTCGTCCATATTTAAAATTAATAAGGAGAAATTATTAAGGAGAATTGTTGGCCCCATATGTGAGGAAGGACGATTCCGGAGACGGTACAATCATGAATTGTACGCAATCTACCTTGAAGCAGATATCGTGATAAAAATTAAGCTCGGTAGACTCTGGTGGGCAGGGCACCTAGCTCGCATGAGCGAAGAGGAACCTGCTCGGAAAGTTCTTTGTGGTATATTCTATGGTAGACGACAGCGTGGTAGACCATGCTTGCGCTGGAGAGATGGCGTAGACCAGGACGCCCGGAGCCTTGGGGTGCGCAACTGGATGGCGGCGGCTCGAGACCGGGATGGGTGGAGAGACTTATTGGAGGAGGCCAGGACCGGACCCCGGTTGTCGAGCCGATGATGATGATTTAAAATTAATATTTATTAGATTTTAGTATTCGTAGTATTTAGGTATCTACTTAAAAGGAAGATGAAAAAAAACATCTTTTGTTTAGTCAACTGCATCTTTATTTGTTACAATATTTGATATAATATCGAGGAAACCTTGTTCACAATGTGGATAAAGTTTATCACAATCTCCACCCAAAAATCCTTTATTTTCAGCTTCTTCGTAGGCTTCCTTGTATACTTTTTCGTTTTTCCCAAAGGCTTCGTGCATTGCAGGACTGCGAAAATAGGTATGAATATTTAATAGACAAAAACAAGCATTAAGCCAAATAATTTATAAATTTAAATAAGGATATACATATATGTAAGAAGACCTAGCTGCAGGATATAACTATTTTTTTTTTAAATGCATTTTAAAGGCATTTAAATTCAAGGAAGTAATTGTTTAGCAAACGATCTAGCGGGGTATTTTGTGAAGCTTTTAAAGCACAATAATATACAGATACATCCAAAATTTGATAACTTAAAATAAATGTCATTTTGTTGACTTTTGGAACTAAGAAGAAGAGCAGACAAATTCAAAATTTCGCTAACCAGTTACAATTAGGTACAACCTTATACATGACAATGAAAACAATTACAAAAACAAATAAAAAAAAGGGGCTTAGAAAAATGCTGATGCTCCAAATGCATTTGATAAACAATAACATCCCATTTTCGATATGTGTCGTCAGTGGTCTCAGGCGGCGGAATGTGTAGTGCATACGGCATCTAAGACTGAGCAAATCTGATGTCGTGGGTTCGATCCCTATGATGGGCATGTAGAAAGTTTTTCATAATAAAATTGGATTAAAGCTCAGCACCACTAATAAGAGGAGACTGATGAAAGGTGGCTTGGCACCCCTTGAAACAGCTGTATCTCTAGCCAAAATAAACGAATTATAAATTAATTCGTAAACAACTGGTGGTAGCACCTTTAAGTTGTTGTTGTTGTTCAAAAATTCAATGAAATTGACGGAATAAAGAATGGTCAAGTCTAACAAACTGACATTCTTATATGAACTTTACAATAAATAATAATAAAAAAAAAATCAATTTTACTTATTTCCATTATTTCTCAAATTTTCCCCAAAAAAGTAACATTTTAGCCACACTATGGTACACGCATGGGGAATGCTTTACTTGGCTATATTTGAATCTTCTATTTTGATATTCAGAACTTCAAAACCTTAAAAAAATTAATTTTAAATCCTTGGTTATTTTGCTACCACTCGCACTAACCCTGTATTAAAACATTTTAAGTGTAATTAAACCCCTGAAGTGGGCGTACAATTATAAAACAAAAAAAGCAAATGGTGGCTTTAAAAATTCAATGTGCCAAATTTAATGAATATAACATTGAAAACTCTTAAAACACGTTTATTTTGTTTTCAACAGCTTAACATTGATTCGAATCTCCTGCCTCTCTTTAATTGATGATAAATAGGCTGGCAGAGTATTGCAAGATTTGGAGTTTGTCAATACTCAGAAATCTAAGATAATGATTTTTCAAAATGGGAGTGGAAGACTTTCGAAAGAAGAAAACTGGAAATATGACGAAAATATTTTAGATATAGTCAAAGAATGCACTTATTTATGAATGGTCTTCACATTTAACCTAAGTTTAGAAAAGCACCTCAAGCTAAAAGCAAACAACGCTAAAACTGCCATCTGTACTAACTGGAAAAAAATATTTAACAATAAACTGGTTTCAATTAAAACGAAATATAAAGTTTTTAACGCTACTGCAAGATCGATTCTTTTCTATGGGGCGCAGGCCTGGGGTCTAAGAAAATATGATGCTGTGGAAAATATACTGCGCTTATTTTTAAAGAAAATATTTTACTTATCGAAAAACTCTCCAAAGTACATGTACTACCTTGAAACAGGACTTTCTACTCTTTTAGTATCAACTTTAAAACTAAATGCAGACTATGTAGGTAGAATAACAGAAATGCGTAACTCAAGGCTTCCAAAAGTGATCTGGAGGTATGGAGCGCAATACAAGAAAATCTGGTATGAGGATTGGTCGAGATTGGCGGCTGATTGTGGTTTAACCTTTGGCGTAGAATAAAAAAATGGTGTGCAGATACGAAAATTGTTGTATGAAATAATTCAAATCACAGACGAAAACGAAAGATACACCTTTATAGAAAAAGCTAGATCATCTTTAGAGAGAAATTACTATTTTAAAGTAAATTACAATCTCTGTTCTCTCAATTACTTCAACACCAACCTCTCAAGTGGAGCAATTGGAACGATTTTTAATGTACAAGGGGAAATGTTACATCTTAACTTTATGCCGCATAGAAACGATTTGCAGCCTTTGCAATCAACAAGTTCGAAAAGATATTGGCCATTTCCTTGGGGTTTGCCCGGTTCTACAGGAAATCAGAAGAACTCTTTTTGGCAAAAACATCTTGGGAGAGATTTTTAACCTGCTGAATGGTTCCAACTGGTTGCTGCTAAGTGAATTCTGTACAAATGCTTTGTTGTATCGATCCAAAATAATTGATCAATGCTTTTAGTATTTTATAATATTTTCGTTTTAGCTAAATTCAAAGTCTTTTTATTTGTATTTAATAATGTATGAAAAACTGTTTAAATTTTATTTCGCCACTTTTTTAAAAAAAAAAAAAAAGATCTTAAACAATGTATCTATTCATAATATTGAAGCCACTCAGGCTGACGGCATGTCTTGCCAAGTCTTTATTTATTCAAACTGTAAACTAGCTGGAAAATTTAAAATTAATATTTTTGGTTGAATAAAAATCTAATATAAAATCTAATCTTGATTCGAATTAAACATCATCTTGATTTAAGATAAGTTATTTCCCAAAAAAACATCTCTATTTTCCTGACGTCATGCTTTTTTTTTTGGAACAACCATTATTTTTAATATACAACATAAGTTCATTCACCGTTTTTAGTTTCATATATTCCAAATAAATAGACGTATTTAAGCTTATTATCAAATTTTTAAAATATGTACATGATAAAAAAAAGTTAAAAGCATGAATGAGATAAATTGATTTGACTACCTCTGGAATGGTTTTGATTTTAGCAAAGCAAAGTGTACGCCATATATTTTTTCAATAATTTTAAATGAAGGTAGATTAATCGTAATTGGTTTAATCCTTAAAGATAAAGTCCAAAATTAAAAAAAAATCAATTTCGCTTCTAGGGAATAATTTCATTATATTAAGAAAATTGCTTCAGTGGCTTCAGTAGATACAAAAAGATAAACAATGCATACATATTGATATACCTAATTGCGGGACCGCTCTTTTCTTTATTCTCGTTTATCGTTAAGAAAAGTTTACATAGAAATCCATTTTTTTTAACGAATCCAAAACATTTTCTATGGTGTCTACCTATGGTTACATTAAAAAGTAAGAACGGTTGTATTGTATTCCCAACAGAGGCTTTTGGTTAAATTGTTGAAAATCAGGTGTGGCAATTATCAAAACTCCCTTTGCGACGATCTCAGCCTGTATTTTTCTTATACAGGAGCGTCTTTATTTTTAACTTTGAACTTTTTTTCTTAATCAAAATTTGTTTTTTTTTTTTCAAAAGAAAAACAAAAATGTATTGGGGCCACCTAGACTCCAAAACAATATTAGTGTCTTTCTAAGATTTTAGGGTACGATTGAAAGAAAATTGTTTAAGCGTTTAAACACAAAATTTTATTACTTTTTTTAATTAAAAAAAATTGTTAAGACCTTTGCTCGATAAAATCATAGGTAGATAAAAAAATACACACGACTGGATTACATGAATTGGTTCTGGTGACGCAAAAATGTAGCCGAACATGGAAGGCATATTTTAATGATGTTGATGATAATGTAAATACATATATTATATTTAAAGAGAAAATGTTAAAAAAGTCAAAACTACTACACAAAATTGTTTTTTTTTTTTCATTTCATTTTGCTTAAAATTTTTTTTGTTTGTAATTTTTAAATGAGATATTGCTTAAACATTTAAGAAACTCAATTCACGTATTGAAAAGATATATGTATAGACGAATAAAAATAAAACTTTTTTCTCAAAAAAAAAACATGGAAGTTTTCTTTTTAATCATAACGGCTAGAGAGTACTAAGTTTAACCAAAATCGTAAGAGCCGTTTTCGAGAAAAATTGAAAGCCAACTTGGGAGCCATCAGCGGTCCCGTACACCGTTCGAGATGTGTGAAACCCAAATGAGAATGTCCCCTCTTAGGAATGACATAAAAAAAGCTTTGTAGATATATTTAAAGCAAAATTTGTTACCAGAGTTTAGGGCCTCACTCAAATTACAGTGGAAGAACGATCGCACAGACGAACAAACTGACCGAAGCCAACGGACGGTATGACAGAAACAACTTTTTTGAACTTCTCGAGCATCGGTTATTTTTGATTACAATCTCAAAATTGTGTTTACACTAAACGGATTTAAATTGCGTCTATGAAAGGTACTGTTAAGAGATAACGGTTTCTGGAAAAAAAATTTAAGTTAACAGCCATATTATTGACTCGTTTAAAAACTAGTTTTAGAAATCAAAACCATCGTAAGTAAAACCGATTTTTTGAAAACTAGAAACCTCTCTGAAACTAGTTCGGCGTAAAGCTAGTTTTTGAACGAGTCAACAATATGGGGCATATTCATAGTCACTTTTAAACTCCAGTTTATCTTAGACTGGGGTTTATTCAATGTTATTGAGATAGGATAATAAATAGTGACTATGAATATGCCCCTATGAGTTTAAGGGTTTGTTTCACAATATCTCAGTAAAGTTCCCATTACTTACTCGACATTTAAAATATCCGAAAGTTAAATCCTTTCGCTAAAAAACTTTGGGTTTCACAATTTTTCTTAAAATTAAATATACATATGTATGTGTCAATTAGTTTTCCAGACAAATTTGTTGTTATTGATGATAAATTCAAAAAAATAATAAATATTTTCGTTGCCATGTAAATTTGTTAATCGACACTTCATCTAAATACTTAGAACTTTACTTATAATGTTGATTATTCAGATATTGTTAAACGCAAATGAGGTTGTATTTTGAAGATTAAGTTAAATGTAGCATAATTGAAAATTTATTCAGACATTGTGAAACAAGCGATAAGTCTATAAGTAAAAATCCTGAACATTTTTAATAAAAATAGTTTGAGTCATATGGTACCGTAATTTTTGGTCCCAAAAAATGAAAAAAAAAGTTGGGGGATCGTCCATAAGAAATGTTTGCTAGCAAGCTTTAACAAACTTTGACTAAGCCGTTTAAATTATAACTCAGCAGAACAGCAGAACGAAAATTATATAAAAACAGATAAAATTGCGAGACCTACTTTCTTGTCACCCTTTTAATTGTAAAACATAGAACCTTTGTTACAACTAAAAAGCTCTGGGTAGCTTACTTTTTACTTTTTTACAAATATTTTTTCAAAAATGTTTTATTATTTCACAAAAGAAGGTTTTTCGACCTAAATTTGTATAATTTGGCTTTATACATTAAAAAACAATAATATTTTAAGTTCAGCCTGAAATAATAATAAAAATAATATTAAATGTATACTTATATTAATATTTTACAATAACACATTTTAAACACTTTTTCAATTTAAGTTTGAACAAAGACTTTACCAATATTAAATGAAACACACGACTAGACAGTCGCACGTGTACTTACTGTTATAAATAGTTAGTGTCTTGAACTTTTAATATTTAAAGAATTTAGTTTAAAGAGAATTTAAAGAGAGGATTAAATTCAATAAGCAAGTAATTGGTAGCGCGAGATCTCGTAGAGAAACAGCAGGGCTTATTGGCTTACACCCCTCAATCATTCATGTGTGTATGTTAATAGTCGGAAGGTTTAAATATGGTATCAATATATAATTTTCTAACGAATTGAAATAACTTAAATTATAACTTTCTAGAAAAGATCAGTACACCAGAAAAATAATTTTTGTTTTAAGGTGGCATAATTATGCTGATGGAATTAGACCCGCACATCTCCTGCGTGGCAGTCAAATGGCAATACAATTATAGAGCAAATGCGTTTTTAACAATTAATTGCAATTTTAACAGCGTTTGCTTTAATTTTCACAGTAAAATTGTTAAAATGATCACAATCGCCTTTTGTAAAAATGACAGTGGATTGTAAGTTTCGGTTGTTAAATATACAAATATAAATTTCTACAATCAACATTCATTTTGTCAACATACATGTTGTGAAAAATACAACAAAAGTGTGTATATTACTGATTTGATTATACAGTCAATGTACATTCAACGATAAATGTTGTTATATCGACAAATTTTCTGACTGTAAAATTTACACCAGATGCTGTTATTTTCACAATACACAACCATTACTATGTTAAATTGAAATCAGTGGTTGTCGGGTCGATTGTGATGGTTAATGCATTGGAATTAACAGGGTTTTGCAACGTTTCTACAACAAAACGTGAATGTTATAACAATTACGCCAAGGATTAAAACATTTTGAGAAAAATAAATTTTTATTGCAAAAACATACAATTATTATTCTGAGAGCTAAATTTCAATTCAATTTCCAAGTCAGTGATTATTTTGATGCCAACATAAAGGTGTTTACTAACTGTATTTACTTTTAAAATGCCTGAAAACTCAAAACTAAAATGTTCAATGATGGTTTTTAATGAAAGCTATAACTGGCGATATAGTTAAATAACTTGCTCTAAATTGTTTTTAGGTTTCCTCTTGTTTTATAAATTTTTTTTAATCAAAATCAAAATCTCTCAATCTTAGTTTAGCTAAAAGCTGCCAATGCAGCTGATGTTATCTTTGCGACTTCATGAAATATCTTTATATATTTAAATAAACCGTAATCTAGTGCTGGAATCAAAATCAAATCGTGAAAATCAAGAAAATATTGCAAGATTTAGAATAAAAGTCACGCAACATGGCAAGCCTATACTCAAAACTATAACCATACCCGAAACAAATCAAATCACTTACTGACCTTAAAATAAATGTCACAATTTCCGTTATCAAATTTTCCTCATCGTCATGGAAAGGATGTTTTGCTAACTCACATACACTTTTCAACAAACATGTTTCATGGTAACCATAACTGTGGAAGAAATTTATCTTTAATTTATCAATTTTTTTCGATTCGATTTGAAAATAAAAAATAAAAGTTTCCTTGCACATTACCTAAGCAGCAAGTCTTCCAATCCAATGTATAATTCACCAGCAGTAAAATCATTCGAATGTACTCCTTCGTTCGGGACTTGATACTTGGAATGGTCGATGTCTCTGGCGTCGCGCTTGTTGTAGGCCCCTGGCCAAATTGGAATCGAGTAGAAAGCCGTCAAATTAGATGGAAGGTCGTAATTCATTTGGAATCCCCAATCGAAATACATTTTCTGATTTGGAACGAAAACTGGCGATGAAATGGACATTGTTATCTAAACGAGAATGAAATATTGAACCTAAGAAACATGAATTGTTAATAACACCATACCAACCTGCAGAACGGAAGTTTTTGGAAAAAGAAGATACGATCGCGAAAAGTTAATGCGGATGGCAGACAAACATAAAATTAAGAACACGCTTTGCTGAGTCAACATTTTTCAATGAATAAATTATTTCACGGTTTTGTTTGTACTTATATGTATGTATGTATGTAATCGATAGTGAGTTTAATTATGCTTTGAAGATTATATTCACATTTTACTCAGATGGCAGAAGCAATAAAGCTACCTCAAACCACACTTTATGAATTGGTTACGCGTGTATCTGCAAAACTCAACTTTTAAACTGAAGTTGGGTTAAATAAAAAAAAGATTTCAATCCATCTGACCAAAGGCATTGATTGTTGAAATTGTTAATTAGCACTTAAGTAACGTCGTGTCACTGTCAAGTCTGAGAAGATACGTGGGTACCATAATTGTGAAGAAATATTACGTTTGTTTATTTCGCTTCTATACATTCACGCGTAGTTCACTGAACTCTTTAGGTTTAATGTTGGACAACTAGGGGCAGAATGGTGGACTGAGCACAACGGGGTTCAGCGTCATACAACTTCTTAGAAATAGTTATTGCTTCCAATGGTTATATTGATGAATGTGTCGGTATCTCACAAACTGCTGAAATCAAACAGCTTCGGAATGTTCTATTTATCTACCACTTGCATTTTCTTGCCCAACAAGTTTATACTAGCAAGGGCCTTACGAGTATTTGACAAGTTCCAGTGGATTTCGATTTTTTTTTTTAATTTTGAACATATGTATGTTAAGATACAGAAATACAAAAGTAGAGCAAACAGTTTCGGGCTTTACGACTGATATCACTAAAGCTGTGTGATTAAATAAAATAATTGAAATTCGATTAAAATCCGATGTTTAAATCGGGATATACATTGTTCAAATGCTTGTCATTCATGTGTGCTTAAGAACTAATTTTATTTTAAATGATTATAAATAATCTTGGCTTAAATTACAGAAAATAATCGCTTTCAAATTCAAATTAACCTATTCCGCCCGTGTTTCCCTACATGAAGATCGTATTTGATTGACAAATTAGCGAGGTATGTGAATTACTTGTACCAAGAAGTTGTGTTTAAAGTTATTACACCAAATTATACAAGAATATTGTGTGAACATTTTTTGGTTGTAAACATTAATATCATTATTATGAACAAGAATATTCAAATTGAGTAAGGAGAATACGAACTAACTGGGTCAAGGTAATGATTCTAACGAACGAAAGCTTCGATCAAGCAATCAAAATATCAGACGATTGTATTCATTTAATTAGAGCTGAAATCAATACATCTTAGAAAGGGTAAGTGCAAGTACCTAGCTACTATGTACATAGTTAAATATTCGGTTCTGGAATCCAACTATTAGCACAGCGAAGTGGTATATGTAATGGGTGATTTTTTAAGAGGTTTAGAAAAAACACAAAAAATTCGAAAAAATTAATGAAATATTTATTTGAATCGATAGTTTGAACCTTGCAATTTAATGTTTAAAGATAATTTCATGCAAATGTTGACCTCGGCTGCGTCTCAGGTAGCCCATCCGCTGAGTCCAATTTTGGCATACTCTTTCACACATATCGGCCGGTATCTCACGAATGAATGCATGGATGTTGGCTTCCAGTGCGTCAATCGAAGCGGGCTTGTCCCTATAGACATTAGCCTTGACATACCCCCACAAAAAATAATCTAATGGTGTCAAATCGCACGATCTAGGCGGCCAATTGACCGGCCCGAAACGTGAAATTAACTGTTCACCAAACTCGCCTCGCAATTGCGCCATTATTTCGCGTGCTGTGTGGCATGTGGCACCGTCTTGTTGAAACCACATATCATGCAAGTCAAGAACTTCCATTTCGGGCAAAAAAAAGTTTGTTATCATCGCTCGGTAGCGTTCACCATTGACAGTAACGCTGCGATTCGCATCATCTTTGAAGAAATAGGCCCAATAATGCCGCCGGCCCATAAACCGCACCAAACAGTGGCTTTTTCGGGATGCATTGGTAGCTGTTGCAATGCTTCTGGCTGATCTTCACTCCAAATGCGGCAATTTTGCTTATTTACGTACCCATTCAACCAAAAATGAGCCTCATCGCTGAACACAAGCAGCGCGCGATGAACATTTCGAACCGAGCACGAATTTTGATAGTAAAATTCAATAATTTGCAAGCGTTGTTCATTTGTAAGACGATCGATGGTTAAATTGCAAACCAAACTGAAGCTGTTTGACAGTGACACAAGGTACTAAACACACGTCAGCTGTCAAAACCAGTGTTGCCAAAACCAAACCAGCTAAAAAATCACCCTTTATATGTAAAAAATTTTAAGAAGAATGAACAAGTTATCGATTTGTTTAATTTGGAGAAATTGAGATTTTAAAGAAACCTTGCAATCGTGGTTGAAAAAAAAAATTAGTTTTTAAAAAATATAACGATATAATTCACAAACTTTCAAAACATTAAAAATAATGCAAAAGTAAATACTTATAAAGTTATAATTTCTTAAAAGTATTTTAATGAAAGTTCAAAAAGAGAAATTAAAAAAACAAAATTAAAATCTAAGCCCAGTACGCTGTTGATGCAAAACGTGTCCATCGAGACGCTGGAAAAAATCCATTTAACAAGTTTGAAAAAAAAAAAATAAACGCAAATGGAAATGCAAAGAAATATCACACAATCTATTCAGTGTCGAAAAGAGTGAAGACTCCTCCAAAAAATCAGCTATACAAACGATAAATTTCGCTCTTCGAATAGCTTACTGCAGAACGAAATGCAGAGTTAAATTTTTACTTGCTCTAAAGGGCAAGTATTGTTTTCGTGTAAAAAAAAATTGAGGTTGAAATCAAAACTAACACTACGATTATCGAGAAGTTCGAAAAAGTGGGTTTCGTCATGCCGTCCGTCGGTCTGTGCGTCGGTGTGTCCACTGTAATTTGAGCTAGAGCCTAAACGGGTAAACCGATTTGCATGAAATTTGGTACAGAGCATTTTTATGTAATTCCCTAGAGGGAAAATTCGAATTTTTGTTTTAGCTCATCTAGAACGGGTAGCTGGCATACAAATATTTTGGTTTTTTTAAATTTTCTCGAAAATGGCTCTTACGATTTTGATTCAATTTCGTATCTGTAATAACCAAGTTAATTTTAAGAAAACTGCGTTTCAGGTCATTCACAAAAAATTCAAGTAACGGAATTATGTATTGCACGTTTTTTGAGAAAATGGTCTTATTTTTGGGTTACTCGCGTATATCTTTGCCACGGTGTGACTGATTTTGTTATATTTTCTAAAATCTGATGCTTCTCAATATTATAAACAATAATGCGTTAAAAAAAATTTTAAATTTATAAAAATAAAATGGTACTTTTGACTTTTTTAATATTTTTTCGTTAAATATATTTATAAAGGCTGTTTTTTTTATACGTGCGGTTTTCAAGAAGAAATAAAAAGCATATAATTTAATGTTATGGCCAAGAATTTAGGTTTATTATCAAGATAAGGGTTTGCCATGATTTCAGGCAAGTGACCGCCACAGCTCCAATTGTTGCGCGCGATGGAGGATGGACTCATTCGGTTCTTCTTCGATACTCTGCTCCACAGCAGCAATAGCGTCTTCGGTGTGCACAGTACGGCGGCGCGGCGTCTCTGAGGATGTGCAATATCATACTAGAGTAAACGTGGTGCAAAACCGATCCATGGTTGCTCGAATTTATGAGATTTAGCGATTATGTCGACCGAATATTGGACGCGGCGCAGAATGCGTCGCGCGAACCAAATCATTATTTTGGTAATAAATATGCACGATTTGCAAACGTTGTTCAGGTGTAGGTCTTTTATTTATGGAATGGCAAACCAAACTGAGCATAAATCAAGTGACAGCTGTCAAAAAGACCAACTCCGAAAAAAGTATTGCCAGATTGAAAACAACACGTCTTAAAAAAAAAACACCCTTTACATCATGCATCTTCAATGTGTGGTTACGCACAGTTGTTAAGTACAAGAGCAAGTTTAGCATCAGCAGTGTACTAGGCTTCTCGAATAGAATTGAATTTTTTTTTTTTAAATTACTTCCTGAATCGCTTGAAATATATTTTGTAGTTTCAACTAAAATTCAACTAAAAAAGAGCTGTGAAACATAAAAATAAAAAAAAAAGTTTCCTCTATAGAACTTTTTTTCTTTATATTCCCATTAAATCTTAAACACTTTTTTGTAAACGTGAAAAGTAAACATTTCGAATAAATTTTTAAAGCTTTTAGTAAAAAAATTAATATTCCATTTAGCTTAATACAAAGAGTTAATTTATTAACTTGAGATAGCCTTCAAGTTGTATCTCCTGTTAAGTCAAGATTTTTCTTAATGTTTTGAGTTCAAAAAATTCTTCATTGCTAACAAAAAAAAAACAACTGAAAAAGTGGGAATCGTATCCAGTACCTCAATTCCGATTTTTTTTTTAATAGTACTTTATTAGTGTTTTAAGAAGTTTCTGCTATACAAAATATATAAAATATCGATTTTTAATATTTAAGAAAAAACAATTCTGAATTATTTCCTGTACAAACCTAGTTTCTTGAAAGTGTCCAAAAATATTGTTTTTAAGTTTAATATTAATAAAAAAAAAACTCTATTAGCGCTAATCTCGTATTTTACTTATTCAAAATTGAGTATAACAATGTCTCTTATTTCTATCAACATACTCTAGCAATTGGACTCTACAGTTTGTGAACATGCGAGATCAAATTGTTGGCTGGTTTAATGGCAACAACTTAACGGTGGATATTTTCTTATAGAGCTCGAAATGTTGCTGTTATTCTCCAGCGAAATTAAAAAAAAGGTCGATCCGTGGTGATAGAGTTGCCAAATTATAGGTGTTTTTTTTTCTTATAAAAAAAAAACGGCATTGGGGATTAGCGACGCCATTCATACAAACTATCGATACCAATGTGTGTATGTAATTCTAGCCAGTAACGGACATTTATAAGATCAATCAAAATAAACCTTAAGCGTTAACGACTTCCAATGTGTAGCTATACGTATACGTTTTGCAATAAATTTTATGAACTGTTCAGATGCGATGAGTCTGAAGTGAGATGTTATAAAAGTAGAGTCACAGGCTTTATCAGATAAACAAAATTGATAAAAACTAAATTTAAAAAAGAGTACTTATTTTGATTGTCATGTAAATTTAATGACCTCCGTTCACCTCAAAGTCAGTACCTACATATCTCTCAGTACGTATAAGTCAAGCTTTACTTTTAAAAAAATACTTTCTTAATTTAATAATTAAGTGCACGTCTCACTGAAATTAATATAAATCATCTAAATATGTATTTCCGTTTCTGTGAAACATCACACGTTGTAATAAATGTTCAACTCGAATTGACCTAAACAAAAATCGCAAACATCTAGTATGACACATTCATTCAACCGTTCTTCTCAATTAACACATATCAAATTAATAGGTACATACTTACAAAGTTCACATCTTCTTGCTATCTGATCCAGATAGCTTTTCTTCCATGTATGTATGTGTATGTGTATTGTCACCTTGACGCTAATGATGACAACATGCAACACATTAAAGTATATTTTTCTCAACCTTAAATAATGTATATTGTCAATGCACTCTGTATCTACTAAAGTGCACTTACTGTCAATAAAAATTTGTCTTAATCATTATCCACCCTCTGTCCATACAAGGCACAACAGAATATAAGAAACAAAAGACTCATCTGCCGCCACCACCTGTTGTTGATACCATTTAAAATGCTGATGTCATTCTATCTAGAAAAAAAAACAAAGAAAAAAAAAAGATAAACAATCATCGTGAGAATACAAAACCCTCTAACCTCAACCAACTCAAACTCATCCATACTCCTCTCTGCCTGTCGCATAAAACAACACCACCGCGCTTCATTAAACATCAAAACAAGAAATAATGAAAATCCACCGGCATTTATTTATCAATTGAAAATCTACAGTAGATTTTCACAAACATAAACAAGATTTTTCTATTGACGACAATGAAAAAGTAAAAACCCCGCCCCCACAGTTACTCTTCCAATATCAAACGATGGTATTTAAGGGTGGTGGTGTGGTAGGGGGTTAGGTGTAGGCTTGCCGGTAAATACATATCTAATACAACAGGCATACGCGCACATGGTTCACTCAGCTTCTTACAAATATTTTTTTTCTATTTTGTGTCTTAAGATACTAAATAATACCGTTCGTTCATTTGATTGTTCACCCCTCCGCTTCGTTGTGAAATAGAATATTTCAACCGGAACCGGGTATAAGTTACCTCTCTTTCAAAGCTTTTTTCTCTAACCGACTCATGTCTGATTGGGCTTTTCCACGTTCTCTTCACAAACCTTGTCAGAAAACAATGCTCTTTCAAAATTGTTTGACGTCTGATGGTGGAACATGGAAGTTCCCACCTTGGTAGATGGTCGAAAGGAAAGCTTTTACTGGTAGGTAGGTATTCCTCTCTCAAAACTGCATCCGGAATGAGAACCTTTTCGAACCTATCCTAACTTAATGTTTATCAACATTTGTTGGGGTAAAGTTACCGATACCGAGACCGAACATCAACATTTTTCGAAGACTCGCTGAAGGAAGACAATTTTTCCGGGTCTCTCACATATTCTCTCCGATGGTTAATTTCCGTTTGATAAAGACAAAACTTTTCCTCACAGTGAGTGCGGCTTTCAGATTTATCCGTGTGGTGTTTTTTTGTTGCTGTTGTTGTTCTGTTAGTTGGACCGGTGGCAAAGTAGACATTGTCGTCTTCACCAGTCTTTTCAAATGTCGGGGGTTTTCAGTGAATCTGTAATTTTTTTGTAATTCAGTTTGTTTTTATTCGTTGCGCTTTTAACTTGATACGTTAGAACGGTTTTCGTTGATATTTTTTTTATATAAATGGGAACTTGATTCCAGAATTGTGTGTTTTTTACAAAATGCAAACAAACCCACATTCATACAATTAAGTATTCGAAAATTGAATTTAACAAAAAAAAAATAAACTCAAGTTTTTTTCTTTGATACATGGGTAGCTTTATTTAATTTGGATTTATTGTCATACCTTATCTATCACATTGCCTATATACGAGTATACTGTTAAATGAATATTTTTTGACCCATAAAAGTTCGTCCCTCTCATGGTTTCTGTATGCAATTTAATTTTTGAGAGTGCAGAGGATTCACCTTAATTTGTTTTCCATCGGTTCACTGGAAAGTAGCAAACAAAATTTTAAATTAAATTGATTTCCCCCTGGTACTTTTGACTTCTCAAGGAGTTAATTATAAACTTAACAAAAAAAAAAATAATGTTTGATGTATAAATTTGAATATATGTAATATAATTACATAAAATTAAATTTAATGCTAACATAATATTTTTAAATATAATACTAAATATTGTGCGGATCATTGTTAAACGTCATCGTGTCGTATATCGAATTATAAAATAAATATTTGTGGACAAACATTGAAATTAAAATTATATATCAAGTGCTATTAGTGGATTTTTCAATTGCTTTTTTATTCACCCTGGGAAAAAGGAATAAGCGAACTTATGGATTAAGCATTTCATTTGGAAGACGAGTATCTTTAACATTATTACTTCTAACAGACCATTATATACATGAATCTCTGGTAAGTCTCAAAGATGGAAATATTTTATGTTTTTAAATTAAAACTAAATATTTGTTTTACTGCAGTTGATTCGAATTCAGATTTACTAAATAAAGGTGTTGAATTTAAGTATAATTAATCGTTGAATTACAAAATCTTATTTATCATTTATTTCGAAAATGTCTGGGGATGTGATTTTAAGGAAATAAATTATTCACTAATTTTTGGTCAAGTGTTTTTGGGGGAAAAGTAGGTAAATTAATGTTGCAGGTGATATGAATTAATTACTTTCACACGAGTTGATGGGAGAAATAACCTGGACAGTGAGAGGCGCAAATTAATGGGTTTATGTACTGATATGGATATACATTTGATATACATATTATTTATTTTGTCTGGAAAATTTGTTACAATTATGTATTATCAATAATTAAAATAAATAAAATATATTTTTAAGTAATGTAAGTTATGTAGGCACAAAATAACGGGTCCGCCATCTAACGTTTTTTTTTTTCAACTAGTGCTTATTTCGTGAAGGGTAACACTTAGCTCATGTCTGATTTGACAGATAATTAGTTCTATCCTTCCGCTGAACGAATATGGTTGTGTATACGCTTCGCTAAGTGGGCCTGCGATCGACTTAGAGAAGATGCCGATTTTGCCAAAAAAAAATCATCTTTTCAGATGAAGCTCATTTTGATCTTGGCGGGTAGTAAACAAGCAAAATTGTCGCATTTGGGGCACAGAAAACCCGCACGCATATATTGAAAAGCCGATACACCCAAAACGAGTCACTGTTTGGTGCGGATTTTGGTCCAGAGGCATAATTGGGCCATTTTTCGAAAATGAGCAAGGAGTGGCCGTTACAGTCAATGGCGATCGTTATCGGGCCATGTTGAACAAATTTTTGTTCACAAAAATTGAAGAGGAGGATATTGGCAACATTTGGTTTCAACAGAACGGCGCTACGTGCCACATAGCCGAAGCTACACTCGATGTTTTGCGCCATTTTCAAAAAAAAAAAAAAGTTATTTGGCGGACCCTTTATATGCAAAAACAAAACAATAATTTAAACAGAATTATTATTCATTGTATAGATTTGTGATACAAGGTTAAAAATAGGATTTTCCAAATTATAAACAAGTAAGGATGTGTTTATTCGAGATTCGATAAACGATTCCAGCATCGATTCAATCAAATCTGAGAAATCATTACATTGGTTCTTTGCTGTTGTGTTTATATTAGAGCAGCGCTTCGAACAACAACAAACAGTGTACAATTTTCTCAGCTTTGATCTAATCAATGGTCGAAACTATAAAATCGAAGCTCCAATACATAAATACTCTTTTTTGACCTTTTACTAAACTTAAAATCACAAAAAAGTGCCGATTTTATAATTTTTAGAATCATCCTACCATTAAATGTCACTTTGACAGTTTCATTACTGTTACTATTCTGCGCGTGTTCAGTTGGATTTTTTGATGTGTAAACATCTATGCTGGCGGTAGATTGAACAAAAAACGTGAAAGTTCGTGTGCAACGTTACGGTGTGCAACGTTACGATCTGCATACTACGATGGGTGCGTTCAGTGAAAAAAATCTTAAAATCCCCTTCAAGCAAAACCAAGTGCGTTTTGGATCCGCGCACGTTGATGTTTACACATATTAACCGTGAGTCCCGGCACTCCCACAAAGTTTTTTTATAAGAGAATAGGTTTAGTATGATATCAATAATTCAAAATTGTTTAATAATTCGAGCATTTTAGGAAAGAACTTTCAAGTTCGAAAATTGTTAAAAAGTATCATGTTTATACTTTAACATGAGGCTATTTGAAATTTTGCACCGTTATGAAAACGCCCCATTTCTTATGTCATGTGAAAAATATTTGTTTTTTTTAAAGATATTTTATTGTAAATTAAAATAGGTATATACAATTAGGCCCTTTCCACACTTATTTGTTTTTGGTTGCGTCAACCATTGGGAACGGTGGAGGCTGGCGAGAGTAAAACTTTGAATCTGAGGAACTGTATATAACCGAACCCTCGACACGAAGCGGTTGAAAAGAGGCACATATTCGGGTCTGGGGTCATAAATAAAATTCAAACTTAAAAGTGACAGCTGACAGATCATTTGACATTTGAAACTGCGTCTCTGCTACAATCTATTTCATTAACTACGTTAACTAAATTTAACTACGTTTAACTACATAAACAACGTAGCAGACGTAGAAAATGTAGATTTTTCGAATAAGTGACAGTTAGCCCAACTCTGACTATAGGGCACACAAATAAAACATAGCGTTCACACGTTCATGGTTCTATAAGATTCAGATTCTGTTTACAATTTGGCTTATGAATCTCTTACTAAAGATTGTTATATTTTTTATTAAAAATTGAGAAGTCTTTTAGTGCAGTCTTTTAATAACATTTCTGATAGTTTGTGTGTCATGAAAGTGACCACAAAGTTGTTTCTTCAATAGATATTATAACCATTTACTTTATTTACGTGAAAAAAAATTGTCTAATGTTCTTAATTTTTATTAAAATTTTCAAGGCTATTCTTAGTTAGCTTAACATTTTCTTTAAATAGAAATATACATTATTTAAAATTTTTTTTTTGTCACCTTTTTTCTTTAAAACATTGGTGGCGCGAAAGCTCATATAAGACACAGGCACTGGAATGGACAAAAGCAATTTAATTGAGAACTCGAAAAAGTGAGTTCAGGAATTCTTTCTGTCAGTTGACTCTGTCTGCTTTTTAAGAACTATTTCTGCGAGGCAACATCAAAGTCTTTATCTTTAAGCCGTTAAAATCTATTTGGAATCCATAATTTAACAAGTCTAATTAAATAGTGCTAGAAGTTTTCAACTCGTCTGATGTATTTCAGTAGTTAAGAGTATTTATAGTTAACAAAAATATTCTTAAAATTTTGCGAAACAACGTAAGGACATGTCTGCTAGTTCAAAAGGGCATGTTTTGGTATGCATAAAGTTTATGAATGACAGTTTTTGTTGAAGCAACTATTGTGTATATTGAAGCAATAAAAAAACTTTCAAAGGGACAAGCAAACGAAATCAACTCACATCTGATAAATAATATCAATGGAATATGAAAAATTTCCACACCTAAAAGAATAATCTTTTCATATAAAGCAAACATTTTCATAGCAAATCAAAACATATAGGTAGTAATTATGATTATTTCAGAAGCAGGATTCTTTAGGAGATGATTGGAATTGATAATTTCAGTGACATATTTAAAATAAGGAAATAAATCAATGATTTTGAAGGGTCTTAAATCACGCAATTTTGTGTCTGCATTTTTCTTTCTCCCATCGTGTTTACTTCAATAAACATAGGATTAAAGGTTCTTTAGAGCAAGTATTGGATTCGTTAAAAAAAAAAAATAGGACTGGGCCGTGTAATTCTATATGTGTGAATGTAATTCTATTCGACCTACAGTTTAAACTACTGATTTTTAGGGCCGCCCATGAGACGAGAAAAGTCTGAGTCTCGTTTCAGTCAACCGAGAGGAAACTTAATCAAAGTGTACCTTTGACAAGACTATACATATTTTTTGGACTGACATTTTTTATCAATAGTCTCTGTCGTCTAGGTGATCTCGACCAAAAAGATTTTAAATACAAATATGGCATTTTTAACTTAAATAGAAAATTTACTGTTTCCAAGTAATTATTTAGGAGCTTTTAGATTCAAACAGCAGTTCGATATTTCATCCACCAACCGATCGAGAATGTATCAATAGACATGAACGAGAGAAGACCGAGTTAGCCCTAGATTTTGCTTCACTAGAGGTGGATAAAAGAACCGACAGTCAAGTTATATAGGCTTCGTAAGAGAATCATATTCATTGTTAACCGGCTGTCAAGATACCGGACATAATTTGTTTTGACTTTATTAAATTTCCTTAACTTCATATGCTTTATAAAGTGACGTCACGTCCATCGTTGTATTTCCGATTCGTTCCATTTTTCTAGAGCCTAAATTAAGAAGCTTCATTTAAATGAATATTCTCCTTGCCTATAATTAAAATTTAAAGATTTGATGAACTTAATCGACTCAAGAGTTTCAAATAAATGAATTATGTCTTTTGCTCAATGACATAAGCAACAATATTATTTTTAAAACGTTTTTAGTAAGTCTATTTCTTCCCTATTTGTCTATTAAGTAAACATTTTACATTTTTAAATCGATTGCAAAACTTGTATGTCGAACATATGAAATTTTCCACAAATGTCTCTGTTATAATCTCATCAAGATGTATAAAATCTATTACAAATTTCATGCAAACAAAACTTAAAAGTAGAAAATTAATTCCGTATGGATCATTATTCTGTTTTCAAAATTCTGGTTGTACAAAATTATTCATTACCAAAATTCTGTATGTTCAAAATTCTGGTTTCAAAAGTATACGTCCTTTTTTACATTATCAAAACGATTTTCCTTTTCCAAAATACTCGTTTTTACAGTATTTAAAAAAAAAAACAGATATTTTGTAATAGCCCTTTTTCCATACATATATTAAATAAAACTAGTTTTACTTTACTATATCTATAGGTACTGATAGAATTATGAAATACACAATTTTCATATTGCAGGGTTATATGGACCTAAACGGCTTCAAAAATTTTATTATTAGAAAAAATATCAAGGAAAAAGAAATTTTATTTACGCCCATTTGCTGAAACGAAACTTTAATATTTATGTTCAAAATAAGAGCTCATGTGACAGTTTACGCTGAGGAGAAAGTAGAAAATAAGCGGCACTCATGTTGAACTTAAATATTGAAGTTTTATTTCAGCAAATGGGTCAATTTTTCAATAGTCAGTTAAACATCAGATAGTAACTTATTCTTTAGATAAATCGAATATTTGTTAATTTTTATTCTTCTGATAGTCAACTGACTGTTTAATTGATGATTCAAAAATCGACTCTTAAAAGTAATTAATTTCTTTGAAATGAATGTCTTGGCAAGTTTGGTAAGCAATTTCTTTTGGCAAATTAATTTAAAAATTAATTTATTTATAATGAGGAATCCAATTCACTAGACAATAAAAGCAGTGGCGGATTTAGGTTTTCTGCCGCCCTAGGCCCGGTTGAGTACGCCGCCCGCCTTATTTTTTTTTACTAAATTCTTTTAATTGCCTTTATTCTTAATCGTTCTTGCAGAGCCTTTTTTCTGTGCTGCCAGAAAACACCCGAACATTTTTAACACGCTTTTATTAGGTTGACCTACAATATGATATTATGTACCGTCATCAGGGGAGGGAATGTGAGGTCAGATACCCCCATACATTATATGGCAGCATCAATTCAGTATACAATTCATTTACAACATTTTGTAACATCCTCTATAAAAAATTATCAAAATCAGTTGATATGTTTTTGAGAAAATCGGAAATAAAAAAAAAACTGATCTATGGGAGGTAACTATTGCATTTTTCGTATATGGTAAAAAAATTGTAAGCAAATCACTGAATTTTTTTTTATTTGTGGGCATGTTTTTGAAAAAAATGAGATTTTTATTATTTGTTAAAATTTTTTTTACGGCAGATACCGTTATTTTAGGTTAATAAAAATTAAAAAAGGCGTGTGGGGGAATG
This sequence comes from Leucozona laternaria, assembly GCA_932273885.2. Lineage (NCBI taxonomy): Eukaryota > Metazoa > Arthropoda > Insecta > Diptera > Syrphidae > Leucozona > Leucozona laternaria. The sequence goes on along the minus strand of OW026368.1, from coordinate 26,991,675 downwards.
CCCTAAAAACGCAAAACGTTTAAAGAAAATCGACCCACTCGTTTAGGGTATAATATAAAGGACAGAATTGCGAGACCCTTTTTTTCGACTTTGCTGTAATCGTAATCTCGAGTTCGATTTTTTTTACGAATCCATGACTTGCCAAAAGTAAAAATATTCTTACATGCAATTGGTTTTTCCTTATACATGTTCATATTGCTTAGAGATGGAAGTTGCAAAAGAAAAAAAAATATATGTAACACTAGAAAAAATATATAAAAGTTTGCGATTTTTGTTAAAAAAAAAACGCCATACAGACCTTTTTTTCTAAAATTTAAATAGGAAAATCTATGAATATACAAATTATGGCTTTTATTATTGAATCTAATATGAAAAACCACTCAAAAAAAATAATTTAAATAAATAAAAGTTGTGTAGGCTCGCACTACCTCACAACGACATTTCATATGTTGATACATTAAATTGCAATTTTTAGTGTGGAAATAATTTTTTTTTGTTTTTTGAAAGTTCAAACTTAATTCATTTATTGCCCACTTTGAGAATCAATTATTTTTCAGCGCCGCCAAAGAAAGAGATAAAATATAAAATATTATTTTGTCATTTTTTCAATAAAATTGAACTTTCTCAACAAATTATCCACAGTCCTCCTTAACAACTTTTTCAACACAAAATATTCTCAGGTCTGTTGCCGCCCCCCTTTGGCCCACTAGCACCCACAGCTATCATTGCTCACTTTAAGAATCAATTATTTTTCTGCGCCCCCAAAGATTTTGCCGCCCTAGGCCCGGGCCTCACGGGCCTAAGCCTAAATCCAGCACTGAATAAAAGATGTGATTCTCTGAACCATTGACCCCGATCCACACAAAGTACGCATAAATAAAACATTCTATAGTGCTTTCAATTCCCATCGAAAAAATTTCCAATTGTTAATCCCCCAAAAACCACTAAAATTTCATCCTATATAAGTTCATTGCATTAAACTAATTGGTTGATTTATCCTTGGTTTATTTTTATTTGCAAATTTAATTCCTATCTTTTATGTGTGCAAACCACAAAACTAACCGAATGCTTTTGGCACGACACAATGCAAACAATATGGCGGTACGATATACCCGATTTTATCCCACTCTATAGTTTACTGGCAAAGCCTATATATACAGATATACAGAAACAAGTATCTCTATCTACCAACAAAATTACAAAGAGTTCCTTTTATAAAAATAGAATTCCGATAACTAATTCAAAGTAACATGTAAGTACGAGTGTATATAAAAACACGTATGAATATGTACCTGATGATGGTGCGCCTCTTTATGTGTAATTGTGTATTTTGTGGATACTGGATGCGACATAGACCACACAATAAATTCTATGGATAATGGTTACCTTTAACCTTTAAGGATGTGCTTAGTGCTGGTTATGTGGTGACCACAACTTTCATCTGATAACCCTGCGGGGTATTTTTATACTTTTCCAATGGCATCAGACACAAATACATACAAAAGCCACGAGCATATTTGCTTTTTGTTTTGTATCTTTTGTGTTCATTTAACACGTAAACGTTCCAAATAAATTATTATTGGTAAAAACATCCAAAACAATATTTAGTTTGTGTTTTGTATGTTTACTTTAATTTCTGAGGGAGTGCAATACGATAACCATGAATTTCAAAGAGCTCAACTTAATGAATGTCTTAAGGGATTTAATATCAGTATAAACTGAACTTGTATAACTGTAACCCTTTTTGTGTTTAAAAGTTATTACTAGTGTGCTCAAACAAGATACTTAAAATTATCACATAAACTTTCGATATCTTACCTAGGGAGCATTTTGTAGAAGTTCCCAATGCACACAAGATGCAACCTACTTTATATAAATAAACAACTATATAAGTATGTAGGGTAGGTAGGTACCTATATAGGTATAGAAAAGTTTAAACGAAAGTTTCATTTTGCAAATATAAGGAAGTAAGGTTAATCCTTTTTAAAATAACGATCGAAAAGGATGCTTATTGCCAAACGGTTTCGTTGTATATGTTGTACTTTAACATTTATAAAGGGTTTTCCAATAAGAGGTGTTATTTTGATATTCAAAGAAAAATGGCATTTTTTGAGATAAATGATCGGATGTTTATTTCATTATAAAGAGGAAGGTATGCCGTTAATAATGGAACACAACATCAGCCAAATGGCCGCCACGACCACGCTTACAGGACCATATCCTTTTCATGAAATTTTCCATAACCAAATCGCAAAGTGGCTGCCCTATGACCTCGATAGCCTCACGAATTCCATCTTTGAGGTCTTGAATTGACGCTGGGCTGTTGGCGTACACCTTATCTTTCACGTGGCCCCAAAGGAAGAAGTCGCAAGGTGTTAAATCACAAGATCTCGGTGGCCAATTGTGATCACCTCTTCGAGAGATAACACGGTCCGAAAACTTTTCCCGTAAAAGATCGATGGTTTCATTGCTTGTGTGGCACGTAGCGCCGTCTTGTTGAAAGTAAACGTTGTCCAGATCAATACCATCCAATTCCGGCCATTAAAAATCATTAATCATAAATCATCTCTCGATAGCGCAATCCATTGACCGTAACTGTTGCTCCAGCCTCATTTTCGAAAAAGTAAGGTCCAATGACCCCGCCGGACCATAAACCGCACCAAACAGTCACGCGTTGAGGATGGAGAGGCTTTTCAACAATAACTCTTGGGTTTTCCGAGCCCCAGATGCGACAGTTTTGCTTGTTGACGTAGCCTCCGAGGTGGAAATGGGCCTCATCAGTCAAGATGATTTTTCGATGAAATTCCGGATCATTTTCATGCATTTCAAGGACCCAATCAGCAAAGACACGACGTTGTTGATGATCAGCCGGCTTGAGTTCTTGTGTTAACTGAACTTTATAAGCCTTAAGACCCCAAGTCTTTATGCAAAATACGGTGTAATGACGTTTGTGGAATGCCTAAATCCAAAGAACGACGAGGAATGGACAAACCTGGGTTTTCTTCAACACTTTGGGCTACAACAGCAATATTCTCAGTTGTTCTTGAGCGACGTGCACGGGTTTTATTCTTCACATCACTAACTTGTCCCAACAGCTCGAATTTGTCCACCAATTTCTGTATTGCGGTCCGACAAGGTGCTTCACGACGACCCAAAAATGTTTTAGTTTTACGAACCGTCTCTGCCAAATTTTCACCATTTTTATACTGAATTTTAATAATTTCAATGCGTTGTTGAAGCGTGTATCGTTCCATTTTTATTAATGGCGTAGTTTCTACTTGTCAAATGTCAAAAAATGACAGCTTCAAAAGTGACAGCTACCGAAATAGCGGGCTATTCAAAAACCCTTTATTATGAAATATGTTAAAGGAAAAATGTTTAATTTACACGACGAGGTAAACGTATGTACCATTTAGTGGATGAGGGGGCAGTTAAGGACAGGGGCAGTTTTTTACAACGTCAGAAAGATTTTCAACACAAAATCTTTTTAATACTAAATCACAATTAAACAGTGGGAACTCTTCCTTAAATGAATGCCTTATTATATTTGGGACGGTACAAAAAATAAATACAAAAAAGTTCGCTTAAAATGCGTATATCTTGAGTTCTATTAATTGGATCGTCAAGATAAAAGTCTTTGCGCTTAGGGAAAATGACAAAGCATTGTTGTTAAATGTATTTAAGTGATAATGCTTCGCTATTTTCAACCATCCACCCCCACTACCAGAACGTGCCAAAAAAAAAACCTGCTAGACTTTTGTTTTCGATATCATGACACATACTCACACCTACAAACCTTCGTATTCAATTTTTGACTATATTTCCACACCCAAAATTAATTGTCAGCTCTTAGACTATTAGGTATATTTACAGCCCTATTCTGGCAAGCCTCACTGATACCTCAAAAATCCCAACAACCTCACAAGGTGAGGTAAAATTGATTTTGTGAGGTTTTCTTACAACTCACAACTTGTGAGCCTCACAAAAACTATCGAAATTGTGATCTCCACAAATTACTTGTGTTTTAACATTTTGTTTTCATGATCTGTTTATATATATTTTGTAAACAGAATTGCAATTTTATTCGACTGGAAAAGAAAAAATTAAAGTGGATTTGATTGCGGCATATCTTGTTCGATAACTTTCCTCCGAAATAAAGAATAAGTCCCCTTTCACACGAGGAAACAAGTTGCTGGAGATTTTTTTGACGTTTTCTTTTAATTTCCTTAAAAATCTCCTGTACCTTTCACACGAAGAAACAAAATCGTGGAAACTTTCTGTAGTTTCCTTTTAAAATAGCTTGATTGAACACACTCTACTGTGTGTGTGAAGAGGAATGTCAAAAAAATCGCCTCGAATCGTTGATTTTCCCCTCTTACTTCTTGCCCTTCTCACCAACAAACTGATTGTTGCTGGCAACTCAGTTTCCTCGTGTGAAAGGGGACTAAGATTTTCATAGATTAGGAGACACAAATGATTCATTCGCTCTCCAAACCAGCATTAAAAGAAAAAAATTAATTTCCATTTTGCAAACTATACAGGGTCTTTCATTAAGATCTTCGTATCGTATCTGGTTGGCGCGCATCCGAAATGTTCGATTTTCCATGACTATGGCGCATAAATCAGGCTGAATTTGACCGATCGATGGCATGGGTTATGTTGGCTTAGAATTTCCAATGTGGCGTGAGCTGTGTGGCATATAGCGCCGTACCAGCCTGTTCATACCACATGTCGTTGGTGTCCATGTCCATATCATCCAATTCAAGTCAAAAGAAGTTAGTAATCATCGACCTATAGCGCTCGCCGTTGACGGTGATGGCCTGGCCAATGTCGTTCTCAAAGCAATATAGACCAAAATCCACACCAAACAATGACTTTTTTCAGGATGATTCGGAGGCTCTTGGATCTCATTTGGATTGGTATCGTCCCAAATTTCACAATTTTGTTTGTTGACGTACCCGCATTCATCCAAAAATGGGCCTCATCTCTGAAGATGACAGTAAATGGGCGAAGCGGTTACGGAACGTTGCCCGAAAAGACCACCCATTTTGTTGAACGCTTTATCCGTTCATGGTGATTTGGGAAAACAGACTACATTAATGACAGCCAATTTGACAGATGTAGCTTTAACAATATGGCCGCTAACAACTGTCATGGTTGGGAAGTCCCTATTGGAAGACCGTTTATTTGTTTGTTATTTTGCTTACCTCTTTTGAATTTCATATCTAATTCGTGTATTATTGAACCTCATATTTGTGTCCTCTATAAGTTAAGCTTTGTTGTGAAAAGATGCAAATCTAAACAGTAAGATCTTAATCCGCTCTAGCTCCGTTCATAACAATAACTTAGGTTTGATTTACGCTGAAGAAAAAAGTATAACATAAACGTTCAAGTTGAACATAAATATTTAAGTTTCTTATCAGCAAATGCCTAAGTCCTTAACAATTTGAGAAAACTTTTATCCTTATTGTCCTATAATTTGGTGCTTTTATAACGAAAAAGAAAGTTTAACGATATTTCAAATTTATCTTGATCTTGATATCTCTTTTTCACTCACCATTAACAACAACAACAACGACTAAAAAAAGATTACGCCACTCAATACGTTCGAATTGAAAAAAAACTTTTTTTCGATAATGCGTGTTATTAAGACTCTTTATTATTATTAGTGTGTTGCACGAACTATTAATCAAATTCAAGGAAAAAATAATATGCAATTTGTTGTATTTATTGATTTTGTTCAAGAAATTAGTTAATGGATTCTAAGGTGTGTGTGTATAGTCTGCACGTTGATAAAATATATGTAGAAGCTTTGAGATAAAATGATTGCATGATATTTTATATACGGGATATAAAATATTAATTTTTCAGAACCAAACCTGTAATTTTATTAAGAAATTGTTTAAGAAAAATTGAATGAAAGATAAATTATAAATATAGTGGATATATACTTAACTTATTTGACTATGAAAATTGTGTTTCCATCAAAGTTGTCTGTTGATAAAAGTCTTTAGCTTAAGGTAGTAATTATTGATTGTTTCTCTTCTTACACAGCCTTCGAATGGTTGGCAAGTCAACCACCCAAGGACCTTAATAAAAGAAAAAAAACTCGTACATTTATACGCCGGCATCATTAAACTCCAGACATTAATGTTAACAGTACATACATATGTAATGTACATTTATATATACAAATCATCAGTTTTAATGATTAGATGCAAAAAATTGAAACACTAAGAGAAAAAATATGCACGACTGGGTCGCACGAACTTGCTCTTATGCGCGATCACATTGTGGTTCTATAGTCTGAAATAAATTAGCTATTGGAGTATATATGTTATCCATTTGCCAAATCTTAGTTTAGTTTCAGGTGGTATTATGTGAGTATACAAAAATTAACAATATAGGCTAGTGTTGCACATTTGCAATATGCATAAAAGGAAATTATACTATTTAAACTGGTAAATTGTTTTAAATCAGCAAAATTAGAAAGAAATTGATTAAAATACTTTGAATCCGTTTTAACCCAACGCGATGTACACCATCTGATTTCTTATTTAAATCTTTATTTATGAGAAAAAAAATTTGAATATCGTAGGAGCGGTTTTAAAAATAATTAATTTTTTATATATAAAATTTCGTTAACATTTTTGAGAAAAATAATTGGTACGCCAATTTAAAGCATTTATTAATGTTGCGTTAAAAATTGAACTTCATAAAAAAATCTGCTACCAGTTTTCGAAATATCGAATTTTCAAAAAATAATTTTGATTTATTTTTTAAAAATCCAAAAATCATTTTTTAGAAAATTTTGATACGCACTTTTATTTATATTTGTTACAAGCTTCTGTATACAAAATCTGATTTTATTCGGTTGATCAGATGTTGAGATAGTCGAAAATCAAAGAAACCGTTCTACGAGAGGTACTGTTAATAAAAGTAAAATATAAACTTTAAAAATTTTAAATGGTAGATCGTACTAATTTTAACACACAAAAAAACTTTTATGAAAATCGTAGGAGTCGTTTTTGAGAAACAAAATATTTTTCTTAACGGTTTTTTTAACATTTGTATAGGAGGCACCGTTATTTTTGAGTATTAGAATAATTTTTGTCAAAAATCTTCTAGATAAAGTTAAAAAACTGTTATTAACCAAGTTTAATGAAAATCGACCAAGTCGTTTTTGAAATATTGAGTTTTCAAAAAAAAATATTAAAACTTTTTTTAAAAATCTAAAAAATATTTTTTTGAAAATTTTGGTACATAATAATATTTAGAATGTGTCAATACTTCTTCATAAAAAAATTGATCAGAATCTGTTTAACCGTTTTCGAGAAAAGCGAAAATCAAAAGAATGGTTCTTTGGGAGGTACCATTAATAACCATTTTTCGGAACCATTTTTTTTATTAAACAGCAACTTATAACTATTTAAATTTATGGAGTTCTTAAAAACAAATTCGGTAGCGCTGGATTTGAGAAAAATAAGTTTTTCCTTTTTGGCCAAGAAATTTTGTATGACAGCTACTGTTAATTTTGGTCCTAAAAAAAAAGAGAAAAAAACGGGTGGGGGGAATGTCCAAAAAACGCTAGGTACCAAGTTTAAAGAAAATCGACCCATCCGTTTAGGCTGTAGTCGAACCGACAGACAGACAGACAGACAGACAGACAGACAGACAGACGGACGTTTTTGCGAGACCCACTTTTTTTGACTTCTCTATCATCGTAATGTAAAGTTTGATCAAAATCTCGAGTTCGATTTTTTGTACGAATCCATAACTTCCCATATAGTACCTATATCGCAAGTAAAAAAAGGAATACAAAAGTTATGTGGATGAAAAAAAAAGAGTTACGTTTCAGTAGCAACTCATTAAAAGTTAAGTAACAGGTTAAACCTTAATTAGATGTCAGTTGGTTCGCATTTCTCGGTTTTAATAAAAGAAGTGGTTGCAAAAATAATTATTTTAATTCTTCGCTTTAAGTAATAAATTAAATAATAATTGGGTAGTTGCTATAGAGAATTTAAGGATGTTATACGCACTTAAACCCATGTAATATGTTATTATGTAATTCTTTAGAATTTTTTTTAATTAAGAAATAGAATGGTGAATTGATGAATGGATAACTCATGAGCTAGACAATTACGCATTAGCAGATTTTTTGTCTACTTCATATTATAAACGGCCTAAGGACACTAATGTTTTTCTCCGTAACTTGATGTAAGGAAAATGTTGATAAGTATAGGCACTTTCAAAAACCTTTTAGTTGCTTCTTTAATTTAAAACAAAAGAATGTGATATACATAAATAGGAGTTAATCATTTAAGTAGAAAAATAAGCCATTGCAACTGCTTTAGTATTTAACATTTAAGAAGAAAAAAAATATGCACGAATGGGTCTAACAAACTTGCTCATACTCCTATGTGGAATCCAGGGGCGGAGCTCTTTAATAAATCTTAATTTGTGATGGAAAATTTTAAAAATCGCTGGACTGGTTTTAAAATTAAATAAATGTTGCATACAAAAAATAGTACGCTAATTTAAAATATATATTAATGTAGAGTTGGCACAAAAAAATATTACATTTGTTTTTGAAATATCGAATTTTCAAAAATATAAATTCGATTTTTTTTGATTTTAAATCCAAAAATGTTTTTTTGTAAGTTTTGTGATGCAATATTATTTAAACTAATTAAATAAAAAATTGTTTTAATCGGTTGTTCAGATAATGAGATAGTAGAAAATAAACACAAACGTTGTATGAGACTTATACATTTAATAATGATAAAATCTAAAATTCAAATGGTAAATCGCACTAATTTCGATAGACGAAATATTTTTTATCAAAATAGTTTTTAAACATTTGTATCTGAAAACCATTATTTTTGGTAATAAGAATAATTTTTGTTTAAAATTTTATAGATATTGTTGAAAACTGCTTTTTGCAAAGTTTAATAAAAATCGACTAAGTCGTTTTTGAAATATTGAGATTTCGGAAAAAAAAAAATTCAACCTTTGTTCATAAGCCCAAAAAATATGTTTATGAAAATTTGGGTACGTAATATTATTTCAAATGTATCAATCTTTCTTCGTAAAAAAATAATGAAAATCCGTTGAACCGTTTGCTCTTTTCGAGGTGCCATTAATAATGGTTTCTTTGAATCTGAACTATTTTTTACCAAGCTGCCGTATGACGAATGATTTTTTTTTTTTTAATCCGTGGAACCGATTTTGAAAATAGTAAGATTTTCCTTTTTTGGCCAGAAATTTTTTTTATGACAGGTACCGTTATTTTTGGTCCTAAATAAAAATGAAATAAACGGGGGAATCTCCAAAAAAAACGCTGGGCACTAATTTTAAGAAAAATCAACCCATCCGTTAAGGCTGTTCGTATTTTGTAATTTTGAAAAATTAAGTAATGCCTTCAAAACAAAAGTTTCATGCATGCGGTCCATATTCCATGTGGTACATATTTACCAGTTAAGTTAATTTAAAAATAAATAAGCAGGTATACCTACTATAGCTTAAGGTAAATATTGAGTTTTCAGCATTAAACGCATTAAAAATTAAGCATTTACTTCATATAATATTTTAAAGTTTCTCTAAAAAAGAAACATTTTTGGGAAAATTTGGTACCTAAGTAACTATATTTTTGATCTAATTAATCTCCTGTAGAGTATAATAAGAGAATTGATAAGGATGGTACCCCGAAGGGTCAGGATCTTCTAATGGAATGCAGTATGAATCTTTAAGAATTCTTTGTAGTATATTTACCATGCGAAGGGAAATACATAAGAAACTGGTAAAAAATTGTAAAGTAAAAAAAGTTTTCCGTTTATGTTCTTATGCACACAGATTGACGAATGGTTCGACGAAAATCACTTTTTTGGACTTCTCCATCATTTAAATGAAAATTTAAACAAAAAATCCAATTTTTTAATTAAAGAAGCCGCAAGTGTACTAATTGAGTAAACAATTTAAAGATCATGCTTTCATTCATTCAGAATTCACCATTGGCATATACTCATTAAGTACGAAAATGCTTCACATTTGACCATCTTAGCAGAAATAATGACAAAAAGCGCAATTTCTCCGAACAGTAAAGAGTAAAGTTCTCATCAAATTAACCACTTAAATACCATTATTTTCTTTTGCATGGAAGAGGTTCAACGTTGCTCCTCTCGTCTCTTGTTCACAATATTTTATTTTATTATTTATTAAAAGAAAAAAGAAAGAAACTTCAAGAAATGCCTTTGTTTATTATATTGACACTTGAAACTTATATTTATGCTGCAATTAATCTTAATTTGCTAAAATTCAGACCCCAACTTGCCAACGTAACTATTTAAATTCAAACAAAAAATCAATGCTAAATGGTAATTTAACTGTCAAATCCATTTAAAAGTCAAACTAAAAAAACAAAAAAAAAACTCTTCACTTTAATATATCAAATATTTAATCCTTTAACAATAGATGATTGATGATTGGGTCAAATTCTTCTCATTTGAATATTTTGCCTTTTCTTTCAACATAAAAAGGATATTTGATAAGGATCAACAAGGAAAAAAAAAAAAGATTGAATTTTCATCAACTTTGGATTATTAGATGTGATATTCTTAGAATGTATGATGGGAGATAATAGTTCCATACAACAACAAAAAAAAAAAAAAATTTTGTTCCTTTACACTCTCGTTTGTCGTCGTCGTCGTCGTCTCTTGCGCATATAAAGCAATCCAAATTTCTATCGCAACGCAACACTGAACACAGGCTGACATTTCGTTAATTGAACATTAACATGTAGTAAATTTTATCGGTCTCGGTGGCATTTTCATAAACAGGAGGATAACAAATTGTCCTGTTTTCGTAGTTATGAAGCGGAAGAGGCTAAGCGATGCGTGGATATGAAATATGTAGGAGAGTTCCTTTTTTTAAAGAAGAAGAATTTTAAATTATTCTCAAAATATGTAGATATGGTCTTTTGTAAATTTTTTTATTCAGGTTTTCAAGAGAAAAAAAAATAAAAGAAGGCTACATAATTGGATGGTTAAAAAATACAAAAAAAGAAATACATATTATGCATAATGACAAATTGAATTAAATTTTCCCTGCAAATATGTGGCCACAAGCAATCACTGTTTGAGTCGACTTAAGCGAAAATTCGTGTTTGTGTCCCATCATGTTCTCCCTGCTTTGTAGCGCTGTTAATGAAACCGCTCAAGTCATTTTCATACTTAACAACATTATGGAATAAACGCTTAACAAAAATAATAATAGTTCTAAAATCATATAATAATGCAGTTTTATTAATTTTATTTTATTTTTTTTTTTTTATTTTTTTATAATAATATGCAGCTAACAGTTCAAAAACCAATTACAAGCTACCATCAACAAATATTTAGTTCATATATAATATTATAAATTTATCTGCCGTAAATAAAGATTAAAGTTACTAATTTTTAAAGAAATGATAAAAAAGAGAAAAAAAAAATGTACAAAAAATTATAATTTAATTTTTTTTAATGAGTAATGAGAAAAGCTTGATAAAAAAATCCTAAAACAAAGGAAAAATAGCAAAGGCAAACTTAAAATTAGGAAGATGGCAATGAGGAGGAGTGACTAGGTACAATTCGCAATAACTGTATTTTTACATTATTTTCATTAATACCAAAATTGAGGATATCAAACGAGAGGAAGTAATGATTATGATTTATATGCATCCGTATGATAGGTGATTTCATGAATATATTTGTACGTGCTCGAGGTGGCTGAAATGTTTGTAATAAGTGCCTGTTAGGTCGAGATGGCCATCTTATATATACTTCAGCCAATAGTAAAGAACATCGTACACTACTTGTAATTATATGCCTCAAATAGGTTTCCGTTAATATTAACCTGCGTTGAGATAGTGAAAGTATTTTAAAAAGTTTCAATCTGTCATTATACGCACTATGACTCGAATACAATTTATATTGAAGGTATCTGGTGAATTTGTGCTGAACTCTTTCAATCGCATTACAATGGGTTTTACAGATAGGAGACCATACAACAGCTCCGTACTCTAGGACACTTCAACACAACTTGTTAAAAAGTTGGATAAAAGATTCATTATTTTTAAAAAACTTGCCAATTCTAAAGATAAACCCATGACTTTTGACGATTTATTAATAATGTAGTCGTAATGAGGTTTGAATATGAACTTAGAGTCAAATATAATTCCCAGGTCTCTTAGCTCCATTACTCTCTTTAATTTGTCTGCGTTTATCCTATATTCAAAGTCAATGGGGTAAAGTTTCCTGCAGTAAGACAAAATTGAACATTTTTTTATGTTAAGATCTAAATTATTCTTGAGACACCATTCAAACAAAGTATTTACGTCTCTTTGAAGAAAAACACAATCCCTAACAGTATTGATAACTTTAAAAATGTTCAAATCATCTGCGTAAGCTAAAGACATAGAGAAAATACTACTAGTTATATCGTTAATATAGATGTTAAATAATAAAGGTCCCAGAATTGAACCTTGTGGGACACCTGATGAAGGATGGAAAGACCTGGAAGATACATTATTTAAAACAACATTGTGTTGCCTATCTACCAGATAATTTTCAAACCACGTAACAAGGTTTTCGTGGAATCCAAATTTAAGCAATTTCAGAACTAAAAGTTCATGACTTATCCTGTCAAAAGCCTATGAAAAATCCGTGTACACCACATCGACTTGTGTGCCTTTATCTAGTGCATCCGCAACGAAATGTGAAAAAGTGACTAGGTTTGACACCGTCGATCGACCTCGTACAAATCCATGCTGATTATCACTTAGATGTGGAAGGATGTAAGATATTAAAGCGTTATATATGCATTTTTCAAAAATTAGAGACATAGCGTTTAAAATTGCCACTGGGCGGTAGTTCTTAATATCAGAGGGACTTCCATCTTTTAATATCAGAGTTACAAATGAGTGTTTAAGACATGATGGAAATATTTTACTATTTAAAGACTTGTTAAATAGCAGGCATAAAGGTTTTGCAAGTGATGCTTGACAGTTTTTATAGAATAAGTTGGGAATACCATCTGGACCCGCATTTTTGGTTATGTCAAGACTGTTTAAAACACAAGTCACATTATCTGATGTCATGATTGGTACCGGAATATTTGTTAGCTGTCGATTTGAATTGTTATCAACATTTCTGATAAGTGAGGGATCCTTTGGGATTATAATTAAGTTTAAAATACGAAGCAAAAGCTTCAGTTATGTTTTCATCATTAAAGAGCATTGTATTAGGAAACTTATTAGATTTCCGTAGTTGTTTAGAATACGACCAAAAGAATTTTACATTCGTTTTTAAATTTTTTTCAACATCATTAAGATACTGAGTATAACATTGACCGATCTGCTTTTTAACTAACGAACGCAAGTACTTAAAACTTATTATATCATCTGGCATCTTTCAGCCATCGGTTCATTCTCTCAGTATTTTGAAATAACAAAACTGAAGTTGTCAAATTTTGACATTTGAAGTGGATGGGTGATCCACTCTACTGCTTCGATCTCTTGTGGGTGACAGATGTTCCCCAGTACAGACAAAGTTATTGACAGACGGATGGTCTGGTCAATCCAAATCCAGAAAATAGCCCGAGCGACACTTGGTCCTCGGTTGCGGAAGTTACTCCTTGTGAGAATGGCTTGCTGCCCAACCTATCGTTCAAACATACATATATATTAAAGTTATTTGTAAAAGATGGAACGTAAACGGCTAGACCCAAATATTCCCAAAATCTGCGCAAAAGTCCAACGGTTTAGATTAAATTTGCGTTATAGGATATTTTATACTGCCAATCTCTCCTTCTCAAAAATTGTGTTTTGAATCAAGCTTTTCACCAATTCTCAGTACAAGTGTTTTTTAATAGTCGGGGAAAAATGAACGCGAAAAAAATATTGAGTTTCTTTTCAGTTTTCCGAAACTTTCTTTTAAAAAAGGTTTAGTGGGTGAGAATAGGTGGCTGAATGCACCCATTGAATTGCCGCCCACTGGAAGTCATACAAGTGGTCGGCGAATTCATTGGTGACGGTGCACGAAGCTGGGGTGTAAAGTGCGAGTAGGGAAGGCGGCTGGGTTTCAACTACGTTGGCTCACTCACGCCAATATGCTGAGTGTTGCTGAGTAATGACGTGACTGAAACCCACGTCACTGATTTGCCGAAAGCACTTGGGCATTGGAAAAAAAGAAGAGGTCGTCCAGGCATGGTGAAAGCCTGGAAGATCACTTTTTACGCAGATTTAGAAGGAACGAGAAGTTCGTAGATCGGGAGAAGAAAAGAAAAATTGGTAAAAAAAAAGAAATTCAACTTTGCGATTTTGGTTTTTTTTTTGAGAAAAATAATTTACGAAAGAGAAAGAAAAGGTTTTGGGAGAATTTTATTTTTTCCAAAAGAAAGGAAAATTGGTCGAGAGCTAACAGGAATAGCAGGAGAGTGAATTCCCTGAGAAAGGAAGAATTGGCAATTTTCGTTTTAACACATAAGTATAATGGTAGTCCCTTGTGGGCAGAGAATAGTTTTTAATTAATTTTCGTTTAATTCGGTAAAGACTTAATAAAGAAGTCCTTTCAATTCGTTTGGCTTTTGCTTTCACAAATTTCCGATTTATCCGTTTATTCCTTTCGGGACGCAGTGTTAACGGTCCATCTTTGTTTTAAGACATTCTTTGTTCTCTTTTGTTCAAAAGATCTTGGGTTTTAGCCCCCCATTTGCAAGGTTTCCCAAGCAAAGTATATTCTATTAAAATCTTTAGTTTCGAACTTAAAATTGGTTCTTATTATTTAATAATTGCTTTCACCGTCGTCGGTTTCGCTCCAAAGGTTTGCAATTTCCTTATTTTTCAAAAAAAATTGCTGGCGCCCTTTTTCTTTTATTTTCAGGTACTTCGCCCTTGTGGCATACAAAAAAACATCATATTTTAATTAATTAGTCGAATCAATTTTATTCGACACAATAAAAATTCAATTCGTGAAAACCCACCCCTAATTGTGCCCTAGCCTTGGTGGTAGCATTAGAAGTGCTACCTGTTGCACTTCTTGGAAATTGAACTTGTTTTAGTTTCCCATTTCTCCTTTGGTTGACATTCGTCTAACCAAAAGTCGTGGTATACTCGTCGCCGCCGCCGGTCGTGTTATTTTTTTGGCTCGTTCGTTTCGTTCGCATTAAATTAATTAGTTTTAATAATATTTATTTTGTTCGGTTTCGGTCAGAAAAAGTGCAATATTGTTAATTGGAATCCAAAAAAATTCATGGAGGAATTTTCTAGTGGACTTAAGTGGTTTTTGGAGTGAAATGATAACATGAGTTGTAGATTACATTCGGGTGCTCAAACAATATTTCTTAAGAATTATTTATAAATAAGTTTGAGTTCCAGTGCCAAGCTATTGTTTAAACTTTTTAGGGCTGTTTTCAAAATTAGGTTTTTATTTTTTTGAAAATAAAACGATAAGATACCCTGAAAAGAATTATACAAGAATTGTACAAGAATTATATTTTTAATATAGAAACGAAGCTTAAAACCAATCCTTAATGTTTTTGGAGTTTCATAAATAATAAAAAGAAATCAGTAGGTATTCCCATCATCTGATCTGCCGACAATTTGTAATCTTTTTGCTCAATTTTTTTTCGCTCGGTGTATGTGCCTCCAACAAATGATACATTCATCTTTGATACCAAACTTTTCTTTGAATTTAGTCAATGTCGGTGTCATGACTATTACATTTGATGAGGTAGTCGATGAGTTGCATGCGTTGAACTCAGGGAAACTACAAGGTTTAGATGGTTTCCCCCCTATGTATTGTTCAAAATTTGTGCACAGGGAATTGCCCTGCCTCTCAGTATTATGTTCAATCGTTCTTTTGAGTCAGGTATATTTCTGAACGAATGTAAGCGTTCTTTTCTAAGCCCTATTCAGAAATCCGGGTCTAAAAATGATGTAAATAACTATCGCCCAATTTGAAAAATATCCACCGTTCCAAAGCTTTTCGAAAAAAAATCTATTTATAAAAAACTAATTCATTCAATGAAAGTAGTAATTTCACCTCAGCAGCATGGTTTTGTTGGTGGCAGGTCTACTCTCACAAATCTCGCCATCTTTTCCAACTTTGTACTAAATTCTCTTGAAAAGGGCTATCAGTGTGATGTGATTTAGACTGATTTTGCGAAGGCGTTCGACAGAGTTGATCACCATATCCTTCTTAATAAGCTGCAGGGGTACGGTTTTAATTCTAACCTTCTGAAATGGATCGAGTCATATCTTTGTAACCGAATACAATTCGTTCGTATAGATGATAACATTTCTGAGGCCATAAATGTAACTTCTGGTGTTCCCCAAGGGAGTCATCTTGGGCCTTTGTTATTCCTTCTATTTGTGAATGATATATTCCTGATATATTTGTTCATTCTCAATGTCTCATGTATTTAAAAATGTATTGCGTAGTTAATGTTAATGTATTGCGTAGTTAAAAATGTGTATGACTGTTTATTGTTACAAAAGGATTTGAAAAATCTTTCTGTACATTTGAATGTCTCTAAATGTCAAAGTTTATCATTCTCTCGTCGTTTGTCATCTATAAATTTTGAGTATAGTGTTGAAGATTTGCCAATTGTCGAAATAAATAAAAAAAAAAAAGATCTTCGAGTTATTTTTGATAAAAAGCAAAATTTTAATACCCACATAGACTATTTGGTAAATAAATCCAGTTCTATGTTAGGATTTATATGCAGAAACTCGAAAGAATTTAAAGACCCATTCACACTAAAATGTTTATATTTCTCCTATGTAAGATCCGTTCTGGAATACTGTTGTGTCATTTAGAATCCTTTCTATTCAATTAATTCAAATAGATTGGAGAGAATTGAAAAGCGTTTCACTAGACAATTATTTTATCTTCTACGTTGGAATATTGTCAGACCTTCTTACGATACTCGTTGTTTACTTTTTGGTCTACAAAATCTTGATACTCGTATAGAAAATACTTTGATGTTATGTTTGTAAGAGATATTATAAATTATAAAATTAATTGTCCATTTTTGCTAAGAATGATAGAATTTAACTGTCCTTCACACTCCCTTAGATCCTATTATACATTTCGTGTACCTCAACACAGAGCAAATTATTGGCTTAATGAGCCAATCTCACGATGCTTAAGACAGGCTCAGTATCTCAAAATGAAATTATTGATTTTAACCAATTTTATAGCAGAGATATTTTCAAGTCACATTTATTTTATGTATTGAACTTTGGAGGTAAATCAATTATTTTGTCTATTATATTTACAAATAAATTGTTTAGTGTGAAATAAATAAATAAAATGGGTTACAAGACAACTGCTAATTGTTTCACCACAAAAGAAGAAATTTCAAATAAAATTAGATTAGAAGGTTAGATTTTTTTGATATATTTATGATTGGATTAAAATAGCCTACTGCTACCCCCAAATGCCTATTCCTAAAAGCATATGGCACTAATTAGAATGAATAGAAAGGATGAAATATATTTTGTTAGAACAGTTTACCGAACAAAAAGTGTTTTCTTATTACATATACGAGCTTTTCAAGCTTTCAGAGCAGCAACACATCGAAATTCATTTCTTTGCCAAAAGTGTTTCCATGCATAGTATAGCAAGTCCTGAAACAGGATCTTGTGAGGAGCACAAGCGATGAAATTTATTATTTTGGCAAGGAAGCTAAAGGAACGTTTGGCACTAGCTATACAACACAACACAAATGTTGTGAAAATTGTTTCCAAGTTCTGGGAAAAATTCCATTCATCAAACTTCATAAAAATGTGTTTTGGATGATTTAGTTCTACTTTTGGATAAAGCATGTAGGGCAATTTCGAATCTCAGTTTCGTCCATTGTTGAAAACTGCCATAAAAATGAAGAGCATCGAAACAAGACGGGAAATTCTAGATACAATCGAATCAACTATAATGTTAAAAGTGTGATGTTCTTGGCTTGAGGAATGACACTTCTTCCATTTATATTACCCCCCCCCCCCCCGCCGCTGAATATGAGACCAGAAGTAGATTTTATCCATTAATTGTAGGATTCAGAGACGACGGCGATGAACGAAAGTCAATTTAGATTCACCTGAAGATGAACTATAGTATAGGTACAGATGGGATAGCAGCTCGACCAGAAATCAAAACTGTTTTAGGTTATCGTTACAGTGGATCCGTATTATGAGCACAAATTGCCTTGTGGCCTAATATAGGTTTATAAAAGCGGTAACAGTACACGTGTTTCATTCGTCAGAAGCTGCACGAAATTGACTCATTGTTCAAATCAATTTGACTTAGTTCAAAAGTTTATTCAAAAATATAGCCCCCTTCTTCTGAGGAATGCTACATCATTCATTCGACAGATCATTTTATTCACCAGTGAAACTAAAAGTTTGCAGTTGGTGAAAATTAATTACAGCAACCACAACGGCACCAAACATAATCGAGGGTTGAAAACATGTTTAAAGTTATTTTGGATAGTGTGAAATCACAGTCTGGGAAAGCCACTTTTAAAAAAGTGGTATAAACTGATTGCAAATACTTCAGTGCATGATTTGGTCTTTGGCCACAATTACAAGTTTTACTGCTCTTTTGGATTTTGGCAGAATCGGGTATCAAATACATCTGAATAGCCTATTTTGTACCTTAAATGTGTACAGGTGGTGGTTATACACTTAAATTGATTGAAATTGTTAAAGTTGTTCTCTGGTGCTTTATCAAAGAAAAAATTATAATTACAAAGAAGAAAGCTGATATTCCAAGCAACAATTTGAAATATGTATTAAACCAAATGTAGGTACAGCGAGACTTGTTGTTTATTTTCACATAAACAACATTTAAAAAAAAAATCCATATAACAAACACGAGCTTAGTACTAAACAAATTGTTTGCTTGTCTCAAAAATGTTTGTTATAATTTCCTATGCAATATGTGTGTTCAAATTGTAATTTTGATGAAAGTGTCACTATCAGCTGTTCTCAAAAGTTTCCAAAATCATTCACGTAAACATATAAAAGCTGACTGATTTAACGTGAAACAATTTATCTTCAAAATTGAAATTAGGAATATCCTGATTTTCTGAGGGTAAACCATGCATACAAGTATGGATGCACACATAGATAACAGAATGCATAAACAATTTTGTAATTAAGATTTCGGAAGGGCTGTCACTTTTGGAAGTATACAAAAATGCCATTGATAGGTTACACATTCATGAATTTATGTTTTCATTTTCATAACAACAGATATGTTGTGTTCTTTGGCATAATGGGTAGTGAAATGCCCTATCAAAGGTCTGGGATTGAATCTCGACATATTTCACATGACCTATTTCACTATAAAAGAAATGACGAATGCTCCAAGGGCATATTTTGTCATAACCTCTCATTTAAGCCTCTCACATATGCCTCTCATTTAAGCTGTTCGGATGTGGCAGAAAATAATTGGTAGGAACTAAGAATATGTAAACAAGCAACGCATGCATACAGGAATGGTCGAGAGTTGTAAGTCACAAGCAAAAATACTCAATATAAAGATGAAAGTGTTTCCTACGTTTCAGCCTCCAAAACCCATTTGCTTAGATTGTTGTTTTTGTAATTTCAACTCGTGTCGATGAATAGATGTGCATTGCAACAACAATTTAACGAGATGTGGGAAGATCCCTTCTGTCTATGATGTGTGAGGTTTTTATTCACACATTCTCATTTTGTATCTGCTATGATATTTCAAGCTTGTGTAGGCTAGGCAAATTGAAATTGCTACCGAGCATTCTCATCTTCATGTCGATAATCTCTGGTCACAAGGCTATCACGAAACAATAGCAATGACCACAAAATGTCCCAAAATGCGACAAAAATTAAACCCCGAATTATTCGGTTGATATGAATTCAATCACTCTTATATGAATAAATTAATCAAATTAATAAAAAGGAAAATGAGAGGAAAATAACGCTTCAACCTCCCCTAACCACTCAAAATAATACAAATATTATGGGAATAAACCAGAGCGACCTTAACATTTAAAAAAAAAATTAATTTAATTAATTATTAAATAACGAAGCGTGAGATTCAATTAGTTTATTGGAGGGCAGAATTCGCAGTTAAGGTAGGTTGATATTCCTTTGAGAAATAAGTTTTATCTTTAGCATTGATGAAAAGGAATAATTTAGAAAGAAAAGGATTGAAATTTCATCAACTTCTTACACTTCACTAAGTGATGAGGGAATCAGATGAACACTTAGTTTGGGTTGGAAAATATTTGGTAGCAATATGACGCATTTACGCAGCTTTCTTCTGTGAAGATTTGATAGCGTAATTAATGTAATGAAATGGCTTCAATTAATTATTGTCTGTTCATGCTACTAACGGTTTGCATTTTTATTTGGTATTTCAATTACTTTCTGTGAATGAATTTGTGTAAGACTTTTAAGATCAAATGACACGGAAGTGTCCAGTCAAATTCTCAAACAAGGTACTAACACCTTTTGCAGGACCCTTCTCAGGTGCTAGTAGTAGCCCGTATTTCATGTCGGAGGTCTGGGTTGCATACAAAGCCTGGTCGACCTAAAAGATAAAACAAAAACACTTATTTTGCGGCTACTGTTACTTGAGGAAAGTGAAAAAATCAAAGAGTATCTCTTATTATGAATAAGTGCCTCTTATACCTTAGGCTTTTGGATTCTTCAGAAAATTGTAGGTCTCCCCTAGGTCGATAGTACGTAAACAGGAATAGCTGAGAGTTGTTAGTCGCTAGGCCTTGGTCTTACACAAGCTGTTTGTTGCATTACCAAATTTAGTTGTTTTAACTCAGGTGAGTTTTGACCCCTAGTAAAGGGTGTTTTTTTGTTGGAATTATAGAACTTTGAAATGGAATAAAACAAAAATGATTTTTTTAAATTGACATGAAATTAACTTTATTTGAAATATAATCTTCTAGCATTATAATTTATAAATATGATTTATGGCATATGACCACCACAACTGGCTCGGACGTAGTCTAATCTGGAGCACCAATTTTCGAAGACTGTTTAGGCACGAGCTGTGTGACATGTTGCTCCGTCTTGTTGAAAACAAAGCTCCAGCACATCATGGTTGTTCAATTGATGAACGAAAAAGTCAGTAATCATTGCTCTATAGCGGTCACCATTGACTGTAGCGTTCTGGCCAGCATCGTTACCCTAGCACACAGATCGTGCTAAATTTTAGCTTTCATACAAAACTCTCTCTTAAATTTTCCCAAACTAAAATTTAATGATGAATTTTAAAATTTTAAATTGTTGTTTCCTACTGTATCACTAATCTGTCACTTACCACCTGTTTGTGCAATATTTTTTTTAAATCAGTTGTAAAAAATGTATTTTACCCTCTTTCACTTTCCCTTTAAATCTACAGCGCTTTTCCAAATTCAGGGTATTTCACAGAATTTTTATAACAAAATTTTGAGTCCAATCCGCTTAAAATACCCTGTTTAAAACTTTGGACACAATGAATCGTGGAAAATGGTATTTCCTTGGAGCTAAAGATAACTCAGAACGAATAAAATTGTCCTTAGTCCGAATTAAATTTGCTTTTTTTTTATATCGACACTACAAAATCATTGTGTCATTTTAAATTCTTTTGCTTTAAGTGCAAGGAAGTGTGACCAAGTCATATGGAAATTTTATTCTAAATTTATGTTAATTTTTGACTTATAAATTGTATAATATGTTCGAACGTATATGTAATATATTTTCAAAGAGTATTTGGAAGCGTCCTACTTTACCCGAAGTAAGTTAGTTTTGATGATTATTTTTATCCAGCGAAATTATTCTCAAACCAATGTATACAATCTTGTTGTTTTTTTAGCATACACACATATACATACATTTATGTAAATATGATTGCAAATTGAAGATTCAAATTTCTGATGAGAGCAGTAGTGAAGAATTGATTTATTTATTTATTCATAATGTCCAAATTATGTTTTATTTTTAAATAATAGGTTATTTCGACAGCGATAGCTGTTTCCGGCTCGAAATATTGACAGAAATTCAGTATCATACCTCTGCGGAACGTTGGGAATAGATTTTGGGCGAAAAATCATCTTTTCATCTCGGCCGCTACGTTAACAAACAAAATTGCCGCATCTAGGGCCCGGAAAACCCGCACGTTATTGTCGAGAAGCCAATGCATGTGGCATCATTGGACCATTTTTCTTCGAAAATGAGGCTGGGAACTAGCTTTCGGTCAACGGTGGGCGTTACAGAGCCATATTAACCGACTTTTTTTTTTTTTTACTGAAATTGAAGACATGAATTTGGACGACCTCTGATTCATCCAGGATGGCGCACAATGCCACACAGCCCACAATCGATTTTTGTGCCCCAAATTTCCAAATCGTGTTATCAGTCTTGGCGATGTCAGTTGGCCGCCTCGGAGCTGTGATTTGACCCCTTTGGACATTTTTGTGTGGGGAACCGTGGATGGCCGATGTTGTGTGTGCCAACAATGATTCAAGTAAGGCCAATATCATCTAATCAATCCATGAGCTATAGCCCGAAACCATCGACAAGGTCTTGGAAAATTGGAGTGACAGAATGCGCTACTGCGAAGCCAGCCGAGGCAGCCACTTGAACGACGTTGTATTCCATAATTAATGGGAATGATTGCTGTTACTATTTTAGCCATAATACATAGAAAAAATTAAATTTTGTTCATTTTATTGCATTTTTAAAAAGAAAATGAATTGTATTTGGCCAACCTTGTATATACTTACGTATTATTAACTAGAAGAACCTTGCTTGGGTTTATTTTCAAAGGCGAAAATCTGAAGGCTCAAATTCTTATAAAGGACCCGCCATCTAACGTTTTTTTTTTCAACTAGGGCTTATTTCGTGAATGGTAACACTTAGCTCATGGCTGATTTGACAGATAATTAGTTTTATCCTTCCGCTGAACGGGCCTGCGATCGACAAAAAGAAGATGCCGATTTTGCCATTTTGTGCCCCATTTGGGGCACAGAAAACCCGCACGCATACATTGAAAAGCCGATACACCCAAAACGAGTCACTGTTTGGTGCGGATTTTGGTCCAGAGGCATAATTGGGCCATTTTTCTTCGAAAATGAGCAAGGAGTGGCCGTTACAGTCAATGGCGATCGTTATCGGGCCATGTTGAACGAATTTTTGTTGACAAAAATTGAAGAGGAGGATATTGGCAACATTTGGTTTCAACAGGACGGCGCGGCGCTACGTGCCACACAGCCGAAGCTACACTCGATGTTTTGCGCCATTTTCAAAAAAAAAAAGAAGTTATTTTGCGAACCCTTTATAAGAAGGTATACGTACCTTCATCAATATAACGGCGCCGACAGTAGATATTTCCCGTCTTTCGTATTCTATAATTATACTTTTATATTTGAAACCCTTGCTTTGCTCGAATTCTCATAAACTAAATATAACATCATATCATAATATAGAAATAAATACAAAAAATAACAACTAACATATGTATCAATTATTATTTTTCGGGTAGTAATTTTCCTTTTAATTCTTTTTCTGCAGTCTTGTGAAAGTGATATGAAAACCTATAAACCAAATATTTTTAATATCGAAAAAATTCTATATTCTCCGAATTTTAACAACTATTTTCATTTCAATATTGTCAATTTTATGCAAAAAAAAAACATATCACTTGTTATGATGTGAAAATAATAAATATTAAGTGCAGAGAAAACGGCTTATTAATTTTCATACAAATTTTTATTTACTATCATAAATCCGACTCGCGGGAACGTAAATTGTGATTGCTTTATTGGTGCGATAAAATAAAATATTTAACTATATTTTCGCTCCATTGTTTTACTTTTTGGTCAAAATCACCAGTACCATCCAACCAGCGCCAGCGTGGAGAACTATGTATGTACATATATAAATTGATTAATTACTTTTCAATAAAGAAAACTTCGCATTTAATTTACTTTTACGAAAACAAAAGTTTTTCTTTTGTAATGTCGGAAATATTTATGTTCATTAAACGTGCCAATACAGAATACGTCATGGGTGTTTGTGTATGGGTATTAAGATGTTTATATAGATTTTGTTATAGGTGTATTGATTTGTAAGTGTGATTTGGGAAAAAGTTTGGGGAGGCATTTATAAATTTTAATGAGTTCATGGACAAAGCCCAATGATTATAGGGACAAAGGAAGGACACACAGTTCAAATATGTAGGTACATGTTAAAAACGGTCCTTGTGACTTGAATATTTAATGATATTTTATGTGAATTAATCATTATATTGAATTTGAACTTTATTCAGTATTTGATACATTTACACACTCACATAGGCAACACAGGATAGATAAAATAAAAGCAACTTTCTTGGAGGATGGAATTTTTAATGCAGTTTCAATGCGATACATAATAATATATTATTATTTATAACCAAAAATAAAAATCTTATTATTTAAGCATATCAAAGCTGTGTTCAGTGCGAGGTTCTATACTAAAGGGTCCGCCAAATAACTTTTTTTTTTTTTTGAAAATGGCGCAAAACATCGAGTGTAGCTTCGGCTGTGTGGCACGTAGCGCCGTCCTGTTGAAACCAAATGTTGCCAATATCCTCCTTTTCAATTTTTGTGAACGAAAATTCGTTCAACATGGCCCGATAACGATCGCCATTGACTGTAACGGCAACTCCTTGCTCATTTTCGAAAATGGCCCAATTATGCCTCTGGACCAAAATCCGCACCAAACAGTGACTCGTTTTGGGTGTATCGGCTTTTCAATATATGCGTGCGGGTTTTCTGTGCCCCAAATGCGACAATTTTGCTTGTTTACTACCCGCCAAGATCAAAATGAGCTTCATCTGAAAAGATGATTTTTTTGGAAAAATCGGCATCTTCTCTAAGTCGATCGCAGGCCCACTAAGCGAAGCGTATACACAACCATATTCGTTCAACGGAAGGATAAAACTAATTATCTGTCAAATCAGACGTGAGCTAAGTGTTACCATTCACGAAAATAAGCACTAGTTGAAAAAAAAACGTTAGATGGCGGACCCTTTAGAATGGCAGAGAACTTAAACTTTTTGCTCTTCAATGAACATTTTTGTTTTTCAAAATTTTTTGCAATAAACCATTCAGACGGTACAGATGAAAATCGGTTTCTTTACACGGATTTTCAAACAAATGACATACAGTTAGTCAAGTACAGACGTGGCGGACCTTTTTTTGTAAATTGCAGGACCTACAAATTTAAATTTTTTAAAACATGAATTGAAAGGTACATTAACTTTGATTATGATTGAGGAAGAATGAAAGCAAAAGAAAATGTATTGTTTTTGTTTTTGTTTTTGATTATGCGTATTCCTTCAGCGTTAATTATTGATTTCTTGAGCATCTATTGACAAGGATGCCCAGATTACCGAACATATTGTAGATATTGCTCCAATTTTCTTTTGATTTGGAGATTTTTTTTTCTTTTTCAAAGGGATTGGCATCCGCTAGATAATCGTATGCTAAGAGCTGAAAAATAGGAAGCTATTCTAACAAGGGGCTTACTAATATTTTTGTTTTAATATATATGAACGCCTTTTTAAACTCAATTTTTTGAGTCCTTCATCACGAATTGAATCAGTTTGTTGATCTTCGGAGAAAGCTTCAACCCTGAGAGACGTTTCAACAAGCCGTCAATGAATTAAGTCTCAAATCAATATTAGAGATTCGATTCAAGTTTATTTGAATAATTACGAAGTAAGTTTTGCGAAGCCAATTTCGGCACAGAAAAAATATTTCAAATATTATGATGGCAACCAAGAATAAAAAAGTCCACACAAATAACTATGCTGGAAGTGAAAAATACAATCATTTAACGTAATATGCACTATTTTAAAAAAAAGTATTGTTTAAACTAACAACTATAATAATTTAATTCCACTTATATGTATCTGCATATATAAAAACACCCTATCCAAATTTAGAACACCCTATTCCCTATGAAGTCCACATTCCATTGTTTGCTATTTGGTTCCAACCCCACTTTTAACAGTTGGCTCAGATTCAAAAGACTATTATGTATATTGGATCTTTTGAGTATAATTGAATCGTTCGAGTATAAATTGATTGAAAACCAGCGATTTTAAGTATGAACCAGGCGCTTAAGAATGTAACACTAAAACGCAATATGCATCTTCAATGAATATAAACGAACTTGTATACTTGCTTGAACTTGAACTTTTCTCATGTCTGAGAGGATGTTTGACCCTACGGATATGTCTATGTTGTTAAACCTATTACATTTATTTTCCCACCAAATAAATTTATTGTTGAATTGCATTTATGTTATTTAGTATAAAAAGTCTTAACATCTAGAAGTCAAATCATTATATTGGTTTCTTTGCTATCCCCACCCGAGGTAAAAATCAAAGGAGGTTTCGGTGACCCCAACGTGATTTCCATATATTAAGCGCTCCCAGGGCTTTGACACATGGTCTGTGTCATAGTTGCAGAAGTGCAGAAATCCAGAGATCCAGAGGGCGAGAGCTTAAGAAGTCCAGAAATCCAGAGTTCCAGAAGTCCAGAGTTTCAGAAGTCCAGAAACTGACGTAAAGCATATTCCCGTTACTGCCATCAACAAGAAGCTACCATCTAAATACCCTGACGAAACCCATCGAACCTAAACAAGATGGATGAAATGAAAGTATTTAGTATTGTTGCCATCAGGCAGAAAACCATAAATGACAACCTGCAACGACTGAAAACCAATATTGCTACAGATGGTCCCTACCGAAAAAGGGTCGACTATAAGGCCAAAAAAATTACAATCTCTAGAAGCTCTCTGGTAAGAATTTTCGAATAATCATGAGCAGATAAAGCCGTATGCAATCGCAAGCACTTCTTATATGTTCAAGCTAGAAAATACGAACAAGTAAAAAGAGCATATATTGATTTAAAGTAAATATTGGAATCAATTGTGCCTATATAGATCCCGAGACTGACCCTTCAAAGAAATCAGCTGGGGCTCAAAGTGTAACAGATGAAACAACTAAAAAAAAACCGAAGTTAATTGAAGAAAGCCAGCCCGCGCAGTAGGTACACAACTTGGCGGAATCCATCAGTCTCTTCTATCAATTTTTTTTTCATCTTAGCCACTTGAATTGTGCAGCCTCCCTTAATTCCTGCAGACCAACAGCACACAGATATGGCGGAGAATGTAAATCACTAGACTCTATAGTTCTCCACCATTTCAAAATCATTTACCGTTATGTACATATGTGCCTCGATTACACCACACTAATATTTCAGTTCAAAAACCCACATTTCCCCTCTTTTAATTCTCCATTGTGATGCGATGGTACCTGAGTGAAAAGTGAATAATTCTTCTATACATCCGATTTAACGAACAACAAATTAAGAATTTATTGTTAAAATAAAAAAAAATTCATTTCCTTTCAGAATTCCACAATATGGTATGAAAATATTAATTGAATATGAATATGACTCCCAGGACAATTGTACCTGCTAGATTGAATTTTTAATGGAAAGTTGTTATCAAAATGAAATGAATATTTATCACTTCTTATTTTCTCGAGTAAATACATATAAATAGATATGTAGATATTTGTATGTATAGTAATCATGTAAAATATGTAAGGTAATAGCTGCCTTGGACCGAAAACTTTCCTCAAAATTTGGGCATGTTAAATTTTAAAGTTGTTCCGTTTTCAAAAAGCCGCATTCAACACCGCACGAGTGTCCCTACAAAATTTTAAAGGATCATTTGTATAGGTGCAGATATAAGGATCTCTCTTGTGTCATATGTATTATTGGAGTGAAACGTAAGTAATTTCATTAACTTTAGTCAACATATTTGATTGAATATTCATTCGACCAAAAGACTGGTGTGGGGTATTGGTGATGGCAAGACCAGGAAAATAAATAATTAAAAGTTACACTCAACTTCATTATTATGCACTTGATGCAAAAGACCCAAGGCCTGTTTGTAGTTGTTAGCTTCACTTGTTCATGTTCTTTTAGTTTTTTTTTTTGTTTGTTTATCCTACGCGTTGGTTTTACAGTGGTGTTAAAAAAGTTAATTTTTTATTTTATTTTACAAAAATTCCCATAAAACTTAAAACGAATAGTTCAATCAAAACCCAACTGAGTTGAGTTGTCTGTACAATATGTTGACATACAATTAATTCTTTTTAGCATGAAATGTTTCTTTTCAACTCAACTCAAATAAGGTGGCTTAAATAGTATGACGAGTTTGTATGATGGACTAAAATGTAAGTTTTGTTAGTTCCCACAATAACGGTAGATACCTGTAATAAAAACCTTTATGAAAGAGGTGATTTATCTCGGAAATTTCTCTAACGATTTTGATTCAAATTTGTGTGTGTGTGAAGGTATACTATTGTATGTATGACACCATTTTATTTTGACTTTCTCTTTAAAGACTTAACCGATTTCGATCAAATTTTTATACAGGAGGTCTTTAAAAGTCAATATAATATAATATTCCATCCAAAAATGTTCTTACCATTTTTTTTTTGGATTTAAAAAATCTAAATTTATAAAAACCAACAGTTCTAGACTGACGGATCAAAAACTGATGATGAGTTTGGTGGCGGTGTGTATTCAGACCTTCCATTCCTATCGAAAATGGAAAATTTGGAGTAAAAGGAGTGAATAAATAGTAGCTCCGAACATCCACTCGAAAACGACATAAGTCTCTCCTACTTTTACCTTCCCAATCACTGTAGCGTGTTGCAGGCAGAACTTTTGGCGATAAAAGAAGTATTGTCTTGGCTTAAAGAAAACTTAATATCTAACACATTTATCCGCATCTTCTCATACAGCCAAGCCACGATAAAATCCCTGGACTCTGTCTCTACCAACTACATAACAGCCTTTAACTGTCAATCATCTCTCATTGAGATGGCACAGCAGTTTAATATTCACTCCTACTGCGTGCCGGGCCATATTGATAATCCAGGAAATAACTGACGA
Organism: Leucozona laternaria; assembly: GCA_932273885.2. NCBI lineage: Eukaryota > Metazoa > Arthropoda > Insecta > Diptera > Syrphidae > Leucozona > Leucozona laternaria. Next base: position 26,962,644 of record OW026368.1, on the reverse strand, counting down.
ACTCGCCAAAAAAGGAACAATACTACCTATTTTGCCAAATAGGGCAAATATAGGGATACCCATTGCTGGAAGCAAACTTATGCTGAAGCAAGATGCTATAGAGAAAACAAACCTATGGTGGAACAAGATGACCACCTACGTGGCAACAAAACAGATATGGCCAAACCTGGATTTGAAGTACTCCAAGAGCTTAACATCTCTAAGCAGACTGCACATTGGCTACGTAATAGTTGTCATTACCGAACACTGCTTAATAGGCAAGCACGCAACGAGGCTTGAGGTATTTATTTTCAAATGATTTCTGCAGAAGTTGTTTATAAATGAGGAACAGGAAGAATCGATTCATCCTGCTCTCCTACTTGTCCCTCTCTATCCCAACGACGTAAACTCTATCTCAGTGATCCCAGTGATCTGGCAGAAGTTGACATAAGTAATCTATAGCACGCCTTGTAAGGAGCTCCAAGTGGTTCAACGAATAGAGAGGGAAGTTTCTAGATTCTTGTGGTATCACAATGTACCAACTCTTGGCTTAAGTGTATCAAGCGGCAGCCACCTTAACCTAACCTTTAATCAAGAAAAACCAATATCTTCAAAACGATATAGGTAGTAAATTTTTGTGATATAAGGTTATTAGGTGAAATTTATTAAATTCTTAAAAGCGGTACCTACCTATACTTATTTTTCTAATGTTCAAGAAATTTCATAAATAAAAATTATCTTGTAAGAAAAGGGCTCTAATCATTTTTTGAAGTTTTGTTTGCATAAATTCATATTTTTTCAAGAATTCAGACGGCGGCATTCTATATGTTAAGCTCAAAACTCCAAAGCAAGCCCTTATTCCTGCTTCTAAAAATTTATTTTATATTAATAATTCAAAGCTACCTGCGTTTGCATTCAATTCGTGTATGTATGTTATTTGATGCAACTAAAACTGCATAATATTAATGCCGCTTTGAGATGTAGAAATAAATTGAAGCCACATTATGTATACCTATTCCACATTCTGTTTTTCGACACAACATTGCACTTTTGCTGTAGCTGAAATTTAATTGGCAAGGTGTTGCATAATGCATTCCACTTTTGTCTCAAAAGCTTTTCCACCCGCGGATCTGGATAAATTCAATGAAAGGCATCTACACAAATGTACTGCTACCGAACGGTACATATAACATTTCTCGGTAAATGTAGGGCAGACCTATAGTTTCGTCAAATTGACTATACGGCTTCACGATTGGATGCAGCGTAGCTATAGCTTCCTGCATGATTTGTCATTAAAAGTCCTTTGACGTATGGCTCTTCTACGTACTGGGTGAATTGAGTTTGAAATAACGTGATAAATGAGATGCGAATCAGAGACAATTAGTGCATATACGCACACATAATACCCTTGGCAGTGATGTCCTCAATGATTACCTCAGGATGTGAAGGTTTTTGAGATATCCTTACTACACCTTCGCATGTACCTGCAACTTAAAAGTAAAAAATGATAGGTTTGTATAGTCTATGGGCTGGATGTCATACGTTTGTGAAATTTCAGTTCGAGCACAAGATTTGTTTGTGGGATTTTTTTTTTATTCCGGCTGATGGCTTTGATTTTCCAACTACAAAATTAGATTCTCTTAATTGAAAGGAGCTCTTTGTCTTTGTGCAAATTAAGGCGGGTGCCAGCAGATTTAATGGAAAACTGTAATCTTTTTAATCGGTGATAAAACAGAAAAGTAATTAATTCACATGTATGTATTTTAATTCAAAGAATGTCCTGTTTTATTTATATATTCATAGTCTAGTCACATAATATATTTAGTAATATTTTTGTGTTAAAAATCTGATTCTAGATATCCTCTAATCTTGAAAACACTGATTAGATTTTAAAAAGCTATTAGCATAATTAATTAAGTTTTTTTACAAGCAGTGGCGTAGCTAGAATATTTTGCGCAAAGAATAATTTGACACACCCAATATTTTTTTTTTAAAAAATTGGCTTTAGTAGAGATATTTTTTAACTTTGAGTGGAAATTTGTGGAGCTTAACACCACTGATGAAAACACGCATTTTAGTGAATTGATATGTAAACATCCATATAAACTAAAACGTGGACATTATACGTGTAATACGTTCCGTATAGCATCTGACGTGTAGTACGTAACGAGACGATTGTATCATCTATCGTGTTTTTCAATAAGAGCGCTACAAAAGTTTTTTTTAAATAAAACAAAAACAATTTTGGATATCAATGAAATTCTTTATTCCTGTGAAAGTACGTTTGATGCCATTATGTATGGAATTCGATTTCTTTTGCATGACCACCACGGGCACGCTTGCAGAAGTCCAGACGCTGAAACCAGTTTTCGACGATTTTCAAGCATAAATCGGCCGATACTGCTGCAATTTCACGTTCGATATTGGTACGAAGTTCATCAATCGTCGCTGGCTTGTTGGCATAGATCATAGACTTGACGTAGCCTCACAGGAAATAGTCTAACGGCGTCAAATCGCACGACCGAGGCGGCCAAGCGACTGGACCATTTCGTGAGATAACACGTTCTCCAAACTTGGTTTCCAATGAATTGATTGTGACATTAGCTGTGTGGCTTGTGGTGCCGTCCTGTTGGAACCACATGCCCTCCAAGTCCATATCATCCAATTGGGGCCAAAAATATTCGGTTATCATTGATCCCCATTCACAGTAACGTGCCGGTCTTGATTATGACGGAAGAAGTACGGCCCAATGACGCCGCCGGCCCATAAACCACACCAAACCGTAATTTTTTCGGGATGCAATGATGACTCATGGAGTACGTGTGGATTGACGAAGCCATTCAGCCAGAAATGAGCCTCATCGCTGAAGATGATTTTTCGATGAAAATCCGAATCATTTTCAAGTTGTTGCTCAGCCCAATTCACGAACATACGACGCTTCTGGTGGTCAAGCGGCTTCAGTTCTTGCGTCAATTTAATCTTGTAAGGATGTAGGCCAAGATCTTTTCGCAAAATTCGCCACAACGACGTCACAGAGATGCCCAACGCTTGAGAACGACGTGTGAGAGACACATTTTGGCTTTCTGCAACTGAAGCCTCAGCGGCAGCAATATTCTCGACACTACGGGCACTTCTTTGTCTCACTGGCACGGAAACATTTTGGACTGTGCCTGTGGATTAAAATTTTTTCCACTAGACTCTCAATTGTTGATCTGCTAGGACGATTGTGACGACCATAAATTAGACAAAGCGCTCTTAACGTTGAGGCCACTGACTCCGAATTTCGGTAGTAAATTTTAATAATTTCGACTCGTTGTTGGCTCGTATATCTTTCCATCATGAAATGGCAAATCTTACTGAAGAGAAATGTCAAAAGAACGGCTAGAAATATGGCGTAGTTTGCTGTCCCTGTTGCTCTACTTTTGTAGCGTCCCTGTTGAAAAACCCTTTATATTGGGTATACGTTCAATAACAAAAATCTGGAACTTGGATCCCGGCACTCACACTTATTTTGTTTTGCCTAATCATACTAATCATACAAAATTAGATTAATCCCGATGAATAGCTTCGAGATACAAAAGACGTCAATTATATTGGCAGTTTACAATAAACAGTGGCGAAAACTTTGAAAATATTATCGTATCCATATCGTATCATCATCAATCGTACAAAGAATTTCGCAGCCACGTACCAAATAGTAACGAAAAAAAAGGAAACGTTATACAAAGCCCCAGCTTTCCTTCCTAAGTTTGGATTCGATTTTAAACAGCCTTGACTTGCAGCTTTGCGGAGGTTCTAATCCTCTTAAAATATACTGTTAAAATCTAAACTTGCCTTTTTTAAAACAAGTTAAAAAAAAACCGTCTAATATACTACAGGATATTTGTCAAATTGTTAAAATTGTTCTCGACATTAAAATAAAATACAAAAAAAAAAAACAAACAAAAACATTATTTTCACATATTTTCCACTTGAAAAATTTAATCAACTCATACTCAACCCCGGGGGTACATTTTGAAGGTTCTCATAAATAATAAATCAGTTTTTCAATTTATTTACTCGAACTCAAGGAAATGGCTTTATTTTATAAGTTAAATCGCTTATAGTTCCCGATTTACAGATTGTTTTTTGTTGTGGTTTTCTTTTTTATTTGGTTCGGGAAATTCCACCAGGATATTAATTGTACATTTTGAAATAAGAATTAAAAAAACAAAAATATTACGATTGGTTTGCACGAACTTGCTCTTCTGATGGTTGACAACTGTAATGCAGACACATCATAAAGATAAATGTTATCAGTTCAATAAAAGGTGTGTTTTTTAGTGCATGTAGTATAGGTACCCACTTACAGAATAATTTCTATGTAAAATACAACACCAATTCCGCTTAGTTAATGCGATAAACCTCTCCGCTTATGAACTAAGGGCATATAAAAACAGAATAATAAGTATTATAACTGTTATACATAGCTTCTTACAATTACTTTTGTCATTCCAGGTACGAAGTTTAATCAAAATCGTTAGAGCCGTTTAGGCTCTAGCTCAAATTATAGCGGTAGCACAGAGCACAGACACACGAACAGTATGACGAAACCTAGTTTTTATTAAAACTTCGATTTTTAGAGAAGAATACAAAATGTACGAATATATGTACATATCTAGAGCATAGCAGTTTTTCCGTACTGAGTTACCTTAGAATTAACTTTGCATGTAAATTAGGCTATTTTTAAATGATGTTTCAGCATAATGGGTTATAGTTAAAATTCAAAGTCATAACTCAACAAATTTTATGAAAACCATGTTTTAGAAGCTAGGGCTAGCCAAAGTTTAGCACCGAAACTCACATAGAAACTGAGCCTTAAAATCACAACCACATGTTAAGTAGGTTATTTTTTAACCCAGCACTAACCTCGGAGAGATATTAATCTGTTTGACCATCAATTGTTTGATCAAAAAACTGTCATTTTGTCATTTTTATCGTGATGCGATGATGACAAAGACGCATCAACAACGTTAACAAATTTAAGAAATTTGGTTTAAAAATGGTTGGTTCTAAAATCAAAGCTGTTTTATCGAAAAATTGGGTTATGATGTGTGATGAGGTTTAATATTGGCTTAATATGTATGTCAATATAAGCAAAATTGTCGCATTTGAATCCACATGAGATTATTAAACTATGATATCGTATTTTGTATACTCAAGTACAGAGTCATTCATTTCGTGGTTCCAAGTTGGTAGCGCTGGCATTCGACACCTGTCAAACTCAGCTATCATTTGAAGTGTCATAATGTTAGTTGAATATTTGCCATTTACGATAATCGATCGCTTAATAATCGAAAAATTGGTTAAAATCATCGTAATGCACGCTCAGTCGAAAATATTGCTGCTGCAAGTGATGATCTGAATTTACGGTTAAAGACAATTCGGATCAAAATGTTCGAATGATAACCGATTTTTTTTGCCGGAGATTAAAAATCATGACATGGATGATATGTGTTTCCTACAAGGCTGGGCAACAAGCCACACAACACGACCAATTATGGCTTTATTGCGTGAGAAGTTTCCTTGTCGCATAATTTCACGTCTTGGCGACGTCAATTGGCCACCAAGATGCGATTTGACACCGTTAGATTTTTTTTTGTGGAGCTACGAAAAGACCGTGTTTACGCGAATAATCCCCAAACACTAGACGTATTAAAAACCAATATTACCCAAGTTATGGCCGAGATACCGCCCGCAATGTGCAAAAAAGTGGTTAAAAATTAGCTCAAAAGAATCGGATGCTTCAAATATCCCCGAGGCGGCCATTTGAATGATGTTGTTTTTCACACTTAATGGCAAAGTCCAAACTTTATAATGAAATATAATTTGTATCAAAAATGTATCGCTGTGTGTGTCTATTTGGCTTTACTTTCAAAACACAAAAATGGATGAACTTTTATATTCTAGGAAATGGAGATTAAATTCACTATGCGAAATTCACCTTGGATTTTCGTTCATATACTCGTAGTTGATTTCAGCATCAGTGGTTTTTCAACTGCACAGAATGAATATAAGACTGACTGGATTACATATACACAGATACTCATTTCGAGATGGTTGATTGCATTGTTTTGACTTTTCAGTTAAGATAGTACAGGATGCCCTAAAAATCACAATGTGGTTAAATCAATTGAAAATTAGTTTTTTGTTTGTCGATAAGATTTGGTTAAATCAAACTTTGCGCTTAAAACGCCCGCACTTTTGTGTTTTGTAGACATACACAATTGGAAATAAGTTGATTTACATTTTTCAATTATAATTTAGGTATATCAAAACCAAACCTTAACCCTAAAATAAAGTACAAGTGTAGAATTTTTGTTATATTTCGAAATAAACTCCAGCGTTGCCAGATCTAATAAAAAATGTCACTCATTATTATTATATGTTACATTGGTATAGGAAGGTACCTACTTTTTCACCAAAAAACACATCATTTCATTTTTCACTTTGAGAGCTAAAATTTTTTTCTATTCTTGGGCTGTAGGTTCTGGAATGCCCTTCATTGATAAAATTTGTTCAGAAACGATGAAAATTGAAATAAATCATTATGAATTCTGTCCCATTTAACGTTTCTCGACCAATTTTATCGATGCATGAGTTACAGACGTAGGCACTTCTCATAATTTGTATTTGTGTCTTGCAATGTAGGTTGAGTTTAAAAGACTTAAGTCTTATAATAGGCTGAAAGTTCAAAATATTATTAAACATTATCATCAGTTGATGTTATTAATCACCCTGTACAAATACACACATACAATCGCATCTGTATAATTGACAATATATAATATCCTTTGCACCAAAAGTGAAGGGTTAAAATAATTAAGATTTAATCAATTACTGTCCTGAGTTGAATGTTTTTGCTGAGTTGATTTTTTATCGGTTTAAAGAATTTCCCATTAAAAAAAAACAGAAATTGAATAAATGAGTTTTTATCTGAACTTCATTTAGGAGGAAATATAAAATTCATTTTAAAGTATGTATGTATTTCAGATCACTTAAAAATAAAAAAGTATTCCTACTGTGTTTAATTTTGTGTTTCAGAAGCCAAATTGATGTTCTTTTTAGCAGTATCGGATGGAACTGTCCATTTTATGTTAGGTACTAAAATTTAATTTTTGGTTTAAATAAGTTTTTGTTTTAGTTTTCATTTATAACAAACTTTCTTTCATTTGTGTTTTTTTTCAAATTATTTTGACATCTGTTCGATAGTCAAAAATGTGAAATATAAAATATGAGTTGCAGGCTCAATATGAAGTGCTCACTGCTTACACGTGACAGCAACTTTAGGCAACAAATGCTTGCATCACTCCATGCAGGAATGCATATTGAATAAACAAATATATGTGGGATGAGTAGCAGACAGGAACGTACGACCAACACAGAACCCCTTAGACAAGCCAACGAGCAACTCTTACGCAACAGATACGGAAGGAGAACGGACAAGAACGAACAAACACTTACGAAAGTACATAACGAACATGCAACGAACTAGCCAACGGGACAGTAGTACATAGAACGAACAAAGAACAAAAGAGAATGATCGTCCCTCTTTTTAAAAATCCAGAAAACTAGTCAGTGTTAGACTGCTTTTACATTACAGCGATTTTTAATCTTCGTTTCTCCTTTGGTTTCCTTCTAATTGCAAATACCTTTTACACGACAGCGATTTTTAATGAAAAGTTTAGTTTGTGCAAGTGAAGAAGTATCATCTCACTGCACTCCTTACTCCACTTGATTAAGCGAAGTTATCTGAGTGGACGACGAATGAAAATAAAACACATTCGAACAAAAAGGAAAAGCACAAAGAAGAATGAGCGATAACTCTGCAATTTGTTCAACCTCAGCAATTTCGTCTACCCCGGCCACCACATACGTCCCCCGCCCACGTGCTTAAAAATCGCAAGAAGAAATTGCATGGTTTAAAAGCAGTCTATGATTTCATTTTGAGTACCGGCACATTTAGCTTATTTACATAAATAAAAGTAATTATAACGATTAAACGGGACGCAAGTGTTTCCTTGTAGAAAGTTATCCTTCATATATTCTTTTGATATTTTATGAGTTCTTGATAAAATAAGCTTGTTTAGTAAAAATCTTAGGATATACAAATTATTTTAAACTCCATGATTTGTCAATTGTCTATAGTTATGCACTTATACTTCTTATCTTGTACCCGTAAACCATAGGCAAAAGATCATTAAAAAAAAGTGAATTATGTGTGGAGGTACGAAAGAGAACCAGTTGAGATAGTGGAGCACTATAAATATCTTGGACTAACACTAACCCCAAAAAACAACATGAAGATCCATTTAGATGAAAAACTTAAGAACGCAAAAACAGCTATAAACACAACCTGGAAAACATGTATGCAAAATAAAAACATAAATCTGAGAGCAAAGTACCAGATCTTTGAATTAACAGCCAGATCAATTCTGCAATATGCAGCACAGGTATGTGGATACCAACAAAATGACTCTGTGGAGCAGTTGTTGCGTTTTTTTCTGAAGAGAATACTGCATCTTCCTATGACGACATGACAACAACGTATATGCTGCACATTTAGACAGGACTCCCACCAATGTTCTTTACGACTTTGAAACTCCACTTCGACTATATCCTTAAAGTTCTTAATATGAATGTTACACGACTACCTATAGGATTGTGGCAACAATTGCGCTTGAACAAAAATTATCATGTTTTGAAGAGTGGAAGGAGCTGGCTGAAAGAAATGAATGTCCTCTACATCTAGTAGTGGGAAATTCACAGCAGATGAAAGCTGAACTCTATAACATCCTTAATGTGCTCGATGAAAAGATACACGAATCATTCATAGAAGAAACGCGGTCATCCATCTTTAGAGATTACTACTCAAAATTGTTACATGACTCAAGCAAGATGCAAGCGCAGGAGTCAAATATCAACACTTTTTAAAGCAAGAGGAGAGCTTTTGCCCTTAAACTACATGCCACACCGACCAGATCTACCGATTCAATGCAATCTTTGTAATATGAACACCCGAGAAGATATAATGCACTTCACAGGAGTTTGTCCAATACTTATATAAGCTGAGAAAACTATATCTTGGAAAGGCCATTTATACAACGGATGAAGTTCTTGATATGCTCAATGGAAGAAATTGGACGGCTTTGTATAAATTTGTCAAAGCTGCGTTATAGAAACCAAATTTTAAGAGGAGAATTTTAACTAAGACAATTTTTTTTTTTTTAAATCTCAAGGTTATAACTTATAATGTGGTTTTCGTTTCGACCAAAAAAATCGATTTTTTTTGATTTTTTTGATTTGTGACAAGTTTTTCCTTTCCTTTCGACCAAAAAAATCGAATTTTTGTCGATCTGAAGTCGATTTTGCAGATCTCGATTCTTAGCAAGATTTACACAGATTTTCACACGCACTTGCACACACATCAAAGAAAAGTGACATGTATGAGTGTTATTTCAAAAGTGGCACTCACACAATTAAAAAACAAACTTAAATCACGTTTTCTGTTCCTTTTGCCAGTAAAATTTAAGATCTGACACCCAAATCTGAAATGGTTGAAACGAAAACCACATAAGTATCTAATGCACAATTATTAGTAAAGTATGTTATTTTAAAATTGTCAATCTGGCAGACGGCTTTTGCCATGTCATAAAAGATTTGTAAAACCCAAAAATGTTAACAATGTATAGAATACTAAATTGCAATAAAATCTTAATCTTATCTAAATCTAAAATCATTAAAAAAAGTGCAAGTATGTTAAAACTTCAATTTTTTCATCGCTGTTTTTGACAAAAAATAGGCACTATTTTAACAATTAAAGAACGTGTTGTTCACCTTTCACCTTAATATTTTGGATTATCTCTTTTTTATTTTTTTTTCAGCTATTTAAGGAAATTAAATTTTTTGTTAACGTATCTTCAAAAAAAACTCAGGAGAACTTCGATTTGTTAAGTTTTCTAGAATTTTCTGCTTGATGTTTTTAAAATTTCGGTCTACTTTTTTAATTTTCTAACACCAAAATAATTCATGCTTGGAAATGTGTCACTTTTTCTTGGTAGTATCTCTTAATAAATTTAAAATACGTTTGCTATCAAAGGCTTATTTCCACTTGTGTCACTTTTTTTGATAAAAAAATCTTAAAATTTTGCATTCAAACAATGACACTTACCTTACCTATACTTGTGAGGTTTGTTGCGACACTTAATATGTGTAAATGCTTTTTTTACGAAACCCAACTGAGTTGTGTCAGTTTTTTTTGTTGTTTTAGGGGGAAACACTTGCAGTAATGCAGACGTGTCCAATTTTTTGGGGTGTAGAGTTTTTGCCTGATGTCGATTTTCTTTCTGAGCATCGATATATGCTGTTTATATGTACATATGTGATTACACTGCTTAAAAATTGAAGCTGAAAGTGTGCAATAGTTCAACAAAAAAAGGACTGTATAACTCAGTATGTACGGAGTGTGAGACCGCCCCTTTAAAGTTTACCAACATATACAAACGAATGCAGATGTTACTATCAATATACAGGGTGTACGCCGAGAAGGTATACCTACTACTTTGTTTTGCCGCCATTTTGGTAAACATGTTTCCATTTAAGATTCAGTTGACACAAGAGCTTCTTCCACAAGACCATTTACGCCGCCGCCCTATATATGCCAATAAGATGTTACAGCTAGCCCATGACAACCCCTATTTTCATGAAAAAATCATAATGAGTGACGAGGCACATTTTCATTTGAATGGATATGTGAATAAATAGAAGAGTCGGTTCCGGACAATGGAAAATCCTCAAATTATTCATCAATCACCTTTGCATCCATTAAAAGTTACAGTCTGGTGTGCAATTTGGTCAGGAGGAATCAATGGACTTTACTTCTTTGAAAATGAAAACGGCGTAACGGTAACTGTGAATAAGGAGCGATATCGTGATATGATTGAAAAGTTTTTAACGCCACAACTGCATTCTTTGGGCTAGATTAACATGTGGTATCAATAAAAGACGGTGCCACATCGCATGCAGATAGGATTACAATGGAATTACTGCGAAACCTCTTTCCACAACAAGTTATTTCAAGAAATGGTGATGTTGATTGGCCTCCACGGTCACCTGATTTGACTGCTCCGGACTTCTTTTTGTGGGGATATCTGATAAGCAAGGTTTATGCAAACAAACCAGAACCGCTTGAGCAACTCAAACAAAATATTCGTGATGAAATTAATGAAATACCGCGTAAAATGTGTGAGAATGTAATGAGAAAAATGTGCTCAAAGGGACTGGCATTTGTGAAACTAATAGAGGCGGACATTTACCTGATATTGTATTCCATACATAATTGCCAACATTAAATAAAACATTTATCAATATAAGATCCATTCTCTTTCATTTAATCAAAAATTATAAACAAACAAACTATTATACCTTCCCGGTGGACACCCTGTACATATTTGTATACAAATTAATGTCGTATTATTGATATCTCTATTTCATTCTTCTATTCCACCCACTGCCAAGCGAATTAATAATAATTAATAACATAAAACACCCAATAGTTAGATGTTGTCGTACCCTTCTAAGACGTGAGATTTAAGTCGATGGTTACTAACACAAATCGAAATGATTGCCCGCGGTCTGACTAAAGGTCACAAAAAAAATACTTTCAATTGAATTTAATTCATTACAGTCCACTTAAACAAAAACAATGCATTTCTATTTTGTTAATTTTTCTTCTTCTTCATAAACATAAAACACCGTCATCACCTCCATTATGAAAACCTACACGAAAAGTCGTTGCTGTCAGCACAGCAGCCTATATACATGCACATACATATAAAAGCTGACAGAACGAACAGGAAGAGGAGTGAAATAAAAATAAAACAGGAGCAACTTAAGTTTATTATTCTGTTTCTTTTTCGTTTCAAAGTGAAGCCACAACCTCATTCGGTCTATTTTTCGTTTCAAAGCAAATTCATCCTGTCTTTTGCAGACAACTTCATCCTGCATCTTTTTCAATACTTTACTAACGATATACATACATATGTAGGTACAAAAGTTTTTTTAAATAAAACAAAAACGGTTTTGGATATCAATTCCTGTGAAAGTACGTTCGATGCCATTATGTATGGATTTCGATTTCTATTGCATTGTCACCACGGGCACGCTTGCAGAAGTCCAGACGCTGAACCCAATTTTCGACGGTTATCAAGCATAAATCGGGCGATACTGCTGCAAATTCACGTTCGATATTCGTACGAAGTTCATCAATCGTCGCTGGCTTGTTGGCATAGACCATAGACTTGACGTAGCCTCACAGGAAATAGTCTAACGGCGTCAAATCACACTACCGAGGCGGCCAAGCGACTGGACCATTTCGTGAGATAACACGTTCTCCAAACTTGGTTTCCAATAAATTGATTGTGACATTCGCTGTGTGGCTTGTGGTGCCGTCCTGTTGGAACCACATGTCCTCCAAGTCCATATCATCCGATTGGGGCCAAAAATATTCGGTTATCATTGAACGGCAGCGATCCCCATTCACAGTAACGTGCCGGTCTTGATCATCACGGAAGAATTACGGCCCAATGACGCCGCCGGCCCATAAACCACACCAAACCGTAATTTTTTCGGGATGCAATGATGACTCATGGAGTACGTGTGGATTGCTGCCTGACCAATACCGCATATTTTGTTTATTGACGTAGCCATTCAGCCAGAAATGAGCCTCATCGCTGAAGATGATTTTTCGATGAAAATCCGAATCATTTTCAAGTTGTTGCTCAGCCCAATTCACGAACATACGACGCTTCTGGTGGTCAAGCGGCTTCAGTTTTTTGCGTCAATTTAATCTTGTTAAGATGTAGGCTAAGATCTTTTCGCAAAATTTGCCACAACGACGTCACAGAGATGCCCAACGCTTGAGAACGACGTGTGAGAGACACATTTGGGCTTTCTGCAACTGAAGCCTCAGTGGCAGCAATATTCTCGACACTACGGGCACTTCTTTGTCTCTGTTGCTCTACTTTTGTAGCGTCCCTGTTGAAAAACCCGATATTAACTTAAGGTTTGTTGGTGACTTCCTAGAGGGGAAATTGAATTTTTTTTCGTTTCTCCAAAAATAACGGTACCTACCTGCAAGAAAAATGTTAAGAAGGAAATAATTTATCTCTGAAACGACTCTAACAATTTTGATGAGAATTCAACCAACTAAAGGGTCCGCCAAATAACTTTTATTTTTTGAAAATGGCGTAAAACATTGAGTGTAGTTTCGGCTGTGTGGCACGTAGCGCCGTCCTGTTGAAACCAAATGTTGCCAATATCCTCCTCTTCAATTTTTGTGAACAAAAATTCGTTCAACATGGCCCAATTACGATCGCCATTGACTGTAACGGCAACTCCTTGCTCATTTTCGAAAAAAAATGGCCCAATTATGCCTCTGGACCAAAATCCGCACCAAACAGTGACTCGTTTTGGGTGTATCGGCTTTTCAATGTATGCGTGCGGGTTTTCTGTGCCCCAAATGCTACAATTTCGCTTGTTTACTACCCGCCAAGACCAAAATGATCTGAAAAGATGATTTTTTTGGCAAAATCGGCATCTTCTCTAAGTCGATCGCAAGCCCACTTAGCGAAGCGTATACACAACCATATTCGTTCAGCGGAAGGATAAAACTAATTATCTGTCAAATCAGACATGAGCTAAGTGTTACCATTCACGAAATAAGCACTAGTTGAAAAAAAACGTTAGATGGCGGACCCTTTATATAAACTTTCTTTCAAGAAAACTATAATATACAAAACCAAACCAATTTAAGGATATTTATCCTTTTTTGAAACTGATACTTTACCCCATCCAAATAATAAATTAAAGTCAGTGCACTTATCTTTGAAGCTCTTTTTCTAAGACCTTTAAGATATTTCAAGTAATTGTCAAATGTACTGCCTTAAATTGTCAATACTTAATAATAAATGCTACACGATACCATAAACTCCAGCATTTCAATATCGGTTATCTCAGTAGTACCCATCAAAGTCGGCAAGAATTTCATTTCTTCTGTGAGTGTGATGCTATTAAAAATGTATCAAAATATCGATCTCCTTTGCTATACAAACAGTTATTTTGTAAAGTGTATCCATATAGTCTTACATTTCAACATCAGAATGTCATCGTCGTATAACTTGATGTAAAAATTCTAACTTTAATACTATATCGCAAACGGAAGGATAGACATTTTACAACGAAAGTAAAGTGCAGTCCTTAGACAAATTTTCAACACAGAAATTGTTCAGATGGTGTGCGTTGGGTTGGCATTGGCACTCTATGTTTGTAAGCGTTTAATATAGTAATTGCATTATTAAACTACCACTCAGTTCTATTAAAAGTCAGAGATGGAGTAACTGCAGAAAACCGATATAGATGCATTTAAAATCAGAGATGCCACTTTAAGTGAATTTGTACATATGTACATATTTTTTTAAATAAAAAAAACATACCTTATTTATTGGTATTTTAAGATCATTCTATAAAACAGTTTTTATGTTTTCAAATTTTCTCGAAATCAAATTTAACAATTTTCTTCAAATTGATTGTTAACGTTATGCTTGAGAATGTTTGGTAACCATGACACATCACATTGACGATAACTATTAGCTTGAGGATTTTTGCTAAATAAAAATATTCGCGACAGAGTGATAATTTTCATTTAGTAAAATTTACAAAAAGTAGTAAGTGAAAACCGTAAAGTGTCAACCCTTGAAATTAAAAATTAATTACTATTCATTGATATTGCTAATGTCATAGCAAACAGGCTAGAAAAAAGCGGAACTATGCGCTCTTGAACTCGTGTATATAGGATATGCCACACTGAAGAGGTATTTTAGTTTCCTATAATCCCTTCCTTCCTATTTTTATATGAGCTTTACAGGGTTAGGTGGGAAGAATAATAATAATAAAGAAAAAAAAAAAACAATCTGAAACTTGAGGAAAAAAACAATGCATTTTGTTTGGTGTGAAAAATCAGAGAAAATTGCACTTTCACAACAAAAATGTTCGTCAGGACGAAGGAAGGATATAAAATCAAACGAAGAGCTCCTTACGAAGTTGACGTCCATATCAACACCAAAACAATAAGGAGAAAAAAAACATATGAACATAGATATAGGAAGGAAAAGGATTAAATTTCCATGCATTACCAGTAGAGAGGAGTGAGATATCAAAGGATGAAGTTGACGGTTGGGTGACAACAGTAAAAATTGAAAAACCTTATTGTGTCTATAATAAATTGATATAATTCACTTTGAAAACTATATTCTATGTTATTCGTTTGCTTTGGAAAATCAAGGAAAAATACATACAAGTCGTTTCAAATGTCACAACATCGCAGAGTGATAGAGATAGACTTCTGAGGTCTTAACTATATGATTATTATTATTTCTCATATGAATAAAAGATTTTTCATCACTTCTAAGTTTTCAAAAATCACCTTTTCTTTGAGTGTGTGAAGTTAGCCCCCCTTTTTTTGAATTTGTTATTTTTGAAAATTGTTCCAGGTTGTTCCCGATTTGTTCCGCATTGTTCCAATTTTTTTTTCAAAAATATTCAAAAATGGGGGTTTTAGACCCAAAAAAACGGTTTTTGACCTAGCCCCCCCTTTTTACGAAAATTGAAATTTTGAAAATTGTTCTAGAATGTTCTAGTTGTTCTGAACATTGTTCCAAGTTTTTGGACCTCTATATTCAAAAATTCAAAAGTTATGGCCAAAATTCGAAAAAAATCTAGCCCCCCTTTTTTCGAAAATCATACTTTTCAATTTTTTTTTAGGTTTAAAAAAGTGTTCCTAACATTGTTCCAAAAAATTGAAGTCGTAAAATGTCTACTTTTAAAGATAAAGCTTTCTAAACTTTTTTATCAAAAACGCAAAAAACCGGTCTCCAGTTTTTTTTTTTTTTCAAACACATAATTCATATTTCTTGATGATAAATACATGTGTATGGAAAATTTTGTGTCTCTATATTTATACAATCACCCTTAAATCGAATTTAAAAAAAATCTAAAAGTTTTTGAACTTTGTAAGAACTCCATTTAGTCCCCTTTTATCATAAATCGACAATATATATTTTGTTTCAAGTTCCAAACCACTCAACCCAAATTGTTCCAAAGATTCATACCAAAATATTGAATATTGAAGATTTTAAGCCGAAAAAACACTTTAAATGAAAATATCCTATTGTCCTTGCTCTGGCCCCCCCTTTTACAAATTCAAAATTCTAAAACTTGTTCCAGGTTGTTCTAGGGCTCTTCTAAATTGTTCCAGAACTTCGTTTCTTAATATTGATTTTTACTATGAATAATTTCAAAAAAATCGCCCCCACCCCCCCACTGCTCCAAAATCAAAAATCTAAAAGTTGTTCCAAGTTCAAAATCCCTCAAACCCAATTGTTCCAAAGATTCATACAAAAATATTGAATATTGAAGATTTTAAGCCGAAAAAACACTTTAAATGAAAATATCCTATTATCCTTGCTCTGGCCCCCCCTTTTACAAATTCAAAATTCTAAAACTTGTTCCAGGTTGTTCTAGGGCTCTTCTAAATTGTTCCAGAACTTCGTTTCTTAATATTGATTTTTACTATGAAAAATTTCAAAAAAATCGCCCCCACCCCCCCTGCTCCAAAATCAAAAATCTAAAAGTTGTTCCAAGTTCAAAATTGCTCAAACCCAATTGTTCCAAAGATTCATCCAAAAATATTGAATATTGAAGATTTTAAGCCGAAAAAACACTTTAAATGAAAATATCCTATTATCCTTGCTCTGGCCCCCCCTTTTAGAAATTCAAAATTCAAAAACTTGTTCCAGGTTGTTCTAGGGCTCTTCTAAATTGTTCCAGAACTTCGTTTCTTAATATTGATTTTTACTATGAAAAATTTCAAAAAAATCGCCCCCACCCCCCCTGCTCCAAAATCAAAAATCTAAAAGTTCTTCCAAGTTCAAAATTGCTCAAACCCAATTGTTCCAAAGATTCATCCAAAAATATTGAATATTGAAGATTTTAAGCCGAAAAAACACTTTAAATGAAAATATCCTATTATCCTTGCTCTGGCCCCCCCTTTTAGAAATTCAAAATTCAAAAACTTGTTCCAGGTTGTTCTAGGGCTCTTCTAAATTGTTCCAGAACTTCGTTTCTTAATATTGATTTTTACTATGAACAAATTTCAAAAACCTCTTTGAAATTTTTCATAGTAAAAATCAATATTAAGAAACGAAGTTCTGGAACAATTTAGAAGAGCCCTAGAACAACCTGGAACAAGTTTTAGAATTTTGAATTTGTAAAAGGGGGGGCCAGAGCAAGGATAATAGGATATTTTCATTTAAAGTGTTTTTTCGGCTTAAAATCTTCAATATTCAATATTTTTGTATGAATCTTTGGAACAATTGGGTTTGAGGGATTTTGAACTTGGAACAACTTTTAGATTTTTGATTTTGGAGCAGGGGGGGTGGGGGCGATTTTTTTGAAATTTTTCATAGTAAAAATCAATATTAAGAAACGAAGTTCTGGAACAATTTAGAAGAGCCCTAGAACAACCTGGAACAAGTCTTAGAATTTTGAATTTGTAAAAGGGGGGGCCAGAGCAAGGATAATAGGATATTTTCATTTAAAGTGTTTTTTCGGCTTAAAATCTTCAATGTTCAATATTTTTGTATGAATCTTTGGAACAATTGGGTTTGAGGGATTTTGAACTTGGAACAACTTTTAGATTTTTGATTTTGGATCAGGGGGGTGGGGGCGATTTTTTGAAATTTTTCATAGTAAAAATCAATATTAAGAAACGAAGTTCTGGAACAATTTAGAAGAGCCCTAGAACAACCTGGAACAAGTTTTAGAATTTTGAATTTGTAAAAGGGGGGGCCAGAGCAAGGATAATAGAATATTTTCATTTAAAGTTTTTTTTCGGCTTAAAATCTTCAATATTCAATATTTTTGTATGAATCTTTGGAACAATTGGGTTTGAGGGATTTTGAACTTGGAACAACTTTTAGATTTTTGATTTTGGAGCACGGGGGGTGGGGGCGATTTTTTTGAAATTTTTCATAGTAAAAATCAATATTAAGAAACGAAGTTCTGGAACAATTTAGAAGAGCCCTAGAACAACCTGGAACAAGTTTTAGAATTTTGAATTTGTAAAAGGGGGGGCCAGAGCAAGGATAATAGGATATTTTCATTTAAAGTGTTTTTTCGGCTTAAAATCTTCAATATTCAATATTTTTGTATGAATCTTTGGAACAATTTCGGTTGAGCGGTTTGGAACTTGAAACAAAATATATATTGTCGATTTATGATAAAAGGGGACTAAATGGAGTTCTTACAAAGTTCAAAAACTTTTAGATTTTTTTTAAATTCGATTTAAGGGTGATTGTATAAATAAAGAGACACAAAATTTTCCATACACATGTATTTATCATCAAGAAATATGAATTATGTGTTTGAAAAAAAAAAAATACTGGAGACCAGTTTTTTGCGTTTTTGATAAAAAAGTTTAGAAAGCTTTATCTTTAAAAGTAGACATTTTACGACTTCAATTTTTTGGAACAATGTTAGGAACACTTTTTTAAACCTAAAAAAAATTGAAAAGTATGATTTTCGAAAAAAGGGGGGCTAGATTTTTTTCGAATTTTGGCCATAACTTTTGAATTTTTGAATATAGAGGTCCAAAAACTTGGAACAATGTTCAGAACAACTAGAACATTCTAGAACAATTTTCAAAATTTCAATTTTCGAAAAAAGGGGGGCTAGGTCAAAAACCGATTTTTGGGCCTAAAACCCCCATTTTTGAATATTTTTGAAAAAAAATTTGGAACAATGCGGAACAAATCGGGAACAACCTGGAACAATTTTCAAAAATAACAAATTCAAAAAAAGGGGGGCTAACTTCACACACTCCTTTTCTTTTTGAAGAAAGCCTGACGAAGAGAAGAAGTATTTAACTTTTCATATAGAATATCTCAAGAACTTGACTTGATGAACAAATTTGAAACTCTTGGAAAGTGTTGTCTGAACCTTTATATACTTTTCCAAATGTTCCAATTTTTTTCATCAAGTCGGGTTTTTTGAGATATTCTAGGTATTTTGAAAGTTCCAACCTGCCATTTTTTGCCATGTTTTTTATGTATTTGAAATTTTCAAGAAATAGATTATAGAACCTAATTTCAGATTCCGTATAGGTATTAAGCTTTACCGAATCAAAATTATTTCGTATTGAAACCTTAAACAATCTCTACATAGGCCTCAATTACCAGTTCCAACAAAATTCCGTATTCCCTGTAGCGATTCACCTTTTTATAAAGGAAGTGACTCTAGATATGCCAATTATAACAGTTTTGGTTTATAAAAGTGCTGTTTATGCGGCCTCGCAGGGCCAGGGCCCTCAGCCGCCTGTGGGATAGGCACTCAGAGTTTTTTTTTCAAGTCGCGCGAAGCGCATTTACGCACGCCCACTTTTAATTTCGAAAAACTGTGATAATGATAACTGTTCTAAATTGGCATGTCTCTCTAGTCTCGTCAATCAAAAAATGTTAAACTGGAAATTCTAAACTGTCAGTTAAGTGCCTTGCACATGAACGGCGACCTGGTAGGTAGGTAGGTAAAATGGCGGTTCTGAGAACACCTGTTCCCGTAGAACCCAATTAGCGCTGTTGTGCGCCGTTTTGATACCATAACTCGTTTGACCTGATTTGTTTCTTGATATAGGGGTTGTTTTTTTTTTCTTTTATTAAACTAGACAAAATTACTTGGGGGACTAGGTTATTGTTTTATCACGCAGCCCTACAAGAGCACCAAGCTCACGACTGTGTGCTAGGTGGTTCCGGTGGGGTTGCGATCCAACCATATAGCCCTTCACCAGATCCACTCGTGGCTTTGCCTATACTAAGCAAGGTAATACCTACTAGGTATATATCAGTGCTTTAAGGTTTGCACCAGTTATAGAGGTGGTGATTGTCCGAAAAGTTAAAGCCGAGTTTGTTGATTGATATAGGGACTAGGTTTTGGTCTGTACTCTTGACCTCAGGGGAATGTTAAGCTCACACTGTGTGCTAGGTAGTTGGATTGAGAGCCGTCCGTATAACCTATCACTAGATTTACTTGTGGTTGGGCTTTTTCAAAGTCAAGGTAAACCTGGTTAGGTTTTGGCAGACTTTTAAGTCCTTCCCCAGTTATGTATTAAGAGGTAGTGCGGGGAGTTAGTGACGATATTTGTATATGATTTTTGTATTTATTTTGTTTACCTAACTTATTAGCCCAGCAATGGTCCATCGGGCCCGAACCGGAGTCGATAGCGATACAGTCCACGACTACCGATTCACCGAATCCCGTTAGACCATCGCCAGTCCTCCCACTTCCAATGCAAGTGCTGTGGTGAAGTTATTGTTTGATCTATTAGATCCATCTGGTGCTATTTAGAAAAGAGATAAAGTCATTTATCCTTTTGTTCGACAGCACGGTTAGGTTATCAAGAAAAGGGCTTCCAAATGCCAGGAAGCGAGATCTGGCCAGGGCTGGGCAGTCACAGAGAAAATGTTCGATGGTTTCTCTCTCTAGGGGATTCTTGCAGCTTCGGCAGAAACTATTAAAAGGTATCCGTAGCTTAGCCGCGTGTTCTCCTATTGGCCAATGGCCAGTGATGACTGCAACGATCCTGGCCGTATCTGTTCTATTTCGCTTTATTAATTCAATTGATCTGCTTTTGTCATAGGTAGGCCATATCTTCCTAGATATCTTACAGTTTGACAGACCTTGCCACCTTTTTATTGATTCAGATAGGAAATGGTCATATATTTTGCCCTTCACGAATCCCAGTGGAAGGTCGACTTCTTCTGCCTGAGAGATGGGAAGGGCTGATCCCTGCCTGGCAAGCTCATCTGCGTGCTCATTGCCTTGGATGTCACTATGGCCTGGGACCCATATGAGTGAGATTTTAGTGCTTTCGCCAAAGCCTGCGAGCTCACCTCTGCATTGATTTACCAACTTTGAGGTTACCAGGCAGCTATCAATTGCTTTGATTGCAGCCTGGCTGTCTATACAGATGGCCACATTGTGGATATTTTGGTTAGAAATTATTTTTTGTTTGAGTACCCTGCAGGCTTCTTTAATAGCTAGTACCTCGGCCTGAAATACGCTGGAGGTGTTAGGTAGGCGATAAGAGTTATTTATTTTCAATGCCTCCGAGAAAACACCCGCCCCAACTCCAACATTCATCTTTGAACCGTCGGTGAAGATTGTGGTGTCATACTCACTTATCACCGAATCATTATTCCACTCGTCTCTGGTAGGAATAAGCACATTGATGCTTTTTCCGAAGTTGAGAGAAGGGGTTTGATAGTCAGTATGGACTGAACGCAGGTCTCTTGGCAACAGTTCCAGAATTTTTGTGTGACCATAGGGTTTTTCCGACCAGCAGTTTATTTCTTTAAGCCTGGTTGCACTGCAAGATACCATGTACTTGATGAAGAGATCTAAAGGAAGAAGATTAAGAATGACGCTTAGTGCATCGGTTGGGCAAGATCTAATTGCACCTGTGGAACCTATGCTAGCTGTTCTTTGAATCTTTTTCAATTTTTCTATGTTGTATTTTTTGCTTAGGGCTGGCCACCATACGATCGATCCGTATGTTAAGATTGGACGAACCACAGCAGTGTATGTCCATAATATCATCTTAGGCTGCAGACCCCATTTTTTTCCGAATGTTTTACTACAAGCATAGAAAGCTATACTTGCTTTCTTTACACGCTCTTCGATATTGATTTTCCAGTTTAGCTTAGGGTCCAGGATGACTCCTAGGTATTTAGCTTTTGTTGATAGAGAGAGAGTGTGACCGTTTAGTTTGGGCAGGGTAAAGGGAGGTATTTTAGTCCTAGTGGTGAAGAGCATCATTTCTGACGACGGCGACCTGCGAATACAGATAAATCTTTTAAGTCAATTTCTAGAGCAAATACAATTATTTTTTTGTTTTTACTAAGTCATTAATATTATGAACAAATTTAAATACTAATTACTGCGAAAATTAGTTTAAAGTGGAAAATTTTGTATTTTAATGTTTTCTACGCGACCAAAAACTTATCTTCTGCGAACTGTCAAACGAAAATTCGCAATCCACAACATCTGGACGCAATCCACAAACTGGCGAATAGAAAATTCGCTCAAGTTTAACCTCAAACACTCATTTTACTTCTTTATGTTTTATGACAGTTCGTAGTTGTCAGCGACTACTCATGTGAATGAAATATAAAAATTTGCGACCAGTTCCAATTCGCAGTTCGCAGGTCGTGTCTCATGTGCAAAGCACTTTAGTGTCAAAAAAGATAGAGGGCAGCATAGTCTCCAAAAATAAAAAAAAAAATCTGAAAATTGTTAACTTTGCTGCCTTCTATCTATTTGTGGGTACAAACCAAAAGGGTTTTGAGGTTTCAAAAAGTGGAATCGCCAAAAGTAAAATTTAAATCGCATACAAAAATCACCAAATTTCCAAATTTTCCATCCATTAAATCACCAAATTCAAAAATGAGATAAAATTTCGCAACTTGAAGTTTTGATTGATAGAATTGAAATTTGTTTGATTTGACGTTTTGGGTACGTCATTTATTTAAGGAATGGGAAATATGTAAATAGAATTTATGATTTGGTGTGCGTTCAGAATTTAGTATTACGCTGGCTGCATTCAGCGCAAACAGCGATGAAAAAGATCTCAGTCCCCTTTCACACGAGGAAACAAGTTGCTGGAGATATTTTTGACGTTTTCTTTTAATTTCCTTAAAAATCTCCTGTACATTTCACACGAAGAAACAAAATCGTGGAAACTTTCTGTAGTTTAATTTTAAAATAGCTTGGTTGAACACACTCTACTGTGTCTCCTCCTCGAATCGTTGACCGGGGAGATTTCATTTTCCCCTCTTACTTCTTGCTCTTCTCACCTACAAAATTAATGTTGCTGCCAACTCAGTTTCCTCGTGTGAAAGGGGACTAAGGTTTAAGTAAAAATAAGAAAAAACAATACCTATTCGAATTCGATTCAAAAAATTTAAATCGCCTGGCAATAATTCGATTTTTTTTTTAAATTCTAAAATTGGGGCTGGAATACACCAAAGAAGACTTTTGTAATTTTAAAAAAGCACAGGCTTGTAGAATTTTGTAAAACAGAACCATTGAAAAAAAAGTACTTTTCACTCCAACTAAAAGCTGAGTTGGTGAGTCTCACTTAATTTGACGAATCCTGCATTTTAAATCACAATTCGAAACTCAAATATTTACCAAGACTTAAAAAATAAAACAAATGTGCCATTTCCAGATACCTTTAATTCCGTATTATTGATTTGACCTTTCTATAACTTTAGAATTCTCGCACTAACCTAACCAAGTCAAAAATAAAATACACCTGTCCATGTGATGAAATCTAAAACCCAATTTAGAATTTTTCATTTTGTGTCCCGATCGATAGGTATCTTCAGTCATTGGTTGTTCCAATTGGGAATTGGAAAATTGTCCCTTTCTCATCGGACAGTATGCAAAGCAAACTATGTATATGTACCTGTAGTAAAAGTCAATATAAGGCATCCTATTCAATACCTGAGTGGTGGAAAATTCTGAATTAATTTTATCTCCAAACACTCGGTCGGTATAGGGTTCGGTGTGTTGTTGTTGTTGTTGTTGTTGAATATAGTGAATACCTTTTGATTTGAATATACTAAGTGCTCTTTCTGAAAATAACATAGAGCAGAAGAAAATGAAAAAAAAAAAAAAACATCCTTTTGAATTGTTAAGGGAAATATACCTGATGGAATTGAATGGAAAACGGAAATAAATCAATTGACGGATATGGACAGAAGATGGTTACCTCAACTGACTTAGAATGTTCTACCTATGTTTTTTTTTTTTTTTTTTATTTTGCTTGCTCAACATAAAAGTTTTAGAATTCATGTCACATTCTAATAGTTCTCAATTGCGATCACAATATATTGATATTTTCTGAATATTTCATCATTAAAATTGAATTTATATCAAGAGCAGACAGTTTCTGATTCAAAGTCTCATTAGGGGAATTGCGTACCTATAACAACATTTTCAAAATAAAATAACAAATCACACAATTAGAATAAATATGAAGCAAGAATGCTTATCCTTTCATGAGTAGGTATTGTGTAGAGAAGGAAAATAGAGTTTTGAAAATAAAATGTGCAATAAATACAGTTCAAATTAAAAATAAAAATCCACAAAATTTATGAACCAATAGTTAGTACCTATTAAGAGTTAGAACCTGTAATTATTATGGAAATCATATTCTAATTTTCGAAATCAATTTTTGGAATTTTTTCCAAGTCTAATTTTACAGGGTTGCATCCAGAAATTGAGTTTGAGTTCCTGAATCATGTTTTTTACCATGTTTATTTTTTCAATGTGGATTGGGCTAACTATACTGTGTTCAACAAAAATTGACATGGAAGGGCTTATGGGCGAGCTTTTTTCCAAAGCAGTGGCGCCTGATACACGCTGACGACACTGAATTGGAAAAAAATACCACTTTACTCTGTCCAACAAAAATTGGCAGTGCAGGCAAAGATAGGACGTTTGCTTTTCATTCTGGCTACAGTGGATTGCATAAATCTGTCGTTGTGTACACGATAACAATCATCATTAAAAGCTTTTCCTTAAAGCTCGAAAATCAAAAGCACCTTATCAGAAACTCGAGGAAAAAAAGCTGAACGATTTACTAAACGGACACGGGTAACTCTGAATAAACATCAATCAGCAGCCAATCGCCATTGGGCACAGCAATTCAGTGCACCTGCACACTCAGATGTGCCTTGAATAGGACGTAGGGTCTGTATCAGATGCTATTGGAAATTCACGGGCGGGCAAACACTTTTTGTGGAGGGGTTATTTCAATTTAATATGGTGCAAAAAATATGGAACACTACTGATTTTGAAAAAGCTTTCCCTTAAGACGTGTACTGCCTATTTTTACGATAAGCATTATCTTGCGTAATTCTCCGCAAGAAAGTAGTACACTTCCCCATGACCGTTTTGTCCCACTGCTAAAGGGCAAGGGATACACTGATGAACGATCGTGCGCTTGTCGTTGTCATCTACGATGTGTGTTCATCCAAACTGAGTTACCTTTCCCAATTGTAAGAAAATTCAAGAGCTTTTTTTGTGGATTTTAGTATTGAGCTTTTGGAATTAGAAGCTTTTGAGAACAAATTTATGAAGTTGAGTATTTGAATTGTTATTAATAATTTAAACTACGGAAGCCCTGTGAGAGCTTTAAAAAGAGACACGTATATGCAAGCCAATGTAACCAGACTGAGAGGCGAACATCCTATCTTCTCTGCACTGACAATTTTTGTTGAACAAAGTATAGAAAATCACATTTAAAACGCATCCAGTACTTCGCACCCCATCAGCTGTGGCTTGGAAAATTGTACATTAAAGCTTAAGAAAATGGTAGTGTAAGGTTTGTGCTCAAACTCTCTCAAAAATATTTTGAAAATTTGTATATGCAACAATATTAAAATATAAAAATGACCTTCTGTGTAAGAATTTTGAACGAAATCAATAAAGGAGTTAACGAGAAAGCCGAAAATGCAAAAAAAAACCAGTTGCATGGTTAAAAACAGTTTTTGTTAAGTTTTATTTTATCAATTTATAACATACCTACCGGTGGAGTAATATGGTTAGTGCGTAGGACTGTCATGTCAGAGTTCCCGGTTCGATTCCCAGCCTCATCCACCCAAATAAAAACAAAAAACCACTACTGTCTCTTGCGAGGAAGTGACAAATATCCAAGAGTATCTTTTTTTATGAAAAAGTGCCTCTCACCATAGCCGTTCGGATTCGGTAGAAAATTGTAGGTCCCCTTCATTCCTGCAAACAAACAACACGCGCACAGGAAATATGAGAGTTGTAAGTCACTATAGGCAATGTCTCTCTACTAATTTAAAAATTTAATAACATACCTAGAATCGTGCCTACATTTTATGTTTTATCAAAATCGTTAAAGTTATTTTCGAAATAAGTTACAGGTTTTCATAACGGTTGCATGGCAGATTCCGTTTTTGTTTTGGTGCTGGCAAACTAAATGCCATTTCACCATAAAATCGCTTCAGTGGTTTAGGCTGCAGGTGGAGGACCCACATTTTTCGTGTTTTTTTTTTGAAATGTTGTGTTCGTTTGAAAATCTGCCCTATAGCAGGTACCTACCTGGCAAGTAAAAATGGACTTAGGGTGTTTCTATAGAATGACGACAATTTGTCTCTGTTCATTTTTATTACACAAAAGCTGTCTTAAAAAACGCTGGACGCTGGAGAAATGTGTTAAGAATTCAAAAAAAAAATCGCAATTCAATGTCTCTCAAAAGGTTTTTTTATCGCTTCTTCCATTTTTAAAAAAGTGCTTGAAAATTATGAAAATTAACAATCATTTTCCCTCAAATATAGAATGAAAAAAAAATATAAAAACCTAAAGCTCTATTTTCTTCTTTTAATCTTGACGAATTACCCAATTTTTTTGTTTTTAAATTAAACGATTATGCCGAAATGACTTTCAAGCCATCCTGTATAAATTTATTCAGTCATAAGTCCTATTCTCCAGAGAAAGGACCTACTCAACAATGCATTTTCCTCTCACGACCCAATTTCCCCCAGGAGTATAGTTATCTTTTCACTATAGGTAAATGTGACAGACTGTTTCGTAGTTATCGTCCCCGTTCTCGTTTTTCTCTTCGTCCTCATCGCCGTCGCCGTCGCCGTCGCCGTTGCCGTCGTTGTTATATATTTTAATTCAGCACATGTATTGTGCTCTGAACGAACAGATTGCGTACTTCTTTCTAGCTGGTTTGAGACGTTCAGAGATACTTTTGCATTTCTGAATAGTTATGTACACATAGTTCTGTTAGATGAGTCAATTGCTGGCAGAGGAATGGAGAAAGTAGGTAGGTTAGGTACCTCCCAGTAGTAGTTTTCCAGTGTTTTTAATTTTTCATTTTATTTTCCCTTTGTTGCAAATTAAATAAGGGAAATTCCTAGATTTTCTACCCGTAACAGAGCTATAAATGGTAGCAGTAGAAATAAATTGACACTTTCTCTGCTGCACACAAGTATACATAGTAAGTGTGGAAGTGATAGTTTGACAGACATACGGTCTTTTAAAGTTGAAAACGAACAGTTAAACAAGAATTCTCGTTGAATGGGATAAATTCGTTGCAAAGTTAAAGTTAATTTAAAAAAAAAAAAGAATTAGATAAATTTTCAATGAAACAAGTTCCCAGAGGGATGGTATTGGTTAGTTTTAGAAATGTTCATTTACAGTGAAAATGCAATTTGTTGAATTTTCTACACATATTTAATTGGTAGGTATAATTGCAGCAATTCTTGTTTTATTAGACTAGCTAGATTTATGCTCGGTTGAGGAAGCATCAGACGATCATAATTTTATTCAATTAAAATGCTTCTGGCAGACGTGCAATTAAGTTCTATGATGGAAAATTGAGTTTGCATTCACAATATGAATGAGCTTTATATTATTTGATTTGAAAATGAAATAAATAAGAAATAAGACTTTGCGCAAATAAATTTTATTTGGATCTGTCTTGAAGATAAATCCGATTTAATATGAACCTCTTAAAGAGCGACAAATTTGTTCACTAAATTCTAGCTTTCCAATGCACTTAAACAGGAAATACTTACATGGTAAGGGTATTCATGCAACGAGGTAAATTTCCGCTTTGCAGGAAAATATTACATTCCGCTGGACGTTTGCATGAACACCCCTTAGAAATAATTGTGAAAGGTCACACCAAACATGCCACAAATGTCATTCTTAAATTTATCAGGTTCATCTTTTACCCCGTTTATAGGCAGGATCGAAAACTCGAGTTGGATTAGGGTCGGATTTTCGACCCATGTTTTTCGTTCCTAGAGTTGAGAGCTCGATTTGGATTTGAGTTGAAATGGTGTTGAAATGTCATCTTATTTATATGTTTTTTTAATTTTTCAAAGCTGACAATAGAGTCAACAAAAAAATCAAAACACGAGACGCCGCACTAGACTAGACGCGAGTCAAGAAAAATTAGACACACACACACGTAAAATAGTACAAAATGTCAAACCAACTCCTCAGCCCAAGTTTTTTAGCACAAATTTCGACTCGGCTCCGCTTCTGAAGTATAGTTGAGTCGGTTCAAACTCATTTTAACTCGATGTAGGTTTACAAAGGGCCTCATACCTCATGCAAATGGGGTTTTTATCTGCAGAAAAATGTTCCCATACAAATTTCGATAGTTCGTTTCTGCGGAGATAAAATTATCGGGTTTCTGAGGTTTAACCGGGTTTTCCGCCGTTGCATGAATACCCTTAGTGTTTTCTTAATTTCCGTCTTCACTGGTACTTTTCAAAAATCCTATTATAATGAATTTGGTGGTATAACTCTCATTTTTTGGAGTTGATTCATAAGTGTATATAAATTCAGTAAAAGTTCTGTGTAAAAATAAGCCTGACAGAGCAAAATTTTAGACGATTTAGTAAAGTGATAAATCATTTTTTGTATGATACTAGGTTAAAAACAGGATTTTGTTAATTTTAAACGAGTTTAACATGATACTATCTCTTAACATTTTTGAAAAAGGCTTCATTTTTTGCACGAAATGTCACTGTTTAAGGGACGTATTACTTGAGTTTTAAAAAGTGTTTAAAACTAACAATATTTTAGTAAAGAGCTTTAAAGTTAGTAAAGTGTTAACTAGTATCTTGCTTAACAGCAGGCTGTTTAAAATTATGCGCCATTAATTTTAAACAATATTCAGAGATTTTAATATATGTACAATGTACATACATAACTTTTAGTCATACATTTTGATTGACATTAAATTTAATGAAAAAAATTCTAAAATCTCGAATGGATTTATCCTTTTTTTCATGTTTAAATTTACCCTAAAAAAATATTATGATGAGGGTAAATGTCAACAGATTTTTGTGGTAATTGTAAACATATAATATTTTGGTTGCAAATTAAAATCGGTACAAATTTAAGTGTGTTATTTTAAATGATTTGTTGCGAAATACATTTCATTCGGAAATATCTTTCGAAATTACTATTCATATTCAGTGAATTGCCAGACAGACCATCAAACAATGCTGAGAATAACAAAATCATGACCTTCAAATCTTATGCGTCTACTTGAACTATCATCGAATGGTTGCCAATAAAATATAGAAGATTTACGAGTTTTGAAAGTCCAACACCTTGTTGTTAACAGCTTTAAGCCTCTGTTCCATAAATTAGTATACAAATAAAAACAAAACTGGGGAAATGATAATAAAATATTTACCGTTATTTTAAAATTTTTAAACTAATTTTGATAATTTTCAATACAGAAATATTGCATTTTCACGTTATCATTCATAGTTTTTCGTTAAATTTTCAATTTTAAAAATTAAAAAAGTTTTAAGTCAAATTTTTCAAAAAAAAAATATGAAATTGTCTACAATTACCTACATTTACCCTATTTTTATAAGCCAAGCAAAATCTTTTGTATATATTTAAAACTCGTTGGCTAATTGTTTTGAAAATTGTATGAATGAAGATGTTGACAAATCAAAATTTCCGAAGATGCATATAGATTTAAATATTTTTGAAAAAAAAATCGATATGTATTTTCAAAACCGAGATTTATACCTATTTATTGAATTTACAAATATTTACGTTTAATATGTCTAAGTAAAAAATATTTATGAAGTTAGATATTTTCCATAACGAAATATGAATCGCATAGATATTTTTCATCATAATTTCAGATTTCTTAAAATATTCGTATGGCAACACTGCTACTTTTTCTTAAGCTTAGTATAAGGTATTGTAGTAATTTTTATAGAAAATTTCATGTTTTTAACTTTTGTCTCTAATTTTATAATATATATATAGATAAAGATACATAAATATATGTAAAGGGTGTTTTTTTTAGAGATATAAAACTTTGAAATGGAATATTTTTTGGATGATTTTTTTAAATTGACATGAAATTTACTTTAATCGAAAGATAATCTTCTAGCATTATAATTTAAATATTATTTCTGGCATATGACTGCCACGGCTGGCTCGGATGTAGTCTGATCTGGAGGACTTTTTCCAACATTTGTGGCCGTATATCGGCAATAACGCGACGAATGTTGTCCTCCAAGTGTTCAATCGTTTCGGGTTTATCGGCTTAGACTAGCGATTTCTTATATCTCCACAGAATATAGTCAAGCGTCGTTAAATCGCACGATCTTGGAGGCCAAATCACGGGTCCGTAACGTGAAACTATGCGGTTACCAAACGTTTCCTTCAATAAATCAATTGTGGCACGAACTGTGTGACATGTTGCGTTGTCTTGTTGAAACCACAGCTCCTGCACATCATGGTTTTTCAATTGATGAACGGAAAAGTCAGTAATCATATCTCTATAGCGGTCACCATTGACTGTAACGTTCTGGCCAGAATCGTTTTTAAAAAAGTACGGACCAAACAGTCAGTTTTTGTGGATGTAACATTGTCTCAACATACACTTGAGGATTATCATCACTCCAAATACGGCAGTTTTGTCTATTGAAGTATCCATTCAATTAAAAGTGAGCTTCATCGCTAAAGTTTATTCGCTTATGAAAATTGCGAGATCAACGGCAATCTTGTTTGGGCCCATTTGGGCACAATTTGGAATCGTTGTTCAGACGTTTCATGTTGAAACTCTAACCCAAACTTAAAATAAATCACTTGACAGCTGACAAAATGGCTGCAAGTTAAAATAATGTTGCCAACTTAAAGTTCTACACCTCTAAAAATAAACACCCGTTACATGTTTTTATACCTATAATAAAAATCTTCAACATTCTAAACTACTTCAACTTTAAGAGGAAGTATGTACGTGCGGACGGACCAGTCGTGTATTTTATTGTTTTTTGTCTCGACTTAAGTATAACTTCACATAACATATTGGTGTACGTTTTATGATTCTACTCTCTGCGGGACAAAATTATCCAATGTCCACTATCTACTTATAAAGTCGTCATAAAAACTTAAATGCTTCCACCCAGCAGGACACACAAGACACAATTCTCAGAATTTTTTTTTTTTTCAAGTAATTTAATTTCTTTTGTTTTGTCTCTATCTTGGCATCTTTTTGTTATAAATTCTGAAACTAACGTCGTTTTCTTTTCAACCAAATAAAGTTTATTTTTTTGGGGATTTTTTTTTATCCCTAGCTTGTTTACCTTTCTTATACTTAAAGCACACAAACCAAACTAAAGTGACATTATTTATCCAATTGCTCTAGTTTTAAGTACATATTTCACAGAGTAGCTTACTAATAATATTGTTGTTTGACAATATTATTTCTTCTTCTTTGTAGGTTTAGGTATTTCTTTTGAAAATCAAGTTTTTTTTTAATTGTTGTTCTTTCAAGTGAAAAAATAAAACTCAAGAATTAAAAAGTTGATGCACCAATTTCATTGTATAAATAAAAATAAGCTGGCAAAAGTGAAAAAAAAAAATAATCAAAATAAGCTTATTTACCTTATAAATATCTCAATTACAGCATCACAATAAACTGGGGTGTGGGTTGTTTTTTGAGCTTTACATTTCAATTTGTTAGAAATTTTTTCGATACTTATCTTTTTCAGTGAATAATGAGGAAAAATAGATACCTTACCTAGCTTTAAAAAAAAAGTTAATTTTTTGTTTTGCTAACATCGATTTGACACAAAGGTACTATTTTTATAAATCCCAGTCTATTAAAGTAATTTCTTTTGTCTGTTAATTAATTTTAATTGAAACAAATAATGTCAAATTATCAAAAATCACTTTGTTTGATTTTTTTACTTGTGATATACACAGGTTTAGATACTATTGAGAATATTTGGAATTCGTAAATAAAATCGACCTCGGGGTTTTAACTAAAAGTGGCATTACGGTGATAGAAAACATGAAAAAAGTGGACCCGCAACTCGGCCGAGGCAAAATGAAGCGATTTTCTTGAAACTTTTAACTTATGGTTATTAAGTGATTCTTTAGAGCAGAAATTAAAATTTTTGTAGCTCTAAATATAATGGTGCAAAATTTCAAACATTTAGAATTGACTGTAAATCACTTTTAAATCGGGAGTCGGCTCTAAAAAACAGTTTCTGACAATATTGTAAGGTCTGACAATCATCTATAGAGACTTGCAGGTAAAACATGGGGCTGCAAGCCAATCATCCTCAGATGGTTGTATGCCATGATGGTAAGACCCATCATTACCTATGGTGCGGTTGCATGGCATAGGAGAACCGAACTAATTACAGCTAGGAAATCACTAGACAAATTACAAAGGCTCGCATGCATATGCATCACTGGAGCAATGAGAACTTGCCCTACAGCAGCAATGGAGGTTATCCTTTACTTAACCACACTAAATGTGGCCATAGAAAGTGCTGATAAGGGAGGCATCTTGAGATTTGCAAAAGAGGGAACTGGGACGGGAAAAATCATTAATTACAGAGAAAAGGACTCGATTTGAAGGTCCAGAGAAACAAACCTTCTTGACATTCCAAGAGATGGTATGAAGAATTTTACCATCATGTCAGATAGCCAAGCCGCACGCAAAGCACTAAACTCATACGCTGTCAGTGTGTGTGTGGGCAGGCTTTACGAATTGGGCAAGAATAATCATGTCACAATTCATTGGGTACCGGGCCACGTTGGCATTCAGGGCAATGAAGAGGCAGACTCCTTAGCAAAAATAGGGGCAACTACACCCCTAACGGGGCCAGAACCCTATTGCGGAATAGGAGAAAACTTGATTAACAACAAAATATAAACAGAAGAGGAGGCAAACAGACAAAAAAACCTGGAACGAACTCCCAAACCTGTGACAAGCCAAACTCCTACTTGGAAACTACAATCAGGAATGCTTTCTATCCTGCATCAGCTAAGTTTAAGTAGGAACAAGCTCAGAATAGTAATGGGTCTCTTCACTAGCCACTGCAAGCTTAGAAAACATCTTAACATTCTTGGCCTAGCAAACAGTGCCACTTGCAGATTCTGCAACGCCCACGAAGAGACACCGGCCCACATATTGGGTAATTGTGATGCACTTATGCACAAAAGACATAGACATCTGGCCAGCCATCAGATAGAAGAGAACAAAGTATCCTCTCTAAAAGTACTCCAGATTCTTGAGTTCCTCAAGGGGACTAATCTATGTAGGGGACGAGCTGAAGAATGAGTAACCTCATCCAGCCTCAAAAAGGGGGTCACAATAGATCTTTAAGGTCGCAGTGTTATTATACCCAACAATATTCATTCATTCATTCATTCATTCATTCATTCATTCATTCATTCATTCATTCATTCATTCATTCATTCATTCATTCATTCATTCATTCATTCATTCATTCATTCATCTATATTAAGCTTAATAGGGGCGTTCAGGAAAATGAGATGTCAAAGAATTTACTCCCCGTTCACTCCCATGCGAAACTAAGATTTTTTCGTCAGTATAGTATCTCGAAAGCAAAACTGAAATATTTTCCTGAGGAATAAATGTTCATGGGTAACTGAGATTGCTGCGCCCTCCGCAAGATCTCATTTTCCTGCACATGCCTAATGTTACTGTACTGTATTAATAATTCAAAAATGACAAACAAATCTTCTGATATACTAAATTTCAAATTCATGCCAGTTTTTCTTTAGAGTTCCTGACAACTATAACCTTATATTTCCATTATCTATACAGCTTAAATCTTTATGAGATAATTTGTATATGTTGGTTGTGATTTTTATCGCAGAAAATTGGTCTACTTAACAAAATTAACTGGTTTTTTTCATAAATGTTCAATGAACAGTAAGAATTTCGTCAAAAAAAAAAAAATCATGTTTCAGTTATTGGTATTGGCTATGTAATTACATATTATGAACAGAACATGTTATTCAATGGTGGACGATTGTAATCTTTCAACTTAATTTCCTTTGTTGCTTTTATCTAACTCAAAGGTTTGGCCTTTACTTCCGTTTATAAGCTTATCGCCAATGAACCACGAAAATCACAGGCACAAACCACAAAATATAATAAAATAAAACGCCAGACGGTGTCACGCAAACTTGCTTTTGCAATAATATGTGGCTAAGCATTGAAGATGTATAGTAATTAGAATTTATTAATGGCATCATATGGTAAGGATGAAGGTGTAAGTAAAAGAAACCATGTGTACTGTAGGGACATAGCCAAATGCGAGCAATAGTCTTGATTAAACATCGAAAACATTAACTATCCATAGTATCGAAGTTTTTCGGAAATACTATTGATAATATCGATACTATCGATAGTTTTTAGCCAATTTTTTTTTAAGAGCAAAATCTACAGAAAGATGAATTTTGTATAGGCAAGTAGCAATAACCTTGTTATGGAAATTTATTGTTAAAGACAAGGAAAGAAAAGGATTTGTAGTGTTAGGTAAAAACTTTGATTAAAACCTCGATTTTTTTAACACGAGACCAATACTTGCCCTGTAGAGAATTGAACAATTTATTACTACTCCCGTGGGGGTGTTACAATATAGTATTATCGTAGAGCGGCTTTATTTCTATGATACAATGAAACACGTATTGATTACGTTGTAAAACCAATTTACGGTTTTTTTTTGTTTCTTCTGGTGAATAGGAAAAAAGAGAGAACAGGAAGTCGTTAAACATTCTTATATTACATACCTATTATATTTATATACCTACCCAAAATAAGTGGGGTTCGTACTTAAAGTCAAATGGACATCCTTTAATGTTTTATTGCCTCCTCCTACTCCATATTGTTTCACAAGTAGTTATTTTATTGGAGCAGAAAGTGTCACGATTTAAAGAAGTAAAAGTTCTATTACTCTATAGTAAAGGGTCCGCCAAATAACTTTTTTTTTTTGAAAATAGCGCAAAACATCGAGTGTAGCTTCGGCTGTGTAGGACCTAGCGCCGTCCTGTTGAAACCAAATGTTGCCAATATCCTCCTCTTCAATTTTTGTGAACGAAAATTCGTTCAACATGGCCCGATAACGGTCGCCATTGACTGTAACGGCCACTCCTTGCTCATTTTCGAAAAATGGCCCAATTATGCCTCTGGACCAAAATCCGCACCAAACAGTGACTCGTTTTGGGTGTATCGGCTTTTCAATGTATGCGTGCGGGTTTTCTGTGCCCCAAATGCGACAATTTTGCTTGTTTACTACCCGCCAAGATCAAAATGGGCTTCATGTGAAAAGATGATTTTTTTGGCAAAATCGGCATCTTCTCTAAGTCGATCGCAGGCCCACTTAGCGAAGCCTATACACAACCATATTCGTTCAGCGGAAGGATAAAACTAATTATCTCTCAAATCAGACATGAGCTAAATGTTACCATTCACGAAATAAGCACTAGTTGACAAAAAAAACGTTAGATGGCGGACCCTTTATTATACATAATGCATGTAGGTACGATATACAAACTACCAATGCCCAGTGAAAAATTAAGCTAAATTCACCATTGAGTTACAGTGCCACTTGATAAGAGAAACAGCAAGCATTGATTTAGTTACTGTATTGGTAATGCATTGTTTCATTAGTTTATATAGTTTTATCACATTTTCTGCTTTGCACTAGAAAAAAATATTTTGAAACAACCCATTCTTTTACTACGGACAACAAATTCGACTGAGTTAAATGCTGCC
Source organism: Leucozona laternaria (assembly GCA_932273885.2). NCBI lineage: Eukaryota > Metazoa > Arthropoda > Insecta > Diptera > Syrphidae > Leucozona > Leucozona laternaria. The sequence continues at coordinate 26,926,883 of OW026368.1, read as the reverse complement.
TTGAAAGTTGCTATTTTAAGAAAGAAAATTTTGCGATGATTCAATTGACGAAAAGTAATGCATAAGTTCATTAGTTCGTTGTGTTAATCCACTCGTCTGCTTAGTGCTTTGTAAGGGATTTTTTCCGAGATAAGGAAAAAAAAATAAAGTTCTTGAGTTCAACACTATGGAATTCACACTCACTTTTACCAGGAAAATAACATATGAGGACCTATTCGAATAGAGGAAAATGACCCTTTCACTCATGCTCACTCAAGTCATAATGGGTGATTTTTTAAGAGGTTTAGAACTTTTTTTAAAAAAAAAACACAAAAAATTCGAAAAAATGAATGAAATATTTACTTGAATCGATAGTTTGAACCTTGCAATTTAATGTTTAAAGATAATTTCATGCAAATGTTGACAGCGGCTGCGTCTCAGGTAGCCCATCCGCTGAGTCCAATTTTGGCATACTCTTTCACACATATCGGCCGGTATCTCACGAATGAATGCATGGATATTGGCTTCCAGTGCGTCAATCGAAGCGGGCTTGTCCCTATAGACATTAGCCTTGACATACCCCCACAAAAAATAATCTAATGGTGTCAAATCGCACGATCTAGGCGGCCAATTGACCGGCCCGAAACGTGAAATTAACTGTTCACCAAACTCGCCTCGCAATTGAGCCATTGTTTCGCGTGCTGTGTGGCATGTGGCACCGTCTTGTTGAAACCACATATCATGCAAGTCAAGAACTTCCATTTCGGGCAAAAAAAAGTTTGTTATCATCGCTCGGTAGCGTTCACCATTGACAGTAACGCTGCGATTCGCATCATCTTTGAAGAAATATGGCCCAATAATGCCGCCGGCCCATAAACCGCACCAAACAGTGGCTTTTTCGGGATGCATTAGTAGCTGTTGCAATGCTTCTGGCTGATCTTCACTCCAAATGCGGCAATTTTGCTTATTTACGTACCCATTCAACCAAAAATGAGCCTCATCGCTGAACAAAAGCAGCGCGCGATGAACATTTCGAACCGAGCACGAATTTTGATAGTAAAATTCAATAATTTGCAAGCGTTGTTCATTTGTAAGACGATCCATGGTTAAATTGCAAACCAAACTGAAGCTGTTTGACACAAGGTACTAAACACACGTCAGCTGTCAAAACCAGTGTTGCCAAAACCAAACCAGCTTAAAAATCACCCGTTAGTTCTTCATAAACTACAACCAGCTTTATTTGGGATTCCATACAATTTATCCATGACGTATTGTTATTGTATCATCAATAAAATTGTATTTATGAAACAAAAACTGAGAAACTAACCAGGACATCGCAATTTTTTTATGACATAGCAAACGAAACGAGAAGTCTATACTAAAAAAAAAACATGAATTTATGTTCCTTGCAAGTTTAAATCGTAAATTGTATGATGCTCTCAATGATATGAGTGATCCTTGTGTGTTTGTGGTTCCTTCCAGCATATGCTATAATACATTTCCTCCTTTTTGTTTAAACTCGTCACTATATGTCACTGCAAAAATCTATTCGAAGTTATATTTATGTATCTTTGGAAATATTTTAGATGAAACAGAGAAGAAAAAAAAAATTATATTGAGAGAAAAAGAAGTCATAAAATACGACTTATCAGTGCAGGGTCGATAATATAGTAAATATAATGGCAAAGCATATTTACTATTTTTTATGGTCGAAAGGTCTTCGAGCTTGGTTGATCGGGTTGAAATCCATTTATTTTATTTGTATGAATTTACTTCTATCCAAAAAAAAATTGTTCTAAAACTTTTTATTGACTCTTATCGTTTTCTACAAAGCAGTTACCATGCAATACTTTCTAAGCAATTCTTGCAAACTTGAACTTTTTGATCGAAGGTTCTTCGGGAAAAAAAACCCAACCTCAATATAAAGTTTGTTTGAATATGCTCATTTTTGTAAGTCACACAGAATAAAAAACAGAACTTAGTTGGTAATGATATATAGCTTACAAAAGGGCTTAATGGTCCTGGTGAAATATTAAAGTTGGGTTTTATTGTATTTCAGGAATACCAAGAGTAAGTTTTTTGACGGTCAAATCAAAGTGTGTGCAGTACATATGTTTTGAAACAACTCTTGTTATTATTAAAATCGAAATCATCATCAATATATATAAAAAAGTATCTTGGTGTGTTCAGGTGCTTAAAACTTGAAAACGACTGTACCAAATTGGGTACTTACTTCTACGGGTTTGTTCGTAATTGCTACGCAAAGGTTAAGAACGAAAAAAGTTGGAAAATTCTCAACAGGTGGCGCTGTAGTCGCACAACGTTTCGCTTTTCAGTAAAACAATTTGTCCGATTTAAGAAATTCTTTTTTTTGGAAGGTTTTTTCAAAATTTTAATATTTGTAGGGTGAAATGGGGTAAAATTAAAAAATTGTGTGATTTTAGAAATTCTGTTGGTGTTTGGAGGGTAATTGTTAATGGATGGCTTTAAGGTTATTTTTTTCACTTACTTATAGGGTGAAATGGGGTAAAAATGAAAAGTTGTATTCGATTTTAAAAATTCTTTTTGTAAAGGGTGTTTTTTTAGACGTGTGGTTTTCAAGAAGAAATAAAACGCATATAATTTAATGCTATGGACAAGAATTTAGCTTAATTATAAAGATAAGGGTTTGCCATTATGTTTTAAAAATGATTTCGGGCAATTGGCCACCGCGGCTGGCTCGAATAAATTCCAGCCGAGAGGCCTAATTTTCTACCACTTTTTGCAGCAATTGGGGCCGTATGTCAGCAATAACGTGCTGAATATTCTCTTCCATGTTGTCAATCGTCTCGAGCTTATCTGCGTAGACAAGCGACTTCACATAACCTCACAAAAAATAGTCCAGCGGTGTTAAATAGCACGATCTTGGAGGCTACGCCACCGGGCCAACGACGCAATATAATGCGCTCACCATAAGTTTCCTTCAGTAAATTGATAGCTTCGTTGGCTGAATGGCGTTTAGCACCGTCTTATTGAAACCAAAGGTCGTTCACATCAATATCCTCCAATTCAGGCACGAAAAAGTCATTAATCATGGATGGGCACAGCTCCAATTGTTACGCACGATGACGGATGAACTCATTCGGGTCTTCTTCGATACTCTGCTCCACAGCAGCAATAGCGTCTTCGGTGCGCACTGTATGGCATCTCTGAGGATGCGAATTATCCACTAGAGTAAACGTGGTGCGAAACCTATCCATGGTTGCTCGAATTACCGACTGCGATGCGTCATGCGAACCGAACCATTATTTTGGTATTAATTTGCACGATTTGCAAACGTTGTTCAGAAGTAAGTCTATTGATTATGAAATGGCAAACCAAACTCAGAATAAATCAAGTGACAGCTGTCAAAAAGACCAACTCCGAAAAAAGTATTGCTAGATTGAAAACCACACGTCAAAAAAAACACCCTTTAGTAGAAATGGCGGGATTTGTGCTGTGGGATTTAGATTTCCGGGATATTCACAAACGGGATTTTGACACGCGGGATTTCAATTTGCAGAATTTTGATTTGCGGGATTTTGACCTCAACCCTATTTTTAACAATAAATCAATTTTTATTTTTAGTACTTTTAATTTTTTTACCATTTTCTCCTTAAGGATTTCATGACATTTTCAACCATTAACATGCATTTTCAATGTGTCGCTACATACAGTTGTTAACCACAATAGGAAGTTCGCGCGATCCTGTGTTTCATATTTTAATTACCTAGTCTGACGTTTGGAATCTAGAACTTTGTGGAGCAAAATAGAGCTCACCCTTTTAGCCATCCTTCTGATGCATTTTTTAAAACATTTAATGTAAATGAAATATTGCGTTGTTTTGAACAAATTAAACTACATATTTTAGTTTGTTTTTCTATGAGGCATAATATGAATAAAAACGCCACCGAAATTGAACTAACTATACAACAGTGAAATAAATTGCCTAAAATAAATATCCAGCTGTGCTATCAGAATTTTTTTCTATCAAAATAATCGTTTGACCAATAAAAAATATGGTAACATTTGAGAATAAGTATGATTGCTGCATGGTAGGTTAAAAAAAATTCTGTATTTTTACCACGCACATGTGAACTCCAATAGCAATTAAGGTCCTCCCAGTGTGGAGTGCGGATACCATAAAGGGACACGCGTGTATAAAATTTCACTTTCTAAACAACAATAAATGGAATTTTTTTTCATAGTTTAATTTTTTATTGATTTCATGGCATTGTCAAACTCTTTTATCTTTATTGCATGTCATACCACATGAGTCTATGATTATGGAATTTCAAACTTAATTCCACTTATGACGTTCACATTTGAGATTTATGAACTTAATGATATATTGGAATTATATTACACCCAATTTTGGGGTTGAGGTAATTACAAAAGGAATTTTCTGTTATTTCAGTAAAACTTTGAAAGGCACACATATAAATAATTAAACACGATGAAATTGATTTCAAGGTAAAATAACAGAATGTGATTTATTATTCGTCTGTATAGACCTGCTTATATTTATTGTTTTTAATCCCCCTTTAATCTTATGATCTGAAATCGAAAAATAAACATAAAATCTAAGAACTACATTTGTAGCAGGAGCGAAAGGTTTTATCTTCATATGGCATGGATATAAGGCAAAAAATTAATAAAATTGTCTGACAAATCAAAGCCCCGAATTTGGCAAAGAACTTTCATTATATAGATTGAAGGTGTTTTTATGGTTCTTTTTTTTTTTAATTCTTCCAACTCAACGATGCGCGAAGATTAATTTCAACACTGCAGAGGCAAATATTTCAAAAGCAGGTTCAAGGTTGGGTTGATTTTGCAATCACCACCAGTACCATGCTTTGCTCCAGCTTATCAACGGATTTGCGGTACAATTAATCAAAACAATGCCACAATGCTCTGCCCACGTTCGTCTAATACCCAACGATAAAGCAAATATTTGTATACAAATAAAATCGTCCACTCAACAAAAATCTAAACCAGTGGGTATCTCATCAATCAGGTGGTGTGATCTGCGATGCACACATTCATCTCGGCAGGCGGCCAGCGCGGCGAGAGGGGCGTGTTTAATCGAATGTCAAACTTTTACAGTCATGTTTCCACGTAATTGAGTGATAAACAAGTACCGCAATTTTCCAACCCAGCAACCCAAGGATTTATCGATTTTTAATATCGCTATCGCTACGCAACGCTTTACGCTTCCCTTGACTCACTCATACACATCTGGCTGCTCTCTGGATGTCAGCGATTTTTATTGCTCTGCCACGCATGAAGAATACGACAATTCATATATAGGCCTTTAATTCTAGACGATTTTCCCCCGGAGGAATAAAAATGCAAAAATTTTTCCCTCTGACGTGTTTGAGTTCACCAACACGGCAGGTTGATATTCAATTTGATTTATGTTCCTAGGTTAGTTTGAGGAGAAAGGAAAAAAAAAATCAACCAAAGTCTGCCATCTTCGCATACATAGATATGCCTCACCTATACGTAGATATGAAATATATCCTTTATATCGAAGGATTTTTTTTGCCTTTTTACGTAGAACGAGATTGAAGCATGGAAAATTGGTACTTGAAACACTTTGTAATGGAAAAAGGCAACAAAAAAGGTAATAAATTTCATTTGGATTTGTTGGGTCCTTTTTTTTTTGACTGGCAAATACAATTTCGTTTGCTCAAACCAAACTTGAAGGTAAACCAAGGAATTTATGATGTAGGACTCTCTTGTGTGTCTTTTGGTAAATTTTTTAAATATATATATATAGAAAAAATCTTTGAAGTATCTTTGAAGTATTTGAAGAGGTACCTATACACATGAATCAGCTGGGAGTATGCAGTTATTGGTTGTTGGAGGCGTTGTCAGCGGTGGTTTAAGTTATGCTAAATTGACTAAAATATATTGAGCCTGGTGAATTTGTACGTCTGTTTTCATTGTCATTTTTCTCTGATAGAAAAATCGAAAATATTAAATTATCCTACATATTCAAAAAAGCGGTAAAAGAAAAATAACTGTTTAATTTGTGTATGCGAATGCGTCGTACACTCGAGAAAAATAAAAAATGAAGAAAAACTTGGCAAATAAATCGACTTGTATCTCAAAAATCAAAACAGACCAAATTAAAAAGAAAAAGTTAATTTAAACAGCTGCCAAAAACGAACATAACAAAATATGCTACATAAACTGTTTTCATTTTGGATTACCTTAGAAAAGTTAAATATTTTTTAGCGTGATCAGGATTTTACAAATGGATGAGACTAGAGAAATGACAGCTTTTGAAAGTTATGACAGTTTATTGCCATTAAAAGTTTGCGGGCATTAACAAGATTCGGGTGATTTGAAAAGAAACTCTGTATGTCTGAATTATGACCACCACGGAGGGCCCTGGATCTTCGGGACCGGTTAAACAGTACCTACTTTTATACACCAAAACATTGACATTTTTTAGTTGACATTTCTATTGTCACTTTTAAAAAAGTGAAATATGCCTACATAAGGTCAATTTCTAACAGTTACTCTAATGTCACTTTTCTAGAGAAGCGACTCATGCCAATTTATAACAATTATGTCTGTGAATGAAGTAACTGTTTATGCAGCCCCCTGGCCCATAAGAAATGCACGACTGAATCGAACGAACTTGCTTTTGTGGTTCAAGTTTCTTGAAATTTCAAAGATCTAATTATATAAGTTTTCGCATAATATTTAATAAATAATAAGGGTATTCATACAACGTCGTAAGTTTACAAATTGTGTAAAGTGGTAAGTTTACGCAAATGTTTGAATGAACGCCCTTTTAATCATTTGGGTGAATTCTGCGTAAATGAATCTCGATCTCGATCTGCAGCTCAAACCGCAGAAGCGATCTTCTTGAAAATTGGGACTTAGGGTTTTTGAGTGATTCTCTAGACTCTATTCTCTAGAAGTATAACGTTACCTACAATACATCCATTATGAAAAAGGTGATTAATTTCGAAAACGGTTCTAATAATGCAGACCATACAATTGTGTTTAATTTTCGATCTACTCGGTAACGTCTCTAACGACTCCTTGCAAAATGTTTATACAAGGGGTCCCTTAATACAGGTATGTAGAAACGACTGTCATGCTAGCCCATAGTGGCCCAATTAGTGCTGATTGCGCCGTTTTGATATCATAACTTTATAGCTAACTAATCTCGATGATAATGTTATGGGTTTTTCCATTGGTAAATTCTGATTTCAATTTAAAAATTGATTATTTTCGTGGCGAATGGAATACTTTTCCAAATTAATTCATTTTTGGCGTTGTATTCGTGTATTTTCGTTTCTGTGTTAATATTTCAAAAAAAAACTTCATCTCTTGATGCACTTTTAGAAGATAAAGATGAGCTTGATGAAGTTACTGATTAATTTTAAACTGGTTCCATTTATTATATGAGCGAATATTTCTCACATAATTTGAACACAATTTTCATACCTGAAATAAAATAATCAATTCAAAAAACACATTTGCAAACTGACAGCTGTAAATTATGTTGGAGGTAGTAAATCTGGCGAAAAATTTAGATTTCCAAAATTGATTTTAAATCAAAAATACATATTTTAATTTATTCCGTCCAATGGAACGTAAAGACGGTCAAAATCGGCTGTTTGACAGATCCAAATCAAAAATAAATTGATTTATCTTACTAATGGAAAACCCTATTACAGAACACCACCACAGTTTTTTTTTTCGTTCTCTGGGATATTTTATGAATCATAATTCGAACACGCCTAGTTTTAAAAGACACAATGCCGTTTGGTTAAGTTTAGCAAATCATTTTCCGCAGCAAATTCGCTGAGGAATTTTATTCAATTTATGTAAATCATCTCCCACACAAATTTTGACGTATCATTAACCAAATGGTAAACTTAAGCAAATGGTAAACTTATACATCATTGCATGAATACCCTTAATAGTTATAATTGCATATTTATTCATATGAACAACTGAAAAATAATCATGAAACTTGATATTTAAGTTGCTAGAGAAACTCCTCTTTAGAATGTTTAAATCTCAAAACAAAGGATGTATTCTTAATTACTATCGATACAAAAAATAATTTACGAAAAAAAAAATTCAAAGATCTGTTGAGCGGTTTTCTTTTAAAATATTTTTTAGATACAAATAGAGGAAGTGACCTTAGAGACGCCATCACGTTTTATAAAAGTACTTTATTTGCAGGCCCGCAGGGCCAACGTGGCTCTATCATCGTAATGTCAGAATGATTAAAATCCTGAGGTCGATTTTTACTTGCTCTATAGGGCAAGTATTGGTTTCGTGTAAAAAAAAATTCGAGGTCCCAAAAAGTGGATTTCGTCATGCCATCTGGCGGTCTGTGTGTCTGTGAATCGGTGCGTCCACTCTAATTTGAGTTAGAGCCTAAACGGGTAGACCGATTTGCATGAAATTTTGTGCAGAGCATATTTATGTGATAAGAGGGTGATATGAGAGTAAATCGAATTTTTGTTTTAGCTCATCTAGAACGGGTAGCTGCCATACAAATATTTTGGTTTATTCAAATTTTCTTGAAAACGGCTCTAACGATTTTAATTAAACTTCGTACCTGTAATAACCAAGCGAATTGTAAGAAAACTGCATTTCAGTTTTTTCTGAAAAAAAAATCACATTACGGAATTAGGAATTCCACGTTTTTTGAGAATATGGTTTTATTTTGGGTTATTCGCGTATATATTTGCCATGGTTAGACCGATTTTGTTATAATTTTGTAATCTGATGCTTTTCAATAGTTTAAACAATAATGCATTTAAAAATTTAGTATTTAACCACAAGAGCAAGTTCGTGCGATCATGTCGTGCATATTTTTTTGTATCGCAAGTAAAAAATTCATCGCTAAACAAAATTCGTTTATGGAAATTGGGATCACGGCAATCTTGTTTTGGGCCTATTTACCGAATCTACGCCTTGCTAGGTGATCCCTTGGCTTCATTTCTTGCAATGCCAAACCGAACTAAAAATAAATCACTTAACAGCTGACAAAATGGCCGCCAGTTAAAATAGTGTTACCAACTTAAAGTTCTATACCTACAAAAAAACACAACTTTATTTTATTAATGGCTTGGGTATAAGTAATCGAAATTTTCAAACACCTTTGACTTCAATTTTTTTTTTTTATTTTAAATATGCACGTGAGCCTATTAATTGAAAAGTTCCAACAATTACTGAGCAATTTAATCCCAACATAAATTACATTTTCAACACATACGTGATGGCAATAGGTATATACACTTCAATTCAATTAGAATTTATAAACCACTAACACCTAAATATAAAGCACGAACATCGAATAAACATTTATCGAACCTCATAATCTGAGTAACTTCTTGCACGCAATCTAGTCCCTAAATAGAAATAGATATATAAATTGGTCGTATAGGCAAAGTACCTATGTACAATGTACATATATCTAAGCTATGAAGCTATGTATACATTTGTAACCCTATATATCATGAACTCTTGGCACCTGTTGACTTTGCCATTTTCTCATTCCGCAATTTCAGAGGGATTTGTAATTCGACTTCCTGCGAAAGGAAGTCATAAGCCCTTTTAGTAATTAATTGCTTCCGATGCCTATAACAATCCACATATACCTACTACAATAAGCCATACAACCAACATATATGTATAGGTATTATACCAATGGATCAATTGCATTCCGAAGGGAACTCGATGGAAATAATGATTTTCTCGTTGTGTTCATCCAGGTATAAGCTGCTTTATGCATCGAATATATTAATCGAAAGTCAGGATAGGATTTATCAGTTTAAAAATTTCCTTTTCATTTATGCAGAAATTATAAAACCAATTTCCAAGGGCTATTAACTAATTAAAAGTTTAAGTCTTTATCTCTTCATTTGATTAATTTGGATATGTATGTGAGCTGAAGACTTATAATTTAATCGTTCTATGAAAACAAATGGAGTAAATTCAGTTAGTTTTAACACAATATACATATTTCTTACATCTACAAACTGTGCATTAGGTTGATCCACAATTTCATTAATTTAAATGAGTGAGTCGAACACCCGCCCTCGGATTCGGTAGTCGGTGTGAGCTGATAACTGATATTTTGTAGAGATCGTAAGGATCAATTTATGGGAAAATCAGATAATTTTGTTGAAGTTTTTAATGTTGGTTTTTGAAAAAAATGTTTCTTGTGTCGAAATTATCGTTACAAATCATCGGAACAAATTTGTGTTTCTTGTCAATTAACAAAAATAAAATATTTGAGTTTGATAAAATGAAAAGATGACATAAAACACCAACAAAATCATGCGTACCTATTTTTTTTTTAATATGCGCCCACTCAAGGGGTTATGACTACCCTTATAATGATAAACATAGTGCGAGTGTTAGGAAAATAGAGAGGGGTTTAATAGGAGATACCGATACACATTGATTTTGAATTTCTGAATATTACAATGGGAGGGAAAAATAGAGCTAGGCAAAGCATTTCACATTCGAGTTGTGTGGCTAAAGAAAGAATCTCTGTACTTGACTGTACGTCCGAAATTGGGCTCAAGGGTAAGCTGATGTGCATTCCTAGAAGCGCGTATGCCTTATTATTATAATTTCTTAAAAGTATGAAGTTGTTGCTTATTTCTCATTAAATAACGATTCGTAAGGCCTATTAAGCCTTATTTATGTAACGTTTCTTAAATTTCTACTTCTGATATACACATGTTTGTATGTATGCATGTATTATTATTAAAAAAAAGGAAATTTTAATCCAACCTGACATTTGGATGATAGAGAACATGAAAAAAGCTAGTCCCACAATTTTGACCTCGACCTTCAGCCTTAAATCACTAAAACGATTTTCTTGAAATTTTGAAATTACAGCATAATTATGTAAATAAGGTTTTTTAATGATTCCCTAGAGGGCAAATTGTAAACTTGTTTTTATGTCTAAGAATACGGTACCTGCTATATAATGGTTATGAAATAACACAGCTCTAACAATTTTAATAAAAATTCCTTAATGCACTTGTAGGTATGGTTTGCATGGTTTTTAATCAATCATCATCGTCGGCTCGACAACCGGGGTCCGGTCCTGGCCTCCTTCAACAAGTCTCTCCACCCATCCCGGTCTCGAGCCGCCGCCATCCAGTTGCGCACCCCAAGGCTCCGGGCGTCCCGGTCTACGCCATCTCTCCAGCGCAAGCATGGTCTACCACGCTGTCGTCTACCATAGAATGTACCACAAAGAACTTTCCGAGCAGGTTCCTCTTCGCTCATGCGAGCTAGGTGCCCTGCCCACCGGAGTCTACCGAGCTTAATTTTTGTCACGATATCTGCTTCAAGGTAGATTGCGTACAATTCATGATTGTACCGTCTCCGGAATCGTCCTTCCTCACATATGGGGCCAACAATTCTCCTTAAGACTTTTCTCTCGAACGCGGATAAGAGGTCGGAGTGCCTTTTGCTAAGCACCCAAGTCTCGGATCCATATGTGAGTACTGGCAGGACCATGGTCCTGTACAGCAGCAGTTTTGAAGTTATGGTGAGATTTCTGGATTTGAAGAGCTTTGACAGACTATAGTAGGCTCTGTTGGATTTGAGAAGCCACCCGCGTATTTCTTCTTCTATATTGTTATCGGCTGCTACTATTGACCCAAGGTATTTAAGGATTGCACCACTTCAAATTCGTGCTCCGCTACCTTGATTGTTTGACCAACTGTTCCTCTCGCATTCGACGCCACCATATACTTTGTTTTACCTTCACTAATCTGCAGCCCCATATTTTGTGCCGCCTGCTCGATCTGGATGAAGGAATCATGTACAGCTTGCTCGGTTCTTGCGATGATGTCGATGTCGTCTGCGTAGGCCAGTACCTGGCTGGACCTGTTGACGATGGTCCCTCTTGTTGCCGTGCCAGAGTCACGGATTGCTTTCTCCAACGCCAGGTTGAAGAGGAGGCAGGCCAAACCATCCCCTTGTCGGAGTCCATTAAAGATGTTGATTGGTTTGGATAGCAATCCGGCTATTTTTACTTGGCTTGTTACGTTGGTCATGGTCAACCTACATAGTCGTGTCAATTTATTTGGGATGCCGAATTCTCTCATGGCTTTGTAAAGTTCTACCCTGGCTATGCTATCGTAGGCGGCCTTAAAGTCTATAAACAGGTGGTATGTTGGGATGTTAAATTCTAGACATTTTTCCATCGCCTGCCTAAGGGTAAAGATCTGATCAGTTGTTGATTTGCCTGGAATGAAACCACACTGATATTGTCCGATGATGGTTTTAGCGTATGGGGTTATCCGGTCTTGTAGGATAGAGGAGAGTATCTTATAGGCGGTACTCAACAACGTGATACCTCTATAATTTTTTAATCAATAACTCTTATCAATGGTACATGTCACAGAAATTTTCGTTTCATTCTCTACTTTTTGGTTAACGGTTTGCCTGATTTTGATCAAAAGTCTACTGGAAGTATTTTTTAATTAAAATAATACTGAATACACAAATTTTCAAACCAAATTTTTTTTGGAATTTCTAAAAAAAAATTCAATTGTTTTGAAAATAGATTAATGATTTGTTTTTAAATTACAGTTTTAGGTGCTAACTATTTTGTATACTTGAAAATACAACCCAGTTTTTTGAAGAAATTTTACATAAATTAATAACAAAAAAATATTTTCTAACAAACCGAGTTTGGAAATTTTTTTTTGCATTAATAATTTTTTTTTCCATTTTTGTAGGAATTGTTTTATCGATCCATTCGTTAATTTTATTTTTAAATGGTCGGTAATTTAATTCTAAATATTCTCTTATTGATATGCGGTTGTTTCTGTGGTGCTAGTCTTTGTATCGATTGAATGATTTCGACGAAACTTTGACAGCCATTTCTTAATGAATGATCTCGGAGTCCAATTTTCCAGGTTCGGTAAATCTCAAGAGACTATTTGCGCTTTTTGCATCTTTCAACATCCGCAGAATTAGGCGTGCAAGCAAGCAGACGTGCTAATATTGTTGTCAACTCTTTAAAATGACAGTACCTATAGTTCAGCTTCAGTCAGATATTGAACAATTTTTTTTGAGAATCAATTTCGCCACGGTTTTGTTTTGGCAAAATTCATTATACTGGAGAAAAAGCGCTACCAAATCTACACCTGTTGCAATTAATTTTTGCAATTTTTCAACAATTGAGCGGTCATCGTCAAATTTTAAGACAGCCTCAATAGCAAGCAAAAGTTCTTCGTTTTCACATTGAAATCGTTGTTGTAAAGACACGACTAGGTTATCACTAACATTTTCACGGAACTCAACGGTTTTACAACCATTGATTTCGCGTGTTGACCTTGACCGCATTTCTTTATTCAACTCGATATTATGCAGGAACTTGTAACCGTCAGTAATCACAATTTTTTTTTTTTTTTTTTGAAAATGGCGCAAAATATCGAGTGTAGCTTCGGCAGTGTGGCACGTAGCGCCGTCCTGTTGAAACCAAATGTTGCCAATATCCTCCTCTTCAATTTTTGTGAACAAAAATTCGTTCAACATGGCCCGATAACGATCGCCATTGACTGTAACGGCCACTCCTTGCTCATTTTCGAAAAATGGCCCAATTATGCCTCTGGACAAAAATCCGCACCAAACAGTGACTCGTTTTGGGTGTATCGGCTTTTCAATGTATGCTTGCGGGTTTTCTGTGCCCCCAATGCGACAATTTTGCTTGTTTACTACCCGCCAAGATCAAAATGAGCTTCATCTGAAAAGATGATTTTTTCGGCAAAATCGGCATCTTCTCTAAGTCGATCGCGTATACACAACCATATTCGTTCAGCGGAAGGATAAAACTAATTATCTGTCAAATTAGACATGAACTAAGTGTTACCATTCACGAAATAAGCACTAGTTGAAAAAAAAACGTTAGATGGCGGACCCTTTATTTCATTTTCTATAACCATAATATGTAAGTAGGTACATGTAAAGTTATGGATTCGTAAAATAAATGTATCTCAAGATTTCAATCAAACTTGGTATAACTATGATATTGGGCAGATCCAATTTTATGGTTGGTAGTTCTATTCGTCTGTGTATTTGGCTAAAGCCGAAGAGGTCAAAGAGAAGACATATTCCTCATGTTGCCCTTGGTATTTATCATTATACAATATTTAAGAACATATTCAAGATATTTATTGGTCTGGATTTCAATCCGGCTATTTAACAAAAATATATGGTCTGATAGACAGATTTCAGACATTATTTTATATATTTATATATTTGTGTTTATGGAGTGGGAAATAACTCCATTAGTGATTTATAAGTACATACATATATCTATAGATACGTACATATGTACCGCAGTCAAATAGAAACTTATTGACAAAATAATAACATCGCATCAGACAAGTCTTTACATTGTAATCCTTTGAAATCTCTCCCCACTCATTAAGTCAACATTCTTCAACAATTGATTATCATTTAGTGTTTTTTTTTTGTGATATCTCAATGAAATTTGCCTGCAGCATATTGTTCCAAACGGAAAAATCTCAAAACATATCCTTCAGTCACAGACATACTATACTAATGACAGACAAATAAATTACTCATACGCCATACCTACCCACACTTACATAATCCATCCCATCGGATGTCGCGTCGTGGTACTTGTGGGTTGTCATCGTTCATAATAGAGGAGGCGCCAATAAAACTCACTGGTGTAGCTCCTTGTATCAACAACTGGGACATCATTTTTCATTTTTCTGTCATAATATTCAGAGTTCATAAATTCAACTCCAATGACTTTCTGCACACAAAGCGCGTGCACCACGCCCTCTAATTATTGGTCAAACAAACATAAACACTGTTTGCATTCGATTATCAACATCAGAACACAACCGCCTAGCCTCATTTTGTTTGTATTCATGCTGATGACATAATGTATCTGTTTGAGTGAACAGCCGAACGGAGAAAACCAAAAGTTTAAAGAGTCCTTCGACTTTGATCAATTGGATTGATATGTCCTGTTTTGTCCTGTCCTGTCTTGTCCTCTTGTCTGTCCATCTGGTTCTCACTGGAGGGCGTTATTATTTATTTTACTTGTTTCTTCTTTGCTTTTGCTGTGTTATTTTTGATCCAGAGTGTATTCGTTCGTATACTCGGTAAGTGTTGGGCAATTTATTTCATCACATAGTCCTTATGAATGCGAGGAAACACATGTGGAATATTGCAGATGAATGGCTTGTAGATAAGAATTTTCTCGGGCTTATGTCTATGAGCTTTGTCATTCGGATCAGTCATCATAAAACAGTTCTCATCAAGTATACACACATACACACATGAGATATATTTTCGTCCTTTTTTGCAAGGACTACAGGACTACAGATACATTTTTTCGAAGAATTCCATTATAAAGAAATTTTATATGCAAAAGTATATCAACATATACATATATACATATATATGTATGTATATACAATTGCTCTTTGAAAAATAACTTTATATTGTGCACAATATCAATCAATTAGCTTACAGTGTGGGAGTAGGTATGTATAGGTATATTTGTTAATATAAATTATAGTTTTTTTCAATTGTATATGTATGTATACATATTTGGAATGTGGGTGAATTTTAACTTAGATTTATTGAAGAGGGATATTTGATTAATGGCATTCTTTCAGAATTTCTACTCCTTTGTGGTTTTTTTTTTTAGGAAGGGTTGAAAAAGTGGAATCTCACTCTCCTCTAGAAATATC
This sequence comes from Leucozona laternaria, assembly GCA_932273885.2. Classification (NCBI taxonomy): domain Eukaryota; kingdom Metazoa; phylum Arthropoda; class Insecta; order Diptera; family Syrphidae; genus Leucozona; species Leucozona laternaria. Next base: position 26,911,131 of record OW026368.1, on the reverse strand, counting down.
CCTTAACGTGGGTGGCCATATACTTTTTTACTACTAAGTCGAGACTAATCTACTTTGCGTACGGCAAATTTTCAACTCCTCTATGATAAATTAAGGGCCAGTTTTTCAGTGCTGCAGTGCTTGACTGCTTACTTAGAGGTGTGGGTTTGAGCTCCATTCTATGCAGCATTCTTTTCTATATTCCCCCAGGTATACAACTGGACTCCACCCGTGGAATTCTGTGAGACAATCAATACCTTATTTCTCAGTCCACTGTGCCGACAAAAATTCTTTCCTATCCTTCTATTCCTTGTCTAACTAGTGCCGTGCAGTTCAGGTTGCATTTAAAAGACCTTAGGTCTTACAGGCATAAAGTTAAAATAATAATTATTATTATAATTTTAAAAAGTCGCTTTTTATCAAGTTTAATAAAAACCAACTGTTTGGTTTTTGAATTATTGAGTTTTCAAAAAAAAAAAAATTCAAACTTTTTTTAAAAATCCAAAAAAATATTTTTTTTTGCAAATCATCATTGGTTCATTATTTATGGTTCGGAACCATTTTTTAACTAATAGGCAGCCTATACCACCATCAAAATTAATAATTATTAAAATATGAAATTTAACTATTTTTTTTTAATCTGTGGAGGTGATTTTGAGAAAAATAAGATTTTGCTTTTTGGCCCAAAAATTGACAGGTTTCGTTATTTTTGGACCTAAAAATAAAATGTAAAAATATATCTGGAGAATGTCCAAGAAACGCTAGGTACCAACTTTACAGAAAATCAATTTAGGATGTAGCCGAACAGATCACAGACGGACCTTCTTGCGTTTGATCAAAATCTCGAGTACGGTTTTTTTACGAATCCATTACTTGCCATATATTACCTATACTAACAGATTTGGTATGCGGAAGCTTCTCAAAAGTATAAATAGAATAATTAAATAAAATTTAAAAACTTATTTCTTAGATTAAAAAAATAAAAGTTTATTCTTGAAAATTTTATATTTTTTTTTACGATTTTTTCCCAAATTAAATTTTAACTTCACATTAATAAATACTAAAAATTGGCATTCCAATTTGTTTATTAAAAATGTGTATTAAACTATTTTTCTGTAAAAACCATTGCAATAATTTTAAAATTAGTTTTCTCATATGATGGATTTAAATGTCATTGGACCTTACTTTTTCGAAAATGAGGCTGGAGCAACAGTTACGGTCAATGGATTGCGCTATCGAGAGATGATTAATGATTTTTTATGGCCGGAATTGGATGGTATTGATCTGGACAACGTTTACTTTCAATAAGACGGCGCTACGTGCCACACAAGCAATGAAACCATCGATTTTTTACGGGAAAAGTTTCCGGACCGTGTTATCTCTCGAAGAGGTGATCACAATTGGCCACCGAGATCTTGTGATTTAACACCTTGCGACTTCTTCCTTTGGGGCCACGTGAAAGATAAGGTCTACGCCAACAGTCCAGCGTCGATTCAAGACCTCAAAGATGGAATTCGTAAGGCTATCGAGGACATAGGGCAGCCACTTTGCGATTTGGTTATGGAAAATTTCATGAAAAGGATATGGTCCTGTAAGCGTGGTCGTGGCGGCCATTTGGCTGATGTTGTGTTCCATTATTAACGGAATACCTTCCTCTTTATAATGAAATAAACATCCGATCATTTATCTCAAAAAATGCAATTTTTCTTTGAATATCAAAATAACACCTCTTATTAGAAAACCCTTTATCTGCATCTGTAAATTTCAAGAAAATTAGAGCGGGATGGATGTATGACAAAAAACGAAAGGTAATAAAACTGGAAACATTAACCCTCTTTTTAAATTTTATATTTTAAATTACAGAATTTCTGTAGCCGCACTACACGAATGTTGGATACTTCAACTAGTAAGTGATTTTTTAGCTGGTTTGGTTTTGGCAACACTGGTTTTGACAGCTGACGTGTGTTTAGTACCTTGTGTCACTGTCAAACAGCTTCAGTTTGGTTTGCAATTTAACCATGGATCGTCTTACAAATGAACAACGCTTGCAAATTATTGAATTTTACTATCAAAATTCGTGCTCGATTCGAAATGTTCATCGCGCGCTGCTTCCATTTTATGATCGGCATTCTCGACCTTCTGAGCAGTCTATTCGGAAGATTGTGACCAAATTTCGCACCAAATTTACTTTGTTGGACATTAAACCACCAACACGTTTACGTACTGTGCGTAGTGAAGAAAATATTGCGGCCGTATCAGCTAGTGTGACAGAAAACCGCGAAATGTCGATTCGGCGCCGTTCCCAGCAGTTAGGCCTTTCTTACAGCACTACGTGGAAAATTTTGCGGAAGGATTTGGGCGTAAAGCCTTTTAAGATACAGCTGGTGCAAGAACTAAAGCCAGCCGACCTACCACAACGCCGAATTTTTGGTGAATGGGCTCTTGGAAAGCTGGCCGAGGATCCGCTTTTTTATCGAAAAATTGTGTTCAGCGATGAGGCTCATTTTTGGTTGAATGGGTACGTAAATAAGCAAAATTGCCGCATTTGGAGTGAAGATCAGCCAGAAGCATTGCAACAGCTACCAATGCATCCCGAAAAAGCCACTGTTTGGTGCGGTTTATGGGCCGGCGGCATTATTGGGCCATATTGGGCGAATCGCAGCGTTACTGTCAATGGTGAACGCTACCGAGCGATGATAACAAACTTTTTTTTGCCCGAAATGGAAGTTCTTGACTTGCATGATATGTGGTTTCAACAAGACGGTGCCACATGCCACACAGCACGCGAAACAATGGCGCAATTGCGAGGCGAGTTTGGTGAACAGTTAATTTCACGTTTCGGGCCGGTCAATTGGCCGCCTAGATCGTGCGATTCGACACCATTAGATTATTTTGTGTGGGGGTATGTCAAGGCTAATGTCTATAGGGACAAGCCCGCTTCGATTGACGCACTGGAAGCCAACATCCATGCATTCATTCGTGAGATACCGGCCGATATGTGTGAAAGAGTATGCCAAAATTGGACTCAGCGGATGGGCTACCTGAGACGCAGCCGCGGTCAACATTTGCATGAAATTATCTTTAAACATAAAATTGCAAGGTTCAAACTATCGATTCAAATAAATATTTCATTCATTTTTTCGAATTTTTTGTGTTTTTTTTTTAAAAAAAGTTCTAAACCTCTTAAAAAATCACCCATTATATCTCTAGTGTCTAGTCCTAGCCCCTTAGAAGTGTGGCTCCCTTTGCAATTAGTACAGTGGAAAGATAAATAATAACATACAGGTAGAGCAGTAGCTTTAAGTGAATAAGTAAAAACTTACTCAAAAGAATCATTTTTAATTATGTATATACGCTTCTCAAAAACAACAAAGCAGTCTATGATAATTACATCGTCGCTTAAAGGCAACGGCAACAGATTAAAGTGATTGTTCATTCGATTATTATAAAGAACAACAAAATATATAAATTTATGCCAACCAATTATACACGACAAGAGATTCCTTTTATCTTAAATCCTATACACTTTGGCGGAAATAATTTATCGATTTCCTTGGATAAATGAGGCTTTGTTGTAAACATTTTCATTTTGCCCCATCATCATCACCGGCTTCTTCCATCTTTATGCTTATCCTTATCCACTTTCTCATCCCATCCATAATCATAATAAAAATTGTAATCCAAAGAGAACAGACATTTTACTGCACGCAATATGCTACAGAGCGATCAATTTAAAAAAAAAAAAACACAAATGCAAATTTATATCAAATGTTCGCCTGATCGGAGTGAGGATATCTTATCCCCTATATATTCCACTACCCTCAAAGAATACCTACATTTTTTTATTGGCAACACAAAAAAAAAATCATCATCGGAAAATGTTCCCTTAATTACTGTTTCATTTTCAGCACTTACTCATGATGAAATCTATTGATTTCTCATACACACAAAGAAGGTTTTTTTTTTTGTAAATTTTATTAAGAGATTAACTTTCCATGTGGAGGAAGGATGAACAACCACCACACCATCCATGAGTCCTTTGACATTTTGAATCAATTTTCATCACTGAAATTGGGACAGTTCAAGCTCACTCATGAGGACAAACTTTTGCTCAAGGGATTTGTTGTCTTAATAAAGTGTAGGGACATATATGTATGTCTATAGTATGGCACTTATTTTAGGAGATGATTATTAATTGTATATCTTAAAATACATAAGAAAAGTGGATTTGACGTTAGAAGCTTTAAGTCTTGGTATCAACATATATTTTACTTACGAAAGCCCAATTAATAAAAATATGATGTTGAAATAAGTTTTTTTTTTTTTTTTCTAAAAATAGAAAGTGATTGATTTTGCTTTGTTGGGAGAAACATTTCAATACCAAATTCCCAGTGAAAGAAATTTTGTCGGTTATAAATGAAGTGCATGTCTGGGTAGCTGTTCTATAGTCCTCGACCTAGAGTCGCAACCACACTAAACACTAAAGTGATTTCCTCCTAATTTGAGACTTAAAATATTTAGACAAATTGAATTTTTTTTGTAGCTCCAGAAATAACGGTAGATAATATGTATCTGGCATACAATCGCTATGAAAGAGGTTGTTTGTTTCGGAAATGGTCTGCATTTTGGTAGAAAAAAAATTCAAAAACTTTTACTAACGGAAGGTTTCTTTTTTGTTTTCGACTTTTTCGCTAACGGTTTTTATCAAATTTTGTATGCCAGATGCCTTATATGTTGAAATATCATTGCATACAAAACTTTTTAAAAAAATATGCACGACTGGGTCGCACGAACGATTTCTTATATAAATCTTAATTTATTAGAAACAAATTTTAAAAATCGCAGGAGCGGTTTTAAAAATTTTTAATTTTTTATATATAAAATTTTTAAGAAAAAAATTGGTAAATTAATTAAAGTGGAATAAAAAACTTAATTTTCAAAAAAAATCTTCCACCAGTTTGCGAAATATCGACTTTTCAAAAAATAATTTTGAAATTTATTTTAAAAATCCGAAAATTACTTAACTTATTACAAGCTTCTGTTTAGAAAATTAAGTTTTAATCGGTAACTGAGATAGTGAGACAGTCGAAAATAAAAAAAAAAAACATTCTTTGGGAGGTGCTGTTATTAATTGTTCAATATGAAATTTGATAATTTTAAATCAAAATCATAAGCGTCGTTTTTAAAAAAAAAAGTTTTCCTCAACGATTTTTAATGATTTGTATGGGAGGTACCATTATTTGTAATTATAAAAATAATTTTTGTTTAAAATCTTTTAGATAGTGTTAAAAAAAATGCTTTTTGCCAAGTTTAATAAAAATCGACCAAGTCGGTTTTGAAATATCGAGTCTTCAAAAAAAAATTTCAATTTTTTTTTAAATTTAAATAATATTTTTTTTTGAAAATTTCGGTACACCATTTTATTTCAAATGTATTAGTTCTTCTTCATAAAAAAATTCATCAAAATCTTTGGAACTGGTTTTGAGAAAAAACGAAAATCAAAAAAATGGATCTTTGGGAGGTGGCATTAATAACCATTTTTCTGAACTATTTTTTTTTTTTTTTTCAAACTGAGCTAATAACTATTTAAATTTATTGATTTTTAAAAAAAATGCTTTGGAGCCGATTTTGAGAAAAATAAGTTTTTACTTTTTGGCCAAAAAATGTGGTATGAAAGAAACTGTAAGTTTTGGTCCTAAAAAAAAAGGGAATGCCCAAAAAACGCTAGGTACCAAGTTTAAAGAAAATCGACCCATCCATTTAGGCTCTAGTCGAACAGTCAGACAGACGGTCGTTTTTGCGAGACCCACTCTTTTCGTCTTCCCTATCATCGTAATGTCAATTTTGATCAAAATCTCGAGTTTGATTTATTGTACGAATCCATAACTTGCCATTTTAGTACCTATATTTCGCAAGTAAAAATATGTTTTTGGATTTTTTGTTTAATCTTATTTTTTCTTTAAATTAATATCTTAAAAGGAAGTGACTCTAAAGCAAATTTTAATAGTTTCGGTATTATAAAAAACTCTTTATGCGGCCCGCAGAACTCTCCGTCGGTCGGCCGGTGGATGTACATACATATGTACTTCAATCAGCAAGAGTTTTTTTTTTCAAGCGCGTTAACGGACGCCCACTTGTAATGGCGATAAAATGTTATAACTGTTATAAATTGGCATTTTTCCAGTCTCGCCCATCTTAAAAACAGGTTATTGATTTTTTTAAAAATAAGGTTCTTAGGTACATAACACTCACGTAGGTAATACTTACTTCAACTTAACTATATTTTAGCAGGTTGATAAAATATAGACTCCCATAACTTATCTATTTCAGACTTTATTGAATCAAAGTACGTGATTGCACATAAGAGCAAGTTCGTGCGACCCAGTCGTGAATTTTATTTTATAATCACTCAATTTTTAATCCACAACTAGCAGGACCCTGGCTTCGCAAAGGTAGAAAAGTTTTATTTCCCTAAAAAAAAAGTTAACAGAAAAAAATATAAATAAATAAAACAGTATTGTATATTAGACAGGCAATTTAAATAACTATAAAGTAAATATTTTATTTTTGATATCTGTTATTCGCCTCCTTTCTGGCCCCCCGCAACCTAATTCAAATTACTTTAATTGAGTTCTCCATCATCCTGATGTAAAATTGATTAAAATCTCGAGTTGGATATTTTTTTATTTACGAATGCAAAATGTATACCAAGCTATATTGCAAGTTAAATTCAAAACTTAATTAACAATTCAATTGTTTGCACCGCAAAAGTAATCAAATAAAATTAAATTTATATCGAACCTCACAATATAAGCGCCCTCTGCTTCAAATCCCCTAGTTAAAGTTAAATACAGTCATTGTGTGAACATTACCATTAATTAAATGGCATTCATTTCGTTGCGTATATATAAAAACTGAAAAAAAGACGGCAATTCACTCTCATTTGTCTTCAGAGTGTGTATCACATAATAAATTTATTCCAAAACGACTATTTAACATCAGATGAAAAGCTTCTCTTTCCGTACGCACGCCGCCGCCGGCCGCCGCGCCGTTGTTCCACAGGATAACAAAGTGATTAGATATTTAACACAAATGCGCATAGCTAATAAAAGGCGAGAAAAAAGCAAACACATCAAATTTAACAATTCATTAAAATAAATTAAGTAAGAAGTCTACTTTGAGCCCCAAAATATAGGGTGGTTCTAGTTTTAACTCGAAGAACTATGTTATGTTAAAGAATCAAATTGAAAGCTCCAAATTGGGCTGAGATAAAATGTTTAACGGAAAATAAATCCACTTCAACTGAATTGCAAATCCGACAGTATATGATTTTCCATCAGAAGCACTTTAAAGAAGACAAGATGAATAATGGAATAAGAAGAAGGGTCTATTTTACACCGCACCGTTTAGACGTGGGAGGCAGACTTCCAAACAAAACACAACAACAACAAAGGGCCAAATTGAAATCAAGTGCGAAAATGGTGTTATGGCGCATTTTATAAAAAAATTATTTAAAATGAAAAAAAAAAATTGTTTACAAAAATGGCAACACTTACTTAAAAGTGTTTTACCTTTTTTGAAAGCCAGAAGACTGTTCTTTTATTGTAAAAATTAAGTTCTAAATTCGCTTTTAGTATTCACTACGTCTATTAATTCTAAATTGAATACGACATAAAAGAGAATTAAAATAGTGAAAAATCAGTAGGTATTCAAGTTTTTGTTTTTTCACCATTTATGAGTTTGAAAGTAATTTTTTCGAAATAAGTTGATTTAAAAATAAAATAAAAAAGAAAAAAATGATAAGTGTTGCCATTTTTTGAAATAATTTTTTTTCCATTTCAAATATAAAGAGTGGTTTTTTTTTAGACGTGTGGTTTTTAATCTGGCAATGCTTTTTCGGACTTGGTCTTTTTGACAGCTGTTACCTGATTTATGGTCAGTTTGGTTTGCCATTTTATAATTATCAGACGTATTCCTGAACAACGTTTGAAAATCGTGCAAATTTATTACCAAAATAAGGGTTCGGATCGCGCGTCCAATATTCGGTCGATATAATCGAAATATCGCATAAATTCGAGCAACCATTGATCGGTTTTGCACCACGTTTACTCTAGTAGATAATGCGCATCCTCAGAGATGCCGTACAGTTTGCACCGAAGACGCTATTGCTGCTGTGGAGCAGAGTATCGAAGAAGACGAGCATGAGTCCATCCGGCATCACGCGCAATAATTGGAGCTATCGAAAATTGGGCCTTGCTGCTGGAATTTATCCGAGCCAGCCTCGTCGGCCACTTGCCTGAAATCATTTTTAACATATAATGGCAAACCCTTATCTTTATAATAAAACAATATTCTTGGCCATAACATTAAATTATATGCGTTTTATTTCTTCTTAAAAACCACACGTCTTAAAAAACACGCTCTAAAATGCGCCAAAACACCACTTTCGCGCTCGATTTCAATTAAGCTACCATAATAATGGTGCAAAACATCGAGTGTAGCTTCGGCTGTGTGGCACGTAGCGCCGTCCTTTTAAAACCAAATGTTGCCAATATCCTCCTCTTCAATTTTTGTGAACAAAAATTCGTTCAACATGGCCCAATAACCATTGCTATTGACTGTAACGGGCACTCCTTGCTTACTTTCGAAAAATGGCCCAATTATGCCTCTGGACCAAAATCCGCACCAAAAAGTGACTCGTTTTGGGTGTATCGGCTTTTCAATGTATGCGTGCGGGTTTTCTGTGCCCCAAATGCGACAATTTTGCTTGTTTACTAGGCGCCATGATCAAAATGAGCTTCATCTTCATTTTCAAAAATAATTTTGTCCACATGTTTTGAGCCTATAAAATTAAAAAAATCAAAACACTTCATAAACATAGTGTTAAAGTTGTAGGTCTTGAAAAAAAATTAATTTTTATAACCAATTAACACCACTTGTGCCTATAGAAGTGTGTCGTCTAAAACTTTGATTCACCCTGTACTTCTGACATTTAGACTTTGTTTCTTAAAGAGTGTTTATCCTCACAGGGAAAACTAGACGACAATGGAGAGGATATTGTAATCAAAACTACTTCAATTTAATTTACCAATTTATTACATTTTGATGTCCCTGTTCTAGCACACACCAAAAAAACTAGAAAATTCAGTGTGACTTGAAGACAGTTATTTGTTTTATTAATCCTAGTGATGGGACTCGAGTGAATGGGTTGAATTTGAAAACATTTTCAAAGGCAAATTAACAAATTAAGTGGACAAAATTTAAGGTGACAAATCAATTTTTTTTCATTCTTAACCTCAAACATTAAGAATAAGTTAAAAATGCACATTAATTTCCATAACAATTTTGTAGTCAAATAAATTATACTCGAGTTCAAGTGTACTCGAGAACAAAACAATCGAAGTAGAGTCAATAAAAGTCAACTCAAGTCCCATGGTCCCATCACTATAGACACAATATAATCGTTACATTGAGCGAAAAATCCTATTAACAATTCAACAGTCTTTGTCCTCGTTTCGATTAAATTTTATGATTGTCTTGGGAGATTTTTGAAATTATAACACAACGTTCAATTTAATTTGCTCAAAGAAAGTCCTTTTGTTCCTTTTTTCTTAGTCGTTAAATAAATAGCAACAAAAAAAACACACAAACTTTTATTGCTGTTGATATTGGCGATAGATGCCTTACCTATGGATATTTTAAATTGAAAATATCGAATCTGTGTCAGTTGCAATTTTGCAATTAATTTACATAGGAATAAGAAAGTTTAATAATAAGTTTTCACTAAAGCAACTTAATTTATTTGAAAATATAAATTTTTATTTAAAATCAACGCTAAATCAGGTGGCAAATTACTTGAAAACTTAACGAACACACCCAATTGGAATCCATTGAAAAATGTTTTGAAAAACTTTTGTATTGAAAAAAATCCATGTAGTCCAAGTGCAGATTTACAAGGAAATGGAATATAGTTTTTTTGTGGGAAGCACACATCCTAGTTTTCGACCATCGATCACTTTCAAGGTTTCCGCTAAGTTGATAGAAAATCCCTTTTTTACTTGCGAATATAGGTACCTACTCGAGATTTTGATCAAACTTGATATTACGATGATAGGGAGATGGGTCTCACAAAAACGTCCTCTTGTCTGTTGGACTAGAGCCTAAACGGATGGGTCGATTTTCTTTAAACTTGGTACCTAGCGTTTTTTGGACATTCCCCCACCCGTTTTTTCTTTTTTTTTTTGTCATACAAAATTTTTTGGTCAAAAAGGAAAAACTTATTTTTCTCAAAATCGGATCCACAGATAATTTTTTTTTAAATTAAAAATTTAAATAGTTATAATCTGGCTTTGAATAAAAAAAACAGTTCAGAAAAATGGTTTTTAATGGCAACTCCCAAAGAACCATTTTTTTGATTTTCTCTTTTCTCGAAAACGGTTCAACAGAATATGATGATTTTTTTAAAGAAGAAGAACTAGTTCATTTTTAATAAAATTGTGTAATGAAATTTTCAAAAAAAAATATAATTTGAATTTTAAAAAAAATTTGAAATTTTTTTTTGAAAACTCGATATTTCAAAAACGATTTAAAAGATTTTAGACAAATATTATTTTTATAATTACAAATAACGATAGCTCAAATACAAATATTATAAAAATTGAAATAATATTGCTTATCAAAATTTTCAAAAAAATAAATTTTCGGATTTTTATAAAAAATTTCAAAATTATTTTTTGAAAATTCAATATTTCGAAAATGTGCTCAAATTTTGCTGCCATGCACCGAAAAGATACAAAAATTGGCATATTTGCAACTTTTACGGGTAAACATTTTTTGTTGCGAAGCATTTTTCAATTTCGCCATTTTTCCATTTTCAAGAAATACAAATTTTACTGTGATGTGTTCAACTTTAGTCGTAAATCGCAAGTTTGAAAAGCTTACGGATGAATTTTTTTTTTCAAACTTACAATTTTCTGAAAATAATAAAGTTGTGCTGTTTTGTGCTTAAAAGCCGAAGAGATAAAAACAAAATTCACATATTTGCAACTTTTACGGCGAACAAATTTAGGGATTTAAATGTAATAATATTTTGATATATTTAACGAGTTAGGCCGTGCAAACTTGCGAATTTTGTTAAAATATTAACGGCACAAAACAGCACAAGCTGAGCACATCACAACACAATTTAATTTTTTTTTTTTGGAAAATCGGAAATGGCAGTGCTAACTTCACGCTTAAAAAATTGGCGAGCCTCTAAAAAAAGTATGCATACTATGATTTTCCTTATTCCACGAGTTTTCCAAGCTATGAAATAGGAGTTAACTTGCCTGCGAAAATTTCAGAAAAGTAAAGATATATTTCACAAATTTACTTTTGCTACTACTCACTGGCAGTTCCTAAACGTCAGTTAGCAGACATTTTATTAATAATGCAATTTTGAATTAAATCCATGACTTTAAGATGCCTCACTTTTATTGTTGGGACTTAGGGGCATTTCAATGATTTTTTCAATTAATGCCTTTTTTGTGTTGCATTTTACCTTTTTATAAAGGATGTTTTTTTTAGACGTGTGATTTTCAAGAAGAAATAAAACGCATATAATTTAATGTTATGGCCAAGAATTTAGCCTTATTATAAAGATAAGGGTTTGCCATTATGTTTTAAAAATTGTTTCGGGCAAGTGGATGCAGCGGCTGGCTGGAATAAATTCCAGCCGAGAGGCCTAATTTTCCAATTGTTGCACGCGATTGCGGATGGAATCACTCGGGTCTTCTTCGATACTCTGCTCCACAGCAGTAATAGGGTCTTTGGTTCACACTGTCCACTGTCTGAGGATGTGCATTATCCATTAGAGTAAACGTGGTGCGAAACCGATCAATGGTTGCACGAATTTATGCGATATTTCGATTATATCGACCGAATATTGGACGCGCGATCCGATTCCTTATTTTGATAATAAATTTGCACGATTTTCAAAAGTTGTTCAGGAATACGTCTGATAATTATAAAATGGAAAACCAAACTGAGCATAAATCAAGTGACAGCTGTCAAAAAGACAAACTCCGAAAAAATAATTGCCAGATTTCAAACCACACGTCTAAAAAAACACCCTTTATTTTCACGTCATCAAAATTCTATCTCTGGTCATAACAAATTATTAAAAAAATTGGATTAATATTTTTGTTTTTTCATTAGCACAATTGGTTTTAACAATTCTAGAAAGGTGCAACCTAGCAAAGGGGCGCCAACCTTTGTTTTAAATTGTGCTTTTTTGAATTTACATATGGCATGCAGACGGATAAGAGTTGCAGCTGCAACCAATTCTTAAATAACGATTCGTTTCAACCCTTCCTATTTCTATAAAAATAACATGAATTTAAAGAGAAATTATGTATTTTGAGTCCTTCTTCTGTTTAATGGTGACCCTGTGGTCATCTCCCAAATCCAGGGTTTAATGTAAATTATAGCCCAAAGATATTATATCCAAATGCTTCCGTTTACGTTGCCACAAAAGTATAGTCGTACTACTATTTAATTTTCTGATGTTTGTTTGGAGCTTTTAAAATTATTTAGGTAAGTTGAAGAAGCCCTATTTTGGAATAGATACATATAAATAGGTAATCTGCTACACTATGTTATCTTCTAATGACATTCCTTTGGTATGAGTTCGAGGATTCTTAATGAAATCCATCTGCCACACTCGAAAAAGACAAACAAAAGTCCTTTATATCAACCCTTGATAAATTTGTATAATGTTGTTTTCCGAAAGCTACCAAAATGTATTTAATGTTTTGATTTTAGGGCCATAGAGACAGGCGATAGATATTGTTTTTGTTTAAGAGCAACCTGTGGAAATATAAATGTTCGGGTGGTGAAAGGTGGTTTGTCTTGTTTCAAATATTAAAAAACACATTTACATAATTTTAGAAATATTCCCACCTAACACAGCAATTTTCTTTACCTTTATAATATTTCGTAACATTATAAACATATGTTAGCTAAATTAGACATATTTGTAACTGAGGAAACTATAAAAACATAATTTTAGAATTTAATTTGTAATTTATATTCACACGTTCGTTCATTAAAAGAAAATGAATATCATAAAAAGCAAGTAGATCTGAAGAGGAAATATTATTCAAGTTTAAACAGTTTTGCGAAGAACTATAAGTTAATTACCTTTATAGGAACTTTTGATTAAATTTGCTTAAATAATTAACTGATAGTAAATTTAAAGTTAGTCACATGGATAGTAGGGAATTAAAGAGCACAGTGCAGTTCAAAATTGCTCTTCTAAATCTAAATACTCTATAAACTGTGATTGTAACTAAAAATGACCGGAAATTTAACAGTTCCTAGCATAGGCGCGCGCAGGATTTTGTCCAGGGGGGGGCAGACACAAACCCAATTTTGAGATATCGAATTTTCGAAAAGTAATGTGTATACAAAATTTTTGATTTGAAAATTTTCACATGCAAGAAAATTTGAGCTTTTTGGAAGTTTCTATAAACAATTTATTTTAATGTTATTCAGCCAATAATGAAAAAAATCAAAAATAATGTTCTATGGGAGGTACCGTTAATAGTTGTCCAGCTTAAGGATATTTTATATTTAAAAGCAGACCGTAATTACTTATTTAAGCACACAGAATTTTTTTGGAAAGTTTTTGTATAAAAGAAAGGTTCATAGAACGATAAAATATCATTCGTTCTCTCGTGAAAAATTCAATTTTTAATTTTTGATTCGATCGCGAATCTCATTTTTTGGTTCCATTAAAATAAAATTTATTTTCACGATCAAACTACTAGGATGTGGATCTATAAAATATCGTGCGTTCCGAATTTATCGAACTACTGAAAATCCATTTCCGAACCGTTCAAATAAGAAAGAAAAATGTAATTTTACTGAGGGAAAAAAGTTTCAAAAAACTAAAGTTACGCAAGGACAGTTTCAAAAAAAAAAGTTTCGAAATCCTTTGACCTCCCTTGTTCCTTGATAGATTTCAGAATAAAAAAAAAAAAAATATTTTCAAAACGTTCCCTTTAAGTCAGTTAAAAAGGTAGATATAGAAAAGTGTATACGGATTAATACATAAACATATAGATATTTGTTTTTATTTTGATACACAATAATTACTAAAACTTTTGGAATTCAAATTTGCATGGAAAAGTATGGCCTTACCCAAGTTCTTTTTTTTAGGCAATTAAAATAAATAATCAGAGTTGAATTAGATTTTGAGAAAATTACTAAACGATTTGAAAATTCAAAACAAAAATTTCGAATTCCGAATCAAACTTTTTCTTTTAAATAAGAAACTTAATTTTTTCGAAAATCTACACTTTATATTTCTATACAAAATTTAAATATTTCCTTGATTAGTCACTTATTCAGCCTTATCACGAACTTCATCGTAATCAGGCACTTGTTACGAACCACCCCTCACAGAACTAATTGTAGTGCAAAACTTCACACAAATTGCCATCAAGAACACATTCGGTGACAGCTTTTTCGGGATTCTTAAACAAATCCGATTGCGATGGAATGCGTGATAGGGCTGATTATCAAATCAAAATCGTAATATCCGTTTAAACAACTGACCTAATAGCCCACAAAACAGATCAGCTTTAAATTAAAATTGTATGCTTACGCATATTATATTAACGTTTATTTTCTAAAGACTTCTCCATTCCTCTACATTTCTACACCCCTCACCAAATGTGTCAAAAAGACGAAACACGAAACGACCGAAAAAATGAATCGTGTAATCAGGCTCTATCTCTGTCTTGTTCTTTTCTAAACGTCAAACTCATGAGTTTGGCTCTTATGACATTAAACTCCCATTTGTTTCTTGTTTTGGAGCCTACACTCCACTTCAACTGAATAAGCACACACATTTTCAAAGGTAGTTTATCCATTTTTTCCAAACGTTGTGCATGTGCATTGTCCTTGATTTAATATTAAGCAATTATGTTTTCCAAAGCCAGGGGGGGGGGGGGGCAAACCATGGAGAGAAGACAAAAGTCATATTAAAAAATGAAAAATGTGTTAGTTGTGTAGTATTGTCCAGAGCCAGGGGAGGCAAGTGCCTATAATTCCTAGCCTGTGACAGTAATATCTCGACTTAAAAAGTCTTTCTTCTTTTTTAATACAAAACAGATCACTAATTACCAGTTTCTAAAACGAAACTTAAATATTTAAGATCATCATTAGAGCTTATGTGTGATAGTTAATGCTGAGGAAAAAAAAAAAACATAAGCTTTTAAGTTGAACATAAATATTTTAATTTCGGCTCCGCGAAATAACTCCCTAATGAAATAATTCCCAAAACTGACAATTAAGTATTTTTCTTCACTTTCATTTTGAAATAATTCCTCAAAAAAAAATCTCGTTATGCTTTTTTATGAATTTATTTATTTTTAAATATCAAATCTCTGAGCAAGCTGAGTATTTAAAAATATGGTAAAGCCTTTATCTATGAAGAAAAATATCTAGGGATCTTTTTTTTTTATTTTTGTGTGGAAAAATGTAGGTAATTAACAAGTCAACCCGGGAAGGTACTTAAAGTCCTTTGAACCCACTTTGGTGACTGAACAAGTGATAAACATATTCTAAACAGGGTTGCCATCTTTGGAAAAATTTTGCGTTGCAAAATAAATGCAGTAGATTCAATGTTTTTGCAGTACATTTATAAATATTTTCAAGAACAAAATTTTGAAATTTCTTTGTCCTCAACATCGTTGATTCTGTCATCAATAAACTATCAAACTTCTACTGGGACCTCCTCTTCTGCAGCCCGGTTTTTTTTGTGAATCATTACTAAATAAAAAAAAATAATCTTCGGTATATTACTTATTGCGTATACAGATTTAATTAAAAATCTTTATCCCTGCTTTTTTCTTTCCTCAAAAAAAAAAAACAAATTCAAATAAATAAAAACGTTGCATTGACAGATTTGCTGTGACAGCTGTCAATTGTCATCAAAGCAAAGCCGATAGTAGAAAGCTGTATGCATAGATTAAAGAGCTTCCTAAGCAGAGCGCGATCTTGCGTACTTTGTAAAAATTGCAATACAAAACTAACCGTTAGCCCTTAAAGGGTGGGTTTCATGAAGAATGAGAATGACTGCATTCAATGACAGAATTAGAAAATTGTTTTATGGATTAAATAATTTTTTTTCGTGAAACCAAAAATGCAGTAGATTTGATTTAAAGACAGTACGTATAGATATATTTTTCGAAAAATTTGCTATAACTGCAGCAAAGTGACAACCCAGATCCTTAATACAGCAACAGAGTTTCGTGAAGTTTGGGCATTTATGGTGTTTTTATATGGACAACTCTCTACTATCATACACATTTTGTGGGGTTATTTAATTATTGTTTGAGGAGTTATTTCATTAGGTAGTTATTTCATGGAGCTTTAAGTTTCATATCAGCATATGGCTCTAATAGCTTCTTGTGCCAATATATAGAAAAGCTCACAGTATAAAAAGGGTGATTCGCATAAGGTGCGACAAAAAGCTGGAGCATGTAGTTTAGATCAAGACAAGAAAAAAATTGTTTAGGAGGGGGGTCTATTCCTCTTAGATTAGCTTGAGGGGCACAATTTTCTAAAAATTTGTCTTAAAATAGAAAAAAAAATTATTAAAAAAGAGCGGTAACATTTACAATGCTGTAACAAAGCTCCCAGATACGTTTTGAAATCTTAATTTTCATATAACATTAAACTTCCTCACTTTCCAGTTCGCATTCACTTGTGACCAAAAGCTGAACATGAGGAAGTGAAGAAATCACCGACTTGGTCTTTTAATCTCTTAGTCTAAGTGGTGGGTTCTAATCTGGAGTACAGAGACTAGAAGATCTAGTTGACACAGGCCCCTAACAGGTGTGACGACTGAAAGAGAGGCATTCTATTGTGGTGTTAATATACACTACCTAATACACTACCTAGAAGCCTCTCTAAGTTTTTCTGTAAATATTTTAAGAAGGGGCCGTTAGGTTATTTAGATAGGCTTATAGTACTTTCCTTAGGCTACCTCTTCAAGGTTCCTTTGGATAAGGTTCCCCTCGAGGGTTCCGAGGTTCCAACCTGACCCTTCCTCAAATTGCGTACTGTGGACAAAATATAAGTAATAACCTGTTATTTATAATAAGTTGAAGAATTGTTAAAAACTGAGAAATATATGAAATAAAGGGTTTTCCAATAAGAGGTGTTATTTTGATATTCATAGAAAAATGGCATTTTTTGAGATAAATGATCGGATGTTTATTTCATTATAAAGAAGAAGGTATGCCGTTAATAATGGAACACAACATCAGCCAAATGGCCACCACGACCACGCTTACAGGACCATATCCTTTTCATGAAATTTTCAATAACCAAATCGCAAAGTGGCTGCCCTATGTCCTCGATAGCCTCACGAATTCCATCTTTGAGGTCTTGAATCGACACTGGGCTGTTGGCGTAGACCTTATCTTTTACGTGGCCCCAAAGGAAGAAGTCGCAAGGTGTTAAATCACAAGATCTCGGTGGCCAATTGTGATCACCTCTTCGAGAGATAACACGGTCCGGAAACTTTTCCCGTAAAAGATCGATGGTTTCATTGCTTGTGTGGCACGTAGCGCCGTCTTGTTGAAAGTGAACGTTGTCCAGATCAATACCATCCAATTGGCCATAAAAAATCATTAATCATCTCTCGATAGCGCAATCCATTGACCGTAACTGTTGCTCCAGCCTCATTTTCGAAAAAGTAAGGTCCAATGACCCCGCCGGACCATAAACCGCACCAAACAGTCACGCGTTGAAGATGGAGAGGCTTTTCAAGAATAACTCTTGGGTTTTGCGAGCCCCAGATGCGACAGTTTTGCTTGTTGACGTAGCCTCCGAGATGGAAATGGGCCTCATGAGTTAAGATGATTTTTCGATGAAATTCCGGATCATTTTCATGCATTTCAAGGACCCAATCAGCAAAGACACGACGTTGTTGATGATCAGCCAGCTTGAGTTCTTGTGTTAACTGAACTTTACAAGCCTTATGACCCAAGTCTTTATGCAAAATACGGTGTAATGACGTTTGTGGAATGCCTAATTCCAAAGAACGACGAGGAATGGACACACCTGGGTTTTCTTCAATACTTTGGGCTACAACAGCAATATTCTCAGTTGTTCTTGAGCGACGTGCACGGGTTTTATTCTTCACATCACTAACTTGTCCCAACAGCTCGATTTTGTCCACCAATTTCTGTATTGCGGTCCGGCAAGGTGCTTCACGACGACCCAAAAATTTTTTAGTTTTACGAACCGTCTCTGCCAAATTTTCACCATTTTTATAGTGAATTTTAATAATTTCAATGCGTTGTTAAAGCGTGTATCGTTCCATTTTTATTAATGGCGTAGTTTCAACTTGTCAAATGTCAAAAAATGATAGCTTCAAAAGTGACAGCTACCGAAATAGCGGGCTATTCAAAATAACACCTCTTATTGGAAAACCCTTTACTATGTTAGTTATTTTAAGTGAATGTACATTGTATATAAATAAATATAAATAAAGGGGCCTAAGTTTAGTTGCTTCTTTGGGCAGAACCCTGGATACCGGCGAGCTTACCTCATCCTTGACGAAATAGCATCACAATGCCATGCTTAACCTTTTTGTTAAGTCTTTAATTTCTTCTTTTATTTTTTTTTTAAATAAAAGATTCTTAAGGGTAAATACAAAATAAATAATATAAAATAAAATAAAATAATCTTAGTACAATTTTGAAAGGAGCTTGTAGAAAATTTAATCATATATTCAAAACTGCCCTTAAAATTTCTGTAGTGTCAAAATGAAATATTTCTTGTTCCCTTAATTTCCATTTCCGATATATGGAAAGTTATGTTATCGCCCATAAGAGGAAGTTTGTGCGACCCAATCGTGTGCATTTTATTTTGCTTTTATTAAGTGTTAAGCCAACTACTGCCTAGCAGTCACTATTGAAAACCCATTCAACCAAAAGTAAACCCATACAAGGCGTTCAAGAGCTTAATCTGTGAACTCCTACTTTTAATTATCTTAACCAGGTCGTGGGACAAGACCAAAATACTTTCTCCAAATTGCCCAAAAATTGATAGATACCTTAATTTGTTAAGACTTGAAAGCAGATTTTCATATAGCTTCAGCTAACAGGTGATTTCAGAGATTGTGTCGGTGCTGCCTTTTTTACATTAAGATGATGAGAATTATTACTTTCAATTTATATTTATATGAATTTCCTTTTTCAAAGTCGACAACCTATCGTATATCATTTCATATAGCGCTCGTATCATCGTTATTAAAACCCAAGACACGTTTCTTGAATAAAAAAAAATCCTTACTACATGTATGTAGGGTAGGTATTGTAGGTCCTATGTTGTATTCTTATTTGATTTCTCGATAATTTTATTTTTGTATTTATCTATTTCTCTGTGTTTTTCTGACTTAATGACTTTTTCATCTTATCGTATTTCTTCTATTAAAAGAGGAATCATTAAAAAATTCTACGCCATCAGTATAATCTAAAAAAAATTCTTTAATAAACTTTAAATTTCCTTATCGTCAAGTTTGAGTAAAAAAAAGGGGAAAATATCGATTTACGTCATGTGTATTCCCAAACGCATCCAATAAAGAAAGAAAAATTTCCTTGGAGATGAACACATCGATAGGAAACTTTATTTAACCTATATTTTCCTGTCTTCAACATTTCTTGCCATAGATACTATTATATGGCTTGGCTTATGGTTATTTCTTTGTGCATATGAAATGACAAACACATGCTCTTTATTACAAATACAAACAACCGATTTAAAAAACATAAACTAGCTACAAGTTTCTCATGCAAAAGAGTTCAGTTAGCTATCATCTCTGATTACACATTTGTGCTAGAACATTCTGCCACTGCGACCCCATACACCACTGATGCTATCCATGTGAGATATTAAATAAGGAGCTATCAGAGGCTGATACAACCAGTTTTCTTACATCGAAACAACACGCGATGATTTTGCAAACCAAGAATGAAAAAAAAAAACGAAGGAGCAAAAGCTTATTTAAAATTTATTAAATTATTAATCAATGACGTTTTACCTCTGAATTTTCAGATTTCTGAATTTTTGGAGATTTTGATTGGCCAGCTGTCATATAAAAGTAAGATGACTTTTAGTTACGTTTGCTTACGTTTTATCTGAATTTTCAGCCAAAAATTCTCATCTGAAAATTCAGAATTAAGTGATGGTGGTGAGGGAAATGTTGAAGTATTATACATAGAAGTTAAACTTTATGATTTCCGCTCTGGTTAGTGGTTGATTAATTTTCCTCACGAACAAATTAATACTTTTTTATACATAAAAGAACTTATTGTTTATTGATATAAGTGAGTTTTTAAATCAAAATATTGACTATTCATAGAAAAATGTTTCCAGAATTCTTCAATGCAATATTGTGGAACAATTTTTTCATTGAGTTTTACATATGGTCTTGTTGTATTTTATTCCTGATTTAGTTACATATATCATCACCAGAACAACTGACACTTAATTTTTAATTTAATAAATAATAAAAGTTCTATTTTATCTCGTTTAAATGTAAATCCTCTAGGTAAATTCTAGCATTTGACGAAATAACTTTCGACTGAAAATTCAGATTTTGTGTGCGTTCAACAGCATAAATTCAGATCTGTATTTTCAGATTTTGTGATTGAACGTGCCCGATGTATCGAAAGCATTAATAAACGAATAATTTTCTTGTTTCACTCACATATTTGTATTTTATCCATAAATTGTATTTCGCGACAAAATTTTAAGCCAACACAATTAAGGAGTACATATTTTTTATTTTATTTTATTTTATTTTATTTTATTTAATTTTATTTAATTTTATTTAATTTTATTTAATTTTATTTTATTTAATTTTATTTTATTTTATTTTATTTTATTTTATTTTTTTAAAATTTAAATTTCCTTTTATCTTTTAAGAGTAACAAAGTTCAGAAAAAAGGTTCTTGACAAAAGGCACGCTGGTTTTTCTTTTTCTCAGATGGTCAATTGTAAAAGCCTTTTAACTTAAGTAGGATATTATCCCGTAATTAGGCTGGTAAACAACATATAGTATCGTACATGTGAATACAGTTAAATCATAAATATTTTATGTGACCAAAAATTTCTTCATGAAACATTGCCTAATTGAAATAAATGAACCCAGTGCCTTAACCTAAGTTTGTGTAATGAAATGAAGAAGTTTCATCAAATAGCTATGTCCGGCTCACTGACATCAATGTGATAAGTTTATTGATTGATTATGATGTTGAAACTTATGTAGGTATATGTATTTAGTAAAGAAATAATGAAAGATGTGTCCTTGGATATTTTTGTCTCTATAGATAGGTTGGTAGGTATGTAAGAAGTAATCTTATGTCAATTTTATTTCTGTCGAAGTTGAACACAACTTGGGTAGGTGTTTTAGTTGATGTCAAATTCAGAAATTGATTTAATTCACTTGAAGAAACTCCCTTAACTTCTTATACTGAAAGTTCAAAGTTCGTCAACTTACTATGAATATTCTTAACTTTCAGAAATAGTATAGAATTGTAGACTTTAACGAGCAAATTAAGGATTTTTCTGTTCTATTTATTCAATCATTCAACTTTAGTAACTGTTAACTCTGCCAGCTCTTGACATCGGACTATAATCTAAAATAATCTTTAATTTATAAATTTAAAACAAAGTCGTTTTAGTTACAACACTTGTAACTCAAGAACGGCTGGACCGGTTCTAATGGTCTTAGATTTGTTGGATTCATCTCCGCCTCTAATTGCAGAATAACTATAAAGAAATATCGTAAAAATTCACTTTGTAGGATGAAATGGGTAAAATAAAAAGGACGAATTCGATTAAAAAAATTTTACCTGTGCTTCGAGGATTTTTTTTTTAAATTTGCAATTTGTAGGGTGAAATGGGGAAAAATAAAAAATGGTCCGAATTAAGAAATTCTATTTGTGTTTGAAAGGTTATTTTGAGTGGATGACTTTAGGAAATTTTTTCTCAAAAATTTAGTATTTAAAGTTTGGGTGCAAGAACGAAAAGTGTAATCCGATTTCAAAAATTTAGTACATATATAGGTCTTTGTGAGCTTTTATCTTCAATACTCTCCAATTCTAACTTAGCAGAAGATTAGTTAGATTCACAATTAAAAATGCTCTTAAAAAAAGAATTAAGTAGATAATACGTTTTAAAGGCCATAAGGTCATAAAAGGTCAACTTGTTTCATTAATTCATCAGCGATAGAAATTTTTTCATAAATTGTTAAGGTTACAGTTAAAATTTCTGTCAGTAAAATCCTATCTTTTTATTGAACTTAAACAAAAAAATTGAAAAATCTATATTACATTTCCTATGGCTGGTAAATGACTAAATTATTATTTGACCTTTTATATGATCGAATTTTGAGCTGTAAGATAGTAACTACATTTATTTTTAAATTCCATAAATAAGGTGCTAAATTTACGGAGCCTATACTAACACAGCTATAAAAGTTTATCAGAAGCTTCAAGTGTTTTAATTATCATCTCTGTCATAGATTTCTGTGGTATTATAATTGTCCATGGAATAGTCTACGCGTGCTCGTATTCTTGCTCGCAGTCACTTTAACCTAGCCTTACCCCTCTTTTTTTTTTGTTGTGAATAAACGAATAATTGCTTAGCAATCGATATTTATTTCTCCATTCAAACTTCTTATTGTTGAAAATAAATTAACATTAACAAACACTTACAATTTTTCCTTCTCCAAAAACTTGAATTAATAAATAATTGACGTTACCAAGGTAGAAATCTAGTTGCTATTGTGTTTCTGCTACTGTAGAAATCTTAATACAAAATTAATAATTAACCGAGTCCTTATTAGATCCTTTCAGATGAAAACTCATTCAATCCAAGAATTTAATGTTAAATAAAGTTTATTGTTGCTTTGTTTCTAATTTACGGAAGATAATTATGAAAAATTTTGAATCGATTGAGAAAAACACAAAAACAAATTTTATAACTGACTGAGAATTGAACAAACAGACTACCTTACCTACCTTTATATCAGTCAATCTGAAGCCAAATTAATCAATCCGATTTCCAGCCAGGGAGACACAATAACAATACGTAGATATACACCGAATCCTAAAACGGATGAAAGCCAACCGTAGGCAGGTAGACGATGAATCTATTAAACCCAATCCTGATGAAGCCACAAAAGTAACCCATCAGTGGTGGTGGATAGAACAAAACACATTGGAAAATTTTCTGATCAATTCAGGGTAATTTGCATATAGCTATGTCGGTACCTCTCGTCATAGAGTGTAGTTGTATTCTTTAGTCCAGCTTCAAGTCGTTTTTGAGGATAATAATGAAAGACAGAACAGGTTGAGCCAGGAAAAGCATATTGTTGTCTTGGAATATTAAAAGTAAAGGGTCATTCATTTTCGGTTTTGAAAGTAAAGCTAAATAGAACACGCACAGCGATACATTCTTGATGAAAATTTTATTTCATTTTAAAGTTTGGACTTTGCCATTAAATGTGAAAAACAATATCATTCAAATGGCCGCCTCGGGAAGAATCGTAGCATGTGATTCTTCTGATATAATTTTTAACCACTTTTTTGCACATTTCAGGCGATATCTCGGCTATTACTTGAGTAATGTTGGTTTTTAATGCGTCTAGAGTTCGGGAATTATTCGCGTAAACACGGTCTTTTGCGTAGCCCCACAGAAAAAAATCTTCAATCGTCAGTCAAAAAAAAAAAATCGACCATAGCGCTCCGAATTGACTGTAACCGTAAATTCGGATGATCAGCAACACTTACACTTGCAGCAGCAATATTTTCGACAGAGCGTGTATTTCGATGATGCACAGGCCTAACGACATCAGTTACGCTTCCATACTCTCTTCAAATTTATCCACAATTTCACCGATTGCTTGCGTTGTCACCAGACGGTCGGTTATGATGACCATAATCATCGCGTAATGCGCGAAAAGTGGCTACGTCTGATTCACCACTTTTATAGTAAGTTTTAATAATTTTAACACGTTGTCCGATGGTTAAGGCAAACATTCAACTAATATTATGACACTTCAAATGACAGCTGAGTTTGACAAGTGTCAAATGCCAGCGCTACCAACTCGAAACCTCGAAATGAATGACCCTGTATAATGAGTTGTTCAGATCTACAAATTGTATTTCAATTGTTATAGATTTTAGTTTTTTTTTTGCCAGGCAGCTATAAAATTTGCCTATAATAACGTGGAGAGGACCATTTAATTTTAAATTGACTAAGAAATATTTGTTTTGGTTATTTCTTAGTTCAGTTGAAAGGTACCATTTGATTTAAAAAAAAAAATGCTACATCTCGCGGCCAACTAGAAGGTTTTCGAAGATTATTTTTTTTCAGATTTCTTCTTAATTTAGACTAAGGCCGATTTTATTCATCCAAAGTTGAGCATAACTTGAGGAATTTTATTTTCAACTTGTGAATTTGGTTTTATTCACTCAAAGTGTACGTTTTCAACTTCCGATATTCAACTCTAGATATTCAGTTCTATAGCTAAATGTAATTTATCCTAGTCGCGTTTCATGGAACCATCGATTTGTTTTGGTCAAAAATTTACACAAAATAACACAAAACTTTTTGTTTTATTTTTTCACAAATATCCCAGGGGTTTTTTTAAAACTGGAAATTGGCTAACTTTAGATTTTCAACTGGGAAGTTGAGAAAAAGATAAGTGTATAAACAGAAATTTCGACTTGCGTTTAAACTCTCGAGTTGAAGTCAACTCTTTAGTTGGCCAACTTGAGAGTTTGCCTCAAGCTGAGCAATAATGAATAAAACGGCCCTCAAACTAGATAGAAAATTGAATTTCATGATTCTGTAGCTTACAGAGGTTCATAACAGGACCTGGTGGAAATGTGACAAATAATTATTTAAATAAACGTGGATATTTCATATGTGCTTAATGTCTCATAAGTCCTTATATTGAATATTTTAGTTATAACGGGTGATTTTTTAGCTGGTTTGGTTTTGGCAACACTGGTTTTGACAGCTGACGTGTGTTTAGTACCTTGTGTCACTGTCAAACCGCTTCAGTTTGGTTTGCAATTTAAGCATGGATCGTCTTACAAATGAACAACGCTTGCAAATTATTGAATTTTACTATCAAAATTCGTGCTCGGTTCGAAATGTTCATCGCGCGCTGCTTGTGTTCAGCGATGAGGCTCATTTTTGGTTGAATGGGTACGTAAATAAGCAAAATTGCCGCATTTGGAGTGAAGATCAGCCAGAAGCATTGCAACAGCTACCAATGCATCCCGAAAAAGCCACTGTTTGGTGCGGTTTATGGGCCGGCGGCATTATTGGGCCTATTTCTTCAAAGATGATGCGAATCGCAGCGTTACTGTCAATGGTGAACGCTACCGAGCGATGATAATAAACTTTTTTTTGCCCGAAATGGAAGTTCTTGACTTGCATGATATGTGGTTTCAACAAGACGGTGCCACATGCCACACAGCACGCGAAACAATGGCGCAATTGCGAGGCGAGTTTGGTGAACAGTTAATTTCACGTTTCGGGCCGGTCAATTGGCCGCCTAGATCGTGCGATTTGACACCATTAGATTATTTTTTGTGGGGGTATGTCAAGGCTAATGTCTATAGGGACAAGCCCGCTTCGATTGACGCACTGGAAGCCAACATCCATGCATTCATTCGTGAGATACCGGCCGATATGTGTGAAAGAGTATGCCAAAATTGGACTCAGCGGATGGGCTACCTGAGACGCAGCCGCGGTCAACATTTGCATGAAATTATCTTTAAACATTAAATTGCAAGGTTCAAACTATCGATTCAAATAAATATTTCATTCATTTTTTCGAATTTTTTGTGTTTTTTTTTTTTTTAAAGTTCTAAACTTCTTAAAAAATCACCCATTATTTAGGATACGTAACATAGACTGAAGTGTTTTTTTTTTTTTTCGTAAACAGAAGACCTAATTTTCACTAAAAACTATTGATATATCAAACGACTCTTTTTTATGTACAATACGTGAAGTTAGCACCGCCATTTTTGATTTTCGTTAAAAAATGTTTTCGTGCAATGTGCCAAACATATTTTTTAAAAAATCGCAAATTGTATGTATAAACATAGATTTCATTTGAAACATTACGATTTTCAAAAAAAAAAACTTAAGTTATGCTGTCATGTCATGAATAATAAAAATTAGCTTATTTCAACATTTTCCGTCAATCATTTATTTTTAGCTTGAAGTAAGCACTTCGCAAATTTGCAAATTTTACCTATGAGATCAATTGCAAAATTACAATTTTCTTTAATATCAAAGTTGTGCTGATTTGTGCTCAGTTTTTAATGCTTAGATCCGAGGATATAAAAAATATTCGCATATTTGCAATTTTTACGGCCGAAAATAAAATTTGCGAAGTGCCATAGCAGGGGAAGTTTGCACCGACATTTTCGATCTTCAACAAAGAAAAGTTGTGCGGTGATGTGCTCATCCTGCACTGTCATGTGCCGGGCGTATAGATATAAAAAAAAATTCGCTAACTTCATGCTTCGCAAAATACATTTTTTGCCGTAAAAGTTGCAAATTTGCGAATTTTTTTTTGGTTATCTTTTGAGAAAATCATAATTTTGCAAAGCAAAATCCTCCGTAATTTTTTGAATAGGTATCTACGCCAGAAGGCAGCACAAGTTGAGCACATTACAGCACATCAATTTGTTTTACTAAAATCAAAAATGATGTCGCCAACTTCACGCAGATCTAATTTTTACATAATTTTATCAACTAAGCTCATTTATTTTTATTTCCAAAACTCAAATGCCCCTATTCAGCTTTGGCATGATGCATTTAGCTCAAGAAATGAAAGAGGTATAAAGAAAAATTTGAATAAACATTAAATGAATATTTTTAAAATGGAAATAAAATTTACAATTCAAAACAAAACCTTTTAGAATCCTTTTTTTTGTCATGAATTAATGTCTTCATTCCAAAGTGCCGTAGTTCTTTGAACAACTTTAATATACATTATGTTTGATGCTGGCAAAACAAAACTCTCTCTTGCTCAAGAGGGACCAAGGCAGAGCAGGGGCAGGGCAGGGAAAGAGTATATACTCGTACAATTAAAAAAGTTTTATTTACATCCCTAAGTTATTTCGTTCTCCCTAAGGGACTCAACTTAAGTAGAAACACTTGACACTGTTCACAATTCCTGAAATTTCCATTATGTTTGATGCCTTTGCTCAGTTCTCAAATTCAGATGGTGTAGTTGTAGCTTTGGATTCCCGCCTTCTCTTAATCACAATTCACAATGCTCGAAGAGTTAATCACAGTTGGCATGTTGGGTGCTCCTTCGCATAAGAATGAGGAGGCAATCTTCTCCGCCAAACAACACAACAACGGCGCAAATTGTGTTGCAAAATTATGAAGGCAGAAAAAATGCCGACGAACGAGAGAATACTTAACCCTATTTTCCTCTTAAAATCTAACTTAAATGGAGGCTGAATTTTTGTTTGTTGTCTTGGAAAAAAAAGGAAGATGAATAATTACAAACTGCATTCAGAAGTGGCTCTCTAGGGATAATATTTTATTGTTGTTTTGGAGGTGTTGCAGTTGGAAATTTAATGAGATTGGATTGTGAAGTAGATTCATGTTGTAAGTTTTGAAAGTGGCGGAAAACTTCTTTGAAGAAATATACAAAATGTGCACTCGTTTTGAACTTGAAGTATCCGTTAGTATATTAATATATGGGGGACTTATTTATTATTACTTTCTACAACTTTTTCATTTGTCAGAATCGTTTAAGCCTCAGATTAAAGTTATACTATTATTTTAGTACTTCCTTCATCCGGATGAGATTAAAAAAAAGATAAAACAGGATATAACCAGCTATAAGCTGTAGGTACTTTATAATTTGTAATTGTTTCATTTCCAATAAAGAAACTATAGAAGGTTACCTTCTCCACATTTAGTTTGGTGGGGTTGTCCCTTTTTTTCTGGTGGGGAGTAAAAGAATGAAAATCAATGTTGAAGTTATGAAAATTCTTTTGCAGCGTAATTTCGATAAGATTCAGCGATATTGCGATGACTGGAAGTTGAAAATCAACTTTCCGAAATCAGAAACTATTCTATTTAGAACTTCGCTGCAAAAGCTAGTGATCGTGGGGTCAAATGGTTATCCACTGGTGAGTAAAAGTGCAGTAAGGTACCTTGGCATCTGGTTAGATCAGTATATGTATTTCGACAGATATGTGTGTGTTTTTTTTAGAGGTATATAACTTTAAGTTGGCAACCCTATTTTAACTGACGGCCATTTTGTCAGCTGTCAAATAATTTATTTTTAGTTTGGTTTGGAATTTCAACATGAATAGACTGACGCCTGAACAACGCTTCCAAATGGTGTCCAAATGGGCCCAAAACCAGATTCCCGTTGATCCCAATTTCCATAAGCGAATTTTGTTCAGCGATGAAGCTCACTTTTTGTTGAATGGATACGTCAATAATCAAAATTGCCATGATTGGAGAGGTGATGATCCTCAAGTGTATGTTGAGACACCGTTACATCCACAAAAACTGACTGTTTGGTGTGCTTTATGGTTTGGTGGAATAAATGGTTCTTACGATACTGGCCAGAACGTTGCAGTCAATGGTGACTGCTATAAAGCCATTATTAATGGCTTTTTCGTTCATCAATTGAACAACCATGATGTGCAGGAGCTGTGGTTTCAACAAGATGGCGCAACATGTCACACAGCTCGTGCCAAAATTCATTTATTGAATGAAACGTTTGGTAACCGCGTAGTTACACGTTACGGACCCTTGAATTGGGCTCCAAGATCGTGCGATTTAACTCGGCTTGACTATTTTCTGTGGAGCTATGTGAATTTGCTAGACTACGCCGCCGATAAGCCCGAAACGATTGACCACTTGGAGGACAACATTCGCAGCGATATTTCCGATATACAGCCACAAATGTTGGAAAAAGTCATCGAAAATTGGACCTCAAGATAAGAGTCCGAGCCAGCCGTGGCAGTCATATGCCAGAAATCATATTTAAATTATAATTTCATGTGAATTTAAAAAAATCATCTTTGTTTTATTCCATTTCAATGTTCTATACCTTTAAAAAAAAAACACCCTTTTCAATTGATTCTTTAATAATAATTTTTCTTAAAATATTTTTCATTGAAAATTCTCAAATTGTTAGAATAATTCTTTTTTTCACTTCAGAAATATTGCTTTTTATATATATTCTCCATTCTGCTGCGAGTGGCAAGAGCCAACGCCCACCACGGCACTGGGCCTCATTTTCAGTATGTCCAACTTTTAGGACTCTTTGGTTTTAACGACTGCTCAAGCAATTTTGCTTGATAGACAAGAATGTTTCATGTCTGGAACTGCGTATATCTCCAATGAATTTAAATAGAAAGAGACGGAGCTTTCGTGCTCCTCGCCATATAAAACAAATTAGTTAAAATTGTATTGTTTTAAGTTCAACTTATTTATATGTTTAAAAACAACAAACACTGGAATGTCACGCTGCCAGAGGTCTAGGATCGAATCCCAGCCTATTTTAATCAAAAGTCCTACAAGGGTAGTATAGTAGTAGTAGTAATACTAGTAATGTGTTTTATTTTAACAATTTAGAATTTTGTCCTACAAGAGTATATTTTGTTAAGAAAAAGAGAAATAATTATTGTTAAAGAAGTGTCTTAGCCGTTTGAACTTCGTAAACAATTTACTAACTCCCAAAATTCCTGTAAACTAACGACACGCACACAGGAATGGTTCAGAATTAAAAGTCACTTGACCTTGGGTCTACACATTCTGTCGCGCCACCAATTTATTTGTGTTTTGTTTTTTTAATCTTTTCTGCTCGGATATGTTAATCGTTATATTATAATAAATTATGGAATAGACTCTTAATGTGAATATTATTCAATTTCTTAATATAGAAAGTAAACATTTTCATTCTAATGAATGAATAAATCTTTCCAAATTACCTCTCTAAGACCAATTTAATTACAGTAAGAACATCACCAGTTGCTTTTAATCAATGAAGGACGGTGTAACTTCTTTCAATAAAACAAAACAATAAAATGTATCTATGTTCTAAATATATTGCAGACAAAATAGTCACCAAATAATGTCAATTTATTACTTTCTCTGAGGCTAAATTGTCGTCGGAAAGCTTTTTTCTATTTTTACTTGCGATATAGGTACTATATGGGAAGTTATGGATTCGTACAAAAAATCGAACTCGAGATTTTGATCAAACTTTACATTACGATGATAGAGAAGTCAAAAAAAGTGGGTCTCGCAAAAACGTCCGTCTGTCTGTCTGTCTGTCTATCGGTTCGACTACAGCCTAAACGGATGGGTCGATTTTCTTTAAACTTGGTACCTAGCGTTTTTTGGACATTCCCCCCACCCGTTTTTTTCTCTTTTTTTTTAGGACCAAAATTAACAGTAGCTGTCATACAAAATTTCTTGGCCAAAAAGGAAAAACTTATTTTTCTCAAATCCAGCGCTACCGAATTTGTTTTTAAGAACTCAATAAATTTAAATAGTTATAAGTTGCCGTTTAATAAAAAAAATGGTTCCGAAAAATGGTTATTGATGGTACCTCCCAAAGAACCATTTTTTTGATTTTCGATTTTCTCGAAAACAGTTAAACTGATTCTGATCAATTTTTTTATGAAGAATTATTGACACATTTTAAATAATATTGTGTACCAAAATTTTCAAAAAAATATTTTTTAGATTTTTAAAAAAAGTTTTAATATTTTTTTTTGAAAACTCAATATTTCAAAAACGACATGGTCGATTTTTATTAAACTTGGTAAATAGCAGTTTTTTAACTTTATCTAGAAGATTTTTGACAAAACATATTCTAATACCCAAAACTAACGGTACCTCCCATACAAATGTTAAAAAACCGTTAAGAAAAATATCTTGTTTCTCAAAAACGACTCCTACGATTTTCATAAAAGTTTATTTGTGTGTTAAAATTAGTACGATCTACCATTTAAAATTTTTAAAGTTTATATTTTACGTTTATTAACAGTACCTCTCATTGAACGTTTTCTTTGATTTTCGACTATCTCAACATATGATCAACCGAATAAAATTAGATTTTTTATACAGAAGCTTGTAATAAATATTAATAAAAGTGCGTATCAAAATTTTCTAAAAAATGATTTTTGGATTTTTATAAAAAAAAATCAAAATTATTTTTTGAAAATTCGATATTTCGAAAACTGGTAGCAGATTTTTTTGTGAAGTTCAATTTTTAACGCAACATTAATAAATGCTTTAAATTGGCGTACCAATGATTTTTCTCAAAAATGTTAACGAAATTTTATATATAAGAAATTAATTATTTTTAAAACCGCTCCTACGATTTTCAAAATTTTTTTCTCATAAATAAAGATTTATATAAGAAATCAGATGGTGTACATCGCGTTGGGTTAAAACGGATTCAAGGTATTTTAATCAATTTCTTTCTAATTTTGTTGATTTAAAACAATTTACTAGTTTAAATAGTATAATTTCCTTTTATGCATATTGCATATGTGCAACACTAGGCTATATTGTTAATTTTTGTATACTCACATAATATTTACCACCTGAAACTAAACTAAGATTTGGCAAATGGATAAAATATATACTCCTATAGCTAATTTATTTCAGACTATAGAACCACAATGTGATCGCGCATAAGAGCAAGTTCGTGCGACCCAGTCGTGCATATTTTTATTCTCCGAACACACTTGTTATTGGTTTGGCTTGGATTTTGCATATTGTGCTGAGACTTAGAAAAACATTTTTTTTTTGGTCAAAATTGCTTAATCAATATTGAATTATCGAGAGTAATTAGCACTCGAAACAAGCCATTAACCATTCAACAACCTTTAATAGCCAGGTAAGTATATAGGTAGGTACACATGTACCGAATGGAAATATTATCTTCAACTGAATTTTATCGTAGCCATCATTCATTATGTTGTCCACTTAAATGACACTAATCGATTTTTTAATTATTGTGACGATATCTCTTCTGGCAGTGAGGCGAAAAACGAAAACCAAATTGATTTTAATTAAGTTAACTGCGACTTAGACTTTTCGGTCGTCCATTACCATGGCGTGTAAATATGGTAATATCCATAGTATTCAACTATTTTCCTTAACATATTTTATGGCATGATTAAATTCCATACACCATTTACATCAATTTGAAATATTTTGAGATAAATTTTTAGACAAAGTTGACTAATGATAGGATCAAAGATAACGAAAGATATATATTTTGTAATAATAAAATTAAGTGAAAATTTAAAACAGTCGATGAGAAAATATATTTTATTTTTATTTTGAAATTGAAAAAAGGGCTTAGTTTCTATAAAAAATCTGGGGGAAAAAAATGTCAATCGTGGTTTTTTGCACTCCCATCATCATCATCATCATCATCGGGTCGACAACCAGGGTCCGGTCCTGGCCTCCTTCAACAAGTCTCTGCACCCATCCCGGTCTCGAGGCGCCGCCATCCAGTTGCGCACCCCAAGGCTCCGAGCGTCCTGGTCTACGCCATGGTCCACGCTGGCGTCTACCATAGAATGTACCACAAAGAACTTTCCGAGCAGGTTCCTCTTCGCTCATGCGAGCTCATTGCACTCCCGCCCGTAGGTAAATCGTCACTGGTTGATGTCAATTGCGTTTCTGGGATGAGTTAGCCATCAGCGACTATTTGATTGGATACAAAATAAAATGCACGCGCTGGATCACACGAACTTGCTCGTGTGGTTCAAAACTATGTATATCGTGACTTGATATTGAAAATCTATTGTAATGGTATTCAATAACGTTACGATACATCGTTAGATAGATATTGTAAAAGTGTCAAGAACACATAACAAAAATGGAATTTTTCTTTTAAATAAATAAAAGCTACCCTATTTGGGCAGAATTTGGAAGCGTTTTTCAGGCGTCAGTCTATTCATGTTGAAATACCATACCAAACTAAAACTTAATCACTTGACAGCAGACAAAATGGCTGCCAGTTAAAATAGTGTTGCCAACTTAAAGTTCTAAACCTTGAAAAAAAAAACACCCGTTATAAAGTTTAAAGCTGTTTGTACATTTTTTCGGTAATTTTAATGCAAAACAAACAATTGATCAAAGTTCAACGATTGGTAATCTGAATTCGATTCAACGGCAGTTTGAAAATTATATAAATTTAAATCATAATACATTTTTTTCTTTATCATTTTTTTTTTCAGGACCATTTATAAACCAAATTACAACATAAATAACCAATTTATACACAAAATCTTATGAATTTTCTACGATTTATACAAATCAAAAATATCAAATGAGATTATTTTAAACACAAATACCTAACCAAAATTAACAATTAAAATAATAAATATTTTTTACCAACTTATTTATAATAAAATCAACCAAAACTCAAACAAAAATTTAATTTTTGTTAATAAGATACATGGATTGAACCAAACAAAACGGAATTATTGCGGACCAAACGGACATTTTCCGGATAAAGCAACACTATTTTTGATTATTTTGCAAATTAAAATAAAAAAAAATACAACCACTACTTGCCGATAAACCTATACATATTTTATATATATGCATTTATATTTTGTATATACAATTTATAATAATAAAAAACTAATATTTTGATTTGTGTACATACAAATAAAAGAAGATAATGGTGAAGCTTTAAAAAAACGTGTCAATTATTAATAAAAAAAACTATAAGTAAACATTAAATAAAGTTAATTGTATTATAAAAGTAGTTCAAAAGTAATTATAATAAACTATGTGGAAAGATTTCATGACATCTACGTAAGAAAAATAGTATAATTCATTAAAAAAAATCCCAAATATAAAATCAATAACAAAGAAAAAAAAGTAAAATTAACGACAGCAGGTAAATATTCTTCGATCAACAGAAATCTAAACTGAACAAAAACACAACAAACACATTTTTTCTTAATTTTAATTTTTTGTTTTTTAACAGCGATTTCTCGTCCGTGTGTCGTCTAAAGCTAAATTATCAAATAATTCATAATACATATTATAATATTCGTGTATATTATATTAAAAAAAAAAAAAAATTGTCAAAAATGTACTCAATTTATTTCCTGTAAATTATTGTTGTTTTTTTTTTTATAAATAAACTAAAACTAATTAATTCAATCTAATGTGTGACAAAACCAAAAAAAAAAAAAACCAATGTTAATTCCACAAGGGTGAAAGGAGAGTGCACCTCATTTGTAAAATAAAAAAAAAAAATTAATAATATTTTTCTTTGTTGGTGTATGTTTTTGCTTTGAATGGGATAAAAATGCCCGTCTATGTAGTAAGCAACAATGTTTCTGGAAGGACACGCACAGCCTCTTCTTCTATAGCTGATTGGTTTTTATTTGTAAGTGTTATTCAATAAAATTTATAATGAGATCTTCATTTTGCACTAATCACGTTTTGCAATTAATTTTGCATGGCTTATTTTGTTCGCTATTTTTTCTCACTTATACATTTATATAATATTTAGTATTTAATTAAAAAAAAATAGTGTTTAAGCTTTTCTAAGGCTCTTCTTCATAATTCCAGGCTTTAATTTGATTTTTATTTTAGTATATAACAAAAATTTTCAAATCGTCAGTGGATTTAGCAACAATTTATTCACTCTCCATTAAGTTTAATTTCGCCATTAAAATAGCAAATTTTCCGACTTTATAAAATTGCATCATCAACTTCATTTAGGAATTTTAATAGTTGTTGCCTCCATTAACTAACTGTCAATTTAATTTAAAACCTTCTTTTAGCTAAAACTACAAATAGAGATTTTTAACACTTTAATGGAGGTTTAGTGAGCCGTTTCTAAAGGGTATTTTTTTTCTTAGACGTGTGGTTTTCAAGAAGAAATAAGACGCATATTATTTAATGTTATGGCCAAGAATTTAGCTTTATTATAAAAATAAGGGTTAGCCATTATGTTTTAAAAATGATTTCGGGCAAGTGGCTGCCGCGGCTGGCTCGAATAAATTCCAGCCAAGAGGCGCCGAATTTTCTCTTCCAAGGCGTCAATCGTCTCGGGTTTATCTGCGTAGACAAGCAACTTCACATAATCCCACAAAAAATAGTCCAGCGGTTTTAAATCTCACGATCTTGGAGGCCACGCCACATTCTCACGACGTTTCCTTCAATAAATTGATTGTTTCGATGGCTGTATGGCATGTAGCGCCGTCTTGTTGCAACCAAAGGTTGTCCACATCAACATCCTTAATTCAGTCACGAAAAAGTCATTTATCATGGCTCTATAGCGTTCCCCATTGACTGTAACATTATGGCCGGCTTCATTTTTGAGGAAATATGGACCAATGATTGCCTCTGCCCATAGAGCACGCCAAACAGCCACTTTTTAAGGATGTAACGGCGTCTCAACAATGGCTTGAGGATTATCTGCACTCCAAATGCGGTAGTTTTGCTTATTGTCGTAGCCTTTCAACCAAAAATGCTTCATCGCTGAAAAAACACTTTCTTGTGAAAATCGGGATCAACAACGATCTCGTTTCGAGTCCATTTTACACAATTTAGAAGTGTTGTTCAGGAGTAAGTCTATTCATTTTAAAATGTCAAACCAAACTTAGCATAAGTCAAGTGACAACTGTCAAAAAGACCAACTAAAAAAAAAGTATTGCCAGATTGAAAATTACACGTTTAAAAAAAACACCCGTTATATACTTGTCAATGTTTTGCTATTTTATCTTTTATACTTATACCCCTATATAAATGAACAATGCACACACATATATGTATCCCAAAAGTTCTTTTAACAAACAGAAATCAGCCTAATCAGATTACAATGTGTTCATTTCAAATCAAGATTATTGGTCCACTCACATTAAATTTATTGGTCCACTCAACATTCAATAAAATTTTCATCCTTCAAAGACCAAGAGACGAAGAAGATTCATATCGTCTTTTTATAAAACTTCAGATTTTCTATCCCTCCTGCATACATACATACATACAATATTTATTTATTATCCTTCTTAATATTGTTTCTTCTCAAACAAACTCAAACAATAAAGCCACAAAATGGTTAATTCTGTGGAAAATATCTTAATCGGAATTTGAAGCTAAAAGACGTCATAACCAAAGCTATTTTTCCCAATTCGTTTTGGTTCGGTTTAATTCACCCTCTTTCTATCAACACTTGAAGAGCACCTTTCTCTTGCAAAAATACCAAATACTCACTCACCCAACGAAGCTTTGTCTGTGAAAAGAGGATTCATAAAATCAGATTAGCTCCTAAACAAATACAAATACACATTCAACTTTAAGAAGGATAATATTGAAAATCGACTTGAAAATAAAAAATCAATCGAGAAAACATAAAAAAAATGTGAAATGCGGGATAAAACATAGGATAGGGGCAAATTTTACGGTTTTACAAAAGGCTATTCGCTATGGTAAAAGTTCGTTTTAGGATAATGAACTTAGGTATGTTAGATTTTGTTGAACTATATTTTAAACTTTTAATAGATAGCACTATCATCATCGAAAACAGGGTGTGGTTAGGGTTACCATCAACAAATATTTAAAATCTTTACGGTTATAGAGGAGGAAAGCCTGATTTTATATAATGGGTGATTTTTTAAGAGGTTTAGAACTTTTTTAAAAAAAAAACACAAAAAATTCGAAAAAATGAATGAAATATTTATTTGAATCGATAGTTTGAACCTTGCAATTAAATGTTTAAAGATAATTTCATGCAAATGTTGACCGCGGCTGCGTCTCAGGTAGCCCATCCGCTGAGTCCAATTTTGGCATACTCTTCCACACATATCGGCCGGTATCTCACGAATGAATGCATGGATGTTGGCTTCCAGGGCGTCAATCGAAGCGGGCTTGTCCCTATAGACATTAGCCTTGACATACCCTCACAAAAAATAATCTAATGGTGTCGCACGATCTAGGCGGCCAATTGACCGGCCCGAAACGTGAAATTAACTGTTCACCAAACTCGCCTCGCAATTGCGCCATTGTTTCGCGTGCTGTGTGGCATGTGGCACCGTCTTGTTGAAACCACATATCATGCAAGTCAAGAACTTCCATTTCGGGCAAAAAAAAGTTTGTTATCATCGCTCGGTAGCGTTCACCATTGACAGTAACGCTGCGATTCGCATCATCTTTGAAGAAATAGGCCCAATAATGCCGCCGGCCCATAAACCGCACCAAACAGTGGCTTTTTCGGGATGCATTGGTAGCTGTTGCAATGCTTCTGGCTGATCTTCACTCCAAATGCGGCAATTTTGCTTATTTACGTACCCATTCAACCAAAAATGAGCCTCATCGCTGAACACAAGCAGCGCGCGATGAACATTTCGAACCGAGCACGAATTTTGATAGTAAAATTCAATAATTTGCAAGCGTTGTTCATTTGTAAGACGATCCATGGTTACATTGCAAACCAAACTGAAGCTGTTTGACAGTGACACAAGGTACTAAACACACGTCAGCTGTCAAAACCAGTGTTGCCAAAACCAAACCAGCTAAAAAATCACCCGTTAGAAAAGCCTGACAAACAAAATTTTGTTCTCAAAATAAATTTTATTTAAAATAAATTAATCACCATAAAATGAAACTATATGGGCCGACAAAATCATGCGATTTGACACCGTTAGATTTTTGTCTGTGAAGATACGAAAATAACCGTACCTACGCGAATAATCCCCGAACTCAAGACGCATTAAAAAACCAACATTACTCAAGTTATGGCCGAGATACCGCCCGAAATGTGCGAAAAAAGTGGTTAAAAATTACCTCAAAAAAATCGCATGCTATTAATCTTCCCAAGGCGCCCATTTGAATGATATTAGTTTTCACACTTAATGGCAAATTTCAAATTCTATAATGAAGTTAAATTTTCATGAAAAATGTATGGCTGGATGTGTTTTATTTAGCTTTACTTTCGAAACCGAAAAATGAATGAACCTTTATTTTGAGACACGCTTCAATAACTGTGGTGACCTGACTCCAGTAGATTATAAAATATACATTCCTTTAAGTCCAGTTTTTCATTGCGAGATTAAAATTAAACCCGAGTGTTAACTCATCAAATTTGGTGAGTTAACTCAGGATTAACTCACCAGTTGCTTTTAATGTGTTATCCACCTATTTTGTTTAGTCGTTCCGCATGCATTCTGCGCACCAAAAAAAACTGCTTCCTTTATTAATAGTGGGTTAATTTACTTCTACAGTCAACTTACTCTGGTTTAACTCACCACTGAAGAACTGGGCCTTAAAATCACATCGATTAACAATATTCGTGTTTTAGTGAGAATTGTTTCAGTCAAAATATTTTCCCTTTTTACAAAAAAAAAAAAAAAATACGGAAAAGAAGTTACTGTGTGTGTTGGTTCAATTAACTGAGTTGCGATATCTCAACAAAACATCCATATTAGTAGAAAGCTAATTATTGAGTTAATTAGATCAAAGTAAAATCAAAAGTAAAATCAATGTGAAACAAATTGGAATCGATTCCACATTATATATTTTCTTTTTATCCAGCAAATGTGTGTCCTAGATTTCAAAGAGGACCGGCTTACGAGGAAATGTTTCCATTATTATTTTTTTAATAAAACAATATTTATTTCAAAATGTTATGAAATATGGCAAAAAGGAAAAGATAAATAGAACAATTCAACAGAAATTTGATATGGCAGCATGCATGTTTCAGGTGTACTAGACCATAGCATAATCAGATGCCAAACTTTACCTCTTTTAGTGTTATTTTAAATATTTTACGATTCACCGGAAAAATGTATAAATTTTAGATCTCTAGATAAGTAATGTAGGTTAAAATTATTTCGAATTGCCAAAAGTTGCAATTAAATTTGTTTTGGTTTAAACCGGAGCATTTGTGGGGGAATTTATTTTTAAGGGTCTTGTACTCCAAATTTCAGGAATTAAATGATATGTTTTGAGTAAAAATGACCCAGTAGAAATTGTACGCAGGTTGGAGTTCTATGGAATTTTCTGAAGCATCGAACAAAATTAAGTTCTCGGTATGAGTACCGATTGTTGCAGAATAGATCGTTTATTTATTTTATTTGTACCACACAATTTTGAACTAAGTATATGAGCTTTGGTTTACTTAAACTCAAAATAAATTTTTCTAATAAAGAGCGTCGAAAA
Source organism: Leucozona laternaria (assembly GCA_932273885.2). Lineage (NCBI taxonomy): Eukaryota > Metazoa > Arthropoda > Insecta > Diptera > Syrphidae > Leucozona > Leucozona laternaria. The sequence goes on along the minus strand of OW026368.1, from coordinate 26,871,867 downwards.
TATTTTTAACAAAAAAATTTAGAAATCAAAACAGAGTTGTAAAATGAATTCATGTATTAATTTCTTGCAGTTAAGTCGTCTCTTTTTTTGTACAACTATTAAACTTGGTGTTAAATGATGATTTTAGAGAGTTCAAAACTGGACAAGGTAATCAATAAATTTCGAACAATTATTGCACACCTGATGGATATTAAGCCTTGGTGCATTTCGGTGCAAACATTGGGAGAAAAATATGGTGTTTTTTTTAGAGGCGGAGCCTTTTTAAATTAATATAAAACACTGACAAATGTTTTAAATATCAACGAAATTGTCTTTTTTTGAAAGAAAAATTTGGTAGCATTAATGTTTATGTTTGCTATAACTTTTATCAAGGATATCGTATCCTACCAAGTTGATTGTCCTTGTTTTTGTCTCTTATAGATTTATACGCTCCTTTTAGAGAGCTTAGAATTAGTAGTTTATTCCGTGAAAGAAATCATAGGGTAGATTATGCCTTTAATGAGCCTATAACTCGCAGTGTTAGAGATATTATTAATTTATCGAATAACATTGGCGCAAATTTTTAAACAGTCCTCGTTTAAGGAATAAAACCGACTCTAATAAACAGAGTCGCTTAGTTGCGAGCCCTTGTCTAACCTTTTCTTAATTTTAAACACTTTAAACAACTCTTCTAACTAATGAAGTGTTTTAAGCGCATTTGTGGGGTTTTTAGCGCATTTGTAGGGTTTTAAGTGAATTTGTAAGGTTTTTTTTTAATGATTTGTGGTAGAGCATTCGACTGCAGATCGAGAAGTCCCCGGTTCAAATCCAGGTGTCCCCTTTGAAAATTAATTTTTTTTGTAATTTTTTTCTTTTTTTTTTAACTCCCCTTTAGCTATTTCACATTTTCAGCTAAGATGACGGGCGATTTTGTGAGTAGAAAATGATTTGCCGCGATATGGTAGTCCAATTTAAAAATAATTTAGAGTACGTTTTAAATGTGTAAAATTTTGCGACAATAAGTTTAAGAAATTTTTTTTTACTTCATTAGTCTATTTGAGTTTTTAATCTTTAATTGATGTGCATATGGGGAATATGTGGCCGCCCCGGCTGGGGCGTATATGACGTAATCTGGAGGTCCAATTTGTACACACTCTTCGCAGTTGCTAAAACGGGTCAAATGTTGGCTTCCAAGCACGAATGGTCCATTTTGTGAAATGAATATAAATAGTTTGTCAAATATTTTTTTTCAGTAAATTATTTGTATTCCACGTCTGGTTGTTTGTAATCATGTCTCTTTACCTCTCCCCGTTCACTGTTATAATTTTTTGAATACATATATGCACCAATGATCCCAACGTTGATGCAAAGAACTGAGAACTGTCACATCGACTGTCACGGAAAACAGTGTTGCCAATTTAAAGTTATCAGACAAAAAAAAACTTTACAATTTTTAAGATTTAAAATATAAAAACCTGGATGTACCTAATTGTTCTTAAACTACTTTTAAAATAGTTTTGAGCTCGTACTAAAAATGCAGCCTGTTTCTTCAATACAATATGAATTTATTCAAACAAAAATCGTAGGAAATTTTCTTAAAAATTAATTCTAATAGAAATAATTTTGTTTTTTTTTTTTATTGTTTTTGGGGGTTTAAAATATTTGTTAAAAATAATGGATGCCAATAAGTGTTGTGCTCATGACTTCGATTTTTTCAAGTTTTTAAAATTCTGTCAAACCTCATTATTTCTTCGAAAAAAAAAAAACTTAAAATAGGAAACAAAATCTTCGATGCCAACAAAGGCCAGCAAAATTAGACTTTTACTCCAAAAAATTCTGACAAAGCTAAAGCTTTATAAACAGTTTTATTTTTTTGCGTGCAACTTCAAAAATGAACCCTAAATTTTGAACATGGCTTTTAACTTTGTTGAGTAAAAGTGGCAAAATTATATCAATTATTTCGTATAAATAATAGATTTTGAGAAGAATGTGTTTATGTTTGTAGGTTTAATGATTATTTTCCACACAACGCATGGCTGGGGTAATGTACCGGGCGGCGCGTGGGCCTAAGTTTTTTCTCAAAATCTATTAATCCTTTAAAAAAAGTATTCTCTTTTTTTTATAAATTGTATAAGCTATAATTTTCGATTGATAATTTTTGATAAATTAAAAAGAACTGAATTTCAACCACTTTTAATCACCCTCAAAATGTTACTGGAGACATACAAATGTTGTAGTCCGTGGCTTTATGGTTATACAGTGGTGGTCCAGTAAAACGAATGATATAATGTCTAGAGTGCATTCGTTATATCAAAAATTTGTTATATCGAATAGGTTTTTTTCTTAAAAATCTTTAGGTTAATAGAAAGTAAAACTGTATTTTACAAATCCGTTAAGGTTTTGTACATAGCGAAAGAAAATTTGAGGATTGTTTACATAAACGAATATAAGAACGTTGGACAAAACTAAACAAACGAAAAAAAACACTTGAGGAATGGAAGATTGTATATGTATCTTCCAATTTTATTGTAAAGATACAAAAATATTAACACATTTACAGTGTTACAAATTTGTTTTCTACATGGTCGATATTACTTGGTTGCCATTAACAGTCGTAGAGGAGTGGTCGATAGCAATTTACTATGGAGCATCTATAACACAGCAACAACGTGTTGCTCGAGTTTTACAGCTCGCTATAATCGAGCGACGAAGCACATTTCTGTTAATAAACAGAATAGCCGCTATTTGGGCACTGAAAACCCTCGATTGATACATCAAAGACCACTACACCTTCGTAGAGTAACTGCATGGTGCGCGATTTTCGCCGGCAGCATCATTGAGCCATATCTCTGAGGATGCCATAGGCAATGCTGTACTGGTATTACTGGTGACTACTATCGGGACATATTGGAGAACTTTCTTGTGCCTGAATTGGATCCGGGCTACAATTTTACGAGAATTTTTTCCCGGCCGGTATGATTTGATTCGATATGATTTGACGCTGCCCAATTTTTTTTTAATGGGGTACTTAAGGGAAAAGGTCTTCAAAAAACTAACCACAATCTCGATTCTTAAAGATAACATAAGAAACGAAATTGTTAAAATTACACCAGAGGTCTCCGAAGTCTTCGTAATATCTATCATTCGTTATATCGGCATTCGTTATACTGGACCACCACTGTATTACATAGGACTGTAGATCTGTTACACATAAATATTGGTCTTATTTCATATCTGTCTTCTGACCTAAATTTACAAATTTATACTTTTCGCTTGTGAACCTAAGACGCTACCCCCAAATGTGTCCAATAACTAATCAGAACTTTTTTCAGACCATTGGAAACACACCCTTACCTCACTCTTAGGGACAGTTGTACAAACATGAGGTGCAAATACTGATTCGTGGTTCAGCAATTTTCGTCTCATCACAGATTTCGGCGGATTAACTAAAGGTCAACTATAGTTCAAGGTTCAAGTATGTGAAATTAGCCAATTCCATGCTTGAATAATCCTTGAACCCCAGTTAATCCACCATTGCTGAACCACGGATCAATATTTTAAACAACTGCGGGCCTTAGTATTTGTACTTTTGGTAATCACGGTCGAAACAATTTTTCTCATTTTTACCAGCTCAACTTTTCCGAAGATTTTTGATGCCTTGACTTCGAGTCTGTGGACAGATTCGCTTCATCAACGTCAGGTTTTTGATATAAAATCCTTTCGGAAATGAGTTCTACCAACTTTTTTTTTTTTTTTTTGAGGCTATGTAAGAAGACAGAGTAATTTTAGAACAGTTCTCCGAAATTCGGTTTGACTTTTTGGTATCGAAAATTACCTTACGTCATTTACATAAGCCGATATATATTTATATGCATTATTAATGGTACGTTTGTGAATATATGCATCAACTGTTTTTGTTGTCATCAGTCCTACCAACTTATGTTGGTAACAAAAAGTAACAGTATTGTTCTCAACTTTGTATACGTCAAATTACAAAATAAATAAATTTCGACTATTATTATTAAATGCCTCTTTTATGATTTTTTTTAACATAACATTCACACAAAAATTCATGATAAATAAAATAAAACTAAGTAACGGTTCTTTGATTTCACAGCCAATTCTAAAGGGACACATTTAACAATCCATGCGATGGCAACATCAAATGATTTTCGTTTTTATATTTTTTTATTCAAGTATCAAAAGGATTTTGTGTGTTCTATAAAATCACGGTACAGCGGAATTAAAAAATAAACTCGAATACGGGTTAAACCAAGGGTAGAAAAAAAAAATAACTGGATAGGATTCTCTCGGCGCTCTGCGTAAAGCGAAGGTATACAGTACAGGACGTACATAATTTTAACAGCTTGGTTGGTCTGAAGGGAACTGCGGGCTAAGCTGACCTTTTTCGATGCTTCACAGCTTCTGGTCGTTTCCGGATTGGATTATAGCTAAAATGTGGAAAAAGTTCTCGAGTGTGTCGCATGTTTTCGGTGGTTGAGTTGTTTTTATTTTTTTTCAAGGTAAGCTCTAGTGCGTGGTGTTAAAATTAACTATATCATTCTTTGGATAAAAAGTGAAAAAAAAGACAATTTTTTTTCACAAAACATAGCATGCTTTTTTTTTAATGTAGTGTTTTATTGTGAGAAATAAATTTTCCAACCAATACATATCCCCTTTAAAGATCTCGTAAAAATACTACGAGTTCACAAATATTTTTAGCACACGTTCTTAACAGTCTCCATTCGAATGCTTCGGTTTTTATGATGCGGATAGCCGAAGAACAATTGAGAGTGTTTGCGTTTTTTTTTTTATTTCGAATAGCTCTGTGGGAATAGTTATAGACAAAGCTTACCCTCTGAGGAATTAAATTTATACAGATTCACATGAGATATGTATAAAAAAACAGACAAAAAAAAATCCTCCAAAAATATATACAGGTATAGGTAGGCATATTTGAAGTATATACCCACGGGTTATAAAAAAAAAGGCTCTCAAGTTGTAAGACCGCACAGGCAAAAAAGTACCATTCCAAAGTTAAAAAAAGTAAAAAAAAAGTGTTTTGGAAATGTCAGGCTAAGATAAATATTTGTTAGGTTTGTTAGGAAAATATTTTTTCCGTGAGTGTGCATGATATATACCTACAACAAAAAAAAAACCTTATGAAAAGTCCTGAAAAGGGGAAAATGTGAAAGTCATGTTTGTATAAAAATATCATTGCCCAACCCAATGGGACCGGCACAAATGGTTCTATTGTATATGGTTTTAAGTAAAACCAATATGAATTATTTAGTTTTTGTTTTTTGTTTAGTTACATAGCTTAAGTCCGTAGACTCAGCAAAGATTTTTTTTTTTAAACTTTCCTTGCCATAGATTAGCTTGATTTGTATCTGGAAGTTTTACTATCAACATAGATCTTCATACTACTACATAGTTACTTATATTATTTAATTGGAATATCAAATTAAAGCTACCCAAAGGCGTAGACTCGCAAGGGCCCCGGGGTAGAAAACATAAAAAGAGCCTCCTAAACGGTTTTAATTTCGAAAAAAAACTATTTGGTATTTAAATATATAATTTTTGGAAAAACTCTCAAGGTCAGAATAATATGCTTAAGAATTTTCCAAGTTTCCCAAAACTGTCATATTATTCTTATAGGTTTTTACAGCAAATTGTGAAAATTTGCAAACACTTTCAAGCTACCATGCAATCATCATACATTTTTTTTCAATTCTTTCACACCTCGAAAAAAGAATTTTACTAACCATCATTGCAGTTATACAGTAGGAATTATGTTAGAAATTGTAATGCTTATTAACATTTAAGAGCCAAAATGAGGTACCTACCTATACCTAATTTCTCAAATCACAGAAAAAGTGTTTTCATCTCCGATTTGATAAATTCGTTTGAAAGCTCATTTCATTTTGAAATTAATTTGTTTTTGTTGTTTTCTCTTTTCTCTGATGATTTCTAAATGTGAAGAATGTAACAGTGACTACTTCGGGAAAAAAATTCGAAGCAGATTTGAAGAAATATTGAACTGACGTGTTTTTTTTTTTTTTAGAGCCGTAGAATTTTAAGTTGGCAACACTATTTTAACTGGCGGCCATTTTGTCAGCTGTCAAGTGATTTATTTTTAGTTTGGTTTGGCAGTTCAACATGAATAGACTGAACAACGCTTCCAAATTGTGCCCAAATGGGCCCAAAACAAGATTGCCGTTGATCCCAATTTTCATAAGCGAATTTTGTTTAGCGATGAAGCTCACTTTTGGTTGAATGGATACACAAAACTGCCGTATTTGAAGTGATGATAATCCTCAAGTGTATGTTGAGACACCGTTTCATCCACAAAAACTGACTGTTTGGTGTGCTTTATGGTTTGGTGGAATAATTGGTCCGTACTTCTTTAAAAACGATGCTGACCAGAACGTTACAGTCAATAGTGACCGCTCTAGAGCCATGATTACTGAATTTTTCTTTCTTCAATTGAACAACCATGATGTACAGGAGCTGTGGTAATGTGGTTTCAACAAGATGGCGCAACATGTCACACAGCTCGTGCCACAATTGATTTATTGAAGGAAACGTTTGGTAACTGCATAGTTTCACGTTACGGACCCGTGAATTGGCCTCCAAGATCGTGCGATTTAACACCGCTTGACTCTTTTCTGTGCTTTTCTGTGGGTATATATGTGAATTTGCTAGACTACGCCGCCGATAAGCCCGAAACGATTGACCACTTGGAGGACAACATTTGCCGCGTTATTTTTTTTTCAACTTTCTGAACAAATTATGAATTTTTAGATCCAAAAATAAATGAGTGAGAGTTATTGTTTAAAATAGAGAAAATATTAAAAAAAATTTGAAAAATGACAAAATTTCAAAAATTTACTTACAGAAAGATTTTCTTAGAAAAGTATGTATGTAATAGGTTAGCCAAGTAAGCAGTCTGAAAACCAAAAAACTAAAATAAAAAATGTTTCCTTGCAAGTGAAAATTTTGTAAAACAGAATTTTGAAAAACAGAATTCTGAAAAGCTGAATTTTGAAATCAGAATTTTGTATAGCTAGCTGTTTTTTTTTTTAAATTGAAGTAGGTTGAGGCAGAGATTTTAAAAATGAAGAAGTTGTGAATATTTTTATGATATTGCGAAGAAGGAAATAGACTTTAAAAAAAAGAAAAAAAAAAAGTAGATCTAAAGGGTTTTCCAATTAGAGGTGTTATTTTGAATAGCCCGCTATTTCGGTAGCTGTCACTTTTGAAGCTGTCATTTTTTGACATTTGACAAGTAGAAACTACGCCATTAATAAAAATGGAACGATACACGCTTCAACAACGCATTGAAATTATTAAAATTCAGTATAAAAATGGTGAAAATTTGGCAGAGACGGTTCGTAAAACTAAAACATTTTTGGGTCGTCGTGAAGCACCTTGTCGGACCGCAATACAGAAATTGGTGGACAAATTCGAGCTTTTGGGACAAGTTAGTGATGTGAAGAATAAAACCCGTGCACGTCGCTCAAGAACAACTGAGAATATTGCTGTTGTAGCCCAAAGTGTTGAAGAAAACCCAGGTTTGTCCATTCCTCGTCGTTCTTTGGAATAAGGCATTCCACAAACGTCATTACACCGTATTTTGCATAAAGACTTGGGTCTTAAGGCTTATAAAGTTCAGTTAACACAAGAACTCAAGCCGGCTGATCATCAACAACGTCGTGTCTTTGCTGATTGGGTCCTTGAAATGCATGAAAATGATCCGGAATTTCATCGAAAAATCATCTTGACTGATGAGGCCCATTTCCACCTCGGAGGCTGCGTCAACAAGCAAAACTGTCGCATCTGGGGCTCGGAAAACCCAAGAGTTATTGTTGAAAAGCCTCTCCATCCTCAACGCGTGACTGTTTGGTGCGGTTTATGGTCCGGCGGGGTCATTGGACCTTACTTTTTCGAAAATGAGGCTGGAGCAACAGTTACGGTGAATGGATTGCGCTATCAAGAGATGATTAATGATATTTATGGCCGGAATTGGATGGTATTGATCTGGACAACGTTTACTTTCAACAAGACGGTGCTAAGTGCCACACAAGCAATGAAACCATCGATCTTTTACGGGAAAAGTTTCCGGACCGTGTTATCTCTCGAAGAGGTGATCACAATTGGCCACTGAGATCTTGTGATTTAACACCTTGCGACTTCTTCCTTTGGGGCCACGTGAAAGATAAGGTCTACGCCAACAGCCCAGCGTCAATTCAAGACCTCAAAGATGGAATTCGTGAGGCTATCGAGGACATAGGGCAGCCACTTCGCGATTTGGTTATGGAAAATTTCATGAAAAGGATATGGTCCTGTAAGCGTGGTTGTGGCGGCCATTTAGCTGATGTTGTGTTCCATTATTAACGGCATACCTTCCTCTTTATAATGAAATAAACATCCGATCATTTATCTCAAAAAATGCCATTTTTCTTTGAATATCAAAATAACACCTCTTATTGGAAAACCCTTTACTTCAATTGAAATAAAGTGGTACCACTCGTAGGTAATTTTTGTTGGCTGTTAAAAGGATTTACGCAAAGCTAGCAGTGCACACTTAAAGAAGTTTATATTTGACTTCGAAAGGTAGTTTGTTTTGTTTTGTAATTTTACATTACTACGTGTTGCGCCATCACTTCGCTTGGTCTCCCAGCAGCCTCCATCTAAAATAAAACGTTTGATATCCGATAGACTATTCCACTACATAATCGACTTCTTTGCCAAATTTATTTAGAACTCGCCCAGACATTTAATGGTGATTGAATGACAAACATCAAAACAAGCATTTTTGATATAAGCAAAAAGTTAATTAGAATTCTAAAGCTAAAAAAGAAAGACTGCTGTAAATTTTCACAAATATTTAACACACTTTTAAATTTTAAAATGACGTATTATATGGAACAAACGTAATTCTATGATTTAAAGGCCTGTTTAAATAACCAAAAGGGATTTATTAAATCGGCTATGTGAGTCTTAGCTCGTTCTGCTGTACTTTTAAAAAAAAATTCCATCCAAACCCCAATTACATAGGTATCTGCAAAAACCAAATGTCAAACACTTTAAGATTTCGTTCCTTCGTCGCGTTGCTGGCCGGTGTGACAAATGGTATTGTAAAAGTGCCAATTTGATCCTGCAGTCCATTTTTCTTCCACGTGTCAGTTGATTTTTGGTCATGTTTGTTTGTTTTTCTTTTGTCTTCTCAATTTCACCGAAAATCTCTGCGAACATTAATTACAATCTCGCCCCATTAACCGCATTAGTAGGGCACGAGCACGAGCACGAGCACGGTATAATGGAGTACACATAATACCAAATAAAAGTTCCTCAATTCTTCAGAATCCCACTGTGAAAATATGGATATTTTCATGCTGTAGGTACCTAACCTATACTGTTATACTGTTGCATGACCTGCTGCCTTTGCTCCTGACATTATACGAAACGAAATGAACTAAAACCATACAATGTTAATGATTCTACAGAAAATCGTTTTTCAGATTTATGTTTAAGGCAATTTTGTGTTAGAGGATAGGAACAACTAACAAACAAGAAAAGGAATATGTACTTCCAACAAGATGAGATGAGTGCTCTTGAAGGTCAGTGTTTGTATTGTGTAGTCCTCCTAAGTCCTTTGACTATAATGGATGATTGGGGGAATATCACGTTGTATAAATTTAACTCAAATTTACTGTTTATTCGTCTTCTTCCTCCTCCTCTTGCTCTACATTTACACATACATAGGTATATTGTTCCATTTCTCATTATATAATGAATGATAAAACAACCATTGATTTTTTAATGACAGATTCAAAAGGCTTTATGGCACTGTGGCGGCCGGCGTTATTATGTGGGAGTGGTTTTTCGATGGACATATTTGATGGGAATTAATCACGTGCTGCTGTATGGGAATATAAAAGAACCCTTTAACCGATTTTTTTTTTTTTAACAAATTCCATCTGTCAATAGAGGATATAATACGTGTCAAGTAAACTTTGATCCTATATAATTAAAGAGTCCTTCTGAGTTCTTATTTCGTCGCTTCGCCTCCAGTCAATTGGAAGAGAATTTTCTAGTCTGTTTGTGATTTCGTGACCATTGCGAGTACCTTGGGTTCTTCATAACTGACTGAAGCATGCTTTGGTATTTAAGTTAGAGATTAGAGCTAGGTATCTGGTATATTTTATGTGGATGCTACTTTTAGCCTTGAAGAGGATTCATCAGAAGCACCCACCTGTCAATAGCAAGCAATTAAACTGAAGCATCCTTGCACGATGGCACGAGTAGCAAGTGTAGGATGTGTGTGTGTGTGTATAGTCTGTTGGTAAGTAGGTACACATAGGTGTAAATTTATTTGTCAAATGCAAAGAGTTTTGAATGGGACAGGAATTGTTAAAGAGGATATAAATACATTCTATATAGGTATACTTGTATAAATACTTGTGATTTTTTTTTACTTTTAATTTTAAAGTCGACAAATATGGCCGACGATATCGTGGCAGAATTAAACTGAAATGTGATTTTTCATGCAGAGTGTGTTTTCTTTATACAGAACGTTGATATTTTTTGTTCCTTGAGAGCAAAGATCACTACCGGACGGCCGGCGTTGGGCGGCGGCGTCTAGTGCATGGAACATTTATTTAGCTCAATGGGTTCTGAAAAAGCAAAATGTTTATTTCTGAAGAGATAGATGAATCAACAAGAGACTAATCCGAGTCATATTATACCTACCCAAGTGCAATGTCGAATTTGCTCTTCACTTCAGTATATATATATAAAGGGTGATTTTTTAGCTGGTTTGGTTTTGGCAACACTGGTTTTGACAGCTGACGTGTGTTTAGTACCTTGTGTCACTGTCGAACAGCTTCAGTTTGGTTTGCAATTTAACCATAGATCGTCTTACAAATGAACAACGCTTGCAAATTATTGAATTTTACTATCAAAATTCGTGCTCGGTTCGAAATGTTCATCGCGCGCTGCTTCCATTTTATGATCGGCATTCTCGACCTTCTGAGCAGTCTATTCGGAAGATTGTGACCAAATTTCGCACCAAATTTACTTTGTTGGACATTAAACCACCAACACGTTTACGTACTGTGCGTAGTGAAGAAAATATTGCGGCCGTATCAGCTAGTGTGACAGAAGACCGCGAAATGTCGATTCGGCGCCGTTCCCAGCAGTTAGGCCTTTGTTACAGCACTACGTGAAAAATTTTGCGGAAGGATTTGGGCGTTAAGCCTTTTAAGATACAGCTGGTGCAAGAACTAAGGCCAGCCGACCTACCACAACGCCGAATTTTTGGTGAATGGGCTCTTGGAAAGCTGGCCGAGGATCCGCTTTTTTATCGAAAAATTGTGTTCAGCGATGAGGCTCATTTTTGGTTGAATGGGTACGTAAATAAGCAAAATTGCCGCATTTGGAGTGAAGATCAGCCAGAAGCATTGCAACAGCTACCAATGGATCCCGAAAAAGCCACTGTTTGGTGCGGCTTATGGGCCGGCGGCATTATTGGGCCATATTGGGCGAATCGCAGCGTTACTGTCAATGGTGAACGCTACCGAGCGATGATAACAAACTTTTTTTTGCCCGAAATGGAAGTTCTTGACTTGCATGATATGTGGTTTCAACAGGACGGTGCCACATGCCACACAGCACGCGAAACAATGGCGCAATTGCGAGGCGAGTTTGGTGAACAGTTAATTTCACGTTTCGGGCCGGTCAATTGGCCGTCTAGATCGTGCGATTTGACACCATTAGATTATTTTTTGTGGGGGTATGTCAAGGCTAATGTCTATAGGGACAAGCCCGCTTCGATTGACGCACTGGAAGCCAACATCCATGCATTCATTCGTGAGATACCGGCCGATATGTGTGAAAGAGTATGCCAAAATTGGACTCAGCGGATGGGCTACCTGAGACGCAGCCGCGGTCAACATTTGCATGAAATTATCTTTAAAAATTAAATTGCAAGGTTCAAACTATCGATTCAAATAAATATTTCATTCATTTTTTCGAATTTTTTGTGTTTTTTTTTTTTAAAAAAGTTCTAAACCTCTTAAAAAATCACCCATTATGTATAGACACTTCACAGATAACTCAAGAATACTAATATAAGCAACATTTCAACCATATATACCACACGACTTCAATTGCAAATTTTACATCCATTTTAAATTGAATGGCAACTCCCAAAGCATAATTATGCTTCTAAGTTCCGTCTTAGGTTGAATTTGTTAATTTATAAACCATATGTGGTTGCAATATTGTTCCACATCCGTCCCTTTAACTCGGTAGCTATTACATTAATAGAGATAAATTATTAAGAAACCTCGAAAAAGGGTAACCGAGTGTAGGTGGATGAAATTATGCAGGCAAATTACGTAGACCAACCAGTAGATATTTTAACGAAACCTTAATAATTAAAAAAAAAAAATACTTTAAATAGCAATTATTTATTTAAGTAAGGGAAGCAACAGTATTTCCAATATATCTGGCAAAATATATTTACAAAATCCTTTGAAAATTTTGATGAAACTTAGAATAAATGTTTCAATTGTCGCATACGGGAAACAAAAGAATCAAAAGAAAGTCCATTCAAAACTCTATGGCTATGGCCCAAAGTTATTTTCGAGGAATAATGTTTTACCTGTTCTATATACGCAAAAAAAAAACAGCTATACATCTTCGCTTCAAAAAGACTATAACCTTTTAAAGGTCGGTTGTATCTTAATCTTAATTTTGCTTTTAACAGATGAGAACGTTAAAAAAGTACCTTTAAATCGTGTACCATATACCTATACATAAATGAAGGTAGATCTTCATTACAAGAGGATAAAATTTGACATCATAAACCCAAATTTATAATCCCTCTCATACAAAAAAATAAACCATTCCATCACCATAGTTATTTTTATGGACTCATTTGATTCTTGGTTTTCATGGCAAATAAAACATTTATGCGAAGTTGCATCAGTAGAGCGTGAATTTCAAAAGGGTTTTTGGTAATACTTACCTATTGTTCTGAAAGTGAGTGCTATCTTTCTTCGTAACATAAAAATGAGTATCATATTTTTTAAGGGTGGTCTGGTCATATCGTCTTGGTTTTGGTCTCATTGGATCAAACATTAAAAGGTTTCTATAGCTGAAAATCATGTGCCATACGCAATGCTCAGGTTGTGCACAAATATCCAAAAAAATCGATATTTATCTTCACTCTTTTGATTCTTCAGTAGGTGTGTTTTTTTTGTTAATCCCGAAAAAAAAATCAATCAATAAGCGACGCGACGCCATCGCTATATGTGTGTAATTCAAGCCGGTAACACATTTTTTCTCTGCGCCTAATTTAAGCCCCGTAAATTTTCTTGGTTAAGTTAAACCCGCAGGAAATAAGTTGTTGTTGCATTTAAGATGTACGTTATTTAGATACAAGATACAACCTTATTGAAAGTTCGTTTTTGTATGATAACACACTCGCAGTAAGGCTACAAAGCTCACACACCATCATATTAATATTGAAGGTTTGAATAAAACAACAACGACTTGAGTGAGCTACCACCAACCTTATTTTTGTCCTCCTCATTTTGTCGATGATCGAAAAGAAACACACCTATTATTATTAATTTATTATTTTTCGAATGGTTTTTGTACTATTTCACCTAAATGCTGCTAAAGTGCTATGAACATGATCACAAGTGAAAAAAAATACCCTTTTCCTATTTTTAAGTCTATACGTTAGTTAAATATATATAAACTGGTTTTAGCAAGATCTCTTATAAAGTTACAATGTAAATACTATAGTACAGATACAAAATTTAATCAAAATCGTTAGAGATGTTTTTAAGAAAATTTGAAAAAAAAAACAAAATATTTGTATGGCAGCTACCCGTTCTAAATGAGCTAAAACAAAAATTCGAATTTAATCTCTAGGGAATCCCATAAAAATGCTCAATACCAAATTTGAAGCAAATCGAACAACCCGTTTAGGCTCTAGATCAAATTATAGTGGTCACTCAGACGCACGGACGCACAGTGGTTCGGTTTGTATGGGAGAGCGGAAAAAAGTCTGTAACATCTGAACGGTTCAACGGATTTAAATTAATTTTGGCAAACATGTTTAGATTAGTCTTATACATATTAAGTCAAAATTTGGTTGGAAAAAAAATAATTAGAAACAAAGTTATTGACATTTTTCTAAAATTTGAGGGTTTTGATGTTTGTATGGGAGAGCGGAAAAAAGTCTGTAAAATCTGAGCTATTAAACGAATTTTAATGAAATTTGACACACATGTTGAGACTAGTCTTATACATGCTTGGACAAAATTTGGTCAAGAAAAAATTATTAGAAAAAAAGTTATTGACATTTTTATAAAATTTGAGGGATTTGATGTTTGTATGGGAGAGCGGAAAAAAAATCTGTAACATCTGAACTGTTTAACGGATTAAGATGAAATTTGATTCTCATTTTAAAATTAGTCTTATACACATTTTTTCAAAATTTGGCTAAGAAAAAATCATTAGTAAAAAAGTTATTGACTTTTTTTCTAAAATTTGAGTGTTTTGATGTTTGTATGGGAGAGCGGAAAAGAGTCTGTAAAATCTGAACTATTAAACGAATTTCAATGAAATTTGACACACATGTTGAGACTAGTCTTATACATGCTTGGGCCAGGTCAAGAAAAAATTATTAGAAAAAAAGTTATTGACATTTTTCTAAAATTTGAGGGTTTTGATGTTATATTTAAATAAAAGTTTTTTTTAGTAAAATCTTAACTTTTTATTTTGAATAAAATATTATTATTAACTATGTTTATTATAAAATTAAATAAATAAATAGATAAATACATAAAAAAAATAAATAAAAAACAATTATGAAGTAGTAATTTTATAATGCTAAAATGAGGTTTTTAGCGTCTGCGCTGATTGGAAGTATTTTCTTTTTTGCCTGTGGCCTTAAACCTGTTATTATTGGATCTGAGGATATGAGTATATGATACATCACATCTTCATTCGTCGTAATAAAAAATTACGCAATACACAACAAAAAAAAGCAATGAAACTTTAAAAAAAAAAAACAATTCTTTTTATTTTTATCTGCCCTACTTTTTTAAAAAAAATAAAGAAGGATTATCCCTAATATTTTTTCTTTATTTTGTATTAAGCTCTATCATATAATTCAAAATATCATAAAACTATATTATTTTTCGTGTGTTGTTTTCAAGAAAATTGAGTTGAAAGTTGAAAAATTTTCCAGGCAGAAATAAATGGTTTCGCAAAAATCGAAATTCTCAGACCTCTGGGTCCATGTATTTATTTTGTTTTATTTTTAAAATAAAGTTTGACATTTTTTCTTAAAATATTGGGCATAATCAGTTCATTCTGACAATTAATACCGAAGAAATCAAACTTTTTGGTAAACACCACCGTCAAGACGGAGTTTTTTGAAAACCGATTCAGTGAAACATTTTTGAGCATAACTTCCACATCTGCACGCATCTGCAGCTGATTTTTTCTGTGCTTTAACATAAATGTATGGAGCATATGCTGGCATACTTACTTTCTTGGTATCTTTTGGCGCTTTTTTTTTAAATCAAAAAGTTTAAAAAAAAAACATGTTTTCTTAGTACTAAAGCTTCAGGCTACTTATAGAAGGTATCTTTTATAAATAATCAATATTGTTTTTTATTTTAAGATAATCGAAAATAGACCAATTAAATTATTTAAGAAGCTAGAGAATTTATTTAAAGGAACTTCGGAAAAAAACATCTCAAAATTTGTTGAAAATACGGTTCGCGATTTGAGTAAAATTATTTTTCAACTTTGAGGGCTTGTAAATCAGAACATACAGTATATTTGTTAAAAAATACTTTTAAATCATACGCTCGAGTTATCTAAGAGTACTTAAACATAAAGTTTAAAAGGATAGATATGACTTTTTCAAAAGACTTTTTTCCGCTCTCGCACCACTGTGGGACGGACAGACACACCGACGCACAGTGGTGCGAGAGCGGAAAAAAGTCTTTTGAAAAAGTCATGTCTATCGTTTTAAACTTTATGTTAAAGTACTCTTAGATAACCAAAGCGTATGATTTAAAAGTATTTTTTAACATATATATTGTATGTTCTGATTTACAAGCAATCAAAGTTGAAAAATAATTTTACTCAAATCGCGAACCGTATTTTCAACAAATTTTGAGATGTTTTTTTCCGAAGTTCCTGCAGATAAATTCTCTAGTTTCTTAAATAATTTAATTGGTCTATTTTCGATTATCTAAAAATAAAAAAAAATATTGATTATTTATAAAAGATACCTTCAATAAGTAGCCTGAAGCTTTAGTACTAAGAAAAAATGCTTTTTTTTAAAACTTTTTGATTTAAAAAAACAGCTCCAAAAGATACCAAGAAAGTAAGTATGCCACCATATGCTCCATACATTCATGTTAAAGCACAGAAAAAATCAGCTGCAGATACGTGCAGATGTGGAAGTTATGCTCAAAAATGTTTCACTTAATCGGATTTCAAAAAACTCCGTCTTGACGGTGGTGTCTACCAAAAAGTTTGATTACTTCGGTATTAATTGTCAGAATGAACTGGTTAGGCCCATTATTTTAAAAAAAAATTTCAAACGTTATTTTAAAAATAAAACAAAATTAATACATTGACCCAGGGCTGAGAATTTCGATTTTTGCGAAACCATTTATTTCTGCCTGGAAAATTTTTCAACTTTCAACTCAATTTTCTTGAAAGCAACACACGAAAAATAATATAGTTTTATGATATTTTGAATTATATGATAGAGCTTAATACAAAATAAAGAAAGGGATTAGGGATAATCTTTTATTTTTTTTTAATTTTTCGCTAAAAGTAGGGCAGGTAAAAATAAAAAAAGTGTTCTTTTTAAAGTTTTATTGCTTTGTTTTTGTTCTGTATTGCGTAATTTTTTATTACCTGTAAGGATTAGTAATGGCTTATTAGAATAAAATCTCTTACTTAAATCTATTTATATAAAGGATTAATGAAAAAAAAGTCAGTATTGAGTTATTGAGCATTTGTGCAAGGTGCAATAAGTGAAAGTGAAGTTAAATATAATAACAAACATATATAGTGAATTCAATACATTAAAATGGATTCAATCGAAATTCCTTATTCGGTGTTGTGTAGTGAACTTATTACTAATGGGTAAGATGTTCAAAATCTTCGACCATATTTTGTAAGGAAATACCCCAACTTAATTTCTGAGCAAATAGAAACTGTGCTATCAGAATTAAAGAAACGTTTTATTTCTCATTTTTTAAGTCGATGGAACGCAGTTCATAGAAAAAAAAGTCATTTTTAAAAAAAAATACACTTATTGGCTCGAAGGAGTTTTCCAAGTAGACCTAACCCAAAGTGTATTGCCCGAAACGTCAACTAATATGGGAAGACCACGAAAGAGTTTTGACGAATGCTGTGATCGAGCTAAAAGGTATAAGAGGGACGAAATTAGAAATATATTTCCTCGAGAAGAGATAAACTATGCAGCAACATCAGAGAGCTTTTCCTGTTCACAATTTGATCCGGATAAGGCTCTTGCATTATTTATACAAGCAGAATTGTCGAAACGCCAATATGAAGTATTGAGACATGCACTAAAAGACGAAGGACATGATGTTTTTCCACCTTATATTAAATTACTGGAAGCAAAGAAAAAGTGCTATCCTTTAGATATAAACATTACGGAAAGCTCAGCAAGTGTGCAACTACAAAAATTGTTAGACCACACTGTAACAAGGTTATTAGAAGGAAAGACATCAGAGGAGATAACCAGAATTGTAGGACAGTCTTTAACACTGTACACTAAATGGGGATGCGATGGTGCCTCTGGACAACCACAATACAGTCAAACATTTGACAATGAAGAAACTTCGGACGTTTATGACATCTTTGGTACCAATTCAAATGACTATGGAGGAAAACAGGGATATTATTGTGTGGAACAACGATCGATTATAAATTTAATTTTATAATATATATATATATTCAAAATAAAAGGTTAAGATTTTACTAAAAAAAACTTTTATTTAAATATAACATTAAAACCCTCAAATTTTATAAAAATGTCAATAACTTTTTTTCTAACAATTTTTTCTTGATCAAATTTTGACCAAGCATGTATAAGACTAATTTTAACATGTTTGTCAAATTTCATTAAAATTCGTTTAATAGTTCAGATTTTACAGACTTTTTTCCGCTCTCCCATACAAACATCAAAACACTCAAATTTTAGAAAAAAAAGCCAATAACTTTTTTACTAATGATTTTTTCTTAACCAAATTTTGATAAAATGTGTATAAGACTAATTTAAAAATGCGAATCAAATTTCATCTTAATCCGTTAAACAGTTCAGATGTTACAGATTTTTTTTCCGCTCTGCCATACAAACATCAAATCCCTCAAATTTTAGAAAAATGTCAATAACTTTGTTTCTAATTATTTTTTTTCAACCAAATTTTGACCAAATATGTATAAGACTAATATAAACATGCTTGCCAAATTTCATTTAAATCTGTTGAACCGTTCAGATAAAACAGACTTTTTTCCGCTCTCCCATACAAACCGAACCACTGTGCGACGCACAGACCGTCGTCGCCTCGGACGGCATGAGGAAACCCACTTAATCGAACTTCTCGATCATCGTCGTGTTATTTTTGATTGGAACCAATACCTATTAACCTATAAAGCAAGCAAAAATATTGAACACAAATAATTAGTCCTCCGCAATAACCATTAAGCCACGTGCAACTACGACAGAAATCTCTACACATCAACAAAAAAAAATGTTCCTAATATCTCACCAAACTGTGGTATTAAGAAAAATCCACACGAGATAAGTAGAATTGTCGTTTATGAAAATTAAGATTATCTCCAATATAAAAATACAAAAGCAAAGTATTCCTCGTTGTCGTTTCATCCACAAAAGCTAAAGCTATATCTTATCTACTGTAGTATATACCTATATCTGTTATTCATCTATACATGAGTCCATAAGAACTTTTTCTCGTACCCGATTTCCAACTGTGGATGAGGCCAACTACTTCGCAGTACAGATCAGAGCAGAGCAGAGCACTAAGGATACTCATATACTCAAGTGATTGCAGCAACCTGAAAATTCATTTCAATTGGACTACATATATCTATGAAGAGATAAAAGAATCTATCCCCAAACCTAGACTTGTATAAATTTGGTGCTTGTCTTTGTCATCCTGGAATACAATTTTCTCATTGTTCGTCTTCCTTTCGGGATGATTTTTCTTCTTTCTTTTATTGGGTTTTATATACATAATTTGATCAGATTGTCGGTTTCTCTCAAATTGGCCACTAAGCTGTTTTCTGTAGGAACTTGTGATAGCAAATGAAGAAGCATAGATAGAAACTGAATTTAAAATAATTGATCTTAAGCTAGACAAAATGAAGGTTTGCTTTAAGGAGTTGGTTTGGGCGAGGATTTGTAGTCATTCGCATGCAATTTAGACATTGTCTCTTATTTTCTTGGGACAGTTTTTTTTTTTTTATTTTCTTGGCACATTTAAAGTTTCTTTTCTTAAAAAAATTAGTTTCTAAAGAAAGTAGTTAACATATTGACATTGATTTTTAGTTGTAATTTTATAAATATGTAAAATGGTGCAAAATTTTAGACGACGATTTAGTACGATGTTAAAGAACTTTTACAGCCATATTATTCACTCCAGGTGTAAATAAAGTTTTAGTGAATTTTAAACCTGTCCTATTAATCCGCATTTTTTAAACTTTTCTATTTTAACTTTTGTGCATAATATTCACACTAGACGCGCATTAAATACGGTGGATTAAAAATGCATAACAACCCGATGTAAAATTGTCTAAACTTGACTATAAAAATACGGAATGTCAATAATTTGACACTTTCCAGCATGTATTTCCTTTTTTTTTTGTTGTATTTCAAATTTCATCGTTCGAAATTAAAAAAAAAATCAAGTTACTTTAGCCTTTTCCGTTTGAACAGAATTTGCTGTTGTTTTTTTTTTTTTTTATTGAAAGCAAAATGTGTATGTTCACGTGCGTAAAAAATTCGAATGTCACTTTGCTTGGCTAAAATGAGTGAATGTACTGAAAATTTAGTTTACACCTGGGTTGAACTACTTAAACAACTCCCTGAAGGGCATTGAATCGGATTAAACGCGACAAGGTTTAACAAATAGGGTATATTAACGGGTTTATCCAGTGAATATTATGTGCTCAAGTTGAACTTTTGAGACTTAACTTACCTCTTTAACAAAGGTATAATTTTAAAACCGGATTAATTGAGTGAATAATATGGCTGTTAGTATGATTCTACATTAAGACGAGGATTTACCAAATTTTAAGCGAGTTAACATCGTACTATATTTTTAACATTTTATTAAAGTTGAAATTACTGAATGCTTATTTCATCTTTTTAGAATCATACTTAATCCATAATGTCACTTTGCCAATACAAAATGTGAAAAGGTATGTTTGCTTACTTTTTTGCACGATCACCGTCACTGTTTTAAGCGTGTTCAGCTGAAAAATTTGTAGGTTAAGTATGATACTAACCAAAAATTGTTTAAAACTAAGAATATTTTAGTAAAGAGCTTTGAAGTAATAAAATTGTTAAGTAGCATCATACTAATACTGTATGTTTAAAATTTTGCGCTGATTTATTTTTCTTAAAATTTTAATATTAATTCTAGTATTTTTGGTTATAAAATGTTGAAGAAAACAAGCTTATAAAATAAAATGCATAAATGTAAATTTCAGTAAACAGCATGTCTGATGTAAAACGTTTTTATTTATTCATCAACTCATAACTCACAATCACAGCCACACACTACACTTTTACAAAAAACGATTTGTACATTTTTTTAAAAATCTAAATTATGTGCCTATTTATACTAATTCAATTCAACATCATCTTCTCGTTTTCATCAAAAATTCTTCAATCATCGTATTTTGGGGGTAAATTAAACGCCATATACTAAAAACAAACACATGTGCTTCCATTGTATATAACAAATTAAAAAATCATTTTAAAAAAATATTATTGAAATAACAATCTGCATTAATTAAAAATAAAATATCTTATAATAAAATACATACATAAAACAACAAAAAAAAAAATGTTGTGTAAAAATAAATCTGTGCATACGAAACGAAGAATGTCAATGTTCTTCTTCCGCTTACATAATCTTCAGCGTGCTGAGGAGAGTAAACGCAAGAAACGCGTGGAACGGCAACGCCAACAACAGCGCCAACGGAGAGGCGCCAAAGTGTTTCGTTGCGTTAGCGATTCAACAGGACATCTTACATTGGCGCCATCACGCCTCTTCGAAAGGACTCCGATGAGTCCATCGGATAGCTTGGATGAAATAGCGCTACAAATACCAAGGTAAGAAATGTAATAAATTATTATATATAAATGTTTAAGTCGTTGCGGTGTTCGAAAATAAATTAAATGCTTGGCTGGGTCGCATGGATTTGCTCTTATAGTTTAAGTGAGTTAGTCCTGTTTTCAGTGGTGAGTTAAACCAGAGTTCGCTAACTCTATAGAAGTAAATTAGCCCACAGTTAACTGAGAAAGCAGTTTTTGGGTGAAGAATGCATGCGGAAAGACTAAACAAACTCGGTGTATAGAACATCTCTTTCAGTTGATCCTGAGTTAACTCACGAAATTCGATGAGTTAACTCGGGCTTAACTTTAATCTCGCACTGAAAAACTGGACCTTAGAAACCATGGGTGAAATTAAACAGGGTGATTCGCATGAGATGCCACAAAAAGCTAGAGAGCGTAGGTTGGGTCAATAAGATTGCATTTTTGTTGGATTGGAATGAAAATACCAAAATCCAATCTTCTTCAAGAAATAAATCTTGTTTTAATTTCTCAATTAATTATGTTTATTTTAATAATCTTTTTATTTTTTTTAAATAGATTTAAGTTTGAATTTAACATTAAATAGTTTGTTCGCTATTATTTTTACGTACATTTTTTGGATTTAGAAGAAATGGAAAAAGGCAACTTGATGGCAGATTGTATTATTAAATATCAAATAAGAAAATAAGAATGAAACATGAAAGTTAAAATGGCGTCCACAGATGAAGGCACTATGAACCTCTGTTGAGGATTCATTAATAAGTTGTGAATATTTGTTTATGCATAATGAGACTATCTGCTCACCGGATTGAGTCAGCGTAACGTTGGCTCAATCCTTGTTACTGCTGATAGCCGCAATATGTGCCAACAGTATATCTTTGCTTATTATCCGAGTGTCTGGATCTTATACTAAGTATTTTTAATAAAAATATTGGTTATCTTTTTAAGCGATGAGCTTAGAAGCTTGAAATTTTAAGTGATTAGGGATTTTATTTATAGATTTTTGGTAAAAAATTTGATTTTCTAACTTAAGGATATGTTGATAAAATTACAGTTTCACAATGCTGACAGTAATCAGCTAATAAATCTTAAGTGTGTGCATGGCTTGATTTGGTTCTTCTCTAATGCACAAGTAAATTAATTTACAATTATTTTGATATAACACATATTATTATATATGCTATACAAGCAACACAATCTTAATTTTCAATCAATCACTAAATTGAAAAGAATCAAAATAAAAATTATCAAAATTGCCAACCATCATCCACCAGTGGGAGGATATTTTTTGTAAAACCTACAAAGTCAATCGATACATTTGACTTAAGAAGATAATTAATTCAAATATTCAAGTTTAAGCTCTTTAAATAAAAACCAAATGCCAGTCTAAAATTGTGTACAAATTATTTGAAATAAAGTTAAGAAAAATTCATACTAGAATTTTGATTCAGTCCATTTGATTTTAACTTTTATAAAAATTCAAAATTTGATGAAAAATTAGAGAATTTTGGAAAACTATATTTTACAAACTTATAAGGGTTTACCTTTTTTTTCAAAAATGTCAGTACAAAAAATAATGAACAATTTAAGAATTTTGAAAAAAAAAAAAATACATCAGCACATGTGCATATTTTACTAAGATATTTTGTGAATATGAGTCATTAGTTCCATGAATTTGTAAATGATGTGACTGCAGCGCCACCTTTGGATCCCAGCCTATAGCTATGAGTCATTCACTCGACCTCAATCAGTAGGTAAGGTCGTTCAATCGCTACACAGTTAAAATTAGAATCCCCAAGGATTCAATAATAAAGGTTCCGCCATCTAACGTTTTTTTTTCAACTAGTACTTATTTCGTGAATGGTAACACTTAGCTCATGTCTGATTTGACAGGTGATTAGTTTTATCCTTCCGCTGAACGAATATGGTTGTGAATACGCTTCGCTAAGTGGGCCTGCGATCGACTTAGAGAAGATGCCGATTTTGCCAAAAAAATCATCTTTTCAGATGAAGCTCATTTTGATCTTGGCGGGTAGTAAACAAGCAAAATTGTCCCATTTGGGGCACAGAAAACCCGCACGCATACATTGAAAAGCCGATACACCCAAAACGAGTCACTGTTTGGTTTGGATTTTGGTCCAGAGGCATAATTGGGCCATTTTTCGAAAATGATCAAGGAGTGGCCGTTACAGTCAATGGCGATCGTTATCGGGCCATGTTGAACGAATTTTTGTACACAAAAATTGAAGAGGAGGATATTGGCAACATTTGGTTTCAACAGGATTGCGCTACGTGCCACACAGCCGAAGCTACACTCGATGTTTTGCGCCATTTTCACAAAAAAAAAAAAGTTATTTGGCGGACCCTTTAATAATTTTCAGATGAAAGAAGAAGACTAACCAAGTTAAATAATATGTATACTTAGATATTCAACATCAATCCATCACCAACATATTCCAGTGAAAGGACTTTATTGGTGTATTTTTAGCAAAAAATTCCCATAATTACCCCTTCCTTTAATAACTAGATTATTTCAAATAAACATGGATATTCAAAATACTCGGATTTACGGATGTACTGGTGTACGGATACACGGATACACGAAATACACGGATCTCATGCGAATACGTGTATCTGTGTTTTAAATATCCTTGTAATAGGGATCTCTAATAAAATTGAGTCTCCTTTCTCTGTTGTATAAATCAGTCGTACTCGTACTATGTCAATTTCATTCGACCATAACATAGTACCTATAGGTCCATCATTAAACTCTGAAATTAAATTATTAAAGATGCAAAGCGGAACAAAATGTCGTAAATGTAAATATGCTAAACTTTAATATTTATGATTAGTTTCAGCGAACAGCCGGCGCAGCGGCCGGCCGGCGTGGGGTGGCGCTTAACATAATTTTCAATGAAAAATCAGCATTTGTCATGAGACAGCCTTCTGGCACACACTTTTCAAACTAAAACCAAACTGATGCGCTGTTTACTGCTTTGTTTAAGGTACGTTAGTTAACGATTATGATGGTAATTGCATCTAGATATTTATATCATCATGATTTTCATTGGATTATATTATCTAGTGGAGCCATCACCATACTAACATCTCTTACCATCAGCTACCCTGATATTGATGAGCCGTTGGGGTAATCCTAAATGTCATTCTAAGCTAAATGCTACCAGTTATACAAGCATTATAATGGTATTTTATTATACACGTTTGCTTAATGCTTCTTCCCGTCGACAAAATTTCAATAAGCGTTGCATAATTTTCACATTGCAGCATTCTATAGAGTATAATCATTCACATCCACAGCAAGCTAAAATGGCCAACATTTTAATTACAAAATCAAATTATAACGAATATTTCAGTTAATATTTCGAACATCAGAATCGCATTAGAGGTTTAATTTTGAATGGACATACTCTTTTTTTTTTTGCTTTCACTGGACTGAATAGAAAAGTTATAGGTATGTCTACCTATACCAGTTAATTGTAACATGCATTGTCGGAAACTTTGCATTGACTAACTTTGACACTTATGTAAGTCCATTTACATGACATATTGAAATTTTAACTAACAATTAATGTAATTTATATGACATTTTTCAATTTTCATTTGATTATTATTTTCGAAGGTTTATTCCAATGCGCATACATAAATTTATAATTGTTGGAGTGAAATATTGTTTAAGTGCTTTTATCAATTTTTATTAGGAACTTATTATTGAATTATTAATATTTACTCATTTTTTTACTGAAATAAAAATCAATATCTGCTTAGGGGTATATAGTAACAAATTTTTTTATCCCAAATGTTTCCAAGGTTTTTGTTATTTATCAGTGTTACCATAGTTTGTAAAGTTACCATTCTTACCGATTTATTGAAAAAAAAAAAAAAAAATACATATGTACGACTGATCGTGTGGTTTACAACTGTACTATAGCCACACAAAATCTTTAACGAGAAAATGTTTTAAAAAAGTCAAAATAAAAAAAAAAAAACATTTTTTTTTGTTAGAAAATTTTGTTTTTCAAATTTTTAAAATGCAATATTGTTTGAATTATTTATAAGCTCCTACCGAATTGACAAAATTTACGAAATCGGTTAAATCATTTTAAAGATATATGGGAATAAGCAAAAAATGAGACCATTTTTTCAAAAAAAATGTGCCAAAAACCCTACAATTATTTTTTTCATTTCAAGTACCCACATACAAATTTGAATTCAAATCTTTAGAGCCGTTTTTTAGAAAATTAAAAAAAAAAAAACTAGATCTTCACATGGCCTACCCGTTCTAGTTATGAGTACGCGTGTATGGTTTGGTGGCCAGGCTTAATAGATAAAGCCACCAATCTTAAAACAATATATTAAATTCAAAGACTATCGTGTATTGGTACAACTAGTGCTATGAAAACTATGCCAGCCCTTGACACATTCCTTTCACTAGCACCGCTCGATCTATTTACGATAGAGATGGCGCTCAAAAATCGCTTACGATTTATACAGTGTAATAATTGGAAAGGGAGCAACTTCGGTTATAGTACAATTACAAACTTTACGAACACAGACATTCAAACAGACTTTACAATACCACACATCGATTTCAAACACGTGATGGCCCTAACAGACATCCTTACTAGGGAACTATGGACGAAAAACCACGTCATAAATGCAAATCATGTGTCAGTCCTTACGGACGGTTCTAAGACGAAGATGGGGTAGGGTCAGGCATCTTTTTGGATAACCCACCCTTAAATATAAATAGATCAATAAGACTTCCAAACTTCTGCAGCGTTTTTACAGCGGAAGTGCTTGTAGTCCTTGAGGCCGCAAAAAGTCTTACCACATGCAAATTAGTCAATACGCACACATTGATATCTTTATTGACAGCCAGACCGAACTTAAAGCAATCTCCTTAATCGTTACAAATTCAAAACTGGTAGACCATTGGCGCAACGAGTTGAGAATGCTCAATGTTACCATACACAGTTGTCCTCTTCATCATCATCTCTTGATCCAAGGCAAACCGAAATATAGGTGATTATGCCACTGGATCAAAAAAAAAGTAGAATACACCAAAATTTCGTTGAAATCGCAAACGACAGATGGTCTGCATGGTTTGGCCGAATCTCGATAGGAAAAAGACATAACACTTGCTCCAGCTAAGCTGGCTTCAACTGTCCCTCTTGGTTGGAATCCTAACTACTCACCACTCAATGGGAACCCACATGATTAGAATGGGCATCAGCACATCCGACTGTAAAGGGTGTCAGGGGATGAAGAGGCGAAGGCTCCTATCACTTTCTTTGTGAATGCCTCAGCCTACATCAAGAACCAGAAAAGCAGACTTCGGCGTTTAATATTTTTTTCGACGAACTGGAGGACACGACCGACGGTTACGTCTTGTCTCTGCCACTAAGAAACATTTTAAAATTCATACCTAAGCCAAGCGTCCAGCATCCACTCACTCCACCATAATTCCTTCCGCTATCTCTCCCTATAGCTACCTGCTTGCCTTGTCACTGGGGTGCACACTGTATCCATTGAGATCCGAGTGAGGTGATGCGGCTAGCTTTATACCAAACAAATCGGTGCACATGCTTAGGCTCTAGCTCAAATTAAAGTGGACGCAAGGACCCACAGATGCACAGACCGACGACGGACGGATGGTTTTAAAAAAACCCACACTTTTTTAAACTGTCAGTTTTGGTTTCAACCTCAATTTTTTTTCTACGCGTAAGCATTAGGTATTTACCCTATAGAGCAAGTAAAATGGAAATTATGTTGCCACACCCTGTGCATGTACAATTTTGTGAGTTATAAACAATTTATTTCATAAAATTTGTGCACAAGTGTGTGCATCATCAATTAACGTCAAATACACATTCAAATTTTCAGATAAAAACATTTCCAATTCAATTCAAAATACATATACAGATACACACATTTTTTAAATAATTATAAGTGAAGGTAATGTGTTAGAATTCAATTATTTTTTAAACCACATTTAAAGTGTACTACAACTAGTGGAGTGTAAGTACTCATGTAATCGGCTGTTGCGTTGGCAACAGCCCAACATTTCACACCCTATATAAAACGAGATAAATACTAAATTGCCTCGGGAGTTATTTCACAACCACAGCGCTACTAAACAAACCACAATTTAATAAATCCCGATGTTCCACAAGTTTAATTCTTACCCATCACAACCAAAACAAATGTTATTGCGCTAATTCTTTTCCCACAGTGCCGCCTGTCCGCCAGCCGCCAAATCCCGCCCCCAACAAACAAATTCTATACAAAACAAAATATTAAGTAGGTAGAACTTTAAAGGCCGAAATTGAATACAAAATAAAAAGGTAAAGGTTGGGATCCCTCCGGTTTAGCTTATGGGGAACGAAGTCTTGGCAGAATATACCTTTTGTCGTCATTGTTCAGACATTAAGTTGTTGTAGTCCTTGAAAATGTCATGAACCTCGAAGGCACACTTATTATTTTGAACATTTTCTTCGTCTTTGTTGTAAAAGAAGTTAAAATGTTTGAGATACAAGGGAGTCAAGTTGAACTCATGGTTTCTTCCAGTTCTAATGGAATACAGGATAAAAAACAAAAAAAATAACCGCGCTTATGATGTGAATTTGCAGAATGACTTTCATTAAAATTGTGTTATGATAAACAAATTGTTTTCAGAATAAATTTCAACACATAACTCATAGGCCCTGGCCATGGCCGTGGCCGTCCCTTAATCCATTAAGACAAAGCAACCTTTTGTGCGAGAACTGAGGGACTTGATTAAAATCACTTTAGACATCGGGGTCTTGCAATTGTTGGGCTGGTATAAAAATGTGATATATTTAAATGTCACAAGCATTAAATCTACACAAAACGTTTGAGAATTTCCAAGCTAATGGCTTTTAGATTTTTTTTTTGCTTATCACGACGAGGGTTATAAGCTCTCAGTGGAAGGATGTGCAATTGATGTTGCTTTGAAATTTTATTTTTTTCCCAAAAAAAAAAACTGAAACATGTTAGTATAAAAATTATGTAGAGTTTCAAAAAATCTAAGCTCAATCGATTTACGAAGTTAACTTTATATTGGAAGAAGGTTGTACTTGTGATTTATAAAGGGTCCGACATCTAACTTTTTTTTTCAACTAGTGCTTATTTCGTGAATGGTAACACTTAGCTCATGTCTGATTTGACAGATAATTAGTTTTATCCTTCCGCTGAACGAATATGGTTGTGTATACGCTTCGCTAAGTGGGCCTGCGATCGACTTAGAGAAGATGCCGATTTTGCCAAAAAAATCATCTTTTCAGATGAAGCTCATTTTGATCTTGGCGGGTAGTAAACAAGCAAAATTGTCGTATTTGGGGAACAGAAAACCCGCACGCATACATTGAAAAGCCGATACACCCAAAAGAGTCACTGTTTGGTGCGGATTTTGGTCCAGAGGCATAATTGGGCCATTTTTCGAAAATGAGCTAGGAGTGGCCGTTACAGTCAATGGCAATCATTATCGGGCCATGTTGAACGAATTTTTGGTCACAAAAATTGAAGAGGAGGATATTGGCAACATTTGGTTTCAACAGGATTGCGCTACGTGCCACACAGCTGAAGCTACACTCGATGTTTTGCGCCATTTTCAAAAAAAAAAGTTATTTGGCGGACCCTTTATAATACACAGAACGAAAAAATGTATTTTTTTAGACGAACTGCTGATTTATTAGCACATTTTTCAAAACTGATTTTATATACCTGTATGAATAATTTGTCAAGTATCTTTCTGCATATACCTGATTTCGTGTTCTGCAGTTTTAAAATTCAAAAATTCAAATTCTATTTTAGAAGGGAAACACTCAATTCAAAAGTACCTGATTGTGAGAGCCGTAGCAAGTTGTTCGGGAGCCTTTGGTAAGTTTAAAAGCTTCGGTCATCATTCTGAGAGAACTCAGGCAATGAATTGTACAGCCTTATTATAAGACCAACTTAATGGACGAGACTAGAGAAATGCCAAGTTATGTAACAGTTTATCGCCATTAAAAGTAGGTGTCCATAAACGTGCTTCGTGCGACTGAAAAAAAAACTCTTAGTCACTTCCTAACTTATTAGGTAACATTGTTTTTGGTGTCCTTTTCGCTTTAAAGCTCACCAGCCATAATACGATCAAGGCCATCTTGAAGATAAGACTTATGTAACATTTTCAGAGTAAAGATATAAATGATATTTAATTCAATATTAACAGACAGTCCTTGGCCTGGTAAATTGGTATTCTTGTTAATTCTGGCAATCGGATGACCTATTCGTTCTGGTACGTACGGGTGGTTTATTTGATGATTGGCTTTGAGGAATAAACTTTTTGTCATGATAATGAGTATAGCGTTTCTGAATTTAAGTCTATCAAGTAAACTAAAAGATCAGGATCTGCCAGTTATAAAAGCCCTCCAAACAGTAGACATAAAACTCTGATTCATCAGCAGGTATCTAATAGGCAGCGTTGCCACCGATCTTCACAAAAGTGTGACCAATTTAAATAAAAATACGTAACAAAAAAGCAAACAAATTGTAACAAATACAAACAAATAAGAAAAAGCATATATTCTTCTCTTTTGCATCAGAAAGCTGTTTACATTTGCGAAATATATCCCACTTTCAGATCACAAAAACACAGTCAAACCAAAATCATTATTGTCAACGCTAATTGATAGTTAATAAATGGGAACGTCAAGCTAAAAATCACTGTGTCGATTTAGGGAAGAGGTTTTAAATAAACAATTAATTATAGGAGGAGTGACGATGCAACCACAATTAAAATTACTCAGTCCAATTAGATAAATGAATTTTTGTAAAGACCATACATTTCCTACTTTTAATGGTGAATTAAAATTTGATGGAGATTCAAAAATTTAATTAATCATAGGAGCTTTACTTCCTTCCATTTTTCCAATTGCAACGATCCATTACTTTTTGAACCAACCCAACCCAACCCACTACTCAAAATCAATTTAACTATCGACCGGCTGCCATCAGCACCGTACATAGCCCGACACGCATTAACCAACCATCAGCACTCTATATCAACATCCAACCAACGTATTCCACTCACCCACCACTCACCGAAATCTCAAAACAGCATATAAAAAAATCAATAAAGTCACATCACTGAAAGTTTTTACATTTATTTCGTCGCCTTATAGTTCACACTATGTTGTAGCAGCAAGAATACACTTCGAAGTTTATCGACTCATGATTTTCTTGTTTTCGAATTATGGGAGAAGAGAATTTATGCTTGCAGCTGATCCCAGTTTGTAGCAACTGTAATAGCTTCAGGTTCCTTTTCTTGTTCTTGGTAAAGTAAAACTATTTTGGTAATTAAAAGCAGTTTAGTCTTGGATGTTATTCCCCCTCAATTTAGTGAGTTATGGGCTGGAATGAGATTCCTACCGTCATTTCCCTCTTGCTTTCTAGTAAGCTGCGGGCCAATTGTTTTTCCAGTGGATTAGCCAAGGGCTAGAATTAGATTCTTACCGTTCGTACCCTGTTCACTTCTTCTAAGTGAATCTCGTGGGCTGAGCTTGCTCCCTCAGTCTCTCCTGTAGAAAAAAGTTTTTAATGAAATTGTAAGTTTGTAAAATCCATATTTTGTTAAATTAAAAATCTGTGCATAAGTCTAGTAAACGGTTAGAGTTCATACCTCCATAACCCAAGTTTTTCTTGCTTTCTTTGGAATTACCTTAGACTATGACAAGCTTACCTCAGCCTAAAAAAAAGCATCACACAATGTCAGAATAAAGAGTCTTCTGGAAAGGAACAAATACACTTTGTGCGATGCTTTTTGTCATAGGCTGAAGTTTGCTCGTCGGGTATATAAGGTTTTACCAAAGAAGCAACAAACTTTAGTGTATTTGAGGTTGATTTTATTCACCAATCGCTGATTCTTACAATTTCTATACAATTCTTATTGTCTTATAACTATATGTACTGTTATACAATTCAATATATTTATGCTTATAGTTATTTATATTTATATAACCTTATAAAATAGATTTATACAATTCAAATGTTTAGCAATATATCCTAAATTACAATCTGAAATAGCAGACATCACTAAATTACAATCTGAGATAGCAGACGTCACTTAATTACAATCTGAGATAGCAGACCTCACTAAATTTCAGTCTGAGATAGCAGACGTCACTAAATTACAATCTGAGATAGCACACGTCACTCTTTCTACTTAAAACCTGTGCTTCCACTGTCGCTTCTGGAACCTAAGTCCTTCAAAATGGAGACTCACCAAGTACTCGGGATTGGTACTGATTTCTACTGTGGCAGAGCTCGATTTTATGGTGTTCATCCACGGTTTCTTATAAATATATATTTCGGTTTGAACCGAGTGTAAATTATAATTTCACAAACAAAAAGTATTATTAATATTTTCTTATTCTTATGATTGGCTCTCTCTAGAGTCGTTGTTAACGGTGATTCGGGATTGCTTTGTATACAATTTAATAAACGGCGGCGGTGAAGAAGAGGGTGTAATGCATCATTACAACTTATTGTTAAACAAAGTCAAATGTGAATTTCAAGCAGATTCATTGAAAATGAACTTTAAAAAAAAACTAATATTATTGTAAAAGGTCTAAGCTTCTTACGAGCCTAAAATCTAATAGCCCAAAGTGGGAGAAATTAAATCGTAAATTGAAGGAGCAAGTGAAAAGTTTAAGTAGCCTAATTGCTGATAAAGGGCCCGTTCTTCCAACACTGAGTGTATCCATATTGAATTGAATTGAATTGAATTGAATTGAATATCGATCAGTAAAGTGAAATAAAATCCATTTAAAGAAGAAGTGCTCCCAGTTGTCCATTGTACTTTAAAAAATGTACAGATATGAAAATAGTGTAATAAAAGAAAAAAAAGTAACATGATGGTAACAACAATACTAAATTTTAAAAAAAGTGTAACTATCTTGTCACTAGATCACATCTGACACAGCAAGATTTCGCCTTGGTAGATCAGTAGCTTAGGTTATTTAGTATGCCTTTAGAAACCACTGAAAGGCTGACTTTTATCCATCGAAGTAAGTCTTCATATCTTCTTTTAGTAAAACAATAATAAGTATCAACTTTTTATGGTGAACGAAAATAAGTATGAACATTAAAATTATATACCAATAGGTACCTATTTCTTTTAAAGTTTAAAGTAATTCTGTGTGTAGTCACGCGTGAAAGTATACACATTTTATACTTTCCTCTTTTATAATTTGAAGAACTGTGCTTCGTGTCAATTTAAATCTCTTACTCGCTTAAAATTTAAAAAGTCGCTCCTTTCATCCAATTTCGTTGAGTGCAATTACCGAACACCAAAACAAATCACTTTAAGAAATACATTATGATACACTATCAAATTGTATCCATACACGCATGTTGCACATCTCTGTACTCTGTCTAATGCAAATATTTTCATTTCAACACTCCACGCTTTATTATTTCTCATCAACCCGACCAGCCATATCATCCAAGGTAACAAGAATATTATGTTCCTTTCAAGCGCTATATTTCCCGTGCCGCACCACGCCGCCGCACAGTGGTGCGAGAGCGGAAAAAAGTCTTTTGAAAAAGTCATGTCTATCGTTTAAAACTTTATGTTTAAGTACTCTTAGATGACCCGAGCGTATGATTTAAAAGTATTTTTTAACATATATATTGTATGTTCTGATTTACAAGCCCTCAAAGTTGAAAAATAATTTTACTCAAATCGCGAACCGTATTTTCAACAAATTTTGAGATATTTTTTTCCGAAGTTCCTGTAGATAAATTCTCTAGCTTCTTAAATAATTTAATTGGTCTATTTTCGATTATCTTAAAATACAAAAAAAATATTGATTATTTATAAAAGATACCTTCTATAAGTAGCCTGAAGCTTTAGTACTAAGAAAAAATGCTTTTTTTTTTTAACTTTTTGATTTAAAAAAACAGCTCCAAAAGATACCAAGAAAGTAAGTATGCCACCATATGCTCCATACGTTCATGTTAAAGCACAGAAAAAATCAGCTGCAGATACGTGCAGATGTGGAAGTTATGCTCAAAAATGTTTCACTTAATCGGATTTCAAAAAACTCCGTCTTGACGGTGGTGTTTACCAAAAAGTTTGATTACTTCGGTATTAATTGTCAGAATGAACTAGTTAAGCCCATTATTTTAAGAAAAAATGTCAAACTTTATTTTAAAAATAAAACAAAATTAATACATTGACCCAGGGCTGAGAATTTCGATTTTTGCGAAACCATTTATTTCTGCCTGGAAAATTTTTCAACTTTCAACTCAATTTTCTTGAAAACAACAAACGAAAAATAATATAGTTTTATGATATTTTGAATTATATGATAGAGCTTAATACAAAATAAAGAAAAGGATTAGGGATAATCCTTTTTTTTTTTATTATTTTTCGCTCAAAGTAGGGCAGTCAAAAATAAATAGGAGTGTATCTTCCATGTTGCCTACAATTTGCCATTTAAAGCATGGAGAACCAACAATGAGACCCGCCATATTAGAGATGCTCAGAAGAAGAAAATTCAGCAGGCGTTTCGTGAAAAACTGGGCATCATTGTCGATCTTGTAAAACAAGGTACGGGGACAAGTAATGACGGCAACACCTCCAGAAGATTTTTTGCAAATCCAACCATGACTTCAGAAATCACTGGAGTTAGTGAATCCCTAATTCGGCGGTTTGCTGTTATCCTTGAAGTAATAACGTCGAATGAACAATTAGACTTAAAAAAATATGCAGCTTACACGTGGGAAACTGCTGAACTGTTTGTTGAGAAATATAAATGGTACAATATGCCAGCAACCGTACATAAGGTTTTGATCCATGGAGAAGAAATAAATAAAATCTGTGCATTTCCTGTTGGATAGCTCTCCGAGGAAGCCCAAGAATGCCGAAATAAGGATTATAAAGCCTACCGCAGGTTTCATTTGAGAAAATGCAGCCGAATTGCGACGAATGAAGATGTGATGCATCATATATTCATATCCTCAGATAAAATAATAACAGGTTTAAGGCCACAGGCAAAAAAGAAAATACTTCCAATCAGCGCAGACGCTAAAAACCTCATTTTAGCATTATAAAATCACTACTTCATAATTGTTTTCTATTTATTTTTTGTATGTATTTATCTATTTATTTATTTAATTTTATAACATACATAGTTAATAATAATATTTTATTCAAAATAAAAAATTAAGATTTTACTAAAAAAACTTTTATTTAAATATAACATCAAAACCCTCAAATTTTATAAAAATGTCAATAACTTTTTTTCTAATAATATTTTCTGGACCAAATTTTAACCAAGCTTGTAATAAGACTAATCTTGACTTGTGTGTCAAATTTCATTAAAATTCGTAAAATAGTTCAGATCTTACAGACTTTTTTCCGCTCTCCCATACAAACATCAAAACACTCAAATTTTAGAAAAAAAGTCAATAACTTTTTTACTAATGATTTTTTCTTAGCCAAATTTTGACAAAATGTGTATAAGACTAATTTTAAAATGCGAATCAAATTTCATCTTAATCCATTACACAGTTCAGATGTTACAGATTTTTTTAACGCTCTCCCATACAAACATCAAAACCCTCAAATTTTAGAAAAATCTCAATAACTTTGTTTCTAATTATTTTTTTTCAACCAAATTTTGACCAAATATGTACAAGACTAGTCTAAACACGTTTGCCAAATTTCATTTAAATCCGTTGAACCGTTCAGATAAAACAGACTTTTTTCCGCTCTCCCATACAAACCGAACCACTGTGCGCCGCGCCGCACCGTCCCCCTTCCATTTTGCATAATCTACTTTTGCATGTTGTATTATTATTCGCATCGGAACCGGAAAAAGCACCGACAATGACTTTTCCTCAACGTGCTCTATGTGTTGGCCTGTCTTGAATGTGTCAAGTCTTTTCGATCGTGTGTCTGGAAAAGGCGATGATAACCTACGAACCTACGACGACGTTAAACCGGTGAAGTGAGGGTAAACTCAAAAGGAAACATAAAATGGAAAGCTATAGCCCACAAGCACTTTCAACATCAGGAATTCAGGAATCAGGAAGCTCAGTGTGCAATCTTCGCATGCAAACCACTTTAACTCCATCTAAGTTGTGCGAGTGTGTGAGTTTTTTTGAAGCTGTATAGTATTAAAAAGCATATAAAAAGCCATAGGAGAGGGACTGCTTTAAAATTGAGTTTAAAATTGAGTTTTGACTCCCTACCGTACTCGACTTTAATTTTTATTTTTTAAAGCAAAAATAAAATATTTTGCGAAAAGTAATGAAATTTGTTTTACCACCGGATTTCTGCAAGGACAGAGAGAAATGGTTAACATAGATGTGTGTGTGTGTGGCTTGGTGGTTTTGTGTGTGAGTCTAATCTTAAATTGAGGACTAAGTTCTGGGTAATCGGTTAGGTTTTCTGGGTATAGGTTATAATGGGTGATTTTTTAAGAGGTTTAGAACTTTTAAAAAAAAAAAAACACAAAAAATTCGAAAAAATTAATGAAATATTTATTTGAATCGATAGTTTGAACCTTGCAATTTAATGTTTAAAGATAATTTCATGCAAATGTTGACCGCGGCTGCGTCTCAGGTAGCCCATCCGCTGAGTCCAATTTTGGCATACTCTTTCACACATATCGGCCGGTATCTCACGAATGAATGCATGGATGTTGGCTTCCAGTGCGTCAATCGAAGCGGGCTTGTCCCTATAGACATTAGCCTTGACATACCCCCACAAAAAATAATCTAATGGTGTCAAATCGCACGATCTAGGCGGCCAATTGACCGGCCCGAAACGTGAAATTAACTGTTCACCAAACTCGCCTCGCAATTGCGCCATTGTTTCGCGTGCTGTGTGGCATGTGGCACCGTCTTGTTGAAACCACATATCATGCAAGTCAAGAACTTCCATTTCGGGCAAAAAAAAGTTTGTTATCATCGCTCGGTAGCGTTCACCATTGACAGTAACGCTGCGATTCGCATCATCTTTGAAGAAATAGGCCCAATAATGCCGCCGGCCCATAAACCGCACCAAACAGTGGCTTTTTCGGGATGCATTGGTAGCTGTTGCAATGCTTCTGGCTGATCTTCACTCCAAATGCGGCAATTTTGCTTATTTACGTACCCATTCAACCAAAAATGAGCCTCATCGCTGAACACAAGCAGCGCGCGATGAACATTTCGAACCGAGCACGAATTTTGATAGTAAAATTCAATAATTTGCAAGCGTTGTTCATTTGTAAGACGATCCATGGTTAAATTGCAAACCAAACTGAAGCTGTTTGACAGTGACACAAGGTACTAAACACACGTCAGCTGTCAAAACCAGTGTTGCCAAAACGAAACCAGCTCAAAAATCACCCGTTAGAAGGGATTTTTAAGTTCACCTTCAAATGTTCAAATGGCAAGGAAAGTCGTGTGTGTACATATTTCGTGCAATCAATGTGTTACTCGCTAGTCAATGGGGAGTTTGCTCACTGATTAAATTAAAAAAAACAAAAAAAATTACAAATTTCAAAAGTACTGTGAATGAATTTTTAAGAGGGAGCTCGTAATATTAATTTGTATTAAGGACTCAGGTTTTAAGAGGCTTTTCTTAATTTTCTAATTAAATAAATTTTAAGTGCAAGAAGGATAAATAAAATTGATTTTATATAAACATGAACTACTGGGCCTGAAAATTATTTTTATGCATATTAAATTATAATTATAAAATCTTTTAAGACCTTTAAGGGAATTAATTTAGACAATTGGTTATTAATTTGGCAGACAAATCTTATCATATCCAAAACGAAGTAAGAAAAAACAATTAAACTTTCTTCACTCTATACAAGAGAAATAATTGCTCATACGCCCTGGTTACCGAAAGGGATTACATATAATTCAGACCTTTCGATATTAAAAAAATTTGTCCAATGTTAGCATAGAATACATTCAATTCAATGGTTAGGTTAGGTTAGGTTAGGTGGGGTGAAAATACGGCAAGCCGCATCATCGCACTCGGATCTCAATGGATCCATTGTGGTCCCCAGGAAATAGTTGAGGTGAAGGAAGAGGAAGGGTGGGAAGGAGTTAGAGGAGCTTAGGTGTGGGCATGAAGGGCCTCCTTGAACCAACCCGAACATTGAATAAATTTCAGGATGTTTCTTAGTGGCAAAAACGAGATGTCGCTCAGTTCATGAAAGAAGTAATCTCCGAGGGTTTTTTTTCTAGTTCTTACTAAGCTGGGGCATTCACAAAGGAAGTGATAGGAGCCCTCCTCCACCTCAATGATTAATTTAATAAACTTATATTTAATTTTTCGATATTTTCTTCTATCTTCAAGATTTAACTTTTTACAAAAATAATGTAATATGAAA
Source organism: Leucozona laternaria (assembly GCA_932273885.2). Classification (NCBI taxonomy): domain Eukaryota; kingdom Metazoa; phylum Arthropoda; class Insecta; order Diptera; family Syrphidae; genus Leucozona; species Leucozona laternaria. The sequence goes on along the minus strand of OW026368.1, from coordinate 26,834,040 downwards.
AATGATTAAACAAAATGAAAAATATATATGGATTTTCAGCTTTTAATCATCATTAACAATTTTGCTTTTAATTGTGACACAAATGCACAGGAAAAGAAGAAGATTTAATAAGCTATTCAATATCCTTTTCATAAGAAACAATTGCATATAAAAGTTTTTTTTTTATTATTTATTCTCTCATGTTCCGGTACATAATGGCTGTTTTTTTTAGAGGTATAGAACTTTGAAATGAAATAAAACAAGGATTATTTTTCTAAATTGACATGAAATTTATTTTATTCCAATGATAATCTTCTGGCATTATATAGGGTCCGCCAAATAACTTCTTTTTTTTTGAAAATGGCGCAAAATATCGAGTGTAGCTTCGGCTGTGTGGCACGTAGCGCCGTCCTGTTGAAACCAAATGTTGCCAATATCCTCCTCTTCAATTTTTGTGAACAAAAAATCGTTCAACATGGCCCGATAACGATTGCCATTGACTGTAACGGCCACTCCTTGATCATTTTCGAAAAATGGCAAAATTATGCCTCTGGACCAAAATCCGCACCAAACAGTGACTCGTTTTGGGTGTATCGGCTTTTCAATGTATGCGTGCGGGTTTTCTGTGCCCCAAATGCGTACCCGACAACATCAAAATGAGCTTCATCTGAAAAGATGATTTTTTTTGGCAAAATCGGCATCTTCTCTAAGTCGATCGCAGGCCCACTTAGCGAAGCGTATGCACAACCATATTCGTTCAGCGGAAGGATAAAACTAATTATCTGTCAAATCAAACATGAGCTAAGTGTTACCATTCACGAAATAAGCACTAGTTGAAAAAAAAACGTTAGATGGCGGACCCTTTATCTTCAAAAATTTAATTAAACTTTACTATGAATTTTGTTTAAATGATATCTTATCATGTATACAAACGTTTGACTAATATATTTTTATATTTTTTTTTTCAGGTAAATATAACTTTCTCGAATGGGGCCTTTTGTAACCTCTTGATGGATTGGTATGAAAAATATATAACATTCTTTATTTATTACATTTTAAATCAATCATAAAATATTTCCTCTAAGAGGTACTTAGTTAAAACAAGAATGAAACATAAAAGGACGTATATCCGTTTTGTTTACCCTTATCAAAATGTCACTAAGTCTTTTAACATACATATATGTAAGTTAAACGCATATTGAATCTATTTCTAAAAGGCAATGTATATGGTAAAATGAAACAAAAAGTACCACCACTTTGAGCTTAAACAAAGGAATTTAGTGTTATAATTCTATGACAATTGTATATGAACGTAAGTAGGATTTTGTGTTTAAATATGAGCCCATTGAATTTAGGAAATACTCTTAATTTAAATTTTGTTCATTTTAAAACCTAACAAAAAGATAATGATGTGCAAGGAAATAAAATAGAGAATTATTTTGAAAAGGAAATTTATGTAAACCTGCCTTCATAATTTAAACAAAATTTCATGTTCGTCATGTAGAAGTTGTTATACATTTTTATAGTTTTAGTAATGAAATTTTAATATTTTTAGAATAAACCAACAATACTCGTTAATACTCGTGAAAACTAAAAACTCATTTGAAAAGTTTAAAAAAATAAAGAACTAGAGATCTTAAAAAATCTAAACTAAACAATGCGAATTGCTTAAAAAGCAATGAATTCAATAATTTTTTACCAACAAAATTCTTCATTAACTAAGTACAAAAGTAGAAAAATGTTAAGCACTTCAACTACACAGGAGCAGTATTGATTTAGTCCAGACAAACTGGCATGTAGTCCCGGGCGGCGATCTCACTTGAACTCATTAGTTTAGTTCAACTCACATGATTTTTTTGGCATAAAGTGTGATAAAAAGCTAGAGCGTGTAGGTTGGGTTAAGACCAGAAAAACATCGTAGGGGAGGGATGGTGTTTGTTTATCAGGAGGGGCTATTTTCTAAAAAAATTGACTTAAAACAGAAAATAAAATATTAAAAAAACAACGGTTATATTTAAAATGCCATAATAATATATTTACTTATTTGTAAAGCCAAAAATCTTTTCTTTTAATATGTTTTAAAATAAAGTTATTTTAAAGAATAGTTTTTGAAAAATAAATTTTCAAACTTAAAATTTGAAAAAAAAAAATTTAAAACTATTTTTTCTCAAAATTTTACGTAATTAAGTACTAATTTTTTTTTCAAAATTCAATGCGCTTATTAGTTTTTAGTCAAAAACAGAAAAACGTATGCTTAAATGTCTTTTACTTTTTGAGAAAATTGAAAATAACTAAATCTACTTTAGTAGCTGCGTATTGGAAATAGGATCTTTAGAGCAACTTAAGCAAGGGATTGGAGTCAAATTAAAGAATTTTATTTCTGTTATTTTCAATTTTCTAAAGAACTAGAAGAAAAGATTTCAGCATCCGGTTTTTGGTGTGTGACTTAAAATTAATAAGGGCATTGAATATTTAAAACAAAAATGCTACTTAATAACGTGCAATTCTGAATTTTCTGAAATTTTGAGTTTGAAAATTAATTTTTCAAAAACTATTATCTAAAACAACTTTATTTAAAAACGCAATAAAACAAAAGGTTTCTGGCTTAACACCAATATGTATCATGGCATTGTATGTGTAAATGTTGTTTTTTAATGTTTTTTAATGTTTTTTTTTTTCTGTTTTAAGTCATTTTTTTAGAAAATAGCCCCTCTTGGCTATACGGGGAGGAATAGACCCCGCTTCGTGTACGATTTTTTTCTTGTCTCTATCTAACCTACCAGCTCTAGCTTTGTGTCACACCGTTTGCCAATCACCCTAAATATAAATATTACGTAGGTGTTTATAATAATTTAAACTTATTTAGAATTAAGAGATACAATTGGGTTCATAGGTAGATATATGTAGGTACACACGTCAAACAAATTAATTTGTATAATCTTATAATGTTTTTTTTTTTTTATTTAAATCATTCATCAATTAGCCTCAAATTTACAAATAATGATTGTTATATTTGCGGTATGGCAACATCTGTAAATAAAAAAACAATTTGACTAAATTAGGAAAATATCTCTTCCTTGTATCAATATGTAGCTTAATAATTTCCTTTGTTTGCAAATATCTGGAATTTGAGAACTGATTGTCCTTCAGAAACATTTATTATTGTTATCATTGTTAAATTTGTCCAAACAAAAGATGTACATATTTAGATATGAGTTTCGTATAAACTATACATAGAATGAGTGTTGATACTGTGTAGGTATACAGTCAAGTCGACTTATATTTGAATTGGACTCGATTTAAGATACAGTAAAATCTTGAATTTGTAAAAAAACTGTACGTTCCTAATGCCATTTTATTTGAACTATGCTTATCTGAAATTATAAACTGATTAACTAGGAACTAGAAATTTATCACGCATATTTTTGTTTTTTTTTTTTTTTAAGACGTGTGGTTTTCAAGAAAAAATAAACAGCATATAATTTAATGTTATGGCCAAGAATTAAGGTTAATTATAAAGATAAGGGTTTGCCATCATGTTTTAAAAATGATTTCGGGCAAGTGGCTGCCACGGCTGGCTCGAATAAATTCCGGCCGAGAGACCCAATTTTCGACAGCTCCAATTGTTCCGCGCGATGACGGATAGACTCATTCGGGTCTTCTTCGATAGTCTGCTCCACAGCAGCAATAGCTACTTCGGTGCACACTGTACAGCGCACGTCTCTGAGGATGCGCATTATCCACTAGAGTAAACGTGGTGGGAAACCGATCTAAGGTTGCTCGAATTTATGCGATTTTGCGATTATGTCGACCGAATATTAACCGCAGCGTGCGATGCCGAACCATTACTTTGGTAATAAATTTAAACGATTTGCAACAGTTGTTGAGGAGTAAGTCTATTAATTATGAAATGGCAAACCAAATTGAGCATAAATCAAGTGACAACTGTCAAAAAGACTAACTCCGAAAAAAGTATTGCCAAATTGAAAACTACATGTTTAAAAAAAACACCCTTTACAAAAAAAAAACCCCATTACTAGTACCCCGGTTAACTTAAATTAAAGTACGACAGAAATATTAATCAATGATTCCCAACTAAAAATATTTTACTCTTATACTCGTATTCATTCAGAGAAGCTACTTGTAATCATTTATCGCGCAATGAAATAAATTATGTATAATCCTTCAAAAAACATAAAAAGGGGTTCTTCGTTTTTACTCCTTTTGCACTTTTATGCAGTGAATTTTATTGGCTCGAAGAATATTCTATCAGTATAGTCTGATATAAGTGCTATAAAAGTATTTTTATAAGCGGTATCGGTGAATAGCTCAACAAAATTTTCTGAGTGACTCTAGACATGCCAATTATAACAGTTTTGGTTTATAAAAGTACTGTTTATGAGGCCCCACAGGGCCAGGGCCCTCCGCCGGTGGGCATACTTCCAAGCACCCAGAGTTTTTTTTTCAAGTCAAGCGAAGCGCTTTTTTTATCGCAAGCCCACTTTTAATGGCAAAAAACTGTTATAACTGTTATGAATTATGGAATGTCTCTAGTCTCGTTCATTTTTTATTCTAATCACTCGGTAAAGTCTTCGTCAAATTGGCAAGTTTTGATATTTCTGGAATTTCTGGCGAAACTTTTGTGGTGCGAACTCTAGTTATGCTTTCAGTTATCCGCAGTTCATTCATGATAAAACATAGTTCACAAAAATGTATAAAAAATCTCGTTCTAATTAAGCAGACTTGACTGTACAACTATTGTTTCCTTACACACATATTGCACATACATTGGATGCCTTGTTGTCACGTTTGGTATCTCCCTTCTAAGGATGAAGTAACATATAATTTAAGGAGTTATATAGAAACTGGCTGCTCTGTGTTGTGCTGTGCTGTGCTGTTCAAGGCATTAAGGGACAGAAAATAACGATTTCTTATACCATAGAGCATATAGTTGGGGCATTTTGTTGTCTACTAAACGTCAATATTCGTCTTTAAAGGTTTTGTATTTGCATTCTTCATTTTATCATGAAATTTATGTATCTCAGTTCTATAGATACGAACATATATGTAGATATTATTTTTGCCCTTGGCATTCTGCCGACATTTGACATTTACTGGGGTGTCATCTTAAGTGTCCCGGGCTATCGTAGTTATTGTTATATGGCACTTGTTGTTTGGTATTTAGGCATTGACATTGGTAAGGGTTGTTGTTTAATATGTCAAACATATCAACTGGTAAATAAATTAAAAAGAAACAAGTTTTGCAATTATTATAGTATAGTAAAAACTTTTAAGTCTAGTTTCTATAGCCCACAATACATTTTGTCAAATGTAATCACAAAAAAAATTGAAGGTATATAGGTATTGTTGTTGATTGAACGGTTTGGCACATATAGTTAAGGGTCAACCATATACGAATAGTTCAAATTAATAATCTCTATTTGTAGCTGCACCATCATGATTTATTCTTCGACCCTATATGCTCAGCACGAAATCGAAACTGTATTTCACGACAACTGTATTTGATACAGGGGACCAGAAACCGGTTTCTAGCTAGATTTATAGTACAGGGTGTTTTTTTTCAAGACGTGTGGTTTTAAATCTGGCAATACTTTTTTCGGAGTTGGTCTTTTTGACAGCTGTCACTTCATTTATGCTCAATAGGGTTTGCCATTTCATAATTAATAGACTTACTCCTCAACAACTTTTGCAAATCGTGTGAATATATTACCAAAGTAATGGTTCGGTTCGCGCGAAGCATCGCACGCTGCGTTCAATTTTCGGTCGACATAATCGCAAAATCGCATAAATTCGAGCAACCTTAGATCGGTTTCGCACCACGTTTACTCTAGTGGATAATGCGCATCCTCAGATATGTGCGCCGTACAGTGCGCACCGAAGTAGCTATTGCTGCTGTGGAGCAGACTATCGAAGAAGACCCGAATGAGTCCATCCGCCATCGCGCGCAACAATTGCAGCTGTCGAAAATTGGGCTGGAATTTCGGCTGGAATTTATTCGAGCCAGCCGTGGCGGCCTCTTGCCCGAAATCATTTTTAAAACATAATGGCAACAAGTAAATTCTTGGCCATAACTTTAAATTACATGCGTTTTATTTCTTTTTGAAAACCACACGTCTTAAAAAAACACCCTTTACAAAGTTGGATCAGTTCTGTGAGCGCTGCGCTGTTTGAGACACCTAGGTAGTCCTTCAAGCTATGCATTAAAAATAAATTTGAAGAGAATTTAATTAACAAGTTCATATAGTACTTTTTTAAGATACACTTTATGCTAGCGGTAAGTGTTAAACATTGCAATGTACATAAAAGTAGAAAACCATTTCTTTTTTCAAACATTTAAAAAGCCTTATAATTGGGATTTTGAAAACATTTAAATTAGGGACCTATTAAATTTGAGATTTTGAAAATATAGTGGAGAAGTATCAAAGGTGCTCCGTAACCGGGTCAGCTCGGACAGTGACCCAGGCATCTCAGATATTACTTACCTCAATTAGATTAAAATTCATATATTTATCTCTTCTATAAACTTTTTGAAGTAATCCAAAAATAAGACGATTTGAAATGAACGATTTTGACTTTTGTTGAAATTGAAGAGAGTTTGGTCATTTTACCAATTTTGTTTACGTAAATGTTGACGTCTAAATTAAGATTTATTAAAATTATTTAAAAACTTAAACAAACTCTTGAAATGCGACTCGAGCAGGTAGGTATAGAGATGGCGGCCCAGAGCAAACTCGCTCCGTGACCCAATTAGTGCTAGAGTGCGCCGTTTTTACACCATAACTCGTATTGACCTGTTGGGTGAAAAACGGTTTTGTTTTTTTATTTTTTTATTTTTTATTTTTTTTTTTTAATATTATTGGAGGGGTTTGAACATATACCCTCTTACGGGTCCTTAAAACGCCCTTATTCAGCTTACGCGCTATCTAAAGGAGTCCGAAGGGTGAGGTGAAGGAATTAAGGTTGAAGCTTGACCTAGATCCATTTTGTGGCGTTGAGAAAAGCAATCAAATCTTTGATCTTTATCTCAGAAAGTTCGCGTAGATCTTCAAGAAAAGCATTTCCAAAAGATTTCGCTCTCGATCTGGCCAGAGCAGGGCATTTACAGAGGAAGTGGGCCACTGTTTCCTTCTCCTGATGGTCCCCAAAACTGCGACAAAAATATTGTACGGAATGCCCAGCTTCGCCGCATGTTCTCCTATAGGCCAGTGGCCAGAACATGTCGCAACAACCGTGGCTATGTCTCGCCTGGGCCCAAAAATCAGATCAGTTGTTCGAGATTTATTTTAGATGGGCCATAACTTTCTGCATATGAAGAAGTTTGTTAAACTTTCCCACCTGCGATTGGATTCAATAAGAAAAATTGAGAATAAATTGCCCTTCATAACTCCAAGCGGAATATTAACTCTTTCCGCAAGTGAGCTGTGAAGGGCTGATGCTTGCCTGGCCAGTTCGTCAGCCCGCTCATTTCCCTCAATGCCACAATGACCTGGAACCCAGATAAGAGTAACCCTGAGGTTGACATTAAGGCTAAGTAGTTCATCCCGGCATTGCTGGACCAATTTAGATTATGTTATAGCCGAATCAATTGCTTTCACAGCTGCTTGACTCTCTGTCAGGATAGCAGTGTTCCGGTTTTGGTTGGGATCTTGTTTGAGTATCTTGCATGCTTCCCTGATTGCTAGTAATTCAGCTTGAAATACGCTTGCGAAGTCAGGTATCCGAAAGGACCTAGAGATGTTCAAGGATTCGGAAAAAATTCCTGAACCAACATCACACTCCATCTTGGAACCATCAGTAAAAATAGTAGTGTCAAAGTCTCTCGTCACGACATTATCCTTCCAATCTTTTCTGGACGGAAATTTGACCTTAAAAACCTTTCTAAAATCCAAAGCAGGAGTGCAGTAGTCGGTCTGCATTGAAAGCATATCATTAGGAATCAAACTTGTGATATTGATGTGACCATATGGTTTAGCAATCCAACAATTTGACTCCTTAAGTCTCAACGCGCTGCAGGATACTAAATATTTAATATGTAAATCAAGAGGTAAGAGGTGCAGAAAGACGCTTAAGGCATCCGTCGGGCAGGAGCGTAGGGCCCCTGTGGTGCCAACGCTAGCTGTTCTTTGAACCTTCTTGAGTTTGTTGCGAATCGAGCAGACTTAATTAAAAAAATTATGCAAGTGTTGATGAAAGCATGTTTTACTGTTAACCCCAAATATGTCTAGGTTTGAATATGATAGATTATAGGATTTACAAGCAATAATTGTAGAAGTCACCCGAATTAGTTATACGATTACATATTCCACTCCGAAGCCCGGACTTAAGTGACTGTATAACTATTGAGAAGGAGCTGCTGTACACACACTCAAATGCTACACTCCGAAAACAATGTTAAACTTAAAATGTTTCAAAAGTTGCGAAAGGCGGTAGTGGAAAAAAAAATTGCCCAGGGGAAAATCAATTTAAGATGTAAAAATTTATTGAAAAAGGGAGTGGAAATAAAAATTCACACCATTTTGAATTTTCACATTGCAAACTTCGTTGCAAAAAGTCTTGGACTTTTCCAAGGCCAACAAATTGATTTTCAATTTTTTTTAGTTTTTAAGCTTTATTACTTCGATATACCTGAGTAAAGGCGAGCCCATATCTAACTTTTCGTTGATTTAAAACACTTTAAACAACTCTTCTTACTAATGAAGAGAAGACTAATAGATTTTGCCTTAGATCCCTGAAGTTCCTTGTCATTGATTGAATCATGACCCAAGTACATTGTAACTGGCTGTACCATCTGGACAATCATGTCAATACTACGTCGGGGATATGGTACTCTTGACTCTTGGCTTTCTAAAAAGCTCAAAATGTTGGAAAATATCAAAATCTTCACTTTCTTTTTTTGTAATGAAATGACAACCGTCATTTGGATAAAGTATACTTTAAAACAAATTAGACAAGCGCTTTGCTGCTTTTAAAGTTAGACGAATGTCGACTCTCACTTTAAAACTATTTTTTAGTGCCGACTCCCGATTTAAAAGTGATTTAAAGCCAATTCTATATAAACGTTTAAAATTGATTGCAAGAACATTTTTGTTTTTAATGCTTTTGTAGCTTTTTGTGAATTTCAAGCTTGGTTGAAATTTTAACTCTAATGTCACTTTGCTTTTCAAGCGAGGATATTATGTCTGACAAAATATTGATACCCAGCTACTGAATATTCATCCTCTCCACAACAACTAGATGGCATCATTTCCTTTCCGTTTACCCCGAGATAACCCTATATCTAGCTCATAAAGAATTTTGTTTTTCTTACAAGATGATATTATAAAATCCATTATAATAAAAACTGTTTTACATCAGTAGGTACCTACTTATGTATATGTAAGTTTGAAAAACTGTACTTCGTCCCAAACTCCAAAAGACTACATTATCAAAGCTTTCAGGTGGCACAGAGCTAAATATATTGGTCCCCAAAAATTCTCTGACGTTAAATTCATTACAAAATTTAATTCGATTAAAAGCCTATACAGCTATAATTTATCATAACTGGCATTATAATTGCCCTATGTATAGGTTGTAGCATGCCTAAATATGCGGGATAGAACTACGTAGCTGCGTCGCTTAATTGGCATTACCATGGGTGTGGATGAAACAATCCTGGAGTCGATTGGATTAAGTTACCGTCGAACGTCTTGTCACAGTTAAGTGAGGAAATTAACAACGACCGTAGCGAATTGTGTAATCTCAATTTAGCCAAAGACTGTGAAAGATTGTACCATACAAATAAAAGAGGAAGACTTATAGGTATAAATGGATGTCATCTTCATTTAAATTCTTCTGCAATCCTCTGATGTTGAGATACTTCTCGTATTATGTTCATTATGAAGTTTGACTCTGTAATCGAATAAATGATGAAGGATAACTCGGATTTCTTTCTCCGAACCGACCGTATATAAAATCGATAAAATATCTTCTTTTCTTTGTTTTCAATTTGATTTATTATCCTTTCTTGGTTTCTCGATGATTTTGAATTGCAATTCTTGGAATAACAGTACCTACGTAATGGAATGGGCTAAAAGTTATGAGCGCGGTAAAGTAAGAATTTAAATTCGTAATATTATTAGTAGAAGACATTTTGCCAACTAATCTCTCAAGAGTTTCAATTCAAGCATTGCTTTGCAAGTTTTAAAGAAAAATAAGAAAAATAGGACTAACTGCAATTTTTACCATATTATTTTTTGAGCAAAAATCTATTTCATAAAAATGGAAAGCTTTTTGCATTTTTTTGTAATTTAATTAGTTACAGGATCGACAGACCACTTTTCCCTAAAATCTAAAAGTTTGACAGATTCTTTCACTTTTATTTAATTGAATTGCCTGAGTTTGAGTTAACGATAAGAGAATGATAATTACAAAAACAAAAACTTTGAATAGATGAGATGCACCGCATCACACCCCGCCATCAAATTCCCAATTGGTTTACTGCTTGAACACAATAGAATGCTGCAACTGGAACTGAAGCTGCAGCTGCAATAGTTGTCAGCAGCTTTCTGACATTCTGACTGTAGAAGCCTTGATAGAGCTATAACATTAGGACATAAAGAGAGCTTGAAGCTCATTTCTACCCCTGCATTAACACTCATCGAGTTGAAATGGGCTTGTTCACCTCCATCAAATTTGAAATGTCAAAAATGCTGCACGCAAAAGTTAAAAGTTGGTGAGCTCTTGCAGCTGCGGCTGCAACTCCTACTGCAGTTACGTTGCGTTGTGTTCGCAACATTGAATGTGTATTTAATATTTTGACAGTTTGTCCGGCCGCAGTTCCCGTCGCAGCTACATCTTCATTGTGTTCAGGCAGTTATTCGTATCAGGTCACAGAGTTTTCTTAAAGTTCCATATATTCGTCCTACAACAGAATTTAAGTGGTCCTTACTGGATAAGGCTTTTATTATTTAATATCGTGGGAGGGTTGTCCGTATGGTACTCCTTCTTGGTTACCAACAGAGATTATTTTAGTGTTGTGTATCAAAATGATCTCCTAAGCCCATTTGGAGATTTCTAGAAGATCTTCATTAACGCGAAAAAGCAGGTCATAAATCAGGCCTATTCTCCTGGAAAGATAAATCTGAATAGTAACTGCATAGAGATAAAAGGAAATATTTTCACAAGCAAAAAGCTGGTCATTTATAAATTTATAACTAAACAGAAGAGAATAGGACCCAAGATGTAACCCTGTGGAACACTTGTGCTCAAGAAACTAGGGCTCATCAACTGTAACAGGCTGAGTTCCTTAACTCTCTTAAGGAAGACTGTAATATTGGAAAAATTAAAATATAGTTCTTAATTTTTGAAATAAAAGACCAAGGTCCAATAAACATAAAACTGTAAAATTATTTTGATCATGCTGCAGCCTAAAATCATCAAGAATCTTCAACATTGCACAAGACCAAGAGTGGCTTACTCTGAACCCAGATTGAAATGCAGATAGTCGACTGTTTGTGGTGAGAAGCTCTATTATTTGCTTTTTAAGAATCTTTTCTAAGACTTTTGATAACAAACGTAAGATGCTTATCGGTCGATAATCATATGATTCCACGGGTACGGATTTATTAAGAACAAGGGTAATCTTATCAGCTTTCCATGGAGTTGGAACCGTTGTAATATAATTCAGTGATTATATAAATGCGTGAGTTATGTAGTGAAAACTTAGTTGAATAAATCGAAGAGGAGTTCCATTTTCTCGAATAGCGTCAAACTTAATGGTTTTAAAAATGCCAATGATTTCCTCCTCTAAAAGAACCTTGCGAAATCAAAACGATCAGAGTGTTCATAACTAAACTCTTCTTTTCCGATGAGGTTGCCCTTCAAAAAATGGTAATTTAGCCCATCAATCACTCTGCCGCTTTATCGCTTTTCCAGGTACCTGCTCTGTTGCCTTTTATCAAACAAACAGCCCTATTCTGCTAAACGTTCGCGTGAAAATTTGAATTCTGCTATCCGCGGGAAGGAAGTGAATGCTCTATAATGCGTACAAATTGTGGTAAAAACATAATTAAGACAGTAAGATCCTCTTTGAAATTTCAAAAAGAAGTACTGGTTAAGATTTGAATTGGGAATACATAGGATTTATCTTAATAATCTGATGTAAATGGAATGAAAAATTCACGTGAATCGAAAGTTTCGATCGAATCGGATAGCAGAATAGGGTTGAAAACAAGATCTGAAATATTTCAATCAAAGCAATTTATTTGCAGGTAGTTTGCAACTGCAATATAAAGTTTTTTAGTGGTATGATATCTGGATCTTAATAAAATTACCTTACCTATTGAAAATTAAGGAGAGAAGTTGCATAGGTAAGCTTATTTGTTCAAGGTTTTTCTGTTTGATTATTTTTGAAGTTTAGCGCTCATTTTGATTCATCAAGTCTGACACACCATATCATTTTTTTTAATGCTGGAGCATTTAATTTATTTTGCACTTTAGCAATTCCAGAATTTGTGATTTGTAAAAGCAACAACGAAATCCAACAACAAATCAAATCCAACAGATCCTACTATAGTCTGTCAAAGCTCTTCAAATCCAGAAATCTCACCATAACTTCAAAACTGCTGCTGTACAGGACCATGGTCCTGCCAGTACTCACATATGGATCCGAGACTTGGGTGCTTAGCAAAAGGCACTCCGACCTTTTAGCCGCGTTCGAGAGAAAAGTCTTAAGGAGAATTGTTGGCCCCATATGTGAGGAAGGACGATTCCGGAGACGGTACAATCATGAATTGTACGCAATCTACCTTGAAGCAGATATCGTGACAAAAATTAAGCTCGGTAGACTCCGGTGGGCAGGTCACCTAGCTCCCATGAGCGAAGAGGAACCTGCTCGGAAAGTTCTTTGTGGTACATTCTATGGTAGACGACAGCGTGGTAGACCATGCTTGCGCTCGAGAGATGGCGTAGACCAGGACGCCCGGAGCCTTGGGGTTCGCAACTGGATGGCGGCGGCTCGAGACCGGGATGGGTGGAGATACTTGTTGAAGGAGGCCAGGACCGGACCCCGGTTGTGGAGCCGACGATGATGAAAAGCAACAACCAAACTGTTCACATACCCCATCACAAAAATGTTCCTTATTTAGTTCGTGTCTTTTTTTATTTTTATTAACTTATTTCGGTAATTTCTGATGTATTCAGAAAGTCTCAAAAAATTGACAACCTTAAAAGATAACACCCATTAAATATGGTCAAAGTACCTATACCTAATCTAAAAAGCTTTTAACGAACGAAAATAAACCTCACGTACCTTTTCACAAAAACACTATAATATGGACCTAATTTGTTCTATCATCACAAAAGCTGACAACCTATTTGCCAAAACATTACATGGCTTATCTTTTGAGTAATGAACTAAAAAAAAAATCATAAAACAAGCTATTTATTAAGCCTTTGGTGGTGGTAATGTATACCAATAAATTTTTCCAAATATACTTTTAATTAAAGCTCTGTCCATCTAGTGGACACAATTTGAACTAACACACAATACTGGTCTAATAGATGTTAAGCTTAACAATAAAAGCTTAACTTTTGAACTTCACCACAAGAAGAGAAAATTTTACTAAGTTCCCCAAGTCCAATTATTTTCATCGACTCTTTTGTGTAACTCTCCGAAAACCGATAACATTCTAGACAACCGCATTAGAGTCGCTATTGCTATAATGTTGTGCGAGAGAAAATGTAAACATAAACAATCATCAGCAGGTATAACAGTTCCAAATGCAAAAGAGCACTTATAAACATTGCAAGTGCGCAAATGCCAGTCCATATGACTTTGCTATATCCTTATTGCCGTATCACATGTGCTTTCGATGCCTGAGCACATCAGCTGAACTACTCAGAAAGCCTTCTTACAAATACATGGGTATGCTGCTATATTGAAACCGTTGCTCCGGAAAAAATGTAAATAAACCCTGCTGAGTGCGGTTCGAAGAATTCCGATTGGTTCAATGTATAACAGTTCATCAATTGGTTTTAGTCCTCGTGGCCGTTAGTCGTAGATTAAATGTGAACGTGATTGTTCGCAATGTCCGTTTACCGTTGCTCCTCTTGACAATGTTCAAGATTGAAACGCATTATTTGAAATAACTGTATAAGATACGCGTGTATTTAAGTGAGAATCCGTGGTAAATGTGTTCCGTGCGACGCGTTCGTGACATCATATCAAAAAATTATAAACGTTCAAAAGTGAGTTGTGAAGAAGTGTAAAATGTGTTTTTTTTTTCTCTGGAAATTAAAAAAAAAATTCGTTAAGAGTGCTTATAGAAAAGGAACCATTAAAATCTTCTTCATCTATTAAAGATAACATACCTCTATACCGAGGTAGACATGATGTACCTTCACATATCCTTTCATGTGGATTTGTTAGAATTAATTACCCTTGATTTATGCTCGAACAAGAACATAATATCTATAAATTCTAGGGGCTTTATGGTCAGGAAATAAAAGATCTCAGAAAAATCATTAATATTTTTTTTGTTTTCTTTTTTAATGGTTTTATTTTCATTTTTATTACCTCAATTTTATGGCATCGTGTAAACTTTCATCCGTGCTGGATCGTTATCGACTTGTTTTTCCTGTCAAAAATGTTGGCTCTGGAATAAGACAATACCTATAGCTTCAGCGATGGAAAAACAGTTAAAGTTGTATGGTTTTATGGATTGAAAATCATAATTTTTACTTTAATTTTTGTGGAATAGGTACCGTTTCAAGAAATTTATAGGTACTCTGAAGTTGAGAAACCAACCAAGGAGTTTGTATTTTAAGAAGCACACTTAAATTTATATTCCAGCAACTTATTATAGTTTTTGGAATTTAATAAATATGGATTGCCTGACGTAAAAGTAAATATTTTACGCCTTTATAAAATTCTTAAAATAATTCAAATTTCGAAAAATCTCAGTTTGTTCTTGTGACTAAATTTTAAAAATATTTAAACGCACCTTCTCTTCATTCTTAATACAGTTTTTACTTGCTCTATAAGGCAATTGATTTCGGGTAAGAAATCGAGGTTTTTATCAAGACTTATAGTACGATGATGGAGAATTCCAAAAACGTGGTTGCTGCCATATCTGCATTCACACTGTGGGACTCAAACATCAATTATCAGGAAAAAAAAGAGCCTCTAAGTGGTATCATTATTTTTGTATTTTTACCTGCCGAATTGAATGTTCGCTTTATGTCTAGAGGCAACGGGAACTAAGGTACTTGGGAATTAATTAGGGTCATTTAAAGACTAAAAATAAGAAATATTAGGCTATAAAAACACACGGGATCAGTCAAAAACTGTTTTTCTATCATATGAAACAAGAACCTAGTGATTCTTATGATAAAAACAGACCAAACAGTAAAACATGTTTTTGTTTTTATGTTTTTATGGCTGGTTGTCGAAAATACTTGGCTTTGTCGGCCAATGCATACTGAACGAAAACGGTTTGTTTTAAACCAGCCAGCGTCGTTGTCGATTGCCACACACGTCATTATGGTCCGACCCTCACCACACAAGACAACCCAAAAAAAAAAGCACAGACAAAACAGAAAAACATTTTTTGTTGCCGATGGCTGGAACTTTATTTTTCAGAAACAAAATTTCATTGTTGGTGTTTCTTTGCTCGTTTAAAATGTTTTTTTTTTGTTTTTTTTTTGGTTGTGTTGACAAACACCAAACAAAGCAAATAATTAAAAATGATTTTGTTGTCTTTATTGGTTTTTCGGTTCGTGTGTGTTAAAACAAAATAGACTTTCTTGCCTTTTGAAATGAAAACGTTTTGGTTTTGGCTCGTCCGATCTGTTTTAAGCTTAAACTGGGCCCTATTTTGTAAAACTCGATTACGTTTAACGAGGATAATTTTAGTTTAACGATACTCGTTTTTCCTTACGACTAACATTTATCTATCGTTAGTTTTCGTTTTAAGTTTTTTACCCATTGTATTTTGTTTAAGATCAAAATTTACATAAAATGTGAACAATAAATAAACAAGAATTAAAATGACTTATTCATTATTTTTATCAACATGTGCCTAAAACAAAACAATTTAAAATACATAATGAAAACCAATCGACAATCAGCGAAAGCAAATTAAATCACGAAACTCCTGGGGGGAATAATTAAATCCTTCAAACATGATCACTATAAAAAAGAGACTTTAGAACTTTATTTTTAAGAAATAAAGAGACTAATTTTAACATACCCACTTCACTTACTTCACAAATAACAATTATTTATGTATTTATTATTTAACCCAATTTTTCGATGGATCTTAATATTAATAGCCTCAACGCAGTGCTAGGGGATGATAGAAGAAATTCCTTTTTGTGTGGGAAATTCTACAAAAAAAGGATATTTGATTCTATAAGATAGAAATTGAGTAGGAGAAAAAATGTGTTTATTACGCAGGGATCTCTGAGATTTTTTAAGTGGAACAAAAAAACCTCATCTAACGCTCCATTTTTTCCTGGGATTTCCATACAGAAATATTTTTGGTTTAATTTCCAAATATTATTTCTTACCTAAACCAGCAGTTCGTTTGACATTTAAGTTGTAATTTTTTTGACGTGTTCATACAAAATAAGAACGGACTCTCAATAAATATTAAAATATTTTAAACTTGCTACTACCTAATTGCAGAAGAAAACAAAATTCAGATGAGAAAATTATTTGACTGAAGTGAAATTAAGTGCTTATAAATGATCTCAGTCGTTGTGTTCAAATTTTAAAGTTGTTACAAATAAAATTCAGAATGAATCAATTTGCAGCGCCTGCGGGAGCAAGAAATAAATCTAATTATACTTTTAATCGAGTCTTTTTGTTGGAAATTAAAAGAAAATAAGTATTTAGTGAAGAAAAAAGGAATTTTCGGATCGGATTGCGACTTTTGTAAAAAATGTCCCTTAGCACTGGTATTAAGTTTGAGCTGCTTAACAATTTATTTTTTTCTATTTGGTCTGGCAACATTTTCTTGATGAGATTCTCGTTTTACATAATCGCTCTTTGCCGTGACTATCTTTTAATTCAGTATCGTTTACTCTCTGCTCGTTTCGTAATATGTAAGAGGGCTCCTGGAACAATTTTTGGTAAAAAAATCGATTGGAAAAAATCCCAATGAATTTGGAAGGAGATGAATAGATTTTTAAAATACCGTTATGATCGTTGTAAAGAAAATTAATTCTATTTATATTGAATCAGTTACATTTTTTAATGATTTATTGAGGTAGTTTCTTCAAAAAGCAAACAATTTTTACTAAATAGATCAATATTCCCTGAGCTCAAATGTTCAAAGATAAAATTCGCACCAGGCTCTTCATGACGAACTGTGAGGAACAGATTGATATAGGAACATAGGAAGGTGGAATATTTTATGTACTGTTATACTCACTCAGCAATAAAGCCTGAAATGCGCCCGAAACAGCATTGCCACTTCGAAAAAAAATAAAGCAGTAGATCACTCAAAAAAATTCAGTAGATTTAAATATAAAAGGCTACATGAAATTTGACCCCAATAAAAATGACCCAAAAAAAAAAAATGAAAATTGGCCCCCAAAGCTAGGGCTTTTTTAATAATGAAAAATTGCCCAATTTTGAAATTGGAAAAATCTCCCCAAAAAAATGAAAAAATCCCCAAAAAAAATTATTAAATCAAAACAGAAATGAAAAAATGGCCCCAAACAATGTAAATGACAAGCAACAACAACACAAATTGATCAATTTCGTGATTGTTCATATTTTAGGTCCTTTTTCATTTTTCAGTTTGGGGTGATTTATTCAATCAATTTTTTCAAAATATAAAAAAAACATTCTAGTTTTTTATAAAAATTTTATTAAAGAATCGTACACAAAACGCGCGTTTTTGGCGAACGATTATTTAATCAGATTTTTTTTTTTAAATTTAAAACGAGCATTATTAAATTTGTTTGTACGATTATTAATTCACTCTCGCAGAATGGCCCTCTTTTAATAATGAAACATCTGATTAAATAATCGTTCAAAAAAATCGAGCCATGTTTCAGTTTTGGTTTGAGGCATTTTTTAATTTGAAAGAAGTTTAGGGCCGATTATTCATACTCCATTTCTTGGGTCATTTTTCATTTATTGTTTAAGATTAAAAGTATAGGGCCATTTTTCTCAATGAAATTTTACCCCAAAATTTAAAATGAAAAATTACCCCAAAAACATGAAAAATCACCCCAATTCACAAAACTTAATCTTGTTTGTTGTTGTTGCTTTTCATAAAAATATTTGGGGTTATTTTTTATTTTTTTGTTTTGGGGACATTTTTCATTTAGTCAAATAAAAAATACAAATTTTATCGATTTTAAAATTTTTAAAAACTAAATCATATTAAATTAATTATTTAAATTTGTTTCATGAACTCGAAATTCGTATATTTAAAAATAATTGTAAAGTACTCCAAGAGCACTAATAGTGAATCTATTGGTGTCCAAAAACCATTGCTCACATTATTCATTTCCTTATAAATAATAACGCATTTTCAAGAGTATTGACACTAAGCTCCAGTTTTTCAGCGGGAGATTAAATTTAAACCTGAGTTAACTCATCAAATGTGGTGAGTTAACTAAGAATTAACTACACAGATACTTTTGATACTTTATCCATGGAGTTTGTTGAGTCTTCCCGCATGCATTCTCTACCGAAAAACTGCTTCCTCAGATCACTCAGAAGGTTAATTTACTTCTAGAGTAAGACTGGGCCTAGATTTATTGCGGAGTTTCTTTTAACTTGGCTTGTGGTAAGGAAGTTCACACAAAATTGGCTGCGTTTAAGGAAACGATACAACGGATCACTATATGTGATCCACTGGCAACGCTGGCCCGAAATCCGAATGTTGTCGGTTTATCTGATAAATATAGTAATTTTGTTAGGAGATTCTGTTAGGTTTAAATGTATACTTACATAATATACAGAAGGACAACTTTTTAATAATAAATCCATGAGGAGGAGAAATTATTCCAACAAAATGACTGTCAAAGATACTTTTTACAGTCTAATTCCAGATGAAAGAATTTTTTTAGCCCAAAAACCATCATCTCAAACGAGTATATCACAATGTCAAATTAAGAACTTTGAAATAACCTGAACCAAATCTTTACGTAAAAAAAAAACGAAACATTCACTTTATTCAAGTATTTTTTGTATTGAATTCAGCCGATGCTGTACTTCGTTGACACTATGTTTAGTCAATGAAGCTTTTGCATTAAACAACGAATTGTCGATACCTAAATCAATAATTGATTTATTTCATTTCACTGAAAATTTTTTGTTCGTTGAGTCTGTGTTGTCATTCCATTAAGTAACCTAGAATTTTAGAAAATTGCTCCTCCTTCAGATTTTCACATTCACATTTTCTCAGTGTACCTTTACAAAAATTACAAATGTATTCACGTCAAAATTTCTTGTCAAATTATTGGCTCAGGATAAAATAAATTTATAAGTATCTTCTATACCCTAATATTTTTCATACTTCATCTCTTATTTAAATCGATTAGGGAGGAAGAAATAATATAGGTAAGGTATGTACATATGTGTACATATGCAAGGTATCTTCCTGATAAACTGAGTTCCCAATTTTGTATTAAAAAAAAAACTTAAATTTGAAGAAAAAAATAATATCAAACAAGAAAAAAAAAATATTTGATGTCGATAAAAACTTTGAATTGAAGTGAAAAGTATTTTTCTTTTAATTTGTTTGATAGTATGTATATATGTATGTGTTTGGAGTATAGGGTCAAGTTGTTGGCTTGTGTCTAGAGGGTACCTGACAATACTTTAATATTTCAAAGTTACATTTTTAATAAATTTTTCTTATTTTTCAACAAAAAATATTCTTGAACAATGCATAGTAGGTTATAATTAATTTAATTGATTTTTGTTGTTAAACATTTATAATTAAATTCCCTATGCTCTGTACCTATTTATTATCTTGATACTTTTTTTTTGAACTGATGTTATCTTCTGTAATTATACCTTGGAGACATACGAAAAGATAGGTAGGTACGTAGGTAGAAATGCCATTGGTTACCGACAAGGAGTATATACCTATATACATACCTACATATACAAAAATCCTCGAAGTTGTATAATTTAAACGCTTTTATAAACTGCGTAGGGACTAATTTAGCTTAAAAAACAATTTTTTAACCTAATAACTATTTAATTTTTTTTAAAGATTAGTTTAAAGCTGCAACCAATTACAGTTGATTTTTTTTTTATAAATAAAATGCTCCCATCCGAACTGTCTTTTATGTCTATAATTTCTATAACAAAATTAACATAAGTTTATGAGAAAAAAAAATTCAAATATTTTTTATGTACGTATAAAATTGTGTAAACAATTCCAAGAAAAATTATAGTATTCCAATTTTAAATAAATATTTATTAATGTGGAGTTCATATTTTTTTTTTAATCCAAAAATATTTTCTTGAAAATCTTTAGATGCAATATTATTTTAAATCAATAGGAGCTTCTGTACATAGAATTTAATTTAAATTAGTTTTGCGAATAATTAGACACCAAACTTTAAAATCAAAATTGGTTCTGAGCAATATAAGATTTTCTTTGACGGTTTTTAAACACCGTTATTTTTAGGTCAAACAATTTTTGTTTTTTAATCTTTTTTTTTAAAACTTAATAAAAATTTATTGAGGCTTTTTGAAATATTTATTGAGTTTTTGAAAAAAAAAATGTTGTAAGTTAAAAATGAAAACATTTTTTTTTTAAATTTTGATACAAAATATTATTTATTTAAAATTAAGATTAAAAAGCATACATTTGGAAGCACGACAGCCCATGCTGAGCCTAGTGACTTATTTGACATTCCTGTGTGCATGTTGTTTGTTTTCAGGAATGGAGGGGACCTACAATTCTGTGCCAAGTCCGAACGGCTAAGGTAAGAGGTACCTATACTCATTACAAGAGATACTCTTGGAGATTTTGTGACTTTCTAGCAAGAGGCAGAGCCGTTTTATTATTTAATAGGTGGCCAAGGCTGATAACCGAACCCATGGTATGACAGTCCTACGCACAATCCACTACTCCTTCTACATTAAAATTATTCATCTTGAAAAAAAAAATTATCAAAATCAGTTGAACCGTTTTTGAGAAAAACAAAAAAAAAAATGCTTCGATGGGATGTTCCATTAATAACTTTTTTTTCTGAATCATTTTGTATAATAACCCAAGTAACATTTTTCCTCTCATAAGACGCTCCGAGAGCGCTACGAGACTTATTTTAGGGAGCTAAATACACTCTTGAGGAGTTCTTCTAGATTCTTATAAGATTGTTAAAAGCCTTAAATGGCCTAGTTATGGGAGCCTCTTCATCCTATAGGAAGAGTTTTATTCTTCTTATGCGATTATAGACGCCGCTTTGTAAATCTAGTGAAGCTCTCTGAACTCTTCCTATGGGAGTGCGTCTCTTCCTACAGAAGTTGTTAAAAAGAGAACGAGTGTGTGTAAACTTATATCTTTCGCATTTTTAATTTCTTTTTTTGAAGAAGGTAGGCGAATAGTTTTTATGAGTGTTCGTGATTCTCTCATGTCAAAAAATAATGTGTTTTTTGGTGCGAGTATTTATCTCACAAGTTAATTGACGTATTATATTTGTTAAGATCATGGCATATGTAGGCTAAATTCTTGGTGCAATTAAAATTGCATCTACTAATTTAAACATTTTGCTTCGAAAAATAACAACGCGCTTCCAAAATTATGCATATTTAAAATATTTTGTTATTAATTATAATCTTATTATAGGGTTACCATTAATATTTTTTTAGGTGCAAAAATCACCAAAGTATGTTTTTATACAATTCACAAAATGCGATCATTCATACCATATTTTTTTCCAATTACTGTCATTATCGTGCTTTTATGACAAAAATTGGATCTAGAGGTGTACAAAATATGACGCTTCTTCATTATTAAGATTTTCTGAAATTTTCCAATATATTTGTCATTAAAAACTGACAAAAACAACTGATTTTTAAAGATGCCATTTTACTTGTGTCGTGTTAATATACTGCTGTCACAAGTTTTAAATAATGACATAACACAAAAAAGAATGTCCCCGCTCATTCTTCTCTGGTATAGTAGCTGTATACTAAGTTATACAAATCCATTTTTTATACAACTAATATCATAAGCAAATAAGAGAAAACAAGATGAATATGACGTTTTGGTCAGAATGGAAAACCAAATATGATAATTCATTTAGAATATTTTTTTTTTAAGCTACGGTAACCCTCAAAATATAATGAAAACATTTTGTTCATATTGCAACATGGCTGCTGTTGATTGATACTTTAACTCTTGTTTTAACATCTCTATGAGATCTTTGGATGATGATGAAGTCCCATTACAACGCTTGAGCTCCCGTAAGAAGTGTCGCTCTCAGTAAATATAAATTTTCTCTGAGAGACAGTACTTCTTATGGGAGCTAAAATGCTCTTATGGGACTTAAATTTGACATGTAACTTTCAAACGCAACACATTTGTCTGTGGGCCGTTCCTTTTTATTGCTATTGCCAACTTTTATTAAGAAATTTAAATGAGAAAGCAAAAAATCGATAATTGTGTTAGATTAACATTTTGAAACAATGGAACTAAATTATAACCTAATAATTTTTCGAATAAAGTAACAATCAAAGTTAACTGGATATAGCTTGGTGTTATTTAAATCACTGATGACAGCCGATGCAACAACAGTATATATATATATATACCATAAACATTATGTGATACTCATGGTGATTTCCATTAGTACAATTAATAAGGTTGTTTCGATCAATTCTATCAAAATAATGCTTTTGAGATCGATTTTTCGGCAGATTGTTTTCTCTTTTTAATAATACTAATAATATTAACTACCTTAAGTGCTTTTTGTTCAGTATATTTCAGTGCTAAAAATTGTTGTTATAATATTTATAATCAAATTCACTATTACCCCCAAATTAGGTAAACAAACAGAACAAAAAATCGACCAAAGAAACTTGCTCGCAAAGAAAACAATCAAACTTTTCTTTGAAATCTAAAATTACATCTTCCACCACCAATCAAATAACCAATCCGATAGAAACAGGAACAGAAGCAAGTTTTGTGAACAAAAAGAACGCACTGTACAGTTCAACTACAACATCTGTTCGTTTGATATTCAAAGCTGGAGTCGTAGCTCCTATTAGAATCTTGAAAAAAACTTGAAGTATTATTATGGGATTATAAAGACTAAAAATGACGTTTAGAGTTTTAATTTCATAACGAGATACTTATGAGACTTAAATAGATTTAGATATAGGATTTAAGTACTTTCAAATTCAAAAAATGCTTAGCTCTTACAATAAAAATGCTATGAGACGAATTTGAGTTTCATAACAAGAGATTCATTCTTAAGTATAACAATAGGATTTTAAAGAATCTTATGGGAGCTTTTTTCAGATTTGAAGAGCTTAACTCCGGGAGTTTGTTAGTTGGGAAATGACAGCCCAAAAATTGTAGGTAACTGTATTGTCCCAATTATATATTTTGTGGGCACTATTGTACAAAAAAATTACCAAACACTATTATTAACAGCCCAACCGATTTTGATCAAACTTTTCACAACAAAGGTCATTTTAAGTTTTAATAATATTGCACAAATTTTCAAAAAAATATATTTTGGATTACAGAAAAATTCAATATTATATTATTGAAAAATCAATATTTTCAAAAACGAGTTTCATGTTTGCATATACCAATTTTTCTAATTTCTTATAAGAACGTTCTATTATAATAAAATCTATACAGATGTTCGAAGCAACTTAAACCTGATTTTGATTAAAGAAATTGTAACCAAACTGCGTTTCAGGACATATAATTTTTATCCCAGTATATCTCATTACCTGATCTAATGCTAACCAATGTTTTCCAAAATTTTTAAAATTTAAAATCCAGTCTCACATGAGAAACAAACGAAAGCTAGACATCAATTTCTAAGTAAATCGCTCCATTAGTTTTCATCAAAATCAGGACTGTAATTTCACGATTGGTTGTTGTTGTTGCACTTTTCTAGTATTATACAAAAATTGAAATCTTCTTTGGAATATAATGCATTCTAAAAAGTGCAATTAAGTCCAAACAATTTATTCCATAACAGAATTTTTTAACATAAAGCCGATTTTCTGCTACCATAACCTTTAGAAAATGTCATTTCGCATCACTCAGAATAAAATGAAAATCTCAACAATGTGTATACGCAACCCACTCCTGATATAAACCTACATTCCTATCTTACCTATATATGCTCTTTATCAATGGAAAAACTATGTCACAATAGGAAAATCTTCTTAGCATGATGAAAAGAAAAATGAATACCTATAGAAAAATATTTCCTCCAGCTCAGATTGAATCAATTTTATTGGTATTTTGTGTGTGTGTGTGTGCGCTATAACCTAGTGACAATATATTAATATACAAATATACATATATTATATGTATATTTCAACACCGGATTCTTAAAATAGAATAGATTTTCTTTTTCATCTCCATCTCGATCTCGGTTCCTTTGAAGTTAAAAGCTTTCTTTTAAAAGAATATCGACATTTATCGAAGTGAAGCGCAAACCATTTCCTACGTGCATATCGTTTTTTGTGTTAATAACACATTCTCTTATTAGGTAAGGCTTTCGTAACGAATTGCTTAACCATAAAGGATCCATAATTATAGATGGATAAGTAAAATGTTAAGTTTTTTGAAGCGGGCTGTAGGTTAACTATATTTAAAGGTCACGTAAATTAATAACAACTTTAAGTAAAATGCTGGGAACAATAAAGGTGGAAACATGCTTTAGAAAAAAGGCCAGCAAATCGACAAAACAAGAAGCTGGTCCTCAGGGAGGACGAGCACTGTGATTCTGTGAAGTTACTGTGGAGTTTTTTAAGTGGATAAACCTACGCATGATAATCTTATACCTCAAGGCACACGCTCCTGCGTGACATTGCTATAACAGCCTTTTCACAAGAAACAGCCTGTCATGTAATCCAATGAGAATTGACGATTACTAGGAATAATGGTGCCTCCTGTAGACGGATTGAGCGAGTCAAATATAATACCATTTACCAAGAAAAGATGTAGGCTACGCCTGAAAGCTATCTGGTTGCCAGGAGAAGTGATTGATATAGAGAGGGAGCATCAGGGAGGCATAGGTAAAATATCTAGGAATTACGCTCATGTCACACGATGGACGCCTATTCGATTAAATTCTTGTCTCACTGTATACGGTTTTATCGAATACCCAACATTCACATATTGTCCGCTTCTGTCAAAAGCACGTATAAGCTCAAAAATGACATTTAAATATATTTCAGATACAAAAATTCCCGAATTCAAAAAGAAATCCCTCGTTATTATGTGCTATGATCCCTTTTACCTCTATCAACTAGTTTTTAAATCATTCTAGGTTCTAAGAATTCCATTTTATTATACTGGTTCAAATGATACCTACTTCTGTGTGTGCTGAACAGGAAACTGTTCCAGTTTCATTCTTATTTAAAACCAATGCGTCTGCCGTGCTCCGCACGTTTGGAACACCCAAACGAACTAACAAAGTAATAAAGGGATGTATCGGGTATTTTTTTTTAGAGGCATAGAACTTTTTTTTAAAATAAAACACACAAATTTGATAGAATGACCAAAATTTTAGATTAATTAGCTCACAAATTTCATGGTATTTAATGTTTAAAAATAATTTCTGACATGTGGCCTCCGAGGCTGCGCCTTATGAACGCCATCCTGGCGGTCCAATTTTGCACCGCTTTTTCGATCATACCCGGTCTTATTTCGTCAATGGGTCGTGGAATGTTGGCTTCTAATTGATCAAACGTTGCCGCTTGATCAGTATAGACCAGATATTTGACGAACCTCCACAAAAAGTAGTCCAAAGGAGTCAAATTACACTCACGAGGTGGCCAATTCACAGGTCCATTTCTTGAGATGATTCGGTCATCAAACGTTTGGCTCAACAAAGTGATGGTTACACGCGCTGTATGGCATGTTGCGCCGTCTTGGTGACATCATTTTTCCAACAAATGATTTCCAATAACATGAGGAATAAAAAAATCACGAATCATTTGACTGCAGCATTCGCCATTGACGGTAATGTTGGCACCGGTTTCGGATTTATAGACAAATGATCCGATGACGCCTTCGGCATGTAAACCGCACCAAGATGTAATGGGGTCTCAAGAGTCTCATGAGGCTTGTGCTCACTCCAAAAATGACAATTCTGCTTGTTTAAATACCCGTTAAGCCAGAAATGGGCCTAATCGCTGAAGATGGTTTGACGATAAAAATCTGATTCAACTTCCAGTTGATTCTCAGCCCAATCACCGAATTTAGGAAATAAATTTGTACGATTTTAAAACGGTCTTCTAGTGTAAGTCTTTCCATGGTGATTTACCAAAATATACTGAACAAAAAATCAAACATCCTTCATTGATATGACAGCTAGTTTGATAGTTATCCCTATCGGAAGTTCTATAACTCTAAAAAAACAAAATCAAAATCCTATAATTTGTTAAATGAATGTTTTCCAAGTACATACAACATATACATACATACTTATACAGAAGTATGCAACTATTTCCAAGTCCTCTTAGCTAGAATGAACCGATTGGTGAATAAACAAGAGCAGCCATTCTTACAACATCCTTTGAGAAAAATTGTATCCTTAAAGCTTTGTACATTCAAAAAAAGTAAATTTCGCCCAAACCATTCTTTATCCTTTCATTCCATTCTTTATCCTTTTATACCTCCTTAAGCCTTTATAAACCGCTGCGAAAAAGTACCAAACCTACGATACTCGTACTCTTCTGTTTAACCTTTAAGCAATTGAGTCCTTACTTCCCTTCGTATCCGTAATTTTGTGTGTTTCCTTCCTTAAATTTGGTACGCCATTGGTATTTAAATTCAATCGCAATCCACTGAGTGTTATTATTTCTTCAAAATTGGGTTTGTTTGTTTTTGCTTCTTCGTCGGCTTTTTGTTTTACCGTTTTGACGTGTGCCGATGCCAAGGGGTTACCTTCGGATGATATTATGATAAGGTGTGAAATCGTATACAGCAAACTTTGAGAGGGTTAGATTTTTTTTTTTTTTGGGAATTAAATCCAGAGAATACCGTTGCGGTGGGATTATCCTTTTATATGACGTTTTAAATCATCTGGCATATCGTAATTGAAGGAGATGAGACTCACGGAGGGGAATAACTCCTTAACGAAAAATCATTGACACACAAAAGCCTCAGCCAGCAGCTGAATTGAAAAAAAAAAAAATAAGAAAATGCTTGGTGTGTTTGCAGGGATCTTCAATTTGATGCTTTTTATCTGATGGTAGGTATATGGTATAACTAAGAGTATTGTATACACTTTGATGAATATTTCATGAGTGTGTATCTTTTGTGATTGATTGAAAAACTCTGCAAATAGACAGTATAATGTTCTAACTATAACTATAACTATATACGTGTAGCCCAGTTTCCACCATATATTGTGATTGAAAATAGTTGAGAATATAGGTACACTTTTTCTATATTGGATCTTTTATTTTGGAAGTTCCTTAAGTGGCAGCCTCAGAGAAATTAAGATGAGATGATTATTTAATGCAATTTATCTTTGATCGTTCCAAAGGATACATAGAGGGTATATAGAGAAACAACTAAGAATGAATGGTTGGCTTGAAATACGTGAATGAGGTTAAGAGCTATGTTAAGTTCACATATTTGTGATAAAGAATGTGGGCGAAATAAGATTTTCTCACAACAAGAATTAAGCAGATGGATTTTATTGAAAAAACAGTAGCAATGGCGCAGTGGATGTATAGTCCTTGACTTCTAACTGGGTTCGAGCTCCACTCTATGCAGCATTATTTTTTATATTAGTTGCAACTGGACGCCATCATCTTTGGGATTCCTTGGGATACCTTATTTTTCAGTCCACTCGCTGACAACAAAAATTCTTTTCTTTTCTTTTCATTTCATTATTACTAGTGCCGTGCAATAAAGGTTGCATTTAAATGACCTTAGGTCTTACAGGCATAAAGTTAAAATTATTATTATTATTATAAGCGCGTCTAATCTTTAAAAATATATGAAAACCACTAATTTTCTTTTTTAATGAAATAAGTTTAAAAATACCTACAGAACCACCTTGGCGCAAAATTTTAAACTAGCAGTTTAAGCATGATGCTTGTTTCAAAAGAGGATTTTCCAAATTTTGAACACTCTTTTTAACATTTTATTAAAGTTAAGATCAGTTAAAATCACCAAATTTTGAGTGATGGAAATCTTTATTTAGACCTTTACAATTTTTTTGTGTTAAGTGGAAAAGATGATATCCAGCAAGCGGCTGCCGCCAGTGTTGATTCACATTTTTGCCCGTTTTATCGCATTTTCCATGACTTTTCGCAAGATTTGCGGTGATAACTGTTCGCATTGCTGTCTTATATATTCTCCTTAAGGGTTATGATTGAATAAGGCATCAAGTAGCCTCAAAAATGAAGTCTGGGATATGGTTGAATCGGGGAATCTTTCTGGCCATGCCAAATCGCCAAAACGGGAATTTACGCGACCCAGGAAACACTTCTTTCAGAATGTCCATTGTGGCTCGTGCTGTGTTGCACCGTCTTGTTAAAACCACATGTTAACCAAACCCCGCTCATCCAATTCCATCAGTAAGTTCCATCATAGCCCTGTAGACTTCTCCAGTAACAGTGACCGTATTGCCGCCTATTTTTTACTAAAAAAAAAACCGGCCCAATCACTCCTCCCACCACACAATGGCTTTCAGTGGATGTAATGACTCTTCGTGCATCACACGCGTGCTTATTCACGTAACCGCTTAAGTGGAAATGTGCCTCATTTCTCATGATGATTTTCGAGTTTCAACACAAATCGTCCTCTTCACTGTTGAGATTGAGGATGGCTTGACAGCTGAGTATAGCGCTCCATTGCTTGTCTGTTCGCTTAATGCAGCTGTCTAGTTAACGAATGTCAAATATATGATTGACGAACGACGCCATTTGCAAAATATATAACATCTTCCGATAGAGTGATTAATTTTGCGCCACCTTATACCACAAGAAAATTGGGAGAAAAAGTGGTCGAGTTAAGTAGCACATGTCATACGTTAATTTTCAGAGTTAGCTCAGTTTCTAAATGTTTGTTTTAATGACATTGAATATACATATAAAATTTAAGTACCTATAGAAATGTGGGCGTAGCAGTATGTAGTTAAAGCAGTGCGAGAACAGATTCGGCAAAATCCCCTTAGGAAGCAGAACATCATGTCCAAAGAATTGAATGTATCAACCAGATCGATGTCTAGGCTGATTCGGGATGATCTCCATATGAAATCCTATCGTCGGTCCACGGGTGGTCTTCTAACTCCTCAATTAAGAAAAATTAGGCTGGAAAGATGCAAGCGGCTTTTGCAGTGGCACGCGGAAAATGGCCATGAAAACATTTTGTTTACGGATGCAAAAATTTTTACCGTGGAAGAGTTTTTCAACAAACAAAATGACAAAGTTTATGCTACTTCATCTAGGGAAGCGAAAAAAGTTGTTCCAACGAGGTTCAACGAGGCCATCATTCCGCTTCCGTAATGGTTTGGTAGGGGGTCTCTCACCAAAGTGTCACTCCACTTTTGTGAAAAAGGTGTTGTGAAAGGTTTGACCAATACCCTTTTCATTGGATGCAAATGGATCTTTCAACAGGATTCTGCTCCAGCTCACAAAGCCAAAACCACGCAAGAGTGGCTAAGAGTCAATATTCCTGGCTTTATAGCAGCAGAAGATTGACCGTCCGGGAGTCCAGATATGAATCCACTGGATTATGGTTTGTGGTCAGAATTGGAGAACATGACCTGCAAAACTTTCCAATAGAAATTTGGAAAGCCTTAAAAAAGCATTGACCAAAGCAGATTCTACGATATCCATGGAAACCGTACATGCCGCTATTACCTTGTGTTAAAGCAAAAGGCGGCCATTTTGAGTGAAACTATTTTTTTTAATAATCAATATTATGGTTAAATAATTAAAACAATTTTCAATTCATTATATTTACTTGTTTTTTTTTTATAGTGTTTTATATTTGTAACAGAACTTATGGCAGGACTACGTATAATTATCGAGGTGACAGATGGCATGCGTTCCTGCATCTTAAAAAAAATACATGTTGTCTCACTCAAAATGCAGTTGTTCCTTAAACTGCAAACCAATTAAGACCAATCTTCAGAGACACATACTCAGGTTAATACCAAAAACTTGAAAAAAAAAAAATTCAATTTTTGACTTCGATTTTTGTCCGGAATTTTGTTTGAATATCTCGTAATTTAGAAATTCTTTTCAAGAGCGTGTTTGCAGAATGAGTGTTTTTTAAGAAGAAAACAGCCTTCGAATTGAACAACATAATACACGATTTTATCGCAGATAAGGATTGCAGGATTACCTTAACTACCTATACATTTATTCTTCCTACTCCATCCAATATATTTGTAAATTTTGATCCCCATTTGGAATTTTGAAAATTATCCGCCATTTTACATTAACTAAATTATTTATTCCATACTCGTAGTAATATCTAGTGATTTCATTTGCATATGATTTCACTCTGAGAATTTGATTTACAAATTCTTTTCTACTTCTCTGAGAAAGAGGAAGAAGCCAGTATATTGGAGGAATATAAATGCTTCCCTAAAGGCTCAGGTAAATCAAAAAAAAAAAAAATGAAAGTCCTTGGTAAGAATTGTTTTTTTTTTTTTTAATACTACGTAATGTATCCAACCTGCAGGTGCTAGGTCAGGCGTGTTGATTTGCTGTGCGGAGTTTGTTCCATTCCAAGTAAGAAATATATGTAGATACCCTTAAGGAATTGTTTGTATTAAACTTCATAAACGTGGGTATATACGAGTATAAACATAGTGACTGATGATTCATATCTTTTATCAACTTTGTTGTAGCTTCAATAATATTTTGTATATTTTTTGTGTCACAGCGTTTTATTGCTTATAACGAAATAGCTTAGCATAATATTTATCCCGTAGCGAACAACTTCTTAAGACTCAGTCTATTTTAATACAAACATTTGATTTTCCTTTCGGATTTTCCTTTTGAATTCGGTATTTTGAAACCTGAACACATGCATGAATCTGTACTTTCCGACTTTGTATGTGTATTTGCTTTGCATGTCAACTTTCCTTTGCCGCTTCGTAACACGTTTTACTAGAAGCACATACTTCTGATTTTCCTTTTTAGTTTTTCTTTTGAGAAAATACATAAATGTCTGAGGAAAATATTTTAAAGGAGCTTCTTCTTGCTGCTGTGCACTGAGTTCACATGAGTGTTTTTATAAATATTCAGGGTAATCTTAAAGTAGTTGCATACAGTCAAATCCACTTATTTGCAACACATGCAATGCAGAAAATTTGTTGCAATTAAGCGAAGTTTTCATATAACCGAGCTTTGGATATATACAACTTTGTTCCACTTAACCTGCAACAGTATTTCCCCTTTAAACGATGTGATGCCAAATATTTCCAAAGAAAGAAAAATAAAACATAAATAACATCGAACAACAGACAAAACAACTTTTAATAATTGTGACAGTTGAAAGAATTGGAACGATGAGAATGGAATGAAACTTAAAATGTCATTTTTTAGGAGTGTTTAAACTTCAAAAATGTATGGATGCGTTCAGTGTTTCACTTAAGCTGAGTTGTTTCAGAACAAAATAATTATATGGGGGAAAGAAAAATGTTTCAATTAAAGGGAGTTTTCAAATAAGCATAGTTCAGTTATCCGTATACTAATTTGTGTGAAAAAGCCCTACAAAAAACCGTGAAAAATTTCTTGTTGCATGTAAGCGAAAGTTTCAGTTTAGCGGAGTGCATATAGACGGAGTCGACTGTACTCAGAGAAAAATCGCAATCCAAAGT
Source organism: Leucozona laternaria (assembly GCA_932273885.2). NCBI lineage: Eukaryota > Metazoa > Arthropoda > Insecta > Diptera > Syrphidae > Leucozona > Leucozona laternaria. The sequence goes on along the minus strand of OW026368.1, from coordinate 26,802,030 downwards.
CCACCATAATCTAATCAGGTTTATTTTAAATTTGTTTCATTCTTATTTCCCTAATGTTAAAATGAAACGAATAATTCTTAATACAGGGTGGGCGAAAAGTCCCTTTTCAATGCAAACAAATAATAACTTTTTTATCTATATAATGGGTGATTTTTTAAGAGGTTTAGAACTTTTTAAAAAAAAAAAACACAAAAAATTCGAAAAAATGAATGAAATATTTATTTGAATCGATAGTTTGAACCTTGCAATTTAATGTTTAAAGATAATTTCATGCAAATGTTGACCGCGGCTGCGTCTCAGGTAGCCCATCCGCTGAGTCCAATTTTGGCATACTCTTTCACACATATCGGCCGGTATCTCACGAATGAATGCATGGATGTTGGCTTCCAGTGCGTCAATCGAAGCGGGCTTGTCCCTATAGACATTAGCCTTGACATACCCCCACAAAAAATAATCTAATGGTGTCAAATCGCACGATCTAGGCGGCCAATTGACCGGCCCGAAACGTGAAATTAACTGTTCACCAAACTCGCCTCGCAATTGCGCCATTGTTTCGCGTGCTGTGTGGCATGTGGCACCGTCTTGTTGAAACCACATATCATGCAAGTCAAGAACTTCCATTTCGGGCAAAAAAAGTTTGTTATCATCGCTCGGTAGCGTTCACCATTGACAGTAACGCTGCGATTCGCATCATCTTTGAAGAAATAGGCCCAATAATGCCGCCGGCCCATAAACCGCACCAAACATTGGCTTTTTCGGGATGCATTGGTAGCTGTTGCAATGCTTCTGGCTGATCTTCACTCCAAATGCGGCAATTTTGCTTATTTACGTGCCCATTCAACCAAAAATGAGCCTCATCGCTGAACACAAGCAGCGCGCGATGAACATTTCGAACCGAGCACGAATTTTGATAGTAAAATTCAATAATTTGCAAGCGTTGTTCATTTGTAAGACGATCCATGGTTAAATTGCAAACCAAACTGAAGCTGTTTGACAGTGACACAAGGTACTAAACACACGTCAGCTGTCAAAACCAGTGTTGCCAAAACCAAACCAGCTAAAAAATCACCCGTTACATAAAGAAAAATTTGTTTGTAATTGCTACGCCAAAGTTAAGGAAAGAAGAAAAGGCGAAATATTCTCAGCAGATGGCGCTGTAGGCTAAAATTTTTTCAGTTCAATTCAATTACCGTTCAACACGTGGTGCTGTAGGCGGTAAGGAACTGGCTTTTGGGATATTTTTGTTCAACTTTTGTTATTTGTAGGGTGAAATTGGGCAAACAAAACTCCGATTTAAGAAATTTTTTTTTTTTTTAAGGGTTTTTTTCTTTAAGAAATGGATTTAGGGATATTTTTTTCAAAATTTTAATATTTGTAGGGCGAAATGGGGAAAAAATAAAAAAATTCTTAAAAACAAAAAATTATCCTATTTAAGAACTGCTTTTCAGAAAATTGGAATTTAAAAGGTGAAATAGGGTTAAAACGAAAAGTGGCAGCTCATTTCGAAAATTGCTATTTATATAGTCAAATAGAATGAAACAAAAAATTGGTTTTTGATAAAAAAAATTCTTTTTGTGTTGGGAAAGTGATTGCACTAAGGGCCAGTTTCACAGTCAACAAGAAAGCATACTTAAAGGCGCTCAGAAAAAATGCTGATGCTCCAAATGCATTTGATAAACAAACAACACATCTCGACTTGTGACGTCAGTGGTAATAACCGTAGTGTATACAACTTCTAAGACTTCCCAAATATGATATGAATGGGCTTCTTTCTTATAAAAAAATTGAATTAAAGCTCAGCACCACTTATAAGTATAAGGAGACTGATGTTAGGCGGCTTAGTGGTAGCACCTTTAAGTTGTTGTTGTTCAAAAATTCAATATTATTATTTTCGTTCATCATAATATAATGGACATTCACTTCTTGTGGAAAGTAACACAAAAGAACTTACCAGTTTCACAGTCAGAAAAGTGGCACTTAAGTGGGCAATGTGAAAAATTAAGGGCCAGTTTCACAGTCGACACTTACCGGAATAAGTGGCACTTAAGTTTCCTATATGAGAAATTTAAGCTAAGTTTCATAGCCAGCGTAAGTGGAACTTAAGTCACCAACATCGGAGACTTAAGTGACACTTATTGAGGTAACAGTGCGCTGTGATATTGGGAATTAATCTTCCACATTCCCCACTTAAGTGTCACTTTTCTGACTGTGAAACTGGCCCTAAGGCGCACACTTCACACTTACCTGAATAAGTGGCACTTAAGTCTGCGATGTTGGTGACTAAATTTCCACTTACGCTGGATGAAACTAAGCCTAAAGTCCTAATATGGAAAACTTCAGTGCCACTTATTCCGGTAAGTATGTCTACTGTAAAACTGGCCCTTAGATTTTATTTCTTCAAAAATAAAAAAAAAATATCAAAATTTAATTTTATCGGTAATCTTTATTATCATGTAAAAACTCATTCTAATTATTATTTTTTCGTAACTGCAAGTAACACGGTGCATTCTTAATGTCCAATTTTTGATGACGCCTTCGATTATTTCGAGTGGTATTTGTCTAATGACGCGAATTATATTGGGCTTCAATTCCCTAATCATAGTTGGATTGTCCAAATTGTTTTTCCGGATTACCAATCGAAAAGGACATTATAAATAATTTTTTAGATAATTTTAGACTAATTGCTGTAAAAGCTTATAGACAAAAATAAATAGGAATACTTGTCAGTCATGGGTATAAAAAGAATTTTAACTTTATATCAATAATTGAGGATTCTGCCTACAATGCATAGACTTGGTATGCAAACAATAGGTACAGAAGGGCTTACTGATTGACGCCGTAATCTATCATGTATACGGTGTAAGGGCCATCTATAAAGTAAAGTATATAATTTTATTTTATCAAGTTATTTTTGTATGAATGCAACACCTACCTTTATTTCCAGTAAAAATTGATATTTAGAGGACCATTCATTTTCCAGGGCTTTCCTTCTTAAAAAAAATCATTAACTGATGGTCATGAGTCCTTGTAATTTTTTTTTTTAAATTTGACAACTTGAGGTTAAAATGAAATTAATTGATATAATTTTTCGATACATAAATTGTGGTAAATATATGAGTGTGTCCATTTTTAAAAATATATCAAAGTTTTAGGAATAAATATTTAACCTCTTTTCATAATAATATTCGTTTGCTATATAAAGAAACAACCATCAATGCTTCTTTATAAATTAAAATTAATAATTTAAATTGATTCCCAAAATACGATTCTCAATTTATGTTAAAATACGTATGGGTCCTTGTCTTTTGTATTTTCCCAGTAAAACCCAAATATATTATACGCGTAGGATTTCTTTTATGGATAATTCACGTAACCTGTTACGCACCCTAGAACCCCACTTAAAATCATCCAAAAAATCTATACCTATTCAATATGCAATATGTCACTGAAGTACATATATCTGATGACGAAACAAGAATTTCCTTGGAAAGGAAGGTACTTTTGAAGCAACAGTGATGGTATAGTGACGGTGGCGGAAGGGTGAATAATTTCCCAAGGGAAAGACTCCATTTAACTAAGATACCATTTAAAGTTTTTTTTTTTTTTTCTTTATTTAATTCCCCAGAATTTACATTCGTGTTGAAATATTCTTTTCATGGTAATTGCTTAAGAAGACACGCCTTAAACACCCAAAGGTTGGTTATTGGGCTTTTCTTTTCCCCATTCGAACTGTGAGAGTTCTATATTATAAGACCAGTCTCAGTAAAAAGGAATTTTATGAAAGAATTGCACATGGAAGATTGCTTTGCTGGGACAGACCTCTTAAATTCCTAAAATGATTGATTAATTTAGAAAGAAAAAAAAAAAAAAACGTAAAGTTCACAAGAAATTTAATCGAAATCAATTTGTAAAGGATTTGCCAAGGTGGAACAAATTTTACCTTTCGAGACTCTTACTTCTGCTTCTCGGCACACTTAACAGCACCACACCGTATATGTCGTCGTATAGATCGTAGTCCTTGCTCTTTGCTAATTGAACTGTTGGAATGGAACTTTAAAATATGAATATTTTTTCCTTACCACCATCATCATCATCATCGTCTTGATTTATTATTGATGGTGGGGTAATCATTTAAAATGTAATTAAGGAGTTTAACTGACAGTACATAGATGGTTCCAAATGGCTTGATTTCTGATTTTGATTGACATTTCGGAAGTAGACACACACACAAGACCTCACTTTTGCACACTCGCACACACACAAACATCCAAATTGTCACATTTAAATAGCGTTTAATGGAGCTGACACAGAAATTCGATTTCGTCTTGATAAGTTTAAACGTTTAAGGGTCTTTTCAAAATGTCATTAAAAAAATGATTTTTTTTTTTTTTGGAATATTTTTGTATTCAAATGAGTACCACTCTTACTCATTCCCCAGAGAGAGTTATGATGTTAAATAAAATACTTTGTACACATAATTATCGTTTGATTATATGTTATTGACAATCCAGTAGACGGATATTTTTGGAATTTCATCAGAATTTTTGTATAACAGGCGCAGGGTGTATTAGGGTATGTTGGGCCTGGGGAAACATAGAACAATATGGCCTGACGTTTCTGTGTATGATTATTAATAATGTTTGTCGCTGAAAAGCACTCAAGGGCTTTCAAGTTAATTTACTATCATGGCGAAATCTGCGAATTTTAATCAAAATTCTTAATAAGTCTTTGACAGTCTTTGTAAAATAACACTAATATTTTGTCATTTTGGTATTTTAATCAAAGCATTTTGGGCGTTGGAAATAAGATACTGATCTGCAGGGTTTCCGTAGGAGGTAATAATCAATAATTAAGAACAGTGACAATAAATTGTTGGATATTTTAGAATAATAGGTGACAAGTAGAGGTGTGTCAATCATTCATTTTAAAAGATTCAATCGTTCATTTGTTGTTCAGTTCAATGATTCGTTCTTTTCAATCATTCATTTTTCCAATCATTTTGGTTTCAGTTTTATTTTTGTTGCCAATAAAATGGGAACACTTCGTTCTTTTCAAACGTTCATTCTTTTTTTTTTTGTTGGTTGCGATTCAAAGATTTATGTAGATAAAAAACCTATCTAACAAATTAAAAAAAGTAATACCTTTATTAATTACGCACTTTTTAAAGCACAAAGATCGCATCGTTCACGTTGGCAATCAGATTGATTCGGTCTTTGTGATTGTGACCCGTGCCGTACACCACTGTATCCAAATTTCAATCGTTTACATGAACGATATACCTACGTTTCGTTCTTTCAAGTCATTCTCAATCAAATGATAGGTACAACGTACAAAACAGACACCGAACACTGCCCGAACCATGTATGAGAAAGAAACACAAGAAAGGACAAACACAAATAAACGGAGTTAAAATGAAAACAAATTCTTTCTTTGTGTGAATTGATTGAGAACGATTGTAATGAACGAATCATACTTCGCGTCACCTCGTTTATTTGAAAACTGAAATGATTGATACTGGGATTGATTGTTTCGGTTTACTATCGTTCGGGGTAGGGACATCAAATAAATAAAACCGATTCAGTACTTAATTTCACAACTTTGAATTGAAAAAATTTAAACATTTATTTTTATATTTTTTTTGGAGAAATTTCGAGTTTGAAAGCATTTTTTTCAAAAACTATTATTACAAATAATTAGGTTGAAACAAATAATAATAGAACAAGATTCTGGCTTTCAGAAAACATATAATGTTGCATTGTAAGTGTTGCCGTTGTTTTTAAATCTTTTTTTTTTTTTCTTTAAGTCCCCACTCCCATAGTAAAAATTGCTTGTATTTTACCCTTCTACAAAAATCCGTTTTTATTTCGCGGCGCCCTAGTTATCGTACTCGTGTCTCGTTTTTAAACATTTTAAAAATTTATCCAAGTACATCCTGATTCATGCTGCATTGTTCCAATTTTTGTTTACTGTTTTCGGAACAATAGTGTGGAGAAAATTAGTGTAGAGAACAATTGAAAACCTTCAACACTGTTTCAAAAAGATTAGAACAATAAGGGGCAATAATAAAGGGCTAGGTCAAAAACTCTTATTTTAATTTCAAAATTCCTATTTACAAAAAAATGGAAAAAATAGAGACCAACTTTCTAAAATAAGAAATTAAAAATAGAGGGCTAACTTCACGCACTCAAATTACCAATACACGTTCTCAGCCTTGGCTTATCATTCTTAGACTTTTGGATTCAGCTGAAAATTGTAGGTCCCCTCTATTCCTGAAACAATCAACACGCCCACAAGATAAGTTGAGGTTGAGGGTTGTAAGTCACTAGGCTCTTCTGGCTCTCCAAATTTATTTTTATTTATCGGGTTTATTGAAAAGATGATTTTCTGCAAGTTTTAGACCAAATCAGTGTAAGATTAAAGTTAAGCCCGAGTTAACTCATCAAATTTGGTGATTTAACTCTGGATTAACTGAACAGATGCCTTTGATGTTATATCCACCGTGTTTGTTTAGTCGCTCTGCAAGCATTCTCCACCGAAAAACTGCTTCTTCAGTTCACTGTGGGTTAATTTACTTTTAGAGTTAGCTAACTCTGGTTTAACTCACCACTTAAAAACTGGGTCTGAGTTAAACAAATCATATTAACTAGATAGATATTCTTTTTCAATTTTTTTTTATTTGTAGGGTGAAATGGTGTAAAAATGGATTTAAAAAAATTCTTTTTTTTTGTTTCACAAAGTTTTACTTTGGAAATGGCTTTAGGGAAATTTCTTTTGGTGTTTAAAATGTCATTCTTAGAAGATGGCTTTAGGGTTATTTTTTTTTTCAAAAATTTGGTACCTATAGAGTGAAAGGGGGTTAAAGCGTATGTTTTTATCAAAGTTTTTTTTTTTTTGTAGGGGATAGCTTTGGGAGTTTTTTTTTTCAAAAAAATGATTGTTATGGGATGAAGTTGAGTAAAAACAAAAAGCTATATCTAATTTTTAAAATTTTGTTTGTGTTTTGAAAGTTATTTTAAAAAAAATGATATTTATAAAGTGATAATGGAATGAACATTAAACAGTAGTTTTTGAAAACAAAAATTCTTTGTGGGTTGTGAAATTAATAAAGGTTGCAGTTAAACCACATTTTTAAGAATTTAGACATAACGTGAAGTGGATTTAGACGCAGAAAGTAGTATTCGATTACAAAAAGTTGTTTTAATAATTTTTTTATATTTGCTCTTGTAATTTTTATTCAAAGCTTATATGTTTGTCTACCCGTGCGAAGCCGTCCCGGCCATACATATGTATACTGGTAGCTATTCTCCAACAGTATGTTTAAATTTCATATTTTTTAAAGTCTATTTTGATTGTGACTTAAAATTATGTTTAATGTTTACATACAAATTTCCATTACTGCCTTATAAATACTTATATCATAAACAGACAGTTAAAATAAATTTAAAATGATAATGACAAACTTTTTTTTGCTAACCACATTAGTATTTATATATTCCTGCCATTATATTTATTCAAATTAATATAAAAGTCAAAGGTTTTTATTTTCCTTTTCTGAAATAAAGAAAAGCTATATCTTGTGAGTTGTGCAAAAAATAATCACCAAGAAAAAAAATCTTCAATCATAATGCACAGTAATATTCTTAATAATATGAATGTGAACAGCATCAGACGTTAGTAATGAAATTAAGGATTAAAAAAAAAAATAAAACTCTGTCACATTAGAAATAATTCCCATACAATTTAATTTTCATTTTGCATGTAAAGAATTTATAATATGGCATTTAAAAGGATAAGGATAAAAAATCAATTATTACGAATGAACTGAAAATTGTCTCAATCTTTTCAAGTAAGAAATTAGTTTTCCTGTAATTTCGTATGCATTGCATATTAAACATAAAATGTGGTTAGATATTGCAACTTCATGGTAATGGTTCAATATGACGTTATGATATATCAGTAGAGAGTTAGTTTAAAAAAAGGACTATGCTACTTACTAAATACTTATGAAAATGGATTTTTTTGTTAATAAAAAATAAATTTAAATTTTTTTTTAAATGTTATATTGTTAATACTACGAGCAAAATTGTAACAAAACCAGTCTAGCAGTTTATGGGATAACCCATAACGACAATAACCCAAAAATAGGGATTTTTTTTTTTTAAATGTTTAAATCTTATTTCCGCTTTGTGAAGAAAGAAGTTTAATCAAAATCGTTAGAGCCGTTTTTGAAAAAAAAAATAAAAAAAAAAATTAATTCTTCTTATAGGGAGTTACTTAAAAATGCTCTGTACTAAATTTCATCCAAATCCGACAACCGGTTTAAACTCTAGCCCAAATTACAGTGGTCGCACAGGCGAACCGACGAGACGCACAATGGGGTAAAATGGCCCAATCGGTGGCAATGAATCAAAAAATCGTATGGTTTCATTGATCATTTTTTTGTCAGTTATATACCCCACTGTTGATATTATAAAAGTCTTAAACCGTTATCATACACATGGCGAAAGTCATTCTCGTTCACAGATAGCTGATTTTTTTGTGAGAGGAAATTTGTGAAGTGATTTTGATTCCATACAAAAAATTACGTTCGCAAAATAGCTAAATATATATATTTAGTATGGAGCTTTCAAGTAATGGCATGTGTTAAGCTATGTTTTTTCTTAAAGAGGGATGACTTAAAATTATATAAAATGGTTATTATCAAGAAAAACCTTTAAAATCTCTTTACATTTTTGCTTCTTTGTGCAAACATTGCTCGGCTTAGTTGTGTTCCGACGCCGTCCAAAGCTTGATTTTTGTTTTTTTTTTTGGTAGCTAGTTTTATATATTTTAAGGATTTTGTAAACAAAATTTGCGGTTTTTATTAAAAAGTTTTTTTTTTGAAAAATATGCTTTCTGACAGGAAAAAAATGGAAATTAGTTGTGGGAATTTTTTAACTGTTAGGTTAAAGTTCAAATATGATTTTTATAACCCAGAGAGAGCTTGTCAACAAATTATGATCAGCAGAAAACAAACATTTTTAAACACCATTTGTTTATTTTGGGAGAAGAGTTAAACTTCAAACGAACTCTATATCCTATCTGCTCAACATCTGGCGTCCCACAAGGAAGTCATTTAGGTCCCTTAATTGTTTGCTTGTTATTAATGATTCAGAACTTGTACTTTTTGGATATGAGGTTCAGATTTATGCTGATTACATGGGTATTTCCAACTATATAATATGCTTGGCTGATGCTCAGTTACTTCAAATAGACCTAAATAATTTCTCTACCTGGTGCCAGCACAACTTTCTTGAATTGAATGTGAACAAGTGCCAAGTCATTACTTACTCTCACAAGCGCCCTACCCTATTACAGCGTAAATATTTCATTAAAAGCAAACCAATTCCCATACTCACTTCCATTCGTGACTTAGGTGTTGTATGCGATAATCAACTCAATTTTCGTGCCCATTTTGAACACATCATCAATAGACCTAATTCCACTCGTGAATTTGACAAACGTCCAAAGAATTCTCAGATCCCTATGTCACTAAGTATATAAGTCAGTAAGTATATAACCTTTGTTAGACCCCTTCTTGAATATGCCTCTCAAGTCTGATCACCTATAACCATCATGTCTACCTCCATTTTCAACGGATAGAAGCCATTCAACGAAGATTTATCCGATTTGTTTTGCACGGCCTTTGTTGGGATGACCCACATATTCTACCTCATTATGAAAATCGATTAAAATTAATCAATCTACAAACCTTATGTAAACGTCGTGAAAATGCTGACATTCTTTTTGAACATCAAATTTTGACTGAAGGTATTGACAACGCAGGTCTACTCGATAAAATAATTCTGAACACTAACCGATTTCTATGTTGAGTTTATTCAAATGAGCTTAAAAGCAGTGCAACAACCGACAAGTAAATGCCCACGCCCACGCCGAGTTTCTACAAGATACTGAAGGTCCTTAAAAAAAAAGAGTTGGTAAACGAATCTATAGGGTTTTCCAATAAAAGGTGTTATTTTGAATAGCCCACTATTTCGGTAGCTGTCACTTTTAAAGCTGTTATTTTTTGACATTTGACAGGTAGAAACTACGCCATTTAATAAAATGGAACGATACACGCTTCAACAACGCATTGAAATTATTAAAATTCACTATAAAAATGGTGAAAATTTGGCAGAGACGGTTCGTAAACCTAAAACATTTTTGGGTCGTCGTGAAGCACCTTGTCGGACCGCAATACAGAAATTGGTGGACAAATTCGAGCTGTTGGGACAAGTTAGTGATGTGAAGAATAAAACCCGTGCACGTGGCTTAAGAACAACTGAGAATATTGCTTTTGTAGCCCAAAGTGTTGAAGAAAACCCAGGTTTGTCCATTCCTCGTCGTTCTTTGGAATAAGGCATTCCACAAACGTCATTACACCGTATTTTGCATAAAGACTTGGGTCTTAAGGCTTATAAAGTTCAGTTAAGACAAAAACTCAAGCCGGCTGATCATCAACAACGTCGTCGTTGAAATGCATGAAAATGATCCGGAATTTCATCGAAAAATCATCGTGACTGATGAGGCCCATTTCCACCTCGGAGGCTAGGTCAACAAGCAAAACTGTCGCATCTGGGGCTCGGAAAACCCAAGAGTTATTGTTGAAAAGCCTCTCCATCCTCAACGCGTGACTGTTTGGTGCGGTTTATGGTCCGGCGGGGTCATTGGACCTTACTTTTTCGAAAACGAGGCTGGAGCAACAGTTACGGTCAATAGATTGCGCTATCGAGAGATGATTAATGATTTTTTATGGCCGGAATTGGATGGTATTGATCTGGACAACGTTTACTTTCAACAAGACGGCGCTACGTGCCACACAAGCAATGAAACCATCGATCTTTTACGGGAAAAGTTTCCGGACCGTGTTATCTCTCGAAGAGGTGATCACAATTGGCCACCGAGATCTTGTGATTTAACACCTTGCGACTTCTTCCTTTGGGGCCACGTGAAAGATAAGGTCTACGCCAACAGCCCAGCGTCGATTCAAGACCTCAAAGATGGAATTCGTGAGGCTATCGAGGACATAGGGCAGCCACTTTGCGATTTGGTTATGGAAAATTTCATGAAAAGGATATGGTCCTGTAAGCGTGGTCGCGGCGGCCATTTGGCTGATGTTGTGTTCCATTATTAACGGCATATCTTCCTCTTTATAATGAAATAAACATCCGATCATTTATCTCAAAAAATGCGATTTTTCTTTGAATATCAAAATAACACCTCTTATTGGAGAACCCTTTATAAAGAAATGTCTATTGCAGAAAAAAAGATGAGAACATTTCTGTTGTAGTACAAAAAAGTGGGCGTTTTGGCGAGCGTGGTAATTTTTGGGTTTGGAAATATCAATAGATAGGTTCTATAAACATTTGCAGAAGTTTTTAGGTTTCTATAGCTCTATTGGCTGATTTATTGCAACCATATAGGGTCATTCTTCCCTAGTGTGCGCCCCACAGACGCACAGACGCATAGAACAGACCGACGGACGGCATGACGAAACCCGCACTTTTTTGGATGTCTCAATCATCGTAGTATTTGTTTTATTACAACCTCGATTTTTTTTGCACGGAACCAATGCTTGCAAGTAAAAAATAAAGTTTCAAATTGTAACAAAATGGACTAAAATTTTTCTAAATGCCTCAGGGAATTATGTTTCCTTTTGTTCAAAGTTTTTTTTATTTTTTTTTTTAACAATTCTTTATAAAGCAAAGGACGAAAGATGATTTTGTCTTTGCACCACATAAATACATCAAAAAAAAAAATTGTATTCTTTTCTCAAGCATTCTATTTCCATTTTACTTTAATTTTTTTCTTTTCTTGTAATTTTGTATAAAGAAATTTTTCATTCATCTTCTCACGCACGAATCTAAATATAACAAAAAAAAACACTCTTAAACTGTGTTAAGGACTACCTACCTCTATTCTCCTCTGACTCCAGCTCTATATAGCCATTCTTCTTTACCAAGTCCTCAAGACAATCTCTGAAAATGATACGAAAAGAAGTTAATCTATTCATCTTCGCTTTTACTTTTTTTTATTTTATTTTAAGTGGGCTTCATGTTGGTTTTCATTCAAAGGTCATATTAAGGTCTTTAAGGACGAATACAATATAATACCTTCCTACAAGCAACAGCAATGGACTTGAACAGCTATCTTATTTTATAAGCTCATACGCATTTCTTTTGTTGGAGTTTATTATCCGCTTTTCATTCAAAAATTATTTGAATCGGATCAATCAATTCAATTAAGATTTTGGTATTAATGTTTATGTACGACAAATAAATCAATACGAAACGAGGCGGAGCAGGGCACGAACCAGGAAACCAAGGTCACTCTAACACTTTTGTAAACTAGCTTGTGTCATATCATACAAACTCACGCTAAGAAGTCAATTTTTTTCAGGACATACACACATTTATGTCATAATCATTAACGTTAACATTAAACAGTGATGGATTCCATATGCCAAACTATTTGATGAAATGAAATGGTATAGAGTTTGTAGACTTATAACAAAGACATAATAATTAATTATTATTATCATGTGCATGTTTTTTGCGTTTTATGTCTTTCTTAGGTTATTTAATTCTTAACGATTTACAGCGGATAGGAGCTGGAGATCATTTTATTTGCACGTTTCGAATAAGAAGACCAAGCTTAACATTTTATGCTGTTTTAAGGGTATTATCTTGTTAATTTGGTCATTTTTATGGGAATAAAAATATTATTTTCTCATTTTGAAGCTTAATAAATTCCCGACAAAAACAATCTTGACAATTTTCTCGTGTGAGGAGTAAAGAAGGGATATGATTTCATCATAAAACTTAAATATGTACTACAAACAAAAATTACACCACACTAAATATACATACTGATTCACATAAGATGTTAAACAAAAAAAAAACTTCAGATTTTTTTCAAAATTGTATGAAACTTTTAATATTTTTATAATTTTTTAGTCAAAAATGCTAAAAATACAGATTTTGAAAACTTATGAAAATTACGAAAATTATGAACCCTTATTTATGTATTTAGTTTGTTGTCACCCAATTTTTTAATAAAATTGATTCAGTGGCGTCTTTACCCTAGGGCCATGGGGGCCATAGGGCCCAGAGCGGCGTATTCTTTTAAAATAATTTCTAGAGTTAAATACTCATATGAGCTTAAGGCAATTTGATCCCCTTATACAGTAGAAGGACCTTTAAGAAGTATTTTCATTGTACGTAATAGCATTACGTTTGTTAATGTGCACTCAGACATACAGACGCCGCCCTTCCTTAGTTTTTTTTTTTAGCTAAATTCTTTTAATTGTCTTTATTCTCAATATATATATAGATATTGGGGAAATACAATTCAATAACAACCTTTGTAGGTGTGTATACGTAAAGGGTCCGCCATCTAACGTTTTTTTTCAACTAGTGCTTATTTCGTGAATGGTAACACTTAGCTCATGTCTGATTGGACAGATAATTAGTTTTATCCTTCCGCTGAACGAATATGGTTGTATATACGCTTCGCTAAGTGAGCCTGCGATCGACTTAGAGAAGATGCCGATTTTGCCAAAAAAAATCATCTTTTCAGATGAAGCTCATTTTGATGTTGTCGGGTAGTAAACAAGCAAAATTGTCGCATTTGGGGCACAGAAAACCCGCACGCATACATCAAAAAGCCGATACACCCAAAACGAGTCACTGTTTGGTGCGGATTTTGGTCCAGAGGCATAATTGGCCATTTTTCGAAAATGAGCAAGGAGTGGCCGTTACAGTCAATGGCGATCGTTATCGGGCCATATTGAACGCATTTTTGTTCACAAAAATTGAAGAGGAGGATATTGGCCACATTTGGTTGCAACAGGACGGCGCTACGTGCCACACAGCCGAAGCTACACTCGATGTTTTGCGCCATTAAAAAAAAAAAGAAGTTATTTGGCGGACCCTTTATTATGTTGTGATTTATGAATATCTATTTTTAGATATACATTTCTACATTATGTAGGAATAGAACAAGGTGATCTTGAATTTTTTTTAAAAATCTTAAATTTCAAATCTGATAATTAATCTTAAAAAAATTCTGGATGTCAAGTTTAATAAAATTACATCTATTAGTTTTTGAATTAATTAATTCTCAAAAAAAAATTTCAATTTAAATCAAAAAAAAATTTTAATTTAGGTATGCAATTTATTTAGAACTTTTTGTAACATTCTCCATAAAAAATTATCGAAATCAGTGGATATTATTTTTGAACAACAACAACAACTTAAAGGTGCTACCAACAATTTTTTACGAATTAATTTATAATTCGTTTTATTTTGGCTAGGGATACAGCTGTTTCAAGGGGTGCCAAGCCGCCTATCATCAGTCGCCTCTTTAGAGGTGGTAGCACCTTTAAGTTGTTGTTGTTGTTCAAAAATCTAATAAACTGACATTCTAGTATGAATAGTACAATAAATAATAATAATAACTTAATAGTCTGGTCTGTTACCGATCTTCCAACCTCTCCCCCTTTGATACGTACTACGAATTGTAGTCTATCGAAAACAAGGTATGGAGAAAAATGGAGGCGGAACAAGACAGCATACTTAAAGGCGCTTAGAAAAATGCTGATGCTCCAAATGCATTTGATAAACAATAAGATCCCATTTTCGATCTAATATTAAATATATATAATATAATATTATGGTTTTTATTATTGAATCTAATATAAAAAACGCTCAAAAAAATAATGAAAATAAATAAAAAAATAAAAAAATAAAACAACGACATTTCACATGTTGAAACATTACATTGCAATTTTTAATGTGCAAATTATTTTTTTTTTGTTTTTAGTTCAAACTTAATTCATTTATTGCCCACTTTGAGAATCAATTATTTTTCAGCGCCCTTACAGAAAGAGATAAAATATAAAATATTATTTTGTCATTTTTTCAATAAACTAGAACTTTCTCAACAAATTATCCATAGTCCTCCTAAACTACTTTTTGAACACAAAATATTCTCAGGTCTGTTGCCGCCCCCCTGTGGCGCACTAGCGCCTACAGGCGTCATCGCTCACTTTGAGAATCAAAGATTTTGCCGCCCTAGGCCCGGGCCTCACGGGCCTAGGCCTAAATCCAGCACTGTAGACATGGGTAACTCAGCAAACAAATCTTGCTCTGAAACATCGACAAAAACGCAGTTAACTGAATCAGCACAACTTAATTGCCTTGCAAATGGACGCCGACCTTCGAATACGAATAAATCTTTGGCCCTTATTGCGAGTGTCGTTTGTTTATCGATAAACGACTTGTGTCGAAAATCAGACAACGAAAATTGAAGATATCTGAAGTTCTTGCTGCGCCAGATGAAATCAGCTGTATTTTCACAAATGGTTTCAACCACATAAAACTATCCAGATAGCTTTAAATACAAATTTTAACGCGCCCAACGTTTTGGTATGATCAACTTTTATCGAATCGAACGTTGAACGACACTCGCAATAAGGGCCTTTTTTTTCCTTATTTTTCTTTTCGACAGCTAAGTAATTAATCCAATCAACAAATTTAAATAGGAAACGCTGTGTAAAATTAGTTTAAATTAGAAAATTTTGTATAATTTAATGTTTTCTACACGACCAAAAAGTTATTTTCTGCTAACTTTCAAAAGTAAATTCGCAATCCACAACAAATGGACGCATTCCACAAACTGGCGAATTGAAAATTCGATCGATTCTAACCTCAAACACTCATTTTACTTCTTTCTGTTTTATCTTATGACAATTAGCAGTTGTCAGCGGCTACTCATGAGAATGAAATATCGAAATTCGCGACAATTTGCAATTCGCAGTTCGCAGGTCGTGTCTCATGTGCAAAGCAATTTACTGAGGCATTTGCCCCAAGGCGCAATTAGTTTTTCCTTCGCTTGATTCACAATATCGCACAAACTAAATTGCGCAGGTCCTAACCTAACTTTTGAGTTATAGATGTCAGATAGAGAAGTGTGTTACTGCGCTGTGTCTTTCAGCAGATAGACACGATTGCTTGTACAGGGTGTTTTTTTTTAGAGGTGTGGTTTTCAATCTGGCAATACTTTTTTCGTAGTTGGTCTTTTTTACAGTTGTCACTTGATTTATGCTCAGTTTAGTTTGCCATTTTATAATAAATAGATTTATTCCTGAAAAACGCTTCCAAATTGTGCCCAAATGGGCCCAATATAAGATTGCCGTTGATACCAATTTTGATAAGCGAATTTCGTTTAGCGATGAAGCTCACTTTTGGTTGAATGGATACACAAAACTGCCGTATTTGAAGTTATGATAATCCTCAAGTGTATGTTGAGACACCGTTACATCCACAAAATCTGACTGTTTGGTGTGCTTTATGGTTTGGTGGAATAATTGGTCCGTACAGCCGCCTTTAGCATTATGTGATCCAGTCGTGCATTTTATTTTACTTTGCTACTTGTCCAAACTGATTTGATCATCTTTAAGAATGTTACATGATTCTCCACAAATACCATCTGAAATTGTTATGAAACAAAAACATTAATTATTCCAGACAGAAGCAAGACAAGCAAAAGTAGGTGGGGTAAGTGAAATCAATATCCACAAATCAATCAATTTTGATATAACAGCATTAAATGCTGAAAGTGAATAAGTAGGCACCAATACATATTTAAGATTCATTTGACTGATTGAAGGTAATTATTGAGAATGATTTTCCTCAGGATAGCGTTTATGAAGAGTTCCATTTAGAAATGGCATTTCACCCGCCTAGCTATACTTAATGAGTCACAGGATTTATTTATTCATTCATTCATTCAAAGTATACTTAAAATGGGCCAACCAACAAATTCGGGTAATTTCTCAAATACCCACAACACCTTGAATTTCTGTTTGCAACTAATCAATACCACCGGAAACAGGAAGAAGGAAAACAATAGTTCAATTTCACAGCAAAGTTGTTCTGCTGGTTGACAGACGATATAGGGGGAATTACACATTGTATGTATGAATAATACAGCCCATTTCGTTTTCATAGAAATAAATAAATAATTCACTTCCTATAAGAATTTGGGGTATTTCTACTAATCCGTTGGGATTTTTTTTTATTTACCACTGACTTAACTGACTGCGGGAATACAAATACCTTTAGAAAACGTCCGTGTAGTTGTTTGCCTTTAAGACCGACAGAAATTGATTTATTCAGTTTATTTTATTCCCGACCGTTAGAGAGGTTATTTGTTTAACTGTTACAACAAGAGAAACGCAAATTTTGATTTTCAACCTGTCGTTAATTATAGGTAGTCAATTCTGTTTAATTGAAATAGAAATTTGCTAGCAACGAAATTCGGGTGGGTTCTTATACAGGGTCTTTCATTAAGCGCTTTTTATCTTTAAATTTAAATAAAACAAAGTGTGTGTGAAATATCATCGAATGTTTTTATTCGTTTGATAGAATTTAACATCTTTCAAATGTTCACCGTGGCTCGTCAGAACATTCATCCAGAATGGGCCTCATCGCTAAAGATGACCGTAAGTGGCCGAAGAGCGCGGTACGTTGCCCGAACAGAACACCCATTTTGATAAAAAAAAATAAAGTAACATTTGCACGAGTTGTTGAACGCCACTATATCCGTCCCAAAACAGACTTAATAAATGACAGGCAATTTGACAGATGTAGCTTCAACAATATGGCCGCTATCAACTGTCAAAGTTCGGAAAGAATTATTTTTGTCATGAGAGCAGAAATTCTTAAACTAAAAATGTCTCACCTTTCGTAAGAACATGAATTTTACTAATTACTAATGCCATTTTAGTGAAGAAACACGACAAAATTACGTACTATACTCATGTTCTGTATTTGCATGTCATCATGAAACATTTTTTGACGCAAGTAGACTCTGTGACCTAAAAATAAAAACAAAATACATATAAATTATTGCCGGCCAACACTCTGTCAACAAACTTAAATCAACCCCAAGGCTGACAAAATAGGTCAATAGACTTGTTTTTAAATAATAAAAAAAAAACAGGTTGGCGCGCACGATATGTGTGCTAGAATATTTATGAATCGGTGACCCAGTGACACGTTAAAGCAGTTTCCTTGCATTAGTAGCTTCAAACTAACGTTAAACGATACGGTAATTTTTGTATTTTAATTTCTATCTACTCTAAGCACTCTTAACGTATTACCAACTGTATCTAATAGTGTGGTGACATGCCACCCATAAACTTATAACTTAACAATTTGTTTCCGTTAGTATCTATCTGCCAGATCTCTGTACAAATCCACCTTTGAACCAACGTTTCCCGTCACCCTACACCACCATTTCACCGCTAAGCAATAAAAAAAAATGCCTTTCCAATAACAAAAACAAAGAAACAAACAAAAAAGCAATCAAGTCCTGACCAATAAATATTTAAATACACCACACACCGTCCAAAAGTTATATTTTAAAGAAATACATTTTAAGTTTGTAAAACCACATTTTTCCTCCTCCGATGAAAGAGAATAATAATTAAAGTCAAAAAAGTGCACAAACCAATATTCCAGTCAGTAAAAAAAAAACATCATAAGTGAGCAAGTGGTTACACTGAACACTAAAATTATACTATGGCAATCACAGTCCTGAGTTATTGGTGATTTCGTAGACAACAAAAAATAAGGAAGAGAAAAGAAAATGTCCTTTGTATCATGACAAAGTGTAATCAGGCAATCAAGTTATGCCATAATAAATGCCTTTATAAGTGGTTCGCTTGAAAGTGATAACAAAAAAAAAAAAAAAAACGAAATAAAAAAGGACGAAAAACCCAATAAGGCGGCAAGAAGACAGAGTCCTTAATCTATCATTGATCGATAAAATTTAATATTTTTCTCATAACGTCTAGCTTGACTATATACATAGATATATCTACATTCAATGTGTTATCTATACCTACTACCTTAATACATATATTATACAAGTGCATAGACTGTGTGAATGTTTGTGTGTGATCGAAGTGGAATCGTCCTGTTTTCTTAGCCAAGCCAGACACAAATGGATAATCTACTTTGCAATATGGCAAGTAACAGTAGATATTCGTCTTACAATTGCTTAACGTCTTGGGATTCGTACGATAAAATACCCAGGTAAGTCAATTCTATTTTTTTTTTTAGAAAATTTCTGTTTTTATAAAATTTTTATAAGGAGTCGGAGAAATATTGTGCTTAAGGAACCACTATATGTGCATGGTTGATTGGATAAAGTATTTAAGTACCTACCTATATAATTAAGTTTTTGGCAGAGATATTGAATAAAATTTCGTACTGGTAGTAATTCGATTCGAAGTTGAACTAAATAACAGCAACAAAGCAAAATTATATGACCAGAAAAGCTTGCCAACATGCGATATTTAGTAATTGTTTTTATTTTCTACACAGCGTGGCAAAAATGGTTGTTTTATGATGTTAACTATTTTATAAGGTACAAATGTTACTATATGAAAGCAATAGTAAATCGAAACTGGTCGAACACTTTGAAGTTTCGGGAAAGTGTTTTGAAAAATCTTATACAGGGTGTTTTTGTTTAGACGTGTGGTTTTCAATCTAGCAATACTTTTTTCGGAATTGCTCTTTTTGACAGCTGTCACTTGATTTATGTATGTTCAGCTTGGTTTGCCATTTCATAATGAATAGATTTACTCCTGAACAACGTTTGCATATCGTGCAAATTTATCAACAAAATAATGGTTCGGTTCGCACGACGCATCACACGCTGCGTCCAATATTCGATGAAGCTAATTTTTGGTTGAATGCGTAGGAAAACTATTGTTTGGATTTTTGTATTATCATTATAAATAAGTGCCTTGTTCTTATTTGAACGATTCTATTTTATTTTAAGCTGGTGGTTAAAGTTTTTTATCTTTGGTGATGACTTTGGCCACAAAAAGTGTTGTTTTTTAAGAAAGATTGAACTTTGGAGGATATTCGTCTACACACTTCTTTTAAATTTCGACGTGTTTTTTTTCTTGTACATTAAAAGTACCTATTGGTCTTCAGAACCTAAAACAAGCTAGCATATACTGTAAAATTAAGAATTGATGCAAAGAAAGTTACAGGGTGTGCCAAATATGATGCCCTCTTCTTAAATGAGATGTATATTTGACACATAGTTTTAACTTTGTGATCAAAATTAAAAAAAAAAAAAAAAATAGAATACAGTTTTTGCAGAGTAAAACTACACTCATTGAAAACTCAATTCCAATGCGAGAATAAGTGTTGCCAAAACAGCAGTTTCTTGTGTTTTTTATTTTATGATATTTTTAAGTTGATTGGTCAGTGCGGAGCTCTGATTTGAGGATTCGGACCATTTTTTTTAGAAACCATTTAAAAATGATGCAAGACATTCAACTATTTGTTCGACGATTAATATTAAAATTCGTTGAGCTTTTCATTAAAAAGAGCCACAAACAGCCAACAATATAATGTTAAATTGGATTGAAAAGATGGACTTCTGCTAGAAATCCCACTTGGCGGTTTTTGAAAAAAAAAAATTTATAAAAATTTAAAAGATTTAGGCCAATTTGCTGAAACGAAATTTAAATATTGAAGTTCAACATAAGCTCTTATGTTCTAATTTTTCCTCAGCGTTGACTGTCGCATAAGCTCTTATGTTGAACATAAATATTTAAGTTTCGTTTTAGAAAATGGGCCTTAATAATTTGGACGATACTAAGGACAATTCTAGCCGCTTTGGTGCACCATTGTTGCAGGTGTTATTGCAATATATTCGTCTTATTGCTCCTCATCTTGGCTTTCGTTTTATATCAACGATAGATTTAACAGTTCGTCAATTCAATCGTAATGCAGAACTCGCAGTTTTTGGGATTTTTTAGAGCGTGCACTTCGTGTAACGTGTAGGTGTGGTGGAATGCATTTTTTGTTTCGCCAAATTGAAGTATGATTGTATGTACAATTGTACATCCCAGGAAAATGAGACTTTCCCTTCGAAAAAAATCCGACAAAGTCGAATTTCGGTGGAGAACTTTGTTTTTATGTGTGGCACCATCAGGGCTTTTGATTTGGTTGGATTAAAGCGGAAGGTTTTCCATTTAAAACAAGCTTCGTTCTTTTATATTGAATTTCAGCGATTTTATGTGCCTTTGTGTGGTTCATGATGAAGTCCAAAGCCTTTCCCGTACAAAAAAAAAGTCGAAGTTTTTCACAATTTTTAATTGAAAAACCTGTAAAAGTTTCTATCGCCTTTAGTTTCCAAAAGAATTGCACATTTCATTCCAGCTTAGCTGGATAATGAATGTAATAATTAAATTTCTTCATCGCTGAACCAAGAAATGTAATTATTTGTTTTAGATTTGTTGAAAAATATTAAACGATTTGAAAACACCGTGGGCGGCGAACCACCTTGCCAGGTTTGTGAGGTTTTTATGCCGGTTATTAATGTAATACAGACAGAAAGAAGTCTGATTAGAGCATTTTATTTCCAACACCGCTAGTAATATTTGTTTTAAATAAAATTTCTATCCCGATTTTTATAAAGGGTGTTTTTTTAGACGTGTGGTTTTCAAGAAAAAATAAAACACATACAATTTTATGTTATGGCCAAGAGTCTGCCATTATGTTTTAAAAATGATTTCGGGCAAGTGGCCGCCGCGGCTAGCTCGAACAAATTCCAGCCGAGAGGCCCAATGTTCGACCACTTTTTGCAGCAATTGGGGCCGTATGTCAGCAATAACGCACCGAATATTCTCTTCCAATCTCATCAATCGTCACGGGCTTATCTGCGTAGACAAGTAACTTTACATAACCCCACAAAAATAGTCCAGCGGTGTGAAATCGCACGATCTTGGAGGCGGCGCCACGGGCCCACGACACGGAATAATGGGCTCACCAAAAGTTTCCTTCAATGAATTGATTGTTTCGTTGGCTGTATGGCATTTAGCGTCGTCTTGTTGGAACAAAACGTCGTCCACATCAACATCCTCCAATTTAGGAACGAAAAAGTCTTTAATCATGGCTCTATAGCGTTCCCCATTGACTGTAACATTATGGTCGGATTCATTTTTGGAGAAATATGGACCAATGATCCCTCTGCCCATTGAGCACACCAAACAGTGACTTTTTGAGGATGTAACGGCGCACAGTGGTGCGAGAGCGGAAAAAAGTCTTTTGAAAAAGTCATGTCTATCGTTTTAAACTTTATGTTTAAGTACTCTTAGATAACCCGAGCGTATGATTTAAAAGTATTTTTTAACATATATATCGTGGGTATACAAGCAGAAGGCACTAAGTCAATTTTTTAGGATTTTTACATTTGAATGCAAAGTGATCAAGAATGATGATATCTATGTAATCCAAACACCTCCTAAGTCATTATGCAACGTTAAACATGAATTATTTGAGGTTTAGTTTTGCACTAAGTCAGTTAAATAATTTATAATACTGTTAAAACGCACTAAGTTGACTTAGTGCATTTTGGCTGTCATAGAAAAAACACTTCATTCTATAATAATACAGCAAGAAAGCATTAAAGTGGACTTAGTGCTTTTTACCTGTCATCAAATAGGTTTTTTGATTTAAATAGGTGGTGAGTTACTGTTCTGTAGTCTACACATAAGAGCGAATTGCATCTAATTGTTTCAATTTGGCAGTTTTGGTCAAGAAGAAAAGTATTTTTTTAAAAGTTTTCCGGTAGTAGGTAATAGTGAATAATCTGCACAACCTTACACATCAGAAGAAAGCGATGGTAAATAGTTCCAACCTCTTTCTTTATTTATTGTTAAACTATTCTTACCTTGTTTTTATTTTGAACTTATTAAAACTCTGACTTTTTCTTAAATTTATTATTCTAACTTACCATACCGTTTTCTTCATTTTATTAACTTATTATTCTTACCCCATCTAGGCCTTTACTTATTATTTTATTTTCTTACTGTTATTATTATTCTTATTTCTACTTGCTCTTAAAGTGTTAAATTCATTAAAAAAAATGTTTCTTCAGATTTATTTTTTCAGTTATAATTGACTAATTCATACATTATTGCAATATCAATTCAGCTAAAAAGCACTAAGTCAGCATATTTTTTAGTTCTGCTCCAATATTTTCGAATAGGTTTAGCAAAACCTTAAATTTTAAATTGTAAACTTAAGTCATAATGTCAATAGAGCTTTTTATGTGATAGGATGAAAAATTACCATCGGTATTGAATTTTCAAGAGTAAACAAATATTAAATATCAATTTACTCAAAACTATGTTTTTTGACTTAGTGCCTTCTGCTTGTATACCCACGATATTGTATGTTCTGATTTACAAGCCCTCAAAGTTGAAAAATAATTTTACTCAAATCGCGAACTGTATTTTCAACAAATTTTGAGATGTTTTTTTCCGAAGTTCCTGTAGATAAATTCTCTAGCTTCTTAAATAATTTAATTGGTCTATTTTCGATTATCTTAAAATAAAAAAAAATATTGATTATTTATAAAAGATACCTTCTATAAGTAGCCTGAAGCTTAAGTACTAAGAAAAAATGCTTTTTTTTTAAACTTTTTGATTTAAAAAAACAGCTCCAAAAGATACCAAGAAAGTAAGTATGCCACCATATGCTCCATACACTCATGTTAAAGCACAGAAAAAATCAGCTGCAGATACATGCAGATGTGGAAGTTATGCTCAAAAATGTTTCACTAAATCGGATTTCAAAAAACTCCGTCTTGACGGTGGTGTTTACCAAAAAGTTTGATTTCTTCGGTATTAATTGTCAGAATGAACTGATTAAGCCCATTTTTTTAAGAAAAAATGTCAAACTTTATTTTAAAAATAAAACAAAATTAATACATTGACCCAGGTCTGAGAATTTCGATTTTTGCGAAACCATTTATTTCTGCCTGGAAAATTTTTCAACTTTCAACTCAATTATCATGAAAACAACACACGAAAAATAATATAGTTTTATGATATTTTGAATGATATGATAGAGCTTAATACAAAATAAAGAAAAGGATTAGGGATAATCCTTTATTTTTTTTTTATTTTTCGCTAAAAGTAGGGCAGGTAAAAATTAAAAAGGTGTTTTTTTTTTAAGTTTTATTGCTTTGTTTTTGTTGTGTATTGCGTAATTTTTTATTACCTGTAAGGATTAGTAATGGCTTATTAGAATAAAATCTCTAACTTAAATCTATATATATAAAGGATTAAAAAAAAAAGTCAGTATTGAGTTATTGAGCATTTGTGCAAGGTGTGTAAGAAAAATTTTTACTCTTAGATCAACCAATAAGTGAAAGTGAAGTGAAATATAATAACAAACATATAAAGTGAATTCAATACATTAAAATATACATAGTTAATAATAATATTTTGTTCAAAATAAAAAGTTAAGATTTTACTAAAAAAAAAATTATTTAAATATAACATCAAATCCCTCAAATTTTATAAAAATGTCAAAAACTTTTTTTCTAATAATTTTTTCTTGAGCAAATTTTGACCAAGCATGTATAAGACTAATCTTAACATGTGTGTCAAATTTAATTAAAATTCGTTTAATAGTTCAGATTTTACAGACTTTTTTCCGTTCTCCCATAGAAACATCAAAACCCTCAAATTTTAGAAAAATGTCAATAACTTTGTTTCTAATTTTTTTTTTTCAACCAAATTTTGACCAAATGTGTATAAGACTAGTTTTAAATTGCGAATCAAATTTCATCTTAATCCGTTAAGCAGTTCAGATGTTACAGATTTTTTTTCCGCTCTCCCATAGAAACATCAAAACCCTCAAATTTTAGAAAAATGTCAATAACTTTGTTTCTAATTATTTTTTTTCAACCAAATTTTGACCAAACATGTATAAGACTAATCTAAACATGTTTGCCAAATTTCATTTAAATCCGTTGAACCGTTCAGATAAAACAGACTTTTTTCCGCTCTCCCATACAAACCGAACCACTGTGCGGCGTGGCGTCTCAGCAATGGCTTGAGGATTATCTACACTCCAAATGCGGTAGTTTTGCTCATTAACGTACCCATTCAACCAAAAATGAACTTCATCGCTGAACAAAATTTTCTTGTGAAAATCGGAATCGGTGGCCATCTCGTTTTGGGCCCATTTTGCACAATTTACATGCGTTGCTCAGGAGTAAGTCTATTGATTATGACATGGCAAACCAAACAGAGCATAAATCAAGTGACAGCTGTCAAAAAAAACAACTTCAAAAAAGGTATTTCCAGATTGAAAGTTACACGTCTAAAAAAAACACCCTTTACAAATTAGGTAGTTTTAATTTTGTTTGATCAACCTTCATAATGAAACTATAAATGCTGCATAAAAACCTCATTTAATTTTCTTGTGCTTTATTTTCTTATTCTATGCAAACAATGTTTCGATTAGTTTGTGTGAATAAATGTTTCGGTATCTTTTGCAATAGATTAGGCACTATCAAAACTTTGCAGGCACAACATTTTAGTTAATATTTGAAGTTAATAATGATATGGATCTACCTCTATAGTGTCTTTTATTTCAAGGAACATTTATGTGCCTATTTTACACAGACATAGGTACCAACATTGATACCAAATAATTTTCTACCCATTCAACCAGAAAGTGATTTCATTTAATATTCCGCAATAATCTATAAACAAAAGTATCTAACCCAAACACAATTAAGCCAAAATTAATTGGTAAATTTTCCACTCCTTAGTCATGCATTAGTCATGCATTTTCAATAACAGAAAAAAAAACAAGAAACAGACTAAATTACTCGACATGGTACTACGTAACTGCTCGAAAAATACTTTCAAAAACCAAGGGTAGTGTCTTAAAACTAAAGAAAATGGCCTTATGTTAAGGCATGATACTACTTTATAATTTTATATTAAAATTATATTAATTTTAAACATTTTAAAACTAGTATCATATCAAAACCATTTTTTGAATAATCTTCAACTGAAGACAGAACAGTGTAAGTTGGTGCGAAAAACTAAGCATTTTCGAGTGTCAAAAGTGACATTTAGTATTAATCGAGTATAAGTATGGTACTAAAAGGATGCAATAGGTTTTTGGTGATTTAGGATGAAAAATCAAAAACAAACTTGTTCAAAGTTTGCAAAATACTGACACGACTGACAAATTGGCAGTTTTTTGTCAGTAAACTGCCAAAAAAATGAATTTCTCCATTCTTCTGACAGATTTTTGACAGTTTACTGGCATTATACTGCCAATTTGTCAGTCGTGTAAATCTAGCACTAGTACTCAAAATGCTTTGGTCCAGATTTTCAATGCGAAACTAAGGTTAAACTCTAATTAACTCTTCAAATTTGGTGATTTAACTCAGGATTAACTGAACAGATGCTTTTGATATTTTATCCACCGAGTTTGATTAGTCGTCCCGCATGCATCCTTCACCAAAAAACTGCTTCCTCAGTTAAGTGTGGGATAATTTACTTCTAAAGTAAGCTATCTCTGATTTAACTATGGCTGAACACAATGGAGGCGGAGCTGCAGCTGGACTAGCTGTCAAAATATTGAATAAACGTAATTTCAATGTTGCGAACACAACGCAACGTAGCTGCAAACGGAGCCGCAGCAGCAGCTGCAAGAGTTCACCAACTTTTGACTTTTGTGTGCAGCATTTTTGACATTTCAAAATTGAAGAAGGCGAACAAGCCCATTTCAACTCGATGAGTGTTTATATGGGGTTGAAATGAGCTTCAAGCCCATATTGTTATCAATATCAGTGCTTCTACAGTCAGAAAGCTGTACAACTGCATTGTGGGCACGTAAAAAAAGCACGTACGACACTTTTTGATAGCTATTTCAGCTTCAACTCCAGTTCCAGTTTCAACATTCTATTGTGTTCAAGCAGTTACTCACCATAATTGACTAAAACTTTTTGCACATGTTCTCCAAAAACTGTTTTCATAAAGCCTATTGTTCATAGTTCCCACGCGAAAAAAAATGTATGCTAAATTGTTGGCATGCCAAAATTTTTGAGTTGGGTTCGAATTTTAAAGTGACCGACGCGGTTGGTGGTTTCAAGTTGACTCCTCGAGTTTCCAGAGACCTACCTGGACCTTACTTGGATTTACTTCCAAAATGCATTACTCAGCTTTGACCTATACTGAGATGCATTCTGGAAGTAGGGCTTTTTACCGTGTCCCACTGAATCGTTGCGTCACATTAAGTGTAACACGAAACTGCTGTCGATGATGAATACCTGTTTCATAAGTTGAAGTATTTCGACAACAGTTGTGACTCAGTGGGTCACAACAATTTTTGAGTTGAATACAAAATTATTTTTTTGCATCATTGGTTTTCTGTTTCATATAAAAAAATACCCATTGATGTGATGGAACGTCATAATGATAACATATATGACCTTCGGCTTTACTATCAAAAAAAAAAACATTTGCTTGGACTTAAAAATTCAATAACAAATTAAAATGCACAAAATAAACGGAAAACTGTTTACAAAATTTTGTTTTTTTTTTTGGCACGGGAACTGTACAGTACACGTGTGTACTCTAGGCTTAAAATTGCTAAAATTATTTCGAAAATTGCGTTCCCAATCAAAATAATATTTTTCCAACAAAATACAAATTTTTCATAGTTTGATAAACATTTGTTTTACTGTACCTGCCCCTTATTCAAATTAGACTATCAGTTTTAGTATCTTAAGAAGTAATTTACTAAATATAGCTCATTATGAAGTCAACAGCAAAAAATTATTTTCAAGATCAAAACAATTTTCGCCAATTTTTTTTTTTGCTTAGACTTAAAGACTTTCCTCCTTCTCCCAAATATTTGGACACAAGAAATGTTGTTTTTTGCAACACCAATAAACCAACCCTAAAGAAAATTTTACTCGGTATTTAATGAAAAAAAAAAAAAATACTAAATTTATATATCAATCAATTATGCTAAGAGCATTTCGCTGTAAATTTACGACATTATGCCAAACCAACTTTTCGCGTGTGTGTGGAATAAAAATAAAAATACTTTTAACTGAAAAAAAAAATTAATTATTTAAACTTGAAAATACATTCAAGGTTATTATTTGCACAGAAATCATCCTTGAAAATATTTGAAGCCAAACGGCGAACTACGCATTAAACACCCCTGTGTGTAACTTAAATCCTTTGAGGGGTCTACGTTTAAAAGTTACAGCAACTCAAATTGCAATTAATTACAATACTGAAATTGTTTGAATTACCTTTTTAGTGAACGCACTTACATATATAAATATTTGCTAAGAATAATATCTGGTTGATTTATTATAGGTGTGTATGTAATTTATGTAGTTATTTACATATATAAATGTTCTAATGTATAACCTTACATCAGAATATCTTTTTTATTTCAATTTAATTATTTCAACACGGCATGCCGTGGCATATTGATTATCTAATAGCATCATCATTCAATATCAAATTTTTAGAATGGTTGTGAAGGTTTTGTGGTGTTCAAGTTAACGAACTGTTACTGGCATTTAACTAGCTATTTTTACGTGTATATATGTTTGATGTAAGAACAATAAATGAATTATAACAGTAGCTAAGACAATAAAAGGTAAAATGAAGTAGTGACTTAGTATTTGGAATAAAACTGCCTTCTAGGATTTTGCCAAAAAATTAACTAAACGGAAAAAAAGGTTTTAAAGTTTTTTTTTGAGAAAATTACGCGTTTTTTATGAGCTATTGCCTTATAACGGGTGATTTTTTAGCTGGTTTGGTTTTGGCAACACTGGTTTTGACAGCTGACGTGTGTTTAGTACCTTGTGTCACTGTCAAACAGCTTCAGTTTGGTTTGCAATTTAATCATGGATCGTCTTACAAATGAACAACGCTTGCAAATTATTGAATTTTACTATCAAAATTCGTGCTCGGTTCGAAATGTTCATCGCGCGCTGCTTGTGTTCAGCGATGAGGCTCATTTTTGGTTGAATGGGTACGTAAATAAGCAGAATTGCCGCATTTGGAGTGAAGATCAGCCAGAAGCATTGCAACAGCTACCAATGCATCCCGAAAAAGCCACTGTTTGGTGCGGTTTATGGGCCGGCGGCATTATTGGGCCATATTTCTTCAAAGATGATGCGAATCGCAGCGTTACTGTCGATGGTGAACGCTACCGAGCGATGATAACAAACTTTTTTTTGCCCGAAATGGAAGTTCTTGACTTGCATGATATGTGGTTTCAACAAGATGGTGCCACATGCCACACAGCACGCGAAACAATGGCGCAATTGCGAGGCGAGTTTGGTGAACAGTTAATTTCACGTTTCGGGCCGGTCAATTGGCCGCCTAGATCGTGCGATTTGACACCATTAGATTATTTTTTGTGGGGGTATGTCAAGGCTAATGTCTATAGGGACAAGCCCGCTTCGATTGACGCACTGGAAGCCAATATCCATGCACTCATTCGTGAGATACCGGCCGATATGTGTGAAAGAGTATGCCAAAATTGGACTCAGCGGATGGGCTACCTGAGACGCAGCCGCGGTCAACATTTGCATGAAATTATCTTTAAACATTAAATTGCAAGGTTCAAACTATCGATTCAAATAAATATTTCATTCATTTTTTCGAATTTTTTGTGTTTTTTTTTTTTAAAGTTCTAAACTTCTTAAAAAATCACCCATTATTTCGTTAATGGCTGAACATTCACATTTATTTTAAAGTTGTTGTTTGAATAAAAAATAAATATGCATGACTGGATCGCACGAACTTGCTCTTGTGGTTAACAACTGTAATGCAGACATAACATGAGGGTAAATGTCAATGGTGCATGTATCGGGTTTTTTAATAAGAGCGCTACAAAAGTTTTTTTTTTAAATAAAACAAAAATGGTTTTGGATATCAATGATTGTTTTTATTCCTGTGAAAGTACGTTTGATGTCATTATGTATGGAACTCGATTTCTTTTGCATGGTCACCACGGGCACGCTTGCAGAAGTCTAGACGCTGAACCCAATTTTCCACGGTTTTCAAGCATAAATCGGCCGATACTGCTTCAATTTCACGTTCGATATTCGTACGAAGTTCATAAATCGTCACTGGCTTGTTGGCATAGACCATAAACTTGACGTAGCCCCACAGGAAATAGTCTAACGGCGTCAAATCGCACGACCGAGGCGGCCAAGCGACTGGACCATTTCGTGAGAAAACACGTTCTCCAAACTTGGTTTCCAATAAATTGATTGTGACATTCGCTTTGTGGCTTGTGGCACCGTCCTGTTGGAACCACATGTCCTCCAAGTCCATATCATCCAATTGGGGCCAAAAATATTCGGTTATCATTGAACGGTAGCGATTCCCATTCACAGTAACGTGCCGGTCTTGATCTTCACGGAAGAAGTACGGCCCAATGACGCCACCGGCCCATAAACCACACCAAACCGTAATTTTTCGGGATGCAATGATGATTCATGGAGTACGTGTGGATTGTTGCCTGACCAATACCGCATATTTTGTTAATTGACGAAGCCATTCAGCCAGAAATGAGCCTCATCGCTGAAGATGATTTTTCGATGAAAATCCGAATCATTTTCAAGTTGTTGCTAAGCCCAATTCACGAACATACGACGCTTCTGGTGGTCAAGCGGCTTCAGTTCCTGCGTCAATTTAATCTTGTAAGGATGTAGGCCAAGATCCTTTCGCAAAATTCGCCACAACGACGTCACAGAGATGCCCAACGCTTGAGCATGACGTGTGAGAGACACATTTGGGCTTTCTGCAACTGAAGCCTCAGCGGCAGCAATATTCTCGACACTACGGGCACTTCTTTGTCTCACTGGCACGGGAACATTTTGTACTTTGCCTGTGGATTCAATTTATTCCACTAGACGCTCAATTGTTGATCTGCTAGGACGATTATGACGACCATAAATTGGACGTAGCGCTCTTAACGTTGAGGCCACTGACGCCAACTTGGCTCGTATATCTTTCCATCATGAAATGGCAAACCTTACTGAAGAGAAATGTCAAAAGAGCGGCAAGAAATATAGCGTCGTTTGCTGTCCCTGTTGCTCTACTTTTGAAGCGTCCTTGTTGAAAAACCCTTTTATATTATCATTACCTCTCCTAATGTGGGACTTACCGGTATACCTACCTACCATACGTCCATATAACACGATTCCTACCAATTTCCCTTTTAAATATTTCCGTAGCCTATGTAGCCTATTATTTTACCGTGGTATTAAAATTTCAATCTTAAAGACCAGACCTTCAGAACTCAAGTTATAAGCTTCTAACTCGAACCATATCACTATGAATAAGACGAAAGGAAGCCATCTTATTCCGTCTAAATATTTTAAAGGGTATTGAACAAAGAGGGCTAACATACAATGCAAACGCCCAGTTGAAATGAAACATTGTGGCGTTCACTATGTGGCGCATAGTTCCGTTCTGTTTAAACCTCCTGTTTCCTCCGATTTGGGCCTAAGCTGATGTTAATGCTGATGGCATAATATAGTCGTTTTCGATGAAAAAAACTACGAATTCTCACAGACAGCGACGATGTTTTTGGTTGATCATGCGTTTCGTTGACGCAAGGGCGTTGGCTGATTGTTCACTGAAACGTTCGACTTATATTTCCCCACCAAACTGTAGACAATCAACTTGGAAACGACAACAATGGTAAACCGTAAAATGGGCGCAAAGCACGAATCGTTGGTTGGTTGCGTTCTTCAATCTTGTTACTTGCCACTGTGATTTGGCATCAGTAACTGAATATTAAACAACAGATTTGACAGCTGTAACAAAAGCAATATGGCCGCCACAGGCTGCCAAAATCTACCCACGCCATTTGTTAAACTCTATATAATAATTATTATATAATCTTTGCTTTAACTTATGGCTACTTCACTACGTGCGTCGTTTGATAAGATTTCATGTGTAAAGTGTAAATGTGCGTGTGTATGTCAATCTGTAAAAAAAAGGTAATATGATTGCAGTTAGGAGCTTATAACTGGAGCTCTGATGGTCGGATCTTTAAGATTGATATCTTAAAATTACAAGAAAATAAGATGGTATAATTTGGAGTAAGAAGAAATTAGTGTCACTTCAATGAACCTGGTCGATTAGGTTAATTTTCAATTTCAATATTTTATTTGCATAATTTGTCTTCATAGAAAGGCATCTTTGGACATTACTTTTACTATGCTTAAGGTTTCCTTTAAATTTAAATTTATTTTACTGATTTGAACCATAAAAAAAAACAATTGTTTTTTCCAATTTTAATGTGGAAAACAGTCATACCTTTGCATGTTCTTGTTTAAAGTCAAGATAATTGAGGTTCTAATGTTTGCAGGTTTACTTGCGATTTAAAATTATTCACGCTACGTCACTGCTACCTACCTCCACTAGATTTTTATATAGGAGGTTTGGAGCATTTATTTTGTAGCCATATCTAGATAGTTTTTGAAATTTCTAAAATTTTGTGTACAATTCTGTATTAACTCACCTTTTCAGACGCATTGCTTTGATACTTTAAGAAAATGTATTAATTTGAAGAGAATATAAGATATAACTTCAACCGATTTCCCAGAATTAAGTTCCAAATATTTTTGAAAATTCCAACCATCCAACCGCATTAAATATCAACTCATAAGTTCCCAAACCAACAAATTGTATCATTGTGCTTTAAAATTGGAATTTATCATAAAGTATATATCTACCTACTTATATTTAAAATTAAATCAGATAAGCTATTGATTGATTTTCTATATAACTTCCAAGAAGCCTTAATGGAGAGATTTATTCTCGAATTATGAAATATATGTAGCTACATATACCCACTTAGCCTTTTAGTTTGCTTTTAAAAAGAAATATTCATAATGTAGTTTAATTGGCAAAAGTTTTAAATTTTTAATGATTTTTGATTTAGCAAAATATCATGGAATGTTTAGGGTTTTGTACATATTAAATAAATGATGAGGGTTTTTTTTTCATTTGAAATTAATTGATATGGATACTAGATTTGTGTTTGTGTGTGTTTATGGCTTATTGTTGAAAAATTAATAAGAAAATACTTAGAAATCTTTGTGTAATTGACCTAATATTTCCAGCTTTGTGAACTGTGATGGCATTTATGAATTAAATCATGTTAATTGAGGGGGTTTTAATAGCTATAGAACTTTTTATTGATTACAACACTAATTGAGTTTCAAAATAAAAATATTTGTTAATTACTTTTTGAAAGGTTTAAGTCGTTTGTCTTCCTCGCCATCAGCTTTTGGTGAAGGGTATCCTGTCATTCAAATTTTGAGTCCATCTTATTACGATTTGGAAAGAGTCTTCAAATCGCATGATATTGGAAGCCTCTGGTCGTGCTGTATAGATCAATTTTTTTTGTCAGGCAAATAACAAGATATGAAAGTTATTGCAATCCTATGTCATCCGGATCAATGTCCTGTTTATTTTTGGAGAAATAGAATAGAGAAGGTATACATGTGGTATGAAATGCATGCGCAACACTACGAATATCGAGCACCAGTTGGTCGATTATAAGGCCGTTCAAAATCACGGAATCTTGTATGCATATAAATAGTGTTTTTTTTTTTAAGACGTGTAGTTTTCAAGGAGAATAAAAACGCATATAATTTAATGTTATAGCCAAGAATTTAGCTTTATTATAAAGATAAGAGTCTGCCATTATGTTTTAAAAATGATTTCGGACAAGTGGCCGCCGCGGCTGGCTCGAATAAATTCCACCCGAGAGGCA
Organism: Leucozona laternaria; assembly: GCA_932273885.2. Classification (NCBI taxonomy): domain Eukaryota; kingdom Metazoa; phylum Arthropoda; class Insecta; order Diptera; family Syrphidae; genus Leucozona; species Leucozona laternaria. The sequence continues at coordinate 26,768,311 of OW026368.1, read as the reverse complement.
TAATTTTGGACCACTTTTTGCAGCAATTGGAGCCGTACGTCAGCAATAACGCGCTGAATATTCTCTTTCAGAGCGTCAATCGTCTCGGGCTTATCTGCGTAGACAAGCGACTTTACATAACCCACAAAAATAGTCCATCAGCGGTGTTAAATCGCACGATCTTGGAGGCCATGCCACAGGCACACGACGCGGGATAATGCGCTCACCAAAAGTTTTCTTCAATAAATTGATTATTTCGTTGGCTGTAAGGCATGTAGCGCCGTCTTGTTGGAACCAAAGGTTGTCCACATCAACATCCAATTCAGGCACGAAAAAGTCATTAATCATGGCTCTATTGCGTTCTCCATTGACTGTAACATCATGGCCGGATTCATTTTTGAAGAAATATGGACCAATGAGTCCCTCTGCCCATAGAGCACACTAAACAGTCACTTTTTGAGGATGTAGCGGCGACTCAACAATATCTTGTTGATTATAATCACTCCAAATATGGCAGTTTTATTTATTGACGTATCCATTCAACCAAAAGTGAGCTTCATCGCTAAACGAAATTCAACGGCAATCTTGTTTTGGGCCCATTTGGCCACATTTTGCAAACCTTGTTTAGGAGTAAGTCTATTTATTATGAAATGGCAAACCAAACTGATCATAAATCAAGTGACATCTGTCAAAAGGACTTACTCCGAAAAAAGTATTGCCAGATTGAAAACCACTCGTCTGAAAAATTACTTTTTAAATACGTTTTGCCCAAGTTTTATGTTGATAATTTCAAAACATACCTAAAAACAGATATGTGTATGTTCATGCTAAAAACTGTAATAAACTGCAAAATTTACTCAATCCAAAGACACGCGCTTCATTGAAACATGTTTTTGTATTAAATTTCTCCGTAGACAAAAAGAAAATGTTTTTTTTTTTTTAATTTTCTTAAAAACTAATTATATATGAAACTTCTTCCTTCTACATATCGTTTAGCGGGAACAGACGATATTTAATACGTGATTGACATAGCAGAAAAAAAAAAAAAAACTTTTGTTCCAGAATCCTTTATGAGGAACATCTCAGTTGGCCAATCCAACAGCGCTGCCATCGCACATATCCAACGTCAACTTTAGAAAAGGGTATAATAGAGAAAAAAACTTAATTCTACTGTCTTTTTTGTGCTTTCAAACTTCAGAAACGTCACTTCCATATAACACACAAATTCAAGACATCCAACACGACTTTGCTATGCGCATAAAAAATCGTCCTTATGTCCTGTCATGTGGATTTCGGAAAATTTCTCATGGGACCAAATAACCTGAGTTCCCGTTGCCAAATGGATTTGTTTCATTTTTATTTTATATCCACATCACATGGAGAATAAACTCCGTTACCGTTTTAGTCTATTTTGCTACCAAAACTATTTTTGAGCTTTGATGGATGGATAGTGTTAGAGATTCATTAAAAAATAATCAAAAAAAAAAAAAAAATCTCCAAGCAATCCATTAGCACAAATTTAGTTAAAATATTTAAAAAAAAAGCTAACAAGAACAAATAAATCGCATAATAGCAAGCGCGTTATTAAATAAAAATGTCAGCGAAAAAGTTGAACCCATTTAGCAGAACAAAAAATGAAAAATCAAAGACACAATTTTCAACTTAATTTGATTTTATCTAGGAGTTTTTTATAGCCAAGGAAGTAGAGTTGAATTTTGAGGAAGTAATTTTTATATTATTTGTAATGAAAAGATTGAGTGGTACGTTGTGAAAGAAAACAAGTGACTTTTCGAAATTTTGTATTTAAGATAATTTTAACTTTTAAGTTTAAAAATTCAAAATCACTTATTTTTTTAGATGCGAAAGTTATTTTCTAGTGGTTTCAAGTTGGTAGCACTGGCATTTGACACCTGTCAAACTCAGCTGTCATTTGAAGTGTCATAATATTAGTTGAATGTTTGCCTTAACAATCGAACAACGCGTTATAATTATTAATACTTACATACTACAAAAATGGTAATTCAAACGTAGCCAGCACTTTTCGCGCATTATGCGATGATTATGGTCGTCATAATCGACTGACTACGCAAGCAATCGGTAAAATTGTGAAGAAATTTGAAGAGAGTGAAAGCGTTACTGATTTCGTAAGACCTGTGCATATCATCGTAAGACACGCTCAGTCGAAAATATTGCTGCTGCAAGTGCAAGTGTTGCTGATGACCCGAATCTATCGATTTCCCGGCGTTCGCAGCAATTGAACGTGTCGTACCAATTTTTTTTGGCCAGCGCGCGATTGAATATCATGACCACACAACATGACCAATTATGGCTTTGTTGCGTGAGAGGTTTCCTGGTCGCGAATTTTCACGTTTTGGCGACGTCAATTGGCCACCAAGATCATGTGATTTGGCACCGTTAGATTTTTTCCTGTGGGGCTAAACAATAGACAGTTTGTACGTGAATTGTTCCAGAACTCTAGAGGCATTAAAACCCAACATAACTCAAGTTATGCCCGACAAACCACCCAAAATTTAGTAGTCAACTGCAATTCCTTCATACAGGATTGAGCCTCTAGCTAGCATCTCCCACTCATACACCTGACATTCATGTGTGTGTTAAAAGTGTTGAGCTAACATTTTTGGTAGCCCAACCCAACGGACTATGGTGGATTATATTGAAGACATTTAAAATATTGCTATAAAAAAAATCACATAATTGATTCAACAAGATGAAATTTCGTTACTGACGAAAAACACAGCCCTTGCGTTTGTTTTTTTTTTACCAGATTCATAAGGATTTTATAGTGCTCTCGCAGACATTTGAAAGGAATGAACAAATGGGATAAAAGGCAGACTTGGCTATTAAAATAAAATAAATCGGTTCAGCAAGTGATTTTTTTTTTGTTTTAATATTAGATATTTCGACATAAAATAATGCTTAGAAAATGTAATAATTTAGTGTTTATTATTATTTTTTTTTTTTTGAGAAACAATTTTGTTACTTTGGTCGTAGGGTTTTAACTCGTTGATGGAATGACTTTGTTTTCATTAATAATTGAATTTACAAAAAAAAACTTATTAACATCGCCCCTAGAGAAAGGTATGTTCTACATAGGGTAGGTTATTTAGTTTAAACTGAATATTTAAGTGCAGTTTTTCAGTGCGAGACTAAAGTAAACCCGGGTTAACTCACCAAATTTGGTAAGATTGTAATGTCGTTCCGCATGGATTCTCCACCTTAAAACTGATTCCTCAGTTTTACCTGTGGGATCATTTTCTTCTAGAGTTAGCTAAATCTCGTTTAACTCACCAATGTTAAACCTCGTTAAAAAAATAAAGAGTGTTTTTTTTAGACGTGTGGTTTTCAAGAAGAAATAAAATGCATGTAGTTTAATGTTATGGCCAAGAATTTAGCTTTATTATAAAGATAATAAGGGTTTGCCATTATGCTTTAAAAATGATTTCGGGTAAGTGGTGGCCTCGGCTGGCCCGAATAAATTCCAGCCGAGAGGCCTAATTTTCGACAGCTCTAATTGTTGTGCGCTATGGCGGATGGACTCATTCGGGTCTTCTTCGATACTCTGCTCCACAGCAGCAATAGCGTCTTCGGTGCGCACTGGACGGCGTCTCTGAGGATGCGCATTATCCATTAGAGTAAACGTGGTGCGAAACCGATCCATGGTTGCTCGAATGTATTCGATTTTGCGATTATGTCGACCGAATATTGGACGCAGCGCGCGATGAGTCGGGCGAACCGATTCATTATTTTGGTAATAAATTTGCACGATCTCCAAACGATGTTCAAGAATAATGCCCGATATCATAAAAATACACTAAAATCCTTTTTATCTAAAGTCCTCTTAAATTTTATCAGACCTTTAAATATTTCCAGTTTCACCATCTAAAAAAAGGAAATTTTAGGGAAATTTTAGTTAAAATTGGGTTTGCCTCACATCCCTGGATATGGAAATAGGTTGTTTCCCTCTCACATTCGAAATGCACGTGAAAAAGCATTATATGTAGAAAAAAATGCTACTAAAAAAAGTATATTTGAAGAACGGATTCCAATTCCAATATGAACTCGGAATATTCTTGGACGTCTTACTATATGTTGCTTATCATCCTCAGATGAACAATCAATTATTCTAAAAACAAACAAATTATGAAGGCTTTCCGAAACCAACGCGAAACATTCGGAACGAATATGCGATGAGTGAACAATGTTTGAAGATTCACATCGCACCAATGTAGGTGCTCTCATTTATCTCCATGAAAATAAATTAAGAAAGGCGAAAGTCTTGTCGTCGTTCGGAAGTATTCGCGTTGGCTTGGGAGAGCCTTAAAAGATTATTATTTATACACAAACTATTTTTTTTGTTTCGACCTATTCACAATTTATATTTGCAAGAAATTAACTAAAAAAGTGACTGCAAAATATCATCTATAATTTTCTTACTCGTCAGCTGACATCCGACATAAAAGACTTCACAAATCACACTTTTAAAATTTATTGAGACGAAAATGGGCTTTTAGTTTATAAGGGAATTTAAAAGCATTTTAAATTTAAAAGCACTTGGTGAAACCAAAAAATCCCATTTTAACTCTAAATGGGCTTTTAAATATTTAAAAGTCCTTTATGAAATCGGCCATAAGTCTATTAATTATAAAATGTCAAATCAAACTGAGCATAAATCAAGTGACAGCTGTCAAAAAGACCAACTTCGAAAAAGGTATTGCCAGATTGAAAACCACACATCTAAAAAAAAACATCTTTATATTTATTTACAATAGAAAATTAATTTTAAGTGTTACTAGACTTTAATTTAAATTGTGGTGAGAATTTTGAATTGAAGCTGGTACTGCCAATCCGAACAATATTTTTTAAAAAAATCAAAACCCCAAACCAATAAGGTTTTGGTATAAAATTGATGCTCGCACAAGCTCTAAACATAATTTTAAAAATATGAAAATACAGACAATAAAATACCAATTTGAAAATATTTTAAAAATTTCATTTTCATTCTTGTCTTTAGCCTTACTTTCAAAGCAACACGCAAAAACACAAAGACAATAAAAAGAAGAATAAACATCCATAAGACCTTTACAACAACTTATCCCGTCCCGGTCTAGCTAAGTAATTCATTAATCGACATAATTTGGCAAAATAAACAAATTCCTTCAGTCGAATGACTTCATTTAGGGGCAAAAAAGCTAAAAAAAAAATCTACAAATTGATGCTCTGAATAGCTACAAGGCCATTTTCGTGCTCAGTTGAGAAATATTATGATTATATGGATGTAGGTATAGCTAGGTTGGTGCTTGGTGTTATTGTTATTCATTATTCCATCACTTCTTGCTTGCTGCTCTTTCTTCCCTTCCGGTTGTCCTAGCAGATTGAACACACTTCATAAAATGCTCAAATTATGTGACCCAAAATTGTTTATTTTGAATTATTATTGCGCGCAGAGGATAACATCGTTGTAACGTAAATCATTTCAAGTATTATTTATAATGCCCTCGCAAAGTTCTCACCTTTATGGTGCTTTAAAATGCTAAGGATTATAATAATTGCCCTATTCGTCGTAGACCGTTTGGTTGTGTTATTATTATTTTTTATTAAGAAAAAGGAGATTACAATTGAAATTGTCGTGGAACCGTTGTTTGCATTTATATTTATATTTTTTTTTTTTCATTACTTCCCTGTAAATACCTATGTATCTGTATTGTTTTTCGTTGTTATGATTATTGTCAAATTTATTACTGGTAGAATGCTCTGTAAAGACCTTTTTGGGGTGGTGGAAAAACATCATTTTAATTTTAAACCAAATAATAACAGAAGGTATTTTTTGAGGGACTTCCAAAACTTTTAACTTTAATTAAGAATAGTTAATGATTTAAGGTTTCAGTCAATAAGTTTTTGGCAGCTTTTGACAATTCAATTTTAAGCCACACCATTAAACATTTGGGCTCTCAGAAAGAGAGCATTACAGTGATGGGGAGCATTTTCAAAAGAAATCCCTTCAGTCAGTCGGAAAATTCCCCTTTTTTCCACAAATATTTCCTTCCCTTATCTTATTTCCCACAGAATAAAAAGAAGATATTTCCATTTAAGATTTAAGTTTTTGTAGTTGTTTGAATAAATTATATTACTTGTTTAAAAATAAATATGATTCAATTTTTACGCCCCTTGGTCACCAATTCAAAAATATCTTTAAAAGTTTCCTTCCAAGAGAAATGAATATTTTCCATGATCCCCCGAATAAAATGGTTTTTTCAATAAGGGCGTGCAGATGTTAAATTGGAATATAACAAGCTGTGTATGAGGTATTAACAATTTTTTTTTTTTAATTTGAAAGGCCCATGTTTGCCATTATATATATAACTAGCCGGCCTGCCCGGCTTCGCATGGGTAGACAAACCTAAGCTTCGCATACAAATTACAAAAGAAAATATAAATAAATATTTAAGATACCTTTTGTAATTGAATACTACTTTCTGGGTTGTTAAATTAGTAAAAATATGATCATCTAAGTCCAACCTTTATTACTCTCCCCACACAGAAAGACTTTTTGTAATCGAAAACCACTTTCACTCTATAAATATCATATTTTTAAAAATAACTACAAACATAATTTTCAAAATCGGATATCTCCTTTTTGTTTTTACCCCACTTCTCCCTATAAACATTATTTTTTTTTTAAATACTCCTAAAGCCATCTCTTAGAAAAAACTTTGGTACACAAAAAGAATTTTTGTAATCGAATTTCAATTCACCCTACAAATAACAAATAAAAAAAAATATAACTCTAAAGCCATCCCCTATAAATAACTTTTCAAACACAAAAAAGAATATTTTAAATCGAATATTTTTTTTTGTATTACCCCATTTCATCCAATAAATACATTTTTTCAAAAAACATCTTTTATACCCCCCAAAAATAATCTTTCCACCATAAATAATTTTTCTATTTGTATAACCAATTTTAGTTTTTCCCCACCTCACCCAATAGATACCGAATTTTTGAGCCATCTACTAAAAATAACCTTTGAAACTTAAATCGTATTTTTTTTTTATTTTATCCCATTTCATCCAACAAATAGCAAAATTTTGAAAAAAATATATCCTTTAATCCTTTTGATAAGAATTACCTTTTAGGCCCAGGTAGACTTTTTTCAATCGGATACATCCTTTTCATTTTATCCCAATTCACCATATAAATAACAAAATTTGAAAAAAAAATATCTCTGAAGTTATTTCCTAAGAAAAACCTTTCAAACAAAAAAAGGAACTTCTTAAATCTGACGGTTTTTTATTTTTACCCTATTTCACCCTACAAATAGGAAAATTTTGAAAAAAATATCCTTGATACTATTTATTTAAAATCACCTTTTAAACCTAGGTAGAATTTTTTCAATCGTGGAGACGTCTTTTTCATTTTGCAACATTTACTCCCTACAAAATGGCTCAATTTTCAAAAAAATAAAAAAAATAAAAAAATATTATCCTATAACCATCCCCTAAAACCAACCTTTCAAACACAAAAACAATTTTTAAAATCGGACGAGTGGTTTCAGAGATTAGCCCGAACAAACAAACAAAGCAAGAGTTCTGCTTCATAAACATAGATAGGATATCGTTCAAATGCCCGCCTCGGCTGCTTACGGTGGCAAGTATCCAAGGATTTGCAGATAATTCACCTACAACAATTTGACTAAAAACAATTCGATTAAAAACAATTCAACCAAAAAAACAGTTCGACTAAAAACAATTAAAACTTAAAATAAGACACTTTATCTTCCGAACAAATAAATTCTATATTTAAACAACAATATAAAGTTGACGGCATATAAACAGTGGGGTAGGTAGGGAGGGAAATGCTGCCCCCCTGCAACCCCGCTGCTTGGGTTCACTATTGGATTTGGAGTAGGTGCGAAGTTCTTCATACGAAACATTTTTTTTTTTGGATTTAAAGAAACCCCACTGTTTCAAGCAAATTGTTATTTTGAAGTACTCAGGTAATAGATTTTGTTTTGAACTACTTTAGACGGATTGCTATTAGTCGAAATGTATTAAGTTGAATTTTTTTAGTAGAATTGTTTTAGTCGAATTTTTGGTATACAAACTTGCCATGGTGATTTGGCATCACTTACTGAATAACAAATAACAGATTTGACAGATGCCACAAAAAAAAAAACATGGCCGCCATAGCCCGCCAAAATCTACCTTTACTACCTTACAATAAATTCGGAGAAATAACATGAAGAGTTTACGGTTTATCATTAGATGTATTTTGTTCTTATCTTACATTATATTAATTCAATTCAATTCAATTCAATTTTATTGGATAATACAGTAAGACTTAGTCTTTTATAGTATTTTTTTTACAGAGGTACGATTAAAATTAAGATTTCAACATAAAAATAGAAAGTAAAAATAAAATAAAATAAAATAAAATAAAATAAAATAAAGCTATTCAAAATTAATAACATTTTTTTTTTTTTTTTTTTTTTTTTTTTTTTTCTTACAAATACCGTAGACTTTGATTAGCTTTGCTTATAGTGGCCTCAGCCCTCAGCACATAGCAAGAAATGCTACCCTACTAGGACAACATGTACATGTTTTCGAATAAATATCGAAGCATATCCCTGCCAAATCTATACTAAACAGACAAATTTAAATCAACTTTATGACTAGTTATAGTTAATTCACAGTAACTGAAAATATTACCAAATAAAAAACATCACAATACCGAAGCTTTAATATTGATTGATTTTTCGTTGATAATAATTAAAAATTATTAAAAACGAATCTTATTAGCTTTTGCCATTTTCATCAAATCATATTTTTTTTTTTTCAAAAAAAAAATACATAAAATCAAACAAAATCACAATCACTTAAAACAAGAACGCAGTCTATATATCAAAAGCAATCTATTTTTTGTTCTCGTCTGAACATCAATCATCATCTATATGCCACCATTATTTTATCTCACTACGTCCTTATACATAGCTGTTCTTTCCAGTGGGTCGCTCCTTAGATTTTGAACTTTGGCTTTTGGTCTTTTTTTTTTTAATTTTGTATCTTTCACCATCAGGCAGTGTACGCTGTGCGTCGCCGTATTTTTCCCTCATGCCAAGGAACCATCATCTCCGCCAATCGATGTCCTTGATAATCTTGATCTAAAAGATACATTTTTCATCATTGTTTTTTTTTTTTTTTTTTGTATCCTGGTTTAACGGTCATTAATATAGAATCGTTAAAAATGTGTCGAAAGAATATAATGCCTTTGAAAATGATGTCACAATATCACAGTACGTCTTTTTCAGGAAAGGTTAGCAGAAATTCCTTCCTGAAGTTGATTTATAAAATAAAGTTTTTTTTTAGTCAAACTTCATGCTTGGCTTATTTAGCGAATGCATCGCTTGGTCTTGAAATTCATTTATCTTTGTGGTACAATAAGATTTTGATGTGCGAAGCCTAGTGCTGGATTTATGGGCTAGCTAAGTTTGTGCTGGCAGCAGGCTACGGGGAAAGGATTCCAAAGTATTGCCAAATTAAATTAAGCCATAGACCATAGTTTTAATAGTGATAAGATAAATTATACAGGTTGCTTTGCATAAGATAAAATAATTTGAAGACAAAAATTGTTCACCGGAAGGTACCTATGTTACCATGCTACAAATATATAGAAATAAAAAGTAGAACCTGGCAGACACATTGGTCTTAAATTGGAATGAAACTGCAGAGAATTGAATCTGAAAAGTTTTTTTTTTTAGTTTTTCCGTATTGCGAAAAATAGGGAAATTTGGATTTAAACCAGTTTCAGTCGCAAAAATAGAGTGGATCGTTGAAAAGAACGCTTTTTTAGTCATAAAGGCTTCTTTTCTGATCAAGACTCTATATAGTCAACGCACATCGTGCCTTACAAATATTAAGGTTCGCAATTTGGTCAGTCGAGTGGTTTTCTTCCTGATCGAAATCAGATTATTTTGTTGGTACATTCATTTAGGATAGGACAGGAAGTTTGTCCGACATAACAAGGGAAGCTATAGGCAGATAACTGTCTGTCACAAATTCAGTAAAAACTAAGTGAGCTCGAGCTATGCCATATTGAACAGACGCTCTATTCAGAAAAGTAGGTGATCTTGGAATTTAGAGATATTCCATCTTAATTTACGCACTCCTATAGAATGGTCGTCCAAGACCGGCTGCCTTGTGATTATGAAGCCAGATAACTAGTGAAAACATCCTTGGCGTGAGGCGGTGTTAACTGGCCCGCTCGCTCTTCTAATTTGAAACCCTGCTAATTTTTTCTGTAGCACTACCTGAAATCCATTGTTTTCAGTAATCAGGACCCTAGAAACTCTAAATTATAACATCCTAACCGAAATCGGGCAAATTCCGGTAACAATGCTCCAAATAATACATGAAAAAGCTTCGCGGCAGTGTATGGACTCTGGAGGGCGCCATTTCAGTGAAACGTTATTAAAAACTATATGCAAACTAAAATTCCCTATATTTACAAAAACGTAAATTTTTGCATTCAATCGTATACTGAGCTCCATTCCAATTCAAAAACAAATGCGTCTGATGCCACTATTTCCACTCCATGTTTATATTTCACCACAAATCGTTAATATTTCATTTAACTTCAAGGAAATATTTGTTTCTAAATGCAACCAATCGAAAATTCAATTAATTTTGAATTCTACCTATAAATAAGGGTGTTTTTCTTAGACGTATATAACTTTCAGTTGGCAACACTATTTTAACTGGCGGCCATTTTGTCAGCTGTCAAATGATTTATTTTTAGTTTGGTTTGCCATTTCAATATGAATAGACTGACACCTGAACCACGCTTCCAAATTATCCCCAAATGGGCCCAAAACAAGATTTTCGTTGATCCCAATTTTCATACGTCAATAAACAAAACTGGCGTTTTTGAAGTGATAATAATCCTCAAGTCCTCAAATGTATGTTGAGATACCGTTACATCCATAAAAACTGACTGTTTGTTGTGCTTTATGGTTTGGTGGAATAATTGGTCCGTATTTCTTTAAAAATGATGCTGGCCAGAACGTTACAATCAATGGTAAGCCACGATTACTGACTTTTTCGTTCATCAATCAACCATGAAATGCAGGAGCTATTGTTTTAATAAGACGGCGCAACATGTCACACAATTGATTTTATGAAGAAAACGTTTTTTAACCGCATAGTATGTCCGCATCATATGTCAGAAAAAGTAATCGAAAATTGGACCGCCAGATGAGACTACGTCAGAGCCAGCCGTGGTGGTCATATGCCAGAAATCATAATTAAATTATAATGCCAGAAGATAATCTTTCGAATAAAGTAAATTTCATGTCAATTTAAAAAAATCATCTTTCTTTGATTCCATTTCTAAGTTCAATATACCTCTCAAAAAAAAAACCCTTTGCTTACTTAAAATATTATTTATTATCTCACAAAAACTGTATTTCGAGTATATGAAGATACCCAAATCATAAAACTTTTTTCCAAAGAATTTGATAGATATGCATATGTACAGGTAACATGTTCTCCTTTGAAATCTGCAGACCATGATACGAATACACAAAACTTGTGATGCAATAGAATCAAATATGTACACGACTCTGGATCGCAAGAACTTGCTCTTATGCCTAAAAACAGCCATACATTGAATGCTAATGGTTTTCAATAATGTAATGAAATTTGTAATCAGAACATGTAAAAACTCAAAAAAAAAAATCAAAAGTTTTTAATTAAATATATATTGCTTAAATTATTTTTGCATAATTTTAACACAATCGGTCCAAGCATTGAAAAGATATAACCTGAAAATAAAACCATTTTCTCAAAAATTGTGGAATGCCTACTTTCCATTCCCGAAACCATGCGAAAAGCAGTTTTTTGCAAGAGCCTTTTTTTATCAAAAGTAGGTGTACGAAGTATCTATTGTCAAAATGGTAACAGCCATTTTCGAGAAAATTCAAAAAAAAAAAAAACCAAATTGTTGCTAACCGTACAAGATGAGATAAAACAAAAAATCGAATTTGTCCTCTAAAAATGCTCTTTACAAAATTTGAAGCAAATCGGCTTAACCATTTAGTCTATACCTCAAATTATAGTGTCACGCACAGATACATGGACGTAAATACGAACAAACCGAAGGACGACATAATGAAACCTACTATTTCGAACTTCTCCATCATCGAAGTGTTAGTATTGATTAAAATCTTGAAATTTGTTTCTACACGAAACCAATACTTGCCCTCAATAAAGAAGTAAAAATGTTTATATTGCGTCATGAGGTTTGAAAAAATTTAAATTGCATTTCAACCAACGAAAAATAATTGTTAGCAAAATATAAGTCGAGTAGTTCGTAGAAGGGTAGAAAGATAAATACCTACACTGAGGGAAAAAAAACATCGTAAAATCAAAGGAAACCACATTGATTAAATGCCGAAGATCCGTACATTTTAAATAAAAGTTAACACAAATTGTTAAAGTTAAATTTATCAAACTTACAAATTTGTAAGTATTTTCCGACTCAAAAAAACGAATTAATTAAACGAATGTACCTCACTATACGTTTGTTATTGCTTTTATAGGAAAAGAAATTATTATTTTCCGATTTAATCTTTTTGAATTTTGTGGGTGTTTGTGGGTGTGTGTGTGTGTTTAGGAGCTTACCCCTCTCCCCTTTATTTTCGTTGAGGATAAATCTTAAGGAATTATTGTTAAAGTTAGGAAATTCTTGTTTAATTTCCCTCTGCGGAAGCACTACAATTCCGTTTCACACTCTCAAATTAAATTTAGTATAAAAAAATACTTAGGAAAAGCTGTGTTTTTGTAGGAGTATTGTGCATATTGACGGCTTGGTTGCTGTGTCCAATTTTTGTATTCTTATCTTAAACTCTTTTTATTCTTAAAGACGCTCACACTACCTCAAGAAACTTGGCTGTTCAAAAATATTCAGCCTTACTAAGAGTTTGACCTGAAAAATATTTTACCTTGAATCGGATTGTTCGGGCGGAATTTTAAAGGCTATTTTAAGTTTCGCCTTAACCAACCATGATGATGTATAAATGGTGCTTTCATTCGCCTCCAAAAAAAATAATTGAAAATTTTACCTTTCAATGGCGTTTAATTTCGTTCGAAATGACTTCTCCAAATAAGGGAAATTTTTCCAACATATTTATAACATTTTTCTATGGAGAAAGTCACAAAAGGCGAAAATTGAAATGTCAGTCATTCCGGGTGGAATTTTAAGACTGATTTTTCCTTATTGTAGTTGGTTTTCTAACGTTGTTCATTTCTTTTTATAAAATTTAAATAATCTTAAATTATTAAAAAATGACAAAAAATTCTACTTAAGTGAATTATTGTCAAAAATATATAAAAAAAAAATGGTAAACAGAGGGTTCCAAATTAGTTTCGGGGGATATTTTATTTTCATCTGGCAACACTTCCCAAATGCAGCTGGTAATTGTTGCGAAACAATTTGGGGGTTTCTAAATTTTTCTGGGGCGAGATTTTTGTTTACATCTGGCAACACTTCCCATTAGCCGATTGTGTTAAAATATCACTTTTTTTAAAAAGAGTTAATTTAACTTTAGAATTCTTCTATAAATCAGTTCAACGCCAGTTTAAGTAACGGGTGATTTTTTAGCTGGTTTGGTTTTGGCAACACTGGTTTTGACAGCTGACGTGTGTTTAGTACCTTGTGTCACTGTCAAACAGCTTCAGTTGTGTTTGCAATTTAACCATGGATCGTCTTACAAATGAACAACGCTTGCAAATTATTGAATTTTACTATGAAAATTCGTGCTCGGTTCGAAATGTTCATCGCGCGCTGCTTGTGTTCAGCGATGAGGCTCATTTTTGGTTGAATGGGTACGTAAATAAGCTAAATTGCCGCATTTGGAGTGAAGATCAGCCAGAAGCATTGCAACAGCTACCAATGCATCCCGAAAAAGCGACTGTTTGGTGCGGTATATGGGCCGGCGGCATTATTGGGCCTATTTCTTCAAAGATGATGCGAATCGCAGCGTTACTGTCAATGGTGAACGCTACCGAGCGATGATAACAAACTTTTTTTTGCCCGAAATGGAAGTTCTTGACTTGCATGATATGTGGTTTCAACAAGACGGTGCCACATGCCACACAGCACGCGAAACAATGGCGCAATTGCGAGGCGAGTTTGGTGAACAGTTAATTTCACGTTTCGGGCCGGTCAATTGGCCGCCTAGATCGTGCGATTTGACACCATTAGATTATTTTTTGTGGGGGTATGTCAAGGCTAATGTCTATAGGGACAAGCCCGCTTCGATTGACGCACTGGAAGCCAACATCCATGCATTCATTCGTGAGATACCGGCCGATATGTGTGAAAGAGTATGCCAAAATTGGACTCAGCGGATGGGCTACCTGAGACGCAGCCGCGGTCAACATTTGCATGAAATTATCTTTAAACATTAAATTGCAAGGTTCAAACTATCGATTCAAATAAATATTTCATTCATTTTGTCGAATTTTTTGTGTTTTTTTTTTAAAAAAAGTTCTAAACCTTTTAAAAAATCACCCATTATAAAGATCAAAAGTCGAATAATAGCGACTTAGATTAAGCATCATTTTCAGTCATTTGTTTTCGCACACTTCTAGTTTTTGAATGTGACACTTGGCAGAGTTCCCCCATACCTGACATCCATATAACAAAATTGATTTGAAAACAACCTTGTGTATAATGATTTTATTTTCAATGTTCAAGAGAGATTTTCTGTGTAAATATAGTTAGATAAAGCATTTGAATGGGAATATATTTTTTTTTTTACTCTTTTATTAATTTGCTCATTGAAAATAAGCCGTTTGTAATGGTTGATTCGTTCCCTTTCATTTCATTTTTGCTCTGACTTGCAGCTGATGGTTTATAGAATTTCTTGATTTCGGGACCGAAAATTTGCAAGATAGGCTTAGTTTATAAATATATCCAGCTAGTGAGTGGCTCTTGATGCGAATCGTTCATTGTTCATACTCGTGAACGATTGGCTTTGCGAATATCAAGCAATTGAAATGTTTGCTGATTGGCATGTGGTGGCTGTTGTTACATTTTTCGGGTCGAGGCGATGAAGATCGTGATTTCTGTTTTTTTGTCGAATTGTGGATCTCGTTCCGCTTCCAGACCGCTACTTGGAACCGAGATCTGCACTATGATGGTTGATATAGCTTGGCACGTTGAAGATGATTATGGCTATGACGATGAGCTTCTTGTCATCATCGCTCTTGTTGGATTTGTTGGTATTTTATGCACTCTTGTTAATTTTTGTAAGTGTAAGGCAGGGTTGCCGTTGTGGCATTATCATGGTTTTTGACACGGAAATTCCCTCATTGCTTGGAAGTCCGAAAAAATGCAAAATGGCACATTTTTCTTATTTCTAATATTTTACCTAAAACAAAGCGATTTTTTACGATTGTGAAAGTTACTCCAAATGTCGAACAAATTAGTAGAAACTCCTATTTTTATACCAAACAAAGGGATAGTTTTTTTTTGGATTGTACGGAATATTTTTTTTTAATGCCTATTACAACTTGTGTCACGGTGTTTCAGAAAATATCAGACTTTTTTGTGGGGGGGGGGGGAGGAAGCACTTGTGTTAAGGCTTTGCCACTGGTCTGATGCTCATCTTCAAAAATTACAACGCTCTCTCGAAATTTTGTATATTAAAGCCTAGTACGCTGCTGATGTAAAGCTAAATTTTTCAGTGGTCTCCAATACGACAGCGAAATGCTTACGGAAACCACATCGAAAAAATGATATATAACTAGACAATACGTATTAAATTTTAGATTGCATTTTTTCCCTCAGTGTATTAGGTAAGGTATACCTATTTCTATTTGTCATTGCAATAAAATTCCTCACTTTAAACTATAAGAGCTTTCTTACACATAATATTAACATAAATGTCCCGGAGCATATTATTTTTCCTTAAGAGTCCTTTGAACATAAAGTAAGTCGTTCATCTTGTTAGCAAAGATGTGGAAAAGGAAACTTGAGTTGCTCTATCTACCGTTTTATGAATCCGATTGTCGATAAAAGTGCATGCGAACTGCTATAAGACATTGAGCATTCTACACGTGTCTTAATGTGGTATTTCAGCAAAGCAATTGTCTTCAAAGTCAGCATAGATTTATATGTGTTATTTTTTTTTCCCTTGGTTCCAATAAAAGGGTTGGTATAGGTATATATATATAAGAAAAGATGAACTTTTCGTGTTTTTACTTGGTCTATGGGGCAAGTATTGGTTTCGTGTAAAAAAAAAATTCGGTTTATAATCAAAACTAACACACGATAATCGAGAAGTCCGAAAAAGTGAGTTTCGTCATGCCGTCCGTCGTCGGACTGTGCGTCTGTGCGTCTGGTGCGTCGTCGGTGCGTCCCCTGTAATTTGAGCTAGAGCCTAAACGGGTGGACCGATTTGCATGAAATTTGGTACAAAACATTTTTATATGATTCCCTTGAGGAGAAATTCGAATTTTTGTTTTAGCTCATCTAGAACGGACAGCTGCCATACAAATATTTTGGTTTCTGCAAATTTTCTCGAAAACGGCTCTAACGATTTTGATTAAACAATTTTAAGAAAACTTTATTTCAGGTTTTTCTCAAAAAACTCACATAACGGAATAAGGTATTCAACGTTTTTTGAGAAAATGGTCTTATTTTTGGGTTATTCGCGTATATATTTGCCATGGTTAAATCGATTTTGTTATTATTTTGCAATCTGATGCTTCTCAGTAATTTAAACAATAATGCATTTAATAATTTTTAAAAACATAATTGTATAAACACAAAAAAAAATCAAACGAAAAATCAATTTTTTAGTGCTTTTGACTTGTTTAATATTTATATCATGCATCTTCAATGTTGGGTTACATACAGTATTTAACCACAAGAGCAAGTTCGTGCGATCAAGTCGTGCATATTTTTCTATTACTAAAAGGATAATTAAATAGACCACGAAACCTTTTTATTGAGGGCCCATATTTGTAGGGGATTTTCTAACTGACTTTCTGAAGTATGTGGGTACAATTTAATTGGACGTGGGGAAGCTTTAAGTCCAAAAAAAATTTATATTGACGAAACGTACATTTGTTTTTTACTAAAAGCCGTTAAAACCTATTTTGGGTTGATAAGTCCAATTAAATAGCGCTTATTCTTTTATTTGGCTGATTTATTTTTATAGTGCAATTTTAAGAAAAACCTTCTCTTATGTAAAATTATTTAAAAACATATTTTTTTCTTCTCTTTACAGAGTCCGAGTTGAATACTACGTTAATGAAAACACATTCAAAGAAAGACTGCAACTTTACTTCATTAAGAATCAAAGATCAAGTAAGTAATACACATTTGCGTATACATAGATAAGTTTGGTTGTATATGTCTGTCCGTTGTATTTTTGATTAAAAAAAAAAAAAATGTGGCAACAGACGCTTGGGGATAAATTAACACCAGTCCAAAAGCAAATTACAAAAGCTGCCAACCCCCGATGGACTATTTGGTCTCTTCTCAAATTTGGCTTAAGGGGTTTTGTTTGATTTGTTCGTGCTAACAAAAAAAAAAAAAAAAACAGCAAGATTCTGAGAATAAAAATGCAAAAAAAGTAGACATTTGTTTGGGTTGCCGAAATTCGGTCGAATTTAAGAAATTTAAAACAACCCTTGTTCTACTATATTCGTCTTATAAGGATAACACGTTATCCTTAGATGAATCCCTTTTATGTATTTTCTTGGTGTGATAATTCCAAATGATTCGATTGCTTGAAGCCATTTTCAAGTTGATTAATTTATCGACTTTATGTAATTTGGACATTGGTATGGTTTCACTTTGATGCTTGACGACTAAATGAATGAATGTTTTTTTGAGAAGTTTAAGAAATTCCTTTTAAAGTTCAAACGCCGCAAATGTTTTAGAAATGGTTTTTGAATTTGTTTATAACAAAACAAATAAATCTTCATTGGAATTGATCCAAAATCACTTAATTCAGAGGTTTAATACGCAGTAATAGTGTTAAAAAATGTCCATAAATGACCAAAAGTTTAAACATAACTAAATTAAATTTTTAAGCTTGGTGGGTATTTACCTAAGTCATTAATTTGTTGATGTTTTTGAAAGGCGGAAAATTATACAAATAGCTATCAGTTAATAATTGAAGAATTTAAAAAAAAAACGTTTACATAACTAAGAATTCCATTTAATAGTTCTGATTCGAAAATTTACTTTTTAATTTAAAGTAGCGGCAAGCCTGGAAGAAGATGATGGTAAAAATTTAATTTAATGGTGATCTAATTTTGACATTAAGTTGAGTTTGCCTGGTCCCACAAATATAACCAACATTTTGTTTCGATGTTAAAAAGGAATGAGACTTCTAAATTAAACAAATTTAAATATCATTTATTTTCACAAAATGAAAGTCGTTATCAAAGAAAAAAAAACACTTTTCAATAAAAATAAAAATTGATATTAAATTAAGCATTTAAAATTGAAAAACGAACCAATAATTTTGAAATCAACAAAATTAGAAAAAAAATTGTTAAAATCAGACTGTTTTGATCCCATCTGATTTTGTATATAAATTTTGTTTAATGAGAAAAGAATTTAAAAATCGTTGATTTGGTTTTAAAATTAATACCTACGTTTTTTTATATAAAATTTTGTTAACATTTTTAAGAAAAAATTGGTAGATTTGTGGATTTAAAAAATAAATTTCACAGAAAAAAACTTTTATCTGTTTTCGAAATATCAAATTTTCAAAAACTAATTTTAATTTTTTTTTTAAATTAAATCATATTTTTTTTTTGGAAAAATTTGATAGAAAATTTTATTTTAACTTATTACAAGTTTCTGTAACCCTTCTATGAGATGTATAAGTACAAGTCGTTTTTGAACAAAAAAAGATTTTCCTTAACGGTTTTTAAACATTTGTATGGGTTAGGTTCCATTATTTTTTTATATAATGTTCATTTTTCTAAAAAATCTTCTAGACAGTATTATAAACTTGCTTTTTGCGAAGTCTTATAAATATTGACTTAGTCGTTTTGAATTATTGAATTTCAAAAAAAAAAAATCAAACTATTTAAAATGTATTTATCATTCTTTATAAAAAAAATATCAAAATCAGTTGAACAGTTTTCAAGAAAAGCGATCATGAAAAAAAAATGTTCTTTGGTAGGCGCCATAAAAAAAAGATTTTTTGATTTATCAATATATATTGATTTCTTTTTTAAAAAATCTGTGGAGCCGATTTTAAGAAAATTAAGATTTTCCTTTTTGGATCAAAATTTTCTATAACAGGTACCGTTATTTCTAGTCTTAAGAAAATGAAAAACAAAAAATTGTGGGGAATGTCCGAAAAAATCTAGGCACCAACTATAAAGAAAATGCTCAGGCTGTAGCCAGACAGAAATACAGACAGACCAGATGGACATTTTTGCGAGACCCACCTTTTCGTCTTCCCTATCATCATAATGTCAAGTTTGATCCAAATCTCGTGTTCAATTTTTTTACGAATCCGTAACTTGCCATATAAGCCTTTTTTTTTGAAAATTGTCCCTTCCGCCAAACTCGGGGGAATTGACCCTACCTCCTGTAGAATTATTTTCTTGTCTCAAAAAAACCTACACTCTCCAGCATTTTGTCACACCTTATACGAATCACCCAAGAAGATGTACCCAATAAACAGATATAGTACAAAAAATGTTGCCCATCGAAGCATGCAATTTCATAATTATTTAATTAATATTACTACACCAAATAATTTTTGCACGTTTTTCTTAAACATAAATATCAAAAGTATTTGTGTCGGTGAAAAATCTTGGGTGCGACAGCACCAAACTCTCATGCCTGGGGGAAACGAATATGGATTAAGGGCCAGTTTCACAGTCGACCCTTACCGGAATAAGTAGCATTAAGTTGCTCATATTAGGACCTTAGGCCTAACCTCATAGCCAGGGTAAGTGAAACATAAGTTACCAACATTAGAGATTTAAGTGTGACTTATTCAGGTAAAATGTGCACTGTGATATTGCGCCTTAATCTTTCACATTACCCACTTAAGTGTCACTTTTCTGACTATGAAACTGGCCCTAAAGGTCGCAAAAATCCTTCAGTTGAATTTACAAGACTTTTACATTCACATTTAAAAAAAATTGATGGTATTCAAGAAATTTCAATTCCTTTCACCCCCCCCTCCCCCCTTAAACTTAAGCCTCATTGAATTAAGGCTAGTGCTTGGAAAATGTTTAAGACATACAAAATTAAAAATAAAGGCCAGCCAAAAGCCATGGAGCTCGTGCTGTTAGTTTTAAGATTAATCTATTACATTTATGTTAAGATTAATAAATAATAATAATAATAATAAAAATAAAGGTCCCCACAAAAATTAAGCTTTCTCAGAATTTTTCCGGAGTTTGGCCATTTTGCTGTCTAATTTTCAATTCAATTATTAGATTTCACAAAAATGCAAATTTCTGACATTATTCCTCAAATGATGTAGGAAAAACAAAGAGGTATTAAAACCAATGTGTTTGCAGTGCTCTATACCCTGTTAAATGACCTATAGTTGAAGTAAAACAGTATGTGTATTTGGACTCTGGCTTTTCTGGGTTCTATGCAGTTTGATTCAGGTTCTAAGACACATTTTCCCAAAGATACCTGAATCTTTTCCAATTGAGAACGTTGATCTACACTGAACTCGACAATCACAAGCAATCACTTTTATCTTGTTTTCAAAAGAGCTTTAAATAGTTAGCTAACTAAGGTGAACCAATTTTTCAAAGTAAGATCTATCCTAGCTCTGATGAGGAGAATGTCTTTCTAAAAATCAACATGTTTGTTGAAATACAGTTAATAATCCTGACACAGTGTAGCGCGGAAAAACATTCGTAAGACTTGCGTATTCGGAAGTGCGTAGGACTGTCACGCCAGAGTTCTGGGAATCGAATACCAGCCTATTCCACCCCAAGAGTATAGCTCTTGTTCGCTCTATTGTTTCAGACTAAAAATACAGATTTTGTCTTAATAGTTTCTAAAAGTTGCAAATAATGTTTTGAATAAAATGTCAAGTTGAACCCGAAAATCCTCACCGTAAATGCGACACGGACTTGAATCATCCACATCTCCACAAGGTAAAAAATATATTTGATGTACTTTGACCTTTCTTTTCATTATAGCAAAAGTCTCGTCCTTAAGTATAATAATTTCAGTACAAAGGCTTTTTATCTTAGATAATTTGTCCTTTCTTCGTTACCACATCACTATATACGACCTTTCCTATGCATATACATGCATAAGTATAAAAACTCTGCCATGAATTATTTAAATCCACCAATTCACCTAAGTCGACCTATTTTTCGATGAAAAAAAAAATAAAGCCGCAAACCAATGAAGTT
The DNA here is from genome assembly GCA_932273885.2 of Leucozona laternaria. Classification (NCBI taxonomy): domain Eukaryota; kingdom Metazoa; phylum Arthropoda; class Insecta; order Diptera; family Syrphidae; genus Leucozona; species Leucozona laternaria. Next base: position 26,746,885 of record OW026368.1, on the reverse strand, counting down.
ACATCTTCTCCTTCATCTAATTCCTCTATAAATATCTTTTCACCCATTAGGCACTGAATGGGAAAATTCCGCCCCACCCACGCCCTTGGGAAACCAGGTGACAGCTTAAATAACTTCAGATATCCCACAGAAGATAAACATATATACCTGTTTTGTGTGTTCCATTATAAATTGACTTAAATAAAGCATCTCTATACCTTCCATCTCATCGATCTATCTAAGCTGAGCCATCGGCATTTGACATCATTTTGTTCCAATGATCAATTGACTAAAGGACATTAGGGGGGTGAATAGTGAATGACACTCATCATTCGGTTCACTAAAAAAGGCTTTAGTTTGTCTGTCAGTGTCCGTGTTCAGTCAGCAGTGATTCCTTCAGCAGCATTTATTTATTTAATGACATTTTGTCTCTGGAATCGAATAGCTATAAAGAGTTTAAGAGCCACTGGTTAACCTCCGTTCTCTGAATTAAAATTACCTTCTTTTGAAAATTTTGTATTAAAATGAGTCACTTTTTTCGCTGTTTCAGGTTTAAGAATACGAATAGCTGACCTGATTTTTAAATTACTAGCATGTGTTCTGTATATATTACGTGTGATAACGGATTCGAATCCAACATTTGCAACATGGTAAGTCGTCCCTTCAAAGCTCTTCTTCTACTTTAATGTTCAACCTGCAGTGCAAGGACATTTAATTTTTTTTTCTTTTTGTTCACAGTTATGGCTGTTTACCTAGTAATAAAACGGAATTCCTGGAATCGGCGCATCTAACGGAGGAGGAATTTCAAGAAAATCCAATTATCAATTGGGAAGCGATTTTGTGGGTTAATCGGCCGACGATTTTGTGGGCCGCACAGTTGATATTAGCGTTAGTGTCGTTAACGGAAGCATTTTTACTCACATATCTAGGCTATAAGGTGAGTATTTATGTAAGTAGCATTCATTCATTAATACTTTAATATCGATGTTGTGTTTCTCATGTTTATCTTCCTTTCCTTTCGTTTCTTTTATTTTTTTTTTTTTTTGTGAATCATTTTGTCGATTTCAAATAAAAAAAAAAAAAAAATTAATATTTTTTTTTTTTCGTTTTTGATAATTGGTTTTTGTTTCAGGGAAACATATGGCAACAGATACTCTCGTTTCATTTTATATTAGAACTTATTACGACAATACCTTTTGCACTTACGGTGAGACTTGAGAATGTGTTATTCACTAAATTGATATAAGAATTTATATTGTTTTTTTTTTTTTTTTTTTTTTTAATTAAAGATATTATGGCCTCCTTTAAGACACCTTTTCATACCAATTTTTCTCAATTGCTGGCTCGCAAAGAGGTCATTGGAGAACATGTTCGTAAGTTGATAGAATTTAATAAAACGTATACATAGGTTGAGTTTTGTAATTCTATTTGTTTAAATTAATTTTAAGAACGACCTTCATCGAGCTATGCAAAAATCTCAGTCGGCCTTATCACAACAACTTACAATATTATCAGCGACGTTGCTGTGTTTAGTTTTTACAAGGTGAGTAAAATTGTTATATTTAATAGGAAAATTAAATTTTGATCAAATTTTTCGAATAGCTGGGGCCAAATTACGGCATCAGTGACTGATCGAGTGAATGCCATCAGTGATCGAATGAACGAGTAAAACCTATGGGGATGATGACGCCATAACGTGAGCGGTAATGCCAAACTCACATATTTCAGTCACGTATTACTCGATAACTGATGCGGTAATTTGGCCCCTGGTATTTTTGGCTATGGGATTTCATTTGTGGGATATTCACAAAAAAAGGACACCATCTGAAAAGTCTCAGTGACCTCATAAAAGGTAAATTAGTTGGTCAGTCGTAAGTTTTTTTAAATTTATGAATTTGAAAGAAAACTTTAAAAATTCACTTAAACTTTTAAGATGATTGTAACCTCTTTTTGCGAATATCCCACAAATTGAGTGATAAAAATCTCTGTGACTTTGGAAAAAAACAATGGCTACCCTATCTATGGCTAACCAATTTTTGAAACTATAGTTGACCTTTTTTGACCGATAACTGACCTTTTAGATGACATACTCTTTTTCGAATATCCCACATATGGCGTGCGAATATCCCTTTGCCTGAAATGAGATCCCAAAAATTATATTCAGGTCATATTTCATTGGGGCTTTATTTCATAAAGAATGGACAAATCTATGACCATTGATATTACTGGGACGTCATTGAGAAAGGGTTTTGAATAATTTAAATAAAATTTGACAGATATTGTATTAACAGCATGGCTGCTATAACCTTTTGGTTATCGCTTCTTTGAAAGACCCTTTATTTTAATATTATTTTTTTAATACTGTAATTGTCAAAAAAAAATTATATTCCAGTGAATAAATTTCTTATCAATTTCTACCTCTTTTTCTCCAAAATAAAAACAAAGTGTTTGTGGGATTCAGCACTTCCAACGAGCAGGACATCGTCACTTGAATTTATTTCAAAGTACCTATTACGTGGTGGTGACATTCTCAACAGTTGGCTATGGAGATTTTGTCCCCGATATCTGGCCATCACAAATGTACATGGTCATAATGATATGTGTAGCCTTGATTGTCCTTCCAACACAGGTAAGTTTGTTTAATACAAAAAGAATAAATATATAGGTATATAGAGAATTACATACATATGTAAATGTCCCAATGTTCCTCTATGTGTGTGTGCCTGTGTATTTGAGGACTTTGGTAAACCTTTTCATTGTATTTAATAGAAAATTCGAGGTTTAAATATACATACATACATACAAATACATTTATGTATGAATAATCTAGCCCCCCAAGCCCACAATCTCATTTAAAATCATTATCCTTTGGGGAAATGAAGTTATTTTCGAAGACATGGGTCGGGTAAAATGTTTTTGTGGTTGGAGTGGTTAAGATTAAAGCCTTTAGAGATGGAATTCATTATATGGATTAGGTTAGGATGATTTAGAGAAACAAAACCACCAACCACTTGAATTTTATGTGGGCAGTTGTTTGTTTTATGATTGAGATTTACTAAATTTATATAAATATTCAGAAATTCAATAATAAAAGTTATTTTTAAGGAAGTTTAACATTTTGAGCAAATGCTCGCATATGAATAGATAGTAGTTGCTAGAAATGGAAATTGAATGTGATCTTATTTAACAAATCAGAATTCACCAACTAAAACGCGGCCCAGATGCTAGTCAATTTTTTAGGAAATGCTTAAGATATGAAAATGAAGCTCAGTTCCAAAATCTATTTATTTCGGGCTTCATTTTGAATTTTTGACTTTTCATTTAATTTTCTTGGACTACAATCAAATGAAATGAATCAAATAATGTGAATAACAAGTTAAAATTTTGAAACGAATTTATTCAATTAGGTACTGCATTTTTAGTATGATGCTATAGGTTAAAAAGAGGATTTTTTCCAAATTTAAATAAGTTGGCATAGTACCTTTTTTTTATAATTTGCACACGCTAAAAGGATTTGAGTACCCTTTTGATGTCAGTGGACACAGGGCAAGCTTAGGAAAAAAGGAGTGGGTTTAAAAGAAGATGTCGATGCACATTATTTTTAAACTTCTGAACATCAAAATGGGAAGGGAAAACAGAGTTAGGCAAAGGATTCCACATTCGAGTTGTACGGCTGAAGAACGAATCTCTGTACGACCAAAATTGGGCTCAAGGGTTAATTGGTGGGCATTCCTGGAAGCGCGAGTATTATACAGTGAAACTGTTTAAGGGGAGGAATGCAACTGGCTATTTCTCTAGAACACTGACCGTAGAAATAACGGTTGATGAGAGAGAGACATGAAACATTCCGTCGATGTGCAAGTGACGTGAATGTTCTGATGATGATATCATCTCCAATCAATTTTAAAGCTTTCCTTTGAATACCATCCAAAAGACTCAAGTTAGTTGATGGAGCACCTGCGTAGATATGGGAGTTATATTCTGGTCTTGGACGGATACATGATTTGTAAATAGTAGCCAAATCAGAAGGGGAAAAGAACTTCTTAAATCTTCTGAGGAAGACCAAACATTTTTGGCAACATCATAAATATGGTCATTCCACAAGGGGTGATTGGTGATGCTCATACCGACAATTTCAAGATGATCAGCTTCTATAGTGTAAGTGCCACTCATGAATAATTTGAAGGGGGGTGTATACGTATTCCGCTTTAGAGACAGAAGACATCATTGTGTTTTAGACGCATTAAATTCTATACGATTTTTTATTCCCCATTTGATGATTCTGTCAAGACAAGAATTTAATGAGCTTATCATACGTTGCCGTTGAAGATCCACATCCGAAGAGTACGGGTGTGACTCCAAAAATGAATATGAAAAGCTGAGAGTACTGTCATCAGCGAAGCAGTTTAGTGGATTAGAAGTTTCAGACACGAGATCAATTATAAAAATGAGAAAGAGAGTCGGAGACAGTACGCAGCCCTGGGGCACACCACCATTTATTTTGAAGATATCAGATTTGAATACATCCAATACAACTTCGCTGGTAATATCTAATCCAGTAGAGAAGAGTAACCGAAATCACGCATTGTCGATAACAAGAGCCTGGTGCCAGACTCTATCAAATGCTTTAGAAATATCGAGTGCAATAATCTTACTTTCTCCGAAACGATGGAGAGATTTATTCCACTATTCGGTGAGATAAACCATCATATCACCAGTGGACTTTTTGCTATGAAAGCCATAATATCGGTCATTTAGAAGCTTTCGTTCCTCAAGTAATATTTCTTGATTTTGTAATTATTATAGGAATTTCCATGACCTTGGAAAGAAGGGACGTAAGTTTACAGGGGAGGACGATTAACCTTTTTCGTGTATGGCCTGAACAAAAGCTGTTTTCCATTTCCTCGGAACGAGCGCTGAAGAGTAGGATAGATAGAACAGCTTACGCAGTGGCTTTGCCAACGTAGAAGAACACCTCTTCAGAACCATAGCGTCGATACTATCAGGACCAGCGGATTTATGAATGTCAACAAGATCTCTTAAAACTCTTAGCCATTGTACGAGTGCTACTATCTTTTCAACATAAAATAGAATGACTAAATGCCTTTTACATCTTTTTAGTATCATACTAACTCCATAAGTCACTTTGACAATATACAAATGTGAAAAGGGTATGTTTTTCTGCAAAAATTGTCACTGGGTTTTAGGAGTGATCAGCTGGAGTTTATTAATAGTTAATAGGAGTCAATAGATTTAGTTACTAATAATATTTTAGTAACTAGCTTCAAAATTAGAAAATTTGAAAGTAGTATCATTATGTAGTATTTTACTTTTTTGTGTCAGTGTTCCCAATTAATTTATATCGAAATTGCAACTTGAAACAAAAAAAGTTTCAAACGAATCTATAATGACAGTTCCAAAATGGATTCAAATTCTTGCTGTTCTTTTTTGTGTGTAAAACATATCAACCACTTTAGATTCCATAAACCTAATGTTTGGATAGAAAATTTCCATCACAAAGAACAACCGTAAAAGTTTCTATTCTGAAGAACACCAATTAAAAAATTTATTTTCCATAGTTTCGATGTATTCAAACCATTTCTGTGTAAAAAATTGTAGAAAGTTTAACTTCAAATTTGAGATATCAAAATATAAGAAAAGAATATTTACTCCTATATAGAAAAAAGTCCTTGTACAATGAAACCAATAGGTATATCCTGTTTGTAAAAAGAAGACATACTGAAATCAAATCTCTGTCAATATCAATGCACTTTTTTCCTCTTTGTTTTTCATCCGCATTCGTATGTGTTGACATTTAAAACTACTTTTTTTTCTCTTTTTCAACTGTTTACTTTTTTTTCCAATCTTTGGTCATGCATATATACATAGTTCGAACAATTGGCATTCACATGGATGGAAAGACAAAAATTAGGTGGCAGTTATTCATCACATCGTGCACAGAGTGAAAAGCACGTTGTCGTTTGTTCTACAACATTGCATGCGGACACAATTATGGATTTCCTAAACGAATTCTATGCACATCCTTTGCTGCAGGACTATTATGTTGTGCTACTAAGCCCGATGGAGTTGGATACAACGATGCGAATGATACTGCAAGTGCCTATTTGGGCCCAGAGAGTCATATACATTCAGGTGAGTTTCAAATCAATTTTTTTTTTTTTTAAATATCGCATGGAATCGGAATAGAGCTGTAATCAAGCTAAGGGTTGTTGAAAAATCTATCTTTTGCCAAGAACTGTCAAAGTAAACAGTGTTGTCAATTTAAAATTATCCGCCTTTAAACAAAAAATAAAGGGTCCACCAAATAACTTCTTTTTTTTTGAAAATGGCGCAAAACATCGAGTGTAGCTTCGGCTGTGTGCCACGTAGCGCAGTCCTGTTGAAACCAAATGTTGCCAATATCCTCCTCTTCAATTTTTGTGAACAAAAATTCGTTCAACATGGCCCGATAACGATCGCCATTGACTGTAACGGCCACTCCTTGCTCATTTTCGAAAAATGGCCCAATTATGCCTCTGGACCATTATCCGCCCCAAACAGTGACTCGTTTTGGGTGTATCGGCTTTTCAATGTATGCGTGCGGGTTTTCTATGCCCCAAATGCGAAAATTTTGCTTGTTTACTACCCGCCAGATCAAAATGAGCTTCATCTGAAAAGATGATTTTTTTTTGGCAAAATCAGCATCTTCTCTAAGTCGATCGCTTAGCGAAGCGTATACACAACCATATTCGTTCAGCGGAAGGATAAAACTTATTATTATCTGTCAAATCAGACATGAGCTAAGTGTTACCATTCACGAAATAAGCACTAGTTGAAAAAAAAACGTTAGATGGCGGACCCTTTATAATTTATTAATATGCAGTTAAAGATGAAAATCCAACAAAATGTATAAGGCAATCACGTAATTTTTTGTCCTTAAAAAAGTTTAAATATCTTGGGAATGATCTCTAGAAATTGGACCAAAAACTTATTAGTTTAGACAATTACTGCATTTAACATCAAAAATAACTTGGCAGTGGCATCACTTACTTCATGAAGCTTCATTTCACAAGAGTGTATGTTGGCTGAGTGAAATAAGGCCGCCTGAAATAAGACCGCCATTGAAAAATGAAACTATCCTTATTTAACTTTGAAAACGAAATAAGGCCACGATTGAAAATGAAATAAGGTTGCGTATTCTTAAAATTTATTAAGGCTGCCATACAAAAACCAGCCGCGGCCTTAGTTTACGCCGCCGTATTTCCAATCACAGTGTACGGAATACCCTTAACACCAAACGAAATATTTAAAGATAAAGATTATAAGTAGGTTACCGTTTTAAACTGTTCCGCATTATTGAGCCCAAATTTTTAAATTAAAACAAACGAAGTGAAAGATTAATTTGCATCAATTGAATTAATTAATTGCGTATCCTTCGTTGGTCCAGTACCAGTTCCATGGGACATTGTACACAAAGTTTAAAATCATTCAAAAGTAATCAATTTCCTCAACGGGGAATCTACAAAAAAAAAATAAAATTAATGAATTTATTAAAAATATAAGAGAAAAGGTTTTTTTTTTTTTATTTTTGTTTCTTTTGTTTTTACATAAATATTTATTTTTGTGTTTTAATTTTTAAGGGTTCGTGCCTAAAAGACGGTGACCTGGCACGAGCGAGAATGAACGAAGCCGAGGCCTGTTTTATCCTGGCGGCTAGGAATTATGCAGATAAGACTGCTGCCGATGAACATACGATACTACGTTCATGGGCAGTGAAAGACTTTGCACCGGTCGTGCCGCAGTACGTGCAAATATTTAGGTGAGTTCATTTAAACATATATTACCTCCTACATCCAATATACCTACATACATTTGATTATACAAATAATATAGATTTGAATTTATATCCTTGACATTTTTTTTCTATTCATTTGCATTTTTTTCTATTATATTTGTTTTGTTTTGTTTTGTTTTTAAAGGCCAGAACATAAGCTGCATGTGAAATTTGCGGAGCATGTGGTGTGCGAGGATGAGTTTAAATACGCGTTATTAGCAAACAACTGTACGTGTCCGGGTGCTAGTACGCTGGTAACGCTTCTGCTCCACACATCCAGAGGACAGTGAGTTTCTAATTAATTTTTAAAAATTTTTCAAAAAAAATAGGCTTTATACTTCAAGCTGATGGCTTCTGTGTATATAGGGGTTTGTGTTTTGAAAGAAAAAAAATACAACAAATGGTAACGGATACAGCTACCAGAGTTGTAAAGACTGCAGTCTTTTCAGTACTGCAGTTAATTGAATAAAAAGACTTACTTCCTTAAATCTTTTAACTTGCCAAAAGAATTTAACTGTAATACAATAGTCAGCAGTCAGTACTAACATTCCGACTGTGAAGTTAAAAAAAAAAGTTAATTAACTTTAAGTTAATTAACTGCAGTACTTTTGACTTAATTTTAGTCTTTTAGTCAGTTGAAAGTCATTTGTACTGCGATGGTTCAACTTTTAGTCAGTAAGTCTTTTAACTGCAGTTAATTAACTGTAAGTCCTTGAATTTTGTTTTTTGTTTTTTATCAAAAATAGTTCGCACTTGTACATCGCGCCGCACGCATATAATGCCAAATAAATAATGCAAACATTTTAATTTATTTTCATTTTATTCTGTTGTGTTATAAGTATAAATCTATAGTATTTTAGTTCAAAGACTTACAGCTTATTGACTGCAGTTAAAAGACTTACTGACTAAAAGTTAAACCATCGCAATACAAATGACTTTCAACTGACTAAAAGACTAAAATCAAGTCACAAATACTGCAGTTAATTAACTTAAAGTTGATTAACTTTTTTTTTTAACTGCACAGTCGGACTGCTAGTACTGACTGCTGACTGTTTGCTTTGCAGTTAAAGTACTTTCTTACAGTATTAACTTGCATTCAAAAGTTTAGTTAATTAACTGGGACTGTATTAACTGCAGTACTGAAAAGACTGTAGTCTTTACAACTCTGACAGCTACCTACGTAGATGTTTTCAATAAACGTTTACTCCAATACCGTATACCTAGGTGGAAAATGATAGCCTTTATGGCAACCAACGTGAAGAGACACAAGGCATAGTGTACGATGTGTATGGGATTGATAGGTATTTTTTCCATATGAGTGGTTGAATTTCAAAAAGTGCTTAAAAATGTACATAAATACTCGTATCAATGTGATCCAAAATAATCGATACAAATGACTTATTAATTAGACGCGTTAGCATGGAAGGCTATGATAGAAACTGCATGAAATAACCCTCTTACGGCGGATTGTGTGTTGTAAATAATAACTTTGAATGAAGTTTTTTAACACAAGAGTATAACAACTCCATTGAAATCGATTTTCTAAATCAAAATCTCCCTATTCTAATAAATAATTTGTTTCCTTTTTTCCTCTTCAAGTTAATTTTTATAATCAAACTAGCTGACCCGCCCGGCTTCGCACGGGTAGGCAAACCTAAGCTTTGCATAAAATTACAAATTTTGTAATTGAATACTACTTATACTATGTTTTGACCCACTTCACGTTATGAATGGCGAAATTCGTCCAACCTTTATTACTTTCCTAAAGCAGAAAAAATTTTCGTAATCAAAAACCTTTTTTTTTGTGTTTATTCCATTTCACTCTAAGACAAAATAAAATAAAATTTTTTAAAATAACCTTTCCAACACACAGAATTTTTGAAATCAGATGCCACTTTTCATTTTTACCCCATTCCACTCTATAAATTCTGAAAACATCCCTGAAGCCATCCATATTAATAAACAACCTTTCAATTACAAAAAGAATGTCTTAGACCCGATTTTACTTTATTTTTATTCCCTGAACAAAATTTAAAAAATAATATCCCTAAAGCTATTTTCTTAGAAAACCCTTTTACAAAAAAGAATTTCCTAAATCGGACAATTTTTTATTTTTACCCCATTTCACCCTAGAATTGTAAATCAATAACATTTTGAAAACGAATACCCCAAAAGCCTTTTTCTAAAAAAAAACTTTCACACAAAAAAGAATTTATTGTGTTAATATTTTTTAGTGAAATTTTTGAAAAAGTTGTATGTTAGATATATGTATATCAAAGAATAGCTAAAGATGATTCTCATCGGCTTTGTTGGTCGTTATGATGAAAAAATTAAAAATTAATTCATTAACTTTTTCCCAACGTTTCGACGATGGTTGCCGTCTCCTTCAGTGGATTTTTATTTATTAAAAAAGAAGCAATTACATAAAAGTGTAAATGTATGTAGGGCGGACATGATATACACTCACATAAACTTGAACAATAGTCCAATAAGTACATTCAAGTTTAGGATCTACTGTTGGGAACTAAGGAGCAGACATCGCTGCTGAGATGTTTTGTATGTCTTGTTTAAGGTTCATGTTGTTCTTGTTATTGATTATGTGTAGTGCTTCTAACGTGTAGCGTTTGAAAGTGTGTTTCTCCATTGCCAAGATCTCCACACCATAAAAATCGAGTTAGTGGCCACTTTCAACGCTGTGGCAAGCCAGTGCCATCTTTTCAGAATTTTTCGAACGAATGTCCGATTTGTGACCCGACCAACAAAGCCAATGAGAATCATCTTTAATATTTGCTCCAAAATAAGACAAAAAAATATATTTTATTCCAGAAATAAAAGATGTATACATACACCTGAAATCAAAAACGTTTATCATAGATTGGAAAATAACGTACGGAAGTTAATAGAAAATCAAAAAATAAGTTATTATCAATCTAAATTTCAAGAATATCGCTTTAGTGCTCGAAAACAATGGCAATTGGTAAATAATATACTAGGAAAGGTAGGTAAAAACGAAGAAATCAAAATTCTTAAGATTGAGGAATACACTAACGCCACGGATAAAGCTGAAATAGGAAATGAATTTAATAGATTTTTCACACAAGCTCCTCTTCTACACAAACCTTATAGTCAGTTTGATCGTAATATTAATTCAACGAGAGAAACATATAATCCCTCGTCCTTCTTTCCTAGACCAGTTGACGAAGCAGAAGTGCTTCCAATTATTAATAACCTAAAACAAACAAACTCCTGTGGAAATGATGGAAATGATGGAATAAGTGGAATTGTATTAAACAAAATCGGAAAATATATATCGGCTCTCATTACTACCCTTGTAAATAAGAGTTTTGAACGAAGCGAGTTCCCCTCATGCCTCAAAACAGCTATTGTAACTCCAGTTCATAAAAAAGGTGATGCAAAGGATCCTAAAAACTACCGACCGATTTCCCTGCTTTCCGTTTTCGCAAAAATTCTTGAAAAAGCCATTAAATCAAGAATGTTAGAATTTTTAGATAAAGCAAAGTTTCTTGATGAATCACAATTTGGCTTTCGAGTAGGGAAATCTACGGAAGATGCTATGGAAAGTTTTCTCGTCAAAGTTTATAGCTCATAAGATAAAAACAAGAAATCGGCTGGAGTTTTTCTTGATCTAACTAAAGCCTTTGACTTAGTTAACCACTCAGTACTATTTATTGAGTAAATTATGGGCTGCAAGCTATCTTAGTGGAAGAAAACAGTATGTTCAGGTAAATGGTGTCCTGAGTGACTTAAAAGACTGCCAAGATGTAGGTGTTCCTCAAGGTTCTGTACTTGGCCCACTTTTTTTCGTCGTGTACATCAACTCTATCTTCAAAGTTCCTGTAAATGGTAAATTAATTGCATTTTCTGACGACTTAGCATTGTCTTATGAAGCTTGTTCATTAGATAACCTTATGATGCAAATCAACTATGATTTATTTCTACTCGGTATGTGGATGAACTCGCATGATATGGTTTTAAGCAGTAAATCTAATGCTGTTATTTTTTCTTTTACTAAACCACTTCAAGTTCCACCGATAAAACACCATCACTCTTTGTGCGACAGTGCTACTTGTAATAAGTTTTGTTTTCAACTGGAATTAGTTTCTGAATACAGGTACTTAGGTGTACAAATTGATAAGGGACTTACTTGGAAACCTCATATGATTCAAGTAAAACAAGCATTGTACTACTCGATTAATAAATTATATTACTTGCGCAACATAGTTCCAAGTAAGTTGCTCCAAATTATATACTTTGTACTAATAAATTCGCGACTAGAATATGGATTAACATGCTGGGGAAGTGCTTCCTTAAGTAACCTGAAACCTATAATTACAATGCAAAAAAGAGCTCTTAGGTTAATATTGCGTCAAAGTAGGCTTGAACCATCATTGCTCCTATTCCAAACCACTAGAATACTGCCTCTTCGTTACTTATTTATATTTAAAATACTCAAATCATATTTCATCAGAAACAACAATGCGCGAATTAGATTCAACACTTTATATCAACTTCGTAGTAACTTACAAAATGGTGTAATTGTTCCTGCTGTTAGAAAAGAGCACTGTAGAAGATTTCTTAGTGTAATGGGTCCACACATTTTCAACAAGTTGCCAATCGACATAAAGGATAAAGTTTTCCAAAAATATTTGTTTTTAAAGGAAGTAAAAAAATGGCTTCTCTCTAGGTCTGAAGTTGAGATACTTTTTCAAATAATTAGTTAATAGTAAAATAATAAATAATAATAATAACAAAAAAAAAAAATAAAAAAAAAATAAAAAAAAAATTTGAATATTCAATGTACTTCATTACCTGCTAAATTCTTTATAAACAACATTCAAATCTTCCAATTTTCTAAGAACACTTGATACTGGTATCTCTACCACAAAGTGTTCATTAAGTTAGTATTACCGATTGATGAAAACCAAATTTTCCTTCTATAATATACATGCTTATAATAATAATTAATTAATACTACAATCTTACTAAAGTTCAAACATCATATCATTTTAAATTAAATACTGTCACCATTATTGTATTATTGTTTATATAAGTTTATAAAATGTATCCTATTTTATAACTTATACAAATAAATAAAAAATAAATAATAAAAAAAAAAAAATTATTCTCAGAAACACATCAAAAAATAATTTCTCAAACCCCATTCCACCCCACAAATAATAAAATTTGAAAAAAATATCCCTCAAACCATTTCCTAAGAAAAATTCTTCAAACAAAAACGAATTTGTTTAATCGGACACTTTTTATGATTACCCCTTTTCACTCTATACATACAAAAAATTAACAAAAAAATATCTTTTAAGCCTTTTCCTAAGAAAAACCTTTCAAACACAAAAAAGAATTTTTTAAATCGGATAATAATTTTATTTTTACCCCCATTTCACCCTACAAATAAGAAAAGTTGAAGAAGAATATCCCAAAAGCCATTTCCCAACCGCCTACAGCGCCATTTGTTGGACGGCAATTGAATTGAACTGAAAAACGAAATTTTCGCTTACAGCGCCACCTGTTGAAACTTATTCGACTTTTCTTTTTTTTCTAAACCTTCGCGGTACAATTACGAACAAACCCGTAGAAGAAAGTATCCAATTTGGTGCAGTCGTTCTCAAGTTTTAAGAATCCGAACCCACCACGAATCATTTTAGGTCATGCATAAATAGTGTGATTGGATTCAATTCAACACCAATCGTTAAAAGACTGCGCCATTGAATAAAAAAGGCTATATCGTTCAGAGGACTAAATCCCTATAATTATTATTTGGATTATTTTGGTATGAGGAGATAATTGTCGGAGATTGGATTCTTTTGCCTTATCTTGAAATAACTATACCTTAATTGATAACATTATAAAAAGCTTTTTAAACGCAATATAATATGTGCGTTTGTGTACCAATCATCAGCGTATACCTGTTCTATGAGTGTTGAGATTATCATCTATATATATCTAAGTCCGTTTTAATAAAGGCCATCATCATTAGTACTGCTTAGGCAAACATATTATGTTATGTACACTATCGTATCTGTTTTTATTTCACCTTTAGGTACTGGGAAATAGCAGCTTGTCGCTATCATTATTTAGCATTGTATTAGTGGTTAGTAAAAAATATAAATTAGCTAAAGACACACAGCAAACAGACATATAAAGTCATTTAAACCTTCCTAAAACTTCAACTGGTCTCATTAAAAAAAAAAAAAAAATAATATCTAATTCATTTTCAAATTGTTTTCTTGAAATGCTTTTATTTATTTGAATAGTGAAGGTATTTTGTTCAAAAGTTCTTAATATTTGGTTTGGTATGACGACATTTTAAAGGGTTCAAGATCTAGATAGGGATACGATACCCACCTCTATCTTTTCAGTGAACCCTCTGAATAAGCGTTAGAATTAATCTACAGCTTGATTCGCTTATGAGTTGAGTTGAGACAAGAAAAGAATCGTACTTATTGGAAAGGGGTGACAATTTCCCTCCCTCATCAAAAAAAAAAAAATTACTAATTTATTACAGAATTTACTCTTAGACTAAAAAAAACTTTGTTTTTTTGCCTAGCATGCAATGACGTCTATAGACATGGGCCCGGTGGGCCAGGGCGCCGGAATTTCAATTTGTAAGCATTGCAAGAAATAACATCCATGATTAAATAATATATATATATAGTTTTTTTTTACAATTTTGGTAGAAAAAAACTTACATATGTGTATGTTTTAAAGTGGCGCTTATTTTTGAAATTTTTGAATTTATTTCGAACCCTCCAACTAAAAGAGAGCAACGTTAACGTTTACACGTGCCTGCAAGCACTTGAAATTTCCCTTACAAAATGCATGGGGATTTCTCAGTCTTTTACTTAAAATTTCGAAAAAAGTGTGAAAGTAGATGGTACATAGTACATATATTAAGTACCATAAGGAGTATACAACAAAATTATTTCCAATTTTTTAAACAATATCCACCCTTTAAAGATAACAGGAAATATCGTTGTTTTTGTGTATTTATTTATTTAAACTTCTTTTTGTAATCGAATACTACTTTCTGGGTTGTAACCCACTTCACTTCATGAATGGCTAAATTTGTAAAAATATGATCCGCTAAATCAAACACAGAAAGAATATTTGTATTCGAGAACAACTGTTTTATTTTAATCCTGTTTCACTCCATAAATAGCATTTTTTTTTTAAATAACCTTTCTAACACAAACACTTTTTATTTAAATCGAATATGTCTTTTTTTGTGTTTACCCCACTTTAACCATAAAATATTATATAATTTTTTGTAAATGTCCCTAAAGCCAGGCACTTAAAATAACCTATTAAATACAAAGAATTTTTGAAATCGGATACCACATTTCGTTTTTACCCCACTGCACACTAGAAATACCAAATTAAAAAAAAAAAAATACCCCTTAATTCATCTACCCAAAAAAACCTTTCAAATAAAACAAATTTCTTAAATTTGATTTTTTTTTTCTTAATTTTTACCCTATTTCACCTCTTACAAATAACAAAATTTAAAAAGGAATATCCCTAAAGCCATTTTCTAAGAAAAACCTTTCAAACAAAAAAGAATTCCTGAAATCGGACAATTTTTTGTTTTTACGCCATTTCACCCTAAAAATCTCAAAATTATAAAATATATCCTTGAAGCAGTTTCCTATGAATAACATTTCAAACGGAGGAAGAGTTTTTTTTTTAATCAGATAAGTCTTTTTCATTTTACCCCATTTCACCCTAAAAAGTGAATTTTTACGATATTTTTATAGTTATTCTGCTATTCGGCCGGAGAAGAATCCAACAATGCAAAGATCATTAAAATTGATCCAGCCGTTCTTGTAACTAAACTAAACTTTGTTTTATATATTTTATTAAGATTTAGTCTTAGATACCTCTATGTATAATAATCTTGTGGTTATAAGTTCCTCTTGTTTAAAATTATAACATCTGTATTTTTTTTATTTTTGCTCGTACTTTTCCACTTTTACTCCAACAAGTACTAAGTTAAAAAAAAAATTACCGAAAGTTAACAAAACAAAATTTCTATAAACAAATTTCCTTAAGGGGCCCCCATACCTTCAAGGGCCCAGGGCTCCCAATTGTCTAAAGACCACTGATGCCAGATGATATTTTTAAAATCCCACCGTATTTGAAAAAAAATCTTTTTTGTACTGGAAGAAAAAAAAAACCACCATACTTCTCTGCCACAATCCTTTCCTAGATATTAAACAAAAAAAATAATTAAATGTGAGATATGAACTTCTCCTTTAAGAATAAAGCTCCCGAATAAAAAAAATCAAGCAAAAGGATAAAAAGAAGTAAACTTCTTTAGGTTGCGACGAAAAAAAGAGATATATTTTGTATACATAAAGTACTGCTATCCTATCTACTGAAGGCGCAATGAGGGAACGTCCATGTTACAAGTTGCTTATCTGAAGACGAGTTTTTGAGCCGATTTGCATTTGAATGGGATGCCTTAGAGTCAGACTTTAGAAGAGACAAAAAATGTTCGTTCTCTCCAGAGTATATCCATTTACTTCCTGTCGGTTGTGAAACTTGTGAGTTGTGTGTGAATAGCAATCTATACTGCTCTTCTCTCTTCTATTTGTTTTTAGGTAGATGCAAATTCTAGCCGAGAAAGAAGATCGCTATTGCAACAGAAAACTGTAAACATATTGGGGCATATTCACAGTCACTTTTAAGCTCCAGTTTATCTTAGACCTGGGTTTATCCTGTCTAAATAACATTTAATAAACCACAGTCTAAGATAAACTGGAGTTTAAAAGTGACTATGAATATGCCACATTATTTTTTGTGTGGCGAAAGAAGAACGAAAAATTGTTTCTCTCTTATTAAGACATTTTCTGTGTCATTGGTGGTTCGGCCAAATAATTTTTTTTTTGAGATGAATTTTTTATAAGAAAAAAAAAGTTTCGGTTATGTTAAAAATTATATTTTCCCCCATAAAAAAGCATTTCAAATATTTTCCCACCATAAATCCCACCATCAATTTCTTCCCACCATTATAAAATCTCGAAAATCGTGTTGATTTAATTAATTTAATTTATTCTGATCGCTTAATTCAAGCTAGTTATAATAATAACAATAATGAAATACATAATAAAATAAATAATAAACTTAATCTAATGAAATTGGGGAATTAAGGGAAATTGGATTATAAGTACAATCTAAGGGAGGAGTAACTGTGATTAAAATCAAAGGATATGCTGTGCAGTATGGGCTAAGCGTGGCATTCTAGTGATAGGGTTAAAATGGGCATAGTTGGTGCGATGAATAAGAAGGCGGAAGAAAGGATAACAGATATATCTTAAATCAATTCCTCCGCATCAATATATCACAAGTAAATATTATTTTAGAATCTGTTCTTCTATATGAGTTAGTGATGATAAATTAATTAAAACCAGACGCTGGCTGTTATGTTTGTACCTATATGTTTATTAAACTCTAACTTTAGCCTTTTAGATTCAGCAACAATGAGTACGTATTTACTTATGAGCGACCGTGCATTGAATGAAGTGGAGCCGAGCTATACAATTGATTTCTATTCCCATTCTCAACTTTTACATTAATAACTCTAACTCTATACCGTTGCTATAAATACCCTTTCAAACATATACATCTACATTTATTTTGAACGATTTCAATTCATTCAGACTCGAATTATTCTCATTCAAATAATTTCTCCACTATAGCTTATTTTAACGCTAATGTATCATGGCCACCAAGATGAATGCTTCACATTCAAGTTTAGCTCCTTGATAAATTTACATATTAATAAATGTGGCATTTGCTTTCAACGCTTTAACTCTCGCCAGAAGTCACCACTAAAGTCGCCTTCCAGCGTGGTGCAGCTTAGCTCATGGAATATATGATATATATGTATTTAAATCCCCAAAGTAGGGATGGCGGTAACAGCGATCATCATTCACACACACCTACACACAAAAGTCTGTGGTCTTTTCACATCCCTCAAATGTCAGTGTGTTAGCAGGTCCTATAAGCTAATATTGAAATTGAATATTTCGTCCGTTGTGCAAACATTTAGCAGCTAATTAACTTGCCATTATGTGGTTAAGTCATTAGGTCAATATACACACACACACATTTATGGCACACATCGAACTACTGCAAAACTATATGTGACTCGTAACCAACCATCGCCTTTGCGTCATCATTGGCCTCCACCATACCACATCCGGTTTTGTCGCTTGGTTAAGGATTTCCCCCATGAACACTTCCGTTCTGTCTATATTCTCGCATGTACGCAGACTTATATTATATGCAGCTCAGAACAGCACAGCACCAACCCGCTCAGAGCCATCATTTTGGAGAAGTAGAAATTAACTGAAATTAATTTCATTATTTTCATTTTCATTTCATTTTGTTTGGTTATATTTTATTTCGTTTTTTTTTTTTATATATTTTGCAGGGAAGGGCAACAGTCCCCGGAGGAATGGCATCGTTTATATGGCAAGTGTTCCGGAAATGAAATTTATCACATCGTTCTTGGTGATAGCCGCTTTTTCGGGGAATACGAAGGGAAGAGCTTTACGTATGCCAGTTTTCATTCGCATCGAAAGTAAGTATAATATGGAAGAACATTTCTTATCTCGTTACTTTAAAAAAACATTTTGTTTTTTAACTTTCTTGCGATGGTAAATTGAAATCTACATCCACTTAGAGAGAAACAGTATAGATATACAGGAGTACGTCTGACAGTCAATTTGTGTGTGTCGGTAATGTTTATTGGCACAGCTTAACAGCTGAGTCATAAGTACTTTAAATAATGATGGATTGATATTTTTTTTGATTTAACGACGTGACCAGAAGGTTAAGAATTCGAGGCTTCCGCGGGGAAGAAATGTTTAAATGAAAGTGAAGGCAGTTCAGAACAAAGGAAGCTTTTCCGGTGTAAAAGGGGAAGCTCAATTTTCGTTTGTTTTTGGTATTTTTAAGACCTGGGGCCTATTTCACCAAACGCTTTTCACTTTGCAACTTTGCAAAAAAATAATTTCCTGCAAAGTGAAAGTGCGAAGTGTTTCACAAAATTTGCAAATTGAAAAGACTTTGCACTTTTCAATTTATCAGACAATTTTTGAAAAGTGAAAAGTAAAAGTGTTTCACCAATTTAAATAGAGCTTTGCATTTGAATTCGTATTTTGCAAAGTTGCAAAGCAAATCGCGTTTAAAAATAAACATTGGTTTTTCGTTTCATGCTTTCCATGCATATTGACAAAACAAAAAAAATTGCAAGGCTATCTCTAAAGAATTTTGTGTCCAGCAAATGGTGTATGGGAGAAATTCATCTACTATGATTACATTCAACACTCGATGAACTACTCTACAGACGGTAGCTTTGCTTATTTCGCGCATAGATGCAACACCGTGATATTGGGTTCCATTCTCAGCCCAATGTAGTGTACTCAAAATTTGTTGCAAAGGACGTTAACACATATTCCTTTGACTGTTGAATTGAAATGTATGTCCAATTTAAGACAAAACAAATTCGATGGTTGTTTTAATCGAAAACTCTCTTTTTTGTCAAAAAATTATTTCCACTCCCCTTTGGTCACTTCTATTTACTTCTTTATTTTCCAAAAATTCTTCAAAACGGTTCATTTGTGTATTATTATTTCAACTTTTCAAAACAAACGCTTATTTGCAAATAAAAATTTCTCTTTGCATATTACTGAAAAGCTTTTCAAAATTCTGAATCAAATTTGCAAGGTTTTTTTGTTTGGTGAAACGAACAGAACAAATACTTTGCAAACTAAGAAAACTTTTGACTTTGCAGAATAGAACTTTTCACTTTGCAAGTTTGCGTTTGGTGAAACGTATTTTGCAAAGAAGAAAACTTTTCGACTTATCATTCCAACGAAATTTGCAAAGTAAACGTGAAAAGTTGCAAAATTGAAAAGTGTTTGGTGAAATAGGTCCCTGATTTAAAAATAAAATAATTTATATCTAAGGTTTTTTTGAAAGAATGCGAATTTGTTAAATAATATATAAAGGATGTTTTTTTAGACATGTGATTTTCAATCTGGCAATACTTTTTTTCGGAGTTGGTCTTTTTGACAGCTGTCACTTGATTTATGCTAAGTTTGGTTTGCAATTTCATAATTAATAGACTTACTCCTGAAAAAAGTTTGAAACCCGTGCAAATTTATTGCAAATAATTTCACTTCGGTTCGGTTGGCGCGACGCATCGCGCCCTGCGTCCAATATTCAGTCGATATAATTTTGGGTTGAAAGGGTGTCATATTTGGAGTGATAATAATCCACTAGCCATTGTTGAGACGTAGTTATATCTTCCAAAAGTCACTGTTTGGTGGGCTCTTTGTGCAGAGGGAATCTTTGGTCCATATTTCTTCAAAAATGAAGCTGGCCATAATGTAAGGCTATAGAGCCGTGATTAATTACTTTTTCGTGCATGAATTGGAGGATGTTGATCTGGACGAGCTTTGGTTCCAACAAGCCGCCGCTTCATACCATACAGCCAAAGAAACAATCAATTTATTGAATGAAACTTTTGGTGAGGGCATTATTTCGCGTCGTGGGCCTGTGGCGTGACCTCCAATATTGTGCTATTTAGCACAGCTGGACTATTTTTTGTGGGCTTATGTGAAGTCGATTGTCTAAGAAGATAAGCCCGAGACGATTGACGCATTGGAAGAGAATATTCGGCGCGTTATTGCTGACACATACGGCCTCAATTGCTGCAAAAAGTGGTCGAAAATTGGGCCTCTCGGCTGGAATTTATTCGAGCCAGCCGCGGTGCCCACTTCCCCCAAATCGTTTTTAAAAACATAATAATAAGCTAAATTCTTGCCCATACCATTTAATTACATACGCTTTATTTCTTCTTGAAAACCACACGTCTTAATAAAAACACCCTTTATATAGTAAGTTTTTTTTTCTGCATCTTGACGAGGAATTTCAGGATAAGATTGATTAGATTAGCAAAATATGTGTCTATTATACAAAAAAAAAGACTTGGACTTCCGCAGATAGTAAGTGCAACAAGCAACAAAAAGACAAATTTACTGAGCAAAAGCTCTTGATTGTCCAGCTTTAAAAATGCCACGTGAAATCATTGGCAAACGGTGTTCAATGTAGAGCCTTAATAAAAAAATCTTCTTCACGTTTTGAAAGTTTTTCTGTTATTATAAATAAAATAGTAGAGATGTCGAATGAATAAAACGGAGCACATACTCAGAGCATGTACTCTATACAAGAGGCTGAGCATGTGCTTATGTAAATACAAGTTATCAAGAATTTTATTCTTACCAAATAGAGTGTTCTGAAGACCAAAGTTTTGATTTTGATACTTGAGTAATTTTCAACAGGTGGCGCTGTGACTAGTGAAAGGATTCAGCTTACCTTCTATGCATATAATATTCCCCAAATTAAGGAACCATTTGCAAATTAAGATCTTTTAGCAAAAATCTATTCATGGCAAATAGAACATTAATTTCAAAATTTTCTGAAAGACCTCCATTTATAATGAAGATCATCGCATTTTAAAAACATACAAAAGTTGTAGGTATACTATACATCAAGTACACCTCTTTTATTGTCTATTTCCAGATACGGAGTTGCCTTAGTTGGTGTTCGACCAGCAGAATTACCTGAATTCTATGAAGATACAATACTACTGAATCCCGGCCCACGGCATATAATGAAAAAGGACGATACATGCTATTACATGAGCATAACAAAGGAGGAGAATTCTGCATTCGTTGTAAATCAGAACCAAAACCAGAATGCCGAAACTACGAAAGATGGTTTGTAAATAAATTATTTTTCATTAGCAATACTCTTACATCAAGTTAAATGTTTTTTGTTTAAAAAAAAAAGAGTTGATATACCTAGTTGTTGAATTTAGGAAAGTGTTCAGGAGTTAAATGAATCTATATTTTCAGCTGCTGTTTATTTTTTTTTTTTTTTCATTTATGATATTTTTTGTTTAAACACGGTTTTGTATTGAAATACATAAAAATTATAAGTTTTTTAAGTGATCAGCACCTTCTGAAATAAAATTATCACTAAGTTTGTTTAAACATTTAGTTTATTTCATTAAATTTTGCTGCGAGTGCAAAAGTTGTGCATACCAAATTTTTTGAAATATATTTTCAATTTATTTCTAATAATATTCATTTTGTGATTCATGAGGATTGAGGCCAAGTTTCCATTCGAAATACATAAGTGGTACTAAAGTAACCCATAAAGAAGACTAATGCGCACTTTTGCACAGTTATAAGTCTTTCATGTTGGTCAGTTTAGTGCTACTTGCTCGGACTGTGAAACTGATCCTAAAATATCCAATATGGGAAGCTTAAATGCAGTAAGTGTGTCCTCTGTGAAACTGGCCGTAGGTCACATTTTGGAAAGCTTGGAAATTTAAATATTAAGAATAGTGTTGAAGGTAGCCTTTGACGTCTTAATAAAAAATAAAAAACAAAAGTACCTACATTAAATTTTGTCAAAAATTGGGTTAAACCATACTTTTGCACTCTAGCCTTAATTGATCCACATTTTTATACAATATTTTATTTTTAGAAGAAAATATTTATATAAATTTAAAATCCTTGTGTTTGTTGGCTTAAAAGCTTTAAATACTTTTTTTTGTTATGACAACCAGTTTTTGTTCCTGTTCACACTGTGTATAAAAAAGAAATAAATGTCTTCTGCTCGATTAAACAAGAGAAGATTATCACATTTTCACGTTTGTGATTTTTATTTTATAATGTTTTCCTTCTTAAATATTTTAAAAATTTAATTCAATGCCTACCATACAGTTAATATTTTAGAAAACACTTACATTTATTTGTTTAGTTTTTAGGGTCTTATTGAAAAGCCTAAATGACAGTTGTGGATTAAAAAATGGTTATTTATATTTTCTGATCTGATGCAAACAAGAAAATAAAGCTGTTCCAAACGTCACTAAAAAAAGACTTATTTGTTACATATTTTACTGAAATATTATCTAAGCAAAACCCTGTCCGAGACTTTAAAGGAATTCAAGAATTTTTCTTTGGTTTCTATTCTATGAAAAATTTGATTATCGGCGTCAATAGAGACAACCAAAATTTTTCATAATGCAATAATGCTCAAATTTAGTGATTAAAATTAATAAGTAAGTCGTATCTGCGTTTAAAAAAAAAATGACGTGAGTGTAAGTGTTGTACTTCAGCTGCAATTTGGAAGAACGCATTTACGCCAATATCTATCGAAAACCACTGAACGTACAAAATTTTCTGACAGGAAATGTAACTATCTTCATTTTGTATAAACATACATACAACATTTTTTATAGGACCTATACTATCAGAGTAAGAGTATCAAAACGCCTAAAAGTATATTTTGTTAGTTTCAAATTAGCATATTATCTTAAAAAACATACTTTTTGGCGTTGTAACTCTGAAAGTATAAATCATATTATAAAAATATGTATTTGCACAAAAGAAAGATAATTAAATGTTCTATCAAAAAAATATGGAAGCATTTTTTGTATGTTCTCGAGATATTGGTTGAAATGCGTTTTTCAAAATGGCGGCTGAAAAATATGACTTACTGGACAGTTTTTTGAATTTTCCGAGCCAACACCCAACTACCGATTGCAATAACAAAATTTCAGCTGTACAGTTTTGTAAGCAAAAATTTCTGCCGACTAGGATATTAGCAATTTTCATAAGTCGATTTTATTGTTTAACGTTCAAAATTTCGTAGAAAATATTGCTCAAGAAGACTCAGACTTTTTTGTAGTTACACTTCTCTCTCTCTGAGAGCATTTCATTCTAACTCTTCAAAATCTTACAAGCTGACAAAAGTCTGGAACAGACCTATTATTATGTCAGCGCTATTTAAAATGTCTTCAAAAAAGTCAGTTTTTAAAAAACATGTTTTAGAAATGAATGTATATACGCAATTTGGGCAAATATATTAAAAATTAACCTATGGACAAAACGTACTTGCTTTATCGGGATATTATTTGTTTTAATAAAAATAGATCAAAGTCAGAGGCTGCGAGCAGCCGAACAGTGGTCTGTTTGTTGAATTTTGGGACAAAAATCGTTTCCACACTAAATAATGACAAAAATTAATGCAATGCGGTACACTAAATAATTCGAAGACGCTTCAGTGGAAATGTCTGTTTTTTGCATCCAAAATAGGGACTTCACAATTAAGGTCAGATTACTGTACCAAAATTCAAAATATAGGGTTTACCAATAAGAGGTGTTATTTTGAATAGCCCGCTATTTCGGTAGCTGTCACTTTTGAATCTGTCATTTTTTGACATTTGACAAGTAGAAACTACGTCATTAATAAAAATGGAACGATACGCACTTCAACAACGCATTGAAATTATTAAAATTCACTATAAAAATGGTGAAAATTTGGCAGAGACGGTTCGTAAAACTAAAACATTTTTGGGTCGTCGTGAAGCACCTTTTTGGACCGCAATACAGAAATTGGTGGACAAATTCGAGCTGTTGGGACAAGTTAGTGATGTGAAGAATAAAACCCGTGCACGTCGCTCAAGAACAACTGAGAATATTGCTGTTGTAGCCCAAAGTGTTGAAGAAAACCCAGGTTTGTCCATTCCTCGTCGTTCTTTGGAATTAGGCATTCCACAAACGTCATTACACCGTATTTAGCATAAAGACTTGGGTCTTAAGGCTTTTAAAGTTCAGTTAACACAAGAACTCAAGCCGGCTGATCATCAACAACGTCGTGTCTTTGCTGATTGGGTCCTTGAAATGCATGAAAATGATCCGGAATTTCATCGAAAAATCATCTTGACTGATGAGGCCCATTTCCACCTCGGAGGCTACGTCAACAAGCAAAACTGTCGCATCTGGGGCTCGGAAAACCCAAGAGTTATTGTTGAAAAGCCTCTCCATCCTCAACGCGTGACTGTTTGGTGCGGCTTATGGTCCGGCGGAGTCATTGGACCTTACTTTTTCGAAAATGAGGCTGGAGCAACAGTTACGGTCAATGGATTGCGCTATCGAGAGATGATTAATGATTTTTTATGGCCGGAATTGGATGGTATTGATCTGGACAACGTTTACTTTCAACAAGACGGCGCTACGTGCCACACAAGCAATGAAACCATCGATCTTTTACGGGAAAAGTTTCCGGACCGTGTTATCTCTCGAAGAGGTGATCACAATTGGCCACCGAGATCTTGTGATTTAACACCTTGCGACTTCTTCCTTTGGGGCCATGTGAAAGATAAGGTCTACGCCAACAGCCCAGCGTCGATTCAAGACCTCAAAGATGGAATTCGTGAGGCTATCGAGGACATAGGGCAGCCACTTTCCGATTTGGTTATGGAAAATTTCATGAAAAGGATATGGTCCTGTAAGCGTGGTCGTGGCGGCCATTTGGCTGATGTTGTGTTCCATTATTAACGGCATACCTTCCTCTTTATAATGAAATAAACATCCGATCATTTATCTCAAAAAATGCCATTTTTCTTTGAATATCAGAATAACACCTCTTATCGGAAAACCCTTTACATAAAATAGGAGGGCAAAGTTAAAAATGGTCAACTAAATGTTTTGCTTTAATTCAATGAGTCTATGTAATTAGGTAAAAAAATTAGAAAAGAAAGTTCAAAATATTGCGCAATTATCCCTATAGATTTTAAATAATTTTTGTGACTTTGCTAGTATATTTATAAAATGATTTTAAGATCAATTTCGATGATGATGATGAACTTTGACAACCAAATTTAATTTATCTACTCAACAACTAAAAATTATCTAAATTACTATAGTTTTGAAAATTGTTAATTATTCTGGTTAGAATAGGAAATTCTGACAATTGACAGTTCTAAAACAACCCTTAAATTACCGTTATTAAGTAAACAGTTTCAATAATTGGTGTAGAAAATAATTGTTGCCCCCAAAATTCAACGAATTGGAACACTGCGCGACCCCCAACGGTCGTTTCTTTGCGAGTTTTGGGAACAAAAATCATTTCAATGATGAAATTTGGTACACTTAATGACTTGGGAACACGCAATACAGTTTCATTGCTTATTTTTCCTTATTCAAAATAGGGACTTCAAATTTATGGAGGTAATATAGAATATCGAATTTATGTTTGAAGTGTTTTAAAGTATATGATTTCAATTCATACATTTAATAAAAATATTCCAAAATGTTGCAAAATGTTCTCAAAGGATAAGAAGTGTTTTTGTGCTATTACTTTGATATACCTATATTTTGTTTTATATTTTTGACCAAATCTGATCAAAAGAAATTTTTAAAATTTTACAGTTGATAGTTCCCTGCCAAATTTTAGGTCATCCACTCAAAACTTGAAAGAGTGATGGGGTTGACCTAAAATTTGTTTTTTCTCTTTTATATTTCTACTAGATTTGATCAGATTTAGTCTAAAATCTTTAAAAAACAAATACATAACAAAGCAACGGCACACAAATTACCTCTAATCCTTTGGAAAAATTTTGCAACATTTTGGACTTGCTTTTCTAAATTTGGTCCATAAAATGCTGCACTAAAATCACATTCACATGAAGCATACATATTCGATGTCTTATTTTAAGACATTGCAATGATAAATTCGACTAAATTTCGTACCATTTTTTGAATTATTTAGAAGTGCAAAAAATAGACAGTGTCTCTAGATTAAGCCTCCTTAAATTATATAGGTCCGATTAATTTTTATCAAATTTGGAGTGGCAAATGATGTTTGTTGCAAAAATTCAACAAATGGACCACTGTGCGCCGCCGCTCGTTTCATTAAACTTAAATAAACGTTTCAGGATATTCATCAACTTTATAGAGCCCTAATTGGTGCCTGTCTAATTTTGGCTGTCCTAGAGGTCTAAATGAAACATAAATACAATAATTTAGTCACAAAACTTTCCAGCACGTGTTGAAAAAATGGGAAATGTCTGCGTGACGATCTCATTTAGTAATTTTTATTTTTATTTTTTTAATAAAAAAAGAAGTATTAGTAACACTACCTAATTTTTAGACACTAGTGTTTTTATTTATTTGTTAAAAATCCACAACTGAAAATCAACCATTTTTTTTTAACATTAAAACTAAAATATTTATAAAAATAAAAAAAAAAATTAAAACAAATTTATTAATATCGATTAAATTTAGTTAGAACAACAACAATAAACAACAACACCACCACCATGACCACATCACACCATATGGCACCTGTGCCGTCCGTTTGTGTGCGTGTGCCCCATAGTCCCAGTTTAGATTCGGGTGCGGGTACGGGTACACCAATAAAAAGGCATCATTCAGACAGTGACTTTACAACACTATTTGTGCGTGAGTGTGCTGCTCGTTTTGCCATCTTCTCATTAAAAAATGTTTCCACAGATCTTTTCAATTTAACTAAAAATTTTAATTTTTTTTTAAGCTAGTATCGCACAGTTCTTAAAGTCTTATGCCATAGTCTTCTCCTCACCTCACTAATTTGGCTTAAATAGTAGAGCCTTACAGCTAAGCATGATTTTTTTTTGTTTTTTTTTTTAAATTGTTTACGAAACCTCTGATTAACACTTCTCAAACAGCCTCTGGGTTAAATTTTGTGTTGTTTTTTTTTTGTTTTTAATTTTTTTGAATCTCTTTTTGTGTTTTTTCTTTGCTGTGAGTCAATAGAAAATTTACATACGCAATGCATGACATTAAAATGTAAGCATGGCACAAAGATGAAAGGATTTCCGATGAACAATGGCACCTCTACTTCCTACACCCCAATACTTCCTTCCTTCCTGCCTGTGCCTGGTGGCATTGCCTGTGCCTGCCTGAGCTGACATCCTCGCAAAAGCATGACTGAATTCATATCCACGTTTTGTCGAATAGAGTCTTGGTAGAATTAATCTTAAAGTCTTTACATAAATGTTTTCAATGTGCTTGAATATTAAATATTTAACTGTGGATTGGGATATTTTTGAAAGTTGAAAGTATATTATGTAGAACGAAAATGGAAAGAGACCTCTTTTGGATTCATTTGCAATTCAAATTCAGTTTGCGAAATTAGAATTTTCTTATTTCCAGTCTCTTAAAGGGAAGTTTCGGCCATTTTCTATCAACAGCATCACAGACTGGTCGAAGGGACTTAAAAGATTTTTTTTTTTTTTTCGATCCTAATTGCTCTGATTGTAGCTTATACCTACCATGATGTCGACTGTCGAGTCGACAGTCGAGTACAAATTAGAGTGGGTGATTTGTGTCCTCAATAAATAATCACAAAAATCAACACAACATGACAAGGGTTATATATTATTTGGAAAGGTTAAAAAGGAAAATATTCTTGCTGGGCTGATGTCGTGTGTTTGAATCGAGTTGTTTTTTTTTATTTTTGGTTTTTGTTTTAGAGCAGGTGGAGGATTTCACATATTTACCATTAAAATTCCATATATACGAGTATAATGTCAGCTGACTTAAGTTTTTAATCAAAAGTCAAAATAAACTCATGTTAGCTTGACTTTCTGAAATGGTTTCAATTTGTTTCCATTCTTTGGAATGCGCTTTTTTATAAAATACCCGTAAATTACCAATAAAAATAAAAATATTAAAATTAAACAGCCTGGAAAATAAGAAATAAAGGGTCCGCCAAATAACTTCTTTTTTTTTTTGAAAATGGCGCAAAACATCGAGTGTAGCTTCGGCTGTGTGCCACGTAGCGCAGTCCTGTTGAAACCAAATGTTGCCAATATCCTCCTCTTCAATTTTTGTGAACAAAAATTCGTTCAACATGGCCCGATAACGATCGCCATCGACTGTAACGGCCACTCCTTGCTCATTTTCGAAAAATGGCCCAATTATGCCTCTGGACCAAAATCCGCACCAAACAGTGACTCGTTTTGGGTGTATCGGCTTTTCAATGTATGCGTGCGGGTTTTCTGTGCCCCAAATGCGACAATTTTGCTTGTTTACTACCCGCCAAGATCAAAATGAGCTTCATCTGAAAAGATGATTTTTTTGGCAAAATCGGCATCTTCTCTAAGTCGATCGCAGGCCCACTTAGCGAAGCGTATACACAACCATATTCGTTTAGCGGAAGGATAAAACTAATTATCTGTCAAATCAGATATGAGCTAAGTGTTACCATTCACGAAATAAGCACTAGCTGAAAAAAAAACGTTAGATGGCGGACCTTTTAATAAAGGGTGGTTTTCAATCTGGCAATATTTTTTTCGGAGTTAGTCTTTTTGACATCT
Source organism: Leucozona laternaria (assembly GCA_932273885.2). Classification (NCBI taxonomy): domain Eukaryota; kingdom Metazoa; phylum Arthropoda; class Insecta; order Diptera; family Syrphidae; genus Leucozona; species Leucozona laternaria. The sequence goes on along the minus strand of OW026368.1, from coordinate 26,717,807 downwards.
GTCAGTTGATTTAATATTCGATAATATTCGGTGGACATAATCGCAAGATCTAATAAATTCGAGCAACCATGGATCGGTTTCGCACCACGTTTACTCTAGTGGATAATGCGCATCCTCAGAGACGCCGCGCCGTACAGTTCACACCGAAGACACTATTGCTGCTGTGGAGCAGAGTATCGAAGTATACCCGAATGTCCCGAATGAGTCCATCCGCCATCGCGCGCAACAATTGGAACTGTCAAAAATTGGCCTTCTCGGCTTGATTTTATTCGAGCCAGCCGCGGCGGCCACTTACCCAAAATCATTTTTAAAACATAATGGCAAACCCTTATCTTCTAAATTCTAGGCCATAACATTAAATTATATGCGTTTTATTTCTTCTTGAAAAATACACGTCTAAAAAAACTACCTTTATTTCTTTTCACGCACTGTTCAAAAATGCAAATTTCTACAAATTTTTTTCTACAAACTATCGTTTCAAAGATACTGCTTTTTCAATATTTTCTAAAATATCGGTTTTCACATTTTACTGTTAAATGGCAAGTTTTCAAGCAATGGAAAAGTATTTTAGATAAAGATTCTAAAGGGTCTTACAAACTTTGACAGTTGATGGCGGCCATATTGTTAAAGCTACATCTATCAAATTGGCTGTCATTTATTCAGCCTGTTTAAAGTTTTGCCAAATCACCATGGCTGGATATAGCGTTCAACAACACGTTCGGTCAACGTTTCGAGTGATTCACCCATTTACGGGCATCTTCAGCGATGAGCCCATTTCTGAATGACTGGGTAGGTCAACAAACAGAATTGAGAACGACGTTGGCCACGGCATCACCGTCAATAGCTAAAGCTATAGGTGGATGATTACCAATGTCTTTTTGGCCTGAATTGGATGATATGGATACTATCTCCATGTGTTTCCATAACAGGACGGTGCTACTTGTCACACAGCTCACGCCACATTAGAAATTATGTACGAGCGATTCGAGCGCATGGCCATCTCACGTGAAACGGCCACCGAGATTGTGCAATTGGACCCCCTTAGACTTTTTCTTATGGGGTTTTCCGAAGTCGATGGTTAATGCGAATAAGTGACAAACCACAGCGGCTCTTAAAGCCAACATTACCCATGCCGTCGGTCAAATTCAGCCTGATTTATGCGCTAGAGTCATGGAACATTGGATATTTCAGTTGTGCGCCTCCCAGAGAAGCAACGGCGGGTGGACATTTAAACGATGTTATATTCCATACATAATGGCATCAAAAGGCATTTCAAACAAATAACAAATTTCGATGATATCTCTCAAAAACTTCGTCTTATTTAAATTTTAAGATAGGAATTGCTCAATGAAGACATTGTAGTTCTTTAGAAAAGTGATTATAAAAAAATTAAAATTCTCTTAATTTCACACTAATCTTTTGATTAAGTTGCTCTAAACAAAGATCCTATTTCCCTTACGTAGATAGTAAAATAGATTTTTTAATTTTCTCAAAAAGTGCAAGACATTTAAGCATTCAAATTTCTTTGTTTTTGACTAAAACGGCTAAACGACAGAGAATAGAACCCCCCTTCCTCCTACACGATTTTGTTCTTTTCTCGACCCATCTTAAACACTTTAGCTGTTAGTCACACCTCACGCGAATCACCCTGTATAATTTATTCAATTTTTTCTAAAAAACCATAACAATAAACTAATTCTTATAACCACTTCTACACTCACCAATTGATGAAAATTTATATTCACATGGAACCAACATTCGTTTTATGTTTTGAAATGTGTTCGGGCGCGTTCGAAGGTACATTTTTGCACTTGACTTACACTGGACATAGTTAATGTCCAGTGAATAATCATTTCCATATGTGTCAACGCTTTTGGTTGAATTCAGATGCATTCATTCTTCTTTTAAAAACAAAGCCAGTAATTCCGAAACCAATCGTGGTTTACGTAGACTATCAAGTAATATACTGTCAAATTTCATTGAAGGATGGCTAAAATGACGATGAATTAAAAATCCTCTGAAAAATTCTAAAATGTTTGCATTTTATTTTCTGCTCCGGAAAAATGCATTTTAAGTGCAATCGGTTGACATTTGGAACGAAATATCCTCGATACAGTCAAAAATATTTTGTCCCCTATCTGGAAAGCCATTAACTGTCAAATTCCATTGAAGGATGGCTACGACGAAGATCGATTAAAAAACCTCTCAAAAATTCGAAAATTTTGAGATGGTAATTTTAATAATTTAAAGCTTTCTGGTCAATTTTTATTTCGAAATGAAATGCATGTCTGAGAAAAAAGTATATACAGCCGACTTTTTTTACCCGGGATGCATTTAAGAACACATCCCATTGTAAGTCAAAAAATCTATGCCTACTAAGCATTCGGGGACGAATATGCCCGATTTCATTATTTTCCGAATATTTTCGTCCAACCGAATTAAGCGACACCCAAACATCTCAAAATTTCAACAATTTATATCCACTCTATGTTCACTCTGATTACTGTACTCTGATACTGTTTCAATAAACACGACTAATATTAATAACGTATAGCAGGAAAACTATCACAAAGTTACATTTTGCAATTTAGCCACTAAGGGTTAAATCATTCCTTAATTGGGTTTCTTTTTTTTCCATATTAGTGTTAAGTCAAATTGAATGTGACTTTTTTTTAAACTTTATCTACATTTAGCAATTAAGCACTTCATGGATTCAATTTTCCATCCTCGAGTAACGCTTTTACTAAAGACCTTTTATTTAATTTTCGAAATCAATTGAATTTATTTCTTCGAAGGCTCTTAAGCAAACGATGAAGGCTCTTTGAGAAAATGATAAAAGCCTACGTCGGTGTCGTAGAGGTCAGATGATGGGAAGGTACTTTATGATATCAAACGATGCCAATGCGATGATTTAACCGATTGATGTTTAAAGCTCTCAAAAAGAGACTCTTGCTATTGTCTTTTACTTTGTCTTTTACTCACAGAAATTTGTTTTTAAGTTCTTTTCTTTTTTAAAGATCTTAAAGCAAGTTGGAGGCTTTCTAGGAGTATTTACCAATATTTAAGCGCCAGTTATAGCTTTCATTGAAAGACATGCAAAATCAGCGTATATTTTGATGGCAATATAAAAGTGGTGACTTTAATGAGTTTTATTATTCGACTGATTGAAAAATACCTTACCAATGAGGATTATTTTTTTTTAGTATTTTTGTCCGTTAACTTCAGACTTATTTTAGCGAAAACTAATAATCAATGGGTCATGTGAATAAAAAAAACGCTAAAGCTAAACCTTGGATTTGTAAGTAAAACCAAGCTTTTTGTTGAGTAAAAATAAGCTTAAACTAGTTAGTTGAAGATGTATTTCAGTAAAAGCTATTGCAAAATAGCTAACGCTAAATTCATTCAGTCTTAACTTGTTTTTCCAGCCTAAGCTTCAATTTGTGTGAATAAAAAGAGCTTAAACTAGAATATTATAGTTAAAGCTACAAAAAAATCAAGATTTTTGATAACTGTCTAGAAAGCTTTCACTAGTTCTTATTTTTAGTATTGTGTTTAGATATAGTGCAAATATGGCCGAGTCAATACACGTAATAAAACCAAAATTGTATAAGAAACGGTTAGAAATTAGCAGATATTTCTGAGATATCTGTGTGAAAAGGGATTTCATCAGTGCGGTGTAGGACAAGATCTTGGAGTTGAAAGCTCTTCTTTATGTTATACTGTTAAGCACGTGGCCAATAAGATTATGGAAAAGGCTCACATTCTAATTAGATTTCCGTCGAATCGCAAAGAAATCGAAACAGAAAAGGAGAAATGGGCGGAAAAATATACGTTTTCCTGAGCTTTTGGGGAAATAGACTGCACCCATATTGCTATCTTCAAACCCCCAAGTTTTCTGATTAATACATTAATCGGAAAGGCTTTTACAGCCTTAATGCGTACAAGTGACATGCAATGCAGGCGAAAAATTCACAAGAGTGGACTCCCAGTGGCCAGGGTAAGTTCACGACTCACGGATCTTGAAAAGATCATCAATTTATCCATCCATGAACGAGAATTTGCACGTAAATGCTATAATTCTTTGAGTTTCTGGGTACGGAATTACACCTTGGCTTCAAACAATTTACAAAAATCCTCAAACAGATGCAGAAAAAAATACAATGTAATATTCTGACGAGAGCGCGTTATAATAGAGAGATGTTTTGGCCAAGTAAAGCAGAGGTTTTCATGTCTGCAATACAAAATGAATGTTGCAACAAGCATGGTTCCAACCCTTGTCATTTGTTGCTGGGTGCTTCACAATCTGCCATAAGACCATAAGATTTGAATGACTAATTACCTAATGATCTTCAAGCATTTTCCCTGCCAGATAGAATAGACAGACAACAAGAACAACCACTAGATGAAGACCAAATTGATAATAACATCTCAAGTGAAATTAACCTTCCTTTTCGCTTCGGTCTATATAAAAACAGTTCTAGCTAAAGCTATCTAAGTCAAAACATGTGAATAAAATACCGAGATCTTAAATAACGAAGCTAAAGCTAGAATTTTCCAGCTCAAGTTATTTAGCGTTATCATGTTTTTACTCACATAAAACAAAGCTTAAGCTAGAACTGTCTGGCCTTAGCTGCTAGTAAAAGCTATGAATAGTTGGCTTTAGCTTCCTTCAAAAAAAGTTTTTACTTTTTTTTCCTTACAAGACCTAGGTTTGAGAATTTGGCATTTAATTAGCTACGAATAAAAATATCAATACATTTCAATTCTGCCAAAATAAGGGACGTTCAACATTAACAATTAAAATTTTCACTGATCGTGAAATTATCATTGAAAAATTAAGCCTTATATAATACAATTAAATAAGTTAATAAGTACTTATCTTTCTCAAGCTTTCTCCTAAACTAAGTCATATACAGTTTTTAAAATAATATTATAACTGTATGTTGCTGCTCCAGCAGCTCTTTTCTATTTATTTAGTTGGCCCGCCCGGCTTCGCACGGGTAGATAAACCTAAACTTTGCATACAAATTACAAAAGAAAAATATGATTTTTTGACTTTTTGTAATCGAATACTACCTTCTTCACTTTATGAAAGATTAAATTTGTAAAAAAATGATCCTCTAAGTAAGAACCTTTATTGCTTTCCGAACACAAAAAGATTTTTTTTTAAATCGCACAACTTTTATTTTTACCTCAGTCAGTAAAATTAAAAAAAAATATACTTGAAGCTATTTTCTAAGAATAACCTTTTAAACGCAAGTATAGAGTTTATCAATCGAATACGTCTTCCTCATTTTACCCTATTTTACCCTAAAAAGTTATTTTTCCAATATTTTAATAGTTATTCTACTATTCGGGGCGGACACGAATCTAACAAAGCAGAGATCATTAAGATCTCTCCAGCTGTTCTTGAGTTATAAATGCTGTTGCTAAACCAACTTTTTTTATATTTTTAGATTACAAATTATTTTGAGTAAATAAATTAATTAAAACTGCACAGATTGATATTTTTTAAAACCAACCCCAAACATTTTAAATACCTAAAAACTTTTGAATCAACGTGGATCTTCATAGATAAAGTTAAATATGTATTTTAAACATTTTGAATCTTGATTTGCCTAAATTCATGTTGTAATTTATAAGAAGAAAATGCATGATCTTGATAAACATTTAGGAAGTGACTCTAGACAATCCAGATATAACAGTTTTGTTTTTAAAAGTATAATGTTTATGCGGCCCCGCAGGGCCAAGGCCCTCCACCGGTGGGCATACCTCAGACACCCAGAGTTTTTTTTTTCAAGTCACGCGAAGCACGTTAACGCACGGCCACTTTTAATGGCGGAAAACTGTGATAACTGTTATAAATTGGCATGTCTCTAGTCTCGTCCAAACATTTAACTGTCTTCTCAGAATGCATCATATCAATCACAAGCCATTTCAGTAGTGTGTTGCCATCATATTCGTAGATATCATTTCATCAATAACTATACTTATCCAAAAAAAAAAAAAACACCCACAACCTTCAACACGCAGATTCGCTTAGAACAAAAAGAAGCAGCGAAATACAAATAACAACAATTAAAAAATTCCTGCATTGTGTCCTTGCATTAAAAATGTATTTTTAAAAATATTTTGATTTTTGTATATCTATTGAAATTAGAAATAAAAACGTTAGCAAAAAATATCTTAAACTAAAATTTAAAACTTAAACTTAACTCTAAACTATAAATTCGATTAAAAAAATTAATCCCCGTAGCTTAGAATTGAATGCAAAATTATTAGAGCAACTAAAACAATTAATATAGATATAACAGCCCACCAACAATTGTTTGCATTTTTAATTGAATTTAAATCTTTTGTTTAATTTTATTGTTCAATAATATAGCATCAGATAATCCAACTTCTGTGATAATAGGCGACGCAAAACAAAACCCCAAAGACACCACAGTTACATCGACCAATGCATTGTTAGCCCCGACAGCCACAACAACTGCCGTCTCTGCCTCAAATGTCCCAATGTCGATTGGTGTCGGATGTGGTGCAGGATGTGTGGGAGTTGGAGTTGGAGTTGGAATAGGAGTAGGAGTAGGAGGAGGTGCGGGCAGTGGAAGCAGTGGATCAACATTAGCGACGGGAAACCATTTGGACGTGCCACAGCCAGGCAATCCTCATCTTCTCAGTCCGGATGTTTTGAATCAACGACGAGGTGAGTTTTAGATGATTTTGATATGAAAAAATATGATATGGGTAAAGGAACATTATTTTGCTTGTTCAGAGACGAGCTTATCAAAGTGTTGGACGTAGGTTTTGAAACATATGTTAAAAATAGGGCTCCGGGATCGTAACATCCCATATGAGGGATATTCGCGAAAAAGGTATACTGCACCTGATAGGTCTTTAGTGACCTCATAAAAGGTCAACTAGTTTTAGAAATACATTGGTCAGCCATAGAGGTTTTTGCTGATTTTTTAAAGATTTTGTCAAGGTCACAATCTATACGACATTGAACAAACATTACCAAATCGGGGTGCTAACATCCCGGAGCCTTAAAATAGTAACTTTTTCTTTCTATCTCCATATATATGTATAATGTATAATGAATATAAGTCGTCGTTTAAGTAAGAAGCTCAGTAATGGATGAATGTCTCAAAACTTCGCACCCAATTTAAAAAAAAAAATGTCTGAAATTTATTTTCCTTGAAATTTCTTATTTTGAAGTTCTAGAAAAAGTGACATATTGATTTTTCTACCCGAAAAGGTAAACATATTCTGTTCAGGTCTAAGAACAAAATCATGACAAGAATACATAGATATACATACACAAATCTGTCAAATTCGAATGCACTGAAAATGAAATTGAAAAGTCTAAGCTAATGAAAAGTTGCAAAATTTTGTGTTGCTACTCAAAAACTATCCGAGATATTGGAAATCAAAGTATACCGATCCAAAGTTAAAGAATCAAAATAAATATTAACAAGGTGGCGCAAAAGTCATAACATAAATTGACAGACATTTTGTTAGAAATGAAAAAAAATTGTGTCTGAAAAAATGATATCGGTCAAATGACGACTTCTTAAATTGATACAAATTTTCGCTAGTTTTACGGCATTTTGAATTGTTGCCCGCAAAAAAATCTGGGTCCGAATTGGTGATTTCTTGTTCAGTAGTGGTTTTTAAGACTTGCAAGGTTTGTGACTTAATTTATGTATTTATAGAGATTACAAAAAGCCCTAGACGAAGATTTCTGGCAACTCCAAATCTGCCGAAAAAATCGACAAAACAGGAAATCACATTATGGCCCGAATATTAGTTTCCAAATCACCATCGTTGCCCAAGCTGGTTCTGGAACCAACAATGTTTAAGGCCAATCTCAGCAACTTGAAGCAGAAAAAAACTCGTTGAACATCTTTTTGTACAATGAATTACAGTGTTTCCATTAGCGGCCTCAAAAAAATAAGGAACAATTACTTTTTCACTGTAAGTGACACATTCAAATGTCACTTTTAGGTGAAGCAATCAGAGTTACCACTCTAGTGTCCGCGGGGACTCTTATTTTTAGGGGACTCGGGGCCACATTTTTTGTAAGAGGACACATTTTTTCACGACCACTTAATCTCAAGAAAATTTCAATTTATTTAAAGTCAAAGAACAAAGACAAAATAATTTATAAATAAGGATATTTATAAACTTGTTTTTTTTTTTTTATGAAATGTAAGACTGACTATTACCTACATTGAGTAATAAAGGGTCCGCCATCTAATGTTTTTTTTTCAACTAGTGCTTATTTCGTGAATGGTAACACTTAACTCATGTCTGATTTGACAGGTAATTAGTTTTATCCTTCCGCTGAACGAATATGGTTGTGTATACGCTTCGCTAAGTGGGCCTGCGATCGACTTAGAGAAGATGCTGATTTTGCCAAAAAAAATCATCTTTTCAGATGAAGCTCATTTTTATCTTGGCGGGTAGTAAACAAGCAAAATTGTCGCATTTGGGGCACAGAAAACCCGCACGCATATATTGAAAAGCCGATACACCCAAAACGAGTCACTGTTTGGTGCGGATTTTGGTCCAGAGGCATAATTGGGCCATTATTCGAAAATGAGCAAGGAGTGGCCGTTACAGTCAATGGCGATCGTTATCGGGCCATGATGAACGAATTTTTGTTCACAAAAATTGAAGAGGAGGATATTGGCAACATTTGGTGTCAACAGGACGGCGCTACGTGCCACACAGCCGAAGCTACACTCGATGTTTTGTGCCATTTTCAAAAAAAAAAAAAGTTATTTGGCGGACCCTTTACTATGCATTAAAATGTTTTGACTTAAAGTTTTTCTTTTATAAAACAATAAAAAAAAACTTTGGATAGGTATTACCTACTTAAATTCGCATTTTTTTAAATTTTATGCATTTATTTTCAAAAGAACTCAATTATTTTCAAAAGGACATAGTTTTTCATTCAGAGGAACATTTAAATAATTTCACCTATGGTAACACTGGAATACTTCATGCCCCAGAAATGCAAATGTTGTTTTTTTTTTGTCACATAACAACTAAAGTGTGAATCAATTTCGTCGCTCAAAACAATTTAACAGGTTTAACAGAGCATGGGAGTAAGTTAATCTCACTTGACGGTCAGAATAGGTAATAACTGGTGAACGGTTTGCACTTTATAAGGGAACATCTTCAGATGTTTTACCAAAATTCGACGCAACATGTTTATAGTTTGTTTGTGGACTCTGTCGGACGTCCTCCGGCGCAGCAGTGGTATTGTCGGCCAAACGAGTTCTTATTGCGACATCCCTAATGGACTCAGTCTGCATGATACGCTTAACTGTTCGCCCACATGGTACACGACCACGCTGTTTAGCGTCTCTATGGACTGACCCTTATTTTATTTCTCTATAATCTCAATTTATTCCATTTTTGGCCCAAATATTTTAAGCTCAGGGGTTGTTAGAAGAAGATGTAAAATTATACTTGTATACTTGTTTCTTTTATGATTCTATCTTGTTGACCCAGTTGTTGGCCTGAAAATTAAAAGCTAAATAAAAAAATAAACAAATAAACTAAACAAAGTTTGAAAACTTGTACTATTGTGAGCATTCTTCTAGTAACTTTCCATATTTCAGCTTAGTGATATTTATCTGAAGAAGGATTACATTTGTTTAACAAATTCCTTATCATTTTTGAGCAGTTGAAGGAGGAAGGCAAATACCAATATATAAAAAAGGTACTGATCTGCATTTTTTTTTTATTTTGCAGACCTTTTTATGTAGATTTTGGGAATTAGGGAAGAACAATAAGCTTTTCATTCTCTTATATCGAATTTTATGATATTTCGTTTAAATATTTCCTTTAAGTGTAAGTGTAATTTTATGTTTTCTTCTGCCACCTGTCATCAAATGCTATCAAATTTTATTTAGAGCTTCTTTGCTCTTGTGCATAGGTGCCATGCGAGTCTTCAGCCTTTCCACTGGCTGAACACCATAAAATAAAAAAATTACAAATTACATATTTTATTCCTTTCCGAGCTACTCTTAAGCTCCCTCCCAAAAGGACAAAAGGCTCAAAACTATAAGGATAAAAATAGAAATGGTTAGAATGAAGGAAAAAACACATTTAATTCAAGGCTAAGAACATTACCAAACCATACAAAGTGCGAAGAAGTCTTCTGGTAATAACAATGAACATTTTGTGCGAATAAAGAGTAGTTAAATAAAATTTTATATGATGCCTTTCTTATTACCGTATGAAATGTAATTTAGTATTAAAATTGAATATTACTAACAATTATGGACTATCACTTGAAAATTGTAGATGCGAAGTTCAATCGTCATGTCAATTTATGGGGAGCTGCATTCTAGAGCAAGAGCAGTCCTCTGAAAGGATTTACTAACACAGTAAAATTTCCTATATACATAGAGTAGAGGTGCCAAAATTGAAGACAATTATATCGTGGTCGTTCAATGAAAACTCCTTTAGTCCAATTCTATTTTGTTCGGAGTTTTACAATTGTTAGTGATTTCTTAAATTTCTTAAACACTCGTTCTGTGTTTAAAATAACATTTAAAGAGTATTGCATCTTAATTATAAAAAAAAAACAGGAAACATGAAATCGATATAATTGCTGGGTTGTTACAGAAATAAGAACATTTAACGGCATTTGTTCTATTTTTTCTAATTTCATAGCAGTTAATATCTTGTTGTACCAAAACACTCTATTATAAACTTAATGATCTGATGCTCAAAGTCGTTTATACATTCATGTATTCAAACACCTAGTGTGTGTGACCTTGTTAGAGCAAATGAAAGTTCTTATGAACTTTTATCAGTTAATATGGCATTGTCAGTCATTGCCTTTATTATTATTTATTATTACCCATTACACAAGCTTATACATAAACGACCAGGTCTTACACTGGCACACATCACATAGGCTAGGCTAAGCATATATATATCAAGAGTTAATCCGCAAATAACCTTAATAAGATTTTGTGGTTTTAGGATAGTACGTATACATAATCTTCTTACGTTATCACTCTTGAAAATAACATAGAGCAATTGTAAATAAAAGTTTGTCGTTCATTATCCCCATGACATGATATCTCAGAATAATGCCAAGGATTTTACTAGAAAAACATAAACGTTAGGGATCAAAAAAAGAAACAAATGAAAAAAATGTTGTTAACAGCAGCTTATGGCATTTAACGAAAAAAAGATATGAGAGTGAATCACAATCAATCTGAGTTGTAATCCAAATGAAAATATTTGGATATTTTTTACGAGGACTAACATAATTAAACATAAAGGGTTTTCCAATAAGAGGTGTTATTTTGAATGGCCCGCTATTTCGGTAGCTGTTACTTTTGAAGCTGTCATTTTTTGACATTTGACAAGTAAAAACTACGCCATTAATAAAAATGGAACGATACACGCTTCAACAACACATTGAAATTATTAAAATTCACTATAAAAATGGTGAAAATTTGGCAGAGACGGTTCGTAAAACTAAAACATTTTTGGGTCGTCGTGAAGCACCTTGTCGGACCGCAATACAGAAATTGGTGGACAAATTCGAGCTGTTGGGACAAGTTAGTGATGTGAAGAATAAAACCCGTGCACGTCGCTCAAGAACAACTGAGAATATTGCTGTTGTAGCCCAAAGTGTTGAAGAAAACCCAGGTTTGTCCATTCCTCGTCGTTCTTTGGAATTAGGCATTCCACAAACGTCATTACACCGTATTTTGCATAAAGACTTGGGTCTTAAGGCTTATAAAGTTCAGTTAACACAAGAACTCAAGCCGGCTGATCATCAACAACGTCGTGTCTTTGCTGATTGGGTCCTTGAAATGCATGAAAATGATCCGGAATTTCATCGAAAAATCATCTTGACTGATGAGGCCCATTTCCACCTCGGAGGCTACGTCAACAAGCAAAACTGTCGCATCTGGGGCTCGGAAAACCCAAGAGTTATTGTTGAAAAGCCTCTCCATCCTCAACGCGTGACTGTTTGGTGCGGTTTATGGTCCGGCGGGGTCATTGGACCTTACTTTTTCGAAAATGAGGCTGGAGCAACAGTTACGGTCAATGGATTGCGCTATCGAGAGATGATTAATGATTTTTTATGGCCGGAATTGGATGGTATTGATCTGGACAACGTTTACTTTCAACAAGACGGCGCTACGTGCCACACAAGCAATGAAACCATCGATCTTTTACGGGAAAAGTTTCCGCACCGTGTTATCTCTCGAAGAGGTGATCACAATTGGCCACCGAGATCTTGTGATTTAACACCTTGCGACTTCTTCCTTTGGGGCCACGTGAAAGATAAGGTCTACGCCAACAGCCCAGGGTCGATTCAAGACCTCAAAGATGGAATTCGTGAGGCTGACATAGGGCAGCCACTTTTCGATTTGGTTATGGAAAATTTCATGAAAAGGATATGGTCCTGTAAGCGTGGTCGTGGCGGCCATTTGGCTGATGTTGTGTTCCATTATTAACGGCATACCTTCCTCTTTATAATGAAATAAACATCCGATCATTTATCTTAAAAAATGCCATTTTTCTTTGAATATCAAAATAACACCTCTTATTGGAAAACCCTGTATATGAATTTTTTTTTGTAATAAATAAAGAAGGTTAAAAGGTGATAGAAATTTCCTTTTTGTTTCAATTTTCATACATGTAGATTTATTGAAAGGAGGTTTCTAAAATTTGACTAATTTTTAAAATTAGACTAAGCTCTATTTAATTAGATATTTTGAATTTCAGTTCACAAAAAATTGCGTTTTATCCGGGCAATTTCACTTGAGATCATCAGCTGAGTAGTTAGAACCTTGTCAATATGAACTTTTTTCTTGTTAATTTCACTTCATCTTACAGCGATTTTTGAGAAGTATCCAATGTGAAATATCCAACAAGATTAAAATACTTAATCACTAAAGCTAGAATTGCATAGTCCATGGAATGGCACTGTTTTATAAGAAGATTTTAGGAAGGGTTATTCACACAATTTTTACTATTACTATTAGTACTTAGTACCTTTTTTAACATTCACCCCAATATTTTTTTTTCTTTTTTAAGAATAACGGCACCTGCCATACAATTTTTTAGACAAAATTGTTCTTCAAACCTAAAATAACGGTACCTACCATACAAAACTGTTTCAGAATAATAATAGAACTTTGATAATTTGAAATGTCTTTTTCAAGACTTTTAAATATAAGATAAAAATAATAATTTTGAAAAAAAAAACATCTAAACACATTACAAACAAACAAAAAAATCTATTTAAGTTTTTTTTTAAGGATAATTTAAATAGATCTGTAGAAGTACGTAATAAATAAAAAATATCAATAAAGACCGTTAGCCCGCTTAGGATTAGGGTAGTTAGGTAAAAATGGCGGCCCAGAGCAAACTAGCTCCGCGGGCCCAATTAGCACCGGAGGGCGCCGTTTTGATACCATAAACTCGCATTGACCTGTGGGTTGAAAGTGGTTTTATTGGAGGGGATTGCGGTTATATTCCCTTACGGGTCTGAAAGTAGGCACCCTTTTTCAGCTCACGTCATGTCTAAGGAGTCTACCGGATACGGTTAAGAAGTTAAGTCAAAATTAAACTTAGAACCACTTTGTTGCGTTGAGAAAAGCTATCAAATCTTTGATCTTTATCTCAGAAAGTTCGTTTAGGTTTTCAAGAAAGGCTTTTCCAAATAGTCTTGCTCTCAATTTGGCCAGAGTAGGGCATTTACAGAGGAAGTGAACTACTGGTTCCTTCTCTTGATGGTCCCCACAACTACGACAAAAGGTATTGTATGGAATGCCCATCTTCGCCGCATGTTCTCCTACTAGCCAGTGACCAGAACATGTCGCAACAACCCTGGCTATGTCTCGCCTGGGCCTAGCTATCAGGTCAGTTGTCCGGGACTTACTATAGATGGGCCATATCTTCCTAGATATAGCGCAGTTTGTTAAGCTTTCCCACCTGCTGTTGGATTCAGTAAGAAAAATTGAGAGTATTTTGCCCTTCACAACTCCAAGTGGAATGTTAACTCTTTCATCAAGTGAGCTGTGAAGGGCCGTTCCTTGCCTGGTGAGTTCGCCAGCTCGCTCGTTTCCCTCAATGCCACAGTGACCTGGAACCCAGATAAGAGTGACCCTGAGGTTGGCATTAAGGCTTGAGAGCTCATCTCGACATTGCTGGACCAATTTAGGAGATGATATAGCTGAATCAATGGCTTTAACAGCTGCCTGACTGCCTGTCAGGATAGCGGTGTTTCGGCTTTGGTTAGGTACTTGTTTGAGTAACCTGCATGCTTCCCTGATCGCTAGTAATTCAGCTTGAAATACACTAGCAAAGTCAGGTAGCCGAAAGGACCTAGAGATGTTCAGGGATTCGGAGAAGATTCCTGAACCAACACCACACTCCATCTTTGAACCATCAGTAAAAATAGTTGTGTCGAAGTCTCTCGTCACGACGTCATCTTTCCAATCCTTTCTGGATGGAAATAAAACCTTGAAATCCCTACTGAAATCCAGAGCGGGAGTGCAGTAGTCGGTCTGCATTGAAAGCATATCAGCTTAGGATTACTATATGCCTTTTTCAATAAAATAATTTGTTTATATTTTTTAACATAGTTTTAATAATAATAAAACTTTTCGAAAATTCAATATGTCAAAAACTATTGATGAATTTGTTCGAGATTCAATTTTTGATCCCACTTTAAAAAAAAATACCTGAAATATTGGCGTACCAGCAATTTTTCTTCAAAATATTTAAAAAAAAAATAATATATGTACAAAATAATTTGTTTAAAAACCATTCCCATGATTTAAAAAAAAATGTTCATAAGCTAAGATTTGTAAGAAATTGAAATGCTTTACGAGAAAATCACCTTGCTGTCAAAACTATTTCAGTAGTTGTTTAGTAAATTAATGTATTTAATTAATATAATGTGTCCCGTAATTCGGTCTGGTTGCACATTGACAAAGCCTAAAACACTGAAGCGAGTAAAAATTGAAATCAAATTTTCGTTGTATACCTTATTTGACACTTACAATCATATGAGCTGAGTACGAAAATATTGAAGAAAAAAGTTTAGAATTTAATATGTGCATACAGTAAGAAAAAAAGTTCTCATACGCCCGAGTCTACGGGGAACTTCTAAAATTTATTTAACAGCCTTATTTAATCCAACCAAAATAATGGAGTCTTTGACATTTTTTCAAGTTGTTGGGGTGACTTCCAGGTACAATATACTAAAATTACTAGCCCAAAAGCAGAGAGCATTAGGTCAAAAGAAGGGGGGGGGGGGAGAGGTTTAGGTCTTCTTTCAAAGAAAATCCTTTAAATAAATCAAATTTCTTACAAAAAATATTTATATTTTTTAGATGCGGCTAAAAACTTACGTTTGTGTTTGATATCAAAGCAAATGTTAATGAATAAACTTTATAAGCAAACAAACAAAATTTCTTTTAGTTTCAAGTCAAGTGTTTTTGATTTAAGTTGAACATAAGGACTTAAGAGAAGTTTACGGTGAGGTAAGAGTAGAACATAAGCTTAAACATTTAAGACTCGATTCAGCAAATGGCCTTTAGGCTATTATTTTGTAATCAAAAGGACTGTTAGCATAACTCTATTGAGTATTATCCTTAAATTGTCTTAGGGTTGAAACACAACTAGTGATAAAATTAAAAAAAAAATTCCTTAATGCAATGAGTTTTCCACGCAATTGTAGAAGTCAGTACTTCTACCACAAGAATCATTAGCAAAATTGGTACTGACGGCAGGGTGTGACGCATATTATCGCTTTTATCACGAAATGATATATATTTTTTAAGTCACCTTGCTACAATAACCTTGGAAAATACATATACATTCATGTATCTTCATTCAAATTCTTCTTCAATTAAATTGGCATATTCTTGATCAAATGCTTTTTGTAGGAACAAAAACTCAGTCAGCGTCTGGCACAGATACGTTAGCTCGGAATTATTCCTTCAAAGCTCAATAAATTGATTAGAAATATAATTTTTTGTACGAAATATGCGATTTAGTTGCAAAGTCAACAAAAAATATACAAAACTTGCAAAATTCAATCTGCTACAACGAAATAGTTGTCGCCTGATGTTCTTTGGGTGTAATTGTGTTTATGAATGAAAAACTTTGGGTCTGCTTTTGGAAACATACAAATTAAAGCCAAAGATCATCGGGTGATTTTTTTACTACCTTGTATGTAATATATGTAGTTTCGCCTTTTGACTCTAAATCTGAAAATCTGGAGACAAAAATCCGGTTTTTCTATCCAAAACTCAATTTTTTTAATGTCAAGCTAGTCCTCCACTCCATGTCTAATTTTAAAAATTAGTTTTGTTTCACTAGTCTTCTTTTAAACGTTGTTCTCTTGGCCTAAAATTATTATAAAAACAACTCTGGCAGAGTATGAAAGATATGTCCCATCGATTATAAATCCCAAATTACTGTCCTGATATATTTAGACTTAAAGTCAGACATATCCAAGGTCGTTGCGACATATTCTGGTCACTGATGGCCAATAGGAGAGCATGCGGCGAAGCTGAGTATTCCCTTCAATGCTCTTTGTCGTAGTTGCGGGGACCAACAAAAGAAGAAAATAGTCGTTCATTTTCTCTGTAAATGTCCTGCTCTGGCCAGGTTGAAGACATTTTCTTGAAGACCTAGTGGAACTTTCTGAGATAAAGATCAAAGATTTGATCTCTTTCCTCAATGCGATAAAGTAGATTTATAGGATTTCCTTCGACTTAAATTCCTTTACCGCATCCGTTCGACTCCTAAGACAGTGCGAAAGCAGACTAAGGTTGTCTTAGGGTATACCCCTTTCAGATCCATAAGGGGGTGTATCCGCAAACGCCTCTAATAAAACCACTTTCAACCCACAATTCAATACCAGTTATGGTATCAAAACGGCGTACTCCAACGATAATTTGGTCACGCGGAGTTAGATTGCTCTGGGCCGCCATTTCTACCTACCTATGAACCTTAAAACACTCATAACCCATTTTCTCAAAGGAAATTATTCAAATTCCTATAAATATTTAAATGCAAACCAATTAAATATAACATCCAATTAACCCAGTGCTACTACATAATATTCTTTTATCATTTTTCACTTTATATTACGCAGGTAGTCGCCGACCATCTATTCTTCCAGTGCCCGACATGTTTACCTCATCCTCATTTAGCATATCCGGCAACGACGACGGCGAGGAAGGTGACGAAAGTGAAGATGAAATTGACGATGACGTTCCTTGGAGATCTCCATCTGAAAAGATTGCGTAAGTACCCCGCATACAGACTTGCAAAAAATGTGCATCATCATTCACTCAATTATATAAATAGATATATGCTTAGATATACACACAGTAGACGAGTTGTTCCTTGTAGTTGTTTCTTATTTTTTGTCCTCGATATTTTATTTTTTTTTCTTCTTTTTCGTTCTTCTGCCCCCATTATACTGTTATTAAATGATTTTCCTTCATCCTTTCTCCGTATAGTTCAGAGTGTATGTGTGTGAGTGAGTGTTTGATGATGTTTATGTGGGAAATTCGAATGTATTATGTATAGTAATAAAATTAGAATTTACCTACATTATAGTCGTTTTCTGTTTAGGAAAAAAAAAAGAAATAATAAATTACATATATACATAGCACATGCAAAGGATAGGTCTATTCATTTGCTGTCATATGTATAAATATCCTTTTTCCACTTCGGCGTCGCGTCGTAGTATATACGAGACCCTGGCCTGAACTTATATCCAAAAACAATTTGTTTAATTAAATTAATTTTCGTTCGTCCTGAAAACTCGTTATTCTGTTTTTTTTTTTTTTTTTTTAAGACAAGTTTATTGAGCTATATATTCCCAATTTTCATTCTCATTTGAATTGCAATACTGTGATGTATACCTCGTACAAGTTCGACAGTGGTTGTGGTGATGGTGGGTGAACAAATTGCTAAAACGAAACTGCAGCATAGCATACTCCTTAAAGCATAGAAATGCGAGTCTTGCGATTTTATTTGAATTTTAAATTATTCATCGTCATTTTGAATTCAAAACACACAATAGGAGCGAAGAAATAAATTTTACATAAGCAGCGATGAAGCATGTTTTTGAATTTTATTCAACCGGGATCATTGTACTGAAGCACAAGGACCTATTCAAGGTTGGACATAGAAATAACAAAAGAAATGATTTCACTCTTAACAGTAAAAACAAATAAAAACTGCAAGAAGCAGTGGGTATCGTTTATTTGTAGTGAATATTTAAGGTAATGACTTAGGGCTCTATGATGGCGATGGGGTCCATTTTAATGAAGGTCTTTTTTGTTTTTTTTTTTTTTATGTTTATGTGGTCAATATTTTTTTTTTTTATTTTATAAACTCCGTATGTCTACGAATATAAAGATTACTGAAAAGGTTTTCTTAAACAAAAGATCAATAAATTGGAAATTTGAGTGAATAGACAAAATTTATTTGTTTATGACAAAATAATCCCAAACGAGAATTAAAAAAAATGCCCTTTAAAATGTAAACAAAGGAGATTGGAAGAAAACCACGAAACGTTTTAAAAGACTTATAACGACGAGATGTTGTTGGAAAGGAATTATTTTTGGACGAGACTCGAGAGATGCCAATTTAATGGCGTGACATTTCGTGGAAAACCATGGCCTAGTGACTTACAACTATCAACTGTTCCTGTGTGCTTGTTGGTTGTTTTTATAGGAATGGAGGGGACCTTTGAATTTTCTGCCGAATCCAAACGGCTAAGGTGAGAGGGACTTATTCACGATAAATGATTTTCCTGGAGGATTTGTCACTTCCTAGCAAGAGACAGCAGCCGATTTTTTTTACATGCATAGGTGGAGGAGGCTGGGAATCATCGATCGCAGACCTCCGGCATGATAGTCCTACGCATTAACCAGTAAGCCATCGGCTAATACATTCTAAATAACAGTTTATCACCATTAAAACTAAGCTTGCATTAATGCACTTCGCTCGATTTGTAGAGCAGCCAGTTGCGTAGTTAACCCTCTATATAGGCTCCGTATCAAAAATTTATTGGCCCCTGTATCGAAGCTTAAAGTAAAGTTTCAGTTTTGTTTGCAAAATAAAAAAAAACGCTCGAATAAATAAATTTTTGCCAAAAACTGCCCAACACTTTCAAAATGTTTATTAAGATTTAAGAAAAAAAAAAAACAAATTCAAAAATATTTTTCGAAAACTCAATACAAATTCCGATAAAGATACCGTTGATTTTTCTAAAAAGTTTATACTTATCTACGGTTTTTTTAATACTTTCTAAGATATTTTTAATTTTTTTAATATACCAAAAACTAAAGGTGAATTCACTTTTGTGTTTCTGAAAAAATGTTCACTTTGCAATGTTTTTCTTATATCTCGAAAATTAAGCTGAATTTTACTGTTAAATTTTTAAAACTTTTTGTTGAAAATAAAATTTTCAATATAAATGGAAAGTTTTTGAAATTAAAATAAAAAAATTAAGCAGAACAAAATAAAAAGGAGACTTAAATTTTTAATATGACATGTTTGAAAAGCTATTTTTATTTGAATTTGACATAGATATAACCATTCACATTGGTGCGTAACTATTTTTTTTTAATTTTTTGTAGTTTTTCAAAGTCATGCGCTGGTATACACTATACTTAATGACAAATCTCGTATTCGTTAAAATAAATTCAAGATTTTGATTAAATTTGATGATTGATAACACGTAAATCATGTAAAGGGTGTTTTTTTAGACGTTTGGTTTTTAAGAAAAAATAAAATGCACATAATTTAGGTTTATGGCCAAGACTTCAGCTTTGTTATAAAGATAAGGATTTGCCATTATGTTTCAAAAATGATTTCGGGCAAGTGAACGCCGCGGCTGGCTCGAAAAAATTCCGGCCGAGAGGCCCAATTTCCGACAGCTCCAATTGTTGGGATGGACTCATCGGGTCTTCTTCGATAATCTGCTCCACAGCAGCATAATAGCGTCTTCGGTGCGCCCTGAACGGCATCTCTGAGGATGCGCATTATCCACTAGAGTAAACGTGGATCGAAACCGATCCATGGTTGCTCGAATTTATGCGATTTTGTGATTATGTCGACCGAATATTTGACGCACCGCGCAATGCGTCGGCCATTATTTTGGTGCAAATTTGAAAACTTTGTTCAGGAGTAAGTCCATTAATTATGAAATGAAAAACCAAACTGAGCCTAAATCAAGTGACAGCTGTCAAAAAGACCGACTCCGAAAAAAGTATTGCCATATTGAAAAAGATCTAAAAAAATACCCCTTATTCCCGTCTGTCTATTTGCAAGCCACATCACCACACTCTGATCCCTCTGGATCCATTGTGCTCCTCAGGATATAGGTA
Source organism: Leucozona laternaria (assembly GCA_932273885.2). Lineage (NCBI taxonomy): Eukaryota > Metazoa > Arthropoda > Insecta > Diptera > Syrphidae > Leucozona > Leucozona laternaria. The sequence goes on along the minus strand of OW026368.1, from coordinate 26,697,390 downwards.
AGGTAGAAAAGAGTAGGGGTACGGAGAGACGTGCGTCGCCCAGTTCGTCAAAAAAATAATCTCTGAGGGCTGACTTTATTGGTTCTTGACAAATTGAGGCATTCACACAGGAAGTGATAGGAGCCCTCCCTCACCTCTGCATTCTATGGGTTCCCATTTAATTGGCACCCATTTAAATTCCCATCAAAAGGAACGGCTGAGGACTGCTTGGATAAGTAGTCTGTTTTTCTTAAGGAGATTCGGCAATAGGCTCCTAAAGACCCAACAAGGCAACAAGTTTCAATTGCTTACCATCTGTCGTTTGCAGCTTTGGGGAAACTCATCAGGTGGATTCTACTATTTTCTTGCCCCATGGGCTTAAGTACCAAAAATTGAGTTTTTGGCCAATTCATCCGCCATTTCGTTCCCAGGTACCCTGGGACTCATTGAAGTGTAACTGTATTTTTTAAGCTCAGTATCCTCAACTCGTTTTGGCAACTGTCCACCAGTTTTGGCTTTGTTACGAACGAGGACCCTGACTCTGCCCAAGCCCTCGTCTTAAAGCCATCCGTAAAAAATTAAATTTTGGCTTATGATGTAAAAAATAAATATCTAAATATGTCGTATGAACAAAAACCTTGAAATATTTCTGTTTTTTAATTAACTCAACCCCACAAAACCAAATGATAAATGTTACCATTCTATTAGAAATGCAAAGGTGGTGAATTAAAAATCATTAAAACACAATTGTGAACAAATTGAATTGATAAACAGAAGTTTTTTGTATCTCAAGTGTGATTTTCAAGAAACTATCTCTATCTTTTTTTTTCTTTCTTATTTTGACATGTCAAAAGAAAAATACATAATTTTTGTTAACGAATTTTTCCCATTTGAAAAGCGATTCTATACATTGTACATTCCAGACACCGTGACATTTGTTGGAAATTCAAATGCCAAAATAATTCAAATTCTCGTCACCAAAACAAGTCTATTAAGTACCAAGTTTGAAAACGAATTCTTAAGGAATTTCCAGTGTTGGCTTAAGGAACTGCTGCTTCCACTTGTATCGTAATTTCTTTGGTCCTAATCCTATATGAATGTGATACCTATTTGATTGAAATTCACGAAATCTACTTCGTCGCGAGAGAAAAACTTGTCCGTATCAGGAAGGACAAGGTCCATACCACTGGCTGTTAAACATATGTATATTCAAAATTTCAGGTGTTCAAGGTTTGCTATTCAAATTTCTACCAGATTTGTGTTTCCTTGAAAAATCTCATAGTAAAAATTGAACTTAGACAATAAATGGGGCAGATCACCTCCCTATTCTACATTTTGTGCACACCTCTGATATTATTTCAGTGTTACACTGTCTTAATTACCAACATTTTCGCATGCAACTCACAAGTTGTCTATTAACTTTGTATTTATGGAGCAACTTTTTAGCAAGACATGTGTCACTATGGGTAGGTATAGCGTATAGACATTTATCTTCACATCAAAGTTTAACTGCAAGAAGTTTCCGTTTTGGCATAAAGTTTGTTCGTTTGCCTTTTTAAGTTTGAAACAAACAAACACTCTCTATACCTACTGTAGGTAGCTTTTGCAACAAAAAAAAAATTAAAAAAATTCCACCATCACCATCAGTGTGTGTCAGCATAACCAACACCACACCACTTACCAACTCTCAAATAACTTTCTTCCTCCTACCTGTTTATAGGGATGTAATTTTACCTCTACTATCACTCTAAATACATGTACATACATCGATATCCTTGTTGGTATGTTTAATGTTTAAAATTTCTCATTTCCGGTTGACAGTTTTGTAACTGTCGCTAGCACACCGGGGTTGTTAGTATGTTAGTGGCTGCTGCTGTTGCGGTGTAACTTTTCCAAAAGCCATCAGAATATTTATTGTTCGATAAAATGTTTTTGTTTTTGTTCTTTCTTTTGCTTCAGGACTCATTTTTTGTTTCATTTTTTGCTTAGTCTAGCGATTTTTTTTGTTTTTTTTTTTATCTAATTTATTTATATGCAAATTTTCTTATTTTTTTTTTCTTTCTAAAATTTTATAAAAATAAAAAAAATTTCATGTACCTAAACCTGATAACCGCAAAAAAGATGTCTAAGTGGTCATTTTCCACAATCACGCACCTATTCCCTCATAATGAGTTCCTCTGAGGACTCGAGTCGATTGATGTGTTGCAATAATCCTCTGCCCGCCGCCGAGAGTAGTAGGTTTCGTATGCATAAAAGTTTTAGCTGTGATAGCTATAAGAAAATTTCGTCTACCACCGATTCATCGACCACAACTATTGCACCATCGTCGACAGCTACAACTCTTACGACAGCAACAACAACAACTATGACAAGTAGCTCAAAAAAAGCACCACGTCCAGTGTGGCATGCTGATTATTATCGGTAAGTTTGGAAAAAATAAGGGAAACAGCTAGCTACCAGTTATTTTTTATGTGAAGTTATGGATAGTGATAATAATATGCTAAGGAAGCTTTTGGCGAATGCGAACGCGCTCAAGGGTCATCAGTTCATTATACATATATTGTTGCTTATCAATTCATTAAAATACATACAGTGTGTCTAAGAAAAAAACTTTGCTTGAAAAGGTAGACAACAAAAAAGGCTTAGCATTGAAAGGAAAGGTTAAGTTTTAAAGAAATTTTAAGATTGAATTTGTTAGGAAAATTAAGGCTTAAAACCGTTTGGTGATACGAAATTTCAATATTTACATTCAAGTTAAACGTTTATGTGTCATCTGTCATCTGAGAAGGCAATTCGCAAAGTTTCTTCGGCGTGAATCTGAATTCATCATGAATGGCAATACCAAACATTAATTCAAAGTCCCCTTTCACACGAGGAAACAAGTTGCTGGAGATTTTTTTGACGTTTTCTTTTAATTTCCTTAAAAATCTCCTGTACCTTTCACACGAAGAAACAAAATCGTGGAAACTTTCTGTATTTTCCTTTTAAAATAGCTTGGTTGAACACACTCTACTGTGTGTGTGAAGAGGAATGTCAAAAAAATCTCCTCGAATCGTTGACCGGGGAGATTTCATTTTCCCCTCCTACTTCTTGCCCTTCTCTGTTGCTGGCAACTCAGTTGCCTCGTGTGAAAGGGGACAAACAATAGAGAACTGTCAAATCGACTGTCACAGAAAACAGTGTTGCCATTCTAAGGTTCTGCTTCTCTTAAAAAAATTCCTTTTCGGTACTAATAGTTCTTAATTTAAAAACAAATGACTTGTATTCGACACAATGAGCAAATTCGAGTTGAAATGTGTGTTGAAGAACCTTAGTTACGAAGTTAGTTCGATAGATCGTGCATTTTGTTGGTATTTGAATGACAAATGGTTCTTTCTAATTTAAAAAAAAATTAAAAAGAGAGGCGAATTTCTAAGAAAATCTTTGACCTTTGTCATTCGTGACATTTATCTTAAGATGCCTTTAAATCGAGGAACTCGGCTCCAAGTATATTATGCCCGAAAATATTTTTGGGAAAAACTCCATACATTTGAGCTGCCTAAAAATCGGGTTAAAAGCCGGAAAAAATTTTTGGAAAATAAGCCTGAATTATTTCAAATTATTCCAGAGAGACATGAAAAATAGCCATGAACTAAAATAGAAATTAAGCAAGAATATATCTAAGAATATACAAGGCGATTCGCATAAGGTGCGACATAAAGCTAGAGCGGGTAGCTTGAGTCAAAAGAAGAAAAAAATTGTATGGGAGGGGAGGGGTCCAGAAATCTCTTCTTTTATTGTGTTTTTAAATAAAGTTGTTTCAGAGAATTTTTTTTTGAAAAATTAATTTTCAAACTCAAAATAAAAAAAAAAAAAAAATAGAAAAAATTCAAACTTTTTTTTTTACCAAATTTTACGTAATTAAGTACTAATTTTCTTCTCAAAATTCAATGAGCTTATTAGTTTTTAGTCAAAAACAGAAAACCGGATGCTTAAATGTCTTGTACTTTTTGAGAAAATTGAAAATAACCAAATCTACTTTTCTAGCTACATAGTGGAAAAAGGATCTTTAGAGCAACTTAAGCAACGGATTTGAGTCAAATTAAAAGAATTTTACTGCTGTTATTTTCAATTTTCCAAAGAACCTGTTCCTGGCGTTTGACTAAAAATTAAAAAAAACATTCAATAAAAAAAAAATACTACTCCATAATGTTAAATTTTGAACAAAATTAGTGTGAACAACGTTTTTTCAATTTTTTTTTAAATTTTGAGTTTAAAACTAATTTTTCAAAAACTATTCACATAAACAACATTAATTAAAAAGAAAACAAAAGAAGACATTTCTGGCTTTACAAAAAAACGTATTATGGCTTTCTATGTGTAACCGTGTTGTTCTTTTAATATTTTTATTTCTGTTTTAAGTCAATTTTTTATGAAAATTGCCCCTCCCGGCTAAACGGGGGAAAAAGACCCCACCCTCTCTAATGCGATTTTTTTCCTGTTTTGACGCAACCTACACGCTCTATCTTCTTGTCACATCTTTTGTGAATCACCCTGTATATACAAACATTCTGGCGTTTTTTCCAAAATGAATTTTGGAAGGAAAAAATGCCAGATTTTTTTTCCGACTTTTTTTACCATTTCTCAAAATAATAAAACATACGAAATTTTTTTGGAAAAAACCAGAAATTCTGGAAAGTTTGCCAGAATATTCTGATCAGAATTTTGTATAGAACTTTTTTTCCCAAAAAAAAAAAACTTCTGGCGTAATTCCTGAAGCCATAAATTCTCATATTTTCTGCCAAAAAAACTGGCCATGGGCAAAATCAATTTCCACTTACGAGTACTTAATGCCGAGGTGAACTGCCATTTCGGTTATGTGGAATTGACTTCAATACATTTAAGACAGCAAAACAGATTTTGTTTGTACTATTTGAGCAATGTTTTGCTATAGACACACTGTATTTAAAGGTTCATTTGATTTTTATGTTCTCATATTCTATTATGTATTTAAAAAATAATCAAGGCTTCAAATTTAATTGCTTAGCTATAAAAAATTTAATAAAATTTCTAAAAAAAAAAAGTTAAAAGAGTTCAGTTTTCATTAACAATTACATTCCGCATTATTAAAATTTCTTATTGAACCATGTTTCTCTGCAAGTTTTTGAAATAAATTCTGTTAACATTTACCTACACAAAAATACGAATTTCAAAGCTTCAAATAAAATACATGCGAACATCAAGAACCACTGGATCATTTTTATTGTGAAAACAAACCGTTGGAAATTTGCAAGAGGCGCATGCGTAAAGTCTGCAACGTTTTTTCGAACACATTCGATCGACAATTTAAGTTCTGCTTCATTATAGTGACTATCAAAAAAAAACTAACAACAAATATTGCTTAAGATTAAAAGTATGAAGAAAAAAATCTTCAAGTTGTGTTTAATATTATATTTTTGTTTAACAAAAAAATTATAAAAATGTTTTGTTTGGTTAAAAGTTTCTGCACATTGTTGAATTGTTTTACGTTTATTTAAGTTACTTGTTCGTTTTGTTGTTGTTTTGATTTTTAGTTTTTTTTCCCTGGTTCCTATTTAACTTTAAAATTTGTTTTTTTTTTTTCTCATGAAAGTTTTAACTAAATTAACTTGGCTCAATTTTCTATTTTTTTTATATTCTTTTTGAAATTGCTCACAGGATCGTTAAAGGATTTCCACCAGTCTCACCATTCATCGGAGTCAGTCCGACTTTGTGTTATTTACTGAAGGAAAAGAAACCGCTTTGTTGTTTACAATTAGCTCAGGTAAATATAAAATGTAAATTGAATAAATTTCTTAGTTTGAAGTGAAACGTGTTTAACCACACAATTGCATACTCGCACATACATTTCGATATAGGGATGGTAAAAAAGGTTCAAGGAATTAGAATATCAAATGATATAAATAAATAAATGAATTCTAGAAATGCTCCTTGACAACTACTTAGTTAGTTAAGAAATGATCCTTTTGACTTCTCAACCATGAAATGTGGTTTCTGTGCCACATAAAATGTATAATATGTCAAATTGAGTTCAGAATAATTCATGCATTGAAAAACTTTGAAGGTTTTTGTATTTTGCCCTTAAATGTCCACATCCACGTGTAAGTCATTAGGTAATAGAGACACTTGCTGTAATGAGTGGTTATAACTTTTCAATGACAAAAATACCATCAGTCACCGTGTGTTTTTGTTTTTTTTTTTTTTTGTTTAATTTTGCAAAAGTATTAAAACATTTTTGTTTTGTTCAATTAGTTAATTGAGTTTAACACATAACATTCGTGTTGGGGTTTAATATTCAAATATAATGTGTTTGTGTTTCATTTAAAAGAACGTAGAGGGAGTTGAGAAAGTCATATGGATGAGAGATAAGAAGGTTTTGACAACAAAAGCTGAGTATATATCCAATGTATGCGGTGCACCTTAGATAGAAAAACTTATCACTGCCTACGCAATAAGAAGCTTTATTGGATAATTTTCACATGGCAAGTGGCGCTATCTAAATATTTAAATACAACAAAATGCTAATAAAGGGCGTTTTTTTTAGAGGTATAGAACTTTGAAATGGAATAAAACAAAGATGATTTTTTGAAATTGACATGAAGTTTACTTTATTCGAAAGATAATCTTCTGCCATTATAATTTAAATATGATTTCTGGATGTAGTCTAATCTGGAGGTCCAATTTTCGATGACTTTTTACAACATTTTTGGCCGTATATCGGCAATAACCAGGCGAATATTGTCCTCTAAATGGTCAATCGTTTCGGGCTTATCGGCATTGACTAGCGACTTCACATAGCTCCACAGAAAATAGTCAAGCCGAGTTAAATCGATCGATCTTGGAGGCCAATTCACGGGTCCGTAACGTGAAACTATACCGGTTACCAAAAGTTTCCTTCATTTTGGCACGAGCTGTGTGACATATTGCTCCGTCTTGTTGAAACCACAGCTCCTGAACATCTAGGTTGTTCAATTGATGAACGAAAAAGTCAGTAATCATGGCTCTATAGCGATCCCCATTGACTGCAACGTACTGGCCAGCATCGTTTCTATAAAAAAGCACACCAAACAGTCAGTTTTTGTCTATGTAATGGTGTCTCAACATACACTTGAGGATTATCATCAATCCAAATACGGCAGTTTTGTTTATTGACGTATCCATTTAACCAAAAGTGAGCTTCATCGCTAAAGGCTTACGTAGTGCGCGATACGTATTTCCAACAGTACCATTATTTTCAAAATAAATTTGCACAACTTGGAAGCGTTGCCAAACAAAACTAAAAATAAATCACTTGACAGCTGACAAAATGGCCGTCAGTTAGAATACTGTTGCCAACTTAAAGTTCTGTACGTCTAAAAAAAACACGCGTTAGTATGTCACATTAATTTGTCACTCAAACCTCTTTAAAGCCTATTGATGTTCTGCGGTTAAGTTTCTAGTGTATACCTGAGATCCTAATCTATAGTTTCTGTTGATACAAATTCCGCTACCACTGACTCCAGAATATAACAACATTATTTGTAGTATTTTCATGAATAAAACACAACATCAAAATGGTTATAAATGGTCATTAAAGTTCATACTCGTTTCAGTAACTAGTCAGCCATAGAATAGTTTTTTTATCAAGTTTAATTTATTGAAATCTTTAAAAACAAACTTTAAATATTTTTACAAAATTTCAATGGCCAATTACTGAAACTAGGTGACCATTTTAGTAATTTTCAAATGATTCACTTCGTTTTTTGTAAATACCTACTAACCTTTTTTAGCAACTTAATAGCCTTTTTTTTAATAATCCTGTTTTTAATAATCGCACAAATCAAGTGGTATAATATCTCGAAACTTCTACCGAGCTTATCGTTCCATCTTTTTCGTGCACTTATTTCGCTGACTTTCCTTTTCTGACAAAAGAAGTTTCACAACATATTTTTTAATGCCTCACGTACAGAATTGATAATTTGGGGCTGGAACCTATTAATTTTGACGGAAAAAGTTCTTTCAAGTAGATTTAGGCAGCTACGTTTTCCAAATTACAGTTCATAAAACTGGAAACTCAAAGACCTGTTTTGAGATGTATAATAACGTTCAAATTAGATTTTTTGGGTAAATTTTGAAACTTTCGTTCAAGTAAACATCGTGCTCAAAAGATAGTCCAACTAAAGATAGCTTACCAATATTTTTCATCTTCTTGAGTTGAAGCGCAAAGTTTTATTTTCAGTAAAGCCAAAGTGGGAACACTACTAAGGCACTCTAGTGTTATAGATATATGTAGTATACTTATAGGAGATTTATGTTATTTTTGGCGGTATAAACTTTTTTAAACGAATTGAAAATTAAATTGCAAATTCATTCGGAAACTAATAAAAGTATGCAATAATAAGATGTTACACACTATTCGGTTTAAATTCTTTGGCGCAAAATTTAAATCAGTCTGATGTTTAGGTATTAGTATAAAACTCCTAAACAATTTTCTAGCCTTAAATTTCTTCACTGAAATGTTCATAAGCTTTAAACAATTTGTAACTAATATCACACAAAAAAACTATTTTCTTAATAAACTATCCAGCTGAACACGCCTAAAAACAGTGACAGTTCGTGCAAATAAGTAAGCAAACATACCTTTTTAACATTGGTAATTGTCAAAATGACAGTACTTAAAAATTGAAAATAGACATTTTTGGTGATTTATACTTTAGTAAAATGCTTAAAAGATAGTAAAAACTCGTTAAAAATTTGGAAAAATCCCATTTTAAACCCACAATCACAATTAAAATATGTGTTTTAACAGGGAACGTTACGAAATCCCGCAGCACGTAATAACGCAGCATGAAATACCGCAGATTACAAATACATCGAAATCCCGTAAGAAAGTACGCTGCGGGATATCCAATACTTTAAAAAAAAAAATACGATTGGAAGAATTTTGATGGTGATTTCGAAAAAAATAATACAATTGGAAGAATGTTGGTGATTTCGAATATAATATTTTTCTGGACTTCTGGACCTAAATAAAGGTGGTTCTGGACCTGGACGGAGATGGAATTTTTTTTTTTTAAATAAATATTTAAAAAAAAATTACTTTTTTTTGGAAAAATTAAAAAAAAAACATATTTTTTCCCAAACTTTTTTTATTTTTCTTCTTGACAAAAAAATGACATTTGTTTCTATTTAAAAAAAAAAAAAATATTTTAAAAAAGAGTAAAAAAATTGAGTTTTCTGAAAAAAATTGAAAAAAAAAAGAGTTTAATTTTAGTTGAAAACTGTTGACTGAACATACCGTAAGCGGAGCAACGGAGCTGCGTGAGCGGGGTGACCACCCGAAAAAAGTAGCTAAAATCCTTAGAACCCGCGCAGCAGGCCACCCAAGGTACTATTGCGCAAGAAAACTGTTGACTTAGACGCCTCCCTGGCGCCTGAACGGAGTTATTGATCGTTAGCGGTTTAGAGAAACGGAAAGGGAGTTAAAAAAGCATTTTCTTAAATTTGTAAGACAAAGTTTATGAAAAATGTTTTGTTTCCAAAAAAAACAAATGTTTCCTTTGTCCAAGTTCCAGACCCATTTCCAGACCTTTTTTTAAATTTGTAAAAAAGTTATCTCAAAAAACATAAAAATTGTCCTTTGTCGAAGTTCCAGACCACCTTGTTTCAAAAAAAAAGTTGACCTCTGTGCAAGTTCCAGAGTAACCTCCAGAACTTCTGTCCCAGTTCCAGATCCACCTCCAGAACCACCCCTGTCAGACCCACTGCCGTCTCACCCGACCTGATTCGAACACCAGACCATAGTCGTCGGCCGAGAAAAAAATATTGGGAAATTTTGTTCTTCGCGATCCTCTTACAATCGAGGCACCAATTAATATGGGAAAGAAAAATTGTATTCGCTGTCGCGTCGTATTGAAGTAGATCCTGCGGGATTTTGTGCTGTGGGATTTCGTACTGCGGGATTTCGTGATACGGAATTTTGTGATGCGGGATTTCGTACCCAACCCGTTTCAACATACTACTAAACCGTCTAAAATCTTTCGCTTTTGTCTTTTTTACAACTACACTATTGATTTATAGTTTAATTTTTTTTGAATATTTTCTTCTTAACAGCTTATGTCATACAAATTGTAAACTTAGCAGCATTTTTCAACTATCGATTTAAATTTATTTTACAACAACATTTTCCTGATTTCCCCTTTTTGATTTTCTTATAAAAGTTTGACTGGACTAAACAAAATGACAAACAACAAAAGGTATTCAATTTGTCATTGTTTTCTTGTGGTTTTGGATATTTTCAATTTTTGTTTCCAATTTTTTTTTTTTTAAAGAATGGCTTTAAATTCTTGGAACTTGGTTATTTTTATTAAATTGTTACATTTATTTTAACACCATCCAAAGAGAGTTTGGTTTTCTTATATGATATGTTAATAAGTTTTGATTAATTCTTCTTTTATACTATACTGCCAAATTAACACATAAAGGGTCCGCCAACTAACTTCTTTTTTTTTTTTGAAAATGGCGCAAAACATCGAGTGTAGCTTCGGTTGTGTCTGTGTGGCACGTAGCGCCGTCCTGTTGAAACCAAATGTTGCCAATATCCTCCTCTTCAATATTTGTGAACAAAAATTCGTTCAACATGGCCCGATAACGATCGCCATTGACTGCATTGACCGCACCAAACAGTGACTCATTTTGGGTGTATCGGCTTTTCAATGTATGCGTGCAGGTTTTCTGTGCCCCAAATGCGACAATTTTGCTTGTTTACTACCCGCCAAGATCAAAATGAGCTTCATCAGAAAAGATGATTTTTTTGGCAAAATCGGCATCTTCTCTAAGTCGACCGCAGGCCCACATGAGCTACATAAGTGTTACCATTCACGAAATAAACACTAGTTGAAAAAAAAACGTTAGATGGCGGACTCTTTATTATATAAAAAAAAACAAGGATACATTTCTTTTATTTTGGATTTAAACGACTGATGAATTGTTGTAATGTCTTCAATTTTCTTGTCATTTTCTTACCATTTTTGAATTCATTTTTTTAAATGGTCTAAGATCTGTCAGTAAATACGATTTCTATGGTACAAAATCATGAGTTCAACTCAAATTAAACATTGCCATTGTACTGACCCCGTTCTTAATTTTTTTTTTTTTAATTAAGGAAGAATAAAATTGTTAATTGTACTTCCTCAGGAGATTGCAGTCAGTGAAGTGACATCAAAGAATCATTATTTGACATATTATGCATTTACACAACACTATGACAGTATAAAACAAGCAATGCGGTTTCAAAAGCACTTGTTTTTAAAAAGACAAAAACTTATGTTTGCTTTACTAAAAATATGCTTATTTTGAAACTAACTTATTTTGATAATCATTATATTAATACGTTAACAATTTTTTTGTACTCCCTTTTTAATATACTTAAACCGAACGCCCGACAATAAAAAATATACCATTTGAAAGCTATTATTAATTAGAAGTGCCATCAGAAGAGATTATGTGAATCCGTCGATTACTTACATGTAAACATTTTAAATAATGGTTTCCCATACAAAGTCTAAAAAAACAAATTCACGATAATACACGGCTGTTTGTCAACACCCGAGCGTAGTGTACCGTACCAAAAGTTCACTTCCAACGTGTTTAATGTAGTAGAGCTGTGTCAATCGTGATTGATTCGGTCTTTGTGACCCGTTCACCAAAAAGAACGATTGATTGCAATCACAGTAAACCGAAACAATCAATCCCAGTATCAATCATTTCAGTTTTCAAATAAACAAAGAAGAAAAACACACAAAAAAAAACAGAAGCGCATCAAAAGGTAAAGAAACTTATCTAAATGAATTCCGTTTATTTGTGTTTGTAGCTTCATGTGTTTCTTTCTCAAATGGTTCGGGCAGTGTTCAGTGTCTGTTTTGTACGTTGTACCTATCATTTGATTGAGAATGACTTGAAAGAACGAAACGTATATCGTTCATGTGAACGATTGAAATTTGGATACATTGGTATACGGCACGGGTCACAATCACAAAGACCGAATCAATCTGATTGCCAATGTGAACGATGCGATCTTTGTGCTTTAAAAAGTGCGTTATCAATAAAGGTATTATTTTTTTAATTTGTAAGGTAGGTTTTTTATCTACATTTATCTTTGAATCGCAACCAAAAAAAGGAATGAACGCTTGAAAAGAAGTTCCCATTTTATTGGCAACAAAAATGAAACTGAAACCAAAATGATTGAAAAAATGAACGATTGAAAAGAACGAATCATTGAACTGAACGACAAATGAACGATTGAATCTTTTAAAATGAACGATTGACACACCTCTATAATGTAGCTTATGTCGTTTTCGAGTGGACGTTCGGAGCTACTCCTTTTTCACTCCTTTTACTCCAAATTTCCAATTTTCGATAGGAACGGAACAGTTCCGAAATCCAAACGAAAACGACATTAGACTCAATATTTGTTGTTTCGTTCCGAATGATGTACTCTACAATGAGTAGGGATCAGTAGTGAAATTTCGGAGCAGATTTGTACAAAAAAGTAGAGTAAATAGGAAATTTCTGGAGTAGATTTGAAAAAAAGAAAAAACCTTCAAAAGTTGTATTTTTAACGAAAACAAAATAAATCACATACACAAATACACTTTCAGAACTGAATAAAATTTTAAAATTAAACGTTCAGAGCCAGAGTTGGTTAGAAAACTGAACAACACAGCCCTTTCATATAGTTTGGCTACAAAATTTTTGATATTTTTAGTGTGGGCAAAAAGGAGTAGATCTCAAACAAAAACGAAGAGGTGGAGTAAACTTACTCCGATTGGAGTAAGGTTCTAACGCTGGTAGGGATACTCTACGCACACATGCAACACCAAAAGCTGCAAAAAATATAATATATATATTAATATATAAATACAGATGGTTGAATTTCGACCACAGGCGATACTAGTATCTATAGATTGATGAAGCATATAACTGCTTCAAAAAAAGTTTGTTTTTTTTTACTGTAAATATTAGTTTTCGCCATTTTAAAAAGAAGTGCACAAATCAGTTAGGCCACTTTGGTTCTCATTGCCTCATATGTCTAAATGCTACGAACTAATATTCAATGGGGCATATTCATAGTCACTTTTAAACTCCAGTTTATCTTAGACTGGGGTTTATTCAATGTTATTTAGATAGGATGAACCCAGGTCTAAGATAAACTGGAGTTTAAAAGTGACTATTAATATGCCCGAATGTGAATAATCGAAAAAGATTTTGAATAAAATAAATTATTCTTCAATTGGCAAATTCCTTTTTTCGTATGTTTACTTAAAAAGCACTTTATTTTATGAATATGTAATTGCATTTTTATGAAAAATGGCAGTTGAGTAAATCTAGCATTATTTGCAATATGTAAATATGACAGGAGTTAGGCAATAACGTCCAAATCGATTTGGAAATATTGTCCAAAAAAATTCTGAACAATTGTTGTTGTTTTTTTTTCCTGATTTGGGCGTTATTTCCAGTTTTAAACATTTTTTTAAAGGAAAAAACGCCCAAAATAAAAATTTTAAAACGTTAATGGGGAAAAAGGCCCAGTAATTGTACTGAAACAACTTCGCCTTAAACCAAATCAACTTTTTTCACTTTGATAAGATAAACAGTGAGGTATGTATGCTCAGGCACACTACAGAGGCTTTGGGGTTGATGCGAGGCTGGGTGTATGCAAAGTTTCTTTAAATTCAGATTTTTTAAATGCAAAAGAGACTTGCAGACACTCAGCCTCGCACCTACCCCAAATTTTATAGTATGCCTAAGCACACTATACCTATTCCTAAATACCTCACTGTTGATACGCAGCAAGTTTCATAGAAATTTCACTTTGGAAATTTGCCAGAGTTGTAAAGACTGCAGTCAATTGGAGACTACAGTCAGTAAAGTCCCAGTCAATTGACTAAATCCATTGAATTGTAGTAAGAATGTGGACTTATTGACTTTAACTTAAAAACTACAGTCAACAGTCATTTGAATTATACTGACTTTGCAGTTACCTAACACAGTCAGTTGACAAGCAGTTAATTGACTGCAGTACTTCAAAGACTGCTTTCAGTCTTTTAAGTCACTTAAAAGTCAACCTAAAGTCATAGTCAATCCTGGCAGTCAGTAAGTCAGTTGACTGCAGTCTTTTAACTTAAGTCAATTGACTTTTTTTAAGCCTTTTAACTGCTGTTCAGCAATAATCAACTTAAATCTTTTTTCATTCATATAATTCATTTAAATATTTGTTAACATTTCCCAAACATTCAAATTATACACTATTAAGTCCTTTTCTTAAAACATAACCAAAACCTTATCAGTTATTGATTTTTTTTTTTGACTGTTAATGTTAGTTTATATGCATTACATTAGGAAACATATAGTTAATTGCATTCGCTCTTACTCTTGTAAGTATAATTTTTTGATAGCATCGTTCTTTTTGAAACGAATTATTTACATTACATATTTCATCAAATAAATATTTTATATATTGATATAATATAATTTATTCAGCGTTTGATAATTATATGTTAATATATTAAATATTTATTTGATACAATATGTAATGGGGTATTTTAATTTCTTTTTATCATGGACAAATTCAACATCTGTTAAGCTTGTTACAGTCCACTTCAACTGCTTTTAAGTCTTTTGAATAAAACATATTATTTCTTATTACTATTAGATTATTTGAGTAACCTAATCAATCTTAAACCAAGATATTGGCCAAACCCTAAGCACACTGCAAAAATGTATTTTGAGAAACACCAAAAAATGTTCGTTACACTGTTCGAGGATTTAGATAACATACATTTTTTAATTGATTACAATTTTCCGGATCAAATTCTAAGATGGCATGCCTGGGACTATCAGGACAAATTTCAATTATATATGGAAAAATTAAAGACATTCAAAATGCTCTCCTAAAATATTTTTCAAACCACGAAATACAATTAAATTCATTCGATTTTCGTCAAATGATTATTAAAAATATGGAATTTTTTTATAACATACATATTCTTTGCAGTGATTTTGAAAACGTGCCTGCTACCAGTAACAGTGACTTAAGTATGTTTTTTTTAATAAGTGGCAAGAGCTTTTACTTTTGCGCTATTTGGATATTTAATTTACATTTACATTTACGTTGCAGTATCTCTGAATTATAAATTTCCTTAAAAGGAACTCCAAGCTGTAGGACACTTCTTCATTTATTTATTTATTTTCTATTATTTATTTGTCCATTTATTTAATGAAAAAATTTAAATTTATGTTTTAATAAAATCGAATCTTTGTACAGTAGACGGTCACAATATTAATAGGTTTTCCAAAGTAAAATTTGATTCAAAATTGTAAACTTTTAACTATGTAAAAACAACAATTCATAACAATGAAAAAACAAAATAAACTTTATTATTCATAAAAAAAAAAAACACTTCAAAACAAACATAGGTATTCCACGTTGAAATTATTTGTAATTAATTAATAAACATAATTCGACATATCGAGCGTCTAATGTTTTTTCACTCCGCATATACGCTGGATTATCAATTTTGTTTACTCTTCTACTACTCTAATTTCATATTCGCCAAAAGGTATTACACATGAGTTTGTTATCATGTGAATGTCGATTTTTACTTGCTCTATAGGGCAAGTATTGTTTCGTGTAAAAAAGTATGTTTCGTCACTGTTATTTGAGCTAGAGCTCAAACGGGTCGGCCGATTTGCTTCAAATTCTGTACAGAGCATTTTTATGTCATTCCCCAAAGAAGAAATTCGAATTTTTGTTTCATCTCATGTGGAACGGGTAGTTGGCATAAAATTATTTTGGCTTTTTCAAATTTTCTAGACAACGTCTCTAACCATTTTGATAAGATTTGGTACCTGTAATGCCCAAATCAGTTGTAAAAAAATGCATATCAGGTTTTTGTCAAAGAAATCACTTGGGGTGCAGATATTTTTGGAAATCGAATTTCAATATTTGGAAGAGTTTTCAATGGTGATGAAACCAATTGCTGAAGCACTAGACTTCCTGCAAAAAGAAAAAGGAATGCTTTTCGGTTTTTTACTTCCAACTCAAATAATCTAATAGCAATCAAAAATAAAAAGTTTTATTCAAAAGACTGAAAAGCATTTAAAAGACTTAAAAAAAGTCAATTGACTTAAGTTAAAAGACTGCAGTCAACTGACTTACTGACTGCCAGGATTGACTATGACTTTAGGTTGACTTTCAAGTGACTTAAAAGACTGGAAGCAGTCAAAAAAGTACTGCAGTCAATTAACTGCTGGACAACTGACTGTGTTAGCTAACTGCAAAGTCAGAATAATTCAATTGACTGCTGACTATAGTTTTTTGAGTTAAAGTCATTTAGTAAGTTAAAAGACTTATAAAATAAGTCTTTTTAGTCAATTGACTACAGTCACCAACTGACTGCAGTTTTTACATCTCTGGAAATTTCGCCCGAAAATTAGGAAAGAACGCCCAAATTAAAAAAAAAACAAATTTTGGGAAATATCGCCTAAAATTAATGAAATAACGCCAAAATTTTACAACAACAATTTTCATTGAAATCATTTGGGCGATATTTCCAATTTGTTTGTTTTTTTGGGCGATAAAAATAATTTGGGCGATATTTACAAATCAATTGTGGCGTTATTGTCCAACCCATTAATTAATTGACTGTATCGATTTGCCGCCACTATAGTTGGCGCTTTGTCAGTCATATATTAAATAGACATAGTTGAATTAAATATTAAATTAAAAAATAAAGTTTCAATCATTTTTATTTTATAACAACACACCACTAGGCAATCATTTGGTTTTTGTTTTTTTGTATTTAAGTTTATTAAAGTTTAATATTAAATATAAATTTCAGATTTAAGTTAAAATAAATATAAATCCCTATACTTTGCAAGATTTGAATTATATTTAAAATTTGGAGATTTTAAATCGCATTTGTTTTGCGAAGTAATTATTTTTTGCAAGTTAGATTGCTGCGTTAATATACTTTATTAAGCCTTTTAATCGAGTGGCTTTTTGATGCTACTTATAGCTTCTTCAGTTTGAAAGCCCTTGCATTTGAAATTCGTTGATAGGGGGTGTTCTTTTGTAATATTATAAATCTCTTTTACTTCCTGTTCGTTGTTCACCTTATATCAAAAAGGTTGAGAAATAATTATAAATTGTTTTTATGTTTTTATTAATTTTTAACTTAAAAACTTTAATAAGGTAAATACAGTAATTTGTTTTTTTGTTTTTTTTGTATATTTAAAAATAAAGGTGTGTGAACATTGTAGCTATCGAAATGCCAAAGAATATCAATGGCAGAATAAGACCATCATTTTAGCTGCTGATTATGCATCGAATGGCATTTATAATTTCATCATTCCACTACGTGCCCATTTTCGTTCAAAAACCTCACTTAATCCGATCATTTTGCTGCTCGAACGGAGACCGGATGTAGCATTTCTTGATGCGTTGTCATATTTTCCATTGGTAAGTGTGAAATACGAAATGTTTAAATTTTTTATTGTGAAAATTCTATAATATAAAGTAAATTCTAAAAAAACGAAAATTCTTCACAAATATCCATATTGAATTTTTTTTTTAATTTTGTTGCGTTATTCACATAATGGGGCAATTTTCTTACTTAAAAAAAAAGGTCAAAGAACTCCCAATTGTAGTTTTCCTCGGTTAGTATAGGCCCTTGTTTTTGATGAGCTGTTGCGAAATTAATTTGTTGTATTTGGTCTAAAAAATTGACTCCATTTTAGAATCAAATTTAAAAAAAAAATATATTTAAAGAAGAAACTAATAAAAAAGTTCGGAATATGCAAAAAAAAAAAACGTGTATTCTAAATTCGTCACCTAAATCTAGATGCAACAAAGAAAAATCGCGATTTTTTGATCAGGTATTGTCTTAAAGTGCGTGTTCACTTGAGAGTACTTTTGCTAGTGAACTTTTTGTGATTTACTCTTGGGTGGATGTCAGTTTGAGAGTAATATTTTCGAGATTTTAATATCGCGAGTTCTTGGGTAAAATTTTGAGAGTTAATTTCCTCTCTGTGAGGACTTTCGCTTCATATAATTTCTTCTGCTTGATATCAGTTGGAAGTATCGGTAGTGTCTTTAAGGCTATTTGTGTCCTCTGACACATGACATGTGAACTCTCGAAAACTACTCGCACTCGAATTGTGTTGGAATCTTATAAGAGCTAATTTAAGATAGTTATCAAAAGATGTGTCCCCTTGCCAGTAACTATATTTAAAAGTTCGAATGGTGAGAGTAAAAAGTCAACTCTCCGGGAGCTACTCCAAGTACTCTGTGTCTACTTAAGAGTTTGCTCTCGAGATTGGCCTGAGAGCTATTCTCATTATTTTTACTCTCAAATGGACATGCTCCTTAATCTAGGCCCAGAAGCCCAGAAAAAAACCTAATTTTACTGTGGAAAAAATGCAAGTAAAGATTTTAAAACGAAATTATCTCCATTTTGTCATACAAAATACCGTCTAAAAGTTGCGAAATCGTTTGCGCATAAAACTTATGCAAGATCAAATTTCCAGAAAATGGTTTTATGGTAACTGAAAAAACGTAATAAAATAGTTTTGTAGCAAAAATTTTAATTTACAGAGTGAGACTAATTTTTGTTTGCAACTTTGCCATTTAAGATTTAAAAAAAAAAACAGTACGTATAGACGAAATTTTTGAAATAATGATGAAAATTATAGCTATGTATCTACTAACTTAAAAAAAAATGTCAATACTTTGGTATAAAATGTCAACAAAAACTACAGATTTTGTAAAAAAAAAAACAAATTGACCCGTCAAAGTTAGAAGCGAAAAACCTATATTTTCGATACAATAAGTGAGCATAAATTATTTTTCAAAAATTCGCAATTTAAGAGTGAATAGGAAAAAACAGGTGTTTTGGTTATTTTACTAATGTACAAAAAAAAATAATAATCTATATCTTTTAAAATATTACTAAATATCAGGAATATAATGTTGAAAAGCTTCTTGTCTCATAATGTACATAAATGTTGATTATATTTGTTTTATAACATTTACCGTTTAGGAGTTATTGTGAAAGACTGACATTTTCGTAATTTTTCGTTTTTTTAAATGGTGATATCTTCTGAACGCTTAATCGCAGTTAGAAAAGTGCTTGTATGTAATCTTGTATGAAATAATTTTCCATTTAAAACTGATATTTTCGACATTTGACCTTAAATACACGGTTTGGCAATGGAATTTTTAGATATTATTTCTTATTCCAAGAAAAGATAAGAGTTGCTTTTAAAAATCTTCCCTTGGATTTTTCCCCAAATTGGTAAATTTTTTCTGTGCACTAACATAAAAATAATGTATTTTTAAGAAATCAAATTTACTACCATTTTGAAAACTAATCCAGGTTAATTTTTCCGTCACTTATTAGTTGAGCTAATTTACATTTTTTTGTACATTCGATTTATAAAAAAAAAAGGTATATTGGATGCTAGGATCAATTGACTGTTTAGATGATTTACTTCGTGCTGGCATAACGTTAGCTGAAAGTGTTGTCGTTGTCAACAAAGAATTATCGAATTCAGCGGAAGAGGATTCATTATCTGATTGTAATACAATCGTAGCTGTGCAAAATATGTTCAAGTAAGTTAAAAAATTTATTTTGTTTTTTTTTTATAAATTTAGATAGTGTCTTTTTCATATTACAAAATTTCAGTTTAAATTTTAATTTTTAAATTTTATTTGCATCTTATTGAATTTTTCACAGATTTTTTCCAAGTATCAAAAGCATAACAGAGCTGTCGCAAAGCTCCAATATGAGGTTTATGCAGTTTCGTGCTCACGATAAATACGCACTGCATCTTAGTAAAATGGAAAAGGTATGAAAGAAAATTTTAAATTTCAGATTTTACCATCTACTCAAAGTATTGGATGTTTTGGTTGTTCACATGTAATTATTTGGTGCCTAAACGTAACAAATATGGACAAATATTGTTGTCATATTGAAAATTTAGTTGATTATTGTGTGTTGGGAGTGGTGGGGGATATTTTGGAAACCAAAATTTTTAATAACGAAATCTACCCTTTGTTTCAAAAATTTAGGAACATTTAAACTCGCAAATTAACAATGTACACCATGGCGTATACGTAATATATCTCTCTCATTTAAAAAAACAAATATTCTAATGGTCAAGTCATATCCTTAATCAATTACTCCTTCCGAAAACATCTCACAAAAAGTCATAATTATTCGTTTCAACATTGAGACTGTTATAACATTTGCAACCCATATTATCACATCATCCAATCAAAGGAAATTCACACAATAGACTACACCAATTTGGATACAAAACTTTTTAGACTTAATTACCTTATGCTAAAAACCCGTATGATTTTGTGAATGAAACTGATTCAAAACGAATAATTGAATAGAAACTTGAGATTAACTTTGTACTCAGATTATTTTTTGTAAAACTTTACACACTTCCATTTAAGGGTGTGTCCTTGAACTCGAAGTTTAGTTAAGTTAACATTTTTAGGACAACATGAATGTTTTTTCGTGTGTGACAAATCTACCCTTTAATTGTTTGCACAAATTGTATGTTATAGGACCGACTCTTTATCCAATCTCATATGTCCTACATGATAAACGTAATAAAGGTTGACATTTTGATGATTTTTCAGTGTAAAGGTCAACTATTTGATTCATTGAAAAATTTTAAAACTTAATCATGGGACTCCTTGGGGGTTGCTTAGTAATGTGTGTTAATTTATTATTCAACTTATGAACTTTTCAAAAATTAATAAAATATAACTAGAACTTTCTACCTAAAGGGATAAGTTTCTTCTTCTGGGTCGTAAATAAACTATGCATTTGTAAAGCTATTGCGTCGCTGTAAGTATTCGAACCTCATAAGCCGTACAATTTATTTTGTAAAGAGAAATAAACTACATTACGTTATGAGTGGTAATGAGAGCCTAGACCTGTTTTTAATCGAAGCTTTGTTTATGGTGGTGTCTGATGTCTCGTTATCAACTACTATTAAATATGCAATTTTAAATAAATATCGTAGATTATACGATAAAATAGACTTTTGATGTTACTTGTTTTAAGAGATCTTGTTATTTATCGACTTGAATGCGGTATTTTTCTATACCTACTCTGAGTCATAATTTACATTCGAAAAAGGAACGAATATCATTTTTGGTACCAGCCCCCGGAGTAACGAGATATTTAAGCAAAGAAAGTTTGTCATTTTAAACTGTAGCTTTACAAAAAAAAATTAATAGGGCTTTCGACCCAAAATATTTTTTACTAATAAACTAAATCACAACCTAAGGAAACACTTTTTTTTTTTTGTTAACGAGGTATGTATTCGAATTAAAGCAACAATCCACCATATTTTATGTATGCGAAAAATAATGTTTAAAAATATTTTCGGATGTGATGAATCTTTTATCAACTTTATAATATTTTGAGTGTACGAAAAAAATTAGTTGTAGGTTGAAATCATCCAAGTTTTGGGGTGTTTACTCTTGTTTAAATCCCTAGCCAACTTGAATTAAACGTTACAGTTATGATGGATTCGCTAGGAACTAACCACAGAGCTATTATTGAAACATAATAATATTAAATTTATATGCACTCGGACTCGGATTAAACTTAGCTTTACCAAAGTTTCCAACTCATAGGCTTATTTTTCGGTTACCCTTCATATTCAAAAATATTAATCAGAGATTTTATTTTTTTCATTTTATTTTTGCTTGATCGAACTAACAACCAAATCAGTAAGGTGCTAAAAAATTAAAGACAAGCTTGGAAATCTATTATTTGAACAAACAAGCACTTTGTCGTAGAAGATATTTATGCATAGTGAAAAAAGTAAATTTTATTAAAACCTAAATCTGTGCTACAAAATCTTATATTATGAGCAGATTCTTGCATCAAAGGCACGACACTAATTTTTTATTGACTGTATATTATGTACATGAGTTTGTTAAAAACTTTTCGCAAAACTTTATCTCCAAATTCACTTTGAAACTTATTTCTATATGCCAGCATTGGAATAGTTTTTTGTCCTCGGGTGCAATGAAGTAAGGGTAACACCCTTAAGTAAGAAAAGTCTGATGAAATGAGACCATATAATCCAACAAACAGAATAAGTGAACTAAATGAAGGAAAGAACGGTCGCTGTGTTTTGTTATGTCCTCGAAGAAAATTTGAATAAACAAATAAATATAGAAATAGTTTAAAAACAAACGATTTATGTTTTTTTTTGTTTTTTTTTCTATGGAAGTTAAAACAAAATAATGTTAAATTGTATTTTAAACAAAGTTTATAAATGGATAAAATAATCGGTAGTCCAGAATATTTTTAATATTTCTTTGGAAAAGATATTTTTTTGTCTCTTTAAGGTACCATATTGCAGGCTCAAATCTTACTTTTCATCCATTCACCTTTTGCAGGGTTACCGCCGCTGATACTGATGTTATGTTTATTTTCGCGCGTATTATTACATTATTACAAATTCTTTATTTGACCAAAACTCGAAATACATTTGAAAAATTATATAAGAACATTAGCATGGCAAAAAATGTATTTGCCGTCTGCCTGAAAATTGACATTTATCGAGAATACAAAAAAGAAAGTTTAAGATTATAATAAGTTTATAAAAAGATTATGTAGACAATTAAATAAATAGATTGAATTTAAACAAACATTATATCCAAGTTTATAATATACATATATTTCCTCGTTACATCTTAGATAGAGATACATAAATAAACATATATTTAAAAATTTAAATTTACTCTAAAAAACTATTTCGGTAATCTAAGGCATGCTCAATAAAATTGTATAGGTCCTTCCAACCCCACTCTCCGTTTAAAATTTGTTTCGCTTCCTGGTGATTGAGAAAGCTTTTTGAAAAATAAAGTCTTCGAAGTTCTTGTAGAATTGGACAAACGGCTAAAAAGTGGTTGACATCTTCGATTTCATTTCGATTGCAGAGGTTACACCTGGGATTATCATTTCTGTGAGGTTTGTAATTCAGATTTAGCATCTCAGTTCTTGCTTTAAACAAAGTACCTATATTTGATTTGCAGAAAGTTTACTATTAAAATAATTGTTTACAAACAAAGTGTGATTGAGTTGCTTATAGACCAATCTGCTTGGAGAGTTTCGAGCCCTATTCAAGAACCTGAGATACAATGAATCATCGACCAATGCAATACATTCATAAAACCTACCTTTACAATTAGCAATGGTAGTTGTACTAAGGTTAAGATTAAATCCGCGTGCATTTGCTATCTCATACCATTCGTTAAACGGCGATAAATTCCTTCGGAATGCGAAATTCATCATTTGCTTGTGAAGATTTTCATTTGACCTTTGCATTACTTTTACTATGTAATCGGCATTAAATTTAAGATTTTTTAGAAAAATCGGAGGGATACCTGATTCCACATGTATAGCGTAAGTTGGTGTATAATTTGGAAGTTTAAAGATTCGTTTAAAAAAGAAGCGTTGCACTATCTCAAATTCATCGAAATCTTGGTAACCAAAAACTTGACCGGCATAGCATAAGCATGAGTTTATAGTAGCTTCAAAAACTCTAAATTTAGCTGAGATGCCGATGTACTTATTGCAGAAGATTTTATTCCATATAAGGTTTATTGCAGTTTTTGCCGATAAGCATTTTTCCTTAACATGGAGCCGGAAATCTAGATTGCTACAAAACAAAACACCTAAATACTTAAATTGGTTAACCACCTCTATAGGTTCACGATCCAATGACCATGCTTCTAGCGGGTTTTTCCTTCGACGGGTGCTTTCAAAAATTATAATTTTTGATTTTAAGGTGTTTATATTCAGGTCCCATTTATCACAAAAGTTTTTAAGTCTATTAATTTGTAACTGTAATGTATTGGGGTTGTCCGACAAAACAACAAGGTCGTCCGCATAAAGTAGTACCTTAATAAGTAGACTTCCGAACCTAACACCCCCAGGAAAATGACGGGAGACATCGTCAATGAAAGCGGCGAACATAATCGGGCTTAAGGGGCAACCTTGGGGCACACCGCAATCAGTGTTAAAGAAGCTGGATATGGAGCTCCCATTTGACACAGTAGCGCAAGTATTGGTGAGGAGAAGTTTATAGAGTCTTAAAAATTTCGTCGATATACCTAAATTTGATAATTTATACAGTAGTGAATTCCGGTTGATAGTATCAAATGTTGCCCTAAAATCAATGAAAAAGACATAAAGTTTTTGTTTGTTATCGATGAAACGTTTTGCTAAATTGGAGAGTGCGAAGATTTGATCCACAGCTGAAAGGCCAGAGCGAAAACCAGCTTGGAAAGTGCTTAGCAATTTGTTCTCTTCTACCCACCTCATAAGCCTGCAATATAGAATTTGGGTAAATATTTTTCTCAAACAAGGAAGAATCGAAATGCCCCTATAGTTTGCTGGTGAGCTTGGAACTCCTTTTTTAAAAATTGGACAAATTTGTGACATCAAAAATGACTGAGGTATTTCTTCTTTTTCAAGAAGCTTATTAAGAAAATCAAGAAGAAGATTTAGGAAAGACGGGGATGAGTTTTTATAAAATTCAGCTGGAATTCCATCTAGCCCGGCTGCCTTGTTGTTTTTCATATTTTTTAGGGTTGCTTGCAATTCATTTATTGTAATAGGGTCATCTAGGTCTGAAATCGTGATTGAGGGTAAAGCATATTGAAATAGTTGTGGGTTTGTTGGAGCGTTAAGAAATTCCATGAAATGGTTTGCTAGTAACTCCACATTTATTGTAGTTGCTGAAACATTTTTAACCCCACCTAACAATCTTACTTTAGACCAAAATGATTTTGAGTCTTTACATTTTGATAAACTTACTGCTAAACCAGCCATAAAAGTTTTTTGTTTATTTTTGCATACTCTCTTATACATTTTATTTGCATCTAGATAGAGCGATTTAAAGAAATTAGACTTGGTTTTCCTAAAAATTTTAAGCATTGCAAAAGATTTTTTTCTGAGTTTTGTGCATGACTGGGAATACCACTCAGCAGTAAAATTTGTGTTTTTTATTTTCGCGCGTATAACATCTGTATTTTCGATTTTATCGAAAAACTAATTAGCATTAACCATTTTTGACAAGAAAAAAAAAAGTAGTTCTTCGTCGGCGATTAAATATTTGAAAAATTAAAAAGTGTGCATTTTCCTAAATTTTTCCATGCACGCAAATAATACATACATGAATACAAAATCGCCCAAATGTGACTACCCTTATTTTTACCTTTCCTTAATATAGATACTAATCTTAGGAAAATACACCAATTTTATGTTTTATGCTTCAAGCCTAGTACTCAGATCGCGCTAAATTTTGGCTTCCATTTTTCTCTCCAAACATTAGCTAAAACCCTAGCTAAATGACATGAGAGCGTTGTGGAGAATATGTCACAAAGAACAGCTGTTATCCGAAAAAATTATATTTAAAAATTCCAAAGAATTTTTTTTTTCATTATTGCAAGTAATTTTAACCAAATAAAATGGATGCTTTTCTTTGTCTGAT
Organism: Leucozona laternaria; assembly: GCA_932273885.2. Taxonomy (NCBI): domain Eukaryota; kingdom Metazoa; phylum Arthropoda; class Insecta; order Diptera; family Syrphidae; genus Leucozona; species Leucozona laternaria. The sequence continues at coordinate 26,671,818 of OW026368.1, read as the reverse complement.
ATATATAGTTTGTTTCCAAATATTAACCACGTCGCTATTTATTTTCACAAAGCAAAATTCCCAAAAAATTCAAGAGTTAAAGAAACCTTCAAAATTTAGCTCGAGAATTAATGTGCCGAACAATTATTTCGTGCGCTAAATTTTGACAGATAATGATGTACAGTAAGAAACAAAAATTTTATTTTTTTTAGCTGGAGCTGCGTACCACTCGGCATAAATGGTTGGCTGAATTTAGGCTTGGCTAAATTTTGGAGAGAATTTTGTATGCAAACGAAAATTTAGCGCGACCTGCGTACTAGGCTTTAAAGTCGGCTTTTGTTATATAGGGGATAGTGGGTACGAAAGAAACATTTTTGGCATTTCGTGCCGTAATTTAATAACTAATAAACATATCAACAAACATAGTGCATATTAATGAATGAACATTTAGCTACCGTTAAATACTAGTTTGGTTTCCAGCTTTGTCTTTGATTTAAATGTATGACTTGAAAATGAAGACAAGGTCAAATGTAACAATCGTCCTTTTGCGGTGTGTCGATTGTAACACGCTGAAAGGACAGTTGTAACACCAAATAAATATATGAAGAAAAAATCTAAAATGGTGGTTAGACTTAGAATTTAATGCTAAGCCAATACTATAAATTAGTTATGTACCTATTATTATAAAATAAATGAATGCCAGTAGAAAGGCATTCTTATTCATCGCTGATAATAAATGGATTTATGTGGTATAACAATATTTCGGATTTATTGGAAAAAAAAAAACTATTTTGATCTCTATCTCCAGCTGTTGAAACAAACGTCCACACAAAAATTGTTACAACAGTCCACCCCACACTTTTTTATATTATAAATCAAAGTAAGAAGAAACCAGTAAAAATATTGAATTTATTCGATTTCAGAAATATTGGATCACGGTAATTTCGCATCCATTCAATGAATTGTTTATTTTTTTTTTTAAGAAAAAATATGAAAAAACTCACAACCAAAAAAATTACGTTTTCACTAAAATTTCACATTTTTGGCTTTTGTTGGTACATTCGACTGTACTGACTTTTGGATTTTTGTGGGTGCATTCAGGACCTGATTGCAGAGAATTGTGCATTCAAAAATGAACGCACATAGTTCTAGTTTTTCGTAAAAATTGAATGTTACAACCGACCCACCTTTACGTTTGTACCCACTCTCCCCTACTAAACGGAGAGGGAGTGAAATATTCATTTATTCCAATCTATAGATTTTTAGTTATAAGAAAATATACAAAAAAAAACTAAAAATCATGATATAAACTTTAAAAGCGGTTCTATTCCCCCCTATTTTAAAAAAAAATAAATTTCAATCTCAAAATGTTGGTAAAAAAATTAAAATTGATTTTTTTTTCAAAATTTTACGTTATTAAATTCTACTTTTATTTTCAAAATTCTATGCTCTTATAAATTGTAAGTCAAAAACAGAAAATTGGAGTCTTAAATGTCTTGTACTTTTTGAAAAAATTGAAAATAACTAAATTTACTTTACTACTTACGTAGTGTAAATAGGATCTTTAGAGCAACTTAAGCAACGGATTTTAATCAAATTAATAGAATCCTATTTCTGTTATTTACTATTTTTTAAAAAACTAGGATACATTTTAGCTTATGGGTTTTGGTTTTTCACTAAAAATTAATAAGAACATTAAATACAACTTAATAAAGCAAAATTTTGAACAAAATTTTTACTTTTTTTTCAATATTGAGCTTGAAAATTAATTTTTCAAAGACAATTTTATTTAAAAACAAAATACAAGACGAGATTTCTGGCTTCACAAAAAGATATAGCATAGCATTTTTAAATTTTTTTGGTTTTTTTTTTAAATCAATGTTTTTAAGAAATTGACGATTAAGCGGGGGGACCCCTCTTCCTGTACGATTTTTGTCTTGTCTCAACCCAACCGACACGCTCTAGGTTTTTTTATCACAATTAATGCGAATCACCCTGTACGGAGAATTGAAATCCAAATGTTTGGCCTTTTAGGGTTGCCAGCGCTATCTTCATTTCTTTTAGATACAAATTTTTGCTTTTGATTTTGAATAAGAAAATTTGGAGAAGAAATTTTTTTTCTATTTTGAATATAATTTAACAAGTCAAAAGCAATTATAAAAAAAATAAGATTGAATTTTTTGCTATTGGCTTTTTCTCAAAAATTACAATTGGTTATAACTCGTTTAATGCACAAACTGTGCAAAAATACAAAACGTATTATTTTAATAGTTAATTTTTCTTGTTAAAAATGGTTAATACTTTTTGTTTCGAAAAAAACACTTTTTTTTTAAATATGGATTTTTGGAACCTTACATTTTATTCAAGATAGCGGCAACCCAAAAAGGGGTTGATGGTCGAAAATTCGGAATTGTGATTTAAGTATGAAACCCTGAAAAAGAACTCTCCCAATGAAAAATATTTATTTTACAATGAAACATAAAAAAAAAAAAACATTAATATACGGGAGTAGGTTAGGTTAGGTTAGGTTTACGTGGCTGCGAACAAGAAAGCTTGAACAAATCTAGATCATGTATTGGTCCATTGTGATACAATAATATTTTTTTTATTTTAGTCAATTTTTTATTTAAAATCCGCTGTCCCATTTAAGTTGGGGGAAGTAGACTTCCCGACTTTTTTATCACCTTAACCCATAACATACAAAAATATTGTGAATCAACCTGGTTATTAAGATAAGGATCCAAAACTTTGCTTGATGAGCTTCCTTACATTGCATTGGTGTGACGAATACAATAAAACTTAAGAAATCTGTAAAAAGCATGTCACCTTATAATACCGCACCCACCTTAAAATTGGTCAAGATACACAAGTTTGTAAATATTTGCTTTTGAAAAAAAAAATCCCTCATTTTTCCTACCAAAAATTGACTGTTTCAACCGTTAAAGCTCAAAATATACCCAAATTGAACATAAATGTTTATAAATGAGAAATTGCAAGGAACTGTCAAATTTACAAAGCGGTCGGTTTTAAGTATTTATTCGGTATTTTGATATGTTTACTCATCTTTTAAACAAATAATAAACTCGAGTTGAGTAACTTCTTAAGCCAAATAAAGTTTCTGGCAGTCTTTCAACTGAGTCTTCTCATTAATTTAGTTGACAGTCAAATTGAGTCGTGTGTGATGGGCCTGCCTTAAGGGTGTGGCAATACAATGTTACCCATGTGACTTAGAACAATTTGTACGCACTAACAGAATAGTAATCAATGAAATTAGAATGCAAAATAACTCTCAACATAAGTGTAATCATTTCTCGCACGAAGTAGGAAATATTTACATTCAACTATACCAAAACGTGCTCTGAGTTTAGATAATTTAAATGAATTGACAACTCTTAAGTCATCAAACAAGACAACATATTTCCGCTTATTTTTTCAATTAAGATCATATTTTGTTTTTTATTTTATTCATTTCAAGTAAATTGGGTTAAAATTATGGTTAAATTACAGAATTTATAGCAACTATTTTTTCTTCTTTAATAAATAAATTTGCGTGTGAGTACAATCTCAAGTGCAATTCCATTTTATGAGTTCAAAACGTGCATTATAAAATGTAATAAAATTAATACAGAAGACGCTCGATATAGTGAAGTAAATAAAACCAGGCATGTTCACTACTTTGAGATTGTTCACTATTTCGAGAGAGAAGCTTAAAAGTTTTTCCAAAGTAGAATTTGATTGAAAATTAATATTTTGTTCGATGTAAGGTTTTAATTAGGTAAAAAAATATTTACCGCTCGATTTAAAAGTCCTTAAACCGACTACATTTAACCGAAGTAAACCGATCACACCGTTTAAGCAAAAAATTACATTCGGTTTACTTCGGTTTAAATTTGCGATTTAAACCGAACGTCGGATAGCATCGCAAGTATGAAAAAACTAAAAAAGGTTTTTTTTTGGCTTTTGAGCAACTGTTTGCTGATTTATTTATCAATCTTTTCAAGTTTCAGTGTTGAATCAAAATTTACAAAAAATTTAAAATTGTGCAAATACAGAAAGTGCCACCAAAAGAATAAAAATAAAAAGAGAATTCAACTCAGGCCAAGCGCTTTACTCAATTTGAAACTAATTTGTTGTGTGACCTTATGTTGGCCAGCGACGTCAATACTATAACACCGTACGGTCACATACGCTGGTGGGAGGAAATCGCCCGAATTTTCAATGCCTTGGCAGTGACCAGTACCAGTAGGTTGTATATTCTTGTATTTGTCTTTTCTCTCTATTTTTTTGTTTTTTCCCTCTTTCAGCAATGAACGGATCTTGAATCGAACATTTGGATGGTGAGAATCAACATGTTCATTTTGTTCATGTGGTGAACGCTAATATAACTAACTACAAATAAAAATGCATTTATTTTCGAATTGTCATTTTATATTTAAATAAAATTAAATTATTCGTGTCACATTCACAAATACACATTAGAAATGTCTTGTATTTGTCCCTATCGTTGTTGATGCTAGGGGCAAAAATATCAAACGTCCACCGCATACAGTCTTCTTTTCCTTGCAGGATTTGTTGCTAATTGAATTCTTCTTGATCTGGTTGCAGCGCCCAGTAGTAACTTCGGCAATGGTATATCGTTGATGCCTAAAGTCTCCCATACCTATACATAATATTATGCAAGACGACAAACACTGCGATAATTTTTTTGTATGACTGCCATTTGTTGCACTTGGATGGCACTCGATCTTCGCACGTTGCATTGTTCGATATGGACGCCAAATTCCCACTTCTCTCAGGCCTACCTCTTCATCTTTGTCGCTGGACGACGAGGATGATGATGACAATAAAACCGCATCTATGCCAACAATGGCATTTTCCATCTTGGAAAATAGAATATTTTCGAATGTAAGATAAAATTCTAAAATGGCAACAGAAAATGGATACACCGCTAGACTGAATATTTGCACTGACTGAACAAACAATAAAATGTTGAACATTAGCTAAAACTATTTAAACCGAACCTAAAAGACACGAAAATGTCTCGTTTAATTTGGAGTCGGTTTATCGTAGTTAAATCGATCATTCGGTTTAAAATTTTGGATAGAGTCAGTTGAAGTGAGTGAATTTTACCGATTAGTCGGTTTCAAAATTTGTAACCGACTACTGAATTTAAACAGATTTTCAACGGCGTGAATATTACGGCCGTTAATAACATAAAAACAACAAAATAAACTTTATTGCTAGTAAAAAAAACAGATATGTACTTCAAAAAATCATAAGAACTCGACGTCGAAATGAATTTTTTTTTTAAAGAATTAAATTTTAGAAAAGTAATTTGTCATTTTTGTTTAATGTCTTCCTCACATTTAAATTGATTTATACTGCTTTTTCCTGCAAACGTTTCATAACTTTGATATCAGAAAAATCTGCATTGATATGTTCTACCTACTAAAGAACCTTTTAAAAAATAACAGTATCCGTAGACGAAACCGAACAGGCTGAGGAATCCCAATCAGCAACCAATTGCGCATCTTCTTCACCATTTTCATTTTCGGCTTCTTCAATTTCGGACAAGACTCTATCTTCGTTCCATTTACCTATGTCAATCACAAAGATGATGATGATTTACTTGTGCTATACTGGGTCTAGTGTCTACATGCATACCTTAGTGAATGGTAAAATTTCCTAAAAGTCAGTCGACAAAACTGTATACGCATCGCAGCTAGAATATTGTTGTTAAGTTCTGAAAAAAAGTGTGTTCACTGTATAAAATTTTATATGAAGGGTTTATAATAGTAATTCTATATACTTCTGAAATAAAATTGAGTATAAAATTTTGTGTGTTTACTATTTTGGATAGTTCACTCTACCGAGCGTCTACTGTATTATGCACTTTACATGGTGTTTACTCTCAAAATGTATGTAACTGACTTATTTACATACAATGGGATTCTTAAATTTCCTTTTTTTGTAATAATTCATTTTCGCTATAACATTATGACCAAAGCATCCAAGCATGGATGCTAAAAATAAAATGAAACCTCAAAAGGTGGGTTTTTTGAAAGTTAAATTAAAATTTTACGAGTCCTAATTGGTTTCCTCATACAACTTCATGGACATTTTCTCCCTTTTTGCTTCCTATCTCATAATACGGAGAACCATGGATTTTTTTTTTAATTCATAAACATTTTTCATTTGCAGCGAGAAAAGGAACGTGGATCCCACATCTCTTATATGTTTCGGCTGCCATTCGCCGCAGGTGCCGTTTTTAGTGCGTCCATGCTGGACACACTTCTCTATCAGGCCTTTGTGAAAGACTACGTGATTACATTTGTGAGACTTCTTCTTGGAATAGACCAAGCCCCAGGGAGTGGATTTCTAACATCGGTAAGTGTATCCTAATTTTTTTTTTTACTTTTTCCAACTTTCTAACTTTTTAATTTTTTTTTTTTCTTTCATCAATTTCAGATGCGAATCACGAAGGAGGACATGTGGATTCGTACGTATGGCCGATTATATCAAAAACTCTGCTCAACGACATGTGAAATTCCAATTGGTATATATCGGACGCAGGATACATCCAATACGGAGGCGACACATGTGAGTAGTTCACCTGTAGACAAATGGGGACCATTTTCAGCGTTCGGAAAGCCCTGTGTGCGATTGCGACCATCGGTGAGTCCGTGAGTCCAAAGCGTGGTTTAACTAAAAAAAAAAAAAAACATTAAATGTTTAACTAATATTATACATAACATTATACATGCAAAACTAACTTGAATTAAAGTTCTAATATAACTATTCCGCTTATTGATTTAAATAACTAAACATTTAAAACCAAAGTATTATTTTTTACATCTATAATAAGAATGTGTCCTTGAAATCCAATCCAAGACTTCTTTTAACTTTTGAAACAATAATAATTTTTGTTATATACTGAGCACATGATAAGACTATTTATTCACTTCTCTCTTAAACTGACAAATTGACACAAATAAACTCCTTAAAATACAAACAACGCAATAACCCTTTCTTTAATTTTAAAAACGTTTTATATTTTTTATATATATTATTTTTGTTTTGTCCTTTTTTTGGAATTTAAATTTTTTTTTTTTATTTTAAGAGCCTTTAAAATGCCAAGAGCCAGAACATATTTTTCTTCCTTACCTTTGTACTATTCTTCTTCTTCTTCTTTCTATTTTTAAATATAATCTTAAATTAATTCCCTGGCTATATAGCAATTAAATAAATAATTCTTGCCTGACTCTTTATTTTAGAATATAAAATTTCAAGTGCTAGGTATTACTGGTGATAAATCAGTTTCGTTGAAGTTTTTTTTTTCTTCTTCTATTATCTACTTATTTATTTAACGTATATATATCTTTTAAATGATCTTTTAATTTAAATAGCTTATAGCAACTTTAATTATTTAAACAAAAAATGTAAATGACTTACACGATTATATAATTTAGTTATTTTCAAAACTATTGGAACAACTTCGATGAGCCTCACCCTAAGAAGTTTTAGGGCCCGTTTCACAGTGCACACTCAACAGAATAAGTGACACTTAGGTTTCTCATATTGGGACTTTAAATTCAGTTTCATAGCTTGAGTAAGTGGCACTTAAGTTATCAACATCGGAGACTTAAGTGTCACTTATTTAAGTAAGTGTGCATTGGATAAATTTCGCCTTAATCTTTCGAATTGGCCACTTAAGTACCACTTTCTCTGAATGTGAAACTGAGCCTTAGGGCCACTTTCACAGTCGAAACTTACCGGAATAAGTGGCACTTAAGTTTTCCATATTTGTACTTTAGACTAAGTTTCATAGCCAGCGTAAATGCAACTTAAGGCACAAACATCGGGGACTTAAGTGCTAATTATTCAAGTAAGTGTCGACTGTGATATTGCGCCTTTATCATTCACATTGCCCACTTAAGTGACACTTTACTGACTGTGAAACTGGCCCTTAATGTCTTAAAAGACACTTAGTGTGAGTTTTGACTTTGAAATGATAAGAAATGTAATCAAATGAAAATAAAATGCTAATACTGTATTTAAGGTAACAAAAACCAAAAAAGGGAGTCCAGCAAAATCTGTTCAAGTTTAGTAGTAAATTAAAATAAAACTAAAGCGTCTTTCTTACATTTTATTTTGTACACAAAATGGAGATTGACAATGTGGATTTTATGGTTCGGAAATAATATTGTCTTAATCTCTGCCATTCATATCTCAAACACACTCAACCAGACTCTTAATTATGTGGACAAGCGAGAGCAAAGCTACGCGTTGCGTTGGTTCATTGTTAAAGTTACTTTTAAGGTGGTCAAAGCAAATGGTCAACTCATTGACTCGTCATGTCATTGCATTCTGTCCGAAAGCTGTCAAGTCGTGTGATCGTCAACGCAGAACAGAGTCAGTGCGTTGACGGATGTGTTGACACGAATTTTATAGGGTTAATGCGTTCCTCTCAACGAATTCAGAGTACGTTGACATCAGACTCTTCAGCAGGGTGTTGGCAGGAACACAACTCGAATTTGAATTTTAGGCAACAAACTATTTTTTTGACGTTCATCAAATATTTCGATCTAAGTGTCTTTAGAGAATTTTAAATCGATGGAAATCGTATACGTTCATCAATGGAATTTGACAATTTAAAGCTCGACAGTCTATTTTAGCCCCGAAAGAGTCAGGTTTACTTAATATATTAACGTTGTATGAACGTCAAAGCAAAAAATTATTGAATTTTGCTCTTATCAACTCCTCGTCAACTCCTAAATTGTTCGAAAGTAACCGATTTGTTTGATCGTCATATGGTCTTTTGTATCAATGCGTTGAAGCCAAATAAAACGTCAACGCATTTTGGAACACCATACTGACCGATTGGAAGCTGGCGTGATGGTTAGTGAATAGGATTCTGATGACGGAGATCCTGGTTCTATTCCCTGCCACGTTCTACCTAAAGAAAAAATATCGGTTACCATACTTCTTGCGAGGAAGAGACAAATCCTCCAAGAGTATCTCTTGTCAAGAATAAGTCTTTAACATTTTCTAAAAATTGTTCTAAATTCAGGTTTTTTTAAATCTCTCTCAATGAAGCACGTGCTTCGTCTTATTCACATCTTTCAGCAGAGTTAGAACAATAGTAGAAGCTCAATCGTTGAGCACCACCTTAAGTATTTTATTCATACCAAATGGAGCACCTGCTCTGAAAAGTGAGTTTTGAGGTGATCGAGGTTCCAAAGGTATGTCTCCGTACTTTCTAATTAATTTATTGGGAAAAATTACCCTCATATAGCTTCTCCATGGAAACTCCAGAGGTTTTTGAACGTAGACTGGCCCCGTTTTTTTGACGTTGAACACGGGAAACAGCTGCAGTTGTACATAAAACTGGTCAAACATTCAGCAACATGTGTCAGCTGTGAATACCTCTAGCTAGTTACAAAAATAAGGACGAGTATTTGTTTCTCATGTTACAATTTTTGAAAATGCCCTACTTTAAGAGCCTTCCACAATTCCAATTATGAAAAAAGAGTATAGGACAGTATCGCTACTAACTCAATTCCATATGACTTTTTTTTTAAATAATTTTAAAACTAAAAAGGGAAATTTTTGAGCCCTGTTGAATGAACTACCAATCACGTCCGTGGCACTTGTATATTCGGATCAATGATGTTCGAAATTTAAGTTCTGCAAATATGAGTAAAAATTTGCCTCAAATGCGATGATTTACCTCCTACAACAGTTAGAAGAATGTTATAAAACAATGTGATCATATTTTGCGCAACTTTTTTCTGTCGATCGGTATATAAGGATTATTTTTTTAAGAGGTATAGAACTTTAAGTTGGCAACACTATTTTAACTGGTGGCCATTTTGTCAGCTGTCAAGTAATTTATTTTTAGTTTGGTTTGACATTTCAACATGAATAGACTGACGCCTGAACAACGCTTCGAAATTGTGCCCAAAACAAGATTGCCGTTGATCCCAATTTTCATAAGCGAATTTTGTTTAGCGATGAAGCTCATTTTTGGTTGAATGTATACGTCAATAAACAAAACTGTTGAGACACCGTTACATCCACAAAATCTGACTGTTTGGTGTGCTTTATGGTTTGGTGGAATAATTGGTGCGTACTTCTTTAAAAACGATGCTGGCCAGAACGTTATAGTCAATGGTGACCGCTATAGAGCCATGATTACTGACTTTTTCGTTCATCAATTGAACAACCGTGATATGCAAGAGCTGTGGTTGCAACAAGATGGCGCAACATGTCGCACAGCTCGTGCCACAATTGATTTATTGAAGGAAACGTTTGGTAACCGGTAGTTTCACGTTACGGACCCGTGAATTGGCCTCCTAGATCGTGCGATTTAACGCCGCTTGACTATTTTTTCTGTGGGGATATGTGAAGTCCCTAGTCTACGCCGATAAGCCTGAAACGAATGACCACTTGGAGGACAACATTCGCCGCGTTATTGCCGATATACGGCCACAAATGTTGGAAAAAATCCTCGAAAATTGGACCTCCAGATAAGACAGAGCCAGCCGTGGCCGTCATATGCCAGAAATCATATTTATATTATAATACCAAAAAATTATCTTTCGAATATAGTAAATGTTATGTCAATTCAAAAAAATAATCTTTGGTTTATTCTATTTCAAAGATCTATACCTCTAAAAAAAACACTCTTTACATTTGTGAGGTCTGGCGTGCGAACGATAACTGAGTGGTGGACCGAAAGCGGTCCATGTTTTCGTGACAACCAGGTTTTCGCGAACATCTCCCTTATCATACGAGGAAGGCATTTATTCTAGGTCAAAAAATTTAAGCTTAAAAACTTATTTGTACAATTGTCAAAATTTGAGATTGTTCCAATAGTTTATATTTTCACGTTTATTTTTTTTTTTATGAACATAAAAAGCTTTCTTAACAAAATAATCATAAACTATAACCAATTATTTTTCTTACAAATTTATTTCCGACACATGTTACAGCATTGTCAAAAATGCTTTGCGCTCATGGCGTTTTCCTCTGTAAAATTTCCCATCCAACCCATCCTTCTTTAATGATTTATATTAAAAAAAAAAAAAACAAAAAACAAATACTGTTTAATTTCGGACTTTCTGATAATAAACGCACACGCACGCAGTGAGTCTTTCTTGTAAAAAAAAAAAAACAAACAAACAAACATCTAATTAAAGTCTAAATAATTTAACCTTTTATCAAACTAAATTTTATCCCAAATTATTTGTTTTTGTTGGAATTTGTCTAGACGCTTTTGCCTGCTTTTAGTTTGTTTTAAATATTTGTACATCCTTAGAGCTCCATACCTTTCTTAATCATAGAAGGCAAATGTTAAAGTTACTTTTAGTGTGTTTTTTTTATTTATAGTACAAACTATTAGTTGTTGCTTCTTGCATTTATCGAAGTTAAGTTTATTTTGTTTTTAATGAGTTTTGCTCATAAATTTAAGTAGAATAATTAAAGTTTTGGTCAGGTATCTATACTCCTGTGGAAATCGATTAGATTCCACCCTTTATCCATCATCAAAATTTGTTCTTATTTTTTTTTTTTTTTTGGTATTTTAAGTTTTCCTTGTTTTTATTTTTGTTCTGGAAACCAAAACATTCACTGCGTTTTCTTACCTATCTATGTATACACACATAACTACCTTTATATTTAGACTAAGGACTCCCCTTTGGCTGTACATGGTTAAAGCTTCAATCACTTGAAAGTTCTTTTTGTTATTGCTTTTCTCCAGTTTCCTTTGTGTCCGTTGCATTCTTTTGGAAAACTCTTGTCGCTTTAATAGCATTTGATATGAATAGTTAAAGAAAATTTGCTTTGTTAACAACTAAGTTCTTATGTTTTTATTTTCTCTGAGTATTTTGTTGTTTTATATTTTGTTTTGTATTTTGTTTCATAGTATCGTTATAGTTCATAGAACACAGTTTGTATTTTTTTTCAACCGATTTTCCTTATAGTTTTTTTTTTTTTGTGTTTTTGTTACTTTTAGTTTTTAAATAACGAGCGTGTTTCCATTTACTAAATTAATGAGATCTACTAAGATTAGGGGATTTTATGCAAAAAGTTATAGCAAAAGACTTAATAATAAACTTAGGGGTTTAGATGCTTTAAAGAGATCAAACCTTAGGTAGGACAACATTAACACTTGTTTGGCCACAAAACACATCTGGCCAACGCTTAACTTGAAGCGCTTTAAGTGTTTGATTTCTTTAAGCAGATTGCACATTAGCTCTGTTATAATAGGTGTCATCACCGGGCACTGTCTAATAAGTCGGCTCGCCACGAGACTTTGCGTTTACTCAAACGATTTCTACAGAAGCAGAAGAGGAAGAGGAAGAGGAAACGATTCCTCACCTGCTCTGTACATGTCCTACTCCATCCCAAAGACGTATAATGCACTTAGGTGAATTCTATTACAACGATCCCTCCCAGTGATCTGGTAAACATTGACATATGGTGTCTTTCGCTCTTAATAAGGAGCTCATAATGGTTTAACGAGTAGGGAGACAATGGCCCAACATTTGGTCTAAGTGTGCCGACTTTCCGTCGACAGCCACTTCTACCTTACCTAACCTAACCTAGAGTTTGTTTCGCAATGTATGACAAACGTTCTGATTAAATACTCGACTAGTTAAATTATCCGAAAATAAGATCCTCCCAGTACTAAAGTTTCGTTTCACATTTTATAGAAATAATAAATGTACATATATGTACATATGTGTCAATTAGCTTTTCCATATTTCCAGCCAAAATAATTTTGACTGATGAAAAATTCAATGAAATAATTGATATTTAAATTGGCAAGTAAAATTGCTAATCGAAACTTCATCTGGCCATTAAATTACTTAGAACTTAAATCATAAGTTACATCAATTCAGATATTTTGAAAGGTAAGTGAGGTTAAAAGTTGACTAATAAGATCCAAGTTTCTTAGTTAGAACTCTAATCAGACATTGTGAAACAAGCTTTTAGACTAACAATAAGATAGGGTTTCACATAAGTATTTATATTCACTCTATCACCAGTTCAGTTCATCAGAGTGTGCTTGAAGATTTAGTTATACAAAAATTAAAAGTTCCTGGCCAATCTCAACGCAGTGTTCCCAGATTGAGGGGAAAATCACCATTTTTGCCGATTTTACAAAGCAAAGGATAATAAAAAGGGACAAAGCGAAAAAAGGGGAAACAAATCAAAAAAGTTGAAAAAATATAAGTTCTATTCTTTCAAGAATCAGCTGTACTATATATTTAAGAAACAAAAACATGTGAACAGCCTTTTATAAAATACAAGCGCAAATCATGTTAAAAAATACTCCAATGCAACACGTCACTTATGATTTTTGAGTATCTGAATGCTTTTATTCTTTTCACATTTATCAGAATTCTTGGAAGCTTGAAGCCTGATTCACAATGCGACAAGGAAACGAGACGTGAGCGTGACGAGAACTCGTTTTAGTTGTCAAACCAATTTCAAGCGCAATTAAAGTATACCAGAGTATACACAATAAAGCGTTTCTCGTTGTCACGCGCGCCGTGAGTTTGAAAAATTGAAAAAAAAAGTAGCGACGCGACTAGACGACGATTTTAATTTTTAAAACTAATTGACAATTTTTTATTTGCCACTCTTTAATTTCGTTTCCATTAACATACCATTTGAAAAATTAAATATTTACTTTAACAAAAAAAGATCCTCTACTGTTTTGCTTCATAGTAAAACAAACATATTATTATTATATTATTATTTTTATTATTATTACACTTCCAAAAAACTAGTTGTCAAGAAACTCGCCGCATTGTGAATTGGGGAACAATTTTATAACGAGAAAAAGTAAGCAGCGTTTCTCGTCACGCTGACGGACGTCTCGTTTCGTCGTCGCATTATGAAACAGGCTTTTGAAATTCTTTATCAACGGTTTTTTTGTTGATTTTCAATCAGTTATGTATGTTATGTAATTGATATAGGTACTTTATATAAGTATACATATATTTACATATTTAAAAAAATATCATTTAAAATTTTTTCTTAACAAATTTATACGTAGTTTACATAGGGGAAAAAAAGGGATTTTTTTTGGAAAATTATAGGGAAAAATAAACATATTGGTGCAAAATAAAAGGGAAAAATATTTTGGGAACCTGGGAACCCTGCTCAACGTCTCAAAAAATTGTTGTTTTTTTTCTTAGACTGCGCAACAAAAAGTTGATTAGTTTACATATTTGTTAGTTTCGGTGTAAATTTCATACAACTTTTACCTTTGCGGTAACGACGCATCGTGAAATGTCATCGGATGCAGGATGACGCTAGATTGGTATTTTTAGTTCTTTATTGAAAACATTAAATGAGTAGATATCATTCAGGTTGAAAATAAACCAAGTCAACATACACAACAAAACACACGTTTTCGCACATTATTAACTAAATAGTTGCAGTCGTATTTATAAGATTTTTTTAGAACACGCTTAGGCATTTGTCCAGCTAGTCATTGGCTAAATACTATAGCCATCACCCTATTTATAAACGGATTCCATAAGTTGTCTAAATATCCAGGGTTGTTATCGAAATACGTCCTCATTATATCCTCTGACATCTGGAATGAATTAATGAATTTGAGTGAACTTTGTAAATCAAACAGCTGTTTCAACTATTACAAACATTTTCAATTCAAGCATCAACATTTAAAATTAATTGAAGAGAAAAATGTCTGAGAATTGGGATAACCATGAAAATGTATGAGGTGTGAAATTAAACGAATTTATCATATTAATTTTGTTAAAAAATCAATTGCAGCAAAAAGCATTTTTAATTTAGAAAATGTTGATATTTTTTAAAATCCAAACCATTGACAGATAAGAACAAATTAATGTCAATCAAATGTCACTGGGTACGTTCAACACACTTTCAGCGTTTAGATCATTCATACGATGAAGTTAAAAATGCTAAGCAAATGGAAGATAACTTGTCACTTGTGTAGATACGTCATTAATGGAGAATATGGTAAAAAGTTTCACTTAAAACATTATTACAATGAAGAGTAGGAAACGTGATATGTGGATTGACAATACGTTGTCACCGTGTGAGGCTAAAGCGGGATATACACTGTTCAAATGCTTGTCATGCATAGAGAGTGTATTAGTAAATTTGAAACACGTATACATTGTGTGTATGCTTGAAGCAAAATCAAAAAGTTTTGATTTTTGTTCAATCTGATAGCCAGAATTGAAGTAATGTATATTTGAGAATGATTGCTTGATCAAGCATAGGCACATTTTCGCATAGAAATTTAATTAAAAATAAATGATTGAAGACTCATGCATGAAGTGTGTATATGTAACGTCAAAAAAAATTATTAATACACTCTCATATGCATGACAAGCATTTGAACAATGTATATCCCGCTTAATAGTAAGAGACAATTCTGAAGTTCGCAATAGAAAATAATATTCATGTTTATTTTGTTCGGGCATAGGTTATACAAATTTATATTAATACAGGGTCATCCATTTTGTGGTTTCAAGTTGGTAGAGCTGGCATTTGACACCTGTCAAACTCAGCTGTCATTTGAAGTGGCATAATATTAAATGAATGTTTGTCATTTACGATAATGGATCGTTTATCAAACGAACAAAGCGTTAAAATTATTTAAACTCTCTTTACATAATTGGCGATTCAAACGTAGCCACTTTTCGAGCATTACGTGATGATTATGGTCGTCATAATCCAACGACTACGCAAGCCATCGGTAAAATTGTGAAGAAATTTGAAGAGAGTGGAAGCGTAACTGATGTCGTAAGGCCTGTGCATCATCGTAATGCACGACCAGTCGAAAATATTGCTGCTGCAAGTGCCAGTGTTACTGATGGTAATAATTTATGATTACAGTCAATTCGGAGCGATATGGTAGATGTTTTTGGCCGAAGAATGAAAATCATGATATGGACGATATGTGGTTCCTTACAAGACGGGGCAACAAGCCACACAACACGACCAATTATCTCTTTATTGCGTGAGAAGTTCCCTAGTTGCTTAATTTCACGTTTTGATGACGTCAATTGGCTACCAAGATCATGCGATTTGACGCCGTTACATTTTGTCTGTGGGGGCTACGCAAAAGACCGTGTTCACGCTAATAATTTCCGAACTCTAGACGCATTAAAAACCAACTTTACTCAAGTTATAGCCGAGATACCGCCCGAAATATGAGAAAAAGTGGTCAAAAATTACCTCAAAAGAATCGTATGCTCCGAATCTTCCCGAGGCGTCCATTTAAATCATATTGTTTTTTCACACTTTTTGGCAAAGTCCAAACTTTATAATGAATCAAAGTTTTCACCAAAAATGTATCGCTGTGTGTGTTTTTTTTGGTTTAATTTCGAAACCGAAAAATTAATGACCCTTCATATTGAGACGAAAATGAGCATTTTTAGTTTAAAAGGTTGTTTAAAAGCATTTTAAAATTGGTAAAACCAAAAGATGAAATTTTAGGGGTTTGTTGGTTTTTAAATTTTGAATGAGATCGGCAATTGGTATACGAAACTAGTCAAAAACAGACTAAAAACATTTTAGTAAAAACCTTTAAAGTTTGAAAATTGCTAAGTTGTACCATACTTACCTATATACCTTTTCTTCTTCTTCGACAAATAATTATTTTGGTTATGTTTAGAACTATTTAAGCTCTTAGTTAGTGATTTTTGGCGTAGAATGCTGCTTAATAAAAGTATTTGCTTCAATTTTTCTATTTTTAACCTACATATTTTGCAAAGTTCCGGTAAACGTATGAGTAAATTTTTCTTTTTTAAGCGGGTGTCACAGTCGCAGTGGATATAGTGCTTCACTGCTAATCTTTAGCCCCATTCTATTTCTATGTAGGTATGATTCTTATCTGTATATTCACTTCCAGGTTCAACTGGACGCAAGATAACAAACACCTCATTCATAACTCCAGTGTGCGAACACAAATTCTCATATCCTTCCTCCAACAATAGTGCCGTGCATATCACTTAGCATCTTAAAGGCCTTAAGTCTTACAGGCGTAAAGTAAAAGTCATAATTAAAGCCATCTACAATTTTATTGTACTTTATTTTCTCATGACATAGGTATACTTAAAATGAAACATCATAATAAAAATATGTAACTCAGAGGTGTCAAGCTCAAATATAATGGAAATGCGCTTAAAATCTCATTATTCTGTTTGATTTTTTTTTATTTACTTCAATCATCATTAGGACGTACACAACACATCACACAAAAAGACAACAAAAAGGGCAATCAAATTGGAATAATACTCTTTCTGCTTTTCATATATATTATGTATGTCCCCACACTATTACAAACATGATAAACCTACATATATAACTAACATTATAATATTTACGACAACCAAAATCTGCCTGAAGCTCATATATATTTTTGTTATATATTTATTCACACCATTTTATCTTTTATTATGTTCCTTTTTTTGTGTATATTTAAAAGATAAATACCCTCACATGTGTCTTGCATACCAAATTCGCCTCTGATATGTGATATCCTTGATTTTTATTTTATTTTCTTACCAACAACGTCTTGAGAATGATGATGTTTTTTTTTTTTTTTGTCTGAGTTTATCTGGATGGATTGTGTTTTGTGTCACACAAATATTATTTCTAATAAATTTCAAAATAAGATATAATCATGTAGATTCGTTAACAGCAATAATGACATGATTATAATGTTCAATTTGCATGGACAAATACTGTTTTTATTTTTTTTTATTTTATGTTACTGTTATAATATGTATCAGGCCAATTTAAAAATATACCCCTAATCGTTGTTTGGATACAATATTTGAATTTGTTCTTAAGAAATATGTTAATTTAAATTTAAATTTAAATTAAAAAAAAACATACAAACATTTATATTTATTATTATTTTGTATAAAATAAAATTAAAAAAACAAAAATAAACTGACTATGCACAGTACGATGAGGGATCTCGAACGCCGGAGTCAACAAAGGACAGCAGTGAAGCCTTGAGAGGCGTGACATATCGTCCTCCGGCTCATCACAAGCCAACCACTTGCATGGGTGGTTGTTCTGACCGGAAGGGATCATCCGTAAGTACACCCTAAATAGTCCCCATTTCATCACCAATATGTACCATCAAATGTATAAACAATTCTAAAACTAAAATATTTTATAGAGTAAAAACTGTATACCACCACCAATTTTTTCTTTTGAATTTTCTTTGTTGCGTATCTTAAGTTTTGACGTATTTTTTTCTCGTATAAAAAAAAAAAAAAAACACCTATGGGAAACGTTTTCTTAAATCAACCTTTCAGCACCAAACACGTGTGTGAGCTGTCTTTATAGCAAATTGTATTTCCTTTATGTACATAGCTAAATATTTTTTTTATGTTAAAAACCGTTGGACGGACAATATCTCTATAGCTACCATAAAGATGTTCCTGTTTCTGTTGTCGTTGACAGAGTCGACGAGTCATTAAAGCGAAGGAAATTATGGCTGATGAGACGCAGACGACAACAGGAATACGGGCAGATTTGGTTAACCCCATTCAATTTTTTTTTTCTTCTTACTGTGTCCTTATATTGGTGTTGTACTGTTGGTGTTGTTCTTTTTCTTTTTACAAAAAATATATTTTTCATAAATTTCCCACCTCATTTTGAACGTTTCTTAGAGGATAAATGTTCTTTCTTGTTAAAACTATGCAATTCTATAGTAATTCTATAGTTTTAAAGGTAGTTTTTACTAAAGTATTAATGTTTTTTATTAATTTTTAAATTTCTATTTGAAATTACTTAAATACAAAATATAAGATTTATATAAATTGAGGTGCAGTCAGTGCAATGAGACCCGCGCAATTAAAAAAGGGAAAAAGACCGCGGGTGTTATTTAATTTTGGGAAATATTTCCGTGGGTCTAATTGCACTGCACCGTAGATTTAGGGCCCTGTTTAACAATATAAAATTCTGAATATTTATCCGGCACATAGATTTTGGTGCAGGTTCACACATAAGTCCACTAGTCAAAAGTATAGACTTGTAGATGGTGGATTTATAGTCTATTCATGCAGGTGGTTCAATTGTAAATTTTCCTCCTATGGACTTATGACCATCATGCGATCATGACCAATATTTAATGTACAGCATAATTAATCAGAACTCTACCTAATGTGAAATAGACACTTAAATGTATAAACAGTTTACGTAATTTTTTGTTTTTAATGGAACCCTGGTGGTACAAGTCTGAAGTACAATAGTCTGGGTTTACACTTTCTACTTTCTGACGACAACTGATAAAAGTTTATTTTCATAACTAAGTACCTATAAATATTAGATAAGAAGGTTATAATCTGTTGAAATTTCAGGTTTAACAAATAACTAACTATTTAAATTGGAAGCTTGATAAGGATTTCATTTTATTAACTAGATATTGATTTTTTTTATAAAAATATAGATATTAGGTCTGCTTGTTTCTAATTTATTTTTGTTAGTTATAGATACCTTGGTTTAGTTGGAAGGGGTGTTTTTGTATTTTCTAGGAAAATTCTCAAAACTTAAAGAGAAATGCGTTAAAAGGTGTTTAAAATACTCCGATCAACTAAGACTTTCTTATCAGAGGGATATTGATATTAGCTTATAAAATATTCAAAAGTCCCTGATTGGAATTAACAAAATGTGCGTCAAAGCTAATCTCAGAATACAAAAATTTTCTCGAAACGAGAAAATATAAAAAAAAAATAAAAAGTAAAAAGTAAAAAGTACTAAATAAATACATTTTTTGTTGAATTTTTACTTAACTCTTTAAGATTCTTCTTTTTATTTTTCTAAAATAAAGTTTGGAAATTTGGCCAGAATATATTAATTATCTGGTCTAATTTCCATTATAGTTTTTGGTTCTTATACCATACCTGTCCAGCATATGTTCCAAAGTTTTTGGAAGTTAATTTCTGTTTTTTTTTTTTAATTTTGAGCAAATTCTGGGTATTTTTCAAAAAAAAAAAATACTGAGCTAATTTTTCTTCTGTTGTAATTTCAGGGAACCGAAAAATGCACCTTAAACTCTATAGTCGATTATTGTTCTGACGTTTAAAAAGTGTTGCCAATTGTTGCCCATAAAGCGTTCCAAACTTTACTGGCAGTTTTCTTCTCGCTAAGAGGATTTCATCCTCACTTCGCAAAATTTGACAGAGCCCATTTTTGCCCAAAAAAGTCTGGAACAAACTTTTTTTTGAAGGAATTGTTTCCCCTTTCATATTCGAAAAAAAACTGAGTTTCCGGCAGCTTTCATTTTATTAGAGAAGGACACGAAGTAAGTGGGCTGGATAAAATCTCCCTGGTTAACGATTTGGGATATTTTTTTTTTACATTCCTTTCCATACTTAACTTAGTGTTCAACTAAGACGATTTATAAGAAAACAATGGAAATGTACACGAGATTTAAGAAAAAAAAAATAAAAGAAAACGCCAATAATTCTCCAATAACTTGTTCCGTGTCTTGTGAAAGAGGACTTTTTAGAAGACAAAACTTAGAGCAAATACGCTCTAGATTTCAACATGTTTGTTTAAAGTGTGTCAAACAAAGCCTTTTTCATTTCAATACAATTTTATCGGGACAGTAACATTGGCCACCGTAAATTGAAAGACGGACATTTCACCATCGCCGCGCCAATGGAGTGTTAGATCTTTAAGTGCTGCCACTTAGTGCTCAAGAGTGTCAGATTTTTCGTGTCTATTTTGTTTTTTTTTTGTGTTGGCAAAGTAGTGTAGATTTTATTAGAAATGGTAAATTCACAATAAGAGTTCATTTATATTGTTTTCAATAACAAATCGTATTCTTTTTCAGCTTGTTTACTACCCGCCAAGATCAAAATGAGCTTCATCTGAAAAGATGATTTTTTTTGGAAAAATCGGCATCTTCTCTAAGTCAATCGCAGGCCCACTTAGCGAAGCGTATACACAACCATATTCGTTCAGCGGAAGGATAAAACTAATTATCTGTCAAATCAGACATGAGCTAAGTGTTACCATTCACGAAATAAGCACTAGTTGAAAAAAAAACGTTAGATGGCGGACCCTTTACTTTAGCTTTTAGTTGTCCAATTTTTAGAAGTCCGTATTTTCCTGTCTTTTTGGAAATTCTCAAAAAAAGTGAAATTCGTCTTTTTGCCGTATCAACGACGATATTCAATCAGATCCCTTAAGTGGTTCCCTATATATATGCGTATGTTTTCTAGGATGCTATAAAATGCTTTTACAAAATCTGTGAAAGCTGTTCTGTTCGACTCTTGTCGTTAAATGACTTTCTATTTTAAGAAGTGCCTTTAAAACTCATAGATATCCTTCTTATTCCGCACTGAGAACAATAACGGTCTAAGCTATTTCATGTGGGCTCTCTATTTGAAAATTTATCGAAAAAATAAATATAAGCTGGATCCTGAATCATATTGTGCTTGAGTTGAGAGTGTGACCATAAACACTGAACCCTTAAAATTTAAAACAAAACGTGCTTCCGCCACCATCAAATTGAGTATTTAGAGTGTGTTACTTCAAAACAAATTTCCATGAAAACATCTTGGCCGCATTTGAAATTTGCATTTTGTTTGCAGGACACTTTACCCGCATAAATATATACTTTTACAAGAACGCCATCACGTCACTCTTCTTATAAGTGTGTCACCGAAGTTTTATGGTTTCCAGACCATCACTCGTTTGGCAATAATAATCTTAACTGAAAAGAAGAACGAAGGTTGTAGTCTTGTAGTTATATACAAATGTTGTACTATGTTTACTTTTAATAATAAAGTGACTATGACAAGACGCAGAAAGGAGCACAAGCACAAGCATAACGCACTTCAACTACCATACCTGGCTGAGTTAGAATCTGTGAGTTTTTCTCCAGCTTGGTCCTAAATTTTTAGATACTGCTAGCAATAGACAAGGAAATAACTATACTAAATTCTTGGCAAATGCTTTCTGCTTGATGAATACTAAATAAGGAGCTTAATGAGTGCGGTTTGGAACTATGTGTGTCTCTCTTTGCTTAATCAATTTTGATGGAGATGGAGGATGGAGAGTGTTAATTTTGTTGCTCAAATTCTTCAGGGTGTTAGGGCTGGTGGTTCAGGTTGTAATTAACTTGTCATTCTTAAATTTACTTTTCAGAATTTCAAGCTACAATACTATAACGTGACTGTGTGATGTAGTCCTTTAGATACTTTTGCGAAATGTATCCTCCAGACAGAGCAAATGAGCCTTTCACCGTCTGCAATGTAATGAAGTTTAAAAATAAGTTAATTTAGTGAAAAGAAATTCAAGTGGTAAGTGGTGTCATTTAATTTGTCAAGGCTCCTTGTCTTCTGTGCTGTGTTGTGGTATGCTGTAATGTGCTCTGCTTATGTGAGTATAATCATGTAGGTGGTTTTTGAAACCAACTTTATTTCTGAATATCAGTAAATCTTTGTCGTGTAATTGAGTTAAGGTATATGAGTAAATGTGTTCACTTACAGTGTCTTCTTCTGTATGCATTCTGTGGAAACTTCTAATGCTTGCTGCATTTACACGACTGACAAATTGGCATTATTCTGGCATTTAACTGTCAAAAAAATGACAGAACAATGGAAGAATTCATTCTTTTGGCAGTATAATGACAGAAAAATGCCAATTTGTCAGTCGTGTAAATGCAGCATAAATTATTGTACTTCCAACAAAATTGTTGTATTCTTGTGATGTTGGTATTTCTGCAACGGAAATTAAACTCGAGACTTTGACAATAACGACACCTGTCATATGACCGAAAAAGCAAAGTGATAACAACAAATTTGCACGCACACGAACTCTCTTTTTAATTTTTATTTACACAAGTTCGACACGACGATTTTTGTATGCTAAAGCCTAGTACACCGCTGATGGTACAAAAGGAAATTTTTTGGTGGTCTCAACACGACAGAAAAATTCTTACTGAAATCACAGTGAAAAAGTGAGAGTTTTAAGTATCACCAATAATTGTAAAAAAAAGATAGGTACAATCGCTAACGCAAACTAATCACAGAGAACCATTCATGAAAGAAACTACAAATACAAACACGCATTGATGTATTATAATGGACTGCTAGTAACTTGTCACTTCCAAAGATTTATTGCGCAGAATAATGTTCCAAGAAACCACAGCGCTCTTGGGACTGAGCGGCCATTTTCGTTACTAAATAGATGTGAAACTCTAAAAAAGTCGAAAAATTTTAAATATTCAAGAAGAACTAACGATAGAAGGCAATTAAAAAAGTTCGTTTTATATTTAAATAGAATAAAAGACATTGGCGCAAAAATTTTAGGCGGTTTAGGAAAGTGGTAAATTATTTTTAGTATGATACTATTTTAAACGAGTTTTACTTGATACTATCTCTTAACATTTTACTAAAGTTAAAATCGCAAGATTGCTGTTTTATCTTTTTAACATATTACTAAATCCATATGTCACTTTGACATATAAAAACTTTAAAAAGTTACGCTTGCTTACTTTTTTGCACGAAATGTCACTGTTTTAGAAGCGTTCAGCTTGAGTTTTGTAAGAAAATAGGTTTATGGCCGATTTCATAAAGCCCTTTTAAATATTTAACAGGCTTTTAAATCTTTAAGTGACGTTTGTTCCATACAAAAAACGTCATTTAAAAATTTAAAAGCCTGTTAAATATTTGTGAAACTGAACATTAGTATGATACTAGTTAAAAAGTGTTTTAAAGTTAGTTTTTAAAGTTAATAAAGTGTTAACTCGTATCATGCTAAAACCTTAACATGAGGCTGTTTAAAATGTTGCGCCATTTTTGTAACTGTTTTAATTTGTTCGTATATTTTCATTCCTCCGAGAGTCACATCCATCGATTATGCACGTCATTATGCAAAATGTTTGTTACAATCAGAAATAGTAATTTTATTTACGTAAATATTGTCTAACAAACAATAACAAACTGAATCGAAATTCTTTTTACAATTTGCTGCCAAAGATACGCCAAATAAAGATAGGAAACGTCGGCTGCCATTGCGGTTTTCATATACAATCTACACAAAACAATTACAAATACAACAACATATACAAATTAGTGTAGGAGGGTACGAGGGTTTGGCATCTTTGTTTATAGAGAAGAGTTTCATATAACGACCACTGGGTCCCAAGAACGCTGCTGTAAACTGGAACACGAGTGAAGTTGGGTACTAGAAGTCCACACATAATACGTCAATGCAAACACGAATAAACCTCAAATGTCACTTTCTCAATTAATGGGATGCAGCTCCAGCTAAAGCAACTGTAGCAGAACTTGTCATTCGCTGTAGCAGAAGCTGTCATCCAATGGTGCAGCGCAGTTCCACATATGGCTAGCTTTCATAAGAAAGAGACAAATGTAGAACGATCCTATATGTTATCTCTAATGCAGCATGTAGCGGGCAACAAAAGTTAAAGTTGAATCAACTTTTGCTGCAGCTACTTTTTTTGCTGCAGCTACAAGTTTTACATTGTAGCGCTGTATACTATTTGCGAACCTTTCAATTTTTACAGTGCAACGTGCTTCACCTGCAGCTACACCATTGTGTTCAGCCAGAGCCAGTTAATTATGTGCGAAAAAAGAGCAGAGACTATTTGGAGGCTTCTCCAAATAATCTGCTACAATTATCAATTACGCTCTCCCAACAGCGTACTGCAAAACGAAAAGGAGAACGATTATTTTCGTTTATGATTTCGTTGTGTCATTTTTGTATGGGATTTTTCGTTTCGTATCGTATCAGCAACATAAAATAAAACAAAATAAATATAAAATTTACTAATTTTTAGAAGTATGCGTCCTAATTCCCAAAAAGATGGAAACGCAGAAATTTCAGTAAAAATCTACTCAGAATTCAGGGGTTCCCCGATGTTATGCTAAACAGTGGCTTGGCTCAATTAAAAGCGACTTGTATCTTATTAGCTATCTAAATTTATTTTTACTGTTAGAATGAATTTATTATTCTTACTGAAAAGACAATTTCATTATTTAAATTGACGTCACAATATTTTAATTTAAATAATATTAGTTTGATAAACATAAACAACTCTTATTACGTCTTAATGTTTAACATGCCATAAGTTCAAATACATATAATATATAAAATATTTTTTAAGGTACCTACGATTCAATTTTGTTGTTTTGATGAGATTTGAATATTTTAATAAAATATTCCAAAAATTATTTTGTTTGTTTTAAATCTGTTTTAAGATAAAACGAGTTGGGTCCATCGCCAACCATCATCTATTAGTGGGGGACAACTTGATCTTCACCATAGCTAGAGACAATGAAAATACCCAGTCTATTCCGGTTTACTCCGTGTACTGAGTTTGTTTACAACTATTAGACTTGAATTTTTTCCTTTGATTCAAGCACTCAAACTTTGGTGAGAAACCAAACAGTGAATTCGTTTTGTTTCAAGAGGGAAAAATGGTGTGCAGTGTTTGTTTCTTAGAAGTTGATATTCAACAACGGACAGAATAGGTACACTGAAGTAGTGTACTTGTCCAGAGGAGGTAAATGAACACATAATTTACTAATACTTCAGCTTTTTTAGAAGCTAAAAACCCATCACCTTATTCTTACTTGGTATTGGTTTCGTAAAGAAAAAAGTAAGGTAACTTACGATGATGAAGAATATTCAAGACAGTGATTTGTGCATTACCTTCTGTCGGTTTGTGCATTTATACGTCCATTGTACATCGAGCTGGAGCATTATGGTGCAGGGACATAAGTCCCCGGGTCATAGGTCCTAATTTTACCAATTGGGACTTATGTCCCACATTGGTGAGACATAAATCCCAAAATCTAATTTCTGGATTCCATCCCACTTAGGTGGGACATAAGCCCCAACTTTCTTTTGGTGATGATGGGACAAAATTCGCAAATTTTAAAAGAGACAGCATTTAATACAAATATTGTGAATTTCTATTAAATAGAAGTCACACCCGTTTTTCACTAAAGAAAGAGGAGAAACTAAAAAATTCTATAATAGTTTTTGAAAATTTGAAAAAAATAAAACTAATCGAAATCGCGTGATTTTTTTTTACTTATGTATATTTTGTCAAATTTTAAAAAACTATTATAGAAATTATTAGTTTCTTCTGTTTAGGACTAACAAGAAATCAGTTATTTAAAGGTTTGCATTGTTTTTCGTACATTGCTCTTCGAAAACAACTTAACCGGTTTTTATTAAATTGATTCAAAATAGCTTTTAACGGCCTTTAGTCCATAAAAATTGGCGTTTCGTCCCGGTGATCTCACTTGGACTCATCAGTTGGCTAGTGAGGGCCTTGTCAATACGCAATTTTTATTTTTACTTTTTGACAAAAATCCAATGTGAACTATATCCAACAAGATTAAAATTCTCAATCATTAAGCTGGAAATTTGTGCCCAGGGTTAGGCTTTGTTTTATATGAAGGGTTTATAATACAAATTCTATATACATAAAATGGTTTCTCCAATCTACATCTAATTTGCATGCTACAAAAAAAAAAGAACAATTTATATTTTCTTTTGTTATTAATCAACTAAAATAAATTACTTTTTTTATTGATTTGAATTTTGTTTTGCTCCTAAAATAACAGTACGTACCTGCCATACAATCGTTATATGAAAACGTTTATTTATCTTCGAAACGGCTCTAAAGATTTCTATTAAAATTTTGTGTCTGAATTTTGGTAAATAAAAATTACAAAACTCTGTTTTGAACGATTATTTGTTTTATTTTCTTCTTTTTCGTGAATGGCTAAACCGATTTCAATCAACATTTTTTTTCAAGAGGTGCTTTTATTGAAATTATATTGCAGTAAATATTTTTCAAAAAAAAAAATCGTTTGGATTTGAAAAAGAATGATGTTTTTTTTTTTGAAAAATCAATATAAGAGATCGTTAAAGTGATTTTTTGTAAATAAAGTTATTAAGTGGCAACATTATCCGTATTATCAAATCCTTAAAATGACATGCCAGTTTTTGTTTCATTGTTAAAGATCTAGGCATCAGAATTTATTACAAAAAATGTTTTTTTGTGATTTTTTAAAAGCTTTGGTTTCGTGAAGAATGATCGTATTGAGAAAATTAAAAAGCGTTTTAAGGCTTGAAAATACGTAAATTATTCGAGAAGTTACAGCTTTTCAAAAGTGCGCCTGTCAAATAGTTACAACAAGTTTAGAATTAGAAAAAAAACTAAGTAAATAGTTGAATTTTTGAACAACAACAACAACTTAAAGGTGCTACCACCAATTGTTTACGAATTAATTTATAATTCGTTTATTTTGGCTAGAGATACAGTAAATAGTTAATTGTAAGAAATACTAAATGCGGAACGATTCTAAAATAAATTATAAAATGATCAACAATACACAACTGGCATACCATGCTGAAAATGTTTGTTAAATCCATTGAAGTTGTCTTCGACCTTAAATTAAAAAACAATGTGATCAGTAGGAGCATTGGTATATTTAACGTACGATAAACAGCATTAATCATTGTGAATGCACTTACAATTTTTGATTTTTTCGAGCAGAATATTTGTTTCCTACCGCTGCGTCCAATATTTTGAGCTCATAGCTCAATTTCATGGTTCCTTATCATTTCCTCTAATTCTTTTGAACCATAAACGCAAGTAGTACATTTTAAATACATTATTGTAAAGGGTGTTTTTTTTAGAGGTATATAACTTTGAAATGGAAGAAAACGAAGATGATTTTTTTAAATTGACATCAAATTTAATTTATTCAAAAGATATTCTTTTGGCATTATAACTTAAATATGACTTCTGGCATATGACCGCCACGGCTGGCTCGGACGTAGTCTAATCTGGAGGTCCAATTTTCGATAACTTTTTCCAACATTCATGGCTCTATAAAGGTCTCCATTAAATGTAACCCTCTGGCCGGCATCGTTTTTAAAGAAGTAAGGACCAACGATCCCATCAGCCCATTAAGCACACCAAACTGTCAGTTTTTCTGGATGTAATGGCGCGGCGTCTCAACAATGGCTTTAGGATTACCTACACTCCAAATGCGGTAGCTTCATTTTTTGAAAATCGGGAGCAACAACGAACTCGTTTCGAGTCCATTTTGCACAATTTGCATGCGTCAGTCTATTTATGTTGAAATGCCAAACCAAACTTAAAATAAATCACTTAACAGCTGACAAAATGGCCGCCAGTTAAAATAGTGTTGCCAACTTAAAGTTCTATACCTCTAAAAAAAACAGCCGTTATATGGTTTTCTGCAATTTTGTCTGAGCTTTTTTAACTCTGAAGTCGCCCAATGATAATGTTGCTCAAATAAAAAAAACTAAAGACAACCTTACGTGACAGCCCTTACAAAACTGTGAAGTTTATAAAAGAACCTTCTTAGTTCTTAATGCGTTTCAACTTTAAACCTCACCTATTCCTTGATATCAAAAGAATATGAAACACATACAATTCAAATAAAATTTTTTAATGAATGAAGATTCCAAATTCAAAACTTTATTCTATTTAGCATACCTAGTTAAGATTCCAACATTATAGTAATTTATTTTACAACTTTTTCTTTTTAATTCGTCATCAAAGTTATACCAACCTTAACTAAGATAAATTTATTACAAACAGGTCTAGACAAAAAGGGCAATTCCCCAATGAATATTTTATTCAAAAATATACAAAACTTGAATCAAACAAATTATTTATTTAAAAAAAAAACCAACGAACAAAATTTTCGTGTGACGGTCTTTGTCGTATACACATCTATTCAAAATAAATAATTGAGATAAATAATTATTGCTATATAGTAATAGAGGTGTTGGCATCATTTCTAATTCAACTTGATGATAAATAAATGGTTTGAAAACTATCCAAAGACCCATTATTGCCCTTGTAATTTTATACAAGGTCAGAAGTTCGGTTGTACATAATAAATAAAAAAAAAAAACTATAACTGTTTCAAGAAAATGAATTAATTAGAGCAGACAAAACTCGATTATCAAGGCAATAGGAAAATTACCTATTTTGATTTTTGATCTTAATGTGCTACTGAACTAGATTGAATTTGAATAAGTATAAACTAAATATACAAAGGTCACATTTCGATTCAAATCAAATTCAATCTTTATTTAACTATACTTACACAGTTGTGAAATATATACATTTCATAAGAATTTAAAGATAAACTATTTAATTTGTTTTAGAAAAATTAGAATAGCTACATACAGTGAAAACTCTACTTGCAGACAGGTCCGGTAATAAAGGGTGTTTTTTTTTGTTCACGTGTGGTTTTCAAGAAGAAATAAAACGAATATTTTTTAATGTTATGGCCAGGAATTCAGCTTTATTGTAAAAATAAGAGTGTTCCATTATGTTTTAAAAATGGGTAAGTGGTCAGCGCGGCAGCTCGAATAAATTCCAGCCGAGAGGCCCAATTTTCGACCACTTTTTGCAGCAATTGGGGTCGTATGCCAGCAATAACGCGCCGAATATTCTCTTTCAATGCGTCAATCGTCTCGGGCTTATCTGCGTAGACAAGCGCCTTCACATAATCCCACAAAAAATAGTCCAGCGGTGTTAAATCGCACGATCTTGGAGGCCACGCCACAGGCCCACGACGCGAGAAAATGCGCTCACCAAAAGTTTCCTTCAATAAATTGATTGTTTCGTTGGCTGTATGGCATGTAGCGCCGTCTTGTTAGAACCAAAGGTCGTCCACATCAACATCCTCCAATTCAGGCACGAAAAAGTCATTAATCATGGCTCTATAGCGTTCCCTATTGACTGTTTCATTATGGCCGGCTTCATTTTTGAAGAAATATGGACCAATGATTCCCTCTGCCCATAGAGCACACCAAACATTGACTTTTTGAAGATGTAACGGCGTCTCAACAATGGCTTGTGAATTATGATCACTCCAAACACGGCAGTTTTGTTTATTGACGTGTCCATACCACCAAAAGTGAGCTTTATCGCTAAACAAAATCCGCTTATGGAAATTGGGATCAACGGCAATCTTGTTTTCGGCCCATTTGGACACAATTTGGAAGCGTTGTTCAGGTTCCAATCTATTTATTATGAAATGGCAAATCAAATTGAGCATTAATCTAGTTACAGCTGTCAAAAAGACCAACCCCGAAAAAAGTATTGCCAGATTGAAAACCACACGTCTAAAAAAATAACACTCATGATTTTTAGTAAAATTAGCAAAAATTGAATTTCGCCCCTTTTACTTCACAAAATCAAAATTAGTCGTTCAAAATTATGATACGTTTAAGGAAGTGAAGAAACTTCTACACCAACATTTTGTAATCTTGCAATTTACCCCAAGTCAAAGTCTAATTTTACTGGGTTATATACATATAACTCGCCTTTGATAAGAAATTCCAATCTTTAAGAAATTTAAAAAAAAAACTTTATTTAAAAAAATTGGATTTAAATCGATTTATTAATAAATACCTTAAATTAAAATAAGAAACAGCTGAAAGTGCAGTGCAAAAGCTGAAACAAACCTTTCCAAACCAAAATCTGCGTTCGATTCCCAGCCTCTTCTACTTAAATTAAAAAAAAAAAAAAAAATGGTTACTGCCTTTTGCAAGGAAGTGGCAAGTCCTCCAAGAGTATTTCTTGTCATAAATAAGTGCATCTCACCTTGGCCCTTTGGATTTGGTAGAAAATTGTAGGTCCCCTCCATTCCTGCAAAAACAAACAACACTCACACAGAAATGATTGAGACCTGTGAGGTACTCCACGAGCTGTCGCACCACCCAATTAATTTATGTATTTATTTTTAAACCAAAATCTTACAATGTAGAGTTTTTATAGGAAATCAAAAATGTATGCGGTTTTAATTTCTAAAAATGCAATTTCTCATATTGTCAGATTTATAAAAAAAATGTAAAATAAAGATTTACTTAAAATGTTAGTATATCCCCTATTTCCAAAGTTTTAGAAAGATAGAGTTCAATTAACTCTGCGTTGCACTATTATTTATTTAAAATCTTAGATCACTATATCACTTCTAAAAATACAATGATAGTATGTTAGTTATAAATCACTTCACAACCTCTAGCAAGAGATGACCTTACAAGGAAAAATGTACACTTCTTCTTTCACCAAAACAAAGCACATTTCATTCAATGAAGAAATCCACAACAAATTGAACTCGAATTGAATTCTCAAAAAAAGCTACATACAAAAAATTAAATAATTCCCTTTCTTCTATTGCAATTTTCTATTTTTAAACTTCTACAATTCCCCCAACTCAGTCATATGTCAAATACAGTAGTGACCTCCAGATTGCTTACTCAAAGGTAGGTAAAGCGAATGCTGCCAAAAGTTCCAAGGTAACTCAGGTAATATTACATAACTGCATTTTGATTGATTAGAACTTAGTGTTGAAAATTACAAAAACAAAAAAAAAAATACACTTTTGGCACCAAACAGCAAAAAAATGCGAGTTAGTTAGTACACGAAAGTAGATTGCCTGAAGAATTGCACAGGTTGAAAACAAAAGATTAAAAAAAAAAAAAAAACTAATTATAACGATTTCCTTAGACGGAATTATTGCTTGACGGAAATATTTGCTTGAATTGATTACAAAATTACTAATCCCTTGCTTTCTTTTGTTGCCTGCCAATGCCTTCACTTCAGTAAATATTTAATGTCTACCCACCCTTCCCGCTTCTTCCTATTCCTTAGCTTGTACCTTGCGCTCTATCCCACTCATAGATGTCGTTGTTTTTTTTGTTTCTTGTTTGTTTTTCGTCCCACTTCAACTGAACATTCCCTCGTTAAACCTTCAACCTTCAAAAATCACCTAATACCGCAGCTGCACCTCTCTAAACAATCTAATCGTAAACCAGTCTTCTATGTTCTTCCAGTACTCAATCAATCTAGCCGATGAGGCCCGCGACAACCATGCCCAACAGATCGAACGGGCCGAAATAGCGAATTTGGTTCGAAGTCGAATGGAATCACTGAACCTGCCGACCATCGACTATGACGATGTCAGTGAGAAGAGGAATCATCTATCGTATGTGATTATTAACCCAAGCTGTGATCTTAAGTTAGAGGAAGGAGATATCATGTAAGTTGCAAACGTTTTTGTATGAAGATCCTTTGCGAATATTAAATCAAAATATAATATGCTAGGCTTACTATCAACTATACTCCTTTCAACAAGAATACGTAGCAACGTTTTTTTTAAGACGTTTTTACTAAGTATTCTTTCCCACAACACTCCGCAACCTCAAGAGCTGTTTTATAAATTGAAACATAAAAATGTTGGTCAGTCCTGAATACAAGTAGGTACTTTAAGCTAAATGTTCAATTCATCTAGTAGCCGCACTGATAAAAGTCTGCTGCAGTTGCCATATCATAACAAACGTTTATCATACTTCCTTATATGCTTGAGTATAGTTCTCATGCTCTGCTCATTATTCAAGTCAACCTCAAAAACGAAATAAGACAACGTTTTTTTCAACTGCATATGCTTAATTTTGATGGAAGAATAGTTAAACGCATCAATCAATGAAATTTTACAGCACATTTTTTGAATAGGCTTCGAAAATAATTTTAGCACTTTTTTTTAAAAATGTATATGTTGCTGTATAATGTTTGGGATCAATAAGTGATTTCGATTGCGGAAATATCGGTTGCGCAAACACTTTTGTAGAGTTTTGGACAGAAATGCAGGAAGATCGTAAAATCACTGTGGAAGGAAAAGCCTTTGGTTAAGATGTGCGGATAGAATTCGAAAAGACCTTTCTTTTGATATAAAGCATGATGGGTTTCGGACACAAAGTTAAAAAATATTTATATTTTTTCCAAGGGGTTAGCTCATCCGTTTTTTTTTTTTTCAAAAATCAATACAAAAATATTTTTTCGAAAAGTGCCGAAGGTTTTACATTGGCGGCACTGAAAACCACAACCTCTTACGGGGCGCAAATATAACCATCAAAAGCCTTTTAAAAGTTGGTTTGAAGTTTGGCATGCTCAACCAATTTCGAGGCTCGATTGCGGAAATATCGCTGTCCACAAACTTTTGCAAAGTCTTGGACAGAAATTCAGTGAAATCGTAAGACCGTTTTGGATGAAAATTTTTCGAGAAACAGACCTTCCACAAGCTATGAATTGCCCCCTATGAATTTAATAGACCTTTATTTGGAATATTTTTCTTATTTTTTGCGTTGTGCTGATGAATTTTCTTCCATTTTGACACCAAAAAGAGACATCTTAAGCACAGGGTTAAGATTCGAGAAATTATTCGGTAAAAAAAAAAGAAAAAATACTTACAAGTCCTAGTCCCCAAAGGCTTTTAGTTTAATAGTTTAAAACATGGGTATAAATATAATTCAGAGTCGTGATTTTGAACTCAAAAAATCCAAATTTCCAGATTGATTCATATGTTCAGTTCAATATTTTTTTATTATTATTAGGTACTTATTTAGTTAAGTACACTGAATTGTATATAAAATTAAAGGTAATAAAATAAACTTTTACTTGAGATTAAAAAATTATATGTCATCACTGAATTTTTTGAAATATCGGTGTGGCAAAGACCGCGCAAAAAAAGTGACTTTTCTAGAAGTTAAAACTCAATATCTCAAAATGTGTTAAATATATCAAAACAACTTTGGTACTATTTTAAATACACAAGAAAAATACCTATTCTTGCCAATTTTCAATAACATTTTACTACGTTAATTATTTTGCCAGTTATGGCCAATTACTTGAAACAAAATCTGAAATCAGTATTTTGCAATCTTCAACTTTAACCTCAAATATCTTGATTTTCCCACGAATGATTTTAAAAATATTTCACTCATGTATGGGGCTTTACGTCACCTTTAATTTGATTCCAAACTCGTTAATATACACTCTGGGCCAAAGCTCCATAATAAAATGGGCATTT
This sequence comes from Leucozona laternaria, assembly GCA_932273885.2. Taxonomy (NCBI): domain Eukaryota; kingdom Metazoa; phylum Arthropoda; class Insecta; order Diptera; family Syrphidae; genus Leucozona; species Leucozona laternaria. The sequence goes on along the minus strand of OW026368.1, from coordinate 26,637,892 downwards.
CCTTTGGTGAGTTAACTCATCAGGATTAACTGAACAGATGATTTTGATGCTTTTTCCACAAAGTTTGTTAAGTCGTTCCGCATGTATTCTCCATTACAGAAAACATGATTCCTCAGTTAACTTTGGGTTAATTTACTTCTAAACTCTGGTTTAACTCACCACTGAAAAACTGGGACTTAGTCGTCAAAACGTTTTGAACAACAATTTTAATAATGAGCCCTAGACGAACTTATTTGTATATGCATATTTATGGTTCGGTTATAAATACTATGGCCCTGAATCCGTCAGAATTATCCTTGGATTAATTTATAAAACTTTAATGACCAGAATTTAAGTTCGAGTTCATCCCAGTTTTGGAGTCAATGTAACAAATTCGGTGCGATAACTCGAGTTTAACTCAAAAATTCGGATGATCTCTTACTGAAAAACTGGACTGGATATGTAGATGATAAGGTTAACATAGCTAGACTTGTTTTACTGAGATATAAATGTATAAGTGGGCTTATCGGAAATAGGGTAAAGTAGTGTAGTATTGCTTTAAAATCGAATTTTAGTTTATTTTTGTTTTATATTAAAAAAATTGAATTGGAATTAATTGTTTCCGGTCATTTTCAATGAGATTCTTTCTTACTTGACGAACTCTGTAAGAAAAAAAATAACTCATCTTAATTAAATTAATTAATTATTAAATTATATTTTATACAACCCCAAAAAATTTAACTCCTACTTTTAGTTATGTATGCACCAATTAAGTTTGAATATCACTTAAGTTTTTACTATATGCACAGCTTTTTAAAAGCATATTATGAATTCTTCAAATTAAGTCCCATATTGCACTTAAAATCTTTTTTGCACAATGTTCAAAAAATTATCGACACAAGTTGAGTTTACCAGCCTTAAAAATCTGATTAAGTTTCCCAAGAGTTGTTACTTCGTTAGTTTTTACTATTTTCACTAAGAATACCTGTACCAAAAACAAAAAACCATGTGAACATTAAACTTTTTATTTTAATCAAATTTCATCAAAATCAAATGAACGGTTCTCAAAAATAAGTAGGCAAAATTTTAAACAAATAAAACCAGCTATAAATCAATTTTTAACAAGAATTGTGCTCTCAAATCTGTTTTAAAATGTATAGAGTTGACTCTTAAAAATTTTAAACAAAATAAAGTATACTTTTACGCTAAAGCCCTCGTCTAAATTTAAAAGCAGCAAAATCCTTCTTTATCTCTTAAAACTAAGCTTTTGTCAGTTGGCAATAGTGATTTTATATCAAAACAACTTTTACACTTCTACGATCTTTAAAAATTAAGCTATTGATAAACTCCACATTAAACTTTAAAGACGAGTTAGTTCGTTGTCATCTGTCAGATTTGGGCACTTGCAACCTAAATTTCATTACGTTACACTATACACAATCTACAATATTTAGAAGAGAGTTGGTGTTTAAAGTTATGAAAAATTAGACAAGGGCACGCAACTGAACGAATAGGTTAACTTGAGACGGGCTTAGTCCTTAAAGGAGCAATATTTAAAATTGTACGCCTAAAGTTTTAGATTTAAATTAGAAACGGGTTCGTTTAAAAAATCATTCAGAGAAGTTAATCGATTATGATAAAGCATTATACATTCGTTTTGTAACGGCTTGAGGAATATTTAACAGTCCATTTAAAGCGATGCTAAGGACAATCGATAGTGAGAATTTCTAATTGGGGTAGTGTTGGTTGAAAGCTCCGATATGAATTCTGATAGATACAAATGTATATCGTCGGCTTAGAGTAAAAACCTGCTAGCAGAACCATTATTTTTAGCCGTATTCTTTTGGGGGTTGCGAACTACTCATGAGTAGATGCAAACAATAATCTAGTACTACCAACTACTCGTGCTCTCATGGCGAGCAGATGAGGTTGGTAGGAAAACCAATTTTGTGCGTTCCATTCTATTTGGCTAGCAAAGTACTTCGCCACCTTCAAAGGAACACGGCTTTTTCTTCGATATAAATTATTTCAAAAATTACTTGAAAATCCAAACATCAAATCGTACTAATTTTTTTGCAGCAAGTAAAAAGGGGTGTAAAGAAAAATTCTCTATATTATTGGATCTATTCAAACATTACGAACACTATTTTATATTTTTTTTGAAAAAAGTGTAAACACTACGTTAGTTGTTTTTCTCGGCTAGCCGACGATACAACATATGTCTCTATGCTATGCCCAGATATGAGAATTATACTCAAGCTTAACGAGGATGTATATCTACCTTATAACTTGTAGCTGGGATGATAATTAGTGTCTTCAATTTTGTAGGAAACCTATTTATATTATAAAGTTCGCTCTTTTTGTGTAGCAACACCAAATATGTTAAAATTAAGAAAAAAAAATGGCTGCTGTAGTTTGAGATACAAATATTAAACGTAAAAATTCCCAAAAAAACTTGTACGACCTTGGAGGCAAGGTTAATGACTTGGGACAACATCATTTTTAGTAAATCATTTGGAGTGAGTCGAATTGAATTGGGACCATTGGATAAGTTTATAAAAGTTGAATGTCTCGACCCAACCAACAAGCTCTAGCTTTTGGTCACACCTTATGCAAATCACCCTGTATAAAATGCATAATTTATAAAAAAAACTGTGCTTTTGTGTATGGTTATACACTACACAGTATTCATTTTCAAAAATCATTATGTCCTCCAGCACAATTAACGATATAGGAGAAAATGTGGCAAAATCAAAATTAATTCTCGTTTAAGCTGATACTAAAGTGAAAGTTCTTACTTGAGGCAGTTTTTACTAACCAGGTAAAACATAGGAAGCTTTTCATTTGCAAACTTCATTCGAGTCACCCTGAAAAGAAACCCAGCATCTCCCACCCTGTTTGTACGTCAGCTCTTTCGTTTAAGAAAAATCACATAAAACATTTTTGACTGTAATGAACATTTTATAGGTACCTACATTTAGCAAACAAATAATTTCAATACAAAATTGTTGTGTAGCTTATTTTCAAAATTAGTCTCTATTATAAAAAAAAATTATTTACTTCCTATAAAACCTGCAAGACAGTTAAGTCTTTTTCAATTTTATTTTTTAACAAAATTTATTTTTTAGTCCAACACACCATCATTAGAAAATTTTCCTGTCTAATTCGTGACTTTATGTGTATATTTTTTTTCCAGCTATTTAGTTCGACCATCACCATTTTCGGCGCAAAAAACCTTCGAACGTCACAACTCACGCCGGAAGTCAAACATATCGTTCTGTTCGAATATTAATATCGGGGCCGCCTGTGGACCAGGTGTTGGTGGTACTGGATCAAGACGTGGCTCCGGCATGAGCATGAATCCCATGCAAATGCAAAGTGTCCAGACTCTAGCTGGGTATGCATCACCACGCTGCACACCACCAATTCACGCAATTAAATCCAATTCTCTTTCTCTACCCGACAGTCCGACCGTGGTGGGCTCAGCTCGTGGACGCAGCAATTCCTTACGGGTTGGCAACATTTTGTTTCTCTGTTCTTATTTTTTTCCATTTCAATGTCGTCTCACTTAATGTTTATTTTTAATCACTAATCAATTTAAAAAAAAAAAATGTATATAATAATTATTTCTTTTGATCACAATGCACTCACATACCTACATAATGATCGATTTGTTTGGATATGATTCGTGGTAAGAAGAACCCAGATACTAAAGTAAAATTCCATTCCGTGTTTCAGATTGAAAACGATATTCTGCTGCGGCGATCGAGCTCCCTGCGGCAGGGACTACCCAATGTAGGAGTAAGTGGTCGACGAAAATCGTCCTTGGAGGAAATCGGAATCAGCCACTTTACCACGCTGATGCAAGCAACGAATCACTCGAATCCAATCAAGATCTCTCTCAATGGCAGTATTGGACTAGAGGTAAGATAGGATCTTCCTGCAGAGTTATTTGTCATCATTCCATCTCATCTCATTGCCGAACTTGCATATATTAAACTTATATCGAAAAGAATCAAATATCATTGCAGGTAACACCCCCAGAAGAGCCAACCCAAGTGGTGGGTGTGCCATGCACTGGCGGCATTAACCCCTCAACTCTGGGTTGCTCATCGTTCGGCGGATCATCACTGTGTATGAATACTGCCGATTTGGGTAATCAACCCTTACAATATCAACAGGAGCAATCACAATCAATGGCACCATCGCCGCAACATCTCCAGGGCACCATTGTATGATACAACCTAATGTGGGGCCGCAGGCTCCGCTCGTCGATATCGAAGAAGAACAAATGGATTTAATGTAAATTATACATAAAATATTTAATTTAATTTTTTTTTTTAAGGAAAAACAAAATAAACAAACAACGATTTAATATATTTATAAAACGCAATGACATTCACTCTATGTAGCTAGCGTTCATTAATTTTGTTGGTAATTTTTATTTTTAAATACATTTTCGAACACAAACAGTTATTTTAATTAAAATTAAATATAGGGCGCCAACTGGAAGCTGATTTAAATTTCCTTCATAGAAGGGGCAATAATTTTGCTCAATTTATGTATAAATCTGAGTTAATTTAACATAAACTGAACATAAAATTTTCAGGGCAATATGAACTTCCTTATTTTTAAATGATCCACAAACAAATGTTCCACAAACGCAATTACCTTCAACATCAAGTCTGTAAGATGAGTAAGGCCCTATATTAAATATACAACTTGACTTTCGTGTGCAAATTTTGTTTTCCAAAGAATCTAGAATTTTTTTCCTTTTTCTATTTTCATTAAATTGTACATATGTGTTGACAATCTTCATTCATCAAAAATTTCAATTTTTTAATAAGCTAGACTGGATGCGTTTATCATCAAAAATTCAGTTGTTCGCAAAGTGCGGTGCAACATTCACACGTGTATTATATTATTAATTATTTTAGGTATCATTACAACCTGTTTTCAAATAAATATATAAGTAAAATAAATTATTAAAAAAAACACCACACCGCACATTCAGGACATAAATCAATGGTGTGAAAATGTTCAGCGTCAGCACAGCAGGCTTAAGTTATCGTCAACCTCGTTTTTAATAGTTTCAACTGTTCTGATTCTTCTGATGACACTTCTTCACTTTGACACAAAAAGTTCATACCTCTATCTATCTTATAAAGGGTGTTTTTTTTTAGACGTGTGGTTTTCAATCTGGCAATCCTTTTTTCGGAGTTCTTCTTTTTGATAGCTGTCACTTGATTTCTGCTCAGTTTGGTTTGCCATTTCATAATTAATAGATTTACTCCTGAACAACGTTTTTAAATCGTGCAAATTTATTACCATAATAATGGTTCGGTTTGCGCGGTGCATTGCGCGCTGCGTCCAATATTTGAGCAACCATGGATTTGTTTCGCACCACGTTTACTCTAGTGGAATACGCATCCTCAGAGACGCCGTACAGTGCGTACCAAAGACGCTATTGCTGCTGTGGAGCAGAGTATCGAAGAATACCCGAATGTTCCGAATGAGTCCATCCGCCATCGCGCGAAACAATTGGAGCTTTCGAAAATTGGGCCTCTCGGCTGGAATTTATTCAAGCCAGCCGCGGCAGCCACTTGCCTGAAATCATTTTCAAAACATAATGGCAAACCTTATCTTTATGATAAATCTAAATTCTTGGTCATAACATTAAATTATATGCGTTTTATTTCTTCTTGAAAACCACACGTCTAAAAAAAACAGACTTTATAAATTGGCAGATTTTTAAAAAGCTAGAAGCTTTTACCGTTTGAGGGATTTAATTTAAATGTCATGAAAAACAGTAGTAATTTTTTAATATGCTCTGATAACATAAATTTTTTTTCTTGAGAGAGGTTGAGCCCCTGAGATCATCCTGACACTCCACACACCAGCATAAAACTCTCAAACCATAATTAAAAAAAAAAAAAAACAGAACATAACTGAAAATATGGTTTAACAATTTACTGAAACTGGATGTAATTAGAACTTTTATTTTTGACACTAAGTGGAAGTTAGTTTATCTCTAACTTTAAAAATGTATTAATTATTTGAGGCTTATTTTCCTTTGAGTGAAAATAATTTCTCATCGCGAACCAAAATACAGATTTTCTACTCGTTTTTATATTTCATCGCTTAATTTATTTTGTACTTTTATTATATTTTTGAAAATTTTACTAAAGAAATTCAAATGTTCTTCAAAACCAATTGTATAGAAGATAAATTAGAAAATAAAATTAAACAAAGTGTTTTTGGGAACAAATCAGTAGTTTTCTATTTCATTAAATGCAACATATAAATTAATTAAATATACACACAAGATAGAAATAGTTTGTTAATTCTAAATAATATATATAAAAAAAAAACTATATAAATAATGTAAATATAAATAAATAAAATTTATAGAAAATAAAAAAAAAATATATATATATATTTTCGCTTTATCCCAATAAGATATATTTTGTTTTCCTTTTTCACGCACATTATACTCTTTTGTTTTGTAAATATTTTGGAATAATATTTTCTGCTAAGTCAAAATTAAAACCAAAATTTTAAATGTAACATATATATAAATGTAAAGAGAAATACTATTATAAAAAAAAAAAACCAAACCGACTGCAAAAGTAGTTTGATTTAAACAAAAAAAAATCCTTAATCTTAAGATTGTTATAAGGTAAGATTGTATGCACTATAAAACGTTATTTGTATAATCAATTTATTATAGTTAAATATTTTTTTATAAAAAAATTCAAAACTGTAATACCACACAGACATTTTATTACTGTGATATCAGAACTATGTTGCTTGAACCATATCTTTCCTGTTTTAATACTACCTACTATGAATATTATTTAAATGTTGCTTTTGACATTTGTTTCTTTAAATAATTTAAAAATAAATTAATTTTAAATTTTTAAATGAAAAATGAAAGAAGAAAGAAACGCTTTGGTATACTATGAACGCTTTACAAAAAACAAAACACTTAAATCTAGGTTAAGAAATTGAAAATTTTTGTCAAAAGTATAATCATAATATATAAATTGTAAAAAATAAAATATTTAAAAAAAAATTTACGAACCCATTTATCAGAATCTATAGGATCGAAAAGTTGTAATAGACAAATTTGTATTATATTCAAATGCTTTTTCTGTATCAAAAGTCTTAAGGTCAATTAAAATTGAATTTAATATTTTATTTTCATTTAACGGTTGGTTTTTATTTAATTTATGTGGACATTTTGTTTCTTTTGTTTCAAATGTATGTGTTTTTTTCTGTCAAAAAACCTCAAACATTTCGTACTAATTTTAATTTTAATATTTGAAAAACATTATTATTGTAATCTAAACATAGAAATTTTGTTCTTTAAATTCATTGAGTCCTAGATATAGACTTGTCAAGTTACAGACAAATTAATTGTAATTTATGTAAATATTGATTTAAAACTTTCAAAATCTTATACAATAAAATTGAAACAAGCTTGTATATAAAAATCAACATAGCCCAGTAGAATGTTAACATGTTGTAAAAGTCAAAATTTGAATCTAAGTTTTTTTTTAAAGAAAAAAAATTAAAACCTTAACATAGTTTTAGAAAAAAAAAAAAAAAACGAATAATACTTTAAATATTTTTCTTTATTTTGACGAAAGTAAAATAATTACATTAGAAAAGATAATATGTTAACTTTGCTGTATCTGATCTGACTTTAAAGGCCTTAGAAAAAAAAATAAATGTTTATATTATAGTAGATATATGTACCTATAAGAAAAATAGTAGAATATACTTAAATTATAATGCAAATCAGATTTAATAAAATGTTAAGGACATTATTTAACGAATACATAATTTAAAAAAAATATATAAAAACACCTACTTATTCATCAGTTACGATCCGGAATAAAATCTTGGATGGTTCATAGTTTGTGGTAGAAAAAAAAAATAATATTTCTTTTTTAAGTTAAACAAAAAATGATTTATTTAATCTAAAAAAAAAAAAAACACAAAATTCATCAAAAATTTAGATAAAATTGTAAATAAAATGAACATCAATACAATAGAAGATAATAAATGAAAGACATAAACATTTTCTTAAAAAAACACTAGTTTTATTTCTTGTTTGATGTCCCAGAAATCCTGTTTCTAGAAAAAGAGTACATTTAAAAATAATAAGGCCAAGCCATGTTCTGTTGTCTAAGAAAACTGTTGAGATATTGCGATGCTTTTTTCTCGAGGCTGAGGTAAGCTCGTCGTAGGCCAGTGTATTCCCGCAGAAAGCAAGTAAAACTCGGGTTAAGCAAGTGGAAGTCCATGCATTTACCATAGTTTTATTATTCAATATTTATTTCATTTAAAGAGATGGTTTACAATTTTACCATTCTTTCAAAATTTAAGCTTAACAACACGGTATATCATATATTTCAAAGCTTTGGTAGAGAACTACGGGAGTAGACTCGGCCCACGATATTCACTTAGAAGAATTGTATCAGGGACTAAACGGTAGGAATATGATTCCAGTGCTAATGCAAGGGAAAATTACTTTGGTCCAAGACAGGGTTGCCAGTTTAGGCGTTTTCCCCCTAGATTTTGGAGGAGTTTGTCTAGAAGAAAATAACCCTCAAACTGTTTTGAAAAAAGGAGCAAACATTTTTTTGGAAGAAATTTAGGAAAAAAATTTAAAGAGAAAATTTAACTAAATTATCGGAATTTACCCCCAGATCACTTTGGCAAAAGCTTACCAAATAATATAAAGAAAATAATAAGCTAGACAAAAAGATTTTCGGGTTAATTTATAAAAGTTCAAATGTTAGATCACCTTAATTCTTCGTTAAAATACACATCGCTCATTGAAAAGAAGACCGGCATAACTCAAAATATCCCGTTTCGAGATAAAAGCGATTGAAAACTTGGTTTTTTGTGAAAAAGATATGCAAAAACGACATTAGTGCAACAAATAAGACGCTCGTGTGTGAATTTATAAGAGATATACACACCTATGTATGATTTTTCACAAAAATAAAACGAAAAAGATTCTGCGCATGATGTTATAATGAAATCAAAACCGTCAAATATTGAGTTATGATGGTATTCTCTTTGATGAGCGACATGACACATCACCTAATCATCCAATATAAAAAAAGCGATTTTTTAAAAATTTTTTTTTGTTAGCATTATAACCTAAATTAATTTTCTAAAAATAGTAAATGCTTCTCTTTCCTAATTCTGATTAGATCTGATTAATAGAACTCGAGATACAAATTTCTATGCGAACCTAATCTGCTTTTTTTGAGACTTTTTTTGTTGATTTTATATTATTCATAAAATCTTCAAAAAAAAACGGTTTGCTTAAAAAGCTCATATCTTGAGTTCTATTAATCAGATCGTAAAGATAAAAGTCTTTGGATTTAGGGAAAACTACAAAACATCCTTTCCCTTTGTTTATTTATATTTATTATTAATGTAACTATATTTTGTATTCAATTTACATTCCATTAAAACACACCTAGTGAATCCATGAGTTCTAAAAACTCACCCTCTACCTTCATATTGACTTAACTCACAGTAAAGTTGGAAATTATCTTCTCGTTTGGTTAATTATTGAAAAATTATTTAAAAATAGGAAATTTTACTGATAAAAGTTCGTAAAATGTCGTCAAAAGGCTGCACGGTGAAAAAATGATGGAGCATTTTATTCAGCATCCATAGGTACGAGTAAAGAATGGTGTAAGCGTTTTGCGCAATCTATACATACAATTATTGAGGTCTCAGGTTTTGCCACTAACACATTCGGCTCACTGGAGTTACCTAAGATCTGCGAGGCGTATTCATTCATTCAGTTTGCTAAAATACAGGTTAAATTCAAATAGATCAACGAATACCGAAGCTGTGTATTTATACCCGAATTATTTGACCATAATCAAAATTAGTCAAAAAAAATTCAATTAAACTCACTTTTAACTTAGCAGCAGTTAAATATGACTATGAGTACGCCCCATATTGTATTTTCAAAACTCCGGATTTTGTCTTTTTGCTTACCATTTTCAATATTATCACTTGTTTACAGCCACCGTTTGAATCTATTATTTTTCTTTTTCTTCAATTACCTTTTTCAAACAAAAAGCCGGCAGAAAAAAAAACATACCAAATTGTATAACTCACGCACGCAAACAATATGAACATGCTCAAAACTAGACCTTTAAAATAAAAAGAAGCAACTACCATAACTACACACCACGCAATGTCATTATTGCCAAATATTTGTTCATGCACCAGTGCAGCCAGCAGCAGGTTTAAACAGCCTAACAAACAACTAACAAGGCTTATAACTCAAATTGCAAACATAAGATTTAATCATTATCTGCTAAGCCAAAGTGCATCGCAATGCCTATAATAATGGCATGGCCTACATAGTTCCAGCTGACCCAACATGTTTCAGTCGAACGGCGGCGGCACTGATGTTGCAATCGCACAAAAAAGCTCTTTCTCTCTCTCTACCTATCCATACTCAATCATTGGCTTAGTGTTTACACTGTTTGGCTTGAAATTTTGTTCAAACCAGTTTTTATTTTATTTTTTTTGCGGCAACACCGAAAACAGAACAACAATCATTATGTATGTGTAAATGATTGGAGCTAAAAATGGCTAAGAAGTGGAAGTGGATTTCACTGAACCATGTTGAAAGATTGGCTCTGATGATGGCCCACGGAAGGCCTACTTTTGAGTTAGTAGGCGGATGTTGGACTTGGATATGGATATTGAGTTTCAATACATAAATTTGAATAAGTACCTTTAGGTAATGGAGTAACCTATGTATCTTATAGAGAACAGAGTGAACAGGTGACAAAATATATTTCTTTAAGTGGAATTTATTAATTCATATTGGGAAATACCAGTGTGAATTTATTCTATTCCCTAAAGTCTTTGAGGCAGCGCAGTGTTGGAAAATAAAGGGTCCGCCATCTAACTTTTTTTTTTCAACTAGTGCTTATTTCGTGAATGGTAACACTTAGCTCATGTCTGATTTGACAGATAATTAGTTTTATCCTTCCGCTGAACGAATATGGTTGTGTATACGCTTCGCTAAGTGGGCTTGCGATCGACTTAGAGAAGATGCCGATTTTGCCAAAAAAATCATCTTTTCAGTTGAAGCTCATTTTTATCTTAGCGGGTAGTAAAAAAGCAAAATTGTCACATTTGGGGCACAGAAAACCCGCACGCATACATTGAAAAGCCGATACACCCAAAACGAGTCACTGTTTGGTGCGGATTTTGGTCCAGAGGTATAATTGGGCCATTTTCTTGAATATGAGCAAGAATTGGCCGTAGGCGATCTATATCGGGCCATGTTGAACGAATTTTTGTTCACAAAAATTGAAGAGGAGGATATTGGCAACATTTGGTTTCAACAGGACGGCACTACGTGCCACACAGCCGAAGCTAAATTCGAACCCTTTATAAAATCAATTTCTTACAACTGTTGTTTCGTACAAGTTTCTATCATTTTTGATTGATCTAATGAATCTTTGATTTGAGTTTGTTGGCAGATACAAAAAATGTATTTTTACTATTTTCCCAAATAAAAAAACTACTAATTTTCAAAGAGTTTATTTTTTTTAAATATTAAATTCAGGAGAAAAAATATTTAAAGCAGTCAGTACCCAACAAAAACATAATGTAAAATCAGTGTGTTGTCTTTAAGGGGTAGATTCAGAGAACGATATGCACTTCTGTCAACCAAGGAAGACAATCAGCTTTATTGTGAGTTTCACCGGAAAATATTTCACCTTTAAATTTTTTGGTCGTCCGGAATTTTAAAAAATATTGTGAGTTTCGCCCGAACGAAATTTTGTTCGCTTTCAAAAAGAAGGCGAAAATGACATAACATTCCGCCCAAAATGAATGTTCACAATAAGGGGAATTTTTCGATCATGAAATTTCGGTTGAAACTCACAATTGGCGAAAAGTGAAATGTCAAATTTTCCGGGTGGAATGTTGTTCGGGTGAAACTCACAATAAGGCTGGATTTCAAAAATTCGGAGAATCCAGTCAGAATTTTGTTGGTGTAAAATTGACTGTAAAAATAATCAAGGACTTAAAAATAGTGTATAAAATAATTATTATTAAATTGTGTCGTATATCACAAGGCAAAAATTACTACACAAAAGTAATAAGATTTCTCTATGGTTTTTATCCAAGAAGAAGTTCTTATTAAATCCATAGAGACAATCTTAATGTCCATTTTTATATATCTTATTGAATGCATAAAGGGTGTTTTTTTAGACGTGTGGTTTTCAAGAAGAAATAAGACGCATATAATTTAATGTTATGGCCAAGAATTTAGCTTAAATATAAAGATAAGGGGGGTTGGCCACCGCTGCTGGCTCGAATAAATTCCAGCCGAGAGGCCCAATTTTCGACCACTATTTGCAGCAATTGGGACCGTATGTCAGCAATTACGCGCCGAATATTCTCTTAAAAGGCATCAATCGTCTCGGACTTATGTTCGTAGACAAGCGACTTCACATAACCCCACCAAAAATAGGCCAGTGGTTTTAAATCGCACGATCTTGGAGGCCACGCCACATTCCCACGACGTTTCCTTCAATAAATTGAATGTTTCGATGGCTGTGTGGCATGTAGCGCCGTCTTTTTGGAAACAAAGGTCGTCCACATCAACATCCTCCAATTCGGGCACGAAAAAGTCATTAATCATGGCTCTTTAGCGTTCCCCATTGACTGTTTCATTATGGCCGGCTTCATTTTTGAAGAAGAGATGTGCTCTGCCCATAGAACACACCAAACAGTGTCTTTTTGAGTATGTAACGGGCGGCGTCTCAACAATGGCTTGTGGATCATGATCACTTCAAATACGATAATTTTGCGTAAACGGGGTCAACAAAGATCTCGTTTCGAGCCCATTTTGCACAATTCGCAAACATTGTTCAGAAATAAGTCTATTTATTATGAAATGGAAAACTAAACTGAGCATAAATCAAGTGACAGCTGTCAAAAAAACTAACTCCGAAAAAAGTATTGCCAGATTGAAAACCACTCGTCTAAAAAACACCCTTTCTACAGAAAACAAAAAAAACTTGAGCGCATAACCGTTTCATTGATTGACATCTTCAACAATGAAATAATAAGAATTTTATCATTGGTGGTATCATTTAATAAGATATTTCTAATTTTTTGTATATTTAATACAATATTAAATGCAAAAATAATTAGAAAACTCTTTGAAACTACAATAAGTTTCTCTCCATGAAATCAAACTGTTTTCTCTTTAGTTATTTGTGGAAATATCTTTTTATTTTTGGCTTTTAATAAAATTTAATAATTGAGAAGCTCAATACGGAAATCTTATTATTTTTTTTTTAAATATTGTTTTTCACTGTGAAAAATCAGGTTTTCAATCCATTCAAATTTGAAAATATCCACCTTTTTAAAATCGTCTTTTTGGTAATTCAAGCTTGAGTGCTTCCCAAGAATAATTCACTTAATGCGAATATATCTTATATCTATACAATGTGATCTCATAACAGTAAATTGAATAAATTTAGTCAACTGCGAAGTTCAAATTATACTTAAAATGCAACAAGCATCTTTTGAATAAATCACCAAACATCATACCTATTCAATAGATTTCAATGATGTCACTTTTTATAATTTGAACAAATACATAAAATAAACCACTTTTTTTTTAAACAATTCCCAAAAGCATGTTGTTGTTATGTTTTTTTTTTTTTAATTTTTTGTATTAAAACCAGTCAATTTACAGTCTCTTTTTTCTTTGTTATCAAATCAAGTGAATAGAACTTTAAAGTTGTTTTCTTATTCTATTTGTTGTTTCTATTTTTATTGCTAGTTTCTTGCAAAACTCGTTGTCTTGTGTTTTGGTTGCCTTGAGATTTTTCGGTTCGATCACCTTTTCAGTTGGGTTTTTGCACCGTTTTGTATTGGTTTATTGGTAGATAATAGAATAGAATAATGGTTTGGTTGATAATGATCTTTTCTGATCACAGATAACAAATATACCTGATGTTGTTGATTCAGGGTTTAATTTCTTAAGCATTCTAAGAAGTTTCCAAAGTGTGTACGTGCAGAACATTTGCCTCATTTGGTTTGATAAATTGATTGATATTAAAAACTAAATCACACAAACAAGTTTTCAACTCATGTCGATTAACCTCAAAAAATAAAGGGAAAGAATCTTCTTCGAAAGGAAGACTAGACTAATTCAAGGTCATTTGTAACTGGGTCGCATATTCTTGATGTGAGTGGTTTAATATTGAGGATGTGCATATAAAAGTTATTGGCTGATTAACACGATGGCAAAATGAAGGAAAAAATGAAAGAAGACATCAGCTGTGCATAAAAACTATATTTTCTTTTTTATTTTGTTTTCCCAAGTAACATTTTTCCTCTTATAAGATTCTCCGAAAGCCTTATTAGACTCTTTCACTGGAGCTAAAGGCACTGTTGACGAGTTTTCTGGATTTTTATAAGATTGTTAAAAGCCTTAAATGCGGTTATGATAGTCGCTTCATACCTACAGGCTGACATTAGTTCTTCTTATGAGAATAGACGCCACTTTGTAAATCTCTTGCTTAAAAAGTGCGTCTCTTCCTATAGAAGTTGGTAAAAGGAGAACAAAAGTGAGCTGAAAAAATTAATATATCTTTCGCATTTTGTTTTTGGAAGAAGGAAACCGAATAGTTTTTATGTGTGCCTCTATAATGTGTATTTTGCGCTTTCAAAATACGTAATGCATATTTAAATCATTTTGTTTCTCAATTTTATCAGAAAAAGGGTTGGGATTATGTAATATGTTTTTTTGATGAAAAAAAAAATACTTTTGCTGATTTCATTCAATTGACAAAATGCAATCATTGCCATATTGTTGTCGTTTACTTTCATAACAATGTTTTAATGACATATGGATTTAATATGGCAGAAAATATGACGATTTGTCAGTCGCTTTTTATTAATTAATCGTTTAAATTTTCTGAAATCTCCCAATATTTTTGTCATAAAATAGTGACAAATAATATTGATTTTTAATATTGCCATTTTACTTGCGTCGTGTTAATATTCTGCTGCCGCCATATTTTTCAAATTATGACAAAACTCGAGAAAGAAAGAGAATGAGTACTTTCACAAATCAATTTGTTTGCAACTAATGTCGACGATTATTTTATTTTATTTCATTTTTATTTTAAATTATTTTATTTTATTTTATTTTTGTATAAACAATTTTTGAAAAAACTCAAAATTTTGAAAAAAAAATTGAATAAAGATTTTGTTACGGATTTTTCTTAAAAAAATTAGGTAATTAAGTACTAATTTACAGTTTCAGTGCTGAAACGAAAATTAACAGGTCTTTCCATTGTTATACAAAATTTTACAAATCTTGAAAAAACTTTTTTAATGACTATTGAAAAAAATAATTTTAATTTTTGTCTAAAATTTCATAAAACCCATCGAGTTGTTCATCAAAAAAAAGGTCTTTTCGAACTTTATTCGAGCATGTAAACGGAAAGTTTGTGGAAGGTCGGGTTCTAGAAATATTTCCATTTAAAGTACCTAATTTTATGATTTCACTAAATTTTTTCTCCAAAACTCTAGGAAAGCAATTGAACCTCGAAATTCTAAAAAAGGCATAGGTTAGCAATATTTGCGCAAATAAGCCTCCTACCAAGTTTTGGTTTTCAGTGCCGAAGAGGAAATTAACCGACCTTTCTGGTGATGTAAATTTTGACACTGTTCGAAAAACATTTTTTATTGATTTTTGAATACAATATTTTTTTTTTCAAAAATATTTCTTGGTGTTTTCAATTCCTATCGAATCTGTTAGCCAAAAACTTATGGAAAGTCTGGTTCTCGAGATATTTTCATCTAAAGTAATTTAGTGAAATTTATATGTTTGGATGGCGATATCTATAAGAAATCATTTTCTTCGCAAATTATTTCAGTGAGACAAAGCTGCATTTTTATTTAAAATTAAAATTGAAGCATTTGTCAACCACCAATTCTTTTCGTGTCTAATTTTTATTGAATTTAGTTTTTGGGTATTGAAATATTTTACATTGAACTTATATAGATATAAATATGTAGAAAGATTGAACTTATGTATCTAAAGTTAGTAAAGAGTCTTAAGTTAATATTTTTTAACAAATTTTCCACCCCTAAGTAATATGCCACCTGAGCCTAGAATTGTGCCCGCTGCCCACCCCCTCCCTATACATTAGCTGCTGGAGTCATTAGTATGTATGACTAAGCCTAGAACGCTGCTGTTGCGAAACGAAATGTATCGGTGGTCTCCAACACGACAGGGGAATGGTTACGAAAACCACACAATTGTAAAACAAAAAAACACAAACGCAAACAAAACACAGAAAGCCATGCTGTAACGAAAGAAGCAACAAATAAAAACACGAACAAATCCCAAATGTAACTTTTTCGTACACAATTCATGGTCCGGGCAGTATTAATTAAGTGCAAAAAAAGAGCGGAGACTTCTCCAAATAATCTGATACAATTATCAATTTCGCTCAACGAACAGCGTACTGCAAAACGAAAAGGAGGTTGACATTTTTCTTTTATGATTTCTTTGTGTCATTATTTTGTGTATGGGATTCCGCGTTTCGCATCAGCAGCTTACAAGAATTTAGAAAAAAAAAATAAAAGATATGCCACTTTCGGCATTGCTGTCTGCTGAAGGTCGCACCTATTGCAATTTCCAAAACATTAATCAATTCTCTTTGCATCAAACTCTTTTCATTCGAATTCGAAGTAGGTAATTAATTGTCAAAGAAACAGATGATTCCTGTTTCGCAATCCAAAAATTAGATTATGATTGCTTGCAAACTTGTTTACTTACCTTGTATTTAACACATCTTGTTTTTGTTTTCGATGATTTTTATTTTCTTATCATAACCATAAACAACTGGTTTTAATCTTAAGTACATTCGTTATCACGTATCTCCTTTCGACAAATAAATATGTGTTAAACAGAAGTTGATTTTCTTACTTGTTATTTAACAAATAATAAACAATAAGCTTGTTTATGTTTACTGAAAATTTGAAATACAAGATATCTTCAAGTTAGGGATTTAACAGTTACGCATTCCAGTTTAGGTAAACTTGGTATACCAACGTGTTTATATTTTTTCTTTGACTTATAAGTATAGAGCTTCAAATTCTCAAAGTGAAATAAATACTTTGGTTAAGTTCTTTTGTTTAGTGCGTTTGCATCTTAGTTCTTATTTAAGAGTAACTTGTTGAAAAAATGAATTCAGTTTTACTGGAAACAGAACAGGGGATTTATAAAAATCAGAGCAGCTAACTGATGAGCCCAACTGTCGTGTCTATAGGCTTAACGCATTTGGACTAAAAGTCGCGAAAAAATTTCAATTTAATTATTCAGTATAATCCACTAAAACAAAGCAACAAAATTTCTATTGTTTTCATTCTTCTTTTTCATTCCTTACACATATAACTATGGCAAGCTCAAAAATCGTCTTAGATGTCCTTAATTTCATTTAAGACATTTTTTTAAGTTGCTAACTGTGTATCCAAACAAATCCAGCTATTGAGAAGTATTAAAAATAAGAATTTTATAAAGATTTCCTGGATTACTACCCCTCCCGGATAAATGGGGTGGATAGACCCCCCCCCCCCCCTCGCATTTAATTTTTTTCTTGTATCGACGCAACCTACACGCTCTAGCTGCTTTTTGTAACACCTTTTGCGAATCACCCTGTATATTCACAAATATATTTCTTTCTGTGGCTTTTTTTACCAAATTACAATTACAATCACAAATTGATACTTGTGATCTACAATTAAAAATTTGTAAACTTAATTTCTGTTTCACAAACAACAAAAATAATTTCAACAAATTTGTAAAAAAGAGTAAGAAAAGAAGAGAAAATTGTAGTTGTGATTTACAAAAAAAATCCGTTTCACCACTTTTTGCCAGACTTTTAAAAAACAATTCTTTCTCACAAATTTGTGAGGGTCTGCTGAGTAGGTATCAAGCGTTAAATGCACTATATAGCCTTCAATATTTTCAAAAAATACATCAAAAACGAATGCACAAACACGATGGACACATCTGGACACCGTAGATTTAGATAAACCGTTCAAGTATGACAGCTCCATTTTGTGTTAATAAAAACATTTCCTCAGGCTCATTAACAATCGTGGTACAATTATTCTTATTATTTCATCTACCCTTATACAATTTAGCGTTTGGCTTAAAATTACTAAAAACATTAAATGTTAAAAGATAAATAAGTACTTCATTAAGTAAATTGATAACAAAAATTCGAATACAATTTTTTTTCTTCAAAATTTTGAGTTTGAAAATATGTTTTTTTTCAAAAAATATTCATTGACACAACTTTATTGATTTGAAAATATAAGAATGAATTTCTGGTAAAAAAAAAAAAAACAATTGTATGATGTTGTAAGTGTTGCCGTTTTTTTTAGTTATTGCATTAACGGGGAAAATAGAACTTCTTTCGCATACTAATTTTTTGTTTTCTTGGTTTCAACCAATATGACATATTAAGTAAACGACTTACAGCAACTAAAGGATATTAAAAATCTGGACAAAAATTAGACATTTTTTTCTGTATTTGGAGCTGCTTTAGGCTTATACGACAAACTTCTATTTAACGGCCACCTTAACGTGCATATATTTGGTTTCAGTGGAGGGCGTTGGTATCCGACTAAACTAAACTAAACTAAACTAAATGCTAACAGCCATTTTATTAATTTCTTTCAAAACTTAAAGTGGTATTATTCAAATATATTTTAGCACCTAAAACTCAAAATTTTTAAACTAGTTTTGGATAAAAATAAAAATTCTTAAAACTGTGCAAAATTTGAAACTCCAAACTTCTTAGTTTTGCCGTGACTATAGTTCTTTAAAAAATAAGCAAATTACTCAAATACTAACGTTATAATGTTACCGCTTTAAGTTAGTAATAGTAGTTGAAGTAGTAAATTGATTTTATTTTCTTTATTTATAACAATATAATAAATTACATAAATACATTTACTATGCCTAAGTTTTTTTTTTAAATATTAGTATCTAAAACAAATCGTTTTTTTGTAATTTTTTTTTTAATTCAGAAGTAAACTATAGTTGTAAGATATAGTTTAAATATCAAATCGCTGAGCAAGCTGCGTATTATTAAAAAAAAATTGTAAAAGCATTTATCTATGAAAATAAAATGTAGATACATATCTACCTATCTAGAATTTTTCCCTGAGAACTCTGTTTCGGTAAGCTTGCGCTACTTTACAGCACATTATAAGTTTTTGCACATCCATTTCGTTTAAATACGCTTTCATTTCCGTGTGGGTTAAATAGTTGCAGTCAAAGATGGATCGCCTAGTTTCTACCAGCACCGGGAATTTAACATAGACTGCATAGGACAGGGAAGATCATCTCTATGTGGCATATAATTCAATTGTAGAAGCTCGGCACGAAGTCTTATAAATACCATCATCGAGATATGCTCTACACTATTCTCATCTCTGAAGAAGTTTCTCGGTCCTAGGTTATGACAAAGCCCTCTGTAAACCTCTCTGTAGACAGAGCTGGTGGTTTCTTTGATAAACTTCACTCGAAGCTTCTCATCAACCATAACAATTAGCTTTTACAGTTTAGCTCTCCATTCATTGAGATTTTCAATACGCAAGTCTAGCTCAATACTACACCATTGCGCCAGCTCGTTCCATTCCGCCTACAAGCTGTATCTCCGATTGATTACGTTAAGGGCTGCTTTCTTTGGTAGTCTTTCATTATGAATGTTCAAAACTTTGATAATGTAGTCTAACTGGGTTTTGATGAAGAGGGGGGATTGTCCTGTTGCTAACATTACGACGTAGTTTCGTGTGTTGGAAGGCAGATGGAATATCCTTTTTAATAAAAAACCTCAGCAACTTTTCTACACTTTCATATTGTTTGTACCCCCATACATGAGACGCATATAGAACATAATTGATTCCGAAACTGCTTCAAAAACACGGAACTTACAGCTATGTGCCGTACTTCTGTACACTTTTTCTAAGAAGCTCTTATAGCACTATTGGCCTTAACAAGTTTCTCACTCAGATGCTTTTCCATACTTACGTTTTTTGTAAAACACACTCCTATAGGTATCTAAATTTCACGACTTCAATAGGTATTGAATTATAGAACCATTTTTCGTTAAGGCTATATCTTCTACCACCGTTTCTGATGATCATTATTTTTGATTTATTGAGGTTTACTTTAAGATTCCAAGTAGTACAGTAACTAAACAGTTGGTTGATCATCAATTGGAGCGATTGGGAGGAGTGAGATAGCGGCACTATGTTGTCGGCGTAATAAGAGGGCCTTTATAGGTAGGTAGGTAGAGATGGCGGCCCAGAGTAAACTCGCTCCGTGAATATTATTGGAGGGGTTTTCACATATACCCTCTTACGGGTCCTTAAAACGCCCTTATTCAGATTACGCGATGTCTAAATGGAGTCCGAAGGGTAAGGTGAAGGAATTAAGGTCGAAGCTTGACCTAGATCCATTTTGTCGCGTTGAGAAAAGCAATCAAATTTTTGATCTTTATCTCAGAAAGTTCGTGTAGATCTTCAAGAAAAGCATTTCAGAAAGATTTCGCTCTCGATCTGGCCAGAGCAGGGCATTTACAGAGGAAGTGGGCCACTGTTTCCTTCTCCTGATGGTCCCCACAACTGCGACAAAAAGTTTTGTACGGAATTCCCAGCTTTGCCGCATGTTCTCCTATAGGCCAGTGGCCAGAACATGTCGCAACAACCCTGGCTATGTCTCGCCTGGGCCTTTATAATGGTTAATAATATATTTACAGGTATAAATGTAAACTACCTTTAAATTTCATAGTTTACATTCTACAAATCAATTCAATGTGGAGTTTTAAAATTTCATAAATATATGAATTTAATTTCAAAATTGTAAAACCTAAAAATTTCAGCTATAACGTTGCACTATAAAGTAAAAAGAAACTTTCTAAAGTATTTTTTATAATCTCCTATAAATAGCTCGAAATTAGATATCATGTTTTTAATTGGAATATGAAAGCCACCGGAAATTAGCTAAAAATTACTCATTGATTTTATTTCTCGAGACTTTTGGTAAAACCAAAACATTTCAATAGAATTTTTTTTTTTTAATTTATTCAAATAATTGATTTGCATAATGCACTTCAAGGTTAGTTAGATAAAATACATTTTTTTCTTCTATTTATAAATTTATAAGGATGTCTTTGGATAGTATAAACCGTTCACTAAAAAAATGATTGCCCAATAAATGATTTTATTTTTTTTTTAGCTCTGCTACTCGTGCTATTTCAACAAAGTTAATACAATTTTATTTGTTTCAAAAATATTTTTGATTGAATTTAAATGCCAAGTTTTATTTTTCATCAAATTCTATTCGATTTTGTCTACTACCTTATAATTTATGAGAAGGAAAAGAAGGAGAATTTAGACCGAACTAATCTCGAAGATACACACAAAATTGTAGCTCTTATTGAAGCTTAGATTAAATTAAAATTCCTACTCTAGAAAATTAAAATAAAAACTAAATTTGCTATTCAGATTTGTTGGTACAAATTTAACGAAATCAAATTCTTAAGCCGGCTGCGGCTCATAAAAAAAGTGTCGTTGTGCTGAATATTTTTCGTAATTTAATTCGTAAACATTTGCGCCCAAAATTTAAATTTATTTCGATATTAAAGCGGGAGAATACGAGATTACATACTTTCTTCCACCGGTCGTAGTATCTACCCATACAAGTTTATTTATTTCGAATATGTGTTGGTGTGGTCCATATGCGTGAGGGCTCTTACAGCCGCGCAACCTATATGTATTTTGTTCGTGTGGCCCGAAATTAAATCTATATAGTGTCAACTCAATAGATGCATTTCACAAAAGCTTAGCTATACGTGCGTATTTCAAATAAGTGGGAGTCAACTTAACCCACATAAAGACATCGACTTCAAAATCACAGGAATATATTTTATTCTTTATTTGAGAGTTGTAAACTTACCTTGAACCTTTTAAATTGCGACAAAATAATTAAAACTTTTATACATTTTTTATTCTCTTTTAACAATTTCCACATTATTTACATTATATAATAAATCTACAATAAAATAACTACAATCTAATTAATACCAATTTAACAATTTTTGTTTTGAAACAGGGAAGCCATCAACTTGAATATCTTAACAATAATATTATATGTATATCCGAAAAGCAATAGCTTATTTTTTATTCTTAATATTGTATAAAATATTTACATAATATAACACTTTAAAATCACAACTCATTTATAAATAAAACGAAAATTTAAGGGAATTATAAATTTGTGTTCCACTTTATATTGATTATAAAATATTTTTAAATCTAAATTAAGTACACACATAATTTTAAAATGAATTTCATTATACCGAATCTTAGGTTTATGTTCATAAATAAAATATGCCAAAATTCAAAATCGTCTATGGACGAACGTCGTTGCGGATGTTGTCGTGCGTCGTGCGTCGTCGGCGTTGTCGTCGGCGTTGTCATCGTCGTGTTATATCTTTTCAAAATTATATGCAAATTTAAACTTCGTGACTTATTTATAGTTTTGTTTTTTTTTTGCAGTTTTCTTCTACTTAAAGAAACGTAAAAAAAAAGTCAATGTGAAGATAAGGGAATGACATATTGATCGAATTCTTGAATCGATTGGACTCCGAGACTTTGTAGCAAAAGAAGTGAATATCTGTAAATTAAAAATAAAAACAAAATATTTAGTTTATCATTTTCGAAATAAAAATACTTATATGGTTTTGAAATGATGAAATATTTATTTATGAAAATATTTCTAATATTTTTAGAACTAAACTCTAAAATTTTAATGGGGGCTTTCATAAAGCACAGGTCGATAAACCTTAAAACTACGTTTTATGGTTTCAACAAGCGCTTTCAAATTTAACATCATTTAAAACACCCCAATAACTAAAAACACGTTTTCTTCTCATTAAATTTTCAAACCGTATTTTTACTACTATCAGTCTAGGCAAGTCAATCTACTATCAAAGTAGGCAAGAACAAATAGCTTATTTTTTTTTGTTTACCCTTTAAATGAACTGACAAAATTTAATGGTCTGATATTTATGTGGTTTAGAAGGACTTTATATAAAAATGGTTTTGGTGCATATTTATGAAATTGGACATGGACATAAAATCCACAAAGTGTTAAAATAAATTGTGTTTTTTTTAGATGTGTGGTTTTCAAGAAGAAATAAAATGCATATAATCTGATGTTATTGCCAAGAATTTAGCTTTATTATAAAGATAAGGGTTTGCCATTATGTTTTAAAAATGATTTCGGGCAAGTGGCCGCCGCGGCTGGTTCGAATAAATTCCAGCCGAGAGGCCCAATTTTCGACCACTTTTTGCAGCAATTGGGGCTGTATATCAGCAATAACGCGCTGAATATTCTCTTCCAAGACGTCAATCGTCTCGGGCTTATCTGCGTAGACAAGCGACTTCACATAACCCCACAAAAAAAGAGTCCAGCGGTGTTAAATCGTACGATCGTGGAGGACACGACGCGATATAATGAGCTCACAAGTTACAAATCGTTGCATTGGTGAAGTGAAGATAGGTCCGTTTTTGTTCGCCAACTCTTCATTTCTTATACTACCGCACAGTATTAAATAATTTGAACTTCCTACACTAATACTGAGCAGAATAGTAATTAAAGAAGACGCGAGTGATGTAATGAAAACAATCTGAATGCAATTATCATACGATATGTGTTATGTAAACGCATCAACTGATGAACTTTTTATACTTTCTAACGCAGTTAACAGATTGTCTTTAATAAAAATTTTAGTTTTTGTTGTTTTGAGTTTTATAAAATAGTTCCTGGGTTATTTTTGTGTAGGTGCACAGTGGTGATCTACAAAAAATAAAAACAAAATGCGAGAAAAACTTGCTCTTGTGTTATCGTTGGTTCAAAGCTATTACGTGGATGGAAATTAAAGATGTATGGTATATTCGTTATAAAAATCAATGGTATTGCTTACAACAAAATGTTTTTTTTTATATAAAGCTTAAAAGAATATTTAATCAAAATCAGTTATTGATTCAAAATAACTCTTAACGGACAAAAATTGGCATTTCATCGTTGCAATCCCACTTGAACTCATCAGTATGTTGACAAATAAGGGGCTTTTCAATACCAAATTTTTATTAAATTCAGTTCAAATTACATGAATCGAGAAAAATAGAATGTGAACTAAATACATACATAAATAATTTAATTACTGTGTGTATAATTATTCCCATATGAACAATACTTTTCCAAAGTTAATAAATTCATCGACATGAAAATTTAAGAAAAAGAGTAGCCGTGTTTTGGTGAGAGTGTATGTGTTAGTGCATATAGGACTGTCATACAGGAGGTCTGGGTCTTTTATGAGGAATAAATGCCTCTCAACTTAGCCATTCGGATTCGACAGAAAACTGTAGGTCCCCTCCATTCCTGCAAGTATAGAACACAAGCACACAGAAACGGTTGATAGTTGTAAGTCACTATAGACCAATATCTCTCCATGAGCTGTTGTGCCCCAATTTTTGTTATTTTTTTTACACAAGACAAAAAGTGATTTGCTTTTGTTTCCCTGAAACAAAGTTGGCTACACACTCTCACCAAACTACGGCTAGTATTACTACCTTCAAGGATATAATGTAAAATGTCAAAACTTCTAGATAATATTGTGCTTCTTATGCCAGAATTACCAATGTGCAAACAAAATTTTGTTTTGGGATGATAAGTTGGTTTCATACAAATTTTAAAATATCAAATCAGGAGCATGAAGACTTCTTTCTTCTCATCCATAGCAGACCATGATTTCACAAAATGTTTATCTTTTCAAATTAATGCTTCTTCCACAAACAGGACGATATAATAAGAACGTGTCTCCATACGGCTTGTGGCGCCGACCTGTTGGAACCACATATCCTCCAAGTCCATATCATCCAATTGGGGCCAAAAAATGTCGGTTATCATTGAACGGTAGCGATCCCCATTCACAGTAACGTGCCGGTCTTGATCATCTCGGAAGAAGTACGGCCCAATGACGCCGCGGCAAGAAATATTGCGTCGTTTGCTGTCCCTGTTGCTCTACTTTTGTAGAGTCCCTGTTGAAAAACCCTTTACAAAAAGATAACAAAATTAGCAACAACACAAATACCTACACATTCATTTGTTTTTTAATATCTTTTAACTGAAGCATAAAATTAAAATTATTTTCAAAGCCAATCCATTGATGTCTTTGAAGTTACGTGTTTCTGTTCATAATACACAAACTTCAAATCACTCGGGACAGTAATACATATACTATCATCCACTATCAACTGTAATAAAAAGGAACCATAAAAAATGTATGAACAACTTTTTATTATACTTTGACCTTCACAAAATAATATTACTTCATATTTATATTTTACTTTTTTTTTTATTTCAACTATGAGCATGCCTATACCCTCCCTAATACTGGTCATATTCATATGCTTCATGTAGTATTTGAGCAACGTAGACCTATAAGTACTTCAAATTTCGATTTTTTTTATAAGAAGTAATTATGTACCTATTTTAATATCGTTGTTTCAATACTTAAGCTATAAAACTTATATAAAAAGTGACGACAATGCTAAAGGGCAAACAACGCTGAGGCGGATTGCAATTTTGATAAAACTATATACAACTGTGGTTTTTTAAAATAATTTTTAATTGATGATAACATACATTCTTACATCCTAATAAACTTTTTACAACTTTATGTATAATAACATCTATTTGAGTTTTCTTTTATGAACGAATTTATAAATATTTAACATAAATTCGAGATCAAAAATTTTAGCACCTTATCTACCTAGTATGATAGGGTTTGCGTGTCTTTGTACTAACTACTCCAAATTCAAACAGAAAAGCTTTGAATGAGGGAAAGACTTTCTGCATTTGCAACTTTGAGAGTGACACTTTTAAAGGTAACATTTTTACAATGCGAGATATTGTTAAAGAGTTTTTAGTTTTTGGCCAATTGTTCCTCTATCGGTAGTTATTGGTTTTATGTTAAAGAGAATTTTGTTTAAAAACTAAACAAAATAGTAGTTTTGTTGTCATGCGTGCTCCAATTTGTATGTGGAAGGGGGGAAAAATTCAGTACAAGCTGAACCACTCATCAGATTTTGATCAATTTTTGTTTGAATAATAAAAACTCATGGTAAATAATTTCCACCAATGAAAGAAAAAATGAATATAATCGTCAAAATTGACAGAAAATCGAAATATGCTACTTAAGTGACAGTTAAACTGTACAAAAAAAAATCACAAATTTTTAACAATTCATGCAAAATGTCAGTGTAATTAGTGTCTTAAATAATTATAAAGGTCGCCAAGTTCCCAAAAATAATATGAATGAATATTAAATTCCAGTCTTGTTATGGAAGAAAAATTCAATTAAATATTTATTTAACTGCTAAGGGGAAGAGATGTAAATATATTAAATGTTAATTATTTATTAATTAAATGTTAGAACTATACAGTCGATTGAATAAAAACACTAATTTTATGGCATTTTTACTTTGCCTCAGTACTTAATGTTAAGTAATAAAGTAATGAAATCATTTTAAGCAGTTTAAAGACTTAAAGTAAAAACATACAATACCAACAACTGTTTGAATTCCTTGAAGTATTTTGAATTCTTTTTATTTGTGGAGCCTTTTGATTGCATTTAAAAAAAAGAATGCTTGAAGTAAACTAGACTTCAGTGGCAGTCAAAAGACTGCAATACTTTCTGTTTTGACTGTACCTCTATGTTTCCTTGTTGATTAATTAATTATTAAAAAATATTTAACTATAATAAGAACTAGCTGGCCCGCTCGGCTTTGCACGGGTAGACAAACCCAAGCTTCACATACAAATTACAAAAAAAAATATTATTTTTTGAAATCGAATACTCCTCACTTTGTTTTAACATACTTCAAGTTATGAAAGGCTAAATTTGTAAAAATATGATCCTCTAAGTCAATCCCTTATTACATAAAGAATGTTTGCATTCGAAAACCACAGTTTTAATTTTTCCCATTTCACTCTATAAATAGCATTTTTCAAATAACCTTTCAAACACAAAACAAATTTCTTCAATCGGACATATTTTATTATTATATACTATTTCACCCTTAATTAATTAATTATTAAAAAAAAAAACAAAATTTGAAAAAGAATATCCCTAGAGCCGTGTCCTAAGAAAAACCTTTCAAACAAAAAATGAATTTCTTAAATCGGACAATTTTGTTTATTTTTACCCCATTTCACCCTACAAATAATAGCAAAATTAAAAAAAAATATTTTTGAAGCCATTTCTTAAGAACAACCTTTTATACACAGGTAGAGTTTTTTTTCCAACCGGATACGTCTTCTTTATTTTTAATAGTTATTCTGCTAATGGGGGCAGAGACGAATCCAACAAATCAGAGATTATTAAAACTGGTCCAGCCGTTCTTGAGTTATAAATGGTGTAACTAAACTGACTTTGTTTTAAATATTATAAGATAACATTTCTTGAGCTAAATGCATCATGCCAAAGCCGAATAGGGGTATTTGAGTTTGAAAAAATTAAAAAAAATGGGATAAGTTCATAAAATTAGGTGAAAAAGAGATCTGCGTGAAGTTGGCACCACCATTTTTGATTTTCGTAAAACAAAATGATGTGCTGTAATGTGCTCAACTTGTGCTGCCTTTTGGGGTAGATACCTATTCAAAAAAATTAAGGACGAATTTGTTTTTGCAAAATTAAACAAAGTGGACAGTTATTGTCGGAACACACTTGTTGCAACACTTTCAATGCATTAAAAAGACTCCAAGAATTTAAAGATTGCAAAATATTTTTAGAAGGATTCAAGCAGTTTTTAACTTTTAGTCTTTTAGCTAATTTAAATGATTGCATTATTAAAGACATTATATTAGAAATTATATGTTTATAGTAATATGTTTGGAGTAAAAATACTTCACGATTGACTCGGATTTCAAAGAATATAATTCCAAAGTATTGCATGGGAGAGAGCCATAATCCCGAAAACCAAAATTCAGAAACACCAAAATCCCGAAAACCCATTGACTTTTCGGGATTTTGGTTTTCGGGATTCTGACCCCAGCCCGTGTTGCATTCTTTTACAACTTGCTAATTGAATATATCCGTTTTCGTTTGAAATTTGAAAAGTAATTTTTGACTTCTATAATTTTTTTTAAGGATACACCTTATTTTGGATGAAAGTTTTTATTATATAAATTCTATTCTTATGAAATATCAGACGAGTAGAAGACTTAGTATACTGTTTAATTGGAATTTCTAAAATAAAAACTGGCCATGTTGTAAATATAATGCCAAAAGGTGTCGCTCATTATTCTGATTTTTTCCATTTATAATATTTTTGTGAGTTTTTCGACTTACGTGGTCCTCCACTTTAACCGTCGAAATGGATTTACTCCTCAAACCGTCTATAGAGTTTCTGTGTTCTATTAAAACTTAAATTATTTTATCAATTATTATTACTTGACCTATGGAGCGATAGTTAAAATCAAAACGGAAGAACCTTCAAATTACTTCTTTTTTTTCCATCGACTCGAGTTTAATGCTTGATTAAATTTTTAAATTCATCAAATAGCAAGTATCTTTTCCATATGAAGGTCGCTAAACCAAAAGTAAAAAACATTAAAAATGAAAGATACAAACAATATGCAATAGTTCATAAAATCACAATGCTATGCCTTCCTCCGTGGTGAGCACACTACACACATTAAAGCCAGTATTACTGCTTCTGCTTCGCAGGTGTGTGGGACTGTGAAAAAATATAACTATCATAGAGCAATTATTGCCCTACTTTCATAAGCCGCATGTGCTTGTGCGTCTAACAACTATGACCACGCATATAGAAGCAGGTATATCTAGCCGTTTAAAAGTATCTGTTTAAAGCCTGAAGACCAGTATGGATTGGATATATGTACATACTCATAAAAGTACATTGGATGAGACAACCTCATAATATATGAATATATGCTGTACCATATACCTCCTAGCAATTTCGTGCGGTAATATTAATAGTAAAAGTGAATGAGATTGTAAATGTTACAAGGTCGTTTCTTGTGTTTGTTGTTGTTTTTTTTTTTTGTCTTCACAGTTTAAATACCATGCCTGACTACAAGGAACTGGTTGGACTGAGGACCTGAGAAGTGCAAAAATATTTTACGCGGAAGATTGCAACTGGGTGATGATGGATAAGACGCACCTCATCATCAGGAACAATACCAATTATGTATCTCACTCGAGAAACATTATACGCAGAGATAAATATACAAAAGATATTTTGGCTTTTTCGTAGTTTCTCAATGATGGAAGCAATTAGTCTTTTTAATGAAGGCAATTCGGATTGAAGAAGTATGGCTTACTTAATAATTGGGATCATTGAGGGAATTTATATCTTGTTAAGGCACATAAAATGTGGGTTGTGTTGTGGTGGTTTTGTTGATGTTATATTTTATTTTATTTTTTTTTTTTGGATTACTTTTAATATAATGTTTAATATCATCATCATGATGTTTTCACCATAAACAAATCACTCTTTTGATGTGTCCAGCTGTTCGCTCCTGTCAAGATGTTATCATCTTTGAGTAACATTTTTATTCAACTTCGATAAAAATTGAAGCATATTCGTGAAGAGAGCACATTTATGATTGAATTAAAAAATTGAAGAAACCAGGGGAAAAATGGCTTTGATTTCAATCATAATTTAAGTAATTTAATGAAAGCTATACTCTTAATTTTTTGAAAATTTTCAAATGTGGAAGAACGATCTATGAGTGCATCAAAATAATAGCTAACAGAATTAGAAAAGAAGAAAAAACTGAATTTAAGAGAAAAATAGTCACTTAAAATATTCTTGATTAACATAAGAGTTCTAAGCTGAGAGCAGGCTTTTGGACACACTCAACAAAATCTCCTTCCTGAAGATTTTATTCGAAGGATTGTTTTGGTATTGAACTTTTTTTTTTGTTAGTTTCTAGTTCGACTTTAGTTTTCTCTTTTCGTTTTTATCTCAATGCTCAGCGTTTTATATTGTTTTTTTTTCTTCAAAAATGCCTGTATCCTGTTTGAAGTGTTCCCAAAACATATAGCTATTTCCCCATGTAAGTGAGTTATGGTGCGAGATAAAAAAAATTCCTATGACCTTTGTTTATTGCTTCCAACGTCCAGTTCCATTCCACAATTAGAGGACATAACATTTTTCAGGGACTTATTATACAAGTAAAACGACAACTATCGAACAATATAGTGAACTATAGCAGAACCATGTTGGTTCAGGGTACCGAGATTAGGAACTCGCAACTGCGGTACATTCCATCAAGTTCAAGTGCTTTGCTTATTGTTTTTTAGATGTTGGAATTTCTACCACTGCAATCATTGCAAGCCTGTCAATGCCCTCGGAAGGCTACCGCTTTATTGTCACGTTTGTAGTTGAGTTTATCATATGCATTTTGTATGGAACTAGTTACGTGTACAAAAAATACATTATGAAACAAGTCCAAAAATTGGTTTTCGTCTATGCGTCCATCTGTAAAACGAGACAAAGTCTTAACGGATAAACGCATACTCCTAAAATTCAGGGGATGTTTCTAGAATTTTAATTTTCACAAAAGCAGCTGCAACAATTTTGAACAAGCTCCTAGGAATTTGTAATAGTTTAATTAAAACTGTTAACTAACGTTTTGGATGAACATTTTTAAAACGAAAAGGACCATGGGAAAATTTGTGCGGACTTTGGGCCCGATTTCAATATTGCTGAAAAGTGATGAAACTTCTATCATATGAAAGCTTATGGACCGTTCTTTATTTTATTTTACGGTAGCTAAATTTAAATCGAGCGCAAAAATGGTGTTTTGGCGAATTTTATAAAAAAAAAGTATTTAAAATGGAGAAAAAAAAATATTTAAAAATATGGCAACACTTGCTGCAAAATGTTTTCTTTTTTACTTTACTCTTAAATCAACTTATTTCTATTAAAACGTTTCGAAAAAATTACTTTCAAACTCAAAAATGGGAAAAAACAAAGTTCACAATGGACTTTTGACCCACTTGGATAAATTACAAGTCCATTGTGGACTGTTGACACTGCGCCATAATTGGCTATTCACTGTAATTAAATTTTAATTTGAAAAAATTGTAAAAAGCAACTTTAGAAGATTAAGAGCCAATTTTATTGGTTGTTATTGTAGAAACAAACATATGGTGTAACATTTTGGAATGAACATTAATTAGACAACAACTACTTACGCTATTACTTATCATTTAGTACAGGTATTCTAGAGTATTATAAAAATTAAAATCATTAACTCGATGTCGTAGTGTTCATGTATATCAGTAAAGTCATAATTCTATTTTATATTTTTTTCTGAAAGGTCTAAAGCCCTTTTTTTTATAGATATTTAGCGCGCACTAAAGGGGTTGTGACTACCCTTATAATGATATACACAGCCCGAGCGATTAGGTAGATTGGAGGGGGTTGAAAAGGAGATACCGATGCACATTGGTTTTGAATGTCTGACGATGACAATGGGAGGGGAAAATTGAGCTGAATTCTACATTCGTGTAGTGCGACCAAGGAAAGAATCTCTGTACTTAACAGTACGTCCGAAGTTGGGCTCTAGGGTAAACTGATGACCATTACGCGGGTAAAACGGTTGAATTGTTTGAGGGGAGGAATGCAACTAGCTATTTCACTATAAAACACTGTTTATAGAAATAACGGTAAAATAATTATAGACATAAAACATTGTGCCGGTGTTCAAGAGATGTAAATGTTTCCGTTATAGTTCTTTCAATTATCATTTTTAGAGCTCTCTTCTGTATTCTATCCAATAAACTCAGTGCTTTACCTCGTTGGTTGCAAAATTATCCATTATTTACAGGACACCCTGTCTAACTATCATCAAACGTTTTCAATTTTATAACGATTTTGAACCTTAAATATATGTAAACCCTTCAAATGTTTTAATGTATTTGTATTTGTATTATTTTGTTTTGTTTACTTCCATAATGTACAAAATGAAAAAAATTTTATTGATAAACAAAAGATTTGACGTGCAAACTTAATAAAGAGCATTCAAATGATTTTTTTTTCAACTGCTGACGTATGTTCTTGTTTATATAATTTGACTTTCATTTAAATTTTTCAATATAATTTTTTTAACGATTGCACTTAATAAACAGATCAAATAAAACTAACTGAAAGAATATTTCCTGATTGAACATCAAAAAAAAAAACAAACTTGAGCACAAAATAAGGCAAACTTAATTAACGTCTTTAGAAGCTAATTCTATTAATTTGCTGTCGGAGGTCGCATCACTTGAAATGATGCACAAACATGAACATAACTATAAAAGTGATAATTTTGAAAACCTTTACGCTTAAAAATATTATAAAAGATCAACGATAATAATAATAATTGTTAATGAATGAACGCCCTGGTAAAACTTGTTTTGATACTACCTACATATATTACGCTTTAAAAATGTAAGTGTTGTCTATTGTTAAACAAAGTTTCCTTAATTAAATGCTAAATAATGGTTTCTGTGGTTTGTTTTAATTTTGTATTCTGAGTGACATTGAAAGTTCAAGTGCGCACTCAAGCACCTGTGTATAATTAATACACATTTAATGCTTTTAAAATTTTAATATTAAAAAAGATTATTAAGTACTTATCAAACAAACAACAATTATTTAACTATAGAATAACTGTAAGACAATTTATGTTTAATGAATTAATTAAGTTTTGTAAGAGCCAAAATTATATTTGTAAAATTGTTTTGAGGTTTTCTACTTCAATAAACATTCAACGAGAGAATTTAATTTAGAAAGACTACTCTCATTAACCTTTGACTAAAGTGTAAGTGTTAGTGTATTAAGATGATATATAAAGTTAATTGTGGTTTTGTAGAAATCAGTTTAAATTTAAATATGTTATAAAGTTCAAGTTCATTACGAGGAAATGTGTTATAAAATAAAATAAACGACTTGCTTTTGTGGTTCAGGGCTATAATGTGGCTTAGGTATTGACCAACCCTTTAAAGAAAAACATTATTACTGGAGTTATTCGATTTGTGAAAAATTGACGTGTTAGGCGATTGTTAAAAAAAAAACATCCATCATACTCTAAGTTGAAGAGAACTGCCCTAAAAATTTTAAAATTCCCTAGGCCATATTTGTAATGTATTTGGAAATCGGGCCATCCAGGCTACTGTCCAGAATAAATTATGAAAACAAAACATTTCGTAGTGCAAAAAAAAAAAAACAAATACATAAACAGTTTCCAAATTGAATGTACCTAATGAAAACATGAAGTACCTACTTATAGACAATATTATTAGCTTTTAAGCCCACGCAAAATATGTATATCTGCGCAATTCAATGACACACAAAAAAACACATTTCACACATACAATTATTATAATATGACTCCATAATACATACAAAAAATATTAAATTTACACATAAGACACCCCACAGTTTGTAAGAATCAATGATAATAAAAAAATAATATGCACGACTGGGTCGCACAAACTTGCTCTTATGCGCGATCATATTGTGGTTCTATAGTCTGAAATAAATTAGCTATGGGAGTCTATATTTTATCCATTTGCCAAAACTTAGTTTAGTTGCAAGTGGTATAATGTGAGTATACACAAATTAACAATATAGCCTAGTGTTGCAAATATGCACTATGCATAAAAGGAAATTATATTATTTAAACTGGAAAATTGTTTTAAATCAACAAAATTAAAAAAAAATTGATTAAAATACTTTAAATATGTTTTAACCCAGCGCGATGTACATCATTTGATTTCTTACACAAATCTTAATTTATAATTAATTTAAATTTATTGGTACGCAAATTTTAAGTATTTTTTAATTGTGAGTTAAAAATTGAACTTTACAAAAAAATCTGCTACCCGTTTTCGAAATATCGAATTTTCAAAAAACAATTTTGAATCTTTTTTCAAAAATCCAAAAATTATTTTTTAGAAAATTTTGCACTTTTATATATATTTGTTACAAGCTTCTGCATAAAAAATCTTATTTTATTCGGTTGATCAGATATTGGGGTAGTCGAAAATCAATGAAACCGTTCTATAAGAAATACTGTTAATAAACGTAAAATATACAATTTTAAATGGTAGATCGTACTAATTTTAACACAAAAAAACTTTTATCACAATCATATTAGTTGTTTTTCAGAAAAAAAATTTCTTAACCTATTTTAAACATTTGTATGGGAGGCACCGTCATTTTTGGTTATTAGAATAATTTTTGTCGAAAATCTTCTAGATAAAGTTAAAAAACTGCTATTTACCAAGTAAAATAAAAATCGACAGAGTCGTTTTTGAAATATTGAGTTTTCAAAAAAAAAAAATTTCAAACTTTTTTTAAAAATCTAAAATAGATTTTTTTTTTGAAAATTTTGGTACACAATATTATTAAGAATGTGTCAATAATTCTTCATAAAAAAATTGATCAGAATCAGTATAACCGTTTTCGAGAGAAGCAAAAATCAAAAAAAAGGGTTCTTTGGGAGGTACCATTAATAACCATGGTTCGGAACCATTTTTTTTATCAAACGGCAACTTATAACTATTTAAATTTATTGGGTTCTTAAAAACAAATTCGGTAGCGCTGGATTTGAGAAAAATAAGTTTTTCCTTTATGGCCAAGAAATTTTGTATGACAGCTACTGTTAATTTTGGTCCTAAAAAAAAGAGAAAAAAACGGGTGGGGGGAATGTCCAAAAAACGCTAGATACCAAGTTTAAAGAAAATCGACCCATCCGTTTAGGCTGCAGTCGAACCGACAGACAGACAGACAGACAGAAAGACAGACAGACAGACGGACGTTTTTGCGAGACCCACTTTTTTCGTTTTCGCTATCATCGTAATGTCAAATTTGATCAAAATCTCGAATTCGATTTTTTGTACGAATACATAACTTGCCATATACATATGTAGTACCTATATTCGCAAGTTAAAAGAATCAATGACCTTCCATAAATGAAAAATAATATTCATATTAATGATTATTCAAAAACTATATGAGTAAATACGTGATATTAAAAAATATTGACATTGAAACTTCTTATACCTTCTCTATGGTTTATTGATGTAGAATGTACTCAATAAAATTGGCAAATAAGAGCGTGAAAATAATTAACAAAAACAAACTTCAAAGCTAAAGTCACATTATTTCTTGCCAAATATTTTAACAAAGATTTTCCATTAACATGTTAAGGTTAATAAATAAAAGCAAATATAAATTAAAAAACTCTAAGTTACCTATTAAATAAGACTTTAACAAAAAAAATATATGCTATGTGAGGATTGAAAATACAGATTATTATCATAAATCCAAGTACAAATGTACATAAATAGTACAAATAAACAATAAATAAAATTTATTCAAATTTCCTTTGAAATACGTGTCTCTTTAATAAAAGCTCACATTCCTTTTTAAATAACAGGTGAACACCAGCACTCCAAATTCGGGTGCTGTTTTATTATATAATATATACCTACCTACTGTTATTGAAATTAGATTTCTATTGTGTCAGTAAATATTTATATTCTATTGTTTTATTTAGATTTGACAAGAAAAATTATTCGCTCAAGAAGGTGTAAGGATATGACTTCCGTGAAGCTAATGCTTTATTTATGATTTAATTGACTGTAAAAAAAGAATTAATTCAATAAAATAAATGTTTTAAGTGAACCGAAATGTTTGCTGTTTGAATAAATTGATTGACAGTTGAACAGCATAGAATGGCTTCAGTGCTTTTTGCCTTTTTATAGAC
The DNA here is from genome assembly GCA_932273885.2 of Leucozona laternaria. NCBI lineage: Eukaryota > Metazoa > Arthropoda > Insecta > Diptera > Syrphidae > Leucozona > Leucozona laternaria. Next base: position 26,601,933 of record OW026368.1, on the reverse strand, counting down.
TCGTCTTTTATCATTGACTGTTTTAAAAATTGTAATAGTCATTTTACTTATTTATATTAGGCGTGTTCTCAAAATTGTTTGCCCTAAATGTGACTGAATGTTAAATTTTAAGAAATGGAGATGAAATGTTCTCAGAGATATTAGAAACTGTCAAAACTCCGGGAACGGTTCACGCACTAATTCGGAGCAAACATCAAAAATTATACTCGACTATAGAGTTGCCGTAGATCAATGATAAATCGTGATCAACATTTGAAAGTATCAACTCTAGAAAATAAATTTTTAGAAAAAGTAAACGTACTTATACCAAAGTCTTTTAAATAAAAACAAAACAAAAATTCTTTAATTATGCATGGTTCTGAAGCTGTAGATTTTTCTTCAAAAAATGAGGAACAATATACAAAAAACACACATTTTTGTCAATTCTACTTTTTTTTCTGGTAGGTATTGTATAAAAATGGATTTGGTTTCTTTTCCAAATTTTAATTTTTGTAGGGTGAAATGGAGTAAAAATAAAAACCTGTATTCGATTTCAAAAATTCTTTTTGTACATCAAAGTATTTTTTTTAGGCGATGGCTTTAGGACATTTTTTCGAAAAATTGATATTTATAGGGTGAAGTGGGGTTAAAGCAAAAAAGGGATATCCGATTTTAAAAATTCTGTTTGATATTTATAGAGTAAAATTAGATAAACACAAAAAAATTGTTTTTGATTGCAAAAAATTCTTTCTACACTGGGAAAGTAATATAGGTTGAACTTATATGAGCATATTTTTATGAATTTCACCATTCATAAAGTGAAGTTAAAACCCAGAAAAAAGTACTAAATTAAACAATGAGTTTAGCTTCGGCTGTGTGGCACGTAGCGTCGGCCGTCCTGTTGAAACGAAATGTTGCCAATATCCCCCTCTTCAATTTTTGTGAAAAAAAATTCGTTCAACATGGCCCGATAACGATCGCCATTGACTGTAACGGCCACTCCTTGCAATGGCCCAATTATGCCTCTGGACCAAAATCCGCACCAAACAGTGACTTTTGGGTGTATCGGCTTTTCAATGTATGCGTGCGGGTTTTCTGTGCCCCAAATGCGACAATTTTGCTTGTTTACTACCCGCCAAGATCAAAATGAGCTTCATCTGAAAAGATGATTTTTTTTTATCAAAATCGGCACCTTCTCTGAGTCGATCGGAGGCCCACTTAGCGAAGCATATACACAACCATATTCGTTCAGCGGAAGGATAAAACTAATTATCTGTCAAATCAGACATGAGCTAAGTGTTACCATTCACGAAATAAGTACTAGTTGCAAAAAAAAAAGGTTAGATGGCGGACCCTTTATGTATCTATACTTTCTTTTGTAATTTTTAAGCGAATCAGAACAAAATATGTTCATCTACCGAAACTAAAACTAAAATAAAATTAACACTTGGGCAACCTTTTTATTAGAATTCAACCGACAAATCCTTTCATCTGGCAGACGTGTCAACCGGGCCTTTGACAAACTGGTAAGGAGGGGAAATGTTTTACTATCACGTGAGCGCTCTCTTCAACAAGTTTTGATGTGTAGAATAGGTTCGGTCTAAAAATGACTACATCTGGAGGTCTGAAACTGTTGGAAACTAGGTGTGGAACAAAATTATAATGAATTCAAAATATGGACTGTTTTTCAATAAATTTCTTCGCTGTTTACTCGTATTTGATAATTAATTCAATTTATAAAGAAAAATTGATTAATTTTTAGTTTAAAGAAAAAATTAAAAAATTATTAAAATCAAAAGAGGTCAAATCAAATTCAATTTGACCGGCAACGGCAAATGGTCATCATTTATGAAGCAATCCTCAAATATCCAATTGTCGAACACAATGCTAATCCCATAAAATTTGTATTTGCGTTTTCGAAGAGAAGACTTTAAGCAGTTTGCCTTTAAGAACATTCTGCAAATGCATTTTGACGCAGATGACGTTTTCGAAAACATCCACAGTCTATACAGATATCTAGACTGGAAGATTGTTCTTTTAATGGGGTTTATGGGGGTAATGTGGGTCTTTAAATTTGAATACAAAAATTATCAAAAAATCTAGGCACATGGCATATTAAGGTTAAAATTTATTGCTGGATCTAATGAAAAACTGAGATGAAACCACAGCCCTAAAATCGCCTTGAAAATATCATTAAGAAACAACAGCAACACCTACAATGTCATGCAATATACCTTTTTTTAAAGCCAGAAATCCATTCTTAAATAATTTTGTTCTTAAATAATTTTAAAAGAATACAATTTTGAAAATACAACTACATATTATTTCCTTTTTACTTCATTAAGAGCTTGGTTCACAATGTCTGATTAAAGTTTTAAATAAACAACTTGGAACTTATAAGTCAATCATGCTAATTTTGAAAGTTTGTATTTTATGTGTGTATATTCATAAGATTAACTTTATACAGTATATCATATTAATTTGGGCCATAAGAAACTTGGGGTTATATTATTTCCAACTTCCTCTTCATTTTCGAAAACGATATTTTGGGGCGATATTTTGAAATCAATGAAGTTTTTTTTCTTTGATATTTGTGCCTGTAATTTGTGGTTCTTATCAATAGTGTCAAATTTATAAATAATCAACTAAACGATTTAGATCAGCTTACTTATAAATATCTGTGGTGTTTGGGAGAAACATGACAACTGCAAAAATAAATTATTTCTTCAGATTGAGCTAGAGCTTGAAAGGTTGTACCGATTTACTTTAAATTTAGTATACATTGGCTAATGCATGTGAACATAAATGAATTATTTCATTATTTTTAATTTTTTTAACAACGTCTCCATAAACATTCAAATGCATTTACTGATACAATTTATTTTTGGTGTTATCATGTTTCTCAAAAACACCATTGTAATGCCGAAAAAAAAGCCGAAAAAAAGCTCTGCCCAGATCACCTTTTGACATCAATTGTAATTGTAATTTTGTAATTTTTGTGTATAATTGTATAAGCTGCAATTTGTTCTTTATTATTTGGAATTTGTTTGTTTTCGAGACATTTCCTTCAAAGACTTTGGCTTTAGACCTGGTCAAAAATTCGGTTTACATTTTATGTAATGATTAATGGCCGTATTAAGGATGACAACTCAACTGAGTTTAGTTGTCTCTGCTAAAATTCAGTCTTAATTTTGTTGTTTCTACGAGAGCTGAGCTTTGAGCAAACCACACAAACTTGTTCGTATTATGGAAGACACCTAATTTCAGTTGAAATGAAAAGAGACATACAATTCTAATAGGCATTTATTTTAAGACAAACTTTCGTAGAGACAACACAACTCAGTGGAATTGTCATCCGTAATAGACCCATAATATTTCAAAACATAGCTCTCCACCAAAATTCAGTTTTATCAGGATTTTTTTAAAGTTTGGACTTTATTCGTGTAATTTTCTTGGTCTAAAATGAAGAGTCCACAGGAAAAAGGCTAAAGTTTATTTTCCTTCTTGCAGTTTTCTTTCTGTGTATTTCTGAGTACCATCTGATGTGATTTCATTCTCTCCACAAATAATTTGGAAATCTCCCAAAACAGCAAACTCTCTATACTAAACTTTTAGATGCAAAAATTAAACAACACAATATTTGAAAGCAAAAAACATGTATCTAACTTTCTAAACCTTGTAACAAGTCTGTTTATCAATTAAAAAAAAATCACACGATATCCTTAATATTTCTAAGCTCTAGTCGAAGTCTTGCCAAAACAAATCTGAAAAACCCGACGTGGCCAAGAACGGCCAAATTTCACAACTGTCAATTTTTTTTTTCAAACTATTATTGTCAAATGGAAAGATTAATGAATAAATCCACAAAATATTTCTAATATCGTATATAAAGGGTGTTTTTTTTTTCAGACGTGTGGTTTTCAAGAAGAAATAAAACACATATAATTTAATGTTATGGCCAAGAATTTAGCTTTATTATAGATAAGGGTTTGCCATTATATTTTAAAAATGATTCCGGGCAAGTGGCCGAACCGAAAAATTATTTTGGTAATAAATTTGCACGATTTGCAAACGTTGTTCAGGAGTAAGTTTATTAATTATGAAATGGCAAACCAAATTGAGCATAAATAAAGTGACAGCTGTCAAAAAGACCAACTCCGAAAAAGTATTGCTAGATTGAAAACCACACACGTCTTAAAAAAAAACACCCTTTAGTTCCTTCGCAAGTTAGAAGTAAAATCACCTTCATTTCTGTTTTCCATTGGGTGAACAAAAAATCTGGAAATTGAAATCAATATCTGAAGTGTCCAATGGAAAACTTCATTCGAAAACTCAAAAACTCACCTATTAAAAAAAAAAAACAAAACTTCATAAACAATTCGTTGTAAAATGATTGATGCTTTTCAAAAGCTATATAACTCACCTCAATATGATGTGGTGGTCTCGCTCTCCGGTCTTCGGTCTTCGGTCTCTAGTTTCAATGGAAATGTTGTTAGGCTTCATTGGTTTCAATTATACACAATCTGCGAATTCATGTCTCTTTAACTATTTTGTTTTGTTTAAACAATTGCAAAATCTCGTGCTAATGACGATGATGATAATAATGATGATGACTAACAACTTGGCAGCTACTGGTGTTTTAGGTTTGCTGTATTTTTATTTTTTATTATTTTAATTTCTCACAAGGTGTCGCACAGTCTTCAGGTCATAACTTATTATGGTAATTGGCTATAGTCGCAGTTAAACTTTTTATTGTTTTCCTCCTGGTAGAGTAGCTTAAGATACGAGTAGTATAGTAGGTAGATTTTGAGTTACGCAAAGTTTGACTCTTCTTTATTATGCGACTGTGACAGTGACACGCCAATCGGAATATAATAACAGTAAAGCGATATAATGTAAAATTACGCTGTCACACTTGATGATGATGATGATGATGTCGATGGGCGGGACACACACATTATATATATGTGGGTACTGCCAAAAAAAATATATTTCAAACACGACCTAGCACGTGATTACACTTTAAATGGTTGCCAAATTTACTGAAAATTCATATGTTGTTACGCCAGACTGACACCGGTAACGACGATTTTACGCATGACAATCACAATAAGTTGATGCTATACATTTGGGTTTCACGTTTTTTTGACTTATTTCTGGTCAATTATTTCCGCTTCAAATTTTGTATAATTTACTGGTAAAATTTTATAATTATTTATAATTTTTGGGTTTTTTTTTTTTACTCTTAAATTTAATGTTAGGTAACAACTAATATGAGATAAGTTTTTGTTTTTTTTTTTTTTTTTTTTGTGTTTGTTAAAATAAATATTCCAAGCTTAGCATATTATTTTAATTGAGAGCCCCGAATAAAAGCTTTGCACAAAGGTTAACTAGAATTTAGACTCTTATGCAGGTGTTAATTTTTCTTATTCCAATTTATATACCTCTCTAAATAATTCGAGGATCTATGTTTATGTTCATCACTATACAAATCACCAAATATACACTTATTCTGAAGGAGTTTTAGAGAACTCGTTCACCTAACGACGAAGTTCTCTGGATCAATATCGAAGCAGTTTTGGCCATTGTTTCACCCAAATCCGTAAAAACGTTATTGTTTGTCTTCATGTCATTTTTGGTGGCAACAGGTTGTGCAACAGCAGCTGCTGGTCCATGTGGAGAAGCATCCGGAACCAGACGACGCAACAAACCAGCATTGCATCCCCACGGGAAGGTCCATTTCAATGAGAGTAAAATCTTGATGTAGCCGGGAATGATGGCAATCTTTTGCTTGGTTTTGATTGCCTTGATAATGCGATCGGCAACATCATTTGGATTGAGAGTGGGCACCCATCGGGCGTTGACATCATCGAACATTCCTGTGGCCTGAATGAAGAACGGACAAATGCATGTAGTTTCGATGTTTTTATGCCCAAGGACGTCGAGCTCGAGACGCAGAGCTTCATCGAAGCCAACCACAGCGAATTTGCTGGCACAGTAATCGACAAGTTTCGTGATGCCCACATGTCCGGCCAATGAGGCAATCGAAACAATATGGCCATGATCTTTCTCGATCATCTTTGGCAGGAATGCCTTTGTGGTCCAGAAGTGAGCCAACGTATTGACGTTGAATGAACGCTCGATAAGGTGGTCGGGAGTGTCTAGCAGAAGAGTGCCCGATACTACACCAGCATTGTTGATCAGCAGTGTTACATCACCGACTTCTTGACGCACAACATCGGCGGCTTTGTACACCTGTTCCCGTTTGGAGATATCAACGACATAGCCCTTGCAATAGCCCCCGAGGGCTTTGACAATGCTCACGGTCTCGTTGATGCCTTCCTCATTGATGTCCCAGATGATGATTTTGGTGCCCATTTTGCAAAGGAGTTGTGCCAGAAGTCGCCCCAAACCACTCCCTCCCCCAGTGATCAAAGCTATGTCACCGTCTAGGTCCTTTTCAGGATACCCAAAGGTGAGGTAGTAGGTGTCCTTAAGAATGAAACCGATCGAAGTCACAAGGAAGGTGAGGAAGTCGACGAAAGCGTCCCATGTTGTGACTATTGCGGGAACTGGAATCTGTTCCGTTTCTTTCCTATCCATCGTCGTTGGGGTCAAAATATTCCCGTTAGATAACTGTGACATATTTGGTCCTTTCAACAAAAAATTACAACACTTTTCTTAGGTAGATAAATGAGAAAAAAAAAAACAAAAGAACTTAATTCTTATGAGCCAATAATGGCAGCATTTAAACAATTTTTATAAATGTTTCGTCTTTTATTTCTTATATATGAGAACAACTTTTACTTTCGTAGCTTAAGACGTGTGAAATGCGAACTAACAAAACAAAATAAATTATGCAAAGACGAACGACGAACCAACAAAAACAAAACTCAATCAAAGACTAAAATGCGACTGTTCGCCAGAGTGGCACGAATGTGTTTATAGCCAAAGGTTTTGATTTCGGCTGATAGTACTTCTACTTCAGCTAAGACAACCGAACGAATATAACTGTCGGCGCGGCGGTGGCAACGATTGGCGCGGACGGACGGAAAGGCACAACACAAACAACGGCAGCACCAGCAGCAGCAGCTTTGCTCCAAAGACCAAAGCTGTCTTGTCTACTACTGTGGCTTTGGGCCTGCCTGGGAGATGAATTGAATACCAAAGCTCTATTATTCTGTCGGTATGTATGTCTGTCTCTTGGGGGAGCCGCACGTCCGCAACGACGGCGACCGACGCCACTTCCAGTCTTCCACCGCCACCAATATTCAACATTCAACATTATACCGCCGCTATGCTAGTAAGTTAGCAATGAAATAATGATACAAAAAAAAAAAAAAAAATCTCTTCGTGAGTGTTAGTTGGTAAATGCAGTAACTTGTTTCGATTTTTTTTTTTTTTTATTGCCTTACTTCAAACGATCAATGAGGCAATGATTTAGAGTGTTCAGACTTCGGAGGCTTTTGGGCCCACGCTATACCTACTGGTATACGTAGGTACATAATATGTTTTTTTTTTTTTTTTTTTTTTTTTTTTTTTGAAAAGTGTTATTTTTGGGAATAGAAAAAGACAGACTTAGAAAAATGTGCGTACGATGGTCGATATGGGTTTTGATGCAAATTATGTTATTATGTAAATTATTTGTTGTTTTTTTTATTAAATTTTGGTTTTTTTCAGTTATCTTTTATGACGCTGGTGATGTCGGGTTGGGGTCAAGCAACTAAAAATGAGGTTTTGTTTTGGGTGATCGCATTTCAACCTGTCGCAATTAATTTAAATTGCAAATTCAGATCAGAGGTTTGCAACCTTTTCTTGGAGTCTGTGCTTAAAGTGTGCTTTTAAAAAAAAAAAAAATAAAGAACACAATTTTAAAAGGGTTAATGCAGTTAATGTGGTTCTGTTTCGTAATTGCATACAATCATTTCTGTCAAGTCGTCTCAGATAATATAAAACTTTTATTGAAATAGCTTTACTGAAAAAAAATATTTATGAAACTTTCCTCTAAGGGTTAGAGTTGGAGGTGAAAACACTAACATTGTTATTAAAGATGCAACTGATTACCTGTATAAAGTTTATTTTTAATTACTTGCGATGATATGCAAATAAAAAGACTTAAAACTACAAAGAAAGAAAGTTTCGCAATACATATTTTGTTCCTATTTTTTTTATTAAGGTATATACATACGTACATATTTAAGTAAATAAAATTATAAATAAAAACATTAATATTAATGAAATTAAAAATAATTCACCATCGCTACTTGAAAAATAATAATTAAAAATTTAAGTGACATATGTCGACTGTCAAAACGGAAAGTTTCCTTCAAAATACGACATTCAAAAAAAAGTCGTTTATCGATGAACATAACGACTCTCATAATAAGAGCATATAATAGCTGTATTTTATTTTCCCCCAGATCTGATCTGGATTGGATTTGCACATGAAAATACAAGTATTAGAAAAACAACACAAGATCCAGCTTTGCTTTTGGATTTGGATTTTCATATTCATTTTTGAACACACACCCTTAGTACTTTTTTGCAAAAATTAGTTTTAACGTTGACGGGTAGATGGCTTTTTAAGTAAAAAAAACGACAACAAACACATCAAAATAAATATACAAAAGGAAAAAAAGAGAAGGGTATATAACATTGTTTTCACTATGATGCTGTTTATTTTATTATCATGACCTGATCTGGATATAATAAAAAATAAAATGCAGCTAATATTCATTTTTGTAGAAGATTTTGAAAAATGTTCTTGATACGTGAATTTTTTTGGAAATCTTTAGCAGTTTGTTCATTAAGATTTTCGAAATTTGATTTCACAAAATTAATATTTTTATTAGTTGTCAAAAAGTATACAAACCGGAGTCTTCAACGACATTTAGTATACGTTTAAGTCTCCACAAGGGCTCATGTTTAATTCCGCCGTTAGACTGGTAATATTCTAACAAGAATTAAATTCAAAATTCATTCAGCAAAACGCTAGTATAGCGTTCAACCGTTGATACTGTAAAGCTTCTTGGGGCATGCACAGTTGTCGAGAATTCCAAAACGCTAGTCATAATTGGAAAATATTCTTATTCTAGTAGTTTTATAGAAAGAATTAATTAACTTAATTTTTATATGAAGGTTTTTATAATCCAAATTCTATATACTACTGAAATACATCAGCCAAGTAGAAGACTTAGCACTATTTAATTGGACTTGTTGAATTATTGATTCAAAATAGCTTTTAACGGCCTTAAGTCCATACAAATTGGCGTTTCGTCCCGGCGATCTCACTTGGACTCATCAGTTGACTAGTGAGGACTTAATTTTTGTTCACTGAAATGTGTTTGAGGTCGCTGCCGATTGCGAACTCAGTGTTGATTTCACTAGAGCACAAAATGTCAAATAATTCTCATAAATATTTTATCATAAGAAAATGACAATAATACTTTATCTAAAGGGTGTTTTTTTTTAAGAGATATAGAACTTTAAGTTGGCAACACTATTTTAACTGGCGGCCATTTTGTCAGTTGTCCAGTGATTTATTTTTAGTTTGATTTGGCATTTCAACATGAATAGACTGACGCTTGAACAACGCTTCCAAATTATGCCCAAATGGGCCCAAAATAAGATTGCCGTCGATCCCAATTTTCATAATCGAATTTTGTTTAGCGGTGAAGCTCACTTATGGTTGAATGGATACATCAATAAACAAAACTGCCGTATTTGGAGTGATGATAATCCTCAAGTGTATGTTGAGACAGCGTTTCATCCAAAAAAAACTGACTGTTTGGTACGTACTTTTTTAAAAACGATTCTGGCCAGAACGTTACAGTCAATGGTGACAGCTATAGAGCCATGATTACTGACTTTTTCGTTCATCAATTGAACAACCATGATGTGCAGGAGCTGTGGTTTCAACAAGACGGCGCAATATGTCACACAGCTCGTGCCAAAATTGATTTATTGAAGGAAACGTTTAGTAACTGCATAGTTTCACGTTACCGACCCGTGAATTGGCCTCCTAGATCGTGCGATTTAACGCCGCTTGACTACTTTCTTTTCGGGATCAGCTAGTCTACGCCGATAGGCCCGAATCAGTTGACCACTTGGAGGACAAAATTCACCGCGTTATTGCCGATATACGGCCACAAATGTTGGAAAAAGTCATCTAAAATTGGACCTCCCGATTAGACTGCTTCCAAGTTAGCCGTGGCTATAATGACAGAAAATTTTTGTATAAAGTAAATTTCATGTCAATTTAAAAAAATCATCTTTGTTTTATTCCATTTAAAAGTTCTACACCTTTAAAAAAAAAAAAACCATACACACATTATGAAGGATCCTCGGAACAAGCCTAAAGTAGGTACTCATTTTCTTTTTTGCTACTTTTACTACTATTTATTGTAATGTAAATCTCTTCACAAAATATTTGGATAATTTTTACACAACTTATATTTCAATTTTGTTATTAATTTTGCTTCTAAATTAAATCAAAAGAATATTTTCAAAAAGCATAAATGTCACATTTTAACTACATTTTAAGACCTCATCCTTACAGATTGGTTAACTAAGACCCAAGTTATTGGTTTCTAAAGGCACGTACTATTGACTTTTATCGATTTGCATTTTTATTTTCACTACTTTATTTACATACATAATGTTTTTACCTGCAAAAATAAATGTTCCGGATCGTCAGCACAGTCACCTCGCCTCGTCCGCTGATCAGACTGACCAATTTGATATTCCTGTTGGATTTTTGTTTTGTTCTTGTATTAACGTGTGCTGGTAGTTTTTTTTTTCCCTGTGAAATTACGTCATTTGCAGCAAATGAAATTGATTGTATAAAAAATCAATCACGTTTTTATTATGAAATTTTTAGGCTTCACAAATGCAGCCTGACATTTTACCTTCACTTAAATGCCTTAAAATTAATAATCTGACAATTAAAACCAAAGTTAAGTGCTTTAAAGTGCACGTATATCGATTGTTTTGGGATTTTCCACTGAAGCTCGTTGCTTGCCATTGAACGATATATGAATATGTGAATATCTCTGTTCAACGGTATAAAAGTCCAAAGCATCTAACCTCATTCGTATGATTTTAAGATTTTTAAAAATAACGCTTCATCGACAAGCGATAGCATTGAGTTTTTTAAGCATTGAATTCTACGTAGTTTTTGACTCCCCATAAGACAATGCTGTCGGGATCAGAATTTAATGCACTTATCATACTCTGCCGCTCTAATTCCACATCCAAAGGACAAGGATGTGACTCTAGAAACAAATATGAAAACCTAAGGGTACTGTCGTCAGCAAAACATTTTAATGGATTATAAGTTTCACGCAGAAGATCATTGATGAATATCAGAAAGAGTATCGGAGACAAAACGGAACCCTGTGGCATACCAGCATTTAGTTTATGATCATCAGACATCAGACTTAAAACCATCCAATACGACTTGTATTGAGCGGTCCGAAGGGTGATTTCTAATCAAACGAAGAAGAGATTCATATATAGCAAAGCCACACATTTTGAATAAAAGAGAGCTTGATGCCAAACTCTATCAAACGCATTTGAAATATAAACAGCAATAATCTTACTTTCACCAAAGCGATGTAAAGATTATTTGTGCCACTGTTCGGTGAGATATGACATCAGATCACCAGTGGACTTATTGATACGAAAGCCATTTCGTTCTTCAAGATATTTCTTTAGCTGGAAATTAATCAGCATTTCAATGACCTTGAAGAGAAGGAAAGTAAATAAAGTTGGAGGGAGAAGAAGATTCGCAGTTTTTTAGGGACAGGCTGGACAAATGCTGTTTTCCATCCACTCGGAACGAGACGATTAGGACAAATGGAAAAGCTTCCACAGTGGTTTTTTCGGCGTTGAAGAACGCACCTCTTCAGAACAATGGGAAGAATACCTAATAACCGGGCCAGCAGATTTGTAGGATTTATACCTTACTCTTGTAACTCCACGAGTTCGAAAAGAGGCTTGTCCAATAAAATCATTTACGCTCTCAAGTCTAAGGGGAGTCATAACACTTCCTGACAGCGCCGAATTAACAGCAAACTGTACTGCAGCGAATTGGCTTTCTCTAACGAGCTTACAGATAGGATGTCATTGAAGACGAGCGTGAATGATTTTATTTTTTTTTTTTTTGCTGAGAAAATCATTAGGTTTGTGGAGTTCCAATTAATTTCATCTACTCTACTAAGCCTTGATAAACTTTTGTTTAAATGGACCACCTTCAAAAAAATAGTCTCTCATTAATTATTAATAGATGCATTAACAAATTTTAAGAGGTCATCCGAAAATAGTTCGTTTAACGCATATACCTAAATGTTTAAAGCCACAAGTTACTTAACCATATACAGATATTTCCACCATTTATTATTATATAGGTTATGCAGATGTTCAATCAAACAAAGTTAGAAGCTAATTCGATTTTTGAATAATTTATTATTATTTTATTGTTCTGACACATCGAAAATTCAAATCCATAATAATTTATGCAAAACAAATTTCAAGTTTCTTGACATTCTTACACAAATTCATGTAAATTAATTTTCCGTATCTTGAAATGTGTCATTCAGTTCAGTAACCCTATAAAGTTACATTTTTATGTCAATTAACTATAATTTAGATTTAAGGGATTGATGATGCGCAGTTACACAAAAAATAAACAAAAATTATATGTATATTTTCTAAAACTTCTTAGAATATTAAAGCAAATACAAAAGAGTCTCCAACAAAGACTATTTGATCTTATAGGTAACGCACTTAAGATCTAGACCTTGTATAAAAGTTTATCCTAATTGAGCACATAAGAATCTTTTTTTCAATTGGTTTTTTTTTTTTTTTGATAATTTAATTTTGTAAAGCCTTGAGTTTTTGGAAGTATAAAACTTAATTCTTAAACAAACAATCTCCAACTTGCAAAAATGTACAAATAATGTTCACACTTTAATTTGGTATTATTAAAAAATATTTGTTATCAAATTTTTACCTTGCGATATAAAGGTATCTACTATATATGGCAAGTTATGGATACGTGAAAAAAATCGACCTCAAGATTTTGATCAAACTTGGCTTTTCGATGAAAAGTGGGTCTCCCCAAAACGCCCGTCTGTCTATCTGTCGGTCTGTCTTTTTGACTATCTGTCTATTCGGCTACAGCCTTAACGGATGGGTCTGTTTTTTAAAATTTGGTACCTACCTATCGTAACTTGGTACCTTCTAAAGTACCTTTTTTTAATTACGCTTATCTCGATAACAAATTCAACTGATTTTGATTATTTTGCATAAAGAATGAATGATATATTTAAAAAAATATTATGTACCAAAATTTAAAAAAAAAAAATATTTGTCGGATTTAAAAAAAAAAAAAAACAGTTTAAATTTGTATTCTTTTGAAAACTCAAAATTTCAGAAACTACTGAGTAGAGTTTAATTCTTGGTAAAAAGCAGTTTTTGATATGCAAACATTTATGCTGGCGGTAGAGTGAAAAAAAACGTGAACGTTCGTGTGCAACGTTACGTCGTGCAACGTTACGGTGTGCAACGTTACGATCTGCATACAAGGATGGGTGCGTTCAGTGAAAAAAAAATCTTAAGATCACCTTCAAGCAAAAACAAGTCCGTTTTGGATCCGCGCACGTTGATGTTTACACATATTAACCGTGAGTCCCGGCACTCACACATTTTTTTTTCTTACATTTGTAAGAGATTTTAAACAAAAATTATTCTCATGGCCAGTAATAACGGTACCATCCATACAAATATTTAAAAAAAGGTTAATGAAAACTTATTTTACTCAAAAACGACTCTGACGAATTTTCTAAAATTTGTTTTGCGTTTCAAAATTAGTACGGTTTTCCATTTAAAATTATTACATTTTATCATTATTAACAGTAACTCTCATAACTTTTTTTTATTTTCAACTATCTCATTGTCCAATTAACTGATTAAAATAAATTTTTTTTTATACAGAGGATTGTAAAAAGTTGAAATAATCTTGCATATCAAAATATCAAAATTTTCAACAAAAAAAAAATTTTTGGATTTAAAAACAAAAATCAAAATTTTTTTTTAACATTTTATATTTCAAAACGGGTGGGTGATTTTTTTTTAAATTAAATTTTTAACTCCACATTCATAAATATTAAAATTGGCGAACCAAATTTTATTCTCAGAAATGTTTACAAAATTTTATATACAGGGTGATTCGTATAAGGTGTGACAAAAAGATTGGGTCGAGACAAGAAAAACTCGTATTGGAGGGGTGGTCTAATTCCCCCCATTTATCCAGAAGGGGAAAGTTTATAAAAAAATTACTTAAAACAGAAAAAAAAATTATTTATGAACAACGGTTACGCTTACAATGCCATAAAACAACTTTTTGTAAAGCCAGATATCTCTTCTTTTGTTGTGTTTTAAATAAAGTTATTCTAGAGAATAGTTTTTGAAAAATTAATTTTCAAACTCAAAATTTTAAAAAAACAAAAAATTGAAAAAATTTTGTTCAAACTAATTTTGTTAAAAATTTTACGTTATTAAGTTGTATTTTTGTTTTTAATATTCAATGCTCTTATTAAATTTTAGTCAAACCCCAAAAACAGGATGCTGAAATTTCCTTAATTTGACTCCAATCTGTTGCTGAAGTTTCAGTTTTCTCAAAAAGTAAAAGACATTTAAGCATCCAGTTTTCTGTTTTTGAGTAAAAAACTAAAAACACCATTGAATTGCGAATACAAAATTGCTACTTAATTACGTAGAATTTTGAAAAATATTAGTTTGAAGTTTTTTTTTTTATTTATTTTTCCAAAATTTTGAGTTTGAAAATTAATTTTTCCAAAACTGTTCTCTAAATCAACTTTATTTAAAAATACAATAAAAGAACAAATTTCTGGCTTTACAAAAACTTTTATTATGGTATTGTAAATTTGACCGTTGTTTAAAAAAATAATTTTTTTTGCTGGCTTAAGTCAATTTTTTTAGAGAATTGCCCCTCCTGGCTAAACGAGGGGGAATAAACCCCCCGTTTTCAATTTTGTATACTCACATAATACAATCTTCAACAATACTATTTTTTGGCAGGAATATAGCCTTCTATAACTAAATTATTTCAGTCATTAGAACCAACAGTGTGATCGTGCATAAGAGCAAATTCGTGCCACCCGCAGTTCTGCATTTAACTTTTATTTGTAAAGCTTTAGCAAATCATTTAAAAGACTACCGACATTGTGTCATAAAAATCAAGACAAGACAAACTTTATAATTTTTAAAGTAAAAAAATATATATATGTCTGTGTACGTATGAAATTAGCAGTTTAACATTTCAAGGTTAACCCGAAACCCCTTTTAACAAAAATTAGCCTATCTCATATGTATCGTGTCTCATACTTCTCGGACCTCTAATTCTACCTTTGATCATTTGATTGCTTAGAGTTGCTTAAGTTGAAACCTTTTAAAAATAATAATTATGTACATAATGTATATTGCAATAAAAATACTTAACAAATAGTTCTTAAAAACTCGTATTGACAAGACTTATTATTATTTTTTTGGACAAACTGCAGACTATACTTGTTATTGCTTATTTCTATCGCACTGGTTTGCTAATTCCATTCTTCAAGGAAATGAGCTAATACCTGTGCTGTAATTTGCATGTGTAAACAGTAAAATCATCATCTATAAAAAAGGTAAATTCAATAAGTTTGTAAGTCTTTAAGTTTAATCTGGGGTAGTTATAAGCAAATAGTGTAGAAATTAGCGTTGAAAATAGTAAACTTAAGGTAGTCATTTTTCACCAGCTGATGATGAAACAAATTGTAAAAATCTAACCATGAGGTATATAGAATTTACAAGTCAAAAATCGTTGACGATATTTTTGTCTATACAAAGATTTTAACGTTTTCAATATTTTTTAAAGTCCAATACGAGAATAATAATATTTAAATTTTTGTTTCAACACTATTTTCCAATATTGAAAAATACAACTGTACCTGCCTGATTATAATTCATAGCAGTCCTGTGTCTTAGGATTGTACCTTTAGCTTTCAAGACTTGTTAATCAGAGTTCGATAAACTTAGTATAACTTGGCGTATGGCGTTATGGTAAATGCGTTGGACTTAAACAAGAATTGTAGGTCTCCTTGATTCCTGCCAACTTATATAACACCCACGCAGGAATGGTTGAGAATGTAAGCTACTAGGCCACAACGATACCCCAGGCGCTATTGCGCCACCAATTTTTTTTTTGTTTTTTACTATCGAAAAGAATTGCACCCAATATTTTTAATATTTATATAAACAATTTATTATTCATACTAACCTTTAATTTATAGATTTACGAGCAGGTATATGCGTAAGCTTAAACTGGAAGCCTGTTATGTAGATTTTATGGAAAAAAAATATCAGAATTTCATTGTAATTTTTAATATTAATCTGACAAGAAAACATTTCCGTCAAAATTTGAACTTAAATGAACTTTGAATTTGAAAGCAAAAGGCTTGCGATATTGTTTTGTTTTTTTTTTTTTTTTTATTTGAAATCATCGGTCAACAGCAAGTTCAAGACTATTTTGTAGGTCTTTTGATTTATGTACTTTTTAGCTGTGATCAAAGTTATTTTAGATTAAAAGGAAATATTTGAGTATGTAAAATAGGTGCATAGGGATCGATCGTTGGGTACAAGGTGGGGTAAAATTAATGTCATAAAAAGTGTGTAACTGGGTTAGCTACTCCATTATGGGAAAAAAATTACGATTCCATACAAACTATCGATAGCAAGTATGCAATTCACGTCGGCAACACAGTTTTTCTCCGCGCTCGAAAATGAGTGATTTTTGGTGAATTTTTGGCCCATGCTTTTGCTCAAAGGGTTCAAAGGTAAAATCACAAGCTCAGACAGACCATTATAGACCTCAGCAAGATAAATTACAAAACATAGTTTTGACAAGTTAACATTCTAATGGTATTGGCAACCCTAATTGAAACACATGGTTAAAATTATTGCCAAATGAAAATTAAAATATAAATTTGCCTCTAATAAATTGGTCACATGTACTTGGCAACACTAGTTGAACAAAATATGTCAAAAAATTCGTTTTTATCATATATTTTCGTATTCACAAAATTTATTAAATTGTACGAAATTAACAAAATTTCAAAAAGTTAAAGTTAAGTTCAAAAGTTTAAAACAATATTTTATACCAAACTTTCTGACTTACCATTATATATCTATGTAAAAAAACAAATACGTGAATTGCTACACTTTTATAAACAGCTGGCAACCTTGGTTTATGTAAAAAATGTACTAAAACTACTACTTTTTGAACACATATTTAAGATAGAAGGGATTCTGAGCAACAATGAAAACGTATACCTGATAAAATTGCTTTAACTTTATCGCAAAAATGAATAGTATTGGATAAAAATGTTCCCAATTCATCTTATTATACCAGGGATGTAACCCAAATTATAATTAAACCCAAATTATAATTAAAAGTTTAGCTCCGGACCATCTCAAAACTAAACTCAGTTGTTTTAAGTTAAATTTAGGTGAGCCGGAAACGGAACTTGTCTTAATTAATTTCCGGTTTAGCATCGGTTAAGCACCAGTTTAGTACGAAATTTGGACCGAAGTTAAGTAGAGGCAATTAGCTTAATTTCGTACCAATTTGGGACCTGTTTAGTAACAGTTCTGGATCAAATAATTACAATTTTTTTTCATAAATTTTTAATAAACTTATCAAATTTATAAAAAAAATCAAATTTCAATTTTAGGGATGCCACATACGGATCAAGCTCAAATATATGTAAACAAATTGGGAGTTGAAAGTATAGGTGGATTTCCAAAACAAAAAATACATCTTCTTATTTCTAATAATAATAATTCTAGCTTGCACGGCGCATTAAATAATAAGATATTTTTTATATAAGAAGAGTCAGCGTGGAAGCAGGTGGTGAAAATAACACTGGAATGCATTAAATTTACAATAAACTTACAAAATTACCGCTCTATGGAAGTTAAATAATGAGAAAATTCGTATAAATGTGTAAGAAAAGTGGGTGTAGATTGGGAGTAGTATTGATGGGTGGTGACAATTTCTGCTGTCTTGGGAGGAAGTAAATGTGAGCGTGGCAGAAGAAGGTGTTTTACTAAATGTAATTCGCCTTTTAAGCCTTTCTACGTGTATACGCAACATCATCGTTAAAAATCCCAATTTGCTTATAGAAGAAACATGTATTGACCCTTTAAAGCAAGCAAGCAAGATTTTTGCGAAGTTTTCGTTGACTATACCCTGGTTGATTTGATTGACATTGATTTAAGTAATACTTCAAGCAAAAATGTTTAAAAAAAAATATCCTTTAATCAAATAAGTCAATACATACTTATTTGTTGTTGTTGTGACAAAAATATTATCATATCCACGAAGCTAAAGTTTGCTTTCAACACTCGTGCAGGTACTTAAAATATTCAACACTATAGGAAGCATAAAGTTTTCGTGTGTTATACCGTCGTCGGTTGTTACCAATTCATCTACCCGGAAAATATTTCTTATTTTTTTGTTTTAAATTTCAATGTCAATATTATTGTATTTTAATAGGAATTACGTATTAATTACGTATTAATACTAGGTATTGGCAACGGCTTCTTTTTAATTTGTTTGCTATGTTCTTTTCAACCAAAAATACCACATCTTTGCGCAAAATTCAAGACTCAACAACTTGAAGTTAAATCACTATTAGAGAGACCTAACCAACCTAACTTGAGAGACAAGTTCTGAATTCCTATATCTATAATAATGTTGTTTTCGTCTAAGCAAACAAATAGAAAATAAATAAAAAAAAAAAAAAAAAAAACTACAAAGTTCAACAACAAGTTCCTTAGAATATTTGTTATAGACTTGGACTTTAAATATAGAAGTTCTTGATTATGGTATAGACGGGGTATAGAGTGTAAATAAGTTTAATAGGTACGAATTCTTTCGAAGGCCACAAAACCAAATTCAACTAAATTTCGCATTCTATCAAACTGGTTTGACCATTTTTATTTTAGTTGAGAACCTAGTTTTAAATCAAATGCGTATGTATATGAGTATAGTTTTTTTTTTTTTTTTTTTTTGATAAACTAAAGTTGTGACAAAAAATTTAGTTTAAATAAAAATAAAACAAAATTGTGAAAAACTTGGTGTGTTATTAGCTTACTACTTGATGGACTAAAAAGTGTGTGAATATTCGTAATAAAATATATTTATTGTGAAATAGAACTCAGCCAAAAACTTGGACAAACAATAATTATTAAAACGCACGACTGGATCGCACGAACTTGCTCCAGTGGCTAACAACTGTAATGTAGCTATGGAGTCAGATTGAATGAATAAAAAAAAATCGTACTTATAAAGGGTCCGCCATCTAACGTTTTTTTTTCAACTAGTGTTTATTTCGTGAATGGTAACCCATAGCTCATGTCTGATTTGACAGATAATTAGTTTTATCCTTCCCCTGAACGAATATGGTTGTGTATACGCTTCGCTAAGTGGGCCTGAGATGCCGATTTTGCCAAAAAAAATCATCTT
This sequence comes from Leucozona laternaria, assembly GCA_932273885.2. NCBI lineage: Eukaryota > Metazoa > Arthropoda > Insecta > Diptera > Syrphidae > Leucozona > Leucozona laternaria. The sequence continues at coordinate 26,582,366 of OW026368.1, read as the reverse complement.
TTCAGATGAAGCTCATTTTGATCTTGGCGTGTAGTAAACAAGCAAAATTGTCGCATTTGGGGCACAGAGGCATAATTGGGCCATTTTTGGAAAATGAGCAAGGAGTGGCCGTTACAGTCAATGGCGATTGTTATCGGGCCATATTGAACGAATTTTTGCATTGGCATAACATTTGGTTTCAACAGGACGGCCGGCGCTACGTGCCACACAGCCGAAGCTACACTCGATGTATAGCGCCATTTTCAAAAAAAAAAAAGTTATTTGGCGGACCCTTTAGTTCGAGCTCGAGCTTGAGATTTTCCTTATAACATTTTAATCATCAGGACACTTTTGATGTATGCTTTATATTGGCATTCAGATTGTTGAAATATGCTCTAAGAGACTTGTGTTTTTTTATTTAACAAATAGTAAAATATTTTTTTATTTGAAATCGATGCCAATAGTTTTCTACAGATCTTAAATTTATTACGTTAAAATGAACGTATGCAGTATTTTTATTTTTGGATCCGATTTTCGTAATTAAGTTTTAAAGTATAAACAAAAACTTCTACCACCAGCTTCCCAAAAATGGGTGCGCTCGTTCGATAAATGTACCAACCACTTTTACAACGACATTAAACGTAAAGGTAATAACTCTTCTAATGTAACTTGTCTTTCGTTGGCTACTGCACCATATTCATCATCATTGTGTTAAAATAATATACCAATCCCTTGCTAGTGGAACAACTCATTTCAACATCAAGAAAAATATGCAGGTACCTACATACATTTATTATTTTTCTTCATTTCCACAGGAAGCTGCAAGTCTTTACTGATTGCAAGCTATGTAGCATAACCAAACTGGTAAATTTGCCAATTTAAATGCCCCACATAAACTATACCTACATACATCTCATCTGGCCCAACCAACATGTTTAAGCCAACTTTATATAGTGTGTTGCCGGTTGTCGATGTCGATTGTCGCTGTTGCAACTTGCAAAACGTACAAAGCTTTCAACAAAGCCTCTTCTCAATGTTTTTCCATAAGACTCTGCCATAAAAATGTACCAACAAACAAACAAACGCCAATCGTTAAAATAAAAACGAGTTATATTTAAAAAAAAAAAAAAAAAACTTGTCAAAGCAATTTAATTAAGTATACTATAAAGTTGCAACCTGTAAGGTGTATAATATTTTGTGCTATGAACTTCACTGATGAAGAACAGATTTATAGATAAAAAGACTGGCATTTGCATTTGCAATGGGTAAGCTCTGTTTATGCATAAATAATTTGTTAATAGGATATTTTTAGTAAATACTCAAAGTTGTTTTCTTAACTTCTATATTATAATTTAGAATAAATAAAATGCATGAATCGCATCACGTATACTTATAATTCCATACCAAAAATATGTTGATTTATTATTGACCTATGTGAAAAGATTATTGTAAAATGTAAAACGAGTTTAAATATTGCGCTGCTTAGGTGTTGGTTAAATTTAATTCATATGTTAATTTTTGACGTTTACACTTATTTATTCAGCTCGCAAGTATGTCAAAAATTAATAATAATTAATAATATGTTCTCACTGAATCTGAAATTGCGCAATTTCGAGAACTGCGTGGCAAAAACAATGGGCACGTTCAATCACAAAATCTGAAAATTCAGATCTGAATTTATGTTGTTGAACGCACAAAAAAATCTGAATTGTCAGTTGAAAGTTGTTGTGCAAATGCTAGCGTTTACCTTAAGGATTTACATTAGAACGAAATAAAATAGAACTTTAACTACTATATTTTTTAAATTAAAAATTAAGCGTCAGTAGTTCTGATGGTGCTGATTTATTTAACTAAATCAGCAACAAATTACAGTAATACTATGTGAAGTTTAATGAAAAAATAATTCCACAATATTGCGATGTAGAATTCTGGGAACATTTTTCTAAGAATATTAAATCTTTTGATTTAGCAACTCACTTATCAATAAAAAATAAATTCTTTTATATAAAAAAGTGACAATTTGTTCGTGACGAAAATTAATCATGACAAATCAACCACTAACCAGAGCGAAAAATATAAAGTTCAACTTCCTCGTATCACTTTATTCTGAATTTTCAGATTAGAATTTTTGGCCGGAAATTCAGATGAAACGTAAGCAAACGTAACTAAAAGTCACTAAAAGTCATCTAACTTTTTATAATGGCAGCTGGCCAATCAGAAGCTCCAAAAATTCAGAAATCTGAAAATTCAGATGTAAAACGTAATAATATAAAAATATAAAAAAAAGGTAAGCACAAACTGACAAGAAAATGTTAAATAACACTTGCCATAGCTCTATTTGTTTGCTTTATCGAAAAACTGCTATAAATTGTTATAAAATTCAATTTCGAGCACAATTGCATTGAAATTGAGGAAAATTTTAGGTGATTTTGAGATTGCGTCGGAAATTGTGCAATTTGGAATATGATTTCGGAATGTATTTCAAAATTGCTCAATTTCGTCCGGTGAGAACTAGAGCCCTCTAATTCACGTGAACACGTCACACGTGTACTCGTGTTACACGTGTAATTAAATTACTCGTGTATGTGCACGTGTATTTATAACTACACGTGACACGAATACACGTTTAATAAGATACACGCTTGAAATCGAAGGCTCTAGTGAAAACATAGTACAGGGTGGACCAAAAGTCTCTTTCCTAAGAAAAAAATTAATAACTCTTTTATTTTTAGATATTTTTGAGTTATTTTTTTCTGCTTCAGACACGACGACATACACCACAGGTAGGCAAATCGAAATTTTGAGGTAAGATCTGCACCTATACCCTTACAAGATCCAGTTATGGTCCAACAGCTCAATCAATCAAAACAACGTCTGGAGGATTGCAGAACCATCCTTTATCGCCGAAAATGACGAAGAATTTTCGGAAAATTGTATGATGATCGACGAGGCACATTTCCATCTGAGCGGGTTTGTGAACAAGCAAAATTGCAGATTTCGGGGGACACAGAATCCCAAAAAACTCCATCAACGTCCCTTACACTCACTTGGTGTAACTGTTTGGTGTGGAATAACTTCGCGTAAGATTTATGGGCCATATGTATTCCTTCGAAAATGATGCAGGTGCCAGCGTTACGGTTAATGGGTGTCGCTACAGATCAATAACAATGTCAAGCTGATTATAGTCTCAGCAAGGCGGAGCTTCCGCTCACACCACTCGTGAGACAGTGAACTTGTTGCGCGAACAGTTCCCAAATTGCATTATCTCAAAAAACCGTGAATTTGAATGCGACCGCCGCGATCGACTGATCTGTTGGCTCTGGACTTTTTTGTATAGGGTTACCTGAAGGAAAAGATTAACATTAACAAACCACAGACTATACAGGAGCAGAAATTCAACATTCGCCCTGAAATCGCTCAAATTATACCCGCAACACTTCAAAAAGTCATGGAAAGTGCAATCAAAAGAGCCCATGAGTACATGCATTCCATAAATGGTGGCCACTTAAGGTAGCCCTAAACGACGAACATGCTCCTCGAACTTGTTTGTAATCGCTATATTTTCTTCGTGTAGGGGCTGGGGCTGGTTCGCGAATGGTTCGCTGTTGGCGAAAAATTTCGATTTTGTCGTGTTCGTTGCTTCGATGTTCGCCGTGTAGGGCCATGCTCGCGAGCAAACCTCATTTTTGCTCTGAACGTCGTTGAGTGCATATCACGGATTAAACACAATGGCCACAGTCACTCGCGATTTTATCGAAGAATTTATTGAATTATTGCGAAATGAAAGTGATATATGGGATTCTAAAAGCGAAAATTATAAAAATAACATTGAAAAAAAAAAAAAAACAAATCGTGGAAAAATAAATAAATAATCATAAGCGCAACCACTTTCTCTTCTTTATCGCACATGATGTTTATTGTTTGAAGAATCAGAATGAAATGAATGTTAGCCAAATGTGTGTTTAGAGCTGACTTTAACCGATATAATTTTCTACATATTATATACAAAATTTCCATGAAGTAATCTTTTATTTGTAATTTATTTCATAAGTTTTTATCTTTTCGTTCAAAAGTAATTCCATACTATGTACGTAGGAAAACGACTTTTGGGGCCACCTGTACATGTATCACATAGAAATAAAGCTTTTCGACCAAAATTCAAGCTATCGGAAATTTTTCGGAGTGAAGTTGCAATTTTACCGGTTACCAAACGTTTCCTTCAATAAATCAATTGTGGCACAAGTTGTGTGACATATTGCGACGTCTTGTTGAAACCACAGCTCCTGCACATCATGGTTGTTCAATTGATGAACGAAAAACTCAGTTATCATGGCCTTATAGCTGTCACCATTGACTGTAACGTTCTGGCCAGCATCGTTTTTAAATAAGTACGGACCAATTATTTCACCAATCCATAAAGCACACCAAACACTCAGTTTTTGTGTGGATCTAACGGTGTCTCGACATACACTTGGATTATCATCACTCCAAATACGAAAGTTTTGTTTATTGACGCATCCATTCAAACGAAAGTGAGCTGCATCGCTAAACAAAATTCGCTTATGAAAATTGGAATCAACGGCAATCTTGTTTCGGGCCCATTTGGGCATTATTTGGAAGCGTTGTTCAAGCGTCAGTCTATTCATGTTGAAATGCCAAATCAAACTAAAAATAAATCACTGGACAACTGACAAAATGGCCGCCAGTTGAAATAGTGTTGCCAACTTAAAGCTCTATACCCCTAAAAAAACACCCGTTACATCAAACTACACAATTTTATTTTCTTCTAAACTTTGATCATATTCGAATGTGTCCTTTAATAATAAGAACATATTACAATGCATTGATTTTAATAAAATAATACAAATATGCACAAGCGACCCAGTTTCTAAATTTTATTACAACATAAATAAATACATAGATATTATGTTGATATTGAACGAATATAAATTCTTTGAATAGTTGATTCGAAAAAAAGTTTTTTTTTCTTTTCAAATGAAGTTATATATTTACCAATCTTTTTTTATTGTTTTCCTTTTAAACAGTAGCAGCTTAGCACATTTATCTACTAATGGTCAAACTAAGTGCAAAAACTCATTATGTGTTTAACAGCTTTGCTTATTATGTTTTTAACCTTTGTCACGTCAGTTATCATTGGCACAGCAGCATTTTAAAGTAAACATATACAACATAACAACATAACTTTGCACACAAATATCATAAAAAAAGGTGAGTTTTTTTTTTTAATAGTATTGCTAATCGTTTTCCAACTTTGTGTTTTCTTTTTAGTCTGATGCGAAAACTAACGCATTAGTTGATATTTATATTCACAAAAGAGTATCGTTAGATTTTAAAAGGAAAGATTTTGTTTAAATGTCAATAATTTTCAAATGTAACTGATTTAACACTTAGCCACTTGTAATCTCAATGCAAAAAACAGTATGGTGAAATTCGTCTTAAATATTGTCGACCTTTACAAATACGTTACTTTTTGTAACGTTTTGAATGTCCAAATAGAGACATTTAAGTCAGATTGAAAAGTACATAGACCAATTACATGCTCTGAAGGTTTCTGATGCCTTCAAATAATCTCAAAATTGCTCTTTTCGTTCAGGTTATCGAGATAACAGGCATGTTTTTTTGCAAGCCCGGAAGAATTTTATCGAAAAAAGAGTCTTCGGGGCTAAACAATTCACATGTTAAATGCAACCAAAACTAATCCCTTTCGTTCGGGCTTAGCTTAGCGCTGAAAATTCTACGGGCTTAGCTAAGCGCGCGCAGAAAAACTGTGTTACCCACGTGAGTTACATGCTTGTTATCGATAGTTTGTATGGAAACTCCATTTTGTTTCTGTAATGATATCGCTAATCCGCAATGTCGTTTTTTTTTCAAACCAAATCCCTTCGCCCTTCGGGCTTGCTTGCAACAAAAAAACACACCTATTTTAATTTTTGATATTTATGGGTCTATGGTTACATAACGAAAAACAAAAATAACTTCAGAACCCATTTACACTGAGAAAAAAAATTACATAAAATAAAAAAAAGAGCTTAAGGAGTGGAGGAGGACCTTAACCAACTTGGTGTGCGTATAATTAGAGACAACTTGCTAAGGACCAAGCTGACAGGAAGGGCCTTTTAGTTGAGGCCGATGGTCCATCGTGAAATGTCGACTTTAAGCACCATCTAAAGTAAAATAAGCTTTGAATACAAATAAAATTGAAATCAAATTGGCATTACTTTAATACAAAATATTTTCTACTTTCAATCGAAAACATTCTTACTTTGATCTAACTATGTTCTTCTTTTGATTCGAAGTAAAATAAAATCTTTATTTGAAACAATATTCATCAACTTCGACCCAGCTATGGGGCATTTAAGACACTTTAGCGTGTTCAGTTTTTAATTAATTGTAGGTAAATATAAATATGTTTCACTTTGGAAATAAGTTGACTTTTCAAAAACTATATACGTTGCCTATTTAAATGAAATATTTGACAATTTTAAAGTAACTATCAGTCAGAGAGTTTTATCCATTTTTTTCGCCAGTGTAGAATTTTTGATATTTATTTTTTTTTTTGTCGATAATTTCCTTTACTAGGATCGCAGCACGAAAGAAAAAGCCTCAGAAGCAGGGTTGCCAGTTTAGGTATTTTCCCCCTAGACTAAGGGGCTTTTTTTGTCGTTGTGGGGTAATCTGGTTAGGTGATATGTTTGGGGAAAATCTGGGGGGGGGGGGTCTGGGGAGTCTTGGGGGTCTGAGGGATCCATTTAGAGCCAAAAGGTATTGAAACACCTGACAGTATTCTGCGAGTTAGATATTCCTTACATTCTGGATGCCACAATTTTAACCCACAAAAGAAATGCTGAAAACTTTCGCAAGGAAGAATAATGTATAAAATGACGATAATATATAAGTACCTTAACATTTTTAATGAAGTGCAAACAATTTTTTTTTAATTCCTTTATATTTTTAATTTAATATTTGTTTTTATTACTTGTATATTTATTACATTAAGGGCCACTTGCACCAAAGTTATCTGACAGCAGTAACTACTGATTTATCCTGAGTTAAGCACTATTTATCTAATTTAAAAAAAAATGGTTGTACCATTTCATTAATCAATCTATCCATAGATAAATATTTAAAATAGTTATCCAGTCTCATTTCTCTGGATAACTCTTATTAACTGTCAATATTAATTTAAAAGTAAGGGAAAACTTTCAAAACTGATTAAAAAAGCGAAAAAAACATTACTATTAGGCTCATGATGTTTAAGTTTTTCTACATAATATATGCACATATCTACAAGTTCCATTTTTCGTTTGCTTAAATTAATGAAAGAAAGTGACGTCTGATGTCATTTTATAAGGTCTTCTTCTACCAAAATCATGTTGTTTATTTTTAGTTGTACTTATCTTAAGATTTCAACAGATGTACATACATACATATGTATGTACGTACATAATTTTGTAAGTACGTCACAACAAAATATACAAAACAACAATATCTTTGGCCAATGCTTCGTCTTCTGAATTGCTTAGCTCACAAAGAGTATCTACAAAGTGGTAAAATTTAGAGCTCTTGAACGCTTCTTTGGTGAATAAGACATCATTTATTTACTCGCAAAACCGATAGAGAATGAACTAAATATTTAAAAATAATCAGAAAAAACATGACATTTATGACTTAAGTTCCATAGTTTTTTTTTTTAATGTTGCTCTTTCTGTAATTAAATAAGTATCCTATAGTTACTTATCCAAGTTAGTTTTTTCATTTGTGCAACGTCACAACAAAAATAATAAACTTACTTTTATATCCAAGGATAGCTATCTTCAATTTTAGTAATTTATCCTTTGGTTTCGTGCAAGTCGCCCTAAGGGTTCTTTCACTATGTCTGGTTAAAAGTTCTAAATAAGCAATTTGCAACTTAATAGTCAGTTATCAACCTCACTTCCGTTTCACAATGTGCGTGTTCAACCCATATATGAATTTTCAGAAGTCTGAACTTTTGGAGCTTCTAGGTGCCATTAAGGTAATATGTCATCTGAACTATCAGATTTTTTCTTATGACAGCTGACCAACCAGGAGCACCGAAAATTCAGATGTGCGTTGAATGCGCCCAATATCTAAATAGTCTAACTCATAATTAAAGTTCAAAGTTTTTAGTGTCCAGATATTATTTATATATTTAAATCTCGAGTAAGTAATCAGAACTTTACTCAGACATAGTGATAGTGAAGAAAACCTTAGACAAATTTTCTTTTTTACTTAGTACCTTCTTTACAAATGTTTTTTTTTTTTATTGTAGCTACTTAACTACTGTGAATTAATTAAATTTAAAATTGAAAACATAAATGTATGAGCTGTGAATAAAAATAAAAAGTTGAACAAAAGCTTAGGGTTTTTTTTTTTTTTGTTAAAATGTGGTAATCTGGGGGGTTTCTAAATTTATCTGAGGGGATTTTTTTTTTCATCTGGCAACACTGCACAGAGGGTAGAATAAAAACCTGAAAGCACATTATTCTGTTTTATTTCCAAAATGACAAAAAAAATATAGCCAAATATTAATATTTTACTTAGTGTATAAACAATAAATATTTTTCATATATAAATTTTTCATAACATGAAAATATGTTTTTGGATTAAAAAATATTCAAATTTTTTTTTTTTTAAATCGATAATCTTAAACCAGGTTAGTGATTTTTGTTTTAAATTCAATTTTTTTTCTCTTCGTTATTAAGTTCTAAAATTGAAGTACCAACATTTTATTAATTAAATACATTTTTTTAAACAGCTCCTTTAACGAATTTAAAATTTTATTCTCGTCAACTGGGATTTATTAAAAAAAACGGATCGGGATCGGGTTGTTGTGTTTCAGAAGTTGTTTAATCATTTAAATTCTAGTTATTTATTTAAATTCAATCATTTGTTTCATCAATTCATCTGAAATCTATATTGATTACAAACAAAATTGTGTGAGTGCCGGGACTCACGGTTAAATATGTGTAAACATCAACGTTTGTCCAAGTGCCTAATTTTTGTTACTGAACGTCATCAAAAGAAACATATTGAATAATTAACACTACATTACCTATCTGTAGGCAGTGCTTAAAAAGCTTATGCTGGATTTACACGACTGACAAATTGGTAGTATTCTGGCATTTAACTGTCAAAAAAATGAAAGAACAATGGAAAAATTCATTCTTTTGGCAGTATAATGACAAAAAAATGCCAATTTGTCAGTCGTGTAAATCCAGCATTAGTGTTGAAAGAAAGGCAGCGAAATACCCAGTGGGGGAACCGCTGTAACGAAATTTCCAAGCACTAAAAGGCTGGTGGTGAAGTGTCTAACGAACGGTGAAGGTTCGGTACTGAAAGGTCCTGCTTCGTAGTTCACATTACACATGGTTATTGTTTATGGTAATCACTCTCTGAGCATCGACAAACAACAACTGTCAGCGGAGAGCTCTAAAATCGTGGTTTCAATTAAATGACACCGTACCCAAATTCCAAAGGAACTTAATGGTTTGACTGACAGGGGCCGAATTAAAGTATCCAGTTAGAACTGTCAACGAACTTGCAACCCTTATGAAACTCCATCTTTCCATCGAGTAAAACTTACAAGAAGTTCAATCTTAATTTTATACTGAACGAACCTCAAATGAATGTCACTATGAGATAGCCGGCGAATTATATGTCTTTAGTTTTTTTTTGAGCATTTTCAATCGATTGACACCATCAATCTCCTATGGAATTGGACGCTGTGATTTTTAATGAATGTTAACTTCGTGCAAGTACAAAAGTAGCTGATAACTCTGCAATTTGTTCAACCTCAGCTATTTTGTATATCCCAGCCACCTACGTCCCTCGCCTACGTTCCTAAAAATTGCATCGTTTAAGAGCAGTATAATGTAAACGTAGAATTTAAGTTCAGATTTGTATCACTGAACGCACCCGATATCCTGCCATACCTAAAGCCATTGACCTACCATACCTACAGTCAATTGTCAATCCCTACAGCTGACTATTATTATTTTAGTTTTGATTTTGTTTTCTTTTTAATTACTAGTGTCGCGTCCATTTTGTTCGGGGAATAATTAAAATTTAAAGAAAAAAATATAAAAATATAAGTGTTAGGCCCCTGTTATAGCTATCATTGAAACTCATCATTGAAAATTTTAATGATTAGTTTTGAGGCACTTAAAAGGCAAAATTAGTAATTATTTCGATGCCAATATATATTTAGTGACTGAATTATTAATATTTGCCAAAAAAAATTTTGATTTTGGACCAGCCGTCCACATAAAATGACTTTTATTATTTCAATGAATGAACTACCTTATCAATGATCATTGAAAAATTTAACGTCAGTTTATGGCGAAGTTTGGGATCGAATTAGTTTTTTTTTTTCACTAAAGTAATAGTTCAACCCATCAGCTTTTTTTTGCATCAAAATAATTTCTGAATTCACTTCCTAAACGTCTCAAAACGAGTCATTAAAATTTTCAATGATGGTTTTCAATGAAAGCTATATCTGGCACCTTAAAATGATAAAATCGTCGGTCGCGTTAAAATCAATTTGTTTTGGTCGGGGCAAATCAGATTTCGTAACGTAACGTGCTACAACGTAAAGTGCACGACGTAACGTTGCACACGAACGTTCACGTTTTTTTCACTCTACCGTCAGCATCAAAAAGATTAAATGAGTAATTATTTTTTTATTTTTGAAATCTAAACTGAAACCTTTTTTTGGGGTGAAAAGTTGACTGCATTATTAATTCAATTGCAAAAATTTTAAGAACGTGGAGGAACATAAAAACGGCAATTTCTGTGTTACTGTATTCTTTCAGGTAGGTAATAAGAAATTAATAACAAAAGTTCCTGAGACTAGATTGTATATTGTCTTGACTTTGTCTTTGGCATTTTGGTATTTTTAAATCTATTAGCGAGCATTTGGAAAAATTATATTAAGTTGATTTTTAACCATTTTTTTAGTTTAAACTGTTAGTTCCACGCAAGAATATGTGCAAAACGCTGATATTTGTTAATTTTTGTGTAATCACATGGTTATGGTGATGGTGAGCCTAAAAATAAAGGTTCCCATAACTTATTTCTTTTAAAAAAATTATATGAATATCTTAACACTCAGACTTTACAACCACAGTGTGATCGTTCATAAGATAAAGTATGTTTCCGCAAACCCAGTCGTGTACTTTATATTTATATTTGGGCTTTAGACTTTGAGGAACACTTACTTGCAAAGTCAAGCCGTATACAATTTTGTGAGATGTCAAACCCTGGCTTGATCTATAGTTCAAGTCAAAATTATATTATTTAACTTAAGCTGAAGGAAACAACTATCTTATATACTCGTATAGATAAATTTTGTTATTTGGAAGATGCAGTTTACAGAGTATGCAATAAAAATGGTTTTAACAATTTTGGTTTTTAAAACATAGTGCTAACGGTTTTTGCAGAATGTCAAGGTTTATTATTTTGATAATTCCCGTATGCCTCTTAAATATTTTCTTTCAATATTTCTTTTAACTAACATTTATTTACTATTATAGCTCCCAGGTGTATAGTGTGGAATTCATTTACGATGTTCCTTATTTATGTATTTCTGAGTTATTTTTTTTATTATTTTTTTTTGAAGTGCTGCCTATAAAAAACCATACGTTTCTTTCATCTATCTGTCGATAAAAATCCCCACATGATGCCTTTTTTTATAGTAAAATATGGAAACCAAACAAATAACCATACAATGAGCCTGCATAGAATTTGATAGTTCAGTAAAAAAAAAAAAATAATATGTTAGTACCCACATATACTTACATCATAACTCTAATTGATAGTATTGTTGGATACAACACAGCAGAATATTGATTTGATAAAAATATATTAGGTCTATCTATTTTATTATTCATTATCTAAGCAAAATTAATGTAAATAAATGAATAATATCTGAGGTTTAGTCGAAGTGAAACATTTTGAATACAAAAAAAAAAATGTTTAACATGCTGGCATTTAAATTTATTTAAGGACATTTCCACTACAATTGGCCACGAACTTCAATTAATCTGATCAATACGATTATATTTTATTCGATTGCTATTTTAACTTGCTCTATAGGGCAAGCATTGGTTTCGTGGAAAAAAAATAAAGACTTTAGTCAAATTTATTATGACAATGATGGATAAATCTAATAAATTGATTTTATCGACTTTGTAAAGGGAGTTTTTTTAGACGTGTGGCTTTCAAGAAGAAATAAAATGCAAATATAATTTAATGTTACGGCCAAGAATTTAGCTTTATTATAAAGATAATGGTTTGACATTATGTTTTAAAAAAGATTTCGGGCAAGTAACCGCCGCGACTGGCTCGAATAAATTCCAGCCGAGAGGTCCAATTTTCAACCACTTTTTGCAGCAATTGGGGCCGTATGTCAGCAAAAACGCGGGCGAATATTCTCTTCCAAGGCGTCAATCGTCTCGGGCTTATCTGCTTACGGGCTTACGACGTCCTAACAATGGCTTGTGGATTATGATCATTCCAAATACGGCAGTTTTGTTTATTGACGTATCCATTCAACCAAAAGTGAGCTTCATCGCTAAACAAAATTCGATTATGAAAATTGGGATCAACGGCAATCTTGTTTGGAAGCGTTGTTCTGGAGTAAGTCTATTCATTATGCAATGGCAAACCGAACTGGGCATAAATCAAGTGACAGCTGTCAAAAAAACCAACTCCAAAAAAAGTATTGCCAGATTAAAAACCACACGTCTAAAAAAACACCCTTTACAAGGTGGCGCAAGAGTTTTTACCCGATGTTCCTTGGCTGTGATTTGTTTCTTATTTTGAATGCAAACATTTTGTTTCTGTTTTTGGGTTATGTTTATTTGATCATCAACTTTTTAATAAAAAAAAGACTTGTTCGATTTTTTTTTTGTATTTTTACTTATTCTTAAATACAAAAAGGCCCGCTGTCCTATATCAAGCGTATACTTACTTACCTATGGTCTCAAAACACTTTCAAAAATTGAATTTTATCCAAGAGTCTCCTTTGACAAAAACAATAAATTCTCTTGTGCTTCGTTCTCCTTTTTCATTCTTACTTACTTAAATGTACTTCCTAGCTCAACAATGACCATGATGTGTACCTACCATCTGCAGTCCTTAGAGCCACTTTATTACCTTGACCAGACCAACAACAAAAGCAAATTCGCATAATCCAGTCGTGCATTTAATTTTTTTATAAATAATCCTTCTGCATTAAGCAAATCACATTTATATGGATATGGATATTTAATTGAAACCCTTTTGAGCTTTAACCCAGATTCGAGTGTGATGGTGCGTGTATTTCAAATTAATAACAACACCTTTTTTTATAAAGTTAACCCTAATATTAAAAAAAATAATAAAAAGTGAATTTATGATTTATATACTTTTTTATTTCAGGTCAATTATTATCAATGGTCTGATATGAATGGCATTAACTTTAAATTGAGATATCAGAATTTTGATTGAGTGCACATAACTGTTAACGAAGGACACGCGATATTGAATTAAATGTGATTGATTTTATAATTAATTTATTTTAATGTATTAATAAAAATGCATCAGGTTTGATAAATTAATTTCAAATCCTGCTCGCGCTCAAGTGGGATTTTTGATTATGTAAAGTAATGATTTTTTTGTTTTTATTACAAATCGGTAGAAGGGTTTTTTGGTAAATAAAAGTCTATGACATTTATCAAATGAAAAATTAAGAACGAATTCAGAGAAGGTGATGTACTGTCATACGTATGTACCTCTGTTCGTTTACTTTCCAAACCTGCCATTTTGTGCCAGTTTTAGTCCGAAGTTCTGTCAAAATCCGTATAAAAAAAATTTAATTGGACTAAAAATGGTAAAAAGGGGTAGTTTCGGACTAGTACGCGAACACACCTTGTATCTTCTTCTTGAATACAATTTTGGATGGTTCTCCGGGTGTGACACCGTCATCAGCGTAGGGGGAAATGGTAATATCTTTGAAAATTCTATACAGGTGCCTGTATTTGTATACATATATATTTATGACGTAAAGTCATCGAAAGGACTAAAGAAGAATCTTGTGTACTGTGTTCTATCAAATCATTTCTTAATAGGCAGCGTGGGATTTTATCAATGGACGAGACTAGAGACATGCCAATTTATAACAGTTATAACAGTTTTTCGGTATTAAAAGTGGGCGCTTCGGGCGATTCTGGGTGCTCGAAATAGGTATACCCACCGGTGGAAGGCCCTGGATAAACATAAACAGTATTTTTATAAACCCAAAACTGTTATAATTGGCATGTCTAGAGTCACGTCCTATATTATCAATACTTTGCTCAGCTGTGACTTGCAAAAGGCTTTGAAATAAACGGAAAGAAAACTAACAACAGCCACATTGAACTGGTCTTTTAGTTACAACCCTGGTGTGACATTATAGTTCTGTTCTTTATGTACTTATAGCGCTATGCACTTTTTAAATGCCCCAATAATTTTAAGGTTTCAATTTCATATGAAATTATATTTAGGTACATAGGTATATGTGCTAGCAAATAATTTATTTATTTATCTTTTCAACAAAACAAAAACCAAACTCAAGGTGTTATTTTGAATAGCCCGCTGTCTCGATAGCTGTCACTTTTGAAGCTGTCATTTTCTGACATTTGACAAGTAGAAACTACGCCATTAATAAAAATGGAACGATACACGCTTCAACAACGCATTGAAATTATTAAAATTCGCTATAAAAATGGTGAAAATTTGGCAGAGACGGTTCGTAAAACTAAAACATTTTTGGGTCGTCGTGAAGCACCTTGTCGGACCGCAATACAGAAATTGGTGGACAAATTCGAGCTGTTGGGACAAGTTAGTGATGTGAAGAATAAAACCCGTGCACGTCGCTCAAGAACAACTGAGAATATTGCTGTTGTAGCCCAAAGTGTTGAAGAAAACCCATGTTTGTCCATTCCTCGTCGTTCTTTGGAATTAGGCATTCCACAAACGTCATTACACCGTATTTTGCATAAAAACTTGGGTCTTAAGGCTTATAAAGTTCAGTTAACACAAGAACTCAAGCCGGCTGATCATCAACAACGTCGTGTCTTTGCTGATTGGGTCCTTGAAATGCATGAAAATGATCCGGAATTTCATCGAAAAATCATCTTGACTGATGAGGCCAATTTCCACCTCGGAGGCTACGTCAACAAGCGAAACTGTCGCATCTGGGGCTCGGAAAACCCAAGAGTTATTGTTGAAAAGCCTCTCCATCCTCAACGCGTGACTGTTTGGTGCGGTATGCGGTTTATGGTCCGGCGGGGTCATTGGACCTTACTTTTTCGAAAATGAGGCTGGAGCAACAGTTACGGTCAATGGATTGCGCTATCGAGAGATGATTAATGATTTTTTATGGCCGGAATTGGATGGTATTGATCTGGACAACGTTTACTTTCAACAAGACGGCGCTACGTGCCACACAAGCAATGAAACCATCGATATTTTACGGGAAAAGTTTCCGGACCGTGTTATCTCTCGAAGAGGTGATCACCATTGGCCACCGAGATCTTGTGATTTAACACCTTGCGACTTCTTCCTTTGGGGCCACGTGAAAGATAAGGTCTACGCCAACAGCCCAGCGTCGATTCAAGACCTCAAAGATGGAATTCGTGAGGCTATCGAGGACATAGGGCAGCCACTTTGCGATTTGGTTATGGAAAATTTCATGAAAAGGATATGGTCCTGTAAGCGTGGTCGTGGCGGCCATTTGGCTGATGTTGTGTTCCAATATTAACGGCATACCTTCTTCTTTAAAATGAAATAAACATCCGATCATTTATCTCAAAAAATGCCATTTTTCTTTGAATATCAAAATAACACCTCTTATTGGAAAACCCTTTATTATGCAATAGCATTTTTGCCATGGAAAACAACATAAGAACAATACCTACAACCTACAAAGCTGGATTGGGCCTTTTATCGAGCTTACCTAATTATTTTTCAACTTCTATTCTGCAATCATTTCAAATATTTTAAAGATTTTGAGTTGAACCGGTTCATTCTGGGCTTATACGCCATTCTTTTATGGTTTGAGTACTAACTATACATTATTTCAATTACTGTAGTTTATGTTACAACCAGTGCAAAGATTTGTAATGACAAGTTGACTTGCGCTGTTCTAAATACACCAACCCATTCATTGATTCAAGTAGGGTACATGTACAATTTATTGTTTTTCCAACATAATAATGTGGATTTAAAACATTTATATCGCGATTATAAGACATTTTAGGTATACAAATATTACACTTGTCGTGATCACGAATTGACTATTGGTTTGTGGGTGGGTCATGTCAAAAGTTGGGCTTTTAACCATAAATCGTTGTGTCTTCATTCTAAGACTTTAATCATAAAGTTCTGACTATTATAACCCAAGTTATAAGCTCCTTATCTTAAGCCAAACATAAAGGCCTTTTTTGGAGGTTATGCATAAAATAACCAAATTCCCCAATTCAATTCAATTAATTTTTTACTTGCAAGTAATGGTTTCCCGTAAAAAAAAAATTTGGAATCAAAACTAACAACACGAAAATCGAGAAGTCCAAAAAAGTGGGGTTTTACATGCCGTCCGTCTGTCTGCACGTCTCTGCGTCCACTGTAATTTGAGCTAGAGCCTAAGCGGATGATCCGAATTGAAGGAAATTTGGTACAGAGCATTTTTATGTTCGTACGATCAAGTCGTGCATATTTTTTAATTCCTTGTATGTATGTAATATATTATAAAATAAAAGGGGCGAGTTAGATGCAGTGGCGTAACTACGGGGGAACGGGGAAGGGAAAAATTGGCTATTGCTCCGTTCTTATGCTGCAATTTGCAGCCTTTGAAAATTTATTACAGCTTACGCCTCATTTGTGGTTGTCTTATTTAAAACTGGGAACGCAAATGAGAGGCTTACAGCCGAATTAAAAAATCCAGGATTGTAGTAAATTGAAAATAAGTTTTTCAGGATTTAAAATATATTCTGGATTAAATCCTAGATATAGAAATTTAAGTACGTATAATAGAAATGTGCGTTCTTGTTGATTCTCATTCTTAGGATATTTTATCGATATTTATCTGACTGAGGTTGACATTCCATTCATGTCTTGCGCAAAATTTGCATCATCCATGCGTGTATATCTTTATCCCTATTTTTTGTAATCCAAAAAAACTGTTGACGTTGGGCTGCCTGGGGAATTTTACATACCCTTAACAAAGTCAATCGAAATTAAGTTTGGAAATTTCGCTCCAAATGTACAGATTGTGGGCTTTAGGCAATAACGCAGAAAGAAATAACGCCCAAATCGATTTGGAAATATCAGCCAAATTTTTGTATCGCCAAAAAAAACAAAACATTTTGTTGTAAAATTTGGGAGTTATTTCCTTAATTTTTGGCGATATTTCCAATTTTTTTTTAATTTGGGCGTTTTTTTTCCTAGCACTTGGGCGTTATTTCGTTTTTCTGGAGTTTTTTGGGCGATATTTCAAATTTTTGGCGTTATTTCCCATTTAACTTTTAAAATTTTTATTTTGGCCTTTTTTTACTTTAAATTTTTTTTAAATGGAAATAACGCCCAAATAGAGGGGAAAAAAATAACAATTGCTCAGAATTTTTATGAGCGATATTTCCCAATCGATTTGGGCGCCTTTTCTTTGCGCTTTATTTCCAAATTTGGTTTATGGATTTAGAATTAGGGAATTTGGTTGAGGGGCCAACCCGTAACTGTAACATTGAACACTCCAACTTTTAAAGAAAATCGAGCAATCCATTCAGACTGTAAATGACGGACGAAATTGCGAGACCCACTTTTCCAAACACCAAAAAGACCTTTTTTTTAAATTTGTTCACTTATCACTACTAAATTACTTAGATTATTTTAAATGAAATAAGCCCATGTTCTATAGTTTTCTATATTTTATTTTGGATTTCTGGTAAAAAAAAAAATTAAATAAACAGAAAGAATGGCACACAACAATATTATTGATTCGAATTCGTAATGAATATTTTACTGACGGCGAACTAATATTTAAAAAAAATTGAAAGAAATATTTAAATAAAAGCTGATGTCATGTGTGTGTGATATACGCTTAAACCTAAGGACCTAGCTAATTAAATTCAAATCAAATATTCAGAGTTTGTTATTTATATATTATGTATTAAAAAAAAATTCACTATTGGTGATCGTTATTTTTAAAAATAAAATCTTTCAATTTAATCTCAAATAAATTGCTGAGAATATTCGTCATAGTATTGCATGTCACAGGTCTTTGACATTTTTGTGCATTTACAACTTTTGCCGGATGGCGAGTTCCGATTTGCCAAACAAATCCTTTCCATCGGACATCCACCGTTATTTATTTGACATGGACTGGAACCTTGGGGGCAGTATTCTTCCACAGCTGTCATGCCGTACATTTTGTAACTTCCCAAGACTCGACCTCGCATACCTTGATGACGGGTGCCATCAATATCGATACGTTCAAGTTTTTTCCTATACAACACCAAAAAAATACACACACACTATGTAAGAAAAGAAACACATTCAAAAAAAAAAAAAAACATACGTTGTCCAGTCAGTCCAGTAGAAACTAGTATCTGTGGCAGCTAGTCCGAAGGGATGTGACAGATCCGAGACGATAGTCCTCACCACCTTCGAGTACGTGTCAATGCACCCGATCTTGCGGCTACCAGCATCGGCAAAGCACAACTCCCCGCTGTTTTTAAGCACCACCAACGAATTTGGCAGCACAACCGTTGATTTATCGAGAAGAATCTGCCGACCGGTACCGTCCAAATCGGACATTTCAATTTTTGGTGATTCGCGATTCCAATCGGACCAGTAAAGTTTCCTGGAAACGCCAAAAAGGGTTAAAGATAAGTTCAACATTTTTTTTTTTTATTTTTTGCTGCTGTGCATGTGTGTATAGAATCGAGGAATGTGTACTCTATACTTACTCTCTATATGGGTCGACAGCAATGCCTCGGGGATTGACCAAATGTTTATTCACCAGTACAGTTCTCATCTTTGGATCGTCTAAGCTGGCCACTTCTATTGTGTCCTTGTCCGAGTCAGTCCAATAGATACGCCGAGATACTGAATCAATTGCTATTCCCTCCGGTGATGCAATGTCTTCATTGGCGTAACGGATGAATGGACGAAGCAAAGAGAAATATCAAAATGATTTTTGATTAAAAATCAAATATACCATCATCGTTTCATTATATATGTATAGGTACATGAGTACAAACGGAAGTTGGTCCATTTCTATTTGTTTAACCAATACCTACCATCGGTAATGAAAGGACGGGTATCTGTGCTGTCGTATTTTGCGCTCATGATTTTCTTCGCCGTTATATCACCCCAGTAGACACGTCCTTCAATGCAATCCTTGTCGAGTCCGATGGCCATAGAAGCAACCGAAATGGGTCGACTTTGTTTTCCACTAAACGGCACACGCACAATGACGACACCCTGACTTATCAATAGGAATCCAGAGTCGTAGGTTGGTCTTTCTCGGCACATAGTTCCATTGCCTAGATAGCCTGGTAGAAACAAAAACAAAAAAAGTGTCTATTTTAAGGATGATACTAATTGGAATGTGAACAGCATTTTAGAAAGCTTCTTAAAACAACATTTAGCCACGATTACTATCAAGTTTTAAATTGGTAAAATAAAAATATATTTTATTTCATTCGATGATCTTTTCTTTTTTTTCAAATTAAATGATATTTTTTTTAGATTCCACTATATTTACGTAATTTGTATTTTTTTCTCATATTCAAGGATATATTATTTTATTAGTTAAAATTTGATTGTTTTTGAAATATCGACTGGTGCCAACAAATTAAAGCTGCCTTAAAAAAAAGGTGAAGGTGGGAGTAGCACCTAAATTCTGAAGATGTCCTAAGAACACGAAACACCTCGGTCAAATAGTCTATAAATCGAATTGAAAATATTTGACAAAAACTTCATTTTTATGAGTTAAGTACGATAAAACACAATTTTTGATTATTGCGCGATTTAAAAAAAAAATACTTTTTCAACTGATAGCTCTAAGAAAAAATAGTAAGTGCCATTTTGTTGAAGGGTCCATAATCTATACTTTACAGTGAAGGGACGCTGACCTAGCTGAAAGAGTAAAAAAGACAGCTACTGAGATGGCTGGGTCACTTAGGGCGAATGGACTCTAAGTTGTATAGACAAACTTTTTGATAGAACTCACCGTTTAAGAGTTATATGCGAAAAACCGTTATTTTCAACATTTTGACATTTTTTTTAAATCTCAGTATCTTCTGTGTACATACGAGTGCTCATAAGTAAGAAAATATTATTCAGCCTTATTGTGAGTTTCAGCCGAACAACATTCCACCCGGAAAATTTGACATTTTGCTTTTCGCCTATTGTGAATTTCACCCGAAATTTCATGATCGAAGAATTCCCCTTATTGTGAATATTCATTTCGGGCGGAATGTAATGCCATTTTCATTTGGACGCAACTCACAATAGCTTTTAAAATTCCGGGTGAAAAAAAAATTTAACGTGAAAATTTTTTGCGGGTGAAACTCACAATAAGGTTGATTATATTTTTTGTAGAGAATCACATAACTTACAAATTTTATGGGAACTTCTTGGTGATAGCTTTAAGAGTTATACATGACATGAATTTTGACATCAAACCTTGAATTTCTTTTTTTGCAAATGCAGGATTGATGGGTACTTTTGATAGTGAATTTTCAATAATGATTCAAATGCCTGTACAAATTTTCAGATCTATCCGAGTTAGGCATGTCTAGTTTTTCACACATATTGATTATTTTGATTGGACTTTAATTGGTAGTATTTTTGGCTCTAACAGTTTGTTTTTCGAATTTTAGATGATGTTAAAAACCACTACGTGTATGTGTCAAAAAAATAAAACAGATCTTTATTGAAATATAACTAAAATCTTTTTTATTTTTAATCCTAAACAATTTTTTTTGAAAATTTAATATTTCTAAAATCTTCAGAACGAAAAAAAATAATCAAAAAACGACTCAACCAAAAGCGAAAAAACAAACTTTTCCATTGGAACCACCGTAATGATAAAAAAAAAATATATGCACGACTTGATCGCACGAACTTGCTCTTGTGGTGTAACAACCCCACATTGAAGATGGATGATGTACCAATATATTTAACGAGAAAATATTTAAAGGGTCAAAAGTACTAAAAAATTGATTTTTCGTTTGATTTTTTTTTGTTTTTTAAAAAAATGTTTTTAAAAATTCTTAAATGCATTATTGTTTAAACTATTGAGAAGCATCAGATTGCAAAATAATAACAAAATCGGTTCAACGATGGCAAAGATATACGCGAATAACCCAAAAATAAGACCATTTTCTCAAAAAAAACTAGGAAATCCTAATTCCGTAATGTGAATTCTTTGAGAAAAACCTGAAATTTAGTTTTCTTACAATTAACTTAGTTATTACAGATACGAAGTTTAATCAAAATCGTTAGAGCCGTTTTCGAGAAAATTTGAAGAAACCAAAATATTTGTATGGCAGCTACCCGTTCTAGATGAGCTAAAACAAAAAATTTGTATTTCCCTTCTAGAGAATCACATAAAAATACTCTGTACCAAATTTCATGCAAATCGGTTCACCCGTTTAGGCTCTAGCTCAAATTACAGTGGACGCACCGACGCGACGCACAGACATACAGACGCACAGACCGACGGACGGCATGAGTGAGTATAACCTTGAAATTTTTTTTTTACACGAAACCAATACTTGCCCTATAGAGGAAGTAAAAACGAAAGGTATAGTAGGTACATAGTTCTCGACTGAAAAGGTAAAGTATCTTAAGTCAATTTTTCAGGAGAGCAAAAAAACTGTGGAAAGAAGCTTCCCAAAAAACCTTTTAAACATAGACTTCTTAGAATAAACTTTTTAGAGGTCAAATTTTGTGAACTTTTTTTTTTAAATTATTGTAGAAAAATATTGTTGATATTTATTCAGTTATAGGGCAAATTATGACTTAAGATAGTTTGCCTTTTCTCAGTTTTCAAAAAAATTTTTGGCTATTGTATCTTAAGTCCACTTAAGATGTTTCACCTTTTCAGAATTATCACAAACTTTTAAGATGAAATAATCTTAAGCATACTTAAATTTTTTTAATTCGCTACAACACAACATCTTATGTGGACTTAAGATATTTTACCTTATGTCACAATGCTATTTCCCAACATAAGATGATTTTTTTCCTTTATAAAAATGAAAGGAAGTGAGATAGAAGAATTCGGATGAGACAGAACTGTACGCTTCTGTGTTGGTAATAGGGTTCATTAAAAAAAAAAGCAAGTCATCTTAAGTCGACTTAAGACACTTTACCTTTTCAGTCGAGAGTTAACTTCATGTTTTTTTTTTTTTTAATCTGAACTGTTTTTGATAAATAAAAATGGTGTTCCTTAATGGTTAAAACAAATTGTATGGCACGTACCAATGTATTAGTCCTGAATTAATTTTTTATCCGCTAAGCCTATTGCCGAGGCAGGCAGAAAGACAGGCAGTCTCTTTCATTGTAATATCAAGTTCGATCACAATGTCGAGTTTACTTTTTGTTGGCATTTCTGGATTTAAATTTTTCAAGAATTTAATTTTTCAGGATTTCGGTTTTCTAGACGCACATTGATTTTATATTTCTAAACATTACAATATGCGAAGGAGAAATAGAGCTTAAACAAAACATTATTTCGCATTCCTCTATTGTGGCTAAAAAAATATATACTGTACTTGACACTACGTCAGAAATGAGAAGTAATTCTTGAAAATGTTGATCAGAATTTATCATTGATCTGTGGCAACTCTTCTCGAGTATTTTTTTTTTTGACGTTTGGTTTAAATAAGTGCAAATTAGTACGCAAACCGTTTCCGACATTTTGACAGTTTTCCTTCTCTCTGAGCGCATTTCATCCTCACTCCTCAAAATTTGACATTTAGCCAGATTTAGTGCTAAAACCTATTGATTCCTGAAGTTTTGGAATTATGGTTGAATTGATTTGGAGGGGAATACAACTGGCTATTTTGGATGAAAACTCTTCATAAAGTTTGCAATAAAAAAGAGAGATATGAAACGTTACGAAGATGGTGAAGATTCGCAACCATTTCCGTTATTTTTTTGCACATTTCATTTTCAAAAACTCTTTTCTGAATTCATTCAAGATTAAATTTAAAAAAAAAAATGAATAAATAAAATATAGACTGGAAGATTCACATAAGTTGTAACAAAAAGCTAGAACGTGTAGGTGGGGTCGAGACGAGAAAAAAATCATATAGCAAGGGGTTCTGCAGTCTTTTCGTTTATGATTTAGGCTATTAGGAACAATAAAATTCATTATTTTATTTTTTTTTGTGATATGTCTCGCATTGAATGTATCTTTTCATAAAAACAACGGGCACTTATAAAAAACCATAATTTAAAAAAATTTCCTTACCAGGTTTGCAAACGCAAGCGATACCACTATTAATAGATTGACAGCTAGCATTGGGATCACATAACGACGGTGTATTCTGACAGTTCTGCTCCTCAATACAAAGATACCCATCGCCATAGAATCCAGGATTACATATGCATTCAAACATGGCTGGATCACTTAAATTACAGAAAAGCTTATATAATTATTATTGTGGACTATACATAAATCATATTGTTACGATTAAACTCACGTTCTAGATGGCTCGCAAGTAGCATGTACCCCACATGTGTTCCTCACGCGACACGATGTTGGGATACTCTTGCAAGAATTCACCCCATCACCCATGTATCCTTCCATACACTCACAATACTGGACCTGCTGTCTGTTATCCCATTTGCACATAGCATTGTCAGCGCAATAAGTTCCACCGCACATGCCGGCCAGGACGCAAAAGTCTGACAAGTCACGTTCGTATCCTTCATTGCATTGGCAGACGCCCTTATCACAATACGCCGATTGACCACAATCCACATCGGAACGGCATTCGGGAGCGAGTTTGCAGTAAATTCCATCGCCTTCGTACCGCGGTGTGCACTTGCATTCGGATTTTCCAATTGATTCGTTATACTCGCAGGTGGCATGAACATCACACAAGGCTGGATTCTGCAATATTTATATAAGGATTAAGTCTACAAGCAAAAGGAGAGCCCCATATATGAAATCCTATACCGTTGTACATGACTCATCAATCTTGCTGCACTTCAAACCATCACCGGCAAAACCATGCATGCAAATGCAAATGTGACGCAAATCCTGATGGGACCATTCACAAGTTGCATTCTCATGGCATTTATCTTCGATGTCACAGGTAACTTTATCATATGAGTAAATTAAAGGTTGTTTTTTTTTTGTTTTGTTTAATGAATGCTATTTATAGGTTTAATTTGTATCCTTACCTATTTCTTTGACGAGCTCATTCGAGCTAATAGGACGGCAAATTTGTCCATCGGAAGCCAGATCATACCCTTCAGGACAGGTGCAACCACTAAAGAAGCTACAAGTTGGTTCGACGGTGGGCAGGACGCATTTTCCATCCTCCCAGCTTTCATCCGGACGGCAAATGTACTCGCAAGTAAAACCGTTTCCCTTGTGTCCTTCACGGCATTGGCAGTGACCTTCTACGCAGTTAGCATCCTTCGAACATCGCTGGGGGGAAGTATAAAAATAGTTGATCAGTTGACAGTTGACAGAACATCTGAGTTCCATTATAGATATTTGAAAAATTACTAAATGAAAGATGTCTCATGGAACATTTTTGACATTTATTTGTTGAAAAACTTTCGAATTCGAAGAGAAAGCTTTTTCAATATCGAAAACGTAGTTATATGGTGATATGGAAATTGACTTTTCAATTTTGATAGTTTTTTGACATTCAGAATCCAGCATCTGTCAGAAATGTCTGTTAAATTAATCCAGAGTTAACTCTGGAGTGAGTAAATTCAAAGTTAACTTGAGTCTAAATTAACGGAAAAATATGGTTCAAAAGTTAATCCGGGATAAAGCGTGAATATATTTTAATAATCTCGCAGTGAAAAACGGGGCCTTAGGATCGTGAAGTTATTGCAAAAACAATAATACACATTGAAAGTTTGCGTTTGTTCCTCTGAGGCCCAGTTTTTCAGTGGTGAGTAAAACCAGAGTTAGCTTACTTTAGAAGTAAATTACCCACAGTGAAATAAGGAAGCAGTTTTTCGGTGTAGAATCCATGCGTAACGACTAAACAAGCTCGTTGAATAATTCACAAAAACATCTTTCAGTTAATCCTGAGTTAACTCACCAAATTTGAAGAGTTATTAACTCTGGTTTAACTTTAATCTCGCACTGAAAAACTGGACCTAAGGGTATAAGTGGTACAAACGTGTTGCAAATATTGATCCGAGGTTCAGTGATTTTAACACACCGATTTCAGCCGATTAAGTGAAGTTGAAAGATGATTTAAAGTTTAAGTAAGTAAGAAGAGCCAAAACCATGCTTGAATCTTAGTTGAACCTCAGTTAATCCACCGAAATCCGCGAGTTAAAATTATCTGAAACGCGGATCAATATTTTACCCACGTTTGTACTGCAGTGCTAAATTAACTCTGAGTTTAACCCGGATTAGTAAATCCTGCAAATAAAATGCACCCGAGTTAATTTTAAAGCAATTGTTTTTATGGTAGGATTAAACTTGAACTTTTAGTTGCCAAAAATTTATCGAAATCAATTTGCAACACTTTGGAAATGTTCTGCCACCCTCTCGATTTCGATAGTATTTTTTATCTTTTTAGTTAATTCAGAGTTATCTTACTCAGTTCGTTGAGTTAGTTATAGGTATAGGATCTAATTTGGTAAGTTAATTTGGAGTTAATTCTGGATCTAAGTTGACTGAAAAACTTGTTTCAGTAGTTAACTCGGGTTTAACTCGCCGATAATTTGATAATCTCGCACTTAAAAAACAGGTCTTAAGCCATAATTACCGTAACTTCTATGTATTAGATTCTTAGATCTAATAAAGAATACTTACATAACAATCTGAACCTTGTTCTGTTTGCTCCTCCGTATAATCAGCTTCGCTGTCCCATGCCTCTTCATTTATCCTCTCTTCTTCTCTAGCTTCGTTTTGTCTTGTCTCAGCTTCTTGTCTTTCCTCTTGTCTTTCTTCTTGCTCTCTCCTCTCGTTCTCAATTCTCTCGGCTGCTCTTCTTTCCTCCTCTTGTCTTGCTTCGAATTCTCGCCTTTGGTTCTTTCTCAGTGCTTCTTGTTCTTTTCTTTCACCTTCTCTTCTAAATTCGTTTTGTTGCATTGTTTCTTCAATTCTTCTTTGGTCTTCTTCTTGTCTCTTTGCGTCTTCAATTCTATTTTGTTCCCTTCTCATTTGGCTTTCTCTCCATCTTGCTTCCTCAGCAGCTTGTCTAGCCTTTTCTTCTCTCATTCGTTCCTCTTGCATTTTCAGTAATTCCTCCCTTCTGTCTTCATATTCGGTGTTGGTATCTTCTTCAGCACTTCCCGTAGTGGACTCAATGATATAATTTCCACCAATTGGAGTGCATTCATGTCCGTTTCCGAAGTAGCCTTCTCGGCACATGCACGTATATCCTCCGAGAGTATTAGTACATTGGGCATTATCGTCACAGATATCAGATCCTGTCTGGCACTCGTCAATGTCAACGCAAATTTCCCGATCTCCATCAACAACTTCTGGAGCAAAACCGTCCATACAAATGCAGCTATACGTTTCGTCTTCTGGAACACACACAGTATTCTCCCCACACATCGCTGAGCCATCAGAGCAAGCATTCAATCCAACGTCAGAACCAATTTTTGCCAGTAAACCAGTACGCAGGGCCTGATCTTGTGGGAAGTAATCCAAGGTGATCTTCGAGAATTTCTCGTGAATGGTTGTTCCAGTTGGATCAGTCTCGTAGTCCAAATAACAGGAGTCAAAGGAAATCTTTTGGATTAATTCGAATGCAATAACATTATTCGTCGCAGGGATATTAATGCGACGTTCGCCAGTCGAGGAAATGGTATTGCGAGACGTGAAAGTCAGTTCTTCAATGTAATCAGGAATTTCGATTTTTTCATCATACTCGATTCGGGGAACATTTCCGTCAATGTCGACCTTAACTTCCTGCTGATCCCAATAGTTCAAACCATCGAATGTTTGATTGATATGCAAGACTTCTCCAGATTTGAAAATCAATTCCGATGTGTGAATGAGTTTGCCCCCAGTCAGCTGGTAGCCATTCAAACCTTCGGAAGATAGTGGTTTCGCGAAAAGCCATCCAATTGAACCAATAATCGGCAAAGCCAGTTTCAATTGGGCACCCAATTCGTGACTGATTGGATTAATGGCAGTGTAACTGCGGCCATCCTGCAATACTATGTAGGACTGCAGCTTCGCAGATGTGTCAATTGGCTGGTTGTTAATATTGCCGCTTAGCGATCCCGACACTCGAATAGGAACTGTGTTCTTGACGCATGACTGGCCGTTTCCGTAGTACCCCTTCAGACATTTGCAACAAAATCCATCTGATTTGTCGAAGCAAGTGGCCGAGGAATGACATGTTCGCAGGTGGCCTTCAGCACAGGTTCTCGGAGCAGGAGCCGATGTGACAGTTGCTTCACTTACCGCATCCGAAATATTCGAATCATAATCAAGAATACCCACTTGGTATAGGAAAACCCCATCAATACCGATATTCGACATCTCGCTGAAGTACCTAGCCTTTGAAGAGAAAAATGACAGTTAGTTTAATGTTGAGCCAAGAAATCTTCTCACATTATCAGTTGCAGATCCCTCAATGTTGAAGAACCTTCCATCCTCCGAGATGAAACCAGCTTGAGCTCGAACATCAGGTAGGCCAAGTTGTCCGCCATCGGCCTTCAACCAATTGATGCCGCCTTTAGGGTAAATAAACTGCACATAGGTTGTATCTTCGTTGCAAATAATGACAGCCTTGATGGGAAATAAATCAATTTGAAAATAAACATACATAATTATTATAAGTTATTGATGTTATAGCAAAATGTGTACCTGGAAAGTGTTCACTTTATCAGTACTACCCGGGTAGTAGCCAACATTCTCCCAAGTGGCAACAAACAAGGTTGATGCTTCGAAATCATTTTCGCCGGGGATTGTGTTCCTTATGAGACCATTTGCCTTTTGCAATTTCTCAGGATTGTGTGATTTGAACAGACTGATGGTCGTTGAGTCATTTGCACCTGTGGTATCTATGTTTGAGTAAAATGGTGCTATCGAGGGATACTCCATTGGGAATAGTTGATTGAGGTATTCCGGGAAGCCAGTGATGAAGGTTAGAATACCATTTGTGTTGATCTGAAAGAATTATAAAAATTGTTTTGAATAATTCTGCTTTAAATATTAAATTTAAACAAAGTTTTCACAATTTTGTTTGCTCAATTATATAGTAATTGATATAAATTCCATGCATATTCTAACGGGTGATTTTTTAGCTGGTTTGGTTTTGGCAACACTGGTTTTGACAGCTGACGTGTGTTTAGTACCTTGTGTCACTGTCAAACAGCTTCAGTTTGGTTTGCAATTTAACCATGGATCGTCTTACAAATGAACAACGCTTGCAAATTATTGAATTTTACTATCAAAATTCGTGCTCGGTTCGAAATGTTCATCGCGCGCTGCTTGTGTTCAGCGATGAGGCTCATTTTTGGTTGAATGGGTACGTAAATAAGCAAAATTGCCACATTTGGAGTGAAGATCAGCCAGAAGCATTGCAACAGCTACCAATGCATCCCGAAAAAGCCACTGTTTGGTGCGGTTTATGGGCCGGCGGCATTATTGGGCCTATTTCTTCAAAGATGATGCGAATCGCAGCGTTACTGTCAATGGTGAACGCTACCGAGCGATGATAACAAACTTTTTTTTGCCCGAAATGGAAGTTCTTGACTTGCATGATATGTGGTTTCAACAAGACGGTGCCACATGCCACACAGCACGCGAAACAATGGCGCAATTGCGAGGCGAGTTTGGTGAACAGTTAATTTCACGTTTCGGGCCGGTCAATTGGCCGCCTAGATCGTGCGATTTGACACCATTAGATTATTTTTTGTGGGGGTATGTCAAGGCTAATGTCTATAGGGACAAGCCCGCTTCGATTGACGCACTGGAAGCCAACATCCATGCATTCATTCGTGAGATACCGGTCGATATGTGTGGAAGAGTATGCCAAAATTGGACTCAGCGGATGGGCTACCTGAGACGCAGCCGCGGTCAACATTTGCATAAAATTATCTTGAAACATTAAATTGCAAGGTTCAAACTATCGATTCAAATAAATATTTCATTCATTTTTTCGAATTTTTTGTGTTTTTTTTTTTTTTAAAGTTCTAAGCCTCTTAAAAAATCACCCATTATAAGTACTGTGGATGCACCTCAGGGTTGGAGTCATCCCCCAGTGGATAAATTCGAGACATGCATTGTGCATATGTTTCAATCGCGTGACGCACCTAACACAAATCAACTATACATACATATAAGTCGAAAAGAATGATGCGCTTCGAGCGATTTCAATAAGAATTAAATACGCTTCAAGTTTTCGCACTTGAGTGAAGAACCCTGGTGTGTAAAAAGTTTTTATGTACGGTGTACCTAACCTTGTCAAAATACCAAACAAATCAGAACTATATATATTTTGTGGTGAAAACGACAAAACGCCAAATATTAAAATTTGTCTAATGTCAAAATTTATCTATTTATTTATAAATTAAATTATAAAATAAATTTATACAATTATTTCAACTGTAGACGTCAGTGCAACAGGAACTTAGATGTCATTTAGGTTCATAAGAACATAACCAATATAGTTGACCTTATGTCGCGGCTTCGACTATCGAACTAGTTACAAATACAACTTTGATCCATTTAATCTATCTACCTATATTTGGTAACCGTAGCCCTCCTGTTGACTTGTCAGAGTTACAAAAGCTAAACTCCAGCCTCACTGTGGGACAAAATGACTTTTTTCGTTGGAAAATATCGAAAAATATTGTTTTAAGGAAATTCTCAAGGCTTTAAAATTGGAAAATATTGATAAAAATGTTTCAAAGGGTAGGGACCTACTTCAGAATTTTTTATTGAAATTAGAATTTTAAAAAACAAAAATTGAAAAGTTTCATTTCTAAATCGCTGAAATAATAAAAGAGTCCCCTTAAGCAATTTTAGCTTGGCACATTTAGCAATTTTAGCTTTTTAGGGACTTAAACTCGGTGGAAACTCAAATATAAGAAGAGTGGGAGTGTCAGTGGGCGTAATACTGAGCTTGCGAACTGAAAAAATTACACATATCATGCCTTAAGACTTAAGAGATCTTATTATTTCAATTTTTGTATTTAATGGCCTTCTATTCGGAGAAAATTCCAGTATAAGAAATGTGGGTATGGGAGGGCAATGTTTACAAAATCCACTTTCTAAGCCTTGTTGGAAAAACTCTTAACATTTCATCGAAGGCAGTTCAGTGGTTAGGTCTTATGTTTAGTCATTAGGTTATAACGAATACTCGCTTGTCTCACTCAAAATGGAGTTTTTGGTAAACAGATATTGACCAAATTCCACAGAAACACTTTCGGCTTAATATTTAAGGTTTTCTGAATATTTAAGCTGAATCCGGTATGTTGCTTCAGAGTCCAAAGCAATATATGTTCCTTTAGTCTATTGGCATTTTATTATTTTTTTGTCTTTCTCTTGTGAAGTCAGTTAATTCTTTTTTTCTTTTTCCACCTTCTTTTGTGGAACCGAAAACTTTTTTGTTTCCTTTTTATATGCGCCCACCTCTAGATATATGGATACACATTAATTTTTCTCAATCTGCGTTTGCTTCTATGCTAACAGCAACCAAAAATTCGACATTTATCCCCGTATATGCTAAAGTTATATGAATAATCTCGTTCTCGAGTCTCGACTTTATTCGTTGATTCGTTTGAGTAACACAATACAATATACATATTTAGCCATCCTTAAAAAGAAGAATTCAGAAATATAAATATTGGTTTTTTTTGAAACATATTTAGATATAAAACCATAATCGTATAACATTTCAAACACAAGTACAATTTTTTAAATCGTATTATACTTCTTGTGTGTACCCCCATTTCACCCTATAAATATCAAAATTAATAAAAAATATTCTTGCCTCAAGCCGTCCTCTAAGTCCATCTAAATATATAATTTTAAACATAAAAAGATTTTTTTTTTAAATGGGGTAGGTACCTACCGTCCTGCTTACCCTATTTCACCCTATAAATAGCAGAATTTTCAGCCTTAAACTATCATTTAAGTTCAATCTTTTCAAACACAAAAACAGTTCAAAAACTGAGAATCCAATGTTTGATTTTCACCCATTTCACCCTATAATAGTAGCTTTATTTTAAAAAATATCTAGTCCTATCCCCTTAGTCCTTTCTCTTTTATGTAATGTTTCTCTCTTTTTACAAATTTTGAAATCCATTTAAAATTAGTTTCTCGAATAATTTTTACCTTGAAGGCCATATCGACTTATTCGTCATTCATGTTAATAAGCATAGCCTGAAGTCTCGATATTCATGTCCATATCCACCTGTACAACCTCACTGAAAATATGCCTCAAAGGTTTCTGCGATTAAGCGTTTGCCTGTCAACACGGTAATACCAAATAAAATTCCCTAATTTTCTACCCATATTTTAATCTCTAAGCTTCTTTGATTTATTTATTTAATTAAATTTATCATATTTATTGAAAAAAAATAAAAAACAATTCTTCAGCTGTTTTAAAAAAATATATATTTTTTAAATTTATG
Source organism: Leucozona laternaria (assembly GCA_932273885.2). Classification (NCBI taxonomy): domain Eukaryota; kingdom Metazoa; phylum Arthropoda; class Insecta; order Diptera; family Syrphidae; genus Leucozona; species Leucozona laternaria. Next base: position 26,550,509 of record OW026368.1, on the reverse strand, counting down.
TAGGTATATAAATTTTATTTGCTTGTTTTTTTTTTAATTTTAAACCGATACATTTTTAATAGATCACCATGTTCACCACAACCTACCTCAACATAACCCCATAACGAAACAAAATAATAAAACAACAAAATCAAAACTACAAACATGTTTCGCCCACAATCGTAAAATAAACAATAATTTATTAAAATAAAGTGGGACTTCTCTTAACACAAGTGTTCATATATTATTATCTAGAATGTTGTGTGCTGAGTTTTTTTTTTTTAATATTTCTCAATGGAAAACATTTTATTAATAGAAACCGCAAACTAACAATCAAAATGAAAATATGATTCTTTCTAAGTTCGTTTTCAAAAATAAACAAATGAATTTTTGTTTATCTTCCTATAGAGTGAACTCTATCGTGTGATTTATGTGAAGAATTGTGACAATTTCGAAATATCTAAATGAGTTACCAAAATAATTCAGACAAATTATATACAAATTAATATCCACAGGGGGAAAAAATGAAAAATGATTGTATCACGCGTGTGGTAGCTAAGTGCTCCTTATTCAATATACATTTTGGCAGACATTTTATAAAGTTTTGAATCACTAAATTGGCTTCTTGCCAAAAATTTCAGATTTACAATAATTTGTCAATCTTTGTCTTTTTTTACAAAAAAAAATTTAAAGTAAACACATCTACTGATGTACAACTGTTTTTTTTTTTTGAAATAATTAACACATATACGGTTTCAACAAGATGAACCTTTTGTGCATAAAGCTATAGGCAGACATGAGGCAATGGCACTGTTACGAGATATTTTTCGAGAACGCTTCAAAAAGTAGCGATTTCAATTGGAAAGTCCATTTTATGAAAATACAGGGTCATTTATTTGGAGGTTTCAAGTTGGTAGCGCTGGCATTAAACACCTGTCAAATTCAGCTGTCATTTGAAGTGTCATAATATTAGTTGAATGTTTGCCATTTACGATAATAGATCGCTTAGCAATCGAACAACGCGTTAAAATAATTAAAACTAACTAAAGGGTTTTCCAATAAGAGGTGTTATTTTGAATAGCCCGCTATTTCGGTAGCTGTCACTTTTGAAGCTGTCATTTTTTGACATTTGACAAGTAGAAACTACGCCATTAATAAAAATGGAACGATACACGCTTCAACAACGCATTGAAATTATTAAAATTCACTATAAAAATGGTGAAAATTTGGCAGAGACGGTTCGTAAAACTAAAGCATTTTTGGGTCGTCGTGAAGCACCTTGTCGGACCGCAATACAGAAATTGGTGGACAAATTCGAGCTGTTGGGACAAGTTAGTGATGTGAAGAACAAAACCCGTGCACGTCGCTCAAGAACAACTGAGAATATTGCTGTTGTAGCCCAAAGTGTTGAAGAAAACCCAGGTTTGTCCATTCCCCGTCGTTCTTTGGAATTAGGCATTCCACAAACGTCATTACACCGTATTTTGCATAAAGACTTGGGTCTTAAGGCTTATAAAGTTCAGTTAACACAAGAACTCAAGCCGGCTGATCATCAACAACGTCGTGTCTTTGCTGATTGGGTCCTTGAAATGCATGAAAATGATCCGGAATTTCATCGAAAAATCATCGTGACTGATGAGGCCCATTTCCACCTCGGAGGCTACGTCAACAAGCAAAACTGTCGCATCTGGGGCTCGGAAAACCCAAGAGTTATTGTTGAAAAGCCTCTCCATCCTCAACGCGTGACTGTTTGGTGCGGTTTATGGTCCGGCGGGGTCATTGGACCTTACTTTTTCGAAAATGAGGCTGGAGCAACAGTTACGGTCAATGGATTGCGCTATCGAGAGATGATTAATGATTTTTTATGGCCGGAATTGGATGGTATTGATCTGGACAACGTTTACTTTCAACAAGACAGCGCTACGTGCCACACAAGCAATGAAACCATCGATCTTTTACGGGAAAAGTTTCCGGACCGTGTTATCTCTCGAAGAGGTGATCACAATTGGCCACCGAGATCTTGTGATTTAACACCTTGCGACTTCTTCCTTTGGGGCCATGTGAAAGATAAGGTCTACGCCAATAGCCCAGCGTCGATTCAAGACCTCAAAGATGGAATTCGTGAGGCTATCGAGGACATAGGGCAGCCACTTTCCGATTTGGTTATGGAAAATTTCATGAAAAGGATATGGTCCTGTAAGCGTGGTCGTGGCGGCCATTTGGCTGATGTTGTGTTCCATTATTAACGGCATACCTTCTTCTTTATAATGAAATAAACATCCGATCATTTATCTCAAAAAATGCCATTTTTCTTTGAATATCAAAATAACACATCTTATTGGAAAACCCTTTACAAAAGTGGTGATTCAAACGTAGCCATACTTTTCGTGCATTACGCGTTATAATCGACCAACTATACGGAAGCAATCAGTAAAATTGTGAAGAAATTTGAAGAGAGCGGAAGTGTTGCTGATGTCGTAAGGCCTGTGCATCATTTTATATTGCTACTGCAAGTGCAAGAGTGGTGTTGATGATCCGAATTAATCGATTTCCCGGAGGGCGTTCGCAACAATTGAACTCGTCGTACACCTCACTAAGCCCACTTTTAATGGCGAAAAACTGTTATAACTGTTATAAATTGGCATGTCTCTAGTCTCGTCCTAAAATTACGCAACAATTGAAGCCTGCTGACCATTTACAACGCCGCCGCCGTAGATACGCTCCTTGTGTGTTGGAACAACAGACAATAAATACCGATTTTTCGAATAACATTTTCTTCAGCTATGAGGCACATTTTTCACTCGGTGGATATGTAAACAAAAAAAATTGCCGCATATTGGGTTCAAAAAACCCACAAGTAATCGAAGAGGTGCCGTTGCATCCAGACAAAGTGACTGTTTGGTGTACTCTATGGTCGAAAGGTGTCATTGGTCCGTATGTCTTCGAAGATGCCAATGCGGGCAGACGGTTACAGTCAATTCAGAGCGATATGGTAAATTTTTTTTGGCCGGCGATTGAAGATCATGACTTGGACAATATGTGGTTCCAACAAGACGGGGCAACAAGCCACACAACATGACCAATTATGGCTTTATTGCGTGAGAAGTTTTCTGGTCGCGTAATTTCATGTTTTGGCGACGTCAATTGGCCACCAAGATCATGCGATTTGACACCGTTAGAATTTTGTCTGTGAGGCTACGCAAAACACCGTGTTCACCCGAATATTTCCCAAACTCTAGACGCATTAAAAATCAACATTACTCATGTTATGGCCGAGATACCGCCCGAAATGTGCGAAAAAGTGGTTAAAAATTACCTCAAAAGAATCGCATGAGTTTTATTTAGCTTTACTTTCGAAAAACGAAAAATTAATGACCCTTTATTTGAGTTAAAAAAATATACGCCTTAAAGCCATAGACCAACTAAAAATCAATATTCGAACAGAAACCAGATCGAAACCAACTCCAATTCTGCTTTAAGTCATGGAGAAAGGCTTCGAAAGAGCACAACTTCGCAAAGCTGGGAATGGAAGCCATTTACACGTTAAAGTGTTTTAAAAAAAAATTATAATAAATTCATCCATCATTAAGAAATTATAGGCTTTAGTATTTAATATTTTTGTTCGTATTCAACAAGAATCTACCACATGGAGCTTTGTTAAAAGTTTTTGGTTAACGAAGCCAATGTTATGTAACTTTTTAACTTCTTTAACAAATCTTTTATAAGTTATTTTATAAGTCAGTAGGCGGTAGGCCCTTATTTTGCACGAGCTCCCGCACCACCAATCTATGAATTTATTCAGGTTACTGAGCAGTGGTCAGAAAACTCATGTAGCAATTGGCCCTTAGAGTCCACTTTTTCTAATGAATTATTAAAACTTACCACGAAATTCAGAGATAATATTACTCGCTCTCTGTATTATAGGAAATAATTAAATATTTTCAGAGATAATATTATCAAAAAGAGCCGGTTGGTGATTAAACTATACATATTTGCGTTAGTTAAAAATAATTCAAAATTCGCTAGCGTATATAAATATGTAAGTGATAATGAAAAGAATTGAAAAGTCAGAGATCATTTACATCCGCTCTGAATTTTTTGGGATGGTAAAAAAATTTTGAAATATGTATTTACATATGTATACAGTAATACGATATATACAGTAGCTACACATATAGATTTGGTGGCGCTACAGAGCTCGTGATCAGAGTTACCACTGGGACAGTAGTGTCTCCGAGTACTCTTTTTCCTCAGGGGACTCGGGGATACATTTTTTTGAAAAGGACACATTTTTTCATTATCCTTTAACCTAAAAAAAAATCAATTTATTTAAAAACAAAGAACGAAGATGAAATTAGTAATAAATAAGGTTAATTATAAACTTGTTTTTTTTTTTTTTGTATGAAATGTAACACTGACTATACCTATACATTCAGTAATATAATGCATTAAAACGTTTTAACTTAATCTTAATTTTATGTTAAGTTTTTTTTTATTAAACAATAAAAAAAAACTTTGGATATTTATATTAGCTACTTAAATTCGAATTTTTTAAATTTAATGAATTTATTTTCAAAAGGACTTATTTGTTTTCAAAAGGACACATTTTTTCATTCAAATGGACACATAAATAATTTCGCCTGTGGTAACACTGCTCGTGATGGAGAATCAGGGTCTAGTGGCTTGCTTTGCTTTTACATAAATGCAGGGAATCTACAACTTTCTGCCGAATCCCAACGACTAAGGTGAGAGGCAATTATTCATGACAAGAGATACTTTTGGGGAATTCGGCCCAAAGGGATGACAGCTGTTTTTTTTTTATTTAGTAAGACGAGACTGGGAACCGAACCGAGACCTCTGGTATGACAGTCGTACGCACTAACTATTAAACAACCAGCTATGTATATTACACAGACAGACCGACATTGACAGACAGACGGACATTTTTGCGAGACCCACTTTTTTCGTCTTCCCTATCGTCGTAATTTCAAAATTGATCATAATATGGAGTTCGATTTATTTACGAATCCATAACTTGCCACCTAAACATATGTATGTATACATATACATTGATATACCGCAAATAGAAATATTGATGATATTTGTGACTAAGATATTTTGCCTTTTACTTTTGTAAAATAGGAAAGTTTTTTTTTTTGTTGCACTACAGTTGCTTCTTATAGCTTTTTGAAAAACTAATTTTTTTTAAATCTCAAAAACTAAATCTCTAAATCTCAAAAAATTAATTTAATAGGTAAATCGGGATTTTGTAATTGTGAGATTTCGTAGTCATTCCGTTTATCTCGAATCCTGTTAGGTAGGTACTCCTTTAAAAAAATATTTTTGCTTTTAAATTTTTCAACAAAAAAAATGGTAGTTTTACAAAAAATGCAATCCCTTTTCGAAATTTAATTTTGATACGTTCCCTTTTTTAACCAATAATACATGAAATAAAATGTACTTTTTGTCAATGCCCATCAGATAATTATTATGACAACTTACAAAAAATATTTCATAATTAAAAAAAAAAATACATTGAGCCCTTCTTTCATTAGAAAAACGTCCATGTTATCACTTGTTCATCATTAAAACCCCACAAACAAGAAAACATTTGCAGTACTCGCAATCAAACATCAGCACACAGTAATTAGCTTAAGTGTATCTGCTCCGCTTTACACCTAATTTCCCATCTTTGAAGTCCCCCGATAAATTAATTTCGATATAAACAGAGCCACCATCTCTGAGGAGATTAATGATGCTATCAAAATTGTCAATAAATATAAAAAAAAATGTAACAACAGCAATCATGTGATGTTCCACGACTTGTTCCCTCAGAATGAGTAAATATGGGGCATAAATATCTTTCATCAGTGATAAGTTGTTGTTCATATTTCAGATCATGCTCAGCTCATCTCATCATTTCCAGCTGTGACATTTCACACGCTGCATGTGACAGACAAACGTTAAAACTATATTCACTGTTTGACATTTACAACTTTACATACATACATCCATACAACCCTAACCCTATGCATCAAGGCATTCCTTTTATTTGGATTCTTATTTTCCGACTTGAGTGCTGCAAGTTTATCAATTTTAATTAAACAGAAACAATGTTAACCGAGTGTGTTGTTGTATATGTAAATTAAAAACAAAAACAAATAAAGGGTCCGCCAAATAACTTTTTTTTTTTTTGAAAATGGCGCAACACATTGAGTGTAGCTTCGGCTGTGTGGCACGTAGCGCCGTCCTGTTGAAACCAAATGTTGCCAATATCCTAATCTTCAATTTTTGTGAACAAAAATTCGTTCAACATGGCCCGATAACGATCGCCATTGACTGTAACGGCCACTCCTTGCTCATTTTCGAAAAATTGCCCAATTATGCCTCTGGACCAAAATTCGCACCAAACAGTGACTCGTTTTGGGTGTATCGGCTTTTCAATGTATGCGTGCGGGTTTTCTATGCCCCAAATGCGACAATTTTGCTTGTTTACTACCCGCCAAGATCAAAATGAGCTTCATCTGAAAAGATGATTTTTTTGGCAAAATCGGCATCTTCTCTAAGTCGATCTCAGGCCCACTTAGCGAAGCGTATACACAACCATATTCGTCCAGCGGAAGTATAAAACTAATTATCTGTCAAATCAGACATGAGCTAAGTGTTACCATTCACGAAATAATCACTATTTGAAAAAAAACGTTAGTTGGCGGACCCTTTACTAAAGTATCGGGTTGGCTTCAAAGGAGATGGCCCATTTTCTTAGGGATCTTCTGGGCCCAGTGCTAATGAGTTTGGTATCAAATGAAACGTAATATTAAGGAAATTATGTGAGCCAAATATTTCCAAAATCGTTCGTGGGATTTTTGAGATATTTGAGCTTGAAGTTGGCCTACTCAGAAATAGAATTTCACTTGTTTTTCTAAAAGAAGTGCTTATATCTTGCGATGTGAGGCACGTAGAAAAATAGTTTTGGTATCAAATGAAAGGTGTTTTCTTTATCTTATAATAAGACTAAAAACAATTAAAGAAATAACAATCGAGAACAGATTCAGTTTAAAACTTGTAAACTCCTAATTTTGATAGTCTTTGAACAAACAAAATACCAACTCAAGATTGTGTTGAACTTAATTTAAGAAGATGTTCTTATATTGAAATTTAGGCACATCAATAGAGCATTTTGTAATCTACTTATTTTTCTTAATTTAACAATAATTAAAGCATGTTTTTGATTTACGTTATTGTATTTTTAATTATTATTCATTCCATTTTAAGATTGAGCACGTAAGAATTGAAAATGTAAAAAGAAGCCCGATCATACTGGATTTTAGCTTGTAATTTTTCTGTTAGTAAAGGGTTTTTCAACAAGGACGCTTCAAAAGTAGAGCAACAGGGACAGCAAACGACGCCATATTTCTTGCCGCTCTTTTGACATTTCTCTTCAGTAAGGTTTGCCATCTTATGATGGAAAGATATACGAGCCAACAACGAGTCGAAATTATTAAAATTTACTACCGAAATCGGAGTCAGTGGCCTCAACGTTAAGAGCGCTACGTTCGATTTATAGTCGTCATAATCGTCCTAGCAGATCAACAATTGAGCGTCTAGTGGAAAAAATTTGAATCCACAGGCACAGTACAAAATGTTCCCGTGCCAGTGAGACAAAGAAGTGCCCGAAGTGTCGAGAATATTGCTGCCGCTGAGGCTTCAGTTGCTGAAAGCCCAAATGTGTCTCTCACACGTCGTTCTCAAGCGTTGGGCATCTCTGTGACATCGTTGTGGCGAATTTTGCGAAAAGATCTTGGCCTACATCCTTAAAAGATTAAATTGACGCAAGAACTGAAGCCGCTTGACCACCAGAAGCGTCGTATGTTCGTGAATTGGGCTGAGCAACAACTTGAAAATGATTCGGATTTTCATCGAAAAATCATCTTCAGCTATGAGGCTCATTTCTGGCTGAATGGCTACGTCAATAAACAAAATATGCGGTATTGGTCAGGCAGCAATCCCCACGTACTCCATGAGTCATCATTGCATCCCGAAAAAAATACGGTTTGGTGTGGTTTATGGGCCGGCGGCGTCATTGGGCCGTACTTCTTCCGTGATGATCAAGACCGGCACGTTACTGTGAATGGGGATCGCTACCGTTCAATGATAACCGAATATTTTTGGCCCCAATTGGATGATATCTACTTGGAGGACATGTGGTTCCAACAAGACGGCGCCACAAGCCACACAGCGAATGTCACAATCAATTTATTGGAAACCAAGTTTGGAGAACGTGTTATCTCACGAAATGGTCCAGTCGCTTGGCCGCCTCGGTCGTGCGATTTGACGCCGTTAGACTACTTCCTGTGAGGCTACGTCAAGTCTATGGTCTATGCCAACAAGCCAGCGACGATTGATGAACTTCGTACGAATATCGAACGTGAAATTGCAGCAGTATCGGCCGATTTATGCTTGAAAACCGTCGAAATTTGGGTTCAGCGTCTGGACTTCCGCAAGCGTGCTCGTGGTGGCCATGCACAAAAAATCGAGATCCATACATAATGGCATCAAACGTACTTTGACAGGAATAAAAGAATTTCATTGATATCTAAAACCGTTTTTGTTTTAACTTTTGTAGCGCTCTTATTGAAAAACCCGATATATTTGAACAAAATAGCGGTTTCATAGCATCATGTGGACCATTGTTTTTAGGGGTAAAATTTCATCTCCTAGTACCTCAAATTTCAATCTGATGATTTGAAGAAAAACATCACCAAAGGCTTATAGAAACAAACAGAATTGCAGGACCTATACTTATTTATAGTCGTATATATACCAATTTTGTTTAAAATATCCAATTCTGTTTTTTTTTTTTCAAGTGCAAAACCTACCATGGAGAACCTACTCCTACAAAAATGCTTATCGGAATTTTAAAAATAATCGCTGTTTAATCACTAAAAGTTAAATATACAACTCTGTACTTCCCACATTTTTATAATCGACTTCAAAAGATTATACGATTGAAAAGCCGGTGTTTTTAATGAAAAAAAAAGTAAAGCTTCTTGATTGGTGTATAAAATACATTCTGAAAACTTTGTAATTACAGAAACATGAAGCACAACACATACATAAAAGCAAAAAATATAAAAACATAGGAAATTATATATTTATTTTTTTTAGCAAAGAATTACAGAAACCATTGATAACAGGCTGTATAGATGACCTTTTAAGCTCGTTATCTTAAAAATTAATTGCTTTCGATTTCTATTTTGATTTTTCTTTCATTTAAATCAGCAACTAAGTGATGATTTGTTTTAATTTAAATAACAAACTATAATAACTGATTGACTATAGGTATATAAATTGGACACTGTTATCTGAAGAAAATTAAATACAACATCAAAATTAGTAGAAAATTATAATATTGTATCATTATTTAATATATTGAACCAATACAATTATAATTATAATAATTGTATTCTAAAAAGCTGACAATACAATGTAAAGTGCATGAAGAAATGGATATGCCCCAGGAGACAGAATCTCACATGCGACCCAGTATGGGGCATTTTATTTCGTCACCGGTTCTTGACGTGTTGCGTACAAAATCGAGTTACCCGAAATCCTTAATCCATAATTTCAAATGCCAAAATCCCGAAGTCCATAATCCCGAATGCCAAAATCCCAAATGCGAAAATCTCTAGTGGCAAAATCCCATAATTATAAACCCTAGAATCCGGTATCCCGAAATCCCAAATTACTTAACCCTCGATTTTTAATACCAATAAAGTGGTTAGTCATTCGGGATTGGGAAAATGTTCAGTTTTGTTAATTTTAAATTATTAAAGGGACTTTTTAAAATTTTGTTTTTTTTAATAAACAAAAAAAAATATAGATCTTGAGGTTTTTTCTTTAAATATTTGCTTGTGCTACAACAGCTCTAACAATTGATATATTTCTTCAAACTTATGGCATTAAGGTAAAATTGATTAGACTTTAGATCGAGGTATTATGTTTAATAGTGTCAATCAATAGTCATGTGTAGTCGATGTTCTATAAAATATAAAAAAAAATATCCAAAAGCTTAAAATTGTTTTCAGAAAAATAAACTTCCTTTTTATTCAAGCAAGCGATTCTAAAAATACAATTATTTATGTTTTCTTTTTGTTTAAAGTTGATACTAACAAAGCATATACATGGCAAATGCAATTCATTTTTCCAATGAATAATATTTGCATTCAGATAGTAAAAACATAGATTGTGATGCAAATAAAAAGTCCCGCTTATTAGTCATTCTCATTACTCCTAAGTGACACAAATAAACAACGTGCTCCCAATAGATAAATCTCTTCCCATAGTCCCTTTGTTATGAAAAGAAGATTGAACCCTGGATGTAAGCTATAGGGTGTTTATTGTTTTTAAGACTCGCAAGAAATTCGGATAGATATTATATCTCGCTAGACACCACATGTATTTTATTTATAATTTAAAATAAGTCACTATTTTGAAATTTATTTCAAAACGATTCAGGGCATCTTCGAAACTTAGCAACTGTTATGCGAGAAATAGATGGATGCCATTTTTGGGGTTTTCCGATTGCGTTATTCTGTATCAAAAACATAAATCTGAGACTAAGGCCACTGCTACCAAAGAAAAAGAAGGCAAAAATTTATCATTTTTCTTTTTGATAATTACTGAAACTACAATTTATTTTTTTGGAAAATAATAATTAATTACTTAAGACTTTTTTACCTAACGTCAACGAACAGAACTAAGAGATCCCTTCCATAACTTTTTACTGATTGTAAGTCTGATTTTAATATAGAATTGTTTATTTTTAATAAAAAAAAATCATGATTTATCCACACTTAACGAAAGACCCTTTATATTACAAGAACTTAACAAAAATCAACTATATTTTTTTTGTATGATAAACTTACATAAATATGATCGTATTTTTCACTGTAAAAATGAATTGGCACCTCCGATTGCATAAAGCTGGACTCGCTATCTCCAAGTTTAAGCACTTGTATCACAGGCTCATCGGTATGCCTGTAAAGCTGATTGAAGTTCGAACTATCCAAATAATGTTGGTATTGTGTATTGGCAGTATCCAAAACTCCTAGCGCTATCACCATGCACAAGAATTGTGCAAATTTACAAAAACTAGTCATTTTGTGTTCACTCTCGATGGCAACGCGTGTGTTGATCAATGGCAACCGAAATAGACACTAAAATATATATACTTAAATTAATTGAATAATTTTCGTTTTTTTTAATTATTTAAAATAATTCACAGATTTTAATAAGGCATATTATATACTACGTAAGGGATAACACACACGTTCTTTCTATAACATTCTTTTTGTTGTTTTTTTTTTTTTTTTGAAATAATACGTTTGGTCTTGAGGTTACACCATCAGAGATAAAGTAGTATAATAATGAATAAGCAAAAAGATTTAATAATTAAATTCATAAAGTTTAATCTTAAAATAACCCCGAAGAGACCGCGTTTCCTTAGCACTCTGAGAGATAAGACACTGAAGAACAAACACACCAAATAATTTCACTTACAAGAGGATCACTTATAAAAAGCGATGTGCGAACGCTATCCCTACACTTCGTCAACTGATTTAAATAAAATCAAAGTGGATCTTCTTATTCTAAGTATAGGAAGGAATATATGGGCGCTGGAAGAAGCATCTCAACTTGGGTGACGATACGAATACGAATCTGTTGATCGCACGCTCATCAACTTCATTATTATGTTTGGGATCTCTGTCGTAGCTGAGCGTTACAGTAGGGATGGCAAGAATTTATACAAAAAATGATTTATGATTTCTATTTGTAATGAATTATGTTTTTGAATTTTTAATTAATAAAATGTCTGACTCTTGACATATGTTCCATCATCCTTACTAGAAATTGTGGTAGGTAATATGTGATTTTTGTCAGTCACAACAAACCGGCCGTTTTCTAGATTCCTGTGATTTATAGGTAAAAAGTTTGAAGTGAAAGACTGACTTACTATTCAATGGTCAAATTTGACCATATTTTCTTCTTTGAATATCCCTAAACTTGTGTGTGGTGTTGACAATGTTTGAGGTTTGGATGGTGATCCGCTAATCTAAGGATCTCTACTCATTGTTGTAACTACTTTATAATCACAGTTCACACGAATTATCGTATGAAAATAGTGTCCACTCCATTGGTGATTGTATCACTGGGATATAGGCTGCCCGGGCGCCATTTGTATATATTTGTCTTTAACTGGCAAAAAACTAATAAACTAATAAACGAGTTCCAGTTCTTAAACGAAACCAATAGTCTGAGCATAAAAAAACAACTGAACTGACGTTAATTCTAAGATTAATCCGTAAATTTAAGATATCTGTATTACCAATTACTAAGGCGAAGCGCGTAATGTAGTTTTCTTCATTTCAATATTTCATTTTCATTTTTCATTTCGATCTACAAAAATTTAATGGTGCAAGGTGCTTCCGGTGATAAGGGTTTGTTTAGTGACGACGTTTCCAAATATTTTTAAAAAAATTAGGAAATTATATCCCACTTGGGTGAGACACTAGTCTACGTGAAAGCTACTTCAAAACTAGTTTTTAAGACATATTAAAGCTATAAGATACAAAATTGACAATTGTATGTTTCATTCTGTTGTCAGTTTAAATTGCCGTTACGCCAACGTTGAGGCTAATCCAGGACAGCATGGTTTCAGACCTAAAAGAGGAGTTTCAACTCTCCTTCATCTTCTAGAGCACACACTTGCTGGAAATTTATCGAAAACCAAACACAGCGCTTTCATGTCATCCGATTTGGAAAAAGCATTTGATAGAGTTATGATGGTACCAATTATTAAACAGCTTCTTCAATGGGGCGTTCCTAAAGAAATACTTGCAGTGATCATGTCATTTATTAGTGGTAGAACTTTTCGAGTTAATGTTGACGGCTATAACTCCTTAACCATGAAAATGGACAATGGAACACCACAAGGATCTCCGCTCTCAGTTGTCCTATATAACGCATATATTGACTCGCTAATCGTAAAACTCTCCCGGCCGCCTCAGAATCTTGACTTTATTGGAGTATATGCCGACAATATTTACGTTGTTGCTTCTGGAGAAAAAGATACTTTGGAAAAAGCTGATTTAATAATGTTTAATTGGGCTAAAGAAGTTGGTGCGATTATTCCTCCATCAAAAATTGAAGCGTTGCATCTATGCCGAAAAAGAAAATGCACCCCCATCCCACTTGTTTTACGGGAAACAACCATTCCTCTTAAAAGAGAAATAAAAATACTAGGAGTAACTTTTTCTGGAAATCTAAAATGGGACACACATTCAAAGAATCTAATTAACCAGCTTAAACGACGGAACAATGCTTTAAAAATGTTCTGTTCAAAGCGAAGAGGTTCACATCTTGAAACTGCACTTCAAATTGCAAAAACTCTAGTCTCTGGTACCCTCCAACACGGTGCAACTATTTTCATGTGGACCACGTTAAAAAATATTAGCAATATTGACTCAGCCATCAACGATTGTTTTCGAACAGCCTCTGGAGCTTTAAGAGCCACGAAAATTGAAGCCCTAAGATTAGAAGCAGGCTATGAATCTTTTGAACACTTTGGAAAAAAAAGGGCAATCAACCTAATCAGCAAAACACTTACAGATTCAGTCCATCCCCTCTTCAAGGCTGCTGAAGATGCGATTAACAATACAAAACTGATCAAGAAATATTCTAAATCAGCCCTTATAAAAATGACATCTATAGTTCCCAATCTTAGCTCTTTTTCATTCAATAATACGCAGATATTAGGAGGTACTCTACCACCTTGGAAAAGACATATAACTACTTCCCATTAATACTAATCTTGCTAAGTACAAAAAGAAAAATACTACTGACGAAATATTTCGAATGCTTCACCAAGAAATGATCTCTGCCTATAACGCTGATAGAATCTTCTACACGGTTCGTACAAAGAAGACAATTGGTGTTCATACGCAGTCATTCAGTTACAACCAAACTCTGAAACATCTATTATTCACCAAGCTCTTTTACCAGAATCTGCAAACAGCTACATTGCAGAGTTAACAGCAATTTATAAAGGCATATCTGTTGCCCGAAAATACTCTAACCGATCGCTCATTGTAACCGATAATCTTGGTATCCTCATGGGTCTCAAAAATGAAACAAATAAATGCCCTTCTCTGGAGCTTATACGAAGATGTTTATTCGCCAATAAAAATATTATTCTTACGTGGGTACCTGAACATTCCGGAATCAAAGGAAATGAGGCAGCAGACCTTGCAGCAAGAACTGCTATAAACTATCCACTCATTGTAGAGTATCCCAAATTGTATAAGCTCCTACGCAGAACTTTGATTCAGGATCATAAGAAAGAGCTCATCGAAAGTTGGCAAAACTCTGAAACTTTTCTAAAAAAACATCAACCTGCTTACACACGTATACCATACAATCGGTCTCTTAACAGAGAAGATAGCATAAAACTCTTCCGAATAAGAGTTGGAAAAGCTGTTTTTAACACTCAACATTACTATAATGCTGGAGATCCTGAGCAATGTTCGAATTGTGGAACGATACTCTCTGTTTGGCATATCCTTGTCGAATGTCCTATATCTCGCCAAATTTAAGTATCATCAGACAACATTACCGAAAAACTTGCCGAAATCTTGAATCCATCAGAAGAACGATCCATTCAGTACATAAAAGATGCCACATCCGCTCACCAAAAATTTGATGAAATATAAATTTTTTTTTTTTTTTTTTTTCACTTCTCAATTAAACATAATTTGCCATTGCTAATTTATTTTAATTTTACAATTCTGTTTAACTTAAAGTAACCTTAAATATAGAATTTGATAATTAAATGTAAATATGTATAGTTAAAAGACGGCATCATATGGTCTAGCTACCCTGATGCCTTTCTAAAAATAATTTATGAATTAAGTTTGTAAATTATTTCAATAAATAAATAGATAAATAAATAAATGAGTAACGCAAATGACGCTTTTGTTCCTGTTTTGGAGATACATAGTGAGATTATTAGGGTATATAATGGGTGATTTTTTAAGAGGTTTAGAACTTTTTTTTAAAAAAAAAACACAAAAAAATTCAAAAAAATTAATAAAATATTTATTTGAATCGATAGTTTGAACCTTGCAATTTAATGTTTAAAGATAATTTCATGCAAATGTTGACCGCGGCTGCGTCTCAGGTAGCCCATCCGCTGAGTCCAATTTTGGCATACTCTTTCACACATATCGGCCGGTATCTCACGAATGAATGCATGGATGTTGGCTTCCAGTGCGTCAATCGAAGCGGGCTTGTCCCTATAGACATTAGCCTTGACATACCCCCACAAAAAATAATCTAATGGTGTCAAATTGCACGATCTAGGCGGCCAATTGACCGGCCCGAAACGTGAAATTATCTGTTCACCAAACTCGCCTCGCAATTGCGCCATTGTTTCGCGTGCTGTGTGGCATTTGGCACCGTCTTGTTGAAACCACATATCATGCAAGTCAAGAACTTCCATTTCGGGCAAAAAAAAGTTTGTTATCATCGCTCGGTAGCGTTCACCATTGACAGTAACGCTGCGATTCGCATCATCTTTGAAGAAATATGGCCCAATAATGCCGCCGGCCCATAAACCGCACCAAACAGTGGCTTTTTCGGGATGAATTGGTAGCTGTTGCAATGCTTCTGGCTGATCTTCACTCCAGATGCGGTAATTTTGCTTATTTACGTACCCATTCAACCAAAAATGAGCCTCATCGCTGAACACAAGCAGCGCGCGATGAACATTTCGAACCGAGCACGAATTTTGATAGTAAAATTCAATAATTTGCAAGCGTTGTTCATTTGTAAGACGATCCATGGTTAAATTGCAAACCAAACTGAAGCTGTTTGACAGTGACACAAGGTACTAAACACACGTCAGCTGTCAAAACCAGTGTTGCCAAAACCAAACCAGCCAAAAAATCACCCGTTAGTTAATTAAATGGTTTCAAAGTTGAAATTCATAAAATAAATGTGGTTGTGACCGTTTCGTCTCCGACTCTCTTTTTAATATTGTTTTGTGAGCAGCCAGTTGCTTGATTTGTATTTAATTTTACTTTCTTGAGGTGGAATGGAGACCAACTTCTTTTTTGCAGTATTTTTGCCTCTTAGCTTCTAGTGACAGTACCGTCGTTTTTTAAATTGACATCCCTGCTTCTGAATGAATGAACTCCAAAGGTATAGCGTAATAAAAGGTCATTAAATTCTGATCCTAACAGCATTGCCCAATTGGGTTTGTTCCTCGGTCACTTTCCATGAATCGCACTTGCATATAGAGGAAACTGAAAAACGTTTATAGTCTTCTGTGGGATGATCTCATTATATTGCGAAGTGTATAGGTTTCTTGTCTACTTACATTTATAAAGCTTTATAAGCCCGAAACTTGAATATAAAATTCTCATCTCGGTGGCCAGTTCACGTCCTTCCTGAGTGAGATATCCATTCCCTCCTACAATTTTGCTTCTTAACACTCATCCATTTATCCAGAAATAAGTATCATCGCTTTTTCGTGAAATTTGGGTAAACTTCCAACTGCTTAAGAGCTGATTTCGGATAGTAAAATTTGATGATTTGCTCACGTTTTTTGTCTCACGATAAAATGATCATCCTGTCTCTTTTTTTCTCTTTTACTATCTTGGCTCAGTCATGGTGAATTATCATATACACTTCTGGACAATTCATTATAACTAATTTGACAAATCTTTCTTGAATAACATTGCAGCTATGATCTAACAAAATTTGTGCGGCGCTATTGACAGGAGCTTTATAACGAAGAAATTTGCATCTAGCGATCAATTCCGTAAATATTTATCATGTCTCTCATTATTTGATCGATGCTATATTTATTATTTGGGTGAAATTTTGTCCGTAACAGCGGATCTCCAAAACAATCAGTATAAAAATTATTTTTTATTCGTACTACACGAATGTTTAACGCATTCCTATACTCTTCATAACTTCTAAGCCAAAATGAATCGGTACTTTCCTTATTTTCCTAATGGTCGTGCTATGTTCATTCATTGTAAGGAAAGTGGAATCCTTTTTAGGCTAATTCCCAATACAAAAATTTATTCTTAAGTGCGCGATGAAAATTACGTGGCCTTAGAGACTTGACAATATTTAATCCAATCTAGTGCAATTCTAAAAAAGTTCCAACATATAAAATCTAAACCACAACCAATTACCAACTATTTTATAAAAGCCCAATATTTTTGATTTGTTGTAATTAACATTTCTTATTTAATTTCTTCATAATTCCTCAATTTTCAAAACATTGAAATATTAAAAAGGCCTCTTTGATGTTCCCCTTATTTCATTTACCACACGAAACACGATGACTTCATTAAAAATGTCGTTAACAACAACAACAACAACAAGAAAGTTGTTTAAATGTTTTACGATCTTTTTAATTTCATCTGTCCCCAAAACATCGTGCCATCAATCGGACATGTTACAATAATAATTATTCAACATCAGTCATTTGGAATTATTCGAGCTCTCACTTAAGAACAACATCAGACACCGCACAATGGGGATACTCTCCAATAAAAAATTAAGAAAAAAAAAACTATTTTTAAAAAGCCTATGTATTTATATAACGCCAAAACAAATACAACATTATCTGTCAATCACTTTAAGTGTGGCACGTGTTAGATTGATCTACATAAATAACATGTGAAATGAGTAGAGTATATCGAATCAGTGCCTAAAATATTTTTCTCGTCCAAAAATTCGACACACAACATTTTTCTTCGTCCCATTAAGACGATAGTTTGTTAATCATTCCGACAAAGCGAGCAAACTCTTATTTTAACTTTGTTGCATCGTCATTCGTCACACTTAAATAAACATTGTGTTTTTGTTTTTCGGTTTTTGTTTTTGGAATATTTACTAAACGCACATTTATTTAAGTATTCGAACTTCCTCACTCAAATTCATCATAACATCGTAAATTTCGAAAAAAAAAACATTCAACATTCAACAATAACGGCATGCGGGTTTTTTTATTTTTGAAAATAAGCCACGAATTTGCCTTTCTCAATACTGCTGCTGCTGCTGCTCGTGCTGGCGTTGGTTCTGCTGCTTTCGAAATATTGTGTTCCTTATGTCTGGCAATGTATTTTTATACTTTTTCGTTTTATGCCAACGAGAAATTCCTTCAGAGTTGTGTTTTTTTTTTTCTCCATAAATAGAATAAAACATTGAAATAAACATTAATGGGAGAGGTACTGAGAGTAGTATGTATGTATAATCGCACACAGGAGCTATCCAGATGTCATTTAATGCAACATATGTATTTCTGGTCCCTAATAGATACGGTATGTTCACTTGGAAGTACCTTTTTATGCATTTGCATTTGGGAGAAGTCCAGGACCACAAAGAATTTTATGGATCTTCAGTTTCTATAGCATATTGTTTAATCGATCCCAATGGAACATCTTGACTTGAGGTTGTTGACAAATGGGCTTACTTTGTCTACCCGAATTATAAATTACTCACTGAATTGAGGGATCCGCTTTTTTCATATTCTCTATAATCGTGGTTTGATTAATTTTGATTTTTTTTACGAATCCAAAACTTGTTCTACAGTATCTATATGTATGTAAAGGGTTTTTTATTTTAGACGTGTGGTTTTAAATCTGGCAATACTTTTTTCGGAGTAGGCCTTTTTGACAGCTGCCACTTGATTTATGCCCAGTTTGATTTGCCATTTCATAATTAATAAAGACTAACTACTGAACAACGTTTAAAAATTGTGTAAATTTATAACCAAAATAATGGTTCGGTTCCAATATTCGGTCGATATAATCACAAAATCGCATAAATTCGAACAACCATGGATCGGTTTCGCACCACGTTTACTCTACTGGATAATGCGCATCCTCAGAGACGCCGGCCGTACAGTGTGCACCGAAGACACTATTGCTATCGAAGAAGACCAGAATGAGTCCATCCGCCATCGCGCGCAACTATTGAAGCTGTCAAAAATTGGGCCTCTCGACTGGAATTTATTGGAGCCAGCCGCGGCGGCCACTTGCCCGAAATTATTTTTAAAACATAATGACAAACCCTTATCTTTATAATAAAGCTAAATTCTAGGCCATAACATTAAATTTTATGCGTTTTATTTCTTCTTGAAAACCACACGTCTAAAAAAACACCCTTTATAATTATAATCACAAAAGGGCCTAGTGACTTATATCAATCATTCCTATGTCCGTGTCTGCAAGAATGGAGTGTCCCTAGGAGTAAATACAGATGATAAAGTTAGTGAAAATTAGTAATTCTGTAACAAAAAATTAAAAAAAAAACATCAAATAATCATATTAGGTGGAGGTGGATGTGGATGTGGATGTGGATGTGGATTGTGTAGGGTATTTTCCTTTTGCCTTATTTTTCACTTTAATCAAAATATTTATTCAAAAAGTTAAAACCAACATTTTACGGCGTAACATTAGAGGATATAATAATATGGAGTGCTCGTTTCTATCCCTAATGCATTGTTGTGCCTTAAGCCTTGATAAGGGGTACTGTTTCACTTTCAATAAGATAAAGTGCTACAGCTGTTTTCAATTCTAATAAGTCATAATTTGCTTATTATCTCTCTAAATTATTCTACTTTGAAGTAATTCTTGCAATTAATTAGTGTTTGTTTATTATTTTAAAGATATTGGCGAATTAGACGATTTAGTAAAGTGTTAAATCATTTTTAATATGATACTAGGTTAAAAGAGGATTTTAAACGACTTTAACATGATAATATCTCTTAACATTTTACTAAAGTTAAAATCGCCAGATTGCTGTTTTTTCTTTTATATTAATAAATTCATCATATGTCACTTTGACATAGAAAAACAATAAAAAGTTATGTTTGCTTACTTTTTCGCACGAAATGTCACAGTTTTAGACGCGTTCAGCATGAGTTTCGTAAGAAAATAAGTTTAGTATGATACTAGTTAAAAAGTGTTTAAAACTAATGCCCGATTTCATAAAAATACACTAAAATCCTTTTTATCTAAAGTCCTTTTAAATTTTATCAGACCTTTAAATATATCCAGTTTCACCATCTAAAAAAAGGAAATTTTAGGGAAATTTTAGTTAAAATTGGGTTTGCCTCACATCCCTGGATATGGAAATAGGTTGTTTCCCTCTCACATTCGAAATGCACGTGAAAAAGCATTATATGTAGAAAAAAATGCTACAAAAAAAAAGTATATTTGAAGAACTCGAAATATTCTTGGACGTCTTACTATATGTTGCTCATCATCCTCAGATGAACAATCAATTAGTCTAAAAACAAACAAATTATGAAGGCTTTCCGAAACCAACGCGAAACATTCGGAACGAATATGCGATGAGTGAACAATGTTTGAAGATTCACATCGCGCCAACGTGGGTGCTCTCATTTATCTCCATGTAAATAAAACAAGAAAGGCGAAAGTCTTGTCGTCGTTCGGAAGTATTCGCGTTGGCTTGGGAGAGCCTTAAAAGATTATTATTTACACACAAACTATATTTTTGTTTCGACCAATTCACAATTTATATTTGCAAGAAATTAAATAAAAAAGTGACTGCAAAATATCATCTATAATTTTCTTACTCGTCGGCTTACATCTGACATATTAGACTTCACAAATCACACTTTTAAAATTTTTTGAGACGAAAATGGGCTTTTAGTTCATAAGGGCACTTAAAAGCATTTTTAATTTAAAAGCACTTGGTGAAACCAAAAAATCCCATTTCAACTTTAAATGGGCTTTTAAATATTTAAAAGTCCTTTATGAAATCGGGCATAAGAACAATTAAGTAAAGAGAGCTAACACCTTAACATCAGATTGTTTCAAATTTTGCACCGTTGAAAAGTTCTTTTTTAGTTTTTTTCTCCAATGCGCAGAAAATTGAGTGCCTTTCAGCTTATTGAAACTTGAATAGCGACCCCTGTGAAAGCTTTGCATTCTAAAGGGTTTTCCAATAAGAGGTGTTATTTTTATATTCAAAGAAAAATATCATTTTTTGAGACAAATGATCGGATGTTTATTTTATTATAAAGAGGAAGGTATGCCGTTAATAATGGAACACAACATCAGCCAAATGGCCGCCACGACCACGCTTACAGGACCATATCCTTTTCATGAAATTTTCCATAACCAAATCGCAAAGTGGCTGCCCTATGTCCTCGATAGCCTCACGAATTCCATCTTTGAGGTCTTGAATCGACGCTGGGCTGTTGGCGTAGACCTTATCTTTCACGTGGCCCCAAAGGAAGAAGTCGCAAGGTGTTAAATCACAAGATCTCGGTGGCCAATGGTGATCACCTCTTCGAGAGATAACACGGTCCGGAAACTTTTCCCGTAAAAGATCGATGGTTTCATTGCTTGTGTGGCACGTAGCGCCGTCTTGTTGAAAGTAAACGTTGTCCAGATCAATACCATCCAATTCCGGCCATAAAAAATCATTAATCATCTCTCGATAGCGCAATCCATTGACCGTAACTGTTGCTCTAGCCTCATTTTCGAAAAAGTAAGGTCCAATGACCCCGCCGGACCATAAACCGCACCAAACAGTCACGCGTTGAGGATGGAGAGGCTTTTCAACAATAACTCTTGGGTTTTCCGAGCCCCAGATGCGACAGTTTTGCTTGTTGACGTAGCCTCCGAGGTGGAAATGGGCCTCATCAGTCAAGATGATTTTTCGATGAAACTCCGGATCATTTTCATGCATTTCAAGGACCCAATCAGCAAAGACACGACGTTGTTGATGATCAGCCGGCTTGAGTTCTTGTGTTAACTGAACTTTATAAGGCTTAAGACCCAAGTCTTTATGCAAAATACGGTGTAATGACGTTTGTGGAATGCCTAATTCCAAAGAACGACGGGGAATGGACAAACCTGGGTTTTCTTCAACATTTTGGGCTACAACAGCAATATTCTCAGTTGTTCTTGAGCGACGTGCACGGGTTTTATTCTTCACATCACTAACTTGTCCCAACAGGTCGAATTTGTCCACCAATTTCTGTATTGCGGTCCGACAAGGTGCTTCACGACGACCCAAAAATGTTTTAGTTTTACGAACCGTCTCTGCCAAATTTTCACCATTTTTATAGTGAATTTTAATAATTTCAATGCGTTGTTGAAGCGTGTATCGTTCCATTTTTATTAATGGCGTAGTTTCTACTTGTCAAATGTCAAAAAATGACAGTTTCAAAAGTGACAGCTACCGAAACAGCGGGCTATTCAAAATAACACCTCTTATTGGAAAACCCTTTATATCCTATAAAGGTATAACATATTAAATAAAAATAAATAAACCCTGATTACAAATAAAACAACTTCAAGTACTATCAGTTGCAATTGTGAACATCTTTAATTTTTCTTTTAGTAAACTTGGACATTTCGAAAAAATAACATGCAAAGTTAGGGAAATAAATTAAAAAAAAAACTTTTCAACAAAAGTATTCAAAAAGAGCTTTAACCACGGATGGGACAATATTTTCGTATCCATTACATAACCCTAAAAACGATTTGGTAAAATACAAAACAACTTCAAATCGCTCTCCGAGTCATCTGCTGGAAAAACCTATACAACGTCTAAATCATTTGTTTTGGTGCATGCAATAGAAAATCAAAAAGTGGACTTTGGAACTCAATCCACCCTTTCTATAAAACTTACTTGATTCTCCTTTTGCTGATGCTGGGGAAGGCCTCAGGAGGGGCTCTTGTGCCGTAGAAGAAATCAATGCAGTGTGCTGAAAAAGTTTTCCTTGAAAGTTCACAAATAAAACTTTTTTTTCATAAAGTTTTTTTTTTGTCAGCTTTCAAGTTCAAGCGGGGTAGATTTTTTTTTTGTAAAATCACAAGTTCATTCAATTTGTAGGGGATGTTAAATGAACTGAATTCATTCGTTCTTACGTTCTTCCAATATGGAAGAACCTTATACTCTCAATTTCTGTACCGCACTGAATGAGTGTAGGTACAGAGTGTTTGTCCTATTGACAGATATGGGTCATTAGGTGAACTCGTTTTGTGTTACTATTCACGTAAGGGTTTAATTTAAAAGTGCTTGCATTGAATATGATGACTTTAATGACCCCTTTAGAGTTGCACAATAAAATTAAAAAAGAATACACATATAACAAAGACTGCAAATAAAACGACTCTGATGTGAATACCTGAAGTCACTTAAAGTTGTTAATGTGTGTATAGTATAGGTACTTATGAGCTGACTTTAACAGACACTTGTTGAAGGAAGTTGCTTTATGATGCTATGCTTCTGTTATAATATTCGTTCTTTTTTGCATTGGCATGGGGATGGGCGTTGGTATTGGATAAATGGTGGTCAGATGAAGGTGCAAAAAGGATATTTTATCGCTTGGTTACATGGGAAACCTCAAGAATTTTCCAACACTTTCTTTTTGATATTTCTTCAGAGGAGTTCTACCAAATAGCTTTACGTTTTGGATAAATTTATATTTTGGTTTCGATTTTTTGATTTATTAGTTAAGTTCATGTTATGTAAGTTTGCAGCAAAATACAACCTTTTGATAATTTAATCGGAAATTTCAGTATAGATTTACTAAAGTACTCGTTTTTCAGAAAATAGTTCTGTTTGCGTGACAAAGTAAAGGGTTTTTCAACAGGGACGCTACAAAATAAGAGCAACAGGGACAGCAAACGACGCCATATTTCTTGCCGCTCTTTTGACATTTCTCTTCAGTAAAGTTTGCCATTTCATGATGGAAAGAAATACGAGCCAACAACAAGTCCAAATTATTAAAATTTACTACCGAAATTCGGAGTCAGTGGCCTCAACGTTAGGAGCGCTAAAAATCGAAAAAATCATCTTCAGGGATGAGGCTCATTTCTGGCTGAATGGCTTCGTCAATAAACAAAATATGCGGTATTGGTCAGGCAGCAATCCACACGTACTCCATGAGTCATCATTGCATCCTGAAAAAATTACGGTTTGGTGTGGTTTATGGGCCGGCGGCGTCATTGGGCCGTACTTCTTCCGTGATGATCAAGACCGTTACTGTGAATGGGGATCGCTACCGTTCAATGATAACCGAATATTTTTGGCCCCAATTGGATGATATGGACTTGGAGGATATGTGGTTCCAACAGGACGACGCCACAAGCCACACAGCGAATGTCACAATCAATTTATCGGAAACCAAGTTTGGAGAACGTGTTATCTCACGAAATGGTCCAGTTGCTCGGCCGATTTATACTTGAAAACCGTCGAAAATTGGGTTCAGCGTCTGGACTTCTGCAAGCGTGCCCGTGGTGGCCATGCAAAAGAAATCGAGTTCCATACTTAATGGCATCGAACGTACTTTTACAGGAATAAAGAATTTCATTGATATCCATAACCGTTTTTGTTTTATTTAAAAAAAACTTTTGTAGCGCTTTTATTGAAAAACCCGATAGATACTTACCTTCATATTATGTTTATTAATTTATTTTTTTTTTTCATTCAACTTGGTTGCACAAAAATGAAGAAAAATTAACCAACTTGAGAGTGGTCTGTAGGCTTATTTCAAATTCTTTTTTGACAGTTTTCATGTCCTATAAGCTTCAATTTGTTCTTAGAATTCAAATGTTTAACAAAATTGATCTTTCTTCCAGTTTATATATTTTGTGTTCCACTAATCCTTGTCATAATTTTTCCTCTTTGTCAAGTTTGATCAAAATCTCGAGTTTGATTTTGTGATGAAGCCCGGACTCTCACGAACGTCGACGATGTTTTCGATAGATCTGGCGTTAAGGTCACGTACGGGTGTTGGCTGATTGTTCACTGAAACGGTCTACTCAATTTTTGCCACCAAACCACTGAGAAGGCCAACCATATAAACTGTAAAATGGGCGCAACGCACGCAACGTTGCCACAAGAGATTTTGATAATAAAGTTTTATCATTTGCACGTGCTGTTCAATCGTGTAACTTGCCATGGTAATTTGGCATCATTAACTGAATAATAAACAACACATTTGTCAGTGATGTCACCAAAACAACATGGCCGCCATAGAACGCCAAAATCATCCCCCACCAATTGAAAAATCCTTCTATTGCCAGTAAGAAATGAGGAAGAACTTTCGTTGCATTCACCGTAAATGTTTACTACTCCCCACACTATACCACCTTTACCATATTGAGTTCCTTGCTGTGCCGTGTTTAATGTATTTCATTAAATCATGAAAACAAAATGATTAAATATTTTTATATAATGAACACTTCTGTCCTGATTAAACTATATTTAAATCGTAAAAGGCAGTGTATATATGTGCATAGCAATCTTCTATCGTATAAGCTACCTTACCCATTCTCAAAACATGTGCAAGCTCTAAGTTATAATTTTATTTGTAATTTCATAATAAAATATTTCCCATTAATATAACTTTTTAAATTCTTTTGATAATCTTCTCATTTTCATTCCTAGAAGTTTTTCAATAATAAATCTTTTGAAATCCCAACCAAAAATTCCATAAAATATTTCATCTTGATTACCATTACCAAAGCAAACCTCTGTTTAAATGTTATTTTGTTTACCTTGTTATTTTATTCGAAATATTATATGATTTACTAAAGGATTGCTTAAACTTGAATTTTCCAGCACAGATTGGTTTTCTTGCTCCGTAATCTAATATTTCGTTGAAAATTGAAATACCTTAACCTTCATAGAACGTTTGCTCAAAGTTTTCTTGCAGTTCCTCTGGATAATTCAATTCCACGAAACTTAGTTTAAAAAAACAAAAAAATATAAATTAAACAAATTTTGTTAATAACTTCCTCTTTGCGTCATGGTAACGAGTTACTTTATCGTTTGATTATCACACCGGCCGCTTCACTGGAGGTCTAGGTGTGAACCCAGTCTATTCTACCTGAAATGTTTGTTTTTTTTTTTTGCAGGGGTACTGCCTTTTGCGAGAGTGTGTTGTGTTGTGTTGTTTTGTGGTGTGTTGTGTTGTGTTGTGTTGTGTTGTGTTGTGTTGTGTTGTGTTGTGTTGTGTTGTGTTGTGTTGTGTTGTGTTGTGTTGTGTTGTGTTGTGTTGTGTTGTGTTGTGTTGTGTTGTGTTGTGTTGTGTTGTGTTGTGTTGTGTTGTGTTGTGTTGTGTTGTGTTGTGTTGTGTTGTGTTGTGTTGTGTTGTGTTGTGTTGTGTTGTGTTGTGTTGTGTTGTGTTGTGTTGTGTTGTGTTGTGTTGTGTTGTGTTGTGTTGTGTTGTGTTGTGTTGTGTTGTGTTGTGTTGTGTTGTGTTGTGTTGTGTTGTGTTGTGTTGTGTTGTGTTGTGTTGTGTTGTGTTGTGTTGTGTTGTGTTGTGTTGTGTTGTGTTGTGTTGTGTTGTGTTGTGTTGTGTTGTGTTGTGTTGTGTTGTGTTGTGTTGTGTTGTGTTGTGTTGTGTTGTGTTGTGTTGTATTGTATTGTGTTGTGTTTGATAAAGAATGAGATGTTTATGAATAAATTAAAGCACACTTTCATGTTTTTTTTTTTATTTCCTCAACAAAATGTTGGCCTGCGTTTTTTAATCAGCCTGTAAGAGCTTAAAAGTGGGACAGGTTTATGCAAGCCAATGCAACCAGACTGAGAGGTAAACTTCTTATCCGTACTCACAATTTTTGTTGAACAGACTATAGTGACATTTACAATTATTACAATTCTCAACCATTCCTGTGACCTGAGGAGAGACAGATCTGTTTTTTCAATAATCAAGTTTTGGGGTACCAGAAAATTATTTTTTTTTTCAGGATTCAAGACAGAATTTAAGTACATTTTTCCCACTTTGGCACACCACAACTTCTCCCTCTATCCGCTTAAAAAAAACACCCGTCTTGACTAAATATTTTGTTCCTTTAAGTTCTTCATTGTTCTCAATGTTTTTATGGTAAAGAAACATTTTCACCAACTTTCATGGGTGTAAGAATTTTGTTTGCTGTTTTCCTATAACACCTTAACCATATGTCTGAATTCGGGAAAATAATAGCAGCAGCCTAAAGATTTATAATCTTATATAATGTATAAGAGATATAGAGAGAGTATCACGCCTATTGTTTGACCGACAAAATAAGCTTCATCGGTCGAGGATAAGGAGGAGGTCACTTGCCTAAAATCGTGTTGCAATCATAATAAAAAAAAAAGTTTAAAAACTTAGTTCTCATCGTTAATACCTATATTTTTAACTTTCGAAGAATAATGTAAACTGCACAAACAAATTTATTCCTTTTAATATTTTGAATTCAATAAATTCAATAACTTATTTCAAAACAACTTTATTTGACTAAAAATCATATAACATTTCTCACACAAGAGATATTGTATTTGAAATTTCAACTTCTACGCTGTGGTAACAACTCAATTGAATTTGTGAATTGTCATTCGGTGTTACTTTAAACTTTATGAAGAAACATTGTTAGGTTCAAATAAAATCCATTGCCGCTATCATGTTATCGATTCCCTAAAGCAGCAAAGATAGCATTACAAGTGTTATATTTCCTCTATCAATGGCAATGTCCTGGCGCACTAATCAAAGTTTTGTGGACTTCCGGACGACAGTATCAGAAATACCTCAAATCTAACAACTTTTATCCATACCAGTAACAGTATATGAAAGTATTTCAATGACACTCCCACAATCCATTGAAATAAAAAAAAGAAAAAAAAACACTCCTTTTCCTTTCCTCAATATTCTAGGACAAAAAAGGGTCTCCGTTTCATATAGAAAAGGACATTCGTGCGTGTTTTTCTCTATTCAGGACAGGCTATGTTCTAAATGTGTTCAGTGACCCCCTAAACTCGACCTCAACCTCAACAAATGAAGGCAAATATTCGTTCGAGACTGTGGTTTTATTTCATACTTCTGATGCATAACTAAAGATTCTTTACAAAAGGACAGTGAAGTGACTTCATTAATGTTGAATATAGTCTATATGTGTACAGGATACGTATATATACAATACATAGATGTTGAGGGAAAGTGTAGATATTCTTTATTACTTCACTAACAAAATGCCATTCTTCCACCCCCCCCCTCCCCCACTAACCCACGCACCTAAATCTGTCATTGCCATAGGGTTCAAATGTGACCACATTTCAATCCACCATATAGCAATAAGAGATTCCAGAAATACTTTATCCTTTTTAATAGTGTCCTACTGGTTTTGTCATTAAAAAAAAAATATGTCTTTAATGTAGGATAAGGTTTTTGTTTTAAATCAAATACGTATACATATATTTTCAGTTCTTATTCGTTGAAAATTGAATCACCTTCTAGAATGTACACATGAAGTTTATAGAACTAAAGATTGTCCTGACACAAAATGAATAATTTAAAAGAGCTTGTTATTGAACTTTGTTTACTGTCTTAGTTACTTTTTATATACTCGTGAGCTTAAAAACAAAAAGGAATTTACCTAATTAAATGATATTTTATACAACTATGGTCAACTAACGATAGATTTCGTATGATTTGAGTATCGGGTGTCGTTAATTGATTTTTGTGGTTTAAGCCGCATTAACTGAAAACATGTAAAATCCTTTTAATCACAAAATGATTAATATCCAGTTACGTCTGAGACTCCAGCTGTATTCCAAATCCCGCTACCCAGGACACTCCCCTTTGCCTAACGGCATATTTACAGTTCCCACGCGATTTTTGCAAACCTTGCAAAACCAATCCCAAGCGGATACACCACCCTTTCCCTTCACCAATGATGCATCGACATTTACTCACATTTCATTTTACCTAAACGAAATATCAAGATTTTAAAAACAAATATATTTTTTTTGTAAACGCGACACATTTTTGTTCTTTTGCGGGGACTAGTTCAAACTCAAATTATTTTTTAAGACTTAGTCTTAATTCAACAATCTGATATTGAGGTGCAGCCTTCGTATGGACAGCGGCCTCATATTAGAATTTAATAAAAATTGAATTGTAGAAAAACAATAAAGAATAAAATAATAAAAAAAAAATAAATAGTAAAAATAAAAAAAAAATTAACGTTTTTTTTAATAAGCAAACGCTCGGTTGAACATGTAATTATCCCAACTCACATTTTGTGAAGGGTGTGTTTGTTTTCAGTGGGCAATGTGTAATTATTGTGAAAGTTAGCGTCTTATACAGGGTCTTTCATTAAGCGCTTCTTGTCTTAAAATTTAAATAAAACAAAGTGTGTGCGAAATATCATTGAATTTTTTTTATTCGTTTGAAAGACCTATTGATGTCATTTTGTATGGAATATAACATCTTTCAAATGTCCGCCGCCACTTCTTTGGGTGGCCAGCATCCGAATGTCATTACATGACTCTGGAGACTAAATCAGACTGAATTTGACTTATGGCATGGGTTATGTTGGCTTTGAGGGCCGCTGTGGTATGTGGCTTTTTCGTATAGACTTGCGACTTCAGAAAACCCCACAAATCGCACGATCTTGGTGGCCAGTTCACATCACCTCCACGTGAGTAAATGACCATGCCCTCAAATCGCTGATGGTGCAGAATTTCCAATGTGGCGTGGGCTGTTTGGCACGTAGCGCCACATATCATTGGTGTTTATATCATCCAATTCAGGCTTTGACGGTGATGGCCTGGCAAACGTTGTTTTCAAAGAAATATGAACTGAAGACGGCGCAAGCCCAAAATCCACACCAAACAGTGGCTTTTTTGGGATGAATTGGACGCTCTTGGATCTCATTTGAATTATTATCGTCCCAAATTAGACAATTTTGTTTGTTGACCATAAATGGGCGAAGCGCGCGTAACGTTGCCCGAACAGAACACCCATTTTGATAAAAACAATTTTATCATTTGCACGTGTTGTTGAACACTTTTTCCGTCCATAGTTATTTGTCAAAACAAACTGAATAAATAACAGCCAATTTGACAGATGAAGAGCTTCAACATTATGGCCGCTATTAACTGTCAAAGTTCGGAAGTTCCCATTGGAAGACCCTTTACAAAAATCATTATTTTGAATGAATCAATTTTAAAAAAAATTGAGCTCAATAGAATACCGATTGTTGATATCGATTATGGCCCTGTGACACTCATATTTTTTTTTTTTTTTTTTAAGATCACACGATGCGCTTTCCACTATTATTCCTTTGTATGACCAAAATCACTCTTTTTGGTGGCAGAAGCTGCCGCAAATTGAAAAAGGAAGAGATGTAGGTTCTGTACCCATATTGGATTTGGTGTAAATTACATTTTCTACCATCAGATTTAAATAAAAAAACCGAGGCCGTCAATTGGAGAAACACCTTCCTTATTCCTTTAAAAGCACTCTCCATTTATGTCGAACAAATTTATTAATTTAAGAATTCCATTAAAAATATAAAATATTAAAATTCAAAATTCACTCGTGCTCGTGCTCTTGCCAACGATTCACCATTGTTTTCAATAGAATTTGAATGACAATGGAAATAATTAATTTCTTGTGTTAAGTTAAAACGATTTTCCCCGATTGTTTCCGTTTCCGCTGTTCTGATGATGATGGCCGCAGATATCAAAAGTCCGTAAAGCATATTTTATAAATGGAATATAACTTTTTGTTTTATTTTTGTTTGGTTGTTTTGGTCATGCAACCTATTTCAAAATTATAATCTGTAAATTGTTGTGCGGGATAAAATACATTTTTTAAATTTTTTTTCTTAATAATGGGTGATTTTTTAAGAGGTTTAGAACTTTTTTTTAAAAAAAAACACAAAAAATTCAAAAAAATGAATGAAATATTTATTTGAATCAATGGTTTGAACCTTGCAATTTAATGTTTAAAGATAATTTCATGCAAATGTTGACCACGGCTGCGTCTCAGGTAGCCCATCCGCTGAGTCCAATTGTGGCACACTCTTTCACACATATCGGCCGGTATCTCACGAATGAATGCATGGATGTTGGCTTCCAGTGCGTCAATCGAAGCGGGCTTGTCCCTATAGACATTAGCCTTGACATACCCCCACAAAAAATAATCTAATGGTGTCAAATCGCACGGTCTAGGCGGCCAATTGACCGGCCCGAAACGTGAAATTAACTGTTCACCAAACTCGCCTCGCAATTGCGCCATTGTTTCGCGTGCTGTGTGGCATGTGGCACCGTCTTGTTGAAACCACATATCATGCAAGTCAAGAACTTCCATTTCGGGCAAAAAAAAGTTTGTTATCATCGCTCGGTAGCGTTCACCATTGACAGTAACGCTGCGATTCGCCCAATATGGCCCAATAATGCCGCCGGCCCATTAACCGCACCAAACAGTGGCTTTTTCGGGATGCATTGGTAGCTGTTGCAATGCTTCTGGCTGATCTTCACTCCAAATGCGGCAATTTTGCTTATTTACGTACCCATTCAACCAAAAATGAGCCTCATCGCTGAACACAAGCAGCGCGCGATGAACATTTCGAACCGAGCACGAATTTTGATAGTAAAATTCAATAATTTGCAAGCGTTGTTCATTTGTAAGACGATCCATGGTTAAATTGCAAACCAAACTGAAGCTGTTTGACAGTGACACAAGGTACTAAACACACGTCAGCTGTCAAAACCAGTGTTGCCAAAACCAAACCAGCTAAAAAATCACCCGTTATTTGGTTCTAAAATTTTTATTATTATTGGTGATGGAATGAAACCGGATTTGAAAATGTCATTATTTGCTTAGGGATAATGGTTATCCTGCAAAACGAGGATGCTTTTCATTACAATTTTAACAACTAGTTTTAGATTAGTGAAATTAATGTTTAGTTAAGTTTATTAAAGCAGTGATCTCTCTGTCCTGGGTCAATTCAAACAGAAGTGAAAATACATACATAGTAGATTCACTACATAAATATAAATTCATTCATTTTTGTTCTTGCTAATATATGCCATCAGGGACAAGTTTCAACATTCGCATTATAAATTAATGTTAAATGTAGAAACATATACAAAAAATGTGAAACTACATGTTTACTCGAACATATTTAAAATTATAAAATGAGAACTAAACATAATGTTGTTTGTATTTATGCAGAGATTGCATTTCATTTCAATTTTGTACGTTTTTCAACTTTACACGTGTCAATTTTAATTTTAATTTTAATTTTAATCAGTATACCCAGATAATTTTTTACTGTTGTGCACGCTTCCGGCGCTGCGCTGCGTTTATTTAAATGAAATTTTTAATTTCGTTTGAAGTCATTGCAGGCGTGTGTACTTAAAGGACATGTTCGAGGGATATAGGTTAACTTATTTATTTATTTTAACGTTTGGTTGTTAATATTTGGCCAATTATTAATTTTATATTCATAGAGCGAAACCGGGAATGTTTAATTATACAAAATAAACTTTATTTTAATATTCCATTCAAATAACTGAATTTGCTTTAGATTATGTATTTGAATTAACTAAATTACAATTGTGTGACATAAATTGCACGTACTTAGTTTCACAAGTCTGGTATTGAAGCTTTAAGACCTTAAACATTTTCTCAAATAATATGATCACGGGTATATCAAAGGTTAACAGCTTTCCAATTTTATACATAAGCAACAAACTATACTAAACCTATATCCTAGTTTACAGTTCCCATGAAAAAAAAAAATGCTATACAAAAATTTAAGGTAATTCTTAAAAATTCCACCGAAATTTGTTGCGATGAACTCAAATGTGACGCATCCATGCGTCATCCAACGTTTTTCGTTTTAAATGTTAGGGGCGAAATTATTTACATTTTTTAATCCGTTTTAAAAGTACGGTAGGTTTACTTCAAAAAAAACAAATATTTTAATACATATTTTATGTATCAAATGTATTTGAGTCGTGTGCTTTATATTTTGCAATCATTTTTATACATCTTCTAAATTTGATGTTCTTAATTTCAGATCGATCTTGTCTATTCAGAACAAATCGATTTTTAACCAAGAAGCTTAAAACCACAATTTTATTTAAGGAATTATTTTATTTTTAAATGTTCGAGTCTTGACGCTTTACTTTTTTCATTTAAGTATTTTTTTTCCCAAAAAATATATGCACTATTAAATCCCACAAACTTGCTCTTATGGTTAACAACAACTGTATTCAGCCACACATTAAAGATGCATGATTTTATAATATCTTTAACAAGAAAATAGTAAGACAATTAAAAGTAATAAAAAATTGATTTTTTGTTCGTTTTTTGTTTTGTTTAAAAAGAATGTTTTTCAAAATTTTAAATGCAATATTGTTTAAACTAAAGGAAAGCAAAAGATTGAAAAATATAACAAAATTGGTTTAGCAATGGAAAAAATATACGTAAACAACCGAAAAATTATATACCATTTTCTCAAAAAACTTCGAATGCCTATTTCCGTTATGTGAATTTTTTTCCAAAAACCTGAAATTCAGATTTCTTGCAATTACTTTAGTCATACCAAGTACTAAGTTTAATTAAAATCTTTGGAGCCGTTTTCTAGAAAATTTGAATAAAACAAAACTTTTGTATGACAGCTACTAGTTCTAGATGAGATAAAACAGAAATTCGAATTTCACCTCTAAGGAATCACATACAAATTAAATTTGAATCAAATCTTCTTATCCGTATAGGCTCTAGCTCAAATTACAGTGGACGCACAGGCCAACACGACGGACGCCATGACGAAATCTCGTTTTTGGACTTCTCGATGATCTTAGACCCAGTTTTTTAGTGCGAGATTAAAATTAAACCCGAGTTAACTTATCAAATTTGGTGACTTAACTCAGGATTAACTGAACAGATGCTTTTGATGTTTTCTCCACCGAATTTGCTTAGTTGTTCTGCATGCAGTCTCCATCGAAAAACTGCTTCCTCAGTTCACTGTGGGCTAATTTACTTCTAGAGTTAGTTAACTGGGCCTTAGTGTTAGTTTTTATTAAAACATCAACAGTTTTTTTTACATGAAACCAATACTAACCTTATAGAGCATGTCAAAAAGTTGTGAGCAGTTTAGTGAACAAAATTTAAATCTATGGCGCAAAAATTAAAAAAAGGTTTACATTTAGGTGTTAGTATGATACTCATTTACAATTTAGTAACTTAAAAGCTCTCTACTCTACTGAAATGTTCTTAGTTTTAAACAATTTTAAACTAGGACGATTCCGGAGACGGTACAATCATGAATTGTACGCAATCTACCTTGAAGCAGATATCGTGACAAAAATTAAGCTCGGTTGACTTCGGTGGGCAGGGCACCTAGCTCGCATGAGCGAAGAGGAACCTGCTCGGAAAGTTCTTTGTGGTACATTCTATGGTAGACGACAGCGTGGTAGACCATGCTTGCGCTGGAGAGATGGAGGCGTAGACCAGGACGCCCGGAGCCTTGGGGTGCGCAACTGGATGGCGGTGGATCGAGACCGGGATGGGTGGAGAGACTTGTTGAAGGAGGCCAGGACCGGACCCCGGTTGTCGAGCCGACGATGATGATGATGAAACTAGTATCATACTAAGCCTCTGTTTTCTTAATAAACTCCAGCTGAAGACACCTTAAACAGTGACAGTTCATGCAAAAAAGTAAGCAAACATACCTTTTTCCAATAAATTTGTGTTGTCAAAATGACATATGGTGTTAGTATGATACTAAAAAAGATAAAATTGCCATTTGGTGCTTTTAATTTCAGTAAAATATTTTAAAGATAGATAGATAGATGCTTATTCATTTAAAATTTTGAAAATTGTCTCTTTAATGCTTTAACACGATACTAAGGGCCAGTTTCACAGTCAGAAAAGTGACACTTAAGTGGGTTATGTGCAAGATCAAGGCGCAATATCACAGTACACAGTTACCTGAATAAGTTCCCCTTACGCTGTCTATGAAACTATATTTTTTGTAACTATCCATTTTGATGGAAAATCTGATTTCCTACTAAAAATCTTTTAAGTTAAATTCTCCAATTCGGCTTAGTTCTTGAGTCATACCAAAAACATTGAAAAGTTATCTACAGTGTGGCCATTGTTTCAGAAATTCATGACAGTTTTCGAGCTTTCCACTTTGGGTCAAAATATCATTTTGAGTATCAAAAATACATTTTTTCAAAATTGGTTTTGATTGTAACTTCTTTTCGAAAATAATTCAAAGGATAGTCAAATTATGTATTTAAAAAAATGATTTGTAAAATGATCTTCTATAAATGAACTCCCTTTAAAGTTTTCACTTGTGAACACATACTGTCTGAGCCGCATAGCCATTCTTTTTAAGCTGTTCCTGATGTAATACAAAAATTATTTGTTGCTGAAAAGCTTGTAATTTAGTGCTATTCGAATTGTTGAAAATACATTTTAAGAAAATTATATTTTAAAAACTTGGATCATTTAAAAAACATAAGGATTTCCTTTATTCATTGGCTTTAGGGCATAGAAAAAGCTCCTCATGCTTTTATTTCCATTTTTTCTATCAAGAGCAATAAGTTCGAAAAAATTCGAAAGTACTAAAACAAATTGATTTAATTTTTTTGTTTTTTTTTTGTCCTTGCATTTGGGCCTGAAGTCCATTGGTAGTGATATAATGACCATATAGATAAAGAGAGACAACAGAATTCAAATTAATAGAACTGAGTATTCCAGTAGGCACCTATACACTTTTGCTTATTACAATGAGCTGTCTCAGTATATGTCTAAGTTTTGTTTAATATTTGGTATAATGCAACTTTGGCATTAAATCATTTAAGAACAACAATAATCAATAGAGATTTTAACGTGCTTTCAATTCCAAGAATCCCCATTCTGCAAATTAGCAGTTGAAGATTGAAAGAGTTGTATGTTTGTAGAGTCCTACAGCTGTCTTAAACTTAAACCTGATTAGTGCTACAACTACATATTACATATATATTTGATTTTAAATTCGTTCTTCCGTTTTCTTCAATTCCCTCCTCTAAGAATATAGATCACGATTATGCAAGAGTTAAATTCATATTTGAAGTCCATTCTTTACCAAACAATGAAGCACTTTGAAAGGATTTCTCAAAATCTGTTTATACACGCATTAAGATCACTCTAGATTACCATAAAATGCATAAAACCTCATTCACCAGAGACTCTTTCCTTTCCTTCGCACAAAAAAAAATATATAGTTTGGGTTTTTGTTAAATTTTGTTGACTTTACTGCGCTCTCTTTACTTTCGAGAGAGATAATGCGCGTGAATTTTCCAATGCAAAGAACACCACAGCAATTGAAAAACTTTCTTTTTCATTTAACACACACAAAAAATCGAATATATAGGAGTATACGAGTAGGTATAATCTTTTTCAACTGTTCTATCGGATTAAATTTTAAATCCTTATTCAAAAGTTTAGGTACGGCTGCATATTTTGTTCTCCATTGTGCACATTTGCAACCCTTTACCACCCACATTCCCTTATCCTTTTCGATCTGAACTAAGGATGAGTCCATGTGAAAATTAATATATATATTTTTTTTGCTTTTGAATATTTTACATAAGACAAAGGAATGAAAAGAAAATTTAAATTTTGAAAATGAAATCTCAAAAAGTAAAAACAAAAAAATATATCCTGTTCGTATCAAAAGATGAATGAGGCTCTAATCCTTCTCGAGGCGACTTGAGTTGACTATAGGATACACAGTGAGAGAAACGTTGCCATGGATTAAGTCATAAGGTAACTAACTAAGGGAAAGAGTGTATATTATGTACATATGTTCATGTTTATGGTGAGGCTAGAACAGTTGCGGATTTACAATTGCACCGAACTTAGATCATTAAAAAAACAGTAAATTTGGATTACCTAATATTTTATCGGGCCCTCAGCTTATTTCCTGAAGTGACAAATTCTCCAAAAGTAAAATATCTTGTCATGAAAAAGTGCCTCTCATCTAAATCGTTCGGATTCGGCAGAAAATTGTAGGTCTCCTCTATTTCTTCTTAAAATCACGCCCACAGGTTTGGTTAATTGGTTCTCCACAAGCTGTGAAAGAAATCAGGGGTGGAATCGGCTAAGGTGATAGTGGATCATCAAATTTTTGACTGTCGCTTTCACGATAAATGTGTCTATCCTATCTGTAGGGAAGGATAGAGTGAGCAATCGTAAAAACGACATTCACTAAATATAGGGATCACTTTAGTCTTACGCGATACGGGCCCGCCTCGGTAATTTCTGAATTCTAAGAACTTACCCCTTGAACAACTGCATAGTTAACTTTTCTGATTTTTTTTCAAATTCCACAAATGGACAGCAGAAACCACTTAACTTGTAGGTATATTAAATCAAACCCGTGTACAATGAACCACAAGTAGCACAGAATTACTTATAGAAGGATTTGAGAGCTTTAAAGCGGTGCCTGCATTCTTCTTTAAAACGGATTTAAATTCGTATTAAGCAGATAAAAGGCACAAGTTGGTGGTCCGATAGATAAATTGATTCTTAAAATCTTCTTAATTCGGTATTACATTTGTCTTAAATACTTCCTTACACCTTCTTAAATAGGTATTAAATTGTCTTTCCCCTCAAAAGCCTTCTTTAATACTTCTGTACTCCTTCTTTAAGAGGTGTAGCATTTGTTATGAAAAAAAAAAATAAAATTTATATATTTTTTGTTTTATTTTTATTTATTTTGTATTATTACTTATTTGTTTTGGTCTTTTCAACTATTTTTTGCCTTTTCCTGTAATTATATTATTATTTTACATTGTTGTTGAAGCCAATTTTTTGTATTTACCTGTGCTTCCACCGGGATTCGAACTCAAGTTCCTTCGCATGCCGTTCCTGTGCGCTACCTACTCGGCCAATCTGATGCATTTCAATGCTTGTCTAAATTAAGAGCTAGATGAAACCGTTTTTGATTTTCAATTGTGCAAAAGAATTGATGTAGGTTACTCGTAGTAAAAAAAGATGCAATTATAATACTGACATTGTATTACAAATATACACAATGAAAACTCAAAGTTCAAGTTCAAAGATTGAAAAAATGGGATTAAAATTTTTAAAAATTTAAAACACCTTTAAACGTAATTTAAAAAATGCAGTAACACGTTTTCAAAATATAAATTTTTTTCAAATAAAAAAAATTGATGGTTTTTTAGAACGAGACTTGGAATCCAAACCAGGCCTCTGACATGACAAACATACGCACTAATCATTACGCCACCGGCCACTGCTTGTATCAAGTGGTGCAATTAATAATACTATTTTCAGAAGACTTAAAGAAGTATTAAAGAATAACGAAAATGCCGATTTAATTCCTTTAAAAAAAAATTATTTTTAGAAGGATTAAAGAAGTATTAAAGAAATAGCAATTTAAGATATGGCAACTTAATAATGCTTTAAGTAGAAGTGAGTTTACCAATTAAAGTTCTTAAAGAAAATACCTATTTAAGAAGAAATAAGGAATGAATAGAGAAGCCATAAATTGGTATACCAATTTAAAATTGAATTAAGTATGAATTAATAAATGTAATACCGAAATTATACTATTTTGTGCTACTTATAACATATTATACATATGTACACAAACTGAACTGATGCCTTGTACCAGCGCCGTCGAAAACAATATTGAATTATTTAGTATTTTTTTTAAATTTGTACAAAGCGTAGTGGAAGAAATTGCCCACAGGAAATAAAAATTGCGAAAAAAATAGATCAATTTCAATTAGTTTGAATAAATAATAAAATCGGTTCATGAATAACTTGAGGAAGTTATCAATTTATTGCCATTTATGGATAAGAAAAGTGACTATACCGATTTTTTTTTTTTTTACCTAATCAAATTGATCTTTTTTTGTGCAAATTTTTGTTTACTATACGCTTTGCACAAATATTAAAATATTATTAGTTTAATATTGTTTTCGACAGCACTGGCACAATGAAGTAAAGTGGGAGTGTTTGTGTTTGCAGGACGCTCTCTTTGTATGGAAAATTCAGTAAAGAATATTTATTGAACTTTTGCCATTTAACCCAGTACATTTAGTCAAGATTCTTATGGAAAATTAATATTTCGTTGGAAAAGACAGATTTGTAGATAAAAATTGTAATTGGTAATTCCTCGTTAAATATGTAAAAAGTATATAAATTTCACTTAATCAATTTTGTAGGATTAATTTTTCTTGTCCACAAACTGGCATGTTATTCGTAAAGAACAAAGGAGTTGAAGGTATCCTTGAGCGCATTTAAACAAAATGTCTTCCCCAATGAAGATAAAAAAGATTTTGAATAAATATACTGAACTTGCTTGTAATCCCATGTTTTATTGGTCGAAACTAAGTTTCGGGCTTCCATTTCGGGGACTAACAGTACCAAATATATTTTTTTTTTAAATAAATTAAGTTGGAAATTCTTACTCTTTGTTCGTATTTCCGTAATTTCCGTTTCTGTTACTCCGTTCGGGGTAATTTCCGATATGCTGATGGTTAAGTTTAATTATCAAATTCCAGCACATCTAAATATCTCCCAGAAAAATGTATAAAAAAATGTTTGTGAGCCGATTTTTACACCAAAATTTTGCTTCTCATTTCTCTCCAATTTTAAGACCTTCACCTTGATAATCCAACCGTTAGCAATCTGGTTCTCGGCACCGAATTTCACAATCCCAAGCCACCTTTAAGAAGCAGCACTTAAAGGCAAAAAATATAGCGCCCCCAGAAATCAACGGCCCAAAATAGCTACCAATGATGCCAACATGGGCAGAAACAGAGTAAATTCTCAATGCCCATTTTCAACATGCACATAAGTTTCTCAAAGGGATCCTAAGGGGTAATTTATATGTTAGTTTATGAACTTAAAATTCTGCTTTCCCAAGAAGACAAAACAAATTTTTAGGTGGTCTATGAACGTCCGTCGGTCGGTCGTCCATTGGTGATAAGATCACAAAGCCTTTTTTAATGACTTAGACTCTGTTCGGCTGTTGTTTATGTGTTTTTCAGGTTTTAATTAAGCAATGACATACACGGTAAATACTTTGTCTAACTAACGACGTTGATGTTGAAGTTGACCAAAGACTATTTGAACTTTAAGAAAATTGATAACTCTGTCGTTTCTATTCAAATATTTTTGTTTATGTTAGTCTATTATAGGACAGTAAAGGATTCCATTGGTCCTTTAATCTTTGGTATTAAAAGATATTAAAAAAATATTTTAAAAAACCACAGAAGTTAAAGAAGTTATATTCTGTTACCTGTGGTAACATGAAATCATAAAATTAAAACAAATTTAAACCAATAAATTATCAGTTAAACTGTAAAATAATTAATCAATCAAAGTTCCTTATTTTTATTTTGGCTGGTTTCTTAATTGTCTATATTCGATTACAAAAGAAATACTAGTTCTGTTCTATTATTTTGAACTTTGACAGAACAACTTTGAACTAAACTTGCTAGATGATGGTAGTTTTGGGGAAGTAAACGAACACGAAAATGGGATCTCAGAGATCTACGATATCTTAATTTTCTGAACCTCCCTATTGCTTTTAAATATAAAATCTGTCATTTTTGTTTTGATATTTTCATGAAGTAAACAGAACAGCAAATTAATAAACGTGGAATAGCGAAGGGTTAGGACTTATTCCATGGACTAAGTGCAAAATGTTATTAATAAAACAAAATTCCTATTAAGTGACGCTAACTAAGCTAAACCACCGAAGAACGTCAAAGCCCACACAAAGAAAAAAACAAGTTTGCGAAACTTTCAAGTTACCAAACAGGCATCTTACATATTGTAGTAGATTTTCTTAAGGGATTTTTTGTAAACGTATTCCACGGATATTTTGTTTTTATTGATTGATAATTTTAACCAATATTGCTTAACTCTCATACAATGGTGTAGTAAAGTCGTAGAATAAAGGCGGAATAAGCGTTTTTTATAAATATAGTTGTTTAATATCGCGAAATACTCAGTTTCTGTTCTATAGTAACAAACTGAAAAGTTATCTTGAAATGAATAAAATGTTCATTGAACGTATCCAACCAGTACGGTACCATGGGCCACCGCAAATTGATAGACGAACATTTCACCACTGCCGATTGAGTGTTGGATCTTTAAGTGCTGCCAGTGCTCAATATTTGAGTGCCTAATATTTATGTGTCAGATTTTTCGTGTTGTTATAGATATTTTGTTTTCGTGTTCGCAAAGTAGTTTAGATTCAAATTAGAAATGGTTAATTCACAATAATAGTTCGTTTATATTGTTTTCAATAACAAATTGTGTTCTTTTTCAGCTTATTTAATCATTTGCATTTTATTTAGGAAATTTAGCAGAACAGCAACTTTTGCTAAATTAAACAAGAAAATTAGATATAATTGATGCAAATTAATAGAAAATCATTCATTATATTTATATTTTTACTGGCGGGAAGCAATTTTTCATATTTTATTGTCAATAATGTCAAATTGAAATTTACGTCAAAAATTGAAACATTCAGAATTCGCTTGTTAAGCTAGATTTCACTTTACATGAAAGACATTCGCAAAGAAAGAAAGAAAGAAATTCGCAACATTGATTTCTTCAATGAATTGTGAGACGCATCAATTTCCCTTCTCCCCACGTAATATTCTCCATGAAAACATTGCTAATTTTGATTTGTCTACACACAGCACAGCCAAGATCTTGTATATCAATGCAAGATCCATAAAAATAAAATCGATGACTTTGAAGTTTTAATCAAAGGTTTTAATTCGCAGATTGATATTATATGCGTTACAGAAAGTTGGTTGTCAGATTACGATGAAATTTACTTCAATTTGAAGGATTTTTCCAAATTAACTGCAAATAGACCAAGTAAGGAGGGAGGAGGAGTAATAATATTTGTATCAAAAACACTCTTATACGAAATTATTCTCACATAGTGATGACGCGGATAGTATTTGTGCAGCAAACGTCAAAGTAAATAAAGATTCGTTCGATATCATGTGTATTTACAGAAAACCAAACCTGATAGTAGCAAACAAAGAGAAATTTCTTTCCTTTCTCGAAGAAAACATCTCAAAAATTTCTAAACGAAACTCAATGATTGTAGGCGATTTCAATATTGATATTCTCATTGAAGACACTTTTGCTCTAAAATATCTAAACCTGTTTCGTTCGCACAACTATTTTAATGTCAACGAAAAGATTCCTACACGTATAAATTCTAATATCGATCACTTTTTTGTAAACAACCCGACTTATAGCATCGTTGCACATCATGCTAAGCTTGATCTAGTAGATCACAATGTTATTATTACTGACATGGAAATTCCCGGGTCTCAGAGAAAGCCTTGTACTTTGAATCCAAATCAAAAATACTATCATGTTACCGATCCTAATAAACTAAAGCA
This sequence comes from Leucozona laternaria, assembly GCA_932273885.2. Taxonomy (NCBI): domain Eukaryota; kingdom Metazoa; phylum Arthropoda; class Insecta; order Diptera; family Syrphidae; genus Leucozona; species Leucozona laternaria. The sequence continues at coordinate 26,508,218 of OW026368.1, read as the reverse complement.
GAAACTTAAGGATAATCCAATTATATTAGATGCAAATGTACCATGTGAAGACATGTACACAAACTTAATAAGCAAAATAAATACTTACATCAAAAGCACATCCACAAAAGTAAAAACAAAGAAACCAAGATCTGACTGCAGCGTTGAATGGATAAGTACCGAATTATTATCCTTGATTAAAGAGAAAGATAAATGGTTTAGCAAATCGTGTAAGGATCCAAATAATATGTATATTGAGCGACACTACAAATATCTCAGAAACCAAGTGACAATTCGAAAGCGACAAACGAAGAAAGATTATTTTGGGAATCAATTTGAAAAATCCTTAACTGACAACAGGAAAACTTGGGAGAGTATAAATAGTTTATTATATAATAAACCCAAGAAGAATATGGATTGTCCATTGCTGAAAAATTGCTCAGGGAAAGAAAAACTTGATAAAATCAATGAACTAAACAAATTTTTCTCTAGCATAGGCAAAACAATCATCTCAAAATGCACATCTGAAAATATCGTCTTTCCAATTCAAAGGCAATTAGAAAGTTTTGTAATCGAACCGACATCACCTGGTGAAATCAAAAATGTAATTTCTGGATTGAACCCATCAAAAGCTAAGGACATTGATAATCTCTCTACCGAAATAATTAAGAAGTGCAAAGAAGAGTTGTGTTTTCCGATTACAACACTTATCAACAAATCTTTCAAAGTTGGCTACGTTCCAAGTATGATGAAAATAGCCCGAGTTATCCCTATCTTTAAGAATGGCGATGTTGAAGACTACAACAATTATCGCCCCATCTCAATTTTACCAATCTTATCGAAGATTATCGAAAAAGTCATTAACAACCAATTACTTAAATATATCGAGCGAAATCAACTGTCAAGCACAACACAATATGGTTTCCGGAAAAAATCAGACACAAAAACAGCACTGGTAGACATGATATCACACCTTCAAAGTAATAAAGACAATCGCAACCTTGCCAGCGCACTTTTCATAGACTTGTCAAAAGCATTCGACACCGTCAACCATAAAATACTGCTACGAAAGCTTTATGCTCTAGGAGTAAGAGGTTTTTCATTTAACTGTTTCAAATCTTACCTCGAAAATCGATATCAGTACATAAGTTTGGACGGATGTACAAGCCATAAGCAACCAGTTGAGATGGGGGTACCACAAGGTAGTGTACTTGGACCAACACTTTTTTGTCTATACATCCAAGATCTTACAAACTTGATTCAAAATGGACATCCAGTATTATTTGCAGATGACATCGGTCTCATGTATTCTGCACGATCTGCTACTGAACTCGAAGAACAGATGAATAATCGTCTTGATAAGATTCAATCTTGGATGAATGCCCAAAAACTATGTGTTAACGCCAAAAAAACCAAATATATCGTCTTCAGCAAATCGTATACACCACTTAACATTGTCTACCAAGGCTCAACTGTGGAACAAGTTAGTCAGTTTAAATATCTTGGACTTTGGGTGGACTCATCACTGAACTGGAAATACCACATATCAAAACTATCGAAGAAACTTTCATCCCTAGCTGGCGTTTTCGGTCGAATTCGTAGTAACGTACCTGAAAGTCTAAAAACACAAATGTACTTTGCTGTTTTTCATAGTCATCTGACGTACGGAATTAATGTATTGTACCCCATACAGTTCACAACTTGATTCAAAGTTTACAAGTTGCACAAAATAAAGCATTAAAAAATTTGTTCGGATTTGGATGGTATACAAACACTCGTTGGATTTATAACCAGCTCCAAATTCTAATGGTTAAGGATGAAGCAGAAATGAACATGGTGCTCCACATTCACAAAATTGCACATTCAACAGTATTTTCTAACACCGAATTATCTTCAAGAAGTAGCCATCATAACCACCAAGTGAGAAGTGGAAATAACAGCCATCAAGCCACAACCCACACGACAAGTTTCGGAATCAAATCTACACTATATCAGTCGATTCAGCATTACAACAGATATCCTAACGAAATCAAACAAAATAGTGATATTGTAAAATTTAAAGCCCAGGTTAAAAGAAAGCTTCTTAGCAAATACAAATCAGAATAAAAGCAGTGTTAAAGGTGTCTAATGCAAATAATTTTATTTTTCTTTTGTACTCATTTCTCTTTTTATATTTATATGTACAATGTTCAATACTAAATGATTTATCTTGGACTTGTTTGAGTTTCATTGTTGTAATTCTTTCATTGTTATAATGCGTAATTTTTATTTTTTTTCCATTTTTGTTTTCTCATTATAGTTGTACTTGCCAATATATATATTGTACACACATTTTAATATCTACTTTATATCAAAAAATTAACATTTCTGTAAAAAAAACTTTATGTTAACATACAGCCTATTACGAGATTTCGTCTCATAAGGCATTTCAAATAAAAAATAAAAAAAATACATTGCAATGAATATAATGTTCTAAATTGTTGCCACATGTAAAAGTTGTCAAAAAACTCGAGTATTACTGGCAAATCTGTATTCTATTGTGATTAACCACATTTTTCTTTCAAAAGAAACAATGTCCATAAGAATAATAAGCACTACATTACTTGTTTGTAGGCAGTGTAAAAAAGCGTAGTGTTGTTATAAATAACTTCAGCGAACTACCTAGCGGTGGAACCGCTGTAACGAAAATTCCAAGCACTTAAAGGCTGGTGGTGAAGTGTCCAACGGTGAAAGTTCGGAACTGAATAGTCCTGCTTCGGTATCCATCAGTTTAGGAATTTGACAGATTACAGGGATGTCAGTGAATATATGAGGACATATTAAGACAACTGTTGTAATACGTTTATAAATAAGGAAATATCCAACAATTTCGAAAATGGCTAGCTCATGGACAACTGTGTTCTAAGAAAATCTAATAAATACCACAGAATGACTCTTATTCACCCCATGGATTTATACAAGTCAACGGCTAATAAAAACCACAATTGGTACCATGGTAGTCTTGAGACGAAAGATATCAGAGTTCCAAAAACTTTCACTCCTAATTACTAAATAAATTTGATAAAAAAAACTATTTCCATCGTTTAACCAATTCAAAACCAATCGGTCTGCGGTGCTCCACCTTGTACATATCTCAAGGTTGTTATCATTTTTAATTTCTTTTGCATGCAATAGCTTCAGCTAAAATTCCAAAACTGCATACCAAGAAGTCCAAGAATATTCATGGAATATTAAATACGGTGAGTGTAATAAGTCAGATAACTATACATACATGGCCAAGAAAACTTGCACAACATTTCCGGCCAGCAAAACTATTTCATAATATACTTTATACAACGCGGCAATATACCCACCGTTAAGTTGGTCAATCAAAATGCTATTGTCGTGTGAATGCCGAAACATTCACCGTGCATCTTTTGGTATGGTGCACATTACTTACTATAATAAACGCTTCTCCTTCCTTTACAAGCTATACGTGATTGCATCTGAGAGCAGAATGGTCTTTGCATTATGGTGAATTTACATAGATACACCGCAACTTATGCCACCCAGTTTGGTTGTCGTGTTTGTAAATTATTTATTCGCGTCCCACAGAGTTCGAGTGGGAAACTTCTTTAAGAAAAGTTTCTGCAAACCTCATACTCAAGAAGTTTTGCGCGGCGCATCTTATCTGGCGTTTTCTTGGAATATGAATGAATGTTATAGTTTTTTTTTTAGTTTTTTTTCTACTCTATTCTTCAGAAATGTTGAACAGCAGAACAGAAATGCTGGCACGTTTTAACCAGATTCAGAGTGTAAGAGAACTTTAGACCCGGCCTACAAGGCTATATACACCATCTTCAGCAGTTATAACCAGGCCAGCCCCAGAGCTAGTCAGAAAAGTATTTATAAGCGCGTATCTCTCAAAAGCGGCACTGCCGCCGCGGTGACAAAAATAAAACTAAGGGGAACATTTTTTATTAAAACCAAAGCGAAACTTTCGAGTTTCGACCAAGGACATGACACTCGAGATGAATAGGCTCTTCATGCAAAGATGTTCGGGATTCAGGAATTCGCTTTTATTATTTATGGGAAAATATCAACGCGCCGCGCGGTGGCAAAGGCAATAGCGCGCAACAAAAGCATGAAAAAGACACCACATCGAACAATCCCACTTAATGAGCAGATAATATGAATTTATTATTGGTTTTATGACGTTCACAGCAAAAGGAGCTATCTATCCTGATCCAGAAGAGGCTGAAGCAGAGGCAACGAGGCGTTTATCGGGGCAGATTGTAAAAATAAATCACCATACACTTTGCAACACACTGATATGTACCACATCCACATACAGTCACATAATGGTACACATTGGCTTTTGGGTTGGTTTATAATGACGCAATGACTCCTGATGGCTCGGGTCTTTTGGAAGCTTTTGTATGGTGCAGTAAACTGGTGAAGAAATTAGAGGCAAAACTTTGCCAGGAAGTGGTTTTACTATCAAGACGTGACTTTAGATTGGAATCAGTGCAGTTTTAGGTCAAATGCACTCATGATTTTATAGGTAGTCCAGAACATACATATACCTAATCGTATACCAACACCACAGTCAGGTCCACCTTTGGCGATAAGCTCTCTTTGATCATATTTTAATGTCCTGATTTCCGGTGCCGGCTTTAGTTCCGTTCCATATTACCCTGGTGATATAAAACTGGATGGAACATGGAACGGTTTAGATGTTAATTCAAATTGGCGGATATTAATCAGCGTTAGGCAGCTTGAGTTCAGAGGTCTAATGGTGATGGTGATGGCGATGGTGGTGCAAAGAGGAGTGTGGATAAAGATATAAACCTGAATCGTGACAGGGAATCGTAAGGTTTTACGTTTTACTGCGCCGGTTAATGGTACGAAGGCACCTGCTTGTTTGGCCTTATTATCAGTTTAATGAGTTCTCGTTTAGGGGATGGGTCCATAGACGCGCACTGGCTGTTATTCCCAATGGCTTTACTCCTGAATGGGGCAGTAGGAGTAGGTATATTTGGGATAAGGCACAATGACAAATGACCAAGCATCTGAGCTACCTAAGCAGGTGTTAATTGGGTGATAAGGAAGTGTACAAGTTGTTTATATTTATATAGGTACAATGCTTGTATCGTTTTATATTCACACTAAAAGTTATAGGGTGCATAGTTAAACTTACAAGGGTATAACAACACTGTGAGGAAATAGCTTAGATTGGCCATGAATATATCCATTGTCCATTGTCTATACAACAGGTTGGAAAATCGTTTAATTATTTATCTGGGTTTTCTCCGACCACTAAATTTACTTTTAAGGGTTTTATTTTATTTTTAGAACTTCAGACTGGCTATTATGTGGATAATAATAAAATTGAAAAGAATTCTGAAATTTTGTTAAAAATATTCAGTGGTATTTGTAATCGCATTCTAAAGCCTTGTTAACTATAGTACACCATCTAACTCCAAAATCGTATTTATAAACATTTTCATTTGTTCATCTTAGACACCGAAATTGGTGTTCTAAGCCTATTCTAAAGTGGGAACGTGTAATGTCTACAAAGTCAATCTGAAATGAATGAAATGAGTGTTGAATGTACCCAGTGACATTTGATTGGCAATTGTTATTATCTATCAATTGTTTGGAAAAAAAAAAACAATTTCCAAAATTAAAAATACCCTTCACTGCAATTGATTTTTTTTAGCAATATTAACATGATAAATTTGTTTAATTTCACACCTCATACCCTATCATGGCTATCCCAATTCTCAGACCTTTTTTTCCTTGATTGATTTTGCATTTTTATTTGTGATTTGGATACTTGAATTGAAAATGATTCTAAAAGTTGAAACAGCTGTTTTACAATGGGTACGTTCAGAAGACGTAGGGACTTGAAGGCAAGGCAAGTTTCTCGTCTCTGATTGGCCAGCTGTCGCAAAATTGCCTTCCAATTAAGGCAACTTATATTGGAGTCACTCTCCTAGAGCAAGTCAAGAAATATCTCCCTTCATTCCAAGTCAAGTGCATTTACATATGTCAAAATATCAGATTATATTTTGTCATTAAACAGCAAGCTGAACTTCATTGTTCAGTGACTTCTTTTTTCCACGTTTGGTTTATTTTTTTTTGGGTGGAGGAGTTCCTTATCAAAATTATAGAAAAGATTCAATTAAAAAATGCATCATTAGTAAGAAGTATTGAAAAATTATAATTTACAATTCGTAATTGATTTGTGCTGAACGTACCCAATGTTCACTCAAATTCATTAGTTCATTCCAGATTGACATATTACAGGTATGTCAGAGAATATATGAGGGCGTATTTCGATAACAACCCTGGATAGTTAGACAACCTATGCCATCCGTTTATAAATAGGAAGATGGCTAAACTATTTAGTCAATGACAGCTAGACAACTGTTTAAGCGTGTTCTAAAAAAAATCTTTCAGATACGACTGATTTTGTTTAAGAAATTATGGAATGATGAGGCCGCCGTCATCATTATGTTATTTGGAAATGAATTTTTTAATTAAAACATCTCCTCCTATATCCAATCTCTAAAGAGGAAAAAATATATCTACATATCTCACGTGTTTCTCTTTTCTTATAAAACAATAAACAAAAAAAAGAGTCAATTGCGCTGACTGTACTGCACAAGCACATGCGCTTCAGAGTAAATACAATCGATTTGGTGTACTGACTGAATCGATGAAGTGAAAGCAATATTATGCCGTGATCCCCACCTCAAGTGCACAATTCGAACAATTACACCAATAATAACCTTAAATATTTTGTTTAACATTTTTAATAAACTATAGCTGAACACAGCCAAGCTTCACAGTGCCACCTATTGAATATGTGTAAAACTACAAATTTCTACTTTCAAAGAAATCTTTATAATTATAAGCAGAAGGAGGACTTTAAAAACAATTACAAATGTCATGCTTTAGGCTCAAGAGATATACAGTCGTTTTTATAATCCCATACCAAAGTATGTCTTACTTAAGACAGCCGTGGAACTCTTACTTATAAATATTTTCTATTGGCTGTCTAACTTGGACACTGCAATTGGTTGGCCAAACCTATTCTAAAGTGGATAAGTTCAATGAACAAAGCAAGGCATATTTTTAGTTAAAAATTGAAACTTTATCTTGAAATTGATGAAGTTTTCATTGAACGTATCGCAAAGTTCACAAAATTGACAGATTACAGGGATGTCTTTGAATATATGAGAACATATTTAGACAATTGTTGGAATGTCATTATTAATAAGGAGATGTCCAACTATTTAGACACTGCCCAGCTGGACAACTGTCCAAGAGTGTTCTAAGGAAATGTTATAATGACGACTGATAATATTTTAGTTACCTACAGAATTATCTAATTTCAACGTTATGAAAGAATAAAATTCAAATATAACAAAAGTGGGCGTGGCATTCAAACGTTATTCTGGATCACCAGGATTGAGCTTCTCTAGCAACTGGAATTTTGTTAGGGTACATCTGCAGATCTTTCTTCAAAGTCTTGCCATGAGGTATAACCAACTGTGTATCAGGACCAGCTGCAAAATTTTCACGAACGACCTAGATGTTTTCGGCCGATCGTCTATATAACAAGGTCTGTCCGTACTTCTCACATCTCTAACGTTCCCATATCGCTCAAATTTGGTCACCACAGGACGTTTTGTGGTAGCTGTTGGAACATTTTGAAAACCATAAAATGTGTTAATTTTTGTAAATTATTGAGCGGCTATTTTCCAAAAATAATTGCAATAATTGTTCACTATGCGATAGTGTAGTATTTCATTATTAAAGCCCATTTGCTGAAACGAAACTAAAGAGTTTATGTTCTACATACGAAATTATGTGACAGTTTACGCTGAGGAAAAAGTAGAACATAAGCGTTTAAGTAGGTAGAACATAAATATTTATGTTTCGTATCAGCAAACGGCTCTTAATTTCCCAATTTTGTATGTCTTAAATATAATACAAAATAATTCGAAAATATCTATAAATAAAAGGTTATTATTTTTTTCGCATAGAAAAGGGATTTTGGCCCACCCTGTATTATAAAGGTTGTTTTTGTGACACCGAATTTTGATCGCATTACACGCATGTTATCCATGCCAAGAAAAAACTGGGGTATTTTCCGAGATACTCAAATTTCAACCAGAAAAGTTAATTTTTTTTTTATAATGAGACAATTTTTAAAAGCGATAATTTGATTGTGTTAGGTTTTCAAATGCGAATTGAATACAAGATTTTTGGTTTACGTTTTTCAGCTAAAAAATATTTGTATCCATGCAAAAAAGAAATTATACTCACCACGATTTTTTTTTCGCTCAAAAAAAAACTAGTTTGTATACCTATCATGACCTCATACTTCATGGCTTAATTCCTTGCTGAAAAAATTGTTCACTGACGAACGACGTTTACAAAATTTTCGATTCACAAAAAATGTTTCTCTTCCTGAAAAAAAAAATTTCTTTCTCACTATCAATTTTGTTTTCCTTCAAAAGAATTGTATACTAAGCTTTACACAAAAATTATTTATATGTAGATCTTTTAAATTCAAAATTATATAACAACGCGCGTTTTCGAAAACGTCATCTGCGTCAAAAATGCGTTTGCAGAATGTTCTTAAACGCAAACTGAAAAAGTCTTCTGTTCGAAAACGCAAATACAAATTCTACTGCATTAGCATTGTGTTCGATAATGCAGTTTGCTAAAGTCACGTGTTCGAAAACATCATCTGCGTTGCAGCTGTGCAGTTAGAAAATGGAGGTGACGAAAGAGACAGACATGGTGGTTCAAGAGATTGTTAGCTATTTAACATTTTTGGTTATCAGTCAGGGAGTCAATAAAACGATAAACACGTCGCGGCTGAATATGGCGAGCGAAAGTGAATATGAAAATTCTGATGAAATTGGCTTCTTTTCAAAAACGTCAACTGCGTTTGCAGAAAAATCATTTGACGTTCATCAAAAGGCATGTGTGCAAGCAGCATATTTTACGATTGCAACTTTTTCGTCATAAATGACGATCTTTTGCCGGTCAAATTGACTTTGATTTGACGTTTTCGAAAACGGCCAACATCGGTTTAGCTATTAAAACGATATACCTACTTGAAAAAGAAGATTTTCTCAAAAAAGGTCAAACCCCTGTTTTCGTTCAGCCAATTTTCAGCAACAATCTAAAATACAATATTATTTAAATTGCTTAAGACATTATTTGAAGCTGTATAGCTTTTTTAAAGAAAAAAAAGAGGAAAAAACAAAAAGTTGTATGGCAGCTTCCAGTTCTAGATGACCGAATACAAAAATTCGAACTTACTCTTTATGGAATCACATAAAAGTGCTCTGTACCAAATTTCAAGAAAATCCGTCCATCCGTTCGGGCTTAAAGATATGGGTTACTAGGGCGTATGTGGAACTTTTTTCTGAAAGTTTTATTTTCATTATGTGATTATTTTATTTATATGATTCGACAACTTTAGCTATAGTTCCTTTTGACTATGACTATACATATCTATTAAATCTGTCTATACAGAAACCAGGGCCATCAAAATTAGTACATTCTTTCTTTTTCGTATTAGAGGTAATCCGCGGTCTCTAGTTTTGTGTTAAATTCAATTAAAGTAGAACTTACGAGTACATTTTTTATGACTTTTTTTTCGTTTATTGTTGTCATTGGTCAGAAGCAGACTTCAAATTAACTATATAAAAAAAAAGCAAACTTTCGAACTTTAATTCTACCACTTAGTTTTATGTCAAATCTAAGTAACATCAACAAGTCACAAGGAGAGTATAATTTATGTCATCTCTTACCTTAACCCATTTTTAAAATCTACTCATAGTCCATAGGTACTGTTTTAGTTTTTTTTTTTTCTACCCGTTATTTTATTTTTGCTTACAACTTTTAGCCATCCCGCAGCAAAAGTGGCCAACAAATCAACTTTTAATTGGTTGATTTAATTGAGTAGAAAATTACAAAGGACGAACAGCATACAGAATGACGGAAAAGGACATTTCGAAATGTTTTCTTCCTTTAGTTTTAATTTTTGTTTTATTTGTATGTTTTTGTATAATGTTGTCTTGCTTTTCATTGGAATAAAAATTAGCCACTTTGGTTATCTGCTGCTCTCTCCGAGTGTTATTTGTTGACTCTGATGGTAATGGTAACCTCAATAAGGTTTGAAATATTATTTTACTTAATTGCCAACTTTTGAATGAGTGTGCGGAATTGAGTTGAAGTGACTTATCTTAAGAGTGAAGGACACAATAATAAAGGACAACCGAAATATTAAAAACAAATATTTCTTTTTTCTAGTTGAAAGTAAATTCGGTTGTGACTGAATTCAAACATGAGCATAGCGGTAAATTGCCAAATAGTCTGCAAGCAAGACTGCGTCGCCAGTATCTGCTCGTTTGGATCAATAAACGAGATAGGGGAGGAGTGTTTCCACTGAAGCACTTTTCGTTGGATCGAACTAAGGACAAGGAACTTGGAATGATAGGTCTCTATAGGTCACATGAAGCCGAATAATTGGAAGAAGAAGATCGATGATAGAAAAACAGTCCTGATAAGAAAAAAAAAGAACAGCATATCTAGAGCCTTTGAATCAGTGTACCGAATCAAGAACACAGCCGCTTCGTAGTCGGTGTGCAGTTGAATGCACAGATTGATGGTGTGTATGACAAAAACTTCCCCATCATCCTCATGTTAAGATTGATTAAAAACTTGATTAATCCAGTTTCCACGAAACCAATACTGTGTCCCTTAAGATCAACAAATAATTATTTATGTAAACGTTATAATTGTTTTTTGTCATTAACAAATTATGAAAAACCACAAGAATTATTGAACTTGTTTATGATTTTCCAGTAGATTTTCAAAATTCAGCTGACAGCGCATCATTAGGGACAGAAGTGACGTTAATTAATTACTTGGCAATTTCAGCAATCAGGAGATAACTTCTTTGTCTTAATCCGCAATAACTTTACTGTGACATAAGGTCTTACGATTTTCATAAACAAATTGACAGGACTAAAAAAAACCACACCAATCTGTCATTATGTATAACAAAAAAAACTTCAAACAAGAGTCTCAATCAGTGCGACAAAGGCAAGACCGATAGCGCCAGCAGTGGGTGGTGAAGTGACTGTCATTACATTACACATCGCATAATATTGACTCTTACATAATATGTTCATCGGATTTTACATTTTGTAGCGTAAAAACGTTTTTTTTTTCTCACACCTTACATCGCACTAATTTAGAATTCATGAACCACTCTGCATGTTTCAATTCCCGTTTCGTGTCTCAGATGCAACGTGCATCCTCAATCAATACCTATATTTTCCGCAACTTCACATCATGTCATCCCGGTGCCGTAACCTTAACCATTGCCATAGCCAACATAGCCATCACCATTATTTTGTTATCCTTTCTAATTTGTGATTTACATTATCATTCGCCACACATGCGGAGTAATGTATGTATATGTATCTACAGCTACAGCTGAAGTAGAAGCAGGAGTCGCAACTGGAGCTGGAACTATAGAACTGATGGAGATGAGGCTGGGATATCTTCTTAGCCAACGCGCACATTGATTTGTGTACGTGCTGTTATCATCCGTCCAACTTGCAACATAATTTTTCATTTTATGAATATGTAATGCCCTTGCAAGGGGGTTCACCATCAAAGCCATCACCGTCAGCTCCTATATCTGCTTCCTGTTTGGTTCCCTACGTATATCCCCATATCACCCAGGCCAGACCACACCCGAAGTCACCCTATGTATTCAACCGTTTGCCTGCTCGCCCAATTGATCCCAGTTCAACTTTCACACGTTCGCATATAAATCGTGTGCATTTGCCTTTGCCTTCGAAAGCTTATGTTTATGTCCCTGACTTGCAGCAGCAGAAGCAGCATATTGAAGCCTGCCTCCACTGCATGACTCGGTTATGGGATTGTGGGGTTTTTAGTTGGATATACATATGTGTATAAAGTGGCAGGACAAGTATTGCGAAACTTAAACTATTTTTGTGTGCAAAACATGTGGCTGTTGCTCAATATGCTGCGAAAATGCGATGCGCTGTTTCTTTATCTGGTCTGGTCTGGTTTGGTGTGTCTTCCATGGGTCTCCTAGACCTGGACCTGTGCATCCTGCATAGGAATTTATTCTGGAGTTTGACTCTGAATTTGAAATTACGTAATTATATTAGAATCATGCACTTGTTGCCCTTAAGGACACCAAAGGATCCACAAACCAACTCCGATATAAGGGTGCTTCTTTCGTTAAGGTTCTCTACTCCCAAAGACTATACGATATGCCGTCAATGTACAATATAGATGCCAAAAGGATTCATGGAGTCTTATATGGTTTGACGAGAGAGAAACAGAACGTATGTAGTACATATTGTGTAGTAGGAGTATGTTAAAGCATCAGCAAGGACATGAATAATTTAGTGGAGAAGAGTTGTTGTTGTGCTATGGGTTGTTTGGGAAAACTTTCAAAGTTACTGATCAATTTTGCGCACACTTTCGAAAATAAAGTTTATCATCGAAAGAGATTAATAGATGTGCCATGTGAGTGATAGCAGTTTGGAAAATCACTTCGGAACTTAAATGAAATTTATCGACAAATTCAGATTACGTCAGCGGGTAATATGAAAGCATCATTAAGTAGATTATTGAGACTTATATACTTAAATAACATCCTTATTCACATTTTGTAAATTCCATACAGAAATGCACCGAAATAAATGGTTTAAGAAATCGTTATGGGCGTTTAGACGAGTGTATTGGCAGTTAGCAGATGTTTGAAATAGTTTATTGCAGAAAATTTGAAAAAAATCTAGATTTAGAATTTTTTTTTTAAATAAAAGTTCTTGAAATTTTGCGAACATTTTTCAAACAAAAACAAAATAGATAAGAAGCTTTAAGTCGAGCTAATGAAGACAGACCACGCAGAGTGACCAAATGTGCATAGGAGAGCCGATAAAATTCCATTAAAAGGGAACAACTTAATTGATTTTGATAAAAATTCTCAGGTGTCATGAGTGGGATGAGCAATCAACACAATACATTTACGTCCAATACCACGCCTACTTTTTAAGAAATGTAATTAAGTCGCCGCGTTGCCGCTACCGGCGTATACATCATCCTTCTGATGGGCTTTACTTGAGAGAAAATAAGTACCGCCTTCCATCTCCCTGATGGATGCACCGAGCGGTTTTATCCCGCATAGTGTGACGCAGATTTTAAAAGTTATCATTTGTAGGTAGTCGGCCAAAGCAAGGTTTCCGTCGGGCTGAAATCGGGAAATTTTTGTTGTTCGAAAGAATACCTCGAAGCAAAAATCCTCCGATTCGTATGAAATCAGAGAGTTTTCCGCTCTGAGCTTATTAAAATAAATTTCCTATACATTTTTTTTAACGAATTAAATGCAAATTATAAAGAGCGCTATTCTTGATTTGATTGCACAATCATTTAAATTGTTGTTAAAACTAATTGTCTAAAATTGTTATTTTTTTTTTTAATTCTAAATCAATTCAAACTTTTAAAATATAGCAATAATTAAATATATCGCCGCACCACTTTAATTCAAATGTATTCAAATGTGTGCCAACATAATTTGAAACTAATTTGTGCATCGCACATTAGCGGAAGCGTTGCACCACGCACGCATGCAAATCAGGCATGGGGAGGGGGGGGGGGGGTTGTATAGTCAGATGGGCGCGATGTCACTTCGAAGGTTTCATTTTAGCAAAAGTAGTATGTATTTGATTTTATTAATCCTTGATTGTATAGGGGTGATATTTTTGAAAAAGTGGGGAGTGCACTCGCATTGTGGTCGAATCAAATTGGCCGGATAAATTTGCCAATAAAATGTTTTCCATAGGTTTGGGGAAGAATTAATTGCATTGGCAAATACTGGGTCAACCATAATAATGACTTTTGCAAATGTTTGGTCCTTGATTACGCGCGTTTAGGGTATAATATCATCACAGTGAATAATAATGGAATTGAAGTCATAAATATTTAGTGAAGTGAGGTAGGTACATAGGTATTGCGAGAGCTTATGAAAAATGAAGCAATCATATGATTATAGTGTAATTATTCTTACAGCCCTGTTTTCGATTTGATTTTATATTCTATCAAAATTTTGGATTACCTAAAGTGTATACGTTCAATTAACTCCATAGAACATAGATTTGGACGAGACTAGAGACATGCCAATTTATAACAGTGATAACAGTTTTTCGCCATTAAAAGTGGGCGTCCGTTAACGCGCTTCGCGCTACTTGAAAAAAAAAAAACAACTCTGGGTGCCTGAAGTATGCCCACCGGCGGAGGGCATAAACAGTAATTTTATAAACCAAACCTGTGCAGTAAAAAAATGGAGGTGACGAAAGAGACAGATATGTTGGTTCAAGTGATTTTTTGCTATTCATTTTTAGATGTCAGTCAGGGAGTCACCAAAACGTTAAACACGTCGCTGCTGAAAATGACGAGCGAAAGTGAATCTGAAAATTCTAATGAAATTGGTTTCTGTTTGAAAACGTCAACTGCGCTTGCAAAAAAATCTTTTGACGTTCATCAAAAGACATGAGTGCAAGCAGGACGATTGCATATATGACGATGGAGCTTTCTAGCAAATTTTTGCATGACTATCTTTCTCATTCTTGCCTATACACAGCATTGATCACTTTGATGGAAAACAATGTTTTTTTTTTATAATGGGTGATTTTTTAAGAGGTTTAGAACTTTTTTTTTTAAAAAAAACACAAAAAATTCGAAAAAATGAATGAAATATTTATTTGAATCGATAGTTTGAACCTTGCAATTTAATGTTTAAAGATAATTTCATGCAAATGTTGACCGCGGCTGCGTCTCAGGTAGCCCATCCGCTGAGTCCAATTTTGGTATACTCTTTCACACATATCGGCCGGTATCTAACGAATGAATGCATGGATGTTGGCTTCCAGTGCGTCAATCGAAGCGGGCTTGTCCCTATAGACATTAGCCTTGACATACCCCCACAAAAAATAATCTAATGGTGTCAAATCGCACGATCTAGGCGGCCAATTGACCGGCCCGAAACGTGAAATTAACTGTTCACCAAACTCGCCTCGCAATTGCGCCATTGTTTCGCGTGCTGTGTAGCATGTGGCACCGTCTTGTTGAAACCACATATCATGCAAGCCAAGAACTTCCATTTCGGGCAAAAAAAAGTTTGTTATCATCGCTCGGTAGCGATTCGCATCATCTTTGAAGAAATATGGCCCAATAATGCCGCCGGCCCATAAACCGCACCAAACAGTGGCTTTTTCGGGATGCATTGGTAGCTGTTGCAATGCTTCTGGCTGATCTTCACTCCAAATGCGGCAATTTTGCTTATTTACGTACCCATTCAACCAAAAATGAGCCTCATCGCTGAACACAAGCAGCGCGCGATGAACATTTCAAACCGAGCACGAATTTTGATAGTAAAATTCAATAATTTGCAAGCGTTGTTCATTTGTAAGACGATCCATGGTTAAATTGCAAACCAAACTGAAGCTGTTTGACAGTGACACAAGGTACTAAACACACGTCAGCTGTCAAAACCAGTGTTGCCAAAACCAAACCAGCCAAAAAATCACCCGTTATGAAGATTTCTTTGTTTTCCATCAAAGTGATTAACCTCTCTTTCTTTTTTGACAGTCTCGTCGAGTCCTCTATTGCAACTTTTGCGTCATAAATGACGATTAATTTCCGGTCAAATTGATTTTGATTTGACGTTTTCGGAAAGGGCCAATATCTGTTCTATTTGTTGAAATAGGTTCTCAAAACTTTGTAAAAATAATTCAATTCAAGGTGTTCACGAGCCATGTTTACTTTTTCAAAGCATTATATGTGGTTAAATGGGTTTTTAATAATTAAAAACGTCGATGTAAAAAGTGACAGTCAACTATCAGGGATGGAATCGGCTTAGGTGGTAGTTAACTGTCACTGTTTTGATTGTCGTTTTTGATAATCAACTATTCTTTCCTCTGTGTAAAGCGATTACTACAAATGATTCTTGGCGGCACTTACGATTCTCCATAAAATAAATGTCATTTCAGTCAGCTGTTTGTTTCGTTTGTAAAATTTGTTTTCGATTCCAAGTTTTATTTTTCATCTTTGAAATGTAAGTAATTAAGGAGAAGTAATGAAATATTTTACAAACATTTCAATAAATGTTTTCTTAAAGGTTAGATCCACCAAAAGAAAAAATTACTATTCTCTCTCGCTATACGAAAATTATCCCAAACTAGCGAGGTCGTATAATGCCTGATCAAGCACTTTTTGCAACTGAACTAGATAATAATCAGCCCTATTCTGCTAAACGTTCGCGTAAGCATTTGTATTCTGCTATCCCCGGGAAGGAAATGATTATTCCATAATTCGTATACGTTGCGATAAAAATAAATTAAGATCGGCCCTATCGAGATAACCTTCGGAGCGGAATTCTCTCCGATTTCCTACGAATCGGAGACATTTTGCTTCGAGGTAGTTCTCCGATGAGCTGAACGGAAATTCTGTCCGACGAAATTCAACGCATGTCATTTGTTTACGATGATTTGCGATGAAGTACTTCTAATGGTTTTATTTTTGACAGATACAAAAACAAATTTTCTAGAAGTCGAAGTCCGAAGTCCTTCTTTTTTAAAGAAATAGTTAATTAGAATGTGAGTAATAAAAAAATAAACTTCATTTACGTTAACTTGTATTAACTTGTGTACTTGTTGCTTCAAGGCGGAACGAAAAAACAAGTTCACAACAATATGAGCGGATGGTGAATCTGCTGAGCGAATGTCCCGATATTGCACAAAATTACACCAAAAGGACACCAGAAATTGTGGCTGTCTTTTGGAAAGATCTGGCCAATCAGCTGAATCCATTGAGACCAACCAAAGGGATGTTGGTGGTTGGAAAAAAATTTGTTCGTGATTTTTGGTTTTGTGCATTGATCTATTTCCATTGTGATTAAAGTTTTATTTCCAATTTATTCTTTTTTTGACATTTCAAGTGGAAACAAAAAACATTTGTTTGGAAATAGGGAGGGGACTTTATTGATAGTTTTGATTTAAAAATCGTTGCATCTAATTACATTTCTTAAGAACGCTACCGCATTACAATTGAAAAAAGTAAACAATAAATTACACTCTCGCACGGATTTGTAATGGTTTTACAGGCTTATGGTGTTTATTTTATAAAAAATTATTTTCGATATATCGGTTAATTTGCACATCTCTGTCTGAAATTTATATCCATCGCAATGTGTCGTCGCATTTCTGTAAAATTTCTTCCGATGAAAGCTTCTTCGAACCGAAATTGAACGAACCGAACCAAAACGACGAAGAATGCGTTGCGGAGAAAATTTCACTCCGACGGTTACCTCGATAGGTAAAATTTGCATTCGAAAGACAGAAGTTTCAAATAAATAATTTGAGGCAAATTGAATGAAACAATCACGTGAATCGAAAGAAAGAGCTGAATGAATTTTAATTTCTCTCAACAGAAAATGTCCTTTGAATTAAACGTTGCACTTCGCTTCAATTTATTTCCTAATTTTATTTGTATAACTTATAAAAATTTCAGCCTTATTGTGAGTTTCACCCGAACAACATTCCACCCGGAAAATTTGACATTTCACTTTTCGCCGAAATTTCATGATCGAAAAATTGCATTTCGGGCGTTTTTTTCACAAAACTCTCGGTTTTTGGTGGATTTGAAGCCGAGCCAACCAACACTGCTCACGAAAACACCTAAATAGCTTTCACAAGCTGGTGGAAAAAAGCGATAGTCAATTTAATAATCACCTAACGTGATTGTCAACTATCAACTTTGCCGATTCCAGCCCAGATTCCACCATCCACCCCTGAAGTTTTTACATTCAGTTGCGTTTGGTAGTTCCCCAGGAGACGACCTGCAGATACTTTAGATGGACGCAGTTAAAAACAATAAACCGCGCTAAGGAAACATTCTTCGGAATATTCGTTCCATCACTCTATGCATTTTCTATATAAACTTTCTGAAAATTTGGACTAAAGGTCACAAAAAAACTGTCAATTGAATTTTCTGAAAATAAGACGGTGTTCACATTGGACTGACTCCGCCGATTTTTTTTGACGTCTCTGTTCTTTGGCTCACTCCCACTTCATGGTGAGACAGAGATGGCCAGGAAAGGCAGGATTTTTAAAATGTTTTAAAAATCAGTTGATTTTTTTTTTACGTCTTCTTTTGTGACATCTGTTTTCTCTGTCTGTGATTTATCTTTGGAACTTAAATCTTGCATAATTAAATTTTGTTTCAATTGGAAACATATTAATTAAAGAAGATTTACATTTTTTAAGTGAAAAATTTGTAATTAATCTTTCAAACTGCACAGATTTTTGTTTTGTTTTAACGGCTGCTAAACGTCAAAGTAAGTCCGATGTGTTCACATTAGTTTGTGTCTGAACAAAACAAGTTGGATTAACGTCAAAAAAAAAATCGGATGAATCAGTCCAATGTGAACACCGTCTAAGGCATACACAACACATATGCTAACATTTTTCTTATATATAAAAATTAAACAACATTAATGATTTTACATAAGTCATACATTTTATTTTCAATGAGATTACTTTAAATCTTTTTGTAACATTTACTACACAAATACTTAGCATTTAAAAGAAAATTTCATCCACATTATCTGAATAGACAGAAAGAAAACCAATCCAGAAAATTTTATTAATATTTTTTTTTTTTTTGTTAGACTACATAAAAACTATCACCAAAATTATTATCTTGATAAAGAAGAAAAATTCGTAAATAAACAAAAAAAAATACAATTATTATTACTAGAAAAAAAAACTCTATTGATTTATAGAAAATTGATTGATATACAGAGGATTTGAGAGCAGTGAGAGCATCAGTGGGAGGATTTTCTTAAAACAAACGATAACTCATTGGATTTGCCGTAACTGTTAAACGTTCAATAGCTTCTTCAATGTGATTCCATTTAGCGGCTTGCGTAACCATGGCTAGTTCTTCGTAAACATCTCTGGACCGTTTGTCATCGTAGAGTTTCTGCAATATCTTCACCATACGTCCATGATGGGAGTGTGAGTATGCATGCCACAGAGTGAAGCCAACAACCTGCCAAAAGAATATAAAAGTTTTTATTTTTTCTTACAAATAATGACCAATAAAACTCTCAAAAACTTCAAACAATCTTACCTTGCTGTCAGTGGCATCTGTAAACTTTCCAATTTCAGTAAATATTGCGTCAATTTCCTCCAAACGAGTCGTTTTCTGGGACCCATTCTCGATAACATTCAATTTGGCGACCGCAATACCCTTCTTGGTGAGTGCTTCGAGTAAGTTGTTCTTTTGTTTCTCCATGTCGCTGTAAGACACAAACAAAAAGAAACAAAAAGACTTTCAAAAAACTTTTCCAAACACTGAACGAGGCGAGATGCTATCAGAAATAATAATAATAATTATCGTTTAGCAGTCTAAGGAGACATTTGGTTTAATTTATACGTTATCGTATGTATTTATTTTTTTTTTTTGTTGCTTTCGATCGATAGTTATCTTGTGGTTAAAGTCATTAAATATAAGAAAAAAAAAATTAAATTTAATCCAGCAAAAATAAAAGTATACGTATCCCTACAAACTATCCTTTAAACATTTCAACTGTGAACGAGTTACAGTTGTAGTTTGCTCGAGATACGAGATTCGTTAATATTCACATTCTTGTTCGTATTTGGTATGGTAACATCAAATCTACCCTTAATGACATTTACTGAAAACGAAATCATGGAAACAAGTTTCATTGTAGAAACTTGAGGCAAAAAGTTTGTGATAATTGCGTGCCGGGATTATCGACGTTTTGGGCCAAAACTTATTGAAATCATTAAGAATGAATCGAAGAGGACGGAGTTTGTTTGAGCAGATGAAGCAAAACGAAAAAGATTAAGAACAAATCGAGAATGACAAGGAATGGTCAATCGCTATTTGGAAATCTACAACCAATTCAGAAGTTTCAGCACATTCAACTTGGAGCACAGAATGATTGAGGTAAAATCTCGACTATCGAATGGAACTTAAGTTTTCTGTCGAAAAGTTTGTTTTATTAGATTAGATTTATTTATTGAAGGATAATTCAACTGGATTTGACACTTTGTGGTTTTCTTTAAGTACTTCATTCATTTGACGACACTTTTATTTTGTGGTTTTTTTTTTTCATAAAAGTTCGTTTTTTTTTTGTTTGTTCAAATTTATTGCTTGGAATTAGGTACCTTAAGAGTGAAGATGGTTATTATAATTACGAAGATGAAGAGATAAATGTTCAACTTGCTAAGCTTTGAAAGTTTTCTTTGGAAACATTATCTCTATAATTTGTGACCATTAAGCATACAATAATTAGGTTTTCATTTGTTGGTACGAAATTGAAGTTTATTATAATTTAATAGATTTGTTTTATAAACAAAAACATTTGTATTTAAAGTTTTTGCCAAGTTTAGTCAAGGCCCTCGAAAGTTTTCAGTAGGCCAAATCTTGCCGAGTAAAATATGGCAAATACTCGTGAGGTTCTTGCTAAAAAGGACTTTACAAGTTTTTCTGTCTCCTCAAAAATACCCCGTATAGAAGAAAGACACAAAATTTACGATTTTTTTTATGAAAAATCTTAGGTTAGGTTAGGTTAGGAGGGGCGTGCACAGTCAGAGGCTGTTGCGTTCATGGGGGCCTATTGGTTCATTGTGATCCCCTTAATAGATCTCCTTAATACAGGGTGTTTTTTTAGACGTGTGATTTTCAATCTGGCAATACTTTTTTTCGGAGTTGGTCTTTTTGACAGCTGTCACTTTATTTGTGCTCAGTTTGGTTTGCCATTTCATAATGAATAGACTAAAGCCTGAACAACGCTTCCAAATTGTGCCCAAATGGGCCCAAATCAAGATTGCCGTTGATCCCAATTTTCATAAGCGAATTTAGTTTAGCGATGAAGCTCATTTTCGGTTGAATGGGTACGTTAATAAGCAAAATTGTCGTATTTGGAGTGATTATAATCCACAAGCGATTGTTGAGAAGTCGTTACATCCTCAAAAAGTCACTGTTTGGTGTGCTCTATGGCCAGAGGGGATCATTGGTCCATATTTCTTCAAAAATTAAGCCAGCCATAATGTTACAGTCAATGGGGAACGCCATAGAGCGTTGATGTGGACGACCTTTGGTTCCAACAAGACGGCGCACGCTACATGCCATACAGCCAACGAAACAATCGATTTATTGAAGGAAACTTTTGGTGAGCGCATTACCTCGCGTCGTGGGCCTGTGGCGTGGCCTCCAAGATCGTGCGATTTAACACCGCTGGACTATTTTTTGTGAAGTTATGTGAAGTCGCTTGTCTACGCAGAAAAGCCCGAGACGATTGACGCCTTGGAAGAGAATATTCGGCGCGTTATTGTTGACATACGACCCCAATTACTGCAAAAAGTGGTCGAAAATTGGGCCTCTCAGCTGGAATTTATTCGAGCCAGCCGCGGAGGCAACTTGCCCGAAATCATTTTTAAAACATAATGGCAAACCCTTATCTTTATAATAAAGCTCAATTCTTGGCCATAACATGAAATTATATGCGTTTTATTTCTTGTTGAAAACCACATGTCTAAAAAAACACCCTTTATTTAAATGAACCAGCGGATCTCTAGAATCCAGATTAAGTGTCGTCGTCTTATCTTTGCTTGATGTTTACACACTAAACTTGCTTTTCCCTTCATCGAATAAAGCACAAGCTTTGCATCGAGGAAAACATACAAAATTTCTTTGAGAAAATATGCATCAATCAGCTTAAGCTTTACATACCTAATCTAGAAAGAAGTCGACTTTTTGTTTCAATGACAAAAAAAATTATTTTGCAATACATTACGTTCTTTTTTAACCGGTTCCCTTATACACACATATATTGCACACAAATCCTTCTAAAAATCTGATTACCATACATTTCAAAGCGCCTCGAGAACTCTTTTTAGCTACGCGTTTAATAAATTAAAAAAAAAAAAAAAAAAGCATAATCCGCTCTTGCCCCATATCCATACACAAAAAGGAAGACAATTGGATTCATTATCTCTCCTTTTCATTGACAATTTAATACACACTTAAACCAACATACATTATAACCGTACACAGTGCACATAGAGAAAAAAACTAAAAAAAAAACTAAGTTTTAACTAAAACAGCAAAAAACCCAGCGGCGGCGCGGCGCACAGTGGTTCGGTTTGTATGGGAGAGCGGAAAAAAGTCTGTTTTATCTGAACGGTTCAACAGATTTCAATGAAATTTGGCAAACATGTTTATATTAGTCTTATACATATTTGGTCAAAATTTGGTTGAAAAAAAATAATTACAAACAAAGTTATTGACATTTTTCTAAAATTTGAGGGATTTGATGTTTGTATGGGAGAGCGGAAAAGTAATCTGTAACATCTGAACTGTTTAACGGATTAAGATCAAATTTGATTCGCATTTTTAAATTAGTCTTATACACATTTTGTCAAAATTTGGCTAAGAAAAAATCATTAGTAAAAAAGTTATTGACTTTTTTTCTAAAATTTGAGTGTTTTGATGTTTGTATGGGAGAGCGGAAAAAAGTCTGTAAAATCTGAACTATTAAACGAATTTTAATGAAATTTGACAAACATGTTAAGATTAGTCTTATACATGCTTGGTCAAAATTTGGTCAAGAAAAAATTTTTAGAAAAAAAGTTATTGACATTTTTATAAAATTTGAGGGTTTTGATGTTATATTTAAATAAAAGTTTTTTTTAGTAAAACCTGAACTTTTTATTTTGAATAAAATATTATTATTAACTATGTATATTTTAATGTATTGAATTCACTATATATGTTTGTTTTTATATTTCACTTCACGTTCACTTATTGGTTGATCAAAGAGTAAAAATTTGTCTTACACACCTTGCACAAATGCTCAATAACTCAATACTGACTTTTTTTCATTAATCCTTTATATATATAGATTTAAGTAAGAGATTTTAATCTAATAAGCCATTACTAATCCTTACAGGTAATACAAAATTACGCAATACACAACAAAAACAAAGCAATAAAACTTAAAAACAACACCTTTTTTTATTTTTACCTGCCCTACTTTTAGCGAAAAATTAAAAAAAAAAAAAAAGATTATCCCTAATCCTTTTCTTTATTTTGTATTAAGCTCTATCATATAATTCAAAATATCATAAAACTATATTATTTTTCGTGTGTTGCTTTCAATAAAATTTAGTTGAAAGTTGAAAAATTTTCCAGGCAGAAATAAATGGTTTCGCAAAAATCGAAATTCTCAGCCCTGGGTCAATGTATTAATTTTGTTTTATTTTTAAAATAAAGTTTGACATTTTTTCTTAAAATAATAGGCTTAACCAGTTCATTCTGACAATTAATACCGAAGTAATCAAACTTTTTGGTAAACACCACCGTCAAGACGGAGTTTTTTGAAATCCGATTGAGTGAAACATTTTTGAGCATAACTTCCACATCTGCACGTATCTGCAGCTGATTTTTTCTGTGCTTTAACATGAATATATGGAGCATATGGTGGCATACTTACTTTCTTGGTATCTTTTGGAGCTGTTTTTTTTAATCAAAAAGTTTAAAAAAAATCATTTTTTCTTAGTACTAAAGCTTCAGGCTACTTATAGAAGGTATCTTTTATAAATAATCAATATTTTTTTTTATTTTTAGATAATCGAAAATAGACCAATTAAATTATTTAAGAAGCTAGAGAATTTATCTACAGGAACTTCGGAAAAAAACATCTCAAAATTTGTTGAAAATACGGTTCGCGATTTGAGTAAAATTATTTTTCAACTTTGAGGGCTTGTAAATCAGAACATACAATATATATGTTAAAAAATACTTTTAAATCATACGCTCGGGTTATCTAAGAGTACTTAAACATAAAGTTTAAAACGATAGACATGACTTTTTCAAAAGACTTTTTTCCGCTCTCGCACCACTGTGCGGCGTCGACAAAACTTAAGTGTGGGGAAAATTACAGCTCACAAAGGACTAATCCGCATTAGGTACTTTTGTATGTACGCTATTTTCCATTCAGGTTGCTTTTCTGCTGGTTGTTTATGTTGGGATAAAAATGTTGCAAATCCCTTTCGCATCGCATATTTTGACTGGAATGACGCACACGATGCAATAGCACAAAGTGAAACTTTTACCGGTTCGGGGCGCGATGATGATGGTGATAGCGATGTCAGGCGAATGGACCGGGGGGTCTCCTGCTCTCTACTCGAAACTTCCACACAAAAACTCTGCACAATAAATTGCGCACAAACAAAAGCGAGGGATTTGAAATCCTATTTTAGTCGCGTCAGCGACAGTGCCACAGCAGCACATTTTCAATCATATTATACGATCGAGAAGATAAAGACATAAATGGTCTACACAAATCAGTAAATATTCCTTCAACTACCAAACAAAGCAGCAGTGTAAGGATTTTTGAACTTTTAAATGATGAGTCTTGGTATTTTAATGCAAAAAGTTTGACACTCACGTCTTAATCTTCGCAGCATCGGAACGTGTATCGTTCTTGAGACCGTAATAGCCCAGCAATGCATCCTTGTCAGTCTCTTTGATAACGATGCCAGCCTTCTCGATGATTGACTCCAAGGTTGTTGTAATACTGGCTACGTCTGGTTTTGTCTCGGCAGTGTCCTTTGCTGATGTGATGTAATTGGCGAATGTAAACGGAAATTGGGGCTTCAGCTGAGTACTTTCGATGTTTTGAATGTACATTAAGTGAGCCGTCAGATGTTTTGGATGGGCAGCAATAACAGTGTTGTAAATCTCCTCGGCTTTGTCCAGATCTGTAAGGGAGAAAAAAAAAATTTTTATAAATGTTTTTACACTCAGGGAAATTTCATTTTCTTTTTTTTTTCATTTGATTGCAGATTATTTCTATTTTTTTTTGTGCTTTTTAATTGTTGAATTGCAAATTCAATCTTAAAAAAAAAAATGAAATCTCCATTTTATTCAAATTCAAACTTCTTACCAATTTTAGCAATCAGTGAACACTGGAAGTCACGCAATGCCTCTGCGTATTCGTCTTTTCCGCTTTTGGCTGGCTTCTTTGGACTGGCAGAGCCATTGGTGGTCTTGCCGTTGCTGCCACCATTACCATTAGCTGCAACTCCAACCGACGCAGCTGTAGAGCCAGCTCCATTTGTTTTCTTGCCTGATGCAGATCCGGTCGAGGATGATGCATCGGTTAGTAAATACGTGAATTTCAAAACATGAACTCGGCGGCCCACTTCATCCTTGGCCAACGACATGTTTCCATTTAGCCATGTCGTGCCATTGGGCAAGGATGCCTTTGATATTTTCTCACTATTCAATGGAGCTACATAGACGACTTTGGGGGTTTGTTGCAACGAACAGCTGGTGAACTTCCGGCCAGCGACAATACACTGATTGTAGTGGTCGTAGATATCAAGGGCTATCGGGCTTGACAATTTGAAAAGCGCAACCATTGTCGCCTCGGAAATTTTCTCCAGAGCATCCTTCTTTTCGTGGCGTATCTGCAGCCGAACTGTGTATTCGCCTTTTTCCAGTTTTGTGCAAAATGTATGCGAATGTGCATCACCGCAAGCAATCATCATTTTATTTACATCGAAGAGCATCCACAATTGTGATTCGAATTCGGATTCATAGAGCAATGAGTTGAAGAGCGGCGCGTACAGGGAGACTTCCTGTGCCTTGGCGAGACTCAAGTTATACGTGAGGACGTTTTGATAGATTTGCCTGCCCGCCGGGATGACATCTCGAGTTGGGCTGAGTGGGGTGATTTTCGTTTCGGTTGGCTTCAGGACGACAGCAGCGGTTTTTAATTGAATGGCTGGTTGGAAGTCTTCAGCGGAGAGTGCAGTCGCTTGGAAACGATGGATGCCCTTGGCCGAGTGCATGACAGCTGCAAGTTTACGAATGAAAATTAATTGTTTATATTTTTATTTTTTTTTTTGTAAGATATATGTATGTAATGTATGTTGCGGAAAAGAAACTGTACCTAGTAAAGTGAAAGGTATTAATTAAGACTTTTAAATGCACCAACTGGGGAGAAAAAAAAAACAAGTACTTTTCACACAAACACATTTTGCATAATATTATTGTCCTTTTAAACATAAACTGACAATTATTAACTTTGGACAGGTTAATGATACAAATCGAGTGACTGTGACTATGTATAATTTTTACTTGCTCTATAGGGCAAGTATAATTGGTTTCGTGTAAAAAAAAAATTGAGGTTCTAATCAAAACTAACACTACGATGAACGATAAGTCCAAAATAGTGGGTTTCGTTATGCCTTCCGTCGGTCTGTGCGTCGATTCGTCTGTGCTCCAGTGTAATTGAGCTAGAGCCTAAACGGGAGGACCGATTTGCTTCCCTAGAGGAGAAATTCGACCATTTTTTTAATTTGAGTTGGAATTCTCAAAGCTTGGTTCATTAATTTATCCTTCCGCTTTTGTGCTTCGGAATGCTAAAAGAGAACCTGTTACTAATTTTAATCGCTCTTAAAAATAATTCTCTTACTAGATTTGCAATGATAATGACAATCTCATTTCACCAGAAGATTCTCAAACACCCTTTACCCTGAAAAGCCTAGTACGCTTCTGATGCGAAACGAAATTTTTCGGTCGTCTCCAACACGACAGCGAAATGCTAACGAAAACCATAGCGAAAAATTGACAGTTGAAAGCGACACCATTAGCAAAAAAAAAAAACAAACACAAGCGCAAAAAAATCACAGAAAGCCATGTTGTTTCGAAAGAAACAACAAACACGAACACGAACACGAACAAACCTCAAGTGTCACTTTTCCGCACACAATTAATGGTCCGGACAATTAATTGAGTGCGAAAAAAGAGCGGAGACCTCTCCAAATAATCTACTACAATTATGAATTTCGCTCATCGAACAGCGTACTGCAAAACGAAAAGGAGGACGAAATTTTTCGTTTATGATTTCGTTGTGTCATTTTTGTATGGGATTTTTCGTTTCGCATCAGCAGCGTACTAGGCTATAACTACAAAAATGATTAGGTACTGTTTTTCGACGCACAGTGGTCCTTTTGTTAAATTTTGGCGATAAATATAAATAAGCTCAGAATATTGTACGAAAATTCAAAATTCATAAAAAAGCAAATATGTTTGAAATAGCTTAAAAATGTACTTAAATGTGTTCGTACTATTAAGTACATGAAAGTTATTTTATATAAAGGGTTTTCCAATAAGAGGTGTTATTTTGATATTCAAAGAAAAATGGCATTTTTTGAGATAAATGATCGGATGTTTATTTCATTATAAAGAGGAAGGTATGCCGTTAATAATGGAACACAACATCAGCCAAATGGCCGCCACGACCACGCTTACAGGACCATATCCTTTTCACGAAATTTTCCATAACCAAATCGCTAAGTGGCTGCCCTATGTCCTCGATAGCCTCACGAATTCCATCTTTGAGGTCTTGAATCGACGCTGGGCTGTTGGCGTAGACCTTATCTTTCACGTGGCCCCAAAGGAAGAAGTCGCAAGGTGTTAAATCACAAGATCTCGTTGGCCAATTGTGATCACCTCTTCGAGAGATAACACGGTCCGGAAACTTTTCCCGTAAAAGATCGATGGTTTCATTGCTTGTGTGGCACGTAGCGCTGTCTTGTTGAAAGTAAACGTTGTCCAGATCAATACCATCCAATTCCGGCCATAAAAAATCATTAATCATCTCTCGATAGCACAATCCATTGACCGTAACTGTTGCTCCAGCCTCATTTTCGAAAAAGTAAGGTCCAATGACCCCGCCGGACCATAAACCGCACCAAACAGTCACGCGTTGAGGATGGAGAGGCTTTTCAACAATAACTCTTGGGTTTTCCGAGCCCCAGATGCGACAGTTTTGCTTGTTGACGCAGCCTCCGAGGTGGAAATGGGCCTCATCAGTCAAGATGATTTTTCGATGAAATTCCGGATCATTTTCATGCATTTCAAGGACCCAATCAGCAAAGACACGACGTTGTTGATGATCAGCCGGCTTGAGTTCTTGTGTTAACTGAACTTTATAAGGCTTAAGACCCAAGTCTTTATGCAAAATACGCTGTAATGACGTTTGTGGAATGCCTAATTCCAAAGAATGGACAAACCTGGGTTTTCTTCAACACTTTGGGCTTCAACAGCAATATTCTCAGTTGTTCTTGAGCGACGTGCACGGGTTTTATTCTTCACATCACTAACTTGTCCCAACAGCTCGATTTTGTCCACCAATTTCTGTATTGCGGTCCGACAAGGTGCTTCACGACGACCCAAAAATGTTTTAGTTTTACGAACCGTCTCTGCCAAATTTTCACCATTTTTATAGTGAATTTTAATAATTTCAATGCGTTGTTGAAGCGTGTATCGTTCGTTTTTATTAATGGCGTAGTTTCTACTTGTCAAATGTCAAAAAATGACAGCTTCAAAAGTGACAGCTACCGAAATAGCGGGCTATTCAAAATAACACCTCTTATTGGAAAACCTTTTAGATAATATACCAAATTATTAAAGCCGGTTCAAAATTTTGGAAACCGTCCACAACGGATTATAAACTAGTTTTCAATAAAATTGAAAAAGATTTTTAGATCAAATTTGAATAATTTTGCTAGAAGTGTGATAATTTTGATATTTAAAAGTTGACAACCTAATTTGAGGTCATCTACTCAAATACTAATGATAATCTCAAATACTTGTTTCAAAAATTTTGTTAATTTTTCTGGTTGGTGTATTTGAAACTGACTTAAATTTCTGACAGTTGACATTTGTAAAACAACCTTTAGATAAGAAAGCAATTGAAATAATCTTATACTTAACGAAATAGTTCAATGAGCACTATTGAATTTACCGTCTTCAAATCGATAAGAGTACAAATTTTCATAAATTTTCTTCAAAAATTGGCGTGGCAAATTATTTTTGTAACCAAAAATTCAACAAACAAACGGACCACTGTGCGCCGGCCGGGGGGAATACTTCGGGCACTCAAATTTTTTTGTTCAAGCCACGTGAAGCTCGTTCAATATTTTATTAAATTGATTGTCCCAAAGCAAGCAAGAATAACGGGTGTTTTTTTTTTTAGAGGCGGATAGAACTTTAAATTGAATTAAAACACAGAAAAAATATTTTTAATATCCATTAAATGGACTTTATTTGACAGATAATTTTATGGAATTATTGTTTGGATATGATTTTTGGCATTTGGACGTTCCCGCGCGCTGAAACGTACATGGCATAATCTGGATGAGCAATTTTCACCATTTTTTTTTTTTTTTATAAAATTGAACAATTTGGAAACGATGCTCTGGCCGGTGCAGCGTGAGTCTTTTCATAATGAATTCGCAAGCAAAACTAACCTGTCCAAGAACTGTCAAATTGGCTGTCACAGAAAACAGTGTTGCCAATTTAAAGTTCTCCGCCGCTGAAAAAGCACCCTTTTTATCGTTCGCCATTTTTGTAGTTTTGTGGCGAGGAGTATATTAATTGTTAGATGTTTTGTACTGAGCAGTTTTGTATTGAGGAGTAAAGTCGTGTGCTGTTTTGTTTTTCTAAGTTGTTTTCTACAGATTCATTCCAATTGGCCTCTCTTTTTTCGATATTAAAATGATTCGTTTTAAAATCTGTAAAATGGAACGTGTTAGACTAAAATTTCTTGCTTAGTGAGTTTTACCTTTACCCGACGACACATAAATGTATCATCTCAATACTATACGTAATTGCAAATATTCCTAACCGCAATTACAGTATTTTTTGTGTAAGCTTATTCCACACACGTAACCTTGATTACCTTCAACGGAAAGTGGGTAGAAAATCATCAACTTCTAAAGCCGTCATTATATTACGACATCTTTTTTAGGGATACCATAAACCAAAAACAAATTTACCTATTTATTTTAAGTGTCATATAATAAATTTAGAAAACCACCAATACAACATTTTTGTTGGTGTCAAAGTATAAAAATAACTTGACATTTCAAGAGCTTGCTTCAGCTTCAGTAGTCAACAAATAATACCGTTGATGGCTCGTCATTACCACACAAAACTATTTGTTATGTATGTGTGTGTGTGTGTGTGTGTGGATATTTTCATTTACCTCATCATCACAACAACATGACCTCTCTGTCAACATGGATGTGTATTTTATATACCGTTAACCAAAAGCCTGGACGTTTTCGACTTTTCCTAATTAATTTACAAACCAAATTTATCCCTGTGCCAACAGATTGCTTCCCCCAAACTACCATCGCTTATGTTTGTACATTACCCAACACTGCTGATGTTGGCTTCGACAGAGCGAGCACAAGAGCAACACATATATAACTTCCGATTAACCAAAGGATTTCTAAATTGGCCTAATCAAAATGCACTGGACGAACGAACGAACGTGTATATTATATGCATGAATTTCACCATAATTCACCATCACTCTTTTGTGCATTTTGTATGAAAAGTTGGGTTTCGAATTCTCATTCTATCGGAAGAAGGATGTTTGTTGCAGCGGCAGCAGCAGCAGCAGCAAGATTTAACTCAAAATATATATTTGCACCGGAAATTTTTTCTTTTGCTCAACTTTCCATAACTATTCCAAGACAAAACCGAGTATTTATTTAAACAAAGACTAGGTATACTCTTGGTATAGAAGTGAGAGGAATCTGTGCATAATTTTGTTCTAAAATAATATTACATCCGAACGAATTTGCACAAACAAAGCGTAACATCGCACATACTTGAATGCTGCTCGAGTAGGTAGACTATCGTGTCGTATGCTTCTCAATTTCGTTGTGAAAGTTTGTAAGGATGTTTGATGGGTGGGATCAGAGCTTTAACATTCAAAGAACAACGCAACATCCTATCCTTTTCCGTGTATAATGTATATGTATATATAGGTAACA
Organism: Leucozona laternaria; assembly: GCA_932273885.2. NCBI lineage: Eukaryota > Metazoa > Arthropoda > Insecta > Diptera > Syrphidae > Leucozona > Leucozona laternaria. Next base: position 26,477,229 of record OW026368.1, on the reverse strand, counting down.
AAACCAAAAAACACCAACAAAACGAATACACTAGTACAACAATATCGCAATCTCCATATACGAAGAGACAACACTAAAATTGTTGAAGCACTTGCTAATGTGTATGGTAATTTATATCCAGGTGGTTTGTCGCATTTTATTACCCAACTTAACTTGGTCCTTTGTAGAAAGAAGCACCTAACAAAAACATCAACGAAGCATATAGGAACGAACTGTAGGTAGGGATGGGCACGATGGGTATATCCGCTCTTGCAGGACCATCATCCACTATGCGACTTAGTATACATTCTCCAAAACACAACAACAATCATGTATTAAAAACTTTTCCAAAATTTAGGGGGGGGCTGTCTTCATGTCGTGTAGTGCATTTGATCTTCTTGTATTGCGGAAAATGTTACAGAAAGACTTTTGTTTTGGATTTCTTATTCTTAGCAACAATGAGAACAGTAAAGCTTACACTATTTTTGCCGAAAATTGTCCTCCATCAAGTGTTGGGTGAGAAATTAGGATTCTAGAAAATCTCGAAAAACAGAAAATCATGAAAAACAAACATTTTGAATAGAGGTTTTCCATTCATCTGATGGAGTGGGAAAAAATGTTTGTGTTTATTCAAAACTCTCATTGGACAAATGCACAGTACGATAGTAGATAAAATAGTTAATCATTTAAATAAATTTCAGCCCACACACAAGCCCACTTTTTTTTAAAAATGTCATATAAAATAAATATCTACATACAAATCTTTTTAAAAATTTGATTTAAAAAAATACTCGCACTAGAAACATTGTTCATACCTTTTAACTTTTAAATTTTGTTTATAAAAATTATTTACAAAAAAAAAATGCCCAATGAACTAAAAATAACAATAAAATTTAAAAAATAATCAGCTTAATAAAGGGTCCGCCAAAAAATGGCGCAAAACATCGAGTGTAGCTTCGGCTGTGTGGCACGTAGCGCCGTCCTGTTGAAACCAAATGTTGCCAATATCCTCCTCTTCAATTTTTGTGAACAAAAATTCGTTCAACATGGCCCGATAACGATAGCCATTGACTGTAACCGCCACTCCTTGCTCATTTACGAAAAATGGCTTTCAGCGGAAGGATAAAACTAATTACCTGTCAAATCAGACATGAGCTAAGTGTTACCATTCACGAAATACTAGTTGAAAAAAAAAAACGTTAGATGGCGGACCCTTTATAAAGGGTGTTTTTTTTGACGTGTGGTTTTCAATCTGACAATACTTTTTTCGGAGTTGATCTTTTTGACAGCTGTCACTTGATTTTTGCTCAGTTTGGTTTGCCATTTCATAATTAATAGATTTACTCCTGAAGAACGTTTGCAAATCGTGCAAATTAATTACCAAAATAATGGTTCGTTTCGCGCTGCATCCAATATTCGGTTGACATAATCGCATAAATTCGAGCAACCATGGATCGGTTTCGCACCACGTTTACTCTATTGGATAGTGCGAATCCTCAGAAACGCGCACCGAAGACGCTATTGCCGCTGTGGAGCAGAGTATCGAACAAGACCCGAATGAGTCCATCGCGCGCAACAATTGGAGCTATCGAAAATTGGGCCTCTCGACTGGAATTTTTTTTTAGCCAGCTGGGGCTGCCACTTGCGCGAAATCATTTTTAAAACATAATGGCAAACCCTTATCTTTATAATAAAGCTAAATTTTGGGCCATAACATTAAATTATAAGCGTTTTATTTCTCCTTGAAAACCACACGTCTAAAAAAACACGCTTTATATAAAACAAAGTCGGTTTAGTTAAACCATTTATAACGCAACAACGGCTACATCGATTTTAATGATCTCTGATTTGTTGGATTTTTCCCCGCCCCAAATAGCAGCATAACTATTAAAATATAGGAAAAAATCGCTTTGTAGGGTGAAATGGGGTAAAAATAAAAAAAATATCAGATTTAAGAAACCTGAAAGGTTTTTATTAGAAAATGGTTTAAGGGATATTCTTTTTCAAAACATAACGTGGTATCCGATTTCAAAAATTCTGTATGTGTTTGAAAGGTTATTTCAAAAAAATGTTATTTATAGAGTGAAATGGGATAAAAAATATAACCTAAAAGTGGGTTTCAGATACAAAAATTATTTCTGTGTTGGGAACGCAATAAAGATTGGACTTAGAGGATCATATTTTAACAAATTTAGCCCTTCATAACGTGAGATGTGTTAAAACCCAGAAAGTAGTAGGTGTTCTATTACAAAAAGTCAAAAAATAATAATTTTTTTGTAATTTTTATGCGAAGCTTAGATTTGTCTACCCGTGCGAAGCCGGGCGGGCCAGCTAGTTTGACTTTAAAAAAAATGTGTGAGTGCTGGGACTCGCGATTAAGATGTGTAAACATCAACGTTCGCCTTAGAACCTCATTTTTTTTTTATTAAACGTAAGGAGGTCTTTTCGGTGTTGATCCATTGACCATCCCTGTGTGTCCGACTCGTTTGATACATGCCGACGAAAACTCCTCCATAAATCCTTTTGGCATCTGACCCACCCCCCTGGGACCGTTTTTTGTCCATTACTTCAAGAGGGTTGTTATGGTTCCCTCGGCGGGATAAACTTATGGACTCAATAGTTTCCCGATCATTTTCTTCTTCTTTTTTTTTCCTTCTCAGAATATATTCAATAAGCGTGCAAATTTGTTTTCAGTTTTGTTCGCTTTATAACATCTTTTGAACTATGTTTTTTGGCGTGATGTCACCAATGCTAACTCTCCAGTTTTCGAGGCGTTTTTATTACATCTAGAGTTCCCAAAGGTACGATGTGCCACAAGTGCTTCCCTTTTGAGCAATTTGGGTAGCCTTGAACACTTCTTTTATCGCTGCGATCGTAGGAGTGGCCTTTCCTGAAGATGTGCTGACTTTCGGTCAAGCCTCCTGCTGTCTGTAATGCAACGTTGAGTGGCAAAAGCTTCCCTGCGGTGTCGAGCAAACACAAAGGTCTGTATGCGGATGGTGAGTGTGGGTCTCCTTTTCCCTTGCTGATGAGTAACAATTGTATCTTTCAGTTCTTGAGAAAGACTCCTTCCTCGAAGCAGCTGTTGAAAATGTTGAGCAAAAGTTTATGGCATGCTCGCTCAACTCTTCTTCACAGAACATAGGTATATCATGTCGTTTGGCCGATGTGGTGTCGGGCAGCCTGACTGCGTCATCTTTTCTGCGTTTAGAAAAGGACTGGCCACCCGAGCTCCATATTTCCACATGACAATCTTGTAGCCTAGTCGCCTGTATTATGAAGTGTACCTGTAACACGTAATGTAATAAGCCCACATTTTAAACGTAACGCATAATACGTAATTTATTATCGGTAACATGCGTTACATATTTTACCTACATAACATATTTTACTTAACGTATCACACGCACAGAATTACACGTTAGGTATCACAAGGGAGGATTACATAATATAACCTATTAAGCATTTTTAGGATGATGCTATAGGTTAAAAACAGGACTTTGGACAATCGCTGCATTTAATTGTGTCCTCTCTGCTAAAACCCTCTTATCTTGTCCCCAAATAAATCATTCTCTAAATACGAGCACATCTATAGTTGCTTTTCAAACTCTCTTAACTTTTAAAATTAAACGAATAACCGCATTGTGAATAAAATTAAATTTAAAAATTAAATACAATTATAAATATAATCTTAATTTTAAAAAAATTGTGTTAAGCCATGTGCGGATGGTGGGTTTCCCCACAATATGTTGGTCCAGTTGTTTAACTTTATTTATTTACATAACAAACTCAAAGCTGTTGATTTTTGTTTGTGAATTTTTAACCAGCTCAGCTGGCATACAACATTCAAAAAAAAAAAAAAAAATGATGAAAAAAGGACACACACATCCTTTTGGAATTTCAAAATTGCCACAAAATAAAATGTTACTCTATGGCAAGTTATCCAGCAGCATCTAGAGACATGCATCATATACGAGTATGTACATTCCGGAATCTGTAATCTGTCAAAAGTTAAAGGACACGAAGTTATAATATTGAACTTTACACACTCTACACTCTCTCTCTTTCTCTGTCGTTCTGGTTCTAGTTCTGGTTCTCGGCGTCATCATTGTCGTAAGCTTTCTGCTGGAAAAAATCCTATAATACTGTTGGTTGGTTGAGTAGCCACCATCTACGCCGTCGTTGTCGTTGTCGTTGTCGTTGCCGTCGTCGACAAAAGATTCTTCCTTTTTGCAAATTAAATGATGGATGGATATTGAGGCAAACACAAACTGTGAGAAAACTTATGCAAATGTCCTTTCTTCTAGTGGTACACATATGTGCCAGGACATGCAGCAGCAGCAGCCTTAAAATCATGTAACCACACACAGCATATGCACACACAAATATTGCTTAGTAATGCAAAGAGTGATTCGGGCGGGAGCAATATACGAGAGAGAGGGACAGAGAAGGAGAGAGATTGGGGGGGGGGGGGGGGGATATGATGCTTAAAAGGAAATAAGTAGGTACGGCAGAAGGATGCGAACGACTATACCACTAACTGAAGGATATGCGAATAAACTCAAGGACGAAAAGAAAATCTGTTGCCAATGTACGAATTTTCCAGAGAAGAAGGCAAAAGGCGGAAGGCGAATCCTTGCAGTTTATCGGAAACGAATGCACATGCACATGCACATATTCACACATGACGGTCCTCATCCTGCCTGTCCCATATATGTTGATTTCTCGTCCCTAGAACAAAACAGAATTTATATCAATGTTGGGGTCCTTCCTTTTGTTCTCTTACATTTTTCGATAAAATTCCGAACATTTTGTTAAATCGTGGACACACAACTCATGCATATGAGATTCCAACACACAAAGCGGTGCGGTGCGATGTGACAACTATGGCGATGGGTCGAAGTCGAGTATAGAGTATAAAAGGGTCGGCCGCTGCCGACAAAAACGTAGGGAGAAACAACCTCGCCCCATGGACTAGCAGTTGAAACACTAGGGTAAATGTAAAATTGTATTTGTATATGCGTGTGTGTGTGTGCTTTATCCGCCATAAAATTGGAATTAAATTTAAAATTCATAGAAACTAACGGGAAGCGTCAGAGAGGCACCTTTATGAAACCACCACCAAACCACACTACGACACAACCCGACATAACACTTTTCCCCGGATGTTAAGTGTTCAATATTTAAATTGCTCATGCTCTAGGTTTTTATTTTTATGCCTCGAATTTCTTTGCGCAATTTCTTTTCTGATTATTATAAAGGACGTGTATTGGGTATGAAAATTGAAGTTATTATAGGTTTAAGCAAGAGAATAGCTTGGGCAAAGTTTAAGTGTAAAAGTATGAAATTATAAGCGCTCAGATGACGTTGTCCTTTCTATCAATTTGTGTAAATTGTGAACTGTAGACGATGCAAGGGAATATTTGGTATTCATTAATAGTGGCAGCTTTTTAATATGGGAGGAAGAATTGCATTTTGAAAATTTTCCTTAGTTCTATAGATTTCCATTTAAAAAAAGAGCATGAGTTGTTTTTTTTTTCACTGCCTGAATTAAGTTTTAATGAAAATTGGAATGAGTTTTTTTTTCAATGCGCAAAATAAAAGGTTTTCATCTAAGACTTGTTGATTTGGCTTAACAGCAAGGTAACTTTTTTGAAGAAAAAATAATTGTTTAATTGAAAATGGCATTCCCACAAGAAGTTTGATTTGATTTATTTGTCATGATTAGTTCAGCAAATGTGTTTATTATGAAACGGAAACATCGTAAATAATTATTTAGAAAATTAATTAAGTTTACTGATCCGTATAACTGGCACCTTAGGAAAGGATTACATATAAAGAGTATTTTTTTAGAGGTATTGAACTTTAGGTTGGCAACACTATTTTAACTGGCGGCCATTTTGTCAGCTGTCAAGTGATTTATTTTTAGTTTGGTTTGGCATTTTAAAATGAATAGATTGAGGTTTGAACAACGCTTCCAAATTGTGCCCAAATGGGCCCAAAACAAGATTGCCGTTGATCCCAATTTTCATAAGCTAATTTTGTTTAGCGATGAAGCTCACTTTTGGTTGAATGGATACGTCAATAAACAAAACTACCGTATTTGGAGTGATGATAATCCTCAAGTGTATGTTGAGACACCGTTACATCCATAAAAACTGACTGTTTGGTGTGACTAATGGTTTGGTGGAATAATTGGTCCATACTTCTTTAAAAACGATGCTGGCCAGAAAGTAACAGTCAATGGTGACCGCTATAGAGCCATGATTACTGACTTTTACGTTCATCAATAGAACAACCATGATGTGAAGGAGCTGTGGTTTCAACAAGACGGCACAACATGTCACACAGTCCCGTGGCACAATTGATTTATTGAAGGAAACGTTTGGTAACCGCATGGTTTCACATTACGGACCCGTGAATTGGCCTCCAAGATCGTGCGATTTAACGTAGCACAAATGTTGGAAAATTGGACCTCCAGATTAGACTACGTCCGAGCCAGCAGATTATCTTTCGAATAAAGTAAATTTCATGTCAATTTAAAAAAAATCATCTTTGTTTTATTCCATTTTAAAGTTCTAAACCTCTAAAAAAAAACACCCTTTACATACATTATATAAATATGAAATTTTTACTCGCATTTCACAAATTTAAAATAAACCTACACACCAGGGTGTTCCATTAAGAATGGCCCAAACTTGATATGGTTATGGGCCAGGTCATGACCTCTCAGAATTTGGTAACTTACTCACACCGAATCATACCGGTTTTCGAGTAGCGGGCGTTCTTTTTGAAATTTGGAACTTGCCTAGTTTTAGCACTTTCCAAAAAAGTATAAATCTTACCAAAGCTGGTCCTAAATCAAAAGTTACAACTATTTGAACTCAATTAGATATGGTTGCCACGGGAAAAGGAAGAGAGCTAGTTGGACAAAAAAGCTGAAAGATTGAAATTAAACGACACCACAATTTCAATCAGGATGACAGTTTCAAGCTGTTTCGAACGTGGGATCCCATAATTAATTCTTCACGGTCGAACAAATTACCGCTGCATACCAACAGGGATACAGTGGAGCACGGTATGCTTCCAACTTGCGAATCAACAATAACAACAACAACAACAACAACATCAAGAGATAGAACCTTCGACGCACCGCTACAACCTGAGCAGCCAAAATCGCTTGTAACATCTCGCTGGCAGTTTCCGGGGTGAGTACTGTATTGAACTAGCTTAATATTTACTAATTATTACGCGGCTTTTTATTATCGGCGCTTTAACCCATTTTTGTAATTATAAGCGATATCTAGTATCAATTTCAATGAATAATCTCATCCTAAGCCCAACTTAATTTTACCAACAATGGCGATCTTTAACTTTGCCACGCCACGCTTGGCCTTTCCTTGTACTAATGATATTATAAGCTGTGTTTTATTGGTAATTTTTAGCTAGCGCAATAATCAAGTACCAATAAAACGCTTTGGCTGTGTTAATGAAACGCTTTAGCAACTTTAGGCTGTGTTCGCTACAAATATCATAGTTCACATCCATTTTGTCTCCACCAAATTACAAATATCATAGATCACATCCATCTTGTGAGTAAAAAACAACATTAAGGTTCAAGTCATGAATACTTTTCAAGAGCGCCATCTTCATCTTCAAAGTTCTAACTATGTATAACCTCTTTTATATCCACTCTTTTACTGGCTCATTTATCGACACTCTTTGTTTTTGTTTGCCAAGGGAAATTTTACTGCGCTGGCTATAAAATTACCAATAAAACACGGCTATAGTCACGGCAGATTTTTACACACAAACAACAACAAAATTAAGAGTGAAATTATTAATTTGGTCAGTAATCAGAGTGAACATAGAATGGATATAAATTGTTGAAATGTTGAGATATTTAGATGGCTCTTAATTCGTTTGCAGAAAAATATTCGTTTACGAATGGTTTTTAGCCATAGATTTTTTGACTTACAATGGTATGTGTTCTTAAATGCATCACGGGTAAAAAAGTCAGCTGTATATACTTTTTTTCAGACATGGATATTATGTTAAGGCATATAATTTCGAATTAAAAAATTCAATTTTATACGAGACTTGACATTGCTTGACAGATAGGGGACATATTTTATTTTGACGAATATTAAATCTTAAAATTTTTGTTTTTTTTGAGGTTTTTTTAATCTATCGACATTGAAGACATCTTTCAATGAAATTTGACAGTTTATTACTCGACTGATAGGCAACAAACTGTATTTTGACGTCTGTAGAATATTTTTCGTTACAAAAAACACCAGAAAGTGCCGAAACAAAAAAAAATTTCAAAAATTCGGATACATTGACATCGTAGCCATCCTTTAATGAAATTTGACAGTTGATGGCTTGACAGATAGAGGAAAAATAATTATATATGATCGCATCGAGAATATTTCGTTCCAAATGTCAACCGATTACCCTGAAAATGCATTTTTCCGGAGCAGAAAATAAAATTGAAATATTTTCCAATTTTTCAGAGGATTGTTAATTTATCGTCATCTTAGCCATCCTTTAATGGAATTTGACAGTTGATGGCTTGACAGATAGAGGAAAAATAATTATATTTGATCGCATCGAGAATATATCGTTCCAAATGTCAACCGATTACCCTGAAAATGCATTTTTCCGGAGCAGAAAATAAAATTGAAATATTTTCCAATTTTTCAGAGGATTTTTAATTTATCGTCATCTTAGCCATCCTTTAATGGAATTTGACAGTTGATGGCTTGACAGATAGAGGAAAAATAATTATATTTGATCGCATCGAGAATATATCGTTCCAAATGTCAACCGATTACCCTGAAAATGCATTTTTCCAGAGCAAAAAATAAAATTGAAATATTTTCCAATTTTTCAGAGGATTTTTAATTTATCGTCATCTTAGCCATCCTTCAATGAAATTTGAGGGTTTATTAAATGATAGTCTAAATTAACCATGATTGGTTTCGGAATTACTGGCCTTGTTTTGAAAAGAAGAATCAATCCGTCTGAATTCAATTTGAACCAAAAGCGTTTACACATATGGAATTGACGTTTACTGGACATTAACTATGTCCCGTGTAAGCCAAATGGGAAAATGTACCTTCGAACGCGCCCGAACACATTTCAAAACATAAAACGAATGTTGGTTCCATGTGAATATAAATTTTCATCCATAGGTGAGTGTATAAGTGGTAATAACACCTATAGTTGAAAAGCTTATAATAAGGCACATAGAGTATTATGTAGTCTCTTATTTTGTTTCGTTATCCATCAACTATCAAAGTTTGTTAGTTTTATGATTGCCACTGATTAATTATTGTGAAAGATAAGAAATTTTTTTGACATTCAATGTCATTAATTTTGGCACGATTACCAACATTAAAATTACAAAAGAAAAGTAAATATAAAAGTGACTATTTTCGTATTATTCATAATTCCTTACTGCGCTGCCTATAATTTTCACCAAAACACGGCTTATGTATTTATTTTTTTAGTTAGAATTTCTAAACTTTCAAAAATATTGGCAAAGTGTGATATTTGTTTTTTTTTGTTGTCCCTATAAAAAGCTTTTGATTGACAAAAAAAAATAAGTTGAAAATGTCTTACACGAAAAGAGAATATACTTCAATGCATTACATTAACGGAGAATGTGGAGGAAATGCTAGGTTAGCAGCGAGAACCTATACTGAGAGGTACCCAAATGATTCCCATTCTGAGCATCTTGTTTTTGTAAGGGTTCACTTGGCTTATATAGAAGGCAGAATACCGGGCAAAATTGGATTAAGGGCAAATCAATGCCGTCAAGATGAGGCAGTTTTGCGTTCTAACGAAAATGAGTCGAGTACATCTTTCGAGACATCAAAAGGGCAAAAGCAGTTCCAAAATCAACGGTTCAAAGGATGCTCAAAAGATATAACTTGCATCCTTTTCATTTGCAGCATGTCCAAACCTTACTTCCAAGCGACTATAGACAAAGGGTTGAATTTTATCGAATTATACTTCGCAAAAACCAAGAAGATCCAGCCTTTTTTAAATAGAATATTGTGGAGTGACAAGTAGTCATGCAAAAAGGATGGATATGTCAACATTCATAACCTCCACAGTTGGCAAGTAGAAAATCCACATTTGGCAATCGTAGGAAAATTCCAATACCAATTTAAAATCAATTTGTTGACTGGGATTTTGAATTGCCACATTATAGGACCTTTTGAATTACCAGATACATTAAACAATCACATTCCGATATCCGATTTTATAAAGCCTTTTTAACTAAATCTATTTATGTTCAGTTGCACAAATATTTAACAGGCTTTTAAATTTTTAAATGACGTATTTTGTATGGAACAAACGTCATTTTAAGATTAAGTTAAAAGGGCTTTATGAAATCGGCCATTAAAATGACGTTTGTTCCATACAAAATACGTCATTTAAAAATTTAAAAGCCTGTTGAATATTTGTGAAAACGAACATTAATCGTTTTTGTACGTAAATTATAATAAAGCTCAACCTTGATCGGTACATGGAAGTTTATGAAAACGTAAAATTTACCAATAAGTAGATTTTAACTTTAAAAATCATTTTTTGGGTCTTTTAAACCTAATAAAATTTAATTGAAGATATAGACCAAGATACACTCTTAAATTGTTGGGAGGTAATTGGAAAATATTCCGAGAAATTTGCATCCGAATCATTCATCCATCTCATTTCATTTTTTCAATCGAAATGACTTCTTCGATTCGATTTTTCTTTTTGTTGGAAATTACTATACCTATACAAACAAGGCCAAGGTAAAATTACAATTACGCAATTACATGCGACACATGAGTTCACTTAAATTTCTTTTGAAAATCAAACAAATTGGGGAAAAAGGTTTTCCCAGTGCTTTATAAGATCCTTGTGGGGTGATTGCACAGTACTGCATGACTTTTACTGTACAAACGTTGTCGTCATCGTCCGTCGTCGGTCGTCGTGACCCAATAAATGTGCGTCTTTTGATTTTCGATGCCATTAGATGTCATGGCATTCTATACAAACTTGGGGTTGGGAACATATCAAATGTAAATGAGCTTCAGAATCCATGGAGTGAGTGTATCCTTGTTTTTTTTTTTACTCCATTTGTGAGAGTTTGAGAAGGTGAACACGTTGCATTCATTGGTGCATTGATACACTGCAGAAGGATAAAATGAATCGATTACGAGTTAAGTGATTCTGATCAATATCAAACGTAACGAAGTTAACTGTACGGGATATGTGTATGTATATTCGTATGAAAGGAAAAGGTACCGCAAATGGATGGAAAGCAAGATGAATAGAGCAATATGAATGCCAATCGAGTTTCAAGTTAAAGGTTGTGCGTTAGCAGATGTGGTATTTCGATTAAACGAGGTGCAGACAGAGTTCATTTTTTATGTTTTTTTATGCTTTTTGAAATATTATTAAGTGAGTTAAAATTGAACAGGTAAAATGTTGTAAGGGGCAAACGCTATATGCTATATGCTATTTTTGAATTAAAATAGAAAACGATTTGAACTATGTAACATGGAGAACGTGCTCTGGTTGAGAATTTAAAAGGAACTATTGTAGACTGTATGCTATTCGTAAACATTCAAAGAAAACTTGTCGAAATTAGATTTTGTTGTTAAGTCGAATCTTTTATAATATTATCGGTAGTTACATGAAGAGTATAATAATTTGACAAGCTTCTGGATGTGAAAGATCAACCTAGGACACGATAAAATTGAATGGAAGAGGAGGCGTGGTAATAGATATCTTTTTTTCTCAACAGAATTTGGCCTTTTAAAAATATGCAGACCATAGCGTCACCTGTCGGTAAACTTGAGAACTTCTTAAATTTTGTTGAATCGCGTGCTGTTCATACCGTGATTTGCAAGCAAACAAAACATGACGCACTTCATGACATACAAAAAAACACTCTTGGTGTATCAAAGCTGACTATTCGCTCTTCAGGACTGGATGTGGTTTTAATGCAGTTTAGTTTTTTTTTTTTTAATATTTTTCTGTATTTTATTTCATAGATAATTACATTTGGTTTTTAGTTAAAAGGACTCAGAAGTACCATATGGCGTAATAATTAGTGCGTCAGACTGTCAACCCGGACGTGACGGGATCGAATCTCAGCTTATTCCACCTAAAAACAAAATACGATTTTTTTTCAGAGGTAGGTACTGTCTTTAGCGAGGAAGTGACAAAATCTCCAAAAGTGCCTGTAATCATAGGCGTTCGGATTCAGGAGAAAATTGTAGGTCCCCTCCATTCCGGTGGACTAACAAGGTTGACTTTCTACGAGCTGTCCCGCAAATTATTAATCGCGGAGTACCTGTACTCCTTCCCAATGCCACGAGTGCTCTTGCCAGCAGATGTACATATACGTAAATCCACGCAATTCTCGAGATTTTTCGGACCGCACTGGCACTTCAATTTGATTTTTGGATTTCGACGAACAGCATTGACTGTCAATTAGTATATGACTTTGAAGTATTTGTAAAAAGCATCCTTGGCGACACAGCATGATTTGAATACCCTAAAACCACCGAGTCTGTGACCAACACGTTCCTCAGCAAAAGATTGCAAGAGTTAATCTTGGCTAGAGATACAATTTTGTCAATTGATGGTTTTGCCGAACACCAATACGGAGCAAGTAAGGGTTGGCTACGAAATCTCGCAAGTTAATAATCTCGCTTTTCATAATCTCGCAACTACAAAATCAGGCTTTTTACAATCTCGCAAATACAAAACTCGCAAACATTTATTGGCTAATGAATCTCACATTCAAAATGTCGCATTAAAAAATCTAACAATAATTACTAAATCCCGCGCTTCATAATCTTGCCAACCTACAAATTAAGACCTCGCATTTAAATAGAATAATATCACTTACTTCTTGGGTTGTTTACGACATCTCGCAAGTTAAAATCTCGCCTTCAAAACCTCGCTTTCGCAATGTCGCATTACAAAATTTCACAATAATTACTAAATCCAGATTTTCATAATCTCGCAAATAATGAAACCTGTAAACTAAAATCTCGCATTTGAAAAACAAAAAATATTACATTTACTTCCTGGGTTGGTTACGACATCTCGCAAGTTAAAATCTCGCTTTCACAATGTCGCATTAAAAAATCTTCCAATAACTATAAAATCCAGCTTTTCATTATCTCGCAAATACAATAACCAATAAACTTAAATCTCAAAAAATCATGAAATTAAGTCCAATACAATAAAATCCAAAGCAAAATTGTCAGGCACGCATACATATGGGAATTTCTTGAACAAAGGGTATTCTAAATTTTAATTTGCGAAATTTTAATTGATATTTGCGAGAATTTTTGCGAGAAGATGAAATACGGTATTATTAATTTGCGATATTTCGTTTTTCGAGGTTTTGGAAAAAAAAATCGAGATTTAGATTTGCGAGATATTAAAGTGCGTAGCGCATAAAATAGCCCTGCTTCCCGTAGAGTTCTTGCATATAACGATCCGCACCTGTTTTTGCGACTTTTTACAACGGCATAAGACCTCTTGGGGAATGTCGAGTTTACTTAACAAAGTTAAAGTTTAAAAAGTAAAAAATGTATCACCCTTTTTTTTAACCTCATCCGAATTGCAAAGAAAATTCGCATTAAGTTTTCAGGAGTGTATAATATTAGGAATCACAATTATTCTTCCGATATACATACATCTACTCCTAAGGGCTTTAGACAAATATAGTTTCCTTCTTTTTTTTACATCATATTTTAAATACCACACAAACTTTCTCCTTTATATACATAGTTCATTCACTTAAAAATCAGGCAAACAAACTTTAAGAAATTAAGAGATTTGCAATTTTTAATAACTATGTATATGTATAGATACAGTACATAGACAAGACATATGACGTGACTTTAAAAGCATACCTAACTCAACTCAACATTTTGCCACTTAACAAACTATACCCAGGGCTTTTGGTGTGTAATCCTCAGGCAGATAATTTCGAAAGTTATTTTAAACAATTTTGCCCGCGTTTGAGTTTATGTTTCAACAGACCCTAACGGACAACCCCAACAACAAAAAAAACTTTGTGCATTTTTTTTTGCTCTCTCTCTCTCTCTTTCATATACTGGAAATAATTCTTAAGCAATAATCGGAAGGAGGACATACTGCTTCAGTGTTGGTCTTGGTTGTGATAAAGAAAATAAATCTTTAAAAACAAAAAGAAAACCCTAAATACTTAACCTAAATTAATAACACTAAAAGTTCATTTTGGTGAAGGCTAACACGCCACGCATTCAACGAGAAGTAGTTGTTCCGAAGCGCACGGCAACTTCAACAACAATAAAACAAACAAAAAAAAAAACAAGACGTTCGAAGAACAACCCTTAGGAGGAGATTGAGCGAGCGTTAAAAGTACAAAATTGAAAGGACCCTGGCGCTAGAACACACAACATTTATTGTAGTTTAATGCATCGGAAACCACTAAGAAGAATCCACCCAGCCGAACTCTTAAAGTAAATGTTTAAAGTCCATTGCAACGTCGCACAAACAAGCTCTTCGGGAGACTTTTAACGGAATTAATTATTATTAAATGAAGCAAGCTTTAACACTGACAAACAAAGATCGGCTCCAGAGCAGCAGTTACATAGAAATACAGCAGGTGCTTCTGTGAATACAAGTGATCAAGAATAATACAGGGTGTTTTTTTTTAGATGTGTGGTTTTCAATCTGGCAATACTTTTTTCAGAGTTGGTCTTTTTGACAGCTGTCAGTTGATTTATGCTTAGTTTGGTTTGCCATTTCAAAATGAATGGACTTACTCTTGAACAACGTTTGGAAGGGCAGAGGGGATCATTGGTCCATATTTCTTCAAAAATGAAGCCGGCCATAATTTTACAGTCAATGGGGAACGCTATAGAGCCATAATTAATGACTTTTTCGTGACTGAATTGGAGGATGTTTATTGAACGACCTTTGATTCCAACAAGACGGCGCTACATGTCATACAGCCAACGAAACAATCAATTTATTGAAGGAAACTTTTGGTGGGCCTGTGGCGTGGCCTCCAAGATCGTGCTATTTAACACCGCTGGACTATTTTTTGTGGGTTATGTGAAGTTGCTTGTCTACGCAGATAAGCCCGAGGCGATTGACGTCTTGGAAGAGAATATTCGGCGCGTTATTGCTGACAAACGGCTTCAATTGCAGCAAAAAGTGGTCGAAAATTGGGCCTCTCGGCTGGAATTTATTCGATCCAGCCGCGGCGGCCACTTGCCCAAAATCATTTTTAAAACATAATGGCAAACCCTTATCTTTATAATAACCTAAATTCTTGGCCATAACAATAAATTATATGCATTTTATTTCTTCTTGAAAACCACACGTCTAAAAAAAACACCCTTTTTTGAAAATATTTTGTAACCGATATGCAAAACTGAGAAAAATCCAACAAAAATTATTATTTTCATTTGATGGCTTAATTAAAAATTTATAAAAATATTGGTAGTCTTATAAGTTTACAAACCTCATACCAACATAAGTCTTGTAATCAATCTTATAATAATCAACAGATTAGTCAAAAATCCATTAAAATCGTTAAGGCATTTCCCTCTATGAATTTATCCAGAGCTACAAAATTATTAAACAATCAGAGTACCCCAGGGCAGACCAATAGCAATACCCTGCAAGGCCTTAAATGAAACTGGGATAGTACCGGAATTGTTGTGGCATATTAAGTACCTAACCAACCGCCACCCTTTTCATTAACTTTTAAAAATATAAGAAGAACTTTTACTCTAAATTTCACAATTTTTCTTTCTGCTTTGGTTTGGTTTGTTTGGTTTGTTTTTTTTTTTTTTTTTTTTTTATTTAAGTCGGTTTTGTTTCTGGTTTGGTTCGGCTTTGTTTTCGATTTCACTGGCCTCAGACGACCAGGAGGAGGGTGAAAAACCTTCAACTTTTAATAGCGTGGGCAGAGGCACCCAAGTCCGACACGCCGTCAAGATTTTTCTGCCAAAAATAATAGTTTTTGTCTGAACTTCTAAAACGAAAACCCAAGACTATACTTTTACAAAACCACCCTAACCCCTCCCCTTCCCTCCCTCTCGCACTACAAGAACAAAATTATTGGCGTAAAAGAAAAACTTTTCCGGTTAGTGCAAGAGTTCTTCCACATTGTAGGTACATTCTAAACTTTCTCTCGGCTTTTGGTATTCTCCTTCCTTGGAAATTAATAGAAACTCATCAAATCGGTACTTACTTGCTTTTGGACTGGTCGAGATTCCATGAAATTCCAAACTATATTTTACGTGTGTATTTCCAAAGTTTGACCAGTATTTGGCAATGCAGAGCTCTAGTATATTGTTCGCCTGGTTAAAGAGACACAAACAAGGTGGATTTAGATGGTTTTGTTGAGAAAATCTTTTTACGTAAAAGGATGTTCATAGTTATGAATGCGGGAATGGACTTTGCCAATTCTATAAATTCTCCAGAGCAATTAGGGCAAAATGCACCCAAACATACACATACAAACACACACTTCTTACCTGAACTTTAAATGGCCAACTTGTCTCGTTCTCGGTAGTGACGTTGAGGATTTTCATAGTTTCTAGCTTTCGGCATGAGGATACTGGTAGCAACTGCATCGTATGGACAAAGAATTTTCCAACTTCTTTGTCACGATTTGTATCGGTCGAGCGCATTTTTAAAACTGCAATTAAAACGTTTTGCAATGTAGTTTTGGTTTTGGTTTTTGGGGTAAAATGCGGTTATGGTTGGATTAACTGAATGCGAAGTATAAGAAACTTACCAGCCCAGGTGGCATTGTTAGGAACTAAGATGAAATCACGTTGGATGGTGTTGGGTTGGAATTCTATGGCAGCTGGAGGATTGAATACACGTGATTGTTCGGTATTAAGTACATGAGGCTGAACAACTGTAACTGGGATTTCGAACAATGATCCTTTTTCAACGTCATTACTGTCATATGCTTTAATGCTGAAAAAATAAAAACAAAAACTTGTATTAATTTTATTGTTTAAATCTATTGTTTCTTATTCGAGGGGTATGGGATTGTGGTGTTGTTTTTTGAAAATATCTATACATACAAAGGTTTTTTTCAAATTACACAGCTAGATTTTGGCGGCCTGTGGCGCCCATGTTGTTTTGGTGACATCTGTCAAATCTGTTGTTTATTATTCAGTTACTGATGCCAAATCACCATGGAAAGTTAGACATCTTAATCTTAATTATCAAAATCCTTTGGGGCAACGACGTCTTTCCAAGTCGATTATCCAAAGTTTGGTGGCCAAATTTGAGTCAACCGATTCAGTGAACAGATGACTTTTCTATAAAAGTTAAGAGATATTCACAAAAACGGGTAGATTTTGACAGTTCATGGCGGCCATTTTGGTTTATCTGTTATAATTTTAATTTTTTTTTATTTTACAGACACTAGCCACTTAGAAAATGGAAAATTTTTGCCAAGTTTAGTCAAAACCTTGGAAAGTTTTCAGTAGGAAACAATTTCGACAAATTCTCGTAAGGCCCTTGATTGTAAATACTTGTTGGACAAGCGGAAAGTCCCAGGATTTAATCTCAAATAAGCCATCTTTTTTTATAGTTTTGTTAACATAACTGGCGAGGGCCTAGCCAATTTCTTGAGTCACTCTTGCTAGTCCCTTCTCAGTAACTATATAAAACTTTCTAAAGCTTTATCTCATGCAGAGGCGTAGTGAACTGACCATCGCACAGTGGGGCAAGATTGGTCGTTTTGTGATAATAATTTTTTTCACTAGGAATTGAGTGTTGTTTTGCAACTTTTTGTGATTTTATGATGAAAGCGAAGTGTTATCTTGAATTTAAGTAAGTTTTGTATAAAAAAATATTATTTTTAAACGCGAAATAGGCACGAAAAAGTTGATTTTTTTTTTAAATAAATAAAGCGCAGATGATATTTTGCAGAATTATTCTTGGATATAGCCTAAGAAAAAAATTGTATGTGAGGGGGATCCAGCTCCCCTATTTTAGGCGGGAGGGGAAATTTTGTGAAAAGTTGACTTAAAGTTTAAAAAAAAAACCTTAAGAATTAACGAAAGGTCGTACAGTAATCCGCTATGGCTTTTTGGAAAGCTAATACTTTATTCTTTAATTTGATTTTTCATTTAAGTTGTTTAAGTCTATAGTTTTTGAAAAATAAAATTTTGAAAAAGTAATCGTAATTGTTTATTTTGAAGTTAATTTTTTTCAAAATTTTGCTTTTATAAGTGGTATGTTTTTACTAAATATTTTTTACTAAAAGTTCTTACCAATTTTTAGCAAGATTTTGAAAACCAAGTACAAAAATCTTTATTCGTTTTTGAGTTATTCGAGAAAAACTTTTTACCAACAAAACTCGAAATTAAATGTTTTTTAATAAAAAACAAAAATAACTTACACATATCAATTTTATTTGGTGGCTAGAATGTTCAGAACATGAAGTTTTATTTTAAAGAAAGGTCTCAATGGCGATAAATTTGTGTTGGAAAAATTTTTTTGCTTGCTGTTAAAATATAAATCAAAAAGTTTTCGTCTGGAACATTGAAATACTTGGTTTTGACCACCTATAAATTATTGCTATATTTTAATAAACACAATGAAAAAATATAGAGAAGAACTTGTTTTTTTTTGTTTTGCCGCCACGATAAAGATAAGTAATTAAATAACCATAAAAAAATGGTAGTTTTATCATTTTTAACTTAAAAAAATCATAAAAAATTATTTCGGCATTTTTCTTTTTTGATTTATATTCAGCAAATATCTGTTCATCTCTCAACACTCACAGACCTGGTTGAAAAATGCCTAAACGGAAGATATCGGAAGTTTCCTGTGAGACCCTAGAAAAAAAGCTGATTTTTTAACCTTGCCATTATATACTAAAACAAGTTTTTTTTTTCAAATTTTTCTTCTTAAAATAAAAACTACACACCTTAATCAATATCAGAAATATCACTTGACATTTTTTTCACTACTTTTTATAAAAAAAAAAATTAAACAAAAAAATGTCTCAAAAATCATTTTTTTTTTTATTTGCTTTCTCGCACCAACTTGATCGACTTTAACAGGGTGGTTAAGTTACCATAGATGACTTACCAAAAAAAATTATTCCATGTCTTATCAAAAATACCGTATTAGTTGAGAAAAACGAAATTTTTTTCCCGTTGCTTAAACATTTTGAGATGGACTTTATATCACGGCTATCTATAGAGTTGCCCCACTGTGCATCGAGATCGTGCGATTTGGCCCAGTTATACTTTTTCCTATGACTCAGAGGTCTACGTCTTTCAAAAAAGTTTTTTTTTCAATTTTTAAATAGACCAAGGCTATTGACATTGCATTTCAAAATAAAACCTGGAACTGAAGAAGGTCGGCGAACTTGATTTTCGCAAATAAAAAAAATAAGGACCACCCTAGTACTTAGTACTAAGGACGAATTGAATAAATTGCAAAGAGTTGCGCCTTCCTAATTTTGCAAACGAAATAACCCGCAGTCTATGCACTCAAAACTTATATAATCGCTCCCAAAAATTAATTTTCTGAATATTTTAAAAACTATAATTTGCAGATAAAGTTTCTTTTCAAATTATTAAATGCATAAAGCCTTCATGTTAATGATTCGATGTTTAAATCATTCGGAATCATTGTAATCAAGTATTCAAAACCAATCCACTGATAAATACTATCCATTAATTGGATTACTTTTTGGAGTGTGCTTGTTGTAGGTGCATTTTTTTTCAAACATTCTGACCATTCAATCCTTCACTTCAAATTGTAAAAGCTTATTCAATTAATACCTTTAAAAGGAACTATTGACTGTGACTATACGGAAAGGAGGTATGTTTCAAATTAATTTTTCACTTCGATTTTTTTTTGTAGTTATTTGAAGTACTCATGCATATGAGATTGAATAAGGGTAGCTCTTGCTTGCTAGGTATGGGATGAATTTTTAATCCCATTTTTTGTTCTCTGGAATTTTATTAAAATAAATAAAAGAGTTAAAAACTTACACAGCGGAATGAACACCTGCTGGAAGTCCAGTTGGATCTACTTTAACACTGATGGGACGTGTCCCATAGCAGAGGTCCAAATAATTTCCACATTGAACAAACGGATGTGATGAAACTAAATTCAGTCGAACGTTAAAGTTTATTTTGTCCTTAGGATCTGCAAAATACAAAAAATAGAATTTAAAATAAAACAGACAACTAAAATTTAAACAAGCTAAAAAAAAAAATACTAGAAATATAAAACATTGAGTGTACCTATGTACTTACTCGTATATGTATGTAGTTGTTCAACATGTTTTCTAAATGTTGCACTCTCCTCATATGTTAAACTTTTTAAGATTTGTTTTTGTGTCAGCACGCTGCCCACAGTATTGTGCCATTGATGGTATGTATCATGTTTGTTCGTTTTTGTTGAACAACTCAAGCCAGACCAATTAAAATGAATTATGTTCGAAGTGGGTTTTGAGTGAGTTGGCAAAAAGGGATTAGGCGGCAGTTCTATGTGTCTGCGTGGAATGGGATGTGTCTGTTTTATGTTGTGTTCTGATGTTGAGGTTTTTATGTGAGATGTTTATAGATACTTAAAACCCATGCAGACAAAATGTAACACTGAATCCGCTTAAGTATTTTTTTTTAAACAATATTTAAATTAACCGAACTGTTCGTTGAAAAAAATTGGCGGCGCATATTTAGGAGCAATTTCTATTTAAAGAACAATAATTTAACTGTGTGTGGGTTTTTGAATATCTCGTTACAGTTTCAGGAAAAATAAAATCAATCCCGCGCGACAACATATATTTCAGGATATCACAATCACATCAACATCATATGAATGGGAAATTTATATACATACATATGTATGGAGACAGAAGAATTTAAATATTTGCCAATATAAAATAATTCAATAACAGTGTGTTCAATTCGTTAAAAGAGAAACAGTTCATTGAAACATTTAACTTTTAATGTTTTATTTAACATTTTTCGTGTGAAAATTAATCGACCGTCGCGTGCATGGTCAGCATGGGCAGTAGGTCGTGAGCAATGCAATTGTAAAAGTTGAAATTTTTCAGAAAAATCAATCTCTCGCCCAACCACCATATGAAAAAGCTTTGTTGGGTTAACAATTCGCCAATTATTGCTTAAAACAACCGATTGTTGCAGAAATATATGATTTTCTGTTTGGAATGTCAAAATGGTTGGAATATTTCCGCTAAAATACGATTTATTCAAGAACAAATACATATTTGATTTAAAAAAAAGTGCCTATTTAATGTGGAATGTAAAAAAATATAAATTTTAAACTTACCAGCTTCCTTATCATTCATGAAAATTGGCTCCACGTTGACATTGTATTCGTATGGTTTCTTGAGGAATCCTTCTCTGATATAGATGCCTTTTGCATTTTGGTTACCAACACGAATCGAGAATCTAGAGAGAAAAAAATTAGGTTTAAAATTGTATTTCACTATTTTAAAAATGTTATATTATAATCATATTACGAACCCCTTTAGAATAGTTTCGTACTACGAATAGCGAAAAAAAAGTATCACAACTACCCTTAATATGTAAGTACACAGTGCGAGCGTAAGGCAAACAGGAGTGGGTTTAAAAGGTTCTGAATTTCCACATTCGTGTAGTGCGGTTAAAAAAAAGAATCTCTGTGCTTGACGATGGGGGCTATCGCGAACAGAATTTCCCTGGAAATGTTTCCCATCTTCGAAAATTTTGAATGTGAATTACGGTCGAAAGTTTCCATCGGATTTTAATGGTATCGGGAATTAATTTTCCAGGGGGGTCATTCCGTAATTCGATTATCGCCACACGATATCGTTTTGACGATAGCTTTGCTTCACGTAAAAGCGATAATCACTATCGACTGGACGATATCGTCTTGACGATCGAAAATTTGCTCTCCGTAACTCAAAAATCGTCAAAACGTTATCGTTAAATCGTTACCGTTTGAACGATACCTATTTAGCTATCGTCTTGCTTCGTCTTGTTTGTTTTTCGAAACAATTTATGCATTTTATCATATGTAGGGTTTTTCAATAAGGGCGCGTAGATGTTTTCGGTTGATCCTGGGATAATAGACATGGAAAACAACCGTGTAAACCTTAAAATGGGCGCAACGCACGTATCGTTACCTATAAGATTTTTATATTAAAGTTCTTTCAATTGGACTTGTCGTTCAATCGTGTAACTTGCCATGATGATTTGGCATCAGTAAATAATAAACAAAAGATTTAATAGATGTCACCGTCAAAATCTGCCCGCTGCAATTGAAAACCCTATAATTAATTATATGTAGTTTGAAGGATAGGTGGATAACCGATTTGTTTAGGCGACTTCACGTTTTGCCCGCACTTTTCTTCACTTCTTCTAAATAAAAATTGATATTTTTTGGGCGTTACTGACAAACATAAATTACAGAATTGTCATTTATGACAATGATTGAAAAGTCAATCCTTCTCAAACTGTGATTTATAATAAACGATTGTCGAGACGATAGTGATTGTGTTACGTGAAGCAAATTGATGACGATATCGTGCACGATTATCGTTTAAAAGATTATCGTTTTAAAAATTACGGAATGACCCCCCAGGAGAGTTTGGCTATCGTTTCGATGACCCAAATTCGAGATTACGAAATTTAGTGGAAAAGTATTAGCGTTTCAAATTTTTGAAGCAGGGAAATATTCCCAGGGAAATTTTACTCACGATAGCCCCCTATATGTTTGAAATTGGACTGAAGGGTACATCAAAGGATGGGCATTCCTGGAAGCTTGAGTATTACGGTTAAATTGGAGGACTGCAAATAACTTTCATTGAAAACCCTATTTATAGAAATAGCGATAAAATACGGAAGTCAAAAAACATTACGGCGGTATTCGAGTGACGTTCTATTTTGCCTATCACTTTTAAAACTATTTTCTTTATTTTGTCCAAAAGACATTCCCCCAAGCTTTGGACGAATGTTCGCCTTATAGATCCAGATCCAAGGGGAGAAAAATGTCTTGCACCGTCAAAGGAAGCTTTGCAGTGTTTTTAGCGACATGGAATAGCAATTAGGTTTGACTTTAACGTCAGAAGAATGCAATTCTACGTGATTTGCAATTCCATCCTGAGCAAAGCTGTTAAGATCGGAATTAAACGAGCTTATCATTCGTTGCCTTTGAAGTTCCACATCAGAAACGATTTAATAAATTAGAAATTTGAAAGAAAGAAAGAGGAGAGTCGGAGACAAAACGGAGCCTTAGGGCACAGAGTTTTTCAGAGTTGAAATCGTTCAATACGACGATAGTAAGAGTGAGAAGAAGATTTGCCTTTCTTAGGGACAGGAGGGAAAAATACTGTTTTAAAACCACTCAAAGAACACCTCCTCAGAACAATGAGACGGATAGTATCCGGGCCACCACATTTGTATATATCATTGTCTTGTAGAACTCTGCAACTAGGCGAGTGCGAAAAAAAATTATGGCGCTTTCTAGTTCAAAATAATCATAGCACTTTTTGGCAGCGACGAATTAACAGCCAACTGTGCTGAACACTCCATACGAGTAGTGAGCTGACAGTAGTGGTGTTATTGTAGACGAGCGTTGAAGACATAATGTAGTAGTATGTCATATGTTTTTTCAAATGACTAACAATTTGTAATATTTTTGGGAGATTGTTTTATTCATTATCTTAATAATTTTTGGACATTTAAAAATCTGGTTCATGGTCGTATACCATCATACCGTCATACGTCTTTCTAGCTTGTTTGAACGTATTTCGGATGTCCTCAATGAATAAATAGGTGTATTGCAAAAGTCTTTTACATACTGCATTCCAATATATGTAAATAAAAAATAACTTTTATTCTGTATGTGTATGTTTTAAAACTTTGTACAGAAATCGGAAGAAATCTTTTTAATAATTTGTAAAATTGCTTTTCCTAGAATTTAAAATACAAATTATATTTCTTTGTAGTGTATCCTGATAGATTTTATTTCTGTATACACTACACCTCAACAGCTATCTCATCTTAAAAAAAAAAGAAAGCAATTTGTTTAGTACTTTTGACTTTGCGTTCATAAATTCTCTTTAATATTCTCATTGTACTCCTATTAATTATTCATAAGCATACTTCATGCTTACCAACCACAAGTTTCAAGTTTTGCCTTTTATTTTAAATATACATGGAGGAGAATTTTAGTGTACACTCGGGCGTATGTGTACTATTTTGATTTATTGAAATGTGAACTTTTACCTTCAATTTTTGCGTATGCCTACTATTGTATTTGATTGAAATTTTATTATTATTACACATACATATGTTTGTATTAATAATATTCTGATAGTGTTGCTAACTTTTTACTCATCATTAGGTACATTCATACATATGTATATCACTGTAAAACCCCGAAATTTACTGGTAAAACCAAGAATTTTTGTAAGCAATATTGGTTAAAGTCACTGATCTCTATAATACACTGGATAGCGTATTCATACCAACAAAATTACTCCAATTGAAGATTGTTATACGGTGCGCTTGGCACCAGGTTTGTATAACAGGAAAAAATGTTTTTTCTCAAAGTGGCTGAACACAATACACGCGAGTCATGGCGCGCGTCCTTATCTTACAATGTTATAATACATAAAATCTCGGTATAGAACGGTGTTCACATTGGACTGTCTCCTTCGACTTTTTTTTGGCGTCTCTGTACTTTATTTCACTCACACTTCATGGTGAGAAAATGATGGCGAAGAAAGTAAGGATTTTTTGCTTAAGATTGTTCATTTTTGTTGACGTTTTCTTTTGTGATATCTGTTCTCTCTGCCTGTACCTTATCTTTTGAGAAATTCGTTGCCACTTTGGTGTTTTGACAGGTTTTACACATTTTACTGAAAAAAACCATACCAAACAGACCATAAGTGTCGAAGTCCCTCTAACCAAAAAAACGATTGTTTTTTTTTTCAAATATTCAAGTATTATATTTTAGAATTTCAAATGCAAATAAATAAACAAACATTTGCGTTGTTTGGTTTGCAAAGAATACAAAATATCAGTTTGGATTCCAAATCTTTACAGGCTAACATCGTGTCGCCGCCGCGCGCCGGTGTATTCTTTGTTCAAGTTCGTACTTTGAATTTCTGCTTCTTTTCAATGCTGAATTGTAATTTTTTTGTTCTTAGGATAAACGCACAATATTTTTTTTGTTTTGCATCTATTCACTAAAATAAATTTGTATTTAATCTTATCAAAGGGACATGGTAAGTTAAATGCACTTTGAAATATTTGTTGTGAATTTGTAGGAGCATTATTTTTTGTGTTCGAATTCCTGTCAAATAGAACTCACACCATCCCATACAAAAATAAGGCATCTAAAATGGTTGATAGAAATTCGACAGAAGTTTTAATAATCACGCTCATGTGAACGCGCGCGCTGTCGCGCGTCCTGATGCGTGTACTGTGTTCAGCCAGTGAACCGAAAAATGTAGGTACGTCAAATTACTTTTTTTTTTAAAGACAGACATCAAAAGGTGCACTTGGCACCAGGACACCTTCAAAATGTCATCTTCAATTGGAGTCAAAAAAAAATTGTTATACATAAAGGAAATTCACTATCCAGTGTATTATAGAGATCAGTGGTTAAAGTCCGAAATGTTTAATTTTCACGATTAATTTTCACATCTAGGAGATTACAAAAAAAAGAAAAACATAAGAGAGTTTTTTTTTCAAGACGCGTGAAGCCCGTTTAAAATTTTATACTTGACTCAAACCAAGCGATAATTATCGTTCGCCTTTTTCATAGTTGTGTCACGAGGAGTATAGTGGTTGTTACATATTTTGTACCAAACAGTTTTGTACGGAACAATTTGGTACTGAGAAATATAATAGTCGTGCGCAGTTTTGTTAAAGATTCTCCATGAGGAACTATGTACTGACAGTCAGTCACAGTTCCAAGCATATTTGTAAAGAAGTTGGGTTTGAGTCCCTTTTCACAGGAGTAAATTGAGTTGCCAGCAAAAAGTTTTTAGGAATCAAAAAAACGGCCATCGATTTGAGGATGTTTTTTAAATATTTCCTTTTAGATTTTTTTGTAGTGTTCATTTAACCAAAAGACTTTATAGAGAAACTTCAGGTTAAAGAGATTTAAGAAATAAATTGACGAAATCGTCAAAAAATCTCAAGCAACTTCTTTCTTCGTGTGAAAGTATTTTTAAACATATAGGATATGATAGAGTTATGAAATTGACAGTTCTTTACCAACTTTCATAATCAGCCGTTTTTGTTTAAGCGTTTGGACATTTTTTCAACAAATATAATTAATTAAAAATATTTTTGACACAAATGTGTGGAATTTTTTATCAGTAATTGGGCTATCAAACACTGGGATTGGTGCAATTTAAACGAGAATAAATCTAGAGTAAATGTATATTGTCATGTAAATATGGCTAAATATTTGTATGCATGACAAATGGTATTATTATAAATTTATACAATGTAATACTGCCTTAACTTTTGCCTGAATTACACACGGGACTAAGAACATTGGAGAAAAATTGTCTATAGTTACATTAATCGATTTAGTTTGTAGTAGTGTATATTTATTTCGCCTCAAAATTAACAACTTATATGTGTACATATTATAGTTTTCATCTTTTTTATTCCCAAAATTTGAGAATTCGAATTCCTTTAAAATCACAAAAATATAAACTTGCTAAATATTACAAAATTGTCAAATTCATTATGGAACACAAATATTTGGCAATTGGCATGCATTAAATTTACAAACTATCCACTTGTTAATTGTTTTTTTGTATGATAGAACGTCCAAGTTAATTTAACCAGTCCGTTTGTATTTCAATTAAATGTTTCAATTGAATTATTTTAAAATGAAAACCAAATCAACCCTCTTCATTTCAACACATTGTCTTTTGTCCTTGCTGCAGGCAAACAATTACCTACCCCTATTAACTTCCTAGGAGGTGGTGAATGATTCCTGAACTCAACCACACATCAACCACTTTTACATCATTTATGTACAACGTTGTGTTTATTCCATTCATCTACCTCTTTTTCTATGGATTATACTCTCCTTGGCATTTATTGTTATTACATTATTGTTTTTTTTTTTGTAATCCCTTGCACAACAAGTGTTTCGTGAAATAATAGAGGTTGTTTGCAAAATGCCCTCAAGATTTTCACGCGATAATCAAGTAACATTCAATGAAAACGAAATCCATAACACCCAAAGTGTAGGTATGTACATACAGAGGACCGACTGCTGTTACATCTCATGTTAATCAAATTCAATTCACACAAAGGGCACCCCATTCGTCTATTAATAAATTTCCAAAGGCCACTTCATATAAAACTCCATCTAAGTGCATTTCTTACTCACCTCAACGTGTTTTCTGCTGCATCCTTGTGCTGCATCAAATATTCGAACGCTTTCTCCACATTCAAAAGTCCACTGCCCTGAGCAAATGGGTCGACATAATTTAATTTTGTTGCTGTAGCACATATGGCACGCTTTATACTAAACGGCGAGTATGAAACACCCTTTTGCTTCAAACCGGATACCAGAAGTGCTGCAAGAGAACACAAAATACCATAAAATACACACAAATAAGAAAATTGCTTTCACAAAATGGCCCTCGGCCTGATGGGATCCGGTGTGGTGTGTTGGAAAGGAACTGAACCCAACGCAAAACACCAATCCCACTTTTTAATTAACTTTTTTGGAAAATTGTAAATAAAAAAAAATTTATGTATTTCATATATTAATGTAATATTTTAAGGTGTATGTGAGGATATGAGGATGTGAGGATGAGAGTATAGAGTATAAGAGGAAATTCTTGGAATTACTGAAAAGGATATTTATGTAGGTATTGCATGCGGTGTAGATGTAGATAATAACTTTACGCACCTACTGCTCCGGCAACATGGGGAGCTGCCATGCTCGTTCCGTTCATGAGCTGTGATTTGCACATTGTAAATTGTGGCACCGAGGTAATTGCTGCTCCTGGCGCACACACCGTCACTCCTTGGCCACCATCAGTGCACGGATCACGTGATGTCCAGGTGTAAACATTTCCTGGAAGTTTTTCACGCAAAGCATACTCGACTTCCATCATCTGGGGGGAAACATAAGCTCCAACACCTAAATGGACGAAAATAAAAAATTAATTATTATTGAGTGGATTTTGGTTTGCTAGTTTTATGTTTTAAGTAGGTACTTGAAGGTCAAATTTATGTCTTTTTTTCGATCAATATAGTTCAATCAATGTTGTAAGCTAAAATGATGTCAGTTTTTTTTTATAAGACCGAGAGCTAGAAATGGATTTACTTTCTTCATTTTAAATCTGGAACGAACTCCCAAAGCTGAGACAACTCAAACTCCTACTTGAAAGCTATAACCACCAACGCTTTCTATCCTGCATTAACTTAACTTAAGTATAGGAACAAACTCAGAATAATAAATAACAGGTCTCCTCACTGGCGACTGTAAGCTGAGAAGACACCTCAACATTCTTGGCCTAGTAACCAGTGCTACGTGCAGATTCTGCAACGGCCGGCCGGACCACATATTAGGTAAATGCACTTATGCAACAAAGACATCGACACCTGGGAAATCACTAGATAGAAAAGAGCAAACTATCCTCTCGTAAAGTAATCCGAAGACTCGAGTATCTTAAAGGTATTAATTTGGAGGACGAGCAATTTCATCGACCTCTAAAAGGGGACACATAGTAGATCTTAAGGTCGCAGTGAACTTATAACCGAATCGAATCGAATATTTTGATCATAGATAGATTAACAAAAATGCCAGTTATACACTCAGGTCTTATCAATGAGGTCTGTATTTATTTTAGAACTAAAAATAAAGACCTACTAGACTGAAGCTTAGTGTAAGATTTGCGATTTTTTTTGTTTGATGGCCATAAATCTTTCTGCTATCAAAGTGTCATCCTTCTATTAAGTGAAGTATATAATTAAATCAGTCGTGACCTCTCTATGGTGCAGTTTTTAAGTGCGAGATTAAAGTTAAACCAGAGTTCAGGATTAACTGAACAGATGCTTTTGATGTTTTATCCACAGAGTTTTTTTAAGTCGTTCCGCATGCATTCTCTACTGAAAAACAGCTTCCTCAGTCCAGTGTGTGTTAATATACTTCTAGAGTTAGCTAACTCTGGTGTAACTCACCACTGAAAAACTGGGCCTAATTAGAGCAAGTGCCAGCATCGCATTCACGTACCCCACAGGGATGAAATTTTAGTATAATTGAAAACAAAAATCGCTCCAAAGTGTGGAGGAAAAAGTAAATGGCCAAATTCGAAAATTATTTTTTTAGAAGAAAACCGAAATATGGCAACATTTTTTTTATTTGCTTAAGGCGGCAGTTACAGCTTTCATTGAAACTCATCATGGAAAATTTTAATGATTGCTTTTGAGGTACTTAAAAAGCTAAATCAGTACATATTTTGATGCCAATATGATACGGCGGTGACTTAATTATTAATTCCTGCCAAAAAAAAAAATTTCGGTTTGGCCCAACCGTCCGCATGAAATGACTTTTATTATTTCAATGATTGAACTACCTTACCAATGATCATTGAAAAATTAAACTTCATTTTATGGCGAATTTGGACCCGAGCCAATTGTTGCATCAAAATAATTTCTGAATTCACTTCCTAAACGTCTCAAAATGAGTCATTAAAATTTTCAATGATGGTTTTCAATGAAAGCTTTAACTGGCACCTTAGTAGCTGGATAACGCAGCGGTACCAGGAAAAAAGAAAAAAACATTTTGAGAAGGATTCTTAATCATATAAAGCAAAGCAATTACAAAAATTAAAACCAAACGCTAATATACAAAATTTCAAGCCACTTCCTTTTTTAGTTTAAAAAAAGGTCGTGAAAGTGGACGGATTTAAAAAAAAAATTTAAGAATTGAATGTACAGAGTAAGAGGCATTTACTATATTCAATATTCTATAATTTATTTTGACAAATAATGTATCCATTTAAAGACATAAGGTGGAAGCATGTAGAACATGTTCTTGCAAAAACAGGGGAGCACGAATGGGGACGAATGTACGAATATTCGTCCCCATTCGTGAAAACTTTTTGGGATTTTCCTATAAGAAAGTTAGATAATAATTTCATGGAGAATTCTAAACAGTTTCTTATGACTTTTTCGACAAAGAACACAAAATTGCAATTAAAAAAAGTATTGTTTTTTGATTTGTCTGCTTTTGTGACATCACAATTTATCCCTTGAGACAAGAAGAAAGATTTCAGAAAACAAGCAATTTGTCGTCATAACTCCATCAAATAAATTAATTTAACGTTTCCGTTCTCGATACTCAAGCCCACACTAATTTAATATACGAGCAGTGTTAAAAGTCAGAAACTAAAAAAGGATATTTATATTCCAATATCATTTTTTTATATGCTACACAATGCCTGCGAAAGGACATTTTTTGCATTTGAAATTTACGTTCCCTCGATATTGGACAAGAAGTGTAGTAGTTTATTTTTTTACACACACACGAACACATATATTTTACGTTTTTAATTTATTGAAAACGCGAAAAGGGAGGTCAGTAACCGCCGCATTTGGCGATAAACAAAATCTGCAGAGAAACAAAAACAAAATTACATTCTTGTGTAAAACAAAAAAAAATTATATGTACTTATAAATAACACAACTCACCTATACAACTTGGCTGACTAATATCTGGCGGGGTGCCAATTGTGGATAATGCTGGACCATGATTGCCGGCCGAAGCAACCCAGACTACGCCATATTTGTTGACCACTTCGCTCATTAGTTCGCCAATGCGACTGCAATTAAAAATTATGTTGTGGTTAGTTGGAACGGTGTGTATAAATTTTGTTTTCGATGTTAGCATTTTTTGTTAGTTCTTTCATTCAATGTTTCGTTATAAAAAAAAAAAATATTTTTTTTATTACCATCACAATATGGTAGGAAACTGATATCACGCAATAACATTCACTCGCCATAAAAAATAGAAAAGGAGAAGAATACAAACACAAAATATGATAAAACATAAACAAGAATATATACATACACATATGTATGTATATATATTTAGGATGCTATTTGATATTTAAATTGATTTCGAAAAAAAATTATATTGCAAGTAGGTAATATTGTAACTTAAAAATAATAAATATAAATTGTTTTTATACTCAGCGATAATAATAAAATTAACGTATAGTAGATATGGAATAAATGTGACAATGAAATTCATTAGTGTTGATTAATTTGAGTAGTTTTTTTTAATAATATACTATTGGAAACAAATTTAAGCCTATCATAATACATAGTTCATTTTCATTTTTAATGTCAATATAGTTGGTTTTGTGGAAATTTGCTATGAATAACTATTAACTACCTACTCTCATAATTATATTTGATTTATTTGGTCAGGTACATAACCTATGGTTGGTTTATGTGTGAAAAATATAATTATAACTTTTTTAGATTGTTAAATTTAATGATTTATTATTCGTATGAATAGGAGTAGTAATAGTCCGGGAGTTGGTGACATCAAAAGTACTGTCACAGCGAAATGAAAAATCCTTGAGGTAAAAACCCTACTTAGCCCGATCAGTTTGACAGGGTTTCGCTACTGGCAGAATATTTTCAAATATCGGGTGATTTTTATAATTTTTTTGGGAGACAGGTCACTAGGTGTATGCCTTTTGAATAATAATGTAGCAATAGCCTAGGTTAAAGCATTAGCATGATAATATTTATCAATTTTCTGAATTTAAAACTCTTTCCTGAGTTCAATATCGATCTGTTGTTGCTTTGATAAGTCATCGTAGGCGATTGGAGAGCATAAAGACTGCCCCAAACCAACGCGAAACATTCGCACGAATATGCGACGACTGAATAATATTCGAAGATTCGCATCGCGCCAGTGTGGGTACTCCCATTAATCTCCATGTAAATAAATTAAGACAGGCGAAAGTTTCGTCGTCGTTCTGAAATATTCGCTTTGGTTTGGGAGAGCCTTAAGTGTATTATATCCATGATAAACTGTCCTATATAGCTTAAATGACTGAGTTGTCGTGGGTTTAATTTCTCTGGCCTTTGTTGAAAAACGAAGGCAAGGAGTTTGTGGTCAGCGTAATGCACAAACTGTCTTCCTTCAAGCAAATGTTGAAAATGTTTGATAGCCAAGCAAGCATATTTAAAAGTTCAAGGTCGTAAGCGCTGTATTTTGTTTGTGTCCAAGAAAGATTCTTTGAGAAAAATCCAAGACGTTGCAAATCATTTGGAACAAGTTTCTGCATCTTCCATGGCTAACAACGGTGCACTTTCAGCATGCCTCCCATTGGGGAATTGCTCACCATCTGAAGGGCAAGAAAGCTTGCAGCGTGATAGATCGGAGGCGTGCTTACCATCCAAATCCCTGTAGAGCCAGAAGACATTTAAAAAACAACTATCACCACGCCTTCTGGACTGCTTGAGTTCATGGTTATGACTTTTGGACTATGCAACGCTGCTCAAACATTTCAGGAGTTTGTCCAGGAAGTCGTAAGAAGACTTGATTTCTCCTTCCTGTACATTGATGACTTTCGCATTGCATCCAATTAAAGCCTTTTCGATTTGAATTCCCAATTAGAACTGATTTTATTTATTACTAAAAATATGTAAACAAAATAGTCGATGAATGAAAGATGAAAATAATAATAAAAAATAATAAAACAGATTAAATACAAAACTAAGTGAAAATTTTCTCTAAAATAGTAACCATTATATCCCAGGAAAAGTGGACAAAGAATGGTCACTCTAAAAAAATTCTGACCATGCTAAGTTTTGGTGAGGAGCTTTACTTATGTATATGTCTTAAGAATTTTCAAAAAGGACCATAAATTTTTGTATGCGAATTTTTCGAAAACTACCAGTCTTTATGAAAAAAATGTTGAGGCAATTTTTTAAGCTTTTGCAAATTTTTATATTAACAATATTAGAACATTTTTTTGTACAATCAATTAATTTTGAGAAAAACAAAATATAAAGTGATAGTACAACAAATCATCCGGTTTTGGGGTAATTTCCCAATTTTTGGGATATTCCACACGTATGGGACTATTTTACATAATGAAATTTTACCCCACAACCATACACAACCTTCCAATTCAATTTTTTTTTTTTTTTTCATTGATGTTGGAGCAACTGAGGTGGAAAACATTAAACATCTCCGTGTATAGACCACACTCTGCTGCTTTCATGTCTCCGGTCCCCTAAAAGAAGCTCTGTAAGGTTCAACGGTGACCCTGGGACTCAAGCCTTTTGCGCAATTGGGATCAGGCATAATAATGCTGGTATCTAACCTTTTTTTCGCGGGATTATCCCTTTTTCCTACTTCGAAAAAACTATCCCGTGAACGCTTCTTAAATCCCGCGTTATCCTTTTAATATCCCTTTTTTCAGCTTCGGAAAATTTCAAACGAAAAATGTTTTCAATTTAATGGAAAAAGCTAAAACGATCAATCAAATAGTGCGACGATTAAACCTATATGTTCACAGTTAGCGTAGCTAAGCTGTAATTGTCTTTATTGTTTTTATCTGCGCAACTCTTTTGGTTAGTTTTATTATTTTGAATTATTGCGAATTGAAAAAATGTCAAAACCAACTAAAGGGGAATGTGTTTTGAACGCTAAACTTCGAGAAAAGTATCCATTTCTCAAAATCGTGAAAACAAAGAGTGACACTTTTTGTTAAAAGTGCCTGACGCCTGAGCCATTTTCCATAGCATTGAATTCTACAACTTTTTAAAATCAAGTCTCGCCAAAACTCTCAAAAAGAGAAATATGTGATGCAACAATGTGCTTCAGATGCTATTGACAATGACATCGAAGACGACATCGATGCAACATTGTTGATAGATTGATCATTAAAATGTTTCTTAGAGATTATTTTCTATTTTCGTCTGCCAAATGCATAATACGTATGCGTAAATATTAAAACAAATAGGTAATTTTTTAAAAATAAAATTTTAAACTAAAAGAATAGAATATGAGTTTTGGTGGAAATTTATTGTTTTTGTATCCTTGTTTTATCCTTTTTTTCTGATTCTGATATCCCGCGAAATCTCCAAATTTGGCGGGTATATCCTTTTTTTTTCAGAAAAAAAAGATATCAGCCTTAGGCATAACTGACACTAATAAAAATTTGTAAAACGATAAAACAAAACACGTTTCCAAAACCCTAGACGAGATGTGGTATAAAAACAGGAGATTAATGAAACATTTTGATATCAATGCGACAAAATAGGCAGCGAATAAATTGGAGAACGAATCTTCAGATCCTGGTTTGTAGTTTAATCTCACCAAAACTAATTTCTTCAACTCTCTGTGGCAGATGATTTTTTTTAAATCTTCTATAGTTCTATACCTTTCCTTTTTGATATTTAAATGTATACGCGTTTTATTTAATTTTGGAACATACTGTTTTTCTCCAATGTTTAGCAGAATGTTAACATTCACTCGAAAAAATACCGTGAAAAGATTCATTTAGATCTTTTATTTTCGGCAACAGCTTTTTTGAGTAATTAACGGACCAACAGGAAACAGAAAATTATTCCATGCTTTTAAAACTTTTTTTTTGTATGAAATCATATACGATTTACCTCATTTGAATTAGTCTCTTTCTTCTTTTCTTTTTATCCATCAAATCTTGTAAAACTCTTAAAATAATAAAATACAAATAATAATTAATGATGAAACAAAAAAAGTTAAGAACCTTAATGAAAACACACAGCGCAATAATAAAACTAAAACCTCATTTTTTCTACTCTATTACACATCATGCAATCAAATTTTCTAAACAATTAGATCTGAAACACAACACTTACCCACAACTTGACCAAGCAGCGTGTTCGCCATAACTCATATTGATGACATCCACCTTCCTACCAGTTTCACATAGTTCCATGACTTTCATCATGGCACGCACCAATGCGGTGCCAGTTTCCATTGAGCCTAAACGTCCATCACCTAGCGTCAACGATACGATTTTGGCATTGGGTGCAACACCATTGACATCCTTCGAATCATGATTACCGCTGGCTATTGAGGCGACATGTGTACCATGGGGAGCTAAAAATATACCAACAAAATCATGCATGAATATTATATGTACCTAGTTTCGACCAAGAAATTCAAATATGATTCCCAAACGAACTCAGAAAAAGGTAACCAACCACAACTGACAGCAGACATTGCAGACATTGATTTATTAATTTTTTTTTTTTAATCAACATTAGAAGTCCTACCCATGCGAAGGATTTACACATATGTGTATCCCATAGAAATAGATGAATTCTGTGATATTGTCCAAATGTCACAATACAGCGGTAGTATGTAAATCGTATGATTGATATAGATTTGATTGCAAATCAAATCCAAAAGTCACTCAACTGTGAGATTTGTATATGAATAAAATTTGTTTGATTAAGAACGACCGACCCCAAAGATATGGGCATTGGAATACATTTTTTGGTGAATAGGTTTTGTGAGAGTGTAATTTGAATAATTCCAGTATAGAAAGACTGTGCTGTACACTTTTTGAACATACCTACTGCTTTTGTCGAATTTTGGTTACAAGAACTTGATAAAGTATTAGATATGTAATGGGTAGATTTTGGATAGGAGTAAGTAGAAAATGCAAATTGAATTATAAAAACAAGTTAACGTTAGATATCATATCACTAATCTCAAACCACTGAACATGAAAATAAAGGGGGACATTTTACTAATTTGACTAACAAACTGTTCAACTTCAGAAATGATAGCTGTACATTCGGTTTTACTGTAGTTTAGATATTGCATTTCTTAGTGTCTAATGTTTCGATGAAAGCATAGCTTGATTGATATAATAAATTAAATACCTAAGTTACATAAGTCCCGTCATATTAGACATAATTATCGACGAAATTCTGCAAAATTAAGGGAAAGCTGAGTTTTCATGTTTTTAAGAGACTGTTGTCTCCATCGATATGAGAGACACTAACAACTTTACGGGGATCGAAGGCCTCGAAACAGTTTTTCATAAATATCTCGCTAACGGTTAAGTTAACAGAATTATGCCCGAACCAAACTACTCTCGTGTGGTGTGTTGTTGAGTAGTGTGTCGCTGTCATTCCGATGTATTTCATAGATTTCGACACAACACATCACACGATACAAATATGGCTCTACTCATATGAAATACTTTAGAGCGATAGCGACACACTACTCCCCAACACACGTTCGTGGTTCGCGCTTTAATGTTAAAAATACTGATTTCCGTCTAAATTTGTAGATAGAAAGTTTTATCAATGGACATTATATTCAGAGCTTTTGTGTAGTTTCATCTTGGTTCTATTTTTATTAGATATGGAATATTGTATCAAAATATTTTTTTTTTGTCAGTTTAATAGAACTTTACCACCATTTCCCTCTCTCTCCAAAAAAAACTCTCTTACTATTCTACATATATGGAATCTTTTTATTCTTTATATTCTTATGGTAAATGCAATTTTTTTATAGTGACAATTTTTGTATAATGTCCTATTCTACTTGTGTCATACATTTAACATTACCATTAATTGAATTCCTCATAAATCTAATTTGTACAAATTGTTGAAAGTGAGTATTTTGGCAGCGGTTGACGTTGAAAACAAAATGTAACATTTTGTTTGTGAAAAAAATCATTTTTGGGGGTGTTTGAGGCTCCGTCAAATTGTAAGCGCAAAACTGTTTAAAGTTTTTTTACAACACCAAACTGAATTTATACCCCAAATTTACCTTTCCAACAATTGTTCCGGATTCAATGTTTTAAATTACTGGGCTACTTTAATACACAGTTATCAACATAATTTTATTTTTGTTTAAGGACTAAAATATCGGACTGACATTCTTAATTGATTATACGGAGTGATTCGCCGTTAGCCGGGAGGGGCATTTTTCTATAAAAAAAAATGACTTAAAACAGAAAAAAAATATTAAAAAATAACAGTTACACCTACATAAATTATCATGCTATACCTTTTTATAAAGCCAAAAATCTATTCTTGAACATTGAAAATAAAAGCAATAAAATTCCCTTAATTTGAGTCCAATTCGTTGCTTAAGCCTCCCTCCCATTTGATTTTTTGCTTGGTTCGATCCAACCTTTTTTCACACCTTATGCAAATCACACTTTATGTTTCACTTTGGTATTATCTCCCAGTTGTGTGTATTTTAATAAATTAAAATTAAAAAGAACACAATTTTGCGCAGAAAAAAACTAAAAGCTGACAACAACTGTCTAATTCAATCTTTGGAACTTACAGAGCTCTTGTGTGATTCTGATACTTTAACTTAACAGAATAATAGAATAATAGAAGTTCAAATTTAGAATAATAGAAATACAAATTTTGGTTTAAAGGGAATTGCCCATTTCTGGCCCAGAGTGTACACGAACGAATACCAAATTATATATATCACGTGAGCGCAGGATACCACCGCTCTTCGACCTAAATTGTAATTGCAAGAAAATCGCTACTCTACCTAGTTCATTATTATTATATATAAAAAAGGTCACGTCACCTTTCATTTGATACCAAACTCGTTCGTGTACACTCTGGGCCAAAGCTCCATAATAAAATGGGCATTCCCTCTCTACCGTCCACATGACACATTCAATTTATTAAGTTGTGTCGGGTTTTTTTTTTGGACTTTATTATTTAAATAAACAAGCGACGCGTTTTGGATTTTCAATCTAAAAAATGATACCAACTAATTTTGTTAAATAAGAATATTTTTTTTTTAATACATTATACGTTTTTCAACAGAAACATCAAGAAATAAAAATGTTTAGGATATGTATGTATTTATTTGGAAGAAATAAAGAGGTCGAGCGCTCAAGGTACACCCTAACATATATGTACATACATATGTTGTGAAATAATTGAATATCAATAAATAATAATACATTTTTTTATTTGTTTTTTTTTTATTTTTATTCACGAATGGCTCGAAACTCTTTTAAATATGGTGGAATTGAAAACTCAAATTGTTGGCAAACAAATAAAAATCAAGACAACATAACAAAAGATACTCTTTGGGTATGACATTTAAGTGTAAATTCGAAATTACCCATTTCACTTAAATAGGTAAGGTACATTTGCTGAAACGAAACTTAAACATAAGAGCATAGCCTTCTGGCAAAAACCGCCTAAAGTACATTTCGGTGCAACTGGGCATATGAGGATTAAATATGTACATTAGTAGCAGTACAGAGTGGCGTAATTCTGAGCTACTTGGACTGTCACGCCGCCGCCGGAGGTCTAGGGATAGAACCCCAGCCCACACTACCAGAGCATTGTGTTCAAAAAGATTTAATCTATAACCAAGAAAATGCGAAAACTCAAAAAAAAAAGTCATTATCCTTTATTTGTAATGCTGACTGTTTTTTTAGTACAAAGGTATATTACCGAGAATCCTTTGAAAATAATGGTCCTTTAATGAAACTTGGCATGAATATTTTATCTGTCATGAGAACCAATTTTTTTTTTTTTAATATTCAATGCTCTTATCGATTTATAGTCAAACACTAAAAACCAGATGCTAAAATGTCTTGTCTTGAGATATTGAAAAACAATAAAATCTACTTTACTACTTACAATGTATGTACAAGTACATACACACACAAATGGAAATAGGATTTTTGGAGCAACTTTAACAACAGATTAATGATATAGTGGTACTATTGTCGGATATAAGGAAAATTATTTGAAAACAGATGCAAGCCTTAAATCGTTGAAGAAAAAGTCAATGTGCTCGTGATATTAAAACTGCCAATGAAGAATGCAAACAATAAAACTGCAAATCAGTTTGCACACAATAACTTTGAGAATGAGTTTGAAAATGAAGGGAATAGTTTTTTTTTTAATTTTAAAACTCTTTAAAAAAAAAAAAAAAAACAATTATAAAGATATATGTACATTTATGTATGCATGCATGTAAACAAAAATAAATTTCATTAAATAAATGCGAATATTTTAATAAACAAAAAATCAATTTCGTTAATCAGAAATGGTTTTAAATATAAACAGACACTCTAAGAAGGTACTGGAACTAAATGGCAATAGTTTGATCGAGCTTCTCGAAAATTTGAAATCTGGTTCTATTGACGGATAGTATATTTTCTCTAAACCTATAAATTAATAGACTTTAAGAGTATTGTGAAACAGGCCTACGGTTTAATACACGAAAAAAAAAACAATGTTTTAGTTTTTGAGCCACGACAGCACCGTAGGCTGCTGGAACTCACAAATTTCTAGTAAGGATATATTTAATATATTTAACGACATTAACTGAGTCTATTATGAACGCATTGTTCTTGATATCTATCAGTGCTTTTATCCTAAGCCTGTAAAAAAAGTGGATTTTTATCAAGGCTTATCTTCCTAACTTGAAGACATTTTCTATCCAATTAAATGAAATGGAAAGAACATAAACCTGACATCCAGGCTAAGGATAAACTGTAAAGTTTAGTTGCTATGGTATTTTATTAGTTATTTTCTGCAAATTCAACTGAGAATAAATTCGATATTCGTAGTTCAGCTATTGTTGTTTTGTATAATTGAACCGTTGACTATATAGATTAGGAAAAAACGCGCCTATTATTTTTGAGAGAAAGTGTGTGAAATTTATGGATTTATTATTTGGCTTCTCCTGATAATGAGTAAATGTCACACTTTTCTTAGTCACTCTAAAATTGACTTTCAACGTGAGTATATCGACTTTCATGGAAAGATTTATATGTTGAACGTTGAACCTACTATTTCGAATACCCAAGCAAAAATGAGGAATGTGATTCATGAATCATAGTTCATAGTGGATGACGATATACAAATCAAATTGCAGTTGACCTCTTAGGTTCAGAATTTCTCTTGAGGGAAATAATATGTATACACTCATGTTATTATTATAATTTATAAATTTTAAAACAAAAGAACATGAGTATTCCGATTTGTAACTGAGTGCTAGAAAAAAACACGCCTCGAGTTAAAATAATTGTATTTAAAAAATAAACAAAAAACTCACAGCACATTCCAACGAGTTCCATAAGATTTCCCTCGTCATGAATGTTTACCGAGACAGAAAGATAACTATCCAGATTCTTGATTTCATGAGTTTTGCTATACTCTCCGATATGCACCGCATTCTCCAGATCGCCCTGTGAATTTAAAAAGATTCAAATGATTCGATGAAACTTAAAACTTAGAAAATAAATCTTGAAAAACAAAACCTTTAGAGAAGTGTCGATAACAGTTTGCCATCCACTCTCAGTTGGATAAACGACGACGTCGTACGAAGTCTTAATTTCCGTATACATCTTCTCATAGTTGTTGAGGAACTCCAGTTCGAAATCCAGATTCTCCTTTTCCAGCTTCTTGTCCCATGACAGTTTAGTGGCATCTGGATGAAGATATGTAATTCAAATTGAAAAAAAATATATAGTTTTAAGAATTTACCACCATTTTGTGCCTCGAACTCGCTCAATTTGCGCAGCACATCGGCAATGGCAGTCTTGTGAGGCTTGTCCCAGGTTTTCAACTTCTTATTGTTCACAACTGAATCGCGTATTTTGGATGGATACAGGTCCCCGATACTCTTTAAACCAACTCGAAACTCTCCATTGGCAGTGTTGGTGGCCACCATTTGTGGCGTTAACTGTAAACAAACAAGTGGTGTTATGATTAAATTCAATTCACTCCATCACGCAATTAGTTTCGGTTCATTAGCAAAGGCATCTGCGAGGAAAACAAGATTAAAACTAGGTCAACAAAATTACCTTCAGTGATCGCCCAGATATGCCAGTGATGCATCCTTTTGTATCGGCGGTGACCTTTTTAGATACGTCAGTGTCGCCACATCCTGAACAATCGAAGCGTTCAATGACCTTTACCGAGCCATCACATATCTTCTATTAAAGAAACAAACAACAAATAAAAATACATATAGATCCATCGAGGGTTGGGGCTTGGGGGTGCATTAATATTTTCAAAAAATTCCATGCGCAGCTGGTTCTATTGTTCTATTTTCTTCGAAAATACTCTTCACAAACAAGAGAATGCAGGTTCCAACCAAACACAATGCACACAATAGAAACCGGATGACGATGGACATAGATTTCATGAGAAGAGCCCCACCATCGCAATCGCACTTACCTTTAGACCTGCTGCCTTGGGATCGACGCCAGAATCAAATACTGCAATTATGGTATCACGTCCATCGTACTCCGGATATTTTTGGAGGAAATTCAGAACTCCTGTTTCGGTTTTTGGAACCAGGGAAATAGCTGGAAAAGCCGTATCAACTATAGCACCACTTGCCATTTTCTTTGAATGTTCTTCTTGAACTGACAGCGACAGCGATGTCAGGTACTTTTTTGCTTTGGTGGTGGAAAAAAAAGAAATATGAAAATGTCATTTGGTTGTTTCATTCAGTGCGAGAGGGCGCTTTAATTTTTAGTACATACATTTTCGTTGTTACTGTACTACAGAATCATGTTAATTCCACAGATTAGCCATATGAAGATGAGAATGTTTCGTACGTTTCACCCTCCAAAACCCATTTGTTTACATTGTTGTATTTGTAATTTCTTCCCGCGTCGATGAATAGATGTGAATTGCAACAACAATTTAACCAGGTGTGTGAAGATCCCTACTGTTTATGTGTGAGATTTTTATACACACATTCTCATTTTTTATCTGATAACTGCCAGTTCAAGCTTGTAGGCAAATTAAAATGGCTGCCGGGGATTCTCATCTTCATGTGGCTAATCTGTAGTTAATTCGATTTTTGTTTTCATATAAAAAGAAAGGAATCTATTTTATTTGATTAAATTCACTTGAAAACCTTTGAAATGGTTAAATGTAATTTCTTCTCAGAAAAAACGCGTTTTCTGTGACATATTCTTCTCAGAGTTTCTATGTCAAAATTAAGCTAGAGTTTTAGCTGATTTTTGAAGAGAAAAGTTAGAGCTAATATTTACCGCAAGTACCGTACTATGCTTTAACTTATAATTGTTTGGAAAGGACAATTCTAGACGTATTTGTTTGGAGGCAATTTAAATTTAATTGAATTTTTTACATTGAATTCAAAAAATTGATTATAAATGTGAATTTAACTAATAAGTGAATAATGGAAATCGATTTAATGTTTAGGTTTAAATCAATTTATATCTGGATTAAATTTTTAATCTGTATTAAGTGAGTGATTTGGAAATATACTTTATTTAATGAACTAAAATGTCTCTATTTCTTTAACAACAAACAAAAGTTGATTGGTTTAATGGATCAGTGCAACATGTACCTAATTTAAACCGCATCATGTAAGCCCAAATCAAATGTACTAAAAATTGTGACACCTTTCAAATACTTGACACTTGACATCTCAGCTGTCATCACTGTCACGGTCGTCATCTGAATTTTGTATTCGGGAAAAAATTTTTCCTCAACGAACCGCAGAGAAAACAAAAACCCGATTTGGAAATAACATAAAATTTTCAAAATAACAAAATGTGGTTCGAAATCTTACCATCAGCAGCAATCATTACAGTTGCTCTATCCATTCCAACATATGCCATGTATGGAATACACAAGTTAACCCTCGGAAATGTGAGTATATGACTTGAATGTTTGCCGTTTCGAACCAACTTACATAATCGTAAGGATTTTCCAACAGAAAACATTTCAATCTTAAGACTTTAATCTATAGTTATAATTGTATTAACACTTCACTCAAAATAGCCAATAACATAAATAATACAATTAACTAAACTTTTAGGCATACCGCAGAAACATGGACGAACGCTTCGACCGTGTTATGTATCAACGTGATCGCAGATTAATGGACAACCCGTACATAATGAGCGTAAGTTGACAACTGAGCATAATATCTTTAAATAAGTTGATTTCTAGGGTCAATGTTGATAAAAAAAAATGTTTATTTTTCAAAATTGTTTAGAATAAAATCCAAAACATTTTTCAATTATAAGATCCTAAGAAGAATTTATGGTAATGAAAGATACAAGATGCTCAATTCTTGACGAAGCAAAATTAGTGAGGACTCGAAAATATAAACTGACCAAATTTTGCCTTTAAAGTGGCTGAATATCCATCTACATCTAGCTTTGATTTGCGTTTACCCGGAAAGGCACGTTTAGTAAATTTACCTCCTGAAGCTTCAATTTGTTTGAGCTTTCTATGAATCAGTTGGGCGCTATGAAATAACTTCAGGACTGAGTTTATCCAAACTAAAAAAAGGGTCCACAATTTTGCACATAATAAACTTGCAAGCCCAAAATGTTTAAAGTAAACCAAATTTCACCGCATACAAAAAAAACTTTGAATATTATAACGGTCCCGAAGCTT
Organism: Leucozona laternaria; assembly: GCA_932273885.2. Taxonomy (NCBI): domain Eukaryota; kingdom Metazoa; phylum Arthropoda; class Insecta; order Diptera; family Syrphidae; genus Leucozona; species Leucozona laternaria. Next base: position 26,433,757 of record OW026368.1, on the reverse strand, counting down.
TGGAGATTTTAATCTCACGGTGCTTTTGCTTACAAAATATTGTATTATGTTAGTGCCTAGATTTCTATGTGTATGGTGATCGCGATGAAAACGAACCCTCCATCTTTAGTGAAAGGTAATTTTATCGGAAAATTCTTCTTTTTTTTTTTAAATAACAGTTCTGTTTTACATTTTCTAAAAAATTGTCCACTTATATAGATATTCTGTGCATTATATTGTAAAGTAACCAAAGACAAAAATGTTTAGTTTTACGTTAGCAGCAGTATAGTGCTCAATGTACCCTTTTCAAATAAACTACTACGGAAAAAAATATTTGATTTTCACCACTATTTTTTTGCATGCAAAACAGTTGTCGGTTAGGTACTTTGTTTGTTGCATACAAGTATTTTTTTTGAAATTTCGGCCATCCAATTATGCAAACAAAACATTTGCATTCACCTCAACAATTTTGGCCGGCAAAAATATTTGCATAATATTTTTTATTGCCTTGAGAAAGGTTAACTTATGGCCTTTTCGATTGGAGTCAGAATGACAGTGCTTCTTCTGAAAAGAAGAGAAATTTGCTTCAGATTTTGTTTTTAGAATCGTTCCTGAAGGGTTCACACGTATCAAATCGTTCTCCCAGATTACCAGCCGAAAAGGCCAAAAGTTTAAGCATAGTGCATGCAAAAATGTTTGCTTATCAAAATGTCTTTTAAAAAACACAACAAGTGGACACAATAAAACCCACGTGTAATCAAATTTAAAAATTTTGGAATACAAGCACAACCCTATTATAGCTTAATTTTTAAGGTTTTATATACATGTGAATAAAAGCCGGTTTTACTGTTTTATTGTATGTTGTGTCGATGCGCACTCATCTTGCAGGTGATACAACTCTAGCATCTGAACTTCATAAACAAAATTGAAAAAAATACAATTTTTTTCCACAATTAATGTATGTATTTTTTTTTTATTTGCAGGGTTTGGAGTCGATTCCAGATAAATAAACGGGAGAAAATTAACATTTGTAAACAATTTCAAAAAAATATATAATTGATTAATTTTCAAAAACACAATTTTTTTTTTAAATTTCTTATTTCTGTTTTAGAATTACTACCTGTGATTGGCTTTCATATTTCATTACGTTTGTATTGTTATTAAATAAATACAGTTTAAATTCTGACAACTTTAATACTGCGATATTCAGAGGCACCACACAACAAAAAATAATAAAATCCATGCATTTCTGAAGGCTGGTGCTGGTGGCAATGTGTTGCAAAAATATTTGCTGGCCAGCGTGCTGTGCTGTTTGCTGTTGACGGCGCTGGTGCTGTTGCTGGTTTAATCTGCTTCACGCTTTAATGAAAGATTGTAAAGATGTAAACGCAATTCGAATGGCTCTACCAATTTGACCTTACTTAGCATGATTTTAACATTTAATCAGATGGCTTTACGAGTTTGCTCTTACATTTTCTGTGTATATTGATGTACAAAAAATACATTTATGAAAAAGATTCTGATTTCCGTTCGGAAAAAAATCCGTAAATGAGATTGATTGCCACACTGATTAAAAAGGTGTTATAAATTTCACTTTAAGCCCGAACCACACTACTCTCTTGTGGTGTGTCGCTATCGCTCTAATGTATTTCATATGCGTAGAGCAATATTTGCATCGTGTGATGTGTTGTGTCGAAATCTATGAAATACATTGCAATGACTGCGACACATTACTCCACAACACACCACACGAGAGTAGTGTGGTTCGGGCTTTAGCCAGTAGTCAAATTTTTTTTTATGAAATCAATCAAATTCGTTGAAAATAATTACATAAATTGAGGTGAAAGGAAGGGAAAAATTGTCACAAATTAAAAAACTCGAATTTTTTGGTCGAAACGAAAACCACATATTGGCGTACCGTGCCTATTTAGCTTAAGCAACATTTTTAAAATTTAGCCAAAGAATTTAGCACTCATTTAAAACGAAAAGTTTTCGTTCCGTTTTCGAAGTAAATCCGAAAATTTTATTTTTTTAATATCAAAACTTTTATTTACTAAGCACAATTGTTTTTGGTCCTAAGAAAACATTTTTCTTAAAATCATCTGTATTAAGTTAAAAAAATTAAAATTTTAGAAATATCGACTAACAGCCCGATTCTCCCCTTATGACGAGTCACAAGCTTTTATGACTATTCCTTGTGAGGATTGTTGTGACTCGATAACATTTTTGGAATTCTCCCCCAATCATCACAACAAAGCTCACAACTAAACTCACTACAGCAAAGGTGAATTTTTTAGTGCCATAATTGCAACAGCTGATTATCAAAAACATAAAAGATTTTCAGCTGGGCCATATAAATTTATTTAAAACTTAAAAAATCAAGTTATCCATTTTCTTAGCAATAAAGTGAATACAAAATTTTTTTATAAATATGTTTGCAAAATGGAAGTGAAAAAACTATTAAAAAATGTTGTTTTCGAGAGCGAATGAATAATTTGTTTCCTGCGTTAGAAAAAAAAATTCTGTGCTATTTTTTTTTTTATTTCGGATGAAAGATACCGAAGAAGATACGCCCAATAAAATCGACTTTAATTTTCTCTTTCCCAATCTAGAAAAAATTCAATGTTGTTTAAAAAATAAATAGATTATGATATCAAAGTTTCAAAACTCAAGTAATTTGTGAGTTGTGACCTGCTATGAAGGAGATCACAATTTCGATTGTTTTTGTGACTCTCATAAGTTGTGACTCTGGGGGAGAATTCGAAAAAGTCACAACATTAATTTCACCTCTTCTTGTGACTTCTGAGGTATCAGTGATGATGGGGAGATGGGCTGTAAGTAAATATGGAGTTTTCAAAAATAATTAATTATAGTCTAGAAAATATCTTTCCACCGAAATACATATATGTATCGTTGTTATTGGTCTTGTACACCGTTTTGTCGGGTTCTCCTTTGTGTGTTAAAAATGATATTCATATTTTGCTTTCATACTTGCACGCAAAAAAATCAATTTCAGAATAACTTCAAGCACGTTTTTCACATTGTTTGACATTTGTTTTGACGATTAAAAAGTGGCAGCAACATTGTTGCTTCTGGCTGCTGTCAACTACTTCTACTCTATGGTCGAAGTAGTTTATTAGTTAAGTTACAAAATGTGTCAAAGTGAGAAAAAGACAACAACAGTAAAAAAAAATTACGTTAGATTATTGTTGTTGACATTTTTCTAATTTAAAATAAACAAACGACTGAAATTACGTTGATATTGAGGTTAGATTTTAGTTTTGGCAAAATAAAAGTGTTCCATTCATCAATTATTACTTCGCAAGGCCATATGGAACACGCCTTATTTCCGAACAAATTCTGGTATATTCATAGTCACTTTTAAACTCCAGTTTATCTTAGACTGGGGTTTTTTCAATGTTATTTAGATAGGATAAACCCAGTGCCTACGTTCTGTAACTCTTGCATCGATAAAATCAGTCGAGAAACGATGAAAATTGAACCAAATCGAATGAGTTTTGTTCCATTTTCGATCGTTTATCGACCAATTTTAACCATGCGAGAGTTACAGAACGTAGGCAGGTCTAAGATAAAGTGGAGTTTAAAAGTGACTATGAATATGCCCCATTGTAATTGATCTGACAGTAAATCAATCTGAAATAACAGATTAAACACAATTTTCGTTAACTTTATCGCACTTTTTGCAAAAAGTCTTGCATGTACTTAAACTATAGTGTGGCAGGGCTTCAATTAGTTTTAAAACTTTTTGTATTGGCTTTTTCGAGAATACTGATTTTTTTTTAAATAGCCAAAGTCGAGAAAACGAAACGAAACGAAAAAAACAATAGAAAACCCTTGAATACTATTAGTTGAAGGGCTGTATCTTTTTTGTGCAATCGTCCCACTGTGTATTTTCTTCTAATTACCAAAACAAACGTAACTAAAAGTACCTCTTGGCCATTCCTGTTCTGTTGACTGCTGAAAGGCGTCGTCTCCGCAAATTGTCATAAATCAAAATATAAGCGAAAAACTTCTACACAACAATTAAAGTAATTTTTCCATTGCAATTGTTCATTGTAAAATTATTTAAAACTTACTAAATGATTTGTTAAATATTCCGCATTAACTTAAATATAAAATATGCTATAAATCCATTCAGTTTATTTGCAAATTTTTTAAACGAAAAATATGCTTCACAAAATACTTGTGTTCAATGTTCTTCTGTTTACAACCGGAATCGATGGCAGCTCCATGAAAAATATCGACCAATTGGACGGAGCACCAAATCACAAAGAAAAAGGCTATTGTGCTCCTTACAATGGAAAAATTTGCAAATCCTTTATCCGGGGACAGGTGTGGTACAGCAGGGAAGATCCAAATGGTGGCTGGAAGAACGAACAGATAACCACAGCTTTGTTCGAGGAGTTGATTTCCGATTTAACTGGAAAATGTCGTGTGGCAGCTGAAGTAAGTATTCTCGAATGGACTGCTAAAAGTTTTTTTAGTTCCTAATTGTTTGTTTTGAAATTTGTAGAAAATGTTGTGCTCCTATGCATTCCCGCAATGCCAGACAGAGAATGGTCAGCCTGTTAAAGTCCCTCTGTGTTATGAAGACTGCGTAGCAACACACTTGCAATATTGCTACAACGATTGGGTACTCATCGAAGAGAAGAAAGAACGTGGCATATTTTTTAAATCTAGAGGACATTTCCGCCTGCCTAATTGTTCAGTTCTGCCCAAGTACAATCAAACTGCCAAGAAACCAAACTGCTCTTACATTGGACTGACGAAGATTGATGAATCTGATGTTTCTTGTAAGAACAACATTTTGTATGACTTATTTCTTATTTATTGTCTGTTCCGTTTTTTTTTAAGACGATTGTCGTAATGGCAATGGAAGATATTACCTTGGTCATGTAAACATATCAAAGAATGGAATCCCTTGTCAACGTTGGGATTCGCAGCATCCACATAAACATATCCAACCACCACTTGTGTTTCCACAAATTGCTGAGGGAGAAAATTATTGCCGAAATGCTGGCGGAGAAGAACCATATCCATGGTGTTACACAACGGACGAGTCTGTGCGGTGGCAGCACTGCGATGTCCCGCTTTGCCGTAAGTATTGTTATATAACAAATAGTGTTTTAAATTTAATATATAAGACTCAAATAGGTGACTCAAGCCAAAAGTTAAGACAGAGGCACACCACATGAAGAGATCTTACCTCCTGTTTTTTTTTTTTTTTACCAGATTTTAGTTAAACCAAAAGATAACTACTATTAAAGTTGGTTTATAATCACTATTTGTGTTTCAAAACCCAACCATCGTTCAAACAAAACAAATAAGAAAATGGCTCCTTTTTTATTAAATACAATTTTGTTTAAAAAATACTTTTTGGGAAATTTAATCCAGAATATTGTATTCTCTTTTAGCTGACTCAATCGACATCACCCTCAAAGACACTACCACTCCCATTAAAATGGAAACATTCTTCACACCTTCAATGATCTTCCTTCTAGCTGGCATAGGTTTCGTAGGAATTGTAGCCTTCCATCTTATAATTCTGCTCATTCATAAAGTAGCCAAACATAAGGATGTACATCAACAACTTCCTCAGCAGCCACCATCTGAATGTAATATGTCTGTTAGTCGCGAGTGCAATCTGTCTTCCAGTCATCACACCTTAGACACATCCAGCAATCACAAATGCGGGACATTACGAAGCACACATACGGGAACCATTCGCAGCACTGCCACAATTCACGAGCCCAAACCAAAGTTAAATACCAAGTTAGAGAAGCTAGAATACCCTCGAGGCGATATTATCTACGTACGAAGCTTAGGTCAGGGAGCCTTCGGGCGTGTGTTTCAGGCCAAAGCTCCTGGTTTGATACCTGGAGATGATGAAATGTTGGTTGCAGTGAAAATGCTAAAAGACGATGCCAGCGAAGCCATGCAATCCGACTTTGAGAGAGAAGCTTGTCTCTTGGCCGAGTTTGATCACGCGAACATTGTTAAATTGCTCGGAGTATGTGCACTAGGACGTCCTATGTGTCTTCTCTTTGAATTCATGTCACCAGGCGACTTGAGTGAGTTTCTGCGAGCGTGTTCACCATTCGCCACTCATCAAGCTAATCGTACTCGCACTGATCTCAATGATGCCGATCTCTTGAGAATCGCCGAGCAAATCGCCGCCGGAATGGTCTATTTATCTGAAAGGAAATTCGTTCACCGGGATTTAGCCACCCGCAACTGTCTAATCAACGAACAAATGATTGTCAAAATTGCAGACTTTGGCTTATCACATAAAATCTATCTCCAGGACTATTACAAAGGTGACGAAAATGATGTTATTCCCATACGTTGGATGCCACTAGAGAGCATACTCTATAACAAATACACCATTGAATCAGATGTATGGGCCTTTGGAGTGTGTCTGTGGGAGATATTTTCATATGCTCTGCAGCCCTACTACGGTCTGACCCACGAGGAAGTTATCAAGTATGTCCAAGAAGGGAATGTACTCAGTTGTCCGGACAATACGCCGCTGTCAGTGTATGCTCTAATGCGCCGCTGTTGGAATCGCAAACCATGTGAGCGACCAAGCTTTGGTGAAATTACTCACTGCATTCAGCATAGCATTGTAGAGTTCGAGTGTAAGTCTATGCTTTAAACATCGAACAAAAATACCAAAGATTTCATTTTCTACGTTCCTTATTTTTAAATTATTTCGGTATAAGCGATACTCTTTTACATAAGTTAGTTTAGGTTTATATTTAGGGAACAGATTTATCGAGTTCATTTCATTTTATATTCTTTTACTTCTTGGTAACATTTTCCAGGCTAGTGTTAGTACTTATAGGTTCCACATTTTACATTCATCGATTAATCTTTATTGCAGACAAAGACATATAAAAAGACAGACAAATTAAAAGTTCACCACCCACAAACTTTTGATCAAGAATCTGGTTACAATCGCGCCTAAAAGACTTTAGAAAAATCAAAAGACTTAAAGAGACTTAAGACTTAAAGTGGAGTTATACATTACGAAGAAACATTTTCAAAAAATTGTTGATTTCATGAAGCTAAAAGTCTATAAAAATAATAATTCTCGAAAAATTTTAATTTTAATTTTACTTGCAAACAAAAACTGTTAATCTCAAAAATAAAAATTCGTTTAGCTTTGGCCAGGCTCCCATCATTCTTTTCAATTTTTGTCAATTTTTCTTTTGAAGTGCTGACTTAAACACATAATCCTTAAGCTGCACATACATGAGTGAGCCATTTTTGACTCGTGGATTTACGACTTGCTAAACTTGAGAAAGTTAAGTGGGGCAGGATATCCTATCTTTTTCATCAACATAACGTAGGAAAGCGTTAGAGTAAAAAGACGTCAAAACAAATCACGCGAAGTGAGTCCAATGTGAACACCGTCCAAGAGACCGTTCCAAATTAAGCGACAGACATGAAACTAACTCAAGCACACTATTCATTTTTATTTGGTTGCATGAGAATTAATTAATTAATTAATTCACATGGGCCATACTTTTCAAATTGAAATAAAGTGACAGGGCCCCATAGAACCCCGTTTTTTTTTCGATTTTGACACATGCAGGAACTTGAATGAAAAGAAAACTCGGAATATACATTCATGCTACTACTATCTGTCATAAATGTTTACTGTGAAGTGAACCAATCAAATATTTTTCAACCAACACCTTAATCTGTTCCCTTTTATTGAAAAACAAAACAAATATTTTTTTTCGAATCTAGTCACAATAATAAAATTAATAAAAAAAAAAACCAAAGCAAACATCGATCTCATCGAATGATTCTCATTATTATTACTCTATTAATTATTACCTGTAGTCGTTTGGTACTGTTCCAAACTTTAAAATAAGCAATTTTGTATTTTCTATTTTGAAAAGATAACTTTCCAGAAGTTATTATTCCAATGGATCCTAATTTTAAGTCATAAAATTTTTAAATTGATTTTGTATTCTATTCTTGTTTAATTATTATACAATGTATTATCAAAGAAAAAGTACTTTAATGTACAAATTTTAATCCACCAAAATGAACAATAAAAAAAAAACATTTATTCAAAAAATTATTTTTTTATTTTAATTTATAGCAAAATAGGAACTGGCAATGGCACTGGAATCGGAACATATCCTCCATATCCATAGTCTCCATACCCATAGCCACCATAACCATATCCTCCGTAATAAGGACGTCGAAACGGTACAAAACCACCACCTCCAAAGAAAGGGCCTCTCCCGAATCCTCGACCACCAAATCCTCGTCCGCCACCAAATCCTCGGCCACCACCAAATCCTCTACCAAAACCGAATCCTCTACCGCCTCCTCCAAAGCCTCTACCACCGCCACCAAAACCACCTCTTCCACCGCCTCCAAACCCACCTCTTGCTTCCACATAATAATTAGTCATAACAAATAAAACTAAGGCGATAAACAGGATCTAAAACGAAGTTGGATAAATGATTTTCAATTTGTCAAAACATTTATAAGAGCTCACTTTGTTCATCATGGATGGATGGATGCAATTTAAAACAGTCTATAATCGAATGATTGGATGAACTGAGAGTCTCAGATTGAACTGAAAGCACTTTCGATGATTATTTCTGATAGCATGTATGGATTTTAAATTAGAATGCTTGCTAGAATTATTATTTAAACAATTAGCACCGAATGAGTTTTAGGTGGAATATGAATGCAGCAGTTGCAATGACGACTTAGTTTGGGGACTTACCGAGCAACTTTTTTATTCATAGGATATACCTATGACGAAATGGTTTTTGATGAGTACAAACACTGCTATGAGGTTTTTTTTCAAAAAAATAAAAGGTATAATGATAATTTTAATTTATCTGTATACATAAATGAACATATATACATTATGTACATATAAATATATAAAACTTAGCTGTTCGTTTTTGTGCTAAAAACGAAAAGATCCGATTGAGCTGAAATTTCGACAGTATATTTGGTATGAATTGTGAAGTGCACGTACATAAATCTTAAGTTTTCAAGTTTCCATAGGATAGATAGCCAGAGAAATTATAAAAAAATCTACGGCTTGCCAAATTCTGAAACTGACCTTTTTGAACAATTACTAATCTGACAGACGTCATACTTTTTTAACGAATACCCCACACATATGGGACTAATATCCCGGAGCCAAAAAACTGGTGTAGATATTCTATTTAATTGATATTCAATAGATTATATACAAACATTATTTATTTAAAAACATTTGTTTACTTTTAAAAATAGAGGAATTATCAATGCAATATATTTATATTTTTTATTCACAGTATCAATATCAATATCCATATCCTCGGTAATAGGGTTGTCGAAATGGAGGTAGGAAACCGCCGCCTCCAAAAAAAGGACCACCTCCACCAAATCCTCGTCCACCGCCAAATCCTCGTCCACCGCCAAATCCTCGTCCACCACCAAATCCTCCTCCACCGCCAAATCCTCGTCCACCACCAAATCCTCGCCCACCACCAAATCCGCGTCCACCCCCGAATCCTCTGCCTCCACCACCAAAACCGCCCCTTCCACCCCCTCCAAAGCCACCGCCTCCTCCTCTTGCACACACAAAGGTCGCCGTTGCAATGACAACTAGGAAGATATATAGAATCTGTAAAGAAGTTAGATATTTCTGTTGAATTTTCAAATTTATTTATACAGGTATACTCGTGAACAAAGAACTTACTATTTTCATAATGAATTGAATTTAAAACACCTTAACGTCAATGGTTGTAATTGAGAGTCTCAGATGGAACTGATATTACTTTTGATAATTTATCTTAAAAGCGACTTCAATACCTATTTATTTATATAAATACATTAATTAGAACATGTGCTAAAATAATTTCATTCATTAGCACTGAATGATTTTTAAACAGAATATTATTATTCATTGAATGCCTATAGTAGGTAGAGGTACACATTGCCTTATTAGTTTGGTATCATCCATACGAACGATGCAATGACGACTTGAAGCCATTGTTGGTTCTTATGTTTACATTAATTTTGTGGAAATTCCCAAAGTAATTTTTAACAACTCATTAGCATCTACACATTTTCTTATTGAAATAATAATTTGTGTAGATTTTTATTATTATTTAACGCAATATGATATGACAAATAATAAACAATGATGATGAATTTTTACATAGCCATCAGCTTTGTAAATTTTAAAATGTAACTATTAACCTGGGGCGACACTAAGATGATCTATCTCATCTTCGCTGTTGAATTAGAGGATACCAACCGATAATATCTTTAGTCCAAATCAAACCGCTGGCGCTGATCGGAGATTTTTTTCAGATTAAAAAATATGGTCTACTGCCTCTTGCGAGGAAGTGACAAATCCTCCAAGCCGTTCGGATTTGGAAGAAAATTGTACGTTCCCTCCATTCCTGCACACGCACAGAGGAATTATTGAACTTTCCACGAGCTGGCGCGACGCGACGGTTAGAAAATGGACTTACTTTTCTGGTGCATTTCGGGCCAAGTATAACTATCCTAAATGCAACTTCTATAAGGGGGGGGGGGGGTGGTTTGGGTTATGACATTAAAGTTAAGACCGCTGGTGCAGTAGTTCTCTATTATCTGTGTGATGATTGTCTTCCTTACAAAACCAGTGGTCGGACAGACATTTGTTGAAGCGAGTGAGTCAAATAATCCATATACCTGCTCCGAGTGTGGTTTTGATATTTATTACGTTAGTTAGCTACTGTGTTCTGTTTTTTTGTATTTAAATGGTTTTACAAAAAAAAAGATTTAAATAAAAATATCTAAAAACCCTGCTTGTTGCTATACATAACCTCTGCTCTGCTCCAAAAAATATTTTTAACACAATTATTTTTTTTTTATAAAGAATTTATTAAATGGTTTTTTAATTCACATATTCGGGAGGGCCGGTTTTCGACTACTTTGGCCCATAAATCTGGCTGAATTCGCTGAATGGTGTTCGTTTTGTTAACTTTGAGAGTATATCAAATCAATTGTGTGTGGTTTACATGCATAGATGTACGATTTAAGATAGCCCCAAAAGAAGAAGTCTAAAGACGTTAAATCGAACTACCTTCGTTTCGGTGGCCAATTGGCCATCAGTGCACGTATCCTATATAATGACCCACTGATGGAGAATCTGAAGAGTCCAAGAAACATATCTCTTGTGAAAGGGCGTTTTGTTGTGTGAGGGGGGGGGGGGGGAAATGTGGTATTATTAAACAAAACTTGTGATAAAAATGGTACTATCATGAAATTTAAATTAAATATTTCATTTACTATGAGAATAAATAGGTGATGATAAGTAGGTAGGTTATAGAGACGAACTAGGAGTCTTAACATTGTAAACAAAATTAGCTACATTTAGACTCTGTCTCCCTTAGTTGAATGAAATTGAAAATGACACCTTCCAGTTGGAGTAAATTTAACCGCACTGCACTATCATAAATATCATATTTTCGTTGAGGGATTGCGTACGGCTTAGCTACTATTTAATTGAGAATATTTGTGTTGTAATTTTATTATTATTTATTTAGTTTAGTTGGAAATTTAAGCCAATTTGTGGTTTTAGTACAGAAACTGCAAATAAATCAAATAGAGTAGAAAATTTAATATTTTTCTGATTAGAATAATTGCTCCAAAAGCATTAAATGACAGATCTGTTGCAATGAGGTTTATTACCAATAAATTAAACTATTTGAGTTTTAATGGCAATTTTTTTTACTTGAATTTTAAGAACGGAAGTGTGGATAGCATGTGTTATTTCAGAATTAACTTTAAAGTTACTTTGCTCTATTAAATAAATAAGATTGAAAATTATTCCTAAATCCTAGCTATCAACCTATTTTTGACTTATGGGGTTTTCCATTTTTAAATTCAGATTTCAATTTAAAAATTGATTTTTTTCGTGGCGAATGGAACACGATTTCAAATTGATTTATTTTTGTCATTGTATTTGTCTAATTTCGTTTCTGTGTCAATAATTTCGTCCCTTTTAGAAGAAAAAGAAGAGATTGATGAAGTTACCGATTCATTTAAAACTTTTCCATTTATAATCAAATTTTTCACACATTTCAACACAAATTTCATTCCTGAAATATCTACATTAATCCAATCAAACAACATATTTGCCAACTGGCAGCTGTAAATTATGTTGGTGTTAGTACAGGGAGCAGGGGTAAATCTGCCGAAAAATTTAGATCTGCAAAATTGATTTAAGATCAAAAATAAATCTGTTTATTTTGCCCAATGGAACGCTAAAATGGTCGAAATCGGCTTTTTGCCAGATCCAAATCAAAAATTTATTTACCAATGATTTATTTTACCAATGGAAAACCCCATTATTAACACTTTTTTAAGGCGCTTAGTAAAATTTATAGAATCTAAATTAAGATTAGTAACATTAATAAAAAAAAATATAAAAATTTAAATCAGATATTTTTATATTACTCATTAAATATTTACAAAAAATACATAATTAAATTTAAATCTAATAACGATTGACTATCACAGGCCCTTACATTCTTAAATAATAATAAAACATTTTTATCTGAAACTGAAAGTGTTTTTTTTTTCTTCAATTTTTTGTATATCTAAATGCAGTTCCAGTGTTTAATTTGGTGATTTAAAGTGTAGAAGGACAATTTTTATTTTTACTCAGTACTAATCGGTCTGGCGCTAAACTAAGTTGTTTTAATGCATCATATATTTTGACTCGAATTTCAGCTGGAAAATCACGATCTCTTCCGAAAATCCATATTTGATCTGAGTATCCAATCGAAGCTAAACTCGAACAAGACCATAAAATCGCAAAGTTTTCATAATCTGTGTAGAGGACTTGATATTTCCCTGATCCTGGTAAAAGTCTTGCTATAACATCTGGGAATCGAGTATTGAACTAAGGAAGAATGATAAATTTTGGTATTGTTATACAGCTATTGATATCATTTTTGAATTTATTTACAAACCTTGAAGTCCATTATGGATGATTTCCGTGATTCTGGAGTGGCATAACCCAGATTAATCGAGGGATTTCCAGTTCTGAAATAATTATTATAATAAAAATATAAGCCTTTGATGAGCTGAAGAAATATAGTATAAAACTTACAATCTATTGACAGTTTTAATCGCAACTTCCAGCTTATAGACACTATTCATACTTGGATCATCTTCTCGATTGGAAATGGCGGGTTGGAATGTTAGAGTTGTACAACCGGATGCAATTTCAGGCAAATAGAATGATCGTTCGACTTCAAACCATTGTCCTAGTGCCTGGAAGATACAATTTACTAACTCATTAAATTATTTAATAATGATATCGAAAAAATAAATCAAAAATGAAAATACAAATACTATCAATGTTACCACTTTTAGAGAAAAATGGATCTTGTTAATAAAAAAAATATATATTAAGATAGGTAAATTATGACTTTTAAAACTGGCTTATGTGAGAATAGAATTAAGCTTTAGGTTAAAAGAAAAGTTTCTTCTAAAGAAAACAAATAAGCTTAACGTAAGAATTCAGCTTAAGTTTCGATTGGTGTGATTAAAAATTGCATTGCTATACCTCAGTCTAGATAGACTGCATTAATTATTAAATATAGTAAACAATTCATCAAGCTTAAGGTATATTATTTAGCTCAAATTATTTGTTTTTATTCCCATAAACCAACAGCCGCTGACACATCTTCCACGATTTTGCAAAAAAAAAACTAACAAATATATATAAGTTTAAGCATGTAAAAAGTTTCCTTTTCAAGAACTCAAATTATGAAGCTTAAGCTAGAATACTCGAATAAATAAATCATTTACCTGCCTATGTAGATATTTTAGGTTAAGGGAATTATGGCTTTGAGGTTTTTGCCAAAAAATTGCTTTATTCTTGGCTTATTCACGTGTTTTGTTTCAGCCGCCATTTTGAAAAACGTAATCGAAAACTTTCCAAATCCCGAAAAAAACTATCACCAAATCCATACATAAGAAGGGAGATGTCACAACGTGCAGCAATTATAGAGGTATCACGTTGTTGAGTACCGCCTATAAGATACTCTCCTCTATCCTACAAGACCGGATAACCCCATACGCTAAAACCATCATCGGACAATATCAGTGTGGTTTCATTCCAGGCAAATAAACAACTGATCAGATCTTTACCCTTAGGCAGGCGATGGAAAAATGTCTAGAATTTAACATCCCAACATACCACCTGTTTATAGACTTTAAGGCCGCCTACGATAGCATAGCCAGGGTAGAACTTTACAAAGCCATGAGAGAATTCGGCATCCCAAATAAATTGACAAGACTATGTAGGTTGACCATGACCAACGTAACAAGCCAAGTAAAAATAGCCGGATTGCTATCCAAACCAATCAACATCTTAAATGGACTCCGACAAGGGGATGGTTTGGCCTGCCTCCTCTTCAACCTGGCGTTGGAGAAAGCAATCCGTGACTCTGGCACGGCAACAAGAGGGACCATCGTCAACAGGTCCAGCCAGACACTGGCTTACGCAGACGACATCGACATCATCGGAAGAACTGAGCAAGCTGTACATGATTCCTTCATCCAGATCGAGCAGGCGGCACAAAATCTGGGGCTGCACATTAGTGAAGGTAAAACAAAGTACATGGTGGCGTCGAATGCGAGAGGAACAGTTGGTCAAACAATCAAGGTAGCGGAGCACGAATTTGAAGTGGTGCAATCCTTTAAATACCTTGGGTCAATATACAGAAGAAGAAATACGCGGGCGGCTTCTCAAATCCAACAGAGCCTACTATAGTCTGTCAAAGCTCTTCAAATCCAGAAATCTCACCATAACTTCAAAACTGCTGCTGTACAGGACCATGGTCCTGCCAGTACTCACATATGGATCCGAGACTTGGGTGCTTAGCAAAAGGCACTCCGACCTCTTAGCCGCGTTCGAGAGAAAAGTCTTAAGGAGAATTGTTGGCCCCATATGTGAGGAAGGACGATTCCGGAGACGGTACAATCATGAATTGTACGCAATCTACCTTGAAGCAGATATCGTGACAAAAATTAAGCTCGGTAGACTCCGGTGGGCAGGGCACCTAGCTCGCATGAGCGAAGAGGAACCTGCTCGGAAAGTTCTTTGTGGTACATTCTATGGTAGACGACAGCGTGGTAGACCATGCTTGCGCTGGAGAGATGGCGTAGACCAGGACGCCCGGAGCCTTGGGGTGCGCAACTGGGTGGCGGCGGCTCGAGACCGGGATGGGTGGAGAGACTTGTTGAAGGAGGCCAGGACCGGACCCCGGTTGTCGAGCCGACGATGATGAAATCCATTCGTAATTGCATTTTGTATGAGATTTTCCACTACGATGGATTATGTGATATTTTTTTCGGAATTCAATCAGCCTTATTGTGAGTTTCACCCTAAAAATATTTCACCTTAAAATTTTTTGTTCGTCCGGAAATTTTTAAAAGCTGTTGTGAGTTCCACCCGAACGAAATTTTGTTCGCCTACAAAAAAGAAGTGAAAATGACATTACATTCCAGCCGAAATGAATGTTCACAATAAGGGGAGATTTTCGATCATGAAATTTCGGGGGAGACTCACAATAGGCGAAAAGTGAAATGTCAAATATTCCAGGTGGAATGTTGTTCGGGTGAAACTCACAATAAGGCTGAATAAGTATCCGAAAACGGTTAATTTTTCTTTAAATATTAAAAAAATGATAACTCAACAAAGACGTAATGGCATTGCACTTAATTAATCACATTACATTATGTTCAGTCACAAATGCGCTATTCATATATTGTATAGCTTCATGGCTCACAATTAATATCAAAGAAGTGTAAAGGAATATGTTTATAACTTGAAAATAAACAATGACAATAGTTGTAAATGGGACAAATAACTAATTAAGTCTTAAGCTGCCAGACTAAAGGCTATTAACGCATACGAGTATGATGATGGATATACACACTATACACACGTTTCAAATGAAGTCGTTGTCATAACATAGCGCAGCTAAAACAATAATTAAGGAAGTTTATGTTAATATTCAACCAAGAAGTTTACATGATAATTATGTATGTATGTATAATTAAACATAACTTACTCAATACCTGTTAAATAATTTATAAAACTGACTTCAGTTATTTAAAGTAACATAGGCTTATATATTTTTTTTTGTTTGAATCCGGTGCCATCATGAAAATAAACTATACGGATGTTTGACATACTGCCCCTGATGGGAGACAGAAACAAATTATAAAACAGAATACGAATATGGAAATGAATAAAGTCGAATATTAATTTACTGGCAATTTTTGATAAATCCACGGAAGTAACACTTTGAAATCAATAAGGAAGTGATATAGATGTTGAAATTAATGTTGAATTAAATTTGGCATAAAAACAAAACTTAATTTAGAAGGTTTACTATATATATAACTAAATGAAATAAATTAAGAAATAAAACAAGCACTATTTTATTACTAGCACTCGTCTAGTACATAGAGTTTTCAAGTAAAATAAAAAAAAGTACTCATACGCCACAGTGTATTTTGCTTTATTTATGTTTTCGTTAGTATACACTATTAGATAGTGTGGAAGTGCTTTAAGGGAAAAATCTTGAATACCAAATCGCAATTGTTGCGGTCATTCAAATTACTGTGATTAATGCAAGTCAGCCTATAAATTATATTAAAGACTACAATAAAAGACGTAAGAAGTAAAAACAGACTCCAAATAGGCTTGAAAGAATTTATTTTTGCAACTAACAGGTCATGCAACTTAGTAAATGTTATTTTTTTATCTGGGACCTGAGCCGATGCACTGTGAGATTTTTTTTGTTGTTGACATTTTGTTGTTGTTGGAAACAATGGTAGGTGACGATTTACATATATAAAAAATGCAATGCAATTGGCATAAGATGCGAAGAAAATCTAGATAGTGTGTAAGTTGAGTCAAGACAAGAAATCAATAGAATGACAAAACACACTTTTTCGGACATCTCGATCATCTTAGTGTTAATATCGATTACAACCTCGAAGTGTTTTCGTACACGAAACCAATACCTGCCCTATATAAAGCAAATCAAAATGTTCAGCAATGCTGCGATGATGGAAAATTATAAAGAGGTATTTTTCGTCAGGTATAAATTGTCCAGGTATACATATGGAACAATAGGCTATTAAACGAATAAACAGATGTAGGTGTACTTCAAATTTTTTTCCGGTTTCGGGAGTATTTTTACGTGATTCCTTAGACGAAAAATTAATTTTCTTTGAATGTACAACATCTTTAATATATAAAACAAAGTCGGTTTAGTTACAACACTTATAAGTCAAGAACGCCTGGACCGGTTTTAATGTTCTTTGATTTGTTGGATTCGTCTCTTCCCTGAATAGCAGAATAACTATAAAAATATCAGGAAAATTCACTTTGTACCGTGAAACATATCCGATTAAAAAAAAAATCTACCTGCATTTGAAAGGTTATTCCTAGGAAATGGCTTCAAGGGCATTTTTTTTTAGATTTGCAATTTGTGAGGTGAAATAAGGTAAAAATAAAAACCAATTGTCTGATTTTAGAAATTATTTTTGTGTTTGAAAGGTTTTTTTAGAAAATGGCTTTAGGGATATTCGTTTTCAAATTTTATTATTTGTAGGGTGAAATGGCGTAAAAATAAAAAACAAATTTCCGATTTAAGAAATTGTTTTTGTGTTTGAAAGGTTTGTTTGAGTGGATGGCCTAAGAAATATTTTTTTTTTCAAAAATTTTTTACTTATATGTAGAGTGAAAGGGGGTAAAAACAAAAGTGGTATTTATAGAGTGAAATGGGATAAACACAAAAAAGTGGATTTCGATTACCTACCTAAATTCTTTCTGCGCTGGGAAAATAATAATGGTGAATTTCACCATTTAGAACTTGAAGTGGGTTAAACCTCAGTAAGGAGTATTCAATTACAAAAAGTAGCTTGAATATTTGTCTTAATTTTCGTTTGTTATTTTTATGCGAAGTTCAGACGCAATTAATTTATGCAGCTATCCAGTTGGTATCAAACATCACAGAAATAATATTGCGTTCCATCATTTAACAGAGAACTTCATTATACAAAAATCTAAGAATGATATACTAACATACGTTATGTATAATATACATATGTAATATGTATATATGAATAGTTAAGGGCAAGTTTTTGGATTCGTTAAATAAATCAACTTCGAAATTGTAATAAACTTGACGATGATAGATGATGAGGAAACGATGATAGAGAACACGAAATAAGTGGACCCCATAGTTATTCTGGTTGTCTGTTTCTACCTTTCTAAGTATATTTTTTATCTTCAAAAACAATATGTAGCTCGGAAACGACTCTAACGATTTCGATATAACTACTATTAATAGGATGATTTTTAAATTAGTAAGCAAAAAAAACTACCAATATATTATTATTCAAAACATGAAATTGGTATACCATTTTTATAACTATTTTAGTTTTTAGCTTTAAAGAAACCACTCTAACGTTTTTTGAAATTTTGTTCATATTTTTTTTGTTCAATTATTAAGAAGGCATTCTTTATTTATAGGTCAAAACTTTTTTGGATTTATTTTATCAATTTAAAACATGAATGTAGTCCATTTACCATTTTCTTAAATTTATTAAATATATTTTAAATTCCAAAAAAAAAAAAAAATAGAATTCTAAGCAAGTTGAACCACAAAAGCAAGTTCGTGCGTTCCAATTTTCACAAAAACTATAATTCTTTAGGGTTTTGTTTGCGTTCTTCTTCTTATTCGAAGACGATTTGAAAATGATTCGAACCCTATAATTCAATAATTTGACCTTAATCTACATACATTTCAAAGATGACAAAAATAAAACCATAACACAAAGTCAAGGTCAAATTAACTCACCAACAAAAATTATATACCTTTCATCTTTTTACTATATGATGACGATTCATAACTTACCACATAAAAAGGGCATGAAAGGAATACCTAATACAAAGAAATAGGTAAAATCATTAATAAAACAATTTGACGGTCAATGGGTCAACAGTCTTTTTCCAGTTATACGAATTTCAAATTCATTACCAACCACGAACAATAGAAATCAACGTCTTGTATTGTAATAACTCGATATCTTTTTTATGAATCATCTATGTAGAAGGTAAGTGATGGTATACCTTAATATTGAAATAAACTAATTTTAGATTCATCACATTTCACCTTACAAAAAAAAAAAAAAAAAAAAAGAAGAAAAGTTATGAAGATTTTAATTTTTTTTTAAAGAAATCCCAGAATAATTTATCTTTTGCAGCCAAATCAATAAATTAATTCAGTTGTTCGCCACCGCAGCGCAGCTATTCATGCCACAAATTATTTTGGGTTGACTTAGTGCAAAAAAGAAACAGTTGGATGGAATATTTTTTTCAACAATAAAATCAACGAAAATGTTGAACTATTCATTGAAATCGACAATTTTGCAATAATTTAGCTTTTTATGGAAGTTTTTTCCCCATCACAAAATTCATTTATGTTTCGCTTTTTTTGACTGAAGGTGAAAATAAATTCAATGAAGCTTAAGATTAATTGGTTCACTTTTGTTTTAACTTATATACACGCTGGGTCTAAACAATTAAATGCTATTTGCTTTGTTATAATTTAATGTCTAATTAATGTGCTAATCAAGTAAGTAAATATAATTATGCAGTTTGAGCTAAAAGAAAATTGTTTATGCCTAAAAATGTTTAAAACATTATTTGTTGACCTTATCATAAAATATAATGCAAGTCTAGGTCACATAAAATAAAAATGTTCTTTTAAAAGTCCTTGAATATGATGTGAAATAGGCTTTAGAGACTGAATTTGATTAAAGTGTTTGTGCTTTGATTGGTGGTTTCAGTATCGATAATAGTTTGCTGTTCATCGATTTTGAGAATAAATTTGACAATTTCAACAGAGAATTTAAGGGACAGCTTATTCACAGTGGGGCATATTCATAGTCATATTTTAAACCCAAGTCTAAAGACCTAACCATAATAGACTTAACTAAAGTCATCTTAAGCAACCAAGCAAATACAAACTCTTACTATTGTTAACCATAATAGCTGTTCTGCTCAGTTTCGTTATAAATTTAGCGAATTTAAGCAAGAGCCATTGAAATAGCTCTGAACTTACGTAAATGTTGGACAATTGCTTAAGTTCGGATAAGTCTATAATGTTTTGGCTTTAACTAAACCGGAGTCTATGTTTAAGAGACACAGGTTAGACCCAGCTGCTATTGATAAAGAATTTGACAGCTCTGTTTAGTTAGAAATAGGTTTAAGGATATTCTACTACAATGCTACTACAATTCCCCTTGAAACTGTCAAAAAAAACTAAAATCAAATCACTCGCACAGAAAAATTCTGAATTTTATATTTTTGATGGTTGTTTTTGATGTTTGATATGTGTGTTTATTCTAAGACTCAGGTTATCGTTTGAAAATGGGATAAAATTGTCTATGAATAACATAAACTGGAGTTTAGTTTAGCAAAGACAAAATCAGAACTTATCGAAGAACTATGAATATGCCCCAGTTTGTTAAATCTGGAATACGATTTTCCAAAGGTTCTAATTAAATGGCGCTAATAATCACAAGTTATATAATTTTTGAATAAATAAAGGGTGTTTTTTTTAGGGCTATAGAACTTGTAGTTGGCAACACTATTTTAACTGGCGGCCATTTTGTCAGCTGTCAAGTGATTTATGTTTAGTT
Source organism: Leucozona laternaria (assembly GCA_932273885.2). Classification (NCBI taxonomy): domain Eukaryota; kingdom Metazoa; phylum Arthropoda; class Insecta; order Diptera; family Syrphidae; genus Leucozona; species Leucozona laternaria. The sequence continues at coordinate 26,412,994 of OW026368.1, read as the reverse complement.
TAGTTTGACATTTCAACATAAATAGACTGACGCCTGAACAACGCTTCCAAATTGTTCCCTAATGGGCCCAAAACAATGGGTAGGTTCAGAAGACGTAGGGACTTGAAGGCAAGTCAAGTTTCTCGTCTTTGATTGGCCAGCTGTCGCAAAATTGCCTTCCAATTAAGGCAACTTTTATTGGAAAGTGACTGGAAAGCTAGTCAAGAAATATCTCCCTTCATTTGAAGTCAAATGCATTTATGTCAAAATATCAGCTGATTATATTTTGTCATTAAACAGCAAGCTGAACTTCATTGTTCAGTGACTTCTTTTTTCAACGTTTGTTTTATTGTTTGGGGTGGAGGAGTTCTTTATCAAAATTATAGAAAAGATTTAATGAAAAAATGCATCATTAGTAAGAAGTATTGAAAAATTATAATTTACAATTCGTAATTGATTTGTGTGAGGTGTTTTTCAGATAAAAATATTATTATAAATACTATATGCACTATCAACGGAAGGTAAAGGTTGGAACTAAAGTTCCAATTTTGGCATGAATGACATCTCAAAAAATAACTAGATTCCTTGGTAAAATTTGCGTTCAATGAATGCACTTGACTACATATGTAGTCCCTTGTGTCTACTGAACGTACCCAATATTGCCGTTGATCCCAATTTTCATAAGCGAATTTTGTTTAGCGATGAATCCCACTTTTTGTTGAATGAATACGTCAATAAAAAAAACTACCGTATTTGGAGTGATGATAATCCTCAAGTGTATGTTGAGACACCATTACATCCACAAAAACTGATTATTTGGTGTGCTTTATGGTTTGGTGGAATAATTGGTCCGTACTACATCGTAAACGATGATGGCCAGAAAGTAACAGTCAATGGTGACCGCTATAGAGCCATAATTACTGATTTTTTCGATCATCAATTGAACAACCATGATGTGCAGGAGCTGTGGTTTCAACAAGACGGCGCAACATGTCACACAGCTCGTGCCACAATTGATTTATTGAAAGAAATGTTTGCGGTAATCGCATAGTTTCACGTTACGGACCCGTGAATTGGCCCCCAAGATCGTGCGATTTAACGCCGCTTGACTGTTATCTGTGGGGATATGTGAAGTCGCTAGTCTAAGCCGATAAGCCCAAAACGATTGACCACTTCGCCGCGTTATTGCCGATATACGGCCACAAATGTTGTCGGTCATATGCCAAAAATCATATTTAAATTAAAATGGCAGAAGATTATCTTTCGAATAAAGTAAATTTCATGTCAATTTAATAAATCATTTTTACTTTATTCTATATCAAAGTTCTATACCTCTAAAAACAACACCCTTTATTAGATCAAAATGCTCATTTACAAGATACAGATGGTTATCTGTGAACAAACTATGGCCATTAAAGTACCTACGACCAACTACTCTCCCGTATAGAAGCTCTGCATTAACAAAAGAAAATATTTTTTTTTTCTATTTATTTCAAAAATTACTGACAATGATAAATAATCAACGTTGAATGTGTTCGTTTTCTTCTTAGAACATAATTTAATCAGAAGCTCAAACAACCTTACATTCCAAATTGACTTAAAAGGCATTCATTCTTCAAGTTGTTTTATCAGTTTAGTCAAACTTCACTTGCTTCGAATGAAGGTACATTATATTCACTTTGAAACGGTCAGTTTTTCCCAACGTATACAAACAAGATAAACATCCATACAAAGTTGATCTTAATTGAATAAATTCTGATTTCTTAAGTAATTGACTATTGACCTCATCGCTCCCCGTTTTTCTGTAAATCTAAATTAACAATCACAATTACAAGTTACGTACAGTACATGTCTATATATGCGTACGTCTTTAATTTAATTGGATAAGCAAAATGGACTTTAATTTGGTCCAAGCGGTGTGTGATGAAAATCTACAACAAGAGAAAACGGATTTGCTAAGTATAACAATAGCCTATACTAATATTTTAAGTAAACAGCCTTCATTGACTTAAGATTTCTCTGCTCTGAGAGATATTTTATCTGCGTTGTCGGCATGGCAGTTTTGAATGCAAGTAAAGATTGTTTATGTCAGTATATGGTTGAGATAAAAATGACAATACAAAACGCAATTAATATTTTTATTTACATAGAAGAAAACATCACATGCATGTGATGTGCCCTTGAAATGGCTTTTAGAATTTAATATACACTTCTGGGTCGCACGGATCTGCTCTGTTTCATTATTATTATTGTCAATAAAACTTGACAAATACTATATGTATCCATTAAATGGCTTTTTCAACCAAAGCCTTATTGTCAAAAAGTAACTGTTTCAAAAAGGTTATGACATTATGTGATAATCAGAATCTTTGTCCAAAACAAATGGATTAACAAAAATAAAATATTTTCTTAATTTGAACTTAAGTTTGATAACAAAACAGTAGTATGCAACGGTATGTTTATGTCAGAATGATCCAACTTTTTCCACCAGAAACACAATTCTTAGGTTTTGATCACCTATAATTATTGTAGCTAAACATCATCGATATCTTGGTATATAATCTTCAACTCCAAGAAAAATTTAAAGAAAATAACTGGCTGAATACAATGGTATATTAGTTGTATTGCACTGTCAGGGTACGAAAATATTTGAATTAAAAAATAAAATAAGTTATTGGCATGACATTTCGAGGAAAACCTAGGCCTATTGATTTACAACTCTCAACAATTCCTGTGTACGTGTATTGTTTATCGCCAGGAACGGAAGGAACCTACAATTTTCTGCTGAATCTGAACGTCTAAGGCTGAACAGGAACACATACTGGAGATTCGAGAAGAGCGGTGATGCGAGAGTTGAGCAGAGTGTCGAAAACAAACAAATGTATTCTTATGAGACCTCTCGCTCTCATAAGCGTCTAGCTGCGAGTGGATGTGGAACATAACTGCTAGCTAACTAAGAAATATAAATTTGAGCGTTACCCAAAACTAGTCTTCTTTTCCTTACAACTTCTTCTTAGCCCGAAAAAATAGCGATTGGTAAGGCTGATTCTTCGTTTGATATCTGCACTGATGTCAGTTTGCGATGTTATAGTGGAGCCCAGGTACAAAAAGTCCTTGACTACTTCGAAGTTAAATCAACTCATCGTTACTTTTACCCGAGTCAACTCGATGATAGCATATACATATATACTTCGATTTGTCCTTAATAACAGACAAGTCCATTTTTGTCTCGCTTCATTCTACCGATAATATAGTCGTGTTTTTGTGTTTTAAGTACGAGGGTTTGTAGGTGTATGCGTCGTGATGTCGAGAAAACTAAAGTCTGGCAATTTTTTTTTTTTGGACCGGATGTGGGGGTTTAAAATAACGAATTTCACAATTTTTTCAGAAGCATTATCACTTCAATTAATTTTTTTTTTAAAGTAGATGATGCTCTGTCATAGTGCAAAGACTTTTATATTGATGATACGATTAATATAACTCAAGAAACAAGCTTTCTAAGCGAACTTTAACGGCAAAAAATCAACAACAGAATTCTCCAAAAAAAATCCGATAAAGTTCGCTTAAAAAGTTTATACATATTCTGTACATGTATTGAGTTCTAATAAAAGTCAACATCATCTGCATAAACAAGTATTTGAACGTACTTTTTAAAAATTGAACCTCTGTTGTTGACTTGAAAGTTGCGTATAATTGTTTTAAGAACGACCTTGCATTAGACTTATTTCTCAACATCAAAGAGTTGGGTGGTTTTCTCGCTGACTGAGAGAAAGATTTCTCCTTGTCATCCTGCACAAAGTGAAAGAGTTTAACAAGTATGCCACTATGCGACAAAGCTCTGTTCAACTCGTCCCTATTCATGCTATCGTATGAGACTTTAAAATCGATAAGGAGGTGTAGGTTATTGATCTGAAATTCCTGTTTTTTCAAGATCTCTCGCAGTGTGAAAAGTGAAAAGGACCGACTGTGTATCTGCGACTTTTCACTCTAATCTCGAGAGGCTTCAGTTCTTCCTTTGATATAAATTTCGTACGTTGCCTCTTCCGAATCGACCGGCGCCTGTTTGTGTTTTGTTTGCCCATAGATTTCACGAAGTGCTATCTCAGCAGCTCTATCTCAGTCTGCAGCATTTACCGACAGGTGACATGCGTCATGCGGCGCTCTTCATCAAACCAATATTTTTTGAAGGGTTTGCTGGGACATTAAGGGCCAGTTTCACAGTCAGAAAAGTTGCACTTAAGTGGGCAATGTGAAAAATTAAGGCGCGATATCACAGTGCACTCTTACCTGAATAAGTATGACACTTAAGTATCCGATGTTGGTGACTTAAGTTCCACTTACACTGGCTATGAAACTTAGCCTAAAGTCCTAATTTAAGAAACTTAAGTGCCACTTATTCCGGTAAGTGTCGACTGTGAAACTGGCCCTTAGGCTCGGTTTTTCCGTGGTGAGTAAAACCAGAGTAAGCTGACTCTAAAAGTAAATTAATCCACAGTGAGCTTAAGAAGCAGTTTTCCGGTGGACAATTCATGCGGAACTACTAAAAAAACTGGGTGGATGAAACAACAAAAGCATCTGTTCAGTTAAGTCTGAGTTACCTCAATGAATTTGATGAGTTAACTCCGGCTTAACTTTAATCTCGCACCAAAAAAAACTGAACCTAAGAGTAAAGCGATGAGCTGAAGTTATGTAGAACTCTTGCGATTGCTGTTCCAAGCAAATACGCATCATACTTTACATATCTAACATCATACATTGTCTCTGAAATGTTAACTTTTCCTTTACGAATGATTAATTGCAATACCATTTTGTAAACGTACGAAACCAATACTTGCCCTCTAGAACAACTTTATATTGCATATCTGCGATATGTCAATAAAAATGAGGACAAACGAGTTAGCCATGGACCCTAAGTGTCCGAGTAAAGATGTTGTTTTGAAGCAAGGCTAATGCAGACTATGCAAATTATACACACTTTGCGAATTTATTTTACTCATTATTTTAATTATGCTTTGTGCATTATGCACTTTATAATGCATGTACTCAATGAGATTCCAGCAAGTGATTGTGCATTTTCATGGCTCAATTGAGCTTTATCTGAAGTGATGATTTGAAATACTTTAACTACTACGTATGTACCAAAATTTCCTAACTGTTTTTTTATCCGTTCTTTTTTTAAAAATGATTTATTTTAAAAAAGCAACTCATCTACTCTAGGTACTTGTAATTTCTTTTTTCATTTTCTCTTTAACTATTTGATTAAAAATATCAATATCTTACATTAAACTCAATTGCTTTATAGTCATGACTCATGAGTCATTAGAACAAGTATGTGTAATCAAGCAAATCGAACATTTTATTTCTTTTCCCTTTAAGTAAGTAGTCAGAAAATTCAGCTAACAAATAATTCTTATCGTTAAATTTGATGATTTCGTCTCTCCAAATGGGATATTTACTCTTGGGCCCATCAACTGCGCACATGATATAAAATCACGTACTGGATATTTCAGCAAAACTGTCGTAAACTTTGTATTTATGGATAATGAGTAATTTGTTTTGAATACCATAGGATTTCCTTTTAATACAAGACTCTAAGGGCCTATATATTTCACAATGTCCGGATATTCTGATAAGTTATATTGGCAGGATCATAAATCCACAAGTCAAAAGTAGTTAGGCTAGTTTTTGACTCGATTTGAGTAGTAAAATAGTAGTATAGAATAGATGTAAAGAACTTTGAAATGGAGTAACACAAAGATGATTTTTTTAAACTGACATGAAATTTCCTTTATTCAAAAGATAATCTTCTGGCATTATAATTTAAATGTTATTTCTGGCTTATGACCGCCATGGCTGGCTCGGACGTAGTCTAATCTGGAGGTCCAATTTTCGATAACTTTTTCCAACATTTGTGGCCTTAAATCGGCAATAACGAGGCGAATGTTGTTCTCCAAGTGGTCAATCGGCGTAGACTAGCGACTTCATATATCCCCACAGAAAATAGTCAAGCGGCGTTAAATCGCACGATCTTGGAGGCCAATTCACGGGTCCGTAACTTGAAACTATGCGGTTGCCAAATGTTTCCTTCAATAAATCAATTGTGGCACGAGCTGTGTGACATGTTGCGCCGCCGTCTTGTTGAAACCACAGCTCCTGCGCATCATGGTTGTTCAATTGATGAATGAAAAAGTCAGTAATTATGGCTCTATAGCGGTCACCATTGATTAACGTTCTGGCCAGCATCGTTTTTAAAGAAGTACGGACTAATTATTCCACCAAGTAATGGTGTCTCAACATACACTTGAGGATTACCATCACTCCAAATACGGCAGTTTTGGTAATTGACGTAGCCATTCAACCAAATATGAACTTCATCGCGGAAAAAAATTTTCTTGTGAAAATCGGAAAACAACATCAATCTCGTTTCAAGTCCATTCACCACCGGCCGTGCCCGACGGTCGTCATCGATTCATGATGAAATGTCAAACCAAATTAAAAATAAATCACTTGACAGCTGATAAAATGGCCGCCAGTTAAAATAGTGTTGCCAACTTAAAGTTCTAAAACTCAATAAAAAAAACACCCACTATATTGTATACGTATACGCAATACGCATCCAGATGTAATTTCGATAAACCTATTCTTGTGATGAAATCGTGAAACCCTGAAAATATAATCAAATAAGAACTCAATACGAATACTATAAACCGATATTCTATAGTTTTTCATAAGTTTAAACTTGTAATGGTGATTTTTAAAATTTTAATAAAACCTACATTTGTATTATACAAACCACATAAATGTTCATAATAAAAATTATGAGTTTTGCCATGAAACAGCTCAGCTCTTAAAATTATTTATATATTCATTTAAATCAAAACATCTTAGGCAATAACAAATTCATTGCCATCGCGTCAATTTCTCGCTATTCAATTCAATTAATAGACTCGCAACGTCAAGCTAGACAAATATATTTCAAAAAATCTTTTATGGAATTAATTGAAATTGGCTATTAAATTTAACAAGTTAAACAAAACGTCACCCGCACTTAAGGCATAAAGTTAAAATTAAATATTTTAAACTAAAGACAAAACAAACAAATCACCTACAAACCTCCAACCGCAATATTATATTATATGAAAAACAAAGCTACCTTTTTTCGCCTAGAAAGTAAAAGTGTTATTTCACTTTAACAGCTTTAAGCAAACAAAAACAAAGTCAGAGTAAATATTAACAAGTTATCAATGTATCTATAAACAAAAGTAACGGTCAAGAAACTAAGATTTCAAATTGAGTTCGATTTGAAATTTCATAAACCATAGATAGGTATAACTCACCCGTGTCATATTGAATCTAGGCATCGAAGGGTATTTGGGACACCTTCCGAATCCATAACCAGCTACGGAGGCAATCCAAAATGTCAACAAAATAACAATTGGTGTTTGGTGAAACTTTGTCATTTTTGTTTTTTTTTCGTTCAGAGTAAAATATTTAAATCGAATGCGTTTCACAATAAATTTATTTTTATAACAAAATTGGACGTGTGCCAAATGATTTTTGTTTTTTTTTAACTTTCAAAGTAAATCAAGCCTTAACACTTTTAGTAGGCTCTATCGGATTAGTAATATAAATTACCGTTGCGACGATGACAGGCGATAGATATGTTTCACTATCATTAATCTGTAAACACAATAAATATTCACACTCTTGTTATCGAAAAAAATAATAAAAGGTGTCGATGGCTCTTTAAATTATAATTCCATCAACGTGTCATTAAAAAATAAACCAGACTAAAAACAATAATTATAAAATAGTTTATAGATGGGGTTAGTCTACATAAATATCGATCAAGTTGCAATCGAAATAATGGGGAATAACCACTGTTGTTGCAACACACACTCAACGACGCGACGCACGGAAGGCAACTTGACTTGCAATTTTAGCTCCAAACACTCGTTATATAACGTCCACTAACATCAGACTGACTCGTCGACTGACCGAAGACGACGAAGACGGCGACGGACTCTAGTAACTTCGTTCCGTGCAAATTACACGCCTGGCGAAGATACAAGCATACAAGTTTCAAGATTCAGATTGCCGCCAGTTAAACTGCCCCTCGCCAACTTTGTACTTGAATGGATAAATTGATTAAACAATGCACGTATAGTATAGATATATGGAAGTGGTAACGAAAATATTGAAAAAATGCACTTCGGGAAGTGGAAGCTGGTTAGGAACTAAACCGAAACCGATACCGTAATAATGTTATGATGATGAATTCATGAAGACCGGGGTTCAAAATACTTTCGAATGGAGTTTGTCCAATGATTACCTACTTATATAGAGTGGTAAGAGGGGATATCAGCTGTCTCTTTGAATAACACACAAAAACCGTTTTACAATGAACCTGAATCGAGGCCAACTTTAAAGTTCAAGTGAGATATTCGAATTCGTGAAGTTTATATTTTGTTATCTATGAGGAAATCTTGTTTGCTTTAAGACTAACGCTCATAGACAAACCTGACGGGACAGCAACTTGGAGTGAACTGAAGCTCTGTTTTGGAAGTGGATTTTACTGTGTGGCAGGGGCAATTTAAGAGACATTTTTGTTGTTGGTTGAATTTCATATATACGCAATAGTGAAGACGAAGAGTGATAGCAATTATGGGTTTGTATACTTTTTTTTTGTGGACTTTGTGGACCGATGCGATGATGAAGATGGAAGTTAAATAGATTTATTATCTTTTATGTTACTTCGTTGAATTAAGTTGTTGTGTTTGTAAGCTTTTTGCAGCTTTTGAAAACACGGTTGCCAATGTTAAAAATATTAACATATAATATGTACATACGACATTGGGTTGGACCTACTTGGTCTTAATGAAAGGTGTATTCATGTAAGGACTAAACCAATTAAAGAAGAAGAAGAGGTTGTAACAAAATTAAAAAATATCAAAAAATTGTTTTTTTTTCAAATAATTTAAATTTTGAAGTTTTTGTGAAAGTCCTTAAAACAGTTCCGCAAATATCGATTTTAAAACCAATTCACCGTCAATCAAAAGTTCCCAGACTGTAATTTAGTGACTTCTCCTATCCCGCAGACTGTAATTAAGTGACGTCTACTATCGCAGACTGTAATTTAGTCATTTCTGCTATCTCATACCGTAATTTAGTGACGTCCACTTTCTCAAACTGTAATTTAGTCATGTATGCTATCTCACACTGTAATTTATTGACGTCCACTGTCTCATACTGTAATTTAGTCATGTCTGCTATCTGAGACTGTAATTAAGTGACGTCCACTGTCTCATACTGTTATTTAGTCATGTCTGCTATCTCACCCTGTAATTTAGTGACGTCCACTGTCCCATACTGTAATTTAGTCATGTCTGCTATCTCACACTGTAATTTAGTGACGTCCACTGTCTCATACTGTAATTTAATGATGTCTGCTATCTCAGATAGTTAAGGGTAATGTGCTTTATTGTACTCATACATTTGAATTATATAAAACTAGCTATAAGAATTTCGAAATGTATAAAAGTACATAGCTTAAGGAAAATACGAGAATTATATTACATAAATTGTAAAGAACCAATAATTGGTGAATACAAAAATAACCTCGAACACTTTTTTGTCACTTTTTTTTTTGTAAAAACCTGGAACGGATGAAAAAGCTTCTCACAATGTGATTGTTTCTTAGCTATTCTGTCTTACCGAAATTTTTAACAGCTCCGGGAACTTATCAAGCTATTTGTCGAATAAAGAAATGGAAACCTATGCCATCTAAAATGTCGAATTATCGAATCTATGATTATAATGGGAGCTCGGAACTAGAGTACCAGCAGTTTCCGTTTAACGAAGCGTTCCATGCTAAGCCAATTTTCGTTTACTTTTCTTAGCAGGGCTTTACTGAAATGTTAGTATTTATTTTGAATATATTCGACGCGCCGCCGATGAAGGTATCGCCATGTTTTTATTACTAGGTATTCATTGTTTTTCATCTTGTTATACTTACTGTTTTGAACCTTGTATAAACCTATCCATTAACAGCGAGAATTGTATTTCGTTCTCCAGAATATTGTTTTTTTGACATTACATTTTTTCCAGCGTAATTCTAATTGCAATTTATAGAAATAAAGCCAAACATTATTATTTTGGAATAATTTCCATTTTATTTTCTTGAATCTTGCCTTTATCAAATATTTTGGTTCAATTTCGTTATCGATTTCCGACAATTTTTTCAAAAGGTTGTGCGATTTTCAATGGCCCAAAATCAGGCTGATGTTAAAGTGTTAGCATGATAATAGTTAAGAATTTAATGTCGCAAAATTTTAAACAGCCTCATGTTAAGGTTTTAGCATGATACTAGTTAACACTTTACTAACTTTAAACCTCTTTACTAAAATGTTGTACGTTTTAAACACTTTTTAACTAGTATCATACTTAACCCATTTGCTAACGAAACTCAAGCTGAACGCGCCTAAAACAGTGATATTTCGTGCAAAAAATGAAGCAAACAGACCTTTTTAAAAATTTTCTATGTCAAAGTGACATATGGATTTAGTAATATGTCAAAAAGATAAAACAGCAATCTGGCAATTTTAACTTTAGTAAAATGTTAAGAAATAGTATCATGTTAAACTCGTTTAAATTAGCAAAATCTAGTATCATACTAAAAATGATTTAACACTTTACTAAATCGTCTAAAATTTTGCGACGATGATTTTAATATGATTTTAAAATTATAGCCATATGTTGAATAACCCAACGCAAATATGTATGGTTTCATATTGTATTTCCTCTGGCACATCAGTCAAAATTTTGGGGCTATATCTATGAACTAGACAGATTGTTCTTTGGATAATTTGACATTTTTATCTTTTGAGCGATCTGGCATGTTTGTATCTTATAACCTAAAACACAATTTTGAATTATAATTTCGCGGCAAAATTTCTATTTTGACTTTTGGAAATTAAGTCGGAAATCCACGTTCTGCTGTATTTTTAATTATTTTCTGTTATCTTTTTAAGGTTTTCTTTTCAATTGCTCTCATTTTTTCCAAAATGCCTTCAGAAAGATTTCTGACTTCTTATTCAAAAATAATAACCACATATAACTAACGATATCTCGAAGAAAAAAGAGAGAGGTAAAAAAGATACTTAATGGACTATAAAGAATAAGTAGGACAAATTTTGATTTGTAAATTTTCATCTTATATTTATTTAATTTATATTCTACAACATACATTCCTAACATTTAATTTTAACCTAAATAATTGTTTTGTTTTTGATTATTAGATGTTATTACTTTTTTTTTTTTTCTTAGCATACAAAATTATTTCTAGTTATAATAAATTTAAAAATTCTATTTAAAAAAAAAAACAGCGAATAACATTGATTTTTTTTTAAATTGCCTACATAGGTATAAAATATTATTTGATCTTACACTCAAATGGAATATTATTGATAAATATAAAAATTACAATATTATTATTTTAGCTACATACATAAACAGTATTATATAGTGACGCGATTTAATAATATTTGGCAGTGTGAAATTAATTGTAAGAAAAAAGTAGATACATTATTTATTTCATTTAATTTTAGAATTGCTAAATTTTGAAAAATTTATGTAAATATCTGTCTTGATGATGTTTAAAGTTTATTTTCAGAAAAAAAGTTTATTTTAAATTATGATTTATGGAAATTGCAGTTGAACTGAAATTTTATATATTTTTAATGTTTTGGCAGTGCTTTGGCAAATAGTTTAAAATATAATTGATAGCTTTTTTGGTTTGTTTTTTCTGATTTTCGGGAAAATTGATTGTTTAATAATTATTGTATTATTTTTTTTAAGTTATATGGACCAATATTTCAAGATTTCTAAATTAAAAATGTTTCATACTCTAAACTGCATTTTTTTTTTTTTTGTTTAACGAAAAGAGTTTGCTTTATATTTATAACAAAATTGTATTAAAATTTGAGAAAAAACTAAATTATTTGATAACCTTGAAGTTGAAAAACACAATTTAATTTTACACCCATCATATTTTTGATTTTTATTTAATTCTATTGTAAATATAAGAATTAAATATCTTTACTTGACTGCATCTTTTTGCACGACTGGATCGCACGAACTTGCTTCTGTGGTTGGTTTTAAGAGGTTTGTTGGAGATCCAGGATTTTAGGTTGGGTTTGGCGAAGAAAAAGGCTTGCATCAGAGAAGGTTCTTTCTGTTCACTATTGAGAAAATTTTATATTCTAGAAATTTCGCCTTTGGATAAAGTTTAATTGGAACTACTATAGGACTTCAATATTAGAAGCTTTCAAGAATTGGTCTTTGAAATATAATTTTCAGTTATGTTTTCAAGCCAATACCCAATGTAACAAACGCAATTTTACTTAATTTTTGCATCGAAATAAAAATAAATTGTAGACTTTATTGCAACGACTTTTTTATAAATATAAAATAAAATAAATTAAAATAAAATACAAAATTACAATAAAATAATATAAAGTTGTATAAAACAAATAATAGTGAGGTATATATAATATCATATTTCAAAATCTTAGAATGCAAACTAAATCTTAAATTTATTCATTCAGAATAGTGAAATTATGGAGAAGGAATAAAACAGAAAATGCTGAGAAAATAAAAATATTAAGCCAAAGCGTACAAATATAATATAAAAGTTTATTACGAAAATAAAATTAAATTTCTTAGGTAAAGTTTTACTATTATCCTTTTGACATTGGCGTCAGATCATTCTGCATAGCTATTGAGAAAATTACAATGTAGATGAGCTGAGGTACAAACAAATAATAACAAGTATAAATTCCTCGATGAAAACAGCCTCTATAAAATACAACGCCACTTAGTACCATAACTACATAATTTATATTTTTTGGACGATATTCACAATGAATGATGTTATTCGGACGAAAAGGGGGAGAAAATACTTTTGCATCTAGCAGTGGACAAATTATATAGTGACCATATGGGAGCCCTACGGTATTTAACTAAGGACAAACCCTTTTTGCCTCAAAAATGCAACTTAGGTGCATGGAAAGAAATTGATTTTTTGAAGAAACAAGTGACAGTAAAATTCGATAGCCTATCGCGTTTAACTTGCGGATAGGTATATATAATTTCGCACTATTTTTAAACCGCATTACAGTCAGCTGATTTGTTCTGAAATGCGATTAACGTATATTTTACGCATTCTAAAATTTTCTTTTACTAAACTTTTGATTCGACCGGTTTTCAAATAGCTTATTTTGATTTTTCATATTCTCCTTCAAATTATAGTTTTTTTCAATTAATAATACGATACCTATTGTTTTGATTTAAACTATGTTTGTTGCGATGATGTATCATTTTATTAAATTGATATTTCAGTCATATATCTTTGACCCATTATGCAATATAAAATATGACACAATATTTGCTATATGACAAAATTGTTTAAGGTTTCATGTATATTTTTTGTCATATAAATTTGACTATCACACTTATATGACACTTTTGCTCTTAGTCACGTATTTTTTCTAAAATGTCTACCATTGATTTTTTTTTTACTAGCTTAGTACAGAAACGGATTCGCCCCTGTCTGCCCCCCCCCCCCCTGTTACTCACGAGAGAGTAAAACATTTCACCTTCCTGACAATTTTAGTCCAAGAAATTTCTTCGGTAAAAAAAAAAGAGTTACAATGTTCGACCCTCATATAACTAACACTTTGATGAAAATCCTACTAGTTTTACTCGACTGTCTAAACCAGGGTCGACCAAATAGAGGAGTAGTCCTTTTTCTCACCGAAAGAAGAAGGCCGTTTTCGAAAACGTCATGTGACTTAAAAATTCATTTGCAAAATGTTCTTAAATCCACACTGCAAAAGTCTTCTGTTCGATAGCGCAAATACAAATTTTCCTGCATTAGCATTGTGTTCGATAATGCAGTTTGCTAAAGTCACATGTTCGAAAACATCATCTATGGTGCAGCTGTGCAGTAAAAAATGGAGGTGACGAAAGATATAGACATGATGGTGATTCGAGGTTCGAGAGATTGTTAGCACACTTTCTCACTAAATCTGAAAAGCTATTTAAATTTTGTTGACGTTTTGTTCGAAAACCTCAAATGCGATTGCAATAAAACATCATTTGACATTCATCAACTGACATGTTGTGTCGTAAACGAAGAAACGACAAAAAGACGATTATTTGCCGGTCAAATTGACTTTGATTTGACGTTTTCAAAAAAGGCCGAAAATTAAGTTGGCCATTTGGATTTTTAACTTGTTGAAAATCCAAATGGCTCTATCGAGTTCAATCACACGATGTAATTTGGCTTTCTCGTGTATGGCCAGCTTAATTAATTGCAAAAGTGTTTCTTTAGCTGTTTTCACACAGCGCAAAAGTTGAATACCACTGACGAATTATGCCGCAACAAAATCGATGCAATTACTCCAAAGTACTTACTCCTTTTTCACTCCTCGAAATACTCCAAAATCCTTCGATTGGCTGTTTCTAATAACATTTTCGGTGTGTGTGTTTATAAAGGGTGATTTTTAAGCTGGTTTGGTTTTGGCAACACTGGTTTTGACAGATGACGTGTGTTTAGTACCTTGTGTCACTGTCAAACAGCTTCAGTTTGGTTTGCAATTTAACCATGGATCGTCTTACAAATGAACAACGCTTGCAAATTATTGAATTTTACTATCAAAATTCGTGCTCGGTTCGAAATGTTCATCGCGCGCTGCTTCCATTTTATGATCGGCATTCTCGACCTTCTGAGCAGTCTATTCGGAAGATTGTGACCAAATTTCGCACCAAATTTACTTTGTTGGACATTAAACCACCAACACGTTTACGTACTGTGCGTAGTGAAGAAAATATTGCGGCCGTATCAGCTAGTGTGACAGAAGACCGCGAAATGTCGATTCGGCGCCGTTCCCAGCAGTTAGGCCTTTGTTACAGCACTACGGGGAAAATTTTGCGGAAGGATTTGGGCGTAAAGCCTTTTAAGATACAGCTGGTGCAAGAACTAAGGCCAGCCGACCTACCACAACGCCGAATTTTTGGTGAATGGGCTCTTGGAAAGCTGGCCGAGGATCCGCTTTTTTATCGAAAAATTGTGTTCAGCGATGAGGCTCATTTTTGGTTCAATGGGTAAGTAAATAAGCAAAATTGCCGCATTTGGAGTGAAGATCAGCCAGAAGCATTGCAACAGCTACCAATGCATCCCGAAAAAGCCACTGTTTGGTGCGATTTATGGGCCGGCGGCATTATTTGGCCTATTTCTTCAAAGATGATGCGAATCGCAGCGTTACTGTCAATGGTGAACGCTACCGAGCGATGATAACAAACTTTTTTTTGCCCGAAATGGAAGTTCTTGACTTGCATGATATGTGGTTTCAACAAGACGGTGCCACATGCCACACAGCACGCGAAACAATGGCGCAATTGCGAGGCGAGTTTGGTGAACAGTTAATTTCACGTTTCGGGCCGGTCAATTGGCCGCCTAGATCGTGCGATTTGACACCATTAGATTATTTTTTGTGGGGGTATGTCAAGGCTAATGTCTATAGGGACAAGCCCGCTTCGATTGACGCACTGGAAGCCAACATCCATGCATTCATTCGTGAGATACCGGCCGATATGTGTGAAAGAGTATGCCAAAATTAGACTCAGCGGATGGGCTACCTGAGACGCAGCCGCGGTCAACATTTGCATGAAATTATCTTTAAACATTAAATTGCAAGGTTCAAACTATCGATTCAAATAAATATTTCATTCATTTTTTCGAATTTTTTGTGTTTTTTTTTTTTTAAAGTTCTAAACCTCTTAAAAAATCACCCATTATGTTCTCAATTTCATAAAGGACTAGACGAGGAATACACACATATGGACACACGAAGGTTGTCGTCGAACTACTACTTTTGTCCAAAAGAGGTACACTCTTGAAAACGCCATTTTGTTAAATGGCGACGTTCAGTATTGTGTGTGTAAATTAAAAAGGAATATAAAAGAATGCAATCAAAACTGACAGTAGCCGTGTTTTCTTGCAAGCCCGGAGAGATTTAGTTGAAAAAAACGACATCGGGGATTAGCGACGCCATTACAGAAACAAATATCGTTTTCGTTTGGATTTCGGAACTGTTCCATTCCTATAGAAAATGAGAAATTTGGAGTAAAAGGAGTGAAAAAGGAGTAGCTCCGAACGTCCACTCGAAAACGACAAAAATGTAGTTTCCATACAAACTATCGATAACAAGTATGCAATTCACGCCGGTAACACAGTTTTTCTCCGTGCTCAAGTTAAGCCTCGAGAATTCTCCGCGCTAATCTTAGCCCGAAGAGGATTAGTAGTTGTTGCATTTAACATGTAAATTGCAGGACAGGACGTCGTTTTTTTCGATCGATTTCCCCGGGGCTTGCAAAAAAAAACACGGCTAGTATTGTTCAATGTTCGTGTGTGTTTTATTTTCCATTCGTTCCCTTAGCAAACTAATGCCGTTTTCGTTTGGATTTCGGAACTGTTCCATTCCTATAGAAAATGAGAAATTTGGAGTAAAAGGAGTGAAAAAGGAGTAGCTCCGAACGTCCACTCGAAAACGACATAAGCTTAAATCAAGTGGAACGAAGAGTGAAGAAATTACAAATCGCAGTGTTTGAAAGCAATATTTCATTGCAATATTAAAGATCTGCTCTCAAAATCCAGAATTGATCTTTTGAATAAATTTTTCGGTCCATTTTTCAGTGGTATTGTTTTCACACAAAGTTTGTTCGGTAGAAGGTAGGAGAAGAACATAAAATTTATAAAAATGTAATTTTGGAAACAATTGAATGTACCTATAATACAACTACAAATATAAAATAATTCCCTAACAAATAATATCGCTTGTTGTTGACAGTCTGGTCTTTCCTATTTTGACTGCAAATATATGTACAGAAAATCTCATTTTAAGTGTTTTTTATAGACTTGTTAAACAAGAATATTGCAGAAAACTAAGTTATTTGACATCTCACTGAACAAAGATATTATTTTGAAGTTGACAGGAATGTCAGTCTACATAATCAGCCCTATCATCGTATCAATTCGGAGAATTCTCCGATCGGAGAAAAGTTCCGATCGGGGGATTTATTTTCTTTATGTTAACCGAATCGTAAGTAAAATATAGACGCGTGCCGACGCATGTATTTGACTTTTGTCAAAATAAAATATTTTCGAATAAGTCGTGACTAGTGAACTTCCGCGTAGTGTCTGCCTTTGAGGTCATAAATTCAACTAGACTGTCGTAAAGCAACTGGTTTGTTTTTTTTTTTTTTCTAAAAGAAAGAAACATACATGTTTACCAAATAAAAAAACGCTTACTTTTTGTTGCTGAGCGTCCATTTCAGTCTTTAATTTTGTTGCGGGAAATTTTCCACTTCTAATTTTCTGTCGGGGAAATCGGAAAGCAAACATCTTCATACATCGCATGAATTCGTGATGCGTTGCTGCCATTTTGGCACGAATTTGATATTTTCAACGCACATTAAATTTCTTTTCGAAGATCTGTCCAGTTGGCCAGTACGACAATAGATACAAAATTCGTACATTTCGTAGAAATCAGAGAAAATTATCTTCCGTTCGCACACGATGATAAGACTGAGAGTGAATGCAGATCAAATTTTTCTAAATTTCTCAAGAAGATCAAAATCTTTTCTTTAATGAAAAACGACACAGGTGATTAGTCATATTTTTATGGAGAAAAAACGTTAAAGTGAGTCAACGTGATCAAGTTTATCATAAATATCATCATCATAGGTATTAATTTCTTTTTGAATATATGTAAAATTGTTTTGGATGAAAATACTAAATCCTTCAAGAATTCAACCTTAATAGTTTTATTTATTTTAAACGAAATTAAATAAATTAATAAAATAATTTAAATAAATCTTTTGCATTTTTTTTTAATTTTATAATTTTTGATTAAGATTTGGCAACATGGTTTTTAGCAATATTTTCATTCTATAAGGTTTAGCTGGGTATCCTGTTACTATCTGCAAGTATTTTTATATTTTTACTAAGAAATTGTTTTTTTTATGTATGTATATGTATGTCAAATACATATTTTTTTATAATTGGAAAAATTCGGTGGTTCATCATTGTGTAATTTAATTTGTAAGGTTATTTCATATAATTTTGGTAAGTATATAAATGTATTTCTATATATTTACTATTTTTATCTATATAAAATGTCTTGAAACTCAGTTTTTGGTCTTGCTTTTTTGTGAATCCCGCTAAGAGAGGAAGCATGCATTTGAAAATAAAAAATTTAAAACAAAATTAAAACAAAAATCAATAATCAATAATACAAAAAAAAAGAGATTTATTTCTTTTTAAAAATTTGACAATTCAAAACGAATTTTATATTCTTAACAATAGGTACACGTGTACAAGTGGAAACAAACATATAGCTACTAAAATATTACTTTACATTATTTTTTTTTTTGTTTCTAACAAATTTATGCTTAATGTAACGATTTTTCTACGATTTAGAAATGTATTTAATGTGTTTCAAAAAATAAAACAACAAATTGGAAAATTTTTGAGATTTTTTTTTTGTGCTCAAGACGTAAAAAATCCTATTTGATTTAGGTATATTTTGCGTAAGATTTTTACTTATCTTTTTGGCTCACTTTTATGAATTCAGATATAAACTTATTTATCCATACATACAGTAATATATTATTTAGTTTTTTTTTTTTTAAATAAACAGATATATTTTTTATTTTTCTCTTCTTTTTTTTTTTTGTTGTAGTAAAATTAAATAAAATATTTAAAATTTTTGCTTAATACACAAATTGCTTTCGAGATTTTGATTTAATTTTTAAATATTTTGTTTATTAACTTATTTAATTTAAATACGTTCAGTTACATATACTTTGGCAGTGGCTGGGGCATTGGATCTTCGTACAGCAAATGATACAATTATTCCAATTGCAACTAGAACGATGCCCAATGAGTTCATGATGTAATGTTCGATTTTTGAATTACTGGCGCTGTAAAATAGAAACATACGGTTTTTATTTAAAATAAAAGTGAATAAAGGAAAGACAAATTAATCTTAAAATGTTCAAGTAATCACTGACTCAATTTTGTTTGATGCTTTGTTTTTAATTAAAACAAAAATAGATTTTTTTTAAATTCAAATATTTTACACATCAAAGATAAATTTTATTTTGCGATTTACTTTAAATCATTCTAAATGGAGCAAAAGGAAATTTTGAAACCTGAAATGAATTTACGTTATAGTGAAATTCCATAACCATAACGATCCGAATAGTTTTGTTTAAAAATTGTTTGCACTCTTAAACCCCTTTGCTAAATCTAACGGATGCAAACTTTAAGTGTCACAGAAGTAACGGCACAGTTACGACGATCTTTTTAAATTTTTAAAAATATCGTCATGCTTGTATAGTAACCTTTAACGAAAAATTGATTTTGACCTTGACTATGACCTTAAGGACCAGTTCTTCAGTGTGTTGAATTAAACCAGAGTTTGCTCAATCTAGAAGTAAATTAACTCACAGTCAACTGAGGAAGTAGTTTTTCGGTGGAGAATGCATGCGGAACGGCTAAACAAACTCGTTGGATAAAACATCAAAAGCATCTGTTCAGTTAATGCTAAGTTAACTCACCAAATTTGATGAGTTAACTCGGGTTTAACTTTAATATCGCACTAAAAAACTGGACTTAAATGTTATTTAGGGTCAACTTTTTTTGAATGGAAATTTCTTTCTTGACATCGGCAATCGAAAGCGATTTAAATCTGACACTCAAATATGTACTTAGTTAATAGGTACAATTTGACTTTGAAAGTCATTCTTAAGTCAACAAAACTTAAGCGTGGTGTAGAAAAACGTCTGGAAACTGAAGATCCAATAACAAAAGTTATTATTTCTAACAAAGTGCATTTAGTAATGACCTCAATAATGACCTGGAATGAGCTCAAGAATGACCTTGACCTTTTAGAAAAATATCTTATACAGCCGTCCCGTTACTTTTTGTGGAACCCGATGATACCAGATAAACTCACCGTTTAAGTTGTAAACCATGAAATTCTCTTCCGTAAGAAATAGCATTGAAATTTTTGAATAGTGGCTAGTTTGGGAACACTTATTACTTTTTCAAAATTAAGAAAACAAAAGGCGCTCTTATGTATTTTAATAGCAGAATTTTACTAAGAATTTTTGGATTCCATTTAAGCGCCGGTCTCCCCTACAGCCATACTATTTTTGTTAAGATACTCAAGGACGACCGACTTAAACTAACTCCAATCATAAAATTTTATCTGCATAAATTTGCAAAACGACGTCGGGCTTATGCAATTTATCTGTTAAATGCAACTACAACTAATCCCCTCAACTTCGGGCTCAGCTAAGCCCAGAAAATTCTCAGGGTTTAACTTAAGCACGGAGAAAAACTGTGTTGCCGCCGTAAATTAGATACTTGCTATCGGTAGTTTGTATGGAAACTCCATTTTTTTTTTTTTGTAATAGCGTCGCTAATCCCAGTTATCGTTTTTTCTATCCAAACCCACCTTGCAAAAAACCATGTCTATTATCAATTTAATAAAATAAAAATAAAGTTAATTCCTTCTCCGAGATAAGAACATGAAAAGGGGTATATATTCTCATGTTTCGTCAGAAGGGCGATTCACTACAGAACTTTCAATTAGTTAGTAAAAAAAAAATAACAACTAAAAGTAAGCAGTTAGAACTTAATACTAGATTGAATAATTGCATCACACATTCGCCGAAAACTATATACCTCAAATCCTTTTCTACGGTCAGTTCACGTTCCTTCTCCACCAAACCAGTCACACAAGTTGCAATTGCTAACATAAAGTTAACCAAACCAAAACTTGCATGTATTGGTACCATAGTCGCTCTGCACCCATAAGTTGCATTCTCACAGCACAATAGCACCAAAAAGCTACAAAATAAAAATTAAAAAAAAATCAATATTTTTTACAATGTCCCCCAAAAATTCAAATAAAAAATAGAACTTACCTGAAAAATCCAACAACAAACTGCATGACAAACAAACCCATTGTCACGAATCCCAACCACGAATGTAATGAATAAAAGTTCTCCCTTGGTGGATCGGATAGATTGTGTGAATCGAAAACCGACAAAAATCCCAGAGCTACACATGGAATGGCACAAGCATGGAAAAACATGTGGGCAAGTTTAACATAGATGTGTTTAAGACATCTGCACAGTCTGTAGAGAAGAATTGCTGAAATTCAATTGAAATAAGTGGGGCCAGTTAGAAAAAAAAAAACTTTAATATAAATAGTAGGATTTATGGATTTTATTTTTTTTTTTAGTTTTGATTTGTTGATGCGGTCTTACAGAATCCTGAGAATGTGACGAATCCTGCAATCATGAGAACAGGATGCAAATTGAATTGTAGCTGTGGATTATCCGACCACGCAAATCCTCCCCGATAGAACATAATCCAGAATAACGTCAGAACCAACACTCCAACGAGCAATATCGTGGAGAGAATTACAATCATCAGATACTCGAACCATGATCCGCAATTCCATGCATTTTCAGCGTCGTCCTCATAGCGCCTGCAAAATAAAATTTAAAAAAGTTCAATTGTGTTTGCGTTTTGAGGACATTCAAACAAAAATAAAACTTCACACACAGATCCAGTAGTAGAAACGAAAAAAAAAAATTACAGCTTGAAAGTTTTTGTGATTATTTCAGAACCCTTACGTCAGTTTTACATTTTTAGAAGCTTCCCATTCCGCATATTTTATTGATGTCAATATTTTACAATCTCATTTAAGTCATGAACAATTTAAATTACAAAATTGAATGGTACAAACACAACAACTGCCCGGGCAGAATTTGCGACTCGATATTACCTAGGCCCCATCTAGTTTTGCCTAGTTTATACCACGGATCTACTGAGCAGTATCTACCTTGTCTCTCGATAATTTTTAAATGCTTTGTATTGGTCCTATAGATAGATCTTCCATCTGTGGATAGCTTTTTATTGAAGCCCAAATAAGCCCTAGATGGATCGTCAAGCCAGAACCAAGATAGAGTTTATTAAACGCTATACATGGACCCCAGATAGTCCCTCCAAGCCAAAATTTAAATATATTTTATAATAAAACTTTAAACGGGGCCTAAAAAAAATTCCAAAAAGTCAGGCTGAAGGTTAATTTTGTCCTAAAACATGCATAGGCTCAAAATGGAACTGCTTAGTAAGACCCTAAATAATTTTTATTGGGCACAATGTTGGCCCTAGATAAAACCGTCAATTCAGGCTCAGATTCAGGGTAGATTTTTTATTTTATATTAAAATAGACCCAAGAAAGATCCGCCAAGTCAGGCCATAAATAAGCGATGTATTAATGCCAAGTCTCACCCAAGGAAGATTTTTTTATTCGATGTTCCTTTTAGTTTGTATGTGAGAACGCCAATAAAGAGCTGACACTAGTTAAGGCCAAGAAAACGCTATTACGCCGAAAAAAAGTTTCATATCTAGTCTATGTACATAAAGTTAAAACTATCTAGGCCCATTCTGAGTTACATCTGACAGAGCCATTAAAGAGGCAGTTCTGACCAGGGTCAAGATAAAGCCAGGATAAGCATAAACGTGCCAAGATCCGCCCGGGTTGCGGCTGTCTAGGCCCAGCATAGGATTAATTATATAACGACCAATCTAGCTAGGGCCACGCTAATCGAAAGTGTTTCCTAGATCAATTTCTACTTGGGTGATGAAGGTACAATTACGAAGCTTATAAGCTGAAGTCCACTCGACTATTTCATATAATAAAATTCATACTCGAGGGGTGTTAGACGAAAAACTTATCGGCGTAGACTTCATATATCCCCACAGAAAATAGTCAAGCGGCGTTAAATCGCACGATCTTGGAGGCCAATTCACGGGTGCCTAACGTGAAACTAAATATATGCGGTTGCCAAACGCCACAGTACACAAATCTAAGGTAATATATTGCGCAGGTTGTCAGTTCTTCCGTCATGATCAAGACAGGCACGTTACTGTGAATGGGGATCGCTACCGTTCAATGATAACCGAATATTTTTGGCCCCAATTGGATGATATGGACTTGGAGGACATGTGGTTCCAACAGGACGGCGCCACAAGCCACACAGCGAATGTCACAATCAATTTATTGGAAACCAAGTGTTATCTCACGAAATGGTCAAGTCGCTTGGCCGCCTCGGTCGTGCGATTTGACACCGTTAGACTATTTCCTGTGAGGCTACGACAAGTTTATGGTCTATGCCAACAAGCCAGCGACGATTGATGAACTTCGTACGAATATCGAACGTTAAATTGCAGCAGTATCGGCCAATTTATGCTTGAAAACCGTCGAAAATTGGGTTCATCGTCTGGACTTCTGCAAGCGTGCCCGTGGTGGCCATGCAAAAGAAATCGAGATCCAAACATAATGGCATCGAACGTACTTTCACAGGAATAAAGAATTTCATTGATATCCAAAACCGTTTTTGTTTTATTTAGCGCTCTTATTGAAAAAAAAACCCGATACCTTGACCAAACGTTTCCTTCAATAAATCAATTGTGGCACGAGCTATGTTACATGTTGCTACTGCTCCTGCGTATCATGGTTGTTCAATTCATGAACGAAAAAGTCAGTAATCATGACTTTATAGCGGTCACCATTGACTGTAACATTCTGGCCAGCATCGTTTTTAAAGAAGTACGGACCAATTACTCCACCAAACCATAAAGCACACCAAACAGTCAGTTTTTGTGGATGTAACGGTGTCTCAACATACACTTGAGGATTATCATCACTCCAAATACGTCAGTTTTGTTTATTGACGCATCCATTCAACCAAAAGTGAGCTTCATCGGTTAACAAAATTCGCTTATGTAAATTGGGATCAACAGCAATCTTGTTTAGGGCCAATTTAGAAGCGTTGTTCAGGCGTCAATCTATTCATGTTGAAATGCCAAACCAAACTAAAGATAAATCACTTGACAGCTGACAAAATGGCCGCCAGTTTAAATAGTGTTGCCAACTTAATGTTCTATAACTCTAAAAAAAACACCCTTTATTTTTACAAGTAATGCAGGGCTTCATTACTGATAATGCTGTAATTATTCGAAAGTAAATAAGTCAAAAAGAGAAGTAAGTGATGTAAGGCATTCGAGTCTTCAAAAGTTAATTAAAGCACTGCACTAACGGATGTGTATATACCTACAAAAAATATATACAATTAGGTTGAATAAACATTAAAAAGCAAAGCATTCACTTGCAAACCACTTCAAATTCAACACACTAAATATTCAACCCTCAGTCCTTTATCTGAAGTTTGAAACCCCATCAGCAATAATTAAGCATTTGATTCAATTGAAGTTCTGCGAAATATCAAAATGCACACACATTATAAACACAGAACGCAAGTTACAGAAATATACCAGAAAGGATCAACTTTAGCTGATGATGTTGATGTTCGAAATAGTCGTAGTAAATGAAAAGCAATTAGTTTTCCAAATGAAATCCTCAAGGATATTGTAGTCTGAAGCATTTTAGTTTTTTTTTTCCTTTAATGTTGAGATTTTGTTACATTATTCGTAATTTGAGTTTCTTATAGGTACCTTCATTATATTAAAAAGGATTACTCGTTAAAGTGTGCGCGTTATTTAATAAAATATCGATATTAAAGACCTAGAGATATTAGCGTGATTACGGTAATTATTATTGCAGTTGTTTCGGCTTTTTAATGAGATATTAAAAAAAAAAACAAATACAAATTGGAGAGTGTATATTTATAGGTACATGTTTTCTTCCCATTCAACGCACCACAATCGATAGCGAGATTTAGTTTCGCCCATTTACCGTAATCTCCAAAACATAATTACCTTTTCATGAAGAAAAGACTAGAAAAACTCCATTTTGTCTCATTTTGCAAAAGTTCGGAATGAAGTTATATTTCAGATGAAATTAAGAAAAGTTTCCTGCTTTTATTTTGCCTTCATAGTTTTGCAACAAGCAAAGTTCAATGAGACACCAAACAACAAGGAGAAGGTACAAAATTTCATGTTCTGTTGGTGCTCAGTGGAGGATTTGATACATAAGTTCAGCTATATAAGTCAGCAAATGGCTATGGGGCCACGTCTCGTTCAGCATAATTTGGTTTAAGTTCTCTTTTTTACCTCTATTCTACTTGACATTTTCATAAAGACCTTGTCAACATGAAAAAAATATTTTCTCTGTTGGAAAATTTTAGTAAATTTATTTTGTTGAATTTACACAAAAAGTTTTTAAAATATAGAAACTTAGTGAACTATGGGCTGCATTTATAAGTGTTGTAAATAAAACACACATTTTTAAGAAAACCAATAATCAAGTTTCGAGATAACTTCAATATTTAAGTGAACTTTAAATAAATAGTCATACCAATAATAATCAATCTTAACGCTAAACGTCACTTTGAATTTTAAAGTAAAGAAACGCATGTTTAACTTTCTGATTAATGTCGAATTCCTTTCAACAAAGAAATCGATTTTTTGTCTAAACCGAATCGATTTGTTTCTGTCAATCGAAAAGAATTCGTAAAAGAATCATTATTTTTTTGTGTGATTGTGTGTGTTACTAAACAGCTGCAATTAATTATTTTGTAGTTATATTGACTGACAATATTGTTAAATACATATTTTGTTTAATTATTAGAATCCGTTGCAATAAAATAAAAAATTGCCTTCCCGAAATTCCCCGACTTATAATTTGACGCATTAAAAATGTGAAATCTTTATAGTGTGTGTGTGCAAATCGATGTGAAATCTTGCTATAAATGCAAGATTTGTTTTGACAGAAATAAAAGGTTTATTTTTAGAAAAAAAAAAATCGCAAAGGAATTCGACATAAGTGTAAACGCTACATTTGTGCTGTCATTCTGACAGTTCATAGGAAAAGAGAAAAACAATTTTCCTTATCTGTCTAATGTTTATGTTTGTCGCTTGCAATTGAATTCAATTGTTTTGTCGTGATTGTGAATGAAGTTATAAAACTTAAATAGGTAATTAAAGTAAACAAATACATATGTACATACATTAATAATTCTTTCTTATTCGATTATTTGTTAATTTCAATTTCAGAGTGAATTAGTTTTCAAAGGCAGAAAAAAAGCGAAGTCGTTCTTCGAACTGGACACCAGGAATGGAGGACTTGCTGGTAGAGGCAGCGAAGCGCTTTTCTGTCATCATAGATGGCTAAATCAATCGAAATCGAAATCTAAATTTAAAGATTTGGAGACCGTCGAAGAAGTCTTCAGTCCCAGCGGCAACATTGTCACCGCCAAACAAATCAGAGACCAATGGAATCGGCTAAAAACCCAAGCGAGAGATACATTATTAAGTCATTAAGTGCTTTCAGTCGGTCGCAGAAGGAAACTGGTGGTGGAACACCCTCCAAAGAACCTTCTGAGATTAACTATGAAATATCCACAATATATCAGCAATATGTGTGATAGTGCAGAAATTGACAGCGATGCACTTCCTTTCCCTGAAATTTAAATAACTTTTTCTTTTAAAAATGAATGCATTTCTAGTAGTTTGAAACACCTATTTCATTGCAAAGAAAACATATACCACCATCGAATGATTTAAAACACCACCAAAAGTAAAAACACCACCACAAGTAAAGACACCACCTGGTCCATAATGTAAATGTCATCAATAATGTTGTCATCCTCGGAACTCATTTTTAAATGTTTGTTTTTTGAGAAATTCACTTCAAAAAAGATCAAGCAGCCGAAAGTTTATTTTTTGACTTTTCAAAATAACACAAATGTCATTTCCACAGCAGTTTGACAGCCACTTAACCAATGTAGTAGATAAAATAATAGAGCACTAATCAGAAAAAGGTGTGTTTTTATTTGATTACTGGTAAACACACAAATTAACTCATCTTTAAAGTTTAACGTGGCATATTTATCTAAACGCGTGTTAAGTGATTGGCTATTGGCAAGGCCCGTTGTGTCTGCTTCTCAAGAAAGAACGAAGCAAAAAATAGTGGCGGGTTGACGGTTGGTTTAACCTGGGTGACTTGCATATGTGCACCCCTTCTTCTTGTACTCGATATACATAAATAATTTCGAACAGTCGTTCTGTAACTCTCGTATCAGTCGAGAAACGTTGAAAATTCTAACAAATCATATGAGTTTTGTTCTATTTTTCATAGTTTCTCGACTAATTTTATCGATGCCAGAGTTACAGAACACGGATGCAGGAGTGAAAAGAAATTAATAACTGTTGTATGATACCCTCATCAAATTTTAAAATAGGAGTGTTTAGTATTATTGACTATAAGCGGTTATCTTTTTTTCAGTCAGAACAGAAAACCTATCAGTGCCTGAGCGAACCGAGAATGATCTCAATGAAGTATGATCTGAGCTCTCCGATTAAATTATGAAACGAACCTGAGTTCTAATTTGTCATATCTGTCAAATTGTTTGAAGTGGGATGTGCTCAACTTTTACTCCATTTTGAAGGACATTTTATACTGAGCTCATGGAGCACGCTCCATTCAGAACGAAAAAAAGAAACACTTATGTTTTTTTTGAAAATTAACTCTTAACTCTCTTAAAGCTCTCAATTAATAAACAAAAACGCTTTACGAAGTCAAAGTAGGAATCTGAGTAAAACAAATAACCTGTCGCAAATTAACGACGTAGAATTTTCAGTGCTAAGGCGCCTGTTCAATGTTCGAACAAATTTGTAGACAATTAGTTTTCAGCTATACCACCTTTGAGCAGATTATGAATTTATTATTGACTCATTGTGGTGGTGGGAAAGGAAAAGGGCAAAACTTAAACACAACTTGTTCTCCTCTGTTATACGAGCATTCGCCTGGAAATCAAAACTTATAAAGCAATTGATGATAACTCTTGAAGTGTTTAGTAAAACAGGAAAACTTTTTGAATAAAGTTCGAAAATTTATATTGCTTATTGCAGGGACACATAAAATAAGTTTTGAATTATCTAGCTTGTGAGCCTTTTTCTTCGAATTCCAGTTCAATTAAATTGAAATATGTATCGATGATTTGAAATGAAAGTTTAACAATAAATTTTGCTGTTACAAATATTGGAGATATCAATTTTGTGGTTGTTTTGAAAATTTAAATTGTTTTTATTTAAGGGACAAGTTTTTAGGAGATTATAAACTAGAATGAAAATGGATACCAAAATAAAACAAGAACATAAATGAAACAAATCGTTTAGGGTTTTTTAGGGTGTTGTAAAGTTGATAAGTGGCAAAGGATTGACTGAGGGTTTGTTTCAATTCATATATAAAATCAAGTTGTATTTATAATAATCAGAATAATTTTTTTTTAATTTTGGTGCGAAGTAATAGTAAAGTTACTTAACATTTCGTAGATAAAATTGGCTCTGTGGATAAGAAAGATCAAATAGACTAATTGTTATTAATTTGTGTCAAAATCTAGTTCATACACCTACAAAAGTACCCACACAGACCTTCCCGATGGCGGCCGGTGGCAGTGGCGTAACTAGGATTTTGCTCTGAGGGGGCAAACAATTTTTTTTAGATGGAGAAAATTATAAAATAAAACATTAAGTAGATTGAAACAAGTTGATAAATGGAATCTTAGCTTTAAGAAAAGTTATGGCGGAATATAGTGAGGGTCGCTGTTGTTTTTGAATAATTTTTTTTCTATTTTAAGATTTTTTTTCATAAAACTTTAAAATCTTTATTTGGAACAATTGAGCATTATATTAAACATTTTAATAGGTATTTTCTATCGTTATGGAGGGGGGAATTGCCTTCACCCCCCCCCCTTAATTTCTCTTCAATACAGTTTCAAGGAATCTGCAACTAAGATGTAAAAAGAGCCTAAGGGCATCTATTTTAATTTTAACTTAAATTTTAAATTCCAGTCCAATAAGTTCTTCAAACTGTTTGTGTGAATATATTGAAACCGAAACCCAGTTCTTTAGCCTGTTTAATATCTTTGTATTTTTTAAACAAAGAATCTTCACAAAAAAAAATTATTTGCAGAGAATTAATTGCTCTCATGGCATGGTCATTCTCATTATTTTAAAGAAAACACTTTTAATCTTCAGGGGTTCGGAGAAATTTCAACAAAAACAATGAGAACAAAAGCATTAACCGCTGTGAAATAGCTTCCAGCTATTAATAAAATAACGTTCTTGCACTTAAAAGAAAGAAAAATATATTTGAAAAAAACAGCCAGTTTGTCCTAAGACGAACAAAAATGGTAATCCCTGCATACGGTCAATGACCATTCTCATGGTCCCCCATTATGCAGATTCTGGGACTTTTCTGAATGGCATGGTTTTAAATTAATGCAGTGGAGAACAGTTAATAAAAGAGTTTTCCTTAATTCAATTTTTTTTTTTGCATTTACAACCTCAACAAAAAAAAATTAAAAAAAACATGAATCCTCTGGGTGGTGTTGTAAAATTAACAGATACGAGAAGATACTAAAAATTCATGAAAAACTATTTGACTTGTAGATAATAAAGCTGAAGTAGAAACCAAAAAGAAGATAGATTTTGTTTTTTTAATCGCCATTATGCAGAAGTTACGAGGCGAGACTACAAGATCGTACACAGGGCTTTGGTAAATTTCTGCTCTCATCTCCCTGAGATGAAATGCAAAATTTATTCAAAGCCCAGACAAAGCTGGGGATTGTTTTGCATTGCAAGTAATTTAACAACCAATTGACTACGGATAAAAATTGGCGCCAGATTCTTTGATTTATTAAATAACGAGATGCCACTTTTTCAAAATTGCGTGAAATTCCAAAACTATTGAGGTTTTTAGTATAAGTAGGTTCAAACCATTTGAAAAAAATAATTAAACAGTACAACAGAGTTTTCTTATAAGACTTGAACTAGTTTTTTTTTAAGTAGTGATTATTCCAGAATATTTTTTTTTTATTTAAAAAAATGCCCATGAACCTAATTCTTCAGAAGCCAGCTCATTAAATAGAGCTACCGAAACCTTGACTGATGTTGTTTTGCTTTTTGATATTTAAATATCAAATCACCTTTATTTAAAATTCCAATTAAAATGTGTTCAGTGGGAATATTCATGCAATTTATTAATTTTTAATAATTATGTCAAAAAAAAGCGGTCAACCAATAAACAATCCGGTTCATTAGACCAATCCGATACATGAGCAAAATATTTTCAAAATCTTCAATCTCAAATATCTCGACTTTCCTATGAATGATTTTGAAAATATTTGACTCATGTATCGGGCTTCAAATCACCTTTGCTTCACGTCACCTTTTATTTGATAGCAAACTCGTTCGTGTACACTCTGGGCCAGAAATGGGCAATTCAATTTAGTTCCCTATATATAGACTTCATGGCCAAAAAAATATACATTTTGAAGCGAGCCTAACTAAGTTAACCGCACTGTAAATAATGCTAACATAAAACATGATTTTATTTGTATTAAGAATCGTTAATTCAACTTAAAGACAATTCAAATTAAAGACAAAAGCCATCTTTGGGTCTTTATATGGGGATAGAAATCATTTGTCATGTTTTAATTGCCACCATGATTTGACAATTTGAAGTGAATATAAACGATAAATTGTTCAATAAATTTGCACTGTAGAATATGCCTGAGGTTTTTGGTTGTCGTTGTGTGGATGTCAAAAGGTTAAATTGATTTCAATCTGTTTGTATTTAGATGACTTGTAGAAGGCGAGTGTTGGACGTTTTCATTTGCCATTCGAATAATTTTATAAATTGTGTTAATTTTATGAATGTAGAACACATAATATTAAACATAGAAAATAAAACAATTATTAAAAAACAACAGTTACATTCACTTTGCCATCATATACAATTTTATAGATCCACAAAACTCTTCTTCTATGTTGTTTTTAAATAAAGCTGTTTTAAGGAAAATTTTCAAACAAATTTTTTTTTTTACGTAATTAAGTACTAGTTTTGTTTGCAAAACTCAATGCTCCTATTAGTTTTTAGGCAGAAACAGAAAACTGGATGCTCAAATGTCTTGTACTTTTTCAGAAACTTAAAAACAACGAGCATCAGCTACTCCAAATTCAAAAGATTGTAATTCTTCAAGTGTGCTTTTGACACATCACAGGAAGGGGAAATGTTTTGCTCTCTAAGCGTTTTCTTCATTTTATTTCATTTTAGAGATTGGCAGGTTTTGGAATTAAACAAACAGACTTTATATCTTACCAGAAATAGTACAAAGTATAGAATAGTTTCCCGGAAAGACAATGACCAGGGGTTAAGGCTATAGGTTGAGGTACAGATTGACAGACGGACACACAGAACTGTGGGACTTTTTTCGTATTCTCTATCATCGTAACGTGGATTTGTGTATGAGTCCAAAGCTTGTCCTATAGTATTTATTATGTTAATCGCAAATAAAAATTCATTCACTTTGACTTTTCTTTTTAAATTCACGTCGCCCTCAAGTTGAATATATTTTTTACAAGTTTTAGTAAGTCTTTCAAGCTGTCACATTCACATAGTCTTATTTGGTTTCTTTTTTGAAAATTGTTTGATATATTAAGTCGTATTTGAAGGGAAGGGCTTAACAATTTATTTTTTTTTTTTTAATAATTTCTGACTACCTCAAGGTAGTCATCTAGACCCAATACTTTTTTACTCGCTATCAATGTCCTTGTTTTCATAGTAAAATCCTACATTAAGATTGGTTATCTACGCTTATTTTATCAAAACTACTAAGAATCATTAGGAAACAGTTTGATTCTATGAAATAAATATGTTTTCTTGATACCAGCGTTGTGGTTCTGGGTGTACAATTCTTAAAAAATCTTGATTTCTATCCATTCTTTTTTTGTATACAATACATACAAAGGCAAAACATTTAGTCAAAACTAATATACCTTAAGCGATCCTATAAAGAAAATTGTTTGAGTGCCGGGACTCAAATATGTGTAAATATCAAAGTTTGTCCAAGCGCAGCTTTCAGGATCCATATTTGGATCCGTATGCGAAGTCCTTGTTGTTGACTACATGCACGAATCAAAAACGGACTTGTTTCCTTGAAGGGGATCTTCAGATTTTTGTCACTGAACGTACCCAATATCCTACTATGCAGATTTTCGTAACGTAATATGCTACATCGTAAAGTGTGACCTCGTTACGTAGCACAGAGGAAAGTCCACGTTTTTATGTCACTCTACCGCGGGCACAGATGTCATCAAAAAGAATCAAATAAAACAACAATTTGGTAGCGCGACAGCTCGTGGAGAATTAGGGCCTTTTGATTTCCAAATCTCAAACCATCCCTGTGTGCATAAATATGTTGTTAGTTAGCAGGAATGAAGGGGAACCCACAATTTCGTGCCAAATTCGAGCGGCTAAGACGAGTACTTTTACATAACAGGTGGTAACCCTGTAAACAAATTTCTTTTTAGGTAAGACTAAGCTGGGATTTGATTGAGTTCGATGTTTTATACGATACTTTTGTGGGTTATCGGAGAATTTATAAACAAACTTCAAGGTCCAAGGTACACAGAGATGTGAAGTTTACTTCTGTAAACATACATACATATCTACTAAAAAAATATTTATAAAGTTTTGGATTAGATAAATAATAAATACATTTTTAATATTTTATAATATTTTTTAGTTCAAAGGCTTTTCTTTGTGATTTCATGAACAATTGGAGGAAAATTTATCCATATAAAATTGGTACCAATTTATTTAAACTCATCAAATTACATTATGACTTCATGTGAGACGCATTTCTTATAAATTACTCTTATTTTCTCTTGCATTATTTAAGGTACCCATATAGTTGCAAAAAAAAGTAAAGTCATTGATCTCAAATTTATTTAAAATGCGTGACGTGGGTGAAAAAAAAACCTATGACTGTTATGACTGTTATAATTTCTGTCCCAAAAGTATTAATATAGTGACCAAATTAATTCTTTGTGACATGACTTTACATGAAGCCAAATTATTTGAATACATTATGCCCTTCTAAAGGGTGATCTTTTAGCTGGTTTGGTTTTGGCAACACTGGTTTTGACAGCTGACGTGTGTTTAGTACCTTGTGTCACTGTCAAACAGCTTCAGTTTGGTTTGCAATTTAACCATGGATCGTCTTACAAATGAACAACGCTTGCAAATTATTGAATTTTACTATCAAAATTCGTGCTCGGTTCGAAACGTTCATCGCGCGCTGCTTCCATTTTATGATCGGCATTCTCGACCTTCTGAGCAGTCTATTCGGAAGATTGTGACCAAATTTCGCACCAAATTTGCTTTGTTGGACATTAAACCACCAACACGTTTACGTACTGTGCGTAGTGAAGAAAATATTGCGGCCGTATCAGCTAGTGTGACAGAAGACCGCGAAATGTCGATTCGGCGCCGTTCCCAGCAGTTAGGCCTTTGTTACAGCACTACGTGGAAAATTTTGCGGAAGGATTTGGGCGTAAAGCCTTTTAAGATACAGCTGGTGCAAGAACTAAAGCCAGCCGACCTACCACAACGCCGAATTTTTGGTGAATGGGCTCTTGGAAAGCTGGCCGAGGATCCGCTTTTTTATCGAAAAATTGTGTTCAGCGATGAGGCTCATTTTTGGTTCAATGGGTACGTAAATAAGCAAAATTGCCGCATTTGGAGTGAAGATCAGCCAGAAGCATTGCAACAGCTACCAATGCATCCCGAAAAAGCCACTGTTTGGTGCGGTTTATGGGCCGGCGGCATTATTGGGCCATATTTCTTCAAAGATGATGCGAATCGCAGCGTTACTGTCAATGGTGAACGCTACCGAGCGATGATAACAAACTTTTTTTTGCCCGAAATGGAAGTTCTTGACTTGCATGATATGTGGTTTCAAAAAGATGGTGCCACATGCCAAACAGCACGCGAAACAATGGCGCAATTGCGAGGCGAGTTTGGTGAACAGTTAATTTCACGTTTCGGGCCGGTCAATTGGCCGCCTAGATCGTGCGATTTGACACCATTAGATTATTTTTTGTGGGGGTATGTCAAGGCTAATGTCTATAGGGACAAGCCCGCTTCGATTGACGCACTGGAAGCCAACATCCATGCATTCATTCGTGAGATACCGGCCGATATGTGTGAAAGAGTATGCCAAAATTGGACTCAGCGGATGGGCTACCTGAGACGCAGCCGCGGTCAACATATGCATGAAATTATCTTTAAACATTAAATTGCAAGGTTCAAACTATCGATTCAAATAAATATTTCATTCATTTTTTCGAATTTTTTGTGTTTTTTTTTTTTTAAAAAGTTCTAAACCTCTTAAAAAATCACCCATTAGCCCGTAGATATTTTGATAATCGATTTTAGTCGGTATATATATGTAAAAATATAGCCATTAGGCAGCTCCTAGTTTTGCTCCAGTCGATTGATTTCTATAATATTGAACCAATGTTCGTTGTATCGACTAAAATCGATTGTATTAACCTATAATTGGCAAGCTCGCGATTTACGAATACATAAGGATATAAACACAGCGCTAGTAAAAATTGCTAGTTTACTATCGAGATTTTTAATAAATTTATTATTAATGCACATGCACAAGACTTAAATGTGTCATCAGAATAAGAAACACAAACGATTTATTTTATTTTTTCTAAAACATAAACGGAACATAAGTTTTAGGTCACATGAAATTTTATCACATTAAAAGCTGCAATATCATCTGTCGTTTTAAGTTTTCCTAAACTTTAGTTTCGTTTGGCCACAGCCACATTTATTCTCATGTGCTTTTCAAGGAATATAAGCAAAAATAATATACATAAATACAAAATGTTCGTTTTTAATTTGTATCAATTTATCAAACATATGCGAACATCTCTCCTTTATGCCGCTTCACACAAAATTCGAGATAATTGTCGCGCGAAACTGTTTTAATAATAATAATAATAATTCATGATGTATGTATGTATAGAGGGGTTGAACGTTGAAGTTGAATAAAGGGATTTATGTGGCGTTCTGCAATGAATTGCAAATTGCAATTGCAGTTTGCAGAACACCGTCACACGATGCGCCTGCCTTGAATTGGTTTAAAGTGCAATCAACCGCATGATGATATGTGTTACTTGCTTTTTAATTGCAGATATCCATGGCAACAGAAATTCAGGAGACGACACAGATACTACTGACATACAGGGGGATTAAAATTATAATACTCGTATATGAAACCTCTCTCCCCATATGTACATACATATACAGATAGTGATGCTACTGTCAAAGTATATGGATTATTTTGAATTCAACCGTTCCTTGTTTACTTGTCATGGGAGAGGGTTCATTTAAAATGTAAATTTAAGTTTGAATGAAATTGTTCCATCGACGCCAGAGAATGTTGGGGTAAAAAGTGCGAGAACACAATTTATTCGGCTTGTCATATTTCATAAAAATCTCGAGTTGTATTTGTTCATGAGAAAAAACCAAATCTATACTACCGAACATTTTCAAATGCACGTACGTCGTACATACCTAAGTGAAACAATTTTGAAATCCTTCCGTATAAAATACAACGTTTAATATGCATTCAGAATTCAATATCAACACAAATGGAGAATGGGAAATTTTAAAATTCTCTCGTAGTAATTCAATATTCATCTCTATGGTCAAATTCAGAATGCAATACCCTACATGTGATTCCCTTATCGGACGATAACTTTGATTATTCATAGAATGAT
Source organism: Leucozona laternaria (assembly GCA_932273885.2). NCBI lineage: Eukaryota > Metazoa > Arthropoda > Insecta > Diptera > Syrphidae > Leucozona > Leucozona laternaria. The sequence goes on along the minus strand of OW026368.1, from coordinate 26,377,263 downwards.
TGCATGAATAACCACACCACCTGATGATGGCATGTCTCTCTAATGCCTTGGGTGTATGGCTTCATATCGATGTGGAGATCAACACCAAAAATCAATTCGAAATGTAGATACGAAACGTATCAAGGAATTGAAGGCTGTGAATTATAAAGGTTATAAAGAGTGTTTTATTTAGAGGTATAGAACTTTGAAATGGAATAAACCAAAGATGATTTTTTGATGTGTAAAAATCTATGCTGGTGGTAGAGTGCAAGAAAAACGTGAAAGTTCGTGTGCAACGTTAAGTCGTGCAACGTTACGGTGTGCAACGTTACGATCTGCATACTAGGATGGGTGCGTTCAGTGAAAAAAATCTTAAGATCCCCTTCAAGCAAAAACAAGTCAGTTTTGGATCCGCGCACTTTGATGTTTACATATATTAACCGTGAGTCTCGGCACTCACACAATTTTTTTTAAATTGACATGCAATTCACTTTAATCGAAAGATAATCTTCTGTCTTCTGGCATTGTAATTTAAATAAGATTTCTAGCATATGACCACCACGGCTGGCTCGGACGTAGTCTAATCTGGAGGTCCAATTTTTAATGACTTTCTCCAACATTTGTTGACGTATATCGGCAATAACGCGGCGAATGTTGTCCTCCGCAAGTATGGTCAATCGTCTCGGGCTTATCGGCGTAGACTTCACATATCCCCACAGAAGAAAATCAAGCGGCGTTAAATCGCACGATCTTGGAGGCCGATTCACGGGTCCGTAACGTGAAACTATGCGGTTAGCAAACGTTTCCTTCAAAAAATCAGTTGTGGCACGAGCTGTGTGACATGTTGCGCCATCTTGTTGAAACCACAGGTCCTGTACATCATGGTTGTTCAATTGATGCAAGAAAAAGTCAGTATTCATGGCTCTAAAGCGGTCGATATTGGTTGTAACGTTCTGGCCAGCATCATTTTTAAAGAAGTACGGACCAATTATTCCACCAAACCATAAAGCTCACTCAACAGTCAGTTTTTGTGGATGTAATGGTGTCTCAACATACACTTAAGTATTATCATCACTCCAAACACGGCAGTTTGGTTTATTGGCGTATCCATCCAACCAAAAGTGAGCTTCATCGCTAAACAAAATTCGATTATGAAAATTGGGATCAACGGCAATCTTGTTTTGAGTCCATTTGGGCACAATTTGGAGGCGTCAGTCTATTCTTGTTGAAATGCCAAACCAAACTAAAAATAAATCACTTGACATTTGTGACAAAATGGCCGCCAGTTAAAATAGTGTTGCCAACTTAAAGTTGTATACCTCTAAAAAAAAAACGCCCTTTATTTTGAAAGATTCTACCAAAGGGATATTTTAAGGAAGCGCAATTTAAAAAGTTGATGTATCCATTGAAATAAATGTTATTTTTGACTTTTTTCTAGTTCAGGCTTTTTAAACAAACAATACATACATACATTTATGCTTCATTAGAAAGTCTGAACTAGAAAGGTCATAAATAAAATTTGGAAAAAATAAAAATGTGTTATTTGATAGACTTCAGGGAAGATCGAAAATTATCATTTTCCCGCTGAAGCCTAGTACTCAGTTCGAGTGGAAATGAAATTTCCATATAAAACTGATGGTTAGTTAACAGTGATGAAATTCCCAACGAGAAGTGTGTACCCAATTATGAAAGCGGAATATGAACCGGTTCGTAGTCAATTTCACACCATAATTTTCCTTTCGTAGCGTACAACCACTAGGAAAATCTAATGAGATGTGGAAAAGTGTGACTTTTGTCAGTTAATTTTAAAAAAGTTCGGAAAAATAAAAAAGGGATACCTCAAAAATTATTCTGGGATGAAACCATCGTCTCCTTTTGTTAATTTATTGCAACCAACAGGCTAAAAACAACAAACCACGGGATCAAAACAATTTTTTTTTAAGTTCTGTCGAATAATAATTATTCATCAATCAATCATTTTATTTTTTGATTCAAAGTGAGTTGTAAAAATTACAAACTGACTATCAAAAATGCATGTGGAGAAACGCCAATTTTTATGGACTAAAGGCCGTTAAAAGCTGTTTTGAATCAATAATTCAACAAGTCCAATTGAATAGTGCTAAGTCTTCTACTTGGCTGATGTATTTCAGTAGTATATAGAATTTGTATTATAAAAACCTTCATACGAATTTATTATGTTTTCATAATCATCATTCACGTGTATTTTTAAGCGGTTTTATTTTTTACTTCACAAAGAGGTGAGTACTAGGCTTAAATATTTAAACAAAAAAAATATTGACATTTTGACATCCCACGTTATGTCAAAATCTCAAAAAATTTTCTTAAAACATTTGGCGGGAGAATCATAGTTCAGGGAATTATTATTGTATTCAAATTATAGTACATACAGTGCTATTTCAATTTTACTGTTATTTTAAAATTATACACAAATGCCATGAAAAAAAGAATAACAAAAAAGACTTGTGTACCTATTCAGTAAAAAGTGACGTTTTAAAAAAAAATACCGCCTCAAAAGTTCCAGAATATCAAAACTCTAATTAAAACCCAGGGCCATTGAGAGACCAAGCCTTTGAGATATGAATCGCTTTACACTTTTAGAGTCATTTAAATTTCCATCACAATTTAAAAGGCTTTTACTTTGGAATCTATGATTTGTGGACATTGTTTCAGTTGCTTTATCCACGTCCACGCCACGCCGATTTGGAGTGGAAGGAAGCCTTTCTTTTTTTGTAAATATACCTACATATTTCCTGCATATAGGTTCCATCGAACAATATTGTTCAATTAGTTAATGTTTTGTATATTTCAAAGGTGGTTAACACTCTTCTTTTTTTTTTTTGTTATTCATATTCATATTGAGTGGGATTTACGTGATGAAAATACTTGAACCCAAATGCACTCTTGACTATTACATATTCATTTCTCTTTAATATCAAAAAGTGAATATGTCTGCATGTGCGATGAGTTTGAGTGTAGGTGATATAAGGAAGCCCATCAGACACTATCTACACACCCTATTTGCCGTTCGGAATATAAAAAAAAAAAAACAACAACATGAAGCAACATGGTTATAGGGTGCTCAACTGGAATACCCCGAAGCAAAGTGGATAACCATTTGAAAAGACCATTCAAATAATACAGAATATTCTGTTAGTAATTTCAGTGGGCTATCGAAATTATCACTTTGTGCATGAATTTCAAGCAATTAGGTGATGAATATAATCAAAGCCGATGCAATCAAACGTGGATGCTATTTATGATATTGAACATTCTATCAGAACATGCACTTCAAATTCTGTGTGTGAATATAGATAGGGGCAGAATAACACTATGGGTATATTATTTTGATGATGTTAACTACTAACGACATGATAATGGGAATTTTGGTGCATTGTTCTATGTCAAACTAACGATGCGATGTTTTAAATGTTTGTTTTACACAAACACACAGGGATGTGATTTAAGTGTAAGCAGGGAATGAAGTATAGTTAGTTGGTAATTAGATTACGTGACGCCTGGGCGCAACTAATTAACTAATCTTTTGTTTTTATAATTTTCTAACATTTCGTACAACGAGGTACCTATAATGTTGAAAAAGTAAACTTAACTGGAATTATGATAGTTTATAATGATTCGATTTTTGCTTTTGCGTATAAATGAAATATGTATTTTGAAGCAGAATAAAAGCACTACCATGCGGTAAATTGTATACCTCTTTAAAAATCTTGAATTTCGTGGTTTAAATAAAATAATAGTAAGTTTTTCGGAGATGTTCAAAAAAAGTTGTTTTCTGTGAACTGTCAAGTGTGTCCATTTTTAGATTCAACTTAAAAGTTTTTTTTTAACAAACACAAAAAAATACCATTTTCTAAAATGAAAATTTTCGAGGATAATACATACATAAGTATCTTAATTGATGACCCTAAACTCTACAGACAATTTGGATAGATATAGTAAATAAAGCAATAAAATATAAAACAAGATAGCAAAGTTAGTGCAGTCGCGCATTATAACACACTTCATATTGCACAGTGTTAATCAATAAAATTGGTTCATTCGGAACGCACCCTTGATACAGATTCAGTTCAATGTTGGGACCGATTTGTCAATTCGATTCTTTCTTTTTTTATGTGTAAACATCTATACCGGCCGGCGGTAAAGTGAAATAAAAACGTGGACTTTCATCCGTGTGGCGTTACGAGGACACACACTTTACAATGTAGGACGTAACATTACGAAAATCTGCATAGGATACTTTTAAACGATGTAATTTCTTCTTGTGATTTTTAAGCACGTAGGCGAGGGACGTATGTGGTGGCCGGGGTAGACGAAATTGTTGTGGTTGAACAAATTGCAGAGTTATCGCTCATTCTTCTTTGTGCTTTTCCTTATTGTTCGAATGTGTTTTATTTTCATTCGTCGTCCACTCAGACAACTCCGCTAATAGGGCCCATACACCACACATGCCTGCATGGCCAAATAAAAGAATGCACAATCACGCTTCAACATACACTACTCATGCAAACTGTACAATATTTAGTCGTGTGTTCATCGCTGAGTTGACAACTTCTTAATATTTCAAGCTTGACTGAGCAAATGTAGCACACACACCACACATGCTTGCATGCACAAACAAGAAAATATCAAACAAATTTGAAATCACTCATGCCGCATGCACAACCACACATTCAACACCATACACTCGCAGTTTGCATGCGCAATCACTGTATTGCGCATGCAGGCATGTGTGGTGTATGGGCCCTATAAGTCAAGAGGAGTAAAGAGTGCAGTGAGATAGTACTTCTTCACTTGCACAAAGTAAACTTTTCATTAAAAATCACTGTCGTGTAAAAGCAGTCATAGTAGGATATTGGGTACGTTCAGTGACAAAAATCTGAAAAGATACCCTTCAAGCAAACTAGTCCGTTTTGGATCCGTGCACGATTGCACGTAGTCCACCAACGTATGGAAGACTTCGCATACGGATCCAAATATATAGCGTCAAAACCCCGCTTGGACAAACGTTGATTTTTACAAATAATATTAACAGTGAATCCTGGCATTCACACAATTTTATTTGTTCTTATTGGTATCTCTTAACTCTGACTTTGACCGCAACGCGAGTTATTCTTTTATGCTGAAGCTAAAACTGCTCTCTCAATATTTTTTCTTCTCAAATGTAGGTATATAATGAATTAAGTTTTTGTTTTCTTTGAAATAAAAGAATCGATAACTCAATTAGTTTTAAATTTATTGAAAGCTATACATTATACAACCATCAAAGTTTTAAAAAAACTATTCAATTTTGAAAACTCACAGATGTCTTGTTTCGTCAAAATTATAAATTATCTTATAGCAATGTATCGTTTAAAAAAACGATAATCTGTTTGTTTTAAAAAATCTCGATAGGGTTATGTTAAGTAAATGAATTCCTAACCCACTCAGTGTTGCAGGCCAAGAAGATGTTTAACTAAGTTGATTGGACTTTAGACAGATTTCCAACTGAAAAATGTTTTTTCATTGATTGTATACTTAATACACTCCATTTGGTTGTCCAAACCTATTTTAAAGTGGATACGTTCAATGAACAAGGTACAAGGTTTGAACGCATCCAAAAGTTCACTCAAATTTCATTAATTCATCAGAAATCGACGGATTACAGGGATGTCAGTGAGTACGTGTATTAAAACATAATTATTTAGACAAGTTTGAAATGTGTTTATAAAAAAAGAGATATCCAACTATTTAGACAATAGCTAGCGGGACAACACTGTTTAAAAGTGTTCTAAAGAAATCTTATATATAGGACTGTATGTCTTCTACGTATCAATGCAAAGTTGGCATCATTCGCGAAAGTCATTTGTTTTTCTATTTTAACATTTCCTCATTGTCTCGTTTTAAAAGTTTTTTTTCCAAACCAAAGTGGTAAGTATTTTGTTCAAGTATCTATTCTAGTTATAGAATTTTATTGTCAATTTTATCAATTTATTTCTACCTGCTCTATAGGGCAAGTATTAATTTCATGTGTAGCTGTAATTAAGTTTTCCATCATCACCCCATTTTTTTTATATTTTTTTTTGTTTTATTCTTATTCACTGTTACGAAGAAGTTGCGGATGCTGGAAAAACTGCGTTTAATAGAAAACTAAATCATATTGATGGTCACTTTTTGACATTTGGTGTAAGAGAAGTGACAGGCTTAGGGTCAGTTAGTTCACTATCGATGTCGGTTGAACCTGTAATTTGACTATCATATAATTTGCTTAATACATAATTATCGAGGAGTGTTTTTTCTAGCTTTTTTTCAGCGTGATTAATATATCATAGCTTTCATCCACAAATCATTACATTTTCAAGTTAATCATTCATTTATTTTTTTGATTGCATTTTGTGTTTATACGTTTACAGCCATTTTGTTCTTCTTTGACAATTATTGTATTTTTTTAATTTTACAAACGAAGAAACTGTCACATGTTCCTCTGTTTTTCTTTGTTTGTTGTATCTCTTTGTTGCATTCATCGCCCAAAAGCTTAGAGCACATTAAAAGTAAGAAAATTTGAGTAAATTAAAAAGGTGCAGTATATTTGCGCCAATGCTATTAATAAAGCCATTATAATTACATACACACATGCGCATATAAATTTGTATACTCTGGCTACATTCCATTCTGTTGCAACCAATAAAACAAGTTATAATATATTCATCAACGTGTTTTCCGCCACTGAATAACAACCACCTCAAAACTAATAAAACTTTCTTTGCTGCCGAGGATTTGATATAAAAAAAAAACAAAAATCAATTACTGCAACAAAGTGAAACAAAGTATTTCAGACAAAAAAAAAACAAAATAAATTAAAATTTATATCGCACTAATCTAACAGCTATAGAGCTGTCCGACTAGCCACCACCATCATCATTATCATCAGCATCATTTACAAACTCAGCATCAAAAGCTGTTTCATTGAGCATTGCAACGCGCAGCCATCGCTATCGGCGGCCCGTCCCGGCCGTCTCTACCGTGCCAAATGAACTTTCGACTACCACGACTAGTACCACCAGTTTCCTGCATAGGTATACAGACCTCGGTCTCCCGCGTACAATTTACTTTGAGGAATTAATCGCGCAGCTATAATAGTTTGCAACAAATAAATCCGGCGACCTAATGGTCTACGAAGTCATCGACCCCGCATCAGCTTGCGCACATATGGTCATATGTATCCGGTGCAGCGGCCGGTATGGCGGCAAGCGCAATCCGATAAATCTCTCACCATATTTATAGCCCGTTCGGGAGCGGGCTTGGTCGCTGCCGTATACCACTGATGATGCTGTAGCTGTTTGTCTTTCTGCGTCTTTCACTTTTCTTTTGGCATCTTCAGACGAAACCTGGCGATGATGATGCAGTAATTCTATGGCATGTGTGCAACTCAAATCGGGTATCTTAACGTGGCGAATGGATCACAAGTGACACAAGTCAAGCCATCATCTGACGATGAGATACAAGTACAAGGTGTTTAACTTTCAACAAGCCTTCGAAGGCGGCAGCGAACTAACATGTGCATTGCCGATCGAGTGCACTGCGAGGGACCCATTTTTGGGCAAGAAATCTCATTCGGGTCGGCTTTTAGTGGGTCAGTCGATTCGTATCTTCGCATCGATAAGAGGCTGCACCGACAATATGGAACTTTCAATAACAATCACCCGAAGGGCTGAACTCGATGAGGCAATACACTAGGAATTTTGAAATTAAATGCTTGTACTGCACCGTTTAGTTATGTTTTAGATTATGGTATTTTGTAAATGCAGCTGTTGGGATTTGGGTCACCCAAAACGATTGGAAGAATGTTGTTATACATATGTGTCGGTCGGTCTTATGAGAGCTTGGAGGTATAGCCTATAATGCCATTGAATTATAATATGATATTATTTTTGTTTTTGTAATGTAAGCTTTTTTTGATTTTTGTGAATATGTTTTCCTTGTTGGGATTTCTCCGAAATTGTGCCACTTAAGCAGTTGTTGTTTTTTTGAATTTTGTTTGTGTTTTTTTCTTCTTATTTTTGAAATGTTCTAAGGATGAAGTGTTAACAGCTTGAAAGTGTTTATTCATATCAGATGTTGTTTATTTTTTCAGACATGCTTATAATGATGGAAGTATTTTTTTTTTTCAGCTATTCAATAATAAGCAATATTTGGATTTGTTTTTTTTTTCTTATTCATTTTTTTTTTTAATGTTATGCATATATAGACACAACCAAAATATTTTAGAAGATTTTACTTTAGTATTGCTGAAACTTAATGTTGATTACCATTAACAGGAAATGACAATGAAATAATTTATTCCAATTTATTTATCTGGCTTAATACAAACAACATCGAAATTGATAATATGAAATTACTAAAGGGTCTTCCAATAAGGGCTTACGAACTTTGACATTTGATAACGGCTATATCGTTGAAGCTACATCTGTCAAATTGGATGTCAATTATTCAGTCTGTTTTGCCAAATCACCATGGATGGATGTAGCGTTCAACAACACGTGGAAATCATAAAAGATCTGCCGAAAACATCGCCGCTGTCCGTGAGAGTGTGCAGGAGAATCCGAGGCAGACTTTGGTCTGCCCCCGTACAAATTTCAACTGACGCAGGAACTGAAGGTAAACGACCATAGAAAATGACGTGTGTTTGCTGAATGGGCTCTGGAGCAGTTGGAAACTTAACCTTATTTTCATCGAAAAATCATCTTAAGCGATGAGGCCCATTTCTGGATGAAACAACAAAATTGTCGAGTTTGGGAAGATACCAATCCACATGAAATCCAAGAGCATCCAATGCATCCCGAAAAATTCATTGTTTGGTGTGGCTTTTGGGCTGGCGGTGTCATCGGTCCATTTTACCTTGAGAATGACGTTGGTCAGGAAATGGTCGATGATTACCAACATCTTCTGGCCTGAATTGGATGATATAGACACCAACAACATGTGGTTTCAACAGGACGGCCGGCGCGGTGCTACGTGCCACAAAGGTCATGCGCCAAATTGGAAATTTTGCACGAGCTATTCGAGGCAATGGTCATCTCACGTGGAGGTGATGTGAACTGGGCACCGGAATCCTGCGATTTGACCCCGTTAGGTTTTTTCTTGTAGAGTTTTCTGAAGTTGCAGGTTAATGCGATGATATATCACACACACTTTGTTTTATTTAATTTTGAAAATATTAGAAAGCGCTTAATGAAAGACCCTGTAAAGTGTACATATGTGGCATAAAGTGATGCGCTGGCTTCTGAAAGTGTTTCAAGTTATAATCAGAAAAAAACCCGCACTAGATACGCTTGTTTGTGGCCTCTGCAGCTTGTGTGAAGCTTACGTTTGTTTCAATGGACAACAGTACACTAATACCTCCGTTGCATGTATACATATCTCGTGTGGGTTGTTATCGTCCCTATAATCATTAAAAAATACGCCTCACCGCTCAAGATTTTTTTCTTGGCGAATTTATTAAAAATTTTATAAGGAATGTCTCTCGAACGGAGAACTGGCTTGATATTACAATTTCATGATTTTCACATGTTGTACAGAGCTATAACTTTAAGTGAATTGCTATAGGACTACTGAAAAATTTACAATAAATTTTACAGATATTGTTTTAACAATATGGCCACTATAACCTTACAAATGAGCGTCCCTATTGAAAGACCCTTTACAGTCCCGAAGAGATTAAAAAAGGTTTTATCGGAAGTTGTTATAATTTTTGCATATGGTGCCGTACGTCAATCATGTTTGACATTTATGAACTAAACAACTAGTATACAAACAGACAAGCAATGGAGCGCTATATTGTGCTGTTAAGCCATCCTCAATCTCAACAAATGAACGATTTTGTGTCGAAAATCATCATGAGCGACGAGGCTTAAGCGGTTACGTCAATAAGCAACGGAAATCTTGACGAAAGTCATGGAAAATGCTATAAAACCGGCACAAATGTGTATCAACACTGGCGGCAGCCACTTAACAGATATCATGTTTTCAACTTAATAGAAAAAATTCTAAAGGCCCAAATAAAGATTTCCAGCACTCAAAATCATTTTTTTTTATTTAGTTAAAAAAGTAATTCGAAAACAAAATTGGATGATTAATTTTGTGCCACCTTGTATTATACCTGACAAATTTATCTGCCAAAATGCTCTTCTGACAAAATCACCTTTTTGAAAGTTTCGCCTGAACAACATTTGGCCGAAAAAAAATTTGAATTTACTTTGAAAAGCTTTCAACCACACAAGAAGAATATTCTTCAATTCAAGTCAAAAATAGAATTTTAATATCTTCGATAAGAAAAACTTTGCAGACTTAATAAAAAAATATGCACGACTTGATCGCACGAACTTGCTCTTGTGGTTAAATACTGTATGTAACATAACATTGAAGATGCATGATGTTCCCATATATTTAACGAGAAAATGTTGAAAGAGTCAAAAGCACTAAAAAATTAGTTTTTTGTTGGATTTTTTTTTGTTTTTAAAAATATGTTTTTAAAAATTCTTAAATGTATTATTGTTTAAACTATTAAGAAGCATTAGATTGCAAAATTATAACAAAATCGATTGAACCATGGCAAAGATATACGCAAATAACCCAAAAATAAGACCATTTTCTCAAAAAAACGTTGAATACCTAATTCAGTAAAGTGAATTTTTTGAGAAAAACCTGAAATGCAGTTTTCTTACAATTGACTTGTACAGGTACGAAGTTTAATCAAAACCGTTATAGCCGTTTTCGAGAAAATTTGAAGAAACCAAAATATTTGTATGGCAGCTACCCGTTCTAGATGAGCTAAAACAAAAATTCGAATTTCAAATCTAGGGAATAATATAAAAATGCTCTGTACCAAATTTGAAGCAAATCGGTTCACCCGTTTAGGCTCTAGCTCAAATTACAGTGGACGCACCGACGCACAGACGCACAGATGTACAGACGCACAGACCGACGGACGGCATGACGAAACCCACTTTTTCGGACTTCTCAATTATCGTAGTGTTAGTTTTGATCACAACATCTAATTTTTTTTACACAAAAACAATACTTTCCCTTTAGAGCAAGTAAAAAACACAATTGCCTTATTAAAGTTTTTTTTTTTAATTTTATTAAATTGCACTTAACGTCAACAAACAAAAAAATTAACAATAACTTTATATCAAAAAGTTACACATACGCCCTAGGAATCCAATTTGATTATTACTTATCATACAAAAATGCAGTAGGTATAATCTAAGCTTCAGTTGAAGGTAGCATTTTATTAATATTGAATCTTTCTAAAATTTCATCTCACCTCAAATAAAAGTGAAAAGTCTCAAACTTTCTACAATGGGAACATAATTAATTATTATTATTGATGAAGAAAAAAGACGGCAATTTTCAAACAAGCATAAAGTGTGGGAAAAGTTGGATATTATTGTGCTGTTTGCACCTGCACATGGGATACACTCTTGCACTTGAAACCAACCAACCACCCATCAGTGTATCCTCTCACCACCACCGCATATCACATTTGCATCCAAGTTGAATACCCAATCCAGGTGTTGTACTGTACCATGGAGTTTGATAAAGTTAGATGTGGTTGTAAATGCTTAATCAACTGCTGTTTGCCACAACATGATGGAGCTTTAGTTTTTGTTTTTGTATTTTTTTTTCATTCAAAGAAGACGAATTCAACTATTTTCTCCTTCTTTCCATAAGATACTAAATGTATCTTTCAGCAGTTGTAAATGCATTAAACATATATGCCCCACAGAGCGTGAATCTGCCATTTGGGTGGCAAAAAGGAAAAGTATGTGATTAGTTTTCTTTTGACGGAAACCTGTGGTGTCGGTTAACGGAAAAAAGGAAAATTTTTTGTACGACTTTTTTTTGATGATGACGTTGATAATTATTTGTTGTGAGGAGAAATAATTTTTTTTTGTCACAAGATTTTACAGGTGAAGATTGTTAGATTATATTTTAAAAATTCGTCGACGGCGTGGCGTTTGACCAAAGTTTTGAAGAAATTGTGAAACTTTTGGTCGATATATTATATTCTTGAAAATCGTTTTTATGAAGTTAATTTAAATTATTTTATTAATGACAAGAAATAATTATTTTAATAAAAAAAAAAAACTATTTATTTCCGTTACTATCGGTCGGAGTGTGTATACACGCTCTACGCACCAACACGACAATAAATATCATTGTTTTTTTGGAATTACACGAATGCAAACAAATACTTTAATAGCTGACCTCGTGTGGTTTGACAATTTTAGATTATTTTCTCTTGGGATAACTAAAATCGCATGTCTACTTGGAAGCTAACATTCGACGCGTTAGTGCCAAAATACATCCTAATTTACTGCTCAAAGTGTGTCAAAATTGGACCTCCTGTTTACGCCATTTATACACCAGCCATAGTGGCAACATGCCCAAATGATATTCGAACTTTAATTCCATAAAATTATGTATCAAATAAACCTAATTTCTGAATATTATAAACATTTTTCTGTGTTTTTTATTTGAACTTAAAGTTCGTCGCTTCTAAAAAAATACTTGTTACAAAATTTATAAAAATAGTCAATATCTAATAAGAAAGCTTATTACAATTAGAACACTGTTAGGTGTTATACAATTCGCAAATATTATTTCGTAATTTATAGTTTTGAAATTTAATCATTTCGCATTGAATTACTTGGCTATGTTTAGCGGGATATACATTGTTCAAATGCTTGTCATGCATAGAGAGTGTATTAGTAAAAATGAAACACGTATACATTGTTTGTATGCTTGAAGCAAAATCGAAAAGTTTTGATTTTTGTTCAATCAGATAGCCAGAATTGAAATAATGTATATTTGAGAATGATTGCTTGATCAAGAATAAGCACATTTTCGCATAGAAATTTAATCAAAAATAAATGATTGAAGACTCATGCATGAAGTGTGTATATGCAACGTCAAAAAAAAAATTATTAATACACTCTCACATGCATGACAAGCATTTGAACAATGTATATCCCGCTTTAGTGTTTTGCAAAATTATCATTCATCATAGCAATTTTTATCTCGCATAACATTACTTCGCAATATATATTACCAATAATTTGCTATATATTATTTCGCATTTTGTTACTTCGCATTTAATTATTTTGCATAGTTTTGTTGAGCTTTTAAACAGTTTTCCCTTTCGGTATTTAACGTAACCTACGTGTTAGTCGTTAGCACGTCAATGATCGGTTTCTGGTACATAATTCAAAGAATAAAAGAAAATATGCGAAAAAAAACTAATCTGAGTTCATATAACAATTTATTTTAACAAATGCAGAGTAAGACAAACGGTACCCATTATACTAAATATTGACAAATTGTAACATAGATACATATATAGATGGTGTATCTATGAATTGTAATAATCCATCCATGTTATGAGATTAAAACCAACCAGTATTTGGTGATAAATAAACTGACAAGTCCAAATGACGTTAAAGTTTGCCATTTACACAGACATTGTGTAAATTCTGAAAAACCACAATAAAAGAATAAATTATGCCGAATTCCTTTCAACAAAATAATCGATTCTATTCACAATTTTTTCTAAACAATATCGATTCTTTTCTGTCAAAACAAAAATCCTGCGCTAAGATTAGCCATATGAAGATGAGAATGTTTCGTACGTTTCACCCTCCAAAGCCCATTTGTTTACATTGTTGTATTTGTAATTTCTTCCCGAGTCGATGAATAGATGTGAATTGCAACAACAATTTAACCGGTGTCTGAAGATCCCTACTATCTATGTGTGAGGTTTCTATACACACATTCTCATTTTTTATCTGATATCTGACAGCTCAAGCTTGTAGGCAAATTAAAATGGCTGCCGGGGATTCTCATCTTCATGTGGCTAATCTGTGATCCTGCGTTTTTAGCTAGATTTCACACTGATTTACACACACACTATGAAGATTTGACATTTCTAATACGTCAAATTAAAAGTAGCGGAATTTTTGGAAGACGAGTTGTTTATTTTTTGGTTGCAATGAATTCTACATAATTTAACAAAATGTTCAACAATATATTCAGTCAATATAGCTATACAAATAATTTATTGTGCGTTGTTCATTATCAAACAAAACTTTGACAGAAAAAAAGGATTTCGCGAGTGAAAGATGCGATAAAAACTTTCAGTGCAAGTGAAAACTTTTTAATAACAATTCAAACAAATAAATGCACCAACAAATTGCCCCGTATAAGCTGGCTTATTTTCATTTGTTATTGAAAAATAGAATTATTATAGTTATTCATTTAATTCTATTGGTAAAACATTTTTCTCCCAACTTTAATAGTTTTGTGAACATTTTGTTCACGTTTTGCGTCAATTGCTGTCAAGTAACACAAACACAATCACACATAAAAAATCGATTCTTTTACAAAATACGAATTCCTTTCAATTGACAGACAAAACTCGATTATGCTTCGAAAAAATTCGATTCTGTTAAGAAAAAAATCGATTTCTTTGTTGAAAGGAATTCGCCATTAGATTTTTCTTTTCTGGCAGATTTTCAATGCATCAGAATATTATTTTTTGACTCCGTGTGAATGTTTGTTATAAATGAATTATTGTATTAATTACTTTGTCAGTTTTGTGACAGAAATTATGACAAATGATCATTCGTACCTATAAATCCGGAATAAGAAACTTCTTTTTTGCACAGAACATCGTAGTTTCCCTTGACAAAATATTGATTGTGTTGTGTTGGTCTCGGATCGCATCTCAGCCTATGTCGCCTACGAAAAATTCCTTTTCATTTTTTTTGGCACTCTAGCTTTTGCCAGTAATAATATTTTCATAATACTAACATGCACAAATAAAGAAATTAAGTTAAATAAAACTATATCTATTTAAAAAAAAAAAAATCACTGGATGTGGCTCCAAGAGTATCTCCTGTCATGATAAAGTTCCCCCCATCTTATTCCCTCGGATTCAACAGAAAATTGCAAACTAACTACATACGCACTTTAGGTGGAGATGTCAACCCACCAAATTTATTTATCGCATCGCTAAAAGTCTTAAATAAGAAAAAAAATCTTATATAATCGTTACGTATGTATATAATCAAATTAACACAACAAAACTATAGGTCATAAATACGTCTAACCCAAATAAACAAAATCCTCCTGCAGACAAATTTTTATATTTGAATGCCTTGTCAATCTTCTTGTCAACAAAAGATTCAAAAAAAAAAAAAAACCTAAACATTTTGTAATAATTCTTTTAAATTGACTTCAATTTACATTTAAAGGAATATCAGGCGCACAAGTTATGTCGTCTTTTGTACATATTTCAAATTATGATGATGAATGTGTGCAAAATCTAACAGAAAAATGAATACCTAATTAAGTTTAATTATTCTATTTCCAAATGAACTTTAATAAACCCTATATACGTATAAATACATACGTGCTTTAATCTGTTGCCATTGGTGATGATTTAAGAAAAACTCTTTGTCTGGAAAATTAAATACCTACAAAAAAAAAGTCTTGTTAAGGAATAACACAACAGATTTTGATTAAATTAGACATTTCCTTCATTTTTCTACCTACACATGCACTTATTCACAAATAATGTAATAAACAACAAAGATAGAAGAAGTCATTTATTTTTTGTGTATGATGTGTGAGATGCTGTGCATCTCATAATTTCAATCAAATCTGAATTTTATTTTCTACGTCCTACGTTCATCTGTATTGCATTGGTTTGGCTTGGCTTGGGTTGGGCTGGGCTGGGTTGGAACTTGGGACACACAAATTGGAGGAAAAATTCAATTAGCCTGAAGTGCTGCACAGGCATCACATACTCGAGAAACGACAACTTTAAAGAACAACAGCATCTCGTTGACCCAACCATTTTCTCAGTTTGGTCACTTTTTATTGATATGCATATCTTTATAGATTCTAGATTCATACATACATAAGTTGTATGATGTATATTGTGTAAATGCGGCACATAGAACCAGCATGGGGTAGTGCCTTAATTTTGTTTGTCTGTTGTTGGAAATTTGTATGTTTTATTTAAAGTCTGGACGGTAATGTTGGAAACAACTAAGGTATGTTTTAAGTAAAGGTGATAATAAGGATTTAGCGTTTGAGTAATTATAAATGATGGAATCTTATGAGACACGCAAATTTTCACCGTATTTGGTTTTTGCAGAGTGTGAAGACTTGGATGTTCACACGATACGTTTCGTTTAAAAAAAAAAAACGTACAGCCACAGAATATACATATAAAGCGCGATCACCTTGGATTTTTTTTCTATGTTAAAAGTTTGATTTGCGCTGTGCTAAAGAGATGATCTTAAACAAGCTTAAAGTTCATTGGCTAGCATGACAAATCCGTTGGTTATTCGAATAAAAACGTGTCTAGTAGTATTGATTTTTTGCAGTGTTAATGTCGCCTCGTGTACAAAATTGAACCTACATATGTATGTGCCACTGCCCATTGGGTAATTTTTTTAATTTTTTACTTTAAAAAATTGAGTGACGGTACTCACGGTTAAGATGTGACTGAGTCCCAGATTTTTCATATTGAACGCTTCATAGGAAGTCTCTTTTAACATCTATACAGACGCAGGAACCAGCATTTTTTTGTGACAAGTAATGTAGGTAGGCAACCACTCCACTGACTAAATTATGGGAACACATACCAACACTAACGTGTAGGTGTGAGCAATAACACTCGTAACAAAATATCTACTTTCTCTATTTTGAACTCAGATGAATTGCTTTTTTGAGAGCATCGATTGCCCACCTGTCATAAACATTGAGTTGACTTCTTGACTGTCAGGGAGATCTATTTCTTTCAGAGAACCTATTATATTATTTTCCAAGCCAAACCAGTGTCCACAGAACAGAAGCCTGATTCACAATGCGGCGAAGAAACGAGACGTGAGCGTGACGAGAACCACTGTCATCTTTTTCTAGTTACAAAATCGTCGCCCAATTCACAATGCAGCGAGCGTTTTTAACAAAGAAACTCATTTTTTGTAAAACAAAAAATCAATAAAATATCATCAAAATAACATACAAAACAATAGATTTATCAACAACTTTATTTGTTAAATAAATTTGATCATTTATTTTCTGAAAAATCTGTAAATGACTTAGCAAAAATGAAAATCGTCGTCACGACGCGTTTTTTTCTTCAATTTTTCGAATTATTGGCGTGACGTGACGACGAGAAACGCCGCATTGTGTATATCCAGGTATGCTTTCATTGTTTGAAATTGGTTTGACAACTACAACGAGTTCTCGCCACGCTCACGTCTCGTTTCCTCGCCGCATTGTGAATCAGGCTAGACTCTGAGAAAAGATGTTCAATTTGAATAAACAGAAATGTAAAAGGTTCAGTGCTCTAATAAAAGCACCTTGTGACTATTTTTTTTTTCATATGAACATGATATAACGAGATAAATGTTTAAAAAAAAAATAATTTTTTACTTCAAAATTGTCAAAAATGTTTGTTTACGCATTTACGATTTAAAACGCCCTTTTCAAATAACGAGCAACGAAGAAACATTTAAACACTTATTATCAAAGTTTTTTAATCAACCGGATTAAAACCATTGGGAAAATACAACTCTATCTGACCGACTATAAGGTTGTACTGCTGCTGTCTAAGGCATTTTATTTGCCTTGGCTTGGCTTCATTTAATAATAACTTAGTGCAATAAAACTATAAGAAGTAGACGAAAGAAGAAAATAAAGGAACAGGGAGACCCTCATCTTTTTTCGTTGCATGTCGCCTCAATTATTCCCAAATAAGTTGGTATTTGTGAGATACACAGACACAATCTTCACGTAGAATATAATTTGCAACAAACAATAATTGACTACTTTCGAGAAATGTTATTCTCATTTTAGCAAGGAGTGTTTCTAAAATGTTTTACTAATTGTTTATTTATTTTTTTTCGGACCAACCCTTATGTGTGTGAATTTTATTGTTTCTGACCCTACCTAAGCACATCACCAAATATAATGTAAGGTACGTAGATAAAAATTGTATCTTTTTTGAATAATATAACGTTTCTAACTTACGCAGTTGTTGTTCCTCCACGCGGCATTCTGTTTCTGCGTTCTCGCATCAAATTGGGATTATTGTTTTGTCTAAATTATACGAATAGATTATTCGCTCGTGCACTATTGTGTTTGTCGTTTTATAATCCAGAATTAGATCGATAAGATGGACGGTGTGTGATTGGGTTTTGGTATCTGTGACAACAATTTAATTCGATCAAACCAATTAGCAATCACATAAGAGAATTCACATCAGAATGATAATATCCGGGGATATTGAAATAAATTTAATTATTTAAATTGAGAAACTTTTTTTCTATTTTTCAGAAATAAAATAAAGATACGGGTGCACTGTTGAGATTTTATATTTACAATTTAAGATAGATACAAAAAAAAACCCGATTTTTCTATTAACACATTTTATTCATAATTTTTGGGGAGACAAATTGAAGAAACTTTATCATCAGATATAAATTTATCGGAAACACGCAGCTCTATCTGAGAAAAATGCATTCGAATTCGAACAAATATCAACCGAAATAAATGTTTATGATCATGAGTCCACTGGCGTACTGACAACAAGTGTTCAAACAAATGATAAAAGAGCCTCACATTTCATGGATTGTTTTTGATTTGTGGTTTGTGGTTGCTAAGTTTGAAGAGCTCTGGATATTCAAAACAAAACACTGCCAAGTGCTAAGTGAAATTGTGTACAGTTGATTGAATCGAACATGATTGAGTTAGATGGGTTTTAGTTTTGTAGTTTGTCGAGGTTCGATGAGTGATGATAGATTTTTTTAATGTGGTGTTTTGTTCGATACAACAAGAACGTAGAAAGAGCTCGCGTAAGACTTGTACTGTAACTGTTTTTTTTCTTTGATCGTGGTTCATGGCTTTGCTAGTGTTGGAAAACTGGAATCAGTGGAATTTGTCAACAGACAGAAAATTAAATTCAAAAGAAAAATGGAAGTAAGAGGCAGTTGCTTGGAAAGTTAATGATATTGTTCCAAGCGATCGTTACACATTATAGTGAATGTGAAAGAGAAGATTAAAATTTAATAAGTGAGAACAACATTAATATGATAAGTATGTATTGTATATCTACTGCATTTTAATAAATTGAATATTTGAATAGACTGCAACTTCCATAGTTTATCATTTAAAGCGTGTAATTATTGAATTTAATTGAATTATATTTAACGGATGAAAAAAAATACTGGAACTTAAATGAAATAATGAAGTCGAACTTAAGTAATGGCATAAGAAATATACGTATTCGACTAAACAATTTTACCGGTTTAACACGATAATTTGAGAAATTCTCTTGAAGCAATTTTGATTTTTTTTTTCAAAATAATTTTCAATTTAAGTTGATAAATTTATTTAAAAAGTATTATCATGTAATTTTATGTGTAAATTAAAATATAAAATTTTCTATTTTGCTATTAACCTGAAGATAAGAAAATTATTGCTCGAAAACGATCTTATAGGTAATGAGAGAAAAACTATTCTGAATATAAAATTCTTCTTCTTCTATTTACAAGTTATTTTGTTAAATTGTTTTTGAAAAAAAATTATACATACAAACTAGAAATTCGAAAAATTTGAGTACCTATAAAAAAAACAATTTAATATCTTCTAAATGCCTATCCTAAAAGAACAATAATCGTGGTTTCTTGCAAGCCCGGAGGGATTTGGTTGACAAAAAAAACGACATCGGGGATTATCGATAGCAAGTATGTAGTTTCATCGGTAACACAGTTTTTCTCCGTGTTTAAGTTAAGCCCGAAAATTATCTGCACATAGCTAAGCCCCAAAAGAATTAGTTGTTGTTGAATTTAAAATGTAAATTATTCAGCGCCAAAGTCGTTTTTTTCGACCAATTTCTTCCGGGCCTGCAAAAAATTGCGCATAAATTAAACCAGAAGGTTTTCTGTCTTCTATAATTTTTGAGTAGTTTCAATTGATTAAATAATATTATAAGAATGACTTACCCAAATTACAATTTTTTGACATTTCATTAATGTGTCTTACCACGCTCGCTTTCTGGTGTTTTTTAACATTTTTGTATTTCCGTTAAACAGGGTGATTTTAAATTGATGAGATTAAAATCTAGAGCGGATATAAACCCGCAAGTAAGGGGCAGTTTTCTAAAAAACTATGGTTTCTTTTCCATCTTGGAGGTGGCGTTGGACAAAAATACTGGCTGTAGATATAGAGTGAGGCTTGCATCCACATCTCTTAGTTAAATGTCATAAATTACCTAGTTGTACCCCACAAAGAACATTATCCCAACTTAAAATAAACCACAAGTTTATAGTGTTCTTTTTGGCTTACTGACCGCTAGGCCATATGCAAATTGGACCTTCACTTCGAAAAAAATACCGACAAGTTGAATATTGGTGAAGAGATTTATTTTTCTAAATGCATTTTCTTAAAAGAATCAAAAATTTGGACCAATTTTTTTGAGTTTTTGGGGTAAAAGTGCAAATTATAGTTTTTTTTTGAATTTTTTTCCAAAACTAATTTAAAAAAAAAAACTGTCGTAATCGTGAAATCAATAGATTTTAAGAAAAGCAGGACTTTTTACCCAAGCCAGCACGTCATACGGTCCTTCTTAATATTAAAACATGAGCTGTTTGGCATTTCACAAGATAAACCAAGTAAATCACTCACTTTCTTTTCTATTCCCCATGATGAGCTATATGCAGGGACTTAAAACTTTAAACACATCTTTTTAAAATTGATATAACAACTCATTTTATTAAAGTTTCAAGTCTCTAGCTCATTGCTGTCTGTCTGTTTGTTTTCAAACCATCAAAACAGGTGAGAGAATTAAATTATCTCTGAACTGCATGATAACACTTTGTCAAAACTTTCAAATCTCTATCTCATCGAGAAGTTATTAAAAATTGATTGCAAAATTTTACACACACAACACTAAGAAGCAGAAAATAATTCCTTAAATAAGAAATAAAGTTTTTTGGTATACCACGCATTTAAGCCCCACTATCAAAATATTGAATAAAATCTTCTAACCCCTATATTTAAAACCAAAAACATGGGGCTCATGGAATAGATAAAAGTTAGGACTGTATTTGAACAATTAAAATTTTTAACTATGGTTCTCAACCATAGCTGTAACTGGCGCCTTAGGTATACAAATATTTAACAAAGTATTTTTACATTTTTCGTCTTAGTAAAACTAAATATTTTCAAATATAAAAACCACAAATTTTTAATTATGTGTCATTAAAAATCAACTGCTTCATTTACTTATTATTTCACTATACTTCACCAAATTTATAGAAATAGCTTTCAACTATACATAAGTAAATCAAAATGTCCGGTTAATCACCTCATGAAAACTTGAACATAAAAATCAAATTGTTTCACACTCAATGCTCTAAGTACATTGTACACGCAAGTTTCTCTTTAAATGTCCATTTCCTGAAACATGTATAGCTAAAAGATTTTATCAATCAACAATGTAATTTGAAGCCTTCCAAAATCGTTGAACAAAATATACAAGGGTAGATCGACCTTCTGATTACTTGAATATTAGGTACTTCCTTCTTCACATTATAAATTATAAAAACGTTATCCCGCAGCTAACGCATACTGTGTAAAAAAGGATAACTATATACTCGCATTTCCCTTCCTAAGCTACTTGTTGTCTTTTGTGTTTGTTATTTGTTCCAGAAACACAATTTCCTAATTTCAATTCAATACACACGGTTCAGCTATAAACTCACCCACAAAACACAACCTGGTTGGTGGGTGGCGTGCGGCGTGCAACATTAAAACCCTTAATCATTAAACTTCAACTTTCGTTTGCGTGTCCTGGAATATCTTCCTTTCTAAAGGGATACCGCAATCGTGGTGCAAAACCAACAAAAACGACGAGCCAAGCCGCACAACCAACCTTTTTATCATATTAATCAACCAAATTCAAAATTCACTACCCTCGGCTGGAATGGTTGGCAAGGCAAGCCATAAGCAACTATACTACACAACCCCTCAATGTCAAATCATTACCTGGTGGATGGAAAGTTACCGTCAACACGACAACTCACCTGTTTGTCTTTCTTGGGGCCTCTTTTGTGCCTAACTTAATCGTGTCCTTATTATTTTTATTTTCTCCTTTTTTTTCAAGAAATGGGTGTATGCAAGAAGGGGGAGTGGACATTCAAAACAGTTGATATAGAAAGCCCATTCAACAGTTGATATAGCGTGCCGACGAACTTCCATTAATTGCTCATCAAAAATTTGACTGTGCCCAGGACAGAATATGGATTAAGAAAAACATAGAAAAGTAAAGCAATAAAACTAGCCATATCGCATGGATTAATATTCAGTTTTATAAGTTAGTCAATCAAAAAGAACAAGGTCGTTTGTTGTATCAAAAAATTAAAGATGAAATGGTCAACAAAACTGCTTAGTCCCCTTTCACACGAGGAAACAAGTTGCTGGAGATTTTTTTGACGTTTTCTTTTAATTTCCTTAATAATCTCCTGTTCCTTTCAAACGAAGAAACAAAATCGTGGCAACTTTCTGTAGTTTCCTTTTAAAATACCTTCGTTGAACACACGTTACTAGGTGTGTGAAGAGGAATGTCAAAAAAATCTCCTCGAATCGTTGACCGGGGAGATTTCATTTTCCCCTCTTACTTCTTGCCCTTCTCACCTACAAAATGAATGTTGCTGGCAACTCAGTTTCCTCGTGTGAAAGGGGACTTAGGTAATTTTCAGTTTTATAGCTGTGAGCAACTGAAGGTCTCTTGTTTTAGGAAAGTAAAGCTATTTTTGACACAAATTTTTCTTTTCAGATCAAACCTGACATTACGATGATAAATAACACGAAAAAAAGCGGGTATTGGAATTCTGTCTGTCTATCTGTATGTACCTCAACCTACAGCTTAAACCACTGAAGCTTTTTTCTAGAAATTTTGAATTTAAGGTTTGTAAGTGATTCCCGAAAAAGAATAACGGAATGTTTGATGTTAGTAGGAATAAAAAGAAAAGGACCTAGGTGGATGTCTTGTGGAACCCCGAAAGTAGCTAAGAAAGTGCTTAGGTAAGAGAGCGAGTAAGGAACTATTGTCCAAATTTAAGAATCTCGTGTTAATAACCCTGCTTTGTTATAACCTCACATTTAAATAATCAATCGGGCGTGTGAATTGATAAATATTTTTTTTTTAATGCGAGATTTTAAAATTTCGAAATTTTAATATTGCGAGAATTTGAGATGAAAGATTTTGTTATTGCGAGATTTCCAGATAAAAACTTTTAAATGCGAGATTTTAAAAACAAGATTTTCAAATGTGGTCTATCGTAGACATCCTTATAAGCCTTTTAGAGAGAGATTTGGATTTTGCGAGATTTCCAAATGCAAGATTTTGAGAATTTGAAATTTCGCTACACGGGATTTATTAAAAATAAAAGTCGAGATTTTAGTATAAGAGATTTTATAGTGAAAAGCATTTGATAAAATCAGCTGAGACAATATCGACTTCTTCAGTAGGAGATAGAAAAAAATAACTGTAGTTATCTGTAGTTAATAATACTTATTAGAACGAAAGAGATATCCTTAGTCAGTGGAGAAGTTTCCATATACCAGCTGAGGCTGGAGTGATGAATAAATAAAAACAAATTATTCACTATTCCTTTTTCTCAGGGTTTAACTTTTTTCAAATTATATAGCCAAGCTTATGCTGTGACATTTTGATATTTAATTCAAGTACGAGCTAAACTGTCTATAGAGCTGAACGTGAAGAAATCAAACAGTTAATGCCCTTGTCCTCTTGCTACACATCATCACAACATTTTACAACTATTAACCCTCCCTCACGTACTTTATATTCTCTCCTTATAATATTCTTGCATCGAAAGTGCTTAAACAAACTTTTAGAATATATTTTACAAACTTGTCACCCCACGAACTTATATAAGTAAATCATCGCTTTCGAACTTTTCCCAACAATATTCGCTCTCTCCTTTCTTTATAAAACTATTTTTATTTTTATGTTTAGAAGGAAAACCTGTCCTTAAAGGACAAACTCGATTAAAAATAGTTTTTCCTCTATCACACGTATAGTGCAAGAATCGTTCTACCAAAAGTTTTGAAGCTTCTACGAGTATAGTACCTATAAACTTTTTCTTCTTCCGTTCAACGTTATTTGATAATATTTATGCACAAGTTTGAATTTAAAGTTAAGTCGTGCAAGGACTAGACTGTCGTTTTCTTCTATAGGTACATATTACTAACTATATGATGTCCTTAAACTTTCTTCAATTCATTCTCAGCTGGAAAGAAATAAAAATAAACTGAAATTGGCAACCGAAACTTTTTCATTTTATTTCGTCGACAACTTTACGATTGACAATTCAACCTTATTTCTAATGTGGCACCATTACACTACATACATACATACGAGTACAACATACATGTCAGGCATTCCTAAGCCGGTTCTTAAAAATGGCACGTTAGGTCGTTGTGCTTTCTAGTCTCTATTCAAAAAGTGATATCATAAAATACATTCGTATTCGTAAGTATGCCTATGCAGTGAACGAGAGTTTAAACGTTCTTTTTTTTTGGGGTTTGTTAAGGATTTGTGCTTAAATTTTTGGGTCATAAGGCCAAATGATATGTGAATAAAAAGGCTGAATTTATCCACTCAAGATTTAAAATCAGTCATAGTAAGCTCAATGAATTTCATATCTAGAATATTGAAGTTTGGGTAATGGTTTATGAGCATTAGAACTTTATAGAGTTGCTACTTCTGGAACTTAAAAGCTATAATATGTTTTCATATAGGATAGGTAGGTTAGGTGTCTTACTCTTAAGGGTATAGACAACTGGAAATATATAAGATTTTATGTTTTTGATAAGTATCTACTTCCAAATTGAAAATTCTTGTGAATATGAAGAAAGAATTGAAATAAAAAGAAGTAAATTGTTAAGTTATTCTAAATCTATAGTTTTTGAAACTTTTTAGTTCGGGATCCTGATACGCAGAAGCATATAAACCGATGAAAATCTTAAATTGCCTATTAAATAAAATACACAACTGTGCCACATGAATTTGCTATTTCAGTTAAAGTGGCTTAGACCCAGTTTTTCAGTGCGAGATTATCCTAATTTCAGGGTTAAATCCGAGTTAACTCCTGAAACATGTTTTTCAGTCAATTTGGATCCTGAGTTAACTCAACAAATTTGGTGAGTTAACTTATGAATTTGCTATTTTAGTTAAAGTGGCTTAGACCCAGTTTTTCAGTGCGAGATTATCCTAATTTCAGGGTTAAATCCGAGTTAACTCCTGAAACATGTTTTTCAGTCAATTTGGATCCTGAGTTAACTCAACAAATTTGGTGAGCTAACTCAACAAATTTGGTGAGTCAACTCTGGATTAGCTCAATAGGTATTTCTGAAAGATGCGTGTCAAAAATCTATTCAAATCGAGGTAGGACACTATGGAAAGGGTGATTTTCACAGTGGTGCCATCTCGAATTCGATAGCGAAACACTGATTTCTACACTGTCGCACTTCGATTTCCATAGATTTTTGACAACTAGGAGTTAAATTTAATTCTTCACTGAAAAACTAGTATTGAATTAACACGGTATAAAAGTATTTGCAGGAATAACTTACTCAGATTTAAACTGAAAAAAAATGGACCATAGAATTTTAAAGAATTTGTGTACAGGTTGTCATAAAAGTAACAAGACCGCTGAATATTTGGATAGATGAAATATTTTTCAAAAAGGTCAAAATACTTCTTGTATTAGTAACTTTCAACGCAGAATTCAATACTGACCTTGATTTTGACGTTAACGTTAACCATCAAAGTTTTTTTTTAAGATCAAGTTGTTTTTTTTTAATATATGTACCTATAGATATCCCCTTTTTGATGGGCAATATAAAGCCAAAGTTGTACGTTCAAATATTTGAGAGTCACTCCAAGGTAAATTGAACATAAACCAAGTGTAAAAAATTTCAAATAATATACAAAAAACGCCAACACAACATAGAGTGTTAATAAAAGCAACATGAAAATCACTTTTTTACCTCTTCAAACGATTTTTTTCAGTTGAACTTAGCTTCCAAGTGACCTTTTAATTGCAGAGCGGTGATCTTTAAAGTGACATCTTTCAATCTAGGTATCACAAGAGCCAAAAAATCAAACTTCAAAAATTCAAATATTTTTTATCCCTAAAGAGGTTGTATACTTTTGGAGCAAACGTGAAATTCGATTTGCATCTGAACTAACAGTCCTAGCAATTTAAAAATTGCATGTCCGTGATCTGTGGGAGTTGCTACCTTTCCATGGAGCTATCGTACCATAGGAAATTAAAAAATATTTGTTTGGTGAAAAATCGAATTTAAAAATTCCTTAAAAATCGTCCCTTTAAGCGCAATTTCCCACTAAAAGAAGCTTCCCAGCGACACGGTGCCGTAACGAAAGAAAGCAAATTAATTTGTGAACATCGAAATGTGATCTTTTTATCAATCTAGGCATCGATTAATAAAAAAGACCAACTCAACGCCTTCAATGTACCGGCCTTTGTTACCTCTTCAAAAGGTGACATAAGAATGGCAGAGCGGTGATCTATAAAAATCCACCTTAAGGTATCACGAGACCTTCAAAAATCCCAACTTTTGTGTGTCTCATTTCTTATTTCAAAATTATTATTTGAAAAAAAAAATAATAGATACATTTAAATTTAACTTCCATCAGTTATGGAATTATGCAGCTCCCAACGTAACCGCTATTCGTTTGCAATTACAAGTTCATACATTTTATCTGCAACAACTTAAATGCATTTAGTTGAAAAAATAAATTATTAATATCCTTCATGTCTCATGTGGCTTTTACTGTTAAGCAATAGCCACATGCCGCCGTGTCGCTTGATAAATACAAAATTAATTTATATATTGCGTGACCAAAGTAGCCCCTGAGTTAAGCGAGAGCTTTAATTTTAAAGTGTTTACATTAATACAGTATACGCACCCTAGCTGCATACATGTGATGTTCACATTTGAGAGCACTTACAATGCGGTGTATAATTTGTCTGTTAAATTCTTTTTAGTTTATTGAAAGGACGAGACTAGAGATATCCCAATTTATAACAGTTATGACAGTTTTTCGCCATCAAAAGTGGGCTTGCGTTAAAGTGCTTCGCGCGACTTGAAAAAAAGTCACTTCTGTATTGAAATGTTACAAAACCTTGCATTTAGGGACCCTTTGTATATTAGAAAAAGGGATGTAACAAGTTTTCGCGATATCATCAGAGTCATAAATAAAAGTAACGAACAAAATGTCACCACATTTTTGTAGTGAATTTTTTGTCAAAAACCTGAAATGCAGTTTTCTTAAAATCACTTTGGACATTACATGTACGAAGTTCAATCAAAATCGTTAAAGATGTTTTTGAGAAAATTTGAAAAAAAAAACCATTAATCGTTGTATAGCAGCTACCCACTTTAGATAAGATACAACGAAGCACATAGAAATGCTATGAACCAAATTTGAAGCAAATCGACTCACCCATTTGGATTCTACCTTAAATTATAGTGAACGAACGGATGCACCGACGAGATGCACGTACAGACCGACGGACGGTATGACTAAACCCACTTTTTGGGACTTCTTCGATCTTCTTAGTTTTAGTTTTGATTACATCCATGAAATTTTAGTAAAAATTTTGTATTAAGAATAGACGAACATTTCCCAGAAAAATATCATTCAATCATTCAATAGAAGTTATAACCCTTCAATAATATTTTTTAAATTTTAGTTTTGAACAACAGGAATAAGTTCGTGGAATGCTGCCGCCCATTTTTTCCTTATTATTTTGCTAAATCACAGTAACTTCCCTTATATTTTCATAAAGGGTGTTTTTTTTTAGGGGTATAGAACTTTGAAATCGAATAAAACAAAGATGATTTTTTTTTAAATTGACATTAAATTTAATTTATTCGAAAGATAATCTTCTGCTTCTGGCATTATAATTAAGTAAGATTTCTGGCAAATGACCGCCACGGCTGGCTCGGACGTAGTCTAATCTGGAGGTAAATTTTCGATGAATTTTTCCAACATTTATGGCCTTATATCGGCAATAAGGCGGCGAATGTTGTCCTCCAAGTGGTCAATCGTTTCGGGCTTATGGGCGTAGACTAACGACTTCACATATCTTTACAGAAAATAGTCAAGCGGCGTTAAATCGCCCGATCTTGTTGGCCAATTCACGCGTCCGGTTACCAAACGTTTCCTTCAATAAATCAATTGTGGCACGAGATGTGTGACATGTTGCGCCATCTTGTTGAAACCACAGCTTCTGCACATAATGGTTGTTCAATTGATGAATGAAAAAGTCAGTAATCATGGCTCTAACGCGGTCACCATTGGCACTAACGTTCTGGCCAGCATCTTTTTTAAAGAAGTACGGACCAATTACTCCACCAAACCATAAAGCACACCAAACAGTCAGTTTTTGTGGATGTAACGGTGTCTCAACATACACTTAGGGATTATCATCACTCCAAATACGGCAGTTTATTGACATATCCATTCAAGCAAAAGTTAGCTTCATTGCTAAACAAAATTCGCTTATGAAAATTGCGATCAACGGCAATCTTGTTTTGGGCCTATTTGGGCACAATTTGGAAGCGTTGTTCATGCATCAGTCTATTCCTGTTGAAATGCCAAATCAAACTAAAAATAAATCACTTGACAGCTGACAAATTTGGCCGCCAGTTAAAATAGTGTTGCTAACTCAAAGTTCTATGCCTCTAAAAAAAAACACCCTTTACTTGCATACGAAATAAAATTTTCTTTTTACACCCAATTTTTTTTAATTTTTAGCCGGCAAAATTCATGATTCGATTTTTTAAAAATAAAATATTTCAAACCCCACAATTTATGAACAGCAAAATAATATGTGCACAGCACTGTTTATCTTTATAAATACTTAAATTTTCTATCTGCGAGATGCAAAACACAATCAAAAAAATATTTGCATCCCGTTTATGCAAATATTTTTGCCATCTACTACGAGTGTCTCGCTGGGAAAACGAATGAATAAAATCAGCTTGACGAAATCATATTTTTTGAATTGGAGGGTTAGCCATCTATACAGAACAGACTGCACACATGAAATATTTCGAGTGTCTATCAGGCGGGTGTGGGAGGAAAAACTGTATGTGTATGTATTTTATAGATCGTCAAATTCACTTATTGCATCTTTGTAACGCTCGCTGGTGTGCCTTAAAATATATTTCTTAACTATTAAATGCATGATAAATAATATCTGAGCTGAGCACTTACGTGTCTGGGATTCCCGAAAAAAACAAATTGATTTTTGTGGACCATGAGTCGAAAGCACCACACCACACGCCCCTCGGCAGATATTTACTCATGAAGAACGCAATTTCCTCTCAAGAAACAAGAAAGACAAACGAGATGAGCTCTTTGAGGGTGTATAGAATGTTTTGGGGGTAATCTTTGTTGATTGAATGATAAAGTACCCTAAGCTTCTCGGCTCCTCCCCAACTGCCATCACCGGAACGGCCATAGGGGCTCCACGCTACACTTTGACGAAGATTTTTTTTTTGTTGCAGTCCCAGGGTGGCTTAGAGGAATTTATGAAATTGAAAAACATAAGCGTTTGTTTGTATACCTTAAGACATATGTTTGTACATAGACAATATGGCTCGTCATTTAAGCTTTGCTATAAAATACTAGCATTTAGAGGCAGTGTATAGAAAGGTATGTAGAACCAGGTCAAGGAATTATGTGTTCTGGAGTAAGTGTAATATTGTACTATCTGGAGCTTTAGTTTCGCTTGAGAGAAAGAAATTCCTTTGAGTAAAACAACTTGGGAGCGAAATTGTTTATTTTTTTTTTCTAAGCCCCAGAATGGAAATTAAGACGTAATTTATCATCATTAGCGTCACTATTTAGAAAGTAATGGCATGGAAAATAATGCCTTATAAAGTTGCAATTTCTTTTTAAATTTTATTTTGTGTATATGGGGGACAGTGAATTGATATCTTTGTCGTTGAAAAATACAAAACATATCAGCCTGATTTTATCATTTGGTCGTATGAATGATAAAAATAGCCACTATAGGATTTAATAAGAAATTATGGTGTTAGCAGCCGCATCAACAATGACAAAGTCTGTAAAAGAATTTTTCAGATATGTATGTAAACCCAAAATTCTAATAAATACAAAATTATGCAAAAGTCCAAGTCTTATTATGGATAGGTCGAGGCCACTGGTACATTGAGCTAGAGCAGTACTAAGGGCGAGGG
The DNA here is from genome assembly GCA_932273885.2 of Leucozona laternaria. NCBI lineage: Eukaryota > Metazoa > Arthropoda > Insecta > Diptera > Syrphidae > Leucozona > Leucozona laternaria. The sequence continues at coordinate 26,346,870 of OW026368.1, read as the reverse complement.
CGAAGGAGTGATGCAAAAAATTGCCTTTCTCTGGGAATTTTGACTTTTAAAGGCACAAATCGAAAAGCTACTAATTTTTTTGAGAATTCCTAGGTAATAATATTTTATTTGGAAAAAGAGATTATCGAAAATAATTTTAATCAATTCTTTAAGAGTTATTGGAAAAAAGCAATATAAGGTAAAAATACCAGATTTTTTTTTTTAGAAATGTTGTAAGACCTGACAATTTACACAATATTATATATATTATTTAATTTAATATATTTATTTAGATTTTAGCAAGGAATTCAATTAACTTAAAAAAACGTACCTAGCTAAATACTTAATAAAAAAAAAATAATATCTGTGGTACAAAAAGGGAATTTCCCCACTGGCTGAAGGGATTACTCTTAAAAATGCCCACCTAGCACTATGCTAGAGTCAAAACGGGAAGATCGAATTGCTTCAAATTTTGTATATTTATGTGGTTCCCTGGAGGAGAAATTCCTATTTGTATCTCATTTAGAACAACTACAGCTGCATTCGGAACATGAAGCCACTATACAAAAATGTTCCCATACAAAAATGTATTATCACGCATTATATACAAACTGTAGGGTTAATGTGGGTAATTGTAAACAATTTTATTTTTTTTTTCTTTAATTTAACGAAAAACTATGAATGATAACGTGAAAATACAATATTTCTGATTATAAAAATTACTTTAAAAATTTTAAAATAACGGTTAATATTATTATTTTTACATTTACTCAGTTCTGTTTTTATTTTTATTCTAATTTATGGGGTAAATGTAAACAGCAGTGTAAATCATCTTGAAGTTTTCGAACAGAGGCTTTAAGTTGTTACAAACAACGTATTGATGGGGTTTCAAAATTCGTAATTCTTCTTTATTTTAGGGGCAACCATTCGATGATAGTTAAAGGATAAGATTTGAAGGTCATGATTTTGTTATTCTGAGCATAGCTTGCTTTGGCAACATCATCCAATGAGTATGAATACTAATTTCCGAATAAAATGTATTTCGCAACAAATCCCACTTGAATTTTTACCAATTTTAATTTTGAACCAATTATTATGTTTACAATTACCCCAAAAATTTGTTTACATTTAACCTCATCATAAAATATTCTAGGATAAATTTGAACAAGAAAAAGAAGATCAATCCCTTTGAGATTTTTTTAATCTAATATCAATCAAATTTTACAACTAAAAAGTATATACAAAAAATTTACCCCTGAATTTTATTTAAAAAATATTGATATTTTTGTCCGAATCCTCTAGAATTGTTAATCGCTTTTAAATTGAACATTTCATAAAAATCAACTGCCAACTGTAAACACACGAATAAGTGACATGTATGTGACAGATAATGAACGTGTTCGAAGGACTATTTAGTGGCTGCGTTCAAAACTGCATTATTTGTATGGAATTTGAGCTCTGTTTACATTTACCCACATTGACTACCTTTAATTTAAAATAATTAATTTTTTTGCAAGTTAAAAGTAATTCTAGATCCATCGATTGCAATTTCGAATTTAGTTTTAAACATTAAAAAAAAATATTTAGGCCCAATTTCTGAAACGAAACTTAAATATACATACGATTTCAACATTATACAGCATTATGTTCTCCTTTTTCCTCAAGAAAACTGTGACATAATCTCTTATTTTGAACTTAAATATTTAAGTTCCCTTTCAGCAAATGGGCCTTGCTCATTTTTATTATTTTTTTATTTATTTATTTATTTAATTATTACATTATAAAAAAGGTAGGTACATTTTTTTGGAATCAAATTTTGTATACGTACCCTTTTCTTTTTACTATCCTTTTTGTTGAAATCGTATCATCCAAGCTAAAAATAAAAATAATGCAGCCAATTCATAATTGCTCTAAAACAAAATAATAAAATTATAAAAATGCAAAGTAAAATAGAAAGTTTAAAATGTAATTTAGACAACATAGAAATAAACTAAAGCCGCGGCGAAAATTAGAAAATTGATTGTGCAGCTTTAAAAAAAAACACATCTATATAAATCTTGTAAGCTTTTCAACGGCAAAATTGCCCATGGCGTCAAATTCAAAACATTAAACAAATAAATGAATAAACTGTCCTTGCATTGCAAATACTATATGCGGATGCGAAAACTTTAGCCAGTTAAAGTCTACAATATCCTATGACAGAACTTACTACTCCATGTTTTCCCGTTAAGTTTCATTAAAACCTTATACCAGAACATTCAAATACAACATAGATATATTTTGGGTGTATCCTATTGCTGCGCCGCATGAAGGAAAGAAAACTATTCATAAGACAGCACCGAAACATGATCGACAGGATGAGTCTTTCATTCTGCCTCCGATTCATTTCCTTCTCAAATCTCAATGCATCATGTTTCCTTCCATTTCACATGCCATTCCACTTCAACTGGAAACAATAGAACAACATCTGTGAGACATGTTCAAGTTGATTTGTAATTCATTTAAATGTAGATTTATATCCTTCCAAAGATACTTCCCACCCAACCACCATGCCATCGCCACCCAAGCTGAAACCGACAAGTCTGCATATAGGAAAACTTTAACAAAACCATTTCGGGAAGTTTCCTCAAACACATCAGCAAAGTGCACCCTATCATAACATATCCGAGATTCCACACATTACACCCTTAAGCTACAATATGTAGATATACTATGTGTTCCAAGTTCACTCAATCATAGACGGATAGACATATCGAAGATAAGGATCTGTATACTTACTTTTCATCAGGAGGTGGTGGCATATCATTGGCCGAAGGACTCCCAGGTGGTGTCTTTTCATTCTCCATCATAGCTAATGGCGCTTCAGGCGGTGGCAGTGGACTCACTGAATTTGTATCCATTCTTAGTGTGAAAATTTTGATGGATATTTTTATAACCGGGTAAGACTGAAAAAATCAGTAAAACACTGAGCTCTCGCTGCTTGTGGCTTCCTTCGCCCGTTGGTTTCTATAAAAAAAAAAATAAAATCAAAAAGTTATAATCTCATTCATTTCATATTCAATTAAAATCAACTTTTTAATATTATAAGGACGAAGAAAAATGGATCTAATGGGATATTTGATGAGCAAAATTTAATACCACCACCAGTCACCACCACTGATGACAACGATGTTATGATGGTTTTGTGAAATTTATTAGCACGATCTTGCCATCACATCAGAGAGTGTCAAAGGATATAAAAATGAGTGGAAAGTTAAAATCCATTTCAACATCATCTTAGGGTGGCATATAATTCAATTTTCAATATAATTCTCGTTCATCAGAAGGAGGCGAGGGAAGGAATTCATTATGGGCGGCTTGTTCGTGTATGATAACTTATAGTCTGGGAGGTTGTGTTACAGATAAGCCATTATTCCAAAATAAAAAAAGGCTAATAAGTTTGGTAATAAGGTTGGTTACTAAATCTCTCAAACTTAAATCTCATCACATTAAGAAATCCCACTTTTCACAATCTCACTTTGTAAAAACTCCCGTTTTTTACAATCTCGAAAAAACTAAAGTCTGCAAAATAACAAATTGCAAATAGCCAAGAAACCAAATAATAAATTGCGAAGTAATTTAATGAGAAATAATGAAACACGAGAACAAAACATAGTCAAAGAAATACTTGCCAATTAAATGCGAAGAACAGTCAAATAAAATCTCCCAGATGACTTTTACCTAAACACCTATTTCGATGACATTTCATAGTAACTCATCGAAATTAAGAATTTCGAAGTTATTGCTTTATTTATTATTAACTCATAAGCGGGGGACTTTTATACCCGCTGACTAAGTGGATATATGTTAAGAATATCGCCGTTATTTTTTAAGCCTATAAAATATGTTTGGAAAAAAATACACAATTAATGCAACACAAAGTTCTAGACTATATGATTATTCTTATGTCATATATGTACATAAGTTCGGGAAAATATGGTAATCGGATACAGGAAGGCATGTCATCTGCATGCATGCAAGGAAAAGGAGATATTAGAAATTCGTTGTGAAAACAGAAAATGTGTTATGCAAACATTTCGACATCGAGATTAAAATGACAAGTCCTTAGAATTTGATTTTCGTCCTTAAATGAATATTGACATTGGATTCCATAGAAATCGGTTTCGTATGCTAAAAAAAGAAAATATGCACGACTGGGTCGCACGAGCAATGTGGTTCTAAAGTCTGAATTAAATTGGTTATTGGAGCCTTTATTGTATCCATTAGCCAAAAACATAGTTTAGTTGAAGTTTTTTGTTAAGGAAAGGCAGCCTATGTAACTATTTTGATTTATCGAATTAAAAAAAATGCGTGGAGCCGATTTTGAGATAAATATGATATTTATTTATGGCCAAAAATTTTGTATGACAGGTACCTACGGTTATTTTTGTCCTAAAAAATGGTAAAAAAAGTGTCCGGGTAATGTCCGAAATATGCTAATCTTTCACATTGCGCACTTAAGTGCCACTTTTCTGACTGTGAAACTGGCCCTAAAGATTTTAAATTTCTTCATTATTTGGCAACAAACTTTAAAATATTTTTTATATTGAAATCTCTTGATGTACATACTATAGAGTGTTCAGCGGGAATCGGTGCGTCCACTGTAATTTGAGCTAGAGCCTAAACGGGTGCACTGATTTGCATGAAATTTGGTACAAAGCATTTTTATGTGATTTTGTAGAGGGAAAATCAGAATTTTTAGCTCATCTAGAACGGGTAGCTGCCATACAAACATTTTGATTTTATAAAAATTTTCCGAAAATGGCTCTAACGATTTTGAATTAATTTCTTATCCGTAATAACTAAATCAATTATAAGAAAACTGCGTTTCAGGTTTTTTGTCAAAAAATTCACATAACGGAATTAGGTACACGTTTTTTGAGAAAATGGTCTTATTTTTGGGTTATTCGGGTATATCTTTGCCATGGTTCGACCGATTTTGCTATAATTTTTCAGTCTGATGTTTCTCAATAGTTTAAACAATAATGCATTTAAAAATGTCTAAAAAAACCATTTTTTATAAACAAAAAAAAAATCAAACAAAAAATCAATTTTTTAGTACTTTTGACTCTTTTAATATTTTCTCGTTAAATATATATACATCATCCATCTTCAATGTGTTTAACCACAAGACCAAGTTCGTGCGATCTAGTCTTGCATATTTTTTAGCTTGAAAGTTCACTCATGTTTGTCATTTTATCCTAGTAGTACTAAAGGGTGATTTTTTAGCTGGTTTGGTTTTGGCAACACTGGTTTTGACAGCTGACGTGTGTTTAGTACCTTGTGTCACTGTCAAACAGCTTCAGTTTGGTTTGCAATTTAACCATGGATCGTCTTACAAATGAACAACGCTTGCAAATTATTGAATTTTACTATCAAAATTCGTGCTCGGTTCGAAATGTTCATCGCGCGCTGCTTGTGTTCAGCGATGAGGCTCATTTTTGGTTGAATGGGTACGTAAATAAGCGAAATTGCCGCATTTGGAGTGAAGATCAGCCAGAAGCATTGCAACAGCTACCAATGCATCCCGAAAAAGCCACTGTTTGGTGCGGTTTATGGGCCGGCGGCATTATTGGGCCATATTTCTTCAAAGATGATGCGAATCGCAGCGTTACTGTCAGTGGTGAACGCTACCGAGCGATGATAACAAACTTTTTTTTGCCCGAAATGGAAGTTCTTCACTTGCATGATATGTGTTTTCAACAAGACGGTGCCACATGCCACACAGCACGCGAAACAATGGCGCAATTGCGAGGCGAGTTTGGTGAACAGTTAATTTCACGTTTCGGGCCGGTCAATTGGCCGCCTAGATCGTGCGATTTGACACCATTAGATTATTTTTTGTGGGGGTATGTCAAGGCTAATGACTATAGGGACAAGCCCGCTTCGATTGACGCACTGGAAGCCAACATCCATGCATTCATTCGTGAGATACCGGCCGATATGTGTGAAAGAGTATGCCAAAATTGGACTCAGCGGATGGGCTACCTGAGACGCAGCCGCGGTCAACATTTGCATGAAATTATCTTTAAACATTAAATTGCAAGGTTCAAACTATCGATTCAAATAAATATTTCATTCATTTTTTCGAATTTTTTGTGTTTTTTTTTTTTTGAAAAAGTTCTAAGCCTCTTAAAAAATCACCCATTATATGTCTACTGTATACTTATTTGTTTCTTCGTGACCTCTTATCCTTCATGTTGGCTATAACTTGAAGGCTTTTGAGTTTTTTTTTCAATTTGAATTGATGACATTTAGAACGTGACTGTGTACTTTTTCAGGTCCTTTTAGTTGTAATGATTGCTATAGCTTGCTCAAAAAGATTTTTATCAGCACGAATATATTAGTCGAGTGACCCTCTTATACGGAAATACTTTACTCTCTCGATTCACTTATAAAACACATTAGGTTTTTTTTTTCTTAAGTGTAAATCTTCTTTGAAAATAAACACATCACAAAATAACACAGAATTTGTAGGTCTTTGGTATACAAACACTTTTGCTCAACCATTCTTGAATGTTAACTAAATTTCTAAATCTTATGGCCGTCTGGGATTGAAATAACATCCTTTATCATACAATATTTATTTTTCTTACAAAGCTTATTTCTCAATTTAATACACACTTGAATTCAACAACAACAACAAAAACAATTTCTACCAATAAAAAAAAACAACTTTTCCCTTTTTCAGTATCTTGAAGTTGATACACATCAAGTTTGTATTATCAAAAAGGACGATAATGACCTTTAAGCTTTATTTACTCACATACAAAATATATATGTTAGTATATGAGTATCTTATCTATCCAATGTTATTGTAAGTTATCCTTTATATGTCTGTATATTAAGCTTTTATTATATTTTTGTTTTCTTTTATGTTTTGTTTGTTTTTTTTTTTTTTTTGTTTTTCTTAAAGATACAAAGTTTTGTCAAAAACAAATTCATATCATGCCGGAAAATCAAGAAGTGCTCATTGAATGTCTTGTGTTAAGATAATATCTTAAAAAGATTTTCTTTTATGCTATTGTGACAGGACACAGGATGTCCTGGTTCAAGGGTTGTAATTGTAATTTAACGTTATCAAATTAACTATTGTTCTTCATATTCTTGTTATACTATACATATAAGCCAGAAATTGATATGGGTTCAGGAAATATTTTGCCAGACATAAGTCTTATGAAACTTTATATTCCTTGTTATATTCTTTCGAGTTGTCTGAAGGATAGTAAAATAATCCTAGGTAATCAATACATATTACCAAAGAATATTGAATACAAATTACTGATAAACAACAATGATACTTTTTGAAGGATAAGGGATTCCTTTCTAAGAAAAGAGAGAGGCCTTCAATTTTATATGACATCCTCTGTTTTCAACTCAAATCTGTTAAATAATCTTGGTGTATACATCCGATAGCTATAAATGCGATATGGTAGGTTAGGTTATTCATTCGTAAGAGCTTTAGATTTTGGTGCAAAAAAAATCAAATTCAATTTTGAATTTTACATCAAAATATATATATACTGTTTTTACTTTTTAAGTGACTCATAACTGAACATTAAAGTTTTCAATGATGAGTTTCAATGAAAGCTATAACTAGTATGAGTACGACAGTGGGGATCATCAGTTAGATGCTATCGTACCCTTCTAAAACACGCAAACTTTTTCCGATGTTTACCGAAAAATGTAATGACTTCTTTTCTAAGTAAATATTTGGTTCCATATTTTTTTTTTTCTTTTACAGATTTTTATTATTTTTTTATGAAAATACTCCAAACGCTTCGATTAAGAACTTATCTGTTTAAATGGTGGGTATCAGCAAAACAGTCGCTGTCGACAATTCTGCGCAATAATTTGAATCTTTATATATAAAAATGATGCTTATAACTTGAGAACGACTGCACCAAATTGGGTACTTCCTTCTACGGGTTTGTTCGTAGTTGTACCGCGAAGGTTTAGGAAAAAAGAAAAGTCGAAAAAGTCTCAACAGGCGGCGCTGTAGGCGAAAATTTCGTTTTTCAGTTCAATTCAATTACCATTCAACAAATGTCGCTGTAGGCGGTTAGGAAATGGCTTTTGGGATATTCTTCTTCAACTTTTCTTATTTGTAGGGTGAAATGGAGTAAAAATAAAATAAATGTCCGATTTAAGAAATTCTTTTTTGTGTTTGAAGGGTTTTTCTTAGGAAATGGTTTGAGGGATATTTTTTCAAATTTTATTATTTGTAGGATGAAATGGGGTAAAAATAAAAAATTGTCCGTTTCAAAAAATTCTTTTTTGATGTATATCGGAGAATAATTAAAGATGATTCTCATTGGCTTTGTTGGTCGTAGGGTCACAAGTTGGACATTCGTTCGAAAAATTCTTGAAAGACGGCACTGGCTTAGCACAGCGTTGAAAGTGGCCACTAATTGGACTTTTATGGTGTGGAGATCTTGGCAATGGAGAAACACACTTGCCAACGCTACACGTTAGAAACACTACACATAATCAATAGCAAGAAAAACATGAACCGTAAACAATACATACAAAATATCTCAGCGGTGTTCTACTACTTAATTTCCAACAGTAGATCCAAAACTTGAATGTACTTATTGGATTATTGTTCAAGTTTATGTAAGTGTATATCATGTCCGCCCTGTATACATTCACACTTTTATGTAATTACTTCTTTTTTTTTTATAAATAAACATCCCCTAAAGAAGACGGCAACCACCGTCGAAACGTTGGCAAAAGTGAATTAATTAATCTTTCATTTTATCATCATAACGACCAACAAAGCCGATGAAAATCATCTTTAGCTATTCTCTGATATAAATATATCGAACATTCAATTTTTATAAATACATATATCGAACATTCAATTTTTATAAAAAAAAAGAAATTCTTTTTTGTTTGAAAGTTTTTTTCTTAAGAAATAGCTTTCGGTGTGTTCTTTTTCAAAATGTTAATAATTGGAAATTGTAGGGTGAAATTGGGTAAAAATAAAAAATTGTCCGATTTAGGAAATTCTTTTCTGTAAAACATTTTTCCGAGGCAATAGCTTTCGGGATATTCTTTTTTAATTTTTTTTAGGGATTAAAAATAATATAAAATCGGGTTTAAGAAATTCTTTTTGTAATTAAAAGGTTGCTTATTAGTGGTTGGCCTCAGGGATTCTTTCAGAAAATTGGCATTTATAGGGTGAAATGGGGTAAAAAGGAAAAGTAGCATCTGATTTTAAAAATTCTGTTTGTGTTGAAAAGGTTATTTTTAAAAATTTTATATTTATAGAGTGAAATGGAATAAACACAAAAAAAAGGTTTTTGATTACAAAAATTCTTTCTGCGTTTGGAAAGTAATAAAGGTTGGACGTAGATGATCATATTTTTACGAATTTGGCCATTCATATCGTGAAGTAAGTCAAAACTCAGTAAGCAGTATTCAATTACAAAATTTGTAATTTTATGCGAAGCTTAGGTTTGTCTACCCGTGCGAAGCCGGGCGGGTCAGCTAGTTTTGTTATAAATAAGAAAAAAAAAAGTTAAAATTACAAGCAGAACAACTTTTTGATAAGATGCTGCACATGCGTCACTCAGGGTCGAGGCCATTTGAATTCGATTGTTTTTTTTTTTTAAAAACCCTAAAAAATTTAATAAAAACTAATTGTCTTTCAAATTAATTAAAAAATACTGTTTTGCACTTATACTTACTCTTATGTTATGTTGCGTACTGTGGTTTTAAAGCTTGAGTGTGAGTATAAATCAATTCATCTGATTTATGAAAAAATACTATTTAGCTAAAAGAAAATGTATTTTATTGAATGTCACCTACAACAATCATCTCAGTTAATAAAAATGAAGAATATGTAACTCTTAGATACACATATGGATCTTACAGTTTAATGGCGTATGCAGGATTACAAACATTTGGGGGAGAGGGCTTATATTCTATTTTATTTTTTTAATAGATATCGGTCAGTCCCAAAATCCTGCAAGCAATCCAGATTGATTTCGTCTTAAATAAATAATTCAGTTAACACGCATATTCAAAAGAAGACACATGTCAAAATTTTAGCCATTCTGACTGTCTGTCAAGAAATACCTTAAGTTGGTTTAAAAAAAAATATTTTGTTAAATAATGCAGTGAAATAAATCCTCGGGAACTAGGTCCACCAATGTTTTCTATTCTGCCGTAGTAGTAGTAAAAAATAAACACTTTAACTGAAGTCGGCTTAGCTTTTTTGTAGGATTAGTGGGTCAAGTAGCCCTACCTATTACCCCTCCCTGCCTACGCCCTTGTAACAGTTTAGGCTACACAAATTTTGAAAAATCAACATATAATTAGAAATTATTTGATAAAAGAACTTTGGAAATACGTTTGGCACCAACGCCGATTTCTTTAACAAAACTTTATTTATTAGAACAACATTCTGAAAATCGTTGAAGTGGTTTTTATAAAATAATAATTGCTCATATCTATTTTTCTTTTAAAGAAAAATGTTTGTTTTGTCAATTTTAAATATTAATAAATGTCCAGTTAAAAATTATTTTGAAAAAAAAATCATCAACCCCCTTTTTGAAAAACACGTTTTTATAATATGTACTTATACGAATTTACAAAACAATTTCTTTTGAAAATAGTAGCAATCGTTTTAGAAAAAACTAACATTTTTCTTTTTGGTTTTTTAATAGTTATGATATTCTCAATTTCTTAAATCTTTTAGACTGCTTTAAAAAACAAAAACGACCAAATCGTTTTCGAAATATTGAATTTACATGAAAACAATTTATACATTTTTAATAACCCAAACTATTTTTTTTTTAATTCAGCTATGGGTAAAATCCTATTAATTTTTTCTTAAACATTCTCTATAAAAAAAAATTTGATCAAAATTAGTTGAACCGTTTTCGAAAAAAAGCGAAAATCATAAATATTGTTTTATGGGAGAAAGCCATTTATAACCATTTTTTTCGGAAATTTAGTTTAGCTATGATAGCCTGTTTCTACTATAGTTGACTGAACTTTTTTTAAATCTGTGGGCACGTTTTTGAGAAAATTAAAAATTTGTATATGTCGGGAGATATCCAAAAAAAACAATAGGTACCGAGTTAAAAGGAAATTGGGCCGTCTATTTAGGCTACATCTTTACAGAAAGACGGATTGAATTTCGAGACCCATATTGACATTCACATGAAACCAACATTCGTTTGATGTTTTTAAATGTGTTCGGGCGCGTTTGAAGGTACCTTTTTGCATTTGGCCTATACGGGACATAGTTAATGTCCAGTGAACATCAATTCCATATGTGTCAACACTTTTGGTTAGAATTGAATTCAGACGGATTGATTCTTCTTTTCAAAACAAGGCCAGTAATTCCGAAACCCATCATGGTTAATGTAGACTATCATGTAATAAACTGTCAAATTCCATTGAAGGATGGCTAAGATGACGATGGATTAAAAAACCTCTGAAAAATTCGAAAATTTTGAGATTTAATTATTTGAAAAGGGCAATTTTAGAGCTTTCTGGTGACTTTCGTAACGGAATATTCGTCAAAATATAGTTTGTCAGCTTTCTGTCTAAATTTTTATTTCGAAATGAAATGCCTTAACATAATATGCATGTCTGAAAAAAAGTATAAACAGCACACTTTTACTTACCCGGGATGCATTTAAGAACACATAGCATTGTAAGTCAAAAAATCTATGGCTACCAACCATTCGGAAACGAATATTTTTCTGTAACCGAATTGAGCGCCATTTGAAAATCTCAACATTTCAACAATTTATATCCACTCAATATATGTTCACTCTGATTACATACCAAAATTATATTCACTATTAATTTTGTTGTTGTTTGTGTGTAAAAATCTGCTGAGCTGCCTATTCACTCTTTCAAAAAACACGACTAGGGTTATATTGTAGATGTTGCCATTGTTTTTTAATATTTGTATTTGATTTTAAATCTATTGTTTTTAAAAAATTCCCTCTCTTGACTAATCTGGAAATCCCTCTCATACGACATTTTTTTTCTGGACCCAATTTTTTGTCACATATTATCCGAATCACCCTGTATGTATTATGACAAAAAAATAATATATCAAAATTCAGGTTTCAACATTTCAATGATATCAAGTAAAAGCAATATAAATGCATATACAGATGTACACACAAAATGTACATATAATACGTATGTATGTATGCACCTACAAACATAAATTGTATTTTTATTTTTTGTATGTTAAATATCAATCTGCAGCGCCGCGGTGGCGTTTTGGTTTTAAAATTGTCCTAAACAATTAGCATAAATACACCATAGACAACTTGAAAATTCCTAGAAGTAGTGGTTATAGAAGCAAAAATTATCTTTTATGTACCGTTAATATTAACAACCAATGAATATTAAACTAACCGATAAAAATTGTCTATGCAAATCAGAAAAACAATCGACAATCTTTGTTTTGCTCAATTCTATCTTCTTCAAAAATGTTCAAACAACAAGCCGTAAAAAATTAAATTACCAATTAATGTCTATAGGCTTAACGAATTTATTTCATTTTGTATTGAATTTTGACATTCTTTCCGGGAATAGGAGTTTTTTTTGTTGATTCTTAAAGTGACAACCACTAAAAAATAAAGTTAGGATATCAAGTGAATAGTAGATACCATCAATACATTTCTTACTGCGTCTTATTTTGACAAACAAAAAAACATACAGTTTTTATTTGAAGCTGAAAAAGGGAAAAAGTATAGTAGAACAAACTAGATGGCAATGTCGGGATAATATCAAGAAAACATTGAAAGTTCTGGGTTGTGAAGTATTTTATTTTTAAAGGAGGATGAGAAATTGCCTTAATTTTCAATTCTTGTTTGGACGTTGAAATAGTGGAACAGAAACTCCACAAATGATTTTTTGAAAAACAAGTTGGATTAGAAATTACCTTTTGGACCGGTCAATACAAGTTGTATTGGACGGTTTCAAGTCTGACATCTACAAAATAAATGCTGGTGTGCTCTAGGGCTCCGTTTTGTCTCCGACCCTCTTCCTAATATTCATAAATGACCTGTTATCTGAAACTTGTAATCCATTAAACTGTTTTGCTGATGACAGTACTCTCAGCTTTTCATATTCGTTTCTAGATTCATATCCATGTTCTTCAGATGTGAAACTTCAACGGTAGCGTATGATAAGCTCATTAAATTCTCATCTCGACAGCATTGTCCAATGGGGAATCAGAAACCGTGTAGAATTTAATGCTTCTAAAACTCAATGCTGTCTCCTGTCGTTAAAGCGGAACCCATCCCCAGTGCTGCTATCTATCAGTGGCACTTGCATAGAGGAAACCGAACAGCTTTCAGTACTCGATATTTGTGTCACAGACCACCTTTTGTGGAACGACCACATATTTGACATCGCCAAAAACGCTGCTAAGTGTTAAGGTTTATTTCCCTAGTCGCACTACACGAATGTGGAATGCTCTACCCAGCCCGGTTTTCCACTCCCATTGTGATCTTCAGACACTCAAAACCAATTTGCATCGGTATCTCCTTTTCAATCCCCTCCAATCTACCTAATAGCTCGTGCTGTGTATATCATTTTAAGGGTAGTCACAACCCCTTTAGTGCGCGCTAAATATAAAAAAAGCACTTAATTGTTCTTAAAAAGGCGAACACCAAACTTTGGTTGTAGAACCGATGAAAATGTGTCACTATTCTTAATTCAAGCTATCATTTCCGTTTTATAGATTTGTAATTTGCTTTAAAACTGATTTTTGATTGATGCTCTTCAATGAGTGTCTTGATCCTTGAATTCAAAACATTCTCGAGGCTTTGCTGAAGAAGCGAACATGCAATATATTTCAGGTTACTTCTTATCCCTATATAAATTGATTAAATTCAATTTTTCTAGCGTATCTGGCCCACTGTACAATGAATAAATGAAAGTTTTCTCTTGAAAATGAAAAATTTTCTTTTGCAAAAACTACTATATAAGGATAAGATTTTAAATCTGAACAAGCAGGGACAGAAATATTCCCAAGGATACAAAACTTCCAATGGGACAAAGATAGGAGTTTTTTTGCGACGAAAATTTCTGCTTCGTCTATCATTTGCTTTTTATTTGTACATACATTTATACCAACAATCCGACATATATAAATATTTTGTTTGTATTTTCTAAATCCTTTGGATTTTTTTTTGTTGGTTGTCGTTCAGCTTTCTCATGTATTGGCAGAATGATGGAAGCAGAGGTATCCTGATTTGGAAGAGAATTTTGGATAACATCGTTTTGGAAGTTTTGTTTTTTGTTTTTCTTTAAAACTTTTGTAGAACTTCAACTTGCACTGCACTGTGAAAATTCGAATATATGTACTTGCTTTAGGCAGGTCAACAACATTTCGTCTTGTGTGGCATTTTTGTTCTTCAAGTGCTGCATTTTGTGGTTGCACAGAGGATGGAAAATTATATATGATTTGCTCTTGAATTCACTATGAGTAGATAATTGCGGAAGTTGTTGAAACTTAGTTTTGGAGATATTTTCTTTGTTGTTGTCATGTTGTTTAAGTTTATCCTAAGACAAATGAGATTGTTCAGTAAAATTCGGCTTAAAGGGATTATTTTGTTGATAGAAACATACACAAAACTTTTCAGGCAAGTGTATTTAAACATTTGGATTCAAATTGAATAAATGCTAATAGTGAACAGTTCCTACAGCAAATCTTGGAATATAATACAAGTTTATGTAGAAAATCCGTTGACTTAAAACAGAAACTCACACACAGTTTTTTTCTGTTTTTTCGCATACAAAGGTTACAATCTTTCAAAAAGTTGACTACTTTATAAGAAATATATCAATTCTATTGCGAAGTAACGTAAGCATACGTCTGTTAGTACCTACCAGAAAATATGTATAGCTGAATGAAAATTCCCAAATTCATAAATTACTTTTTCTCTCCATAAATCTATTCGAATACGAAACAAGATATTAATTTTACATTAGCATAACATTGATTGTTTACAAAATATTTCAGTGCAATACAGAAAAAAATCCTAAGAAATCAGCATCCAAGTATTAGTTGTGGAAGCATATTTATACATGCTTTGATCAAAAGTGCCTTCTTAACACGCAAACATATTCATCAAGAAGGGGGTTTGATCACGCTATCACTTAGGTGTAGTAAAATAAACATGCACGATGTATTATAATCTGGATCATGTTAATTGGACCAACACTACAACTTCTTAATTAATCTTCACTTTTTCTTTCAGCGAATATTTTATTCAAAAGCAAAACTGTAATCAGAAGTAAATGATTAATATTGACGAAATATCAAGACTTTTACAATATTTTATTTTTACTTTCGGTTACATGAATGATTTTTCAAAACTGTTTAATGAAAAATCTCTATTTACCTATGTATATAAAAAAATAAAAACATATGTAGATCAATTTATGTCACTAAATTGTGTTATCCGAAAATTAAGCTCAGAACTTAAAATTTTAAGTTTAAATTCCAATTTCCTCAAAAACTAAGACATTTTTTAATCAAACAAGACTCTAACCAAAACCGAAACACCGCTATCCTGACAGACAGTCAGGCAGCTGTTAAAGCCATTGATTCAGCTATATCATCTTCTAAATTGGTCCAGCAACGTCGAGATGAGCTCTCAAGCCTTAATGTCAACCTCAGGGTCACTCTTATCTGGGTTCCAGGTCACTGTGGCATTGAGGGAAACGAGCGAGCTGACGAACTGGCCAGGCAAGGAACGGCTCTTCACAGCTCACTTGCGGAAAGAGTTAACATTCCACTTGGAGTTGTGAAGGGCAAAATACTCTCAATTTTTCTTACTGAATCCAACAGCAGGTGGGAAAGTTTAACAAACTGCGCTATATCTAGGAAGATATGGCCCATCTATAGTAAGTCCCGGACAACTGACCTGATAGCTAGGCCCAGGCGAGACATAGCCAGGGTTGTTGCGACATGTTCTGGTCACTGGCCAGCAGGAGAACATGCGGCGAAGATGTGCATTCCATACAATACCTTTTGTCGTAGTTGTGGGGACCATCAGGAGAAGGAAACAGTAGTTCACTTCCTCTGTAAATGCCCTGCTCTGGCCAAATTGAGAGCAAGATTATTTGGAAAAGCCTTTCTTGAAAACCTAAACGAACTTTCTGAGATAAAGATCAAAGATTTGATAGCTTTCCTCAGCGCAACGAAGTGGTTCTAAGTTTAACTTTGACTTAACTTCTTTACCGTATCCGGTAGACTCCTTAGACAGCACGTGAGCTGAAAAAGGGTGCCTACTTTCAGACCCGTAAGGGAATATAACCGCAAACCCCTCCAATAAAACCACTTTCAACCCACAGGTCAATACGAGTTTATGGTACCAAAACGGCGCCCTCCGGGGCTAATTGGGCCCGCGGAGCTAGTTTGCTCTGGGCCGCCATTTTTAGTTACCTATCTAAGACATTTTTACCCGCCTGATTAATAGTATTTGGCTTAAAATTGATAAACGCATTGAATAGTAAACACAATAATAATATACTTATTAACATAAACTTATAAGAAAAATAAGCTTGGAACATTTTGTTTTCATTTGTTCTAGTTTTTGAAATTTTGAGTTTGAAAATTAATATTTCAAAAAATATTCACTAAAACAATTTGAACAGAATAAAAGAATGAATTTTTGAATTTGAAAAAAGAAAGGCACGAGTAATGACATTGTTAACGGGTTGCCGTTGTTTTTCAATGAGGGGGGGGGGGGTCGGCC
Source organism: Leucozona laternaria (assembly GCA_932273885.2). Taxonomy (NCBI): domain Eukaryota; kingdom Metazoa; phylum Arthropoda; class Insecta; order Diptera; family Syrphidae; genus Leucozona; species Leucozona laternaria. The sequence goes on along the minus strand of OW026368.1, from coordinate 26,330,101 downwards.
GGCGGGAATAAGACTCACTTTTATCATATTCTTACAATTAAAGAATCTATACATTCACGGTCCATCCGTGATTCTTTCTTTCTTACTTTGGCGTACTGTACCTAAGTTGAATGTATCGAAAAAAGTATACAATTGTATCGACATTTGCAGGCGTCTATTTCTTGGAGATCTCTCTTCACTCACTAAACCAAAATCAGGAGCTTTCTCTTCTTCCGAAAGCAAAAATGATATAAAATGAATTAACTGGCGTTTTTCTTTTTTGGCTCTGAGCAAAGCTCTGAGCAGAGGCTGAGCGATATGATCACAGTCCTCAGATATAATTATGAAACACACTTGAGCACTGAACTGTCATTTCATAAGGAATCCATTTTTAATGTTTAGTTATGTGTGAAGTTGGGGATCGTTAAGAAATCCCGCAGCATGTTGGTGATTTTGAATATAATATTTTTCTGGATTTCTGGACAAAGGTGGTTCTGGACCTGGACAGAGATGCAAATTTTTTTTTTTCAAAAAATATTTAAAAAAAAAATTAACTTTTCTCTTGGAAAATGGTTTTATTTCGCAAAAAAAATGTTTCCTTTGTCCAAGTTCCAGACCCACCTGCAGAATTTTTTTTTTAAATTGTAAAAAAGTTGTTTCCAAAAACAAAAAAAATTGTCCTTTTTCCAAGGTCCAGAGCCACCTCCAGAACTTTTGTCCCGGTTCCAGATCCACCTCCAGAACCTTCTTTCAAAAAACAAATTGTCCTTTTTCCAAGTTCCAGACCTACCTCCAGATCTTTGTCCTGGTTCCAAATCCACCTCCAGGACCTTGTTAAAAAAAAATTTGTCCTTTTGGATTTTGTGATACGGGATTTCGTACCCAACCCGTGAAGTTGGCTTCGCTCAGCGTTTCGCTCGATTTGCTCGGTCATTTTATTCTGAGCTAATTGAACAAGCTCTGAGCTAACTCCGATGGAAAAAAGAAACACACTTTTTATGCTCTGATATGTCTGAGCTAAGAAAAAACATAATTTTTTTTTTGACAACGTAATGTTGAGTTTTGTATTGAATGTTGAGATTGCAAATATTACAAAACAGAGTTGTATGAGGTTGGAGCTAATAAAAGAAGCTATTTTTTTAAATATCGGTTGCCTTAAAAAGAAACAATATTATGTTATTTTTGCGGGCATAAAATTGTTAAAACTTTCAAAACACGCTGTCAGTTTCTGTCACATTTAACTTAAAATTGCTCTGAAAATGTCTTTGCTTGAATGTTTATCTTTCAATCAGTTTGGTTTTAGGATACTTTTTATAACGCAGGGGGTTGCGGGAGACCAGGGAAGCAGGATAAACAGCTACAAGAAAATCAAATAAAATTTCGGCTTTGCCGGCCTAACATTTGCTGTTATATTTATTTATATTTTCTTTTGTTAAATTTTTACAAAACTTAGATTTGCCGACTAGTAACAAATAAATAAATCTTTGTATTCTGATTTTTTAACTCCAACTTAAAAGTGTTTTATAAATTGTACTAGAAGAAAAGCGAGGGTAAAATCATTTGAAAATGTTTGTAAGTAATTGCCGAAAAAATACAAAAACCGCAAATTTACACCATTCTGTAATTAAATACTGTGAATGGGTCATCACACACTGGTTCAATTTTAAAAGAGACTTGTGTTAACAGTGTACATCGACGAAATTAGGAATATGAGCAGGCGAAATTCCTTCAATTCATGGTATAGTGTTAGTGTTAGGGTAGGATCTGCTTGTGCAGCTCGGTGAGTGTGGCAGATGGATTGAGTTTAGATCGCATTCCATATCTGACCATCAATGGGCGCTCACCGAGTAAGCGCGTTAAATTAGCGGAATTAGCAAATAAGTATTTGTGACTTGGTCCTTCCTAAATGTTGCTTCAACCGCACATGGAATGACGAAAGATGGGAGCAAATTTTGTGTACATGAAACAGATTTAATTGTATGAGTATTTTTTCTTTCCATTTGAGAATACGCGAACAATAAAAAATCCTTTGCTTTTACAAAAATACAAATTTGTGTGGTCATGACAACCGATTGTTTTTTCGCCTAGAAACAAACAACTTGTGCGTATTAGTAGTTAAACTTTGTTATTCCACTCGAATCAAGGAAGAACATTTTGTTAGTTTCATTCCAAACACTTCACGTCTTTTGCCTACAAACTATGATTTAGCCAGGTTGAATTGATCCAGTATGTGATGGCCCATTACTCGATGTTTCTGATTCTCTGTTCTCTGTTATTTTGTCCTGACTCACCTTTCTATGAAATACTTCTAATTTAAATGTGGGAACGGAATTGGAGTCCCAAGTCCCTATCTCTTGCACGTTGCATTTTCCAAAGCGAAAAAAAATATTCCTTTAGAAATGTGTATGGCGTATACTTATCTTTTTTTTTAATTTTTCTTTCACGAACTTGTCAAATGTTTTTATCCATTCAAAACTAAATGCTATGTATAAATACATTGTATACTTATTTAAATCTTATCACTGAAACTTTCATAAAAAAATCATCAATATAAATGTCAAGGACAGATCTATCGACCCTTCATAGCAAACATCCGATTACTTGTTTAAATCCTCTTTACCGTCCAATCCGCAGATTATTTAATTTTATTTACAATGCCCGTCTCATGAAATTCAATCCATCATTGCTTCCCTTTGAAGCTCTCATAGTTCTCATTCAGTCATTCATGCAATCTACGCCAGAAGCATTTTTCCTATCCCAACACCCCCATACGCCATCCTTCGTATCTATATGTATCTACCAAGCTATACCGACTGGAAATGCATCTGTTTGTAAAGCTGATAAAAAATTACTTACAATCGAATTCGATTTACTATACCGCGGGACGTCTACACTGTCGTTGAAGCTGATGATATATGTATGTATGTTGTGTCCGTTTGGGTATCTTTTTTCAGAGCAAGCATCCGCAGCTTTACTCTTCAGGGCAATGAAAAAAAAATATCTTCTTTTTCTTTGAATTTCCACATCAGCTTTCTGCCATTACGTTTGATTGATTTCTGATCACCCAAAGTGGAGACATGCAACCAGGCGTAACCGATTCAAAAGTAAACTCCTAAGAGAGACATGTGTGTCATGTTGTTTACACTGCAAATGATTTGATTCACTATCTAAAGCCCTACTTCAGCTGCTGCACAAACTCATACACTGCGTTACAATTGGTTAGACCCATTTAAATAAATAACAAATTTGTATCTAATTATAATTACTAGTAAAGTTAGTAAAAAAAAAAGATATTTTTCGTTGGAAAAAAATTTGTATTAAACAAAGTTTTTAGGATAATAGGAGTACAGAAAAAAACCACCATCTTGAGAAAAGGGTTGATTTTGATTTTATTAAATAACTCTTTTGCATTTAATTTTGTCACAAAATGACAAAGAAAAACTTATGGAGATTAAAATTTTCTACACAATTTTTACGACTTCTGTAAGTTCGTCCCTAAGTTATAGCTGTGCAAAGTTCGTCTATGACTTTTGTGGGGTGGTGGAACTACATTTTCTGACTTAAGGGCGAGCAATTTTTTGTTCGATTTCAGTTCCCCTTTAAAATCTTCACACGGCAATCAATAATAAGCTATTTATTTGCAAAACAAATTAAAATCTATTAAGCTAATAAATATAGATAAAAATGATTTAAAAATAGAGGTTCAATTTCCCAAGAATTCAGAATATTTAAAACAAAACAAAATTTGTATTAAGTGTGTCAAATCAATTAAAACGGACTGTGTGAAAATATGTCAATTGATGCTGATTTCCCAATGAAAATACTGCAACTCTAACAAGTTATTGACCCGCAGCATGGGAAGCAAACTATGTGCATACATATGTATATGTACATATGTGTATATGGTAGAGCAAAAAAAAAAAAAAACAGTCCCTTCAAAACATCACTTATTTTAAATCCCCGGAGAGTGAGGCTGGTGGTTCCCTCAATGAGAATAAATTCCTATAGTTGAGCGACAAATAGGCGCACGGTTGGGCATAGAAAAAGGAGCATAACGTTGATGGCAGAAAAGAACATGAGATCTGAAGTTTAATTTGCCAACTCCTCGCTTGCGGCTGCTACTTGGCAAGGATTCAATTTCATTCAATTTTTTATTTGTAAAGACATTTTTTTTTTTTTTTGTGCCTTTAATAATTATTTTCCGTTTTGCTTTGGATTTGCGGCTGGGTGTGCTTTTTGAATACGAATGAATGTATCTATAGATATAGAAATATTCATTTATAGTCCCGCCAAATTAATTAAGAGAAGTTGCACTCAGGATGTCTGGATGTTAGTGTGAAATGCTATATAAACGTTTTATAAGTGTATGACACACAGAGTTTTACTATTACGCAGTTTTTTTTAAGAAACGAACGAATCAGGAAGTATTTGTGTGATTGCTTTAAAATAATTGTTTTGTTTTGGTATTCATATTTGCGTTGTAAATATATGTACATATTAGAATAATGTGGTTTCCGTTTCGACCAAAAAAATCGAATTTTTTTTTGATTTTTTTGATTTCTGACAAGTTTTTCCTTTCGACCAAAAAAATCGAATTTTTGTCGATCTGAAGTTGAATTGCAGATCTCGATTTTTAGCAAGATTTACACAGATTTTCACACGCACTTGCACACACATCAAAGAGAAGTGACTTTTACCAGTGTTGTTTTAAAAAAGGCACTCATACAATCATAAAACAAAATAAAATCACGTTTTGTGTACGTTTTGCCTGTAAAATTTAAGACCTGACACACAAATCTGAATTGGTTGAAACGAAAGCCACATAAGAGCTGACTACAAATTTTGTTTGTGGAAAACAAGGGTCTGGTACTTTTTTTTTTGTAGCCGGTGGTGGGGGTGGAGGGTTGAAAATAACGATTTTTACAACTGTTTTTCAGAAGCATTATCGCTTAAATTAATTTTTGTTAAATGAGAAATGATGCTCTGTCATTCTCCCTAAGCGTCAAGACTTTTATCTTGATAATCCGATTGATAGAAATGAAGATATATGCTTTTTTAGCGAACATTATTGGATTTTTTTTTTTGGAGACTTGTGTTGTTGATTTTTTGATAGGCATAAAATCTCCAAAGATAACGCCAATAAGGTTCGCTTAAAAAGCTTATATTTTGAGTTTTATTAATCGGATTGTCAAGATAAAAGTATTTACGCTTAAGGGAAATTACAGAGCATCATTTCTCATTTAACAAAAATGAATTTAAGTGTTAATGCTTCTTGAAAAAATTTTAAAAGTCCTATTTTCAACCCCCCACCACTGGCGGCGCCAAAAAAAACCTGCCAGACGTTTGTTAGCGATATCGAGACGCATACACCTACAAACCTTCGTACTCAATTTTTGGTTATATTTCCACAATTAAAATTTGCTGTCAGCTCTTAGACTATAATGTACAGGGTGTTTTTTTTAACTTTAATTTTGAAAAAAAAAAAACATATGAAATTGTATTTAATACTGTTAAATCGAGAGAATATACATTTTGCAATTAGTTTCAAAACACAACTTTGAGCATAATTATATGCCAATCATCATTTCATCCGAGAGACAAAGTTTTCGACCGCTTTTTTAAGTATTTACGGACAAAGCCATAAATGTTCGCTATATATATTTAATAAGAATTATGTTGGCTTCCAATGCATCCATTGCTATTGGCTTGTCAGCGTATAGACTAGCGGCTTTCCGTATACACAAAGAAAACTATTAACAGGCGTCAGATCATAACATCTTGTAGGCCAGTTTACAGGTTAATAATGCGAAATTATGTGTTCATAGAATGTGTTCTTCAATAAGTTGGTTGTTTTGTCTTTAAGTAATAACGAAAATATGAGCGGAAGCGGAGTCAAAACGGAACCTTGCGGAATACCTACAAATAAAAATCCCAAGGTACGTGTAGCTTTACCATTACTTATTAAATTACTTATTAATTAAAGACTTTCAGTTAATTTAGTGTCAAAAAAGATGCCTTTAAATTAATAAAAAAGGCGTAAACAAACTTTTTTTTAAACAATTAAACGCTCTTCAGTATTGAATGAAAATTTTTCAACCGCTGAATGGTTAAGGCGAAATCCATCCTGAAAACCATCTCAAGTCTCAAGATTTCAATATTCTAGAGAACAACAAAACAGTTGGAGCCGATTCTCATAAGAATTTAAAATTCTTTTGAAACGATATTTTTTTCCAAAAAAAAGTACACAAACAGAACCAATTATTATTAACAACAAAGTTTTGATTTCATTCAATTGAACTCTGAACAAACTTCAGACTCTGTCTGCACAATTTGAATATATTAACTTAATTATGGGGCAGAAACTTAATTTGTTTCATACATTTCGTGCAATCTTTGTATATAATTCCTTCGCTCTCGAAATCTAACATCTTCCCACAGAAGATTAATAAAAAAAATTTCATAATCCCCAAAATACTTCTCACACTCTATATAAAAAAATATATATAAATTAGTTCAAAAATTGCATCTCATTCGTTGTCGCTATGTGTTAGTTGTCGGTATTATTCAATCTAACACCCCCCTCATTACAGTCCTCTCGCTCCATGGTGCAATATTATTTGAAAGTCACACTTCAGAATCTTACCCCGAATCCAACTCCGTGTACAATTTTATACCATGGATACGGATAGTGTTACCCCAGACTTCAAATTACCAATTCGCCATAAAAACTAGATGTACCTACAGTAAATACGTACTTGTCCAAGCCAGCTACGACTGCGGGCTGCGGGCATCGTCGACGTTGCGGTCGTCGTTGCTTATGTTCACGCGAGGCAAACAAGAAAAAAACAAATAATACTCGGATCGGAAAAAGTGCATTTGACAACCCAACGAACGGTGCAACAGGGAACAGGGAGAGTTTTTTTTTTTTTTTGTTATTAATGAAAAACTCGGAGCGGGGCCATTGTACTCCCAAGCATGCCACACTTGCTTAAGGGAATATTGCCAACTCATAATAAAATGGGAATAGCTATAGGTACCGTATGATGGAATCGGAAGGGGCCGACGACGGCGACATGACGGAGGAAACATCACATTGCGCTACACACTCTAACACCTCTCAATTTTAAATCGAATCCCACAACAGTTTCCATAATTATATTTTTCTTCAACAGAATTCTCATAAAAAAGGAAATAAAACAAAATCCCCACACAGGCACCAAGAACCCTTCATCGCTGCTCCAAATCAAATTATGTAGGTACATGAACATGAACATGTATAGTATATGAAAGCGGAAACAGCTATTTTGAAGGGTGGCAATGAATTAATAGAGCACAGCGTATGAAAGATACAACAGCATATTGATACAGAAGTGAAATGTGAGTGCGGGTGATGATGGGAGAATGAACACCTTTTGACAGGAGCAAGATATACCCATTTGAATTAAATAATCCCCAAAGTGTCACAACGCAACGGTTGAGCTCAAATAAAACGCAGAGTATCGACAACGCGACAACAACAACTTGAGAGCCCAACCCTCGATGGGCAATTAATTTTCCTTGTAAAGACCTTTAATGTAGGTTTATGCAATAAAAAAGACCTGCGGGTGTTGTTACTATGTATGTTGTTCTTGAGGCTTGTGACAACGACAAAGATGACGACGTTTATTGTATTTTATGACACATTTTGGGACGCGGTGATGTATGCATTCCCATGGATGATTTTTCGTTAATGTGTTGTTGATTTAATTTGTATAGCATTAGGAAAATTAATGGCAATAAAGTTTTTACTGTAGGTAAGTATGTAAACGGCCATAAAGGAATTAAACGATTTAAATGTGACCTTGATAAATGTTATTATTTTTGATGTGTAAACATCTATGCTGGCGGTAGAGTGAAAAAAAAAACGTGAATGTTCGTGTGCAACGTTACGTCGTGCAACGTTACGATGTGCAACTTTACGATATGCATACTAGGATGGGTGCGTTCCAGTGAAAAAAATCTTAAGATCCCCTTCAAGCGAAAACAAGTCCGTTTTGGATCCGCGCACGTTGATATTTACACATATCAACCGTGAGTCCCGGCATTCACACAATTTTTTTTTATTTATCTTCTAACTTAATTATACTACTACTCGTGAGTATAAATAAAGGGTTAAATTTAGCTAATTGATTGAGAGTACCTGATGGTAAACTGAGCAAACAATCGTATAGTTTCAGAAGATACGAGGCACTACAGATATTTTTAATTAATCTTATGGTTTTATGGGATTTTAGCAGCAACAAAAAATACAAATTTATCTTCTTCACATAAACTATCCTGATTAAAACACATAACAATTGTCTAGCTCAATCCAAAGATATTCAATTTTAAATATAATTTAAAAGCATGACGTTTGGTATTTCATAAATAACTAATGAACATTCATACTTTTGAATGAAATTTCACTAGATTGTTTTGCGGTAGTTATGTACAACGCTTAACTCTATAGTTTTATTATAGTTATGTATATTATGCTTTGTTTACTTGACTGTGTATTTAAGATATAACTATAACCGGCATATTATATCACTTTTAAATATACTTTAAATCCAGGTTTATTAAATCCGGATTTATTAAATCTATTTCTATATATTCCTTGTTTAATATTATCCTTGTCCAAAATAATGAATTTGAGTATCTAAATTGTCCTCCCGAGAGCAGTTTTAATTCATTTGGATTTAAGTTTATACATTGGATTTAGATGTGTGTATATTTAATGAGTAAACAATATGAAATTGCTTTATTAATTGGTTGGATTTTATTTAATTTTAATATGGATTTAATTTTTTAATTTAGATTAAGCGAGTCAATTGAAATTGTATTTAATGGTTGGATTTAATTAAATTTAAACCTGGATATTTTTTAATCTGGACTAAGTGAAATGAATTTTAATTAATTTAAATCTGGATTTAATTTTTAAACTTAAGAAATTTTCGATTTATAAAACAAATTTGAATGTTTGTCGTCCATTTAATTTTTGCTAGTGCAAATGTTTTTGTGTGTTTGTAAATGTTTTTCTTATCGTTGATAAATAAAAGTGTCTCGAACCGAAAAAAAAAGACTTTGTCTGTTTATTGTTTGCTAATGTAAATATTTAGAACTCAATTGGATAACAATTTTTTTATTGGTTTTTGGATCCGTTTTGGTTTTAGCTTTCACTGAGTATATGGTGAGCTCGCTTTCTCACAATACATGCACAGTTGGGTCCGTGGTGATTCTAAATTCCAATTCATATTCGAAATCCTCCTTTACTTTATTTACTGCGTGCGCGGATCCAAAACGAACTTGTTTTCTTGAACGATAAGTGTGTGAAACTGTTAAATCAAAAAAGTACAGCTTCGTGTTTTATGGAGTTGACCGGTTCTCATCAGCTGTGAAATTTGAAATTCAAATAATTTTTAATTATAATTTATTTGCAATGATTTTGAAATTGAATTTTATACCAATTCGCACTTTTAACTCTTTGGTTTCGTGAAAAACAAATTTCCAGGTTTTAAACAAAACTAACATTACGTATGAACGAGAAGTCCGGAAAATTGAGGTTTGTCATGCCGTCAATCGGTCTGTGCGTTCGTGCATCCGTGCTACACATCCTCTTAACAGGTCGATTTTCTTCAAATTTGGTATAGACCATTTGTATGTGTTTTTAGAATAAAGTATTTTTCGTTTACCTTAATGAAAACACTTAACGTTGCGACAAAGTTCCACTTGTAATGGTCACGAGCTGTCTGATGATTGTGGGTGGATGTTATTTTTGTGTTTTTTGTTTTCTCACACGGAGATTGATTGTACTGGTTGGTGTGATTTTGTTTGTGCTTGTAAGTGAGGTGGTACTTCTCTAGAGGAAAAATTTGAATTTCTCCCGATTGTGGGGTTTTCAAGTTTCTCGAAAATGGCTCTAAAGATTTTGAATAAGCTTAGTATCTGTAATAATGGTGTCCATAGTCATGGACGAAACGTTGTGCATTGGAAAAAACTTGTTTCATTGATGGCCTGAAGCCTACAAATCAACCAACAAACATAATGAACAGAGTTATTGTAAGTTTTTTTTGTAAACACATTCACACAACAGTTGCAGTAAGTCCGTGCGATCCAGCTGTGCAATTTTTTTTTTGTATTTTATTGAATTACATTTCAAATTAATTAATGACTTCTCAAACAATTACAAAAACAACAAAGTCTTCATTAGAATAATAATAATAAATTAACCAACAAACATTTAAAATGTTGCAGACAAAACTGAAAATGTAAAAGTTCAGTAATGCTAAACCTCAAGTTTGAATATTTGACTCCAGCAAAATAAATAAAATACATCATTGCATAGCCTTTTGCATACTCAGCCAATTCTCTCGTAACCTAATACAGTCAATTTAAAAATTGTCTGAATAAACAGTTTATGATACTTTACCAACACACACAATATACAAGTCTTTCAAATGTATGAAAACATATAATTTGGAATATCTGGGGACTTTTGAGTAAATCGCTTGCTGGCAGAGTTTGCTTCCAGCTATCTTGTTTGTTCATAGTATCTCATTGTACCTATTGCAGAGTCAAGGAAATAGAAAACAAAAAAAAAAGATTCTTTTCGTACTTATCCTTATCTTCACATGTTCATAGCATTCTTCTTTACCTGAATGTGTTACAAGGATCTACTCTGAATGTGGATTCCTTGCCTGTGGGAATTTGTCCCACCTGATGGGCACACCCCACCGTCACTATACTCCGTATATCCCACAGAATGTTGCATTTATTTATATCCCGAGGACTTTATCCCAGCACACCCTCATTTGGAAGCCATATGTGAATCACGGCTTTTCCTTTCCGTATACTCTATGATCCTCGGCAGCTCCATTCCAGTAAAGTCCTTCAGTCCTTCGGGGCTACTATACTTAAGGACTCCCCCATCATCATATATGTATATAGGTTCCTATTGTTCATTCTTATTGCAGATTGTGTTGTATTCTGATGTATGAAAAATTTATTTGTTCATCTCCTCTCTTTGGTGGATTATAAGAAATCCCTAAAGGCTGGAGCTGGACATAAATATTTAATAATAAATTCACATCTTTTCAAGCTTTTTTTGTTGCTATGTCTGTATGAGGGCATTTGGCAGCAGGCTTGTAACAGAATCCCAGAAAACAAATTCAAAATGATTATGTATTCTGGGATTCTGGGTCGAAGCGTCAATGTCCTTTGGAGTGCGTCGTGAGTTCTCTTGTCGTTATTACACATATAAAGGAACTAGGTCGATTTAAGTTTGTTGGAAAAAAAAATATATAATGGACGAATCTTTATTCTACTTACGAAGGTAGTGTGATAATAAATATGGCTGGTCAGTTATTATAAGGCTGCTGGATACGCATTGAAGGTAAGGGTATAAAACCAGTATTTATGAATGGAGTGAGTGTTAAGTAGGTTATTTTTATCGCAATATAACAATATTTGTGTGTTTTTTTTAGGCAAGAGTATCCTTACTTAGGCACCGCAAAATAATATCAAATCTTTGAATCCTACGTAGAGGAACAAAATACAAGCATTTCTTCAATATGAGAGGGCAGGTATATCTTCCCCCGTCAAGGCAGGAGGGGCAATTTTCTAAAACAAAAAAGAAAACGAAATTACTTAAGAACAACGGGCAGCACTTACAAAGAAAACTATACCTGTTTTTAACTCCAGAAGTCTTTTCTTTAATTTTATTCTTAAGTAAAGTTAAATTAAATCAAGTATTGGAAAAAATTAAATACTTGCAAAGTCAAAATGTAGTCTGGCAAGAGCATTTAACTTCTACATCGATTTTCTTTCTGTTAAAATGACCTTTACCGAAATATTCACCTTAATGCCCATGAATCTTTTGGTGCATCATACAAGATCTAGGTTTGGCGAAATTAATTGATTATGTATGTATATTCCGAAGAAAAGAACTTACTTTTTGATTTGCTTATTTATCAAATTGTCCGCCCTTATTCAAAAAAAAAATTAACGAATCACACTATCGAATTCTACATAGCTATGTATGTATATTTCAGTTTTTGAGAAGCGCCTAAAAGTCGTGACATTTCTACTTGCGATACATAGATGTGTATCAAGTTAGCAGGACACTTTTCATAATTCGGAATAAAAAATATGTAGTAATTAGCTGCTATTTAGTTGCTAATTAGTTAAAAAAAAAATTTACCGCACTTTCGGATTCCGAAAAATTGGATGTCCTGCTAACGTGAAGTCAAGTTAGCAGGGTACCTTTCCCAAAAATACATATAAAGGATCCGGAAGTGGATATTTTTTGAGAGTGAATTAATCGTTAATTAAAAAAAAATGAGTACCACTTTCGGATTCCGAAAAATTGGGTGTCCTGTTAACTTGACAACGAGTTATATTTCGGAATCCGAAATTTCAATTAATTTTTTTTTTTGCGTAACTAATAAGCAACTAAATAGCAGCTAATTACTAATACTTTTTATTCCGAATTATGAAAAGTGTCCTGCTTACTTGATACACCTGATATATAGTAGTGTATGGCAAGTTATGGACTCGCAAGAAAATCAAAATCGAACCCAAGTGTCCTTTATTCGGTCTGTCTGTTCGGATAAATGGATAGGTCGATTTTCTTTAAACTTGGTACCTTACAAACGTAAGATATTGGACATTCCCCCACCTGTTTATTTTACCTGTCATACAAAATTTTTTGGCCAGAAAGGAAAGTATTGTTTTTCTCACTATAGATTAATTTTTTTTAAATACATAAGATAATTTTAATAGGTAAAGGCTGCCATATAACCTTATTTTATTTTCTCGAAAGTTTCTCTTAGTTTATCGAAAGCGGTTCAACTGATTTTGATTAATTTTTTTTATGAAGAATGACTTTAAAAAAAATTTCAAAAAAAGATTTTTCAAGATAGGTATTTAAAAGAGTTTCAATATTGTGTGTTTTTTGAAAACTAAATATTTCAAAAACAACTCCGTCGATTTGTATTAAGTTTGGCAGAAGAATCAGCCCTATTCTGCTATTCCGTGAATTGTAAATTCGATTCACACATTCGATTTACTTTCACTCTACCTTTCCATTCTTCTATCCATCGGCTGAACTACATTATCCCAGACAAATTTGACATTCACGTAAACAGCTGGTCATGCGAAAATCATAGGAAATTTGAATATTTTTTTTTTTTTTAATCATTTTAAATTAAAAACAAAAATAGAAACAGTTATATTTAAAACTCATGAAGTAAAATTTTATTTTGCTTCGATTTTGATTAAATTTTGTGTGTGTGTCAAAATTAGTACGACCTAACATTAAATTTAACAGTACCTCTTGAAGAACATTTTTTTTGCTTGCGAGTATCTCATTATCCGCTGAACCCATTTAAATTAAATTTTGTTTCCAGAAGCTTCTATAAGTTAAAATAATATAACAAATCAAATTTTTTGAAAAAAAAAAATATTTTGGTTTATAAAAAATTTAATTAATTTTAAAATGGTCATAATATAGTCGTTACCCTTTAAAGACTTTGGCGTCTTATTGTTTGGGCGTTTTTACAACCAATACAAGCAAACAATTTTAATCTTTTATAATTTTCAACATGGGGCCAAATTACCCCATCAGTGACTGATCGAGTGAGTGCCATCAGTGATCGAATGAACGAGTAAAACCTATGGCGATGATGACTCCATAGCGTGAGCGGTAATGCCAAACTCACATAATTCAGTCACGTATTACTCGATAACTGATGCGGTAATTCGGCCCTGATTTCAAAGATAAGCCAAAATCAACAAAGTAGAATGTGTGAACAATATTTTTTCGTCTATTTTACTTTCATAAGATTGTAAAAAAGAAGTTAGAAATTTCTAAAATAGGTCAATACAATCCAGTTTAAATACATTCCTTATAAATTTTATAATCCCATTTGTTTTATATAACAACTCTAATCAATCAAAAGCATTTTATTAACAAAGTGCTAATTAATAATTTGATTCTTTCAATTTGAAGAATAACCAAGGTCAACATATTAATTTGTGACTTCTCAGACAGTGGAAACTTTAAATATTGTTAGCACTTCTTGATAAAAAATATATGCATTTATATTTAAAAGTCTACTTTTGTTTTGGTTTTAATTTTTAGTTTTAAAATCAGGGTCGAGATCAGTAGAATCAGCTATACGCTAAATTTAAAGTATATGAAGCGCAATTTTTGAAAGTAGGTATACACTGGTAATGCAAGTCACGTAAAAGTGTTTTGACAAGCAAGAAGCAAATAATGGGTACGTTCAGCAGACACAAGGGACTATATATGTAGTCAAGTGCATTGGGTACGTTCAGCAGACACAAGGGACTACATATGTAGTCAAGTGCATTCATTGAACGCAAATTTTACAAAGGAAACTAGTTATTTTTTGAGATGTCATTAATGCCAAAATTGGAACTTTACTTCCAACCTTTACCTTCCATTGATAGTGCAGATAGAATATAAAATCATCTTTTTATCTGAAAAACACCTCACACAAATCAATTACAAATTGTAAATTACAATTTTTCAATACTTCTTACTAATGATGCATTTTTTAATTAAATCTTTTCTATAATTTTGATAGAGAACTCCTCCACCCAAAACAATAAAACAAACGTCGAAAAAAGAATTCACTGAACAATGAAGTTCAGCTTGCTGTTTAATGACAAAATATAATCAGCTGATATTTTGACATAAATGCACTTGACTTGAAATTAAGGGAGATATTTCTTGACTAGCTTTCCAGTCACTTTCCAATAAAAGTTGCCTTAATTGGAAGGCAATTTTGTGACAGCTGGCCAATCAGAGACGAGAAACTTGCCTTGCCTTCAAGTCCCTTCGTCTTCTGAACGTACCCATTCATTGAACGCAAATTTTACAAAGGAAACTAGTTATTTTTTTGAGATGTCATTAATGCCAAAATTGGAACTTTACTTCCAACCTTTACCTTCCGTTGATAGTGCAGATAGTATTTATAATAATATTTTTTTTTGAAAAACACCTTACACAAGTCAATTCCAAATTGTAAATTATATTTTTTCAATACTTCTTACTAATGATGCATTTTTTAATTAAATCTTCTCTATTATTTTGATAAAGAACTCCTCCACCCAAAACAATAAAACAAAGTTCAGCTTGCTGTTTAATGACCAAATATAATCAGCTGATATTTTGACATAAATGCACTTGACTTGAAATGAAGGGAGATATTTCTTGACTAGCTTTCCAGTCACTTTCCAATAAAAGTTGCCTTAATTGGAAGGAAATTTTGCGACATCTGGCCAATTAGAGACGAGAAACTTGCCTTGCCTTCAAGTCCCTTCGTCATCTGAACGTACCCAATGATAAGTTTAGGAAAAGATTTGGTTTTTTTTTCCATTTTTTTCAAGTTTTATTCAAAAATGATCCATTCTTCTTCAAACTCTCAAGATGGAAAGATTTGATCTGCTTAACCCTCACATAAAAGTCTAAACAGGCTCGGATAAACAGAAATACAAGGCATGCTGATTATATAGATATATACTCATCAAGCCATATCTTATCTTGGCATTGGAATATAAGTAATACTAAAAGATGATTGTGATTTCACAGAAAAGCCAATTTGGCAGCTTGGGTTGGTGTATCTAATAGGCACACCAAGTAAATATATAGACCTATCAATTAACAGTTAGTTTTTGTTAATAGTTACTCTATTTGTTTCAGAATTTCAGTCTAAAGTGCAAACTGAACACGAATCTTACCTCAAAAGACTTTACAGAATAAAATGTAGTTTTTCGGAATAAAATGTTGCAGCATCTCTGGGCGAATATAATATGAGGTATTTCGATATACTTTATGAGTATCTTTAACCTTTTTACGTAAGCACTTCATTCCATACCAAAGATTCACACAAAATCATAAATAAAGACAACTCCAAACTTTGAACTTTTAATAAGATTTATTTAAACCCATTCATATTTCTGCCATTCTTTATGGGTTAAGGACCAGCTATATACCGCACTCTTAAAACCAACAAACAAACAAAAAAATTACCCTTTCATTTGGAATATATTCATACATATATATATGTACCTACTTATATAAATGATAACCCTAAACGAGAATCCCCATCACTCACAAGCATGACTTCTTTGGAAAGTAACCCAAAAGAAAATTTAAAGATGCCACTTCCGCTCCATTAAAAGATGTAAAATAGCAAAAGAGCATCAGCAAGCATAAGATTTTAATCTCCCTTCCCTTCCTCTCTCACTCTTACTCGGGAAAACGGGTTGAAAATGTGTGCAAAATTCACGTCAGCATTTTTACTTGGATAAAGGCTCTTTTGGGCAGGTTTTATGGGCTTGTAAAAATTGCATACATATATGTATGTAGGTCCTATAAATTTGATAAACAAATTGTACACATTAAAATTTAAGGGTTCTCGCAATCTGTGGATGTGGATTTAGAAAATAAATGGATTAAAATCGATATTTTTTTTTAATCTGGTACATCCATAGTTTAATTTAAGAAAACATTCTAAATATAAAAAAAATCACTATTTTGTTTTCACTATTTCGTCTCTTGACAATCTTTCTGTTCTCGTAAACAAAATTTATCAAAATCGGCTCATCGGAAAACGAGATAGTTTTTGCTGTTTTTGTTTCCAAGAGGTGATGCGACCTACAATTTTAGCAGATAAACACTTTTTTTTATAGGAGGTGAGGGAACTTAAGGGTAAACCTTGGACCTAAGAAACAGAAGAAGAAAAAAAAAACTCCAGAATACCCATAAAGGCACTGTTGCTAAATTAACAGATAATATTATCCCTTCTGTTCAAAATAAAGTTTTCTTATTCAAAGTTCTTGTAGGTACCAACTATTTCCTGTGCACTCTTATCCTGCTAAATATTTCTTATCAAAATCTCGAGGCATCTATAAATTTACTTATAATTTTACTTACTTTCAATTTCAAAGCAGGTACACGCGACTCTGTCGTGCATTTAATTTAATTTTGTGAAGTTATGATAGAAAGACATAACAAATATAATGCCAAAGAAAGCACAAGAAAGTGTATTAAGAACTTAAACTTGAACACCCTTATACCACTACGGAGTTTAACAATAGCTATTTAAACTCGTAGGAAATTTTCCAAAGAAAAAGGACATGACAAAAAAAAAACTAACCAAAGCAAAGTGATACTTACTTTATGAATAAAAACCGTTATTCCAATTAGATTTACTTTTCCACGCTTTAAAGTATCTCTTGTAATTATTCCACCCACAAACCAAAAAAAAAAACGTTTTTTTGATAACCAAGCACCGCAGAAATCACTTCACTGAAAAAAAAACCTCACTTTGATAGACAAGAACAAGCAGAACAAGGACGAAGTTGGTTGGTTGGTTTTATTTCTATGACCACGATAAGAAAAATCCTTTAAAATCAGGGCGGTAGCTTTTATAATATATACCAATTACACCAACACACAAACACACACACCACACAAACGCTGATGCATAAAACGCTCCAAAAACACACGAACCGAGAGTTTTAAATTCTGCCTTATCGCTCGGACAGAGAATATCCTTGCCAGCAACACCAGCACTGCTCACCACTGAACTCAATTAAGATGCAAAAAGGTGTTCTCTGAATGAAATAGTAGACCACTTTATCTGTCGAATTAGCAATAATCCCAAGCCAAACACGATATCCTGTATAAGAGCAATATAACTCCAATTCTTTTTTTTTTTTTTTTATTTTCAATTGATGGGAGGATTTCCGGGGCGAAATATCGAACACGATTACCGTCAGCACAAGCGACCACTTCGAGGTAACATTTACAACTGGAACTGGAATAGAATCTCGAATCTGTGCTCGGTGTCGGCGGAGTGGCGGCGTCCAACAGAAGATACACACGAATGTTTTGGGGTTTGGAGTTTGGACCGCGCTGCGCTGCTGATAGCAGATAGATAGTGATGTGGATGTTTCTTGGTCTGGCTATGCGCTGCAGCGTCTATCGTGTCAAAGTCATCTTCATCTCTTTTATTTAGCATTTCCGGAGTTTGTGCTCCACAAAACAGTGATTTTTTCTCGTTGTTGTAGAGAACTTTCCCAGAAAATATCTAATTCTTACTCAGAGATTCAGTTTTTCCAATGGAATTTGAATACTCTGGTGTCTGGTCTCTGGTGATTGTGGTCGTGGTGGAATGGCAGCTATGAGGGTGGAGATTCACCTGTATTCATAAGAGCCAGGAGTTCGCTTTATCATCAATGGAAAGTTGTTTACATCGCATAAGGGTGTTGTGAAATTATTGTAGTTACTCGGAATAAGAGTGGGGCTGCTTTTATTGTTGTTTGATTGGGACTGGAATTGCATTGGAATGGTCAGTTTTTATTTCCAATTTTATGATAAGAGAAAATATGCTGCGGTATATGCGCATATAGATATCTATGTAGTATTTGGTGAGTTTAAATGTTGTTGTGGTGGATTGAAGATTTAATTAATTTTATTTTTTTAATTTGATATAATTTGGATGTTTTGAAATAATTTTAAGATTCAAATCAATCAATAAAATGCACGACTGGATCGCTCGTAATTGCTCTAATGTCCAATTACACTGCCATGGTTAACAAAAATGTTACTTATTGAGAAGAAAATTTAAAAAAAAATTTGAAAAAATTAATTTCTTATACCTAGGTACCAAGGTACATTTATAATTTTTTTATCGACTTTTTAATAAATAATTATAACTTTTTTTGTTTATCCCAAAACTATATGTTTTTTAAATCGAAAATCAGAAAAAACGGTTGTTAAAGTTTTCATTAATAACAGTTTTTTCAAAATGTTTTTTTTTTACCAAAATGCAGTTTATACCTAGAACTACACACAGAATTTGTTATCAAAATCTTTAGACCCATTTCCGCTTCAATGTCGCCTCTCCGGAATCACTTAAAAAGCTTAAGTTCAAAGATACCAATTTATAACAGCTACCATTATCAGTATGTATGTGCGTTAACGAGCTCCGCACGACTTGAAAAAAAAAAAAAAAAACTAGATATCCCCGAAGTATGCTCACTGGCAGAGGGCCCCGGCCCTGCGGATTCGCTTTATCGGTACTTTCACAAACAAAACTTGCGAAATGTTTGACTATTGGACAAATTCAAAAAGCAATGGGATTTTTTCATAAGTTTGAATCGTTGAGCCTAGGTTCTTACTACTGGAATATAACTAATCATTTATTTAATTTTTGAGCAACACTTGTTACTTGGTTCGCCCGGTCTGTAAAGAGGAAATATTAACATAATTAAAACAGATATTTTTATAATTAATATTTAAGTGTGTTTCTTTTCTTTTCTTTTGTTTTTATTTTCTTCGATAAAATCTAATGTAGTAAAAAATACAATCAAAGTCTCGCAAATAGCTTCTAAACAAAAAAGAAGTAAATAATAAATTGTATTTATATGTATTTATACAGTTA
Source organism: Leucozona laternaria (assembly GCA_932273885.2). Lineage (NCBI taxonomy): Eukaryota > Metazoa > Arthropoda > Insecta > Diptera > Syrphidae > Leucozona > Leucozona laternaria. The sequence continues at coordinate 26,310,626 of OW026368.1, read as the reverse complement.
AAGCAAATCCAAAGCTATGTTAGTTTACTGCTTCTGTTTCTGTTTCTGGCCTTGTTTTCCTGGTTTTCCTTTAAAATTCTTATTTTTATTAAAATCCTTTTTATTCTTTTTCAATTGTCCTATTTCTTTCGATTCAAATTTCTTGTTTTTATTTTGTTTGATTGGTTTCCCCTCTAGCACGGGTACATCATCTATGTCAATCTTTTTTTTCTGCTGCACGACTTCCTTTAGTTTTTGTTGATTTTGCTGTTTTGCAGGCGATAAGTTTACAGGCTTGCCGGTTGCATTTTTCTTTTCTTTTTTATTTTTGTTGGGTTTAGACGCCTGGCCATTCTGGGGCTGCGATTGTGCTTGGATATTTGACTTTGGGGATGGTTTTCCCTGTTGTGGGGGTATAGTTTGGGGCAGACTGGATGGGTGCGTTGATTTACCGACATTTTCATCAAGCTTCTTCTGTTTTTGTTGTTTCTTGTTGTTGTTCTTTTGGACAGCGCTGCCGTTTTGTGGAGATTGTTGTTGGTTTGATTTGCCCACATTTTCATCAAGCTTCTTTTGTTTTTGTTGATTCTTGTTGTTGTTCTTTTGGACAGTGCTACCGTTTTGTGGAGATTGTTGTTGTTTTTTTTGTTGCTGTTGCTGTTGTTTCGGTTTCTGATTTTGTTGCTGGCTCTGGTTCTGGTTTTGTTGCTGATTTTTGTTTTGTTTCTGATTCTGTGGCTGGTTCTGGTCCTGGTTCTTGTTCTTGTTCTTGTTTTTCTTTCCTTGGAAAGGCGGTGTTTCGTTCGTGACCACAGCTTCCTCAATATTTATTTGTTTTCCTGCCTGATTTTTAGATTTCTTTCCTTGTGGAGGTGCCTTATTTGGTTTTTCACCACCTTCAACATTCTTATTGTTTTTCTTTTTTCCTAGAATGGGTGCTTCATTTGGTATTCCACCAGCTATCTTGTTTTCGCCCTTCTTATATTGATTTTGCGGTCCATTCTTTTTTCCATCTTCCTTTGGCTGTTCTTCCTTAGCTTTTTTTACCTTCTCTACTTTGACAGGTTTCTCAAACACATTTGCAACATATTTCTTTGAACTCTCCTTCAGTTTTTTCTTCTTCAGTTGTAATTCAGCTTCAGACAGGTTGGGGTGACCAGCACGTTTGCCAAGTTTCTTCAAGGGTTTAGTTTCCCCTTCCTCGACATTTTCCTCCTCTGATTTTTCCTCAACAATTTCCTTTGACAGCTCCTTTTCATCCTCCTCTTGCTCTTCCTTACTAATCGGAATTTGATTGGAGAATTTCTTCAACTTCGCCACATAGAATCCATCCATGTTATGGGTGTGAGGATAGTATCGCCTGGTTAGGTTCATACTCGGATGGAATCTGAACTGCCTATAGTTCACGAATCCCTCAGTTCCAAAATCTAATCCAGTTGGGACCAGCTTGACGTTACGTTTCTTCAGAACGTAATCAATGACCCATTCGTTCTCCTCAGGAAGAATTGAACATGTGGAATAGACAATATACCCTCCAGTAGTTGATTTGGCGTCGACACAATCGATCGCAGTTAGGAGGAGTTTCCTTTGCAAATTGTAGCATCTCTGTACATCGATTTCTGACTTTGATGTCTTTACACTGGGATCCTTTGAGACCACCCCTGTTCCGGTACATGGGGCATCCAGCAAAATCCTATCGAACCCTGTCATAACTTTGGGGAACTTGCAACCATCTTCACAGCTGACAACGGCGTTTATAACTCCCAAACGATGGAAATTAGCAACAACCGCCTTGATTCGGTCACGATTGGCATCGTTGGCGAAGAGTACTCCAGTATTTTTCATAATAGCTGCAATATGAGATCCCTTGCCTCCTGGAGCCGAACACATGTCTAAAATTCGTTCGTTTTCTTGAGGAGCTAGAGCCATAACTGGAAGCATACTAGATGCACCCTGAATCATATAATGACCAGCTAGGTATTCTGGGGTAGCTCCAAGTGGCACCTGCGAACTGTATACAACCAAACCAACTTTTGTCCATTTACCAAGGGGATCCAGATTTACTCCACGATTTATGAGAGCTGCAGCCAGATCACGACGCCGAGTTTTAAGACTGTTTGTTCGGATAGTGAGTGGACGAGCGACCTAAAGGAAAAATATGTTTGTAACAAAACATAGATCAAGTTATTAATGCACATAAATATAATTTGGTTTTCTTGTATACATATTCGTATAAGAAGCATTCTTCGTATGTCTGCTTTGAATAGACACACAAAAGTATTTAATGGATTTTGCAAGTATTTAAACCAAATTCTATAATTCCAAAAAACACAAAATCTTAAACCTCTGTCATAATCATATTCATAACAATTATGTAATACGGGAATGGTGAGGGATGGGATGTTATGCGTATGAAATGATTCCTCCACTTGTTCAAGAAATGAATAAGAACTGAATCAAGTCTTAATATTTTGTCAAACCGAGTTAACAAAAGTTATGACTTTGTCAAGAAATCAGGGCTAAGTAGTTTTAGATTTCAGAAACTCCTTGAGAGTTATAAAAAATCTTTCGAATTCTGAAGAAAAACTATAAAACTCACCTCAGATGTCTCCAAATATTCCATAAGTTCATTTAGCGGGAACATGTCAATTAGCTTATTCATTAGAAATTCGTTGTAGCTGTAATAGAGGCACAGATCTTTCTTCAGAATGTCTATGTATTCTGGACGGCTTCTGCCTTCCTGACGATATTTTTTAAAGTCAGAAAGAACCAAGGTGATGTCCTTTATTCTCTGTTGTACATCTTGCAACGTTATTTCCTTTTCTTCTTCATCTTCTTCTGGGAACCGAAAGATTTCTTGATTATCGACGGACATTTGCATTTCAGCTTGAGCCTCTTTGGCTTCCTTCTCCTTCTTCTTTTTCAGCTTCTTGTTGGCTTTTTCAATTGGAAGTTTGTCATCATCATCACTTTCATCGTCATCATCATTTTCCTCATTGTCATCGTCTTCTTTGTCAGAGACATCAAAATCATCATCAGAGTTTGCTTCATCGTCAGACAAGTCATCTAGTTTCCCAACTTTGAGCTTATCCATCGTCTCATCTTCGGATTCTTCTTCCTCGTCAGCCTCTTCATCATCATCCAGATCCTCCTCAGCGGATTCATCTTCATCACTTCCATCTACTTCTTCCTCATCCTCATCGTCTTCCTCATCTTCATCGTCTACCTCATCCTCGTCACTCTCTCCGTCGCTTCCTTGTTGAACGGCTGATACTTTCTGTGACTTCTGCTTAGGCTTTAACCAGGATTGGTTCTCATCTGTGAAGCCTTTTACTGGAACTGCTGCTTCTTCACCTGAACTGTCTTCCATTGATTCTTCTTGCTCCTCGCCTGATGCGTTAACCTCATCTTCGCTTTCGCTCTCATAATGTTGTTGCTTCTTGGGTTGTAGCTTCTTTTGTTGTTGTTTCTTCTTTATTTCGTCTTTTTTGGCAACGCGCTTAGCCAGCCGCTGTTTCTGATGATGAGACAACTTTTTATCGGCATCCACTATTGGAGCTGTGAATGATTTTATTTGAAAAATTGAAACATTTAAAAAACAAAACACAAAATAAACTCACCGAAACTTGCTTTAGGAAATGTTGGCGGCTTCTGTTTTCTTGCTTTGCGACCAGGCCCTTTCTTGGGTTTTTCGGAATATTGAGCTTTGCGTCCCATTACGTAGAAATTAAATAATCGAGTTCTATTGAAATATTAAATATTTTTAATCAAAAACGTGCCACACTTTTTGATTTTTAAACTCTACCAGCAACAACACGTGGGGTTAGAGAAGGCGATGGATGGAAATCAGTTTTATTTGAGTTGTCAAATTTGACAGTTAAGTCGGCAAAAGTGATGCCAAAACGAATAAATGAGTACAGTGCGTTCAGAAATGCTCGATGAACAAATAATTATGCGGTTGTCGTTTTCGATTGGACGTTCGGAGTTCACCTTTTTCACTCCAAATGCCTTCGATTAGCTGTTCCGAGTAACGTTTTCGGAGTGTTTTCTGGTCCCAATTTCATAATGGAGTAGACGAGGAACATACACACACATATAAAGTTTTTCGTTTATGGATAAAGTGCTTGAAGAAGCCATTTTGTAAAATGGCAACCTTAGGTAGTGTGTATATTGTCGATGTTTTCATATTCGATTGGAATCAAAAAGGAAAATCTTATCTAAAACCACATCATACTACGTTTTCATTAGGGCAAATGAGGTAATTTCGTTAAAAATTTCCAAATTCGATTCAAATTACCTCATTTCCCATACATATTCACATTTCGAAATGAGGTAATTTCAACCAAATTTGCACGGAATTAGGTTGGAAATTACGTAAAAACTTTATGAACGCACCCAAGTGGAAGCCATTCAATGTGGAATCCATTGAAAACAACAAAAACAAGCCACATCAAAGTCAAAATGAAATGAGCTGTCAAACAAAATTAGCAAATTTGCAATGAAAACACTTTTTCTGAAATTTGCGTAATTACCTCATTTTAGCTCTGATGAAAACGTAGTATTAGGCCAGGCGCGCACATGCAACTAAACAGTTTGGTTTCGATTTTGAGCACTCGGGATTATATGAGAGTCCGCCGGTTTACGTGCGCGCCCGCCTAGCCTAAGAATATTTTCTTTGGGTCACCTTTCCTATACTAGGTGTGTTCTAGTTTGGGCTCCAGTATCTACTACCAAGTACTTTTGGCTGCAGTCAACTACTTCTACTCTGTGGTCGAAGGAGTTCATTAATCTAGTAACAGAATGTTTCCAAACAAGAAAAAGACATCACCAATCAAAAGAAATTACGTAATAGATTATTGTTGTCGATATTTTTCTAATTTTAAAGTAAAAAAAGAAAACTAATTACCAAAATTAAGTTGATATTGAGGTTAGATTTTACTTTTGGCAAAATGAAAGCATTCCATTCATCATCTACTGGGAAGTACTAAAAAGTACTTTGCAAGGCCCAATGGAACACGGCTACTGACATTTGAAGTTGTCTGCCAATGAAAATAATATATTGCCATTGGAATTTTATTGCCAATGGAGCCACGCGTTACCATATAAATCTTGTGTTTCCAGCTTAGTATTTCCTTTTTTTTATGCCGCCACCTGTAATGCACTAGACGAACTACATCTTTAGAAAAACCACCATCTTTTTTCTAAACTACTTTATAAAAACTTTTCCTTCCGCTTTGGCAATATAAAGAAAAATCTTTCCATTTTCTGATCGCATCTCTGTTCTGTGTGAGAGGTTATTTTTCTGAAGTAATATAAAAAATAAAATGCTTTTAAAATTCATAAGATTATTTAAATCTACATGTGGCTAAAACTAAAACACCTAACCTACAAAATGGATAAAAATGTAAGTTTGATAAAATATCTACAAAGTATGTTGTTATTTCAGTAATTAAATTCACAGTAGTTTATTTGAAAATAATTTGCACCGCGTGTGTTCGTAGTTACCGTTTAATTTTCCCTTGCTTTTCTGTTTTTCTCATAAACTGTGCATCACTTGAAATATTAATTATTTGAATAATAAATAAAATCACTACGCAGAGTTTATATAGATACGGATGGAACCATGTGTTAACCGTAGAACAAGCGCTCTGCAATAAAATCGCATCAATCCTATCACTACTTTGCAGTTTTTAACCTCAAAGTGATGTAGAATTTAGCTACATTTCAACTTACAAGTTTTATTTTATTTGTTCGATCATTTAATTACTTTTTTCTATTCCAGGTGACACGATGTAAAATCTTATCGAGAGATTAAACAATCAAGATGAAAGCTAGATGCTACCATATTAAAAAAACGTGAGTTCTCTTATTCAAAACCTTTATTAATTGTTTGGGGCCTACCTATAGGTTTCAAATTCAAAAGCTTTCTCGAGCATGAGTCGCTGGTTCAAAGAAATTTTATCCACTTTTGCTAGTGCTTTTACCTGCTCGAAGATTAAATATTCCCGCCCAAGCATAACCCAAATCATCTTCACATGTTTTGCGGTGCATATTTTTTTCGCGGAAATAACATTTTCATTTCCGAATTGTGCATATTTAATATATGATATACCTACCTATGATATAAATTGATTTTTCATTAATAACATATTTAATATTCTCTTACAGCTTGAACCGGTGATGATTCTACATTGGGTTCGTATTCCAGTTACGTATATGAAACTAAAGGTAATTCATAATTAAATTTAAAATAAAAATAAAAAAATTTCAAAGATACTGATGAAACTCTTTCTGACACCTCATATGAAACAATGTGATTCCAAAGTTAATATAAAATCTGATATCTTCATTTTTATTTAAAAAAATATATGTTTAATGATTTGATGTAGTTTTCGTTTTTATTAACCAAGAGCCTTGTTTTATTTGTAGGTATGAAGCGCTCACGGAGGCAATGAGAAATGGGATAAGCTGATCCTTATGATGATGAATAAATATCAAAACGTTTGTTAAATAAATAAAAATTATAATTCGGTAAATTGTTTGGGTTTTATTTTCAATTTGGGGTGAATTATATTTTCGTGGCCACCTTCAAGGTCACGGTAATTGCAGATTATCAGCCTCTACATATGTATAACTTTCGCTCGAAATTTCAATTTGATATCAATTAACCTGGGGGGTCATTCCGTAATTCGATTATCGCTACACGATATCGTTTTGACGATAGCTTTGCTTCACGTAAAAGCGATAATCACTATCGACTGGACGATATCGTCTTGACGATCGAAAATTTGCTCTCCGTAACTCAAAAATCGTCAAAACGTTATCGTTAAATCGTTACCGTTTGAACGATACCTATTTAGCTATCGTCTTGTTTGTTTTTCGAAACAATTTATGTATTTTATCATATGTAGGGTTTTTCAATAAGGGTGCGTAGATGTTTTCGGTTGATCCTGGGTTTCGTTGACGAAAAGGCGTTGGCTGATTGTCCACTAAATTGGTCGACTCAAATTTGGGCACCAAACTTTGGATAATAGACATGGAAATACAACCATGTAAACCTTAAAATGGGCGCAACCCACGTATCGTTACCTATAAGATTTTTATATTAAAGTTCTTTCAATTGGACGTGTCGTTCAATCGTGTAACTTGCCATGATGATTTGGCATCAGTAAATAATAAACAAAAGATTTAATAGATGTCACCGTCAAAATCTGACCGCTGCAATTGAAAACCCTATAATTAATTGTATGTAGTTTGAAGGATAGGTGGATAACCGATTTGTTTAGGCGACTTCACGTTTTGCCCGCACTTTTCTTCACTTCTTCTAAATAAAAATTGATATTTTTTGGGCGTTACTAACAAAAATAAATTACAGAATTGTCATTTATGACAATGATTGAAAAGTCAATCCTTCTCAAACTGTGATTTATAATAAACGATTTTCGAGACGATAGTGATTGTGTTACGTGAAGCAAATTGATGACGATATCGTGCACGATTATCGTTTAGACGATTATCGTTTTAAAAATTACGGAATGACCCCCCTGGCTGTATAAATAAGTAGGTCTCTCATTCAGAACCTGGGGTGACATTCTGTATGAAGAAAGCGATCACACGTTTTCGTTTGTGCGAAAGATTTGCTGCAAATCTTTATGCTATCACTGAATACGACTAGACGTCTAGTCAAATTTCGTTTAAGGCTAAGTTGCATTCTACTTCACGAAATTATTTAAAATTGTTTCGCGCATTCAAAAAATAAAAAGGTGTTCAAATCATGAATGCTTCGGTTGGATAATGGTATAACACATTTTCCAGGGGGATTTGGCTTCTCCATTGAAGATGGCAGAAATTTTTTCGGAGTAAACAGAAATTCTCGGTAATGTCCATTATGGACAGAAGTTGAGAGTTGTATTCTATTTGTCATCATAACTTAAGTTGTTCACTTGTAAACTAAAAAGAAAATTTAGAAGAGCGTTGGTAAATGTTGTGTATCTGAGAATAGATAAAGACTTGGTCAACAAAATTCACTAAAAAGTTGGTAAATGTTGTTTAGGTGAATCACAAACGATAATGCCATTTAGTTGAGTTCGCCAACCTTTTTGCGATTCATAATTGGAGCTTTAATTAATATCATTAATAAGTATGATCGTTTTCAAAGTAATTGAAAAAAAAAACGATGTGTGGGAGCTAGCCGATCTTAGAGCTGAAAAGGAATTTTGGATTTTTTTTTCTATAGGAAATTTTATTCAAAATTCTCTTTTTCAAATTGGACGAAAATCTTTCCATCCGTTCGACAAATGGAAGGTATGTTGAAACTTTCCTCGAGCGCTTTTAACACTGAATCAGTTGGTACAAACTGTAGTTTTAGACAAGTAAAGGAACAAATGAATTAACACTGCCATCAAACGGAGAGCAGTGACAATTTTAACAATAATTTAATTATGATTAACACCGCAAAAGCAAGGAACAATAATTTAAGAACAGCAAATAAGCATGATTTGGTTTTTAAAGCTGCATTTTCGGTTTTATGTTCGGTTGACCAGAAGTTAATTCAATTAACATATTTTTCTTTCGTTTAAAATAAGAATAATGGTCTAGTCGCTAGGGTGGCTATGGCCCGGCAGATTGATGTTTGATAGTAAAATAGGTTTAAAATAAGTTCGTTTTTTTCTATCAAAATCTTTATTGCAATTTTTAAAAATCATTTTTTACTAAATTTGCCCTCTCACGCAACGCAATCTCTCTATCCTGTTTAGCAATCATCCGGTCCCCCTTCGACTTCTTACCAATACCCAATTTGGGTAATCCTCGATTGAGCCCCTCCAACAGTACGCAAGCCTTGCATGGTTGCTGGGATGAAACAAATCCACAACGTTCACATAGCCCCCGAACAGGTTTCTTAACTGTATCCTTGAACTCTAACTGTTCGCCAGAATATATTATATCCATGATCACAGATGGCCGAACTTTCTCCAAATCCTTGAGGAACGCCCTCGCATGTCCTCGATATGCATTTGGAGCGAATACACATTCCGTAGAGAAATAAACTAGCTTTTTGTAGTGAGCATACATTACGATTTCTTTTTCATACGCATATTTTAGGGGCTTCACTCGGGGTATAGAGTCCTCACCGCCGCCAGTTTTAATGTCAGTACACCTTCGTAACCTTGCTGTGTCGCCACGCAAAATGTTCATCAAGACAGTTTCTGCTATATCGTCTGCATTATGTCCAGTTGCAATGCAATCAACTTCGAGAAGTTTTGCTCCTCTGTCAAGTGCTTGGCGACGAAATACACCACAGAAAGTACAATTATTTGAACGGCCAATTTGTCCGACAATCCGATCCATCGTCCAACCATATAGTTCTTCGTAGGAGAGAATTTTAAGCGGTATCTTGTAGTCATCTCGATTTTGCTTTACTGTTTCCAGACTATCGTCTCGGTACCCAGTTATACCTTCGTCTATTGAAAGAAGTACCAAATCGAGGCCATAGTTATGTCTATCGTTAAGTAGTTTCATAACGTGGGCGAGGACGGTGGAATCCTTGCCACCACTAGCAGCAATTGCTACCTTTTCTCCCTTTTTGAATAATGCACTATCTTGAATTGTATTGTGGATTTCGGCTTCAAAGGCAGCAAAGAAGCATTCCTTGCAAAGGGCATCGCCAGTTTTTGGGCGCTATACAAATGTTGCTTAGGTTATTCTAGATTTAGTTCTATTTATTGCTTGTAGTTACCTTTAGAGAAGCATTTTTGCCACAATTAGATTTGCAACTCACAGGCATTGTAGAGTAATATTAAAAAAAAGTTTATACAAAATATTTTTCACGTGCGATATTTTCATTTGCGAAGTGTTTATTTTCTGAAGTTTTTGTTGTGACAAAAAATGGCACAATTCAGAGCTCGATAAATGAAATATAAAAAATGCATCATTCAGCGCCGATGCATATTTTTGATTTGCGATTTTCATGCGACTAGAAAAGAAAAAGTTTAAAAAAAAAAATATACATAATATTGTTAATACATAGCAGATGGTAAACAAAACTTTTAGTGGAAAATGATCGCACACCATCCAGGTTGTTAGTTCCGTTCTGGATTGCCATGCAATTAAGGAAAGTTTTATTTAAATAAATGAAGTTAAAATACTTTGAAAGGAAACGAAATAGTAACGAAACTGCAAATATGAGCGAATTTTTTGAACCTACAGCTGATGATATTAGAATGCAACTGTCGTTGTTGTAAAATAGAACAATTTTATTTTTTTATTTTAAGGAAATTTAATTCAAAAACAAAAATATAAATATGTTTGTTGTAATTATAGAAAGAACACCCAATACAATACTAGAATAATCAACCTTTAAATGACCTCCAACATCTGTTGATAATCTCGCACAGATAAGTTGATATTTAAATGATTTAACTGCCGATACCACTTCCTTAGAGTTCCAATTCTGGTCAGACAGAAGTTGTAATGCATTTAAGAGTTTTTCAACCTAAAATTATAGAAGATATTGAAATTTAGGTATATTGAATTGTTTTAAATGATCACCTTCAAGACAAAATCCGAGGCAACAAGGCTTATATGAACATTTGTGTACACGTACGGAACCAAGCAAAGGGCTGATTCTTAAAGAAAATATAACTGTATGCAAAGCTGTAGCAACATATATGTAAATATTTATATACTATTATCAAATAATACGGTCAACTTTTATTAAATAATATAATTAAATTTATAGTATTTATTTCTTACCAAATGCATAAGAAAAATTTCTTGCGATTAATCTTACACCCAAAAAGTACATAGAAGTTGTAAGCCCACATAAACTAAGGAAGACATAAAATACCAAAAAGATCTCATAGCGAGTATTCACAAACTTATGAAGAGACCACACCATATTAAATAAATTCTTCATTTGGTAAACCCTCTCAACTGCTGTATTGCAAGAAAATTTGTATTTCCTAGTCAAGTCATTGAGATTTTCGACTTCTTCAGCCATTAAGTAAAGTTTGTCACTAATGTACCGTGTGTAATATATAAACATAAGTATTCCCCAGCGATAGATAACACCAGATAACTGATTACAGATGATACCCAAAGCCCAATTTGGTTGAGTTCGATACGTAGCTAGCACCACTGCAATATAGAAAATCGGTGGTATGAATGTCATTTTGAGGAAATCTTTCTGGAATAGCTTTTTGAAATAAACTGAATTTGCACCAAGTTTTGTATTAATCTCGTTTATTTGTTTCCAAATTTTCACATCGGATTTCTTTTTTATCAATGATTCCGAAATCATTAAAATGTGAACCGAAATCGGTCCTATTATTGCAACACAGTCCAAAACCATTAGGACAGGTTGACCGACATAGGTAAATATTTCTTTTTGCAGAATGAGTTCTATAGTGATTTCGGTTAGAAGAATTATTACATTAACGGTGATTATTAAAACAAATTTTGCATTTGAAACTCCAAATGGGGCAATCGATAGACATGAAGAGAGCAAATCGAATTTAAATGATTTTGGTAAACCGGCTAACATTGTGAATTGAAGATTTAGCCAACACTAAATCAGACATTCACAAGCCACTTTAATAGATGTGTCCACCATAAGTGAGTTGATTTGATTGATTACTTTTTTGATAATTAAGTTTGAATATGCCTCAATCTAAAATAGATTAACATATTTCTGACATTTGAAGATACATTTAAAAATGAAAGGAAATAGCAGATTGATTTAATGAAGCGGTAAAAATCATTAGATGTAAATTTTATTAAAAGTTATTTGCTTGGTATTTACTTTTTATTTAACTATAGGCGTTGTTTCGTTTGCTAATCTTTGCAGGCGTCAAAAACTATTTACTTTTAAAATACAACAACTTCTAAATCTGTGTAGGATACCTTGATTTGGGTATCTAATAAGGTTAATGTCCTTAACCTGAAAGATTAACGATTACAAAATGTTTTTCATAAAGACTGAAGAAAAATAACTTACAACTAATCCTATATAGATTTCGTTAATCAAGCTATTGTTTTATAAATTTTACTAATTGATAACTTTTCCCCTCGCAAAATAAATTACAACAAAAGATCGGTTTATATTTTAAAATACATTTGAATTCATTTTAATTGGAGAGGGCACATTTAAATAATATTAAATAAAAAAAAAAAAAACAATACATTTCAATTGCACTTCAAATGGTTTCATACAAAATGTATATTTAAAATGAATAAGATCCCCGAAAGGAAATTTTTAAATCATTTTATCGAAGCGCGTAAAATTTATGTTCAATCTATGGTACATTTTAAGCATTTAAGGTTTTTGTTGCTGGCAAAAGCATTTTTTCAGAAAATACTCGTTATGGTTAGTTATTTTTAAGATACGCTCGGCATGCTTCCTTAATGCGAATTACAACAATTTGATTTTGCAAAACTCATTAAAGTTGTAAGAAAAAGAAAAGAACTTCTCTTAGATTGGTTTGTACAGAAGAGTCGTTACGTATTTCTTTCTATAACGGTGTGTAGCACTAAGTACCATAACACCGTCTTTTATGGAGAGAGCATACAGGTGATTTAACATCACATGATTAGGTTCAGGAAGCAAAGTTGGCTCGCACTAAAAAAAAAAAACACATAAATTAGAAATTTTATATTAATTTGAATAATAATTATATCTTAATCAAATACTTACAGACACTGGAGTATCCTTGTTAAGAATAACTTGGAGTAGATGTGGCGGCAAAACTGGCGGTCCAGATACCTTTTCCCATGGTTTCGCTTGGGGCACCTCTTGAGAATATTCTCTTTCGGCATAATTTATGACATTTTCACTGTCCTTGGCGAGAGCTTGAAAAACTTCAAAGTCTGATTGACGAACAGAAACAAGATTGTTTTTGATTCCGCTTGGGTCATCAATGCTTTTCTATGATTTCAAAAAGAAAATTCTTTGTGTTTTGAAAAACTTAAAAAGTAAAAAGCCAAAACATATAATAAGTTTCTAAAGGGTAAAACCATTTGAAATAAGAACACTGCATAGCAAGCTTGAGGGAAACATGAAAACTTAAAAGATTTTTAAGGAATACCTTGTTCTATGATTATTTTCTATGCATGTATTTTACATCTTACAAACTTAATTCGTACTGCAAAGAATTCGTTTTGACTGGAGGTACATAAAAACATTAGTTTTGATGAAAATTTTATTTTTTGAAATACCATAAGGTTCATCTTTTATCTTTAATGAACTGGGTGCTCTATCTTATTTTGCCTATCTTATTTTGCTAAAAGAAACCCATCAGATATTATAAAAATTAATTACAAATTTTGATTAGTTTTATAATAAAAGATTCTTCATCTTTATTTATAAGGCTGTTGAGCTAGAAGCCGTTCCTTGGCAAAATTAATGTTAATAGCCCATACTTTTTTCAATTCAATAAAATTCAATCTGTGCCAAAAATGTAATAAGAACAAGCAACAATTTATAAATAGTTTTTCATATTTTCTCTATTTCACTTATTTTGCCAACATTTCTATTTTCTTATTAGTTCTCAATAAAATGAACTAAGCCACCAGCTACAATTGTTAAAAAACGTTTTGCCTTTAATTTGATCCAAAGACTCAAAACCATCGTTCTGAGCGATATTCTATTGGCTTAATCATTATTCTTAACAAAATTCTTGAGTGGAAATTTTAATATTGTTTTATTTTTTATCACAAGGACATCAAACAATTATAAACAATATAACTCTAATGACAGCTCCCTATTTATTGATTTTCCCATAACAAATATTCCAATAATGACTCACTTCCTACTTTTGTGAGTAGGAATACAAATTCGTACACTCGAACTCACCAATTTGGGATCATGTTTCCATTCTCCATCCACACAGAACTTGTATTGATGATCACCCTCGGGCAGATCAATAATAGTCACAAAGTTCCCATGGCTCCTCACCATTGGCAAAGTTTTCCAATTTGTGAAAGTGCCACTGATGAGAACTTGCTTACCGCCGCCATCCCAACGCAGCACAGTTGGAAGTGCTGGCTTATTGACATCATCCTCAGCTTCAGCTGTATCACCAGACATTGCCGTTGGAGTTGTTCCCTCTGACACAGTGCTCGAACGTTGCCTCGGCGTTGGCGTGGCAAATTCAGAGTCGTCGTGAATTGACGACGATACTGGCTTCGTATAGTATGGTTGTTCTTCCTCGTCCTGTGACGTTCCATGGAGTACTAGGCGCGTGTCTGGTTTCTTGTCAAAAACAAACGCCTGCCCGCCCACACCGCCGCCTATTGCGTTGTTGTTAGCAACACTACCAGCACCACCCCCAAGGACACCTCCGGAGCTGTCGCGAAAAGGCGAATTTGGTGTAGTATTATCGGCAGACTTATGGCGTTCTCGGGCAATGCTCGCACTTCCTGCATTTCCCATGTTTTCAAATAGTTTTTGTGTTTTAGTTTTGGCAACTATGGATTTTCTTTTAAATACAATTTTTTGTAAAAAAAAAAAAAAAAAATAGTGCACTGCGTAACAGAGGTGATTTGATTAGGGTAAAATGATTTCACGTAAAACTTGAGTGTAGAATACAATAAGTAATGGGTGATTTTATTTGTTTAAATTAAAATCAAAGTATTAAGAGAAGAAGGATTATGAAAATTAAGTTAAACAAATAAAAAATAGAGTTGCAGAAAGAGCAATTTAATTATATTTTTATCAGCACCTCTTTGTGTTCTTTTGATATTTTTCCTGATTACATGAAAAACAAAGTTGACATTTAAGAAAGGAAATGTCAAAATCATATGATTACTTGATAGGGGATATTCGGGTACGGAAGTGCCCAGAGCGGTGTTAAGCTGAACCTATACTTTAACGATACCGTGGTGGAAGTCTGCTATTACACGACGATTTTTGCGTCGTGAGTCTAGACTCTTCTTTGAAACTCCTTCCTGTGTGTGAGGAGTGCCCTTTTACACGATGATTTGCGAGTCACACAACAGAGATATTTGCCACATTATACTATCACTATAAGGCCAGGCGCGCACATGCAACTAAACAGTTTGGTTTCGATTTTGAGCACTCGGAATTATATGACAGTCCGCCGGTTTATGTGCGCGGACTCTCATATAATCCCATAGTGCTCAAAATCGCAACCAAACTGTTTAGTTGCATGTACGCGCCTGGCCTAATGATCCATATAATGATCATCTCATGAAAATAAAACAATACGGATCTTAGTGACAACTGTGTTGTATATATCCATCTCTTTTTTCCTTAAATTTGTTTATTTTTTATGTATATATATATGCACTACATTTACACTATATACTAAATACCTTACCATTCGCAAAACTGAGAAGCCAATTTCCCGCAAGAGTAAAAATTAAATTTTTGGTTCGTGAAACGTGATACCATAGAGAGAGGTGATGTAAAGAGTTCTTTCTAGGGCACTTAAGTGATCGAAAACAGGCGAATAAAACGAAAACATACACTGATAAAATACATACATGTCATTTATGTACCTACAAAATATTGCGGATTGTAACTTTTCGTCTAGTTTCGTTCAATTTTGCTTACGGGAGTGAAGGGTTCGCTCCTGAGTGCACCTCTCACTCAAGTAAATATAGAAATACAAAGAAGTGATAGACATTTATTTCTTACATGCCGCCTCCACTGGGCATGAAGGATGCCCGGATTATGAACATGTCTAGAAAAAATCCAATGGAGGCACAAAAATCGATGTTATGTGGTGACATTATCCATACAAGTCAGATTGTGGATTGGATTGTGGTTGTGATGTTGGACATCGTTGATGCCCAGTGGAGGCGGCACTCACTGACTGCATTATGGATGACCTCTACTTTTGACGATTAGCAGGGCTACTTTTTTGTTTGCTATATAAAAAGAAGCTTAAGTAACCTTCGAAGTATTAGGCGTGTTTTTTTTGCAAGCCCGGAGGGATTTGGTTGAAAAAAAAATGACATTGGGGATTAGCGACGCCATTACAGAAACAAAATGGAGTTTCCATACAAACTATAGATAACAAGTATGTAATTCACGCCGGTAACACAGTTTTTCTCCGTGCTTAAGTTAAGCGCCGACAATTCTCCGTGCTTAGCTAAGGCCGAAGGGGATTAGTTGTTGTTGCATTTAAGATGTAAATTGCTGTACAGCACGTCGTTTTTTTCGACCAATTTCCTCGGGGCTTGCAGAAAAACACGGCGATTATAGTTTTTGAGAGAATAATCAGACTTATCACTTTTCAATATATTCCTGATGGACGCGACTAGAGACATGCTAATTTATAATAGTTGTTCGCCATTAACGCGTGCGTTAACGCGCTTCAAGCGGCTTGAAAAAAAACTCTGGGTGCCTGAAGTATGCCCACCGGCGGCGGAGGGCCCTGGCCCTGCGGGCAGCAAAAATAGTACTTTTATAAACCAAAACTTTCATAAACGGCATGTCTAGAGTCACTTTCATTTCTGATTTAACCCCAAACTCTTTGTAGAAATGGATGGTTTGTAAAACAATTGATAAAGATAATATTAATAAAAAGCAATCCTATTTGATACGTAATTTAATTAGCTTCAAAAATGTATGTATATAAGTAAAATAATCAAATTTTAAAATGTGACCAGAGTGACCGAGAAGAATTAAGTACAACTTTGTAATTTTAACATGCTTAGAAGAGGACAACTTTAAAAAAACCCTTAAACGCAATCGTTCTTTCCTTCGGAACATTTTGCGGTCTATTCAAGAGCCTAAAAATTAATGGCGCAAAATTTTAGACGATTTAGTAAAGTGTTAAATCATTTTTAATATAATACTAGGTTAAAAAGAGGATCTTGCTAATTTTAAACGAGTTTAATATGATACTATCTCTTAACATTTTACTAAAGATAAAATCGCCAGATTGCTGTTTTATCTTTTTAACATATTACTAAATCCATATGTCACTTTGACATAAAAAAAACTTTAAAAAGGTATGTTTGCTTACTTTTTTGCACGAAATGTCGCTGTTTTAGACGCATTTAGGTTGAGTTTCGTAAGAAAATAGGTTTAGTATGATACTAGTTAAAAAGTGTTTAAAAATAAGAACATTTTAATAAAGAGCTTTGAAGTTAGTAAAGTGTTAACTAGTATTATGCTTAAACCTTAACATGAGGTTGTTTAAAATTTTGCGCCAATGTATCTTAAGAAAACGAATACATATTTGAAAAAGCTAGATTTATTTTATGTTGAATTGTGGAATAACAAGCAAGAGACCTTTTAAATCAATAGTTGTCGTTCCGATGTTATTTTTTTTTCTAAAGCCACATAAATCCCAAAAAAGTATTTATTTTATTTATTAATGTCAATTAAAGAGTATTTGTATGATTTAGTTTATGCAAAAGCTTCATTTCAACAACAGCAAAATCGACAAAACAAATGTTTTGCGTTTTGAATCGTTTTTTATTGAATTTAAATTAGTTAAAGTTTTTTCTTAGTTAAATATTCAACATTATCTTTATGTTTCCTTTCTGAAAACTAACAATTCTTGTAAAATGTTTTTGTAATGATATGTTCTAGGACGATTTGTTTTATTTTTGTATTATTATTTGATAAATTAAATCTATGTATGAAAAATTATGATAAGGTAATGCAACTTTTTTAATGTATAGCCCTATCATGACTTCTTTTTCGTGGGTAACTCATTAAAAACAATAGAATTTCTTTTTTATCAGCAATAATCAAGGAGTGAATTATTATGTTCAACCATACCATACAATATTTAAAACTATTTAAATTTATATAAAAATCCAAAATAATTAAAGGTGTAGAAATTTAATGAATTAAAATTTTGTGTTATTAAAAACAGTATATTTAACTGAAATTATATTCCAGGTAATGAAATGCCCTATAAGCAAAAAAATTTCTATTGTCATTACAGTTGCCATTGCTTCAAATATTGCCAATGGAGCCACAGCGTTTCTACCACGATAGGGCTTTTCTCCATTTGTACAAAAAAAAAAAAAAACAAAATAATTAGATACAACTTTTAGTACAAATATTATGTACATAATTAACTAGCTAGAATTTAACGAATAAAATAACTTTAACAATAAGTACATTTATTTTTTAATAACATTACAAATAAAATTCCCAAATTTAAAGACACTTTCATGCAACTGGGATAACAATTGATTGGTTTTCAATAAAAACTTCCTTTCAGACTTTGGACCCATTTTACATTGAATTCATAAAATATTATTATTATGTTAAATTTAATTGCCACGTTTTTCATTGTTTATTGAAATACTGAACAAGTCACAAAGAAAGTCATATTATCTCCAATATTAACTTTCATAGCGTTTTTTTTTCTTAAATTATTTTCGACATAGCCAAGTCTCAAACACGTTCTTGGAGAAATTTGCATGCATAATAATTTATTTATAATAATAGTTTAGATAAAGTCCCGTTCCGTAAGGTACAAAGTAGATTTTATGTCAAAATATTTCTATAGGCAATAATTTATTATTGTATTATTAATTTGGTATGTCAAAACTATTTAGTTCATAAGTACTTCTTTAAACAATTGTTGTTAGAAACAAACAAATGTTTTTTTTTTAATGCATCACTTTTTAATTATGACTTCTTTACTTTTGGTTCAAAGCTAAAAGTCATCCCCTGTATCTCTTCTTTGCAATAAACACAATTTCGAGTACGTTTTTTCTTAAATATTTTGAAAGTTAAGTTCCTAAATTACCATCATAGTTCGGTAGTAAACTAATCTGGGCGTATTTTCAAAAATTCTTAAGAATAAAAAAAAAACACTAATATCTAGAAAACTATTATTGCTTATTGCATCGTTGTTAACTTAAGGAGAATCCTTTTTTGTGTTTTTTACTTTTCTACAGACTTGATTTCAGGATCAATAAGCTTATATTTAGCAGTAGTTATTTCCGGCAGCATTTGTTTTGTGTAATAATTTTGAATGAGGTTTTTTGAAATTCGTTTGAACTCGCCATCCACGTCAAATAATGCTTTGGAAAAGAACTCACTGAACAATCTGCCCATATATTGGTCCTTTGTTGATGGCCACCAACCTTCCAAAAAGCCAATATGGCCACCTCGAGCGGTTACAACTATGGCAACATGGGTTGATTGCTCAGCTGCTTTTATCGGGATAGCTATGAATAGAAATAAAAATATTTATATGAATTTATAGATTAAAACGCACAAGCAGGAAAGTTAATTTCCAAAAAAAAATATTTTCAAAAATAAATAAGCTAAATAACTAAAGCTGTTCAACTCCAAAACCTTATTTATAAACATCTTCCATCGATTGTCTAACTATTACATATATTGCAATTGGTTGTCCAAACCTGAGAATACGTTCAATGAACAAGGGAGCCAAGTTTCATGTTTGGAATTGAAAAGTTGTCTTGAAATCTTAGTTGAACGTATCCAAAGTTCACTCAAATTCATTGATTCCTTCAAAATTGACAGATTACAGATACGCTAGTGAATTTGAATGAGGAAATATTTAGACAGCTGTTGAAATGCGTTTATAAATTAAGAAATGTTCAACTATTTAGATTTTAGACAAATAGTTAGCTGGACAACTGCTCAAGAGTATTTTAAAAAAAATCTAATAAAAGACCGGTGAGGCAGCACTATTACCAAAACGGGGGAAGATATCTCAAATCACAAAGTCGATAGTGGACACGCACAGGGGTCAGGGACTATGCAAAGGGTGTTGTTGAAAGTTAGTATTCGAAATAATCTACATAATATATTTTGTGTAATAACAATAAGCCTTACCATCTAATGGTTGGAATGGATCATCAGCCGCACTTAAGCAAAGTAAAGGCACAGAAATTTTATGCAGTTTATTGTGTAATGTTGCATCACTGTAATAGTCGTCGACATCAGCGTATCCAAACTGCTTCGATGTAAACATACTATCGAACTCTTTGATTGTACGAGCCTTTGGAAAATAAATTGTATTTAATTATTTTTACTTTAATTTCATCACAAAGTGTCTCTTACCGACATAATCTTATCAATATCAACATCAGTATCTCGAAAAATTTGACAATTACCTAATGTTTTACAAAGACTTGACGCTAAATGTCGCCCCAGAAGACTGTTCAATATTGGTTTTTCAATACTTGCACAACCTGTTATGAATAGAAGTTAAAATTGAACTTAATGTAATATCAATGCTTTTGAAACTCACCTTTTACTACATCCCAAGGTGCTGAAATAATCTTTGCAGCTGTCAGTATTTTGTTGGACTGTTCACTATGTTTTGCTAGGTAGTTTCCTATTGATATAGTTTTCAACGTTAGCAGAAATACATTTTAAGAATTTCATAAAACATATAGAGTTACCTAGTATCAATCCACCCATTGATATTCCAGTGGCACCTAATTTTACATCGGGATGTGTTTTTTTGACATGGTCAACTACTTCAGACAAATCTTCACAATTTGCTGCGCAATATAAGCGAGGTGTTTTCAACTCAACACCACCCAAGCCTCGATTGTTAAACACCACAACTCTGATGCCCTCATTGTTGGCAGCAGTTACAAGACATTTAATATAATCGGCTTGAGATTCACCTATAGGTAATGTTGCATGTTGAATTAATTTAAAATTCATTCAAAACAAATATTGGCTTAAAGTTACCTGTTAAACCAGGCAGTATAATTATCACAGGAGCACTTTCATCACAACCTTCTTCTAACCAGTCTAAAGCTACTTCTCCTCCATCTTTTAAGCCTAATATCTCTCTGAAAGAAAATATTTAATCAATTTAAACTTTTTGGAAACATTGTAGCATTATTATTTTTGTATGACGTTATACCTTCTATAGTCGATATTTGCTAAATTAGAAGCACGAATTATGCTGGCGAAAACTGTTTGAGCCCGACTTTCGACACACCAAAATGTCGGCCAAAATTTCATCTCCAACGTAGGGACATTTTTAATGAGAAAATCTTTGAAGGGTCCATTTGATACTGCCAATATTGGCCTCTGAAAAAACAGAAAGGTAATAGTAATCAATTGAAAGAGTGGAAAGTTAATCTGGTAAGGAAAATTTCTTAAAAAGCTGAGAAATCGATTGATTAAAATTTTAAAAGCCTTATTTCCATTCTGTGAATTTTTTGCTAAGACCCTGAAACGCTGCTTTATACAAACTGTTGTCGTTAGTGCCTATCATTTCTACAAAGGCGTTAACAAAAGTTCAAATTTCTCATCTAAAGCCTATTACTCACCTCTTTGTGAAATGAAAAATAAAACGATTTCATAAAGGGGACGATGGTTTCATCCTATAGAATAATTTTGAAGGTATATCTTTTTTATTTTTCTCAACTTTCTCAAATTAATTGACAAATGTCAAACTTTTCCACATCTCTTTAGATTTTCCTAGTGGTTGTATATGTTACGAAATGAAAATTATGGTGTGAAATTGACCACGAACCAGTTTGGAGGTGCTCAAATCGGTATTATTCAAAGATATTTTGACACATGTAAACCTCGAAAAATAATTGGAAGTAGCTCCGGATAAAACTCTAAATCCATAACACTACCGTCCAAAATGTGGGACTAAAAACTTCTATAAAACTAGTTTTGCTATGAAACTAGTTTTGAAACAAGTCAATTATATAGCTATTAATGAATTACTGCTCTGTACTAAATTTGAAGAAAATCTGTGTATCCGTTTGGACTCTAAATCAATGTATATAGGACACACATATCGACGGACGGTATGGTTCGGATCTCCCCATCATCTTTATGCTAAGTTTGATTTAAAACTCAAATTTTGCTCACAAGAAACGAGAGAGGGTGTTGGATGCATTATTTTTATTTTATAAATTGAAGCAACTGGTAGAATTTTATCCTAATTGTGCCTTCTGTCTAAGAGTAGAACGGAAGCTTGTTTTGGCTTGGAAACGCAAACATACTATCGATCTAATTTAGATTTTAAATTAAAGATATTCGTTTCGAAATGTAGTTTTTAAAGTGTCATAATAGTTGATTGCGAATTTCCATAGAGCATGTTAGTTGGGTAATTTAGTCGAGTCCATGACATTGTCGGATACAATAAGATAAAAAATAATAATAGATGTGTAACTAAGATGAGATAATTAAAATAATGTAGGTATATGTACGATGTACATTTATACATATAAATATATAATTCCTATAATTATTAAAACAGCCTCCATTGTATGTATGTAACAGTGGCGGATTTAGGTTTTCTGCCGCCCTAGGCCCAGTTGAGTACGCCACCCCCCTTATTTTTTTAACTAAATTCTTTTATTTGCCTTGCAGAGCAGGTAGGTGCAGGTATATTGGGGAAACACAAATCAATAACAACTTTTGTAGGTGTGTATACGTAATATGTTTTGATTTATGGTTTATAATATCTAATTTTTAGACATACATAGCTAAATTATGTAGGGATAGAATGGGGTGATCTTGAATTTATTTAAAAATCAAAAATTTCAAATCTGCTAAATAATGTTAAAAAATTTCTGGGTGTTAAGTTTAATAAAAATACATCAAGTAATTTTTGAATTAATTAATTCTCAACAAAAAAAAAAATCTATTAAAATCAAAAAAAAATAAAAATTTTGGTATACAATTTATTTACAACTTTTTGTAACATTCTCCATAAAAAAATGATCAAAATCAGTTGATATGTTTTTGAGAAAATCGGAAATAAAAAAAAACTGATAAATTTGCATTTTTCGTATATTTTTTTTCCTAAAATGGTAAAAAATTGTAAAAATCACAGAGTTTTTTTTTAGTTATGGGCATAAAAGAGATTTTAATTATTTGCTAAGAAAAAATTTTACGGCGATACCTTTATTTTAGGTTAACAAAAACTGAAAAAAAAACGTATGGGGAAATGCCCAAAAAACGCAAAACGTTTAAAGAAAATCGACTCACTTGTTTAAGCTGCAATATAAAGGACATAGACATACCAACGCACAGAATTGCGAGACCCATTTTTTTCGACTTTGCTATAATCGTTTTCGATTTTTTTTTACAAATCCATAACTTACCATAATGTACCTATATATCACAAGTAAAAATATTCTTACATGCAGCGGGTTTTTTCTTACATGTTCATATTGCTTAGAGATGGAAGTTGCAAAAGAAAAAAAAAATAACTGTAACACGAGAAAAAATATATAAAACAGACCTTTTTTCTAAAATGTAATGTAATGAATATATTATGGCTTTTACGTTCAAATCTAATCTAAAAAAAACGCTCAAAAACGTAATTTAAATAAATACAAGTTGTGTAGGCTCGCACTACCTCCCAACGACATTTCACATGTTGATAAATTAAATTTCAATTTTTAATGTGCAAATCATTTTTTTTTTTTAAAGTGGCTCACTAGCGCCCACAGGCATCATCACTCGCTTTGAGAATAAATTAATTTTCTGCGCTCCAAAGATTTTGCTGCCCAAGGCCCGGGCCTCACGGGCCTAAGCCTAAATCCAGCACTGGTATGTAATGCATTAGTCTTACTAATATTTAGTCAGGCAACAATATTTTTTAACTGATTAAATTAAGATTTTCTAACTAAAACTATTAAAGTATTTTTAGATAACAAAACGTCATTAAAATGAAATTTTTAAATAAGTATTTTCGCAGAATTTTAAATCTACAATATTAAATTTTCTTCAGAAATGATTTCATTCTAAAATTGAACTTTGATTCGAAATAATCCCCTAAGCGCACATCAGTTCACAAAAACTCTAAATAATTGCTTACTCACCTTAACAACCTGAATGAAATAATAAACTACATATGCGAATCCAGCGAATGTAACCACATGCCATCTCGGAAGATTTGAAAGATAAAAATACAGGTAGTCAAACATTACAGAGTTTCTGAAAGAAAAAATGAAAAAAAAAAAATTTAATAATATCACTCATTATTTTAAAATACAAAATATCTACAAATATAAATAAACTTCATGTAAACATGAGTAAGGCACCAAACTATCTGCATCAAGCCGGCAAAAATTTATTTATTTTATATATTATGTACCTACATATCCTCTGTGCCAATTTGTATGAAGAAAAAGCTCATAGATTAAATCGTGAAGCACTCTTTCACGTGTGGCAATCAATTTCAAATGCAATTTGTTAAAATGAGGAATTTTAGAACAAATTTACCGGTGATTTTTTTTTTATTGCTGTACGATATTTCAATCGTGAAACAATGATATAAATCTTTAAATGATGTTATTTTTAGTTCAAATTAGAATTTTATTGATTACAAAGTATTATACTGCCTTACATCATCATGTAAATTTATTAGTCTTAGGCCACCATTATTAGACAAATTTCAAAGAATGGAACTAGCCGTCTAGCCATCTAGACGTTTGTTGTTTCTCATTCTACGTTTGACAAATTCCATTTGATTTTTTAAATGATCTGACAAATCATCATTTGGCATTATTCATTTTTTTAATTTTCGCTTACTCGCTTGTTGTTGAAAATATAATTTCGAGAACTTTAATGTAAAAATCTTTGATTATTTATTATGCATTTATTGAAATAACACAAATGAAAAAAAAATTGTGTGAGTGCCGGGACTCACGGTTAATATGTGTAAACATCAACGTGCGCGGATCTAAAACGGACTTGTTTGTGCTTGAAGGGGATCTTAAGATTTTTTTCACTGAACGCACCCATCCTTATATACAGATCGTAACGTTGCACACCGTAACGTTGCACAACGTAACGTTGCACACGAACGTTCACGTTATTTTTTTCGCTCTACCGCCAACATAGATGTTTACACATCAACAAGGAATGTGAAAAATTTTGAAAGACACAAATTATAAATGAAAGTCTAGTTCGCTACGAATAATCCCATACAAAAATGAAACAACGAAATCATAAGAGACGGCTGAAAAATTTTGTTTCACGTCAGCCGCGTACAAATGGCTAGCAAAGTACTCATGAGTGCTTCGCCTCCTCCAATGGAACGCACGGCTATTAGAGCCTGGGTTTTGGTGAGTTTTTGCATTCATTTTTGTTTTTTGTTTTTGTTTTGCAATATACTTCTCCGCTTTGTTCTTTCAAGCATTTCGTTGTCCAGGACTTTGAATTAAAACAAATATTTAATTTTATTAATAGGCAAAACAAATGAAACCCCAATTGCAATTTCTCCGTACAATCAGTATCCGCTTATCAAAGGCTTCACTGTACTCTTCAGTTTCTTACTAAAAAATCGATTATTACTTACTCTTGCAAAAAAAATCATTTTTGTATCCCACTCCTCAAAAGCGACTATATCTTATCTTATTTGAAGAGTTCAAATGTTATCGACACTATGTATCTCAGACAGTATTTTACATTGGCTTATTGAAATAGTTCAAATGCTATCTGCATTATATGTTTATCTCAGACAGTAGTAGTTAGCTTTGTTTTATTAAGCTAATTAAGATTTATTTTTTTTTCCGGCTTGGCAATTTTTTTTCTCATTCAGTACTTAGTGATGTTGAAGCTGATTTTATAACTTCTAAAGCGAACAGCCATACACGCACATACACAACGAATTGAGACTGAGTGTCAGAATTTGTATAGATTAGGGGGTTCACATTCAACGACATGTTCATCAACACGTGTCGTTATGTCAGATTTTTGTAATATGAACCCCAGTCGAACGACCGTTGATCGACTTAGTTTGTAGTTCAATTTTTTTAATAATTTTCTCTGTCGGATGACCGCTGTAGTAAATGTGAACTCCAGTCGAACGACCGATGATTTCAATTTTACATCTTTTTTTCTTTTTTTTAAGTGAGATTTGAAGAAAATGGTTTACAATCGAAGTAAACAACAAAAAGAAAGCGGAAAAAATTAAATGGATGCAGTAGAATTGGTGTAAATAACCAAATTCGCAGCATGTTGGCTCTCTTAAAATTTTCTTGAAAATGATGTCGGTAAGATAGTCGTTGAATGTGAACGCTAGCAAAACGACGAAACGTCGTTGAATGTGAACCCCCCTATTCAAATAAAACCAACAACAAAAAATCGAAATTATTTTTGTTGTCAGTGTCAACCATACCTTAAATTTAAAATTCTCATTAATTTTATTTCCCTCTATAGTTTTGAAAAGAGAAGGAAAAAAATTTCGTCATAACGCGATGCTTATTTTCAATAAAATTATTCAAACAAAAAAACACTCATACGCCATAGTGACCGTCTTGACTTCATGCTTGGATTTACTGATTTTAGCGGAAAGAAATAATAATAAATATATATGGAAAGAATTTGTGATGATGAACGAAAACAAAACGATCGCGATTATGATTCAAAGTATCTCAAGAGAGTTAATGACCATATATTATTTGATGGCCTTAAAGAATTATTTGCTCGTGTATAAAAGTATATTGGAGAATAAAAATGACGGAAAATGTAAATAAATATTACAAACTGTTGTATTTGTTTTTCTTAAATTTAGTATTTTGTGTTTCATTGAAGCTATTTCATGACGCAAACATCATTAATAGAGCCTGACGAAATTACTCAGACTATTCAAATAGTCCGGATTTGTGTGTCGGCTGGAAGTTTGATACAAGTTAGTGTAATAAACGAATACTACAATTGGGAAACAATGTATATTTTCCCTATTTCTGTAACTCAAAGCTTCAATAAGTTTAGATAATCAATAATTGAAGACTTTTAGGATGCAGAACATTTAATTGAATAAAATGAAACAAAAATGTCAATAATTTAGTTTAACGTGATTTTGTCAACCTTTTCAACCAAAAAAAGAGTGACAATTTTTGTATGTGATCCCAATTTTAGTGAATGTAATTTTGTTTGTAATAGTTTCGTGAATGTCTGCAAATGTTATTGAAAAATTCAATAATTTACTTTGAAAGATTGTATAACCTTCTGTATTCAACAAATGAAATAAAAGTGTAGTACATTTTTTTTAACGTTTCCCGGTTCATTGCCATGCGTTCGCGTTGCTTACCTATTATAAAACGATTGCTTGCTTCAACGGCCTCCTCTCCTACAGCTTTATCATAATTATTTGGAGTCGAACACGCGTACTGGTAGTTTGATAACCCACAGGTGATTTTTAATAATTAAAATAGTTGTTAAAAAAGTATTTACATTAAATTAATATGTAATTTATTTATTGTTAATTTAAAATAAATAAATAAAAACATTGCTATATAATATTTTGCATCGGTTTTAACTTTGCAAATTTAGGCATCCATTTTATCGATTAAACCTTACATTAATAATGGAAAGGCAGGAAAAAGTGGGCCTCGTATTCCTGCTCGTCTTTCCAGCTTAAACGGATAAGTCGATTTTCTTTAATCTGGTTTTCTTTAATTTTTTAGCCTGGGCAATCCTATTTTTCTCAAAAACTTGCCTACAGAGTTTAAGAATTTAAAAGATATTGGCTACTTTTTGGTAAAAAATATAACAATTTTTTATTTTCACTTTTCTTGAAAACAATTCAACTATTTTAATTTAGCATAGTAGTTATAGTGTTCACTAAAATTTATTCAATATTAATTTTGTTGGTTTAAAAAAATTCAAATTGTTTTTTGCACGAAGTATTTAAAAAAAAAATTATCTAAGAGATTTTAAAACAGTTTAGGAAAATCTTATTTTCCTTGAAATCGACCACTACGATTTTGATAAAAAAAATCACTGGTACTAATGTTAGTACGATCTACAAATTATATGAATTAAATTTGTATAAAGAAGCTTCTTATAAGTTTAAAAAATATAATGCGCATTAAATACTTACTTATAAATTGAAATTTTTCGTAGAATTGGAATTAGAAAAAGTTTATTCATTAATTTTTTTCATTTCAAACTTAAATTTAGTAATTACAAGTGTCCAAAAGTATAAATAATAGCGAACATTCTTGAACTTGTAAGTAAGTGTTAAATGATTCACTTATGAAAGATATTCACTTTTTTTTTTTAAATGGCACTAACTATTTAAATTTTTTTTGTTTTTAATTTATTTTCCATAGACTTTATTATTAAATGAAACTAGGGTTAATACCTGAAAAGATACGTTAGTCATTTTTATAATTGTTTTTCATTATATTGCTATAAAGTTCCATTTTGTTTTGTTAATGCTGCACTTATCACTTGCTTATAAGATATTTAATCTTACTGTGTTTCAGTATATCGAATTTGAAATACCTATAAATAAATATCAAACGGGAATATCTTTAAATGTGATGTGACGAGAAGAGCATATAATAGCGGTGTAAGGCTCATTTACAGAGATTTTTCCGAGAAACTTAAAGTTTGCACTTTATTGGAAATTCAGGAGGCATATTAATAAAATATCGTTTCAAATTTAAGAAACATTATTATTTCAGCTGTTTATTCATACACTACCCGCTTAAAACTCAAATGTGAAACAAATATTGAAATTGATTTAATGCGAAATTTGTTCTCTTAGTGGAAGTAACATAATTATGTAAATCGTACATACTATTTTGGACTTCATTAAAATATGAATTCAGATTTATTAATTAAAATCACTTACATTTTGCTTTGTTTTCGATGGAAAAAAAAAAACTTATACAAAAAATTAATAACAAAAAAAAATCAATGCAATTTATTATTACTTTATTTACAAGCACACAATTAAACACAATGATCGATTAAGGTCCGCACAACAGACTACTTCGATTGTCGAAGTAGAACTGCTAACTGCAGAAGCTCAGGTTATTAGGAACATTAAATTCGAAAGTTAAACTGATAAGCACTTTAAGAGCACAATTTTGAGCACGATCTCATTGCATGTATAAATATAAGGTTTTTTTTTTATAATTAACAAAATTAATTAAGGTTTCAACAAAAATAACTTCATAAATTATACAACAAAATTTAAAAACAATCCGATATTAGCATTTTTTATTAGACAGAAATTGGGTGACACGGTCGGATGTCAGAATAATACAACAATTTCGAATCACCGAACAAACTAGTTACCACAGTACCTATTCTGCTTATATTCCATATATTACATTATTTATGTACATAAGTCAAAAAGAGACCATGAACATGAAGGTACAATTAAAAATGACAAGAGGATTAAAGAATCCAACATTTGTTAGCATAACAATTATTAATTTATGATTTCCGCTAACACCAAAACCAAAACAAAACAATATCACCAGAAAGCGTTCTTCTTAATAACACAGCCCGTTTAAAAATAAACTCAGTTTTTTGTTTGACAGACAAAGTCCAACAAAACGGCATACGACTTTTCGCACTCGTAGCGTAGCCTTGTGTGTCGTCGCCGCTGCCGTTAATCGTAATTCTTTAGATAATGATTAAGTTGAGTGGATCGAAGGCATATTCGTATAACCATTAACCACGTGATTGTTTTAATTTTTACATTCATATACTTAGGTACCTACATATATAATTTATACGAAAAAGAGAAACAAATTTTTAGACCTACTGGTTGTAGACTAGCGCCAAAATGCTACCTTGATGACGTAAGCCTAAGCGTAGCTGATGTGATTCAGCTTGGGGATTTTGTAATGTTTGGGTTGGGCGGCGGCACCATTCTGTGGTTTTGCGGACACTTTTTGTCGATGCAGCATTAAATGAAGTGGCTAAGAAGACCGGTCTTCTTAGCAATAATTTTGGTAGCACTAACATTCGCACTCACGGTTGATCGTAAACTAAAATCGAGTGGAATTAAAATCTTTCTCTGTGAACGATTTAAGACTCGGTCGTCGCGTCGGTCGTCGGTCGATGATCGGATCGGTACGATGAAAATGAAAAAAAACACAAAACATGTGCTCACAAAGATTTGTACGATACTGAAAAACTAATAACGTCAAATCTTTTGAGTGTGTGGTTTGATCATTCTAAACGTTCTAACTTTTGAAAACACTCAAAATAATCAATTAAAATTATTTTGAGATAAAAAAAGTGTTTGTTATTGTTAGTTTTTGGGGGTTCTTTTCTATTTGTATCTGCCTTCTTCCACCTACAAATGTATATGTATGTACTTGGACGTATACATATTACATAATTTGTATTATTGTTTGGCGACGATGGTGTGGAGCGATGAGAAAGAAAAACATAAACAATAAGAAATATTTCAACAGGGTAACATTCATTTAAACATTTTGATAGTTTTGCTATTCCAGAATAAAGTTATCTATTTTTAATTAAAAAATACTATTAGAAGGTGGGAACTTGCCGAGCGCATTTTGTTTGATAAATTACTAAAACAGAATAACACAAGTGAGTAGAAACTCTCAAAACAAGTTATTACACAAAAGTGTAGAGTGGTTTGTTTATGAAGTCTACTTTATGGTTTTGAAAACCCCCAATCAGCTGTTAAAGTTAAAATAACAGATCAAGTTTATGTTCATTTATTTGGTAACATCAAGTTGCAATTTTGTTACTTGTTCTAAATAGAGAAGCTATTAGTTTCGTTTACAAAATAAATGCACGACTGGGTCACACGTATTCGCTCGCTCTTATATGTATGTATATGTAAGATCATAGTGTGGTTTTAAAGAAGCCTAAAAGTAAAGTAAATTTATGTTCTTTTTAGAAGAAGAACTGTCATTCTGACACAAAAAAACTCTATACCTCATTTGAAATTTGAAATTTTTGTCTACACAAAAACAATTTTTGACCTAAGAGTAAGTAAAAATACGAAGAAATTTGTTTTCGATATAAAATGTGCGTTCGTATAAACAGAAAACACCAAAACTTATTGTATGTGACGGATAACTAGTCAGAACTTTACTTAGAGTCGATTTCTTTTAACCAATTAAACATTCAGTTACATTTAACATGCAAATGATTAAATATATAGAAACAGATTTGTACTTTATCTGTGGTGCGTTCTTTTTCTATACAATAGTTAACTATTGTTAATGTGTCAAATAAAGATGTTGAAGTGCCATTGTTAAAAATGTTACACAGTGTAACATTTCATTTAGGAACGATCAATGTTAAAAATATTGTTGATCTGTCAAACGCAATGGGTTGAAAAAAATGAAAATACATTTAGAATGAATAAATCAAAGAAATCATTTAATTGCATCAAATTTATTTCAAAAAATACTTAAAAAATGTTTACACTTTGTTAATTATATATTAAATAAACTTTATTTTTGGAAAAAAAGCGAATCTTCCAGCGAAATATAAGATTTTATTTTATTCAAAATGGACACAAATTCACTTGTTAAATTTCTACCGAAATATAAACGAAAGAATACATCAAACAAACAATATTCATCATAAAATAACAGAACTCGTTTCCAAAAATCGAAATCGACAGTAAAAATCTATTAAATTGAAAAAGGAAATCCAAAAATTAATATAGTTTCAACTCAAAACAACGAAAAGTAAACAAAAGATAACCACAAAATGAAAACATTTCCAAATTCAGCTGCTTTTGACAGATTAACATTTCAATTCATATTGTCGAGATGAGTTGGAAATTGGGTAGGTTCAGAAGACGTAGGGACTTGAAGGCAAGGGAAGTTTCTCGTCTTTGATTGGGCAGCTGTCATAAAATTGCTTTCCAATTAAGGCAACTTTTATTGGAAAATGACTGGAAAGCTAGTCAAGAAATATCTCCCTTCATTTCAAGTCAAGTGCATTTATGTCAAAATATCAGCTGATTATATTTGGTCATTAAACAGCAAGCTGAACTTCATTGTTCAGTGACTTCTTTTTTCAACGTTTGTTTTGGGTGGAAGAGTTCTTTATCAAAATTATAGAAATGATTTAATGAAAAAATGCATCATTAGTAAGAAGTATTGAGAAATTATAATTTACAATTCGTAAATGATTTGTGTGAGGTGTTTTTCAGATCAAAATTTTATTATAAATACTATCTGCACTATAAACGGAAGGTAAAGGTTGGAACTAAAGTTCCAATTTTGGTATGAATGACATCACAAAAAATAACTAGATTCCTTTGTAAAATTTGCGTTCAATGAATGCACTTGACTACATATGTAGTCCCTTGTGTCTGCAGAACGTACCCATTGTTACAAAGTGTAACATTCTGACAGCTCAACATTGAATTTAGGAACGATTTGAAGACGTCAGAATGTTACACAATGTAACAATTTTAGAATTTAGGAACGACCAAAGTTAACAATAGTTAACTTTTTAGAGAAAAAGAACGGACCACTGATGTTGAGTAAGAAACTAAAGACAAAAAAAAATACATACATTATTTGCCAGACACAAATGTTCCCACACTTTCCATTAAATGTTTGTATTGTAAATACATTCCTTTGAAATAAGCGAACAATAGGAAGAATTAAAATATTTGTATGAAAAAGACTCTCATGTCTATCATAGTATGTGTTAGGGATACTTATGTAGATGACATGCAGGAGAGGATTAAAATAACAAGGAATATACATATGTGCATTATTTTTAAGTGCACATCTTCCTGTTTCTTTTTCAATTAAGAACTGAAAGGAAAAAAAGGTCAATTCTTTAAAATCAATTGACCCGTCCTAAAGTATATCTATGTATACCTTTCTCTGGAATTAGGAGCTGAAAAAGTGAATTAACCAAACAAAACGAGTACCTAGCGAAAAATAAGTTTTTTATAGGTAGATGTACATACATATTCTGATATTCAGCCTTATTTTGAGTTTCACACGAAAAATATTTCACCTTAAAAATGTGATGTGCCGGGAATTTTAAAAGCTATTTTGAATTTCGCCCGATCGAAATTTCATTCTTTTACAAAAAGAAGTGAAAATGACATTACATTCCGCCTGAAATGAATGTTCACAATAAGGGGAATTTTTCGATCATGAAATTTCAGGTGAAACTAACAATAGGCGAAAAGTGAAATGTCTAATTTTCCGGGCGGAATGTTGTTCGGTTGAAACTCACAATAAGGCTGATTACGTAATGATTGCGGCATTATTCTTTTTTCTTTTCGAAATTTCAAGTTCAAATTCAAAATTTAATTTTAAATTATACTGAAATATTCGAGTAAAGAACTCCGCAAGCAATCGAACCTCGATCCATCCTCGAACATCGGTAAAAATCCTTTCGACGTTGGTGATACCAAATTTTTTGTTTGGTTGCACTTAAAAATTGGTACTCGAACCAGCCCGCAGACAAGTAAAATCAGCTAGAACATAGAGTTTTTACATAGCCACCTTTACAGAGCACAAGTAAACAATGTTCAGTTATGATGGTTTTTGTATTTTCAAAATTGGTTGAAAAGCTTTGGAAAAAGGATTTTTCATAACTTGCAATTTTCCCAACAAACTAAAATATTTACCAAATTGTTTTCTATGCTTTAAACTGACACCGACTAAACTACATACATATATAGTACAAGGTTGCGAAAAAGTTTTCACCCGGCGCAAAAGTTGGACACCACCGAAGAAACACTCCGCAAAAAAATTTTAAAAATTATTCCGCGATTTGTAAGAGTCACTGATCTCTATAATAAACATATTATAGAGATCAGTGGTAGGAGTATATAGTGATTCATGTCTTGTTGACGTTTTTTTATGTATCTAAAGAACGCGGCACTTGGCATAAGTTTGGAATATATAGGTTTTGATAAGTTTCAATAAAGTTAAAAACGAAGAAATAAATAGGTCTGCACGAAGACCCTTTCCCTTCCCTCTCCAATACATATCAAGTTGTTCCCTTTATTATTATTATAGCTTTACTATCGGGCCATAACACATAACAATCTAAATTTTCAAAAGTTGAATTTT
The DNA here is from genome assembly GCA_932273885.2 of Leucozona laternaria. Classification (NCBI taxonomy): domain Eukaryota; kingdom Metazoa; phylum Arthropoda; class Insecta; order Diptera; family Syrphidae; genus Leucozona; species Leucozona laternaria. The sequence goes on along the minus strand of OW026368.1, from coordinate 26,276,897 downwards.
ACATAAACAATTTTGAAAATTTTTATTTTTTTATAGAAAATAATAAAAGATTAATTAATGTGAACCAGTTCTCGTTCTCTAATATAATTAAATTCTAAATTAATCCAAAATATACAATTCTATAATATAAATGTAACGTAATGGGAAATCTAAGAACTTCAAAAGCCAAACTCTAATTCAACGCAATCACAATCCCAATTACCATAACGAAGCAATATTATGACTATAGTTATTTATTGTACTTGATACCTATAAGTTGAAACTTATCATAATACCTTTTCATTAAAACACACATTCTCCAAAAGTTTGGCAAGCAGCCACACTTCAGAAAATCATATTATTTTGTCCAATACCATCAGGCAAATTGAATGTAAACATCTATGAACTCCTGAAGCAATGTCAAGGAAACCACAGAGTGTTATGTAAAGTCAAAGTCAAGGACAATTTGCAAGTGACTGCGGTACTTCATACATATTTCTCTCCAATTTTATTTAAGTGGATTATTTCGTATGTCCAAATGGTAGTTTCATGTATGTATTTCAAACAAAACGTAAGAAACTAAAAAATATTATACATACTTAAAAGACTTTACCTTGGTTAAGGAATCAAAGATCAGGAATTAGGCATGCAAAAATCGATATTATTAGAAACATTCGCTTTTCCAATTTCTAAAAGCTAAATCAGCAAATCGAAATAATTCCGCATAAATTTTTTTGTTTAACCTTTAGAAAGTAGCTAAGTAACGTATTTAAAAAAAATATATATAAATCAACATACCTCCTTATTTTTGCGGCTCTTTAAAACTTCGAGGCCTTTAACTCAACCGTTAATTGAGTTAAGTCGATTTATTATTTTATTTTGGAAGCTAACCAGCAAATGATATATCAAATTATGGTAAACCAATGTGTGTTAAATTCGAGAATATGTAATTATTCACACGTTTAGTTGACTAGTGCTTATTAATACATTTTAATCACAGGCACTTTAAAGGTACTATGTAAGTTACTATTTTTTTATTTTTTTTAAGTTATTCTATTTGCTTTGGATAGGGGTTGTTTTTTGTTTATATCGATTTTAGGAGAGCTGAAACGACCGGGAGACCTACTTTGATAGCAAGTATTTCAATACTGCAACTCGACGCGGAGACGTTGGTATGCTTTGTGTAGTAAAATGGTAGTTGTATAAGTTGTGGTAGGCTTTAAAGCTTGCCTAAAAAAGCTCTATTAGTAACCTGAATTTACAAAAATGCTTAATTACTTATTGTAGGAAAACAAAACACAGCTGTGTTGCAGATGGGAGGAATTTATTCTGTACATTGTAAAGCTCGTTTTTTTAACTATGAATTTGATTAAAATTTGAAATAATTGTTGATATTTCCAGGAAATTACAAAGTCGACATTTCTGGATCATTAACGATTAGTGTAATTTTAGCCCCTGAAACTTTGAATATTTAACTCAAATAGAGACCTGACTGTGTATTCAAAAAATTAAAGGAAAAATAACGTAATGATTATTATTCCCAAAGTGCAAATTTTGAATAAGGAATAAATTAAAAGTCAATAGTACGAGAATAAGATTTGTAATTAAATAAAAAATAGATTTCTAGCTTCTTAAAAAGCAAAAAGATGTTTCATGAAGCCAGAAATCAAAATAGAAATGTAAAAATGGTTTACAAAAAATTCATGGTGCACCAGTTTCAAGTATGAAAATTCTGTTTTTTTTTTTTTTCTATTTTCCATTTAAAATGTATGGAAAATGACAATGGTGATACATTCTGATTTGTAGACCTCTCTAAAATTATTAATTTTGGTATATTGTTTAAAGAGGACACCAGCGGCCACAAGTTTTTTTTTCAAATAACCCACGTTTGGAATGCCCGACCTCAATTTTAAGACCAATCATGAAAAATGAAAATTACGATTTTACTGGCACACCCTAAAGTGCATTATATATTTTAATTTTTACATTTTTTTTTTAAACAGCAAAAGAGTTGTTCAATTCATTTTGCACCCTTTTAAGTTTGAAATCGAAAGCCTATTCGCATGAGCTTTATTACTAGCCTTAAGGGTTAATCAATAGATATAGTATGTATGTAGCTTTTGACATTGAAAATAAAAATGAAGCAGTGAAAGTGAATTACATTGAATTTTCTGATAACAAGCCGCTTAAAACAGTCAGTGTAAATAGCATAGAGCAGTGGTTTTAAATATGCAGTGCCAATATTATGGACTCCACATAATAAATGTTTAGCATATCAGGGTTATTTTCCTATTTGTGAAAAATTTCACGTTGCCAAACAGACTCATTAATTGATTTTATTTACGATTCTAATTTTTTGGATTGCTCAGAATTTGGCTTTAATATCGCTCATTTGCTGGCAATGCCGGTATAATTCAAACCTTTATTTTATTCGAGGTAATTGCGTAATTGCGATTGGAAAAACGAAATTAAAATAACCGGGGGTTGTGATTATTTTACTAGGTGAATGTTGGAATGGAGGGGGCCTACAATTTTCTACCGAATCCGAACAAGATGAAAGGCGTTTTTTCATGAGATATACTCATGGGGGATTTGGCATTACATACCCTTGAGAAACAAAAACAAAATGATTACGACACGATTTGTAGGTGATATCGATAGCAAAAGTCTGGCAGGTTTTTTTTTGGCGCCGGTGAGGGTTGGAAATAGCGATTTTTTTTGTTTCAGGAGTATTATCACTTAAATTCACTTTTGAAAAAAAGGAAATGATGCTGTCATTTTCCCTAAGTCTAAACGACTTTAATCTCGACGATCCGATCAAAAAAACTCAAAATACTTGTGTATAAGCTTTTTAAGCGAATGTTATCCGATTTTTTTGTAGTTGATTTTTTGCTATGCAACGATTAGCTTTGTATTCCCTTATTAGGCCAGGTTCAGGATCTTGTGATTTTCTCGTTTTTGTCCCCTGAAATATACCATTTCGAAGTAAACTAGAACCATTTTTTTTTTCATTTATTACGTTTTATTGTTATTATGAACTAGTTATATTTACAACGTGTGTTTTAGTACATATTTTATTTACTATATAAGGATTAATAGAAATAATGTCAGATGACTTGTGATGAAAGAAATTTTACAGTGAGAAATAAAATCATAAATTCAAAAATAATTCATTGAACAAACAATAATAATCAAGTATTAGCTAATTGATATCAATTAAAAAAAATTCCACTACTTGTTGAAGAAATACTTTTGAATACCAATCGAAAACCCAAAATGACAATGTGAGGAGAGGACTTAAAAATAATTTAATATAAAATCAGGTAAGAAATATAGTAGTTTGTTATTAAAAGTCTGCATCCAGTGTAAACACATTGTTCAATGGATTCGCTGTCACCCCCCATTTTTGGTATTCACCGACTTTCTTTTCAAAGAAATTTGTCTTGCCTTCGAGGGAAATTAATTCCATAAAGCTGAAGGGATTGGGTGTGTTATAAAGCTGAAGAATAAATAAAAAACGGTTATTTAAAAACTTAAATTTTGTGTCATCAATGTGTTTTTTTCTTACATTTTCAACACCTAATTCACGCAGCAGGCGATCGGCAACAAATTCAATGTACTGCGACATAAGATCACAATTCATGCCGATAAGGTTAACGGGCAATGCATCAGTAAGGAATTCCTGTTCGATCTTAACTGCTTCGGAAATAATTTCAATTACACGCTCCTTGCTTGGCTTCTGCACCAAATGGCGGAACATCAAACAGGCAAAGTCACAATGAAGGCCTTCGTCACGGGAAATCAATTCATTGGAGAATGTCAAACCTGGCATAAGACCACGCTTTTTCAGCCAAAAGATTGATGCAAAACTACCACTGAAGAAGATGCCCTCAACAGCAGCGAAGGCAATGATACGCTCGCCGAAATTAGCTGACTGGCTTGAGATCCATGCCATCGCCCAATCGGCCTTCTTTTTAACACACGGCAATGTTTCAATGGCATTAAATAGATAATCTCTAAAAAGTGGTGGAAAAATATGTCATTTAGGAAATTTTTTTTTATTACAATCAACAATTAACTAACCTCTCTTTTGGATCTCTTATGTAGGTATCAATCAAAATACTGTACATTTCCGAATGCACGTTTTCCATAGCAATTTGGAAACCATAAAAGCATCTAGCCTCAGTTACTTGAACTTCCTGGCTGAAACGTTCAACCAGATTTTCATTTACAATGCCATCGGATGCAGCAAAGAAGGCAAGCACATGCGAAATGAAATGACGCTCTCCTGATGTTAGGTTTTCCCAGTCAGTTGTGTCTTTGGATAAGTCTACTTCCTCAACGGTCCAGAATGATGCCTCGGCCTTTAATATAAAAATCAGATATTACTTTCTTTTTTGTGTCAAAAAGTGAACTAAGAATTGATGATAAGATTATTTGGAAGAAACCATAGGCTTATATTTATAATAGTAGGCGCAGACTATTTTTAACAGCTGAACAGGAAGAATTAATTGTCCAGTGGAGTTTCAACTTGTGAATTTTTGTTTGCAATATGGAAAATATTTAATAGTTTTCAAAATGATGATGTCAAATTCTGAAGGTTCAGAGCAAATAATAAAACACTTGTTCATTTTGGTGCTGCGCACTTAATAACTGTATGTATTTTATAAAAAAGCTACATATTTCTTAATTGCCTGACGAAATATAATTAATTCGCAAATAAAATGCTATAAGCCTGGATTTAATTTCCACTAATCCTCACTTTTGTATACATACATAGATATAAAATGCCAGCGAAAAGAGGAAGGGCTCGAACAAATTTTTCAAAAATACTTGAAAAAATAAATTTTATCAAGTTTGTTGGTCTGTATATTTTATAATATTAACAGCATCGTCGAGTCCAAGGAAGATGAAGTTGGTGATATCACCTTTTTTTCCTTCGTATGATACAAATAAGCCCCTTCATGGGATAACTCTTTTTCAGCTATATGGCAGCGCTGATAGGTAGGTACTAAGAATTGAGGTCATCATCAACTGCCCGCATACTACTACTACTACTACTTAGTGCCTTTAGCCTAAGGTACTTCAAGTTTTAGCTTTTCAAGTGGTAGGTACTTAAAAAACACAATTATCTTTCCTTGTCTTTCGGCTTGTTGTGAAATTGGGATTACCAAAGCGACACCAAGCCGACTCCATTCTTAAACCAAGTCGTGCCCTTGCCCAAACAATGAATTTCATCATTCAATCAAAAAATTATGTCTCCTCATCTCATTTATTATTTATTCAAATCTAACTTTCACACATCCACCTGTCGATACGGTGCCTAAACTTCATCTTCTTCAAACCGGTTGTTTGGTTCTTTTTTAATGCAGATTGAAAAATTCACTTGTGCCAACGAAGCACTATAGAAATGCATGATCTCATTTCGTAAAACAAATTTCTATGAAACAACCACGATCGTATTACAAATATCTAATCTATCCCGCCAAAATCTTGAATATGAGTTCATGCTGGTTATGCGAAATTTTCAAGATTCAAAAAATGAAATATGCGGTATAAGTTCGAAAGCATATTCAGCATAAATAAAAAAGTTCAGTGAAATTTATCAATACCACCATTTTAATTGCGTAGTTTAGGCGCGCAGCGGTAATTGCGCTCTTTATGGTTATGAATCACGAAATGGCGGGAAACTTTGTTCAATGAAAAAACTTACCTTCTTGTACATCTCCCAGATGTCCTGGTATTGAATTGGAAAGATGACAAAACGACGAGGGTTATCTCTCAACAATGGTTCAATTTGTGGATCAAATGGTGTGGTTTCCTTGTTGGCCAAACTAATAACCTCTGATGCTGCTGATGACGGCAGCACTTGCTGCTGTTGCATTTTCATTTGCGAGTCGGCGTTAAACATAGGAATTTGTCCATTGCAAACGTTTGATACGTTGTCTGTCAAGATTTTCCTAGGACTCTTTAAGAAAAAAAAAAGTAGATTTCAATAAGAAGATTCTCAGAAGATGAATTATACATGTAACAAATTTACCTTCAATGAAAAGCGTTCCATATTCTCCGAGATATTTTCTTTGCCAGCAATGAAAGACATTTTAGTTCGGCTTTTGTTAAACTTTATCTTTCTCTTTATAAATAAATCAAAATGCACTCAAGATTATCAATAAGTTGCAAGTCTTTTCTAAAGAATTTTATATATATAAATACTCTTGTTCTAATTTTTACTAAACACGACCATATGACCAGATCGACAGTCAATTTTGAAATGATTTCAGTTTATAGATACCGCCTAGTGGAAACGAATAGAATTTTCAAATGCATTTTTATTTTGGCGGGATAAATTTTACATACGCCACTGTAATCTCTCTATTTGCCATCTCTCGTTTGGATGAAAGAGACAACAATTATGTTACATGAATTTTTTTTTCTATTAAAAGTAATTTCACAATTTCACGATTTTGAGTCACACCATGTAATTAAAAATTAATAAGACCGACATTTTAATTAATTTAGAAAATGAATTGTTATAATTTTAAATTCTTTTTATTTGTTTTATATTTAGAAAATACAATTAAAAAGATTTCTAAAAAGTATCGAAAGACATTTCTGTTTTATTGCACAATTTTTCATTTTTTTCAAGTGACAAATTAAACATTTGACAAGATAATGGATGAATTCAAACTTTTGGGTAGATGTCGACAATGTAGGGCGGGAAGAGAATACAGAAAATCTCCTACGATATTAAGGCCGGTACTCACGCAAATATGGTATCGATATATTAGCCGTTTTTTATCATCAAAAATGATCCATATAGATCATAAGAAAATATGCATTACAACAACAACACTAGACCCAGCTCTCTATCGGTATCACGTTTCATGAACTAAAAATTTATTCTCATCCTTGTAAATTGTATGATCACGCAAAATGTTGGTTTTCATACAAAATTCTCTCCAAAATTAAGCCAAGCATTTTAGATGAGTCAACTTTTAGTTGCTGACCCCCGCCCACTAAGCAATTTCCGAGTTTAACGTCAAAAGTTTTTATAGAAAAGTAAATACAAAAAAAACACAAATATGCGGGCGAGTACAAGCAACTTTAGTTGCTCGGAGTTGCCGGCAACACCCATCAACTAATGTGGTTTTCGTTTCGACGTTTTTTTTTTGATTTTTTTGATTTGTGGCAAGTTTTTCCTTTCCTTTCTACCAACAAAATCGAATTTTTGTCGATCTGAATTCGATTATGCAGATCCCGATTTTTAGCAAGATTTACACAGATTTTCACACGCTCTTGTACACACATCAAAGAAAAGTGACTTTTACCAGTGTTGATTTAAAAGTGGTATTCATACAATCATAAAACAAAATAAAATCACGTTTTGTGTTCGTTTTGCCAGTAAGATTTAAGATCTGACACCCAAATCTGAATTGGTCGAAACGAAAGCCACATAAAAGTTGCCTAGTGGGTTCCCCAAAACTGTTTTTTTTTCCTATGAGTTTTGATATCAAATTGTCAAAATTTGTGAAAAATGGCTACGTTCGGGAATCAATCCAAAGCTATCCGTATATTTTTGTGTTGTTGTAGTCCCTTGTGAAAAAACAGCTGAAGCAACAACAACTCAAGGTATCTGAAATATTTTTGGATGGGTTGAAAACCTCTCGGATAGGTTCTCGAACGCAATGAATTTCACGTAGCCAAACAGACCTTGCCTTCGGGTATTTGGAACATCCACCAGACTTCAGTGCCAAACAAGTAAAAAAAAAAATCAATAGTTTGACAGAAAAATATGTAGGGAAAACAAAAACAAGTGATTGTGATTGGTCGATTGTTTGTTTTCCCTACATATTCTTATGTCAAAATTAGAAAGAGAAAAGACAAAGATAGTTTCTGGGAAAGCCTAATTTAATTTGGAAACGTCAGTTTGACGTTTGATTTTTGAGATGAAACATGAAAATTTCAAAATATTTCAAGACCTAAAGAATAAAACGAGCTGATTAGGACTTTTTATTTTATCAAATCATCAAATTTCCAAAATGTTAGCAATTAATTTTATATATCGAGGGTTAACGCCTCAACTCAGGTAAGATATAATCAAACTGCTTCTAAGATGTAATAATAATTTAATCTGCTTTCTCAGACAACCTTCCAACTTCGCACAATTGCCTATGTTGCATCATTTAAAGATTCCCCAATTCACATCTCGAGCTATACGTAGCAGTGTTCGCAATGATAATGCACCTCGCACCCGTTTGCAGACAACACCATTCGATAATTTCCCAGTGAATACTGGACCCGTACCCTCAGGAAACCTCATGAAAGCATTCATATTCACTGGAGCGGTAACTATACTTCAATTTCAAAAGCTTTCATATTTATATGAATCACACCTACATTAATATGAATTATGTTATAGTTCAGTGCTGGATGCTTCTTAGGTGCCACAATATGTGAATACGAAAGAGCTCGCAATCATATGCTTGAACACGCCAAGAAATCTAGATTCCCATGGATTAAAAGATCGGATGAGGCTAGAAGTCAGTATAGTAAAATAAAAAGGGAACTCGTTGCGTTATGGGATAAATTAACCGCCGGCGAAAAGGTATTCGTGCCATTGTGTGCCTTAAATCTTATAGTATTTGGACTATGGAGAGTTCCTCGGATGAAAAATGTTATGATGACGTATTTCTGTTCAAACCCTGCTGCACGTAAGAAATTATAGCCTATTCATTTAAAAGTACCTCTTAGAGAGTTGTTGTTCTAGGTGTTGTCTGTTGGCCCATGTTCCTCTCCACATTCAGTCACTACTCAATGTTCCATATATTCGCCAATATGTACGTTTTACATAGTTTTTCAAATGCAGCTGTTCTATCACTAGGCAGGGAACAATTTATGGCGGTTTATCTTAGCGCCGGAGTTATAGCCAGTTTGTCCAGTGTTATTATCAAAGCGATAACATCCACAGCCGGAATGTCCATTGGAGCGGTATGTAATGCCAAAAATCTTGAATCCAACTATAAAATAAATTAAATTATTTAATATTTCAAGTCGGGTGCGATTATGACGATTCTAGCTTATGTTTGCACACAATACCCGGAAACACAACTGAGCATTCTTTTCCTGCCCATGGTCACCTTCTCCGCGGGATCGGTATGATAAAATACTAATTGCAACGGAAAAGTTATTCAGGTTTATACAAATTCATTCACTTTTAGGCGATAAAAGTTATTATGGGACTCGATTTGGCTGGTGTTCTGTTTGGATGGAAGTTCTTTGATCATGCTGCGCATTTGGGAGGAGCTGTCTTTGGAGTGTAAGTATATCGAAATGTGTCTTAAGATTGTCAAACGTTCTGATCAACATGGTCAACATGAAGACCTAAGACTCTGAGAGTTTTCTGCTTTATTTAAATTAATAAATAAAATACTCTACGTATTTTATATATTTCAGGTTTTGGGCTTACTATGGTCCTGAAATTTGGCAAAAGCGAGTAAGGTTTCTTAGCATTTACCATGATTGGCGAAAAACAAGTAATTAGTTTTCAATAAAAAAACAAAATTATAAAATTAGTTCAAAATAACAATTTTTTTAATTATTTATCTACATTTATGTATTTGTAACAGTAAATTAAAAAAAAAATAGAAAAAAATAGTTATTGTTTTGTTTTTTGATCAACTTGTTCTTCCATTTCCTTTTGATTTACTCTCATACGATATCTCACCTCCATTATACGTTTTGCTAACTTAGCACGAATTTCACTGCCAGTTTCATACTCGGGTGCGTAGGATATATGCAAAATTCCACCGTAGAACTGTTGAGCGTCTAGGAAACGCTTTGCTCGCCTGGCATGTTCAAGTTTTTCAAATTTTATATGAAAAACATCGGTGAATATTTCGATTTCAACTAAAACAGAGAATATATACTTTAAACAATGAATTAAAATGTTGGCCGATGTCGAGAATGAAAGCAGGGTGGGATAAAACGGCTGGCAAGACTAATAAGGACAAAATATGTCATTCAACTGATATTTTGGTGTACCTACTACAATAAATTGTTATGGCAGTTAATTTTGCCTTATGAACCTACCTTTCTTGCTAATTTCATTCGTAACACATCGAATAAATTTCAAAGGTCCGTGCCTTAAGAACGTTCGTCTAAGGTCGCTTTGTAGATTTACTTTTGGAACACCGAACACCAACAAGTGTACAGATTCATTGGCAATTGTATAAACCTTTAAAGATTTAACAAAAAGCAAGACATCCTTTAATTAATTTAATATTTTTATTTAAAGGTCAACTCAAAAAGACCATGCTAAAATGCATTACGAGAATTATGAAAACAAAGCGAAACTGCGCCACATACCTTTACAGCAGTTAATTTTTTGCCCTGTCTGTATTTCGGGCGGGTTTGGCAATATTCTTGTCGCAGGTGATGACTTAGTTCATTATTTGAAGACATTTTTGAGTAATATTGGCATTTTTTTGTATTATTATTTATTTATTTCAATTTTCTTATTTGATTTTGTTTATTTTATTATTTATACAAACAAATTCAGTCTTGTCATTTTGACAGAATACTTTTTGGCTTACATTTGAGAGTTGATGTAAACCTTACATTAGATTCTTTGAAGTGTGAAACAGATTGGCACGATTCAATTTACTAGGCTCTTCCAAACAGGCGTGAGGCATTTGGAGCGCTTTGTTGCGTCCGATTATGGAATTAGCAAAAATCGATTCGCGGTGATTCGCAGAGCTATGTTCTCTTTTCTTTTCATGGCGAATGAGTAGAGGGGAACTAGTGCACTGCACTGCGAATCCAGAATTGCGAATTCCATAATCGACTTGATAGTTTCATAGTCGTTCCGAATTACCTAATCGCGATGGTTTGAACCTTTATGTGGCTTTCATTTCAACCAAAATATAATTTTTTTGTGAGCATGTTGACTTCAAACCGAGATGGAAATGGCTTTTGACTTCTTGCAGAGAAATCTTGTTGTTATCCTGCATAGTCAAACTGACGGAGTTTGTGTTGAAGAATATCAGAAACGTTCAATGTATTACTTACAAAACACTTTATGATGAAACTTTGTATTACGAAAAATATCAAGTTTTGTTTTCTTATATTTTCATTCCTAAATTATTTTTCATAGAATAAACATCTTAATTATTAAAGCTTATTTATTTTCTGTTTTGGACCTGCGGTTAAACAAAAGCATATTAAATAGTATTTTAACAGATTATGAGACTTAATTGTAAAACAGAAATAAATAAAGAAATTTAAGATTTAAAGAAAGGAATTAAAGAATCCAAGAATGGCAGACGGAATAAAATCAAAAATTCTTAAACTAAATAACAGCAACTACGCCAATTGGAAATTCAAAATGGAATTGTTGCTTCGTAAGCAAAATTTATGGAAGAAAACGATCTTGGGAGAAAAGCCATTACCGATTATAAATGCGGGGTTGATTAAGAATCAAAAGCAAATTGATGATTGGGAAACCTTAGATGATGAAGCCAGAGGCACGATTGGTTTATGTGTTGAAGATGATCAACTAGCTCATATTCGAATGAAGACTACAGCAAAATCGACATGGGATGCTTTGAAGAATTACCATGAGCAAAATACTCTCACCAATAAAGTATTTTTGATGAGATCGATTTGTTGTTTGAAATTGGAAGAAGGATCTGATGCAAGAGCACACATAAACAAAATGCAGGACTATTTCACGAAATTGAGTGATATTGGTGAAGAGACTCTTTCCGACAAATGGAGTGCTGCAATGTTGTTGAGTAGTTTACCAGAGAGTTATGATGCTCTGATAACTTCACTTGAATCTCGTAGAGAGGAAGAAATTACATTCGCCCTAGTACAGGAGCGAGTCATTGCAGAATACGAACGGCATTCTATTGCAAGTAGAAATTCAAAAGATGCAGTTTTGAAAACTGTATCTAACGTCATTGTTTGCTATTTCTGCCGGAAACAAGGCCATCTTAAGAAATCATGTAATAAATATAAGGAATGGCTAGCAAAACAAAATTTGAGAAAGAACGATCAAAAGTTTGTTAACAGAGTTAACACAGTTGAAGAATCATCCGAAACCAAAACAAAGTCAAGCGAAAATTCAGAAGATTATCTTTTCACTTTTGTCAAAGGAAAGCTATCAGGATGGATTATAGACTCTGGAGCAACTCGACATGTAACGAATAATCAATCATTTTTCACGGATATTGACAAGACCTACAAAAGCACCGTTGAACTAGCGAATGGTGATTCAACGAAAGTTCAAGGAATAGGCACAGGATCGTTGACATTTTTGGACGAAAGCGGTAATAAACATCAAGAGACTGCTACTGAAGTTTTGTATGCACCTAACCTAACTGGAAACATGCTGTCTGTCAAGCAATTGACGAAAAATGGTTTACGTGTCGAATTTGATGACAGAATTTGTGAGATCAAGCATGAAGGTAAGCAAATTGGTGTTGCGGATGCAACTGGCTCTTTATATGTTTTGCGACAACAAAATAAAGTTTGTGCTGCGCTTGAACACAATAAAAATTGTATTCATCAATTACACCGGAGAATGGGACACAGAGATCCAGAAGCCATTCGAAAAATGTTTAACAATGCATCTATAAATGGGTTAAATATTGTGGACTGTGGCATTAAAGAGGTTTGTGACGTTTGCATGAAAGGAAAGATGACAAGGCTACCGTTTCCCAAGCAATCCAAAACGGAATCATTAGCACGTTTAGATTTGATACACACAGATGTATGCGGTCCTATGCAAACTGCCACTCATGCTGGAAAGCGATATATTGTCACGTTCATAGATGATTATTCGGCTTTTACAGTTGTTTGTTTGCTCAAACAGAAAGGGGAAGTTGAACAAACAATAAAGCATTTTGTGGAATTTTGCAAAACCAATTTTTCACAAAAGCCGAAGATAATAAGATCTGATCGTGGTGGGGAATACACTGGAACAAATCTCACAACATTCTTAAGGTCAGAGGGTATACAGCAACAGTTGACAGCGGCATACAGTCCTCAACAAAATGGAAAAGCCGAAAGAAAGAATAGGACATTAGTGGAAATGGCACGTTGTATGTTGATAGATGCTGGATTACCGAACAGTTTTTGGGGAGAAGCAATATCAACAGCAAATTTTGTTCAAAATCGGGTTATAACGAAAACAACAAATACAACACCATTTGAACTTTGGAACGGTGCGAAACCAGATATCGAACAATTTCAAATTTTTGGTTCGAAATGTTTTGTCCATGTACCAGATGTAAAACGACGTAAGTAAGACGATCGAGGAATTGAGGCTATATTTTTGGGATATGACGACAAAGCAAAAGCTTACAGATGCTATGACAAGACTGCAAGAAAAGTTATCATAAGTCGAGATGTACGATTTTGTTCATCAAAACTTTGTAACAAAAACAATGAAGTGTTAGTCGGAATATCAAAATCAAATAAAGAGATCTCTACATACGAAAAGTCAACAAATCAAGAAGAAGAACATATTCTTCAGGAGGAGATAGATGTTGAAATGAACGGAACAAACGAAACGACTGTTGAAAATAATAATGTTCAGACACGTGTTTCAAACCGATCGAACAAAGGAGTTCCACCGAAGCGTCTTGTTGAAGAAGTTAATACCACAAAAGAAATAAAAGAACCCAGTAACTACACTGAAGCAATCGAATGTGACGAAAGAGAGCATTGGCTTACTGCAATGCAAGAAGAGTTGGAGTCGCATGAAGAAAATGGCACTTGGGACCTCGTTGATTTGCCACCCGGGAAAAAGGCGATTGGAGGAAAGTGGATTTACAAGCTTAAAACTGGAGTAGACGGTAAAATACAGCGATATAAAGCAAGGTATGTTGCTCAGGGATTTTCACAAAAGTACGGCGAAGACTATGATGAGGTTTTTGCACCGGTCGTTATGCATACGACATTTAGAACCCTGTTATCAGTCGCAGCGAAAAGAAAAATGATTGTTCACCACTTAGATGCTAAAACTGCGTTCCTTAATGGGAAGCTTATAGAAACAATATACATGAGACCACCTCCCGGCTATGAAGACGGTTCAAAGGTTTGTTTGCTAAAAAGAAGCATTTATGGTTTAAAGCAAGCAGCTAGGTCTTGGAACAATACACTTCATAAGGTACTTGAAGATGGCAAGTTTCAACAAAGTTATAACGATCCATGCCTGTACTCAAAGAAAATCGATGGACAGTTTTGTTATTTAATTGTTTACGTTGATGATTTAATTTTGGCATGTACATCGATGGATCAAATGCGGCAAATTGAAGGTATCTTACAAAAGCATTTTAAAATACAAAATTTGGGACCAATAAACCACTATCTGGGAATGGAAGTTACAAAGGACAAAAATGGTAACTTTTCACTTTGCCAGTCAGGATATATAATGAAAATAGCATCGGACTTCGGATTAAAAGATGCAAAACCAGCCAAGACACCAATGGATATAAACTATAGCAAAACTGAATCATTTGACAGATTTGAAGACAATTCACAGTATAGACGTTTGATTGGCCGATTACTATACTTATCAATAAATACCAGACCAGACATATCAGCTAGTATTTGTATTTTGGCACAAAAGGTTTCAAGCCCAACGACTCAAGATTGGAATCAACTCAAACGTGTTGTTAAATATTTAAAAGCAACAAGTACTATGAAGTTAATGGTGAGCAAGATTGAATCAGAAAATCTAGCATTTTATGGTTATGCTGATGCAACTTGGGCCGATGATAAAAATGACCGGAAGTCAAATAATGGAAGAATATTTTTCTTAAATGGAGGGACAATAAGTTGGTCATGCAACAAGCAAACTTTAGTTGCATCTTCATCGTGTGAAGCTGAATTCATTTCACTATCAGAAGCAGCAAAAGAAGCAAAATGGATACGCCAGCTTTTAGAAGAAATGCATGAACCAATTCAATCTCCAACACTTATCTATGAAGATAATCAAAGTTGTATTGACTTAGTGCGTGATCATAAATTTTCCTATCGAACAAAACACATTGATACTAAATACAAAACAATACGAGATTTGGTAAGGAAAGAAATCATCGAATGCGAGTACTGTTCAACTGAAGAGATGATCGCAGATCTTTTGACTAAGCCGTTACCAGAATCAAAACATATTTATTTACGAAATAAATGTAATATTAATTGAACGAGGAGGAGTGTTGAAGAATATCAGAAACGTTCAATGTATTACTTACAAAACACTTTATGATGAAACTTTGTATTACGAAAAATATCAAGTTTTGTTTTCTTATATTTTCATTCCTAAATTATTTTTCATAGAATAAACATCTTAATTATTAAAGCTTATTTATTTTCTGTTTTGGACCTGCGGTTAAACAAAAGCATATTAAATAGTATTTTAACAGTTTGCTCATGTTGCTTTCGATAGGATTTTCGGACTTTTCTACCCTTTTTTATTTGAATGGAATATGAAAACATCGATTTCCCAAATGTAGACACATAAATAACCGATTGTTGAATTTATCAAAATGCCTTCTTCAAGGATTTATCACTTTTAGCAGATGACAAACTTTTTTCTCCTTTATGAAATTGCGAACAGAAAAAAAACACCGAAAACCATACTCGGAAGAGCCAATCAAAGGCCTTTGGAGTAGTTGGGCTGGAAAAGGAGTACTCCGAACGTCCAAGCAAAACCAACATAAGTGAGTTCTCAGAAACGTAAGTCCCCTTTCACACGAGGAAACAAGTTGCTGGAGATTTTTTTTACGTTTTCTTTTAATTTCCTTAAAAATCTACTGTACCTTTCACACGAAGGAACAAAATCGTGGAAACTTTCTGTATTTTCCTTTTAAAATAGCTTGGTTAAACACACTCTACTGTGTGTGTGAAGAGGAATGTCAAAAAAATCTCCTCGAATCGTTGACCGGGGAGATTTAATTTTTCCCTCTTGCTTCTTGCCCTTCTCAACTACAAACTGATTGTTGCTGGCAACTCAGTTTCCTTGTGTGAAAGGGGACTAAACTGGATAATTTTTGGTTGCTTTCCGAACGAGCCCTTATTTTGACTTTCCGTGTTGTCTTGTCATCTGTCGCTGTCAGCGATTGTGCATTTTGCATACATCTTGAATTCTTGAATAGATTTTGTAATTCTGTAATTTTTATTATCGCTTGTTTTCCAAGAAGAATTACATAAAATTACTGTTATTGCAATAATAATCGAATTTAACTTTAAGAAAATAATGTCTCAACGCATGGAGTGCAGTAAGACGAACTAAAAAAACATACAAAAGAGCTTACTCCTTGGAAATCCACCAGAATCAAATTATGGCATTGAAAAGACAAAAGTAAGTTGTGTGTCGTGTCATTTATTTTGTAATGAAAAAAAATGTAAACTCTATCTTGGTACATTATGTTTTTAATTAGAAAATATACCCAACATTTCGATGACGATACGGATTTCGTGCCAATGCAAAAAGTTCCCCAATCCCAACCAAAATTCGAAAATACAATCGAGGCCCAAGTGCAAGATGGTGATACCCTTCAAGCTCTCGCCCTACGTTTCCATTGCACCGTAAGTGCGGGATTAATTAGAAAATAAAAGTGATTATGTGGTGATGTTATAAATTTTATTTTTGTTATTCTTTCCCAAGGTCGCTGACATCAAGCGCTTAAATAAAATTGACAAAGATAACGAAATACATGCGAGAAAGGTTGTGAAAATCCCTGTTACCATTCACTCTGTGCTGCTGGAAACACTCCCAACGGTCCATAAGAGCGGAAACAATAGTCCGAAACACCCACATTGCAGTGAAACGGGTACAGCACGAAATCCCTTAGAGAATGTCAGTTTCAGTGAGAAATTGCTGGTGGCATCGGTTAACTCTGCAGGTGATACAATCAACGATATTATTCTCAAATCCTCAGTGAGAAATAATGCCTACAAAGATGATTATGTTGAAGGTTAGTATGATTTAGGGTTGAACGAATTTCTTTTTATTTGTTGTAAATGTAGCATACAAACCATCAGTGACTGATCGAGTGAGTGCCATCAGTGATCGAATGAACGAGTAAAACCTATGAGGATGATAACTCCATAACGTGTGCGGTAATGTCGCGTATTACTCGATAACTGATGCGGTAATTCGGCCCCTGTTGTCCTTTGTTTTTATATTAAAGCTTATTTGGCCTTATTACACAAATAGATTGAATAATATCGTTTTGCAGATAGCTTTTTTTCCTATTTTTGCTGTGATAAAAAAAAGCTAATTAATTAGGCCAAAATGTATGTACAAACCTTACGAACACTTCTGAGCGATTAAAGACCAGTCAAAATTCAAAATAAAGTGAACTGCCAGAAAAAATTAGCTAATTTTAAATTTTAGAATATCAGCTCTAAGTAGACACATAATTTGTTTCCTAGGTCCCAAAACAATGGGCCCTATTGGGAATCTCATGGGAATTGTTCCCCCGGAATTTTGTTTTTTCTTCCAACGTTTTTAGTCCAAGATAATTTATCCCCAAACAAAAAATTAATAACATTTTAAACAAAATCATCTGGAAAGTTGATTTCTTATGCCAAATTATTCTAAAAGAAGCTTAGAAGCGATTCCTAAGTAAATAATTTTCGAAAGTGGATTTCCAAGGGAATTTTTATTCACGATAGCCTCCAATATATGTATTCCTTCTTTATTTATGTATGTATTAGCGTCCTCACGAATTTTTCTCCGTCAAAAATTGAGTACTACTGGTACGAAGATTAATCAAAATCGTTAGAGGCGTTTCTGAGAATCCCTTAGGGAATTGCATAAAAATGCTAAATGCCAAATTTGAATATCGAATCCGTGCATCCTGTTTGGCTTTAGCTCGATGTTAACCTAGAAGCACAGACAAACAGACCGACCGACGCACGTACGGTATGACGAACAGTAAACCATTACTTGGCCTTTAGAGCAAGTAAAAAGTAGATCGCGCAGTTTTATAAGTATTTGAATTGTATAAAAGATGAAGATTTGCAAAACAATAATCAGTTGCTGTTCTTCTTTCTTCCCCACCAGGTAAGAGGCGCAATATCTCTTAACGCGAACGACTTATCTCCATTTTACTTGGTCTTCGGGGAAAGTTTTGGTTTCGCGAAAAAAAATATGAAAAAGTCCAAAAAGGGTTTCCCGTTATACCGTGTTTCGTTCTTCCCTGAAGGAGAAATTCAAATTTTTGTTTATGCCCCTAAAGAACTTAGGTTTTTTTTAAATATTTTTCACAAAAAGACTAATGTGACTTTGATATAACATCGTACTATAACGATAGTAATGTACCCTGCATGCTTAACCAGTGTATAATCTTAAATAATAAGATGAAGTATGTACGTGGGATCCAGTCGAGCATTTAATTAGTTAATATTGAAATGTTATCAGAAGAAAGAAAAATATCATTTTTAGTATTTTTGTAGTGCTTTTTATGTTTCTTTTATATTTCTTTTTTTTTTTAAATTTAGATTTGAACTGTCTCTACTTGTGATAAGGTTATTTCGCTATATAAATGTTCATTTAGTTGGGAACATACATTGCATGTCAAATTCGTTTCTGGGTACTGGCTGTGACGTAGGCGGCACACCACTTGCCAAGCAGTTTGATTGCATGTGGATCGTTCTTTTCTCCACTATAGTAAACTTTAGTTGAAAAAAAGGACAACTGGCTTCTCAATTTGCTTCGAAAAAGCCAAGCCATTTGTTTTAGTTCGTTTGTATAAATAAAAAGATGTGTCAGTGTATTGCGACTGGCTAGCCAGAACCGGCTCATGTGGGCTCAGGTTTAGCAAATTTAGTCTCGCGTATTGCATTGGCTGAGTTTAAAGTTCAAAGTTATCTTTCAAAACAATATCGATGCGAAAATCGACATTAAAATAAGCATACAATTTAAAAAAGATCAAAATATTTAGTTTGTTCTTTTGTCGTTCCAAACTGAATGGTATTTAAGTTTTTCATCGGTTCGTTTTGCGCTACAATTGTAATTTAATTTGAGTTATGTTGGTCAATTTCATTCATTTTCAACGTTCATCATAGGCTCCTACAAAAAAATGTTTTAGTCGCTGAAAAAGAAAATGACAGTCATATAATTTCCAAGTTTGAAGCATGAAGTGCTATTGTCCGTTTGATTTTTTGCACTTACGTTCTTCCTTTTGTTTTCATTTCATCCAATTTTGCCTAACAACTGGACACTAAGTTTCTTTTCTATCCTCCAATCGTCATTCAAATTTTTAATATATTTCTTAAATCTAACTGAATTCCTTTTTTCGTTGCAGATAACAGCTCTTCCATGGCGAATAACCATTCAGTTCCATATGAACCACTGATGAGCGGTATTCACGATGATTCAATACCTCAACCAAGAATAATTCCGGGACCGGTTGTTCGTCCTTGGGATTGGTCAGGATCGGACTGTGACATGTCGTGGGTGTGTTTGTTCATATTGATCTTAGCTTTATGCTTCGCAATTCCACTCATATATGTCCTCTACATTGCCGAGCACCCGAAAAAAATCCATCACAGTGCTCTTTGACTAGAGTTATTGAGTTTAAATCATTCCCTAGGAGAATATCGATGATATTGGAATTCTATTTTTCTATTTTCTCTCCAACTTTCTTTTATTGATAAGTTAATAAACACTATGGATGGACGAAAAACCGTGATAGGTTTTGAATGCTTATTGTGAACTCTTTCCCAATTACAGCGATTTTACAGTGCCTTTCTTGCATTCAACGTTTTTTTTAATTTTCTACTCATTATATACCTGTTTGTTTTGTTTTTATTGTATCATCACAAGCCACATAATATAATGGCAAATATTTTAAATATTTTAAAGAATTTAGGGATTTTATGAACATTATTGTGTACCTATTTCCCCTTCTAACAGAAAAATGTAATAAAAACATGAAATTTTTATATTTTTAATCTGACAATAAATTATTGAAACCAAAACTAAAGATATTCTTTAAAAAATCTGAAACTGCATTTCAATAGTTTTTTCCTCGAGTGGACGCGTAACACTCCGAAAGAAAAAAATAAATAAATTATTTCTGAAACATTACAATTACGGGGTACTTTTTTGAAATGATGGGTGTTGTTATTCACCCTTATTCCGTATGGCGTTTAACGTAAACGACAGTAAAACTGCGATTCTCTTCTTTCTTCACCCTTCTAACAATTAAAAAGGTAGTCGTTTTACTAAAACTCCAATTGAAAAATATATTCTGCGCAGTTGAATATCAGGTAATCTAAAAGCCAACTCTGACAAACTACAGAAGATTAATGATAAAATCATAATAGATATAACTCAGATTCAATGAAGGGAACTTTGAAGATTTGTTTAGACTAGGACAAGATCCAAAAAAGGGAACTTTGAAGATCGGTAAGACTAGCACAAGACCATAATTACTCGCTAAACCTAACTTATAAATTTCGAAGAATATCAAGGGATGTTCTGCGGATTGAGTGCAGTTGTTGACGGAAGGATCTAAAGGGTCCGCCATCTAACGTTTTTTTTTTTCAACTAGTGCTTATTTCGTGAATGGTAACACTTAGCTCATGTCTGATTTGACAGATAATTAGTTTTTTTTCTCCCGCTGAACAAATATGGTTGTGTATACGCTTCGCTAAGTGGGCCTGCGATCGACTTAGAGAAGATGCCGATTTTGCCAAAAAAATCATCTTTTCAGATGAAGCTCATTTTGATCTTGGCGGGTAGTAAACAAGCAAAATTGTCGCATTTGGGGCACAGAAAACCCGCACGCATACATTGAAAAGCCGATACACCCAAAACGAGTCACTGTTTGGTGCGGATTTTGGTCCAGAGGCATAATTGGGTCATTTTTCGAAAATGAGCAAGGAGTGGCCGTCACAGTCAATGGCGATCGTTATCGGGCCATGTTGAACGAATTTTTGTTCACAAAAATTGAAGAGGAGGATATTGGCAAAATATGGTTTCAACAGGACGGCGCTACGTGCCACACAGCCGAAGCTACACTCGATGTTTTGCGCCATTTTCAAAAAAAAAGAAGTTATTTGGCGGACCCTTTATTTGGAAAATGTTCACAGAGCATATACGTCAGAATCCCGCTCTACTTACAAAGAGCTTAACCATAGATTAGGTTGCGGTAATTATTTTACGGATGATTTTTAAGTATAGAAAATATAAGTTCAATTTTACAGGCTAGAATAGAAGTCCTTAGACTAAATTTTATTCCTTACAGGAAAGATCTGCCAGGAACTTGTATTAATTGTATTCATAATGAACATGAGGATATACTTCATTTCCTGGGTGTTTGCTCAATTCTAGAAGAGATAAGGAGACTTTAATTTTAAAAGAGAAGACTGACTAGATGCGTATGCCTTAAGCGCGATAAGTCCTGAAAAACTCTATCTTATTTTTGTAAACATGCTTTTAATTACCGAAATAGATATATATAAATTTTATATTTTGATTTGTACCTTATATAAATTTAAAAAAATATAATATTAACTAATTCGAAAAGTGAGGAGAACATAAGCATCGCCAGCACCGACTAGGGGCACTCTGAGTGAATAAAACTCACATCTTTGAGTGGATTATACTTCGAGTGCAATCCATAATTTAATTTCCTTAAATGTCATTTTGTTTTCCAAAAACGTAAAGCAAAATAGTTTATATGTATATGTACTCAAAGTTAAATTTTCAACTTCCACTTTGGCAGACGGTAAAATTACCAAGCCATATTTATTTAAACTAATTATTATTTATGTACAAACAATTTAAAAACAGTTACTAAAATCAATAATTACAATATCACTTAAAACATTTATTTTTCGACGAATGTAAGATTTGTTTTGATTTTTCTCAAAACATTTTTACTCACTCGTAAAAGCTGCGGTGGTGCTTTTTTGAAATACTGATATGGGATTCTAACTGCCCGTCATTTTCTACTTTTCGCTTTTTCAAATCTCACTTTCATTTTATTGAAGTCTGTTCTATTAAAATCAAAAGCTTCTTCAATAACTAGGGACATTGAAAAAATTTAGATTCGCTTGCTCATTTTCGACGAACGAAATGGCATTATCTAAACAACAATAAAATAATTCATACACAAAAATTAATAAAAACCATTCAAAGATATAGATATAGTATGTAGATATATATTTTTATATTTGTATTAGCTATATAAGCCTTTTAAAACTATTAATTTAACATTTTGATCTATTTGGCGCCTTTTGAAGGCTTTTATTTGGCGATCATCTTTGGTATACAAAATAAATATGATCTCCATTTTAGTTTATCTATAGGTTACATATGTAGATACATACATTTAGTTATATAAAATTGACATAATAGGGCACATATAATATCCAACATAAAATAATATTCCAATGGCACTAATATATTTTTTTAATTTTTGGTTATAAATATCTTTATAATAAATATTTTTCTACAGGATGTCCTTGTAATAATATATTACTTCTTTTAAGCTTGCTTCGATATATCTTCATTTTTATGAAATTTTTATGAAGATATCCAAACAAAAATCCTAAGTACACAGAGTCTAACCAATCTGACAAATATTTACTTATTCTTTAAATTCTCAAAGAAAGCAATATTATTCCTCAAACATCCTGATAGAACAACTGAACTAAGTGCTCTGTCTTCAGTCGCATTTGAATCTAGCGTTTCGCCTTCAATTGCTGATGGTGGATCTCTATAAGGGGGAAGAAGAGTCTAGAGTTATCAAATGAACTCGAAAATGGTTTTTATTTTATAGGTAATATGGCTTACGTTTCGAGAGACGATAAATCGGAAGCAATTGTTGCGTCTTCGGATCCTTGACTAGTTGTATCTGGTACTACTGGTTCTGGTTGCTTTTGAATTACTTTGCTGATGTTGGCTGCTGCTGTTGCTGCCGTTGGCGTCGTGGGCTTGAAGAATTGCAGGGGTGCTTTTGCTCGGGCCTTAACAAAAGAATTTGATATTCCTGCTTCTGGTCCTTGCAGTCGATTAAGCACACTTACCTTGCGCCATTTGTTTTCAGACGATGCAGTTGACGTCGTCAAGAGGAAGGCCTTTGCTAAAGCCTTAACTGATGGCAATGCATGGGCTACTTCTGCCTCGATAACTGGTTTCTCTGGTGCAGATGGCGTTATCTAAAAGAAAAGCCAGTTCATTTTAATTTAGCCAAACCTTATTTTTTATTGAAAAAAAAAACTTTAACTTACTGGAGTGGTATCCAGGTCGATGGATAACACTTGACTAGGACTAATTAGCTTCCTTTTGGGTTGTAAGAATTTAAATGAAGTTGGTGTAGAGCATTTTGACGATACCGTAGCTGTTGGTGGTGCTAGAGTCGGCATTATATCCAGCTCTGTTGGACGAACTTTCTTCTCTGGAGATTTTGGCACTGTTATTGTTGTTGTTTGAAATGATTCCTTGATGAGTCGTGTTTCTTGCTTTTTCAGATCATAAATACGAATTGTATCGGAATCTTCACTGGGTGTTAGACTCTCATTTGTGAGAGTAGAACTTGTTTCGCTAGAAAGCTTGCTAACTGCTTCGGAAGTAAGTGAGGTTATCGTCCCAACAGCTTTAATTGGATTTTTGTCAGCAAATGCCTGAGGGATATCTTCGATGACGTGAACTGGGGTTGCTAAGTAGATGTCAGCTTCTACCCGGCATTGCTTCTCCAGCTTATGGCACAATTCTCTCACGGGAGTTGTTTCAACGTTCTTAGAATTATTTTCTACTCGTTCACCCAGCTGAGGAAGTTAATTTTTTTTTTTAATTCTAAACAAAATTTCAATAATTATAAATTCTAATAAAAAGAGGACAAATAATATTCTATGTTCATCACCTGAAACAACATTTAGGCATAATCTATAAATTTAATTTTGTTAGAAAGAATAAAGCTAGCTAAGATGAATTATGTATTTGAAATTGATTAAAAAATATTTAAATGAAACTTAATGGCTTATTCCAATGAGTATTTTTGATCCATGCAACTTGACCATAATTATATGAGAAAACATAAATTTGAGAAAACTAAAACTGAAATAATTTGTTTGAATTTATAGCTATTAATCCAGAATAAGTACCCTGTCTTTACACCATTCGTTTCTTCTAAAAGGTTAAAAGAGTGAAGATAAATATGTACTTTGGTAGGCATGTGTATGACATGAAATTAGTATTCAAATTTTGGTTGACAATTTATTTACTCCACCACATTTTTAGTTGTTTTTTGTTATAATGCGAAACAAATGTTATTAGTAAAATTGTCCATCATGTTAATTTTACGGATAGCACGATCTAAAGAAATATATTCTCTTCTACAAAATATAGAATATATTATATGTATGATAACTTTGACACAGAAAGTACTCACCTGCGAGGTATAATTTCAACAAGATTAACGAATAATTTCTGGAATTACATTCTATGACTTTCGTATAAAAGAAACAACTTTTGCATAAGCCGTTTAGTAAGCTTTACTGAAGATACTCTTCCCATTCGTAAACTTTTTACATACTTGCCTTAAATAAAATCAATATTATTCCACTAATAGAAGAGGAATCTTTGTATGCAATTTTACTAAAACATTTGTTTCATCGTTATGAAATTAATAATTTTTAGTAAAAAGATTTTAGTGTAAAAAAGTATAAGAATAATTAAATTGAAAAGAAAGGAAGTTGTCATGTAAATTCAAATATCAAATGAATGTAGCGCCCCCTTTCAATAGGGTTTTTTTTTCTCGTCTCGCCATAATTATGTAAGCGCTCAAAGTTTTTGAACGCATACCTAACCTACATGATGTGAATAAATTTTTATAGTTATAACTGATCCTACGTACAAAAACGGTGAGGTCTCCTAATATTTGAAAAGGAAAGTTATAAATTTTAACAAAGGCGATTTTTGGTAAAAATTGATTTTAACATAGAAGTTGACTTTTGAAGTTTATTAATGCAATAACATAAAACCAAATTGTAGAATGGAATATGAAATAAGTCTATTCTTTTACATAATTTTTAAATATAAATTATTTTGAATGTGGGATTGTTAGCAGACATTTTATTCAAAACACTCCCTGTGTGTAACTATACAAAAAGTCAGATCCTCAAAAATCAATTTTGAGGTTTGTAACTCAGATCTTTTATTTTTAAGTTTTACTAACATGCAAAATTCTAAACTAATACGTTTTTTTCAATCCTAATAGGTTCAGTACCTACTCCAAAATTCTTCGATTATGTGTTCAGAGTTTTTGGAATCTTTTTCTGTTCCCGATTTCTTTTGAAGGAGGAAATAAAGGCCGAACACACAAACGTATAAAGATATGTGGTTATAATTGGTGACATTCGGTAGTGTCTGTGTAGATTTGGGATGACTTATTCAATTGCAATTGAAATGAAGTAAAACAGTCCAAGACCCCTAATTGATTCTTGTTTTCACTAGACTTTGCACAAATTTTAAAACATTTTTTAAAATTTTAAATTTGGGACCCTTCTTCAAAAAAGTACCAATTATTATAATCTGTGTTTGACAGCACTGAAACAATGGAGAGCAGCATATGGTGTCTGGTGTTTGTGTGCAGCACACTCTCTTCGGCTGTATATGATTACGCTGAGGAAAACACTTGGCAAATACCAGTACATTTAGCCTAGCTATACTATCTAGAGAACCGACCGATACCCGTCTTGCCTGAAACAACCTCAAATTTTATTTGAAATAAACTTTCTCATGCTGGATTTACACGACTGACAAAGTGGCAGTATTGTCAGTTAACTGTCAAAAAACTGTCAGAAAAATAGATAAATTCACTCTTTTGACAGTTTACTGACAAAAAACTGCCAATTAATTTTACTCATTTTTACTGTCTGTGAAAAAGGCAAGTAGCAGAAGAAATCGGAAGGAAATAAAGTATATTGTATTTCATTCAATGAATTCAGCACACTGAGCAAAACCCAGTACAAAACATCCAAAGGTGGTTCGGTCCCATTTAAAATACATGTGACAGAACTACCCCATACAAAATTTAATGGACATAATCCTCTCAGTACAGCTTGTAGGCTGGAAGAGAACGACTGCCTTAAGTCGGTTCTCTAGATAACTCTATGCTTAAAGTTCGGAATAAAGTATATGGAGAATGTAAATGTCGATATAAACGCTCCTGATTGGCCCAAACCGTAGGACGCTGCACACATCCAGCCACATGCAATATATTGTACCAGTGCTGTCGAAAAAAATATTAGAGTAGCGATGTTCAAAAATTTGCGCAAATGGTAGTGAATGCAATTACCTAAATGATGATGGCTACATTACCGGAATACTTATTTTTTTGTCTTCTTTTTTTCAATATTTAAAAAGTGGTATGCGCTTCTCCTATATTAAAACGTTTTTCGCAAAACAACCATCAAGCTTAAGAAGCATTCGAAATATTCCCAATATGACAGACAAATCTAGCAGCAATTCGGTAAGACCACAATTATGCAAATCTGGAATTATTGATGAATCTCCATGGACCAAGGACGTAATACAAATGCGTTTGGATTTTTTGTTGTTAACAAATATTTCCGTTTTACAAAAATGGCATTTATCTTTTTTTTAATAATTAAAAATAATAATAAGATTCTACATTGGTCTAAATATTATTATTAACAAAATTATTACAATATGACTATGTATATAAAACTAATGATAACAAATGAAAAAAAAAGAAAATATTTAATTCTCCTTATTATACAACTTATAAAAACTATGTAAGTATATCATTACCCAAAAAAATAACATTAAGAAAAAAAAATTCTAAAATAAAAGATTCGTTCTAGTGCCATCGCCTGGTACCCCATTTAAACAACTATCCACCCCTGAATCTGCTGTATCGCCATCCGACAAATTATCCTTGGGAACGGACAATTTTGTATCTTTGAAAAATTCATTCTGATCGAAAATTGGATTCAGAACAAAATCCTTGGTCGTTGAAGAAATGGCACGAAAACTATTGCGCTTCAAATCTTTGTGCAATAATTGCTTTTCGAAATGTGTTAGAACACTGGGACTAGGAGACGTTCGTTGGCTCGATTTGGTTCGAAGACTTCGCGATGAGTATTGTGACGTTGTGTCGTCATCGTCATCGTAATCGTCATCGTTGTTGTTGTGGGTTTTAGGGATAACACTAGAGCGAAATTGCTTGGGATATTTTAAAGAAGTACTTCGACGCACTGGAGTGGATAGGGTCCAATCTTTTGAATTTCTATTCTCAAATCCATTACGAATTACCTCGATTGATGATGCAGTTGAGGTTGGTGAAGAAACCTGCGGCGGTGAAGTTGGACTCTTCTTTGTTGTTCCACTGGCTTGTTTGGCATCATTGATGTAGTAGTCTCGGCTGTACCTTAAAAGATAAAAAAGTTCAACTTTGAAGATTCTGTATATCATAAATGGTAAATTATATTATAGATCATTCCCAAATTCAGGCGTAAAATTAAATCTTACCTCGAATAATCCCTCTCCTGTCCCTTGTTATCTACTTCCGTGACTGGGCTTTCGCAAAGCTGAAGTGGGTTTTCTTCATTACACGGACTGATATTTGGCAGATCCAATGCTCGGTCATGTCCGCCGCTCAGTCTGCGTCTAAGAGCTTCCACTGAATACGGATTGTTTGGCATGTCAACCGCGTTATACCATTTCTTATATTCACGTTCGGCTATCGAACCTATATTGATCATAAACGAAAATAAAACAAGAAAAAACACACGAAACGGTACTCATTAAGCTACTCGTTATCATCTTCGTACAAAGCTTTGAAGGTGTAATTTGTTAGTAGATCAAGGAAAAACGAAAGAGAGTTCTAAACGAGCTTTGAATATTTTTACCTGGTACTAAATGTTTCAATGGATCATCATCAACATGTTCCTCGTTTCCCCCCGTAGTGCGGGTCTCAAGCAACTTGGAACATGCTGACTCTGTTCTAAGCTCGGGTTGTGGTTGCGGTGGTGGTGAATAAATGTGCGATTGGTTAGTAGCTTTGTTAGTAGTTACAATACTGTTATTAGCAGTGGTAGCAGTAGCAGAACTATCACGGTCAGTCGAACCATCTGGGCTGAACTCTTCACCTGAGTCCGAATTCGATTGGGACTCCATCGAACCGAATGTATCGATTACCGTTGTTGTGCTATCGTCTGTACAATTTGATTCAGAACTTATCCGATCTGAGAAGAGAATGTTAGTTTTTAGAAAATGCGTTTTGGCGGTTGGTGATGTACTAGTGGCGTCTACAATGCAATAGTCTGATGGTTCGATAAACAAACTATAGGGGGATCGCTCTATGGAACATTTACTTTCAAAAAGGTACAAATCTTCGTTAAGATAACTTGGGGTATCAATGCTATCTAAAGAATCTAAGTAGTTCTGAATGAGCTCTCTTTGTTTGCGGCGTTTTTCCAATTCAGCTAGAAAGCGCCTGTCTCGGATTGTTAAATTCCGAAACTTGCTACCACTGTTTTTTGATTTTGATTTTCTCGCAGATTGCTCGGCAAATAAGTGCTGCTTGGCAATTTGGCTGATATGTTTACCTTGGAAGGCATCGTGTGCGTTCGGTTGTTCTGTTGCAACAGAATCGCTTGCAATAGGTTGGTCGGGTTGCGGATCAGCTGTGAAACAACGACTTTCACATGGTATGTTCTGGGGTATAACACGTTCGGCGTTTGAGGAATCTTTACTGCCATCTCTATCAGCAGCCACTTTTAGTTCTTCGGCAAGATTGGGGGCACTTTTGTCGCAAGTAGTTTCCAGAATTGGGTCTGATATATTATCATAGAGGTATTGTGCGGATTCAATTAGAGATTCTGTTGGTTGTAACGGTGGGTGCGTAATGATTTTGCAGGTTGCTGTCAGAACTTCAATTGGGGGCATTTCTTCGACTTCGGAATCTTGTTCAGTTATAACTTCACATAATTTGTCTTCAGCCATTGCAACGCCAGGGCTAACTGATTTGGGGATTTGTTCCTCCGATGAATCTGAAGGCTCTTGGAATCTAACCTCTTCATCGTTGTTGTCAACTTTTGTTGGTTCAGTTATTTCTGAAGCCAAAATTGTCTTTGAAGCTGTTTGTGCTCCATCGATATTCTGGATTGGTACTGTACTTTCTGCCATTGTAGTTTCAGCAGAAATTTTATTCGATTCTTTTTGAAGAGTTTCAATTTCAGAGGTTAACGTTTCATCTGAAGACTTTTTCTGCTGGGATTCACTTTGTACGGTCGATTTGAACTCGAGATTATCTTTAGTTGGTATTGTTTCCAAAGATTTTGATGGTTCAGAAATTATCACTGTTGAATCACGTTGAACTTGAATATCCTCTGGAACTTCTTCACGCATTTCTGTTGGAATTAGAAGAAGCTCGTCACTTTCTTCTTCTTTCTTGGCTTCAACTATTTTATAATTCTTTTCTTCGATGTTTGTTTGTTCTTCTACTGGTAAATCTGAAGTATTTATAAATTCCGAAGCTGGTGTAGGATTTATTTTTTTTGACTCTAAAATAACTTTTTCAACTTGTACTGATTCAATTTGTTCTAAATTAACTGCTTTAAATGTCTCTGGTGTATTTTCAGAACTTGTCAGAGAATTTTGAGACTTTAGTTTCTGAATAGTTTTCTCAGCAGTAACTTCTTCAGCATTTGCTTCAGAATTCACTGTTTCTTCTGCTTGATTCACTTCAACTGGTTTCAAAACTTTTATTGCGTCAGTATCCAATTTAGAATGTACTGATCTATCTTTCACATCACTTGAAATTATTTCCTGTGATTTCGGAATTTCCAACATTAAAACAGTTGCATTTGACTCAGCTTCATTTAGAGTCTGTAATACTGTTCCGGGAATACATTCGGAATTTTCTGTTAAAATGTGATCCTGTGATTTGTCAGAAGGCGTTGCTTCAATTTCAGTCGTTTCTTGATTTTGGATTTCTTCGACTTTGACTTGTGTGTGTTTTGAGTCTGGAACAGGTTCGATAGTATCTTCAGTTTTGATTGCTTCAATACTAAAAAGCTTTTCTATATTATCAGGTTCGGCTGGGACTTGTTCATCTATTGCATTCATACAAGTATTTTGAGAATCTACAGATTCAGGAATTACATAGACTTCAACTTTGTTCGTATCATCTGATAAAGTTGTTAACGGTTCTTCAGACTTAAGATTGTCTATTACGTTTGATAACTTTTCATCATTACTAGAGATTTCTTCGAATTGAAGAACTATTACTGATTCGGTTACGTCTTTGGAATCTGTTGAAAGCTCTGAAGGTTTTGATTCATCTTTGGGTTTATCTAGTTTTTGAGATATTAATGTTATCTCTTCAGCTACTATTGCTTCATTATGAGATAATTCAGATGCCTGATTCTCCTCCTCAACTGGCATTGTATTGCCTTCCAATGATTCTTTAGTCGCTATATCTTCAGATGCTTCTGATTCTTTAAGATTTGTTGGTTCAGGTTGTTTTTCAAAAGGTGTAGCTTGATTTTCTGCAATAACTTCTTCTTGAAAAGATTTATAAGAGTACGAAGAAGAGGAATCGGGTTCTGCAATATCGTTATCAGTTGATGATTGCAGATCTGAATTAGTTTGTACGGTTTCATCTTTAACTTCTGTCATCTGTTCTTGGACTTCTTGTGTTTCGACAATTTTGTCAGATAAATTTTGTTCGCTATGTGAGGCTTCTACTGAAGTTTGTTCCATAGGTTTTGTTTCTGGCTGAATATCTTGACTTGATATTGTATTTCTCAAAGATGTTTGATCTGTTTCGTTCTCAGATAGAATGTTAGTATCTTCAGTTTCTGTGGCAAGAACGATTTCGACAGGTTTTTCTTTTTCTGTGGTATCGGAGTCTTGAAGGTTGCATACTTCGATGTTAGTTTCTATTCCTGCAGAATCACTATCTGCTTCACTTCCTTCTTTTTGTGTTCCCTTTAAATCTGAAACTAGTATATTTTCTATATTTCCAGAGACCTCTTTAGTCTTCGATTCTTCAGCTGTAAGAACCTCCTTTTCTGATATTTCTGTATCTTCAGAGCTTGTTACTTCCAGAGATTTTAATTCATCTGTAACTTCGTTAGATAATGTTATTTCAGGAACTGAGTTTTCTTCAATCTGCTCGTTCGGAACTGGTACTTCTTTCAAACAGTGAGCATGAGAAATAAGCTCTTTTTTAACAGCAGATTCTTTTTCAACTAAATTGTTTTCTTGCAAATAAGTTACAGTGGAAGAGGCTAAACTACTATCAGTTTCTGGAATATGTATGGGTCTAGAGACATTAATTTGTTCTTCAGTTTTAGTTGATTCATCACGAACTGTGGTTGTTTCATCACATAGAATATTGTCTATTACTTTCGTAGCCTCCTGAAGTTTCAGTTCTTCAGTTGCAATTGGTTGATTTATGGGAGCTTCTTCTTTCGGAGTAATTTTGGAGCAGCAAGAACTCAATTCATGAGAACTAATTACTTCCCCAATTTGTTGAGCAGGAGCGATATTCGATTCGCAGAGTTCTCTTGCTTGCAGTTCGTCCAATGGATCTAGTTCATTTTTAGAATATAAAGTAAGTTCTTGTGATTCAGACGTATCGACAAGTTTTTCAGAAAGTTGAGCCTCAACTTTCTTTTCAACTTCAGCCTCACTATGGTTTTTTTCTAATTTTACCTGTAAAGCCAAGTCTTTTATTTCTGAAACTTCAGCAATTTTATCACATTCCACGGCATCATTTTGTTCTAATGAAATTTCTTCATTTTCTGCAATTGCTTTTTCTTCTAATAATCCCTCTGTTGGTACGGGCACAAGTTTTGATTCTACATCAGCATTTGGAATTTCAGGTGCTACATCTAATACTGCTTTAACTTCTTCATTTTCTACTGATTGATCTTTTCCTGAAAATATTTCAGTGACCTCAGAAATCAAAGTAGATTCTTTAGATTTTGATGGTTCGATATTTTCTTCAAGTTTTGTTTTTTCAGCTGCAATAAAATTTTCATCAGGGATCTGTAATGTTGAAGCCGTCACATCCTCTGAACTTATAAAAGGCATTGAACCAACTTTATCTTCATTTATTTTTTCAGAATCAGTAGTCAGTGATTGCTCAGCATCTTTTACTTGTACTGTATCTTCAGTTTTGTCTGTTGGCTTTTGAAATTCAGATTCATTTGCTTTCATTGTTTCATTGTTAAATTCAGTTGTTGATGTCTGAGAAGAGTCAAGGTTTTCGTTGCTAACTTTTTCTTTTTCACCATCTTGTTCATCTTTTATAGGCACAGATTCTTGCGTATTTGAACTCGTTGAAGACATGATTTCTGGTTTTTGATCTTCAATTGCATCTTCAATTAATGAAGGTTCAATAAGAGGCATTCCTTCTATTTTTTCATCGCCAGTTTTAAGAATCGAGTCACTTTCATTAAGAGTTGAATTAATTTTTTCATCATCGGCTTTTAAATTCAAACCACTGACATCTAAGACAGCATATTGTGATTCTAATTTAACTTCTTTTTCAGTTTTTTTTTGTACTTCTGGTTTCGGTATCGGTGCGTCTTTTACATTTTCGGAATCTGGTTTTGGTGCTAGGCTGTCTAAAATGTCTTCTTTAGAAGATCCTGCAACAACACAAACTTCTTCCGATTCTACTGCTTTTGTTACTTCGTGTGTTGATAATTCAGCTTTTTCCTCATCTGGAATTGTTTTAGTGATAATAATATCTTCTTTGAGTATATTTTGTATATTTTGGGAATTTGAAGTTGATTCAGAATTTGTTTTATCTAGCTTTGCCACCACTTTTGTTGCTAAAGGAGTCTCATTAAAATCTGTGGGTAATACCAGAGATCTTGCTTCTTCAAGAGTTACTTCCGGTGTAATTTCTTTAATTTCTCTTTCTTCAGACTTCCCTGTTGGTTTCGATGCTTCTTCAAAATGTGTGATTGCTTCATTTGATTTTTCTTCTTCATGAACTTTCTTATCATCATTTAGTTTTTCTTCTTGCACCAGCAACTCTGAAGACAACTTTTGATCTAGGGAATCTGCAGCTGGACCTTGAGAATTGCATTCTTCAACTTTTTCTTCGGATAGTATTTCTTTGTTTGATTCTTTCTCTGTACAAATTGTTTCTTCAGCTAGTATCGTTTCGTCTTTGGGAGATGTTTCCTGAGATTTCAGATCATCCGCAATGTCTTTAAGTACCTCAGATGCCTCTCGTTCTTTGATTTTTTCTTCAATTGGAAAATCAGTATTAATTGATTGATTTTCTACACCTATTGATATACTGCTTTCGATATTGGGTTCTGAAACTCGTTCAATTATTGTTTCAGCCAGTAAAGACGAGTTTTCCTCATTTTCAGGATGCACTTCAATGTTTTCATTATTTTCAGCAGGTACTTCGTCAGGTTCAATTTTTTGGACTTTTTGATTTCCCTTCTCTTCCGATGTAGGAATAGGTTCTTCTGAGATCAATGTTTCAACATCATGCTCTAGATCGTCAGTTTTTAGGGTTTTATCTTCTTGTTCTGATTCTATGATACTGGTTTCATGACTTACTTCAGATAAAATTTCTTCGGTTTCTTGTGGTTCACACACTTCTTCAGTTTCTGTCTTTGCACATATTAAGTTTTCACTAGTTTCTTCTTCGGTTGTTTTTACTGCTTTTGCTGTTAGTTCAGTTGTTTCAGATTCAACTTTAGTGACAGGTTCAAAAATTTCTTTGCTTGTTCTAGATTTTATTTGTAAATGTTCGATTACAGACTCAGTGTTTTCTTCTTTGGGTGCTGGGTCAGCTTTTTGAGACTCGGCTATACTTTCATTTATAACGAGGTTGCTTTTTTCAGTATCAATTTCTTCACTTGATTTGTCTTTTTTGGCATCTTCAACCTGGGAAATAGGAATTTCTGATATTTCATCTGGTTTTGTTGGTGCAGATATAGGCTTGTTGGGGCTTTCAATTTCAATTGCAGATTGTATTTGATTGTATGATTGTTCAATTACTGTTTCTTCAACTTCTGAATTACTAGTTGATGTTTCATCCGCTTCTTCAGTTGATATTGTTTCATTTTTGGGTGCAATTACAGATTCTTCTGATTTAGGATTCTCAACAATATTTTCAGCTATAGTTGATGAAGGTTCTTCAAAAGAGGTTTTGTCCAATTTAGTATCTTCAACTTCTTTTCCAGCTTCTTGGGTAATAGGATCTTCACTTGGTTTAGAAGCGTCACATGTATTGGTTTCATTAAATACTGGTTCGGCTTCCGAGGTCTCTTTAGTTATTTCAATTTGAATCTTTTCAGGGTTTGTTTCTTGGGATTGAAGTTTAGCATCACTTGAAGACTCCGTTTGTTCTATTGCGTTTTCATCATTAGTATCCTTAACTGACGAAATTCCATATTCTTCTGCATAATTATTACGAGGATCTTGTTTTGCAAAGTCTTCAGCTTCAACATTTTGTTCTGTTAAGTTTTGTTCGCAATGTGATGACAAAACTTCTAGGGTATTAGCTCTTACTTCAAGATTTTTCACCTGGCATTCGGGTTGTTCTATTCTCTCAACTACAGCGCTTTCAATTTGTTCTTCACTGCTTGGAGCTTTTTGTAATTTAGACCCTTGTATATCTTCAGATTGTTTATCAACAAGTTCTGTATCGTCTTCTTTTGGAATTTCTTCTTCTATTGTATGATGTCCAACTTTTACTTTTTCGGGAGTTTTTGATTCAGTAGCGTTTTCGACCAGCTCATTATCAAGGGTGGGAACTTCTGAAACATTTTCGGTTGATATTTCTGTGATCTTTTCAAATTTGATAGTTTCACAAAAAGTTTCGTTTTCTGTTTTAGATTGACTTTCCAGATCTTCATCCAATGATTTTTCAATCTCAGCCCGTTCTATAGAAACTGCGCAATTTTCTTCACATTCAAGAACTTGTATTTGTTCATTTTCAACTTTTGGTGTTTCAGCAAGTTCATTTTTTTGTTCTTCTTTTAAAACATCCGAGTCTTGTTGAAGATTTTCTTTATTATCTTCACATGTTTTTGAGACTGATTCAGATATCTTGATAATTGAAGATTCAGTGGATAGTTCTATTTTTTCTTCTGTAATCTTAGTCTGCTCTTCTTTTTCATCACTTTCAGGCTTTATTGCCATTGCTATTTCTTCATTTAAAGGTTCGGTTACTTGATCAGCAACTAATGCTTCAACTGATGTGTTTTCTTGAATTTGAATATCAATTTTGTCTTCATCGCTGTCTGTCTTAATATTTGTTTGATTTTCAATTTCAACTTGCTTGTCATCGTCGGTTTTATTTTCCACAGTTTTACTTTCAGAAATTTTGCTATTTTGTGGTTGTTGTTCTTCCAAACTATTTTCCGAAGCTGAAATATTTACTGAAGAAGGTTTATCTAATGTTTCTATCTTTGATTTCTCTTCTACTTCTTTAGATTTATTACTTGTAATTGTTTCTGTAAGATCAATAGAATTGTTTTCATCTGGTTGATTTAATGTTTCTTGTTCAATATCTGTTGCCTTGTTTTGAGGTGAAGAACATTCCATTTCTATTTCTTCTGCAGGTTCAGATATTATAGGAGCTTCTTGCATGTTCGGTATCTCATCTAATTTGTCAGTAGCCACAACTTCAACTAAAATATCTTCCGTTTGTATTTGATATGAGTTTTCTCCACATTTCTTATCTTCTCCTTCAGAAATCGATTCTCCAATAGGTGATGATTCTGTTAGAATTACAGGAGATTCTAAATGTTCTTCTACTTTTTTCGTTACACCATCATGTGGTTCCACTAGCATATTTTCTAATTCTGATGCTTCACTAGTTTGTTTGGCTTTTATTTCAGTTTTAACAACTTCTACTTCAGGTTCTTCCGTAAGTGTTGTGTTTTCTGCTACAGAAATGATATCAACTTCATTGGACAGCAATGTTTGATTTTCAGTTGTTTTTTCTTCTTGAATGGTTTCTGAGGATCCTTCAGCTGCAACTTGATTTGTATCTTCAACTTTTCGAGTTTCATTGTCTTGCAAGATATGTATTTCAAAACTTACTTCATTCGATGCTTCTACCGAAGCCAAAGCAATTGATGTGTTTCCTGTTTGCAACTCTCCACTCACTGCTACGCTAACGACTTTTATATCTGAATCGGTTGGAGCTAAAGTTTCGGAATTTGCAACAGTATCTTTATTCCCCGCTTTTAACAAAATCGTTGTTCCATAAACCGAAGATTGCTGGTCATGATTCTGATCTTTTGTTTCATTAATATTTTTCGTGGCAAAAAATGGTTCAACTGAAGCAATGTCAGCGGTTTGGGGTTCAATAGGATTTGATGATTCAGTTTGAACAGGTGGTTCTTCAATACTTGTTTTCATTTCGTATACAAGTACCACAGAAGATTGTTCAGAAATTACCTGTGGTATCAATTCACGTTCTTTGTCCTCCGTCTTTATTTCACAGTCAGTAGTCTTGCTAACTTCTTCAACTACTGCTTTCATTCCTTCGTGCACTGTAGTAAACTCTTCATTTGGAATCAATTGAGATATTTCTTCCATTCGCACTTGCTGTGAAAGTTCGGATGAAACTGAATTCATTTCGTCGATCTTAGAAGACACTTGGTCAGATTGAGATATTGTTTGAATTTCATTAACATTTAAGCTATCAACAGTGATAACTTCACAATCTACTGCTTCCAAGGGTTGTTTCGAATGTTCTTCAAATATTTTTTCAGCAACTAAATTCTCACCAACAACAGCATAATTGTTTAAAGCTTCAACTTCATGTTCGGTAGAAATTGTTTCAAACATTACTTCATCCTTCAAACTTTCCTTTAAACAATTTTCAGTAACGTCTTCCGAAGGAACTATTTCTGTTTGAAGGTCCATTGAAACTTGTTCACTGACCGCAACGTCATTGAAGACGGTAGGAGTTGATTCTTCAATTTTATTATCATTTAAATTATCAACAGTGATAACTTCACTATCTGCTTCTTCAAAGGGTTGTTTAGAAAGTTCTTCATTAATTTTTTCAATAACCGAATTCTCTACATCAACAGCATCATTGTTTAAAGCTTCAACTTCATGTTCGGTAGAAATTGTTTCAATCATTACATCATCCTTCAAACCTTGGTTTGAACAATTTTCAGTAACGTCTTCCGAAGGAACTGTTTCTGTTTGTAGGTCCTTTGAAACTTGTTCACTGACCCTAAAATCATCGGAGACAGTAGGAGTTGATTCTTCAATTTTATTAACATTTGAATTATCAACAGAGATAACTTCACTATCTGCTTCTTCCAAGGGTTGTTTAGAAAGTTCTTCATTTATTTTTGCAGGAACCGAATTCTCTTCACCAACAACATTATTGCTTAAAGCTTCAACTTCATGTTCGGTAGAAATTGTTTCAATCATTACATCATCCTTCAAACCTTGGTTTGAACAATTTTCAGAAACGTCTTCCGAAGGAACTGTTTCTGTTTGAAGGTCTTTTGAAACTTGTTCACTGACTCCAACATCATCGGAGACAGTAGGAGTTGATTCTTCAATTTTATTGACATTTAAATTATCAACAGTGATAACTTCACTATCTGCTTCTTCTAAGAGTAGTTTAGAAAGTTCTTTATTAATTTTTTCAGCAACCGAATTATCTCCAACGACAGCATCATTGCTTAAAGCTTCAACATCATGTTCGATACAAATTGTTTCAATCATTATACTATCCTTCAAAAGTTTCTTCAAACAATTTTCCGTAACGTCCTTTGAAACCTGTTCGCTGGCCACAACATTATCAGAAACGGCAAGAGTTGATTCTTTAGTTTGTGCGTCTTTAATTGATTTAGTTTGATTTTCATGTGGATCTGTGTCGATCTTTTTGTCTGGCAAACTTTCTGTCATTGATACTTCTAACTGTGATTTTTCTTCAACACTGACAGCTGATACTACATCTGAAGAATCTTTATTTTGCTCATCGGTTAGCTGCAAATCAGATGTTACGACTTCTTCAGTAGGTGATTCATTAGTTTGAGAAGTATTTGCGATCTTTGCAAGTGGTTCATCTTCTGATTTTGCTAATTTTTCTGATTTTGCAATATTTTCAATAGTTGTGGATTCAGCATTAAGTTTCTGAAGCGGTTTTTCAATGCTTGTTTCTTCAATTTCCTGCTCTTTAGAAGTTTCCTGATCTTCTAATTCGCACATCAATTCAGTTTTAATAGAAACAGAACTATTGTCTAGCCCTTTACCAACATTTTCAGGTATTTCTTCTTTGGAAATTTTGATATCTTCCTCATTCGATGTTTCTTCAATTTTTTGAACATCAGAAATTTCATCTTCTGACTTTGATGCATTAATTTTGGTTTCTTCATTCAATTGCGAGTCGTCAAGTTTAAGTTTTTCAAGGTTCGTTCTAGTTATGATAAAACAGTTCTCTACTTCAGTAGGGTCAACTGTGGGCAACTCATCTGTGCTCGGTTTACCGGTACTAAGTTCTTGCAACGTTAATTGAGCTTCTGATAAAATTTTTAAAGCTACTGGTTCATTAACAACTGAGGAATCAGCTTGTTCCTCAACGATATTTTTGGATTCTTTTTCTGTTATTTTTTCAGCTAAGTCTTCTACTTCATCTTGGGAATATTCCTCTGCTTTCAAACTACCATCTAGTTTCTTATTTTTTGCTTCAATTTCAGAACTATGTACAGATTGATTTTCAGATGATTCTATTGAAGAAATTGTTTCAAAACAAGACTCAACTTCGGCTTTGGGCAGAAGATCTTCTAAAGACTGTTTGTCAGGTGGTTCTCCAGACTTTTCACTCTGAGGAAGAACTTCTTTAGATAAAGTAATTTCATCAGCTTCGGATATTCGATTGGGGTTTGTCTCTTCTATTACCTCTGGCTCACTTTGAATATCAGTGCATAGATTTTCATTGTGCGTTTGTTCTTCGGTAACTGTTAATTCTTGTTCATTGTTGCTGTTATCAGAAGTCATTTGAGCTTCAGCTGATACAGTTTCAACATTTATGTGCGCTTCTGTCACTTGAAGTTTTTCATTTTCTCCAACAACTTCATTTAGTTCTCTTAATTTTTCATCGCAAAATTCATTAGGAGGAGGTAAGATAAATTCATTCATAGGTTTGTCACTTTTCTTTGTTGATTTTGTTTGAATAATAATTGGCTGAGTTTCTAGAATTTCTCCTTTCGACTGTTGTAATTTCTGATCTTCGGATAGCTCAGCTGTAACTGAGATATTTTGCTCGTCAATAAAAAAAGAGGTTGCATCACCTTCAAGATCTTCAGAGTATTCTGATGATGATCCAATAGTGTGTAGGGATTCATCTGAAATACTGCTTGTATCTTCAGCTATGATTTTTTCAAAACCGAGATCTTCTGAAAGGCTATTCACTGTAATGCCATTGTCTTCATCATTTGAAATTAAGGCTTCATTAGGTTTTATTTCATTAATCGGAGTTTCATCTTCTAAAATCTTCGATTCTGCCATTATTTGATTCTCTATTTTATTCTTCATTTCACATTGTTCTTTCGGAACTTCTTCTCTAGGTTCTACGTCACTCTGAACTGTTGTTTCTATTTTAATTATATCTTCTTTGATTTCTTCTTCACCAGAAACTATTTCAAAAGCCTCTTCTATTTCAATTTGTTGTTGATTTTCTTGTTCTTCAGTCTTCTCCATGGCAGCTGCAGAAATAATTGAGAAAATTTCTTCTCTATTCTTTGTCTCTATTTCTGTGGAGGTGTTGTTTTCTTCAGTATTTTCTTGATAAGGTTCTTTCAGGTCGTCAGAAGAAAACTCTTCTGATTCTTCTGTTATTTCTTCAATTTTTACTGAACTTTCTTGGCTTGTTACTGACTTTATGGCATCTTTGCCTACAAGCTCTCTTATTGCATCCATCACCATTTTTGGCGAGCTCAGTAAATCAGCTTCTTCATTGCACTCAATTGTTTCCATCGTACGATAATCTCCGGTACCACTTTCAAAGGATTCTTCAGCAATGACTCCCAGTCTTCGTTCTTCACTAGCTTTAGCATTTAACTGAGCCATAGCCAACTCATTTAGTTCCATCAAAGAACTCAATTCAAGCTCAGTGAGAATATTTCGATCATCAGAAGCTGAAACAGCTACCATTGGTCCTAGGGCAATTGCTGCCAAAATCTCAATAACCGATGGTCGACGAGATGAGGTCTCAGCCATTAGTGGATCAATTTCAGAGGCCAGGCCTTCTTCGTCTTCCAGACAGAAGTCGGTAATGCCTTCGTAAGCGTCCAATTCGCCTCTATCGATTCCCGCTGAAAACACAAACGACTCTCAATTCCCATACAGAGTGGTTTTTGGTTTGGACAGGGTTTGATACTACAGGACTTACCTACGAGACTGATGTGATTCACAGTTCTACATGAAACTAAAGATAAAAGCCTAACTACATTTTACCTACTACAAAAATACCTACGGTTCATAAACAGCTCTCGAGAACGACTAGTTTCTAAATTGTGTGGTTGTTAGCATTGTTAGCATTTATATGAATGAATGATTTTTGTTTCTGTTAAATGAGGGGAGTTTTTTTTTTTTGGAAACCTGATGAACTTACCTGATAAAGCACAGCTTATCGATGAACGTGGTGACAAAGACGAAGAGTTATCATCTCCCGAATCCGTTTTGTTGTTTTGTTCTTCATTGAATTTGGCCAGTAAATTACGCATTTTTTCGTCATCGGTGAAATCATTTGGAGGCGGAACAATCGACTCATCTTCTGTAACTTGACTCTTCTTCTCAGCTTTTGTGGGAATAGTTTTTGTAACATTGGAATTGATTGCTTCATTACCGATGGCTTTGTTACAATTATTTACAGATATCTTCAAAGGCTCTGATTCGTTGAGTCCGTCGTTGCTTACAACAAATTCATTTTTGGTTTCAGTATATGGCGGTACATCATCAGGAAGGGAAGACGTCGAAATCATGCTTGTTCGATCGACAATTTCATCGAGAACGATTTTTGTATTCTTTCCACCAATCAAATGTTTATTCACGAGTCTATCATTGAGCGGTTCCAAGCTAGCACTAACCATTTCCAGTGAAGAATCATCAGTATCCGAACCGACTTCAGAAAGATCACTCACTTCATCGGTTGGCTTATCTCCAATTAATGCCCGGATATCTTCTTTTGGTGCAGGTACTAGCATTCCAACGCTGGATGAAGTTTTGTTAGATTTCTTCTTTTTAAAGAGCCAATTGTCTTCCCAATTTGCGTCACGACTAGAAGCCACTGATATAAAATCTTGAAGAAAAAAAAAAAGATGTGAAATGTTTTGCTTCTACTTCTTCATATGATGAAGAGCTCTCACCTTCTTCGTCTTCATCTTCTTCAGATGCTGAGTCAGCTGAAATATGTGGCAGTGGAACCATATGTGATGAGATAAAATCACTAAGAACAGATTCTTTATCGACTTCAATGTTATCATTCGCCACATCATCATAAAAGTTACCATAATTATCATCATCTTTATTGATCTAATTTAGAAATGATTATAATTTGTATGTTATGTCCCTGGATTGAAGATTGGTTTTTAATTTTGACTTACACTGCGAATAGGATCTGTTAAACTGCTTTCACTTCTTGGTTCCACTGAGCTACTGGATGAAATACTCTCTTCTGTTTTATTGAGATTGAGAGTATTGTGATTATTATCTAAGATTGATGAGGACGTTAAGTCAGGGCTGCTTTCTGAGTGTCTTCCATTTCCATGGACATTGACAATCTGCCAAGAAAAAAATTAAAATTAAATACTCTAGAATTAAGACTTAAAAGTTATTTTATCATTATATTAACAATTTTTGTATTTAATAGGAGCTACAAGGAACATTTTTTGTTCAAATGTAATACTTATTTTCATAGAAATGGTTTTGCTTACAAACGGAGCATTTCCGTGTGTACCTACGAT
This sequence comes from Leucozona laternaria, assembly GCA_932273885.2. Classification (NCBI taxonomy): domain Eukaryota; kingdom Metazoa; phylum Arthropoda; class Insecta; order Diptera; family Syrphidae; genus Leucozona; species Leucozona laternaria. The sequence continues at coordinate 26,234,936 of OW026368.1, read as the reverse complement.
TTAAGATTGCGATGGAAAATTATACGTTATAACTGGCAATAAATTATTTTGTATCAAATACAAAAATTGCTGAAACATCATTTTTACAATTGTAACGTTTTTTTCCAGACCCCTCTATTCCTGACATTAAAAAAAATGTAAACCGAAATGGTTGAGACCATATGTCGCCACTTTGTAGTTTTATATACATAATTACATCACGAGCTGTCACGCCTATATTTATTTTAGTTTTTTTTAATTCAAGGTTTTATAATTATTTTTTTTTACCAATTTATTCAATATTTTTATGCGGCCACTTTGGATACTAAATTTTGACGAATTTTAATAGTACCTTTTGTAGGTATTACTCAATACATATAAAAACATAAATATAAATTGTTGGTTTTCCCTGTCCTAAACGAAAATTAGCCGGTGTGTTAGGAGGTTTTCCTAGTTCCGGCCGGAATTTCCCAATTATTTTTGAGACATATCTTGCAAATGAACTACAATAATAATTAGAAACGTTATTTTTGGCTTGATTTTTTTTATTGAAACATCTATGATTCAATTTTCAAAAATATCAGTTTGAACAAAAAAATTATTTTCACTCCCACATCCATCTTTTATCGCGTCTCCACAAAAACGTCACAGTCTTAAGCGAATGGCAAGAATTTGACCGCATTTAGGTTTCCTAAAACAAAAAAGTGAAATTGTTGTTGAAAAATTTTGAATAACTTTAGATAGAAGATTTTTCGGAAATTACGAAATCTCTCAAAATGGTAGAATTGTTCACAAAAACTTATTACTTTCGGACAATTTTGTTTGAGCATATAAACGCTGTGAAACAAAACAATGTTTTTGTAAAAAGCTTAAGGTTTTTTTTTCAAAAGCTAGTGTGTCTCAAATAGTCTGAAAATAATTTGAAAAAAAAAACAAGGTGCTTAAGAACGAACCAATGTCACAAATGCAATACATTTTTTTTTAAACTGATATTTTGGAAGCCAAGGGGATGCGTTAAATTAATAAACAGCAAAAAAGGATTTCTCATTATCATTGTATAATTTCTTCGCAAGATGTTCTGGAATAAAAATAGCTTCGATACTTTTGGGCCACGTGGAAGACCACTTCAGGCATTGGTAATTTAAGAGCCTCCGATTACAAGATGATTTTATTTTCGACTTACTCGAAAACGATTTTTCGGATTTTTATGAAATCATATATTTAACTATAAATAGGCAGGTAGATTATTATATACGTGTAGACAGTTCAAAGTAGTAGGGAGTAAATATAATGACAAAAAATATTTATGTTGTTCGTTCGGTTTTATTTATTATAAATTTCCAAGAGGAATAAAAGAAATAGTGCCATTCTACATAAAACTTTATAAGGGTTATTACACAGAGTGAAAAAAAACTAATAAATGAAATGAACGACTGGATCGCACGACCTTGCTCTTGTGTGTTAAAATTTTAAAGATTTGTATATTTACAAAAAAAAGATAAAATGTTAAAGAAGCATAAAACTTCTTCTTTAAATTGCTAAAACATCCCCTAAAAAAGAGCTTCAGTAGGTAAGGCTAATTTAAACTGGAAAATTGTTTTAAATTAACAAAATTAAAAATAAATTGTCTAAAATCCTTCTGAAATTGTTTTTAACGTACGTATGATGTACGATGTACCCTATTTGAATTCTTATATCAAAAAATTGAGTTTTACAAAAAAAATCTTCCACCCTTTTTCGAAATATCGAATTTTCAAAAAAAAATATTTTTAAATTTTTTTTTTAAATCCAAATATAATATTTTTTGAAAATATTGATATGGAATATTATTTAAATTTATTACAAAATTCTGTATTTAAAATTCGTTTTAATCGGTTAATCAGGTAATGAGATAGTCGAAAATCAAAAAACCCGTTCTATGAGAGGTGCTGTGTATTTTGTTTAATTTCAAATGCTAGATCGTACTTATTTCGATACACACAAATTTTCTTATCAAAATCATAAAGGTTTTTATACATTTGTATGGGAAGTACCGTTATTTTTGGTTATAAGAATTCCTTTTATCTAAAATCTTTTAGACAATGTTAAAAAAAAACTGCTTTCTGGCAAGCTTGAAAAAATCAACCAATCCGTTCTTGAAATATTGAGTTTTCAAAAAAAAAAAAAAAAATTTGAAATGTATCAATCATTCTTCATTTAAAAATTGATAAGAATCAGTTGAATCTTTTTCGTGAAAAGCGAAAATCAAAAAAATTGTGCCATAAATAACCATTTTTTAAACTAAAGGGCAGCTTTCACTTATTGAAATTTATTGAATTTTTTATTTAAATCTGTGGAGCCGATTTTGAGAAAAATAAGATTTTCGGTTTTTCTAAAAAAATTTGGACGACAGGTATCGTTATTTTTCGTGCTAAAAAGTTGAAAAACCTTTCGGTGTAATGACAAAGAAACGCTAGGTAGCAAGATTAAAAAAAAAAATTGCGTGAGTGCCGGGACTCACGGTTAATATGTGTAAGCATCAACGTGCGCGGATCCAAAATGGTCTTGTTTTTGCTTGAAGGGGATCTTAAGATTTTTTTCACTGAACGCACCCATCCTAGTATGCAGATCGTAATGTTGCACACCGTAACGTTGCACGACGTAATGTTGCACACGAACGTTCACGTTTTTTTTTTCACTCTACCGCCAGCATAGATGTTTACACACACATCAAAAACAGACGTTTGTCTGTCAGTGAGACAGATGGACGTTTTTGCGAGTGTCACTTTGTTCGTCTTCCCTATCATCGTAATGTCAAGTTTGATCAAAATCTCGATTTCTTTGACAGCAGACCCACTGATTTATATACATTTTTAAGCTTATCAAAATTATATATCAGAGATTACCGCTACCAATAAAATTTCCGTCCATGTGAGCGTTGCTAACGAAACTTACATAGCCACAAATAGAAAGCTGGGGAACGTAATTTTTGTTAGTTAAATTATTTGTACTTGCTCTAAAGGACAATTTTCACCGTAATTTGAGCTAGAGCCTAAACGAGTCGACCAATTTTCTTCAAATTTAGTACAGATCATTTTTATGTGATTCGCTAGAGAAGTTAAATTAGAGTTTTTGATATAACTCACTCAAAAAGGGTATCTACCATAGAAAAAATTTGTTTTTTTTTTCAATTTTTCCTGAAAACGGCTTTAACGATCCTAATTAAACTTTGTACATAGAATGACCAAATTTATTTTAAGAAAACTGCGTTTTAAGGTTTTGACAAGAAAATTACATATCAGAGAAATAGGCATTCCACATGTTTTTTGAGAAAATGGTTTTATTGCTGTGTTATTCACGGACATATATCTTTTTAATGGTTTGACTGATTTTGTGAGTAAGTAAGTAGTAAGTAAGTAAGTTATTCATTTATTTACATTTCAATATAAAAGTTAAGTACAAAATATGAATTTAAGACCTATGGCTAAGCCGTCAGTCTGGTTAGCAAATTTATAAATGTGTACTTTGTTGATTTAATTTAATTTTCAAAAAATATATAAAAGAGAATAGCTAAAATTTTAAACGTACTCCGATACTAATAAAACATTCTATACTTGTAGAATGCTTTCAAGAAATCGCTTAGGGTTTTCCAGTCGCACTCGTTTAGAAGTTGGATAGTCTCTTGCATAGTAAATGACTGTTTTCCAAGGGAAATTAGCCTTTGTGGTCTGAGTATTGGGAATATACTTATGATATAAAAACAATCTTCTTTCGATCTTAGATTGCAGAGCGTACAAAATTGATTGAAGCTTCCATTATAAGGGTTGCCATTTAAGGGAAGGAGCTCGCACCTTGCTTTGAGTATTATGGATATCTCATCATAGCTTAGTGAGTCATGAAAGTAGTTTCTACGGTTTGGATTAAAGTTAAGCTGGCTGTATAACAACCTACTTTCGGACTCCCGAGCCTTTATAATGAACGCATCTCGAATAGAGTCTTCATTTTTCTGAATAATGCGGTAGAGTTGGTCTTTCAAATTTCGTATGTTTTTCATATCAATATGTAACGTTTCTCCACAAGCGTTTCAGATCGTTTGCCATCTCGTATACCACCAATCTTTATTCCTCAACTCATACAATAATAGTTTTTTTGTAAGTCTAGTCTTCATAATGGCTGCATATCTTGATTATGAAGTCAGCTTGTGACTTGAGTGTATTCGTCAAGAGTTTTGGCAGTCCGGTTTCCAAGTATATAGCGTAAGTAGGCGTATTTTGGGGTAGCTTGAAGAGTTTTTTTTTTATGAAGTTCCTATGGAATTTTTCGATTTCCTCATACTCATATGCCCCCCAAACTTGAGAAGCATAGCAGAGAGTTGATTTTTTTACAACTGAACTGAATATCTTATATTTTGCAGATAAAACTATCCCTTTGTTTGAAAACACATTTTTCCATGAAAAGTTAAGCAAGCTTTGAGAGCTATTGGCTTCTTCGGCTAGATGTTTGTTGAAATTTAAAGCTGGATTCAACTTAACTCCTTAATATTTAATCTCTTTAGCTGTTTCTTTTTGTTATAATTTTGCAATATGGTGCTTTTAAATAGTTGAAACAATACTGCATTTAATCATTTTGAAAAAAATTCAAATAAACCATCAATTTTTGTATTACTTTTGACTTTTTTTTAATATTTTCTAATGAAAGATTTCATGACATTATTAACCATTTAAATGCATCTTCAATGTGTGGCTATACCTTAAAGTTGTTAACTATAAGATTAAGCTCGGGTCGTACGAAGCACACTTGAAACCACTACTAAAGGGCCTATTATGAGCAAGAAGAAACTAAGATTCTACATGGCAAGTTGTTCATGCGTAAAAAAATCAAATACGAGATTTTGATTAAACATTTTAAGCTTTAAGTTAATATCTGTCAATAAAAAATAAATTCAAAAGATGGTTCGGTATACTACCCCTAAAAAATCTTATACATAAGTACCTACGAATCTACTTATGTAAGTCAATATAAAAATCGATGTGGGGAAATTGCGTTGCAGAAATTAATATTCCTATTTTTGCACTATCTATTAGAATCTGTTTGCTAAGGGTATATATAATGATGTACTTATAAATCGCAAGCAGTTGTAGAAAAGGATGCATGCAAATTCCCAGTTTGTTTTCCTTTTTTTTTCGTTTGAATTTTTAAATTGTTTAAGAAAAATTTAATATTTGTGTTTAGTAAGAAAAATATTTGTATTTTCCTTGGGTTTCTTTCTTTTTGTATTGTTTGATTTTCAAAATTGTTCAAGAAAATCTTGTTGTAAACAGTGATAAGGTTGTTGTTTGATATAATATTCATTTAAGGATTTTAATTATTTTGTTTGCAATTTAATTCTTATAAAATGTTCGTCCCGATTACAAAATCAATAAATCAAAAATCTCCGAGAAGAATAGGAAACTTAAACAAAAAAAAAAAAGTATAACGAATATTCAGTGTCCCTTCTTCCCACCACACCACATCCACCGCAAATAAGTGTGCAAAATTGAATTATCCTCGTACGTGTAAATTATTATTATCCATTGTGATGCTGCTGCTCAGTGTTTTATTCCATTTTCCGGATGTCCTGATGAATATACTCAATTAAAATCCTTTTTAATTGAATTTGTATTTTTTTTTTTTTTTTGGTTTAACCACCAAAAATCCTTTTTGATTTGAATTGTTTTTTATTTTATTTAAATGAATTTTTTTTTAAATTGAAATTTGCACGAACTACCGAGAGCTGTTAGCTTGAAAGTTTACTACAAACTAATTTATGCACCCTTATGGGTATTTGATTTAGCTTGGGGTACGTTATGGTGCTGTAATCAAAGAGACTACGGTGCATCGTAGGTGCAGGGTTTTTGTTGTTGTTGTTGTTCGTCGTTGCACATTATAAAGAAGCCATATTTATGATGATGAGATGTTCTATCCACCCACAAAAAAAAAAAAAATAAAAAACACCCACCGAGACGTCAACGATGAAGGGTGAGTTGATGAAGTGTTTAGAGGGTGTCATAGGAATAAATGGTTTAGTCTACATATCTACTGCATGCACATAAATATGTATACCTATGTGAGTGCCATGTAACGCTTTAGTCTCCTAACCAATGTACATAAATCTATAGGTAGACCCTATTTTTTTTAAAGATTCATTTTTTTCTTTTTTTCACGATGGAAATGCCTGCATTTCTCATACGAAAACACGATGTTATATAGAGGCGCCATAGAGAATTTCTCTATTTCGAGGAATAGGCCTTTATGCAACTTGTATTGTTTCATTGTATATGGTTTGTCACTTCAATGGAATCGAATTTTACGAGCGAGTTGTCTGGACTTTTTAAAAATAAACAAATTGATTTATTAGTTTCGCACTTTTCCATACGAACACCAACTTGTGTGTATAGGTGATGTGAATTATATAATACGCTCATTGAAAAATGCCTGCGTTCTTGAAAGGTGCAACATTTTTATTGATTGGCAATTGTATAAGTGCGAATTGAATTGATTGGATTAATTGGTTATGTGCGTTTGGGGTATTGACATGATTTAATTGGATTTATTTAAATTGAAACTGAATTAAATATTGAAGAGTGCGGCAATCTATCTTAACATACACTCGAGAAAATATTGATTTCGTAGATTAAAAGAATTAATTAGATAAACATAGAACTGTAATTCAGCGAGGCAATCGGAAGATTATACCTTTTTTCTTTTTATAAAAAGTGAACATTTACCGATAGCTTAGGTTCAAACATTTTCAAAAACCGTCAGAAAAATGCAACTCTTCCTAACCTAATTAAATATACCTATCCCACGATAGATTTCTATATATACAATTTAGTGAAGTAAATGGGGTTTAACATTGTCCAGATTCAGTTTTTCAGTGGTGAGTTAAACCAGAGACAGCTAACTATAGAAGTATATTAACCCACAGTTAACTGAGGAAGCAGTTTTTCGGTGGAGAATGCATCCGGAACTCGGTGGATAAAACATCAAAAGCATCTGTTCAGTTAATCTTGAGTTAACTCACTTTAATATCGAACTGAAAAACTGTACCTAATTGTGTTTAACATGTTTTATAGGCCATTGGCAAAAAAGTTGTATGAGAATTTAGAAAGGCATTTTTGACGCCCTTAACGAACTAAAATTAAGGACCAGGGTTGGAATCATTTATTGTACCTCCAGGAGCATAAACCAGATCAGCTAATCTGCACCGCAACTATTCAGAAACATTAGCCTTTTAAACATAACCTACATTAAATCTTATCCAGCGTGTTATGTGAATGTCTAAAGCCTTTTCCTGATGATTTAATCGGTCCTAACCATTGCGGCTTACACCCGGAAAGATCTTGGAGAAATAATTTAATATCGATTTCAAAGGCGCTTATGAGAGTATGAATAGAGAAGAACTCTATCCTTCCGTGTCCAATTTTAATATCACTTCGAAACTGATAAGACTTATGAGAATGACTTTGGAGAATACTTATTTCTGCGTGAAAATTGAAAGAGATATACGATCTGACATGCAGAATCCAGTTGCTTCAAGATTGTTCTTAAAATATTTAGTAGAAGTACGTGTAAGGTTTCAAAAAATTATTTAAAATTAAAATTTTCGTAAAATTATTTCTACCATAATCCTAATATTATAAAGGGTCCGCCAAATAACTTTTTCTTTTTTTTTGAAAATGGCGCAAAACATCGAGTGTAGCTTCTGCTGTGTGGCACGTAGCGCCACGCCGTCCTGTTGAAACCAAATGTTGCCAATATCCTCCTCTTCAATTTTCTGTGCCCCAAATGCGACAATTTTGCTTGTTTACTACCCGCCAAGATCAAAATGAGCTTCATCTGAAAAGATGATTTTTTTTGGAAAAATCGGCATCTTCTCTAAGTCGAGAAGCTAAGCCCACTTAGCGAAGCGTATACACAACCATATTCGTTCAGCGGAAGGATAAAACTAATTATCTGTCAAATCAGACATGAGCTAAGTGTTACCATTCACGAAATAAGCACTAGTTGAAAAAAAACGTTAGATGGCGGACCCTTTACATACATGCTTGTAAATAGAGGTTGTTTTTTTTAGACGTGTGATTTTGAAGAACAAATAAAACTCATATAATTTAATGTTATGGCTTAGCATTTAGCTTTATTATAAAGATAAGGTATAATGGCTGACTCGAATAAATTTCAGCCGAGAGGCCCAATTTTCGACAGCTCCAATTGTTGCGCGCGATGGCGGATGGTCCACAGCAGCAATAGCATCTTCGGTGCGCACTGTACGGCGTCTCTGAGGATGTGCATTATCCACTAGAGTAAACGTGGTGCGAAACCGATCCATGATTGCTCGAGTTTTTGAGATTTTGCGATTATGTCGACCGAATATTGGACGCAGAGCGCGATGCGTCGCGTGAATCGAACCATTATTTTGGTAATAAAATTGCACGATTTGCAAACGTTGTTCAGGAGTAAGTCTTTTGATTATGAAATGGCAAACCAAACTGAGCATAAATCAAGTGACAGCTGTCAAGAAGACCAACTCCAAAAAAAGTATTGCTAGATTGAAAACCACACGTCTAAAAAACACCCTTTAGAAAAAGGACAGATTCAAACTCAACCCCCCAACCAGAGGTAAAAGGTTTTCCAATAAGAGGTGTTATTTTGATACTCAAAGAAAAATGGCATTTTTTGAGATAAATGATCGGATGTTTATTTCATTATAAAGAGGAAGGTATGCCGTTAATAATGAAACACAACATCAGCCAAATGGCCGCCACGACCACGCTTACAGGACCATATCCTTTTCATGAAATTTTCCATAACCAAATCGCAAAGTGGCTGCCCTATGTCCTCGATAGCCTCACGAATTCCATCTTTGAGGTCTTGAATCGACGCTGGGCTGTTGGCGTAGACCTTATCTTTCACGTGGCCCCAAAGGAAGAAGTCGCAAGGTGTTAAATCACAAGATCTCGGTGGCCAATTGTGATCACCTCTTCGAGAGATAGCACGGTCCGGAAACTTTTCCCGTAAAAGATCGATGGTTTCATTGCTTGTGTGGCACGTCGTGCCGTCTTGTTGAAAGTTAACGTTGTCCAGATCAATACCATCCAATTCCGGCCATAAAAAATCATTAATCATCTCTCGATAGCCCAATCCATTGACCGTAACTGTTGCTCCAGCCTCATTTTCGAAAAAGTAAGGTCCAATGACCCCGCCGGACCATAAACCGCACCAAACAGTCACGCGTTGAGGATGGAGAGGCTTTTCAACAATAACTCTTGGGTTTTCCGAGCCCCAGATGCGACAGTTTTGCTTGTTGACGTAGCCTCCGAGGTGGAAATGGGCCTCATCAGTCAAGATGATTTTTCGATGAAATTCCGGATCATTTTCATGCATTTCAAGGACCCACGGGTTTTATTCTTCACATCACTAACTTGTCCCAACAGCTCGAATTTGTCCACCAATTTCTGTATTGCGGTCCGACAAGGTGCTTCACGACGACCCAAAAATGTTTTAGTTTTACGAACCGTCTCTGCCAAATTTTCACCATTTTTAGTGTTTTTTAATAATTTCAATGCGTTGTTGAAGCGTGTATCGTTCCATTTTTATTAATGGCGTAGTTTCTACTTGTCAAATGTCAAAAAATGACAGCTTCAAAAGTGACAGCTACCAAAAAATAACACCTCTTATTGGAAAACCCTTTAGGTAATTGGTTAATCTGGTACTTGGTAAAAATAATCGATAGACTAATTCCACTCACCCCCAAAGAAATGTTACAAAGCTACGAGATTTAAACCAGAAAATGAAAACTTAAGTATCTACCTACAATAACGACGACAGCAGAATTGACCTTGAAACGGAAATTGATGTCGGAAGTGAAATACATTCCACTGCCGCTTTCTGTAGAAAATCAGTTGCGGAAGATAACAGAATATTTCTTTTTACAACTTAAAGCTTTTCATCCCCAAGGTGCAAAAAAAGAATCTACCGTTTAAATATATTTCGTTTAGTAGTAAGTTGGGTGGAAAAATGGAATCTGACAATAATTAGAAGGCAAATACTCATAACGACAGCAATATTCGCATTGGTTTCCGTTGGCTATTACCCATAACTTTATGTCCTTCATAGAAGGTTTTTTTTTTTAAGCCAACAGTTTGCATATAGACATCAGAGTTGGGCAGGGTGTCGTGTACGAGTAATTGCATGTCCGTAAGCAAGATTAGGTGGACAATATTCTTGAACGGATGTGACAAATGTATATAGAACGAACTTAAACGTTTCCGGCTAAAAATAGTCTCATATACATATAAATGAGTTTTGTAAGTCTTAAACACTGCTTGCCTTCAGAGTTTTGTATGAAAGTTATGCCATAGAAAATCTATTGGGAAATGTTCTGAGGAGAGAGGTAATTTTTTTTTCAGGAAAGGCCTAGTTCAAATGTGAACTATGAATACTGATATTGAGTACGTATTTCCTTTGGTCCATTCTGAAAAGCACTTAAAAAGGCTTTTATGATGACAATATAAAATGATACTAACAGTGTTTATGATGCCTCCTAACTTTCCATAAGAAAGATCTATTAGATAAGGGCCAGTTGTACGAATGTGGTTCATCCTGGGATCAAGATTTTAACCCACCAATTTCAGCGGATTAACTGAGGTTCAATCCAAGGTTTAGGTATATGATTGGCTATCAATTCATTTTTGAACCTTGCATATAGGTTTAACCTCTGTTAACCTAAACTAAAATAACGCTTTCTAGAAAGAAAATAACTTTCTTTGGACTGGTTTGCTATTGTTAGATAAAAGATCTACAGTAGTATTTATAAATCTCGTCTAATTTTAAACTGCCATCCACTTCAAAAAGTTATTATTAAATATGTTTGTCTGTTGTCTATATGATATGTATAGTTTAAACTGCAGAATCAGTTGTCTAATTCAGTAGGATTTTTTTTAATTTATGAAGAAATAGCTGGCCCGCCCGGCTTAGCACGGGTTGACAAACCTAAGCTTCGCATAAAAATGACAAAAGAAAATATTAATAATTAGTAAAGCTAATTTTTGTTATCGAATATTACTTTATGGGCTTTAACCTACTTCACGTTATGAATGGCTTAGTATGTAAAAACATGATCCTCTTCAACCTTTATTATTTTCCCAACACAGAAGGAATTTTTGTATTCAAAAACCACTTTTTTGTTTTCATGATGCCACTTTTCGTTTTTACCCCATTTCACCTTATAGGTATATGCTAATTTTCAGAAAAAATCCCTAAGCTCATCCGCTAAAAAATAGCCTTTCAAATACCAAAAGAATTTCTTAAATTGGATATTTTTTATTTTTACCCCATTTTACCTTACAAATAACCAAATTCAAGACAAAATGTCCCTAAAGCTATTTCAGAAGAAAAACCTTTTAAGCAAAAAAATAATTTCATAAATCGGACATTTTTTTTCATTTTGAAAAAGAATATCCCTAAAGCCATTTCCAAAGGAAAACCATTTAAACAAAAAATTATTTTATTTTGACCCCATTTCACAATAAAAATAACAAAAGTTAAAAAAGAATACCCCAAAAGGCATTTCTTAACCGCCTACAGCGCCACCTGTTGAACGATAATTGAATTGAACTGAAAACCGAAATGTGCACTAACAGCTCCACCTATTGAGAATTGTTTGACTTTTCTTTTTTCCTAAACCTTTGCGGAGCAGTTACGAATAAACCTGCTGAAGGAAATATCCAATCCGAACACACTACGATCCATTTATATATATTCATATATATTTATCAGAGACAATATTTAACTAGACAGTCTTAGAAAATCTATTAAATAAATTGTATAAATTATGTAGATATTTAATTGAAGATAATTTCCTATTTTGTATTTCTCTGTTTTCGAATACTGCAAAAAAAATAAGTTTTTCTGTAACAAAAAAGGAATTTTTATGAACAAAGCGAAGTGTCGGAGCAGTTTGTATTCTCCCTTTAAATCTTAGTATAGATTTACTCCGATTGGAGTAAAGTCCGAACACTGGTTGTTTCATGAGTTTAAGTAGTAAAACGTGGTTTAAAGTACTCAATAACGTTTAATCTTATGAAATAAAGGTGACAAGCTTTTCTACACTTCTCGAATACACATTTAAGTCTAACGCCTTAACCACATTCAAGACTTTTTGTAAAAAGTGGAAAAGTGAAAAATTAAAACATGCGCTACAGATAACTGTGTGCGAAAAAAGTGGACGAAAATTGTGATTAATCTTTCATTTCAAATTTTTCAAATTGATTCCACGGATTTTTCGACACAAAATTTGTCCGCCCACAGGAATGTCTAGCAAATGTTTCTTTTTCACTTTTCCACTTTTTGCCACTTTTTTGTAAAAAGTCGTGAATTTGGATAAGCTTTAAGTTAAAATTTTAAGAACACAAAAAAAAAAACTCACCTTATTGAGGACGGCTGTTGCCAGTAGATCGTGATACTTCTTCGATTCAAAATACTGCCCACCATTTCCATTGCAGTGATTGCCATTTAATGGTAAAGTTCCACGATTATTATCATTATCACTGGAATCAATTGCAGTTGTTGTTATCAAGCCCGCCGATGCAAAAGGTGGCTGACGTATTGTTTCAGCAATTACACTTTCAATTAGCCGTCGTAACCTGACGTTTGATATGCCCTGAAGCTCATTTCCATTTCTGACTTGTTGGTCTAAAAGAAAAAGAAACAAAAAAAAACGAAAATCAAAAAGCGAAGAATGGTTTTGCTAAGCTTTAAAAAAAGGGTCAAACGTTAAAATATTAAATAGCATAACATGTTACATGTTGTATGCAGTTTGTATGTACAGAATTAATTTCTCTATGACACTTGCATATTACCCGTGTTAAAGGGGTAGCACAAACTACCCCTTTGCAAAAAAAAAAAAACAAAACTATTAAAAATAAATACATTTAAGTGGATTGTGTTTTTTTTTTTTTTATTTGAAATTTTATTCGCTTTTAAATAACGTCATGCATGTCAAAAGTGCTTACCTAATTTAAGTTCTTCAATGACATAAACAACATAGAAAATTGTTAATGCAATTGCGCCATAAACAACGGCAACTATTGCAGTGGTACAGTCCATACCCGTTTAGTCCAATATTGTGGATAAGATTATTTTATTAATATAGAAGTTAGGTTTTACTGAGATAAGTCTCACTGGTTAGGAACGACTAGGTTCGATTGTTTTTAAATTGTTTAACTCAATTATTATTATTAACTGTGTTATGACATGCTTCACTTCATTTTATTTATATTTTAAATAACTGCGGATATTGCTATATATTGATTGCTAATTAATTAAAATTGATGCACTTAGAGCAACTAATATGTACATATATGTGCGATAAAGACAATAACGTATCACATTTTTAAAGGTGAAAAAGGTGCTAAGAGTTTATTTAAATACCATTGTTTGTTTGAAGTGATTATATTAAAGATTTAAATTTAATTTGCATATTTGAAATGGTGAAGTTTTTATGAGTATTTTAAAGAACTGCGTCTAATATTTAGATATTGTATGCAAAAAATCATAGATCTTTTATTGTTTGCATGTAAAAATGTACTGCGCTGGCTATATACATATTTATGGGCATCAGGCAATAACGCCCAAAGAAATACCTAACGCTCAAATCGATTTGGAAATATCGCCTAAAAAAATTCTGAACAATTGTTGTTGTTTTTTTTTCTCGATTTGGGCGTTATTACCATTTTTTTTTAAATTTTTTTTAGAGGAAAAGCATTTAAAAGCCCAAAATTGGAAATATCGCCCAAAAATATACAGGAAAAGGGAATAACGCCCAAATGATAGGAAAAAACGCACTTTATTTCACTTAAATAAAATAAACAGTGTGGCATTTATGGGGGGCATGTTGGCCCCCATATTTTTTATTCAACTACTAATTATGAACTTCAATATCATAACTCAAAAATTACGTGTTATGAGTATAGTGACGTTACAATTCTCAATGTGGGATGTGCTAGTCTTTTAAACAAATATCATTCCATAAAACACTTGATTTTATCTAAAAATTGTAACAGTAGAAAAATTTGTATCTTATTTTCTCTTCGGATTTTTGTCACTTTATGGATGTGGCAATGAATCAATCAAACTTACATTGGCTTTTTCCGATGTTATCGGCTTCTTCGGGGAAACCTCAAGAAAAGAAGTCAAAACAACTCCTTAAGCGATTAGCATTAACTTGACTGTTTCATCCATTGCCACATCTACTGTGACCCAAAAAAAAAACCGAAGGAAAATTAAAATTTTTATCTTATCACCAATTTCAATTAAACTCTAAATTGGTCAATAACATATATCTTCTATAATAATGTATCCATGAACGCCCGCCAACTTTTATTATCTAAATTAGTTTTGTTGAAATAACCTTTTAAGTGCCTAGGTATACGATATTTTCAGTGTTGATTACATCTACATCACATTTATTAATAGTAACTATTACATCATCAGAAAATAAAAAGTTGGTAAAAAAAATCCAAAATTTGGGAGGGGAAAGGATTTCCATGGCCGTTTTATAGAAAAGAAAAAGTTATCTAGAAAACCTTTTACTATTTCCTATATTAGTTTTGTTTTAAAAATTGGTAGTAGGTATCAGAGGTCGGAAATTATTGTGATGATTCCTTATCCAATTCTTAAGCTTCGTGGAAATTTTATCAAAATCGGTTGATTGGTTAAGATTTTATAAATTTACTATCACTTCTCCATACAACTTATTGAACCACTGTGTACTAGGACCGCAGTTTGATTAAAAATTGGAAATGAAATTATTTAGTAATTCGAACTCGAAACCTTATAAAGAGCAAATATAGTGTTTTTCAACAGAGACGCTACAAAAGTAGAGCAACAGGGACAGCAAACGACGCCATATTTCTTGCAGCTCTTTTGACATTTCTCTTTAGTAAGGCTTGCCATTTCATGATTGAGAGAAATACGAGCCAACAACGTGTCGAAATTATTAAAATTTCCTACCGAAATTCGGTGTCAG
This sequence comes from Leucozona laternaria, assembly GCA_932273885.2. Taxonomy (NCBI): domain Eukaryota; kingdom Metazoa; phylum Arthropoda; class Insecta; order Diptera; family Syrphidae; genus Leucozona; species Leucozona laternaria. Next base: position 26,219,911 of record OW026368.1, on the reverse strand, counting down.
TGGCCTCAACGTTAAGAGCGCTACGTTCAATTTATGGTCGTCATAATCGTCCTAGCAGATCAACAATTGAGCGTCTAGTGGAAAAAATTGAATCCACAGACACAGTACAAAATGTTCCCGTGCCAGACAAAGAAGTGCCCGTAGTGTCGAGAATATTGCTGCAGCTGAGGCTTCAATTGCAGAAAGCCCAAATGTGTCTCTCACACGTCGTTCTCAAGCGTTGGGCATCTCTGTAACGTCGTTGTAGCGAATTTTTCGAAAAGATCTTAGCATACATCCTTACAAGATTTAATTGACGCAAGAACTGAAGCTTCGGATTTTCATCGAAAAATCATCTTCAGCGATGAGGCTCATTTCTGGCTGAATGGCTTCGTCAATAAACAAAATATGCGGTATTAGTCAGGCAGCAATCCACACGTACTCCATGAGTCATCATTGCATCCCGAAAAAATTACGGTTTGGTGTGGTTTATGGGCCGGCGGCGTCATTGGGCCGTACTTCTTCCGTGATGATCAAGACCGGCACGTTACTGTGAATGGGGATCGCTACAGTTCAATGATAACCGAATATTTTTGGCCCCAATTGGATGATATAGACTTGGAGGACATGTGGTTCCAACAGGACGGCGCCACAAGCCACACAGCGAATGTCACACTTAATTTATTGGAAACCAAGTTTGGAGAACGTGTTATCCCACGAAATGGTCCGTTAGACTATTTCCTGTGGGGCTACGTCAAGTCTATAGTCTATGCCAACAAGCCAGCGACGATTGATGAACTTCGTACGAATATCGAATGTGAAATTGCAGCAGTATCGGCCGCTTTATGCTTGAACACCGTCGAAAATTGGGTTCAGCGTCTGGACTTCTGCAAGCGTGCCCGTGGTGGCCATGCAAAAGAAATCGAGTTCCATACATAATGGCATCAAACGTACTTTCACAGGAATAAAGAATTTCATTGATATCCAAGACCGTTTTTGTTTTATTTAAAAAAAAACTTTTGTAGCGCTCTTATTGAAAAATCCGATATAAACTCTCCAAACTTCATAAGATTTTTGTTATATTAAAGCTGCTGTCCATACCCAATCGAGCCATTTGGCTCGGAGCTAACTTTCTGAAATTAGAAATGGCTCGGCCAAGACTAATCACACGAAGCAATTTGGTTCGCTCGCGTATGGCAAGCTAAAAATATGACGCACATACCAAAAGACACAAAAAGTAAAAAAAAAAAAAAAAACACACTGACCCTAAAACTTGTGGAAGGTCAAAAGAAACAACACACTGTTTGTATATACCGGCTCTATACTACTTATTTACATTTACAAATTATATATTTCGCTCGAAATGTTTGTCCAAAAATCGGGCAAAGCAAAAAATAACAAAGGCTTTTTCAATAAATAATTGTTATCTCATTATGTACCTACTTTTAAGTGTCATCAGGCCATAACACAGACATTATGGTTATTGTTAAGTTCAAAAATGGTGTTAAATGTGAAGAAGACATTTTTAATTTGTTATTTTCCAGTTCATTCACAAATATGCAATATAATGACATTGAGAATCCACACTAAAGTAAAGAACAAAATATTTATAATCTTTGCAGTAATCTTCAAAGAAAATAAAATAAAAAAAAAAAAATGTATTCCACGTTTTATAGAGCTTCATCGATGAATGTCTGCCTCCCCAGTAATGTTGTTTACCATATTATTAGGGTCAGGTAGGTAGGCATCAGCAGGTATGCACGTAAAACAAGTGAGTAATTAAAACTACATCATGCTATATATACAAATTATATCTGAAGCCCCGATTTGGAACTTGTGCGACTTATCTCTGAGCAGATAATTTTTATTCGTATATCTATGTTCCTTCTTTAAGTATTTTTGTATCCATTTAAAAAAGATTTGTTCTGCTTTCAGATACAAAAGATTTACAATAAAATTTTTTTTCTCTTTTTGAAAATTATAATACGATGAATTAAATGGTTTTGCCACTTCTTAATTTAGGTCACCCATGTCTTGCATTTTCACACTACGAAACCAACAATACTGTCTTGAAACACAAAAGCAAACACAAGCGATGCAGTCGGACATTTTATTCTTTAGGTAATAATGTTTATAAATATTTAGAACGAGTTTTTCAGTTGTGACTTAAACCAGACTAAGCTAACTCTAGAATTAAATTAACCAACAGCTGACTGAGGAAGCAGTTTTTCGGTGGAGAATGCATGCGAAACGACTAAACAAACTCGGTGTATGGAACATCTGTTCCGTAAATCCTGTGTTAAGTCGCGAAATTCGATGAGTTAACTCGGGATTAACTTTAATCTCGCACTGCAAAAACTGGACCTTTAGAATTCTAAACCACTTGGACCTTGGCAGTGTACAATACGTGCCACCCAGTCATACATTTTATTTACTTTGAATATGAATATAAACCCACGATAAATGTCTAGACTTTTCCTTCTGAGGTATTTTCTGTTCTTGAAAATATGTAATCTAATTCCAAGAAAAAAGGCAAATACCTCTGAAATACCAGAAATCTCCGGAATGATTTCCAATAAAAATAGCATTTTTGCATATGCAGTATTTTTCGTAAAAAGGTTGAGTAAGTTAATCTTAATCTCACTTGACTATGATTAAATGCAACTAAAATCGCTTCTCATCACAATAAATACTTTTTTTTTTCATTTTTAAATATTTTATCTTTTGAGGAAAAAAACACTACACGTGGACTGCCAAAGAGTATAAGCCGTATTCTTGGAAGCAAATGAAGTTGACAAATTCGTTTGGAATTCATTTAAGTTTGCTTTATATTGAGGTAGTGAGTGCACCATCTATATAAGAATAACAAAAACCCGTTTAGCTCATCTTTAATTTTAATATTCAATGACAAAATTAAGTTGATTAACTGAGTGGCTTATTATCATGGTCATGGTTTTAATGAATGCCAATATTGTTTTGTTGTTTAAGAGACCTCTCATAATTAAAATATTTTCGTTCTTAATTTACGTTTTCATTGACAAAATTTTGTAGAAAATTGTTTTTGGCAATTGTAGCAGTTTATATGTATATACATACATATATGTAGGTATAGAAATTAAAACGTTCCATAACAACATGGTATTTTATTTTTAATTCTCCAAGTAAAAGATGTTTAAAAGTCAGTTGCCATATTCATTATTATTAGGAGCTTGCACTCGTTTATGTATTTGAGCTTGCATGTTTTATTTGATATACATATACTTATACAACTGGATAAATATCAACACATCGAAGGTTTTTTTTTTTTATTTGCGAATTCATTCGATGACCTTGAACTAAGAAGATTTTTTAAGCAGAGTAAATTTTGTGAATGCTAATTAACAATCTAATTTTTTCGTTTTTTTTTCCTAAATGAGAGATAAATATACAAAATTTCAAAATATCAATATTTGTTCATTTTATTGTTCAAACATGTCTCTCAAATTTACACATCGCACAAAAAAAATATCGATATAGGCTGACAAAAAAGGTGGTTTTCGGTTTCAATGACTATGACGAAAGAAGTTATACCCTGTACTTAAATGACGAACGTTTATAATGATTATATCAAGAGGGTTTCACAAGCATTTGATAAACGTGCTGCAGTCGATTTAGGCATGTTCAAGGGTACGTAGCTATAGCTAGTTGCGAAAAATTCACAGATGAATTTTTAAGACACGCTACTATCTTTGGGGAAGGACCTAGGCACACATTTTGTTAGGAGATTGTATCATAAAATTAATCATCTAGCAAAAAGTCCTTTAAAATATTTCCTCATTTGGACTCCATTAATGTTTCTTCTTAATAACTTTTAACTATACTTATTTTACCAGGCATAAGTTCAAACCATGTCCGTGAAAATATCATGAAATAAAGCATATACCTTCGTCCAATTCTACAATTTACCAGGCATTTATAATGAAATCGATATGACAACAATTGGGGCAGCAAAAACCCAAGGCATTTGTTTACGTTCTTAAACATTTTAAACGCAAAACTTTAATGCCAATTTTAAGAATTTAAAGTTTCGTTTGCACTTCAAAGAAAACAAATACCTTATCCGATTTCAAGATATCGAACTTTAAGCAAAAATTGAACTAAGTTTCTATGTTTGGATGTATGGATACATAAATTGAGTTCGATTGCCTTTTTTGTTGATTTTAAAATTTATAAAGAACATGGAAAAATGGTCTCACAATTCCTTCTGTCTAAATGAAATAAATGCTTACAGAAATTTTTCTATATAGAACATGGCTCAAAATTTTAGTTCAATAAGTACGATGTTGACACGGTAGAAGTACCTAGAATAAAGGGTGTTTTTTTTTAAACGTGTGGTTTTTAATCTGGCAATACTTTTTTCGGATTTGGTCTTTTTGACAGCTGTCACTTGATTTATGCTCAGTTTGGTTTCATAATGAATAGACTAACTCCTGAACATTGTTTTCAAATTTTGCCCAAATGGCCAAACCAAGATTGCCGTTGATCCCAATTTTCATAAGCGAATTTTGTTTAGCGATGAAGCTCATTTTTGGTTGAATGGGAACGTTAATAAGCAAAATTGTCGTATTTGGAATGATCACCAGCCATTGTAGAGACGCCGTTACATGCTCAAAAAGTCAGTGTTTGGTGTGCTCTATAGGCAGGGGGAATCATTGGTCCATATTTCTTCAAAAATCAAGCCGGCCATAATGTTACAGTGAATGGGGAACGCTATAGAGCCATGATTAATGACTTTTTCGTGTCTGAGTTAGAGGATGTTGATGTGGACGACGTTTGGTTTGAACAAGACGGTGCTACATGCCATACAGCCAACGAAACAATCAATTTATTGAAGAAAACTTTTGGTGAGCGCGTTATCTCGTGTCGTGGGCCCGTGGCGTGGCCTCCAAGATCGTGCGATTTAACACCGCTGGACTATTTTTTGTGGGGTTATGTGAAGAGAATATTCGGCGCGTTATTGCTGACATACGGCCCAAATTGCTGCAAAAAGTGGTCGAAAATTGGGCCTCTCGCCTGGAATTTATTCGAGCCAGCTGCGGCGGGCGGCCACTTGCCCGAAATCATTTTTAAAACATAATGGCATATAATATAACTAAATTCTTGCCCATAACATTAAATTATATGCGTTTTATTTCTTCTTGAAAACCAGACGTTTAAAAAAAAACACCCTTTACTAGAAATAAGTCGAAAACAACGATTTTGTAAATTTTAATCGAATCAAGCAAAGTACTTTCTCTAAATTTTATTTTAGTAAACATCATCTAGGTAATAAATGCTTCAATTTTTTAGTATCGAACTAACTTCTTGTGAAAATTTTACTTTTTTGTTAAAAAAGATATGTTTGCTCGAGTTTTTTGAACAAACTGTAAGAGTGGGCCTGCTCGACTGATGTGTTTTATTAAAATAGATTTAGCAATTTTGTAAAAAAAAAACTGTTTAAAACGGAAAAACAAAATATTGAACAAAAAAAATGACAATACAAACAATATATTTCTCTAAAGGTCTTCAAAGTCTTAAAAAAAGTATGCTTACATTTTTTAAAAATATTGAGTGTAGAAATATTTGTTTCAAAATAATTGATAATGAATTAACTTAAGGCTCAGGTTTCCATTACGCCCATACACAAAAAAAAAATATGAAAAATGTGTTTTAGATGTCAGCTGAGCTACAAAACACGAAAATAATAATAATATTTTGCGGGGAAATTATTATTAACAAAGTTATAAAAATTTAAGTTTGTATGGTCACTTCCTGTGAAACTACTTACCTATACACGAAAAAATATATTAAAATTGGCTTGAGGGCCGTTTCCCTAAATGTATGCCATTCTTTTGATATTAATTCATTGAAATTGTTAATTGGTTTAATTTTTTCTCGTGTTTTATAATTTTTTTTATTTAACTGGATATTGTTTTACGCGACAAGGCCAAAATAACCATTGTGCACCCTGACCCTCCTTTGTATTGATCGAAATCTTTAACAGGAAAGCACACTTATGTGATAAAGAACATGAATTTATTGCTTAGTCCACTGAAACGAACATCAAGCTGTACACCATATCTCCATAGTTGATTTATGTATGTACACAGATTTTATAAACGCAATATAATTTCTAAAACACTAAAAGTTCTTTCTGGAGTACCACAAGCTGGCCACCTTGGACTGCTTCTATTTATTTTAGTTGACTAGTGTCAAAGAAATCTGGTACCGATGAATATTAAGAAGAATAATGTCTTAAGGGGTCAGGGTCATAGTTATTTAACTCGAATCATGGACAACTATAAGATTTTCAACCAGATTCTAGATCTTGGAGTCTTTTTCCAAAAAAAGTTGTCATTTTCATTTCACATACATATATTATATTATTGCGAAGGTGGAATTATTGTTGTTATGAAATTGATTTATCAATAAAGCGATTAGATTATAAAACTGTATTATATTTTTATTAAATTACATTACTTTATTTTTTTTTTGTCAATATTGTAAATATAGTCTGTAAGCAACAATAGCGCAAAATTTTCAATAGCCTAGGGCCGAATTATCGTATCAGTTATCGAGTAATATGAGAAATATCTACATGACTGAATTATGTGGGTTTGGCATTACTCTCTTTCATTCGATTAATGATGGCACTCAATCGATCAGTCACTAATGCGGTAATTTGGCTCCTGATGTTAAGGTATGATACTATTTAACAATTTACTCACTTTCAAACTCATTACCAAAATGTTCTTAGTTTTGAAAAAAAATTTAACTAGTTCCATACTAAACCTATTTTCTCAATAAACTCAAGCTGAACACGCCTAAAAAAGTGACATTTTGTCCAAAAAAGTAAGCAAACATACCTTTTTCACTTCTGTTATTGTCAAACTGACCTATGGAGTTAGTATGACACTTAAAAGATAAAATAGCCATTTGGTGATTCGAACTTGATTAAAATGTTAAAAAGATGTTAAATTAATTATATATGTATATTAAAATTGAAATTTCAGTCTTTTTAACTAAGCATCATACTAAAAATGCTTTAACACGATACCAAATCGTTAAGAATTTTGCGCCAATTTATATGAATAAATGTATAAATAAATAAATCAGTGAAGCCGGCAAAAACTAACCTAAAAACTAAAACAACGGTTTTAGGGCAGGTATTGTTAATAACAAGGTTTTTTTTTAAATAAAAATTTCTTTATGAAAAAGTAGACAAATACCTATACAAATAAATCTATAAAAACAAATAGAAATATTAAATTGAAAAATTGTTTTCGATAAAATTAAAACCATTTTTTTTGGTCCTTATAAAATTTCAAAATCCCAATGAAGAATTACCAAAAAACTCTAGGTGACAAGCTTATAGAAATTTACTCAGCCGTTTAAACTGTGTAACCGTGCAGTCAAATAGACTGTCTGTTAGAATGACGCGGGACAACTTTATTCATGGTAATATTTGATTCGATCGCAAGATCTCATGTTATTAATAAAATGATAATGCTGTGATTAAAAAATTCAAGCAGATAATTAAGTTGCAGATAAGGAATAAGTGTGACACAGGTGTTAATATAGGCAACCTTTAAAAACACGAGAACTATATACTATGCAGATATTTTCAATAATTATATTTGTCATTTTGAGCTTTTATAAAAATCTGGAGAAATAAGAAAATAAAATCACTGAAAAATGTACGCAGGTACACGCAGATTAAAATAATTTGGCAGTAATTTTGCCCAATTTTAATTATTTTATGTTTAATAATAATTTCTACCGAAAATCACAAACAACAATAATGAAATATTAACATTAAAGGAAAATATCCAAGGGATACTTTTTAAAAATAACCCTTTTTTCTAAATTTTTCCATTAAAGATGCAGATACATAGTTCAAAATATAATTGGTTTCACTCTAATCGTTATTATTCTGGTTCTACAATATTTGTTGCCATTTGAACTAACAATAATTACATATATACCTACACGACACACGTGTAGTTATAATAATTACACTGTTTTTTTTTTGTTTCTATTTTATTTTAATATCACGATTAAAACTTTGAACACTTCTGCTTATGAAAGTTCATACATATGTACATAGAATGTAGTTGCGATAAAGTTTTGTGTTAAGTCATTCAAAGTTCATAACTAACAATAATGTGTTAAAACTGACAGATATTATAGGTAAAGTAGTGTGATTATGTCTTCCTGAAATAATAAAAAAAAAACACTGCTCACTACACTATTATAATTTTTATGTTACCATGTTGGAGGTAATAAAATTTCAATGCTTATCGATCGAGAATATTATCAAACTATCCAACTTGTTGTTAATGCTAGATATTCACTCAAAAAGCTCTGATGACAAACACAAATATTTCCAAAATCATTGACATCTCATAAATCAATTTATGCGGAGGCCATGAACTCTGAACAACGCATAAAACAGTTCACACCGTTAACACCACAGGGTAAGCTTTATGAAGATGAGGTAGAGTTCAAGGCCCTAAATATATTATATGAGTATGGCACATAACGTGAGTTTAAGAAATATAATCTGTCACTTTAAACACAATACAATAAATGGCTGTTTGTTTCTCTTTCTCCATAAATTGACATAAGCACTTCAGAAAACAATGCAAAATTCGATTAAATTTTCGAATATCAATAACTCTTCTCTTTGCATCAACAAATTCACAAAAACCATAACAATAATATTGTAAATATACCGCGATGCAAGTTATATTTAAATAATAATTAACGGCTTTATAGACTATTCGCCAATTAAATATTAAATCACACTACAAACAAACAAATCAAGCAAATCGAAATGCTGCACGCACCGAACGTAACTGCCAACGGAATGAACCGCGAAACCGAAAACAAAAAAAGACTTCGAATCAAAAACCGAAGATGAGTATCGAAAACCTATAGTACCTATGCTTTCTTTTTTCTTTATTTTTAACCGGTAAGGAATGAAGTTCGAAAGATTTTATTTATACAATCTTAACCTAAAGTTATACTAACTAACGTGAGCGTATCTCTTAGCAAACTGAAGTTCGGTAATCAGGTACAAATATTCACCTGAACAAATCATTTTCGCTTTTTTTCCGCAAAAAAAAAAAAAATAAATAAAAACATTATTGTTGTTTTTGTTGTTATTTTGTATATCTGAATTAAGTAATAGATGTGCTAGTAGGTTTCAGATTAAGGGGAACATTACTCATACCTACTATACTATAGGTATAAACGTACGTTGGGGCTTTTTCATTTTCATTTTTAATTTGATTACATTATTTGTTGTTTTTGTCGATATTTAAACAATAAGTACTATACCTAACCTACGTAGGAGATAGGGGACATGAAACTGTGATGATAACATATGAAATCATTCTATCAGAACAGTGATGCCGAATAAAGTTAAGGGAAGGAAGTTTAGGTATATTTTTATTTATTTTCCAAACTGTATTTCATTACAATAGTTTTTAGGTTAATATCTCGTTAATAATCACTTATACAAGAGAAATATGTATGTAATTATAATTAAAAAAACTTGTATTGGTCTACCACCCTCTCTCCTCTGTTATAAATGTCCTGCTGAAGTCTAGTTCGGTGCAGGGATGAATAATCGGCTTTCAGAAATATATCAAAAGTATCGAATTGTACTCCTTAATTTTTTTTTTCTACAAAATAATCTATAAGATAAGACAATCTTACAACGATTACACCGCCCACTTAACTGAGATTTAATTAAATTTAAAATTTTTCGCCAATGATTTAAATAGTTTAGATGCAAATGGACAATTGAGAATTTTGTTTAAATTCAAATAAAAATCGTAAATCTCATTTAACCTTTTGGTTTCTAGCTTACTTATAGAGACTTACGAGTGTTGTCTATAGTTTTTGCTGTTCTTGAAGACATTGTTCCTTACAAAGGGTGTTTTTGTTACAGGTATATAACTTTAAGTTGGCAACACTATCAAGTGATTGAATTTTAGTTTGGTTTGGCATTTCAACACGAATAGACTGACACCTGAACAACGCCTCCAAATTGTGCAAATTTATTTTGAAAATCATGGTTTTGTTCCGAAATACGTATCGCGCGAATTTTGTTTAAAGATGAAGCTCACTTTTGGTTGAATGGATACGTCAATAAACAAAACTGCCGTATTTGGAGTGATGATAATCCTCAAGTGTATGTTGAGACACCGTTAGTCCGTTACATCCAAAAAAACTGGCAGTTTGGTGTGTTTTATGGACTGGTGGGATCATTGGTCCTTACTTCTTTAAAAACGATGCTGGCCAGAACGTTACAGTCAATATGGTGACCGCTATAGAGCCATGATTACTGACTTTTTCGTTTATCAAATGAACAACTATTATGTGCAGGAGTTGTGGTTTCAACAAAACGGCGCAACATGTCACACAGCTCGTGCCACAATTGATTTATTGAAGGAAACGTTTGGTAACCGCATAGTTTCACTTTACGGTCCCGTGAATTGGCCTCCAAGATCGTGCGATTTAACGCCGCTTGACTATTTTCTGTGGGGATATGTGAAGTCAAAGTCACTAGTTTACGCCGATAAGCCCGAAAAGATTGACCATTTGGAGGACAACATTCGCCGCGTTATTGCCGAGATACGGCCTCAAATGTTGGAAAAAGACATCCAGATTAGACTACGTCATATGCCAGAAATCATATTTAAAATATAATGCCAGAAGATTATCATTCGAATAAAGTAAATTTCATGTCAATTTAAAAAATCATTTTGTTTTATTTCATTTAAACCTCTAAAAAAAAAACAAAAACACCCTTTACAAAAATATTATTCAGGAAATTTGTAAATTAAATTGTATCAAAATGAAGTTTTCGCTATATATATATATATTATTATATTTATTTATTTTATTTATATAAATACTAGCTGTTACCCACCCGCTTCGCTGGGCGTAAAATTATCTTTAGCAATAACTTGTTTGGTATGATTAAAAAAAAATAGTTTTAAAATTTTGTAGTCAATATTTAATCGCGATTTGGTTTAATTTCATTTCCACCCAATTCATTTCAGCCTGAACGCATTAGTTGATTAGTTATATTTAGTTTTTTCCTAGTTTTGTACATTCCCCGGACGCGTTTTTTGTAGGAGGATATATAACAATACCTGCCGTTCAATTTTGTTAAGCCGTACTCAGAAAATTTATTGTTTTAGACAGAAAAGACCCCTCTCAAAAGACTTACAAATTTCCCCTATCTGGGATTTTCTGTGCAAGCTTTTTCTAAGGACAAAAATTCACAGTACAGCAAAATGTCATTCTGAGAGTAAAAAAAAACCAAATATTGTACAGAGCTTGTCATTCAGATTAAAAGTACGGAATACTGTGAATTTAATCGTTGGTCTTCTTTTTCTGAGTTTCGATGCAAAAAGTAAAAGATCGGACCTATGCACAACTCACAGGCTGAATCTTCAAAAAAGAATTCGAAGAAATGCCACGACGCAAAAGTAGTCGTTTAATGGGGCTTTCCATTTGTAAATTCCGATTTCAATTTAAAAATTAATGTTTTTGGGAGGCGGATGGAATACGATTCTGTGTAAATATTTTAAAAAATCTTCACCCCTTGATGCATTTTAGAAGAGAAAAATGAGTTTGATGAAGTTACCGATTCATTTGAAACCGCTTCCCTTTATTATGAACGATTATTGGTTACATATTTTGGACACAACAAACAATAAACGCTTTGGAAACTGACTGCTGTAAATTATGTTGGTGTTAGTATATGGAAAGGCAAAAATGGCCAAAATCGGCATTTTGACAGTTCCAAATCAAAATAAATTGATTTATTTTACCTATGGAAAAGTCCATAAGAATCTTTAATTTATAATTTTTGAATTAAATTTGTTTTTAAAGAAAACAAATCAAAGGATAAACTTACAGGTAAATAAATAATTGACTTTTGTAAACTACAAGTTGAGGCAGTTTTTTTTTTTTTTTTTCCGGTGGCACAACTCATACCTTTTTTGTCTCCATTAAATTTCAAACAAATGTTTCGAGATTTCAGATATTTTGCTCCGTCAGTAGTGATGCAATGCTAAAAATTAAGCCTTTTATGTTTTGTATAGCTATACATAAGATTCGGTTTCTTGTGTCTAAACTTCAATGTTTATCGTTTGTTTATCGCAATATCGCGTTGATGTGAGCAGATTTTTGATAGCATCTTTATCGCGCGATACATGTTATCGTGATCGCCACCGCCCTCGCTTGGGTTTGCGCATAGCTTGAAACTCTTCGACTTCGAACTTGATGTGAAATAAAAATTCTATCTCAAATTGAGATTCAGATGACATTTTAGATTCTATAGTTCTTCAAGTAAGTATCCATACATAGGTACATACAGTACTCTTTCCTTAGGCACATGCAAACATTGTCCTGAAAAAACATTGAACTTTAAATGGATAGTTATACCTACGTTTTCGCTATCCCTAGGTAATTATAGATACGTACCTATAGAATATTTGAAATGAATTCTGAAATTTTTTGAAAATTACGAAAATTTCAAAAAGTTTTATATTTTATTTCCTCAATTTTTTGACAATAAATTGAGAACTGATAAATAAATTCTGATAAATAAAGTTCCTGTATTGCTTAGATATCAGTATAGCGGGTGTTGTTTTATGCACAACATATCCCGCCGTTTTTTTTTTCAAAAAAAAAGTTTATATAAACACGCTCGTATTCGAATGCAATGGGGTGTCAAAATTTCAAAGCAATCGGTCAAGAACTTTGAGAGATTAGCGATTAGGAACAAACCAACATTTACATTTTTATTTATATAGATTATTTACTTAATTTATTTTGCTTTTGACTAGATAATAAGATATTGTGTCTTGATGTTATCAAGCAATCACGAAATAAAAAAATAAAATAAATAAAATATAATCTATAATCATTAAGGAACATTCAATATTTGTTCATAGAAGCCCCTGAATGCCTGCACTGTTTTTTTTTGACAATGATGTCAGTTTTTCTTTTTGTACCCTCTTCCAGTCTTTGTATTGAATTTACAAAATAATATGAAAGATAACATTTTCAAGTATCAAGCTTTAAATTACCTACCATCATTAAAATACGTACTTGCCAATTGAGGAAAATATTTTATGTATTTTGTCTGAAGATTAATTAATCACGGTTCTACATACATAGTTTTGATAAAAAATAAAAAAAACTCCACCCTATGAGCTTGACTACGCCTATTAAAGCAATGACCTTGCAAGTTAATATTAATTTGAGAATCATTGATATTTTTTGGGTAAGGGTAGTAACGTACTTTAAAAGGTTTCAATTCCAAAAAAAAAAAGAAAACAAAATTCTCCTAAGGCATATATGTACATATATAGTGACAGTTGTTTTGGTACCTACATCTGAATTGCACAAAACTTTTGTAATTATATGTTTCAAAAAAGAACGAAAAGATTGTGATGATAAATTGCGATAAATTTAAGTAGCTATACCTACCTACTTTATGTACAATTTATTTGTGAGTTTGCTTTTTGATAAAAGTTTTATTTTCTGCTGTAACAATGATAAGAGCTTTCTCGCTCTTTTGGAGATTTTTAATGGAAATGAAATGTTATTTTAGTGTTTTGGTTTAGGGACGTCTGAGTTTTGTCAGATTTCAAAGATAGGTATCAAATATGTATCTCAAATTAACATTTCGCAAGAAATCTGATTGGATTTACAAAGATATAATATATTATGTACGATACAAAAATATTTGCTTTTAAATTTTAGTTGTTTATTTATTCAAAAAACACTATGTATAGGTATTAACTATTGAGGATTGGAGAGACAAAATGCCTGGCGTAATAGTTTGTACTTTTTAGCCATGACTGTTGGCAGACAGTGAGAGCAGCCCACGGTAAACAATGTTAGTAGCAGATGTTTGTAGACATATACTTTATTTTTGCATACATTTAGTTATACTATTTGACCACATAATCGCTAGTATCGCTAAATCATTATTAATCAGTTTCAAGCTGACATTACTTTGACATTAAACACTTAAATACAATTCAGCTTGGTCGAAAGTTCTCCAAACCCTACTTTGCCAATTCCGATATGGTGGAAAGAAAAGTTGATAAAGTTTGATAGGTATATCAAGAAGAATTTCATACTAAAAAAAAACTTGCTCGTGCATAATATGATTTGGAAGATTATGTGGCGCTAATTTTACTGATAAGATTGGGTAACTTAAAATATATAAAATAAATGAAATAAAATATATGAAATAATAATGGTTTAAAACAAAAGGTTTATTTTGCTTAGTCATAATTAAAAAGAACACTCAAATATTATCGATTTCTGGTCGGTCTTGTCTGGAGCAAAAACCAATGTTATTAGCTTTATCTAAAATCTAAGATCATAACTTAGAATATAACTATGTTAAAATAGCTTGTCTTAGCAAAAAGTTTATCGCTGGGTAAAGAAATCACGTAGACATATAAAAATAGTGTATGATTTAGGCAAAGGTTAATTTAAAGAACTTACAAATGAGTTTACAACAAAAAATTAAATTATTGCGCTAATAAACTCTATGATAACACATTGTAAAGGATTTGTACGAGTAGATACATATGGCTTAGTTTTGTTTTTGCTCAATAGTCTAGATATCAAAATTTTAAACATATCTGAAAATGTTCATTAATTTTTTAAACGATTAAGCGATTGAAGCCTGATTCACAATGAGGCGAGGAAACGAGACGTGAGCGTGACGAGAACTCGTTGTAGTTGTCAAACCAATTTCAAACAATGAAAGCATACCTGGATATACACAATGTGGCGTTTCTCGTCGTCACGTCACGCCAAGAATTCGAAAAATTGAAAAAAGACGCAACGTGACGACGATTTTCATTTTTGCTTAGTTATTTACAGATTGTTCACAAAAGATGTAATCAATTAAATAAAGTTATTGATAAATCTATTGTTTTTTAAGTTATTTTGTTTATATTTTATTGATTTTTGTTTCCAAAAAATAAATTCTTGTCGTAAAACGCTCGCTGCATTGTGAATTGGGCGAGATTTTGTAACTAAAAAAAATTGCCAGCGGTTCTCGTCACGTTCACGTCCCGTTTCCTCGTCACATTGTGTATCAGGCATGATACAAAATTAAAGACAAAATCTATATAATGTAGGTGTCAAAAAACACCTATATTGACTGAATTGGTGTAGCGTCTGAGAAGAAAAAGGAAAACTCTCCAAAAAAATTGAACTAATGATACAAAGGTGTAGATATTTCTATTTCCATCTCTGAATCTTTAAGCCTAGTACTCACTTCGAGTGAAAATGAAATTTACATATAAAACTGACGGTTAGTTCACAGTTATGAAATTCCCAATGGAAAGTGTGTACCCAAATATGAAAGCGGAATATGAACCGGTTCGTTATCAATTTCAAGCAATAATTTTCATTTCGTAGCGTACAACGACTAGGAAAATCTAATGAGATATGGAAAAGTGTGACATTTGTCAATTAATTTTAAAAAAGCTCGGAAAAATAAAAAAGGGATACCTTAAAAACTATTCTGGGATGAAAACACCGTCTCCTTTTGGGAATTTATTGAAACCAACAGGCTAAAAAAAACAAACAACGGGATCGAAACAATTTTTTTTGGGATTTTTTTTAAAGGTTCTGTCAAATAATTATTCATCAATCAATCATTTTATTTTTTGATTCAAAGAGAGTTGTAAAAATTACAAACTGTGTATCAAAAATAAACGTGGAGAATTTATCGTGGGTATACAAGCAGAAGGCACTAAGTCAATTTTTTAGGATTTTTACATTTGAATGCAAAGTGATCTAGAATGATGATATCTATGTAATCCAAACACCTCCTAAGTCATTATGCAACGTTAAACATGAATTATTTGAGGTTTAGTTTTGCACTAAGTCAGTTAAATAATTTATAATACTGTTAAAACGCACTAAGTTGACTTAGTGCATTTTGGCTGTCATAGAAAAAACACTTTATTCTATAATAATACAGCAAGAAAGCATTAAAGTGGACTTAGTGCTTTTTACCTGTCATCAAAACTAAGTTTTTTGATTTAAATAGGTGATGAGTTACTGTTCTGTAGTCTACACATAAGAGCGAATTGCACCTAATTGTTACAATTTGGCAGTTTTGGTCAAGAAGAAAAGTAATTTTTTAAAAGTTTTCCGGTAGTAGATAATAGTGAAAAATCT
The DNA here is from genome assembly GCA_932273885.2 of Leucozona laternaria. NCBI lineage: Eukaryota > Metazoa > Arthropoda > Insecta > Diptera > Syrphidae > Leucozona > Leucozona laternaria. The sequence continues at coordinate 26,203,669 of OW026368.1, read as the reverse complement.
GCACAACCTTACACATCAAAAGAAAGCGATGGTAAATAGTTCCAACCTCTTTCTTTATTAATAATTAAACTATTCTTAACTTGTTTTTATTGTGAACTTATTAAAACTCTGACTTTTTCTTAAATTTATTATTCTAACTTACCATACCGTTTTCTTCATTTTATTAACTTATTATTCTTACCCCATCTAGGCCTTTACTTATTATTTTATTTTCTTACTGTTATTATTATTCTTATTCCTACTTGCTCTTAAAGTGTTAAATTCATTAAAAAAAAATGTTTTTTCAGATTTATTTTTTCAGTTATAATTGACTAATTCACACATTAGTGCAATATCAATTCAGCTAAAAAGCACTAAGTCAGCATATTTTTTAGTTCTGCTCCAATATTTTCGAATTGGTTTAGCGAAACCTTAAATTTTAAATTGTAAACTTAAGTCATAATGTCCATAGAGCTTTTTATGTGATAGGATGAGAAATTACCATCGGTATTGAATTTTCAAGAGTAAACAAATATTAAATATCAATTTACTCAAAACTATGTTTTTTGACTTAGTGCCTTCTGCTTGTATACCCACGTTATTATGTTTTCATAATCATCAGTCACGTGTATTTTGAAGCGGTTTAATTTTTCATTTCACAAAGAGGTGAGTACTAGTCTTTAAAGGAAAACATTCTATGAAAAATTCTCATTACTACTTTCAACTTATCCTTTAGAACTTCATGGACAACGTCTTTTAGTTTCGGTAGTAAACTGTTTTTTTTTTCGATTTACCAAAAACTGTTATTTGTGGAAAGTTTTCCGTCATAATCTCAGCAAGGTGTTAAAAACCGATTGCAAAATTTCACACACACAAGACTTAAAACTAAAAATAATTTCTTTCCGGATCTTACATTAAATCGTAAAACGTGGGGTGCATGCAATAGATAAATTTTACACGAATATTTCACCGAAGTCAATACCAATTTTATTCCACTGCAAATTGGCACCAGATATACACTCAAAATTAAATGTAAAAAAACGTATGTCACGCAGGTTCAAAAAATACCCCAAATATATTGGGGTATTTTGGACTCTTGTGCTTCTTGGGTAACTTATCTCTTATAATGGGTGATTTTTAAGCTGGTTTGGTTTTGGCAACACTGGTTTTGACAGCTGACGTGTGTTTAGTACCTTGTGTCACTGTCAAACAGCTTCAGTTTGGTTTGCAATTTAACCATGGATCGTCTTACAAATGAACAACGCTTGCAAATTATTGAATTTTACTATCAAAATTCGTGCTCGGTTCGAAATGTTCATCGCGCGCTGCTTGTGTTCAGCGATGAGGCTCATTTTTGGTTGAATGGGTACGTAAATAAGCAAAATTGCCGCATTTGGAGTGAAGATCAGCCAGAAGCATTGCAACAGCTACCAATGCATCCCGAAAAAGCCACTGTTTGGTGCGGTTTATGGGCCGGCGGCATTATTGGGCCTATTTCTTCAAAGATGATGCGAATCGCAGCGTTACTGTCAATGGTGAACGCTACCGAGCGATGATAACAAACTTTTTTTTGCCCGAAATGGAAGTTCTTGACTTGCATAATATGTGGTTTCAACAAGACGGTGCCACATGCCACACAGCACGCGAAACAATGGCGCAATTGCGAGGCGAGTTTGGTGAACAGTTAATTTCACGTTTCGGGCCGGTCAATTGGCCGCCTAGATCGTGCGATTTGACACCATTAGATTATTTTTTGTGGGGGTATGTCAAGGCTAATGTCTATAGGGACAAGCCCGCTTCGATTGACGCACTGGAAGCCAACATCCATGCATTCATTCGTGAGATACCGGCCGATATGTGTGAAAGAGTATGCCAAAATTGGACTCAGCGGATGGGCTACCTGAGACGCAGCCGCGGTCAACATTTGCATGAATTATCTTTAAACATTAAATTGCAAGGTTCAAACTATCGATAAATAAATATTTCATTCATTTTTTCGAATTTTTTGTGTTTTTTTTTTTAAAAAAGTTCTAAACCTCTTAAAAAATCACCCGTTACATACATATATTGCATGTGCCCCTTACTTTTTGTTCTTCTTCAAAAATGAATATGAAACGTCTTCACCAACTTTTATGAAGTATTATTGTTACATAATTTCCTATTTTATCTGTAACTAGTAAATTATTATATTATTTTTTATTGAATCCTTCAAAAAAATAAATAATTCATTCATTCAGATTCAATGTAAATCTGAAATTCAATTTTTATTTTTGTTTTAAGTTTAAAAAAAGTAAAATTTTGTATGTCGATATTAAATGTTTGTTCGCAATGAGTGAACAACGAGCTTTAAAAATGTATTAATTAACTATTAGTTGTTTCTGAATAATTATAATAACGAATACCTTATATTTAAAACAAATATTTTTTTTTACGTTATTGAAAAAAAAGTGTTGCATGCAGCATTCTGTGCGATTTTATTTTATTTAACGATTTTTCATATACATATGCATGTAGGTTTTGTAAACTCACCTTCAAATGATCGATATAAAAAATGTTCTAGCACAATAAAATGTCGACTTAAATTTTCATGAAATTTATCAAAAAGTCTGAAGTCTGTAATTTTTTAATACAAAAATAGATTAAATTATTAAAATATCTTAAAGAGTGAAATAGTAACAACGAGTGAATTATAATACTGAAATAAAAATTGTAAAAAATTACACAGTCAAATTATCTATGAATATAGGAATTTAGTTGTGTTGTAGGGATTTTGAAAATTCTGTTTTTTTATTAATTTTATTAAGTATCTAATCAATCAAAATGTTTATTTGATTGACACTAAGACGTATCCATCCCGAAGGCAACATATAGTAAAAAATAAAATCTATTCTGAGTTGCTTTTCATCTCAAATGGGTAATTTTGTATTTGTATTTTTATTCTATTTTATTGCCAAATGCCAACCGAAATATAAAGTTTCATGTTTAAAAACTTGTTAACAATACTGTAGTAGATAGCGCCACTCGCACTACTCAGCCTAAAAGCTATTTTAAAATTTCTATATTCCTAATTTGCCTTTTTCCTCAAAATATGCAACTTTATTTATTGTGGAATTCTATTTGCATACTTACATTCCATATTATTTGTAGAGATCGGCTCCACTGTAGCATTTTCCAAAGATCCCCCGATCATCTCCGCCAACACTTCCTCAATATACTCTCGTATGTGTTGTTTTTGGCTTGGATTTATTGGCGATGGGACTTCGCTTACGCTTTCAAAATCTACACAAAAAAAAAGGAGACAAACAAATTCCAATCAGTTGCTGTTATCTTGATGTCGACGTAACTCACTACATAGAAATGCTGATTCATTGGGATCACAGAGCGGAATGTATATTTCACTCCTAGCACGCATTGGATAAGAAAACTCCGTTAAACTGGCCCTCTTCACCGCATACTGCTCCTGCACCCAGGTGGATGCCTTACCATAGGAGTCCCTCCTCGCCGCACACAACTGACATCTCCATTCGCCATCTTTCTGGACCCATTCGGAGCATTTTTCACCGCGGCAAATATTTTTGGCACATGAACAACATGCTATGCATCTGGAAAAAAAAATCACATAAATCAGATGGTTTTCAAAAAATGTATAAGTAGGTATAGGCATTGGGTGGGCACTCACGTTTTTGAATCATCGGTATCGATTTGGGTAAAGCAAACATTGCACACAGATTGTCCATCTTTTTTCTTCTTGACTATTTTGCGTTCTGCGGTGCGGCTGCAATAAAAATGAAAAAAAAATATGACAATTTGCTATAAATAATTCGTTTAATATTAATTAGTGAAGATACAAAACGGCACGATGGCGTGAAGTTCGCTGCACTTTAAATTGATTTGCCATTCCTAAGCAAAGTCAAGATCAAGGTCTCATATTTCAGTGCTATAAATTAGAGAGGTACGCAAATTACGTTTTGATTTTTGGATTTGTTTTTGTTTACACTCCGTGATGGTTTTGATATGGATACCTACTGTTATGCATAATTATGAATAATTTAATAAGGAACTTTCTCAACTGGTCTTGATATTAGAAATTAAGTTTGTTTCAAGCTCAAAGTTGTTTTAAATTCGGGCTTGAAAAAAAAAAAACAAAAACTAGAACCATTTATCTCTTTGACATGGGTACATACATAGGTATTCGTTTATTGTTTTTAAACCTGTTTGATTATACCTAAACTTTGAACAAATTTCTGGTGGTGAATCAGTTTTTTTTTTTTTTTGTTTTGATGAGATTGCAATATTTAGAAGATTAGGTAGATAAATTGAATTGAGATTTTTGAATATTATTTGTGAGCAGAATATAGATAGTCTGTCTTAAGTTACCTACATAAACAACAACTTAATTCAAATCACACCTTAAAAAAACTACGTAAGCGTATGATTTTATGAATATGTTAGATTGCATATCTAATCTAGGGAATACCTTATGCCCAAGAATTTCAGGTTCTACAAGATAAATATTGATTGTTGTTTAAAAAATAGAAAAGAAACGTTATTAATTTTAATATTTGATAATTTGAAGTTTAACGACTTTCACTTAAACTTTATACAGGTACACTGAGAGAAACACAAATAGAAATTGAAAACAAGAAGAACGAAAGGTACCTCATAATTTATTTCCCACAGTAAATCGCCCAAATCTGCTCAGGGAAGACCGTTATTGATCTTGAGAATTGCTTCCAATACACAGCGTAATAGTTTACATAAGACTTAATAGTGTAAGATGTGTTAATACAAGAAATAATAATATCGGGCGTCTATTTCCTCCCTATTAAGCAGGAAGGGCAATTTTTTTAAAAATAATGATATAAAATGGAAACTTCAAATTGTAGATTTTAACATAATAATACTACATATTTGATTTGTATTCGTACTAGTAAAAAATAAAATATGAAAATTCTAATTTTTGCCACTCTCCAGTTCCATATTTTTGGACGCAACGTATAGAGAGAGTCGGATATACGAAATTCCAAGAATTTTTGACTGCAAGCTTTCTTTCCGACCAATGAAATTAAAATAAATTGATCTTGAAAAATAAATATGAGGTAACCGCTGGGAAGGGGAACACGCCGGCCGGTTTTTGTTTATATTCTTTAGACTTTGGACGGTGTTCACATTGGACTGACTCATCCGATTTTTTTTTGACGTGAATCCAACTTGTTTTGTTCAGACACAAACTAATGTGAACACATCGGACTTACTTTCACGTTTAGCAGTCGTTAAAATAAAACAAAAATCTGTGCAGTTTGATATTACAAATTTTTCACTTACAAAATGTAAATCTTCTTTAATAAATATGTTTCCAATTGACAATAAATTGGATTCTGTAAGATTTAAGTACCAAAGATAAGATACCACAGACAGAGAAAACAGATGTCACAAAAGAAGACGTCAAAAAAAATCTACTGAGTTTTAAAAAAAATAAACAAATCCTGCCTTTCCTGGCCATCTTTGTCTCACCATTAAGTAGAAGTGAGCCAAAGCACAGAGACGTCAAAAAAAAGTCCAATGTGAACACCGTCTTGTGCAGCATACTGCATAGCACTGAGCTGTCAAAAAATATCTGTCTTAATTTTTTATCTCAGCCACATCAAAGCACTCAAGTTGTGTTTCTTTTTTCAATCAGAGCTAGCTCGGAGCGTCCTCCATGAGTTCAGAATTAAATGACCGAGCAAACGGAGCAAACTGCTGAGCACAGCCAACTTTGTACAATTTTCATCTAATTTGACAGATTAATAATCATATGACAATACAGTGCTAATCACACTCTGATGTTCAGAGCATACCCAGTATTCAGTGCACTGCTCAGATGCAAAAAAAGAAAAAGCCTAAAGTATCTATGGACAGTTTGAACTAAAAGAAAACTTGTTTTTGTTGGTAGAAAACTAAGAATTGGCAACACTTTTTTCTCTGACAGCCAATTTGACAGTTCTCCGTTGTTTTGAGGTAAGTTTGTTTATGAATAGACAACGTTAGAGCAACAAACAGATTTCCCGATTTTTTAGCGATGATAATCCACAAGCCATTGTCGATACATTCAGAAAAAATCGAATTATCGGCTGGTGGAATCATTATACCATATTTCTTCCAAAATGATTATAATTAGAACATTATTACTAACTTTTTGTGCCTCAATTGGAAGATCGTGATCTTATATATAGAACCCTATTTGTGAGATATTCGCAAAAAAGTATGCCATCTAAAAGGTCAGTAGTTGGTCAAAAAAGGTCCACTAGTTTCAGAAATTGGTAAGCCAGATTTGAAGCACCTCATTCATTCATTCATTGATGAGATATTCGCAAGAAAAATATAATATCTGAAAGGTCTTAGTGATGTCATTAAAGTTTAATTAGTTTCAGTAATTGCGGTTAACCATAGGATTATTTCAAAAGCATAACATCTACTAGTAAATGTTTACTTATGAAAAATTATATTGAAATGTTTGTCATAATCTAGAAGATTTAAGAACCACCTAATGACTTTTTCTATCCTCAACTTTTGAAATTATTATATCTTCCTAAATTAAAACTTTTTGGAGTTTTTTTTCAAAGGTGCCAGTGTTTTCGAATTTCCAGATGTTTTTTAAGTCTCTAAGAGACTGATACGAAACATAAACATTTATGTTCTACTTAAACGCTTATGGTCTACTTTTTCCTCAGCCTAAACTGTCACATAAGATCTTATGTAGAACATAAACTCTTAAGCTTCGATTCAGCAAATGGACCTTAGTTTAATAGCTGTACACTCATTTAATCTTATGTGATACATTTATAACCACTGCCTGAATGATTCGAAAAAACATCCTTACCATTATTGAAGATATATGAAGATAATTATATGAATTCCATGATACTTCATTAAGTTCAAAGTGAAACTAATTAATGAAGAAACTTAATGATCGATACCGAATTTAATATTGGGCTATAGTCAGTACAAAACAAAATATATAAATTTAGAAATGTATGATTTGATTATACCTACATATATACAGTTAATTTATTTTACAATCAGTTCTTCACATCACAAATTAATTTAATTTCATGTCGTAAGATTTATCTACAGTCTCTAAAGTTCGTTGCCCCATCTCTACCTTACCCATAACTACCTTCCTTTCCATTTTAACAACTTCAACTTCCAATCAAAGAAAAAGAAAATTCCAACAAATCGTAACGACTTTTTCCAAATCGCTCACCCAAACACGCTAACTTAGCAAACCTTTTCAAACCAATTTCGAATCTATAAAGGTAACTCGTTTCGTATCCCATGTAACAAGACAAGTCATCAATGCAACATTATTACTCGTATTACCTAACTTCAAAATATACCAAATTACAATACTTTTAAGCACGCGTGCCGTGCACAAAACACAACACACGATACACTACACAACACAATCATGACTGCAGGCCAGGCACTCTGCAGGCCTTGTAACTCTCACCTCTTACCATGGCAAAACGCAAAATTGTAATTGAATAATAAAAACAATTTCACTTACCTATACTATTATTAATAAGTTTAATTAAGGAAACAAAATTGTTGTTGCGATTTGGATGATGAAGAGTAGTTGCACCTCTCTGTGCCCTGCACCAACCATCAAGTATCTTCAACCGAGGATGAATGTATACGTATGTAATTACATCAGGGGAAAAAATACAAATTATTGCCTATCGCATAAACTAATTGAATCAGAAATGAAAATTCAGAAAAATTCACCTGCAAAATATACACAATTTAAGCCGCACAAGTTTGACGCATGAACTTGCTCATAAAACAATATTTATGTAGAATAAGAAATTGGGCACGTTCAATCACAAAATCTGAAAATTCAGAAATGAATTCATGTTGTTGAACCCACAAAAAAAATCATAATTTTCAGTCGAAAGTTGTTGTGTCAAATGTGTCATGTACCTTTAAAGCAACTCCTATAGGCGTTTTTTCTTTTTTAGTTCAGAGAAGAGCCTGAGCTGTCAAACAAAAAATTGTGATTCCTTTTCGCTGTGAATGTTCAGAGCTTCAAATTTGTGTTTCTTTTTTCGTTCTGAACGTGTTCAGAGTGCGCTCTATGAGCTCAGAATAAAATAACTGAGCAGGCAGAGGTAAATGCTGAACACAAGCATTTGACAGCTAAGTGTTCAGGTGTGTTTCAAAAAAAAAGTTCAGAGTGCTCGGAACACGCTTCGTTCAGAGGACGCTCAGATTATGCTCGACTTGCTCGGACTCTGTTCAGAGCTCTATTGTGAACTAAAAAAGAAAAACGTCTTATGTAGGTATAGTACTTCCACATTTCCCCCACCATACTCAATTTATTCTAAGTTTTTAATTAGATGAGAATTTTCGTCTGAAGATTCAGATGAAACGTAGGCAAACGTAACTAAAAGTCATCTAACTTTTTATGGAAGCTAATCTGTTCTGTTCTGAGGCTGTCTAGAACACTTTGGAACAGTTTTGAACAGAATTTTCTGTACTAGCTTTTTAGGTAGAACAACTTAGAACAGATTTCCTGTTCTAACTTGTTTTGACGTTTATCACGAATCTGTGCTGTTCTGTTCTATTCTGTTCTGTTCTAATCTAACTATTTTGTCACTGAACACAACTAATGGCTACAATTGCATTTTATTTTATATTGCGAGAACATTCTTCCAAAGTACAAAGCGAAACGTATTTTTCTAAATTTCTGAGTCCGCAAGCTGAGTCGAGATCTTACTCAAATGCGTGCCGTACCAAGAGATTGGACTTAACCATTTTCCAGGCGAACGGAGTTGTTGTTTCTCTCCTTTATACAGTTCAGTGTTGTTTTCTTCTTCAATTCTCGTATATGCAGAATTTCCACGCCTCTGCAACGCATATAGCAGGACTGGGGAATATGATTAGGGTCTTACAAAGGACAATTTATGTTCTTTGCTTCTGTCTAAATAAGTAAATACTCATAAAACCAGCCCTGAAATCACACTCTCTTCTTCCAATTATGTCAATATCTTCGACATAGGTAAGTTATTGAACTGACCTGGTGAAAGATTGTGCTTCTAGAGTTGTTAATAGACCTTTGCACTATTTTTCCAAATACGATTTAAAAAATTCATTTTATATTTTGTACATCAAAGGTGAGTGTTCTTTGCCGACCTTAATGGAACACCTTTGTCAAGTTTGGCATCAGGGATACCAAAACTATATAGGCAATGCTCTTAAAAAAAACTCCTCATATGCGGCTTTGAAATTGATGAAAAGGTTTCGGTGTAATTCCTAGGATTTCCAAGATCTGCTGTAATATGAATGATAGTTGACTCTGAGCTCAAGCCATCACACTGAACGGCTTCAAATGTTCATATAAAGTCCTAAGCAAATGTTCCAACTTTAAAATAGACCTCATCTTTATAACTTTACAAATAAGAGAACATTCTCAATAAGCATCGTTTCCATCTTATTGAATATCTAGGAAATGTTTGATTAAAATCTCGTGTTCGATTTTTTTAACGAATCCATAACTTCGCCCTTAGAGTATACCTTTATTGCAAGTAACACACAAATGGCAGCTTCACCATCTAACATCCATCATCATCATAAGCCCGGCATCGGCATACCGTTTGCAGTTTATACACTATACACACTACACAGTCAGCGTGTGTCTGTCTATATGGTCATTTCTTGTGATGGTAAGTTTTGTATTTTTTTTTTGTAGGTAGGTACATATCTAGATATTTTCCATCACACAAACTTACTTACGCAAGCAGTTTTTCCATTTTCAGGAAATTAAGCGGTTGCCATCAGAGTAGAGTTGCTACACCAGCGCTAGTTCAACTCTCTATCTTTATACTGCGCGGCCCACATATGCGGTGCATTTTGAAAAAAAGTTTCTTTTTTGTTGTTGTTGCAGTCAAAACCTTTCACTAATGCATTTAAATGGTAGCCCTTCATCATCATCATACATACATATCTACATGCACAAATGCAAAAGGCCACGGAGGTCGTTGTAACCACAAAGTTATAAAAGCTTTACTGGTTGATATCCGGAGAGCATTAACGAGGACAAAACCTTGCAAATAAGAATCAGTCTTAATTAATTTTCATTTCAAAATGCAATTAGAGCTTTATTTTATTTTGATTTAATTTATTTTCTTCTTCATAAAATTCTTATTATATAAATTTAAAAAAAATACTTAAGCTTAATAGGTTTTATTTAAGAGGTTTAAATCACATTAAATTAGGTATGTTACAATAACTATAGGTATGTACAAATATTCTTAAAATAAATTATTAGGATTTTATAAGATGCGGTTAAACATTTTTATGGAATGAAACGTTGTGATAATGTTCTTATATTCTAAGTACAAAATCATGATTTTGAGGATATTTTAAAAAGTAGTTGAACGAGTATTTATAGAAATATTAGAATGAATATAAGGTTGTTGGCAAATATCAAAATTATAGGATGAGATCAAGCTTGCAGTCTTTTCTCATAAACAGGAAGTTGACAATTTTTATAACAATTTATTTTATACAAAATACAATAAAGTTAAAAAAAAAGTTAAAATTTTTTTTTTAAGGTTTATAGTATTTATAAGAAATAAAACAATTAGGTATAACAAAAACATCTACACGTCTTGTTTAGTGTTTTAATTTTGTTGCTAAAGAGCATTTTAACAAAGAAATTATGTGTATTTTAAAATATTTATCAGATACTAATGTAAATAAAATCTTAAATGAATTTAGAGACAAATTAAATTGTACATTCACTTAACTGTCAGAGGAATACATTTTCACTCCAGCTGAATTTAATTTAAATCAAATAAAATTGGATAAGACTGTTTTGCAATGCGATTTTCTAACGAGTCCTAAATGAAACCATTTGGAAACCCATCTCGGGAAATGAAGAGAGAACCTCACAGAGGACGAATAGATTGAGTCCAATTTATCTTAAATATGTTTCGTGTGCGAACAAAGATCGCCAATCAGTTACAAACCAATATCAAACTAATCTCATTCGATACCAGTATAAATATTGCATTGCAAACCAATCGAGTTAAATATGTGTGGATATTCTGATTTTAAACGAAAATTGAAAACAGTTAAAAGGGAAAGCTTTTGCAAATGGTGTTTATATTCGTTGTTAGTTCAGTTTGTAAACCTTATTTGCAAATTTAACGCAAATTAACACAAGAAGTAAATTAATCCACAGTTAACTAAAGAAGCAGATTTTCGGTGAAGGATGCATGCGGAACGACTGAAAAAACTCGGTTGATAAAACATCAAAAGCATTTGTTCAGTTAATCCTGAGTTAACTCACCAAATTTGATGAGTTTACTAGGGATTAACTTTAATCTCGTACTGAAAAACCTCAGTGAGATAAGACAATAATTAAATATATTTATTTATAACTTAGACGGCTGTCTAAAGTTAGACAATGTTTATAAATACAACTGCAAATGTCTAATATCTTATAAGAATTGATCAAATATAAGAAACTCACGGTTATTAGCGGTAACAAGTATGTTAGATGACGAGTACATCAAGAGTTATCTAACTCTAAGATAAATTAATTTACAGTTAACCTAAGAAACATCTATTAAGTAAAACCAGAGCTAACTATGGGTTAGTTAACTCATGTCTTACTTTTATCTTGAACCAAAAAACTAGCCGTAAACAACTTCAATATTATAATATCTCTGTCTTTCGGTGTTATTTAATGTATTAATGTTATTTTGACGTTAGTGTTTAAGATTTAAGATTAAAAATTAAAATTATTGTTTAACGAACTGGTTATCACCGGTTTTGAAGTACATACTTCGTGGAAAATGAAGGAGATATTTTTTCCAGTGTTTCATAGTAATACATTATTGAAAATGGATGATTATTATTTCTGCATGGTACCGTTAGTTTCCGGTAGAACCAAATTGCTGATATAGAACAACTTGAAATTAAGTTTGGGTATTTTGTTATGACGATCTTCAGACTCCATCGAAAAATTCCATTCTGAAAAATTAAATGAATGTTAAAAATAAATTCAAAATTTTCTTCAGAAAAAAAAAAAAAAACTTACATTAGGTAATAATTTTTTCAAAGGCAATTCCCAGCCGCAACTGTGAGACAGAAATACACATCAAAGCAATCAATTAAATTGAAGAGAATGTTACGTTTTTGGATGACGAGGATTTTATTATTATTATGACGTCATGATTATTTTAGTCCAAAATGTTGATATTATGATGTCTTTAACCTTATTTCGTTGATCTCAGGAAATCCAAATTACCTTCCAATTTTTTTTGTTGTAATTTAAGTCATAAAAAATGTTCAAATTGTTCGTTCCAAAGATTTTTCACATTTTGACGGAATTCTTATGCAATTCGATTTATGTTAATTTATTTATATATTAAGTTTTGCTGAATAAAGTTGTATATAAAGTTGTAGAAGGATCTTGTTCCTGCTCTAACATATCAAGCACTATAGAAGGCACCACAGATCAATGAAGGCCTGAAGAACGTTGCTTCGTAAAATTTTGTACTCCACTCATAAGGTGCTGTATGAATTTAAAATCAACTGAAAAAGATTCTCCTTGAGCGCTTTTTAAAATTTAAAATTGTATCTCAAAGATTTAATCGAAAAAAGTTCAAGTATTTTTGTTTTGCGAGACAGTCAAACAGCAACGAACACAGAATCAAGTAGAAGTTTTTTTTACCACAATTATAGTTTTTGAACGTTTTATTCCATCTTCGAAAGTTAAATCTTAGACACTAGTTAATCTTCCTTTTCCTCGTGAATGCATTTTGGCTATTTAGGACTCCAAGAAATGTTAAATTCAGCCGCTCCAAAAAGATAGCTTCTAAGATATCAACAAACTTAATTTTTTTAAATTTATCAATTAGCACGCGTCGCCTACGTATCATTGTTTTGAATCGGATTCATTGATTACGAATTCTATGACATGTGGAACTATTTAACCGGTCAGAATAAAATAGATGCAGATATCAAGCAACAAAAATGGCCTTGAGTTGATCAGCTAGTTGTGTAGATAACAAGAAACTTATCCATCAAACAAAATTTATGAGTGCCGGGTTATATTTATGTGTAAACATCAACGTTTGCCCAAGCGCAGTTTTGAGGATCCATATTTGAATCCGTATGCTTAGCAGACCACACGTTTTTGACTACGTGCACGGACCCAAAACGGACTAGTTTGCTTGAACGGGATCTTCAGATTTTTGTCACTGAACGTACCCAATATCCTTCTATGCAGATTTTCGTAACCTAACGTGGTATATCGTAAAGTGTGACATCGTTACGTAATTCAGATGAATGCTCACTTTCTTAGTTTACCCTACCACCGGTATAGACACATCAAAAACATTCCCGTGGTGCAAGACGATAGTTGGTTTGTTAACATCAATATGTAGTTTGATGGTTTTAAATTTTTTAGAGAACAGGTTGACATTTGACAATCCAAGTAAAGGAATTTTCATTGGAAGGATTTTACATGTTGCTGCATTTTTCCGAACACAATCCGATTGCGCCTAAACTTCCACAAGAACTTCCAATTTTTTTCAGTTTTTACAATGCGCATTTGTTAAAAATTTATATTTAATTGTGTTTTAAGCCACAGGTCCTTTTTTCTCTTCATAGAAATATTTAACGGAAATTATGTTAAGATGAGTTAAATAAGTTGCGAATCAATGTATTTTTTTTTTTAAATGGAAATTTTCTTTGCATTTTCGATTTAATTTTGTACCTTAAAAGACTTTACATAAAAAAAATTAGACAAACCAGTCCCGCATTCTGCGGGTATAATCACTAAAATCACTTTGATTGCATCAGTGTTATCACATATCGAATATTAATTAATGTCACTTTACGAACTATAATTTAATCATAATAGTCCCGATTATCAAAGGATGTGGCGTGATTTTGAGTTCTCCGTCTACTTGGCCATAAACTGCTGTTGTCATATAATTCCTCATAATAAATATCTTCTTCGTATTCACTTGAATTATCGAATTCCACTTCGCGATTAAACATTGGTGCAACGGTAAGTTTTAAAAAAATCACCTCCATTGTGCAGACCATAACGAGAAACATGGCGACGGCAAAATTTGAACCGTCTGGCGGAAGTAGTCCTTCTTGCCAATAATTATGTATGGATGACATTTTCTTTTAAATTTGAATTTTCTATTTGGGTTTAGCAATGAGTAACTAACACTATTAGGATGTTTTTTTTTTTTTAATTATTTATTTGAATAATTTATCTATTAGAACTAATCGAGATTGTTTTTTTCGTTTTTATTTTTTTAAATCGACCGATATTTAGTTATATGTATTTAAATTTGTACACAAGTGATATCTTTTGAATAAATTGTTTAATTATTTTAAGAATAGACTCGCTAGTTTTAAAGTTTATATTTATTATTTTCAATCAACTGTGGCAGATTTCTTTTTTTTTCGAGCGGGAGTTTGCAACGATTATACAAAAATTTATCTATATGTATGAGATACTTTCACACGACTTTGCGGTTCCAAAGCTAACTTGGTTGTGAGAGAGGTTTGAATCATGACTTCGGGTTTGGGTTAAACTGTGAAGGCAATAGATACACCGCATTTTGTGGTGATGCTGAAAGTTTTTTTTTTCGCTTTTTGTTTCTTTTTAATTTGTTGTTTCTACCTATTGAATTAAATGTATAATTTATTTTTCGTTTGTTGTTTGATTATCATTTGTTTATGTTGTTGTTTATACTTTCGAAGAAATGGTTTTATTTATAAAGATAGGTACCTATACGTATGTAGGTACGAAAATAAAATTAAAGAAAAACACGTTTTATTATCCATCATAGCACACACGAATTAAATTGGAATGTGCTTGGCTTGCAAACTAAGCCTCATTTAATGATTAGGGTTTTTGTTAAGTCTTTGGTGGCCAAATTATATAGCTAATTATACTTAATAATAAATCAAAGATATGATATAGTAAGATTGTAATTGAAAACGATGAGCCAGTGTTATGTGATTTGCTTCGTGATATATTTGTAGGCTGTACCTACCTATGTTTCATTATATAGTTATTGTTATTGGAGTTATTTTGATAAGAAACGTGATGATTAACAAATGACATTGCAAACAAAACACTGGCAGAACAAAGCTTTAAGTGCTTTATTAAATTTGACCTAACTACTGTAAGGTTAAATATACGATTTTGGGTAAAAAAAACATGAGGTATATGTGTGTTAAGTGCATTGACATATGGAATTCAATTTTAAGAAAATAATGGATAATTCAGAAAAAAGCTTTTGTCATTGTAATATAATAGAAGTCTGAGAAATTAGCTTAATAAATGGTAATCGAATATACATAACTAATATCCAACACAATACAAACCTGAAAGTTAAATCTGCGGTACTTTTTGAACCTTATGACCTTTTTTAGATACAAAGTACATGCATATAAACTTTACTTGCGATATATACATAGGAAGGGGAGACTGGGGGACATTCGGGCACTTTTTCAAAAAGTTCCCAACTTACATAAATATAATTATGAATTTTCTTAAATATGATATTAACTTGCGTTCAATTATCCCCATAAATAAGTTATGAAACATTATGATATGTACTTAGAAAAATGCCTAAACTGTACGAAAATGCCCCACCGGTGGGGCAACAAAAATAGGACAAGTTTTTGTTTTTTGGCAGTATATTTATTGTTTTTAATAATTCTTTTAGTATTTCAGTAGATTTATTTTTGAAAAAAATGTATTAGTTTAAAAATTGCGATGAGATTGTTAAAGTTGTACCGACTTGTGAATACTGAGTCAAACTGGCCACCATTTCCTCAGGCCAACATTACTAATAGCTGTGTTTTATTGGTAATTTATAGCTAGCGCAATAATTAAGTACCAATAAAACGCTTTGGCTGTGTTAATTAAACGCTTTAGCAACTTTAGGCTGTGTTCGCTACAAATATCATAGTTCACATCCATTTTGTAAGTAAAAAACAACATTATGGTTCAAGTCATGAATACTTTTCAAGAGCGCCATCTTCATCTTCAGAGGTCTAACTGTGTATATCCACTTTTATATCCACTCTTTTATTGTCTAATTTATCGACACTCTTTGTTTTTGTTTTTGTTTGCCAAGGGAAATTTTACTGCGCTGGCTATGAAATTACCAATAAAACACGGCTAATGTTGTTGAAATCCCTTTCTCTTCAAATATTTTTTGTAGTAAGTGTCGTCATTGCAATATTCCTGTACCAGTCCTACATGTCCAGAACTGACCCACTCCATGTGTCTGAATGTACCCCACCCCTCATTTTTTTTTACAAAAACTCACATTTTATGTTGCTTTCAAGAAAACTTACAAAATTAAACAGCGCATTACAAACACAAAAGTTATTTAAAATTTTGTTACTATGCTTAAAACTTACTATTTGATGCAAAAAAAATGGAAACTGAACGAAACAACAGTCAACAATGTTGCTTTTCAGTGCTGCCAATTTCACTGTTATATATTTTTGCGAAAAAGTTGTTCTTAACGAGTGTCCGAATGTGCCCCCCCCCCCCTCCGTACGAATGTACCCCATTCCCCCCTACACTCAATTTATTTATTTTGATCAAACTTGACTTTACAATTATATAGGGAAGACAAAAAAGTGGATCTCGAAGAAGGACCTTCTGTCTATCTGTCGTTCTGCCTGTCTGTTCGGCTACAGCCTTAACGGATGGATCGATTTTTTTTAAACTTCGCAGTTATAGTGTTTTTTGTAAATTCCCTTGACAGTTTTTTTTTTCATTCATTTTTTTTTTGTTTTTAAATCAGTATCATTTAAAATTATAAAATTTAACCTTTTATTATTATTAACAGCAACTCTCATTACGTTTTTTTTAGTTACGACTATCTCATTATCTTACTAACAAATTTCTCCGTTCTCTTTCAAATAAAAACGTAATGAAGATCAACAATGGGGCAGGAGGGCTTTCATATTCCTAAAGCGCAGTGCATTCTTTTCTTTCAAAATCCCGAAAATTTTTACTAAAAGTAAATTTTTCTTTCACACTCTTGCATCAAAAAAAAAAATCAGAGTCACCATAACCTCAAACACTCAATTAAGCATGGATGTAGGTACATGAATTAACACATATTGAGCATATTTCTTTATTTATTCTAAAAATTCAGAATATTCGGAATAAGTATTTAATATACCATGTTCTGTTTTTTTTTTTTTATTGATTCCAGAATATTTGAATTTATGGAATGGATTATGTCAATTATGCACTTTAGCAATACATAATTATTATGCAAAACTAAAATATATGTGTAGTTAATTTTGTTGACATATCACCAAACAAGTGATTGCCATTCTTTTTGTTATAATTTTGTTTCTTTATTCATTCCATTCTGGCTATTCTGTATAAACATTTTGTCTCTTCCATCTATTGTGTTCCTTATCCGGAATAAATTAAGAAACACACTCATTAGGCGTTTTTCTTTTTTAGTTCAGAGTAGAGCCTCCCTTCAAGCAAACTAGTCCGTTTTGGATCCGTGCACGTAGTCAACAACGTATAGACGACTTCGCTTACAGATCCAAATATGGATCCTGAAAACTGCGTTTGGCGGCTCAAATTAGTATGGAAATTAGAATCACCAAGGACCCACTTGTGCATGTATTGTGAGAAAGAGAGCTCACCATACTCAGTGAAAGGTGAAACCAGAACGGATCCAAATCGAATCAAAACAAAATTACTTCTCCAATCGAGTTTACATTACCTACAACAGACAAACAAAGCCTTTTTTTCATTTAAAGAAACTTTTATTGATCAGTTAATACAACAAAACATTTACAAACACATAAATAATAATAGAAATAAAATGAACGACCAACATTTAAATTTATATTATTAATTGAAAATTTCACAAGTTATCATAAGAATTGAACTAAAAAAAAACATGTCTTCTTTACACCATTTACAAAAATGAACTGGAAAAAAAGTGTGGGAAAAGAAAAACAAAATGGCTTTAGCCACACAAATTTTTTGTAGGTATGCGTGAGACACTACGTTTTGAAATGATCCAAGGAAGACCGACAAAGTTGGGTCAGTGAATTCGCTTGAAGGGCTGGTAGCCTGAACAGTCAAACAAAAAATTGTCAAAAAAAGCTCCAGCAACTTGCTTCCTCGTGTGAAAGGGGACTTAAGTGCTGAACACAAGCATTTGACAGCTAAGTGTTCAGATGTGTTTCAAAAATAGTTCAGAGTGCTCAGAACACGCTTCGTTCAGAGGACGTTCAGAACATGCTCGACATGCTCGGACTCTGTTCAGAGCTCTATTCTTAACTAAAAAAGAAACACACTCATTATGTCAAATTTCATAGGATGGATTTTCGAGTTGTGTGAACTGTCAAAAGTCGTTTACACTACATAGCTTTTTCACACATTTTTGACATTTTGTGTTTATATTCTATTACATGTGTGGAAAGGCTTTTAAAAGTATATTCTTTTATTTTCTAAATGCTTTTTTTAATGTGTGAGTCATGAAACTTAACTCCGGTTCTTCACAACTTTTAAACGCATCATAGATTTATTTAGCAATACATGTTTTCTAATTGAATAATAAATAACTTTAGTAAAACTCAAAACCTGAAACTAAACTATTTGCTTCCGCGTATATAGGTATACGATTTACTAGGATTACTATTGGGCATGTTTTACGGGTTTTCATTTGAAAATTATAGTTTAAAGTCATACTTAAAATCTTGTTAAGTGCAATATTTCCATAATTGATTAAAAGTTTGCCTTAAGGGTAAATATAAAAATGATAATAACAAAGAACATACGTAAGAGGCATTTTAAAGTGATTTATTTTTATTTACTCTATGATAACAACAAAATTCACAAAAAAAAAATAAGAAATATGTTTATTATAATGGATTTCTTAATTATCGTGTATCGATGAGATTTAAAAAAAAAAAAACAAATTCTAAAATACCCAGTATAATCGTTATTTAGGTTGTTTTTAATTTATGCTGGGGCTGACACACATTTTGTTTTGCTCTATACCTATTAATTATAAGGTCAGTTTTGTTTTTAAATTTTTTTGAAAACATTAACATAACTTAGAATTCAAATAGAATTAATTAAATAAGTTTGATTTATAAATAATCTGTTTGAATTATAATTAATTCAATTCGAAATCAAAAGTCAAAAACTTTTCAACTTTCTATTCGAGCTAGCTCACAACGAGCCTAATGGAAATATAATACAAGGTGGCGCAAAATTAATCACCCTATCGGAAGATGTTATAATTTTTGCAAATGGCGTCGTACGTCAATTATATTTGACATTTGTGCACTAGACAGCTGCACTGCTGCAGTATACAAATAGACAAGTAATGGATCGCTATAATACTCCACTGTCAAGCCATTCTCAATCTCAACAACGAAGAGGACGATCTTGTGTCGAAAATCATCATGAGCGACAAGGCGCATTTCCACTTAAGTGGTTATGTCAATAAGCAAAATCTTCGTTTCTGGGGCACTAAAAATCCCCGTGTGATGCACGAAGAGCCATTACTACTGTGTGGTGCAGCGCGGCGTTCACTCAGGAGGAGTAATTGGGCCTTTTTTTTGTTTTTCCTTTTTAATGGAAAATGCGATAAAACGGGCACAAATGTGTATCAACACTGGCGGCAACCATTTGACGGGTATCATATTTTCCATTTAACAGAAAAAAATGTAAATGTCCAAATAAAGATTTCCATCGCTCAAAATCATTTTTTTGTTTAGTAAAAAAGTAATTCAAAAAAAAAATTGGATGATTAATTTTGCGCCACCTTGTAGAATACACCACTGGATTGAACTAACTTGCTGTTGTGATGATGCTAGGAATTGATAATGTTTTAACAATGAAAATGTTTATGGGGTCGTTTTAATATAAAATATTACTTCACTAAATCAAATACCAGAGGTGTGCATTATCTACGGTATAGAGGGGAAGGGGATAAGATGTTGGTGTTACCACAGAAAAATATTGTAATTTAACTATACAGACATTGAACTTGTAAAGGCTGACTCCCCAATCATTGTTGGATATCAACAATCACTGCTCATAACTTCACTAGGGTAAATTATTTCCCATATGTGCAAGATTTAAAACCTGCACATGTAACTCAGAAGATATTATAGAAGTTGGGTGTTTGGTGTAGTGGGCTTTTTTATTGAAAAAATATTGTGTGCTGGTGCAAGAATATTCATTTCAATTCAATTTTCGACAGCTCCAATTGTTGCGCGCGATTGCGGATGGACTCATTCGGGTCTTCTTCGATACTCGGCTCCACAGCAGCAATAGCGTCTTCGATGGGCACTGTACGGCGTCTTTGAGGATGCGCATTATCCACTAGAATAAACGTGGTGCGAAACCGATCCATGGTTGCTCGAATTTATGCGATTTTGCGATTAAGTAGACCTAATATTGGACGCAGCGCGCGATGCATCGCGCGAACCGAACCATTATTTTGATAATAAATTTGCACGATATGCAAACGTTGTTCAGGAGTGAGTCTATTAATTATGAAATGGCAAACCAAACTGAGCATAAATCAAGTGACAGCTGTCAAAAAGATCAGCCTTTATCAAACATCATGTTGGTTTTATCGCTGTATGAGAAGTACCCCTTCTAGATTTGCTAAGCAATAATTTTTCGCTCGAGAATTACAAACAGATATACCTAGGTACTTAAAAATGCTCTGTGTAAGCCAAATCTATGCAATCGAACAGACGATAAGACGAAAACAAATTTTTGTAGACTTCTTTATCATTGCAATTGAAGGTATTTGATTAAATAAAACCTCAAATTTTGGTTTCTATACGAAACCCACTTGCCTCACAGAACATGTAACAATTCAAATAAATTCAAGCTCTACAAGATAATACTTAATATAAATTTAAAAAAAATTACAGCTTGATTAACAAGAATCTCAAGTTAATTGTTGATTGAGATAAAACGCTGAATGACATGCAAAAATTATTTCCAGTTGGTCATGACAGCGAATTCAAGTTACTTTTGGCCCCGGAAATGTTTATATTTTGTTTACATAAGCAAAACTTTACATAAGCATGATAACTCATAACATTAAGCTGAGCTGCCGCCATCACTGGCGCTGGCGCTGCCGGCCGGTAAAAGAAATCAGCAAAAAAAAAAAAAACTTCAATAATTTGTTTTAAATCAAAAGACATTAATTAAAATCCGCAATATTTAAATACAATAACCCGTCTGCTGTGCAGAATAATTATAGTGATTATTATGTCATTTTTATCTCGAGTGGGAGTATCGAAAATAAAGCAAGTTGAATGAGAGGAATAATATTTATATATTAACTGACATTGTTCTTCGCATTTATAATACCGAGTTTGTCTCAAGGTCAGTTAAACTAAACTGTTCGTCATAAAATTAGGCTACTAGCACAAAATGATGATTTTATTGTCATGATGACGATGAGTTGTATAGATAAGGCGGTGTTTCACCTATGATTTTAAATTTTAATATAAATGAAATTATAAACAAAAATATTAGGTAATTTCTGAAGCTTTTCTATTCAGCATATAGAATATTTAAGGAAGACGGCAAAGTTGTCATGTCCGTTTATTCTGAACTATTTGAAATCTTTTTTCCAGAGGTGCAGGCAATTAATTCTACGGAAATCTGCTCCACTTGGGAATATATTCTCACCCACAGAGAGAGAATTTATTACACTTTATAGTGAGACAGAACTTCACTTCAAAAGTCGGGTTGTTTTCCACTTCATTTTCACTATTTTTTAATATACTTTTACATTATATTTACTCAAAAACAGGTCTTTAAAACAACAGTAGGGGAGACCGGGGAAAAAGTAACACGTCATATGAAAGTAACAATTTCAAGTGTTAAAAAAAACTCTTCTCTTTACTAAACAGTCGTTGTCGACTGGCCGTGAGATGGTCACACATGTCACAGTAAAAAACAAAAAAAGTTCATCATTTGAAATTTGTTTGGCTGACAGGTTTTTAAATAAAAAAAGGGTTAAACCTCTTTATTTTAGGGTAAGTTTCTGAGAAAGCATTCCTCAATACATTATTTCTTTATTCCTGCTCATAATTTAAAAAATATAAAATTCTCAGAAATTTGTTTAATTTTTTTTTTTAACGAAGACATGGATAACAGTAACACTAAACTATGGGGACGAAGGTAACTTGTTACTCGGATAAGAATAACTAATCGGGCAACGATTGACACTTCTATTTATAAAACACGCTGCTGAGGAAGTTCAAAAGAAGAACAAGAGTGTTAGGAAGGACCACCGCAAAACATAGAAAATATCGCACGACAAAATTGAAACTGTCACAAATAATCCACGGCTAATGAACGGATTATTATAAAGCAATTAACCATTCAATATAAAAAGTTTTTAACCCTTTTGAGGGAGCCTTCACTAAGTTCATATGAATTCAGTAAATTAGCAGAAAAAAACATAGAAAACATCACACAACAAAATTGAAATTTTCACAACTATCACGTTATTGAACAGTAAAACATTCAATACAAGAAGAATTTAACCATTTCTGAGATGGCGCTTAGCTGAGTTGACACCAAGTTAGCAAACCAGCAAAAAAAAAAATGTAGAAAACATAGCATGACGAAGTCGAAATTGTCACAAATAATAAAAATCTAATGAACGGAAAAAGACTAAGAAGAGAACCATTTAATTTAATAAGTGTTTACCCTTTTTTCGAGAGGTTTTATCAACTTAGCAAAGTAACAAAAAAAAACATAGAAAACATAAAATTTGAAAATACCACAACTAATTAACAGCAAATTTTCCACCTTACCAATTTTCGATCGTTAAGTTGGCACCCATGAAAAGAATTTATGAATGTTACTCTCGAATTGAGTATGATCCTATTTTAGAAAATTTTAATTAATGTTAACTCGATGAGTGTTGATAATATTTTTGTCCCCGGTTTCTCCTACCTCGGGTTCGGGTTGCCAGATTTTCTGTTTTAAGGAATCGATAATCCCTCGAATTTCACGTGCGAAACTATTCCACAATATTTAAGTTGTTTTTGGTGGGAATTAACTCCACTTTTAAAAGTGCAACAGAAAAACTACCACTAAAAGTTGAATAAATTCAAATGTGAGGCAGATTCCCGTGAAATAAATTCCCTGCACCATCAAACAGAATGCTTGAAGTAAAAAATAACATTCATTTCAGTTAAGGGATTGCAGTATTTTCAATGCATTCAAAAGACTCAAATAATGTAAAACACGTAAGACTTCAAAGAACTAAAAGTTTTTGAAGGTCTAAATGAGCTACCAACAAGTCATTATATGCTGGATCCTGGACTCCTTTTTTAGTGGTGCTCAGTCCATCACGTTCAATTTTAATTTGAAAAACTATTTCTACTTTTTCTTTTAGTATTGTATTTATTTTTAACTTTAAATGATTGTTTTTGAAGTTGAAGTTCTTAGGTAAGTAAAAGTACTTTAAAATAACTCTTTCTATTCAGTTAACTACAGACATAAAATGATTGCATTATTTTACAAATATGAAAGGTTGATTGTATTAGATTTACTACTAACGCTCTTTTTCCATTAATATTAAAATAAAATATAAATCGAGAGCAATCTCTTCAAATAGACATGAACTAACAATCAATTCGCTAATGCATACATGTTATTGATACTTAAATCTTTTTTTTCTGACTAAAGCTTTATTTGTCCAACTTCAAGGAATCAAACTTGAGATTTAAATTGAATCACGATTGACGAGTGGATTACATTTAGTAGGTACTTAAAACTCAAATTAATTTTAATATAACTTGTTGCATTTATTTTTGTATTCTAAAATGTAAACCTTATAATTTTTGCCATTTAATTTTTGAAAAAATATAAATTTTTGTAAACACAATTTTTTAAACATTTTAAAAGCAAAAAGTATTGCATTTAAAAAAGAGATTAAAATATTTTTTTTGTAGAATATTTTAACATTTATTTTTTAACTACTATAAAAAACGCTACGATTAGATGGTCAAATAAATGGTCAACGCGTTGACTTCTTGAAGTCACAAAAATTATGGTCAATAATTGGCAGAAAATTCTGCTGTGCCAACGTTGGGATACAGGTAATGACCTGACAATTATAGTTTATAGATGTATCGTAAATTCGTTGACAAAGTGATTACACGGTCAGACAAAATAATAAACGCGTTGACCTTAAAATATATGTCAAGTCGTTAAAAAAAGTATTTGGTGACGATCACCTGCCAACTTTTTGACAGCATTTTATGTAAGAGTGGAGTGTATAATTGGAGATTTAGTTATTTTTTATATAATCAAGGATATAAATTTTTAGTAATTGATTCTTAGAAAAGAATCAACGTATTTGTTTTTAAAATATTTGAAAAATTGTATACAAAATTAGATTTTTCAAAAACTAATTAGAAAACAAAATGTGTCCAAAAATATTAGCTACACAATAACGTTACTAGGAATAAGACTTACACAAACTTCCTGCCCAACAAGTTTATTAAAAATTAATTTGAGTATCACGGGTTCCGAGGTAAAAAGAAGACCGAAAACAATGCAAATTGTATAATTGTTTATGATTGTGTTTACCTTAAATTTAATCATTACGTTTCTTGAATTGGGCTCGTTAAAGCGGTTTAAAAAGTTAAAACGTCAAAAGACAGTTAAGATTCCAATAAAATTGTGATCGAGTTTTTTTTAAACGATTTGCGATTTTAAAATAATTTGCTCTCATTGCAATTTTAAAGCAATAAAATTTAACAGGTTTGTAAAATAAGTTCAAAAACACTATAAAGAGAAAGTCTGAAACAGATCCATTAATTTTGTTTTAACATTTTAGAATGATTTTAATAAGATATCTATAATATTTTTTTTATATTTACCAAGCTAAAATATATCAGGCACACATAATGGACGAGAACGACCATAATCTTGTTTGTTTTCTAGGTAAATAAAAACAACAATAAATAAGACTTTAATATTGGTAGACAAAAAAAAAAAAAACATATACGAGTATCTATAAATCTAATCGATTGTCTATACTCTATAGGATTATTATGGTTAATAATTCATTATTAAAAACTTAAGTGGCAAAAGCTTGTTATTATGACGCGACCGACGAGGCGTCTAAATAAACATAAATGGATATGAAAGAATGCAGTATTTTGAGTATAGAGCGTCTGGTTTCAAACTTCTATTGAATAAACATATTCAGGATTTAATGTAAATTATTTTGCAAAAATAAACATTCAATATGTATTTGAGAACAATGCTACCAAAAGACAAGTTCTTTGGTATTTTTTCATAAGAACCTTTCTGGCTTTTAAGTGATGAACGATTTAAACAAACAGGCAAAATTATAATTTGTTGTTTAATCTGATAATTCAAGAGCCAATAATACTTATGACTAAGTGTGAAACATTAAAGCTTTTCGTATATTTAAAAGTTTATTTCATAAATTCAAATATAATTGAAATTATAAACAACTTTTAACTAACACTTATGTTTTGATGAAGACTTGATATAAATGATTTTTTTTAACAGAAAAGAATAACAGACCGAACGGAAAATAAATAAGCTAAAAAAGAATCTAATGCTGGACTTATACGACTGACAAATTGGCAGTATTCTGGCAGTAAACTTTCAAAAAATTGTCAGAAGAATGGATAAATTCAATCCTCAATGCTTGAAGATTCAACAGCCAAATTTATTTCGTAAATCTAGTAGATTTCAAATAAATCTTGTTAAATCTTCATAGGGTCAATAGTTTTACAAATCGAACAAAAGCTTTTTATGTCGCGCTGACCGCATTCATTGGAAAATTCAACTTTTTTTTTATTCTTTTGAAAAACATGAAACTTTTTGTCTCACTTCAATTTCATATAGGAAATAATGAAACAACATTTGGATTTTGAAAGGTAGATACTGTCAAAGTTAATTTATTTTGTAATCTTTTTGTGTAGTGGAAACACGACATACATTTATTTAATCTAATGGGGTTTTTCATTGGTAAATTCAGATTTCAATTTAAAAATTGATTTTCGAATTGATTTCTTTTTGTCATTGTATTCGTGAAGTTTCGTTTCTGGGTTAATATTTCAAAAAATCTTCATCTCTTGATGCACTCTTAGAAGATAAAGATGAGCTTGGTGAATTTACCGATTAATTTTAAACTGGTTCCATTTATTATGAGCGAATATTTCTCACATTTGTTGAACACAAAATTTTACACCTGAAAAAAATTAATCAATTCAAAAAACACATTTGCAAACTGACAGCTGTAAAATATGTTAGTGTTAAATCTGCCGAAAAATTTAGATCTGCAAAATTAGTTTTAAATCAAAAATAAATTAATTTATTTTGCCCAATGGAACGCAAAGATGGTGATTGGGATCCAAATCAAAAACAAATTGATTTATTTTACCAATGGAAAACCCCATAAATTGAGATAAACCTTCGGTTGAAACATAATATAAAACCAAAATCGAAAACACAAGTTTTCCTATACATTTATGTAAACCACAAGTTTTCGTAGACTACAAGTTCTAGTTAAAACCTATCGAAAACCAGTTGGAATTCTGAGTTGAACTAAACAAACAAACCTTTCGATACATTCAGCCTTCAATCAAACGTCAAAACGAAAGCCGATGGGATGCTGTCACGAGAAATTAGGTGTGTTCGCGTACTAGTCCGAAAGTACCCATTTTTACCATTTTTGGTCCAATTTAATTTTTTTTATATGGACTTTGACAGAACTTCGGTTTGGAAAGTAAACGAACAGAGGTATTGTATTTTGACTGTCCTTAAACAGTAGAGGCGATGGAACGCGCGTCCGAACTAATTATCGTGGCAGTTCGCTTAAGTTAACGACACGAACAAATGTGGTCAAAAGTGGTGAAACTTTTAGGAAATACACATCTTCGGGACGTACGACAAATTTTCATCCGATTCTCGTAATCTTTTGTGCTTGTTGTTATTATTTGGCGCTTATTTAATTTATGAGCTACTTTTCAAAAACATTTTAATATAATCAATGTGATAACTACGATAATTACGCAACAAAAGTGAATACAAAGAGGAGTATTCTGAGGCAAACATCGGAAGATGTACTTATGTATGTTTAATGTGAGACTGAAAGAGACTTTGGATGTGTTTTAATTAAAAATCGAAATGTATGAATTCTGACGGCATTGAAAAACTAAGCTTACGCTTTCGTTTGATTGCTAGAAATATATGATGTCTTGTTTTTCGCATTTTTTAATTATATTTAATAAAATTATGTTATGTATATATTTGATAGGTATTATAAAAAATGCTTCAACAAGGTGAATTTTTTCCGATTTTATATGATTTCATTTCTTTTTTTTCTTAAATTATGAATTCAGCGTCACGGTTCTATGCTGCTTTAGCTGAAATTTTTTCACTCCAACCACACTTAAGCGAGTTTGTTTAGTTTATTTTGGATGATTTTCAAAGTATCGCGGCCCTTGTCGCGTCCATTGTGTTCAAGCAATTATATAACAGCTGATTGAAATTTCAAACGAAAACGGGTAAAACGGGTAATTGTTCGGTTAGAATGGTTTATGAGTAAACTTTTTGCCGAAAACCCCATAATCGGTTTGGTGTGAAAATGCTATTAAGCACGGAGAAAAACTGTGTTATCGGCATCAATTACATACTTGTTATAGATAATTTGTATGGAAACTAAATCCCTCCGGGCTTGCAAGAAAACACTCCTTACATTGAGAAATGATCTTCGCTGAAAAAAATATAAATCAAACAAACCTAGCTACATAAATGTACAATTGTACATTATAGTAGATCTAAATACACTGTCGTACTCGCATACATACTACATACGTGAAGTGCAGAAATTATCCTTGAAATTTTAAAAATTTGAAATCATTTCCAAGTATTTCGATCGCCAATATTCGCAAAAATAAATTTAATAAAAGAACTGTTCACACTTCTTTAGAAATCGATTGTTATAGGTACCTTTCCATCAGACGATATAACTATATTTGCATTCCAAAGCGCGCGGTCAAGAATTGTAATGAATTCATCATAGATCTATTTCAGGCAACACGTTGCGTTCATAAATTGAATATAAAATTGCGCTTGAAATTCAAGTCACATTATCAAACTACGTCTCTTATTTCTCTTTATTTTATTTCTATAAAATCTAACTAACACACCATACGTATCTATATATATAAAATTGCCTTAAATTAAATCGAATTTTTTTTACATAACCACCCACGAACATAAAATGTAAAATTAAGCAGTTACTCAATGTCGTTTTATTGTGACATTGATTTCGTTCAAAATGTTTGCCATATTTAGAAGTTGGGAAAAAATATTACTTGGAATTTATTGCTATAGCAAATTAGGAAATAATGAAAATTATATAGTGGTCGAATACATAGTTTAGAGAGAATAGCCTGATTTGGGATATCAAAATAGGCTAAGGTGACATTGACAATTATTTTGGTAGTGCTAGCTGAGACATACTTAACACATATCACCAGAAGTAGATGTTTTGAGGCTCGAAGTGTTTGTACATATTTTGAGGCTTCCCTAATTTGTTTTTAGTTTTAAAAGAAAAATTACTTATTTCATTTAATTTTTCAAGAAGGTTCTATGGGCAAGTTTTGGTTTCAAAATACGATTAAAAGTTTCGAAATTTTATTAAAAATGTGTATTTGATGATGGAGAATTCCAAAAAAATGTGTGATTGTTGGACTTGTTGAAGGGACTTGAAGGGGATCTTCATATTTTTGTCACTGAACGTTCCTAATATCCTACTAAGCAGATTTTCGTAACGTAACGCGCTACGTTGCAAAGTGTGACATCGGGTACGTTCAGCGCATTACGTTTTACATCTGAATTTTCAGATTTCTGAATATTTGGAGCTTCTGATTGGCCAGCCAGATGATTTTCGATCTGGTTAGTGGTTGATTTATGATGATTAATTTTTATCACGAAGAAACTGACACGTTTTTACATAGAAGAACTAATTGTTTATTGATAAGTGAGTTTTTAAATCAAACGTTTGAGTAGTCTTAGAAAAATTCTCCATCGCAATATTGTGGAATTATTTATTCATTGAACCTTACATAGTCGTGCTGTATTTTGTTGCTGATTTAGTTACATATATATCATCACCAGGACTACTGACGCCTAGTTTTTAGTTTAAGAATATAATTAAAGTTCTATTTTATTTCGTTTTAATGTAAATCATTTCTTGTGCGTTCAACAACATAAATTCAGATCTGAATTTTCAGATTTTGTGATTGAACGTGCCCATCGTTATGTATTACAGAGGAATGCCTACGTTTTTAGCTAACCCATTACACATCAAAAAGTTTTCGCTGCATCATCTTATGCTGGATTTACACGAAAGACAAATTAGCATTTTTCTGTCACTATACTGCCAAAAGAATGAATTTTCCCATTGTTCTGTAATTTTTTTACAGTTAAATGCCAGAATATTGCCAATCTGTCAGTCGTGTAAATCCAGCATTACTCTTCTCCTGTCCACCTGCGCCACGACGATATCGAGGATGAGAAGCTCCCATTCCTTGATTTTCGTTTTTCTTCCAATTTTTTTTTCTCAAAAACGGTTCAAACTGTTCAAATTGTAATAAAACTGGAGAGTTGTAAGTCGCACTAGGCCCTGTTTTTCAACAAGCTGTCATTCTACTAAATTGGCTGAACTATTTCACTGTCTCTCTGTTCGTACCTCGATTTGGAAGAGAATTTAAGGCAACGTAACAATTTATTTATTTATTAATAAGAATTTATTTGTTAATAACAAGTTAAGAAAATACCATTAGTATCTTCGATATCTCTTTTAAATTTATTATAATTTCAAGAAAAGTCCAAAATTATAAAGTGCAAATTAATTGACTATAAGTCACTTGTTACGCCTGGCAGATAAAAGAAGTAATGATGCTTATTCATCATAGCATATTTATTTATTAAAATGTATTTTTTCATCTATCAAATTTCAAATTTTAAGTTTTATAAAAATAAACAATCTGTCATCGTGTCCAAAGTACAAATTGTATAGGTATGTTGCTATCAATCAAAGATACAATTTCATATATGACGAATGTTTTATCATAAATTAGTTTTTTTTTTTTTTACATTTTACAACAACAACAAAAACATAAAATTAATTTTAATTTTAATGAAAGCCAGCCTTAAACAAGTTATTAAATTAATTGACTATACATACGAGTCTGTAACAAATCTCCATTACTAAAATAACTACCGGCTCTCTGGACTTCGAAGCGAAAGTGTTTATCGCATAAGGAAGGTACTTATTAAATTATTGCGATGCAGTTGCGCCGCGCCGCGCGCGCCCGCGCCGTTGTGTGATACCTAGATATCAACAAAAAAAAACCTAGAAAGTAGGTTTAACATAAAAGGGGAGTCACGGAAGGAATAACAAGTTGAACCAGTCGAAGCTGTAGCATTTTACAAAAAGTTGCATTAGGTTCGTATTACGAGACCGTGTATAGCTTTTAATTAGATAATAATAATTGTATCACAGAGATAGACTCAACATCATGTTTACTGTTTCGTTAAAATTAAAAAAAAAAAGCTTCCTTTAATCGTAGAAGAAAGCTTTTTCTTGTCTGAAGTGTTACTTTAGATAACGCCTGGAAGTATACCACCAAAACAAAATTGATCAGTTAAAATAAACGTTCGATATTCAAATGTTTTTTGTCTTACAATTACATAGCAAATCATCACTATATATTAATTTTTATTCTCATTTTGTTAACTGAGTTGAAACCTAAGTTAGGAAAATGAAAATCTTCAGATTTAACCTCAAAATTGATTATTTATAGAATCACTTTGGTTCTTACAATCATTTTACTAAAAATTACTGTTTGTACAAATTATAATACAAATTTGAATGCCAGCTTAGAAATACAACGTAAAATTAAGCACCTGTAGGATAATCGGCAGAGACTAGTTCTGTCTGGATTAATTTTTGTTCAAATTTAATGTTTACAAATTATAATGTTCGATGTCTGTCATCAACTATGAATTGATTGATATTCTAAGTGAGATAAAAATTCAATTTTACTCAAGTTACGATTAAAGGATGGCAACGATTTTTGAACAAATATTTTTTTTGAATTTTGATACTTTGAAACGTCTTTTTCAAGACTTTCAAATGTAAGATAAAAATAATAATTTTAACAAAACAGTAAAAATAGATCCAAAGAAAGAACAAAATATTTTTTAGTTTTAAATATATTTTTTAGGATAATTGAAATAGAAATGACTCTAGACATGCCAATTATAACAGTTTTGGTTTATAAAAGTACTGTTTATGCGGCCCCTCTGCCGGTGGGCATACTTCAGGCACCCAGAGTTTTTTTTTCAAGTCGCGCGAAGCGCGTTAACGTACTCCAACTTTTAATGGCAAAAAACTGTTATAAATTGGCATGTCTCTAGTCTCGTCCAATTTAAATAGACCTGAAGAAGTACGTAAGCACGTACGAAACGTCATCTATATTAATATAAGAAATACATATCAAGAAAGTCCTTAAGCCCTAGCTAAGTATTACTAAATAATTATTTTCTGCTTTTCATTCCTGTGTGTGAACTTTTGGAATATTTTTTGAAAGATTTATTTTGTGTCTTCAGTAAATTGTTAAGGTTTAAGCATGATACTACTTAATTGTTTTCTAACTTTAAAGTGCTTTCCTTAAATTTCTTTAGTTTTCTATTTCCTAAATAAACTTAAGCTGAACATACCTAAAAACTGACAGCTCGTTAAAAAAAGTAAGCAAACATACACTTCTTTTACATTTGTATTTGTCAAAATGACATAATGGAGTTGGTATAGATACATTGATGATTGATCTCTATAAAATATTGTCCTCTTTCACACGAAAAAACAAGTTGGTGGAGAGTTTTTGACATTTGCTTTTAATTTCATCTAAAATCTCTTGTATCTTTCACACGAAGAAATAAAATTGTAAGATATTTTCTGTAGTTTTCATAATATAAGGTCTGTTCGTTGAACGCAAAACCTTAAGTTTGAGAAGGAATGCCAAAAAAATCAAAAATTTTGAAAAAAGATTAATTTTTCTAGAAAAATGAAATATTTCATTTTGCCAAGGTTTACACGTATTTACACACACCACTTGGAAGATTTGACATTTCTCATCAAGTTGAAAGTTTTTTGTTGTCGCGTGAAAAGAAAACAAGTGTTTAATTCCAAAATTTTAAATAAACAAAAATTTGCGATGATTGGTTTGCAATCAATTGGCGTTTTTCTTTTTTAACTCATAGCAGATCACGGAACTGTAAAAAAAAATGTATGTTTATTTTTTAGCTCAGACATATCAGAGCATGAAAAGTGTGTTTCTTTTTTCCATCGGAGTTAGCTCAGAGCTTGTTCAATTAGCTCAGAATAAAATGACCTAGTAAATCGAGCGAAACGCTGAGCGAAGCCAACTTCACGGGTTGGGTACGAAATCCCGCATCACAAAATCCCGTATCACGAAATCCACCATCTGCAACTTCGACAAAGGACAATTTGTTTTTTTTTTTGAAGCAATTTTCTGGGCTTGGATCTGGAACCGGGACAAAAGTTCTGAAGGTGACTCTGGAACTTGGACAAAGGAAACATTTTTTTGTTTTTGAAAACAACTTTTTTACAATTTAAAAAAAATTCTAGAGGTGGCTCTGGAACTTGGACAAAGGGCAATTTTTGTTTTTGGAAACAACTTTTTTTATTAATTTACAAATTTAAAAAAATTGCTTTTTTGCCAGATATTTTGGTAAGGTTCTGGAGGTGGATCTGGAACCGGGACAAAAGTTCTGGAGATGACTCTGGAACTTGGACAAAGGACACATTTTTTTTTGTTTTTGGAAACTTGGACAAAGGAAACATTTTTTTTTGGAAACAATACAATTTTTTCCAAAAAAAAATTTCCATCTGTGTCCAGGTCAAGAAACACCTTTGTCCAGGTCCAGAAATCCAGAAAAATATTATATTCGAAATCACCAACATGCTGCGGGATTTCTTACGATCCCCACCTTCACACATAACCAAAAATGGATTCCCTAAGAAATGATAGTTCAGTGCTCAAGTGTGTTTCATAATTATATCTGAGGACTCTGATCATAATCTGCTCTGATCGCTCAGCCTCTGCTCAGAGCTTTGCTCAGAGCCAAAAAATAAAAACGCCAAATAAGAAATATCTGAGTTTATATTCCAAATCTTTGAGGACGATTAATTCAAAATTCGAACACCGACGCGACAAGCGACGCGACGCCCGTGTGTTCCTTGGCCGACCTTAAAAAATCGAATTCCTGCTTCTTTTCATTATTAAATTGTTATAATTTTGTAACTTGGATAAACACACATAAATGTTTTGCAACAATTCACTGATATAAATTTGTATTTAATCTTATCAAAGGGACGTGGTAAACTAAATGCACTTTGAATTATTTGTTGTGAATTTGAAAGTGCACTTCTTTTGTGCTTAAATTCTTCTCAAATAGGACACACACCATCGCATACAAACATAATCGATCTGAAATGGTTGAAAGAAATTCGATATGTTTTGATATATAATCACGCCTGTGTGAACGCGCATCCTGACGCGCGTATTGTGTTCAGCCAGTGGAGCAGTATTGCGAACTGCGAAGAATTAACGTCAAATTACTTTTTTTATGTCTCAGATAGACGTCAAAACATGCCCTTTTCCGCCTAATGTCATCTTCAATTGGAGTCACAAAATCTGTCATGCATTGTAGGGAATTCGCTATCCAGTGACCAGTGTATGAAAGAGATCAGTGGTATATGATAACAAAAAAGTGGAAAAAGGTATTCGGTGATTTTAACTTTGATAAATTGTAAAAAAGTTAGTATACGATGTAAAACTCATTTTAAATTTGCAAAACCGACTTTTTTAGTTAGTATAATACTAAAAATGCTTTAAAATTGTACTTAATCGATTGAGATTTCTTGTTTTTAAATAAAGTTACGAACATTAAAACAAAAACATTATTTTCAAATTTTGAAATACTAAGGGCCAGTTTCACAGTCAGAAAAAGTGACACTTAAGTGGGGAATGTGAAAGATTAATTCCCAATATCTCAGTGCACTGTTACCTAAATAAGTGGCACTCAAGTCTCCGATGTTGGTGACTTAAGTTCCACTTACGCTGGCTATGAAATTAAGCTTAAATTCCTTATATGGGAAACTTAAGTGCCACTTATTCCGGTAAGTGTCGACTGTGAAACTGGCCCTAAGGTACACAAAACTTCTTAAATATCGAATTCGGTCAAACAAACAAACGAACAGAGGGAGCTAAGTTCCAGATTTCTAGACCTTAGCTCGAACCTTTGCACAAACATATGAAATAAATGTGTATTCCAAACTTTAAAATGCATTTGCGGTACTGTTACTGCAACAAAATTTAAGAAACAAATCCACAAATAAAAATATTTGTTTGGTATTGTGACATTGAATTTTCATCGGAGTTGTTGGTATTTGCGCTTGAGTTAACATTATGATCATTATGTATGTGTGTTGTATAGTCATTATCATAGCTTATCTTGATTTTCTGAAACATGATTAATATACATATATACATTGGCCTAGTTCTTATTGAAATGTAAACAATACACACAAAAGGTTTAGGTTTCGAGAACATAAACAAACATTATGAGTTGATAAATATGAAAATTTGACGTACCTTCTTGGAAAAGCGTAGAATTCAATACTCATCACTTAACATTTAATACACACTAACATTTAGAACAACACCAAAATAAAGGTAATCTGTCACACACAAAAGCCTTATCAATTATTCACTATTTACAAGAGAACTCAAATATTTAACCAACTCAGGATTAAGGATTTTATTTACACTTCGAAGAAGGATCTAATAGAATTATAATTTGAAAATTTTCTTTTTAACCGATTACCGCGGAAATTCAATTCTGACTAACAAGAACAACTCTGGGATATGGATACAAAGGTGAGCGCTCAAAGAATAATCGCACCTGATCATTGCCGATGAGGGTTGGTCAGAAAGAAAAACGAAATGATTGAGTGTTGGCATCGTGGTGCAGTGATGAAGCACATCTTGAAAATTTAATTTTTCATGCGTTCATTTTTTTTTCTAGGTTTGGAAAGGATTTTTGTTCGTAAAAATATCAACGGTGGGAGGTAAGGCTTCTAAATCGGCTGAGAGATCAGATATGGAGTAGTTTTTTTCCTTAGTCTTAAAAACATCTGCGTACGAAACAGACTTCTAACAGTACAAGTAGCCTTTTGAGATGATTTGCAAAAGGTTTCACAGAAAACTCGCTTCCAGCTCTTATTTCTGAGAATGTTTAAAGGGATTTCGGCACCTACATTTTCTTTTAGAATTATCTAACGTTGTACACTGATCTCGATATGAAAGCAGTAAATAATTATCATCGTCCAAAAATGCTACAACTGTATTGAAATTTAATTTAATCGATATGGATTAATTTAACCGTAAAACGATAGCTCTTCGTTCGATATATTGCTAAAATTCAATTTATAGAAAAATATTATTGTTTAAAATTCTGTGCTCCCTGGTAACACTTGTTTTGGCCCAGGGGTGTCTTGCACATTTCTCTTTATACATTCAACTCATATGTAATGCCAATGCCAATGTGTGGAATGCCAAAACCTCAACATCCATAATACCGAATCCGATCATCCCAAATCCTGAAGGACTTTATCACTTTTAATTTGTATTAAAAATGGTGTGTGCTTCATTCGGGATTTTGAGATTCTAGATTTAGGGAAAGGTGCTTATGTTCAGTCTTGTTGATTTAAAATGATGGGATTTCTTTTAACTACTTACCTACAACTTAAGTTTTTTCTTTGAAAATCTTTAAAGGAAGTCTTGAAAAACTTAAATATTTTTGTACAACTTAAACGCTTGTGTTCTAATTTTTCCTCAGCGTAATCTGTCACATAAGCTCTTATGTTGAGCTTAAGTTTTTAAGTTTCGTTTCAGCAAATGGGCCTAAGTGAAATAGTAAATAAGAAAATTGTACTAAAAGTATATTGAAATTTTGAATTATGGGATTCCACGAAAAGATTTTAGGCTTTTAAATTGGAACTCTTTCATTAGACGTGTTTTTTTGCAAGCCTGGGGGATTTGGTTGAAAAAAAAAAAAACAATATTCGAGATAAGCGACGACATTACAGAGACAAAATGGAGTTTCCATATAAACTATCGATAACAAGTATGAAATTCACGGCGGTAACACAGTTTTTTTTTCGTGGTTAAGTTAAGCCCTCAGAATTCTCGGCACTTAGCGAAGGGGATTAGTTGTTGTTGCATTTAACATGTATATAGTATAACATGTATAGTCCTCACGTCGTTTTTGTTCGACCAATTTCCTCGGGGCTTGCAAAAAAACACGACTTATGTTTATTTTTAGATTTTGACTACCTATTCCTTGAGATTTAAAAAAACTTAAAGATAAAATAGGGATCTTTAGCTATCATTAAGAAACTAGCATAGAAAACTTGGACGTTTAGAAAGTAATAGTTATGTATGTGTGGAAGATGGATTTGCATCATTTTGAGCACTTTAAAATTGTATGAAGCACATTTTTTTGTATTTCATGAAATCCTCAACAATAAATAATATTCTTCCATTGAAAAAAAAAATAACAAAAAAAAAAACTGCACAAAACTACATTCAAATTAAATTCATTCCCCAACACACATGGTAACAATTTTTATTTGTATGTTCGTTCATACTTCCGTTCTGTGGTGTTTTGGTCTTCACAGTTGACAGGTTATTGCCGCCAAATGAAGTCACATATTTCGAATTCGTGTGACGTTTCAGAGCAGTGCGGCAAGTCGTACAAATTCGGGCAGATAGACAGTTTAAGGCTCTTGTTGTCGTACCTACTTCTTCTCTATTCCTCTATTGAAGTTCCTCTACTTTTTTGGCCGGACTTGTTTGGAGTAACAATTTATTGCATGACAGGTGATTCTGAAACCAACCCTCGTAGTCGTCATCGCGTCGTCGGTCGTCGTGGAATCAATTTACCAACAACAACTTCTGTTCTGTGACTACCGCATTTTACTTCTTTTTAGATTCGATTATTTATTTTGTTTTGTTTTTTTTTTTTTAATTTTCTGAATTTACCTTTAAGTTACGCCACCCTTTTTTGGATCAAAACAACATTTGGTATTCGCGCAGCGCATAAAATGAGCGCATGCGTGAATAGCCTGCTTTGGGGCAATTCATTAGCCGGATTATGTTGCATTACCTTAAATTGAATTGTATTTAGATAGATAGGCATACCTATGCTCGTAATCACGGAAGCTTTTGTTTGGGTTACATAATGGAAACGGGACTTGGGAGTGCTTAAATTATACAAGCTGTGATGTAATAATGTAATGTAGTTATGTTATTTGTTTGTTTTATATGTAACTAGGTAGGTACTTACCTTGCAATAACAGTTCTGGTGCTCTGTGTTAGTAGGTAAATACCACCGATTATTCCAATGACAGCTGTTGCGCCAAGGACAATATTATTACACTTAAACGAGGGCAGATCATTCAAATTGTATAATTTCATTTTATTTAATGAATTTTATTCATAACTTTTGGAAGTTTTTTTTTTTTAAATTAATTTAAATAATTATTTTTCACTAAGAAATTGAATTTAGAAATTATTTATTTTTTTTTTGTTTTGCTTGCAGTAAGATATTTTTTGTTGGAATTTGTGTTTTTTGTTTTCGACAGATATTATTTGTTGAATTTAATTTTATAGATGAAATTGTACCTAGTCAATATTAAAAAATTACTTTGCATTAAGGATTATGCTTTCAAAATATAAGTACATCAGGAGAGGAGCAGTACACAAAACACAAAACTTACACACAATGTGGTCGAGTCAAAAAACCTAATCTAATGAAAGGGATAGGATTACTTCCGTTCGATCGATTTTATTTTGCTCCGGACGCTATAACAACGGTAAAATGCTGTCCCTCTGCTTAATTAAATCGTTTTGTTTTTGTTTACCTTCAGGAGTCACTTTATTTCATCGTGATAGGTATAGACATACATTTAGGCTTCAACAACTATACCGAATTGGTTACGCCGAAATTTCCGTGGATTGATCCAAAATCAACTGGCATTAGATTTGCTGTTTTATTGAACATTCGTGGTCAGCAATTTTTGGCGCATCAATAAGCAAAATTGTCGCATGTGGAGCGATGATAATTTACATCAGAATATCGGAACGCCGGCCGACGTTACATCCCGAAAAAATGAACAGTTTAGTGCGGTCTGTGGCAGATCGAGTTGGTTCATCTTTTCTTAAATACATCAAAATTTTGTTTTTAATACAAAAAAAATGTACAATGTTTAGGTACATTGACAAAGAAGACAAAAACTTAGTTTTATGTTAAGTTCAATAAAAACCGTATATTTTTTTTTTTTACAGAAAACCAATATTTACTTGATTTACAATGTCAGTTTTGTATACGCTGCTGATGCGAAACGAAATTTTCCGTTGATCTCCAACATGACAGGAAAATGCTTACGGAAACCACAGCGAAATAATGACAGTTAAAAGTGTCTCCAATTGCAAAAAAAAAACACAAACGGGAAAAATGACAGAAAGCCATGTTGTAATGAAAGAAACAACAAATACAAACACGAATAGAACTCAATTGTCACTTTTCCGCACATAATTAATGAGCCGGGCAATTAATTCAGTTCAAAAAAAGAGCGGGGATTTCTCCAAATAATCTGCTACAATTATCAATTTCGCTCATCGAACAGCGTACTGCAAAATAAAAAGGAGGACGAAATTTTTCGTTTATGATTTCGTTGTGTCATTTTTGTACGTGATTTTTCGTTTCGCATCAGCAGC
This sequence comes from Leucozona laternaria, assembly GCA_932273885.2. Classification (NCBI taxonomy): domain Eukaryota; kingdom Metazoa; phylum Arthropoda; class Insecta; order Diptera; family Syrphidae; genus Leucozona; species Leucozona laternaria. Next base: position 26,164,684 of record OW026368.1, on the reverse strand, counting down.
GTAGGTACTAGGCTTTAAAATAGAAATAAACTAATTAATTCATTTATGTCTAAACATGCCCAGCCTGGGCCATCCGGGCGCCCCTGCTGAAACATTTTTAGCGCCCTTTCTCTCAGGTGTCCTTTTTATTATGAGTTTATTTTTGAGTGTGTATTTTATTTTAAAAATATTTATTATAACGGGTATTTTTTTTAGACGTGTGGTCTTCAATTTGGCAATAATTTTTTCGGAGTTAGTCTTTTTGACAGCTGTCACTTGATTTATGCTCAGTTTGGTTTGCCATTTCATAGTGAATAGGCTGACGCCTGAACAACGCATGCAAATCGTACAAAATGGGCTCGAAACGAGATCGTTGTTTATCCCGATTTTTAGAAGAACATTTTTTTCAGCGATGAAGCTCATTTTTTGTTGAATGGCTATGTCAATAAGCAAAACTACCGCGTTTGGAGTGTAGATAATCCACAATCCATTGTTGAGACGCCGCGCCGGTCGTTACATCCTCAAAAAGTCACTGTTTGCTATGCTCTATGGGCAGAGGGAATCATTGGTCCATATTTCTTCAAAAATGAAGCCGGCCATAAATCAAACAATCAATTTATTGAAGAAAACTTTTGTGAGCGCATTATCTCGTGTCGTGGGCCTGTGGCGTGTGCCCTGTGGTCTCCAAGATCGTGCGATTTAACCCCGCTGGACTATTTTTTGTCGGGTTAAGTGAAGTCACTTGTCTACGCAGATAAGCCTGAGACGATTGACGCTTTCAGCGCGTTATTGCTGACATAGGCCCCAATTGCTGCAAAAAGTGGTCGAAAATTAGGTCTCTCGGCTGGTTATTCAGCAATCGATATGACTTTCAGCTTCTGGTACTTGTATATTCATAAAAGAACTCCGGAATAAATCATATAAATAAACACTAAAAACTACAAACGAACTCAAAAGAGTGTGAAAGAAATACAAATATTGGAAAGAGCAATGAGTTTAAGACAACAACGAAGTTTCCATCAACCTGAAAACCTCTATAAAGTAGGTACATTTACAAACGTCATAGTTTTAAGAGACTTGAATTCTTCTTAGAAGAAAACATCTATTCCAAACATAATGGGGCATATTCATAGTCACCTTTAAACTCCAGTTTATCTTAGACTGGGGTTTATTCAATGTTATTTAGATAGGATAAACCCATGTCTAAGTTAAACTGGAGTTTAAAAGTGACTATGAATATGCCCAATTGTTTTTATCTTAATGATAAGAGAGATATCGTAAACTTTCGTTGATAGAGTGATTACTGAAAAACATTTTTTTTGCGTGTTTTTGATAAATTTCTCATCAAAACAATATTAGCGCCACGATTCGATTGATATAATTTAGTGATAAAGGTGGACAAAAATGTCCACAAATAGGTTGATTATACTAGATTATGTACTTGTACATAAGTCTATGTGAGGGTAATGGGGGCTAAACTAAATTACGAAAATATTTTACAAAATATCTCAAGATTTTATTTTCTTAATTTAGTCTAGATGGAAAATTCGAATTTTTGCTGAATAGATCATATTTTTTTTTACACGAAACCAAAAGTTTCCTTATACAGCAAGTAAAATAGAACAAAGTTATTATTTTCACCAAAATGAATAGCAAACAAAAACGGCAAGGCAGTTATTGTTGTCTGTTGAAGAAATTAATATTGAAAACGAGTTTCAGCCCTCACACACGCCACTGTCCACAAACTTGATAATTAAGACCAGCTACTGAGGAGACTCACATACATAATATGTGCGAACCCCACTGTCAAATTTAGGACGAAGACATACCATGGAAATTCAAGTCAATGCAAAAGGTTTTATAAAATTTAACATGATTATATTTATAAGTCCCAATAAGTTGAGACTAAAGAAAATACCTACAGAAATATCAAATATGCTTTCCTTCCAACAGAATACCTTCGAAATGAGAGAAGATTTCAAGCAGAATAAACGATTTTCAGAATTAATGAACTTATCCAGTGGAACTTTGTAGCGGAACGGTCGCATAACGTATTCGACCGGAAAAGCCAAAAATCCCTAGGCTCAGTCTACATCAGATATCACTCAGACAATGGACCACCTCCCCTTCCATAGAGTGGTGTCGATTGGTGCAAAGAGGCATCATTACCTGCTAAATCCCAAACCAAAGATAGGATGTGGCTCGTACCCAGAGTCAAAAAGCTCAAATTGAACTTCTCGGCAGCAAATGAACTTAATGTCCATCAGGAGATGATTGATTGTGCTGGGAATTCCATATCAGCCATGCTATGACTGTATGGTGAAGGCGATGGTGACACGTGCCGCTTACTCCGCAAGTTAAAGAAGATACAAAGATGACTATGTCTTGCCGAAACGTGTGTACCAGGTGATAGGTGGGAAAAGTGCGTGGTGTCGGAATGTCACAATTTTGCCCACCACAAGTCAAACGGTAGTTTCAGGTAAGTCAAAAGAGGGATAGATTTTCCTTGCAGTCGATATCATCAGAGTTAATGTAATATAAACCATTTCGTTCTAGCTTCGTAGGCCATCGAGAACATGAAATGTTGGCATTCCTGATGGCCTTCAAAGGTCAAATGATTCCCTTTCTAGAAGTCTGGTATGGAAACAGTGAGTATTGGTGGTGTGATGATAAAGGGAAATTGCAATTGTCCATCCAACCATGCCGTACAAATTGTCGGCGGCTATGATTTAAGTGGCACCGTAGAGCTGCCACACTTCATCGTGAGAAATTCATGGGGCGCTATAACTCTGGGATATCTCTGGTTATGCTAAAGTTGCCATCGGCCGGCGCGGCGGATATGTGTGTGATGGCATCGCCATCGCAGAGGAAGTATCGAATGTAACAACAGTTGATTGATTGAGATTGTTTACTTTGTTTTGAGCCGAATAAATTGTTGTTTAGCCTTGAAGCTATACATATAGTGGATTTGTAATCTTTAGAAGGTGACGTATCTATATTTGGTTTTATTTTTTATGTTCGTCAGGTGCGGTGCGGCCGGCGTTCCGTTCGATGGAAATGATCGTCTATATCAATCATTTACTCATTAATTTAGCAAAAGTTTATGAAGAAAACAAATTATAGGTAAGATAAAGGTTCAGATATTTTGTAGGCAGGTAGGTACGTAATCTATTTTTTATTTTGAGTTAAGGGTGGCAAATAAAGAAAAGAGACGACAAGATAAGATTATTTAGCATTCGAAAATAGATTGACTGAAACTTGGTGTGAAGTTTATTTTATCTTTTACAATGTTGTGACAAACTACATATATTAAAAGAGAAAGTGAGTTAAGGTTATGAACTTTAGGGTTATAAAAGTTCACTTTTTAAAGAATTCCAAATCAGATAATTTAACTTCAAACAATCTGTCTGTCTGAGTACAAAAACGTCAATTTTATTTGTATTGTTTTAGGAAAGAACCTCATATTTAGACTTTGATAAAGGATAAAGATGAGTTGATTAAGCAAGCTTTCGATGGTCCCGAAAAGTTTTATGATCTGTAAATGACCGACTTACGACGCAGGTCTAAATCATTTTTGGCAATTTTGTCTTGATTTACAATCGCAATGACTCATGCTCTTTTATCTCAATTTTTGAGAGAAGATAATTATTGTTTCATTTTATGTTTAACAAATCTTAGGAAATAGAAATTAAATAGCATTTCTTTTAAAGTTAAAAGCCAAATTAAAAAAAAAAGGTGGTAAGGCAGTTTAAAACACTAATGTTCGGTTTCACAAATATTTAACAGGTTTTAAAATATTTAAATGACGTATTTCGTATGGAACAAACGTCATAAAAGCCTGTTAAGAAGGATTTTCTCAAAAATGCATTTTCTGTAATTTATTTTTAAAATAAATAAATAAAATTTTAGACGTGTGGTTTTCAATCTGGCAATACTTTAGTTTCGGAGTTAGTCTTTTTGTCAGCTGTCAGTTGGTTTATTCTCAGTTTAGTTTGCCATTTCATAATAAATAAATAACAATTAATTAAATAAAAATAATGAACAACGCATGAAAATTGTGCAAAATGGTCTCGAAACGAGATCGTTGTTGACCCCGATTTTCACAAGAAAATTTTGTTCATTTTTGATTGAATGGCTACGTCAATAAGCAAAACTACCGCAATTGAAGTAATCATAATCCAAAAGCCATTGTTGATATGCCGTTACATCCTTAAAAAAGTCACTGTTTGGTGTGCTCTATGGGCAGAGGGAATCATTGGTCCAGATTTCTTCAAAAATGAAGCCGGCCATAATGTTACAATCAATGGGGAACGCTATAGAACCATGATTAATGACTTTTTCGTACCTGAGTTGGAGGATGTTGATGTGGAAGACGTTTGGTTCCAACAAGACGGCGCTACATGCCATACAGCCAACGAAACAATCAAGTTATTGAATGAAACTTTTGGTGAGCGCATTATCTCACGTCGTGGGCCTGTGGCTTGGCCTTCAAGATCGTGCGATTTAACACCGCTGGAATATTTTTTGTGGAATTATGTGAAGTCGCTTGTCTACGCAGATAAGCCCGAGACGATTGACGCCTTGCAAGAGAATATTCGGCGCGTTATTGCTGACATACGGCCCCAATTGCAGCAAAAAGTGGTCGAAAATTGGGCCTCTCGGCTGGTATTTATTCGAGGCAGCTGTGGCGGGCGGCCACTTGCCCGAAATCTTTTTTAAAACATAATGGCAAATCCTTATATTTATAATAAAGCTAAATTCTTGCCCATAACATTAAATTATATAAGTTTTATTTCTTCTTGAAAACCACACGTCTAAAAAAAAACACTCAACTCAATTTTGAATTGTTTTTTAAACTTTGCAATAGTTACTAAATCAATCTGCTAACAATAGTTAGCAGAAAAATTTAATAAATTGGTACATATTTGATGATTTTTCTTTTGCAAAAACAAAATGGTTAACCGAATTTCATACATTCTTAAAACGCATGTAACGGGTGATTTTTTAGCTGGTTTGGTTTTGGCAACACTGGTTTTGACAGCTGACGTATGTTTAGTACCTTGTGTCACTGTCAAACAGCTTCAGTTTGGTTTGCAATTTAACCATGGATCGTCTTACAAATGAATAACGCTTGCAAATTATTGAATTTTACTATCAAAATTCGTGCTCGGTTCGAAATGTTCATCGCGCGCTGCTTGTGTTCAGCGATGAGGCTCATTTTTGGTTGAATGGGTACGTAAATAAGCAAAATTGCCGCATTTGGAGTGAAGATCAGCCAGAAGCATTGCAACAGCTACCAATGCATCCCGAAAAAGCCACTGTTTGGTGCGGTTTATGGGCCGGCGGCATTATTGGGCCAAATTTCTTCAAAGATGATGCGAATCGCAGCGTTACTGTCAATGGTGAACGCTACCGAGCGATGATAACAAACTTTTTTTTGCCAGAAATGGAAGTTCTTGACTTGCATGATATGTGGTTTCAACAAGACGGTGCCACATGCCACACAGCACGCGAAACAATGGCGCAATTGCGAGGCGAGTTTGGTGTACAGTTAATTTCACGTTTCGGGCCGGTCAATTGGCCGCCTAGATCGTGCGATTTGACACCATTAGATTATTTTTTGTAGGGGTATGTCAAGGCTTATGTCTCTAGGGACAAGCCCGCTTCGATTGACGCACTGGAAGCCAACATCCATGCATTCATTCGTGAGATACCGGCCGATATGTGTGAAAGAGTATGCCAAAATTGGACTCAGCGGATGGGCTACCTGAGACGCAGCCGCGGTCAACATTTGCATAAAATTATTTTTAAACATTAAATTGCAAAGTTCAAACTATCGATTCAAATAAATATTTCATTCATTTTTTCGAATTTTTTGTGTTTTTTTTTTAAAAAAAGTTTTAAACCTCTTAAAAAATCACCCATTATATGTATAATGTACTTCTGAAAACTTTCTAAAGTAATCAAAACCGACAGCATATCTGCATCTTGTTTTTTGTTTGTTTTGCAAAGTTTAATATTCGTCATAGCTGAGTGTTAATTGAACTCACAAAGTATCGTAAGTAAGTTAAATATCGTGAGAATGAAAAAATAAAAAAAATTGCATTTTGAGATATATTTCAAAAAGCTTTCAATCTTCAATGCCAATAGACCAAATAATCAGCCGCCACATTTATTTTTGACAAAAAAAAAAAAACACGTTATGTTTGTTGACTTTTCTGTGGATTAAATTAATTACCAATTTTTTGACATTGATGAATAGCACATCAAACATCAGATATCTTATTTAATCACTTTATTGTTGTTGTTGCTTTTTTTTTCATTTTTAAAATCACTTCATAACTAAAGCCAGTTAAAACGAAAAAAAATAATTTAAGATCACATGCGACTTGAAATTGCATGACTTAAGAATGTAAACACATGACGTTTAAAGGTTACACAACACACAATTTGTGTATAATTTTTGTGAACAACATTGCGCGTGTGTTAAGATATACAAACATACATATATATTAATTTCTTATTTCAAAGCACAGTTTTAATTTTCTTATTCTTTTTTTTTTTTTAAATTAAATTCAACAAATAATTTGGGGTTTCTGGGGCACATTTTTGTATTCAAACACTTTTTTTTTTCCATACATTCGTCACCAACCGATCACCCAAAAACCGAAAAACAACGGACTGCCTGGTATTAAAAATATTAAAAAAAGAAAACACATTCACTGGACTCGAAGGCAAGGCTTCACTGAAGCTTTTCAGTACCAGCAAAGCCTTGGTGCGATAAGATTCAAAAATGATATGATTAATTTTTGTTTAAAATTATGGCAAATATTCGCACCTTATCGTGAGAGAGATAAAAAAAAATAAACAAAACAAAGTACAAATTGTGCCTTAACTCGTTATATAGACGTACGAGTAGAGTATGTATAAATGTATAGGTGTAAACTGTGTGAAGCCCCATAAGCTTTAAAAACCACTGTATTTCAAAATATGAAGTTAGTACGACGGAATCTATCTCTTATCCATTCATCACTTTTAGGAATGTTATTATAATAAACTTAATTTGTTTAAATAAAAGATTTGTATTAATAAACTTTTGATAGGAGTTTTATAATTTTTATTTATTTAATTTATTTTTGAAACGAAATTGTGTGCGCTTCGTATGAAAAACCTTATAGAAACTACATTATTTTCATAAGAACATGGTTGGTCAACATGAATGTGTTGGTTTTGTGCATATTTTTTTATTGTTTTCAACGCAAGTCTGGTTACAAGTCCATTGGCTTGAGAAATTATAAAGAAAAGAAAAATGGAATTTAATTCTTTTTCTTAGAGGGTGTTCTGCTCATATCTTTGCTAGGGGTTGTTGTTTAAAGATTATTTTGGTATATACTTATAACATTATAATATTCTTGGGTTTGTAATCAATACTTTTTCTTTTCTTCATGTAGGTACCTAAAATAATTCTTTTTTCTTAGACACCTTCAGTCGAATGAATTCTAGTGCTAACAGAAATGCGATAAATATAATTTAAAAGAATGAATTCTATGGAAAGATAAGTTAGTGACTTAAATGTTAGGAATTTCTAAGTGGGAAACAAATAAAATAAATTTGTTATCTACACTAAATTAAGTTATAATAAGTTGTGGCGCAGAAGAGGGTGTGTTAAGGGTTGTTGGTTCTTTTGACATAATTCAGATAAAAGGTTCAATAATGAACAATATCTAATAAAGGTACAACAAATTTTTCAACAAGGAAGATTCTTGCAAGCCCAGTTTTTAATGAAAGTGGAGCAATGACACAAATGTGTGGTATTAAGGGAAAACCAGATATACGAGATACCTACCTATTTCAAAAGTAGATTTTAGGTTTTGTTTGCAAGAATTTCTGTTTTTTTTCAGGAATATTGAAAAAAAATCTATTAACAGTAAACTTTTAAACATTGAAGATTTTTTTCCTTAGTATTACATAAATGTGATGTTGAAGAGTTGGAAAAGTGTGCTTAATTTTAAAACCACAAATACCACATAACCCAAACCTGTATCACAATACGCGCAATTACTCTAGTGTCAAACAAATTCACTCAACATTTTCCCACGAAGACGAAAACAAGTGACACAAAGAGTTTTACACTATTAACTTCCGAACTTTGACAGTTGATAGTGACCATATTGTTGAAGCTACAATTTGCCTGTGATTTATTCAGTCTAAATGAAAAAATTGCTTTATTAAAATGGGTGTTCTGTTCTGGCAACGTACCACGCGCTTCGCCCGCTAACGGTCGTCTTCAGCGATGAGGCTCATTTCTGGATGAATGGGTACGTCAACAAACAAAATTGCAGAATTTGGGAAGATACCACTACGCATGAGATCCAAGAGCGTCCAATGCATCTCGAAAAAGTCACTGTTGTGTTTGGATTTTGGGCTGGCGGCGTCATCGGTCAATATTTCTTTGAGAACGACCGTTGACCAGGCCATCACCGTCAACGGCGAGCGCTATATGTCGATGATTACCAACTTCTTTAATTCTGAAGTGGATGATATGGATACCAACGGCATGTGGTTTCAACAGGACGGTACTACGTGCCACACGGCTCACCCCGCATAAGAATTTCTGCACGAGCGGTTCGAGGGCATCGCATTCTCATCATTTGACAAAACAAACCACAGCGACCCTACAAGCCAACACAACCCATGCCATCGGTCAAATTCGTCCTGATTTATGCGCCAGAGTCTTTAAAAGCTGGACATTTCGGATGCGCGCCACCCAGATAAGCCGTGACGGACATTTGAACGATGTTATATTCCATATATAATGGCATCAATAGGCCTGTCAAACGAATAAAAAATGTAGATGATATCTCACAAACACACTTTGTTTTATTCAAATTTAAAAATAGGAAGCGCTTAATGAAAGTCCCTCTGTATATGTAACTGTTATTAGTTTCAAACCTCAAGTCCACAGAGTTATACTACCTATAGTAAAGTGGATAACCACGGTTCTACATCACAGTGTGAAAGTTTAGTCTAAATGCAGCCTTAGGCCCAGTTTTTCGGTGCGAGAGATCATCCGAGTTTCAAAGTTATGCCTGAGTTAACTCCTAAGACATGTTTTTTCAGTCAATTTAAATCCCGAGTTAACTCAACGAATCTGGTGAGTTAACTTTGGGTTAACCAAATAGATATTTCTGACAGATTCATATCAAAAAACTATCGAAATAGAGAGGGCACCACTTTAAAAACGGTCCTTTCGATGGTTCCGCAAAGTGTCAACCTGTCTGATTCTGAGCAAAAGTGCATTTCCATAACTAACTTTGGTTAAACTCACAATCCGATTTCAATAAGCACTGAAAAAAAACTTGCCCTTTACACTTTTCAAAGTAAATATACAGTTATTGAGATATTATTTATTTACATAAAATTGAATTTTAACTTCTTTTACCCCGCCCTTAAACATGAAAATATATAAGGCCACAGATTAGCCATATGAAGATGAGAATGTTTCGTACGTTTCGCTAATCTGTGTATAAGGCCTGGTCCAAATTAAGGGTAATTTTGAAGAAAAGCAAATTTTTCAAAATTCAGCTTCGTCGGAGTTTTTCCGAAGTTGGGCTTTTTATATTTCAAGTTTCGTCAAATTTATTTTCGGGAAGGTTTACTCTTTTGGAGGGTTTGTTTTTGAAAATTTTTCAGTGCATTGATTTGATTATAGTGTAACAATTTAATAATTACTCAACTACTTTAAATTTGAAACAAAAGAAAATCGTCTAACTGCTTGCAGCGCCATCTTTTTGAAAAGCTAAACACCAATCCTTCTTCTGCTTACAGCGCCATCTTGAGATTCAGCTGAATATCAATTCCAGTGAGCCATCTGTCAGCGACTGGAATGGAAATTGCTAGAAGGAGATGTTCGAATATTCTAGTTTGTACTAGTTGAGAAAACCATTCAATTCCCTATATAAACGGATGTTTTCGAGCGAGTGGAGCGAGTGACAGCGTAAAGTAAGAAGTTAAAGTGTATCTGAAAGTAAATTTTAAATTGCTAACTATTGAGATCGGAGAATAATAAAAACTATTTAAAGCGAAATAAAGTGTGTTTATTTTGTAAAGTAAATAAGTGGAAGTTACAATTTAAGGAAATAAGTTTTATTATCGAACCCTGGTAGAAAATTGCAATATATTACGAATTATGCTAACAATCGGCAAGGCGAACAACCAAAATCTTTTAATATTCCTCTTTGTTAGATTTTTTTACAAAGTATTATGATTCTCTTTTTGATTATGTAATTTTTGTTGTTTAATATTTTCCCACCAAATCATAAAACTATGGAATTGAATAAATATAACACACACTCTCATTGTTATTTGTTGAACAAAGCTGAGTCAACATTATAAAATTTTCAAACAAAGTTGTGCGTTTTAAATTTAGATTTAAGTAATCGAAATGTTTGAACGATATACATAATTTGACCTCGAAGCTGTTATGAAAAAAGTATGGTTTTTCCCATTAATTAAAGATGCTAGGTTGATTTAGTTTATTTATGTAGATACCTTATTAATTTTTGAATATTCATTTTTGAATTAGATATTCTTGTAAGAAATACAGTAAATCCCGATTATAGACACATGAAGATTTAAGCTAAAAAAACGTGTTAAATAAGCGACGAAAAAATGTCAACAACGAACAAAAAACTATCAAAAACTTTTATATAACTCAAGGTTTATATATAAAACAAATTCTATATACTTTCTACTGAAACTATAAGTCAGTTAAGTAGAAGACTTAAATCACTGTTTAATTGGACTTGTTGAATTATTCCTTAAAAATAGCTTTTAATGGCCTTTAGACAACACAAATTCGAGTTTTGTCCCGAAGCGGCGCGCGGGCGATCTTGCTTGGGCTCTTAAATAGTGAGAGCCTTTTCTTCACACTTCACATTTAAGAATCAAATATAAGAACGTGTCATGAATGTGTTTGAAAAGCGCTATTAAAAATGCAAGAAACAACTGGCAAGAGTGTGTTATGATATGAACTGGAATATGCCATTAGCCGATGTAATTGGGTTTTACTGTCATTGTTCAGAAAATGCGTGATTGTTTTATAAATTTGTAGATTTCTTCGACAAAATTTTAATTTTTGAATTCTCACAATAAAAACGGGATTTGTCTGTAAAATTGCTATTATATTCTGTGAGAAGAGCACAGGTTCGTAAAGGGTTTCGGACAGTTATTGTTATTTTTAAATCTAGAAACAAATAAATGTAATTTCATCTTCAGGTATAAGTAGGTACTCATTTAAAATCTTTACTTATTATTATTAAATAGATATGATGAGAAAAATAGATTCATCGGCTCCAAATATAAATTAAGGCCCTGATGGAGGTCACAAGTTCCATTTTTTTTTAACAGCGCCGGAAAGAAAATCGACAAATTTGAAAGGAAATTAGGTACACGAAGCACGGCAGAATGTCCAGATCCAAAATGTCAAATTACCCACTATAAAAAAGGGAATTTAAATGAGTACCGTAAGGGGTTAATTCTGCGCAATTAACACGGAGAAAAAGGACTCGCTGCGGATGCGTAAAAAACATCGCGCTGCCATCAACAAATGACAGCGCCGCGCCGATAGAAAAGCTCGATGCGGAAAATGGTAAGGAAGTTCAGAAATTGATAATATAGTTCATTCTGCGAATTCAATAATTGAAATTAACGTGAGCCCGAATTCACCCCGAATTCAGTCAACTCTCCGAGAGTCAAACATGTATTGCGAATTCCATAATCGACATGATTATCATTCAGCATTAACAAAATATCAGTGTAATAGGTATAGGGTAGGTGCTGCAAATATGGCAAATGTTGGTAATATGGCCCACCGTAATATTTCCCTACTGAAAGCGCATAGGTTACCCGCTGAGCATTTATTTCGAAGATAATCTAAGTGATTTAGGTTTTGATATATTAAAAAGTGGAGACTCAGGAGCAGGAAATGTGCGCGGAATTTGAAGTTTAAATTTTTTTACATTGGCCTATAATTTTTTGTAAGTGTTTTTATACTAAATTTTGCGCAAATATTTTAATATTTTTTTGAGACTTTCTTTGTGCTTAGATTAATAAAGGGTTCACCATCTAACGTTTTTTTTTCAACTAGAGCTTATTTCGTGAATGGTAACACTTTAGCTCATGTCTGATTTGACATATAATTAGTTTTATCCTTCCGCTGAACGAATATGGTTGTGTATACGCTTCGCTAAGTGGGCCTGCGACTTAGAGAAGATGCCGATTTTGCCAAAAAAAATCATCTTTTCAGATAAAGCTCATTTTGATCTTGGCGGGTAGTAAACAAGCAAAATTGTCACATTTGGGGCAGAGAAAACCCGCACGCATACATTGAAAAGCCGATACACCCAAAACGAGTCACTGTTTGGTGCGGATTTGTCCAGAGGCATAATTGGGCCATTTTTCGAAAATGAGCAAAGAGTGGCCGTTGCAGTCAATGACGATCGTTATCGGGCCATGTTGAACGAATTTTTTTTCACAAAAAATTGAAGAGGAGGATATTGGCAACATTTGGCTTCAACAGGACGGCGCTACGTGCCACACAGCCGAAGCTACACTCGACGTTTTGCGCCATTTTCAAAAAAAAAAAAGTTATTTGGTGGACCCTTTATTTCACTATGTGAAACCTAAATTTTAAATATATTTCTTAAAGTTGGTTAAAATTAAAAGTACAACAAAAAGGCTACATGCAGGTAATATGGCCCACCTCATGCACCATACACACCACCCTGGCCCATATTTAACACAAGGCAGCAGCACTTTTTTAAAAAATGTTAAAATGAGTTTTTTTAGTATTTTTATTTATATATGTATTTTTAGTTAAGTTGTTTTTAATGTTTTTTGTTATGAAGGCTGATTATAAAATAATTTCTTTAAGTATTAAAAAAAGAAACAAGTCAATTACCGAAAAACTGACTGTTTAATTCACAAAAAAGTTAAGGGTGGGCGATATTTGCGACACTTACTCTACCTATACGTTATGTGTATAAGCTGTGTTTTATTATCTTCTATCTTTTAACACGTGCTACAAGAAAATTTTTGAAAATTTCCCAGTATTTTATTTGTGTAGGTTTAACGTGTTAAAAGTAAATCCAAATCCAGATCCGGATCCCGATAGAAGATAATAAAACACAGCTATAGTTACCTATCTATTGTAACTGATGTTCATCAGGGTCTACAATTCTAGGCGTACATACCTATGCTTGCATCTATTATTTAAAACGAAAAATAAAGAATGTATGTAACAAAAATTCACATTTTTTTTTTAAATTTCAAATGAAAGATTGATTGTTCTAAAATTAACGCGATCGATGGAGAATCTCCACTTAAAAAAAAATGCACTCATTGGATTTATACTCTTATTCCTTTTTCATTTCTTTAAATTCTTCTAAATAAACTTTAAAATCCTTACCCCACTCAAAATATATATATGTACGAGTACTACCTATAAAAGCCTATGAAATCTCTAAACGAACATAAAAGACTTCAAGAGAATATAAAGTTCAAAGAAACTAACTCCAAATGGTTAAAGTCTATCTAAGCCTCGCGAAAAAAATTAGAGTTTATAGTCTCAAGATATTATTTTAATTGAAGTATTCCTATACCTATACACCTACAAAAGTTCATTGTCCACTTTTGGGAGAATTTACTGTATTTCTTTAAAGATTCCCTAGTTTCCCATCATTGTTGTTATATGGGCGTGTTCTTCATCTTCATTTTCCACTACCTCTATCTGAAACCCACAAAATCCTCCTTAAGTCTGATTCATCAAGGTATACAATGACTACACCAAATGCCTTTCCTCATCATCAACAAGATAACATCCCATCGTCAGGTGCCATTACGAATCCCCATTCATATGGAGCATAGGTACCTAGGTATAATTAAATAAAATCTTAATCAACTTACCTCAGTCTTTCCCTGAGCAATCTCATCGCTTCTTTGTCTCGTTCGAGTATAAATAGGATCCTCTTGAATTCTTGAATGTTCTTCTTTAGATCCTTTGTTACACCTTCAACACATATTCCACTGTCCACACTACAGTCCAGCTGTACGCTATTAGCACTGATATCCAATTCCGCCATTATAAACTCGTTTTTTTTTTTTGAAATATGTAGGTATAGGTATTAAATATTTAAAGAACTAAACATAAACTTAAAACACTTGACACGCACTTAAATCTTAAACTATTGTGATTCCAAAAAAAAAAACACTTCTTCTCTAAGTAATAAAATTACAAAAAAAAAGAACATAAAAATTCATCTCGTCGAGTCGTAGATACAAAATTTCATAAACTTCCACTCTTTTCATTTAAACACGCGGAGTAAAAAAGATACAATTTGTATCTTTAACTCATTCGAATGAGTATAATTTTTCAATTTGTGTGTTTTTTGTTTTGTATATATTTTCGCTTTTTCGTTATGAAATATTTTTCTCAGGTGATAAAATCGTAGTTTCGTTATCATAACTGCCGCATACCAATACAGCTTCTGGTACTGTTTCTGTTTCTCTCTGCCTGTAGACACCTTGTTGTTGTTGTTCACTTCACTGTCATCTGAAAGATACACGCAATAAGGAGAAAAAATTAAACATTAATGAAATCCATGTAATTATTTATAATATTTTCTTACGATTAAAATTAATTTTTAATATTTTTTCAAAGCAACCTTAGGCAAGGTATACTACATAAAACACAATGGATAAAGGAAAGAGTATCTTTCTCACAGGTTCAGATTCACAATGACACAGCCTCGTCGAAGCGGCTGAACTTGAGAGCAGAAATGCAACAACAAAAAAGTCTCGTCGTCATCGTCGTCGCTGCGTTTGTCGTTCCCATCGCAACATAAAAAATCAAGATAAAGATAAACCGCAACGTCTCAACCGATAAAGCATCTGATAAATCTGAAACAATCAAATGTGTACTTAGGAGCGATTACGGTTACGGCGCAACTGAGACCTTCGAAATTTTTATTAATGTATTTTCTATCTGCATGGAGAGACTAATATAGCAGGTGGAGGTGGGGATGTGTTGGGTTGCAGATGATAATGATGATGATGCACTACCATCAGAACCAGACCCAGAATTATGATCACATCTCACCCACAGAGATGGGAGAGGCAACATTGTCATCGCCGACGCCACAGCTATACTCTATCTAACACAGTATAGGCACTTTAATGAATATGGTGACCATATTTCTGACAGAAGAAAATGGATATAAATTTTTTTTAAATAAGCTAGATATATAATAATGTTCATGCAAAGATGTTTGTAACCTATTCATACTTCTGAATGTGTAATAAATTCTCTATTTTGCCTTCAATAAAGTGTGTTTTGTTCAAATTTCAAACTTTGTTACCGGGGCAGATGTCTAAATGGACAAAATAAATAATACTAATCTGATTCAATTCATTCCATCAATTTGAAAGTAATGCGATTGCCTAACTCCACCCTGTATTTATAATAACTTATTTAATATTTATGTGTTTTAAAATAATTATGTTCAAATTCGAACTAAAAACTGAAAAGAGATGATAGAGTTTGTGGGCTTAGGGCCAAGTTTTCAGTGCGAGATTAAAGTTAAACACGAGTAAACTCATTATAATTGGTGAGTTAACTCAGGATTAACTGAAAAGATGCTATTGATGTTTTAACCACCTAGTTTGTTTAGTCGGTCCGCATGCGCTCTCCACAAAAAATTGCTTCTTCAGTTAACTGCTTCTAGAGTTAGCTAACTCTGGTTTAACTCACCACTGAAAAACTAGCCTATTAGAGTGAAAAACAGATAACACCATTTTGCTCTTTTTATAAAAATAGGTACTCATAAACACAAGTGTTTTAAAGTTTGATTAAAATACAAAAAGTTATTCTTTACACCTTTTTACTTACTGTAAGAGAATTAGTACAATTTGATAGCTTTTTGTATTTCCAAGCAGTTTTTGATAGGCCGACGAAATGTTTTTATCACAACTAACATTGAAAGCGTTTTATTTTGGCGAAAGCCCATCAGCTTGTGATAAAAAAAGAAATACTTTTTTATGGTTCGCTGAACATTACTGTATACTTATTCAGTTCCATGCAAACCATAATTGTTACTTTTTTATATCTGACCTTTCTCCTCTAACTTAATTTTGTCTAATTTAAGTGTGCTGTAGGTCAGCCCGCTTAAATAAGACACAATCAAGTTCCATTCAAACTAAAATTATTCAAATACGAGTAACACTCTTATAGAAAGTTGAATAAAAATTTATCATATTAATCTACTATAAAAAATACAGAACCAATTATTTGAACTTCCAAAGTTGCCGTCAATATAAAAAAAAGAATGTATGGTCACCCTGAGTTAGCTGAGTCAGTTATTAGAGCTAATTTATTCATGAGAATTGAATGCTTTCCTAATTACTACTCCACCACACTCCACACTTCCGCAGGTGTGTCCTATACTGCCTCAGCAATCGAATTGCCTTCGCCGTGCAATTAATTGATATTTGGGTGGCGCACGGTGTTGTGTCACCTCTCACCTGTGTATAGGGCGGCCTAATGACTGAGCTGAGTCGAAATGATGTTGTTGTTATTTAATTTTAAGTATATTTGAGCAGCGGCTACAAATACTTTGACACTCAATGGAAGGAGTGATTATTTGATTTATTTTTTTCCCAATTTGGCGGTTTTTTATTTTTTTTTTATTATTATTTTGTTTATTTTCGTGTTGTTGATAATAAAAGTCACCAAATTGGTGGTGGTGGTGTCAACATGTGACGGTGATTTTGAAATCATAATAGGTAATTGATATACCTGTAGTAACCATAACCTACAAAGTAAGAAGATGTTCAAATGACAAAATAATGATTGCAGAAAATAGAGCATTCCTCCTTCTTTTAGTGGCTGATTTGGGGATGGTTATTTATACTCTTAGGCCCATTTTTTTTGTGGTGAGTTAAACCAGAACTAGTTAACTCAGGATTTTTCGTATTTGTTTTTAGATTTATGCCAAGAATTTAAAATTGGGGATAAAATTCTTTCTTTTTTCGAACATTCTGATGAATTTGTTCTTGAATACATAAATTTCAGCGATAGGAAAATTGGTTTTACAGAGCGAAGCAAAATACGTTTAAACTGAGACCAAAACTGAAATTTCGAGATTTTATGGGGGCACAATTTAGTTTTTTTTTTTTTGTTAAATTGCTCGAGAACTATCAGCATTTTGGAAAACATATTAAAGCAAAAATTGTTACTCATATAATTCTACAGAAAAGAAGATCGTGACAATTCTTTTCGTAAGAGCAACAGATTTTGAGAAAACCGTGCCAACGATTAGTTATTTACGCATGGATTTACAATGATTCTAAAACATTATTACTCCTACGAAGAAAAGTTTTTAATTCTTTTGGGAATAGAATTTCCAAAGCTACAATTTTTATCTTCAATCTTAAAAAAATTAATATTTTCAAAAAAATGCTGGCCAAGTGGTTGATAGTATACCATGGTTGCCGTCAACCTTGCCGGCAACGAAATTAAAAAGGAAATAAGGGAATTTAAGGCTGGTGCGGTCATTGTTGCGGTAAATTTTACTGTAACTTCACCCCAATTAAAATTTTAGCCATGGTACAAATCTAGGGTACTTTTTAGGAAATGGTTAAAGGGGTTTCTAAGAAACATTTGAACATGGTGCTATTAATATTGGTTCTAAATAGTATTAAGTTCGAGTAGATTTCACTTGTATAGGTACGGTCTGGTCCGAGTTCCAATTTGTTGGTGCAACTAAAACAAAAATTTAATCTCACGAAAATCAAAAGAACACCGGCAGAGGGCGTACGCAAGATTTGTAGTCGGGAAGGCAAACGCATTCAAGTAACAATTTAGGTAACTTTTTATATAATTTATTTTTTGTTATTATAAAACTTAAAGCAACAATTTTCAGATGAACAAATAGATAAAAATAAAAAAATAAGTTGAGGAAGTTCCGTATGTGACATTTAGATTTTTAAAATAGGTGATTCTCTTTTAATTTATATTTTTTAAAAATGTACCTTATATACAATAAGTACAAAGAAAATTGCCTATTTCTGGGCAAGATTGTACACGCGTGAGTTTGGTATCAAATAAAAGGTGACGTTAAATTTGTTATATGAATGAAATATTTTGACAATCGTTCATGGGAAAGTCGAGATATTTGAGCTTGAAGTTGCCAATTGCAAAATAAAGATTTCAGTGTGTTTTTACAAATAATTGTTCATAACGTGCGCAATAACTGCGACGTACAAAAATGATATTATCAAATGAATGGTAGTTTTCTTGTCTTTAAAATATCATCAAACATTTTGAAAATATTTTATTCATATAACAAGCTCAAAGCAAACTTTTATTTCACACCAAACTCGTTCATGTACCTACACTCTTGACCAAGGCTACATAGAAAAATGGGCATTCCCTTTGATAGTTTTAATATCAGACTTGAGTTTAGTTTAGCTGAATACAGTTTTATTGAAAACAGATTGTATTATTTCAAAAAAAGTAATTATCAATTCTGTTAAAACGAAATTTTTAAGTTTAAAAGTTTCATTAAAGAATTTGCTTTTATAATAAAAGACGTCTATTTTATATAAATGTTCCATCTTAATTCAGGCCAAACGGCGGCGTTGATCTTCAGTGAATCTTTCCAGGTAGGTACTTCTTTTATTTTCGAACGACGTAACGTTGCACACGAACGTTCACGTTTTTTTTCACTCTACCGCCAGCATAGATGTTTACACATCAAAAACCCTCGGTGCCAGAAGTATATGCTCACCGGTGGAGGGCCCTGGCCCTGCGGGGCCACATAAACAGTAATTTTATAAACCAAAACTGTTATAATTGGCATATCTAGGTCTAGAGTCACTTTCTTATACAAAACCAATACTATTTACTTGTCCTCCAGAGAAAGTAAAAAATATTACAATGCGACTAAATGCAAAGAAAAAAAAAAGAAGAAACACTAACACAAATTACAAGTATTTATGTAGGTCTTTCATTGATATGTTTCGAATTTTATTGAATACTAGCTCCATTTTTGAGGCCGTCAATCAAATTAAATTCTCTCAAAACATTTTATCCTTAAATCTTTTTTTAATAAAAAAAAACTCGAATTCTAATTCTTGTTGCTGCATCATTACATATGTTGTGTATGTATTCATTAAACCTGTTGAAGGAAATGAATACTTGATTCTTAAAAGTAGGCATGCTCAATAATAAAACTAACAAATTCATGTGTTCCCATACTTTCCATCTTAAGATTGTTAACTGTCCATTTAATAATTTTTTTTTTTATTTTGTTTGGCATGTTCGGACCCACAATCCGCATCTATTGATTACGTTCAACTTTTGTTTCGAACTCTTTTTTTGTGTTTTTTTGTTTGGAAGTGACTCAGTAAATGCCAATTTATAACAGTTTATACAAGTATTGTTTATGTGCGCCCGCAGAGCCAGAGCCCTCCGACGGAAAGTGGGCACTCACTCAGCATACTTCGGGCACCCATTTATTTTTTTTTTAATCACAGAATTGGCATTTCTGTAGCTTCGTCCATTTTGTTAAAGTAGTTTAATTAAAAAAAAACTTAGAAAAATTAAATTTTGTAAATTTGGTGAAAAAATAAAATAAAGCAGAAACATAGATTGTAATAAATTTGATTTTTTTGTTCCAGAAACTCTTTCCATCAAATGACGTTAAGCTTAAATTATATGTAAGGTACATTGGCGCGTGTATACATACTTCTAGCAGCATTCACTCTTTAAGGATCTGCTGTAGCAAGAAAACTGAGCCCCAGCTTTATCAGCTTGTTTTTATATAAAGCTATACATCTTATCGCAGAAGTGAGTACATATGTCTGTATATTAAAAAAAAAAAAGATTATAAAAGTGAAACGGAGTGTGCCTGTACATCTGCCTTCTACCATCAGGTATAATTGCATGTTTTTCTTTGCTGATTGACACACCGGCGAAACTGCAAAACCCCAAGCCTCATCCCATCATGGCGAAATTCAATAAAAATATTTTTTTTTTTTATTTTTCTGACCATTTCTGTGATTTGTGTGTCAGAAGAAAATTATAATTTTGCTATGTATGTTGAGGAAAAAAAAAATAAATAAAAACAAAACTCTATTATCCCAGCTTAAGAAAATTATTGTTTGTTTGATGCGATGCGATGTCGGATGTCGGACGTCGGTTTCGTTTGGTAACTTTATTTTATTTTATTTTATTTTAGTAGAAAGTAAAAAAGATTCATCTTTTTTTCTGAATTTTATGCAACGTAAGTAAATTGCCAATTTCAAGAAAAATGAATTAATAGACAGTGGCACATTATAAAAGTTGAAGAAAGTTCCTTGAAGGGATTTCTTTCGTCATAAATACAAAATTATGTATCTATCTGATAATTATTTCTGGTGAAAAATTATATAAAAGATACAAAGATATTTTTGTTTTTTTTTTTTTTTTAATTTGTCTGCTAAAATGTTTACCGATTATTTTATAGATGTACAAATGCATATATATGTAAATGATTATTCATTGTAAAACATTAGCGAAGCTTCCTGTTAAAAGTTTTTAGAAAGGTCTAGGTATATTTATACTATATTCAACAGTAGCCTTGGCGCCAGGTGTTAACCTTTTAGATAATTTAAGCTTAGGTACACTGAATAAAAATACAAAAAAATTGACTTATTTTTGTAATTTCAATAGCTCTGTTTGTTTGCAATCAAAAATATTGGCGCAAAATTTTTGATAACAGCCTCATGTTAAGGTTTAAGCACGATACTAGTTAACACTTTACTAACTTTAAAGCTCTTTACTAAAATTTTCTTAGTTTTAAACACTTTTTAACTAGTATCATACTAAACCTATTTGCTTACGAAACTCAAGCTGAGCGCGTCTAAAATAGTGACATTTCGTGCAAGAAAGTATAAGCAAACACACCTTTTTAAAGTTTTTCTATGTCAAAGTGACATATGGATTTAGTAATATGTAAAAAAGATAAAACAGCAATCTGGCAATTTTAACTTTGGTAAAATGTTAAGAGATAGTACCCTGTTAAACTCGTTTAAAATTATCAAAATCCTCTTTTTAACCTAGTATCATATTAAAAATGATTTAAATTTTACTAAATCGTCTAAAATTTTGCGCCTTCCCTTCCCTTCCTTGCTGAGCCGTTTTTGCAAATTCTTTTTTTGAACAGTTCTCAAGCTATAGAGCAAGCAATAAAATAAAAATCAAAATTTGAGTAATTATTTAATCTACTATCATTTACTAGATAACCTTACTTGACAAAAATGTTATGTTTTTTTTAGCAGTGTATGGTTATGGTGTACCTGTGTAGAATCACGTCATTATCAATTAAATTATTATAAAATATGCATATTTTTAGAAAATTGAAATGACGTACCTCCATTAAATCTGAAACCAAATCGTCCAGTGACAGCAAAACATGCAACAAAATTCTAGATATTTTACTTCAACAAGGTTTATTGAAAAAGTCATTAACTTTTTTATTATGAATATTTGTAATAAAGTTGGCATATCTGCTGGTGGCGACGAAGTTTTTAATTTTATTGTTTCATTTTATTTTGCTATTAATTAAATTTTCGGGGGTGTTTTGAAAAAACTTTAATTACATAAACAATGCGTTAGGATAATATGGTTTGGTTATTTTGGCTTTAAAAATTAAATTGCAAATTCACATATGTATACTCGTATGTTTATACAAACCTAATCATTTCATTTTGCAGATGTTTTTTTATTGCAAAAGTCAACCTTTCATCTTTTGTTTAATGAAACGAAAGATGTATTTAATATTTTGAGGTTACTTTATTAAGACTTCCTTGTCTGTTATGTCTCGAACTACATGTAAAAGAAGAAGGGGTGGTTTAAAAGTTTGACAAGTTAAAAGAGGGAGACAATGAATGAATCTGACAGCTCTCATTTAAGGTATAAACAAAATATTCTTTAGATTTCAACATCATTAAAATAAAATTTGTTTTCTTTTTTTTTTTTTGCGTGTAGGTTTGGCATCACTTTTTTTCGAGTTAAAGACAATTAAAAATAGTTGTTTCTGTAAAACACTATAAAATCATTTAGTTTGAGCTATACTTCCTTTATTTTGACAGTCGAAAGTTGTCAATTTGACGCAATAACCTCGTTAGTGTCAAAGGCGCAATTAGTTCCACAGATATAGTCAAAATCCGAAAAATCCAAGATGGTAGTTATGTTTTTTATTGGTGGTCTAATCCCACCTAGTATTTTTCGCGAACTTTCTTAATATTTCCACCAAAATTACGGACTTTTAATAATTTTTAACGGTGCAGGGGTCTTGTTTGTATTATTGCACTGTTCTAAAAAAAAGTATAAATTGCATTATTTACGATGTTAAATTTTTGGATGTGTTTCTTGATTTCTTTATTATAACTGCATAATATTATTGCTAGCAACTAGCAACACCCATAAAAACTTGAAAAAAAGAAATAAATGTATTAAAATGAGGCATGAACTTAGATTAAATTTTTGGATTTAAATAATTTAAAATCAGAATTAAACCTTAAGTCTGGATTAATCAAGTGAATAGTAGTAGAGCGGGACTGAACTCAAAAAGATAGTGTGAACTTTTTTGCTTGTTTCGTTATTGAAATGAGACTATTGTTATACAAACCGTGAATAATAGAGTGTAGTATGCATTTTAAAGACCATATTTTTATTTGGAAAAAAATAATGATTTATGCACATTATGAACCAATCAGGGCAAAGTTAAATGTGAATAAAACACATAAGCATTTAAAAAGCATCTTGGTTGCAAAAAAAAAACAGCTGGTACTGAACTAGGTTCAAAGTATATAGTGTTGTCGATTCATCCTCGCAGGGTCAAGGTCATCCATACCTGTTGGCAACCTTGAGCCATCCATATACTATTTTTTAAGATCACTCGAAACGCATTTTACTATTCTAACTTTGTCTGCCGAAAATAAGAATGCTTAATAATGCGCTTTTTCATTGTAAAAAAAAAAACTAAGAGTATCTCAATATTGTGCCCACTGGCGTGCACATAAGAGTATTTGCATTAAAAAGTTGGCCAAAAGTCAACGGCGCAAAATTTTAGACGATTTAGTAAAGTGTTAAATCATTTTTAATATGATACTAGGTTAAAAATAGGATATTGCTAATTTTAAACGAGTTTAACATGATATTATTTCTTAACATTTTACTAAGGTTAAAATCGCCAGATTGCTGTGTTGTCTTTTTTACATATTACTAAATCCATATGTCAATTTGACATACAATAACTTTAAAAAGGTATGTTTGCTTACTTTTTTGAACGAAATGTCACTATTTTAGACGCGTTCAGCTTGAGTTTCGTAAGAAAATAGGTTTAGTATGATACTAGTTAAAAAGTGTTTAAAACTAAGAACATTTTAGTACAGAGCTTTAAGGTTAGTAAAGTGTTAACTAGTATCATGCTAAAACCTTAACATATGAGGCTTTCTAAAATTTTGTGCCAATTTTTCTAAAAATTAAAATCAAGACGTCAAAATTTGGTAAAGAGAATCCTTAATAAATAATTTATAAGAAAATTTGTTGCACTTTTTTATTTTTCGGAAATCGGGCGTTGTAAAAAAATGCCTTCAAAACAGCAGGAATTTTTCCAAAAAATATGAAAACATGATGTAATTATTATGATTTGATAAAATTGTTAGAATTTAAAAGCGGATAGTTCTACTAGAGATAAATAGGTCATTGAAAATATCGGCAACATTTAAAATAAAGTTAGGAAGTTCTGTTTTAAACCAAACAGTTTTAGTGAATAGTTTTTGAAAAATTAATTTAAAAACTGAAAATTTTAGAAAAACAAACTATTTTGATCAAACAAATTTTTTTGTTTTCAAAACTGTTCGAAGAATATTTGTTTTAAATATTCAATTTAACCAGATGCTTAAATGTCTCCTAGTTTAAGCAAAAATTGAAAACTTGCAAACCATAATACTAAAAACTTAAATTAATTCATGCACGAAGTATAAACAAAAAATAAAAATTCCCATAGCCAACTTTTTTGGTTTTAGGTAGATTAACCCAATTTTCTGACCTAGGTTCGATTCCTAGCCTCGTCTACACAAAAACAAAAAGATTTGTCTTGCGATAATGTGACAAATCCTCCAAGAGTATCTAACTATTTTCATGAAAAGGCGCCTTTCACCAAAGTCCTTCAGATTCGGCTAAAATTGTAGGTCCACTTCACTCCTCCAATTAGTCAGACACTTCCTCACTTCCTTCGAGGGAAAATGGTTATGAGTTGTAAATGAATATAGTACCTCGTTCTACTCTACCTTTGGCGCCACAAATTGTTTTCATTACCAAACATCTTTAATAAAAATAGCCACACAACATCACTTTGTATATTTGTGCATTTAATTTAACTTCAGATGATTTTGATTTAGTAGTGCTTTCAATTATTTAAACGATGCAAGGCGAATAGATTGCTCTTAAACTCTATACAAGAAGAATAAGGTCCACTTTTTGTTATACAATTTTTTGTAAAACAATTCGGTTTTTCAATTTCTAGGAAAAAGGCTCATAGTCTAAGACACAGATTAGCCTTCAGAAGATGAGAATGTTTCGTACGTTGCACTCTCCAAAACCCATTTGTTTACATTGTTGTATTTGTAATTTCTTCCCGCGTCGATGAATAGATGTGAATTGCAACAAAAATTTAACCGGTGTCTGAAGATCCCTACTGTCTATGTGTGAGGTTTTTATACACACATTCTCATTTTTAATCTGATATCTGACAGTTCAAGCTTGTAGGCAAATTAAAATGGCTGCCGGGGATTCTCATCTTCATGTGGCTAATCTGTGGTCTAAGAGCTGAAAGCAAATTTCTTGTGTGGATATGGAAATAAACCAAAAATTGAGTATGAGGGTTTGTAGGTGTATGGGTGCGTTGTGATATCGAAAACAAAAGTATGGCATTTTTGGCAACGGTGGTGGGGGTTTGAAAATAGCGTTTTTTACAATGTTTTTCAGAAGCATTATCGTTCAAATTAAATTTTTTTAAGATACTAAATTATGGTCTTTCATTTTCCTTAAGTGTTAAGACTTTTATCTTGACGCTCTGATTACTAGAACGGAGGATATAAGCTTTTGAAGCGAACCTTACCGGGTTTTTTTGGAGACTGAGAGCCATTTCACACATACCCGGCTGCCGGCTACAGCATTTGGTTGTAGTAAATCTTATGGGACCTTTCACCTAACAGACCGATGATGATGCCGATGCCGGCAGCCAATCGCCGGGCAATGCTGCCGGCTCCGCTCAGTACAATAGCCGGCTGCCGGGCCGGTAGATGTTTTCTTTACTTTCCTGGTTTTAAGTTGGTATCTCCAGTGTACGAGATAAGGGTTGCTTTGTGTTTTGCGTCAAGTAGACTAGCAAGAGGCGATCGCAGAACTAAACAAATCACTTTGCATACCTACATTGCCACCTGCCACCTACACAGTGCTGGGAATGTGTGAAAGTATACTTATTTGTTGTGCCGGTGCCGGGCGCAGCCGGGTATGTGTGAAATGGCTCTTATATTGCTGATTTCTTGTTATGAATAAAATCTCTAAGAAAATCCCAGTTTGTGGTTTTACAATAACATAATATATAAACACATCGCCGTTGAAGACACTTATCATAAAAACGCTATACTTTACCAAATATCAAAATCGACATATATGTATGCAAGTTCTATTTTCTATTTTTCTATTTTTCTATTTTTAAATTTAAAAAAATCTAAAATTCAAACATTTTCAAATTCGTATCTTTAAAAAATCCGTAACAAAATCAAAACTCAAAACAATATAGAAATGGATTTAAGGAAATTCTTTTGAACGACGCGACGTCGATATGTAAGAATGTTTAACAATAAGTTCACCTGATCTGACCTACTTTACTATAAGCTTCACTTTCTTAAACGGTAAATTTTGGTACAAAACGAGAACATTTTGAAGTAAAATAAAAAAAAAAGAAGAAGTACCTATAATAATTTTGATTTTTAATTAAGACAATTCTGACCTATTGAACTGAATTTTATTCCCATCAGTAAAGCAAATACCTACTATTGACAACTTAATTATATCTCACTTCTACAAAACTTCTTTTAACCAAATTTTAATTAA
The DNA here is from genome assembly GCA_932273885.2 of Leucozona laternaria. Classification (NCBI taxonomy): domain Eukaryota; kingdom Metazoa; phylum Arthropoda; class Insecta; order Diptera; family Syrphidae; genus Leucozona; species Leucozona laternaria. The sequence goes on along the minus strand of OW026368.1, from coordinate 26,138,478 downwards.
CATTCAAATCTTCTTGATGAAATCACACAATGAAGTGTATGTTTGATAGTTTATTTCAATCCAACTATACATGAAATCGTGGATTATGCAGACGTGTGGTAAGAGAAATAAAGAAAAAAAAAAAAAAACAACATACAAGTAACAAGAAGTCAATGACATCAATGCCGAACGTGCCATTTTGGCATTTTGGATGCTTAATCATCACTTCCTCTGATCATGGTTCTTGTAAATTATTTTTGTATTTAAAATTTTTTATTTACGGTGCGCAATGACGACTTAAAGTGATATCAGATGTATCAAAACATGACGGATGGTTTCCTTGAGGCTTGTTTTATTGATGTGGTAACTAAATTCACACGATTCGATTTAAATCAAACAAAGATCTTATGTACAGGTACCTACATTTGATGTTTATCTAATTGATGCTTATATACTCAAAGTGTTTTGAATTGAATTAGCCCCATTAATTAAAGCTTAAATTAATATTTAAAGTTTTCTTCTTATTTGTGTTTATGAAAGAATAAAATTGAATATGCAAAATTTAAATATTAATTTGTTAACACCCGAGCATTATGTTACGTAATTTTAGATTGAAAAAGTTGTGAATATATTATGTATATTGAGAGGGAAAGATATTAAATTAAATTTACATTTTATTAAAATAATTTGTATCTCAAGTTTTTTTTAAAAGTGAATGTTTCTTATTTTAATCATTTTTATATTTAAATTTACATCTTTTTCTGATGAGAGTCCAAGTTCATAATTCAATCAAATCAAATATACAAACTTGCATTTTTAAAGCTAGATCTAGATACACATAACGTAGTTATGAAGTGAACTATTTTGTATTTTATACAAAGAACGAATTGTGTATGAAATCCAATACCTTATCGGTAGTTAATTTACATAATTTTACCACAGATTTAAGTATGTTAGAAAGTGAGATGCATTTATGTGGAATTTGTTAGATTTTGGAACTTAAACATATTAAGTGTTTTAGTTAAACAAACTTGAACTACTTCATCAATTAAGATTTTGATAGACAAATTTAAATATTTATTCGAAGTGAATGAAATAAATTGAAAGAAACAATAAAATAGCCTAATATACGTTTATATACATTTATATTACATGTGAGTGTTGGGTCATTTAGCCATTCACATTGATCAATGCAGGCCCAGGTTTTTAGTGCTAGAGAGAGATTATCGGAGTTTCAGAGTTGATGTCTGCTTAAGGCGCATAATTTTCTGAATTAACAGATGATGTAGATGTGACAAAAAGGAGTATATTTCTAAACAAAATGCCTTAAATGGTGTGCCCATAGTTTATTTTTTGAACATAAATTATCTTTTGGTGTTCCTTCTTAATACCTACTCCATTTAAAAAAAAAATATTTGTCATTTTGTACAATAATATCGATAAGAGTAATAAATGCTAAAAGCCAGGACGATTTAGTGCGAGATTTTGACAAAAATTGTATTAATTTTTCCGTATTGACAAGGTTTAAGTGAGATCAACGAGAAGAAACGGCAATTTTTGGTACTAAATGCTATTTTTATATTCATTTTTTGTTGAACCTGTTTTACAATTTTTTAAAATAATTTTTTTTTAACTATTTACAGAAAAAGCTTTATTGAAAATAAATAAAATAAAATAAAATAAAATAAAATAAAATAAAATAAAATAAAATAAAATAAAATAAAACAACGTGAAATAAAATTATTTCCTTTTAAACATTCTTCTCATTATATTGTTAGCGTTACCATTATTCTTAATTTTTTTCAATTAAGCTTTTCCCATAGAAAACAACAAAATGGTGACTGATATAAGAGAGGATTTCTATAAGAGAGGGTTCTTTAAGCCAGTTCAGCTGAATATAACATTGAACTGCTTTTGTAAACGTTGATATGGGTATATCAGAAGCTCTTTTCCTAATCCAGAGATGGCGCCTGTAACAACAAATCCATAGGTACACTGTCGTCAGTATAAGCATCTTAAAAGACAGAGAAGCTTTCAGTGGAAGAAATCTTAATTTGCATACGCTTTTGATGGCAAGTGTCTTCAAATATCAAAATGTTGAGCTAGTAATCTTAGGCTCAGTTTTTCAGTGGTGAGTTAAACCAGAGTTAGTAAACTCTAGAAGTAAATTAACACTGAACTGAAGAAGTAGTTTTTCGATGGAGTATGCATTCGGAACGAGTAAGCAAACTCGGTGGATTAAATATCAAAAGCATCTGTTTTGTTAATCCTGAGTTGACTCACCAAATTTGTTGAGTTAACTCGGGCTTAACTTTAATCTCGCACTGAAAAACTGGACCTTAGAGAAGGTACCAATTGAACCATACATATCTCTTATAACTTTTAGCAAGCTTGATGTTTTATATTTATGCTTATTTAAACCAAAAATGTACAAGTGCAGTAATTCTGCACTAAAAAAAAGAGAAAAATTCAACAAAGACAATTTTATTACATCTTTCCCAATAATTACAAAAAAACTGCCTCAGGTTTTACACACTCTCGCCTTAGAAAACAGAAGAAACTACGAAACTCATCAAAAACAAAGTTTTGTTTAAAAAAAGTTGTAAGTATAAAGGCTTAACTCAATAAGCCCAAAAAGTGAAAAAAGTACAAAAGTGAAAATTTTCAAACTCATTTTGAAATAGTTTTTCTGACTGGAAAACTTATAAAAATGATGCAGAAAGATTAAATTTTTGTGTAAAAAAAAAATTGTATATTCTTTTTCACAAAGCAACTGCGCTAGCGGGAAAAAAAATATTTTTACTTTTGTACAAAAGTACTTTTTGGCTTATGTAGTTTAGCCTTAAGTCTCGCAATATAAGGTAAATCAAATTAACATCTTCATTTTGATAACTCATCATTTCAATAAATATGACAAAACAAAAATTTTCAATGAACTCAAACACAACTTAACAGTACCTACAACATATAAGTTATTAAGATCATACTTCTCATGTAGTTAGTAGAAGAACAATACTTCTATCTCGTTAACAATGATCTAAAATAAACTACCGCAACTAGCTAGTTGTAATAGCGAGCAGCGAGTTCGTATAATAATAAATTCACAACAAAAGAGCAATAAACTTCGCAAAATCTGCATTTCGAGTTCTACTTTGCCGGTGCGGTGATGAATTCGTGATTTGTATCAGATACGTGACTTAATGCCTTGAAAAAAAAAATAGAAACAATCAAAATGTCTCTTCAATTAAATTATGCAAAGTAAACGCAGCCCTGAATGTCATAATAAACTAATAATAGTAACCTGAAACGATGCATTGTAGAACGCGGAACAAAATAAAACTATACTCACAGTAGAAGTGAGGTAAGGTAAGGTAGAAGTAAAATCTATTAAAGTTATTGTAGCTCTAGAATGATTAGATGCATTTAAAAGATCATTTCCCAACGATTTAGCGACTGAAAAAAAAAATCATTTTTCATTCAGACCCTAGAAACTTACACCATTTAGGTAGGTATAGGTACTGACGAGGGGCTAGCACGGGTGGCTATCGAAATTGTCTAGGCTCTCCCGAGGTATGAACCCTTTTATGTATCTCGAGACAAACAAAAAATTGTGTGAGTGCCGGGACTCACGGTTAATATGTGTAAACATCAACGTGCGCGGATCCAAAACGGACTTGTTTTTGCTTGAAGGGGATCTTAAGATTTTTTTCACTGAACGCACCCATCCTAGTATGCAGATCGTAACGTTGCACGCCGTAACGTTGCATGACGTAACGTTGCACACGAACGTTCACGTTTTTTTTTTCACTCTACCGCCAGCATAGATGTTTACACATCAAAAGTTGGCTCATTTACGATTTGATGTTGGGGCCTGTGTACACTAGGACTAGTGTCCAATAAGCTAACTACTGAGCTAATTCACGATAGATACAGTGTATTACGATACGATGTTGAAAATGATTAATTTTATACTTTAAATTTTCATAACATATTATTTTATGGTGCTTATTAAGTTTTTGTTTTTGGGGTATTTTTGAGGAGATAGCAATACTTGCTCTTCAACAAGTTCTTATTACAAAAGCGGCTCACGAGTATTTGACAGAAGATGTATAATACTTGTCTAGATTTTCCCTATGCAGAAAACTTTCCAGGGTTTTGACTAAACTCGGTAAATACTTGTCATTTTTCCAGGTGGGTATCTACAAGTTTTATCAAAATCATAAATTGTCGGCTTAAAATGCAACCAGCTTAGTTCATTTTATATTTGGAAGTGAACAGTTTTGCTTTATAACAGTACTGTAGGAGAACAATTTATTATTTTCTGCATACCTACAGCCATGGCCAAAATAATAGCAACACTTCCTAATTTTTAGTAATATTTTGTGTAGTACTTATATTAGGCAAATATTCAAAAATGTTTATGTTGTATATTTGTGGTAAATACTTTGTTAATTTTGTTTATGTAAAATTTTTTGAAAACTTAAAGGGGTTTGCAAAATTTCCAAGTCCGTCTGCAGTAATCTTTCTCACAAGCTGGTCATAAAAATAGCAACACTTGATTTATTTAACAAAAAACAAGAATTTCTGATAACCAATATCACTTTTCTTTATTTGTTAGCAGAGAAAATTTAATATTTAGTTAAAAAAAACCTTTATTTTTTATAACTGCATGTTTTCGATTCGGCATAGAGCCTACCAACTTCTGGAACTTTTCCTGGGGGATCCAATAACACATTTCTTGGACAATTCTCCAGAAATCGGCTTTGTTAGAAGGGCTTTGTTTACTAATAACCATCTTTAGCTCATTTCAGAGGTTGTCAATAGGATTAAGGTCCGAAGGTCTAAGACTAAAATCTCACCAAAATTTTGTCTTTTTCAATCAAGAAGCTAACTTTTGTAAGCTTTTTTTAATATGTTGCTATTTTTTTGGCCAGCTAATTTTGTAGTTGCAATCAACTTAGTGCAGAATATGACTAATGCCTTTTGTTTACTCGGAAGATTATACGTAGAATAGATTAATGATATAATTACCGTTGGTATAATGATGACATTTTTCACTCATCCACCTATCTAAAGTGCAACATACAGTATTACTTAAAAGTAAGAAGTGTTGCTATTATTTTGGCCATGGCTGTATATGGAAAGTTTTTCGTCAGATCTTAACACTATGTTTTATGTCGAATTCCTTTCAACAACGAAATCGATTTTTTTTCTAAACCGAATCGATTTGTTTCTGTCAGTTGAAAGGAATTCCTAAAAGATTCGATTTTTATTTCGTGTGATTGTGTGTGTTGCTAGACAACTGCAATTAATTATTTTTGATTGTTGAATATTTTGTTTAATTATGTAGAATCCGTTGAAACAAAAAAAAAAAAACTATTTGCCTTCTCAAAATTCCCCGACTTTCAATTTGACTTATTAGAAATGTGGTATCTTTATTGTCTGTGTGCAAATCGGTTTGAAATGCAAGATTTGTTTTGACAGAAAAGAATCGATTTTGTTTGGAAAAAAATCGACATTAGAAAATTCAATTTTAAATTGTATTCATTCAATAAACAGATCTGATGACACCACTTCCGAAATGTCACTTATATACTTCTATTCAGTTAAAAAAATACACAGTTATTGATCTTATGCCCAGAGGTACTACGTTAATACTTTTATTAAACAAGAGATCACGAAGAAAGGCAATGGAATTCATTGTAGATATACGACATTAAATTTCTTTTTAAATGGAAAACCATTTACATGACAAGTTAAACAAGAAGCTTCCGAAATTTCGAACAAAGTGTTCCACTGTTAAACGCTCCTGATGCATACAGTTATTACTACGGCCATTCAGAGGAACGTCGTTATTCGTCGACACAGTGGCACATATAAACGAAACCGATATGTTTACATGTGATACATAAATTTGATAATGACTTTTATACTGACCTTTCAGGTGGGTGGGGTAATTATGTTAAAAGTTCATAATAAGTACACAATTAATCCGTCGATTCTAGTTAAATTTGGCCTTAAAGATTTGTCAGTTGGAATGGAATTTCTTTCTTTATTTCACAAAATTATAAGCACTCACTGTTCACTGACTTTTATTTACAAAACACAGAAAACCGAACAATACCGATGTTTACATGGGCGGTTGTGTTGCACTCTGATGCTGGCAAAGTAAATGCAATAACATTATATTTTTATTTCCCTGGAAATCACGTACTACAACACGAATTTTGTGTGAGATTGAATCTTTTGTTTCGAACACAGCACTCATTCCGACTCGACTTCACTCAATTACTCACTTGTTGCCGCAGTTCATCCGGAAGAAAGTTGCAACAAATACAAATTAATCTCGACACAGGAATCAGGCACAGTGCACCGCACTCAGCGCCAATGATGGTGGATTGGTGGACCACTTGATAGCTGGACTTTTTGAATTCCGCACTTCAAGAGTAACAACTGTCTCGCGGCATACCGAAGCGATGCGATGGTAACAAGCACGACGACTACGACTATACGACGACAATGATGGTGTTCACATTCACGTGTGAAGCATTTGAGAGCCCACGGAAGACTACACGCGGGACCGGACATCAAGTGGTCAATACTCGGTTTCGGTTCAGTGAAGTCGTCGGTTCACCAGCTGATGGGGGCCGCCACCGGGGCATAGCACAATGAGGTCGACGAACATCAAGTAGGGTTGGTGGGGTTTAGGGGGGATTAACTTTAAAGACCGGTTAAGGTTTTTGTATTGTTTTGGGTGGCTGCACGCGGAACGAACGCGACGGATTTGGTAGTGACTTGCGGTGGTGACAGTGATTACAGGTTGAACGGTTGTTGGGGTAACTGCGAGACTACAATTGCTGCACCAAGAAGCAGCAACATGCGGTTAAAGCGAACCCAAACCCAAAGATGGGAGTGCTTTGGATAGGGTTGTGAAATTTGGAATTGTTTTGGCTTTGAAATGAGAGGAATCCCATTCGGTCTTCAGTGGATGGGAAATTCCAGAATTTGCTAGGGTTAACTGTTGTTGTTTTTCAAAAATCGTTGTTGGACACCGCGTGTGCGTTTATTCCGCCGAGAGAGTGGAATGTTTAATTGCTTTGACGCCAAAATACGCACTAAAATCTCTTCTTTCACATAAAATACCTACGACATATGAATATGGGAGATGCACCAACAACAACAAACACGAAACTTACATGAGAGATTTGGAAGTGTGGTGAACCACATTATAGCGAATTCAATACTAACTCTCAGTCACAGGTGTGTTTCTAGAAGTTTTTTTTTTTGTTCTTGTTGTTGACGATGAGGGCAAAGTGATATATCTGCCTATCAGGTGAAAAGTTGTTGGATTTTCTTCTTTTTTTTTGTGTTGTATCTACTTAGGTACCTATACCTTTGCGGTTTTAAGCGGTTTTCTGTGTTCAATCTGTGCTAATGACAGTGAGAACAAACATATAGCAGAGGGGTTGGTTGTAATAATTATTATATTCTAGCGATTGGAGGCATGTTGTTTGAGTTTACTTTGTGGTTTTATACTTTCGGGTAGAGGCATCAGGTAATGAGTTATTCACTTGATTTAACAAATTGGGTTACATTGTTTAAATCTAACGTTTCTATCTAATTAAGAATGTTGGAAATGAGCTTTGGTTTAACAATAACGCACTAACGTGCTTATAACCAGAAATTGTTCATTTGAAAAAAAAGACGGGTTCAAAATTGTGGTAAGAATTTCAGAAGCCTTAAAGAAACTTGATATTTTAGAGATACATGCCTACCTATAATAATTTAAACAAAAACAATGCATTTCTATTGTTTTCGTTTTTCTTCTTTTTCGTATAATAATAAACTGCATGGCAATTCCATAAATATTTACAAGGAGTTAGGTACCTACAGGTATAGTTAGTTATCTGGGTCGCACAAATCAGTTCTTATGTCGCAAGAAAGTTTATAGTCTTTAGAGTAGTGTTGGCGTGTTTAAAGATAAATATTAAATAGGACTTTAAAATTAATAAGAAAATAGGTGTCTATATAATTTTAATATTGAGCTTTCTTCAAGGCCGTACGCAAGGTGGTGCAAGTAGTTGCGCTTGCACTTTATTACTATATAAAGTGCATTTCAAAATTGGATTTGAAATTCGCCTTTTTAACCAAGATCCTGAAATACAGTTTCATTAAAAATACTAAATATTTTTTCCATAAATGCACTCCCATTTTTAATAAACGCATGACTTAAGCTCCGATACGTGCCACATCATTGGAAAATTGCAGAAGTCATTGTTATACCTAAGCTAGAGGAAATCAAAAGTTTTCAAAAAACTTCTCCTGAAAAGATTTAACAAAATAGTTACCTACCTAAAAGAATAAAGAAGGCTAACACCAAACCATCAGTTTGGATTTAGAAACAAACATTCCACAACAGACCATGTGCATCCTATAACGGATGTTGTTGGAAAAGCACTTGAAGAAAACCAACTAGATATGTTCCGCGCTCTACTTAAGTCATATGTAATTGACTGACTCTTTAGAGTACAATACAATGAAGAGTATTCGGAACTTCAGAAAATTGAATCTGGTGTACCACAATGAAGTGTCCTCGGGCCAACCCTGTATATGTTATATACAAGGGATATGATACTGTGATATTAATGCCTGATAAATGCGTTGTGAAGGCAACAGAAAAATTACAAAATGCAAAGAAAGTGGAAAAAACAATGGCGTATCATAAAATCAATGAAACAAAATCAACTCACATTAACTTTACAAACAAAAAGATTAACAATGTTCCAATGTTTATCAATGTTAAAGCTGTACTTTATGCCAATACAGCGAAATATCTTGGAATGACCTTGGATGCGAAGCTGAAATCGAAAGAGCACATCAAAAAGAAAAGAGAAGAACTAAACCTAATTAAAATATAGAAAAATGTTTTGGTTACTTTAGTGACGTAGGTATTATAAATATATGGACTGCTAATAACTTCTTACTTCTATGCATTTCTTTCGCAGAAAAATATTCCAAGAAATCGCAACAGTCTTGGGACTGAGCGGCCACATTCGTTACTAAATAGATGTGAAACTCTAAAAAAGACGTCAAAACTTAAATATTTAAAAAGACCTGACGATAGAATATTTTTTTATTTTTTTAATTTTTCGTATTTTTATTCCTGAGAGAATCACATATCCATCGATTATGCACTTCACTAGGCTAAATTTATGTTACAATCAGAAATAATAATTTTATTTCGTAATAATTATACATTTACATATATAAGGCGAGTTTCATGCAACGACCACCGGGTCCCAAGAGCGCTCCTCTAAACTGGAACACGAGTGAAGTTGAGTACTATAGCAGTCCATATTCCATACATATGTATGTAATACGTGGCTTATTACTAAATAAGAACACTGACCTATCTATTCAAAACGAAATAATGCTATATAAGCAAGTACTGAAACCCGTTTGGAACTATGCTGCACTACAACCATCAAAAATTTCCAAAAAAAAGCCCTCCGTCGAATAATAAATGCACCTCCTTTTGGTATATAAGAAAAATCGATTCACATCGTGACCTTATTTATTTATATATTGGAGACCGTTAAATGCTAACGTTACATAAATTATCTCTTAAATCTAGTCATAATCTAAAGCTCTTAAAAATACAGTCTTGAATTGTATACTTTTAAAATTGTAATTTACAGAATATATGAGAAAATAAAATTTATTATATATTGCAATCAATTGGTTCAAAGGACTATTAGCACCATAGTTTGACCTACTGAAAATTTGGCTCAAAGGTTGCCGCAATCGTAAGCTTGTTTGGCTAAAGTTAAAATTCAGTCTGCAAAGAACTGACGAAGACGAGATCTTTCCATTTATCAAACCATAGTAATGAAACAGAATTGGATATATTTTCGATGGTTTTCAAGTGAAGGCAGATTTATCAAAACCAACCTATGTGAATACAAATGAAGTGCTGATTCCTGAGACCAAGGAAGAAAACGGAGACAGAATCGCAAAAACCTTCGTTGAACTGCTTCAAGTCTCGATTTGTGAATAGAGTAGTGTGGTGCCCAGACCACACAGCTGTACTCAAGAATGGGTCTCACAAACGAAATAAATAGAAGCTTGAGAACATAGGGATCTTTAAAGTCACGTGAGAACCCTTTAATAAATCACAGGCTTTTTTTATAATGTGATCTAAGAGATCGTTAAAGGTCAATTTTGAATCTAAAATAATTCCTAGATCTGAAAACACTGAAACTTTGTTCAAAGGGTCCGATTCAAATGAGTAGTTATATACGTGAAGGGCTTTTTTTTGCGTGTTAGGCTCATAACCTTACACTTGTCAACGTTTAGGATAAGTCTATTTTTATTGCACCAGTCCCTGAATCTTAAAAGAGCATCTTGTAATAGTAAACAGTCTGTTTCAGTTTCTATTCTTTTGTTAAGTTTAATGTCATCAGCATAAATAAGGATACAAGAAGTTTGGAGAATTGAGACGATATCATTTATAAAAAGGATAAACAAAATAGGCCCTAAATGGCTACCCTGAGGTACGCCTGTATTTAATTGTTAATTGATTGATTAGAACATACATTGCGAAAAGCTAAACTATAATGTCTGTTAAGTAGTAGAGTAATCCATTTAAGAAAATTATTATTAAATCCTAAGTTGTTTACTTTACTTATAAGAGTTTTGTGACACAACTTGTCAAATGCCGTACTGAAATCGGTGAAGATGCAGTCAACTTGATCGACGGTCTTCAAAAGCATTTAAACAAAAGGATTAAAAGTTAAATAAATTTGTCACAGTAGACTTTTTTGACAAAACCGTGTTGACTACCACACAAAATTGAATTACAGTGAAACGATAGAACATTACAAACAATGGATTCAAATAATTTTGGAATAACAGATAATTTGGCTATGGGCCGGTAGTTTATGATCTCAGTTTTCAGTCCCTTTTTATGTATTGGGGTTATGTTATGACCTTCAAACAGAAATTACTAAATAGTCACACAAATTTTACAAATGGAGACCGTATTTCGTATTCAATGTACAATGTTCGGAAATTAATAACAACAATGACCTGATAAGCTGATGGTCTAAAAGCGATGGGAAAGTATTTAAACTTTAAACTTCCTCCACTGCAATTATAAATTGAGAATTAAAAATTATTTTTCGACAGATTTGTCCTGATTTCCCGCTGGTTTTAGTGCGGTTCAACTACCTATAAGTCCCACCTTACAAGTGTCCGAATTTTGGCACATACCTATATACTGAATTATGAAACCAACCCAACCCTCCCTTTCCAATAATCCATTCGAGTTTGAATGAATAAATTCAACTTAACCATTTCAACAATTCTCTATTTTGAAAATGAAAACAAACATGCCTGCCATGCATAGAAATTTTCGACCATGAAAGATATCAATGGCGATTTCATTTTATATAAATGTGTGTGAATGCAGAAATCTCCACCCGTAACATAGCATTCGATTAAAATGAATCCAATTTAATTCAACCGCATAGTATATATTTTACGTTCGAAACTGATGGAAATTTATTATGCTCGATGGAAGGTGACGGCCTTCGTCAATCACAAATCACAATCAACTGCCTATCACTCTGGTTCTAAAAAGAACAATTAAGTAATTATAATTATGTTAATAAAAAAAAAGAACAACAAGCAGATTCATCGAGAAGAGTGCTTACCATATAAGTTTGGTTGGGTTAGGTACGACTATATACATGTTGTAGTGGATAGAATGAGGACGCAGTTCAAATTAACTGTTAATAGACTTTACCTCGATTTAATGACTCCTTGTGGAAATGGCCACCAAACTGATAACATTCACTATGTTACTGTTCGACGCCGCACGCAGAGCCGAGCACACCTTGAATGTAGGTTTTGTTTTTAGTTGAAACTTTAAAGAAGAATTAAGGTTTTCGCGACTGATTAAGCCTTTCTATAATGAAATCGAGGAGACACTATGCGGTGAAGTTAATTTGTAATCAACAACTGTTAGCTGCTAATTTACATATTTTGCAGTGAACAGTGAGCAGTGTCATTGGCACAGATACATTATTATTACACAGTTTGTGTTGAACTCAAAAGCCTTTCTCTGTTGTTATACTTTAAAAATATAGGACTTTATTCTCTTATCTTAAGTCATTCAGTGCCAGTTTTAAAGGAATCTTGTTTTACTAAGGCGATTCGCAATTGATTAAGAATAATAACCACTATATATATGAGACACAAAGAATATACCTACAGAATTGGAGCTAAAACTATATATTCTTTGATTTGTATATACCTACCAAGCAAGAAATCATCAGCTATGAATCACGAAAACCAAGAGCGTGTTAGTGATCAAAGCCGGAAACAAATTATTGTCGCTTCCGTATTTGTTCTAAATTTTTACACAGTTTCATCGAAATCGGAACAGAATGATCGGAGCTGCCATATTGTTATATGAAGTGAAATTTCTTCTTTTAGTTTAACGAAAAAACCTTTTGTTGGTTTGGACAAGCTTTTTCAGGTTGCTTCTATAAGAAAATGGGTAGGTACTCGCGGTTGAATTTTTGCCTAAGTATCTACCTATACCTATTAAATGAGAGATTCTTATAAATTTGGGATCAAATCGCCAAAAATTTCGATAACTGTTTTGTCAGTGGTTTAATTTCGGTAAAACCGATTACCTTAAGCGGGAGAGATTATTTTTATTTAGGTGGTCAAGGCTGGGATTCAAACCAAGATCCCGCCATGACAGTCCTACACACTAATTATTACTCTACCGGCAGCTATACATCCCTATCATGGTATTCGATCGGAACGGAATTTTCTCCGAAAAAGGCCTAATAGTTTTTTTTATTGGCTAATCTTTTACCTTTGTAGGTAGCCGAGTGCTAGTAAGTTACAAGTAATAATATAGAAAAGTTTTAATAAATAGTATGACGAAATGAAACATTTCACTTTTATAAAATCAATTTTGTATGAATCGGAGAAAATTCCGTTCCGAATGGATACCATGATAGGGGTGTATAGCTGCCGGTAGCGTAATAATTAGTGTGTAGGACTGTCATGGCGGGATCTTGGTTTGAATCCCAGCCTTGCGACCACCTAAATAAAAGAAAACGGCTACTGCCTCTTGCGAAAAAGTGACATATCCTCCAAGAGTACCTATCTCTTGTCATAAATAAATGCCGTGCGGACTCGGCAGAAAATTGTAGATTCTCTCCATTCATGCCAAAACAGCACTAACTATCTCCACGAGCTGCCGCAAAATGACGATTTTGTGAATGAATTACATTGAAAATTTCTTAACATATACTTTCAAACTAAAAATCCAATTTTTTTAAAGGGCATCAAAACAACGTCACTAAAACAAGCAATTTATTAATGTAAAATTATACCCACTTATACAAAAACAACACTAAAAATTTAGTAGGTATAAAATTTTTCGTGTTATTTTACCTTTTACTACTTTTCTGATTTGCAAAAAAATTAACATAACATGTGTTCTTTTCTTGTTGCCATTGTGATTTGTGCATCTGTTCTTATGTCAACACGAATGTGTATTCTCGTATGTGTGTGGCCCAAAGTGTTCAGAACTGTATAAAGTTTTGCTTTCCTTTCTCTTTAATATTACCAATAAATAAATTTATGAATCACATACATATATAATTTTTTTTTAATAAATTAAAAGGCGATCGATATTTTGAAAATTCTCTCGGAAAGTGTTTTAAAGTTTTTTAGACCCAAAGTAACAGTAATCTTCTATACAAATTTTTGTATCCATTAAGGAATATTTAATTTTTCTCGCAAATGGATCTGCAAATTTTGAAATAAAAAAATCAATCCATTAATAAAAGCTGCGGTTTTCCAAAAAAACGAGTGGGTATTAAAGGTAAACAATCGATTTCTATAACGCTGTAAAAGAAAATTTAAATATTATTTCATAGCAAAATCTCCGAACTAAATATCTACTATTGAATTTTTTTTTTTTTAAACTCAATATTTCGAAAACCACTTTATGAATTTTCTTAAAATATGACATTTAGTAGTTTTTGAAAACTTTGCAGATGCTTTTTACAAAAAAAAACTTTTAAGGCTTTTTTTATATTAAATCGGAATATAAAGATTTTGATAAATTTTTCCACAAGATTCTTTAACAACGTAGTCAACAAATATCACAACAGCACTTGAAACTCTCTTTTAAAACCCAAAGCTGGCGAATCTAGCACTTCAGTCATACAAGTCTATTATTTTACAAAGAACTGCACCATAGCTTGAAAAAAAATAATTATTCGAATGAGACCAATAATATTCAGCAAATAATTACACTGTTTAAGAACTGCTGCTTCTAAATTTTAGATCTTCCAAATTATCATAAAATTAAATTTATTTTTGTCAACAATTGTAAAACAATTTTTTAAAATCAATATTGTTAATTGTATTTATGTACATACTTATGTTCGGTTTCACAAATATTTAACAGGCTTTTAAATTCTTAAATGACGTATTTTGTATGGAACAAACGTCATTTAAAGATTTAAAAGCCTGTTAAAAAGTTAAAAGGGCTTTATGAAATCGACCATTAGTCATTTAAAATGTCAATTGGGCATATTCATAGTCATTTTTAAACTCCAGTTTATCTTATACCTGGGTTTATCCTATCTAAATAACATTAAATAAACCCCAGTCTAAGATAAACTGGAGTTTAAAAGTGCCTATTAATATGCCCCAGTCTGTCTTACGGCTTTTGCAATTGCTATACAGAATTTTTAAAAATTGTACCTAATTGTATGCTAAATTTAATAAACAAATAAATTCAAATTCTTTCATTTCAATTTGGAACAACACAAAATCCAAATTCTCAATTAAATTGGAAATCATAATTATGCATTTTTATAAATACAAAAATAAACATGACACCTGATCGTCGTCGTTATGTTAATAAAATTCTAATGGACTTGGAAAACAAACACAATATTTTTCACGTTTTGTTTGGTGGTAAAAAATTGGCCTCTACTGTCTATAAGATTAGTATATGAAATTATGAAAGAGCATGTCCCCAGGCGAACTTAGTATACTGTATTAAGCATTGCATACTTTCATAAAAACTTTTTCAATTTTTCGTATCTGTTAAATTTTAAAATATTTTAAAAAACTATTATCCTGCTTTTTATTGATGTTAAACTTATATTATAAACATATATTATTACATTACATTAATCGATAACAGCTTGTTTGTGGTATACTTGAAATAACATTGATTCAATTACATTTATATCAATTGAAAAATAATTTTGTGTCAAAAATAAAACTTCACATTGAATCTAAAAGTTAATAACAGCTTTTATACATTTACATTTATGTACCTATTTGATTTTGTATCGCATGATTGTGTTAAAAACACATTTTATGCACCGATTACTCGATGGAGATAAATACTTTATGAGGTAGAAGTATTTATTTTTAAAATACAAAAATGAGATATCAGACGTTAATTGAGATGTGTATCAGATCAGATACCTAATGAAGATTTGCAACAGAACTGGTTTGAATAATTTTTCTCACAACATCTGTTTACTATTAATTTAATTTGTATCTAATTAAAAAAGACAGCATCTCAGATCATTAACAATTTACCACCACAAAGGTTTATTCAGAGTACCTACTTAAAATGTGTAATGAGTACTCATTATTATCATACAAATAATAATCTTTTTCTTATTCTCAGAAACAATTAATTGTTGATGATTGATAGATAACACACACAATTTAGTTTTAAAGTGATTAAAATAAAGAAAAAAATTGGAATCTTTCATGAATTTTTAGTAAAGACGCTTATATTTCAATAGAATTTCTCTGGGCATATAATTTTAAAAAATCGCTTCCTAAGAAATAAGTGTGTTATGTTATCATTTTTGTTATCAATTTTATGTTTTTTTTTTTTAAATAAAAATACAATTCTTTAGTGCTTAATAAATACCGAATTTTACTTGCAGGTAATACGTACATTGAAATGCGTGTACTATGGAAAATTTTATACCAGCAAAAAAGAATCTGGAGGTTTTAATAGAATATCTATTCCCTTTGAAGACAAAGACGAAAACAATATAATATTAATATCTTATTCTATAACAAAAAAATGCTTTAATTTAAATAATAAACTTAAACTTTATTCTAATTTATTTATTCTGATATTAGTTATCCAACACGTGAATACTACTGGACACAGGATCATAAGCTCACAGAATAAAAATTTCTTTTAACCCACCTGAATGGATTATTTATACAGGGTGATTCGCATCAGGTGTAACGGAAAACTAAAGTGTGTAGGTTGGGTCGAGACACGAAAACAAATCATAGGGAGGAGGGGTATATCCCCCTTAATTTTCTTGAAAAATGATTTAAAAAAAAAAATCTTGGAGAAATCAACACTTTTCGATATAAAAATGGCTTTTAAAATATGGATATTTTAAAGAAGGATGGAAATTATCAATTTGTATTTTTATTATAAAAATTTAATTCAGCACGTTACTTATCGTAGAGCACAGAAAATCGATATCAAAGGGTTTTCAGATATCAGCTAAGAAGACTTTTGGGCATTCATATATTAATTAATTACTGATAGAAAATTATCAAAAAAACAGTTGTTATTTGCAAAAAAAAAAAAAACTCAAACGACAACTCTGCAAAGGGTTGATGGTGTGAAAATTTGGATTTAAAATACATAATTAAATATGGTGGCACAACAGCTCGTAGAGAGCCAGGACCTATAGTGACTTAAATTCTCAACCATTTTCATGTGCGGGATGCGGGGGGGGGGGGGGGGGGGACCTACAATTTTCCGCTGGATCCGAAATGTTATGGTGCGGGTAGGTACAATGACAAGAGATACTTTTATAAGATTTGTCACATTCTTACAAGAGGCAGCAGCGGTATTTTTTACTTGTTCTAAAGGCAAGTATTGGTCATCGTGTTAGTTTTGATTACAACCTGGACATTTTTTACTTGCGATATAGGTACTATATGGGAAGTGATGGATTCGTACAAAAAATCGAACTCGAGATTTTGATCAAACTTTACATTACGATGATAGAGAAGTCAAAAAAAGTGGGTCTCGCAAAAACATCCGTCTGTCTGTCTGTCGGTTCGACTACAGCCTAAACGGATGGGTCGATTTTCTTTAAACTTGGTACTTAGCGTTTTTTGGATATTCCCCCCACCCGTTTTTTTCTCTTTTTTTTTAGTACCAAAATGTATAGTAGCTGTCATACAAAATTTCTTGGCCAAAAAGGAAAAACTTATTTTTCTCAAATCCAGCGCTACCGAATTTGTTTTTAAGAACTCAATAAATTTAAATAGTTATAAGTTGCCGTTTAATAAAAAAAATGGTTCCGAAAAATGGTTATTAATGGTACCTCCCAAAGAACCATTTTTTGATTTTCGCTTTTCTCGAAAACGGTTAAACTGATTTTGATAAATTTTTTATGAAGAAGTATTGACACATTCTAAATAATATTGTGTACCAAAATTTTCAAAAAAAATATTTTTTAGATTTTTAAAAAAAGTTTTAATATTTTTTTTTGAAAACTCAATATTTCAAAAACGGCTTGGTCGATTTTTAATTAAACTTGGTTAATAGCAGTTCTTTAACTTTATCTAGAAGATTTTTGACAAAAATTATTCTAATCTAAGAAAAATATTTTGTTTCTCAAAAACGACTCCTACGATTTTCATAAAAGTTTTTTTGTGTGTTAAAATTAGTACGATCTACCATTTAAAATTTTTCAAATTTGTATTTTAGGTTTATTAACAGTACCTCTCATAGAACGGTTTCTTTGATTTTCGACTACCTATCTCAACATCTGATCAACCGAATAAAATTAGATTTTTTATACAGAAGCTTGTAACAATTATAAAGTGCGTATCAAAATTTTCTAAAAAATGATTTTTGGATTTAAAAAAAAAAATCAAAATTATTTTTTGAATATTCGATATTTCGAAAACTGGTAGCAGATTTTTTTGTGAAGTTCAATTTTTAACGCAACATTAATAAATGCTTTAAATATGCGTACCAATTATTTTTCTCAAAAATGTTAACGAAATTTTATATATACAAAATTAATTATTTTTAAAACCGCTCCTACGATTTTCAAAATTTTTTTCTCATAAGTAAAAATTTATATAAGAAATCAGATGGTGTACATCGCGTTATGTTAAAACGGATTCAAAGTATTTTAATCAATTTCTTTCTAATTTTGTTGATTTAAAACAATTTACCAGTTTAAATAATATAATTTCCTTTTATGCATTATTGCATATGTGCAACACTAGGCTATATTGTTAATTTTTGTATACTCACATAATACCACCTGAAACTAAACTAAGATTTGGCAAATGGATAAAATATATACTCATATAGCTAATTTATTTCAGACTATAGAACCACAATGTGATCGCGCATAAGAGCAAGTTGGTGCGACCCAGTCGTGCATATTTTTTTTTTAATCGAAACCAATACTTGGCCCATAGAGCAAGTAAAAAACATATTTTGTATGTTTAAATTTATATCTATCCCTGGGCACCATTTTCGCTTAGTATAATATTTCGTACGTCTCAAAACGACACTGTAAAATAATTAATTTTAGTTCTTAAGTATATTTCCAACCAAAATGAATCAGTATCTATAATACATATGGATTTTCCCCCCTTTCTAAGGCCAAGTTCAATGCCATGGTGTAAATAAGGTACAACTTCACTGAAACTGAAGCTCAGATTCTTTGAATCACTCGTATTCCTGGTTTTGATTTACATATTTGAAAAGAATAATTCCAGTTAAGTTAAATTGTTTTGTTTTGTATAAATGTACAATATCTTAGTTTCATTTATTTATAAAGAAGGTAGGTACATATTAATTATTAAACATTTTTTGTTTAAGTAAAACGAAGTATTTTATATATGTATATATGTACGAACGACAGATAAATACATCAAACTCGTCTGATCAAACTTTTTATTTCGAATCGTTTGATGTAAAACACAAACCCATTAATTCATTACGAGAAATCCATCACCACAGTAAAAAAAAAAAAAAAAACTAATAGCTTTCCTCTCGTTAATGCAAATTAATATGAAAATTATATAAAATTGTCAGTGATTTAAATTTAAATGTTGTTGGCGAAATTGAATTTAAACGCACAATTTTATTTTGCATATTAATACGTTCGAAAATTGAATAATTACATACAAAGACAAAATAAATAAATTTTAATTTATGTAAAACATCACCTATTATTAGTTCGTTTGTGATCAAATCCAACATAATGTCGTGTAGACCCTATTAAAGCAATTTATAATAAAAGCTTTAAATGTTTATGTCAATTCAGAGCATGTGATTTTATGTTGAATATTTTTGAATTGAATTTATGATTTTTTAGTAGGTATCGAATAATTATTTGAGAAAATACTATAAATGCTTGATAAGGTAAATACAATATATGATAATCAATTTTTTAAACTTTTCGTTTCACAGTTTCACTTACCTAAGTTTTTGACTGTTAATTGGTTTAATGTACAAAATATAAGATATTTGATTTAATAATTCAATAAAAGTATGACAAATAAATAAAATCAATAAGAAATTGACTTATGTATTTTTTTAAAACTTGCTTACAGGGCAAGTAGTATTGATTTAATGTAAACAAAAATTAAGTTTTAAATCAATCATCATTGCTATGATAGGGAAGTCCAATGAAGTTTTATACGTCAGGTCATTGGCCGGTTTTTCTGAACGTCTGTATGTCCAATATACATCCAGCAAAAACCTTGACGTGTGGGCGCTTCAAATTGGGTACCAAAGATTTTAATGTGATCCCTTATATGAGAAATTTGAATGTATGTGATTAATAAATAGATATAAATATATTCTTGGTCCCTCAATGTTCAAATTGATTTTTAAAAAAACTGTTCAAGTTTTTGGCAAACATTCACATATCTACCTATAAAAAATAGAAATGTCACTTTTTTTTTTGAAAATCGTCTTATTTTTAGGTCATTTCCGTATAAATCTCGTGCACAACTTGATCAGATTTACCATAATGATATTTCTTAGTATTTAGTACACATAATATTCTATTTAAAAAATTCTCAAAAGATATAATTTCAGAAACAAAAAAAAAATCAAAGAAGGATTTTATTTTTTTGTTGTTGTTAGTTTTGTCCTTGCTCTATATTTTTGGTCAACACCGTTTTTGTATTAATAAACTTATATTTTTATCTTCGATGCTTAGCCTAAAAATGTCAAAAGTACAATTAAATTGATTTTTTGTTTCATTTGTTTTGTTTATAAAAAAATATATTTTAAAAATTTTTAAATACAATATTGTTTAAACTTTTGAGAAGCATCAGATTGCAAAATTATAACAAAATCGGTTGAAAAGATATACCTAATTGAATAACCCAAAAATAAGACCATATTTTCAAAATACTTGGGATAACTAATTCGTTATATGAAGTTTGTGAGAAACCTGAATCGCAGTTTTCTTAATATTGACTTGGTTATTATTACAGGTACAAAGTTTAATAAAAGTTGTTAGAACCGTTTTCAAGAAGGTG
Source organism: Leucozona laternaria (assembly GCA_932273885.2). Lineage (NCBI taxonomy): Eukaryota > Metazoa > Arthropoda > Insecta > Diptera > Syrphidae > Leucozona > Leucozona laternaria. The sequence continues at coordinate 26,117,871 of OW026368.1, read as the reverse complement.
TACTTTCTAGATAAGCGCAAACAAAAATTCGGACTTTTCCTCTAGGGAATCACATAAAAATGCTCTGTACCAAATTTGAAGCTAGTCGGTCCACTTGGTACTGGTTTGACTCTAGCAAATTACAGTGGACGCACAAACGCACAGACCAACGGACGGCATAACGAAACCAACTTTTTCGAACTTCTCGATTATCGTAGCGTTAGTTTTGATTACAATTTTTGATGTGTAAACATCTATGCTGGCGGTAGAGTGAAAAAAAAACGTGAACGTTCGTGTGCAACGTTACGTCGTGCAACGTTACGGTGTGCAACGTTACGATCTGCATACTAGGATGGGTGCGTTCAGTGAAAAAAATCTTAAGATCCCCTTCAAGCAAAAACAAGTCCGTTTTGGATCCGCGCACGCTGATGTTTACACATATTAATCGTGAGTCCCGGCACTCACACAATTTTTTTTTACACGGCAACAATAACTTGCGATATAGACCAAGTAAAAAAATTACCTCCGAATTCAATTTGAAGCCTCCAGACTTGTAAAACACTTTTAAATTGAACATTTCGTCGCCCTAGTATTGAAGTGCCGTATAGGTATACGCCCTTTTTTCGTTTTGTGGGAAATCGCATTTAAAGATTTTGCAGACTATTGTACAAAAAACAACAGCTGGAATTTAAAAAAAAAAATATGCACATACATTGATTATTTAATCAATTAATTTTCTCATACTTCATATTTTTAAATAGCCTAAATAGTGCCAAAAGACAATGTATTTCAGTATTTTTGAGGAGCTTGCCAATTGAGCTATGAATGGAGTCTACCTCCTGTATATATAAGCGAATGTCCTGGAACCGAAAATGTTCGTAAGAATATTTTTACATTAGGTCACTGGTAGAGAAAAAGCAGTAATGCAGTTGACATAATGTTTTGAGACACACAAGATTCACCCCAAAGTGTCAATATTTCCACTTCGGAGTATTCAATAAAAACTTGTTTTAAGATCTTAATTTAAACAGTTGCTTTGTCTCCACCAGTTCTACCACTATTAATTTCGCACAATATGTTATTTTTGGCTCCAGGTATCTTAAACTCAGCAATTTCATTAGCTGTAGGTTGTTTGTTTTTTGGCTTTAAAAGTCATTCACCGATCACATTGATCTTTTGTGGGTTTATAAAAGGATAAATTAAATGCGTTATTAAATTCCTTCTGGTATATATTTTCTTTGACCGGGACATTTGTATATTCCCTATATAAATAGAAGTGGAACATCTCTATGATATTAAAGTAATTCTATAAATATTTTCGGTCTGAATTTGCTCTACAATAAATACGAGTCTATTTTTTAATTCATACAGCAAACCTTGTATGCACTTACGGCAAATGAAGAAACAAATTAATATTCTCGTGAATACGATCTTTAGAGATTATATGCACATACGTCAAAACAATCCCAAACATGCGTTTGAAATTGATGATTTTGATGGATATACTTCAAAACTATTCTGTATATCTCAGCAATGGAAAGAGATAGAAAAAAATGGATAACAGATTTAAAAAGATCGCCCCCAAAAACATAAGACTGCATACCCAGCTCAAATAGTGCATTTTGGCAAATACGGCACTTCAATACTAAAGCGACGATTTCACAAAAAAAAAAAAATAACTGCCAACTGTAAACACAGGAATAAGTGACATGCATAATTTGTATGGAATTTGTGCTCTGTTTACATCTGCCCTACTAAATCGGAAGCATTGAATAAAACTAAGGGTATTTTTTAGGATGTGTTTAAGACTTCAAGTAATCAAAAACCCTACAGAAATCCCAGAAGAGCAAACTGGGAAGCCTTCAGTCTAAGATTGGCCTCGTCTTTACGACATTCTGAAATTCAACCAATGTTAAACAGCTTAGACATTGAAAAACATGTCGAAGAACTTACGTCAGCTATTCAAACTGCTTACGAAAGTTGCTGCCCTATAACGAAAGGCAAAGGCAGACTCAACCCCGTATGGTGGTCCAAAGAGCTGTCAATTCTCAGGAAAACCTCAAGAAATCTTTTCAATAGGGCTAAGCACAGTAGTGAACCTGCTGATTGGGATCTATTCAAGATAAGTAGAAATAAATACAAAAATAAAACGACATACGCAAAAAGAGCAGCCTGGCGGAAATTCTGTACGGACATTGAGTCCACAAAAGATGCTGCAAGGCTTAGAAAAGTCATGTCAAAGGTCTATACTCCTCCCGGTTTCCTGAAAAGACCGGATAATACCTGGACAGATTCCTGCTCTGAGACCCTGGAATCACTTATGAGCACTCACTTCCCAGGTTGCGTGACATATACATCTCCTGTGGACGAGGGCCCTAACATAAGTACATTTTCAAATATTGGTAACCAATTAGTAGACAGAATTAAGGTATCCTGGGCCATTGACTCCTTTTCAGCATACAAGTCTGCAGGGCCTGATGGTATAATTCCAATTATGCTCCAAAGCTCGAAAGACACAATAGTTCCAATTCTGGTGGAAAATTTTAGGGGATGTTTAAACATCACCTACATTCCCTTCAGATGGAGAGAGGTCAATGTAATCTTCATTCCAAAAGCTTGAAAGCCCACACATACTGAACCGAAAGACTTTAGGCCAATAAGCCTATCCTCTTTTCTACTCAAAACCTTAGAAAGACTAATTGAAACGCACATTCGCCTGAAGCTAAGTGATGGTGCGCTCTCGCAGGCCCAACATGCTTATATGAAGGGCAAATCTGTGGAGACTGCACTTCACGAAGTGGTTGGCACAATTGAAAAATCAATCCATGTCAAGGAATTTACCCTGGTAGCTTTCCTTGACATAGAAGGGGCCTTCAATAACGTTGATAACAGTGCAATTCGTAAAGCACTAGACTTCTTCAGTATTGATCCAAGATTGGTTAGCTGGATTGACTCCATGCTCCAATCGAGGATTGTGAATGCAGAAATGGGTGGTAGCAATATAAAAGTTAAGACATGCAGAGGTACTCCACAGGGTGGAGTCTTATCCCCTCTGCTTTGGCTTCTTGTCGATAATCAGATCTTAGTTAAACTAAGTATGAGCGGTGTAAAGGTTGTCGCTTATGCCGATGACATTGTGTTAATGGCCTCTGGAAAATTTGTTCCTACACTTTGCGACCTCCTACAAACGGCGCTTGACAAGCTCATTAGTTGGGCCAACAATTGCGGACTAAACGTCAACCCACATAAGACAGAACTGGTTCTGTTTACAAGGAAACATAATATTCCAAACATGGACCCGCCCACCATAAACGGAATACCACTACGTGTTTCGGGGACGGCCAAATATCTGGGTGTGGTTCTAGATCGTAAACTGAACTGGAAAGAAAATATTAAAGAAAGAGAGAAAAAAGCCTCAATAGCATTCTACACTTGCAGTAGGATTTTTGGTAAACGCTGGGGTCCCAGCCCCAAAACCATTCATTGGATGTATACAGCCATAATTAGGCCAATTCTGAAGTATGCATGCGTGGTCTGGTGGCCAGCCCTAGACAAAGTAACCAATCTGAAAATCATGACTAAAATTCAAAGACTTGCGTGTATTGGTGCTACTAGTGCCATAAGAACTACACCGACCGCAGCCTTAGAAACCTTCCTTTCACTAGCCCCGCTCGACCTATTTACGAAAGAGCTGGCGGCCAAAAGTTCTTTAAGACTTATACAGTGTAACAATTGGAAAAGAGGCCACTACGGTCACAAGAACATAATGAAATTCACTGACATTAACATTCAGACGGACTACACCACACCGCACATGGATATCCCAACAAGGGAATTCTGGAAGGAAAACCGGGTGATAAATGAAAACCATGTTTCGGTCTTCACAGACGGTTCTAAGACAAATGAGGGGGTAGGGTCAGGCATCTACTCAGATAACCCATCCATAAATAGGGCAATAAAGCTTCCAGATTTCTGCAGTGTCTTCCAAGCAGAAGTTCTAGCAGTTAGCGAAGCCGCAAAACATCTTGCCACTTGTGAAGTAGTTAACAGAAATATTGATATCTTCATAGACAGCCAGGCGGCGATTAAAGCTATTTCCTCATTCATCACAAAGTCAAAACTGGTGGATTGTTGTCGCAATAACTTAAGATTACTCAGCGCCACAAACACAGTTACCCTAAAATGGGTCCCAGGCTCCCAGGACACCGTGATATACATGGGAACGAAATGGCAGATGAATTGGCCAAAAACGGGTCATCTCTTGATCCAAGCCAAATCGTATCATCGGTACTCATGCCACTGGAACAAGAAAAGAATAGAATTCACCAAAACTTTCTCAAAGCCACAAACGACAGGTGGTCATCACTGGACACTTGCCGGGTTTCAAGGAATGTTTGGCCGAATACCTCTAAGAAAAAAACAGATTATTTACTCAAGTTAAGCAGACCTCAACTATCCCTTCTTGTTGGAATCCTAACGGGTCACAATGCAACGGGAACCCATATGAGCAGAATGGGCGTTAGCACATCTGACTTATGCAGAGGGTGTAATGATGAAGAGTCGGAAGAGGGATCATATCACTTTCTCTGTGAATGCCCCAGCCTGGCCACAAACAGAAAAATTAACCTCGGAGAATACTTCTTCGATAAACTGTGCGACATCTCAACCTTGCCACTGGATAGCATCCTGAAATTCATACAGAATTCAGGATGGTTCAGGGAGGCTCCCCATACCCATACCTAAAAGTCCCACTCACTCCCCTCCCTATACACCTTCACAACATACCTTTACCCCGGGGAACGCAATGGATCCACGTAGATCCGAGTGAGATGATGCGGCTTGCCGTATCATCACCCCACCTAACCTAACCTAACCTAAGACTTCAAAACAAACTGCTGCAACAAAATTCAGCTTTTTTCTTAGTGAAAGTCTTATTTTACTGGTACAGAATGAGTTGGAATAGGTAACTGAATTTAGCGTAAACTATAAAAAAAAGTGTCCAACTTTTGTAGCCCAGCGCCAGCTGTGGTACATTAAAATATAAAAACTGATATTGTAACGTTTGCTCAAGTTTTTCTGAAAGTCTATTTTTCCGACGAACATGAGTGTCAAAATCTGTTCTTTTTTTTTTTTTTTTGATAAAATTGCATAGGTAAGCTACAAAAAATCTTCACCATTAAAAAAAAAAAAAAAAAATAGTTATTTAGACTTTTAACCATATAATTACATAACTCCATATTTTTGAATCTTAAAAAATAATAAGGTTTTAAATATCGGAAAACAAATGTTTTGGTTTTCTTTTCAGCATAATAGTAGGTATACCTACCGCCACTCTGGCCGCCCGTCTAAATTTTTTCTAATTAATCACAATGAGGGCCCTGCACCCAGCTCCTGTATAACACCGCAATTGCAACATAGGTCCCTGTGTACTTCCAGTGGACTTTAAACCTCTCTTCCTATGATTCAAGGACTTTAGCTTTTTAATCATTTCATATCTATCTAACGGTCATGGGAGACTAAAAAAAAATTCTTTTTCATCCATCCCTGAAGACTGATCTTTTGCCATTTTTTTACGCCAGCAAACCATGACGGTAAGCAACATAAACTTTATACTTACCATCTGAACTTTATGATTTTAAGCCTATTAACTTGTCCTTATTTCAACTTCAGGGTGTTCGTGTAGAAATTTCGTTCCATAGAAGAATCAAACATCTACTCGTACATATACACTGATGACAAGATGAGTAGGTATAGGATGACTTTTTGTAGAAGATAAATGTAAATCCTTCCCTGATGCCATAACCGAAACTCGTGGTCCGTATCGTAAAATAGGTCACGTTAGTACTTGAAAGCTTCCTGGAACATTTTTTCCAATTAATGTCCCCTCTAAAAGCTATACCTTTCCGTTTTATTGCTTTTCTTCGAATTTCAACTTATAGCTTCAGGGATGTAGATAACATTCGATTGATCCTATTCTATGTCGTAAAATGTAAACGTAATTTTATTGTCGTTATGTAGAAGAGCCATTTTTAGAAACATCGACTTCCTATTTGTTTGATAGCAGAGCTGAGGTAGAACTTAATCTGAAGCTGATAAGTTTGCGGCTTTTCACATGCGAATGTGAATGAGGAGGAAAACAAGAACGTCTTTAAATAAATCCGATATACAAAGTCGATATACCTACCAGCAGTAAATCCTGTAAAATATTGTCAGGCGATGTCGCAAGTCACGTGATGATTCGTATGTGAATTTCATCAGCAAGGTAAGTTATTATTAAAAAAAATTACAAAACACAGCGCCAGCGGTCATGTGGGGGTTGAAGTTTTTCGAAGTGATACATCAATAGATCTCGCGCCGAAAGCTTTACAAATAAAATAAATTTCGTCGTATGTTTGCTTTAGATGCGAGTGATGAGTCCATTGGATTGTCTTTCTTCCAATATTATTTGATGGTTCTCGTCACCAAAATACCTAATTGCATTACATTTAATTTTAAAACGTTTTTAGAATACAAACCGCTTGGACGCTTGTTATTTTAAGTGGGGCTTCTTTGTAATTAAAGTTGTGGTTATGCAGCTCTTAAAAAGACAAAAAAAAAATAAAACAATGAAATAAAAGTTAATTTCTGTTTTTGTTTTATTTACAGACACTTTGTTGTTGCCGATTTTATTCTTTTTTTTTCGTTTAAAGATGCAATGATATTTAATTATATAAAAATGTATTAATTTTTGTAAAACAACATGAATTATTATGGAGTTTTTCAAAACTGGAAAGCGAACCATTCATTATATTCTCCTTTGGTATATTTCTGCATAATTCTTGGATTCTTTGTATATGTAAAGGGTTTTTCAACAGAAACGCTACAAAAGTAGAGCAACAGGGACAGAAAACGACGCCATATTTTTTGCCGTTCTTTTGACATTTCTCTTAAGTAAGATTTGCAATTTCATCATGGAAAGATATACGAGCCAACAACGAGTCGAAATTATTAAAATTTACTACCGAAATTCGGAGTCAGTGGCCTCAACGTTAAGAGCGCTACGTCCAATTTATGGTCGTCATAATCGTCCTAGCAGATCAGCAATTTAGCGTCTAGTGCAAAAACAAAGGCACAGTACAAAATTATCCCGTGCCAGTGAGCCAAAGAAGTGTCCGAAGTGTCGAGAATATTGCTGCCGCTGAGGCTTCAGTTGCAGAAAGCCCAAATGTGTCTCTCACACGTCGTTCTCAAGCGTTGGGCATCTCTGTGACGTCGTTGTGGCGAATTTTGCGAAAAGATCTTGGCCTACATCCTTACAAGATTAAATTGACGCAAGAATTGAAGCCGCTTGACCAACAGAAGCGTCGAATGTTCGTGAATCGGGCTGAGCAACAACTTGAAAATGATTCGGATTTTCATCGAAAAATCATCTTCAGCGATGAGGCTCATTTCTGACTGAATGGCTTCGTCAATAAACAAAATATGCGGTATTGGTCAGGCAGCAATCCACACGTACTCCATGAGTCATCATTGCATCCCGAAAAAATTACGGTTTGGTGTAGTTTATGGACAGGCGGATTCATTGGGCCGTACTTCTTCCGTGATGATCAAGACCGGCACGTTACTGTGAATGGGGATCGCTACCGTTCAATGATAACTGAATATTTTTGGCCCCAATTGGATGATATGGACTTGGAGGACATGTGGTTCCAACAGGACGGCGCCACAAGCCACACAACGAATGTCACAATCAATTTATTGGAAACCAAGTTTGGAGAACGTGTTATCTCACGAAATGGTCCAGTCGCTTGGCCGCCTCGGTCGTGCGATTTGACACCGTTAGACTATTCCTTGTGAGGCTACGTCAAGTTTATGGTCTATGCCAACAAGCCAGCAACGATTGATGAACTTCGTACGAATATCGAACGTGAAATTGCAGCAGTATTGGCCGATTTATGCTTGAAAACCGTCGAAAATTGGGTTCAGCGTCTGGACTTATGCAAGCGTGCCCGTGGTGGCCATGTAAAATAAATCGAGTTTCATACATAATGTTATCAAACGTACTTTTACAGGAATAAAGAATTTAATTAATATCCAAAACCGTTTTTGTTTTATTAAAAAAAACTTTTGTAGCGCTCTTATAGCAAAACCCGATACTTGGAAGATATGTATATTACGACTATTATTGCATCTGAATCCCGGTGTAGCTCATACTCTGTAGAATTTATAGCTTTTAGATAGATATATTTTATTGTTTCAAAAGAAAATTATATTGTTTACAATAATTCATTTTTTAAGTTATTGCACAGCACAGTGATATGATAACAATTTGTATCTTACTACTGAATATTAATATTTGAATATTGAGAAGGTTAAAGTTAAATATTAAGACAACTGAAGGAAAATGAGGAAAAAAACCTTCATTCGAATTTTTTTTTGTATATTAATATGACAGATTATGCTTACAACTAGTTAAATATACCTATAGCTAAATAAAAAATAAATAAATATAGTAATGCATAATAATATATAAGAATAATAAATTATTAAATAAATAAGTGAATAAATAAATAAAGAAACAAATCAATTAATAAATTTATAATTAAATAAATAAATTAAAACAACATTAATATATATCTAAATAAATATACATATATAATAAAATAAATAAATACATATACAGTATGTAATAGATACATTAATAGGATACTCTTTTGTTATATGAGATTTTTTATGAGATAATTTTTACTATGTTCACATTTTTGAGAAATTTTTCATTGAGAAATTCAATTTTATTTTCTATAGTTAATACTTTCTTTAACTCATATAATTCTTGAGTTTAAAAATGCCATGGGACTCGGAGGATCATTTTTAAAATTTTGTTTTGCGATACCTGTAGTTTTTTCTTATGCATTTTAGCAAAATCTCAACAAACAGAAGATTCATAAAGTAAAATCACTTGAAAAACGACTAGGATATCAGAATTATTAATTTTTAAATCCTTTCTTTTTTTGTTCAAAAAGATAACCTGACTTTTGCCAGCATTGATTTTTATCCTTCAGTGTTTATAATACTCGAATATAAGGGTGAGGGCGTTTTCAATATTATTAGGTATACTTATATTCGTAGGACGTTGATCAAATGAATATATCGCAATTTTATCTGCGTACATACTAAACTCACAGTTTTGAATAGCTAGAAAGTCGGATGTAAAAACATAAAAGAGTGTAGGAGACAAAACGAATCCTTGAGGAACGCCTGCAAAAACATTTTTTCGAGGAAGACCATATTCCGTGTAATGAAACTGCAAATTGTCTGTCAAACAAAAAACTTTGTATGATCTTAATTAGGAAGCCTGGACATTCATTCAAAATAAGCTTATATATGAGTACGTTGTGCCACACCGTATCAAAACCCTTTCCAACATCTTTAAATTTTTCTTTTACATGCCTACTCAATCTAATAACTTGGTGCGATGTGTTTTGTTCTTTCCTTAAACCAAATTGCTGCTTCCACTTTATTACGAATTAACTTCTCTAAAATCTTATATAACTTAGGCCCAATTTTTCAATAGTCAGTTAATAATTATTCTTCAGATAAATCAAACGTTTGTTCCTATTTATTCCTCTGATAGTGAACTGACTGCTTAACTGATGATTGAAAAATCGGCTCTTAGTAAGCTTATTGGCCTATAACTCAGGTTATCACTTCGAATCTTTCCGTGCTTTAAAATTGGTACAACAATAGCCTTCTTCCATCTTACAATAAGTAGGAAATATTGAAACTTAAAGCAAGCATTTATTAAACTAGTTAGGTACGAAAATCAAATCATGGTTAGTTGTTTGAGAAACTGATTTGTAACGTTGTCCAATCCTGGAAATTTCTGAATTATTTAGATCGCATACAATATATTTTATATTTTCTAATGTGATTTGTTCATAAGCTGAAAAAAATGAGGTGCTGTTAAATTCGTTAACCCATATATCAATAAAGTTATATACAGTCGGATTATTAACATACGTTTCTACAGGTTCTTCTCAATGGTAGTAATCTCCGTTTGCAATCAAACGCAGTGAAAAAAGAAGTTATATTGTTTGCAGTCGGATTTCGGAACTGTTTCATTTCTATCAGAAATACAAAGTTTAGAGTAAAATGAGTAACTAAACTAAAGGCCGTTAAAAGATATTTTGAATCAATAATTCAACAAGTCCAATTAAATAGTGCTAAGTCTTCTACTTGGCTGATGTATTTGAGTAGTTTATAGAAATTGTATTATAAAACCTTCAAATAAAAACAGAGCCTGGCCCTGGCCAAAAATTTACAGCTTTATGATAAAGAATTTTAATCTTGTTGGATGTAAACTATTACATTGGATTTTTGGCAAAAAATCCATGTAAGTTGAACTGAACTTAATACAAATTGCATATTGACAAGGCCCTCACTAGTCAACTGATGAGTCCTAGTGAGATCGCCGGGACGAAACGCCAATTTTTATGGACTAAAGGCCGTTAAAAGCTAGTTTGAATTAAAATGAGTAACTCCGAATATCCACAAGAAAAGGACATTTAACAAAACTATTGCGTTGGCTACTGAATCTTCACATAAACATTTTGGGCAAAACTATTTCAATTTGAATTTCCAAATTCAATTACCTTCTTCATTCTACGTATACTTATAGCGTCCACTTTTTCAAAAAGAAGTTAGGTACTTACTTATTACTATATAGATTCTCGAAATTAAATGAACGAATATGATTATGAACTATCAAAAAAATGAACAATAAAATATTATCGAATAATTCCCATCACTAGCAACGAGATGTTATAGGAGAACAATAATATATTCCATGATGTAACTTAAGAATGTATATCGAAACCGGTTATTTCGAAAAATAAATGAGAGTGGCAACTCACCAAGCCACAATTTGTCTGGAAAACACTTTTTTTAATTGATGTACCAATTATGAAGCAACAATTTGTTAGCTATTGTTATCGAATACTAACAATAAAAAGTAATAAAATTAAATTCAGTGAGATGATGAAAGTTGTTCCTATTTATATTCTTTTATCTGTTATTAATAAATTTACATTAAATTCAAATAACTACTCATACAAAATTTACTCAGATTTCCAATTATTCGTAACCATTGAAATGACGTGATTATAATTTGTAATTGTTTACAGACGGGTGATGTCATTATCTTGCCCTTTTACTTGCTTTACAGGGCAAGTTATTTACAGTTAAACCGACTTATAAAAAACATAGCTCGAGATTAAAAATTTCTTCCCTTATATCTCATTTTAAAGACCCATTCAAGCTATCATATTTTACTTTAAGTCAGGTATATTTATATATTTTTTCAATATTTTATTGAGAAGATATCGATTTCCTTTGGATTTTAAATACAATTTTTTTTCTTGAATTAAAGCTGAGTTTACTGGCGAAAAAAATAGCATTTAAAAAGCTACAATTTCTAGCAAAAATGATTTGAAAATCTCTCATTTTTTAGATTTTAATTTAATTTTTTAGATTTAATTTGATTTAACTGACTAGAAATGCGCTTTTTTAAACCTAAAATGCAGATACAAAACGATCAATAAAATCTACAAAATAAATGTTACGCAACAAATTAGCATTTCAAAAGCTACACCATGAGAATTATTATTATTCGTCCGGTAACTTCAAACTTATTTTAGCGGAAAATTCAATAACTAAGAATTTATGCAAGCTACAATATTTTGATTTGCGCAAGAATAAACAATTAGCTACAAATTCATGTATTAAATTTTTTGATTCCGCCAAAAAGTGTGTGCCAGAGTGTTGAGTTAAACCAGGGTAAGCTAACTCGTGAAGCAAATTAACCTACAGTTGACTAAAGAAACAGTTTTTTTTAGTGAAGGTGGATGCATGCGGAATGACTTAAAAACTTGGTGGATCATCAAAAGCACCTGTTTAGTTAAATCTGAGTTAACTCACCAAATTTGATGAGTCAACTTGGTTTTAATTTAAAACTCGCACTGAAAAATTGGTCCTTAAAATATGAAAAAAAAGCTATGACAAATTGATATCGAAAAATATGTGTTTTTATAAATAAATTCTCTACGCAAAATAAAACACAAATCGAAAATTCCTAAAACACGGATAAAATATGTTTGTGTTACCTTTCCAAAAATAAATGCAACACCATCAAATATAGTTCAAATTGATTGCTATTGATTTCGAGTCCGCGCAGCTAGATTTATTACATATATGATAGACAATGAAGAAACTGTCAGCAATTGTCAGATGTCTTAAACAACGACATCTGAGAATTTAAATTGTTCCCATTCCCATCAATTGGACAATCATGATTCTTAAAGAATTGCAAAATGCTACATTTTCGTGTAGTTTTTGGTAAAAGTACTTATAAATAACTTGTGAACTTCACCATTCGTATTGTAAGCCCATTTGACCGGAATGGAGGTTATTATTGCAGTGCCAACTCCATCCCAAAAAATACTATACAAACAAAGCAAAGACCATTGAACCCATCCCCCTACCCCGACCAATCCGACTCTTTGAAGTTTAAACAACCATATGGCAACTGATTGAATCTGGTAACGCTGCGCTCCTTTTCTGTCTTGTATTTGTGTGTCTGAAAAAATTCACTATACATCATCATTCCACCTCAATCTAAAATATACCTTCGCCAAAGAGAAGGTTATGAACGAGCTAAGCTATATATGCTAAAGGAATTCTTCTATTGTTTGTACCTGCGCACGAGGCCGCATTTCCTTGGATTTGCTCTCTTTCACAAAAAAAATGGCCCTAACCACCCCCAACAACAAAACCGTTTACAGGGATGCTGTGCAAGGATAAAAGACATCTCAAGCCAAGCACGTTCTCCAGTTTGTGTTCAATTTTGGTTCATTCTACACACCAGGCCAGGTCACCGACACGACTGTGTTCGTTATTGTTCTGGACGCTTCCGGGTTATATTTAATTTGTTTATTCTCTAAACAACCCCTGCCTAAACGGTCTTGAGAAGTAGGTACTTTAAAATAAGCTGTGAGCTGTGACCAACCTACTTGGAGCACATGGATATAGCTCTTTCTCTATTTATGTATAATGCGATGTTGCTTATATTGAAAAAAATATGAAAATTCGCCTGCGATTATCCAATTAAGTGAATATTAGTACAATCATTTTGTTTCCTTGTGATTTATTCACCCTCATCAGACCTCACTCTCTCCACTCGGCAGCAACTTTTGAATCAGCAAAAAAAAAAGTAAACCCCAAATGAATCGTCACCAAGCTGGAAAGCCGGTCCAGTATTCTAATTCCGACGTATGTTTTTAGTCGTCAGTCAGTCGCTAACATGGTTTAATCGAATCGTATCCGATAGACATCATTTTTCGTGCAAAAATATTCTGATGCTTTTGTTTGTGTTTGATGCGTCGTCGTCGCTTGGATTTCGCGTGGTTCTGAATCTGAATATCTGAGAGTACTCGTATCTCTATCTTTATTTTCTTCATCTTTCTACAAGTTTGTCTTTCGCTGGTGGGCGTTTTAATAATTCGGCGAAAGTGTGAGTGTCTCGTTCGAAATACACCTCAGATCGCCATTCATTCAAATATCAGTCTTCATCTCAGCCATTGGGCTATAAGTTCGACTCACTGCAGGACATCGAGCTTCGACAGTGTACTTTCAGATACGAATTCAGAAGATTCTCGTGTCTCTGTGTTTTTTCCAATGGATTTTTTTTGGTTTTCGGTGCAATTAATCCGGTAGATTAGTTTCGCTTAAGCCGTTGGCATACCTCTTAAAAGTGACTTTTTGTGTATCTTTTAAAAGAATTATATTGTATCTTTTAGGCATTTGCGTGATTCGTGAGTTAAATTGTGTGTGCCAAACGAATTATTGGTTGATTTTGTGTAACTTCCGTTGCCAAAAGTTGTGTATTTTTTGTGTGTTGTCTACTTGAGTTACTCAAGTTTACCGAGTACGTGTTGAATTTTAATTTAATTCTCAAGGAGAAGTCGTCCTTGGTGGTTAAGTGGAGGCTTTTCAGGTTAACACAAAACATTTCGCCTTTATATATCACCGAATATGGAATGACGACACTAGCTGAAGGTATGTATATACATAGAAAGTACTTATAGTCTAAGCTATAAGCTACGTGTGTTTGAGATAGTTTCGCAGACGTGATGTTGAATAGATATTTCTTTTTCCTATATTTTCCTCAATACTCGAGGTTGAACTTGACATTCAAGGCTTGAAAGTTATATTATGACGGGTCGTAGGGGGTAAAGTTGTTTTATTTTTTATTCTATGGAAATCTGTTCTATTATTTGTTTTTATTGCATTTTTTTATCGAGTGAATAGAAAATGCTGTTTAGAGCGGGGAAAAAATTTATAGGTTGGCAGTTTTTTTTACCGAATTGTGGGTGTGGATATAGTTTTTGATAAGATGTTTACATATTTTGATCCATATGTGAGGTAGGTACACATTTATTATTTGTTGTGAATTGTTGGCCAATGTAATTTCATTGAATATTTTATGAAACAACGTTTGGTAGTTGTTTGATTCCGGGAGATGAAAATAATATGAAAAGACAACAATATTTATGACCTTTGACCTTAACGAACTACATGGGGTCAAAATATTGCATGCGAATAAAGCCCGAAGGTAATTGGTTTTTGTTTGTGTATTTTTCATGGGGAAACATTGTATCCTGTTAAAGGATTATGTGAGGAGCAGGACAATGAATAACTACAATCAAGTGATGGTATACCGTAAAATGGGGTTACATTGTGCAAGTGAATGTAAACTTCCACTAATGGAAAAAAATAATTTTTTTCTAAAATTTGAGTTGCTTAAGTGTTAGTTTAAAAGCATACAAAATCATTATTAATGTACTCGCTAAAACCTCTGTTTACTTGCGATATATGTATGTTGGTATTGTAGGGCAAGATAAGGATTCGTAAAAAATCGACCTCGGGATTTTAATCAAATCTGACATTACAAAGATTGAGAACACGAAAAAGTGCAGCAATTCTGCATGACTGTTGATCTGCCTATAGAAAGGGTGTTTTTTTTTGACGTGTGGTTTTCAAGAAGTAATAAAACGCATATAATTAAATGTTATGGCCAAGAATTTAGCTTTATTATAAAGATAAAGGTTTGCCATTATGTTTTAAAAATGATTTCGGGCAAGTGGTCGCCACGGTTGGCTCAAATAAATTAAAGCCTAGAGGCCCAATTTTCAACCACTTTTTGCAGGAATTGAGCCATATGTCAGCAATCGTCTCGGGCTTATCTGCATAGACAAGCGACTTCACATAACCCCACAAAAAATAATCCAGCGCTGTTAAATCGCACGATTTTGGAGGCCACGCTACAGGCCCTCGACGAGCTCACCAAAGTTTCCTTCAATAAATTGATTGTTTTGTTGGCTGTGGGTATGGCATGTAGCGCCGTCTTGTTGAAACCAAAGATCGTCCACATCAACATCCTCCAATTCAGGCACGAAAAAGTAACTAATCATGGCTCTATAGCGTTCCAAATTGATTGTAAAATTATGGCTGGCTTCATTTTTGTAGAAATAGGGTCCAATGAATCCCTCTGCCCATAGAGCTCACCAAACAGTGATTTTTTGAGGATGTAACGGCGTCTCAACAATGGCTTGTGGATTATGATCACTCTAAATACGACAATTTTGCTTATTAACGTACCCATTCAACCAAAAATGAGCTTAATCGCTGAACAAAATTTTCTTGTGAAAATTGCGCGAACCGAACCATTATTTTTGTAATAAATCTTTTGGACTAAATCTATTCATTATGAAATGTCAATCCGAATTGAGCATAAATCAAGTGACAGCTGTCAAAAAGACCAATTTCAAAAAAAAAGTATTGCCAGATTGAAAACCACACGTCCAAAAAAAAACACCCTTTTAAATGTCTGTCTGTGCTTTGAGCAACAACCTAAACTTTAATTGTGTGCACTATTCTAAATACCTATGCTAAACTTTTTGGTGAAAAGAACATGTGAAATACTGGTTTTAACGGTACCTGCCACAGTATATTTTTTTCTTTTTTTTTCGAATGATCCTCAAAGTTCTATTAAGATGATTTCTTTCTTCATCAGCACTGTTGTCAAAGTTTGTAGCAAAAAAAAAACAAACAAATGATTTCTTGTTCTTTTTGAAGAAAATCAAATGCTTCGGCCAAAAATTGCTTTCATCATCCTTGAAATTCTGCTCAGTATTCAAACTCAGCTTCCCAATTTTTCCATACAAGAAGTCATACAAACAGTTCCATAAAACATATAGCAACTGGTAATAATGGCAGCAGCAATCTTTTCTTCAAAATTCTATGGTCTGAAAATCTTATTCATTAGGCAATAGGCTTGATGATTTTTGCATATTCTGTAAAATTAAAATTAATTATTCACTTCATATCACGAACGCACAAAGTGTGTTGTTTATAAATGAACTTATTTGTATTTGAGAAAATGATTTCTGTGTTAAGAACATCTGAAGCTGAAGATTGTTATAATAATAATGATAATGCCTTAGGCCAGATTTCTATTTTGTTTAACTCGCAAGAAGTTAAAAAGAACAATAAATTCGACACGACAAGCAGATTCACAATAAATTGAAAGAGACAAAAATTAGAAACTGTCAAAATACAGAATAGGAAAAAAAAAACAAAGCAAATAAAAAGATGTAATACAAAGCGAAATATCAGTCCTCTATACCATTACGATTAGATTCCGCTAAGGGATTGATTCACATCAATCAGTTTTTCATTAATATACGATTTAGGTATTAGGTATGTAAATATATGATTTATTACCTAATATTGACTAAAATTATTCATTTATTTAACGATGTGCCCTGAGGAATTTGGTTAAAAAAAAACGACATTGTGAATTAGAGACGACATACAGATATCAAGTATGTATAGTTCACACCGGTAACACAGTTTTCTCCGTGCTTAAGTTAAGTCCCGATATTTCTTTGAGCTTAGCTAAGCACATAAGGGATTATGTAGTTGCAGAGCTACCTTCGTGGCTCTAAAGAGCCAATTTGACTTTTTTTTCAGGTGTGGCTCTTTAGCTCCACTTTTCTAACATCATCTAATGTTGTTTTTTTTTTGAGATTTCCGTGGTTCTTTTTACTCTTTTTTCAGAATAATAAAGGGTTTTCCAATAAGAGGTGTTATTTTGATATTCAAAGAAAAATGGCATTTTTTGAGATAAATGATCGGATGTTTATTTCATTATAAAGAGAAAGGTATGCCGTTAATTATGAAACACAACATCAGCCAAATGGCCGCCACTATCACGCTTACAGGACCATATCCTTTTCATGAAATTTTCCATAACCAAATCGCAAAGTGGCTGCCCTATGTCCTCGATAGCCTCACGAATTCCATCTTTGAGGTCTTGAATCGACGCTGGGCTGTTGGCGTAGACCTTATCTTTCACGTGGCCCCAAAGGAAGAAGTCGCAAGGTGTTAAATCACAAGATCTCGGTGGCCAATTGTGATCACCTCTTCGAGAGATAACACGGTCCAGAAACTTTTCCCGTAAAAGATCGATGGTTTCATTGCTTGTGTGGCACGTAGCGCCGTCTTGTTGAAAGTAAACGTTGTCCAGATCAATACCATCCCATTCCGGCCATAAAAAATCATTAAGCATCTCTCGATAGCGCAATCCATTGACCGTAACTGTTGCTCCAGCCTCATTTTCGAAAAAGTAAGGTCCAATGACCCCGCCAGACCATAAACCGCACCAAACAGTCACGCGTTGAGGATGGAGAGGCTTTTCAACAATAACTCTTGGGTTTTCCGAGCCCCAGATGCGACAGTTTTGCTTGTTGACGTAGCCTCCGAGGTGGAAATGGGCCTCATCAGTCAAGATGATTTTTCGATGAAATTCCGGATCATTTTCATGCATTTCAAGGACCCAATCAGCAAAGACACGACGTTGGTGATGATCAGCCGGCTTGAGTTCTTGTGGTGTTAACTGAACTTTATAAGCCTTAAGACCCAAGTCTTTATGCAAAATACGGTGTAATGACGTTTGTGGAATGCCTAATTCCAAAGAACGACGAGGAATGGACAAACCTGGGTTTTCTTCAACACTTTGGGCTACAACAGCAATATTCTCAGTTGTTCTTGAGCGACGTGCACGGGTTTTATTCTTCACATCACTAACTTGTCCCAACAGCTCGAATTCGTCCACCAATTTCTGTATTGCGGTCCGACAAGGTGCTTCACGACGACCCAAAAATGTTTTAGTTTTACGAACCGTCTCTGCCAAATTTTCACCATTTTTATAGTGAATTTTAATAATTTCAATGCGTTGCTGAAGCGTGTATCGTTCCATTTTTATTAATGGCGTATTTTCTACTTGTCAAATGTCAAAAAATGACAGCTTTAAAAGTGACAGTTACCGAAATAGCGGGCTATTCAAAATAACACCTCTTATTGGAAAACCCTTTACATATATCTAATTAAATTTCCTTTTTCATAATTTTTCAATTTTCCTCTAAGTAAAAACTCTTTGTAAAAAATTTTTTGAAATTTTTCCTCTGAGTAAATAATTCTTTGAAATCTGAACGCGTTCATTTTTATTAAAAAAATCGATTTCTTACCTTTCCCGAACCTAGCAAAGAGAACGAATGAGATAAAAGTGCCATATTTCGGATTCAATTTTCAAAAAGTTCAACTGTTTTTTTTTTTTGTAAGTTTTTGTTATTTTTTCATTTCAATTTTGAAAAGAGATAATTTTTGGATTTTTAAAAAAATATTTGAATTTTTTTTTTGACAACTCGATATTTCAAAAACGACTTGGACGATTTTATTAAACTTAGGAAAAGGAATTTTTTTTACATTATCTAGAAGATTTTAGATAAAAAATATTCTTATAATCAAAAATAACGGTACCTCCTATACAAATGCTTTAAAAATCGTTAAGGAATATCTTTTTTTTTCCTCAAAAACAACTCCTACGATTGTGATAAATTTTTTTTTGTATCAAAATTAGTGAAGTCTAGCATTTGAAATTACTCAATTTTTGAATTTGAACTATTATTAAAGGTAGATTTTCGACTTTCTCATTATCTGATTATTAAATTAAATTTTCTTTACACAAGCTTTTAAAAAATTTAAACAAAATTGCATATCAAAACTTAAACAAATGGGTTGAAGAATTTTTTTGTAAAATTAAATTTTTAACTCCACATAAGTAAATACTTAAAATTGCCATACCAATTTTTTTCTTAAAAATGTTAACGAAATTTTATATATAAGAAATTTCTATATTTTTAAAACCGCTCCTACAATTTTAAAAATCTCATAAATAAAGATTTATTTTATATGAGAAATCAGATGGTGTGCATCGCATTGGGTTAAAAAAGTTTTTGAAGTATTTTAATCAATTTCTTTCTAATTTCTTCCAAACTTGCAAAAAAAAAAAACACGCCTATAATGAGAATCTGAGAGCAATGCAAATTGTTTTATTTTTGTTACACGTGTAACGATCTGCGTGAAAATAGCACGGCCATTTTTGATTTTCAAAATATAAAATGTTGTGCTGTAGTGTGCTCAACTTGTGTTACCATGGGCCGTAAATTTATTCGAAAAATTCGCAAGTTTGCAAATTTTACGGAGAAATTTTCTTGCAAAATTACGATTTTCTTAAAAATTAAAATTGTGCTGATTTTTGATCAGTTTTTTTTTGTCTTAAGAGCCGAAAAGATAAAAAAAAAATATAAATACAATATTTTTAAACGGATCACTCGTATGGGAGCAATTTTATCTTGAACATTTTATAATCTACAAACTGACCATAAATTGATTTTCAACAGTTTCATTTCTTAAGAGTAAGAGGCAAAAAGTCGCTATTTTCTACTTTTGGTCACTTTAAGGGAAAATAAATTAATATTTTGTCGTGGAGGGTAACATAATCTATACAAATAATTTTCGATAACATTCGCCGTTTAAGTGTTATACGCGAAAAAACCAATATATTCGTCATTTTACCTTTTTTTTTACAGTGATATTTTGGTGTAAAAGAAGTTTTATAATTAATTTAGAATACAGTAATGAATATAGACAATTACCTACAAATTTTACTTAAACTGCTTTACGATGGCATTCAGTGTTTGAAAGTTTATGTAAAATATCGATATTTTCGACACTTGAACTTGTACGACTTTGTATGGTCGTATTGGATTGACGGGGACTTCATGCAGATTATTAGTTTTATGATGAAAAAAAGGTCAGTATTAATATTTACCTGTGTTGGAATTTTGGCTTAGTTAAAAGTCTTATTTGACTTTTAAGGCTTCCATAGGGTCCTGGACTATTTGTTGACATAAATAACTTCCATAAATAAAAAAGTTAAATAAAATGTTAAAATGTGAAAAAAATATTGATTTAAAAAATCTAGCAAATATCAACAGATTTATCTAGCCTTCGTAAATTTGTTTAAGATGAGGTTTTTTAAAGACATTTGGGACCAGGAAAAGTTCAAATATTTTCTATAACATAAAATAATCTGAGTCAAAATTTTTGTAAAAATAATTTTTTTCCGTTGATACAACCATTTTGATAGGATTCTAAATATGGAAAAATTGGCACTGCCATCCTTCCGACTTAACCTGACTCTTTTTGTGTGCATCTTTTGGCATCATCTTGTATAACTTAATTTAAACTTCCCATACTGGACTTTACTCTATTATTAGTATAATTTTAGTGTTAAAATTCAATTAATGTCCTTATAGAGTTCGAAACAACTTTCATTTGATACAATTAAAAGTATATTCTGTTATTTAAAGCATCAAAGTTTTGTGTCAATTTGAAATGCAAAAAGTTTATTATCAAAGAGTAGGTAGAATCTATAGAAATTTCAATTCAATTATATACTAAATTAAGTTATCCTTAAGATGTTTTTCAAACTTTACGAGAGCATATTATCATCACCTCTATTATCCTTAAAATAACAAATTTCAGATGATTGAGAACGGCTTTTACTTAAAAATGTCATGAATTGCCTTAACTATCAGTTCACACTAGGGGGTTACTTTTTGCTTAATAATTTACAATTATTTTATAACCTACCTAACATCAGAGGGCGAAAACTACTATAGTTCTAGTTCATTGGCAAGGACATGACACGGTTTGTGGCGCGGCGTGGTGCAGCCACGACGACACGTCCAAGTGCTTTTGAAATAAAAATGAAAAATCGCGCTACACAAAGAATGACAACCAAACTCTCTTATCGACCAAGTCGGTTGTGTAATTAACTCACAGGAGAGGGAACCACTCATGTACAAGAAATAAAATGTGGGTGAAAATCCAAGTATAGTGCCCTAGTCAATTGCATTTGTCTGTCGTGTTTTTATAAGTGAAAAAAAAAGCTATTCACGATGGTGGGTGGCGGTGTGGTGGTGTAGAGTAATTTGTTGACGTCTCTCACATCTGATGCACACTTGTGCATCTACTACCAAGCACTTCATTAAAAAAAATCCATAAAAGGCAGGTAACTTTTTTTTAAAAATAGACTTCATTATTTACTGCTCTCGCTGACGGGAGTGTTCCATAGTCCTCTTTCACTTCTCCAACTCCGAATGTTGGACTTTATTATTTATTGTCCTTCCCAGTTTATTTGCTTGATCACCATGTCATTATTTATTATATCCTTCACAGAGTAATAATAAGCTTCAATTCAATAGAAAAAGGATTCGATATGAATTTATTATACATCTCAGTTGACCCACTTAATGGTTGGAGGGTAAATAGATTTTAAAGCAATTCGTTAAAAATCAAATTTAGCACTAGATAAGTTAGAAGAGCTTAAATAATCTACATTTTGATCAGCAAACTCTTAATGACTGAACCGTTTTTGGTTTAGCTTTCATTATAAAAATGAGATATTACAGTTTTCAGTATCTCAAAAGCGCTTCAAAATCTTAGCACCTCATTTTTTAGATAAAAAAAAAAAAACAAGAAACACATCTTAAATTTTAAAAATGTTCATCATCATCATCGGCTTGACAACCGGGGTCCGGTCCTGGCCTCCTTCAACAAGTCTCTCCACCCATCCCGGTCTCGAGCCGCCGCCATCCAGTTGCGCACCCCAAGGCTCCGGGCGTCCTGGTCTACGCCATCTCTCCAGCGCAAGCATGGTCTACCACGCTGTCGTCTACCATAGAATGTACCACAAAGAACTTTCCGAGCAGGTTCCTCTTCGCTCATGCGAGCTAGGTGACCTGCCCACCGGAGTCTACCGAGCTTAATTTTTATCACGATATCTGCTTCAAGGTAGATTGCGTACAATTCATGATTGTTACGTCTCCGGAATCGTCCTTGCTCACATATGGGGCCAACAATTCTCCTTAAGACTTTTCTCTCGAACGCGGCTAAGAGGTCGGAGTGCCTTTTGCTAAGCACCCAAGTCTCGGATCCATATGTGAGTACTGGCAGGACCATGGTCCTGTACAGCAGCAGTTTTGAAGTTATGGTGTGATTTCTGGACAGACTATAGCAGGCTCTGTTTGATTTGAGAAGCCGCCCGCGTACTTCTTCTATATTGTTATCGGCTGCTACTATTGACCCAAGGTGTTTAAAGGATTGCACCACTTCAAATTCGTGCTCCGCTACCTTGATTGTTTGACCAACTGTTCCTCTCGCATTCGACGCCACCATGTACTTTGTTTTACCTTCACTAATGTGCAGCCCCAGATTTTGTGCCGCCTGCTCGATCTGGATGAAGGAATCATGTACAGCTTGCTCGGTTCTTCCGATGATGTCGATGTCGTCTGCGTAAGCCAGTATCTGGCTGGACCTGTTGACGATGGTCCCTCTTGTTGCCGTGCCAGAGTCACGGATTGCTTTCTCCAACGCCTGGTTGAAGAGGAGGCAGGCCAAACCATCCCCTTGTCGGAGTCCATTAAAGATGTTGATTGGTTTGGATAGCAACTTGGCTTGTTACGTTGGTCATGGTCAACCTACATAGTCGTGTCAATTTATTTGGGATGCCAAATTAAAAATATTCATGAGTTTGGTAAAGTTATAAAATGGAAGCACCTCTTTTTAAATGAACAAAAATATAAACATTGTCAAAGATGTTTTATCGGAAATTATTATCTGCTTAAGTCCTGATAATAATAAATCAAATAAATAATTATTCAAATAATTTTCTATTCGAAAAATTCATGAGCAACATCTTACACCCAAATGTATATGCAATATTATTTCGACTTTCTAGAAGGATCTGTGCACAAAATTTAATTTAAATCGGCTTTGTCGAAAACGAGAATATTTAAAAATCCACTATTAAAACTTTTCAAAAACTATACTCCATACAAAATTTTTCAAAATCAGTGGAAATTTTTGTTTACCTTATTTTTACAATTAACTGATTTCAACAAAAATCTGTGGGTAATTTTTGAGAAAAAAATAATTTTCCCTAACGGCAGGTGCGGTTAGTTTTGTTCCTAAAAAAATAAAAAAAAAAACGTGTTTTGATGGGTTATCCAAAAAATGCTATAGGCTCCAAGTTCTAAAAAAAAAATCAGCTCATACGTTTAGCCTGCAGCTGAACAGACAGACAGTCGGACAGGATTGCAAGACCCACAAAGGTTTCAATTGATTTCAGTTAAAAACCATGTTTTAAGTTGTGGTTTCATTTGAATGATAAAACTTCAAAGTTAACTGATGTTTGCTGTTCAGGCCCTTCTACGTGTTTATCATACAAAAAGTAATATTTGGTTTGAAACCTGTGTTGATAAACTGGTTAGCTAAAATAAATGATTGGTCAGATCAATTTCTTGGAAGAAATTAATTAAGTTGCATACGTTCGTTTCTATACGTGGAGATTGGAAACCTGAAGTACAAGGTATTTTTGTTAAAAACAGTTTAATATGCTAATTTTTGAAATACGTAATTGGCTATTCAAATAAAATATTGACTTCGGAGAACTAAAAAATTGGTATACAAAAGCCGTCTTTTCTTCAAAAGTGTATATAGCAAAATTAGTAGATTTTTACACACACACACACTATAGCAATAAAATAAGTGATGGTAAAATCTTCTGTTATTGACTGGGTATACATACATATAAATATAATTTAAACCTAACTCAACTTTTTACTTGCGATGAACGTAAGCATGTTTTGGATTTGTAAAACAAATTGAACACAAGATTTCAATAGAACATGACATTGCCACAATAGAAAACATGAAAAAAGTAATTCCCGTATTATGTCTGTCTGTAAGTCTCTATGTCTATGTCTGTCTGTCTTTTTGCTCGACCTATACTGCAGCTCAAACTACTGAAGCGATTTTCTTCAAACTTGCAACTTCAGATTTTTAATAAATTCCCGAGAGGATTAATTGAAATTCACAACCTTTATAAAAGAGGTTTTTTATCTCGCAAACGGCTTTAAGGATTTCGATACAAAAATTGTTGTCTGTCCTTTTGAAGTTAAATTCTACATTTGGATACAAACAAAAATTAATAAAAATTGTTATTTTTCCAAGAACTAGCTACGATTAGGCGGTCAAAGAAAATGGTCAACGCGTTGACTCTCTGATGTCAAAATGATGTCAAATTCCGTCCCAAAGTTTTGTTGTCATGTGATCATCAATGCAGAATACTGTCCATGCGTTGACAGCTGCATTGACGTTTTTCGTTGAACGTGTAATAACCTGAGCAAATGATAGGACACATTGACGCAAAGCGTTGACCATAATCCCAAAGTTGACATGGCATATTTTTCTGCCACGTCAACGTAGTCTGCGTTGACTTCCGTGTGACATTGACAGACGTGTGATCTTCAATGTGTTATACGTTGGCATGGTCATCGTTGACGGTCCATTGGCAGTGTGTTGATGACTTCTTTGGTGACGTTGACAATTTACATTGACCGTCTAAACATAGCTTAACTGATCAAAATTTTTGTATAAGATATCTATTTAAGTCGAAATAAACAATAAAAATAAAAAAAATATATATTTTTCGATTTAAAATTTTTTATTTGAAAACTTTCATCTTTAAAACGGGCTAGTAAATTTTTTTTTAAATGATGGTTTTCAGGTTTATATTATTAAATACTTAAAATTTACATACCAAATAATTTTCTAAAAAATTTAAAAGAAATTTTATCTAAATAAATAAAAATGTTAATGCTCGTTTGTTTAATATCTAAGATCTCCGAAAGTTCTCCACCGATTGCTTCTTTAAAAAAAGCGCCATCTGTTGGACGTTAAAAGAAACCAGCTATACAGAGATTTCAACAATCTCAGTTATAAAGCGGAACAAGATTCCTCAGAAAAAATTCTTAGTATTATTGTCAAAAAACTGATTAGAATAAAATTTAGCTACTTTATCACTTTCATACGGAGCAAAATATCTGAAATTTCATTTTTGAATTTTGATTTAGATATTTCGTGTGACATTCGCATTGTTCATGCAGTGTCGTGTCGGTGAGCAAAAGCATGTATCGCTCTGAAATTCAATGGAGAAAAAAAAAACGGTTTGTCTTGTGCCATCACCGGAAAAATAAAACTGCCTCAAATTGGAGTTTGCAAAATGTCAATTTCTTGATTTGCCTGTCAGTTTATTATTTGCATTGTTTTCTTTTAAAACAAATTTATATCAGAAATTATAAATAATTGATGCTTATGGGGTTTTCCTTTGGTAAAATAAATCAATTTATTTTGATTAGGATCTGTCACAAAGACTATTTTGGTAATTTTTACGTTCCTTTGGGCAACATAAATTGATTTCTTTTTGATTTAGAAACACTTTGAAGATTTAAATTTTTTGGCAGATTTACCCCTCCATATACTAACACCAACATAATTTACAGCTGTCAGTCTCCAAATATATTTTTTGATTTTGTTAACATATTTCGGGTTTGAAAATTATTGTCTCCAAAATATGAGAGAAATAATCGTTCAAATTCAAAATAAATGGCGATTTCAAATGAATCAGAATTTCAACAAGCTCTTTTTTCTTTTCTAAAAGTGCATCAAGTATGAAATATTGTCACACAGAACCGAATTCCATTCGCCACGAAAAAAAAATCAATTTTTAAATTAAAATCTGAATAACCCAATGGAAAACCCCATTATACACGACTATACTTTT
The DNA here is from genome assembly GCA_932273885.2 of Leucozona laternaria. Classification (NCBI taxonomy): domain Eukaryota; kingdom Metazoa; phylum Arthropoda; class Insecta; order Diptera; family Syrphidae; genus Leucozona; species Leucozona laternaria. The sequence goes on along the minus strand of OW026368.1, from coordinate 26,091,764 downwards.
GTGACTCGTTTTCGAATTCTTATTCCTTGAAATTTCATCCTGTTAGTCATGCATAAGTCCGATCCTTTTCTTTTTGCATATAGAAACGCACACACTGTCATTCTGGAAAATCAACGATGAAATTCACAATATTCCGTAACATTTAATGTGAATGACACGTTCGACACTATATATGGTTTTCGTTCTTTTACTCTCATAATGACATTTTTCTGAACTATTAATTTATTATGACCACAGAAATTACTTGAACAGAAAATCATAGATACGGCATTTTTTTAATTTCCCGCGCGACTTTTCTGTGGAAAAAAATTAATTTTTTGAGTACGGCTTTTGACAGAATTTCACACAAACGCAATGAACATCAATTTTGAGGTCAAACTTTACGATGTAGCACGTTACGTTACGAAAATCTGCATAATAGGATATTGGGTAGGTTCAGTGACAAAAATTTGAACATCCCCTTCAAACAAACAAGTCCGTGTTGGATTCGTGCTCGTAGACAACAAGGCAGGTGTAAGCGACTTCGCTTACGGAGCCAAATATGGATCCTCAAAACTGAGCTTGGACAAACGTTGATGTTTAAACATATTAACTGTGAGCCCCGGCACTCACACAATTTTTGATGTGTAAACATCTATGCTGGCGGTAGAGTGAAAAAAACGTGAACGTTCGTGTGCAACGTTACGTCGTGCACTTAACGTTGTAGCACGTTACGTTACGAAATCTGATTTGCCCCGACCAAAACAAATTGATTTTAATGCGGCCGACAAATAGATACAATACTTTATCGCGACCACTCATTTATATTGTTTTTGCCAACGACGAAAGCAAATTGTTTTTAGCGCGACCGACGATTTTATCATTTTAACACTTATATTTTTATATTTTTTTCTTTAATTTCTATTTATTCCCCGAACAAAATGGACGCGACACTAGTAATTAAAAAGAAAACAAAATCAAAACAAAAATAATAATAGTCAGCTGTAGGGATTGACAATTGACTGTAGGTATGGTAGGTCAATGGCTGTAGGTATGGTAGGATATCGGGTGCGTTCAGTGATACAAATATGAGCTTTAATTCTACGTTTACATTATACTGCTTTTAAACGATGCAATTTCTTCTTGCAATTTGTAGGCACGTAGGCGAGGGACGTAGGTGGCTGGGATATACAAAATAGCTGAGGTTGAACAAATTGCAGAGTTATCGGCTACCTTTGTACTTGCACAAAGTTAACATTCATTAAAAATCACAGCGTCCAATTCCATAGGCGATTGATGGTGTCAATCGATTGAAACTGCGATTTTAGTGATTTCCACTGACAACAACTGCAACTTAATATTTTAAAAACTCAAGATACATAATTCGCCGGCTATATCATAGTGACATTTATTTGAGGTTCGTTCAGTATAAAATTAAGACTTGACTTTTTGTAAGTTTTACTCTATGGAAAGATGGAGTTTCATAAGGGTTGCAAGTTCATTGACAGTTCTAACTGGATATTTTAATTCGGCCCCTGTCAGTCAAACCATTAAGTTCCTTTGGAATTTGGGTACGGTGTCATTTAATTGAAACCATGGTTTTAGTGCTCTCCGCTGACAGTTGTTGTTTGTCGATGCTCAGAGAGTGATTACCATAAACAATAACCATGTGTAATGTGAAGTCATCTTAAAGTTGAGAGTGAACTACGAAGCAGGACCTTTCAGTACCGAACCTTCAACGTTCGTTGGACACTTCACCACCAGCCTTTTAGTGCTTGGAAATTTCGTTACAGCGGTTCCCCCACTGGGTATTTCGCTGCCGTTCTTTCAACACTAAGCTTTTTAAGCACTGCCTACATATAGGTAATGTAGTGTTAATTATTCAATATGTTTCTTTTGATGACGTTCAGTAACAAAAATCAGGCACTTGGACAAACGTTGATGTTTACACATATTTAAACGTGAGTCCCGGCACTCACATATTTTTTTTTTTTAGCTCTAATGGCCGATTTCGTAAACCTCTTTTGGCTATTTAACAGGCTTTTAGGTCTTAAAATGACATTTTTCCATACAATATACGCCATTTAAAAATTTAAAAGCCTGTTAAATATTAGCAAAATTAAAAAAGACGCTGGATATACCTTTTTTCACTGGCATAACTTAAGTTTGAAAAATAACGCACTTCTGGCTTCTCAACTGGGCTTCGAAAAAGTCAAGCCAGTTGACCTGCAAGTTTCTTAAGTTTGTTTGTATTATAAAAAAATTTAAGTGTATTGTGACGTGCAATGGGTAGTATACTTGTTCGTGTGGCCTAGGGATAAAGATTGAGATCAAAATTCACTGGAGGACTTCAGTAGCGATTTGAAGATAGTTGCGAACAAAAATTTATAAATGAGATAAAATATATAAATAAATAGAGAGTTTGGTAAAGTATGATTTAGATTTTATTCGGTACTGTAGCATCGTGAATGCTTCTCACATCACAGAAATTTTTATTTTGCAATTAAGGTAACATATTGTCGACCAAGATTCTAAAAGGGACTCAACTTTGAAAAGTCTTAAAAGCTCTCTGTGTAGCTTATAAATAGGACACACGATGATTTATTGTCTTTAAATTACAAAACAGCAGTAGGTTCTGAAAATTGCCCTTTGAAACTTTTAAATAGCAAACAGCTGAATCACCATGAAAAGTTTTCTTTTTTTGATAAAATAATTTCCTTCTAGATATAAAGGCCCATATGGTTGATAAGTTTTGTTTTTGCTTTTAATCATCATCATTATAGTTTACACGATACATATAGAAACAAAACTATTTAACCTCTGTCAAAGTTTATCTCTGATTTTGAAATAATACCTTACGCAGGTACTCACTAATTTGTAAGCATCAGGGCTATGTTCACCTTTATTGAAACTAATAAGAAAGACCCATCTAAAAAAAGGAAAAGTGCGTATCCTTTCGACCTTCGCTCTAATTGATCATGTTATCTTCTTTTTGTGCTATAGCTAAATACCCGGATATTCAATTTTGTCACATCTACAATCTGTCGAGACATCAGATTTCAAAGCATATTTACGCCCTCAAAATATCAGCTCTGATATGGCATGAACAGAAACACTCATTTCCTTAATGTATTAACCTTCATTTAGTCCTTTTATCCACACATTGTTTGTTATAAAGTTTTTTATTTTTTTTTTTTTTTTCATTTGAGAAATTCTTCATTTCCCATCTCCCGGTCTTTATTACTTTCCTCATCTGGGTTAAGTAGGGGCGTAAGGGATACCTTTTCAAAGGTAAATTCTAAAAGATGACTTTCTCTTTGCATTATTGTTGTATTTGTTCAATTTTGTTTAAGAACTTGCTGTGTTAGGGGATATTGGTTCATAATAAATCCTTTTCGATGGGTTTAAATTTGTATTCTTTATTCTAGAGGTTATGGTGATTGATCGTATAGATATTTTGCTTGGAATAGGATATTATCCTCAGGCCACAAAAGCGATGAGTGTAATGACGGTATCCTTTGTGACTTTATTTCCATCCATCCATACACGTATTCGTCGTCGTCAGATCTCATTTTCTCAGTTACAAAGAAGTTAAAGAAGAGAAGAAGAATGAGTAAGCATAATCACAAGCTTCTCATTCAATGGCATCAAGTTAAAAAGATCCTTTGTGTGAACTTTGTTTAAAATCTAGTGGATACGGCTCAATAGAACAATTGAATAGTAAAAAGCCGTTTTGCCGTATAATTATTCAGCAGAAAACAGTCGTCTTATATACCTAATCCATTATGCTCGATGTCCTTTGCCACAACAAATTAAATAAAGGGTATGACTGGGCCGCACTAGTTTTGGTTAAATTTTAGTAGGTCGTTCTGAGTAAATAAAACGCATGACTTGATGGCACTCAGCAACATCGAGAGGGGGGGTGGGGGTTAAGGGTGGAATCTCCCGGGCCCAGGATTTTTCTATTAGGGGCCCGGAAATAAAATCACTCAAGGTTTCGAAATCGGGCCAGTGCATGTTATCTGTGAAGTAAAACACATGTTTGTGGATTTGGGCACTTGGCCGGAGCAGAAGGTATGAAGCTTAAAAGATAATGAGTATATAAGTTATAACTACAGAAAAGATTAAAAGAATTTTTTAATCAAAGGAAATAAAATCACATTCATATTCGATACCAAATATTCATGTGATACCATTTCCTCTTACCGTCATTAATTTAATATTCTAAGATAATGAACAAAGAAATATTTTAAGATAACGAACAAAGAAACGAAATGCTGACGAAGACTTGTGCAAAGAATGAAATATGAAGAACACTGTCTATCTGAGTTAGCATAAGTTAGTTCTTAAGTAACATCGATATAATAAAGATCAGGAATCAAGAGCTCCGCTCTTGATATTCCTTTTTTAAAAAGATTTTTATTAACCGGTACCGGGCCCGGGATTCCTCTCGACGGCCCTGGTGGTGGTGGAATTTACTTGCTCTTATAACTCAAGTGGACTGAAAATATTAGACTATCGAGCTTGTGATATGAAATGTATCTCAACACTTTGTGATCGAGCTTACAACAAGAGATCGTGCTTAGTCTGTGTAATTTTGTTTGCATATCATTTCAGGAAAGTTCTTAGAAAAGTGAGTTAACGTTTTGATTGTCTTAAGATGACTGTAACATCAAAAGGGAGGTACTATAAAAGATATTATCTCATTGATCACATCGTTAGGGTTACGTAAATTAAACCAATCTCTTCGCGTTCGCAGTCTTTTAATTTTAACATTTTGCTTCCGATTCTGATTACACATACCTACCTATTGCCTTTCCCCCGACTTAATTTTTTTTCCTATTTGTTTTGTGCAATAATGTACATGTATTTATTATGTGTAATTGAATCATCATCACTTTTGTTACTTATTAAAACAAAAAAAAAGTATTTTATTAAGAAAAACTGATAAAAAAATGTTAGGATGATTATTTAACATTATCATGTTAATTATATCATTGGCCATAAATCACATTTTTAATAAATGAAGAACATGTTTTTTTATTGCGTACAATTTGAGAAATTTTTTGCGTTTTACCGACACAATGTTTACATATCTTTTTAATATCTTATTGGTTTGATGTAAAGAAATAAAAAATGGATGTTATTTTCAACAGATACATCGCAAAAAGTTGTCTTAGATTTTTCTTCTTTTATATTTGTTATTATTTTTCTGAAATTCGAATTTCTGTTTTAACTTTCTTGTTAAAGCCTAGTACGCTGCTGATGCGAAACGAAATTTTTCGGTGGTCTCCAACTCGATAGCGAAATGCTTACGAAAACCACAGCTAAAAAATGACAAACACAAGCGCAAAAAAAAATCACAGAAAGCCATGTTGTATTGAAAGAAACAACAAATACAAAATACGAACAAACCTCAAATGTCACTTTTCCGCACACAATTAATGGTCCGGGCAATTAATTGAGTGCAAAAAAAGTGCGGAGACCTCTCCAAATAATCTACTACGGTTATCAATTTCGCTCATCGAACAGCGTACTGAAAAACGAAAAGGAGGACAAAATTTTTCGTTTATGATTTCGTTGTGTTTTTGTATGGGATTTTTCGTTTCGCATCAGCAGCGTACGGATATATGTACAGTGAAACCTCCCTTGAGCGGACAGCAATGGTGCAAAATTTTTTGTCCGCCTAAGGGAGTTGTCCGTTTAGGGGAAATCAGATAAAATAACATTTATTTTCGAAACTTTTAAACATACCATGTAGTAGGTGTTCATTTATTAACACAAAATAAAAAAAAGTATACTACTTGAAACTTAGTTGCTGTTTCACGTATGTGTTTTTTATAATTTTCCGAAAAGTTAATTAAGTCTATCTTTTTTTTAACGTTTTAATTTTTGGTTGCATTCTGAAAGCATCTTTTTATAAAATAAAGCAAAATATTAAAAAGAAATGCTGTCTGAATACAAATAAAAAAAAAATTTAATTTTCAGAAAAAAACTTTCTCTGCCTATCAAAACAAAACAGCTTCCACCACACGAATGAGAGGAAAACAAAAGCAGATACATTTCTACCAAAAACCCATTCACCCGATTAACAAAATTCACAAATACAATGTTTCTGGACTGGCACACGTGTTTTTTTTCCTTAAATGAGAAAAATTTACCATTTGCTGTAGAATGCAAGTAAAAAAAATTATCGTTCCCAAGTCCTAAGACATGTTAAATCTTTCTTTGGTGTCCACCTAAGAGAAAATATTTTACTATTTATATGCGTAATTGCTGTCCGTGTCCGTTCAAGGGAATATCCGTCCAAGGGAAATTGTAAACTATTTAACTTATATGGAGCAATTTCCGTTCAAAAAAAATTGTCCGACTAAGGGAGGTGTCAGCAATGGGAGATTTCACTGTATATACTCCTGGTCTGCTATTACACGACAACTTTTGAGTCATCAATTAAATTTCGTTTAAATTTTGCTCATCTGTACCCGAAACTTGTGAATCTTAGCAAAGAGTTGATTTCGAAACTGAATCCATTTACTTATATTTGGCTGATTAGGTAATTTTTAAAGGGTGTTTTTTTAGACGTGTGTTTTTAAATTTGGCAATACCTTTTTCGGAGTTAGTGTTTTTGACAGTTGTCGCTTGATTTGTGCTCAATTTGATTTGCCATTTTGTAATTCATAGACTAACTCCTAAACAATGTTTGCAAATCGTGCAAATTTATTACGAAAATAATGGTTTGATTCGCACGAAGCATCGTGCACTGCGTCCAATATTCGGCCGACATAATCGCAAAATCACATAAATTTGAGCAACCATGGATCGGTTTCGCACCACGTTTAGTCTAGTGGACAATGCACATCCTCAGAGACACCGTACAGTGAGCAACGAAGACGCTATTGCTGCCGACGAAGACCAACAATTGGAGCTGTCGAAAATTGGGCCTCTCGGCTGGAATTTATTCGAGCCAGCCGCAGCGGCCACTTGCCCGAAATCATTTTTAAAACATAATGGCAAACCCTTATCTTTATAATAAAGCTAGAAAAAATACCCTTTATTTTAATTGAAATAAGTACGAAATATATTTTTCTACAACGAATTTAACAAGCTTTCTGAGGTTGAGGTGTTGGATTCTTCCATTAGGTGTTTATTGAAATCTTAAGTTTTATATATTTAGTTTGACTCCTAAACACTAAGTTCTTTGCTGATTTCCAAAAGATTCCCATTAAAGTATACTTTCTTCAAGTATTTGCAGATTCCAGCTCTGTGCGAATCGTGAGAAGATCATAACTATTGATTTATTCTGTATTAATAGTTGATTGTCATCTATCGCAGTAAGTTTGCTAACCGATCAATATCATCAGCTGCAAGTTTCCTGCTGATTTTGATAGAAGAACAAAATCATCGGTGTACAGCAAAATTTTTAAAATAGAATTATCAATTATTATTCCTTCAGGCAGATCCCCCAATATATATCGTTTATAAATAGTGATAACAGAGAGGCACTGAGTGGACAACCTTGATTAACTCCAAGGTATGTTTCAAACCACCCTGAAAAGAATTGTGTTTTTTACTTTCCTCTTTGTAGCTACATTCTACATACATCTTTTCCTCAGTACGTAAAGAATAATTATAATTGTATTAATTTTATATTAATATCTTCATTGTGTAACTACTATTTAAGGCATGAGTGGTAAAATCAAGTTCTTGCGACTTGGTCGTTCATTTTAATGATAATTAAGTTGGGTTCATATTTTTTACCTATGTACTCCAAGTGACGGGTTTATTTGCTCGTCATAAAATTATTTTACAATCCTATTTTTGTATTTACCTTTTCTGAAAATTTGTTGATTAATGATAATATCAAGCGAGTATTCTATTTGATATACACAATTAAGATAAACTCACAATTTAAAATTTTTCTTATAGGTAAATCAATGAAGTCTTGTCAATATATGCATAAGGTGTATGTCATAAACGGCTTGAGCGTGTAGGTTGGGAGGGGGATGTATTTATCCCCGTTTAGGCTGGAAGGGAAATTTACAAAAAAATGGACTTTAAATAGAAACTTGAGAAAAATCGAAAAGCAATAGCAACACTTACAATATTATGCTGTAGCTCTTTTTAAGTCATAATTCCATTATTTTTAGATCCAGTTGTTTTAGTGAAGAGTTTTTTGAAAAAAAAAAAAATATTCAAACTCAAAATTTTAGCTAGCCTCTTAGCGCATTTTATGATTCACACCCTGTATAATGTTGGTCTTAAAGGTTAGCACATTGTAATTTAGGCTACAAACATATGTGCGTGAAGTAAGCACCTTCTTTTTTGATTTAAAATAAAATGGTTGTCTTGTAATGTTCTCAACTTGTGCTACCATCTGCGTAAATATTTCGCAAATATGCAAATTTTACGGAAACAACGATATTCTAAAGAAAATTGAAGTTTTTAATAATTTAATTTTAAGCACCTCAAACTGAGCACAAGACAGCCAACTTTAATTTTTTTAGAAAATAGTAGTTTTTAAAAAAAAGATCATAAGTAAAATTTTCAAATTTTCGATTTTTTTTGGATACATAGTTTTGCGCAAGGCAGCACAAGTTGAGCACATTACAACACAACTTTTCGCAAATTTGCAGATATTTTAAAAATATTTACCTACTACGACACATACATGGCAGCACAAGTTGAGCACAATACGGCACAAAGGAGATACCGATGTACATTGGTTTTAAATCGTTTGAAAATCGAAGTGGCAAGGAAAAATTGAGCCGGGCAACGCATTCCACATTTTTGTAGTGCGACTAAAGAAAGAATCTCTGCACTTAACAGCACGTCGGAAGTTGGGCTCAAGGGTAAACTGATGCGCATTACTAGAAGTACGAGTATTACGGTTGAATTGTTTTAGGGGAGGAATGCAACTGGCTATTTCACTAGAACAATGTTTATAAAAATAGCGATAAAATAGTGAAAGACATGAAACATAGCGGCGGTGTTCTAGAGTTTCAATTGCTTCCGTTATAGTTCTATCGCCTATTATTTTTAAAGCTCTCTTTTGAATTCTATCTAATAGACTCAAGTGGGTTATTGGAGCACCTGCCCAAATATGAGAATTGTATTCCATTTTTGGACGAATGAAGGCTTTATAGATTACAGCCAGATCAGAGGGGGAGAAAAATTTCTTGCATCGACGGAGAAAACCTAGACACTTAGCAGCGTTTTTGGCGGCATCGAATATGTGATCATTCCACAAAAGATGATCTGTGATGCACATAGGAAGAACTGAAAGTTTTTCAGTTTCCTCGATGTAAGTGTCGCTCATGGATAGCGTCATTAGGGGTGGGGTTCGCTTTAACGACAGAAGGCAGCATTGAGTTTTAGAAGCATTAAATTCTACGCGATTTTTGTTCCCCAATTTCACAATGCTATCAAGATCAGAATTTAATGAGCTTATCATACGCTGCCGTTGAAGTTCCACATCCGAAGGACAAGGGTGTGAATCTAGAAACGAATATGAATAGCTGAGGGTACTGTCGTCAGCAAAACAGTTTAATGGATTAGAAGTTTCAGACAAGAGATCATTAATGAATATTAGGAAGAGAGTCGGAGAAAAAACGGAGCCCTGGGGCACACCAGCTTTTATTTTGTAGAAATCAGACTTGAAACCGTCCAATACAACTTGTATTGATCGGTCCGAAAGGTAATTTCTAATCCAACGAAGAAGAGATTCATCGATACCAAATGCACGCATTTTCGATAAGAGAGCTTGATGCCAAACTCTATCAAATGTTTTTGAAATATCAAGTGCAATAATCTTACTTTCGCCAAAACGATGTAAAGATTTGTTCCACTGTTCAGTGAGATATACCATCAGATCACCAGTGGACCTATTGCTACGAAAGCCATACTGCCGGTCATTTAGAAGCTTTCGTTCTTCAAGATATTTCTTAAGCTGGTGGTTAATCAGCGTTTCCATGACCTGGGAAAGAAGGGAAATAAGTGCAAATGGACGATAGTTAGAGGGGGAAGAAGATTCGCCTCTTTTAGGGACAGGCTGGACAAATGCTGTTTTCCATCCACTCGGAAAGAGACCAGTAGAGTAGGACAGATGGAAAAGCTTACGCAGTGGTTTTGCCAGCATAGAAGAACACCTCTTCAGAACAATAGGAGGGATACTATCCGGGCCAGCGGATTTGTGTATGTCAAGATCCTTCAACACTCTTAGTACGAAAGAAAATTGGTCCAATGAAAACGTTTACGTTCGCACAGGAGGAGTCATATGATTTTCTGGCAGCGTCGAATTAACAGCAAACTGTGCTGCAAGCAAATTGGCTTTATCTAGTGAGCTGACAAAAGGAGTGTCGTTGAAGACGAGCGTTGGAACCGAAGACGAAGTACTATTTCGTATATTTTTTACAAATGACCAAAAATTTTTACTGCCTTTGGGACATGCAGTATTTTTTGCCTTAATTTTTGATCATGCAAACATTTTGTTCATCGAATATGACCGTTGCAGATCTTTCTAGCTTGTTTGAACTTATTCCGATTTTCTTCAGTGGGGTTGGCTTTGTAACTTCGGAAACTTACTTCTCTAACCCTGATAGCCTCTTTACAGCTTAAATCAAACCATTCGTTTTCTTTCGGTTTGATAGACTATTTTATCCCTGTTCGGGATAAAATTTCTCATTCCAAGAAGAATTCACATTGTAAACATATCTGCACTGGAGTCTATGTCACTATCGAAGAAGCATAGTGACCAGTTAAAGTTTTTGAAGAAATCGTTGAGGCCGTCCCAGTTGGCTTTCTCATAATGCCAAACGGTTCTCTAGGGAGTTGATATTAATTGTTCTATTTTAGGTATTTCGCGCTTTTGCACGAAATAAAATAAAAGCCAATGATTTATATATACCTCATTAGCATGCGATTTATGAAGGATTTTATTGCAGAGCTATTTTCAACAACTATGTATTCGTGTTAAACAGAGATAATTTTATAGACCGTGGCGAAAATGTTGGACAAATGATAAAGTTAATTCATCCTGATTACACATTTTGTGTCGTTTTATAATGTTTTAAATCAATCAAACACCGGGCGCCAATTAATAAAAAGGCGAAAGCTCCAAAAACTACCAATTTCGAATTTTCTAACTTGAGTTCCAATTGTTGTTTTGTATACAAATTATTGGGACAGGTAACAAAATAGTAGAAGAGTGTTTGACTCAAATATTAATTCGATGTTTAGAATTCTTAGTTCAAAAAACATGACAAATTTTAAAATTTCGAAAAACAATATACTTCACAGTTAGGTATTGTCCTTAGGACATCAACAGATGCCTCATCCATTATGATACTTTCCTTGAATTATTTTCAGCGTGTTCGACCCGACCTTTTGTCACCCTATATAGCATAGGAATTTTATTTTTTTGTCTTCCTTAAAATAATAATAATAAATAAATCAGATGGGAATCTGAAAAATATGATTCGTTTGTGAATTTTTCACGCGGCAACCATTGAAAAATCATTCCCTAACCGTTCAAATGTGTCTCTTGATACAAGCTGACACACTAGTCTCTGAATTATAAGAAACATATTTAACCAACTCAAAAGTCTTTACTGTATCAATTTCAACAAAAAAATGAAAAACTACTTTCTCAAAATATAACACTACACAACCGCAGTGAATAGGATACCTCATAAAGAAAATTTCGTATCATGAATCTTTTCAGTTCTTTATCACAAGCAAACCATATTCTACGTGAATTTTATTTTTTTCGCTCACTAACGAGAGATAGAGAACAAAAACAATTAATTTCATTCACAAGCGAATCATATACTTTTGTTGTATCGTTCGCGAAATGTATTTTGTATGGTTCGTGAGGAGATCTAAAAGGAGTGAAAAAGATCCGTGTTTTATGATTCGCGAACGATATTTTATGAACTCTATAGTATGAAGCACTTGAGTGCATGCATTTGGTTACCTTCTCATCAAAATAAAAATTATTCGTGATCAAATCGCTAAATGCCCGAAGTGTAACTAAATTTTCCTGACTACTGTCGGCACAGTCATGTTATTCTTCTCCTACTCCTACTTGACATAGTTTTATTACATATCACATGACTAGGAAAGAACTAAAAGTTTTAGGAATGACGTTCCTTCATCGTATACATATTATGGAAATAATGCAAAAAAAAATATATTAATATATGTTTGTAGGTATAAAATATAAAAAAAGACGATAGGTCTCGAGTACGCCTAGCCTACGCTAGGCTCTCAAAATAAATTTTATCAAAAAAATTACAAAAAAAAAAAAATGTTTTGCGTCACCAAATACATGTTTATATGCGATAATAAATTAAGCAAATCGACAAAATTCCTTAAAAACTGCTCTTGTAAACAAGTTCAACAAAAATTAAATGTTAATAAAAAATGAAAGATAATAAACCATTCAAACAAAAAGTAACTGAATTTAGATTGACATCTTTAAAAATATATCAACTGAAAACTGAAATGCTGATGGCGCCGCGTTAAGTTTCATTCGATAAGATTTCCCAAACAGAATAAACCGGCAACGGCAACTGCTCGTATCGAATACAGACAAAGAAGTGCGCTGGCTGACAGCAGAAGCAACTTATTTTATATCTGTTTATAAGTAAATTCGACAAAAAAAAAACTTTTTATTTTCTGCAATAATTTCACGTGTTGCAATAATGTGCATCAGCTGCAGATTGAATCGTTTTAATATTTACAATAAATCAACTTGTCGAAATATATAGAGTTCCAAATTGTCAGTGCTTAAGTGATATTGTGATTTTGTGAGAGCTGGCTGACAGCCCGCTGAAAAGTGTAAGCGTGACCTTGACAGCAAGACAAATCCAAAATTCAATTTGTAGGTTGCATGTTGTGTAAATGTTTATTGCTCGTTCTATTGTTTGGCAAATAAAATTCACTGGACTTTTATTGTTGCCATTTTCAACTCACGCTAGAGACCCTAACAATATTTGTTGTACAAAATTTTCGCGCTCCGACAATGCCGCGCCGCGCCGCCCAAATTTCGCCAGTTACCTGTTATTTGTGATATTTTTTATTAACATTCCTCATAATTTTAATATTTTATTGAAAAAAGTAATAAACAAGACCTTAAGTACCTACATTTATTGCACCGCGTACTTCACTTGCTAGTCTATATAACAAGCGTTAAAGGCCAATTTGTTAGCCTCGTGTGTTGATTTAATTTTTTTTTTTGTTCAATGGTGCCTGACGTACCTACCTATCTTTCTTATTGAAGATTTTGTAAAGTGATAATGATAGCAAATCGATGATAATAATTATATGTATATTACACCTACTATAGATATTTGATAATTGAGTGAGTGAGAGTGATTATTATTTTTCTAAAACAATCAAGATCAAACGAAATCGAAACTTTTCTCCGGAACTGCAGTTATTGAACTTGGGAAAAAGCTAAGTAAGAATTATTAAATAAATTGTTGTTGCTGATTATTATATGAACCAATGAGTTGATATTGCTGATGCACGTTACGAAGAATGTTGAACCCATCGGGAAGGGAAATTTCCATTTTGTTGTTTTTTTTTTTTAATGGAAAATTTTGGGGCTCTTTATTAAGTGGGCCAGTTTGTCAGCAATACAAGGTACAGTGCAATACCGGTATGTGAAACTAAGAAAATTAAATAGAATTTGATTTTAAAATTCATGTTTTTATCATAGAATTTCTACAATGTGTTATTCAAAAAATTAACATTAACTATAAGTTAATAAATTAATAATAAAATTAATATAAAACAAATATGTAATAAAAAAAATTAATAGATAATGTATTTATATAAACAAAAGTTATGCAGGGTGATCCGCATAAAGTGTGATAAAAAGCTAGAGCATGTAGTTCGGGTCAAGACAAGAAAAAAAATAGTATAGAAGGGGTGTCTCTTACCTCCCGTTAAGCAGGGTGAGGCGATTTAAAAAAAAAAATGACTTGAAACGCAAATAAAATTTGTTTAAAACAACGGTAACACATTTTCTAAAGCCAGAAATCTCTTCTTTTATTTTATTTTAAAAATATAGTTATTTTGGAGAACACTTTTTGAAAAATTAATATTCAAACTCAAAATTTTGAGAAAAAAAGTTACAAACTAATTTTTTTCAAAATTATTCGTAATTAAGTACTATTTTTGTTTTCCAAATTCAATGCTCTTATAAATTTTAAGTCAAAAACAAGAAATCAGATGGTTAAATGTCTTGTGCTTTTTGCAAAAAAAAAAATTAAAATAATTAAATCTACTTTACTACCAACGTAGTGGAAAAAGGATCTTTAGAGAAACTTAAGCAACGGATTTGAGACAAATTAAAAACATTTTATCTCTGATATTATCAATTTTCTAAAACGCTTGAATAGAAATTTTAGCATTTAGTTTTTGGTTTTTGACTAACAATTGATAATAGTATTGAATATTAAAAACTAAAATACTACTTAATAACGTAAAATTATGAAAAATTTAGTCTTGAGTTTGAAAATTAAATTTTTTAAAAACTGTTCATTAAAACAAATTTATTTAGGAAGAAAATAAAAGAAGACATGATTTCTGGCTTTACAAAAACGTCTAGCAAGGCATTGTAAATGTTACCGTTGTTTTTTAATATTTTTTGTTGTTTTAATCAATTTTCTTAGAAAATTACCCCTCCCGGCTGAACAGGAGGGAACAGACCATCCTCTCCTACACGATTTTTTCTTGTCTCAACCAATACTTAAAATCTACCGGCAATATTTACAATCAAATACAATCGCTTTTTTAAAGCTAGAAATTCATTATTTTTTTAATAAAATTATGTAAACAGTTTAGATTTTAAATTTCAAAGTTAATAGTAATTTTTAATCGAACGCTAAAGACTAGATGGTTCTACCAACATCTTCTATTTAGTAATTTAGAAAATCGAAACTTAATTATAAAAACTACTTTTTCACAACACTATTTGTTTCGGGTAGTAAGTACATTCAAACATCATTTTTGAAGAAATTATTTTTAACATATAGGATTTTACCGCGTCGATTCTAAGGTATAAATCATCACATACTCAATTTTCGTAGAAGATGGGCAAGAATACATTTAAACCTACTTTGTTCTTTTTATTCCTATTTATAGCAGGTGTTTTTTTTTAGAGGTATAGAACTTAAAGTTGGCAACATTATTTTAACTGGCCCATTTTGTCAGCAGTCAAGTGATTTATTTTAAGTTTGGTTTGACATTTTAACATGAATAGACTGACGCCAGAACAACGCTTCCAAATTGTGCAAATTCATTTTGAAAATCATGTTTCTGTTCGAAATACGTTCATAAGCGAATTTTGTTAAGCGATGAAGCTCACTTTTGGTTGAATGGATGCGTCAATAAACAAAAATGCCGTAATTGGAGTGATGATATTCCTCAAGTGTATGTTGAGACACCGTTACATCCACTAAAACTGAATGTTTGGTGTGTTTTATGGTTTGGTGGAATAATTGGTCCGTACTTCATTAAAAACGATGCTGGCCAGAACGTTACATTCAATGGTGACCACTATAGGGCCATGATTACTGACTTTTTCGTTCATCAATTGAACAACCATGATGTGCAGGAGCTGTGGTTTCAACAAGACGGCACAACATGTCACACGGCTCGTGCCACAATTGATTTATTGAAGGAAACGTTTGGTAACCGCATAGTTTTACCTTACGGACCCGTCAATTGGCCTCAAAGATAGTGCGACTTAACGACGATTGACTATTTTCTGTGGGGATATGTGAAGTCGGTAGTCTACGCCAATAAGCCCGAAATGATTGGCTACTTGAAGGACAACATTGGCCACAAATGTTGGAAAAAGTCATCGAAAATTGGACCTCCAGATTAGACTACGTCCGATATATTCGTGGCGGTCATATGACAGAAATCATATTTAAATTATAATGCCAGAAAATTAGCTTTCGAATAAAGTAAATTGGATGTCAATTTAAAAAAATCATTTTTGTTTTATTCCATTTCAAAGTTCTATACCTCTAAAAAACACACCCTTTATTAGTCAAAAAATATCCAATTTTGTTTCACTTGTTTTTTTGTTTGACACTGTAAATTATAACATTCTAGGGATATTTGGTTTAATTAAGAAGATGTAGAAAACACAAGCAATTTCTTAGAACATGCCGAAGAATCACTTCCCAAAGCATTATTCATTAATTAGGAAATACCGTTTATTTTCTTAAAATTTATGAGGTAAAGGTATATAAAGGGTCCGCCAAATAACTTTTTTTTTGAAAATGGCGCAAAACATCGAGTGAAGCTTCGGCTGTGTGGCAAGTAGCGCCGTCCTGTTGAAACCAAATGTTGCCAATATCTTCCTCTTCAATTTTTGTGAACAAAAATTCGTTCAACATGGCCCGATAACGATCGCCATTGACTGTAACGGCCACTCCTTGGTCATTTTCGAAATATGGCCCAATTATGCCTCTGGACAAAAATCCGCACCAAACAGTGACTCGTTTTGGGTGTATCGGCTTTTCAATGTATGCGTGCGGGTTTTCTGTGCCCCAAATGCGACAATTTTGCTTGTTTACTACCCGCCAAGATCAAAATGAGCTTCATCTGAAAAGATGATTTTTTTTTGGCAAAATCGGCATCTTCTCTAAGTCGATCGAATGTCCACTTAGCGAAGCGTATACACAACCATATTCGTTCAGCGGAAGGATAAAACTAATGATCTGTCAAATCAGACATGAGCTAAGTGTTACCATTCACGAAATAAGCACTAGTTGAAAAAAAAAAAGTTAGATGGCGGACCCTTTATTATGGACACTTTTTATATTGCTCAGTATCCCCTTTTCCTTCTTCTTGCTTGTGTTCAGCACTCCGTTACCGTTTTTCTATGATAAGTTTTAAAAGTATCGTGCTCTTCGGTATAACAGGCTCTAAGTCATAGTTGGCTCAAAATAAATCTTCCCCCTTCTGAAATTCCGTTCAACTGGACAATATCAATGAAAATCGCTCCCACCACACCATTCAAAGGGCCCAGATATTAATCTCAATAGAACTACAACTAACCACCGTGATAAAAAAGATTATTGCTCTCCTATGTATACACATAAATCAAACACTTTAAGCCCTATAAAAGCCATTCTAACGATATATATTGAAGTGCTAATTCAAACAAAACACCATGAACCTTTTAGGAACTTAATTTTATTCATTCATAGTAACAATAACTTTAATGCTTTTTGTCTCAACAACAACTTTCATTTCAAAAAAAAAAACAAAACCCTTCCAGGTTGTGCTTATCCTGAAAAACCCTTAAATAACTTCATCTTAAATTTTCCTCCAATTTTCATCAGATTCGCACCAAAGTATCCTCTTTGCGCTTTGCCACATGCTGGTGCTGAATAGCAAAAACACAATCACACCGAATATAGAGCTAGTATACTCTTCTTTTTTGCTATAATGAAATTGTGTGATATACACATATCCCAAAAAGTCAAGCCATGAATAAATCATGAAGTGGGAGGGCAGACGGCAAAATAAAATTTCCATTTTTAAGCCCTCGAGGAATCTGTGAAGTATGTAAAGTTTACTTGGACATTGAAATCTCCCAAGCGCGTTAAATTTATTCTTAGTGTGCGGAACCACTTTAAACAACTGAATGGTGAATTGTGGTCCTGATGCAATATTATATCTCTTCTTTACTTGGCTATTAAAGTTTTGGTATACTCGGTGGTGTAATCAAGTAAATCAGCTGCTTGTGCATTCGGTGGTCTTCAACACAATCCCCTTTAAGCGCAACTAATTCTGAAATCCCTTACCTATACTTCGTGATATGGTAATCTATTTTTTGTACTACATTTTCACCATTTAATAAAATTTTAAAAATTATTTCACAATATTTCTTGGTCTAATTGGATAAATTTATATTTTGTCAACAATCCTCAAGAATGATAAAGGTCATTCTAATCACATAGTACCTATACTTAGTTGTATCCTTAAAGCACAGACAAACTATAGGTTGCGCTTGCTAACAGCCGTATGTGATAGGATGCACTTAATATGAGGCCCGATTAATTGCAACGGCAAGCAAACAAAAAAAAAAATGATTTTTACGCTGTATAAAGAACATATACAGTCAAGTCTCTGGTTGTGGATAGCTCCCTAAGAGTGCGTTTATAATGGCGCTGCGATAAACGATTCAAGATAATGTTAGGCCAGTACTTGAGCAGTGAAAGTATCTAGAAATAAAATTTCATGGTACCACTGGTTTAAACCATCAATTTAAAATTTCAGTGCAAAAAAAAGTTTTTACAAACCTTTGCTTTGCTGCGCTTGTAGAACACATGTCCTTTTCACTACTTCCAACTAGGAGGCAGGACATTGCATATTTTGAGAACCAAAGCTTGCAAAATTTTTTGATTTATATCGGCGAAAAAGCCTGCAGTTTTCTATACGAAACTAAAACCTCTTACAAGTCTTGGTTGCGGAAATATCGTTATCCAAAGCCCTTTTTAGGATTGCATCGAAATACAGTGATATGACTTTAGGTGCGAATATTTCGAGTACCAAACCTCAAAGAGTATTTTGTGTCTGAGTTTTAGAAAGCTCTTCAAAATTTAATAAGCGATTTTGAAAACCGCAACCGATTTCGAGGCTCAATTATGGAAATATCACTATCTAAACACAAACGCTTTTTAATATTTTGGACAGAAATTCAGTAAAATCGAACAATCACTTTGGATGAAAATATTTCGAGAACCAGACCTTCCACACGCTTTTGGTTTAGATGTCCAGATAGAATTGGAAAATACCTTTCTTTTGATGTATAGCTTGATGGGTTTTGGAAACATTTTCCAATTCCATTATTTTTTTCAAAAATCAATAAAAAAAAATTTTCAAAATTTTTCGATATTTTTACGTTGCTGGAAAGGTATGTTAATTTTCTATTCACCACAGCAAGCCGCAACCCTTTACGCGTTTTGTTGAGGAAGTATCGCCATCGTTGGATCGAAATACACAAAGTACCTCGCAAAAATAGACAGATACCCGATAGTAACTGACAAGAGTTATTTAACGAAATAACTCTCAGATGGACCTCTACAACAATCTTTCAAAAATTTTCTTTTTTTTTAATTGATTATTGTTTTTTTCTCGGCTTAAAATATATGTTCCTTGAATAAATTTATTGAAAATAATAAATGATGAAATATGATAAATTTTGCATTTTATTTGTTTCCATAATATACGAAATGATATTTGCCAATTACCAGAAATTAAATGGGAAATTGTTAAATTAAAAACAAGAAATTGCGAAATGAAAAAAAAAAAAAAACAAACAAACAAATGAAATTCACCATGAAGATCCCAGAAATAATGTTTATTTATAATTATATAAAATATAATTTATAAATGAAATGTATTATTTGTTTCCCCGGGAGGGACAGCTTCCTTTAGGTGGAAAAATATGTACATTGTCACCGTCACTGTTCCCGGAAAAGGGGGTTTGACTGTACATACAATTCCAAACTTAAATGATTCTGAATTTAAATCTTCTTGGATATAAATAGTTCACATGGATTTTTGCCAAATTATGTTCAGTGAAATGAACTTAAGATAATAATAAAAAATTGCTTATTCCCAAGGTCGTTCGTTAGCTTATGATTCTAAGTGAAAGCCAATTTTTGCAAACAAAAGTTCGTTATAGAGCGGTAATGGATGATAGAAATTTATCTATAAGATTTTTTTTCCAGATATTCTTGGAATCACATTTTTGCAAAATTTGAAACATATGTGTTTCGAGTTATTAATTCGAAAAATCATAGAAAAATATAGGCGTTTTTACTTGCTCTAAAGGGCAAGTATTGGTTTCGTGTACAAAAAATATTCGAAGTTCTAATCGAAACTAACACTACGATGATCGAGAAGTTAAAAAAAGTGGGTTTTTTCATGCTGTACGTCCGTCTGTGCTTCTGTGCGTCTGAACGTCGGCGTAAGTGCGTCTATGCGTCTATCCTCTGTCATTTGAACTAGAATCTAAACGGGTACTCCGATTTGCATGAAATTTGATACAGAGCAATTTTATGTGATTCCCTAGAGAGGAAATTCGAATTTTTGGTTTAGCTCACCTACAACGGGTAGCTGCCATACAAAAATGTTGTTCTTTTTAAATTTTCTCAAAAACGGCTTCAACGATTTTTATTAAACCTCGTACCTGAAATGGCCAAAGTAATTGTAAAAAAAACTGCGATTTAGGTTTTTGGCGGAAAATTCACACAACGGAAATAGTATTGTGAAAGCAGAAAAGAAATCCAAATTGTCCAGAAAAAATATGAAAAACACGTCTTACTCTTATGAACGATAGTCTAGAAGAGATCCAACAGAAATTTATTTAAAACTAAATGAAATCGTTCAGTTCTTACATGTTACATAAGTGAAATAAGAATAGGGTGCTGGTACAAATTATTGGTATTGTACATTCCATTTCAACAAAAATGCATTCCACTTTTTTGAGAATGTATGCTCTTATATTTGTGTTATTAGCCTATATCTCTTCAATAATAATACCGATTTTGTTTTAATCTCGTGCCTCTAGAGAGTTTAAGACAATATGTCATTTAAAAAGTAAAAAAAAAATATTCAAACTGAGAAAAAAATCAAACAAAAAAATTAAAAAACAAGAAGATACGTATCATAATAATTATAAGGTTTGCAAAGTGCACAAAAACACGCCATTTATACCAGTTATAATAATTATCATTCTGGTTTTATATGCTCATAGTTCATAAGCGGAGAGGTTTATCAACATTAACTTATCGGAACCATTTTTTGTATTTAACATGGAAATTATTTTTTAAGCGGGTGTACATGCACTTTAAAATCACCTATGATTGAACATAAACCATTAACTTTTATCTTCACGGTGTGTCTGCATTAGAGTTGTTAACCACAAGAGCAAGTTCCTGCGATCCAGTAGTCGTGCATAAAGCTGAAATCCACTTAAGAAAACACCGATTTGAACTTAAATTCACGTTAATGACACACAGGCAACAAACAACAAAGGCTAACATATAGAGCAACGCTTACTTGCTTTAGACCATAGTTGAATATCTCAGTGAACACTACAAAAAGTTCTATTGAAAATGGCCTGGGTTAAAATCAGTACGATGTATCATTATTTTAGCTAGATTAACAGATTTATAGGAACAAACTTGTCAACAGCCCAATGACACGATAGGACTTTTCCATCAACATGTAAATGTACAATTTGATCGAAACTAGGCGTAGTTGTAGTGTATTTCCAAAAACATCAAACTGATCTTACTTTATGTTCAAGAGAGCTTAGTTAGTTAGTTAACTTAGGTTATGCCTAAGTTTTAGGAATGTTGGATTTAATGATTTAATGAAAACAGACTGATTTAAAATATAAAACATGTGGGCGTGGAAGTGGAAGTGGGCGTATTTTACTGAAAATACTTTCTAAACTTTCCCAAAATTTAAAAAAATCGGTTCAGTAGCTTTGGAGACTATAAAGGTAATAGCGATAGCGGCTAACTGGCGACGGCATGCGTTGCTGCGCCCAAATAAAAAAACAATTACATGTTGCCTCACTAAAAATGCATAGTTGTTCTCAAATTTCCAGACCGATATTGACCACTGAAACACTCTAGAGCTAAAACCAAAGATTGTCTCAAAATTTGATTGGAATTGGTTTGAAGATTTCGGTGTCTATAAAGCAATGTACATCTTCTTTTTGTTTTTTTTTTTTGCTATTTCACAATTTCTTTTCTTTCCCTTGCAATGCCAACCCAACTTAAAATTTGATTTTTACTTCTTTACTCTGACACACGGGCAAGCTATGGATATAAATTTTTTTCCTTTCCCATCCCTTTTATTGTGGAACAAAAAATTCATTCGTTATACCTAGCCAAAAGCCATTCTGGAAAAGAAGAATTTAAAAATATAAATAGGGGAGACCGGGGTTGGAAGTAACAGGGGTAAGAAGTAACAGCTAAGAAAAAATAGTGTTTAAACATGCATTTGTGTTTTGGTTAAATATATGTGTTTATGTAATATATGTGTGAATATAATTCTTTTTTAAATTGTTTTTTTTTTTTTTTGTCTCAAATTCCATGGTGGGATTAGTTGAAACAACACGGTTTTTTTATATATTGACATTTTGTAAGTAGACTTTGCTAAATTTTTGTGGTTGATTATGTAGCTGAAACATGAATTTACAATTTCAAAAAGGTTTGGCCAAGTTATCTTAAACATATAAGAAAGAGCATCGGTTTCAGCAAAAAGTGTTACTTTTAGCCCCACTCTGCCTTATTATCCTTTTTTTAATTTTCTACCGTGTTTACCACATTTCACCCTATAATTAGTAAAAAATTAAAAAAATTGAAACACAAAAAAAGTACTTTTAATTGAAAAACAATTTTTGGTGTTTGCCCCATTTCACCTTATAAGCAGCTACATTTTGAAAATTATTAAGGCCTTTAGCTATCTCCAAGTTAAATTTTCAAACATAAAAAGAATTTTCAAAATCAGAGCTACGGCTTCTGACACATAAAAACGGTCAAAGAAACAAATTTTCCGGTACCCAGTGCGGCGCGCGTGCGTTGCTACACATTGTTGGCGCCTACTTAACCGATTTTGACAAAACTTCGCAGAAATACTGAAGATTGTCTTAAGCTCAATCGGTTTGGAGTCCATAGTATGCTTAGAAAAATTGAACAAAGGTATATATGTATATAGATAGATATTAATACAACAATAATTAAAGGATATCCTGAATTTCTATTGAATTTGGAATAAGGACTTTTCAAGTAAAATTTTATGGATGCAGCTTCAACTACGCCACTACCTCCTCTAAGTCTTCATATAAATTTATTAAACACATTGGAGTACTAAGATTATAGTCTTGTCGTAAAGAGAACACATTATTATTTCAATAAATTAAAAGCCTTCTTTCCAAAGGACGTGACTTATATGTATATGTAGGAGTATATAGGTATTCATAGAACATGCATTTTACTTACTGCTCTGATAATAAATGTTAGGCACTTTAAGCCTATGATGTGATCCCATAAATAATGGTTAATGGAAGTGAGCAAAATGGTTCTCAAATATTTGATGTATTACAAAGGTTAAGTTCTGGTGTATATTCATAGGTATTTTGTGAGAGAGAAAAATGAGATCGTTATAGTCCGGTTCATTATTATAGAAACTCTGTATGGTAGATTTAAAAAGTTCTTCTTATTGTATTTTATGCGAATAACAGCAAAAGGCACTTAATAGTGTATAATACAAAGTAGATGAATGAATTAAGATAAAATTACTGTTCATCAATCGAATCGATATTGATTGAAATTGATGGATTGGATTATATTGAACACTAGCAGACCTGTGCTAACGTTGCTCCTCAAAGTTTTAAATCAAATGTCTTTAACTAAAAACAAATAGCATATCAAAACGGTGCTCAATAGGGTTGACTGCATCTTCTGCAATATTATACACAGGAAGTTTATATTTGTGCTTAAATTTTGACTCTGAATCAAGTTGTTTCTTTCTTAGGAAATGGAAAATACTATTTTTACTATTCGATTAGAAACATTGCAATTCAGGCACATCTTTTTATGGAAAACAAAGCACCTTTATTAATTGTTATTATTAATTTATTAAATATTTAATTTAATACTGTTTTTCTTTCTTATATTTTCAGAGCATCAATTTAGTATCGTAGAGCACCACAACCCAATGAAGTTGAAGAAGAGTAAAACTTAAGCGCCTTTTCAACCCTCCCGATTGTTTTTTTCTTTTTTTTTTTAAATAAAAATAAACATTAAAAATGGATCTCAGAAATACAACTGAGATGAGTGTGTCAACAGACACCTACATCCAAGGTTGCAAGTCAACGGATTTGATTCGACCAAAGGATTCAACTGGACACGGCACGTCTGAAGGTATAAAATTATCTATTTATAGAGAACACAATACATTAATGGACTTTTCGAATTTTTGTTTAAATTTACACATCCATCTCTTCATATTAATAAGAGTAAATCAAATTAATTAATGCACACCTGCTCTAGGTAGGTATATACGAAAGCTTATGCACATAGGATGAATCATTCAAAATATCCTTCCTTCCTTCCCATACAGTGCCAACATAGTACGTCAGCAGGTTATCTGATACATGAACATCATATCCTCGATTAATATAATACATACACACACATGCACGTATATATAGTACACATAAAATGCATGAGAACGAGAACACAACTGTGATGAAGAGCATAATGACCTTGAGAGGCTCACATCAAACATCTAAGTTAAAAATTAAATAGACTTTTGAAAAAAAAAATATATTCAACTGAGTATTTGTGTGTGATGAAAAGTTGTAAGTCCTTTGCCACCAGGGTCGAAGAGCAACTTGACCTAGACTTTGTAGGCTTTCTTTATTGTCTTTGTTCTTCAATGTTCTTACTGTTGACCCTGAAAGTTGGCAGCATTATTTCATTGAATAAAATTTAACATCAACGTTCTAAAGACATGTGTATAGGTATGCAGGGTATTTTAAGAGTGATTTTGAAATAGTAACTGATATTTACATTTGGTATATTTTGTCAGATCTTTTTCGAAGAAACAAAAAATATTGTGTAAAGAGGCTCATCACACAGGCTCAGGACGTATATTGTAGGAAATTTTGCAGGAAAGCTTGTAAGACCCTTGAATATGGTTTCGACAGAATTGTAGTTATTTGAGCCTTATAATTATAAAGGGTATTTTTTTTAGACGTGTGGTTTTCAAGAAGAAATAAAACGCATATAATTTAATGTTATGGCCAGGAATTCAGCTTTATTATAAAGATAAGGGTTTGCCTTTATGTTTTAAAAATGATTTCGGGCAAGTGGCCACCTGGCCACCATAGCTGGCTCGAATAAATTTCAGCCGAGAGGTCCAATTTTCAACAGCTCCAATTGTTGCGCGCGATGGCGGATGGACTCATTCGGGTCTTCTTTGATACTTTGCTCCAGACAGCAGCAATAGCGTCTACGGTGCACACTCTACGGCGTCTCTGAGGATTCGCATTATCCACTAGAGTAAACGTGGTGCGAAACCGATCCATGGTTGCTCGAATTTATGAGATTATGTCAACCGAATATTGGACGAACAATTATTTTGGTAATAAATTTACACGATTTGTAAACGTTGTTCAGGAGTAAATCTATTAATTATGAAATGGCAAACCAAACTAAGCATAAACCAAGTGACAGCTGTCAAAAAGACCAAATCCGAAAAAGTGTTGCCAGATTGAAAACCACACGTCTTAAAAAAAACACACATATATTTTCCGGCAACAATTTTCATTTTTTTTTTTTTTGAATTTTTGCTCCATATATTTTTTTAAGCGTGAACTTGTGTTTTTTTTTGTGTAACTTTTTCTTAGGAGTACTCTGCTTATTAGGTTTAGGTAGCCACAGCTGTGTGGATTTTCGTTTTGCATTTGTGATAAATAGATACACAGCAGCTGGTAAATTAAATGGTTTCATTCTATTTCTGCGACTAAAAGTTTTTTTTATTTGTCTTTCTCATGCGGGTTTTATCAAAATTTAAATGGTCTTATATGAATTTGTTTGCATAATTATAGCTGAAATAACATAACTGATCTTTGAAAAAAATATACCTTATTATGAATCAGTAAGCTGCTTTGCTTTCAATAGCTACGGACCTTAAATGAAAGTATTTTGAAAATTTAAGCCATTTACATACAAAACCAAAAAAAAAAAAAACAATTTATTATGTGTTATTAATTTTATCAGTGAATATGAAAGTATTAGAAAAACAAGCTCAAGGCCAAGAACCTCCGGCGTCAGCTATCGCTAAAGCTGGACAAGAACCCTTTAAACTGAAAATAATAATTCCCTCATTTAAAGGTTTGTGTCACTTGAAACAATAAGTTGGAGTTTCGCGCTAAACTGTATAGCGTTCACATTTTTCCAATTATTTTAATGAAACAAACGGTTATCGATTGGAAATATATACCAAAGAGCACTCTGCCCTTTTGTCAAATATCATGGAAAAAACTATTCTAATGTTACATAAATTATAAACTTCACCTTTAAACGATTTTAACGTCGTTTATAAAGGGTCCGCCAAATAACTTCTTTTTTTTTTGAAAATGGCGCAAAAAATCGAGTGTAGTTTCGGCTGTGTGGCACGTAGCGCCGTCCTGTTGAAACTAAATGTTGCCAATATCCTCCTCTTCAATTTTTGTGAATAAAAATTCATTCAACATGGCCCGATAACGATCGCCATTGACTGTGACGGCCACTCCTTGCTCATTTTCGAAAAATGACCCAATTATGCCTCTGGACCAAAATCCGCACCAAACAGTGACTCGTTTTGGGTGTATCGGCTTTTCAATGTATGCGTGCGGGTTTTCTGTGCCCCAAATGCGACAATTTTGCTTGTTTACTACCCGCCAAGATCAAAATGAGCTTCATCTGAAAAGATGATTTTTTTTTGGCAAAATCGGCATCTTCTCTAAGTCGATCGCAGGTCCACTTAGCGAAGCGTATACACAACCATATTCGTTCAGCGGAAGGATAAAACTAATTATCTGTCAAATCAGACATGAGCTAAGCGTTACCATTCATGAAAGCACTGAAAAAAAAACGTTAGATGGCGGACCCTTTAGTTAGCAGAAAGCAGGGTTGTAAAAGAATTAAATCTTTAGTGAATGCAATCTTTAAACATCATTCATTGAATTTGATTTAAAGTTTGCATTCATTGACTTAACTTTAAGACTATTACTTCAAATTATTGAATTCAATTGATATACAAGAAATTACAATAATTTGTTTCCCCCAATAACTTTAGAGCAATCAATTGAATAAAATCTTTTGGGAAATCATATGCATTCTTCTTTTGCATTCTTTTGTATTCGTTTGCATATGTTCATATGGCTCGGAATACTGGAGGTAGGTTGGATGTTTGTCATGTAAATGGGGCCAGAGCACGTAAGATTCATAGAGGGCAAAAAATAATGCAAAATGATGGAAAGAATGCACAAAAATAAAAGGAATGCAAAGAATGTATGAATTCTCAAAAGATTGTATTCAATTTATTGCTCAACAATGAATGGGGGACAAAATTATTGCAATATTTTTTATGATTGTTTAATTTGAAGTCGAAGTCTCGAAGTGAAGTCAATGGATGAATTTGTTTTACTGAAGTCATTAAAGATTGCATTCACAAAAGATTGCATTCTTTTATAACAATGCCTTCCGTTTATCATAAACGAGGCCAAAAGCTTTCATATAATTTTATATTCATATTTTTCTTTTTTATATTTTTGTAGATACGTGTTTTTTCTTTACACATTTTTTTTAAATGTTAAGCTGTTTTTTGTTTAATGAAACCCTCCTAATGTTCATATGTACCTATATATACATACAATATATGTAGGTGCTAAATTACTTGTTTCACAATTTCAAAAACTCTAAGCTCACAAATGTTTGTTTTTTTGTTTCTAAAAATTTAATTTAACTCACTTCTTTTGTTGCCACTAATTTGTTAACTTAATATTAATCTTATTTTCCAGAATTCAAGGTCTACAAGAGACGATGGGCAGTCCTTATTCTCTTTTCATTCTACTCTGCCTCGAATGCCATGCAATGGATCCAATACAGTATAATTAACAATATTGTGACAAAGTAAGTTTCTGATTATAGTTTCTACCTGGAAACTTTATTGTTGACTTAAAAATAAAAATACAAAAAATTATAATAATAACTTTTGCATCTTTATGAACATCACAGGTACTATGGCGTTAGTGATAAATGGGTGGATTGGACGTCCATGATATACATGATTCTGTATATTCCTTTGATTTTTCCTGGAAGTTGGTTCTTAGATAAGATGGTAAATATTATTCGCAAAGAAACTGCATCAATTTTATTTATTGACAACTTCACTAAAGTATATACATATACATATCTCATTAATTAACAAAAAATAGGGTCTGCGAATAACAGCTCTGGTTGGTGTCTGTGGAACTTGCATAGGGGCATGGATAAAAGTTTTCTCCGTAGATCCGGAATTGTTTTATGTTAGTTTTATCGGACAAGCGGTTGTGGCATTTGCACAGGTAATTATTTATGTACATCCTAATTACATACTCCTCTTGAAGGTATAGTATCTATACAATACAAATTCCTAGTTTTAGTGTGATTTATATCACATAGACAGTGATACTTATCCCCTGTTTTGTTTAATTGAAGGTTTGCATCTTATCACTTCCGGCCCGGGTGGCTGCTGTCTGGTTTGGCCCAGATCAAGTATCTTCAGCATGTAGTGTCGGTGTCTTTGGCAATCAGGTAAGAGTGGCGTGATTATTTTTTCAATTTAATGTTGCATGAGACATCATTTTTCTCACAGACTGCCCGTACAGCAGCGGGGAAAAATGTGTCACACACTAATGGATAGATAGAAGG
This sequence comes from Leucozona laternaria, assembly GCA_932273885.2. Classification (NCBI taxonomy): domain Eukaryota; kingdom Metazoa; phylum Arthropoda; class Insecta; order Diptera; family Syrphidae; genus Leucozona; species Leucozona laternaria. The sequence continues at coordinate 26,063,271 of OW026368.1, read as the reverse complement.
GTTTCACAAGTGTTGAAATAAGCACATCAAATAATTTAATGTGATAAATTGCAAAAAAAGGGGTGACATTATAAATCAGAATTTTGATTGCCGGGCGGAGCCCCTCAATTTATATATTAACTCAAAATGTTGCATAATATACTTGGACATATGTGGCTGTTTGTGTGTATAATAATATGAATTATAATGTAGGTATCTTAATATATGTAGGTGGTATACTCTTGTGTGAGATACAGAAATGAGTACCGTCTGTATGGTTGCTTTGTTGTTTAACTAGGTGTTATAAGCTTTAGTAATCACTTAGATCAGATTTTATCAATTAAATATGTAAAACAGTCATGGCATTCATGAATTAAGTGTAAGTAGGTAATGGTTGCGTTTTTTTTGAAGTAAAACTTCTTTTCCGGCTTTGGGGGTAAAAATTTTCAAATGGAGCTGTCAGTGACATGTCAAACCGACACTTTTTATCTGTCAAAAACCGACAGAATTTTTCGTGACAGATTTTGCCATATCTCTATATAAAAACTTTTACCCACCAATAATTATTTAAAAAAAAACATCTTTTTATACCGAAAAAGAATGTTTTTTTGGCAAAAGAGCCACAAAAACTAACCGGCACAATATTTAAACACATAATTTCATTAAAAAAACCACATGAAAATTGTTTTTTTTTTTTAATTAAACACAGCTAAGAACAGCCACCAGATCAGAAAACGATTTTCATTATTAAAAAAAACACAAACAAATATATTTTTCGACCATATTTTTAATTTAAATTATTAAACACTTAATGCTAAATAACACAAATCAGTTTTTTCCAACTTAACTTATAAACTAACTACTTAAAATGAACAAATAAATTTACCTAAAATAAGAATAACACAAAGTAAACAAAACTCTATCTTGTTGAATGTTGACAAACGTAGACGAGCATTGCCATATACGAGGAATCCTTAACCCGCTGACAAATCTAAAACAGCATTGCCATATGCATTTGGAATTAGTCCTCGAACACAATGGATGCGATAAGAAAACGAGACGTGAGTGTGACGAGATCTCGTCGTTCTTGTTAAATTAGTTTCAAACTATGACGAGGATATGCATAATAAAGCATTTTACGTCGTCACGTTACGTAAAATTAATTGATTAAGAAATTGTAAATCAGTAAGCTTTAATAGCCGTAGGTATTTTAATTTCCCCCAGATCTGATCCGGATTGGATTTGCACACGAAAATACATTTATTACAAAAAACAATTCAACGTCCAGCTTTGCTTTTGGATTTGCAAATCCATTTTTGAACACACACCTTAAGTACTTCCTTGCAAAAATTAGTTTTAACGCTGACGAGTAGATGGCTTTTTGAGTCAAAACGACAAAAAGAGATGGGTATATAACATATTTTTCACCGTGATCCTGTTTGTTTTATTATCATGATCTTATCCGGATCAGATTTGAAGGATAATAAAATGCAGCTAATATTATTATTTTGTTAAATCTCGTCAAAAGTCTCTGCCATTGAATTGGGAAATGGTTTTATAATTCCAAAATGCTTACAGTGAATAATGTCACGCTCTCGTCTCGTTTTCTTGCGTCTCGTTTCCTTTCTTAAATCTCGTCCCAATTTCGGAGATTTTACTGAGGTGAATCGGTGAGTTGAAATCGGTGAGTTGAAATTGCTAAACCACGGATAAAAATTTGAATCAAATGAGAACCTCAGTTAACTCGCCGGAATCGGTGGACTAAAATTGCTGAACCACGGATAAAAGTTTGACCGACATCGACGTTTGTACAGCTGGCCCTTACATGCCACCTCTACTGGGCATGAACGATGCTCGGATTATGAACATGTCTAGAAAAAATCCAATGGAGGCACAAAAATCCATGTCCGTGAAGCAACATATCGACGAAAACTACTTTTTCAACACGACATGACCGCTGTTCAAAGCTTGGGCATGAGATTTAACGTTTCATGTGTGTGAGTTTTTTTCTGGTTCTCGCTGAATGTGGTGGTAAATGTTGAATTAAAAAGGTAGAAGTAGTGGGGAAAGGAATTTCTGTATGTTTCCCTTGTATGTGAAACGACATGACATAATTTGCCCAGCGGTAAAAATTCGCTGATTGGATTGTGGTTGTGATGTTGGGCATCTGAATGCCCTGTGGAGTCGGGGTGTAATGGCTAAGCGATAATCGTCAACTTTAGTTTGATTATCTAACCAATTTGTAAAGAATTCATTATAATCTTAAATCAACAATTAATTGTTATGTTGGTTTATACAAAATGTTTGTACGTTTATAAGTTAGAATATGACAGAGGCGAGAGGCTTTGTTTGAGAGAAAAGAAGTTTTACTTCTAGCGCGCGTACGTACACACATATGTTTTTTTTTCTAAACAATTATGGTAATTACAGAAAAACACTATATAATAAAATGATGGCTGTAGCCTATAAATATTTTTACTTCACGGGTAGGTACTGTTCTTTAGGAACTGACAAATCCTTAAAGAGTAGGTATCTCTTGCCATGAAAAAGTGCCTCTTACCTAAGTATGATTAGCGTATTTTGCCAAAGTCCCGAAAACCGTTGAATTAATATCATAATATCAAACTATCGAAATCCATATACTGTGTGAAGATTTTTTTTTGTATTCTAAGAGCTCTTCTATATAGTTTCATATAGAAAACTCTGTTCACAACTTGAAGTTTGCTCTGATTAAATAATTTTGCATTCGATTCCACTTGACTAGGATCAGTTCTTAGCTTCGTTTGTTCTTCTCCCGATACCACGTCATCTTTCATCAGACTGCACAATTATCCATCAGAACTTTGTTTTAAATATTTCATTTCCTATACCGCACTGAAGTGGTAGGTATAGTTTGTAAAACTTAACTTACCGCAATCAACATAATGGCCAATACGGCAATAGCATAAGTTTGAAAACTTCAAAATTTCAAGCAGCCTGGCGGAGGCCTTTTTTATATTTATTCTCCTTCTGGATTTCTGGAAAATATTCATCTGCCGCAGTTGGTTTAACAACACTATTCAATTCAGGCATCCAGATATTCTATGCACACAAATAAAATAATTTAAATTGCGTTACGAGCAAATTCCAAGCCTGATGCTGTATATAACAACGCAGAATGAAAATTGGAAAATTCTTTAGAGTCCATATCCATCCATTCGTTGATGTGGATAACAATTATTATTTGTCTGTGTGTGGACTTGATGGACAATTTGTGTTGATGTTTTGAAGTTTTTTTTTGTTTTGTTTTTAAGTTTTTGAGAGCAATCTGACTATTTCTTGGGAAATTGCATTTTATTGTGAATTGTCAAACTGAGAATAATTTCTTCGTTTTGGAGCTTCTCTGTAAGTTTGACGTGGAGAGTTTTGATTTGAAAGAGTAGAGTTTGATATTAGCCGTGTTTTTTTGCAAGCACGGGGAGATTTGGTTGAAAAAAAAACGACATTGGGAATTAGCGACGCCATTACAGAAACAAAATATAGTTTCCATACAAACTATCGATAGCAAGTATACAACAGTTTTTTTTTCGATTTCCTCGGGGCTTAAAAAAAAACAGTCCACAGCAGTAATAGCGTCTTCGGTGCGCACTCTACGGCGTCTCTGAGGAAGCGCATTATCCACTAGAGTAAACGTGGTGCGAAACCGATCCATGGTTGCTCGAATTTATGCGATTTTGCGATTATGTCGACCGAGTATTGGACGCAGCGCGCGATGCGTCGCGCGAACCGAACCATTATTTTGGTAATAAATTTACACGATTTGCAAACGTTTTTCAGGAGTAAGTCTATTAATTAAGAAATGGCAAACCAAACTGAACATAAGTCAAGTGACAGCTGTCAAAAAAACTAACACCGAAAAAAGTATTGCCAGATTGAAAACCACACGTCCAAAAAAAAAAACACCTTTTATATAGCCTTACATTTCACCTGCATTTTAAAACTTTAACATTGACGATGCGTTAATTAGACATCCAGTTATAGACTTTTGTAAGGTTGCTATAGCCATGTCGTTTGTTCTCTGAGATTATACAGCCTCTTCCCATTGAAGCTCGTTTTTGACAAGCAATCACGAAGACAACTTTTTTATTTAATTCATTTTTTTAACACCTCCTATGTTAGGTTAGGTTAGGAGAGGCGTGCACAGCCCGGAGGCTATTGCATTCACGGGGGCCTACTGGTCCATCGTGATCCCCTTAACATTAAAAGCAGAGATGCTCCTAAACTAATGACTCACATAGACTGGTTCATTTGCGAACCAGCCTGTGCTCTCTCTATATATTTCCTCATGTTTGCCATTGAGACCTGAGCTAGATCTTCCAGTTCTCCAACAAATATGTTTCCAAAATATCGGAGGCGATTTGTTTGAAAGTTTGGACAATCGCATACTAGGTGTTTAATGGTTTCAATTTCTTTGACATCCTGACAGCTCGTACAGAAATCGGGTGCTAATACACCCAATCTAAAGGCCATTGTGCAAAGCCATGAAAAATGTGATCTCCGACGAGTTCAGTTTTTTCTAGTGAGTTATTTCAGCCGCCTTTTCAATAGCGTAAATCTCAGCTTAAAAGACACTACCCTCATCTTGGAGTTTGTATGATGCTCTAAAATTAAGAGTTTCACAGAACACCCGGCCCAGCTCCTGTTCCTTCTGCCATTTTTGACCCGTCAGTGTAGAAGGGGATACCCTGTTCACTGATTAGTAAGTTGGGTTCCCATCCATGCCTTTCGGGTATTAAAATAGAGAAGTTTGTGTTAAAATCTATTAGAAGTAGACGTAGTCAGTCGTCATATCAAGTCCGGCCACTGTGTCATACCTTTGCAAGATAGACCCATGACCATAGCTGCTGTGCTTCCAAGGGCCCAATTCTTTTAGTCGAAGTGCTCTTTTGGCTGCAGTGCATCTCGTCCAGGACTGGAAGATTGAGACTAATTTCCAGCCCTACTTGTGGCCTAGGTCTTTGTGTCCCCGTTATTCCCATACAGGCAAGTCTGCTTCTATGCTATATGCTGTGATATTATACTTCCGTCATGGTATCTACTTTTGTCTCGGTTGATTAATTTCCCAACCCAGAGCTTGCGTTAAGAAACTTTCAGATAAAGATGACAGAGGTTCAGTTTTGTGTGGGTTAATCCAAGGCTTTTGCCTTGCCCAGCTCGTAAGCTTATTTGCAATAGTTCCTCTATAATAGCTCTCTGCTTCCAGACATGCCACCAAGTTCCATAGAAACAGCAGGACAAAAAACCGAAGCCATTCAAACACGTAAAATAATCGCCTCTTAACTTGGAAATATACTAAATTTATTGTGCTTCGATATACCTATACGTGACAGCCACTAATGATAATGTTCCATCAAACATTTAAATAATGAAATTATTTCTATTCCATCATCAATTATTTCAATACCTATTATAATATCATACTCCCTCCAAGGAGAACCAACGAAGTATACTACAGCCTTGTCAGTTCCTGAGAATTCTTTAATGATCCCCAGAAAAGAACTGCCATCTGTCATACATATTTGTGGTTGAATTATCCTAAAAACCAAACACAAACATCTTCTTCTTCAGTTCAGCCGAAAATTCAATTTATATATTGGCATCGTATTTGTCCATTATAATATTTAGTATATACATAGAAGACGAAACCAGGATATCACTAAGTCGAATTGACGTTGTCCTGAATCCAATTAATTATACGCTGTATTTCATTTGTTTATTCTCATAGTTTAACCATATATGTATACGATACGAATATAAAAGACAACACACAAAAAATTGTTGCTTTTGGTGACGTCCTTTTTGTAGTCGTCCTAGACGAGAGGGGAACGAGAACAGCCGAGGAAAGTTTCTAAAAATAGCGAGTGTCCTTGGTTGGCGCACTTCTCTTCTTGAAATGTTTCAAAAACACAAAAACGACAAGTGGGTCGACAACTCAGTTGAGGTTGAGGTTCCAATTCTTGGTGGCTGTGACTGTGACAAAAAAAAAAACTTTTCATGCTCGTACATACATATTTTGAAAGGAACAGAGCATGGAATATAAATGTAAATCAAAATGAATACATCATATCATGTAAAGGTATACACCTCTTCAACTTTCAACACCGAGGTGGGGGATATTACTTCAAAATGTTGAACATGATATTTTGATGGGGTGTATAATTTCATGTGTATGGGGGTGTTGAGCTGAGCTGTGGAAGCAAACTGTGAAAGTGAAATTCTTTTGAGTTTTTCCATCATTCGCAAGGAAAAATTGCAAATCAAATCGATTATTTTACTGAAGCTGAGGTAACAATTAATTTTAGTCTTCAACGATTTATGATATTGAAGGTTCGATACAATTAATAGATAGTTCTTGATAATGATAGTTTAAGACATTAGATTGTATTTAAGTTTTAATGAGAATCTTCTTATTTGGGTCATGAATGGAGATAGGCCTTTTTGCCCGTTAGCCTTCTTTTCGCTTCCAACAAATTGGCAGTGGCAACTTTTCCATTCTCGAAATAATTCAAATACGAGATTTTGATCGAATATGACATTATGATGATAAAGAGCCCATAAACAGTCCGAGTCCGCACATTTTGTCTGCCGGCTGTATATTTGTTGCATCCAGACCTATACAGACTGAACGCTTGGGTCGATTTTCATTAAACTTGATATCTAACGTTTTTAATTATTTTTTTTCAAAAATGTTTCCGAAACCCATCTATCTGCATTTTAAACCAAGAGTTTGTAAAAGATCAGGGGCCAAATTACGGCATCAGTGACTGATCGAGTGAGTGCCATCAGCGATCGAATGAACGAGTAAAACCTATGGGGATGACGACTCCATAACGTGAGCGGTAATGCCAAACTCACATAATTCAGTCACGTATTACTCGATAACTGATGCGGTAATTCGGCCCCTGGTTCTCTATATATATTCATCCGAAGTGATTTTCTGAAGTTGATATTACTCCAAATATTTCAATTCACTCACTCACTCACTCACTCACTCACTCACTCACTCACTCACTCACTCACTCACTCACTCACTCACTCACTCACTCACTCACTCACTCACTCACTCACTCACTCACAAGCTTCATGAGGACTTGCGGTTTCCAGTGCTGACACCTGTTTCCCGCTCGAAATCTTGACAGAAAGTCAGTATCATACCTCCGCGGAACGAAATGAGTCGCTTTACGCTTAAACAACGTTGGGAAATATTTAAAACTTATTTCCAAAGTGAGTGCTGTATAGCCTAAACAGTGCGTTTTTTTGAAAATACGAAAAATCATCTTTTCCGACAAAGGGCATTTTCATCTCGGCGGCTACGTTAACAAACAAAATTACCACATCTATGGGGCTCGGAAAACCCGCACGTTATTGTCGAGAAGCCAATGCATCTACAGAGAGTGACAGTTTGGTGCTGATTGTGGAGTGGTGGCATCATTGGACCATTTTTCTTTGAAAATTGTTCAATTTTCGGTCAACGATGGGCGTTACAGAACCATGTTAACCGACTATTTTTTACTGAAATTGAAGACACGGATTTGGACGACCTCTGGTATCTGGTTCATGTAGGATGGCACTACAATCGATCTTTTGGGCACCAAATTCCCAAATCGTGTTATCAGCCGTCGTATATTGGCAATGTCAATTGGCCGCCTAGGAGCTGCGATTTGCGACCCCTTTTGATTTTTTTTGTGGGGAACCGTTAAGTACCGATGTTATACCAACAATCCGGAAACGATTCAAGCACTTAAGGCCAATATCATCATAACAATCCGTGAGCAACAGCCCGAAACCATCAACAATGTCTTGGTAAATTGGAGTGACAGAATGCGCTACTGCGAAGCCAGCCGAGGCAGCCACTTGAACGACACGTTGTGTTCCATAATAATTCATAGGAATGTTTGCTCTTACTGTATTAAAGTCATTATACATGAAAAAATTGTAATTTTATTGCAAAAAGAAACTTGTATTTGGCTCACCCTGTATGTGTCGTTTATTTTTGAATATACTTTCGTTATTTTATTACAATGTTAGAATTTTCGTTAGAAGTCAGAAAAACAAAAACTGTTAAAAGATTTATGAATTCTTCTAAGCCACTGTGATGCTTATCGTCTATATTCACCTTTAACCTTTTCCAAACTTTTGTGAGTAAGGTTTTCTTTTCTGCACAACACAACACATAAAGTTCTATGTATCACTTTTGTAAGCCTTTGAGTTATCATCGGAATGACATTCATCTCAAAAAGGTACACGTTCCTGCTCATATAACATAAATAATCCAAATCCTGTTAGGATAAAAATGAAAATAAAATACAAAATGAATAAAATTTCATTCCAAAAAGAATAATAAAAATGAAGCGATGTAATTATATGAGAAATGGTAAAATGCTGGTATAGAGAATCTTCGATTGGGATGTTACAGCATATGAGTCGAAATCTTTAGGAACAGACTGACAGATTGCAGTTAGGTTTAATATATGTTTGATTGAAGATACGATTATTTAACCAGAATATCATTTTGACTTGGATAAAGATAGTTGGAATGCCAAAAAGGAGTAAAATTAATTTTGTAAGTATCTCGAGAACTATCAGTTTTTTTTTTGAAAAAAATGTGAAGATAAAATTGTAAGTTTTAAAATTCTACACCCCGGGCGGCACTCTGCTAGGGGCGGCAATTTTGAGCGGTAGTTCTCATTAGTAAAAAAAAAATTAAAAAAAAACATATTTAATTTCTGACATGATTTTAAGTAAGCTCAAAGTTGATGTTCGTGATACAATGGATTTCAGAGGTCAAGCAAATGACAATGCTGCTGTTATGGCTGGAAAATATACGAGAGTGCAGCAAAGGCTGAAAAACATAAACCCCAAAGCAGAATTTATACCCTGCTCCAATCCCTCTTTAAACTTGGTTTGCTTGCATGCTGCTTCTGCTGAGGCAAATTCTGTCACTTTTTTCGGTGAACAGATATATTCAATTTTTTCCGTGACCACACAGCGTTGGGAAGTTCTGCTTCGTACTTAAGGCAATGCATTGAAGAGGCTTTTTGCTTCGCTTACTAGAAAGTACTAGGAACAACAGTTGACAAAACTTTGAAGAGACATTTTGCCAAGTTTATAAACATAAATACTTGTAAGACTGGTTGAAACCGAAGACAAAGTTTTGTTTTTAAACCTTAACCTCATTATTACAAAGTAATCTCGTAGTTTTTTTCTTTTTGATGTGTAAACATCTATGCTGGCGAATCTGCCCCGTACGGCCATTACTTACGCTACGCCATTGCAGCTAGAACTATAAAGAATGAACAGAGTCGCTTGAAATTTTGTTCAGAGCTGTGGTGATTCCTTAAAGGGGAATTTGATTTTTTGTGTTATCTCATCTAGTAAGAGTAGCTTCCATAATACCATTTCGGTTTTTTATTTCAAGTTTTCTCATAAACGACTTTAACGTTTTTGATTAAATTTCGCACATGTAATTTTTACAGCAGTTTAGTTTTTTGGAAACGAAATTCTCAAACTGGAAAAAGAGTTTTAAAAAAACTACCTTATTTTTGGGTAATTTTCGTACGTATGTTTTATTATTAGCCAAATCGAAAATAATTTTGGAATCTAGTTTTTTTTTTAATAATTTAAAAAATGTGGCACGTGAAAAAAATGTAGACGAAATTAATTTTGTTCTCATTAAAAATATCATCAAAATACATCTTCATTGTGAATAATATCAACGTCGTTGTTTTGCTTCCTTGCTTACTTTTTTGAATAAACTGTCCCTGTCTTAGGAGTTTTCAGCTACTTTATATATCACTTTTATAATTTCAAATGTATAAAGGGCATGTTTGCTCATGTGGAATTCCTTTCAACAAAAAAAATCGATTTTTTTATAAACCGAATCGATTTTTTTCCAAACCGTAAAATTTTCGTAAAAGAATCGATTTTTTTTGTGTGATTGTTCGTGTGTTACTTGATTGCTGCAATTGATTATTTTTATAGCTGTATTGACTAAAAATATTGTTGAATATTTAATTTAATTTGTAGAATCCGTTACAACAAAAAAAAAACAAATTTTCTTCCCAAAATTAAACGACTTTCAATTTAACGTATTAGAAATGTGATATCTTTATAGTGTGTGTGGAATTCGACGCTACTTTTTGTTTGAACTTTTTGCTATGAAGTTTATAAAAAAAAATGTGCAAAAATGTTTAAAACTAAAAACATTACAGCAAAGATCTTTAAAGTTGTAAAATTGGCCATGCTAACACCTTAAAATCAGGCTGTTTAAAATTTTGCGCAATTGGTTTTTACTACAGGTATACGTTCCTGCGATTTAGTTGCACATTTTAGTATTTAAATAAAATATCCGTTCTATGTGGAGGGTGTTTTTTTTAGAGGTATACAACTCTAAGTTGGCAACACTATTTTAACTGGCGGCCATTTTGTCAGCTGTCAAGTGATTTATTTTTAGTTTGGTTTGGCTGTTTGGCATTTCAACATGAAAAATTTCCAAGATCGTGCGATTAAACCCCGCTTGACTATTTTCCGTGGGGATATGTGAAGTCGCTAGTCTACGCCGATAAGCCCGAAACGATTGACCACTTGGAGGACAACATTCGCCACGTTATTGCCGATATACGGCCACAAATGTTGGAAAAAGTCATCGAAAATTGGACGTCCAGATTAGACTTCGTCCGAACCTGAAATCATATTTAAATTATATTGCCAGAAGATTATCTTTCGAATAAAGGAAATTTCATGTCAATTTATTCCATTTCAAAGTCCTATGCCTCTACAAAAAACACACTTTATATATCTGATCTTTATATTTGGACAAAGTTCTGAAAGAAAAGATGTGCTTTACCAGGGGCATTTATAGAGAAAGAGGCATATAGGTGTCGGCCTTAAATAGACGTTTGTTAAAAACCCTTAAACCAAGTTGTAACTTTCCCAAACAGACATTTTGTTTTCGAAACATCTTAATCCGGGTCTGGATAGGTAACATGAATTAAATCACAATAAGTTATAATCGTCATTGTTGTAAAAATAATTCAAAATGGCATTTTATAAATTTTGAAACAAAGAATGTACTTTTTATTTTGTTTTTACTTTTTTTCTTTGAATGATGATTATATTTTATAAACATACATAAGTTGGAGAAAGGGACAAAATAATTGTACGATTAGATTTCGAAACCTTTTATGTAGAACATTCCAAAGGTATATTAATGTGATGTAATTTATTCAAGTATTCCTGTCGGTAGTAAATTGTTAGAGGGTTTTATAATATAAATTCTTTATCCTATCGATACAAATCAGCCAAGCACAAAGAAGACTTATCCTTTGAAGACAGTTTGCAAATTATATGTACAAGGTTTCTGACACATTTAAATTTAATTTCAAAAGAAATTCAATGGGTACCTGTGTTACCTATGTATATGTGTACCTTGGAAATATATACATATAATGGGTGATTTTTTAAGAGGTTTAGAACTTTTTTTAAAAAAAAAACACAAAAAATTCGAAAAAATGAATGAAATATTTATTTGAATCGATAGTTTGAACCTTGCAATTTAATGTTTAAAGATAATTTCATGCAAATGTTGACCGTGGCTGCGTCTCAGGTAGCCCATCCGCTCGGCCGGTATCTCACGAATGAATGCATGGATGTTGGCTTCCAGTGCGTCAATCGAAGCGGGCTTGTCCCTATAGACATTAGCCTTGACATACCCCCACAAAAAATTATCTAATGGTGTCAAATCGCACGATCTAGGCGGCCAATTGACCGGCCCGAAACGTGAAATTAACTGTCCACCAAACTCGCCTCGCAATTGCGCCATTGTTTCGCGTGCTTTGTGGCATGTGGCACCGTCTTGTTGAAACCACATGTCAAGAACTTCCATTTCGGGCAAAAAAAAGTTTGTTATCATCGCTCGGTAGCGTTCACCATTGACAGTAACGCTGCGATTCGCATCATCTTTGAAGAAATAGGCCCAATAATTCCGCCGGCCCATAAACCGCACCAAACAGTGGCTTTTTCGGGATGCATTGGTAGCTGTTGCAATGCTTCTGGCTGATCTTCACTCCAAATGCGGCAATTTTGCTTATTTACGTACCCATTCAACCAAAAATGAGCCTCATCGCTGACCACAAGCAGCGCGCGATGAACATTTCGAACCGAGCACGAATTTTGATAGTAAAATTCAATAATTTGCAAGAGTTGTTCATTTGTAAGACGATCCATGGTTAAATTGCAAACCAAACTGAAGCTGTTTGACAGTGACACAAGGTACTAAACACACGTTAGCTGTCAAAACCAGTGTTGCCAAAACCAAACCAGCTAAAAAATCACCCGTTATTTGGTTGTCTGTTATCTGTCGGAATGCTTTTTGTTTCACATTTTATTGCAATGAATTTATTATGAAGGATATTTTTGTTCGATAAGAAACTTCGATTAGAAAATTTATTTTGGCATTACTGAGGACACAAAGAATTTGTCATTTGTGCGCTGGTAAGAAAATCCGTCCTTATTTCTTTGAAAATATGTCTGGATCTGGTATTGCAAATAAAGTAACAATAAGAGGGTAAATAACTTTATTCCCATTAATAGTTCTTTTTTCTGTGCTCTAACATTACCAACACATAATCTGAATGATTTGAAAAGGATTGACTTTTTTTTTTCATTTTTCATTTTTTTCATTTATTTGTTCAAGTAGCCTTCTTTCTTCTTCGAATTATTATATCAGATTATATTGTTTTCAGTCTATTTGTATCACTTCTAGCTGCCATACTGCCCATATGTATTTCTTGATTACAGCACATATGTATACTAAAATCGTTTAAGTTGATTTTTCCAACTGACGGCACTCTGAAATCAATTTAACACTCATTTATTTACTAATCTCCTGATGATCCTGATGTGAATAATAACACTTCCGATTATGCATTTGCGTAGCATTAATTCAACTTAAATCCGCCATCAATTGCAACAATTCTCACATTTTATCCCCTTTGCGATACAACTATTGTCTGTACACGTCTTATTTTCATCGGCATTGTATTCCTTCCTTCGACAAATTCTCTCGTGAAAATATACCAGACGTAGACGGTTTTGATGCAAATAAAGGATTTCACTTCAAGCCGTTTAACAGAATAATGGAAAATCCTTCGTTTTAATTTTTTTGCTGTGGCAAATTCGTGCTTTGAATTCCAACGGGCTTAGCTTGCCATAATGTGCATTGTGCATGTGCATTGTGCGCAATAAACAGAAACCACAATGTTGAGGCTTTAAGTGGTCCATTGCCACAGCATCAGCGCCACCTACTCATCACACTACATAGTAAAACTGCTCTGAATATAGTAGTTGTTGTAGTTTATACTGCAATGCGATTATGAATTTCGATTTATTTAGCTGACTTAACATCAATAATTGAAGAACAATCCCATCAGAGAGAACAAAACCCACCAAATTAACATACACTCGTGTCTGTTGTATTTTGTTTTTGTTGTATTAGAAAAAGCATTCAGGGCGATGTTGTCAAAGTCAACACTTCTATTCGAATACGAATGGGACGAGCATGCTGAAATACTGAAGCTGATGCTTCTGCCTTTCTGCCTGCTGCCACTAAGAGAAGTGTAGGGTAGGTACTTGTTAGACAGCTCGACCTTGTGAGGCATTATGGATTTAGCTGAGATAGTTTAGTTATGCTAGGGTTTGTATACTGAGTGATGATGGTGGGGGTTGGAAATGGAAAGTGTCAACTTGGGAGAGAGCGAGACACGTGGATAAGGGTAGGGTAAAATATCAACCTCTTAGCCTGTGAGGCCTTTCGCCTCGGTTGCCACTGTTTCCAGTTTTTCACTTGAAGAGGGATTTTTTATATTTCATTTCTCCGCACTTCAGCACATGCTTTGTGTATACCAACTTTGGAAATTGTAAACGGAAAATGTAAAGGATTTCCACACAAAATGAATGAATTCAGCAAAAAATATTTTCAACAAATTGAGCAACTTGAAATAGGGAATAATAGGATAGGTAGTGGTATAGGTATCTACTGTACGTAGGTATATACGATGTTGAAGCTTGGACGAAATATTCGTTTAAATAAAGTTTTAGAGGACGAGAAAATTAATTATAACTAGAGAGTAGTAAAGAAGAAGAAGGTAGTACCTACCTATATCTTTGCTAATAGGTAAATGTGCAAGAATTATTTTTTTTTTTCTTCTAATTAGCAGAGGAAAATGTTTTCAATTAAACAATAATAAGGAGGATTCAAACTATGAGTGTAATTAAATAGATACAAGTACCTACTTACTGGAATGTCAAATCTATTCATGCACTGACATTACTTGAGATCTTTCCTTCATATATTTCGTGACTCGGAAAATTATACAAAAACAAAATACATAGATACCTATACATATTATTATTAAAAACATTAGGGTGCATCTTCAAAGTGTAGCTACATTGTAAAGGGTGTTTTTTTTAGACGTGTGATTTTCAAGGAGAAATAAAACGCATATAATTTAATTTTATGGCCAAGAATTTAGCTTTATTATAATGATAAGGGTTCGCCATTATGTTTTAAAAATTATTTCAGGCAAGTGGCCGCTGCGGCTGGCTCGAATAAATTCCAACCGAGAGTCCCAATTTTCGACAGCTTCAATTGTTGCACGCGATGGCGGATGGACTCATTCGGGTCTTCTTCGATACTCTGCTCTCCACAGCAGCAATAGCGTCTTCGGTGCGCACTGTACGTCGTCTCTGAGGATGTGCATTATTCACTAGAGTGGTGCGAAACCGATCCATGGTTGCTCGAATTTATGCGATTTTGCGATTATGTCGACCGAATATTGGACGCAGCGCGCGATGCCATTATTTTGGTTATAAATTTGCATGATTTGCAAACGCTATTCAGGAGTAAATCTATTTTAATTATAAAATAGCAAACCAAACTGAGCATAAATCAAGTAACAGCTGTCAAAAAGACCAACTCTGAAACAAGTACTGCCAGATTGAAAACCACACGTCTAAAAAAAAACACGCGTTAATATAGTGCGGCCCAGTTGTGCTTTTTTGTTTTTACCACCTGAAACCTGTCACGGTTATCAGTGCCACCTATTGAACATTAAACTGCAAAATTTCAATCAAGAACAAATTAGCTGTATTGTATTTTCCCCCAGATTTGATCCGGATTGGATTTGCACACGAAAATACATGTATTACAAAAACAACTCAAGATCCAACCTACGTTTGAATTTGACAATCCATTTTGAATACACACCCTCAGTACTTGCAAAAATTAATATTAATGCTGACGGCTAGATGGCTTTTTGAATAAAAAAAAGGACAGCGAACACATTAAAATAAATTCACAAAAGGAAAAAAAGAGATCGGTATATAACACTGTTTTCACTGTTATCCTGTTTGTTTTATTATCATGATCTGATCCGGATCAGATCTGGAGGATAATAAAATGCAGCTATTATATGTGTTTTTATTTTTAGAGGTTGATAACTCTAAATTGGCAACACTGTTTTCTATGACAGCCGATTTGAAAGATCTTTGTTAGTTTAGATTTATTTTAGTAGGGCAATTCATCATTTAAAGACGCATTCCGCCGGCGCACAGTCGTTTTTTTTGTATGGGAGAGCGGAAAAAGTGTGTTATATCCAAACTATTTAAAAAAGTTTGATTAAATTAGGCAAATATGTTCAAATTGCTCTTTTACATACTTTTTTCAAAATTTGGTTAGAAATAAGTGATTAGAAAAAAATGTATTCACATTTTTCTAAAATTTTAAGGTTTTCATGTTGTACTGAAATTGCAAAAAAAAGTCTGTTAAATCTGAACTATTAAACGGATTTTTATGAAATTTAGCACACATGTACAAAATTTGCCTTGTACAAATTTGGTTAAGAAAAAATGATAAGAAACAATTTGTTAATATTTTTCTAATTTTGAGGGATTTGATGTTGTACTGAAATAAATGGTTTCCAAAAAATCGAATTTCTCCTGGGACAATGAAATATAATTTTATTTTATTTTTTTAAATACATTTTAACATTTTTTCTAAAAATAATGACCTTAAACAGTTCATCCTGACAGTGAGTACCGAAGAAATTATAATTTTGTGATAATACCACCGTCAAGATGGAGTTTTTGAAACCCGATCCAGAACATAACTCCGTCATCTGCTATAACATATATATCACTACTTGGAGACAAGTGGAGCTAAATTTAAAACTCAAAGAGTTTTCATCAAAACCATTTTTTTAGTACCATTCTTTGAGGCTTCCTATAGAAGAAGCCTTCTTTTTTTAAATGTCCTTTTTTATATTAAATAAAGTCAAAAATAGACCAGTAAAATGATATATAAAGTTACAGAATTCATTTTAAGAAACTTAGAAAAAAGACATTTAAAAGTTTGTTGAAAATATGGTTCGCGACTTGAATAAAATAATTTTTTACTTTGAGGGCTTGTAAATCTTCATTCGGGTTATCTAAGAGTAGTTGGACTTAAAATAAAATAATAAATGTCATGCTTTAAGTTGAAGAGAGCTGCATCACATAACTTTAACTTTCTAAGCACGTTCAGTGAGGATAAAACTAAGTTATTAATAATGTGTGTGGCTGTGGATTTTTTAAGATTTCAGCGTAATCGGTTGAGTAGCTTTTGAGTCTATAAGTCGTGCAGAAAAACATTTATTTTTATAAAATTAAGCAACATTTATAAATTAGGTTATTTACCTATATCTTTTAATTTTTAAACTCCTTTCTTGCATACGAAATTCAGTTTTTTTCTAAATACATAATTTTTTTAGAAAAAAATCATACACGCAATTTTTACTTGACAATTCTCTTGTGCAAAATACTTTCTGTGATTCACCTTGGCTATAGATTTATTGAAATTGAAATCCTTTCAATACTGCTATCAAGTATGCTGTATATGCCTGCCAAGTTGTGTAGGGAATTGTAATGTGAACCCCGCACCATCTACAAGTAAAAACACGCTTTAACTTTGACTATTTTGTAGGGTGGATATGAGTAGATACCTTTTCCAATCCAAAACAAACTAGAAGAACACACCCAAAGCTTATCTGAAAATCCGATTCTGTTATCCTTTAATCCAAAAAGAATACAAATATTCTATCAGTTTGAATGGTTATGCGTATGGAAGATTACGGTAAATGTATTATAGGCATTCTGACAGTCGCAGTGTATAGGTAAGTGTTGAGTGGAAATTTGTGTAGGTTCGCATATCTAAGTGAATTTTACACAAGTTCAGCTTTAATTTAATTCATGTCCTTTATTCACCATTGAAAGCTTAATTGAATTTTAAAGGATAATGATCTCACCTGAGAAGGTTTGGATTACAAATTTTCATCACCCAGAAAAAAAAAACCTTTGTCAAAACCATTTTGCCACACGTTTTCTCATCATCTTCATTTGAACTAGTTCAATACGTGCCAAGAATCCTCAATTTCTATTCAAATATTACGACCACAAACCTGAAAGCATCTTCGTTATCCATTAAATCTAACCGTAGAACAAAGCACTTCAAAGAGTACCCAGACGGAAGTTGCATTACGCTCGTTTATCGCCCTAGAATCTACATATTTCCGAATTGGTTAATTCTTCTATATAATATTATGTAAGTCCTAAGTCAGTTGGTTTTCTCCAATGTAATTTATATGCAATTACAAGGCTAGCATGTAAGTAGTTCTACTAGTTACCACCAGTTCAGTGTTCTCCGACTGTTCTTGTTTTCTTAGGTATATTCATCTTCGGAATATATACCATCAGGAAGCTGAGAAAGTAATTTTCTTTAGTGTTTTTTTTTTGTTCTCATTTTTTCTGTGTTCATTTCTGCTTCCTTCAGAGATAAAAGATATCCCCTAATGGGGCACGCATAAAGTACCAAAGTACACGAGCTGGTTGCTTTTAATTTGTTCAAACAAACTAAACTGAATCTAAATGACCTTAAATGGATTTTGAATAAATTGTTTGGATTTTCTTGTGCAATTAGATTTTAATGGTTTGTGATATTTTTATTCGTACATTTTGAATTTAAATTTTTTGTCTATAAGACCAATTAAAAATTGTATGTTTGTTGGATTTTATTGTTGTGTGAGGATAAAGCTTTTTATTTTGCATGCACTTCTATGTCATTTAGTCGCCTTTCTTTTTTTAGGTATATACACTATGCAGTAAAGCTAAGGGATTTAAGTAGTTTAAACAATGCAAAAAGTGGGAGTTTTTGTAAGTTGTTGTAAAATGGAGGACTTAAATATTGTCTTTATTTAAGTATTGAAATTTTTAAGCAAGTTGCGAAACACAGCCAACAAAAAATTTGTTGAAAACTGAGGTTTTAAGGAAAATACCATGTAGAATTAAGCAGAAAATAAATTTTTCAACAAGGTTAACCATGTTGAATGTTTGACAATATACACGATTTTAGCCCCACCACCATATTGAATCGACACAATAAGCTGCTTGAGTGTTCTACATGATAACTTGTAACCTTAAATGAATTATCCTGTTAAATCGACATGGACATCTAGATAAAACAACTTGATCTGTTATTAAACTGACAGTACTGATTTATGTAATTTACATGGCTCAATGTTTTATTTTACCTGTACTCATGTTAAGTTAAGAAGACTAAAACATGTAATGTACAAAATTGAAAAAGCAGTGCTGATAATTAAAGATCAGGGAGAAAATTAACACTGCGGTCAGATAAAACGAGACAAGATTATCGGTACATTTTACACACCAACTAGATGATCTAGTTCATTCATTAATTCTCAATACCTCAAATGAGACGCGACCAGCAAACTTCGATCTATGAATGGTCACGAATTTTAACATTTTATTCGTGGTCGCTGTCAACTGGGAATTTTCCCAAGTAAATTGGGTGTTTGAGATTAAATTTGAACGAATTTTATTTTCTCCATTTTGTAGAATACGAGCTGATGTTGTGGATTTACATTTGAAAGTTCGCAGAAAATAAGTCATTGATGGCGTAGGAAATATTAAAATATTAAATTTTCCAAATCAAACTAATCTTACGCAGTGTTTTTTATTTGAATTTGTTAATTTTCTTCATCAAAAAGTTGAAACAAAAAAAATAATATTTTATCTAGAAATTGCTTTAAAATGTTTATTCGTAGGTCACAGATTATGTGCAAAGCAATTAAAAATAAGCTTAATAAATGAAGGTTTTACTAGCACCAAAATTAAAAATTAAATTAAAAACTAAGCTGGTTTACAGTAAAATCAACACAGGTCTCCAGTTAATTTGTTAACAGATCATTTTTTTAGCGTAACAGGATGATATAGATATTTACTTGTGTTGAGCTAAGAAGACATACTGTAAAATCAACATTGTCTTCAGGTTATATGACGTTTCGTATACACCTTCTTTTTCATACATTTATTTACAATTTAATACATTTACAATGTCTAGTGCATATTGCTTCTGAAGACGCTTGGTCAATGTTCAAGCACCAATGACGGCAATCAATTAAATTGAACAAAAAATACCACTTAAAGTAGCTGACAGTCGGCTTGGCAGCATTGAGCTATAACTCCAGCCTAGAAAAACTTGGTCGTAGATTATTGAAGTGTTTTTTGTTTCATTAAAATTCTTCAAACACGAAACATGTGTTTTCAATGATAAGTTAGCTCAAGACTAGGTTAAGCTCACTAGGTAAACAATTGTACAAATAACTGAAAGAATCGTTAAATCAATCAGGCTATATGTAGTTAAATTGAAATTTACAAGAAACCATGTTAAAATTCAATGCACTTGATCAAAATGAACACTGTAGTCATATATAAATAACATGACATCTTTTTAAATCAACTACAATATTATCAGAAATAGCGACATGATAATTCAACTATAAATATAATATTATTGGATTCCTGTAAGTTTCTGAGTTTTCTCCAACTTAATATGGCAAAGTGCACCTTGTAAATTTAACAATACGCTTGCTTAGTTTTTACTTTGTTTTTAATGTTTTTCACTACTACTTTAAAAAATTCTCGGCGGATGGCAATTACAAGAGATTGATTTATCTTTGTATTGCTGTGTTGAACGCATTGAGATCATCATTATTGAGCAGTGCGTTAGACTTAGTTTGCCACTTCAGCTGCTGTGCATCGATTTTTAAAATTAAGGACATCGCCAAAAAAGTTATGTTCGATGAGTCTACTTAAAGTTTTTTTGTTTTAGATTTGTTAACCCTTTGACTTCATATCAATGGAGTTTTTAACCGGTCCTATATCCTACGTTCCTAAATAAACATACATGGCTAGAATATAAAACAGAGTGTGAAAAAGTGCCCTTAAAATAAGTGACATTTTCTTATTAGGTCAGCATTGAAAAGTGTTAAAAGTAATGAAGTGATTCAACTTTTTAAAGTCATTCTCGATTCTTACAGTTCTTACAGTTCGTTATTTTTAACGAAACCAATAACCCTACGAGCAAGTAAAATGTTTTTTATTTATTTTATGCACAACACCAACAAAATGAAAAGCCATTTTTTCAAAACATCATACTTCATTTTTAATAAAGGTCTCTGACAGCTGGGAGATAATAGTATTACTCAGCTCAAAGGAAACATATTATAAAAGTTCACTTTCATGTAATGCATCAGGAAACATGCATCCTCCATCCGCCCAATCCATCAATGTCAGTAATAATAGTTCGCCAATTTGTATTACATTCTTTAAGTTTTTTTTTTTTTTGTTGTTGTTGTGAGAAATCGTGCTCGACGAAGCACAAAAAGCCGATATTGCTTGTAAAAATGCATTCATCTAAACGAACACACACACTCGTATAGCGCACTAGGTTGAACTATCTTTAACCAAGCGAATAAGGATTTTATTTCGGAAGATGCGACGATGAAGGATGAAAATGAAAAGATATTATATGATTGTGGTATTTAGCGGATGAAAGAAAAATCATCGCACTAAAAAAAATTAAAGAAAATAACCAAGGAAGTGGATCCAACTCAAATACTTTTTTTAACAAAATTTTTAGCAAGGATTTTAAGGTTTTTTTATGAAGAAAATTAATTTCAATTGAATGATTTAAAAGTGTGTTGGTAGTGGTTGTGTATTTATCGGAAGTGACTCTAGACATGCCAATTATAACATTTTTGGTTTATAAAAGGGACGAGACTAGAGAAATGCCAATTTGCAGCAGTTATAATAGTTTTTCGCCATTAAAAGTGGGCGTAAGTTAACGCGCTTCGCGCGACTTCAAAAAAAAACTCTGGGTGGCTGAAGTTTGCCCATCGGCGGAGGGCCCTGGCCCTGCGGGGATGCATAAACAGTACTTTTATAAACCAAAACTGTTATAATTGGCATGTCTAGTGTCACTTCCTTATAAAAGTACTGTTTATACAGCCCCGGAGGGCCAGAGCCCTACACCGATGGGCATACTTCAAGCGCCCAGAATGTTTTTTTTTCAAGTTAACGCACGCCCACTTTTAATGGCGACAAAACTGTTATAACTGTTATAAATTGGCATGTCTTTTGTCTCGTCCGTATTTATCTCTGATATTATAACATTTTATGAGCCAACAGCAACCACTCATACAATATCAACCACATTTGTAAGGTCAGAACTTTTTTAAGTTCTAATTCATTATTGGGCGCGGAGCCTTCTAACAGACGCGTAACGCTACATGAAGCATGCGTCCGTACATCTATGCGTCTGTGAACGTACAGACGTACTTTTGAAGGGCAGTTTGATTTTTTTTTCTTATTACATTTTTCTGTAATAAGGCCGAAAAATTGTACTTACTGCCGTTTCCAAATACATAATTTTATTTTAATTTTTAATCGATATTTTTGGAAAATTGTGGCACTTTTAGCCTTAAGCGGCCGGCGGCTTCAAGACAAATAGAAATGTTTGTTGAATTTCACCGCACAAAGAGAATTCCCATTTAACTATGGAGCCTTGGCCCAGAGTGTACACTAATGAGTTTGATATCAAATGAAAGGTGACATGAAGCCCGATATATATAGATAAAATATTTATAAAAACATTTTTGGGAAAACCGAGATATTCGAGCATGAAGTTGCCGATTGCAAAAGAATGATTTCATTTTATGTATGTTCCAAATAATTGTCCATAACGGGTGAAATAATTGATGTAGAAAAATTATATTGATATCAAATGAAAGGTAGTTTTCTTGTACCAATAGCACTAGTAGAAGCAACATTATTTTGATAGGTTAAACACATTTTGAAATATTTAGTTTTAACTTCTAGAAAAGCCACTATTTTGCGTGATATTTAAAAAAAATTCAGTGATGAGATATACTTTTTTAGCTCTAGTGAAAAGCGTATTTTGCTATCTTTATTTATATATGAAATTAAGTGTACTTAATCAAATAAATACCTTATTGTAAACCAAACATTTACCTTTCATTTGATATCAATATCATTTTTCAATATCAATCATTTCGTCCGTTATGGACAATTATTTGGAACTTAAACTGAAATCATTATTTTGCAATCGGCAACTTCAATCCAAAATATCTTCACGTCACCTTTCATTTGATACAAAACTTGTTCGTGTAGACTTTCGGCCAGAAAAGCACAATCAGAAAAAAATTTATCAGCCAAGTAGAAGACTAAGTAGTTATTGGTTTTGTTGAATTATTATTGATTCAAAATAGCTTTTAACGTCCAGACAACTTGGGGTTTCATCCTGGTAATCGCACATGGAATCATCAAATATTTATAAGAAAATTTCCAACACTAAAATTTTGCAAGCCAAACACTTTCCATTAAAAAAAAAAAAAAAACAACACAGTGTCTACCTTATTTTTTTTAAGAATCAAATTTAATGAGTGTCTTATGATTATTTTGATTTTTTATATTCCATTGTTTAGCTTGGTATTGCTGTCGGCTTTGTCCTGCCACCGATGCTCGTCTCCAACTCGGACAACCTTGATGAAATTGGTGCCGATCTAAAACTAATGTTCTACTTGGTCGCAGGACTAACAACGATACTCGTAGTCCTAATGGTTTTGTGTAAGTATATAGACTCTGATGTGGAATATACCTCTACCATCACATTCAAACACACACCCTCAAATACCTATACATACATTTTTAAATCTTACGGAAAATGTTGCTAATTTGTTTCCATTTTATTTTTTTCTACTTTTTTCATCTTTCACTTTATGCTGCCATCCGGAAAATAATTAGTTTTCCAAGACAGACCGCCAACACCACCGTCAGCAGCCCAGGAGGCAACTCAACCAAACGCAGACGGGGAATCAACATTCATGCAATCACTAAAAAATCTTGTCCTGAATAAAAATTATATTTTATTATTGACGACGTATGGTATGAATGTCGGTGTGTTCTACGCCATCTCCACTCTTCTCAATCCGGTAATTATACGGTTTTATGATGTTAATTAGTCCTTTGTGTGGGGCTAATTGTTGTTGACCTTGTTATTTATGTATTGTTTCTCTTGTCGTTTAGGTGGTGTTGAAGTACTATCCTGGGCATGAGGTTGACACCGGACGCATCGGATTGTGCATTGTTGTGGCTGGAATGCTGGGATCTGTCGTGTGTGGAATAGTTTTAGATAAAACTCATCGATTTAAGTAAGTAGGTATATGTACAGAAACTTTCTATGTTGTACAAGTTTAGCTCCTGTATGATAAATTTCACTAAATGCCAAGGACTTACACGTGTATAAATTATAAGGAAAAAAGCTACCTCTGATAAAGCCTCTCAATGGAGCCACCTTTCTTTTGCCAAAAATTCAAGAAAACATACATTTATCTCATGTATGTAGGTGAACTTTATTAATATTTCGTTTCAAGAAAGTTTCGACAACTTTCTGCAAAACAAATCGAACTTTAATCCTCCCAGAGAAAAGTTGCTAACACCAAACCTCCTGATGCGTACATTTGTTTTATTATCACATGCATTGAAATGACACGGCGACACGCAAAGACACAGACTTTTACAGCTTTTGTAATAAGAACTTTTCTAAAAACGACAGCAAAAATAGAAAACAATCTCAAACCCACCTTGAAATAGAAAACAAAAATATCACAACAAGCGAAAAAAAGAATAAAATCCTATTTTTTTAAGCATTAATTCTATATTGCAATTTGCAACTTAGAAAAACTTTTATTTCATACTTCAAGTAAACCTATATAATCTCTCTGTTTCGTTTGGTTTCTAGGGAAACAACTTTAGCTGTTTATGCCTTTTCCATGGTGGGGATGTGGGTGTTCTCGTTTACATTGGATACCGGCCATATTGCTGTTGTTTACGTAACAGCATCATTATTGGGGTAAGTATTTTCAAAGGGTTCTTTGGAATTCAAGTGGTACACTGTGGCGTATACTTGATGGGGGAATAAATGTAACATTTCTTGGATTTATTACGCGCGCTCATTATCAGCAGTTTAATTTAATCCATTTCTTGTTATTGTATGGCAAAAGATATTAAAACGAAAAATGAAATTGAAGAGGACTTCATTTCAGCCGGGTTGGTCTACATAATTATTTTTAACAGTTTTAACACACTATTAATGGATATTTAAGAAATCATGAGTTTAAATTTAATTAAAGAAATTTTCAAAAACGCTGCTTGTTCGAACAGTCATTGATGGGTATGTATATGGTGTAATGTATTGGAGTTTCTGAGAATATTCTTACTAAGTGAAGGTGAAACACTTATTTAACGTAAGGCGGTTTGTGAGAAATTATGGAGAATGTATTTTAAAGCTTAAAAACAAGTTTATTTAAAAAAAAAAAAACAGTTACAGTTTCTCAAGCCCAGGAAAATTAGACTCACAAATGGCCAAACTTAAAAAGATTCCCGAAAAAACACTGAAATCTAATGTGATATTTTGATATTTTCTTAAATGTACCTACCATAAATTTGGAGCAGGGATATGATTTCCAGAAAGATTGGTGATGAAAGAGAGTGAATTATCACGAAAACAATAAAGGAAAAATACTAAAATACAATACAAGAAAATACCTCCCGACCCTTTTTTGGACAAACATTAATAAAAGCAAAACCTTAAACTAAAGGGTGTCCAGCGAAATATTTTCAACTTAAAAATTCAACACAAAACAAACTACATCGTTTTTATTTATTTTTATTTCAATCAAATGCAGAGTAACAATGCGGATTTCATTTTTTAAAAACAATATCAGTACACTCTTGCAGTCGGACCCTTACATTTGCGATTACGCGACGGCAAAGCGCTGGAGTATAGCTTTGAATTTCATGGCGAATATTTTCCTGCAGGGCCTGAATCGTTCGAGGATTGTTATTGTAAACCTTTGAGTTGAAGTATCCCCATAAAAAGAAATTGCAAAGTGTGAGGTCTGGCGACCGAGGCGGCCATGGAATGTCTCCGTGCTTGCTGATCAGTTTATTCGGAAAAACTGTCCTTAGCCTTTCCTTCGACACCCTACCTGTGTGCGGAGTGGCACCATCCTGTTGAAATTGTGTTCTGTTGTTGTACCCTAAATACAGCTGCAATTGCGGTAACAGAAACTCATCAATCATACGGCAATACACCGGAGCAGTAACTGTCTTATTTGGTTAAAAAAAATAAGGGCCAATTACCCCACTCGCTGAAATGGCACATCAAACTGTCGCGACATGTCATTTTTAAACAATGTAAACGTTTTTGATGGCGTTCTCTAGGGTTTGTTGGGGCACCAGTATCGCATATTTTGTTAAACTGAATAAAATGTTTCCAAGCGTAAGTGCTGTCCGAAAACGTTCAAGCATTGTGTTCTTGCGAAGGATTCTCGCAAAGTATAGTCGCTCTCGTTGAGATACTGAACAATTTGCATTTTGTACGGGTGGATCTTTAATTTCTTTTTCAAAATAACATGCAATGTTGATTTTTTTATTCCTGTGGAGGCCGCAATCTTCCTTATCGATTTACGTGGATTTCGAATAATTTCATTTCGAATTTGAGACACATGTTCTGGCGTTGTTGCTGACGTTGATGGTCCAGGAATAGGTCTATTGACCATTGTGCCTTCTTGCCTGAATCTTTGTACCCACGACCAGATAAGTTGCGTGCTCGGCCCATCACTTAGTCGTCGAATATTAAAATGAGTACAAAAAGCGCCACGCGCGCGTACCAATGATTTACCGCACTTCAAATATTGCTCCACCGCAAACTCGCGGTGCGCGACTAACAAATAACAATTCCATATATCCTGCGCTTTGAATAATATCCACCCCCCCCCCCCCCCCTCCGCTTACTTTAATCCGCTAGTATTTCGATAATCGCAATTTAAAGTTGAACAATTTCCGATGGACACCCTTTTGCATTGATTTCCGCACGGTTTCAAAAACAAAAATTCAAAATTTGACTTTCAAAGTACGTAAACC
Source organism: Leucozona laternaria (assembly GCA_932273885.2). Lineage (NCBI taxonomy): Eukaryota > Metazoa > Arthropoda > Insecta > Diptera > Syrphidae > Leucozona > Leucozona laternaria. Next base: position 26,036,853 of record OW026368.1, on the reverse strand, counting down.
TTTTTTCACGAAATCAGTAAAAATCACATTCAAACCATCAAATTTCTCGAAAAACATTACATAAATTAAAAAAAAGAAAACAGAGAATAAAAGTAATAGGTACCATGCCTAATTGGTTATTTTTGGCATTTTGAAGAATTTTAATTGTTAAATTGACAATTTGAATTGTTAAATTGGATAGATTTGCTTAAGCGAAAATAGTTCGTTGAATTTTTCACTTGCGTGAAGAAGTTTTTCAGTTTTCTGGTCTTTTGACGGTCCTCTGTGGTACTCTTCTCATTGTGGACACATTTACTGTTCCCCTTGATGGATGATCCCATTTCAAATAGACAATCGACCGCAGCGCCGAAATGCGAACCATAATTGTAAATAATGATAATTCACAGCGAATGATAAAGCCAAATTTTGCAAAGTAGGTTTCAATTTTTCCGACCGAATCTGGTCTTAACTCCAAATGTTGTGCAGTCCGTACAAAATAAGAAAAACTTACTCCGAAATCTGAACCAGGATTTTTCTTCACTTGCAAATTTTCTAAGTTAAGGAAAGGACTGTCATAAACTTTGCATAATTAATTTGTTGATTTTCTTAAATAATTAGGTACTGCAAACTTTGGACCGAAATTTTGACCCTTATTGTGAATTCCTATCTCTATGTTTGTTGAAAAAGGCAGAAGTGGAAAAAAAGGCTTTAAAGTTAGCACTATACACTCGATTATTGGTTGAATTGCAAAATTATGCCGTAGTCACATTGGTTTAGGTGAAAAGTCCTGTGCCAATTTCACAGACTTTTTTTCATAAGACACTAAAATGAAATAAAACATAATGCATAGTACATTAATGGCCATGGTATTGGTTTTACTGAAAAAATTATCTTCCGACATTATTATTTAAAAATGATTTCTCACAGAAATGACGTATGATTGATTGCAGTTCTTTCTTGCCATATAAACATTACATATATTACAATTCACGATAAGAGTACACTTTTAAGTCTGTGAAAATTTACAAAATTGTATTTAAATTATAAAGATAAATAAAGATTGTTGAAAAGTGGCAATAAATGGTAGTAGGAATAGAAAATTAAAAAGCTGTTCCAAGTCTTATATTCGACAACGAAAATTTGATATTGCATTGAACCACAATTTGAAATCGCAATTTAAAAGACAGAAGCAATTAGGAATTGAAAAATATTTATTCTTTCAAAATTCATACATTTTTAAGACCCACTTTAATATGTATTTATGGCCCACCCTATTTTTGCACTCAAGAAGGTTTAAATCCTTTTTTACTGCAAAAAATAACACGCTTTTAATATGATTTTTCTTTACTCCTATCAAGAAAATTATATTACCTATCTTTCAAAGCTCAGAGTGCAGGATAAACACATTCAATGAAGAATTAAACAATATAATTTCTCACTTCTTACACAGTCTTGAATACATTAAAAAAATATCAAACCTTCCCCATCCAGCAAGTTTTATTTCACTAAGAAAATGATATCAATAAAAAACAATTTTACGCTTGCCTAAGATATTTTTGATAATAAACACCTTATCTATAATCAAACCACCCATAAATTACCTTCTATGAACAAAATAAAATGCTTGTTCAGTGAAAACCATTAAAGTGAATAAAACATGAATCTATGAATAATCCCAGAAAGGTAACAATAAAAACTCTAATCATCGCCTTTCCACTTGGGTGCCCTTTTGTGGTAATATATAGAATGATAAAAATGATGCTGCTACAAATTTTCATGAATTCTCAAAAAGAAATAATATGTAAGTATACGCCAGACTCAGAAAGAAATTGCAAAATAAACAAAAAAGTATTCCACATACGTCACACTGAATTAAATAAAAATTCTAAACAAAATATTAAGTATACGCCACAGTGAATAAGTTATAGAAACTTGAAAAAAGTTTGAATCGAAGTTTTTAATATAAAATATGAATATAATATCTAAGTATGTCCTTAAGTTTAAACATCCAGATAAGTGAATCCAATTACCAGAAAAAAACTTTTGGAATTCGGCAGACTTACATAATTTAGCATTTACTTCTCCTTTTGAGTTAAAATTCTATTGTTTTTACGCAATGATCAACCTCTTTGACTCGATAGTCTAACCGCAAATGGCCTTTTGTTTCCGGGATCAAATTCTAAAAATAGAACTTACGAACAATTTGTTGGTATTCTAATACAATTTAATAAGACTGATTTTATGTCAAATTGTTCATGAAACTTTAAAATTGTTCGTTTATTTATTTTCAGTTTAAGCGTTTCACCTTTGAAAATTTATCGAGTAAAATAAGTCTCAAATTGGAATCACTTTCTTTAAATAAAATTTTAAATAGATATTTAAGTGTAGTCCCCTTTCACACGAGGAAACAAGTTGATGGAGATTTTTTGAGGTTTTCTTTTAAAATTCTTCTAAAATCTACATTTCTTTGTAACTTTCTCATGAGGAAACAAAATTATAAGAGATTTTTTGGAGTTTTCTTTTAAAGTTTCTTGGTTGAACGAACACTAAGTTAAGTGTGAAAAATATGTCAAACAAATGTCTTCAAATCGTTGACCGTGCTCTTCTTCTTTTATAAAAACTGAATCTTTTTTATGAATCTAAAAACTGAAAGTTGCCTCGTGTGAAAGCGGACTTAGAATGTCTTTCTAATCAGAGTAACTTATATTTTTGTTTAATATTATCTTATTTTCTCTCCTCTCTAAGATTCTTTATGACAGGATACCTTCCTGTCGGCTTTGAATTCGGTGCCGAACTAACCTATCCCGAACCAGAAGGAACATCAGCTGGATTATTGAATGCAGCCGCACAAGTCTTTGGCATTGCCTTTACAATGCTCTATTCAGAATTGTTAAGTTCATATGGTGATGTACCGGCAAATGTTACAATGGCGGTGATGATGTGCGTTGGAACAGTTGTAACAGCTCTAATTGGTTCGGATTTAAAGAGACAAGCTGCCCAAGGCCCTGGTGCCATGGCAAATCCTTAGGAAAGAGAAGATTTTGTTTAAAAGACAACAAAGCTATTTGGGGCTCAGCTTCTTTGCTATTTTTTAAACAAAATCGTTTGCCGAAATAATGTTTTTTGCTTAGCGAGAAATCAAATTATCATTTTGCAATCGTTTTTTTTTTTATGTATTAAATTATAAAAGAGAGAAATATTTTAATATTATTTGTTATTTAGTTAGGTTTTTAAGTATACATATGTAGTATTATTATATTTTATATATAGATATATGGTTGTGTTATAATTTAAAATTATTTTATTCAAATTTTATTTTGTATTTAATTTTATTTAAATTAGAGAATATTTTATTTTTTTTTTCATTACTAAAATGTATATTATTGTCAGCACTGCCAAATATACTACACAAAAAAAATATACTCAAACTAAAACACCATTATTTTTTTTATTATATTTGCAATGTTTTTTTGTATTAATTTGAGTATATATTTACTTTGGTTATGTTTAATATGTGATAAGATACCTGAAGTGATCTGTAAAGAAAGTTTAAGTTAATCAAAACATTTCAATCTCAACTTATTAATTTTTTGGATGATACAAAATATTTACCTGTTTAGAGAAGGGACGATTGAGCAGGGACTGGTGAGAGTCTAATCGTGATTACATTAGAAACTTTGAGGCACTTCAAATTACATTGAAACAACAAATATTTCAACATGACGCACATTGAAACAACAACAAATTAGATTCATGAGTCTGTTTTTTTGTTTTCTTCGTGCCTCCCGAGATCCTCTACCCACACTTCCTACAACCTGCCGTGATATCGTTCTCAATCTTCCCAATCTAAACAGGATCAATATTCAATTTCTCTGTCAAACTGAAAAGCAGGACTGCATTCCTGACTAATTATTAATGAACCAATACCAAATATTTCAAAAACCTCAAGTGATACATAAGAAAATACTATAACGTATTATTTGAAGTTGGGTTATAGTTGGATTATCCTCAGTATCGGGAACGCAATGAATGAAACATATTTTTAGAAATTAAAAACCGTACAAAATGTTTGTCAAAGGTTTTTGATGTCCTGAACTTGAGCTCATTTGGCTCTGGTTCATGTTAAAATTCAAGGTTAAAGGTTTTATGTTACACCACGGATATATTTTCCCCCAAAAAACTGGAATTACAATGCATTCTTTTTCAAAATCAACTGGGATTTTTTTTCAATATATTTAGGGCCAGTTTCATAGTCAGTAAAGTGGCACTTAAGTCTCCGATGTTGGTTCCACTTTAAAACTTAGCCTAATGTCCTAATATGGGAAACTTAAGTGACACCTATTCTGGTAAGTTTCGATTGTGAAACTGATGGCCCTTAGTACTTTAAGGCCCACTTTTTCAGTGGTGAGTTAAGCCAGACTAAGCTAAATCTAGAAGTAAATTAACCCACAGTTAACTAAGAAAGCAAGTTTTTTGGTGAAGAATGAATGCGGAATGACTAAACAAACTCGGTGGATAAAACATCAAAAGCATCTGTTCAGTTATAGTCTTGAGTTAACTCACTAAATTTTCTGAGTTAAATCGGGTTTAACTTAAATCTCGCACTGAAAAACTGGACCTGAGAGATAAACATAATACAGGAAAGTTAAACTTTTTCGTAGATATATCTAGGGGCCTATAAGAAAGGTTAAGTCCAGGTTTTCGTGACCCCATTTTTAAACGAAAGTTTGAGAATTATAATTAGAGATGAAACGTTGAAAATAAATTTTACAAACATTTATACAAAACATTTGGAAAAAATCCGTAAAATGACAAAATCCATTTTTTTAAATGAAGAGTGAACAAATTGGACCTTAAAGTATTTTATCACATATTTAAAAAAAAATAAACAATTATTGCATGTTTTGATAAAAGTTTTATTTTTCTTGTTACAAATACATTGCCAACAATTTAAACAATAGTTTTCGCAGCATTTAATGTTAAGGAGCACAATAGCAAAAAAACAAAAAAAAAGCAAAAAAGTAGATAACTACCTATTCTTGTTGTACATGCATGTTTCCGAAAAAAAAATATAATAACAAAAAAACATTAGAATTTATAATAGAAATGAAAATGTAGACAATATCATATCACAAAAAAATATATAAAAAAAAGTAGAACGGTAATTACATAATCAACATGTGAGTAGAAATGCTTTAAAATGTGTATTAAATGGTACCTGCAAGTTAAACAAAAGAAAAATAATAATAAAAATAAAATGTTATACAGTTTTAAATGTGATTTTTGCCTGAAACAAAATAAAATTATAAACATATGCCAATTATTTGTAAATACAAAAAATATATTTATAAACATTGAAAATGAAAAACCAATGTTAAAAAAATAACACATACACTTGTTGACAACAACACTAAAAAAATGTTATTTAATTTATTTTAGGACATCACATTATGGAAATAAATAAAACAATTTATTAAAATACTCCACAAAACAAAAATTAGAAAAACCAAGTTCAAAAAGAATCTATACACACACACACAAAATAGTATAAATGCATATATTATACACGTGAGTTTTATGTTATAAATATTGTAAATGATATGTATTAATATTATAATTAAAAATTATATACATACATATTTATACTCTGAAAATGCACTGTATATTTTTGAAAAGAAAAACACAATTTTTACAGATATAATTACAAACAAAAACTCCACGTCATTTTAGAAAAATGAAAACAGTGGTAAAACTGAATTTCACCCCCTTTCAATAATTCCCCTAAAAACTTTGGTCAAAATTAAGGGCACTTTTAAGGAAATTCTTAAGACATTAAAAATGAAGCTTTCCATCAAATTTCAGCTCTTTCGGAATTTTCGTCTGTGTTTGGCCTTTTTTGTTACTTACTGTTTTTTTCCAAAAAAAAATACAAAAATGTTCAGCTGTTTTCGAAAAAAAATTAGTTTTTTCTCACGATATCTACCTTTAAAGGCACTATTTGTAATAGAGCTTTTACAAAAATGTAACTTTACTCGAGAAAAACCCAAAACCCGTAGACAGTTGCCTGAGAATTTTAAGCTGTTGGTCAAGATACAGATAGAATTTTGTAGTAATATGTTATAATATTTGATTAAACTGCGAAGTTTGGTCTTATATAAAATATATTATACTCGTATTTTGCTCTAGAGGGAGTTTGTTCACTCAATTGCCTTCTTAGCCCAAAAATCAGCGATTAGCAAGAGTAGTTTTTCGTTTGAACTCACCTCTGGTATCAATGTCTGAGTCTTTATCAAAGTCCAACTAGAGACGAAGTCCTTAACTACCTCAGAGCTATAGCTGTCTATGGTAATTTTCTTTCCAACACGTGTTGATTGTACTCTTTGATGAAAGCCATACCGTCATTGAATTCAGAGAAATACAAAGAGTAAAAGTCAATTTCCAACAAAAAAGGAACAAATAAAATGTATCTATACAGTATTTAAACATAAGTAGTACCTATATTGAAATGACGTGGAGTTCATTCGAGTGGATTCAAATCGAATATCTAAACATATTCCAACAGACATACATAAAACAACAGAAAACATGACAATAATTTAAGTGTTAAGTGTCCAAAAAGAAAAAAAAATATTTAACATAAAATTGATATCTTACAACAAACAAACAAACAAAAAAACGAATTACACATTTTACCGCATATACGAAGAAAAATACGTAAAATTTTAAAAATTGTATTTCGTTATTAAACGATAAAGTATTAATTTTATAGATAAATTTAAAAATATGTATTGTAAATTGTATGTTACGCGCAGCGTAGAGATATTATATAAATATAATAAATTATATTGAAGGGAAAAAAATGCTTTATTTGTGTGCTTTTGTAGACAAACAAAAATAATTTTAAGGAAATAAAAATGTATTTAATTGTAGTAATAAATGTATTATGCCAAATAAAAATTACAAATATTAATAATTGGTTCTCTTTTTTTGGGATTTTAGCATGCGTAGGTAAGTCTCCTTTTTCTCTCCTTTTTTTACTTAATATTTGTCTTAAAACCTCAATATTCGTTTTTATTATAGAGAGCTATAAATTACGCTCGATTTGGCTTTCGAGCATATGTGTCTTGCGAACATTTTTTGCATGCTCTTTCAGACCTTAATACTTGACTTACACGACTGGCAAATTGGCTGTATTTCTTTCAGTAAAGTGGGATGCTATGACACAAACCTACACGAAATCAAATAATGGCGCTCTGGGCCCGTATTACGAATTACGAAACGAAAGGCAAAAAAAACGATACCCAAGAAAACGATATTCGTGACATAAACCGATTATGATTTACGAGAATGGGTGCCTGAAAATACTGCCAGATAAAATAAATAAAAAACAGCTGAACCAAACAAACATAATAAATATGTGACAGCTACATAAAGTTATGAGTCAAAACTATTAAAAACGACCGCCGAGTATCGTTTTAAAAATACGACTATCGTAAATCGTAATCGCAAAAAAAAACGATAACGACGGATTTTGAACGATAATCGTAATTCGTAATACGGACCCTGATGAATTTGGCATTATAATGGAGTCATTCTGTCAGCAGGTATTTACACGATGTGATTTATATGGTAAAATTACAGAAAAACTTCCAATTTGTCAGTCGTGTAAATCCAGACTTATCCCTACTGGATTTACACGACTGACAAATTGGCATTGACAAGTATTCTGGCATTTAACTGTCAAAGAAATGACAGAACAATAGAGAAATTCATTCTTGTGGCAGTATAGTGACAGAAAAATGCCAATTTGTCAGTCGTGTAAATCCAGCATTAAGGTCTGAAAGAGCATGCAAAACAAGATGAATTCTTTACACAAGAGTTCAAACACAATGTTTGCACGACACTAATGTCGTTTTCGTTTGGATTTCAGAACTGTTCCATTCCTATCTTAAATGGAAAATTTGGAGTAATAGGAGTGAAAAAGGAGTAGCTCCGAACGTCCACTCGAAGACGACATTATGAACAACTAAGTGCCTGTTTACATGGGTCATTTTACTGAAGAGCGCATCGGTGAGAAAGGTAGATATTATGTGGGAAAAAAAAGAGAAGGTAGATTCCACCCAAATTTTACCGATGCGCCAGTTTAATTTAATATTTTCGGATTCAGCATGAAACGTGTGAATGAGATAGGTATACATATATGTATTTTAAGGGTGTGAGATAGGGAAGGGTAGATTGAAATGAAACGATTTCTCTTCACCGTGTAATAACGAGTTCACTAAAACGACCTTCAGTACAAAAGATCCATGTAATCGGGCACTAATGTACTAATGTACTGACCCTACCAGCGTTGCCGCCATACAAAATGTTACCGTTTCACATTTTCTGAAACACCGTGCCATTTTCAGACCAGACGTATATATTATATACATATAACGCAAGTTCTCCCATATTAAATAAGGATGCGAAGGTTAGAGTCTGAATGGTGGAGTGGTGGCATACCCACAATATTATAATAGACGCTCATAACTTATTTGTTTTGTTCTAAAATCAGATGAATAGGATCACCATTGACTTATTATATAAGTCAATGAGGATCACATTCGGACTTTGAATCAACATTTTATTATTAAATCGCAGATTTATTACAATAACTTTAAACATTACAGGAAGGCAAACATTAAAATTTTAAGCCATTTTATTTTTTTGTTTATAAGAAATGTCTATATATAACTAAATCGGTCCAGTCATTAAAGAGATATACAATTATACATACCTAAACAACCCCAAAAAAAACGGGATTTTTTTTCACGTCAAAATCATAATTATCTGAATATTTTGCCAAAAACCTTGAACATTTTCTTCGAATAGACGGCGTTTCAAACGTGTTTACGTTCTTCTTCTATAAAGTTTATATTTTAGCGACCTGAATAAGACCGTAAACACGTTTAAAACGTCGTCTATTCAAAGAAAATAGTAATAAACAAGACCTAAAGCCCACTTAGAAGAAGTTCAAATTTTGTTTAAAAAAGGTCACGAAAAAGGAAATATTAATACTGATTTTATTCCGTTTTATTAAGAAAAAATTGAGAGCACACTGTAAATCTGGCAAGACTGATCTTGCTTTCGTTTATTTTGTATTAACCGAAGATGAGGATGATGTAATCAAAAATAACAGAACTTGCCAAGCCCCAAATCAGTAAGCCACCATTTATAAGAAGCATATGCCAATTAATTTAACTTTTCATTTTATAATTCGAATGCAGTTTTACAAATGTCTAGCTAAGTGTAGTTAAAAAATACAAATTATAACGCATTCCATATATAAAATAAAAGTGGCGTTTAAAATTAAATTTGAAAAAAATATACATAATGTTCGATCGCTCCACTTAAGCAAATTTAATTCTTTCCAATTTTCTTTATCTTCGTTATTAAAAGCTATAAAGTCCATGTATATTAAATCTCCATTTTTTGTTTCGTTCTTAATCTGAAGCTGTACAATTTCAAGGTATCATTTAAGCAGAACTACCTACAACCTTAAGTTTATTTTAATTATTTTTCAGAATAAGATTACTTTAAAAAAAAAAAACATAAATAGAGAAAATGGGTTCGTACAAACAATTTAATGAATCAATGAAACTAATGTCTTATCAACAATTCATGCATTTCTTGGACTTGAACCATTGGGTTGGTAAGGCCATTGTTTTGGACTACTTTTCTGAGACCGCTCGCAATACATTGCGAACCTCTTACACTGCTATTCAACTGCCCGCCAGAATGTTTTCCTCAGAAGAACGCTTTCCTGTTGGCTATTATGCAAGTCGGGGCAGCAGTGAGATCGGTTTGGCAACTACAGCCGCCATACGGGCACTGGATTTGCCTTTAATTGAAACACCATTGAAATTTAATCATATGCCAATTGATATTTGGGCAGCAAAACAAGCTTTCGATACTGCCCTCAATAAAATAATAGAAATTGTCGATTGTGTTGATCCAAAGAGACTTATTGAAAGGGGAATATACTCGCAAAGCACTTTCGAGAGTACGTTCGGGCTTACTTGGAGCGATACTTGAACATTTCTAATAGTTTTCTTTTTGAAAAAAAAAGTTTTGTTTAAAATTATGTTTGTCTTAAGGTTGTTAAAATTAATTTATATCTATTTTGTTTATTTTATAATGTTTTAATTTTACAATTTTACCTAATAATTTATATAAAAAATAATAAACGCACAATATGTAGTTTTTAAAGATGAATCTAGTTTTTATATATAATTGATCAATCTCCGCAATTTAATTCTCTACCATCATATTCTGCACGCATGACTCCGATGGAACTCTTTACATATATGGTGGGTACCAACTGTCATTAAATATTAAAATGTGTTTTTCACCGGAAATATAACTTTTAGCAGTGTGCAATCACTTAATCGAAAATCTTATCTACATGATTCCATCTGAATCAGATCGTGATAGTAAAACCAGCTCGATTTTATTGATATGTTTTCAGCTTGACACTAAGAAAGCGACTGCAGAACTAGCAGAAAAAAATAGATCATCCCAATTAAAGGAAAACCAGGGCTGAGTGACTTACAAATTACAACTTTCAACCACACGTGTGTGCTTGTTCTTAATTTGCAGGAATGTTTTTTAAGGGGCAGTAATTATACTGTTATTAACTATTCCATAGGTTGGACCTTATTTTAAGTATTTCCAGAAGTGTATACACTATACACTGATTACAAAAATGAATAAAGAAAAACTACAAAATCTTGTTTTAATTATTATTATCATTTTATGTTTTTATTTTAAATCTTTTTATTCAGGTAATTAACAACAAATCTTAAAAACAAAATTAAACATACATATTTATTGACACAACGTAGTTACAAATATATTCTTAAATGTTCAAATCAGATTTGTTTTATACATAAAAAAAAAGTATAAACTAAAAATATTAATGTACACAAATAGAAAATCTTTATACTAATCATACATTTAATTTTATACTTTGTCAGGAGTATTGTCTTGAAAAAGAAAAAAAAAAATATAAACAAAATTGAAGCGAAGAGAATAAATAATAAGTAAAGCAAACACAAAAAAAAATATATCTTAAAAATTATTTTACGTGCTTATGACCTTTATGTTAATAAAACCAATATTTACAAGACCTTGTATCAATTTGTAAAGCTATATAAGTGTGTGAATAATTTGTTTTTTTTTATAATAAACATAATTTCAAGAGTTTTTAATACTAAACTTTCTAAACATAATTTTAACCTTATGCTATATACTAAACTAAGAAAAAAACTATTTGTATTTAACGCTGTTTTATACAATTATGTATTATATTCTTATTTTTATTTTTAACCTGAAATGTCTTTTGTTACATAAGTCTAGAGGCCAGGAATTGAATATGATATCTTTATTGATTTAGTATTCAGGTGGATTTGGTACACGATAGCACCCATATCAAAGTGAATTTTTCAAGTATTTTGGTTCACTTTTCAAGGAATACATCTCTTGTTGCTTAAGTTGGTTAGAATTTTAAAGATTTTATACTTTAGTTCATGCATATATTAAATTAGGGAAAATGACGAGTTAGCCAAAACCCGATAGATATTTAAACTACATACTTTGTCTTATCACAAAATTCAGCATGGCCTTTTCTGTTATCAAAAAAAAAAAACAAAAGTTCGTATAGTTTTGACATTTTAATGTCAACTGAATTTGAATAATGTGAGTAGCATCCTCTCCCACATTCATTTAAGACATAAACCCATAAGTAAATGAATCACTGCCTCCCGGTCTATTAAGTGGCTAATTTTAATGTATGTATTAATGTTCAAATATATAAAGTACGAACAATGAAATATCAGAGACATTTATATTCATCAACCTGTACAGCCAAACTAAAAAATGATTTTGTAAACAATATTTTGTCCCTTGTCAGTCACCTTAAGCTTAAGATAACCTTCTGTCGAATACACAAAGACAAGATGCAATGAGCTTTGAAGTTGACGCAAGGTCAAGGCCACTGACGTAAGATATGTGATGTAACCACTCAAAATGTATCGCAATCGAAAGGAATTGATCTATAGGAGTAACGGAATATATAAATGGTAATTACTTGAGCAAAAAAAAAACAAAGCTCCTCGGATATTTGTGTCTTTTGAACAGTTTTTCATTTTCGACTTACGAGGTTTTATGAAAAAGACGACGATATAAATGATCTTTGGCGTATATTATATAAAAGACAAAATACTTAAATGGAGACAAATTTAAGTAAAGAAGACTTGTGGATATTTTATAAGAAAATAACCTCAAACATTCAAAAGTAAAACAAAATAACCATATAATAATGAAAATGCATACTTAATTTAGCTCTACGTTACAGAAACTTGGTTGTTTTAAATCAAGAGAAAGTTCTCATATACCTAGATAAGATATTGAACTTAATTATAAATTTTGTCTAAACACATGCATGTACATACAAGATAAGTAAAATCAAACAATATAATTAATTCTGAACTTTAAGGAACGTTAATAAGTGGAAATGGAACTTATTGTTGTGTACAAAAAAAAAAAAACAAAATATACTTGATTATAACTTCTAATTCAATTGATATCTAATTCAAGGAACTATTGTTTGATTCAGCGTTGTTTTAATCATCATTGATAAAATTTCATGATTTTCAATTATTGTTTTAGTTTCAGCTAAATTGTTAAGGCACATATTTTGTATTTAGTTAAAGGAAGTCCAATAGAATTTGAATCTCCACGGCAATATTAACAGCGTTAAAAAAAATCTTAAAACTATTATTTACAGAAGACAAATCAGATTTGTGTTTAATCTTTGTTGAGGAACCACCCACTAAAGGCATCTACACAAACTGATGAGAAGCTACAAACGATATGATAAGAACGCTTCCTTGTTTGTGCAGCGCAATTCACTTAATCTATACTTAAGTAGTTACACATTTTGGACACAGGGACATATTTGAACACATATTATAATAGATAATTTAAACTTCTAACGTGGGCGGCTTCCCGTGCACTCGAAACCTATACAAACACGTGTACTGTGGATTTCCATGGTTTGTCTCTATCCTCATTTCGACGATATCAAACAAACGCCCATTTACGTCTTGTTGCACTGGAAAATACTGTAATGGTAAATCATTGTCCTCATACTCATACTCACCCAAAAGTACTGGCTCATGATCATTTTCATGTTCAAGACCCTAAAAACGTACATAATATTATTAATTTATGTCAGTTGTGATTTAAAAAATGTGTGAACTTGCCCAAGTTGTAAAATTTCTTGGAGCTGAATCAATTTTTCCGTTGGGTGTTAGGGTTTTTGGAATATGCTCCAGCGTGAATCCCGTCACGTGGATTAGCGTATTCAAGCGAAGGACTGCAAACAAAAAAGAAGTATGTACTCATAAAATCCAGCTTGAAGATGTGAATTGCAAACCAAACAACTTACCTAGAAACCCCGGAAATCCCTGAAACGCCCAACACTCGCCGGGCTGGACATTCGGCGAAATTGCAATTCTAGGAGTATTCGCCGGATACCAAAGAGGGATTCCAAAAATTGAAATCTGAGCTGTTTTTATCGGATAGTTTTCAGTACACCGGGTAGAGAGTATCTGTCCTCCAGCTGACTCCAGAGCATAGTCAACTAGACCAGTTTTGTCAGCATCATAAACAGCCAGAACCCCCTTTACGATCTTTTCAATTTCATTCTCCGAAAGAGCCATTTTGATTTCGCTGCTTATTGCAGCCACACTTTGTTTTTGTTTCAAATCAACAGACCTAAGAATTTCCACCTTTAACTTTTCACTGATTTGCTTCATAAGAATCATCCCAGACCGATCGATTTCTTTTCTCATAACGTCGCTGGACTGCGCTGAGAGCTCACTTAGTTTCTGTTCCAGAAATTCTTTGGCCACAAACGTATTGCGAATCCAATTTTGTAGATCAATGTTTTCAACCTCTCCGGAATCTTTGTAACCCAAAATATCGATCAGCGACAATTTTACTTGTTTATTGATCAAAGCGAATTGATCGTTCTTCAGCAGAGACAATTTTTCATCAATTTCAGCTAACAACGTTCCAAAACGGTTAGAAACTAGCGACTCATGACTATCGACTCGTTTTAATAGATTGTCTTGGCTTTGTTTGATATTAGTGATCGAGTAATGAAGATCTTCGTTTTCTTTCAATTTGTCCGACAAACTAGCCTTAATAAATTCAATTTCTTTATTCAACTCATTGATGATCAGTTCTTGGCGTGCAATTAACTCTTTTTCTTCCTCACTTGATTCCTGTTTAGCAAGCAAAATCCTAGAATCAACGAATTCAGCTAGATTCGGAGACTGCAAGATCTTCAATAGCAGATCACTTATATCGATTTTCTCGATGATATTGTACTGATGGTTGTTGATTTCGATATTTTCACGGATCATATTCGAAATTTGTTTTATGTTGTCTTGTGAAAGAGTAACAGGTGCACTAGGTGCCCACTGGCTCTCCTTCAATTCCACTTGAACATTCTCAACGATTCTTTGCATCATTTTATCACCAAGCAGATCACTTTGGGTTTTCTTAACTAAAATGGGTTCGAGTTTTTGTATACTTTCTCGGACGGTATTGGCGATAGTTATGAGCATTTCATTGGACACAGCATTCTGTTGCTTGATTGAGGCGGCTTTGTTGTGTTCATGTTGTTGTTCCAATTTGGCATCGACTAATTTTTGTACATAGATATTTACATGATTGAGTATGTTTTCATACTCTTCGGGGCTAAGGGATTTTTTCAAATTGCCCGTTATATCTTCTGTGATGATTTTGTTGTATTGATGACTAGATTCTAAATTAGGACGGGTAAAGAGATTTCTGAGATCTAAGCTGGACATACTTTGACGTAAGCCAGCCCATGTTAATGGCAAGAAATTATAAGCTCGTTCCAGGCGGATTTGGCGTTCATTGTCTTCGAGCAGAGCCCAAGCTGTAAAGTAGAAAGATTTTTTGAATATAAATTTCTTTAAGAATTTAAAATAAAAAGTAAAAACAAAATGGTGGAAACAACTTATTATAGATAGGCTTGAATAAATATGTGTTTAGTTAGTATTCTAAAAAGTCAATCCCATCTCCTCAATCGCACCGTAAACTGAAAGCAAGATAGTGGAGTTTGGTGGTTTTGTAAAGAGAATTTAATTTTAAAAAGCGTTAGTCTGCAAGCACTTATTTCTAATTGAAAAAAAAGAGAGATAAGTCGAGTTTTGCAGATATTGAAATATAATGGCCGGTTATTTTGTAGTCACAGTGCACACTTATCTGAATAAGTACCACTTAAGTCTCACATTTTGACCACTTAAGTGTAATTGAAACTGACAGGGCTTTAAGTTCATCAATATCTGACAAAATTACAGTTTTTCGATCTCATTTTCTTCACTTAGTGTTTGTTAGTGAGTTTTACTTAATACAAATAAATCATTGAATAATTTGATGTGTTTTACTCTAAAGTTAGGCCTACACGTGCAAGCGAAATAGCATCGCGTAGTTTGGCTCGGCGCGGCGCAGCCATTTCAATTTTCAGCAAAGTCAAAAATCCACGAGCCACGACCTAAATTGGTTACGAGCCAAATGGATCGATCGTTTATAGTCAGCTTAAGGATCTTTAAGGCGCTAGTTATAGCTATCATTAAAATCCATAATTGATTTTTTTTTTGAGACGTTTGGAAAGTTATATCATTAAATATTTTGATGCAAAAATAATTAGCCTAATTTTGTGAGTTTCACCCGAAAAACATTTCAACTTAAAATTTTTTGTTCGCTCGGAATTTTAAAAGCTATTTAGCCTTATTGTGAGTTTCACCCGAACAACATTCTACCCGGAAAATTTGACATTTCACTTTTCGCCTATTGTGAGTTTTCCCCGAATTTTCATGATCGAAAAATTTCCCTTATTGTGAACATTCATTTCGGGCGGAATGTAATGTCATTTTCACTTCTTTTTTGTAGGCGAACAAAATCTCGTTCGGGCGAAACTCACAATAGCTTTTAAAATTCCGTGCGAACAAAAAATTTTAAGGTGAAATATTTTTCGGGTGAAACTCACAATAAGACTGATTGTCAGTTTCACCCGAACGAAAATTTGTTCGCCTACAAAAAAGAAGTGAAAATGACATTACATTCCGCCAGAAATGAATGTTCGCAATAAGGGGTATTTTTTCGGTCATGAAATTTCGGGGGAAATTCACAATAGGCGAAAAGTGAAACGTCAAATTTTCCGTTGTTGTTGTTCATTTTTCAATGATCAATGGTAAGGTAACTTCAATCATTGAAATTTATTTATTTTATGTGCACGGTTGGTCCAAAATGATTTTTTTTTGCAAGAATTAATTATTAGGTTATAACCTTTATATCTCCCTCACTTATTTTGCCTTTTAAATGCCTCATAACTGAAAATTAAAAATTTCAATGGAGTTTCAATAAAAGCTATAACTGGCCCCTTCCTTAAAGTCCTCAGACTAAGAAGCAAATTTATTTCCTTATTAAAAAAAACATGCTCCTTGTTCTTCTCTCTGACACACATTTAAACTTATTAAATAGAAGAATAAATAAAAAAAATTGGTGGCACGTGAAATAAACCGGGAATCGATCGCTATAAATCCTGCGTGAAAGTCCAAATCACTTTTAAGAAGGGAAGGAAACTAAAATAAAAATTGTGTGAAGTAAAAAAGAATTCGTTTGCAAAATTCTTGGACACGGTTTGGATGTAAAGCCCGAGAAATCCCGTATCTATAGATATAGATTCAAACCTTGGGAATACTATTTTTTAGTCACAAATATTTCTTGTCAACAGGAACATTCACTTCAGACATTCAAGTGTTTTCCAAAATCCAAAGCGTACTCCTGTGATAGATCTGATAAGAATTTTTAGTATTAATTATGCAGAGAAAATTTCCACCACCAATAATAAGTGACATCCTTCTTCATTTGGAGAAAAAAAAAAAACAATTCAAAAATTATGCATTCAAATAAAGCAAATATCAAAAAAACAACAGAAAAATATAAAAGCAATCTAAACAAAAAACAAAAAAAAAACTAAACAAGCAACCAATCACACTGCACCATTTTTCTTTTTGTATTTAATATAATTTTGCACAAATGAAGAAGGATAGAGTTTTATAGTATTTTATAATAACAATCGTCGCTTAGCGAAAACTTACCCCATCGTTAAGACATCCTGAGACTCTTAATGAAGGAAAATAAATTCTCGATTATAAATATAACTTCTTTTTTGTTTTTTCTTTAAATAAAAACGCGTTTTTCTTCGTTATATAATTATAACAGAAAATAATAAACATATATATTTTATTTTGTGATCTACAAAAATACATTTTAATTTCTCTATATAAATGTATGCGTATGGATGTATATATATATTGTTGTTAAACAACATTTAATTGCAACAATTAATAAAATTTAACATGTTTAAACAATTAAGATTCAAATTTTGTTTGTTTCTTACATATTTTTGTTTTTCTTAATCATAATAATTATAATTTGAATTTAGCTTAAGAAAACGATTGCAGCTCTCTATCCTTCTCCTCTGCGTTAAAAGTTTCATATTTTTTTATTTTTTTTTAAACAAATGGATCGTATCCTCTTGAAGGAATAATATAAGTGGATGGTTTGTTTGTTGGTTGGTTGTGATGATTGTTAGGACATTGTTAGTGGGAAAGCAATTGTGAGTTCTATGTTTCTATTTTGTACGCAATATTTAAATAAGAAGTGTTTTTGTTTTACTTAAAGTAATTATTAGTTGTCTTGTATTTTACTGATTCTTCCTATAGCTAATGTAAGTTTTTTTTGAGTGGTCTCTTTGATTGAATGTTAAAACTCATTGATTAATCATGAAATTTTCAATTTTTTTTTATGAACATGATAAATTATGTTACAAAATGAGCAAAATTTTCAATATTATATGGCTATGAAACTATCTACATTAGAAGGTTTATGGACAAACAATTGAAACTATCTTGGAATCTGTTGTCCCCTTTGTATGCATTTTACTTTAAAGAGGCTATGTAAAAAAACAGTGATATTTGTTAACCTATTGATGAATTAACTGCTTTTGAAATGACAGGGACGGGTGATTAATAAATCAACACCAAAGATTTCCATATTTTAAAACCCTGATTTGATCACTTCTAATGTTTCATTTAAAAAAAAAAATTCGTAACTGTCCGGAGAAAAACATCTCTTCTAATGTGGATTATTTGAGATATCTTTAAATTGATAATGAAATTCAAACAAATTGAGATTTAATGAACCATTCTAAATTCAAGTTAGGGGAATTTTTTATTTTTCTTCCTGCCCTTTTTTGTATTCGAACAATATAAAATAAAACCACTCATTGTGTAAGTATCTAACATTAACAAAAAACAAAATATAAAATAATACAAACATAAAACGAAAAATAAAATAAAAATTATATTATGCAAAAACAAACTGAAAACAAATAATAAATTAAATAAATTTTGACAAAAAAAACTAAATGCAATTCTTTTGCAGATTGAAATGTTTTTTTGTTTTTAGATTCTCTCATAGTAGACATTCTCTTGGAATATTTTTTTACCTTCATCAACAATATTCATTGAAACTTGTTTTAAGTAAGCAAAATATTCATGAGTATAGTCACGCAAATCATCTAGACGATTATATGCACTTGATTTAATTGCCTGGTATTTTTCTTCATTATAGAACTCAGACAAATCAACTTTTGGTAGAGTGAATGTTATTTCGGAAAAGGAACGTGGCGGGAAAGGTTCATTAGGATTCAAATAATAATAAAGGCCTGTAAAAAAAAATAATGAAAACACGAAATCAATATAGCTATCGGTTAACAATCGATGTATGAGTGTGTATTGGACGTGTGAGTTGTGTGAGGAGTGATGCAAAGTCATAGATTAAAAGTTTTTCATTAATTTAGTTAGGACCGAGTGCCCCTACCATCTACTTAAACACAATCAGCTACATTGATATCACTATGCTTTTAGCGAAATACTTTATAGCACTTAAATATTCTTCTACGAGTAACTAAAAGAGCTTCAGGATATTTCATCAAACAAACAAAAATTAATGAGATGTTAATGAGATGGCATAAGTTCTGGGGACAAACGTTTTTTTTTCTTTCGTTGATGTCTGTTTTGTTGTCTGGCCCGAGCAAGGAAGGGTAGAAAAACCATAGTTACCCGAAGACGACCAATGTTGCAGCAGCCTCAGACTAGTTATTTTGTTTAGTTGAAGTCCAAGCACATTGAATCGATATGTACAAAAATATTAAAGTATTAAGTATATAGTTAAATATTGAATTTAAAAAATGCTATCGTTTCTTTTGTGGTTTTTCGACTAAATAGGTTTTCTTCTTAGAGTACAACATTATTTTTTACAAATCTTGGCTAATCGATGAACCCGTTTAAAATTGGAGACACCCAATTTGTAGGCGGAAGTTTTCTGTCATCATTTTGTTTGGAAGTTTCATTAAAATCGGTTAAAAGGTTCTGATTTTATCGAACAAAATCGGTCCCAGCAAAACATTTTGTATGGATGAATTGTTCAAATCAAAACTTAATCAATAAAGTTTTCTAAGAACACAACGCGAGTTTATCAATTTTGGCGATTATATTAAATGTGTCTAATGTGAGCGTGCCAGTTGGCGGAAATTTAGTTATCATGTGTGAACATCAACCTTTGCTCAGCATTAGCTTGTAATTAAGCCGAATAAATGGGGGTACTGCCCCCACCAAAATTTAAAAATTTGAAGCTGTCCTTGTTCTGGTAAGCTTATTTAGATATAAAATAAAAAAACACAATCACTCGCCGCTTAAAAAAATCCTGACCCCCCACCCCTGACAATCACAAAAATAAAATTTGCAGAAACGTAATTAAAACTAATTGTATTACAGTTTAATGTCGTTTAAAGCAAAAAAAAATCTTTCCTTGAATTTAAAAGTCCTCTTCATAAATCCTCGATTTGTTTTGGCACCATAGCGAACATAGAAGACCCTAACGTAACCTTGGCGTAGCGTGCACATAAATCGTCAAAAAACGAATTCTACTAACTGAAATTCAAACTCAAAGCAGGCCACCTAGAAAGATAACATCTACAACAAAAAAAATTCTCCGATTGTTCTTGACACCGAGAAACTCCTTACCCATTTGAGTTCACATTCAACTTGTGTTGTGACACTACCACATTTTTGTTTACATTATAAAGTCTAATTTTGAAAATTCCTCCTCTCATTCCAGCCAATACCCATTCATTTTCCACTTTTATGTTTGGTTTTAAAGAAGCAACAAGGTCAGAAGTTGAACTTTCGCACCAATGAGCACCTATTGACTGAACCTGTGTGTGGTGATGCCATTCCATTATTGTTTCTACTCTATAAATAGAAACACACTATGGGAGTTTATTTTATGGTTTGAATGATGGATTCTATGACTTTGCAAGGCACTCGTCGCGGAGAATGATTTATTTTCAAAATGACTTTGGAATGAAATGTATTTGCGTGTGTTTATTATGAAAATTGTGCGTTTACTCACCAGTTAGCAGTAAAAGAGGAAGAATAATAAGCAGCAATAGAAGAAATCTTTTCTTGTTTTTGTTTTCAGCGTTCGATGACTTCAAAAGCCATGTGTCAAAGCTGAGTACTGTTGATATTGCCATGTAAACATACCGGAACAAACCGATAAACACTGTGGATATAGCATGGCTAATGCGTCCAAAGAAACCTAATACAAATAAAAACGTTAAAAAAAAACGCCAAACGAAAATCAAACGTTTCTTGCCTCTTTCTTCCTGTGAAATTCTTGTTTTGTAAAGTTCGTTCTCAGAGGTGCCACCGGCAATAACACTCCAAAAACTGTAGAAAGTTGTGACGACTGTTGTAAGGACCCTCTTGTACCAAGATTCACTTTGAATTGTAGACCTGGCTGTAGACGAAAGATATCGCTTACTCTTTCGGTAGCTGTCAAACTGTGCCAGATCAACTTCATCCTGAGAGTCATAGATAAGCTTTTCTGCAGCCCTGCGATTGTAAGAATTACTTGTCGTTTGATACGCATAACGCCGACGAATGAATTCCTCTTGAGCTGGGGATCGTTGAATCATTTCATTCACACGATCGTGATGATTTTCAAGACTGCAGCGGGACATGTTTGGCATCGCAATAACTCCGGGACAAATTTCTCGGCGATGCGGGGAGCGTTTTGAATATGTGTAGTCTGTTTTTGGATATTTGCTATCAAATAATAAATTTGTAATTTAATCGAAAAACCGACATCAGAATTTTTCATCATATGTACTTACTTCCAATATTCGCCGGCATCTTTGTATTCCTTGTATGCAGCATGATCAATCAAACTGCCATTTGTCTGCTCTTTGTAGGAGTGCTTTGATGACGAATTATTACTGCTGACACCAAATTGGGGGCTCCTCTCAAAGTCTGAATTTAATAACTCGTTTTGGCTGAAATCTTTGTGATTGGCAAACGAGAAATTCTCCTGTTGGAGACCTTTTGGTGTTGACGTCAAAACTGCTGATGTAAGGCTTTTGATATTTTTATTTCCCTGCAATCTCTGGCCCGAACTTGTAATAATCGTCTTGGTGCTTGTACTCGAGCTGGAAAAGGATGATGTATGTGCTGCACCTTGGGCTGTTGCTGTTTTATTTGCTGCATTGAAACGTGCGATTCTAGCAACTGTTTCTGGACTTGCATCTTCACTTGAGTAGTCAGATGTTTTTGTTGCTTTGCCGGCATCTATTGCTTTAGACATAGAAAATGAGGAAGACGACGAAGTGGTGGACGTGACAGTTTTGGTTGAAGATTTTTTAGATTTTTCTGCAGCTGGTGGTGTTAATGTGGTTACTTCGACAGTTTCTTCTGTAATGGTTCTGAAAGAAAAAAAAAAGGATACAATTGAAACAAAAAACTATCAATATTGTATTATGTTTAAAGTATTGTCTCTATCACCTAAATTATTTTCTTGCAAAAAGTATTACAACTGTTAAAAAAATGTTGTCCTATTTTTGTTTTATCAGGGCTTGGGTGGTTTATTTTCCATAACATTTTCGGTTTCTGTTTTAATTTTTGAGCCCACTGCGATCGTATTTTAAGCAGCATTCAAATTGTTCTATCCAAGCTATAGTTTCAATCTTAACTAAGTTTCGACATACAAAAAAAAAAAAAAAAAAAACAAATAACACGGCCCAATTCAAAACTAATTTCTTACTGCTTCTTAAATATTAAATTAACTTCAAGTAACTCAGCAGCCAGGTACAAAACAATCATTTCATGGTCGCACTTTGTGAATCTTATGAGTAATAACATTGAAACTAATGTGGTTTTCCAAACAACCAAAAAAATTGATTTTTATGGGGGTCAACTTGATCTTTTTCAGATTTTACGTTCCTAACAACCAAAAAAATTGATTTTTTTCGTGGTCTGTTTTTTTTTTCGATTGATCTTTCAAATCTCGATTTATTGGCAGATTTACACATACTTTCACACACACTTGCACACAAACCCAATTGACATTTCTAAACGTCGTCCTCTCCTCGTCAGTTTAAATTCGTTTTGGCCTTTCGCTAGCATTGTTTACTTTTGATAAGGCATTTGTTTAATAAAATAAATACAAATAATGAAGTTTAATTAGTGAAATTTTTGTCTTTATTGTCCTCATTACCGTTAACCATTGACTTCTTGAGTTCGGAGTCAATTAGTGATTAAATTGGATAAATGTTTCATATGGAATGAAAGGCATTGTGGAAACATGTGGGTTAGTCCATTGTTTTTTTGTGAAAATAAAATTATTTTTATTAAAATTCCATAGTAATCCTTATGTAGTGACCTTGTTTCATGTTCATTGTCTTCTTCCTCACCATCGACCGATAGCTTCTCCTTTGATTTGGATTTTGGATGGACGGGTTTCCTGTGGATATATGGATCCGACCGATGGCCAAATCATGTTATAAAGCAGTGATAGTATACGAACAAAATAAAATTCCTGCTAGGGAACAAAAAATTCCCTAATTTGTATTCTATTTTTTGATTTCAATTTGATTGAACAAAATAATGTACAATATCACATTCATTTAAATGAAGTCAAGAAAAGAATGCGTATATCTTTTCTTTCTTATATTTTGTCATAATTTCAAAATGGCCTCAGGATATTAATAATTTCAAGATTAAAAGTCGGTCCCACTTTTGAGTTTTTTCTTATGAAACAAATCAATAAAGGCTCCCAAACCGGCGCTTAACCTTCGCGCGAATATGCGACGACTGAAGAATGTTCAAAGATTTGCATAGCACCAGTGTGGGTTCTCTCATTAATCTCCATTTCAATAAATTAAGACAGGTGAAAGTATTCGCGTAGTTGAAATTAATTATGATTTAAACACAAAAGTGTTCTTTTATAATTAAAAAAAAAAAAAAAACGTTTTGTAAGAATTTTTTCTTACGCATTTTTTCACCAGTTTCATCAAGAAAATAAAGCCAAATATATAATATTTTTGTATTAAAGAAAAAACTTTTCCCTAGGAAAAAAATACTTGTAGGAATTTTTCCCTACATATACTATCACTACTTACATCAGTAAACACAGACAAATCACCTACACCTTTACAAAAAAAAGGATCAATCGCGATTCGTTCTAGTTACCACGATTGATCTTGAATCTGACCCCCAAATCTGAAATGGTTGACTGGAAAACCACATAAAATGTTAAAAAAATCACCCAAATAAATATGTCTTAAACTGCAGCTGCAATGTGTCATATTTTCAGTTTCTAATTAAATTCAACTGTAATACTCGCACTTTTACGAATGCTTATCAGTTTACCCTTGAGCCCAATATCGGACGTACCGTCAAGTATAGAGATTCATTCTACAGCCGCACTACAAGAATATGGATTGCTTGCCTGGCTCTTTTTTTTACCTCCCATTTTGATATTCAGAAATTCAAAACCAATGTGCATCGGTATCTGCTATTAAATCCTTCCCTGTTTTCCTAACGCCGCACTGTGCTAAGACATTTTAAGGGTAATCAAAATCCCTTTAGTGCACGCTGATTTAAAAAAAAAAAAAATCTATTAAAGCTATTTAGCAGTACCTATTCGTATCCAACTTATTCTATGTACAATATTTTTTTCAGTGTCACTGCATCTTTCGAGAAAGTGACAAATCCTCCAAAATTTTCTCTTGTCACGATTAATACCTTTCATCTTAGCCGTTCGGATTCGGCAGAAAATTGAAGGTCCCTTCCATTCCTGCCGACTTACACAAGCAAACAGGAATGGTTGAGAGTGTAAATCACTTCGCAACGAGTGTTCGCGCCATCAATTATTTTTTTTTCTATTTTTAAAGCTAAATTTTAGTTAAAACCCTAAAACTAAAACCAAAGACATACAATAGTTCGAGGTTTACATCATTCCTCATTTATTAAACATATATTTTATAAATATACAATTAAAAATGACTAATAACATTAATTAACAAAACCAGTTTGAAATTTTGCGTTCAAAAGCATTTTATACCTAAATCTGATGTATGAATACTTCTTAACATGTTAGAATATAGTTTTTGATATTACAATCAAGGTATTGTTTACTTGTTCTGAAAGGGTAAGTATTGGTTTCGTGAAAAAATAAATTTAAAGAAGTTAATACAATCTGCAGTTAATATGGGAGCTTGAATCAAATTTGGTAGAACATATTCCATAGAGAATACATTTGAATTTTCTGTTTTAACTCATCTAGAGATTTTGATTTCACTCATAAAACGATATTTTCGATTTTTCTGAAAAACGTCTAAGACGATTTTGAATAAACTTCGTACCTGTAATCTTAACTGATTGGAATAAATCAGCATCTTCAGCCGAATCGGCTTTTGATGTTTATTTTTTACTAAAAAAATGTTTAATTTTTGAATAATTCCCTAAATTCTGGTTAAAGGTAGTTTTAAACTTTTTCAAATTCGCTTTCTTAAATTTTACAATTTTTTTCAAACTTTGAACTATTACCATTTATAAATCTTTGGACCACAAGAGCAAATTTATGCGATCCATACGTGCATTTAATTTAATTTTTGTTTGCAAATATGTATTAGCAACACTAGATACATACATAAAAGCCCCTTAATCCGTTAACAATATTTAATTTTGGGTAGAAGTGTTCAAACAATCATTTTTATCGCGTGATTTTATCGTTATCTGACGATAACATAAGTTTTATAATAAAAGTAGAGCGTAGGTATATCCTAAGAAGCTATAAATCAAAATAGAATATTATTTATGTATGTACATTTAAGAACCTATACATATTTTTTTTGATTTTCTACCTACTCAAAGATTCAAAAGCTTGTCATAGAATATAAACTTGCTTAAATTCAATCTCATTACTAAAACACGCATAATGAACCAACTCACATTGGTCCAAGCTTTGATCTTGAAAATGAAAGCTTTTAAAATTTAAACATGACGCAACCGTTAATGTTTTATTTTGAGAATCCAAAAAAAAAAAAACGAACCATTATTATTTGGATAAATATATCTACTATTAGTGTCTATGCTGTAATCTCTTTCCTTCCCTCTAATCGTCATCGACAAACAACAAAAGTTAACCCGCCAAATGAAGGCCAATCAATTTGTGTTTGGAGTGAATAAACATAGCGAGCAGCACCACGGTGACGATGGAATTCATAATAATTTTTTGTTTTTTTTTTTTTTTTCCTTTTCAGTTGCCTTAGAACTGAGAATTTATGTACATTTGCACGTAAATTTAAGATATTTAATTATTTATACATGTTTCATGGGAATGTGAACAGCATTTTGTATTAATTTATGAAACAAGTTTTGAATGGAAATAAAGCACGTTGTAAATATATCATCGGATAAGCCGTTAAAATTGCGTCTCCGTTTTATTTGAATTCAAATTCAATTTATACTTACTGAACGTTTGGAGTTTTCTTCTTTTTTTCATGATGATGTTGATGTGAGTGCCCTTCTTCGCCAGCATGTGCACATGACTCACTATCACATTGTGATCTTAGAAATGGTGTTTTTGATCTAGAACGATTTCTAGTCTCTCTTATGATGTCTCCCATTGTAGCACTATTAAACCAATGGCTTGGTTGTTCTAAAAAAAGAAATTACAAAAAGTAAACATAAGTTTTTTTTTTATTAGTTTTTCAAATCAATGTTTGTTTTTGAGTATGGGTTTGTTCCATCTATCGAAACTTAGTGTATTTAGCTCTATACAATCTAATAGTAACAGAGATAAAGCTTGAATATTCAGTGAAGTCTTTAAGGGGATATACATCGAACGGCGCTCTATTGTGTTCAGCTAGTTAATGGTATTGAATTCTTACCTTTGGTATATTTGTGTTCGAAATGTCATAATTTGAGGATAAATTCGAGGATCAAATTGTTTAGCTATTAATAGAGTGCAATGGGTCAAAAAGAAATAAAGGTTAAGGTAAAGAGCTATACAAAAAATTAAACAAAAAAATTAAAATGTGATAGCTAATTACTTTATATCTTGTTTTGTGATTTTTTTGCGAAGCTTAGATTGGTCTGCCCGTAAATTAGTCCCTCATTGCAACCACAGTGCTTAATATAATGACAATCTTTTCATTTCATCTTTCCACATTGCACCCGAAACATTTTTTTTTGGCGCGTTCCACTTGGCTGAGTAATCTTTGCGATTGCTAGCAAATGGTCAAATGAAAATAAAACAACTTTTTGCCGAGTATTTATAAAAAATAAAATTCAAGAAAATGCTGACTAAACGGTGGTCACAGTGCAGCATGTAGTTGCAATTACAACTTATCCACCGCACAGATCGTTTTATTCGTTTCTAATGGTAGGCTTTGAATCTATTGTTGCTCGCTAGCACTACTCTCCTTGCCAATCTTCTGCGCTATAGTTGTGCGTTAAGCCTCCTTTGACTATCCTCGCATGTAATTTACCAACAAACACTTTTACAAGCTTTTTGCCACAATTGTAATTATAAAAATAGATTTATTTATATTAATTGTGCTTTACAGAGTATTGCTCAAGGCAAATGTTAGAAGAAATACTATTTTTAACATAATTTCACGTACGCTTGGCGCGCAGTAACAAAAATTTGCACAACAAATGACGATGAGTTGTTCAACAACGAATCATATAGGTATTTGTATCTTTTTTTCTATTTTACAACATAGGTGTGCCCTATATTTGTTTAATTAGTAAGCATAAAGAATTCTATTCTTGATTTAATTAATCAGATCGACACAACAATTATAAAATTAATATCTATGCAGGCAGTGATGGGGAAACCCGCAGAACGACGAAGACGAAGAAAAACGTCGACAACACGGCGGCGTTGTGGAATTTTTGTAATGGACTCGCAAAAATCTTTACCTTAAAACGATTGAAATTAAATTCTTTTTTTTAGACTTCTTCACACACAATTGTTGAACATTTATTTTTGAATTGATTTTTTGCAACTTCACTTCTACTTTACACAGTTTTTCATATTTTTATTCCAAAACAATTTACAAATTTTCTTTGATTATTCACCGAATAAAACGAACGAAGAGCATTCTACAAATTCTAGGCGTTCGCGTTGACACTTTTACATCAAGTTCATTAATGAGAATGAATTAATTGAACGAAAATATTTTGAGGTATCGGTTTATTTGAAAAAAATAATCAACGAAGAACATGTGTGGTATATAGTAGATCTCTTCTAACACACATTTGTATTTGAAATTTTAATCATAGTTCTCTTTCACTTTGAGAAATGAAAACTTATGTGTGCTGTGCGTTTTTCTCTATCGAGATGTGTCGAGTGGATTTGGGGTGTGAGTGAGTGAGATAAGAGAAATGACGTCATGGCAGTTGTCCATGGGGTTAACTTGCGTTTGCGTTGAAATTCGAAAGCCGAAATTGCGATGAACTTCTTAACGAAACAATAATAAAGAGTGTTGCCTTCGTAGAATAGTTCTTACAATGTTGCTAAGATAGAAAGTACTGTTAACTTATAAATTACAAAAAGTATCAATAGAGAAAGCAGCTGAAATTCGGAATGCAGTTTAGAATACAAAAATATGAAAATTCTTATAGCGTTGCAAGGAGAATCTATAAAAATTATTGGTTCATTCCAGGTTCTTATTTCTGTAATTAAAATTGCAAACTATCAAATATTTATGAAATTCTTTAAAAGATAGCTAATGTTCTTTTTGCACTCCTTTTCCACTTCAACTACTCCAAAAGCCTTCGATTGGTTGGTAAGTGCCTTGAACATGAACGGTGACAATGGTTCTTGAAATATTTATCGCTTTTGACAATTAATCCAAGGGAAAACTTTATATGTATATGTGTGGTTCCTCGTCTACTCCAATTGGAAATTGGGAACAGAAGAACACTCCGAAAACATTATTCGGAACAGCCAATCGAAGACTTTTGGAGTAGTAGGAGTGAAAAAGGAGTGCAAAAAAAGGAGTAATCCGAACATCCAAACGAAAACAATATACATTTGGGAAGTCGATGTTTTCATATTCGACTGGAATTAAAAAGGAATATAGGATAGGTTGAAAACCAAATCGAAAACGACATAAGTGAAACTGTCCTAAAGTACACTAATGCCTTGAGCCTAAAATGTTTGTAACTTTTTAAAGGTCGATATCAGATATCAGAATATATTCTAGGTATACAAATATTTTCATAACAAGAATTCTTTCATAAAAATTATTTCATTAAAAAAGAAAAGATAAACAAACAATTTTACTTCTAAGATAAAAATAAAACTAAAAGAAAACAAGTCGTTTTTGTATAGTTCTTTGATTTCAAATTGGCTTATTTTGATAGAAAACAGAACAAGCTAACTAACAGAATTTGATTTTCCCTTAAAAGCTTATGGGGTTTTCAATTGGTTAATTCAGATTTCAATTTAAAAATTGATTTTTTTCGTGGCGAATGGAACACTTTTCCAAATTGATTTATTTTTGTCGTTGTATTCGTGTAGTTTCGTTTCTGTGTTAATATTTAAAAAAAAAAACTTTATCCCTTGATGCACTTTTAAAAGATAAAGATGAGCTTGGATGAAGTTATCGATTAATTTTAAACTGTGCCTACGTTCTGTAACTCTCGCATGGATAAATTTGGTCGAGAAACGATGAAAAATGGAACAAAACTCATACGATTTGTTTCAATTTTCATCGTTTCTCGACTGATTTTATTGATGCGAGAGTTACAGAACGTAGGCACTGGTTTCATTTATTAAGAGCGAATATTTCTCACATATTTTGAACACAATTTTCACACCTGAAATAAATTAATCAATTCAAAAAAGACATTTACAAACTGACAGCTACTGACAGCTGTAAATTATGTTGGTGGTAGTACAGGGAGGGGTAATGCCAATTTCCAAATGTTGAATAACCTCGTACACCTAGTTCACCAACTTGATCAAATGTTGACAACCTCGTACACTAGTTGATAAACTTGTTCGATTTTGACAGAAAAAAAAGTTTTTCCAGTTGATCAACTGCGTTTTCGATATGGTTGCTCAACAAGTTAATGGACGAGTTGATGCCTTCGTACACTTAACCAAGGATCACTCGTTGGGGAACGCGTTCAACGCATCACGATAAACAGAAACTCAAACCTGACATCACAGATTATGCATACGAAGATAAGAATCCCTGGAAGCAATTTATAAATATGTACATGTAAAAACGATTATTTAAAAGTATTTTTTTTATTTAAGAAATTATCTTGTTTCCAAAATAGACGACGACGAGGAAAAGTCATCAATCTGAATATCGTGAGGGGAGACAGGTTGTGCTCAGGTATTAATTCTGAATGAACTTCTTGGTTATTTGTGAGGGGATCTTGGCAGATAAGCAGGTTTTGCCCTGGTACCAAGGGTGAATCAAAGTCTCCATCTCCAGCTGCTCCACCAATCGGCTGACTATAAAAAAACAACGAGCAACAAGAGCTCGTACACTACCCGTACACTTGTTGAGCAATTCATTGAACAACGGTCAACAACTGAATCCAACTCGTTGGTTGAATAGAATTGAAGGCACCATACATTAGAGTTCAGTGCGTTGATTTCGAAATTTGTGCGTTGCGCGCCTAGTAGACGACCGGCATAGATCTGCCGAAAAATTTAGATCTGCAAAGTTGATTTTAAAACAAAAATAAATCAATTTATTTTTCCCAATGGAACGCAAAAGATGGTCGAAATCGGCTGTTTGACAGATCCAAATCAAAAATAAATTGATTTATTTTTTCAATGGATTCATTAATTTTGTTGGTTTTTTGTTTCTGTTTTGTGTGTATACCGAGTTTTGGAATTTCATTTATAAAAGCTTTTCAAAGTTTTTTAAACGGATTCCAATTGGGTGTGTTCGTTAACCGCCATATTATTCACTAGACACATCCAGATTAAAACTTAAGTCTAGATGTATTTACATTGAATTTGTATGCTTTACATCAGGATTTAAATTTTTAATCTGGATGAATCGAGTGAATAATATGGCCGTAAGTCTTCACCTAATTCCCAACCTAATGTCTGTTCACGTACTGTAGAAAACTGGAAATTTCATATTAAATAAAAAAAAGGAAGATGTAAAAACAGTTTGAGAAGGTACAAGATATTAATTTTTCACCATAAATCTCCGAATAGAGCTGTTGTTCAATATTCTTATAAATATAAGAGCTTGTTATAAAATTTAAAAGTTGTGATTTCATGGAATCGAACTGTTTAATATATATAGAATAGGTTGAAATAAATTTTAAATTATAATAATAACATAGTTGGAACTAAAGAGAATGAAATATTAATATAAGAAAAATCGGCGGGGTGGCAATCGTAAAATTCCTTCCTAAATCGTTAAAAAAATGCTTAAAATCGGTCATTAGTTAAAAATCGATCGTTGATTTTGTGAAGTCACTCAAAAATGATTTTTAACATTAAAATAAAGAAAGAAAATATGGTATAGAACTATTTTAAGTGCAGTTTCTTGATGTATTCGACTAGGCCTCCAAGCTACACACAAGCTCTATTACGTCACTTGAAAAGTTCAAAATCATTGTCATGATTAAATTTATGAATTGATCTCCCAATTATCGAAGTACTTTTTTAATGGCCACTGAGCCAAATAAACTTCAAAATCAATAAAAAAAAAAAAAAAAACAATTTAAAATTTCTTTGTTTACAACAAATTTATTGAATATCATCAGTAATAACATCCGCCACAGTTTGGCAAGTTTAGAAAACAAAATAAATTACAACTGCTAGAAAATTAAAGAGATTGTTGAGGTGGTCAAGCTAAGTACAGCACACAAGTCTTCGACACATGCATAGATAGAATAGGAAAAGTTGTTTTTTTTGTTTGTGATTTTTAGGCCCATATATCCCTCTCTACTTGTGCAAAGCAGCAGTTTCCATTGTGGGTTCTGGTTTCTTAGCCAAGCCAGACAGCAATTTCTTGATTTCGGCAATGGCGCGTCCAGGGTTCAAGCCCTTGGGACAGGTGCGTGTGCAATTCATGATTGTGTGACACCTGTACACACTGAAGGGATCCCTTAGTTGGTCGAGACGTTCGTTGGTGTTTTCGTCACGAGAATCGATAATCCAGCGGTAGGCTTGCATAAGAACAGCTGGTCCAAGGTACTTTTCACCGTTCCACCAGTACGATGGGCAGGCAGTTGAGCAGCACGCGCACAAGATGCATTCGTACAGACCATCCAACTTCTGACGATCGTCAAGCGATTGCAAGTATTGTGCCTTACCCTTTGATTCGGTGGCTTCGTTTCTAAAAAAAGGAATAAAATTTATCATTGTTCATATAAGAAAAAATGGTGAGATGATAATAAGAAATGATGAGTAAAAAGGACATGTTATAATCAAGTGGGGAAGGTGGGGGGAGGATTCAAAAATGAAAATGCCGGTTGGATGGGAGTTGAAACTCACTTGCGTTGCAACCAAGGTTGAATGGAATTGTACTGCCTATAGAAGTTATTCAAATCTGGAACTAAGTCTCTCAACACATACATATGAGGCAATGGATACACCTTCAATGGCTTAGAGAGGTTTGTGTCGATCTCACTGCAAGAACAAAATCAAAGGGATGCATTTACATATCTGTTTTTTTTTTTTTTTTTTTTTTGAAGCCTAATTCTCTTTCGAACCTAATGCAAGCCAATGTGTTAACTCCACCGATATTCATCGAACATGATCCGCAAATACCTTCGCGACACGATCTACGGAAAGTAAGGGTTGGGTCGACTTCATTTTTGATTTTTATCAAAGCATCCAACACCATAGGACCACATTCCCTTAAGTCGACTTCGAAGGTTTGCATAAATGGCTTCTTGTCGGGAGCATCTGGACAAAACCTGTAGATCTGGAAAGTTTTAATTTGAGGTTCCTTCTTCTTTTCGGGTTCTGGAGCAGATAGAGATGTTGTGGTGGTCGAAACTGCGCGAATCTGTGGAGATATTTTCATAATAATGTCAATACAAAAATCTTATAATCCATCAGTGATTTTCTTATATAGACTTTGGGTACTTTCATAGATTAGTTTATTTGATAAATTTGGTTCAAACTTGAAGAATTAAATTATGCAAGTTTATAGAACAACTTTTCATATAATCGTTGGTAGTTTTTAAAAAGAAAAGAAAAAGATGCTTAAACATATCTAGTACAAAATTGCAAAAAAATAATGTTTACGAAGTAGCGGTTGAGCCTTACAAACCTTTCCACCACCTGCCTTACGAGTTTTAAACTCTTTAATGGTTTTTCCCGACATTCAGTTTATACTTAATTAAGCCAAGTAATCTAAGAGTATACTTCGCCTTCGTTTCCGATAGAGCGATTTATAAGTTTTTAACTTATCTATAGTCAAATATTGACTTTGTGAAAAAAGAACTAATTTCGGGGTAACATTACGATGCTCTGTGCTTCTGTGTCAAAGCGCCCATCTTAACACCAAGCTAGAGCCAAACGGAGGGACGGATTTGTTCAAAATTAGAACATAGAACTTCTATGTATGTATTTTTCTAAATAAAATTTTTGTTACTTCATCTAGGCGGGAACTGCCCACATAAGAAATTTTAGAAATTGTAGTTTCTTTGAAACTCATTCAGCTTTTGGAAAAAAATTTTCAACATCATTGACATCATTTTTTTAGAATATGATCGCCCATTTTCGACCCATACTGACTATAGAATTACTTTGATAAATCTGAGTGCAAGATTACCGTTGATGCTTTGTTCAAAGCTTCAGTTCCAAGAGAAGGCAACTTGAATTACAGCCTAAGACATATGAACAATTTCGACCAGGTGTGAAAACTGTTTTTTTTTTTCTTTTAATTTCAAACCATTTAATCTTCATTTTGCTCCATTTGCTTACTCACACAATTTATTAATGTGTAACACTTCTAATCAGTCTTAAGTTTTTTTTTTAACAATCTCTTGGTAATCTTTGAAGTACTTAAGAAACTTTTTGGCTAACCTTATTGCAGCCGAACAAAGGTTATCAACAAGCGTTTTTTGTGAAGTCATTTTAATTAAACCTATTAGGCATCTCAGATACAAGAACGTAATTTTTTACCTGTCGTTATCTAAAAGGACGAAGGACGAGTCCTTCCCTATTATCACAATACGATATATACGACATCCCTCCGTTTCGACTCTAATTTATTTCAGCCCTTTGACTGGGCAAGTGAATACCCATCTACGTGGAAAGTAAACTCCCTAACTTCGTTTATCGTTGTAGGAAGAATATCTCTATTCTCTAAAGTAACCTGCCAGAGGAAAATTTCGATTTCAAATTATTGTGAAATGCAGTATTTCGGGTTTTACATAATAAACTACCTGCCGCTCTCCATTGTCTTTCCACAAAAGTTATATATTTATGAAAATACTTTGTCGACGTAGTCTTGTGACAAAATCTATAACAATTTTTTTATATAAACAAGCCGAAAAAAAAAATTAGAATCAATAAAAGGAAAAAATTATGTAATCATTTGCAAAGAATTTTTAGCGATAAACACCTTAACTTGAAGCTTACCTGTCGACCAAAAGCACCAAAACGGCTGAGAACCAATTTCGCCTCATGCACCAAAGCCATTTTCACAAATTGTTTTGAAATTTAGATTTTTGTTGTTTGAATTTTAATTAAATTGAAACGACACTGCGCTTGCAATTTACTTTTAAAGTTATGAGATACAAATTCGTAGTTTTTTAGTTTTTTACTGACTCGACTGCGCTAACAGCAGATTTCTTTTGCTTGCGTTGTTTGCTTGCCAAAATTGTTCTGTCAAACTTGGAAATGTCAGAGGAATTTTTTTTTTTGGGTGGATAAAATACAAGTGGCGTTCACAGTTTCAACAAAAAAGTTGATAGAAAATTATAGCATCTGCGCATTTTATGGCATCGAGCACTGTGTGTACCTACGTACTTCGTAGTTTTTTTTTGTAGTCGTTCTAGTTTCCAAATATTTGAGAATGAGAATGGAATCTGTTCAACTTTTTGTTTTAATATACTTTTGTTTCGTTGACGTTTCTTCAAATAAAGAGGAAAAGCGAAAATAGAGAGATGATGATATCTTTCATAAAATCTTCATCTTTGTATCAAGAGCTTCTCAATTTTGGTATTTTACGAAAAGTAGGGTGGGATAGAATTATACGAAAAAATTAATGTTTTAAAAAGTACCATTATGAAGATGAATGTATTGGTCTTTATTATGACAGTTTACGTTGTTTTAGAGTGGACGTTCGGAACTACTCCGAACAGTTCCGAGATCAAACCGAAAACGACATTAGTATTCTTTTTCTCTATCCAACTTATGTATATTTTATATCTTACACGCATTTCTTTGCTACCAAGCTACTTAGAGTGAACAAAATGTTGATGGGGAATTCCAATTTTCAATTTGAAGATTGATTTTTTGCGTGACGAATTGAATATACGATTTCAAATTGGGTTTGAATCAAAAACAAATAAATTTACTTTGCCCAATGGAACGCAAATATTGTATCCATTCTTTGCCCAGTTTAGGATTTATTTTATTATCAATAAAATCGAATTCCTCTCACCAA
Organism: Leucozona laternaria; assembly: GCA_932273885.2. NCBI lineage: Eukaryota > Metazoa > Arthropoda > Insecta > Diptera > Syrphidae > Leucozona > Leucozona laternaria. The sequence continues at coordinate 26,001,704 of OW026368.1, read as the reverse complement.
AGAAATCGATTATTTTTTCTGCAAATTGAAAGGTATTCGTGAAAGAATCGATTTTTTTGTGTGAGTATCACAGTACACATATTAAAGGTATTATCATTAGCGTTTTCATTTTGTTCAGTTCTGCGCATCTGTGAAAATGGCGGATCCAGTGTCTCTTTACTTGTCAAAATGCTTATATTTGTTGTTTTTTCTAGTAATGCCATGTGCAGTTTTCGTGGGCACTCGAGCCGCCATGTTGAATTTTTGACTGACAACCTGCGCAATATATTACCTTAGATTTGTGTACTGTGTGTAAGTATTACTTAACAGCTGCAGTTATTTATTTGTATAGCTACATAATATTGACTGAAAATATTGTTGAATATTTTGTTTAATTATGTAGAATCCGTTGGAACAAAAAAAGATTAAAAATTTAAATCCAGATGTAAAGCATACTAATTCAATGTAAATACATCTGGATTGAAGTTTTGATCTGGATGTATCTAGTGAATAATGTGGTGGTTAGTCACGCTAGAGTCCAAAAGTTATCCCATATTTTTAAACCTGCGAACGTTTGAAAAAGAAGGATTTTTGAGAACTTCTAACTGTTAATTTTTCACAATTTCAATTGCGGATGAGGAAATGCCAATTTTTTAGTGTCTTTTAGCCACTGAGGTACCATAATCCAAAATACTGCATGCTACAAATGTGGTATGCGTGTTATCTTAAATACTTGTTGGTCTGTTATATATTTACATTCCAATATTCTGAAAACTCCTATGGCCGATTTCTAAAAGCCCTTTTAACTATTTAACAGGCTCTTTAATCTTAAAATGACGTTTGTTCCATCCAAAATACGTCATTTCAAAATTTAAAAGCCTGTTAAATATCTGTGAAACCGAGCATTAGTATAGTTAATGAGGCTCAGGTTTAGTATCCTAGCAAACGCCAATTGCCAGCATGCCAATTTATAACGGTTATAACAGCTTTTCACCATTAAAAAGTGGGCGCTTCGCACGACTTGAAAAAAAAAACTCTGGGTGCCTGAAGTATGCCCACTGGCGGATGGCCCTGGCCCTGCGGGACCGCATAAGCAGTACTTTTATAAACCGAAACTGTTATAATTTTCATGTCTGGAGTCACTTCCATTAAAAATACTTACTTGCGAGATAACCATGGTCGTATCATTCGATATTGATTGTAGAAATGTGTCATATCTGGAACTAAATCTTTTAGCACGTACATATGAGGCAAAGGGTAGATCTTTATAGTCTTCGATAGATTATCATCAACTCTGCTGCAAGAGCATTTTATTGTTTTTATTTGTTTGTTAATAAATATTATTATATACAAACTCTACTTACCAGGTGCAAGCCAGGGTGTTTACTCCATTAATGTTCATGCCACATGAACCACAAATGCCTTCACGGCAGGATCGTCTAAACGCCAATGAACCATCCAGTTTCTCTTTAATTACGATCAGTGCCGTCAGTACCATTGGCGATTGCCGAATCAACCAATTCAAGTCAAACTTAAATGTTTGCATGTATGGCTTATTATCTGGCTTTTCTGGATTCCATCGAAATACTTGAATTGTTTTAATTCTAGCTGGTGGCTCAATAGATAGTGATTTCGGTGATGATATTGTTAGGGAAAAATTGTTTGATAGAGAACTTTGCATCTGTGAAAATGATTCTTTTAAATTAAATAATTTTTTGATACGAAAGTTAAAAAAGTTGTTTGTACCTTTTGGTGAAACCTAACTGAACTGTAGTGAAGAAGTCGGTAGTTCTTTATGAGGTTCATATTAGCGCAAAGGATTTAAGGTAATTATGTAGATTTGTCAGTATATCAGTCAGAAAACCGAATATTGAAAATATGATGAGTTGATTTAAAACAAAATTAATAAATTAAACCAAAAAAATATTTTATGCAAGGTAGTTAAATTTGTATTAAGTTTTTAAAACAACTTCGAACAGATTTCCTGTTCTGACGTTTTTCACGAATCTGTGCTGTTCTGTTCTAATATATGTAACTATTTTTTCACTGAACAAAACATAATGTGTGTTGAACGTACCCAGTGACATTTGATTGACATTTGTTCTTATCTGTCAATTAATTGGATTTTAAAGGGCCAGTTTCAAAGTCAACTCTTACCGAAATAAGTGACACTTTAGTTTCCCATATTAAGACCTTAGGCTAAGTTTCATAGCCAGTGTAAGTAGAACTTAAGTCACAAATATCGGAGACTTAAGTGCCACTTATTCAAATAAGTGTGCAAATTGCGCCTTAATATTTCACATTGCCCACTTAAGTGCCACTTTTCTGACTGTGAAACTGACCATAAAAACAAATAAAAATGGAATTTTTAACAATATTTACATGATAAATTCGTTTAATTTGACACCTCATACCTTACCATGGTTATCCCAATTCTCAGACCTTTTTCTCATTAATGGATTTTGCATTTTTATTGTTGACCACTTAAATGAATTGAAAATGTTTGTAATAGCTCAAACAGCTCTTGTACAAAGTTCACTCAAATTCATTAGTTCATTCCAGATTGACATATGTACTACAGATATGTCAGTGAATATTATATGAGGATGCATTACGATAACAACCCTGGATATAGTTAGACAACTTATGGAATCGGTTTATTAATAGGGAGATGGCTAAAGTATGTAGAAAATGATTAGCTGGACAACAATGTTTAAGCCTGTTCTAAAAAAATCTAATAAATACCACTGTAGAAGTACCAATAGTTAGAAAATAATTTTACAAAAAGCGTTTATTAAAATTGCCCCTCTATAGAACCATTTTATTGATTTTCTACTTTTTAAACTATCGGTTAAACATTTCAAAGTTTTCAAAGAAATATTTGTTGGCTGTTTGATCAAAACCAGTGTTCGGTATTTTTACGAATGTATATAGGGAATTAAATTTCCTGCAACCATAAAAATACAATTTTGAACGGATGTAAGAGATGAAGGAATTTCATAATGGGTTTGTTCGTTGAGCCCTGAAGGCACCCTGGGGTCGCCCCAAAGCGTTTTTTGAAAAACCTAATCACCCTGGTAAAAAAATTCTGCCCTGAAGTAGAACTAGGTATTTTGCTGTGGCGAGTTGAGGTAAAGAATAAACTGCCAAAGTGACATAAGTTATTAAGCATTATGTTTTGTTGCGGATTCATGTGCTGAAGTTTGTTGTTTAATTTTGAAGAATAAATTGAAACAATACGCGAATTAAATTTAATGCTAATAAACAGAAATAGAAAGTGGAAACGTTAAAAGTTGTTTCTTATTCATTTTTAAGACATATTTGTAACAAATTTTAAGTTTTAATTATCAAAGCAAAGAACTTTTTTTTTTTTCCCTTTAAATGTCAACAGAAATTGAGCGTTTTTTGAGAACTGGAAAACCCAGTTTTTTTTTTGACAATTCTTGGGGTTGTCAAGAAAACCTGGATCAACCCTGGGTAAAGTTCAACGAACAAAGCTAATTTTCAATGCGCTTCCTTTTATTTATTTTTTTTATTTCACAAGTAAAAATAGAAACTACATAAGGTGTGTTCCTTTGGGCACAGATTAGCCACATGAAGATGAGAATCCGCGGCAGCCATTTTAATTTGCCTACAAGCTTGAACTGGCAGTTATCAGATAAAAAATGAGAATGTGTGTATAAAAATCTCACACATAGACAGTAGGGATCTTCACACACCTTGTTAAATTGTTGTTGCAATTCACATCTATTCATCGACGCGGGGACAAAGTACAAATACAAAAATGTAAACAAATGGGTTTTGGAGGGTGAAACGTACGAAACATTCTCATCTTCATATGGCTAATCTGTGCTTTGGGCTCCAGTATCTACTGCCAATTACTTCTGACTGCAGTCAACTACTTCTAATCACAGATTAGCCATATGAAGATAAGAATGTTTCGTACGTTTCACCCTCCAAACCCCATTTGTTTACATTGTTGTATTTGTAATTTCTTCCCTTGTCGATGAATAGATGTGAATAGCAACAACAATTTACCCGGTGTCTGAAGATCCCTACTGGCTATGTGTGAGGTTTTTATACACACATTCTCATTTTTTATCTGATATCTGACAGTTCAAGCTTGTAGGCAAATTAAAATGGCTGCCGGGGATTCTCATCTTCATGTGGGTAATCTGTGCTTCTAATCTGTGGTCGAAGTAGTTCAAAGTAGTTCATTAATCTAGTAACAGAATGTTTCCAAACAAGAAAAAGACATCACCAATCAAAAGAAATTACGTAATAGATTATTGTTGTTGATATTTTTCTAATTTTAAAGTAAAATAAGAAAACAAACAACCGAATTTCAATTGATATTGAGGTTAAATTTTACTTTTGGCAAAATGAAAGCATTCCATTCATCATCTACTGGGAAGTACTAAAAAGTACTTTTCAAAGCCCAATGGAACACGGCTATAAATATCTTGCTATCAGGCAAAAAATGGAAGCATGTACATATCTTTATTTTATTACATTCAATTTAAAAATATAAATTGTTTATTTTTTGCATGAATAGTTTATGGGTTTCGTAAAAAAAAACTCAAGTTCAACTAATGCCATAGGGTTATATAATCCCATAGAAAATAGATATACTTACTATGGAGTATGGACCAAGACTATATCCATCACAAAATGAAAAATAAGCATGATGTGAAAACATATCCTAAATTAACTATGTCCTTTCGGCACCTTGTCTTTCGGCACACACAACGTCAACTACATACTACATACTCAATAAATACACATTCGCCTTTTAATTTGCAAAGATAATTGAGTTTTCATAGCTAGAGGCCATTTTAAGACTTTAATTAACGGAAAACATTTTCAAAGGCATTTCTAGAATTGCCTGAAGTATCAATTAGTATTGTGGTACAAAAACCGAAGAATGTCACCAAAAGGATTGCACCACAGCTCTCTTGGGGTAAATTTATAAATATTTACGACACTTCGACAATTTAGTTTTTAAAATGCAAAGGATATTGCGACCGGTTTTCATAAGAATCGATCCATTTCAATTAAAATCCATTTCAGAAAATCCAATAACCCACTCTCACGTCCCACCTACATACATAAATGTAGGTTGGTAGGTATACATGAAGGATTTCAGGAGAAAAAAAAAAATCAAATTCAATGAATACCAAATTTTTTGCCAATAATGCAGCCATTGTTATGGGAGTTCATCTTAATTCAACTGGACAATAGGAGAACATTCACGTTGATGGTTATGATGGTATGCTGAGAGTCAAAGACCACATTGAGGAATAATATTGTTTTGTGTTTTTTTTTTTTGCGGATGACAATGGAGAGCTACAGTATAAGCTTCTATGGAAATTTCATGCCAACACAAAAGATTCAACAAGCTGACCAAAAGAAGTTGGAAAGTCATTATTGCTTTGGCCAAATAGATGTGAACAGAAGTACAAGCTTACTAATATCACCCAGGGGATAAAAGTATACATACATATAGGTACTCCTACATAGGTATGGGATAAAGGAGTGCAGGCTAAGCAAATCGATTCACTAAACATAAATATCACTTGATTGTATAGAATATAGAATGAAAAGAGGGAAAATCGTCGGGAATGTAGTTTCATTTTTTTGTATTTATTGTTTGATGGTGAATTGAAGATTATTTTCTAGAGCGATTGTTAGCTTACTTTTGTCGATCTGTGATGTTTGATATTGATATGGGGTTGGGATGTTATCGAAGAAAAATCATATCTCATACTTTCTTTTAAATATTTGAGTATTAAAAAATATAATTATTGAAATAAAGGGTCCGCCATCTAACGTTTTTTTTTTTTTCAAATAGTGCTTATTTCGTGAATGGTAACACTTATGGCGAATTCCTTTCAACAAAAAATTCGAATTTTTTCTAAACAGAATCGAATTTTTTCCAAACAAAATCGATTCTTTTCTGTCAAAACAAATCTTGCGTTTTTAGCAAGATTTCACACTGATTTGCACACACACTATGAAGACTTGACATTTCTAATACGTCAAATTGAAAGTCGCGGAATTTTTGGAAGATGAGTTGTTTATTTTTTGGTTGCAACGAATTCTACATAATTTAACAAAATATTCAACAAAATATTCAGTCAATTAAGCTATTAAAATAATTTATTGTGCGTTGTTCATTATCAAACACAAATTTGACAAAAAAAAAAAAAAATAGCTTTCGCGAGTAAAAGACGTGTTAAAAACTTTCAGTTCAAGTGATGACAACTTTTCAATAATAATTTTCTTTAAAAATATATGTGCAAATAGAAGTTCAAACAAATAAAATGCACCGTATAAGCTGGCTAATATCTTTTATTTATTAATTTAATTCTATTGGTAAAACATTTTTCTCACAACAAAAACAAACAACCTTAATAGTTTTGTGAATAATTTCTTGACGTTTTGCGTCAATTGCAGCTATAAAGTCACAAACACAATCAAACCAAAAAAAAATCGATTCTTTTACGAAATACGAATTCCTTTCAATTGACAGAAAAAATTCGATTCTGTTTAGAAAAAATTCGATTTCTTTTTTGAAAGGAATTCGCCATTAGCTCATGTCTGATTTGACAGATAATTAGTTTTATCCTTCCGCTAAACGAATATGGTTGTGTATACGCTTCGCTAAGTCGGCCTGCGATCGACTTAGAAAAGATGCCGATTTTGCCAAAAAAATCATCTTTTCAGATGAAGCTCATTTTGATCTTGTCGGGTAGTAAACAAGCAAAATTGTCGCATTTGGGGCACAGAAAACCCGCACGCATACATTGAAAAGCCGATACACCCAAAACGAGTCACTGTTTGGTGCGGATTTTGGTCCAGAGGCATAATTGGGCCATTTTTCGAAAATGAGCAAGGAGTGGCCGTTACAGTCAATGGCGATCGTTATCGGGCCATGTTGAACGAATTTTTGTTCACAAAAATTTAAGAGGAGGATATTGGCAACATTTGGTTTCAACAGGACGGCGCTACGTGCCACACAGCCGAAGCTACACTCGATGTTTTGCACCATTTTCAAAAAAAAAAAAGAAAGTTTTTTGGCGGACCCTTTACATATTCAAAATTTTCTAGAATTTTATTTCAGATCAGTACTAGGAATTAATAAAATGGAACTTGAGTGCTCGTTCCAATTGCCTTATGAACAAACAAATTCCTTGCATCTTTAATGGAAACCCACTTTAAAGACTTGAACGATAAAAATAAGTGACTCTACGACCCAGTCTTGCATTTTACTTACAGCCTTCGTCAAATAATTATTATTGCCCAGTTAACATTGCCAATACTTACTTATACCTTTTTATGAAAAAATAAGATCTGATATATTTTTCTTGTAATGGGATTTTCAATACGGGCGGGTAGATGTTGAAATGCAATAAAACAAGCTTTGTGTGAGTTATTAACAAAATCTTTTTCGTTTAATTTGAGAGGCCCACTTATACCATTCAGCCTTATTGTGAGTTTCACCCGAACAACATTCCACCCAGAAAATTCGACATTTTACTTTTCGCCTATTGTGAGTTTCACCCGAAATTTCATCATCGAAAAATTCCCCTTATTGTGGACATTCATTTCGGGAGGAATGTAATGCCATTTTCACTTTTTTTTTGGAGGCGAACAAAATTTCGTTCGGGCGAAACTCACAATAGCTTTTAAAATTCCGGGCGAACAAAAAATTTTAAAGTGAAATATTTTTCTGGTGAAACTCACAATAAGGCTGATTATGTATGCGATATAACATAGTTCAAATTCCCGCCTCGGCTTTTTAGGGTGGCACAGGTCCGAGTGGTCCAATTTTCAACGACTCTTCCGCATATTTAGATCCGGCTGAATTTGAGCGATGCGACCTGTGTTCTATTCACCTGAAGGGCATCGGTCGATTGTGAATTATTCTATGTTTCCGGTAGATCTTGCGTTTCGTTGGAGTTTGGGAGTTGGCTGATTATTCTTTGAATCGGTCAACTCAATTGTGGCCAACAAACGTTGAATATTCGATTGAGAAGGCCAACCATATAAACCGTTAAATGGGTGCACAAATCGTTGCCACAACAGATTTTGATAATAAAGTCTTATCTTTTGGACGTGCTGTTTAATCATGTTACTTGCCAACAGATGTCACTAAAACAACATGGCCGCAATAGGCCTCCAAAATCTACCCGCGCGAATTGAAATATCCTTTAATTTTAATACATATTTACTCGCTAAAGATATCATAACATCATGCATCTTCAATGTGTGGATACATCCAGTTGTAATAAACCACAAGAGCAAGTTCTTGCGCTCCAGTCGTGCATATTTTGTATTAGGTATCAGAATAATTGATCATCAAAAAACATGCAACAACACGGGATCATTATCCTTCTCTATATCGAAATCACATTCCTTGATTTAAACAAATAGTTCTTGTTATGGCGGGTAGATGGCTTTTTAGTTGCGTTAGCGTTAAGTGTAGTGCAAAGAACAAATGAAAACAAATGAAATCCAATTACCACAAACAAAATAGTAATTTCTATTAAAAAAGCGCTTATCGAAGCTCCAATATAAAACACCAAATAAATGCTTTGACTCCAAGTTCGATTTCATCGTTGTGCTTTTGCGCATCGTTGCTCGAATTGTTTATCGAAACTTTTAAATACGCGAACAAACCCTAAAGCCGCGTCCAGGTCAATAAAAATTTGCGTTGTGCGCTGTGTTCGACGCAAATATTTGTGTAGACGCAACAAACTACGTCAGTGTGGACGTCCGGACGCACACAAACTTTTGTGTTACATTCAACGCACGCTATCAGATTCCGATGGATTTTCGGCGCACACGAAAATATTTGCGGCGCAAAGGTATTTTGATGTGAACAAATTGATGAATCAAGTTTATTAAAATTATTTTAAGTGCAAACTGAGCACTGACGCGCGGCACTTTAAGCAAAAATTAATTCCAAAATATGTTGAAATTCTCGGCGGAAATATTTGCAGCGAATAAAAAAAAGGAAGCTTTTGAAATTTGACATTTTGGATCTTATTTTCCTGTGGTCCGTTCTGTTTTCTCTAAAAAGTTAACTATTGTTAACTTTGGTCGGTTCTAAATTCTCAAATTGTAACATTGTGTTACATTCTGACGTCTTCAGATCGTTTCTAAATTCAATGTTGAGGTGTCAGAATGTTACACTTTGTAACAATTTCCAACTCATCTCGATGATATGAATTGAACTGTTAATCTGTCAAAAGCAGCTGAATTTGAAAATGTTTTCATTTTGTGATTATCTTTTGTTTAGTTTTCTTTCTTTAGAGTTGAAACTATTTTAATTCTTGGATTTCCTTTTTCAATTTAATAGATTTTTAGTTTCGATTTTAATTTTTGGAAACGTTTTCTGTCCTTCTATTATTAATATTCTTTTTTGATATTTTCTTTCATTTATACTTCGGTAGATATCTAACAAGTGAATTTGTGTCCATTTTGAATTAAAAAAATCTTATATTTCGCTGGAAGATTTGCTTTTATTGCAAAAATAAAGTTCATATTATATATAATTAACAAACTGTAAAAATTTTTAAAGTATTTTTTCAAATAAATTTGATGCAATCAAATGATTTCTTTGATTTATTTATTCTAAATGTATTTTCATTTTTTTCAACCCATTGCGTTTGACAGATCGACAATATTGTTAACATTGATCGTTCCTAAATAAAATGTTACACTGTGTAACATTTTTAACAATGGCACTTAAACATCTTTATTTGACACATTAATGGCCGATTTCATAAAGCCCTTTTAACTGTTTAACAGGCTTTTAAATATTTAAATGACGTTTGTTCCATATAAAATACGTCATTTAAAAATTTAAAAGCATGTTAAATATTTGTGAAACCGAACATAACAATAGCTAACTATTGTATAGAAAAAGAAAGCACTATGAGAATTTGAAAAAAAAAATCAATCGTTGTAAGGCCGATATTTGTTCAGAATTCGAATTTAACCTCATGGGAATTACATACAATTTATTTGTGCTAAATTTAAAATAAAACAGTTCATCCGCGCGTATGGTCTCGGCACAATTTGCAGGATTGTGGAGGCAGAGATGCACACACACCAACCGACCGACGGAAATTATGGCAACAACCACTTTTTTGCACCTGCATCCTTACACATTTAAACTGTGTATTCTCCTTTGCAAAAGGACTGCTCAAAGTTCTGCTGTTTTGAGTTAAGGGTCTTACTTGTTATCTGCCCCGGGGCCTTTTCCCATTATTGTCTACGCCACTGATTTCATAACAGCCAACTTACTGCAGTAACTAACTTGTCATTTTCAAATAAATATTTTATTGGGTGCGCTACCTAAAGCGCATGTTTTTTTTTTCATTGAGAACAAACTGAGAATGAAGCTTTTTCTTTTAGGATTAACCAAACTACTGATAAAATCCTAACTTTAAGGTACGTTTACCTGAATGAATGGCGTCAGTTGTTGGGAGGCTTCAGATGGTTCAAAATAGTGCCTCAAAATTGAGTCGATAGAATACGCTTACATAGTTTGAAGCAGTTGATGGCTCAAGTATACATATTATGTATAGATGTGAACAAAGGTCAAATGTCTACTTTAGAAACAAGAAAGATAGAGTTTGCTATTTGTATTTGAATTTTTGTTTTAATAAATAATTAATAAAAATTCTACTATAACTCGAGAAATGAAGAGTTTAAAAGTCAAACATGGATAAATAGATGTTTGATAAAGACGAGACTAGAGGAATGCAAATTTATAAGAGTTATAATAGTTAATCGCCAATAAAGGTTGGCGTGTATTAAAGCACTTTAAATTAACGCGAATTAAAAAAAAAACTCTGGGTTCCCAAAGTAAGCCCGCCGGCGGCGGAGGGCCTTGACCGAAAATGTTAACAAGAAAAACAAAACAAATTTTATCTAAGCTTATTTTTGTTGAAAATATAGGCATAGGCATGTCTTGGATACAAAATAGTAGAAGCTGAAGCGTTTAATAGAACGGATCGGAAAACATTATTTTTATAGATTTAACCATACTTCTTTATTTTTTGTTTTAGCTATCCTCTTTTTTACTTTAATTTAATTTTAGTTCAATACGTTAAACCTATCGTTAACGACATAACTATGATAGAGAACTTTTAACATTTTTTTCGCTTGTCTGCCTCTGTTAACGGTGCATCCAGACCTACAGACCGAACGTCTTGCTCAATTGACACATAAAACTTGATAGATATTTACTATGGCATCCGCAAGAGGGGCTTTGAAATTGTTGTTTTAAAACCAAATTTGAACACCCTTACCACAGAAATATTTTTTTCATTTTCCACTCTATCGGTAACGGCCTACCGATTTTAATTTTAATTTTTGTAGGGTGGCATGTATTTGGAGCACAACATGCTATTAAATAACATTAAAATGGAATGAAAAAAGAAATAAGAAACTCTTACAATCACTTTAAAAAAAAAAAATCAAATTAAAATTATAATTTAAAATAAAATCGAAAATGGACATTTTATTTAAATATATTTTTATTTATTTTTTACATTAAAAACAATTAAAAATTTGATTAAATTTAGTAAAAAAAAAATATGTATATTTTAATATTTCTTTTAAATTTTGCTAGGCAATATTATTAAAGAAAATATTAAATAATAGTGTTTTTGTTACTGTAAGATTCCGAAATGTGGAAATTCAAGAATTTACCGGTAAAACTTATAATTTTTCAGCAAAATTGGTTAAAGATCGAAAAGTTTTGTTATCATAACTCCTTCCGGATTTCTTAGTATATTTAAAAACAAATTTTCCTTGGAAATGTAAGCGAAAAAAGAGTTGAACCCTATATAGTTTGTATTAGTATTTTAACACGGGCTGCTGGTGCGATATTTGTACTAATACACTATCCAAGTGTTGTAATCTGTGTATTCGTGTATATTTTATGTTAGATACTTTAGTTAGCAGGCGAGTAAGTCGGACGTTCTAAATAAAGCTCCCCCAGTTTGATGTAAAATATAATCAATTATTGTGTTATTATTTAATAAAGGAAGAATCTCAAGCCTTTTGAAGTTAAAAGGCATCCCTTAAAGAAAGAAAAATAACGTAACCTTCTCAACGACTAGCTAGAGTTGAAAGCTGGTTGATGAAAATATTGTTGTATTTGAAAACAGCTTCAAGAATTTTGAAATTTTTTTTTTGTGTGTGCTAAAATTACGCCCCGTGTAACTTACCAAAAAATAAGGGTTTCTACATTTTGAAATAAGTTATCACAAATTCGAAGATTAAATAAATCCTCAAAACGGCAAAACCATGAAATAAATAAAATTTTGGGGAGTTTTATCCCACCTCGATATAAAGTTTTGAAGGTTATTTTATTGTGGAGTTATTCCACGGAACGCTTAAATTAGTACGGTATAGGTACCATAGAAAAAACTATTTTAAACTAAGTATATAGGGAAAATTTTCGATTCGTCAAATAATCGACCTTGGGATTTTAATAAAACGTGACATTGCGATCTTAACAAACAGGATACAAAGCGGCTTAACCCACAAACCAAGACAAAAATCATGTCTGACCTTCTCCCATGTCATAATAATATTAACATTGCCTTAAATAGCGAAAATTAAGATCTAATTAGTGAAAGTAACTTAGAAAAAAACCAAGAAAAAAGTGAATTAATTAACAGCAATCCCATTAATAATATTCCTTCAGTTTCCACTTCCATAAATAATAAAATCCATTTGAATGCTGAAAAAGTAGTTGTAAACTACTATGGTATGGTATAACAGACAGCTTATTAATTTAAATAATAAGAAAAACAAAGCGTACAAAATGTTGCGAAAATCTTTACCTGATGCCAATTTCCGCGGGAATTACATAACTTTGGAAAAGAGTTGCAATGTTCTCAATAAATTCCTATACAAAAATTATAATTTATTCCATGGAATCCAAACTGAAAACAATAGTAAATACTTTTGGAGTTTTATTAAAAATAAAAGAAAAACTAATGGAATTCCTAAAAATATGCAATATTTAGGCTCAATTTTAACTAGTCTGTCAACCATTTGTAATGCTTTTTCAGAGTTTTTCAAATCAAACTACTTAGATTCTAAAAACTTAGTTAACTTTTTTGTTGGTCCTTCCTAAAACATTGTTAATATAGGGCAATTAAACATCTCCATTTCAGAAGTAGAAAAGGCGTTATCTGGCTTAAACGACGATAAAAATGCTGGTCCTGATGGAATTCCACCTATATCTAATATTAAAAAAATGTGCAACAGAACTTTCAAGAGTTTTGTGTCTCATTTTTAACAGTTCACTTGAAAGCGGGGAGTTTCTATGTGAATGGAAAACATCATTTATAACTCATATTCATAAAAGTGGTTCTAAACAAGACATATCGAACTACCGTCCTATCTGTAAATTATCAGCAATACCTAAGGTATTCGAAAAAATAGTTTGTGATAAGCTTAAATTTCTGTTGAAAGAAACAATATCACCTTTCCAACGCGGTTTTGTGTCAGGTATATAAACTTCTTCAAATTTAACCATTTTTACTAATTTTGTTCTGAACTCAATGGAAAAGGGTTACCAAGTAGATGTTGTCTACACTGATTTTGCTAAGGCATTTGACAGGGTGCATCATAATATATTGATAAAAAAGCTCAACAAAATTGGATTTTACTCAATGATGCTTAATTGGTTAACGACCTATCTTAAAGGGCGTTGTCAGTATGTGTGCATAGATTCAACCTTTTCAAAGCCTATCTCAGTCTCATCTGGTGTTCCTCAAGGAAGCCATTTAGGTCCGATATTGTTTCTTGTATTTATAAACGACTTGCCCGACATTCTCCATAACTCAATGTGTTTAATGTTTGCAGATGATTTAAAAATTTTCAGGTGTATACAAAGTGCAACCGATAGTGTTCTCCTCCAGAAAGATATCAGAATTCTTTCCGACTGGTGTAAGAAAAATCACTTAAACTTAAGCATTCCTAAATGTCAATGTATTTCTTTCACTCGCCGTCAGCTACCAATCGTTTACGATTATAACATCGATAATCACTTTCTCGAGAGAGTTTCGATGAAAAAAGATCTTGGAGTTATTTTTGACTCTAAACTTAACTTTGGAAAACACATCGAATGTGTGCCTATAACTCGCAGTGTCAGGGTGATAAATAAAGCTTCGATTTTCATTGATTTTAACTTTCATATGAGTAGAAACTCATTTAAAAATATGCTAGCCTTGTACTATTTAACAGATAAAAATCTCATATATGTAAATTTTATTTTTATGTTTTTGTATCATATTTTTTTTATATTATTATTAGTCTATTTGAGCATAATTGTAAACTTTTATTGATGAAAAATAAATAAATAAATAAATAAAATGACTTAAACCACTTGAACGAATTTCTTAAGGTTTTTTAAATTGGCGATATCTGCTATGCAACCGTTATAAAAACAAGTTTAACAATTTTGATACAAATTGGTGTATGTAATATTTTATGTACGGTATGCATTTTGTATAACAAAAAAATATTAACTATTGTTACTACATATCTAACAATCGAACGTATTTTTTGGTCTCGACTTTCTCGTTAGTAAAGGCGATATTACACTGTCATATATGTCCCATTATGTCATATAATATATTACAACATATTTGTTGTGTCAAAGTAGTATTAGACTCCATGTATTTTGTGTCATATAAATTTGACTATCACACTGTTATGAGATATATTTATTTGGAAAACTTGCCATATTTATATGATAATGTAATACTGCCTTAACTGATTTTTGTACAATTCGAAATAATATTACATACACAAATTTTAACAAACAATTTCAGTCTAAAATGTAATTTGCAAGTAAAATAAATTTTCAATTTGGATTTAACAACGAAAGTATTTTTCTGTGTGTATACCTATTAAATATGGAAGTGACTCTAGGCATGCCAATTATAACAGTCTAAGTTTCTAAAAGTACTATTTAGGCGGCCCCACAGGGCCAGAGGGCCTTCTACCGGTGCACATACTTCAGACACCCATAGTTTTTTTTTTAAGTCCCGCGAAGCGCATTAACGCACGCCCACTTTTAATTGCGAAAAACTGCTATAACTGTTATAAATTGGCATGTCTCTACTATCGTCCATTAAATATATTATAAATTTGAATCATCAACGCTGTAAAATGAAGAACTTTGTTTGTACATATTCTGTTTAAATAGAAAAAAACCTTAAAGAGGGAGTTTATAATTATAATGAATGTTAACATCAAATTAAATATAATAAATATATAGGTTTAAGTGCAGTAAATTTAAAAATAAAACCTAATGAGAGTGTACATAAAAGGGCGTGTTTTTTGTTGATAATGACGAATAAATTAATATTTCACCCTAAAAACAAACTTTTACCAAAACAAAATTTCCTTATAAATTATTAAATTAATAAGTTGTTAAATTGTCCATTTTGAGAATGGAAATTTATAAAAAAACATGCTCTTATGAAAACAGATTAGACATAAAGTAAGACATGCGGCAAGTTTATTAATTCAAGTGAATTAACGTCTCTTAAAGTAAATCCAACACATTATTAAAATTTACCTCAAAAAGTATGTCTGCACTTAAACAAATACCTATACCTATGTAAGTGTATGTGTGTGTTTATATCTGTGTTTGAACATCATTGAGTTCATAAAAGTCGTTTGATCATACTTAAATCAACCGAGAGTATCTTATGAGGATTATGTTGTAATGAACGTTGTTAAGTGAACTTTGAGCATCCAATACAACGCACGTACATACATATTATATTCCTTTGTACTTTTCCTTGGCCTTAAAAATAAATTCATCCGACCATTTAAAAGAGAACATCAAAATCTTTTGTTTTGTATTTTTCCAAAGCAGAAAAATCAGAAATGGTATTTACCAGTATAAATATATCTGAAGGTTAAATCATAAATCGAATAACTTGATTGTGCAATTGTGTTTGCTTTTATCACCAAGAAATCTTATTCAGGATATTTTTGATAAATTCCAGATACATTTGAACTGGGTACTTTGTCTGAGAAATCGATGTTAACTTTGTTGTTGGATTATTAATGAAAATGCCAAGGACAATCACAATGGATAACATAGAATATTGTAGCGAAGATCTATACATTTGTTGACTCATAAAACCTCTTAAACGTGCAGAGAAAACTAAATTCAAAGATAAATTACACAAAAAAGTACGTATACGCCATACAAAAGTAGTATTGAATTTTTTTGGAATTAACTAAACCAACCTTAGCATTCCTATTGATTGATAATCAAAAACAAAATTGTGCGACATCAAAATAGTTTTATAAAGCGGGGAAAGTTTTTATCTCTTTGTAAACAAGAAAATGTCCTCGGGGATATAAGAAAAAACTTTTCCAGTGAGTTTGTTGTGTAAGGGAACATTTACATTTTTGAATTCTATTAACTTTTTTTTTCTGCTTCCCTTGAGCGAAAGTTTGAATCCCTTGAATTTGAAAGTCAGTAAAAAAGAAGAGTGGATGAAGAAAATAAATACTTAACATAAAAACTTTACATTGAAAAGTATCTTATGAGAGGAGGAAACTGAAAACTGAAAACAAGATAAAAATTGGATTATAGTCGAAAGCCAAATTACTTTTGTTTTTGTTTTTTTTTTTTCTTTAAAATTATTATAGTTTTGTTAAACTAGTTAAGAACAAAACAAAATAAATTGAGAAAGTAAGAACTTTAGGGTTGTAGTGCTAATTTGCCTATGACTTTTTTAAGTGTCTATGGCTGATAGAGTTTTTATGTTTTAAAGAAAATTGCTTGTCTTTTACTGTCTGTCTATTGATTACTTTACCAAAGAAACTCAGGCAAAACATTTTCTAGACAGATCGACTGTTTATTAAAGTTCAGTAAATGTATTTGGATTTATTATTGCAATTTGTTTTAGTATAGTATTTCGTCACGATTTCTTTATAGGAATCGAATATTTCTTTGGGGAAGACATTTTAATTTTGCCATTGTTAAAGTATTTTATAAGAAGTTTAAATCAGAGTTTTCAATCATCAATCCCTTACAGGGTTTCCGCCATCTTGAATTGAAGAGTGATAACTCTATTTTCGCAATTTCTGAATGGAGAAAGGTAGAAAATATTTTGTTTGTAATCGATAGAGCTTTGAAATATAAGAAATTTGTGTTACGTTATGTAATATTCCAAAAAAAATGTAAAAATCGAGATATTTCAAAGTCGAAAACGGGAAATTAGACGTTTGATTTGCATAAAAAACAGCATTACTTTTGAGGTTGATAAATTTTATATTTTTGGAAAGATAATAGAAAAATATTTTAAACATTTTGGAGAATTTTTCGATTAAGGTTTTCTTTTGCGAAGAGAATTTATGAAAAATACACATTGTAAGAATTCGATTTTTAAAAGCTTTTTCCTTATTTTAGGGTAATGTAATTTTTAAAACTCTTAAATTTTAAAGGATGATGAAAATAATTTATTCTGATTTTTGGTGTAAGATTTTTATTTTTAATTTTAGTTGAAGTGGCTAAGAATTTTAATTATTTTATATGATAAAACATGCATATAATAATTAAGTTTTAATTTATTTATGAATTGCTTACACTGTTAGATATAATATCATATTTTTAGTGTAGCATTATAATTGGACCAAAGCTACTAGAATGTTTACAATATGGCAAGTTTACAAATTATTTACAAAATATTTAACTATTCTTTATAAATGTATTAATAAAATGAAATTTGAGTTTTTGTTTTAATTGTACTGTGCTATTTATACTTCTTATTTCTCACGGTAGTGTATTCCAAAGACGTGTAGTGTTTACAAAAAAACTGGCGTTCGGAAGTTAGACAACTAAAACGGGGGTTCACTAGAAGGTCAGATCTATTTGAATTAAAAAATGTTATTTCTCCGAAGAGATCGGCCGGTGGGTGTGTTATAAGTATACCCGAAAACAAAATTAAAGTCCGAAAATTGAGTAGATTTTCAAATGACATTCCAAGAAAGTGAGATGCGTGTTGTGAAATGCTGTTAGATCGTCGTAGTCCATGAACATATCGTTTTGCGCTGTTGAATGCAACGAATATAGTTAAGCTTGCAGAATAATTCGCAAATGTAAGTAACTAAAGGTATAATAAGTGTTTTTACAATTAATGCTGGGGGTTTTAAAGGCGTATAATACTGTGTAGACCAAAGTGTGCGGAGGACACCGTATGTTTTACCAACAATATAAGATACGTATTTTTTCCAGGTCATCGTTTGGTTGTCCTAAATTTCTCGCTGATTCCACATATTCGATAGGGGAGATATTAGTGGGAAATAAGATACATCTTTTTTTTTAAGGATTAAGCATTAAGCTATTTTGGTGTGACCAACGTTCAATTTCTATCAAATCTTCATTTATGCAGGTAGCAGAGTGTTCAATTAATCCCAACGGATAGCTAAGATATAACTGAGCATCAAAAACATAAAGTCGAATCGAGCAATGTTTAATAATTGATGGAAGCTCATTAACATAGAGGGAAAACAACAAAGGCCCAAGTATTGATCCCTGAGGGACACAGCTTTTGTTAGATAAAAAGTTGGAGAGGACTTTTTTGAGTACAACTGCTTGTGTTCTTCCAGTTAAATAAGAGAAAATCAACTTAATTGCTTTAAAAGAAAAGTTATAAAACCGGGAGAGCTTTTTGCAAAGTATTGAATGATTCACCATGTCGAATGCTTTCGAGAAGTCTAAGATTATCAAAAACATGACATAATCCTTATCAATAGACTTCCTTATGTCCTCTGAAACACTTATTAAGGCAGTAATGCAACTATTATTTTTACGAAATCCGGATTGTTTTGATGTTAATATACTTCCGTGCTTAAGAAACATACTAATTTGCTTTTGAATAATTTTTCAAACACCTTCGAGAGAAAAGGTAGTATTGAAATTGGTCTGAATTTCTCTCCTCTTGAGGTTCTTGGAACAGGTATTACTTTTGCCTTTTTCCATTGTGTAGGAAATTCACTTGTTGATATGATTGAATTGAATAAGTGGGTTATATACGGCAAGAAAACTGGCATAAGAAGTTTTAAATACGAAGGGTCCATTTCATCCAATCCAATAGCGTTAGATTTAATAGAGAGGACACCTTCTATGACATCCGCAGGAGATATAATCGAAAAAGAAAATTAATTTTGAGTTGGGGAATGACTATTAAAAACATTGAATATAGCGGGATCAGAAGGTAAATTGGTAGTAGAGTTGCTCGAAGATACGAAACTTTGATTCAGATCATTGATGGTAATATCTAAAGTTGAAGCACTACGAGATTTTGTAACACCAAGCCTCTTAAGATTATGCCAAATTTGTTTACAACTTTGTGTATCATTGAAACGACTGGAATATATAAGGCAACCTTTGCATTGCGAATTGCTAATACAGTTTTGTTTCGAAGAGCACAAAATTGTTGATGAAAGATGTAAAGACGAAAAGTTTTCCAGCGTTTGTAGGCGATATCGCGCTGTCGCATTAATGATAGAATCTCATTCGTGAAACAGGGTTTGTTTTTTGAAATACAGCGTTTAGTTTTTAATGGCACATACATTTCAAAGAGCCTGGATACATTCGTGTTAAGAAATTATACCTTATCACTAGGTGGCACTAAATCCCAATAAATTTTGTGAACATCTGAGTGAAGCGAGATATAATTAATGTTTTTAAAGTCTCTGTATTCGACTATATCAGTTTGAATCTCAACTTGAAAATCGAAAGACAAGGTCGTGTCTTGAGAATACTGGTGCCGTTAGCTGATCATAAAGAATGACTTTAGTTTTGTCGGTGACAATGGTAAAAAAGCATGAAACTAGTTCTTAAAATTTCTAAAACAACTTATAAACCAGTGGCGTTATTACGGGGGGACAAAGGGGAGGATTCCCCCCCCCCCCCCATACAAAAACCATACCATATTTCTATTAAAATGTTTGAAATTTTGAGAAATCGTTGCAAATAAACATTTTAAAAGAATAGAGCTGCAAACATAACACCATTTTATCATAAACTTTAAAAAAAAGTATTGTATCTGTACCCACTAACCGTCCTGCTTTTCTTTGCTCTTCAAAATTTTTTTTGTAGGTACATATACAGATTGAATGCATAAATAAGATGCTTCAAAAACCTTAAGTAAGTGGGTTGGTTCAAAGCAAAAAAAAAAAGGAATCGCATGGTGGAAGGGCGCCAATTTTATGAAAAAGAGTCTTAACATAGAAAAACAATTATTCAAAAACAACAGTGACCCTCACTATATTCCGTTATAACTTTTCTTAAAGCTAAAATTTCGTTTATCAACGTTCGTTTTAAATCAAATTGTTTGACTGAATACTTTTTGTGAAATTAATTTTATTTTAAATCTAATTTTTTTTTTTACAATTTCACTATATACTAAGTACTACCTCCGTTTTTACTATTCAATGCTCCTATCAATTCAAGGTCAAGCACTGAAAATTCTTTCTTTCTCCTATTTTCTTTTTAAATTAAGTTGTTTTAGGGAACAGTTTTTGAAAAACTAATTTTCAAACTCTGTTTTCAAAAAAATTAAAAAAAAATTGAAACTATTTTTTTCGAAAATTATTATTTTTGTTTTTAAAATTCAATGCTCTTATAAATGTTTAGTCAAGATAGAACCTAAATGTACATAATAGCAAGAAAAATTTAATAGTCAAAAACAAAAAATCTTGTAATCAGGGAAGTTAGCTTAGGGGGCTGGGGGAGGTTAAAGTCACATTTTAGTTTGTTCGAAAATATTTTCAAAACTATAAGTGGATTAAGTTATGATTAGTTAACTGACACATAAATATATAGGCAAGGATCAGAAGTCTACAAGCGAAAAGAAACTTTACCAACCGAAAGGGACTGTAAATCCCTTCCATACATTAATACTTTTACCTTATGGAACTACTACCCTGCTCAGAAATGTATCTGTTTGATTACTAATCAAAATTTTACTCCAGACATTGTGAAACAGGCAAGTTATTTTTCGAAAAGGTAAAAAGTACAAAATAAAATAAAATAAAATTTCCTAGGAAAAGTTTTTATTCAGATTTTCGTTTAGAGCAATACAAAGGGAAGTGCGGGGCTTCGGGATAGTAGCACCTCAAATGTGCGATATTCGCCAAAAAAAGTATACCATCAGGGAGGTTTTAGAGACCTCATAAAAGGACAATTTTTTTTTCAGTAACTGCTCAGCCATAATTTTGTTAAGTAAATTTAAAAAAATTAAATTTAAGGTCACATAATCTATGCGAACTTCAAGAATCTTTAAAATTTGACCTTGGAAAAATTGAAATTACTTGAGCTTTTTAGACCAGTTAATGACCTTCCAGATGTCATATTAGTTTTTTGAGAATATCCCACAAAAGGGCTGCTAAGATCCCGGAGCAGGAGTGCGGGCGTGGAAATGTCAAAAATCTGAAAAATCGTCATGTTAATGCCGCACAAACTAAATTAAACTAATTTTGTTCATACAATAAACTTAAGCATAAGATGTGATATAAGCAACAACATGTAGGTTACAAAAAAGGGGGTCAATTTCTTGCCTTTTAGATGGAAGGGGCAAAATTTTTTTTAAAATATACCTGCTTGAAATGGAAAACAAACAACGGGAAATCGTACAATATTATCCTATTTTTGCTTTACGTATGTAGATAACTAATATTTAATTTTATTTCCAATGTCATTTTCGGTTGGATTTTGGAACTGTTCCATTCGTATTGAAAATGAAAAATTCGAAGTAAAAGGAGTGAATTTTTTTTTTCAAAAATGTATGTAATTGGTTTGCTTTATTCAATTTTCAATTTTCAATTGAAAAAATTGAAAATTCCATTTTTTTTTCTTTATACTTCCTTTATCCTCAAGAGAAGAAACGTGCCAAACCAAACCAGTCTTAAACTTGAAATTTCATTGAAAGGAATATAATATAAACTTATTGGACCGTTTTTTTTTCTCTCTCAATGTAAGAAGCCAATATGTATAATCCTTTAATCGTAGTCTTATCTGTATATATTTTCCTAAATTAAATGAAAATCCCGAAAATTCAATTTCAATTCAATAAAGAAAAACGAGAATGGTTAAGTCTTATTGAAGAATCCTTTGTCACTTTATTTTCGACGAAATTGAATTTTGTTCACAAAAAGAAGTTTCACAAATAGTCACATACAAACATTGTACCTATAAACACTAGCTTAATAAAAGATTTCAAGGATAAAAGAAAATAAAAACGAAATAATTTTACCTCCCATACCATGTTTGCGCTCTCTGACACTCTAATATCGAATGAAGTGGATTTCAAAAAGTAAAGTGTGTTGCCTTAAGAAGTAGAGGTAATAAGAAGAAATCAATTTCTTTCGACAAACAAATTTATCAAATTTAACAAATGATGTCCCGCATCATGCAATAGAGGTTCCAACTTAAATAAACAAAAAAAAAATCTTCCTGAGCTTGTGATGGAAAACCAAAGAGAAAATAGGGAACCAAGAAACTCTTATCTCCTCTTCAGACTGATCCAAAAAAAAAAAACAAAATGGATGCCATCTTAATAAACAAACAAGCTTAAGTTGGCTATATAGATATGTATACTTCAACCAAGATGGAGTTCCTTACAACTTGAGACCAATGGTGCATTGTATACCCACTGTAGAGTGCCAAACAAAAGGAAAAAACCTCAATAAAAATCCTATCAAAAATCATCTCCTTTTCGTTGTTCTCTAGAGAAAGTTTGACTTGACTACGGCACCATTTAATTGTATAAATAATTCATAACACACCAGTGTAGACGACTTTTAGTTTCAGTATCCATCGATGTAAACCGACCCCAAGAACATCAACATTGATGTTCCATGACTTTGTGGATGAATATTATCATTAAGAAACTCAGCAGTCTATGTCTTTATAAAAAGCCTCTTAGGTCAAGCAGGGTTCAGCTTGCGCTTAAGGTTAAGTGAGTCTTGGTAATAAAGCACGCATAAGGTCCATATAAGAGTATTTTTTTGTACTTCTCTTTCAAAGAAAAAGCACTGAAAAAAAAAACAAAAGTTAATTGTTTTGCTTGGGTCATGGTATTGAATTCCAGTTCTAGTTGCCATACGAGGCAAAGACCAACTGAGAATGCTATAAGTTTGCTCGTAAGATTAAAGATGACAAGAAACTTATGTTTTTTTGCTTAATTCTTAGCCCCAACTGGAGTTTTCTAAGAAGATATTGAAAGATTTTGGAACTTCGGCTATAACGAAAAAAAAAATCATTCAAAGTGATTTTGGTATGTGGTAAGTTAAGAGCAACATTTTATAAATATTTCTTGTCTTTAAGAATATTAGGCCTAAGGTATTTCGTATTTTATGTAGAATTTTAAAATGGAGAATATTTAGCCAACAAATTCAATATCTGTACTTTTAAAAAAAGGTGTTACCAATAGGTGTCTCGAGCTAGTAAAAGATCTTCACCTAGTGAGGCTGCATGCACTATACAAAGTTAACCTTTTTGATAGGTTGATCTAAAAATGTTTTTAAATTTTGATATTGAAATAACAACATCAACCTTTTTTTGTGGGAGTATGTTTCGATGGGGTAGGATAAGATATGCTTTATGTTATTGTTTCTCAAAGACAGACAAATGTGGAAAGCTTTTAAAGCTCTGTTTGGCACTTATTGTTTATCTTTAAAACTTTATCATTCACTCATTCTCAAAATCTTTTAATAAATACACAGAAATAAAAGAAAATAAATCTCAATAAAGCAACACATTTATTGACATTTTGACACACGAGTCAGCCAATGTTCCATGATGACACAAATTGTTTTTCTCAGTCATACAAAAACTATACGTGTGTATACACGAGGCTTATAGTCTGGAAGGTAGCTTTGAGTTTTCGATAGCCACAAATTGTTTTTTATCGTTTCTCTTTTTTTTTTTTTAATTTTTCAATTTATGCGTTAAGGTTTTTGAATTAGTTTTTAGGAATGTGATGTGTTTTTTTTAGAAGTATAGAACTTTGAAATGGAATAAAACAAAGATAATCTTCTAAATTTAAATATGATTTCTGGCATATGACCGCCACGGCTGGCTCGGACGTAGTCTAATCTGGAGGTCCATTTTTCTATGACTTTTTCCAATATTTGTAGCCGTAAATCGGCAATAACGCAGCAAATTTTGTCGTCCATGTGATCAATCGTTTCGGGTTTATCGACGTAGACTAGCGATTTCACATATCGGCACAGAAAATGGTCAAGCGGCGTTAAATCGCACGATCTTGAAGGCCAATTCACGGGTCCGTAACGTGAAACTATGCGTTTACCAAACGTTTCCTTCAATAAATCAATTGTGGCACGAGGTATGTGACATGTTGCGCCGTCTTCTTGAAACAACAGCTCCTGCACATCATGGTTGTTCAATTGATGAACGAAAAGTCTATAATCATGGCCCTAAAGCAGTCACCATTGATTGTAACGTTTTGGCCAGCATCGTTTTTAATGAAGTACGGACCAATTATTCCACCAAACCATAAAGCACACCAAACAGTCAGTTTTCGTGGATAACGCGGTGTCTCAACATACATTTGACGATTATCATCACTCCAAATATGTCAGTTTTGGAAATTGACGTAGCCATTCAACCAAAAATGAACTTTATCGCTAAACAAAATTTTTGAAATGATTTTTTTTTTTAATTTGCAACGGTTCATTCCCGTACTATTATTTCTTATTCTTATATTTATTTTCATATGTGTGTTAATAGTTGTCTAGATCCCAGACAAATTGGCATCATAAACATGAAAAAATAATATCGTGGTGCTAATCACCAGAAACTTTATCATAGCGATAAATATTTATACATACATAATAGAATGGTGTTTGGATATAGGATTAAGACCCCCAAGGTCATATTTAATTTCCACTTTATTTTGCAATGAACGCAAATCCTATGAAATAATGATATAAATTTATCAGAAAAACAGTAATCATGTATAGGAGAGTGAAGGAATAGCAATTTGTCTTGTTTTATGAGAGACAATAGGTGGAAAGTGGTATAAAATATGTTGGGTTGTGGGTCATGTAAATTTGGAATTATTTGTTTAATCTCTTTACTTCTGGTATGGTTATGGTTGATTCGCTTTTTGTTTACAGTAAGTACCTTGTCAGTAGCAGAAAAGGGGCTATTCACAGCTTCTAAGAAGCTCTAGCGATAATGTTTGCGGTATAGAAATATAAACATACATATTATGTTTATGGCTTAGAATTATATTTTTTTACTGACTATCAGTCATTGAGACAGATCTTATGCCCGTAGCCACTCAGAGCCTGGAATGTTGGGCCATAGAGCTTTTTTAATTTTAAAGTCGTTTTTAGAAAGGGTACAAGTATCGGTCGATTAGATATCAGAAAATGTTAGGGGTGTTTTTTTTAGACGTGTGGTTTTCAATCTGGCAATACTTTTTTTGAAGTTGATCTTTTTGACAGCTGACACTTGATTTATGCTCAGTTTGGATTGCCATTTTATAATGAATAGATTTACTCCTGAACAACGTTTGAAAATTGTTCAAATTTATTACCAAAATAATGGTTCGGTTCGAGCGACGCATCGCGCGCTGCGTCCAATATTCTGTCGACATAATCGCATAAATTCGAGCAACCATGGATCAGTTTCGCACCACGTTTACTCTAGTGAATAATGCGCATCCTCAGAGACGCCGTACAGTGTGCACCGAAGACGCTGTTGCTGCTGTGGAGCAGAGTATCGAAGAAGACCCGAATGAGTCCATCCGCCATCGCGTGCAACAATAGGAGCTATCAAAAATTTGGCCTCTCGGCGGGAATATATTCGAGCCAGCCGTGGAGGCCACTTGCCCGAAATCATTCATAAAACATAATGGCAAACCCTTATCTTTATAATAAAGCTAAATTCTTGGCCATAACATTAAATTATGTGCGTTTTATTTCTTCTTGAAAACCACACGTCTAAAAAAAAAACCCCTCTATATTTAAATTACTGAATAAAACATTAAATTCTCTGAACATTTTTAAGAAATGTTATTTATAAATGAAGATTACTCAAGTTAAGTTTATCAGTTCAACTTAAACGCTTATGTTCTACTTTTTTCTCAGCGTAAACTGTCACACATGCTCTTATATTGAACTTAAGTATTTCAGTTTTGTTTCAGGAAATTTGCCTTATTCCTTGTACATTCGCTGTCTGCCTTGTTTCATTTAAAATATTGACTCTGGATATTATTACCTTTGAAAATGTCATTCTCTTTAATAAAATTCAACCCCAAAATCTTTCTTTCGCATTTCAACAACTGTAAAATAATTAATTCTTTTTTTTTACCGATTTTAATTTATGTGCATCCGCAGTATGTGAAGCTTATTTTTTGTGTATGAAATGTCATAACTAATTTTAACTGTAAATGCAATAGGGACCCTTCAAGTGTCAAAAAACGAATATATAACATTTTTCAGTAAGTTCACACCTGTGGTTCAAAAATTGAATTATTTTATCGTTGTAGGATTCATGTCCTGGAACCACAAAAATACACATGGATATAAATAAAAATTCCTACAGGTACTTCAAACTAAATCCTGGGCTTGAAAAAGACTACAAAAACAATATTCTTCGTCGCGTCGCGTCGCGTCGTTATCGTAAAATTGAATTTCTTTCTCAGATTACCTTTATCTATACCGCGCCGAGCGGAAGGAAATTTCCACTTTCAGAATTTGAAATGCCTTCTCCAGCACGGATTGTTTTTTTTTACCACTTTTGATTCGAAATTGGGGTGATTCTGTTTTCTGAGTGTTGGGGTATTTCTGAGGTGTTAGGGAATGCGCCAATGTTCGTTCATTCATCGTTGGGTTTTCTCATTTTGCAAAGGTAAATTTAAAAGCTGATAGAATAAGAAAAAAACGAAATTGAGTCCTCTGTGTAGGGTATTGTAGAACGCTTGGCTGAACTTGACAACTCGGTTCAGTTTGATTACTGTTTTGTTAGAAGATTTAAATTATTGAAAAGTTGAAGTATTCGTACTAGCCGGTGATATAAATTCACGTTTTGTATAGAAGAAGAAAACAAATTTGATTGGGTAGAGCTATAGTCATTGCCAAGGAAAAGGAGGTCCC
The DNA here is from genome assembly GCA_932273885.2 of Leucozona laternaria. NCBI lineage: Eukaryota > Metazoa > Arthropoda > Insecta > Diptera > Syrphidae > Leucozona > Leucozona laternaria. The sequence continues at coordinate 25,974,527 of OW026368.1, read as the reverse complement.
AAAGTAGTATATATATTGTATTGAAAAGGGTTCTCTGTTTACCTACTTCAGACAAACCAGAATGTGTGCATTGAATAATGAATTTATTTTGCTGTATGTACATCAATCCCTCTCTTAAAGACACAAATGTTTGTAGAATAATAATGGGAAGGGATCTATCCATCCTGAGGATTGACTCATTGAACTGCGGGTTGCTATATCAAATTGTGCGAATGCTGATATCTAGGTATCATGGTAGGTACTCAATATAAATTTAAGTGTGTGTTCACAGAATCTTCACACCATAATAAATACAGTTGTCAGAACAGGTTGTAGACAAGTAGGTTTACGTGTTTAAGGTTGGGTAGAAATTCTGAGTTTATATTGACGCAAACAAAGCTTCTCCGCCAACTAAGTGTGCTCAATTGGAGGCAGCTATTTAATTTGTTTCATGTGGGGGCATATAGCCCCAGATTGTTGGAACCATAGCTCACCTAAGTTCAAATACTCAATTTCAATTGTCTATATCAGCAAACCAGTCTCACGAACTTTTTTCCAAATTTGCGTACAGCAACTTTAGTTAGTTCATTATTTTGACTGAAATTTCTAACACAAATTCGGGCTTAAATTCGGCTTACACAGCATCTACTTTAAAAGAAACTTTCCCACATTTCCCTCCATTTGTCACGGATAAATCAATTAATTTAATACTGTGGAAAAACATAAAGGGTTTTCCAATAAGAGGTGTTATTTTGATATTCAAAGAGAAATGGCATTTTTTAAGATAAATGATCGGATGTTTATTTCATTATAAAGAGGAAGGCATGCCGTTAATAATGGAACACAACATCAGCCAAATGGCCGCCACGACCACGCTTACAGGACCATATCCTTTTCATGAAATTCTCCATAACCAAATGTCCTCGATAGCCTCACGAATTCCATCTTTGAGGTCTTGAATCGACGCTGGGCTGTTGGCGTAGACCTTATCTTTCACGTGGCCCCAAAGGAAGAAGTCGCAAGGTGTTAAATCACAAGATCTCGGTGGCCAATTGTGATCACCTCTTCGAGAGATAACACGGTCCGGAAACTTTTCCAGTAAAAGATCGATGCTTGTGTGGCACGTAGCGCCGTCTTGTTGAAAGTAAACGTTGTCCAGATCAATACCATCCAATTCCGGCCATAAAAAATCATTTATCATCTCTCGATAGCACAATCCATTGACCGTAACTGTTACTCCAGCCTCATTTTCGAAAAAGTAAGGTCCAATGACCCCGCCGGACCATAAACCGCACCAAACAGTCACGCGTTGAGGATGGAGAGGCTTTTCAACAATAACTCTTGGGTTTTCCGAGCCCCAGATGCGACAGTTTTGCTTGTTGACGTAGCCTCCGAGGTGGAAATGGGCCTCATCAGTCAAGATGATTTTTCGATGAAATTCCGGATCATTTTCTTGCATTTCAAGGACCCAATCAGCAAAGACACGACGTTGTTGATGATCAGCCGGCTTGAGTTCTTGTCTTAACTGAACTTTATAAGCCTTAAGACCCAAGTCTTTATGCAAAATACGGTGTAATGACGTTTGTGGAATGCCTAATTCCAAAGAACGACGAGGAATGGACAAACCTGGGTTTTCTTCAACACTTTGGGCTACAACAGCAATATTCTCAGTTGTTCTTCAGCGACGTGCATAGGTTTTATTCTTCACATCACTAACTTGTCCCAACAGCTCGAATTTGTCCACCAATTTCTGTATTGCGGTCCGACAAGGTGCTTCACGACGACCCAAAAATGTTTTAGTTTTACGAACCGTCTCTGCCAAATTTTCACCATTTTTATAGTGAATTTTAATAATATCAATGCGTTGTTGAAGCGTGTATCGTTCCATTTTTATTAATGGCGTAGTTTCTACTTGTCAAATGTCAAAAAATGATAGCTTCAAACGTGACAGCTACCGAAATAGCGGGCTATTCAAAATAACACCTCTTATTGGAAAACCCTTTATAAAACTGAGTTTCCGTCAATTGTTTGAGCACATGAGGGTCGTCAATTTCAAAATAACAAACGATTCAAAATGAAACCAACCAACAGATGGTCCACCCGATATAAGCAGAAGTCTGAGGTTTAAAGCATTTAATTAAAAAGGGTTTCAACTGACTTAAAGACTAAATGCATTTTGATCACAATATTAACAAGAGTAACTCTTCTCTAGGTTTCATAAAACGTATTATCTAACCCCCATGTCACTAAATCCCTATACATTATTACCTACGTTAGAACCCTCCTTGATTACGCTAGCCAAGTTTTTCAGATTTCTCCTTCCCAAAGAATCGAAGCTCTACAACGTAGATTTCTTCGATTTGTACTCCGCGGTCTCCCTTAGTCTAATAATCTCATCATATCCCTTTAAGAAAATCGTTTAAAATTTATCAATTTTCAAACCCTACAAAAACGCCACGATGCCGCCGACTTTCTCTTTCTGCACCAGCTTTTAGCAGGGACCATAGAATCATACTTTCTTCTACAAATACAAACCCATGACACGTCAGATCTACTCCTCTCTTCCGCCTACCTCATCCCCGCACAAATGACGGCCTATTGGAAGGATGCTGCGCTTAGCTAATAACCCACAAGATACCTTTGACAGGCCCAAAAAAAAAATAAATAAAATAACGAAAAATAGCAAAAACAATATCGAAAGATTTTGGCATTCCAACAGGTACTAACTGCTTGTTTTACAGTTACAGGATTATTCGTAGTATAATTTCGCATTCAAAAGTAAAGTGAATTAATTGCATTACAAAAGTTCTGCATTCTTTTATAACTCAGAGAAACCATAAAATAAAATTAATCAAGCCAAAAAAAGTGGTGGGATTTTTTGCGAAGGAATTTGAAAAGTTCAATGATCTTCAGTTCACAGCAATTCATTTAAAATTTGTGGCTCTCAACGCCTCGTTGCATTAGTTGTTTGCATTTCTTATTGGATAAACAATTATGCGATGAGTTTGGTAAAATTGATGTGGTTTTTGTTACTAAGTAAAACCACATCTGGAGTTTATTAAACAAATTAAGTACCGAAGAGTCGATTTATTTTGTTGTGAAAACTCAAAAAAAAAAAAAAAAAACAAAATAGCTTTAGGTAACTTAAATATCTAACAGAGATAAATGATTTCGCAGATAATTGGATGAGGGTGATTGGACTTCATTTCATTAAACCTTCAATTTATCAAAAGCACTGTTATAGAGCCAGATAAAAAATGCTCATAGCTAACCACATTGACTTGGCACATAATATTTTGTGACATCGAATTTACTTTGCATGCAGATTCAAAAACAAAAAAATTCTCATTGACAGCACAGTTAGAATGTAAAATACTTGCTTTTAGGGGGTAAAATGCATTTGACTTAATTTACCAAAGTTTTACAGCCCTATTAATAAAAAAACGCATAACCAACCTCTATTCCGTGAGTTTACTAAATAGGAATAGGAGTTAATTCACGAGTCAAAATTTTACAAATTTTGCCGTCACTTCACCACCCTCTTTGGTGAATTAGCTTACTGACAGTTAGTAAACGTCAGTAAGAAGACATTTTATAAATGCAATTATGCACTTAATCCATGGCTTAAGATAACTGGATTTTATTAATAGAGCTGTTAGTTTTTAGAAAGTGTGCAAAGTTGTGAAATTCAGTTCTTTGTGTTTCAATAGTCGTGTTTTTTGAAAGAGTGAATAGAATTTTTACACACAAACAACAACTAAATTAAAAGTGAATATAATTTTGGTGAGTAATTAGAGTGAACATAAAGTGGATATAAATTGTTGAAATGTTGAAATGTTTAGATGGCGCTTAATTCGGTTGCAGAAAAATATGGTTGGTAGCCATAGATTTTTTGACTTACAATTGGCGTTTTTCTTTTTTAACTCTGAGCAGATCACGGAACTGTCAAAGAAAAAATCTATATTTTTTTTTTAGCTCAGACATATCAGAGCATAAAAAGTGTGTTTCTTTTTTCCATCGGAGTTAGCTCAGAGCTTGTTCAATTAGCTCAGAATAAAATGACCGAGCAAATCGAGCGAAACGCTGAGCGAAGCCGACTTCACGGGTTGGGTACGAAATCCCACATCGAAAAATCCCTTATCACGAAATCCCGCATCTGGAACTTGGACAAAGGAGAAATTTTTTTTGTAAACAAATTTCTGGAGATGAATCTGGAACCAGGATAAAAGTTCTGGAGGTGGGTTTGGAACTTGGACAAAGGACTCATTTTTTTTTTGAAACAAAGTTCTGGAGGTGGATATGGAACCAGGACAAAAGTTCTACAGGTGGGTCTGGAACTTGGACAAAGGACAATTTTTTTTTGGAAACAACTTTTTTTATTAATTTACAAATTTAAAAAAAATGCGTTTTGCCAGATAATTTGGTGAGGTTCTGGAGGTGGATCTGGAACCGGACAAAGTTCTGGAGGTGGCTCTGGACCTGGGACAAAGGACACATTTTTTTGTTTTTGAAAACAACTTTTTTTAGAATTTAAAAAAAGATTCTAGAGGTGGGTCTGGAACTTGGACAAAGGACAATTTTTTTTTGGAAACAACTTTTTTTATTAATTCACAAATTTAAAAAAATTGCGTTTTGCCAGATAATTTGGTGAGGTTCTGGAGGTGGATCTGGAACCGGGACGAAAGTTCTGGAGGTGACTCTAGAACTTGGGCAAATGACAATTTTTTTTTTGTTTTTGGATTCAACTTGTTTGCAATTTAAAAAAAAATTCTGGAGGTGGGTCTGGAACTTGGACAAAGGAAAAATTTTTTTTGGGAAATAAAACCATTTTCCAAGAGAAAAGTTAATTTTTTTTTCAATATTTTTTCCAAAAAAAAATTTCCATCTCTAACCAGTTCAAAAACCACCTTTGTCCAGGTCCAGAAATCCAGAAAAATATTATATTCGAAATCACCAACATGCTGCGGGATTTCTTAACGATCCCCAACTTCACACATAACTAAAAATTAAAAATGGATTCCTTATGAAATGACAGTTCAGTGCTCATGTGTGTTTCATAATTATATCTGAGGACTCTGATCATATCTGCTCAGAGCTCTGCTCTGATCGCTCAGCCTCTGCTCAGAGCTTTGCTCAGAGCCAAAAAAGAAAAACGCCAAATGGTATGTGTTCTTAAATGCATCCCCGGTATAAAAAAGTTGGCTGTATATACTTTTTTTCTGATATTCATATTATGTTAAGGCATTTCATTTCGAAATAAAAATTCAATTTATACGAATTTTGTCATTGCTTGACAGATAGGGGACAAACTTTATTTTGACGAATATTTCGTTACGAAAGTCACCAGAAAGCTCTCAAATTGTCCTTTTCAAAAAATAAAATCTCAACATTTATGGATTTTTTGAGGTTTTTTAATCTATCTACATCGAAGACATCTTTCAATGAAATTTGACAGTTTATTACTCGACTGATAGGCAATAAACTGTATGTTGACGTCTGTAGTATAGTTTTCGTTACAAAAAACACCAGAAAATTCTAAAATTGCATTTGTCCGAAACAAAAAAAGAATGTAAAAAAATTGGATTTTTAGAGGTTTTTTAATCCATTGACATCGTAGCCATCCTTTCATGGAATTTGACAGTTGATGTCTTGACAGATAGGGGACAAATTATATTTGATCGTATCAAGAATATTTCGTTCCAAATGTCAACCGATTGCCCTGAAAATGCATGCAGAAAATAAAATGGAAACATTTTTGAATTATTCAGAGGTTTTTTAATCCATCCTCATCGTATCCATCCTTCAATGGAATTTGACAGTTTATTACTTGATAGTCTTCATTAACCACGATTGGTTTCGGAATTACTATGGCCTTGTTTTGAAAAGAAGAATCAATCCGTCTGAATTCACCTGAATTGAACCAAAATCGTTGACACATATGGAATTGATGTTCACTGGACTTTAACTATGTCCTGGTTAAGCCAAATGCAAAAATGTACTTTCGAACGCGCCCGAACACATTTCAAAACATAAAACGAATGTTGGTTTCATGTGAATGTAAATTTTCATCAATTGCTGAGTGTAGAAGTGGTAATAAGACATATAATTGAAAAGTAAGTGACTTTATCGTTTTATTCATAATTCATTACTGTAAAAACACGTTTTTTTTTGTAGTTTCCATTTCAAAAAAAAAAAAAAACAAAATGCTCTGCTACTCGAACTCATTCTCTGGTTCTCGATGTAATATAGGCTAAGTTTTCATTAGAATCGAAATGAGGTAGTTTCGAAAATTACAGAAAAAGTGTTTTTTATCAATGCTAAATTTCTTTGAAAGTTCATTTCAATTTGGATTTGATTTGGCCGTTAATCACTGGTTGTTGTTGTTTTCTGTTCTTCATACAACGAGTAATTAAACTGCTAGTTTAAATTACAACAAACTTTATTGATAAGAACAAATAATTTCAATTTTTTTTCATTCAGTAACGAATAGCACAGCTGCAGATACAATGTAGTTGTTTTAGGTATATCAATATCGCTATATATTGTTAACATATCCAGTATCCAGTATGAAAACCTACATAATTTTGTAGAAGAATTTAACTTGAAATTTTCAATCATTCACACATAAATAACCTCAAAAAATGTTTGTCCATTATGTCCTGACAAAATGTTCAAAAAAAAGGCGAATCTGCGGAAAAAATTAAAATGAAGATTATTAAATGCGGGAAACGGTCTAAATTCTGAAAACAAAAGTTCTGAAAGACTATGTTCTGAGCGACAAAGTTATGAAAACTAAAATTCTGAAAAGACTAAGTTCTGAAAAGACTAAGTTCAGAATGACAAAGTTTTGAAAGGACAAAATTATGAAAAGACAAAGTTCTGAAAAGACAAAGCTCTGAAAAGACAAAGTTTCGAAAAGACAAATATATGAAAAGACAAAGTTCTGAAAACAAAAGTTCTGAAAAATGGCGGACGCTATACTTTCGGTGGATTTTAAGCTGGCAACAATAGGTGGAACTGTATGGAATTTGGAGAGTAAAATCATTAGGATAGTGATTTCCGATTGGCCAAACATCAGTAAATATAATTAAGGTGGGAGGTAGATACAATTTAAAAATTGTGGCTGAGTGCGAGTGGTTATGTATGAAGGAGAACAACAGGCATGATGATTCCTATTGGTCAAGAATAAGTAAAGTAAGCAAGGAATATATGTACTCAGATGCATAGATATTATTGATGCGGTCGCAACAAAAAATGAGTCAGAGTAATAAAAACGGGCTATTATGATTCTCATTGGTCAATAGAACTATGTAGAGATACAAATTGTTGATTGGTTTTCAAGGCGAATTAGTGTTTGGTAGGGCATAAAATAAAAATAAGGGATGATGATTCTTATTGGTCTGCTATAAATATATACACTAACTCACTCATTTTAAAAGTTTGTTTGGAGATTGGGATTGGGTGATGGGAATGGGAGTGCACATAATTTCAATTTTCACATAGATCGGTGCCTGTGATTGGCGTTTATGTTTACTATGTTCAAAATAAAAACAAATATGAAAGCACCACATTTGAAATTAGAACATTAATTTTAGTGGGTCATAGACCTCTGAATAGTAAGGGTGTGTACACTAGGTAAGTTTAAAATCTTAATGCAGGTAAAAAGGGTAAACCTATGCGGGTAGTACCTTATTTGGAATGATGGTTTGTAATGTTGACAACCTCATGCACAATAATTCAACAAGATGTACAACTAAAATTTCATACAAATGTACAGCATCTAAAATATCTTGATTGCTTTTATTTAGTGCGATTCGCTGCACAGAACCTAAATTCGTGACAGAAAGATGTCTGCTGCCAGGGGGGATCACAGGGGTTTGATCCCTCCGAAATGTTTGAGGAGTGCATTTCTAAATCACACTTTTTCGATATTTTAATCAAATTTCTGCTGTTGTTATTAATAATGTTCAAAATTTTCTGATTTTAGTATAAAGAGTAGATATATCTAGGTTTCTCCATAATTTTTAATGAACATATAAAATAATAGCCCCGTTGCTCAATGGCTTTCCCGTTTTAGGTGCACTGACCTTATTAGATTCCTGGCCTTACTTGGTTCACCTACCTTACTCGTATATATCCCACATTTTTGTCATAAAAAGCGATAATCCAAAGACTCCACACAAGTATCGTCTGTGTTGAGAGGGGGGGTTCTTTTTAGGAGCGATGTATCTGCCAGTGTGGGATTACTACCATTGCACCCATAACAAAATTCTTTTATGAAATATGCCATTGTACCAGAACAAGACCGAAGAAAGGGGGGGTCACAGGGGTCCAGAAAAAAAACTGTTTCCGTATGATAAACTTCCACATGCATTCTGAGTCCATCAATGCTTGGCAAAAATGAACAAAATTATATCGAAAACATTTAAAATTTTAGAAGCAATTTTTAGATTCGGATAAGAAATTTAAACGCTGAATTCCCCTCCAACCAAAATATTTGTTTGGGTACAGCCTTGTACCAGAACATTTTTCTGTTACCACCCTATTATTTTTTACAAACCTCGAGATTATCTTTTTCGGGCTACCTATTACGAGTTTAACTTTTGTGTGTGACCTTACGACGGGCGGCTTGACAAAACCCACTTTTTCGGACTTCTCAATCATTGTAGTGTTAGTTTTGATTACAACCTCGAAGCCAATACTTGCCCTACAGAGCAAGTAACAAATTAGGCAGCTCTGTGGCGCAATGGGAAGATCATCGCTTCGTAAGTCGATTCCCAGGGGTAGCATTTTTTTAATGTTTCAAATTTCTTGTGTCCTGCAGAATGTTTTTCCTACAGGGTGATTCGCATAAGGTGTGACAAAAAGCTAGAGCGTTTAGGTTGGGTCGAGACAAGAAAAAACCGTATTGCAGAGGGGTGTATTCCCCCCGTTTAGCCAGAGGGGCAATTTTCTAAATAATTGAAAAAAAAAATATTAAAAAAACAACCTACTTACACTGCCATGCTTTACCTTTTTGTAAAGCTAGAAATCTCTTCTTTTATTTTCTTTTTTTGTATTAGTGAACAGTTAAAAAAAAAATAATTCTCAAACTAAATTTTGAAGAAAAAAATTTTAAAATTTTGTTTAAAATTTTACGTTATTTGTTTTGTTTTTAATATTCATACATATGTTTTTTACATATATACATATTTTAGATACATAAGCCATTGAATTCATTCTAAAAAAAAATTAATTCCTACAAAACAGTCGCCAGTGCATATGAAAACCCATCTATGGGGGTTTGGAAAAAGTCGAAAAAAGGCAATAGTTATTCTAAAAACATGAAATAAAGTTTAGAAATGTAAAAAATAGAACAATTACATACGAAATTATTTTATATTTGGATGAAACTAACATGTTTATTTTTAAGAAAAACTTGTATCTACTTACTTATAAAGAACACACTTTTATTAAATGAGCTTTATTCTTGAAACTTGCCTTAGAAACAATGAGTTTATTTGGAAATCTCGATTCTCTTACTAAGTAATAAAAAAAAACGTTTTATTATTAAAAAAAAATGTAGACATACTTCCATTGTACATTCCATTTTTGATCAACTTGTGTAATATAACGGGAATAAATCATCTAATATGGTAAAGCATATATGGGTTTGAGCGGTAGAAGGTTAAATATACAAAACAAAATATGAAAAATATCTTATTAAATAATAAGAATAAAAAGAAATTCTTATTCTTATTTTTAAGATGTCAACCTATTGAAACGTTTAAGAAATAATGTGATAAAAACCATAGAGAAATATTTTCATTAGCTTTTGCTTTTTGCTTAAGTTTGTTTTACTTCTTTTTATTTTCCAATGAATAAAGCAATTCAAATATTTTGAACGGTATGATATGTATGCAATTTTATTTGGATGTCAAAGTCATTGCAGACAACTTTCTACATGCATTTATCCATTTTGGTTGTATTAAGAACTTAAACTATTTAGCTAGCCTAGTGTACATATCCCTCCTGTTTGGAGGTCTATGACCTACTAAAAAAACAATGTTCGAATTTCAAATGTTTCACTTGGGTGGGGGGCTTTCATATTTGTTTTATTTTGATCATAACAAGCACCAATGAGAAATCAGAGTTATCGTATCTATGTACATATATGAAAATTAAAATTATGTACACACACATTGCGAAAGTAGTTTGTTTGTTTATTTTGAAAATTCAATTGGGATAACGTGCGTGAGTGAAAAGTGAGAACACACAATGCACAGTTTCAATTTGCAAATATATATATGTATAGATACGGTGAGTCCGTGACGGTGACTCTGGTTTCTCTTTGGTGTTTGCTATGATCAAAATAAAACAAATATGAACATGAAAGCCCCCCACCCAAGTGAAATATTTATTTGAAATTGAAACATTTTTTTTTAGTAGGTCATAGACCTCCAAACAGGAGGAAGGCATGCACACTAGTCTAGTTTAATAGCCTAAGTTCTTAATAGTCCAAAAAGGTTAAATGTATGTAGAACGTTAAGTAACTTCAATGATGGTTTCTAATTTTTTTAATGATAATTTTACAACATGTAAAAAAGGGTGGTAGAGTATCAAACTGACATGTGTTCTGGTACTATCTAGGTACAATCGAGCGCTAGGTTGGATTAAAGATTGAGAAAAGAAAAAAAATCATACCGTGGGGTGGGTTTATTTCTGCCGTTTAAGTCGGAGGAGGGGCGATGACTTAAATTTAAAAAAAAACTGAAAAGCAACGGCGAGAGTCCATTCTTTTTTCCCTGTTAAATACCTTTTTTAATCCCATAATTTTTCAGAAATTAACTTTCAAACTAAAAACTTAAAAAAAAACATTTTTCCAAACTGATTTTTTTTTTAATTTTACATTATTAAGTAATATTTTTGTTTATAATATTCAATGCTCTTTGTAGGAAACATGCAAAGAATTTAACTAGGGTTAGGATTCCTTTAAACTTCTATAAAAGAGAAGGCCTACCCATTTATATGAGCTCTATTATCTATGATTATACAGTATACACGCCCTTGACGCTTACTTATTTTAAGATAACGGGACATTATATTTTTAATGCATATCCCTTTTGTATGCATTGAATATATAAATGTTTATTTAATAAATATTTAATTCAACCTAAATTATCTTCATACAAATTTCATAAGACGCACGCATAAAAATTCGCAACCATTGTGTTTACACCTTAGCTGTAGTAATTCGAACAAAAACAAAATGAATCGGTAAAATCGAATCCCGTGCAATAGGTTGATCGGCCCATCTGGGCCCTACTGCACCACTTTGATCCTTCATAGGGAGTTGTCCGTCCAAGGAAAAAAAAATGAAAAAATAGTTTTTTTTTGTGAAATCTATATATAGGTAGATAGTATGAAACATAACAAAAACTAAATTCTTTCAACTGTCTTTAAGATATTTTGGACAAAATCTATTGTCGCTTTGAACCAGTGGGAACGGTTTTAAACAAAAGATGGACAAACCTAGGTTTTCTTCAACACTTTGGGCTATAAGAGCAATATTCTCAGTTGTTCTTGAGCGACGTGCACGGGTTTTATTCTTCACATAACTAACTTGTCCCAACATCTCGAATTCGTCCACCAATTTCTGTATTGCGGTCCGACAAGGTGCTTCACGACGACCCAAAAATGTTTTAGTTTTACGAACCGTCTCTGCCAAATTTTCACAATTTTTATAGTGAATTTTAATAATTTCAATGCGTTGTTGAAGCGTGTATCGTTCCATTTTTATTAATCGCGTAGTTTCTACTTGTCAAATGTCAAAAAAATAACAGCTTCAAAAGTGACAGCTACCGAAATAGCGGGCTATTCAAAATAACACCTCTTATTGGAAAACCCTTTATAAACACTTTCCAACATTTTTTTACAGAAAAATTCCTTGTCTTTTTGCCTTTCTTATGACCTTAAAAATCCAATAACTATAACCAAAGTTACAAGTATTTTAATACAAATAAATCCCTTTTTTCTTCACCAAATGTGCGTGAACGGTAAAATCGCCACTGAGAGACGATCGAAGTCAATGAACAAGCAGGTTAAAAAATAGTTAGCAATGGTCAGCTTAGAAGAAGCAATTTTGAAAAGTGAACCTTTTAGTTGGAGAAAAGCTCATCATTATCACTAAGCAGGTATATGATTAATTGATAAAATATTACTGAGTGAAGTGCAAAATGCATATCACTTACAATTATCAGAATTTGTTAAAGTTGATTATGTGAAAAGTGATTACTTGTTGGTACAATAGGGCCCTGATCTAATTTTGAAGTTCTTCGCCTCTCTGGGATCCATCGTCATCTGGTACAGTCGTCTTATAACAATTTAAATCCCATACCTACTTACATACAAATAATTCAGAGACGAATGGAAAAGGTTTTTTAAGCGTTGACCACACGCAAAAGTAAGATAAAAGATGTCAATTATAGTAAACATTCATTTAGAGAATTTTTTTCATTTTTGGTACAGCGTGGCGTATACGTAACCAACAATTTTAAATTTGGCTTCGAAAGTCATAAATAAATAAGCTGAAGAACGTATTACATTTTGGTGAGTTTTACATACTTAAAACAAGCAGAACTAGTAAAAAAAATATTCATGTACCTACATATATTAATCTCAAAACAGTTCATCGAATTTACGTTTTAAAAGACCGATTAGATTTTAATCATAAATTGGTATCGTTATCGGTGAGTTTTTTTTTAACTGAAACTAGAGACTAATCTCATCAATTCTCAAAGTCTTACATCGAGCCCAAGTGCGACGAGAAATCAGTAAAAAGTGAGCCTGAAAAAGGCGAGGTAAAGAAAGTTGTCAAAGCGAGTGGAAGTAAAAATCCTGAAACTGCAAAGAAGATAGCGACCAAATGTGGTCTAAAAAGAGGAGTCACATTTTTCTTCGTCTAAAAATTTAATTTTTGGATTTTTCCCTAGCAACTCTCCGTTTTTAACTCTTGTCCCCCTTTTCCTCGGCTCTCTCTGACAACGCTTATATCGTGCGAATTTGGTGAACGATACAATACAAATAAATGAAAACTGGAGAAGTCATCGAAGACTAGTTAGCATTTTTTTCGGGCTTTCTTAACAGCCTCGTCGTTCGGTCAGCTTACAGATGCCTAGATTGTGAAATTTAACTATTAAAAATTGCGTTAAAAGATACCTACCTATAAAAATCTAAAAATCAAAATCTCTTCATATTATCTAGAACCCAAACTGTGGATATAAAAAAAAAACAAATTGTATAAAAAAAAAAAAAATACTACAAACAGCAAATATTCGGGTCCTGCAACAAAAACAAAGTTTAAAATAATATTGAGTCAAACAAAACCTCCCACTGTAAGTCTGAAATAAAGTAAGGAGGTCCTCTTTATTATATCAATAACTCACCCCCACCGACGAGCGGGAGAGTGCGGATACAAGTAGACCTATACCGATTTCTAAAGAGTGGACACTGGACACCCCTTTTCGTCATTTTCCTGAAGGAGCAAGTGGATTTGTAACCACTGATCCTAAAGGTAGATAATCACAAGAAGAGTCAAAGCGAAGGGAGCAGAGAGGAATTTTTAGAAATTAGATTCATACAGTTTTTATTTTGGTTTTTGGTCGAGTCCTAAAAAAGCCATTTTTTTAATTCTCATTATCCTCTTCCTCCTCTTGTATGGGGAGATATATTAGGTAGCTTTTAGCAGGGAAGTGATGACGAAATAAAATTTCACAATGCCCTCCCCTTGGGTATCTCTTCGCGTTTCATATAAATATGTATACTAAAATAAATATGATTAAAAATATAATAATATTAACGTTACATCTCATCAGTTTTTACTCAAACATGACTAAGAACCTAGAACCATAATACGCTGAAATATTACCTAGTTTCTTTGAAAATTGAAAATAATAAAATCTATTTGGCCTAAAACAACTTAATGTCATTTAAAATTAAACAATTGATTGTTATAGCTTTAGTAAAAGCTTGAGGATTACATTGAAAATGTCCGTTGTTTTTTAATAATTTTTGTAGGTACGTATTTAAGGTAATTTTTTTTGAAAATTGCATCCCGTCCTATACCAATTTTGTCTTAGTTTCAGAATACTAAGTTTCAGCTGAATCTGATGGTAAGTTTTTGAGTTTTTAAGTCATACACGAATAGTTAATTACTTTCCGAAAGAAAACCATGAAGCCTTTTATCCACGATTTTGTTTCCCTATATAGTACTTACCATTAAAATTTATACTTATCAACTAGGTATATATAAATTCTACATGGCTCTAATATGCATTTATAGCACCACCAATAAGAATCATCATCCCCTATTTTTATATTATGCCCTACCAAACACTAATTCGCTTTGAAAACCAATCAACAATTTGTATCCATCTATTTAGTTCTATTATATATTTATAGATGACCAATAAGAATCATCATCGCCCGTTTTTATTACTGTGACTCATTTTTTGTTGCGATCGCATCAACATTATCTATGCGTCTACATATAATATTCCTTACTTACTCTACTTATTCTTGACCAATAGCAATCATCATGCCTCTAGTTCTTCTTCATATATTACCACTCGGCCCCCATTTTTAAATTGTATTTACCTCCCACCTTAATTATATTTAGTTATGTTTGGCCAATCGGAAATCACTATGCCAATGATTTGATTGTCCAAATTCCATACAGTTCCACCTATTGTTGCCAGCTTAAAATCCACCGAAAGTATAGCGTCCGCCATTTTTCAGAACTTTTGTTTTCAGAACTTTGTCTTGTCATATGTTTGTCTTTTCGAAACATTGTCTTTTCAGAACTTTGTCTTTTCAGAACTTTGTCTTTTCATAATTTTGTCTTTTCAGAACTTTGTCATTCTAAACTTAGTCTTTTCAGAATTTTGTCTTTTCAGAATTGTAGTTTTCATAACTTTGTCGCTCAGAACATAGTCTTTCAGAACTTTGGTTTTCAGAACATAGTTACTATTTCATTAAATGCAATTATATTTATTTTGGCGTAATATGTACATAATTTTTTAAAATTTAATCACGAAATAGTGTACACATACAAAATTATTCGATGTCAGAAGTCGAAAATATCGATTGTTTCCATATAATTTGACCTTTGGACTGTTTTCGAAGACGACAAATCGTGTAGCTGATGCCCTGTATGGAAAAAAAAAAATAATGTTATATTTTTCATAGCATACATTATCTTCTTAATATAAAAACAAATTCGTTTTAGTAACAACACTTATAACTGAGGAACGGCTGGACAGATTTTAATTATATTTAATTTTTTGGATTTGTCTCCGCCCCGCATAGCAGAGTAACTATACAACTATGAGAAGAAATCACTTTGTAGGGTAAATTGGGGTTAAATGAAAAAGACGTATCCGATTGAAAAAAAACTCTACCTGTGTTTAAATGTTGTTATTCTTCGGAAATGGCTTCAATGATACTTTTTTTTAATTTTGCTATTTTTAAGGTGAAATGGGGTAAAAATAAAAAATTGTCCGATTTAAGAAATCATTTTTTTATTTGAAAGGTTATTTTGAGTGGATGGTATTTTGGTAAACATTAGTCTTGACAGTATTTGGCAGTCGTGAAGTAGACACGAGGCAAATTTGTTATGGAAAAATATTTGATAAACCAACGTGTTTTAATTGTTAAAACATTTTAACAAAATCAATCATCGATTACTGTGACGATGAGAAAGTTACGTGAAATTTTTGGGAGAAACATTTGCTTCTGATACTAAACGAAGCCTGCTGCAATGTTTACATACTCCTACACGTGTAACTATTTCCAAGTTTAATTGAATAACTTTCCGTCATGTGTGTGTCGGTTTTTGCCTTACTTGTAAGCTTTTTAGTTTAATAGTGACTTGTTTGCTTATCCCTACGTACAACATGCATTGTCTGATGAGACTGAAATTGCCTGTGAAGGAAGTTAGTTATCCCTCCTCAAACTTAATTTCTGCATTTGAGTTGAACTTTGAACTAAACATAGCTAATTAACCTTAAACGAAGAACAACTTTATTGAGTATTTCGAAGGTGGTTTTGAAATTGGGGTTAATTATATATTTTATGCCGCACAGTGCAATTCACTTTATGTTTCTAGAAAGCGTATAGGTGAAATATTTTATCCCCAAGAAACTAAGTTTTCAAGTGTTTACCAATTCACACAAGCAAAATTAAAAAAAATATGCACGACTGGGTCGCACGAACTTGCTCTTATGCGCGATCACATTGTGGTTCTATAGTCTGAAATAAAATAGCTAGTAGAGTCTACATTTTATCCATTGGCCAAAACGTAGCTTAGTTGTAGTTGGTATTATGTGAGTATACAAATATTTACAATATAGCCCATTGTGGCACATATGCAATTATATGTACATGCAAGGAAATTGTATTATTTAAACTGGGAAATTGTTTTAAATCAACACAATTAGAAATAAATTGATTAAAATACTTCTCAAACTGTTTTGTATCGAACGCGATGTACCCCATCTAATTTGATATATAAATCATGCTGAACCAAGCATCCTAGCGACCTAAAAATGGCACAGCGTTAATTCTGATGATACTACCTTTCCAACCATGTATCGTAAGATGCAAAAATAAAACCTTCAAAATATTCCATTTTTTGGTCATTAAAGAAGTGATAGTCTTTTTGACAGCTGTCACTAGATATATGTTCAGTTTGGTTTGCCATTTTATAATTTATAGATTTACTCCTGAACAGCGTTTGTAAATCGTGCAAATTTATTATCAAAATAATGGTTCGATTCGCGCGACGCATCACGCACTGCGTCCAATATTCGGTCGACATAATCGCGAAATCGCATACATACTCTAGTGGATAATGCACATCCTCAGAAACGCCGCACTGTGCGCACTGAAGACGCTATTGCTGCTGTGGAGCAGTCGAAAATTAGGCCTCCCGGATGGAATTTATTCGAGCCAGCCACGGCGGTCACTCGCCCGAAATCATTTTTAGAACATAATTGCAAACAATTATCTTTATAATGAAGCTAAATTCTTGGCCATAACATTAACTTATATACGTTTTATTTCTTCTTGAAAACCACACGTCTAAAAAAAACACCCTATACATAACATAGGTACGGAGTTTATTCAAAATCGATGAAGTCATTTTCGAGAAAATTTGAATATAAAGAAACGTTTGTATGGGACTTTTTCGTTTTAGATAAGCTAAAACAAACATTCATAGAATTTGAAGTAAATCAGTATACCCATTAAACTGTATCTGAATAGACTGACGGATTGTATGAGAAAAAACGAATCCAAGTAATACCAAACGTTGAATGTGTGGAGATTTTCAGAAATTTTGTTTGAGTTGGAGATTTTGTGTTATGATGAATTTTTATAGATTAAAGATTTTTTACCTAAGATGAATACATATGTATGTTTAGTGCTTACTATAGCCGTGTTTTATTGGTAATTTTATAGCCAGTGCAGTAAAATTTCCCTTGGAAAACAAAAACAAACACAAAGAGTGTCGATAAATTAGCCAGTAAAAGAGTGGATATAAAAGTGGTTATACATAGTGAGAACTTTGAAGATGAAGATGGCGCTCTTGAAAAGTATTCATGACTTGAACCTTAATGTTGTTTTTTACTCACAAAATGGATGCGATCTATGATATTTGTAGTTTGGTGGAGACAAAATGGATGTGAACTATGATATTTGTAGCGAACACAGCCTAATGTTGCTAAAGCGTTTTATTGGTACTTGATTATTGCGCTAGCTATAAATTACCAATAAAACACAGCTTATATTAATATAACTACATTGAAATTTTAATAAATAAGTACAAGATTCAAATCTGGATCTTATAAGAACACGTGCATCCGAGTTTTAACTACTCAAGAAGTTCTAAGTTCTAAGTAATTGTAAACTCATCCCATAGGCGCCCGGAGGTAGGGGCAAGGGGGAGGGGCTCTGGGCAATACTACACAACTAACAGATTTTTCATTTTTTACTATGACTTTTAACAAACACTTGTCTTCTCTCCATGATTTGCCCCCCCTTGGTTCTGGGTCATGCCAAATGTATATGAAAACATCATCGGTTAATATTTAATCAAGGATAATGCACAACGTTTGAAAAAAAAAAAAAATGGACAAACTACCTTTGAAAATGTGTGTGCTTATTCAGTTGAAGTGGAGTATGCCTCCAAAACAAAAAACAAATGGGAGTTTAATGTCATAACCCATGAGTTTTACGTTTAGAAATGACCAAGACAGAGATAGAGCCTGATTACAAGATTTGTTTTTTCGGACGTTTTTTCGTGTTTCGTCTTTTTGACACATTTGGTGAGGAGTGTAGAAATGTAGAGGAATGAAGTACAATATATACACCGTAGTCTTTAGAAAATAAACGTTAATATAATTTTTTTATTGCGTAAGCATACAATTTTAATTTAAAGCTGATCTGTTTTGTGGGCTATTAGGTCAGTTGTTTAAACGGGTATTATATTTTGATTTGAAAATCCTCGCTATCACGAGTTCCATCGTAATCCGATTTGTTTAAGAATCCTGAAAAAAACTATCACCGAATGTGTTCTTGATGACAACTTGTGTGAAGTTTTGCATTACAATGGATTCTGTGAGTTTGTTTTTTCGGGATTCGTAACAAGTGTCCGATTACGATGAAGTTCGTAATAAGGCTGAATAATCAAGTAAATATTTAAATTTTGTATACAAATAAAAAGTGTAAATTTTCGAAAAAATTAAGTTTCTTATTTAAAAGAAAAAGTTTGATTCGGAATTTGAAATTTTTGTTTTGAATTTTCAAATCGTTTAGTAATTTTTTTCGAAATCTAATTCAACTCTGATTATTTATTTTAATTGCCTAAAAAAAAGAACTTGGGTAAGGCCATACTTTTCCATGCAAATTTGAATTCCAAAAGTTTTAGTAATTATTGTGTATCAAAATAAAAAACAAATATCTATATATTATGTATGTATTATTACGTAAACACTTTTCTATATCTACCTTTTTAACTGACTTAATGGCCACGTTTTGAAAATACTTTTTTCTTTTTTTTTTTCTTAAAACGGTCCTCGCGTAACTTTGGATTTTCTTTCTTATTTGAACGGTTCGTTAATGGATCTTCAATAGCTCTCGTATGATAAATTCAAAACGAACGATATTTTATACATCCACATCCCAGTGGTTCGATCGTGAAAATTAGTTTTATTTTAAAGATTCGCGATCGAAGCAAAAATAAAATTCTCTTTTGAATGCTTCACGAGAGAACGAATGATATTTTATCGTTCTATGAACTTTTCTTTTTAAACAAAAACTTCCAAAAAAAATTTCTATGTGCTTAAATAAGTAAGTACGGTCTAATATTAAATATAAAATATCTTTACGCTGGACAACTGTTATAACAGTATACCTCCCATAGAACGTAATTTTAGATTTTTTTCATTATTGGGTGAATGAAATTAGATTATTTATAGAAACTTCCAAAATGCTCAAATTATATAGCTTGTCAAAATTTTCAAAACAAAATTTTTTTAATATCTATACATTTTTTTCGAAAATTCTATATCTCCAAATTGGGTTTGTGTCTGCCCCCCCCCTCTGGACAAAATCCTGCGGGCACCTATGCCTCATCCTAATACCCTCTTAAAATAATCAGCTTTGTGTATGTGTACATTTAAAGATGAATTAAAACTTCAATATTGTAAGTACATACTTTATTTAAAACTAAGAACGTGGACAGTTTTGAAATTCTTAAATAAAAAGACGAATATTTTTTCAGTGCCATAATTTTGTTTGTTTGTTTTAACACTAAATAAAATACTCTTGTTGCTATACAAAGTAAATTAAAACTTTTATATTCATCAGCAATGTCTTCCTTTTCTGAGCATCAAACTATTTTCTCTTTTTTTAAATTGTAAAAAGAAATAATCTAAGATTCCTTACATAATTTTGTACCATAGTTTGCCATAAGGATTTCTTCAAATCCCTAAGTAAATTGAGAAATTCAAGTGCATCAGCAGAAAACCAATGTGCGAAGGTATTTTATTTGTGCAGCAGCAGCACAGTAGTAATCCCCGAGGTAGAGGAAATCTTTTGAAAATATTTACTTTATCCTTATGAACTAGGAATTAAAATTCTATTTTTCAACATTTCGTATTCTTTTGTAAATGAATGCAAAAGATATCGTATGTCAATTGAGTGCAGTAATGCGAATTTTATTTAGGTTTGCAAAAATTGCATAAGGACTTAAAAAAGATGTTCTTTCAATTGGAATATATAACGGCTGGGTCATCTTTAGTGGTGTCTTTTTAAATCATGGGTTATTTTGACACTGATAGATAGTTCCCACTTGAAATCTTGACAGATAGTCAATATCATATACCTTCGAGGAACGAAATGAGTCGCACAACGTTGGGAAATATATATGTATCCCAAACAGATTTTGGGCAAAAAATCATCTTTTCTGATGAGGCGCTGCGTTAACAAACAAAATTGCCGCATCTGGGGCTCGGAGAACCCGCACATTATTGTTGAGAAGCCAATGCATCTACCAAGTGTGAATGTAGAGTATGGTGGCATCATTGGACCATTTTTCTTCGAAAATAAGGCTGGGAACAACGTTTCGGTCAACGGTGGGCGTTACAGAGTCATGTTAACCGCATTTTTTTAAACATAAATTGAAGACATGGATTTGGACGACCTCTGGTTCATGTAGGATGGCGCGCTATGCTACACAGCCCATGTCACAAACGATCGTTTGCGCACCAAATTTCCAAATCGTGTTATCAGCCATCGTGTTGTGGCGATGTCAATTGGCCGCCTCGGAGCTGCGATTTGACCCTTTTGGATCTTGTGGGGAAACGTGAAACGATCGATTTTATGCCAACAATCCGTAAACGATTCAAGCCTTTAAGGCCAATATCATTCAAGCAATCCGTGAGCTACTGCCTGAAACCATCAACTGGCTTCTATAGTTTTGCAGAAGTTAGCACTATTTGACGTTTCCAGCAACAACAGCTGAGAGAACCTTTTCCGAGCTCAAACTCAGATCTTCTGTGGGAAAAGAATGGCTAAAGGGGAAAAAGGGGGTCCCAACAAAAAATTGGCACGGGCCCCCCACAGGGCTAGCTACGCTTATGTTGCTTAATATCACCAAACTACATTACTCGCTGCTTAAGCTCATTTTCGCGATTAATTTAATTTCCAATTGTTTCATCAAAAGCAATTATCACGTAATTCAAAGTAAGTTATATTTTTTTTGTAAGAATAATTTGTTTAATCAACATTGATTGCGGTTTGAATCTTATTTGTGTGCTGATAATATCGACGAGAAGTTGTGAGTTAATATGTTAATTTATTGGGTTTATTGATTAGTTCGCTCAATAGGTTTCCCACATACACAAGAAATTTATTAAGTAATTAAATTAATTAATAAAACAGTTTAATTGACAATGATTATGTTAGAGTGAACTGCGAGGTGACACCCCTGATTTATTTTGAAGTTTTAATATTTTTGATTGCGATGTATGACGGTGTTCACATTGGACTCACTCCGCGCGACTCATTTTTACATCTCTTTCTTTTATCTCACTCTACACAACTATATTAGAAAGTGAGGCAAGATTTTTGATTTTTTTGAAAAAATCCTGCCTCACTAGAATCTCTCTTTCTCATCATGAGTTGGAGTGAGATAAAACAAAGAAATGTCAATATGAGTCGCGCGGAGTGAGTCCAATGTGAACACCGTCTATAGTAACTAAAGCCCGAACCACACTATTCTCGTGTGGTGTGTTGTGGAGTAGTGTGTCGCTGTCATTCCAATGTATATTTCATAGATTTCGACACAACACTCATCACACGATACAAATATGGCTCTACGCATATGAAATACATTAAAGCGATAGCGACACACTACTCTACAACACACCACACGAGAGTAGTGTGGTTCGGGCTTAAAGAGCATGTTATGGATTTGGAAAAAAATCGAATTCGAGATTTTGATCGAGCTTAAAATTACGATGATAGGAGAGACGAAAAAAGTGAATCTTGCAATTTTGTCTATCTGTTTGTATTTTGACCTATAGAATAAACCTTTGAAGCAATTTACTTGAAATTTCGAACATACCTAGGAGAGGACATTTTTGACATTTTTATTTTTAGCTCCAAAAATATCGATAAATTCCTGCCATGCTACCGTTAGGAAATAGATTATTTATCTCAAAAACAATTCAAACGATTTTGATAAAAATTTGTTTGCTCGCTATTGTAAAAATGGTCTTTATTTTGATGAGAGAAATAAATTCCAAAAATTACAAAAAAACAATAACGGTACCTATCTCTTATTTTCGACTTTCTCGCTAACGGCTTGACCGATTTTGATCAACATTTTTATACAGAAACTCCTTTAAAATTAAAATAATATTGCATACAAAAATGTTCAATGTATATTGTTTGTGGATATTTAGGCAATTATAAAATTCTGTCTTTGAAAAATAAATATTTTGAAAATGGGGTTAAGAGTCCCAAACTTTTTTTTACAAAATGTTGAAGAAATTTTATATTTAAAAAATATTTTCTTATGAAAATGTAAGATCTTAAGAAATCTAAGCTCCTTGGACAACAAAACCACGTTCGTGCGATCCAAAGTCGTCCATTCTCTTATAAGTTTTGTCCACCATTTTGTGCTTGTTCTCAATTAGCTGGCATAGTGGCAAGTAATTAAAAAACAAGAGTGAAATGTGTAAAATAGATGTTAGATTAATACTTTTTGGTATGTAAATATTAACCGAAGAGAAGAATTTTATTTAGAGAAATATCTCGAATTAAAAGCGAGTGCCTTGGTATAGGAGGTATAGGAAAATTACACTCCAAAAATGGGTAGTGTTCTAGGGCCAGTTATATGTATCTTTAGTATATGAGGGCTTACAAAAAATTAAATTTCATTTAATTATGCTACCTATCAATTTTATTTTATTTCATAAAAATGCATTTCGTGTTCTGAAGGGTGTTTTTTTTAGACGTGTGGTTTTCAATCTGGCAATACTTTTTTCGGAGTAAGTCTTTTTGAGAGCTGTCACTTGATTTATGCTCAGTTTGGTTTGCCATTCTATAATTAACGGACTTACTCTTGAACAACGTTTTCAAATTGTGTGAATTTATTACCAAAATTATGGTTCGGTTCGCGCGACGCATCGCGCGCTGCGTCCAATATTTGATCGACATAATTGCAAAATCGAATAAATTCGATCAATCATGTATCGGTTTCGCACCACGGTTACTCTAGTGGGTATGCGCATCCTCAGAGATGCCGTACAGTGCGCATTGAAGACGCTATTGCTGCTGTGGAGCAGAGTATTGAAGATGACTCGAACGAGTCCATCCGTCATCGCGTACAACAATTGGAGCTGTCGAAAATTGGGCCTCTCGGCTGGAATTTATTCGAGCCAGCCGCTGCGGCCGCTTTCCCGAAATCCTTTTTAAAACATAATGACAAACCCTTATCTTTATAATAAAGCTAAATTCTTGGCCATAACATTAAATTATATGCGTTTTGTTTCTTCTTGAAAACCACACGCCTAAAAAAACACACTTTATAATAACTAAATTCGAAATAATTGCCTTAAGGCATAAATAAGGCATTTTAATTTATTTTCAGTTACGTCATTCTTTATCTGGTAACCAAGATTCTTGTGATGTTCAATTTAATGTATTATACATGTATTTATGTGCTTATTTCGTATACCTTATAATTTAATTTAGACGATGGGCGATGTCAATGTTTGCCAATCGTTATCTTTTTCTTTTATGAGCTGTTTAACGCACCCCACAGGGGAGAAAGTCTCTTTGCGTAGTAATTGCTTTACTTTCACTCAATTACGCCCCATCGAGCAGTTTATTAAAGAACTTTTTTTCATTAAGCCAATAAACATTATTTCTCGTTTTAAGAGACAAATTTTTTTTGCTCCAAATGCGAAGATAGGTATACGAACATCATAAAATAGTCATCATTTTTACAGTCAATCATTTATTATAGCTATGATGATGCAGCTCGTAAATAAACACATTAATTTCGAATTGGCATAGTAAGAGAATATTTTTATGATAATAAAATATATTTCGACGAAAGTCTAATAGGTAGTCCTTGGGGATTTATAATTTACTTTTAATTGAACTTATTTCATCAAAATCCATTAAGAAGAAACCAGGGAAATTTTAATTCATGTAATCTAAGTTCCATAAAAGTCTTTGAAAATATATCTTAGGTCGTTTTTCTTTTTAATGTTTGTGGTTTTCTTAGGGTTTGGATCCATGTCAATCCTGGATACTCAATCAATAGCTAAAAGACAAAAGCAGTAGATTAAATGATTCCGTCTGTCAGTCTATACCTAGAATCTAATAGACTTCCCTACATAAGTTTACTCATTGTTAATGCATGCGTATAAGTATCGAAATAATTCTTCTTTTCACATTGAGGCACAGAATTCTGGGACAATCTTCCGCTTAAATTCAAATACCCCCAAGGAATGAGAATCTTCTTAACCACCCTATTTGTCTCGCTCCCCGCAAAATTAAACCGCAATTATTCTATTTTCACCTTAGCCCACAACATTAAGACTATAATTATCTGTTGACATTCACTGATACTTATCGAAAATGGATTTTCTGAGAAATTGCTTACCGCAGGATGAAAATAGAAGAACTAAATTAAATTATCCAATACACCTATAATGTATAGGTGAAGGTATATATGCACTTAATTTCCGGCAGGAAGCAGTTGTTCACTGTATAAAACTCAATTATCTCCATAAGAAATTTCAAGGGATTTCGGTATCGGACGAATTCACATGAATGCTTGTAAGCGATAGGTATAATACCCCTAAACGACCCAAAAAAGTTGTCTCATCCTAAAAATTATCTAAAAGCCAGAAATAGATATCGAAGATGCTGTTGATACAATGTCCCTGAAAGAGATTGGTATAGAGTAGTTAAGTGCCCATATAAAATTGCCAAAACACAAATGTAAGGAAGGAAGGAAGGACATTTTCGAATGCAAGGAGAGCTAAAATAAATGTTTTCTAAGAGTTCATTGTATATAAGAAAAGGTACATAATTGCGAGCACGATTTCAATTACCATTTTCGAATGCTTCCGGACGAAAATGCTTTCAGAAAATGAGTCCACTAAGTACTTGGTGTATAGAAGTTATTGGAAAACCCGTAATAATATTTCTTACCTTTCTAAGTGAAGTGAGCAAGGAAAGGAAAATTAAAGAATGTTTAAGATTAGAAGCATAATTAAAATAAGTATCAAAAAAATATTGTGTAGAAATGAAGCACGTTGAAGAATATTGTGTTTGTTTATTGCTGGAAGAAAAATATTGTTTTTTTAGGGGTATAGAACCTTAAGTTGGCAACACTATTTTAACTGGCGGCCATTTTGTTTGGTTTGGCATTGCAAGAATTGAAGTCACAAGATCACCAAGCAAGGCTTAGATTCGGTGAATGAGCCCAAAACAAAATTGCCGTTGATCCCAATTTTCATAAGGGAATTTTGTTAAGCTCAATTTTTTTTGAGTGGCTACGTCAATTACCAAAACTGCCGTATTTCGATTGTATGTTGAGATACCGTTTCATCTACAAAAACTGACTGTTTAGTGTGCTTTATGGTTTGGTGGAATAATTGGTCCGTACTTCTTTAAAAATGATGCTGGCCAGAAAGTTACAATCAATGGTGACCGCTATAGAGCCATGATTACTGACTTTTTCGTTCATCAATTGAACAACCATGATGTGCAGGAGCTGTGGTTTCAACAAGACTGCGCAACATGTCACACAGCTCGTACCACAATTGATTTATTGAATGAAACGTTTGGTAACCGAATAGTTTCACGTTACGGACCCGTCAATTGGCCTCCAAGATCGTGCGATTTAATGCCGCTTGACTATTATTTTCTGTGGGGATATGTGAAGTCACTTGTCTAAGCCGATAAGCCCGAAATAATTGACTACTTGAAGGACAATATTCGCCGAGTTATTGCCGACCTACAGCCACAAATGTTGGAAAAAGTAATCGAAAATTGGACCTTCAGATTAGACTACGTCCGAGCCAGCCGCCGTGCCTGTCATATGAAAGAAATCATATTCAAATTATAATGCCAGAAGATTATCTTTCAAATAAAGTAAATTTCATGTCAATTTAAAAATACTATCTTTGGTTTATTCCATTTCAAAGTTTTATACCTCTAAAAAAACACCCTTTACATGCTCAATTTATGTAATAACCCACACGTTCTCCTTTGATTATTTAAAATCAACTTTATTTTGGGAATTACAGTAAGTATTAATTACGGTTTCTCCATGAACTTTGCTAATTAACCACCTCTGTTAGCCACCTTCTTCTAAAATTTTAATATGAAAATTCCAACATTTATGTATTTACTTTAAAAAAAAAAGTCAAAAAGCGTAAACGAATTTCCTTTCAACGAAAAGTTAAAATTTATTATGAAAATTCAACTGACATTAATATATCCACATAATGTAGTAAATAATAAAAAAATATGTGGGGAAAATATGTACATGTGTTGTGGACCTATACTGATTTTACAAAAACAACGAACAAACCCCCAACGATATACATATTCACATCCGCTAAAGTTCAAGGTTCCTTTGAAGTAAAAGTGATGGGAAAATTATTAATTCATAAATCTCAATTTTGTCGACATACTCGTACTATAGTATACTTGAGTCTGTCTTTCTTACACCTACATACATATATGGAATTGAAGACAAATCAGCCCAGAGAGAACTATTACGAATAGGAAAATACTTTTACATTAACGAACCTCAAATATATTCGTTTCAATGTAACACTTATGGATGATTGAAAATGGAATAGCCCTTGTTATTAAATTCTAGTTTATATGTATATGTATATATTATCAAATCGAAGTACAATTATTCATTTAAAGGGTCTTTCAATAAGGAAGCTCGAATTTTAAATGTAAATGTGTTATCGCACACAAAAACCAACTTTCAAATCAAAATCAATTCTTGATAAGTGTCAAATATTTCATACAAACTCCCTACTTACATACATATATGTCCAACGAATTGTTGGCTTATAAATCGCCCTATTTCATAAACATTGACAATTGCGACAGGTGACAATTTGTTAATTTACAACTTGAAAATTGTCAAGATTGGTTCCATAAACAATTTGACAATTTTATAGAATTGTCGGAAAATATCCGACAATTGTCAACTTTTCGGTTCATAAAATAATTGTCATTGACAATGAATTGTCAAGTATTTTTCTACAATTGTCAGAAATTTTTCTGACAAATTTGTACTGACAATTCTTTTATGATATGACAAAAAAAATGCAATTTACATATTTGTCAGTATATTTAATTGACAATTGTGACAGGAAACTCAGTTACGGTCAAGTGTTGAGAATGAAAAGACAGAAGATGGGCTAAAATGCTAAATAATATTTTTTAGAATTGTCACCTTTCAATTTTTATGAAATAGGGCCCAGGTACCAGTGGCGGATTTAGGTTTTCTGCCGCCCTAGGCCCGGTTGAGTATGCCACCCTTTGTTTTTTTTTTAACTAAATTCTTTTAATTGCTTTTATTCTTAATCGTTCTTGCGGACCAGGTAGGTGTAGGTATATTGGGGAAACACAAATCAATAACAACCTTTGTAGGTGTGTATACGTATTATGTTGTGATTTACGAATATTTATTTTATTTACATACATAGCTACATTATGTAGGAATAGAATAGGGTGATCTTGAATTTTTTTTTTTAAATCTAAAATTTCAAATCTGCTTAGTAATTTTAAAAAATTTCTGGGTGTCAATTTTAATAAAAATACATCAAGTAGTTTTTGAATTAATTAATTTTCATCAAAAGAAATTTCAATTTAAATCAAAAAAAAAATTAAATTTTGGTATACAATTTACTTACAACTTTTTTAACATTCTCCATAAAAAATGATCAAAATCAGTTAATATGTTTTTGAGAAAATCGGAAATAAAAAAAAAACTGATCTATGGGAGATAAATTTGCATTTTTCGTATATTTTTTAATAAACTGGTCAAAAATTGTAAAAATCACTGAGATTTTTTTAAGCAGTGGGCATGTTTTTAAATAAATGAGATTATTATTATTTGCTAAAAAAAATTTTACGATATATATATATGATACCGTTATTTTAATCAACAAAAATAAAAAAATCGTGGGGGGGAATGCCCAAAAAACGCAAAACGTTTAAAGAAAATCGACCTACTCGTTTAGGCTGCAATGTAAAGGAGAGACATACTGACAGAATTGCGAGACACATTTTTTTCGACTTTTCTATAATCGTAATGTCAAGTTTGATCAAAGTCTCGAGTTAAATTTTTTTACGAATCCATAACTTGCCAATGTACCTATATATCACAAGTAAAATTATTCCTACATGCAAAGGGTTTTTTCTTACATATTCATATTGATTAGAGTTGGAGGTTGCAAAAAAAAAAAAAATATATGTAACACTAGAAAAAATATAATTATAAAAGTACAAACGTATGGCGATTTTTGTTAAAAAAAAACGCAAAACAGACCTTTTTTCTAAAATTTAAATATGAAAACCCATGAATCTATTATTGTTTTATATTATTAAATCTAATATAAAAAAAACGCACAAAAAAATAATTTAAATAAATAAAAGTTGTGTAGGCTCGCACTACCTCACAACGACATTTCACATTTGGATAAATTAAATTGCAATTTTTAATGTGCAAATCAGTTTTTTTTTGAAAGTTCAAACTTAATTCATTTATTGCCCATTTTGAGAATCAATTATTTTTCAGCGCCCCCAAAGAAAGAGATAAAATGTTAAATATTTGTTGTTGCACCGCTGAAAAAGTTTCCCAAATTATAAATATCGAGTCCAAGTCTTTAACAAAACCAAATTAAAGAATCTTCTTGGAAATTGTTCGATTTTATTTTCTATAAAAAAAAGTATAATATAACTATAATGCTTTTTACGCATTGAGATGTGTTAACTTATAAATTGGTAATTTGAAAAACGCGATGAACAAAATTATATATATAATATTTTTTAAATAGGTATATTACTGCTCAACTGAATATTTGAAATTAAAATGAAAATTATTTTGAAAAGATTTGACAAATGTATGAATAAAAATCAAGGAAAAAAGGATTAATTAAAATATGTATAGTGATTTTAGAATAAGGTAGAAATTAAAATTCAAAAGCTAAAAATTTAGATTACAAAACAAGTGGCTTGATGACAATATTATTTTGTCATTTTTTCAATAAAATTGAACTTTCTCAACAAATTATCCATAGTCCACCAAACCATAAATCACACTAAACAGTCAGTTTTTGTGGATGTAACGGTGTCTCAACATATACTTGAGGATTATCATCATTCAAAATCCTATGCCTTTGCTTATGGCAAAAAAATCTTTTCTTCAGTTAAAACAATAAAGTATTTATTTGACAGCATCTAAGGAACTTGATTAAAACGTTAATATGATATCACAGATATTCATATTCAAAATTAAATCCTACCTATAATATTTTTATTTAATCGTGGCGTAATAAAACAAAGCAAAAACATTAAAATCCACTAAAATTGTCAAGATATTCTCTTATTACTTGTACAAACAACGGGCAAATTATAGGCAAAGCACATTTCCAACAGTATAACAGTGTTGATTAATTCTAAAATTAACATTCAACTTGATAAATAAAAATAACAAGGTAACAAGGCAAGGTATATATATGTATGTAGCAAGTTCTCTACAGATAATAGGAGATCTTTTGTAAATGTCTGGTCATAAAATCAAAGGACTCTTCATCTCAGTCGAATTTGCAAGAGGCTTTTAGCCCAAACTTAAGTCATTCATTGTCTTGATTAAATATTTGATGCAAGAAATACTATAGAGACAATAAAAACTTTGAGTGCCAAACCAACAGGCGGTGAAAAATATTAAATTCTTGGATTCATTTTTACAGCATAGAGGTACCGTTCCTAAATCTTTTTTTTGTAAGCTAATAATTTGGCATTTGGATTTCATTCGACCTGTATTTGAGTGTTTTTATAATTTTAGGCTGCCGGAAATTAAGCCAGAATTTGTTTTTGGAAAAAACGCCAGAAAATTCTTCATACAAAATTCTGGCTTTTTTTTCCTAGGAAAAAATCCCAAATTTGTCTGGAAAATTTCGTAATTTCAGGCATTTTTTCCTAAAAATTTTCTGGCGTTTTTTCCATTTACAGAAACGGAAAAAAGGCCAGAAAATATATTTGGAAAAAAAGCCAGAAATAAAATTTCTGCACCCCCGCGGGGGCATGTCAGGGGCTGTTTTTTCCTGTTGTGATAAAAAGTCTACAATATTGACCAAGTAGCGACTTTTAAAATGCAAAACATTTTCTGGCTTTTTTCCCAAATTGATATTAGGAAATTAGGCCAGAATATATCAATTGATTTTCTGGCCTCCATTCCATTTTGCTTTATGGCTTTTTTTCCATTTCTGTCTGGCATAATTTCCAATGTTTCTGGCTTATTTTCCACAAAAAATTCTGCTTCTTTTTCCAATTTGAAGCAGCAAACATTTTCTGGCGTTTTTTCCAAAAATTTCCGGGAGCCTAATTTTAGTTACTCATTGAATTAATAATTTTTCTTAGAAGTTTCATTTAAGAAAAATTGGGTAAAAATACGCGAAAAACCCTCCAAAATTACATAGAGCTTTGTTTCTCAATTTCTATTTTTGATATTTAAGTCGAACTGATGTCGGTTTAAAATTATATGTACATATGTATACGCAATTCACGTTTATTTGATGTAACGGGTGATTTTTTGGATGGTTTGATTTTGGCAACACTGGTTTTGACAGCTGACGTGTGTTTAGTACCTTGTGTCACTGTCAAACAGCTTCAGTTTGGTTTGGAATTTAACCATGGATCGTCTTACAAATGAACAACGCTTGCAAATTATTGAATTTTACTATCAAAATTCGTGCTCGGTTCGAAATGTTCATCGCGCGCTGCTTGTGTTCAGCGATGAGGCTCATTTTTGGTTGAATGGGTACGTAAATAAGCAAAATTGCCGCATTTGGAGTGAAGATCAGCCAGAAGCATTGCAACAGCTACCAATGCATCCCGAAAAAGCCACTGTTTGGTGCGGTTTATGGGCCGGCGGCATTATTGGGCCATATTTCTTCAAAGATGATGCGAATCGCTACCGAGCGATGATAACAAACTTTTTTTTGCCCGAAATGGAAGTTCTTGACTTGCATGATATGTGGTTTCAACAAGACGGTGCCACATGCCACACAGCACGCGGAACAGTTAATTTCACGTTTCGGGCCGGTCAATTTGCCGCCTAGATCGTGCGATTTGACACCATTAGATTATTTTTTGTGGGGGTATGTCAAGGCTAATGTCTATAGGGACAAGCCCGCTTCGATTGACGCACTGGAAGCCAACATCCATGCATTCATTCGTGAGATACCGGCCGATATGTGCGAAAGAGTATGCCAAAATTGGACTCAGCGGGTGGGCTACCTGAGACGCAGCCGCGGTCAACATTTGCATGAAATTATCTTTAAACATTAAATTGCAAGGTTCAAACTATCGATTCAAATATTTCATTCATTTTTTCGAATTTTTTGTGGTTTTTTTTTAAAAAAAGTTCTAAACCTCTTAAAAAATCACCCATTATTTGAGTATTTGACATCTGTCATATTGCTATCTTACTTGCCCTGCTGGAATCATTTTCGTTCAGTTTAAAAAGCAGAAGATAAAATGCAGGGATGGTTAGTAAACTGCATTTTATCTAAAAACTCGGTAAAGGACATTGGTGCAACCCAAAATAATTAAAAAAAAAACTTTTTTACCAAAAACCCCTTTAAGTGCATTTAGTGCAGCTGGGCATCAGTCTTTTGTTTAATAATTTGGATTCCATTTTAATTCAATAAGTTTTAGCAAATTGATCTTTCGTTTAGAACATTTCTAAAAAATCACTGCGCAAAGTGTTGACACTTGACACTAACGACAGAAACACCCTGCATCAAACTTTATGATTTCTATCTTTCAACAACCACTTTCTTCCATCACTTCCTTAAAGAAAAATCAATGTTTTAAATATTGATAGATATGTACATACATAGTGAATAACCCATCAAGTATAAGGTAAACCTAATAATAATCACTTTAATTGGCCATAACTTCTCAAAATCATTTATGTTTTGCTCCTGACTATTTTTAAGTGTCGGTTTATAGTTACAAACAGAATATTATTATTCCTCTTGTAACTAATGACAACTGATTGGTTAGACATTTTTTTTAAAGTATTCTATTTAAACATGCAGAACTTTGACTATAAATTTTATTTGAACACTTAAGTTTAAATCCTTTAAGGATCTTGTGGTTGTTTTCAGGTCTTGTGGGTTTTGAATATTCGTTACATCAGGATGTCAAAGCCAAATATCGAAAACATTAGAATTACATTATTGATTGATGTTCATTAAATATTGCAATTTGACCTATGTATGTATGTATTTGTTTGTTTAATAGGAATGTCATTCGTTTCAATATGATTTTAGACTCTAGGCTATGAGTACACGTATGTATGTAGCCTATTTGCAGAATACATTGATGTAAACCTCTGTTTTGAGGTTTAAGCCAATGTAAAGGACTCTCTGCAAATAATTCACAATACACACACTCTCTAAGAGGATAATAATGATTAATTATTATTTGAGTTTTGGGATTTTGGTTAAGAGAGAGAGGTCCTTTAGAGGAAGATAGAACTAGGGAAACCTGTGTTAGGCATAATTATTAATTATTATACAACATACATTCCAATGTCAATGGATTTTGAGTAGGCATAAGTTGAAAATAGATTTTATAGTTTGATTAATCTCTCACTCAGTGTGTTGTGGATAGTTATATGATTACATGACGTTTAAGTCAGATGAATTATGAAATTGAATAATTGGGATTGCACTCAGTGTTTTTTTAGTTTATTGACAAATATAAAGGGTGTTTTTTTTTTAGACATGTGGTTTTCAAGAAGAAATAAAACGCGTTTAATTTAATGTTATGGCCAAGAATTTAGCTTTATTATAAAGATAAGGGTTTGTCATTATGTTTTAAAAATGATTTCGGGCAAGTGGCCAACGTGGCTGGCTCGAATAAATTCCAGCCGAGAGGCCCAATTTTCAACAGCTCCAATTGTTGCGCGCGATGGCGGATGGACTCATTCGGGTCTTCTTCGATACTCTGCTCCACAGCAGCAATAGCGTCTTCGGTGCGCACTGTACGGCGTCTCTGAGGATGCTTATTATCCACTAGAGTAAACGTGGTGCGAAACCGATCCATGGTTGCTCGAATTTATGCGACTTTGCGATTATGTCGACCGAATATTGGACGTAGCACGCGATGCGTCGCGCGAACCGAACAATTATTTTGGCAATAAATTTGCACGATGTGCAAACGTTGTTCAGGAATAAGTCTATTAATTATGAAATGGCAAACCAAATCAAGTGACAGCTGTCAAAAACACTAAGGCCCAATTTTTCAATAGTCAGTTAAACATCAGATAATAATTATTCTTCAGATAAATCAAACTTTTGTTCCTATTTATTCCTCTGATAGTGAACTGACTGCTTAACTGATGATTGAAAAATCGGCTCTAACTCGGAAAAAAGTATTGCCAGATTGAAAACCACACGTCTAAAAATAACACCCTTTACACCCTCCATACACGTGCTATTATACTGTTGCTGCATTTTTCGAAGTTTTCAGGATGCACTCTTTTGAGCATTATGACAGAAATTTTTGACGATTTCAGTCCAGATGATATCTGTTGGGGCTTTCAGGTCCTTGGTCAACTAATTATAATAAAGGTTTTATGGTAGCCCGACGGGGAAAAATCGCAAGGGTTCAAATCAGAAGAATGTGCGGGCCAGTCAAGGCTTAAAAGTCCATGCATACCATCGATGTGACCTCATATGGTTGGAGCCACACGTCTTCAAGCTCCATTTCTTCGAAGTCGGGAAAGAAAAATCGTGAATCATGGTTATATAAAATAAAATCTCGAACTTTGAGGCTCCACAACGTACGGTCAACCCTCTCAGATTGCGCAAGCCATCATGAAATAGTTTTAATCTACTCAAAAATGAATCAGAATAAGATATTGTAGCTTATTTGAGGTTATGAAAATAATCAACTGAATGGAAGGTAGATGTTAAACTTCTTTTTTACAACTTATCCCATATAAAATGCACAGTTCTTAACAAAGAAAACACGTACCTAGATATTTCACTAGAAATTGAGCTATCAAAAAATTCCAAACACAGTAACTTGCATTACAACATCAACAAAACTACTTTCCTAATGAAGAGTCCTGTCCTTCTTATAGTCTAACTAAAAACCATCCTTTATGCAATTTTATTAAAGCATAACCGCACTAAGTCTTAAAATCGGGAGTAAATCAACCAGTGGCACTATACTGGAGAATGGTTTCTCCAAAGAGCATGTATACACTTATAGTGCTTTTAATAGCAAAATAAGAATCGTATTTTACGGCAGTCGTCCTCCTCATCCGTCGCGTCGAGTCGCGTCGCGTCGCTGGGGATTCATAGTGACAGGATGTCTTATGATTTACTTATTTTTATGAGCGCAAGCAGATTGTAGGAACTGAGTTTCTGTATGTATGTACTACAGGGAAACATTTGGAAGTTGATTTAAGGAGATGGAACAAGCTTCCTGATGGGTGTAATTGACGGAAAGTTTATTCTGCGAAGAACTGGAAGATTATTTTTTGCTCTAGTTTATATTATATAAAAGAAAATGACTCACCAAACAGAATTCCCAAGAAATGTCGGTGTTTTTCTCATAAAATAAGAATGTCCTCGTTCATTTTTTATTATTAATCTGAAACTATATCAAACGAGAATGATAAATGTTTGAAATAGCAGGATGTTAAAAAAAGGATGGTCAGTAATAAAACAGGGATTTAAAAATATCTACGTCCCGCATCAGAACAGAAGCAGTATCTAACTAGGTCAACTGAATATTTACAAATCTCAGTTAGTAAGTTTGATATTATTCCATTGTTTCATTTTTGTAAAAACGAACTTAATTTTACAATTCTACGGGGGCAAGGTTATGTCGTTTTAAATTTGTTTACTTTTTTGCAATTTTCTTCGCAAAATTTAGAATATTTTTGAGAATGGCCAATAACTTTTGACGCAATTGGGAAATTATTAGTACAAAATTACATTAAAAAAATTATCATGCCATCGTCAGCTTATCGGCACAATTAGTAAACTTTTAACCCAATTATAGAGTAGACTTTTCAGAGCTATAACTTTGGACTGTGATAAATACATCGAATCAACTGAATTTTGGTAGCCTTATACTGCCTGCTCTAAAAAAACGGGTGTTTTTTTTTTTAGAGGTTTAGAACTGTAAGTTGGTAAGACTATTTTAACTGGCGGCCATTTTGTCAGCTGTCAAGTGATTTATTTTTAGTTTGGTTTGGCATTTCATC
Source organism: Leucozona laternaria (assembly GCA_932273885.2). Classification (NCBI taxonomy): domain Eukaryota; kingdom Metazoa; phylum Arthropoda; class Insecta; order Diptera; family Syrphidae; genus Leucozona; species Leucozona laternaria. The sequence continues at coordinate 25,938,937 of OW026368.1, read as the reverse complement.
ATTAATCAACGACGACCATCGTGTACGGCCAGCGTGGCGGCGTACATTCGGTGAATGGACCTGAAACGAGATTGCTGTTGATTCCAATTTTCACAAGAAAATTTTGTTCAGCGATGAAGCTCATTTTTGGTCAATTACCAAAACTGTCGTATTGGGAGTGATGATAATAATCAAGTGTATGTTGAGACACCATTACATCCACAAAAACTGAGTGTTTGGTGGGCTTTATGGTTTGGTGGAATAATTGGCCTGTAACTCTTTAAAAACGATGTTGGCCAGCACGTTACAGTCAATGGTGACCGCTATAGAGCCATGATTACTGACTTTTTCGTTCATCGATTGAACAGCCATGATGTGCAGGAGCTGTGGTTTTAACAAGACGGCACATCATGTCACACAGCTCGTGCCACAATTGATTTATTGAAGGAAACGTTTGGTAACCGCATAGTTTCACGTTACGGACCTGTAAATTGGCCTACCAAGATCGTGCGATTCAACGCCGGCCACTTGACTATTTTCTGTGAGGATATGTGAATTCGCCCGCGTTATTGCCGATATACGGCCACAAATGTTGGAAAAAGTCGTCGAAAATTGGACCTCCAGATTAGACCACGTCCGACTCAGCAGTGGCGGTCATATGCCAAAAATCTTATTTAAATTATAATGTCAGAAGATTATCTTTCGAATAAAGTAAATTTCATGTCAATTTAAAAATATCATCTTCATTTTATTCCATTTCAAAGTTCTGTACGTCTAAAAAAAAACACCCTTTAGTAAAGGCAGTATTATATTATCGTATAAATATGGCAAAATTAATAAATAACAAGTGTCATATAAGAGTGTGCCATGTATGTATAATATATATTGTATATATGACAATGTTATATCGCCTTAAGAGTTAAATTCATGGCTGGGTCCCTTTGGACATTTTTATAGTTTAGTGAAGATGTATTGGATGAACCATCTGTTGGTTTATTATTATATGTTATTTTGACACTGACAGCTCTTATATACTCATAGCAAGAACACAAGTATAGTTTTATGTCAGTAAATTAAAATAGTGTATAAATGCAATTTTTTTTCGTTGAACCCTATATTCGCCCCAAATGGTGTTTTGAAAAAAACTTGAACTCACCCTGGTGATCAATAAACGCCCTAAAGTCAATTTAGGCGTTTCGCTGTGGCGAGTTGGGGCAACGAATAAACTGCCAAAATGATATGACTTGTGAAGCTTTTGTTTTGATGCGATTTTAAGGTCCCAATTATTTATTTTCAAATATAGATTGAAAGAATAAACACATTTATTTTAATTATAGTAAATATAGAAATATGAAGTGGAATCTACAGTTTCCATTTATTGTTTTTATTCTGCTTTTAAAACAAATCTAAAACAAATTAAAAAAAAAAAAACTTTTTGTTTCTTGCTTTAAACTTTAACAGCAAGTGTATTTTGAGAACCAAAAAAAACTGTTGTTTTTGTTATATTTGCTAAACCATTCCATTTACCTTTTAAATAACACATTATTTTCTTAAGAGTATAATTTTCCTTGTACCCCACAGGCTTTTTTTCAAAATTATAAAACCTATTATTAGAAAACCTACTCAAAACATTTAAACAAAAGTTAACAAAGGCCTTACAATGGTATTTCCTTTCATCAAAGTACTTATGTATGTATTTTGCTAAACGAAAAACAAAATAATTACACACAAAAGTCGTCATTATTTGTCAAGCAGTTTTGTTGTATAGCTGATGGTCCTCTTTGGAAAAAAAAAAAATTAAATTGAAAGTTTCTTAGTAACCAACTGCTTTAAATGATGCTTGATAGCCTGAAAAATTTAATGAGTAATGACATAATCCATGGTAAACGATGCCTATATACATATACATATACGTATGTACCTACATTTTGAGTTGAACTGAGAAAGTTTGCAATGGAGTCGATTTAATAAAACCTCAATTAAGTTCAACATTTTGTAGGCCTCTTAGGTCCAATTTTATAGTGCGAGATTAAAGTTTAACCGGAGTTAACTCATCAAATTTGGCGAGTTAACTCATTATGAACTGAACAGAGGCTTTTGATGTTTTATCAACCGAGTTTGTTTGGTCGTTCCGAATGCATTCTTTATACCAAAAAACCTCTTCCTCAGTTAACTGTCTGTTAATTTACTTCTAGAGTTAGCTAAACTCTGGTTTAACTCATCCCTGAAAAACTGGACCTTATAATAACAACAGAAAAACAACAATAAAAAATAAGAAAAAAACCCTGCACATTATTTTGTAAAAGATTCTCAGATTTCACCTTCTAATTGCCCAATATTGTCTCTTAAAAGTAAGATATACTTTGTGTGAGTCCTTATATAATTTCGCATCATTACTTTCAACAACTTTTTGCTAAATTACCTACCGGATATTTCGGAGATTGTCGTCAAGACACAAAATACTGATAAATGAGTTTCATTCAGTCATCCCCAAATGGCTTATCATTTATACGTAGTTACAGAGGTTTCATGACCAGAAATGATGTTCCATTAGTGTTGTAAATAAAACCCACACCGGATGTTGCTCTTCTCAAGACATTGTCGTATAGGAAGGATGGATACAAAGAGATTATGAAAGGCAACAAAAAAAAGAAGAAAAATGGATTTGCTAAACATACTTTTTTAAAATGATGACCAATTAACTTTATACTTTAACATTCTGTATCTAAATCACTTTAAGTCTTGAAGGAAGGTGGTGATACATAGGTATACATAAATACCTTTAAGAAAGATAATTAAAAAAATTTTTTTAACACTTTTTTTTAAAAGAGAAATCGTAACCATGGAAAAAGTTTGATTTTTTAACTAAAAATCACAAATAATGGGTGGATGATTTAATTAGAATTACCTACTTAAAATAAAGTGCAATTTTATAAGGTAATCTTTTTCCTTATATAATAATGGGTGATTTTTAAGCTGGTTTGGTTTTGGCAACACTGGTTTTGACAGCTGACGTGTGTTTAGTACCTTGTGTCACTGTCAAACAGCTTCAGTTTGGTTTGCAATTTAACCATGGATCGTCTTACAAATGAACAACGCTTGCAAATTATTGAATTTTACTATCAAAATTCGTGCTCGGTTCGAAATGTTCATCGCGCGCTGCTTGTGTTCAGCGATGAGGCTCATTTTTGGTTGAATGGGTACGTAAATAAGCAAAATTGCTGCATTTGGAGTGAAGATCAGCCAGAAGCATTGCAACAGCTACCAATGCATCCCGAAAAAGCCACTGTTTGGTGCGGTTTATGGGCCGGCAGCATTATTGGGCCTATTTCTTCAAAGATGATGCGAATCGCAGCGTTACTGTCAATGGTGAACGCTACCGAGCGATGATAACAAACTTTTTTTTGCCCGAAATGGAAGTTCTTGACTTGCATGATATGTGGTTTCAACAAGACGGTGCCACATGCCACACAGCACGCGAAACAATGGCGCAATTGCGAGGCGAGTTTGGTGAACAGTTAATTTCACGTTTCGGGCCGGTTAATTGGCCGCCTAGATCGTGCGATTTGACACAATTAGATTATTTTTTGTGGGGGTATGTCAAGGCTAATGTCTATAGGGACAAGCCCGCTTCGATTGACGTACTGGAAGCTAACATCCATGCATTCATTCGTGAGATACCGGCCGATATGTGTGAAAGAGTATGCCAAAATTGGACTCAGCGGATGGGCTACCTGAGACGCAGCCGCGGTCAACATTTGCATGAAATTATCTTTAAACATTAAATTGCAAGGTTCAAACTATCGATTCAAATAAATATTTCATTCATTTTTTCGAATTTTTTGTGTTTTTTTTTTTAAAAAGTTCTAAGCCTCTTAAAAAATCACCCGTTACATACATAAACGCACATTTAGTTTTTAAAGATTATTTCTTTCAAATGTTGACAGTCAACCCGGCTATCATTGTTCATTCTGAAGATCCAATTTTCGATTACGCATTCGAGCATTTCGATTGGTATTTGGCCAATGGCACAGGGGTAATGTTGGCTTCCAAATTCTCAATAAAAGCCGGTTTATCTATAAAAATTGTGGAGTTTACATAGCCTCACAGGAAAAAGTCTGGAATTTCAATTGTTCAGAGTTTGAAATCAGGTAGGTAGGAATGGCTGCCAACGAGCCGACTAGGTCGCTGACCCAATTAGTGGAAAAGCGCCGTTTTGATACCAAAACTCGTTTGAACCTATGGTTGAGGAATGGGCTTGTCCAAAAAACAATCTAAAGCCCCGAGTTAGACAGCAAAAAGCCGAATATAGTCTCAGAGCCATTTCGTCACGTTTTAGAAAGAGATCAAGTCTTTGATCTTCAGTTCGGAAAGTTCGTCAAGGTCGTCAAAGAAAGCCTTTCCAAGTGAATGCATCCTAAAACGGGCTAGGGCAGGGCATTTACAGAGGAAGTGAACTAATGTTTCCTTTTTTTTTATGAAGGGCTGATCCTTGCCTTGTTAGTTTATCCGCCCGTTCATTTCCCTCAATGCCACAGTGACCTGATACCCAGATAACAGTGACACTAAGATTGATATTCAGGCTTTCGAGCTCATCACGGCATTGCTGGACCAATTTGGAGGATGATGTGGCCGCAGCAATGGCCTTAACAGCCGCCTGACTGTCTGTCAGAATTGCATTATTTCGATTTTGGTTTGGGTCTTGTTTGAGTATTTTGCATGCTTCCCTTATAGCCAGTAATTCCGCCTGAAAAACGCTAGCATAGTCGGGAAGTCGAAAAGATTTGGATATATTTAAGGACTCAGAGAAGATTCCTGAACCCACACCATACTCCATCTTTGAGCCGTCAGTGCGTAGATAGTAGTATCGAAATATCTCGTCACTAGGTCATCATTCCAATCCTCTTTAGAAGGAATTTTTACGTTACAAACCCCCCCGATGCTCAAAGTAGGGGTGCAGTTGGTCGGTTGGAGTTGAAAAGATATCATTGGGAATCAAACTTGCTATATTGCCATGACCATAGCGTTTGGAAAACCAGCGATTCGATTCTTTCAGTCTCATCGTGCTGCAGGATACCATATATTTAATGTGTAAATCGATTGGCAAAAGATGCAAAAGAACGCTTAAGGCATCCGTTGGGCAAGATCTTAAGGCCCCTGTGGTTCCAACACTAGCTGTTCTTTGAATCTTTTTAAGCTTGTTGATGTTTTATATGCCTTGGTTAGAGCGGGCCACCATACAATCGATCCATATATGAGGATCGGTCGTACTACTGCTGTGTACGTCCATAGTATCATCTTTGACTTTAGGCCCCACTTTTTACCAAAGGTTTTGCTACAGGCATAGAAGGCTATGCAGGCCTTCCTTACCCGTTCTTCAATATTTAATTTCCAGTTTAATTTATGGTCGAGAACTACGCCCAGATATCTAGCACTGGATGAAAGCGACAGAGTTTGGCCGTTGAGCCTGGGTAGAGTGAAAAGGGAGTTTGAAATCAACTCCTTACCAATTTTTTCTCGCAATCAAGTTACTGTTTTCCGGCAATTTTTCTCGCAATCAAGCAATAATTTCACTGGCTCCTTGACAAGTATTGCCAACTTGGAGATTATGGGCTTCAATTTCAGGCAAAAAATTAGTCAGTTACCAAGGCGCGGTAATGGGCGTCATTCACAGTTATGTACTGGCAGGACTATAATTTTAGAAGAAATACAGACCGATGATTCTAGCAGTCCATAAACCACACCACACCTTTGTTTTGTGTGGATTTAATGATAGTTCTTGAATCTCTTTAGGTTGCTCTAAAGCCCAAATAAGACATGGTCTTATCCGTGAACAAAATTTTAGTCGATATCAGCGAATGTAGTGTGTGGTGTAGCTGGAATATACGGTAGGATTCCATCATTATTTAATTTAAAAACTTCAATTTCGTATGGAATCCATTACAAATGAAAAGAAAAGTCAACTTACAAAGCCTAAGCCGACTTATCCCTGTCCTGAGACTTTTTCCGTACAAATGTTCCTTGCAATACAGGACTAATCTATATGATAGATCGACAAATTGGGTTTTTAATTCAGCAAAAAAACTTTAAATGAATGTCTGCTTTTTTAATGAATTCACTCTAACAGTCAGTAGCCATTCAAAGCGCACGTTCTCTATAAAAAAAAAAAAAAAAACAAAAAGAAAAACTTCTGCTAAAGACAATAAATTATTCTCCTCAGGCATCGTCATTCAATAACAAACGTTAAAACTGTTTCATTCTATACCTGGGTAAGTATTTTTCATTAAAAAAAAATTCTTAAAAAAAAACGTACAAAGAAAAACTTCATCCTTTATTGTATTGAAAATGAGGACATCTGTAGAGACATCCTGTCGAAATCCATATACAAAGGTATGAGTATTGCTGTACAAAAAAACACCAAACCGCCCACTATACTTTCGCAAATCATCAGTTCCGTTTATTTTTTTTCAATTTCAGTTTGTATTTCCTAATCAGTTCTCAGTATATACCTACGCTACAGAGCGCTCAGCGTTAAGGCATTCCTTCTTCCGTCTCGACCGTGTTTCCACCACATGAACAATTTAACTAGGACACTCGATGCGAGGGAAATATTCCGACAGCGGCAGTCGAGTCGAGTCGAGTCGACATTCCCAGCCGTCTCTAGCGACTCAAGTGGAATACACCTTGGAATCTCATGATGGCCTCGTTTCAAGGCTAACAAAGAATGAAGCCCCGAAGGGAGACCATGAATGGGTGGTGTTCCGGTATTTTAATTTGCGTGTCGCTTGTATTTTCTCTGTTACATACACATTCTAACGAGCTTGAGGTTGGTTATAGTGGGAAGATAGCAGGATATATTCTCACGAGGATATATATAGGACACACAACAGGACTTAAATTGCATGTCTTTCTCTGGGGTGCCATTGCCTTATTGAAAAGTTTTTTTTTTTTTTTTTTTTTTTTATTGTGATCACTCTCTCTAGTTTTCTATTCAAAGTTGTCGCGTCAGTCGAGCGCTTAACAATGTTTTGTATGGGATATAGCTATTCGGATTGAGAAAAAAGTGAAAGAAAACATAGAGGCAAAATTTATTGTATCTAAGAATGTGGTTGTTTGTTGTTTTAAAAAAAATGTTATTTTAGGTATTTTCGAGAATTGAATTCAATTATACTAGGCCGCATTAGACCCTAGAAAAACGTTAAATAGAGGAGAAACTGGCAACTGTGAGATAACTCATTGAAACAATAATATAGGGTGTCCAGCGGGGATTTTTCAACTTTAAATTGCGTTTATCGAAATACTAGCGGGTTGAGGTAAGCAGGAGGGTTATCATTCAAAGCGCAAGATTTGCGGAATTGTTAGTCGCCTCGCCATCATGAGTCACTGGTCGGCAGCGCACCGCATATTTGCGGTGGAGCAATATTTAAATATATATAAAGGGTCCGCCATCTAACGTTTTTTTTTCAACTAGTGCTTATTTCGTGAATGGTAACACTTAGCTCATGTCTGATTTGAAAGATAATTAGTTTTATCCTTCCGCTGAACGAATATGGTTGTGTATACGCTTCGCTAAGTGGGCCTGCGATCGACTTAGAAAAGATGCCGATTTTGCCAAAAAAATCATCTTTTCAGATCAATCTCATTTTGATATTGGCGGGTAGTAAACAAGCAAAATTATCGTATTTGGGGCACAGAAAACCCGCACGCATACATTGAAAAGCCGATACACCCAAAACGAGTCACTGTTTGGTGCGGATTTTTGTCCAGAGGCATAATTGGGCCATTTTTCGAAAATGAGCGAGGAGTGGCCGTTACAGTCAATGGCGATCGTTATCAAGCCATGTTGAACGAATTTTTGTTAACAAAAATTGAAGAAGAGGATATTGACAACATTTGGTTTCAATAGGACGGCGCTACGTGCCACACAGCCGAAGCTACACTCGATGTTTTGCGCCATTTTCAAAAAAAAAAAGAAGTTATTTGGCGTACCCTTTACAATATAAATACATAAATATCTACATATATGTAGCTGAATATTTTTCGCGATGGTTGGTATTTTTATTATTTTTATTTGTATTTAAAAAAAAAAAAATTTGCAGTTGAACTCTTGAGTACAATAAATCTGTTTCAGAGGTGATGAGTATGAAAAACAAAGCACATCCCGTCTCATTATTTCTGTATTTATAGTTTTTTTTGCTTCTTTAGAAATGTATTAAAATTAATTTAATAAAACAAAAGGGGGATTTATTTTATATTGTTTTTATATCGCTTGAGAGTATTAAAAACCATTGTGCACATTTAAGAGAGAAATATAAAATATAAAATTGAAAACAAAAATATAATAAAAAACTTATTAGGTATGCAATAAATTTTCTGTTGCAAACGACAGCTGACATGAATGTAATTAAAAGACCAGAAATTTCAAACAGACATTAAAAGAATTTTAAATGACATTAAGGTGAGAATAGGTTATTATTTGTTGAATACCTTTAAATTTACATTTAATTCAAAAAAAAAAAAAAAAAAAATGGTTAAATAGATAGAATAAAAAAAAATGCACGACTTGATCGCACGAACTTGCTCTTCTGGTTAAATATTGTGTGTAAACCCACATTGAAGATGCATGATGTACCTTTATATTTAACGAGAAAATATTGAAAGAGTCAAAAGCACTAAAAAATTGATTTCTTGTTTGATTTTTTTTTTGTTTAAAAAAAAAATGTTCTTAAAAATTCTTAGATACATTATTGTTTAAACTGTTGAGAAGCTTAAGATTGCAAAACTATAACAAAATGGGTCTAACCATGGCAAAGATATACGTGAATAACCCAAAAATAAGACCATTTTCTCAAAAATACTGGAATTCCTAATTCCGTAATGTGAATTTTTTGAGAAAAAACCTGAAAGGTAGTTTTCTTACAATTGACTTGGTTAATTCAGGTACGAAGTTTAATCAAAATCGTTAGACCCGTTTTCGAGAACATTTGAAGAAACCAAAATATTTGTATGGCAGCTGTCCATTCTAGATAAGCTAAAACAAAAATTCGAATTTCACCTCTAGGGAATCATATAAAAATGCTCTGTACCAAATTTCATGCAAATTGGTCTACCTGTTTAGGCTCTAGCTCAAATAACAGTGGACGCACCGACGCACAGACAGATTGAAGGCATGACGAAAAAAACTTTTTCGGACTGCTCGATTATCGTAGTGTTAGTTTTGATTATAACCTCGAAATTTTATTTTTACACGAAACCAATACTTGCCCTATAGAGCAAGTAAAAAATTAATAGAGAAATAATGAAATTACACTGAAAGGTATTCAACTCCGTTTTAGCATTCAATTTTACAGAAAAGCATTAAAATTGAACTATTTTCTCAGTATATGAAATGTCTGAACTCAAATAAGCGTAAAAACAATTGTTTTCAGTTATAAATTCCAACTTTTAAAAGTGAGACCTAAGCGTCTGAGCTAATAAATTCAGTTGAGTTAAATTTTCTTAAAAAATCCAGCTGCACACTTTTCAGGCTTCAGGCAGAAATTTTCTTTTCTTAAAAAATTAAATACAGGTTCTGTCAACTGAATTGTTATACATACTATACATTAATAGCACCTACTGATGAAAACAATAAAAATTGTTCTAATTTTTGTGACCTTTTGTTTAAAAAATAATATTTCTTTGTGGGCTGTAGGTGTTGTTTACTTTGTCAAATACCTCAAACGAGAATTTCGGAGCGTGTTTACGCTGTTCTTTAAGCAATTGATGCCTATACGAAATCTCAATTAATCACCCATTTTCCGAAAGTCGTATTTTGCCTCGTACTCGTAGTCGGACTCGAACTCGTCTCGTATCAGAATCGTTATTCTTCAAGTCGTATACGTTGTATACGAGAAGCTTAAAAAAACAAAGTCTATCGTTGCTTGTAGATAAATGTCAAAATCATTAAAATTTCATTTAAAAAAATCGTTCGTGCTGTTTTTCCCAATTAAATAATTGTTTAATTTCTAATACAATTCAGATGAGTTCCATCGATTTATTTTTTCCGGACAATAACAACGAAAGTGTTGTGAGTTTATCCATTATACGGAGGAAAATTCGTGATAAATCAAATCCAATGGATTTGCCAGAGACGTGTTGATAGTTGTCAAAATCTTTAAAATTTCATTTATAAAAATCATTTGTGCTGTTTTTCAAAATTAAATACATAATTGTTTGTCCATTATTCGGAGGAAAATTCTTAATGAATCGAATGTAATTGTGTGCACCGCAATAATTTGTGTATTATGTAGAAAGTTGCAGTTTCCGGAGAATATTTCGGCTGTCCATAGAAGCTTTCAAGTATGTGCTCGACGAAGGAAATCCATTCTTAAAATGTGCATCCAACATCAATAAGGAAATCTTCTTAGATTGGCAACCGTTTTGCGATTTCTGGCAGCAGGAAACTACCAAACAGGGGGTTAGAAGGGATTTCAATAGCAGCAAATTTGTCCGAAGTACATTCAGCTTCGAATGACAGCAAAAGGTAAAAATGAGTCCAAACCGATCTTTTGTGAAAGAACTGGCTCTCCAGGCGTAGTCGGAAGTGTTGATGGCCCTCACGTCAGGATTTCGTGTGAAACATAAGAATTATTATCTTCTTGAAGGTCAACAATCCATATGCTCAAGACGCAGATATGGCTTTCGCCGACGAAGAGGAGATAGACCAGATAAACAACATATATAAATACAAAATGCATATAAATGAATAAATATGAAGGGTTTTAATAAATTTTTAAAATCAAGCATAATGGCCTGCAGTTTCTGTTTTTCTAATAAGGCCTAGAAAGTTCCACTCTTGCCATGGCCCCTTGCTTCCTCTAAATTTCCTTCCGATGCGATGCACAAACCAATGCCTCAAACTGAGAGCGATTAGTTTTTTTCCTAAATAACATGAAACGTTGAGTCCAAATAAATAAGCCTTTATTGAAAAATTTACTTACATTTGATTTTTTATCCATTTTCATCGAAAAAATATAAGTCTCGTCTTGAAAATTGCACACGACGAATAAACTTTAAAAATACGACTCCAAATCGATTGAATACTAGATTCGGAATAAGGATAACATATAAACAGTCGTATGCGATGTTATGCGTTTCTCAATAATAGTCGGATGTTCGACTCCTGGAATACAAACATACGACTGTAGTGGAATACGAGTAAATACGAGTTCCAGAATATGGGTGAATGTTTGTATCATTCATAAAAAAAAATAATAAAAAAAACTTAAATATTAATTGATTAAAGGCCAATTTCTTCACAGAGTCTTAATGCTAGTACCGGTACTAGTCCTAAAATTAGTACTCAAAATGGTATCAACTCATTTCTTCATACAAGTTCTAGGTCGTATAGTCCTGTCAATTTGGTACCGAGTATCAGTTAGGACTCGGTACTAGCTGACACCTCAAAATCAGCTAGTAGCTGGTTATTATACCAGTTGTTAGTACTCAAATCAGTACCAAATGATTTCTTCACATAAGTACTAAGCCCTAGTGCTGTCAACTTGGTACCGAGTACTATTTAAGACTCGGTATTAGCTCGGCAGTCTAGTGGCGCTAATACCTGAATCAGAGTATTTTTTTTTCATTTTCTTCAATGAATTCGTTGCATGAACGTGTGTTGATGCAGTCGTAAAAGTACATATTGCCACGGTTTATGGACTTAATATCGAGAATCAACGTCATATCTTAAACGATTAATAGTGTTGTAGACAGTTTCGACAAGCTATTAAAAAGGCCTTCCAAACACAAAATCTATCCTGATAGCCTTGGATATTTCCCCGAACGCGACCAATGCATTGCATGAATCGCACATCAAATGCACACAATAAAGGACATTTCTCCAAGACTGTCACACACATATCAACATAGAAAAATGTCCAAAGCTCCACCCAAAAAATAACACACAATGCTTTACTCAAATCAAATGCTTCATCTGGAAGCGGATTCAAAACAGAGCACCACTGATCTCTCCTGTAAATATCAGTAGGACTTTATTTGCATTCTTCATCTTTCCACTTTGTAGCAGCGACAGCCATTTTGCTATTAACTGCTTAGATTGAAGACCGGAAAATTGTTGAACACAGTGACAAATTTCATAGTTGATGCTTGATGAGACAGTTATCGTGGAATGGATATTATGTCCCCTTTTTGTTAAAATTGACATAATTCATTCGAAAATAGAATAAAATAAAAATCTCTCAGTCAAAATAAATAAATAAATATCAAAATAATATTTGAAATGCCAAAATATTGTCAAAATCAGAATTAGACCAGTTTTAGACGTATTAAGTCCTAGTACCGCTTGGTGAATTTAGATCCGGTACTAGTGATGTGAAGAAATGCTCAGGTACTTACTTTTCATTAGGACTGAGTACCAGAGCTAGGACCTGGTCTAGCTAGACTGGGTACTAGGCTGGCTTAGTACTTCTGTGAAGAAATTGGGCATTAGAGCCGTTTGCTCATACTTACCTACTTACTTATCCGGCTCCCGATCTATATGAAGGGGGTCCCTGCGTGAGATATTTCTGTCATCCATCGGTTGCGGTCCCTCGCAAGCTCCCTTCAGTCACGAGTCAGAGATCAAGCGCTCTTGCGTTTATTATCGCCTGGTCCATGTAGCGAAGGTTCGGTCTTCCTGTAGAACTGGTAAAATTTGCGGTTTGTATATCGTGCACTTTGTCTTTCGAGAAAGGAGTTTTAAACCCATTTGTTTGGCCAAACCGAAGTAACAGTGGTTCGCTAGGGTAATTCTTCGTCACATTTCCACTAAGGCGTCGTTCGTGGAATTGATGTTATTTCCGAGGTAGGTCAACTCCTTGACTGCCTCAAAATTACTGCTACCAACAGTGACGTTTTGTCCTAGGCTTGTTTGTTGATAGCTATACTTGGTTTTATCCTCATTCACTTCAAGACCAACGCGTTTCGCCTATGCATCAATAGCTGTAAATGCTTCTAGTACAGATCGCTTGGACCGGCCAATGATATAGAGGTGTTAGAATCATCAAAAGATAGGTTCTAAAATAGGCTCTAAAAATATGAGCTAAAAATGTTACCGTCTAGAGAATCTTGCTTGCCATTTAATTTTTTCCAAGCAAATTGTATGCAATTGAAGTGGGAAACAGTGTGGAATTTTTTTAAGTTGTATTTAGTTATCGATATTTGAATGTCGGGAAATTATGTAATCAGCAAAACCGCATACACTACTCAACAATAGAGCAATATAGCACATGAGAAACGACCAGCGAATTAGGAATGGTCGCAAATTTTAACATTTCATTCACATGAGCTGAGCAGTTGCAGACAACTACGAGTTGTCATTTAACATAAAAATATGTAAAATGAGTGTTGTAAGTTAAATGCGAATGAATATTTTATTCACCGGTCCATTGAATGCGTCCTAATTTTGAAGATTGCGAACTTACGTTTGACAGTTCGCAAGAGATTATTGTTGGTTGGTTGCGTGGAAAATATTTAAATACAACATTTTTCAATTTTAGGTAATTTTTCGCAGTAATTTATGTTTAAATTTGTTGATTAGATTATTTATTCACTTTGTCGAAAAGTTAAAATAAAACAATCGTTGATATTGGCTCTAAAAATTGCCTAAAATATTTATTCGTATTCGCAGGTCGCAGCTTATGTGCAAGGAAGGCACTTATCTCTTGAAACGCCGCCGCGACGCTAGAATGTTGATTTCACGGTTCTATAGTCAATACCGATAGTCTTAGCTAATACTCGTTACCAATTTTACAGGACTATAGGACTTAGTACTTGTGAAAAAAAAATAAGTTGAGTATAGGTATACTAACTAACTTAGCCTCTAAATTAGACGATACAGTAAAAGTTTATTGGACTCAAGTTTGACAGGTATAAACATATGGAGACCGTACGAAAAACGTCAAAATTAGATCTGTTCCAGATCTTCTTCAAAATAACATATTTTTTCGAAATTTAAACCAAATTTACTCAAATCCTGTTCCCGATTTCACTTTTTTCGATTTTTTTTCGGCAGAAGATAGTAGTAAAATATAAATTACTAGCAAACGTAGACTGGCTTTGCCTTGGTTTTAGATTTTGATATCGAATAAAATGTCCAGCTCAGAAAAAGTAAGATTTCAGGGAATTAAGCATTCTCGCAGAACTATGAACACGATTCTTCAGTTTTGTTGTTATATAAATGTATCTTGACTTATCATTTTCTTATCATAAAAAAAACTCTGGGATGGGTACAATTCAAACAAATTTTCTTTTTTTTTCTCCTCTAAAAATATTGGCATGGAATTCCTTAGTTTTTGACGTTTTTTGAAGTTACTTTTGGCACATTGAGGTAGATTTGTACTGAAGTTCTGGTCGTATGGCATTGCAACTATTTCAGATTTATTTTTTTTTCCGTTTTCTTGAGTGTCTATGTAGGATGGGAAGTTGTCTCTATATGATTAACGCTCATTTTAATTTAAGTCGTAATTTTCTATTAAGAAAGGTATACAGTAATGTAGTTTTTTTTTAAAATATATTTACATGACTACGGGTCCTTCAAAAATTTTACTTTTAATACACAAATTCACATGCTCAAACACAAGCAATACCCTCAGCTCCTGAGGTTGGCAACATAGCTTACTTATAGTTTTTGTTTAACCGTATAATCAAGGAAATGTCTAATTGACCTACTTTCTAACAAACCAAGGATAATCACCTTCATATTTGGCGAATAGAGTTCTTTCTCGTGCAAAACAACATCTAACTCCATGCTCCATCTCCACAACGCACGCGACGCTCATTTAAACATCCTTCCGTCCCAGCACATCCGACTGACTGTATATTATGAAGATAGAAGAACAGCTTAATATTTGAGTCACACACAACACATGCAAGGATGTCACAGAGCTCGAGGACATCGTTGGTATTTCTCCTTTTCCGCATAAAGTAATTTTCCTTTTTTTTTTTTTTGCAGCTATAAGAAATTTCAGCTCACTTAAAATATTTTTATTTCAAGGACGACATTCCGGCGCGACTTCTGTCTCGTATTCATTTCAATAAATAAAAACCAAAATAAAAATTCTCTACCAGTTGCCTTGCTGTGAGTTGTTATACTCGTATACGATTCGGTTATGGGCTGAGTTGAGATAGGAACAAAAAAAAACCCTCCAGCACTACCCCCAACCGAAAGGATAAATATTATAAAGCCAGAGTTATAGTCGGAGCAGGGAAGGCACATAAAAGAGAAAAAAAAAACAAAACCGTGGGGATCCTCATATTTTCCATTAAATAACAATAAAGAATCCATCCATTTGCGGAAAAGGATGTGACAATGACAACGGATGGCACAGTCGGTATCGGTATCTCTTTGCCCTCAACAGGACGGCCAATGTGATTAGTTTAATGACATTTTTCTTCCAATTTTTTTTTTTATTTCAATCACTTGATGCACAGCAAGAAGATTTATTTTTATTAACTCATTAAAGATGGGGTTCTTACATGAGGCATAAGGGAAAGGTATTTTAGAGCAGGAAAATAAGATCAAACTTCGAAGAAAATTCCGATAAAGCTGAATTTCAGTGGATATACTCGTTTTGTGTCTCTTAAGCATTTCCCAAAAATAACCTTAAAAGACCAGGTCTAAAGTTTTTGAGTGTATGTGGCTAAATTTCAGTTTTTAGTAAATATGTATAAAGGGTGTTTTTTTTAGAAGTATAGAATTTCAAGTTGACAACACTATTTTAACTGACGGCAATTTTGTCAGCTGTCAAGTGATTTATTTAACATGAATAGACTGACACCTGCACAACGCTTCCAAATTGTGACCAAATGGACCCAAGACAAAATTGCCGTTGATCCCAATTTTCATAAGCGAACTTTGTTTAGCGATGAAGCTCACTTTTGGTTGAATGAATACGTCAATAAACAAAAATGCCGTATTTGGAGTGATGATAATCCTCAAGTGTATGTTGAGACACCCTTACATCCACAAAAACTGAGTGTTTGGTGTGTTTTATGGTTTGGTGGAATAATTGTTCCTTATTTCTTTAAAAACGGTGCTGGCCAGAACGTTACGATCAATGGTGACCGCTATAGAGCCATGATTACTGACTTTTTCAATCATCAATTGAACAACCATGATGTGCAGGAGTTGTGGTTTCAACAAGACGGCGCAACATGTCACACAGTTCATGCCGCATAGTTTCACGTTACGGACCCATGAATTGGCCTCCAAGATCGTGCGATTCAACGCCGCTTGACTATTTTCTGTGGGGATATGTGAAGTCGCTAGTCTACGCCGATAAACCCAAAACGATTGACCACTTGGAGGACAATATTCTTGAAATCGGTTTAAAGAAGCCGTAGTTTGTACGGTAGTGAGGTGGGCGGAAGAGTGGAGCGGATCTGAGATTACGTGGGTTAATATATCATTATTTTCAACAGAATAAGGTGAATCGATTGTCTCCGTTAAGAGTTGGTGCACGAAGATTATATCAGCGACTTCTTGAAGTTTTTCTAAGAGTTTGCAAGTATAGGAATTTTAATCGCTCTTCATAATGGGGCAAGATGATATTATCGGGCCACGGAAGGCCGCGGAGGGAGAACCGAAGAAATCTACGTTGCATAGGTTCGATTGTTCGGGAGTGAGAGATCTGATATGGCGACCAAACTTGGCTAGCGTATTCAAGGAGGGGCTAACGAAAGTAATGTAAAGGGACTTCGTGGCGTAAGGGTTCGAGAATTCTTTACACCAACGTTTTATGAAGTCGAGAGAGGAATTGGCCTTGTTAATTATTTGATCGAAATGAGAGTGGCAGTTAAGCTCACTATCACAAATAATTCCAAGGTCTCGAATGGAACAAACGATGTGAATGGGTTCATTACTAAAGTAGTAAGTGCTTAGGGGTAACAGTTTACGGGAGAAGGTTATTGATTGACATTTAGTAACGCTGAGTTCTAACAAATTCTTATCGCACCAACTTTGGAATAAGTTTAGGTCGTTCTGGAGTAAACGAATGTCAGTGGGGGTAGAATAAATGACCTTGATGGTTTTCATAACATCTGCGTACACAGACAAATATGAGTCACTTATTATACTTTCAACATCGTTTATTGTTAGGACAAAGATAAGAGGGCCCAAGTGACTACCTTGAGGGACGCCTGAAGTGGCGTTAATGGGTTCAGAGATTGAGAATCCTGTATTGTTCTAGGTACTATCTCAACCATGAAATGAAAAAGGGAGTGCATCCAAGGGCATTGAGTTTAAGGTATATAATTTGGTGACAGATTTTTGTCAAAATTGACAGTTAAAATGTGAAAAAGGTATGTTTGTTTACTTTTTTGCACGAACTTTAACTGTTTTAGGGGTGTTTAGTTGGATTTTATTAAGAAAATAAAGTTAGAGAAATTTAAAGTAGTACCATGATAATTCTTGACAACATCAGGCTATATACTATTATCGCCTTTGTTATTCTTTTTATTTTTATTAAATTTTTTTTTATTTTTCTTTATGTTTTTATCTTTTTGTGACTTTCTAAAAATACCAAAATAAATAGAAGATGATGACGGTAGTCAACTTAAGCTATTAGAAGACAAAAAAACCTCCAAATATATAAATAAAAGCACTCTCTCATAACATTCGTTATTAATACTGCTAAGCAATTCAATTAAATAGGGACTTTTCCTATAGTATCTTGTAGTTATATAACTCAATCGAAAATAAAAGCAGTTAAGTACTCATTCAGAGAAAACGACCAAAATAAATTTAAAAAAATGCCCAAATATTTTTCAATTTATATCAATAAAATTTTTTTTATTACAAAAGTCACTACCTACTTTAAAGTAATCATTGGACCAAAAGTTTTAAAAACTAAGTGCCTCGCTAGGTCATATTTTCGAGAACGCGTTTCCTCTGAGTTAAATATTCTCAAAATTTATCTTCCTCAATTGGGTATTAAAAACATATGATACCTACTAGTCATGATTTAGGAATTTCGTAAATCATATTATACCGTTAATATTTTCCCCTTCATACATTATTCAATCACAACAAATCGATGAATATATTGAATAACATAGTAATGTGTTTTCGGAGGCGACATCCTGTCGTCTTCCCACGTTCTTCACGTTTTTTTTATGACCTACATATAGCGAGCTGAATCTTTCACCCTAATCAATCTTATTCCAAGTTATGTACATACATACATATATATGCATCTACGTCTGACTGTATTTATTTGAAGGATTTTTTTTTTCATAATTTTTCTGCTGGAACCTATACTACCCAACCCACCTGATTTGTGTTCAGCCGAATGAGTTTTATGGCTCATTTAACTGAAAAGCGATTTATACAAGGCTGTGACTGTGAGAGTTGTGTTGTTAGTAAGGACTTAAGGACAGAGATTTTGTGGCTCACAGACTGGGGGGTTTGTTATCCTTACTTAAGGATTTTCAGATATGGTAGTCTTATAAGAGAGAACAACCCTCTTAAGAAGATGGCAACAAAAGAAACAAACAAAATCATAGAAAAGCCTTCCAATTCAGGTAACTTGCAAATTATTCGAGGGATTGGTGGAGGTGATGGTGAAAAAAGAAAAGAAAAGATGGTTATACGGTCAGTTGTCAAGGAATTCTTCAAAGCGATAAATAAATAATGATAAGAACCACTGTGCATTAGCCTTAAAAAGTATTTTCATCATAAAAATTTATCACAGAAATTCTTCACAAAAAAAAAAAAAATAAAATTATACCTACTGACTTTTTAAACAACGACCGTCTTGGTTGGGGTTCTGTATTGAAATGCTCTGAATCTGAAGAAGGTTTAATGAATGATTCATTTTCAAAATTAAACATTTATAAATTCTGCAAGTGATGAATAACAATTCCACAGTGTAGGTATACGTAAGTATAGCAATTCCAAAGCAAAGAAGATGATTTTTGATTTATATAATTTTAACTTTGCTTTGACAACAACAAAAAGAAGCGGAAATGAATTCAAAGATTTATAGGGATTTTTTCCACATTTTTGACAGAGGGGTGGACAAAATGTAATTTATTGGTTTGTTGAACATGTAATTATTCATCAAATCTAATGCAATTGCTTTGAAGATTTTATAGAAAGAATTTAAAGGTAATTTGTGAGAAATAGAAAAGAGAATAATTACTTATGAAAAGTTGGAGCCTCTAAGGACCCATACAAAATGACTTAAAGGGATCATTAATTTTATTCTTGTTATTTTGCTGTTAGAATGAAATTCACATCAAAACGGGTGGCGATGTGACAATAGTTGATAGCGCTGTTGGAATGTACATTTGAAATTGTGAAAATTAAGCTAGCCGCCATCTTGAATTTAAGGCAATTTATAAAAATATTTTGATCAAATTTTTAAGGCGATGTTGTGTTTCATTGAAAATTGGTTTAATGTTTTTTTTATGGTATTCACTTTTTTTCTTTACGTTAATAATAAATACAACAACAATGATATGTATTTTAACTATATATGGCAGGTGCGAAAGTGCGATCGAACGCGCTTCTATTGTGTTCAGCCAGAAAATCTGAAATGAATAACTGAACATTTGAGTTCAAACTTCAAAGTGACAGAGGTGTCATGTCACGCTGACGGATCATTTGACATTTGAAACTACAATTTGTTTTATCAACTACATTAACTATAGGGTGTTTTTTTTTTTAAGATATAGAACTTTAAGTTGGCGACACTATTTTAAGTGGCGGCCATTTTGTCAGCTGTCAAGTGATTTATTTCTAGTTTGGTTTGGCATTTAAACATGAATAGACTGACGCCTGAACAACGCTTCGAAATTGTGCCCAAATGGGCCCATAACAATATTGCCGTTGATCCCAATTTTCATAAGCGAATTTTGTTTAGCGATGAAGCTCACTTTTGGTTGAATGGATACGTCAATAAACAAAACTGCCGTATTTGGAGTGATGATAATTCTCAAGTGCATGTTGAGACACCGTTACATCCACAAAAACTGAGTGTTTGGTGGGCTTTATGGTGTGGTGGAATAATTAGTCCGTACTTCTTTAAAAACGATACTGGCCAGAACATTACAGTCAATGGTGACCGCTATAGAGCCATGATTACTGAATTTTTCGTTCATCAATTGAACAACCATGATGCGCAGGAGCTGTTGTTTCAACAAGACAGCGCAAAATGTCACACAGCTTGCGCCACAGTTGATTTATTGAAGGAAAAGTTTGATAACCGCATAGTTTCATGTTAGGGACCCGTGAATTGGCCTCTAAGATGGTGCAATTTAACGCCGCTTGACTATTTTCTGTGGGGGTATGTGAAGTCGCTATAGTCTACGCTGATAAGCCCGAAACGATTGACCACTTGGAGGACAACATTCACCGCGTTATTGCCGATATACGGCCACAAATGTTGCAAAAAGTCATAGAAAATTGGACCTCCAGATTAGACTACGTCCGAGCCAGCCGTGGCGGTCATATTCCAGAAATCATATTTAAATTATAATGCCAGAAGATTATCTTTTGAATAAAGTAAATTTAATGTCAATTTAAGAAAATCATCTTTGTTTTATTCCATTTCAATTCTATACCTCTAAAAAAAACACCCTTGGCCCGAATAAAACTATAAAACATGAATGAACCCGTTTTTTCTCCTCAACCGATGGTAAAGTCGGCAAAAAAATAATATTTTCGTAAAGAAAAATATTCTGTCGTATGAATTAGTATTTAAAAAAGTTACTTTAAGTAGTACTTGGCAGGCCGCCCGGCTTTGCTTTGCTTAGTTTAGCATGAAAATTACAAAAGAAATTAAAATGAATATATAAACTACTTTTTGCAATCAAATACTTCTTTCTGGGTGTTAACCTACTTCACGTAATGAATGGCTAAATTTGTAAGAAATACGATAATCTAAGTCCAACCTTTATTACTTTCCCAACACTTAAACAATTTTTTTATTCGAAAACCACTGTTTTATTTTTATCCCACTTCACCCTACAAATATCAATTTTTTTGAAAAAAAATAATTTTCCATAAGCCATCCACTCAAAATAACCTTTAAAATAAAAAAAGAATTTTTGAAATCGGATACTACTTTTCGTTTTTACCCCATTTCACCCTGTAAATACAAATTAAAAAAAAAAATCCTAAGGCGTTCCCTTCAAAATAGCCTTTAAACACACAAAAAGATCTTATGAAGTCGGACGTGTGGTTCTGAGATTAGCCCGAACAAACAAACAAACAACAAATTTCTTTGAACGGACAGCTTTTTTAAATGTTTACCCTATTTCACCCTACAATTAGCAAAATTAAAAAAAAATACTATTGAAGCCATTTCCTAAGAATAACCTTTTAAACGCAGGTAGAGTTTTTTCAATCAGATTCGACATTTTCATTTTACCCCATTTCACCGTACAAAGTGAATTTTTCTGATATTTTAATTGTTATTCTGCTATTCGGGGAGGAGTCGAATCCAACAAATCAGAGATCATTAAAATCGTTCCAGCCTATAAATGGTGTAACTAAACCAACGTTGTTTTAAATATTAAGATATTTTTTAACTACTTGATATCTCAAGAACGACTCATGGCAGTGCAACTTTCAAATATGAAACACGTTCCGGAAGACTTCATTTGATATCACAAATAAGTTCCCTTCGATTCTTGACAAAAGAAGATACAAAAAAAATAAGCACCGCAAAATGTATACATTCTTGTATTTATATTGTATCAATTTATTTAAGTTTGTATGTATTTTTGTGTATATAAGGAAAAATAAACAAAGTATGTAGGTAGTTCATTTTTCAACAGTCTATATCTTAAAAATTCCGGAAATTATTTAGAAAAAAGACTGCAAACTGTTCTATTGGAAAAGTAGCGAGTGATCAGTGAGTATGTGAACTGAAAAGCACGTTTCCGACAAAAAAAAAAAAAAAATATCCTACAAAGTATGTTTAGTTAAATAAAATATAAGTAACTTCGGCAACGACTTCAAAAACAACACATTCATTTCTTTTTTACACATATGCTCTGATGTTGGAATTTATTTTCTTTGTCAGCTTGGCACGTTCCACTAGCATCGTTTCGTTTTTTTTTATATTTCATCGGTCGTATATGGTATAAGAAACATTATCTCGTGTTGCAGTCTTGCGTTGGCGCTGGGGGACATAAAAAATCACCCGTGTACTTTTTTAACAAGCTGTAGCTAAACTATCGGAGCAGTACCTACCTTTACGTACTTACACAGGACTAAATAGTTTCTCTTTTATGGTTTTGTGGTCCAAAATAATAAGAGTTCTTTGAGTATTGATTCATTTAAGCATGTTCGGGATGTTAAAATGGGCACTGACACGTTCGAAATAGCGAAACTGAAACAAGACCTCAGAACCCATTAAATGTATTAGTAATACGATCTTACATAGTCTCAGTTTTGAAGCACTGGAAAATATACATGATGGTGCTTTGTACTGCTTTCAAACAATGCAAGGATTAACAACTAACAAAGAGCCTTCTTTCATTTTATAATGATGGAACACATTAGAATGCTTCACGTCGCTGAGTAGTTCTATTTTGACAGGAGACATATATCATATACATATTCCTTGTCAATTTGAGCGGTTGGATTATTCAGTTCATTGCATTAAATGAACCGTGTTACACGCTCAATGTGCGTGTGCGTGTTCTATTTGTGTGGTGTTGCGTGCTGATATTTCAATAAAAACACATTCTGAAGAGAATCTACATATCATATACCTATACCTACTCTTACATTAAGATTCAAGAGGATGAATGCCTCTTTTGAATAAGCATGTCAATTCATAATAAAATAATCTATATTTGTATGAATTCTAATGTGGATTTAAATACATAATTACTTAGCTCATTTATAAGGAATTTATAACACTGTTGAATGATAATTAGTTCAGTGGATCTTAATTGTATGTAAGACTTGACTAGCCGACCCTAGCTTACGTTGTTTCGCACCGATTTCGTATAAAAAAAAAATAAATATTTAGATATACAAATACAAAATGGCGGCGGATTGTGTTTCATTGAGGTGAACTTTGTCAGTCATCCCGAGTTAACTCAACAAATTTGGTAAGTTAACTCTGGGATTAACTAAACAGGTATTTATGACAGATTCTCTTCATTGTGAGTCAGTGGCGTAATTAGGATTTTGCTCTGGAGGGGGCAAACAATTTTTTTTTAAATGGACAAAAATATAAAACATTACATTATACAGGGTGATTCGCATAAAATGTGACAAAAAGCTAGAGTATGTATGTAGGTTGGGTCGATACAAGAAAAAAAAATCGTATAGGAAAGGTGTCAATTAACCCCCTTTAGCCGGAAAGGGCAATTTTCTAAAATATTAAACAAAAATTGTTACACAACAACTGTAATACATACTAACAATGCCATGCTACACCTTTTTGTAAAGCTAGAAATCTCTTATTTTATTTTTTTTTAAAACATAATGTTGTTTCAGTGAACAGTTTTTAAAAAATAATTTTCAAACTCAAAATTTTGAAGAAATTTTTTTTAAAATTTTGTCCACAATCTTATGTTATTAATATTCTTTTACTTTACTTTTACTAATTTCTTATTTCCACTACGTAGGTCTAGTAAAGTATATATTAAGTTTTTTTCAATTTTCTCAAAAAGTAGGTACAAGACATTTAACCATCCGGTTTTCTGTTTTTGACCAAAAATTTATAAAAGCATTGAAATTTTAAAACAAAAATAGTAGTTAATTACTTAAAATTTTGAAAAAAATAGATTTTTTTCAAAATTTTTTAGTTTGAAAATTTATTTTGCAAAAACTGTTCACTAAAACAACTTTATTTAAAAATAAAATAAAAGAAAGAAAGAGTTTTCAGTGTTTGACTTTTAATTGATCAGGCAATTGAATAGTAAAAACGGAGGTAGTACCTAGACCTACTTAACAAAGTGAAATTTTGAAAAAAAAATCAGATTAAAAATAAACTTGATTTGACAAAAAGTATTCCCTCAAAAAGTTGATTTAAAAAGAATATTGATAAATGGAATTTTAGCTTTAAGAAAAGTTATAACGGAATGAAGTAAGGGTTACTGTTGTTTTTGAATACATTTTTTTTTATTTTAAGACTCTTTTTTATAAAATTTCCCCCCCTCCACCATACGATTTTTTTTTTGTTTGTTTTGAACCAGCCCACATACTTTAGGTGTTTGATGCATCTTATGCAAATCACCCTGTAGCCTGTATATCTGCCTATAAAAAAATTCTTGAAGGAGCAAAGAGAAGGTTGATGGTAGTTGAGAACAGGCTAGTTATTAGCGTTACCTAATGCAGGAGTTCTTTTTCATAGTTTATGATAAAATGGTGTCATATTTGCAGCTCTATTCCTTTAAAATGTTTATTTGGAACAATTTCTCAAAATGAGCTTAATATCAAATATTTGACCAAGATCTGTAGAAATCGAAATTCCACATTTTGGAAAGGCTATCTCCATAGAGCCAAACATAATAGTATGAAAGGGCAATTCCCAAAGTTCTGGTCTTCATTTTCGATAGATTCTTAAATTCTCACTGAAAAACTGCTCGATTTTTATTTATTTAAAACATCTGTATCTGAGTTTAAATACTTAGATCACATCTGCAAGAATAATTTATATTTCAAAAACAATTAAGAACTTTTTAAAAAATCGTACTTATATTTCTGTTTTTAACTACATAGTTATTTTTTTACTCTTTCCTGATGGTACAAACCAAGGATGTTAAACATAATTTTTCCTCGAACTTACAAAAAAATCTTATTAATTCTCAATTCCCTCAAGGTATAGAAAAAAAAAACGTCACAATCTCATACTCAACCAAATATAAATGCGTACAAACTTTGAAAAAAAGGAAGAAAAAGAAGAAAAGAAAGTAAGGATTCCAAAGCCTACAATAATAATTATATCAAGGTATAACGCCAGAGGGTGTGAATACCTTTTTTTTTTAAGGAATACTTCCGCTCTTACCCTCTGAAATTTAAAGCTGAAAACTTCGAAAATATCACATTGAAAGTGTACCATTTTTGTATTTATAGCAAAGAAAATTAAATTACCAAAGTTTTCGAGGGGTGATGCTTCCGTTTGTCATTTAATTACTGAAATTTAGGTCGCTCGGTGATAGAAAGTAGTATAGGATTAAAGAACTTTGAAAAATATTGCCTGTCAAATAAATAGAAGGCATGGGCAAGAAATGGAATAAGGTATGTATTTACAAACCTACAAATAAAGTTCGTGGGCTGCCAGTTGAGCTACTTGAAACTATCGAACGATTAAACAAAATCTTAAGTTGGGTATGTACTTTACATTTTCACTACCTTACTTCCCACGTATTAAACACATTACTAAAATAGAAAAAAAAGTATTTCTCCGTTGGATGTAAAAAAAAACAATAAATTGTGGTAAAAAAGGATAGATTTTAGAATTATAAGATTATGTACATGCATAATTTTTTGAAAGTGCAATTGGCTGAAAATAAGTAGATACTGTATACTCCGAAAGGAAGAACTGTTGATGGGCCTAGCCCTCAATAGCACCCAAACTGACAGTTTTTTTTAAATTCTTTTGCGACCTTCGAACTAGGGAGCTCCAACGGGTCTGAGCCTCGAGTCAATGGCGACCTTCAGTATGATATCTCCCTCTTAATCTTGTTTCTGTCAGCAATATTCAACTGATCCTGATCCATATTATTGTTAACACCATTTATATTCTTTCAAGATTGTTTTTCAAATTATCATATCCGCTTCATAATCTTACGAAATTGCGAAGAGTGACATTCTGCTGACAAATGGCCAAATTTCAATAAGAAGAGGAAAAAGACAAAATTATGCTAATGAACAAAAATCATCTTTGTTCCCCTGTCAGCATAATCACCAGGCACAACCTACTGGGATACTACAAATCGAAAATGAGGCTCAGTAGGTACTGACGACCTTTGCAGAGGATGCAGCGATGAAGAAGCACATGAGGATACCTTACACTTCCTTTTTCACTGCCCAGCACTCTTTCATTTAAGAAAGAAACACCTTCGTAGGAAATCATTTTTTTGACGATTTAGAGGATCTTTCTAGACATTTGGATAATAGCCTTCTGAACATTGTCAATTCCTATAAATGGCTTGATTATGCTAACAGAACACATAGGTTTTTACATTAAGTGGGATACAACTGCCTTGGGAATCACAGTTTTAAGAAGCGCAAAATTGTAACAAACTCTTGGAAATGAATACAAAAATTTAAGTTGCAGTTGCAGGACGTTCTTAGTTAT
The DNA here is from genome assembly GCA_932273885.2 of Leucozona laternaria. NCBI lineage: Eukaryota > Metazoa > Arthropoda > Insecta > Diptera > Syrphidae > Leucozona > Leucozona laternaria. The sequence continues at coordinate 25,912,652 of OW026368.1, read as the reverse complement.
GACTGATATTGGGTTCTTCAAGAGTTTTTCTTCTTGTTTGAGGAAGAAATTTAAAAACACATTTATACAACAAATTTTTTTCACACGAATCCATTTTACAAAGTTGACTATTTTTGACTAAGACTTCTAGATTTTTTTTCTCAGTATTTGCCAGGGGTTAAAAATGGCGAGTTTGCGATTTCTGTGTTAAGGTATAATCACTTATCGGCTCGACAACCGGGGTCCGGTCCTGGCCTCCTTCGACAAGTCTCTCCACCCATCCCGGTCTCGAGCCGCCGCCATCCAGTTGCTCACCCCAAGGCTCAGGGCGTCCTGGTCTACTCCATCCCTCCAGCGCAAGCATGGTCTACCACGCTGTCGTCTACCATAGAATGTACCACAAAGAACTTTCCGAGCAGGTTCCTCTTCGCTCATGCGAGCTAGGTGCCTGCCCCCCGGAGTCTACCGAGCTTAATTTTTGTCACGATATCTGCTTCAAGGTAGATTGCGTACAATTCATGATTGTACCGTCTCCGGAATCGTCCTTCCTCACATATGGGGCCAACAATTCTCCTTAAGACTTTTCTCTCTAACGTGGCTAAGAGGTCGGAGTGCCTTTTGCTAAGCACTCAAGTCTCGGATCCATATGTGAGTATCTACTGGCAGGACCATGGTCCTGTACAGCAGCAGTTTTGAAGTTATGGTGAGATTTCTTGATTTGAAGAGCTTTGACAGACTATAGTAGGCATATCACCCATTTTAAATAACGTCACCAATATTTGTATGTTCAAATAAACATCAAACGGTACCAAAATTTTTATTTTTTTTAAATGTATACCTTCTTTAGAATTATATTTTAATAATGCAGTATAAGTTGGCCAAATTAAAAAGGTGCTATATACCTATACTCGGTGCATTATTACATAACTTTAAATGATAAAAAAAATCAGCTCGTGAATAGCTACGACCTGGTGACGCTCAAACATTCCTGTTGTTCGTATTAGTTGTTTGCAGGAGTGGAGGCGTCCTACAATACTCTGCTGAATCCGAACGGTTTAAATCAAAGGCTCTTCATCATGACAACAGAAAGGTACTCCTGGAGAATTTGCCAAATCCTAGCAAGAAGCAGGCCCTTGAAAAAGAAGTAAAAAAAAAGTTTCCTAAGAAGCATATGCCAGTATTTGATTCGTTATGACATAGTCCAACACTCTGTTTATTAAAAGTTAAAAAACACTGTCGGTTTTAAAAAGAAATATGTACATATTTTGAAAAAGCATTTTGAAAATGCATAAATTGCATTACACATTATAAACCTATAGAAGCTGCCACCTGCATGATTTTTAGATTTCTCAAATTATCTCCAAAAAAATATAAAAAATCAAATCCACCCAAGATTGACCTTAGAAATTGTATGTATTCTTGTCTTTCCAACAAAAAAAAATCAATATCTCAAACATCTTATTTCTGATTCTCGACTTTCAAGCGTTTATAGTCTTGATTTGTAGATTTTTAGAATTGTAGATATTTTAGAATCATGAATGACTTTCTTATATATTTAAAATATCTATCAATAACAAAAAAAATAAGTTTTTAACACCCTCGGTTTAGAATACGGTTTTTTGACCCGTACTTAACTAAGCCCCATTTTACCCTACTCAGAATAAAACCTTAAAAAAATTAGGGTTCATTGCTTGCATGCAACTAAAGGGTCCGCCATCTGACGTTTTTTTTCAACTAGTGCTTATTTCGTGAATGGTAACACTTAGCTCATGTCTGATTTGACAGATAATTAGTTTTATCCTTCCGCTAAACGAATATGGTTGTGTATACGCTTCGCTAAGTGGGCCTGCGATCGACTCAGAGAAGATGCCGATTTTGCCAAAAAAATCATCTTTTCAGATGAAGCTCATTTTGATCTTGGCGGGTAGTAAACAAGCAAAATTGTCGCATTTGGGGCACAGAAAACCCGCACGCATACATTGGAAAGCCGATACACCCAAAACGAGTCACTGTTTGGTGCGGATTTTGGTCCAGAGGCATAATTGGGCCATTTTTCGAAAATGAGCAAGGAGTGGCCGTTACAGTAAGACCACCTTTTGTGGAACGACCACATATTTGACATCACCAAAAACGCTGCTAAGTGTTTAGGTTTTCTCCGTCCATGCAAGAAATTTTTCCCCCCTCTGATCTGGCTGTAATCTGCAAAGCCTTTATTCGTCCAAAACTTCAGTACAACTCCCATATTTGGGCAGGTGCTCCAAAAACCCACTTGAGGCTATTGGATAGAATACAAAAGAGAGCTCTAAAAATGATAGGTGAAAGAACTATTATAACGGAAACATTTACATCTCTTGAGCGCCGTCGTAATGTTTCATGTCTATCATTATTTTACCGTTATTTCTATAAACAGTGTTCTAGTGAAATAGCAAGTTGCATTCCTCCCCTTAAACAATTCAACCGTAATACTCGCGCTTCTAGGTTTACCCTTGAGCCCAACTTCGGACGTACTGTTAAGTACAGGGATTCTTTCCTTAGTCGCACTACACGAATGTGGAATGCTCTACCCAGCCCTGTTTTCCCCTCCCATTGTGATCTTCAGACATTTAAAACCAATGTGCATCGGTATCTCCTTTCCAATCCCCTCTAATCTACCTAATCTCTCGTGCTGTGTAGGTATATCATTTTAAGGGTAGTCACAACCCCTTTAGTGCGCGCTAAATTATAAAAAAAAAAGTCTCGGCACTCACATAATTTTTTTTTTGTTTTCTTTATGTTAAGACCAACGGAAAATTCGATTATGTCCTTGTTTACGCCAGCTCATATCGTTTGTATTAATTTATACAACTTGTTTAACATTATTTTTCTCAAAAAAATTCATAAAAATATTTTCAATGTTAAAAACAATTTGGATAAATCCTTCATTAAAATTAACACAATGGCGCGGCCGACGTTGCAGTCGCCAGAAGAACTTGTTGTTGAATTTAATTGCGAAAATTTGTCGCGACTCCTGCTCTGCTCTCCCTTTTGCTAAGATGTCCAATTGAATTCAAATAAATAGAAAATTAAACCAACAGATAAATGTATTCGAATTTATGTATTTACTCTCCAATTATTAAAGTTGGCATTAAAAAAAGGAAATTTACATAATTTGAATGAACATTTTTAAATTTACATTATTTTTAAAGACTTTAAATTTCTTAAAAGTATCTATTTGAACAATTTGCTTCAAATTTAACTGAGGAGAAAAAATGGTTTCACGCAAAATTAGTTCGAGAAATTTATGAAAAGCAGCGCTGGCTGGTTGTCAAGTTGCAATAAACATTGAGTATCAAGGCAAAAATATAAAGTTTTCTCTGATATTAAGAAGGAATATTACTAAAGATAAAACTTTATTATTAAAATGAGAGTTCGTTAGGGCAAACGTTGCGCGGGTGGCACCCATTTTACTGTATAGACGTGATGGGCCTTCACATTCGACTCTTCAACGTTTGGTGGTCAAATTTGAAACTACCGGTTCGGTTATCAATCAGGCTACATTCGTTCGTCAAAGGAACGCTAGATTGGCCGGGAACGTCGACCGCTGGGGGTGGATTTTGGGAAGCGGCGCCAGCGTCATATTCGTCCGTACTTTGTCGAAAGGAGACGAGACTAGATGCATGCCAATTTGTAACAGTTTTTTGCCATTAAAAGTGGGCGTGCGTTAACGCTCTTCGCGCTACTTGAAAAAAAAACTCTGGGTGCCCGAAGTATGCCCACTGGTGGACGGCCCTGGCCCCGCTAGGCCGCATAAACAGTACTTTTAGAAACCCAAACTGTAATAATTAATATGTCTAGAGTCACTTCCTTTTCGAAAACGACACGGTTGGTGAGGCGATCACCGTCAATGGCGAGCGCAAAAGAACGATGATAACCAATTTTTTTATGGCCCAAAATTGAACGACATGGACATTTTGTACCAGCAAGACGGCCGGCGCTACGTGCCACTGCGGGCTCCTCGGTTGACATTCTGCATAAACGATTTGAGGGTATAATGTCATCTCTCACAGAGGTGACGTGAATTGGCCACCAAGGTTAAGCGATTTTACTCCGCTAGACTTTTTCTTGTGGGGTTTCCTGAAGTCGCAGCTCTATGCAAATAAACCACAATGCGGAAAAGTCATTGAAAATTGGACGACTTTTCCTTTCAAATAAAAAACAATTTTGTTAATACCTAACACACAGCTTGTTTCATCCCATTTCAACATATACCCGCCGATATTGAAAAACTCTTTATAAATCAACATTTTTGTAATTATTTTTTTAAAACAAGGCAAACATACTTTTATACCTTTTTATGCTATTTTCCGCAATCTAACAACATTTTCCATACACCTTAGCACCTGACGAAATGGCTAAAAATAATTCGTAAGCAAAAACTCGTTCTTATAAACTTAATTCCTTATTTGGGAGAACCATCACACTGTTGCTCAAAGAAATGTCTGTTGCTTTCACCATTTCAGCCCCCACATCAGCGGTGGATAGGGCTGATACGGAGGCACCGCGCCGCACCGGGTCCCATGTTATAATTTCGTATCCTGGAAAAACACTGGAAATCCAAATAAATAATTCAGTAGGAGAAAATTAACTGCAGTAACTTTTTTGTACTAACCCAAAGGCTTCTGTGAGTTCTGAGGCGCATGTCCGGACTTTCATATAACCCTGTTGCTATTTTCTAAACAAAAAAAAGCTCTTTTTACTTTTCCAGGATTATTGCACTGAGAACTTAGTTTTCCGTTTGTGTTCTCTGGTCAAAAGGTACATTTACCTGGCTGGAAGTCTTCAGTTGTTCAGCAGCTGTCGATCGGTATCGACCATAATCTCGTGGTAGATTTTCTTGTTCGCCGGGATTTCTGTACCAACAACAAAAGAGACTTTGAATATTCAATGATTTTTCTTTGGTTTTCTTTTTGTTTTTTTATGCGGTTACCTACTTCTTTGTGTCTCGGAACGAATTTTGTCTACAAAAAAAGATACTTTGATTCGTATATGCAAATTTTCCTATATATGTACTGTGGGCGGCATCAGTGTTTAATAAACCAGATTTACTGTTGAATTCAAACTTGCGGGTATACATTTGAACCGATTTCTTTGTCAGTCTTAGTTTTGGCTCGATGTGATTAAGACGTGTTGGTATATCTGTAGTTACAAGATCTGGACTCTGGAGGATCTGGACTCGGAAAGTGAAATTCGTCAGAGTTCCCCGGTGAATTTCAATGTGTTTTTATTAAATGTCACCCCCAAAAAACCCATAATCATCGCGTTGTTGATAAAAGAAGATCCTTTCAGTGACATCTCATTAATTTGGATACAATTTAAATGAGATTGAAAAATTCGCCAGATACAAAGGAAAGCTGGCGCCAAACATCATCCGTGATTTTAAAGTGTTTTCCGTTTAAGTGTGTATCTTAGTCTTCAAAATTTCATATCGATTCTTTCAAGCAATCTCAAAGTGAGTCTTGAATAATTTTTCCATTAAAAGATACTCGCTGTGTTTTGTTGGATGTGCGAAGACGATACGTGGGTTGGTGGAACTTGTTTCTTTTGTGAGTTCGTTTGAAAACTGCAAAGGTTTTGTTTACTCACTTGGATTTTTGTTTGTGTTTTCTCAGTCTTTGGCTGATGAAGCAAAAAAAAAAAAATAATAAATACCAAATGTAAAATTGAGTAGGCCCGGCAAGTCTGCAAGAGAAAATGCATTTTAAAGATAAAGTATCTTCGATAGTTCTTGTTTTACGTATGAAATAATTTTTTAATTTTTTTTTTTTGAAAATGCAAATGTGAAGCTTGAAGATACACGTATATCCGCGACGCAATGTGTTCTCTATCTGTGCAATAATTTAGTGAATTTAAAGAGCCTTAAATTGTTTCAATTAATTCGTCTGGCTGATATTGTTGAATAAAAAAAAAAAAAATACTAATAAAAATAAAATAAAAAAAAAAATTCAGATAAACCTACGTGAGGATTAGTGTTTTCGGTGAAGCGTAAATGGACTTTGCGGTTTCAGTTTTGCATCGCTGGTAAATCGTGTGTAAAAATTCAAATGAAAAATGGATAAATATTGACTTCTGCATGCAGTACAGTGGGCTGAATTGATTTGGTTGGCTTTTAGCGGTTTCCCTTGCAAATTGTTTGTGGTATGTAGTTTTGTTTGGGGAGGATTTAATGGGTTTCTTTTTTTTTTTTCAATGATTATTTTGAGCATGAAATATTGATTTCAAAATGGTCATTCAGGAATTTCAATCAAATTAAAGTAGGAAACAAATATATAAAGTACATGCGTTCAATTTGGGGTTGTTGATTAAAGCTTAAAAAAAATCATGGCAAATAACATTAATTATTTATACTTGTTATATAATATAGGTAGGTGCTACGATGAGGTACAAATATGGCAAGTTATTTATTGGTAAAAAAAAATTGGACATAAGTTATTGATTCCATTTGACATAATTATCGATATAGGGATGACGAAAAAAGGTGTTCTGGCTGTTTGGCTACAGTCTAAAAGGGTGTGTAGATTTCCTTTAAACTTCATATATATAGCATTTATTGGTAATTCCTCTGACACGTTCCTAATTCTTCCTTAAAAAAAAAAAAATGGTTACTTACCATTCAATTTTGTTTAACCCTTACGGAAAAAATATTTCCACAGATTTGAATTTAAAAATCACCTAATGAGAGCTTCCTTTTTGTAAACTATGTTTTTTATTTTCAAAAAATGCTTACTAATGGTACCCCCGCCATAGATCATTTTTTTAAGTATCGGCTATCTCAAAATCGGTTAAACTGATTTTGATCAATTTTCTTATGCCCTAACTCCTTGAAAATATAAATTCTGTTTTATTTTGTTTTTGCTTTTATTTTTATTTTTATTTGTATTTGTATTTTAATTTTCATTTTTATTTTTATTTTTATTTTTATTTTTATTTTTATTTGTATTTTTATTTTAATTGGTTTTTATTTTGAATTTATATATGTACTGCAGAAGGTGGCGCAAAAGTTAAACAATACCAACAAATTGTTTCGTAAAATTGAAACAATTATTCTGCGTCGTTTAAGAGTTTAGTGATTCATGTCTTGTTGAGGAATTTTTTGTATCTATATATATTTAGATGGAAAAAATATAAAGCAACCAATGTTACAGGGTGATTCGCATAAGGAATGACAAAAAGCTAGAGCATGTAGATTGGGTCGAGACATGACAATAAAAAATCTCATTAGAGGGGAGGTCTTTTCCTTCCATTTAGCCGGGAGGGCTAATTTTCTAAAAAAAATATCGGTTTTTTCAATAAGAGCGCTACAAAAGTTTTTTTTTTTTAAATAAAACAAAAACGGTTTTGGATATCAATGAAATTCTTTTTTCCTATGAAAGTACGTTTGATGTTATTATGTATGGAACTCGATTTCTTTTGCATGGCCACCAGGGGCACGCTTGCAGAAGTCCAGACGCTGAACCAAATTTTCGACGGTTTTCAAGCACAAATCGGCCGATACTGCTGCAATTTCACGTTCGATATTCGTACGAAGTTCATCAATCGTCGCTAGCTTCTTGGCATATACCATAGATTTGACGTAGTCCCACAGGCAATAGTCTAACGGCGTCAAATCGCACGACCGAGGCGGCCAAGCGACTGGACCATTTCGTGAGATAACACGTTCTCCAAACTTGGTTTCCAATAAATTGATTGTGACATTCGCTGTGTGGCTTGTGGCGCTGTCCTGTTGGAACCACATGTCCTTCAAGTCCATATCATCCAATTGGGGCCAAATACATTCGGTTATATCATTGAACGGTAGCGATCCCCATTCACAGTAACGTGCCGGTCTTGATCATCACGGAAGAAGTACGGCCCAATGACGCCGCCGGCCCATAAACCACACCAAACCGTATTTTTTTCGGGATACAATGATGACTCATGCAGTACGTGTGGATTGCTGCCTGACCAATACCGCATATTTTGTTTATTGACGAAGCCATTCAGCCAGAAATGAGCCTTATCGCTGAAGATGATTTCGATGAAAATCCGAATCATTTTCAAGTTGTTGCTCAGCCCAATTCACGAACATACGACGCTTCTGGTGGTCAAGCGGCTTCAGTTCTTGCGTCAATTTAATCTTGTAAGGATGTAGGATAAGATCTTTTCGCAAAATTTGCCACAACGACGTCAAAGAGATGCCCAACGCTTGAGAACGACGTGTGAGAGACACATTTGGTCTTTCTGCAACTGAAGCCCCAGCGGCAGCAATATTCTCGACACTACGGGCACTTCTTTGTCTCACTGGCACGGGAACATTTTGTACTGTGCCTGTGGATTCAAATTTTTCCACTAGACGCTCAATTTTTGATCTACTAGGACGATTATGACGACCATAAATTGGACGTTGCGCTCTTAACGTTGAGGCCACTGACTCCGAATTTCGGTAGTAAATTTTAATAATTTCGACTCGTTGTTGGCACGTATATCTTTCCAAACCTTACTGAAGAGAAAAGTCAAAAGAGCGGCAAGAAATATGGCGTCGTTTGCTGTCCCTGTTGCTCTACTTTTGTACCGTCCCTGTTGAAAAACCCTTTATATTAAAAAACAACAGTAATATAGTAATGGTATGATATACTTGTTTGTCAAGCTTGAAATCTCTTCCTTTATTTTCTTTTTAAATAATCTTGTCTTAGAAATAAATAATTTTCAATCTCAAAATTTTGAAGAAAACAAATTTAAATTTTTTTTTTCGTTTTTTAGTACTTTTTTTGTTTTTAATGTTTAGTGCTCTTAAAGTTTTTTTTTTTTAAATGCCAAAACCAGACGCTTAAATCTCTTCTAATTCGATATTAGTTGGATTTAAAATGGATTTGTGTAACTGAGGATACAGCTAATATGCCAGAGAAGAATGAGCGGGTACAATATTTTTTGTGTTATGTCATTGTTTAAAAATTTGTGCCAGCAGAATATTAACAAGACACAAGTAAAATGTCATCATTAAAAATTAGTTGTTTTTGTATTGGAAGATTTCAGAAAATCATAAAATTGACAAAGTGACTGACAACGCGTCATATTATCTGCCTCTTTAGATCCAATTTTTGTCATAAGAGCACGATAATGACAATAATTGGAAACACTTATGGTATGAATGATCGCATTTTGTGAAACGTATAAAAACATGCTTAGTGGTTTTTTCGTCCAAAAAAATTATTATTGGTCACCCTTTTTTCTTATTATAATTAAAAACAAAGGCAGCCTGATGTTAAAGTGTTAGCAAGATACTAGTTAACACTTTACTAACTTTAAAACTCTTTACTAAAATGTTTTTAGTTTTAAAAACTTTTTAGCTAGTATCATACTAAACCCATTTTCTTACGAAACTCAAGCTGAACGCGCCTAAAACAGTGTCATTTCGTGCAAAAAATGAAGCAAATATACCTTTTTAAAATGTTTCAATGTCAAAGTGACATATGGATTAGTAGATGCAATAAGAAGAATTTAGCCTACATGTGCCACGATTTTCTCAAATATATTATGTCAATTAACTTGTGAGATAAATACTCGCACCAAAAAACACACTATTTTTTGACATGAGAGAATGACGAACCCACATAAAAACTATTAACCAATAAAAAAAAATTTGATGAGTTAATACGGACTTAACTTCAATCTCACACTGAAAAACTGGACCTAAAAGTCTTGCTTACATATCGGGACTTGTCTCCTTTTGTACCACAGAAGTAATGTTTACCTTAAATTGAAGACTTTCAGATGTTTCCTCAAACAGAACTAAATTTTATTAAATAGTGTTGTTAAACAATGCACTCTTCCAAGCGAATGCTGTGTGAAAAGAACTTCCTTACATTAAAAAATTATTAAAATTTCTCTACTAGCCAAAATGGCGTATGGCGTATACGTACTTTTTTCTTTACATACCTTTTATTTTTTATTTATATTTAAATTTAATATTCAGCAGACAACTTTGCTAAACACAAACTAATTTATGGCACATAAATACATTTCCAATGTCTGCAAAATATAGATCTTTCCATTTAACTTCATTAATACAATAATATTTTTGCACCTGAGTTTCCATCGTCATGCGATAATACGATTAATGAGAGAAGTCGTATTGATTCCTTAATCTAAGGCGCAAAAAATTAATACCTCAAACGCAGCTGAACAAGTTTATTTGGTTCAAATAAGAAAAACAAAAACCTCAAAATGATAATAGCCAGATACACATTCAGGCAGGACGTGACTCCAGAGCTAGAACAGGGTGCATAATAAAAGTAAACACAAATGAGCAATGAAGCTATTAAAAATGATTTTTATGTTCAAGCGTATATTATATATAATCAACCCTCCTGGTAGTAGGTATAGCTAAATTATTTCACCAGGCACAGGCATGGATAGATCGATGAATGGAAAGAGTAAAGCGTTTTTATTCACATTAAGTGAATTAACTCCTGAATGTATCTTTCTCTGTATAGATACAAGAGTAGGAGGCAAAAATGATGCATTTAGGTTGTTTTTGTTTTTTGCAGGATTATATCTCTCGCACATAACAAATTCCCTATAGCAATTAAATAAATTGAGATCGAACAGCTTTTGAATAAATTATATTAGGATGTAAATATTCAGCTGGAGGAAAAAGGTGGTAATTAACATATTGGCACAATGAATAACACTCCGAGTATTAGTGTTTTAAATATTATGGGTGGATATAAATTCCAATCATGCCAATGGGAAATTCAGTAGAATTTTGTACATGTTTGTTGTCATCGGAAGGACACATGCTATCCACAAAAATTTAATGTATTTCATTATGAATACTTTAATGGATGCAGTACTGATAATGGAATTTTGATGATGGAATTAAAGAAGAATTAAAAAAAAATAAAAAGAAAAACGCATGGAAATATTTCAACAAAAATGAATGAAATATTTGTAACTAAGTTATATTTATTATTTGAACTGAGGAAGCTGTTTTCCGGTGAAGAATGCATGCGGAATGACTAAACGAACTCGGTGGATAAAACATCAAAAGCATCTGTACAGTTTATCCTGAGTTAACTTTGCTCTCCAATTATTTTTACTAGTTGGCTCGCCCTAAGCTTCGCATATAAATTACAAAAGAAAATATTTTTTTTAGACTTTTAGTAATTGAATACTACTTTCTTGGTTTTAACCCACTTAATTTGTAAGAATATGATTCTCTAAGTCCAACCTTTATTGCTTCCCAACACAGAAGAAATTTTTGTACCTTTTCGAAAATCGCACTGTTTTAATTTTATTTCTTTTCACTCTATAAATAGCATTATTTTAAAATAACCCTTCAAACACAAAAAGAGTTTCGTAAATCGGATATTTTTATTTTTACCCGATTTTCCCCTTAAAATAACGAAATTTTAAAAAGAATGCTAATAGAGCCATTTCACAAAAAATAAATTAAAGAATTTGTCAAACAGGAAATAGTTAAACTAAAAAAAAAATATCATTGAAGCGATTTCCTAAGAATAACCTTTAAAACTCAGGTAGAGTTTTTTTTCAATCGGATACGTCTTTTTCATTTTACCCCATTGCACCCTACAAAGTAAAATTTTCCGATATTTTAACATTTATTCTTCTGTTCGGGGTGGAGAAAAATCCAACAAATCAGAGATCAATAAAATCCGTCCATCTGTTCTTGAGTTTTAAATCGTGTAACTGAACCGAATTGGTTTATTAGGATATTAAGCTTTCTCTAAAAAAAAAGTACCTACTCTTTTATTTGAGACAGATTTCTTGATATTGTGGTGTTGAAGGGGCAACAATTTTTGTAATAATCCCTAAAAGTAGCATAACTTAAGTTAAAATTGTTGAAGCAAAATTATAGCTATTGCATCCCAGCTAAAAGAACTTAAGCCTTAGTCTCAAAGTTTTTACTTTTTTTGTTTTTTTTTAAGGAAATACTTAAAACAAACTTTCCTTTTTTTGTCAGAATTATTTTGAAGTTTGGTTTTTTTAATTTTTCTTGGGGGCTATTATTTCAAATTGGAAAATTAATTTGAACAAAGTTTAATAAAAAAAATCAATTCCGAAAAGTTAAGTTTATCGAATGAAGCCTATTTTTTTTTTAATTTAAAGGTCACGACTATGATCCTCCAAACTAGGAAAACTAGCGCCTGAATTATTGAATATTGGTATTGGGGTATAAGTAAACTGCAACCTTAAGCACTATTATGCCCCCATCTTGAGCTGGATGACATGACTCATTCTCCAAATTGATGGTTTCTTTATAAGCAACTCGAGTATTTGCAATTCTTTTAGAGAAAGTACTCTTTACTGGTGGTAATCCAGATGTCTATGTCTTTGGTGCATAAGTGCATCACATTTGCCTAATATGTAGTCCGATAGTCTCCTCATGGGCGTTGCAGAATCTGCACGTGGCATTACTCACTTGACCAAGGATGTTGAGGTGTATCCTAAGCTTGCAGTGACCATAAAGAGTTCCGTTATTATATTGGGCTTGTTCCTACTCAAGCTGATGCCGGATAGAAATCATTTCTGGTTGTAGCCTTTAAGTAGGAGTTTGACTTGCCTCAGCTTTGGTAGTTTATTCCAAATTTTTAGACTTTTTGCCTCCTCTTCTGTTTTGATTTTGTTCTTATTCACCTTTTCTCCTATTCCGCAGCAGGGTTCTGGCCCGTGCTTCGGGTGTTGTTGTTCCTATTTTTGCCAAGGACTCTGCCTTTTAATTATCCTGAATGTCAACGTGGCTCGGTACTCAATGAAGCGTGACATCATTATTATTCTTGTCCAGTTCGTTAAGCCTGCCAACACGCTTCCATATCAGTTTAGAAATAATGGCATACAAGTTTAGTGATTTGAGTGCAGCCGGGCTATCTGACATGATGGCATTTTTTTTGGTTTTTGTAGCTTCTTTCGAGGTTACATTACTTCTGCCTAGAAGATGCTAGTAAACTATGTCCCATTGGCAAGAAGAGTTTGGTTCTAGGTACAAAAATTCCTGCACCAATCACTTCGGTTGTTCTCGAACCATCAGTATAACACTAAATGGCGCTTGGTTTAAGAGTGTAGTTCACCGTTTCGCCTACCCTGCACTCTTTTTTGTTAGTTAACTTTGTTTGAAAATTCTTTTCAAAGTTATACTTCTCGATCATTCCATGTCTTGGAATGTCAAGAAGGGCTAATAGTGGTTTGCACTCCTGTGTCGTCTTAGGAGCCGATGGCCAGGCATGTAGGTTACCTACAATGTTTTGGCGACTCCAAACGGTTAAAATAGGATGCACTTAATTATGACAAGGGATATTCTTGGAGGATTTGTCACTTCCTCACAAAAAGCGCAGTAACCTTGAAAAAAAAAATAAAAAATGTAATATTTATATGTTTTTTCAACCTTAAAAAATAAACAAAAACAAGAACTTCATAAGGCGATTTCATTTGGTTTGGAGTAAGTTAATCTATTTTCAGCAAAATATCAAAAAAACTTAAACAATTTGGATCAAATTTATTTAGGGTTCTTAAACCAAAGTCTGCGTGTTCTATTTTGTGGGAAAGTTTTCTTTTCTCAATTAATTTCGTCCGTAGATTTATTAAGCAATAATTTTACTATCGCATAAAGCCATAACATCTATGTATATGTTTTGTAAGTGTTTAGGTTATCAAATTTACAACCAACTAAATAAAATTAAAAGAAATTTCAATTAAACCCTTATTAGACCCAAGTTAAGTAGTTTTCGACCTATTTCCTTCATAAATTTCCATTCAATTTTCATTAATCTTCCTTAATCCAGGTGGTTTTATGTTTTCCTTTGCCAGGATTCAAAATAAAGGAAACCCCAAGATGCAAAGTCAATAAAGCTCAGAACTCAGTTAGAGTTATTTATGATCCTTTTTAGATGGTTATTTTTGTGTTATAGTATCAAAAGGGTTTTATGAAAAGCTGGTGTCCGCAAGGAGTCGCAAAATAGAACATGGTTTATTTTTTTTTTTTTGTTTGGTGCTCTAAAAAGACTTCCTTTCAAAGACTCCTTTTGCTAAGCACTCAAAATTATATGATTATAAATTAAAAATTTCAAAAAGACAAATGATATAGCTAACCATGTAAATATACAAAAAAAAAAAAACAAATGTATATCACATTACCATAGGTGTATTTAAATATTGCAAACATAAATCATAGGCTCTGCTGGCTACACCTCTGAGCTCTGGCCAACCGCAAGCATCCATACCACAAGGCTATAAATAAATGTAAATTAGTTGGCAAGAGAAAATAAAGCCGAACGGTGTGTGACTTTATGCTTTAAGGATATACAAAACCCCACAACGCACATTATGTGTGCGAGTAAAATATTATTTCTGCGTCAAACCAAACCAAACGACAGCATTAACTTAACCAAATACATCAGACACGGCAGCAGCATTCTGCTGGAACACCTCTCTCCTATTTCATCATGATGTGACATTACATCCTACGTGCAAGTCTTCCGGCAAACAAGACAGATGCTGCCAGTTTGGTATCCTTTTAAGCAATCTTTCACCCCAACAAACCCAACCCACTTCGCAAGAAAATCGCATAAATTCTGCTATTCATTCGTCCCCAAAGCATGTGTACCTGTAGATTGAAGCCTGTTTTGCAGCCGAGAGGTGTGAATCTCTGGAATGGTCATTGGAAAAAGAAATTTGTTACGTTTTACTCTTGGAGTTTTTCTCTGTGGTATAATTAGGAACTCGAATGACCTTTTTTTTCGTATCGTTCTCTGCTTGTCATTCGTGGCAGGTCTTTTATATCTTCGTGTTTTTTGTGTGTGTTTGTTTTGCTTTTCTGGGAAGCCTTTTATTATATTATTCAATAAGGATTCTTATTTATGTTTTGCAAAGGACCTTTGTTGGGCGCCATTTTCTTCTCTTCTCTTTTCTCAAAACAATTGTATGTGTATAGGATGTGATAAAAGGACGGATTCATAAAAGACACAAACATTTTGGAAATGTATTTCATTAAATTTTTTTTTAACAAAGTTGTTTTAGGCTTTACACTTCAAGGTTATAGGTGGTTGTTTGTCTTTTAATTCACATAACCATTATAACCTCACAAAATGACATCAGTATGAAGAGATCAAACAAAGAATCACTATGCTGTTTCTTTAGGCTATAAATGTATTTCAGTTGTAAAATACCCTCACTCAAAAAAATTAAGGAGACCTTATATTATGAGCCCTTTATCATAACGTTTGGGGCACACCTTGATGAAAATTTGTTTATTTGCTTTGAAAGGAAGGTTCTAAGGGTGAGCAGAAGGTTCAGGAATATGAGTCTTATGATATATGAGGTGACGTCGAGCTGGTTAGAAAACTGAAAATACAGTAGCTGTAATGGTTGGACTAGGACACGTAAGGAGTATGGTATAGGTAAGCAACAGATTTCTTAAGTAGCGACCAAATTGAAAACGTACTAGAGGAAAAAAAACCTAAGGTAGCGCACAGATAAAGAGCGTAATAAACCAACTTAATGCGCTTAACTGGAAGCACCTAGGTAGAAACTGGGCTGGACGGACTTTTGGCTGAGGCCAAAGTCAATTATAGACTAAGCGTCATAAAACAATCATATGTGCCTACCTTGACAAGCAGGAATCAAAAGCTTTTGAAAATCAATAGATGAAAAGTTAAGTTTTCATCATGCCGTCCGTTGCTATTGTTCTATGCGTCTAGAGTCTAATCGGTTGAACTAAAATTAGGAACGGGCATTTATACATATACATATTAATAAAATTGGGGGAAAATCAAACTTTTGTTTCAACTCACCTAGAATGATTATTAGCCCCCGTAAAACAACTTTGTTTTCTTTTTCAAATTTTCTCGAAAACGGCTTCAAAGATTTTGATTAAACTTGCTACCTGCAATGTTTTAAGTAATTGTCATAAATTTGTTCCAAATTATTGGCAAAACATTGACGGATATAGAATTTTTTTGATGAAAAATATAAACATGTTTTTCTATTATTCCTGGTTTATCTCGTAAACGGAACAACCGATTTTGTTAGAATTCCAAAAATGAAAAATGTGTATTTCTAAAAGCATCAAATATTTTTTTATAAAGACAAGAAATCAAAGAAAAAATTAAATGTTTGTGACTTTGACTTTCAAAACGGTACTAAAATGGTTTTGGCCATGAATGAAGTGTGGCACAGCAAAATTTTCGTCTTAAAGAAACCTATAAAACTACATTATTAGTTAAAATCAAAATGTTCCTTAAATAAAAAGATATCGTGGTTTGAAAATATTTGAAAACAGGGCTTTTTTCTTACAGAAATGATTTTATTTTCAAAAATGAGCTGTATTACCTACTACTCGGTGAAATATATAGCAGAGATATTTTCAAAATAGAGCTCCAAGTTTTTAGCGCCAGAAATTCGCTGGCATAGAAAAATATGTATACGACAGGAAGAAGCTATCTTGAGTCCACAAAAATATTTTGAAATCTTCAACGATCATGGAACTGTAGTGAGACTTGGATCAGAAGACTATGTCCATAGTGTATGATTGGAAACCAACCAAATTTTGGCATTTTAAATTCAAGCCAACAAAGCGATTTGTTATTACCAAAGTTGGAAGCTGTTTCAAATTAAGGGGAGAACTAAGTTATTGGTCCCATGTTCGAGTGGCATGGAAATGGAAAATTCCTTGCTCATTTGGAGTTAAATCAACTTCCAAGAGGTGTACCTGCTAACGAGGCAAAGGTTAAGGATGTGAACAAGCTCTTAAGATAGCATTGTGGAGAGGATTGGAGTGAGAATGAGGAGATAAAATTTTACAAAAAAATATTATCGAATGACAAGCTGATCTTGATGAAATCGACGACGAAGATTGCTGTGAATACTTAGAGGAAGATAATCACTGGTTTTTTTAAAAACAATGGCGCAAAATTAAAGACGATTTAATACGACGTTAAAGCATTTTTAGTATGATGCTAGGGTAAAAAGAGAATTTTCCAAATTTTAAACAAGTTAGCATCTTTTTAAAATTTTACTAAAGTTAAAATCACCAAATGGCAATTTTATCTTTTTGGTATCATACTAACTGCAAATGTCACTTTGACATAGACGAATTTTAAAAAGGTATGTTTGCCTACTTTTTTCCACGAAATGTCACTGTTTAAGGCGAGTTCAGTTTGAGTTTCTTAAGAAAATAGGCTTAGGGCCAGTTTCACAGTCAGAAAAGTGACACTTATGTAAGTGGGTAATGTGAAAGATTAATTCCCAATATCACAGTGCAGCACTGTTGCCTGAGTAAGTGGCACTTAAGTCTCCGATGTTGGTGACTTAAGTTCCACTTACGCTGGCTATGAAATTAAGTTTAAATTATTTATATGCGAAACTTAAGTGCCACTTATTTTGGTAAGTGTCGACTGTGAAACTGGCCCTTAGTATTTTAAAAGTGTTTAAAATTAAGAACATTTTAAAAAATAAAATGATCTAATGAATCTAAGGAGATATCCTTATAATTGTTTTTTTTTTTTTAACTTATGCTTTAGAAAATGCAATTTCAAGTCATTTATAATTTATTTTGTAAAGTTATCTTGTACGGTTTACAAATGAGATATTTCTGCCATTTATCTCCGTTGCATATTTCCGGTAGATAGGCCAGTTTTGAAAGTTAATGTCACAATTAGTAGTTTAGTTTTCAACTAATAGTTTATTTCTCTTACTCTTTGCTTAACCAGTACCCACGTTATGGCCTTAAACCACAAGAGCAAATTCATGCAATTAATGCAATTCAATCGTAAATGTTATTTTCGACTGTGGTAAACTGAAAATGACCACACTCAAAAACTCAAGGTCGTGTGATCAAATCCCAGCTTCTGCCCCCTTTAAGCAGAAATCTTTTTTCACGGGTACCTACTGCCTCTTTCGAGGAATTGAAAAATCTTCCAAGGTTCCAAGAGTTTCTTTTATCATTAAATCGTGCCTCTCACCTTAGCTGTTCGGATTCAGCAATAAATTCCTACAAACACGAATACAGTTTTAAGTCACTAGGCCCTGGTTCTTCATGAGCTGTCATGTCAATTTATCTGTGTTGAAATGGATCTTGGTTGTCTTTTGAAAGACTCTTTCGACGGTGTATATGTTCTTTTGAAAAGTACTGTGGATATGGGCAAATTGCGGGATGGTTATATGCTAAAAAAATAAAGAAACATTTTCTTGTAACAAAGATCTGCAAAAACATTAAATGATAAAAAAAAAAATGTTTATAGTTTCAGTCTAGCCAGAATAACTTAGCATAATAACAATAAATTAAATTTAACTTCAGCTAAAATATACGCATTGTTGTCTATTTGGAAAATTTAAATTGACCACATAAATCACTGCTAGAGGTATGTACCAACAATATAACAGGTGGTTTTTTTTTCCTTTTATCAAAACTTCAAAGATTGTTGTTTGAGAAATTGGAAGATTTATTATTTAAAAAAATATGTCTATTTATCCATAAATCATTAAATAAATTTCATGAAAGGAATTTCAATTAAATTCTCAACCAAAGAATATTTATTCCTGTGGAGTAAGCGCATTAAATATACGCCATACTTATACGTACCTGTTTAAATTGGCGTCCTGATGGGCGGGAAGAATTTTCTTTGTTCATTTCTTTCTTCTAGGGAATTTATTAAATTGCAGAAGGTTATGAAGAAATAAAATTTAAATAAACAACGGATATTGAGAAAAATTATCAAAATGTTCTGCATAAGGCAAAACGGAAAAGTGAGTGAGATTTTTTTGTATTAAATTGAAAATGTATATTTCTTCATTATTGAATTCGATTGTAGTTTAAACATAAAGTCTGTGATGATGATGAGGAAGATATTTCAATTTTGGTGATAAAATAAACAATTACCAGACGCGTATCCAGAGGGAGAGGAAGGGTTAACATTAGATGCAATAACCTTCTGAGCTGCGAACAGGATTTAGATCAAAAATTTATAAAATTTAAATCCAAACTTGTGAGAATTTAAAAACTTCAAAGGTACAACTAAAGCACAATGGTAAACTATTTCACCACTACTTATTAGATTTCACTAAGTAATACTCGTTACAACCTCGAAATAGTTAAAACGAGTCGGAGTACTTACTCCGTCTTTACGCCACGTCAAACAAATCCTTATTTAAAAAAAATATTTTCTTGGCCGTTTTAGCTACACCCTCCTTATGTCAAATATATTAGCAGAAAAATGACCAATCTAAAACTCTAGTTATTATAAACGAAAACAAATCACAACTGATTTTCACAATTATTCATTTTAAGTAATTATTATTTGAAATTTATAGCTGGCATCACTTAGGGAAGGCGGAGCTATGGCTATTTATTTTTTCATATTTTCTTTCTAAAAATTGGTACTTCGAGCAGAAGTTTTCATCCACCATTGCCATGGGATTGAAACGAGTCTTGTACTGCTTTGGCCATTTCTATCTTGCAGTTAAATTATTTAAAGAATTTAAATCATTTATGAATCCAAAGTAACTATCCATTTTATCCTACAATATTGTAACAAAAAGGTAAAACAAAATTTTATTAACACTCCTTTTAGTAAATTTCACACGATGTCATGTCAAAATGACATTTCGGTACTAAAACGGATTTACTACGGCTTTAAACCTCCCATGAACCAGTTTTAGCTTACTCCGCCTCTATTCCTCGAGTATTTTTTTTTATAAATAAACTTTTCAGGATTAGAGCCGTTGTAAAGTCGGAGTAACTTCACTCCGTCGGTAAAACGAGTTTATAAATAAAGCTGTTTATGTATGAAGGTTTTTATAATACAAATTCTATATGCTACTAAAATACATCAGCCAAGTAGAAGACTTAGCACTATTTAATTTGACTTGTTGAATTATTGATTCAAAATAGCTTTTAACGGCCTTTAGTACATTGTTTATGTTTACCTGATTATTCATTTGTATTTCAAAAAATCTTGGAATCTTAGTCCAGCGCAAACTAAAACTAAGATAGCGTCAGATGTGCGTGAATTGAATTGATAACACCAATAACATTAAAATACACCACTGAATCACAAGAACTTGCTCTTGTCATATGAGGCTATACAATGGTGAAGCATTGATGGTAAGGATACCTGTCTTAACCTGGCACACCTCGAGAAAATTCTGAATACCTCAGATTAAAATTGTAATAATAAAAAACAATTTTTTCCAATAAGTTTCAAAAAAATGATTCAAATTTTTAAAAGGAATGCAAATTTTCTCAGTTCCGAAAAATATTTGGGTAAAATGAAACACCACAGAAAACCAAAACCTGTTTAACATTAATTATATAAATTACTAAATATAAATAATTAACATGGTTGTAAAAGAATGCAATTTTTATGAATTCAATCTTTTATGAATTCAATGAAAAGATTGCATTCATTAACTTCACTTTTGACCTCGACTTCAAATTATGCAATGACCATTCGACCATTTGACATCAAAAGAATTGAAATAATTTCGTCCCCCATTCAATTTACGCCAATCAATTGAATGCAATCTTTTTTACATTAATGTATTATTTTGCCTTTCATAAACCTTGCGTGCTCTGGCCCCATTAAAATTGTTCCTCAATTTCATGAAAATTTCTTCTAATGGATTGTATTCCAAGCCATATGATGAAAAAATACATTAATTCCCAAAAGATTGCATTCTATGATTGCAATCTTTTTGCTGTCAAATAAATATTCAGTGTGTATAATTTGAAGTCAGAGTCTCAACGAGTTGTCAATGAATGCAATCTTTTCATTGAATTCAATCAATTCATTGAACTCAATCAATTCAATTATTTTATCATTTTATCATTTAAGGACTGCTTGCCCATGCACCGTTGGTATTGGCCAAATATTTTTGGCAGAAACAAAAATTAAATTCAAGGCATTTGAGCAAAATGTCATACATATGTACATTTATGCATCTAGGTACAAATATTTTGTGCACTAAATAAAAAAAAAAATAACTTAAATTTCAACAATGACTACCATTTTTCAATAACAGGGAATGTTTGTAATTAATTTTTTTAAAGTATACTCTTCACTTTACATGGTTGACTAGTAGTCAAGATCTTACACAATTTCACATACCTAAACGTCGAACAGCATCACCTGGAAATTTTCAAATTTTTTTTGGTCCCGAAATGTCAATGTAAAGTAAAGAATTCAATCTATGAATTCGAATCCATCAGAACACTGGCACGAGAGTTCAAGGCACACCAACCATAATACCAAAGAGTATAATGTTCTACTAAGATGTAAAAAAATATCCTTTAACCCACGCGTTGTAAACATTTAAAAGTAGGTATATGCAAATTATTTACAGAGAATAAAACTCCATTTTTTCATCATCATAACCAGCAACCTTCCCTTAAAAAAAACATGTTTCTACTATAAGGATCCATATGCTATGCACATAAATTAGCCCTAAGTAACCTATAAAATTGGATTTATTGCTTTGAAAACCTTAAAATGAATCTTAAGTATGTACCTTAAGAGAAATCCATTGAGATTTAAATTGGAACATCCATCTTGCATCACACTGAACGACTCAATTTAAAATTGATACTTTGAAATATAACTGCCAAACATAAAAAAACACATATGTAAATAAAGATATAATGTACCTTACCTACATAAATGTATGTATGTTTAGGCGTTACATAAGATAATCAAATTGAAATGATTTTGTGAATCCATAAAATTCGCATTCCACTTTAGTCATATAAGGATCCCTATATGTAACCCTTCCGTTTCCGTTCTATACTTAAAGACATACCTACATTTGATGTAAATTGAACTGATGCTGATTTATTGATGCATTTAGCTTACAATTTAAAGCTTTCTGTGTTTTTTGCTGTTGTGTGTGACATGGTATGAATGTCAAATCAATCAATCGATTACAAAAACGTTGCTATATAATTGGAAAATTCGTACTATTGCAGATAACTTATTTTCGTTTGAAAAGTTTGTTTTATCTGATTAATGTCTTTGAATTCGATGAAAAATGTTTCACAAAGTTTTCAACATCTTTTAAGTGATTTAAAAAAAAAAGTTCAGCTGGTTATATCTGCTTATTTCAGCATAACTGTTACTTTGCAAATTAGTTTTGTAACATGAGTCAAAAATATTTGGTATGTATTTTCATTACTTACAAAAAATATTTTAAAGTGTGTTTTTTAGAGGTATACAACTTTGAAATGCAATAAAACAAAGATGATTTTTTTTAAATTGACATGAAATTTACCTTTTCGAAAGATAATCTTCTGCCATTATAATTTAAATATGATTTCTGGCATATGACCTCCACGGCTGTCTCGGACGTAGTCTAATCTGGAGGTTCAATTCTCGATGACTCTTTGCAACATTTGTGGCCGTATATCGGCAATAACGCGGCGAATGTTATCCCCCAAGTGGTCAATCGTTTCGGACTTATCGGCGTAGACTAGCAACTTCACATATCCTCACAGAAAATAGTGAAGCGGCGTTCAATCGCACGATCTTGGAGGCCAATTCATGGGTCCGTAACGTGAAACTATGCGCCACGAACTGTGTGACATGCTGCGCTGTCTCGTTGAAACCACAGCTAATGCACATCATGGTTGTTCAATTGATGAACGAAAAAGTCAGTGATCATGGCTCTATATAACGATCACCATTGACTGTAACGTTCTGGCCAGCATCGTTTTTAAAGAAGTACGGACCAATTATTCCACCAAACCATAAAGCACATCAAACAGTCAGTTGTTGTGGATGTAACGGTTTCTCAACATACACTTGAGGATTATCATCACTCCAAATATGGCAGTTTTGTTTATTGACGTATCCATTCAACCAAAAGTGAGCTTCATCGCTAAACAAAATTCGCTTATGAAAATTGGGATCAACGGCAATCTTGTTATGGGCCCATTTGGGCACAATTTCGAAGCGTTGTTCAGGCGTCGCGTCAGTCTATTCATGTTAAAATGCCAAACCAAACTTAAAATAAATCACTTGACAACTGACAAAATGGCAGCCAGTTAAAATATTGTTGCCAACTTAAAGTTCTATACCTCTAAAAAAAACACCTTTATATCGGGTTTTTCAATAAGAGCGCTACAAAAGTTTGTTTAAATAAAACAAAAACGGTTTTGGACATCAATGAAATTCTTTATTCCGTTCAATGCCATTATGCATGGAACTCGATTTCTTTTGCATGGCCGCTACGGGCACGCTTGCAGAAGTCCAGACGCTGAACCCAATTTTCGAGGGTTTTCAAGCATAAATCGGCCGATACTGCTGCAATTTCACGTTCGATATTCGTACGAAGTTCATCAATCGTCGCTGGCTTGTTGGCATAGACCATAGACTTGACGTAGCCCCACAGGAAATAGTCTAACGGCGTCAAATCGCACGACCGAGGCTGCCAAGCGACTGGACCATTTCGTGTGATAACACGTTCTCCAAACTTGGTTTCCAATAAATTGATTGTGACATTCGCTGTGTGGCTTGTGGCGCCATCCTGTTGGAATCTCCAAGTCCATATCATCCAATCGGGGCCAAAAATATTCGGTTATCATTGAAGGGTAGCGATCCCCATTCACAATAACGTGCCGGTCTTGATCATCACGGAAGAAGTACGGCCCAATGACGCCGCCGGCCCATAAACCACACCAAACCGTAATTTTTTCGGGATGCAATGATGACTCATGGAGTACGTGTCAATTGCTGCCTGACCAATACCGCATATTTTGTTTATTGACAAAGCCATTCAGCCAGAAATGAGCCTCATCGCTGAAGATGATTTTTCGATGAAAATCCGAATCATTTTCAAGTTGTTGCTCAGCCCAATTCACGAACATACGACGCTTCTGGTGGTCAAGCGGCTTCAGTTCTTGCGTCAATTTAATCTTGTTAGGATGTAGGCCAAGATCTTTTCGCAAAATTCGCCACAATGACGTCACAGAGATTCCCAACGCTTGAGAACGACGTGTGAGAGACACATTTGGGCTTTCTGCAACTGAAGCCTCAGCGGCAGCAATATTCTCGACATTACGGGCACTTTTTTGGCTCACTGGCACGGAAACATTTTGTACTGTGCCTGAGGATTCAAATTTTTCCACTAGACGCTCAATTTTTGATCTACTAGGACGATTATGTCGACCATAAATTGGACGTAGCGCTCTTAATGTTGAGACCACTGACTCCGAATTTCGGTAGTAAATTTTAATAATTTCGACTCGTTGTTGGCTCGTATATCTTTTCATCATAAAATGGCAAACCTTACTGAAGAGAAATGTCAAAAGAGCGGCAAGAAATATGGCGTCGTTTGCTGTCCCTGTTGCTCTACTTTTGTAGCGTCCCTGTTGAAAAACCCTTTATTAGTACAGATATTCTAGATCATTATTCAAATTAAAAAAAAAACACTAAAAATCATTCACTCGGGGTGGCAGTGGTCAGATATTTGAGTAAAGTAGTAGTTTTGTAAACATTTTTGAAAACAACGTCATAACATACATGCCACATGGGAAATATTTTAACTACAAGGTAATCAATTATTTACCGGACACCCTGTATACCTTATTCATAATAAAAGTGGTAAATTCTGATTCCATTTCGAGTACATACTTACTCGTTATTATAAATGATGTGTTAATGTCTTAACCATTCGATTGGGTTTCAAAAAAACATTGCTTAAGAGAATTGGAAAGGTTAACAAAACGACGAAGATGGAAATTTGAGTTATAAAGGTATGATTTAGGCTCAGATCCTAAACATGACATTATCCAAGGATTTAACAAATAATGCGTATAATATTAATAATAAGTAACCTTTCAAAAGGCTAAAGTTCAAAGCATGAAATAAAACTGAATATATTGCTTTGCTACGTTTTGGCAGTCCCTTAGAAAAGCCCCATGGTATTGTGTATAAGAATGCGTGTATGGTGAGTAGATATAGGGAAAAGAATTTTGATTGTATAATCAAGTTATGAAACATAGGCTAAAGGATGGGAGGACGAATTGAGCATTAATATAATATTTGTTAATCAGTTCATTTTTTTCATTAAATTCTCTTGCCTATGGATAGAAAATATTTTCAGAATGTTTACATGTTTTATATTAAATTCTCTATATGAATTTTCTGCCGCGTTCCACATTATGTTCAAATAATTCGTTTGTTCTCCTGAGCATCGATTTAATGTGAAAGATTATTATGAAGCTCTATAGCCCTTGCATTTGGTACCTGAGTCAAATTTCAGAAAAAAGCTTTCTTAACTGTTTTATTTCTTGTATTTATAAGACATTTCCTTTTGAGGTTGAGTTTCTCCATTTGAATATTTGTATTTTCAGAGTCCTTTTCAGATGCTAGGATTTTCATCTTTCGTGTATTTTCTACGTAAAATGTGACCATTTATGTTATACCGATGGTTTTTAGGAGGGTATAATATAGGTGATTACGTTCTTGGCCTGGAAGATTATCAGCAAATGACTTCTTCAGCCCAGAAGAGAAAAAGAAAAAGAAAAATAAACAGTAAAGAGAAGGAGAAGGGATTAGGTCATTTACTTCTTAGTTTTCGAAGCTTAAACAATAGCCTCATTGGTCCTTCTCAAGAACAGAGTGTTTGATTAATTGCTCCTTGGTTTTCCGTTCCACATAAATGGTTCAATCACTGCCGCATTAAACTTCTCATCAAAGCCATTACACCCTTATCAAGGTTGGAACTTGGAAGTCAAAAAGAAAGAAAAAAGTTTTTAAGATATATGGTAAGACTTTAATGCGGTCTTTTAATTGAATTTATTTGAGTTCGTTATGGACCTATTGAAGATAAAATATATATCATTGGTAGAAGAAGTTTTCATTTACAAGGTCTCATACCCTCATACACAAACATCCCATCCCGAATATAATTTCCCAAGAACTGAATCCTATAATTTATCTTTTTAGCTTAAAACACTTAAACTTGTTTTTGGGGTTTGAACAACATTTCCTCCGTCTCTGATTTTTTTTTTTTATTTTTGTTTAAAAGGACATTATTTTTCACATTTTTGAGGGCCACAGAGAAAAAAAGGACGTTTTAATTAAAACAATAATTAATTCCATATAACACTCCAACTAAAGTACTCGAGCAAATATAATTTCTTTGAGACTCATCTGCACAAAAAGGTGCTTAAAAATTGAACTACATATATCAACACAAAAACCCCGACCCACACACTTAAAAAAGTTAATTAAGTGATGTTGCTGTAGACTAGTGAAACGTGGAAATCTCAGGATAACATAGAGAAAAGCAAAACCATGTCCTTGATGCTTATATGGCACCAGTACCAGCACTAGCTATAGGTACTATTCAAGATTCAAGTATGTACGAGTACCTTTGTATGTATATACTCTTCTGTCGCTAAAAGTATACAAAACCCATCTCAAATCTCAGTGATTTAATCGCCAGCGAGCGTCAAGGCCGAAAGACAAAAACCGTTATTCCCAATTTAACTAACACACATAGCTTACACCTTTAAGCTGTTTTTCTCTTACACTGTAAATTGTTGTTGTGTGTGTGTGTGTGTTGCTGTTGACTTGGCTTCTCTCATTTACAGGTCATCTGGTTTTGTAATTAAAAATAACGTTATTTTTTTGTTTCTCTATATTCTAGGTAAAGGACATTCTCCGAGACAAAGTGGCACATCCTTAAGTGTAGTCCACTCCAAAAGTGAAAAAGTAGTCATCACAAAGAATTCTGCCAACATGGTTTAACAGACTCAGCACAAGTTTATCTGTTGGCGATGATAACAGCATCAACAACATAAACAACAAGAGCAACACAGATTAAAGGATAGGGATGAGAGTCCTTATAATATCGAATGGCGTCAGGATTCTATCTCAAGTGAATATCAATATTGTGGCAGAGGCAAACGATCCCAAAAGTGGCAAGCTCGAATGACTGCTTTCAATTCTTCTTATGCCCGGCTAATGCTGTGTTTTTTTTTTTTTTTTGTTTAACGTTTTGAATAAACAATACACAAACCGCTTTAATTGGCCTCTTCTTTGGCCCTTGATGACGGCTAACCACTTAATTTGCTAGGAGAAGCCTAACACAAGGAGTACTTTCAACCTTTTGGTTCGTGCGAGGAATTAATTTTCAACAAAAATAACAACAAGAAAATAAGATCAGACTGACCTTTATTTCATTTATTGCCAAAAGTTGGCAAACAAACCGCATACTACGTAGGTATATACATTAGCAAACAGAAAAATGGCGATGGAATGGATTACGGCCATTGACAAAAGGTAATGTCAACATTTAGTGAAGGAAATATCTTTATAGGGAAAGCAATATCTGGGAAGGATTGTCTGTTTGTTGTATATTTCCATATATGCAGCCCCGTCTAGAAGGTAATTGGCGCCCGGTTGAAACTGGGATGGAATTAAGATTTTTTTTTTTTTAAATTGTGTATGATTAGAGAAAAAAGATACACTACACTAATTAATACTAATACACTAATTTATGGTTGCAATCTCTAATTTAAAGGGGAGGTGAATTTTTGAAATGAAGTATTTTTCAAGGATGTTAGCAACTCATTTTTGGAATGCTTATTTATTTTTTTTTTTTAAAACCTCAAATGAAGTGCTATCAACATCTACAAATTTGAAAATACTTTAAAAATACGTTAAAAAAAACTATGCCCGAACAATTATTGGAACTGACTGACCTTTTGTGATTTCTGCATCCTTATTTCTTTGAAACTTCCAACCCCAGCAGAAATTGGTAAAAGCCTCTATTATTCCTGACTGCATCCTCTTATTTTTGAATTTCCGTTGAACCGCAAACAGCTTCACGGCACCTACTAAAGGGTGTTTTTTTGTAGACGTGTAGTTTTCAAGAAGAAAAAAAATGCATAAAATTTAATGTTATGGCCAAAAAAAAGTAGAGCATGGTTTTGCAAGTGTCAGTGGCGTGACTAAGGGGGGGGGGGAGAAAAGGGGGCAATTGACCCCCCCCCCCAGAACTATTCAAAATACATATTTAAATGTTTGATATTAAGCTCATTTTGAGAAATTGTTCCAAATAAACATTTTAAAAGAATAGAGTTGCAAATGTGACACCACTTTATCAAAAACTGTGAAAAAGAACTCCTCCATTAGGTAACACTAATATCTAGCTTGTACTCAAGAACCGTCCTGCCTCTCTTTGCTCCTTCAAGAATTTTTTGTATAGGCAGATATACAGGGTGATTTGCATAAAATGCATCAATAATATGCATCAAAAACCTTAAGTTTGTGGGCTGGTTCAAAACAAAAAAAAATAAATCGCATGGTGGAGGGGGGAAATTTAATGTAAAAGAGTCTTAAAATAAAAAAAAAATTATTATTCAAAAACAAGAGCGACCCTTACTATATTCCGTTATAACTTTTCTTAAAGCTATAAAATTCCATTTACCAAAATTCTTTTTAAATCAACTTTTTTGAGGGAATACTTTTTGTCAGATTAATTTTATTTTTAAGCAGATTTTTTTTCAAAACTTCACTTTGTTTAGTAGGTACTACCTAATTTTTTACTATTCAATTGTCTGATCAAATCAAAATCAAACACTGAAAACTCTTTATTTCTTTCTTTTATTTTTTAATAAAGTTGTTTTTAGTGAACAATTTTTGAAAAATTAATTTTTAAACTCAAAATCTTGAAAAAAAAAATTCTATCTAAATTTTTTCAAAATTTTACGTAATTAACTACTATTTTTGTTTTGCAATTTCAATGCTTGTATAAATTTTTAGTCAAAAACAGAAAATCGGATGCTTAAATGTCTTGTACCTACCTACTTTTTGATAAAATTTTAAAAATATTAAATGTACTTTTCTACCTACGTAGTTCAAACAAGAAATTAGTAAGAGCATTGAATATTAATAGCGTAAGATTGTGGAAAAAATTAAAAAAAAAATTTTTCTTAAAATTTTGAGTTTGCAAATTATTTTTTAAAAACTTTTCACTAAAACATCATTATGTATTTAAAAAGGAAATAAAAGAAGAGATTTCTAGCTTTACAAAATCACGCTCTAGCTTTTTGTCACACCTTATGCGAATCACCCTGTAGGTACCTATAATAGTTACTTCTAAAACTTTAGAAACGGTGCCTAAATCTTAAACAAGATTTGTGTCCCGTTTTCTGCTTGAAATATCATTTTTTTGCTTTTAAAAGTAAACCCAACGATTCTTGCTCCTTGTAATAGTTTCTGGGCATCTTGGTGAATCGCTTCTTAACCAACAAAAAAAAAAAAAAAACGTTCCAAACACCTTTTAAACCAATTTAAAAAAAGCTTTCCTTCAAAATATACAAAAAGCTTCACAGTAATACTTCTACTATTTTTAAACTCTGAAACAGTTCCATATGACCTTTACATTCTGGATATGGATCTTTTTGATAAAAAGTTCTTAGTTTCCAGGAATGAGCAGAAAAGTGTTGCAGTTCATACAGTTGCCATTTATCATACGGAATAACTGAAATTCCCAAGGTATATAAAAGTATCAGGTTGCTCTGCTAAGGTATACCCACATATGTATGTATATTATTCCAGAATTTCAATTTGAACTTTTTCTAGGAAAAAAGATTCACCCCTATATTGTGTACAGTTCCCCGGTATATAAGAGAACTAATCCAAACGAAGAATACTATAACACATGTCTACCAGCCACAGAGAGAAATTCCTCTGAATCATCATCAAGCCCCAAATGAAATTCTTCGGACAGGAAATAATACATTCATGTGAAGTATCAATATTTTAGTTTAGTCTTTTAAATATCCATCATATCTAATATCCGTTACATATCCTAGTGCCAACTACTTTTTCACAAATTTTAGAGCTTGTTCACATACCTACTGCTCTAAAATCCTTCTTCAAATATTAACAATCAGTATATATCAAAAAAAAAATTGTGACAACTCACGTTGAAAATATGTATAAACATCGTAGTATACGTCTCACATTGATAAATAAACTGAAAATGTTTGGCTCGAGGATTCTGGTAGGAAGTAGGAACAGAAAATCTAAAATCAATTGCTTTTTCACCTTAGAGCGAAATGTTCTTTCCATAACTCTACTTTAGATATCCTGGAATAAATTAAAGTTCAAGGGATGCCTCCTCGAAAAAACAGAATCGCCCTTTCGAATTGAACAGTTCAAAAATACCCCTTTGGTCCGACTCTGCTCACTTGACTGGACCTTTTGAGTTTTATGTCACAGAACACAGGTGAAGGAGGGGTATATTCAAACAAAGGGCAACAATGAATGGCTGAATTATAAAATTGGAGGGACTTATTTGTTTTTGGCTTAAGCATGTGGTTTTGAGAGGTACATTGTACCTACATTTACTCCTTTCCTAACAACCTATGTTTGTATACTTAAGCCAAAAGGGGTTTCTGTGAATTTTTTTTTTTCTGTTTATCTTTGAAGTAGAACAGGACCAGGACCAGGTCAATATTATCATTTGAAGTTGTCATGTTCAAGCATTGTGCTTTCCGAATTTATTGCCAAACTAAGTTGGAATTAACCATCATGTACATATACACATATAAGTAGGTATAGAAGTAACTTTTTGCTTTCCAAAGTGTACATCTTTCCCAAAAGACCATCATGAGTGGTTGCGTATTTATTGGAAAGATAAAGTTGCTGTCATTAGTAACAAAAACGAGCCCTTGTCGTTTTCATGTTGCCAATAGGTCTGCCTCGTGTTTCCCATGTTGTCTGCCTATTTAAGATAGCCTTTTTTGTTTGGTAGAAAGAGATAAGATTTATGATTTTGTGTTTATTGTAAAAAAAATAAAAAAAATAAGAAGGGTATAACTTCAGTTTTTTTGACGTGCCATTATTTTCGTTGACTAAATATCTCAAACAATGCTACGTGCTTAAATACTCAGAAAAGACGATAAGCTTTTCTGGACTTAGGGTGAAAGACTCAGTGATTCTATTAAATTGTGCGTGTAGAATTCAAAACAAAAATAGAATACGTAGGTACTTACATATTGAAGATAATTGTATCATTAAAAATATAACTTTGAATATTGTGAGCTTTGTATTAACCCCTAGCCTAGCCAGAAATAGGAAAGCCTTGTCACTGGAGATCCGAGTGAGATGATGCGACTTGCCGTATATGGCTTCACCCCTTCTTACCTAACCTAACCAGTGTATTGGACTATAAAACCCGAGGTCTAGGTTCGAATCCAGCTTATATTCCATTTAAAAAAAATATTCCAGATTCGACTTATGTGGCTTTGAATGATCTTCCTCTTTTTGTAGCCAAGGAAAAATGTCCTTCAACGACTAAAAAATTCAAGTGAAGATTTTAAAATGCGATTTTTTTGTTTTGGCATTGGAAATACTGACTAAGAAATCCATTGCAAAGTCGTGTGCGCAAAACAAAGTTACTCAAGGTCAAATGTGGAAAATAATGGTTTTTCTCATACAATAAGCTTACCATTTGACCATTTTTGAAGTCGTAATATCTTGTAACTGATTGCTCGTATATAAGAAAGTAAGTTAATAATTTAGAAGTAGTAGGTACCTAATTATTATACCTACCTATTCTATAAAATCAGTATGAATGGTTTTTGTCAAAAACTTCGCCAATTATTAGTAAAGGGTTTAAACCGGTATTTTCGACTTTAACCAAATATTTTAAATAGTGATATTTTCAAAATGATCGTTGATAGGACAAAAATGTCAATGCATTCTTGTAAAGAGTCACAAAACGTTAATTTTTATAAACATAATCTTCCGATAGAGCTTACCGATAAAGCATTTTTAAACCAAAAACCTGTGTTGTGGACAGTTGACTATTTTGAATTGGCAATATCTCATAACTGATCGCTTGTGTTTGAAAAGAAAAATGAGTATAATTTTTGTGTAGATAATATCCTGGTCTACAACTTGAATTTAAATTATTTTTCGACAATTCCAATTAAAAATCAAAAACCAGTATTTTCCATTTTTATCCAGTATTTTGAAATACCTTATGGTCTTATCTTTAAAATGATCACTTATAGGAGAAATATCAACGTTCCCTGGTAAAAAGTCACTAAATTTACAAACTTTTCATAAAGCTGTTTCTAAAAAATAAAAAAAACCTGTATTTTCTAAATTTCAGTAGCAACTACTCTTAACTGATTAACTCGTATAGAAAAATGTGTTTAAATAGTGTTTGTAGAGAATATCATGGCTTACAATTTGAATTGAAATTATTTTTCGACAACTTCGTCATTAAAAAGTAAAAAGCACAAAACCAGTATTTTTACTTTTGACCAAATTAAAACTTCTTTTATGGTGGGACAAAAATGTAAATTTTGCTGTAGGGAATCACATAATGTACAAACTAAACATTCAGTTTGTTTGTGATAATAAGCACTGTTCAGGAGTTAAACTTAAAAAAACGACAATTTCAACATTTATGGTTTTTTTTTTGAAATGGTGATATTTTCCAAACAGTCAGTCATAGAAAAATTGTCTGGAAAGTTACATCATGATCTACAAGATTAGCATGAAATGATTTTCGATTTGGCGTTTAAAAGATATATGATGGGAAAGATTCCAATTTTAGACATTTAACCGCGCCGTTAGGCAATTACACCCAAAGAAATAACGTCCAAATCGATTTGGAAATAGCTATCGCCAAAATTTTATTGTATCGCCCAAAGAAAACAAAAAAATTGGAAATATCACCGAAATTATTTCAATGTAAATTGTTGTTGTAATATTTGGGCTTTATTTCCTCAATTTTGGGCGATATTTCCAAAATGAAATTTCAATGAAAATTGCCGCGCATAAAGAGTGATGTATTAATGGGGCACTTGCAACTGCACTGCTCAGACACACTATAGGATTTGGGGTAGGTGCAAGACGCGGTGTATGCAAAGTCTCTGTTGCATTTAAAGAATCTGGATTTAAAGAAGGGGACAGTGTGCTCCCATTCATAAACCTCACTGTTTATTTTATTAAAGTGAAATAAAGTTGATTTGATTTAAGACGGAGTTTTTTTAGTACAATTTTTGGCAAGATTTTGATTTGGGCGTTTTTCCTAGTATTTGGGCGTTGTTTCGTTTTCTGGATTTTTGTTTGGGCGATTTTTCCAATTTAGGGCGTTAATTCCCATTTAACTATTAAAATTTATATTTTGGGTGTGTTTTCCTTTAAAAAAATGTTTTTTTTTAAATGGATTTGTTCAGATTTTTTTGGGCGATATTTCCAAATCGATTTGGGTGTTATTGCCTAACGCCGATTTTGCAACGGAATTTTTACTCAGTAGTTCTATTGCCAAAATAAATAAAGATAATTGCGGCGTTAGGCAATAACGCCTAAGTCGTTTTTGAAAAATAACACCCAAAAAAATATCGACAAAATGGTTGCAGTAATTTTTGTTTGGGTTGTATTTCCTGTTTTTGTTTGTTTTTAAGACATGAATAAAAGCCCAAAATAAAGAGTAGACAAATTTGAAACCGATATAATGACCAAAGTAGGAAATATCAGCCAAAACAATAAGTCAAAATGAAACAACGCCCAAATAAAGGAAATGAGCCAGTATTTTTGAGTGTTTTATTCGTTTTAAAATGCTCTCGGACATAATTCCCAAATGAAATAACTACCCAAAAAAATAATCCCCAAATTAAAAATGACAGAACTTCACGGAATGTGAAGCGCCCCAAAAATATGGAAATAACATCCATAATAATTTTTACTTGGGCTTTATTTCCATTTTGTTTTTTTCACTTTTGGGTGTTAGAAGTTTTTTTGGGCGTTATTTACAAAAACGACTTGGACGTTATTACCTAACGCCGATATTTGCGCTTAAAAATATTCATTTAGATTTTTTGGCGACTTTGACTTTTGTGTACCGTTTTTCCCGGCCTGTTGGAACAGTCTCATCCAGTCAATCTGTCAATCTAATGACCTCTCTAGGACAATAATAGATCTTCAAATATAGCAAAATCTCGAAAAATCCAAAAAGGCGGCGGTTTTGTACGATCTAACCCTATACCTTTTTTTTGATAATTCAACCGATAAATGCTGTCTTCTGGTATACGTCAACCTGGCATTTGACAATCAGCGAGAAATGGCCAGGCAAAATTTCTCGGGCTAAAACTGGTAAGGAGGGGAAATGTTTTACTCTCATTTGAGGGCTCTCTTTAGCTAAAAATAGCACAATTTTGGATGTGTGAAACGGTTTCGGACTAAAAATTACTAAATCTGGCGGTCTGAAACTGTTTGAAACTAGGTGCGTAACACAGTTGGATTCACGTCAAAAATAGTGGGAGCGTTCGACGCATTACGTTTTACATCTGGATGTTCAGAATTCAGAATTTTTGGAGCTTCTGATTGGTTAGCCGTCATAAAAATTGACATTTTGTTACGTTTGCTTACATTTCATCTGTTCCGAACATTTCCACCAGTTTATAATTTTATCTAAATCAAAACATTATTCCATTGGACTATGGACTATGTTTTTCTTAAAAATACAAAAACAAATAAAAAGGAAAATATTTGATTTCTTGCAAAACACAACAAGGTATCTTCTTAAATTTAATTTGGCATGGTAACCCAAGTCGTTTTCGCCTTAAAAAGGAATTAAGTAGGTACCTATATCAACATACGTGACACACAATATGAAATGATATAATACATAGATATAATTGAATTCCAGATTTATAAAGCTTGACATTTATATATACAATTATACATATAATATCTGACACGTCTTAGTGGCATGTTTCAAAATAATTGCCTTAATAGCCAAAAAGTTTAACGCTTTCAATAAAACTAATGAAAGACAATTACATTTTATTTCAAAGGACAAGGAAATAACTTTTTATTGTTCACAACAACAAAATCTTTATAACTATCACTATAGCACCTACATCAGCAGCAGTACCGCACGTATTCTCGATTTGACATTACGATAACATCATATATGTAAATAGCAAATGAATGAAGACCTAGCATTCTCGTAAGTCAAACATTATTACAAGGATTCAGTTTTAGTTCTATATCAGCTCCAATAAAATTCAATGCAAATAATTGAGAAACTTATCCGATCCGGGGCTACATAGCAAATTAATTAACACAACATTCCTGAAGGGCATTTTGACTCAGTAAACGACCTACGAGTATATGTACATGTGTATCAAGTTATGTGAAAATACCATAGAGGTATATACTCAGTCTCGTATAGTATTTGATTTGTATTGAGGACACGTCTGCACTCCCCAAACCATTATGCCCTAGATTTGGTTTTAATGGCGAAACTTTCCAAAAAGCCACCCGCATTATCGGAGTCATAAAGGAAGACAATTTCAGCCATATCGCCGTAAAGATAACTTTCAACCCCAGGAGTCACTTTTTGAATGAAACTAAGAAAGCGTTAGGATAATGCGTGGTTGATTTGGAAAAGTTCCTAAATTCAGAAAGACGTTCTGTATACTGTAGTGAATTTCACATCAGATTACTGGTACCGCTATTAAAAGTGTTTTTTTTTTTTTTTTATGGAAAGGTACTGTGTTTGGGAGCAAGCAGAGCAAAATACTAGTCCATTAAATTGGAGTTAAGCCCTTGTCCCGTCCCGACAAAATATTGGTGAAGACATAAATTCTGCTTTCTTTTTACCAATTCAGGAATTTCAAATATTTTGATAAATATTCGAAAATATCTCGCAATCGCAGTCTAAAATAATGAAAGCTCGGGAAAGGTGGTCGGGTTATATGGTTAAAGCCTTATAATGTGAATTTTTTAACCCAGTACTAACATCAGACTGTTATATCTGTCAAACTAACTGTCAGATTTGCAACCAGTTGGCCAGCCCGGCTTCGCACGGGTAGACAAATCTTGGGTTGGGTACGAAATTCCGCATCACAAAATCCCGTATCACGTAATCCCGCACCACAAAATCCCGTATAACATCCCGCAGCACAAAATCCTGCAGGATCTACTACAATGTGACAGCGCATACAAGACCGAAGTTTCCTACTATTATTTCTGGGCCGACGACTATGGTGTGGTATCCGGATCTGGTCGGTCTGGAACTGGGACATAGGTTCTGGCCCTAGACCTGGGAAATAGGTTTTGGCCTTGGGTCTGGAACTAGGACGGAGGTTCTGGATCTGGGACAGAGCTTCTGGAGGTCGATATGGAACCGGGACAAAAGTTCTGGAGGTGACTCTGGAATTTGGACAAAGGACAAATTTTTTTGTTTTTGGAAACAAGTGGAAGTGGGTCTGGAACTTGGACAAACGAACATTTTTTTTTTTGGAAACAAAACATTTTTCATAAACTTTGTTTTACAAATTTAAAAATAAAATGCTTTTTTAACTCTCTTTTTCGGTTCTCTAAACCGCTCACGTATAACTCCGTTCAGTCGCTAGCCAGGCGCCAATGTCAACAGTTTTCTTGGACAAAATTGTTTTCTTGGACCAAAACACCTTGCTTGGCACGCTTCGCGGGTTTCAAGGATTTTAACTCCTTCTTTGAGGGGCTTTGTACCGCTCACGCAACTTCGTTTCTCCGTTAGCCTATGTTCAGACGCCTGGCAGGATTAAACTTTTTTTCAATTTTGTAAAAAAAACTCAATTTTCTAATCTTTTTTTTGTCAACAAAAACCAAAAAAAGTTCAGAAAAAAAGATATTTTTTTTTATTTTTCCAAAAGAAAAGTTAATTTTTTAAAATATTTTTTTCAAAAAAAAAAAATTTCCATCTCTGACCAGGTCCAGAACCACCTTTGTCCAGGTCCAGAAGTCTAGAAAAATATTATATTCGAAATCACCAACATTCTTCCAATTGTATTATTTTATTCGTAATTACCATCAAAATTCTTCCAATCGTATTTTTTTTTTTTAAGTATTGAAAATCCCGCAGCGTAGTTTCTTGCGGGATTTTGTTGTATTTGTAATCTCCTGGATTTCGTGCTGCGGTATTTCGTAACGATCCCAAAAATTAAAAAGAAAATATAGATAAATATTTAAGCTACTTTTTGTAATTGAATACTACTTTCTGGGCTTTAACCCCAAATACGTTATGAATGTCAAAATTTGAAAAAAAAAATATGACACAGAAAGAATTTTTGTAATCAAAAACCACTTTTTTGTGTCTATCCCATTTTACTCTATAAATATCAATTTTTTCAAAATAGCCTTTCAAACATAAAAAGAATTTTAAAATCGGATATCCCTTTTTGGTGTTGATGATTTTTACCCCAATTTACCCTACAAGTATCAATTTTTGAAAAAAAAATTCCTAAAGCCATCGCCTAACCAAACCTTTGATATACAAAAAGAACTTTTGAAATCGAATACAATTTTTCATTTTTACCCCATTTTACCCTTTAAGTACTAAATTAAAAAAAAAAATATTCCTAAAGCCATCCACTAAAAATGACCTTTAAAACACTAATTTCTAAAATCGGACCTGCAAATAAAAAAAATGAAAAAGAATATTAAAGCCTTTTTTGATTTCTATTCTATCGATTCCGTTGAACTTCATTTCGAGCTTCGTGTTGCTCGTCAGTTTGACTTACTCGTATAATCTTTGACTTTCAGCATTTCGAGTTCTGCAACCTAAGTTGCTGCGTCTAAATGGGTGGCGGTGGCATTTTGAAAATTGTTATTAAATTATGAGGCGTTATTCCGGTAAACTACTGCTATGAACAAACACTTCTCATTTAAAAAATTGATAAGTTAAAATAGTCGTTAAGTTTTCTGAAATTATCCAATTTTCCACCCAATTTTCTTAATTTTTCTTTCCTTTAGAACATTCTACAATGTATTAGAAAACTTATAAAAAAGATGAACGAAATTGGTAAAGTATCGTTCTCAAGTTATGGAGTGACAAAGGGTGACCAAGATTCCGTCACCGTCGTGATAAGATAAGCATACGCCTCAACAACTTTGCCTTATTTCGACGTTTCTCGATATTGTTGACCGTTTTCTTAAAACATTTTTTTTGCAAGGTACAGTGGTATCAAAACGCATAAAAAGAGTGCGCACTATATGAAGAAAATATTACACCCGTTCTGGAGCGTTGAAAATGATCCAAGTTGCATTTTGTACACCACCCTGGTCTTAGAACGTGCACTTTATGGAAAATTTTACGAATAGATCTTGGTTTGAAGGCTCTTAAAATCCACCTTGTTCAAGAATTGAAGCCGAATGACCATCGTTTGCTTCGAAATTTCGGTGAATGGTACTTAAATCAACTGGAATTGAATCATACCCATCGTATTGGTTTTCAGGGAACTGTATAGACACCTACCTCTCCTACACCCCACAAGGTTGAAAACCCAATAGATAAGCTTGAAAATTCTTTTTTTTTTCAATTAAGAGGCCGAATTTAACAGTTTTCATCCGCTTGCCGTACCTGCTGGCTTCCTTTTAACCACGATGTTTTCTTGTATTGCTTAATAAATTTAGGTACATAAAGTAAAAAGAGACTTCCTGAACCACCCTGTCCATGTTCCACTTTTATCATCCCTCTTAAGCGTATAGGTAGCTATTTGATCAGAAAGCATTTTTTTTCATCATTTGAATTTTTAACAAAAAAAAAAAAACTTGTCTAAGTGGCTTGGCGGATGGTTCCACGAATGAAATTCGAACTCAATAACATTATGACTTGGTTGAAAAAAATGCTAGTTTCTTTTGCCCTCCAACCGCTATTACTCGAAGGGCACTTTAAGAAAGGATTTCACCAACAAAAAAAAGGGAAAAGTTCAATATGTCCCAGGCGCAGGCCAGGCTATAAAGGTGCGTCTTATGGTGATGGCTGATGCTGATACAGTTAAGTGCCTTCATCATCATGATGATCCTCATATAAATGTATGTATAGATATATTTGTTGCCCTACACTGCTCATTCGAGGATTTACGTGGTTTAATGCTGATGGCAGCTGTAAGTTGAAAGGATCTCATCGGTAGTCCCCTTCGTCATTGCGCTATGAATTATTCATACAATTTAATGCATGGTGTAGCTTGTGGGCTGGAAATGAATGGAGGGTATGTGTACTTTAGGGAAAAGTGGTTGACGTTACGAAAGACCAAAGTGGGGTCTTCCGTTCAAATTTACTTGGGCTTCTCTCACAGTCAAACTGAAGAAAGACTGCGGAATTTTAATTGTGGAAACAATTTTATGGGAGTTCGCATTTTTGTTTTTATTTGTTTCATTTGAAAAACAGTCAGCGGAAATTAATGGAAACAAGGATGAGAGCGAGAGGTAGAGGTACTAGAGATACTGGGTGATTTGTTAAATTAAGAATGTCCTGGGATTCTACTGGAAAAGTAGAGGAAAATGCCAGACAAATGAAACAGGATATACGGAAGTTCAACTGTCTCCAAACGGAACTTCTGATTTTAATATAGCAAAAGGCATCACCATAGGTCCCCTTGTTTTATTCGTTTTTTGGAGGGAAAATCAGGTTGTTGTAATTAATTTTTTCTTCTCTCTTTGTCTCTTCTTCAACAAACTCTGCACTCTGCAGATTGTAATTAAAGTCAGTTTTTTTTCCTTTATGGGCAGAAATAATTGAGAACGTTGGGAAGCTAACAAAATGATCACCATAGCGAGTTATTTAAGAGTTATGTGCATGAGCATTAAGGTATATAGATAATTAATTATGATTTGTCAGTTTTTCAAATTCAAGCTATTGTTTTTAATTACATGATCATAAAGAGATAATTTCTGTGGTCCATTGAAACAATATTAATTTAAATCTCTTTATTGTATTCTGAGCTTCCTTTTTGTCTTGGTTTTTGCGAATAAAAAATAGTTTAATTTTCAGCTTCACAAATATTTAACAGGCTTTTAAATTTTTAAATGACGTATTTTGTATGGAACTAACGTCATTTTAAGATTAAAAAGCCTGTTAAATAGTTTAAAAGGGCTTTATAAAATCGGCCATAAGCCGAATATACATTTTTGCATTGAAAGTTCTAAGTTGATTTTTTTTAGTGTACCTAAACTTTTAGTGGAAAACTTAAAATTAAACTGGCTACCTTATTGTGTCTACAACCAATAAATTACTTTAAAAAAAAAGACAATAGCTAGTGTTACTTAAAGCTAAAATTCCAAGGTTGAACGAATTGCATACACTTTGACTACATAGGTATATGCTAGCCTTAAAAATATTGATACATATATTTGACTTCTGTAGCATAATCTTTTTTTAGTTGAGTTAAGATGTTGGCTAGAAGCTAGAGGCTATCGTAAAATCATTTAGCTAGTGTAAGCTTTTTTGAAAAAAAAAAATTCTTTTTTTTTTATGCCAAACCAAATCCCAAATAATGTATTCAAATTAACGATTTATTTTGTTCTAGCTGATAGCGAGTTCGCTCCCCCACCGCATATAAACTAAATGCGAGGGAACTAAAATGAGAGAAAAATGTTTTTGAGAACTAGTAAATTTTTAACACAGTGATTTCATATGTAGTAATTTATTAATATTTTTTATAAAAATTAAATTTTCTTCGAAATGGTGATGGTTTAAATTATTTTTTGTATTTTTTTTTTATACAAAAACATATTGAAAAAATTAAATTTATTTATATAATTTGTACTTATTACATAATAATTTTTTTCTCATCTTATATAAAGGGTGTTTTTTTTTTAGACGTGTGGTTTTCAATCGGGGAATACTTTTTTCGGAGTTATTCTTCTTGACAGCTGTCACTTGATTTATGCTCAATTTGGTTTGCCATTTTATGATAATTAGACTAACTCCTGAACAAAGTTTGCAAATCCTGCAAATTTATTACCAAAATAATGGTTCGGTTCGCGCTACGCATCGCGCGCTGCGTCTAATATTCGTCAACATAATCGCAAAATCGCATAAATTCGAGCAACAATGGCTCGGTTTCGCACCACGTTTACTCTAGTGGATAATGCGTATCCTCAGAGACGCCGTATAGTGCGCACCGAAGACGATATTGCTGCTGTCGAGTAGAGTATCGAAGAAAACCCGAATGAGTGCATCTGCCATCGCGCGCAACAATTGGAGCTGTCGAAAATTGGGCCTCTCGGCTGGAATTTATTTGAGCCAGCCGCGGCGTCAACTTGCACGAAATCATTTTTAAAACATAATGGCGAACCCTTATCTTTATGGATTCAAAATAGCTTTTAACGGCCTTTAGTCCATAAAAATTGGCATTTCGTCCCGGTGATCTCACTTGGACTCATCAGTTGACTAGGTTGGGCCTTGCCAATACGCAATTTTTATTAAGTTCTTTATAATAAAGCTAAATTCTTGGCCATAACATTATATTATATGCGTTTTATTTTTTTTTGAAAACCACACGTCTTAAAAAAACACCCTTTATTATTTTCGAGCTGATTTCCACGTGAATTAATAGCAAACTCCTCTGTGAGTTAT
Source organism: Leucozona laternaria (assembly GCA_932273885.2). Classification (NCBI taxonomy): domain Eukaryota; kingdom Metazoa; phylum Arthropoda; class Insecta; order Diptera; family Syrphidae; genus Leucozona; species Leucozona laternaria. Next base: position 25,871,267 of record OW026368.1, on the reverse strand, counting down.
ATGAACTCACATATAAACTCCTGACCTATTTAAGAAATTCCCTGAAAATTGTCTTTATTAAGTGTCTTATTTGTCATCATAGGTTTCACCATAAAATAGCATTGAAATGTTGCCCATAATCTTTCTTTAATACACTTGAACCTGAAGAACCTTTATCCCTTCGTTGATTCATATCTTATATGCCTTCTACTTCCATAGAACCAATTGAAACAAACGACCCACTTCTGAACTGAAAATGTCACCTTTTATATAAATTTATTATGACCCGGAACCATAATAATTTTTCAATATCCTTTTTTCATATATGTAGGTACCTATTCGTAAAAAATATCCTTAATGCTTTCGTCACTAGCAGTTTCAGTTGAGTGTTTTTATAAACACTTAAATATCCCTTACACTCATTTATATGTATACGGTCGGCGCAGAGTGAATCATCTGAAATGGTTGAACTATAAAATGCTTTACCTCAAGTTTAAGTCTTAAAAATAAAAACATAAAATTGATTGATCGTCAATGGCTTTCAATAGTCATTTCCTTCCTGTTTTTGTTTTCGATTGTAAATGGTATCGTATATAACTACGTTCAAGAGTTTGAATTATATTATTTTCTTGGTTGAATTTAATCGAACGAATAAAACTCTCCTCAAATAAGCACGTTCAATAAAAAAAAAAAGCAGCAAACAACTTTCAAGGACCCAAGTTTAACAATAATAAAACAACACAAATGGTTTCCGATAGAAAAAATTAAAAAAAGAAAAAAAAAAACACGGGAAAATTCCTTCTCTGACGTGTTTAACGTTACTTTGTGAGATTTTAAGTAAATGGTTTCCTTTCACACGCAGTCAATCAACGTCCCATAAAAGAAAACCATGTATCTCCCTGCTCTCTGTTAACGTAGATTCAAGAATTTTTATTCTGAAAAATGCTGAAATTTTAAATCTCGAACTTTGTAAAGGATTTTTTTTATATTTTGTAAAACGTAAAATTTCGAATTGACATTAAATTTGATGTTTCTCTAAATACTTTTCACTTGTTTTGGTTTTGCCATTAAAGCACATTGGCATGTATGAGTGTATCTCAATTTTTATAGAAGTTAAAGAAAATAATATAACAAGGTGTTAGGTAAATCGGAAGAAACATTTAAGGAAGCAATTCATATGGAGCACAGCACGTGTGCTAGAGCTAGTAAAAAACAATTTCTTGTTGGTTCTTTCTTCAAAGGGCATTTTTCGAAAATCAAAGATGTTAATTTTATTCTGCTGAAATTACACTTTTGTACGTTTTTAATTTTAAAATAAATTTTATTAAATTTTACACGAGACACACAATTCTTACATCTTTGTAAAATGTCCCATATTACGTCAAATCGATATATCACCTGATAGCACACCCATACCAAGCCAATTAGATGAAACACTTAGCCGATCAGATATTAATTCATTCCATCAATTAAAAGATACTAAAGGGTTTTTTTCTCAGACGTGTGGTTTTCAAGAAGAAATAAAACGCACACAATTTAATGTTATGGCCAAGAATTTAGCTTTATTATAAAGATAAGGGTTGCCATTATGTTTTAAAAAATAATTTCGAGCAAATGGCCACCGCAGCAGGCTTGAATAAATTCCAGCCGAGAGGCCCAATTTTCGACCACTTTTTGCAGCAATTGGGGCCGTATGTCAGCAATAACGCGGCGAATATTCTCTTCCAAGGCGTCAATCGTCTCGGGCTTATCTGCGTTGACAAGCAACTTCACATAACCCCACAAAAAATAGTTCAGCGGTGTTAAATCGCACGATCTTGGAGGCCACGCCACAGGCCCACGACGCGAGACAATGCGCTCACCAATAGTTTTCTTCAATAAATTGATTGTTTCGTTGGCTGTATGTCATGTAGCGCCGTCTTGTTGGAACCAAAGGTCGTCAACATCAAGATCCTCCAATTCAGGCACGAAAAAGTCATTAATCATGGATGGGCGCAGCTCCAATTGTTGCGCGCGATGGCAGATGCACTCATTCGGGTCTTCTCCGATACTTTGCTCCACAGCAGCAATATCGTCTTCGGTGCGCACTGTACGGCGTCTCTGAGGATGTTCATTATCCTCTAGAGAAAAGTGGTGCGAAACCGAGCCATTGTTGCTCGAATTTATGCGATTTTGTGATTATGTCGACCGAATATTGGACGCTGCACTCGATGCGTCGCGCGAACCGATCCATTATTTTGGTTATAAATTTGGACGATTTGCAAACGTTGTTCAGGAGTAACTCTAATAATTATTAAATGGCAAACCAAACTGAGCATAAATCAAGTGGCAGCTGTCAAAAAGACCATTTTCTAAAAAAGTATTGCCAGATTGAAAACCACACGTCTAAAAAAAAACATTTTATTAAATGAATGTTTGATCTCTTAGCTTTGATTTTATTTAATTAACTATACATTTTTTGATAATACCACGTCGTTTTTGGTCTTGCTGCCCAGATGCCTCGCTTAAGTAATTATTAAATTTATTTCGTAAATTAATTGATTAAATAAATAAAATTAAATAAATATATATAAAGGGTCCGCCAGATAACTTTTTTTTTTTTGAAAATGGCGCAAAACATCGAGTGTAACTTCGGCTGTGTGGCACGTAGCGCCGTCCTGTTGAAACCAAATGTTGTCAATATCCTCCTCTTCAGTTTTTGTGAAAAAAAATTCGTTCAACATGGCCTGATAACGATCGCCGTTGACTGTAACGGCCACTCCTTGCTCATTTTCGAAAAATGGCCAAATTATGCCTCTGGACTAAAATTTGCACCAAACAGTGACTCGTTTTGGGTGTATCGGCTTTTCAATGTATGCGTGCGGGTTTTCTGTGCCCCAAATGCGACAGTTTTGCTTGTTTACTACCCGCCAAGATCAAAATGAGCTCCATCTGAACAGATGATTTTTTTGGCAAAATCGGCATCTTCTCTAAGTCGATCGCAGGCCCACTTAGCGAAGCGTATACACAACCATATTCGTTCGGCGGAAGGATAAAACTAATTATCTGTCAAATCAGACATGAACTAAGTGTTACCATTCACGAAATAGGCACTAGTTGAAAAAAAAACGTTAGATGGCGGACCCTTTATATGAATTTAGTGGTGCAAGATGCAACTCTCAACTCTCAACTATTCCCGCATTCGCGTATTTTTGTTTTGCAGGAATGGAAGGGACCTACAATTTTCTGCCAAATCCACACTTATTAATTACAAGAGATACTCTTGGAGGAAGGATTTCCTCGCAAGAGGTAGTAGCCGATTTTAGGTTGACGAGACTGGGAATTGAACCCAGACAGTCCTTCAAGCTTACCATTATGCGTCTAGCATAAACACAAAAAAAAATTATTTGCACTTCAAAGCTATAAATAAAAATACAACAATTATAAGACAAGTCGAGTTTTAATGAAATCTGTAACAAGAGTCTCATCTTGTCGCGACTCATGGTCATAACAAATAACTTTCTAAAATAAAAACATAATTGTGAGATAAGATTTTTGGAATGTAGGTAATTTGATGTATAGACTAGACACAGGCTCTTTCTCTATGTGTAACAAAATTATTGATTTTAGCAAACAAAAATAGTATCTACCTAAATAGAACAAAGAGTTTCTCTATAACTGCTTTTGTATTTTATAAATGCCTACCTATAGCTATCTGAGAAAGATAATAAAACAAAAAAATATGAAAAATTGAATCTTTCAGATGAAATTCTAAATAAATATTTTTATTGCTTTTATATTTTTACTTTTCTCTAACTTTTATTTTGTTTTGTCCAGGCAACCTTACTAAAATATTTTTCCTTTCGTCATTGTTAATGGCTTTCAAAGGCGAATGGAGTGGTAAAAAAACAGGAATTCATACAAAAACTTTTCAAATAAAAATATTCTTTTGTTTTGTTTTTTTTTTGTGCTTTCTGTGCAGACTAAAACTTTCACATTCTCTTGAAGGTTTTCATGTTTTAACGTTACAGTTAAAATTTTACACAAAACAAAAAAAACCATTGCCGTTGATAGTCAAGTGCACTGAAAATAAACGATCTATCCAATACCCAAAGGCTTTGATTTCAAGCTCTTTCATACGAGAGTGCCTGAAAGTTTTTGTAACTTTGTTTTTTTTTTTTTTTTAGTAGCTATGGGAATTTTAAAATATTAATAGTTTCTTTGACCTCACCTTTTTTGGGAGTTAAAGTTGGTATAGGTAAGGAGGTGAACGTGACTAGTAGCCCATCAGGAAAATTCGACATTCACTTAATTTCACCACAATGTTGAATTTTGTTGGAGAGAGATTTATTTGCATGTGTTAAACAATTCCTACAAAGTGACCTTTATTTATGCTAAAGTAAGGTTTTTGATTTTGTGGGGGGTAATGGGCAACATTGCGTTTTTTTGTAAATTACTAGGAAACAATATGATTTTTTCGAAATATACCAATGCAAACATTGTAGCTTATAAAATTCTGCACCAAAAATATAGTTACACCAAGAAATATACAACAGATTTTGAGAAAAAACAACTAAAACAGCATTTTTTATGAAATACCTAGGTACTTAAAATAACCTTTTTTTTATCACTCCTTATTGAAGCACACTAAATCATGATTCGATAAACTCTTATTTTATTTTTAGCTTTTGCATTATCACACAAAAACCAACTTTCGAAAAAAAGTGTATGTAAATTTTTTTGGACAACAATATTATGGAGCACTTGCTCGAAACTCAACTTTTTGGAGCAGAAACTCTATTAAGTATGAAGAAAATATTTGATGAAGTGTTTATTGATTGAACTTTAACATGTTTGATGGGCACCTCTTATAGGTACTCCTTTATAAGGTATGAATAAACTGAAGCAAATGCTCCATCGAGAGGAGCACCTTCTACTCACTCATTTGTGAGTAAGGTCAATTGGTTGAAGAAAATTTCGTTTTATACTTAAAGTTTAAAGTTCGATATAAATTTTTAATCAAAAAGTTAAATTTAAAACAGAAAAAAATATGAAAGTATCATGATTCTTATTTGCTTTATAAGGCAAGTACCTTTTGGTAGAGAGAAGAAGTCCGAAAAAATGAGTTTTGTTATACACCATCTGTCGGTTTGTGTGTCTGTCCGTCCGTGCACTAGCACTATAAGTCGAGCTAGAGCAGAGCATTTTTATGTGATTCCCTAATGGAGAAATTCGATTTTTTGTTCAAGCTCAATTATAACTTTATAGTTAAAAAAGCTAATAAAATCCTCGGTTTTATTAAACGATTCTCTCGCAATTTCCGTGATCCCTACGTCCTCAAGCTTCTTTACATATCTCTTGTTAGACCAGTACTTGAATACGGCTGCGTAATATGGGCACCTTACTATTCAGCTCATACACACCGACTTGAAGGCATCCAGAGACGGTTTTTGCGTTTTTGCCTTCGTTTTCTTCCGTAGTCCCAAAGAACCACACTACCTCCAAATTCCCACAGGCTCTTGCTCATGAATCTCCCTTCACTTTCACAACATAGACAGTATCTCCAGCTTTGATTTATTGTTAAATAAATCAATGGTTCAATAATATCTCCATCAGCTCTGTGTCGTCTAAATTTTAGTTACAGTCAATCTAGCATAAGAAGACAGTTGACTTTATGTCCGATTTTCAGCAGAACAAACTACGCTGTGAATGGCCCTCTCAATCAATTGATTTCAGTCTTCAATAAATATTATTTTTTAATTTTTTCCGTAAACGACAATGTCAAAAGTAAAAAATTTAAAGGAAGATATATTTATTTATTTAGTAGGTAAATTTTTGTATGTATTAAAATTGTATGTAAATAGCTATAAGTTCTAATGTTACATCATTAACGGATTAATAAATAATAATAATAATAAAAAAAAGCTCATCTAGAACGAATAGCTGCCCATTACAAACTTTACATCTTCAATCATTGGCCACCATATAGCCTTGGACTACATAAGTAAGTAGGTTTTTAATACTTTATATATTAGGAAAAAAACATGCCTAATTTTTTTTCATTTTAAGTCAATGTTTCCGAGAATTGACACCCACCTGTTTTAGGTAGTCAATTTTCACAACGTTTCGTTTGCACGCTCAAAGAAGTTTGTACCTGATTGTTAAAAAAAAAATATATTTTAAAAGTCGACTGATTTGATTCCAATTCCACAAAAAGATATTTCTAAGTAGAGTTCAAATATGCATTCCAAAATTCAAAACAAAATGTATTCTTTATTTATTATTGCTTTTTTTTTGTAGTACAATTTTTTCACTTTCTTCAAAACCACGTCATTCATTTTAAAAATCACTAGCTGGCCCACCCCGCTTCACACTGGTAGATAAGCCTAAGCTTCGCATACAAATTACAAAAGATAAAGTATGTAGAAATAAATATTTATTCTAATTTTTAAATGGGTTTTAACCTACTTCACGATATGAATGGCTAAATATTTAAAAACATGATCTTCTAAGTCCAACTTTTATTACTTTCCCAACACAGAATAAATTTTGTAATTTAACTCTATAAATAGCAATTTTTTTAAATAACTTTTCAAACACAAAAAGAATTTTTGAAATCAGATGCCACTTTTTGGTTAAAACCCCATTTTACCCTATAAATGCCAATTTTCTGAAAAAAATTTCTAACCTCTCAAACAAAAAAAAAAAATGGGACAAAATTTTTCCGTTTAACCCCATTTCACTCTACAAATAACAAAATTTGGGAAAGAATATCTCTAAACCTACTTCCTGAGAAAAACCTTGTAAGCAAAAAAAAACGAATTTTCTAAATCCAACGGTTTTTTATTTTTACCCGATTTCACCCTACAAATAACAAAAGTGGAATAAGAATATCCCAAGAGCCATTTCCTAACCGCCTTCAGTGCCACTTGTCGAACGGTAACCTGTTGAGAATTTTCCGACTTTTCTTTTTGCTAAACCTTCGCGTAGTAATTACGAACAAACCCGCAAAAGGTCCAGTCGTTTTCAAGTTTAAGCATCCGAACTCATCACGATGCATTTTCATATAGATTAGATCTGCAATCATCCTCAATGCCTAGCTTAAGCCCCAGTGCCTAGCGGCTAGCACAAAAGGATTTATTTGCACCTAATTTATAATCTAAAACTCTAAAAACATGTTTTGTTTTATGTTTTCTTCCTATTTATAAATGGATTTGTTTTATAACCCTTTCTGTGTTCCAAATATAATTTTAAATATAATATTTCCAAGGCTGTTGTGTACAAATATAATTTAATTAATAAATCGATACTTATCACATAGAGTTGTAGGTATGGAAAATGAAACTTTCATCGTGTATTTAAAAATTCTCCAGTTTCCAAATTGGGATTTTGACTGACAGGAAACAATTTAAACCACAGCCACAGATGTTATTGCGTGACTTACCCAAAATAGTGCTTCAATTATAATTTCATATGTATAACTAAGCTCCAAAAGCTGTGACAAGAACTCAATATTTTTAACCCTTTTCCCTCAAATATCTCATCAAACAAGAGTGCCAAATTATGTTTTACCCACATGAACTATACGGCGCGGCGCCATCTGTGTTAATATCAACAACGACATCCTTCTACAGATGGTTTATATAGGTTATGTTCCTTCAAATATACCTCAACTTCCACAAAATTTTATCTTTATCCGGCAATCTACATAATTGCACTTGATTTCTTCTCTATTCCCTTATTGCAGGCCTTGTGATAGAAATTTACGAGATGCGGAGTTAATATCCTGCCGCTTGAGACGGGTCGAGCCACTATGTCGTCTCCCAGGATCAGCGCTGCAGCAACTTGCAATGTGTGGATTCTATGAGGATCTGGAGAAAGGAGTCACCCGTGAGTATATTATTTTATGGTTAACTTTTTCTACTTCTGTCCCAGCACAGAGAGACATCATTTGTGTCATCTTTTAGTTTTTTGTTTTTTTTTTCGTCCACATCCGTTCGAACTTTGGGTTCGCTCATATTATTTAACTATTATTTGTGGTTCTTGGGCTTATGGTATACATCCGCCCTTTCGGGGTTTTATTTTTGAGTATTTTAAAAGGATGTATACGTAGGTGGTACTATATACATTTTTATTTCTCAACTATGTAATTATTTATCGGTTGCATCCCTTTTATTTTTCTCATTGTAGTTTTCCGTGCTGGTGAACAGGGACGTTTCTGGTATGCGGTTTTGGGTGGCTCACTGGAGGTCAGATATCATGCCCCGGAAACTGATACCAAGGTAAAGTTTGCATTAATTTAATTTGTGTTTCAAACTATATGTACTACCATACAAACTCTGGACTATAGCTTTGGTTTACTTTGAGCTTAGGGCAACTTACTATATGAAGGGACAGTAACTAACAAAATACAAAAAAAAAACAACATTTTACAACGTTATGTTGTATGTTTTTAGAGAAGCTTTTAGTTTAAGAGTTGGAAATTAAATTTTATAGCATAGCAGTGTATGTTGGTGTTTGTTTAGCCTTAGGGATTATTGTACGAAGGATCGATAAGTGAATTTGATTAAAATCGTTGAAACAAGTTTTAATAAAAAAAATAAAAAAGGAAGTAGGTATACTGTGTACATATTACATAAATGTACATAAAATAATGTTGAAATATTCAAATTTTAGTTAAATTAGTTAAAATATTGCAAAGCTTCTTTCAAAGTGTGGATATGCCCAAATAATACAAATTTTGAAAAGACATTTCAGTCGAAAAGATACACTAAGTTCAGCTGCTGTACAAAAGTTTCTGGAGAAAGTTCGTAAGACTGGGTTTGCTGACTTATAACCCAACGTTTTCCCTTGCATGCATCATGGAAGTATTTGACTATTAGGTGTGATTTTGTTGAGTGGCGGTATTATTGGCCCAATTTTTTTACAAGACGACGCACGATAGAAGAAACGTTACAGAAAATGGAGAGTACTACACGGTTTTGTATGAACAGAAATTGAGGATTTGGACTTGGGCAAGCTATGGTTCCAGAAAGATGGGGCTAGGTGTCACACAAGTCGTCAAACAATCGGTTAAAGCAATAAGTTCAATAATCATGTAATCAGTAATTTTGGGAATGTTGCTCGGTTACCATGGAGCTGCAATCTGACGCCATTGTTTTTTTGATGTGTAAGCATCTATGCTGGCGGTAGAGTGAAAAAATAAACGTGGACGTTCGTGTGCAACGTTACGATCTGCATACTAGGATGGGTGCGTTTAGTGAAAAAAATCTTAAGATCCCCTTCAAGCAAAAACAAGTCCGTTTTGGATCCGCGTACGTTGATGTTTACACATATTAACCGTGAGTCCCGGCACTCACATAATTTTGTTTTGTTGTTGGCTGTTATTATAGATTAATGCTATTTGTACAATCCACAGGCGATTGAAGGACTTGAAATCAATATTAGTGAAGCTATTTGTGAAATAGGTGCCGAAACCAAAAATATGTATTAAACAATTGGGTGGACAGGATGGTCTCTAATGGCAGTCAGCGAGGGGAGGTAGTTATTAAAATAAAAGAACATTTCATAATTTGCTCGATTCGTCATCAGTAAATCTGTGCGTATGCGAGGCTTGTTGTTGCTTTGCAACCGGAAAATCCTTACGTGGCCGGGAAGTCAAACCGTCGGCACGACACCCAACCTGGAGGACCAGACCCTTTATAAAGGGTTTGCCAATAAGAGGTGTTATTTTGAATAGCCCGCTATTTCGGTAGCTGTCACTTTTGAAGCTGTCATTTTTTAACATTTGACAAGTAGAAACTACGCCATTAATAAAAATGGAACGATACACGCTTCAACAACGCATTGAAATTATTAAAACTCACTATAAAAATGGTGAAAATTTGGCAGAGACGGTTCGTAAAACTAAAACATTTTTGGGTCGTCGTGAAGCACCTTGTCGGACCGCAGAAATTGGTGGCCAAATTCGAACTGTTGGGACAAGTTAGTGATGTGAAGAATAAAACCCGTGCACGTCGCTCAAGAACAACTGAGAATATTGCTGTTGTAGCCCAAAGTGTTGAAGAAAACCCAGGTTTGTCCATTCCTCGTCGTTCTTTGGAATTAGGCATTCCACAAACGTCATTACACCGTATTTTGCATAAAGACTTGGGTCTTAAGGCTTATAAGGTTCAGTTAACACAAGAACTCAAGCCGGCTGATCATCAACAACGTCGTGTCTTTGCTGATTGGGTCCTTGAAATGCATGAAAATGATCCGGAATTTCATCGAAAAATCATCTTGACTGATGAGGCCCATTTCCACCTCGGAGGCTACGTCAACAAGCAAAACTGTCGCATCTGGGGCTCGGAAAACCCAAGAGTTATTGTTGAAAAGCCTCTCCATCCTCAACGCGTGACTGTTTGGTGCGGTTTATGGTCCGGCGGGGTCATTGGACCTTACTTTTTCGAAAATGAGGCTGGAGCAACAGTTACGGTCAATGGATTGCGCTATCGAGAGATGATTAATGATTTTTTATGGCCGGAATTGGATGGTATTGATCTGGACAACGTTTACTTTCAACAAGACGGCGCTACGTGCCACACAAGCAATGAAACCATCGATCTTTTACGGGAAAAGTTTCCGGACCGTGTTATCTCTCGAAGAAGTGATCACAATTGGCCACCGAGATCTTGTGATTTAACACCTTGCGACTTCTTCCTTTGGGGCCACGTGAAAGATAAGGTCTACGCCAACAGCCCAGCGTCGATTCAAGACCTCAAAGATGGAATTCGTGAGACTATCGAGGACATAGGGCAGCCACTTTGGAATTTGGCTATGGAAAATTTCATGAAAAGGATATGGTCCTGTAAGCGTGGTCGTGGCGGCCATTTGGCTGATGTTGTGTTCCATTATTAACGACATACCTTATTCTTTATAATGAAATAAACATCCGATCATTTATCTCAAAAAATGCCATTTTTCTTTGAATATCAAAATAACACCTCTTATAACTCCAAGTATGGAGAGCTGGATAAACCACTCCTTGTAGACCTGAGCTCCAAATATGTCGAACTAGCCGAACTGTTCATCAAGTAATTCAGCCTTAATGGAACTGTAGACGCCACCGTTGACTCCGTCTAGGGAATTCTTCCGCTGCCGTCTCATCGTCGGAGTGCCTTGGTTGGAACACTCCGTCTCTGTATTCTTGACAACACTGTTGATTCATTTTATTGAATTCATCCGCCGTATGCCATCCTTCTGATGAACTCGTCTAGGGCTTCTGATAATAGTGTTTCTATTTTCTCAACATCGATGTCTTGGACTGAACGTCACCATAGACAGCTCTAACTTTGAGGTAGTTAAGGACTTTGACTACCTAGGCGCCGCTATATTAATTCAGACAACGACACCATCAGCGCTGAAATCAAACGGAGAATAACTCTTGCCAATCGCTGCTTCTTTGGACTAAGAAGGCAATTGAGTAGCAAATTCCTCTCTCGAGCAACTAAAGTGTCTCTTTACAAGACACTTATCATCCCGGTGCTTTACATATATGGCGCAGAGGCATGGACCTTGGCAAAGCTGGATGAGAACGCCTTAGGATGTTTCGAGAGGAAAATTCTCCGGGTGATTTTTGGTCCCGTCTGTATAGATGGTGAGTGGAGGAGAAGATACAATCAGGAACTGTACGGGTTCTACAGCGAGACTGACCTGGTTAAACGGATCAAAGTCCAGAAAGACTGCGCAGTAGAGGAAGACCGCGACTCAGGTGGCGCACACAGGAAGAGGACCTCAACCAGCTTGGCGTGCAAAACTGGAGACAGCTAGCTAGGGACTGAGCTGGCTGGAGAGGTATGTTGGTTAAGGTTCTGGTCCATCCCGGACTGTAGTGCCACCTTAAAAAAGTAACATTTCATAATTAATTGAAAAATGTACTCTTTTCAATAAAGCAACAATTCTTGAAAAATATACCAAAAGATGGGAAATTGAGCATTTCCTCATGTGTACTTATTCAGAAAACGACATATACCTATTCCGTCACAGGTTTACATCCTTATTAACTCAATAATATATATATATGTAGGTACATATACCTACCCTAGAAGTACATAAGTAGGATATTATTTTTTTCTTTTGAAGATAGAAATTCCTTTCCATAAGGCGAATTCAAAGAAATGCCTGATGCTTATTTGTATTTATTTATTTTTATATATTTATTTTCTTCTGCATTAAATTGAAATATCACACTCGAACCCGACAGGCACAAAAATAACTTTTTTCCTCAGGAAATTCCAAAGATAATTCAACAAATCGATGAATTTCAACTACCACTCATCTCCATCACACAACGCACATCCCACATTATTATATCGTGCTCCTTCATCCAGAAAAGAAAAGTCCTTCACCTGGAATGGAATTTCAAAACACGTTCGTCTTCAAAGTTCGATAAATATACGTGTACAGGTATTCAGGTATAAAATAAGTTTATTTTCAAGTGCCAACTGTTGAGCCATTCGTGCGTGAAAGCAAAAAAATTGACGGTGACGACGAAGATATGACGACAACTAGTTGAGATGATAACGATATAGGTATTTAGGTTTTGGGAAAGCTGCCTTGTGAGTCTGCCAATATTATATCTTTGAAACAAACGACATATGTGACAAGCGGTCAACGCATAATCCAAGACATGTGACAGACAGTCCACATGCGAATAAATTGATGAACATGTCAATACTCTTGCACGACCGCTCAGTCATTGAATCCAGAACGGCCGAGAGCCCAATGTATAAACCAACCAGCCAAGATCCCAACATGGAGTGTCTTCGCAAGTAAAAAGAAGGTGATTTTGTTAGGTGATTCCTTAAATTTCCCAAATCTGCGTAGACCTTGCGTTTAACATGTAAACTGCTTAGCCCCGACCGACCGACGTCACTTTTTTCAACCAATTTCCAACGGACATGCGAAAAAACACGAATAAGAACCCCTACTTCCTACAGATCTGTTGCATACTTAGGGCCAGTTTCACAGTCAGAAAAGTGACACTAAAGTGGGCAATGTGAAAGTTTAAGGTGCAATATCACATTGTACAATAATTACTTGAATCAATGGCGTTTAGTACGTAAGTCTCCGATGCCTTTGACTTAAGTTCCACTCACGCTTAGCATAAAGCTCCAATATGGGAAACTTAAGTGCTACTTATTCCAGTTAGTGTCGACTATTAAACTGGCAATACTATTACATTCGATTGCTTTCTTCTAATCGTTAAAAAAAATACAACAACAAAAAAAAAGGAATTTGTATGTCATTAAAGGAAATATGGCAACAAATATTTCATTGGCCTTGCCCTATGATAACCATTGATAAACATTTATTCGTGATACTTAATATATATACGAGTAGATACCTCTAAAGAATGTAATAAAGTCCAATATTTGGCATTCGTTTTTTTTTGCTTTGATTGAACATTATTTTAAGACAATTTATAAATAAATAATATTAAAAAGCAAATGTTGATTTAAAAAAGAATATCCAGTATTTATGTATAAATATTAAATATCCTTCCACACATAAATGTACATAACAAGTACTGTGCGTTTCAACAGGAAATAAGACAAAATATTTGCCAGGATTCATGGCTTTTTTTTGTCGAAATTTAGCAAATATGCTGTTAGCTATTTCGGTTTCAGTTTAATTTACAAACACAAATAATATGGTTAAACAAAATTGTGGCTCTAATCCAAATTTGACCTTTGAAATATCAAATATTTGTTTGAAATTAAACTGCCATCCATCAGAAACTTTGTACTTAAGTATGTATATTGTATATACCTTTCTGTAAAAATTTATTATAATTCAAAGAAAAGGTCAAAAATCGAAAGGTTGAATATCTCATTTAAATTTAATCTCGTATTGCAAAAAAAAAAAAAAAAACAACTTAAAAAAAGGAGTTCGTACACAAAATTTTGATGTATATCGATAGGAATATTTTCGAGATATAAATAGGATGAAACCTTACAGCATATCTACAGGAAACGTGGACAGAATATATTTTTATTAAGTTAGGTACAACAAATTATAAAAAAAAAATGTCGTGTGGTTTCACTTTTGAAAGTTAAATAATAAAAGATTATTGTTTAGTAAAACACCTGCTTTAAAAAAACACCTGCATATATCAGGTTTTTCAATAAGAGCGCTACAAAAGTTTTTTTCAAATAAAACAAAAACGGTTTTGGATATCAATAACGCTGACCCCAATTTTCGACGGTTTTCAAGAATAAATCGGCCGATACTGCTGCAATTTCACGTTCGATATTCGTACGAAGTTCATCAATCATCGCTGGCTTGTTGGCATAGACCATAGACTTGACGTAGCCCCACAGGAAATAGTCTAACGGCGTCAAATCGCACGACCGAGGCGGCCAAGCGACTGGACCATTTCGTGTGATAACACGTTCTCCAAACTTGGTTTCTAATAAATTGATTGTGACATTCGCTGTGTGGCTTGTGGCGCCGTCCTGTTGGAACCACACGTCCTCCAAGTCCATATCATCCAATTTGGGCCAAAAATATTCGGTTATCATTGAACGGTAGCGATCCCCATTCACAGTAACGTGCCGGTCTTGATCATCACGGAAGAAGTACGGCCCAATGACGCCGTCGGCCCATAAACCACACCAAACCGTAATTTTTTCGGGATGCAATGATGACTCATGGAGTACGTGTGGATTGCTGCCTGACCAATACCGCATATTTTGTTTATTGACAAAGCCATTCAGCCAGAAATGAGCCTCATCGCTGAAAATGATTTTTCGATGAAAATCCGAATCATTTTCAAGTTGTTGCTCAGCCCAATTCACGAACATACGACGCTTCTGGTGGTCAAGCGGCTTCAGTTCTTGCGTCAATTTAATCTTTTAAGGATGTAGGCCAAGATCTTTTCGCAAAATTCGCCACAACGACGTCACAGAGATGCCCAACGCTTGAGAACGACGTGTGAGAGACACATTTGGGCTTTCTGCAACTGAAGCCTCAGCGGCAGCAATATTTTCTACACTACGGGCACTTCTTTGTCTCACTGGCACGGGAAAATTTTGTACTGTGCCTGTGGATTCAAATTTTTCCACTAGACGCTCAATTGTTGATCTACTAGGACGATTATGACGACCATAAATTGGACGTTGCGCTCTTAACGTTGAGGCCACTGACTCCGAATTTCGGTAGTAAATTTTAATAATGTCGACTCGTTGTTGGCTCGTATATCTTTCCATCATGAAATGGCAAACCTTACTGAAGAGAAATGTCAAAAGAGCGGCAAAAAATATGGCGTCGTTTGCTGTCCTTGTTGCTCTACTTTTGTAGCGTCCTTATTGAAAAACCCTTTACAATAGAGCAAGTTTTGGAATTGCAAAAAAACCAACTCGAGTTTTCAATCGAACTTAACACTTAAAGTCTATGCGCACAGTAGTGTGAGAAGCTATTCGATGCGAGAAGCTAGGCAAGAAATTTTTGCATGCGAGAAAAGTGTTCGAATGAATTCTTATGTAGCTCCGTACAGTGAAGTGATATTTCGTGTGACAAATGCGAGCTTCACGTACCCTTTTCGCCAACTTTATCGCAACCTTCTCGCAGTCAAACTCATGTGATCACTTCTTAAAGCGAGTCAATGCGATAAATGTCATTTTTAATATTGTTTGTTTTAATTTATTTAAAAAAAAAACGAACTAAGTTAAAAAAAACAAACAATTTATATTGCAAGTCTTAAATCTCTCATCGCTTGTCGCACTGCTTCTCGAATATCTTCTCGCACTACTGTGCGCTCAGCCTAAGGATGATTTTATAGAACACTATTTGACATTAACATTTTTAGGCCTTCCCCAGTAGATGAGGAATGGAATGCTTTCACTTACCAAAAGTAAAATCTAACCTCGATATCAATTTTTCGCTTTAATTTCAGTGAAAGCTGGAATCAAAACGGATCTAAATCGAATCATACAAAAAAGTATTTCTCCAATCGAGTTCTACATTGCCTACAACAAGCAAACAAAGCCTTTTTTTCATTTAAAGAAACTTTTATTGACGAATTAAAAAAACAAAACATTTACTAACACATTGATACAGATGAAATGAACGACAAATATTTAAATTTGTATGCCCTATTGAAATTTTCTCAAGTTTTCATAAGAAAAAATTAAAAGAATATATCTTCGCTACGCCACTTACAAAAAAGAACTGAAAAAAAGTGTGAAAAAAAAACCAAAATGCCTGTAGACACAAATAATTTTTGTAGGTGTGCGTGAGACACTACGTTTTCCAATGATCCAAGAAAGACCGACAAAGTTGGATCAGTGATTTTGCTTGAAGGGCGATCTGGAACAGCTGTCAAAAAGTGTCGTAGAGTGCCCACAATACGGCTGTACAGGTGTGTGTGTATCAATGATGAAAGGCACAATGTACATGCTTATTTTTTTATTAATTTGTATAATCATGCGACAGAAATCGACAATGAACACGGTCAATTTTTAATTTCTTCTAAACTTCAAACTTCTTTGAAACGTCAAAAAAGGGCTGTATCTACTTGAAGATTTAAAAGTTGGTGATCTCTTCCAGCTGCGGCTGCAGTTTCAATTGCAGCTGAGCTAAGTTGCTGTGTCTTCGTGTGTATTCAATATTTCGACAGCTATGCCGACATCAGTTCCAGTTGAAGGTCCATCTCCATTATGTTCAGGCATCCCCTTACTGCATACCAAACCAAATTTGCTTTTAAGTATTCTTATTGAGTGGCCAAAAAGAGATATTTAAGTTAATTTTATTTTTTGATCTGCTTGCCTTATAATTCTTGCAGTAGAAACAATTTTCTACCTACAATATTTTTGTTCAATTATTTCACATGCACATCCAAGCAGTCTAGGGATTCGTTTGGTTCCATTGAAACAATATCCTGATGTTGTTTCATTAAATCTTTTTTTAGTTTAGAAAAACTTCACGTTGCAACTTAAATCACCCAATATCTCTGGCACCATGTGACACATTTTAAAATAACCCTTTATTGAAAAAATAAAGTTTCTTTTTAATGAATCCCTTGGGCCTGTTATAGTCAGAATAGATATTTATAAATAAGGCACTATTTTCGTTAAGAAAAGTACCAAACTTCATTATTTAAAATTCCCCCTTTTAATTTATATGTTTTCATTATAACAACAACAACAAAAAATCCCACACAAACCACAATGATTTAAACTTATTAATTTACGACATCGTTATAAAACAGAAAATACGTGATATTTGTGCATTTTTCACTTTGAAGCTTCATTAAAAATGGAAGCATAAAAGTCTTTCACGTGCCACACGACCAACGACCGACACACGGGGCACGGTAGCACCCATAACACACTTCCTCATTTTACCTCAATAAAAATAAATTCTAAAAATATCATATACATAATTCCACACAATTAGTTCTGATGAAAGAAAAATATTTGAAAGAAGAAGAAGAAAAAAAAAATCAAAAGCATTTCATTCATACAACAAACAACATAACCGAAACCGAACCGAACCGAACCGAAAATATATCCTTTATCTAAGATCTCCTTTTAAATGTCATAACACTAAATAGAAACATTTTATCAGTTGGAACATGCTTCTTAGCACAAATCCCAAATCAAAATGTCACTCAAGGAATTTATTTTTGTCAATAATCGAATCCCACCGATTAAGGTGATTAAGGAGGATTTGGAAGAGAAAATGGGAATTTCACCAGGAAAGCAGTCTTTTTAAGTCTTTTAAATGCACTGTTACGAGATTTTAGGTTTGGAATGCATTTTTGTAAGAAATAAACCAATAAATGTTTAAGGAACGTTTCCTGTTATAACGGGTGTTATTTTTAGTCTTTTGACAGCTGTCACTTGATTTATGCTTATTTTGGCTGGCCATTTCATAATGAATAGACTTACTCCTCAACAATGCATGCAATTTGTGCAAAATGTGCTCGAAACGAGATCGTTGTTGATCCCGATTTTCACAAGAAAATTTTGTTTAGCGATGTGGCTCATTTTTGGTTGAATGGATACGTCAATAAGCAAAAAAACTACCGCATTTGGAGTTTAAATAATCCTCAAGCTATTGTTAAAACGCCGGCCGTTACATCCTCAAAAGTCACTGTTTGGTGTGCTCTATGGGCAGAGGGAATCCTTGGTCCATATTTCTTCAAAAATGAAGCCGGCCATAATGTTACAGTCAATCATTAAAGTCATGATTAATGACTTTTTCATGCCTGAATTGGAGGATGTTGATGTGAACTACCTTTGGTTCCAACAAGACGGCACTACATGCCATACAGCCAACGAAACAAACAATTTATTGAAGGAAACTTTTGGTGAGCGCATTATCTCGCGTCGTGGGCCTGTGGCATGGCCTCCAAGATCGTGCGATTAAACACCGCTGGATTATTTTTTGTGGGATTATGTGAAGTCGCTTGTCTACGCAGATAAGCCCGAGACGATTGACGCCTTGGAAGAGAATATTTGGCTCGTTATTGCTGAAATACGGCCCCAATTGCTGCAAAAAATGGTCGAAAATTGGACCTCCCGGCCGGAATTTATTCGAGCCAGCCGCGGTGGCCACTCGCCCGAAATCATTTTTAAAACATAATGGCAAACCTTTGTCTTTATAATAAAGCTAAATTCTTGGCAATAACATTAAATTATATGCGTTTTATTTCTTCTGAAAAAAACACCTTTTAGAACCTTTTCATTGAGTTTCTCGTTTAGACTTAACCGATTTTGATCAAATTTTTTATACAGAAGCTGCTTTTAATTCTAATTAATAAATTTTAAAAAATTACCTAGACCCAGAGTTCCAGTTCTTTTTTCTAAAATCTTGAAGTTTTATTCTGTCAAAAGTTTCATTTTTTACAAAAGTAAAATTGAATCAGAAGAAAACAATAATTCTTAAAAAATCCACCTGTATTCTCTATCCACAAAACTTTAAGTTTGTTTACTTCCAATAGCGACTGTTCATGATGCGTATCTTAGTCCAGCATTTTTGTTCCCCTATATAGACTACTAATCTAGCACACAGCATGCAGATACAATGTGTTAGAAACTAGATACATCATCTTTGTTATTAGCATGCTATCTCTATGCTCCTAAGCATAACAACCTAAACAGACAAAAACAAATTCATATCTCGCATAGTCGGGCTATAGTGAGTCCAAAAACGGAAGCGGAGGAGGAGGTGGATGTCTGCTGCTGCGAGTACCTATTATTATTAGTTGGACTCTAGCATGGATTCTCAAATTGTATCTTTCAATTAATTCACTTTGAGAGCTCAAGCACGTCGGCTGTCGCTGTCGCTGTCGATTATCATTTTCTACCTTTTCCGATACTAAATACATACTCAGTTCCCATAGTGTGTTGTGTATGTGTCGCGTATGCCTCGTGCCTTGTGCCCTTGCACTAACATCGAATGTAACTCGAAGATTTATCATCTTAATCGGCGTGGAAATTGTTTTTCCGAACGATATAGTCGAGCTCCGATAGTTGTTGATTCAAGTTATATTTTTGTATGTATTCATATTGCCTTGTGTAATTCAATTCACAGTTTGTGTGCATATCGTCGCCGCCGCCGTGGTGTTTTGTTTGTTTGTTTTTCGATAAAGAATTTCCGGAATTTCATGGTGTTACATCCTTAAGGATAAAAGTGTATGTGGGTATTTCGAATGAGCATCTGATCCGAGCTAGTTGATGCGCGGCCCACTCTCGGTTGAATTCGTATTGTTTGCATCTTGTTTGATTTTAATTACATCCTGTTTTTCGTTTTTGTTAATGAAAAGTGTTCCCACTTCAATTGAAATTTAAAATTTGTTTTCATTATTTAAACGCTCCTAAACATACCCTAGGTATTTTTTAGTGTTAAATCAATAATTCAGCGTTAATTCTGAGTTAAATCAGACTAAGTTAATCTTGCATACATAAATTAATACCGTGTGAAGCTGTTTTTCAGTGGGAGTAGTGACTTTAAATTTTGTAAATAAAAAAATCTATGGAAATCTCGCTTTCGCTATCGATATCGATGTGCGGCGCTGTGGAAATTTTTCAATTTCAATAAATTTTTTACAAGCACATGCAGCATCTGTCAGAAATATCTGGTTACTGGTTCAGTTAATCCACAAAGTTTCTTGACTGAAAAACCTGATCAAAGATGATTTGGCAATGAAAAACTGGGCCTTAATTGTTCAGATTAGGTTCAATTTGTTGTTTAACTAACATTATTGCATGGGGTTGAAAACTAGCAGAAACCGAATCAGTGTGGGTATCTGTATAAAGGGTCATACACTGCTACTGATAAATTAAAATTAGTGGTTGGAAGATATTTTAAAAGAGAAAGAAGAATGCAAAATGTTGATCTAAATAAGAGTAAATATAAACGTCTGCTTTCTCAATTAATTGGTTCTTTTTTAAAATATTTTTTTTTTAACTTTTTTAATCAGACACGATTAGAGTGGGAACACTTTTTACATAGAAAATATGGTAAAACATAGTTGTTTACCTTTCCCACTCAATCCAGCAAATTCATTTGTTTTGTAGAGTGTAGCGGCAACGCGGCGGCCGACACGGCAGCGTCATCGGTCGATTATGATCATATCCCGTTGTGTCAATACACGATAACAGTGGGCGGTTTAAATTTTGTTATTTGCATCTGTTGATATTCAAGTGCGGTTTGTTTTAAAATTGTATTCTCTCTCTCAGTTGGATTTAATTTTGTATGCGGGAATATATTAAAAAAATCATGACTCATCTTTCGGTTTAATTTATAAGACTATAAAAGTAGGTATAAACAAATTTTGAGTTGTAAATTCGAATGAATAAATAATACTATACAATAACTCAGTGCATCACACTGGGTAACTGGTTGGATGCTGTTTACGATTGATATAATATTTCTTCCAAACCCACGCATGCAGTGGATTTTTAGCGCCGCTGAGTGATAAATTTTTGAAAGTTTTTAAAGGTAAGATTTTATTATATTCATTCCTTACCTTTTATAGATGTCTTCCGTTTTGCTAATAAAAATGTGAAAATTAAACATGATAGACAGTTTGAATCTCCATTGAGCTTTAAATGGCAATTAATTAAGAGGAACACAATTATTTATTTTATTTAACAGCTTTGCAGCAGAATGTGGTTTATTTTTTTCTTATAATGTTTATATACATTCTCTGCGTGCTTTAAACAAGTTTATTGCAATTTGAAGGCGAAATTGAGATAGGTATGGGTAGGAAAAGGTAGTATCCGCGCACAGATGTTTGAAGCAATTAATGATTTTGATTGCTAATAAAGAAAACAATTTAGTTGCTATTTTTGGTGGATAGTTTTAAAATTAAAACAATAAATTACTCTTCAGTTCATTAAAATAAATTTACAAACAAAAAAATAAACCAAACCAAAAAGTAGAAAATTATAGGCATCTAATTGTTCTTGTACGAATTTGAAACAAATATTTTCATTATTGCTAAGGTAGGTAGGTACTGCGCTTTTCGTATTTCGTGCTTCCTAATGATATATTTTAATTGTATACGATACATAGGTAAATGCTAAGTTGTTTATTTTTTTTAGTAAATAATTAAATAAAATATTTGTTTTTAATACTGAAATAAATATTTTGGAACAAGCATTTGGGTGTCTTGTTCTGAAAGAGCATGAGGCGTTAATGCATTTAAAAAAAATTGATCTATGTATATAATTATATATAATTTCGAGTTTTCGACACCGAAATGTTGTATTTTCTTAAAAACTTCATACACGTTGGTCTCTTCGAGGCCAACATCCTATATTTTGATAAAAATAATGTACGGGCAAGCAACACGGGCTTTGTACAAAGCCAAACGAGCCGAGAAAATTTTCAGTCTCTTCATGGGAAACCGAGATGATACTATATTTCCAAAATAACAAAATCGAAACTTTGACCAGACTTTTCTTTTGGACTGAAAAGTGTAAATAGAAAATAATAATCTATTATTGTATGTAATATAATTTGTCCAAAGACATTTTTAGCTGCTTCTAAATTCAAAGTGTACTGCGAAATTTCTTCCACAAAAATACAAGAAAATGGGAGTAGGCAAACACAACATCGAAACAATGCCTAGACGAAACTGAAGCGAAACCAGTGCTAGGGGTTCATTGGAAAAATCCTTTTCTCGGGAAATTTTGATCTTTAAAGGGAGGACGGAAAAACCGACATATTTTGTGTGAATTCCTTGTTTATCAAATTTTAGTTGAAAAAGGGATGATAAATACAGCTGTAACGATTTTCATTAAATAGATTTTATCAAAATTAAAAAAAAAATCAATTTCCTCTTAGAAATAACTCAAGAAGTCTTTATTTCAACTGAAAGAATTAAAGAAATTAGCAAAAATTAAAATATAAAAAATATTTATTTAAAAACTTTTTGAAGTAATTTTTTTTTTAGTAATGACCCACTTCATTCGTTTTAAATGATACTGAAAGCAAAAGATTATATTAATAATGAAGAGGACTTCTGGGTACTTTACGAAAATATCTTCTTTTATGCTGTGGGAAATAAAAAGGAACACAAGAAAAGATTTTTTGGAGAAAAAGGGAATTTTCTGACAGTTTGAAAGGAATTACCTTCAAAAGGACCCCCAGGGCACTGGTTGAGACAAAGTTATACGAAGCCAAAACGAATACTGAGAAATGGAGATGATATAATGAAATGTTTCGATTTTTACGAGACTAAGGAGAGACTCATACAAAATTCTCGAATTATGTTGCTTTTCCTTATAATCAGCCCTGACAGATCTGACAAATTCGATTTTTTTTTCGTGGCTTATCTGGGGCTTTTTAATACCAAAAATTGCCCCTCTACTACCTTCAACATTAACATACCCTAAACAATTTGAGTTTTTATTGTGAAGAAAATAAATCCAAGCTTTTCAAACCGCAAAAAATAGCTGTAAGAAATCTATACAACTTAAAGATGAAGAACATGCAATTCCAAACGAAACGGGCTTTAATTCAGAATTCGTTCATTATTATTGGCATATAGGCCTGTAATATGCCTTTAAAAAATCTAAACATAAAGGAGCAACTAAAAACTTTTAGATAAACACGTTAAAATAAATATTGTTCTTAATACATGTTTCTCTCCTGTAACGTTTAGCTATATTAATCTTCGAGGTGATATTTATATTTCACCTCGAGGTACAATTTAAATTTATATCTCATATATGCAATTTAGGGCCATAAATAAATAAGTTCATGAAATATTGCTTAAAAGAAACGCATTAAGCAAAGACACCATTTTAGTTCTTAAAACATATTTGCGATTTATTTGTTTTTTTTTTAAAGAAATATTTGTGTTCAAGGTTGTTTTGTTTTATTTCTATAAAAGACAAGAAACCCTCTTTACAAAATAAAATTGTACTTTTATTTAGGATGAACTTTTATCATTTTGTTTAACAATGGAATTAATGTATCTTATATTGAGCTTAACATTTTCAATATAGGTAACATGAAACATTATTTTTTTTATAACTCATAAAAAAGGTCCATAAAAGCGAAAAGTTCTTCCAGCAAAATTATGAGAAAGGGTTTTCCTATAGTCACAAATAAACAAAAAGAAATCTATAAACAAAGAGGGTTCATTCATATAATATTTTAAGTGCTTTTTCTTAACAAGTCTTATTGTTAGAGATGCTTAGTTTATTTTTAAATTTTAATGAGTTCAATAATTTAATAATTATGCAGAGGGTGTTTCCATTGTTACGACGGACGGCGATGGTTGTGATACTGATTCGCTTGATTTGAAATTAATTTGTAAACTGCATTCTACTTTAAGGCTTGGTACTTGTTCCATTTCATTTAAGCACTCAAGCTTAGGAGAGCAACCAAACCAAGTTTATTCGATTCGTTTTACAAGGATCAAATGGTGTCAGTGTTTGTTACTTAGAACTTGATGTTCATGATCAGTGTATAGGATTTTGTATGATTATAAGAGATGAATACACTGAAGAAGTGAACTTGTTCAGAGAAGGCAAATGAATAAATTTATTCAAACCTTAACTATCTATTATCTGTTAAGGCAATTGAGTGCGATGTTAAGGAATTTTAAGAAGATTTTACAAATTTTAAACACGTAAGAATCGTACTTTTTAATATCTTATTAAATTTAAAATCACCAAATGTCTATTTCATCTTTTTACTATCATATTTACTCCATGATGTCACTTTGACAGGAACAAATATGAAAAAGGTATGGTGGCCTAAGTCTTTTCTACGAACTGTCACTGTTTTAAGCTTGTTCAACTGGATTTTTTCTTAAAGAAAATAGTTTCAGTATGATGCCATTTAAGTAAGAAAAAGTCGATTTTTTCAAAATATATTTTGAAACAATTTGAATTTCTTGTTTTTGGAAATTTTGATCACTACTAAATGTGACATTGTAAAAAAAATAACTAATACAAAAATCTAAGGCCCATTTACTAAAATGAAGCTTAAATATGTAATTTCCCCATTCGAGCTTATGTGACAAATTATGCTGAGGAAAAATTAGAACATAAGCGCTTATGTTTAACTTAAATATTTAAGTTTTGTTTCAGAAAATGGGCCTTAAAATTAGAAAAAAAATGCCTGATCTGTTAATTGTTTGCTGAGTGTACTTCATAGAATGTTAAACCTATGATCGTATCGAATTTGAGAATTCATTTTTTCCCTCAGTGTGTAGATCCTATATAAAGAGGTATAGAGCTTTGGAATAGAATAAAACAAAGATGATTTTTTAAATTGACATGAACTTTACTTTATTCGAAAAATAATCTTCCGGCATTATAATTTAAATATGATTTATGACATAAGACCGCCATGGCTTTTTCCAACATTTGTGGCCGTATATCGGCAATAACGCCGCGAATGAAGTCCTCCAAGTGGTCAATCGTTTTGGGCTTATTGACGTAGACTAGCAACTTCACATATCCCCACAGAAAATAGTTACGCGGCGTTAAATCGAACGATCTTGGAGGCCAATTCACGGGTCCGTAACGTGAAACTATATGCGGTTACCAAACGTTTTTTTCAATAAATCAATTGTGGTACGAGCGCCGTCTTGTTGAAACCACAGCTCCTGCACATCATGGTTGTTCAATTGATGAACGAAAAAGTCAGTAATCAAGGCTCTATAGCGGTCACCATTGACTGTAACGTTCTGGCCAGCATCGTTTTTAAAGAAGTACGGACCAATTATTCCACCAAACCATAAAGCACACCAAACAGTCAGCTTTTGTGGATGTAACGGTGTCTCAATATACACTTGAGGATTACCATCACTCCAAATATGGCAGTTTTGTTTATTGACGTATCCATTCAACCAAAAGTGAGCTTCATCACTAAACAAAGTTCGCTAATGAAAATTATGATCAACGGAAATCTTGTTTTGGGCCCAATTGGGCACTATTCGGAAGCGTTGATCAGACGTCTGTCTATTCATGTTGAAATGCAAAACCAAACTAAAAAGAAATCACTTGACAGCTGACAAAATGGCCGCCAGTTAAAATAGTGTAGCCAACTTAAAGTTCTATACCTCTAAAAAAACATCATTTATAATTGAATTTTTGAACAACAACAACAACTTAAAGGTGCTACCATCAATTGTTTACGAATTAATTTATAATTCGTTTATTTTGGCTAGAGATACAGCTGTTTTAAGGGGTGCCAAGCCACCTATCATCAGTCTCCTCTTATTAGTGGTGCTGAGCTTAAGTCAATTCTGTGAGCCAACAATTGCCGTAAAAATAATTGTAAAAAAAATTAAATTTGCCTCAACTTGTTGAATCTAATTTAACAAGTATTATAGGTCATAGTTAGAATCAGCACAGTGGAAATTATAAATATAGTAGCATAAATATATTGTTGGTTAAAATAATTTATGTTAATTTGTGCCTAGATTTACCAGACTATAAAAATTAAAAATGGTGCTAAATGCCACAATTACAGGAGAACGCACGTGTTTCTTTGAACAATCACCCCTCTCTTCCCTTAAATGTGCGCCTATATATGCTCTTCACGAGAAAAAAATTAAAATTCGTCAATTGCTCAACGAATTTATCCTATTTAGCTTATTTCCTTCCACAAACTCCTTTCGTTTTGGCAAACATAAAAGTTAAAATTAATTGCCATTCTAAATTCCAAAAAAAAAACTGTCTGCTTTTCCTTGCTTACCTGTTAAACCTGCAACAAAAAGAGACGAAGTTGTTATCCCAAAGACGACTTCACAAACGACGAACCGCAAAATGCTTAGCAAGAAGAAATACTCAATTCAATATATTCTTCCTCAGTGTCCTCATTTCACCTCACCTAATCCACAGCGTCGTCGTCGTCGCCTCGTTGTCATAAAATTGGATTTTCTTCGCAGATTACCTTTTCCACGTTGAAATGAAATTCCCAGTGTCAGCTTAAACCTTTTGTAGTAGAACTGAAGTACCTACTTCCTTGACTCCTCTTTTTGGGCGCCAAATAAATTGGGGTGATTGTGATTCTATATCGAGTGTCGACATTTGGCCTTCCCCCCCCTACTCATATATGTATTTGGATGAATGAAAAGTTGAAAAGGAAATCTTGAAGAAAAAAAAAAAATTGGAATCGAGTCCTTTCGTTTGTGGCATAGCTGCTGAAACCTTCTTTACCATTCACAACACTTCGCACCCAACCCGATTCCCCTATTTTGCATGTTGATGAATTTCAATTGAAAGGCAGAATTTGGAGTTGGCTGGTAGAAAATAAAATTGTACAAATTCTTCCGCATGCTCGTTGCGCCTCTCAACGGCAGCGTTGATGGCGAAATATAGAGCCTGCTTGATCCATCAATTCCTTATTCCTTGAGGGAGAGAAGGACGACGAAAAGAGGTCGTGAACGCGTTTGGCACTTCTCTTCGTTCTTGTTAGTTATGTATGCCCTGAATAATAAATACATTTTTCTTTGGCAATTCTTTAAAACGGAAATTCATGACAAACCGGAAACATTTAAGGATGTCCTGTTTTATTTTGTATTTTTCCTATTCTATAGTGTATGCCCTCCTTTTGTTGTTGTTCGTTCTCTGACATCATTCTACTATTACGTATGTTAAATATTCGTATCTTTCTCCTAGGACGAGCACATTACATTCAACATTCAATGAACTAGAATTTATCAATATTTGGGTTTTATAGCATTTATCTTGTATCAGGGCTGAATATCCCTTGAGACCTAAGGGTCATAGGAGACGATATATTTCCTGTCCCAAAAAAGATTTCTGAAAAATTGTGTATTTGATACAAATTGCAGATAGAGTATCTTTTATTTAGATTTTTGGGAAATCGAATGTGTGAAGAAGATAAAACGTATAAGGTATAATGAAAGAGCTTCCGGAACGTGTGATGGTTAAGTTGAAAAAACTATTTACAGAGGTACAAAATGCGATATAAACGTGACCTTCAAAAGGTAGTTGTGATTCCATGCGTCGCCTTAACACAATGGAAATTTATATTTATACGAATCTGTAGGATTTGAAGTGTGTATAAATAATTTTTACATATGTAGTTTGAATAGTGTTCACATACGTACGAACAAACCCGCAGACAGACGGAAGGTATGGACTTTTTCGCCATTGTTATGTTATAAAGTGTGTTTTTTTTAGACTTGTGGTTTTCAAGGAGAAATAAAACGCATATAATTTAATGTTATGGCCAAAAATTTAGCTTTAATATAAAGATAAAGGTTTGCCATAATGTTTTAAAAATTATTTCGGGCAATTGGCCGCCACGGCTGGCTCGAATAAATTCCAGCCGAGAGGTCCATTTTTCGACCACTTTTTGCAAGCAATTGAGGCCGTATGTCAGCAATACCGCGCCGAATATTCTCTTCCAAGGCGTCAATCGTCTCGGGCTTATCTGCGTAGACAAGCGACTTCACATAATCCCACAAAAAATAATCCAGCGGTGTTTAATCGCACGATCTTGGAGGCCACGCCACAAGCCCACGACGCGAGATAATGCGCTCACCAAAAGTTTCCTTCAATAAATTGATTGTTTCGTTGGCTGAATGGCATGTAGCGTCGTCTTGTTGGAACCAAAGGTAGTTCACATCAACATCCTTGAATTCAGGCACGAAAAAGTCATTAATCAAGGCTCTAAAGCGTTCCGCATTGACTGTAACATTATAGCCGGCTTCATTTTTGAAGGAGTATGTACCAATGATTCCCTCTGCCCATAGAGCACACCAAACAGTTACTTTTTGAGGATGTAATAGCGTCTCAACAATGGCCTTAGGATTATCTACACTCCAAATGCTGTAGTTTTTTGCTTATTGACGTAGCCATTGAACCAAAAATGAGCTTCATCGCTGAAAAAAATTTTCTTGTGAAAATCGGGATCAACAACGATCCCGTTTCGAGCCCATTTTGTACAATTTTCATGAATTGTTCAGGAGTAAATCTATTCATTAGGAAATGGCAAACCAAACTGAGCATAAATCAAGTGACAAATGTCAAAAAGACCAACTCCGAAAAAAGTATTGCCACATTGAAAACCACAGGTCTAAAAATAACACCAGTTATTTGATTAATATAAGGTAACTTGCCTACAACCGTTCCAACTTTGAAATTTTTATAGTATGACACCAAAACTTGCTCTATATAGAAATAGGAATATAGGAATAGACTACAAACACAATTTTGTAAAAATATTTTAACAGATTTCACAGGCAGAAATAACAATGCTCCTATTGTAATATGTATCGCAAAAAATATTCAGGGCTTAAATCCCAACTACCGCTTCGGATGACTTTTTCTCTCTCATTCATCATTTTATCACACCCGACCACCACCGCGCCGACCTTTTCCTGTTTTCCGTTGAAAGGAATATTCAATGAAAGCAATACGTCAAAATTTTTTGTAGGGCTTCACGTTACGTTTCGGTTGTGGGTTATCTGTCAACAAGTATAGTCATAGAGTACCTATATTACCTAGAGAACCGACCGGTACCCCTCTTGCCTTAAACACCCGCAAATTTTATTTGAGGTGAGTAAGTGAAAACTCTCTTAGTTTACTCTTTTTTCCTTATCCGTGAATCCGTGTGAATGGTGGATATAAAAACAAATTGGCGCATTAGTTCAAAAAGGTACGTGTCTACGGTTTAATTGTGAACAAAGTGGTGGCATTAGCTCAAAAAGGTACGTGTCTACGATTTGCACACCTCAATCGTAGACACGTACCTTTTTGAGCTAAGAAACTAGAGTGCGCTTCCAATTTTCGGTAGGTGTTTTTGTTTTTTTTTAAACATAAATATTCAAAAATATTATTTAATTTATTACCCGGGAGCAACAATGACCGATATTCTTCATAGTTTAGGTTGACAAAAGGTTAAAAAAAGAAATTTGACTACGAAATTAATAAATTTCTCAATTTTTGAATTTAACGGATTTTTTTTTTTGAATCCCTGGGCGGTCTTATCCACCTTATTGAGCACTTTGAGCAATTTGAGCGAAGTCCTTTCAATTGAAGCCAAGTTGGTTCGGTCCCATTTAAAATGCATTGGACAACAACCCCATACAAAACTTAATGGGCATTTTCCTCTCAGTACAGCTTGTAGGGTGGAAGAGAACGACCGCCTAAGTCGGTTCTCTAGGTAATATAGGTACTCTATGATGGTGATGATGATGAAGATTTGTAGTAGATTTTCTCTATTTATGTATTTTGTATCTGGAAAAGCAATTTTTTTTAGTTTAGTTGGATATTCACCAAACCAAGTGCATAAAATGTATGTAGATCTCTGAAGAATTTTTAGTTTCGGTATTTGAACCTATTAATCACTATAGTATACGCTGTGACATGAAATGCAAGTGTAGTATGATAAAGTATGTACGTTTACAGCTAGAACTAAATCATTAAATATAGATTTAAATACTAGAAATCAATTTTTGTTAGGTGATATGAATAAAACGGAGCATAACTCAGAGCAGGTGCTCCATAAGAAGCAGAGAAGTTGCTTAGAAACAAGTACCTGCTCCCGTTTTGTATGAATCCTCCTTCACACGGAGTAGGTGCTCTCATGCAACGAGTCAAATTCAATTGTTCATTTTATATTTGTTTATATCGGAATTGTTTTCGATTGAAAAACAGTTTTCCCTTAAGAATTAGGAGTGTAAAAGATGGAACTTTTTCTGTTTTGACTCCCATTTTACTGTGAAGAATGGGAAAATGTTGCTTGACTTGTGCAAAACAAGGCAAGGCAAGGCACTTATTGAAAGAATTTTTCTCAGGACTATCTGGATTTTGGTACGGAGTAAAAAGCCATCAGGGAGTAAGTCCGTATCCTGAATCACAAAGTAAAACGGCAGCAGCTTCATTCCATTGCATGATTTTAATACGCGAGAATTTGACCAAATTCGTTAATCATGCACTGATCCTGGCCACAAAAGGTCAATAATCGTAAATTCATCTCTGGAATTGCATGTTGTGGTTGCCTGATCATTCACGCTGTCGAATTCTTTTCTGTTAACGTACTCGTCCCCATGAACAAATGGTTTGATGATTGGAAAATGAGTATAAACAAATTGCTGAAGGAAAGTTGTATTTTTCTTTCCATTCGCGTTTTTCATTCTGCAGTAGTTCAGTAGTTGTTGGGAATTTGATCCAATGGTTTGACTTCTGGATTATTGCCGCACTTACAAGTGAAACAATTTTAGAGACCGTGGACTCCAACTGCAGTTTGAAAACCTGGATCACCTATGAAGCGAATTAAAATTTATTTTTTTTTTCAATGCTTGTTAAGGCACCACCCCTAGTTTCTGAGCTATTCCCAAGAAAATGATTCGCCAAGATATTCATATTTCGTTTGTTGAATCTGTATCTATGGAACGCGATAATCATTTGAAAATCCTTCTCTTCTTCTTTTTATAAAATTTGACCTTGCAGATTAAAATTGGCATGAACTCCCCATTTATGGAAAAAAATATATAAAGAGCTATTTTCTTCAACGGTGAGCATTGAAATGAGCTAACTTACAAATAGGAGCATGTGTTCCTCTCAATGGAGTACGTGCTTTGCCTCATTCATACCTTATAATGGAGCAGGGTCCTATATTGTACCAACAACTTATCACTAATCACGAAGAAAATATCATGAATCTTGATATGATTTTCTTGCGGTGGGTTGACACAATGTCTTGGGATATAATGTCCATAAGCCTTTAGTCGGACATACGATCCATGCACATTATGTCCGGAGAAATTATATCATCCTGACGCAAGAAAATCGTATGAAGATTCATTTTATCTGCTAAGTGATTAGTTATAACCATAAGTTGTTGGTGCAATACGGCCCAGGTGCTTATTTTGAGAAAATGCTTATCAAACACGTAGATGCTCTCAATCCTTGAGCACTTTCTCAAGTGTTTTATTCATACCAAATGGAGCATTTGCTCTTAAAAGTTGAGTTTTGAACAGGTGCTCCTTTTTATTTATATCACCTAATGTCTCGTAGTATGCCTTTGATTTTTTGAAGGTAGTCAACAAAACCGTCAACAACAACACAATTTTTCATCATTTACAAAGTATTTTTTATTTTTTATTTTTTTATAATAATATGCAGCTAACAGTTCTAAAAACCAATTACAAGCTACAATCAACAAATATTTAGTTCATATATAATATTATAAATTCATCTGCCATAAATAAAGATTAAAGTTACTAATTTTTTAGAAAAAAATGATTAAAAAAAAAAAGGTATAGAAAAAATTATAATTTAATTTAATTTAATTTTTTTTTATTTGAGAAAAGCTGATAAAAAGAAATCCTAAAACAAAGGAAAAATAGCAAAGGCAAACTTAAAATTAGGAAGATGGCAATGAGGAGGAGTGACTAGGTACAATTCGCAATAACTGTATTTTTACATTATTTTCATTAATACCAAAATTGAGGATATCAAACGAGAGGAAGTAATGATTATGATTTAACTGCATCCGGATGATAGGTGATTTCATGAATATATTTGTACGTGCTCGAGGTGGCTGAAATGTTTGTAATAAGTGCCTGTTGGGTCGAGATGGCCATCTTATATATACTTCAGCCAATAGTAAGGAACATCGTACACTACCTGTAATTATATGTCTCAAATAGGTTTTGGTTAATAAATATTAACCTGCGTTGAGATAGTGAAAGTATTTTGAAAAGTTTCAATCTGTCAATATACGCACTATGACTCAAATACATTTTATATTGAAGGTATCTGGTGAATTTGTGCTGAACTCTTTCAATCGCATTACAATGGGTTTTATAGATAGGAGACCATACAACAGCTCCGTACCCTAGGACACTTCTACACAACATATTAAACAGTTGGATAAAAGATTCATTATTTTTGAAAAATTTGCCAATTCTAAAGATAAAATCCATGAATTTTGACGATTTATTAATAATGTAGTCGTAATGATGTTTGAATATGAACTTAGAGTCAAATATAATTCCCAGGTCTCTTTGCTCCGTTACTCTCTTTTATTTGTCTGCATTTATCCTATATTCAAAGTCAATGGGGTAAAGTTTACTGGAGTAAGACAAAATTGAACATTTTTGTATGTTAAGATATAAATTATTCTTGAGGTACCATTCAAACAAGGTATTTAGGTCTCTTTGAAGAAAAACACAATCCCTAACAGTATTGATTACTTTAACAATTTCCAAATCATCTGCGTAAGCTAAAGACATAGAGAAAATACTACTAGTTATATCGTTAATATAGATATTAAATAATAAGGGACCCAGAATTGAACCTTGTGGGACACCTGATGAAGGATAGAAAGGTCTGGAAGATACATTATTTAAAACAACATTGTGTTGCCTATCTGACAGATAATTTTCAAACCACGTGACAAGGTTTTCGTGGAATCCAATGTTAAGCAATTTCAGAACTAAAAGTTCATGACTTATCCTGTCAAAAGCCTTTGAAAAATCCGTGTACACCATATCGACTTGTGTGCCTTTATCTAGTGCATTTTCTTTCAAATCCCTAAATTCAAGAAGAAAAATTCCGCCCAAGGTAGGTAGGTATATCTGTTTGGGCTTAAAATCTAACATTTTATTTGCGACCTTATAGTTCGTATAGTATCCATAATTTTACATCAACTATATCCTTAGGTATATAATGGGTGATTTTTTAAGAGGTTTAGAACTTTTTTAAAAAAAAAAACTTCGAAAAAATGAATAAAATATTTATTTGAATCGATAGTTTGAACCTTGCAATTTAATGTTTGAAGATAATTTCATGCAAATGTTGACCGCGGCTGCGTCTCAGGTAGCCCATCCGCTGAGTCCAATTTTGGCATACTCTTTCACACATATCGGCCGGTATCTCACGAATGAATGCATGGATGTTGGCTTCCAGTGCGTCAATCGAAGCGGGCTTGTCCCTATAGACATTAGCCTTGACATACCCCCACAAAAAATAATCTAATGGTGTCAAATCGCACGATCTAGGCGGCCAATTGACCGGTCCGAAACGTGAAATTAACTGTTCACCAAACTCGCCTCGCAATTGCGCCATTGTTTCGCGTGCTGTGTGGCATGTGGCACCGTCTTGTTGAAACCACATATCATGCAAGTCAAGAACTTCCATTTCGGACAAAAAAAAGTTTGTTATCATCGCTCGGTAGCGTTAACCATTGACAGTAACGCTGCGATTCGCATCATCTTTGAAGAAATAGGCCCAATAATGCCGCCGGCCCATAAACCGCACCAAACAGTGGCTTTTTCGGGATGCATTGGTAGCTGTTGCAATGCTTCTGGCTGATCTTCACTCCAAATGCGGCAATTTTGCTTATTTACGTACCCATTCAACCAAAAATTAGCCTCGCTGAACACAAGCAGCGCGCGATGAACATTTCGAACCGAGCACGAATTTTGATAGTAAAATTCAATAATTTGCAAGCGTTGTTCATTTGTAAGACGATCCATGGTTAAATTGCAAACCAAACTGAAGCTGTTTGACAGTGACACAAGGTACTAAACACACGTCAGCTGTCAAAACCAGTGTTGCCAAAACCAAACCAGCTAAAAAATCACCCGTTACAACTGATGAAACTGTAAGCCGACTACATTTAACATGCTTATATTGTTCATAGGGCGCTTTAAATCTTCATATAAAGATATAGGTCAAGGCCTTTTCAGCTTAAGTTACTTCCTTTGCAAAAAACTACGCTCTTATAATATCAACATATCCTTATTATTATTATTCTCTTAATTTGTATTCCCTCTTCATCGTCACAATAAGCAGGGTTTAGCTTTTGTTCTTTATCAAATATTGGGTGATTTATAATTCTCAGTTCGCATGCATGAATTGAATGAAATTTCCTTCACTGATGCTAAAAATCAATAAAAATCAATTTAATTTCAATAAAAATAATTTTCATATTGATATCATTTCAAAGGAAATTGTTTTTTAACTCGTTTATTATAAATTGCGTAAGCTCAAATATTGAGTTCGGGCTCAAGCAAATATTCAACTCCCTTGTTATATATGTATGTGCATATATGTACATTGTACATACACACCCGTATAAGAGAATTCTTGGTAAAAGACCCAAATAAGATGGATTAACATTTGCGGGAAATGTTTTTGAGTTTGCCTTAATCTTTGATATTTCAGTTTCCAACATGTTGTGAAAGATTCATGACGTCGCTTCCGTCGTCGGTTGGAGTTGGTTGATTGAAAATTCGAAGATGGATTTTAATTCGATGACATTGTCTGTCAAAAAAATTAAAGTCGGTATAATGTACTTGCAGTTGTATTTGCTTGAAATGTGGTACAGAAGACTTTTATGGAATTTGATTCATATAATTACTGCCTTCACTAATGGTGATAAAATTTTTCAAACCGTCACTTCTAGAAAGTAAAACAAAAAATTAAATTCCTAAATTAAAAAAAAAAAACTTTTTTTTTAAGTGGAGCATTGTAAGATCTGGGCACTTTTTAAAGTATGAATGTGTACTCCTGTACATTGCATGCAAGCTTTGAGCGTATGAGGAACATTTTGTTATGCCTTTTTAATTTTTTTTGAGATTAGAAACGAAATTCAAAGAAAATTTTTTGACGTTAGAAGCTCGTGCCGTTAAAAAATGTCACTTTAAAAAAGAAAAATGACACTGGCCGATGAAATACATTTTTTTTTAACTATATTTTTCCAAAGATTTATGAAGGCTAAATTCAGCTCTGAACTCAGTATATAGTTCTACCACATCATGTTAAAAAAAAAAATGATTTTAGATATTTTTCAGGTTATTATAAATCATGAGGTAATTTTTTTAACCAAATTTTAACCAATTCCTAAAAGTAAAAATCATCTTCTTCAAAAATCAGTTTAAAGCTTCCAATATATTTTTCTTCTCTGAGAAAGCTCTTGTTGATATTTACCCTGTTTGGAATTTATATTATACATGTTAAGCGTTTTATGTGATCCAACTGATTTTGCGGAGAAAAGAATAATTGGAAGATTTAATTAGAATTTCTCCTTAAATATATTTCATTTAAGAAACACAAAATTATCAAAACAAATTTCCGAAGATTGAAATTGGGTATTTTAACTTTTTTTTTAAATTACTTTAAGTTGCCTGCTTCAAATCTTATTTTGAAATTTTATAAAGTAATTTTAAAAATTCGGACGAAATTTTCAAATTATACTATGCATATCAAATTTACAAATATTAATTTGAAAATTCAAATCATGTTTTTTTGGTTTAAAAAATTCACGAAAATTACTTATTTATTTTTTACTTGCGATATGTAGGTAGTAACTAAAGGGTCAGCGATCTAACGTTTTTTTTTCAAATAGTGCTTATTTCGTGAATGGTAACACTTAGCTCATGTCTGATTTGACAGATAATTAGTTTTATCCTTCCGCTGAACGAATATGGTTTTGTATACGCTTCGTTAAGTGGGCCTGCGATCGATTTAGAGAAGATGCGGATTTTGCCAAAAAAATCATCTTTTCAGATGAAGCTCATTTTGATCTTGGCGGGTAGTAAACAAACAAAATTGTCGCATTTGGGGCACAGAAAACCCGAACGCATACATTGAAAAGCCGATACACCCAAAACGAGTCACTGTTTGGTGCGGATTTTGGTCCAGAAGCATAATTCGGCCATTTTTCGAAAATGAGCAAGGAGTGGCCGTTACAGTCAATGGTTGAACGAGTTGAACGAATTTTTGTTCACAAAAATTGAAGAGGACGATATTGTCAACATTTGGTTTCAACAGGACGGCGCTACGTGCCACACAGCCGAAGCTACACTCGATGTTTTGCGCAATTTTCAACAAAAAAAAAGTTATCTGGCGGACCCTATATATTGCAAGTTATGAAATCGTACAAAAAATCGAACTCGAGATTTTGATCAAACTTGACATTACGTCCGCCTGTCTGTCTGTTCGACTACAGCCTAAATGGGTGGGTGGATTTTCTTTAAACTTGGTCAAAAAGGAAAAATAATTTTTCTCAAAATCGGCTACAAAGATTTTTTTTTAAACTCAATAAATTTAAATACTAGTTATAAGTTGCCATTAAATAAAGAAAATGGTTCTGGAAAATTGTTATTAATTGCACCTCCTAAAGAACCATTTTTTTGATTTTCGCTTTTCTCGAAAACGGTTCAACGGATTTCGATGAAGTTTTTTATGAAGAAGAACTAATACATTTTAAATAAAATTGTGTACCGAAAATTTCAAAAAAAATATTTGAATTTAAAAAAAAAAGTTTGAAATTTTTTTTTGAAAACTCGATATTTCAAAAACGACTTGGTCAATTTTTATTAAACTTCACTAAAAGCATTTTTTTAGCACTATCCAAGATATTTTACACAAAAATTATACCTATAATTAAAAATAGCGGTACCTCCAATACAAAAATGTTTAGAAATCGTTAATGAAAACTTTTTTTTTCTCAAAAATGACACCTACGATTTTCATAAAATTCTTTTGAGTAGCGTAATTAGTAAGGTTTAGTATTTAAAATTATCAATAATTGATAACATCACCTCCCATAGAACGTTTTTTTTTTATTTTCGACCATC
The DNA here is from genome assembly GCA_932273885.2 of Leucozona laternaria. Lineage (NCBI taxonomy): Eukaryota > Metazoa > Arthropoda > Insecta > Diptera > Syrphidae > Leucozona > Leucozona laternaria. The sequence goes on along the minus strand of OW026368.1, from coordinate 25,834,225 downwards.
TCAATATCTCATACACCGATTAAGACTTTTTTTTAAACAGAAGCTTGTTATAAGTTGAAAAGGTTTTGCATATCAAAATTTAAAAAATAGTAATTTTCGGATTTTTAAAAAAAAATCAAAATTATTTTCTGAAAATTCGATAGGTACCTATTTCGAAAACGGATGAAAGATTTTTTTTTGAAAATTAAGTTCTTAACCCCACATAAATAAATTCTTATAATTGACTTATCATTTTGTTTTTCTTAAAAATGTTAACGAAATTTTATATCTATATAAAAATTAATTATTTTTAAAACCCTTCCTACGATTTAAAATTTTTTTTTTCTTATAGTTAAATTAAGATTTATGTACGAAATTTATTTCTAATTTTGTTGATTAAAAACAATTTTTCAGTTTAAATTATATAATTTCCTTGCCTGCATATTGCATATACATTTGTGCTTCACTGGGCTATATTGTTAATTTTTGTATACTCACATAAAACCATATCTGCAACTAAACTAAGTTTCGGCAGAAAGATAAAATATAGACACCCATAGCTAATTTATATCACAATGTGATCGCACATAAGACCAAGTTCGTACGACCCAGTCGTGCATATTTTTTAAAATTATATTTCTTGAAATTAAATAAAAATTAAATTCACGACTGGATCACAAGAACTTGCTCTTGTCGTTCAAATTTCTTAAAATTTTAAAGACTTATTAAAAATGCATATATGTAATTCATTTCAAAAAATGGTTAAGAAATATTCTTTAAATTGCTAAAACAACTAAAATCAAAATTTTTGTAATCAAAATTTCAAAAATAGTTGGAGTCGTTTTCTTAAAAACTATTTTTGTGTTCATGTATAAAATTCCTTTAAAATTTACAAACAAAAAAATTGGTATACGCCATTTAAAAAAAAAAATAAAATAGGTAACGCGTTTTCAAAATATTGATTTTTCAAAAAAAAAAAATGAAAATATTATACGCAGTATCTATTATTTTTTAAACTTTAAAAAAATTCTGTTTAAAAAAATTTGATAGAAAACAGAAAAGCCATTTACGATAAAATAGAAATTAAAATAAAACTGCCCTATGGCAGGTATCGGCGTTAATAGAAGTTTTTAATAAATGAAATCTCATGTTGGATTTTATTTAAGAATCCAAAACTTGCCCTTTAAAATAAATAAAGTATGCATTGGTTTCGTAAACATACAAATTAATTTCCAGGTTTTAATCGAAATAAAATTTGCAATAATGGAGAAATCATAAATGTTAAAAGTCTTCTTTTTTGACTTAACGGAATCGTTTAAATGAAGCCTCTTTTGAAACATCCTTATGTATAGATCTATACAAAACCGCACAAATTCACAGAGATGCAAGGTATTGCTAAATCATTTCACTGATGTGGCCAAGACAAAAATCTCAGGGTTCCGACCATTCCGCACAACTCACTATTTAAATTGAAATATAAAAACTCGGAAGATAGTTGTTGTTATTTTTAGTATATCGTCAAATCTCACCTATTCTACCTATCGAAAACCTTGTAGATTAAGTTTCATAAATACATACAAAAAAATAAAATTTAATTTTCATGATAAGCAAGAAGCAAGTGCTTGTATCCCATCCGTGATGTGATTCATTCATATAAAATATATTTAGGAGCCTCTTTTCCTTCATAGCTTCAACCATGACTTGCATAACAGCAGGCCACATACCTACCCTCTTTGTTTTTTTTGTATTTGTTTGAACCCATTTCATCAACTCGCAAATCTAAATTATGTATGCTTTTGCCAGATGCCAGATTCAAGTAAACATCATCTGCAACCTCACAATCATGACATGGTTTATGTCGTGTGACGCAATTTTCAAAAAACCAGTCTTCCGCATCTCTGATTTTTTGCTGCCCACTTTTCATGCATGACCAAAAATGGCCTCCAGAGTCCGGACTGTTGACTTGGCCAGGCCATGACCATTTCAAATTTAATTGAAAAATGCTGACGAAATATATATATTTTGTTCGCATTCTTCCTTCCACATATAAGCCGACTATTTGGGTTGACATCGCATGTTCCCATATCAATCCGGGGACAGTCTTTGAACCATGCGTAATTCTGTTTATCTGAATATTGAGACAAGAATAAAACTTCCTCAAAAAAATCAAAATGGACTATATTCGATATGATGAGATACAAGAATGAGTTATAAAAGGGTTTCCCTCAAATTAGTCACACTAGTTTGGCATAAATTGCAAATCTTCCCCCATTAGTGGCCTTAAACAAAAATTGCAAACATTGGCATAAATCCAGTTATGATTTATTTTTAAATAAATCGTCTGCTCTTATAGCTTGACCATTTTTTCGAGACCTTTCGGTTGATTTATTTGGATCGTAAAAAAAAACAAAAAAAAAACTGTGTGCATTTTTTATCTTTTTTTTTTTGATGATGGAAGATAAAAGAATTAAATACAAAAATACATAAAAAACACACTCAGCGAAATACACGTAACAAAAAGTAAAATAAAAAAGTCACAAAAAGCCGTAGTACTAAAAGCTGTCACACAAAAATAAAAACAACAACAATTGATTCGAATAACCCTCGGAGTTCAATGGCTTCCATCTGAATCGAGTGAAGTTCAATGTTTACAAATACGCGGGTTCGGGTTGGATTTGGATATACATATATATGGTTCAGAATTTTGTGTTATTCTTCCTCCAAACTTTTAAATTTTAAAACAAAAATGTGTGTGTAGGTATGGTTTGAAGTGTTGGTTAGACTGTTTTTGGTATAGGACACACTCCTAACCTTGGGATAGAATTTAAGTCATGTGGCTGGTGAACATAAGCCGACTGGGCTAACAGCTAACACCAACATGTGGGTGTGGAGGTGTGAATCAACATACTCGTTGAATTTCAACTGAAAGTTGTATTTGTTTTGGCGGAAGTGCGGGTCTCATATAGGCAAATGGAGGCAACGGACTTTTTTTTTTACAATCCATCGACTCGACATCGACATTGAACAACCAAAATGATGGGCAAATTGATGTTTTTCTCTGAATATTAGGTGGATGAAGTGAATGTGGGTGGATGCGATCTGGATTTGGATAGTTATAAAAATATCTCGTATGAATATTTAAATGACATAGCTAAAAACGGAAGTTCAAACATTTTGGTTTATTTTAATTTTATATGTATGAGACACACAATGTCGGCGTGAATCGGTCAAAGGGCAAGACTATTAAAAAAAAAGCACCGTGAAAGTTATGACATTTTGTATCACTTGTTTGTCAGAGAATATGATTATATGGTCAGTAGCAGCGTCAGGGTAGGGCATAAAGAGGTTGTAATGTACGCCTTTTTACGTCTGTCCACTCTTGCAAGTTATATTAATATATTTGTGATTTGTTGCAATTATTTTTTTAAAGGCATTATTTTAACAGGGAAGCACTTCTCGGGAGAGCTAGAAATTGAAGTTTTGTGTTGAAAGCCACAAGAAGATTAAAACGCTTTGGTTGCTATCTAACCACACTTATAGGAATAATGGACACTTCCCTCTTGTTTTATCAACCAATATTAACGTTTAACTGAATCAGAAAAGAAAATAGAAAATTTAGATATTTTTTATTATTCAATTGATACAGGGTGTTTTTTTAAGAGGTATAAAACTTGAAGTTGGCAACACTATTTTAGCCAGCGGCTATTTTGTCAGCTGTCAAGTAATTTATTTTTATTTTGTCATTGGCATTTCAACATGAATAGGCTGACGCCTGAACAACGCTTCCAAATTGTGCCCAAATGGGCCCAAAACAATATTGCCGTTGATCCCAATTCTCATAAGCGAATTTTTTTTAGCGATAAAGTTACTTCTGGTCGAATGGATACGGCAATAAACAAAACTGCCTTGATGATAATCCTCAAGTGTATATGTTGAGACACCGTAACATCCACAAAAACTGACTGTTTGGTGTGCTTTATGGTTTGGTGGAATAATTGGTCCCTACTTCTTTAAAAACGATGCTGGCCAGAACGTTACGGTCAATGGTGACCGCTATAGAGCCATGATTACTGACTTTTTCGTTCATCGATTGAACAACCATGATGTGCAGGAGTTGTATGGTTTCAACAAGTCGGCGCAACATGTCACACAGCTGGTGCAACAATTTATTTATTGAAGGAAACGTTATTGGTAACCGCATAGTTTATCGTTATGGACCCGTGACCTGGCCTCCAAGATCGTACGATTTAACGCCGCTTGACTATTTTCTGTGGGGATATGTGAAGTCGCTATAGTCTACGCCGATATGCCCGAAACGATTGGCCACTTGGAGGACAATTTTCGCCACGTTATTGCCGATATACGGCCACAAATGTTGGAAAAGGTCATCGAAAATATGACCTCCAGATTAGACTACGTCCGAGCCAGCAATGGCGGTCATATGCCAGAAATAATATTTAAATTTAAATGCCAGAAGATTATATTATGAAGTAAATTTCATTTCAGTTTAAAAAAATCATCTTTATTTTATTCCATTTCAAAGTTCTACACCTCTAAAAAAACACCCTCTACATAAGTAATTTATGGTATTGGCTTAGAAATAAATTTTATGACTATGCACCATTTTTGATTTTTTCTTCTTAATATTTAGATGGTGTTCCAACCGTCCTTTCATAGTGTTACAATCGACACACCGAAAAGGACGATTGTAACATTTGACCTTGCCTTCATTTTCAAGTCATACATTTAAATCAAAGACAAAGTTGGAAAACAAATTTGTATTTAACGGTAGCTGAATGTTCATTCATTAATATGCACTATGGTTTATTTTGATAATTATGTTTATTGGTTATCAAATTATGGCACCAAATGTCAAAAATGTTACTTTCGTACCCAATCTCCCCTACTATCGGAATAAAGCTGAAAAATGTCAATGATTCTAACACAAAATGTCTAAAATTTTCGGTCCTATTTCAAGTGATCTTTCAACTCGATAATTTTTTACTTGCTCTATTGGGCAAGTATAGGTTTCGTGTAGAAAAAATTTCAAGGATGTAATCAAAACTCACACTGCGATGATCGAGAAGTCTGAAAAAGTGGGTTTCATCATGCCGTCATGTCCGTCTGTCTATGCGTCTGTGCGGCTGTGCTTCCACTATAATTTGAGCTAGAGCCAAATTTGGTTTCAGCTCACCTAGAACAGGTAGCTGCCATAAAAAAAATTAATTTTTCCCAAATTTTCTCAAAAAACGGCTTTTACGATTTTGACTATCTATGTACGTATCGGGAATGACAAAAGTAATTGTAAGAAAATGGCGTTTCAGGTTTTTGGCCAAAATGGTTTTATTTTTGGGTTATTAGCGTCAGGGCCGGCCACAGCCAAACTTGCGCCCTGTGCAAGATTTTTAAAAAGCGCCCCTTTTTTTAATTTTGCAGACATCCATACATACACTAATACACATGCATAAGACTTTTCCCTCATTACCCAAGAGGTAGAATTTCAATGAGTAGGTCTAGTGGAATCTTTAATTTTACGATATTTTGAGTTAAATTCATCTTGAATGCAACAATTAAAGTGAAGTTAGCTAGTGTGCAAGAAATAATTTAGCACACTTATGATGGATGTTATTTTGGGATTATTTGTACAAGTTTTCAGTCAGATTACATTTTCTTGCTGCTGGTAAATGCGCCCCAAGAATTTTGCGCCCTATACATTTGCATATGTTGCACATATGGTTGATCCAGCCCTGATTAGCGTTAGGTTGACCAATTTTGTTATGATTATGCAATCTGGTGCTTCTCACTATTTCAAACAATAATGTATTTTAAAATTTTGACGTGATGCATATTTTTTTAAGATTAATAAGCACGACACGACGATATTTGAATTTGAGCAATTCTTAAACCACATAACTAAAAAGTCAAGTTTCCTAGTTTTGTGTAATCCAGTTTTGCAAACTATAATAACAGTCTTAACCTCTACTTCCCACAAAATGCTTAGTTATTATTCTCTTCATAATATCTAACCCTATTTTGTGCGCGCATCCAATTCATTTATTTTAAAACAATTATTGTTACTTTGCTTGCAGCAGCTGGTTGCTCTCGAACTAAATGATTTCTAGCACAAACAATTAGATAAGTACGAGTAGTTATACGTCCCGTCGAGAGGAAAATAATTAAGTTCAATTTACTATTAGGTTATGTATAGTCTCCGTCTGCGATGCTACAAGTAATTTTGATCTTGTTAAACCGTATTAATCTGCACTCAAACTCAAGTACCTACTCATCGTTTTGTTTAAAGTTGATTATTAATCGACGGAACGGTTAAATAAAATACTAAATAAGCTCATTAAATGAATTGCCACATCGTGATGTTGATTATATTATATTTTAGAAGAGAGGGTAAAAAATATTGCAACTGAGTCGACAACAGTTTGCTTTTATATTCATTAATAAAATGAGGGTATATTCTTAATAATATTAATTTGCGTTGCTGTTAATTGGAATTGAAATTGAAATAAAAAAACTTGTGAAGGAGTTTTTCAAGCACATTAAACTTTACCCCTATTTTAGGTTTAGAATTTCCAACTTCTATAAATTGTGTAGTTCAGTAGAAAATTGCGAATTTCCCTTTCCAGCACCTTTCCACCCACTCACTTCGTTTGTGAAAATTTATTTATAAAGAGACTATGTTGATCGGAGACAAAAGAAATATTCAGCTTGAAATTCGGAACATTCCTTGTTAGTGCCCAAAAAGAAATAAAATGCCCGACTGGATCTCAAGAACTTGCTTAAACCGAATTATTGGCCTATGAAGGGGGCTCCAAAATCTTAGCGCCTCATACATACAGTATGTGGGATATTCACAAGGAAAAGTGTGTCATATGGAAGGTTTTAGTGATCCCATATAAGGTCAATTAGTTTTAGTCATTGATGACTTTGATGCAATCTATAAAAAAATCATTGAATAAAAGGTATGGTTGACCAATTGCTGACCTTTTATGGGGTCACTAATTGTAAGACCTTTTAGATGGTATACTATTCTTGCGAATATCCCAAATATGAGTTGCAAGAAGGGTGCACTTTTAAAACATTTTGTAAGAGGATTTTTTAAAGAATAGTGAAAAAAAATGTTTAAATATTAAACAGCAGAACGCAGAATCGGATTAGGTATAATTTTCCAGAGGTTTTCAATGCCATGAACTCAAGTCCGCCATAACGAGTTATTTTGGAGGATAAAATTAATGCGATAAATATGCATAGCCTAAAATGATTTTTTTTGAGCTTTTGTACAAAAATATCTCGCCAAATTACCAATTTTGAGGTCAGCTTAAAATTCAAGATATCAAAACTAATCGCAAAAGTATACTTTTGGTCCAATATGCTGGAATATTGTTTGCTCCGGTATCTTATCATCCTATAGTGGGGTATTCGCAGAAATAGTATATTCCATCTGAAATGTATTTATCTCTGGAGCTAAAATACTTGGTTAAATTTGAGCTTGGCTACGTTTTGGAGATAATTTTGTACGAAACCTAATATCTAGCGTGATCTGTGTACGAAGCTCAACTATTGATTCCGTCGTAATGTCAAAATTTTGACAGCTAGTTTTTGATTTCTATGTCGGATTTTGAATCAAATACAGGGTGGTGCACCAATTGTGCTACAATAAAAATTCAAATAACTTTTTTTTTAGTCGATGTATTTCACTTATTTTTTTTTTATTGGAAAGAAAATTTAATTTTATTTTAAATATTTAATTGTTTTTTTAAGATAAAAGACCGCATATGACCTCCACGCATATGCGGCCCCTGATCAGAAAATTGTTCACTGTGGCCTGAAGGGTTGAAGTTGGGATCGCCTCAATTACTGTCTTAATGGACTGCTTCAATTCAGTCAAATTCCTGGGTTTCGTTTTGTACACCTCCTGCTTGACATAACCCCATAAAAAAAAGTCTGATACTGTCAGGTCAGGTGATCCTCTGTGCCAGCGAAAAGGGGACTTCCTGGAAATTAATGTGTTTGGGAATTTTTGTTGGAGCTCCGCCATAACTGGTCTGGCTAAGTCTGCAGTTGCTCCATCTTGCTGGAACCGAATGCTGTTCAATGGGATACGTCTTCGGCGCAGTTCTGGGTAAAAAAAATCATTTAACATCTTAAAATAACGGTTCTCATTGACAGGTACTGGTAAACCGTATGGTCCGACAGTACACCTTGATGAAACTGCGCACCACACAGTGACTCGTTCTGGGTAGAGTTCCGTCCCATAGAGCATTTCTGGATTAGATTCACTCCATATACGGAAATTCTGCTTGTTTATATAGCCGTTTAGATCAAAATGGGCCTCATCAGACATAAACAAACAATGTGTTGTCTTCTTTGGTCTCTGCAATCATTTTCGGTAAAATTCTTTGCGAACAGGCAAATCCTGAAGGTTTGCCCCAATAAGTTTCGAGTCAAAACGCTAGGATTTGCCTGTATTGCCCATGCTACAGCCACGATTGTATCCTGAACCCGAACATTGGGATCTCGATATTACGGTCTTCGTGCGATGCTTCCAGATTCGGCAAACATGTTCACCAGGCTCATAATGGTCCATCTACTCCCGTCTAAATTCCCTTTGGACGGAAATGACAGACTGCAAAGCATGGTACCACTGCACTATCAAAATTCTTTTTTCACTATCCCAAGCATTCATTTTGATAAATCTTAATACTAACCTGCAAAATAGGATACAAATAAGCCGATTGCTCAAACAGAAAAAAAGTTATTACGTTTTATTTTTGTAGCACCCTGTACTTCAAAATTCTATTTTAAATTCCCTTTCGTATATTTTGTAATCTTTTGTTAAAATTTTCGGTGGTTTCCAAAACTTGGAGCCCGAAAAACTTGCACCATTTGGTTCCCTGTTAAAACAGCGCCGATGTATGAAGGAAATAAATTTGAGAAATTGATAAAAAGGATTGAACTTGTTTTTTAAATTGCTAAAAACAATTCCTAAACGTGCGTCGGTCGTTTGAAGTTTTTTTTATTACGTATTCAAGCAATATTTCAATAATCGTAAAATTTTCTTTACATTAAAAAATATATACCTACACCTTAAACCCATATTTAGAAATTATCATTTTAATCAATTTTCAAAATTTATTGGGGTCGAAATTCTGTATGGCTCATAGTTTTGTTTAAAAAAATTCTGCATGACAAAATCCTGTTCTTTAAAATTCTGGTTGTACAAAATTATTTATGGCCAACATTTTTTGGGTAATTCAAGATTCTGTATTCAAAATTTCTGTTTTTAAAACAAATATCTTCCATTCAACATGGCGGTTATCGGTCATTATAACCTCGAGGTCAAAATCTTTTATTTTCCATACTACGAAAAAAAAATGTGTAAAAATCGAAACTACATCTCCTTATCTAAGATTCGAGCACCCGCCCCACTTAAGGTGGACTTAAAATAAGCTACACACATTCCAAAATCTCCATCAGATGAATGTCAAAAACCTTTTAAAACAATTTTTTTTTAACTTATTTATCTTTAATGTTACGTCTTTATTACCCCTAGATTTCCTCTAAAACCCAAGATCCTCCATTATAATCCTCTTTCAAATATGACGTGTTAACAATCTCTTTAAAATCTTTCAAATGATTTTTTGTTTCCTTTTTTTTTGTTCTCTCCTTTCAAGCTCCAAGCACGTTGAAGAGCACGAAATAGAGCTTAAAAAAAATTCTTATAAATATTATTCACACACCGCTACCAACCGACTGCCTAGCTAGACTAAGCTGCCGTAAATACCCATTTACATAATTTAAACTGCAATTTTATGGAACACACAAAGCTTTTGTGTAAAGTAGCCAACCCACGTCGTTGTCGTTTCACTTCCATCTCCCACCATCACAATTTAAAGGCCATCAATCCATCAAGGCATCCCTTTTTTTCTCTTTTTTTTTTACAAAACTCTGGTTGCTACTTTAGAAAATCACTTTCATTTGGAACACTTTATGCTGCGCCCACGCGCTTTGTAGATCAACTAGAGGCCATCATTTTACTGAAGTATGCGAGGTTCCTTTCTTCCGAGCCATCATGATGCGGCTAATTGACCATCAAGCTCGTTCAGTTATATTAATAGTTCTCAAGGAGCAGGACGATAAAAATATAGAAAGAAATAAAGCAAAAATCACTCGCAAACTGAATTCCGTAACAATTTCTCGTTCCCTTATGAAAAGTGGGTACGCGGGCCGGCCGGCAGTGAGGGGCGGAACTTAATAAATCCCTAATGGCGACCGAACCTTCATAGCATAGCGCACACCGGAAGATATCAATTTGCATATTAACATTGCTCGCCCATACAACATGTCAATTACAGTAACTTCCTGTGAAACATTTCCACTGAAATGCCTTTTCTCTCGACAAACAATGGAAGACACCTTGCCTGGTGCCCGACGACGTTATTACCCTTGGAAGCTATTCACAAAGGCATGCTAAGCGCATCCTTTGAGAATCCCCGCCTGCTTTGCTTCCTCCCTGTGGTGTGATGGTTGCGGCATATCACTCACATTCAGCAGATTAATGCATATCCCTATGGATGGGTTTCGGTTCTATTGTGTGCACGCAGAGGTGCAATCATTAATATACGTACCTTTAATGGATTCCACAGTTGCAACAACACAACGGAATAAAGTCAAAGTCATTGCGGGTAAAGATCATACTATAATATGTGATGGGGTCGGTCGGTCTGGACGGCCTGCCTATGAGATACATCGTGCGAGGTATAGCTCGAATGAGTGTGTTTCTTGTAGAAACACCCATCCATTAACTCTAATGTATCAACAGTGCCGTGCAAAATTCCATAAACAAAAGGTTTTTCAAATTTTACCACGAAGATAAATTTAAATTTAACTCTTCGAGAATAGTCTAGTATTTGTAATACTGACAGACTGCGGCCCAGTCGCACAGTTTTGCATTGTTTTTCTTAAATCTAAACTAAATCGGAGATAGATAGGCAAAGTTTTTGAGTTAACACTGAGTTAATTCCCAGTTTAATCATTAGGTTCTTTTTAGTGGAGTATTAACTTTAACTTATCTATCTATCGAAATTGATGTGTGTGGCATTATACGAAAATCATTTATCGACCTTATCACTTCGATTTCAATAGATTTTTGACACTCACAATGCCATACTTGTCAGAAATTTTTGTTCAATTAATTTTGAAGGTAACTCACCAAAAAATTTGGAGTTTACTGGTGTTTAACTTGGGACAAAAATTAACAGAAAAACATGTTTGAGGAGTTAATTCGAGTTTAAACCCAAAACTTGGATGATCTTGGACTGAAAAACTGGGCCGAAATGAAAATATTCTCAGCGACATTATGAACATGAGTACGAAATAATAAAATATGCACGACTGGGTCGCACGAACTTGCTCTTATGCGCGATCACATTATGGTTCTATAGTCTGAAATAAATTAGCTATAGGAGTATATATTTTATCCATTTGCCAAATCTTAGTTTAGTTTCAGGTGGTATTATGTGAGTATACAAAAATTAACAATATAGCCTAGTGTTATGCATAGTGCACATATGCAATATGCATAAAAGGAAATTATACTATTTAAACTGGTAAATTGTTTTAAATCAACAAGATTAGAAAGAAATTGATTAAAATACTTTGAATCCGTTTTAACCCAACGCGATATACACCATCTTATTTCTTATATAAATCTTTATTTATGAGAAAAAAATTTTGAAAATCGTAGGAGCGGTTTTAAAAATAATTAATTTTTTATATATAAAATTTCGTTAACATTTTTGAGAAAAATAATTGCTACGCCAATTTAAAGCATTTATTAATGTTGCGTTAAAAATTGAACTTCACAAAAAAATCTGCTACCAGTTTTCGAAATATCGAATTTTCAAAAAATAATTTTGATTTTTTTTAACAAATCCAAAAATCATTTTTTAGAAAATTTTGATAGGCACTTGTATTTATATTTGTTACAAGCTTTTGTATAAAAAATCTAATTTTATTCGGTTGATCAGATGTTGAGATAGTCGAAAATCAAAGAAACCGTTCTATGAGAGGTACTGTTATTAAACCTAAAATATAAGCTTTAAAAATTTTAAGTGGCAGATCGTACTGATTTTAACACACAAAAAACTTTTATGAAAATCGTAGGAGTCGTTTTTGAGAAACAAAATATTTTTCTTAACGGTTTTTTAACATTTGTATGGGAGGCACCTTTATTTTTGGGTATTAGAATAATTTTTGTCAAAGATCTTCTAGATAAAGTTAAAAAACTGCTATTTACCAAGTTTAATAAAAATCGACCAAGTCGTTTTTGAAATATTGAGTTTTCAAAAAAAAATATTAAAACTTTTTTTAAAAATCTAAAAAATATATTTTTGAAAATTTTGGTACACAATATTATTTAGGATGTGTCAATACTTCTTCATAAAAAAATTGATCAGAATCAGTTTAACCGTTTTCGAGAAAAGCGAAAATCAAAAAAATGGTTCTTTGGGAGGTAACATTAATAACCATTTTTCGTAACCATTTTTTTTATCAAACGGCAACTTATAACTATTTAAATTTATTGAGTTCTTAAAAACAATTTGGGTAGCGCTGGATTTGAGAAAAATAAGTTTTTCCTTTTTGGCCAAGAAATTTTGTATGACAGCTACTGTTAATTTTGGTCCAAAAAAAAAGAGAAAAAAACGGGTGGGGGAATGTCCAAAAAACGGTAGGTACCAAGTTTAAAGAAAATAGACCCATCCGTTTAGGCTATAGTCGAACCGACAGACAGACAGACAGACAGACAGACGGACGTTTTTGCGAGACCCACTTTTTTTGACTTCTCTATCATCGTAATGTAAAGTTTGATCAAAATCTCGAGTTCGTTTTTTTGTACGAATCCATAACTTCCCATATAGTACCTATATCGCAAGTAAAAAAAAACCCTGAAGTATTTTTTTTGAGAGGTGTTTTTTAATAGTCCTTGCCTGTACACAGTAGTGTTACTACACATTTATTTCTTCTGTTTAACTCAGCATTTTCTATATCTATATGTATTATTGTATATCCACTGACACAATCACTTGAAGTGCATATTGTGTGCATCCATTTGAATCTATGTGTTGTAAGTGAAGTGCACTTACGCCAAGTTGAACAGACTTGGTAATCAGAGAGTCTACTAAGGTATATCTGTTGCATCTGACACGGTTGTGCGTTTGCATTTAGCTGTTTACATAATGGCATGACTTCTTCTCTCATTACTTTCTTTTGTTTGTTGCTAGATCAAGACTATAGAGGGAGCCTCTGTGGTCGTTTTTTTTTTTCTATCTTTCATGAATATAAAAAGGGGGCACTTAGTGCATCATACACAAAAGTCGTTGGCATTGAATGAATAAAGGCGCGCTTTAAGAGAAATGGTAATTTAGAAAAGTGTAATAGAATACACGGTGTAGATAATAATTTATAACGGCACATCTGATGCATTTGAGAAGATGAGGCTTTTTTTTTCTTATCAAGTAACATAGAGGTTTTGCGGTCGATGGGTGCATTCAAGGTGAATGCGTTAATGCGAATTCTAGGTTAGAAAAATTAGTGGAATTCACCAGGGTGAATATATAGAACACGAAAGACTAAAATTATGAGATGGTCTTCAAAATGTTTGCAAGTAAATAGTGTTATGGTTAAAACTTGGTAAATGGTGTGATGCTTTTTTTCTATGTCTGAGGTAGTTCAGCGGATCCAGGGTCAGACCGAAGAAAGCAAGGAAAACTCGGCTTTTTTGAAGAACTATTCGTCAACTTTATTTAAGTCTTACAATCTAATTTTACTTAAAATAATCTAACAGGGTATTTCGTATAATTTTAAAAAAAGTTTGCCTAAATAACTAATACGGTCCTGAATATAATTAGGATAGAGTCCCCGGCCCAGGTCGAAACCAAAGGCACAAATACTACGGTGGGATATAGTCCCTGGTCAAAACCAAAAGCACAAATACTTAGAACACCTAACAGTGGGATAGAGTCCCCGGCCCAGTCGAAACTGAAGGCACAAAATAATTTCACAGCTCGAAAGCCAAAAACTTCGAAACAACTATCTAGTGCACCACGCACTCAGCAGTGTGTTTCTTGGTACTTCTCCTTTCGTATTCGAGAATGGTACGTACAACACTGGTAAAGGCAGAAGACGAATTTCCATACAAATTGCACCTTCGGTTATCATCTCTGTGGGCAAGAGTAAGTGTGAACTGTAAAGGTGCAGAAAAACTCGTCTAACATTTCATCATATCCTATGTTCGTATACCTGGCTTATGACGATGAACTGTGTATCCGGTGACTGCCTGTCCTTATTATTTGAATTTGAAAATCTAATAATAGTTGAAGTGGCAGTTGGGTCGTTGGTAGGCAGAATGATGGTTTGTAGATGGAGGAAAAATATGTAACTTCGTTACAATGGAACATGAGGGACGTTTATCTATATCTATATATTATATAAAAATGGATCTTGGTGTGTTCGGATGCTTAAAATTTGAAAACGACTGGACCAAATTGGATACTACCTTCTGCGGGTTTGTTCGTAATTGCTACGCGAAGGTTTAGCAAAAAGAAAAGTCGGAAAATTCTCAACAGGTTACCGTTCGACAGGTGGCACTGTAGGCGGTTGGGAAATGGCTCTTGGGATATTCTTTTTCAAATTTTGTTATTTGTAGGGTGAAATGGGGTAAAAACAAAAAGTGGAATCTGATTTCAAAAATTCTTTTTGTGTTTGAAAGTATATTTAAAAAAAAATTGCTATTTATAGAGTGAAATGGGATAAAAAGAAAAAAGTGGTTTTTGATTACAAAAATTCTTTCTGTCTTTGGAAAGTAATAAAGGTTGGACTTAAAGGATCATATTTTTACATATTTAGCCATTCATAACGCGAAGTAGGTTAAAATAGCATTCGATTACAAAAATTACGAGTAGCTTAAATATTTATTCATATATTCTTTTGTAATTTGTGTGTGAAGCTTAGGTTTTTCTACCCGTACGAGGTCAGGCGGGCCAGCTAGTAAATAATATAAATTCGTAGAAACATAAACTTCCTGCATTTGAAAGGAGATATACTCGTAGAAAACTGAAAGCAGTTGTTTTTTGTATTTAATTTCATTCTAACTTTGAGGCTTTATAGTCCAGTAGCTAGTCATGAGTCCTATGGCTATATTACAATTTCATTGGCGAAAAGAATTCTTGTTTTTTTAACATTAGAGTAGGTATCTACATATCTTTAAGGACTCTTAAGTGCGAGTTTTCGAACATGAACTCCTTGCAGGGTTTCCGGCATCTTGATTTAAATAGTAAGCAGGGTTTTCACAATTTTCTCAACGGCAGGAATAGAGACCTTTTCTGTTTGTAATCGATAGATTTTTTTTTAAAACAGGAAAGTTGGTGATATAACGAAATAAATTTAAAAATCGAGACATGAATGTTCAAAAGTTGAAAACGGACATTTATAATTTTTTTTGGTGATTCAAAAATTATTGGAAAGATATAAAAAAATATATTTGACTCGTTTCAAATTTATTTGATTTGCTAAGGTCTTTATTTTTGCGTAAAGAATTTTGAAAAACACAAATTTTTCGAGATGAATTTTGAATAATTTTTGTATTCTTACCTTTTTGTAGGCAATTGATTAAAAACTCTGAAATTTTAAGAGATGATTTGTTTGGATTTTAAGTATGAAATTTTGATTCACTTAGGGCCAGGTTTTCAGTGGTGGGTCAAATCACAGTTGGCTTACTTTAGAAGTAAATTATCCCCCAGTTAACTGAGGAAGCAGTTATTAAGTGGAGAATGCATGCGAAACGACTAAAAAAACTCGGTGGATAAAACATCAAAAGCATCCGTTCAGTTAATCCTGAGTTAACTCACCAAATTTGATAAGTTAACTCAGGTTTATCTCGCACTGAAAAACTCGACCTTAGGTTTTATTTCACAATGTCTGAGTAAATTTCTGTTAACTTACTCGACAGTTATTTACATTATACGAAAATGCAATCCTTGCAGTAACAGTATCGAAATATTAAATGCATGTGCCAATTATTTATTCCAGTTTTCCAGACAAAATAGTTTTGACTGATGAAAAATTCACAAAATAGTTAGTATTTTAATTGCCAAGTAAATTTCTTAATCGACACTTTATCTGCCCATTAAAATAATACTTAGATATTTAATTATATGTAAGATCTATTCAGATATTGTGAAACGTAGATAAATATGCTTGGTAACTGACTAATAAGTTTCAAGTTGTTTATGGTTAGAACTTTAGTTTCATAATATTATTCAATTTTCTCAAAGAAAAGAAGACATTTCAGCCTGTGAGAACCATACCATGCGTAACTGATTTTAGCACCTATTTTTTTAAGTTCGAATAATCATATTTATTAGGAAGCAAATTTGATTTTTTAAAACAGTTATGTAGGGCATGTTTTGCTGCAATAAATATTTTTTTTTAGCATTAAGTACAAAAATCAGTTAGGCCACTCTGTTTTCTCTTGGCCTTATTCCACCATCTGGTTTTATGGCTTGCTAAAAATTAATAAGGATATTAAATATTAAAAACAAAAATACTACTTAATGACGTAGGTAAATTTTGAAAAAAAAAAAATAGTTTAAACAGGTTTTTTTTTACAAAATTTTGAGTTAGAAAATTAATTTTTTTTTTCAAAAATTATTGATTATAACAATTTGATTTAAAATCTGGGGCCAAATTACCGCTTCAGTGACTGAGTGAGTGAGTGCCATCAGTGATTGAATGAACGAGTAAAATAAAATTAAAAAATAATAAAAACGATAGTTCTTTCATTTTTCCTTTAGAATTCGCACACTATCAGTCGGCTAGGCTATCCATCGAATGAAATTCTGTTCGATTACTGATAAGAAAATGTAAAATTATGGTACTCCATTCCTCCAATTCATGTGTTCTAATTTTTTATAAATGCCACGTTTTATAGGAATAATCTATACATTTATTTTAGTATGTTAGAAGAAAAGGAATTTTCTGTGCAATAAATCATTCTGATTTATCTATCTTTTCTTTTCAACCTCAATATCATTATCGAATATTAATTGAACTATTTATATTAAAAAAAAAAAACACATCAAAATGATTTGATTTTTCTTTATTTTTCTTTTCAGGTAAGATATAAAAATGTCTTTCATTTCAAAGCGTTGGTTTTGGTAAGTTCAGATGTTCTTTCTTAATTTTTGAAACAATAGATCTTTTATTAGAATTTTAAATTTAAATTAAACTCTATGATTTCAGTTACCATATGAATACTAATAACAAAATTCTACCAGACGTTCTTATGTACATAATATGTATGTGATTCAAATGAAAAAAAAACGATTTCTATATTTCTCGTCTATTTTGTTGAAATGTCTATTTTCAACTGAATTTAAAGAAAAATTATCACGAAAGGCTTGGATGTAAAAATAATAATTTTCGTATTTTTGTTATCGCAGGAAATCGATATCTTATTTTTTATAGTAGACCAGTGCTCTTTGATTTGACAGATAACAAAAATATTATTTAGTTAAAAGCTCAAAAACTGGATAGAAAAATGCACTTTCATGTTCATAACTAATATTAAATATTATTATAAATTTACTAGCCCTAAAAATTTGGTTATAAATATTCTTCTGAACTAAATAAATTTTTACTACAACACGTTTGTAAAACTAACTATCTAACTAAAAAGTAAAAAAAATCTCTCAGCTCCATACATTTACAACGAAAAAAACATAGGGCGCATGCAATAGTTAATAAAAATAAGGTGTTTCTCAACTTTTTCGATTCAAATTTAAATAATTTTTTAAAATTTAATTTAAAGTCACACTAGCAAAGACTTGTAACATGGCCTGTGCATCGGAAATAGCCTTTTTCCAAAAACTGAAAACAGAAAGTGGACTTGGAAGTCTCCAAACGGGCTGATAAAAAATGAAATAGACTTTATTATAGTCAACAAAAAATCAATCTTAAAAGATGTTTCGATTCTTAACAATTTCGATTTCGATAGTGATCACAGGCTAGTAAAAGGGACATTTCAAATAAACCACAAAACTAAAAACTATTATAAAAAATCTTTGAAAAAAGAAATTCCACAAGCATTAGATGAAGACAGTAAGCATAGATACTTCGAAGAATTAGATAGAAGATGCAGTTGGGATATTATAAATAAGGCCTGTCTACAAGATGCATACAACCAACTAGAAAATGGAATTTTGAAAGCAGCAGAGAACAGCATTCTCAAAAGCTCCAAACAAAAAAATGATAAACTCACAACAGAAACGAAGAATCTTATAACAGAAAGAGAAAAACTACTACAAAAAGCACACCTTACAGGCTAACAAAAGAACGAGTTGAAAAACCTTAAAAAGCAATGCAAAAAAGCAATACAAAAAGATTTACTCGATTACAATAACAGGGTTATAAAGCAAATTATAGAAGATACAAAATCTATGAAACAACACAAAAGGAATTATCGGTACGAAAGTAGTGGATAGTTAAACTTACAGAAAAAAGAAAGAGTACTAAACACCGGGCAGATATTAACAATGCGGCAACAGAGTTTTATGAAAATTTGTACAAATCTAGGCTCACATATGAGGAATTACAAAATGAATCGGTTTATATTGAAGGAGAGGCAGATAATATACTTCCCTTCTTACCCTCTGAAATTGAACTATCTATAAAAGAACTACCTAAAGGCAAAGCATGTGGACAAGATGGAATCAAAGGCGAAATGCTCCAAATAGGCAAGAATAAACTCATTCGCAGTCTTACAAACATGTTTAATTGGATTCTAGATTCTGAAGAGATTCCAAAACAATGGAAAGAATCAACTATCATTCTGTTGCACAAAAAAGGAGATACGACAAATTTAAATAATTATAGACCAATTAGTCTTATATCAGTGGTATACAAAGTGTTTGCCAAGTGTCTATACAGAAGGATTCGCAATACCCTTGATGAACAGCAACCAAGGGAACAAGCTGGTTTTCGGCAAGATTTTAGCACAACAGATCATCTGCAAACCGTGAATCAAGTCATTGAAAAGTGTAATGAATACCGACTGGACCTAAAATAAGCTTTTATCGACTTTACAAAAGCATTTGATACGGTCGAACATGCAACAATTTGGAAGTCACTTAAAAACCAGGGAGTGCATTGCAAATTTTTGAGAATAATAAAAAACATATACACTAGCGCAACGTCGAAAATTTCTCTTGAAAATAAAGGCAGACAGTTTGAGCTTAGCAGGGGAGTGAGGCAAGGAGACCCATTATCACCAGCATTTTTCTGTGCTGTTTTGGAGGAAATATTCCGAGAAATGAGCTGGGATTCTCTAGGGCTGAAAATAGATGGAGAGTTTCTCAATAATTTAAGATTTGCGGACGATATCGTCTTACTATCAACATCTTGTCAAGATCTCGAAAAGATGATATTAGAGCTGCAAAGTCATTGCAAAATGGCAGGACTCGAAATGAATGCTGAAAAAACAAAGCTGATGTTCAAAGGCGAAAAAAAGGACATTTCTGTAGACGGAAAAGAAATAGAATTTGTCGACAAATATATCTACCTGGGGCAGACGGTCTCCTTCGAAAATAGAGAAGATAAAGAGATAGATCGAAGAATAACCAATAGCTGGAAACAATTCTGGAAACATAAACAAATCTTCGATTCAAACTTGAGCCAAAGATCTAGAAAGTATCTTTTTGATGGAGCTATCCTTCCAGTAATGACGTATGGATCCCAAACATGGAGCTTGTCAGCCACATCAGTACAAAAACTTCTGACCACACAAAGAGCCATGGAAAGATCACTTCTCAATATCTCCAAAAGACAACGAATCAGAAATGAAGTAATACGGAGCATGACCGATTTTGGAGATGTGATCGAGAAGGCGAAACAGCAAAAATGGAACTGGGCAGGACATGTAGCTAGAATGAATGACAACCGCTGGACTTGCAGAAGTACGCGTTGGATACCTAGAGAAGGCTCACGCAAAAAAGGAAGACAAATGATACGTTGGAGAGATGACATTGCCCGACAAAGTAGTAGATGGGAAAGAATTGCCAAAGACAAGACAACTTGGAAAAACTTGGGGGAGGCTTATATCCACACATAATTAAATATTTATAATTATAACCTAAAAATACTGAAATTAATCATTGAAATAGTTAACTACTTAATATTATAATAATTTTATATTTCGATATTTGAATTTAATTAGTAAATATTTAAGAATATTTTTATAAAATTAATGGATGAATAAAGCTTATAATAATAATAATAATAATAATAATAATAATAGCAACATTAAAAAAAAAATTATTGTCTGTTTGTCAACCAATTTTGTTTTTGTTGCGGGGTATTATCATTGAGAACCATCATTAAACATTTGAAGTGTTAAGTGTTATATATTTATTCCAAACAAGTTCTAACCTTACTGGAAAAGCTCATCGACTTAAACTTTAACTACAAAAATCATTCTCCTTATTATTTTGATAACCAAATTTTCAAAACACCCTACAGTACATCCTACTTAATCCTCTCAAACATTTATTAACACCCGAGTTGCGCACTTAGTTAATGTATAGTCTAACCCCTTGAGTGCATGTAAATTATTTAAAAAAAAAATGTTCATTGATATTTATTTATTTAACAAATATACATTTACCTATATACATACATACATACATAAATACGTATATGTAAACAGAATCAAATTGCCAGAATATCTTATTCCTTATTTTAAGCATTTTCAAACATTGTATGTTCTCACAGCCCTTTCTAGAGCTTAACTTCTTCTAATCAGTTGATAGAAGTTTGGAAGTTTGTCTATATACTTCTTACAGTCGCATATCTCTTGAGGAAATACCCATATCGATCCGTTAAGTTCATTAAGTATTCAAAATACGAAATTCCGGATCAACGTTTAAACTTCTGACAAAATTGATTCCGACAGAGAGGTCTCTGGTTACAATCCAATATATACATACATATACCAACCTACTAACAAAAAAAGGTCTGCCAAATCCGGATAAATAATTCAGCCTTAAAAATTCCAAATAAGGACTTTACAGGATAAAATCATCTGATTTATGAAATCATACCCTTGGGGCTTGTGTATGATGTACCTAACTAAAGTAAATCCTTAAATTCTCCGCATCCATGCCAGGTGCATAATTAAAACTTTAGCTCTGTGAATGTACAGATAAAAAAAAAAAAAAAAAAAAAACAAACATAAAAATCAAAATAATAAATTTTTGTTCAGTGTTTTTTTTTTTGCAAGAATAAGAAATCACCTTTAATCACGGGAGCAGCAGCTTCTCGAACTCCTGCTTTCTTTACAAGTTCTAACAGCTGGAGTGCCGTAATGAACGGTTTATAATAATAATTTCCTTTCAAATTGAACAAAACACGTCGATATTAATAAAATAGGACACAAGGACAAGACAAACGTGCGGCAAAGGACATCAACGACAACATCTTTGACATTTCTTCCATCATGATGGTCGGAGGAAATAACAACTGACAAAACATTGTCCTTCCCCGTCAGCATCAGTATTGTCCTACCTTAACTAAAACCAACAACACACACAGCCCCGCACCGGCAAGGCAATATCCTTGTAATGAGTTTCAGCCTCTAGGCACCCCACGGTCTACGGTCTGCCACCATCTTCAAAATGAAATCTCTTTCCGACTGAAGGTCCTTTTTCCTTGCAAGGAGCTTTCGCCTGACAAGATTATTTTATGATATTCTGTTACGAGGGCGCCAGTAGAGATTTTATGATTTAAGATTATGGATTAATTAAATTTTATGAAAATGAAAAATGTGATAAATAGAAAAGACCGATGATGTCGATGGTTTCGATAAATCTTAACCAATTTTTGAAATTTTATCAATAGGTCAAAGTTTGCAAAGTAAATATAGAAAAAGTATCTCTTTGTTCAAATTTTCTTTTCACAAAACACGACAATAAGTTCACCCCACCCGTAAGCTCTGTGTTTTTTTTTTTTTTTTTTTAGAATGTTTGTCACGAATCTTATTTTCTTTATTAATAAATCCCATTCATCCTAAAGAAAAGGATATAATACAATGCCTCTTAATATTTACGAGATTTTTACTGTACTAAAAAAGCTGCAGGATCAAATTATAAATAAAAGGCAGAATATGGAAAGGATACAAACCACGTGCAATAGTTTGTGGTATTTTGTGTATTTTTTTGTCTCAAAAAAAAAGTATAAGGATGAATAATTGAGTTTATGACGAGAATAAATGAAGTATTCAGGAAGACTTAGATGTACAATCCTTTAATCGATTTCATACGAGAGTTTGGGTTAATTTGGGTAAGACATTATGGAAGTTACATGGTTTTTTCGTTTACGCTCATATAAACCTAAATAAAGGATTCGATGGGATCATAAAAAAACGTGATTGTTATTCTTTTCATCAATCTGAAGGGATATGAAGTGTACATTTTAAACGTGAAAAATATGATGTATTAACACATTTATAATGAAAAAGCCGGTACTATTTACTACTAAAGAAGTTTCGTTTAAATACAGTTTGAGCATCACATCACATTGTCACAATTTATTATAAAGGGTTTTTTTTTTTAGACGCGTGGTTTTCAAGAAGAAATAAAACGCATATAATGTAATGTTATTGCCAAGAATTTAGCTGTATTATAAAGACAAGAGCTTGCCATTATAATTTTAAAATTATTTCGAGCAATCGGCTGCCACGGCAGGCTCGAATAAATTCCAGCCGAGAGGCCCAATTTTCGACCACTTTTTTCAGCAATTGGGGCCATATCTCAGCAATAACGCGCCGAATATTCTCTTCCAAGGCGCCAATCGTCTCGGGCTTATCTGCCTAGACAAGCGACTTCACATAACCCCACAAAAAATATAGTCCAGCGGTGTTAAATCGCACGATCTTGGAGGCCACGCCACAGGCCCACGACGCGAGATAATGCGCTCACCAAAAAGATTCCTTCAGTAAATTGATTGTTTCGTTGGCTGTGTGGCATGTAGCGCCGCCGTCTTGTTGAAACCAAAGGTCGTCCACATCAACATCTTTCAATACAGGAACGAAAAAGTCATTAATCATGGCTCTATACCGTTCCCCATTGACTGTAACATTATGGCCGGCTTCATTTTTGAAGATACATATATGGACCAATGATTCCCACTGCCCATAGAGCACACCAAACAGTGACTTTTTGAGGATGTAACGGCGTCTCAACAATGGTTTATGAATTATGATCACTCCAAATACGACAATTTTGCTTATTAACGTGCCCATTCAACCAAAAGTGAGCTTCATCGCTGAAAAAAATTTTCTTGGTTGCTCGAATTACCCACTCTGCTGGGCCGAATTACCGACTCTGCGTCGCGCGAACCGAACCATTATTTTGGTAATAAATTTGCAGGATTTGCAAACGTTGTTCAGTGCCTACGTTCTGTAACTCTCGCATCGATAAAATCAGTCGAGAAACGATGAAAATTGAAACAAATCGACCAATTTTAATTTTACAGGAGTAAGTCTATTTATTATGAAATGGCAAACCAATCTGAGCATCAATTGACAGCTGTCAAAAAGACCATTTCCGAAAAAGAGTATTGCCAGATTGAAAGCCACACGTCTAAAAAAAAACGCCATTTACATCGATTAAAAAAAGTTATTTGAATTTCTTATTGTTGCGCAATTGGTGCGCCACCCGTATTATACATAAAGTTTTTATTCCACAGAATTGGGACATTCGAGAAACATTTGTTTTTTTTTTTTCAATTTACATTTTGTTTGAATGAATACAAACTCTTCAATTTATATTTTCAAATAAATAATAATATTTGTGATGTAGCAAATATTTTAAATCCCAGGAGATTCAGATGTCAATCAACCATCATAAATTTGAATAAATTAAAATTTACCAGTTTGAAAGCATATTTTGAATGCCATTTGTATTCATTGAAAAACAAAACAAATCAATCTCTTTCCAAAACAATATTATTTAATTGCAAATTGAATATTTATAAATTTCATTGAATCTGTATACATATTTAGGTATTATTTTCAGTTAAATTGAATTTGAATTCCCTCACTGAGTGATTAAGGTGTTGATGTGGAAAAATTAACAATCAACAAAACATAATGGATAATTGCCTGTTAATTAGCCATTTTTCACTACAGCAGCGCAGCACCACATCGCGCCGCCGTTAGAAATTATGTAAGGTGGTAGCCTAGAACTATTTTATAACACGCCGACCGACCGTACACGTTAGTATTTGTAATAAAATCATTCAATGATGTGTAATTAATGCTTGGGATGCACGCATTCAACAAAAGGTTAAATTTTCTATTTGTATGCATAGAAAATTCGAAAATAGGGTAAACAAGGTAAATTATGTTATTCTAAACTGGAAAGGACAATTTATCTCGCTCAGTGAAATGTGACCGCATTAATTTAAACCATACTAACTGCAAAATGACACTCGATCAGATCGCCCGATATTATTAATCAGTCTAATAAATGACGTGTTTTTTTGCAAATTCCGGAGGAAATTAGTTGAAAAAAACGATGCCTGGGCTAAGCAATTTACATGTAAGAAGCAGCATCAACCAATCCCCTTCCGACTTAGCTAAGCGCAGAGTATTCTCGGGGCTTAACTTAAGCACGGAAAAGAACCGACTTGTTACCGGCACGCATTACATACTTGTTATCGATAGTTTGGATGGCAACTCCACTCTTTTTCTGTGATGGCGTCGCTAATCCCCGTTGTCGTTTTTTCGACGAATTTTCTCCGGGTTTGCAAAAAAAAGGGCTATACATACCTACCTTAATTTTAAATTAAACCAAATTTGAAATTTTTTAAATAATTTTTTGAAAATTTTATAAAAATACATTTTAACTATCTAAGA
This sequence comes from Leucozona laternaria, assembly GCA_932273885.2. NCBI lineage: Eukaryota > Metazoa > Arthropoda > Insecta > Diptera > Syrphidae > Leucozona > Leucozona laternaria. The sequence continues at coordinate 25,809,264 of OW026368.1, read as the reverse complement.
AATCTGTAAATAAATAAGAATGAAGAATTACCTTACCTTAGTACTAAATTGTCATATCTGTCAAATTGCATGAAAACTGTCTGAAGCTGGATGCGCTCAGCTTTTTATTTCGTTTGCTTGGTTATTTTATGTCGAGAGCTCTGAACGAAAAAAGAAACACGAATTTCTATACCTGAACGCTCTGAAATACTTATGTAAAAAAGAAACACATTATTTTTGTTTGACAGTTTGGGCTCAGCTTTGAACTGCTCTGAATTAAAAAAAAAAGAAAAACGCCTATTAAGAGTAGGTGTGCATCTTGGTGCTTCGCGTGACTTGAAAAAAGGCTCTGGGTTCCCGAACTTTCCGCACCGGTGGAAGGCATTTGGCCCTGTGGGGACGCATAAAGAGTACCTACTTTTATAAACAAAACTGTTATAAATTGTCATTGTCTAGAGTCACTTCCATTCATTTTACAGAGTAGACTAAAAATTCGAGTATATTTAGTAAATAACTTTATAAAATTACTAAACAATAGACCTTTTTATTTCTTCGGTTTTTTCTTTTTTCTCCGTACTCGATTTTGATTAAACTTCGTTCCTCTGTTATGATCGAAGTGGGTGTGAGAAAACTGCATTTCAACTCAGGAATTCCACTTTTTTTGAGAAAATGATCTTATTTTTGAGTTAGTCAAGTATATATTTTTGATAGTTTTACCGATTTTGTTATAATTTTGCAATGTGGTGGATTTTTTTTTAACAATATTGCATTTAAAAATTTTGAAAAACATTTTTTTTATATAAAAAAATATAAATTTCTTATTAAATAAAGTTGAATCGTTTAATATTTTCTCGTCAATGTGTGATTACACACAGTTTGTTCCTCAATATTTAAGAGCTTTCTAAAGGAGGGCTTTAAAATGGAAAAATATTTTATATATAACAGTTAACCCAATATTTTGTCCATTTGTTGCCCGCTAATAAAGAATACAAATTCAAAAAGTATTGATGGTTGTTTCCAATTATCACAAGAACTACAAAATATAGAAACATCTAATTTTCAGCATTCAACTGATAAATTGGTATTAAAAAGAAAAAAAGCACTTCATAACGTTTGACATTGGTATTTTTAATTTTTTTTCCAAAATTTTGAGTTTGAGAAAAAATTTTTAGATACTATTGTTATAAAAACAACTTGATATACAAAATAATATTAAATAGCAGATTTTTGAGATAAATAAAAAATATAGCATTGAGCGTTGAGCTTTTGTAATTGTTGTTTATTTTTTAATTTTTTTTTATTTTTAATTATTTTTTTCTATTTTAAATATTTTTTTTAGAAAAATTCTCTCCCTCTTCGTAATTTTTTTTTCTTGTTTCGACTCAGTCTACACGATTTAACATTTTGATGTAGCACATAACCATGCTTAGGTATAGTTAATTGTTACATGAAAACCCAATTTAAATTATAATAAAAATTTTCGAAAAGATGTTAATATTTGTTTTAAGAAAGTGACTCTAGACATTTTTATCATAACAGTTTTGGTTTACAAAAGTTCTTTTTCATCCGGACCTGCATAGATAGGGCCAGAGTTTTTTTTTTCAAATCATGCGAAGCGCGTTAAAGCACAACCACTTTTAATAGCGAAAAACTGTTATAACTGTTATGAATTGCATGTCTCTAGTCTCGTCCTTGTTTTAAAGCTTTTGAAATAAGAGTTAGTATCTAAAGAAAATAATATTTATGATTTTTAATAAGATATAGAATTTTGAACACTGCTTAGTATTCATGAGTCTCATTGTGCGGCGTTTATACTCATAGTAAATTAGCTTCACTTGATATTATTTTTATGAAAGATACACAAATGTATCTTTCGGTAAAGAGATTCTTCTGAATTCTATAAATACAAATTTTCCGTTTCTCCCTGAAATTTATTATGACGATGATGTCATAGGCATAGTCCAGCACCGGTCTGGTTGGACTTGATTACGATAGTCCTTGACCTACCACAGCGATAGACAGCTCCCCCAGCCCCAATGACTCAGGTAAGAGATGAGGCAACTTAGACTCACTTCTTGCCGGAGTCTATTAAATCAATTGATTGCTGTCTGGCACTGGACAAGAATCCAGCTATGTTTATTTTGGTGTTGATGATCAACCCATAGAGATTTCAAGGAATTTGGGTGGCACTGACCATGCTGACGTAGGCTATCTTAAAGGATAAAAGTTTGTGGTATGATGAAAAAACGAATTAATTTGATTTATGTATACTGACCTTTTGTATATTGCAAGACTATGTTTTGTAATGCTCCTTCTATTCCTTTGTTTCATTTAAGGCTCCAGTTACATGCTGTGCTAACCACTATAACTTTGTTCTGCCCAGTTACCTCTAGCGCTTGTTTGTATGCAAATTTGAAGGTATACTTGTTTACTATCATGCATAAATTACCCTAATAAATTCTTATATAACAGAGGGAGAACACTAATGTCATTGTTCTATATTCAAATATTTTACTTAACAATTTTAAAGCATCCTTAAGAGAATATTCTTGTTTTACGCACCAAATATTTTAATTGAAAATTTGTTTTGAATATTTTCCTATATCAAATATTATAAGCTGTAGGTACCTACCATTATCAGTTTTTAGGGATATTTTTATTTCAATTTTTCAGCGCTTGTAATTGAAATCATTAGAAAAAGTATCAATGGTATATAAGCCGTTATAATTTGAAAATAAAATTCTTAAATTAATTGAATTTTCGTTTAATCAACTAAAAAATGTTGGCCAAATGAAATATTGCTTACAAAATATACCTACGTTGTTTGATGAAATTTTCTACAGTGTATGCAGTCTGACAATGAGTCGTCTATTTTGTCACTATATTGTTATGGTCTTCAACGGGACACATCAGATGGTGCAACGCTCGTTCATATAACTCTACACCCTAGGGATTACACAGGGTGACTGGCATAAGGATGTGACAAAAAACATGAGTGTCGGGACATGGCAAATGTGGGAGGGGGGTTTATTTCCCCTGGTTTAAGTGGGAGGGCAATTTTCTAAAATACGTACTTAAAATACAAAAAAATTTCAACAAAAACTATGACAACACTTACAATACAATGCTATTACATTATGTAAATCCAAAAATTCATTCTTTGATTTTATTTAAAAAAAAAAAGTTGTTTTAATCGAAAGTTATTGACAAACTAATTTTTAAACTCAAACAAATTATCAACTCAAAAAAAAAATTGTTCAACTGATTTTTTTTCAAAATCTTACGTTATAAAGTACTTTTTTTTGTATATTTATTTGAAGTTCTTGTCAATTTTAGTCAAAAATTAAAAACAAGATTCTTAAATATCTTCCTATTGTTTTTTTTTTCAGCAAATTGGCACAATGCAAATTCGATTTCAATTTTAAAATAGGTTTTAAAACGTACGGTATTAAATATTTACCAGCTAGTTTCCGTTAAAAACTGCAAAATTAAAGCAGAAAAGGCAAGGAATCGTTGAGCATGACAGCAACAGTTAAACAAAATTTGAAATGTTTTATAGAAGTATTATAGTAATATTTATAAAATTTAATGTGAACAAAACTTGAAACCTCTAACCCAAGTTACTCCCGTTTACTGAAAGATATTTTATACATATATCAGAAGAGGATATGTTTCATTCCTAATTTATTTCAGATACAAATACGAAAGTATTGCCTTTAATATTGGCCTTAATTCCCCTAGTTTACCCTATTTACTGACATAATTTATCACAGAAGGTTTATGTCCACTCTAGCAACATTTCCACCTGCAATGAGAATTGAATGTCACTCACCGCCATCACCCGCCATGCCACATTATTGACAATCGTTTTATTGACTTACTTATTCATAATGATTGATATCAGCTAATGGCAGCATTCAATTTCCAATTATGGTTCGTTACACAAAATAGAAACGCGCTTAAAACTAACGTCACGCCAATAGACGCTCCAAAAGTTTGGCCACATTTCGATTTGTTTGTGCCATTCTGGGTTTGAGGATGCGGTAGTTTTTAAAGTAGTTCATTAAAACCATCTGATGTGCTGGTTTTAGAATTGGCGATGGTACGTGGAGGTTTAGTGGAGTGGAGAGACAGTGGATCATTTAACATAAGACATGATAAGAAAGCATTTTAATTTAATTTAGTTCGTATAAACATGATTTACATTGTACGTCAAGATATTGAACCTTATAAATAAAACTGAAAACTACAAACTGTAAATTTACTCGTGATGTTTATTGTCTAAAAAGAAAGTTTCAGGATTTAACCATGGAGTATATTTTTTAACCCGATACTCGAACGATCTCCCACTGAACTGAAATTCAGATCGGAACTCTTGAGTAGTATTTCCAGTCCTTTGGAATTAAATTCCATGTTTTCTGTTATTATAGCCCACTGTACTGCGGAGGCGGTGTATGCATTGTACGTGTTAGACAACACAATTTCGCATTCAAAGAAGCGCGAAATGTGAACTGTTTTTGAACCATGTTTTTGTGTAATTAGCTTAATTATTAGCAACACTCCTCCACTCTGATATACTTATTCCTATACCTATACTCATTGAGAGTTAGCTCGTCGTTTTGGGCTGAGAATACACATTGTCTAATGTTTAGACGTCGAATAAGGAAGTGATGTCTCGATGTCGATATGGTGCAATGCTAAGCAAAGTTTTGCGTGTAGACTTGCTGTCGGTATATATCAGATTTTCGATGTTATATACACGAACATTCTTTTGGTTTCGTGTGCATCATCATTGTTGTTGTTGCTGTTTTGATATAGAAGTTTTTCAACTTCTGATGCTGGTGCATTCAAAAGATTATATGATGATGATGGGCCATGGCTAATTGGGCTTTGCGAGAATAATTAAATAAATTTCGTTAAATGGATTTTTAATAACTGGGAAAAATGGATGTGAGAATATTTTATTCTAGTATATTATTAGGAATTTTTGTTGAATTTCCTTTTTTTAAATAGGAGTTTGACCTATCTAAACAGTTTGAAAGTTAACTATAGACATGCAAATTCTTCATAATTTTCGATATAAGCGATGAAGATAGTTAGGGTTTTATAATAATACTATGTCTGAAATAAGCATCAAATATTTCCCACAAAATTTGCAATAATGTCAATAGATATGTGAATGCTCTAATTTATAGACCAAGGCAAACTGTAACAAAGGAATTTCTTAAAAACTTTACAATTTGACAACCCTTATTAAACAATTCACTATTTTTGTTATACTAATCAGTCGATGAAAAATTTCTGTTATATTTTCGTATTATATAAAGGGTCCGCCATCTAACGTGTTTTTTTTTTCAACTAGTGCTTATTTCGTGAATGGTAACACTTAGCTCATGTCTGATTTGACAGATAATTAGTTTTATCCTTCCGCTGAACGAAAATGGTTGTGTATGCGCTAAGTAGGGCTGCGATCGACTTAGAGAAGATGCCGATTTTGCCAAAAAAATCCTCTTTTCAGATGAAGCTCATTTTGATCTTGGCGGGTAGTAAACAAGCAAAATTGTCGCATTTGGGGCACAGAAAACCCGCACGCATACATTGAAAAGCCGATACACCCAAAACGAGTCACTGTTTGGTGCGAATTTTAGTCCAGAGGCATAATTGGGCCATTTTTCTTCGAAAATGAGCAAGGAGTGGCCGTTACAGTCAATGGCGATCGTTATCGGGCCATGTTGAACGAATTTTTGTTCACAAAAATTGAAGAGGAAGATATTGGCAACATTTGGTTTCAACAGGACGGCGCTACGTGCCACACAGCCGAAGCTACACTCGTTGTTTTGCGCCATTTTCAAAAAAAAAAAAGAAGTTATTTGGCGGACCCATTTATTTATATGAAAAGCAACAAAAACAAAAAAGATTATATTTTGTTAATTGGGGTGATTTTTCATGTTTTTGGGGTCATTTTTCATTTTGAATTTTGGAATAAAATTTCATTATGAAAAATGGCCCCATACTTTTAATCTTAAACAATAAATGAAAAATCACCCCAAGAATGGGGTGTGAAAAATAGCCTCAAAACTTTTTTCAAATTAAAAAAAAAAAAAAAAAAAACAAATATGAAACATGGCTCGATTTTTTCGAACTATTATTTTAATTAGACTTTTCAAAATTTATAAGGATCATTCCACTTTTCGTACGATTATTAAAAAGGAAATTTCTCTGATAGTGAATAATAATCGTGCAAAAAAAATTTGAATGATCCTTTTTAATTTTGAAAAATCTGATTAAAAAATCGTACACAAAAATTGCACGATTTTAGAGCACCTACGATTCTCTAATAAAATTTGTATAAAAACTAGAATGTTTTTTTTTTTATATTTTGAAAAAAAAAAAATAATTAAATAAATCACCCCAACCTGAAAAATGAAAAAAAGGCCCTAAAATATGATATGTGTTGTTGTTTTGTCATTTACATTTTTTGGGGCGATTTTTCATTTCTGATTTGATTTAATAATTTATTTTGGGGCTTTTTTTCATTATATTGGAGTGATTTTTCTTATTCGAAAATATTTCAATTTTTCATTATGAAAAAAAGCCCCAATTTTGGGGTCAATTTTCATTTTTTGTTGGGGTAGTTTTTTATTGGGGCCAAATTTCATGTAGATAATTGTGCATATAGTTATCAAATAATTTGAGTTTTTTAAGTCGTTATTGAAAAAATCTGCTTTTTACAACTTGAATTCCTATGATAATGGGTCGGTGTTAGCATCTGAACATATAAATGCCAAATAACGAGTAACTTTTTTATTTATAGATATTTTCCAATTATTCTTCATTATGTTTTAGACATAAAATTGGGAGATTGAATAATAGAATACTAGACTATCACACAGTGAACAAAAACTATACAATTATTTTTGGAAAATGGCCGGTCAATAATTCACATAAATTTCAAATATTCCAACAGCTGCTCCAATTCATATCCTGTGGTGACCAAATTTGGGAACGTTAAATATGTAAGAAGAACGGCCAAAAACATGTAGGTCTTTCGTGAATGTTTTGCAAATCGTATTGAAACATCTACACAACGAAGTTTCACACAGTTGGTCACACCGTGTGGCATGATTTTGAAGACAAAATTGGACCTGTACCCTAACAAAATTCTAGTTGGTCCAAAAGCTCAAGCCTGGTGATCCATAATAACGTGTAGAGTACTACAGAGCTGTTTACATTAACCTAAAAATTATATTGAAAGGGATCAAAAAAGTTATTTTGACGTGATTGAGAAATGGCCTGTTGAAATAATTTGATATAACTAAAATCCGCTTTGGTAATTTTTTTCAGATTTTCTTAAGGCCACCACGCAAGGATAGACACACGTGTCTATTTTATTAGTTGAGAGGCTTCTAAGACCAGGCCACGACCGACTGACTTAGTAGACTTTCTCTGAGTAGACTTTCTCTATCTTTGCACGTAAACAGTTTGAACTTTTTTTTATAAACAACACCCTGATTGCGGTTGTCGCAAACAACAGTTAAACAACATGGCTCTAGAAGGTACAATTGACTATAAAATAAAACCGAAACTTCAGTGTTCTGACCGCTCTTCACCCTCCTCGCGATTTTAACAATATTTTTATTTTGCAACGCTAATCGGAACTTCTAGAGCCGAGTCGTTTTACTGTCGTTTAAAAAAAAAAACGACAACCGTAATAAGAAGATTTTATAATCACTTTTTGGTTTGTTATTTATGTATGTAAAAACACCTTGAGATAGGAATTTAATTTTTCGAAAACCCGGCTAACCAACATTTTTAAAAAAAAATATTTTTGGAATCAAGTTTTTGTTTTTGTGCTATGCGATGATTTTTGAGATTCAAATTAAAAGTAATTGAAACCTACTAACTATAGCTTACGAGTATTTTTTTTTAATTTTCGTTACGATTTTTAAAATGTATATATTAGGTAAAAAAAAACCCTACACACAAATCTTACGACAAAACTCTTTACATAAAAATAGGACTATATGTATTTTAAGAGAAGTCGTATCATATTTGTATTGGTGTCATTAGATTCAGGGTCAAAAAATACCCTAAAATCATGTGTCGCATACGCTTAGATTATAGCAAAGTACATTTTATTCATTTTTGTTACACGTTTAGTTCGCTCTCTTATCCCCCTCATGCCCTCATCCTACCCCTACTAGATATTCTCATAGACTCTTTTGATTCTTAATTCTCATCGTAAATGAAATATTTTCCCCAACTTTTATGACAGAAGGAATTTTCTTGTTTTAGCATTTTTTTCTATTTTTAATTTATTAATTATAATTGAACAAATGGGATGGTATTCTTTGTTTTCAACTCAAAAATGTGTAACATTAAGCCACTAATTTTATGGCAGTAAAAACGTTTGCCAATTCCTTGAATTGTATGTGTTCATAAATGAAATGTAAGTTTCTTCACTGAAACTCATTAGTCTTACAAGATTTCCAGATAGTTTTGATAAACTTACAAAAAACTAAACAAATTATGAAGATTTAACTATTATTCATAAGAAAATTAAGAACTTATACCTTTACATTATCTGCGATCTCTTTACCTGTCAAATAATTAAAAGTCCATCAATAGACAAGTATTTATTTTTATGCTGTTCATTTCATATCTACTTCGAAAAGTCTCATCATTAAATTTTGAAGATAAAAAAAAATAAAAAAAATATGCGATGGAGCTAGGTACTTTAGTTCTTATTAAATAGGATTCTATGAAATTTAAAATTGATTATCTTACGTTCTAATTGCTCTTTTCTTCTTTTCCTGCAAGAAGTTTTAACATGTAGGGAGAAGACAAGTTAAACAAAAATTAGGTCAAAAAAGTACTTTGTTTGATGTTTAACTTGACCCCATCCTCTGTTTAGCTAATTGATTACCCAAATACTTGAATACAAAAAAAAAAAGCCTACTGAGCCGTAAAATTCTTCTCTGAAGACTTCTTACTTTTTTTTTTAATTTGTGTTGGATGCCTACATGAAATTCTTTCTTCTTTTTTTCGCTAAGTTAAAAACTGAACTTAATTATTTAACAATAATTGCAGTAAATCATCTTCAAAATATCAACCTAAATCAATTTTGATGGTGTTTGAAAGTTGACTCTCAAATTTCAGCTTCCGAAAATTTGTTGATCCATTATTTTGGTATTTCAATAATCAATTCGTTATTCAAAAATACTTTATTTCATGATTTATAAAGGGGTTTTCAACAGGGACGCTACAAAAGTAGAGCAACAGGGACAGCAAACGACGCCATATTTCTTACCGCTCTTTTGACATTTCTCTTCAATAAGGTTTGCCATTTCATGATGGAAAGATATACGAGCCAACAACTAGTCGAAATTATTAAGATTTACTACCGAAATTAGGAGTCAGTGGCCTCAACGTTAAGAGCGCTAAAAATCGAAAAATCATGTTCAGCGATGAAGCGCATTTCTGGCTGAATGGTTTCGTCAATAAACAAAATATGCGATATTGGTCAGGCAGCAATCCACACGTACTCCATGAGTCATCATTGCATCCCGAAAAAATTACGGTTTGGTGTGGTTTATGGGCCGGCGGCGTCATTGGGCCGTACTTCTTCCGTGATGATCAAGGCCGGCACGTTACTGTGAATGGGGATCGCTACCGTTCAATGATAATCGAATATTTTTGGCCCCAATTGGATGATATGGACTTGGAGGACATGTGGTTCCGATTGGACGGCGCGAATGTCACAATCAATTTATTGGAAACCAAGTTTGGAGAACGTGTTATCTCACGAATGGTCCAGTCGCTTGGCCGCCTCGGTCGTGCGATTTAACGCCGTTAGACTATTTCCTGTGGGGCTACGTCAAGTCTATGGCCTATGCCAACAAGCCAGCGACGATTGATGAACTTCGTACGGATATCGAATTTGAAATTGCAGCAGTATCGGCCGATTTATGCTTGAAAACCGTCGAAAATTGGGTTCAGCGTCTGGACTTCTGCGAGCGTGCCCGTGGTGGCCATGCCATTAAACGCACTTTCACAGGAATAAAGAATTTCATTCATATCCAAAACCGTTTTTGTTTTATTTAAGAAAACTTTTGTAGCGCTCTTATTGAAAAACCCGATAAAAGAATTTTTATATTTTTGATAGTTTACAAGTCAGGTACACAATACACATAGCAAACAAATTGAAATACTTTCTCTTAAGTTAAGTAAGTTTAAAGCTCCACTAAATATTTCCAGCAAACTTAATAGTATTATTTTAACTCAAATAGCCCATTTCTTATCCCGAAATGGTTACAAGAGGACACCCTTGGAAAAAGAATGACTTGCGTAAATAGGTATTAGCCGTAAAAGGTTGGTTATTCCCTAATAGCAATTTCCGTTAAGGGAGGTGAAAAAAATAAACTTTTCCAACGAGTGTTAAGCAATATGAAAAAAAGTGCCTACTTAAAGAATAAAGCAGGATGATAGTGGAGATAAGATAAGAAACCGCACGTTAAAGGAAATCTTTCCACTTTAATTATTATTTTCTAAAAGTTTGTGGGTATAGAAGAAAAGGACGTTGTAATATTCTGTAGGTGGAAAAGTTCTTAAGATCGTTGTCATAGTGCAGTGTTTTTAAGCACAGTAAACAAGATTAAATAGGTTTTTTTTTATTGCAGATGTTTATATTGAGATTGAGAAGATTTCTTGACAGCAAGATTTCAAAAAGTAAAATTAATGTTATTAAAGTTTGGGTGAGAAAATACTCATATCTTATTATTTTCCTAGTATTACACTTGCAAAGGGCTGTTTAATATTAGCTTTGAGGTGATTTTTAGTTTTTAAGTTATTTTTTGTCATGAGAGTGTTGTTAATATAACTTCCACAATGAAAACAGAAATTTAGATAAGCATTTTTTTTTTAATTAAAAACTGGTATCTATGAAATTTTTAGTCAAAAAACTAATTCGATTGGTCTTTATGTGTGCTATACTCAAATAAAATTTTGTGGAATATATATAGGTACAGACAAAGTAACGGGTGATTTTTTAGCTGGTTTGGTTTTGGCAACACTGGTTTTGACAGCTGACGTGTGTTTAGTACCTTGTGTCACTGTCAAACAGCTTCAGTTTGGTTTTCAATTTAACCATGGATCGTCTTACAAATGAACAACGCTTGCAAATTATTGAATTTTACTATCAAAATTCGTGCTCGGTTCGAAATGTTCATCGCGCGCTGCTTGTGTTCAGCGATGAGGCTCATTTTTGGTTGAATGGGTACGTAAATAAGCAAAATTGCCGCATTTGGAGTGAAGGTCAGCCAGAAGCATTGCAACAGCTACCAATGCATCCCGAAAAAGCCACTGTTTGGTGCGGTTTATGGGCCGGCGGCATTATTGGGCCTATTTCTTCAAAGATGATGCGAATCGCAGCGTTACTGTCAATGGTGAACGCTACCGAGCGATGATAACAAACTTTTTTTTGCCCGAAATGGAAGTTCTTGACTTGCATGATATGTGGTTTCAACAAGACGGTGCCACATGCCACACAGCATGCGAACCAATGGCGCAATTGCGAGGCGAGTTTCGTGAACAGTTAATTTCACGTTTCGGGCCGGTCAATTGGCCGCCTAGATCGTGCGATTTGACACCATTAGATTATTTTTTGTGGGAGTATGTCAAGGCTAATGTCTAAAGGGACAAGCCCGCTTCGATTGACGCACTGGAAGCCAAAATCCATGCATTCATTCGTGAGATACCGGCCGATATGTGTGAAAGAGTATGCCAAAATTGGACTCAGCGGATGGGCTACCTGAGACGCAGCCGCGGTCAACATTTGCATGAAATTATCTTTAAACATTAAATTGCAAGGTTCAAACTATCGATTCAAATAAATATTTCATTCATTTTTTCGAATTTTTTGTGTTTTTTTTTTTAAAAAAGTTCTAAACCTCTTAAAAAATCACCCGTTATTTGTGAAACAGCCCCTTAATATTATTGTTTTGCTTTTGTCAATTTTTAGTCAAACAACACCGGATGGTTAATTGTCTTCTTGTTCTTAAAAAAAAATTATAACTAATCCTACTACTTTACTACTTTCTTAATATGAAAATAGGATAGGATATGAGCAGTTTTGTCAGAATTGTTTGGTTATACCAGTCTAGCAAGGTTAACTGAATAATTATGTCTTTGTTAGTAGCTCAATAAAATTAGAAAAAAATTCCTAACCTAAAAAAAATCAGACAAAGCTGAATTTTGGTAGAGGACCTAATTTGTATTTCTTTGGCATTTCAATAACAATACCCTTGGTTTAGACCAGAGCTAAGATATTCAAGGGGGGACGGTAAACTTTGCCAATTTCGAAATTTCCATTTTTTTTTCAGTTATTCAAACTCATTCTCTGGATGTAACGATGTAAAATTTGAGGAGCAGTCTCTTAAGTCCATGTCAAAAGCCCATAATGGATGAGTTATAAGTCCACTAATCAATTTTGAACATATAACCCACCCAAGTGGGGCAGAAGTTCAAAGAATTTTTCTTGTCCTAAGGTTAACTTAAGTGGGTCATAAGTCCATAATCTTTTAAAGTTGTCATCTTCATGTAGAAACAACAAAAAGTTTTATTTATACTTTCTCCTTAACATTCTCCGAAGTTTCTGAAGTTTTCTCTCTATATAGTTTTTTTTTTTTAAATATAACTCAGGAGAGCATTGACATTTCACATTTTTATAATACATTTTTATAATATTACTTTATAAATTTCTTATTATGAATTTTATTAACTATTACCTTACACCTACATTTTTTAAAATTAATTAGTATAAAGGAATAGTGAAAAATTTGTTCTAATTTAAAAAATTGTTAATGTTTTCTAAAAAATTAATTTAATATTCATTTATAAAAATCTTAACTTATTTTTTATATTTAACTGTCATGAAATAATAAACGGTTGAATTTTTCTAATTTTTTTTCTCTAAATTGAATGGTTACGCAAGTCATTACAATAATTGTGGACGTATGGCCCACGTTCTTCTTAATAAAGGGTCCGCCATCTAACGTTTTTTTTTTCAACTAGTGCTTATTTCGTGAATGGTAACACTTAGCTCATGTCTGATTTGACAGATAATTAGTTTTATCCTTCCGCTGAACGAATATGGTTGTGTATACGCTTCGCTAAGTGGGCCTGCGATCGACTTAGAGCAGATGCCGATTTTGCCAAAAAAATCATCTTTTCAGATGAAGCTCATTTTGATCTTGGCGCATTTGGGGCACAGAAAACTCGCATGCATACATTGAAAATTCGATACACCCAAAACGAGTCACTGTTTGGTGCGGATTTTGGTCCAGAGGCATAATTGGGTCATTTTTCTTCTAAAATGAGCAAGGAGTGGCCGGTACAGTCAATGGCGATCGTTATCGGGCCATGTTGAAAGAATTTTGGTTCACAAAATTTGGTTTCAACAGGACGGCGCTACGTGCCACACAGCCGAAGCTACACTCGATGTTTTGCGCCATTTTATTTATTTATTTGGCGGACCCTTTATTATGGCTTTACGACTTCAAATGTTGTAGACTTTTGGCCCAATTCGATGGGTTATAAGTTCACAATTGATTTGAAGGTTTATGACTCATCAAAGTGGGTCAAAGTCAATTATGGACTTTTGACCTGTGGACTTATGCCACTGCAACGAAATTAGTCTTGCTTTATTAAAAATTCGAACACAACAGAATTTTATTTAGGAGCTTTGATTCCGCACCTAAAGCACATCCTAAAAAATACTAATTTTTGAGAAATGTCCAGACAAATATTGTTTTTTATAAAATTCTTCACAAAAAAAAGTTACTTCGAAAATTTTTTCGTGAAAGCAATTTATTTCGATGAAAACGTTCCCAAACGTTATAATATCAGTTGCTTGTTTTTTTTAAATTCTGTATTATTGTAACGTTTTTAAGAAAAAAAAATATATTTTTGTGCAGAATTTCACTAGTTAGGTAGGTACTTTATTTTATTTTCGTCTTGACATTTCTGCCAAAAAAAAACTTATAATTTTGTAGGAATTTTTAGATAAAACTAAATTTTGCAAATTTCAGCCGACAAAATAAAAACCTAAGTCTACTTTTTGTAGACTTTTTTGGGCAATGTGTAACACATTCATAAAGTTCAGTACCGAAATTTAGATTTGTCGGAATTTTTTTGGTTTTATATGTAACTGATATTTCTGGGCTATACACATATAGACATACATAAAGTTTCATACAAATACGTTAAAAAAAAAATGAAATTGCTCCATAACGCAAGTATTGGTTTAGTTAAAAAAAAAACTATAGATGATACTTAACACTACCGTACCATTTGCCGTGTTTTTACGTCTGTGCATGCGTGCGTCCACTGTACATTAATTTTGTCTCTTTAATCTCTTCGAACAATAAGTTACTAATAAAAGAAAAACAAATTACTGTAAGAGTTTTGCTTGTTTTATGTTTCTATAAAAATAGAGCATATGTTCATTAAAAATTCACGTCATGTATCTATAGTCCATACCCATCGCTTTTTCATCTTTGTTTTTAAAATATTTGTCGTACCATTTTAGGTAAAAATACAGTTGTGTGATTTTCTTTTGATCTGAACCCCCTTTTTCTTTTAACTTAGAACACACCTTATTTTTTATTTAATTTAAATATACATACGTTCCTAGTTAGCTTTCTAACATAATATGTTGCTCTCTTATTGATTTTGAACTAAAATTCAACAAAAAATATTTAATTTATATTAAATCAGCAACTTGAAAGTGAAAACGATAATTTAGAATATCATTAAATTGAAATAAGACAGTGAATTCAAGTAATTGAACGATGAGATTGCCAATAAAATATTTATAAATTGAATATTTATCTATGGTCTATGGTCAACAACAAAAAAAATTAAATAAAAGTGAAACAATTTCCTAAAAGTGAAAATGTGTAGGTACGTATGTATGTCTATGTATTCAAATATTCTAAATAATACCTCTCCCTATTGAATAAATTATTTTCCCCAATTATTTAAATTTCTAGAAAAAAAAAAAAATTCTCACGCAACTGGTTCAAATTTATCATGATCCATTTATAAGCCGTTTGAAAGAGAATACTGATTTATCAATTTGACTAATTGATTAAGCTCACTATGGGAAACATTCCATTCAACGTTTCTATTAATTATGGTAATTTGAGAAGCAACATTTAAGCCTAAAACACGAAACTTATGTAAGAACCAAAACTGAATTGCATGTCTTCCCTTGATTATACCTATACACTTCGACCAAAGAGTGATAAGCTTATAGATAACGTTAAATGTTCATTCATCATAACTGTGATTTATTGTTAAGACATAAAATATTTATATCCATGCACAGTGTTATACATATGTATATACAATTGTACATGTAGATTTTGTTAATGCAATGTAATAAGCTTTTGTTTCATATTTGAATGGATTAGCTTGACTTAACATTCACCTTAGGACGTGTTGGAACCGTTTTTAGAACAGAAATAAAAGGATAACTGATTTAATTTCTTCACCAAATTCAATTAATTTGAAATAAAATTACTTTTCATATTTGTATGGGAATTTCTTGGACCACCGAGCAATGGTTTCAAGAAGAAAAATCTTAACGCATTTGTATGCAAGTGTCAACATATATTTTGTATAGAAATATTTGTGGCATAATGGTGCATTTTTATATTTTTTTTATTTTGTATATATCTTCTGGATTTTGAGTCATTTTTCACATTATTAGAAAAAAACATACCAAAGCCGTTAATTTTTGTTTTAAGAAAAAAATTCTATTATTAACGAGTTGTATAGTGAAACGTGTAAAAGAGTTCTTCAAAATAATGGCCGAGCCCTAAAAAAAATTCCTGCATATCCCAATGATGACTTGGTATTTTTATTCCATAATAATCTATTTGACTTGATTATTTTATTTTTATAAAATATGGATTTCATTAATCAAATTAAACAGCAAACAGCGTGCCCTTGCAATACCTTCTCTAGCAATAAAGTTGGCCACACACTGTCCATAAAATACATAAATAACTACTAACACAACAGCTAAAAGAATTAATTCTTTACAGACTTTTTTGGCAAACTTTTTAGCCAGAGGTATTTAGAGAGCTAATTTAAGAACAACATTCAACGCATCTGTTAACATTAATTTGTATTAAAAGAACAAAATTACTAATTAATTTAATTTGGTGCTGCACCAGATTTCTGTCGAATCCTAGAGGCTAATATGAGAGATACTCTTAGACGATTTGTCACTTAGTCGCAAGAGGCAGTAGCCGATTTTGTTTAAAGATCAATGAGGCCGGAAATGGAACCCAGGCCTCTTGTCAAAGTCCTGCACACTAACCATTACGCCATCGGCTACTAAATACATATATTACTTGTCTTTAAAATTAATATTTAAATATTTGTTCACTGTGTCGTATACGTTCTTTTTTTAATGACTGGAAACTAGCTTTAATTAAATTTTAAAATTTTTCACACGGAAAATTAAAAATTGTTCTTAATCCTTAGGGAAAATTTCACAGTGCACACTTACATGAATAAGTGGCATTTAAGACTTTAGGCTCTGTTTCATAGCCTGAGTAAGTGGCACTTAAGCGACCAACATCGGAGACTTAAGTGGCAGTTATGCAGGTAAGTGTGCGCTGTGGCATTTATCCTAATTTTCCATATTGTCCACTTAAGTAACCTCCTATCTGACTGTGGAACTGGGGCTTAGTACAGAGTGTCCGCCGGGAAGGCGCCGGAAGGCGACATTTTGTTAACATTAGTCTTGACAGTTCATATTTGGCAGTCGTGAAGTAGACACGTGACAAATTTATAATGGAAAAATATTCGATAAACCAACGTGTTTTAATCGTTAAAACATTTTATCAAAATCAATCATCGATTACTGTGACGATGAGAGAGTTACGTGAAAGCTTTGAAAGAAACAATAAAATGCACTATTTATCGTGTAGTGAATGATTTCGAAGAAAGAGGGTCTGTAGATGATAGGCCCAAGCATATTGACCACAACGTACTGCAATATCGGCTGAAAACATTACTGCTGCTCAAGGAAGTGTCACTTCTTTGAAAATGAAAACGGCGTAACGGTAACTGTGAATGGGGAGCGATATCGTGATATGATTGAAAACTTTTTATCGCCACAACTGCATGCTTTGGGCTTGATTTACATGTGGTATCAACAAAACGGTGCCACATCGCATACAGCCAGGATTAAAATGGAATTACTGCGAGACCTCTTTCCACAACAAGTTATTTCAAGAAATGGTGATGCTGATTGGCCTCCACGGCCACCTGATTTGAATGCTCGGGGCTTCTTTTTCTGGGGATATCTGAAAAGCAAGGTTTATGCAAACAAACCACCCAACTAACATTTCAGCTTTGGTAAGGCCTTTATTCTAATTTCGTTAAGACCTTTGTGTCGATAAGCATAAAAAGGAGAATATTATAGAGGCTTAACCTTTTATAAACTTCTATAATGATTTCGATAAAGCTTTTTGCAAGTTTCATACGCAAATATTTTAAAAGTTCCAGCTTCGGAACTGTTTCTATAAAATTTTAACACAAGTACTATAAAAGTTTGAACTTTCCGGTAGGGTTTTTATTATACCTATCAGAAGCTGATAATACAAGCCTTATAGAGGTTGAAGAAAATACGAAAAAAAAAGTTTTTATTTTCCATTTCTTTGACGTGCTTTTTATTGCATTTATTCCATTTTTAATCTGAAAACATGTATCACAGTCGATTATTTGTTAATTAATGTATTGGAAATAATTTTAAAGCACAAATGTTTTTCTTACCTTTTTGAGGGATCGAACTCAGAACTCCTGTGGCCAGAACTCGGCCATGTAAAAGATTATTTGGAAGATGCAAAAACTTAATCAGCCTCTTCGTTTTATAGAACTTCAAAATGATTCCTTACACAAACCCAAGCTTCTATAAAAAAAAAATAAAGACTTTTTTCAAAATGTGGGATAGAGAAAAAAATATGCGCTAGACATGCCTATGTGCGAAAAAGGGTACGAACATTTTTTTGATCTTGAACGAACACAATTTTTTTTTCGCACAAGAAATAAGCTTTTAAAGGCTTGACTAGACTGAAGCAAAAAGTGAATAGCAAAAACAGGCGCTAGATGCCTGTGTGCAGAAAATTTAAAAAAAATTGTGTTTGATCACAATTTTAGTCCAGTTTATTTTATGTTTTCTTGACGCCTAAAGAGATTTTTCACACAGCACTTCTCTTACCCATAAACTGCCATGACACCGGACTCAATCACCCCAATCTAAATTGCCTCAAAGTAGGTATACCGTGTAAACACATGTCACAAAAAAAAAGTCAAGTCAAATTCGCTTTTTCTTATTGTTCGAGTGTGTTTTATTTTCAATCATCGTCCACTCAGATAACTTCGCTTAATCAAGTGGAGTAAAAAGTGTAGAGAGATGATATTTCTTCAATTGCGCAAAGTTAACTTTTCATTAAAAATCGCAGCGTTTAAAGGGTATTTGCAATAAGAAGGAAACCAAAAAGAGAAACGAAGGTTAAAAATCGCTCTTACAGATAATTTTCGCGTAGTAAAAAAGCTTCTTTAAAACGACTTATACAAGTTTGAGCCTCTTTAGTATAAAATCTGACAGCCTTAGCCAATTGTTCGATAAAACTTCTAAAAACTTGTAGCAGAAGCCTTTTAAAAACTAAATGACAGCAACTTGTATAAAATAACTTATACTATCCTTATAAAAACTACAGCTTCATTTAGCTTCTCTTACTTCAATTAAAGAGGTATAACCGAAAAACAGACACTGGTCTCGATTGAGTTTCCTTATATAGCTTACAAACAATTTAAAAGAAGCAGTTAAGGAAATCATGACTTCTATAAGATTTTTGTAAGGAAGCTCTATAGAAGCTTTATAGATACTATCATTTGTAGCATATCAATATTTATAAGCTTAAAGAAGCTGAAATGTAAGTTGGGCAGAAATGCTTGAGCAACTCAAACGAAATATTTGTGATGAAATTAATGAAACACCGGGTGAAATGTGTGAGAATGTAATGAAAAATGTGCTCAAAAGGGCTCGCATTTGTGAGACTAACAGAAGCAGACATTTACCTGATATTGTATTCCATACATAATTGCCGACATTAAATAAAAAATTTATCAATATAAGATCCATTCTTATTAATTAAGTAATTATAAACAAACAAAGTGAATATAAGGGTGTTTTCTTGTTTTTTTTTTTTTTTTTTCTTTGAGAAATTATGTACACCGTCGCAAACAAAAAATGATATAAGTAATAATCGTAACAGCACAAATATCCCAATGTATTTCTTATAATTTTACTATGAAAATATCTAGCCTTTATTGCATGATAATATATATATATCAATTTTTAGTGCACTTCACCCATCCAACCAGCCATAGAATGGTGTCAATCTTTCGTTTAAACGTTTAGCTAAATTTCAACCCTGAAATATTACTCTCAACTCATCCAAAGACACGTTTCATCTTATACATTTTCAATCTTTTTTAAGTACAATTTCGTATGACCCATGCATTTTATTTTCATTGATAACTATGAAATGGCAAATTTGTTTTCAACACACGTTCGCTATATACTTTATACAGTCATTGTACTCTCTAACAATGTATTAACATACTTTGATGCCATTTTTAAAAAATACTTTTCCAGTGAAAATAGATACTTGCTCTTCAATACCTATTGTTTCTGTAACGCTATCATGCACCCATAAACCAACCATGCCCTCGTACAAGCAAAGCTAAACCCTATACGTTTTATGGTTTTATAAATTTAATATCTACCTCTAGGTTTATTTGACACAAACATCTCCGCTCCCCGCAGTCCAAAGTTAGAGCCAATGACCAAATATACCATATATACCAACCCTGATCCGAATGTAAAAAGCTATAGAACGGATTTTGTGGTGGTGTTCCCTTCCACGAATGATGTGTCTGCCACTGACGCACTTATGTACCTACAAACCATATCAATTCCAATAGCAAACAACGCATTTCATATTGTTTAAACTCTGTTTTCTTGTTAGCCTCTCATGTGTAAATAGTATAAAAGCGCAAACATATAAAAGAATCTTTGTATCTTCGACTGATACTTTGTACAGAGTCAGCTAAAGCTACACCCTAAAACGGATCTGCGCTTCGCCATGCTTAAAAAAAACACAATAACATCGAGAGACCCAGGCACCTAGTCACCCATCAGACCCACTGTGAGGTGAGGTACTGTCATTGCACTGTGCAGTGTGCATACGAAACTCCATACAGTAATGTGCAATTGTAACAAAACATCGTATGTAAACCATGGTATATAGCAGCACTAACAAAACAAACTCCCATTCCATTTCCAACCCTCGTTTTTAACGAAAGCCATAATCGTTTGTGTCTGCAGAAGTGTCACCATCAAGCTTGATGGCGCACGAAGCATACAACTTTTG
Source organism: Leucozona laternaria (assembly GCA_932273885.2). Lineage (NCBI taxonomy): Eukaryota > Metazoa > Arthropoda > Insecta > Diptera > Syrphidae > Leucozona > Leucozona laternaria. The sequence continues at coordinate 25,788,769 of OW026368.1, read as the reverse complement.
TGTGAATGTGAAATTTCAGCTTCCGACGACGACCCCAGAGAAGATAAGGTGGCAACTCAGCAACCACGCGCCCTCCCGCTCTGGGGAACTCCCAAAGCCCCAAAAAAGTGAAGGTGCGGTGTTGATGCACCGCCACAAGCTACCCCACCACCACCACCAGCCGCCACTGCAAAGCAAACACCAAGAGCGAATGTATCTTTTGCTTTGATTCTCTGAAGGCGAAGTATCTTTTATGTTTCTTGTTGTCTTGAATTTTTACCGCGTGCGTCGCCATCGCTATTCGCTATTCGCCATTCGCCACCAATGGTAAACATTCGACGAGATGGTTAGATCGCTTTTACCTTTCGAGCGGGCCTGCAGTAAAAAAATCGAGTCGTCTGTCGTTGACGTAGAGGATGATGCATCTGCCGAGAAACTTCGTTAATTAGTTTTGTCGAGTCTTCTCGCTTCCGATGAGTGCTTGTATCTGCGAGTGATCAAGCTTTTTTTAATCAAGTATTTTGACAACAAATTGGTTCGTTTGTCAAAATAAACATCTCAATCAGTTTAAAGTGTGTGTGCGTGTGTGTTTTGCTGTGCGGTGTTCTGAATCTGCAGGCAAACTTGTGCCAATCGAAACCGCGAGGATGAAGTTATATTAATTTATTTTTTCACTTCAGTTGCATTTGATTTTGCTTTAAATTATGTTTGAAACGAGTTCTTTGGTGTGCAATCGATAAATGGAGAAAAAAAAGTTCTAATACTTACCACAATTACGGTTGATTAATTTTTTCCAATTACAAATTTTGTTCAAAGATATTTTTGAGTTTTGAACCCAGCATAAAATTGAAAAAAATATGCTACCACGGCGACGCAGGGGGTGGTACAATGTGGAAAAATCAATTCGGCAAAACATGAAGGTAGGTTGGTTGGTTTGGCTTGAGTTGGGTTGGTTATGGGGGATGTTTCTACTGTAGATCTGTTATTTTCTGTTTGAAAGTTTTTGAAAACTTTTCCCACACTTGTGCATCATTTTACATTTCCATTTTGTAATTAGAAGCTGGTTTTGGTATGAGTTGAATGTTTGTCTTGTGAAAACTTATTTTGTGTAAAATTGAAGCTTACATCTTGTATTCGGGTGATTTAGCATGTGAAAATACAAACTTTTACAAATCGTGTGTGAAAGTTTCCATGTCATAACCAAAGTGTTTTAAAGTAATTGACTAGAATAGTTGTGGAACCACACTCTGCTAGTCATGTGGGCAACTGGTTTAGGAAATTTGTGAAATTGAAAAAGTTCAAACAAGTTAATGTAGGTACCTTGGTATAGCAGTTAGAGGATTGAAATGATATTGGTCACTACTGGCCTATTGTTTGAGTTTCGAAGTTGCACACATAGTCAAGTACAAAAAAGGATATGTTAGAAGGTTTATGGCATCCTGATTCTGTTTGCTATTGAACTTTTATGCGTGTGTCACATTTGAGACAATGATGGACCATCAGTCCAGTGAAAATTAACAACTGTAACAACAGCTTTAAATGTAAGGAAACATAACAAGTTAATTGAAAAAAAAATGTCAAAGTTTTGTATGCTGCTTCAGATTCTTCACTGCTTTATAAGGCAGTTATTGGATTCGACAATACAACACAAACAATTGAAAAATGACAACAATTTTGACAGAAATATGTATAATATTAACAAGAGAATTTTTAGAGTTTTTAGTCTGTCTGTTAACGTGAGATTTATATTTTTTTTTTTAACAAATTATCAAATTTTGCTGTCAAAGCCCATACAAGAAAAATAAGTTTGCGAAACTTTCAAGCTACCAAACAGGCATCTAACTCATTGTAGTAGATTTGCTCGAAGGAATTATCGTAAACGTCACTTTACTATTCCACGAACATTTTGTTTTTTATTGATGTAAAATTTTAACCCGTAGCTTAACTCTTATTCCATGGTGTAGTAAACTCGTGGAATAAAGGTGGAATAAGCATTTTTTACTAATAAGGCTCTGTGAATGTTAAGCGACAGAGCATAATTTCTGACCTGGGTCCTATTGCACCAACAACTAATCACTAATAAATTAGCAAATATCATGAATCTTGATACAACTTTCTTGCAGTGGGATGACATAATTTCTCCGGACATAATGTGCATGGATCGTATGTCCAACTTAAGGTGTATGGACATTATATCCGCAAACATTATGTCATGGCACCGCAAGAAAATCGTATCAAAATTCATGATATTTGCTAAGTGATTAGTGGTAAGTTGTTGGTGCAATAGGGCCCTGCTATCTGCCGGTGATTTTTGAGTTGTTAATGAAGACAGTGTTTGCATTACAAGTACATTATTTCAAATGTATTCAACACAAATCACAATTTTGTACAATTTTTGTTGTTATTACAAAAATTCTGGTAAAATCCTACAGATTTTTCAAAATAGCATAAATTGCTTCAAAAGTTCTATCTGCTGTGTATGTTGTTTTTACTTGCAATTTGTTAAAAAAATCGATCCCGAAATTTTGATCAATTTTGACACTACTATGATAGAGAAGACAAAAAAAGTGCGTCTCGCAAAAACGTCTGTCTGTCTGTTCGGCTACAGCCTAAACGGATGGATTGATTTTCTTTAAAAGCTAGGTACATTTTTTGGACAATCCCCCCGACACGTTTTTTTATTTCATTTTTTAGGACCAAAAATAACCGCACTTGTAACACAAAATTTTTGGCCCAAAAATAAAAATCTCATTTTTCTTTAAATTTGCTCCACAAATTAAAAAAAAAAAAAATCGGTATAAGCTTCCTTTTATTTAAAAAAATGGTTCTGCAAAATCATTATTTATGGCACCTACCGAAGTAACATATTTTTGGTTTTAACTTTTCTCGAAAACGTTTCAATTTATTTAAATTAATTTTCTTATGACGAATGATTGATAGATAGATAGATAGATAACTTCTTTATTAACAAACAAATTTTGGATCACAATATTTCTTTTCGTAAGAATAATGACATGGCTTATTCTGCCGTCTGCCTGATATAACATTTCATTTAGTGTTATAAAGAATATAAGTGAAATAAAATAAATAATAGTAACAAGTTTTTTTTTTTTTTTTTTTTACAATTTTAATATGATTTGAAACACAAAAAGATACCAATTTTGAAATGATTTTAAACACAAATATATTTATTCAATTTTAAAGTGATTTGAAACACAAAAGATATCAACATAAATTTTGGTGCTTGAACTACTGTTTTAAGTAACATAACTATTGCGATATGCTAAGGCGTGTTTGCAGTACTTATAGAGGGTAGACCATCCTAGCGCTCTATTGAGTATTTCATAAAGTCGATTTGGAGTGAGATAACTTGTTTCGAAATACAATCGTCGGATTTCCTGCAATATTGGACAGATCGCAATAAAATGGATTGTATCTTCATTCTCTCTTCTGTTGCAAAGATTGCAAATTTGTGGCAAGTCAGCTCGGTGGGGCATAAAGTTTAAGTTAAACAGTTCGAAACGAGCTCTGAATATGTATCTTATAGCTTCGACCGAAAATTCACTACAGAAATAATTCGCTTCCGAGGGCAACTGGTGATTGAGGTTCTTATATATATTTCTAGATGTTGTTTAAGTTGCTCTAGATAGATGCTGGGTGTAAATTTGTTCATCTATTTTTGCAATGACATTAGCAAAAAACCCCGGCCATTCATCGACGTTTGTTTCATTTAGGGGAAGATTATTTTCATGCGCTAAGGCTAATTCGTTCCAATCCTTAAATGGTGAGGCCCTCGTTTGCAACAATCTTACCATGATTGATTTATGAAGACTTCTTCCGCTTCTTCTCATAACTCTTATTAAATAGTCGGAGTTTGATTTAAGATTTACAATGTAAAGAGGCGATAATCCAGATTCTACGTAGATGGCATAATTTGGTGTTGAATTTGGCAATCTAAACAAGCGCTTGAAAAAATATCTCTGTAGTGCTTCAAACGCCTCAATATAATTATATCTGAAAACCGGGGCACCATAGCACATGCATGTATTCACAGTCGCGCGAAACACACGGTACTTTGACACCAGATCGATTTCTTGGTTCGCAAAGAACTTGGGCCACATTAAGCTCAAAGCCAATTTAGCCTCATTACTTTTATTCTTCACATGCTTTGAGAAGTTAAGGTTGTGTGTGATTACAACTCCCAGATACTTAAATTCCTGCACCACTTCAATAGCGATATTATTTAGTAACCAATTCTCTTCTGGAAGCCTTCTTCTTTGACGAGTCTCAAATATCATCACCTTAGTTTTGCTAGTATTGACGACTAGTCCCCATTTCTCGCAGGATGTATTTAACCGGTTGATTTGGAGCTGTAGGGAGAAAGGGTTTTCCGCCAGCAATACTAAATCATCAGCATAGAGTAATACTTTTATTTGAATATCGGCAAAAGATATTCCTCCTGGAAGAACATCGGAAATATCATCAATAAATAAAGCAAAAAGGATTGGGCTTAAAATGCAGCCTTGTGGGACACCTGCTGTCGTTTCAAACCAATCTGACAGATTCGACCCATCACATACCGAAGCAGTCGACGAGATAAGGAAGTTGAAGTATAGCTGCAAGCATTTCCGAGAGATTCCAAGAATTGAAAGCTTGTACAACAATGCCTGTCTATTCACCTTGTCAAATGCAGCTTTGAAGTCAACGAAACAAGCGTATAATTTTTTCTTTTTTTCAAAAGATTTCTTGGCAATACTTGTTAACGCAAATATATGGTCTAGCGTTGAGTAACCCGCTCGAAAACCGGCTTGGAACATACTGAGAAGGTTTTTATCCTCAATCCAATTGGTCAGCCGGTCGTAGAGTATTGAAGTGAAGATCTTCCTTAATGAGCTAAGAATAGATATGCCTCTATAGTTCTCCGGCTGGTTAACATCTCCACTCTTATAAATCGCAAAAATAACTGCTTTGTTTAGATTGATTGGAACATGTGACTCATCATATAATCGGTTGAAGTATAGTAGAAGATAATTTTTCAATTGATCAGTACCATTTTTGTAAAATTCTACTGGAATTCCATCGATACCAGGTGCTTTATTATTTTTCATTTTTTGTAAAGTTAATTCCAGTTCACGTAATAGTATTGGACCATCCAGTCCATCGACAATAAAGTTGGGGAATGATTGATTGATTGATTGATAATGTTGCGTACCAAAATTTTGAAAAAAAATATTTTTGGATTTTTTCAAAAATATTTCAAATTTTTTTTTTTTTGAAAACTCAATATTTTTATATTTTTTTCAAACTTGGCAGAAAGCGGTTTCTTAACACTATCGAAAATATCTTTAACAAAATTTTTCTTTTAATCAAAAATTACGCTACCTCCCATAGAAATGTTTAAAACCCGTTAAGGAAAATCTTATTTTGCTCAAGAAAAACTCCTTAGATTTTCATAAAAATTTGTCTCTATCAAAATTAGTACGATCTACCATTTAACATTAAATTTTACATTTTACCATTAACATTTTTGCTCTCATAAGACACTCCGAAAGCCTTTTTATACTTATTTAAGGGAGCTTAAGATATCTCACTATCCGATTAACTGATTAAAATAAAAAATTGTAATAAGTTTAAATAAATATTGCATAGCAAAATTTAAAGAAAAATATTTTTGGATTTAAAATATAAATAGTTTTTTTTGAAATTTCTTTATTTCAAAAACGGGTGGATGATTTTTTTAAATGCAATTTTTAACTCAATATTAATAAAAACTTAAAATCGGCATTGGAAATTAAATTTTTGAAAATGTTAACAAAATTTTACTTATAAACAAATTAATTATTTTTAAAATCCCTCAAACAATTTTTAAATTTTTTCCTTTTAAATTGATGTTTATTAAAGAAATCAAGTTGGTCTCAAGATACAGTTCCAGAAGTTGTTTAGAAAATTTATTTCCAATTTTGTTGATTAAAAATAATTTTTAAGCTTTAACTGTTTGTTCCATTCACACAATTTTAAACTAATATAGGCTCCCAACTCTTTTATTTTCTTTAAAATCAGATACATAGGCTTACAATATTCAGACTTTCAACCCACAGTTTAATTGCACACAAAAGTAGGTAAGTGCATTTAATTTGTCATAATTTTGACCAAGATTCTTTGAATGAAATTTCCATATAGATATGTATCTTTGGGACATACGGAGATAGCTAGTTGCCTGGCAACTATAACGTGGAAGTTAATAAAGAGAGCATTTAACCGTGAATGAAAAATACGCACTGAAGCAAGCATTTAGTAGATTCCGATCTAGAAATTTAATACTCATACAGTGTATACACAAGTCGTTTCCTAACCAACACTCTACTTTATTATGTAAATGTATAGGTAACATTCCAACAATCTTAGACGATATTTCGATATTGAAATTTGTTAAACTTGCCCACATATCAAATATTATCGACGATATACAATTCGTTTGCCCTTAAGTTTGATGCCTGTAGATAAACACTAATACATACACTTCACATGGGAAACTTTTGTCTTATGTTTGCTTTGTTTGTGTTTACTATTTGATCTGGTAATCAACTTCTGATTTAATGCCAAGCAAAATAAGTTTATTATTTATTTCAAATTAATCAACTGTGTATTTATATGGTCCACATAACCCACATAACTATAATCTCTTAATTATCTCCACAAATTCCATTTCTCTTCTACATACATAATGTATGTATATTTGTATTAGCATAATTCGAGGAAGTAAACATTAAATCATCGAATTTCATCAAATTTGATCAATTATAGCTTAGCCAATGAAATTCAAAACTTGCAGCTCAAAGTGAAAACTATCAACCGCAACCATATACAAAACAAACGGGAAATTATATTTAAAGTCAATCCATTTATCAATCAACAAATAAATAAATCCCAGACCAAATCAACAACAACAATTAGGAAAATTTAAATAAATCTCCCTCTGAATAATATCGATTGAATTTCATAAAATAGAAAATATAAATCCAGCTATTCCGCTAGAGATTGCTTATGAATATTCATGGTATGGGTCGCACGGCGGCGTGGTGGCGTACGCATCGTATTACAGCGTCTTTGCCACAATCCCACAGTATCTATCTCAACGTTAGAGTCTTTGCTGCATCTTCGTTTCGTGCATTGTTTCTTTAAGACTCGCTATACTCTGAGAATATGCTTCCGTTGCAATTTAACGAATGTCTAATCGGATCATTGATATCATCAAACGACATTCGATGCATTAAATTAATTGAAAAGTTTATGCTGAATTCAATAACGCGCGCTGCTGCTTCTTCGTATTAGAGTATCGCACAGATTGTCAATATCAAGTGAAAGAAGCATGGTTCTCGACGGAAATGGAAAAAGGACGTCGAATTGATATGGGGGGGGGGGTGGCTTTGCGGTGCCGAACGAAATCAGAAAATAGGAGATTTATTGGAATCAATATGTCGTCGGCAGATTGAGGGAATCATTTTTCGAGACACAGAGGGTGACTGAGGGAGATTATTTTTAATGATTGTTACACAGGCAGTAGAGGTTGGTTGATTTTAATCATCCTGCATCCTGCCGGCCGGATGATCCTTATTGTAACCAATTTCATTTCACCGCAGGGCCCTAAGAGCAAGCAACTTAGTGCGTTCCACAATGGAACTATTTTGATTGGTTTGTTATATAAATACAAAACATACAACTAGAGTTCTCCTCTATTCTGTGATCCCTCTGGAGCTTTACGAGGAACACAATCAAAACAAAATGATTTTTTTTTTTTTAATTTCATTCTATGAAAATAATTTTCTATTTTTTTAATTTAATTTGTTCTGAATGAACAAATAAATCAAATCAATTTCAAATCAACTCTATACAAACCTTTATTTGAAGCCCTTTATTTCAGTTTTCAACAAAATATTGTGTCAATCAATGAATTTAGGCTTTAAAGTTAATTAAAATGTTCAAGGGAATTATGTTTATAAATTAGCATAAATCATTGACGCTGATTGCCAGAAACCAATTTGCTAAGCAAAATACTTTATTTGCAATTAAAATTGGCATTAGAAATAAGCTGCCAATTACGGAAAATCAATTAAGCAGATCAGACAAGCTTTTGTGTTTTTGAAAATTGTGTTTTATTTTTATTGTCAGGTGGATTTAACCGTTGAATACAACAATAAGACCTTAAATTGCAAAATACAAGTCTATTACAAAATGGATCCCATGGTTTTGGTTGGTAATAAAAAGGTGGCCAAATTATTTTGTTGTGATTTTGAACTATGTTAACGTAAAGGGTTTTTCAACTGGCGCTGGTAGATTTTGGCGGCATATGGCAACCATGTGTTTTGGTGACATCTGTCAAATCTGCTGTTAATGACGGTGTTCACATTGGACTGACTCCTCCGATTTTTTTTTTTACGTCTCTGTGCTTTGGCTCACTTCTATTTCATGGTAAGACAGAGATGGCCAGGAAAGCCAGGATTTTTTAAAAATCAGTGGATTTTTGTGACGTCTTCTCTTGTGACATCTATTTTCTCTGTCTGTGATTTATCTTTGGCACTTTAATCTCAAAGAATCCAATTTTTTTTTATATCGTAAGCATAAGTACACAATAAAGAATATTTACATTTTCTAAGTTTAATTTTTATTTAATCTTTCAAACTGCACAGATTTTTGTTTTGTTTTAACGACTGCTAAACGTCAAAGTAAGTCCGATGTGTTTACATTAGTTTGTGTCTGAACAAAACAAGTTGGATTCACGTCAAAAAAAAATCGGATGAGTCAGTGAACACTTTCAATGTAAATCAAAGTCAAAGATTCTGCAGACCTTTGGCAGCCATGTTGTTTTGGTGACATCTGTCAAATCTGCTGTTAATGTAAATTAAAGATTTTGACAGCCTTTGGCGGCCATGTTGTTTTTGTGAAATCTGTCAAATCTGCTGTTTATTATTCAGTTATACTGATGCCAAATCACCATGGCAAGTTACACGATTGAACATTAATATCAAAATCTTTTGGAACAACGATACGTTTGTTGCGCCCATTTTACCGTTTTTATAGGTGTGTATCGACTTCCAGGTCTATTATTCAAAGTTAGGTGGCCAAATTTTAGTCGAATAATTCAGCGAACAATCAGCCAACGCCTTTGCGTCAACGAAACGCAAGATCAATTCTGATAACATCGTCGCTGTCAGTGAAAGTCCGTAGTTCTTCGAAAACGAGTACGTCATTGCCATCAGCACTAACGGATAACTTTAACAATCGATGATAACCAATTCTTGCTCGCTCCAATTGGACAATATGGATGTGAACGACGTCTTGTTTCAACAGTATGGCACTACGTGCCACACAGCGAACGCTATAATGGACATTCTGCATGACCGAGTTGAGGGTTAGGCCAACGCTCGCACAGTTGACGCGAATTGGACACCATCAAGGTTATGCGATTTGACCCCGCTAGACTTTTTCCTTTGTGGTTTTCTAAAGACGCAGATCTATGCGAATAAACCACAATCGACCGATGCCCTTAAGCTCTGAGGCCATCTCTCAAATTAAGCCAGATCTATGTGGAAGTGTCATTGAAAATTGGACCACTTAGATCCGTGCCATTTTAAGAAGCCCGGTGGGTATTTGAACGATGTGAAATGTGTTTTTGATGTGTTTTTTTTTAGACGTGTGGTTTAAAGAAGAAATAAAACGCATATAATTTAAGGTTATGGCCAAGAATTAAGCTTTTATTATAAAGATAAGGGTTTGCTATTATGTTTTAAAAATGATTTTGGGCAAATGACTGCCGCGTCTGGCTCAAATAAATTCCAGCCGAGAGGACCAATTTTCGACCACTTTTTTCAGCATTTGGGACGATGACGCCGAATATTCTCTTCCAAGGCGTCAATCATCTCGGGCTTATCTGCCTAGACAAGCGACTTCACGCATAACCCTACAAAAAATAGTCCAACGGTGTTAAATCGCACGATCTTGGAGGCCACGCCAGCCACAGGCCCACGAGCGACCCGAGATAAAGCGCTCACCAAAATTTTCCTTCAATAAATTGATTGTTTCGTTGGCTGAATGGCATGTAGTGCCGTCTTGTTGGAACCAAAGGTAGTTCACATCAACATCCTTCAATTCAGGAACGAGAAAGTCATTGATCATGGCTCTATAGCGTTCCCCATTGACTGTAACATTATGGCCGGCTTCATGTTTGAAGAAATATGGACCAATGATTCCCTCTGCTCATAGAGCACACCAAACAGTGACTTTTTGAGGATGTAACGGCGTCTCAAAAATGGCTTTTGGATTATGATCACTCCATATACGAACATTTTGCTTATTAACGTACCCATTCAACTAAAAATGAGCTTCATCGCTAAACAAAATTTTCTTGGGAAATTCGGGATTGGTTACCATTTTGTTTTGGGCCCGATTGGACACGATTTGCAAACGTTGTTGAAGAGTAAGCCTTTTCTTTATGAAATGGCAAACCAAACTGAGCATAAATCAAATAACAACTGTCAAAAAGACTTACTCCGAAAAAAGTATTGCCAGATTGAAAACCACACGTCTTAAAAAAAAAACACCTGGTACTTATGAAAATCGTTCTTCTTTGCCTATAGCATCGTGTTAATCGTGTTATGAATACAAATCGATTTCTTTGAGGGCTATAATGTTAATGGTATTCTCGTTGCCTAGGCTACTTGTGTTGATTCAAAATACTGTTTAAAGGTGTGGCCTTCAGCTCCCTCTGCCGGTGGTTCCTAATTGAATTGAAAAACTGAATTAATTCATATTAATTAATAATCCAGATTACTTACCAACATTGAACAACCTGTCCATTTCCAGCTCATATTATCCATCATGCAAAAAAAAAAAAAAAACAATTTACATATAATAGCGTCCGAAGCATTCACTTATAATTAGTGTCCCTTTCTCCAGAGAATGCTCTGCTCTGTGTAAGGTAATAATTTATGAGTTGCTCGCAAATTGCAAGGCAAAGAATTAAACAAGGTCATGATACCATTAAAATAATTCTTTTCAGCAAAAGTTTTTCTTAGTTAACTCTATGAGTCATTGGTAAACTTTCAATTTATATATATGTACATATGTATGTAAAAGCAACAATGGAGGTATATGACGATATTCCCGACCGTATGCCACCCGACTTTTTGTTAATGTTAATCTGCCCTAGTTATTGTTGAATATGCGTATATAGAAGTTGTTCTGTTTGCTTATTGTGTCAGACTTCACACAAACTATACCTAACATACATACATAATTAACTCTTGAATTTTTAATTAATTAACTCCCAGTGGGTAATTCTATGCTGATTACACACAGCCATGTAAATATTTGTTTGAAACAAAAAAAAAAAAAAAACAATTGCGAACTATTTTTTTTTAGGAACTTCTAAAATATAGACAGGAAGAGAATAGTCTCTGATAGGCCTTTAATTTAATGGTTTGTTTACGGTAACTTGAAAAGCATTTTTGTTTTTCTTTAAAATTGGGTATAAAATGATTTTTATTTTTATCTCACGGATGTATGGATTAACCTTGCTGAGAGAATATTTTTTTTATTGCAACAAAAACAGTGGCAAGTCTTTTCATCATCACATCACACGTTGAACATTAAACAATTCCGCTTATCCGTCGCGTCACTGCCAACACTACACATTCGAACTCGTAAATTGTTATTTAAATTCCCAGAATCGAGCTTCAAAAAAAAAAATACAATAATACAAGCTTGACCTTTCATGATGTAAGATACACTGCGACTCATTGGGTTGAGCCTTGCAATACTTACCCAATTACTGTTTAATTTTTGCAAGTGAGCTTTTAAGCCTTGAAAAGATAGTTTTCGAAGAAAAGCTATTCAAAGTATTAAGTCTCAAAACCCATCGCCAACATTGAACTGTTTAATAATAAAAGTCCAATTTTAGGTTGGGTTTAAATCTTTTCCACTGGGACTAACCAGATCACAAGACAACTAAGTGGTTCTAAGTCAAGAATATTCTTTTCTTGAAGAATGTTCTTAAATACTTTGGATGAAGAACTTAGGCTAGTTTTTCTTTTAAATAAGCTCTTTTTGCAAGAAGTAGAAGTGATCAATATTTCTCTTGCCAAACTAAAAACCAACTAAACAAGGAAAACAATAATTGAAAACTATAAATTTGAAACTCAATTATTTAAGTTTTGACTTCCTCTAAAGGGCAGGTATTAGTTTCGTGTTAACAAAAAATTTCGAGGTTGTAAACAAAACTTACACTTCGATGATCGAGAACTCCAAAAGAGTGGGTTTCGACATGCCGTCCGTTGGTTTGGGCATCTGTGCATCCACTGTAATTTGAGCTAAGGCCTACAAGGGTCATTGTCCATAACGGGCGAAATAATTGACAAAAAAAAATGATATTGATATCAAATGAAAGGTATTTTTCTTGTCTTTAAAACAAATTTATTTTATGTGAAATTAAAGGTAGTAAAATAAGCTTTTCACTAGAACTAAAAAAAGTATATGTCATTATTGAATTTTTTGAAATATCGGTGTGGCAAATACCGCGCAAAAAAGTGGCTTTTCTAGAAATTAAAACTCAATATCTCAAAATGTATATAACAAGTCAAAATATCTTTGGTACTATTTTAAAGACAAAAAAAATACCTTTTATTGAATGATACCAATATCATTTTCACACGTCAATTATTTCGCTCGTTATGGACAATTATTTGGAACAAAATCTGAAATCCTTATTTTGCAATCGTTAACTTCAAGCCCAAATATCTCGACATTCCCATGAACGATTTTGAAAATATTTTTCTAATGTATTGGGGTTTAAATCACCTTTCATTTGATATACTATGGGCCAAAGCTCCATAGAGTAAAATGGGCATTTCTTTTCTGCATAATTTCCGGGAGCTATGTCAGTAAACGAAAATTCGTTGTGATGATTCCTATGGTACTAATTATAATTCCTAAAAATTTCATTAAAATTATTTTAAAAAGTGGTTGACTTCTTAGTAACATTTTGTCTTATCTTTCATACAAAAGTGCACTAAAAATCCAAATGTTGCCACTTCTTTATTTAAATTGAATCAACACTCTTGTTAGAAAGTTTTAGAAACAAAATCATGAAAAGGATAAAGAGAAGCAAGACATATATAATTCATAAAGCTCTATGAAAAGACTCTATAAACTACAGGCAATGAGGTTTTTAGTAAGTGACTTGGAGTGTATAAGTGTCATGAAAAATAAAATATTATATCTACTATACACACGTATAGCTAGCCAACTTATGCAGCACTTCAATTGGCATAATTGAACGAATTTCCGAAAGTGTTTTCATGGCTCTTGTATACTCGTATATGAACTTGACAATATGAATGCAAATAAATAATAAAAGCAAACTAATTTAAAATGATCAAAGCTGTATATCAAATTAATGATTTTTTATTGCAAGGATGTGATGCAAAAACTTTTCAAAAAAATTATTAATTCATTTGTGAAAAAACTGAAAGCATTTGAGATCTTAACTAAGTATGTAATACTAAAATAAACAAGACTATTAATGTGAAAGTAAGTCTTCTTCTATGATGATAAATAACTAAATAGATTTAAATTTGACCTTGAAATAACAAATAAAAATAATTAAAAACATTTTATCAAGCTAAAGCTATAATAATTGTCTTAAAATGAATTTAAATTGAATTGACCAAAAACAAACATAATCACTTCTCAGAATTCGATTGATGATTTCAGAAGAGAATATCCGATTTAAACACCCGAAACATCCGATTTAAACACCCGGAACCAAAAAAGCTATTTTAAGGCAACAAAATGTTATTATGCAAAATAAAAATTGAGATATCTAGATTGATTACCTTAATAGAAAATGGTATCTGGTGTTAACAATGAAAGGAAACACAGTGAAACTTTCGGTTCTGTTAAGTTTCTATGTCAAAGATTAAATATTAGATTTAACTTATCGGATAGCCAAGTCTTGATGTTATCAGTTATCACTCATTAGTTCTGTGTCTTCATTACTTTACACCGCGGTGATGTGTAAAATAGTTTACCAACACAAACAACTGATATTGTAAACAATCAAAATTCAATTTTGTCCGAAATTGTAGTAATGCGGAATATGGTCTTGTTTTTTTTTTTTTGCATTAGACCTATTGTGGAAACCCAAAAAAAATCCTCCTAGTACCCCTGCTGGAAAATTTAAATTAAATCTCAAAAAACAGATACCTATTGTAAAATTTACAATAAATTGGTAGGTATGTGCGTGAAGTCCAGCACTGCCATTTTTAATTTTCTTAAAACAAAGTCTATACTGCCATGAACAGTTATTATTAAAAAAATAATCATACTTTGTTGCTAATTTTACGGATATGACATTTTTCTAAAATTTCGATTTTCTTAAAAAATAAAAATTTATAAATGTATGTGATACCATGTGTCGAAGAGCTTAAAAAAAAATCCTTTGATTGCAATATTTTCAATTTTGCGAAGCTTGATGTTAGCACCACCACTTTCGATTTTCAAAAAAATAAAAATAAATAAATGAAAAAATAAATGAACATAATTTTTTAATTACTGGCTTTTGTTCTTTTCACCACGTTTTTTCCAATAATTTTTCCAGTCTACGACATTTTGGGATTGGCTGATTTTGATTGGCCAACATTTTTAATGCTTAATTTCGACCAGTGATGCCAAGTTTAAGTTGAAACGAAAACAGAACGTTTAGTCACCGCTTAGTGTTCACTTCTAATATGGCGGTATGACTAATATTAGCGGCCATAATGTACAACAAACACGTCTTAAGGCCTCGGTTCAAGATTTTAACACTGATTTTGTCGGATTAACTGAGGTTCAACGCTGGTTCAAACATGTAATTGGTCTTGATAACATACTTTAACCCCCCTGAACTATTGTTAAACCTCAGTTAATTCACCGAAATCAGAGGTTTAAATTGCTGAACCGCGGTTCAAATATGTATTTTACTTCGTCCTGTGGTATGATGTAAAATTATCCGTGGTGACTGCCATAGACTGGATCACGTTTCATGAAACAAAAATTAAGATTTAATCTTGCTGGTAGAAGGCTTGTCATTGTAATGTAATTTGAAACGTAGTTTGTAAAAAAAGACACAACAAATATGTGAAAAATTGCGTTTTTAATCAGAATATTTTCACTTCTGAATATTTAATTTAAACAACAAAAATTAAATTTAAAAAAAAAATTCATCCGTAAAATTTTCGACTCGAGTACAACAAATACTGTCACCCTTAGCTATGTACTTGATAGAATTTAAAAAACCTACAGAAGCATATTCATAGTCATATTATTAACCCGAGTCTAACTGAACTGGAGTAGTTAACACCCAGGTAAAACACAACTTCTGTATTCATAGAGAATTTATGGCAGCTCTGTTTAATTAGAAAGAGGTCTAAGGTATACTCTGTTACAATTCTACTACAATTTCCTTTCAATTGAAAAAAAAACACTAAAAACAGCTGCACAATTGTATTGTTTGTTTGACTGATGGTTAAAATGTGTAATTATTAATGTGTGTTTTTACCACGATAAGCATAAACAAGGTATGCTCGCTCATTAGGTGAATGACGTCAGAATCATCTGGTTTTGTTCGGAGAGCAAAAAAATAATTCCATTTCATTAGATTGTTTTTATTTCTTTTTTTTTTAAATCACAGTTCTTATCACCTTAAACTTATTTGTTTAAATGTTGAATTCTTAATTAAAGTCTTCATTTAAAAAAGAAAATAATACTCATAGATGATTGAGACGTTATAAAAATGCCAAGATGGTGACTTGGGTGTGTGTAATCAGCATACCTTTTACCTACGGCCAGTGGAAACCCGAAAATTTGCACTGTCCAGAATTTTAATACAGCGGATCGAGATATGGAATACGCCAATCGGTTTAGGAGATGAACGTTATCTAATGTCAAATGGGTTTGGGTTCACTTGAACACTTTTAGTTTGACAGGTGTCAAAATATGCCAAAAATTTTGGTGCGGCGAATCGAGAAAAGGAGTACGCCTATCGATTTAAGAAGTGGAAATTACCTACATATATTGCCATGCCCAGCTCTCCAGGTCCATTAGAAAACCAATTTGAAATTGTGAATTTGATTTTCATTCGTATTTTTTTTTTGATATTTGTCAGAGTTAAAAACAACTTAAACAGAGACGTTCTGCCGTGTTTATTTTTAGACTCCAGTTTATCGTTTAATAATGGGTTTAAATTCTTTATGAATAACATAAACTCCAGTATAGCTTAGCAGAGACAAAATAAGAAGTTATCAGAGAACTATGAATACGGCCCAAAATGTTTAGAAAATATGGGTTGTGTTAAAACATTCAAAAATTTATTATACATGGTTACCATGTATCAGGATTTTCTTAATGATTTTTTTTTTAGAGATGGGTGCTGCAAAATACCTATGTAGTTGCGTTTCAACACGGAAAAAAAATTTCGACAACACTTAAAGCCAATATTGACCATCTGTAGTTAACTCCGTGACTCAACTTTAGACGTATCTTTGATACAATCATAAGGATTTGTCCTTTGACTTGTTTTAAATACATCCATTCTTTAACTTGCTATTTACATATTTACTCTCAGAATTTAAAACCACTCGAAACCAACAGTCGTCGGGTATTTAGATTCTATATTATCTACTCTCCTTACAGCTCAAATTGTGTTAAAACATTGTAAGGCTAGCAATGCGCTTGCGTTTTTCTGTCGTTTCTAAACACGCACTTCCGGTTTTCTGGTGTCTATAATTTCCCTATATTTACTGTCAATTTTTTTTTCTTTTATCTAGAATGCCAGTCACTGAAATTTAAAGAAAATGACCACTGTGCGATAGTGATATTGATTGCTTATTTTTTTCTCACCTTTTGGTGGGCGTGGTGGGGTCCTTCAGAATGGACCGTGTTAGCCGCAGTTTTTTTTTTTTTTTTTTTTTTTTAAAGTAGACACACATTATAGCAAAAATAAGAATGCAACGGATTAGAGGGTATGTATCGTGACGATATGTACATATCTCTCTAATCCGTTGCATTCTTACTTATAAATCTACTGACTTTTAAAATATTTCAGTCATACGCGGGGCAACCTACGTGGGTCTAAAGAGGCACTTTGGCTCTTTGTCTCCACTTTTCTAAAACCACCAAAAATTGGTTCTTTTTGAGATTTTCGTCGCTCTTTTTACTCTTTTTCAGAATAATATATCTACTTAAATTTTCTTTCTAATAATTTTTCAATTTTCCTCTAACAATAAGTAATAAACTCTAAGAAATTTTCCTTTGAGATAAAAATTCTTTGAGATCTGATCGCGTTCATTTTCACTAAAAAATCAATTTCTTATGTTCGGTTTCACAAATATTTAACAGGCTTTTAAATTTTTAAATGACGTATTTTGATTAGAACAAACGTCATTTTAAGAATTAAAAGCATGTTAAATAGTTAAAATGGTTTTATGAAATCGGCCATTACCTTTTAGCTTTTCGCCTTAATATTTCCTTAACGTAGCAATGAGAAAGAATGAGATGATTATAGAGTGAAATATTTCGGGTTTTATTTTGCAAATATTTCAGCTGTTTATTTTTGTTATTGCAACAGTTCTTTTTTAAGTTTTTGTTATTTTTTTCAAGTAAATAAATATTTGTGAATTTTTATAATTTGGCATTTTTTTTTTATTTTGGGGACGTATTCAGCGGTGGCTCTTTTTTTTTTTGGGATACTCTTTTTATTGGCTCTTTCTCAAAATCCAGAAAGGTAGCCAGAACTACATATAAACCAATTCCTTTATATTTTAATTTAATAAATAATAAAAAGTTAATAACGGCATTTTAATTCTTTTAGAAAAAAACAATGTGAACTTGATTTTCATATTATTAATTTGAGCTCTTTTTAAAAAAATTGTATTTAATTAACTTAACATTTGGCAACACTATACTTACTACTTATAGCTAAATTTACTTAAAGAGAATAACAGTTTCTAACAGTGTTGTTGAAATTCCCTTCCCGTCCATAAACAAAAAAAGATAAACAGGTACATACAATCTTACATATTTTTTGAAGATGCGGGATATAAAACAACATTTTTCATTTCATGTCAAACCTAACCTGCAGCAGTGCCCAAAACCCTTATAAAGCTTTTATTTTACAAAATAATATCAACAACATCATCTAATAGCAATTATTTCCTTTAATGTCTTTTCTCTTCTTTTTCTCTCTTTTATCATTTCAGACACCAGTTACATTATGTAATCTCGGCGTTGGAGCCACATTTGGCGAATCAATTTTGCACGATTTACCACGAGATAGTACGGTCGTTACGAAAACAACTTGTGAGTTGCTGCGTGTGGAACAACAAGATTTTCGCCTAATTTGGGAGGTAAGTTTTGATGTATGATTTTCTCTGATAAAATATAAAACATAAAAAAAAAAAAAAACAAACCAAGTAAGAAGTTTACACCTAAAGGCGGGGTGTCGTGTGATTGTACTCTTGAGCTTAATTAAGTTGATATAATATTACGATTTCATGTTTGAGTTTTTGATGTTTTTCACTCTTGTTTCTGTATCTGAGAAAAATATAAAAATTCTACTAATGAGGCTCTGCATCGCATGTGATGTGAAGTTGCCTTAATTTATTTGAATGAGATTCAGTGTTACAATGTTGGGACAGATTCAGCAGATGATGATTGTTTGTTTAGACTTTTGTGTTTGCTTTTCGTTTCTTTTCGTCGTGTTTGAGTGAAATATTGCAATTAAAATAAAATACTATGCTCGCATTTTTCTACCATTCCCAAAAATAATATTTGTACCATTTTATATTTTGAAAGTGATCAATCAAACTGTTAATTATATGAATAGGAGTTTTAAATATTTACATATATAAGCCATGATTTCCATTACTAAGTATGTAATTGAGATTGTTTTTAATAATAATACTTTGCAACTGTTGCAAGGACGACGACAAGCTATTTCAAATGGCCATGAAATTGATGAAAATGTGGAGGTAAGGAAGCACATTTTACACGTTAGTTAAAAAAAATATGTAAAACACTATAGTTTGTCAGTGGGAATTTATACGGGCATAGAATTTATATAATAAAAACGTTTCATAAGTTTTTGCAAAAAAAAAAGGAAAAGCTCATTTTGAAGTTTTTCAAACTTGAAACATTTTAAATAATTTTTTTTTAGTCTAAATGACAACCGAATAAGCTGTAATCAAGTTTTGTGTCTTAACTCAAAGCTTTAGCGGTTTTATAGTAACTCAAAGTACATATTTCTACTTAAACCAGAAGAATTTTAGAATATTTGTGTTATTTGTCGTAATAAGGGTGAATCATCACGATAAAATTCAATCTGTGTATAGTGACGTCAAGGCCTGCAGCAGTAAATTTAGGTATTTTTATCAAACTTATTTAAATGCTCGAAGCTTTTTTTTTACTTGCTCTAAAGGACAAGTATTGGTTTCGTGTGAATAAAAATAATAATAATAATGGAAAAGTCCGCAAAAATTAGTTTTTTCATATCGTCGTCCATGTCAGCCTGGGAATCCGTTCATGTTCACAACGGGTTTTTTTTTCAAAAACGACCCAAATGATTTAATGATTAATATAACATCATACATGTAATGTCAATGTGTGAAGGAAATTAAATAGAAAAGCAGTACCGTTTTTTTGAAATAAAACTTTGTTGAGAAAATTGAGTTATTGCTGGGTTATTCACTTATATCTTTTTAATGCCTCTATCGATTTTTGTGCAATTTTTCATTATGGTGCTTTTTAATAATTTAAACAATAAAGCATTTAAAAATTATACAAAATATTATGTTATAGTAAAAAAAAAAATAAAATATTAAATTAAAGTTATTTATTTAATATAACGGGTGATTTTTTAAGAGGTTTAGAACTTTTTTTAAAAAAAAAACACAAAAAATTCGAAAAAATGAATGAAATATTTATTTGAATCGATAGTTTGAACCTTGCAATTTAATGTTTAAAGATAATTTCATGCAAATGTTGACCGCGGCTGCGTCTCAGGTAGCCCATCCGCTGAGTCCAATTTTGGCATACTCTTTCACACATATCGGCCGGTATCTCACGAATGAATGCATGGATGTTGGCTTCCAGTGCGTCAATCGAAGCGGGCTTGTCCCTATAGACATTAGCCTTGACATACCCCCACAAAAAATAATCTAATGGTGTCAAATCGCACGATCTAGGCGGCCAATTGACCGGCCCGAAACGTGAAATTAACTGTTCACCAAACTCGCCTCGCAATTGCGCCATTGTTTCGCGTGCTGTGTGGCATGTGGCACCGTCTTGTTGAAACCACATATCATGCAAGTCAAGAACTTCCATTTCGGGCAAAAAAAAGTTTGTTATCATCGCTCGGTAGCGTTCACCATTGACAGTAACGCTGCGATTCGCATCATCTTTGAAGAAATAGGCCCAATAATGCCGCCGGCCCATAAACCGCACCAAACAGTGGCTTTTTCGGGATGCATTGGTAGCTGTTGCAATGCTTCTGGCTGACCTTCACTCCAAATGCGGCAATTTTGCTTATTTACGTACCCATTCAACCAAAAATGAGCCTCATCGCTGAACACAAGCAGCGCGCGATGAACATTTCGAACCGAGCACGAATTTTGATAGTAAAATTCAATAATTTGCAAGCGTTGTTCATTTGTAAGACGATCCATGGTTAAATTGCAAACCAAACTAAAGCTGTTTGACAGTGACACAAGGTACTAAACACACGTCAGCTGTCAAAACCAGTGTTGCCAAAACCAAACCAGCTTAAAAATCACCCGTTAGAAAGAATATTTTCTCTTTAAATAAATATCATTACATTATTGAATAACCGACACATGTGTTTGTCTATAAATTTAATGTATAGTACCAACATAGTTTTTTTTTTTACCACAAGAGCAAATTTGTGCAACACAGTCGTGCATTTTATTTATATTGTGCGTGAAAAAATGCCAAGTGATTTTCTTATCAATATTAATTTAATGTGAAAAACAATTTCGTATTCATTATTTGTTTCGAGTGAAACGTTTTATCATTCTTATCAACAAACAAAATTAAAAGAGTTGCATTAGTACCTATAAATAAAAAATTGTCAAAAAATATTTCCATAATGACTAAATATTGCATTAGTTAGATCTAAAACATGATTCATTGTTTCTCCCCAATTATAACTTGCTAGCTAATGATGATGACATTTCGCTACAGATGGTTATGTTTTCTCGTCTTTATTAGATAAACTCGTCTGCAGTTATCTTGACTCGGAAATATACAGTAAAACCCACTTAAAATCACATCGTTTATTATCCCATTAGCTAGTTGCCTTAGGCATTCTATTTAAGTTTGCATCAGGCTTTTAAAATAAACAACAGAGAAGAGCCAAGAACGGGTTTTTTTTATTGGAGGAAAAATTAATTTTGTTTAATGTCGTTTTCGATTGGATATATTCAATTTTTGTGCATTGTTGTTAAAAATGTTTGAAGATGAATTTTTATAAACAGCTTTTTTAAAACCTATTAAAGGTGGATTTTGAAGTACTATACAAGTCTAAATGTGTTTCGTTAAGCCACCTTGAAATTTGTAACAGCTCGTTAAAAACAAGAAAATAAAAAGATTTCATTAAGAAGCTCTGTCAAAGAGTTTTTGAGAGGCTTGTTAACAAAACTCTGAAATAAGCTTATATTTGTTTAGGAATAAAGCGCAACATGCCACAGATTCGACAATATTTGAGTAGGAAAGCCTAATAGAAGCATAATTATTGTCCAGAAAGTATGCATTTATTTCGATAAGTTTGGTTTAGCGAAGTAATATTCTGTAAAAAACTTGATATAAACTTGATTTTGTGTGAACTAACGGGTGTTTTTTTAAGAGGTATAGAGAACTTTAAGTTGCCAACACTATTTTAGCTGGCGGCCATTTTGTCAGCTGTCAAGTGATTTAATTTTAGTTTGGTTTGGCATTTCAACATGAATCAACAACGACCACAGGGCATGGCCGGCGCAGCTGTTGCTGTTGATTCCGATTTTCTCAGGAGAATTTTGTTAAGCGATAAAACTCACTTTCGGTTGAATGGATACGTCAATTACCAAAACTGCCATACTTGGAGTGATGATAATCCTCAAGTGTATGTTGAGACACCGTTACAGCCACAAAAATTGACTATTTGGTGTGCTTTATTGTTTGGTGGAATAATTGGTCCGTACTTCTTTAAAAACGATGCTGGCCAGAACGTTACAGTCAATGGTGACCGCTATAGAGCCATGATTACTGGCTTTTTTCGTTTATCAAATGAACAATCATGATGTGCAGGAGCTTTGATTTCAACAAGACGGCACAACATGTCACACACCTCGTGCCACAATTGATTTTTTGAAGGAAACCTATGGTAACCGCATAGTTTCACGTTACGGATCCGTGAATTGGCCTCCAAGATCGTGCAATTTAACGCCGCTTGACTATTTTCTGTGGAGATATGTGAAGTCACTAGTCTACGCCGATAAGCCCAAAACGATCGACCACTTGGAGGACAACATTCGCCGGGTTATTGCCGATATACGGCCACAAATGTTGGAAAAAGTCATCGAAAATTGAACCTCCAGATTAGACTACGTCCGGGCCAGTCTTGGCGGTCATATGCCAGAAATCATATTTAAATTATAATGCCAGAAGATTATCTTTCGAAATAAGTAAATTTCAAGTCAATTTAAAGAAATCATCTTTGTTTTATTACATTTCAAAGTTCTATTCCTCTAAAAAAAAAACACCCTTTATTTGGTAATCTGGAAGTCCAGGCTCTTTGATATAATATTTTGCACAAGAAGTCAAATAATTTCACAGCCAATAATCTGTTTTGGTTAAAAATCTATATCGACCATGTTTTAACTTTAGTTCTTGCAGGTTATTAAAACAGACTGAAAATCATAGTTTCGCTTTCTGTCAAAACCTCCCGAGTCGAAATTAAAAACTACGCAGTGTCAAAAGAAATCGTAAAACAGAAACGAGATAATTGATATTTGAATTCAGTGATTTTCTGAAACTCATATACATTTAAATGTCATTTTCCCACTTACGAGCTACGAGGTTTTGACAGAAAACCGAAGATATTTTAGAAAAGTTTAAAATCTATAAAAATGGAGATTTAGGAGAGCGAGAAACATAATAATAACAGACGCCTTATCTAGATATGTCTGAGAACCTAAACCTATTTATACACAAATATGGTATATCTCATTAAGTACATAAGTAAGCGTACTATAGGACTAAATGCTATCCGTATCCAAGGAAAAACAAAACCTTGTGTTTGCAAATTAATTTTTAAAATATGTTTATCAATCTTAGCTAAAAGAACATAATTTAATAGATTATAAATTAAAATATTTTCAAAATAGCTCCATGAGGTTTTACATCAAATTCAAATGTCTCTATAGTTGTCAGCTGAGAACGTAATACTCGCATTCATGCAATTCATACCCATTTATTTCTCTTTATTTTGTAAAGAAGACTTTAATATCGATTAAATATTTGATTGAGTATAGAGAGCACCATCACCATTATAGACTAATTACTTAATCTTTAAAGACCTTTTTTTCTACGTAGATAGGTATGCCACAAGTTTGACTTTAATTAATTTATTATTTTAACAAGGGTCAGAGGTTGCTTACCGCAGATGTTTTCATTCTTAAACGATAGGCCGATTACATAATTTTTTGTAATCAATTAAAAATACTCCTTTGACTCAGGTTAATCCCTTTTGGTCAGACATTTTTCTTTTTTTAGAAGGGTACCTGTCTCGTATCTATTGACCCATTTATTAAATATTCTAAATTCAGAATATACACACTAAAAATGGTTTTAAATATTCATTAAAGAAACCGAAGAGAAGAGTTTGAGCAATACATATTTATGTTTCTACGTGGCTAAAATTTTTCTTATCGTTTTATATTTTCAATCATTTGGGATTGGGTTGGAAAATAAAATTCATCGGCCCAGAATGTTTAGGTTCAGTGTTATATGTCCCTGTGTCTTCACTTTTTTTACATTGTGTGGGCCATGTTAAGAAGTCATAGATAGGTTGTGGTGCAAGCAAAATTAGCAATGAAAAACTCTACAACAATGCAACTCTTTTCAAATACCTGAAAACGACACTATCTTTTTATTTATGATCTTTTAAAGCAAGATTTTCATGCAATTTATAAGAAAAAAAAGTTAAATTATTTCAAGGACATTAAATAGCTTTTTATGTTGTTGTATAAGAGATTCGAATTAATACCACCTGTATTAACTCAAAGATGTACACATCATTTACAATCCAAAAAGTATCTACAAACGCACAAAACCCCAGCAACGGAAAAAAAATAGGTTTAACCCAAACCCTATCCCATAGTCAAAGGACTTCGTTTTCATTTTCATGTCAGAGTGAAATTGGGAAAAGAACCGCTCAACAAGGAAGACATATCCTTTTCTCCAAACGAAAAAAAAAACATTCCCAAATGCAAAAGAATAAGAAGATTTGAGAATAAATTTATACTGTAAACTCACCAGAAGGATATTGAAAGAAGAATTTTTTTTTTTAACAGTAAGCACGATTTCAATTACCATTTTCGAATGCTTAGATCTAAACGAGTCAGGCAAAGAAGCCAAACCAAAACCACACAGCTTTTGCTATTTCAGATTAAATTTACATCCTTTTGTTTTGATGAAGATAAATAGCGTTTTTATTTAAATCTTCTTTTTAAATTTACATTGAGGTGTATTTTTGAGATTAATTTTGTAAACAGATGGTGTATAGTTGGAGAGGTATACTTTGGTTCAACTTTAAATAAAGGTTGGTCACCGAATGGTTTAAACGGATATTAATTGAATAGAGATAATGCACAAACAGAATTGTTGGGTTGATGCCATTGTTTTTTTTTTGAAATTTTTGGATTTTGGCGGATTAACTTAGGTTCAACGGTTATTCTGGGTTCAAGTTAAGGGTGTTTTTTTTTTAGATGTGTGGTTTTCAATCTGGCAATACTTTTTCGGAGCTAGTCTTTTTGAAAGTTGGCACTTGATTTATGCTCAATTTGGTCTGCCATTTTAAAATGAAAAGACCTACTCCTGAACAACGTTTGCAAATCGTGCAAATTTATTAAAAAAAACAATGGTTCGGTTTGCGCGAGCATCGCAAGAAAATTTTGTTTAGCGATGAAGATCATTTTTGGTAAGCAAAATTGTCGTATTTGGAGTGATCATAATCCACAAGCCATTGTTGAGACGCCATTATATCTTCAAAAAGTCACTGTTTAGTGTGCTCTATGGGCAGAGGGAATCATTGGTCCATATTACTTCAAAAATGATGCCGGCCAAAATGTTACAGTCAATAAGAAACGCTCTAGAGCCATGATTAATGACTTTTCCGGACGACATTTGGTTTCAACAATACGGCGCTACATGCTATACAGTCAACGAAACA
Organism: Leucozona laternaria; assembly: GCA_932273885.2. Classification (NCBI taxonomy): domain Eukaryota; kingdom Metazoa; phylum Arthropoda; class Insecta; order Diptera; family Syrphidae; genus Leucozona; species Leucozona laternaria. The sequence continues at coordinate 25,763,256 of OW026368.1, read as the reverse complement.
ATCAATTTATTGAAGGAAACTTTTGGTGAGCGCATTATCTCGTGAGCGCGGGCCTGTGGCGTGGCCTCCAATATCGTGCTATTTAACACCGCTGGACTTTTTTCTGTGGGGATATGTGAAGTTGCTAGTCTACGCAGATAAGCCCGAGATGATTGACGCCTTTGAAGAGAATGTTTGCCGCGTTATTGCTGACATACGGCCCCAATTGCTGCAAGAAGTGGTCAAAAATTGGGCCTCTCGGCTGGAATTTATTCGAGCCAGCCGCGGTGGCTACTTGCCCGAAATCCTTTACCTTTATCTTTCTAATAAAGCTAAATTCTTGGCCATAACATTAAATTATATGCGTTTTATTTCTCCTTGAAAACCACACGTCTAAAAAAAACACCTTCTTCTTTTTAATATAGTTTCTCTATAAAAAATTACATCGAAATCGATAACGTTAGCGAGAACAAAAAACGACAGGTCAATTGCATTTACCATAAATATCAGATTTTTGTAATTTTTTAAACAAATTTTAGACAGTACACATACATACATAGAACCACTATTCTGTTCATAAGATTATTTTTAACGTTTATTTGGCAAGTACCGTTATTTTAAGAACAATTCTGTAGGGAACAATCTAAATATTTGAACAAAAAATCGACTTAGCGCTTTAGGTTACCATGGCGGGAACCACTTTTTTCCCGGATTTCTTGTAGCGTGAGGTTTGCTGAAAAAATCTCAATTCTATTTTATAAATATTTAAAGAGAAAATATTAAAAGAGTCAAAAGCACTACAAAATTGATTTTTATTTGACTTTTTTTTTGTTTATAAAACAATATTTTTAAAAATGCAATATTGTGTAAACGATTGAGATTGAGAAGCACCAGATTGCAAAATTATAACAAAATCGGTCAAACTATCAAAAAGATATAATTGAATAACCCAAAAATGAGACCATTTTCCTAAAAAAAAACGTGGAATACCTAATTCCCTTATGTGATTTTCTTGTGAAAAACCTGAAACGCAGTTTTCTTAAAATTGACCTGGTTATTGCATGTACGATGATGTCCCTTCAAGGGACCTCTGGGCGGCCAACCGGGTCAATAGAATTGATAACGTCTCGGTTTTTACAGATGGTTTCAAGACGGGTGATGGGGTAGGGTCAGGCATCTTCTCAGATAACCCACCCCTTAATAGATCAATAAAACTTCCTGATTTTTGCAGTGTTTTCCAGGCGGAAGTGCTTGCAATTTACGAGGTAGCAAAAAGTCTTGCCACTTTTGAATTTGTAAATAGAAACATCGACATCTTCATCGATAGCCAGGCGGCAATTAAATCCATTGCTTCGGTTGTCACAAAGTCTAAACTGGTAGACTGTTGCCGTAACGTGTTGAAGTTACTCAGTGCATCAAAAACAGTTACCCTTCGATGGGTCCCAGGACATTTTGATATAAATGGAAATTAAATGGCGGATAAACTGGCCAAGACTGGATCTTCCCTTGATCCAAGCCAAACTGTATCCTCCGTTTCTATGCCACTCGCACAAGAAAAAGCTGAATTCGCAAATGTTTCCTCAATGCCGCAAATGCTAGATGGTCAGCACTTGACACTTGTCGGGTCTCGAGGAATCTATGGCCGAACATCTCAAAGAAAAAAACAGACTTCCTTCTCGAACTAAGCAGACCTCAACTATCCTAACGGGTCACAACTCAATGGGAACCCACATGCGCAGAATGGGCATCAGCTCATCCGACTTGTGCAGAGGATGTCAAGATAAAGAGGCGGATGAGGGCTCTTATCACTTCCTTTGTGAATGCCCCAGCTTATTAAAAACCAGAAAATTGGCCCTCGGAGATTACTTCTTTCACGAACTGAGCGACATCACGTTTCTGCCACTAAGGAACATCCTGAAATTTACTCAAAATTCAGTTGGTTCAGGGAGGCTTCTCATACCCACACCTAAACTCCTCTAACTCCTTTACTCACCCATCCTTATTTTCACCTTTACCATAGCCTGGGGACCACAATGGATCCAATGAGATCCGAGTGCGATTATACGGCCTGCCGTATAATCACCCCTTCTAACCTAACCTAACCTATTGCAGGTACGAAATTTAATCAAAATCGTTTGAGCCATTTTCGAGAAAATTTGAAAAAAAAAAAATATTTGTAGAGCAGCTACCCGTTCTAGATGAGCTAAAACAAAAATTCGAATTTTTCCTCTAGGGAATCACATAAAAATGCTCTGTACCAAATTTGAAGCAAGTCGGTTCACCCCCTTAGGCTCAAGCTCAAATTGAAGTGGACGCACAGACTCACCGACGCGACGCACAGACTGACGGACGGCATGACGTCCACTTTGTGGGACTTCTCTACTCTCGTAGTGTTAGTTTTGATTACTACCCCAGTTTTTGTTTTTTTTTTCACACGAAACCAATACTTGCCCTATAGAGCAAGTAAAAATTATCTGTCCATCATTAAAAAAATAAAACATTGTTTCTCGTCAGACCTCCCTCCAGGGAAACACAAAAGTACACGTAGATATGCGTATAACAACTCATTGTTTATTTAAACTTTAAGCCAACTTGATTGACCACTTAAATTCCCCATAGAAAGCCACAGAAACAAACCCCCTACTCAAAACCTAACCTTCATGTCATTCTATTATTATTAATGGTTTAGGTGGTATGCCAAATAAACCTGTCACCAACATGAGCTACCTAATTTATCCCTTAATTTGTCATTCTGCGCCAAGCCTTATTATATATTATACTCGTATACTTTTTCACCTCTCTGCACAAATTTCAAATTGAAAAGTTGTATCTATAGGTGGTGTATAAAGGTAAGGTAGTAAAGTATATTCAAATCGGCTTTTTGCAATTTGTATCTACACACATCAGGGCCAGAGTGTTCGCGAAGCTTAATTACCCTCTAGACCATATATTTCATAACGTAGAAATGAGAAAACCACAAAATGTTTTGTTCGCTGAAGAACTTTAACGAAAATGACATTTTAGCGGTGGTTAATTGTTGTGGATGTGAAGTTAACATTGCTTATTTGTTTTTGGCACTAAATGCATAAAGCAAAGGACACGGGAAATGACATAGCTAGCCAATTGTTTTGCAAACTATTGTGGAAACTTTGGGCTCAATTAACATGACAGTTATACCAACTTACTAGACAAAGACAGGTATGTATAATATTAATGAGAAAATGAGGTTTTTCATAAATACGTGAGGGGAATTGGCAAACAAATTATTTAAATGTCGTGTTTGCTAAAATAATATTCGCAAACGACACTGACAATTTGTCACAAAATACTCCACCTCGCATTCGGCGTCTTTAATTCACGAATCCCCCCCACCCCGCTCAAACAGAAAATCAATATTATTATCTTGACTTGATGGGCCTGTTGTAGGATATTTCCCAATGTAATTTTCACAATTTCATGGTCATTTATTTTTTTTTTCAAGTCGATAGCTTCGCTCACTTACACCCGATTACGAGATAAGATTAGGTAACGTGCGGCAGACTGAGGCAAAGTAATTTGCATAAACAGTAATGATCTGGCAAAATATGAAAGTATCTTCTGAAAGCACGTCCTAACGAGCCATCTTATATATAGAACATCTAAGATATCTCTGCCTGGCCTGGGGTGTTTTGTCTATTTGAATTGCTTTTTTTGTTGTTGCTGTTTTTTTTTTCAAACGATTTTCTTTATCGAAGATCTCAATTAAAAGAAGTTCGCACCTTTCTTTGAGCGTAGTCCCTCCTTTGAAGTCAGTGGAGAAAATTATTCATGTTAAATGAGAGAATTTCTATCTGTTAATGTCTTTAGCAGGGCTGGATAGAGGGTTGCATTGGAATAAGTTGGGAAATATTTACACGGAGAGAAATCCTTAACCGATAAATGGATTTGCTTTAAATTTGGTAGAGAGCACTTTAATGTAATTTCTTAAAGGAAACTTTTGAATTTAAAGCTCATCTTAAACAGGTATTTGCGATTTCGATAAAATTTAGTGCTTATAATGTTTCAGGTTTTTGCCAAAAAATTTGCACTGCGGTTTTGACGTTTTTATAGAATATTGTCTCATTTTTGGGTTTTCGCAAATCATTTTTTTAAAAGTAAAAAAAATCAAAGAAAAAAAAAATTTGTTTAGGGCCAGTTTCACAGTCGACACTTACCGAAATAAGTGGCACTTAAGTTTCCCATATTAGGAAATAAAGCTAAATTTCATAGCTAGCGTAAGTGGAACTTAAGTCACCAACTTCGGAGACTTAAGTGCCACTTATTCAGGTAACAGTGAACGGTGATATTGGGAAATAATCTTTCAAATTCCCCACTTAAGTGTCACTTTTCTGACTGTGAAACTGGCCCTTAGGATTTTTAACTTTTTGAGTTTAAAACCAATAAAAAGAAAGTTCATTGCATCCAGTTGAAATAGTATTTGTAAGAAATTCCGTTTATATCAATTTACCTGCATTTAACATTTTTTCACTAATTTCATTTATTCATAGAATTCGTCACAACTATTGCTCTATATATGTACATACGTACATCGAAGAAAATCGAATTTTTGGTAATTTTTTCAACATAACCTTCCTAAAAACTAAAGTTTCTCTATTAGATATTTGAAAAATATATCCACAAGCCAACTTTGTGAAAATGTATTAATTTTTAAATTATTTTAAATTTTGAAAAAAATAGGTGGCAACCTTGGAACTGTGGAAACCCTGCCTGAAAATAATTTTCTATCATACCTAATGACAAATGAAGTCATATTATGTGAATCCATATTTTAAAAGTTTAGAACCCTACGCATACGCAGGTCTGGCAAGCATTTGTAACCGCTAGATAACTTGTCAGATTTTTTTAATGAATCAAAACCAAAAGCTAAAGGTTAATTTTCACAATTATTTTAAATTTAAAAAAAATGGATGCCAACCCTGAAAATGTGGCAACCCTGATCGACAAGAATTTTTTGACATAACTCCTCACAAAAATAAATTATAGATTTTGACAACACATTTCTCTAATCAGATGATATCACTTCTCCTATATGAACATAAATGTACAATAATATGTACATATATTACAATTTTTGGCTCATCTTGCAAGCTCTAGCAATCGCCAAAACGTCTGGAATTTTAATTCATGCATAAAATAAAACACATTTAGAAGCCAGTGTAAAGGTGTTTTGAGTTGTTATTAAATTTGAAAACAAAAATAGTGGCAACCCTACCAGATCATAAATTTCTGTCACACCTAATCACGAATGAAGTATGTACAAATGGGATATTCACACATTTTTAGCCTACTATATAGCTAAAACATTTCTCAAATTAGCTAATGCCATATATTATCTTCATCTGGCAACCACTTACAAGCCTCAAAATGTCTTAGATTTTTTCTTCATCCACCAATAAATTAAAACATATACAAAAGTCAGCCTTCTAAGATAAATTAGATTTTGACCATATTTATGCATTTAGAAAAAATCGGATGGCAACTTTGCAACAACAGCAACCCTGCTAGATTGTGATTTTCTTACTTAAGAAGGTCCAAATTAAAAATACACAAAGACTAATTTTCGGTTTCACAAATATTTAACAGGCTTTTAAATTTTTAAATGACGTACTTTGTATGGAACAAACGTCATTTTAAGATTTAAATGCCTGTTAAATAGTTAAAAGGGCTTTATGAAGTCAGCCATAAGCCATAAGTAGCTGCTAGTTCTTACACCAATTACCTCATATCTTTAAGATTGATCCATAAAATCTTGGTCAGATAATTAAATTTACCCAAACAATTAAGTTTTAAGCATCACGGCAACCCTATAGATCACCCAAACATCACTATAAGACACTCATGCGTAAATTGTTATTTACACATTTCCATTTCTAAAGTATAACATCAGTTATCCAATCGGGCCCTAACTGCCCCCTTAACCGCTTCTGTTTTTCAATATTTAAACTTTAACGGTTTCCACTATATATACTCGTCGAGAACCTTTCTCCAATGCCATTGATTTCGTTGCTCTCTCGATATCTGTTGTATGTATGTATGTATGTACTTTCAATAATTAGGTAGCTTGTCATATCGCTCCAAACACCTTCAAGCTGTTGATAAGCCCAACATCGAGCAAGTACAACAAAAATCGCTGATGGCTATAATTGTTCAGGGTGTTTGTGTGGGAACGTGTCAAGAACGCGCGCATGGTGAAGTCATATCGTACACCTCTATATGGAATCTTGGCGTGTCGCCGTCGATTACTTGTGTTTTTTTTTTTCATTTTTCTTTCAAAGCTATTATAGTTTCTGAATTATTATTATAAGCCTGTTGTGGGTGTTTTTTTTTTATCCGGAATCAGCGTTTTGTAAAAGATACAACTTCGCAGTAAATTTGATTGATTCGTATCTATTGATTTATATGGATAAATCATCGACCATCAAGCGATGGTCTCAGCAAGTTGCTTACAGCAGCGGCGAAACTTGCACTACTTGTGTGTTGATGAAATTTTCAAAAATCGAACCCGAACACTACCGTCATGGCAGTAGTGCAACTATCACATGTGTAAGTGTTACTACAGCAACAGCTTTGCATTCTGAGTTCTTTATTTTATTTTAATAATAATATTTTACAATCAAATACTATTGTACAAAAACAAATCTGAATACCAGTTATATCGCACCTATACTAATGTATCTCTTTTGTTTTTTATTTTGTTTTTTTTTTTTTGCAGAAAAACAAAGAATTGATGAATGATATAATCACAAACTGTAAACTGAAAAATGGTAAGTAAATAAAACAATAATAATAATTATAACAAAAAACATGCTATCAGCGGGAATATCTTTTCAAAACACAAATAAAGTTAAGAAATTTGTGATGAAACTATATTACAGTTTGTTTTGGTAGTTTAACATGAAATGACGTTGTTTTTAAAAGGTTCAAATCAAGGGTACGAAAATTTTAGTTCTTTTATTTTGATCTTAAAGGAAAACACATTTAAGAGAAGATAAAAGTTTAAAAAAAAATACAGAAAACCAAAAAAAATGTATCTGGCATTGTGTAAGTTTGAATTCAAATTGAGTTTGTAAGAAATCTTATCTTATAATTTCTTGAGTCAAATTGTTTTTGGTGCGCTGACTGCTTAATGATTATTTAAGCTCTGAGTTCTTTAATTTTGGAATAAAATATAATGCACGAAATATAATCACATACTTATTGTTGCAATTTCAAGGCTATTAAGTATTCACCCACTGAAGTGGTAAGATAATGTTTTTTTATTTAAACAATGGCATAGTAACGGAACAAGTGCAGGTGTGGGTAACCTCCACTTATAACCTCTTTTTCAAATATTTTCTCAAAAACGGTTTAAATGATTTTGAGTCTTTCTCGGCGGAATTTTGAAATCAATATTAAACTCAATTTAGTAACTTTTAGTTTATCTTTAGGACTTAGTTTAAAAATATTTAGAACTTGAGCATCAATTCTCTTCTTGTAACGATTTCCTTAAAACTCGGTATAAAGTCATTATTTGGCATTTTTCTTTTATTACTCAGAGCAGTTCACGGAATTGTCAAAAAAACATTCAATTTTTTTTTTTTAGCTCGGACATATGAGAGCATAAAAAGTATGTTTCTTTTTTTTTCCATCGGACCTAGCACAGAGCTTGGTCAATTAGCTCAGAGTAAAATGACCGAGCAAATCGAGCTAACGTTGAGCGATACCAACTTTACACATAATTAAGAATACAAAATGGATTCCCTATGAATAGACAGTTCAGTTCTCAAGTGTGTTTCATAATTTAATCTGAGAACTCTGATCATAATCTGCTCAGAGCTCTAATCTGACCGCTCAGTTTTAACAGTTTTAACGATCGTTTTCATTTAAAAAAAAATAACGGATGCAATGATTTTGAGTGTTCTAAGTGTTTTTTGGTAAAAAAAAAAATGGTGTTGAGGGGCTTTGAATAAATGACAATAGGCGTGTTTTTTTGAAAAAGTGAATAGCCAGATCAGCAAATTTTTACCCGCAAACAACAACGAATCGGAAAATGAATATAATTTAGGTCAGTAATCAGCAGAATAAACATATAGAATGTAAAGGGTGATTTTTAAGCTGGTTTTGTTTTGGCAACACTGGTTTTGACAGCTGACGTGTGTTAAGTACCTTGTGTCACTGTCAAACAGCTTCAGTTTGGTTTGCAATTTAACCATGGATCGTCTTACAAATGAACAACGCTTGCAAATTATTGAATTTTACTATCAAAATTCGTGCTCGGTTCGAAATGTTCATCGCGCGCTGCTTGTGTTCAGCGATGAGGCTCATTTTTGGTTGAATGGGTACGTAAATAAGCAAAATTGCCGCATTTGGAGTGAAGATCAGCCAGAAGCATTGCAACAGCTACCAATGCATCCCGAAAAAGCCACTGTTTGGTGCGGTTTATGGGCCGGCGGCATTATTGGGCCTATTTCTTCAAAGATGATGCGAATCGCAGCGTTACTGTCAATGGTGAACGCTACCGAGCGATGATAACAAACTTTTCTTTGCCCGAAATGGAAGTTCTTGACTTGCATGATATGTGGTTTCAACAAGACGGTGCCACATGCCACACAGCACGCGAAACAATGGCGCAATTGCGGGGCGAGTTTGGTGAACAGTTAATTTCACGTTTCGGGCCGGTCAATTGGCCGCCTAGATCGTGCGATTTGACACCATTAGATTATTTTTTGTGGGAGTATGTCAAGGCTAATGTCTATAGGGACAAGCCCGCTTCGATTGACGCACTGGAAGCCAACATCCATGCATTCATTCGTGAGATACCGGCCGATATGTGTGAAAGAGTATGCCAAAATTGGACTCAGCGGATGGGCTACCTGAGACGCAGCCGCGGTCAACATTTGCATGAAATTATCTTTAAACATTAAATTGCAAGGTTCAAACTATCGATTCAAATAAATGTTTCATTCATTTTTTCGAATTTTTTGTGTTTTTTTTTTAAAAAAAGTTCTAAACCTCTTAAAAAATCACCCATTATATAAACTATTGAAATGTTTAGATGGCTCTTAATTCGGTTGCAGAAAAATATTCGTTTCCGAATGGTTGGTAGCTATAGATTTTTTTGACTTGACAATGACATATTAAGTGCCACCAAAAAAGTTATCAACACACACTGCTAATGGTCCGTCAACGTTGACCATGTCAACGCATAACACATTGACGATCACACGAATGACGCTTGTCCGTCAATGTCACACGGAAGTCTACGCAGACTACGTTGACGTGGCAGAAAATTATGCCATTTCAACGTTGGGATTATGGTCAGTAAATCCTAACATTTGCTGATTGCTCGTTCAACGAAAAAAGTCAATGCGTTGAAGGTAAAAACAATGTCAACGTAGGTGTCAACGCAGCTGTCAACGCATGGACAGTATTTTGCGTTGACGATCACATGACAAGACAACTTTGGGGCGGAATTTGACGTCATTTTGACTTCAGAGAGTCAACGCGTTGACCATTTTCGTTGACTGTCTAATTATATAGCTTTAAGGAATTTCATTTCGAAAAAAAAATCAATCTTTATTTTGGCAATATTTCGTTATAAAAATCACCAGTGCCTACGTTCTGTAACTCTCGCATCGATAAGATCAGTCGAGAAACGATGGAAATTGAAACAAATCGTATGGGTTTTGTTCCATTTGTCATCGTTTCTCGACCAATTTTAGCCATGCGAGAGTTACAGAATGTAGGCACAGAAAGCTCTAAAATTGCCCTTTTCAAAAAATAAAATCTCAAAATTTTTGGATTTTTAGAGATTTAGAAATTTAATCCAACGACATCGTAGACATCCGTCAATCAAATTTGACAGTTTATTGCTCAGCTGATTGGCAACAAACTGTATTTTGACGTATGTAAAATATTTCGTTACAAAAAACACCAGAAAGTTCTGAAATTGTATTTTTTTTTCCGAAACAAAAAAAAAATCTCACAAAATCGGATTTTTAGATGATTTTTAATCCATTGAAATCATAGCTATCCTTTAACGGAATTTGAAAGTTTATTGCTTAACAGATAGGGGACAAATAATAATAACTAATTGTTTCGAGAATATTTCGTTCTAACCATTGTCCTGAAAATTAATTTTTAAGGAGCAGAAAATATAATGGAAAAATGACTCTGCGAGCAGAAAACAATTGCAACAAAGAAAAAGTGTGTTCGGTATTTGCAAAAGTTCAATGTCTGACGGTTGAATATTTACGCAATTATAGTAGTGAAAAAACTGATTGCAACCGGCAAATTTAATTTTAGGATTTGAGCGCACTACCTTATTACGAATGCAAGGCATTGTCACTAACGGTTTTTTTTCGATTTAATTGGTTTGCAGAAAAAGTAAAATTGGTGTTAAGAACGTATTGAGACCGTGTTGACCCCACGACACTACATGGGGTATGATTTTATTTTTTTTTTCATTCATTATAGTTTGTGACAGATGAGAAATTTATTTTGACATCGAATTGCATGAACTTTGACACGGTTACCAACTTTGCAATTACAAAAGAAAATTGAATATAAAAGTGAATATTAGCGTTTTATTCAGAATTCATTACTGCGCTGGCTATAATTTTCACCAAAACAAGGCTTGTAATTTATTTTAGTCCCGCACACTTTGCTAATGGCGCGAGCCAAAGATTTGAATAAAGTCTAAATTGTTCAAATAATATTGCATGTCAACATTTTAAAACTTGTTTTTTTTTTTAATTAAAAATTCAATATAAAAATCAATTGTGTGACTTTTTTGAAAGTGAACTTTTATTCTTTAAAAATTTTAACCATAAAATCCCAACCTTCGTTTCAGCTGCGTGAATTCTACTTTTGTTCAACTTTTTTAAAAAAAATAGTTATATTTCAGAACTAAAAACTAAGTAAATTTCTAATAAAATCCCAACCTTCGTTTCAGCTGCGTGAATTCTACTTTTGTTCAACTTTTTTAAAAAAAATAGTAATATTTCAGAACTAAAAACTAAGTAAATTTCTAATTAAAAACGATTTAATTAAAAACTTTTCTTTGATGATTTTTACTTCGGTGAATTTTAGAAAAGCCGGTATAAAACCACAACTTCGTTAACTGTGGCGTATACTTACCATTTCAAAACTGAATAATTATTATTATTATTATTTCCCATGTCACACTATACCTTTACTCTGTGCTTAAATTATTCTTTATTAAAATTATTCAAATCAAATTTCAGGGCTTAAAAGATAACCTGAATTATAAATTTATTCTCTTTGTATTTGATTAAAATTAAATCAGTTCGTCGGTCGCCAGAACAGTGCTGAAAATTTCTCATAAGCCCCAATTCAAAACACCAAAAGATCGACCGACCCACTCACACAGGTTGTACCTATACATATACTCTCTCACACTGCAATATATGGTTGAATATTTGATGGTCTACTCTATATATAATACAAAATATTTCCTGCGAATAAAGTTGCTTTTATGTTTGCGCGAGTATACGCAAACCATCACCCAACCAACCAACCTTTCGGATGAAAATTGAAATTAATAAATTAGAATAAATTATTCGAATTGTTTGTGAATGGAATCCCTGGTGATGGTGAGGCCGTGTAAATGATGAGTGATGATTCACTGTGCAAATTTCCATTTAATAAATTGATTTTAATACGAGATAATTAATACCGCAAAAAAATATATGCTGATAGACCTTCACAGCTTCTTAAAGCCAAACATTAATATGGAAAATGAATTTAAAATTACCGTGAAAACCACTCGATTATTATATTATTCAAGCATGTGGGTCATGTTTTAGCAGATGTTTTTTTGTGTATTGGGTTGAACTTTGCAGATTTTATTATGAAGAAAGAATAAATCAATCACTTATATACATTAGTGCTCTGTGTCCTCTTTCAAAATTGGAAAAATGAGGTCTTGCCCCAGAATGCAATGTTAACTACATTAAAAAATCATTTATGTTGTTTGATGCTAAAAGTATTTTGGTTTTAAGAATAACCTCAATAATGTTCATTGAAGTGTTTATAATGATTTGTTATTTTTACTTGCGATAAACAAGTTGAAAATTGACCTCGGGATTTTAATCAAACCTGACATCACGATGATAGCAAAAAATTGAAAAGTGACAATTCTACAAATTTGTCATACTTGTCTGACAAATTCGTATTTCATAAAATATTGACAATTGACAAATTTTTCAGAAAAATACAATGACAAATTTGTCATGACAATTTTGTCACTGTCATATACTGACACATTTGTCATGACAATTTGGTCATTATATGATCTTGAAGTTTGTCATGCCCTGCATAACTTTATGCAGTGTCCACGTCGAAAAACGATGAAAAATGGAACAAAAACTATGCATTTTGTTTCAATTCCCATCGTTTCTCGACCGATTTTCTCGATGTCAGAAGTTACAGAACATTGGCACTTTTTCAAATTTAAAATGTCAGAGTTATCGAAGTTGTGTTTTATTATTAAAAAGTGGAGTGTATAAAATAGCCATTTAACGTGTCAAAATCACTATTTATTCTCTGTTTAAAAAGTCGAGGGCATCAGGGTATTACACGGAGTTCCAACACACAATCGTCATCACTTTAACTTGAAACAATTTTATTTAGCATTTTAGCTCAACTTCTGTCTATTCATTGTCAACACTAGACCGTAACTGAGTTTCCTGTCACAATTTTCAATTAAATACTGACAAATATGTAAATTGTATTTTTTTTTTCATATCATAAAAGAATATTGTCAGTACCTACAAATTTGTCACAAAAATTCCTGACAATTGTAGAAAAATACTTGACAATTCATTGTCATGACAATTATTTTATAAACCGAAAATTTCAAAATTTTCGGGTATTTTCCGACAATTCTATATAAATTGTCAAATTGTTTATGGAACAGATATTGACAATTGTCGAGTTTTAAATTAACAAATTGTCACCTATCGCAATTTTCAATGTTTATGAAATAGGGGGCGCTGTACTACGACCTTCAGCCTAAACGCGACTAAGTCGATTATTTGAAATTTTGAACTAAAGGCTTTTTAGTGACTCCCTTAAGGAAACATTTTTTAGCTTAAAATAACGGTACTTGCCATGCAACCGTTTTGAAAGCGGAAAATGCCTCTGACGATTTTGATAAGCAAAATTGTAATGGGTGATTTTTTAAGAGGTTTAGAACTTTAAAAAAAAAAAACACACAAAAAATTCAAAAAAATGAATGAAATATTTATTTGAATCGATAGTTTGAACCTTGCAATTTAATGTTTAAAGATAATTTCATGCAAATGTTGACCGCGGCTGCGTCTCAGGTAGCCCATCCGCTGAGTCCAATTTTGGCATACTCTTTCACACATATCGGCCGGTATCTCACGAATGAATGCATGGATGTTGGCTTCCAGTGCGTCAATCGAAGCGGGCTTGTCCCTATAGACATTAGCCTTGACATACCCCCACAAAAAATAATCTAATGGTGTCAAATCGCACGATCTAGGCGGCCAATTGACCGGCCCGAAACGTGAAATTAACTGTTCACCAAACTCGCCTCGCAATTGCGCCATTGTTTCGCGTGCTGTGTGGCATGTGGCACCGTCTTGTTGAAACCACATATCATGCAAGTCAAGAACTTCCATTTCGGGCAAAAAAAAGTTTGTTATCATCGCTCGGTAGCGTTCACCATTGACAGTAACGCTGCGATTCGCAACATCTTTGAAGAAATATGGCCCAATAATGCCGCCGGCCCATAAATCGCACCAAACAGTGGCTTTTTCGGGATGCATTGGCAGCTGTTGCAATGCGTCTGGCTGATCTTCACTCCAAATGCGGCAATTTTGCTTATTTACGTACCCATTCAACCAAAAATGAGCCTCATCGCTGAATACAATTTTTCGATAAAAAAGCGGATCCTCGGCCAGCTTTCCAAGAGCCCATTCACCAAAAATTCGGCGTTGTGGTAGGTCGGCTGGCTTTAGTTCTTGCACCAGCTGTATCTTAAAAGGCTTTACGCCCAAATCCTTCCGCAAAATTTTCCACGTAGTGCTGTAACAAAGGCCTAACTGCTGGGAACGGCGCCGAATCGACATTTCGCGGTCTTCTGTCACACTAGCTGATACGGCCGCAATATTTTCTTCACTACGCACAGTACGTAAACGTGTTGGTGGTTTAATGTCCAACAAAGTAAATTTGGTGCGAATTTTGGTCACAATCTTCCGAATAGACTGCTCAGAAGGTCGAGAATGCCGATCATAAAATGGAAGCAGCGCGCGATGAACATTTCGAACCGAGCACGAATTTTTATAGTAAAATTCAATAATTTGCAAGCGTTGTTCATTTGTAAGACGATCCATGGTTAAATTGCAAACCAAACTGAAGCTGTTTGACAGTGACACAAGGTACTAAACACACGTCAGCTGTCAAAACCAGTGTTGCCAAAACCAAACCAGCTAAAAAATCACCAACATGTACTATTCTAATAATGGTCTCCATTTTAGTAAAAAATAATTTCAAATGTATGTTAATTTTTGTATGTACATATGTACATGGTGGCGCAGTAGTTGTCTCCCGGCCCAAAAGTTATCACCCGATGTTCTTTGGCTGTAATTTTTTTATAAATTAAAAATATTGGTTTTGCTTTAGGATTATGTTTATTTGATGACCTTTTATTTTAATTTTCTAAATTCTCGTTAACGGCTTGACTGATTTCGATAGAAAAAAATGAACCATTCATTTTGTTTAAGTTGAAATTATATTGCCTTCAAACATTTAAAAAAAAATATTTTTTGAATTAAAAAAAAATTATTTTTTTTAAGTCAAATTGGTGCGATCCAGTCGTGCATTTTATTTGTTGATGATCTGAAAAATGTATATGAAATATTTAACTTTTAGTTGAATTAAAAAAAAAACATGTATGTACATGGATTAGGGTGGTCATTATATTGATTTTTTTAGATTATTAAAAATTATTCTTGACAGTGAAAACATTTTTTTTATAATCCTTATAGTATGCGTAAGATGAGTGAGTACAAAATTCTTAGATTTTGCACCAACTTTGAGAACTTTATCGAAATTTTAAATAAAAGACATTGAAAACTATACGTGATTTTTGTAAGCAGAAATTAAAAATGGTTTATAAATAAAGACTTGAACTTTGGAGAATATTTGTTATATTTATTTCAATCCCTTTGAGCTTCTGGAAGCATAAAAAAAAACAAACATTTTAAAAACAATGACCATCACCACATGGTACATATTAAATTATTTCAAAATTTAAACTTAATAACTTTATTTCAGAACAAAAATTCGGAAAATGAATTTTTAATAAATTGAATTCTTATTTTAAATCCAAAATTTTTTTTTTTAATTTTGGTGTATTAACAATTATACCAAAGCTTACCGAAATTGGTTGAGCACTTACAGACCAAGTTAATAATGGTTTTTAGAAAAATTTCTCCAGTTATGCTTGATAAGAAATTTAAATAAAGTTTTGAGACCGACTTGAAAAAAAAATAAATTCTTCAAAAAATAAATTTTTTCATAAAACCACTATTAAGGGATACCTCTGAAAATGTTCTAACTTATTTCCAACAGTCTCTAAGCTTTCAACCGATTTCAATCATTATTTTTTTATGTGTAGACAGGTTGATAGGTAGTTTTAGTTTTATTGTATACTTTTGGGCACTGAATTTAAATTCAAATGATCTGTTCACCGCCATCAGCTCAGATCTTTGAGATATTCCCATTTAAAAATTAAGAAAAAAACTAGTTTCATTTCTTAACCAACGCGAAATTATTATTTAACAATATTTTCGAAACTCAATTTGAATCTTTCCAATTTTTCATTTTAATCCCTTTCCCTTTCTTCAAGCCAGTGATGGGGGGCATTTTTGAGAGAAATCCCATCATCAATCAACCAGTGCGAAGAAAATTCCCTTTTTATTCTACATTTTTTTTGTTTTTCCCTCTCTATTACCCACGAAAAAAAGAAAAAAAATTGTATTTAGTATTGTAGGTTATTTTTCTAAAAAAAATAAATTTCTTAAGTAAATAAATGCGATTTAAAGAAAAACAAAAAAGCATTAAATTAAATTTTATTCCATAAATCTTTGATTGTATCGAAGGAAACTTTTTCTTAGGTGGTTTTCCTTTTGTCCCTTTTTAGTTAAAAATTCCCAAGAAAAGGGATTTTTCCCACGACCCCCCCTCCAGCACTGGTCCAAGCTACTCAATTTATTTTTATGTGGAACTTGCACATAATGTTTCTCATATTTCTATGTCATTTGTGCCAATAATTGTACATTTTAGTAAGTTTTTTAAATTCGCAAATGTAAGCATAAATCTTTAATAATTAATTTTTAATCTAATATAACTGTAATTAACGTGTAAAATTGATTTATCAAAATTTTTTAGATATATAAAAGATTTGTATAGTTAGGTACAAAAATGAAGAAGTTGTGATTGTTCAAAATCAAAATTTACTAAAGAGTTTAGTGCTTATCTATTACAATTATCTATTATAATTAAATTGGGGAAGAGCTGATGAAGTGTTAAAACTTTTGGTATTTTCCTCAAAATTAGGCCATATTTCAAAATATAATAATTTTTACATTTCACTTGCGCGTTATTTTATATGTAAGGTACGTTTTCATTCAAACTTCAGACTGTATTAAGTAAACAGTCTCAAATGCATACAAATATGTTGTAGCAATGTACTTGTAGTTGACTTCTTTATAGTATCTACTCTTTTAAGTATTTAACCAAATAAATATCAAAATTTCCAAAATAACGTATTTAATCAATTTGGAAACATAAAAGCAATAATTTTATAAAGGCACTTTCAGTGTCATACACAATGTAACACCTCTCCAGATAGGTAGGTACATACTTTCTTTTAATATTCTTTTACATTTGTGTTTACAAATCACCAGGTGTGTGTTTTGTTATGCATATTAAAAAGTCATTCACAAGACGAAGCAAATAAAGAACACACATACACGCGTATATATTAATATTTCCTTGAGCAACAAATGAGAAAAACAAACATAAAATACACATTTTATCCCCATCACGAAACATGAAATAAAGTTATCATCCAGTCATTTTTCACCGCACCTGTCGCACCTTGAACAACAACCCATATCACACCCCACCTACAAATATACAGGGTGTTTTTTTTTTTAGACGTGTGGTTTTCAATCTGGCAATACTTTTTTTTGACAGCTGTCATTTGATTTATGCACAGTTTGGTTTGCCATTTCATAATGAAAAGACTTAAGCTAGGAGCAGACGGCATATAAAAGTCGCAAACGTTTGCGACTCTGACGTCATTTTTACGTCATCATTTGCGATTTTGATAGCATATCGTCTGAACACCCTTTTGGGACAGTCCGCATATGCTCGCAAGCCATTTGCGGAATATGTGCGACACCCAAATTGCATTTAAGTTTGCGTCTTTCTTGCATATCGTCTGAACACACTCGCATATAATTTGAGACAGTTTGCGAGCATGTGCGGCCATATGCGACCATCCCAAGCATTTGCGATGACACGAAATCCGAACATTGCATATCTCCACATATGCAGCATATCAGCTGTTGTGATTCTTCATTTTACTAGTAGATTTGTTGTTGTGTCAAATTTTTCCATGTACCTATAGCCTATAGGATTTACATTTAAACGAAATAAAATGGAACTTTAATTATTATATTCGTAAATTTAGAATTAAGCGTGGGTAGTTCTGGGGATGATATTAAAATGTAAATCAGCAACAGGGTTTTATAAATATCAATTTGCTTTTATAATATGAAGTACATTATTTTTTTTTTTTTCTATTTTTGTTTAATCTTTTTATTGGCAAAATACAGCAAAACTATGTAAAGTTCAAAGAAAAAATTATTCCACAATTTTCCGATTCTGGCTGCTTTTAATATTTTCCGCACCACAATTCATTTGTTACAAATTTTTAGATGAGAATTTTTCAGTTCCAAAAAAAATATGAAATGTTCGCAAACCTGCATATGATTGGAAATGGGTGATATGCGGTCTTTATAACACATCGTCTGAACACCTCGCATATCGACCACAACATTTGCGATCACATTTGCAGACACATGATGTGCGAGTGCCTTGTTCGCAAATGCATTTGCTACTTTTGGGACGGTTTTTGCATATCGTGTGAACACCCCATATGCAAGTTTGCGGGCATTGATGGAGATATAGAATTTGCAGCATATTTGCGACTTTTTACATGACGTCAGAGTCGCAAACGTTTGCGACTTTTCATATGCCGTCTGCTCCTAGCTTTACTCCTTAACAACGTTTGCAAATTGTGTCCAATTTGGCCCAAAACGAGATGGCCACCGATCCCGATTTTCACAAGAAAATTTTGTTCAGCAATGAAGCTCATTTTTGGTTGAATGGGTACGTAAATAAGCAAAATTGTCGTGATCATAATCCACAAGCCATTGTTGAGACGCCGCCGTTACATCCTCAAAAAGTCACTGTTTGGTGTGCTCTATGGGCAGAGGGAATCATTGGTCCATATTTCTTCAAAAATGAAGCCGGCCATAATGTTACCGTCAATGGGGAACGCTATAGAGCCATGCTTAACGATTTTTTCGTTCCTGAATTGGAGGATGTTGATGTGGATGACCTTTGGTCCCAACAAGACGGCGCTACATGCCAAAATGAAAAAATCAATTTATTAAATCGCATTATCTAGCGTCGTCGGCCTGTGGCGTGGCCTCCAAGTTCGTGCGATTTAACACCGCTGGACTATTTTTTGTGGGGTTATGTAAAGTCGCTTGTTTACGCAGATAAGACCGAGACGATTGATGCCTGACATGCGGCCCCAATTGCTGCAAAAAGTGGTCGAAAATTGGGCCTCTTGGCGGCTGGAATTTATTCGAGCCGCCGCCACTTACCCAAAATCATTTTTAAAACATAATGACAAACCCTTATCTTTCTAATAAAGCAACATTCTAGGCCATAACATTAAATTATATGGATTTTATTTCTTCTTGAAAATCACACATCTAAAAAAAAAAACACCCTTTAGAGCAAAGACAAAAAATCCAATATAACCTTAGCTCCGCATTTTGCGATTTAACGAAAGCCAGTTTGGTTCTTCGAAGATAAATTACAAGTGTGTGTGTACTGTGTGTATTCTATGTGAAGGCGGGGTATAATATAGTTTACTTTGGATCGTAAGGATTTTGATAAAATCAACAGGAAACCTTTTAGCCTCTATATAACATCAGTTAAAGTGTCCTTTTTCGGGGAATATAATATATATAATCTCTAAATTGCACAAAATAGCTTAACACCTAACTAACAGTATCTCATTATCTATTACAGGTTTCGGGGCGAGTATTGCAGCAGCTCCAGCGTCTCCAACAAAAAGACCATTAAGCCCGGATCATCCAAATCCGGCACTTCCAATTACAGAGGTAAGGATGAGTAATAGAAACATTTTTTTAAGGACAAAGAAATTATATATAAATGTAAAAGAAAGACATAAAAAAAAACCCTCTTTGAATACCTACCTACGTCTTTTGGTGGGTTCAAGATTCTATTTTCTCGTTTCTTCTATTTCCGGTCATCCATAGTAGGTATAATGAAGACTTTGCTGGAAAGAAAATTCTAATGAAAAACTTTTCAACTTTGGTGTGGGGAATTTTTTTTATTTTAATTTTTTTTTTAACAATTCGTTCTTTTTGTTTCATACCGGTAAAAAGAAACATCCGTTTTAAGGTTTATTTTCCATGGATTTTAATGGTTTTAAATATCTGGTCAGAAGTGCTTTTCTGTGGCGGAAATTGGACAAGCAATTGATAATTTGACATACAGTATATCTGTCATCATTATTTTAGGTCCTTTATAACAAAATGGCTGAAACTCTTCTATAGTCAAAGTCTGGATAAATTCGAGAAAACAAAAATAACGGCGAGGAAATTAAATGTACAAACTTTCGCAATCTACATACAAACAAACACAATTGTCGTAACACACCAAATGAAATAAGATTGATTGACTTGGGAAAAAGTGACAGGATAAATTGGTGACAAATCAACTATTATTATAGATAGCTTATAAAGACTTATTAAATACTTGAAGAAATCATGACAGAGAGACTGACAAGAAATAAATCTCAAAAAACATGTCAAGGTACTTATTCTATATCGAAAACATATATTCTTGTTCCTTGATAACGCTCTCATCTGTCTTCCTTCTTATACTAATAAAATATTTAAGAAAAACTTTAGCTTTTTCAGATTTAGCTTTTTCTTACCTTTGGACAGAGCAGACGATAGGTAAACATTTTTGCCCTGGACATACATTTAAATTATTAATAGGACACACAATGGACCTGTTATCCGTTTGTCATGTTTTTCAGAGACGGGAATTTCTAAATATGCTTTCGTTAGGGATGAGTTATAAATATTCATACAATTTTCTCAAATGAGGTTTTTATTTTATTCACATCATCATTGCATCCTTTACCTAGGGTCTAGTTGCCCTGGTTCAAGAAGCTTATATTAATAAAGCTGTCATAACTTCATGCACAACAATTGTGATCCATTTTACATAATACTTAAAGAATTATTTTATTCTTTGTATTAAATACGAAAATAAAATAAAATTAGACAAAATAAAATAAAATTCATTAAAGACATTTTTAAACTTAAAAATTACATTTTGACTAAACATGAAAGTTACTTTTTGAAATAATCCAATCTGTTTTCAATAAAACTTTATTCAACTAAAGCTGAACTAAAGCTAAACTAAACTGAAGCTTAAGATTTAAATTATCAAAGGGTATGCCCATTTTACTATGGAGCCTTGGCCAAGAATGTAATATATGAACGAGTTTGGTATTAAATTAAAGGTTACGTAAGCTTCTTATAGGAATAAAATAATTTCAATTTTTTTTTAATTTTAAAGACAAGAAAACTACCATTCATTTGATATCAACATTATTTTTTACGTCAATTATTGCGCACTGAAATCTTTATTTTGCAATCGACAACTTCAAGCTCAAATATCTCAACTTTCCCATCAGCGATTTTAAAAATATTTCACTCCTATGTAACAAGCTCAACATCACCTTTCATTTGATACCAAACACGTTCGTGTACAGTTTACACTCTTGGCCAGAAATGGGGCTAATATGAGGTATATTTTTATAATATACAGTAAAAGAGAATTACCTAATTTAAAAATCTAAAAGTCACGGAAGTTCCTCAACTTATTTATAAGTTCCTACTTAAAATTGTTTTTTTTTTAAAGTTTTATAAAAACAAAAACAAATTATATAAAAAGTCATCTTAATTGTTTCTTGAATGAGTTTGACCCCCCTTCCCCCTCATAAAAATTCTGCATACGCGCTTGACTATAGGTAATAGTGCAGTTCATTGTAGACGAACATTTTGTATTTCTATCATTTGAATTTTTATCAACACAGACAATCATCACCCTATTTTAAGGTTGCCACCATTTGAAATTAAAGAGTTATAACTAGTTTTTCGCGAATAAAAACCGTATTTTTAATTTTTGACTCAGAAATTGGTTCTACAATTTTTTAGAACATGATATTTCTTTATATTTTGAATACTCAACGAGTGATAGGCGATTTTGATTTTAAAAAATGTGATCAACTTTTTTCCGGTCAAATATTTTTGTCTTTAGCATTAGTGTAAATGGGATGGCTACGAAATTTCACATTAAAAAATCTCGCATTTACAATAACTCGCAATCTAAAATCTCCAAGTTTCAGTTTTTTTAAACAGCATTCGAGATTTTTATTTGCGTGTTTTTTGTGTTGGAGATTGTTAAATGAAAAGCGGGAGTATTAATTTCCGCGGTTTCGTTTTGCGAGATTTAAAAACAAAAGCATGATTTCGTTATTCGATATTTTGAATTGATGATTTGAGAGATATCGTAGTGCTTCCAATTGAAATTTGTTATTTCTCTTTAATGCGCATCATTCTTCTAATAAAATATGGTTAAGGCTGTTATTTTGATTAACACACTTTGGTGGGTCATAAGTCCACAAAGAACAAGTTCTTTTTGCAGGAGCTAAAGTTCATTTCTATTGCAATATTATAGGCCAACCAATAATCCGTAGGGTGTTCTTGTTCAATGTAGCCAACAGAACCAATAAATAAGAAGGAAAGAGGTCAATAATATCACATAGATTGTCATAGACAAAGTTATAGACTTTTTAACTTAAAAACTAAAGACTTGTTTATATATACGGTAAATAAATTGTGTTTTTTTTTAGAGGTATAGAACTTTAAGTTGGCGGCCAATTTGTCAGCTGTCAAATGATTTATTTTTAGATTGGTTTGACATTTCAACATGAATAGACTGACGCTTGAACAACGCTTCCAAATTGTGCCCAAATGAGCCCAAAACAAGATTCCCGTTGATCCCAATTTTCATATAAGCGAAGTTTGTTTAGCGATGAAGCTCACTTTTATTTGAATGGATACGTCAATAAACAAAACTGCCGTATTTAGAGAGATGATTATCCTCAAGTGTATGTTGAGACACCGTTACATCCACAAAAATTGACTGTTTGGTGGCTTTATGGTTTGGTGGAATAATTGGTCCGTACTTCTTTAAAAACGATGCTGGCCAGAACGTTACAGTCAATGGTGACCGCTATAGAGCCTTGATTACTGACTTTTTCGTTCATCAATTGAACAGCTATGATGTGCAGGATCTGTGGTTTCAACAAGATGGCGCAACATGTCACACAGCTCGTGCCACAATTGATTCATTGAAGGAAACGTTTGGTAACCGCATAGTTTTACGTAACGGACCCGTAAATTGGCCTCCAAGATCGTGCGATTTAACGCCGCTTGACTATATGACTGTGCGAATATGCAAAGTGGATAGTCTACTCCGATAAGCCCGAAACGATTGGCCACTTGGAGGACAATTTTCGCCACGTTATTGCCGATATACGGCCACAAATGTTGGAAAAAGTCATCGAAAATTGGACCTCCAGATTAGACTACGTTCGAGCCAGCCTTGGCGGTCATATGCCAGAATTTATATTCAAATTATAATGCCAGAAAATTATCTTTCGAATAAAGTAAATTTCATGTCAATTTAAAAAAACCATCTTTGTTTTATTCCATTTTAAAGTTCTATACCTCTGAAAAAAAACACCCTTTACAATGTTAAGGCATTTATTACTTTAACCTCAAAAAATATGCACAAACCTATACTTAGACCTTCTACTATTTTAATGAAATGTAGAATTTGATGTTCAACTTCGTTTCTATGTAAAACGTCACTGGTATTTCATTCAGATCAACCGGATGTTTTATAGTCAAATTTTCTATTATTAATTAAACACTCAGTTAACTATAAGGGGAAATAATATTAGATTTATCTGAAGAATACCTTAGTATCATCTTATATTTAACTGGCTTCTAAAAAATTGTCCCTTAGTTAATAAAATGTACAAATTTTGAAATAATTCTAAAAGTAAAATATCTCAACTAATTTCAAATTTAGGATTCCAAAAATGAAAAATTGAAAAAACGTGGAGATAAACATAGTCCTGGATTGAAAAAGCAAGTGGTAAAATATAAACAAAACATAGATATTTAATTCCCTTCCTCACCGTTTCATATTATCGTGATTGTGATAAAATTTGTCAATATGTTGATACTCAAATTTTGTTATTCGTGTTAAAGAATAATGTGTCATCCAAAATGTGTTAGATTCTATTTTTTCACCAAAAACCACCTTAGACTGTGTCATTCGTAAAGTTTCAAAGTTGTGTGTACCTTCATATTACCCTATTTAGCACCCTCTGTAAAAAAAAATCAATATAAATGCAAAACAAACGTGCACTACATAATATGATAATAGTCACACTTGCAATAAATACTGTTAACACTATGTCTCCATGTCCATCATTTGTTTTTGTTGAAGTTTCATCTATTTCCTGTTGTAACTCTAATAACGCAATTTATCTTTTTATTTTTTTATTTTTAGTCACCAAGTCCTGCTATGTCCCGCATGGGATGGGCGCTCAGAACTCTCCTGGTCACAGATAGCTCAAGTTGTTTGAAAGATAGAAAAGTAAGTTTCCAATTACCTTTGCCTTCTTCTGCTGCTTCTTCGGTTGGATTTCATGTTTGCTTCCTTCCGAAGAAGAATAGTTACAAATTGAAAATGTTCTACAGGTATCGGGCAAATTAATCAGAAAGTGTGCTCCAGGCACTGAATTGGTCGATTGGCTATTGAATCTGTCACCGATTGTACACACCAGAGCCCAGGCGGCGGGCATGTGGCAAGCTCTACTGGAAGAAGGAGTCCTTTCACATGGTATGTATTTTTCTCTTTGAAATGTTTCTAGGAAGGTATACCGTCCTATTTCATTGGATCTGGCTTATTCTAAGAGTTATATACTTGAACAACATAGAATGATGGAAGTGCGGATACTTTTTTCTTTGACAAGTTTCCATGTTTCCTCACGTACAATTCTTGTATATTTTCTTATTCCACTTTCTTTTTTGCCTCTTCTCCAACAGTGAACAAAGAGCAACCGTTTAAGGATAAATGTTTTTTGTATCGATTTCGTGTTGACGAGGATGGAACAAGTGTTGGAGCACCACAAACGGATGATGTTAATGCATCTAACGACCATGTTCGTGAGGCATTAGGAACGCTCTTCCAGCGAGGACCAGATGCTACACTTCGCATGATTCTAAGAAAACCGTAAGCTGCAAATATTTTTTTATTTTTTTTTTTTTGTTTTTATTTTGTGTTGCCTTATGGAAAGTCTTTGAACGGTTGTAGAATTCAAAATGAGGGGTGAAAGTAGAACTGTTTTTGAGTGTCAGTGTACCTATTTGGAAAGTGTGTTTCCATTCTGGACTGCATTTAAAATTGTTGATGTTCTCAATGCCTACACAGTTATACATCCGCTGTTAGATACCCACTTTAATTACTCAACAGACTGGACTTTGACAGACGATGGCAGTTCACCTAAATTGGCCAGGACTCTATAAACCACCACTAACGAATAGGTATCTTGGCACTGTTGGCAGTGATAGTATGACTAGTGGGTTATTAGGGAGTATTTTCCGTCGGCTTTACAAACGTTATAGGTATACGATTCTAAGCAAAGTTTTTTTTCGCTCTTTGTCCGCTTCACATAACCACTCGTTCCAGCATAACTTCACAAGTCAAATCTTAATTAGTTAAAAGCTATGGGTAGCCGGTGCACTTCTTGCATTTTTTTTTTCAGAAAAATATACTAAAGGGTTTTCCAATAAGAGGTGTTATTTTGAATAGCCCGCTATTTCGGTAGCTGTCACTTTTGAAGCTTTGACATTTGACAAGTAGAAACTACGCCATTAATAAAAATGGAACGATACACGCTTCAACAACGCATTGAAATTATTAAAATTCACTATAAAAATGGTGAAAATTTGGCAGAGACGGTTCGTAAAACTAAAACATTTTTTTGTCGTCGTGAAGCACCTTGTCGGACCGCAATACAGAAATTGGTGGACAAATTCGAGCTGTTGGGACAAGTTAGTGATGTGAAGAATAAAACCCGTGCACGTCGCTCAAGAACAACTGAGAATATTGCTGTTGTAGCCCAAAGTGTTGAAGAAAACCCAGGTTTTCCATTCCTCGTCGTTCTTTGGAATTAGGCATTCCACAAACGCCATTACACCGTATTTTGCATAAAGACTTGGGTCTTAAGGCTTATTAAGTTCAGTTAACACAAGACTCAAGCCGGCTGATCATCAACAACGTCGTGTCTTTGCTGATTGGGTCCTTGAAATGCATGAAAATGATCCGGAATTTCATCGAAAAATCATCTTGACTGATGAGGCCCATTTCCACCTCGGAGGCTACGTCAACAAGCAAAACTGTCGCATCTGGGGCTCGGAAAACCCAAGAGTTATTGTTGAAAAGCCTCTCCATCCTCAACGGGTGACTGTTTGGTGCGGTTTATGGTCCGGCGGGGTCATTGGACCTTACTTTTTCGAAAATGAGGCTGGAGCAACAGTTACGGTCAATGGATTGCGCTATCGAGAGATGATTAATGATTTTTTATGGCCGGAATTGGATGGTACTGATCTGAACAACGTTTACTTTCAACAAGACGGCGCTACGTGCCACACAAGCAATGAAACCATCGATCTTTTACGGGAAAAGTTTCCGGACCGTGTTATCTCTCGAAGAGGTGATCACAATTGGCCACCGAGATCTTGTGATTTAACACCTTGCGACTTCTTCCTTTGGGGCCACGTGAAAGATAAGGTCTACGCCAACAGCCCAGCGTCGATTCAAGACCTCAAAGATGGAATTAGTGAGGCTATCGTGGACATAGCGCAGCCACTTTGCGATTTGGTTATGGAAAATTTCATGAAAAGGATATGGTCCTGTTAGCGTGGTCGTGGCGGCCATTTGGCTGATGTTGTGTTCCATTATTAACGGCATACTTTCCTCTTTGTAATGAAATAAACATCCGATCATTTATCTCAAAAAATGCTATTTTTCTTTGAATATCAAAATAACACCTCTTATTGGAAAACCCTTTACTATATTTGCTGCTATCAAGCCTGATATATACACGAAGCGATTCATCATATAGAGACTTACCGATAGTGTACAGCGTATCACTGCTGCTAAATATATTTGCGAGACTACCGTCTGGGAAATCTAGGGATTAAAATATCAAATTTAAGTATCAAATTAAAAGCAAATCGGTCAAGACGTTTAGCCTCTAGCTCCAATAACAGTGGAAGAACGCAGGTTTGATAACAACCTCAAAATTTTGGGGCTTTATAATTCAGGTCAGAATGCATGGTATGAAAATTCAAAATCAACAAAAAAGTATTAAAATAGTTAGGAATTTAGTCAATTTAATGTTTTTAATCGCTTAAAATATGTGCTTAAATGTGTAATTTTACATGAAAGCGATTTGAATGCAAATACATATGTACAAAATTTAGAGAAGCTGCTCCAAAAAGTTGCACAATCTTCCCAATGGATTAGAACTAATTTTTGTGATATATTGCGTTGATATAGTTTTCTATTCAAATGATTTTTAAAACCATTCTGATCAAATTTTATAAAAATTTGACAATTTTGACATTTTAAAGTTGACAGCCAAATTTTATGTCATTTACTCAAAAACTCGAAATAATATTAAATAGATATCTACAGTAGTTCTAAAACTAATGTTAATTTTTCTGGATAGTGTATTTGAATCTAACGTCAGAAAAAGAATTCTGACAGTTGGCATTTTTAAAGTAACTACTAAATTACCATTATTAAGTGAACAAGCAAAAAAAAAAATTCTCCAAAAGACTGGTACCGGAAATAAAAAGGCTGAGGTAGAATTATTATTTTGTAACTGAATTCAGCGACCCCAAATCATTAACAGCCATATTATTGACTTTTTCAAAACAAGTTTTATGACAGAACTAGTTTTAAAGATGTTTGGAAGTGGACAAATCGGTTTTATTCAAAAATATTTTGACACATTAAAACTTAAAACTAGCTTTGAATTAAACTCTATACATTCATAAAACCGTGCTAAATTTGACACTAAAAACATCTACATATAATACTAGTTTTGAAACAAGTCAATAATATGGCTGTAAGTGTACCAAATTTCATTCATTTAAGAATTGGCGTGTGAAATGATTTCTACAGCCAAAATTCAACAAACAGACTACTGTGCGTGTGCATCCACTGTCATTTGAGCTAAGGCCTTAATGGGTGGGCCAATTTGTGATCTCCTTGAGTTGAAATTTTAATTTCTGGTAGCTGCCATATACAACGATTTTAGTTTTTTTTTCAAATTTTCTCAAAAAGGCTACTGGGATTTTGATTAAACTTCATACCTATAATGACTAATGTGATTGTAAGAAAACTGCGTTTCATTTTTTGGAAAAGAAATCATATAACGGAAACAGGCATTGGACGTGTTTTGATAAAATGGTCTTATTTGTCGGTAATTCGCGGTTATCTTTTCTATGGTTGGATCAATTTTGTTATTATTTTGCAAACAGGTGATTCTTTATAGTATTAAAAATATTGCATTTAAAAATTTTGAAGTCAAAAAAAACTAAACATAATATCCAAATTTTAGTACTTTTCACTCTTTTTGACGTTTTCTAGTTAAAGCCTAGTACGCTGCTGATGCGAAACGAACAAAAAGGCCACAATAACGAAATCATAAACGAAAAATATCGTTCTCCTTTTCGTTTTCCGGTACGTTGTTTGATGAGCGAAATTGATAATTGCAGCAGATTATTTGGAGAAGTCTCAGCTCTTTTTTCGCACTGATTTAATTGCCTATCCATTAATTATAAAGGGTCCGCCAAATAACTTCTTTTTTTTTTGAAAATGGCGCAAAACATCGAGTGTAGCTTCGGCTGTGTGGCACGTAGCGCCGTCCTGTTGAAACCAAATGTTTCCAATATCCTCCTCTTCAATTTTTGTGAACAAAAAGTCGTTCAACATGGCCCGATAACGATCGCCATTGACTATAATGGCCACTCCTTGCGCATTTTCGAAAAATGGCCCAATTATGCCTCTGAACCAAAATCCGCACCAAACAGTGACTCGTTTTGGGTGTATCGGCTTTTCAATGTATGCGTGCAGGTTTTCTGTGCCCCAAATGCGACAATTTTGCTTGTTTACTACCCGCCAAGATCAAAATGAGCTTCATCTGAAAAGATGATTTTTTTGGCAAAATCGGCATCTTCTCTAAGTCGATGGCAGGCCCACTTAGCGAAGCGTATACACAACCATATTCGTTCAGCGGAAGGATAAAACTAATTTTCTATCAAATCAGACATGAGCTAAGTGTTACAATTCACGAAATAAACACTAGTTGAAAAAAAAACCGTAGATGGCGGACCCTTTATTTCGGAAAAGTGACATTTGAGGTTTTTTTGTGTTTGTATTTGTTTTTGATGTGTTAACATCTAAGTCGGCGGTAGAGTGAAATAAAAACGTGGACTTTCCTCTGTGCGATGTTACGAGGTCACACTTTACGATGTAGCACGTAACGTTACGAATATCTGCATAGTATAGGATATTGGGTACGTTCAGTAACGAAAAACTGAATATCCCCTTCAAGCAAACTAGTCCGCTTTGGATCGGTGCACATAGTCAACAATGTATAGACGACTTCGCATACGGATCCAAATACATAGAACCTCAAAACTGAGCTTGGACAAACGTTGATGTTTACACATATTAACCGTGAGTCCTGGCACTCACACAATTTTTTTGTATTTAATTACCTTTCATTATTAATAATTGATGAACAATGAACAAGAAAACTTCCTAAAATATCTAAACTAAAAATATTTTCTCAGTAAATCATTATCAATGACGATATCCGTTCATTCTTACGAATTCCTTTTCTTATAAGCACTACTACATACTCATATAAGTATAAATAAGTACCCAATCAAAGTATTAAGATAAAATTTGCTCCAATCAGCTTACTCAGCTGTGTAAAGGAAAAATTCAGTATAGTTTCTTCCAAATCCTATTAGCCAAACTTCCATCACCTAATGCCAGTAAAACCTGATAAATCTTGATGCATATATGCTACTGCTGCTACTATTAAGATCCTTTTATGCATTTTAAAATATTTTTAAAGATTAAACAAACTTACCAACAAAATGCAACCGAAAACTTAATCCATACAGGATGCATCCAATTATCTAACACAGGCATACACTGCATACTATATGAGTGCTGTGCACAGTATTATGCTTTGTTGAATGCAGAGCTTAACATTGCAAAGTAATATCCTTGCAGACGAACTCAAATACACACATCCTTGGAACGCGCAGTTTAAGATTCTTTAGTTTAAAATGATAACAGCTGGATTAATGCACAAATCGAAAACAAGGATATGGGTTGCTGTATTTGTAATAGATCTTCCAATAGGATTCACTTTCAAAGTGTCAGTGCCATTTTCGACAGTTTCTTGGCATTGATATTCATTAGTAGTTAGTAAGACCAGTTCTTCGTGGGGAGTTACCGTATGGAACTTTTCATAAGCTTAAATCGGATTTAATTTTTCTTCTTTGATGAAGGTTATTACCAAGCGATATAGTCCTTTCTGGAGTAGGTATGCGGTAAATTCAGATGAGACTCAATTACACCTGGATGGAATTAAAAACTATTTGATTTGTATTCGCACTAAAAAACCATTTTTATTTGCCCATTGCAAAAACGAAGAAACTCGCAAAAGGATTTCTTTATGTCTTATAGTCCGCTCCTGACAATTTTCCTCCCGGGAATCATATCCTTACAAGAAGATGAACTTTAAGAATTTATTTAACCTCCTGGCTCCGTCTGCTTCTTCCGTGTATTAAGATACCAACTAGAAAAATGTTGGTATTTTCTACAAGGGATGTTTGCATCTTATATATATAAAGTATACTCAACTCATTCGAACTTCTATAGATTTTTTGTTGTTAGTCCTTTGCTCCTGGCAGATTTCGATTTTTTAGTCGATTTCTTATAACTGCACTATAATATTTTATTCTTTTTACCCTTTTTTCTTCTCTATGCAGTTCACACGAACGAAGTCCTGAAGAATTGGAATTGGTATTTGAGGAACTTTTACACATCGCAGCACTATCACATCTCTCGACAAGCATCAAAAGGGAATTGGCATCAATAATCGTATTCGAGTCACATGCACAAGCCGGAACTATTTGTAAGTATTATTTGAATATGTATACAGATACAGAGTACAGTAATATGTAATAAAATTTGACAAAAGTATTTGTTAGAAATTTTTGGTTAAGATGAAGTGGTTGTCATAAGGAACGCTGACACACTTAGACCATGAGTTAGCCCATTGCGTGATACCAAATGAATCTAGGAGAATTCCTCCCTACTTGTTAAATTACTTGGAGCTCCTTTTGAAGCTTTCGAGACTTCTATCAGTAGAATCATGGTAATAGAAATCTCCCATAGATGGAACTTACCTCTTTTTGGGAGAGAACAGGACATGTACAGAGAAGATGAGGAATCGAATATTTGTCTTCCTTATTCATACAGCTTCTACAATAGTGGTACTTAGTCTGAGTAGGTTAATTTTGAGTTGAAACAAATTTGCCAGGTATGTACTGGTATCGAACTTAAGGATTTAACTGGGTTTCAGAAGCCACCAAAGCTTATTCAAAATGCATGTTTATCTATATCAACTGCATTTTATCTTTAAACAACAAATATTTTGTACAGTTACTTCTTTCTGGGAAGAGATGACGAATCCTCCAACAGTGACTTTTGTATCGTTGAGATGAATAAAACTTTAGGCTTAGTTTTTCAGTGGTGAGTTAAACCAGAGTTAGGTAACTGTAGAAGTAAATTAATCCACAATTAAGTGAAAAAGAAGTTTTGCGGTGAAGGATGCATGCGGAACTGCTTAGAAATCTCGGTTGATAAAACATAAAAAGCATCTGTTCATTTAATCCTGAGTTAGCTCACCAAATTTGATGAGTTAACTAGGGTTTAACTTTAATCTCGCACTGAAAAACGGAGCCTAAGTCGGCTAAGGGCTATAGGAATGGTTGTTAGTTTCTAAAGCACTAGTCCCTTGTTTTCTGATAGCTGTCGTTCTCAGTGGCGTATTTACGGGGGGGGGGGGGGGGGGTGCGGTGGCTCGCAAAGGGGGCTCAAAATTTTGAAAAAAAAAAAAAAATTCAAACTATTTTTCGATTTATTTAAAATTCAATGCTCTTATAAATTTGTAGTTAGAAACAGAAAACCGGATGCTGAAATGTGTTGTACTTTTTTGAGAAAATTGAAAATATCTAAATCTACTCTACCTACGTAGTGGAAATATGATCTTTAGAGCAACTTAACTAACTGAAATGGAATTTTATTTCTGTTATTTTCAATTTTCTGTTTTTTTGGCGTTTGAATAAAAATTAAATGAGCATTGATTTTGTTTAAAACAAAAAAAAGTACTTAATAACGCAAAATTTTGAACAACATTTAAATTTTTTTCTTCAAAATTTTTAGTTTGAAAACTATTTTTCAAAAAATGTTTACTAAATAAACATTATTTAAAAAGAAAATACAAGAGGAGATTTCTAGCTTACAAAAAGGCATAGCATGGCATTGTTAGTCTTACCGTTGTTTTTTAATATTTTTTTTTCAATTCTTTTTAGAAAATCGCCCCTCCTGACTAAGCGATGAAAAACCCTCCCTCATATGCGATTTTTTTCTTGCCTCTACCCAACCTTCACGCTCTAGCATTTTGTACACCTTATGCGAATCACCCTGTATGATGTTTTCTTTTATATTTTGTTCCATCTAAAAAAAAATGTTGCCCCCCCCCCCAGAGCAAAATCCTAGTTACGCCACTGGTCGTACTACTATTTATTTTTTTAAATGCATTGAACCGACTAGGTTTTTTAGAGTTGTTTTAATTTCAGTATAGATTGATGGTGCGAATGTTATTCAGCATATACTGCACGAATGTTAATATATTAATATTCATCCCTTGGTTTCCTAGAAAAATAATTTTGGAAATGTTTTTGTAAAAATATCAGGGATAATTTTATAGTATAAAAGTTTTTTTTTAATATTTCTCGCCAGATTATTTATGATGGCTTTCTTTTTAACTCTTTTTTTTTAAATTACCTAGGTAGATACTTATAAAAACTGATTTTAAATAAGTCAAAATAGTTTGCACAACACTGTAAGAAAAACAAGACTATTCATAAAACCATAAAACTATAAGCCCCCCTAGTCAGATACAAATGACTAAAATTGTCTGCTCTATGTTTCGATGCAAGTGTTAAAATTGAAAAGTTAGTGAACCGTTTAGTTGTCCAATTCTGTATCTATATGCTATTTTCCATATACCAATGAGAACTTGAAAGTGGAATACGTTTTAGTTTTCGCTATCCCGAGGGATATTTTATACATCCTCGTTGAATATTTTGGTTAATTGAATTTTCAGTTACGTTTGGTTGGTTGATTTTATTATTTACCATTTTCAAACTGCTGGATGGCGCAGTGGCGGGCGGCACGGTGGCGACTGACGCGACGGTAAAGTGATTCGTTGGAACACGATTCTTGTTTGGTGCACTCACTGGACCATACGGATTTTATTGGATTAGTGGTATTTAGTTGGAGTTTGTCGCGACATACGACTACAAGGACGAGGATGTTTTTTTTTTTGTATTCAATTTTATTTTATTTGAACAAACATTTTCTAATTATTAGTGTGTTTCTGTTTTTAAATAGCCCGGAAGGCTGAGTTGATATCTTTTTCTATTCTAGTACGTTTCTAGTTTATTTCGAGCGCCATCATTTTGACAGAATATGTCAATCATGTAAATCAAGTATAAAGTTAAGTACTCTGGTAGCGCGAAACGAAATTTGTATGTGGTCACGAATGCAATGCGAAAGCAAAATGTTTACCGAAAACACAAAGAAAAAAATGACAGTTAAAAATGTCACAAATAGCGAAAAAAAATGCAAAAAATATACAGAAAGCCATGCTGTGATGAAAAAAACAACAATAAATGCCAAACAAAAATAAAACTCGAATGTAACTTTTTCGCAAACAGTAAATCGCAATTAATTTTGTGCGAAAAAAAAACAGCCAAGACTTTTCCATATAATCTGCTACAATAATCACTTTCACTCATCGAAAAGCATACTGTAAAACGAAAAGGAGAATGAATTATTTCATTTATGATTTCGTTGTGTCATTTTTGTATATGGGATTTTTCGCTTCACATCAGCAGAGCGTACTAAGCTTAAATGTATTTAATTCATAAAGCAAGGAATTGTGTGTTGGCTAATAAACAAGAATCAAAGTATTTTTCATAAGAATGAAACCGTTTGAATTGTTCATTGTACATTTAGTATATCCAGCCTAATACTCACCATGTTTTCACATTCTTCATCTAACACATTTCTTGACATGACTTATCATAAAAAAGTTAAAACTAAGAAAAAATTAACATTTGTTGCAAATGCAACTTTACCTCTAAGACTATGTACACGTACTAGGAGATTTGCTACTACAAAATATTCAGATAATAATACAGAAAATAATTAAATTTTAGTTAGGATTATAAATTAAAATTATTCAATGTAGAATGAATTTAAATTTTAATCCTTTAAATAAAATATTATGGTAATAATTGTTGTATTTCTTGTGACATATAATTTGGGAATTGATATGGGCTTTAATGACTTTTTATCTGATATTTCAACATAAAAAAAAACAGCTGGAAATGAACAGTAAATATAAATCAACTCTAAATGAATGCAAATGTCAAACAAAATAATACAGTACAATTCATAAAATAAAAACATTAGGAAAAAAACTTAAAGAAAATGTTTCTAATTTAATTTGCATTTAGTGAAAAATTGACAATAAAAGGTCCCTCATCACAATTCATTGACAATCCCCGTGTGTCGGACTATAGTTTAATGCATACCGACTAAAACTTCTCCATAACACTTTTCGGCGTCTGAGGCACTCCCCTGGGACTACTCTTTGCATTACTTTAAGGGGGTTGTCATATTTCCCTCGGGATCAGCTAACGGTCTCAACAATTTCCCGATCATATTCTTCTCTTCTCTTTTTTTTCCTCCTGAGAATAATATCTTCTATGTATAAGCGTTGCCCAGTTTTGTTCGCTGTGTAACATTTTTGAAATATGTTATCTGGCGTGATGTCACTAATGCGACTCTCATGTTTTTAACGTTCGGCTTCCCATCTACTTCAGGCAAAGAACGTATGATGTACTTCGTCTGTTCTGTACTGGCAGGCTGGACTGTTATTACCGCAGCAATGTCGTCTGCATATCCTACCAGAAAGGTATGATCCGGCATGTTCATTCGGAGCATATGCCATCATAGGAGATGTTCCACAGATCGGACCTTAAGATTGAGCCCTGTCCTGCTCCGGAGGTGATTTGCTTTCTTCCTGTGCCTTTCGTGGTCTCATAGATTAGCTTTCGATCCCTGAGATAGTCCTTCATCATCCATAAGGGATATACTTGGATGTTGAAAGTATCCTCCAGCGCGTTCAGCATGTCGCTCCACCTGGCTGAGTTAAAGGCGTTTATAGCATCTAGAGTTGCCAACAGTTGCAGATGCATGTGCATCGAATAGTTGCTTCCCCGTTGAGCGATTTGGATGGCCTTGACTACTGCTTCTATAGCTCCGATCGTAGAGTGGCCTTTTCTGAAGCCACGCTGCGTTTCGGACAAGCCTCGTGTTGCTGTACTGCAACGGTGAGTCGCAGTTTCAGCATCTTCCCCAAGAGCTTCCATGCGGTGTCGAGCAAACACAAAGGTCTATATGCGGATGAGGAGTCTTGGTCTCCTTTTCCCTTGCTGATGAATACTTCCAAGAAGCTGTTGAATAAGTTGAGCAAAACTTGAGGGCATGCTCTCGCGGTAAATTTTCAGCACTTCTGCTGGTTTTCCATCTGGTTCTGGGGCTCTTTTGGTTTGCAAGGCTTACACAGCTAATCGCAACTCTTCTTCACTGAACGACGGGATATACTGTCGTTGGGGCGATGTGGTGTCGGGCGGCCTGACTCGATGAGTTAGGAAGAGAGTATCCACTAGGTGCGTCTTCTGAGCTCAAAATTTCCAACCGATTTTAATAAAAATACAAATACATTTACGCTTGAAGCAGATAAACTTCTTATAATTTATTGCTGATGCTTTAAATATTTATTATCATTATTATTGCCAATAACTTTTCTAAGTATTCCAATTCCCATTTCGTTTCAAAAGTAATAAAAAATAAAGATATGGTAGTTATCTTACCAAAAACTCACATCCGCATTACCATTTGGCTTTAATTCCATAATTAAAGGGAAATGAGCTTCTCTATCTTGTTGTCATTGCTATCATAAAAGATATCTTTATATAGACTCTGAAGTTCTTCAAATTGCTTGAGGTTAGGAAAACTTCTTTGCCATTAATTATTGCAGTCTATTATCCTCCCGCAAATTCATACAACACCAACACTTTTACTTGAGAAAGTTAACTTCCTAGCTACCACAGTCCCTTGACAATAATTTAAAAAAAAAGGTCAAAGAAAAATGAGAAAATGTAAGGCATTTTTCATAAGACGCTTGAAAAGCGGTAAATTCAGTGAGAAACTTATTCGCCTAAAGGCTATAAAAGCGGTTATGGTAAATAGTAATTTAACTTGGTTTATAAGGCTAGTAGTATTTATATGTTAGGTTAGGTTAGGTTAGGTGGGGTGAAAATACGGCAAGCCGCATCATCGCACTCGGATCTCAATGGATCCATTGTGGTCCCCAGGAAATAGATGAGGTGAAGGAAGAGGAAGGGTGGGAAGGAGTTAGAGGAGTTTAGGTGTGGGCATGAAGGGCCTCCTTGAACCAACCCGAACATTGAATAAATTTCAGGATGTTTCTTAGTGGCAAAAACGAGATGTCGCTCAGTTCATCAAAGAAGTAATCTCCGAGGGCCTTTTTTCTAGTTCTTACTAAGCTGGGGCATTCACAAAGGAAGTGATAGGAGCCCTCCTCCGCCTCTTCATCTTGACACCCTCTGCACAAGTCGGATGAGCTGATGCCCATTCTGCGCATGTGGGTTCCCATTGAGTTGTGACCCGTTAGGATTCCAACAAAAAGGGATAGTTGAGGTCTGCTTAGTTTGAGAAGGAAGTCTGTTTTTTTCTTTGAGATGTCTGGCCATAGATTCCTCGAGACCCGACAAGTATCAAGAGCTGACCATCTATCGTTTGCGGCTTCGAGGAAACATTTGCGAATTCTGCCTTTTTCTTGTTCTAGTGGCATAGAAACGGAGGAATCAGTTTGGCTTGGATCAAGAGAAGATCCTATTTTGGCCAGTTTATCCGCCATTTCGTTTCCATATATGTCACGATGTCCTGGGACCCATCGAAGGGTAACTGTATTTGATGCATTGAGTAGTTTTAACTCATTTCGGCAACATTCTACCAGTTTAGACTTTGTGACGATTGAGGCAATTGATTTAATTGCCATTTATATTTATATGTAGGTACTGGTTTCTTGTTAAAAAAAAATGTTTAAAAAGGTTTAAATCAATTTTAACACTACAATGATAGTGAAGTTAAAAAAAAGTTTTGTTTGCCATACCGTCACTTGTTCTGTGCGTCTGTAGGTATGTTCGTCCACTTTGAATTGAGTAAACGGTGCTTCAAATTTGGTACA
Organism: Leucozona laternaria; assembly: GCA_932273885.2. NCBI lineage: Eukaryota > Metazoa > Arthropoda > Insecta > Diptera > Syrphidae > Leucozona > Leucozona laternaria. Next base: position 25,725,989 of record OW026368.1, on the reverse strand, counting down.
AACATTTTTGATGTAATTTGCTAGAAGAGAAATTCAAATTTCGGTTGGTTTTCGAAAATGTTCGTTTCCTCTCGAAAATGAAACATTTGGAGTAAAAGGAATGAGAAAGGAGTAGCTGCGAACGTCGACTCGAAAACGGAAAACGACATTAGACTTAGCTCAACTAGAACATGGATTTTATTTTTTTTTTTTTTTCCAACTTTTATCCAAAACAGCTTTAATGATTTTGATTAAACTTCGTACCTTTATGATGTTCAAAGTGAGTGTGATAAATTTGCATTTTAGGTCTTTACCAAAAATTTCACACACTGGAAATTGGGTTTTTAAAATTTTTTGAAGAAATATTGCCTTATTTTTGCATGTTTTTGCCGCAACTTGTCTCATTAGTCGCTATAATGATTTTTATCAATTTTTCCAAACTGCTATTTCTTAGTAGTAGTTATAGATAAATAAAATATAACAATAATTTGTTTATACCGGGTGTTTTTTTTTAAGAGTTATAGAACTTTAAGTTGGCAACACTATTTTAACCAGCGACTATTTTGTCAGTTGTCAAATGATTTATTTTGGCATATAGACTGAAGCCTGAACAACGCTTCCAAAATGTGCCCAAATGGGCCCAAAATAAGATTGCCGTTGATCCCAATTTTCATAAGCGAATTTTGTTTAGCGATGAAGCTCACTTTTGGTTGAATGGATACGTCAATAATCAAAACTGCCGTATTTGGAGTGATGATTATCCTCAAATGTATGTTGAGACACCGTTACATCAACAAAAACTGAGTGTTTGGTGGCTTTATGGTTTGGTGGAATAATTGGTCCGTACTTCTTTTAAAACGATGCTGGCCAGAACGTTACAGTCAATGGTGACCGCTATAGAGCAATGATTACTGGCTTTTTCGTTCATCAATTGAACAATTATGATGTGCAGGAGCTGTGGTTTCAACAAGACGGCGCAACATGTCACACACCTCGTGCCACAATTGATTTATTGAAGAAAACGTTTGGTGCCCGCATATTTTCACGTAAAGGACCCGTGAATTGGCCTCCAAAATAGTGCGATTAAACGCTGCATGACTATTTTCTGTGAGGATATGTGAAGTAGCTAGTCTACGCCAATAAGCCCAAATCGATTGACCACTTGGAGGACAACATTTGCCGGGTTATTGCCGATATACGGCCACAAATGTTGGAAAAAGTCATCGAAAATTGGACCTCCAGAGTGGACTACGTCTGAGCTAGCCGTGGCGGTCATATGCCAGCAATCATATTCAATTTATAATGCCAGAAAATTATCTTTTGAATAAAATAAATTTCATTTCAATTTAAATAAATCATCTTTGTTTTATTCCATTTCAAAGTTATATACCTCTAAAAAAAAACACCCGTTAATTATTAATATGAAAAGTTATCAAACCGAAAAATTCTCTATCTATCTCCATATGCTCCAGCTAACACGTGTTTTAAGAAGCTGTTTGTAATTAAATTAGTATAACACGTGTGAAGAAAATTCTAGAATGCAATTTCGATGTCCCTATATAAGACAAATCGAAGTCGTTAATTACAACGCTTTTTAAACGTTATCCACTAAGTTTTAAGTGAAGACAGAGAGTTCTTAAACATTTAATCAAACATTTTATTCGTTGATCCTTTGTTGTCGCAAATCCTAATAAAACTAACAATTTCTTGTTCTTCTATTTTTTTGTTTGCTTACAGTATTTAATCAAGGTGACGAAGGACGATCCTGGTATATATTGTTAAAAGGATCCGTTGATGTTGTCATTCATGGCAAAGGAACAGTAGCAACACTCAAGACTGGTGATGACTTTGGTAAACTCGCTCTGATAAACGACGCACCGAGGTAAGAGAAATTTTTTTTTTTTTTTTTATTTATTAAATAAAAATATAAATTGTTAATGTCTGCAAAAATTTGGGGTGATTGGTAAAATATTCTAAAAGACTTATATATTTCTTTGTGGGTGCATAAATTATCTATAGTAGCTTCCAAAAAGGTCTTACTTAATATTAAACAAATACTAACATAAGGGACGTATTCGTAAGTTATTTTTAAATTGTCGTTAAATTAACAATAATTTAGACCCATCAGTTTCATACTTACACTTACTTGTATAAGTGACACTTAAGTCTCTGATGTTGGGGGCGTAATGTACCACTTATGCAAGCTATGAATATGAGCCTAAAGACTTGAAATGTTAAACTTAAGTGCCACCTTTTCCGGTAAGTGTGAACTGTGAAAGTGTCCCTTACACTATATTTATTTATATCTTACAATTAGTAAGTAAGAAAGTTTTTTTATAATACAAATTATACACATAGTATGTACACATGAGTTCTGGTATGAGTCGTCGCGTCGGAAATGAGTTGTCTTGGGACCAGTGGTTCTGGGATGGGCTACACCCAACCCATATAAGACCTGTGATGAATCCACTTCTTAAACTAAATTGTTTGACTTTTGTTTGAATTTTAAAAACAACCTTTTTTTCTTCAATCGAACACACCAAAACTACCCCTTTTTCATTCTTTTGAAGCACACATTTCGACACACATGAATTTAAATCCAATTTGCCTGCCTTTTGTATACCTATAAACCTATACCTGCTCCGAGTTCTACAAAATTTTTGCAGTTCAATTTTATCTACGACAAAAACTGTTGAGTCCTGCAAATTATTCGGTCAACAGGACTCAAGCAGTTGTTCCAATTAATGAAATTGAAATACAAAATATCACCAACTCTTTCATTCAAAAAGGCAAAAACAAAAAAAAACAAAAACAGGCAAACCAATTAATCCGCTGTCAACTCCAAATTGAAAATTGATCAGCGGAAAACCAATAATATTTATAATTGAATGAGTAAAAGTGCTTTTGAAGTCCATTTGCCCAGTCATATATGTATGTATATGAAATTCCGGTTGATAAAAATTCTTTTATTTCGTTGCAATTATTCCATAAAATAAACAACTGCTGTGCGGCCGATGATGGCGGCGCTACCTACATTTTTATTCATTATTAATTACCGAAAGGACAAAAAAATTATATTTAATATATTTTTCGTTTTTTACTACTATCACAGATTTATATATTTTATATGTTCTGTAAAATCGTTAAATGGAAAATTGCTTAATTAAAAAATAATAACGCATATATATCTTTTACATATTGTCAATGTAAAGGGTTTTGCAATAAGAGGTGTTATTTTGAATAGCCCGCTATTTCGGTAGCTGTCACTTTTGAAGCTGTCATTTTTGACATTTGACAAGTAGAAACTACGCCATTAATAAAAATGGAACGATACACGCTTCAACAACGCATTGAAATTATTAAAATTCACTATAAAAATGGTGAAAATTTGGCAGAGACGGTTCGTAAAACTAAAACATTTTTGGGTCGTCGTGAAGCTCCTTGTCAGACCGCAATACAGAAATTGGTGGACAAATTCGAGCTGTTGGGACAAGTTAGTGATGTGAAGAATAAAACCCGTGCACGTCGCTCAAGAACAACTGAGAATATTGCTGTTGTAGCCCAAAGTGTTGAAGAAAACCCAGGTTTGTCCATTCCTCGTCGTTCTTTGGAATTAGGCATTCCACAAACGTCATTACACCGTATTTTGCATAAAGACTTGGATCTTGAGGCTTATAAAGTTCAGTTAACACAAGAACTCAAGCCGGCTGATCATCAACAACGTCGTGTCTTTGCTGATTGGGTCCTTGAAATGCATGAAAATGATCCGGAATTTCATCGAAAAATCATCTTGACTGATGAGGCTCATTTCCACCTCGGAGGCTACGTCAACAAGCAAAACTGTCGCATCTGGGGCTCGGAAAACCCAAGAGTTATTGTTGAAAAGCCCCTCCATCCTCAACGCGTGACTGTTTGGTGCGGTTTATGTTCCGGCGGGGTCATTGGACCTTACTTTTTCGCAAATGAGGCTGGAGCAACGGTGACGGTCAATGGATTGCGCTATCGAGAGATGATTAATGATTTTTTATGGCCGGAATTGGATGGTATTGATCTGGACAACGTTTACTTTCAACAAAACGGCGCTACGTGCCATACAAGCAATGAAACCATCGATCTTTTACGGGAAAAGTTTCCGGACCGTGTTATCTCTCGAAGAGTTGATCACAATTGGCCACCGAGATCTTGTGATTTAACACCTTGCGACTTCTTCCTTTGGGGCCACGTGAAAGATAAGGTCTACGCCAACAGCCCAGCGTCGATTCAAGACCTCAAAGATGGAATTCGTGAGGCTATCGAGGACATAGGGCAGCCACTTTGCGATTTGGTTATGGAAAATTTCATGAAAAGGATATGGTCCTGTAAGCGTGGTCGTGGAGGCCATTTGGCTGATGTTGTGTTCCATTATTAACGACATACCTTCTTCTTTATAATGAAATAAACATCCGATCATTTATCTCAAAAAATGCCATTTTTCTTTTAATATCTAAATAACACCTCTTATTGGAAAACCCTTTAGTAGGTATAGTCGATATCACGATAGTTTACATTTAGACCAGAGAGCCCGCAGCTATACTATTTGGCGTGAAAGGAACCCAACGATATTAATGTAACATAATGATGTTCCTAATTAATGTGTTTTTCTGCCAGCATGAAGTGTAGTCGGCCAGCAGAAACATGCATACAAATTACCATTTTTCTGAGAATAAGCATTTTAAATGCTTAATATCCCAAAGCACTCTCTTCACAAATAATGTCGCCAAAGTTTTATGGAATTTAAAATAATTACTTGTAATAATTATTTCACGACTGGAGAATAAATATTTTTATGGCAAACTTTTTAAATGCCACACATAAATCAACACTAGAACGTGACATTTTGAAAAGATAACCTAACTATGCACTGCCAAACTATACACCGACATTAATAAAGAGCAAATAGGTAGTGTGAAAAAGTCAAAAGTGATAAAAATAAAGATTTCTTCAGTGTTTATAAAAAAAAACATAATTTTAAAATTTTGAGAAGAAATTTAATTTAAATATTAAACTTATAACAAAAGTACATTATATAGATTATATCGGGTGATTTTTTAGCTGGTTTGGTTTTGGCAACACTGGTTTTGACAGCTGACGTGTGTTTAGTACCTTGTGTCACTGTCAAACAGCTTCAGTTTGGTTTGCAATTTAACCATGGATCGTCTTACAAATGAACAACGCTTGCAAATTATTGAATTTTACTATCAAAATTCGTCCTCGGTTCGAAATGTTCATCGCGCGCTGCTTGTGTTCAGCGATGAGGCTCATTTTTGGTTGAATGGGTACGTAAATAAGCAAAATTGCCGCATTTGGAGTGAAGATCAGCCAGAAGCATTGCAACAGCTACCAATGCATCCCGAAAAAGCCACTGTTTGGTGCGGTTTATGGGCCGGCGGCATTATTGGGCCATATTTCTTCAAAGATGATGCGAATCGCAGCGTTACTGTCAATGGTGAACGCTACCGAGCGATGATAACAAACTTTTTTTTGCCCGAAATGGAAGTTCTTGACTTGCATGATATGTGGTTTCAACAAGACGGTGCTACATGCCACACAGCACGCGAAACAATGGCGCAATTGCGAGGCGAGTTTGGTGAACAGTTAATTTCACGTTTCGGGCCGGTCAATTGGCCGCCTAGATCGTGCGATTTGACACCATTAGATTATTTTTTGTGGGGGTATGTCAAGGCTAATGTCTATAGGGACAAGCCCGCTTCGATTGACGCACTGGAAGCCAACATCCATGCATTCATTCGTGAGATACCGGCCGATATGTGTGAAAGAGTATGCCAAAATTGGACTCAGCGGATGGGCTACCTGAGACGCAGCCGTGGTCAACATTTGCATGAAATTATCTTTAAACATTAAATTGCAAGGTTCAAACTATCGATTCAAATAAATATTTTATTTATTTTTTCGAATTTTTTGTGTTTTTTTTTTTTTAAAAAAGTTCTAAACCTCTTAAAAAATCACCCATTACATTTGCAACAAAAGCTTTCAAACCATTAGAGAATACTAAAACTACGATGATCGAGAAGTCCAAAAAATTGGTTTTCGTCATGCCGTCCGTATGTCTGTCCATCCACAGAGATTTGAGGGAGAATCTTAACGGGTGAACCGTTTTATCAAATTTTCTCGAAAACAGCTTTTACGATTTTAATTAAACTTCGTACCTGAAATAACAATAAGTCAATTATATAGGAAAACTGCGTTTCAAGTTTTTCTCAAAAAATTCACATAATGGAATTAGGTATTCCACGTTTTTTTGTTGAGAAAATGATTTGGGAACGGTTTGTCCGATTTTGTTATAATTTTAAAATCTGATGCTTCTCAATAGTTGAAACAATAATGCATTTAAAAATTTTGAAAAAACATTTTTTTATAAACAAAAATCGTTTTTTTAGTGCTTTTGACTCTTTTAACATTTTCTCGTTAAATATATACATCATGCCATCTTCAATGTGGGGTCACACACAGTATTAAACCACAAAAGCAAGTTCGTGCCATCAAGTCGTGCATATTTTTTGTCGATAAAAACATGAAAGGCAATCCTTTTTGACATTACAAAAACAAATCTTAAGCGTAATATCGTTAAAGCATTTTTCAAGAAAATTTGAAGGAAAAAAAATAGGTTTGTTCAACGAGGCTGTTTGATGACCTTGACAGAAAAGTATCTACAACTTTATGTTTTTCAATTAAAAATATTCTATTCTAAACTGTTATGTTTGCTGTTCAATGATTCTATCTGTGAAACACTTTAGAACAGTTTAGAACAGAATTTTCTGAACTTGCTTGTTAGATAGATCAACTAAGAAGCAGATTTGTGCTAGAAGTGTCAAAATCAGCGGTTTTAATTTTTCAATGAAAACAGTTGTTTTTTTTTTCGATTAATTTTTCTGAATCTCTTCTCAAAGTGAATTTTAATCAATTCTGATTCAATTTTAATAAAGTTATATTATTTTTAAGACGTTTAATTGTCGATTTAAAAACTAAAGTAGCCATTTACTGTTCTAACTTGTTTTGACTTTTTTCACAAAATCTATGTGCTGTTGTGTTGAGTTCTAATTTAACTTATTTGTCATTGAACAAAGCTAATGTGTGAATGCTGGGACTCACGGTTTAGATGTGTACACGTCAAAAAAGTTCACCAGAGTCCAAATTTTTTTATATTGGGTGCGTTCAACGCATTACGTTTTACATCTTTACATATGAATTTTCAGAATTCAAAATTTTTGGAGCTTCTAATTGGCCAGTTCTCATAAAAAGTTAGATGACTTTTAGTGACTTTTAGTTACGTTTAATAACGTTTCATCTGAAAATTACAAAAGCTGCTTAGGTAGGTACTACACATAGAAGTTGAACTTTACAATTTTTGCGCTGGTTGGTTGTTGATTTGTGTTGATTAATTTGTATCACGAAAAAATTAATACCTATTTACATTAAAGACCATATTTTTGAAAAGATTGACTGTTCTTAGGAAAATTTTTCCAGAATTCTCCATCCAAATATTTGTGAATAATTTTTTCATCGAACTTTACATAGATTTTAAAATCAGAAACAATAATGTAGAGCGTAGCAGTAAACACTTTCAATAAAATTTAGAAAACCGGTTGCTGATAGCACATATTACACGGAATTTTTTACACGTAACTTAACGTATTGTACTTAAGGCTCACACAAATTACACCAACAATGAACATTTATACAGGATTGAGTACAGCAGGCGAATTGGTTTCGAATTCGGAATTTTGAAAAATATTGTTGTCCCCAATTTTCGAAGCAGGGAAATATTCCCAGGGAAATTTTATTCACGATTGCCCCAAATATCTCAATCTTATAAAACAAAAATCTAAGAGTGGTTATATAGGATTTCCTCATTAACTTTGGGTGTTCCTAATCATTTTTAGGACTTCATCACATTTCAATTTTTTGATTTTCAAGGTTTTGATATATATTTCTAATGGTTGGCTAGTAATGTAATAATATAATATGCCCCTCAAATTCATAAACAAAAAAATAATCTTTGCTATCATTCCTTTTTCAGTTTTTTTTTTTTGTTTTTTTAATATGTAAATATTTCATGAAGTAAAAATTAAATTTAACAAATAATAATGAAAAAAAAAATAACATTTTATAGAGCTGCTACAATAGTACTAAAAGAAAATAATTGTCACCTACTGCGTGTGGACAAGGAGCACTTTAATCGTATCCTTCGGGATGTTGAAGCAAACACACTAAGGTTGCAAGAGCATGGAAAAGATGTATTAGTATTGGAAAGGGTAGCAAAACAACGAGGACAACATTCAGCATTTAAGTATGTTAAATATGAATAGCTCCTTGATTTAAATGTTGTTTTTCGTTTATTCTATCGCTAAAATAATCCTGTTTCTATATTTAATTTTTATTTTATTTTCTATCTCTTGATATTTTATGCTAAGTCCCAGTTTTTCATTGGTGATTTAAACCAGAGTTAACTAACTCTAGAAGTAAATTAACCCACAGTGAACTGAGGAAGCAGTTTTTCGATGGAGAATGCATTCGGAACGAGTAAACAAACTCGGTGAATAACACATCTGTTCAGTTAATCCTGGTTTAACTTTAACCTCGCACTGAGAAACTGGACCTTAGATTTTGTATTATTTATTGCTTGTAGAAAAGTTGTTTCAAATGCTTATAAGTACCTCTAAGCATGCTTTTAAGCTTTTATTATTAAATGATTTTGACCCTTGTAAATAACGATCTGATTTAAAATTTAAATGTCTACTAAAATATAGAAACTCAACCAAATAACCAATATTAACTTGTACTGTATTACCTACATTTTACATAATAATATAACAAATATCTATAACATAACAAAAACCCTGAAAAAAGAAACTTGGGAAAAGTTTCAGATTTTAATTATATTTAATTGGCAGAACAAAAAAAAATAACTCTTTTTAATTTAACTATTAATCACTAGAAAACCTTTTTTGGTGATTACACAGTTTGGGAAAAATTTAAATTTTAATTACATGACCCAGTAGGTACATAAAGTAGAAACAAAACTGAGACTTTTTTGCAACTATAAATTACTTTTGAACTTTTTTGAGCGGTTACAGGTGGCAACATTTATGATGTTTAACAACTCTTATGGGAAAAGGGGGTTTGTTAAATGTTTTTATTTTTTATTGTGGCATATTTATGAGCCGAGAAAATAATGTTTTAATTTTAAATTAAACACGATTATTAATGGAAATAAGATTTCCGAACGTATATGGATGTATAAACGTTAACAGGGTGTTTTGCATAAGATGTGACAAAATGCTAAAGCTTTCAATTTAAGCTGAAACAAACGAAACAGTCATTTAGGAGGGAGTCTTTTCCTTCCGTTTATGCTTAAGGAGGTTTTGAGTTCGAATATATATTTTTTTCATAAACAATTCACTAAAACAGCTTGATCTAAAAATAAAATAAAAGAATGTATTTCTGGCTTTAAAGAAAACCGAAACATAACATAGTAGAATTTGTTAGTGTTGCCGTTGTATTTTAATAGCTTTTTCTATTTCGGATCAATTTTATAGAAAGTTGTTCCTCTCGCATAAATAGAAGGAAATAAAAGACACCCCTCCTTCAGAATATTTTTTTTTGTTGGCCCAACCTGTATATCCATGGCCAAAATAATAGCAACACTTCTTACTTTTATGTATGTTGCACTTTAGTGAAAAAATGTCTGCATTATACTAAAGGTTAATTATATCATCAATCTATTCTACGTATAATCTTCGGAGTAAACAAAAGACATTATTCATATTCTGCACTAAGTTGATTGCAACTACAAAATTAGCTGGTCAAAAAAATAGCAACACATTAAAAAAAAGCTTAAAAAAAGTTAGCTTGTTGATTGGAAAAGTCTAAATTTTGGTGAGATTTTAGTCTTAGAATAGTTTTGAAATTTTAAGGCGAGAATCTATTAGAAAAATAGCAAACAGTTATTGGAAGCTCTGCAACTGGTTTGGTTTTGGCAACACTGGTTTTGACAGCTGACGTGTGTTTAGTACCTTGTGTCACTGTCAAACAGCTTCAGTTTGGTTTGCAATTTAACCATGGATCGTCTTACAAATGAACAACGCTTGCAAATTATTGAATTTTACTATCAAAATTCGTGCTCGATTCGAAATGTTCATCGCGCGCTGCTTCCATTTTATGATCGGCATTCTCGACCTTCTGAGCAGTCTATTCGGAAGATTGTGACCAAATTTCGCACCAAATTTACTTTGTTGGACATTAAACCACCAACACGTTTACGTACTGTGCGTAGTGAAGAAAATATTGCGGCCGTATCAGCTAGTGTGACAGAAGACCGCGAAATGTCGATTCGGCGCCGTTCCCAGCAGTTAGGCCTTTGTTACAGCACTACGTGGAAAATTTTGCGGAAGGATTTGGGCGTAAAGCCTTTTAAGATACAGCTGGTGCAAGAACTAAAGCCAGCCGACCTACCACAACGCCGAATTTTTGGTGAATGGGCTCTTGGAAAGCTGGCCGAGGATCCGCTTTTTTATCGAAAAATTGTGTTCAGCGATGAGGCTCATTTTTGGTTGAATGGGTACGTAAATAAGCAAAATTGCCGCATTTGGAGTGAAGATCAGCCAGAAGCATTGCAACAGCTACCAATGCATCCCGAAAAAGCCACTGTTTGGTGCGGTTTATGGGCCGGCGGCATTATTGGGCCATATTTCTTCAAAGATGATGCGAATCGCAGCGTTACTGTCAATGGTGAACGCTACCGAGCGATGATAACAAACTTTTTTTTGCCCGAAATGGAAGTTCTTGACTTGCATGATATGTGGTTTCAACAAGACGGTGCCACATGCCACACAGCACGCGAAACAATGGCGCAATTGCGAGGCGAGTTTGGTGAACAGTTAATTTCACGTTTCGGGCCGGTCAATTGGCCGCCTAGATCGTGCGATTTGACACCATTAGATTATTTTTTGTGGGGGTATGTCAAGGCTAATGTCTATAGGGACTAGCCCGCTTCGATTGACGCACTGGAAGCCAACATCCATGCATTCATTCGTGAGATACCGGCCGATATGTGTGAAAGAGTATGCCAAAATTGGACTCAGCGGATGGGCTACCTGAGATGCAGCCGCGGTCAACATTTGCATGAAATTATCTTTAAACATTAAATTGCAAGGTTCAAACTATCAATTCAAATAAATATTTCATTCATTTTTTTGAATTTTTTGTTTTTTTTTTTTAAAAAGTTCTAAACCTCTTAAAAAATCCAGAAAAAAACCAAAGAAACCATAAGGCGCCCATCTGCAATGACTGAAAGAGATAGAGTCACTTTGGTAAGAAAAGCTAAGTTAAATCCTTTCATGTCTGCAGCGCGAAATAGAAAGGCAAATCAGTGCCAGAACTATTCGTTGTATCCTAAAGGATGTTGATCTTGATGCTTTATATTCATTGAAGGTACCATTGCTAAAAAAAATTACCTACCCAGAAGCGGATTTGTTTTTCAAAAATTTGCCATAAAAAAAAAGATCCCCTAAGGCCAAGAAACAGTGGAGCAATGTACTTGGAGTTATGAAACTAAAATAATTTTATTCAGAATCGATGGTTAAGAGTTTGCCTGTGAGTTGGCAGGCTCTATGCCGAATCGAAAACATGCATTTTTAAAACATACATTTTTTTTTTTTAACTATGTAAATATTAAATTTTCTCTGCTATTAAATAAAGAAAAAATGACATTAGTCATCAGAAATTCTTGTTTGTTGTTAAATAAACCAAGTGTTGCTACTTTTATGACCAGCTTGTGAGAAAGCTTACTGCAAACGGACTTAGAAATTTTGCAAACCCCTTTAAGTTTTCAAAAAAATTTACATAAACAATATTAACAAAGTACTTACCACAAATATACAACATAAACATTTTTGAACATTTGCCTAATATAAATACTACATAAAATATTACTAAAAATTAGGGAGTGTTGCAGAAAATTGTAGTTCATCTCAAATCCTGCCGATAACACGCTTACAGGAATGGTTGAGAGTTATCGTGGAGCTATCGCACCAAAAAATTTATTTTTATTAATTTTTAATTTCCTTTTTATTTAATGAATTTACAAAATTTGATTTCCCCCCATGATGTAAAATTATTATCTTTCGAAACGTTGCGTTGGTTAAAAAATTGGAATATATAGATCAAAAGAACCAAGATTTTTTGGTTTTGTTTTATTGTGATGCAAATATCTTCTTTCCCCAGCAATTTTATTGAATTCTTAAAGTTTCATTAAACCCTTACATTTTCTATAAATAGAAAATAATTCCTTATTGCAGCTTCACTCAACTTTAAACTCATAATCATCATGAAAGCTAAAAAAAAAAGAGAGCAATATAATAAAATAAACTTCGACCATTTTTGCTTTTGATTTATGGGCAAACTCTAAGAGGCCAGCCGCCTTTCCAACTCAAATAAAATCCTCTGAGGCAGAACGAAACCTCACAAATGTTCGTTCGGTCTTTAATGGATTGGGTGCGGTATTTCTCTCGATGAAGGACTCTTTGCTCCACAAAAAAAAAATTATTTCTTGAAATAAGATTCCATTCAGTTTGTGTTAGGTCTGTTGTGTTCTTTCTACAATAAACAAAAACACATATATATATAATTATATAATATTATATAGACGAACATGTTTTGCTTTTCAAGTATTAATTTGTATGAATCCTTTGGTTGTCCTTCATAATAATTATTGTCCTTGTTCAAAGTTAATTTAACCCTTATGATGGTGCTTTTTGTATCTTTTGGGAAATACTGGAGAGACCATGAGGAAGGCTAATTAGGCGTTAAATTAGTATCTTTTCGAGAAATGATTTTGAAACATCTTTAGTCCTTTTGTTGTTTGTTAAAGTATAAATGAACGCTTGATTAGCCAACCAACAAAAGTTTAAAATTAAAATTATTTGCATATTTGAACATCAGATTTTGATTATATTTTGTTGTATCCCACAAAAAAAAAACAAACAATGTTGAATTTTTGACATCTGTTACATTTAAAAATAATATAAATCCCGAAAAAAATAAACCCATGTGTATTTTTCGAGAAAGTAAGTATTTTAAAATCTATTGTTTGCAACCATATAACTCATGTTTTTTTTCTTCCTATAATTTTTTTTTTTTTTGTATTTAAGAAATCCATGCAAGGACTTCCTATTATTGCTAAGGCTTTTTGAGCTTCCAAATTAATTTTCTTTTGCTTTATTTGGATTTTTCTTAATAATATATTTGGACTGTATTTAATTTTATTCCTTTGGCACTTCCTGTTCGCTTCTTCTCAAAATTATTACATTTTTTTTTTTGTATTTTAATTTTTTTTTCTTTATTATTTTACAGGTATACAGTAATGTCGGGAACACCATCGAAAATGTTAGAACATCTTCTGGAGACACGATTGGGAGGACAAGTTGTGGGAATTGATCCATTTTTAGACGATTTCTTGCTGACGCATATTGTTTTTATGCCTGTGGTTCAGCTTGTCGATGAGTTGGTTAATTAATATCCTTTTCAAACTAATTTTAACTTTTGTATTTGGTATTTTTGTATCGTGATTTGCTAAAAAAGGAGTTGATGACATTACGCATTAGATATCTAGTCCAAGAAAGTTAAGGTTTGAAATAGAAAAAAATTATAGGCAAGCTGAAATTTTGCATGGTGGTTCAGATGATATTGAAGAACTTAAATCTCAGTTTTTGTATTTGAGACTCTTTCAGAAAAAAAAGTTAGGCGGCCACGCCCACTTTTACCTCCATTTGCCTTAAATCATTGTTTCTCGGAAACGGCTGGAATGATTTGGATGAAATTTTCAACATTTGTTTATATTACTTTTAGTAAAATCCACCCTCTGCCACGCCCACATTTCCTTTATCTTTGTTTCTAAGAAACGATTCAATCGATTTGCAAATTGTCCAATTTTATTGTTTCATAGATCGATAAGAGCTTATTTGCAATTTACACCAACTGACAACTTGGTGTCCCAAAGGTATTCGTAAAAATGAGAGTTATTTAACTAAACCCAATTTACAATAAACTCGAGATGTTGGCCAACGCGATAATAGTGCAAGAGACGGTCGCCTTAAGCTCCTTGTGAGCCTCTGTAACAATAAAACACAAATCCTAACATCCAAAATATTTCAGTTAATTTAAATAGGTCAGAATATGCCACAGTACATAATGTATTAAAGTATATTGGTCGTACTGATAAGCCCGAGCATTTGCTTCTACAAGCTAAATATGCCAAGGTTTTAGCAATTGCTTAGATTCGTAATTATACAAAAATATTTGAGTGAGCTTTTTCCATTTTTGAAAACTGAATCCAACTATTGACCGATATCGGTATTAATTAAACACACAAAATTAAGCAATTGATAACGAAATTTGAGGTTCATATTTTTCACTCCTTTGTATTTATAACTCGTTATCAATTCATACATATCAAATTGTTTTGACAGCGGTCGATCAAAATTAGAAATTATCAAATACAAATCTAATAAAGGGTGTTTTTTTTTAGACGTGTAGTTTTCAAGAAGAAATAAAACGCATATAATTTAATGTTATGGCCTAGAATTAAGCTTAATTATAAAGATAAGAGTTCGCCATTATTTAAAAAAAAAAGATTTCGGGCAAGTGAACCGCCGCAGCTGGCTTGAATAAATTCCAGCCGAGAGGCCCAATTTTCGACCACTTATTGCAGCAATTGGGGCCGTATGTCAGCAATTATGCGCCGAATATTCTCTTTCAAGGCGTCAATAGTCTCGAGCTTATCTGCGTAGACAAGCGACTTCACATAATCTCAGAAAAAATAGTCCAGCTGAGTTAAATCGCACGATATTCGAGGCCATGCCACAGGCCTATGAAGCGAGATAATGCGCTCACCAACAGTTTGCCTCAATAAATTGATTGTTTCGTTTGCTGTATGGAATGCAGTGCCGTCTTGTTGGAACCAAAGGTCGTCCACATCAACATCCTCCAATTCAGGAATGAAAAAATAGTTAATCATGGCTCTATAGCGTTCCCCATTGACGGTAACATTATGACCGGCTTCATTTTTTGAAGAAATATGGACAAATGATTCCCTCTGCCCATAGAGCACACCAAACAGTGACTTTTTGAGGATGTAACGGAGTTTCAACATACACTTGAGGATTATCATCATTTAAAATACGGCAGTTTTGTTTATTGACGTATCCTTTCCACCAAAAGTGAGCTTCATCGCTAAACAAAATTCGCTTATGAAAATTGGGATCGACGGCAATTTCGTTTTGGGCCCATTTGGGCACAATTTGAAAGCGTTGTTTAGACCTCAGTCTATTTATTATAAAATGGCAAACCAAATTGAGCATAAATCAAGTGACAACTGTCAAAAAGACCAACTTCGAAAAAAAGCATTGCCAGATTGAAAACCACACGTTTAAAAAAACACCCGTTAAAAGGCAAATTCAGCTTAGTTAAAGTCTCAAAAAAATTCTATTGGTATACTACAAGTCTATAATCAATATGAACAACCTCTAAAAACATGTCAATAAAATTACTTTTCTCTCTTCTATTAATTCTATTAGTACAACACAACATAACTAAGAAATTTTTCACCTAAAATTGATTTTAACTTCAACACATTTTATCTCCCTGTTCATTCATTCCAGGAGTTCTCCGAGACCAATATCCCAATAGTCTGACCTTTTTCATGCTTTGTTCGAATTTTCGAAGCAACTTTAGCAATATACATTTGTACCACCAATACCACCATATATACTCAATAAGTGTTTGCATTTTTGTTTAGTTCTGCGCAGTGCTGCCGCTGAATAATTTGAAAAAGTCGCACAAAAAAGGTTCAAAAGGGAGAAAAAGTTGAATTAGCTAAATTTCGTATTATACCTATGTATAGCAAAATCAATGGGAGTATATATTGCAAGGAAAATTAAAAAAAAAAATTCTGTAATTTTTTATTAAAAAAATTGACTAGCAAAAAAACATTGTTAAAAGTCCTTCAATATAATTTTAATTAAATCCACGCATTGATTCTCGTAGAAGGTTTTGGATTCGCTGTTATGAACCGTTATATGCCAATATTTTGTCTGACTTTTTGGTACAACAACTTCACTGTATCAAAAAAAAAAAAAATTATTTTGAAAGTGACTTCGTAGAAATTGTAGGTATCTAAAATTGTTGAAAAAATGACTGAGTCAAAAACCGTTGAAGCCTGAAAACATTAAAAAATGGTTTTAGTTGGTATAAGTTGAAATTTTGAGGGTCTATGAATTTTTTCAAGCGCTATAATAAACATCATCATATTAAAGCGCTTGAAAAAATTCAAAATTTCAACTTATTGTCTAAAACCATTTTTTAATGTTTTCAGGCTTCGACGGTTTTTGACTCAGTCATTTTTGAACAATTTTAGATTTTATTATAGTTTCAAAAATAGAAGTGGCCATCTGTTTTAAAAATATACCCTTTTATATTCATACTACAAAATTGTCTGTAAATTTTTTTATCATGTTTTTTTTTAGAATTTGAAGACCGTTTTAAGCTACATTTTAAATTTTGAAATTTCGTTTAAATCTTTGAATTTTAATTTCCTTTTTATACTGATCGAATGAGCTATCATTTATTAATATCACTAAAAAATTGTGGAGACTATGAATTTTTTTAAAATCGTCTCGAGCAAATACAAATAAGTCTGTCTTTTGGACAATTCTCTAAATTCTGCTGTTTGACCATTGCTTGTGTTGTTATGAATTAAAATAGATATTTGAATGTGAAAGTTTTTTTCTTAAAAAAAAAAGAGAACAATTAATCGTGTCCAAGTCGCAAGACTTTTAAAAAAAGTCAAAAAAACCGGTTATTAAAAAATTCGTCTAATGGTCGCATGACGCGAAAATTTCTGACACTTTCAATTTCGACAACTTGCTACGTATATGCTACTTCTTAGGATAAAATGATTCGAAAAATCGTTATTTATGGCACCCATACAAATCGCGATTTTAACCGAACATGCACAAAAAAGTGGGTACCGCTATTACGTCTGTATGCCTGTGTGTCTGCATGTCTGTGTATCTGTCTGTACTTCGACCTACAGCGAGCGTAAGTGATTTTCTTCAAACTTGAAAATAAATATTTTTAGGTAGGTAATTTCTTATAGGCAAATAATTTAATTTTTTTATTAATAAAAATAACAGTGCCATAAAATCGTTATAAAAAAGTTGATTTATCTCGGAAGCGGTTCTATGCATTTTGGTAAATTCCCAAAAACTGTTATCAACGGTACCTTTCATAGAATCGTTTTTTTGCTTTCGATTTTCGCGTTAACGACTTAACCGATTTCGAGCAAAATTTGTTTAAAAAAATTCCTTTTAAGTCTTAAATAATATATCAAATTATTTATTAACTGCTCTTATGATTTTTGAAATTTTTTTTGCATAAATTCATATTTTTTGTCGGGAATTAACACTTTATTTTAAGATTAATGCCCGATTTCATAAAGGACTTTTAAATATTTAAATGCCCATTTAGAGTTAAAATGGGATTTTTTGGTTTCACCAAGTGCTTCTAAATTTAAAATGCTTTTAAATGCCCTTATAAACTAAAAGCCCATTTTCGTCTCAATAAATTTTAAAAGTGTGATTTGTGAAGTCTATGTCAGATGTCAGCCGACGAGTAAGAAAATTATAGATGATATTTTGCAGTCACTTTTTTATTTAATTTCTTGCAAATATTTATAAATTGTGAATAGGTCGAAACAAAAATATAGTTTGTGTGTAAATAATAATCTTTTAAGGCTCTCCCAAGCCAATGCGAATACTTCCGAACGACGACAAGACTTTCGCCTTTCTTAATTTATTTACATGGAGATAAATGAGAGCACCCACGTTGGCGCGATGTGAATCTTCAAACATTGTTCAGTCATCACGTATTCGTTCCGAATGTTTCGCGTTGGTTTCGGAAAGCCTTCATAATTTGTTTGTTTTAAGAATAATTGATTGTTCATCTGAGGATGAAGAGCAACATAAAGTAAGACGTCCAAGTATATTCCGAGTTCATATTGGAATCCGTTCTTCAAATATAATTTTTTTCGTAGCATTTTTTTCTACATATAATGCTTTTCACGTGCATTTCGAATGTGAGAGGGAAACAACCTATTTCCATATCCAGGGATGTGAGGCAAACCCAATTTTAACTAAAATTTCCCTAAAATTTCCTTTTTTTATATGGTGAAACTGGAAATATTTAAAGGTCTGATAAAATTTAAGAGGACTTTAGATAAAAAAGGATTTTAGTGTATTTTTATGAAAATGGGCATAAATCTCTTTTTTTTTGGGATATTTTTTAGCAAGAAGGAGTTTCATGCTTGTTTACAATTTTCTTTAATTTATAATGTTTTATAATATCAAATTTTGAAAACTTCGAGTCGATTTTCGATTTCTTGAATTCTACAGATGTGAATATATGCTGGAGTACTTGAAACAAAATACTGACCATTAAACATTTTGTGTTTAATGGTTTCCTTAAGTTGAACAGAAAAATTAGTAAAAAAGTAATTAAAAACTATTCATTGAAAACAGCTACGTATGTATATACTGAAATGAAATCAGAATCATAAACTTTTCAACAACCCATTAACATGATACATGAATGCAAACTAGATTTTCATTGATTTCTCTCCGGAGAGTATTTAGTTTCCAGAAACCCTCCATAAACAAATGCAATTTGTTCGAATTGTTCCGTTGACGTTATGCAATCAAAACTTTTTAGTCAAACTAATTTTCTGCTATATTTTAGAAATATGGTACTTTTTGCAGTGATGGCTTCCCAAAATAAACAGAGGATTTTGATATTTTTTTTTTTGTAACACAAGACAGAGAACCCGGAGGGAATTTGAAATTTTATACCGACAGGATTTCCCACAACAATTTATAATAAAGGGCACATAGAAGGAACATTTTTGATAAGAATAAAGTTGTTTTAAGATTTTTTTTTCTCTCCCCGCCACAGATTTATAATCTAGATTCTTGGAGAAAGAGTGTGGAAGGTTGAAATTGTTTTTTTTTTTTTTTTTTTTTTTTTTTTTATTCAGAGTTGGGGATTTATCTATGTTTGTATTTTCAGCTACGGTAGAATATGGCCATATAAAGAAAGGATATAATCCTATCTGTTATTCGGATAAGCGATGAAGTTAGAGATAATGCGTGAGGTGTGAATTTTATGATAATTTTATTTACCATTTAAGGTGAAATTTCTTGGCAAATTTAACTCAAAAAAATCCTTTAAGAGCAAGAATGACTTTTAAATATTATTTTACCCTTAATCGCACATCTTAGGAAAGCTAAATAAATAATTATAAAAATTTCCTGCATTGTATGATTCTTCTGGGAAATCTTTTAAAATTCTATGAACTATGGTAACTTGTTGAAATTGTTACATTTTGAATAAGCTTTCCACACAAGAATATGTAGGGCAAAATACTGATGGATAGCCCATCTAACTGGGTCCCAGTTTACTGTTTTGCTGCATGCACTGTCGAGTTATTCAAATAAGTAACTTTCCCTTAAAGCTCTTCTATAATATGAAAACCACACAGATTTTTATAGAACACCTTTTCAGTTTTGTGTCGTGTTAAACATTAAATTTTATATAAATATTTATACCAGCTTGGAGCTAGTATTTTAAGCTAATACCTTTGGGTAAACTTCCTTACAGCTATATAGAGTGTTACTAGCAGATAGCTAAACCGACTTCTATATTTATTTATCCCTATTTAAATACAAACATTATTATATCAAAATCATATTTCTGTGTTATATTCCTTGACTCCATTGCACTTTCCATTGTGAGAATACAGGTGGTGGTGGTGGTGGCAATACGCCCGAGGACCGAGAATATAATTTAAACTTTAAAAAACGAGTTGTCCAATTTGTACAAAAATGGGTAATGGCTGTGCGCCATGCTGCATTCGAGGAATCTGTTGTCTGTGATTTTATTGAGGTAATTCAAAACTTTCTATCTCCATCGGATCCATCATCAGTCATCGCACAGTCATCAATTTCGTATTAAATATGTATGTTGATTAATTTTAAACAGGACTTGGCAGCTGATGTCGAAGCTGATCCAGATTTAAATGAGGAAACGAGCATCGTTCACAATATTCTCACTCAACTGTCACGCTACCAAGAGGACCGAACTGCCAATAATGGACAAAAGTGGAAGCTACCACCAAATGGTCAACCGATTTGTCTGTTCAGTGGAAATACTACCACATCAAGGACCGTAATCCGACCCGACGATGACAGTAAGTTTCCAAGCACTTCTCTATGCTAAACTATGTCCTCTGGAATTTTGTGGGAATTCCCACAACGTATACTTATGTTGTCATGCACATTTACATATGTACTATACAATTGGATTGAATTTCCTATATTTCCACAGTTATCTTCCGAGTGTATTGTGCCGACCACACCTATTGCACCCTGCGCTTCCCACTACACACCACTGCTGGGATAATAAAGGCATGTGCCGCCGACAAGTTGCAACTGAACCGGGGACCCGATGACCTGGCCCTTGTCGAAGTGAAATCGAACGGAGAACGTTCGAAATTTAAGGATAACGATGTTAGCATTCCAACGGGATTAAGTCTTAATGGCCGCCTCTTTGTTTCCGTTAAGGATCACCTAGACGCACTGGTAAGTCTACACTTATTGAGTGGATTATTAAATGAATGAAGTGCACTCTAGAGAGGGATTACAACTAATTTGTTCTTTTGTGTTTGTGCGTGTTCCTTGCAGACTCCATTGCCCGAACAAGAAGGACCTACGGAAGGAGTCGATGTGGATTTAGATATTATAAGTACCAAAGAGCTTGCTTACCATATAACAATTTTCGATTGGGACCTATTTTGGGCAGTGCACGAGTATGAGTTATTGTATCATACCTTCGGAAGATATCATTTTGGAAAGGTAGGTACCTTCATATGTATACGTATAAAGAAAAGGGTAGATTTGTCTTTGGACGATGTTATATGAGGAGAATACTATACCAGAACACCGAACCCTTATGTTTGTAAATAGGTATTCGAAAGCCACATTTGCAATCAATTTGCATTATTTATGTCCCATTGTGAGTTGTTGTGTGTAAGCAGACTTTGTATATGTGATGGGAAATTTAAGAGAAATGCTGATTTTTGGGTTTATGCTAGAGGTACATACCTACTTTCGTTCAAGGCCATTACATTGAATAATATCCAAGCTACATATATTGTGTGTGGCACTTATTCTTAGTTCAATTTCAAACCGTAACAGTACGGCCACAGAGCAAAGTAGTATTGCGGAGAACAACTCTTAATGAAAGCTTTTAGAAAATGGTCTTGTAACAAACACATCATAGTGTTTTGTTAAAGGGATTGTGGATATAAAACAAGAAACTATTGTTGATGAAATATTTAATTCGTTTAAAGTGGAAATTATTCTGATGGTATATTGAAAGGCTGAATTTCAATTTTATTGTTCTAGAAACAGTTTTAAAGGAATTTTCAATGATATGTACATTATTCAACATAATTAATTGGAATTTAGTGAAAACGTGTTTGTTTTACTTAAACAAAAAAGAGTCAATATTTTGCTATACATATCGTAGTGTTGTCTTTTATTTTGTGGGTCTGCGTACTCATACTGTTGAACATCTCTATATTGTAATGGGTGATTTTTTAAGAGGTTTAGAACTTTAAAAAAAAAAAAAAACACAAAAACTTCGAAAAAATGAATGAAATATTTATTTGAATCGATAGTTTGAACCTTGCAATTTAATGTTTAAAGATAATTTCATGCAAATGTTGACCGTGGCTGCGTCTCAGGTAGCCCATCCGCTGAGTCCAATTTTGGCATACAAAAAATAATCTAATGGTGTCAAATCGCACGATCTAGGCGGCCAATTGACCGGCCCGAAACGTGAAATTAACTGTTCACCAAACTCGCCTCGCAATTGCGCCATTGTTTCGCGTGCTGTGTGGCATGTGGCACCGTCTTGTTGAAACCACATATCATGCAAGTCAAGAACTTCCATTTCGAGCAAAAAAAAGTTTGTAATCATCGCTCGGTAGCGTTCACCATTGACAGTAACGCTGCGATTCGCATCATCTTTGAAGAAATATGGCCCAATAATGCCGCCGGCCCATAAACCGCACCAAACAGTGGCTTTTTCGGGATGCATTGGTAGCTGTTGCAATGCTTCTGGCTGATCTTCACTCCAAATGCGGCAATTTTGCTTATTTACGTACCCATTCAACCAAAAATGAGCCTCATCGCTGAACACAATTTTTCGATAAACAGCTCGCGATGAACATTTCGAACCGAGCACGAATTTTGATAGTAAAATTCAATAATTTGCAAGCGTTGTTCATTTGTAAGACGATCCATGGTTAAATTGCAAACCAAACTGAAGCTGTTTGACAGTGACACAAGGTACTAAACACACGTCAGCTGTCAAAACCAGTGTTGCCAAAACCAAACCAGCTAAAAAATCACCCTATAGATATTATAAAAGGACGAGACTATAGACATGCCAATTTATAGCTTTTATAACGGTTTGTCACCATTAAAATTGGGCGTGAGTTAACGTGCTTCGCGCGATTTGAAAAAAAAAAAAAAACTCTGAGTGCCTGAAGTATGCCCACCGGTGGTGGGCATTGGCCGCAAAAACAGTACTTTTATAAACCAAAGCTGTTATAATTTGCATGTCTACAGTCACTCTTCCTTTATAAACCAAAACTGTTATAGTTGGCAGAGTGACTTTAATAACTAAGATTTTCTTTGCCTTCGATTTTACTATTTGCTTTCATTCAATTAATAGAAGCTTGATCCACATTCCATCGCATTAAATTGTATATTGCCCCTTAATGTTTTTAGGGAAATACTCGCTCATGAGCTGCTCGTTAAAATTTCGAATGAGTACGTATAAGAAACTCCCGCTCACGACTTATTAGCTGTGAGAATTTTATTTTGCCCATGCTAACGAGTGCTTGAACTAGTAATTAAGCCATTAGCACTTCTTTTAATTCTCGATAACGAAACTGCTCGGCTCGTGAGCGTGAGATGAGAGCGAGTCGATTTATTGCTCGCGAGAAATTAACATTTAGGAATAATACTTTGAATAATTGCTTGTAAAATATTTTTATTTTTTATTAGATAGTTTATTATTATTTCGTCGATTTTATCAAATTGTAATATAATTTGTAAGAGAGATATAAAATGGAGGGATTTTTTTGTCTTTTTTGTTCTCAGCTTTGTTAATAGTGTGAAAGTGCGCTTAGAGCCCAAAACCCATTATGTATACCTACCCGAAAACGAATACACACATAAAACTAATAAGAAGAAACTTAAAAAAAAAAACAGATTTTTTTAATCATAAACTCGCGTCTTTCCTATGAGAGTATATTCGCTAAAAACGGAATTCTGAGAAAAAATACAAATTCTTTAAGTGGAGCAATCACGCGAATGCAATCATTGAAGATAGAATTCATAATACATCATGGCCTGCTTTTAATTTTACATGTATCAAAACCAGAATTTCTCTTTTCAAATGAGCGGGTTCCTTTTAAGCGCAATCATCTCTAGTAGGCACTCACTCACACAAACGGTGCGCAGTGGATATTTCAAATTCATATGTGCGTGTGGTATTAGAAAAATCCTTTAATCCTCACCAATGCTCATGAGTTGCTCAAAGCTACTCATGCTCGTGAGTGATTCATGTGTTATATACTCTTTTAAAATTCACTCATGAGTGAGCATTACATTATTCTACGGTTGCTTACACTCACGTTCATGATCTTCTGCAAAATGCACACACTCGTGAGCAAATTATTAGCAGCCAGCTGTTAAATGAGCGCTCATGAGTGAGGCATTTTTTTTTCATATTCTTGTAAATCCCCATAAAAGTAATGAGTCAACTTAGCCCGAAATGAATTAATCAAATTACTCCAATCGAACCTCTAGTAATTTACGGGATTTTTTGTAGTCAAAACGAGAGAAGGAATTAACAAAAAAGAAAGAACGCACATGTTAAATCGAAAAGAGAAACGTAAAGGAAACTGAAACAATTACTTTTACGAATGAAAAAATTAGAAAACTTTTAATTGACCAATACTTTGGATGTAAAATGTTTTAAAGGCTTTTTTGGCAACATTTTTCTTTTATTCAAATAAAAATCTTTTTCCATAATGTAATTATTAAGTTGAAAATCATGATTTTCTTAATATCTATGGAACGAATTGTATTCGCAACAAAATACTATACCTAATGTAAAACCAAGCAAACAGCTCTTTTTTTAAATTTAATGGTGTTATGTTGAAGTTATTGAAACTTGTCCTTTTGACCAACAACTTTCCTTCAAGCTTCAACTGATTTCCTTTTTTTAATATTTCTCTAAATATCGTTTCTACAGACTTAGAAATATTTAAAAACAAGAAGAGGATTGCTTTTATCAATAAATAGTCAAAATATTATAATAGTATCAATATAAACCTACATAGTTCAACTTTAGACAGCTGTCACACTTCAAAAAGTTATAAATAATTATTTTTCCATTGTTGTATGAGAGATGTCTTAAAAAGGTCCAGTTTTCATTGCGATATCATCCTAGATTTATAGTTAAACACGGTTTAACTCCTGAATCATATTCTTTCAGTCACTTTAAAACTCGATTTAACTTGAAGTTTATGCACCACCTTTGCTAAGTTATAACTCTGGATTAACCTTTTATTGAAAAACCAATTAATAATAATTAATTAAATAAATTTTAGTTGGGTCAGCCAACTTG
Source organism: Leucozona laternaria (assembly GCA_932273885.2). Lineage (NCBI taxonomy): Eukaryota > Metazoa > Arthropoda > Insecta > Diptera > Syrphidae > Leucozona > Leucozona laternaria. The sequence continues at coordinate 25,701,137 of OW026368.1, read as the reverse complement.
GGTTTAACTCAGAGTTATCTCAATACTTAAAAACTACTTCTAAGACACCGAAATCGGTTGTTTAAACCTTGACTAAATTAACGTGTTATACTTATATGTATGCGTAAATCATCATACATTTTGTCAAACTATTTACAACTACACATATTTAGAAACTATCTAATAGTTATGACACTAGAATTCACCAATTTAATATTGTTTTACTCCTGGTAACCGTTAGTCTGTCCAACCATTGACAAATAATCTTTAGCTTTCGGTTGGCACTCACTTTTTCAACAGCTTGACTTTCTGGCGTATCCCTGACTAAAATTACTTCTTTCTCTTGAAATTCGATTTTGTTTTTTTTTTTTTTTTTCAGATAACGGCAAATCTTGATGTTTTTCTCAGACGTTTCAACGAACTACAATATTGGATAGTCACGGAAATTGTATCAACATCGAGTATGAGCAAACGTGTTGGTCTCCTTAGAAAATTCATCAAATTAGCTGCTTAGTAAGTTCAACTAAACCTCCTACAAAATCCAACACTTCATGAGTGCCAATAAAACTCTTCTTTATTTTTTTAAATTCAATTTCAAAACAGCTGCAAGGAATACCAAAATCTCAATGCATTCTTTGCCATTGTAATGGGTCTCTCCAACATGGCAGTGTCTCGGCTGCAATTAACATGGGACAAAATTCCCTCGAAGTTTCGTAAACTATTTCAAGAATTCGAAGCTTTAATTGATCCAAGCCGAAATCATCGGGCGTACCGAGTATTTGTTGGCAAATTGCAACCACCTGTCATACCATTTATGCCATTACTCCTAAAGGACATGACATTTGCCCATGAAGGCAATAAAACCAGTATCGATGGTCTGGTTAATTTCGAAAAGATGCATATGATGGCCCAAACGATGCGAACGATACGTTTTTGTCGGTCACGAAGTCTTGGTAAGTGAATTCTATACCTCTATCAATTGGATGTTAGTTATGAATATTTTATATGAAACATTTCCGAATTGGTTTTGTCTGTAATTTTCTTTATAGGTCTGGAACCACCTTCGCCCAAGACAGAAGGTGAAATACGTTCGTTTATAAGTTGTTTGCGTGTCATCGATAACCAGAGAGTACTAACAGGAATGTCACAGAAAATCGAACCAACTAGGAAAATGAACTAAGGACATAGAATTTTGTTTTAGGTTGACGGCTTGTGACAGGAGGATGCAAATTTAAGAAAATCAATACTTTGATTTAAATCATATAAAAATAAAAAGTATGTGTTTCTTTACAACAACTGCAAACCTCCTGTCTAGAGTTCTTTTCACAGCCAAATAAAAAAAAAAAACGAATCCTTTGTTAAGTATAAAATCTAAATAAAATTTAAATAATACAAAATTAATATTTTCAAATGCTAAAGCATTTTTTTAAATTTATTGTGATAAGCGAAATCAAGCAACAATTTGGCATAAATAAAATTGAAAATACAAAAACATGATTACAACATTTTGTACACAAATGCAAAGAAATACCAGCGAAGTCTTATGATGAATTAAATGAAAACTATAATTATACCTACTTGAGAAAATAATTAAGATGTAACAATTCATAAAGAAAACAAAATAAGAGAATCCTTTTGAGAGGGATAATAAATGAAGTAGTATGTACCAAAAAAAGAAAATTTATATAAAATCTTAAAATATACTTGTATAATATTAAAGCTGTGATTGGTTAGTTTTATATATATAAAAAAAAAAACTATAGCTATAGCATTTAATTTAACTTTTATTGTTTTATTTAATTTAAAAATATTATCTATTATTTATTTACTATAGTTTTTTTTTGCTTTTAATTTTTTAATAGTTTTAAATTCTATGTAAACATCGTGTATTCTTTATTATTTTTTAATAAATATATGCTATTTTAAATATACATAATTTTGTTTCAATTTTATTTTATTTTTTAATTAAAAACCAAAACTTTACAAATTGATAATCGTTAGATAATAAATGTCCGGTTTCCATGCACCCTAAATTGAAAGAAGCAAAAACAAATATAAACAATAAAATTGCAATCCACAATCGAATCCAATACAAATTAAATTAAAAAAAAAAAAAAAACATTATAAAATAATAAATACAAACAATTAAGATCTAGAAGTGAAGATATTTTTAATTTTTATTATATATGTTTTTTATTTATATATAGAATTTAAATGGAAATATGTTTTCAAATGAAAAACACAGAAACATAAAACTGGTAAGGGACCTTTTTAGTGAAATAAAATTAACAATAAAATTAATATTAATATTATAGATGTAATTTAAATTAATAATAAAGTGTGATGTTTAATATGTTTAAATGTATCAACCAATAAAATATATATGGTAAAAAATTCTATTCTTTGCCTGACTTTATAGATTAAAGAAAATATTCTTGCCTAAACTTTATTACTTTTTGCACTCTATTAAGTACATAATACTTTTTGTTTGTTTATTTGGTCCTACACCAGTTATTTCTATTTAAATCTTTGAGTTGTTTTTTTTTTTTTTGTCTTCTCAATGTAGAGGTCGACAGCATCATTCAGAACTTTTGATAGTTTTACTCAGACAAAAGTTAATTTTAAAACTGAAGGAAATTTCAAAAAGTTCATACAAATATGCTTAAGAAAAGTGAAATTCGATCGTGATATCGTCTTCGGTTCTTTGAAAACATACATGATGAACCATACCACATTTTATTTCAAAAATAAAATTTATCAGTTTCTCCTTTTCATAAGTATTTTTTTAATTCAGGAAAAAATAGTTTTAAAAGTCTAAAAAGTATGATTTTAAAAATAGAACTCTATCAGTCCAACTTATTACGATTATAAACTATCAATTGATTAATGATAAATATTAAAATTCAAATTTAACATCTCTAGCGATACAAGTTTTTATCCTTGAGAATAATATAGAATGTTATGAGTTTCTAGAAAAGTCATAATATATTTTTCAATGAATTGTTGAGTTTTAAAATTTCAATAGACGTTGAAACAATAGACAAATGGGATTAGTGATGCTACTTCAGAAAAATAATAGAGTTTCCATACAAACTATCGATATCAAGTATGTATTTCACGTCGGTAACACAGTTTTTTTCCATGTTTAAGGTAAACACCGAGAATTCTTTGCGCTTAGCTAACCCCTGAGGGAGATTTGTTGTTGTTTCATTTAAAATGCAAATTGCAAGGGCCCGACGTCGTTTTTTTTTTTTGTCGACCAATTTCCTGCGGGCTTGCAAAAACCACCAAATATTTATCACAATATTAAGATATTAGTCTTCACTTGAGCCAACTAAATATTAAGAAAAATATGCTAGAGTAACACCAAACCTTATATAGGATATAAATATGGAGTGCTTGTTTTTATTCGAATGCGTACCTTTGATTGGGGTCGCTGTTTGAAATTTCGGTCTGAGTTTTCTGCACATTGGAGAAAAAAACTAAAAAAGAAGATATTGAAATCTTTAAAATAATAAACAAACACTTATTAATTTCAAGAATTACTTCAAATTAGAACAATTTAGGAAAAAAAATAAGTAAATTACGACTTTGATAGCAGCTGTATGATATTCTTAGACTTTATCTAAACCGAAATAGCGCCCCCTATCAAGGGCCCAAGCGTTACAATGCATTAGGGATAGAAATGAGCACAGACACTTCAACAAAGGACTTCTTATGCTGCATTTACACGACTGACAAATTGGCGTTTTTCTGTCATTATACTGCCAAAAGAATGAATTTTTCCATTGTTCTGTCATTTTTTTGACAGTTAAATGCCAGAATAATGCCAATTTGTCAGTCGTGTAAATGCAGCATTAGTGAGTTGACAGCTGATGACACACTATCAACCTGGTTCATGCTGCATCCATATTATGTAATGTTTATAACATGGCTGTCATTTATCAGGACCTATTTCCACCACAGATTACCCACATGAAGATGAGAATCCCCGGCAGCCATTTTAATTTGACTACAAGCTTGATTGTCAGATTGAAGAAAAAAAAAGTGTGAGTGCCGGGACTCACGGTTAATATGTGTAAACATGAACGTGCGCGGATCCAAAACGGACCTGTTTTTGCTTGAAGGGGATCTTAAGATTTTTTTCACTGAACGCACCCATCCTAGTATGCAGATCGTAACGTTGCACACAGTAACGTTGCACGACGTAACGTTGCACACGAACGTTCACGTTTTTTTTTCTCTCTACCTCCAGCATAGATGTTTACACATCAAAAAATGAGAATGTGTGTATAATGACCTCTCACATAGACAGTAGGGATCTTCACACACCTGGTTAAATTGCTGTTGCAATTCACATCTATTCATCGACGTCGGATGAAATTACAAATACAACAATGTAAACCAATGGGTTTTAGAGGGTGAAACGTGCGAAACATTCTCATCTTCATGTCGCTATAATCTGTGCCTATTTCGAGTAGATTTTCGAAAGTACAACCTCATGCCAGATACTGAGAAAGCTTTAAGATGGCCACACGGAATAGAGCAGGGGCCGAATTACCGCATCAGTATTCGAGTAAAACGTGACTGAATTATGTGGGTTTGGCATTACCGCTCGCGTTATCGAGGAATTGAGTACCATAATTTGGCTTTTTCCTATCAGTAATCGAACAGAATTTCATTCGATAGATGGACAGCTGACTGACAGTGTGTATGTGTAATTGTGTAATGGATGCAAATTCTGAATTAAAATTAAAGAACTATTGTTTTTTATTATTTTTTCATTTCATTTTTACTCGTTCATTCGATCACTGATGGCACTTACTCACTCGGTCACTGAAGCTGTAATTTGGCCCCAGATATTACACTTTTATACGTTCTTGCCAAAGCCCTTTGTTTATCAATGCTTTTATCTAATTTGAGAAAAACTGTAGATCAGGCAACCTTATTTTCAAGCAAACAACCTTTTCTAACAAAAGCCAACATTTGTCAAAGTGCCATAATTTCTTTTCAGAAGCTTAAATGACGAGACAATTTTGATATAAAAAGTGTGCGTGATAGCTGGCGAATTTAAAAAAATATATTGAAATAAAAAGTAGAAAATTTAAATAAACCTACGTAATAAAAGAGGGCGTGGCAGTTGGCGGATTTTACTGAAACCACTTTCTAAACTTTACCGCTGCTAACATAGCAACGAAATTTTTTCAGAAAATTCGATTCAGTAGATTTTGAGACTATTATAGGTGACAAAACATTGATATATATGCATATAGAGGTATAGAACTTTGAAATGGAATAAAACAGAGATGATTTTTTGTAATTGACATGAAATTTACTTTATTCGAAAGATAATCTTCTGGCTTTATAATTTATATATAATTTCTGTCATATGACCGCCACGGCTGGCTCGGACGTAGTCTAATCTAGAGGTCCAATTTTCGATGAATTTTTCCAATATTTGTGGCCGTATATCGTCAATAACGTGGCAAATGTTGTCCTCCAAGTGGTCAATCGTTTCGGGCTTAACGGCGTTCACTAGCGACTTCACATATATCGCACGATCTTGGAGGCCAATTCACGGGTCCGTATAACTTGAAACTATGCGGCTACCTTCAATAAATCAATTGTGGCACGAGCTGTGTGACATGTTGCACCATCTTGTTGAAACCACAGCTCCTGCACATCATGGTTGTTCAATTGACGAACGAAAAAGTCAGTAAACATGGCTCTATAGCGGTCACCAATGACTGTAACGTTCTGGCCAGCATCGTTTTTAAGGAAGTACGGACCAATTATTCCACCAAACCATCAGGCGTCAGTCTATTTATGTTCAAATGGAAACCAAACTAAAAATAAATCATTTAACAGCTGACAAAATAGCCGCCAGTTAAAATAGTGTTGCCAACTTAAAGTTCTATACCTCTAAAAAAAAAAATACCCATTATAATATACTCGTAGTATTAGTAGCCCGTTCTATCGTTGCTTCACTTAAACATTCAAATCCTGAGTTTCTTGATATAATGAGGCAGAAAGTTTTCAATAAGATTTTAAGAGAAAAAAGCCTTGTTTTACATGTATTTGTCTTCAGTAACACTTGTCACTGTTCTTCAACTCACCAATTTCATTTTATCATTAGTAAATCATTCATTTAAATCATATATGAATATGGGTGAGTATACATACTCAGATTGTATTATTATAGGGTTCATTAGGAAAGACACATTGTCTTTGTCTGACATCGCCAAACAAATAATTTAAGTCCAAGTTTCCCACTATGGGCATATTGCACTTTTACCGCAATCTTAAATTTTAGGGATGAAGTTAATTTTTTTGAAATCAGTTGGTTGTAGGTTGTACATGAAAAATTATTAAGAACAAAATTGTTCAAAGTTCTTTTCAAAAAAAATAAAATGTTCGAAAATGAAATTTGGTGTTGTTGAAAAAAATTTTTTTTTCTATTTTACGATTTTCTACATTTGTCTTACAGCTATATAGCGGAAAACTAAAAGTTTTAGTTTAAACACTCACTGCAGCTCCTGAAAGTTATCCGCTAAAAGGAGCTAAAGTAGCAAAAACGCGTGGAGCATAATCTTTATCATTGAATTTAATTTTAATATTTTCAAGGCGTTTTAATTTTAGCTGTTATACCAACATTTTTTGTTCAAGACAGTTTTGCAACTGACCCGCCCGCTTTCTGCCAACAAAGACTCTAACTACTCAATTTGAAATCATGAGAATATCAAACGTGTTTGTCGATAGTTTGCTACTGTTACGATTAACCAAAACAAAAGGGCAAATTTTGCAAAATTCTAACCATCATTTTCTCATTGAAAAAAGTTTTAAAACCTCCTTTTAATGGTAAAAGAAATTTAATTCCTTTGTTTAAATTTATTCACCTTTTCTTTCTTTTAAATTAGAAAAAAAAAAACTTCTTTTGAATTTAATCTTTCACTATCTATGCAATTACCTTCGTCCATTTTGTATAGATGATTCAAAATATAAACTTTCAAACTAAAACTTCTTACATTCCAAAAATACATTAAAATAAAAAAAAATAAAAAAAAAAACACTTTCAATTTACCGAAAATTTTTCAATGTTTACAAAAAAACTATTTAAAAGAAAATATGTTTTATAATAAATAGAAGTTAGATAAATATAATTCTAAGTGTTGAAAAAGAAAAATTAGGGACATAAAAGCTTGATTTTACAAAAAAAACAAAAATATAGATTAAATTTAGCTTTAAAATTATTCTTTAACATTTACTTAGTACTCATGTCTTGTGTATGTATTAATGTGATTAGATTCGACAATCCACCAAAAAAAATTTTCTAATATACCAAATTAAAATCTTAAATCAAAAATTTCTTACAAAACAAAAGCTTATAGAGCTAGAGCCAATGGGTGCATATAGTGTTTATGATATTTATTATAAACAGAAAAAAGAGTAAAAAAAAATATAATAGTTGAATGAATCTTGTAAAAAAAAGTGAATGAACGAAAACAACAACTGTTTTCAACAAACGGTAACGAATATCTTATAGAAACAAATACAATTTTAACATAAAATAGAATTTAAAAAAAAATATAGTTTTGAGTTGATTTTGTTTTTTTTTTTTTAGTTCGAGTGTCGTTTAGATAAAATAATATAAAACAATAAAACAATGAAAGGGCACAGTTTTCATCTGGAAATGATATATAAATAAAAATTATTACAATTTTCGCAGAAAATCACTGTAAGAAACAAACTCCAATTTTAATTTAAAAATATTATTAACAGTTGATGTGCAATATAACAAGCAAAGTACTGAGGATAAAAAATTAAAAACAAAAAGAAAATTATGTTAACATTGTTAAAAATTATGAGTATAAGAATAAAGTATATATATGTGTATCTATAAGTAATAAATAAAACTCAAACTCGTGTCTCTTTAAAAGAAAAATCTTAAAGCTGTTTTATCTAGTTTTTTGTGAGTTATTCAACAAGAATTTATTGAATATTTTCTAGAAATAAAAATGAATTTGAAATCTAAGGAAAGCAAAGTGTTTTAACTTGTTTGATATTGAATAAATCTCTTTAACGCACTTATGTAGGCAAGTAAAAGGTAAAGGGTGATTTTTTTTTTAGAGGTGGAAAACTTTAAATTGGCAACACTGTTTTCTGTGACAGGCGATTTGACAGCTACAGGTTGTTTTGAGGTTAGTTTGATTTGAAAGTCATCATGAATAGACTCATGCGCACCCCCGCCGCCAGAGCAACGTTTGCAAATTATTTAAAAAAAAACATGGTTCAATGGTTCAACATATAAATCATTCATTAGTCTTTAAATGCTTTCAAATTCACTATCCAATTTGTTCGATATTCAATGCACCAACAATTATTTAATTAATGCATTCTAAAGTCCTTCAATCCCAATTACTACTTACTTGTAAATTCGAAACAACCACAATAAACTCATTATTTTACAATCACAAGACCAACGTAAATAGCTGATGGATCGAATGTAGCAGAGTTTAACCTCAAAATGCTAATATGTACAATACGATGCCGTGTTCCTACAATTAAGTACTTTATAGCAATTAAATTATACAAGGATCATCTCTCAATATTAAATTAACATCTATCAATAATTTCATCATGTTGCTCTCATAGTTAGGTAGATTTGAATACAATCCCTTATATTTACAAGTCCCAAACAAAGCCACTAAGTAGCTGAAAGTAGGCTGTATATTAATGGGCATTTAATATTGTGTTTCCTAGATTTAAATTTCAATTAATCAGTTTCCATATATGAGTGAATGAATAGTGTTTGGTATCTGCGTATTATAATTTATAACCACAATATGAGCCAAAAGAATCTTATGTGGAGAAATAAGATGAATAATTATGAACCTTATTGGCCAATTAAGATAATAGGTCTACGGTCTGGTGAAAAGAGATAGCAATAGCAAATAATGTAGTCTTCTTCAGTATATTTGACATCTAAATAAATGGGTACGTTCAGCAGACACAAGGGGCTACATATTATGTAGTCAAGTGCATTCATTGAACGCAAAGTTATTTTTTGAGATGTCATTAATGCCAAATTTGGAACTTTACTTCCAACCTTTACTTACCTTCCGTTGATAGTGCAGATAGTATTTGAAATAATAATTTTATCTGAAAAACACCTCACACAAATTAATTACGAATTGTAAATTATAATTTTTCAATACTTCTTACTAATGATGCATTTTATAATTAAATCTTTTCTATAATTTTGATAAACAAACTCCTCCGCCCAAAACAATAAAACAAACGTGGAAAAAAGAAGTCACTAAACAATGAAGTTCGGCTTGCTGTTTAATGACAAAATATAATCAGCTGATATTTTGACATAAATGCACTTGACTTGAAATGAAGGGAGATATTTCTTGACTAGCTTTCCAGTCACTCTCCAATAAAAGTTGTCTTAATTGGAAGGCAATTTTGCGACAGCTGGCCAATCAGAGACGAGAATCTTGCCTTGCTTTCAAGTCCCTTCGTCTTCTGAACGTACCCAATGTAGCATATTTTACTCAACCACCTTGATTATTTACATAAAGGTTGGATTTCAGAATGTGATTTGTGTATTACAGGAAAACTTGTCATCATTTTAACTTCAAATTATCAAAAATTATGTTTTAGGTTTTTAAATAATTTCCGAAATTATATTTTTGGTAATCAATATATAAATGGCGGTTGATAAATTAATTTTCAAGTTTTGGTGGAGTACTTCATTGTATGCGCTAAGCATTTCCTAAAAAGTACCCTACCCTTGTTTTGTATGATGTGATAAAAAAGGATATGACTGCAAACATGCCAATCTATAACAGTTTTGCTTATAGTAACACTATATACAGAGTCAAGGCCTTCCGCCGCCGGTGTGAGAATACTTTGGGCACCCAGAGTTTTTTTCCAGGTCACACGAAATGCGTTAACGCAAGCCTACTTTTAATGGTGATAAACTGTTATAACTATTATAAATTGGCATTTCTCTAGTCTCGTCCAGTAAAAAATGTAAGATTTAAACCAAAAACACTCTATATGAAGATACCAATCTCGGCTGTCATCCGAGTTTGCCTACAAGCTCATATAGGGGAAATTCAGGAGAAACACGCACGCATATGCAGTAAGCGTACATCCACCACTCTTTATTTGCACACACATACAGTAAGCGTACATTCACCACCAAAATGTCGGTTATTTACGAGTTTCAATGGGTATGTTCAAAAAGGATAATAAAAGGAGCAACGAGTTATCAAGTGCTAACCCAACCTTATAAGGATAAGTTCGTGGAAACAAATTGAACGTGAAAATTTATAATCAATTTAAGTATATTCGATTGTCTTTTGTCATTATTTGTTTTGTTTATACGATTATTTGGTATTGTATTTCGCCCTCGAATTATTCTAACAGAATGTGAACATGACAAAAAAAAAAACGAATGAGATATCAGAGAATCAACGCAACTGTCGTAAAACAACTTTAGGCGTGTTTTTTTGCAGGAAGTGACTAGACATGCCAATTATAACAGTTTTTGTTTTTAAAATTACTGTTAATGCGGCCCCGCAGGGCCACGGTCCTCCGCCGGTGGGCATAATTCAAGCACCTAAAGTTTTTTTTTTTCAAGTAGTGCGAAGCGCGTAAACGTACGCCCGCTTTTAATGGCCAAAAATTGTTATAACTGTTATAAATTGGCATGTCTCTAGTCTCGTCCTTTTTGCAAGCCTGGAGGAAATTGATCAAAAAAAAACTATGTCGCGTCCGGGCTAAGGAATTTACATGTTAAATGCAACAACAACTAATTCCCTCCAGGCATAGCTAAGAGCACATAATTTTCGGGGCTAAACTGTTTTAACGGCGTGAATTGCATATGTACTTCTAATCAATATTTTTTATGGAAACTCCATGTTTTTTCTGTGATGGCGTCGATAGATAATCCCCAATATCATTTCTTTTTAACCAAATCCCTCCGGGCTTGCAAAAAAAAACACGGCTTTTAAGAGCATTAGACCAGGCGTGCACATGCAACTTAACAGTTTGGTTGCGATTTTGAGCACTTTGAGATTATATGAGAGTCCGCGCACATTAACCGGCGGACTCTCATATAATCCTGAGTGCTCAAAATCGAAACCAAACTGTTAAGTTGCATGTGCACGCCTGGCCTTAAGGCTCTCCAAAACCAAAGCGAATACTTCAGAACGACGACGAAACTTTCGCCTGTCTTAATTTATTTCCATGGAGATTAATGGGAGCACCCACACTGGCGCGATGCGAATCTTCGAACATTATTCAGTCGTCGCATATTCGCGCGAATGTTTCGCGTTGGTTTGGGAGAGCCTTTATTCAGTCGTCGCATATTCGCGCGAATGTTTCGCGTTGGTTTGGGACAGCCTTTATGCTATGTATATGCGAAGCCAATAGAAAACTATCGATGACCGAAATTTCAATGTATAAATTCTAACTTATCACGTTATTTATTTTATTACAGACTTGTCTGTGAAATGCCAAAGATTTAAAAATCATTGTGTAACAGCGAACTACTCACAGGATGAATTTTCAAAGAAAAATTTAAAGAAGTTTCATCACTCGAAATTCGTAGTGTAATAGAAGACTTAGCACCATTAAATTGGTGTTTTTTTTAACACATCCCGATATCCCACCTAACATCCGCCATTTTCATGGTGAAAAGCTGGTGAGTTGAAATTTTTTTTAAAGATGGCTGCGTTATTTGAACATACAAAATGGTTGTTCTGGCAAAACAGAACAATCCCACCCCGTTAAATTGTTGTTGCAATTCACATCTATTCATGGACACAAAATGAAATTACAAAAACAACAATGTAAACAAATGGGTTTTGGAGGGTGATACGTACGAAAGATTGGCATCTTCATATAAGCCGTGTTTTATTATCTTCTATCGGGATCCGGATCTGGATCTGGATTTACTTTTAACACGTAATACACAAACAAAATACTGGGAAATTTTCAAAATTGTTTTTGTAAAACGTGTTAAAAGTTAATCCAGATCCAGATCCGGATCCCGATAGAAGATAATAAAACACGGCTATAGAGTGTTTTTGATTTAAACACCCGTGATATCGGTAAGGAACAGTTTCAATACTCAATTAATCTGTTCTTGGTGATTGAAAAAGGTTTATGTAATGAATATTTAAACCAAATACAACAACCAGCATTAAATTTCCTTATTTCCATTTAGTTCATGTTCAAACCCGGGCATATTTTTGAAAAAAAAACTCTGAAAATATCCCTCGTTCAAACAAAGCATTTTAAAGGTTCTATTATTTGCTACATAGACAGTGTAGAGTTTTGAAAAGAATTCAAAATATTGAAATCTGTAGTAACGTTTTCTTAAATACAAACGGTTATACGGAACGTATTTCGTAAATTTTCGAATAGACAAAGAGCCAAACTTCAGATCACTTCTTAGTAAAAGAGGTAAAATATTAAAATGATACATAATCGATATAGAGACCAGAGAAAAATTTTGAGACGAAACTTATCTCGGTTCTGTCACGGTGCTCGGAAAATAGTGCTAACTGTAAAGTTCGAAAAGCGATGGGCGTTAAGCGTGCTGAGTAGTGAGAAGTTCGAAAAGTGTGAAATTTAAAGTGCAAAGTGAGAATTGCGAAAATGTTAAGCGCCGGGTTGCGAAGTAGGAAGTATGGGTACAGGGAAGTGTAAAGTATACAGTGCAAGTTGTGAAGGAGATGCAGTGGGGAGTGTGAAGTACGAAATGAAAATTGGGAAGTAGGAAATGCAAAGAGTAAAGTGTGAAGTGTTAAAATCGAAAAGCAAAGCGTGCGAAATGTAAAGTGTGAACTGCGAACTTGAAGAAGGGAGTTGGATGAAAATTTTGAAGTGAGAAATAAAAATTGAGAAGTAGGAAATGCAAAGAGTGAATTGCGAAGTCTGAGATTCTAAATGCGAATTAGAAAGTGAGAAATGCAATGCGTAAAGTGCAAATTACAAAGGCGAAGTAGGTAGGGAGTCAAAAGTGTGAACTGCGAAACACAAATTTGGAGCTAGGAAAAGCTAAGATTGAAATCCGAAAAGCGGAGTTTGAAACGGGAAGTGCGAAATATAATGTGTGATATGCGAAGTGTGACCGAAAAAATAAATTTTTTTTTTTTAATTATGAAGTTGAATATTAAATATCAACAAGTAGCAGATTAGGTACTTAAGTTTTGTTGCTTTTATGTCTTAAGTTTAAAAAATAGATATATTTTTTATTTTCTAAGCTCCACCACGCAAGAAAACCGAAACCAAGAGGAGCTTACATAATAATGTAAGTAGGTTTTTCAATTTCAAAGGAGAAAAACGATAGATCGATGCATTTACTTAGATGATATTCAAAATTTTTCGATTTTTCGATAACGAAATAAATAAAAACACATCCATAAAATATTGAATAATATTTATTCTATACTTAAGTTATTTCAAATTACGAGTTTGTTTTAGAATCTACCACCGAGCTTCAACTAAAGTATTAAATAATTGAGGTCCAGCAGTGACTCCATCAATTGGTTCATCGCTGGGAATTGGATCTCCTTTCGGTATTTTGAATGTGAAACTCTGCAAAAGTGTTGTCACAAAAAAGTATATATTTTGTTTGCCCAACATTTCACCCATACACCGATGTCGGCCATAACCGAAAGCTGAAAAATCTGGTGCCTTAAATTGGCCATCAATAAAATAACGGTCTGGCCAAAATCTCTCGGGCTCAGGAAAGTCTTTGGAGTTCATAAGCATACCACGAAAACAAGCAACAACCATTGTGTCCTGGACAAAAAAAATTCAGGCTTCAGTAAAAAAGTACATATATGAGTAAAATAGGAATAAACTAGTTAAAATACCTTGGGGACGTTATATCCACAGAGTCTAGTGTCTTTCAAAGCTCGATGCGGTACGCCAAATGTGTGCCCCATGAAAAATCTCAAGGCTTCATAAACGATTGCTTCACAGTATGGCAAGCTGAAAGAATCAAAATAAAAATGAGAACTTACTTAAAAAATTCCAAAAAGTAATCAAACACACTTTGGTTTATCTTCCCAGCATGGCTGCCTGTCACGGCCAATAACTGAATCTAGCTCAGCCTGTGCTTTCGTTTGAATCTCTGGATTCTTCGCCATGTGAAGGAATGCAAAGCCCAAACTTTTATTTGTCGTTTCCGATCCAGCCAAGAATAGATCCAAACAAACTGAAAGCAATTGCTCGTCTGAAAAGGACTCCGCGTGTCCCGGTTTAGCTATCTCCTGCAAATATGCATCCATTAGATCTCTTGGTGGAACATCTAGGTTTAATGTTTGACGATGCTCCTCGACTTCTTGCCGAAGAAATGCATAGAATCTGCGATGAGACTCGACAAAACCATTAAATCCTGAAAACTCTGGAGCCAGGTATCTCATGAAGGGGAACTGGCTGAACATAGATCCAATCATGTCTACGTTTTTCAGAAGTTCATAGAACATATTCAAAAGTGACATGACATCGTCACTTTCACGATCATATCGTTTGCTAGCCATAAGCCGCCACAAGCTGTTTAATACAAACACCGGAAACAGGTCTTGCATGTAAATAATGGCATTTTTGCCTCCCTCTTTATTGATTCTCTTTCGTATATCCTCAGCCAGATATTGTGCTTCTTCTTGAATATAGATAATAATGTCGCGACGCGAGAAGCCAAATTCCTTGAGATGGCGAATTATAAATCGACGCTGTTCAATCCAAAAGCCCTCATCGGCAAGGAGTATTCCCTTTTTGGAGTTAAATGTTCGCGTGCGATAAAATAATCCCTCCGGACGACCATCAAGGTCTTCATTGAAACCCATTTCTTGGATGGCATTTTTATAGAAGGCTACCACCACCTGGTCCTTGCCAATTTTCAGTCCATAAACTCCGTAAGGGTTAACGAACGTTTTCACCAATTCATCAATAACTCTGCAAAAGAGACCAGTTTTAAGGCGAAGTTGAGAAAGTTGAAGTGCACATCCAACAATAGGATACCATCGAGGTCCCGGAGGAAAGTTTTCTGGTTTCTTACAATCCCAAAACAAGAACAGGAGTATGAGAATAAAGAAGAATATCACTGTGTAGAACATTGCAGCGAGGCCTATATAAAAAAATAAATAAAAATAAACAGTATCTATTAAACTAAGATTTAGATATTTGGCTTCACTGGCTTGGAATAAGATTATCTAATAAATCTGTAAACTTTTTCTTTAAATAAATATTTATAAATTTAAATTTTTAGTTTTAAATACTTCTTTCAAAGCTTTAACAGTCAACATTACACAGCTAACATTAAAAACCTTCAAGATAACGATAAGATCTGTTTGTTTCAATAATTCTTCTATAGTTTTTGTTCTGTAGTTAAAAGCCAGCTCAAACAAATCCTTCCGTAAATGCCCGCAGTCATACCAATTTCACTAACGGTACATTTACCGAAAACGTTCCTCCTAGTTGCCGTTAACTAGAGCATACTTACCTAGAAAGAAAGCAACACCCTCATGGGGTTTTCCATTGGTAAAATAAATCAATTTATTCTTGATCAATTTTGCAGATCTAAATTTTTCGGCAGATTTACACCTACCTGTACTACCACCAACATATTTCACAGCTGTCAGTTTGGAAATGTGTTTTTTGAATTGATTAATTTTTTTCAAGTGTGAAAATTGTGTTCAAAATATGTGAGAAATATTTGCTCATAATTAATGGAAGCAGTTTAAAATTAATCGGTAACTTCATCAAGCTCATCTTTATCTTATAAAAGTGAATAAAGGGATGAAGTTTTTTTGAAATATTAACACAGAAACGAAACTTCACGAATACAATGACAAAAATAAATCATTTTGAAAAAGTGTTCCATTCGCCACGAAAAAAAATCAAGTTTTAAATTGAAATCTGAATTTACCAATGGAAAACCCCATTAGTTTCTGCTATGTTATAACGGGTGATTTTTTAGCTGGTTTGGTTTTGGCAACACTGGTTTTGACAGCTGACGTGTGTTTAGTACCTTGTGTCACTGTCAAACAGCTTCAGTTTGGTTTGCAATTTAACCATGGATCGTCTTACAAATGAACAACGCTTGCAAATTATTGAATTTTACTATCAAAATTCGTGCTGGGTTCGAAATCGAGGATCCGCTTTTTTATCGAAAAATTGTGTTCAGCGATGAGGCTCATTTTTGGTAAATGAGTAAATAAGCAAAATTGCCGCATTTGGAGTGAAGATCAGCCAGAAGCATTGCAACAGCTACCAATGCATCCCGAAAAAGCCACTGTTTGGTGCGGTTTATGGGCCGGCGGCATTATTGGGCCATATTTCTTCAAAGATGATGCGAATCGCAGCGTTACTGTCAATGGTGAACGCTACCGAGCGATGATAACAAACTTTTTTTTGCCCGAAATGGAAGTTCTTGACTTGCATGATATGTGGTTTCAACAAGACGGTGCCACATGCCACACAGCACGCGAAACAATGGCGCAATTGCGAGGCGAGTTTGGTGAACAGTTAATTTCACGTTTCGGGCCGGTCAATTGGCCGCCTAGATCGTGCGATTTGACACCATTAGATTATTTTTTGTGGGGGAATGTCAAGGCTAATGTCTATAGGGACAAGCCCGCTTCGATTGACGCACTGGAAGCCAACATCCATGCATTCATTCGTGAGATACCGGCCGATATGTGTGAAAGAGTATGCCAAAATTGGACTCAGCGGATGGGCTACCTGAGACGCAGCCGCGGTCAACATTTGCATGAAATTATCTTTAAACATTAAATTGCAAGGTTCAAACTATCGATTCAAATAAATATTTCATTCATTTTTTCGAACTTTTTGTGTTTTTTTTTTTTTTTAAGTTCTAAACCTCTTAAAAAATCACCCGTTATAAATTGCAGATTTATGGGTGAACGATACTAATTATGACAAATTGCTGATACTAACAGCTCAAAAAACAACTCAAAAAGTTTGCGAGTAGGCGTATATGCGAGTAAATTATGGATGAACCTTTGAAGAATGTGTCATTTTTATGTTAAAAAAGTCCTATGAGAGCGCATCGCCCTATGTTTAAACTATTTTGACATCGCATACATGGGTGAGGCTGAGGTCTTTTTGCCGACCCTGATGAAGCAGCTTGCGTCATAGTCATTCTGCACGAGTTTGTCAGGAAACTATGAAGTATGAAGTTCCTATGTTTGTTGGTCGGTGGTAGGCAATAATTTTTTTTTTTTGTGAAGTAGGTACATATGTATTTTTAATTAAATTTTGTATTTTGACCTTTTGGTTTCACAAATTCTCATAATTTTTCAAGATTTGCTTTGAAAACCCATATAAAAAAAAAACAGTTTTGCTAAGCTTGGTGATAATTTGAGTTCCCAAAAATTTTTCGCACTAAATAAGGCTAATTGTCAAATTTTGAGGAGTGGGGATGAAACGCTCTTACAGAGAAGGAAAAATGTCAAAATGAAGGGAACGGTTTGTGCACTAATTCGGACCAATCGTCAAAATTTATACTTGCCTAGTTTCCGTAGATCAATGATAAATCTTGATCAAAATTTTCAATGATCACAAATCAAAATTCTACATTTTCTTCTTCAGAAACAGTCTTGCACAGTGATATAAATTCTATAAATATTATTACTCAATTAAAAAAAATGATAAAATGAATACATTTTTATTTTAATTCAACCGAAATAATAGGTATGTTCGTTGAACTCAAAAAGCTGCTTGTTTCTACCTTATTTTAGTCCAATTTTATTTTTTTGAAATGAATTTGACAGAAATTTGGACTTAATTTGGTTGATTTAGGAATTAAACAAACAGAGGTAATGTCATTTGACAACCAGCTAGAAATAGCCCGAGTTCGGGTGGTAAGTCGTATAGAGAAGCTATCTATACCTATCCAAAAATTTGCAAATATATTTAATTTGTTGTTGAATCAGCTGTCATCAGCTGTTTTCTATAAAGGTTTTCCTTGCGTTCGAGAATATTCGGATTCGGAGGGTGTCAACTTATCCAAAAATGTTCAGATACCTTTGAGTTGTTGTTGCATCAGCTGTTTTTTTCAAAAGTGATTACAACAACACAAACCTATTAGGATACCTTAAGATTGATCCCCGAACGCGGCCAATACAACATAAACAACCTATTTGCCTGATTACATGGGTCGTTTTACTGAAGAGCGGTGGGACAGGTAGATTTAATGTGTGTAAAAAATAGAAGGTAGATTCCACCCAAATTTCACCGATGTGCCAGTTTCATTTAATATTTTCGGACTAGGCTTTTCCAGAAACTATCTTTGTCTTTTCTCTTTCTGATTTTGACATACAAATATGCAGGGAAAACAAACAAACGACCAATCACAATCACATGTTTTTGTTTTCCCTACATATTTTTCTGTCAAACTATTGTTTTTTGTTTATTACTTTGGCACTGAAGTCTGGTGGATGTTCCAAATTCAGTATGAAACGTGCGAGTGAGATATGTATGGATTGTTTCTGTTGTTTCATTCAAACATTGGATGGAATAGGCATGTTAGTATATATATTTTGCCCTTTTCTTTTATGTTTTGTTCACTATATTCACTTGTGTAGGGACCACCATTATTTTGAAAAAAAAACTATAAATTATCATTATGTTAACAAATTAAGTTCAATCGACCTTAATAAAACTGAACTTACACAATTAAAATCAACAGAAGTACTCAAGTCTATCCAATTTTACTTCCGGGTTCATATAAGATTTTATCAAAAGTCCTTTAGCAAATAATATTATGCAAAATAGATAAAATTTATTTGCCACAATTCATTTTACCACACACTAACTTCCTTAAAGACCGAGATTATTGCACAACACATCGAATAACTAACAAACAAATCTTTATTTTCAAAAGAAATTCACTTTCACTTCTTCGGATTCAGTTTCAGATTCAAATGGATTGAAGGAGAATGAGTCAGCAGAGGTATAATAGTCTGGCTGCCTAATGGCTAATACAACACGAACTAAATTTGCAGATTTACTCGGGTTTGACTTTTATATGAATCTTAACGAATCTCTTAGATGAATAAAATGTGCATCGTTCGAATGGAAGGGGTTGTTGGACAGGAAACCACAACGACTTGTTGTCTTATAAAATACTTACTGCATCTTGTTTGCCGGCTGACCATCACTATGTGTGTAAAGTTGGTTACATTATATTATAGAGCAGTAGTTGTTGTTGCACTAGGCGAGGACGAGGAGGGTGCAAAAGTTCATTATGATTGTTTAACATGAAATACAACCAGTTGATCTCCAAGAAATGGGTAATGATGGTAACTTGTTTATAAGAGGTAGATGTTTTTGTTTCTACTTCAGCAATTTATTAAATAAATTCAACCACAAAATTTCCCATTTGAGGAAGACCAATCAAGGTCGAAAAAATTGATCGAAGGATGATGGAACTGGATGGAAAAAATGACATCGGGAATTAGAACGCCATCACAGAAAAAATGACGTTTCCATCTAAACAAGTATGCAATTCAAGCCGGTAACACAGTTTTTCTTTGCGCTTAAAAGTTGAGTCCCGAAAATTATCTGGGCTTAGGTAAGCCCGAAGGGAATTATTTGGTGTTGCATTTAACATGTATAGATAATTTAGCACTGACCTGTTTTTTCGTCCATTCCTCGAGGATAGAAAAAGCACACACCTATAATTTATCAATAAAAAATCACACGAAGCGTGTGCAACGTTACGCCGCGCCGTGCAACGTTACGGTGTGCAACGTTACGATCTGCATACTAGGATGGGTGCGTTTAGTGAAAAAAATCTTAAGATCCCCTTCAAGCAAAAACAAGTCCGTTTTGGATCCGCGCACGTTGATGTTTACACATATTAACCGTGAATCCCGGCACTCACACAATTTTTTTTTTTTATTTGACAATCAAGCCTGGATTCACAGTGCGGCGAGGAAATGAGACGTGATCGTGACGAGAACTCGTTGTAGTTGTCAAACCAATTTCAAACAATATAGTATATACAAAATAGATATATATATATCCAATAGATATACAAAATGCGGCGTTTCTCGTCGTCACGTCACGCTAAGAATTCGAAAAATTGAAAAAAAGACGCGACTTGACGACGATTTTCATTGTTCCTAAGTAATTTACAGATTTTTCACAAAAGATGTTATCAAATTGTGTCTAACAAATAAAGTTATTGATAAATCTATTGTTTTGTAAGTTATTTTGTTTATATTTTATTGATCTTTGTTTTACAAAAATAGATTTTTGTCGTAAAAACGCTCACTGCATTGTGAATTGGGCGACGATTTTGTAACTAGAAAAAAATGATAGCGGTTCTCGTCACACTCACTTCCAGTTTCCTCATCGCATTGTGAATCAGGCATCAGTGGAATGCATCCTAATGTTGTATCTTGTAGTTTTGCGAACAAAACATTAGATGTTGGTCTTGTAGAAAATTTTAAAAACACAAAAATTTTCGATTTAAACACATTTTACGCAGTGTTTTCTATTTAAATTTATTGATTAGATTACCTATTTATAATTCACTTCGTTGAAAAAAAAACTCTATTTGCTCTAGAAATAGATTGAAAGGATTTATTCGTATAGGCAGGTTGTGTGCAAGGCATTTAAAGGACTATTCACATATAAGACCGACCAACGAATTTTCGTCCATTTTGACATATTTTTCACATGGATTTTTTATTCGTCGCGAATGAGGACCACCAGGAAAAAAAATAGAGGGATTTTGACATTAGTAGCGCGCGAACAGTTTTTTCATTGAAGTGTGGATCGTATTCGAATAGAGTTTGACAAAACAATTAGATAGATTGTAATTCGCGACGACTAATTTGTTTTCTCAAATTTATCTTATTTTACCAATTAGAAAGAAAATTTTCGATTTTCAATAAAATTTGTGAAGAGCTAAGGTTTATAAATTGTTTTAAAAAACATTAATTCATTCGCTCTCATGTGAATAGTCCTTAAGACCTTTGTTTGCTGATTCAAAACTGAAATATTTAAGCTCAACTTAAACGCTTATGTGTGTTATTTTTTCTTCTGTAAAAAGCTCAATATACTTAGGTATACTAAGGTATTTAGGATTCGCCTCAGTAAACGGGTACACACCTAAGTGAGTAAAAATAAAAAGATACAAGAAAAACTCTTTATTTTGTAAGCCATATTTTATAATAAAATTTTTAATCAATGGAATTTTCAATAATCCAAGGTAGATATTTGTCAACTCGGGTATATAATCCAGGACGATTTCCACCACAGCTTATGCCCCACGAAACGATACCTATTACAATCCATCTGCGATTGGGCAGCTGTACCATTAGCGGTCCTCCACTATCTCCCTGACACGAATCACGACCGCCTCCATCAGCAGCTCCAGCACACAATAAAAGTTCATCGATATTTTCAACAAATGAATTCTCGCATTCACTCTGTTTCCAAACAGGTACATTCACTTCCATCAGAACTTTAGAATGTGGGCCCCCGAAAAATAGCGTACCCCAGCCCGTAACAATCGAATTCCAGCCCTCCCAATTCTCTCCAACTGGTGGTATGCATATTGGCCAAATGTATGTGTTAAACAACGTTGGTCGTTCCACTCGAATCAGAGCTATGTCATTTTGATAAGTTTGTGGATCGAAATCCTCATGCTGAACCACGCTACTGACACGAAAGTCCCTAGAGCGGGTTTCATTGATAAGCTGAAAATCATATTCGCCCAAACGAACAAATATTTCTTCCTTCAAAATGCCATCTACACAATGCGCTGCTGTCAATAAATGCCTGTCGGTAATTAGAACTCCACCACAGTGAATATTTGGCAAACTATGGCGAAGAATTGCAGCCATCCAGGGCCATTCGTCGGGCTCGGCAGCTCTTCCACCAACTATCAGAGGAAATTGTTTTGTCGTTATGCCACAACCTCGCTCTTCAAGTCTGTTAGTAATTTTAGTTTCGCCATTCAAACCGTTATCATTGATGTTTGTTATCATTTGAGGAACGGATTTTGAATTCGAATGATAGTCATCCGGACAGCAAATGCCAATGGAACTGCACAAAAGAGAAGAATGGAAAATAATTAATTTTGTTTTTATATACATTATCCAAGATAATATTTGAATGTTAATTAATGTAAAGAGTTGAAAATTCAAAACTTGTGGTTACGAAATTCCAGCAAAAATTAAAATTAGAAAAATGAGTGTATATTTTTTATCAAAAAATTAAACCGCTGACAATTTATTTGGGTCAAAAATGATCTAATCAGTGTTTGCAAAAAAAAACGTTGACTATGGAAACTTTAATGTAACAAATAAAATTGAAGATACATTTATAAATTACTTAACGATTTGTCCATTACACAGAGCTGTCCGACAATTCTCCAAATATCATTTTTGAATTCCGGCATCCGGCAATACAAAATCTGCGTACAATGTCCAGGATGTCCGGTTGGAGTCAAACATGCTGAATATTCTTTATTCGGCTAAAAAAAATTGAATTTAAATTTAACTAAAACGAACAAGATTTCAAGTTTACAAAATTATATACATGTACTTACGTTTTGATGAAATGCGTCTTGTCGCTTGAATCTATCAGGAACATCGCTTGATGTTTTCCAATCTTCTGCATCCAAAGAATTGTAATTATTCCGCCGAGCAAACAAATCTTTAAGAAAAATTATTTATTATTTGCTTTCAATTAAAAAAATTACACACCTATGTATGATTTATCGAAGGCGGAGCAATTCTCAATCCAGAGTATAAAACCTACTACTAAAAACAGGAATTTCTCCATTAGGAACTGCTGTGAATACGTGTGACACTGCAACCCAAAGGATACTGTCAAACTGATACCTACATTTCTGAATAACATAGGTTTCACCACCGATGAATTTCCTTATCACTGAAACGATTGTTTGTTTTAAGTGTTAAACAAAGAGCAATGTACGAAATGAAAAAAATGTGGACAACAACAACAATAAATAAATATATTTGCAGCTCTCAGCGACTGCGGTTTCAAGCTAAAAGTCATTGTTTCGAAATTATTCGTTAAGTTTTTCTAGCACTGCATATATATAAATACACATAAATAAGTCGCACTATCTTGATTTTGTGGTCCAAGTGGCTTAAGGGTCGGTTAATTCACAGTGGGTTAAACTCGTACCAAGCCTCCCAACTAACATTACAGCTTCGGTTAGGTTTAACTGAAAATGCTTTCTAACTTCTATAAGAAATCTGTCAGACTTCGTTAAACATAAAAAGGAGAACATTATAGAGGCTGAAATAAACTTTTTTAAACTTCTAAAGTGACTTCGGTACATCTTCGTGCAAGTACCATGCGCAGTGCTTTTAAAAGAGTGTAAGATCTAAACGAAGCCTTAGGCCAGGCGCTCACACGCAACTAAACAGTTTGGTTTCGATTTTGAGCGCTCGGGATTATACGAGAGTCCGCCGGTTTATGTAAGCGAACTCTCATATAATCCCATAGTGCTCAAAATCGCAGCCAAACTGTTTAGTTGCATGTGCGCGCCTGGCCTTATCGAGCGCTATGCACAATTATAAAGAAACTTATGTTTTGACAGATAGTAAATGATTCTTTGAAGGTAAAAACGCAAGTTTAATAGAGGTGTTAGTTGTTATTTAAAAAAAAAAAAATATTTATTATATTTCGAATTTTTTCGAAGTGGATTTCTGTATTTAATCTATATTTTACCTGAAAGTATATATCACATGGGATTATTTATGAATTAATGTATTGGAAATAATTATAAAACTTTGCAAACACTTTCCTTACCTCTCTAGGGATCGAACTTGGAACCTCCTGTCCTGTGTACAAGTCCATCGCTTTAGCCACTGCGCTATCTTAGATATAATTTGGAAGATGCAAGAACTTGATCATACTTTTCCTTTTGAGAACTCCAAAGAGCTTCCTCAACCCTGAGGCCACACGGGCAAGTACTGGCAAGCAAGTTGGGTTCATACATTGCCTGCCAAATTCGTATCTGCGTACTGGCTGTGACGTAGGTGGCTCTCCACTTGCCAAGCAAGTTGCTTGCAAGTAGGTCGTTCCTTTTCTCTACTATAGTAAACAACTTTGGTTGATCTTTCAAACAAAATGGATTGAAAAATCAAAATACATTTGGAACGAATATTAAAGAAAAATGCAAAAATGGTTAAAAAACATTAATAATTGAAATTATGGACAATGAAACAAAAGAGGGAATAACATATACTTTAACTAAAATGCATGTACCAAATGTACTACAGGCGTCAAAAACAGTTTGTTAGCTATCCGTCTGCTAAGCACGAATTCCATTGAAGGTTGTATACGATGTCAATGGATAAAGAAGCCTCTAAAACCGTTTTTTTCCATTTTATTTTCCGCTTCGGAGAAATGGATTTTTAGGGCAATCGGTTGACATTTGGAACGAAATATTCTCGATAGCATCAAATATAATTTGTTCCCTATCTGTCAAGCCACAAACTTTCAAATTCGTCTAGGATATCAATAGATTAAAAAAGAAAAAAACCTCTAAAAATCCGAAATATTTTCCATTTTTTTTTTCTGCTCCGGAAAAATGCATTTTCAGGGCAATCGGTTGGAAAGAATTATTCACGATTAGGCATTTCCAGAAAGTATCTTCGTATTTTCTCTTTCTGATTTTGACATAAAAATATGTAGGGAAAACAAACAAACGACCAATCACAATCACATGTTTTTGTTTTCCCTACATATTTTTCTGTCAAACTATTGATTTTTGTTTGCTTGTTTGGCACTGAAGTTTGGTGGAAGTTCCAAATACGATCAAATATAATTTGTTCCCTCTCTGTCAAGCCATAAACTTTCAAATTCCATTCAAGGATGTCTACGATGTCAATGGATTAAAAAACCTCCTTCTAAAAATCCGAAAAAATTGAAATTTTATTTTTTGAAAAGGGCAATTTTAGAGTTTTTTTGGTGATTTGTAACGAAATATTCGCAAACGTCAAATATTTTGTCAAGCAATATCAAGTTTCGCATGAAAGTGAATTTTAACATTTTTAAAATGCAATCAAATTCCAAACTAAATTTATTTTAACTTAATTTTTGCACAAAATCTAATTAATTCAGAAATTTTAATAAAAGGAACGATGATTGTTGACTATAGTCAAAAAAATGAATGCAGTACTTGCTTCTCTACTCTACTGGCTGCTCAACTGGCTTCGAAAAAGGCAAGCTAGTTGACGAGCAAGTTGCTTGGGTTTATATGTGTGCTTGGCAGTACTGGCTCGTGTGGCCTCAGGGTAAATAAGCCCAAAAGTCCACAGATTAGCCACATGAAGATGATAATCCCCGGCAGCCATTTTAATTTGCCTGTCAGATATCAGATAAAAAATGAGAATGTGTGTATAAAAACCTCACACATAGCCATTTTCATTGGTTCTAATAATTTAATTGCGCTACTCAACGAAAATCGGCTGATTAAGGAATTTCATGATTAACAACTCAAATCATGGATTCCTTGATATACAAATTTTGGTTGACATTCTCATTTGCTGATTTACAAGTTGCAAGTTGCACTAATCCTCGATTAAATATAATTAGCTGTGAACAAACTGGCCCTTAAGTTTTTTTTAAATTTTAGATTGTAAAACATTGTGGATATAATAATTTAGAGAAAAATATAAGGGGTATTCATGCAATGTCGTATTTGCCTAGTAAACCTCGTAAACTGCATAAGTTTATCACCTCGTAAATCAAATGTCAAAATTTGTATGGAAAATTATATACGCAGGGCTGATAAGTTTGCGCGATGATTTTGCCTCGTAAACCACGTAAACTGCATAATTTTATCACCTCGTAAATCAAATGTCAAAATTTGTATGGAAAATTATATACGCGAGCAAAGTAATAAGGATATACACAGATTGCTTTATAGGTGCGTTCATGCAAAGTGAAGCATACATTTACGCAAATACGAAGTTAGTAAATATATCTCATTGCATGAATACCCCTATAAGGAAGCATGCGAAACTCGTTTTTTAGTGCCATTTGTACAAACTTTGTAAAAATATTGATCCGTATGGTTCAGCGATTTTAACTCACTGATTTCAGTGGGTTAACTATGGGGTTCAACGATGGTTTAAAGTTCAAGTATATCCCCTTTCACACGAGGAAACAAGTTGCTGGAGATTTTTTTGACGTTTTCTTTTAATTTCCTTAATAATCTCCTGTTCCTTTCACACGAAGAAACAAAATCGTGGCAACTTTCTGTAGTTTCCTTTTAAAATACCTTCGTTGAACACACTCTACTGGGTGTGTGAAGAGGAATGTCAAAAAAATCTCCTCGAATCGTTGACCGGGGAGATTTCATTTTCCCCTCTTACTTCTTGCCCTTCTCACCTACAAAATGAATGTTGTTGGCAACTCAGTTTCCTCGTTTGAAAGGGGACTTAGTGATAATAGCCAATTATATGCATCAACCATACCAAAAACACTCTATATGAAGATACCAATCTCGGCTGTCATCCGAGTTTGCCTACAAGCTCATATAGGGGAAATTCAGGAGAAACACGCACACATATGCAGTAAGCGTACATCCACCACGCTTTATTTGCACACACATGCAGTAAAAGTACATTCACCACCAAAATGTCGGTTATTTACGAGTTTCAATGGGTATGTTCAAAAAGTATAATAAATTCAGCAACGAGTTATCAAGTGCTAACCCAACCTTATAAGCATAGGTTTGTGGAAACAAATTGAAAGTGAAAATTTATAATCAATTTAAGTATATTCGATTGTCTTTTGTCATTATTTGTTTTGTTTCTACGATTGTTTGGTATTGTATTTCGCTCTCGAATTACTGAAACAGACTCTGAACATGACAAAAAAAAAACGAATGAGAAACCAGAGAATCAACGCAACTGTTGTAAGACAACTTTAGACGTGTTTTTTTGCAGGAAGTGACTAGACATGCCAATTATAACAGTTTTTGTTTATAAAATTACTGTTTATGCGGCCCCGCAGGTCCAGGGTCCTCCGCCGGTGGGCATAATTCAATCACCTAAAGTTTTTTTTTTAAGTAGTGCGAAGCGCGTAAACGTACGCCCGCTTTTAATGGCCAAAAATTGTTATAACTGTTATAAATTGGCATGTCTCGTTGCAAGCCTGGAGGAAATTGATCGAAAAAAACTATGTCGCGTCGGGGCTAAGGAATTTACATGTTAAATGCAACAACAACTAATCCCCTCCAGGCATAGCTAAGAGCACATAATTTTCGGGGCTAAACTGTTTTAACGGCGTTAATTGCATATGTACTTCTAATCAATAGTTTTTATGGAAACTCGTGATGGCGTCGATAGATAATCCCCAATATCATTTCTTTTTAACCAAATCCCTCCGGGCTTGCAAAAAAAAACACTGCTTTTAAGAGCATTAAGGCTCTCCAAAACCAAAGCGAATACTTCAGAACGACGACGAAACTTTCGCCTGTCTTAATTTATATACATGGAGATTAATGGGAGCACCCACATTGGCGCCATGCGAATCTTCGAACTATATTCAGTCGTCGCATATTCGCGCGAAAGTTTCGCTTCGGTTTGGGACAGCCTTTATGCTATGTATATGCGAAACCAATAGAAAACTATCGATGACCGAAATTTCAATGTATAAATTCTAACTTATCACGTTATTTATTTTATTACAGACTTTTCTGTTAAATGCCAAAGATTTAAAAATCATTGTGTAACAGCGAACTACTTAATTTTCGTAGTGTAATAGCAGACTTAGCACCATTAAATCGGTGTTTTTTTCAACACATCCCGATATCCCACCTAACATCCGCCATTTTCATGTTGAAAAGCTGGTGAGTTGAAATTTTTTTAAAGATGGCTGCGTTATTTGCACATACAAAATGGTTGCTCTGGGAAAACAGAACAATCCCACCCCGTTAAATTGTTGTTGCAATTCACATCTATTCATGGACACAAAACGAAATTACAAAAACAACAATGTAAACAAATGGGTTTTGGAGGGTGATACGTACGAAAGATTGGTATCTTCATATAGAGTGTTTTTGAACCATACGGTTGTTTGGAAATTCCTTTTCTTTTAATGTAATGTAAATGGGTACGTTCAACCTAACGCATTACGTTTTACATCTGAATTTTCAGATTTCTGTATTTTTGGAGCCCCTGAGTGGCCAGCTGCCACAAAAAGTTAGATGACTTTTAGTGACTTTTAGTTACGTTTGCTTACGTTTCATCTGAATTTTCAGCCAAAAATTTGTATTTGAAACTTTAAAATAAAGTGATAGTGGTGGGGGAATGGTTGAAGTACTATATATATGGAAGTTCAAATTTATGATTTTCACTCTGGTTAGTGGTTGATTTGTGATGATTTATTTTCATCACGAAGAAATTAATACATACTTTTTTACATAAAAGAAGTTCTTGTTTATTTATAAGTGAGTTTGTAAATCAAAATATATACATACATATATATACAATGAATAAACACAAAGCTTTGGATGCAAATCTGAACGCTTCCAATTCAAAAGATTTGTCGCCAAACAACCGCTGTACATAAATAAAAATACACAAATACCATTTTATTCCCCCAAAACAACCATCTTTGTTTTGTTTCGTTTTCCCCATATCCCTATTTCCTTTTACCGTGCCATCTACCAAACATTCCCTTTTTTAGCAGCTGCGTTTTGTGTTTCACCAATTCCAATTTCAATTAGAATCACCAACGAAGAAAGCCATTTGTGCGAATGAAAAGACGCCGCTATCCGAACAAAAATACACAAGAAAAAAGAAGAAAGAAAATTCTAATCGCGCAAGCAAAAACAGCAAAAATATCGACAAAAAAACACACCACCGCCAGTCAGACAAGAAGACAGCCAGTTTGCCAGTTGAAAAATGGAAGTGGTTCAAGTTGTCTCGTGCTCTTTTGCCTAGAGTGTGGATTTGTTTGCGCGCTAATAACAAATTTAACAAAAAAAAAAAAAATAAACAAAAGAAGGAATATTGTTAAAATTGGGAATAAAACAAATTTTTATTTGTCTGTTAAACACGACGATGTAACAACATAATCGAATTCGAATTTATCGAGTGCGAGTGGTGTAGTGTTTATAACGGAAATTTCACAAAACAAAAAAAAAATACCGCAAGTAAAAATAGGGTGTGCGGCGAAAAATAGAAATATTCGCAAAAAAAAAAAATTAATCAAAAAATTTTCAATAAAAATTTAATTCAAAATTTGTGCCAATTTGTGGGGAAAAGTGCGTGTGTGTACGGGATAACGGTTGTGAATGAAAAGTCCTTGAATTTGATATGAAAAGAAATCCTTTTTATGGTTTTCATTTTCCAATCGTCATCAGTTTTATTGTCTCATGTCTCCCGGTCTCCTTTCGCCGCATTTTTGGATAGAAAATTCACAATCAGTCGATCTGCAGGATAAAATCTTCTCTGGCTTTGCGTTTGTTGGAGAAAAAGGGTGGATTCTGGATTAAAACTTGTTTTTCATCGCACACATAAGTAAATCTCTGGCTTTTTATATAAAAAATAAAGGACTCTTCGTCTTCATCTTCGTCCTCATCGTCGGGGTCCTTGTCGTCGGCGCGGATCTATAATCAGGATTATTCAGTGGCAAACTTTTGCATTTATATTTATTTGTTTGGGTAAGCCAGAAGAACATTATTTTTATTTTTATACATATTTACTTATGTGCCTCTCACTTGGTCCTGATATTATCCGTTCTTGTTTTGAAGAGGCTGTTGTGGTGTGTGGGGCAAATAGCTAATAAAACATCAGATCCATCCACCATCTTCTGATTCTCGTTCAACCCTCTCGAAAGGTTCCAAATCCTTTTGGAGTGTGTTTTTACCAAAAATAATAAAATACCAACTGTGCTGTGCTGTTCGGGGGAGGATGCAGGGATTTTTCTTGTCTGGCGGCAACCTACCAAAACCCACCCACCCCTCCATCCGCCCATTCAGCCGA
Organism: Leucozona laternaria; assembly: GCA_932273885.2. Classification (NCBI taxonomy): domain Eukaryota; kingdom Metazoa; phylum Arthropoda; class Insecta; order Diptera; family Syrphidae; genus Leucozona; species Leucozona laternaria. Next base: position 25,671,114 of record OW026368.1, on the reverse strand, counting down.
CAACCTTCATTACTCTTTATCAACCCGCACTCGCTTTCATCCTCGCCCTTTTCGTGTCCTTGCTGTTGGTTTGGTCTTCGGTTTGTGAAATACGAGTTTTTTAAGGGAAGAAGGACCCATTTTTGTTTGCCGGTCGCTTGATTGCTCTCTTTGTCTCGAAACTACAACAACTGTGTAGGTTTTCAGATAAAAACAAGTGTTGCCAGGTGGGAGTTGTCGGGAGAGAGTTTTAAAAGGTCTTGACTTGTTAACGAGATAGGACTTTTCTCGCCTTTTTGTAGTTTTCTTGGCTAATAAGTCTACCCAGTGGGACAGTGGATGATTTTGCCACAAAAAAGGCTATAACTATTTATGTAAATGTTTGAGCTTGGGATATTTTGTTAATGTCAAAATATTTTCGATCATTAGGTTAAGGGTTATAAGCCTAACCTTTTGTGTAGAGCAGTCTAATTTTTGTTTAAAAACAAGCTCAATATCAGCGAAGGAAAAAAATAATAAGGTATACCTAATACCTACTCGGAATACTTAGGTATGCATGTACCTACATATAATTATGTAGGTATGTAATGAGTCTTACTTTAAACCTTTTTGAACTTGAAGTGGGTGCCTATAATCCTCTAGGTAGGTAGTCAATGACTAAAAAAATACCTAGCTTTGAAAGATTTTATTCCTCGAAAACAGTTGCTATTTTTAGCAATTTTTTTAGGTAGGTAGGTAGGTACCAACCACTTGAAATGAAAATTTTGGAGCAACGAATTTTAAATAGAGTAAATAAGGATAAATGTGCACATTAGGTATGAACATTTCTATATCAAAAATCCTATCTTCAAAAGGGGATAGGGACAGTGCAATTTATTTGTTAGGTTTATAGGTACCTACCTGCCTACGCAACCATAAGTTGCTAATTAGTTTTGGCACAAATAAACTTCAAGTTAAAATTAATTTTCTTCCATTCAGAAGGTTTCGTACAGTAGGTGGACTGTCAGAAAACTGTGATAAATCAAGAAGACGATTTAATTCGTAATGTAATGTTATGTATATTTTTTTGTAAAATTTTTAACGGCTGTATTGTGCCAAATAAAAAGTGAATAAATAAGTAGGTAAATAGAAAAAAAAATGAGCAGTAGGAAACTCGCGAATTTGATCAAACTTAAAATACAATAGCTTCGTTCGTTGAACTTTACCCAAGGTTGACCCAGGTTTTCTTGACAACCCCAAGAATTGTCAAAAAAACCTGGATTTTGCGGTTCTCAAAAAACCCTCTGTTGACATTTTAAGGAAGAAAAAAAATTCTGTGGTTTGATAATTAAAACTTAAAATTTGTTACAAATATGTGTTAAAAATGAATAAGAAACAACTTCTAACGTTTCCACTTTCTATTTCTGTTTATTAGCATTTAATCTTATTTGTGTATTGTTTCAATTTATTCTTGAAAAATAAACAATAACCTTCAGCACATGAATCCGCAACAAAACATACCTATGCTTAATAACTCATGTCACTTTGGCGTTTGGCAGTTTATTCTTTACCTCAACTCGCCACAGCAAAATACCTAGTTCTACTTCAGGCCGAACTCAGGTCTCAAAAAACACCGAATTTTTTCACGAGGGTGACTTCAGGTTTTTCAAAAAACGCTTTGGGGCGACCCCATGGTGACTTCAGGGCTCAACGAACAAACCTTATGATAGTGAAGAAGAACAAAATGGGTCTCGCAATTCTGCTTCTGCCTGCTCGGCTTCAGTTTGAACGGCAGAGTCGATTTTGTTTAAATTTGGTATAGGAACATATGTAGGTACCTTTTACCTAGCGTTTTGTGTGTCAGTTTCGTTTAGATGTTCGGAGTACTCATTTTAACACACAATACCTTCACATACCTACTAAGGGTAATATCATAAGCGTTTTCTTTTTTGTTCAGTTCTGCGCATCTGCGCCTTTATTTGTTGTACAATTTAAGATTAAATGAAAATTAAAGATTTTTTTTTAAAAACTGACTACGTAGTCGAAAAATGTAAGATATACCTATGCAGGTAATAGTAAAGTCATTTTCGATATGTGACGTCAGTGGTCTCAGGTGGCGGAATGTGTAGTGCATACGGCTTCTAAGACAAATCTGATTTCGTGGGTTCGATCCCTATGGTGGGCATGTAGAAAGTTTTTCATAATAAAATTGGATTAAAGCTCAGCACCACAAATAAGAGGAGACTGATGAAAGGCGGCTTGGCACCCCTTGAAACAGCTGTATCTCTAGCCAAAATAAACGAATTATAAATTAATTCGTAAACAATTGGTGGTAGCACCTCCTTTAAGTTGTTGTTGTTGTTCATACAAGATAATTCGTATTAGGTGTGACAAAAAGCCAGAACGTGAATGTTAAGCAGAGACAATAAAAACATCGTATGGGAAGGGGAAATAGGATCTTTAGAGTTTAGAGCAACTTAAGCAACGGATTGGAGTCAAATTAAGGTCATTTTATTTCTGTTATTTTCAATTTTCTAATGTACTAGAAGAGATTTTAGCATCTGCAAACAGAGGGAATAGACACCTCCCCATCCATACAATTTTTTGCTTGTCTTGACTTAACCTACACCTCCAACAAAAATAGGCAGTACACGTCTTATGGGAAAGCTTTTTCAAAATCAGTAGCGTGCCATATTTTTGCACCATATTAAATTAAAATAACTCCTCCACAAAAAGTGTTCGCCCGCCCGTGAATTTCCAATAGCATCTGACACAGACCCAACGTCCTATTCAAGGCAGATCTGAGTGTGCACTGAATTGCTCTGGCCAATGGCGATTGGCTGCTGCTTGATGTACATTCAGAGTTACCCTTGTAAATTTGGTAATTCGTTCAGCTTTCTTTCCTTGAGTTTCTGTTAAGGTGCTTTTGATTTTCGAGCTTTAAGAAAAAGCTTTTAATGATGAGTGTTATCGTGTACACAACGACAACCCTGTGAAAGCTTTAATAAAGCACAGATTATTGCAATCCACTGTAGCCAGAATGAGAGGCAAACGTCCTATCTTGCTTACACTGCCCATTTTTGTTGGACAGAGTATAGCTTTTTTGTCACACCTTATGCGAATCACCCTGTTTAAGATAGCAAAGGTTCAACTCAATAAGTTATCCTCTTCAATTTTCGTAAAAAATCCCTTTTATTTCAATATTTTCTGAACACATCAGGCAAAACAGAACTTAACATATCTTATTACTACAAAAAAATGTAAATAGGAATCCAAAGCACTTCCTTATCTGTTATCCTTAATACCTACAACCTACCTAGGTACCCAAAATAAACCCATATTCCAACAAAAATAAGCTCCAGAAGATAAATCCGTATTAAATTTCGTTATACATTTTTTGATTAAAAGTCAACAAGGGTTTTTTCACATTTTTATTTAATTTAAAGACACAACAAAAAATCAAAGCAACGACACTTGAGAACGGTTGACCTAAAAAACCTTAAAATATTAAATACAACGCCTGCTATAGATAAAATTGAATCTGAGAAAAGGCCATGAAAATATTTAAAGTTCATTCACATTCCATACAAACCTACCTAAACCTAAATCATCTTTTTTTTTCGTGCTATTTTTCATTGATTCAAACCAGAAGCAAATAAGAATCTATTTAAAGACTCGGCGCGGCGGCCGTATAAAATAATCAAGATTAAATAAAATACCTATTGTAGGTATGTAGGTATACCTAAGGCTTCTGGCCTTGTTGAGTGACCAAACAAGGATATATAGCTCCCTCTTACGCACCGCTACTCACCTTTAATTAATTTGTATATAATTAGGTTGCCCGTAACGTAACTTCCTCCTCGAGCAAGGATAAAACGTGAATACAAATTATGACGGGGAAAATCTCGCCCAGCGACCACCATCACCATCACCACTTCACTCCGCTCCGGCACAAGAAAGAAAATCGCTGCTCAAGAATCAGAGGAAAAAAAAATATGGTTTCCATAATGATAATAGAAAAAATAAAAAGAGGGCGACAGACAGCAGAAAATAGGAAAACACAACCAATTTAGCATAAAAACACGCACACCAACGTATAAGTAACAACGAGACTATACCTTACCTATAGAAGAGAATATTTTTCCAAAACAAAAACACCAACAACAACAAAAGGGAAAATAATTTGACGGCCGCCCGAGTTCATTGACGTTCATTCGTTCGTTCCCAAGAATGCTGGCAGTTTTTCTGCTCTCTTATCCTCGCCGGTGATTAGGACGCACCACAAAAAAAAAAAAGGAACTCGAAAGGGGGTTGCCCTTGCAACCCTTTGAGATTTAATAATTTAATTTACAAGTCCAGCTAGATAACAGTTCATTTTTTTTTTTTTTGTTTTGTTTTCATTGAAATGTTTTAATTTTTGTTTCTTCAAAATTTATACCTACTGTTTGTTTTTGTAAAGGAAAATGTTGAATATTGTTGCGCACGCACACATACTTTTATGCATATACACACACAAAATGTAAAGGAAATTGCCGTTCAAGTCAAAATAAACGAACTGAAAAGCATATTGTGGATGGGCTACAAGCAGCTACAACAACCAAGATGAAAAGGGTGGCAAACGCAGAAAACACAGGAAAGTTGAACAGGAGACGGGACATTGGACGATAGGGATCCAGCCAGAATTCCAGAGATCCAGACAGAGAGAGAGAAAGAACAAAGCAAAAAGGATATTATGGTGTTGCCAGCACAAATTTCCATTGTTTATTATTGGTAGAGAAGACATGACATACCAATGCAACAGGGTATCAAATTATATATTATTATTAAATAGTTATATATCTTTTTTGTTCTCAAAAAATAGGTATATGTACCTACCGATGACCCTAAGGCTGTTGTACATGAAGCCTCTGGCAATGTAGCTTACGTTTTATTTACTAGAAAAACCACTCACTAACGTATTCATCGCATCGCAGCACAAAAGCTACAAATCGCCGAGCATAAAGCAGTGATTTCAGTCGCCAAGCGTCCAGCTTCAAATATTTACTGACCATTTGGGGAAATTGGTGGAAACTGAATAAAAATTGTCAGTGTTTTGTCTTACGTGACGGATTGTGACGAGACGACCTAAAACTCAGGGAAAATTAATTAATACAATAATATTTGTAAAGTTATACTCAGGTGTATCGATTTGAAGTTCCTAGATAATTTCCAAAATCTGCGTAGTGCCCGATTGTTGGAATATGGCGATGGATATGCGCCAAGAAGACCTATCAAATATTCTTTAACGAGCGGTTCCAAGTGCTAATACACAAGGCGGCAGAAACGACCTTTTAAGAGGTGTTATTCCTTTGTAGTTGACGCAGTCTATATAGGGTCTTCTACATTAAATATTTATTAAAAGGCTGCAAATCCCCAATATGCTGAAGTTCTAATTACCTTATTAACCTATTACTGCAGTTTGTCATCATCCGCATCCAAACGATTGCCCATTTATGGAATATTTACGATAATTTGATCGAAAAAAAAATTACTGTTTACCTCTTGAAGTCAAACTTTTATATAAAACAAATTTTAAATAAAAATCTTGCGTTTTCCCACATGCTATGGCCAAAAATATATCAATATAAAGCATACATAATTAGTAAGATTTGCCTTTTTGACGGGAAACGGTGGTTAGCATTGATAACCACCGTGACTGTGTCGGAATAAAACGATATACAAAATAATTAATCTTAAAGTTACAGAGATTACAAATGCAATTTTTTGTTTTCGTTCAGAATTTAATAAGTCGTTAAACAGTTACACAAGACTTTTTAAGCAGACACGTACGAAATTGTATTTTCATTTTTCATTTGTATTTAAATAATTCATTGGTAAAATACAAGTTACCAATAACCCTTTTAACATCGTCAATATTTCAAAAAATCCTCTTTTCCAAATTTGCCAACAAAAACAAAAGCCATAGGTACCCAGTATCTGTAATTAAGTGTGAAAAATGTTTATGAACATGATAAAATATTATTTGTATATATTCAATAACAGTGTGTTCGCGCTGAATAAGCACTCTATAAAAGAAAAGCAAAAATAATAATATCGAAGCGCGTTTGCAAAATCCTCTACCTCTATACCACCCGGTCGCGTCAGTCGGTTGCTGCCCCAAATCAATATTTGCCAGCCACCTTACGCACGCAAAGTTTTAATCAGAGCGTTAGCTTTTCAACGAATGCAGAACACATATGTACATATGTATGTATGTTCATACACTTCAAAGGTCACAACATATGTACAGAAATAAATTTGTGTGTAGAGCAATTTTGTGATTGAGTTAGTTTTTTTTTTGCATTCGTGTGTTGAGTTTCCTTAGGGTTTTGCAGTTCCATGTTCCATATATGATAACTTTCATGTTTACTAGTGCGGATCCACATAAAAAAATATTTTGTATCTGTAATGGGAATGTACAGGCAGACAGACAAACAGACAGTTATTGTTATCTTATCTATGTTGTACGCCTTTTTTTTCTAATATTTATGAGAGAAAATAATTTTTTTTAAATTAGCTTCGATGATAAGAAGGTTGAACTTTACGTTCTCTTAGAAAAAAAAATTCAAACTGCATTATTGACGGAAAGAAAAGGAACGCAAGCAAAAAATAAAAAAAGTTCCAAAGCTTTGTAGGTAGTTTGCAGTTCGGCTTGCACTAGAATAACATTGGTTGATTTCTACTTGTATGAATACTTACCTACAGCCATATTATTCACTCAATTAATCCGGTTTTAAATTAATACCTTGGTTAAAGGTGAGTTAAGTCTTAAAAGTTCAACCCAAGCGCATAATATTCCCTCTATAAACCCGTTAATATACCCTATTTATTAAACCTTGTCGCGTTTAATCCGATTCAATTTTAACTGCCCTTCAGGGAGCTGTTAAAGTATTTAGTTCAACCCAGGTGTAAACTAAATTTTCAGTACATTCACTCATTTTAGCCAAGCAAAGTGACTTTTGAAGTTTTTACGCACACAGTTTTGCTTTCAGTTACACAACAAACAAACAAACAAAAGAACAAAATTGTGTTCAAACGGAAAAAGCTACGGTAACTTGATTTTTTTTTTTAAATTTCGAACGATGAAATTTGAAATACAACAACAAGAAACAAAATATATGCTGGAAAATGTCAAATTATTGACATTCCGTCAAGTTCAATTTCAAGTTTAAAAACATTTTTAATTAACCGTGTTTAATGCGCGTTTTGAGTGATTATTATGCATAAAAGTTAAATTTCAAAACTTTAAAAAAGGCGGATTAATAGCACAGATTCAAAATTCACTTAAACCTTATTTACACCTTGAGTGAATAATATGGCTGCTAGATATCATTCAATTTTTTTTGTTTTACTAAACTAAAAGTCATTCAAATAAAAATATTTAAACTTGTGTTGAAATTAAAAAAAAAAAGTATAATTAAAATAAATTGTCTCTTAGGCTCCTTAGGTCCAGTTTTCCAATGCGAGATTATAGTTAAACCCGAGTTAACTCAGGATTAACTGAACAGATCTTTTTGAAGTTTTATCCTCCGAGTTTGTTTAGTCTTTCCGCATGGATTCTCCAACCGAATAACTGCTTCCTCAGTTTATTGTGTGTTAATTTATTCCCGGAGTGAGCTTACTCTGGTTTAACTCACCACTAAAAACAACTCGGCTTTAGTGGAGATTTTTTAAAATATAGATAGAACTGTTAACTGGTAATAGTTGAACAGCTTTTCTGGGGGAAACAATCTACTCAGATGGGTCAGTTGTTGAGCGATAATACTTTTGAGGCATTGGTGTGTATCACTGTAAATCGGTTATTTGGTTACTTCTAAAATTAACCGCAAAAACTTAGAATATTTTTTGTCCGAAATAATTTGTTTTCATAATTCATTCCGGACTTCCACCAGCCTAATAATGTTCCATAATTTATAAATTATGAAGTTTCGTTAAATAATTTTTTTTTTTTGGGGATTCGTAATACGAATCTGTTACGACGGGGCCTCTGAAACCCTGATTTACATTGATTTACTGATTTTCTAAACAAAGAAAATGTAAATTTTTTTTTAAAAATATTAGAATGACTGCCATTATGACTCATTTTAAAACTACATAAGCGGTGAGATAACGAAACGAAGAGATAACAAAACGGGAATACAGATTAGCACAGCCAAATTTTGCAAACCAACAAATTACCACAATTACAATAAGCGATATAAAAAACAGCGATACAGAAACTTACTGAAATTATCAGTTTGCCGTTTAATTCAAAAACCAAAAATAAAATTCGCCAAACAGCTATTGCGGGTCGATTAAAATTTATTTTGACATTGTTGAGACGTTAAAATTTTGCGAAAAGGTTTTCAAAAAAAAATTGAACCTATCAAAAATTGTTCCTTTCGAATGATGGCTTTCAAGTTAGCAGAGCAAGTTCAGCACAACAGCCACTAGATTGGGTGTAATAGCATCCAATTGAAACCATTAAACACCTGCTCTGCGATTCAAACCCTTCAAACAAATCACCCTCGATATTTTGGAAACAGATTTGTTGGATAACTCGACGATCTGCCAAGGCAACATGGGAAAATACATAGAGATCACAGACTGGTTCGCAAATGAACCAGTCTATGCCAGTCATTAGTTAAGAGCATCTCTGCTTTTGATATTAAGAGGATCACAATGGACCACTAGGCCCCCGTGAACGCAACAGCCTCCGGGCTGTGGACGCCCCTCCTAACCTAACCTAAGGTCAGCAGAGCAATTTTTTTTTTGTGATGGCATCATTTACTACATATGTAGTTATGAAAATATAAAAACCCAACAGTAAAATTTCATTCTCCAAAACTTTTGCTACAAAGTTTGGTCTAATATTTAAGACCTACTTAAAGGATAAAAAACAAAAAATACAAGGTATAAAGGTAAGACGAGTGAAGGAGCTCGTCTAATTTAAATTAAATATATTAAATTTTATTTAATTAATTAATTCATTTTTACCGAAAGTAGAGGAGGATTAAAATAAATGTTTGCTACTACATACCTAATAATCTTGCTCTACTTACTTGAGGTACATCCACTTTTTGAGAAGTCTTTTATCAAACGTCTTTATTTGTAGTTCTATTTCTATTTCTCTATCTCTTACTTTTATCTCACCATTTTATGACTCTAAAAACCACCATTATGATGTCAAAATCAATAATTATATTAAAAGCATTTGCATTATCGAAACCAATTTTTTTGTAGTAAAATAAAAACTTAATTTTATGATGCTGTTGTAGGTGATTATTTTGTGTACCTTATCTACTAAAAACTTAAAAGTTCAAACAATAAAGTGATAAACGTAAAGCAGCCATACAATAAACAATTTTTATAAATTGTTATAAGATAGAGCTATTTTAGTAGTAGCATTTTAAATACTTCAAAACATTTGTTTTTATTTTTATGATGTTTTCTTATACATAGGCACATACATACAATACATCTGCTTTCAACAACACAGCTACTCTGACTTTTAACTTCTTCAAGTTTTGTTCGTCATAAAGAATGTTTTGGCTTACTCAATTGCCTTTAAGGCATTTTAAATGTTTAAGTTTTTAGATAAAAAAAAATGATTCACACAAATAACTATAGAAAAAAAAACATATCTACCTAATTATTTTAATCGATTTCTAGAATTTTTTTGTCTAAACTTAATATCGAAAATAAATTGAGTGAAGATTATTTTTAATTGTGCTAAACGAAACTACTTTCTAAAATGTAAGACTTAATGACTTGAATTGATAATTTGACAAATTAATCATCGGAGATAAGTATGTATGTCTTTGAAATTAAATATTAAAAAATTCCTTATGTTTTACTCATTTACTCGTATAATAATTATATTTTTAGAGAGTTACTCTCTTGAACAAGCTAAAAAAGTACCCATTCAGAGTAGCAATATCAAAAAATGAAATATTAAAGATAAATAGGAAAACATTATAAAACTAAGTATGTATAGTTATTTCCAAAAAACGATTAAAAAGGCACATCCCATCACCACCGCCATATACCCTTTCAGATGGAGTAAAATTCATTTTCACCGACATTCCCCTGTTTAACTGCGAATTATTAGTTAAACATCGATTATATCATTTTCCAGTAACAAAGACTTTCAAAGCATTTCAGAGCCAGTGAGTCAGCGATGAGCGTGAATAATGATTTAATGCAGTTGCAATACATTCCAATGATTAATGATTTTCGGTGATTAAGTTTTGCAATTCTTTTAAGAATAAATCACTCGTTTTCAGTTTCAAAACGTATCACTAACGACATCCCTGTTGTCTTCTCACTTGGGATAGCCAATTTGCTTTTAGAACAGTTAGTTAGGACAGGGGTGTTATATCCGAGTGCATGAAAAACAATATTTATCAATAAAAATAAATAAATTGATGTCGCGATAGCTCGTAGAGAACCAAGGCGCCAGTTATAGCTATACATAATGTATATAATTGAAAACCACTACTAAACATTTTAGTTATTAGTTTTGAGACTTAAAAGAAAACATCAGTGATTATTTGAATTATTATTTAAGTAAACAAAGATAATCCTTTCGACAGAACCTGTAAAATTAAATAATTTACATATACATTTTTATGATTATTTCAAAATTAAAAAAAGTCATCTTATGTGGAAGTTTGGGCTGACATTAAAATTCTGAACATTTCTTGCCAAACTCTGTAGCTAGAACTCGAAAACATAGAAAGCAGCAAATTTTTCAAAAATCAGTTCATTCATGTTTAACCAAAAAAAAAAGAAAGTGCCACTAGACATGCCAATTTATAACAGTTCTGTTTATGAAAGTAGGTACTGGCCATGGCCCTCTGCTTGTGGGTAAACTTCGTGAACCCAGAGTTTTTTTTGCAAGTCACACTAAGCTCATTGATGCACACGTACTTCTAATGGCGAAAAATTGTAATAACTGTTATAATTTGGCATTTCTCTTGGCTCATCCTAATTTAATAGGCCATTTCACTTTAATCCTTAAAGAAGCCATTTTGAATTTTATATTTAATTATGTGACCACCGAATATGCAAGTCCTTTAAAAACACACTTCTGGTTGTTTAACTCCCAGAGTCGCGCTCACGGCTGCGTCTCCACTGTTTTCATTTTAACGAGATTTTCGCCCATATTCTGCATTTCTGATTAAATGGAATTGAAATTAACTTTCAATTTCACGTGAATTGAAATTCCATGTTCTACAATTCGTTCGTTTTTGAAAATTTTGCAATTACTTCGAACTGTCAAAATTAAAGGTGCATCCATTTTTAATTGTTTTATGAAGTGAAATTACATTGTGGATGGAAATGGATTCTGATGAATTGTTTATTATTTTTTAAAGGTAGTTTCAGATTGAGCAGAGATGCGTTCTTATATGATTTGGAACTTCCACCAGACGTCAGTCCCAAACAAGCAACAAAAAAAATCTGTAGTTTGACAGTAAAATATGCAGGGAAAACAAAAAAACATGTGATTGTGATTGGTCGTTTGTTTGTTTTCCCTGCATTTTTTTTTTTTTCTTGCGAACTGTCAAAATTAGAAAGAGAAAAGACAAAGATAGCCTAATCATGGAAGTAACTGCAACTGTGTCAATTCCACAATTATTCACAAAGGATAAACAAAGTGAATTGAATACGTTCAGTAAAACGGAATGAACTGAAATGCAGAACAACTTTCAATTTTCATTTTCGAAATTCAAATTCCCAATAAGCTTTTCCAACGAATTGTGATAGAACACCCAAATTCACTTTCGTCATGTGAATTCACAATAAGTGAAATGCAGAACATGGGAATTTATGTATTTTAAAGCTGTCATGTAATAGTGTGTTCAGCCAGTAAATCCAAACACAATGTAATTACAGAATAGGGAAATAAAATCACATTTACTGCGCAGGTCATTTTAAAAACTACGTGCATTTATTTTTTGTATCCGGCATTTAACAAGAATTCCAAAAACTTTTTTAAAATTCAATTTAACTATTTAAATGAGTACCTAACTTACTAATGGCACGCATCGCTGTTGAACAAACAATAAAATGTCTCGAAACGCTTTTAAATGAGTTCTTCATGACACCTAATCAAATTTTCAATGTCACTTTGTTGCGTGCTTTAAGATATATCTACCCTAGATCACACTCATTTTTCTGTTTTTCTTTTCAACAAATATAAATGAATATAAAAATAGATCTCTAATTTAGAACATAGGTCGGGTGAATGCGTTCAACGGAAGTCGAAACAGAATAAGTAAATGTTACTCGGCAGCAAAGCAAGACTACTTAAAAGTATGTATGCAATTACAGTCATTACTAAAATTATTGGGATAGGTAGTTACGTAATGGGAATTAAAAAAAAAATCTTGACTTAGGGTAGAAGTTGTATTTTGTTTTAAATTCGGCTTTTAAAAAATATCATACCGAAATAAACTGCGCTGTTAAAAACTAAAAAAAAAATGAAATTAAAAAAAAAAAAATGTTAAACAAGGAAAGTCCAATTACCTATTTTATTTTTTTTTTTAAATCCCTTTTTCATCACCTTTGTTTCTTAAATTTGACTCCTAATAGGGTTTCAAGTCTTCGAATTCACAACGAAAAATTATCAGTTGTCGAATCCACAATAAGAAATTATGAAGAAAAGGATTAGGCCCGCTTATGAGTCAAATTGTACAATTTTTTAAGGTAGCATTATGTAAAGCAGAATTTTGACGCGTAATCTTAAGTTTTTGAAATTGTTTATTTATTGGTTTAGTTCCTACAAAGTTTTATTAAAAAAATTAAAACGGAAGATTAGACCCTGGTTATGCTAACCTGCGAAACGGTTCCACTTTTGATTCCAAAATATTTTCCATCACTGCTTTCCATTCTTTGTAAAAAAATTAAAACTTAAATATGTTCCTTGAATGAACCAACAATAACAACTGGAGTGTGCCACCAGATGGCGCGGCAGTTAGCTATTTCACGGAGACCAAACCGATCTTAACACTCCTTTAGTAACTCTCTGGTTTTCTTCATTCTCCTATTAAGCAATGACAAATTAGACAAGAAAAGACTTAAAACTTTTAACAGAAACTGAATTTTGGTTAAGAGCTTTATGTTGACGTCATAAACATATCCTTAAAATTACCTTAAATTTTGACCAGTACTCATTCGTGGGTTGTGAAAAGGGGGAAGAGAGGGAGAAAAGTCTCCACCAAAATTCAGCTTTGTCGAAATTTTTTCGTAGTGAGAATTAAATTTTACTGGGTTCAAATATTTTTACCAATGTTTCATCAATACGGAATAAAAATGACATCAAAAAACCTTTTATGCTTTATTTCCAAAGCTCAGAAAAGACTTAAAAAAACTATTACAAATCTCTTGAAATTTACATTAACATATTTCTTCTGACATTCTTTTTTATCATTAAAAGTGTTCTTTGTGCGAATAATTTTGGGAGTGACTGTATATTTTCACCTGTGTTATTTCGTTGGAAAAGACCGGCTGGTGGCGGCGGCAGTATGGTGGCGGCACGCTTTTACAAATTAATAATAATACAAAAATCCAAATCCAAAAGAAAACATACAATTTCCAGTTTGAGGGAAGCACTTATTATCCCACCCACTTGGATGTTCCATATTATAATATGTATCTATGAATGATGGTGGCAGCGGCAGCAGGAACGCGGGGGCACTGTCTATATCTTCAGAGGTAATCATCGCCAAAGCTACCATTCGAATGCCATAACATACATACTTAAGTGTATGGAGGTGTGTTATACATATCTAAGCACACACACAATTTCCAAGGTTTCATTCGAACTTTTATTCTCTGTTCTGAAAAAGTTATGTTCTTGTTTTTAAAATTTAAATTCAATTTAAAAAAGTTTTTTTTTGTAAACATTCAAAGGGATTCCTGTGGAACATTTAATATATAATACAGTTTGAAGTATGCACTTTGATTTTATTGCGCGGGAACTCGACGACGGTGTCAAATTGAAATGATGAGTTGGATGCGTTGGTCTGCGGTGGCGCGGTGGCCGGCGCGGCGCGGCGCTTCGAAACAGACAAATAATATTATTATCTTCTGTGTTTTGGTTGACTGTCATGTCTCATTCGAGGGGAAAATAATTCAATTGAGCTATTTAAATGAAAATGGAGCACGCTTCGTGTTGTGTTTTCTAATATACATAATTTATTTATTCGTTCTTAATTTGAGTATTCAATTAAATTTAGAAAAGTTTAGATTTCAGAAAATTTCTTCTTTCATTTCAATGGAGCAGACAGAAAAGTTTGAAAACAAATTTCTCAGTAAGAAGTCAAATTAACTCTCTTTCTCTTTTTTCTTGAAAATTGATTCATTTATTAAAAATGAAAATAATTGAGCATCTGGACAGCAAAAGCATGAAGATTTTGTATTCTACATAGAAATTGTATGTTTTGATTTCTCAGAAACTTTAAATAGCTTATTGATTTTCGATCTTCTGATTTAACTTGTCAAAGTTTATAAAAAAGGAACTGACATTAATTGAATTTATTTATTTTCTTATTTTTGTTGAAAAATTGAAATATAAAAAAAAAATAAAAAAGAAAAGTGATGTCAAAAAAAGGCGTAGGTGTCATGCATGTCGACACGGGCTGATTAATTATGCGAATCTGTTTTAAGTTTAAAATTAGAAACATACAATTAAAAACTACAGCACAGCAAGCAACTTACTTATTATATTTTTTTTAACATGAGACACTCCCACAAGTTCTATGTTTCTTAAGCTATTTTGTGTTTAAGTTTGGTGTATATAATCAATTTTAAAACGAATTAATAAGAGACCATGTCGAACGTTGTCTCTAAATTTCGTGAATAAAATTCCGAACTGAATATAATTTAACTGCCACTAGCATCCTCATAAATTAAAAGCATGAATGTCAAGATAGCTATTTTGAAAATTGTTTAGGTTTAGGTGAATAATTTGTCATTTAATTAGTTGTGATAATTTCGAGTTTGTCGTACAATGTTTTCTATGTTTATATGACAATTTAATTTTTCCAGTGCGATGTTTTCTATGTTTTTTTTCTCGTCTTTTTTTATTTTTTTTATAGCTAAATTCATGCTTCAATGTTGTTTAAATTCACGAATTTATCAAAAATAGGTAACTATTTCTCAAATTGGTTAGGTGGATAGTTGTGATAGCCAAAATAAACGAATTATAAATTAATTCGTAAACAATTGGTGGTAGCACCTTTAAGTTGTTGTTGTTGTTCAAAAAATTCAAAAAAACTTCTTCTAGTCGTTAATTAGTGTTGACAATTCCAATTTTTCAGTGCGATGTTTTCTATGTTTTGTTCTCGTCTTTTTTTTAGCTAAATTCATGCATTCAATGTTGTTTAAATTCACGAATTTCTCAAAAATAGGTAGCTATTTCGAAAATTGGTTAGGTGGATAATTTGTCAGTTAATAGATTGTGATGATTTCGAGTTTGTCGTTCAATGTTTTCTATGTTTTTTTTTTGCTGCGTAGTTGATAACCAGTTAGCGAAGCACGCCCTCAAAAAGGGGTAAAAACTTCTTCTAGACGTTTATTAGTTTTGACAATTTCAATTTTCCAGTGCGATGTTTTCTATGTTTTTGCTCGTCTTTTTTTTTAGCTAAATTTATGCTTCAATGTTTGCCAAATTCATGTGAATTTAGCAAAAAAAAAAAAAAAACATGAAACAAAAAAAAGTGTTCAGCGTCAAATCTCATGATCTTGGAAGCCTGTTAACGTGACTTAAATGTAAAATAATTCGTCATTGGAACATTTCACGCTAGAAATCTAACGCTGTACGCCATATGCAGGAATATTTCGTCGCACAGTGGTGGATTTTATATGAAAGAACGGAAATAATAATAATGAACCACCCAACCGATTTTGATATGTTTTATGTATTATGAGCCTGATCTTCAAAGACCAAACAACAAATAACTAAAATTAAAATAATACGATTCAAAATCTTATCAATATCATAAAAACAATTATTAACACAATCATTTTGGACCGCAACTTAAATATGCGTAGACTGTTGTTATAGTTGCTTTTATGAAGAAAATAAGGGATACCAACAACAAAAAACTGTAAGATTGTATCAACAAACGAATTAATAAATCTTTTTTTTTTTTGTGTTTTTCGCTATTAAATTACGTATTTACTTTAAAAACATACAAAAACAGTTTTTTCGCAAGAAAGCGAGTTAAAGTTAAGTAAATTTCACAGGCGATAAAAAATGATTAATGCGTTCGGGGTGGATGAATTAATTAATTTTATTTTATTCCGTTAACAAAAGTTGATCGTTTAAAAAAAAAAAAAAAACAAAACCCTTGCAAAATTCTCCCCAGAAGTTATTCCTTGTTAAATTTATTATACCGGATGATTTATCATTGCCATAATAGTTTTTTTTTTTATTATATTCGTAAATAGCTTGCGAAAAATATTTAAACACTGTGTCTTGTAACACTAGGTACTACAAAATTTTAAGAACAATAATTCACAATCTCCTTTTTTATTCGAGTTCATTTTACCCTATTTTCACAGTCAAGTTAGCAATTCCAAGGTTATTTATAAAAAAACATAAGCATAAGAACAATTTTTCCATACGAGCCATCAGTTAAAAGATATTCAGCCTTATTGTGAGTTTCACCTGAAAAATATTTCACCTTAAAATTGTTTGTTCGCCCGGAATTTTAAAAGCTATTGTGAGTTTCGCCCGAACGAAATTTTGTTCGCCTCAAAAAAAAAAAAGTGAAAATGGCATTACATTCCGCCCGAAATGAATGTTCACAATAAGGCAAATTTTTCGATTAAGAAATTTCTGGTGAAACTCACAATAGGCGAAAAGTAAAATGTCAAATTTTCCGGGTGGAATATTGTTCGGTTTAAACTCACAATAAGGCTGATTGTGGCTTCAAAATCTTTCAAACGGTCATGTTATGTGTCAAAAATTGATATTTGTTTGTCATTTGACCTGAAATAGCAAGCCAGGATTACATATGCCGAAATAAATATAATTTCAGAATTTGTCCGCCTTTTTTGTAAATTTTTCCTCAGGAACGTTCATCCTAAATAAAAAATGTTGTGACTGATTTTATCTACACATTTAGGAACGGCTCCTTTTTTCCTAGGTTCCTAGGCAAACTGAAACTAAGTTTCTAGTATGCCCACGTAGTTAGCAAAACATGTCCCTCAAGTTAGCAGAGCAAAGTGGGCAGAACAAATTTTTTTTGATGGCATAATTAGGCGCTAATTAAGTGCTAATTAAGTACCCAAAAATAAAATTAAGTGCTCCAGTACTTTTGGTAAAAACTAATGTTCTGCTAACTTGATTTCAAGTTAGCAGAGCAATTACCTAAAATGGTTAAAATAAAAGCAAAAAAAAAAAAAATTTGTCTCAAATCAAAGAGCTATTTAAGTGCTCTAAGAATCAAAAAAAAAAATTGAAAAAAAAATAATTTGCCTTCAGAAAAAAATATTTTAGTAATTTTTGAAAAAAAAAAATTAATTTAAATAATTTATCCAACTTTTTAATTAAAATCTATTTTATTGCTTAAAAGAACCGCTAGCTCGAATTAAGTGCTCTATTTTCAGAAAGATTTTCCAACAATTAAGCCAAAAAAAAAAATAATTCATTTTCCCATACAAAAGGCTGTTCTGCTAACTCAAATTCGATTTTTCTCAAACAATTCAAATTATTTCGACACAATTCTTTTTTGTTTATTAAAAGCTCCGCTAGCTCGAATTAAGTGCTCTATTTTCAGAAAGATTTTCCAACAATTAAGCCAAAAAAAAAAATAATTCATTTTCCCATACAAACCGCTGTTCTGCTAACTCAAATTCGATTTTTCTCAAACAATTCAAATTATTTCGACACAAATCTTTTTTGTTAATTAAAAGCTCCGCTAGCTCGAATTAAGTGCTCTATTTTCAGAAAGATTTTCCAACAATTTAGTCAAAAAAAAAAAATAATTCATTTTCCCATACAAACCGCTGTTCTGCTAACTCAAATTCGATTTTTCTCAAACAATTCAAATTATTTCGACACAAATCTTTTTTAATTAATTAAAAGCTCCGCTAGCTCGAATTAAGTACCCCATTTTCAGAAAGATTTTCCAACAATTAAGCCAAAAAAAAAATAATTCATTTTCCCATACAAACCGCTGTTCTGCTAACTCAAATTCGATTTTTCTCAAACAATTCAAATTATTTCGACACAAATCTTTTTTGTTAATTAAAAGCTCCGCTAGCTCGAATTAAGTGCTCTATTTTAAGAAAAATTTTCCAACAATTAGCCAAAAAAAAATATAATTCATTTTCCCATACAAACCGCTGTTCTGCTAACTCAAATTCGATTTTTCTCAAACAATTCAAATTATTTCGACACAAACTTTTTTTAATTAATTAAAAGCTCCGCTAGCTCGAATTAAGTGCTCTATTTTCAGAAAGATTTTCCAACAATTTAGTCAAAAAAAAAAAATTATTCATTTTCCCATACAAACCGCTGTTCTGCTAACTCAAATTCGATTTTTCTCTAACAATTCAAATTATTTTGACACAAATCTTTTTTAATTAATTAAAACCTCCGCTAGCTCGAATTAAGTACCCCATTTTCAGAAAGTTTTTCCAACAATTCAAACAAAAAAAAAAAATAATTCATTTTCCCATACAAAACGCTGTTCTGCTAACTCAAATTCGATTTTTCTCTAACAATTCAAATTATTTTGACACAAATCTTTTTTAATTAATTAAAAGCTCCGCTAGCTCGAATTAAGTACCCCATTTTCAGAAAGATTTTCCAACAATTTAGTCAAAAAAAAAAAATAATTCATTTTCCCATACAAAACGCTGTTCTGCTAACTCAAATTCGATTTTTCTCAAACAATTCAAATTATTTCGACACAAAATTTTTTTAATTAATTAAAAGCTCCGCTAGCTCGAATTAAGTGCTCTATTTTCAGAAAGATTTTCCAACAATTTAGTCAAAAAAAAAAAATTATTCATTTTCCCATACAAACCGCTGTTCTGCTAACTCAAATTCGATTTTTCTCAAACAATTCAAATTATTTCGACACAAATCTTTTTTGTTAATTAAAAGCTCCGCTAGCTCGAATTAAGTGCTCTATTTTCAGAAAGATTTTCCAACAATTAAGCCAAAAAAAAAATATAACTCATTTTCCCATACAAACCGCTGTTCTGCTAACTCAAATTCGATTTTTCTCTAACAATTCAAATTATTTTGACACAAATCTTTTTTGTTAATTACAAGCTCCGCTAGCTCGAATTAAGTGCTCTATTTTCAGAAAGATTTTCCAACAATTAAGCCAAAAAAAAATATAATTCATTTTCCCATACAAACCGCTGTTCTGCATACTCAAATTCGATTTTTCTCAAACAATTCAAATTATTTCGACACAAACTTTTTTTAATTAATTAAAAGCTCCGCTAGCTCGAATTATGTGCTCTATTTTCAGAAAGATTTTCCAACAATTTAGTCAAAAAAAAAAAATAATTCATTTTCCCATACAAACCGCTGTTCTGCTAACTCAAATTCGATTTTTCTCAAACAATTCAAATTATTTCGACACAAATCTTTTTTTTTCTATTAAAAGCTCCGCTAGCTCGAATTAAGTACCCCATTTTCAGAAAGATTTTCCAACAATTTAGTCAAAAAAAAAAAATAATTCATTTTCCCATACAAACCGCTGTTCTGCTAACTCAAATTCGATTTTTCTCAAAGAATTCAAATTATTTCGACACAAACTTTTTTTAATTAATTAAAAGCTCCGCTAGCTCGAATTAAGTGCTCTATTTTCAGAAAGATTTTCCAACAATTAAGCCAAAAAAAAAATAATTCATTTTCCCATACAATAAGCTGTTCTGCTATCTTAGGTTCGATTTTTTTTCAAACTATTGAGTCGAGATTTGCCTACCGGCCGGCGGATGGTCCTTACCATGCGCGGCTGCATAAACAGTACTTTTACAAACCAAACCTGTAATACCTAATTGGCCTGCCTAGATTCATTTCCATTTGCATAATGTCATACCTACGTATTTATGTACATATGTACATATATAGGTAGGTATAGTTAGGTATATGTATGTACATATTATCTATGTATTATGTACTCGATTCTTCGATTTTTTTTAAGATTGAAAGGCTTGTCATTTACATGCCTACATATATGTAGGTACATAATTATGTATCATGAAACACAGGAACTACCTATGAAGGTATGTACCTAAGAGATGAAGTCCAATTTCAAAAACCCAGTAAGTAAGTAGGTATAGGTAGGTAGGTACCTATTTTATTAACTTAAGTTAAGAAAAATGATTTGGTACCTAGTAATAGTTAGATAAACCTACATAGGTAGGTACCTACCTTGAAATACATTTTATAATTAAGTAGTAATCTCATGTAGGTACCTAGGTAAGGTACCTACATAGGTACAGGTACATATGAAACATTTTTTATAGGTACAGATAGATATAGGGAATAAGAAGATCTTGGTACCTGCATAGGTAGGTATGTATTTATATCGACATAATTTTCTATGAACATTGTGTACCTACCTACATAAACATTTAAAATCTAACTAGATAGTTACTTAGGTGTGTATGCTGTTTTTTGGTTTTAAATTATGTGTTTTACAAGGAAAATCGTCTTTTTTTAAATATAGGCACCTAGTTGCCTGAAGTAAAAAGACGATCATCCTTGTAAGTAATATTAACCGCAGTAAGTACCTAGGTACCTATATATAGAGGATTGCCTTTATTTATAAAACAAATCCTACTCATATTCTCATCTTTGAAAATAAAACATCTAGGTAGGTATAGGTACTTTTTGTCACACCTTATGCTCATCACCCTTCCTATACCTATGTAGGTATAGATTTATTATTTATATGAGATACTGAAAAAAAACATATACCTAGGTAATTCGTTCTTTAAGGTCCCTAGGTAGGTACCTACCTACCTACCTATTGCTAAAATAACTTCTAAAATGTTTTAATGAAATTAATGTAATAGTATACCTTCCTACCTAGTTGTAAACCTAAAACAAATGTTTAAAAAAAAAAACTTTGACGCCATTTTTAAGCATTTAATAATATGTATTTAGGTATTCACCTACATACAAACTTATTAACTTATTAATGATTTCATTTTTATGCTTTAAAACCGAAACCCCATTGTATACGACAAGAGCTTACAACAAAACAAGAAATAATTATGAGCAAGAGCAAAAGATCATGAAGGTTCATACAATATCAATAACGAGCAGGAGCATGAGACCAATGCAGAACCTTCGAAAAATAAAAAAACAGTGCTCAAGCGCACAGAAGCAAAATCCTAAAAACCAACCCTCCGTGCAGCGCAAACGATTCACAATTCACATCAATGTCTTTTCGGTCTGAAAATGCAACAACAAAATGCATTACCGGACCCAGGACAAGTCACAGAGCAAACCATCTGAGTCCGCAAAATGCAAAAACAAAATACATTACCGGACCGAGAAGAAGTCAACGCAGCCAGAGGAATGACGATTAACATCATCATCGCCACTCGAGTAGCGGTTGTTGCGACCGAGAAATAGGAATTTCTCGTATAAGAGCTATCACAGGCAAACCAACCCTTTGGTATCCAGCGCAATGACGATGAGATCATCACCACCTGATGAACGGTGGTTGCGACCGAGAAATACGAAATGCCACGTATACTGCTAAGGATCGCAGCACAGAGCAACACGAGCAACGAATTGTCTTGGGTCCGGTAATGCATTTTGTTGTTGCATTTTCAGACCGAAAAGACATTGATGTGAATTGTGAATCGTTTGCGCTGCACGGAGGGTTGGTTTTTAGGATTTTGCTTCTGTGCGCTTGAGCACTGTTTTTTTATTTTTCGAAGGTTCTGCATTGGTCTCATGCTCCTGCTCGTTATTGATATTGTATGAACCTTCATGATCTTTTGCTCTTGCTCATAATTATTTCTTGTTTTGTTGTAAGCTCTTGTCGTATACAATGGGGTTTCGGTTTTAAAGCATAAAAATGAAATCATTAATAAGTTAATAAGTTTGTATGTAGGTGAATACCTAAATACATATTATTAAATGCTTAAAAATGGCGTCAAAGTTTTTTTTTTTAAACATTTGTTTTAGGTTTACAACTAGGTAGGAAGGTATACTATTACATTAATTTCATTAAAACATTTTAGAAGTTATTTTAGCAATAGGTAGGTAGGTAGGTACCTACCTAGGGACCTTAAAGAACGAATTACCTAGGTATATGTTTTTTTTCAGTATCTCATATAAATAATAAATCTATACCTACATAGGTATAGGAAGGGTGATGAGCATAAGGTGTGACAAAAAGTACCTATACCTACCTAGATGTTTTATTTTCAAAGATGAGAATATGAGTAGGATTTGTTTTATAAATAAAGGCAATCCTCTATATATAGGTACCTAGGTACTTACTGCGGTTAATATTACTTACAAGGATGATCGTCTTTTTACTTCAGGCAACTAGGTGCCTATATTTAAAAAAAGACGATTTTCCTTGTAAAACACATAATTTAAAACCAAAAAACAGCATACACACCTAAGTAACTATCTAGTTAGATTTTAAATGTTTATGTAGGTAGGTACACAATGTTCATAGAAAATTATGTCGATATAAATACATACCTACCTATGCAGGTACCAAGATCTTCTTATTCCCTATATCTATCTGTACCTATAAAAAATGTTTCATATGTACCTGTACCTATGTAGGTACCTTACCTAGGTACCTACATGAGATTACTACTTAATTATAAAATGTATTTCAAGGTAGGTACCTACCTATGTAGGTTTATCTAACTATTACTAGGTACCAAATCATTTTTCTTAACTTAAGTTAATAAAATAGGTACCTACCTACCTATACCTACTTACTTACTGGGTTTTTGAAATTGGACTTCATCTCTTAGGTACATACCTTCATAGGTAGTTCCTGTGTTTCATGATACATAATTATGTACCTACATATATGTAGGCATGTAAATGACAAGCCTTTCAATCTTAAAAAAAATCGAAGAATCGAGTACATAATACATAGATAATATGTACATACATATACCTAACTATACCTACCTATATATGTACATATGTACATAAATACGTAGGTATGACATTATGCAAATGGAAATGAATCTAGGCAGGCCAATTAGGTATTACAGGTTTGGTTTGTAAAAGTACTGTTTATGCAGCCGCGCATGGTAAGGACCATCCGCCGGCCGGTAGGCAAATCTCGACTCAATAGTTTGAAAAAAAATCGAACCTAAGATAGCAGAACAGCTTATTGTATGGGAAAATGAATTATTTTTTTTTTGGCTTAATTGTTGGAAAATCTTTCTGAAAATAGAGCACTTAATTCGAGCTAGCGGAGCTTTTAATTAATTAAAAAAAGTTTGTGTCGAAATAATTTGAATTCTTTGAGAAAAATCGAATTTGAGTTAGCAGAACAGCGGTTTGTATGGGAAAATGAATTATTTTTTTTTTTTGACTAAATTGTTGGAAAATCTTTCTGAAAATGGGGTACTTAATTCGAGCTAGCGGAGCTTTTAATGAACAAAAAAGATTTGTGTCGAAATAATTTGAATTGTTTGAGAAAAATCGAATTTGAGTTAGCAGAACAGCGGTTTGTATGGGAAAATGAATTATTTTTTTTTTTTGACTAAATTGTTGGAAAATCTTTCTGAAAATAGAGCACTTAATTCGAGCTAGCGGAGCTTTTAATTAATTAAAAAAAGTTTGTGTCGAAATAATTTGAATTGTTTGAGAAAAATCGAATTTGAGTTAGCAGAACAGCGGTTTGTATGGGAAAATGAATTATTTTTTTTTTTGACTAAATTGTTGGAAAATCTTTCTGAAAATGGGGTACTTAATTCGAGCTAGCGGAGCTTTTAATGAACAAAAAAGATTTGTGTCGAAATAATTTGAATTGTTTGAGAAAAATCGAATTTGAGTTAGCAGAACAGCGGTTTGTATGGGAAAATGAATTATTTTTTTTTTTTGACTAAATTGTTGGAAAATCTTTCTGAAAATAGAGCACTTAATTCGAGCTAGCGGAGCTTTTAATTAATTAAAAAAAGTTTGTGTCGAAATAATTTGAATTGTTTGAGAAAAATCGAATTTGAGTATGCAGAACAGCGGTTTGTATGGGAAAATGAATTATATTTTTTTTTGGCTTAATTGTTGGAAAATCTTTCTGAAAATAGAGCACTTAATTCGAGCTAGCGGAGCTTGTAATTAACAAAAAAGATTTGTGTCAAAATAATTTGAATTGTTAGAGAAAAATCGAATTTGAGTTAGCAGAACAGCGGTTTGTATGGGAAAATGAGTTATATTTTTTTTTTGGCTTAATTGTTGGAAAATCTTTCTGAAAATAGAGCACTTAATTCGAGCTAGCGGAGCTTTTAATTAACAAAAAAGATTTGTGTCGAAATAATTTGAATTGTTTGAGAAAAATCGAATTTGAGTTAGCAGAACAGCGTTTTGTATGGGAAAATGAATTATTTTTTTTTTGGCTTAATTGTTGGAAAATCTTTCTGAAAATAGAGCACTTAATTCGAGCTAGCGGAGCTTTAAATTAACAAAAAAGATTTGTGTCGAAATAATTTGAATTGTTTGAGAAAAATCGAATTTGAGTTAGCAGAACAGCGTTTTGTATGGGAAAATGAATTATTTTTTTTTTGGCTTAATTGTTGGAAAATCTTTCTGAAAATAGAGCACTTAATTCGAGCTAGCGGAGCTTTTAATTAATTAAAAAAAGTTTGTGTCGAAATAATTTGAATTGTTTGAGAAAAATCGAATTTGAGTTAGCAGAACAGCGGTTTGTATGGGAAAATGAATTATATTTTTTTTTGGCTTAGTTGTTGGAAAATCTTTCTGAAAATAGAGCACTTAATTCGAGCTAGCGGAGCTTTTAATTAATTAAAAAAAGTTTGTGTCGAAATAATTTGAATTGTTTGAGAAAAATCGAATTTGAGTTAGCAGAACAGCGGTTTGTATGGGAAAATGAATTATTTTTTTTTTTGGCTTAATTGTTGGAAAATCTTTCTGAAAATAGAGCACTTAATTCGAGCTAGCGGAGCTTTTAATAAACAAAAAAGAATTGTGTCGAAATAATTTGAATTGTTTGAGAAAAATCGAATTTGAGTTAGCAGAACAGCCTTTTGTATGGGAAAATGAATTATTTTTTTTTTTGGCTTAATTGTTGGAAAATCTTTCTGAAAATAGAGCACTTAATTCGAGCTAGCGGTTCTTTTAAGCAATAAAATAGATTTTAATTAAAAAGTTGGATAAATTATTTAAATTAATTTTTTTTTTCAAAAATTACTAAAATATTTTTTTCTGAAGGCAAATTATTTTTTTTTCAATTTTTTTTTTTTGATTCTTAGAGCACTTAAATAGCTCTTTGATTTGAGACAAATTTTTTTTTTTTTTGCTTTTATTTTAACCATTTTAGGTAATTGCTCTGCTAACTTGAAATCAAGTTAGCAGAACATTAGTTTTTACCAAAAGTACTGGAGCACTTAATTTTATTTTTGGGTACTTAATTAGCACTTAATTAGCGCCTAATTATGCCATCAAAAAAAATTTGTTCTGCCCACTTTGCTCTGCTAACTTGAGGGACATTAGCAAAACTATGAAACTTCTATAGCACTTTTCTGCTTTGCTTGATTAAAGCAAAACACTTAAATCCTCCTCAACTATCAATTAATTTCAAAATCGTAGACACTCTTTTTCTATATAGCTTTTCCTATGCAAAGCAAAAGACCAATAGTACACCATCGGGATCCGACTATACATACATATGTATGTACGTGTCTTGTAGGTTTTTGCCCTACACGACTTCGACTAAAGACCGGCGACTTCGATTGCAAAGCAGGAAATGCGGAATTGAAAATGAATTGCTATACATACATAGATACATACATTTATGCTACCCGTTTTGGGGTTGTGGAGGAGATTCATGAACGTCGAGACGTGATGGCCTATTTTGGACTCCATGACGATGACGGCAAATTCAATTAAAGGGCCCTAGGGCGATATTGTCGCATTCACATTTATAACTACATATATGTATGTACCGTAGTAGTAGTATTTCCCTTTCTCTTCTTAATGCAGAGAAATAGAAACAAACAGAAAGAAGGTGATAGAATAAGTTGGTTGCAGATGGCATAAATGCCAAAGGTGCTTAAGCTTGGCTTAGATGGCATAGCATGGCACGGTAGTTAAATAAAACTTTATCCAATTAAAGGTTTGCCTTTAACTGTAGTTGGTTGTTGTTGTTGTTTTTATATGAGATATTTTTAGGATGTCTTATGTTGCGTCTTGCGTGCTTTCCATGTTCCATTCTCCTTTTATTTTATTTTATTTTATTATTGTTTTTGATTATGGTTCTTGACCGAAAGTGAAAAATGTCATTTCGATTAATTTTCTATTGGTATAATGATGATGACTGAAAATTTATGGGAAAGGTGTGTTTAGTTGTTAGGAACAATTAAGTAATAGATACTCTCAGTTGGTAAGGTACATAACCTATACTAATTTTGGACTTGGAGCTGAAGTGTATATTTATGATTTCCAAATTTGAATCTTTGCATCCAAAGTTATAAGTATGGTGAACAATTGAAACTGGAGTTAGCACTTTTTAACAAAAAAGGTATCGTGTTGTTAAATAGAAGGAAAGGAAATGTGTTTATCGAACGATGCATCCGCACTAAAGACACCTACCTAACCTATATCTAATTCAGTTTCTGTAATTTTGTCTAACAGGTAGGTAGGTACTTTCCGTTTTCTGTTTTTGGATCAGCTATTAATATCTAATAAAAAAGTGGTTATTATTAGTAATATTAATTAACAATCGAATTTAAGGGCGTAATTATACGTCTGGACAGTTTTGGTGTAGATGCAATAAATGTTCCGAAATCTAATCAAATATTTATATATATGTACACATGTAGATACGCATTCTACAGGATGTTTTTTTAGACTTGTGGTTTTTAATTTGGCTATACTTTGTTCGGAGTTGGTCTTTTTGCCAGCTGTCACTTGATTTATTCTCAGTTTTGTTTGACATTTCATAATGAATAGACTTACTCTTGAACAACGTTTGCAAATTGTGCAAAATGGGCTCGAAACGAGATCGTTGTTGATCCCAATATTCACAAGAATTTTTTTTAAGCAAAACTACCGTATTTCGAGTTACATTTTTAAAAAATTACTGTTGGTAAGCGCATTATCTCGCGTCGTGTGCCTGTGGCGTAGCCTCCAAGATCGTGCGATTTAACACCGCTGGACTATTTTTTGTGGGATTATGTGAAGTCGCTTGTCTACGCAGATAAGCCTGAGACGATTGACGCCTTTGAAGAGAATATTCCGCACGTTATTGGCTGACATACACCCCCAATTGCTGCAAAAAGTGGTCGAAAATTGGGCCTCGGCTGGAATTTATTCGAACCAGCCGCGGCGGCCACTTGCCCGAAATCATTTTTTAAACATAATGGCAAAACTTTATCTTTATAATAAAGTTAAATTCTTGGCCATAACATTTTATTATATGCGTTTTATTTCTTATTGAAAACCACATCTCTAAAAAAAAAACACCCTTTATAAAAAAAAAAAAAATAATGCGTTATTTGGAAGTGAATTTAAAAAAAAAATATATTTTGTGTATGCATAATTTTTACTTCCTCTATAGGATTAGTATTGTTTTCGTTTGCAAAGTTGTGATCAAAACTTACACTACGATGATGAAAATGTCCGAAAAAGTATTGTCTGTGCGTCCACTGTAATTTACCTATTTCCTCCAAATTTGGTACAGGACATTTTTATGTGATTCTCTAGAAGTGAACATTCGAATTTTTGTTTAAGCTCATCTAGAACGGGTATACATAGCTACAATCCAAAATGTTTGTTTTTTTTTTTTATTTTCAAATTTTCTCAAAAACGGCCGTTACAAGTTTGATTAAACTTCGTACTTAAAATGGACAAAATGATTGTTTCCATTCACATAGTGCAAATAGGCATTTTTGATGGCTGAACCGATTTTTTTAAGCTGGTGCTTCTCAATAGTTCAAACAATATTGTATTTAAAAAAATTTGAAAAACACATTTTTTTAAACAAAAAATCAATTTTATTACTTCTTGAATGAATGAATCAATTGAATGCAATCTTTTGGGAATTCATTGAATGAATCTATCAGATAAAAATCAAAAATAAGCTTTAAAAATGATAGAACTATAACGGAAGCAATTGCAACTCTTGAACACCGCCACAAAGTTTCATGTCTTTCATTATTTTATTGATATTTTTATATAAAATGTTCTTGTGAAAAAAACAAGTTGCATTCCTTCTCAAAAACAATTCAACCGTATTTCTCGTACTTCAAGAAATGCGCATCAGTTTAACCTTGAGCCAAACTTCGGACCAAGACCCATGTTCTGTAACTCTCGCATCAATCCAGGAACGATGGAAAATGAAACAAAACTCATATGATTTGTTTCAATTTTCATCGTTTCTCGACTGATTTTATCGATGCAAGAGTTACAGAACATGGTTCCAACTGTTAGGTACAGAGATTCTTTCTTTAGTCGTATACTACACAAATGTGGAATACATTACCTGGCTCAATTTTTCCTTTCCATTTCGTTGTTAAGGTATCTCCTTTCAAATGAATATTTATTGCTTAATTTGAAGTCGAATTATCAAAGTGAAGATAATTAATGCAATCTTTTAATTGAATTGAATGAATGATTTTTAAAGACGCCATTTACAAAAAAGATTAAACTATTTTACAACGCTGTTATAAACAGTAGTAGATTTATCAGGAAACAGAAAAAAATTGTTATTTTCAATCCTGGGAGGCAACAATACGTCCCACTTTGATCTTACTATCGTATCTTCACATTCGGTCAGCCTTTTCTACGATCTAGGGAATACCTATTAATGTATGTATGAATATACGTACACATATACATACATATGTACAATGTCGAAAACTAAAATATTTCCGGAAGTTAGTTTTTCTGTTAAATGACATCCCAAAATCTAATAATTTTGATAAACCCCGTTCGCTGTGCATTTTCGATTTAAAAGAACAGTATTTCATAAAAGGTGAAGTTTCGTTAAATATTTATTACAATTGTTGAAATCATAAAAATTTATTTATTATTCACGACAGTCACGGATATTGCAACGTTATTGTATATTCAATTCTATTCCACGGCATATTTTTTTTTTAAATGAAATTGTTGAACTTCCTGTCATACCTGCAAAAAAAATTCCAACTGCATAGGTGCATAGATATTTCAGCTTCATTAAAATAATAATAAAAAAATAAATTTTAATTTGCGTTATTTCTCTTCGCTCTCTTATTTTTTCAACATTCTCACCGGAAAATTAACAATAATTACCAAACGATTCCAATTCAACTCGCAGTAAATCCATCGCGCTCTAGATCTATAACAAGTGCTTAACTTACCGTTAATGTTAAAGTATATATCACTGTCTGCAAGAAGAACTGCTCATTAACCTAATTTGTTGCTTAAAAAAAAAAAAAATAAATAAATTAAAGAAAGCCACAAGCTGAGAACATACAGTTGAGCTAATAATTCAGCTAAAGCTCGATCTCGTTATTGATGCGGTGGCGGTAGTGGTGATGGCATGGCGGCTGCGAACACATTTCGTTCAGTTTGACAGAACATGAATAAAAACGCATTCTCCCATCCACCTGTCAGTTGTTAGTGATTAAGGCGACAATTTATGTTTGCCATATTTGTGCGATGCTATAGGTACAGTGCGTGCAGTTTGAGGAAAATGTTTTTTGATGAAAATTTTATGTTGATGAATTTCTAAGATAGATGAAAGGCATCTAAAACTCCAGCTATTGCGATTTAAATTAATAATTACCCAAGTTTTATATTAAAAGATTATTTACTTGGGTCTACCCAAGTGAACTGTAGTGTGATGTTGCTATATTTTTTAATTCATCATCAAACAAACTGCTGTAATAATAATAAAACTCAACTTTTATGATAACGGGTGCTTTAATTGAAAAATGCAATATAGCGGTTGCAAATTGAAAATAAAATTTGAACAAATCAAAAAAAAATCTGTCTCTAATCAAAAACTCATTACTCGACCACTTAATAAAGTTTTACTCTTCGAAAAGTGGCAAAAGTATCAAATTCAAGTTGACTTGAAGTCGTGGACATTTTTCTTTCCATTTTCAAAAAAAAAAAAAATAAAAATGTGATGCCAAAATTAATGCTGATTGCATTGAACGCGCGCCGCAGCAAGTATAGTAGTATAACGTTGTATTTAATGCTGTGTCGTCCATGACTTTGGCTATGATGGCCTTACTTGACGTGATGTCATTAACTCGCCGCAGTCACTTTTTTGACATAAAGACAATGTCATTAGTGTCACGTTTTGTTGTTGTATAAATGCAGATATATGTAAACCAAAAATCAGTGTGCAACGAGAAAGAAGAAAGATTTTTAAAGTTCAACAAAAACCATCATAAAATGCATGATTGTTGGTCGCACGTAGTTGCCTCTAACAGTGAATGGAAACACTGTGGGAAATGAAAATTATTTACTCGCCACTATTTCAAATTTTGTGCATGTTATTGCGATAGGGAAAATGGTGCGTAAGTGTAAAATTGTTTGTCATTTTTCAATTCAACGTGAATTCACGTTTTTTCTCATGATGAACATTGAATATTTCATTTTCACTCAATTTGCTAAGAGAACTCGGCTCTCATGAAATGAAAAGTGATATAATTCCACAATTTTATTCAAACAATTTTGTACTTGATCTTCAGGGTTTCATGCAAAAAATAATTTCAAGAATGACAATGGATGATGGAGAAATCCGAAAAAATGGGGTTCGTCATACCGTCCCTTGGCATCGTGCGTCGCACAGTGGGGCAGCTCTATATAAAGAGCCGTGATATAAAATCCATTGCAAAATTTTTAAGCAACGGGAAAAAATGTTGTTTTTCTCAATTAATACGGTATTTTTGATAAGACAAGGAAGAACTTTTTTTGGTAAGTCATCTATGCTAAAATAACCACGCTGTTAAAGTTGATCAAATTGGTGCGAGGAAGCAAATAAAAAAACAGATTTTTGAGAGATTTTTTTGTTTATTTTTTTTTCTCATAAAGAGTAGTGAAAAAAAATGTCAAGTGATATTTCTGATTTCTGATGAAGGTGTTTAGTTTTTATTTTAAGAAGAACAATTTGGAAAAACTTATTTTATAGTATATAATGGCAAAAGTTACAAAATTTTCTTTTTTTCTAAGGTCATTTTACAACCAGAACTGTCAGTGTTGCCAGATGAAAATATATTTGCTGAATATAAATCAAAAAAAATAAAAATACTTGAAAAATGCCGAAAATAGTTTTTTTTATGAATTTTTAAGATAAAAATGAATAAAAATACATAAATAAGTTAAAATAAAAGTTGGATATATTATTATTTCTTTAATTTTTCATCAAAAGTGTGTTTTATTTATAACTCAATTAAGTGAAGTTAATGTTGTTTGAACCAAATAAAATTAATATATGCATATTTACATAAATATTTTTATTTTATGAAAAACATTTAAAATTGAGTTTTTTTTGGATTTTTTTGGTACAAAGTTTTTCTCGAATAACTCAAAAACTAATAAAGATTTTTGCATTTGGTTTTCAAAATCTTGCTAAAAATTGGTAAGAACATTGAATAATTAGTAAAAACATACCACTTATAAAAGCAACATTTTGAAAAAAAATCAACTTCAAAATCAAAAACTACGTTGTTTTTTTTTTCTTTCAAAATTTTAACTTTAAAATTTTATTTTTCAAAAACTATACACTTTAACAACTTGAATAAAAAAGCAAATTAAAAAATACAGCATAAGCTTTCCAAAAAAAATAAAGCGGATTACTGTACGACCTTTTGTTAACTTGTAATGTTTTTTTTTTAAACTTTAAGTCAATTTTTCACAAAATTGCCTCTCCTGCCTAAACTAGAGGAGCTGAATCCCCCTTCCCATAAAAATTTTTCTCCAAGAATAATTCTGCAAAATATCATCGGCGGTTTATTAATTAAAAAAAAAAAAAACTCAACTTTTTTGTGCCTGTTTCGCGTTTAAAAATAATATTTTTTTAAACAAAACTTATTTAAATTCAATATAACACTTCACTTTCAACATAAAATCACAAAAAGTTGCAAAACAACACCCAATTCCTAGTGAAAATAATTATTATCACAAAACGACCTATCTTGCCCCACTGTGCGTCGGTCTTGTGCGTATATGTGTGTATTTGAGCCAAGCAGTGTTGTTATCTCCTCAAAAATCCCCGTATACAACAAAAACCAAAACTTTATAACCCAAAATTCAAGAATGAACTTATATATTGATTTGTAAACATCAGGTAAACTAAAAACGTGGGCATTACTCTGTAATACGTTACGAGGTCATACTTTACGATTTAGCAACTTACGTTACGAAAATCTGCATAATAGCAGTAGGATATAAGGTACGTTCAGTGACAAAAATCTGAAGAACCCCCTTAAGCAAACTAGTCCGTTTTGGATCCGTGCACGTAGTCAAAACTGCGCTTGAAAAAAACGTTGAAAAAACGTTAATAACCGTAAGTCCCGGCACTCAAACATTTTTGTCAACATCTTAAAACTGTATTGGTAATTAATTCAGCGGTTAACGTACCGTTGGCGGACTGGTAAGCGAAAGGTCCCTAGAACCATTTTTTGTGTATCTTGGGGCAAAAGGGTACATAATTGAGAGGGCCTAGTCAATTTCGATAGAAACGCTTGCTAGCCCTTATCAGTTTCTATGTAAAACCTTTAAGGCCCTTATTAAAACCTATTATATTGTTTTTGCAAGCGGTTACCATTAAAATATTATTCTTTTTTTATCAATACATAATTCGCCCTTATTGTATTTAGTACCTATTTTCGTCAAAAAAAAAAAAAAAATGAAATTCTCAGGTTATGGACAATATGATGGCATCGTTAGTAGCTGGCGGGTAGGTCACAGAATTGATTAATGACCACTGGCACGAATGTCTTTTTTTTATTCCATTTTTTTTCTGTTTTGTAATTTTTTTTTTTTTTGTTTTCTTTAATTTTTTCCAGTATCTACCTAACTGATTACAATGTTTAAGAAGTTAAAGCGTAATGCATTTTTTGTTGTGCAATACATTTGTTGTTGGATTATCCATAGATAGCGGTGGAAAATTAAAAAAAAAAAAATAGAGTGGGATAGGCAGTAGGTAATATTAATAAAAGAATGGTAACCTATATAGAAAGTTGTGGACTGATTTATTGATTATACTGTTATCAATTTTTTTTTTGTGTGTGCAATTCATTTTTTTGTTTTTAGATAAACTCGTTGATTAGATAATAAATTGTACTTTTTATTTTTGATAAAACTTTTAAGGTTTTGATAGATCAAAGGTCTTTTACTACGCACCAGCGAGTTCCAGTGTTGGCAGTTATTTCTGGTCATAAATAATTTTCATACATTTTGAAAGTATCCAGTATTTTCTTCTTTATTTAAGAGATAATTTATTATAATTTTTCATAACTAAAAAGCTATTATTTGCCTTGAAAAAATTAAATTAGTAGGTATATATACTTTAGTTAAAAAAAAACGCATGTCATTATTTTCTTCTATAAAAAAAAAAAAAAAAAAAAAACAATTTAAAAAGTGACCACCAGCGCGTGTCTTGATTTCTTGAAAGTATTTTTTCTATTAATTTCAAGTTAATATTTTTCCTATAAAAATTGATATTAAAATTATTATTTTATCAATTTTAAACTGAAGTCAGCTTCTGTTTAAATAAAAAATAAACAATTTTGTTCATCACACCACTTAAGTCAACATTGACAGTCTTCGAAAAGTAAAGGGTATTCTTTTTAGACGTGTGGTTTTCGAGAAGAAATAAAACCCATATAATTTAATGCTGTGGCCAAGAATTTAGCTGTATGACTAAGATAAGGATTTGCCATTATGTTTTAAAAATGATTTCGGGCAAGTGGCCGCCGCAGCTGGCTCAAATAAATTCTAGCTGAGAGGCCCAATTTTCGACCACTTTGTGCAGCAATTTGGGGCCGTATGTCAGTAATAACGCGCCGAATAATCTCTTCCAAGGCGTCAATCGTCTCGGGCTTATCTGCGTAGACAAGCGACTTTACATAACCCCACAAAAAATAGTCCAGCGGTGTTAAATCGCAAGATCTTGGAGGCCACGCCACAGGCCCACGCTCACGAGATAATGCGCTCACCAAAAGTTTCCTTCAATAAATTGATTGTTTCGTTGACTGTATAGCATGTAGCGCCGTCTTGTTGGAACCAAAGGTCGTCCTCATCAACACCCTCTAATTCGGGCACGAAAAAGTCATTAATCATGGGTCTATAGCGTTCCCCATTGACGGTAAAATTATGACCGGCTTGATTTTTGAAGAAGTATGGACCAATGATTCCCTCTGCCCATAGAGCACATCAAACAGTGACTTTTTGAGGATGTAACGGCGTTTCAACAATGGCTTGTGGATTATGATCACTCCAAATACGACAATTTAGCTTTATTCCATTCAACCAAAAGTGAGAATCCTCGCTAAACAAAATTCACTTATAAAAAATGGGATCAACGTCAATCTTGTTTTGGGCCCATTTGGGCACAATTTGAAAGCGTTGGTCAGGATTAAATCTATTCATAATGAAGTGACAAACCAAAAAACCACGCGTCTAAAACAAAAACACCCGTTATACACACAAAAGGTTCCTTGTTGAATGAGATGACTAAACATAAGATGGCTTATCGAAAAATAATACTTAAGTCGTTTATTATTAACCTAATCAATTTAACTATCTGAAATTATTTAAACAAAAAAAAAAACACTAAAATGTATGTAAATAGCGCATTTAGCACTTTAATCTTTAAGATTAAAACTACATTATAACCCCAGTATACGAGATATTTTTTCTCCCACACTGCATTTATGATTTCCTGTCGACATAAAGCCATTAACGCATCATAATATAGCAAACAGTTTTCTTTTTACAATCTTCAAAAAATGTAGAAACTAGGCCAATCACAAGGAAAAGCGATAAAAACCAATTCTTATTGATAATTAAATAATGCAAAGCTTTCTCAGAAACACAAATAATAGCACCATTACAACCGAGGTAGACGTACTTTATACTAAGAATATATTTTGATACTCAAAGTATTTTCGTTTGGCTTGGTATTTGTATAATAGTAAGTAAAATATTAGATTAACATGTGCAATATTGTGCTGTTTTTAAATACAGGGTGTTTACAAAAATTTAGTGAGTGAAGGGTAGAATAGAGTCGGGCAGTGTGTGTGCTCTGGCAAAATCACTTATTTGAAATATTCAGTAGATTGGGTGGTTGCAATTTTGTTGATGTGAACTGGAAAGATTTCCATCTCGGGGTTCGTAAAATATCGTTCGCGAATCATGATCTTTTTCACTCTTTTTCGAACTTCTCACGAACCAAAGAAAATGATATTTCGATCCATAAAAATATGTATATGACTCGATCACGAACGAATTTTAACTTTTATTTGTCTGTATCTCTCGTTCGTGAGCGAAAAGATAAATAAAATTCAGGAAGACTATGATTCGCTCGCGATAGGAAACTGAAAAGATCCGTTAAACGAATTGTTCTTTATTTTCTGGATCCATTCACTGCGGTTGTTTTATCTTGAGATGTAGGTTTTGTTGAAATTGGTGGAGTAAAGTCATTTGAGTTTCGAAATAATAATGTTTTTTAAATTTTTCTATTTTTTTTTTTTTTTTTTTTCAAAATGATAATTTGAACCATCGTTCAGCAATACCATCAGAAACTGCCTCTATTTTACAATTATAGTTAAAAACTTATCTTTGTAGGAAATGAGCTTTCAATTTGATAGCAAACGGTTATGTGTCGGTTGTGGGAGGCTGCTTTTGTTCAAATAGATAGTGCAGCATAAATGTGTGCTTCCTGAATTGAAACTTTACATACAAGTACAAAGCAATGTGCATAGATAACAGTACAAAGTATTTATTATAAAGTTTTCAGTGTCAGAATGTCATTTGCGAATTGAATTGTATTCTATATGTGGGAAATTGACATAAACTTTCAAGGAGAATTAAATTAAAAAGCATCTATAATATATCGTGCCTGTTTTTGTACAACCGAATAAATATATATGTATAGGACCTATAAATATTAGGCTTCGGTCTCGGTCTCGTATAACTAAGTCTCTTCTCGCCTCGGTATCGTCGCGTTTTTTATTTTTTTTTTTTTAAAGGAGTGTCCAATTAGAGTTTGAACCTAGAAGCTGCTAACTATTTAAATTTGAAAATTCAATTTTATATTAAACTAGTTGGCCCGTCCGGCTTCGCATGTGTAGACAAACCTTAGCTTCGCATAAAAATAACAAAAGAAAAAGTAAATAAATATTAAAGCTAATTTTTGTAAACGAGTACCTACTACGTTATTGGTCTTAACGTACTTCACGTCATGAATGGATAAATATGTAAAAACATGATCCTCTTAGTCCAACCTTTATTAGGTACTTTCCCAACACAGAAAGAATTTTTGGAATCAGATGCCACTTTTCGTTTTCATCCCAACTCACCCTATAATTGCTAATTTTCTAAAAAAAATCCTTGAAGCCATCCACTAAAAAACAACATTTTAACCACCAAAAAAATTTTTTAAACAGGATATTCATGTTTATGTTTAGCCCATTTTACACTACAAATTACAAAATTTGAAAAGAATATACCCAAAGCTGTTTCCTAAGAAAAACCTTTAAAAAAAAAGAGTTTCTAATATCGGACTTTTTTTATTTTTGCCCCATTTCACTCTACAGAAAACAAACTTTGATCAATTTTTATTATTTTTGCCCCATTTCACCCTAAAAATAAAAACATTTAAAAAAGAATATCTCTAAAGCCATTTCCTAACCGCCTACAGCGCCACCTGTTCAACGGTAATTGAATTGAATTGTGCGCCTACAGCGCCACCTGTTAAAAATGTTCAGTTTTTTCTTTTTTTTAAACCTTCACGTTGCAATTACGAACAAACCTGCCGAAGGAAGTATCCAATTTGGTACATTTGTTTTCAAGTCTTAAGCATTCGAACACTCCACGATATGTGCTAATGGTAATTTTTTAAGAGGGGCAAACAGTGTGTTCTGCATTAGATGCGACAAAAAGCTAGGGCGTGTAGATTGGGTTAAGACAAGAAAAATAGCGTATGAGAGGGGCGTCTTTTCCCCCTGATAAGGCGATATTTTCTATTTTCTCTCAAACAAGAAGACATTTAAGCTAAAAGACTTTAAGACTAAAAGTTAATAAGATCATTGAATATTAAAGACAAAAATACTATAAATACTACTTAATGACTTAACTTTTAAAAAAAAATTATTTTGAACACAATTTTTTTTTTCAAAATTTTGGGTGAAAATAAATGTTTGAAAAATCATTCACTTAAGCAATTTGATTTAAAAACAGAATTAAAGAATTGATTTCTGGCTTTAAATATAATTATAATATCTTATAATAAGTGTTGCCGTTGTTTTTTAATGATTTTTTTTTTTTTGTTTAAACTGGATTTTTTTTTTTTGGAAAATTTCCCCTCCGGCCTATGCAGGGAAAATTGTACCACCCTTCCATACCCTTATAGAAAACCCCTTGTACCATCCTATTGGCCTTATTGAATAGATAATTTTCAGCCCTTAATGTTTAAAAAATTGTTTCGGGTATATGGACGCCAAGCCCATCATTTTCGATAACTTTATCAAGCAGCAATTGCAATTTGCCAGAGTTATAGTGGTATTAGTCTATTTATGGTTAAATGGTAAAATATACTGAGCATAAAGCATCTGTCAGCTGTCAAATTTCCTGTCACTAGAAACAGTGTTGCCAATAATAAAAAATAAAACACTACTTAAAACTGGCATAGCTACCAATTTTACATTTGTGTCAATATCACGAAAATTTTGTAAATACAAATAAATTATTTTGTCAAATCAGTTAAAATCAAAAAGTCAGGAAAATAAGAGGTTAAACTTTTTTTTTTTATAAATTTTGAAATAAAATAAAATTCAAGTAAATTCTCTTTTTTTTGTTTTTACTTTAAATTTATTGCGAGATATTTGTGATTTCAAATTTTTCCCAGAAAAAATAATTACCATAGCCTTTTAACCTAAGAAAGTTAAAAAAACATTTCAAAATCACTTACTTTAATCTATAGGTTCAACAACCCAAGCATAATCAACCTTCCCCACTAAATTATTCAGAAGACAAAATAAATAAAAGCAACTATAGATACCTACTTACCATGATAAATGACTGTCTCGCATTCAGGGTCAAGTTGTGAAAACAACCAGCAGTGTAATGCCACTTAAAGAGGCATCTATGTAACTTAGCTTTATATAAATTGCTATACTTTCTAGCACCACCTGAGCTTTAATTTACAAAAAATATTCTTTAAATCATAATGGAAGCAGACCTTCTTCCATAAATCTTCTTTATCTCATACAAACTAGTAATTTTTTTTTGCTTTAGAAACAACACAAAAAACCACAAGAATACAAAATTATTTCACTGTTTTTTTTTTGTGTGTATTGCTAGAAATAAATAATAAAAAAAAAAGAATTTATCTTACATCGTGTAATGCATAGAAATACGAATACAATATCGCATCATCACAGCAAAGAGTCAAAATGTAAACGACCTTAGAGATAAACAACAAGCGTATCGAACAACAGATGATGGAACTTCAAAAAAAAAAAAAAAATGAAAAAGAATAAAAGAAGAATTAGACGAGATAATAAAAATGAAAATACACAAAATGCACCACACTACAACTTCACACGTAATAAATCATCAGCTGGTATCTATAGTCAAAGAAACAAACCTAAAATGATGTGTCTACAGATATTCAAAAACACAAGTGTATTTGTGTGTAGAATTCGGGTCGGACTAAGCCTGTCGCGGGCCTTGGGCAATACAAGTGTTAAGATTTCCATTTCTACTTCGACATCAGTTTGATTTTTATAAATAAAGATAAAAGTCAATAAAAACAGAGAAAAAACAATAATTCAAATTGTATAAGAACCTCTACGCTACGGGCCCTTAAAATATACTGGGCCCATAACAAACATTGCCTTTCGGATAACCCTGCACTGTGTAAAGACAGATGTGACTTTTTTGCCTTATTACGATATCACAGTCTGGTTTCTTGTGTTTTTTTTCTTCACTCACTCGTTGAATATAATCGCTGTCGCTGTCGTCGTCTTCATTGTCAAAAGAAGAAAACAAAAAATTAAGAAGCTATAAGAAGCTGAAGAAACTAAACATTTTCTTTTTCTCCACTCCAATGCCAGTTTACACTTCACTTGCTGCTGCTGTTGCTGTTGCTGTTGCTGCTGCTGTTGCTGTTGCTGTTGCTGCTGCATGAGACCTACTTTATGTACAGGGCAACATTCATGCGCTGATAAACTCAGCAAACAGGAGCCGAATCCAGAATATCAGCAACCCATCATTGTGCTGTTGTAGGTATACCTACTCTGAAGCCTTAGCTGAAGGCTGCGTAGTTAAGGTTAAGAAATCGGAATCGGAATTGAAATTGTTATAAACTGGAAAAAGAATGAACGTACTCGTAACATTACAACCAGCAGAGTAAAGAAGACAAGCAGAAGAATAAGAATCACATATTATGTATAATAAGATTCGAGTGATATGGAAAAGTTGAAACGAGTTCAATAAACGCTCTAATCATACTCATACCAGAACCAGCAGAGTTAGAAAAAGTACATATATGATGGATGGGTACTTAGAGGGTATAACAAGGGCAAACATACGACGGACGTCAAATCTAGGTATTTACCTCATGCTCCTTTCATGCTCTATTACCAAGAAGAATTTCATTAGCAGTAGATTAGACTATTAGCTTTGTCAAGAACTTTAACTGTAAACACTTGTGTTAAATAAAACTTTGGTTAGATACGTACATAAAGGTTTTTTTCGGGTTCGGAAGATAAGGTGAAAGAAAGCTATAGTTGCCCTTGAACTTAATGAAACATACCTACATAACTTTGTTTGTTATAAGGTTGTTTCAAATTTTAACCAACAAATTAATATAATAGGCGTTTTTCTGTTTTAGTTCAGATCAAAGCCTGAGTTGTCAAAAATAAGGTTGTGTTTCTTTTCTCGTTCAGAGCTTGCTCAGAGAGCTCCATGAGTTCAGAATAAAATGACCGAGCAAACGGAGTAAAAAGCTGAGCGCAGCCAACTTCATACAATTTTCGTGTTATTTGACAGATATGACAATTAAGTGCTCAGGTGTAATTCGTAATTTAATATTAGAGCTCTGATCATACTTTACTCGGAGCTTACTCGGTTCGCTCAGCCTCTGCTCAGTGCAGTGTTCTGAATGAAAAAAGAAAAACGCCTAATATGTATAAAGTATAATATAATTTAACTAAGGTTTATAAGGTCACTCTAATTTGCAGGGCACTTGTTAGAAGGAATAGAAAGATAAAAAAGAATTTTGAGTCAGATATAAGGTGTTTATTATCTCATGAAATCCCACGGGTGGCGTCCAGTTTAAACTGAAAATAGAATGGAATGCTGCGGCTCGAAACCACATCTCTGAGTTAGCTGTCAAGCTCTACATCCACTGTCAAGCACTATATTGCTAAAGGTCGGTTAAAAAATCGGTACATAATTGTTGAAGAACAAGCAGATCCCTACATATCGAAGAGTGGACCCCTTTCCACATACAATTTTTTTTTTTGTCTTAGCCTAACCCAAAAAATCTGGATTGTTTGTTGGGTATTTTCTTAAAAGTAGGCACCTACCCTTAATTTTGACTGAGGTTTTTGAAATTGTAAGAAGAAACAGGCAAAAATGTTATTAGTTTTTTGGCAGAATTGTCAAAAATTGTAGCTTATGAAATTCCACACAAAAAAGATTATAACACATTTTTTTCTTAAAACGAATAGATTTTGAGAAATACCTGAGTAAATGCGGTCAGAGACTTACCCCGTGCGTGGTGTTCAAAAAAGTCTTTCTTTTGGCTTGTCATTTCTTCCAAAAATTAATGAATAATAAATTTAAACATTCTTAAAAAAAAAAAATGAATTTTAATTTTTTTTCACGATACAAAAATAAAGGTCCGCCATCTAACGTTTTTTGCTTATTTCGTGAATGGTAACACCTAGCTCAAGTCTGATTTGACAGATAATTAGTTTTATCCTTCCGCTGAACGAATATGGTTGTGTATACGCTTCGCTAAGTGGGCCAGCGATCGACTTAGAGAAGATGCCGATTTTGCCAAAAAAAATCATCTTTTCAGATGAAGCTCATTTTGATCTTGGCGGGTAGTAAACAAGCAAAATTGTCGCATTTGGGGCACAGAAAAAACGCACGCATACATTGAAAAGCCGATACACCCAAAACGAGTCACTGTTTGGTGTGGATTTTGGTCCAGAGGCATAATTGGGTCATTTTTCGAAAATGAGCAAAGAGTGGCCGTTACAGTCAATGGCGATCGTTATCGGGCCATGTTGAACGAATTTTTGTTCACAAGAATTGAAGAGGAGGATATTGGCAACATTTGGTTTCAACAGGACGGCGGCGCTACGTGCCACACAGCCGAAGCTACACTCGATGTCTTGCGCCATTTTCAAAATAAAAAAAAGAAGTTATTTGGCGGACCCTTTACAACCTTCAAAAAATCAGACTTTTGGTCCGTAAAGAATCTGTAGATTTGTGTCAAGCGCTAAGTTCTGTTAAGTCGATTTCCGACTCAACTAAGAACTAATGTCGAATTTTAAGATACTTTTTAGAAAATGCTTGATAATGAAGCTCTGCACCATAATTCAGGTTTATCGAAATTTTGTTTTGAAGTTTGACTATTTGTTTGTCCTTTTTTTTTCTGGGCTAACCACCAGTTCAGACAGAATATAGCTGTAGCGTTTATATGGGTTACTGTATCCTTAAACTCCGCTTAAGTGAAACACTGAACGCATCCATACATTTTTTTAAGTTTGAACACAACTAAAAAATGACATTTTAATTTTCATTCCATTCTCATCGTTCCAATACTTTCAACTGTCACAATTATTAAAAGTTATTTTGTCTGTTGTTTGAGGTTATTTATGCTTTATTTTTCTATATTTGGAAATATTTCACATCACATAGTTTAAGGGGAGAATAAAGTGACACAAATTTGCATATATCCAAAAATCGTTTATATGAAAACTCCGCTTAATTGTAACAAATTTTCTGCATTTTGTGTATTGACAATAAGCGGAGTCGACTGTTTTTTATATATATTTTTTACTTTTTTGTTGTTTTGTTTCCATAAAGTCCAGTTAAAATAGACAAGAAGAACGTACACTATTGAGACAAATTTGCACCTTTCTAAAAATTCGTATAGTACGAATTTCAAAAGTACCCAACGAGCGATGTCTTAACAACACAGGAACGAAAAGGTAAAATAATCTTATTTTGATGTGTAAACATCTATGCTGGCGGTAGAGTGAAAAAAAAACGTGAACGTTCGTGTGCAACGTTACGGTGTGCGTGGATGGGTGCGTTCAGTGAAAAAAATCTTAAGATCCTCTTCAAGCAAAAACAAGTCCCTTTTGTTCCATAGGATAGTGGCATGGTAACTGCGCTCAGATTGCATACAATAGAATCTGGGCTGAATTAAGACAGCTGTTCTATGTGAACTGGCATAATTTAGTCTGCTGTGCAAATACTCAGGCTGTACTTGATGAGGTTTTCGAAGCTTAGGCCCATGATTTGCAGAGAGTAGCTTGATATTTGGTCAAAACGAGGCTTTTTAAAAACATATCTTGCAAGGTTATTATAGATGACATTTAATTTACGCCTCTTTTAGTATATGGTGTCATAAAATTTCCTTTGAAATGTTTTAATGGCAACATTTACAATTTAACAATTTGATTTAAAAAAATCTATATATTTTTTTACTGTTTACTAATTCTTGTAAATGATCGTTTGCACAAAAAAAAAGAATGAAAATCATTTTTGTACAAAATTTCATAGTCTAATCCAAATTATATCCAATATAGGTCTGGACCAATTTTCAGCAACATACGACAAAAATTCTGCGATCAGGCAAAGAGCAGAGAAAATTGTCAGTTAATGTCATAATCCAACAAGAAGATCTGGTTGATAATATTTAAATGAACAGACACAGTGCTAGTTTTACACAAAATCAGGTTAAGTTCATCAGGTAAAACAATTGTTAAAATAAATGTATGGAACGTTAAGCCAAAGAGATATGTAGTCATAATGAAATTAACAAGAGGCAATACTAATAAAACACAATTTTGATACAACATATCACTGCGACTGCGGTCATGTAAAAATTTTTCGAATTTTCTTGTTAATAACAAGAATTTTATAATATAATTTTATCTCTTTAATATTGTCAAAAAAGCTGCGTCATGTTAATTTAAGATCAAATAAAATGTTATTTAAATCGAGTAAGTTTTTGAAATTTCTATAATTATGTATAAGAAAGTGCACCATATCAAGTTAATAAGAGACTTGTTTAATTTTTTCAAGTTATCAAGAGACTTGTTTAATTTTAACCTGATGAAGCTATTCTATGATTGATATCACATTGACAGTTTTCTGTTGACAATCAGTAAATTTCAACATGACAACCGTTGAACTCAACAAGATACTCTTGTCAAAGAATGCATTTTTATTTTTATTCTTCTTAAATGGGAGTTTTTTTTTTAAATTTTACAATCATCATTATGACTATATAGCTATGTATCTACTATATAGTCTATGTCTATCCTGACGTGACAGACACGTGATGAAATTCACCTTTCTTCTATTATAACGCTGTTGAAAGTTATGTGTTCTATTAATCTCAACTGGTTCTCCTTGTAATTTTGAACTATGGTACGAGTGTTGCTGGGTTTTTGTCAATTTTTCGAAAAGACTTTGCACATCCGGAGCAAAATTACCTCCGGCTCTACTTCTATGTAATACGTCTACACTCTACTGCTACAACACTCACACTGTCTGTCCCGCATGCAACAGCAGCAGTGGTCGTATTATAAGAAACTCGCAAAGTGGCGAGAATATTACACCGGAAATTGTTGGATTATACGTTATACCCCCATATGTTGTATACTAACAGCATACATCATTATAAACATGTGTACCAACATATATCTGTATCTAAGTATCTACGGGTTAATTTCATGTTTTTTTTTTTTTTTTTCTTGTAGAATATAATCAGACACCTCGTCGTA
The DNA here is from genome assembly GCA_932273885.2 of Leucozona laternaria. Classification (NCBI taxonomy): domain Eukaryota; kingdom Metazoa; phylum Arthropoda; class Insecta; order Diptera; family Syrphidae; genus Leucozona; species Leucozona laternaria. The sequence continues at coordinate 25,626,726 of OW026368.1, read as the reverse complement.
TACGTAAAGTACAGTCAGTCAGTCAGCCACTTTCGTCGCAATTTACCATCATCGTGTGAATTATTTCTAATTGCAAAAATTATTCTTTTGCTTTTTCTTATGGTTCATGCATGCTCTAAGAATATTTTAATATATGTATATATATTTTTTTTTGTTATTCAAAATTATAAGGGTCACGTTCCTTCTGTCGCATTTGGTCTGGAATTTTGATTTTATTTTAAATGCATTTTTGTGCGTTTCCTTCAATTCTTTTAGATTGATAGACATTTTGTCATTTCAATTTAAATAATATATAAATTTTGTTTTGTATTCAAAAACACAACGGGAAGTGTTGGAAGTTGTTGGCAAGAAGAAGAAGTGAAAAGCCTTTTGAGCTTGAGGTGATAGTTGCAAGAAATTGCATATTTATGTTATATTACGCTTGCTTAAAATTATGTGACGAATGAAGAATTATGAATGAAAATTAATGAAAGGTGACAATTTATTTGCAAATTGAAAATGATGTGTTAATATTTCTTCGGCATTTAATTATAGAATTTATTTCAAAGGAATAAATAATAATAATATTTCTATTTGAATGCTTACAGTCGTATTTATATTATTTCCTTAGACGGTTGTCTAGATAGACCATGCCTAAATAGATATTTTCAATTAAATAAAGGGTCAGGGTATCGGTATATAGACAATCGATTCCGGTGTCTATGAGTTAGTCAACCCTTAGACAAAAATGAAAAATGTTTATTCATAACTTTTTGAAGTTGGACAGTTGTCATAGGTTAGACGAGGTTTAAGTATTTACTACATTTTAGTCTTTACAAAGCAACCTGCTGAATTTTTATAGGTTTTGATTGAATTTCATGAAACTAAATATTATAAAGACAATGAAAATGGCTGAGACGTGTAGTTGATTATTTTTGAGTAATTTTCATGATTGGGTTTAAAGGAATGCACCTGCAGGTATTAACAAGAGTAGTTTCTCATTTGCAATTACATCGTAAACGGAAATATGCGTTTGCTTCCAACTAGAGGAAGATTCACATTTTAATTATAAAGGGTGTTTTTTTTTAAAGGTATAGAACTTTAAGTTGGCAACACTATTTAAAATGGCGGCCATTTTGTCAGCTGTCAAGTGATTTCTTTTTAGTTTGGTTTTGCATTTCAACATGAATAGACTGATGCCTGAATAACGCTTCCAAATTGTGCCCACAACAAGATTGTCGTTGATTCCAATTTTCATAAGCGAATTTTGTTTAGCGATGAAGCTCACTTTTGGTTGAATGGATACGTCAATAAACAAAACTGCCGTATTTGGAGTGATGATATTCCCCAAGTGTATTTTGAGACACCGCTATATCCACAAAAACTGACTGTTTGGTGTGCTTTATGGTTTGGTGGAATAATTGGTCCGTACTTCTTTAAAAACGATGCTGGCCAGAACGTTTCAGTCAATGGTGACCGCTAGAGAGCCATGATTACTGACTTTTTCGTTCATCAATTGAACAACCATGATGTGCAGGAGCTGTGGTTTCAACAAGACGGCGCAACATGTCACACACCTCGTGCCACAATTGATTTGTTGAGGGAAACGTTTGGTAACCGCATAGTTTCACGTTTTTCATCATCATTTTTCATTTTCATCCTTTGTTCACAGCTTGTAGCACTATCTTATATTTGCGAAAAATACTGCTAAAAATTGTGCGTGAAGTCAGCACCGCTAATTTCGAAATTCCTTAAATAAGATTGTGCTGCAATATGCCCGACTTGGGCGGCCATGTATCGTATTAAAAATAGACGTACTAAGAATATGATTTTAAGTGGTTTTTTTGCATACAGTTAGTACTGCCATTTTCGATTTTTTTTTTAAAAGAAGTTGTGACACATGAGAGCACAAATTGAGTACAAGATATTTTTTGAAATTAAAATTTGAAAAAAAAATCCGTAAAAGTTGCAAAAAATTAGATTTTTTTTTAATTTCTTTGGATTATGGCAGAACAAACTGAATACAAAAATAAAATCCTACAAACAATTTTCAAATTCGCGAATATATATATTTTCAAAATCGAGAATGACTGCTTATCATTTTTGGCCCTAAAAGTTGCGAATGTGCGGATTTTTTTGTATCTTTTCGGGACTAGGCACCATAAACTTTATGCAAAATAACACTACTTATATAGTTTTCTTAAGAAAATCGAAATTTGAAAAAAAATGTTATCCGTAAAGGGAATGAACATTTCACTATGGAGCTTTGACCCAGTTTAATTAAGTACTATTCATGTTATATGAAATTAAAGGTAATAAAATAAGCTTTTAACTAGAGCTAAAAAAAAAGTATATAATATTTCTGAATTTTTTGAAATATCGGTGTGGTAAAGACCGCCCAAAAAAGGTGGCTCTTCTAGAAGTTAAAACTCATTATCTCAAAATGTGTTAAACATATCAAAATGATAATTTGGTACTAAAGACAAGAAAAATACCTTCCATTTGATATCAATATCATTTTTCTACATCAATTATTTCGCCCGTTATGGAGGATTATTTGGAACAAAATCTGAAATCCTTATTTTGGAATCGGCAACTTCAAGCCTCATGTATCGGGCTTGACGTCACCTTTCATTTGATACCAAACTCTTTCGTGTACACTCTGGGCCAGAAATGGGCAATTCCCTTTGCAAATTTGCAAATTTTTCAAACTAACAGCACATGCACAGCACATTTTTGTTTAATCAAAAATTTGCCTTGCACTCGCATCTTAGCTGTTTGAATTCGGCAGAAAATTGTAGGTCCCTTCCATTCCTACTTACTATAACAAAATGCACACAGTGACACAGTAGGTAATGGTAGAGTTGTAAGTCATTTGGTCCTGGCTCTCCGTGTTTGTGTGGAAGTGGGGAAGAACTGATGTGCTTACGATTTGATGCATTTAATGTCGCAGATAGAATTATGCATGCAGAATTTTTAAAACCCCTCGCTTTTCTTTTGAATTCTCGATCCACCACTATTCAACATGAAAAGCCAGCAAGCGTTTCAACCTACTAAACCCTAGGCTGCTGAGTAAGTAGTCTTTGATAACAAAAAATAAAACATTCCCCAGTTCACACTTAAAACTTGTTAATCTTGTTCTGCTTTGCTCCCAACCCCATGTTCGAACCTTTTTTATATGCATTTGCTTTACTCAACTCGTTTAAAGAAATTAAATATTTAATTCAACTTCTTTTGTTTTTTTTTGGTATTTCCAGGCAAAAAGGCTAAACAATCTTTGTTTGATATACATTAAAGTAATTGCAAGAACCTGAGGTAATTGGATAACATAGAACAACAACAACAAGTCGAACAATTTTATGTGTGCGCGCTTAAAGTAATAATAAACAAAAAATTAACTTAAGAGATTAAACAATTATTTAAAACAAAAGAACTAAAACACAAATAATTTAAAATGTCGTGTCGACGTAATAAATTTCATCTCTTTGTAGTCTTTCTGATGTTAAAGAAGACTTAATAGTCGTATACCTACGCTACGTACAAAAAAAAAAAATAATGTCAAAAATTGTGTCAACTTAAAATTAAAGTAGTGAAACTAAAATTGTGTTTTGTTGTACAAGAATTTTGTTTAAACAAAAAATAAAAACGAGTAGTTGAATAATTCTTAAAAAAAAAAAAAAAAAAAAAATCGAAACTTTTTTGTTTCGCATTCCATTTCCCTCACAACAAAAATTACACTTTCCGTGTGATTTTTCACAACTTGAATTTTTGTTGTTGTAAATTTTTAACGATATAATACTTCCTGAGTTAAAAGAATCTCAGAACTCATCATCATCATCATGGATCTTAGCTTAGAACGAGATGGATCCGCCCTTGGCAGTCTCTTCCAGCAGATTATTGCTGATATGAAGGTAAGTTATTTTTTATTATAAATTTCTTTCACGTTGTTTTGATTAATTAAATGATAAATACCTTAACTGGTTAAATAACAAGATATTTATTAACAAGCATATGATAGGTGGAAATGCGTGGTATCGGCATTTGCATCACAATACCGCCAGCAAGGTGTGGAGTGGTCCGGTTTGTTTGACGTTATTAGTTGTTGTTTTTTTTTTTTTTTTTTTTTTTTTGTTGTGACGAGAATATATATTAATTATATTATCTGATGATGATAGTATCTGAATGGAATGAAAGTGTTATGATAGGCGATACAGAGTGTGGGCGTTTTATAATAGCCATTTAGCACCTCTAAATTGTTTTGAATCCGTAAATTATTGACTTGATTAAGTAGGTAGGTATCTGTTTATCTGTTTTACGTATTTTAATTAAAAACCGGTAACTTAAAAGACAATCAATTTTTGTTTGTTGTGATTGACGACTTTTTTTTTTTGTTTTCATACATATATTAATAGAGACATTTTTACCCAAAAGACTATTTAATAGACAGATATCTTTAAAAGGTTTGTAAATTTGAAATTTTCAATTTGACATCTTTAGAGTTTCATAACAACGTAACATCATTGGTTGGTTTTTCCAAATCTAGAGCTGGTTGATTTGATTCAATAGTAATTAAACTAGTTATCAAAATTCACTGTTTTTATAGGTTTTATTTTGAAATAGTTAATAAAAACAAAAAAGTGAGTAGAAATAGTTTCGAAATAAAATTGAAATTGAACTGGCAGAAAAATGGAAGCATTTACAGGGTCATAAATTCGCTATATTAATTGTCTTTTGACCCACCTGAGTGAAAAAGGTTAGGTTACAAGGAGAAATATCACGGCAAGCCGCATCTTCTCCCGATTCTCAACCCGAACGCATTGCATTTTCCAGAACGAAGTTGAAATAGTTGAAAGGGAGAGTTATCGGAAAAGCATTGCTAGTGGAAAATTAAGTACGGGGTGCCTCTCTCAACCATCCTGAATTCTGAATGAATTTTAAAGCGCTCCCGGAAATAACGTGGGATATTTGGGAATATTTTTGAAAAAAAAACGCCAGAATTAATTGCAAAACGAAATTTAAAAATTACGCCAGAAAATGTTGTTTCTGACTCTTTTCCATAACAGGAAAGGAAAAAAACATCTAGAAAGCTCTTTGAAGAAAGGTCAGAATTTTTGGAAAGATTACCAACAATTATTCTTGTCTCTTTTCCAAGGAAAATAAATTGTATACAATATTTTCTGACGTTTTTCCAGACAAACATTTTAGCGTGAATTCCGGGTGCCGAATTTTTAGTTTGCTCCCTAGTGGCTTAATCGAGACATCACCCGTAGTCCATCCTATAGTCTCTGCTCTGTGCTAGGCTGGAATTTCACAAAAGATTTGAGATGAGCCCTTTTCCGCCTCTTCAATCTGAAACCCTCTGCATAAACCATATGTTCTGAATTTCCAATTCCTTGCTTAGCTTCACTAAGTAGTCTGTTTTTGTTCTAAGATTCTTTGAAAACCGGTAAGTGATCATCTGTCCTTCGCGGCTTTGAGGAAACAATGGTGAATTCTATACTCATTTCTTGCTCCAGTGACATATAAATACCTACCCCAGGGAAGAGTTTGGCTCGGTTCAAGTGATGAATCGTTACTGGCCAGTTGATCTTCCATTTCGTTCGTGGTTTATGTCACGGAGGCCAATGGCATCCGCCGAATGGTGACTGGCATTTGCTTCGCTCTTTGCACTCTCAACTCGCTTGCGGCAACTAAAGGGTTTTCCAATAAGAGGTGTTATTTTGAATAGCCCGCTATATCGGTAGCTGTCACTTTTGAAGCTGTCATTTTTTGACATTTGACAAGTAGAAACTACGCCATTAATAAAAATGGAACGATACACGCTTCAACAACGCATTGAAATTATTAAAATTCACTATAAAAATGGTGAAAATTTGGCAGAGACGGTTCGTAAAACTAAAACATTTTTGGGTCGTCGTGAAGCACCTTGTCGGACCGCAATACAGAAATTGGTGGACAAATTCGAGCTGTTGGGACAAGTTAGTGATGTGAAGAATAAAACCCGTGCACGTCGCTCAAGAACAACTGAGAATATTGCTGTTGAAGCCCAAAGTGTTGAACAAAACCCAGGTTTTCCATTCCTCGTCGTTCTTTGGAATTAGGCATTCCACAAACGTCATTACACCGTATTTTGCATAAAGACTTGGGTCTTAAGGCTTATTAAGTTCAGTTAACACAAGAACTCAAGCCGGCTGATCATCAACAACGTCGTGTCTTTGCTGATTGGGTCCTTGAAATGCATGAAAATGATCCGGAATTTCATCGAAAAATCATCTTGACTGATGAGGCCCATTTCCACCTCGGAGGCTACGTCAACAAGCAAAACTGTCGCATCTGGGGCTCGGAAAACCCAAGAGTTATTGTTGAAAAGCCTCTCCATCCTCAACGCGTGACTGTTTGGTGCGGTTTATGGTCCGGCGGGGTCATTGGACCTTACTTTTTCGAAAATGAGGCTGGAGCAACAGTTACGGTCAATGGATTGCGCTATCGAGAGATGATTACTGATTTTTTATGGCCGGAATTGGATGGTATTGATCTGGACAACGTTTAATTTCAACAAGACGGCGCTACGTGCCACACAAGCAATGAAACCATCGATCTTTTACGGGAAAAGTTTCCGGACCGTGTTATCTCTCGAAGAGGTGATCACAATTGGCCACCGAGATCTTGTGATTTAACACCTTGCGACTTCTTCCTTTGGGGCCGCGTGAAAGATAAGGTCTACGCCAACAGCCCAGCGTCGATTCAAGACCTCAAAGATGGAATTCGTGAGGCTATCGAGGACATAGGGCAGCCACTTTGCGATTTGGTTATGGAAAATTTCATGAAAAGGATATGGTCCTGTAAGCGTGGTCGTGGCTGCCATTTGGCTGATGTTGTGTTTCATTATTAACCGCATACCTTCCTGTTTATAATGAAATAAACATCCGATCATTTATCTCAAAAAATGCCATTTTTCTTTGAATATCAAAATAACACCTCTTATTGGAAAACCCTTTATCAGCCAGTTTTTACTTTGAGTCGATTGAAGAAATGGCTTTGATTGCCGCCTGGCTGTCTATGAAGGTATCAAAATTCCTCTCTAGTGATCAGTTCCAATCGTGGCTTGAAAAGCAAAGTGGAAGGGTTTATATTTGGTATGTTTCGTTTTCTTTTAAACACAACCAGATCTGTCTTAAGCGGGAAAACGAATGCTGGTCCGATTTTGCCAAGTAAATTTTGAATTTTTTTTGTTGGGTGCTATAAAACTGAAAAGTTGAATTTTTTTTTTTTTTCTGAGGGTGCACAAACGAATATTTTTGTTGGACAATCATAATTGGCGGGTGGACAAACGAATGCACTTTGTCCCATCCTCCTAAGTTCTGAATTGCGGTTATTGGACAAGTGTTTTGATTTGTGGGGTTTCCTATAAAAACAAAAAAGCTTAATAACTTTTTACCTGAGGGTGGACAAATGATTTTTTTTGCCTGGACAAACGTGCACAAACTAACCCCCCCACACAAAAAAAAAATTTGAGTTCGGGGTTCTGGCTTCACACAGCTTCACGTAAGAATAAAATTGCTTAGCCGATTTAATAAAACTCGAACAAGTACTTTTTGCAAATTATGCCAAATATTGAAGTAATTGTATTCAATAAGTTTAATTTGTATTCATAAAATAAAAAAAATTCAAAAATAAGAAAAAAAGGTTAGATTCATTGAAGTTCCTGATTTCGACAACAACACGCCCACGTGACTGGTTAAAAGTTCTCACTGGGCCCTGGTTCTCCATGAGCTATCGAAAGAAACCAATTTATTTCTTTATTTGAAAAAAATTGAATCAATAAAAATCAAGTCAAGGTCAAAGTGAAAAATTCATTTAAAATTAAAAACAACTTAAACGCGAATATTTTTTTTTTTTGATATCCTTCGTGAATAACTTTCTACCTATATGTTTGGTGTTTGTATTTATTCAAATATGCCGAAAACTATTACATATTTTAGAATTTTTTGGCAACAATGCAAAAATAGAGTTAACTGCTTTTCATTCTAAACCGATGATATGTCGCTTACATTCATTACATAAAATCAACCGTCTGCCATTTGGATAAATACCCGCATTTTTCAGATACAGATGATTGACACCATACCGTTTTTGTGATAATAAATTTTAATAATGAGCTTAATCACTGGCCCTGTCCCATGAAACCCATAATCGTTGAATTTATTTGAATGACAGCTTATATGCTCAAAAACTTCAAGCGCATCATCTGTCATTCTCAAATCATTCGAAAATTAAGTATGTACGTATATAGAAGTGCATCTGCTTATCGCTTGTTGTTTATCTGACAGTAAGACATCAACAACTCTTAAGTCTTGAGTTTATACATAAACGTTTCATTCAAACCAATCTGTTTAACAAAGTAGCTTATTGACATCTGAAGAGTTGAGACGGCTTCTCCATCAATCATATATATATCTTTCTATCGAAATGTGTGAATGAATGAGCGTCATAAGCACCTTAAGTAGTAATGTTTTCTCCAACTCCTCTATCGGTGTTAAGATATCTTTGACATGCCACGGAAAGATGCAAATGACCTTATTTATCTCCCGCCGCGCCGCCGCGCCTCGCTGAATAAGACCGACCAGTCCATCTGGGTCTTCATTGTTTCTTTTTTTTTTTTAACACGCTGAGAAACTATTTAAATTGTGTGAAACAATTTCTCGTGTGTCACAAACACATTTCATGAAGTTTGTTTTTTATGTTCTGTTCATGTTGTTTATTGTGGTTGCATGAAAAGTATTTTATGAGATCGTTTTTGACACCCGAAAAATTGTAAGTAACACTTTTAAAAGGTACTCGACATAGAAAATAAAAAAAAGAATTGCTATGGTGTACGAGCACGAATGCGTCTTCTTCGGTGTCGTCTCAGCATTTGTTATGGTTGATTTGAGCTGCTTTAAAATACAAAAAAAAAAAAAAAATGGTAATAATAAAATATGTAATTGAGTGTAGAGAAGAGTTTCGGTTAGTTATGGGGGCGGGGGGAGACTTATTTTTTCTTTGGAATATACATTAACTTTTTTTTTTTAATGGAATTACCATGAGGTTGTATATCTTTCTTAAACTTAAATGGTGTAATTTTGGTAAAAAGCACGATGAACAAAGCAAAAATATAATCTTTTGTTTAGGACATACATACATATGTATGTTAGTAAAGGGTGTTTTTTTTAGACGTGTGGTTTTCAAGAAGAAATAAAACGCATATAATTTAATGCTATGGCCAAGAATTTAGCTTTATTATAAAGATAAGGGTTTGCCATTACGGCTGGCTGGAATAAATCCAGCCCAATCGAATTTATGCGATTTTGCTAATATGTCGATCGAATATTGGACGCCGCGCGCGATGCGTTGCCCGAACCGAACCATTATTTTGGTAATAAATTTGCACGATTTCCCAACGTTGTTCAGGAGTAAGTCTATTAATTATGAAATGACAAACTAAACTGAGTATAATTCAAGTGACAGCTGTCAAAAAGACCAACTCCGAAAAAAGTATTGCCAGATTGAAAACCACACGTCTAAAAAAACCACCCTTTATAACTACACAATTATTTATACAAATTATTATACAGGTTGTGTCCAACTCAAATGTTAATGGAAAATGATTCTTCGAAAAAAATTTAATGGAAGGGGTTCTTTTTCCCGTTAAAGTGTGAGGATCAATTTAAAAAAAAAACATTGACAACAAAATGTGTATTTTTATGGAATTTTAGTGTTCAATGCTTTTTTTATGCCAACCGAATAAAAATCCAAAAAATTTAAGATAAATTGAAAATTACAAAAACTGCTTCTTTCTTAAAAAACAAATCTCTTTGGGTTTTGGCACGCACACCGAATTTTAGATTTCTGTTATTGTTTACAAAAAATCTATTCTACTTTTAGATAAGGGTGTTCTCTATTTACTTATCTCATTTTTGTTTTATCAGACCAAAAAAAAAAATCTGTCCGAAGTTATTAGCCCTTTGCTTCTAAGGCCATTCATTCAAATTTGTATTTGCTAGGGCTGTGTCAATTAGGAACGATTCGGTTTTTTTTGTTAAAATGATCGAAAACTATTGATGATTGGAATCACAAATTTTCATTTCAATCGATAGCAATCTATGTAAAACATTTCGATGATTCTCGATTTTTCGTCCTAATTTCACTGAATCTATCTTCATATATTGAATTATTAATATATTTTTTCGGAGAAAAGAAATATGGGTCGGATTGGATTCGATCAAAATCGGTACAGTATTCGTTAAATTCGGAGATTGAATTTTATCGAAACCGAAATAAAAAAAATTATCTTATCGAAAATGGAGTAGGTACGCCAATCGATTTAGGAGGTGGATATTACCTAAGTTTCACGGCCGACGTTCTGTGTCCACTAGAACACTTACTTTGACAGGTGTCAAAATATGCCAAAATTGTTGGTATGGCGGATCGAAATACGGAGTACGCCAATCGATTTAGGAGGTGGAAATTACCTACAGTCACGGCCAGCTCGCTAGGTTCATTAAAACACTTAATTTGACAGGTGTCAAAATATCAAATCATTTCCGAGAATATGCGTTACGTAACGTATTACATCGTAACGTCGCATAGATGATTAGTTCTGTACATATATGTATGTCCAGATGTGAGAGTTGTAGGTTCTTACGCTGTGGACGAATATAGACTTTATATAGACTACAGTCACATCAGAAAGGGAGAAGCATTTCCATTTAAACCTTAGCACTTGGTAGCAATTTTGACAACGTCAAATATGTCATCATTCCACAGAAGGTGCGTATACGGAGAAATGAAAGCTGTTTAGTTTCCTCAACGCAAGTTCCACTCATGAAAAGTGACAATGGGGGTGGATTAAGGTTAAACCAGGGTTGCGAATTTTTGAATTAAAAAAAAATCATAAAGTCATAAGCTAGCAGCTGACTTATGAATTGAAAAATATTTAATTCATAAGCTAGTGAGTGACTTAGGAATTAAAAAAAATTTTATTCATAAGCTAATATTAAAATTTTATAAATATTGTTTTTTATTTTAATTTGGTTATATACGACGATTTATTCAAAATTCTTCAAAAGCTTCAAAACCACTTTCGTTTATAGTTATGCACTAAAAACAAGCTTACGAATTTCCAAATGAGCAACTAGCTTATGAATTAAATTTTGTTAATTCACAAGTCACTAACTAGCTTATGAATTAATTTATTTTTAATTTATAAGTAAGCCACTAGCTTGTGAATTAAAGCCAAGCTTAAGCTAAGAAGTGAATTAAGCTTTTGCAACCCTGGGTTCAACGACTGAATTCAGTGAGCTTATCATACGCTGCTTTTGAAGCTCCACACATCCGAAGAAAAACGAAATTAAACTAAAAACGAAATTAAACTAAAAACGAAAATTAAAGACCTATGGTACAATAGGTCTACAAGACAAAACGGTGCCCTGTGGTTCACCAGCATTTATTTTGTGAGTTTCACACTATCGACCATCCAATTAGACATGTTTTGGACACGGTCCGAAAGACAATTTCTAATCCACTTAAGAAAAGATTCGACGATACCAAACGCATGCATTTTCGAAAACGCTTTCAAAATATTAAGTGTTATAATTATATACTTTCCCCAAAACGATGTAAAGACTGTTCCCATCACTTCTCAGAGATATATACCATCAGATGACTGGTGGACCTTTAGTTGCAAAAGCTTTCGTTGTTCAAAATATTTGGTATATATACCTAATTATTCAGTGTTTATAATTATGACCTTTGTTAAATAGCAACGTAATGCGTAGGTGCAATTGGTCGATAGTTTGGTGATATGTAGAATGTCTACACCGATAAACCAGAAACATTTGGGCACTTGGAAGCCAACATTGGGTTTTACCATAGAAGCAACAAACTTTAGTGTATTTGAAGTTGTTTTTATTCACCAATCGCTGTTTCTTTCAATTTCTATACAATTCTTATTGTCGTATAGCTATATGTACTGTTATACAATTCAATATATGTATATATATGCTTAAAGTTATGTACATTTATATAACTTTATAATTTAGATTTATACAATTCAAATGCTTAGCAGTTTATCCTAAATTACAGTCTGAGATAGCAGACGTCACTAAATCACAGTCTGAGTTAGCAGACGTCAATCTAATTACTTAAAACCTGGGCTTCCACTGTCTTTTCTGGAACCTTAGTTCTTCAAAATGGGGACTCACCAAGTGCTCGAGATTAGTAAATGATTTTTACTGTGGCAGAGCTCGATTTTATGGTGCTCTGCTCATCCACGATCTCTTATATATATTTCGGTTTAAACCGAGTGTGAATTATAATTCCACTAACAAAAAGTAATATTAATATTTTCTTATACTAATGATTGGCTCTTTCTAGAGTCTTCGTAGAGTCGCAATACAATAATCTCACAAATAAAGTCAATTTCATGGAGATTAAAAATAGTTGTCTGTTGTTGTTGTTGTTAAATATCAATTTAATGTTATCTGCCTCTAGAAAAACACCCTGCACTTACCCCCTGTAAACTGTTAAAGTTTTCCTCTCTGTTGATATTGAACCGTGCAAAGGACCACTCAATATCACAGTGGAAACTCTTCTTTCATATAACTATAAAGTAAGAGTTAAAAATTATATGTATTCTGAAGATTCACAACAAAATTGTAATTTCACATTATTTGCATGATAAAGTTTACTCTTTTTCCTCAAAACAAAGCATCATTATCTTACCCATTGCATAGAAATAACGTATTTATTATGTAAACCATTATTCTACTGGTATTCGCTGATGATGTAACATCCTTACGACAAAACGAACTACATTTTCATTGTTTATCAAAAGTCTCACGAATTAGATAATAATTATTTATTTTACTTTTGATGATGATGGTGGGCTACATTAGAGCTGAAAACTTAAATCCATCGCAGATTTTCAAATTCATACACTCTTTGGAAATAGCTTTTGTCAATTTTCTTACATCATGATCATAGTAACCATTTTTATGACGCTTATTTTATGAACCTTTCACTTATATGGTAATACATATATGTGTGTACCAATACATACCTACTAAATACAAACAAAAAAAAAAACATATTCTATATAGGTACTTATATTAACCTTATAAATATTCTCGACACTTTGATATTCTCTCTAAAAAGAACCCAACCAAAGGTGGTAATCTTGTAGCGAGAATTTATATCAATGGCAACCCCATGAGGTGGTGAAGCAATTATTTCTTAGGGTATTACAAAGCCAATTCGTGTCATAAGAAATTGGTTTTCTCTCTCGGGTTCGAGCGCAACACCTACGTCTAACACACCGGCATTACACGATATTATGCCTTTCGTGTATACTTTTTTTTTTTTTTTAAATTTGAAAATCCCATCTAAATTACGTTCTTAACGAAAACAAACTTAATAAATTGTTTTTTTTTTTTTTTTTTTTTTTTTTTGTTGGCTATGTCTTCAAGACTTATAAGATCATGGTTGCCAACCGTAACATAATTCTTCACCAATATTTGCAAAAAAAAAATCCGAAGTAAAATAACTTATAAACTTACAGCCAAATTAATAAACGTGGAAAAGCGAAAGGTTAGGCTTTATTCCGTGGCCTAAGTGAAAAATGTTATTTATAAAAGTGACGTTTAGTCAGCTTAACTACCGAAGAAGGTGGTTTAGCGAAGGAATAAGAACCATATGAGTCAAATTTATTCTGAAATTAAAAAAAATATAAGTGAAAATTGAATAAAAATAATAATGCCTAGTAGATTTATCAAGTTCTTAAACCATTTGCAATTTATTGGACAAAAAAAATCAACGACAAAAAAAATATACAAAACGAAATATGATCCAATGTAATTGCTTAGTGAGGAGGATTTCAGGAAGAAATATAGGTTTTCCAAGGAAAATATGAGTAAAATTATGGCAATTGTTGAAGATGACCTAAAATGGCGATACAAGAGGTGGGGTTGACATAACACACAACAGATATCACCAACAATTGAGAAATGATAATAATTTTGAAAGAATTGTGAGGTGTGTTTGGTAACGTGAGCTTTATTTTTTCTTTTTTGTTTTTACAAATTATCACAATTTGCTGTCAAAACTCATAGCAAAAAAAAAAAACAAGTTTTCGAAATTTGGTGAAAATTTTAAGTTTCCAAACGGCATCTTACATATTGTAGTAGATTGTCTAAAGAGATTTTTCCTAAACGTCACTTTATCAACACTTTGTTTTTATTGATTGCAAATGTTAAACCGTAGCTTAACTCTTATTCCATGGTGTAGTAAACTCGTGGAATAAAGGTGTATTAAGCGTTTTTTTTAAATAGGGCTGTTAGACTTAAAACATAAATGAGAAACAAAAAAGAGAGTAAAGAGAACAACCTTTAAGTAAAGGGTTTTCCAATAAGAGGTGTTATTTTGATATTCAAAGAAGAATGGCATTTTTTGAGATAAATGATCGGATGTTTATTTCATTATAAAGAGGAAGGTATGCCGTTAATAATGGAACACAACATCAGCCAAATGGCCGCCACGACCACGCTTACAGGACCATATCCTTTTCATGAAATTTTCCATAACCAAATCGCAAAGTGGCTGCCCTATGTCCTCGATAGCCTCACGAATTCCATCTTTGAGGTCTTGAATCGACGCTGGGCTGTTGGCGTAGACCTTACCTTTCACGTGGCCCCAAAGGAAGAAGTCGCAAGGTGTTAACTGAACTTTATAAGCCTTAAGACCCAAGTCTTTATGCAAAATACGGTGTAATGACGTTTGTGGAATGCCTAATTCCAAAGAACGACGAGGAATGGACAAACCTGGGTTCTCTTCAACACTTTGGGCTACAACAGCAATATTCTCAGTTGTTCTTGAGCGACGTGCACGGGTTTTATTCTTCACATCACTAACTTGTCCCAACAGCTCGAATTTGTCCACCAATTTCTGTATTGCGGTCCGACAAGGTGCTTCACGACGACCCAAAAATGTTTTAGTTTTACGAACCGTCTCTGCCAAATTTTCACCATTTTTATAGTGAATTTTAATAATTTCAATGCGTTGTTGAAGCGTGTATCGTTCCATTTTTATTAATGGCGTAATTTCTACTTGTCAAATGTCAAAAAATGACAGCTTCAAAAGTGACAGCTACCGAAATAGCGGGCTATTGAAAATAACACCTCTTATTGGAAAACTCTTTACGTTATCGTCAATATTTGAGGGACAATTTTTTTTCTCTGCGTGTTAGAATGTTTTTAAAAAATCAGGGGATAAAATATGTGCAATATTTGCGTCTAATGTTCATTAAATAACGTCGTTTGGCATCTGAAAATAATAAAACACAACAATAATAACACAAAAACAATAGGACTCTTTCTGGAAGCCTAACACCAATGAACTATCGAAGCTTTATGAATGTCATAAGTTTGAGAGAAATTAACTTAAGATGGCAACCGTCCTCCAAGGTGCCTTCTTAACACAATCTATACGTCATGGGTCGGGAGCTCGTAAAATATGAGCTGGATTATTTTTGTCACATTTATGTTTTGAAAATGTTTTATTTTTTTATTGTCTGCTTTGAATATATTCATATATAATAATTAATTTAAATTATTTCATTAACATAGATTTAGAGCATTTTTAACTGTTATTACTAGGATATAATTCAAGAAAAGCAAAACACTAGCCCAACAATATTTATCTTCTTAATAAGTCTGGATCTCTGGATCCAATGTTGTGATTTACAAGTTTGAAGTTTACTTATACTTTTGTTTTTTGTTAACACGCCTAATTAAGAGTTAAAACTTAAGCACTTTTATTATACATGAAGTTTGAAATTCTTTAGAAATGATGGCGCAAACGATTTCCATAATTTAGTCGTTTATATTTATACAAAATCAAAAAGTCTTTTATCAAGCTATTAAAGCTGTATCCCTTCCCAAAATAGTTCTTCTTTGAATTTATTAGAACCTAAAATAATACATAAGTAGGTTTTTAAATAATTAAAAATACATTATGAAGTGGATTTTAATATTTTTTGTGGAGCAATTCACTATGTGCGTGAGACTATTAGGTTTTCCCCGACAGTGCGAATACATGAATTAAAATTGGTGTTGTTTAAACAAAAATTATATTCACTAGGTAGCGCCACTTGGCATTTAAAAAGATATTTTAATTTATTATGTCTGTCTACGAATATACGATGCTTGTGGCGTAGGCAGTCATTTTTTTTTTGTTTTTGTTTATGAGAAGCGATGGGAAACGTTAATAATTATTAAAATAATAATTCAATATTTTGTATAATAATTTTGTAGCTTTTGTTTTATGTTTCCCATTTTGTTTAAGAATACAGGTTCATCGATTCTTGTCCTTGGACTATAGGAGCTGCTTTTTGTATTATTCCCATATATCCCCTTAATGGCTGGACTGATTTTTTTCTAATTAAGGGGGTGTCTCCATTATTTTTGTGTTAAGGGAACATTCTATTTGCATACATATTTTAAACTTATAAAGAATGTTCTTTTTTCGAGGTATAGAACTTTAAGTTGGTAACACTATTTTAACTGGCGGCCATTTTGTCAGCTGTCAAGTGGTTTATTTGTAGTTTGGTTTGGCATTTCAACATGAATAGACTGACGCCTGAACAACGCTTCCAAATTGTGCCCCAATGGGCCCAAAACAAGATTGCCGTTAATTCCAATTTTTCATAAGCGATGAAGCTCACTTTTGGTTGAATGGATACGTCAGTAAAAAAAACTGCCGTATTTGGAGTGATGATAATCCTCAAGTGTATGTTGAAACACCGTTACATCCACAAAGGCTGCCTGTTTGGAGTGCTTTGTGGTTTGGTGGAATAATTGATTCGTACTTCCTTAAAAACGATGCTTGCCAGAACGTTACAGTCAATGGTGACCGCTATAGAGCCATGATTACCGACTTTTTCGTTCATCATGTGCAGGAGTTGTGGTTTCAACAAGACGGCGCAACAGGTCACACAGTTAGTGCCACAATTGATTTATTGAAGGAAACGTTCAGTAACCGCATAGTTTCACGTTACGGACCCGTGAATTGGCCTCGAAGATCGTGCGATTTAGCGCCGCTTGACTATTTCCTGTGGGGATATGTGAAGTCGCTAGTCGACGCCCGAAACGATTGACCACTTGGAGTACAACATTCGCCGGGTTATTGCCGATATACGGCCACAAATGTTGGAAAAAGTCATCGAAAATTGGACCTCCAGATTAGACTATGTCCGAGCCAGCCGTGGCGGTTATATGCCAGAAATCATATTTAAATTATAATTCCAGAAGAATATCTTTCGAATAAAGTAAATTTCATGTCAATTTAAAAAAATCATCTTCGTTTTATTCCATTTCAAAGTTCTATACCAAAAAAAAAAAAAACACCCTTTATAAAGCGTTGATTAAAATAGTCGGCGTTTATGGCTTAAATTAAGAATTTTGTTCAAAAGAAGCTCGATTGAACATATTCTGTCTTTATTAATGTTTCTCTAGAATAAACGACGCAAAGCATTACTCAATATTATTTTATTTTACTTGCCATTGTATGAATTTTTCAATATTCTCCGTACAAACTTGGAATCAACCAAGTTCAAAAAAGTCACAATATACCGCCCCCGGGGATGAGCTCCCCGATTTTAGATATGGCATATTTTTATTTAGGCGTCACGTTGGTTTATGATTGAGAGGCTTGACCTTTCTTCTGCTCAATTTGATTTAAATTAATTTCTCTTAAAAAAAAAAATCAATCACTTTCCATCAGAAATAAACATCTCTCCCACAAACTTGTGATGTAGGTAGTTCCCTGCCTATCCAAAAATTTGTAATTGATTTCCCAGATGATACCTTCTTCTATATGTACCCTTATTTTAAGATACACAGGAATGGAAAAATCAACTTATAATAAACTTTCCTTATTCTGAAAATCTCCAAAATCAATATTGCTACATCGAAAATGCCAAAAGTGTATATTATGTAAGACTAATTTCACAAGTAGCCAACCAAGTGGAAACCCACCCCGACCAAAAGTAATTAAGAACTTTTCCTCTCCCAAACACTAACTTTGCCATGTGTGTATAGGTTAAGGTGGTCAATACATTTTTTTTTTTTTTACTTTTTGTTAAAATTATGTTTCTCTGCTGGTCCCAAAAATACTACCAGAATTAAAAAAAAATATATTGAGGGGTTTTGAACTTCGATTGGATGCAGTTTCTTACACGTTTTTATTTAATACTTGCTTTTTCCGCTGCCTGGTTTCGTTTTCTGTTGGTTTGCAATCGATTTTATGCTAATTACCCGATGAGTTCTAGAGACTTGAAATTTAAACAAAGCATCAATTTGTTGTGCCCCAAATATTAACTAACCAAAGGCATGACCCACTGAGTCGTGTCTGCGCTGTTGAAACGCTTCAGGTTATAAAATACTGAATCATCGTCGACAGAAGTTTCGCATTAGACTTAATATGACGCAACGATTCGGTAAAACCAGCAGACGTCAAGAATGCAACTCTGTACGTCAAAACTGAGTAATACACTTTGGAAGTTGACATGCAAGAAGTTCCTGTGTACGTCTCCAGAACTCCAATCAACTATCGCAACGGTCTTTCTGTTCAAATCGATTAGTAACAGTAACAAATTTAACAGTCGAACGGGATAGCAAAACTTGCCCAACAGGTTTTTACTAGCAAGGTCCTACCGATTATTTGACATTCTTACCTCGTTTTGAGTTTCCCTACTTCAAACTTTCAACGACCTTAAAAATTCATATTTTACTTATGATGGGCTTACTTATACTAATAGATCAGCAGGTATACTCCCCTGGTAGCAATTTCGCAGGTTTAAGCCTCTGGGGGCAAGATCACAGGTAAAGGGCCCTGGTGGCAAGATCACGGGTGTAAGACCATTGTGGCAAGATCGCAGATTTAAGTCCCTGGTGGCAAGATCACAGGTATAAACCCCTGGTGGCAAGATCACAGGTTTAAGTCCCTGGTGGCAATTAGACCTAATCGACCTCGCTCGTCCACAGTTTAAGTGAAACTGATTTATTGAATCCAGTTTACTCTAACTCTATTGACTTGAGCACTGACCGAAAGGGTGATTTTCATTCGCCGGAGTGGCTTGTCATGATACCTTTCCCGTAATCAGTGAGTGTTAATTGTAAGGAGGTGAATGAAAATATCCTGTTTATGTTGTTGTTGCTTCGGCCTCATATGCACATCTCGTGTTATTGTCGTTGGCTGTTGTTGCTGTTGGTTCGGTATTGCTAATTCTAAAGGTAACTGTTGGGTATCGCAAGGTTGTCGGTTATGGGTCGCTAATTCTAAAGGTACCTGCTAGGTATAGCGATGTTGCTGATAATGAATTAAAGTGGAAAGCATGTAACACCTTGTTACAATATCTACTTTAGAAAACTGAAAAGCAGAAAAAAATTAATCTCCTGGAACTCCAGGAAAAATAGCAAGTTTTTTCCAAATTCCAATTCCCAATCCTCGTCTTTATAATTACAAAAAAAAAACTGGCACTGCCTTTGGCGAGGAAGTGAAAAATCCTACAAGAGTATCTCTGTTATTCCTTTCAGGATTAAGCAGAAAATTGAAGGCCCCCTCCATTCCTACAAAACAACACGCACACAGAAATAGTTGAGAGTTGTAAGTCACTAGGCCCTAGCTCTCCACAAGTGTCGCGTCACCAAAATTAAAAATAAAAAAAATTTGCGAAGTTTATTCAAAGTTTTCAGTAGATAAAATTTAGGTAGTGAAAACTTGTCAAATACTCTTGAGGCGATTGGTTTTGTAAAAGCTTGTTAAGTTTTTTTTATCCAATCAGTCTTGGACTTTTCAATGGACAATCCGAGGATCGAATCCCAGAAACAACTTTTTTTTTTTGCTCGAGGCAAAATAGCACATAACTGGCGAGGGCCTAGCTAATTTCGATATTAACCCTTGCCTAGCCCCTCTTGAGTTTCTACGTACAACTATCTAAGACCTCATTAAAAACTAAATTGTTTTCACAGGTCGGTTAGTAAAGGTATTATCTATTGCATGCGCCCCAAGTATTCGTTTCAGATTAAGTGTAGGGCTAGTAAAAATATATTTATATTCATTTAAATTACAATTATTTTTATTTTGTTTAGTCCATCTTTTTCTATTTTTTTTTTTGAGAATCACGAGTCTTGGTTTTTACAAAACAAGATCAAAGTTTTCTTATGCTAAAAATGTTGGTGGCAACTCTTAAAAAATATATTTAATGCTAAATTCATCGAAATTAAAAAAAAAACCTCCTACATTTATTTTGTACAAAATCGATTCTCGGGACCATAATCAGAAAGAATCTGAAAGAAAATGTGGTAAATATATTTTTAGATATAGGGACCCAGAATTCCAAGAGACGATACAAAATAATAACAAAAAAAAGAAAGAACCACCTTAATGTTCTAGCTCCATTGAACCGAACTCCCAAGCACAACTCTTTGCCTCCATCACTCAAGAGGAATTCCGCATTTGCTGGAAATTTCATTAAAGCAAATCGTGTCGTGTTTCGAAGATTTGGCCAAAAACGAAGAATAAAAATGCTATAATTCGTCGAAGAGAAAAATAAAAATCCAATCCAAGGGCCCATCATGTCGGTTTTCATAAGAAGTTTCATCGTAAATGGCAATCCAGCACGACCAAATCAACAAACGGACGACGATGCCGACGACACGAAAAACGTGCCTCAACATACACTCGACGGTCTTTAGACTCATAAAACATGGACTCATATTGTTAAGTGTAATAAATCCACAAAAATGAATAAAATTTTTTATTCCGCTTTGGAAATTTTCATAGAAAGTAAATAAAATAAAATTAAAAAAAAAAAAAAAAAAATAACTCGAGTTAGGATTCTCATGAGGAAAAACTTTTATTTTCTGTTTGTACAAACAAACAGAACCAAACTCTCGAACTCGAATTCCAAGTGTGAGAGCAGGAAAGTGACGTTGAAATTGATTGCCTGTTATCGATCACTTCAAAGGCAAACTGCACCCAATCCGATTATGTATTCGTAGGAGGTTTTTGAGAATTGATTTGACAAAATGTCATTGCATCAGTCACAGTCACACCTTTCAAATTGCCTCAATATCTACCCTTATTTCTATGCATGCAGCTCTGATAGATCTAAATGGGAGAGATTTTCCACACACATAATGCAACGTGTGTAGCTGAACAAAAATATATGGGATAATGTTCTCGTTGTGGATTAGATGGGAGAATGTTTTCAGGTTCGCACTATAGCAATGATAAACTAGGTTTTTACCTGAGTCTCTTTTGAAAACACCAGAGATAATATATTTTCTTTTAAATCTGCAATCTGGTGGTGTTGATGCAGCCTGCTTTGAATTTTAAAAACGATTTAAACAAAGAATTGCACATAATGCTGTGTAAATTCTTGAGAGGAAGAGGGAATTATTCAAGTTAAAGGGAGGGTCGGTCTCTCACGTTTGAGCAAAAATCTCCAGCCTTTTTTTAAAATTATATTTCAAAGACACTGAACACATGATAACTAGAAACGATTTGTTTGCTTTTTATTAATTCTTAATGGAAGTGACTCTAGACATGCCAATTATAACAGTTTTGGTTTATAAAAGTACTGTTTATGCGGCCCCGCAAGGCCCTGGCCCGTATGGCCCTCCGCCGATTAGCATACTTCAGACACCCAGAGTTTTTTTTTCAAGTCGTGCGAAGCATGTTAACACACGTCCACTTTTAGTGGCGAAAAATTGTTATAACTGTTATAAATTGGCATGTCTCTAGTCTCGTCCATTCTTAATACATATACATATATAAAAATAAGTCAGTTTAGTTATGCCATTTAAATCTTAAGAACGGCTGGACCGATTTTAATGATCTTCGATTCGTCTCCGCCCGAATAGCAGAATAACTATTAAAATATCGGAAAAATCACTTTGTAGGGTGAAATGGTGTAAAATGAAATAGACTTATCCGATTTAAAAAAAAAAACTCCACCTGCGTTTAAAAAGTTATTGTTAGGAAATGTCTTTAGGATTTTTTTTTTTATTTGCTATTAATAAGTTGAAATGTGGTAAAAAAAATTCCGATTTAAGAAATTCTTTTTTGTTTGAAAGGTTTTTTTAGGAACTGGCTCTAGGAATATTTTTTTTTTAATTAGATATTAATAGGGAGAAATGGGGGTAAACACGAAGAGAAGTATCCGATTTCAAAAATTCTGTTTGTGTTGTAAAGGTTATTTGAAGGGGATCGCTTAAGAGATATATTTTTTAAATTTCTTATATATAGGGTGAAGTAGGGTAAAACAAAAAGGCTTATCCGACTTCAAAATTATTATTGTGTTTAAAACTTTATTTTGAATGGCATTAAGGGCCATTTTGTTCAAAAATTGATATTTATAGGGTAAAGTGGGGTAAACACAAAAAAACATATATTCGATTACAAAAATTCTATTTCTGGTAGAAAGGTTATTTTAAAAAAATGCTATGAATAGAGTGAAATATGATAAATATGAAACAGTGGTTTTCGAACACAAAAATTCCTTCTGTGTTGGACTTAGAGGACCATATTTTTGCAAATTTAGCCATTCATAACGTACGAAGTCGGACGGGCCAGCCAGTTTATAATAATTTAGAGTTTCAAAATATATGCTTAAAAAAAAAAAAAACAATCTTTACACCCGTGAACTTAAAGTGTCCTTTATCGCGCATCTGCCGAAATGGCGCATCTGCCGAATTAGCACAGTATATTTTTTGGGAAGACTATAGCAATTTAATATATAATGAATATTTGTTTGGCGCAAGAGTTCGTGGAGAGACAGGGCCTATTGACTAACAACTCTCAAGCCTCAACCATTCCTGTGTGCATGTTTTTTTTTGCAGGAATGGAAAGGAGCTACAATTTTCTGCCGAATCCGAACAACTATGGTGAAAGACACTTAACCATGACAACAGTTACTCTTGAAGGATTTGTCACTTCCTCGAAAGAGGCAGCTGACGTTTTTTTTAATTACGGAATCGAACCCATACCTTCGACATGACAGTCCTATACTTGATAAACATTATGCCACCGGCTAATTTCTTACCTAAGGTGGCGTTACGGTCCGGAGTTTACCAGGGCCTCAACCAATAAGCTTCTTCCAGCTCGCTCGCTAAGTTCGCTGAGGTCCTCTTCCACTTGCGTGCGCAACCTGAGCGGCTACTATACAGTCATTTACTATGGCGAAACAAACAAAATAAAATTACAAGATTTGTATGAAATATCTCAAAATGGCGGAATTTTTCACATGAACCGTTTTTTTTTAGGCATTAAAAGTTGTACAAATTAAACTAAACTTAGTTGACCCAATATTCTTAATACTTCTAGTCGAAGTCTTACCAAATCAGTATGAAAAAAAAGACGCTTTCGAGAACGCTCCAAGGTCGCGTATGTTAAAGTATTTTTGTTTTTGTGAACTTATATTTTTAAAGTCGAAAAATAGACCCCTGGGATTCGACTTCCCGACTATGCTCGAGTTTTTTGCAGACCAAAGCAAGACATCACCAGGGTCGTTGCAACAAGCACCAGCCACTGGCCAGTAGGAGCGCATGCGGCAAGGGTATTTCTTGCAACACCCACAATTGTCGTAGTTGTGCGAACCAACAGGAAAAAGAAACATTGAGCTAGTCTGCTCGTTGGGCGCCATTTCTATACCTACCTACCTATCTAGATCCCTGAGATTTGTCTAAACCCTAAGTTTGACCAGTTTAACATAAATGAGACAAGACTTCGGCTAACTGCTAGGCAGCTAGAGTTCCTCTACGTTACTTATCACGAAGAATTTTTCATGGAATCAATCCATATCTGAGGTTATTTGTGCTGTCGTAATATTAGTTTTTTTATGAAAAAGGTTATTGGCCTCTCGCCCACTTTGGTCTACATTTCACATTTTTTTTTTTTTCAAATATGACCACATCGGTAAATTGACCTATTTATTATCAAAACATAAAATGACTCCTTCATTTTCATTGAAGAGGTATTTTTGTCATAAATGTTATCTCTTTTTAGATATAGTGTAAACACTGCAACAAACTAACGCTTTCAAAAACTGGGTTATAAATAATTTGGGGGAGCTTATGGAACATAAGTTCTATGAAAATAAATTTGAACAAGCAAGCATGTTGCACCTGGGCAAATCAGATAAATGACCACACAAAAAATAAAAAAAAAAAAAATTAGAAAAAATGCTTTCTTTAAAAAAAAAAAAAAGAAATAACAAAACCCCTTTCCAAAATATCAGAGATAAACTGACTTTATACAAAAATGTCTCCTTCCCTCTCTTGAAATTATTTGGTTTAAGAATTAAAGACAAAAGATAATAATATTTATTTATTTGTTCATTGACAAAAACATCCAACGGATATAATGCTTGTAAGTTAAATCATTGAATAAATACATACATACATACATTTTTGTTTATTATTCAAAATGGTTTAAATCATGACAAATATTTGACCTTAGTAAATAAGATAAACAATACGTCGCGCGGCGCGGCGCGGCGGAGCAACCAGCGCGCTCACATTTTTTTTTTTAATTTTAATTTTTGTTACCTACTTTTTTTCAAATTAAATTCCAGAAAGAAAAAGGTGGCGTCATGAGGTGACTATAGTATTTTCTGTGCGCAGGTTTAAGCGTCATTAAAATGGAGTTTGTGCTTAGTCGACCGGAAATACAGCCATTTAGTGAGCAGAGTTGTTATATTTATAGGTGGGTAGAGTCAGTCGTTCTGGTATAATGATGGTGTCATGTCATTAACATTGTTATTATTATTGTCAACTTTGTATGAGAAGTGGAGAAAGTGTATGGCCTTAATTGAATGTATGACCTCTTTGTCTTTTGTTTACAAAAAATGTTTTTTGTAATATGCAACCAAATATAAACCTCCGAAGGTTTTATACAGGGTGATTCGCATACGGTGTGACAAAAGGATAGAGCGTGTAGGTTGGACTGAGACAAGAACAAAATCTTATAGGAGGGGGGTCTATTCCCCCCCGTTTAGCCACGATTGGCAATTTAAAAAGAAAAAATGACAAAACAGAAAAAAATATATGAAAAAAAACAAAAGTTACACTTTAAATGCTTTGATACACGTTTTTGTGAAGCCAGAAATCCCCTCTTTTATTGTGTTTTTAAATAAAGTTGTTTTAGAGAAAAGTTTTTGAAAAATTAATTTTCAAACTCAAAATTTTGAAAAAAAAAATTGAAAAAAATTTGTTCAAGTTTAACATTTTACGTTATTTAGTAGTAATTTTATTTTTAATATTCAAGGCTTTTATTAATTTTTAGTCGAAACCCAAAAACTGGGTGCTAAAATCTCTTCTATTTCTTTAGAAAATTGACTTAGTCAGCAGAGGCCATTTTCTAAAAAAAAAATTGACTTAAAACAGAAAACAAAATATTAAAACACAACGATTATACTTGCAATGCCATGATATACCTTTTTGTAAAACCAGAAATCTTTTATTTTATTATGTTTTTAAAAAAAAAAGTTATTTTAAAGAATAGTTTTCTTACAAATAAGTTTTCAAACTTCAAATTTTGAAGAAAAATAAAATGAAAAAAAAACATTTCAAGTTATTTTTTTTTTCCAAATTTTACGTAATTAAGTACTAATTTTGTTTTCAAAATTCAATGCGTTTATTAGTTTTTAGTTAAAAACAGAAAACCGGATGCTTAAATGTCTTGCACTTTTTGAGAAAATTGAAAATAACTAAATTTACTTTACTAGCTTCGTAGTGGAAATAGGATCCTTAAGAGTAACTTAAACAATGGATTGGAGCCCAATTAAGGGAATTTTATTTCTGTTATTTTCAACTTTCTAAAGAACAAGAAGAGATTTTAGCATCCAACAAAAATATGTACTACTTAATAACGTTAAATTCTGAAAAAAAATTAGTTTGAACAAATTTTTGTCAATTTTTTTTTCGAAATTTTGAGCTTGAAAATTAATTTTTCAAAAACTATTCTCTAAAACAACTTTATTTAAAAACACAATAAAAGATGAGATTTCTGGCTTTACAAAAAGGTGTATCATGGCATTGTAAATGTAAATTTTGTTTTTTAATATTTTTTTTTTGTTTTAAGTCCTTTTTTTCAAAATTGCCCCTCCTGGATAAACAAGGGGGGTTAGACCCCCCTCCCACACGATTTTCTTCTTGTCTCAACCCAACCTACATCCAGTATAACATGGGAAAAAATTATCATGTGAGAAATATATCATGCGAGAAAAGTATCATACGAGAAATTTAACAAGCGACAAATATACCATACAAGAAATATATCATGCGGGAAATGTATCATACTTGAAAAATTTCATTCGATAAATATATGTATCATGTTTCACATTTCTCGCATGATAGGTATTTCTCGCACGTCATTTTCTTTATTTATTCAAATGCATATTTTATGAAAGTGGCTCTCAAACATGCCCTCCGCAGGTAGGCATACTTCGGACACCCAGGGTTTTTTTCAAATCGGGCGAAGTGCCTTGATGCTTACTTTTACTTTTAATGGCGAAAAAGGGTTAAAACTGTCATAAATTCGCATTTCTCAAATCTTGACCTCATTTTTTTTTTCTTGACGAGCTCTCAATTATATCACAACGATTTATGCGAAAGTAGAAATATTTAAATTTACAACTCGAATAACCTCGACCTGTTCGGTGAATTGTATTATCTACCATTTTCTAATAAACCTATCGTAAATTAGACTATTTTAGCAGCTATTCCAATATTTTCCTAAATACACTCAGTCCTTAAGTATTTTACCCTAAAAATAGGTATACCCACATATATGTCATTTTATTTGTCACCAAGGTATAGCGCTTGTCAAATATATCAATAATCTAAATTCTAAATTACATGTGAAATACACATTGAAAACCAATTTCTCACACTCTTTTTCCAAATCCGGATGTCGGTCCTTAAAAACACATAAAAAAAAACGAGTTGGAGTAATGAAAATAAGAGCTCTGTCATTCCTTAATAACCACAAGCACTTAAAAAGTTGAAAGACGCAAACAATTTTTGACAACTCGAACGATGTGACGCGACGCGACGTCAATTTTTAAAGCACTTCCACTTTCAAAAAACAAGGCAACACTTTCGTTTTCCTCCTTGGATTAATTATTCTTCTTCTTTCAAAATTGTATATAAACATCTCCATATTTTTGTTTGTTCATAAAAATAAAACTGAAAATCCTAAAATAACAGTGTCAAGCTGACGTGCACACAGACTCATTAATGAACGTCTTGTGGGGGGATTTGGTCTTTAGTTTTTTTTTTTTTGGTTGTTGTTGGTGAATATGGATACGTCTTGGGCTTAGAATGGAGAAAGAGAAACATCATTCTTTTGCTTCCAAAAAAAAAAAAAAAATGTACCATAGTAACGAATTGTATTGTTATAGGGGAAGTAAAAAAGTTACCTTGTGTGTGTATTTGTTTCTTCTTTGTTCCCTGCAGCTAAATGTAAATGTGTGCAAAAGGAAGGATGCGCTACTTTCTGTTTTTGTTATAATTACGGTCGGGGAATGAGAAGAAAACAACATCAAAAAAATGAGATGAAACTGGAATAAGCGGAACGAAACACAAAGGATGCCGAACAGCAGGTGTTCTTCTCTGTTTATTTTTTGTTTTTAATTTTCTTGTTAACATTACATAGGTACTCTTCTTGTTTTGTTCTTTGTTTTGAAAGACAAGGACATTTCATTAGGGAATGTCTATAGGTAAGGCAGGTAGTCATCATGCCTGGTTGCACAAAAAAGTATAAAACTAAATAAAGACATAATTTTACTTCATGGTATGCTTACTTAATTGAACCAAAGTTCAGACACTTATTTTCTAGATAAAACTTTGTTTTTTCTCTCCATGCTGTAGCTGCAGTGGTCCATGAAATAAAGTGTCATAAATTTAAAAAAAATACTCCTAAGGTCTAGTTCTTCAGTGCGAGATTAAGATTAAATCCGAGTTAACTCGTCAATTTTGTGAGTTAAATTAGGATTAACTGAACAGATGCTTTTGATGTTTTATCCACCGAGTTTGTTTAGTCGTTCCACTTGCATTCTACACTGCTTCCTAAGTTAATTGTGGGTTAATTTACTTCTAGAGTTAACTAAACTCTAGTTTAACTAACCACTGAAACACTGGGCCTTAATAGGTCAGAATTGAAGATCTTGAAATTGAATTACAATTATTTTGGCATGAGAAACACCAATCTAAAAACAAAAAAATCTATTGCGAAATCGTGTGCGAATAAAAAATTATCCAAAACGGACATTTTCGTTATTTACGTTTTTCGAAAGGACGATATATATCTTCAGAACGATAAGTCGTCGGTCGAAGAAAATTTTCGATAATATTTACCATTCTTGTTTTAATGCAACCTAGAATCTAAACGTACTCACCAGGTTTTGCTTATAGGTACATACGCATAATTTTGTCTAAACTACGGTAAAGCAAGATCGTGATGTTGGCGTCGATCGAAACAATCGTACGAAGGTAAGTAGAAATGGCGGCCACGAGTAAACTATACTCTGTCCAACAAAAATTGGAAGTGTAGGCAAGATAGGACGTTTGCCTCTCATTCTGGCTACAGTGGATTGCATAAAACTGTCCTTCATTAAAGCTTTCACAGGGTTGTCGTAGTGTACATGATAACACTCATTATTAAAAGCCTTTTCTTAAAGCTCGAAAATCAAAAGCTCCTTAACAGAAACTCAAGAAAAAAAAGCTGAACGAATTACCAAATGGACACGGGTAACTCTGAATACACATCAAGCAGCAGCCAATCGCCATTGGCCACAGAAATTCACTGCACATTCAGATGTGCCTTGAATAGGACGTCGGTTCTGTGTCAGATGCTATTGGAAATTCACGGGCGGGCAAACACTTTTTGTGGAGGAGTTATTTTAATTTAATATGGTGCAAAAATATGGCACGCTACTGATTTTGAAAAAGCTTTCCCATAAGACGTGTACTGCCTATTTTTGTTGGACAGAGTATAGCTCGGTGATCCAATAAATTAGCGCTGGAGTGCGTCGCGTCGTTTTGATACCAAAACTCATTTGACTTATGGAAAAAATGATTTGAGATGACAGAATCATCGTCCACTCTCTGGGTTCGATAACATTACAAAACTCATAGTCCCGCCTGCTCGGAGTTTTAGGACTTTGTCGGAAAAGACGGTGCAAAAGCAACAGCACTAAGTCTGGTTCACTGCCTTGGAGCCATTTCGTAGTTATTTGAGAAAAGAGATAAAGTTTTTGACCTTCGTTTCTGAAAATTCTTTAAAGTCTTCCAATGTCTTTCCAAATGAGCGTGCTCTCATTCTGGCCAGATCAGGACGACACTTACATGGAGAACACTGATTTCGAATATAATATTTTTCTGGACTTCTGGACCTGGACAAAGGTGGTTCTGGACCTGGACTGAGATGGAATTTTTCTTTTTAAAAAAAAAAATATTTAAAAAATATAGGTATCTACATCTTTTTTCCTAATTTTTTTTTTTTTTTTTTTGACAAACTAAAATTAGATGTATTTCTTTTCTGAAAAAAAAAATTAAAAAAAGAGTAAAAAATTTAGTTTTCTGAAAAAAATTGAAAAATAGTTTAATTTTAGTTGAAAACTGTTGACATGGGCCTGCCTGGCGACTGAACGGAGTTATATGTACTTGAGCGGTTTAGAGAACCGAAAAAGTTAGTTAAAAAAGCATTTTTTTTTTTTTATTTGTAAAACAAAGTTCATGAAAAATATATTTGTTTCAAAAAAAAAAATTTATTTTGTCCCAGTACCATCCCCACTACCAGAACGGTTTTTTCAATTTTTAAAAAAGTTGTTTCTAAAAAAAAATGTCCTTTGTAGAAGCGCCTCCAGAACTTTTGTTCTGGTTCCAGAACCTTGTTTCAAAAAGAAAAAATGTTCCCTTGTCCAAGTTCCAGACCTACCTCCAGAAATTTTGTGATAGTTCCAGATCCACCTCCAGAAAGTTTGTCCCAGATCCAGAACCTCCGTCCCAGTTACAGACACAAGGCCAGAACCTATTTCCCAGGTCTAGGGCTAAAACCTATGTCCCAGTTCCAGACCCACCTCCAGAACCACCCCCGTCAGACCCACTGCCGTCGGCCGACCAGATCCGGACACCAGACCATAGTCGTCGGCCCAGAAGAAATAGAAGGATGCGCTGTCGCATTGTAGTAGATCCTGC
Organism: Leucozona laternaria; assembly: GCA_932273885.2. Classification (NCBI taxonomy): domain Eukaryota; kingdom Metazoa; phylum Arthropoda; class Insecta; order Diptera; family Syrphidae; genus Leucozona; species Leucozona laternaria. The sequence continues at coordinate 25,596,451 of OW026368.1, read as the reverse complement.
GGGATTTTGTGCTGCGGGATTTCGAGCCCAACCAATTAAAAACCCCTCAAATATGAATAAATTATTTTTCTATCCAACAATATAGCTAAAATTCTTCATAATCAAGTACCATTCTGATTTATGGCCAATTCTTTCTTTCCCATTTTCGACTTATAAAAGTTTACATCTCGATTCATAGATTTGTTCGAATTTTTCACCATATCCACGACATTCTTATGTATACACATATTTAAGAAGTCTATCGATTACAAAAAAAAATTAATATATCTCCAAATCTACCCATTTAGAAAATAGCGAAAAACAAGTTTACTCTTTAAATCAATACAGTGGAAACCCTGGAATGTGTTAATCGTCGAAAATATTCCGATTTAAGCTTTTTAGGGTACTCCAACAATGGCAAACAAAATTTCTTGCCCAATGCTGAAATATTAAATGCCTAAACAACCAACCAAATTCAGAAATTTCCAATCTTTTTGAAGTTCAACCCCCTTTTTGTTAACAGGGCTATTAAGAGAACGAAAATGCTACCTAGTCGTTCCCTTATTTTTTTTTTAAGGTGCATTGTCAAGAAATAAAATGGAGAAATTCCAAAGAAATCAAAATGCAGTTTAAAATCGATAACCGATAACCGATTGCAAAAGAGTCATTTCAATTTTCAAGTCCAATTTACTATGATTTCTATTTGTTTATCGTTCTGGAAAGAAAAAAAAATATATTTTGCTCGACTTTCTTTTCAACCTTCGAACTCTTTCTTTTTTTAAACCACAGAATTCAATGCTTGGATAAGTTCAAGCTAAAAATAAAATAAAAAAAAAAAAAAAAAACTACAACAACTGCAGAAACTCTACAAAGGTAGTAGAAAAATCATCATGATTGTTGTCCCGTGTCTCGACATTGTTCGTGCTCCGCACCACAAACATGTCAGCCACAACAACAATGACAATGAAAACTGCACCAATTGTCTTTTTGAGTTGAATAGTCGTTGCAATTTCGGTACCCCATCGGGTAGGTACTCAATGGATAGCGCATTGTGAGTTCGGCAAAGCACAATAACTATCTATTCTATAGCACGAGTCTAGTTGCTTCACTTGGCATGGTCATCGCCCAGATATCACGTGTGTAGGAAGCACACAATATTATATGTATGAATATGTCTTATCCTAGCAATTCTCTAACTTTCCAGCTTCTGGTATTCCACATTGGCATCAATAGAGCTTAATCGTATTTTCGCGCTGACACTAACAAAAGTTGGCATTAAGGTAACCGCAATGATGACGCCACCAACCCATCAGCCATCATAGCTCCAAATACGGGAATTAGACATTTCGTGGAGCTTTGTGTGACTCGATTGAATTGTGATGATATTTGTTTTGTTACTTTTGAGTCATTGCTTGTGCTTGTGGTTATTGTTGGCGGCGAGACGTCTCCGTGTTATCAGCTCTTGAATCACACGCACCAGCAAATAAGTCGAGTGTCTGAGAAGCATTTTATGTACCTTACACACAATGTTACGAGATATATCACATGGGGACACATTGAAGAGTCAATGACTTAGACTGTCAACAATATCACACGCTTGTTTCCGTCGGACGACATCGACAGTAGAATCTTGAAAAAACGGTCCCTTTCTACTCTTTTTTCAAATGCAATTTTGTGTACTTAAAGCTGCTGTGGGTTTGAGTATTTAAGAAGATACATTCCTTCTATCAAGTTGCACCTATTCAAAAACATACATATGGGTTTTTTTTTTCTCTTGAGTTTCTTTATAGATATCCGGAAGAATTTGTTTGTGAGGTCGGTACAGATATAAGGCAGACTTTATAAAGCTAACTGATGTTGAGGTATTTTTCGTTTCGTAGAATTTCTGATAACAATTTGAACTTACGAAGTAAAAAAAATAGAAAAACAAAAGTTCAAGAATTCCAATCTTTTTCTGTTGAATAAGATAATGGACGTTTATCAAATAAATGAACTTCCCCATAGAATTGAGGATGTTTTCTTTTTTATTTTTCCTAAAAAGACTGAATTTTAAGTTATTTTTGACAAATTTTGTTGATTTGTTTGGATTGGTGGAATGAATTCCAAGAAGTTGGTTTCTAAAATTAAATTCATAATCAATTCTGGAAATTGTGATGAATTAATTTAATAAATTATAGTCCTAGTCTGGTAAGTGAAACTTTTAAAATGAAAAATTGAGGTTTTTGAAGACACAGTCGAAATACGCAAATATTCAACAAAAACTTAATCGTTATAGTGAAATTAAAAAAAGAGTGGGTGGGATTCATGGTTTCTATGTGTAAACATCAATATTCGTTCAAATGCCGGAGTTTTGTTGTTAAATGTACTCAATTACAACATGAACGTGTGACACGTAATGTGTGACACGGAACGTAGTTCACGTAAAGCTTATGGTTTTTAGCTTTTAGCATAGATGTTTACAAATCAAAAATTCAAGAATGTTGCAGATAGTCATTATCCAAATCAAAAACACCAAACATGTTGAAAGTTTAAATCATAAATTTAACCGTTGAGAACAGATTTTTTAAAACTCATCGCTGGATGCGTTCAGCTTTTTAGAAGTTGATATGAATGAAGTTGGTGATGCAGTTTATTGTTTTAAATCTAAGTGCGTTGGACTGGATAACTAACATCCTGAATTCGTTGAAATTCTCCTGCCAAAGATTCTTCAACACATTACTTTTATTTTAAATTCGATCTTTCTGACGTCAGTATCGTTGTGAATGGAAACGTGCGAAAATAATTCCACTACCCAAGAACTCAGGAAAAAAGGTGGATTACAGACCGATTGCTATTTTACCTTACATATCTAAGGTGTTTGAGGTCATAGTCAGCAACCAAATTAAAATATTTATCGATAATTCAAACTTACTTAACCCATTACAATCTGGCTTTAGAAAAAAACCATAGCTGCATAACAGCTCTCCTGAAGGTTACTGAAGATATTCGACAGGCTTCAGAGGATAGTAAAGTATCGCTCTTAACATTGCTTGACTTTTCTTAAGCATTTGATTCAGTTGACTCAACTATACTTTGTAAAAAACTCTCCGAATTTTTCAACTTCTCATGTAGAGCTACTCATCTTATTTGTTCATATCTGAATCATCGCTCACAGGCTGTCTTCAACAAAGGTAGGCTGTCATCGTTTCTTTACTTAGAAAAGGGAGTGCCACAGGGCTCGATTTTTGGACCTCTGCTTTTTTCGCTATTTATAAATGACCTTCCAGGTGCCTTGAGGTACTGTTTATATCATATCTTCGCTGGCGACGTTCAAATATACTTTAGCTTCCCTCTAGAGGTCTAGTTGAAGATGCGACAGTTAAAATTAACGAAGATCTTGTGTCTGTTTTAGAATGGTCACACAAAATCAACTTTTATTAAATCCTACTAAAACAAAATGTATACCAATCAGCACACAACAACTTTTTCTAGAAGACACCAGACATAATATGGAATGGCCAGTTGGTTGAAATGGTCTCAAGGTTCGTAACCTTGGAGTAATATTTAATAATAGTCTGACTTGGAAAAAGTGTATGCTACCCTAAGAAGTTTATCGTTATTAAGACACTTTCTTGCCACTGAAGCGAAACTAAAGTTGGTTAAGTCTTTAATTTAATCAGTTTTTACCTTTGGATGTACAATATTTTCAAATTTAGACTTCGAATCACATCGTAAATTAAACATGGCATTGAACTCCGTTACAAGATATGTGTAAAGGGTTTTCCAATAAGAGGTGTTATTTTGATATTCAAAGAAAAATGGCATTTTTTGAGATAAATGATCGGATGTTTATTTCATTATAAAGAAGAAGGTATGTCGTTAATAATGGAACACAACATCAGCCAAATGGCCGCCACGACCACGCTTACAGGACCATATCCTTTTCATGAAATTTTCCATAATCAAATCGCAAAGTGGCTGCCCTATGTCCTCGATAGCCTCACGAATTCCATCTTTGAGGTCTTGAATCGACGCTGGGCTGTTGGCGTAGACCTTATCTTTCACGTGGCCCCAAAGGAAGAAGTCGCAAGGTGTTAAATCACAAGATCTCGGTGGCCAATTGTGATCACCTCTTCGAGAGATAACACGGTCCGGAAACTTTTCCCGTAAAAGATCGATGGTTTCATTGCTTGTGTGGCACGTAGCGCCGTCTTGTTGAAAGTAAACGTTGTCCAGATCAATACCATCCAATTCCGGCCATAAAAAATCATTAATCATCTCTCGATAGCGCAATCCATTGACAGTAACTGTTGCTCCAGCCTCATTTTCGAAAAAGTAAGGTCCAATGACCCCGCTGGACCATAAACCGCACCAAACAGTCACGCGTTGAGGATGGAGAGGCTTTTCAACAATAACTCTTGGGTTTTCCGAGCCCCAGATGCGACAGTTTTGCTTGTTGACGTAGCCTCCGAGGTGGAAATGGGCCTCATCAGTCAAGATGATTTTTCGATGAAATTCAGGATCATTTTCATGCATTTCAAGGACCCAATCAGCAAAGACACGACGTTGTTGATGATCAGCCGGCTTGAGTTCTTGTGTTAACTGAACTTTATAAGCCTTAAGACCCAAGTCTTTATGCAAAATACGGTGTAATGACGTTTGTGGAATGCCTAATTCCAAAGAACGACGAGGAATGGACAAACCTGGGTTTTCTTCAACACTTTGGGCTACAACAGCAATATTCTCAGTTGTTCTTGAGCGACGTGCACGGGTTTTATTCTTCACATCACTAACTTGTCCCAACAGCTCGAATTTGTCCACCAATTTCTGTATTGCGGTCCGACAAGGTGCTTCACGACGACCCAAAAATGTTTTTGTTTTACGAACCGTCTCTGCCAAATTTTCACCATATTTATAGTGAATTTAAATAATTTCAATGCGTTGTTGAAGCGTGTATCGTTCCATTTTTATTAATGGCGTAGTTTCTACTTGTCAAATGTCAAAAAATCACAGCTTCAAAAGTGACAGCTACCGAAATAGCGGGCTATCCAAAATAACACCTCTTATTGGAAAACCCTTTATTATTCCACAGTTTAACCATAATGCTGATTATACGCCACCCTGTAAAATAGAGTTAATGCCAATACTTTCTTTCACAGCGCGCCATTTAGCCTGTGACCGGTCTTAAGTTCCATAATTTTATAGGATTGTACGTACATATTTTAATTTATAGGCTTTTGACTAAATGGGGAAAATTTCAATTTTTCGAAATGTGTTGAAATCTTTTAATGATTGTCTGCTTTCCCCGTGAAATACTTAACATCCTGCCCTTAAAGTTTATTATTAATGTTATTTCTACATTAACACTCTTAACACTGTTTTCCATAACATAATACATAATACATATAACTATAACCATATAACTGTACTTAAAAGGCGAATAAATTGTCCATATTAATTTTGCCTGATATTACACAACTGGCAAAATACTACCGCTTACAGATAAATATTAAAATCCAAAATCATTCCACGCAATCCGGTGTAATAAATACAATGAATAATAATTAAGTAATCCCTGACTTACCCAATATTTACAAAAGTTTGCAGTGTTTTTATTTTCTTTTTTTTTTAATTTTTATTGTTTTTGGAACATAAAACCCACAGGTCACTAAACACATGTCTTAAACATCTCTTTCAGTTTCACATACATAAAAGTTAAAGCACCTCTATCTCATATAGTCGAAGTGTAGGATGGCGCCTCTAGTACTGCCAGTCGCGCCAAACCATAACAATAACCATCAGCGGTGTATTTTCTTTAAACTTGCTTAAGAGGGTAAGGTATTGGTTTTGTGCAAATATGCTTGAAATTTAAATCAAATAAACCGAAATAAAAGCATTTTCGATACATTGATATCGTTGGTTATTGGACAATCGTTCTTTTGTTCACTTTTAAGCAACAGTTTAAACGTTGGACTATCTTGAAACTTCAGTTAAAGCAGTAAATAGAAGACTTAAGAAGGTGCTTCGTTAGGAGCTTGACAAAAATGTGTGCCTCCCTAATTTTAGAAACGAAATGAGCTACAATTCCTGCAGGTACTACTTTATATTCTAAGGTCCAGTTTTTTTGAGTGTGAGATTAAAGTTAAACCCGAGTTAACTCAACGAATTTGGTGAGTTAACTCAGGATTAACTGATATTTTAACCACCGAGTTTGTTTAGTCCTTCCACGTGCATTCTCCATCACCGAAGAACTGCTTCCTTAGTTCACTGTGGGTTAATTTACCTACTTCTAGAGTTAGTTAACTCTAGTTTAACTCCTCACTAGAAAAACTGTGCCTTAAACATTTCGATAAGTCATGAGAACCCATACGAGCAAAAACGTTCGACCAAAGCCGTACATTTATTTTCTGATTCAGTTTTATTAAGGAAGTTTTTTTTTATCTGTTGTGCAAAAAAAAACAGAAAAAAAAACATCTGGCTAAAGATTAAGTAATATATATTATTTCTTATCGACAAACCGGCAAATGGTAGGAAATTTACATGGCAGTTGCAGCAAATACTATACACATCCACCGACAAGCCGCCATATGGCACCGGCAATGGCGTCGACAATGTATCCGTATCCCTACTTAGTCGACTATATAAAACCATTACCCTAGCCAGTGGCAGTTTGTAGAGAGTGGGAAAAGGGGGTGGCGTAAGAGGGTGCCAGCAGCGTTGTACCGTTTGCTGAATTTTGTATGCAACCAACCACCCACTTTAATTGACAATCCTCGTTGTGATGGTTTCGACTCGCTGTTCCGCTCTGAGTGCTCAAGCTTCCTTACACTGCCTTGTTGGCTGTCGGCGCGGCGCGGCGTGGCGCGATGCAATGGCGCAAAATGCAAAGTATCTAGGTATATATGTATATGTATGTGTATCTGAATTTCTGTGAATAAAAGTATCTTAAGCCATTTATTAACGAGTTATTAAATATCAAAGGTTCTTCTGTTCAACACAGATTCAACAGCAACTACACATTCTTTGCGGTTGGGCAAGTGGAAAACCTTTATTACGGTCCTGGGTACATAAATATATAGCAACTCTCGTTGCTTGCCTACCGCGTTGTCTCCGACGGACGAACGGTTGTCGGTCGGGACGAGTGCGGGTGTCTCCTGGTTTTTAGATTCAAATTCAAGTAGTGGGATCATTTTGAAAAGTAAATCGCTTGAAGAACCCATTCACAGCTTTAATATAACGTTGCCGGGCTTGAAAGAGACTTGAATTCAATTGTTCAATTGAGCTAGGCTCTGGGTTTAGTGTAAGTTGAGATTTTTCGATGTACATATCTATACCTATAGGTACATGAACAGTTTGAATGAGTTTGATGTTTATAGACAACCGACGACGACTATTGTTTCTTGTTCCTCGATGGCGACAGTAAGTATGTATATAGTCTCCTCACTTAACGAACTGAAGGGGAATTAAACAACATCACAGTTGAATGTGAGAATCAAAACGAATCAGCTAGTCTTTGGCACATTGTCATCTAAAACAGGAGTGTAGATAAAATTTATATGTCGTTATATAAGTTGCTGTGACATGAGACCAAACCATAAGTATTTAACTCAAGAGGCTGAGAATTCAACAAAAGAATTGGATCTTTCACACTCCAATTGGGTTGTTTCTTGGTTGTTTATGGTTTCTTTCAAGTTTAGGAAGATGAAACGAAATAAAAAAAAAATAAAAAAAAAATCAACAGATTAAAGGCGGTGTTATTGTGGTAAAAACTTTTAATGGTTAGGAATGCAAATAATTGATCTATATAGGTGTTGATAATTTAGATGAACATTTTTAGACAAAATTAGCCTTGAAATTGATAGATAGCTGTCCTCCATAGTAATAAATGGGGTTCGTAATTGTTCCTTCTTTTTACTTGCGAATATAGGTACTATATGGCAAGTAATGGATTCGTAAAAAAAATCGAACTCGAGATTTTGATCAAAGTTGACATTGCGAACGTCCGTCTGTATGTCTGTCTGTTCGACTGCAGCCTAAACGGATGTGTCAATTTTCTTTAAACTTCATACCTAGCGTTTTTACGAATTTTCCCCCCACCCGTTTTTTTCTTTTTTTTTAGGACCAAAACTACCAGTAGCTGTGATACAAAATTTTTTGGCCAGAAAGGAGAAACTTATTTTTCTCAAAATCGGCTCCACAGAATTTTTTTTTTTTTTTTAAACTCAATAAGTTAAAATAGTTATAAGTTGCCGTTAAATAAAATAAATGGTTTAGAAAAATGAATATCAATGACACCTCCCAAAGAACCATTTTTTTGATTTTCGCTTTTCTCCGAAAGGGTTCAACAGATTTTGATGAATTTTTTTTATGAAGAAGAACAAATACATTTTAAATAAAATTGTGTGTCGAAATTTTCAAAAAAATGTTATTTGAACTTTTAAAAAAAAGTTTTAAAACTCGATATTTTAAAAATGACTTCTTCGATTTTTTTTTTAAACTTCGAAAAAAGCATTTTTATAACATTATCTAAAAGATTTTTGACAAAAAATATTTCTATAATTAGAAATAACGGTAACTCCCATACAAATGTTTAAAACCCGTAAGGGAAAACTTTTTTTTCTCAAAAAGAACTCCTAAGATTTTGATAAAAAAATTTTTCTGTTTATCAAATTTCAAATTGAACAATTAATAACAACAGCTAACATAGAACGGTTTTTTTTTTTGATTTTCGACTATCTCATTATCTGATTTACCGATTAAAACTAAATTTTTTAAACAGAAGCTCGTAATAAGTGGAAATAATGTTGTAATGTGTGATTTTTAAGCTGGTTTGGTTTTGGCAACACTGGTTTTGACAGCTGACGTATGTTTAGTACCTTGTGTCACTGTCAAACAGCTTCAGTTTGGTTTGCAATTTAACCATGGATCGTCTTTCAAATGAACAACGCTTGCAAATTATTGAATTTTACTATCAAAATTCGTGCTCGGTTCGAAACGTTCATCGCGCGCTGCTTGTGTTCAGCGATGAGGCTCATTTTTGGTTGAATGGGTACGTAAATAAGCAAAATTGCCGCATTTGGAGTGAGCATCAGCCAGAAGCATTGCAACAGCTACCAATGCATCCCGAAAAAGCCACTGTTTGGTGCGGTTTATGGGCCGGCGGCATTATTGGGCCTATTTCTTCAAAGATGATGCGAATCGCAGCGTTACTGTCAATGGTGAACGCTACCGAGCGATGATAACAAACTTTTTTTTGCCCGAAATGGAAGTTCTTGACTTGCATGATATGTGGTTTCAACAAGACGGTGCCACATGCCACACAGCACGCGAAACAATGGCGCAATTGCGAGGCGAGTTTGGTGAACAGTTAATTTCACGTTTCGGGCCGGTCAATTGGCCGCCTAGATCGTGCGATTTGACACCATTAGATTATTTTTTGTGGGGGTATGTCAAGGCTAATGTCTATAGGGACAAGCCCGCTTCGATTGACGCACTGGAAGCCAATATCCATGCATTCATTCGTGAGATACCGGCCGATATGTGTGAAAGAGTATGCCAAAATTGGACTCAGCGGATGGGCTACCTGAGACGCAGCCGAGGTCAACATTTGCATGAAATTATCTTTAAACATTAAATTGCAAGGTTCAAACTATCGATTCAAATAAATATTTCATTCATTTTTTCGAATTAATTGTGTTTTTTTTTTTTAAAAATTCTAAACCTCTTAAAAAATCACCCGTTATATCAAAATTTTCAAAAAAGTAATTTTCGGATTTTTAATAAAAATTCAAAATTATTTTTTGAAAAATCAATTCATATTTTGAAAACGGGTGGTAGTTTTTATGAGAATTAAGTTGTTAACTCCACATCAATAAATTCTTATAATTGACGTACCTACCATTTTTTTTTCTTAAAAATGTTAACGAAATTTTTTTATAAAAAAAATTAATTATTTCAAAATTTTTTTCTAATAAATAAAGATTTATGTAACAAAGCAGATGGGGTACATCGCATTCGATTCAAAACAGTTTCAGAAGAATTTTATTCAATTTATTTCTTATTTTGTTGATTTAAAACAATTTTCCAGTTGAAAATTAAAATTTCCTTGCGTGCATATTGCATACGTGCAACACTGGGCTATTTTTTAAATTTTTGTATACTCACATAATACTACCTGCAACTAAACTAAGCTTTGGCAAATGGATAAAATATAGACTTAAAGTGTTCTTAGCATTATAGTAAAATGAAATACAAAGATGTAGTTTAAATTCACTCAATATTTATTAATTACATACTAAAAAACTACATACTAAAATACTAATTTAAACTTTGCGCCTTGACCAACAAACACGTATTGATTGACTGGCTTCATACTTCATTTTTCTCCACATTAAGTGTGGTATTGCCAGGTTCGATATTTTTGGATAGTTTATGTTTACACTACAGACTCCCATAGCTTATTTATTTCAGACTATAGAACCACAATGGGATCGCAGATAAGAGCAAGTTCGTGCGACCCAGTCGTGCATATTTTTTTAAATTACGATTAAACATTTAAAAAAAATACTGTATTCTCTATAATTATAATTAATAATGCTTCTCTTTCTTTAATTTCAGGTAAGGAAATCATTTTTACTAATTCTCATTCAAATTTGTAAGTAAAAATATAATTTAAAGTTGAAAATTAAAAAAAAATGTATCTCAAGCTCTTATTCATCTTTCTCCTTTTTGTTTTGCTAAAATAAATGGACTCAAAAGTTATTTACTTACCAATTTTATTTCCTTGTTCTGATTCTTGTTACTCATTTGCAATTCTTACAGTTATTTCTCTCCATTTGTCAAACGAACTTCATAACAATTATTTTCGTTCTTCTTCTTCTTCATTCGAACTTCTTAACTACTACTTTCAGCCCATTACACCTTTCGACGTGAATGTCCGTTTAAAGTGAAATACTAAAAACTATTGATCCGTATAAAAGGCTTAAAATTATAATTTATACCTTCAAGTTGATTACAGCTTTGACAACCATCAGCTATGGGAATTTGAAGATATAGGTAGGTAGGTAGGAAGGTAGGTACTAACTTTCTTCAATTTAATTATATGCCATTACTCCTTTGGTGCTTCCTATATTTAAAGCAGAAGAAAAGAGGAAGCCATGTAGACAATATATGTACATCAGCACTTGAACCCTCTAATTTCTATCTCACTTTCTCACTCACTCTTCACAAACACCCTATCCTTTCTTTTGTAATACAAAACTGCAAATAAGAAAATTCATAGTTGAGGTTTTTTTTGCATTAAAAGCCCCTTTGTTGCACATAGTGAAGTCATAAATAGATATAAATTCAGAGCTAAGTACTTATGAATTCTACATAATACATTTCATATAGTCAAAGGCAGATTTACAACCCATCATAGGTTTAACTAAGTCGACATCAATGACTTTCTTCATTTTTAAGTTTTTTTTTGTTGGCTTAATTAATCATATGTACACTATTTTATCTTTAGTTAAAGCCCCGCTACACCAGGACCTTTCGAAGAACGTGGGATACTCTTGTTTTTAAAAATTGGGATCATGAACATGAACAAAGCTTGGAAACAATAGAAGAACGATGGTTTGTGAAACTTATTAAACGTTTGCATTTGATGAGATGCTTATAAGTTTGCTGAATCCTTCATCGACCAGGGTATAACACCCTATAGTGAAGATGTTTTTTTTATTACTATTACTTTTTAGTCTGCTTTAAATAATGTCCTTTAAATATAATTATAACATAACCAATTTACTAAAAAAAATTGTATCTAATTTATTTTGGAAGATATTGCAAACACAAAAATATAGTTACCAATTCACCCGCTTTTACCCTATGAACGAAAATCAAAAACTACACTCTAAGCATTTTTAAAGTCGAAAAGTATTTTTTTTAACAGCAAAACCACCTTTGACTGTAAATTATATGCTCGAGACCGCATTTAGGGGAACTATGAGGGCAAAGTGAAAACTGCAAAACCATCAAAGTGAATTCTTTTGTACTATTTAATGCGATTTTCATTTTAATATGTTTATTTTTTTTTTTATTAAATTTTTTTTTCTTCTATGTCTCAAATTTATTCCACATAATGATTTTCTCTTTTTATTTTCCTTGAGTTGAAGTGTGTCGTGGTGCTCGTGGATTTGTCTCGTGGTATGGTATAAGCTTTGAATGAGTTTATGACTTGAAACTATATAAACAGCAGCAGAACGGTGGCTATATACGTGACTAACTTAAGGCGGCGGACACTCCCATTTGTGGAGAAAAAAAACCCATTGGATAAGTACCTCTAAACATCTCTATTGAACAGATGAACAAAACGAGAAAAAAATAAACTCAAGAAACAGAAACCTTTAGAAATTGTTCAGCTTGAATCAATTAGACGAAGATGAAGTGTGTCAAACTTTTATAGGTTTGACCTTAGCCTTGCTCTAGTGCGAATAGTTTTTGCAGAAATACCTTGCCTTATTAACTTCTTGGAAGATCAGATTCCGAGGTCTACCAAAAAAAATGTGTATTAAAACCGAAATCTTAGAAGTCTACTTTTAGTCCTAATGGTGATTTAAATGATTTAAGGTCTAGCGGCAAGCTTCTTAATAGGGACCATAGAAAGATAGCTAGCTCTAGTCTATGGACAAAACCATTACCAAAGCTGGAGATAATTACTCATTCAAGTTGGAGCTACAGCCCGCTATGGACCTGGGCCACAACGAACAAACTTCTCCAGACACCTTTTTTCCTAGCCAGCTGGAACCAATTTCCCAAGGCAATTATTTGGTTGAGGCCCTCTTTTCATTTAATTGCACCAAATGAGTCGTGTTCCTTGGCTTCCCTCTAATTCGCCATCCCTTGGGGTGAATTAAAAAAATTACCACTCGGAGTCCACCCGCTCTACATGAGCCAAAGCTACCGCAGTTGTTAGACTTTTACTTTTTTCGGCTAGGTTGGTGTCGCTGTACAGTCCATAAAGTTCTGTGGTGTATCTCCTCTTTCGAGAGAATTTTCCTCGTATGGGTATCGTTTAACAAACTTAAAGTGTCCTAATATACACCTTTTGCAAAAGGTTCATGCATCTCAACCATAGATCAGTAAATCTGGGATGATTAGAGTAGTATGTTAGGCCAAATTAGTGAATTTGCTAGAAGAAAGCATTGCCATTATGGATTTTCTGAATAGTCTGCTGCAATATACCAAACTTGTGCTGCCATGATGTGTCGTAAATATTATGAAAATTTTCGTATGGAAAAATACAAGTGCTGAAAGCGAATTACCCATTTCTGACCCAGAGTGTACCTACACGAACGAGTTTGATATCAAATGAAAGGTGACGTAAAGCCCGATACATAAGTAAAATATTTTCAAAATCATTCATGGGAAAGTCGAGATATTCGGGCTTGAAGTTGCCGATCGCAAAATATTGATTTCAGTTTTTCTTTCAAATAATTGTCCATAACTGGCGAAATCATTGACGTAGAAAAATGATATTGACACCAAATGAAAGGTTTATTTCTTGTCTTTAAAATAATATCAAAATGTTATACATATTTTGAGATATTGAGTTTTAACATCTGGAAAAGCTACTTTTTTTTGCGTGGTCTTTGCCACACCGTTATTTCAAAAAAATCACTAATGACATGTATTTTTTTTGGCTCTACTAAAAAGCTTATTCTATTACCTATTATTTCATATAAAATAATATGTACTAACTTAATCAAATAAATACCTAATTGTCAACAAAAGATTCTTCAAATATGCCTCTTACTTAATATTTGAATTTTATCGTTCGCGTCCTTTGTCGTATTTCTTTTTTGCTGGATTAATTCGAAAACTATCAAACGTAGACAAAAAATAGTGATGACCAAAGTTGTAGAGAATTAAATTTGGAACAACTTTTGTCATGTTCATTTGTAATCAATAGTTGTAAATGAGCGAGTTAATTGAAGAAAACTATTTTACTTTGAACTCAAAATGGTGGCCAACATTAAAGTTCTAGGCAGCCGTAAACCTTACCTTAGACTCCTTTAACAGTTCAAAGAAAACAAGATTCACCAAAAACCTTTCAAAAACAAACCATTATATTCATATTTAAAATAAAGGATTAATAAATACAATCCCAAGGAAAACAATAAATTCGATAAAAAATATGGAATTTATAATCCTATCCCGAGGGCAATTGGAAAGCAACAAACAAATAAATAGAATTTCTATAAACCCTTTAAGAGATATTTTTCTATATAAACATGTTATCCCTTTTTCCATGAACCAAAACCAAGGTCTATAAATCGATAACGAACGCAAATAAAAAATTGATATGTTTATTGAAAAGCTTCAAAACCTAGATATCTGCTCACCCATACCTATACCCACATCCGCTTATGAAACAACAATGCCGTTGTCAAAGTTTCGCTCTCTGATAGATATTTTATTTTTTTTTTGTTTATGAATTTTCAAGCTTAGTCATAATGATTTTTTAATCCTTTTATCAGGAAAATAGTCACGTAACTAGAAAAGTACACTTTCCATCGAGGAAGGACCTCTTATACCTACACATCATGAAAAGTGAATTTGCCACCTAGAAAACATAAGTTACTGAAAGGGCGACAGGTTTTGTGGGGGAGGCGAAAAATTGACTTTTTCCGTGAAGCTGGATCAAAAAGTTCAACAGTCTTAGATTATAGAATGGAGACCAATAAATAGTTTAAAATGTAGTTGTTTTTTTCTGGAATGTAACTTCCTAATATTTAAGTATCTTATGCCCAATTTTTCAATGGCTAGTTAAACCAGAGTTAGCTAAACCTAAAAGTAAATTAACCCACAGTGGAGTGGAGGGAGCAGTTTTTTGGTGTGAATACATGCGGAACGACTAAACAAACTCGATGGATAAAACATCAAAAGTATCTATTCAGTTAATCGTGAGTTAACTCACCAAATTTGATGAGTTAACTTGGGTTTAACTTTAATCTCGCACTGAAAAACTAGACCTTATTGTTATATCTCAAGCTCAAAGCCCGGAAACGGCCATTTTGTCGACAACAAAAAAAAAAAACTTCCAAAACCATTCGATACCCTAAATTTTGACTTACAACACACATTCTCAATTATATTTGGAATTGCTTACGTGTAAGTCCGGCCCTGATCATCATCCCACGCTTAGGCATCTGTCATTTCGCGCAGTTTGTGCGGAAAGAGTAAATACAAACTCACCTCACTCGCGGACATCAAACTTATTCCATAAATAAACTTCGTTTTGCAAGTACCTATGTATATGTACCTTATAGAAGGCTTTTCGATTATCCATGTAGCAAAAGGGTTGTCCGGAGCAACCCTTGACGCGTATAGTCACCCCATTTGTCACCAAAACATGGTGAACGGCAATAACGAACATGAATGTTTTCGCTATTGTCAGTCGCAGCCCTTGAAGTAACAACAAACAGCAACGCTCACATACTCACATATTCTAGGGGGGAGGTTTTTTTGTTGTTTTTGTTGTTGTTGCTGCATAGAAACAAGCAACAATCCTCTCAATATTAATTTCTGTTTTTGACACACCAGGCTATTTTCAATGAGCCACTAGACTTTGCTTCTTGATTCAGTTTTTTTTTTTGTTTAATTTTTTTTTTCCTTTCTCAAAATATTGCTGCTAATTGACATCAGGGAATATTTCTAATAAAGAAAATACTTATACAGTAAATTGACAAGTGTGCGCCATCTTAACAATAAGAGCTAATTTATTTGCAAGAAAAAACGACGGTACACATTTATAAGTTTCTCTTCTAAATATTGTATGATGTAATAAAGGATCTGAGCAAAACTCAAGAAGCTACATCCAAGGAATAAAGATGCAGCTCCACCAAATGCCACGACAAGTTGATCAATGCTGAAGACCACTCGACGTCTGATTCCCATTTTCGGTAGACTTAAGCTGATCAGAAGAGTCCTTGCAAATTTTGCTTCCTTCTATAATGAAAAGAAAAAAAAAACAATAAAAATTACATTGTAAGAAAAGAATATTGCTTTATGCTTTACAAGTATATGTAATATCTTGAGGCGTGCTTGAGCCTTTAGCATAGGGATGTGTTTTAAGAATAAAATATATTATAGCAAGCATTTTTAAAGGTTTAATTTTTTTTAAGGAAAGCGGGTGAGTTTATCCTTACCTCATTTAGTACTAAAGAAAAAGTATAGTTTAGCCCGGTTTGTATTTATGAAGTAACAACACAGAAATAAATGCATTTTAGGGAAAGGAAGGGTGTTTTTTTTAGACGTGTGGTTTGCAAGAAGAAGTAAAACGCATATAATTTAATGTTATGGCCAGGAATTTAGCTTTGTTATAAAGATAAGGGTTTGGTATGTTTTAAAAATGATTTCGGGCAAGTGACCGCGGCGGCTGGTTCGAATAAATTCCAGCCGAGAGGCCCAATTTTCGACAGCTCCAGTTGTTGCGTGCGACGGCGGATGGACTCATTCGGGTCTTCTTCGATACTCTGCTCCACAGCAGCAATAGCGTCTTCGGTGTGCTTTGTACGGCGTTTCTGAGGATGCGCATTTTCCACGAGAGTAAACGTGGTGCGAAACCGATCCATGGTTGCTCGAATTAGCGACTTTGCTGGGCGATTATGTCGACCGAATATTGGACGCAGCGTGCGATGCGTCGCGCGAACGGAACCATTACTTTGGTAATAAATTTGGACGATTTGCAAACGTTGTTCAGGAGTAAGTCTATTAATTATGAAATGGCAAACCAAACTGAGCATAAATCAAGTGACAGCTGTCAAAAAGACCAACTCCGAAAAAAGTATTGCCAGATTGAAAACCACACGTCTAAAAAAAAACACCCTTTATGTATATGTTTATGGAAACAGGAGAAAACAAATTACAACATTGTTCTCAACTAAACCTCTCTGAATAAAGTAAACGAAAAACAGGGTACGGAAACGCTCGCTCATCACGAGCGCTCATAAAACTCTCTAAGCTCATATTTTGCCCACGAGCTTACGCAAACTCAATATGGATACGCCCGCTCATAGGCTAGAGCGAAAACATCATATGGTCCATGGCTCGCGGGCGAGCGTGGGCAGCTGTGAGCGATCGAGCCATGGGTCGTGAGTTTTCGACTTGTTGAAAATGAGACAGATAAAAATATCTTTGAAACCTGAAAATTAATTAAAATTTGAACATTTTCATGAATTTTCGTTGTGCCATCGTAAAATAATGAGAACCCTCTTAAAGTGAGCCAAACAAAAGTGCTCACACCTGACGGCTAATGGGCGAGCGTACCTGGTAAGCGCTCAATTGGAAATTAAAAGCCGTATAAATAAAATTTTGTATAATTTTGTAAACAATTTTAGGAAAAAATTTGGCACTCCAATTTTGAGTTATTATTAATGCAGAGCTAAAATTAAATTCCAAAAAAAAACCATATATGTTAACCCATCTTTGAAATATCTTTAAAAAATAATTTTAATAATTTTTTTTAAATCCAAAAGTATTTTTTTTCTTTTTTTAATTTTATCTTAATCGGATAATGTGGTAGTCGAAAATAAAAAGAAATATTATGAGAGGGGTACTCTTAATAATGGTAAAATGTATAAATGGTGAATGGTAGATCGTACTAAATTTGACACACAAACAAAAGTTTGTCAAAATCGTGGGAGTCCTTTTTGAGCAAAATAAGATTTTTCTTAAAAGTTTGTTTGTTTGGAGTTACCATTATTTTTGGTCATAAAAATATAATTTTTGTTTAAAATCTTATAGATAATGTTAAAAAAAATCACTTTTTACCATAAATAAAAATCGACGAAGTAGTTTTTTTCAATATTGAGTTTTCAAAAAATAAATTCAAAACTTTCTTAAAAATCAAAAAACAAAAAAAAATTAACAGTTTTGGTACACAATATTATTTTAAATACATTATCAATCATTCTTCTTAAAAATACTGATCAAAATCAGTTGAACCGTTTTCGATTAAAGCGAAAATAAAAAAAATCCTACTTTGGGAATAGCCACTAATGACCATTTTTCGGAACCACTTTGTTTTTCCTGAAAGGTTCCCTATAACCATTAAATTTTACAGATTTTTTTCAATCTTTGGAGCCGATTTTGAGAAAAATAAAATTTTCCTTTTGGTCAAAAAACTTTGTACACCGTAATTTTTGGCCCTAAAATTGAAAAAAAAACGTGTCGGAAAAATGTCCAAAAAACGCTATGCACCACGAGTTAGTTACTTTTAAAACGGTAAAACTGTCTTTTTGAAGTCAAAGTATGTTTTCCTAAAATTTTAAACTAATTTTAACAACCGGCTAAATTTAAGTAAAAATTAATTTGGGCTCAAATCCCCAATTCTAAATGTCTTAATTTTTGTATTGTGGGAAATTTAATTATTTCTAGGCAAAAATGTTGCATTAAATCGCAATTGAAACTTTTTTTTGACAATTCTATTATTATAGGTATAACATGAGAATCATAAAATCAAACTTACAAAAACATGAGCAGTTGTCTTAAGTGCTGTGTATTTAAGAACTGCGCACATTTCCACACATTGTTCACACTTTGTATTCGCCCAATTTGTCCTTGCTAGACAAAGTAATCCTTTGATATCACAAATCGTACCATTTGGGCCAACAACATAAAAATATGGTTTACACTGACAAAGTTTCAAAGCAGCATTTATCCGACATTCATTTCGACACAATGCAGGCCTGTAAGTCTATATAAAAAAAAAAAAAAAATTAAGAAATGTTTTCAATAATTTTGATTTATTTCACATTTACCTTGAAATATTTTAAATTGTTCTCATCGGAAAATCGACATTTTCGATATTTTATCGGAACATTTCGAACTTCTTTTTCGGCAGAAATAATTTCCAATTCAACATCGACATTTGATATTTCATTGGGATTTATTTCACGTCGAATGACTGCTTTATTATCCGGATCTACAATGTCTTCGTTGTTGTGAATGAACTTAGATACAAAAAAAAAAAAAAAATATAGTTAGTATAAGGTTTTCATATTTTGAACATTTTTAAACGTCTGTTTCACACATCAGCATACGATTTGAATTATTTTGTTTTTGGGGCACCGTTTTTTTTTTTTACTGTGTATAGGATTGACTATCAAAAGATCAGATAAAAACTAAACTACTAAAATAAAATAAAACAATATGAAATCAAAGGTAAAAATTACGAATAGAAATTTTCTGATAATAATCGAAGAAATCGTTTCCGAGAATAATCATATTTTACATAATAGTTAAAAAAATATTGTTCTAAAAATATGAAAAATATCTTCTGCAGCTACAAATATTTACGGCAATTATTCGGCCAAGATATTGGTCGTTAAAAAACTATGTTTATATGTGTTTCCTGTGTCTTAGAATTTCAATTGTATCAACCAGAGACTTATTTCGTTTTCGGTTGGTCGTTAAGAGTAATTCATTTGCACTCCGTTTCCACTCCGAATAATCCAAAAGCTTTCGGTCGGCTATTCCGAGTTTTCGGAGTATATTTCAGTTTCCAGTTTCATAAAGGAGGCGTTAGTGTGTGTGTAAATTAAGGAAGCCTTTGTATTCATATTCGATTGGAATCAAAACGGAGTAAAACAATCCGAAAATCCAATCGATAACTACAGTAATTAATCTTTCTTTTGACTTACAGCAACAAGTTTATCGCCGATATCAACGTTTGGTGCTACTTTTAAATTGCACAAATCAAAAGGGGTGCACATTGTTGGTCGATGATTCTTTAGAGGTTCTCTTTAAGCAAAAAAAATAAAAATAATAATGTTTTTTTAAATCTTTTCTTAACGGATCATAAATGTGTTGTTATTACCTTTGAAATCCAAAAGGATTTTGATATTCATATAAAAACGATGTTGTAAAACACAATCCAACTTCAGTGATGACACTGCGAAACACATTACCTGATGAAGTTATATCTTCTTCTCCATCTTCTTCTTTTGGTCTATAAACCGAAGATAATCCGTATTGTAAATCTCCACCTAGGAATTTGTGCTGTCCAGTTTTATTTGTAAACAAGCTGGAATTAATCTTTAAAAAAATTAAAAAGTCAATTTTCCAAAAATAATTATATGTGCAAACTTATATTAATTATTACACCAATTGAAAAGTATAACATTACATACATATATACAAGAATGGCCATGGAGACTTTTAAAAAAAAATCAACCGTCGCTTTTTTTTTAAATCGAACTACTTTATCGACATAGCGCTGGGGAGAGGTTAATTTTAGATTTTTTTTTCGTAATATTATCTGACTATTTTTTTCATAAGTTTTTGATTTCCGTATTTCGGAGGAAACCGATACATTTTAAAACGTTTATTCAGGGTCTTTTATTAAGCGCTTCCTATCTTAAAATTTGAATAAAGCCTCTCGGTGAGACGATTATTGCCGACCGTAAAATGAGCGGAACTTTGCCCGAACAGAAAACCCATTCTGATAAATCAATTTTATCATTTGCACGTGTTGTTCAACGCTGTGTCCGACCAAGGTGGTTTGGAAAAACAATCTGAATGAATGACAGCTACTTTGACAGATGTTGCTTAAACACTTTATCAGTTTACTTTCTCCTCTGTCTGTATGTTCTGTAAAAATCGCTTTTAAACTAACTTTTTAGCGAAATCGTAACATATTGGTCCAAACTGGATGACTACATTTTTGTTGTGAGTTTCGCCCGAACGGAATTTCGTTCGCCTACAAAAAAGAAGTGAAAATGATATTACATTCCGCACAAAATGAATGTTCACAATAAGGGTAGTTTTTCGATCATGAAATTGTGGGTAAAACTCACAATAGGCGAAAAGTGAAATGTAAAATTTTTTAGGTAGAATGTTGTTCGGATGAAACTCACAATAAGGCTGATTATAAAAATAATTTTTTTAAAAATGGATTAAAAAGTGTAAAATAATTTCTCCTAGCTCCATATATTCAAATCGAAAAACCTGGGGCTCATGCAATAGATAATAGTAAGGAGTGTAGATAGTGGCATGCCTGCGCTCCACATTTTTTGTTTTAAATGTAAATAATCACTAGTGTAAGTATATCTACATATATACATACATTTGTATATATTAGGTCCTTAACAATAAAATAAGAGAGACGCCCTTTAAATTGCCTCCAAATAAATTTAAAAAAAGTGCTCAAATTTTGTTTCAGAATTTTATCTCTATCCCTTACACTACATAACCTACGCAATAAACTTTGGCAAAAGTTTCTAAAATCTAGGTCTAGTTTGGACCTTTCTAATTATCTCTCATCTTACCATAACTTCTCGACCTTATGTGACTCCCTTTATTCCAATTATATCCATCAAATACAGGCTGATCTTATTACCAACCAAAAAGGTTCTACCAATTTATTAATTGCAAGAAAAAATCGGATGGTTATCCTTCCACGTTAAAACTTCGTGAATCTATGTCTGCTGACCCTCATACCATATCCAATCTTTTTGCAGATTTTTTCAGCGAAGCCTTTTCTTTTAACGATACCGAGGTAGACTTGAATTATTTTAGTTATTTGTACAATTATCCTCATACCTCCTTCACTGATATCAACATTTCCCTATCTTCAGTGGTGAGTAAAATTACTCAACGACAATTATTTTTCCCCTGGTCCAGATGGTCTCCCAGCAATCGTTCTTAAAAAATGTATTGGAAAATTAGCACAGCCTCTTACAAAACTCTTCCACCTCTCCATTGTAAGTGGTATTTTTCCTTAGATGTGGAAAAATTCTTTCATTAACTGTGTCCACAAAAAAGTTTGTAAAAATGATATTTCCAACTACAGACCCATTGCCAAACTCTCTTGTATACCTAAACTTTTTGAAAGTATAGTTTACGAGTCGCTGTTTGTTCACTGCAAAGCAATTTGTATCTCTAAGCAGCACGGGTTCTTAAAAGGACGATCCACAACAACTAACCTCACTGAATTCGTTTCAAAAACGCTGTCTGCCTTCGAAGAAGGTAAAGAAGTTGATGCCATTGCAACAGATTTTAGTAAGGCATTTGCCAAAATTTCCCACAATATCATTCTTTTTCAACTTAAAAAGCTTGGTTTTCCTCTTTTCTTCACCTCTTGGATTCAGTCATACCTAGTTGACCGTCAGTATCGAGTGCTCTTCAGAGGGAGTATCTCCAAACCTATTCATGCATTTTCTGGAGTACCCCAGGGAAGCCATTTGGGACCACTTATTTTTGTTTTGACTATAAATGACGTTGAGCTGATTTTACCTCAATCTGATTTAGAAATTTACGCTGACGATATGAGAATATCGAAACAAATGTTTACCCCTGACGACGCACTTATGCTGCAAACAGACTTAAATAGCTTTTTTACTTTGTGCCAAAAAAACTTTCTTGAGCTAAACATTAAGAAATGTCAAACCATAACCTTCACTCGAAAGCCCCCTCCCTTGTCCCAAAGACAATACTCGATTAATGGAGTACCTGTTCTTATTGTATAACCTCCATTCGCGACTTGGGAGTCATTTGTAACACTCAAATCAATTTTTGCTCCCACTACGACAGCATTATAAGCAAAGCCAACTCAACACTCGGGTTCGTAAAACGCTGGCCAAAAGAATTTTCTTGTCCATATGTAACCAAATCCCTTTATATGACTTTTGTTAGACCTCTCCTAGAATATGCCTCACCAGTCTGGTCACCATATCGTAATACCGTGATACTGCTGACATCGTTTTTGTTCACCAATTATTAAATGAGGTCATTGATTGCCCTACTCTTCTCAGAAAGATCTGTCTGAATCCAAACACCCGTCAGTTAAGATCTGTTCCTTTCTTCCTCACTGCCTACCACCGTACCGATTATGGCCTCAACGAACCTTTGACTCGAATGCTACGCAAAGCCAAAAACATAAATACCTTCAACCCCAACATGAGTAAGCCTGCTTTAAAACAAGCTATTCTTAACTCATCCTTCTCTTAGTCCTTTTTTACTTATTATAACTCTCCCATACTGAAAATTTCTACTTTTATATGTTTAAGTTTAGACTTAAGAAATATTGGCGCAAATTTTTAAACAGTCCTCGTTTAAGAAATAAAACCAACTCTAGTTAACGCAGTCGTTTAGTTGCGAGCCCTTGTCTGACCTTTTCTTAATTTTAAACACTTTAAACAACTCTTCTAACTAATGAAGTGTTTTTAGGCCATTTGTAGGGTTTTAAGTGCATTTGTAGGGTTTTGTTATGATTTTTGGTAGAGCATTCGACTGCAGATCGAGAGGTCCCCGGTTCAAATCCGGGTGTCCCCTTTGAAAATTAAATTTGTTTGTAATTTTTTTTTTCTTTTTGTAACTCCGCTATAGCTATTTCACCTTTCCAGCTAAGATGACGGGAGATTTTGTGAGCAGAAAATTATTTGCCACGATATGGTAGTCCAACACTATGTACCACATGTTTTTTTGTTTTTGTTGGGGCGGTCGACCGAATACAAGTTTGTATTGTATATTGTTTCGTGTCGTAGTCTATTGAATCGGGGGGTGGAGATGGTGTTGTTTTATCGTGGTAATAGTTACTGGGTGCATGCACCACAAATTAAAGCTGAGACAGTTTTCCTGAATGTTGATTTATATCCTTAAAATTTTCATCAAACATTTTTCTTTAAATTTTTGTTATGTTATAAAGTTAGACGAGTGCTTTAGCGTTGAAGTATACTTTATATCGTTTAAAATTAACAAAGCGTCGACTCTCATTCTAAAACTCATTTTTAGAGTCGGCGTCGAATTTAAAAATGATTTAGAGTAGGTTTTAAATGTTTAAAATTTTGCGCCTTTGTCTTTTTGTATATTTAAAAATTTACTCACATCCCAAATTGTTTTTAAAAAGTCAATATTCCTTAGTACATAATCATTCTCAAATGGCTCGAGGCTCTCTAGATTACTAAATTCGATTTTGGTTAAAATGTGCAAAAATTGCATGTAGTAGCCGTATTTTTTGCCAGCTGTTGTTACGTTCCAGTTTCTGTAATATAAGAATTAAAATTAAAAAAATAAGAAAAAAATATCCAGAATAATATTTATAAAATTATTATTTAAACACTTAAAACTACATACTAAGTTAAACAATTGAGGGAACAAAAATATTTTCGAGTTTTTGTGTTTTTTTTTTGTACAGGGTGTTCTGCATAAGATGCGATAAAAGGCTATAGGGCCTGTAGGTTGTTGCTGTTTAGGTTTTCTAAAACAAAATCGACTTGAAATAAAAAAAAAAAATATTGAAAATCAACGGCAACACTTACGATATCATGTTATATCAATTATATGTGAATCATGTCAAATCCATTATTTTTAAGAGCGTCATTTTCTGTGAAATTTTTAGTTTGAATCCATAAAATGTATATCGGTAAGATAACTGGTTTATTCAGCTTTAATTTACAATAAATTTGTTTCTGACTAAGATATCTGACTTTGAATAAAAAAAAAAACCCCTTTAGACTGTGGTCATCAACGTCTCAGCTATGGATACATATATCTAATGCCACAGAAATGGTAAGGTAGCAAATACTTGCTATTTCCATAACTTTCTACCGTATACTATAAAGCATAATTATTGAACAATAAAACCAAATTCGTGCACTTTAAATTACTTATCTATTTGCCTATAAAATAAATTTAAAGCTCATAATCTCTAATTTACAAAACCAACTTATTAACCCCTAATGATTTCAAACTGTTCACTTATGCACAAAAATAGGTAAATATAAGAATATTGATTCGGATTCAATTTGTTTTGTACAATATGATGGTAGCTATAGGTACTTACTTTTGAATTATTGCGTCTGCTTGGTTCTCATCAAAATAATTGGAACACATTGTTACACCCATATAGGGAAACTCTCGAGTTCCCATAATACGCTCAAAACCAAATACCGTTGGATTTTCCTTATAACGCTCGAATTGATCCCAGCACAAATTCACAGAAAAATAAGTTCCAATAAATAATAAAATCCCCCATAGAACTCGCTCCAACAAATGAACGTCTGTACGTGCAATATAGGCAAATCCATGTATGGAGGCTTTTTCGAAAATTTTTCGTATCAACGCTTTCATTTAAAAATCACGAATTTCTATCTCGACAGTCGTCCGTCGTCGTCGTCGAGAATATGTGGATGTGGTGAATCCTTTTATAGGAAACATTTTTCATTGTTCTTTAACGAGTTGCCAAAAGTCATGAGGTCGAATTGGGATGTACCATGTTGCCTAATGGCATTTAGTTGTTTTCATAGCAATTAGGTACATACATACATAATAATATGTTACAGTTGATATAATTGTTGCCATAAACATTGGTCTTGAACATACATATATGAACGTGTGTGCCATGACAGGATTAGAAAGAACTACACAAAAGAATGTACATTTTAGATAAGACTAATGTGTCTCATGTATGAAAGTAATTTACGATTTTATAAAATACCTAAGAAGTTCTTTATGTTCATTGGTTACAATAATCTTCCCGAATTTAAGTCAAGCATTAAAAGCTTATAATTTTCGTAGTAAAGAAAAAAATATTCAGACCGATGATATAAAGGGTCTTCCAATAGGGACTTCCGAACTTTGACAGTTGATAGCGGCCATATTGTTGAACGTACATCTGTCAAATTGGCTGTCATTTATTTAGTCTGTTTTACAAATCACCATGGACGGATATAGCGTTCAACAACACGTGCAAATGATAAAATTGTTTTATCAAAATGGGTGTTCTGTTCGCGCAACGTTCTGCGCGCTGCATCACCCATTTAATCTTCCGCGATGAGGCCAATTTCCGGGTGAATGGGTACGTCAACAAACAAAATTGTGGAATTTGGAACGATACCAATCCACATGAGATCCAAGAGCGTCCAATGCATCCGGAAAAAGTCACAGTTGAGCTGGCGGCGTCATCGGTCCATATTTCGTTGCAAAAAGACCGACGCCGACGTTGGCCAGGCCATCACCGTCAACGGCCAGCGGCGCTATAGGTCGATGATTACCAACTTCTTTTGGCCTAAATTGGATGATTTGGACACCAACGACATGTGGTTTCAACAGGACGGCGGCGCTAGGTGCCACACGGCCGATTGGACATTCTGCACGAGCGATTCGAGGGCATGGTCATCTCACGTGTGGAAGTGATGTGAACTGGGCACCGAAATCGTGCGATTTGACTCCGTTAGACTTTTTCTTCTGGGGTTTTCTGAAGTCGCAGGTCTATGCAAAATAAGTCACAAACCACAGCGGCCCTCAAAGCCTACATAACCCATGCCATTGGTCAAATTCAGCCTGATTTATTAGACAGTCTTAGAAAATTGAACATTTCGGATGCGCGCCACCCAGAGAAGCCGCGACGGACATTTGAACGATGTTATATTCCATAAATAATGGCATATAATTATGTAGATAGGCCTTTCAAACGAATACGAAATTTTAATGATAAAGGGTGTTTTTTTTAGACGTGTGGTTTTCAAGAAGAAATAAAACGCATATAAATTAATGTTATGGCCAAGAATTTAGCTTTATTATAAAGATAAGGGTATTCCATTATGTGGTGGCCGTGGCTGGCTCGAATTAATTCCGGCCAAGAGGCCCAATTTTCGACAGCTCCAATTGTTGCGCGCGATGGCGGATGGACTCATTCAGGTCTTCTTCGATACTCTGCTCCACACCAGCAATAGCCTCTTCGGTGCGCACTGTACAGCGTCTCTGAGGATGCGCATTATTCACTAGAGTAAACGTGGTGCGAAACCGATCCATGGTTGCTCGATTTTACGCGATTTTGCGATTATTGGACGCGTCGCGTGAACCGAACCATTATTTTGGTTATAAATATGCACGATTTGCAAACGTTGTGCAGGAGTAAGTCTATTAATTATGAAATGGCAAACCAAACTGAGCATAGATCAAGTGACACCTGTCAAAAAGACCAACTCCGAAAAAAGTATTGCCAAATTGAAAACCACACGTCTAAAAAAACACCCTTTATCTCACACGCACTTTTTTTTATTTAAATTTGAAGATAGGAAGCGCATAATTAAAGACCCTGTAGATTGAAGAGCTTCAGCAGCACACTCTGGAACTGCAAACTCTCCGTAGCACCACCGTTCATAGTATCAGAACCTAATTGCTGACTATCATGTGTCAACTAAAGGACATATACTGCTTGCTTCTAATAAAAACTTATTTAATATCTCATCGAACACAACGGAATTTTTGTCAGCTAAAAAATGTGTTAATTTTATGCAAAAATCTTTACCCAAAGCTTTATTTTTTTTAAGTGTACCTGTACCTATATTTATTTAATATTAAAGACCCTCTTAGCATTTCAATTTCCCTAGATATGTATGTACTCGTAAAATTAAATTTTATAGTGCCTACCATTCGCTCACTTTCACTGACAGCCTTGTTTTTATTATCACTCACAAATTTAGTTGCCTGACCCTTGCCATTAACACGTCAAAAATATGACCCATAATTATTTAAATCATTTCATTAAAGCTTCCTACAGAATGCCTTATAGCGATAATGGAATCAAATAAAACATCAAATCAACAACATTTTCATTTTTATATCCCAAACAGTTCCAAATTCACTTTAATGTGGCTTAATATAAATTCTCACTTAAAGTATCTCAACACAAAAAAAAAAAAAAAAAAAAAAAGAAAAAAAAAAAAATTAGTGACAAGAAGAAAAATCTCATAAAAGTTTGTCCCTATTTTTGTTTTTGTTTCCTTTTTTGTTCTGATTTTTCTGTCAACATCATAACACTGATGTTGTGTTGGTATAATCGTCGACGTCGTCACACATATGTGGCATCAGTGGGTGAATGCATTATGCAAAAAAAGTAACTCCTTCGCATATTAATCCTTACATGGCCCATTGCCCCAGATGTCATTCAAAGGAAAGTAAAGCCACAAAAAACCATTCTACCACTCAGATCTGATGGGGTTTGGCTTTTGACAGAGGAAGCCTGCCTAGGCCTACATCTCGTGCGTCGATGTGATGTGTGGGTGATGAGTTTGAGTTCTCTTTGAAAATCTGGAGAAACTTGTTTTCTTCATCCGGCTACATCAAGGTCATTACTTGACCCCAATTCCATTTACAATCGAAAGGGTATATACGTACTCGTATATGAATGGAGTATAGGAAATTCGATTCTCAAGTGGGAAAGTCATACACAAAAGTGGAATTCAAAGAAAACTCGTGAGTGGCTGTGTTATGCTAATGGTGTGGACTCTAGAGTGGACCCTCATGAATAGAGGTGCTTGTGCTTGTGCTACACCACTCGGATCTCGGATGAATGATTCAGATTTCAGAACACGTGAAGACGCAAAGTGGCATTATTGTCTCGAGTTCAATAATGAAACTGTTGGAAAGTATTAAAAACTTAATTAAATAATTTCCAGCAAGCTCATATATTTTATGTTATCAAAACTATTTATGTCAATTGATAAAATAAATTATATTTTCATTCTGTTCTAACGTTCAAGCAAATAAGTTGTTTTTATTTCTCGAAGGAAATAGAAATTATATTTCTTAAATCAAACCCATATTTCATCAGGTTATGGGCCCAGGAATTGCATCCATACAAATAAAAGATTAAGAAATATAAAATGGATAAATTTACAGATACCGTTGAAAAATTAAAAGGACGAGAAAATTTTCATAAATGGAAATTTACAGTCGAGCATGCTCTGAAGCTCCAAGGATTTTGGAAGTCTATTCTTGGAACCGAGACAAAGGAAGATACCAATGAAAAGGCTATGTCAAGATTGATTTTGTACATTTCTCCAAATTTGTATGCGCATATTCAGGGAATATCGACTGCAAAAGAAATTTGGGAGAAACTGAAATCGACCTATGATGATTCCGGACTCACCAGGCGATGTGGCTTATTAAGAAAATTAACTACAACTCAACTAGTTAATTGTTCCAATATTGGTGAGTATGTCGATACAATTATAGATACTGCCCAGAAGCTAAACCAGATAGGCATGAACGTAAGCGAAGAATGGGTCGGTAGCTTGTTACTAAGTGGTTTGCCAGATCATTTAAAGCCCATGATAATGGCTATTGAAAGCAGTAACATAGCTATCACTGGAGACAAAATTAAAACAAAATTACTTCAAGATTATGATAGTTATAACAATCAAGATGCAGGTGCAAGCGGCGGAAGTGCTGCAGCTCTGTATAGCAGTAAGGGGAAGAAACCAGATAAAAGAGATCGTCGAATTGTTGAAGCCAAACGAATCCTATGCTACAAATGCAATAAAGAGGGACATATTGCGAAATTTTGCAAAAATAAAGCTAAATCTGTAGCTGCTGGCATGGGAACTGGCTGGCTCCTGACTTCATTTGCTGCCCATTTTGATGTCAATGAAATCAGTAGTTGGTTCATAGATTCGGGTGCTTCTTCGCATATGGCAAGAAACAGAGAAATATTTTCTACGTTTACCGAGTTCACATTAGACGAGTTTGTGACGGTTGCAAATAACACCAAATTGCGAGTTTGTGGAAAGGGAGATATTATTGTGCGAGTGTTCACTCGAAATAAATATCAAGAGGTAACGCTGAAGAATGTTTTGTTGGTCCCAGAGATCTGTGCCAATCTATTATCTGTCAGCCAGATGACTAAAAATGGTTTGAAAGTCAATTTTACGAATTCGAAATGCGAAGTTTTTAGTCAAGATATGCTAGTTGCAACAGCGAGTGTCGTTGATAGTATGTACAAGCTAGATGTTGGGAATGAGCATAAAATATTTCAAGCTACAAGCAAAGATTTATGGCACAAACGGTTGGGACACGCAAATAACGCTGATGTAAGAAAATTAAGTCAAGAAAGTTTTCATGGAGTGGAATCTACGAAAGACTCAAAACAAAAAGAATGTATTTCATGTATTTACGGAAAGCAATCAAAGATTCCATTTCCGTTATCAGGAAGTTCTTCAAAAGAAGTTTTAGAACTGGTACATTCCGATGTATGCGGTCCTATGGAGAGGGCGTCAATTGGAGGCGCAAAATATTATGTACTATTTCTCGATGATTTTTCCTGTAAAGTTTTTGTTTACATTATGAAAACAAAATCTGAAGTTATAAAGTATTTCAAACTTTTCAAGAATCTTGTTGAAAACCAGACCGGAAAAAAGATAAAAGTACTGAGGACAGACAACGGCTTAGAATTCTGCAACTCAGAGATGCGACAGGTTTGCGGAGAAAGTGGTATAGTTCACCAAACATCGGCACCATATAGCCCGCAACAAAATGGTAAAGCAGAACGTATGAACAGGAGTTTAGTTGAAATGGCTCGCACTATGATGTCAGATGGTAATTTAAAGAAATTTTATTGGGGAGAAGCAATAAGCACGGCTGCCTATTTGCTAAACAGAATCCCTCGAAAGAAAATTGAAGATAAATTACCTGAAGAAATTTGGAGCGGTGTTAAACAGAACCTCTCTTACTTACGAATATTCGGATGTATTGCAATGGTTTTAACGCCTAAAGAAAAGCGCAAGAAATGGGACGTGAAATCCACGAAATGTGTAATGGTAGGTTACTGCGAGAACAGCAAAGCATACAGGCTTTATGATCCAATAAAAAGACAGCTGTATCTAAGTCGTGATGTGAAATTTATAGAAAATCAAATGTATTTTTCAATAAAAACAAATGACGAACTGAATGGATTTGCAAAGGAAAGTTCTTCAGATGATCCAGATTTAGTGGGAAAATGTCTTCATGAAAATCTTGGCCATCAAAAATCAGAAGAAAGAAGAGCAAGTACGGAAGAAATTTGTATTCCCAACAGTTCAATTCATGCACCAGAAGAAGAAATGGAGACTAACTCAGACGATGACTATCAAGAAGCAGAAACCGAGGTCCAGGAAGTGGTAACCAATGTTTCTTTTTTAGAAGAAGAAGAAAATGTTCCTCGTCGAACAAACAGAATTCGTAAGACACCTGACATGAGTGACTATGTGACCTATTTTGTTGATGGCAATGATACCAATGATGATCCAGAGAATTACTTCCAGGCCATTAATAGTGTCAACAACATCAATTGGACAAATGCAGTAAAAGAAGAATTCAAGTCACTAGATGAAAATAATACATGGAATATATCTGAATTGCCCGAAGGAAGAAAGGCGCTTACTACAAAATGGATTTTCAAAACTAAGCGAAATGAAAAAGGTGAAATTTCAAGATACAAGGCAAGACTTGTTGCACGAGGATGTGCACAACGTAGTGGTGTAGATTATCAAGAGACGTATTCACCAGTAATCCGCTACAGTTCAATGCGATATCTATTATCACTGGCGTTGAGTTTGAATTTGCGGATTGATCATCTAGATGCAGTGACAGCATTTCTGCAGGGTGATCTTGATGAGGAAATTTACTTAAAAGCTCCAGAGGGTCTCGAAATTCCAGATGGTAAAGTGTTAAAATTGCACAAACCAATTTACGGGCTGAAGCAATCCTCAAGAATGTGGAACAAGAAACTAAGCCAGGTACTTCAGATTTTCGGACTCAAGCAGTTGAAGACAGACCAGTGCGTTTACGTTATGAATGATAATCCTGAAGAGATTTTAATTTTAATGGTGTATGTCGATGATATATTCATTCTTTGGAGAAATGAATCCCAGAGAAATAGATTGGTGGATTATCTAAAAGAAAATTTCAAGCTAAAAGAACTCGGAGCAGCGAAATCTTTTTTAGGGCTTCATTTAGAGTATGACTACAAGAAGAGATTATCAATTAATCAGAAGCAGTATATTCTAAAGATGCTTGATCTTTATGGAATGAAATCCTGCAATCCAGTAAGTACACCTATGGATTCAAATATAAAACTAAGTAAAGAGCAAAGTCCAACTAATGAAAAAGAGAAAGCTAAAATGGAGAAGATCCCGTATCAAGAGCTTATAGGAAGTTTGTTGTTCGCAGCGCAGCTCACACGTCCTGATATTTGCTATGCAGTCAATTTACTAAGTCGTTTTAACAGCAATCCAGGCATGGAACATTGGAAGGCTGCTAAACGTATTTTGAGATATTTGAAGGGAACTATTGAACACAAACTAAACTATATCAAGTAAGAAAATGCATCAGTGAGAGGTTATTGTGATGCAGATTTTGCAAATGATCCGGATGAACGAAAGTCAGTCACCGGATATTTATTTATCAGACAAGGTGGAGCCATATCTTGGGGATCCAAGAAACAAACAACGACAGCATTATCAACTTGTGAAGCTGAGTATATGGCAATGGGAGCATCAGTTCAAGAAGCCTTATGGCTAAGAGGATTTGAAGAAGAGTTGTTCAAAACGAAAATAAAGCCAATAGACATTTTTTGTGACAACCGTGGCGCAGCTGATCTTGCTTTCAACGAAGCATATCGGCAACGTACTAAACATATTCAAGTGCGTCATCACTTCGTTCGAGAGACGATAGTCAACCGCCAGATAAGTTTAAAAGCTATTGACACAAATGAGATGGTCGCTGATATTTTTACGAAGGCTCTTCCTAGTATCAAAAATGCAAAGTTTTCAAAGTTAATGGGTATATTTTAAATTATGTTAAATTCAGTTTTAGTGGGAATGTTGGAAAGTATTAAAAACTTAATTAAATAATTTCCAGCAAGCTCATATATTTTATGTTATCAAAACTATTTATGTCAATTGATAAAATAAATTATATTTTCATTCTGTTCTAACGTTCAAGCAAATAAGTTGTTTTTATTTCTCGAAGGAAATAGAAATTATATTTCTTAAATCAAACCCATATTTCATCAGAAACACCTTTTCGTTTTATGTGTTTTATTGAACATACATAGTTCAAACTCTTGAGGGCAGGCGTTCAGTGATTACTTACTTAATTAGCCTTGGTACCCACCAACACCGGAAAGGAGAACAAGTTGGGTTATTCTTAAGTCGTGTTTAGGTGCAAGCTTTTTCTTTGATTGCATAATAAATTTTCACTTCTAAAAAGATATTTAGGTTATATTTTTTGACATCTAGGAATTAAACAAAATATAGTCTAGAGCACAGCGATATTATTCTAGTTTTGAAGTTAAAATCCAGTTAAATCCAGAAACATATTTTTTTGTCAATTTTTTTAATCAAGTTTAGATAAAGGGTTGTCCAATACGAGGTGTTATTTTGATATTCAAAGAAAAATGGCATTTTTTGAGATAAATGATCGGATGTTTATTTCATTATAAAGAGGAAGGTATGCCGTTAATAATGGAACACAACATCAGCCAAATGGCCGCCAAGACCACGCTTACAGGACCATATCCTATTCATGAAATTTTCCATAACCAAATCGCAAAGTGGCTGCCCTATGTCCTCGATAGCCTCACGAATTCCATCTTTGAGGTCTTGAATCGACGCTGGGCTGTTGGCGTAGACCTTATCTTTCACGTGGCCCCAAAGGAAGAAGTCGCAAGGTGTTAAATCACAAGATCTCGGTGGCCAATTGTGATCACCTCTTCGAGAGATAACACGGTCCGGAAACTTTTCCCGTAAAAGATCGATGGTTTCATTGCTTGTGTGGCACGTAGCGCCGTCTTGTTGAAAGTAAACGTTGTCCAGATCAATACCATCCAATTCCGGCCATAAAAAATCATTAATCATCTCTCGATAGCGCAATCCATTGACAGTAACTGTTGCTCCAGCCTCATTTTCGAAAAAGTAAGGTCCAATGACACCGCCGGACCATAAACCGCACCAAACAGTCACGCGTTGAGGATAGAGAGGCTTTTCAACAATAACTCTTGGGTTTTCCGAGCCCCAGATGCGACAGTTTTGCTTGTTGACGTAGCCTCCGAGGTGGAAATGGGCCTCATCAGTCAAGATGATTTTTCGATGAAATTCCGGATCAGTTTCATGCATTTCAAGGACCCAATCAGCAAATACACGACGTTGTTGATGATCAGCCGGCTTGAGTTCTTGTGTTAACTGAACTTTATATGTAAGCCTTAAGACCCAAGTCTTTATGCAAAATACGGTGTAATGACGTTTGTGGAATGCCTAATTCCAAAGAACGACGAGGAATGGACAAACCTGGGTTTTCTTCAACACTTTGGGCTACAACAGCAATATTCTCAGTTGTTCTTGAGCGACGTGCACGGGTTTTATTCTTCACATCACTAACTTGTCCCAACAGCTCGAATTTGTCCACCAATTTCTGTATTGCGGTCCGACAAGGTGCTTCACGACGACCCAAAAATGTTTTAGTTTTACGAACCGTCTCTGCCAAATTTTCACCATTTTTATAGTGAATTTTAATAATATCAATGCGTTGTTGAAGCGTGTATCGTTCCATTTTTATTAATGGCGTAGTTTCTACTTGTCAAATGTCAAAAAATGACAGCTTCAAAAGTGACAGCTACCGAAAAAGCGGGCTATTCAAAATAACACCTCTTATTGGAAAACCCATTAGTTCTTGATTGTAATGTACCCAAAAAAAAATTAAAATTAGAGACAAAAAAAAAATAATCAATTTATTGAAAGTAGCGACACAATATCTCACAGCGAAGTCGCTTCTTACAAGGTATACTGACAGGTTTTCAACTACCTATACATATCTACCTGTATAAGCTGAGGCTTACGAAATTTTAAGTTCCCTAACATCAAAGTTTACTAACATTGAAATTAAATAAATCTCATATAATAGCTTTTCCACCACGGCTCTATACTTTTGTGGTATTTCTTAATTAAAGGAAAAAAAAAAAACAACCTATATCTCAAAGAATAAATCATATACGAAAAATTAAAACAAAAAAACATTCCACATCAAACAAAAATCTTCTAACAAAGAAAAAAAATGAAAGGCAAACAAAAATAAAAACAAATTAAGATTTCGAAAATATAGAAATTAATTTGTTGGAACATTTATCATTTATACTGACACATCTCTCACATATTCACAGGGCTTGCCCTTATCCCTGATGGTATGTATGTATATGATAGGGTCGGGCTTGTAATTATCTGGTTGTTGTCTTAATATGTTTCAATCAAAATGCGTAAAATTGTTTTGTTTTGCTCTTTACGACATCAATAGAGAAGATTAAGAAAGAAACAAAAAAAAATTTAATTGTTCATGGTATTTGTTTATTGCAGAGAGGGGAATTATAGTTTATAGTGAAGGCGGTATATAATTTAGAAAAATGTACCAAAACTTGTTTGAATAGTTTTTTTTTTTTGTTAAAAATTATAACCATGAGGCGTCTGTACGACCAGATAATGGCAAATAAATAAATTGACACTTCTACTATATCTTTTTGTAAATAAATTAAGCTGAAAGTATAGAAAGCTTAATCGGAAGCAGATGGCCTTCAAGAAGTTTTAGAGGTAAAAAGCTTGAGGCATTATTTTGCCTAATACTTGGGGTATAAGTTTAGTGAGTGGGCGTTTATATTGTTTGAGAGAAGTGTCTGCTGACCTTTTCAGTCACAAAATTAATTCTTTTTAAGTGGATCTGCTTACAGTATTTTTTTTTTTTTGTTTAATTTTATTCACGAGAAGATTAAACAATAAAGCTTTCCAAATCAGCATTAAACTCAAACTCAAAAACAAATCAAATTTTTTTCAAGCTATAGCTAATTCGTCCTTAATTATACAAAAAAAAAAACAAGATGAAATCAATAAAATAAAAATGCACGACTTGATCGCACGAACTTGCTCTTGTGGTAAAATACTGTATGTAACCCAACGAGTAAATATTAAAAGAGTCAAAAGCACTAAAAAATTGATTTTTCGTTTGATTTTTTTTTTGTTTATAAAATAACGTTTTCAAAAATTTTGAAATGCATTATTGTTAAAATTATTGAGAAGCATCAGATTGCAAAATTATAATAAAATCGATTTAACCATGGCAAAGATATACGCGAATAACCCAAAAATAAGACCATTTTTTTTTTCAAAAAACGTGGAATACCTAATTCCGTTATGTGAATTTTTTGAGAAAACTTTGAAATGCAGTTTTCTTACAATAGACTTGGTTATTACAAGTACGAAGTTTAACCAAAATCGTTAGAGCCGTTTTCGAGAAAATTTGAAGAAACCAAAATATTTGTATATATTTGTATATGTATAATGTACCCGTTCTAGATGAGCTAAAACAAAAATTCGAATTTCCCCTCTAGGGAATCACATAAAAATGCTCTCTACCAAATTTCATGCAATTCGGTCCACTCGTTTAGGCTCTAGCTCAAATTACAGTGGACGCACCGACCCGCAGACGCACAGACCGACGGACGCCATGATGAAACCCACTTTTCCGGACTTCTCGCTAATCGTAGTGTTAGTTTTGATTATAACCTCGAATTTTTGTTTGTTACACGAAACCAATACCTGCCCTATAGAGCAAGTAAAAAGTGACATTTCATATATTAACAGATATCCCAAATATCATATATAACGTCACGCATTTCATACTGCGTCAGGTACCTACTCAAACTTCATTCGCAATCTCTCTCAACTTTCTGATAACAAACAAATTAAGTTTCACTCTAATTTATTAAGCAGCGATTTCACCCTTTCTCGAGATCTAATCTTCCATCAAAACAAATCCCAAAAGTCCTTAAAAACTGACATAAAAAAAAAAACTTCACTATAGTCAACGACCTACCTTTTCCCCATGCAGAACCCTCTAGCTCACTCAAATTCTGATTACAACAGAAAAACACCATAATTGTCCTTGGTGATTAAACGAAGGGAATATAGAGTGAAACTCCATATCTCAAGGGTGCTTCTATATTCTCTCTTCTTTTTTTTTTGTGTGTTTTGTTCAAATTAAATACCACATCCATACTAATTGTTATGGCTTATGGGGGTTTGGGATTTATTATTTTTAAAAGCTCAAAACTCATTTATAAATAATTATTCTCTTATTCAAAAGTATGGATATTCTCGCAGGTGAAACAGTCCTTTTAACGACTCGAAGGATGCCTCGAATTATGCAATTTATATCCCCATCTTCGTAAAAAAAAAAAAAAAAAAAAATAAAAATGTGCCTTTTATTGTGTGTTTCATCCTCCCACAGAATAAGTAACTAAATACCCACACTTTGACATACTGTTTATGCAAGTTAAAATCTGGGTCAGTTCTTGCCAGTCCCTCTCCCTATACCCTGACTGCATCAGAAGAATAGCATCACTACAGCTCTACACTCTCACACATAGAAGAGGCTCACATAAAACAAAATAAACCATGCATACATAAATAAATCAAAACCAGCACTAATGGCTCATATAATACTTCTCCTGCAGATACTGAGTCGCAAATCAACCATCACTGTCGTGATATGACAAAAAAAAAACGGCAACAAAAAACTGGAAGTAAAATTGAGAATTGAGGACATAATATCTACCCTATCTCCGTTATCTATAAAAACCTAGAGAGACACCCACATATACAAAGCAATTTTTTTTGTTTCAAATACAAACAAGATACGTGTATGAAGGGCACCCAAGAGGGTTTTTTTTCCTTTTGAAGCTCTGAGTAGTAGTGGCAATGATGCTGATTCATTCTATTTGAGGGTTTCGGGTCTTTAGGCCCGATATAATAGTTTGTATCGTCATCATCATCGAAAGTATATTTGGGACAATCTAAATGGCTTATAAATATATAGTTGATGCCTGACACAAATAAACGCCTTTTTGATGTCCTTATTTCAAACGTGATATTAATAATAATAGGTACCAGATAAAATAACCTAACTTAGAAAGGGTAAATTACCCCATTATATTCTTCTTTTTTTTTTTGTGTGGTAAAACTTAAAACCTGTAATTTGGAAAAGTACCAACTTTATTATTACTTTTTATTTAGTTTTATACGACAAACTTTAATAAGTGAAAGGGGTGTCAAAGAAAAGAAATTAATCATACGTATGGACGGTCGATTTCCCCTATGTCTGGGCTAATCTCAGAAACCAAAGGTTCGTTTTTAAAAAATTCTTGAAATGTTTGAAATGTGGTACTTAGAGATGGCTTAGTTCTCAAAATTTCGCTTTTTATGAGGTGAAATGGGGTTAAGAAAATGCTTTCTATTTTTATATATTTTAACCGTTATTTGTATTTACAGGAAAAAAATATTTTCTAATCTTAGTTGTGCATAGGGTGAATTGGAGTAAACTCAAAAATTTTGTTTATCTTTAAAAGATTATTAATCCTAGAATAATTTTTCTAAGAAGTTTTGTTTTTAATTTCCTTCAAGTTGGCACCACTTATTCCAAATTTTAACTATCCAAGAATTGGATTAATTGTCGTAAACTTGTCGTGAAAGAAAAAAATTGTCGCGCTCGTTGTTTACCCATGGTAATGCTTACTAGACAATCAAGTTAGCATTGCCACTCCTCAACAAAGAGTAAAATTAACTCAACAAAAAAATAAGAATGTCATTAACTGCCATAAATTTGTCGTAAAAAAATGTTGCGCTTTTTTCTTTTTTAAGTAATGCTTCTTGACTACCAAGTAATAGGTTCGATTTTTTTTTCTTTCACGAAAAATTCATGATATCATTTTTACTTGCTCTATATAGGGCAAGTATTGGTTTCGTGTAAAAAAAAATTCGAGGTTATAATCAGAACTAAAACTACGATAATCGAGAAGTCCGAAAAAGTGGGTTTCATCATGGCGTCCGTCGGCTGTGCGTTGGTGCGTCCACTGTAATTTGAGCTAGAGCCTTAACGAGTGGACCGATTTGCATGAAATTTGGTACAGAGCATTTCCTAAAGGGGAAATTCGAATTTTTGTTTTAGCTCATCTATAACGGGTAGCTGCCATAGAAATATTTTGGTTTCTTCAAATTTTCTCGAAAACGGCTCTAACGATTTTGGTTAAACTTCGTACTTGTAATAACCAAGTCAATTGTAAGAAAACTGCATTTCAGATTTTTCTCAAAAAATTCACATAACGGAATAAGGTATTCCACGTTTTTTTGAGAAAATGGTCTTATTTTTGGGTTATTCGCGTATATCTTTGCCATGGTTTGGACCGATTTTGTTATAATTTTGCAGTCTGATGTTTTTTAATAGTTTAAACAATAATGCATTTAAAAATTTAAAAAAAAAAAACATTTTTTAGAAATAAAAAAAAAATCAAACAAAAAATCAATTTTTTAGTCCTTTTGACTCTTTTAATATTTTCTCGTTAAATACATACATCATGCATCTTCAATGTGGGGTTACACACTGTATTTAAACACAAGAGCAAGTTCGTGCGATCAAGTCGTGTATTTTTTTTTTGGTTTTTAAGTAATAGCGTTTTGTTTCCTTTTTCGCTACTTTGACCTGATCTAAAGCGAATAGACTACCGACATAACTGCGTTGGGTAAAATTTATGTTGATAGTGCAGAAGACGAAGAACATAAACGCTGTGATTTGATTAAATGAAAAATATAAAACTATCGGTACCTACATTTTATAAACCAACAAGATGATCTGGTTGTTTGAGTTTATATGTGCAAACACACTCTTAAATCAACACGGCTTTCGTATAGAATGAAAATTCAAGCAACAGTTAATTTTAAAACTTAACAGCATGATCTGGTTAAATTAAATAAATAACCTGAAGAACCAAGGCTTTGTGATTTACAACACTCAACCTTTCATGTGGTGTATTGTCGGAACGACAAACATGAGAGGAATATTTTACCTTGACAAGAGGTCTTCTTGGAGGAATTGTCAATTCCTCGCGGGAGACAGTACCTACAATATTATGTTTACTAATGCTTAAGTAAACGGACACATCTTTCAATTGATTTAATTGAAACGTTAAGTCAACAGGCTATGTAGTCATATTGACAAGAGACCATGTTAAAATAGCACAAACTTTGTAAAAAGTAACACTGTCGTCATATCGAAATATTTTCCAAATTTTGTATTAATATGCATTCTATGTTAAAATAACTTGGCATCTTCCTAAATCAACTATATACAATGTTATCAAAAATACTACCGTGTTAATTTAGCCATGAATATAATGTTATTGAAATCGTGTAAGCTTCTGAATTGTCTGTTACTCGATATGAGAAAGTGAAACATGTAAATTTAACATGAGACTTGTGTAATTTTTACGTGAGATTGTTCCCTTCTTAGTGTAATTAATTACTAATTTAAAAAAATAAATGCATGCCTTTTAGGCTTAAAGTACCTCGCTATGTGGAGATTTTTAAACGCAATTATCTTTATTTTGACAAAAGAAATACTGTCTTCAAAGTCTATTGTAAAATTGTGTTTCCACCAAAAGTTATTCAAGGTCAATAGCTAATATCGGTTTTTCGCCCGCCCAGTTTGGGTGTAGGTACCTTTAAACATCAGACACAAAAGAATTCAATTCTTAAACAGCCGCACATTCCACAGCTACATACTTTGACGAAATAGATACATCAGATAACGAGGGAAGGTTCATCAATTTTGACATTTTTATAATAAATAAAATATACTCTATTACCGTGCCCAATTAGTTGTTAATTATTCTCAGCAAATATCTCGCCAATAAATTTGTAGTTTCAGCATCGCTGTCATCGTTTAAGTAAAAGTATTTTTCTTTTTAAGCTTAATT
The DNA here is from genome assembly GCA_932273885.2 of Leucozona laternaria. Classification (NCBI taxonomy): domain Eukaryota; kingdom Metazoa; phylum Arthropoda; class Insecta; order Diptera; family Syrphidae; genus Leucozona; species Leucozona laternaria. The sequence goes on along the minus strand of OW026368.1, from coordinate 25,555,899 downwards.
GATTTTCTCCAACATTGTCCCGCTGCTATTTGTTATGCCGTCATAGGCTGGTTGATTGCCCTATCTTCTATATTATGTATACATAAACAACATCTGACATGGAATTAGTCTCAGTACACACTTGTCATCACTTGTGTTTCCCACTTAAAGAACAACAAAAATGATTTTTATCACTTTAAGTGATATGAATTGTGTTTTTTATTTTTTTTTTTTTTATTTATTAAAGAAGATTTCCCTCTCTCTCTCTCTCTCTCTGTCTGCACCTCTACACAAAATGTATATTAAGATGATGTGTGTGACATGAGCTATGAGTAGGGTGTTGTTTGGCAAGAAGTGTCTTCGTCTAAGTTGCCTCGTCGCGTCGTCGGTCTCCTCGTCGTTTAAATGCCTTGAGATTGTACCCAAGAATGATTTATGCAAACTCATAACAGTCCACCTCGGCCTTCCTCATTTTTAAAAGTGAGGGCAATCATTGACAATGCAGAGTGGACGACATGGCGGACGCCATAGTGACAACGCCATCATAATAGCAGCTTTTGTTGTATTAAAACAAAAAAAAATGCAAATAATTAGCCAATTGTGGATTCTCAACTTAGTTTAACATTAAGGGCACATGACGACAACCGACTAACGAAACGGTGATTTGGCCACCTTGTTGTGGGATGAAATGGAGCTCTGAGATAATTTTTGAAAACTAAAAATAGATATGGTTGTTTTGTTTAAGTATATGAAAAGGAATGTTAACGTTGGGTGTATAATGTAATGGGACTGAATGTTTAGTGTAACAAGCTATATTGGCTTAAATTGGCTGTATATACATTTTAAGTATTATTAAATTTAAAATTATATCTGTTATTTGTACTCATTTGCAAGATCCTATACTTAAATTCCTTTTGTTTTTCTTTTCGTTGCAGGTAATATGATGATTACTGAAACATTTTAGATTACAAAATTAAATTGTAGATATATGAATGGTAAGCAGGTAGGTAACGGGTGTTTTTTTTTTTTTTTGAAGGTATAAAACATTAAGTTGGCCACACTATTTTAACTGGCGGCCATTTTGTCAGCTGTCAAGTGATTTATTTTTAGTTTGGTTTGGCATTGCAAGAATTGAAGCCACAGGATCACCTAGCAAGGCGTAGATTCGGTTAATGGGCCCAAAACAAGATTGCCGTTGATCCCAATTTTCATAAGCGAATTTTGTTTAGCGATGAAGCTCACTTTTGGTTGAATATGGATCCGTCAATAAACAAAACTGTCTTATGTGCAGTGATGATAATCCTCAAGTGTATGTTGAGACACCGTTACATCAACAAAAACTGACTGTTTGGTGTGCTTTATGGTTTGGTGGAATAATTGGTCTGTACTTCTTTTAAAAAGATGCTGGCCAGAACGTTACAGTCAATGGTGATCGCTATAGAGCCATGATTACTGACTTTTTCGTTCATCAATTGAACAACCATGATGTGCAGGAGCAGTGGATTCAACAACACGGCGCAACATGTCACACACCTCGTGTCACAATTGATTTATTGAAGGAAACGTTTGGTAACCGCATAGTTTCATGACCACTTGGAGGACACCATTCGCCACGTTATTGCCGATATGCTGCCACTAATGTTTTAAAAAGTCATCGAAAAGTGGACCTCCAGATTAGACTATATCCGAGCCAGCCGTGGCGGTCATATGCAAGAAATCATATTTAAATTATACTGCCAGAAGATTATCTTTCGAATAAAGTAAATTTTATGTCAATTTAAAAAAATCATCTTTGTTTTATTCTATTTGAAAGTTCTATACCTCTAAAAAATCACCCTTTATATTTTGAGCCTAATAGGAAAGCTCATAGAGAGAAGAAAGCATCGAGATTGTCAAAAAAATTAGTTAAAACAGTTTAGCATGCACAGCCTCATTTTTGTTTAGTTAGTTACATTTAAAATTACTTAAAATAAAAAAAATTAGAAATGCGTGCGTTCAATACATATTTAAGAGATCAACAAACTGATAAATATGAAAATTAATTAGCTAACCACCAAATCAATCACAAAGTAAATTAACCATTTTCACTTCAACAATGGTATATATGATACCTACTCCTTCAAATTGCGCGTTTGACACGTCTTATAGAGCATCATCACCAGCGGTAACACAGCGTGGCACGCAACACGATTCCTTCAATCAAAAGTTTCAAACATTTATACCTTTCGCATTTGCTTCTTCCATTATAAGTAAAAAATACCTTAGCGAGTGAGTATATGACATTGCTTGATGCTATTTTGTCCACTCTAATATCCGATTGTGCATCGTTTACAATATGCTTGGGTTTTTGTTTTTCGATATTTAATTACAATTACTGCCACCATTAACCACCATGAAGCATTGTCGCCGCGTTATAGCTTGCTTTGTTGTTAAATGATTGTAACGAAGACGCCCTTTTGTTTAAGTTTAAAACTTTAACCAAGTCAAAGGAAGACAAGAAACAACATTAAAAAAAAAAAAAATCTATTTGAAATCTTATCCGACAAACCGTCGACATGTAATCTGAGAAACCGCATCATGCTGCTGCTGTTGCTTTGCTTCTCTGTCAGGCCAACGCAATGATGACTGATGGCCAAGCCAAGCCAAGCCAAGCCAGGCCGGGCCATGGCTTCGGGAAGAGATTAGTTTCTCGTCAATCTTATGGCCCGTGCTTTTCACTTTGTTTAAATTGCTTTCTTCCCCAAACCTATATCTACATATGGAATGTACATGTACATATGTATCTGTATATCAACCACCAAGTTGAACGCTTTGTATGATGAGGGTTTCTTGGTTGAGGATATTTATTATTTTTATTTTATACCCATAAAGCACAACATGGATATGTGATCGATATTGAGTACTGTGCCTTATGCAATGAGTCAATTTTCATGTGTCAATCATAACGGTTTCGATTTCTGAATTTGAATACTTTACACAGATATTTTTTTTTTTTTTCAATTTTGGTTTTAGGAGAAGTAAACTGAGACACATCGTCATGGGTGGCGGTGATAAATTTGAAATTCGTCGAAATAACACCAATACGACAATTTTTTTTTTTTAAGATTGACAGAAATCTAAAGTTTTGTAATTTTTTGACAGGTTGGTGGAATCAAAGTTCTAAGTTTACATATGGTAGCGAAACAGAAGCGCTATGAGTATTGTAAGCAAATGCACTAAGAAGTGGGTACTATACTGTACTTTCAAATCGGAATGATATATCGAGTGTTGGGTAACAGAGTTATTGACAATTTGAAGGCTGATACATGTATGGTGGCTGTTTGCAAAAAATGAAATTAATACTTGTATTATAGGTTTGTGGCCTAAAAGAAGGACAATCTAAGAATAAAATCAATTACATTTGTATTAAAACCGGCAGTAAAATGAAAAAAAAACTGTCAGTTTTTGTGGATGTAACGGTGTCTCAACATACGCTTGATGATTATCATCACTCCATTCAACCAAAAGTGAGCTTCATCGCTAAACAAAATTCGCTTATGAAAATTGGAATCAACGGCAATTTTGTTTTGGGCCCATTTGGGCACAATTTGGAAGCGTTGTTCAGGCGTCAGTCTATTCATGTTGATATTCCAAGCCAAATTAAAAATAAATCACTTGACAGCTGACAAAATGGCCGCCAGGTAAAACAGTGTTGCCAACTTAAAGTTCTTTACCTCTTAAAAAACACCCTTTATATTTTTCTTACAAGATTCTAATGAAGCCTTCAATCAAATAAATCCAAATTATGTTTAACTTTTTAATGAGAATGAAAATCTCATACCATAATGGAATGCCTACTCTTTATTACATCAATTCCTCTCTAGTTGTTTGTCGAACATAAATTATTTCACTAAACTATCAAACTATTAACACAAATAGTCCCACTAAATCAGCCCTGAGGTACTCCGGTGCGCGGCATATTTTTTCGTCATCATCGAGGAAAATCAAAATACCCACGGTAAAGTTTCTCCATCTTAACATTCCCGTTCACCCCCTCCCCCCCCCCCCACACCAGCTTTTCACTGCTATAGCTGAAGCGCATTTTAGTTTAAGTTCGTTCTTTCTATACGCCGTAAATCTTTTTCAATTACTCCTTCAAGGAAAATCAATCCGTTTGCCTTCTCATCAAAAAAAATCTCCATATACAGTATAGCTATATCATATAACTTTGTGGACTTCGTAGACCAACAAGTATAAGAGAATATTACTCTTTCGAGATTGTTAACTGCTGTGAGTACAATTTGCGTGGAAATTTTCCCATTCGTGATGGCCTCGAGAAAATAAAAAAAAGAAAAGAAAAACTGCAGAACTAAGCAAAGAAAAAAACAGAAATCCTAAAAAACGCTAAAGTACGATCCCATCAATCGCTTGTAGCGAACATCAGTGTCGATAGTGACTCCCCTTGGACAGCCCAACGTCGCGGTATTTATCAACACAGCACAGTGGGGCAGACAATCATTAATAGCACACTGAAAATTTCCAAGAAACTAATTATGTCGATAAAATCAAACCCAAAATATTTCTAAACCAATTGTATGTAATTACTGTATTCCATGAAATAGACTTTTATAGTGCTCGGCTTTTTACTCAGACCGCACCGAAAATGTCCTGAAAACTTATAGAGCGCACCCTTATCAGGCTTTGTTCATGCTCTGGACAAAAACAGAAACACAAAGACGTAGCTCTGAGCACTCTGAGGGAAAAAAACACAAATTTCTGTTTTTCTGTTCAGAAATAAAAAAAGAAAAAAATCCTAGTTAAACGCATTGCCTAAAAGTATACCTTTTTTTTCGTAAAGTTTCTAAAATTCCTTAACAGCTAACTTTTCTTTATTGTTCAATTCAAAAATATATCAAAATCATTAAATATTGTAATCTGAAATAAAATTAAATGTTTTTGAATATGGATACATTATTTTTTGTCATGCAAGCTGCCCCACTGTAAATCACAAAATGTTTGGTTATGTTTTTTTTTGTTTTGATTTTCTCCCGTTTGTACATTTATTTTTTTTTTTCCATTCAATCTTCTGTCTGACGGAAAATTATTTTCTCATTTCCATGGAAATGAGATTTGATAAATTTTCCTTCGCGCAGCAGGCTGACACAACAAACATCCCAAGCCCTCCATTCGTCTTTGAATTATGTGAAACGAAAATTCTAGGCTAAATGATGCTGGCAAAATGATGATTATAGTAAGGCTACAAGCACACAATTCTTATATATTTTTTTTGATTTTGAAATAATGAATTCGTCTACGTTGAGAAATTTGGAACATAAATGTGCTACAACGATAGGAATAGTATTTTACTTTTGCGATGATGGTGCTGCGATTTTTCTTTATTTTGTTGAATTTATAGCAACTTTGATTTCAGCTTAGGTTTGAAAAATTGATCAATAAGGTCCGTCAAGCTGGGTTTACCACAACTTAAATTCAAAATTCTATAACGATGCAGGAGTTAAGTTCCAATTAAGTGTTAATTAAGTTCTCCAATCTTGATTTGGAACTAAAATTTCTTCCTCTAAGGAATCACATAAAATAGCCCTGTGACAAACTTCAAGCAAATCTGTTCATCCGTTTAGCCTCTAGCTCAAACCGATCGACGGCGACACGACGGACGCCATGACAAAAAAGTGTTGTAACGAAACCAAATACTTGCCCTATGATCAAGTAAAAAAATCCCGATTCTCTAAATACGCAGTTTTACTTTAACAAAATTTAAAAAGATCAATTTTCGTCCAGTTAGATTTTAAATGCGAATTTTAACGAAAGAAAGAATGCAATTTTACTTGCCAGACCTTGAAGAAACTAGATACTGATTGTTAATAATAAAAAAAACCAATGACCATGTAAAATTCATTAATTTTCTTAAAAATAATTAGCTTTTGAAATACAGCTTACTAGGTATTCCCGAATTTTGAGTGAAACTGTTTGAAAACAATCACATCCAAATGAAATCGAATATTAGAATAGTCCTGTCCAGTCAACGAAGACCAAAAACCATAAAATAAATGCAGGAAATCATGTAGTCTAGGTCATTGTTTTAAGTGGAAAGGGTGACCCCTGGGTACAACATACTAAAAGCCCCAGCCCAGGCCCGCGTACTTTACACTGAAAGGAGGGGTAAAGGTCCCCTTTTGTAGGTATAGTAGGTACTTCGTGAATATTTTGAAAACCAAGTACTTTTCATGATTTTTAATTTTCTCAAAAACTCAAAGGCCTACAACTTTCTGGTTTTTAGCATTCGACTTAGTATTAATAGCAGTAGCAGCATTAAATACTGAACGAAAATTCACCACTATATAACCAAAAAATTGAAAAAAAAACATACAGGGTGATTCGCAAAGGGTGTGACAAAAAAAATTAGAGCGTGTAAGTTGGGTCGAGAAAAGAAAAAATCGTATCGGAGGGGATGTCTACCCCCCCCCCCCCCCCCCCCGTTTAGCCTAGAGAAGCAATTTTCTAAAAAAAAATGATTTAAAACAGAACAAAAAAGTTTTTATTTATTTATTTATTTAGTATCTATCAAGTACATTAAGAACAAAAAAGTTTTTAAAATTACAAAGGTTACAATGCCATGATACATCTTTTTGTAAAGCCAGAAATCTCTTATTTTTTCATATTTTTTTTTCAACATTTTGAGTTAGAAAATAGTTTTCTAAAACAATTTTATTTAAAAATACAATAAAAGAAGAGATTTCTGGCTTTACAAAAAGGTATATCATGGCTTTGTAAGTATAACCGTTGTTTTCAATGTATTTTTTTCTGTTTTAAATCAATTTTTTTATAAAATGGCACCTTCTCGCTAAACGGGGGAGAATAGAACCCCCCCCCCCCCCCATACGATTTTTTTCTTGTCTCAACCTAACCTACAGGCTCTATTTTTGTGTCACACCTTATACGAATCACCCTGTTTATCAAAAAATTTTTAATAAAATCATATTTTTAAACTATTGACTAAAATAACTTCATTTACCAATAAAAACTAGAAAAGGTTTTTGGATTTTCAAAAGGCTACAATATAGTATTGTAACAGTATTTCCGTTGTCTTTAACAGCCATATTATTCACTAGATACATCCAGATTAAAACTTAAATCCAGATGTATTTACATTAAATTTGTATGATTTACATCTCTATTTAAATTATTAATCCGGATGAATCGAGTGAATAATATGGCCGTAAATGATTGCTTATAAACTTTAAACAAATGTTTTAGCAAAAATGATCACTCCCTTATAAACGGAGGCAGATAGACCCCCTTCTCCCAAGCGGTTTTTTTTTCTTAGCACAACCCCCAAAATCGTTATACAATGTATTGGTCAATAACTTGGAAATACCCTATACCTTTAACACCCCACCCCCCTCCCACCTCCCTCCTGACTTAAACTTGCGGTACCTGGAGTTCAGCCCTACCACTTAAATTAATAACCCAGACTATAGACTAAATGATTTTTTGCATTTATTTTCCCTTCCTTGACTGAACTACAACTGAAACTCAACTCAACTGAAACTGTCACTTGCACTGGTGAAAACTTCTTCGTTAAGTTTTAAAAGCAAAGGGGATAAAATGCAGGGATGGTTAGCAAACTGCATTTCATCTTACAGAACATTAGTGCAACAGATCAAGTGATTTGATTGTTTGGACAACGAAAATGGCACCGATTTTCAGTAAAATTTCGAACGGTATTTTTTTTTTGCAGCTTTGCTGTCAAAGTGTTCTGAAATAATTGATTCGAATTTTCGACCTCTTATAAAAGTTTACTTAACATTCATCTTTCCGGGCATCATGATGCACTTTCTAATAGGTGAAGGATCATTGAATATACTCCGAAGAAAAGTCGCGTCGGTCGCATTGATTTTGCCAACTGTTTGATATACATAAATCTCGAATTTGAGCCGTTTTTCTTCTTGGCATTGGGCGTTAAAAACTATCTTAATCTACATAGTTCCAAGTTATAAATTTAATTAATTATATCATATTTTTGTATTTATGTAATGTTATCTCGAATACTTTATTCTCTATTTAAATCACTTCGAAGTTTCTATATATGTAGTTTTTTTGTACCATTATTTCTTTATCTTAAGTTCTTGTGTTTTCTTATTTGGCAACAATTTAAATTTTGTTTACACTTTAAGAAGAAACTGTAGAATAAAAATATTTTCATCTGTGGGAATATGGAGCAAATAAAAACTCTTCTTAATTATAGGTATGTATATGTATAGCTTTATACCCATCTTTTTAAGACACCACGAGAAAGTTTTCATTTCATTTGTTTTTTTGTTTCTTTGTTTAAAATGAGATTTTTTTGTTGTAAATGAATTTAAACGATTTTTTTAAGTTTATGTTCTCCTCGACGGGAATTGTTCTACATAAAGTCTATTATTTAATCTTTGTCAGAAAAAAACATTCAACAAACAAAAGAGTTTCATTGAAACTGTTTTTATCGCCATCATCATCATCATCATGACCTCTCCCTGAGGGCTGACGTAGAGAAGATGGAATATTTCTTCCACATCTCTTGGCAACAACAACAACATATACGTTTGCAATCACGCAATAAATCACAATAAACTTCAACCTTTTTTCGACTAACGTCAGCATCGTCAGCTAATTTTGCAACTCGCAGCTCTTAAAAGTAATCTCATCGCTACGTCCTTTGATCAAAAAAAAATAAAAAAAAAAAAAACAATATGTATTATGGTCGGGCGAAATTGGGTGGCGGTAGGAGGGCTGCTGGTGTCCGTTACTTTTAGCCCACACATTTATTCGTCCTTAATTGCCCGCAATTAAACAATGAAAAAGCCTCTTATGCCTTGACTTGTTGTTTACAGTTGCAAATTAATTACTCGCAAAGTCTTAATACGAATGCACGTTATGGAAGTCATATACTAAGTATGTCTTCTTTATATACTTTGGGGCTCCCCGCATCATGATGCTAATGATGGACTCTTTTATTCAGAGTCCTCCTTTTCACCCTTTTTGATGTGATATATGTATGTTTTGATTGTACTTCAGACGACCTCGTGCCTCTTTGCCGGGATGTGCGCGATTCTCATTGCGTTAAGTCGGTTGGTCGGAGAAGCCTTTGATTATATAAGTATATGAACATCAGCTAGCGCCAATTAACTTTTTGCAATGAAATTGATTTTGGCATAGGATAGATGTTGATTTGATGTGTTGGCCTCTGATCTAATTGAAAAAGATGTCAGGGACGGATTTGGTTTGGGCGTGTCTAAATCTATATGGCTGTAGAGAGTTAGCCATGTATAATGTATGTGTTAATTATAATATATTGTTTTCTTATCTAAGAAACGAAAAAAAACTTGAAAATATAATTTTGAAAACGTTCCCCGAAGTCCGCTCCTGTAAAATGGTTCAATAATAATTAAGTATAGTTCGTTTTTGATTAGATATATGTACGTAAGAAATGTAAGTATTGTTGTGACATCATCCTAGAAGCAATATAAATTCAAAGAAGTTCTGAAGCCAAGTGAAGTACAATTATTGTCTTGTATGACAATGTTAATTTAAATCTTGAGTGATGAAATAGTACTCTGTGCGCGCTAATGATTCCATCCATAATAGTTTTTTTTCTTTCACGACTCTTATTAAATCATAAATTACCAAGTTGATTGATTTGTGTGTCACAAAAAATACAACGATGACTTCATTTATAATTCTATAAGTTTTATTTAACATTAATTGTATGTATGAAATGACACACATTACGTTCTTATTTTTATATTATTACGTTCTTGTTTTTATACAAGACTGAGGTGAGCTATTCATTAGCCAGGGTCAAACAAGAGAGGCTTTCAATTTATGGTTCATATTTTTAATTTGAGTCGTAAAGGGTGTTTTTTTTAGAGGTATGTAACTTTGAAATGGAATAAAACAAAGATGATTTTTTTAAATTGACATGAAATTTACTTTATTCGACAGATAATCCTCTGGCATTATAATTTAAATATGATTTCTGTCATATAACCGCCACGGCTGGCTCGGACGTAGTCTAATCTGAAGGTCCAATTTCGATGACTTTTTCCAACATTTGTGGCTGTATATCGGCAATAATGTGGCGAATGTTGTCCTCCAAGTGGTCAATCGTTTCGGGCTTATCGGTGTAGACTAGCGACTTCACATATCCCCACAGAAAATAATCAAGCGGTGTTAAATTGAACGATCTTGGAGGCCAATTCACGGGTCAGTAACGTGAACTTTTGCAGTTACCAAACGTTTCCTTCAATAAATCAATTGTGGTAGGAGCTGTGTGACATATTTCGATGCCGTCTTGTTGAAACCAAAGCTTATAGGCACATCATGGTTGTTCAATTGATGAACGAAAAATTCAGTAATCATGGCTCTATAGCGGTCACCATTGACTGTAAGGTTCTTGCCAGAATCGTTTTTAAAGAAGTACGGACCAATTATTCCACCAAACCATAAATCTCACCAAACAGTCAGTTTTTGTGGGTGTAACGGTGTCTCAACATACACTTGAGGATTATCATCACTCCAAATACGGCAGTTTTGTCTATTGATGTATGCATTCAACCAAAAGTGAGCTTCATCGCTAAACAAAATTCGCTTATGAAAATTGGGATCAACGGCACAACTTGGAAGCGTCGTTCAAGCGTCAGTATATTCATGTCGAAATGCCAAACCAAACTAAAAATAAATCACTTGACAGCTGACAAATGGCCGCTAGTTAAAATAGTGTCGTCAACTTAAAGTTCAATACCTCTAAAAAAGAACACCCTTTATGATATATAGAGTTGGACACATTCAAATCTTTAGTCTTTTTCGCGCTCTGAAGTTCATATTTTAATTCGAACCTTATTCAGCCTTATTTTGAAATTCACTTTCATGCGAAAGTAAGTCGAATTCGAATAGTTTGTATTTTGAGTTTCGAACGAATCGAAAGTTCACTTTATCAAACGAAAGTTCATTTTTTGTTGAAAACTAAACAAATTTTGACTTTCGAATCATTCGAAACAAATGTCATTTATTTGACGTTAAAAATTTTCTGGCGAATAGATTAAAAAATAAATTTAAGCTCAAATATTTTTGTTGAAAAATAAAGAAAATAAAATACTTTTATGAATTTTAATATTTCAGTTTTTATTGATGTTTTATAAATAGTAAACTTTACCGGGCCTTTAACATTACTTATCTTTACTTTATTTTTCTTAAATGAGAACGCATTATTTTAACTATCATTTTTATAAAAACAAAACTTCTTTGAAAAAAACAGCTTGGTCACACTAAATTAAATAGAAGTGTCAGTAAATGTCAAAGAGCTGATGTTTATTTTATGCATTCATTCGATAGTGAATATTATTCGTTCGATTCTCAAAATATGCAAAGTTAATCCGAATGAATAGATCTATTCTATCGAAATAGCTATTCATTCGAATCTCAAAATAAGGCTGATTCACTTTTTGGCACATTTCTGATATTATGTTTCCATCTTCAAAAATTCATAATTACTTGCTTAAGATGGCGCTACGGTTCGGAGTGGACCAGGGCCTACTCAACCGACAAGCTTCTTCCAGCTTGCTCGGTCCCTAGCTGGCTGTCTCCAGTTTCGCACGCCAATTTGGTTGAGGTCCTCTTCCACTTGTGTGCGCCACCTGATTTGCGGTTTTTCACTACTGCGCGCGCGCCGTTTCTTAGGGTTGGATTTAAAGACTTTTAGGGCTGCAGTTTTGGTGTAAATTCACTCCAAATGACCAAGTCAACTCAGTCATTGTGTTTTTACTTTTTCGGCTTGGTCAGTGTCGCTGTACAGTTTAGTGTTGCACCTTCGCCTCCTCTCCCTGTTTAAGCAGACGGAACCAAAAATTACCCGGAGAATCTTCCTCTCAAAACATCCTTAAGTGTTCCCATCCGCCTTCGATAAGGTCCATGCCACTCTCCACCACATAGCAGGACCGGGATGATCAGCGTCTTATATACAGGGACACTTTAGTTGTTCAAAAGAGAGCTTTTCTATTGAATTGCCTTCTTAGCCCGAAGAAGCAGCGATTGGCAAGAGTTACCTATTCTTCGTTTTATCTTAGCGCTCGTATCGTTGTCTGTTTTGATATAGCAAAGTTTAGACAGACAAAGTCCCTTACTAGTTATGTTCTGTCCAAGACGTTGGTGTTGGGTGCGTCTTTTGTGGATGACAGCATCTACTTGGTCTTGTCCTCGTTGACCGCTAAACCCATTTTCTTCGCTTTCGCCTCAATACTCACAAAAGCGTTACCGACATCACGTTGTGTTCTTCCAATAACTTCAATATCGTCGGCGTATCCGAGTAATTGGACGGACTTTTGAAAGATTGTGCCTCTCGTGTTGACAGCAGAGTTTCGCACCACTCTTTCAAGAACGATGTTAAAGAAGTCGAAGTTTAAATTATCTCATAACTTGTGATGTGCTTTTTGCTTTTCAGCCGAGGTTTTGCTGGCCGGCTTTGCCAGGGTCGTTCTGAAAGAATACCCGAAACTTCAGTAGCAAAAGGTCTTATAACCTTATAACAAAATCTTTATTCAAACAACTCATAAATGCACTAGTATTCTATGGGACATTTAGGTCAATCGGCATCATTCGGTACGGGTATATTCTGGTATTCTAGATCTAGTATTCTGGATTTCATGTGTTTACGGTTGACGGCGGACGGTTAGTTCTGATAAGCTGACACTTAGTAGGGTTTAATGCACCTAATAGCTTAGTATCGGCAGGTACTACGCTCCTGGTCGCTTTCGGAACGGCAGGCTTTCGCACTGGTTGATCAATAGAAACTAAAGACCCTTACCACGGGTGGGGGGAAGCCTGAAGAACGAATTGGTCGAAATCTAGTATAATATTGCCTTATATGACTTGAGCAATGACCTAAAGGGTGACTTTCCTGCATTCGAGCAGGTCTTCATATAATATTTGCAGGTGGAAGTGAGTGTGAACTCCATAATGATGAATGCAAATACCATTTTGCGTGACGTCACGTGTTTGCATTGGTTGTAAATTGAGTCAGTTAAAACACAATCGATGTTCCGCTGATGAAATGGTGGGTAGAGTGCGGTGGAGGAACGTAGCATGGAACGCTTCGTTACAAACTTTAAATACAAATTGATAATATGTAAGTATAGATATACCTTTTTGTTGACATAAATAATTCTAATAATTCAGGCAACATTGTTATACAGTACTTTTAATCAAAAAAAACAAGGTCTTGTTCCGCTCCTAACGATCGATACGAAATGACATTTCCGAAAAACATAAATATCTGATGAAAACATACACAAATTAAATACACGTGTGGGTCGGAGTTACATGAAAAACCCAACTACTAACGAATTCTTTGACGTAAAAACAATCGCCTTGAAGAAGTTTATATGCGATTCCTACGCTCGCAGATTTACTAACTCAAACTTCCACAAGACGTCTCCTGACATCACTCTTGTATATTCTTCTCATTCATATCACTAAGACGACAGCAACTATACATTCAATTCGAAATCGGCATCGACAAACTCTTGTGGGTAACACACGCGAATCGAATCAAATCGAAATCGAAATCGACTTCACCACCGAAGGAACAACAACGATTGATGATGTCGACCACATATGGTTCCACAAATAACAACCACAATGTTATACGATGCTTCAGGGTGGAGACAGACAAATTGGAGTTTGGGAGTTATTTTTCGCCCACCTCTCATCATTGTGGGATTTTCAAAGAAGAAATGAAGTTGTTTTGAAATGAAAAGATTGATTGAGTTGGAAGAGCAAGTCTCTATGGAGCTTTTTTAACATTATAGAATTTAAAACTCTGCGTGGAAAAATTTAATGAATAGAAATTTGACAACGATATTCTCCTTTGAACTAAGTATACATTTTAATAAATTGTTTTGTGGGATCAATTTTTGTTTAAAGGTTACACTTCGTTAAAGTGAAAATTAATATCACCACTTCCACAGAAATGCTCATCAATCACAATAACATCTTATTCAAACGCATTAAAGGAAAATAAATTCCCTAAAATTAAGATTGTATTTTTTTTTTCAAATGTTATTCGAATTGATTTAACTTCTTTTGAATTTTGTATTGAAGATTAAAAAAAGAAAACTAAAGAGATGAACAAAGATACCTATAGAAACCGAAATATTTGTTCATTTGAAAACTTAGAAAAACATTAAATTGAGAAAACGGATGATTTCCGAAATGTATACCTCTAATTATAGGATTCGAAAAAGTTTCCGTAGAGCAAAATCAAAACTAAAATCAGAATTTAAACTATTACAGTCGAATTTATAAACGTATCATAGCGTGTGTATAGAGCCATTCACTTCTTATAACGCCACTAAACAACGCGAAAAAGTTATTTATAAAACTTATGCAACGATGAATAGTGGCATTAGAAACTGAACGCGTTTGGAGCATAGACACTCCATGTAAAGATGACAATCTCGGCTGTCATCCGAATTTTCTTAAAAGCTCAGCCAGAGGAAATTCAGGAGACACACGCATACATATCCAGTTGGCGTCCATTCAGCACCGAAATGCCGGTTATTTTAAAAATGTCATCCAGGTTTTTCTTTAAATATTTCAATTCTTTCGAACTAGACACTGCGACAAACTTAATTTTCGACGAACTAAATTTTAATTTCATTCAATTTGAAAACAAGTGTACCGGAAAAATTCAGCTATGTTCAAAAATTATAATAAATGGAGCAACGAGTTATCAAGTGCTAACCCGACCTTATATGGATAAGTTTGTAGAAACAAAATGGAAGTGAAAATTTATAATCGATTTAAGTACAGATATTCGATTGTACTTTGTCATTCTTTGTTTTTTTTCTTCGATTGCTTAGTATTGTATTTTACCCTCAATTTATTGAAACAGACAGTGAATAATGCCAAAAAAAACAATAATATACGAATGAGAAAGCAGAGAATCAACGCAACTGTCGTAAAGTGCCTTGCACATGAACGGCGACCTGCGAATAGAGATGAGCTAAACTGTGATTTTTCAATCACAGGTATAACTGTGACTGTGATTTCTGAATTAATGTAAGTTTAACCTGTGATTGTGATCTTCAAGTTTGGAATATCTTTGAGGCCAACAAAAAATTCTCAGTAAAATGTAAAGTATGTAATTAAATGAGGACAAAAAATAAGTAATTAAAATTAGCTCGTAGGACATAACCATGAATACAAAAATGCTAAAAATCTCAAGTCCCGAATTCAAAATTATCGAATAGAAAAATTTCGAATGTCTAAAATATCGAATGCCCAAAATTTCCAATACATATATACGGCGGATCGAAAAACGGAGTATGCCAATCGATTGAGGAGATGGAAATTACCTTGTCTCGCCGAACTCTCTAGCTCCAGTGGAAACCCGAAAATTTGCAATGTCAAAATTTTATCACGGCGGATCGAAAAACGGTGTACGCCAATCGATTTAGGAGGTGGAAATTACCTCAGTGTCTCTCCCAGCTCTCTAGCTCCAGTGGAAACCCCTAAAATTTGCAATGTCAAAATTTTAATTTCACTTTTCCTTGTCCTTGTGTACCAAATCACAACCAGGCTAGGACCTCAGTTCACAATTCAGTTCTACCTTCTAGATCCTTAAATAAAAATAAAAGAATTAATCTGTTCTTCATATTTTCATCATGAGTCCTGAGATTTTGTTTATAATAATAACTAAATCACGACAACAGTTCTCGTTCTGATTCATTTTACTCATTGTTGGCTTTTCTCTCGTCGTGATTTTGTTCACAGTTCATAAAGTTCATTGTGCGATTGTCGTGATTTGTGAATCGTTTCTTTTTGTTGTGATTTTACTACAGTTGTGATTTTCAATCACATTTAGGGCACTCACAGGTTTATTAAAGAGTCGCTCACAGGTAGTGATTGTGATTTTTGACTCACAGGTCGAAAATCCAGTCGTGATTTTTTGCTCATCTCTACCTGCATACGAATAAATCTTTTAAATCAATTTCTAAAGCAAAACATTTTTTTGTTTTTACTTATCGACAACTAAATAATTAATCCAATGAACAATTTTAAGTACCTACTAAAAACTGTATAAAATTAGTTTAAACTGCAAAATTTTGTATGTTGGTAAATGCAACAACAACGTATCCCCTTCGCGCTTAGCTTAAGGAACAGAATTCTCGGGTCTTAACTTAAGCACGGAGAAAAACTGTGTTACCGACGTGAATTACATATTTGTAATCATTAGTTTTTATGGACACTCCATTTTTTTTTTCTGTGACGCCAACGCTAATCCCCAATGTAATTTTTTTCAACCGATTCCCTCCGGGCTTACAAAAAACCACGGCTTTTATGAGTAGGTATTTAGGCTATTTATGCCGAACTAATAGAAAATAATCGAAGACACTGAAATTTCAATGTATAAATCCTAACTAATCACGTTTTTCATTTTATTACTGACTTTTATGTGATTCTCTGTCCAAGAAATTTCTTTGAGTAGAAAATCACAGTTCAGCAAAATGTCATTATGACAGTAAAAGAATGAAGGCCAAACATGGTGTCATTTACGGCAATATACAAAATACTGCTATTATACACGACTATACTTACCTTTGAGTCATAACTTTTTTTGAACATAAAGAGTGCTAAAGAAAAGCAAGATGAAACGGAAAACAAGCGATTTTGGCGACTCGTTTTTGACATTACCTGATGTATGTCTTCTTTATTTAACAAATCCCTTCATTAATTTCCGTTGTTTCTAGAGCATTGAACATTTCAATAACCAATCAAACTAAAGTTGAGTCAAGATTTAAAAATCATTGTGTAACAGCACACGACTCACAATGAATTTTCAAAGAAAAATTTAATGAATAAGTTTCATCACGCCAAAGTCGTCGTGTAACAGCAGTCTTCGCAGCAGTAAATTAGTGTTTTTTTTCCAACACATCCCGATATCCCACCTAAGATCCGCCATTTTCATGGTGAAAGGTTGGTGAGTTGAATTTTTTTAAAGATGGCTGCGTTATTTGCACATACAAAATGGTCGATCTAGGTAAACAGAACAAACCAACCCCCGTTGAGTTGTTGTTGTAATTTACATCTATTCATGGACACAAAACGAAATTACAAAAACAACAATGTAAACAAATGGGTTTTGGAAGGTGAACCGTATACGAAAGATGATTGTCATCTTTATATGACGACACACAAAATTCAATATTTGAATTTCTCTTTTGTCCCCTCCTAAAAGTAGTGATGAAGGTACATTATGTAGGTACTTTTTGGTACTTTATTTGACACAAGCGCATTTAAAACTAAATATAATGTGTAACGAAATTTTTTATGAATAAGGATTTATGCAACGTTGAATAGAGGCAGCTTAAAGCCTTATGCACTACATAAGTATAACTATTCAGCCGTTTAGAGGTGTTTAGGAAATTCTAAAAAATAAGAGTGGGAGAATTTGACGTTGAGGATTAATATTGGTAATGCAGACATTTCAGAACACGATTAAACACGATTATTTTGGTGTGTACAACTTTTAAAAAAAACTAAAAAAGTTAAATTTTGTTTTTAAAATTTTAACTCAAAACTATATAAAAATGGTGAAAAACCAAGTACTTACTTTGATTTTGAACAAACACTGTGTTTAATCGAGAGAATACATTCTGCAAATGGTTTTTTCCAGTCAACTTTAGGCATGAGTTAAAGAATGGAGATAGAGAGATAGAAAATGAATTAAATAATAAGAAGCATCGCTATCCTTGCTTTGTTTTATTTAATATCGCTGTTATGAATTTACTTTTTCTCTAATGTCTGTGTCATAAGCTCAGCTTGGTCATTCCACTCAATTCTTTACTTTTTTGTATAACAGTGGGGCATACTATATGTAGGTACGTACGTATTTGTTTTCTTTCTTCTTTTGCATACTGAGGAACTATAAGAGTAAAGCCTGACTCACAATGCGGCGAGGAAACGAGACGTGAGCGTGACGAGAACTCGTTGTAGTTGTCAAACCAATTTCAAACAATGAACGCATACCTGAATATACACAATGCGACGTTTCACGTCATCACGTCACGCCAAGAATTCAAAAAAATTGATAAAAAGACGCGACGTGACGAAGATTTTCATTTTTCCTGAGTAATTTACAGATTTTTCACAAGAGATGTAATCAAATTGTGTCTAACAAATAAAGTTATTGATAAATCTATGGTTTTGTAAGATATTTTGTTTATAATATTTTATTGATTTTTTTTTTACAAAAATGAAATTTTGTCGTAAAAACACTCGCTGCATTGTGAATTGGGTGACGATTTTGTAACTAGAAAAAGATGACAGCGGTTCTCGTCACGCTCACGTCCCGTTTTCTCGTCGCATTGTTAATCAGGCATAACTCATAGATTCATACACACAATTAAACGAGATATAACAATTGAACATCGCATTGCGATGATAGAAAATTCTGTTTGTCTGTCGCCCCTGAAACTAATCTAATTAAAAAAAAAAAAAAAACTGCATAATGATTTCCATTTTTATGAAAATTGATTTATTTCTCAAAACATAATATGCTAGAAATTGCTGTTAGCCCTATTAAACACTATTTTTATATTTTATTATTTAATTAAACAAATTTTTTTTTAAATTTGCGAAGCAACGTAAGAACGGGTCTGCTAGTTTTTCATAAAGTGGATAGAAAAGACCAATCTATTGTGAAGGGTAAATTTTGATCGTGTTTCAACATTCTCCTGAATATTTGACCGTGAATAAGATTTTTTGCACATGTCGGATTGATGGGTAGATTTTATACAATTCATTTTGAATGATGATTCAAATGTCTGAACAAAATTTCAGTCCTATGCGAATTTTGTCACTAGACTGTGATAAATTACGTCTGGAATTAAACTGTAAGGCCCAGTTTTTGATGTGTAAACATCTATGCTGGCGGTAGAGTGAAAAAAAAAACGTGAACGTTCTTGTGGAACGTTACGTCGTGCAACGTTACGATCGGCATACTAGGATGGGTGCGTTCAGTGAAAAAAATCTTAAGATCCCCATCAAGCAAAAACAAGTCCGTTTTGGATCCGCGCAAGTTGATGCTTACACATATTAACCGTGAGTCCCAGCACTCACACAATTTTTTCAGTGGTAAGTTCAACCATAGAGTTAATTAACTCTAGAAGTAAATAAACCCTCCGTTAACTGAGAGAGCACTTTTTTTACGTGGAGAATTCATGCGGAACGACTTAACAAATTCGGTGGATAAAACATCAAAATCATGTGTTCAGTTAATCCTGAGTAAACTCACCAAATTTGATAAGTTAAGTCGTGTTTAAATTTAATCTCGCACTTAAAAACTGGACCTATGAGTTCTAATTATTAGGAATAGAAAAAGAATAATTTTTTATTATCACAAAAATTTGCATTTATCAACTATATGGTTTTCAAGAAATTATCTCACAGGTTAATAGCTATTAACCTGAAGAAGATGAATTCTTGAGAACGTTAGTCAATGAAATCTTTAATTTGTATATGAAAAAAAGAAGTTCTTTTGTTCTTTAACTGTCAGATTGAAATAATCGAGTCCAACCTTTTATAAATTATAAGCACAGACACACGCTCAGACTTACGCTATTTAATAAAAATTTCTTTAAACTCGATAGTTTTGTTTTGCAAAAAAAATTATGTCAGAAGCTTTGAAAATGAATTCAAAAATTGTATCTCGATGCAAAGTGCCCATAAAGACAATTAGTGGGACTGTCATTCTTGATGTGATTGAGTGGCGTCAACATATTTGAAGACATTAACTTTGAAATGCTTTTTTTTTTCAACACCATCAAACACAAAATTGAAGACAACCATTAACCTTAAATCGACCTGTTTGGCATTTTAACAAGTTCAAAGTCAACCTTCAATCGAAAATTCTAAAGAAAAGAGAAAACAGAAAGAAAAAAAAACAAATGCAACTCGTCGTCGTGGTCGTGGTCGTGGTCATCGCCATAGTCTGTCAATCAACTCAATTAAGACCAAATTAATATGCACAATTACTATTTTTCAGGACATCCTCGCCTTGGACCCAATAATTCCACTTTCGTTCTCTCTCGCGCTGTCAAATTTGATTTATTTCCGACCAAATTTAGAATTCAACATGATTTGCTTTGCTCGTCGCGGCGCCGCGAGGCTCGCGGCTGAAAGCGAATTCGTTTTGATTAAATGTGAAAACAACATGGGCCTGTGCTTTGTTTCAACAATGAGCTGATGCATTTCTGTCTCACGTGTGTCGCAAATTCGCATATATGTATGCAAATTAAAGTACTGATTCCGTTGTTTGAACTTAAGAAAAACCCCTCCTTTAGATATTTAGATGTAGAAACAATTTGAACGGTTCTCAGTGCGAACCAATTTAAGACATCATCGTACAATCATCTCTTTGGGGTTTGACGACGCACGGCGAGCGAATATTTTACATGCATAAATTGATTGTGATTGCCGTTGACGAAGAAAATCTCAAAGGCATCACAACAAGAATCTTGCCTCTTAACGCTTAAATAGCTTCCAATTTATAGCAATTTACGTATGGCATGACACCGTTTTGTGAACATCATGCTCCTCCCATATAGAGGTCGCTTTTGTGCGAAAGTGCATTGGCAGAGTTCTATTCACCTTTGTTCGAGTAAACGTATACGTTACGGTCTCTATGTTAAGAATTAGTTAAGCTCGATGACACAAAGTCAAAACGAATGCGGGAGGTTTTACATATATAAAGAACAACTGTCACTTATACTCTTCCTTTGGCTGTGCAATAAATTTCCATTAAGCGCGATAATTTTCATGCAATTGAGATTGCATGTGACTTCCTTTTGATAAAAAAAACGAACGTATAACGAAACGTAGACCTTTATGTGCTCAAGGTCTATCATAATTTGGCCGTATTTTTAGTTTTAGGTATATATACGAGAGGATGGAATTATGAATTTCCATTTTATTATTTATGTGAGGTGAAGTTCACCAATTGACATTGATTTTAAAATTAAACATTCTTAATTTTTGTTTAAGGAAAATGTGACATGACGCATTAAGACGCTACATTGGGTTAAACGTCAGATGGCGGTGGTAAAGTTAATCGTCTGCGTAGTTCGAGAATCACATACATTTGTGATATTGGTCGTTTTTATGACATATTTCGAAACAAAGAAATTTATATCTTCCTTTAAAATAGATTGATCTTTTTCATTGCTGAAGTAAAAGCTTAGAAATGTTTGATTGTTTGGTTAAAATCACTTAGGCCCAATTTTTCAGTGGTGAGTTAAACCAGAGTTAGCTAACTGTAGAAGTAAACTATCCCACAGTTAATTTAGCCAGCAGTTTTTCGACTAAACAAACTCGTTCGATAAAACATCAAAACCATCAGTTCAGTCAATCCTAAGTTAACTCGGGTTTAACTTTAATCTCACACTGAAAAACTGGACTGGACCTTAGTGGCTAACGGCTAGAGGTGACCAAAATTCCAATACTATGAATGTTAGTCTATTTTTTTGTTATTGAAACAATCTCGGAAGCATTTTCGATATCAAGCAAGCACGCAATAATGATCTCCGTTTTAGTTGCGTCTTAATGTAACGTCACTGTGAACTCCCAGCGGCGCAACGCATGTATGGTGAAATGCCGATTTCCCTGATGCAAAAAAACATTAAGTTTTTTTTAGTCTTTATGGCTCCATAGTACTTTACTTTCCCCGAAAACTAGCGAAATTGACCGATGTCCTTCAATATTTGTTCGGTTTGCCTTCTTTTTTAGGTATCATGGGAACAACTTTTTCCGTCTCTAAAGTTGCAAAATAATAGCTGTTCTTCAGACAGTTTTTGTCAGCACTAGAACAATTCCTATTGCAATAATTGAAAAGAGAACAGCAATATTTGGTAATTTTAAGTAGGTACAAAATTAGAACAAACTGAATGTGAATTATAATTTCGCAGAAAAAAACTAGTATGTATTAATATTCCACACTGCACTTGCAGGTTGTCTCAAAACTTATAATTATGATGAAATTCTCCTTCGAATAGGGTGTACCTTCTTACAGAAAGCAAAACTAAAAACTTTTTATCGATTTTATTAACGTTACCCACGAAGATGTGATGTTAAATATAAAGAAGAAAAAAAAAAAAACAAAATCTCAACTTTGCATCCAACTCTCTCGATGCACACGTACACGTGACTGCCATTTGAATTTGGCAGCCAGTGGTGAAATTGCCTGGGTAGAAAATTCGCGTAGGATGTTAGTAGGGTATTGGAAAGCAAAATGTACGAAGTGTTGTGTTGTATAGCCTCCAGTGCAGGGGGTAACGAACGTGGAGTTCAATTGCTTCGTGAATTAATTTTCAATTTTCAAACTTATGAGTTGAGTTATACCTACGACAACATACGAGTATGCCTTTGGATTGTTTTAGGTTTTAGCCACGCAAATTGAAGAACAGGAGAAGAACGTATAGTAGGTTCATTGCATACGTCTACGGCGGCGCGGCGCGCGCGGCGTCCACGGTCTATAATGGTTCCCTAAGCGACACGATTTTTGTTGGATGTTGTTAAGTTGCATGGGCAACTAACCCACTCTTTGTCTGTATTTTTGTTTCCAGTTAGTTTTTTTTTTTTAGTTAGTCAGCTAGTGCATCAGCAACTCTTGGAGGAGAACTTGTTGTGTGTAGACTTCGAGACGCGCAGTTTGCGCAGAAATAAATTCTTGAGTCTTTGTTTTTTATACTTCTGACGTATAGTGGGACATACTTTTGTAAGCTTGAATGGATACAATATACAACTTCTCGCAAATAATTTGAAACTAGTTTCCACTTGTTATGGGCGAATCTTGCTGCTTTTGTAGCCCAACCAGATCTAAATCTAACTTTGGTCATATTTAGCTAGAGTTTTATTTGAGTAAGTTTTTTGCCTACAGACAATTTGGAGTGTGAAAATAATTATGTGGGAAATTTTGCATGAAATAGGAATAATTTCTTATAAAAGGTTTTTCAATTGGCGCGGGTAGATTTAGGCGGCCATGTTGTTTTGGTGAGAAATGTCAAATCTCTTTTTTATTATTAAGTTATTGATGCCAAATCACCATGGCAAGTTACACGATTGAACTGCATGTCCAAATGATAAAACTTTTAACATACAAATCTTTTGGGGGAACGATACGTGCGTTGCGCCCATCTTACGGTTCACTTGGGTGTCCTTCCAAGTCGATTATCCAAAGTTTGATAGCCAAATTTGAGTCGACCAATTCAGTGAACAATCAGCCAACGAAAAGCAGGATCAACGTCAGTGTGTGTGAGAGTCCGTAGTTCTTCGAAAACGGCGATTCATTTCCATCAGCATCAATTGAATAATATGGATGTGAACGACATCTGGTTCCAACAGAAGGGCGGTACGTGCCACACGGCGTACGCCACAATATTCCATTTCAACATCTACCCGCCCTTATTGAAAAGGACGAGACTAGAGACAAGAAAATTTATAACAATAATTATAACAGTTTTTCGCCATTAAAAGTGGACGTGCGTTAACGAGCTTCGCTCGTCTTTGGATGAGTGAAGTATGACCACCGGCGGAGGGCCCTGGCCCTATAGGGCCGCATAATCAGTAATTTTATAAATCAAAACCGTTATAAGTGACATGTCTAGAGTCATTTCCTATTGAAAAACCCTTTAGTTGGAAATTACTCTAGACATGCCAATTTATAACAGTTTTTTTTATGCGGCCCAGGGCCCTCTGGGACCCAGAGTTTCGTAAGCTCGTAAGCTTACACAAATTTTTAATAACAATAAACTGTTATGAATTGGAATTTCTCTAGTCTCGTCCTACTTTTAATGGAAAAAAAACTGTTATAACTGTTATAAATTGGCCTTACTTCTGAATTTAAATCAACAATTTGTATTCTTTTACAAAGTTTAAAAAAAATAATCTTACTGTGAAAACTGATAACCATAATAAATTATGAGATGTGCCTTAACTTTCAGAAGGAGTCACCTTTACCCTACACACGTCATAATATTCACCTCGTGTTATGTATGCATTTATCAATTCCGATGCACTTCTTCCTCTTCGGTATAGGCTTTCATTGATAAAGTTTGTATAAATTATTTTCATCAGAATTCTCATAACGAGAAGTCTTAATACATTTATCAAATTTATGTCAATATATATTTTGTATAACATTTGACACTAAAAATTCTTTCACGTTATCTCTTCCTCCGTTACTGTCAAAGCAAATGAGTGCAGTAATCACATGATAAATTAATATAAAATGTAAATCATAAATTTCCATGTGATTGATGCTAATTGAAACTGATAATTTATTGTTGAACAAAACTTCGACATTTACACACATGTTATTTTGTTAATTAATGCCAATAGTTTGGTGATAAATAAATTACTGAAATAGAAATTAAATCACTGAACCGGTTAAGAGTTGTGTTGCAATGAAGCATTTGTGTGTTCTATGCATTTCGAATTAGAATCTTAGTTTTTTTTTTTTTTGTAGTTCAAATGTCCTATCTACGAGTATTGACTAAATAAATTAATGGCGCGACAGCTCGTGGAGAATCAGACCCTAATGACTTCCGTTTTAACCATTCCTGTGTAGTCTACATTTCTTACATTTTTCTGCCAAATCCGAACAGCTAAGAGGAGACACACTGAATCATCAGGACAACAGATACTTTTGGAGAAATCATCAATTCCTCGCAAAAGGCAAATTCGAGGACTGCATCGGTTAATACCCAAAATTACCTTAAAAACTTTGTTTAAGTAGCTTGGCTCCAGTGTTGTTTTTCTAACTGTCTCTTATGAAGTTATTATAATTACATACTCTTACTTTTCTTGCTAGGTGTTATATTCATTAAAAATTTGTATCCATTTTAAATTAATATTTATGAACCGTTGTTAAGTTTTTTTCAATTGCTACATACAATTTCAATGTTTCTAAAATTTTCCTTTTTTTTCAGGTAGTAAAAATAACACCATCATTAATAAATTATTGAAAAACAAAATTTTCTCTTGGCGCATGTAAGTATTAAAGTAAAATTTAAAAATGGCAAAAATGGATTTATAAATCAAGGTAATCACTACCTATAGAATTTTGTAATACCCAAACTAATTAGTCCAGATATTAACAAAATACTCTTTGGGATTCTAACTAAACAAAATTCGGACAAAAAACATTTCTCCGTTGACCGCCATTAAAAAAAAAAAATAAAATAATAAAGCGTTAATTCGTTGTAGGAAGAACATTTTGTAAATTTTTTGTCTACAAACATAAGAGAATTAACTAAAAAGTTATTTTCGGAAAACTGTCGAACTCGAAAAATTGATTTTAAGGTTTATTTCACCCGATTTTCATCTGAACGAAAAAATATGAAGTTTTTTATAGATATATTAGAAATATTTTATGTGCGTCAAAAAACATCTAATGTAGACTACTTTCTGGCCCGCCTGGCTTCACACGGGTAGGCAAACCTAAACTTCGTATAAAAATTACAAAAGAAAATGTAAATCAACTCTCTTTTATAATCCCTTTTGAAACCACTGTTTCATTTTTTTACTTGCGATATATATACATAAGTACTATGTATATAGCAAATTATGAATTTGTACAAAAAATCGAACTCGAGATTTTGATCAAACTTGACATTACGATGACAGGGAAGACGAAAAAAGTGGGTCTGTTCGACTTTCTTCTTTCTTTGAGACCAAAACTAACACTAGCTGCCATACAATATTTTTTTGGTCAAAATGTAAAACTTATTTTTCTCAAAATCGGCTCCACAGAATTTTTCTTTAAAAACACCATAAATTTCAATAGTTATAAGTTGCCTTTAAATTAAAAAAAATGGTTCAGAAAAATTGTTCTTAATGTCACCTCCCAAAGGACCATTTTTTTTTATTTTCGCTTTTCTCAAAAACGGTTCAACAGATTTTGATGAATTTTTTTTTGAAGTAGAACTAATACATTTGTAATAAAATTGTGCACCGAAATTTTCAAAAAAATATTATTTGAATTTTTTTAAAAAAAGTTTGAAATTTTTTTTTCGAAAACTCGATATTTCTAAAACCGACTTGGTCGATTTTTCTTAAACTTGGCAAAAATCATTTTTTTAACACTATCTAAAGGATTTTAAACAAAAATTTTTCTTATAATTAAAAATAACGGTACCTCCCATACAATTGTTTAAAAACCGTTAAGGAAAACTTTTTTTTTTCTCAAAAACGACTCCTACGATTTTGATAAAAATTTTTTGTGTAGCGTAGTAAGTAATATCTAGCATTTAAAATTATCAAATTTCACATTGAACAATTAATAACAGCACCTCCCATCGAACGGTTTTATTAATTTTCGACTAGATCTCATTATCTGATTTACCGATTAAAACATGATTTTTTAAACAGAAGCTTGTAACAAGTTGAAATAATGTTGCATATCAAAATTTTCAAAAAAGTAATTTTCGGTTTTTAAAAAAAAAATTCAAAATAATTTTTTTGGAAATTCGATATTTCAAAAACGGGTAGAAGATTTTTTTTGAAAATTAAGTTTTCAACTTCCCAACCCAGTCGTGCATGTTTTTATAAAACTTTTCAAACACTAACAGAATTTTTGAAATCGGATATCCCTTTTTTGTTTTGTCACCAATTCGCCATATAATTATCAATTTTTTGAAAAAAAAAAAAATTCCCTAACCTTTTAAACACAAAAATATTTTTTGAAATTAGATACTTTGTTTTTCTTACCCCACTTCACCTTATAATTCGCAAATTAAAAAAAATGTTCTCGAGTCGTCCTCTAGAAATAACCTGTCATACACAAAAAGAATTTTTATTTCAAAATTACCTTTAAGCCATCCACTCAAAATAAACTTTCAAACACAAAAGGAACTGAATCGAATACCACTTTTCGTTTTTACCCCCATTTCACCCTATAAATACCATTTGTTTGAAAAAAAAAAATATTCCTAAAGCCATGCACTAAACTAGTACAAATAAAATTTTTGAAATTGGATAATTTTGGTTTTCTTTTTACCCCATTTCACCCTACAAATAACAACAACATTTTAAACACAAAAAGAATTTTTGAAATCGGGCAAGTGGTTTCTAAAATTATCATGAACAAACAAACAAAGCAAGAATTCAACTTTGTTCCCGTACGAAAAAAAATGTATGCAAAAATCCTCTCATGCCAAAGATTTTAAGATAAACAAAAATATTTGTTTGCATGGTTGGTTTCCTGTTTCATCCAAAAATATGACCATTGCTTTCATGGAATGTCGTAACAAATAATTTCCATATTTTTGTAAGGGGTTTCACTGCCAATTTTTATTTATTTTTTGCATTTATTAGGCGGGTTCAGGAAAATGCGATTTCGCTCCGTCAAAAAGCAACCCAATCCAATTTTTTTTCTCAGTTATTCAACAGAAATCTGAGATTTTTCTAAGCATGGCTTATTAATTAATTTTTCCACTCAATAGAATGAAAATGTGTCTGAAAAATATCTTACTTTCAATACAATTTATTTCCATGCTAAATTTACCAGCAATGATTTTCCTAGCGGTCGGATATTCAAATCACAAGATTATTTGCATGCAAATAATTTGTACATCCAAAAACATTAATTTCCAATTTAAGCCATTTAGTTTATTGAATAAGGATTATGTGAGTTTCTTCCTAAAGTTATGAAGATAGCTAAAATGTTACCAGTTCCTAAAAACTCAGAAAGTAAAGATTTTCGGCTTTATTCTATACTTTCTTTTTTTGTTGAAGGCTTTGAATACTCCTATGAGATCTGGGTAAGCTGCATTACCGCTCTACTGACGGATGCGGATGAAACCAGATAAAATATATATTAAAATCAAATTACATCTCTCTTACTACCTGATTTTTCTCAATTATTTGATATTGTCGTAAAGTGATCGAAAATCCCAAATAATCTGACCATAATTCGAAAATGTTCTTATTTAGCGAATGTTAATTGACTATCAGCCATATTATTGACTAGTTTCATGACAAAACTAATTTTATAGATGCTCAAATCGGTAATATTCAAACAAAATTTTGACACCTATGTAAAACTCGAAAAATAATTCAAAGTAGCTCCGGATAAAACTCTAAATGCATGACACCACCGTGCTAAATTTGGGACTCCAAACTTCTATAAAACTAGTTTTGCTTTGAAACTATGTAGTTTTGAAACAAATTAATAATATGGCTGTAAGAATCTCACATTGCTTTTTCAAAAAAAAAAAAAAAACTTAGGACTTCTTTTCTTATCATTTATTTATCAGCGCAAAATTAAATATTTACTTAAAAACCATAACATTGTTTATTAATCGGTTATGTTCACTATTACTATATATTTATTAATAGTCGTGTTTTATTGGTAATTTTATAGCTAGCGCAGTAAGATTTCCCTCGGTATACAAAACCAAAACGAATAGTGCCGATAAATTAGCCAGAAAATTAGGGAACATAAAAGTGGGCAAAGAGTGTTGTGCAGTTCAAAAATATTTAAGACTTGAACCTTAAATGTCGGTAATATAGATTATTTTTCACTTAAAAAGGGATGTGTTCTAAGATATTTGTTATTTAAAATACTGAAGCGCATCTTCACACGTTATTGACATGTCCGAATGAAAATCCGAAAATTATTTTAGTCGAGATAAAACTGATTTATAGTATCTCGTTGACGTTTTGGATTAAATATTCTATAAACGTCAAAATATAGTTCGTTCCATATCTGTCAAGCAAATAACTGCAACGTAGGATTGCTGAAACATCATAACCGCGAGAAATTTCACGACTTGTTGATAATCATGACATAAAGTTATGTACTGTGGAAACAAAAAAAACAAGAATACGTTGCGAACACAACCACAAAAATAAAGAGTGTACATAAAAGTGGATATAGTGTTTTATTGGTACTTGGAATGCTGCGCTAGCTATTTATAAATGACCAATAAAACACACCTATAACACATTTTCTGTCGAAATATGTTCTTATATATTCATGGGAAAATCTGTTATGTTTCATTCAAATTTTATGCTCCATAAACAAAATTTTAATCTTTTTTTCAGCTGATATTGCAATTATTAGCTTCCCCTCTTTTATATATGTATATGTCTTAGTAAAATTAAAAGCCTTAGAAATGTACTTACTTCTCATTTTAAGAATTTTATAAACCTTAAAAATATGTAATACAAAAATTATATTTTAAGTACTACTATTTATAAATACCATTAAACACGGTTGTAAAAGAATGCAATCATTTGTGAATGCATCAGTTATTAAAAATCATTCATCATATTTAATTAAAAGATTGCATTCATTGACTTGACTTAAACACTTAAACTTTTAACTATGCATTTATCGTTCATTGGATATCTAAAAGATTGCAATCATATTTTCCCCATTCTCTTAACAGCAATCAATTGAATGCAATCTTTTGGTAATTCAAAAATTTTTGCATTTCGTAATTTTTATGTTTATCATCGCAGATTTGTCCCACCCGCCCTTAACAATGTGATAAAATTACACTTTGTAATTGTAAGTCTTAATTATACTACAAAGGAAATTCTACTTTTATTTCTTTCTATTAGTTTTAATGTTGTTAAAGCCTGCAACCTATGATATTGAAAAATTAAGTTTAATTTATACAAATACTGTTGTTTTTAAAGCCAATTACAGTACATTCAAATCACTTAGTCCAAATATCCACTATTTATGAGGCACCATCTAAAATTGAATTTCACCAGAATTATAATTTTCAAATAAAAAACCATAGAATTGCGAAATATGGACCTACAACTCTATATACGAAATGCTTTAAGTTCGAAGAAAAATATAGACCCTTCGGCTTAGATACCTTTAACTGTACACATTTTTTTTTTTTTTTTTTTTATACATTTATTACTTACTGCCTCGATTTGTTTTCTCTAAGACAAAACAGAGAGAAAAGTTTATTGCAAAATACACATTTCTTCATTTTTTTTTTCTCTTTTGAAACAAATAAAATATGTTTAAGGAGAAATGTTGGGATCGCTGTAGGCTGATATGAAATTAAATTCTTTTTTATGGATGGGTAAATACTTTTGTTTCGGTTTACCCTCAAAAAATTTAGCCAGGTTCCAGAGAGGAAAAATATTTTATTTGCACAACACAAAGTCAATGATTTCAATTTTTGAAATTGTTAGAACAATAATTGTGATTCATTGAAAACTTATATTGAATTGAATTTAAACAAAAGAAAAAAAAAATCACAACCGAAATGAATATTTAAAACGTGCCAATCTAAAAACAAAATTTAAAAAAAGTCGAAAATGCGTTTGTGCAAAGAAGACAAAAGAACAATTGCAATGTTATGAACTTACTGTGATGGTTACGACTTACAACTGACTGAAAATCGATAATCTTCTCTAAACAAAAGAGTTTCCTGCTTTTAAGTCTTATTTCCCTTTGGAAAAGGATAAAAATAAAAGTGTATTTCACTGTCGTTTTCCGATTAAAATAAAAATAAAAAAAATGCCGAACAACAAACTTTTATTTTCAATTCTGTAGGACGAACCCTTGCCCGTTCCAGAGAGCACGTTTTTTTGTGGTTAAATTGAGGTTTTTATTTTACCTTTTTTCACAATGTCCCCTATTTAGGCCATTGGATTTTATTATTTTTTTTCCGTTTTTGTTCTACGGTGAGGCCCTTTGTGCATTTTTCTGGTGACATCCTCAGACTTTTGTAATAATAAATGCATTTTGTGTGTGGATTCATGGTTCATGTAGAATGTATCTGACAGTGGGATAGGAAAATAGAAGTCTTTCATATTTCATATTCAATTCAATAAAATTAATGAAGATCCATCCATTTAAAACGCATTCGCATATTCTAATTCCATTGCTTGTAAAACATACCTACTAGAAAAACTGTCCTCGAAAATAGAAGTTTCTACGATTTTTTTTTTTTTCAAAAAGCTTTACATGACAGCGGAAAAGAAATTAAATTAACCTCTTGCTTTGGCTGACATGCAACTGCACTGTGTTTCTTGGTTGCCTTTTAATTTCTTGTACAAGTTTACATCGTTTAGCTTACATGCACTCGAGGCAGTTGCGTGTGCAACATGACAAAAGTCTTATACGAGGTCGCTAGACCCGCATGTCGCCTTCGTTGGCGTTGTTGTCGTCGTCGAAAGTCAAGTTCTCGACAATTCGGAGCCAGTATCTGTTGCATGATATTATGTAAAAGCTCGTTTAATTGGAATTGTCAATATGCCTTCTTTTGGTAAGACATACATATTATACAGACGGCTTCTTCTAGTATTGCACTTACAACAAGTCTACCGTCATTGTCCATTGTCGTTATAATGTATGTGCATAAGTAATATTATGGATATGACTGTTTACAGTCTACTCCTGTACCGGTATTGGTTTTTTTTTTTTTGCAGCTATGCCAATTTGGGTGCAACGAAATGTCGTCATCGTTTGTTCGTATTTTAATGTGGAAGTGCGCAAAATGATGATGATTATCGATGCCAAGTGAATATAGGATTTGTGGGTCTGTATTTTCCTTGATTTTCCTTGGGAGTCAACAAAATGTAATGAATTTGAAGAAAATAACGAAAAGTTAAGAAGAATTAATTTTGTTTTATTTTTAATTAGAGTATCATTACGAGACCTTCAAGAAGACAAAGTTTTCTTTCAACTTTGTTTCGTTGTTTCGTGTTTCCGGGTGTTTTTTTTTTTTATGATTAACTTTAAGATGATTATTTCAACATTGAAATCTCTTTAATTAAGGGTCTTCACAATTTATTAAAATAAAAATTAAAACTCGAATTGGAACCTTAATTTATGTGTCTATTACGGATGACAACCCAACTTCGTTGATAATTCAAATAATGATCGCTGTTTCAATGTTGCAAGCAATAAAAATAAAATGCTCGACTGGATTCCACGAACTTGGCTCTTGTGGTTAAAAGCTTTACTGAAGAAAATTTGAAAAAAAAGTCAAAAATACTTAAAAAAATAGATTTTTTCTTTAATTTTTTTTGAATTCGTTAATGATTATACACAAAATTTGTAAATGCAATATTATTTGAACTACTTACAAGGACTAGATTGCGAAATTATATGCAAATCAATTCAGGCACTAACGAGATATTCGGAAATAACCTAAAAATAACCTTAAAACCCTAATTGCGCTATGCAAAATTTTTGGCCAAAACTTGATACGCAGTAATGTTGGAAATGATGTATTAAATAGAAGTACGGAGTTTAATTAATATCGTTAGAGCCGTTTTCGAGAAAATTTTAAAATACCGAAATTGTAGCGCGGCATGCTACCTGTTTATAAATTTTTAAATGAAATATTATTTGAACTTCTTTAAAATACTGGGCTGCAAAATTATATAAACATTGATTGAGCCATTACCGATATATTGAGAAATAACCCGAAAATAACCTCAAAACCCTATTTGGGTTGTGCAAAAGTTTGTGCAAAAAAATTATACTCAGTACTAAAAAATAGAGGCACGAATTATAATCAAAATCGTTAGAGCCGTTTTTGAGAAAATTGGAAACAACCGCAACCGTTGTATAGCAGCTATCCGTTTGCATATTTTTAAATGCAATATTATATAAACTAACAAACTGAAAAATTATATGAAAATCGATTAAGCCATTAACGAAATTTTTGAGAATAACCTGAAAATAACCTCAAAACCTTATTTGCTTATGTGATTTTTTTGCAAAAAAAAACTTGATATGCAGTATAATTGAAACTGCCTTAAAAACTACTGGTACGAAATGTTTTGAGCCGTTTTGAATAAAATATCAACAAAAACCGTTGAATGACAACTAAACGTCTATACATTTTTAAATAAAAAGCATTGGAAATTCTTAGAAGTACTGGGCAGCAAAATTATATGAAAATCGATGAAGCTATTAATGAGGTGTTCGCGAGAATTACCCAAAAATAACCTTAAAACAAAATTTCCTTTATGCGATCTTTTTGGAAAAAAAATTGTTGTGTAGTATTATGGAAACTGCTTTTTTACGAAGTACGAAGTTTAATCCAAATCATTTGAGCCATTTTCGAGATAATTTGAAAAAAAAAAAAGAAAAACTGAAATCATTGGGTGGCAACTAAAGGGTTTTTCAACAGGGACGCTACAAAAGTATAGCAACAGGGGCAAACGACGCCATATTTCTTGCCGCTCTTTTGACATTTTTCTTCAATAAGATTTGCCATTTCATGATGGAAAGATCAGCAACGAGACGAAAATATTAAAATTTACTACCGAAATTCGGAGTCAGTGGCCTCAACGTTAAGAGCGCTACGTCCAATTTATGGTCGTCATAATCGTCCTAGCAGATCAACAATTCAACAAATCAACGTCTAGTGGAAAAATTTGAATCCACAGGCACAGTACAAAATGTTCCCGTGCCAGTGGGACAAAGAAGTGCCCGTAGTGTGGAGAATATTGCTGCCGCTGAGGCTTCAGTTGCAGAAAGCCCAAATGTGTCTCTCACGCGTCGTTCTCAAACGTTGGGCATCTCTGTGACGGACGTCGTTGTGGCAAATTTTGCGAAAAGATCTTGGCCTACATCCTTACAAGATTAAATTGACGCAAGAACTGAAGCCGCTTGACCACCAGAAGCTCCGTATGTTTGTGAATTGGGCTGAGCAACAACTTGAAAATGATTCGGATTTTCATCGAAAAATCATCTTCAGCGATGAGGCTCATTTCTGGCTGAATGGCTTCGTCAATAAACAAAATATGCGGTATTGGTCAGGCAGCAATCCACACGTTCTCCATGAGTCATCATTGCATCCCGAAAAAATTACGGTTTGGTGTGGTTTATGGGCCGGCGGCGTCATTGGGCCGTATTTCTTCCGTGATGATCAAGACCGGCACGTTACTGTGAATGGGGATCGCTACCGTTCAATGATAACCGAATATTTTTGGCACCCATTGGATGATATGGACTTGGAGGACATGTGGTTCCAACACGACGGCGGCACAAGCCACACAGCGAATGTCACAATCAATTTATTGGAAACCAAGTTTGGAGAACGTGTTATCTCACGAAATGGTCCAGTCGCTTGGCCGCTTCGGTCGTGCGATTTGATGCCGTTAGACTATTTCCTGTGAGGCTACGTCAAGTCTATGGTCTATGCCAACAAGCCAGCGACGATTGATGAAATTGCAGCAGTATCGGCCGATTTATGCTTGAAAACCGTCAAAAATTGGGTTCAGCGTCTGGACTTCTGCAAGCGTGCCCGTGGTGGCCATGCAAAAGAAATCGAATTCCATACATAATGGCATCAAACGTACTTTTACAGGAATAAAGAATTTCATTGATATCCAAAACCATTTTTGTTTTATTTTAAAAAACTTTTGTAGCGCTCTTATTGACAAACCCGATACAAGAGCTAAAACAAAAAATTTGCAATTCATCTATAGGAAATCAAATTGAAATGATCTCTACTTAATTTAAAGCAAATCAGTTTACCCGTTTAGACTCAATTAATCGATGTACACTGTAGAGTGTACAGTGGACGTATAGTGGCATATACTGACGGACGCGACGGAAAGACACGGATTTCTTCATGATCGAAGTGTTAGTTTTGACTAAAACTGAATTTTTTTTAAATGATTGGCATTGTTCCTATAAAACAGAAAAGTCTGCATTTCTGTATTTCTAAAAAGTCACCCTAAAACCCCAACAGAAACGCTGCTATCATTTGCACTCCTCTGTCACAAATTATAGACTCTCTTTGAAAACCCATAACATCAATGAAACACGAATATATTGCAATACATTAAAGGAAACAGGCACATTCAGCGCATACTTTGTTGACATCTGCGTCAATTAGAAGCAGAACCCAAGTAATTATTCACCAGACACTGCTCTGATGCTCAGCTCCGTGCATTAACCCCAACTTCCCCATGCCATAATATATACATATGTATGTATATCTATGCCGCCAATAGGATACTATACGACGACGACCCCCTGCAAAGCGAAAGAACTTAATCGCGCCAATTTTCACTTCTTTTAACTGGCAATTACCGTAAATTCTCTCGATTTCATGAGCACATACATTATCTATGTACACATCGCATCGTCAACCTCACACATTGCATCACCTTCACCCCGAATGCCATTTCCGGTTGATAGCTAGTCAATATTCTTTTATGTTCGTTTCGTTTTGTTGTCTATGTCTATCGCAAATGCATTCAATGTTGGGATGCTCATTGCCCATGCCCAACTTAAATATAGGTTTTAATCAATTTTATAGCTTCAACCGCATAGAATCTTCATTTCCTATTCGGTTGGGAAAAGCTATTTCACTATAAACCGGCCGCGGCGCCAAATATTCATTTCCCCCAACAAATAACATTTCCAGTGGTTGAGTGTTTCAAAAATGCAATATTTTTTTTC
This sequence comes from Leucozona laternaria, assembly GCA_932273885.2. Lineage (NCBI taxonomy): Eukaryota > Metazoa > Arthropoda > Insecta > Diptera > Syrphidae > Leucozona > Leucozona laternaria. The sequence goes on along the minus strand of OW026368.1, from coordinate 25,520,426 downwards.
TGTTGTTTTGTTGGTGCATTTCAATCACCACTAACTAATTTTTTTATGGAATTGGGTCAAAACAAAATTCAACAGCGCATAGGAAATTTATGCCACGCAATTTGTGGGATATTACTTCGAAAAGAAAAAGCAAAATAATCAAAACAACACACAATATACCTATACATGATGTATACAGTTCGCCCACGCTCTAATACATGCACTAGAAAAAGAAGGCGGGAAAACTTTAACATCAATAGGAAGAAAAAAAAAAGCACATCATATCAATTTCCCGAGTGAGCTATTTTTGATTTTCTAGCGCGCGCATTATTGTGTGTTGTGAATGAATTTCAAACTTGTTGTAAAAATATGTATGTAGGAACCTTTTTACAGCCCACACTTATTTGCTTTGTTTGATTTCATGATTCAAATAGTCCAGGGCCGTCGCGTCGGTCGTTGTCGTCGTTGAAATTGATTACATGAATACAGTTTCGATGATTTTTATGAACAATGTAGGCTCTAAAGGGCATGTTAGGGAATCGTTAAAAAAAAAACTTGTAGATAGAAAGTTCAATCAAACATGACATTTAGTTGACAAATGGCGTTCGATGACATAAACAATGGCTATAAATGTCAAACGATTTAGTCCGTTGTTAAAGAATTTTTAGTATGATGTTAGGTTAAGGAGAGGATTTTCCAATTTGTTAGCATTTTATAAAATCTAAAATCACCTTTTATCTATTTTATCTCTTTTTACACTGAACCAAAAAGGTACGTTATATTAATAAAAAAGTACATTAATAACGTGTTTTATACATTAATTCTCAGCCGATGTAAAAGTACATTGTTTCAACGTATGCTACTTCATTACTTAATACCGTCGTGTATTAAATAACGTTTTGTTCATGAATTAATGAATTTGAACGTTAAAAGCTATGTATTTATATACATGCGATATTAGTATATAATACGTCATTTAATGATTTTAAACGTTAATTAATGATACAGATCATTAAAAAACACATAAAATTCATTATTTAATGTAAAATGTTCATTGATTGTATGTCATCCGGATATTCAAACAATGTAACTTGTTCGTTAAACTACGTACAAAGTTCGTCATCTAATGTACAATATTCATTAATTTTATGTAATCTGTACATTAAAACAATGTATCTCGTTCATTAAATTATGTATAAAGATCGTTCTTTAATGTATAATATTCATTCTTTAATGTCACCAATACATTAAATCAATGTATTTCGTTCATTGAATAATGTACAAAATTCGTTATTTAATGTAAAATGTTCATTAATTTTATGTCAATTATACATTGAACCAATGTAACTTGTTCGTTAAACTACGTACGAAATTCGTCATTTAATGTACAATATTGATTAATTTTATGTAATCTGTACATTAAAACAATGTATCTCGTTCATTAAATTATGTATAAAGATCGTTCTTTAATGTATAATATTCATTCTTTAATGTCACCAATACATTAAATCAATGTATTTCGTTCATTGAATAACGTACAAAATTCGTTATTTAATGTAAAATGTTCATTAATTTTATGTCAATTATACATTGAACCAATGTACCTTGTTCGTTAAACTACGTACAAAATTCGTCATTTAATGTACAATATTCATTAATTTTATGTAATCTGTACATTAAAACAATGTATCTCGTTCATTAAATTATGTATAAAGATCGTTCTTTAATGTATAATATTCATTCTTTAATGTCACCAATACATTAAATCAATGTATTTCGTTCATTGAATAACGTACAAAATTCGTTATTTAATGTAAAATGTTCATTAATTTTATGTCAATTATACATTGAACCAATGTACCTTGTTCGTTAAACTACGTACAAAATTCGTCATTTAATGTACAATATTCATTAATTTTATGTAATCTGTACATTAAAACAATGTATCTCGTTCATTAAATTATGTATAAAGATCGTTCTTTAATGTATAATATTCATTCTTTAATGTCACCAATACATTAAATCAATGTATTTCGTTCATTGAATAACGTACAAAATTCGTTATTTAATGTAAAATGTTCATTAATTTTATGTCAATTATACATTGAACCAATGTAACTTGTTCGTTAAACTACGTACAAAATTCGTCATTTAATGTACAATATTCATTAATTTTATGTAATCTGTACATTAAAACAATGTATCTCGTTCATTAAATTATGTATAAAGATCGTTCTTTAATGTATAATATTCATTCTTTAATGTCACCAATACATTAAATCAATGTATTTCGTTCATTGAATAACGTACAAAAGTCATTATTTAATGTATTATATTGATTCTTTAATGTCCCCCATACATTAAACCAATGCATCTTGTTCATTAAATAACGTATTCAATTCGTTATTTAATGTATAATATTCATTGCTTTAATGTCACCCGTACATTAAACCAATGCATCTGTTTCATTAAATAACGTATTAAAATCGTTATTTAATGTTTTATATGCATTGCTTTGATGTCGCCTATACATTGAACCAATGTATTCTATTTATTGATCCAACCTGTGTGATCAACTGATGCATATCTGCGAAACAATTCTGAAAAAAACAAATTCTATTAATTGGCCTCTGAAAATGTTTGTAGGTAATATAGTTTAAATGATTAATCAATGTAAAATGTTAATTAAATAAAGCCAATCAATAAAATTATTTTTTTTTAGTAGGTTTCAAAGCTTACCTAAGTTTTCTTTTGAGAAAATTTTGGAATAATTCAAAGAAATGTGAAAAAAACTAGAGAAAAACCTGAAATTAAAAGTTTGTCCAAAAAACAGATAGTTTAAATGAAAAAAAAATGTTTTTATCTTGTTATGGGTTTTTATTTATGCATTTAAATTGTTTCGAGTTTAAAGAAGTAGAAATTCAAGTAGTTTGAGAAGAGATACAAGTAATTTGAAAAGTCAAGTTAATATTTGAAAATTAAAAAAAAAATTTATTTGAAATGAAGAAGAAAATATTATAACTGATAACATATTATTATTATCTTCAATGGCTGAAACTTTTGAACATTTTGTACTACATTTTAATTTTAAGAAAATAGTTTGTATAAATGCCCAAATAGTTGAACAGGCTACAGGATATTTAAGGTTAAAAAGATGATAAATTTTAAAGCAAACTTAGAAATCTTGAAGGTTATTTTTTGATTGTCCAACAGCTATAACAAAAGGCTGCACGTTTATTGGTCTTTTCTGAAGATGCTGCAAATGACTGGATGGACGTTCCGATTAAAATGAACGCTTCTTGGGAATCTGTTCTTTTCTATTGTATGCACTTTTTGGGTAGGCACCAAAGACGCATTTCAATGAAGACAGCTGAGGAAAATCGCATTCCTGCTATCTGAAAATATCATAATAATTGCATTTATTAGAAAAGAATAAAAAATTAATATAAATTAAGAAAATAAACTTATAACAAATCTAAGGAATTATTTTTAAAACTGACAAATATATGGTCATCGTTTTGTATCCTTTTATCAAAATATCTTTTAATTGCAACTTTATAAATCCTAAGTGTTGGAGTTAAAATTATTAAATTCGTATTACTTTAAAATTGGACTAGAAAATGCCCTTGCTATGTATAACACGTTGATATATGTAAAATGAAAAGTATTTGCAAGCCACGGTTGAGGTTAAAATGCTATGAGATTCCATAAGTGTTATTATTATAAGTCATATATAATATACCTACTATAGCTTAAGTTCTTTTAAGTTCAATTACAGAAACTTACTCAATAACTTGGGTTAGTTCGACTTGGACAAAAACTGTGACCAACTAAAATGAAAATCGCAGCTAATTTATTATTATTGTTATTTTCAAGAAAATTCAATAAATGTTGATGTTTTATGGTAAACCGAACCCTTTAAAACTAGTCAAAACTATGGTTACTACAAATAACACCTATATCAAAATAGTGTGTATGAATCTTTTGTAGATTTTACTAACTAATTTAAAATTTCAATAACGAACAATACCTTTTTACTTCGAATATTTTGTAATAATAATGTATCGAATGGTACGAAATTAAAATTTTTAACCACTTACTTTCAGAAAGGTTGTTGTCATTTATGGATTGTTGAAGTTTCTCTGTCCTTAACGTGGTGCTTCGATGTCAAAAAATGTATATCTTCGCAAAATGGCCTTCACAGTTTTCGAAGGGGAAATAGGAGGTGTTAAACAACGCTTTGAAGTCCATATCAACCTAGTGCCAATATCTATCGAATTCCTCTGAAGTTAAGTTGTCAAATTTTATGTAATTTCAGCATTTGAACCAAAAATATCTGTTAAGAAAACGAAATATCAATGTTATCTGTGTCATTAAAGATAAGTTTTATAATGTTTTTTTTGAGTTACAGTTAACTGTCATTACGACAAAACTAGAGAAAAACGTGAAATTAAAAGATAATAATATATTCTTGTTATGGTGTTTATTTTTGCATTTAAATTGTTTAGAGTTATAAGTAGTAGAGTTACTTAAATAGTTTCAAAGGAGAAAAGACACAAGTTATTTAAAAAGTCAAGTTAACATTTAAGAATTTAAACAAAAATTGAAGTTTCAAATAAAGAAACAAATATATCAAAGGGATATTACACAGTATCATCTTGCATGGCTGAAACTAATATTTGCACTTTTGAAAACTTTGAATTACATTTTAATTTAAAGAAAAAAGTTTGAATAAATGCCCAGAAAGTTGAGCAGGCTACAGGATACTCAAGGTTAAAAATATGAAAAATTTTAAAGCATATGTCTACAGCCCGAATGCAGCTTTTAAAAGAAAACTTAACCCCATCAAAATAAACGTAGAAATCTTTAAGGTTAGTGTTTGACTCTCCAACAGCAATAATGAAAGGCTGCACGCACTCTGATCTTTGCTGAAGATGCTGTAAATGATCTTCTGCCTCCTGAATGGACGTTGCGATAAAGATGAAAGCTTCTTGCGAATCTTTTATTGTGTACTTAAGGAAACTTTTCCTACCGCTTTTTTCCTTGGTAAGCACTTTTTGGGTAGGCACCAAGTATGCATGGAGACAGGTGAGGACAATCGCATTTCTGCTATCTAAAAATATGATAACAATGGCATAAATTAGAAAGGAATAAATAGTTACTATAAACTATGTAAATGAAATTAAAACAAATCTAAGAAGTTATTTTTAAAACGGACATAAATATGGTAGCCGTTTTGTGTGCTTTTATCAAAAAGTCTTTGAATTGAAACTTTATAAATCCTTAGTGCTATGGTAAAAAATATTAAATTCATATAAATTTAAAATTCGACCAGAAATTGCCTTTGCTATAACACGGTGATGTAAGTTATATGAAAAGAATTTGCAAACCACTATTAAGGTATGAAGGCTATGAGATTCCATAGGTGTTATTAGTTAGTCCTGTGAAGTTAGCAAAAGAATTGTTTAAAATTCAATAAAATTTGAGAGTTCCCGGTAGCAAACAAAGAGTTCTAAAGTTCCTCATACTTTTTTTCAATAGTTTTTTGGTTCTAAGTCAATGGGCACCTAAATTTGCGAATAAGTTTTGAAAAATTAGTGTTAAAAAAAAAAGTTATTAGGACAATGTTCAGAACTCTTTGTTATCTATCGGGAACTCTAATCAGAACTCCTTTTTTTTTGATTTTTGGATTTTGAAAATTTTTGGTTCTAAGTCAATGGGCACCTAAATTTGCGAATAAGTCTTGAAAAATTAGTGTTAGAAAAAAAAGTTGTTAGGAAAATGTTCAGAACTCTTTGTTTGCTATCGGGAACTCTAATCAGAACTCCTTTTTTTGATTTTTGGATTTTGAAAATTTTTGGTTCTAAGTCAATGGGCACCTAAATTTGCGAATAACTTTTGAAAAATTAGTGAAAAAAAAGTTATTAGCAAAATGTTGAGAACTCTTTGTTTGCTATCGGGAACTCTAATCAGAACTCCTTTTTTTTGATTTTTGGATTTTGAAAATTTTTGGTTCTAAGTCAATGGGCACCTAAATTTGCAAATAAGTTTTGAAAAATTAGTGGTAGAAAAAAAAGTTGTTAGGAAAATGTTCAGAACTCTTTGTTTGCTATCGGGAACTCTAATCAGAACTCCTTTTTTTTGATTTTTGGATTTTGAAAATTTTTGGTTCTAAGCCAATGGGCACCCAAATTTGCGAATAAGTTTTGAAAAATTAGTGTTAGAAAAAAAAGTTGTTAGGAAAATGTTCAGAACTCTTTGTTTGCTATCGGGAACTCTAATCAGAACTCCTTTTTTTGATTTTTGGATTTTGAAAATTTTTGGTTCTAAGTCAATGGGCACCCAAATTTGCGAATAAGTTTTGAAAAATTAGTGTTAGAAAAAAAAGTTATTAGGAAAATGTTCAGAACTCTTTGTTTGCTACCGGGAACTCTCAAATTTTATTGAATTTTAAACAATTCTTTTGCTAACTTCACAGGAATTTATTAGTTTTACAATGGTTCAGTTGCTTCAGTTCATTTAAGTTCAATTACAGAAACTAACTCAGTAACTTGGTTAAGTACGAGCTCAGAAGCAAGTATGCTTATCATGGATTTTGAACCTACGATTCGACAAAAACTAAAACCAATTAAAGCCAAAATCTCAGTTAATCGAAAAATTATTTTTCTAGAAAATTCTATAAATGTTGATGATTTATGGTTAACCGATTTCTATTAAAGTTAGAACTAGTCAAACCATGGTTTTGACTAGTTCTAGTAGTAACTAGTAACCCCAGTATTAAAATAAGTGTTTGACTTTTTTTCTACAATATTTTTTCTCTTCGATAATTTTAATAATATTTTTATAAAAATTCTTTTTAAACGAAATTTCAGCTAAAAATTCGTTTTTGAATAGGCTAAGTATATGGGATAGGATGAAATTAAAGATTTTAACCACTTACTTTCATTAATGTTGTTGTCATTTAAGGATTGGAGAAGTTTAAGAGTTTCTCTGTCCTTTACGTGGTGCTCCGTAGTCAAAAAGTTGTATATCTTCGCATAATAGTCGTTCCAGTTTTCAAGGACGGAATATGTGGTGTTAAACAACGCTTTGAAGTCCATATCAACCTAGTGATCAATATATTTTATTATTATAGCAAATTTTTAAATATCTGTTCTAAGGAACGTTTAAAGTGATAGGAGAACGTATATTGATAGGATAAAGATAAACTGGTCATCCCAAAAATAAATAATAAACCAAATAATAAAATCAACAGCTTTTTAAACTAGTTACGTAAGTTTATTTAATTCTATTAATCTTACCAATCTATGACCTTGGGGCATTTTATAATACGGCCATTTTTCTAACGTTTCCTGCGTTGAACTGGAGGTTCGCAATTCGCTTAATCGATATTTTGTGCAGGCCTGCCAATATCTATCGAATTCTTCCGAAGTTAAGTTGTCAAATTTCAAGGATTTTATGCACTCTTCAGCATTTGCTTCTGGAACTGAAAATATTTGATGTTCAAGCGAAATAACAATGGGATCTGTGTCACTAAATATAAGTTTCATAATGTTTTGTTTAATGGTTGTAATGCTATAATGTATAGCTTAAAAGAGACACAAGTGGTTCGAAAAGTGAAGTTAACATTTAAAACCTTAAAAAAAATTTGTAGTTTGAAACGATGGAGACAATATTTAAACAGGTTTATTATTATTATTTTGAATTTTGAAAACTTACATTTGATCTTTTGAAAATCTTGTAATAAATTTAATTAAGAGAAAAAAGTTTGAGTAAATGCTCAGAAAGTTGATCAAGTTAAGGGATATTCAAGGTTAAAAAGCTGAAAAATGTTCAAGCAAATGTCTATTGCCCAAATACAGCATTTAAAAGAAAACTTAACCCCATCAAAATAAATGCAAAGATCTTTAAAGTTAGTTTTTGACTCCCCAATAGCAATAATGAAAGGCTGCACGCACTCTGACCTTTGCTGAAGATGTTGCAAATGATCTTATGCGATATGTAGTTGTTTCGGAAAAATTATTGTTTGTATCTGTGTTTGTATGTTCAACTGAACCACATCCAGTTTTTTACTTTGTTGAAAACACAACTCAAATTATTAATTTAAGTGTATAGTTCTGTAGTTATAATAAAAAAAGAAAGCCTAAAATAAATTGGACTTACTAAGTACATTCTCCTTAGACTTTTCGTTTAATTCTGAACTCAATGGGCTAGGGCTTGATGCAGTTGTTCTTAAACAGGTTTTAAGGTTGCTGAATTTATTGTAAATTTTTCCCCTCTTGCATGTTCTATAGTATTCCTATCAAGCAGCATGGATAATATAACATTTTTGGTATTATTCAAACTAAATAATTTAAAGTCTTGAAATAAAGAAGTTAAATAGAAAAGAACGATTTTAGTTCAAAGAACTGAATTAAGAGAACCAACCCTATTTATATTTATAATTAAGGTTGCGGGATGTGGGCGCACAATTAAAGTTTTATTTTTTTTATCTGACTTAAAAGTAGGTACCTACTTTTGTCTAACAAACTTAACTTAAATGCTCTAAAAAGTTTTCGATTTGTAAAAATAAATTAACTTTAATCGTTCTTTTCTTGTTCGCTCCCAAATTATATGAGTCGTTGTTTGAAAGGGGAATAAGTCCATTTTTATATATTTAAGAGTTTTCATTTGAATAAGTTTAAAAATACTGTAAAACTTCAGAGGACGCTTTTAAGTCTATAGACATGTTAAATTATGTATGTAATAATTAAAATTGCCGAAGAAAATGAATTGTCTTTTAGCCCTAAAAGATGAAACATACTGCATACAGGAAATGAATTTTCAGTGTAAAATGTATCTAATAATATTAATTGTATAAAGTATTAAAACAAATATCTATAATGATTTCTTTCAAAATATTACATACCTACATACATACATGCATATAGTGTACTATTTAAGTTTAATATTCAAATGTTTAAATCCCGATGGTGTTCTATATTTTTAGTGTTTTAGAAAATTTAAGATTTCAATTGTGTTAAATTTTATAAAAAAAATTATTGGACTCATTTCACTTTCTAAAAAACCGCTTATATGAAGGATAAAATATTTTTTTTTTCTAAAATAAAAAAAAAAGTTCTATTGCTTTACCAGCATTTCCGTTGGAAATCGTTCAACGATTTCCTGCTCGATTTGATAACTTGTTCTTAAGTCCAGCCTTACATTTTGTTCTTCAAAATAAAAGGCAATCGCATTTACTAGCATTGTCCTTTGTTCTTCTCCAAATTTTTGTTTCTTTTCATAAAACTCTGTTAATAATTTACCTTTTGTGGTATTATTCAGGATTTCGCTCAGTGTTATTCTATTTTTAATTGTACTAGATGTTGGTGAAGATATTGATGAATTATTTGAGCTGTAATTAATATTCGGTGACGAGTATGGAGTACTGCTTCTGCTAACCGGTGTCGATAGTAACATGGTATTTTGAATACCGAAGTTGTGTGCAAGAGGCAAACCGATGGAGTTTCTCCACTTTTCCAATTGATCTTCAAACATTATTTTGATTCCATCAGGAAAAACTTCTAAAATCATTGGAATGTGCCATAACTTTATTACTTTGAGAACGGATACCCATACTTCTTTTCCTAAAATACAAAGATAATGTAAATAAAAACATATTGTATTTATACTATTGCAATTGCTATAGATATAGAAGCAAATAGCAAAAAACTGGGATGGATTTCGTATTTAAACTAAATTCAGATGTTTGAAATAATTATCCCAACTAACAAACTCTCAAGACCTAAGCACTCGAAATCTGAAAAAAAACTCGCTTAAGACTTTTGTATATCCCATTGCTATACATAAACCTAATTATCTTGTTGTGAAACTTAAAATGGTCTCATAGCTTTTTATTTTAAGAGTTAAACACTTTTCTCTTATACCTAAATTAATTTCTCTGCTTGGAATAGGATTTTATAAACTTATAGTCGTATAAGAATAATTTTGTGAAAATTCAGGTCTAAACATATATTCGTAGACTTCATGATCGCATAACAACACATATATTTATAAGAGTTTTAGTCATTTTATACTTCTATGAAAACCCTTACAGGATCTGAGTATAATACCTATTATATCAAGAATACCGGGAGTTGAAATGACAAAAGCTTTACAATAGGATGCTAATGAGACGATAAATGTTCGAAAATTATAAAGACAATAATTGCGTTGTTGTTTTTCGAGACAAAAGTTCAAATTAGTAGATACATTTTCAACGGCATATAATTTTTGGTTCCCATATGTGAAAAATAATAAATACATATATATTGTTTCGCCATTATATAGCACAATAACAATTGATTGACTTACAAAATAAATTCTCACACAAATCTATCAGTTTGTCTGACATAAGACATACACACTCTCTGAGAAAATGCTGAATGAGAAAGATATATATAACTTTTTAAAGTATACAAATGTGTGCTTTGTTCTCTTTTGAGCGAATCTCATTACAAGAGACGCATTCTCACAGCAAAACAAAGTTGATGTGAGAGCCTCCCATAACTAGGCCATTTAACGCTTTTAACAGTGTTTAAACAATCTATAAGTATTCTTTAAGATTAATTTAAGCTCCCTTACATTAGTCTATTTAAACTCTTGAAGCTTCTTATGAGACCAAAAATGATACTTGGGATTATAGGAAACTACGTTAAAAAATATCATGGAACATTTAAACAAGTGTTGGCATAATATTTAAGAGATAGATATATGTATATGTTCGTATATGTGCATACATATATAAACAAAGTATTTATAAGAAAAAAATCTACTTACCTATTAACACATCAGCCAAGCAGTTCATTCCCCAACTATTCAGCAATGATACCAACTCTGCTTTCTGTATATCAAGGGCGTGCTGTAGAAAATCTGATGCTTCAGATACATGGCTGATCGTTTCTGTATTGGTATCATCATTGGGAACATTTATTATTATGATGTCTTCACTGGCACCTTCAACTTCATCAGATTCTCCCACATTAACTTCAACTCCATCGATTTGCTTGAGTTGATAAAAAGAATCTTGCTCTGCCTCTGTTTCCATAATTTACGTTTAGATCTTTTGGAAGTAATACAAAATAAAGACAGAAGTTATATATTTCCTGGGTAGTAACAATCTTTAATTCGCAGCATGTTTTTTCCTCTCGCGGTTTTAATAAGTGTGACAGGAGGTCCTAAAATATCATATATATCGATTATTGAAAAATCTCCAAATGAATTTGTAGAAATATCATATGCCGCAAAATGTGGATTGAATTGTATAAAATTTAGTTTCTGACAAAATAATAAAATTCCAGAATTATCAGTACGAAAAATATTTAAAATGATATATAATTCAATGTCGTTTTTTAAAACAGCTATGTAAAATCCATCTTTATATTGATATCCGTTAAACTGGACCTGATGATAAGATTGTATAGATTCGTTACTCATTTTTAACATTGTGCAGATAATATTGTTGTAGGAACTTAATGTTTTATCTGATTTCTTAAATGAAATTCCCGAATTATCATTGCTCTTGGACTCCATTAACGAAAAAGCAAATTGAAGCTGATACTTCTTAGCCAATGTGACGCAAATATTTTTACGTGATGTTGTAGCATTCGAATATACTTTGAATTGCCTATGCTTGGCCTCGTATTTGAAACACCAAAAAGATTTAAGAGGTCCAGACATTTTGATAACAGTTGGATAATGAATGAGGTTGTGGTGTTTTGGTTTGAGTGTATCATTAAAAAGCTGAACATATTCTTCGTTATGTGTTTTGATTTTGGTTTTAAGAATAGATACATAATCTGAGTTAACTTCAAAGCAAAGGATCATGTCAATTATTTCAAAGAAATTGATAAGAAACTTCCAAACACAATCATCGTGAGGAACATAATCGCCAACCATAATTGGAAAGCAATACATAAATGTTTTCATTTCCCTTGCTGACATTTTTAAATGTTTTTTTGTTAAATGAGCTGTTGTTATTTCCCCTGAGACGTTATCAATTTCAATAGGACCATAATCAAAGTTTTGCTTTCTTGAGTTTAAAATTGCAAGGGTAAAATATTTGGCTGTTTGTGTGAAATAAATAATCGCGTGACATATATTGTAGTGGCAAACTCCCTCAAAAAGATCATGCATGACATCAACGCTATAGTTCTCTGCAACATGGAAAGATGGTATTGTATTCAATAATGATTCTCTCCTGATTCCACTTTCTGAAGCTTCGTCAGCTTCAATATCTTCCGCATAGTTTATTCGATTACGCATTAAATTTTCTTTTTCCGCGCTTGCAACATGAGTTTCAAGTTTATGCATTTTGCAAAACCTGCAAAAACTATTGCTCACAAATGATCTATTAAAGTTTAAAAATGAATTAAGACCCAAATTGTCTCCCAGTATCAATCCTAAAATGAAATGTACATGCTGGGTACCATCTTCGTTTATAATGTCAATGCCATTTACTTCTAGATCCAATATGGTTTCAATTAAATTTTTCCAACATTTTTCATTCCCAAATAATTTCACGTCCTTTGATTTAATGACTGCTCCTAAATATATATTTTCCAGCTTTGATTCCTTTCTAGGCAGGCATGGAAAAGAGTAATATATATTACTTACAGAATGTTGCCCACTATGAGATCCTAAAGGATTGTTAATTTCAAATTCGTCATTATATAGAAAATAGGGAATAATTTTTCTCTCAGGATATAGTTTAGTTTTTTGTTTCCATAATTCTCCTTGAACAAAATTGGAAACTCGAGAATCCTTCTGATACCTGTTCATAGTTTCTAGAACATCGTTTAAGTAACCTTTTTGTTCAAATATTTTACAAAACTGAAAGCGCAGTGGCATACAAACGCCAGTAATATTTTTTTCATCATACACAAGAGTACCTTTATGGAAAACTTTATCGATTGCTCTGTCTATGGTAAATTCTTTGGTGTCCTCTAAATATTGGTTATTTTTAAGCCATTTAAATAATAAGTGATCAGTATTACAATTTTTAAATGGATTTCTGCATTCTGATACTATATTTATAATTTCGTTATGTAATTCTGGACAAATTGTATTCAATTTGTGTGTGGAAAATGTTTTGAATAGTTCTAAAAGTGGATCTGTGATGCACTCTTTCACGCTATTTTGTATTTCGTATACATCTTTTCTATTGAAATTGTTATTCGAATGCAATTTTAATGATAATTTTAATGCTGATTTTAAAAAATTATCTAACTCAAGTGTGAGATTGTACTCTTTCGGAAAATGTTCGTATACTTTTCCATAAACTCCTTCATTGTGTATTTCGGAAAAAGTACAATTCGATTTATCAGTAATTTCAAGTTCGTTTCTAGGTATTTCAAATTCATTTTCCGCTTTGCATGCATGTTTTCGTATTGCATGTCTTTTGAAGCTTCCCAAATCTTGAAATACCTGATAACAAGAGTTTTCAATGCACCTAAATGTGCTCCTTGTTTTAAGATCATGAATCCTTTTAAAATGAAGTATAAGAAGTTCAATGGTTTGAAAATTTTTTTTACATACGTAACAGATCATGGTGTATCTAAAAAATTTTACATTATTATTAACAGTTCCCATTGGAGTTCTTTTAAAAGCATTACAAAATATTGCTATAGTGATCGAATTTTATAAACAGCCATGTTTTATGTTTTGTTCCAAAAGGTACTATCTTCTGATACATACAAATATAAACAGACTTCACAAAAACAAAAGGCTAAGATAAATATGTAGGTGGGTTGAATCTGTTCATGCACAGAAAAGATCAGGTACAGCATTGCGTGTACCAACTATGAGTAAAAACCTTGTCATAAACTGTTCTACATTAGGTCATTATCTGTTTATGAAGTTGTTCCCAATAATCTTTACCTGCTTTTAGGGTAGAACAAGTGAATGAGAAATTTTAAAGCTCAGCTGATTTTAGTGTTTGGCAAATAGAAATGCTTTAAATTTAAATCAAAGAAATACATATATATACGATTTTTGGATTTATAAAAAAGAAGAAAACAAAAAAATATCCAAAAAGTATATATGTATATATAAACTCAGTTCGAAAATTATTGTAAACAAATTTTAATATAACAAATTTTAGTTTTGAATTCTCACAGCTGATAGGTTGTAGTCAACCTCATAAAATAAGAAGCTGTACTTTTTTATTTTTTCTTGTTCTGGCAGTTTTCAAACACTTGTGTTGTTTTGATCTTTTCGGTTCAAGTTTTTCTTCATTAAACAGAGCTTGCTTTAAAAAAATTAACAAAATTAAGAAATTAATTGCAAAAAAAGGAAATATGTAACTATTAACTATTATGATAGATTTTCGCGTTTAAAATTTATTTTTTTACTTAATATAAAGTTTCAGCTACCGCACTCAACAAAAACTACTTAACAAATAATCTGAAACTATACCAGCTTGTATTAGTTTGAGAATATAAGAATATTTCCGAAATTGTTACTAAAGAAAAATCTTCGAACCATAAACTTCACAAAAATAAAAGGCTGCGATAAATATGAATCTCTCTTGAAAATCAAAATTTAGAAATTTAAGTGAATATCTTACTGAAATATCACAAATTGGAAGTTTATAATAGTAAATTAAATGTTTGGCCTGTAAATTTGATAAAAACTAACTATTATTACAGATTTTTGCGTTTAAATTTGAGATTTTTTACTAAATATCATTTTTTAAGTACCGCACTCAACAAAAACCACTTAACAAATGAATACAATGTCTGAATTAACACGCGTCTTGCGAGGGACGCTTGGCTTTTAATGTTATTTTCCATAATTTAATGCAAAAATTCGTTGGTTTAATGTTATTTGTGCGTTGCTTGATGAAAAATCCATTATTTAATAATTATATTATTGTTTTGATTTTTTTTTACGTTAAGTAATGCATTATTTTCATCAATTTAGTAAGAATGTTTATTGTTTCATGAACTTTTACATTAAATGATGTGTTGTACGTTAATCAACAAGCTTTGTGTTTGACGAATTTAAACAAAAAATCTGAAACTGTACCTACTTTTATTAGTTTGAGAAAATAAGAATCTTCCCGAAATTATATTACCTAATGAGAATATCCTCGAATAAATGTAACGAATGACCACAAACTTCACAAAAACAGAGGGCTGGGATAAATATGTTTCACTTTAGAAAAATTAAAACTAAGAAATTAAGTGTATCTTACCAAAATTCCACCAGCTAGAAGTTTATAATAGTAAATTAAATGTTTGGCCAGTAAATTTGATAAAAACTAACTATTATTACAGATTTTTGCGTTTAAATTTGAGATTTTTTACTAAATATCATTTTTTAAGTACCGCACTCAACAAAAACCACTTAACAAATGAATACAATGTCTGAATTAACACGCGTCTTGCGAGGGACGCTTGGCTTTTAATGTTATTTTCCATAATTTAATGCAAAAATTCGTTGGTTTAATGTTATTTGTGCGTTGCTTGATGAAAAATCCATTATTTAATAATTATATTATTGTTTTGATTTTTTTTTACGTTAAGTAATGCATTATTTTCATCAATTTAGTAAGAATGTTTATTGTTTCATGAACTTTTACATTAAATGATGTGTTGTACGTTAATCAACAAGCTTTGTGTTTGACGAATTTAAACAAAAAATCTGAAACTGTACCTACTTTTATTAGTTTGAGAAAATAAGAATCTTCCCGAAATTATATTACCTAATGAGAATATCCTCGAATAAATGTAACGAATGACCACAAACTTCACAAAAACAGAGGGCTGGGATAAATATGTTTCACTTTAGAAAAATTAAAACTAAGAAATTAAGTGTATCTTACCAAAATTCCACCAGCTAGAAGTTTATAATAGTAAATTAAATGTTTGGCCAGTAAATTTGATAAAAACTAACTATTATTACAGATTTTTGCGTTTAAATTTGAGATTTTTTACTAAATATCATTTTTTAAGTACCGCACTCAACAAAAACCACTTAACAAATGAATACAATGTCTGAATTAACACGCGTCTTGCGAGGGACGCTTGGCTTTTAATGTTATTTTCCATAATTTAATGCAAAAATTCGTTGGTTTAATGTTATTTGTGCGTTGCTTGATGAAAAATCCATTATTTAATAATTATATTATTGTTTTGATTTTTTTTTACGTTAAGTAATGCATTATTTTCATCAATTTAGTAAGAATGTTTATTGTTTCATGAACTTTTACATTAAATGATGTGTTGTACGTTAATCAACAAGCTTTGTGTTTGACGAATTTAAACAAAAAATCTGAAACTGTACCTACTTTTATTAGTTTGAGAAAATAAGAATCTTCCCGAAATTATATTACCTAATGAGAATATCCTCGAATAAATGTAACGAATGACCACAAACTTCACAAAAACAGAGGGCTGGGATAAATATGTTTCACTTTAGAAAAATTAAAACTAAGAAATTAAGTGTATCTTACCAAAATTCCACCAGCTAGAAGTTTATAATAGTAAATTAAATGTTTGGCCAGTAAATTTGATAAAAACTAACTATTATTACAGATTTTTGCGTTTAAATTTGAGATTTTTTACTAAATATCATTTTTTAAGTACCGCACTCAACAAAAACCACTTAAGAAATGAATACAATGTCTGAATTAACACGCGTCTTGCGAGGGACGCTTGGCTTTTAATGTTATTTTCCATAATTTAATGCAAAAATTCGTTGGTTTAATGTTATTTGTGCGTTGCTTAGTGAAAAATCCATTATTTAATAATTTTATTATTGTTTTGAATTTGTTTTACGTTAAGTAATGCATTATATTCATTAATTTAGTTAGAAGATTAATCATTTCATAAACTTTTAAATCAAATGATGAGTTGTTACATTAATCACCGAGTTTTGCTTTTTGATGAATTCACTCAAATCTCAATATTTGAGGATAAAATTATGATTCAGGATGGATCTTTTTTATTTTTAAAACAAATTGAAACATAAGATTCTTATCCAAATTTCACCTGCGAAGTACCCGTGGCCAGACACAGAAATTTTGTTTAGCACAACGCACAACGCACATGACGATTTTCGCTTGTCCATATTCGCCCGGAATGCTTTAAAAATCTGAAACTTTCTTAAAGATTTAATTTCAAAAATATTCCAGACGCTTCTGGATGTTGCTTATTGAATCTCACTAAGGCCCATTTGCTGAAACGAAACTTAAGGATTTATGTTCAACATAAGAGCTTATGTGACAGTTTACGCTGAGGAAAAAGTAAAACACAAACGTTTTAAGTAGAACATAAATATTTAAGTTTCGTATCAGCAAACGGCTCTAAAAAAACTAACTACGTTTTAAAATAAAATTACCACAATTTAAAATGGCCACCGAAAAATTATAAGCGTGTATATGGAAGTAGCTATTTGACAACTGACTGAATTAGATGGTAGAGATGGTTTCACATCTATAGTTAAAAATAGGTATTCCTGAATTTGTTTTCAGAAGGATTCCGGGCGCTTCTGGACGATGCTGACTTAATATAGTTTCAGAAACATTGCGGATGCTTCTGGATGACGCTTCTTGAATTTGCTTGTGAAAAGAAACATTATCTGTGGTCGGCTCGTACCATCGCTCGTCCAGAAGCGCCCGCAATTCTTCTTAAAGTTCTCTATGTCACTGAGAGGTTTATGCGTAGTTAAGTGAAAAATATTCCTGGATTTGTTTTCAGAAGAATTCGCTTCTGTGCGATGCATATTTTTCATTTTTAAACAATATTGAAATGAATATATTCATAAGAATCTTACCCAAATTTCATCTGCGAAACCGCGTGGCTAGACGTTGTTGAAGAAGCAACATCCAGGAGCGTCCGGAATACTTTTGAAATTAAT
Source organism: Leucozona laternaria (assembly GCA_932273885.2). NCBI lineage: Eukaryota > Metazoa > Arthropoda > Insecta > Diptera > Syrphidae > Leucozona > Leucozona laternaria. The sequence continues at coordinate 25,502,546 of OW026368.1, read as the reverse complement.
AAATTTAAGATAATTTCAGATTTCAAAAGTATTCCGGACGCTCCTGGATGTTACTTCTTCAATCTCACTAAAAAAAACTCATTAAAATAAAATTACCACAATTTAAAATGGCCACCAAAAATTATTAGCGCGTGTAATGGAAGTATTTGACAACTGACTGAATTAGATATCATCTGCGAAACCGCGTGGCTAGACACAAAAATTTGTTTTCACACGTCCAGACGCGTCCGGAATACTTTGAAAATCTGAAATTATCTTAAATTTATTAATTTCAAAAGTATTCCGGACGCTCCTGGATGTTGCTTCTTCAATCTCACTAAAAAAACTCATTAAAATAAAATTACCACAATTTAAAATGGCCACCGAAAAACTATTAGCGCGTGTAATGGAAGTATTTGACAACTGACTGAATTAGATTATAGAGATGGTTTCACATCTTTATTTTATCGAAAAATCGATATTTTTTGGAACTATATAGCGATGTTAGGCCGTCACTAACTTTTTCAATTTTTCGAAAAAATGTTGGATTTTAATGTAACTCTTCGTAGTTTAATGCAAAATTACGATTGTTCACTGTAGTTTTTTCGTTGTTTAATGAACAATTCATTTTTTAATTAATTTGTAATTGTTTTAATATATGTTTACGTTAAGTAATGAAGTATGTTCATTAATATGTTGGGAAGAATGATTAATATTATCCATCGTTTAATGAACATGTACATTATTAAAGAGTAAGTACAAGACTTAGAGGAAATATAATATGGAGTGCTCGTTTCTACCCCTAAGTGCCTGATTACATGTGTCTTTTTACTGAAGGTGGTTTTACTGAACTCGTGATTACACGTTGAAGAAAAATCCCTTCATTTCAATCTCCACTTCCCTATCTCACACCCTTAAAATCCATATGTATCTCACTCACACCTTTCATGCTGAATCCGAAAATATTAAATGAAACTGGCGCATCGGTGAAATTTGGGTGGAATCTACCTTCTCTTTTTTACGCACATAAAATCCACCAGTCTCACCGATGCGCTCTTCAGTAAAACGACCCATGTAGTCAGGCACTAATGCATTGTAATGCTTGAAGCCTAGATAGGGGGCGCTCTTTCACTTTCGGTAAGAAAAAGTCTTAGGGGACTGAGTGCCTTTAACTTACCGAAACTTGATCAGCGACGCCTATGAAAGCTTCATATTCGAATAAAAACGAGCACTCCATATTATATATCCTCTAAGGTACAAGAATGTACAAGCTTCCGTAATTGTTTAATGAACTCTAACATGATTTTGATGTTTTGATTAGTCAATTAAGGAAATTTTTTCATTACAAATATGACATCAAAATATTGTTTTGCAATTAAGGTGATTTATCGAATGCGATTTTGGTCGTAACTTATTATGGAAGTAACAAGACAAAACAAAGAATTTGGCTATAAATAAAAACATTTCATGCGTTTTAGCTAGTTATTTCAACTAAATAGGAATAAATATGACATTGAAATAAATGTCAAATAAAATATCGGTCGTAACTTCAATATTATGGAAGTAACAAGACATAAACACAGAATTTGGTTATAAATAGAGACATTTTATGCGTTTTAGCTAATTTATTTCAACTAAATAGGAAAAAATATGACATTGAAATAAATGTCAAATAAAATATCGAAAAAAATATCGAAACGCATTTTTGCCGTAACTTAAATTGTGTTGAACTTTTGACCCAAAATAATGGAAAATGGTTAAAAATATAAATTTTATAGGCACTAGAACTTTCTTCGATCGACTTTATAGAAAAAATCGTGAAATTACACAGTGCAATTTAGGTGATTTATCGAATGCAATTTTGAACGTAACTTCAATATTATGGAAGTAACAAGACAAGACAAAGAATTTAGTTATAAATATAAGCATTTCATGCGTTTTAGCTAATTATTTCAACTAAATAGGAATAAATATGACATTGAAATAAATGTCAAATAAAATATCGGTCGTAACTTCAATATTATGGAAGTAACAAGACATAAACACAGAATTTGGTTATAAATAGAGACATTTTATGCGTTTTAGCTAATTTATTTCAACTAAATAGGAAAAAATATGACATTGAAATAAATGTCAAATAAAATATCGAAAAAAATATCGAAACGCATTTTTGCCGTAACTTAAATTGTGTTGAACTTTTGACCCAAAATAATGGAAAATGGTTAAAAATATAAATTTTATAGGCACTAGAACTTTCTTCGATCGACTTTATAGAAAAAATCGTGAAATTACACAGTGCAATTTAGGTGATTTATCGAATGCAATTTTGAACGTAACTTCAATATTATGGAAGTAACAAGACAAGACAAAGAATTTAGTTATAAATATAAGCATTTCATGCGTTTTAGCTAATTATTTCAACTAAATAGGAATAAATATGACATTGAAATAAATGTCAAATAAAATATCGGTCGTAACTTCAATATTATGGAAGTAACAAGACATAAACACAGAATTTGGTTATAAATAGAGACATTTTATGCGTTTTAGCTAATTTATTTCAACTAAATAGGAAAAAATATGACATTGAAATAAATGTCAAATAAAATATCGAAAAAAATATCGAAACGCATTTTTGCCGTAACTTAAATTGTGTTGAACTTTTGACCCAAAATAATGGAAAATGGTTAAAAATATAAATTTTATAGGCACTAGAACTTTCTTCGATCGACTTTATAGAAAAAATCGTGAAATTACACAGTGCAATTTAGGTGATTTATCGAATGCAATTTTGAACGTAACTTCAATATTATGGAAGTAACAAGACAAGACAAAGAATTTAGTTATAAATATAAGCATTTCATGCGTTTTAGCTAATTATTTCAACTAAATAGGAATAATATGACATTGAAATAAATGTCAAATAAAATATCGGTCGTAACTTCAATATTATGGAAGTAACAAGACATAAACACAGAATTTGGTTATAAATATAGACATTTTATGCGTTTTAGCTAATTTATTTCAACTAAATAGGAAAAAATATGACATTGAAATAAATGTCAAATAAAATATCGAAAAAAATATCGAAACGCATTTTTGCCGTAACTTAAATTGTGTTGAACTTTTGACCCAAAATAATGGAAAATGGTTAAAAATATAAATTTTATAGGCACTAGAACTTTCTTCGATCGACTTTATAGAAAAAATCGTGAAATTACACAGTGCAATTTAGGTGATTTATCGAATGCAATTTTGAACGTAACTTCAATATTATGGAAGTAACAAGACAAGACAAAGAATTTAGTTATAAATATAAGCATTTCATGCGTTTTAGCTAATTATTTCAACTAAATAGGAATAAATATGACATTGAAATAAATGTCAAATAAAATATCGGTCGTAACTTCAATATTATGGAAGTAACAAGACATAAACACAGAATTTGGTTATAAATATAGACATTTTATGCGTTTTAGCTAATTTATTTCAACTAAATAGGAAAAAATATGACATTGAAATAAATGTCAAATAAAATATCGAAAAAAATATTGAAACGCATTTTTGCCGTAACTTAAATTTGGTTGAACTTTTGACCCAAAATAATGGAAAATGGTTAAAAATATAAATTTTATAGGCATTAGAACTTTCTTCCATCGACTTTATAGAAAAAATCGTGAAACTACACAGTGCAATTTAGGTGATTTATCGAATGCAATTTGGTCGTAACTTCAATATTATGGAAGTAACAAGGCATAAACAAGTAAATTGGCTATAAATAATACTTTAAACAATCAAGCTTATTTACTACATTGAGATAGAAATTAATTAATTGATAAAACAATGAACGCTCTGCTTTTGGAACTAATGTATGGGTTTTCCAATAAGAGGTGTTATTTTGATATTCAAAGAAAAATGGGATTTTTTGAGATAAATGATCGGATGTTTATTTCATTATAAAGAGAAAGGTATGCCGTTAATAATTGAATACAACATTAGCCAAATGGCAGCCACGAACACGCTTACAGGACCATATCCTTTTCATGAAATTTTCCATAACCAAATCGCAAAGTGGCTGCCCTATGTCCTCGATAGCCTCACGAATTCCATCTTTGAGGTCTTGAATCGACGCTGGGCTGTTGGCGTAGACCTTTAACACCTTGCGACTTCTTCCTTTGGGGCCACGTGAATGATAAGGTCTATGCCAACAGCCCAGCGTCGATTCAAGACCTCAAAGATGGAATTCGTGAGGCTATCGAGGACATAGGGCAGCCACTTTGCGATTTGGTTATGGAAAATTTCATGAAAAGGATATGGTCCTGTAAGTGTGGTCGTGGCGGCCATTTGGCTGATGTTGTGTTCCATTATTAACGGCATACCTTCTTCTATATAATGAAATAAACATCCGATCATTTATCTCAAAAAATGCCATTTTTCTTTGAATATCAAAATAACACCTCTTATTGGAAAACCCTTTAGAACAATTAAACAAATGTATGCGTTCTTTAATCAATGTACGACGAAAGAAAAAATAATGTATTTTTTTCATTAAATGATAATTTTTCGTCATGAAAATAATGTAAATTTTTCATTAAATAATGAACTGGTTCCTTTAAACAATGAACGCTCTGATTTTGGAATTAATGCACAACATTTCCATAAAACAATATATGCGTTCATTAATCAATGTACGACGAAAGAAAAAATAATGTATTTTTTTCATTAAATGATAATTTTTCGTCATGAAAATAATGTAAATTTTTCATTAAATAATGAACTGGTTCCTTTAAACAATGAACGCTCTGATTTTGGAATTAATGCACAACATTTCCATAAAACAATGTATGCGTTCATTAATCAATGTACGACGAAAGAAAAAATAATGTATTTTTTTCATTAAATGATAATTTTTCGTCATGAAAATAATGTAAATTTTGCATTAAATAATGAACTGGTTCCTTTAAACAATGAACGCTCTGATTTTGGAATTAATGCACAACATTTCCATAAAACAATGTATGCGTTCATTAATCAATGTACGACGAAAGAAAAAATAATGTATTATTTTCATTGAATGATAATTTTTCGTCATGAAAATAATGTAAATTTTTCATTAAATAATGAACTGGTTCCTTTAAACAATGAACGCTCTGATTTTGGAATTAATGCACAACATTTCCTTAAAACAATGTATGCGTTCATTGATCAATGTACGACGAAAGAAAAAATTATGTATTATTTTCATTAAATGATAATTTTTCGTCATGAAAATAATGTTTATTTTTCATTAAATAATGAACCGGTTCCTTAAAACAATGAATGCTCTCATTTTGAAATAAATGCACAACATTTCTATAAAACAATGTAGGCGTTCATTAATCAATGTACCACTCAAACAAAAATATTGTATTATTTTTAATTATTACTATATTTTTTTCTCGAAAATAATGTAATTTTTTCATTAAATAATGAACTGGTTTGTTGATACAATGAACGCCCTGATTTTGAACTTAATGTTCAAAATTTTCATTAAACAATGTAAGTGTTCATTGAATCATCACACAAATCTAGCATTTTTGTTATGAATTCAAAACATTGGTTAATGAATGCTCTCATTAAACACAAACATCAAAAACTGTTGCCATTATTTTGTATGGGAAGCGATTAATGAACGCGTTTTTATTGAATCAATGTTCTCACCATTAAACGCAATCAGTTTTTGATGAACAAATACGTTGAGACAATGTTTTTGTACGTTGAAACAATAAACTGCATTTAATGTACAGGTATTTATTGTTTTAACGTACGCTCGTTTTTTCAGTGTAGTATCATACTAACTCCATATATGTCACTTTGACAATTAAAAATGTGAAAAGGTATGTTTGCTTACTTTTTTGCACGAACTGTCACAATTTAAGGCGTTCAGCTGGAGTTTATTAAGAAAATAGATTAAGATCCAGTTTTTTTGTGCGAGATTAAAGTTAAACCCGAGTTAACTCATCAAAGTTGGTGAGTTAACTCATGATTAACTGAACAGATGCTTTTAATGTTTTATACACCGCGTTTGTTTAATCGTTCCGCATGCATTCTCCACCGAAAACTTCTTCTTCAGTTCACTATGGGTTAATTTACTTTTGGAGTTAGCTAACTTTGGTTTAACTCACCACTGAAAAACTGGGTTACCAAATGTTTAAAAATAAGAACATTTTAGTAAAGAGCTTCAAAATTAGAAAATTCTTAAGGATAATATCATGCTGATTCCTTAACATCAGGCTGTTTAAAATTTTGCGGCAATGTTGTCGAAATAGCTTTAGACGATGTTTCGACATTAATTTGGCAATGTGACATTTGCATGTGTTTGTTTATTTTTTTTTTTTTACAAGCTTCGGCAACAGCTGGATCACTCAGCTTATCTGGTAAATGGTTTTGAACCCACGTAATAGAGAGGGAAACTCAACTTACAAAGGTTTTTACGACCAAAATTCAGATTAAAACTTGGTCCAATCTATGTATAAAGCTTTTCAATATGAGTCTTGTCTGATGGTCGTGGCAATACTGTCTCTATTTTTGACTTTGACTTGATTAATCTTAGTTTCGTACTAGAATCAGTTGTTAGTGAAAATAAAAATATAGTTTTGCTGCTTTAAAAATGAGTGGATGTGCTTGGCAACCCTGTTTAAAAAAAAAAGGGGAAATTTATTTGTAAGTAAAGCCTACTTTTCCTTTACTTTAGATTGCGCATTTAATCCAGAATGAACCAAGTCCTCAATCAACAAGCCTCTCCAGAGCCTCTCGTTTTGAGCTAGAAGTTCGCCAAAGTTATTCAAGTCAGGGCCTTTCTCTGCTGCGTCGCAGACCATCAGGAGTAGATTCAAAAACTCATCGAGCTGGTGCGTTGCTGTCCATACGCTTCATGTTAGCTTATTGAGCAGGTTGACGTCGCTGTATAAGTATATCCCGAAGGACTAGTCGTTGAGTATTTCAAAAGTATTCTTTCCAGATCCTGCTAACGTAATCCCTTTGGTAGTTTTCCGAAGATTACAGATACAAATACAAACCAAGAGTTTGCTTCTTGTGATCTTCTTGAAGCTGCTCCATCAGTTATGTCCCTCATTGGCCGGCATTCTTCATTGAAGCAAGAGGTTCGCCTAGTGAAACTTTTGGTGGCATGTTGGCAATATTTTCGCTCTAAATGCTGGTGATGGGCATGCTGAGAAACTAATTGTAAAAGAGACGTGCTCAGCTTAAATTGTGACGCTGTCTTTCGATAGTTGTCTAATTCTTTGTACAGCATCTGCCCTGCGTTGCGGCGACTTTCGAACCAAAGATACGAGTACCCTAAGGTAAAATGGCGATTCTAAGAACAACTGTTCCCGAAGAACCCAATCTTTTTTGACGTCCTTCTTCGGGCACTATACTTCTCGAGAAGATTGAAAAATACTTCCTTGGTTGAGTCATCTTTCTCTCTATCATCGTATTGAGCTGTGATGCTTTAACATTTGGCTTTGAAGCGGATTGTGACACAAGGCTTCTAAGCAAGTTTTTTTTATGAATTTTTGTATGATTTTAAGTTAGTTAATAAGTTAAATTTAAAATTAAAAAAAAAAGAGGAAGGAAGTGTATCCTCTGCAGGGTAGGTGTCTCCAATAGTACATCTTTAGGAAAGGTCGTCTTAGTCTTACGTGATCTAGGCCCTTGAAAGTGTGCTTGTGAGAAGTTCTCTTTGCTTTTGGTTATGTTATAAGCAAGGACATTCGACTCAGTTGGACATTATTATTTTTTTTTTTTATTGACTTTCCCGTGCATCACCCACATCTGGAAACTCTGACAATGTATATGCTGGCTGACCAAACCACTTTCTACATTTTCGTTTTCATTGAATGGTTTGTTATGTAAACTTTCAGAGAATTAATTCACATTGAACATCATCGCACATATCGTGAAAATGCCATTCACGGTTTGGGATATTTGTCAACTGATTGAGAGCGAGTTTATATTTGCCATTTATGGTGGCGACTTGTTAGCACAAATCTGTGCTGTGACCATCAGCCATCACCATCAATCGAAATGAATTAAAAAAAAAAAACATTTTTGGAGGTAAACTTCTTTTGATACGAATAAAAAGCCCCAGAAGTGTTACATGTAGATAAAAAAAACCGATTGATTTGTGATTGTGAAGTTGATCGATTAGTTTGGCCGAGGGCAAAAGTTCAATTTGAAAAGTGAAGTTACGGAACATAATTGTGTTCTTGGTTAGATTGGAGATTAGGGCATTTTTTAGGTTGATATTTGTGCAGTAATATTCTTTTTGTGACTTACAGTTACACCTAAGTAAAGCACTACTAACTAGTAACTATCTAACCTTAGCCGCAAAAGTCACGTTCTCCAGCGCCACTACCATTGTGCTGACAAGTATTGGTAGAATATATCTTGGTAGTGGTAAAAAACTTTATATGATTTTTTGTTAAGTTCCGTGCTACATTTAACTCGGTGGATAGAAGAGGTCATTTTGTAAAACTCAGCAATATTGGAATTCTTCCGAAATGATTCGTCTGCTAGAAAAGTGTACAAAAGTAATCGAACTGAAGTATGGCAAGGATTGGAATCGTTGAAACACTTCTTCGGGGGTTTTTCCTTAGCCTATTTCTTGATGAACTTCTACAATACCTTCCTGGAGAAATAAAATTCAATAGGGTCGCGATAAAATTCTTGATGATTGCTAAACGTCAAACATGCTTGAGCTCATGATAAACAGGCTCGAAGAATATTGCCACTGATGAGATGTCCATATCTATACAGAAACACAGCGAAAAATAATTCAACTGCCTTCATACCGCTTACAAACGGTTGTACTTCTTAGTCTTCTAAGAAGGAAAGCAAGGTTCTTTCCGAAAAGGCAATACCTTAGTAAGGAAGTAGGATAAGAGTTATGTCTCTTAGGCCCAGTTTTTCAGTGGTGAGTTAAACCAGAATTAGCTAACTCTAGAAGTTGATTCTCCCACAGTTAACTGAGGAAGCAGTTTCTCGTTGGAGAACGCACGCGAAACCACTAAACAAACTCGGTGTATAAAAGAACAAAAGCAGCTGTGCAGTTAATCCTGAGTTTGATTTGATGAGTAAACTCGGGTTTAACTTTAATCTCGCACTGAAAAACTGGAGAACTGGCAAATCAATCCATAGTGATACTAGTACTGGATAATAAACTGCTTAAAATGGAGGAAGCCTCTTATTCATCGAGTCGCTTAGACTTACAGAGAAATAAATTCTAGTTTACTAGAACGGAACTATACTTAGTTCCATGAAGACTGCATTGCTCAGGAAATTAGATTCATTTTCTGGGTGACCAGATAAAAACGATAAGAAAAGAAATTTAAATAAAACAACAACGGTGTGATATATAAAATTGATTTTATCTTTATTTTGAAGCTACATTCATTATTCAAATGGCTGCATTGGCTTTGCTGTGCGGCGCTAATGTCATAGACCGCACCAAACAGTCAATCTGTTTGGGGATGCATTGATGCTCGATCAAACACTTGTATATGTTTTCTTCATTATGCATCAATCTCTGCCTGGTTGGTGGCTTAGGCTCCAAAAAAGTATACTCACACTCAAAATTTTCCACGTGCGGCGGATTGCCTGCGTACTGAAAGCCATGATGACGGCTGACTTCACGAGAAAAATTCACGTTGCGTATTTACAACTGAGTTGGAATTTCCATAATATTTCGATAATAATTTCCTTACGTTTGCCAAGTGTGAAACTATCCACGATGAAACGGAAAATCCTTACAGAATATTATGACAGCTGGATGTCATTTGTAACTTTGACAGCTGCTGAAACATCATCTTTCATTGCTATCTGGTCACGATATAGAAGACATACTGAACGGATCCAATTGGAAAGCACTTGGGAAATTAAAAACTTTCTTAGTAAACCTCCTACCTAGCTATTATTAAAGGAAGTGACTAGACATACCAACTATAACAGTTTTGGTTTATAAAAGTACTGTTTATGCGGCCCCGCAGGGCCAGGGCCCTTCGCCAGTAGGCATACCTCAGGCATCCAGTGTTTTTTTTTCAAGTCGTCCGAAGCGCGTTAACGCACGCCCACTTCCAATGGCGAAAAACTGTTATAACTGTTATAAATTGTCATGTCTGTAGTCTCATATATTATTAAACACTCAATCTTTCTAATTTCAACGACCTGAACTTAACGAATAATCATTAATTAACGAATGTGTTTTATGTTAGTTGATATGAAAAACTATTCATAGACTCAACGAAAAATTTCTTTAATTATTATCTTTAATAAACAAAACACACATTTTATTTTCAGTGAAAAGGCTTCAGTAGTTCGCCTATTCATTGAGCCATCGAAGTTCATTGGCTGAGTTTTAATTTAAAATTAACAACTCCAACGAAATATTTCGTTCTATCAACCTAAAGATTTAGTTCTGATGGGTATAGGTGCATACTTAAAGTAAAATTGTACCGTCATTTTAAATTCTAAAAGCAAATTAAAAAATTCTTAAAAAAAAGCCGAAGGATTGTGGAATTTTTAATAGTCACGTGGTGGACGTCAAGTTTATATGGAAAAGACAATCACATATTGTCAATGATGCCATGTAAGCATGTGATAAACACCTTGAGCAGACCAGATTTGTTAATTGTGACTGACACAAAAATAAAAACACTTAAGCTGGGATCACACTCCATATTTTGCTGGTTCTATAGCTGTATAGATGTAAACGCAACAATAGGTACATTTTTCGTCTAACTACAAGCCATATTCAGACCTTTTATTGAAGCTAATTCTATATAAAAGAACTCTTCTTTTGTTCGGACAGTGTCAAAGTTTTTTGAAACATATAAATATTTTTTGCTTTTTTAGGACAATTTTTATGAGGGAAGATATGTTTCTGATTTCAAAAAGATTTGTGTATTGTCGTTTCATTGACACGACACGCGCGCAACTGGTTTACCACCCAACCAACCAAAGTGGCATAAAAGAATATAAAAACTGTAATTGACAACAAAAACTGTACCTTCTCTTCGTCTTCTCTATATATACCATCACCTTGTGTCAGATATATTATTTTTTTTTGTCAATTTGATTATCAAAACAACAATGGCCAATCATAATTTTATTTTTTTTCTTTGCAAAATCTGTCACATTCTCACATTCCATCCCCTGGCGGGCACTAACCAACAACGACGAACTAAACTAAATGCAGACAACAATGCCTCCAATTTTGTATTATCATTCGTTAAAATCATGACCAACTGCAACAGCAATAAAGCCCTCAATCTGCTTAAAATCACACACATCAATCCACACAGTATTCAACATCCCGCTGCAATTTATAAAATACAAATTAATATTCATCTCTCATTTGGGTGGAAATAATAATATCCCACGACCTAACGCACCCTAAAAATAAAAATTGAACACAAAAACAAAACAAGAAGGAAACACAATTGATGTGCATCATTGTGCAAACATCAAACTGAGATTTCCTCTGCAACTGCAAACAGTGCTGATGTTGATGCTGATGCTGATGTGCTCTAGCATCACTTTCCGAAATCGTGCGATCTGACATTGCACGATTTTGTGTGACAAACGATGATGTTTCCATCCGCCTTGTCAGAAGAGAAAGAGCACAAACCTATTTACCCAGTTCCACAAACAGTGGGATAGAAAGTTGATAAATTAAAACAAAAATGGCGAAAACATTTCTAATTCTTATTGAAATAAACATTGGAGCAACATTTTAAACAGTAAAATACTACTTAACACTTTTCTAACTTTAAAACTTTTTACTAAAATGTTCTTTGTGTTAAACAATTTTAAACTAGTATCATACTCATTTTTTTAATAAACTCCAGCTGAACGCACCTAAAACCGTAACAGTCGTGCAAAAAAGTTAGCAAACATACCTTTTTCAAATTTGTTATTGTCAAAGTGACACGTATAGAGTTAGTTTGATACTTAAAAGATAAAATAGTCATTTGGTGATTAATTTCTCTATGTACTATTTTTACCGAGAAATTGAAAATAGAATAGTTATACATAATTAAAAATAAACAAACGTCTGTTTGTCTGTCCCTTCGGCTAAGGTCGATTTTCTGTAAACTTTATAACCACCTATTTTGTTGGATTTTTTTTTAAACAAAAATAACGGTACTTGCCATGTAGAATTTTTTAGCAAATAACTATTGTTTTTCTTAAAAACGTTTTTTATAGTAAGTAGTTAATTGCAATTAATAGAAATCTTATCTTTCTCAAAAACATTTTACCTAAAACTTTTGGAGAGGCGGAAATTTATTACTACAATATTTCTTTGTGCAGTGGCAGCACTGATTTTAAGTTGTTAAGATTGGTTTGTGACTTAACTACTTAAAGTCTCAGTTATGTCGAATACAAATTGACAACCAAATTTATTTCTGAATCCCTCAACAACTTTTTTCTTGCTTGTTTCGCTCTGACAAAAAAAGCTTCACAATCTTAAAATGGATTTAGTTTAAATTTTTATACTACTCCTCCCCACTGTTTAACGAAGGCCAGCAAAAGAAGACCCTCCAAAGCAAAATATTAATACATATTTTATTATTTTTTTTTGTTGCCTGCCACATTCACTTTTGACCAGCTTTTTATCTAGGTCCATTCACTGACAGTTTGTCCGTGGTGCAAATTGTGAAAAGGAAGACAGAAGTAAGCAGTTAACGCTCAGCGTGTGGTTCATTTCGTCATGATGTTTAATGCAAAAGTCAAGCAGAGATGATGATCATGATGATGAAATGAGGATAAATATGCGTCTATTCCGGGACATCCCAGGTTGATATGCTTCCACCGTATAACGTTCCAATTATAAACTAGAGAAAAGTTTAGAATCCATTTTGCATTTATAATCAAAAAAAGACAAAGTAGAAGTAGAAGTGAGTTGGAAACCCTGTTGGCCCCTGAAATTTGTTGGCACACATAAAATTGCCCCCTCCGGAGCTGAGGTGTAAGGCTATGCAGTTCTATGAAGAACTAAGAATCGAGTTATCGAAACTGCAATATTCGTATAAATATACGCAAAACTTTAGCAATTGCCACCAGCAGCATTTACGATGTGCGGGTGCAATTTAACGAATAGCAAAATGCAATTTGAGGCTTCTCCTTTTCGACTGAATGAATGTTTATTTGAATTTAGAACCGGGTGGAGCAGGGGTCGTTTATATACATATACAAGTTGCTTCGTTCGTTATTGGAAGAGGGTTGATTTTGGATTTGGGTTAACGACTTGCTCTTGCAACAAGGGTACAAATGTGTGATAGTTAAATTGCATGCATTTATCGAGAAGGGAAAACGAGAATATTTGCTAAATAAAAATAGATATATAATGCAACATTTTCGAGGACAACCACAGAGTTTTATTTAAATGAGAAATGCCATCAAGGGTTATAAATTTCTCGTGGCGTTTTGTTTATTGTTTTGGTAAGTGTGAAAATGGAAAAATCGAACCTAATAACCGAAAAAGTGAGAAAAACAAATTTTAAATAAAAAATACGTTTTTTTAAATTGTATCTAAATGACCCAGAAAATTACTGCAAAGGTTCAAATGTTGTTTTAAAATATTATTAAATTCAAAAAAAACACTGACACGAATATCATTTCATCCGTTAGCGAAGGATTCGTTATGTGCGAATGATTGGTATAATAAACAAGAAAAGAATGCGCCAACGCACCATGTTCACAAACCTTTTTCAACTCTCACTTTCGCAAGCAGTTTTCTCTACTTTATAGAAAAACTCATTTATTTTCCCTATCCATAAAAAAGGCAGTGAGACAGAAATATCAAATTATCGTCCAATAGCTAAACTTTCCTCAATACCCAAGCTCTTTGAAAGCATCGTCTACGACTCTCTTAGCTTTCACTGTAAATCTATAGTCTCGCCCTTGCAGCATGGTTTGTTAAAAGGTAGGTCTACAACCAAAAATCTCACTCAGTTTGTTTCCATGTCGCTTTGTGCTCTGGAGAAAGGCTATGATGGTGATGTCATTACTACTGACTTCAGTAAAGCTTTTGATAAGATCTCTCATCAAATTATTTATATCAAGCTTAAAGCCTTTGGTTTTCCACCATTTTTCATCCAATGGATCAGATCCTATTTGGAGAACCGCCTTTATAATGTAGTATTTAGATGTTCTGTGTCCGACCCTATTTTTGCAACCTCAGGTGTCCCTCAAGGTAGTCATCTTGGCCCACTTCTTTTTGTCCTTGCCATAAATGATATTGCAAACATCATTTCCTTCTCCGACGTGTCTTTGTATGCCGATGATATGAAAATTATGAAAATAATATCCTCATCGTTGGACTCTTTCCTGCTTCAACAAGACCTCAATTCTTTTCTTACTTGGGGTAATCAAAATCTTCTAGAACTCAATGTAAGTAAATGTCAATCTATGACCTTTTCTCGTAAACGCCTGCCTTCACTCCCTCGAACCTATCACTTTTGCAAAGTTCCTATTCCCGTCGTCGTTTCATTTATTCGTGATCTTGGCATAATTTGTAAAGAACTGAACTTCCATTGTTGCAAAAGCGAATTCTTCTCTTGGCTTTATAAAGCGTTGGTCTTAAGAATTCTCAAATCCCTACGTTACCAAATCTCTCTTCACCACATATGTAAGACCTATTCTTGAGCATGCCAGTCAGGTTTGGTCATCTCATCAATGCACGCAATCGCTTAGAAAAGAAGCAGTGCAGCGCAGATTTCTTCGTTTCGCTCTACGTAATCTTCCTTGGTCCGATCCATTTTGTTTACCCCCTTACGAAGACCGTTTACAATTATTAAATGTACACACCCTTGCTAAACGTCGTGCAGTCGCGGATGTAATATTTATCCATCAAATAATCACTGGTACCATCGATTCTCCGGCAATTTTAGAACAGATTTTCCTTAACACCAATCCACGTAATCTTAGATCCATTCCTTTTTTCCGCCTTCCTATTCACGCACCAAAACTATGCCCATTTAAATCCTATCACTAGAATGCTACGCTTAGCCAATAGTGTACAGCATATCCTTGATTTTAATCACAGTTACTCCTCCCTTAGATTGTACTTATAGTCCAATTTCCCTTAATTCCCCAATTTCATTAGATTAAGTTTATTATTTATTTAATTATTGTTATTATTATAACTAGCTTGAATTAAGCGAACAAAATAAATAAAAAAACTGTCTGCTAATTTCAAAATTATCCACAATCAGCATATTTTGTACAAAAGACTACGATTGCATGCGTTTGCAAAAAAATTGATATGTTCTAATGACTGGTATAATAAACAAAAAAACTGTCTGCTAACTTCAAAATTGTCCGCAATCATTATAAATTTGCACAACCAACAAAACATATTATTTACTATCATAAGTTAAGCGTTTTAAGCTCTTGAATAGTAAACAAAAGTATCACTAAGACTTGTTGTTCTTAATTTGAAAATTATTGGTATAAACTGATCTTACTCATTTATTGAGTTTAATTTTTATCAAACGTCACTATTGTTTGATTTGAGTTTATGATTCGACTTAATTTGAAACAAAAAAACGACTGGCTATTCGGCATGTGCGTTAGACCAGTTTATACCAATGAGCAAATAAATAACATAAATTATGTACTATGTTTACAAGCACTTTCCCTAGAAAGCGAAGACACTAAACCCACACGAAGTAATTTTTATTTTTATACCAGTCATTATAAATTTGCACAACCAACAATATCACATGTTAAGCGTTTCTAGCTTATGAATAGTCAACAAGAATATCACTCAATTTTGTTATTCTTAATCTGATAATTATTGGTATAAACTTATCTTACTCATGTTTTAACCTTGTTTTTATCAAACGCCGTTACTATTTGATTTGAGTTTTTGATTCGACTTAATTTGAAATTGAAAAAGCGACTGGCTATTCGGAGTGTGCGTTATACCACTTTATACCAATAAGCAAATAAATAAACAAAAGAGTATGTAGGTACTATGTTTCCACCTACTTTTCCCTAGATAGCGTTGACTCTTAAGCCGCAAGAAGTTAATTTTTTTTTTATACCAGTCAGGCGGATATAGCGATTTTAGTTAAGATATTTCAAACTCTAAAAATCTCCGCAATTTATTTTTTGTTTTACGAAAGAATGTCTACCTTTTTACTCTTTACAAAAAATTTAAATAATTTAACACAATCCACTAAACAAAAAACGCCAATTCGCCCTCGAGCTTTAAACCTCTCGATAAAACGTGATCTTTGATTTCCACACGAAGTAATTTTTACTGCAAAAAAAAACAAAAACAAAATAAACAAAACAAGTCCTAAACAAAACTGAAAATCAATATCTATTATTAGTCCTTCTGGCAAGAATATTCAAGCGAGAAGTGGCTACAACGAAAGTAAATTAGCTTTTCATCCCCTTGATTTACAGCATCGCGTTGCTGTCGTCGCATCGCATCGTCACGAAGTTCTTAACTCAGCGATAATGCACGTTTCTCTTTTTTACGTTCATTACTTCACCGAACTGGAGGGTGGAGGGGGTTATAATTTAATTAGAATTTTATATCATGATGGAAAATTTGGAAAATGCAAATAAATATAAGAAGATATCTTTTAAAGGAATGACGCATAAAATTCTTTAAGAGATGAACGATGATATCGATTTTTATCAAAAGAATGAAGAAGTGTATGCAGATATGCCATCAGACTAGTATCTGCATCACATTTGATTATTTATTTTTCTGAGAAATCTTTGATGCTTTGAAACATACAGCAATGTTTAGAAACAAGATTGCAATCTCATAAAGTATGATGGAGAATTTCCAATTCCTGCTGCAAAAGAGCATTCCTGATCAAAAGTACTTTTTCGTTTTTAAAGGTTTTTTTTTTTTTTTTAAACCAGCTACACGTGGA
Organism: Leucozona laternaria; assembly: GCA_932273885.2. Lineage (NCBI taxonomy): Eukaryota > Metazoa > Arthropoda > Insecta > Diptera > Syrphidae > Leucozona > Leucozona laternaria. The sequence goes on along the minus strand of OW026368.1, from coordinate 25,485,627 downwards.
TATACATACACATATAGCTTCTTATAGTATTGGAATCAAATATTCAAGTATTCAGATTTCATAAACGAGCTCTATGTAAACTCACGAAAATTGCTCTGCCTCGTTTATTTTTGTTGAAAAGACGTAAATGTGATAACTGGAAGCCGAAATATTTGGGAATCCTGCCAGAATTATAGATTATCAGCCGAATTTATAAACGCATTATAGCGAGTGCATAGAACTATTCACTCCTTACAATTCCACTAAACGCAAAAATGTTATTCATAATACTTATGCAACGTTGAATAGACGCATTAGAAGCTAAACGCGTTTGATGAATGAATAGTGCCTACATAAGGATGTTTAAGTATCGAAATGTCACTTTGACTCACACACAGACGACAATAAAATACAATGTTATAAGGGTGGCGCTTATTTTGGGAATGCTTAAATATTTTTTTTGTCCCCTCCTAAAAGTGATCAATCTATATTATGAAGGTACTTTGTACAAACAAAAATGTTGTTAAATTTGTTTTAAATCGGCTAAGGTCGAAAAGTTACAACTTTTCATTAAAAATACACGTAGTTTTCCGTCTTTTACTTAAAATGTCGGTGAAAGTGTAAAAGTTGATGGAAATTCTTTATTGATAATATACATGTGCTTAGATGTATGCCAAAATTGAGGTTTATTGAATATTTTCAGTGGGACACACAGAATAAATAAAAAAAAATATTGCCAAAATAATTGCCACCCTAATAGATGTTCCTTTTTTCTTCTCAATTTGACCGCACTGTCAGTGAATGAAACAATTATTTCAATAAAAACCATGAATTTTTTGTTCTAAAATATTAAACTATATTTTCTAACACAGCACAAAAGAAACAGTAATAAGAATAGGTACATTATGTAATATTAAATGAAATTTAAACTAATCCAATCGGTGCAGCAGAATTTGTTTATTGATTTTTCACTTTCAGAGCTTAGTTTTGTTAATCAATTGTGACAGTAAAACGTAATAGATTTTGACTTCTCGGTACTTTATTTGACACAAGCGCATTATAACTATAATGTGTAGGGAAATATTTTATGAATTAGGATTTATGCAACGTTGAATAGTGGCTTCATAAATGCTTATGCACTATATAACTATTCAGCCGTTTAGTGGTGTTTAGCGAATTCTAATAAATTAGGCTGTATGTGTATAAGGGAGCCAAATTTATTTCCAATAGAGACAGAAGTACTGCTCATAAATGTATTTCTTTTTTTCGTGTACATCCCACTTCTGACACCATGGAGAATTATAAAACGTTTCTTTGGAAATTCAATTAAATCTATTCAGAAATATTGAATTGAAGAATTGACCGCTTAAAACGAAAACAGTGGGTCAGAGAAATAACCATTAATCGATTTGAATTCTTAAGATCCGGCCCTGGCCATGACGCATATCCGTCAGTTAAATTTGGCGCAAGACAAACCAGAAGAATATGATCAATGAATTGACACCAAGCTGTTTATTCTTCATAATATCCCTGAATTACTTTAACAACTTATCAAGCTTAAAAAAACTTTACCAAAGATAAAGCTATGAAAAGTGATTAATGAGACCTAAAAATCTCGTAAAAGTCATGCCCCAGTGCATTATTCCGAAAGTTCACACAAGCGAACCAAAAAAAAAATCAACTCACTTCAAATAAGTTTTAAAATTTTGAAACTTTTTCAATTCATCATAATATATAAAATGTATGTATGTAGGTACTGTACATAATGTTTATACCTACTTACATAAATATATGAATGAATCAGCAATAAAAAGTTGCTTCATCCTGAGTTCATCACATCTGTACATATCCAGTCTCAAAACCTCTACAAATAAACACCTTTTTATCCTTTTAACTGGGTCTCTCCTTGAGACTAAATTTTACTGTTTCTGTCTCCTCCCCCCAGCAAAAAAAAAAAAAATAAAACTTCACAACTCAGCAAAATTTGTAACCTGCAAAATCTACTCAACTTGAAACTGCTAAAGCGTTTTGTCCGCAAGCGAATTGAAGACAAAAAAAAAAGGAGTCACTTCATATACCCGCCTCATAACATTTCATTTGGATGTGTTCCAAACACCCCTGAAATGTCTGTTCAATGAATAGCAATTGGTTTCCAAGACAATACTCATTTATAACACCCCCTTCAGCCTCCATCCATTCTCCTTACCGAATGTCATACTGACAACCTATAGCTAAATAGATACAATTGTTGCAGATTAAATTTATAGATACATATAGAATAGATACTTTGTATTGTATCGACTGAAAATACGAGTATGTATACCATTGTCACTATTTTTAGAGCCATAACCTGCGAAAAGGATGTTTTGAAGCTTCACATTTATAAACAGAAGTGCAAGGTAACGATTAATTCAATTAAATTGTATCTAGACAGAATGGGTAGTGGGTGAAGAAAGATACACTATAATCAATTTTATGAAGCCTCCACCTTTTTTTATTCTTAATTCAAAACATGGAAAAAAATGACAGTGGGACTGTCTATGCCTATAAATAGGCACAATAAAAATAAATGTAAACAATAATTGTTCAATAGGAGGTTTATTTATAAAACAAAATCAATTCTTTTCTGTCAAAACAAATCTTGCATTTTTCACACCGATTTGCACACGCACTTTGAAGACTACTTGACATTTCTAATACGTCAAATTGAAAGTCGCGGAATTTTGGTAAGAAACATTTTTTTTTTTTTTTTTTTTTAATTCTACATAATTTTAAGTCAATATAGCTATAGGAATAATTAATTGCATCTGTCATGTAATACACGCAATCACACAAAAAAAATCATTTCTTTCAATTGACAGAAACAAAACGCTTTCGTATAGACAAAAATCGATTCGGTGTAGAAAAATATTGATTTTATTTTTGAAAGGAATTCGGCATAACTTTAAACTCAAGAGGGCACTTGATTGATACTTAAAATTTGATTCTTGACACTTGTCATTTGAAAATTGAAACTTATCAATTGGCTCTTGACACTTGTTACTTTGACAATTGGCTCTTGACACTTATTACTTGACACTTGACTGCTCTTAAATGATGAAGATAAGTCCTTAAGAATTAAAAGTTCTAGAATATTAAAATGTGAGAGAAAAATAACATTCGTGTATAGTTAAGAGAGTATCTCTGTTCTTGAAAGTAGCTCCGAAAATGGACTGAACACAGTTTCAGACCGCCAGATTTAGTCATTTTTAGTCCGAAGACGTTGCACGCATCAAAAATTGTGCTATTACTAGCTAAAGAGAGCGCTCAAATGAGAGTAAAACATTTCTCCCCCCTTACCAGTTTTAGTCCGAGAAATTTCTTCTGGCTATTTCTTGCTGATTGTCAAATGCCAGGTTGACGTATCTCAGATGACAGCATTTGTCGGTTGAATTCAAAGAACAAGGTTGCCCAAGTGTTGGTAGATGGGCATGTTTTTTATTATTTTATTAATCTTTAAACTGTCCAAATAATTTTTATAAAATGTAATTATTCATTTAGCAAAACTGTTTCTGAGGAATAAAATATTAAATTAAATATTACATATTTCTTGTAAATTTTAGTGTTTTTTGAAGGAAAAAAAACGGGTAAGCTTCATAATTTATAATTAAAGATTTTTTGTTGAGATTAGTACGTTTAATTCTTACAAACATTTACCTTTTTGAGTTGTGATTCTTGAAAATGTTGATCAAGATTTATCATTGATCTACGGCAACCCTATTCGAGTATAATTGTGACGTTTGGTCCGAATTAGGGCAAGCAAAGTAGTGTGCAAACTGTTTCCGAGATTTTGAAAGTTTTACTTGGCTCTGAGAGCATTGCATCCCCACTCCTCAAAATTGGACATTTAGTGCGAAAAATCTCGGGAACAGACCTAATATTGAATTGACAAATTATCGATTTAACAGCTGGTTTTGACATACAATATTAAAATACGTCGACGCATGGGCGTGTGAATTCCCATACAAGAACGAACTACTTCATCGACATGGTAGATCGATTGTGGTGTGTGTGAGGGTTAATAGGGTGAACCCAGTTCTGAAGTTTAGTTCCAAACATGTTTCATTTTTGGCTATGTCCCACTGTGCAGTGAGGCCGCTAAAAAAGACACAAACTTAAAACTAAGCTACGAGTGCAATCGAATATATGGGTGAATGGGACCGTTGTTGGTGGGTAAAATAGAGAAACCTTTAATAGTTGTTTATATATACGAAGTTTTTTGTGTTGCTGTTTAAAATGTATCTATTTTGGCCTTGCTGCCAGAAAGGACACCCATTTAAAAAGCTAGCGAAAAAAAAATTCTTTTCATTCTGTTTTTTTTTTTCCTTGGTCGCTCGCACATTAAATTAGGTTAGAACCGCACAAAGAGTCTCCCTCTGGTGTTGGGACATACAAAGAATTTTTAGAATAGTGAAACAGGCATAATAGAATTTTCCCGAAAGACCTTCGGTGTGAATTGTAAGCGACTGAGAAGATAATGCGCTTTGAGTGGAAGTAGTGGAGGTTGAGGAGGCGTCTGCCATTCAAAGTTTATTATTGCATGAAGCCCATCAAAAGAGGGCTGGATTTTTATTGTTGGGGCTTTAATGGTGTGAAGGTGGCAGGTCTGAGCTACAAAAGTAGGTATATCTATATGTATGCGCTGATTTGTTGGAGAGCTTTTGCCGGTATGGTGACATGGAAGATATTTTCAGTTATTGTTCCATTTTGTTTGTTGTTGTTGTTCTTTGCCTACCAACAAATCTGTCTCTACAGACAAAGAGAGGAAGAATTCGTTTTTGGAATGATAGATTTTTTTATCCTTTTATGAAAATTATTCTTATAAATGTCAAGGCTATAAATAAAATTCTATTTAAACTTCAAGTTGTAACGAGACGAAATTAGACTTCACTTGTCAGATTGACAAAGAGATTATTTTTACATTCTCTGCATTATCGGCACGTCACGTATTTTTTTTATTTTTAGCCGGGTTTCAATACTCCAATGATTAGATAATGAATTTCAAAATATTCAATAAATTTGGTTTTCCAAATCTACAAATATTGTATTATTTTGATGTGGTTATAAAAAAAAAATATTCCAAAAGGAATAACTGACAAAGTTGACAAGGATTGTGTTGATTTACACAAAAAATTATGGTACGACATTCAATTTCTTTTTTTTGGATGAGTTCGACAAAGTGATATTTCTAGCAAGGGAGATGGATAAAACGAACGCCATTATGAAGTGTCTCAAGTTTCTCCACCAAGTCAAGGATCTTATTCCTGAGGGGGGGGGGCTACATCATGAATACTTCCAAGAACTGTCAAAAAAGGATATTTGTGTGAATATAGGATGTCATTTATTTTCCAATCTCATTACTTTTAATCAGATAAGCCCTAACAAAAATGTTTAGCCAAAAAGATTTTTTTTTCCGGAGTTATTAACCCGTTAGAAAGGGTGATAATGCGGCCAGTCACATCACCTCAATCTGACCTCTCTGGATCCATTGCGCTCCGCAGGATATGGGTATAGTATTGAGGAGCAGTAAGGGTATACATCTCTCAACCATCCGAAATGTTGAGTGAATTCCAGGATGTCCCCCAGGTTATCGAAAAAAATCTCCGAAGAGCCTTTCCGGTTTTTGATAGGCTGGGACATTAACAAAGAAATCGATAGGAGCACTCCTCCGCCTCTTCATTCTGGACATCATCTAGAACAAGTCAGTTGTCCCATTCTACTCATGTGGGTTCCCATTTTGTTTTGTTCCGTTATAGGATTCCCACCAAGCGGCGGACAGCTAAAGTCTGCTTAGCTTGAGTAAGTGGTCTATTTTTGTTCGTTGTTTTTTGGTGACATCTGTCAAATGTGTTGTTTATTATTTAGTTACTGATGCCAATCACCATGGCAAATAACACTGTTGACGATTGCATGCGCTGCGCCCATTTTCCGGTAGACGTGGTGGCCCTTCAAAGTCGACTCTTCACCGTTTGGTGGCCAAATTTGAGACGGCTAGTTTGGTTCGTTCGTCAAAGGAACGCAACATCGGCCAAGAAAATCTCCATGGTCCGTGAAAGTGTACAGCAGAAGCCAGGGCAGTCGGTTCCTCGCCGTGTATAAGAACTCAGCCTTTCGGAGACTTTAACTTGACGAATTTTGCGTTGCGACCTGGGCCTACACCCGTACAACATCGAACTCTAAACCCAGCAGCTCAAATTTTATGACCATAGACAACGCCGTTTGTTCGCTGACTAGGCTTCGGAGCGTTTGGAAGACGACCCCAATTCTTGCATTGGTTCGAACTTTTTCGAAAACGACGTTGGTGAGGCGGACACCATTAATGGCGAGTGCTACAACAACGCTGATTACCAATTTCTTATGGCCGAAATTGAAACATTTGGACCTTGACGACATGTGGCCTAGCAGGAACACAGCGTGCCACACAGCGTAGGGTAAGGTTATCTCTCGCAGAGAATTGGCCACCAAGGTCATGTGACTTGACCCCGCTAGACTTTTTCTTGTTTAGTTTCATGAAGTCGCAGGTCTATGTGAGTTAACCACAGTCGACCGATGCCCTTAAGGTGAACATAAAACAGGTCGTCGCTCAAATTCAACCGAATCTATGCGGAAGATTCATTGAAAATTGGACTTCTCAGATCCGTAAGAAGCCGAGGCGGGCAATTGAACAATGTCATATTCCATACATAAGGACATACATGGCCCTTTCAAATAAAAAAAAGGAATTTTGTTAATACCTCACACACAGCTTGTTTTATTCCATTTCAACATCTCCCCGCCCTTATTGCAAATGAGCTGCGATCTGCGAATGCGAATTAATCTTTTAAAAGCGATTTCTAGATAAAAAATCAACTTTCTTTTTGTTTTAATTTTTCGACAAAGTGAATAAATGCTCCAATCCACTAATTTAAATAGAAAACACTGTTAAAATTGGAAACAAAATTGTATACATGTCAAAAGTTAATTCGCAATCCACAACATCAGGTTGCATTCCACAAAACGGCGAATTCCACAAATCGTTGGAATTTAAATTTAAAAAAAACTCATTTTACTTGTGACAATTCGTAGTTGTCAACGAACACTCATGTGAATGAAATGTTAAAATTCGCGACTATTCACAATTCTCTAGTCGCGTCTCATGTGCCAGGAACTTTACTCTAAACCATTGATCTTTTTATAAACAGCTTTTTAATAACTCGATGAAAAACCTTACAATATTTTTCTATGAATTTTTTAATTTACAATTCAATTAAAAGTTGATGTTTTTTTTCAGTAAAGTAATTGTAAGTAAGATATATTGACTAAAACTTCCAAAACCTTGCGTGTATCGTTGGCCTAATTTCGCCAACTAAATGACTTCCTCAATCCTCATATTACATGCAATTTTCCAAAAAAATAAAATGTTTTTCTAATAAAAATGTGTTTTTTTTTGTTTTTATATTCATTACTAATAATATTTCTCTTTTTTTTTTCTTAATTCCAGAACACAACACCACTGTGGGATGACTTCCTAGCAAAAGCTGGCAAATTACATGCGTGTCTTAAGTAAGTGACAACCAACGGTTTTAAATTTATCGCTTTGATAATTTTCCAAATAAGTCCTAAATTTATTTCTTGATGCATATAAATTGCCACACTTGAAATTCTTGTTGCTTTTATTGATGCCTCTTGTCGTGGTAGAGGCTGAATGGAAAAAAATAAAAAAAGAACTAGTTCCTTACGTTCCAATTCCCACACAAAAGTGTCGGTCACCTGAGACTGAGACGTCTTGTTCGCTTGATATCCGATAGGTACTTCATCTCTCATCTGCTTCTAGCATCAGCCGCCACTATATACCCTACCAGCACCGATAGCACCCATCACTTCTAAGCACATTCATCTTCTAGATGAAAAATAGAGAACAGTCTTCCAGAACGGGCCGTTCAACCATCCATGATGCACACGAATTCGGGTAGAAGGTATACAAAAATTGCATTCCATATACATATGTAGGTAAGGTATATCTACTGAAAGACATTACCACCACACTTTGCAAGGTCCACGGGGTTCCAGTTCCCACTGGAGCAGAGAGACTCTGGGCAATTTTGATGACGCGCGGGCGCTGGTTGGTTCCTCCACTCTACATTGAGTTGGTTGGATTCACTGTTCCATGGCTATGGCCTATGTAGCATACAATTATATTTTGTTGCAATTTTCTTTTGCCTTTTGCGACTTTTGATTTTTCGTTTTGCATCTTTTCTTTTATATAAGCAGCGGGAATTCTTCCATCTTTTATCGATGATTCTAAAGAGCAAAGGGGATTAGGGGTATTACATCAAATGGGTTGCCTTTTGCTGTTAACTTTTGCGGAGTGAGATTTCAGCTATTTAGGTCAGGAATAGGTTATAATTTAACGAGCACCGACAACGCGACGTTTCCTTGTAGAGTTGTTAAGCGCAGTGGAGAGGGAAGGTTGTTTTCCAAGGAAACAACAGAGGTGTGCTTCTGAACCACTTTGGTCTATCTAAGCAGGTGTTTAGGTTACGAACGTTAGCGGCTAGATAGGAAGGAACTTGTTTTGTATTTAATTTAAAGCCAGACATTATTATGTATGTATACACATATGAGCTCATAGTCTGTCCAGAAGCGTTTTTTATCCTTGGCAATATCTTTAGAGGAGCTTTAGCTCTGTTTATAGTGTGACTTTTATGTGATTGAATGTATGCATGTGGGGTACAGATATGCAGATCGAGATTATTTTTGATTTATGATTATTACAAATTAAGAAGTGCTGTTGGAAATATATAGTTGGATTTCCTTGCAAAAAACACGGATATCTTTATTTTGTCCGTACATGCAATTATGGAAGCAACGAAAATATGCTTTTGATGAGATTATTAGAGCATGGTTTTTTTTTTTGATTGCGTCACATGATTCAACAGTTGTTGCAGGCAGAAAAGAGAAATGTAGCATGAATATGAGTCTTTCAAGCTTATCTGTTATGAACAATCGATGGAGGTCCCTGAGCCTACGTAGTCGTAATCGTACTCGTACTCGTTAGTTGTAGTCGTAAATCGTATTAGTAGCCGTAGTCGTTGTAGTCGTAGTCGTAGTCGTAGTCGTAGTCGTAGTCGTAGTCGTAGTCGTAGTCGTAGTCGTAGTCGTAGTCGTAGTCGTAGTCGTAGTCGTAGTCGTAGTCGTAGTCGTATACGTAGTCGTAGTCGTAGTCGTAGTCGTAGTCGTAGTCGTAGTCGTAGTCGTAGTCGTAGTCGTAGTCGTAGTCGTAGTCGTAGTCGTAGTCGTAGTCGTAGTCGTAGTCGTAGTCGTAGTCGTAGTCGTAGTCGTAGTCGTAGTCGTAGTCGTAGTCGTAGTCGTAGTCGTAGTCGTTGTCGTTGTCGTAGTCGTAGTCGTACTCGTACTCGTAGTCGTAGTCGTAGTCTTTGTCGTACTCGTACTCGCACTCCTACTCCTACTAGTCAGTCGTACTCGCATTCCTACTCGTCAGTCGTACTCGAACTTGTCGTTGAAGTCGTAATCCTAGTCAAAGTCTTGACGCAGCACAGCTAAAACTAAAACTTTTCACAGAATTCAATAATTTATACATATTTCTTAAAACAGTCTACTCGACACTTTTAAGTTTTCAGCAAAAGAATAAATTGGAAACTTAACCATCAATAAAATTACAATATCACTTTATTTTCTCCTACCCCGACTTCGCATAAAAACAAAAAGTTTTTAAAAATCTATTTAGGCACGATTTTTGTACTTCAGCTTCCTGACAGTCTTGTATTTGTATCCTTCTTCACGAACGGCTTCGGGCGCCTGTTCCTGGGGTGGAATATATTGCGATTCTGGATGTGGCACAGAAGCAGGGTACTGTGGTGGTGGTGGTGGAACATATGATGCTACTGGTGGGGCACTGTGGACGACTGGTGCTGGTGGGAAGTAAGATGGAGCTGGTGCGTGGTGCACTGGTGCTGGAGGAATATAAGATGGAGCTGGTCTGGAAACTGGTGCGCTATAAACTGGTTCTGGTGCATTGTACACTGGTGCTGGAGGAATATAAGATGGAGCTGGCACAGGTGCTTCTGGGATAATCTCAGGTGCTGGTGGTGCAGGAGGAATGTAGCTTGGCGCAGGTTGAGCTGCTGGAATATGTTGTGGAGCAGCAGGTGGGATGTACTGAGGTGCTGGTGGGGCCGGTGGCACGTACTGCGGTAGTGGGTTTACATGCACATCAGGCTCAGGCTGATAGGGAATATCCTGTCCTGGTGGAAGATATTTCTTAGACAAATGCGAAACATCTGCTGCTGCAAAACCAACCATAGCAACTAGGACAACGAACAATTTCTGAAAAACACAAACAGACAAAAAATAGGATTAAAAAAGAATACTTTCATAAAATTATGGAATTTTACCATCTTGAAAAGATTTGACTGTGCCTGAACCAGAGATCACTCAACTCGATAATGACTGCCAGACGTTTTTGTTCATATTTATATGTTTCCGAAATAATTATATGAACATACAAAAAACTCACATAATATGCATACGTAATGACCCTTAACAAACGTGAGTTAAATTTTTTAAGACAACAACAACAACTTGGGAATTTAATATTTTAATTAGTTTATAAATTATTGTTTAAAAAAAAACAATAAAACAAAGAAACATCCGATTTAATGAATTAAAATCATGGGAAGCAGGCTAATTTAAAAAGACTTTGACTTTATTTGCTAGCCTATTAGATCAGCTAATTATGATTTTAGAGTAGCCATCACATCTATAATTAACAGCGTGCGGCAGTGGCATCTGAAGGTAATGGATTAGCCTAACATCATATCACGACCTTAAGTCGAATCGCTTTAGATAAAAAAAAAAAAACATCTATAAGTTATACAAATTCAAAAATTCACGCGCCAAAAGTAATATTAATTAATATTTTGATTTCATAATTTGTTCTTCAATGATTTGTGCTAGTGGGTCTCTCTGAAGCGTGAAATAAGATTCTGATTAAGAAAAAAAAAAACAAACTACCGTATTCTAACGGGTGTTTTTTTTAGACGTGTGGTTTTCAATCTGTCAATACATTTTTCGGAGTTGGTCTTCTTGACAGCTGTCACTTGATTTATGCTCAGTTTGGTTTGTCATTTCATAATGAATAGACCGACGACGCCTGAACAACTTGGAAGCTAAATTCTTGGCCATAACATTAAATTATATGCGTTTTATTTGTTCTTGAAAACCACACGTCCAAAAAAACACCCTTCATAAGCGATTATTTTCCGACAGTGTCTGTTAAGGTCATGCTAGAATTCGATTGGCTTATTAATATTTAATACTTACCTGATTTGGTTTCAAAAAAAACCCTATCCAATTTATACAATTTAAATGATTTAATTATAATTTATCATTCACTGTGATTTAGTGTTATTTGAGATTTATTTTATATTAAAGCCTTGAAATGATAAAAATTGTTTCACTTCTATCAAATGCTCGAGCATAAAATATTTTTTTCAGACACAGTGTTAGGGTTCTTATCTCTGAGTGAAGTTCATCAGAAAAGGCAAAAAAAGACGACAGCTATAACGTTTCACATATCGCTGTCACAAGATAATTAAACCAAATTTATACCACTCACTTTTGACAACCTGAATTGTGGCAAAATTGATGTCTCAAAAAGCACTGCCTCCCCCACAATCAACTTTCAAAAAAAAACTAAAAACTAATTGTATATCATAAATCCAGCACAGCGCAGTTATTACCCAACGATATTTATTCAAAAAATGTCTTCTCTTTGCGCTCCTACGCACATGAATTCATATATCTACTCAAACGACGCGACGCATATCCATCACTAAAATCTTCAATCGCATAAAACCGTATACTGCCACCCGCAAATTATCTCTCCCAAACGCGTGTCGCTTTCATAAATTTCCCAAACTCAAATATTTCAGATTCTCCTCCCTCGCATAAATTTATATCACCACGAAACGGTTTTTTTGGAGACATGCCAAATTTTCGTTGCATTGTAGAGAGTGTAATCAGAGCCCAATTATAGGGTTTTTTTTTTTTTGTGATTGCTGTGATGATGATGGCGACATAATTTAGGCCTGTAAGGTCGGTCACATGAACATGAACATAAAACATAGAAACATCATTGAGGATTGTAATTTGTGAGCTTTAAGGTCACAAGATAGCTATTATCGTTGTCGTATGTAAGTATGTAGATGTATTAATGACGATCTGTTGTGCTCCACCACGTTAACTGTTTTAAGGTTTTTCCTCCATTAATGACAGGTTGGTTACGTGTTTCGTTCAAAGTGTTAAATAATTATAATAATTTTCAAAATAATAGTAGGTACTAAAATGAATAACAGTACAAGGTCTCTAATTCGGAATCATACAATACACACTCTTAGTGGATAGTAAAATGTTTGAAATTATCAGTAGGTTTTATTAATTTAAATTTAATTTGAATAAAGAATCGAAAATAAATCCTTTTTTGTAAATTATTTGATTATTTTCATCTGTCAAGCGGAGCTTTGTAAGTCGATAGGCAACGAAACACTATCAATGTTTAGTTTTCCTTGGTAGTTTTATGGTTTAAACTAGCTGGCCCACCCGGATTTGAACAGGTAGACAAACCTAAGCCTCACATACAAATTACAAAACAAAATATATAGATAAATAAATATTTAAGCCAATTTTTGTAATTGAATACTACTTTCTGGGTTTTAACCAACTTTACGTTATGAATGGCGAAATTCGTAAAAATATGATAATCTAAGTCCAACCTTTATTACTTTCCCAACATAGAAAGAATGTTTTTAATCAAAAACCACTTTTTTGTGTTTATCCCATTTCACTTTATAAATATTATTTTTTTTTAAAATAGCCGTTTAAACACAAACAGAATTTTTAAAATCGGATATCCCTCTTTTTCCCCACATCCCCCTATAAATATCAATTTAAAAAAAATTCCTTAAGTTATCGCTAAGTAAAAACCGAATACAGCATTTTATTTTTACCCCTTTGCACACTATAAGAATCCATTTTTTTTGAAAAAAAAAAACCCATCCACTAATAATAACCTTTCAAACACAAAAAAAATGTCTAGAATCGAACAATTTTTATGTTTTTACCTCATTTCTCCCTACAAATAACAAAATTGAAACAAAAAAAAGAACAATTTCTTAAGTCGGAAATTTTTTTTATTTTTATTCCATTTTACCCTACAAATTGCAATTAAAAAAAAATATCCTTGAAGCCATTTCCTAAGAATAACCTTTCAAACGTAGGTAGAGTTTTTTTTTTTAATCGGATACGTCTTTTTCATTTTACCCCATTTCACCGTACAAAGTGAATTTTTCCGATATTTGCAAAGTTGTTCTGCTATATGATCAAAGATCATTATAATCAGTCCAGCTGTTCTTGAGTTATAAGTGTTGTTACTAGACCGACTTTGATTTATATTATTTGTTACTCTCATTTTATTTACTCTCAGCATTTTTTATGTTTAAGAAAAAAATATTAAATAGTTTCAGACATTTTTTGAAGGTTCTTGTCCACTAAAATACAATAATTAGAATTGAAATCTGTTAACAAAAGCTTTTTTCGAATTTTAAACTACACCCTGTATGACTTTCGAACCGAAGGTGGCATGAAAGCTTTGCATTTTTCGAATCAATATTTTGAGATCCGTTGCTTTGTATGCCAAAAATGACATTAAAATTGAACAATTCAAATATTTCGTTTGTGATTATTTGTCAGTGAATTAGTTTATACAGGGTGTACAGGCAGAAGAAGCTTGGCTTTAAATTAAAATGAAACAGAAATGAATTGATTCTCAAGTCTTTTTGTTTACTTACTTAAATTTTAAGTCGATTTTTTCGATTTTGTGAAAACAAATTCTCTGAAATGGGTGAATATAATTTTTTCTTAGAGAGCAGCTGTTTTCTGTGACATATTCTCCACAACGACGCTCTCGTGTCAAAATTTAGCTAGAGTGATAGCTGATGTTTGGAGAGAAAAGTGGGAGCTTAAATTTAGTGCGATCTGCGTACTAGGGTTTATAGCTTAAAAAATATCCAAGATTTTGAGAAAAAGTACTTAACATAAATTGTTGCAATTATTTTTTTGAATATTATTTGTCTCTCACATTAAATATGGCGGCCATCCATTATGGAAAATGAGGAGGGGAAACTAAGTTGGAGTGTTCTGGTGATAAGCCCTACCCTTGTTAAGTGGATTTTTAGTCAAATTTTAATAATAAACGAGTTATTTAACGAAAAGCAATTTTCCTTTAATTCAAAATGGCAGCCAACGCAATAGAGCTAAGCGGTCGAAAAGTGTTGTGTAGATGATTAAAATAATAAAAAAAAAAACTTTATCCTTGCCATCCTTGGGAATCCATGAGACCCTACTTCATCTTATTTCGGGAGAACTACTCGCAAATCAAAATCTCGAATACCGAAATTTTGCATCTTGAAAATCAAAATGTCGCAAGTTTAAGATCCCACTTTTAACAATCTCGCATTTGCATACATCTCGCATACAAAAATCTAGAAATCACGTATAGCTTGAGAACGGAGTTGCTTGAGTGCGACTGAGTCAAACGCTTAAACCAGATAGTTTCCGAACTTCCAGTACCTACATATTTCTGAAATGTACATAAACTACTTGTTTTTCATAGAACATTTTTTTGTTTGGGTCAGTTTAAATTCAAAAACAATTATAATAACACCCTAGATTTTAGTTTTATTTTTATTCCTTAAAGTCTAAAGCATAAAATTCCCATTTGGGGTGTACTGTGTCTCCAACGCTTACCCGCATCTCGAGATGAATTCACTGTCCGAAGTACATTGAGACATGTTAGAGAGACTTAACTGTAGTAAAAGAATAAACATAACAAACTGACGTCAGAAGAAAAAGTGAATTTGTTTACTTTTTTGGCGTCGTAGATCGTATATATTTATACTCGTAACAGAGAGCGCACCCCGAATTTTGTTTACGCAGAATAAATTTATTTTCGTTTATTTTTATTTTTCAATTTAAAAAAGAAATCAAAATAAATTAATTAAAAATTTTTCTTTCTGTTTCTTTGCAGAGCTGCCATCCAGGCTATTGCCGCGTATTTGGATGCCTTCCAAAAAATCGCAGACGCCGCAACAAATTCACGAGGTAAGTTTTTTTTTTTTTTGAAGAGTTTTTACTCTTGATGTTGTTGTTGTATATAAAGAAGGTTGTTGAAAGAGCTAAGCCTTTTGTATTGCGGGAGTTTTGGTTAATTTTTTTTTTTTTTATTTCCCATGCCAGACTTTTGGCAGTCGATTCGAAAGATATTTTTAGATGACATTACTTTTATTCTAGGGGCAAAATTTGTTATGCAACCGTTTGTTGTCGAATTGAAAATAAAAAAAAAAATCGTAAGTTGGGAGGAGAGAAAAACTGTAGGCCAATGGATTGACTTCTGGCACTGGGATTTGTTTGAAATGCGACAAGGAACTTCAGACTCACCTCGTCTCTTTTATGTTGGATATTATGTTTTTTTTTGTGTGTGGTGGTGGTAATGTCATTATTACATACGTTTGTCATTTTTTCATGCAGTAAGGTATTTCTATTTTTTTTTTTTGATGTGTAAACGTGAACGTTCGTGTGCAACGTTACGTCGTGCAACGTTCCGGTGTGCAACGTTACGATCTGCATACTAGGATGGGTGCGTTCAATGAACAAAATCTTAAGATCTCCTTCAAGCAAAAACAAGTCCGTTTTGGGATCCGCGCACGTTGATGTTTACACATATTAACCGTGAGTCCCGGCACTCACACAAAATTTTTTTTTCAAAGATGTTGATAGAGATTTTGTGCTTTCAAAACATTTTTCATTGATTCGCATTTATAGGGAATTGAAAAGTGAAATGTTTACGTTGCGTTAATCAAAACACATTGTAGAAAAAACTGCGAACATAAAGGGGCTGTTCGATAAATCATTGACTTTGAAATAAAAGATTTTTGTGTTTCGAAATTGTGTTTTATACATAGTCTCCTTGGAAAAAATTGGCAGTTTTGGGAAGTATACGAACAGACGTATTACGTTAATTTGAAATGACAGCTGTCACAGGTTGCAAAAATAACGTTCTACTAAGGAAGGTGTATTCGGTTGATAATTTAACCGAATAATTTTAATTTAATTTAATAAAAAGAATTTAGTTACAACGAAGTGTCCCTTATTAAGATATAAAATATTTTATATATTTCTATACTAGCTGATCCGCCCGGCTTCGCACGGGTAGACAAACCTTAGCTTCGCATACAAATTACAAATGAAATACAAAAACAAAAAAAATATAAATAAATATTTTTGCTACTTTTTGTAATTGAATACTAAATACTGAGTTTTGACCCACTTCACGTTATGAATGGTGAAATTCGTTAAAATATGATCATCTGAGGCCAACCTTTATTACTTTCCCAACGTAGAAATAATTTTTGTAATCAAAAACCACTTTTATGTTTTTATTCCATTTCACTCTATAAATATCAAAATTTTAAAAATAATCGCTTCAACAAAAACAGAATTTATGATATCGGATACCACTTTTAGTTTTTACCCCCCTTTCACCCTATAAATACCACATTTTTCAGAAAAATATTCCCAAGGCCATCCACTCAAAATAACCTTTCAAACAAAAAACACTTTCTTTAATCGGACAATTTTTTTAATTTTAACCCCATTTCATCCTTCAAATTGCAATTTAAAAAACAAATATCCTTGAAGCGATTTCCTAAGAATAACTTTTCATACACAGGTAGAGTGATTTGTTTATTTGTATAGTTATTCTGCTATTCGGGGCGGAGGCAAATCCAAAAAATACAAAATATAAAATCGGTCCAGCGGTTCTTGAGTAACAAGTGTTGTAACTAAAACGACTTTGTTTTATATATTAAGATTTCTGTGAATTTTGGTCGAAACCAGGGAAAAACTGTCCCGGAGGGACGGTAAAATTCATGATTGAAATCCAGGATGTGTCGGTTAAGCAGGGCGTCTGGTGACGCTGCATGACACACATCTTTACTTTTATTTTTTTTGTGAAAGGAATATCGCATTTTTCGAAATGACAGCTTCGTGAATTTTGTTGACAATTTCTTCGGTTGGACGTCCTAGGCAATCAGCGTTCTTTATGCTCATATGGATATGACCACAACGAAATCCAGTGAATCACTTGTCCACCATCCCTTGCGGGGGAACAGGGTCCCCATAAAAATTCTTAAAAGTCTTGCGTCATTCGCTTTTAATGTTTTTCCGACTCAAATAGTAGTAATCTTTCGATCACTGTTAAAACTGTTGGCAACCGAAATTTAGATGATCTGTGCAGTTAATCATCAACTGACTTTAAAAAAGGGACCTAAGGGGTCTAATTTTTTCATCAAAAAATCTCGCATTGCAATTACAAAATCCCACTCTTTGCAATCTCGCAAATTCGAAAACCCGCAACAGTACCTTGGATGGTCCGCTGCACGGGTTTCAAGTATTTTAATTCCCTTTTTGGGTACTCAACTCGATCCTGCTTTTTCAAAAGTTTTCTTGAACAATAGTATGCGTGATTTTGATTGACATTTGCGAGAATTTCCCATTAAAAAAAATTCACGCAGAGGTTTTGCCAGAGAGGTACTATCTGTGTCGACAGATTTATGTATGTAGAACGGGATCCTTTTGAATTTTTGAACATTCAAATGTTGAGAAAAAATAGAGGAAATATTCTACATTCGTGTAGTGCGGCTGAAGAAAGCCCATGTACCTACTTGCCATTTTATTATTTTTCTGCAAATAAAGTTTTGAGTATTTGAAAGATTTATTTCAAATTTTTGTCTGCATTCTGTGTCACATCATTCAGATTTTGACCATGCAGACGTGAAACGGGAACTTTACTTACATAGGTTACACTTGTAGATTACCGTATCAACTCATATGCAACGTCTGTCGTACGCAATAATATTTTCGCAAAATTTTAAACAGCCTGATGTTAAGATATTAACATGATACTTTTCAACAATTTTCTTAATTTAAAGCTCTTTACTAATTTTAATTAACTTGTATCATACTAAACCTATTTTGTCAATGCACTGCACCTGACAGTTCATGCCAAATCGTTAGAAAAACATACCTTTTTAGACATTTGTAAATATCAAAATGACAAATAACCAACACAATTGACTAACTGATACTAATTGCGTAGGTATTGACAAGGTCCTCACATAAGTTAAGTCAATTGATAATTCTAAACCATTAATCGAAAAACGCCTAATTTTTGAGACTATATTCAACAATGTCTAGACTTTCTCGTAACTCCTATATATCTTTGAAACTAGAAAGTACACTTCCTCTATTAAAAAAATGCCAATAAGAACCTGCCTGCATCTATCAAAAATTACGATGCAACTCACTAAAAGTCTCGTCACTTCTAATCACCACATCAATCATTTTATCTAAGCCTTGAAATTTCCATTAATATAATACTTACTTCCTTTCTATATCGTCCCATAGCCATTTAAGAAAACTTCAAATGATTTATTTTCCTAAACAAAAACTAAGTGTCAATCCAATCCAAATTGCAAGAAAAATAATAAACATTCCATCAAAACTATAAAAAAATAATAATTAAAAAAAAAAAAACAGTCCAATCAACTGTCACCATCCATTCAAGTCAACTCTCATAAATTCAATAATCAGAAATGAATATTCAAATTAATTTTATTTTTAGTCCTCATTTTGTCTGCAACTTCGGTGGATTGGGGGGTATTTAAACACACGACACATAAACCAAATTATCATTCCCCATCCATACTAACAGGTTTCTCACTGCAAATAAAATTGTATCTTTTGCGGGCTGTGTCTGTATAACTAGATATGTACTTCTATAACTATAAGAATAATCACAGAAAAAAAGATGGAATCAACAAATGGAACAAAAAAAAAATGTAGTCAGTCTCCTCGATAAGATTCCTTACTGACCTGGATATACGACTTGACAAATGGACAGGGGACTCTAGACAGACAAGACTTAGACTCTCTCAAGTTTGAGACGGACCGTGCGGTGCCAAAGATATAGAGAGTCCATTCACTTTGCGCCAACCAACCAGTGGCGGATTAACGAATTTCCAAATAAATTCAGCTATACTTTGAGAGGGCCTTGAAGAAGAGATACGTTCTTCAAATGTGGATTCAATGTATCGATTATGACATTCTATGTCAATCTGACGCAGTAACAGCAGCTGAAAGTAGTACCCCTAAGCTAAATGGTTAGTGAGTTGGAATATTACGCAGAATGCCTGGGTTCGACTATAGCATATTCTCCTTAATCAAGTTTTCAGGGGTATTGCCTGTCGACAAAAAAAAAACAACTGATTCGCGAAGAGTACTCGTATCCAGGGTTGGCCGAATTAACTACACTACATTCTCTGCATTATTAACCACGCGTAGTTAATTGAATAAACTATAAACCTTATTTACTACAATTTTTAACGTCTGCTGCATACGTAGTAAATACAGAAAAATAATATAATTTCATAAACGAAACACAAGAATGCTAAAAACTAAAATGCAAAACAGAATAAATCCGATTTCAAAAGAAATAATAACATAAACAACTTTTTTCGTCTTCATTATCATCGGAATTTTCACTTCGCGAACAAATGAACATTTGAGTTCAAAATTTAAACTTCAAAGTGACAGCTGACAGATCATTTGACATTTGAAACCACGTCTGCTACAAATTGTTTCACTGACGGTGTTCACACTCCTCATTTGTGTATATTATCTTTGTATATATAAACTATAGTAATCCCATGAAGAGGAACGAACGTAGCGCCGCCCGCTGATCACATGTTGAACCCTGTGGAACTTGTTTGGTAAAGGGGACAGGGGGTTGAGAACTGTCAGATAATGAAAGAAATAGAAATAAGAAATAAGATTGAAGAAATAATAGATGAACGGGAATACTGTATACTAAATTTATGAGAGTTCGAGGGAGAAAAAAAAAACTTAATTTTGTAATAACATGAAGGAAATAGGAATAATAGTAAAAGGAGAATTCAAGGGATACTAGATATTTTGTGCTTTCTTATATGTATGTATATCTGAACTGATGTGTATTGTTTTTTGCTAACGTTGAAATTTGTGGGATATTAAAAATATGAATGGAGGTATGAATGAATGTGTTTTTTTTTGGAGGTTTTTGAAATATCAAATTATCATTGCATATATATGTATATATATTCCTATTGTAGGTACTGATATTTTGTGTTTTATAATGTAGATATGTAGGTATATTTATATGAACTGTGTATTGTTTTTTTTTGCTAACGTTGAAATTTGAGGGATAGAAAAAATATGAATGGATGTTAGAATGAATGTGGTATTGTTTTTGGAGGTACCTGTATTTTGTAAAAAATATTTTCATATAATTTTTTAAAGAAATATAATTTGGAAAGTAGGTAGGTATGTACGCAAATTTCAAGTAGGTGCCTATTTATTAAAATCCTATAATTATAAACCCTTTTTTCGAAATACTGAAGAGCGTGTAGGTTGGGACGAGACAAGAAAAAAATATACACGACTGGGTCGCACGAACTTGCTCTTATGTGCGATCACATTGTGGTTATTTAGTCTGCAATAAATTAGCTATGGTAGTCTATATTTTATCCATTTGCCAAAACTTAGTTAAGTTGCCGTATTATGTGAGTATACTAAAATTAACAATATAGCCCAGTGTTGCACATATGCAATAGGCATGAAAGGAAACTATATTATTGATTAAAAATAGCTTTTAACGGCCTTTAGTCCATAAAAATAATTCAATAAGTCCAATTAAATAGTGCTAAGTCTTCTACTTGGCTGATGTATTTCAGTAGTATATAGAATTTGTATAATAAACCCTTCATATGGAAATTATATTATTTAAACTGGTAAATTGTTTTAAATCAACAAAATTAGAAAGAAATGGATTAAAATACTTTGAATCTGTTTTAACCCAACGCGATGTACACCATCTAATTTTTATATAAATCTTAATTTATAAGAAAAAAATTTGAAAATTCTAGGAGCGGTTTTAAAAAATAATTAATTTTTTATATATAAAATTTCGTTAACATTTTTGAGAAAAAAAATTGGTATGCCAATTTTAAGTATTTGTTAATTTTGAGTTAAAAATTAAACTTTACAAAAAATCTGCTACCCGTTTTCGAAATATCGAATTTTCAAAAAATAATTTTGAATTTTTTTCTTAAATCCAAAAATCATTTTTTAGAAAATTTCGATACGCACTTTTATTTATATTTGTAACAAGCTTCTGTATAAAAAGTCTAGTTTTATTCGGTTGATCAGATATTGAGATACTCGAAAATCAAAGAAACCGTGCCATAAGAGCTACTGTTAATAAGCGTAAAATATAAAATTTAAAAATTTTATATGATAGCTGCAAGCTCCATATCCAAATTTAAATTAAAGAAAAAACACTTTAACTTGTATAGGTAGTCGGCTTGTATAGGTAGTCGACTTGTATAGGTAGTCGACTACCTATACAAGTTAAAGTGTTTTTTCTTTAATTTAAATTTGGACCTGGAGCCTGTATCTATCATGAATATATTAACATCAAAGGTCGCTCACAAACAATAATTTAAAAATTTTAAATGATAGATCATACTAATTTAAACACACACACAAAATTTTTATGAAAATCGTAGGGGTCGTTTTTGAGAAAAAATATTTTTCTTAGCTGTTTTTAAACATTTGTATGGGAGGCACCGTTATTTTTAGGTATTAGGATAATTTTTGTCAGAAATCTTCTGGATAAAGTTAAAAAACTGGTTTTTACGAAGTTTTATAAAAATCTACATAGTCGTTTTTGAATTATTGTGTTTTCAATAAAAAAATTCAAACTTTTTTTAAAAATCCAAAAAAATTTTTTTTTTTAAATTTTGGTACACAATATTATTTAGAATATGTCAATTATTCCTCATAAAAAAATTGATCAGAATCAGTTGAACCGTTTTTGAGAAAAGCGAAAATAAAAAAAATGGTTCCTTGGGAGGTACCATTATAACCATTTTTCGGAACCATTTTTTTATTAAACGGCAACTTATAACTATTTAAATTTATTGAGTTCTTAAATAAAAAATCTGTAGCGCCAATTTTGAGAAAAATAAGTTTTTCCTTTTTGGCCAAGAAATTTTTTATGACAGCAACTGTTAGTTATGGTCCTAAAAAAAGAGAAAAAAACGGGTGGGGGAATGTCCAAAAAACGCTAGGTACCAAGTTTAAAGAAAATCGACCCATCCGCTTAGGCTGTAGATGAACAGACAGACGTACGTTTTTGCGAGATCCACTTTTTGTCTTCGCTATCATCGTTATGTCAAGTTTGACCAAAATCTCGAGTTCCAAAATCTCAAGAAGCTCAAGGAAATCGTATTATTTGTGCAAGGTTCCTTGTGAATTTTATTTTTGCCGTATGATAATTTGCCCTCTCGTATGACCATAAAATAGCAAAATGTATGATAATGCATCCACAAGAATATGGCAACGCATTGTCTTGAGTTAAATCACCAAATTTGATGAGCTAATTCGGGTTTAACCTTTATCTCGCACTGAAAAACTGGAGCTTTAAGTCATAAATCTATTTTTTCCAAGTCATTCAATATTTTTTTCAAAATTTGGGGTACGTATTAATTTTTTTATAATTTTTACAAAATTTTCTACATAAAAACATTTTTTTTTCGAATCAGACTTCAAAATTGGGATACCTAACTACTAATTTTTTTTGTCACTTTTAAGGAAAAAACATTTTTTTTGAAATAACATTTTTTTCAATTGGCATACCTTCGACCAATGTTTTTAAAATTTTTACAAAACTTTTCAAATAAAACCTATTTTTTTCGAAAAAAAGATTCCCTATTTGATTTGAAAAAAAAAACTAAATGGGTATACCTAAACTAAATTTTTCCAAAACTTTCTACAAAAAAATAATTTGAAAAAAGAAATCGTTTTTTTTTACATGTTTACAACATTTACTACCTAGCTGAATACCTACCTATATACCTATACATATACCTATACCTACTTGCCTACATAACGTACCTACAAATTATAAAAAAGGCCATTGTCGTAGGTTCTAAATTCATTATAAATATTATTATTTTTGTTCTTACAAAGTTCTATTTTTATGACATTTCGAAGAACAAAAATAATAATAATTATACGAAGAAAAAATCTATATCTTACTATAAATACCTACCTACCTGTTAGCTATTTAAATTTCTATGCAGCTAACGCGAAATATAGCAACGTTGTATTCCACTCAGATATAGTAGCCGTGTTTTTTTTGCAAGTCCATATGGATTTGTCGAAAAAAACGACATCGGGACTAATAGTTTTACACGTAAATACAACAACAACTTAAATCCATATGGACTTAGCTAAGTCCAGATAATTATCGGGACTTACGTACTGTAAGCAAGAAGTTCCTAAGTCCCGATGTCGTTTTTTTCGACAAATCCATATGGAATTGCAAAAAAACACGCCTAGTGAAATTTAACAACGTTGTTTCTATAATGTAAATTTTCACAACAAATTGAAAATCTAACTTCTATTTACCTAAAAATAATACGAAAGTATACCTATACAATACATATGCTTACCCCTTTCTATACGAATTCTAAAGCTTATGAAGCAAAGCAACAAAAAATCGTATTCGTCCATAGAGCAAAAAAAAATTCATTTTCTCTCTTATTCTGCTGTTTGCCATGACGAAATAATCTATTCCAACTATCTCCCTTAGTCTCCTTATTGTTGTCAGACGCATAATAATATACTTCTCTCATTCTTATTCTTGCCTTTTTTCTCTTCCTACTTAGCTTCCACAATCCATAATGTCAGTTTTGTAGTACCTACAGCGCCACGTATAGTACACATGTTGAATTAAATTTTTCTGTTCCATGAGAGTACTATAGTTTATATATACAATGATATTATACACAAATTTGAACACAAATGCTATTTATTTATGCCACAAATATTTGTGGTTCAGACGATTTGTGTATTTAAAAAAAAAAACACAAATTTCATTTGTGTAAAGATATACACAAATATGCTATACACAAATCAATTTGTGTATAAAAATTTGTGGTTCAGACGATTTGTGTATTTCTTCACAAATGAAATTTGTGTACTCATTTGTGTTTATGTCATTCTGTTTATTTGATAGTGAATTGAAGTGTATCCGGTAAAATTAAATAATTTCAATCAAACAATGTCCAAAAAAAATGTCTTGCCAATAGTTTAGCCGCGTATTTACTCGAAAGTGACGAAGAAGACGAAAGACAGGTCGTAGAAATAGTACGCAAGCGGCGAACTTGTTGGAGAAAACATTGGCTTGGCCACCGTGAGACGGAGGGCTTTTGCGCAAAATTACTTGTGGAACTACGTGCCGAAGAGCCGCAATTGTATCGAAATTTCGTACGAATGTCGGCCGCTCAGTTCGATCATTTGCTAGCTTTGGTAACGCCATATATTGAGAAGGCCGATACATTTATGCGCCCCAGTATTCCGCCATCTGTGCGGCTAGTCTTGACGTTGCGCTTTCTGGCATCTGGCGACAGTTTTCGCTCACTCCAGTATCTTTTCCGCATTCCACAGAATACAATTTCCACCATTATTCCAGAAATGCTGGATGCAATCTACAAAGTTCTTGTAGACGATTTTCTGAAGGTGAGAAAGTGAGTTGGAAACAACTTTATTTAAAAACAAAATAAGAATGGATTTCTGGAGTAAGAGAAGCTTTGTTTTGTACAACTTCCCTTCGTTTTTCAATTCTTTGTTTTCTACTTTTATAGAGAAATTCACCTCCTGCTTAAACGAAGGGAGCCCAATAGGAGTTTTGTCTCCGTGAGCCGCTCAATTTGGACGCCAACAAATCGAATACCACTCCGATACGATTTTTGGCTTAACGTAAATGTGTTCATTTCATCTAAAACAAATCACCCTGTATGTCCTTATGGTGCCATTTTACAAAACAAATCATTAAAATCATAGTTGCACATTAAAATTCGAAGAAAAAACCTTTGTTGACTCGACTGATATTAAATATTCAGTTGAATTTTCAAAACCATTTGTGTATTCTCATGAAATTTGTGTATGCTTAAATTTTCAGAATACACAAATGATGTGATATACACAAATGGTGCCCAAATATACACAAATAGTCATAAAATGATTTGGGTACCCGATCAGACGATTTGTAAATGTACACAAATTCGATTTGTGTATTGAATACGCAAATGATACACAAATCGTTTGTGTACGTCATTTGTGTACATCAAATTTGTGGTTCAGACGATTTGTGTATTTTTTTTTCAATAATACACAAATTTATACACAAATATTTGTGTATACACAAATCGTGTGATCTAAGCTTAACTCCGATGTGCTTACATAAGTTTGTGCCTGAACAAAACACAAAAAAAAATCGGATGAGTCAGTCCAATGTGAACACCGTCATTAACTACTTTAACTGCATTCAACTACGTTTAACTACAGGAACAACGTAGCAGACGTACTAAATGTACAGTTTTTTTTCGATTAAGTGACAGTTCGGCGAAACCTGCTCATATCTCCTGCCATGATAAAATTCCTTCGAATGTTCTCTTGATGGGAGCTTTTGGTGTATATCTCACTGCAAACCCCAAATTGGTTCAAAACCCAGGTTTGACCGTCTTTATGGTAGTGCTATTGACAGCTTTATTTCGTACGTCACATTTAATTCTAACCATTGACAAAGAGTGGCCCCATCGCATCATCGCCGCGCCGCCGGCCGTCAGTATGAATTTCTTTGAGCATTAAAATATCAAAATCCGATACTGATTGCGCAGCCATCACTGTAAATATTTATAACATTAATAGGTTTTCCTAAGCACGTTTCTTCGTAGAGAAGGTGTAAGTGAGAAGGAAATACGAACAACAAAAACACCAACTATCATCAGAAGACATTAAGGTGCTTTTGGCTTTGCTATATAGTTTGCTCATGTGACCATAGCGAACATTCACCTGCTATTTTATAACTGCACAAGTGTATCCAGTGTAGTATTCCATACCTACATACGTTTCAAATGCACAATCCGTCTTTTCTATTTCTGTATCTATATTTCTTTGGATTTTGACGTAACAAGCCGCCACTGTCGATGCGATGTTGCTGCAGCAAGTTCGTTGGTCTTTCGCGCTCAAAAAAAAAAAACTATTGATTCCCCAACTTGAATCGGGTTCACGTTGCACTGCAAAACAGAATTCAAACTGCAACCAACAACCAAGTGCTGCAAAAACCAAAACAAGTGGAGCAGGCGTGTTAATAATTCATGAAACTATCTCAGGGTATCCAATATTTTTTTTTTTTTAATTTATTGATTTTGAGCTCATAACTCATAGTGGTGCTGTCCATGGTAGTGGAAATTCTGTGGAAACTCTCATTGCAGCAAGACAGAATGTTGATAATGTTGCTGTGTGTGATTGTTCCAGTGGAACCATCACAACGACATTTTGAAGGAAAATGTTTTTTTATTTTGTTGCAAATCTTCAATGGAATTGCAAGAATCTTGTTATATAGTGGAGTTGCAGAGGGGTAAAGATAATGTAAGCTAAGTGGGTGAAGTTGTTTGAAAGGAAATCCGAGTATCTGAAATCTAGATTTAAGGTTTCAGGTTTAACACCATCAGTAGAATGACTGTATGTAATCTTTTGTGGTTGCACAAGTAATTTCCTATTTCTACTTAGAAAATTTAGTGTAATGTTTTGCTGCCGGAAATTGAGGGTTTTGAACTTTGCCATTAAGAAGTTGGTAATTTTTTTTTCAATAAAATAACATCAATGGAATGAGAGTTAATTATGTAAAATTTTAACGTTCTACTAAAAATTAATAACAGGAGAGGAAATTTCAATTTTTGTTTGGGATTTTTTTTTTTCAAGCGTCTGTTAACACTGACACTCATTGAATGTTTATAATCTTAAAATGTTTCCCCTTGTATTTTATAAATTGAGAAAAATGTCCAAAACGTTTTTAATTTTTGAAAATCTCGAAAACCTGACGTGATGGAAGAATAATTCTGAGTTCGTATTTAAACTCGGCACTCTTCGAAAAAAACATCGTCTTTTTCGGTAAAAAAAAATCTTGTTGATTAGTGTTATTTAAGTTCATTTAAGTACATATTTTCTGTAATGGGAGGTTTAGCGTTTTGGTAAGAAAAATCGATACCGAAATTATGATCCTGTCTAAATGTCAATTCAGTCCAAACCACGACTGACTGCATTTTTTATCCTTTTCACACCAAACCCAAAACGCGGGATCGCAAAAAAAGTATCGATTTTGGCGTAAAACCAACATCGAAAACACAAATTTTCCCATACATTTTTGTAAGCCACAAGTTTTCACAAAACCAGTTGGAATTCAGAGTTGAACTAAACAAACAAACCTTTCGATACATTCAGCGCTCAATCAAACGTCAAAACGGAAGCCGACGCACGGGATGCTGTCACGAGAAACTAAATTTAGACTGTCCATGAACACAGTAGACGCGATGAGACGCGCGTCCTAACTAATAAACGTGGCAGGTCGCTCACAAATTGAATTCAAAAGCCAAGGCTTCCACGTTCAGTTCCTTGCTTGCGACACGAACAAATTTAGTGAATGGTGCGGTGAAACTTGTAGGAAATACACATCTTGAGAACGTGCGACAAATTTTCATCATCTTGTAATCACCAAAAAACATTCTTATGTTTACAACCATTGAGGTTCTTGCGCGATGTACAGCGGACAACGATCGGAAACAGGAAATTTTCAGAATTTCAATCTGGACAATTTTGTGCAATTGCTTTTTCTGTACAACCATCACGATAGAAATCGATTTTAAAAACAAGGGGAAGAGGATGCCGAGAATGCATCTAGTTTCTTGTTGCTGGTACATTTTTTTAAGATGCATTCCATTTGCGTTCGCGGACTGACTGAACTCAATAGTGTCGCAATTATTATAGGTGCGTTTTGTTGGCAATTTAAAGCTATAGCGCAGCAATACAAGTGTCAAAAAACGCTTTATTATCCACTTTTTTAATTTCTGTGGCTGTGTCCGCAAAGTATTCTTGTTTCCATGGTTATGTATCCACAAAACATAGCTTTAACTCAAGATTATCAACAAATCGTGATTTCTTAAGTGGCTATGACATTTCAGAAATTCTAAACTGGAGTTTATTGCTTGTTAGATATGGAACGAACTATATTTTGACGTAGAGTATATTTGATCCAAAATGTTACCGGAAAATAATTAAGGGCCCCATTATGACTCGCGAGTCGAACGTTCGACTCATGTCGAACGATTTGGCGAATTATTAGTTCCGTGGTATTACGAATAGCGAACTTCGAAAATCGCATTTGAAGACAAAACTGCCAAGATTTTGACATTAAAGGCGAACTTCAACTTGGCGATTCGCAAACAGTAATGCCAAACAGTCACATTCGCCGATTTTTTAATGTGACTCGCGAGTCATAATAGGGCCCTAAATTAGTTTTTTTCTGGAGTAAATATAATTTGCAGATTTTCATTCGGACATGTCAATGACTTGGGACACATCCCTTTCTAAGTTAAAAACAATCAATGTGACTGACTTTTAAAGTTCAAGTCTTTAATATTTTTCAATAGTGCAACACTCTTTCACCCTCTTGTGTTTATTCACTAATTTTCTGGCTAATTTATCGGCACTTTTGGTTTTTGTTATTGTTTACCTAATGAAATTTTACTGCGCTATCTATAATATTACCAATAAAAATTCAAAAAGTTCCAGTGTTGTCAGATGTTTAAAAAAAAATCCCAAACAAAAATTAAAATATCCCTCTTCATTTATAAGTTTTTTTAGTCGAACGCTAAAATCCAGGCGGTCCAACATCTTCTACTAATTTAGAAAATCAAAAATTATAAAAACTATTTCATTTATTTTCAAATTTTGGTATATATTTGAAGCCTTGTAATTTGAAACATCGTAATGTTAAAAAAAAAAGAAATACTTTATTGCCCAGAAACATTCTTAGAGCGTTATCTTTATTTTCATGCCATAAATTCCATACATGTTTTGCACAAACCTAATAAGTAGGTACCTAACGTTATTTCCTATTAAAAGTTAGACCCCCACCTTGAAATAAAGTCTGCAAAAACTTGCCAAAATTAATTGAATGTCTATCCAGGATATTATTCTCAATGAATTTCCTATACCTAATCCCTTAAACTTTCAACTCCACATCGAAGAAATGCAATTAGACGACAGCCCTCTTAACTCCTTTTAAGCACCCTCTTCTCTACTTAAATTCAGATTTCGCTTCTTGTTTTTCCCTTAAATTTGTGGAGTGTAATTAATTTTTCTTTTTTTTTTTGCCTTCATATTCCTGTTGAGTTACGAGAATGTGCAATTAAGGATACCATACGTGTTCATATAGAACAAGCGGTGGTGGCGAAATGTAAGTAACAGTTTTGTTTCTACGGAACACTTGATCCTGTGGTATAGGTACTTGTGTCTCTCTGGTTCTCCGTATGTGCTGCGCTTCCATCAACACCCACACCCACCCTAAAGGCTTTACATCAAGAACCAAAACTCTCCAGGAAGAGGATTAAAAGAAACTATTCTTGCGCACAACATTAACGTTACACAGATAAAGTTAAAGCAAGCCAATCGGCCAAGGGGGATGAAAAATAGTGTCAAGTTGTTTTAACGTATTTAAGAACGTTTTTAGGACTTCCTTGATTTCTGTTTTTGCCCGTCTTTTGTCCTACATACATTTTTATTTTATTTTTTTTTCAAAAGTACTTTGTGTCGTACTTACTTCCCTGTTGGCTTTTGTATGAATATATCTCGCTTGCTTGCTGCCCGTGCCAAGTGTAATCTTCAAGTGCAAGCTTGTGGGGATTTGGAAGGTGGGTTCTTGTTCTTATTTGCAATATCCTACCCTCGTCATACACACTCGACCGGACAAACTTATCCTCGTTTTGTTGTCAGTGAACCGCATTTACGCAAAAAAAAAAAATAATGAAAACAGTGAAAAGAAAAATTACA
The DNA here is from genome assembly GCA_932273885.2 of Leucozona laternaria. Lineage (NCBI taxonomy): Eukaryota > Metazoa > Arthropoda > Insecta > Diptera > Syrphidae > Leucozona > Leucozona laternaria. The sequence continues at coordinate 25,455,498 of OW026368.1, read as the reverse complement.
CCATAGGTTGGGGGCATTAAGCCAAATTGTTGGGGTGTCGGTCGGTGAGGCTATCCATCAGTGCCGGATTATCTATATCAGGAAAAAGGCAACAACACTGTCGTCTATGGAGTATGAACCCTCGTCTTAAAGAAATCCCATAAGTCGATGTAATTTATTCAATTTTCCTTATTTACCGATTTAAGTTTTCTAAAAACCAATTGAATTTAAAAACCTGTACGTTAAGACTTTTGATTGATACTCGAAGGTTAGATGACTTTTTTAATTGGGCGTGTCAGTGGGCATACATTTCTGTAACCATTGAAGAATTAACACCATCCCATACCTATATATTAACCTGAAAACTATTGGTGAAGAGGTTTAGATTTTAAGAAATAGTTTACGAAAAAAACATAAACTTATAAAAACTGTACTTCAAGGACTGCACTTGAATTTGAAGAAGAAATAAAGCAGTGCTATAGATTTGTACTTAATGTTTGCCTTAAATCTTCATTAAACGACTGAATCCACCCCTGAGAATAGGTCATGGGTATCTGTGGATACAAATTTTATGGCATGGAATTTCAAGAAACCCTCAGTTTGAGTCCTTAGCCAGGCTAATGGAGGGGAGCCTGATTTTTGCTTGGTATTGCCTTCATTAGGACTTTTGAGGTAATTGAAACTACCATGAGTTCATGTATTTTAATGCCCATCATTCAAATAGCTAAAGAGAGGGTAGTTTTCTTCAAGCCTATTATTATGTTGATACTTATATCTCGTATATAAGTATGTATGTATATACTGTGTCCTTAAATACCTCTTAGATATTTTGCTTCTTTTTTTTTTGTTAGGTATATTCAATTTTTCTATACAAAACTTATTTTACTGTTGCGGTTTTTGATAAACAAGGATATTTGAGTAGATTGCTGTGGTTTAGGGAGCTAGTGAACAATGAGAGAGCAATGAAGTTGGTAACCAGAATAAAATTTAACAAACAAAACATTCACCACAAAAAGCCCAAAGTGTTCTATATACACAACAACTTTTTTGTTTGCATATAAAACAAGATCATTCCTTTTTTAAATTAGAACATACATTGGCATTGTGGCTATAGGAAAACTTTTGATTGGTTTTTCAAGGCCGTCAAAAATAATGCAATGAAAAATATCAAAACAATTCAAAAGCTTAAATATGTTACTTCTGATTATTTGTTAGGGGCCTGAGGCGCCCCCATCGCCACTGCATTATCCAATGATGTAAAATGTATCCAAAGCTGTAGTTCCCCTGATTGACAGCGAATTTTGTTGTCAAATTTGTAGTAGCCCGTGTCGTAATGGTTAGTGCGTAGGACTGGCTGAGAGTTGTAAGCTTCTAGGCGCTCGTCCTCCACGAGCTGTAGTGCCACCAAATTTAATTTAATATTAATTTTTCAAACATCGATTTTGGATTTTTGAAGTAAAACTTCTTTTTCGGCGTTGGGGGTAAAAATTTTCATATGGAGCTGTCAGTGACATGTCAAACCGACACTTTTTATCTGTCAAAAACCGACAGAATTTTTCGCGACAGATTTTGCCATAGCTCTATATAAAAACTTTTACCCACCAATAATTATTTAAAAACAAACATCTTTTTATACCGAAAACGAATGTTTTTTTGGCAAAAGAGCAACAAAAACTAACCGGCACAACATTTAAACACATAATTTCATTAAAAAACCACATGAAAATTGTTTTTTTTTTTTAATTAAACACAGCGAAGAACAGCCACCAGAACAGAAAACGATTTTCATTATTAAAAAAAAACAAACAAATATATTTTTCGACCATATTTATATGCTAGATAACACAAATCAGTTTTTTCCAACTTAACTTATAAACTAACTAAAGGGTTTTCCAATAAGAGGTGTTATTTTGAATAGCCCGCTATTTCGGTAGCTGTCACTTTTGAAGCTGTCATTTTTTGACATTTGACAAGTAGAAACTACGCCATTAATAAAAATGGAACGATACACGCTTCAACAACGCATTGAAATTATTAAAATTCACTATAAAAATGGTGAAAATTTGGCAGAGACGGTTCGTAAAACTAAAACATTTTTGGGTCGTCGTGAAGCGCCTTGTCGGACCGCAATACAGAAATTGGTGGACAAATTCGAGCTGTTGGGACAAGTTAGTGATGTGAAGAATAAAACCCATGCACGTCGCTCAAGAACAACTGAGAATATTGCTGTTGTAGCCCAAAGTGTTGAAGAAAACCCAGGTTTGTCCATTCCTCGTCGTTCTTTGGAATTAGGCATTCCACAAACGTCATTACACCGTATTTTGCATAAAGACTTGGGTCTTAAGGCTTATAAAGTTCAGTTAACACAAGAACTCAATCCGGCTGATCATCAACAACATCGTGTCTTTGCTGATTGGGTCCTTGAAATGCATGAAAATGATCCGGAATTTCATCGAAAAATCATCTTGACTGATGAGGCCCATTTCCACCTCGGAGGCTACGTCAACAAGCAAAACTGTCGCATCTGGGGCTCGGAAAACCCAAGAGTTATTGTTGAAAAGCCTCTCCATCCTCAACGCGTGACTGTTTGGTGCGGTTTATGGTCCGGCGGGGTCATTGGACCTTACTTTTTCGAAAATGAGGCTGGAGCAACAGTTACGGTCAATGGAATGCGCTATCGAGAGATGATTACTGATTTTTTATGGCCGGAATTGGATGGTATTGATCTGGACAACGTTTACTTTCAACAAGACGGCGCTACGTGCCACACAAGCAATGAAACCATCGATCTTTTACGGGATAAGTTTCCGGACCGTGTTATCTCTCGAAAAGGTGATCACAATTGGCCACCGCGATCTTGTGATTTAACACCTTGCGACTTCTTCCTTTGGGGCCACGTGAAAGATTAGGTCTACGCCAACAGCCCAGCGTCGATTCAAGACCTCAAAGATGGAATTCGTGAGGCTATCGAGGACATAGGGCAGCCACTTTGCGATTTGGTTATGGAAAATTTCATGAAAAGGATATGGTCCTGTAAGCGTGGTCGTGGCTGCCATTTGGCTGATGTTGTGTTTCATTATTAACAGCATACCTCCCTGTTTATAATGAAATAAACATCCGATCATTTATCTCAAAAAATGCCATTTTTCTTTGAATATCAAAATAACACCTCTTATTGGAAAACCCTTTACTTAAAATGAACAAATAAATTTACCTAAAATAAGAAAAACACAAAGTAAACAAAACTATCTTGTTGAATGTTGACAAACGTAGACGAGCACTGCCATATACGAGGAATCCTTAACCCGCTGACAAATCTAAAACAGCATTGCCATATGCATTTGGAATTAGTCCTCGAACACAATGGATGCGATAAGAAAACGAGACGTGAGTGTGACGAGATCTCGTCGTTCTTGTTAAATTAGTTTCAAACTATGACGAGGATATGCATAATAAAGCATTTCACGTCGTCACGTTACGTAAAATTAATTGATTAAGAAATTGTAAATCAGTAAGCTTTAATAGCCGTAGGTATTTTAATTTCCCCCAGATCTGATCCGGATTGGATTTGCACACGAAAATACATTTATTACAAAAACAATTCAAGGTCCAGCTTTGCTTTTGGATTTGCAAATCCATTTTTGAACACACACCTTTAGTACTTCCTTGCAAAACTTAGTTTTAACGCTGACGGGTAGATGGCTTTTTGAGTAAAAACGAAGACAACGAACACCTTCAAATAAATACACAAAAGGACAAAAAGAGATGGGTATATAACATTTTTTTCACCGTGATCCTGTTTGTTTTATTATCATGATCTTATCCGGATCAGATTTGAAGGATAATAAAATGCAGCTAATATTATTATTTTGTTAAATCTCGTTAAAAGTCTCTTGCCATTGAATTGGGAAATGGTTTTATAATTCCAAAATGCTTACAGTGAATAATGTCACGCTCTCGTCTTGTTTTCTTGCGTCTCGTTTCCTTTCTTAAATCTCGTCCCAATTTCGGAGATTTTACTGAGGTGAATCGGTGAGTTGAAATTGCTAAACCACGGATAAAAATTTGAATCAAATGAAACCGGAATCGGTGGACTAAAATTGCTGAACCACGGATAAAAGTTTGACCGACATCGACGTTTGTACAGCTGGCCCTTACATGCCACCTCCACTGGGCATGAACGATGCTCGGACTATGACCATGTCTAGAAAAAATCCAATGGAGGCACAAAAATCCATGTCCGTGCAGCAACATATCGACGAAAACTACTTTTTCAACACGACATGACCGCTGTTCAAAGCTTGGGCATGATATTTGACGTTTCATGTGTGTGAGTTTTTTTCTGGTTCTCGCTGAATAAGGTGGTAAATGTTGAACGAAAAAGGTAGAAGTAGTGGGGAAAGGAATTTCTGTATGTTTCCCTTGTATGTGAAGCGACATGACATAATTTGCCCAGCGGTAAAAATTCGCTGATTGGATTGTGGTTGTGATGTTGGTCATCTGAATGCCCTGTGGAGTCGGGGTGTAATGGCTAACCGAAAATCGTCAACTTTAGTTTGATTATCTAACCAATTTGTAAAGAATTCATTATAATCTTAAATTAAAAATTAATTGTTATGTTGGTTTATAGAAAATGTTTGTACGTTTATAAGTAAGAATATGACAGAGGCGAGAGGCTTTGTTTGAGAGAAAAGAAGTTTTACTTCTAGCGCGCGTAGGTCAGTACACACATATGTTTTTTTTAGTAACGAACTCTTTCCAACAGTGTCCCAGAGTCAGTGGTAATATGATTATATTATGAGAAATAATTAAAGGCGAGTTCAAAACAATAACAGCGAAAAATATCCGAATAAAAATGACAAAACAATTAAATGCGATATGATCGTTGCGAAACGAAAAAAATCCAACAAAAAATCTGTCAGATAATCCCTTCCCTAATTTGGACAGCACTCGTTTCCTAATCAAAATAAATTTAAATGCATTTTCACCGTCTCGCAATAGTTATTTCGCGAATTTTCTTTTATTCTTTGAATTATATAATCCCCAAACATCACTTTGCAAAATTTTTCTCGAAATTTTTCATTTCGCACGTGATTTATTAACATGTAAAAGATCGAAAGACAAAACGTCTTCAAAGCTAAATGATACCTAATAAAATTCGAAGTACGAAGTTAAAGCAAAATATGTAAATTTGATATAAAAATTGCAAGGTGATATACGTATGCGAAATGATGATTTTGCGAAACAATAACGATAATAATGCGAAATAAGTAATTAATGGTTTAACCCAGCATTTTTTTATTTAATTATTTCCTTAAGAACACTGCAAAATAAAAGTTTCCGTAACCTCGGGCTTGTAACAATACATTAGACTTCAACTTCTTCCAACTGATAACTAACAGGAGAATCATATCAAGTATTCGCGGCTATGAAAGTACCTACTCTATTCAATGGGAGATTTTGTTATTTATCGTGTCCACCATACTCTTCTTCTTATAACCGCGCAGCCTGATGCTAGCCTGAAATACTAGGAATTTTCTATCCGGTACTGAAAACGCGCAACCAACTACGAGGCTTGGTTGCGGAAATATCGCCGTCCTTTTTAGGGTTGGTTCCAAGTATCACTATCAAGAACCACACCTCGAAGAATATTTTGGTTTTCAGTGTTAAAAAGGTCTTGAAAATAAAACAAACAATTTTAAAAACTGCAACCGATTTCCAGACTCGATTGCGGAAATATCACAATTCAAGTCACTTTTTCGGAATTTATTTTAACTAAGTCCTTCTAGAGTCTACAGTTAGACAACCTTTTCCACCTAAGAGTCTCACCTTAGCTAAATTGGAATATATTTTCCTTAATTTTCGCAAAGTTAGCTCATCTTGAGTTCAGTTCGTCACTCCACATTTTTCGCTCAATGACATTATCCCGGACCCTAGTTAAGAGTGTTCTTGAAGTTAATATTTAAGCTTTTGTAATTCATCTTGGCATTGATTGCTGAATCAAATTTGAAGAAGACGTAGCTGAATCAATGGTTTTGACAGCTGCCTGATAGTCAGAGAGGACAGCGGTTATGAGATTCTGTTTTGTTTAGGTATTTTGCATGCTTCTTTGAATGCTTACAATTTATGCTGAAAGTACACTATGCTATGTTCAACTTGAATATGCAGTACAGGGAAGATAGGATATTTGCCTTTCACCCATAATATTATAGATTTCAATAAGCTATCTCCATTTCAAAGCTCTCACAGGGTTGCCGTAGTGAGCATTTAAAATTGCCGCAATTCTCACAAAAATATTGCTATCAAAAGCTCTAAAAAAGCTTAAATCCTGCAAGTTACATAGCAAAATCCAAAGAAAATGTCATATGATTCCATCAACTAGACAATGGTAACTCTGATTCAACACAATGTCAATTAGTTTTTGTTGCAAATTGGCGATCATTCTCCTTTCAACCGGGGAGCAAAGAGATCATGGTGGAATGTGCGTGAGCTCAAAGAAGATTTAAATGTGTAATGATGTTCTAGGTGAAGAATTAAGAACCTATTTGGAAGCTTTGGCTCTAAGGACGACAAAGTCATATTAAATTGTATTCTCATGTTCTTTTTAATCAGTTTCTAGTAGAAACTCACTATCACTAATATTGTTACATAAAATAAAATAACTAATAAATAAAATAATTTTTTTTCTTCTAGGTGCTTCCAAGGAAATCGGTACCGCTCTGACACGTGTCTGCCTGCGTCACAAGGCAGTAGAAACCCGCCTGAAAACATTCACATCAGCAATCATGGATTGCCTGGTATTACCTTTACAGGTTTGTTTATGTCGTCTTAAAATCCATTCCCATTAAAACCTCAATTAAAAAAAAAAAAATGTATTCACTTATATATAGGACAAACTAGAAGACTGGAAACGCCAAGTCGCCACAATCGACAAAGAACATGCCAAAGAACACAAACGATGTCGTGTCGAGTTGAAAAAACGCTCAACCGATACACTACGTTTGCAAAAAAAAGCCCGCAAAGGCCAATCGGATGCTATACAATCCCTGGTCGATTCACACATGCACGATGTCACGATGCGTCGTGCCGAATTAGAAGAAGTCGAAAAGAAATCACTGCGTTCGGCAATGATTGAAGAACGTATGCGTTATTGTACGTTTGTTTATATGCTCCAACCGGTGGTTAAGGAAGAATGTGAAGTTATGTCTGAATTGGGTCATCTACAAGAAGCAATGCAATCAATTGCTAATGTTACCAAAGAGCCCAACATCCTGCCACCATCATCCGAAGAATTGATACACGATGCTAAATCAACTATGAATTTGTATCCGGAATCACCTGGTGGCGGTTCGGGTTCGCAAGGCTGTTCCAATTCTCTGGGATCACGAAAGAGTTCGGTGTGTTCAATAAGTTCAATGAATAGCAGTGGTTCTAGTGGATCGCCTGGGCATCATCATTATCCACGATCCTTGTCGCAGGTAAGGGAATCTTGTGTAAGAGAGATGATGAGTGTTGAGCTTTTGTTGTTAAAAAATGTCATTTGAGTTTGTTTTTTTTTTTTTCTTAACTTTTTTTTTAGTTAATTTCGCCTACGATTCGCCTTAAGCCTGGTGAATCCAGTGATAGTGGTTTTTGCTCATCGCCAGCTTTAACTTCTCAGGTTTATTTTCTTTCTTTTTTTTGCGTTTGTTATTCAATTTATTTATTTTTGCATGCTCGCTCTTGCAAAAGCTTTTAACACTGCGATTTGAAATTCACTCATTACTTTCTCTTGTTTAAAACCTTAGGCTTCAACTGCAACAAGTCAGTCGCATGCTATATCTACATGGCCACCACATTCCCAAGACGTTCCGGCAACAGATCGTCCACACACAATATCATCTGCCTATGAAAAAGGCCACCAGCGTCCCGCTCTGACAGTGTACACTTTTCAAAATCCAGAAACCATAATGGAAGCAGCAGCAACTCCTGTTCCAACATCTCAAAAATCACCCGGAAATGTCCTCTGTCGACCACCATTGCCAGTGGTAAGTTTATCATTTAATAGGTTTTCTAAACTTTTAGAAAAAAAAAAATTCATTAGGTACAGTAAATCGGGATTAAATTGGCTTCTAACAAAAAAAAAAAAAATTCCAAATTCTGACATATTTTCGTTTACAAACACAAAAAAAAAAAAAAAAAAACAAAAAACTTTACACATCCTTTGACATAATTTTAATTCTTTCCATGGCCACAGTCAGGATATCGGCCGGTAAGTAAGAGACTCCCGTATCTGGTTAACTGCCGGCGGCGTCTCAGTCTTTTCAATCTGCCTGCGCCTGCTTGCCCGAATGATAACTATACATACATGCAATCATTTTTCCTCAAGGCTCTTTTATTTTTAAGTGACTCTAGACAGGCCATTTATAACAGTTTTGGTTTAAAAAAGAACTGTTTATGCGACCCCGCAGGGACAGGGCCCCCTTAGGGTGGGCATACTTTAGGCACGCAGAGTATTTTTGTCAAGTCGAGCGAAGCCCACTTTTAATGGCGAAAAACTGTTATAACTGTTATAAATTGGCATGTCTCTAGTCTCGTCCCTTTTATTTATCCTTGTTTGTTTTTTTTTTTTTTGTATGAGCACCTACCTACATAGTTAGTTCTTAGAATAACCCATGAACATGAAACCTTCACCAATATTATCGTATTTATAATCATAACCCTCTTCAAGACACAGTGAATTGCTGGATATTTCAAGTAAATGACAAACTATTTTAATTCCTCATTTATGCCAGCTTAAATTCAGCCCCGAAATTCTTGGTAGTAAATAAAGAATAAATCCTACATAAATATGCAATGAAGCTTCTTCATTTAATCGTAATAGTCATAGAGACCTATGTGCCTTTATGCCTTCAATAGTATAACTGAAATAATCATTTTTCGTTTTTTTTCACCAGCATCCTGTCCTAAGATGTTTTTTAAACAATTAATACCACAAAAATTGGACAATGTTTTTTTTTTCTGTTTACAGAGATGCTCATCGCTTGAACGTCCGCTGTCAGCAAACAACAATGCACGCAACGGTACAGTTCTACTACCACGTCAGTGTCCATCACCAATTCCAGCCCACGTAACTAAAGGTAAATTCGCCAACAATATAATAACGCTTCACTAATAAAAAACTAACTCGCATTCATTATTAACGCTATACAGAACTATCACATCTGCCACAATCACAGCAGCAACAACAGATCCAACAACAACAACAATATCTGCAACAGCAGACTCAACCACAACCAACTTATGTTAATATGTCTGAGCTAGCCTCAATGGCAGCCCAAAAATTAACAAATCAACAACAACAGCAGCAACAACAACAGCAAATAATAATCAACCAATTGCAACAACATCAACAGCAACCTGTTCAACAGCAGCAGCAGCAACCACAACAACAACAACAACCACCACAACAACAAGCGAATCATTCTGTATTGCAACAGCAGCAATCGACCGATTCTCACAGTTCGGTCTCATCAGAATCCTCTCTAGCTAACCATCCCAATCATTCCTCATCGAATACTCCCTCCTTGCATAGTCATCCATCCATTGAATCACATCAAACTAATGTCGGTTACAGTACATACACGCCGTCCAGTGGTGCATCAACGCCACATAATCACTATTCACCGCTGTTAACTAATTCGCCTGCAACACCACTGTCGGCGAATGCACCGCCACTTATTGTGGGCTACATTAATCCAGCTTCAAATAATAACTCTTCCTGTTCTCCAACATCGTTGAACTTAAAATATGATGATGCTGGAGAGGCAGAGGATGTTTTGAAAATCACAGAGACTGACAGTGCAACCAATAACAGTACTAACAATGCATTTATTAACTCGATTGGCCAACAAGAAAATTGTACAATTGCATCATCAACAGACCCAAATAATCAGGATTCCACTGAATGCGATGAGCGAGTAAGAGCCTCGGTCTTGCAGAAGGCTTCGATGTTCGAAAAACAAGCGGCTGCTGTTAATAGTAGTCCAGTTCTTCCACTGACAGGTGGACGAAGTAACCATTCGATATCGTCCGGAGAGAGTGTCTATTCGACACGAAAAGATGAACTCACGGTAAAGGGTGCAAATGACGCAGCTGCAACAAATGAAAAAGATAACGGTAAGTTGACACTTTTTAATGGAGATTTGATTTTTTTAGTTCAAAATTGTATTGTTTCCAAAAAAAAAAAAAAACCAAACATGTTCTGTAGAAGTTGTAGATCTAGTTTGAAATGTTTAGTTGAAAGCTTGATGAGATAAATAGTATTGACGTATAGAGAACATAATATTACGTACGAGGCCGTATGAAAATAAATAGAACCGTTAGTAGAGTATGCTAGAAAAACGTAACACATAAAAAGTTAAATTTTCATTTCAAGTTGCACGTATGTATGTGTAATTCTGAGTCAAAATCCGATATGTACAAATATGCGTCTTTTCCGGAAACGCTTTATAAAGAATTTTGTATTAAGCGAGAGAAAAAATCAGTAAGTCTGCAATCCTGGTAGCTATTTCTACCTGCAACGGTACGGTACCATTGGCCACCGAAAATTGATAGACGGATAGGGATGTGACTGATTTATTAGTATTCACTAAGATATTACTAATATTTGAAAATATTCAATATCACTAATACTAATACCATGGATATCATAATACTCCGATATTTATTTAAATACCCAATAAACTTCTACCTTCATAAAAATATTAAGTTCTCCCTTCACAAAGATATTGACTTCTCCCTACACAAAAATATTCACTTCTCCCTACACAACAATGTTAACTTCTCCCTACACTAAAACTACCCAAACGCACCTTCTACCGATTTCATTCTAAGCTCATTTTGTATTTAACAAAAAAATGCATTCTCTTGTTCCTACTCCTATATCTCTTTCTTACCTTCGCTCGCCATCGCCAGCCGCCGCGCCGCTAATCTGAATATCTGATATAAACTAAAACTAATACGAATACTATGAGATACCAAAATATTCGCTTCAGCCGGCAATGATACTAGTACCTAATATATTATGATACAAAAATATTAGGTTTGAAGCTAATATTTTTGTAGCCTAATATTTGTGTATCCTAATATTTTTGTATCATAATATTTTTGGTATTAGGTAGGACGTAGGATCATTGTCGGTCGAAGACGAAGCTAATATTTTTGTATCATACTTCGAACTATTAGTATCAGTATCAGTGCAGTGTGAGTGTAGGTATGCAGAAAGAGATACAACAATCGATAATGAATAGAGAAAAAAGCGTTTGGAGGTGATTTGGTGAATATTTTTTTTTGTTTTTAGGTGTAGCTTGGGCTAATTCAATCCTGCCACTTGAGTTTTTTGTGCAAATAGTATGAAAAGCTGTTGACTTTTTTGAACCGTTTATTTTTCTTGGGCCAATATGTATGGAATGGCAGTACTTATGTTGTTTTGAATGCAACAAGGAAATTATTTCTTACAGTTATTACAGTTACAGAATATATCTTGATTGTTGTTTTACTTTGCAAAGGCTGAATCGAATTTTAAATTTAATTTCAATCTGACTGCTGAATTATTCTGTTGCTAATAAAAAAGATAATTAGTACGTAGGTGTGTACCTAAAGATAACAATAAATTATATAAGATCAGGTGAGAACAAGTGAAGGATAGTAATTTTTGGCACTAATGTAGGTAGTATGTAATGTAATGAACAGAACACTCTTTAATCAGGAAAATATTAGTGATATTTTTGTATGGCTTTAAATATTATAATATTTGTTAACTAATATATTAGTATTAGGTAATATCACAAAATATTAGTATTGACCCATGCCCATAGACGGACTACGAAATTTCGCCACCGCGCTCCGATTGAGTGTTGGATCTTTAAGTGTTGCCATTTAAGTACTCAATATTTGAATGTCGCCCGTTTGAGTTTCAGATAATTTACTGAATAATTTGTTTTCGTATTGGTAATGTAGTGTAGATTCTAGATTTTATTAAAAATGGCTAATTCACAATAAGAATTTATTTATATTTTCAGCTTATTTAATCATTTTATTTAGGAAATTTATCAGAAATGATGCAACTTAATTGGAAAGCATATAATAACATTATTTTAAGTGACGGGGGACAATTTGGTCATGTTTTACTGTTAATAATAGCAAATTGAAATTTCGGTCAAAAGTTACAAAAAACAGAAACTCACTTGTTTAGCAAGATTTCACTTTACACTTCAATGAATAAAATGTTCAATATAAAACAACAGACAATTTTAGTTTGTGATTTCTTACTGCACCATGCAAAGGTTGCCAAAAAAACACGGCAAATTTGTGTTCTATTGTGAATTACCACATTTTTAATCCAAAAGAAACAATATCAGTCTTGAAAAATTAACACTACATTACCTGTCTGTAGGCAGTGTTTAAAAGTCTAGTATTGAAAGAACGCCAGTGAACGACCCAGTTGCGAAACCGCTGTAACGAAATTTCCAAACACTAAAAGGCTGGTCGGGTGAAGTGTCCAAGGGTGAAAGTTCGGCACTGAAAAGTCCTTCTAATGGGTGATTTTTTAAGAGGTTTAGAACTTTTTTTAAAAAAAAAACACAAAAAATTCGAAAAAATGAATGAAATATTTATTTGAATCGATAGTTTGAACCTTGCAATTTAATGTTTAAAGATAATTTCATGCAAATGTTGACCGCGGCTGCGTCTCAGGTAGCCCATCCGCTGAGTCCAATTTTGGCATACTCTTTCACACATATCGGCCGGTATCTCACGAATGAATGCATGGATGTTGGCTTCCAGTGCGTCAATCGAAGCGGGCTTGTCCCTATAGACATTAGCCTTGACATACCCCTACAAAAAATAATCTAATGGTGTCAAATCGCACGATCTAGGCGGCCAATTGAACGGCCCGAAACGTGAAATTAACTGTTCACCAAACTCGCCTCGCAATTGCGCCTTGTTTCGCGTGCTGTGTGGCATGTGGCACCGTCTTGTTGAAACCACATATCATGCAAGTCAAGAACTTCCATTTCGGGCAAAAAAAAGTTTGTTATCATCGCTCGGTAGCGTTCACCATTGACAGTAACGCTGCGATTCGCATCATCTTTGAAGAAATAGGCCCAATAATGCCGCCGGCCCATAAACCGCACCAAACAGTGGCTTTTTCGGGATGCATTGGTAGCTGTTGCAATGCTTCTGGCTGATCTTCACTCCAAATGCGGCAATTTTGCTTATTTACGTACCCATTCAACCAAAAATGAGCCTCATCGCTGAACACAAGCAGCGCGCGATGAACATTTCGAACCGAGCACGAATTTTGATAGTAAAATTCACTAATTTGCAAGCGTTGTTCATTTGTAAGACGATCCATGGTTAAATTGCAAACCAAACTGAAGCTGTTTAAAAGTGGTACAAGGTACTAAACACACGTCAGCTGTCAAAACCAGTGTTGCCAAAACCAAACCAGCTAAAAAATCACCCGTTACTTCGAGATAATAGGTACGTTCGCGTTCAATAGTAGATATAAAACTACCCAGAACTACTTGTTTCTACCGTTTTTAACTCAATCAAATTCGCGTACGTCCATTTTAGGTAGTTTTCGGCAAAAGATTAAATATTTTCCTCTCTTTACAATTCTTACGCGAAAATTTTGTTCGGGCAGAAATCTGAAAATGCTGTGTTCTGTCAAAATCCAATTTGAAAAAAAAACAATAAAAAAATCCCTGTTGTTAACTTTTACTTGTATTAATTTTTTTTTTTTTAGAAGTAAAGATTTTTCTTGTTTGTTCAACTTTTATTTTGTATTAAAAACCACTGAAAAAAAAAACAATTTTTAAAGAGGAAAATGTATTAATTACAATTTTAGTCAAATTACAAAGATTTTAAAGTTACCAAATTTCAAATTTTGTCGCTAATTTTTTGCTATGAAAGTTTCTTTTGTTTACATTGTTCTGACGTTCGTGTACTTTTGGGAAATTTCATCCCCACTCAATTTTTATTGCACATATTGCTGAATTGTGAAATTTCAAAGAAATTTCTTGTTCCAAAAATCACAATGTGTGAGTTAATTCTTTACCCTCTCTCTCTATTCTGCGCAGATTTTTTTTTGATTACGGTAAGGGCTATTGACTGAAATCCACAAAAATGCATAGAAATTGGGCGCGTTCAACGCATTACGTTTTACAATTTTCAGAATTCTGAATTTGTATAGCTTCTGATTGGCCGCTCTCGTAAAAAGTAAGATGACTTTTAGTTACGTTAGCTTACTTGTCATATGAATTTTCAGACAAAAATAGCAAAACCTCTGTTCGTTTACTTTCCAAACCTGTCATTTTCTACCAGTTTTAGCCCGAAGTTCTGTCAAAGTGGATATAAAGAAATTAAATTGGACTATAAATTGTAAAAATGGGTAGTTTCAGGGGCTAGTACGTGAACACACCTAATATGTCTGCCTCCCGTTTATTCGTAAACGTCAAAATAATAATTTTGTGGAAACTGAAATTTGTCTATCTATTTTTAAAAGCAAGTTCTGTAATTTTGTGCGATATATTAAAATAAATAGCAAGATTTGAATAATTTATATTATTCTTTAAACATCAAAATTGAGCATAATAAATTCTTTAAAGATAAAAACTCCTTTTATTTTGCATCTGTCAGTTTCCACAAAATAATGGATGCCACTTTTGACTTTGACAGATCCGAGAATTTACCTATAACGAGCATTTTTTACTCACTCTTCAAAACTTGACAGTTGACAGTGAGTTTTTCTCATAGCCAAAAGAAGAATTTATTTAAAAAAAAAACACAGAATCAAGCTGAGCTTGCAGTAGGTGCGGATGAACTTGGCTTGAGTATTAAAAGTCTTTGAGTGAATGAAAATTATGTATAAAACAAAAAAGTGCGTATACGACAGCGTGTACCAAAGACGAAACTACTTTTAAGTAACTATTTTAATATTTTATTATTTTTTTTTTTTTCAAGTTTTGTTCTGATAAAAAAGATATTTGAACCGATTGGTAGATATTATTATTTTTTTGTTAAAAATGTCGTTCCATTGCAAAGCTGTAACCCACTTTTCACGGTGTATGTCATCCAATGAAGGTTGTCGTCTCTGATAAACTGATACACCTGCACTGTAGATCCATAACGCATCGCGCCGGGTGTCTAATAGATTCCATATTATAGTATCGATGACTTCGTCTCGTTTGTCATGAAATCATCATTCCGTTTTATTTATTCATTAAGACAGTGCGGAATTATTTATGATTGCATAGTCGTTGCCGGCATGTGAAAGGATTGGCAGTATAGTTATCTGCAATAATCTTTTTTTTTGTTTAAGAATTACATCACGTTAGTGCAATTAAAACAATGAAAATAATAAATGAATTAAATTCCAATAATTTCTTATAAATTATTTATAATTCAGTTTTAATTAAAAATGAGACGGTAAGGCTATATTGCTAATAAAAAAAAATAAGTTACTAGTCTACAAAATGAGACAAGAATGATTTAAGTTTTAAAGATTTTTATTTAATTAAGAACTATGTAATGGGAGGAATTAAAGAAATGGTGGGATGTACATATACATATACATATTAAACAGCTAGTTGAACATTCAGTGGACTTTATTAAATTCAATCTTTCGAAGAATTTAAAAACTAATCCAGGAAAGGGGTTTTGTGTGATAAAATAGTCGCGTAGTCGCTGGAAATGAATTAAATTTAAGATATTGTTTTGTTTAAAAATTATGATTATTAAATATGTAATAGATTAATCATGTAGGTCCGCTAAGAAAGTTTCTAGTCAAGAAAGGATTACATTGGATTTAATTGCAACGCGCAAGAATACAGGCATAAAATGTTACCACCTAAATCTTAGCGGATAACTACTCATGATATAATTTAGAGCGTGGTAGCCTTCTTTAATTCTTACAGAAACATAGTTTATTTGACTTTTAAAAAATCAAACAATGATATGGTGACTTAAAACTTACATCATTTAAGTTCTAAACAATATCAAGCTAAATCTACAACTTTGTACCCCTGAAATAGCACGTTACAGCACCTTTTCTAAAACTATAGCACGGAACAAAAGACCTTTAAATATGAAACTGATGTAGACTAAAAGGTTTTAATTTTTGTTTAATTATTTTATAGTAAAAATGAATGCTTTGTGATTTTTATTTTATTTTATTTAATTTTCTTTTTTTTTCTTTTTTTTATTTTTATTTTTTTCTTATACTCACCCGCTGAACACACTCAAAACAAACAACAAAAACACACCAATGATCCCGTAAATAAAAATATTAAAAAAAAAAATAAATAAATATATCAAATGTTCCCTACTATCCCTTATTATCCAAATTATTCTCTCTATCCGCAACAAATTTCACACACACACACACACAAAACACCACACTCTTTACAACCCACGTGTAGACCAAATAGACAAACTTTACGAAGACTCCATTCAAGAACTAAATGATCTTATTGGCGAATTAGACTCCTTTCAACGAGAACACGAAGCACGTGAAAAATCCCAGAGCAGTACCGACAATGAGAATCCATCAGCAGCATCAACACTGATTCCATCGCTGAAGGATGTTATAGCCATTAACAATACACAGCAAGTGCCAACTGCAACAACAATTAGTAATGGAAGCGGAACCGATGTGGATTCCGATAAGATCTCCATCGGAAGTTTCAATTACTCGACACAAAGTACAACAGCCAGTGATGCCCCCAAATTCGCATACTCGGACTCTGAATTGAGTCGTTTTGTAAGTGAGACAAGTTCATTGGGATTTGAGAATCCTACATTTGCTCATTTCGTACAATCCGACGGAAATGGCGATGATCTATCGATGGCTGGAGAAGATTCCATATCAAATGCACAACGATCGTTGAACGACAACGATTCTGGCAGTGGAGTAGTCGTGATCTACGATCACACAATCCCTTGCACTCCGGACATTGATTATGCCAAACAAAATTCGGAAATCGTTGTGCTCCGTACTAAAGATCCACAAACTCCAGAACCATCGTCTTCGTCGTCGTTGACAGCGTCATTAACACAACAATCAGCCAGCGGTCTGGAGAATCCCAAACAAAGGCTGAGCTCGTTTCGCAGCGAACAGTATATAACACCGCCGGACAATAACAATCGCAACACACTTCTCAACAACAATCAAGGTACGAAAACGCTGAAGAAGCCCATGCTGCTTCCATCAGCCGATAGTAATAGTAGTAGTGGTACAGGTGGCGAATACAAGCTGTCCAAGTTGAACTTGAACCGTATCGTCGATAGGAAATTACCAAATTTAAATAGTTTAAGCAATAACAATAATAATGAATTAAATAAGAACAACAACAACACCATTTCACCATTGAGCAAAGACTTTAAAGCGAGTTTAGATGAGAAGCTACGTTCTCAACAGCAAAAGTTAGATTCAAATCAGCAAAAACAACCATCACAGCAACAACAGTCACCTAAACAACAACAAAAAAAGTTCAATTCGAAAATTATTTCAAAACCATTACCACCATTGCCACCATTACCACCAATTCCACATTCAATACCATCAATGCCTTCGCATCAAATCCTTAGATCACCATCATTGTTGTCATCTTCATCGGCGGCGACGCCAGTGCAGTCGTCGTTGCATCCACAGGTGGCAACAACGACGGCCTCGCCACCAGTGGTAGCAACGGTGAAGCCGAGCATCTCACCACGTCCGGCTTCGTTGTCCGGTTTGTTTTAGTTTTCTTTTGATTTAATTACTTCTTTTTTTTTAATTTTTCTGTTGTTCGTTGTTTAACATTTTTGCTTTGTTTTTCAATATTTTGTTTTTGATTCTAATTTTTAACCTTTTAATCTAATTTATGAGACTGATATAATACATATTCGATTTGCAATAGTTGGGGTGAATAAAAAGCTTATTATTAATAATGCAAAGGCTATTAACCCTAGAACACAGAGGTGTCGTCTATCAGACTACATTATAAGTCTCCAAATATATTTCGAAGAATTTGAGAGTCCTTTCTCGATAACAATGTATTCTTCTGACTGTCAACTAAGCCTAGTAGTAGACTTATGTCTTTTTTTGACATTTAGTCCATTATGATTACCAAATTACTATCTTTCATGTTATGAAGTTTTTTTGATCAACTCACTCCATATAGTCTTAGCTGCTACCCGCCTGAAAAAATGGCAAGTTTTTTTAAGTTCAGGCAAGGCCCTGGAAAGTTTTCACTAGGTTAACTCCAGATGAGAAAAACTTGTCAAATACTCGTAAGGCCCTTGGTAGTAAAATCTTGTTGTACAAGTTTTTCTATTCAATCAGAAGAACAAGAACTTTATAATCACCATACATGTGGTGTGAACAATTGAAGTAAATATAAAGTTGTTCATTTATAACATGGTACTTTTGTAATGCGACTAAGCCCAGTGGTTAGCGTTTAAGACTCTAAAGCGCAAGGTCCAAGGCTCTAATTTCAAATAAATCAACTTTTTTGTTGTTTGTTTCTCTCTCGAGGCAAAATGGCACATAACTGGCGAGGGCCCAGCTAATTTCGATAGTAGTTATATGCTATCCCATTGTGAAACTATGTAAAACTTTCCAGGGCCTCATTCAAAATAGACATCCATTATAGATAAAATTCAAGTTAAGTCTAAAATTTAAGATTTATTAAATATTTTGAGGTCCAGTTTTTCAGTGCGAGATTAAAATTAAGCCCGAGTTAACTCATCAAATTTGGTGAGTTAACTCGGGATTAACTGAACAGATGCTTTTGGTGTTTTTATCCATTCTCCACCTAAAAAACTCCTTCCTCAGTTCACTGTGGGTTAATTTATTTCTAGAGTTAGCTAACTCTGGTTTAACTCACCACTGAAAAACTGGGCCTGAATGATTTAAGGTCTTTTTCACAATATCTAAGTAAAGTTCTGATTAGCTACTCGACACGTCAGCTACATTAACAGGGTCATAAGTCCACAGGAGAAAAATCACAGTAGTCATTTGACCCACCTGAATAGTCAAATAAATTCAGAAATATTTTTTTTTTATTGTGGATTTATGACCCTGTGCAGTATTTATATGTCGAGTAACTAATCAGAACTTTAATCAGACCTTGTGAAACAGGCCCTTAGAATTTGTTTTGTATAACTTTTGTTTATCATTTAAAAACTATCAGTCTCATAGTTAGATCACAGCATTATTTCAAACCTTGTCAATGGGCACTGAACTTTAACCTTAAAATATTTCTTGGTGATGGGTACTTTAAAAATGTGCTTATTTATAAAATACAAATATTTATAAAAGGATACACCTTTATTCTCTGTGATGTTTTAATTCGCACTTAATATTGTCAAATACTTAAATACGTAATAGATGCATCACACTATATCTTAATCCTCAAGTTCCTTTTTTCGTTTCGTTTTTTTTCGTTTCTGGTTGACAAGAAACATTTTGTTTACATATTTTATTTAACTATTTTTTTTTTTTTAATTTAAGCTTTTGTTGATATGTCTTTGGTATTTTGTTGTTTAATTTTCATTGCATTTTGTTGTTCATAACTCATTATCATGTATCTCGTTCATTTACACACGAATATACCAAAATTTTATTCCAAAAATACACTTAAAAATAAAACAAACAAAAATAAATAAAAAATACTAAAATAACATTAATAAATTGGCAGAGAACAGAAATAAACATAGTCTTATTGAGATGATAAAATGTATTAAATTATATTTAAAAATAAAAAGTATTATTGGTGTCTTGTATGGTTAATTTAATGTATATACATGCAAACATACTATATAGTGTATAAATTAATATTTGTTGAATGTTTAAACCTGTAAAAAACATAATTAAAAAAAAAAAACAAAACAATTAATACATTAATCATAATATAAATATTTTGTTTTATATGAATTGTACTAATATTTATTTTTCTATACAACAAAAAAAAAAATAGGCTGTGGCACTCGGATTGCAAGACGTTCCTCGGTAAATACAGCCAAACCACCGCCACCAGTAAGACGTAGTTCGTCCGTAACACCAAGTCATAATCAGTCGACACCGGTAAGTAAATATGTAAGATGCTAGTTTAAGTAGAGCTTTATTGTACATACAAAGTTTGTTTTTCAATTTTGAATACTTTTGGGGTGGTTGTTTTTTCAATAGTTTTATATTCAGTGATATCCAGTCCAGTATAACGAATACCCATATAACGAATGATCGATACTACGATCACTTCTTTCAAGTCCATTAGGTATTCTAAATATACAACGAACAAATAACGAATTTCAGAAAATTAAAACAAATAAATATCTTCTATTACATTTTGTATGGAATATGAGGTCGGTCATCTCTGGCCGTGACACAAAGACGAGCTCTTTTAATCACATTTTGCATTACAATTTCGCAGACTTTTGGTGTAATTTCGGCAATTTCGTTTCTTATGTTATCCTTAAATATCGAGGTTGTGGTTAGTTTTTTTTATGTACACGTATCCCTATAAGAAGAAGTTGGGAGGCGTTAAATCAGAGGATCGTGGGGGCCTGTCGATATCACCGGCCGGGAAAAATTTTCTCGTAAATTTTCTCATCGTAGCACGGATCCGATTCGGGCACAAGAAATTTTTCCAACATGTCCCGATAGTGGTCACCAGTAACCCACCAGTACAGCATTGCCTATGCTATCCTCAAAGATATGGCTGAATGTAGCCGCCGGCGAAAATGGCGCTCCATGCAGTTACTCGACGTAGGTGTAGTGGTCTTTGATGTATCAATCGAGGGTTTTCAGTGCCCAAATAGCGGCTATTCTGTTTATTAACAGAAATGTGCTTCGTCGTTCATAATGATTTTTCGCCAAAAATGGCTGTCCGGTCGTCTATAGCGAGCTGTAAAACTGGAGCAACACGTTGTTTTTGTGTTAGATGTTCCATAATAAATTGCTATCGACCACTCTCTACGACAGTCAAGTGCCAATATTCAAACAAAAATGGCAACCAAGTTATATCGACCCTGTAGAAAACAAATTTGTAACACTGTAAATGTGTTAATATGTATGTATCTTTATGATAAAATTGGAAGATACATACATACTCAATTTTCCATTCCTCAAATGTTTTTTGTTCGTTTGTTCTGTTTTGTCCAACGTATTTCTTATCCTTTATGTAAACAAATGCTAAAATTTTCTTTCTCTATATGCACAAAACTTTAACGGATTTGCAAAATGCAGTTTTACTTCCTATTTACCTAAAGATTTGTAAGAAAAAACGTATTCGATATAACGAATTTTCGATATAACGAATGCACTCTAGACATATCATTCGTTATACTGGACCACCGCTGTATTTATACAAAATTAAAGCTAATTTCACTTAAAACGGTTTTTTCCGTTCAATTTCACTAGTGCAAATGACTGATTGCTTAAGAAAAGTTTAGTGAATATTTCGCTGGAGTGAATTTGGTAACATAGTAAGTGAAACACTTTCAGTTGTATTTGTTAGTTATCCCTAAAACACTCTAGGACAGTTTTTCAGTTAGCTATTGTCTAAATACATAATTGATAATAATTTTAGGATTAGCCGCGTAGTTAATTTTAGAGTACACTTAAGTACTCACCCCGAACGTTTCGCATTAAATTGCGTGGCCACCGGGAAACTGCTGTTGAAATGTTATGCATTAGATTGGCTACGCATGTTGTAGCGATGCGAAGGTGGTCCTATCTCATGATGTTATGTTGAGGTGCAAATTGTTAAGAGCAAACAATGATCACTACATCACATGGTGTTTTAAGTTTGATCAGGGATGACTGGCATGTGTTTATAACCGCTTCCCCGACCAAGAAAGCTTAAAACTGCTTAAAACAATATGAACAACCGCGAAAGCCTTAAAAGTTATATTGTCTAAATAGTTGGACACCTTCTTTTATAAACCCATTCCAACAGTAGTTGTATAAATATGTCCTCATAAGTTCACTGACATCCCTGTTAACTGTCAATTTCGTGAATTTCTTGGATACGTTCGATTTACTTTTTATTTATTTCAATATAACTTTTCAATTCGTAACCAGAAACTTTACAATCTATGGAAAATTTTTATAAGTAAAGTTTTGGGGTTGAACAAGTGGACAGCTGTCTAAAGTAAGACATACTTTAGTATGGGACTATAAGGGTTTAAGTGTAAAACTTCGTAGTAGCTTGTGGCATATTGGTAAGTGCGTAGGATTGTCATGGCGGAGGTCGTCCACCTTAATAAATAAAAAAAAAAAAAACTGACTCCTGCCTCTTGCGAGTCCACAACGACAATGTTAATTTGTGTACATTTAAATGAAACTTTGAAATGAAAGGCAAAAGGTGATATATTCTGACCGTGGGAGTAATTATAATACCCAAAATTCAATATAATTTTCGAAAATGAAGCCAGCTCAAAATACTGCCAAAATATTACCGACCCAAATGTACAGATCTTTCTTCACTAAGCATGAACAAATGGTGGGGCTAAAATTGACTAACACTTTTTTTTCAAATTTAATCAATCATTTTTGTTTAACAAATATGCCACAACCAACACAAAAGTATGAAAATATTAGAGCCTGCTCTTACTTCTCTCCTCTGAAGCCCCACAACAATGGGTGTCAATGAATTATTCTGGTCCCATCTAAATATTTCGAAGTATTCATTCAACCTTTCTTTCCACTATCGTACAAGGATAGTTGGAGTATCTAGCAGACATAGGATGTCTAAAGAAGAAACTATCTTAACAAAAGTTTAAAATCAGTGCCTACGTTCTGTAACTCTCGCATCGATAAAATCAGTCGAGAAACGATGAAAATTGAAACAAATCCTATGAGCTTTGTTCCATTTTTCATCGTTTCTCCAGCAATTTTAACCATGCGAGAGTCACAGAACGTAGGCACAGGATAGACAAAATGTTTGTCTGGTTTTTACTTAAAAAGAAGATTGTATGTAATAAATTTGATATTAAGGGATTTTGAAGCCACTTGAGCCGCTTGAGCGTGTAGAAATACGAAAGCTCTGCTACCTTATTATAGAATTCGAACCGAATCGTGTTCCTTTCAAGTCGCTTTCCAAAAAAAAAAATTAAGATTATATTAAACTCGTAAGTTAAATAATCGCGCAATTCCATTTTTTGCTTAACGCTGATCACCTTTTTAATCTATAGGTAACCAAATTATTGCAAAGTTTAATCAAGCGAATTGAAAATTTGAGATAGCGCACGTTAGTAGGATTCACAAAATTATTTGCTTAGAGTTAATTTCTTCAGAGCTGTCGTTTTATCAGAATTGTTTTAGTTTAGAAACTAAAATGCTTGTCATTCTTACAGCCTTAGCGTATTTTAATTATTAATGCTCCACCTGTTAATCTAGGTTTAAGTAAAGTTATAAAAGGATCTTACAGGCATATTTTTAAAATTATTTTAATTATAATATGATATCTTTTATTGTGACTTTTTTCGTTTCAATATAATTTCAATTTTTAAACATTTAAACCACCGTTTTTAGTTGAAGTAGTAAATTTACACAACCAAAAATCCTAAACATTTCAAATTGAGAAGTTCATCATATAAATTCTTCTTATTGGACTAAATAAAAAAATAAAAACAAACTACACCTTACTATCCCCCAATGCCTTTCCTAAACCGAATTCTTACCATGAATCCTTAACAACAACAAAAAATACGAAAAAAACTACCGCCCACAGAATTCACCAAATCTAACTCAACAAAATACAATGAATAATTCGGTGGAGAATCTGCCACCACCACCAGCATATCTGTTGGATCGGCAACATTCGAACAGTGTACCACAGACAATAGCATCAGCTGCTTCATCAATAAAAGTGGCTGAGACTGTTAAAGCATTATCTGCGATACGGCATACGCCGGCGAGCCCTAGCGCTATCAGGAGAGCACAAAACATGTTAAATCAACAGCAGCAGCAACAGACTGCAACGATTCAGGTGAGACATGGCGTAGACGGTTACCCAGCAATTTATCCTACAATTTTTTTATTTAAATATTTTTATCATTATTTGAATTTTAATTTATTATTAAATCCTCCATTCCTTTCCGAACATATACATACAACAAAAATCAGAGTCAAATCCATGAGAACAACATTTATTCAACAACTCCCCTGATGCATGATGCTCCCCCAGTAGTAGTTGAGAACTTATCCAATAAATCTCCACCACAACCACCACCGAAAACACAACAAGTCTACCAACACTATCAACATCCTCAACCTCAACCTCATTCACAAGCATCCCAACAACAGCTGGCGCAGCATTATAATCAAAACAATGATCGCGGTCACTATCGAAACTATAACCACCAACACCAACACAAAAACCAAAACCAACAAAGCAATCATCATCATCAGCAGTTGCAGCAATCTCTACCTTCACCACCACCACCGCCGCATGAGCAGTCAATGGTACCCCCACCATTACCCCCACCAAATCCCCAACCGCCAAAACACCAACAACACAATACAACGAACACAAACAATCATAACAATTGTGATAGTAATTCTGTAAGTTTTGTTTTTCGTTTTGTTTTTATTTCTTATTCAAGCATTTGTCATGGGATACCTAAGGGTTGCCAAAGTAGGCCTGAGCTTTTAAATATTTGTTTCTTGTAGATAATTCCAGCTTTCTAATGAATTTTCTGTTTTCTTTTGCAGTCCTTCAGAACGAGTTGCAACTCACCGGGCATTTACGCTCAACCAAAGCAGGTGAGCAATATGTCCAGCTTCCGCTCGTCCAGTCCTGGACCACAGCTGCAGCAACAAACACACACTCCACCGGCCCAGCCAAAGACAAATCCTATTCTGATTGCCCAACTAAACGCCCGACTCAATAAGCAACAGCAGCAGTCTGAATATGGAACTTACCAAATAGCAGCGCACCAACAAGACAATAATCGCTCAGTGATTAGCGCCCATCACCAGCCTTTGTACGGATCCACACCAAGTTCACCACATCATCAGCAACATCATCATCATCACCACCAGCAGCAGCAGCAACAGCAACTAAACCAAATCTACAACACAGCCACGACAGAGCAGATATACTCACGCCAAGCGAACGATCGTTATCACCAGGGTCAGCAGCAACATCAACATCAGGCGCAACAACAATACGACGGTAAACAAAATCAAATCTATGGTAGCACTCTAAGTAACTCTTCCACCCACCACCACCATCACCATTGTAATAACCCACCATCATCACATTCATCATCTTCTCTCTATCACCCCCCATCTCAAACATCACAATCATCTTCATCTCAATTACAAAATGCAGCAGCCCAATCCATGTCGTTCACCCATTCTAATGTCAATCAACAAACAGTTATCGCTGCATCAGCATCCCATCAGCATCACCATCAACATCAGTATCAGCAGCTTCACTATTCGGGTCCTCCTCCCCAAGAAGAGCCACCACCACCACCCATTGCATCGGCTACCATGCCGAGGAGCCTTCGCGGTGCTGGCATAACCTCCACCTCATCCAATCATGTCGCTGTAGCTTCTTCTGCTGCTCCTTTAAATGCTTCATCGACATCTACTATTCCAAAGAATCATCATTTACGTTCGCAACAGTATCACCATCTTCAGAGCAGCAGTTCCACCAATAACAACAATCACTCGACACAACGAGCACAGTCCTCCAGCGGCGGTGTCCATCTCCATCACAAGCAACCTCCAGTTCCGACGAGACACAGTAGTGCTCAGCAAAAGATTTTCGTCACCACAAATCCCTTTATGTCCACAACAGCAATTCATTGTAGCCCATCAGCCAATCCTCCAATTTATGGAAGCAATTCAACCGTTGGCATCGGAGGCGGTGGCAGCGGCCACGGCAATGTCGCCGCTTCTAGACAAACCTCATTTGGCCATGGTCAGCAGCCGCATCAACAACATCATTACCAACAACATGCGGCCACTGTAGGAGCTCCCTCGGGAGGACAGTATTCGACGAACACAAGTAAATGAAAAACAGCCAAAATCATAAAACCTGCGTGGAGAGTGATTTTGTGTTTTGGGTTTTGTTTTTTGTATAACTCTCTCTCTCTCTCTCTCTCTTTCTGCTTAATATCAATTTCGAGAGAGAAGTTTTTTTGAAACTCACAATTCTGTGGGTTCGTTTTTGTAATTTGATGGAGGAACAAATGACATCTTCCTTGTATGTGCGTGACACGCTCCAGCTCTGTGGCCATGTGGAAGGAAGAACATTTTCACCGATATGCTGCATTTTGTTTGATGCTTGATAATTTTTTTCTTTATTGTTTTTGTTCTTTAAATTTTATTTTTTAATCTAGCTTTGGTTTCATATATATTTTTGTATATTGAAAAATACTCTTTAGTTTGCCAATTTTTTTTTTTTATTTATTGCTGTTTTATTGCAACTTTTAATATATGTAAGTAAGTATATGCAGTTTTATTAGCAGTGAATCAATTTTGATCGGTTATAAATAAGTATGTTTAGGAACTGTGAATTTAAAGCTTGGTGTAAATCACGGTTGTTTATCTTTAGTTTATAATTTTTAGTTTTGAGCTAAACGTTTTTCCGAGCTTATTATGGAATTCGAAGCTAATAGTTTTCAATTTGAGATTACCTTCAATTTGTTTTTTTTTTTTTTATCGAAGTGCTCACATAATTGAGGAGCTGGCGAGAAAGACCGACCCTATTCAAAAACTTTTTTTTAACTTTTTTGACTCTTTAATTTTATTGAAGAATTTCCAAACAAAATCGGATCTACCACTAAATAATTAATTTAAAAAAATACTTTTTCAAACAGAAACGGATATAACCTCTTGCTCTTTTATCTCTCCTGATCAAACAATCAATGGGACAGGTTCATTTTTATCAGTTAACTCCAGAGCCGTTGTCAAAATGTCAATATTTGTTATTGTTTCTAATTATGCGATGTGCAATTATTATCTAGAACTTGGAATAATGACCTTGCGCAATATATATTTATTCTTACACCCCTATTCTGCTATTCATTCGAAGTGGATCTAGGTTTAAGGCTGTAAGGTCGATTGTACTGAACTGTATTCTCTTATTCACGTGAATGCATTCATTCTGTACTATTCAGATCCGCATATGAAATGTAGCGGATTTTTTTCATTTCTATTAGATTGCCTGGGTAGTGATTTAGTAAAATTCGAGTAAAATTTAATATTTTGCTTAATTTTGAATATTTATTTGTAAATAATAGGTAATTAAAATTTTTCGAGGTAGAACAACAAAAATAGATCAATTCACCACAATAATTTCGGCAATGATCAAATCCAGAGAGGTATTTGTTGATTCTCTTGTTCCTTTGTTTGGAAGTGGAAAAAAATCCAATACCTGTTTCTATTTTTATTTTTATTTTAAAATGATTGACCTAATCAATTTATCCAAATTTTCTAAGATATTCTCTTCACA
The DNA here is from genome assembly GCA_932273885.2 of Leucozona laternaria. Classification (NCBI taxonomy): domain Eukaryota; kingdom Metazoa; phylum Arthropoda; class Insecta; order Diptera; family Syrphidae; genus Leucozona; species Leucozona laternaria. Next base: position 25,428,022 of record OW026368.1, on the reverse strand, counting down.
CCTGTTGACGTGAATGTCAAATTGGTTTGGGATAATGTAGTTCATCCGATGGACAGTGTTCACATTGGACTCACTCCGCGCGACTCATATTGACATTTCTTTGTTTTATCTCACTCCACCTCATGATGAGAAAGAAATAGTCTAGTGAGGGAGGATTTTTTCAAAAAAATCAAAAATCCTGCCTCACTTTCTCATATAGTGAGGTGGAGTGAGATAAAAGAAAGAGATGTCAAAATAAGTCGCGCGGTGTGAGTCCAATGTGGACACCGTCATCGATAGCAGAATGGAAAGGTAGAGTGAAAGTGAATCGAATTTATGATTCACGTGAATAGCGGAAAAGGGCTGTTAGATTTGTGTACTGTGACTCAGGCGCGCATTTTATATTATTTTTTTTTTTTAAAGAAATATCGTATACATAATAAAGTCTCTCAGCAACTTGATATTCTGCTTAAATACCACATTTAGGGCCAGTTTCACAGTCGACACTTACCGGAATAAGTGACACTTAAGATTCCCATATTACTAATTTAAGCTAAATTTCATAGCCAGCGTAAGTGGAACTTAAGTCACCAACATCGGAGACTTAAGTGTCACATATTCAGGTAACAGTGCACTGTGATATTGGGAATTAATCTTTCACATTCCCCACTTAAGTGTCACTTTTCTGACTGTGAAACTGGCTCTTAATAATGTATTTTCATGGACAACAGGCGACAGGCACACTTCAAGTAAACCAAACTTTGGACAGCCAAATAAAATATGCGTTTAATAAAAAAAAAAAATGTTGCCTACTTAGAGGAGTTTATTGTATGTCAAAACCAGGCGGTGGCCGATGATTGTTTTGAATTTTTTTAAACTAAATTATGAAACAACATTCCATTCGAAATCAGATTTCCCTTTGAACTTCATTTTATGTATATTTGATAAATAATTTGATAGGAAGATGGAGACTTACTTATTAATATTGCTCGCATAAAAAAATGTATCGGGAACCAGTCTAATCCATTGCAATTACCAAATCGAAAGTCAGATAAGTAAACCATCATAATGGTTACTGCTCTTATCAAATAATTCCTTTTGGTGACTGATAAAACAGGGGAGCATTTATACGTTTTTAAAGAAAGCGTTCTGCAAATGCAGATTAAGTGAAAAGTGATATTAATTGCCCCCAATTTCTTACGACGACGCACGGGAGCTATACATTTAATGATATAATACTTTTTTTTCGAGATTCCTAACAAATCTATTACGACGGGGCCTTTGATAAGGCCGGTGCCGAGCAAAGCTTATTTAAATGAAGCTTAAATAAATGAAAAATAATCCGCTTTGCTTTAATTTTTGTTTCGTTATTACTAAAGTTGGCAAGTTAACATATTTAATTCAACAAATTATTCAATATACTTTATATTTTGTTCAGCTTAAATTAAATTTAGCTCATTTATCAATCTATATTACGTTGCAAATGCATTTGTCATGTCATTTGTTGTTAATTTGTGTTAATTTATTATTATTTTTTTTATCTCATTTCCCGAGTGTGATGGTTTTTACTCCTCATTTGCAAACAAAAAAAAATAATAATATAAAAAGCTTTTTCTGTTTTTTTAATCTTTCATATTTATTAATTTTAGAATATTATAATAATTACTAATTTGGTTTTTTTGTTTTTTGTATTTATTTTAGACTACTCGTCGGTGAATAACGATAAATCAAGTAGCATCCGATCCAAGACCAAAGCTGAATTCTTAGAGAATCTTAATGCAAAATTGGCCAAACAGGGCATATCTGGACGAGCATTCGCTGTGCGAAATCTAATCAACAGTAAAGCATTGGTAATATTTTAAATATTAAATAAAAAAAAAAAAAAAAACAAAAACAAAATTCCTCTATTTGCTCTTTATAAAAAAAAAAACTATAAAATTTAGTGTTATCAAAATCCGAAAAATTTGTCACGTCCAAGTTCACAATATCGACGTTCGTCTAATAGTTGCGAGCAAAACTAAGAGACCAAAATTAAAAAAAAAAAATAAGAAAAGTAAGAAACGCTATGTTAAAGGGATTTAATATTGTAACAGTGTTGTTTGGTTATGTTTTTTTCGTTAAACCACTAAAACAAACTAATGTTAACAAAGGTTTTACTTGTAAGTCTCATTTGCTAAAACGAATCATAAATATTTAATTGCCAACAAAAACTATTTAGTAGCATTTCAGCCGTCTTCTTGTACATTGAATTTAAATACTTGATTCGGTTTAGGAAATGGACATAAGTTGTAAAAATAAAATCAATCCAAAAGTTTCTATAACACTCTTAACTAAAACTTACCAACTACTTTAATTTATTTAACTCCTTAAAAAAATCAAACTGATTGAAAAGTATAATCTGAAAAAAAGTATGATCTGGGACCTATTTCAACAAACACTTTTCACTTTGCAACTTTTCACTTTTACTTTGCAAATTTGCGTTTGGTGAAACGAAATGAAAAGTTCTTCTCTGCGAAATGAAAAGTTTCGTTAGTTTGCAAAGTATTTGTTCTTTCCGTTTCACCAAACAAACAAACTTTTGCAAATTATATAATTAAGAATTTTGAAAAGCTTTTCAGTAATATGCAAAGAGAAATTTTCATTTGGAATTAAGCGTTTGTTGTGAAAAGTTAAAATCATAAAACAAAAATGAACCGTTTTGAAGATTTTTTTTGGAAACGAAGAAGTCAATGATATGGGTAGTGACGAAAGAGTAGTGAAGTTAAGAATTAACTTTGATATCGAAAATAATTTTTCGACAAAAGACAATTTTTGATTATTAAAAACAACCATCGAATTTGTGTTGTCTAAAATTGGACAACAAAAGTCAAGGGAATATGTGTTTAAGACCCTTGCAACGAATTTTGTGTTAACTACTTTGCGTTGAGAATCGAGCACAATATCACGGTGTTGCATCTATGCACGAATTACGCAAAGCAAACGTCTGAAGATTAGTTCATCGAGTGTCGAATACAATCATAAATGAATTACTCCCCAACACCATTTGCTGGCCACAAAATTCTTCAGAAATAGCCTTAAAAATTTTTTCTCAGGTAGGATTTCTTTGTGTAGTTGGATGAAGAACATTTTGTCACCAGGCATGGAAAGCATGTCTAAATACAATGATGGTTTATGGCCCATATCGGTCTTTCTATGCTGTAAACGTAAGCTGGCCAAGTAAGGTGCATGATGCAAGAGTGGTAAGGATTCTTGTTTTTCAGCCAATTTCAATGCGGGATATCGACCATTGACATATAAGTGACAGACACAAAAATAGTTAATTCTTGAATCCTTACTACTAAGCACCGCGCTGTAACCTTGAAAGTAGGATGTAAAATCCAAAACTTCTTCAAACTGTTAGATGGTAAAACACTGCAGAAGGGTGCAGGAAAAACTGTGAATGTTCAAAAAAAAATCATTTATCACATTTTTGTTCATCTTTCAGATCGATTACACTGGCTACTTAAAAGTTATCGCAAGTCAAATATAAATAATTATAAAATAAATTAGATATGAAAATCTGCACAGGTTGTGAATGATGTTTGTTGTTTTAAGATCCAACCTACCCAAATAATTCGATTTTACTGCGTTTTGCAAAACAAAATTCCCCTAACAGCTTTTAAATAATTTCGGCCATCTTAATCAGCTTATTTGTTTAATATTAATTACAATACAAAAAAATTATAACTAATCTAATTTTGTTTGTTTTCTGTTTACAGCCCGATCCTCGATTGTGTCACGAATCCTTGATGGATCAAATCAAACGTGGCGCAAATCTCAAGCGAAATCAAAAAATTAACGACAGAAGTGCCCCGAAAATACACTAAACAATAAAATATAAATAATTATAATTATAATATACATAATACGCTAAACTATTTTTTAATATATAAGAAACAATTTATAATTACATATATTGAAAGTTGAATTTTTTCTTTTGTTTATTTTTTTATGAACTTTACTAACTTATTATTTATTCATTCAAATGAAATATACATTTACTATATGAAAAAAAAAAAGATTTAATTTAATTTAAATAATTTATAATGTATTTTTATTCAAAACAAACATACGAAATAAAAATTCAGTTAGAATTATGAATTGCAAAAAGAAAACCATTTAATTTAGAGACAAATAATTTTGTAGCAAAATTAGTTTTCATTCAATATTTTATTTAAAAAAAAAAATGAGAACTCAAATATTTCGTTTGTGTAATTAAATTTGTTTAAAAAATTGAAGAAAAATTTGAAAAATTGTACCGAATATTTATAAATAATATGTATAACTAACTTTATATAGATATTGTGAAAAAAATGTATTGTATGAATTAAATATATTAACAAAATAAAAATTTTAATATTAACAAAAAAAAAAACAAATAATGTGGATGAGAAGAGTATTTTTTAAATATGGGATGTGTTAATGTGTGAGGTACTAATTATAGTTGAAATGAACTTATTCGTTGTTAAATGTACACCTACTTGAATTTCTTTAATAAACAAAAAGTTTACATTTGTCTTTTTTGTATACTTACAGAGTTTCTTTTGGTTCTTGTTTTTCGTTTATGCCGAAGAATACATAATTTATTTGTACTTCAGCCATCTATGTTATCATTTAAAGAATTAAGATGAATTTATATACTTATACATACATATACATACAATACACACTGCTCGAATGAAACTTCCTTCAGAAAAAAGAAAAAAATATCTTGCGTTATGCGTTCAATAACATATCTTTTATGAAACATTTTTTATTACATATTTTACGGCTACTTTCTGTACATATACAACACATATGTTTTTGTACCTTTAAAGTTTAAAAAAATATATGAAATTAATAAAAACCTCTTCGAAATAAAATAAAGAAGATGTCAATTTAAAACCTATTAAAAAAGAACTGGAATTTTGTGAATAAAAAAAAGTCTGAAATCATATAAGTAAATCTTCAGATCATTTATCAAAATTATAAAACGATTGTTTATTTTGCCAGAAATGAAAGTTGAAAACAACAATTTAATGTACATGTATTCAATCTGAAGAAAGGTATTTTTCACTAGGAACGAAAACGGCTTGTACACACATTTTTATAATCAGAAAAATAATTTGTCTGAGTTTTTCGTGTATCAATCAATCTTTGGTTGTACTTCATAGGAAGAAAGTTATTAAGGTTTAAAGTTGAAAAATGCATTAAAAAAATATTTAAATGCGTCTGTCGAGCACAAGGCTTAAACCAAAACATCTTGGACACACGTTTTTATAATCAGGAGAATTTTTTCTGATTTTTTGATGTATCACTCATGTGGTTATCACTTCGACACAAAAAGTTGATTTTCGCGCGTTTTGACGGCCGTCTGGCAAGGGGAAAGCTGAAAGTAAAACGTCTTGGACACACTCTTTTGACATCAGTGCAACATTTCTCTATTGATTATATATTAATTTAAGTGGTTATCACTTTGACCCCAAAATCGGACAAAATTATCATTTGCGAACGGCACCCCCGCCCCCGGCTGATACGGCTGCCAGAAGGTTGAATTTGACATAATGTTGCGTATATCTACACAGACATGTGTATAAATATTGGTTATCACTCCACTCTCAAAATTTGCTGCCGGCTCTTGGTCACTTGGTCTATAGGTCTCATCAGTAATAAATCTTAAGGCAAAGGCCGGTTTGTAAAACTAAGTCCGACATCTAATCCCGTTCAAGAAAAAACTCTTAGAGAAAATTATTGGCGACCCAGCCTTGGTGCAGTATCGATGGTAGACGAATGCGTGTCCTTGCTGACTTTGGTAGAATACTTGGGGCATTCATTATAGCCAAACGATATGGTTTGAGCGATATTCTTGCAGTTCGTAACATTGAAAATCAATATCTTCTTCTATCAAGGAAAACAAATTTGCTTCACGTAACTCGATAATCGACAAACTGGGCCCGTATTACGAATTACGAAATTAAAGGCAAAAAAACGATACCCAAGAAATCGATAATCATGACATAAACAGGGGGGTCATTCCGTAATTTTCAAAATGATAATCGTCAAAACGATTATCGTTAACGCTATCGTCAATGATTTGCTTCAAGTAACTCGACCACTTTGGTTTCGTCTATCGTTTTCAGTTTGAGATTGTTTGGTATATTTCACAAATTCTCAAACTGTAGTGAAAATGCTTTTTTCTATGGGGTTTGACAGAAAATTTGTAGTAAAAAAGCACACCTAAAACTTTTTTGTGTTGTTTATTGCTTTGTGTTTCGTTTTGGTGCGGCCGCTGCCGATTGGATTGAAAAGCCGTCTGGCAAGTTTATTATTTCGAGTACCATCACAAAGGCTTCTTTAGATAGCCGAAAACGTCGAACAAAACTATAATGGTTTGAATTATTATAACAATAATAAAAAGATTATTTGTTTGTTTAATTTTATTTAGCAACCAGTGCCATTAAAGATATTCTACAATAGTGCATAAACAAAAAAACATTGTGCTTACATATTGGTTGGAAGAGATAAAGGATCTGATTTATCCCTTAATTGTCTTCGCAATCGTATTAATTGTAGTTTTTCTTAATTTTCATTTACACTTATATAAATTGCGCTGAAACATTTTTACTTCTATTTATCTACTAAATTCAATTGACAGATTTCAATGCCAAACGATACCTATTTAGCTATCGTGTAAACGATATCGTTTTGATGATATCACTTTGACGATTATCGTCTTACGCGATATCGCCGAAACGCTATCGTCTGACGATAATCGTTTTACGGAATGACTCCCCTGATCTATGATTTGCAAGAATGGATGGTTGAATAGATTAGATTGCCAGTCAAAATTAAAAAAAAAAACCCAAACTACAAACAAAATAAATAATATGTAACAGCTACACAAAGTCATGAGTCAAAACAATAAAAAAACGACCGCTAAAAGCAGTCGCAAGAGAAAACGATTATCGTTTTTAAAAGAAAGACGGATTTTGAACGATAACCGTAATTCGTAATACGGGCCGAACTTTCGGAACTTATTTCTTATTTTTCAGAAAAAAAGTTCGGATACAAACTGTATTACCGACATGAATTTATTATCACCTTATTCGCGGCACTCAGTACGGATGTGAAACGAAAACATTTGTATAAATTGTGAAGAGTTCACGGATTCGGTTATCTTAATTATAAAAAAATGTGAGTATGACTCCTGCAGTAGCTGATTCAACTGATTCGATAATCGGGTTGATAAACTTAGGGTTGATACACAAATATTCTGCTCGTATACCGCATACAGCATTTTACCGAGTAGATCAAAATGGCAGTGAGCATTGTATTAAGTTGTACATAGATGTAGTGCCCGAGCACATGCGGTAAAATCTTATAGTTTGTAAATTTTTGGTATTCAACAAAAACTTGGTGTTTAAAATAAAATCATATTATAATTACTTTACTCGATTTCTATATTTAAAATGAAAAATAGAGCTTTTGTCATTTTCTGCTGTGCCAAAAAATGTTAAGGGTTTTTTTTCTGGCTGAAGAATTTTGTGCGTGTTAATTAAACTATTATTTTTTGAAAATTCCACTGCCACTATCACATTTCTTATATTTAAATTTGTATCTTAATCAATAAAGCAGATTTTTTTAAAGTAAGCTTCATAGATCCTTCTTTTTTTTAAAGTCAAAATCTGTTATAACGAACTCGAAGGTACTGGAGATTGGGAAATCATCCGTTTTTTTTTTTCGGTGTTAAGTTACGATCGATTTTTTGTTCCTTAATGAAAGAGCCGACAGTTTGTTGTATTATTTTATTAAAGTGTTAAATTTTGTTTTTGATTTAAGTAGAAACAATTGCTAGTTTTGAATCCAATATCTGTTTTCCTCGCCAATTTGCAGCCTTCTGCTTATGTTATTGGTCTGCTAAATCGAATATTTAAGCTTCTTAGAGCTTTGAACTAGCTGAATAGAGCTGGTTCTGTGTTGGGATGTTAACTGCATCGAACTTATTTATTTTCATATTGTATCATTGAAAATTTTTTTTATTTTTTTTTTCTTGAATAAATATTCAACTGCCAATTATAATTAGAATCCCCAACTTCCTTTAAGCTTCATTTCAAATGCTTAAAAATGTCTATGTCTATACTATCATGTTTCCTTTTTGCAACTGAAGAATATAAGAACAGAATTATAACTGTTAAATAGAAATATTGAGAAACGCGTCATTGCACAGCTTATTCATGGTAAGTTGTAGAGCTATAAGATAACGAAAATTCTATTTATTTAAGCAAATTTTATGGAATTGTGGTCAGGGAGGGTGGAATTTGAAATTTCAACTCCAACTAGGGTAAAAGAGAGTAAGTTTAATTAAGGGTCGAAACACTGTTTCCTAATTTTTCCCCTATTTATGGATTTTTCAAACAAAAGTGACAAGACTTTTCAATTTATAACAGTTTTTTTTGTAGAGCAACAGTTTATGCGGCTTTGCGTTAAAATTGTTTATCTATACATACCCACCTAAAATAAATCTACATTTAAAGTTTAAGTGAAAAGTACCTTTTTCTAGAAGGAAAAACTTGATATATCAATTCTGTTCAATGTAAACCTTCAAAAATATTTAAAGTTGAAACATAAAGTTACATACTTCACAAAATTTTTACTAAATGGACTGATGATTTTTTGTTTTTTTTATCTACACAATTATAAAATGAATTATAACAAGGGAAAAATTCTTCCCAAAGACTTAAATAATGAAACAAAATAATAATAATTCATACACCTCTTTGCCTACAATTAATCTAGCACTAAGGCACTCCAATTTGTATCTTAACAATTGTATAGTCAATTTCGAAGCATATAAGGAATCAAACACGTCGATGAACTACAATAAACTATCTTTGCTTACACTTAAAGCATTTAATACAAAAAAAAAAAGTAAAAACAAAAGCTTGTCTTATACGCAAAGTGCTTTTAAAACGAAACAATAACAATTTTTTTTTTTTTAAATTGGAAAAAGTAATGAATGTAAAATTTTTTAGTGCATATCAAGGCAAATCGTTTAACTTTTGCTTTTCAAAAGTAGTGAATTTCATTGTTAGTTTTTTTACTGACATTTTAATTTGAACTTTTTTGGAATTTTGAAAACCTAACTTGTGTCCTATGTAATAATTCCACCGAGTAAATATTTTATTCACCTTATAAAAATCTATTCGACCGACTGGGAGCTAACAACTCCTACCTACATAATATAAATATATATGTAGTATCATTATTCTATGTATACCTTCCTTAACATAAACATATTTTTAAAAGTACATAAATGTTTATTTATCGATCATTAGCTAGAGGCTATTACAATTCCGTTAATTATACATATGATAAATTTATATTATTATAAAACTCTTAATTTCACTTCAATGAAATTAAATCATGTAAACTATTTTATTTATGAGTAATATATTTATTCAAAAACTACATTTTTGTATATACAAATAATTTAAAATATTTAACAATTACGTTTAAGATTATGCTGTTTTTTTTTAATTTCATGCATAAATATAAAATACATAAATAACATACTATTACTTGAAACAATAAAATGAAAAAAAAATTAAATAATAACTATATTTAAATCTGTGTATCTTTTGTAATGGACTATATCATAACTATTAACGTAAAATTAAAAAAAAAAATAATAATTTATATTAAACTAACATTTAATACTAAAAAATTTAATTATCTCAATAAATTTGTATTTCAACTGATTATTGTCAAGCTTAGATAATTAATATAAAACAAAAATTATTTAAAGCTAAATTTAAACATACATGTAATTCAATAAAAATATTATATATAAATGTGGAAAAATAAATACTTTTAATGAAGTCTGTAAGAACAAAAATCGGAAACTAATGTTTGGAGGTGAAATAAAAATATACACATAAAATGTGAAGCTAAAAATGTTTTTTTTTTTTGTATTATTATTTTGTTAAAAAAAATTATTCAACCCTTTTACGAATTCCATCGTAATCGGAAACGTATTACGAATTCCGAAAAAAACCATCACAGAATCCATCGTAGTGGAAAATCCCACACAAATTGCCATTACGAACGGATTTGATAATAGTTTCCTTTCGGTATTCGAAAAGATTCCGATTACGATGGAATTTGTGATAGGGCTGATTAGAGCCCATAGGACATTCAATATTGCAAATTTTCAAGAATAGTCTTATTGTGAATTACGACCCCGAACAACATTCCGGATTAAAAATTGAATTTCATCTTCCTTACTTTACTAAAGAAGGCGCTTCCATTATTTTAATTATATTTTATTTAAGCTCAATCAATTCACCTGTATTCCACGAGTTTACTACTCCATGGAATAAATGTTACAGCTCTATTCTGCTATTCACGTGAATCGTACTTTCGATTCACTCATTCAATTCCCTTTCGATTTACCTTTCCATTCTGCTATCCGTCGGGTGAACTTCACTATCCCAAACCAATTTGACATTCACGTAAACAGCCGTTTAGGAAAAATCCGTGAAGGAAATATAGTTGTTGGAAGTGGGGTACATTCGTACAGGGGGCTCATTCGGACCCCCCATTAACTCACCAACGAAAAACTTTTATCACATAAAAAAATATATAACAGTGATTTTGGCCGCACTGAAAAACAACATTGTTGACTTTTGTTTCGTTCAGTTATCGTGTCTCTGAATTTGCCGTTAGTTTCCATTTTTTTGCATCAAAAATTAAGTTTTATTAAGCATAGCAACACAATTTTGAATAACTTTTATGTTTGTAATGCACTGAGTCCGTATTTCAAATTACGATTATCGTTCAAAATACGTCAATATCGTTATTTTGCGATTACGATTTACGATAGTCGTTTTCGTTAACGACTGCTTTTGGCGGGCCCTGTTTAATTTTTTTTAGTTTTCTTGATGTGTTTGTTCCTGTTCCATAGTTTGATGTAATAATTTTCTTAAAAAGTTATTGAGAAAGCAACATAAAATGTGAGTTTTTGGAAAAAATGAGGGGTGGGGTACATTCAGACACCTGAAGTTGGGCAGTTTCGGACATGTAGGACTGGTACAAGAATACTGTAATGACGACACTTACCAGGAGATATATTTGAGGAGGAAGGGATTTTAACAACATTTTACTTCCCACAGGTGGAAGACATTGGTAATGTTGACCTGAGGGAAATCGTGTCCAGTTTGTGTCAGTCTTCACGAGTCGGTACCTCCAGAACTTCATCTCTTTATTGTTTAACTTACAACTTTAACAATCTCATCGTGAATTAAATATTTTTAAACTTAAATCTTCACTTATATTTTTAAATTTCAGAATACATTTGATACATCTGGTTGTTATTCTTTCGCTAAGCCACCTTCTTCGGTGGTTTAAGTTAGTTAACATCACTGAGTAGATGTTTTATTAATAGCATTTTGCACTTAGTCCACAGAATAAGACCTAACCCTTTGCTATTTCACGTTTATTAATTTTGCTGCTAGAGTTTGAAAACGAAAGTATATTATAATCCGTCGGAATTCAGAACAGGAGTGATTATCTATTTTCAATGGAATTGACTCTAGACATGCCAATTATAACAGTTTTGGTTTATAAAAGTACTGTTTATGCGGCCCCGTAGGGCCAGGGCCCTCCACCTAGAGTTTTTTTTCAAGTCGCGCGAAGCGCGTCAACGCACGCCCACTTTTATTGGCGAAAAACTGTTATAACTGCTATAAATTGGCATGTCTCTAGTCTCGTCCATTTTCAATATTTTGTTAGTATTTATGTCCAATAGAACAGTTAAAAGCTCCTTTATCTTTTTGCTCGATCACTATATCCAGCATCAAATACTTGGATGTATTTTTTTTTTATTTAAAACATTTTTATTCTTATTTTTTTTTCGCATTATCATGTTCGATTTTCGACAGGAAATTAAAAAAAAAAATCTTATTTAAAAAGAATTGCTGAAGTAATGAACTAACCCATTTCTAGTCATCTTAAACAATAACAAAACCAATAAATCTGATTGAGCAATAGACTGCATTTTTGGTAGATTTTGCGTTAAAGAATTTTTAAAACATTTTTTTGAAGCTTGTGGTTGACCCAGAAAATGTTTGAATATGTCAAAATGACCGTAAGCTGGTAAAGAAATATAATGAAATATGAATTTCGAAAATTGAAAATTGGTTGAAAATAGAAATACTATTGGACATTCTGTGAAAAACTTACTTTTATTTCTACCTGTTAGCAGCTAAAATTATTGTTCAAACACATGTATTTTTTGTATATTCCTAACATTGCTGGCAAATTTACCTTTCTATTGACACCTCCTTTTCCAAGATCGATGAAATATTTTAGGACTAAGCATCGATTTTGTTGCGCAGAATCGATAATTTTTTTAATTTTCTCGCTTACCTGTTAAATATTTAAAATTTTGCGTGTTATTGATTCTTACATTTGAAATGACATGATACATTTTATAAATTAAATTTTGAAAAACTGAAAAATTTGACGAGCGTGGCCGAAAGATACGAGCCTTAACACATTTTCCATATAAAAATAGAAAAATGAAATGCTAAAATCAACATTTAAAAAATTAAAAACCGCGAGCATTAATCAAGGCTCTGAATTGATTTTGCTAGGTAATATAGTGGTGAGTTGAGCCTAGGTAACTGATATAAGAAATTGTTACCCACCTATTTATGTATAATACATTCCCCGTAAAAATAATTCATTTTTGAAAAAAATTCGAAGAGCGAATTCGATAAAATGCGAATGAACTTGAAATCGAAAACTACTTGATTTTCCAGCTAAATTCGCAATACGTTTTACATTTTTAATAAAATTCAAATTTTTATTATTAGGTTTAGGTATGCGAATCTTTTTATCGCGGGACTATCCCGTTTCCAAGCTTTCTTCATTAACTATTCCGGGAACATTTCCTAAATCCCGCTTTATCCTTTAAAACTATACTTTTTTCAGTCGCAGTCAATACTTCCCGAAGAGAATTTGTCTCCCAAGACAACGAAGGCCAAAAGTGATTTATTCTGCTTGAATGTTGCTTCCTTAGGTAAAAGTATTTATAAGGCCTTGTGCACTCGATTCTGCTCATCATAGACACGTACTACGATTGTGTTCGGCTTTTTCGCAGCTGGAGTGTAGCTCACGTTTGTTTCAATATTGCAAATTTTCAGTGTTCAAATGTTCAAAACTACTGGAAGCTCTACAGATTTTATTTGGAGCTTGTGTACAGCAACGAACACGAGTAGCATAGTTGAGGCCTCGTATGCAGTTGCCTTTAACAGTACATTTTTCAATTCAATTACTTGTAAAAAGTCAAAACAATTTCCGATGTGTAAGTGGTAAATAAACCTTTTGTATTTAGTAAAACATTTCAATTGTAATGAGCCTTAAGAGAGCTGTCTTAATTTTATAGCATGCATAATCTTTTTACTAAAGTTTTTCATTAAAAATTATGGAATATCATGTCGGTTGTAGTAAAACATTAAAATTTATAACACACAATTAATAATTACGATATTAAAAAAAAAATTATACAAATGTAAATTTTTTAGAACGAACTACGGAATCAAAAAGTTACTATTGTCCTCGAATTACAAAATAAATCAATATAATCTTTTAGACTGAGCTTTTATTTGTTTTTTATTTTTTTTTTTCGTTTATTTATATAAAGAGAAGGACTGTCTTTTTTCAGCTATACACTTTGACTTAATCCTATGGAAATGTTAATAAAATTAATGTTAGACCTTTCCTAGAAAGTCATGGGCGTATGCCTTTTTCCGGTAGCCCTTGAATGCAAACAATTTAAATGCAGCAATCATCATGACAATACAGAAACCATACAACAGCATTCCCATTCGCATGTCCATGTCGGAGAAGACATTGCCAATCATACGTTTTTGACGAATCTTCTGAAGACTCTCGTGAAGAACATCCGGATCGTCAAGGCCGAATGGACTGATATAATCTGGTTTGTTGATATTTTTGAGGAAATTCAAAACTGCTTCTCGATCCCAAACCAACTCCTGTGGATTGGTGGAGCTGGTGTTCTTTCGGCATTGTTGACAACTATCTTTAGTGGGAAATTGAAGTTTTGGGAATTGGGGATCTTCGGTTTGATCGCCAGCTAGGCGTTCATTGACTTCGTTATGAGCATCCCATAGCCAAAGAATTGCTTGGTCTTTAGAAGGGGTACTCCATATTTTTTTTCGCTTGGCCATATCCTGGAAAAGAAAGGAAATATTTTTGATTAAATAAAATCCATACTTCAAAGCTGGTTTTGAAAATATAACAGATCATTTTGAAAAGCTCAACCGATTTTGGAACTATCGCTATATCCAAACACTTTTATAGGGTTATGGACAGAAATTCAGTAAATTCACTTTGTATACGAATATTTCGAGATCCCGAACTTCCACAAGCTTTTGGTTTAGATGTGTGGATAGAGTTTGAAAAGACCTTTCTTTTGATGTACAGCTCGATGGGTCTAGGAAACATTTTCGAAAAAAGTGGAAAACATATATTTTTTTGCAACGGCCTATCAATTTTTTTCAAAAATCAATGAAAAAATGTTTGTTAAATTTATCAAAATTATATTTGTTTGGTGGAAAGTGTATATTTATGTAGCTTTGGTTCCAAGCTTACCTATTTGTTGTGCTTATATATTGACTTTCTCTAATACATTTTATTGGTTTGCCTAAATATGGCCTTAAAGATGTGCCATCCAATATATGTACAACTAATTGTTAGTTAGATATTATGAAGATCGATTGAGTGCATGTGTGGGTAAACGACGATCGACGCCGACGGACAGTTGTTGAAAAGAAAAATATCAACAATGTGTGCGATTATTCAATAAGAACTTTTAACATAATATTGTTATTGACTCAGTTGGAATTAATCTTGGGGGTTGAGGCTGATGTTGACAATAGACAATTTGATTAAACAGATTTTTTCTATAGGTATGTTTAATGCAACAAAAGGAAATTGCTACTGCGGCAGTGCTATTCTCTAGGCGTGAATTATATTATTTGCTTTACACATTTATATTAAAAAAAAAAAAAACAGTAGGTACGTCAAGAATTAAGATTCTTTTCCAATGGAATATGTCACTGTGAGTTAAATTTTAATTTATGTGGCATTAAGAATTAGTGAGTTTTTGCAGTCTATTTTGTTTACGTTATTTGATTATGTCTACTAATACCTCAAATGGTGGCTTGATAGTCAACAAATGTGCAGATTTCAATTTTATGAATTAATGGTTCTAATGATAATCAAAAATAAAGTCCATGAATGTTACGTAAATAAATACTCTTATGGCGAAAGTCTAGACAGAGTGTGAATCTATATTAAGGGAACAAGCGGTAAGTCTAAATAAATTTAAATATTTAACATATGAGTTTATGTGACAGTTTCACTGAGGAAAAAGTAGAAGATAAGCGTTTAAGTTGAACATAAATATTTAAGTATCGTACCAACAAACGGCTTTAAAAGAAAATACGACAAAGTTTGTGAAGGATAGTTATATACGGTTTGGCCGATTTTTGAAGTTTTACATGTAAGGCGCCTGTGCTTGATTAAGTTCGCAAATATTTTGAAGTTGAAGTTTTTGACTTTTTTTGCGGTACTGTGGTAAGAGGGGACCGAAAATCACTTGAGCTTGTTTCTGTAAAGTGCTACAATCTTATTTATAAACACGTACCTACCAAAGTACGTCTAAAAGCATGTCCAACTCGAATACCTTGTTTAAAATCATATTCTACCGATTAACTTATGGGGTTCTCCATTGGTAAAATATATCAATTTATTTGTGATTTGGATCTGTCAGAAAGCCGGTTTTGACCATTTTTGCGTTTCATTGGACAAAATTATTTGATTTAAAATAAATTTGGCAGATCTTAGACTTCTAGTCGACAGAGTATAGTTACGAATTGAAAAGTGAAGCTAAGTGTACACGATTGGTAGATCTAACAATATTGTCAGAGCTGACAATGTCTGACAATTATCTACCAATGAGCTGACAATTAGTTGTGTGTGTACACGGTTGGTAGAGAATCTACCAATCTCTTACAATTTATTGTCAGAAGTTGGCTGACAATTTATTGTCAGATCTGCTACTTCTTGCCATAAAATTTCTTTTGGCAACTTATATTTGGGGCATCCTGTTGGAGATACAAACATGTTCTGTTTGTTTGTTAATCGAACAAACCCATTAACAAAGCCTTAAACATACCTATCCTCTCTATATCCATCTCTCTTTAGTCCTTCATTTATTATCTCACTTAACTTGTTCTTTAACTATTCAAATTAACAGACGCTAACAAATCATACGCTCTAAAAGTATCTTAAGATAAAATAAATCATCGATTAAATTATATTGTGTATCTTTTATTTATTAAGTGCTGGAACTCTGGATATTCTCAAATATTCAACACATCCAGCATCCCACAGACTGCGTCGCATCTCAATTTCTTGAATTAACTTCAAGGTTGTGCCGTGTGACCATTCACTTGGAACCTTCTTCCTATAGAATTTCTGTTTTTTTTTTATTTTATTTGCAGATTGCTGATGCGGCGACTGTAAACTTTATGGCAATTATTCTTTCCAATTCTTGTGTTTCCATGTTAAATTTTTAAACAAGAAAAAATTTTAAAGTTAACCTCACTGCACCACTAAAATCAACATCCAAATTCACTGTAAATTGACTGACAATGAAAAAATTGTATGATGTTTAAAAGAAGTGCATCTGACAATTTCTTCATTGTCAGAAACGTCAAACAACGATACAAATTGTCAGGCCTGACAATAAATTGTGTGTTTACACGATTATTAAATACCTTACAATTTGTCGTCTTACAATTAATTGTCAGATACATCTCCTGACAATTAATTGTAAGAGTACACGATTGTCAGCTAGCGTACACACGATTGTAAGATTTCATACAATTAATTGTCAGACAATGATCTTACAATTAATGGTCAGTACACGGTTGTTAGGCATTGTAAGCATGTTTTTGACTGACAGATCTGATAATATTGTAAGATCTACCAATCGTGTACACTAAGCTTTAGACGGTGTTCACATTAGACTGACTCCTCTGATTTTTTTTTTACGTCTCTGTACTTTTGCTCACTTCTACTTCATGGTGCGAAAGAGATGGCAAGGAAAGACAGGATTTTTTATTTTTTTTAAATCAGTGGATTTTTTTGACGTCTTCTTTTGTGACATCTGTTTTCTCTGTCTGTGATTAATCTTTGGCACTTAAATTTTACAGAATCCAATTTTTTCAATTGGAAACATATTTATTTTACTAACATATATATTAACATTTTGTAAGTGAAAAATTTGTAATTAATCGTTCTGCACAGATTTTTGTTTTGTTTTAACGACTGCTAAACATCAAAGTAAGTCCGATGAAGACGTCAAAAGAAATCGGATGAGTCAGTCCAATGGAATGAATGAAGTGTTCATTGAACGTATCCAAAAGTTCTCAAAATGTACAGACTACAGGGATGTCAGTAAATATTTGAGGACTAATTTAGACAACTGTGGGAAAGCTTTTATAAATAAGTAGATTTTCAACTATTTAGATAATCGCTAGCTGTACAACTGTCCAAGATTGTTCTAAGGAAGTCTTATAAATACGATTGTATGCATTGACCTTCCCTGGTTCCCGTGATCATCATGGTTTAGGAAATAATAGTCGTGTTTTTTGAAAGAATGAATAGCAGCAGAATAGCTCAGCAGATTTTTACACACAAACAACAACAAAATTTAGAGTGAATATAATTTTGGTCAGTAATCAGAATGAACATAGAGTGGATATAAACTGTTGAAATGTTGAGATATTCGTTGCTGAATGGTTGGTAGCCATAGATTTTTTGACTAACAATGGTACCTATGTGTTCTTAAATGCATCCCGGGGAAAAAAAGTCCGCTGTATATTTCGTTACGAGTCACCAGAAATCTCTGAAATCGCCCTTTTCAAAAAATTAAAAATGGTTTGTAGGTATGCTTCCCGTTTACAATACGGTATTTGCTTCGTCTCGTCTTCTCGCTTTCGCTTTATTTAAAAAAACAATGGGGCATATTCATAGTCACTTTTAAACTCCAGTTTATCTTAGACCTGGGTTTATCCTATCTAAATAACATTGAATAAACCCCAGTCTAAGATAAACTAGGGTTTAAAAGTGACTATGAATATGCGCCAATGTCTTTTCATAATACGATTTTTTTGGTTATCTTCAGTAAAGAGCTTTATCAATACTTGGTGTAGGTAGATAAATTAGCGACTTCTAAGTCAATATTATGACTCAAGGCATTTCAAGGAAAGTGTTAAATCAGCAACCTAATGACATATTATAAAAGTACGGATTTTAAAAACAAGTTCATTAATTTCTATAGAAAATAATACAAATAATCATCTCAACAAAAGTGTTCAAACTTGTATCTTACTTTGTTTGAAATTGTTTGCAACAATTTTCACTACCACTCGCTAAAAAAAAAACGTGATCATGACAATTCGTTATCTTTTATCTAAGTAAATATTATTGTTTAAATTTAAATTCGTCGTGACTCCCCATTAGGTATGAATTAATCACTTTTAGCTTGAAACATGTATACATACTTATCTTTTTGTATTCAATTAGGTACCTCAATATATTCTGTGCCAATCGTTGCGGATGAAAGATTTTCAAAAAAAGATTCCCCTAAACTGTTTGGTACAAAACTTTTATAATTTTATTAATTTGTATTATACATACATTTAAAGGGTATTCACAATAGGTGTGATACAACATAAAAACGTGTAGATTTGGACGTGATAAGCAACCAAGTGTAGGAGAGAGTCCGTTTAGAGTTTAGACGGAAGGGGATTGAAATGCCATTATTATTTTGTAGACAAGCGAGCAACGTTTAGAAGTTGTTAAGAATTAATCACTCTTATTACGGTTATCGTTTTACCTAAACGACAGTTAAACGACATGACTCTAGAAAGTACAATTGACGATAAAGTAAAACTAGAACTTCAGTGTTCTCATCGCTCTTCACCTTTCTCGCTGTTTTAACGATATTTATTGCTGCAACCCCAATTAGACCTTTTAGAGCCGAGTCGTTTTGCTGTCAATTTGTTGTTGTCTTTTTAGTAAAAAGGGTGATTTTTTTCAATGCATTTTCGCAGGTTTAACACTTTGGTGCTGATCTGTGATCTGTTAACGACGATCCATTTAAATCCATTCAATGGGCACCATTCGCAGAATTTATAAAACATCTCCAGACAGAAATAGTTCCAGCTTTAAGCCACCAATTCGATTTAACGTTTCACCTCCATTTTGAATTTTTAAAGAAATGCTAGTTAGTAAGCTCTTACGTTATATGATTCACTTGTTCTGCAATAGAGATTAAAACCATTTTGAAGACTCTCACTGATGGTACCTTATTTATCACCAGTATATAAAACTTGTGAGAGTCTTAAACATTTTACCTACATATCTATGAATTTTTGCAGACGAAATTTATTTTTGCGGTCGGAAATATCACTAAAGAAAAATTTCTGTTGAAAGTACAAAAAATTAAAAGTCACATGTCATTGTGTTGTGATATTCACATTGGCTCTTGGTAATTGAAATTCGTAATTCACACTAAAAGCCTATTTTTTTACATGTACCTTTACCTAATGCTTTTAAAAGTTCCTATAGTAATAAATCGAATAAATAATAAAACGAATTTAACACGCAAGCATCATTGTGACTTAATTTCATAATTGTTTTTATTGTGATAGATAAATCGTTTATTCTGCAGAGTTGGAGGCTGATTTCACGTGCGAGCGGAAGGCTCTTGATTGCACATAGACCTTCAACGCATCTGCATTTTCAGAATTTAGAATTTTGTGAGCTTCTGATTGGCCAGCTGGCATGTAAGCTGGGTGTCATCTGACTTTTTATGACAGCTGGCCACTCAGAAGCTCTTATGACAGCTTTTTATGATAGCTGGACAAACAGAAGCATCAAAAGTTCTGAATTCTTAAAACTGAGATTTACGTTGAACGCACCCAATGCTTCCACCTTTAGTATTTGGAACTTCCACCAAACTTCAGTGCCAAACAAGCAAAAAAAAAAAAACTATAGTTTGACAGAAAAATATGTAGGGAAAACAAAAACATGCGATTGTGATTGGTCGTTTGTTTGTTTTCCCTACATATTTTTATGTCAAAATTAGAAAGAGAAAAGACAAAGATAGTTTCTGGAAAAGCCTAATACCTTTGTTGAGTTGAAATGGGTTTGGTTTGACGTAAGTTCGAATGCCGGAAAGTCCAATTGAAAACGGCATCACTTTAATGAATTCGCCGCAAATGTAGCAAAAAGTGTCAACGTCATTTTTACACTTTTGGAAGACATTTTTAGACCTCGCGACACACACAAAAACACGTTATGTTCTTCTAAAAAGTACGTGCGCTAAGTAACCACTTCACACCCTCTCCATCTCTTTTGTATATTAAAAGCCATTGCTCCTCATTCCTCAAACAACCTGCCAAAACCCTATATAGGTACATATGTATTTATTTTTCATTGCATAATGTACAAAATCAAATTTTATTTGGTATGAATGGAATATTTGGTTACTTTTAGATAGAGACAATCAGAAAATATTCATTAATTAACAGACTCAAACACATTTTTTTTTTTTTTGTTGACTTATGTAGGTATTCGTTCTATTTTAAATAAAATTTTAAAAAATTTGATATACCAATCAAATTTATTTTTAAATAAAAATAAAATTGCATCACAAAAATTACATCAGCAGAAAAATACAAATAAAATACTTTTATCAAATGTTCGAAGTCAACAACTACAAAATACAGTTTTTTTTCAATTAAAAATTCAAGTTAAATAAACTCCAAAATGGATATTCAATTGCGCCACCTAAACAGAAGTAATTTTTCTAATTTTGTTCGTCCTTTTTAGGACGTTTTTTTGGAAAAAATAAATAATCACAATTATTGTGGGTTTTTTCACCCGAAAAATATTTCACTTTAAAATTTCTTGTTCGCCCGGAATTTACAAAGCTATTGTGACTTTTCTCTAAAGATGATGTTGATTTCTACATGATGCCACTTCCGTTCGCCTACGAAAAATAAGTACAAATTATCCCTTTTAATGGGTTTAAATTTCACCTGCTAACGATACGGGAAATTTTTCGAACATTTAAAATTTTTCGGGTGAAACTCACAATAGGCGAAAAGTGAAATGTCAGTCATTGCAAGTGAAATGTTGTTGTTGTTCCGGTGAATTTCACAATAAGGCTAAATACAAAAGTCCGGTTTTATTATCTACGGATCTGAATCAAGCTTATTTCTTGACACTTAATACAAAACCAACAGCGCCACTTCTACGTCATACGAGCCAAAACAACAACAACAAATAACACAGCAAAGTAAATTGGAGTGAAGATGGCTTTATAATTTAATGATTAAAAATCACCGAAAATTGTTTGGAAATGTAAGTTAAATTGTTTTAAAAAATATAATTCCCATAAAAAACAACAAAACTAAAGGGTCCGCCACATAACTTTCTTTTTTTTTTAAATGGCGCAAAACATCGAGTGTAGCTTCGGCTGTGTGGCACGTAGCGCCGTCGTGTTGAAACCAAATTTTGCCAATATCCTCCTCTTCAATTTTTGTGAACAAAAATTCGTTCAACATGGCCCGATAACGATTGCCATTGACTGTAACGGCCACTCCTTGCTCATCTTCGAAGAAAAATGGCCCAATTATGCCTCTGGACCAAAATCCGCACCAAACAGTGACTCGTTTTGGGTGTATCGGCTTTTCAATGTATGCGTGTGGGTTTTCTGTGCCCCAAATGCGACAATTTTGCTTGTTTGCTACCCGAAGAAATAGAAGTGGCGTAATCTTGTATTCTTTGATTCATGCTAACATAGGATCCCATGGTTTCTATTTGGGTTTATTTCGAAGATTCAAAAATTAGTTGAACCTTGGCTGATAGATGGCTTTTAAGTTTTTTTTTTTTTAAGTGGGAGTAGTGTAGTGAAAAATTAACATACATAAGGAAAACAAAGATGATGGGTATACAAGACTGTTGATGTGTGTCGTTTTATTTTCATGGGATGATCTATATGGGTAATGAGCTCTAGTTAAACGCCGATACAATTTTCGGAAAGATGAGTATATATTTTCAAATCAAATTGTGCCGCGAAGAATGTTTTTCAAATCTGGCATCCCTAGCTACACCATTGTTCTCAAGCAGACTTAACAATGCAAAATCACGTAATTAAGAACGTTCCTACCTAATTACGTATTTTCATTTTTTCTTTTCTTGTAAGTAATATCTAAAATCAATTATTATTAATGAGGTCGTTCCCAAGACTAAACAAAAGGAAACGGAGATGGTTATGCAAAAATAATTTATATACATTTCTCAGAAGTTGTCTACAACTTAATTTATTAATTCATTGTTTTAATCAACAACTATTGTCACTACTTTTGAGGTGCTGTCCAGTAAGTCACGAAAACTAATTATTACATGCATTTTGGCCACAAAGAATTATGACTTCCCTGTGTCTCAAATTGAATGCACTTATTTGCAATTTAAATAAAATCTTTGTCGTAAAAGCACATACCTACGTACGTACATATATTTACGAGTATGTAGAATATATTTTAAATAATTATATCATATACATTTATATTTTTTTACTTCAATCTCTTATATAAGCATTTCAAATTTGTGTTCAAAGATAAAAACGGAATATATGTGCATAATGTACCTAATTACAATTTTGTGTTAATTTTAACTTCCAATATAATGTACTAGTATTTTTAGGGAATGTACGGCAAGTTTTGGATTCGTGAAAAAAGTTGAACTCGAGATTTTGAGGAAGCTTGATATTTCACATCATATGGAAGTCGAAAAAAGTGGGATGGGCAATTCTTTCCATTTGTCTGTCTCTCTGTTTAGCTTCAATCAAAACCTGGGTTCGACCAAAAATAATGGTATCTGCCATACAGAAGCTTTTACTTATTTTTCTCAAAAACTTGCCTATAAATCAGAAGTTATTGAATCAATTTATTTCTAATTATGTTGATTTTTATGAATTTTTGACTTTAAACTGTAAGACCCATGTATATCGGCGGCGCTGTATGACATGTTTTTTTTTTTGTAAATACAATCAGCTTTATACTCAGCCTTTAGAACCACACTGTGATTGTACACAAGAGCAAGTATGTGCGACCCAGTCGTTCACCTTACCTTCATTGGCCCTGTTGACAAACAATCTCATTCTTGATATTTTTTGATTTTTTACGGTTAATAAGTAATTAGTAAAAACAGTGTTTTTCTATCTCTGTGGCATCAAATTTTGTTATCAACTATTATAATGGAAACGTAGAAAACTGAACTCAAGAGATACTTTGACAAAAAAAAAACTCTTCTTCAAATATTTGCATATGAATGGTATACATAATATGTACTTTTATTTTTAATAAAAAAACTTATAATAAAACTAAATGCCGGGTTGACCTTTTTTTATGAATCAAAAGGTTAATTTTGTTGTTTTTTTTTTTTTTGCATGAATTGTTTCCACGCTGAACTTATCAGTGTGGTGACACATTTCTATGTATTCAAAACAAACTAATTGTTGCGCTATTAAAAACCCATATAAGATAACATTTTACCTGTGTACTGTCGTTAGATAACACTAAAAATAGTGTTGTTAATTAACGAGACAAATTTGTATATAAAAACTAACATTACCTACACTTGACTAAGATTTTGTGTATCAATTAGCGAATACATTTCCTACACTTTAGATTTACTTAAAACCGTTAGAAGTTGTGAAGTTATTAAATATGTAAGATTGATTTTTTCATGTGGATACAATTACTAGTTATGTCATAACAATAACGGGATTAATAATTGTTAAAAGGATATAGCATTGGCTGTTAAAGCAATTTTGAGATTCCATTTGAGTACCTATTACATTTTTGCACAAGAATACACATCTATTTGTATTAGCATCTCCAACAGTCTAGATGGCAGAGGCAATTATTGTGTTGTGCTTTTGAAATTTCGCGGATTTAACTCTGGATTAACTGAAGAGATATTTTTGACAAATCAAAGGCTAACTCCTAACTTACAACATTTTTTTGTGAAATGCATCCATTATATCGATAAAAAAAATTTAATTTTAGCAAAATACCTCATATCTTACATATATCATCTTTTTCTTCAGGTGCATAATATCTCCTATCAGTAAAAAAAAATCAATTTTTATATAACCTTTACCTACTGCTATCACCATATCTTATGGTTTTATTAAAGAACTTGAATATTAAGTATTATTTTAATTAAATGACATGGTAGATCGATAACAATTTTCAATAATCAAATTATCAATAATTAATTTTGACACTTTAAATACCTCCTATCTTATATTATATCATCTTAATTGAATTTTCTGCAGATGTTCAATATCTTCTATCAATCAATGAATTTCTCCTATCAGGAAAAGAAAATTAATTTTGTTATTAGAGTACCTGCTATCACCATATCTTATGCTTTCTTTTAATTAAAGAACTTTAATATTAAGTATTTTTTTTAATTATATGATATGGTAAATTTTTAAAATTGATAGGTACTATATGCCAACTTTCATGATTGGTCTTTTTTGCTTTGAAATATTCAGGGTTTTTTTGTCTCCTGAAATGTTAAAAAAATGCAACAAAGAGCTATCAGCTAACCGTCAATATGCTGGAATGAAGAATTGCCTAATTTATATTCAGGGTTAGCCAAGTTTGGTTTAACTCAGTCTTAAGGGTCTTTCATGTTGGGGCCAAAATTCTTCCGATAGTATGCCATGACAATTAGAAATAGTTTTTGCTTTTTATTCATGTGTACATTTTTCAAATTAATAATTTTGTTAAAAAGCTTATGCGTAGAGCTAGCGACATCTCTGCTAAATACTAGTTTAAATTAAAAACCGCCATTAACTATCATGTGCAGTTTGGTGCCCAAACCCTGGATACTAAATTGCATGAAAAACATTAATTTGGGTTCTCACATTTTCTGAATTACATTCTGAAGAACGTAGGTAATAAGTTCAAAATAAATCTACCATCGATTAAGTCTTTAGTGCTTTAGCTGAAGGTATATAACTAAAGCGGGATATACATTGTTCAAATGCTTGTCATGCATGTGAGAGTGTATTAATAATTTTTTTTTGACGTTGCATATACACACTTCATGCATGAGTCTTCAATCATTTATTTTTACTAAAAATTTCTATGCGAAAATGTGCCTATGCATGATCAAGCAATCATTCTCAAATATACATTATTTCAATCCTGGCTATCTGATTGAACAAAAATCAAAACATTTTGATTTTGCTTCAAGCATACACACAATGTATACGTGTTTCATTTTTACTAATACACTCTCTATGCATGACAAGCATTTGAACAATGTATATCCCGCTTAAAAAGTAAACTTTACGGGATCATAGTCATCTCGCAGATTTCAAAATGATTTTTACAATACAAGTGTAAGTGGAACATATAAAACTAATTTACTTTCGTGTGATTTCGGTTTCTTGAGAATCGTAGTTTAAGTCAAAATATACGACAATCGTTGATTAACAATTTTCAGCAACACAATAAGTCATGAAAGCACCATAGCTTATAAAACCAATTAATATCATAAAATCACATGGTTGGTCCCACTCTCTGTCGTCTAGTTCTCAATTTATAATGCTTCAAAAGCCATATTGAATGAAAAATGAAATAAGGAAAGGAAAATCGGCGTTAATTGTATTAAGTTGTTTTCGTAGCCCTGAGAAACTTCAATGGTGCAGTGCAACGCACCTATATGTATATACCAACTACATTCTGACTCAGTGTTCTATAAGTTTCTCGTTATTTTTATTTTAAATCTCACTTTTCCCATTTGTTTTTTTTTTTTTTTTTGCAACAAAACAACAACACAAAATTTGTCTATAGGTGACCAGAAATAAACGTTAAAATACAAAAATAAAACAGAACATAAAAATTTATGTCAAGCAAGTTTCACTGGTCATTCAACCGGTTTTTCTCTTTCTTTAGAGCTAGCCCGAAGTTCCAGTTTCAATAACGAAACCATTACAAAAACAATATGCATCAGGGCAGCCCTCCGCTTGCCACTGGATGAGTGAAACAAAGCGTACTTAATAGCATTTATTGCAAAAAATAATAACTTGCCAACATTTGTTGAAGGCCAAGCCAAAGGGGGCTTGGAGGGAGAGTATTTATATTGAAAGACTTCCTTACCTGAAAGTGTTGCGAACAATCTGTGCAGCCAAAGAAATACTTCACATAACCATGAATGGCCGAGAGCACCTCTAGTGGGTCGGATGATTTATCTTGGGCGGCCGCTTGCGCCGTCATGAAGTGGAATAGTTTCCACAAACTGCAAGTGAATCCTCGAAGGTCTGGTCGTGATCCAGTGCAACCTACATATCGACTGGACGAATAAATTGGTGACAATTCATTCTCCAACTGATGCACTTTGTCTTTGAAGTCCTTGCCTTTTATGGCCTGGTTGTTCTCAGCTACATACTGCTGCAGTCGATTGACACAGGTCTGTCCGGCTCGTCCGAGTGGGTTGTATCGTTGGAGGACATTGATGAGCTTTGTCAATGCTAATAGACGTTCACCAGATATTTCGTTGGTTCTGGGAATTTCGCTCGTCAATATGTGATGTACAGCTTGCTCCAGATCGGCCTGGTATGTCATGTGCTTGTTGCGCTTCACTTCATCGATAATTTTCTTGTCCTCTAGCATCTGTTCTTTTAGCTCTTCGTCGACGAGGGTGTTCTCTTTGGCCGGAGTGGGAGTAGGAGCATCTGGTTTCTCTGTCATTTTTTTCATTAGCACAAAATGATTCAGAGCTTCCTTGTAAGCAGTGGGGGTATTGTTCTGGTACGGCAGCGTTTCGATATTCATATTGCGATCGACAGCACAAAGCCGACTGGTCTGATTCATATGGAACTGCTCAGCCAGATTCTCGTCGGTTATCCGGCGAATCTGCATCTGAGGATAACGGTTGAAATTCAAGATAGTTTGGGCAGCCAGGCTGGAAGAATTATCACTGATGTCGGGGCTCAAGATGAGAACCACAAAGTAAACTTGTTTCGGAAGCTCTTGGAACACATTGGGAGCCTCTTCTTCGGTCAGATTAGAGAAATTCGGCCAATTCTCATTGGGAGCGGTCTCATTCATGACCAGCTTCGAAACCATATCCTTGATTTCCTGGCGATCTTGGGTGTCAATGGAAGTTCCATAGTTATTTTCCTTCGGTTGATATTTGGGTCCAAAGTATCTCATCGTTGGATAGGACATCACTTCGTATTCCCGGCAGATGTCATTGTTTTCTTCGGCGGCACAGTCGATTGCCTGGATTTTAACAATATCCCGCCATGACCAGCAATCTGCGGCCAGTTCTTTGTACACAGGAGCGAAGCGCTTGCAATGGCCACAATACGAGTTGTAGAACTCGACGAGGGAAGAGTGATTCTGATTGACGACGGAACTTTTGAAATTCGTGTCAGTGAGAATGTTGACTTTATCTGTTGAATTATAGAGACCCAGATTTGATGGAGTTTCACGTTTCATCATTGCCTCATAGCGACTTTGGGCAACCCCCGAGTTTGTAAGTGGAAGGAATGCACACACTACCAACACCAGAACAGAAGAACTTACTAAAAACTGCTTCATTTTACTTAATTTATTATTTGGCTGGACGACACTGGAAGACCAAACATTTCACGACACACGGAGCGTTATTAAAGTATAAACTTTCGAACGACACGAAAACAATTGCGGTATAGTACTGAGAAGCAAAGACAATTGATCGCTCACTTTTATTAATTTCTTAACTTGGGCGATAATAAATTTATGGAAAATAACTTTTATATCTGACTTGCTGCAATGTGGTTGGTTTTGGGTCGGTTGTGTTGGTGGTTTCTCTTTTTTCGTTAATTTTTTTCTCTGACGTTACTGTGACATTTGGTTGTTTGACAATTGAACAGCTGTTACGAATGAACGCATTCAGGGAGACTTTTTGAACAGAGTTGGCAAAACGTAGAGGAAGTGGATCGTATTTGTATGACATCGGGTGGAATGTATTTTTTAGTATTATTTGAGACAAAAAAGAAGTAAGTTGACGTAAAAGCTTCGTAAAGCCCGAACCACACTACTCTCGTGTGGTGTGTTGTGGAGTAGTGTGTCGCTGTCATTCCAATGTTTTTCATAGATTTCGACACAACACATCACACGATACAAATATGGCTCTACGCATATGAAATACCACACGATAGTAGTGTGGTTCGTATTTAATGCTGCTGAACACAATACGCTCGTAAGAATTATTAAGGGGATTCATGCAACGTCGTAAAACACTAGATAAGTTTATCTTTTGGATAAGTTTATCTTTTTGTAAATTATCCATACAAAATTTGACAGTTCATTTACCAAAAGATAAACTTATCCAAAAGATAAACTCATCTAGTGTTTTACGACGTTGCATGAATCCCCTTATTAAAACATTTCGAATTGCTTTCAAAAATTTCAGATCGATTATTTTTATATGTAATGGTGGAGTGTGTGCTATTTGACAGTAATTTTAGCACAAAAAATAGTTCACCTACAAATTCACAACAAACATTTCAAAGTGCATTTAATTTACCACATCCCTTTGTATAAGATAAAATACAAATTTATTTCAGTGCATAGTTGCAAAACAATTTTGCGTTTATCCAAGTAACAAAAAATTACAATTCAATAATGAAAAGACGCAGGATTTGAAGTACGGACTTACAAGAGTGCATTTTGAAGAATGTTGTATTTATTTGAAAAAAAAGAAAGAACACTTAATTTTATTTTTAATTAATTTCAATAAAATAAGCTTTTCACTACTGCCAAAAATATATAGCTATGTCATTACTGAATTTTTTGATATATCGGTTTGCCAAAGACCGCGCAAAACAAAAAATTGCTTTCCAAGAAGTTAAAACCTCAAAATGTAGTAAAATAGCAAAGCAATAGTAAGCTTAAGGGCCAGTTTCACAGTCGGCACTTACCGCAATAAGTGGCACTAAAGTTTTCCATACTAGGCATTTAAGCTAAATTTCATAGCCAGCGTAACTGAAACTTAAATCGGAGACTTAAGTGCCACTTATTCAGGAAACAGGGCACTGTGATATTGGGAATTAATCTTTCAGAGTCCCCACTTAAGTGTCGCTTTTCTGACTGTGAAACTGGCTCTAAATATCTCAACTTTCCCATGAACTAAAGTGTGTCATAAATTGGCATATCTAGAAAGTTACTTCCTTTTTCAATATCTCGTTAATGGATCTATCGACATCCATATAATTGTGCTATCCGTTTCTTCTGAGTAGTTCAAGTAGTTGGTATCGAGCAGAATGGGCATCAGCTCATTCGACTTATGCAGATAGGGTGTCAGGATCACAGATTAGCCACATGAAGATGAGAATCCCCGGCAGCCTTTTTAATTTGCCTACAAGTTGAACTGTCAGATATCAGAAAAAAAATGAGAATGTGTGTATAAAAACCTCACACATAGACAGTAGGGATCTTCAGACACCGGTTAAATTGTTGTTGCAATTCACATCTATTCATCGACGTGGGAAGAAATTTCAAATACAACAATGTAAACAAATGGGCTTTGGAGGGTGAAACGTACGAAACATTCTAATCTTCATATGGCTTATCTGTGGTCAGGATGCAGAGACGGAGAAATGCTATTATCACTTCGTTTTTGGCTACCCCAGCCTAGCCAGAACCAGAAAGTAAGCCCCCGGAGCACATGAATGAAAGAATGTTGTTGTTGTTGTTGTAATTTTGACTACGCATCGTGACGCAATTCGGGACAAAAAATAATCACTTTTCGTTTAATTTGTATGAGATATATAGGGGGGCGAAAA
Organism: Leucozona laternaria; assembly: GCA_932273885.2. NCBI lineage: Eukaryota > Metazoa > Arthropoda > Insecta > Diptera > Syrphidae > Leucozona > Leucozona laternaria. The sequence continues at coordinate 25,398,003 of OW026368.1, read as the reverse complement.
TGTAAAGCTATTTAATTTGTTTTTAAAGTGAAAATAATGTCCTACTATATGTTGTTCTGATAGTAATATCAATAAAAATACTAAAACATGAAGAAAATAAGATTGATATTTTCATTTTTCCACAACACTCCGCTTTTTTTTGCCGATTTATAAATTTTAAAACAATTTAACATACATTTAAAAATAATTTTTGGTGGTATTTTATTAAAGCATTTTTTAAAAATTGAATTATTCGCATACGAAAAGCTATCCTTTCTGAAATATTCTGGGCTGTCACATTTGTTGTTATTGTTTTGGCTCCTATGACGCAGAAGTGGCGTAATCTTGTTTTCTTTGATTCATGCCCGGAAAATACTTTTTCGGCGGACTAAGCGACATCTCGTTTTTGCCGATAAATATCCTAAAAATATCCTAAAATTCGTTCAGAATTCAGGAAGGTTCAGGGAGAATCGCCCCATAAAAATTTTTATATAGGAAATCATTTTAGTCATAGTTATATCTCCAATGTTAAGCTAAATTATAGGGGTATTCATGCAATGAGATATATTTACTAACTTCGTATTTGCGTAAATGTATGCTTCACTTTGTATGAACGCACCTATAAAGCAATCTGTGTATATCCTTATTACGTTGCTCGCGTATATAATTTCCATACAAATTTTGACATTTGATTTACGAGGTGATAAACTTATGCAGTTTACGTGGTTTACGAGGCAAAATCATCGCGCAAACTTATCAGCCCTGCGTATATAATTTTCCATACAAATTTTGACATTTGATTTACGAGGTGATAAACTTATGCAGTTTACGAGGTTTACTAGGCAAATACGACATTGCATGAATACCCCTTATAGCTTTAACAACAAGAGCATGTATTTTTATATTTGGGTATTATCATTTTGGAAAGGTATTGTTCGAGTGCGGCAACCGTGACTTCATCATCAAAATCGATGTAGTTTGTGTAGATACATTTCATCAGAGTGGTTGTTTGCCACATGCACATCCATTCCATGGAGGCATGGACGACGGTCAGTTTTGTTGGTTTTGCTTTTGGTTGCTGATGTCGTTTCGTTGTATATATTTATTTATTCCAGCAACAAAACGATGGCTCAACTTCAAGATAGTATCGATGGAAGTTGCATCTTTTAGTCAGAGTTCGTCTGTCTCTCATGCGAGATTGTTGTGCGAAGAAAATTGAATTTGTGTACTTTTTCTAATATCTATATTAGAGTTTCAAATCCCGAACTAATTCGTTTTAAACTTCTTTTATTTATATCATTGATTAATATCTTTTCATCGAATCTAGAATTCATTAATGACGTATTAAATTCAAAAACCCAAAAATCCTTCGTCCATCCGAAATCGAACCGAACCGGCTATCTATCTTTCGTCCACCGTGTCGTCATCGTTGCGGTCGCCGATGGTGTTGCCACGGAATTCTTATTCGAATATCTTAAGACCGGCTACAAACAAAAATAACGAAGAAGAAAAGCTCAAGCTTAAAACTCTAGACTAAACACAACTAGAAATTTAGTCTCACATAAGCGGTCAGCGTTAACGGTTGATAAAAGGTGTAGATTTAAATTTCATTTACTGCCGATACAAGATAAAATATCTATGTTTATGAGAAGAAAGTATATCTATCGTGAAGATTTAAAAGATTTTAATTGAATTCTTTCTGATTTATGGGATTGTTGAATTTTAATAGTTCGGACTCGAAGTAATTAAATTTTGTTTTGGGTATATTTATCAAATAAAGGATCAAGATACTTTATCTTAAACAACTTAAAACATTCAAACAGGTGTTAACGGAGAAAAGATAGAGTATCTATGAAGCTAAGTAGTTAGTCTTCTTCTTCTCAGTGAATCCGAAACGATTAAAAAATTTGTGTGAATTTCTTAGTGTTAGTGTGTCGCTGGAATTTATACGTGTTGAATATTCAAATATTTACGAATATAACTAACCACTTTTGGAACATCCCAACCCGTGTATCGTGTATACATATGTATTTATTTATTTGTAATCTTTTCAATGTTTTGAATTTAAACAACAGTGTTTTGAATATTTTATGGTGTTTGATTAATTAAAATAAGTATTAAAGGTGTCATACGCAAACGTGGAGTTTTTTTTTTTTTAAAGAAAACAAAATTTAAATATTTTTCGTTGGTATTCTAAATATTTGTTTAATTTTGTTTTGTGTTATTTTTTTATGTAATAATTTTGTGAATATTTTAAATACAATTCAATTTTTGTGTTTGAGTCTGACTGATACATTATTGTTTTGGCCACGGCAGACGTATCTTGGAGGATTGCAAAAGGTAAAAAAGAATGATATATTTTAATTTAAAAAATATTTTGTTGGAGTATTAAGATTTTCTTTAAATGGTAAAAATTACAAAATATTTGTGAAACTTAACCTAATACAGATATTTAAGTATATGCACATTTAGGCTGTGAAGTTGAGTTAACATTTCAAAGATCCCTGTATAGAAAAAAAGATGGAGTTAGTTACATAATTTTTTCAATCATGAAAAACTTGAACTTGGACTTCTCTCGCAAATGATATCGGGATTTTTTTAAGTGGGACACAAAATCTCACATGAGCCCTTCGTCTTTTCGTATGGTAGAATATTTTTGGATTAATTTCTCAGGTAGGAAAATCATCCATTTACGATCCGAGCAACGTGTCATTTTTTGACATTCAATTTTAATTTACTTCTTTGGTAAATTCAGATTTTGACACATTTATCGTATGGTAATGGTGTTGGTTTATTCGTGTATGTTGAGTGAGTAACTGTCAAACTGGTTGATTTCAATTGGACTGGTGTAATTGTGGTGTAAGTTAAAATCGGGATAAATCTGCAAAATTGATCAATGATCAAGAAAAACAAATTTTTTTGCATTATCGAAATCGTTTTGGACAGATCTGATAGAAAACTCCATTATAAAAAATAAGCAAATTTGATTTGCAGGGAAATCGATTTGTTCGTTCCATTAAAAATTGCTATCAAAGCACTCATGAGGAACACAGAAACGACGCGGCCTATATTTTAGTGCATAGCTTTCACGACCTTTTATTTTTCTTGGACGTTGGTTTAAGGTTTAATATACCTATTTTATGTTAATGACAGGCCTTAAAGGGAAAGATTTTTGTAGTTTATTTTCGTTGTATTGGAATGTTTTGAGTTCATTTTACTCTTGTATGTATATTTAATTTCAAACACAAATGTTTATAACATCAAAGTACAACATTATCAGTAAATTTTCGGTCATCTCACACCTCATTTGTACGGAGTGCGACCTGAAAAAGAAACATTTTCTACGAAAATCTATTAAAAGGGATGGTTGTTATCTTTTAACCTCAACACATCAGAGGGATATGAATATTTTCTTACAAAAATTAAATTTTGTGCTAGCCGCCTCAAAATTAAATATTTGACAAATCGTTGTATATTTTCAGACCTTGACCAAAACTGCCAATTGTCACAATTTGTTGCCTATTTGTGCCAAATCCTGTTCAACACTTCACTAATCATATAGTTTTGGTCATTAGAGAACGCTCACGAGAGAGAATCACATTCCCTCTTCCCCAAAATGTTTGGGCAAGAAATTTCTTTGGGCCGAAATTGGCAGGTTTGTGTTCTGTCAAAAAATTAACAGATTTTTTTTGGGCAAATGGGCAGTCTGTCAGGGGTTGGAATCCTCTCAGCGTGAAAGAAAACTGCAAAAAAGTTTTGGAACGCCTTGTGGGCAGCAATTATTGCCACTTTTTAAACGTCAAAACAAGAATCGACAAGAGTTGCCATGATCTATGATAAATCACAATTAAAATTTTCAAGAAATCATAAGCAACTAACTGCCTATTTCTGCCCAAAAACGTCTGGAACAAACTTTTTGATTATATTCACTTATTTAATAGCCGCGTTCAGGAAAATAAGATCTCAGAGATTTTGCTCCGTCAAAAAGTGAGCAAGCGAATCCAATTTTTTTTTTCTCAGGATTTTGACAGTAAATCTGAAAAATTTTGTTAAGGATTCTGCTGACTCATGTAACTGAGATTGCTGAGGTCTCATTTTTCCTGAACATGCCTAATTTTTTGCATCTCAAGTGGGGCTATCAAGTGAATACGTGAATAGTAAACGGCTACATTGTAGATATTTGTTGGTTATTTAAGTTCTGGTCTGGTCGGTATACATACGTCTCGCATAAGCTACGCCAATCAGCTCCTGACTTGGCTATTCTTCAGGCCCATAAGAATCTAAAGTAAATTAAAATTTTAAAAGACAAACTACCTACCTATACCTAGTCGGTGTTAAAAGTGTACCTACTTCTGCAGAAAAAAGAATTAGAATTCTAATCAAAAACTTTATCAACTAATACGAGCCTTAATTAGAAGACCAATTCCTTAGAATCTCCTTCATCAATTAATTTGTAGTTCAAGAATTCTCGTTCGTTAAACCGCAAATGGAAATCATTTTATCACTTTGAACGCAGTCAACTCAAAGAAACGCATGTTTGTGTCTGTGATTATTGTATTATTCATATACAATCTCTGAACCATATTTCTTGGTCTTTTATGACTATACAACGTATAACTAACTTCTATCTGTATAATATATTTCTTGAATGTAGACCACGTACTTGACGACCTATTAAGCCTATCGTTTCGTTGAGAATTAAAAACAAACAAAAGTAAAAGTAAAATTATAGCTAAAAATAAATATTTACAAGAAATCACAAATGGCACCTCTGGGTACTACTCGTATAGCAAGATGTGATCGATCCCAGATTCAAGAACGAGAACTCTGCTCATAGCGAACTTCCGTACTTTGAGATGACACCGACACCTTCAAGGGATTTGATGATCCTGCTCTAAAGATTACTTACATATATAGATGATGTTAAGAGTTTATTGACTCAATTACGTCTGAATTGTTGCGACGTCAGATACGAATGCTGATGAGGTTCATCTTATCGGACCTAAGGTTTTATGACATCTATATTTTCTATAGCCTCATAAAGGTCAATATCGCTATTTTGTCACTCGACTCGACTCGTCGCTCGTAGCTGATACACGCTCTGAGAATGGAGACTGAATATTGTTTATTTGTATTAATAAAGCTACATATATCGCTAAAAAATATATCTCTGATAATAGTATGAGTGTTTTTTATGGTACCTATGTATTTTGATTTCATTTAACGAATGCGCTGACACTTAGTCAAAGGAAAATTTATGATCATTTCAAGATTGAATAATGATGACGGAGATTTAGGCTGTGGTGGCAATCGTGCACACTATACTTGACAGTTTAAGAGAGGTAAAATGATAAATGACATTCGAGTTTAGGTTTTGATTCGAAGCCAACTTTCTAAAACATAAACAACACATATACCTACTATGAACAAGCCTTATGTCAAATATAAAGCCGTAGTGGAAGGTACCTAACAAACAAGCTTAAACATCATGTGATGACATTGTTGTAGGACTTTCTTGACAGTAGGTTGTTCATATGACTATATCATTGCAATAAAAAGGTTTAATTGAAAAATGATATTTCTAATCATGACAGATTTATGAGCTTGGATTTTCCTGAAAAGATCAATTAGGTCAAAATTTAGCCAATTCCTCTTGGAAAAAAAAAACATACTTCAAAACCTTTTGACGCGTCAAAGATCTTTAGTAGTAAACCAAACTGAGGGCGTAAAAGCTCGTGGTGAACTTACACTGACTTGACTTATGTACACTCTAAACGCTTAACCATTCCTGTATTCTTGTTGTTATAGTTGGCTGAAATAGAGGAGACCTACAATTTAATGCCGACTCCGAGTGCTTTAAATGAGAGCCACTTACTCACGATAAAAGATACTATTTGAAGAATTGTTACTTCTTTGCAAGAGGCAGAAAGCTTAAATTTTATTTCGAGGAGTAAACATTCATTAAAGCCCAAGGAGCGCTGCTGACGTGAAAAAAAATTTTATCTTTGATCTCCAAAAAGACAACAAAATGCTCGCGAAAACACAGGGGAAAAATATCCATGCAGAGTTTCACCAATTTTTCTTCTTCTCAACTGTCACTTAATTTGACAAGACCTCTGATTATCAAATTATTGACAACTTGCGCAATTATACTACCTTACTTTTAGCCAGTTTACGTTTTTGAGATCTCACATATCTTAGCAATTTCAGAAATCTGGAGCCCAATTCTCTCGGTGAAATCTCATTCAGGCTTCTCAGTTGCCACAAAATAATTGCTTTTGATGTTGACAGATTCGTAAATTAAGGCTCTCCCAAACCAACGCGAATGTTTCCGAACGACATAGAAAATGTTGCCTGTCTTAATTTATTTACATAGAGATTAATGAGAGTACTCAAACTAGCGTGATGCGAATCTTTGAACATTCTTCGGTCGCTGCAAATGCCTCGCGCCGGCTTAGGAGAGCATTAGATACGTGCGTTCAGGAAAATGAGATCTCAGAGCTTTCGCTCCATTAAAAAGTGAATCCAAAATTTTTTCCCTCAGGATTTGACAGCTAAACTGAGAAATTTTTCTGTGGAATCCTTTTTATTGCACTCGAATTAAGGAAAAACATTTTTTCCATTTTTCTCTTTTGCCTACAATCTACGATTTACGCAGGTTGAAATCTTATTAAATAAATATGTTTCAAGTGAAAAAAAATGAATTCTGTAGAATTTAAGTGCCAAATATAAACTACAGACAGAGATTTATATGATATCACAAAAAAAAACGTCAAAAAATACTGCCGTCGAAAAAAACGACATCGGGGATTAGCGACGCCATTACAGAAACAAAATGGAGTTTCCATACAAACTATCGATAACAAGGATGCAATTCACGCCGGTAACACAGTTTTTCTCCGTGCTTAAGTTAAGCCCCGAGAATTCTCCACGCTTAGCTAAGCCCGAAGGGGATTAGTTGTTGTTGCATTTAACATGTAAATTGCAGTACAGGACGTCGTTTTTTTCGATCGATTTCCTCGGGGCTTGCAAACAAACACGGCTCATGAGTTGTTATTGCATCAGGATTACAACAACACAAAGCTATCCAGATCGCTTTGGATACAACCCTGAACGTGGCCATTTTCAAAAGGGTACAAGTAACACTACGTACGATATACACTAAAAGTCTGTTGTAACTGTACGTTTTTTTTTTAAATAAAAATAACAATCACAAATTTTAGACCACCATAAACTCCCAAATGCAAGAAATTATAGCAATTTTAAGTTGTGTGAATTCTATATAAATCACGGATTTTGCACTGTCAGAAAACAAAATCTACAAAAGGTGACAAAAATACCGATCTGCTTTGATTTAACTGCACGTCATGGAATTCAAATAATTTCAAACTTCTGGTAAGGTTATTTCACATACGAACTTATTTTTCCTTGTCAAATTATTTATCTCTTATAAGAGGGCAAAGAACAACAATTCAATTGCTATAAATAATCTTCTTGCGACACATTACCAGAAAGTTCAAATAATCGTCTATCAAGGAAGGGATTACATCGTTTCCATCTAAAAGAACTTAAATGTTTGGTACGAACTTATAAATTGATTGATCTATTAGATCTGACAAGTGATTAACTTTAATTGACTTGTGTTATTAAGTTTCATAACAAAATGATTGCCTATTGGAAAAAACAACTTATTGCTGTCATATAGTGTAGCGGGTGATGTACCCAAGTACCTATACTCATTCAGTGCTATATAATATGTAGCTAGTTATACCACAATGATTATTGGATACTTGTGTAGTAAAATCCATTCGGAGGAATATACAAACATCTGTATTTACCATCGATGAGTTGATTCATATTTGCATAGAATTGCGTATCTTCACTGAGTCAATGCGATGAGTAAGAAGTGCAGCTGCCCTGAACTTTCTCATAACTAAAACCAAGCATACCGTTTGGGTCTTATGTAGTCGCTCTTAAAGCGAAAGGTTCATAAGCTTTTATATGTGGAGTGTCACCTTATTTTTATTTTATTCAATTTTATTAAATTTTTTTCATTCATATTTTTAAGTAATTTTTAATAAGTATCATACTAAAGCTAAGTTCAGAAGATTGTCAAGCAAAAAATTTTCAAAAATATTTTACAACCGTGTGAAGGCACAGTTTTCTCTGACAATACTAGGCGTGTTTTTTTGCAAGTCCATATGGATTTGTCGAAAAAAAACGACATCGGGACTTCGGAACTTCTTACTTACAGTGCGTAAGTCCCGATAATTATCTGGACTTAGCTAAGTCCATATGGATTTAAGTTGTTATTGTATTTACGTGTAAAACCATTAGTTCCGATGTCGTTTTTTTCGACAAATCCATATGGACTTGCAAAAAAAAACACGCCTACTGTCAGAAACGTCATAGTCAGGCCCTTGTCGGACCACTATCTGACATTTGTATTATTATCAGCCGATTGACAGTGAATCCTCCGACTTTTTTTTGACGCCTCTGTCCTTTTGCTCACTCCTAGGTTTTTTTTTTTAAAACGCCTTTTTTGACGTTTTCTTTTGTGAGTTCTTGTCCTCTTTCTGTACTTTATCCTTGGTACTTAAATCCTACAGAATCCAACTTTTGTCATTTTGAAACATATTTATTTAATAAAATTTCAATTTTACAATTTAAAAATTTCTAATTAATGCTTGAAGGGCCACAGATTTGTGTTTTGTTTTAACAAATGCTGAATGTCAGCGTGAGTCGAATGTGTTCACATTCGTTTGTGTCTGAACAAAAGAAGTTGGATTCACGTTAAAGAAATTGTCAGATATCATCGTTTTAGACAGCTGGCAAAAGAATATAAAAATTATTTTTTTTTCGACAGAAGTATTGCTATTTTGTCAGTCATGTAAATCTAGCATTAAGAATCGTTTTTTATACGAAACTTAGGGATTTTTGTTTAACTTAAACGGTTAATTTTTCCTCAGCGTAAACTGTCACATAAGTTCTAAGCTTAAGGTTTTAATATTCACTATATTTTTAATCAATCAAGTGTTAGGTTTTTTTTACAAATCCATAACTTGATCCTAACGGGGGATAAAGTTAAAATAAAAACAAACGTTTTAAAAACCGAAAAGGGAGGATAGGTGTTTGCTTTAAACTTTGCTATATACAATGTTTTTATGTAGTATGTAATTATATTGGAGGAATTGATATTCTCTACAAAACTACATCGCAGTTAAAAGTTGAATAACCTATATTTAAAAATAAAAGTTTTCGGAAAAAAATAAGCTTTTTTCACTTTTACTTGAAAATTAGTTCTTGGAATTCCACTGATTATTTTTTTTAATATTGATAAAGAACTTTACTTTTGATCGATGAAGAATTGGAAAAGTATTGTGCTTCGATTGGCAGGCTAATGGGAAATGAATATGAGTATGAGGGCATGAATTCCTTTCAACAAAGAAATCGATTTTTTCTAAACTGAATCGATTTTTGTCTAAATCGATTCGATTTGTTTCTGTCAATTCGTAATTTTTTTAATTTTCGATAGCTCCAATTGTTGCGAGCGATGGCGGATGGACTCATTCGGGTCTTCTTCGATACTCTGCTCAACAGCAGCATTAGCGTCTTCGGTGCGCACTGAACAGCGCTTCTGAGGATGCGCATTATCCACTAGAGTTAACGTGGTGCGAAACCGATGCATGGTTGCTCGAATTTATGCGATTATGTCGACCGAATATTGGACACAGAGCGCGATGCGTCGCGTGATTCGAACCATTATTTTGGTAATAAATTTGCACGGTTTGCAAACGTTGTTCAGGAGTAACTCTATTCATTATGAAATTGCAAACCAAATTAAGCATAAATCAAGTGACAGCCGTCAAAGAGATCAACTCCAAAAAAAGTATTGCCAGATTGAAAACCACACGTCTAAAAAAAACACCGTTTAGTATCTTATAGAAACTAAATAAAATATGGTATTAATAAAATGGAGCATGCGGTTAGAGCAGATGGTACAAGTAAGAATTTAAGCAGATGCTTATGTTTTAAAGAATTTTCTATCCATATACCAAATGAAGCACTTTTTTCAAAAAAGAAGATTGGTATGTTTTGTTTATATTTAGAAGTAACCGTTGTTGAAGTCGTTCGTCTTGTTATAAGATTTTAACTGGGCAATTGAACATGTTAATGATAAAAAAGTGAAGAGTTACGTACATTGTCCTTATTTTGCAAATCAAATACTAAAAATCTGATGCTAAATAATTTACATACAGATAAGTAGGTAATTTTTCTGTGGTAAAACAAACTTCACCGCCTAAAAAATGACATGGTCAATGTATGAAGGTATACCGTACCTACCTACCTACGCATTCTCTTTTGATTAGAATCTTACAATTTAATTTTCATTACCAATGGCTCTTCCTTGTATAATGTGTAGATCCCTACTCGGTATCTATACCTGTTATATTGTTAACTACTTGAATACTAACTATTGTATGAACCTACTTAATGTATGCACTATGTTAACAGCAAATGCTATTTTTAACTCACAGTCTGAGATGTTATGTTGCATTTAAGAAATTCATGTTAAATTTGAGATCTTAATAAATAGATAAGGACATGCTTACTGTAACAAGCATAACAATAAGTTGAATTCAGTCCTTGCGCCTGCTGTCCACATTGTCTTTTAACATTTTTTTTTCGAAACAAAAAAAGTATTTGATTTTATAAGCATGCGAAAAAGTGGTAGATAGATTTTGTAACATTAGATTTTCTAAGTACACACTCGAATCCTTTTTTTTAAATGAAATAACCTATTCAATTGGGTCTACTGTTATGTTTAATAACTTTCGCCACCACCTTGCTAAACGTGCAAAGCCGAAAACAAATACAAACATTTAGAGGGTTTAGAGGGTAATGATATACATACTTAGTGTCTTGTATTATTTTTTTTAAGGAAGTGAAAGTACCTACTGCTTATGCAGGGCCGGGGCCCTCTGTCGGTGGGCATACTTCAGGCACCCAGAGTTTTTTTTTTAAGTCGCGAGAAGCGCCTTAACGCACGCCCACTTTTAATAATGAAAAACTGCTATAACTGTTATAAATTGGCATGTCTCTAGTCTCGTCCTTTTTTAATTCGAAGAGTTTTTTTAACCGAAATTTTACTTTACTGCAGGTGAATACATTTTTATCTACAACGTTACCTCTTTGATTATATTAGCACCATGACTTTGTGCATATCTCAAACGTCTGTTATAAAAAAATCTCCCAAAGGCACACCATAGACATTCCACTAAGCCTAATTTGCATAGAACGTGTATTACAAGCAATGTACAATTTATAAACTCTCGCCCTGCCCATCATGCATGTGTGCAAACATTTCAATTCCTATATTCTCTCCCCTTCGGTATGCTCATCGTCGTCGTCGTCGTCGTCGTGCATCGCAACCGCACCAGGTGTCTTCAATCCCACGGACACCTTTTTTTTCTTTCAAAGCCTCTTTAAAATTCTCTAAGGACAAAATTTTCTCCAAAACCAACGAGGTTAGTGAAAAGAAAAAAATTAACATTCGAAAAAAAAAAACCAATACTTATTTTCAAAATGAATGCAAAAATGCATTTACCACCAAAACTCGTTTCATTAGTCCTCCTTCCTTACTGCACTGCCTTAAAACTAAGGTTACATGTACAATTTATGAGATACTACGAACAACACCGAAGAATGCCTGTTAAGAATGATAAAAACCCACCAAGACCACGAAGATTCTACAAAAACTAAAAAAAAAAACAAAATATGAACGAAACAAAGATTCAAAATTCCAGACAACAACCTGCGAAGAAGACCATCGAAAGGCCCACCAGAACTATACCTACAGCAAAAATTAACAAAACAAAAAAATATACAAAACTTAAATCCTTCAGGACAAAGATGACTTAAAACCACATTTGGCGGATGCCGCTCCATCGATTATTCTCAAGCCGTTGCCATTGCTGGATTGCTGCTGCAGAACGGTTGGCCAGTGTCCTTCCCTTTAAAATGTTCATTCAGCTATAGCTATGGTTGCCAAGCCTCAACTTATGGACTGGCAGAAAAAAGAACAACACTCCAAAGCAGACCTATCGGCTATCGGACGGCGCGATGGCTTGGTTCTTTCTGGTTCTTGCATTCGTCGTACAGTAAACTATTGACTTCGAAAAATTGGCGAAAATAATTTTAAACAAGTCTTGCCTGATCTGAATTTTAAAAATAATTCACAAGAATTAATGAACTTTAATTTCAATTTAAAACCGCTTAACTTTTTTCTTTAAACACTTGCGCAAAACTTTAGACGATTATATGCGACACCAAAACTATTTTAGTATGATACTAAGCTGAAGATTTTGCAAATAATAATCCAGAGAAGCCTTAGTGTGATACTAAAAAATTAAAATAGCCATTATAAGTGATTTAGTTAAAGATCGGTAAAGAGTTAAATTGTCCATTTGGGGATTTCAGTTAAGTACATAATTGTTTTTATGACGGAAAAAAACGGAGCTGTCTAGTCTCATCTGCTGGAGAATGTTACCCTAAAAAAAAAAAAAGTGGTGCATTATTGTTTGTATGTTTTCTATAAGCCCTCGGATTGGTCGAAATCCTACGATTAACCTGACTGTTATATAGGGTGTTTTTTTAGAGGTATAGAACATTAAGTTGGTAACACTATTTTAACTGTCAGCCGTCAAGTGATTTATTTTTAGTTTCGTTTGGCATTTCAACATGAATAGACTTACGCCTAAACAACGCTTCCAAACTGTGCAAATTTATTTTGAAAATCATGGTTCTATTCGAAATACGTATCCCAATTTTCATAAGCGAATTTTGTTTAGCGTTGAAGCTCACTTTTGGATGAATGGATACGTCAATAAACAAAATTGCCGTATTTGGAGTAATGATAATCCTCAAGTGTATGTTGAGACACCGTTACATCCACAAAAAATGAATGTTTGGCTTGCTTTATGGTCTCGAGGAATAATTGGTCCGTACTTCTTTAAAAACGATGCTGGTGGGGATATGTGAACTCGCTAGTTTACGCCGATAAGCCCAAAATGATTGACCACTTGGAGGACAACATTCGCCGCGTTATTGCCGATATACGGCCACAAATGTTGGAAAAAGTCATCGAAAATTAGACCTCCAGATCAGACTACGTCCGAGCCAGCCGTGACGGTCATATGCCAGAAATCATATTTAAATTATAATGCCAGAAGATTATCTTTCGAATAAAGTACATTTCATGTCAATTTAATAAAATCATCTTTGTTTTATTCCATTTCAAAGTTATATACCTCTAAAATAAGACACCAAAGTACAAAGAAATTAAGTAGTAAATAATTGTTATTGACGTTTCTCTAATTTTAAAAATAAAATACAAAAACAAACAACCACAATTACGTAATATTGAGGTTAGATTTTACTTTTGGCAGAATGAAAGCGTTCCATTAATCATCTACTGGGAAGTACTAAAAAGTACTTTGCAAGGCCCATTGGAACACGCCTAATATCAGCGAAGAATTATTAATTTCAAACTGTGATTATAGAAGTTTCAAATATTTTGTTTTAAAATATTTAATCCTAGGCCCAGTTTTTCAGTAGTGAGTTAAACCAGAGTTAGTAAACTATAGACGTAAATTAACCCACAGTTAACTGAGGAAGCAGTTCTTTGGTGGATAATGAATGCGTAACGACAAAACAAACTCAGTGGATAAAACACCAAAAGCATCTGTTCAGTTAATCCTGAGTTAACTTACCAAATTTGATGAGTTAACTCGGGTTTAACTTTAATCTCCAATTGAAAATCCTAAATAAAGTACAATTTCTTACTATTCCTAAACCTTAAGTTTTCGAGTTTCAGAAAATTGAATTTTTGCCCGACTTTACAACACAAACACCCCAAGGTGCATCGGTCGTCGTAGCCAAGCTACAAGACGTACGCGGTATCTTTGGCGTCACTCTGTCTGGCAGGTATTTGGGGGATCAAATGGCTGAAGAGTGGGCATGTGTGTTGTATTATATTTTTGTTATTCTTTTATCTTTGATGCCTCATCTTGTTACTCGCACTCACGCCAGATTGTCTGGCTTGGTCAATAGAATTGTAGATCGGAATCGGAATCCCGGAGTTACCGCCGCACTGCGCGTCGCGGCTTTGTACGTGCACAGGAGGAATACATAAGACCCGAGGAGGATCCATCCATCTATCCAATCCATTCAAGAAGGTTTTCTCTTTTTCATCAAGGCATGTTGTCATTATGTCTGATAGCATTATCTATGCCTCTTGTAGTCTTGTATAGCTTAGCTAAGATATTACAATTTTTTTTCGCTGCACTGCAACAATCTTGAAGAACGTTGTTGTTTTTTTTTTTTTTTGTTAGCTGTTGGCTCTGTCTTGTTTGAAAGTGAGAAAAAGGACATGGGGATGTGTTGGTGTGGATTTAATCACGGCATTCGTGAATTATTTATTTTCTTTTTTTTTTTGTATTATTATTTGTCTTAGGTTATTTGTTTCTTTTACATAGTGACTTTACATAAATTTATGTACATAAATACTTCGAATTTATTTTAATTTAGTTCTTTCTTTTTTTTTTTGTTGTGTTCTTTGTGTTAGTGTTAAGATTCTTTTACACTTCTTCTTGAACAGTGCAACAGAAAAGAATCTTGATAGAGATCTTTTTTATGTACATAGGAATATATACATACGTATGTATACATATGTTTTTATGTGTATTTATGATTATGATCATTTATCTTTTTTGTTCTTTTTTCCAACACATTTTGCTGTTGAATAATTTTTGAAAAAAAAAAAAAAAGGGTAGAGATATGTACACAACTAAATTGAATAATTTATGACACGTTATGGGAAAAGACCGAATGAAAGAACTTGATTTTATAATTAAAATGGCACAATAAAGTAGGAATGAAGTAGGTACCTACTATGTACCTATACCTAAAGGACCATTGTAGTTAAACTTAAAGGGTGCACGGAAACAAGTGTTTATAATATTATTCTTTGGTTTTTTTTTTATTCATTGATTTTTAAAAAATAAAAATACTTTTTTGATGTAGGTACTATGCCGTAATTAAAGGCTATTAAATTTTGAATTCCAAAGAAGGATATCAATTGGCATTTTGACACATTAAAAAACAGATTGTTGAGTGGTCAGGTATAAGGTTATGTCCAATCCAACAAATATCTTCAGAATCGATTACATAGATACAGAATCACACTGGTTTGTGATGATAAATAGATACTCTATCATTTAATATTTTCACCCTAGGCAAATACCTTATACACTTTTAGTATCAAATAAACATCGTTGATAGCAACTTTAAAGAGTAGTGTACTGTACCCAGGTTAGTACTTTGAGGTACACCGACTCGCCGTTTATTTAATCAGAATTGATTTCTCTGAAAAGAATTATTTATGTCCTTGCAAATAGGATCTGATCTAGCTATTGAACAAACATTTAAAGGAAACTGCAAGGTATAAAATTTGAATAAAATAAGACTATGAGAGAATTTATTTTAAACACAATTAGGCGGCCGATTTTCAAAAACTTCAACTTTGTAATGCAATATCGCATCATCTTTAAAACAAATATCAAAATGTTGGATATTTTATGTTTTGCTATTTTTGTTTTAGAAACGTTACGCTTGCTTCTTAAGCTACTTAAGCAAGAATGAAATGTAAACAAAAATTGAAACGAAGAACTTTGAAGGTATTGCAGCACGAAAAAAAACAGGTTTCATTGCCCAAAACTTTAGTTTCTACAACTTTTTCCCTGAAACCAATAGTTTCTGAGATATATGTACATATGTAGATCAATTTGTGTATTCCAGTATTTCGGCTTGGTTAAAGTATATCCCGAAAAACTGGGCTAGCTCTCTTTCATGTATGAAAAAATCAGTCTTAATAAGTCTATCTTTCATGTAGGTACTGAATTTATCACAAATATAAAAAGCTTCATTTAGTAACGAGACGAAGTTTTCTTGAATTCTAATTCAAGATATTCTCTATCGGTATCGTTGCAGTTGAACGGGATTGTTATTTAAATAATGGCTTTTTTTAGACGTGTAGTTTTCAATCGCGCAATACTTTTTTCGGAGTTAGTATTTTTGACAGCTGTCACTTGATTTATGTCAGTTTGGTTTGCCATTTCATAATGAATAGACTTACTCTTGAACAACGTTTGAAAATCGCGCAAATTTATTACCAAAATTCGGTTCGGTTCGGTTCGCGCGATGCATCGCGCGCTGCGTCTAATATTCGTTCGACATAATCGCTAAATCGCATAAATTCGAGCAACCATGGATCGGTTTCGCACCACTTTTACTCTAGTGGATAATGCGCATCCTCAAAGACGCCGTATAGTGCGCACCGAAGACGCTATTGTTGCTGTAGAGCAGAGTATCGAAGAAGACCCGTATGAGTACACCCGCCATCGCGCGCAACAATTGGAGCTGTCGAAAATTGGGCCTCTCGGCTGGAATTTATTCGAGCCAACCGCGGCGGCCACTTGCCTGAAATCATTTTTAAAACATAATGGCAAACCCTTATCTTTATAATAAAGCTAAATTCTTGGCCATGACATTGAATAATATGCGTTTCATTTCTTCTTGAAAACCACACGTTTAAAAAAACACCCTTTATGATCAGTAAATGTACCTGTAATCAATTACAATGCGAAATTATATCCATTTACAACTCTGAGTGCTTTTGTTTTGGTATCTGTGGAGTAGACTTTCGATATCAGGCTTTAACAAGAACTATATATTTATCTAGTATCTTATTATCTAGTATCTTATCAATACAATGTACTTCAGACTTAATCACAAAAATCATTTTGCAAGAGTTGCAAGAAAGTAATTAAAAAAAATCTCTTGAATATTTTGGGACACCATTGTTACATATCAAAGGCAATACTTACTCAAAAATTAAAAAATTCAAGTTACACAAATTTTAATAAAAGTTTTAAGGCAAAACGCTGAACGCATTTACATTACTCTAAATATCAAACAATCATTCAATAGTTGTTAATTGTTACCTACCAGGCTACATAGGTGGTGGAAAGCGAAACAACCATCATTTGACTGCGAATGCAAACAAGCTATAGATTTTTTGGGCATCAGAGATCTTTATTTATCCAGAACTATTGTCAATTTTATTAATTTTTGCGAACAAAAATTTGTAAAAATTGTAGTTTTCTCCAAAACAACATGTTGAACTGATTAAACTACTATTTCTCAAAATTTGGCGCCAAAATTTTTGATCGAAAACGTAGACCATATATGTATGTTACCTATACAATTTTCACTTTTCATATACTGTGGAAATATACATTTGCGTTGTATCCAAATATTCGTGTGGTTAGAAACAACCATCTGCATTTACAATTTTCAAAAGCTTGAATTTCATATTTATTCTAAGGCAGCAGAAAATCTATAAAAAAAAACATTTATTGGAATTTATAAACAAAAAAACAAAAAAATTGAAAATAAAAATTGACCACATCAATCCGGATCTGTCATTCCAAACAGAAAAAAACCCCGATTATCAATAACCAGCTTTGATTCGACCAAATGAATTCCTCCATTTTTTTTTAAATTAAACGTCTTTCATATCTGTCATAATATTTACATATAACTTTTATTATTTTCTTTTTCAGATCCGCATCGACATACCTTTCACCTAAGTCAAGGCAAATGAAATTCCTGACAAAAGATTAATTATACTCGCGACCATTAAAAAACGGCAAAACTAACAACAACAACTATGTTAAATATAATAATAACGATAGCGTGAACAAAAAAAAAAAAAACAAAATAAATAAAAGGTCATCCGTCTAAATTTTTGACTGTTTTTTTTTCTTGTCTATCTTTGCGCCCTGATCAGATCAGCCTCTAAATCTGTCCTTATATCTACAGTATAAAATAATAAAAAAAAAAAAATATATTTAAAATAAAGTGTGTGATTATTTAAATTTTCCTTAAATATTCTTTGTTAATTAATTGTTAAAATTCAAACGGTTAGGTATTTTGAATAATTTAACGTTCGTTAAGTGATTAGTTTCGGGATATAAAAACGAAAATAAAAAATACTACAAATATTTAAATATGATTTTAAGAAGTTGCTTCACTCTGCTGTTATTGATCATTTCGGGACTTACAGCGACACCTGCCAGAGATAAACAAGAACCCACGGTGAGTTTGGAAATTGTTTATTTTACATACAAATTTTCCTTATGTATCGTTTTATATGTTAATATTTCTCTAATTTATCAAAGTTTATTGGCTGTAAATAATAAAACCCACTACAAGATCCCATGTAATTGCACAAACAACTGAAATATATTAAGAAACTAAAGAATGAAACAAAACTCAAGAAATGAAAGAAACTATGTAACATTCATTCTTTAAAGTCCTAACATCATTGCATTGATGGTAACGACATTTGGCTTGACGACGCTCCTAATGAAAAATAATGAGACTAGAGACATGCCAATTTATAACAGTTATAACAGTTTTTCACTATTAAAAGTGAGCGTGCGTTAACGAGCTTCGCGCTACTTGAAAACTCTGAAAAAACTCTGGGTGCCTGAAGTATGCCCACCGGTGGAGGGCCCTCTGGACCTCTGGGCCACATAAACTGTACTTTTACAAACCAAAACTGTTATAATTTGCATCACTAGAGTCACTTCCTATCAAAAACCAAAGTAATGTAGGGTCACTTTTAAATTCGTTACCATATTTTGTTTCTAACGAGGTTAATCTCAGTTTAGTTTAGATTATTTAATAAATCAATGTAGTGATTCCACCCCACAAAAATATTAAAAAGGTAATTGATTTTGACAGTACTTTTCCAAATACAAATAATGATGTTTCATTTTTGTTGAAGTGAGACAGACTGATTCATGTACATATCAAAATGATGCAAATGTCAAAAGGAATTTCGATTTTCCAATGAAAGGGTTCAGCGTGACTTAATATAAGTTGGTTTGAGTTCGATTTGTAAAATTATTCGCCCTATGAAGAGTAAAGCCTTAACTACATAAGCCAAAAAGTACTTTTGTACAAAAGTAAAAATATTTTTTTTCCCGCTAGCGCAGTTGTTTTGTGAAAAAGAATATACAAATTTTTTTTTAAACCAAAATTTAAGCTTTCTGCATCATTTTTATAAGTTTTCCAGTGGGAAAAACTATTCCAAAATGAGTTTGAAAATTTTCACTTTTGTACTTTTTCACTTTTTGGGCTTATGTAGTTAAGCCTTAAAGAAGATTAATTTAAAATTGGCTACGTCAACCAAATAAATGTGTACTTCGTGATTTATAAAGAAGATAGTGGGTAAATCTTATTAAATCTCGGTTTAGTGGTCGGGGAATCGCCGTAAAAAACTCCTTTTAAACTCATTATTTGTCATAAAATATAATCATGCTAGTAAATTTATAAAATATGACGATTTATCCACCATCAAATACAAAATTGAGAAATTTCCGAAGACTTCGTTTTTGGACAAAATTCATTTAATCCCGAATTGCGGACTGGACTAAAAAATTCTTAACATAAATAGTTTATTGAAATATTTTGATAATGGCCGATTTGAATATTTTAGTATCATTCTTAAACACCAAGTCATGAACTCAGATGTCTTTTTAAAAAAAAAGATTTAGACCTTAAAAACAGACAATCGAAGTGTCTGATTTGATTATTCATATTGCCTAGTATATTCCAACCTCCAATTTACATTATTAAAGCTATATGCAAGTTATGAACCGTTAAAAATTTGTTGAATATTTCTTCTAATTTTGTCTTATCATCGATTTTTGTACGATTGCATAACTTGCCCTTTATAGATTAGGTACGTACGACAAGCATGACTATTTTTGCCAAAAATAAAAAAAAATATGATTTAAATATATTTTGAACCTTATACCCACCTAAGATTAAATTTTGTGGCGCCAAGCTGGGAATTTAAATAAAACATATAAATTTCCAAATGGTTTCATGGTTGTTCGGTATATATACAAATATGTAGGTACATATTTAAAAATTCACAAAAGAAGACGACTGACCAGTAAAGCAAAGACGAGGTGCGGCGTGGCCTGGCGTGGCATCTGAATATTGATAACGAAATATTTTAGGCATATTTCTATAAAAAAAAAACCATATACATAAATAACGAATATGCCTATGTACACACATAAATATGCAAGGAATTTCTAATAAAATTAAACATATATACGTATAGAAATCGTGCAAGCGCCATTTCAGCAAGAAATTATATTTGAATTATTTCCGATAATTAATTAAGTTACATAAAATTGTTTTCGAGTGTATAATATTCCATATACCGAATTAAGATGCAATATAATCGCATTTGTTAGTGGTTAATTTAATGTCATTTGACTATTTCTTTTCGTGATTTTGTGATTAGCGTAACCTTTAAGATTAAATTTTATTTAGAAATATTCGTTAGCTTTGAAACCAGGGCCAGGAGATATTGCGGTTGGTAAATGAGGCTAGATAATAAAATTTGGCTTCGATGACATTTTCATTAAAAGAATTAAAACGACTTTTTTTCTAAGATAAGTTCAAGGGGGGGTAATTATTGTGAACTATTTCGCGTTTTTTGTTTTTTTTTTTCATCAATTTATGGGAAGTTAATTTATAACAGTTTGTTTATAAATGAACTTTTTATGTAGCCCGCAGTGCCAGGACCGCACGTAGTCAACAACGTTTGGACGACTTCACATACGGATCCTCAAAACTGAGTTTGAACAAACGTTGATGTTTACACATAATAACCGTGAGTCCCGGGACTCACACAATATTTTTTTTCAAGTTGCGCGAAGCCCGTTTATGCACGCCCACTTCTAACGGTTATATAAATATTGGTGCCTGAAACATCATGCACAAATCAGCGGAAGGCCATGGCCTGCGGGGAAGAATGGATGGATTTGATTCAAATTTGGTACAGAGTACTTTTATGTGATTTTCTCGAGGGAAAAATTAAATTTTTTTCTTATCTCATCTAGAACGAGTAGCTGGCACCTGGCATACAACGATTCCGTTTTTTTTTCAACTTTCTCGAAAACACAACCAAAGCAGTTTCAAATATACTCATGCGTTTAGGGGGGTTCACATTCAACGACGTGTCGTTCGACGTAAGTCGTTTTGCTAGCGTTCACATTCAACGACTATCTTACCGACATCATTTTCAAGAAAATTTTTAGAGAGCCAACATGCTGCGAATTTCGTTATTTGCACCAATTCTACCGCATCCATTTTATTTTTTTCCGCTTTCTTTTTGCTGTTTACTTCGATTGTAAACCACTTTCTTCAAATCTTACTTAAAAAATAGAAAAAAAGGTGTAAAATTGAAATCATCGGTCGTTCGACTGGAGTTCACATTTACTACAGCGGTCGTCCGACAGAGCAAATTATCAAAAAAATTGAACTATACAGTAAGTCGATCGACGGTCTTTCGACTGGTGTTTACATTACAAAAATCTGACATAACGACATGTGTTGAAGAACATGTCGTTGAATGTGAACCCCCCTTTTCAGGTTTTTCCCAAAAAAAATCACCTCTACGCAAACAAAATTTTGACGTTTTTTTTTGAGAAAATTCACTTATTTTCGGCGTGACAGTTTTTATTAGGATTTTCGAAATCTAATGCAAGAAACAGACTGGCACATTAACTTCAACAGCTTAGCTAAGTGCGAAGAATTCTCGGGGCTTAACTTAAGCACGGAGAAAAACTGTGTTACCGGCATGAATTGCATACTTTATATCGATAATTTGTATGGAAACTCCATTTTGTTTCTGTAATGGCGTCGCTTATCCCCGATATCGTTTTTTTCAACCAAATCTCTGCGGGCTTGCAAAAAAACACGGCCATTAACACAGAAACATCGACACCAACGTTAGACCTAAAAACAAAATTCAATGTCGCTGTGCAAATGCTGCCAACTTTAAAGCGAAGTTTTTCAGGTTTATCAACACTAAAAAATGAAAATATGATAACTTTTAAGCTGGATTTACATCTTCGTTCTTCATTCAGTGAACGTTGTTCGCTGTTCGTTCTTCCTAAAAACAACGAACAACGAAGAAGCATCTAGATTATTCCGTTTTTATATTCAGTTCGTTCTTCACAGCAAAATGGATAACAACACATTGTTGGCAGTGGCGGCGCTTTTAACATTGAACAAAAAAGAAAAGATCCTGCTGGACGAAGAGTTGGCTACTCAAATGTACACTAGAATTAATCTTTCGTAACTTAGCTACGGAGAGTAATATTTCTTAAATTAAAAAAAGAAAAGATCCTGCTGGACGAAGAGTTGGCTACTTAAATGTACACTAGAATTAATCTTTCGTAACTTAGCTACGGAGAGTAATATTTCTTAAATTGTTTCACAATTTTCTATCTGTAAAATTATAAAGAAATAATAGGATAAACGTGGAGAGTGTCCCAATTCATTGCACGGCACTGAAAAAGAATGTTCGATTAAAAAATTTTCGCATTTACACTCACGTTGTTCGTTGTTCGGGTAACATCGAACACCGAAAATTCAAAGCCACTTTGAATTTATTCGTTCTTCGTTCGGTGTTCATTCGTTGTTCGGTGTTAGCATTTAGACCTTCGTTGTTCCGCGTACGACCAACAACGAACAACGTACACGGACGATAAAACCGAAGGTCTAAATCCAGCTTTATGTATGTTTTTATGCTGTCAAAAACGCTATTCACTTTAGTAATCTATTTCAAAGGACTTTTGATGTCAAAGTATTCGTTGCTGTCAAAGTGTCTGTTGAAGTGCCAATCTGTTTCTCGCATAAATCTTTTCTTAGTAGGAGGCTATTGCGAGGAATTTTTGCATCGAAATTTATTGGTATCGGGAATACATTTCCTCGGGTGATTTGGCTGCTATTTTAATAGGCCAACAACGAATAAAGGTTTCAATTATAACTTTTTTTTAATAACCGCTAGTTTATTTTCTTTATGTAAGAATCAAATTTACAAGTCTAATAGAGGTCTTCCAAGATTTGTCTTTGTCTTTTCTCTTTCTAATTTGACACCTAAAAACAAAAACAAAAAATTCCCTGGATGGAAAATATTTACATGCTCTTGGCAGTGTTAAAAATCCGGTCATTTGATTATTTTTTGTATTTTGAACTTAAAACTTAAATTTAAGATCGAGTTACGTATTAATTAGTGTTGCACTATGTGTTCTGTTAGTCCGAATTTACATTGCCCGATTTTTGCAATGCCGATTTTTATTTATTGTTGTGATCGTGTGCGATTTTGAGGGACAGCCGACATGTTACACACGATTTTTCCATTCCCTCTCACACGATTACAACAACAAAGAAAAATCGATTAATGTAGATTGCCGACTTATATGTTTGGACTGCTAGGCTGCGCTGACTTTCATTGCTTGCTTGTTTTATTTAATTGTATTCCTTTATTCACTACAAAGGAACATTGGAAAAGTATTGGCGTTTCCCATTTTTGAAGAAGGTTGTATTCACAATAGGCCCCAGTATGCAAATATTGTAAAATTATACATTGCATTTACAACATATTCAAATAATTTTCTTTTAAAATAAACTAATTTATTTGATAATTAAATAAACATAATCCAAAGGAGATTTCTTTCACACAAAAAATTACAGCCAAAAAACATCGGGTGACAACTTTTGCAACACTTTGTGAGTAGGTAAGGTATAGCTTTTTGAACCACAAGAGCAAGTCCAGTCCGTGTGATCGAGCCGACAAATTTATTTGCAATATTATATCTACAACAACCTTAAACACCACTTCATATAATTAGCCATTCGCAGTGTTCCAAAGATGTAAAACGATAATAAACCAAAATATCGACGATCTTCTCACACCCGAAACACCTTTTATTACAACAGAAAAAAAGCTTATAATATTTTTATCACTTCACCGTCACATCTTAAAGCAAATATTTTCCTTTTCCTCCCTTCCCACCCAAAGGCCCATCCATATGCATCAGTAAAATCAGATAAATTCGAATTCAATACGTTTGGTTAATAATCCATAAAACATCCATAAATTCGATCAGAAAAACATCTGTGCATTCCTCACACATATATAACGATAGTTCTCAGGTACAGCAACATATGCTTCAACTTCTCTGCATCGCATCGCACCACGCCATCCAATATGGTAGGTATTCCATATCAAATGACCATGCTGCTGTTGTGCACACCACCAGCACCATCAGTACCACGTTCCTTTCCCACTCGCCGGCCGACTCGTCGACGGACGCGACAACCAGCCGGGAAAGATAAATCAAAAAATCGGACTTTCAAGACTTTGCGGAGTCGAATGTCCGAAAACATTTAGCCACAGAGATTTATACTATATTCTGCCGCTGCCTCAACTCTTTCATGGTTAAATGATCCTGCAGAGGTGTGTGTGCTTTGTGGCAACGATGGGCGATGGTGAGAAGAAACGGAATTCCCAAGTGATTCTGAGGTTCTCACCAGCATCGGCCCATAGTCGGCAGCGACATGGCAGTGGCAGACCTTGTGGCTGGGCTGAACTGGGCATTGGGCCGGGCATGGACTCTTTATAGAGGTGTTCCACCGCGCGTTGTTTCCTACCCACGTTTAGTTTGTCGAACAGAACAACTGGAAGTCTTTTTATAAAAGTGCTGAGGATTTTGCCGGTTTCTGGTTTCTATCTAAGTAAGATTCCTTCTCCTGCTCCTAGCCTGTGATGATGGTCTCCATGTTCTTTTCTTTGTTGGATTCTGTTCTGTCAGCCTCCTCGGCTTAGATCTCTCACCTTAATTATTACTGTCGGTGTTTGTTCATCTTTACCTATTTAGGATTTAAATGGAATTTTCTTGGTCACAGGTCATCATTCTGTTCTCAAGTGGTTCTTCAGATACTTTTTGTTCGCCTTCGATTGTTCTGGGATTTTGTTGTCATTTTTTTTTTTTTTACTTGTAAGGTTTTGAACAAGGGCACTTTATCCGGTTGGTTTTTTTTTATTTTTTTATATTCGTTCGGTGATTCTTTGGTAAAAAAAAAAGTTTAAGAAATTTCGTAGACATCATGGCTTCAGTGGATTTCTTTTTTTTTTTGTTGTACGTTTGGGTATTCCTGTGGTTTTTTGGTTAGTTTTTTAAGTGGTCTTTGGCTGGCATTATGTTATAGGAGTTTTTAGTGTTTCTGCTTTATCGAGTGCACAGCACAGGTGTGTTTGGTTGGGTTGTTTTTTTGAGATTCATTTTCATTTCTGGTTGAATCAATTTTGATTGAAAATAAATTTTTTTGTCTTCTTTCGAATGCTTGACAGAATAATTTATTTGATTATTGTATAAAGGAGGTTATTTTATTTGTGTTTTCATTTTTTGTTTTGTTTTGTTACAATTTGTTAAAGAATTGTGTTAGAAGAGTTATGGGTTTTTTTTTTTATTTTGATCATCCTTGAAAACTACTGATTTTTGATATTAAAAGGGTGCGTGTGACTTTATACCTGAGCGATATGTGTAGGGCATTATGATGAAAGGGTTGGAGCTAGTTATAGTTACATTGAAGGTAATACAATATATGTTATTTATATTATTTATTTATTTGAACAAATAATTTCGAAATAAATTTACAAATTATTTAAACAAAGCATCTGGGCAGCAAAACCATAAATAACGCCATCTTTTGGGTCATAAAGTAATAATTTCAATCACAAAAACAAAACAAAATTGAAATAGTACGACGAATATTAAACAACCTTACCTACATATATGTACATATTTCATTAAATTTATTGTGCGCAGATGTAGCATCTTTTAATCGTTGCACTGAAGTATAATCTAATGGGCTAAGTATTTAAGCTAATTGGCTTGGTATAGGTGTACTATCAGGTAATAATGTCATTTTGACTTGACATGGGACATTCTACGAAGATGTGCCATATGGTAAGAATAGTTTGACAATTTTCACAGACTTCTGGAGGCTCACTATTACGGATTTCGAGTCCCAACTAACAAACTCCCGGAGTTAAGCTCTTCAAATCGGAGAAAAAACTCCCATAAGATTCTTTTATATCCTATTGCTATACTTAAGAATTAATCTCTTGTTATGAAACTCAAATACGTCTCATAGCATTTTTATTGTAAGGGCTAAGCATTTTTTAAATTTGAAAGTATTTAAATCCTATATCTAAATCTTATAAGTATCTCGTTATGAAATTAAAACTCTAAAAATCATTTTAAGTCTTTATAATCCCTCAACAACACATCAATAAGACTGTTCATAAATAAGTTTTTGCAAAGATTCTAATAAGGCTACGACGCCAGCATTCAATGTTAAACGAACATCTGTTTTAGTTGAATTGAACAGTGCGTTCTTTTTGTTCACAAAACTTGCTTCTGTTAAAAAATATTTTAAGATTTCAGAAAATCTTAATTTATTAAAATCGAATTCTTCTAAAAGAAATAACAATGCGAAAGATATACAATGTATGTTTTTTTTTAATTTTACACACACTCGTCTTCTTTCTAAATATTTTCTATAGGAAGATACGCATTCTCTTTCTCATAGGAAGAGTTCAGAGGGCTTTACTAGATTTACAAAGTGGCGTCTATATTCGCATAAGAAGAATAAAACTTGCTATAGGATCAAGAGGCTTCCATAACTAGGCCATTTAAGGCTTTTGACAATCTTATAAGAATCTATTTAGAAGAACTCCTTAGGAGTCAATTTTGCTTTCTAAAATAAGTCTAGGCTTTCGAAGCATCAATTATTCCAATTATCTATAAGATCCTGTTTCTGTTCGTTGATGAAAATTCTCCTTGTCAGCTGGTAAAAGTTTGGTTATTCAAAAATCAATGGGTATCAACTAGCATCTTTATAGCTGCAAGGTCGCTGCCTTTGATTCCGCTATGCCCTGGTATCCCTGGGATCTACTGCAGGGCATCTATTATTTTCGTTCTTTGGAACTAATCTGTAAGAATTAAGCTCCGCCCATTGTGAGTTTGAGCTAAGGATATAGCCTTAGTGATTGCTGCTAATTCTACAAGGTAACTTCATGCCTCATTTGGAAGAAGTTCTTGGCACATCGAAGACAAATGTGCATTTTGGTTCGTTTTGACCACTGCCTATGACGAGTAGTTATTTATCACTGTGTCATCCATTGGTGAAAAAGTATATTTGTATTTGAAACCCTCATGGGTCAGGTGTATTTTATTTTTTTGAATTTGGCCAGGCTTATATTAATCTGCAATAAATTTCGTATCCATGGAGGTGGACTATCTGTTGTTGAGACTATGTTATGATTAAAGTTTCTTTGCATGGATAGAAGAGTTTCCATTTTCTGTCAAGAGTGAAAAGATAGAGTTTTTTCGCGTGACTTTTTGTGAGGAAATATAGATTCATTGGGTGCTGGTGGAGGGGATGCGTTTAGATGGCTAAAGCCTTACTATCTACGTTTACAGCTCTCCTTTTTCCAAAGTTTTGAAATGATTGATGTAGGCAGTTTCTAGTCTTAGAGCTTCGATTGTTGTTGATTCTAGTGCCCCCGAAGCTGTGCGAAAGCTTTCTTTGTGTTGTCAGTGCTGTTTTTGTCTATGGTACGCATATAAAGCTGGTAACACCGTGTGTTGCAAAGTACCTTCAACAAGAGTTTTTGCTATTTTCTGTGCTTTTTCAAGATGCGGTATTTTTTATAAACATTGTTTAGTTGAACTTGGGTTTAAAAAGTGGACGAGACTAGGGACATGCCAATTTATAACAGTTATAACAGTTTTTTTGCCATTAAAAGTGGACGTGCGTTAACGCGCTTCACACGACTTGAAAACAAAAAAACTCTGGGTGCCTGAAGTATGCCCACCGGCGGAGGACTCTGGCGCTGCGGAGCCACATAAACAGTTCTTTTATAAACCAAAACTGCTATAATTGTCATGTCTGGATGATCCTACGAGGGGATTGGGACTAGATCCAGCTGTCTTGTACTTGTGCCTATAGGTCATAATTTTAACATCGGTCTAGGAAGGTGTTCCTAACTGCTCCGGCATTTTTTAACTTTTCTGTACCTTTATCTCGTTCTCACTGATCAATGGAAAAGAGATAAGGATAGAGAAAAGTCAAAAAGAAAAAAAGGGATTTGAAGCCATTTACAAAAATTATGACACATTTCACATTATGACATCACTTTCGCCCCCACTTTGAAATATTGTCATAACCATGCATATTCAATGCATACTTTTTTCTTGGAAAAGTGAATTGGAAATAATTCCCAAATTAAAATTCAAATGACCAAAAAACGCTGCGTATTTTTTAAGAAACGACACCCAAAAAACTATATGAAAGTTGAGCAATATCTCTGGAAGGGAAGATTGTCGATTTCTAGGGCCTTTCTATTAGCGAGTAATTCCAAGTCGGTTGCAATTTGACAGGACTAAATAAACTAAGTAACTAACTAACTAAAAGTAGACTAAATTAATTTAAAAAGGTTTTGTAATTTATTTATTTTAGCTCCCCATTTCAGGTTCATGATCAACATTATTTACGCTTTGATAAATTTTCAAGCAATTCCCGGTCAAATGATATCTATATATGACACAACAAAAATAATGAAAACTTAGTTTAAGCGCCTCTGAGCGCAATCAAATGCACAATGTAATTAATTTCTTAATTGAAAACAACATCATTAATCAACACAAACACACGATATGGCGGCATCTCCTGCATTGTAATTGAGCTTAAGCCCGCAGTGCTAGTTTATGGAGTTGGTGCGGTGGACCCGCCTGTGACGTTATCAGCTTAAAATCTCTCAAAACCCCGACGACAATAACGCCAGCGACGATCGACGAATGACTTAGTTCGCCGAACGGAATTCAAATCGGATCCGTGGCCGCGCTAGCTCCTTCCAAGCGCAGTTTAAGTATTTATGATGCGCAAAGTATATGAGTGTGTCTGATTGATTAATCTGGGGAAGTGGCGCCGGCCGCGGCATCGTCAGTGAATA
This sequence comes from Leucozona laternaria, assembly GCA_932273885.2. Lineage (NCBI taxonomy): Eukaryota > Metazoa > Arthropoda > Insecta > Diptera > Syrphidae > Leucozona > Leucozona laternaria. Next base: position 25,369,004 of record OW026368.1, on the reverse strand, counting down.
TTTTTATCCTACATATTCCGAACAGAAACCGATTCGTATCGTATATAGAGCCCGTATAGGTGCGTGATGCAGATGCTTGAAATTATTCTATTTCAATACTCGCTGCTGACGGAAGTGCAGCCTAATAGTGTGGCACAAGTGTGCCGAGGTCTGTTTTGTTGTCGTCTTGTAGTCGCTTCGATCTTAATCGAGATGGCTTGTTTAAGTTTAGACTAAACATTATGCGGTGTTTTAGTTTAGATAAATTCGATTGATAAATAATGTACGAGTGCGATGATAGACACGGTGAATTTTAATATTCATTGTGACTACACATATAATTTTATATATAACATCCCCCAAAGTAGCGCCGGTGATGATGATGAGATTACACTTGCTCAGAATTAAAAAAAAAAAAAACAAATCTAGACCCAGTGTGAGCTTCATGTTCGTGATCCTACTTACAAATTATTAAGTATTTTGTGCATACTTAAGATTATGAAAGTTTGATGCCCTTATATAGACAGATAAGTGGATTTGGATGAATATAAAATATGTGCTATACTGTGTCTCCAAGTACGATTATTTTATCCGTTCAATTCACAAAGAAAAACTACATCTACATATAGGTTGTAGGTAACTGGTGTATTCTGTGTTCCAACTTATTTACTAGAAGACTGAATTAGAAGATTTTCCCGTAAAGTTCAACTCACTTAAAAGCAGTGGCGTAGCTAGCATCGGTGGCACCCAGGCGGCAATTATGGTGTCACCCCCAGAATGAAAAACAGTAAAATAAATGAAATTCCACTATTCCTTATATAATGTTTTTTTTTGACGTGTGGTTTTCAATCTGGCAGTACTTTTTTCAGAGTTGGTTTTTTTGACAGCTGTCACTTGTTTTATGCTCAGTTTGGTTTGCCATTACGTAATTAATAGACTTACTTCAGGACAACGTTTGCAAATCGCGCAAATTTATTACCAAAATAATAGTTCGTTTCGCGCGGAGCGTCCAATATTCGGTGGATATAATCGCAAAATCGCATAATTTCGAGCAACCATGGGACGGTTTCGCACCACATTTACTCTAGTGAATAATGCGCATCCTCAGAGACACGGTACAGTGCGAACCGAAGACGCTATTTTTGCTGTAGAGCAAAGTATCGTATAGAAGACCCGAATGAGTCCATCCGCCATCGGGCGCAACAATTGGAGCTGTCGAAAATTGAGCCTCTCGGCTGGAATTTATTAGAGCCTTAAAATCGAATGACGGAATCTTATCTTTATAATTTAGTTAAATTCTTGGCCATAACATTAAATCTTATGCGTTTTATTTCTTCTTGAAAACCACACGTCTAAAAAAAACACCCTTTACAAACAAAAAATTAAGACAAAAGCAGAACCAATTTTTCATTCATCATAAATTACTGCCAAAGAACATCGGATGACAACTTTTGCGCCACTCTTTATTTTGGCAGGGAAATAGCCTACAATCTCCTTTACTTCTCCAAAAGTATAGTTATGCGCATGGCTGTCCAATAAAATTTGTAATGTTTCAGATTAAATAAATTTAAGACCTCCCCTGTGATATAACTTAATATTTTATCGACTGTTAACGATCTCTCTGATGCGATTTCATTAATCCAGCAATAAAAAAGACAAGTCCATAGTACATCAATTAATTTAATCTTAAATATTCTGCTATGATCACATACCATAGCAAAAAATAAAATTTAATTTTTTTTTCAAAAAAAAAAGAATACAACAAAACAAAAACCAAAAAAAAAAAAAAAAATATGACCAGAAACCAGCAAACAAAAAAACATTGGGATCGACCAACAGCACGAGTTTTATATATCTACGTCATACGGTCCAATCAACCTGTTTCTTTCACTCTCGTAAGGTATATTGGACCAATATTGTTTTTCTCTTTATTTTAATTTTATTAAAATTTTGTTTAATTAATTAACTAGTCTATATGACAACGATCAAACTTGGAACTGCAAGAATCCGGGTAATATTCAAAGAAAAACAAAAATAAAAAAACAAACAAACAAGAAAAACATTGCTACATCAGGTTTTTTTTGCACATTTTGCGGTTTTTCTCAGAAATTTAAAGTAGGCGCCAAGAAGCTCCATTCCGTGTCAGCTTTAAGACCAATCTTTGCAATAATATTATCAACTCATATTTATGTACACATCGAGTCTCTTAATTAAGGTTGCGCATATTTAGTGGTAGTTCGAATATTTTACCAAGGAGAACAATGGTTGGAAGCAAGGCATTATTATCTTCTTCTTAACGCCGCATACTCTGGGAAGGGAGTTAACACAGAAAAAACTGACAGAGACGGAAGTATGATGTCGGAAGTAAGTTCACACTTCACACCGAAGGAGGAGTTAAAAAAAAACACACATAGGTGATCGAAAAATAGTCTGCTGGATCATTTGCCAATAGTAGTTACTACGAACTTCGGTGAATAGAGCCCGTTATTTATGCAAAATCCCCGAAAACTATCGGCATTGTTGCCTTATGAAGCATATGTGCCTGATTTCATGGGTCTTTTTACTGAAGGTCGATTTACGGAACTCGTGATTACACGGTGAAGAAAGATCCTTTTATTTCAATCTACCCTTCCCTATCTCACACCCTTAAAATCCATATTTATATCTCACTCACACGTTTCATGCTGAGTCCCAAATTATTAAATCAAACGGGTGCATCGGTGACATCTGGGTGGAATCAACCTTCTCTTTTGTACCCACATAAAATCTACCTGTTTCACCGATGCGCTCTTCAGTAAAACGACCCATGTAATCGGGCACTATATCCGGAGTTCCAATAGTCGGATTAGGTTAGGTTAAGGTCTTCAAACAAATTGAAACGTCAGACTACATTTATGTATACAAATTATTGAGGGTTCTTAAAAATGTTGCTGTCTACTTCTTAAGTCGTTTTCGATTGGATTTTCAGTCTATTCTACTCCTTTTTGATTCCAATCGAATATGAAAACATCGATTTCCCAAGTTTATACACACACTACCAAAAATCGCCATTTTACAAAATGGCTTCTTCAAGCATTTATCCATTTTGATAGGTAATCAGACGAAAAACTTTATATGTTTGTGTGTGTTCCTCGTCTTCTCCATTATCAAATTAGGAACAGAAAAATACTCCGAAAAAGTTACTCGGAACAGCCAATCGAAGGCTTTGGGAGTAGTACTCCCAACGTCCAATCGAAAACGACATTAATCAACTCTCCCAAGAAAATAACTGATGTTATCTTCGAAACGCTTCCCATCGACGAAATTTTCCTTTCTTCATTAACTTTACTATTTTAAGTCCTTATTTCGCATATTATCCTTTCGATTTTCTTTTTTTAAACTAATTTTACAGAAGAGCATTAAGTCAGACATGTTTTGAAAAAAAAAAATGTAAAGATCTATGAACTCAATTGAATGACTCGGAGTGTAGGTACAAGTATGCCCACCAAAATCAAGATTTTTTCCGAAGATTCAAAATTTAAAAATTATTTAATTTTCTGATTTTTTTTTCGAAATCTATTAATTAACAAGCAAATAGCTACCAGACCTGTCTAGAGGTCTATGCAGAGGTTGTGCTGTGCATCTGTGGAGTGGACCAATCAGGAAAAAAGAAGTCCACACGAAGACTTGCGGCGCGACTAACAACAACGACGACGCGACGAATGCCTACACATAAATTCCTATACGACTAAAAAGATCGTGACTTAGATACGATATGTATACTATATAAATTCACAATATAGATACACTATCTATGAATATAAACTTTGGTGTTACAAGCGCCAGTTCTTGACATCTAGCAACGCTATTAATCCGCCGCACCGCGCCGCGCCGGCCGGCCGGACTAATTAGTCAACTGCCGATCCATTTAGACAAATCCAACACAACTAAATGAAATAAAATGATTAATGACCAAGAATATGCGCCAGGAGATGAAACAAGTAGTTCATTCAATGGAACAGTAGTCAGTAGTTGGTTGATCGCATTAACGAGAAAGTCAGATATGTGCAATCCAGTCGGTTGAAGTTCTGAGAGATAAGTTGTACGATGATGGGTTTGAAGTTTGACGCAAATATCAAAAGTCGTCTCACAGCTCTCTCTTTCTCTCGTTCGGTCTATAAGCTATGACTATGATTAGCTTTGTTTTATTGTCTTGAGTAGGAGTAACGTGTGCCACTCAAAGTTGCAAGGAATTTTTAACGCCCTTTCTTATTCAGGCTCCGCTTCGCTGCTGCTGCATCATTCATGAAGAGGCTTATAAGTTATAATAGTTAAGAATTCTTAAAGTGAATGACTTGACTGCAATATAAGAGAGTCTCTGACAGTGTTAGGTTAGAGAAATGAAATTTCCGGACAAATTAAGTCAAGCAATGAGACTGGTGGTATGCAGTGTATACAACTAATTTAATTGTCAACAAAAGGCTAATTGAACGGAATGAATGATGCCCACGCAAATGTTTCAATGAGACTTTCATTTTATATGAGACATTCAATGACACTCATGATTTTCCATGATTTTTTAAGCAAAAAATGAGTAGCTACTGAGTAACAGAAACACACGCTTATGGCCATAGAGAGCTGATTTTTAAATTTGAATAATTAGCGTTTGCTGTACGAAAGTAAAATATTTAAGTTCAACTTAAGCTGGCACCAAATATGTCCCATGTGGTGAGTTGTAGAGTGGAGTGTTGCCGACAGTGCACACTCATCAAGCGTGTTCTATTGCAAACTGTCAGTTTTTCTTAACCTTCCTATTAAATAATTCTCTTTCCATGACCACTGCTTTTTCTACAAACTGTTTAGATTTTAACAACATAATAATTTTGAATCATAGCCGCGTTTTGGTGAAATTGTATAGACTGATGGCTATACAATAAACTCTTACCAAAACACTGCTTATTTAAAATTTTACTATACTTTTAATTTTTTAACAACAATGTACTTAGTATACAAAAAAAAAATGTTTTATTGCAAGAGTTTTTTAGTGGTTTGGTTATTAAATTAACAACACTGTTTCTAGTGACAGTTAATTTGACAGCTGACAGATGATTACAAATCAGTATATTTTGACATTGCCACTTTGAATTCAAAAGTCAGTTAGCAAATATAGATTGTTATTTTTGAGATTTTTGGAATCCTTTCTTTATTTTTGGGTCTTCATCCTCTTAATAAATTGGAAACTTGACTTGAAGATAACATAGACCCATAAATCTAATAACAAAAATCCTAATGCTGAGTAGTTATATATATTTTGTTTACAGGATATTTACGGTAAAATACAAACATAACAAATTATGACCAAAATGAAGTACGACTACTAAGTGACATTATTGGATTCGTTAGTGGCAATGGCGGTGTTTAGAAATGCAGTATTAGTAACAAATATTTCTATAACTCAGAGATCTCGTTAAGCTGTATTATATTGGCTACTAAGCCTGCTTGGTATATTAATGTGAAAAAAACGACTGTTACATAAGGGGGTTAACCTACATTAAAGAACTCCTGTTGAAATCAATACAAACCATCGATTAAAAAGATCATTGATTCATCGAAACACGATACACAAACCTGGAGGTGTTTATGGATTTCACATTAATAATTTATCATGCAAATATGATAGTCAGTATTCCTTTCAGCCATAAATCAGAAGACCCACGCTTGAGGCTATGCTACCTATACCAAAGCTTCTACTTCCATAGACGAAAACAAGTTCAACGAAGCTTGCCGGCCGATTACAAAATGCAACGGACTTGTTACTACTTGGTGGTCAATTTGTTTGTTTTTTTTTTTTTGTTTGCATTTTCAAAAGTCACTGATGTCTAGAAACTATGGCGCCTGCAATGACTGATTAAAAAGATTTAATATATTGTATAAATTATATATAGATATTCATTTCGCCTCACACATCAATCTACAGTACATATAGATTGAATCTTGCTCAGAAGATTAAACCTTAGAGTCAGTCTTATTTCCAAATGATAGGTTTACAATTTGTTTTCTCACAGATTTATGACTAAATTATTTACTTAAACATTCTTTGATATATAAGATCAAACAGTAAACAAAAGCTCAGTCAAGAGTTAATTTTGATGCAGGTATAGTTTTTGAGAATTTTTCATACAGGGTATGACTAAAATTTATGAAATCTTGTTGTGGGTTCTCTACCCGCTCAATCCAATTTTCGGGAAAAAAAATCTCTCAGAAACATGTACCTAACTACTGGCTAATTAGATTGCTTGTCATTTGTCAAGATGACATATTCGACAAGTTTTTGTTACTTTCTGACAGGTTTACACATCTCTTCGGCAAATTTTCCCCGTTTTGTTGCTGTCAATCACTGAAGAAATGTATGATTTGATTCGCTTGCTCAATTTTTAACAGAGTTTAACAGAATTTGGGAAAACTCATTTTTCCTCAAACCACCAATCAATTTTAATAAAATACTAGATCTGTTCGTTAACTTCACAAAACTGTCAACTTCTACCAATTTTTGTTTCATACGAACTTTGACAGAACTTTTGAAATTGAAATTTTTGGGATGTAAACAAACAGAGGTAGATGCTATTATTAGCCTTTTTTTTTAAACGGCTGATCAACGAAATTTCAAAATTATTAATATTATTTGATTTAAATTAACCTATGCACGTAGTTACTTTATTATTTATTTTGTTGCCATACCCTATATACACCAGTCATCAAACGAGACACTTGTTACATAAATGGCAGCAGTTGAGACATTTTTTTAAGTGGATAAGACTGACATTAGATAAAACAAAAATCAAAACTGTCTTTGACTATACGACTTTCAAGGCGTATTACCTTGCTATTAAGAACTTAATCTAGCACAAACTTCTATAATAAGAAGCAAAAACGAAATCAAATCCATGGCCTTTTGTGAGAGTGCATTGACGACAATCATATACAACAACGTGACTTTGGACATTTGTCATTTTATACTATTTTCCAAGAAATATTATGTACATAAATATCTTACTGCCTCTCCTGTTTAGAAATATTATCCTATACATATTCAGAGTCCGCGAGACACTGATGGTATAATTTATCGACAAAATCATTGACGAATGCGGAATTTAAAACCAAATCAAGTGATTGGCATTTCTGTGCGCACGCTGAAATTTTAATTGACATTTTTTGATATTCCAAGTATCGAGTAATCTATTTTTATATGGACTTGGACATTTAAAGAAGGAGTGGCTAGGTGTGTGGTAAGATATAGATACTCGTAAAAACTTTTGTTACACGAGTACAACTTTATGACCATCATTTTGATGACACTCGTGCAATGGACTGTTCTGGATTGTTTTAAACGAGTAGGTGTACTCAGTCTGGGGGTTTTGTATGCAAATGGAATCGGTAAATCCTGAAAACCAAAGGTATTTACATCCTATTCAGTTTTTTTTATATTTCTTTTTATTCGTTGTTAATTTTTAACTCGGGCAAAAAGATTCACAATTTCAAATACTAATTACAGTGAACATATCAGTCTAGTTAACTTGAAGTGAAAGAAATAAAATTAAAGGGAAGACTGAGTTAGATTTACCTGATTTTATATTTTAAGCGGCTATGAATTACTAGGTTTCATATAAGGTGTGTTTTTTTGATGTATAAACATCTATGCTGGCGGTAGAGTGAAAAAAAAATACGTGACCGTTCGTGTGCAACGTTACGTCGTGCAACGTTACGGTGTGCAACGTTACGATCTGCATACTAGGATGGCTGCGTTCAGTGAAAAAAAAATCTTAAGATTCCCTTCAAGCAAAAACAAGTCCGTTTTGGATCCGCGCACGTTGATGTTTACACATATTAACCGCAAGTCCCGGCACTCACAAAATTTTTTTCTAGTCCCGGGGAGAATAGGAAAATTTTCGAATCTGTATCTGAATCGAATACAAAATTACAAAACGAAAATATAAGTCGGTTTTTTTTCTTGATTTGGTTATTCAAAATATAAATTTAATTACAATAATCGAGGTATTTTTATATTCATACATACATCGCCAGTATTTGGTTTCAAAAATAAATAAATAATAATTGCGTCAGTTGCCACAATTGATTTTGACGTTTGTGAATAACCGAGAAAGAGATATATTACTATTAGGTAAAGAGATGGAAAAAAAAAATGTGTGAGTGCCGTGACACACGGTTAGTATGACTAAATATCAATGTTTGTCCAAGCGCAGTTTTGAGGATCCGTATTATGCAAAGTCGTCCATAGGTTGATGTTGAATACTTGGACGGATCCAAAACGGACTAGTTTGCTGAAAGGGAACCTTCAGATTTTTGTCACTGAACGTACCCAATATCCTACTATGCTGATTTTCGTGACCTCGTAACGTTGGACAGAGGATAGTTCGCGTTTTTATTTCACTCTACCGCCGCCGCCGGCCGGCATAAGTGTTTACACATCAAAATTGAGTTCGATGCAATTCAAATGCAATAACAGTTAATTCCCTTTGGGCTTCCCCAAATTGCTCGGTTGTCCAAAACTGCTGTGTGTGATTGGACTCGGCCAAGCCTTTTGGATTCTCAGCAAATCAGAAATCCACGAGGCAAATGGCTCGTAGACAATTTTCAGGACTTTACTTCTTTTCAGCAGAAAAACTGTGTTACCGGCCGGCGTGAATTTCGGTAGTTGAAGTTTCGGTGTGGGAACGTCGATTTACAATGTCTATTTTTTTCATTCAATTCTTTCCAGGTGACAAAAACAACACCTATAAATTCAAACATTTTAAACTCATGCTTAGCCGTTTGAGAATTTAATAAAATAATGTCAAAAAGAATGCAGATGAAGCAACCAATTCCCTCCAGTATTGAAAAAAAAACATAACTTATATAAGTTTATTTAGCTTCTTAAACTATGATCGCTCTTGAATGCCCGGCAATCCAAAATATTTTTGAGTTGACATTTTTTATTGGGAGTACGCTCTGAAATACTGTAACGGAAAGAAGGGGAAATTGTGTTATGAAAAGGGACAATAAGCATTTGTCACGTTTACACAGCGCAAAGGTATTATGTTTACACTGGGCTGCTGCATTTATTGTCAGTTTTTGTTTTATTATATTAGTTAACTTAAATTATTTAATTCACAACAGTAGTTTTGTTTGCATTTTAAGAGCACATGCGAGCGGAAAATATGACCCGAATTAATTAATTATTTTTAGTGTTTAAATTTCTTTTTGAAGTTAAATTTAGATTTTTGTTTTTGTTGAAATGAAGCTGAGCGGGCTTTTAGGCCAATATATTTTTCAAAAATAATGAAACAATTATCCGCACATTAATTCTTAGCTCATGTACATATTTAAGTAGGTATATAGTTTTTATAAGGTTTCTGATTGGCCCAAAAAAGCCAATAGGATCTGTTTGATTGCAGCAGTTGCCCGCATATTATTTCTTCTTCGATGTTAATATCGGGCATCGTTTGTTACTATTGAAGCAAGGTTATGTACATAATATAGTACCCTAATTGTTTGACAACTCTTCTTCTGGCAGACGTTTTCGACACCTGTGGCTGTGGCGTTTCGAAAGTCAATCTGTTTGATTAACATCCCGACTCTTAAATAGATACATTTGTCTCTTGCCGTTGAATCTTAACATTTGATGTTAATTCGATAGCACATTTCATGTTTAGACTATCTTTTACGTCAAAAGGGGACAAACTTTAATTAGGAGCATATAGCAAAGAAGAGACAAAACCCCTCCAAATAATACAAAATATACGGGTAATAGCTTTATTAATAAAGATTATGTATAACATACCAAATTGATGAAAGATTGATTTCAACCACATAATTTATGAATTAAGGTTTTCGTGGTCAGCTTTAAAAAGTACTATCTATACCCAGGGCTACCTTCGTGGCTCTAAAGAGCCAATTTGGATCTTTTTTCCAGGTGTGGCTCTTTGGCTCCACTTTTCTAAAATCATCCCAAATTGGCTCTTTTTGAGATTTTCGTGGCTCTTTTTACTCTTTTTCAGAATAATATATCTACTTAAATTTCCTTTTTCATAATTTTTAAATTTTCCTCTAAGTAACTCTTTGTAAAAAAATGTTTGAAATTTTTCCTCTGAAGCCTAGTACTCACCTCTTTGTGAAATGACAAACAAAACCGCTTTAAAATACACGTGAATAATGATTATGAAAACATAATAAATTCTCCCCTGTATTTTCGATACTCAGTTTGTAATTTTTAATACTCACTTTGAATGAAAAAAGAAAATGATTGATTGATAAATAATTATTTGACAGACCCTTACAAAAATCCTAGTGAAGGTTGTTTTGATCCCGTTTTTTGTTGTTTTTAGCCTGTTGGTGGCAATAGATTCACAAAAGGAGACCATGGTTTTATCCAAGAATAATTTTTTAGGTAAATCTTTTTATTTTTCAGAACTTTTTCCAAATTAATTGACAAATGCCACACTTTTCCACATCTCATTAGATTTTCCTAGTGGTTGTACGCTACGAAATGAAAATTATGATGTGAAATTGATTACGAACCGGTTCATAATCCGCTTTCACATTTGGGTACACACTTCTCGTTGGGAATTACACTGTTGTGAACTTACCGTCAGTTTTATATGGAAATTTCATTTCCACTCGAACTGAGTACTAGGCTTGAGTAAAAAATTCTTTGAAATCTGAACGCGTTCATTTTGATTAAAAAATCAATTTCTTACCTTGTGGCCTTTCGCCTAAATATTTCTCGAACGTTGCAAAGAGATTTTTTTGACAACTCGATATTTCAAAAACGACTTGGTCGATTTTTATTTAACTTGGCAAAAAGAATTTTTTAACATTATCTAGAAGATTTTAGACAAAAATTATTCTTATAATCAAAAATAACGGTACCTCTCATACAAATGATTTAAAAACCGTTAAGAAAAATAATTTTTTTTCACATAAACGACTCCTACGATTTTGATAATTTTTTTTGATTTTCGACTTTCTTTTTTTCGATTAAAACTAAATAAAATAAAAAATATTTCAAAGTTATTTTTTTTTAAAATTCGATTATTCTCATAAATTAACATTTATTTAATATAAGAAATCAGATGGTCAGAATTATTTTTATCCATTTTTTGTCTAACTTCGTTGATTTAAAACAATTTTCGAGTTACAATAATACAATTTCCTTGCATCCATATTGCATTTATGCAACACGGGCCATATGGTTAATTTTTATATATACATAATTTATATACTAACTGCACATTTACTAAATTTTGGCAAATGGATAAAATATAGGCTCCCACTCCCATATATAATTTATTTCAGACTTTAGAACCACAGTGTGATCGCAGGTCCGTCGCATTCAAGAGCAAGTTCCTGCGACCCAGTCCTACATATTTTTTTATTTTGGGGACGTTTTCAGTGGTGGCTCTTTTTTTCTTAAAATTCTCTTTTTATTGGCTCTTTTTCAAAATCTGTAAAGGTAGCCCTGTCTATACCCCCAATTATAACGTCTATCAATTTTTTTTTTAAACGTCATCAGGCTTCAGGCTAACAAGGAACTTAAATATAAATACTGTAACCTTATCCCATGTTAATGATACTTAAGGATACTTATCGAGTCTTTCCTCCTCTGTTTCTTGTTTTACCTGTTATTTTTGTTTTCTTCTCTTAAATAGAAATAAGCAAAAACCGGAGGAAAAAAAAAATGTAATCACACCTTTGGTTAAGTGGGAGAAGAGTTTCATAGCATTTTATTCGACGTTGCGTTGTATAAAATTATTAATTCGTTCAGAGGATAGTTGATTGCATGTATGGACTGGACGTATGGTTTATGCGTTGTATCTTATATGCTTGGATACAAGGTGTCTTAATGTCGATTAACGAAGAATAATAAAAGAGACTGGCAAATAAAATAACAACAACAAAACCGAGATCAGACGTGTGTTTTGTTTTGCCAGACAATTTGTAGCCATGAACATTAATACCAAGAATATTGAAGTGTTTTCTTGGGATTCAACACACGACACTCTTCTTTTTTGTTTGGTTTTGTTGGATTATTCATATTCAAGCAATTTTATATTGCTTTTTAGAGTGATTTATGATGTCAGAATTGCCATATGTGTTGTTTTATTTCTAACTGCAAACCAAAAAGCTTTAGATTTCGATAACATAAGACTTAACGTTTTCCATTATTTAATTTCCATCCCACCAACATTTTCTTAGAGCCCCAAGTAACAAGATTTTCATGATTAACAACAGTCAACAGAAAGTTGCTCTTATTTGTCCCACCCTAATTGAACATAATATACATACATATGAAAATAAATATTATAAACAGTTAGGTTAAAAACCCATTTATCCAATCCTCTGCACAATCTTCTATTTATCTACTAATATCTGATAGTCTGATTTAGTAATAAATGTCAATTTTGATGCAAACAAAAATTAATGTTGATGTTTATTTGACATTAAGTTGACATTTTGATCTATGATTGGCTTGAGTGTGTTAGAGTAAACAATTTTTAATACACAACAATGTTAAATATTAGATACTTTTTAATTTTATGTTTCTCTTTTCTTTCTATGGCTTCTATGGTTTGATTTGCTTCATAAATAAAAAAACAGTAGCCGAACTGCATTTATTGGTCATTATAAATTATATGTACACTGTCAAGTCTCATAAGATTGATTGAATTGATAAGCAAAGCGATACGGGCCCCGTGATGGTTCGTCGTTGTAAACAGGTTCTGAGAAAGAAACTAATGCGTTGAGAGCTTGGCTATAGTGTAATATTGATTAAATTGTTAATGCGTATAATTTGAATACTCGTAAAGAATTTTTGTTTTAAACATAAAAAAAAAAAATTCAACTTCATAAATCAAATTGACGAAATGGCAATTATTGGCAAGTGATTTCCTACTTTTATCTACAAAGCCAGCTTTCACAAGTCAGATTTGAAGCATGGTAGAAAAACTCCTTAACTTCTTTGAAGCTATATTATTGACAATCAAACTAACTCCATATGTCACTTTGGCAATTATTAATGGCGAATTCCTTTCAAAAAAGAAATCGAATTTTTTCTAAACAGAATCGATTTTTTTCTGTCAATTGAAAGGAATTCGTATTTCGTAAAAGAATCGATTTTTTTTCGTGTGATTGTGTTTGTGACTTTATAGCTGCAATTGACGCAAAACGTCAAGAAATTATTCACAAAACTGTTAAGGTTTTTTGTTTTTGTTGTGAGAAAAATGTTTTACCAATAGAATTTAATTATGTAATAAATAAAAGATATTATCCAGCTTATACGGTGCATTTTATTTGTTTGAACTTCTATTTCCACATATATTTTTAAAGAATATTATTATTGAGAAGTTTTCATCACATGCACTGAAAGTTTTTAACACTTCTTTCACTCGCGAAAGCTATTTTTTTTTGTCAAATTTGTGTTTGATAATGAACAACGCACAATAAATTATTTTTATAGCTGTATTGAATGAATACATTGTTGAATGTTTTGTTGTTAGAAAAAATTCGATTCTGTTTGAAAGGAATTCGCCATAAGGTAGAACTAGAATAGGCGGAAGCTGTCAGAAGCTTATGTCAAAACCGACCGAAAAGTAGCTTTCCAAAACGTCAATTTCACAAGTAACCCATAATGTTCTTAAGTGGTTTAAAGTGAGAAAACATATTAAATAATTATTTGTTCAATGTCAATTTTCTCAGCACAGAGTGATAGGCTTTTAATTATTTACTTTGCGAAACCACCAAAATTCGATGTGATATTCGTAAATTAATTAAAAAGTTGAGATTATACTTCACTCATTCATCAATCAGAAAAAAAAAATTTGGCACCAAGTGCCAAATTCTTTTTAGTTTGCTTTCACAATTTTGATTTTTGCATCCATCCACTTACGAATGAGCGGTCGATGAGCGCTCTTCACGTCCGACGACAAAGTTAACGAAAACTAGACGAACAGTACCAAATCGCAATTATGGGCAAAACATTAGGTCTGTTTGGTACCATTTTTCAGCAAAATGTGTAAAACCTGTCAAAACACCAAAGAGAGAACGAATTTCTCAAAAATGGAGAAATTTACAAGAAAGTTAACAAACGCATTGAACCACTTTTGTGCACAAAATGTCAGAATTTTACTCCTCACATCAACAATCACGTGCCAAAAGTCTGGTTTTGTTAACAATTTGGGTTTAATTTAAGAAAAAAATCACAGAAAATATAAATTTATCAAGTTATTTATTATTTATAAAGTTAATTTTCACATACCAGAAACCACAATTTCAAATTAAAAGCAAAAGATGCTAACAGCTGGGTGTTTTGACAGACTTTACTCTTCTTGCACACAGAAATTTATGTAGCACAAATTCGCAAGTTATCCAATATAGGGGACATTTTTTTCTCTCTCGATGTGCTCTCTCGTTGCAACTTTTTCGAGTTAACAAACAGGAATTTCTAACAAATTGTGCAATTTTGTGAAAATTTGTACAAATTCGCAAGAAATTTCACGTTACCAAACAGACCTATTATTTTGAAAAAGGTATGTTTGCTTACTTTTTTGCACGAACTGTCACTGCTTGATGTTAAGGCATGATATTCTTAACAATGTTGTAGGTTTTTTAGCTTTAAACACTTTTTAACTATAGTATCATACTAAACCTGTTTTACTAATAAACTTCAGCTAAACACGCTTAAAACAGTGAAACTTCGTGCGAAAAACTAAGTCAATATATTCTCTCTGACATTTTTAATTGTCAAAGTATCATATGGAGTCAGTAAGATACTTAAAAGATAAAATGAGCTGTTTTGTAAGTTTAACTTAAATAAAAATTCCGATTCAAGCCCTTAGTTCTATAGTTCGGCCTTACTGTGTGCCCAGCACCAATGTGTTATACTAAATGTTTATACGCTTGTTGTAAATTTAAATGAAAACATAGATTATTAATGACTAAAAATGAAATGAATCTTCACAAATATTTCGTATTTATTTTATGTTCCTCAGAAAATGAGGGAATAAACTTATCAAAAACTTCACATTAACCTTTTGTTTTGAAAGTGGAGAGAAAATTTATCTTAGAATATTTTCCGTATCATAAGTTTCTAAGGGAAAAACCCAAAATACTAAGTGTAAGGGGCTTCAATGAAAAAATCCTTTATGACTTTATTCTTTAAATAGCAGTCAATTTTGTGCATTATTTTCCATTGAGAGAATGCAGAGATAGGTACTTTCTTCTTTTTAAAAGGGGAGAAAACTGTATTTAATTTTTTTTTATTAGAATTTCGTGCAATTTTGTTTTCGTTTTTTTATTTTTTTATCTTTCTTTTAAACTTGTCTAATAAATGAGATGAAAGAACCAACCTTGGACGTAAATGTTTCTACTTTCTAAAGAGCAACTGAACCGAGTGCTGCAAATAGTATAGAGAGATAACATAAAAGCAAACAAAGGTAAAATGAGAACACTGTCTTCTCTAGATAATAAGTTGAAGCTGCGTTGAAGCTGAATGCGCTATAAAAATGCTCCCCTTTTTTTTAATTTTAAAAGATTCATAAAAGGAACTTATCCAAACGATATTTAATGAATTTCCATGAAGAAGTTTATTGCAATTGTTGGTATATGAGGAGGGAAAGTTCTTTTCTTATACCTTCCTACCTCATTCGACCTTCGGTTTCACTTTGAATTGAGCTCTTAAGGTGAATTTTAAAGCACTTAAAACAAAGAATAATTTAAGGATAGGTACTATCTACATAAATTTCATTTATAAAATATTTAAAACATAAAACAAAGATGCTAAAGAATTTATTTCTGCAAGGAATAATTAAATACGTAATAAATGAGAAAGTGGTTTGTATTATAAAGAATTTTAATGGCTGTTGGAACTAATTTCTTTCTCCGAAAATTCGATAAGAAAAAGGTTAATTTTTTTACTTTTATTAAATAAGGTTTTTTTTATATGAAAAAGAAATTTTCCAAGGCTTTTATTTTGGTTTTTGTATGCTTTTTTAAATTTTCTTTATTTTGGAAGGGAATTGATATTAAATAATAACAGGTAATTCAACTTTGCTTAAAGCTAAAGCACATGTATGTACAAATGTACATACATAATGTATATGATCACTTAACCGTTTAAATCTTCACGAAGAATGTCAGAAACGTTAATTAAGTGCTACATCTTGCACCACATTGCTCTAGCGTTTTAATAGACGCATTCAGTTATAAAACATTTGTAAAACGAGGTTGTCAAATCGCTTGAATACTTCTCCGTTAATCTGGTAGCAGTAGGTATATACTCATTCCATAAATTATTTATTCATCGATATATGTCACTATTTTAATAATTTTTTTTTTTCCAAAGAAAAATCCATTAAAATGTCATTCGGGGAGATTCCAATTCAGAAACATTGCGGGCGATCAATTAAGATTACGAGAGTAAATAAGCGTTACAAAAAAAAAAAAAAACAGACAAACATAAGTACATTTTAATAGCTTAAGTTTTTCATCAACTAATACCTTTGCAATATGTTGTTATCCGCCAGGCCAGTACGGGTAAAGATAAATAGATGGATAATAATTTAACAATGTGACAGTCTATCGACAGGTAGGATACCCCCCATTGAGTCGGCGACAGCAATTATTATGAGAACAAGAGAATTAGATACCTACATAGAGACCTTTGCAACAAGTTGTAGGAATAACAATATAGATTTTCAGATACAGGATTGGCAATCGAGCCATGAACTTATTTGCAGAAAAATATACACAACATCAGGTACACATAAATGACACTCGCTTGAAGTGGTGTGTAGGCGACCTTTTATAGAAAACCTAGCAGGGGTCATCTTAATAGAAACGTCAAAAAATGCGAAATGTCTATTTAACTGGGTAAATGATGTCGACACTTTATTTTTGTGTTGTCTATGATGGAATCAGAAAAATCCCGCTAAGATTTCTTAGTACACTGAGAGAAAAGAGAAATCGTGTTAAATTAACTTGTACTGTTTGTAATATGAACCTACTAATATTTTTCAATGTTATTGTTTGACATAAAATCTTCTGAGAGCTTAGATGCACGTTTTTAATTTAACATAGATTAATTATTAATTACTTACATACTGTTTCCACCTAATATTTATCTCAGATTAGATTAAAAAAAAACTACTAGTGTTTTCATTGCACAAAAAGACTCAAAAGTTGATTAAGTTTGACAATTTACTTCAAAGTAGGTCTGCTTTTTACAAATTATCACAATAAGCTGTCAAAACCCATAGGAAAAAAAAACAGTTTGGAGAAATCTGGTGAAAGTTTTAGTTACCAAAAAGGCTTAGTGGAAAATCTTTTCATTTTTTCTTACTGCCATATTATTCACAAGAAACATCCAGAGTAAAACTTAAATCCAGATGTATTTACATTGAATTTGTATGCTTTACATCTTGATTTAAATTTTTAATCTGGATGAATCGAGTGAATAATATGGCCCTTAGACTTTTAGTTTCCTTTTAATTGCAAATACCTGTTAAATGCTGCGATTTTTAATGAATGTTAACTTTGAGCAAGTGAACAAATGAAATCTCTCGTTCCCTACTCTTAAGTCCATCGGATTAAGCGAAGTTAGCTGAGTCAACGACGAATTGAAAATAGAACACACTCGAGCAACAAGGCAACGTACAAATAAGAATGAGTGATAACTCTGCAATTTGTTCAACCTCAGCAATTTTGTCTACCCCGTCCACCACATACGTCGTTCGCCTACGTGTGTAAAAATTGCAAAAATTGTCTAAAAGCATTCTTATTCCAATGAATGTATTCAGGCCAATAGGTTAGTTGAATGTATTCAGGCCAATAGGTTAGTCCGATTTGTATAACTAACGGGTGATTTTTTAGCTGGTTTGGTTTTGGCAACACTGGTTTTGACAGCTGACGTGTGTTTAGTACCTTGTGTCACTGTCAAAAAGCTTCAGTTTGGTTTGCAATTTAACCATGGATTGTCTTACAAATGAACAACGCTTGCAAATTATTGAATTTTACTATCAAAATTCGTGCTCGGTTCGAAATGTTCATCGCGCGCTGCTTGTGTTCAGCGATGAGGCTCATTTTTGGTTGAATGGGTACGTAAATAAGCAAAATTGCCGCATTTGGAGTGAAGATCAGCCAGAAGCATTGCAACAGCTACCAATGCATCCCGAAAAAGCCACTGTTTGGTGCGGTTTATGGGCCGGCGGCATTATTGGGCCTATTTCTTCAAAGATGATGCGAATCGCAGCGTTACTGTCAATGGTGAACGCTACCGAGCGATGATAACAAACTTTTTTTTGCCCGAAATGGAAGTTCTTGACTTGCATGATATGTGGTTTCAACAAGACGGTGCCACATGCCACACAGCACGCGAAACAATGGCGCAATTGCGAGGCGAGTTTGGTGAACAGTTAATTTCACGTTTCGGGCCGGTCAATTGGCCGCCTAGATCGTGCGATTTGACACCATTAGATTATTTTTTGTGGGGGTATGTCAAGGCTAATGTCTATAGGGACAAGCCCGCTTCGATTGACGCACTGGAAGCCAACATCCATGCATTCATTCGTGAGATACCGGCCGATATGTGTGAAAGAGTATGCCAAAATAGGACTCAGCGGATGGGCTACCTGAGACGCAGCCGCGGTCAACATTTGCATGAAATTATCTTTAAACATTAAATTGCAAGGTTCAAACTATCGATTCAAATAAATATTTCATTCATTTTTTCGAATTTTTTGTGTTTTTTTAAAGTTCTAAACCTCTTAAAAAATCACCTATTATATTGACCCTATTGAGACTAGTTCTATGGTAAATCTTCGAAATTTCAAGAAGATTAAGGAAAAATCTAATTAAATCTCAGTTTAGTGGCTGGTGGAAACGTAGTATTATAGTGCTATTTTAGCATACATACCCCAAGTTAAGAAAGGAAAAAAATAGTAAGATTCGTGTCATGGTGTATTTATAGACTAGTAACTCTCCGCGCATTTTGTCGTCAACTATATAATGATATTTTAAAAATATTTCAAGAGAAAAACACAAATAATTTCGAAACTTCGGAAACAAAACAAAAAATTTAAACCAATACGCTACACTAGCAGGTCAAAAAATTCATACTATTTATGCTACTAGTCGGCTCTGTCATATTAATATGTACTAACACGAATTTACGCTACTAGTTCTACTCGCCTGTTTAAACAGAAGGTTAAAAATGTCTCTTAATTCACTTAATTCAGAGTTAAATCACCAGATTTGATAGTTTAACTCCGATTAAACCACGGAAAATTACTGAAAAACGTGTTGAAAGAATTAACTGGAGATTAACTACGAAACTCGTATGATCTCACACTGAAAAACTGAAGCTTAGCTGTTTATATCAAATGTCTGGTACAAAAATACACATTTAATAAACTTTAAAACAATTATTTTTGACACTAAGCGAATTTCCAAAGTTTTAGAATATACTTTTCTTTGAGTGTACAAACTTAAAGAGAAACTTGTCTGGATATGGTGATGTGTAATTGAAATATTTTTCATATCTTTCAGATATCAGAATGTGCAGCAAGGGGCGGCGAGTGTGATGAAGCGAAAGGTCGACCGGTGTGTGGTACCGATGATCAGACATACCCAACCCGATGTCATTTGATACGAGTACAATGCAGTGGACACCAAGTCAGCTTAAAGTATCGAGGACCATGCAAAGGTATGTTGGAATGTCAAAAATTGACAAAGATTTAAATTAAAATTTTTGAATATCTTGAAATTTGCAGCTTGTATTGAAGCTCGGGAATATGCCGTTAAACATAAAGCTTTTGGTAAGAGTCCGCCCAAATTTATTCCTCGCTGCAAGAGTGATGGAACATATGCAGCCGTTCAGTGCTTGGGCGATAGTGGTTGCTGGTGTTCTGACATCACTGGCAAACCGATAGATAATACTTCCGTGCGAATAGGCAAGCCTCGATGTCGAGAATTTAATAAGGCTAACATTCGTCGTTCACCTGCACGTCACCCAAACCACGGTGGTTTAGGTGGTGGTGCTGGTATAGCTGGTGCTGGAATTGGAATTGGAAATGGGCGAGTATTAGGAGGACGTCGTCAGTGCTCTGCAGAAGATCGAAGCCTCTTCAATCTTAACCTACTTAAGGTCTATCAAAATGAATATCTCCGATCGGGCCTGCACAAAGATGCCTCTACTCCCTCAGACAGAACTGTTCTGGAATGGAAGTTCACTAATCTCGATACAAATTCAAACAGCGTGTTGGACAAAAGTGAATATAGGGAACTTAAAAAGGCCGTCAAGAGGGTGAGTCTATACATATCGATATAATATACAAAAGTAATGCACTTGAATTTGGTTTTGAACTTGATTCAATTGGGCATCTCTTCGAAAATGATTGACATGTTAATATTGAAATATTTTGTTTTTTTTTTTTTTTAATGAAGGCTGTCAAACCACGTCGTTGTAGTAGAGGTTTTGGAAAATTCTGCGATGTCGATGATGATGATAAACTTTCGAGTCTGGAATGGAGCAATTGCATTAGCAAAGATGGCATTAACCGTAAGTTAGCTTTTGGTTTATGTTGGATCTTGAATGTTTGTTTTTTTGTTTTTTTTTTTTTTTTTTTTACATTCATCAAAGTCAATTTTGATTTGAGGTTCTGGGCACGATTCTATGGTTTGCTATTTTTGTTATGTTGTTGGATTGGAATAATTATTTATGTATTTGTCTGTTTAATAACACACTTCATTGCTCATTGGTAAAGCATTTTAAATGATAAATTTGAATCGTTTCAAAATTATATTAATCTTGAATGCGATTTTTTTTTTTTTTTTTTTGATATAATATCTAGGTAAGATAGTGTAAGCAATAATCCAAATTACTACAACAAATCGGTCTGCAATTTTTTTGGAATTTAAGTCTTTAAGTTCAACATAAGAGCCAGTGTAACAGTTTACGCTAAGAATAAAGTAGAACACAAGCGTTTTAATTGAAGTTTCGTATCAGCAAAAAGGGTCTAAAACTTATTAAAACTACACTATATTAAAACGGCGCACTCTAGTGCTAATTGGGCCACAGAACTAGTCCCTAAGGTAAGCCTGAGTGGACTGAGGTGTTAATTATCTCATGTAATCCCTCGGGTGGCTTTCCGTTGAAACTGGGGGTAGATATATAGAAAAGGATGCTGCCTATAGTAGGCACTGATCTCTATAAACACTGGATAGTGGATTCCCTTTATGTATAACAGTTTTTTTTTACTCCAATTGAAGATGACATTCTGGTGCCAAGCGCACCTTTTGACGTCTTTCTTTAAAAAAAAAAGAAATAATTTGACGTACATTTTTCAGTTCACTGGTTGAACACAGTACGCGCGTCAGGACACGCGGCAGGGCGCGCGTTCACATGAGCGTGGTTATTAAAACTTGTGTCGAATTTCTTTTAACCATTTCAGATGGCTTATGTTTGTTTATGATGGTGTGAGTTCTATTTCACAGGAATTTGAACACAAACAATAATGGTCCTTCAAATTCACAACAAATATTTCAAACTGCATTTAATTTACCATGTCCCTTGGATAAGATAGATTAAATACAAATTTATTTTAGTGAATAGGTGCAAAACAACAAAAAAAAAATTGCGTTTATCCAAACAACAAAAAAATTACAATTCAGTGTTAGTTACAATTTGTGCAAATTCGCAAGAAATGTCACCTACTATTTAACTCCCAGAATCGCGTTTGTGGCTACAGACACAAAACCTAATGTGAACACATCCGACTCATTCTGACGTGTAGCAGTCGTTAAAACAAAAAAAAAATCTTTGCTTGTTGAAGGATTAATTAGAAACATTTCACTTACAAAATATAAATCTTAGTAGGAAAATGCTTTCAATTAAAAAAATTGGATTCCGTAGGATTTAAGTGCCAAAGATAAGGTTCAGACAGAGAGAACAGATATCACAAAAGAAAACGCCAAAAAAATGAACAATCTTAAGCAAAAAATCCTTACTTTCTTCGCCATCATTTTCTCACCATGAAGAGTGAGTGAGATAAAGTACAGAGACGCGAAAAAAAGTGGAAGGAGACAGTCCAATGTGAACACTGTTCTATAACGAGATTTTTTGTATTTTAACAAAGTAAGATAAGGACGCGCGCCATGACTCGCGTGTATTGTGTTCAGCCACTTTGACAAAAAGAAGTTATACTGTTATACAAACCTGGTGCCAAGCGCACCGTATAACAATCTTCAATTGGAGTCATTTTGTTTGTATGAATACGCTATCCAGTGTATTATAGAGATCAGTGATAGTAGGGCTTAAACCCAAACTTCTAAGGTAACAGTCAAGTAATACATCCACTGGGCCGTTTTCGAAAACGTCAAATCAAAGTCAATTTAACCGGCAACTGCTCAAATCATAATATACAATAGTCTTGCTTCCACACATGTCTTTTGATGAACGTCAAATGAGTTTTTTGCAAGCGCATTTGACGTTTTCGAACAAAACCAATCTGTCAAATCGTCTCTTTCATCGCCTCCATATGGATCTCTGCCACCAAATGTCAGAAGTGTCAGTGTGAAATTAAAAAAAAAAAAAAAAAACAATCTGACAGCACTCCCTGGTTGGAAAACAAAACCAAATGCCGAAGGCACGAAGGCGAGCCAAAAAAGTCGGGTCTTTTATAATAGTGATTAATACGTAATAGAATTAGTTTTTTTGTATCAAGCACTTGAAAAAATGTTCACTAAAATGTTTAAATACTAATTAATAGGTAATTCGATCGCAAATTTAAGTTTTCAGTTCCAAATACAATAAATAATCAAATGACCGTATTTTTAACACTGCCAAGAGCACGTAAATATTTTCCAACCAGGGACTTTTTTGTTGTTGTTTTTAGATGTCAAATTAGAAAGAGAAAAGACAAAGACAAATCTTGGAAGACCTCTATAGATGCACCGCAGATGATGTTTTCGAACATGTCACTTTAGCAAACTGCTTTGTCGAACACAATGTTAATGAAATAAAATTTTTATACACGTTTTCGAACAGAAGACTTTTGAAGTTTGCGTTTAATAATATTCTGCAAATGCCTTTTTGAAGCTAAATCTGGCTCGCATATACACAATTAGTCAAGCTGTCAAGTCAAAAATATCGGTTTTTTGCTTATTACTTTTAAATGGTAACAGTGGGATATTTTTGGGTTTATTCTGTTTTAAGAAAGACAGTAGCAGTTTTGTATTATCGATGATGATCCACATAGATCATCTCATGAAAATAAAACAATACGAATCTTAGGGACAACTGTGTTGTATACCTATCTCTTTCTTCCTTACTTTGTTTATTTTTCAAATATTCGTTGGCTTTTCTTCTTGCACTAGAGTTTACAATTTCTAAATATTTGCAAAGCTGAGAAGCATGAGCAAAAACAAAACTTTTGGTTCATGAAAAGTGATTCCAATAGAGAGCGGGATCTCGTGTTGTTGTTGTAATGCATGTAATTTGATGATCTATATGGATCATCTCTGATAATAAAAATCGGCTAGCGTAACAGTGTGAGTTGAAGTTGGAGGATGTGGAAATAACTCCAAAAAATAATCCACACCATACAGTAGCTTTGTTTTGGTTTTATTCGCTTTTTAAACAATTTTCTACGATTTTTTTCAGTCCAAATGCGACAGTTTTGTTTGTTGACATATAGCCAACATTTACGACACAAATTCGTGTTGGAAAGTTAACGATTTGTTGGAAAAGATTTCCCATACAAGTTTTGACAGTTCGTTTACGACATTGTAAACTTTCCGAGGTTAACGTTGTTAACGTTGGTTTTCCGACGTTGCAAATGAATACCCTTATATTTTTGTTTTGCGTAGTTATGTATTAACGAATATAAAGAAAATTGGATAGAATAATTTATTTTATTTAAGTGGAGTGATTGAATATAAAACAATTGAACTTTTTAACTGAAATGATTATGGATTCCTTAAGTGCGAAGTGGATAAAATTTTACATGAAATGTGCAGTGCAGAAATGGGGCTGAACCTTTATTAGCGTTGTTTCTAATAAGGTTTTCACTTGATTAAATAAATCAATTTAATTATGTATAAACATCTATGCCGGCGACGTTACGAGGTCACATTTTACGGTGTACAACATCACATTAGGAAGCCAGCATAGTAGGATATTGGGTACGTTCAGTGACAAAAATCTGAAGATCCCTTTTAAGCAAAATAGTCCGTTTTTGGATTCGTGCATGTAGTCAACAACGCATGGACGACTTCACATACGGATCCAAATATGGGTCCTCAAAATAACGCTTGGACAAACGTATCACACATTTTTTGTTATTTGAATTTGTCAAAAAGCTGATTTTGACTAATGACAAAAACAAATCAATTTGAATCGTATTCTATTCGCCACAAAAAAAATCAATGTTTGAATTGAAATCTGAATTGACCAATGGAAAACCCCATAAATAATTAACAAAAATGGAAATATGGCCATAAAAGAGAATAGGTAGATACGTCAATTGCACTGGACGCACCCAGTATTCTTTTTATTCCACTCTTCACATAAAATTAACAGAATGCATTCCAAATATTCTTGAATGAATACAAACAAAATTCAAAATATTTTATTCAGAATATTTCTGTGAAGAATACAGAAATGCAAAATGAATAAACACACTCTAAAGGTCAGTGACATTGTTTCAAGGTGAGAAAATAGACAATGCATCTACGCTTGGCTGTAAGTGAACACCAAACACCGAATCATCTCTTGCATGATTTATGATTCATCAGATTTATTTTATTTATTGTTGCACATATTTAGCTGAAAATCGATATTCCATATTTAACTTCTCATGTCAAAAAGTTGTGTAACAATTTTCTAGCGCGTGTATGTGTGAATTATATAAAGCTGAACACAATATGTTCAAATTTGTTCCATTTTTATTATAAACACGAGTATAACTTAAGAAGGATGCAATTGAATTTTTTATGACAGGACAAGTACATAATTGTTACCGTCCACAATTTGTACGTAGGTATAAATATGTAGAACATTTTCTTTGGATATCTTAAATGCACTAATACTTTCTTCTTGCTTTATCTTCTTCACAATTTGCTATTACTTTATACACATTACTTTTTATTCAAAACCACAATAAAAAATTCTCCTGCAATTTAGAAGTTTCTTTCAAAAATATATTTTATTTTTTAAACTTATCTACTATACATACACATTTCTGTACAACAAAATAGCACTTTTCTTTGAATGTAAACCAATAAAATTGTAGCTAGCTAAGTTGAAACTCCCATCCCATTGTTGCTGTTGTTGTTGTTGTTTCTTTTTCTTATGTAAAAGTTATGGTTAGTCCTTTTTTCAACAACATACCCATACTATTACTACTACAATATATACAGGTCATCTCTACAACAAACAAACGCCATCTGTTATCAATAGTCAGCAACCTCAAAATAAAAATAATCCTACTTTCCATCAAACCCAAAATCACAAAGTCCATAAATTTCCATTGGAAGAGCACACCAGTGAAGATGATAACGAAAGTAGTCACACATCGGAAGACTATGCCGATTCCGGTGAATACGATTTCGATGAAGACAATGGAACTTATAATAACATCAGTGATTCAGTAAAACATTGTACGTATATTATAGTTCTTTCTTTTTTGTTTGTTTTTATTTTGTGTTTGTGAGAGAGAAACAAAAAATAAATGTCTATGTATTGTATTAGTTTTATCTTCCTCTTTCGACAAAAAAAAACCAAAGATTCATAAAACTTTTACTAACTTAATTTGGATTGTTCATTATGATCATTTTGCATTGAAAACAAAAATCGAAAAAATATACTAACACCCACTACCTACTCTGATCCTTTTGGCCTTGAAAATCAGATTGTAATTCATACAAATACACTAACCTATGTCATTCAAAATTCAAAATTATTCTCACCATAAAACTTACTAATACAAACAAGAATAGGTTTTTTTGTTTTAAATTATACAGAGTGTGCCTTTGACATGGATATCTAAAAAAAAACCACCTTTATTAAGCCAAAGGGAAACTATTTATTTTTGATATTATAGATCTTCGAGACATCCTGCAAGACTCAGGGCAAACACTTCGAGACTCAGATGGAGATTATGATTGCCAAGCTGATCGATTGGTTGCACTAGACGAACAAAATGGCGGAACTGCACTTTATGTTCCAGAGTGCACAGCCGATGGACGATATCAGCGAGTACAGTGCTATCGTTCGACAGGTTATTGTTGGTGTGTCCACGAAGATACGGGCAAGCATATTCCAGGAACTTCGTTGAAAGACAAGAGACCGCAGTGTGACTCAATCTATCCAACAAGTCGACCCATGAAAGGGTGCCCAGAACCTAGAAAAACCGAGTTCCTGAAAGATCTCAAAGACTTTTTGAAAGATCAAATTGGTGCCAATTCTATAACAAGGTTAGTTTGCTACTTTTCAATCTCACCAAATTCTTATTTTGATTCAAAAATTATGTATTTAAAATTCTAGCTCTACAAAATGGAACTCCGAAGATGAACGAATTGCTACTTTAAGCTTTGTGTTGCTGGATAAGAACAAAAATAAGTCATGGGAACGAAAAGAATGGAAAACTTTCCGAGAACTTGTTACAGCTCACAAGTAAGTTAACAAAAAAAAATCAAGTTTGAATCAAAAATTCTATTTTTCAATATTTCATTTATTGCCTAGGACTCTGGGAAAATGTGGCAAGAAAATGCCACGATACTGTGATGTGAACAGTGATAAGAAAATTACCCTTTCCGAATGGCTTAATTGTCTAAATGCGCAGCGAACAGACGAGGATTTACTACTACAGCAGAACACAACTGAAAAAGGTAGATATATTTTGTTATTTTGAATTTGATAAACCAAAATTATAATCCTTAAGCAAGTTAGACCAGTTTATACCAATTATGTGAACCTTCATTTAATGCCTTTTATATAAGTAGAAGCTATTAAATATATTTATAATAGCTCACACCATTTCACAACCTTACAGAAATGTTCAATGTACCTATTCCAAATAATCACTGCAGTTCTATGAATTTTTACGTTTATTTTTCTTTCTGTTCACAGTTCAGATATTACTTAAAAACTAACAAATTATTATTAAAAATTTAAACAGGTTATACAGAAAGTTTTCTTTAAGTCTTCAATTTTTAACTGGTATAAATTTGTTAAAGCATATTTGTTTTAATTGGCACAGCTTTTAACTGTGAAAGTACTTAAAAAAAATGCTTATAACGTTAAGAAGTATTACTGATAATCTAAAATACACACATAAATTGTATTGGCGATTAGCTGTTAAGGAAGCCAAAAATATGCCTTCTGATAAAAATTGCATCTAAAATACAAAAAATAGTTCAAATCTTTTAATACAGTTGAGTGATATCAATAATTATAGCACAGAAAACTAATCGAACGTCGTCGTAATGTTTCCTGTCTCAAACTTTTTTTTGTAATTCAGACATACTGTCAAATTCCCGTCCTTATAACAGGTCCCATTTTAATAGATTATTACCAAGAATCCAGAAAAAAGGATCATAGCTGCTATCGTAACAGATTGCCAACAGATTCCAAGTTCATGAAAAGTGATATCGATAGCCCTCAACTTTTACGACCGACCATAGTCGAGTGCCTTAAAGTCTTGCACTACTTTTACAGCTTATTTTTTGGCCACACAATACTACAGTAGTGGGCTTTAAAGTCTGACACTACTTTTCCTACTAATTGTGTTTGTGACACACAAGTATTAAGAACCAATATGCATTGTATCGGCATCTCCTCTATTTAATCCTTTCCATATCCACACGTTACCTAAATCCTTGCTGTTTGCTATTTCATAACTTTTATAAGGGAACTTTTTAAAATCCCTTGTGTGAGTGAAGATTATTGAAACATCTAATAGGTATTTAAGTTTGGTTCACTATGGCGTATACGTGATTTTTTTTTTAAATAAAATAAAAACAAATTTATTCCGTCATCATTAATTTTTTTTATTTACAGTAATTGAAACGATAACAAATAAACCATCGAAGTTAAACGGACCGAATCCATTAAACACATATTTAATCGACTCCTGAATGCACTTTTCCTAGAAGAAAAACATGTAATTTGAAACTATTCATAACCATGACAGAAAAAGCTGCTTTTACTGCATCTCTGATGAATTGCACAAACAAATTTTATGATCTATATTTAACACGGATTATTATTAAAAGTATTTTATTCAACTCATCGTGTGCGTTCTGTGCCATTTTATTGTTGTTGTGTTTATTGTACAATAATTAATATGTCTATACGTAATTTAATATAAATATTTAATTTTTTTCGAATTTAACAAAATTAATTAATTTTGAAAAAAAACGCAGTATATACATATGTAGGCCTCGTAGATTAATAAGTTTATTTTTTTTATTTTATTAAGAGAAGATTATACAGTTTGTATGAGAAGAATGCGATGTTTATATTTATGTTGAAAAATATTTTAAAATAGTATTTTAAATTGATTTTAATAAAGAACGAGCTAAATAAATAGAAAAAGAAAACAAAAATGGTAAATTAAAATCAAATTGAATGAATGCTTATAAGTAATATGATAAAGAGAGTGGGAGAGAACTCATAACCAGTGATTTTATTAATCTTATTTATAAGATTTATGTGTATTAAATTTAAGGCAAATACATTTTGTTTTGTAGATATTATAATATTCTAGGTGATAGTTTTACTTAATAATTATAATAATATTATGTCAAACATATTTGACATGTTCATTTTAATATTTTAAGTTTGTGTAGAAAACAAGATAAAAGATATAAAACCCATTTTAAGTTCTATTATGTAAATAATTTAAAATTACCGAATTTGTTTTTTTTTTTTTTTAATAAGAACCGTATCCGGCTGACAGATGATATTGGTGGAAAACATAAGTCTCAAAATATTAATGCTTATCACACTCAATACGAGAATATTTAAATTTTTGCACCTGACACGTAAAATCTGTAACACCTCCATAATGATAATGAGTCAAAGGATTTCAATTTTTAGGTTGCTAATACCATAATAATAATAGTATAGCTGTAACCTACCCTCTCGACGGCCCTTCCGCAACCCCCTCACAGTATATAAACTTTCATAGTCAGGTTGTGTCTTTTTAAATAAGCCCGAACAATATTTCAATCCCTTGTTTTCAATGAATAAAAATGCCAGACATTAATGCACTCACTAGAAAATGTTGAACGGCGTGAAGTTCACACAAGCTTCGAAATGCATTATTTTGTATTTTATGTAAAACTGTAAACAAACGGGTATCGACTCAAGTGAAGTTAATTTGAAGTGTTTTTTTGTTTTTATAATTTAAAACTTAATTAATGCACTATTCTATATATATTTACGCCTCCAAGTTGTTTTTGCATCAGCGCAGCATAAGGCATGGGCTAGGCACTAGGGTCTGAAAATAATCTAACCTCATTAGTGCTCTCATCTATTTCTAGCAAAATACCTACCTTAAGTACTTCGCCAACTCATAAGGAACACCCCATGGCAGGAATAAACGCTTTTGGGCATTCTGACTTCAATGCTGAAAATCTGCGAATTCCCTATTCTTGTCGTTCAATAAATACTTCCCCAAGGATCTCCCAAACCAACGCCAATACTTCGTAATGACAGCGAAACACTCCCCTGTCTAAATTAATTTACATGGTGATACTAATCCGAGTACCCACACTTGTACGATGCGAATCTTTGAACGTTCTTCGGTCGTCGCACATTCGCTGCGAATGTTTCGCACCAGTTTGGGAGAGCCTTAAGTTTATTTTTTCTCAAAACTGAAATATATCTTGTAAATACGCCATATTTTATCAAATATCAAAACCAATCTCGGCAATTATAAAAGTTGTATTAATTTAGGACGAGACCAGAGAAATTCCAATTTATAATAGTCATATTACAGTTTTTCGGCATTAAAAGTAGGTGGGCATCAACGTGAATATAAGAACATAGAGGATCTCGGTTTTTATTAAACTAAATAAATACCGATACATAGCGGAAAAAGCAAAAATATAAATTTTCAAATAATTTTTGTCAGCAATATGTGTAGGTATCCATACCAAATGCATATATGTTTTATGTCATACTGTAAAAAAAGAACTTCGGGAGTTTCCATTGAAAGAAGACGATATGTTGAACAGGAATGGTTTCAGTTTTGTTGCAGTTGATTAATACGCCTTTATTGCTATCAACGACAGTAGAAATATTGACTCGAGGCTAACTTTGAATTTTTGCCTAGCTATCGAACTTTTTGGGGGCCTACCATCGCATCGCCAAGTTATAACTGCTGCAATTGTATGCCCTTTACCCAGATAGAGTACCTCACCTTTAACTGTCCACTGATAACAGGGAAATTTTGAATGTAATTTCAGGTTTTGGATAAAAGCTAAACAACGTTTTTTTATTACAAATTAAATAATACTCAATTACAAAATAATTATTCTTTAAATTTAACAACAAATTTTCTTATAATAAATTTTGTTTAACCTATTTGATTTTACCCATTACAAATTGTCTTTTCGTGGTCAATGGCATTTTTAAATACATTTTCACAATATATGTCGTTGCAACTAGCACCAATGTGGTAACTTCCATAATAACAAAATGCGATATAGAAGATCCGATTTCCAGCCATGATCCCTTATTTCGCACCAAATACAGAAAATTCAATCCCATGACATCGCATATGAATAACATTGCAATAAATACTCTCTGTTCATTTAGAACTGGACCAATTGTTCCATATATAATGACTGCACTTAGCAACATGGGTAAAAATAGTTTCACTATCACCAAACCCATGATGATGAATGGTGAGAATGTCGTTATAAAACAACGCATTACATTGGGATCGAAAGAGCTTACCGAAGCAGTATTTCCTGTGCCAAAGAATGTGAACAAAGTGTAAAGGAGTATTGCTAATGCGTACTCAAATGATTCTGCTAAGTCATCATCTCCTCGTCGTGTATAGTCTAAACCGATTCGCTCTATTTTTGCAGAAAAGCTTAGCATAAGCTGAGAGCCAAGAAGAACTACAAAGATTACCTCAAAGCTAGTAGAGAGCAAGACATAGCCTGTGGATAGACTAAAGAAAACTATTTCTACTTGTGCTTTGAGAGAATTGCTGGGCACATAGAATGGCGCTGCAAGGGAATGAATAAGGAATAGCCAAGAAATGACCCGGCACACCAATGGCACTGATTCCAGATTGTTGTGTTTGTAGACACAGACTGCTGCATTTAGCAATCCAATGACTGCAACTGCATACATCCGTCTAGGAAGATTAGATTTGACTAGAAGTCCTCTTGCCAGGGTGAGTACAGCTCCGACTAGTAAAAGAACATCATTTTTTTGTCCCATAACATCGGAAAGAAGAGGAAATGTAGAAAGTATAAGACTCAAGCCTAACCATAGGTAAAACTTGACACCTTGTCCCATGATGGATTTAAATTTCAGAAAAGCAAACAGCAGAAACACAAGTGTTATAAGTTGCCGCCTGAAGAATGAAGCTACCATCAGGACAGCTCCAAGAATTACAATCAACATTATTGTTAAGTTCTTTGTGGTAACCAAGGATTTAAGCCATCTTTGCTTGCCATAAGAGCTCTGTAAGGCCAGAGACCACACAAGAACTGGAAGAACTATGTAGAAGCCAACTTCAATGGGTATGCTCTGCAGGAAAATGAATACCAGCAGCAGTAAGCCGACTGTAAATGGTTTTATGAAACTTTTGACCGATGGCATGGGTCTGCCGCTGACAAAAAATGTTATCAAGCAGAACATCCAAATGACGAGCGATAAACTTGTGCAAAAGAGCAATACATTCTGGTAATAAGTGTGGTAGTAATCAATGCCGTCTAGAGCATTTTGCATCTTTATGAACGATTCTTCGATTATTTTCTCGAAGTTCTTAGATTCAAAGAGTTTTTCAAGTTTTGTTCGATACTGAACGATTGATTGCTCATCAAGGCCTTTGAATGATGGCATATAGTTAGAGAAAGCTCCCCGATTGAATGCTTCTAATAGTGCTTCGAATTGAGCTATCAATTGCAGGGCGTTTGTGTAGGAAGCTGTTGCCATATATTCTGATGATACGTTGAGTACTTCCTTTGGAAGCTTTCCGAAGCTGTTCATCGGTGGTGGAAGGCCAATGAGGGTAGACATTAGTGGTGCAGCTTGACCTTGTTCGATGTTGATGAGTGGAATGTCGACGTTATCAATGTGAATAGTTTTTTGAGAGCTAAAAGCTTCCTTCCAGTTATTGACGCCAGAGCCCCAAACTAGAAATGGTGTTTCAGTCTCAAGAGGATCCCCAGCACCATGAGAACCTGCAAATAAAATTTATCTCGATTTTTGAATTTAGTAAATACAAAATCAATAAAGAAGAAGCCAAATTAACGACTGGGTCGCAGGTAAGCCTAGAATTGTTGCACTGGTATTCAGCCAGAAACACCGACAAGACTATGAAAAACTGCTGCACCAGTCGTAAGGCAGAGTATTTTGAGGCTTCTTCTTTTTAAGCACACCAATTCGGAACATAATATGAGTTTAGTTTCTTAAATGGAGAACTCAAGGAAGAGAATAATATAATGCAATTACTTAGGTTCAAAATGTATTACTTACCATGATTGGTCATTCCATGATCGGATGTTAGAACGTAGGCGGTCTTTTTGTCAGGGAATGTTTTCTCAAAGAGTTCGTACATTTCGTAAACTCCTTTCTCTGTGCTATGGAGAGTCTCGAGGAACAATTCCGATCCAGGTTTGTGTATATGTCCTGCAATGTCCAATCCTAGGAGATGCAAAAAGAATACCACACCCTTTTCACTTTTCAACGAATCAGATCTTCGCTCCAAGAACAGTTTGACCCTCTCAAACACCCACTGATCCACTGCCGACGACGATTTGTCCTTACCAGTGAAATCATACTCATCATAGGCATCTATCATGAGCGTCTTTTCTGCTGTAATCTTTGAGAAAATATGTAGAACATCCATGGCTCCCCAGGCGTAAGTATGAGCGCTGCGATTGAAGACATTATCAAAGTCAATGGGATTAGCTTTCCATCCACGCAATACTGCAGATGGATCTTCATACAATCCGGCTATGAGTGCAATGTGTCCAGGGCGAGATTCGGTTGGAACTCGAGTTTGTGAAATGCCAACAAGTCCTTGGGATCGGATTAGCCGGCGAATGTTTGGAATATCCGCGCATTGATCTTTGAAAAACGATTCAGCTCGAAGTCCATCGGTGACAATCAAAACTAGTCGTTTGGCTGGCGGATTTGGAATGTTTTTTTGGGGATTAAGGCCAGTTATCACTGGTGATCGGAAGTAGATTACGAAAATCGAGCCGAGCAGCGCGATGTGGACTAGAATGGCATGGATTATCCACATTTTGGGAGATTAAAATATTTAGATATACATCATATTAGAACAGGAATGTACATCTGCAAAAGATTCTATGAACTGGTTGTACTAATTTTTTTGTTTTATACTTTTTTAAGATACAAAATGTTTGATTCACGAAAATAGTACTTTGTTTATTTATCGTATATTTTGACGTATCACGTCTATTTTTTCCTCCTCAAAAGTCAAAACGTCAACAGCCAAAATCTGCGTTCAGGTGCGCAGACGTTTAAATCGACTGTTGGTAATGTAGTGTGAATTAAGCTTATGCTGCGATTAAACTAGACATATTTCTTTTGGTCGGCCCTGAGGGAGTTGGATGAATTAAACGAAATGGCGAATTACATGCCGCCTCCAAATTGTTGTTGATTAAAAGCTTAACTACATAGGCAAAAAAAAGTGAAAAACTACAAAAATAAACTTTTGTGCTTGTGTTCTTCTTGGCTTATGTAGTTAAACCTTAAAGCTCACATATGTCACTAGTGACCCGGGGAATTAATTTTGTCGAAAAAAGAGCGGAGACAAATAATCTGCTACAATTATCAATTTCGCTCGTCGAACAGCGAGCAGGCTCTCCCAAACAAGCCCAAAGCATTCGCAGCGCGTATGCGACCACCGAAGATTGTTTAAAGATTTGCATCACACCAGTGTGATGGGTACTCTCATTAATATCTCCATGTTAATAAATTTAAACAGGCGAATAAGTTTCGTTGTCGTTCGGAATTATATTCGCGTTGGTTTGGAAGAGCCTTACTGCAAATCGAAAAGCCGATCGAAATTTGCTGTTTATGATTTCGTTGTATTTTTTGTATAGAATTTATGTTTCGCATTAGCAGCGTACGAGGCTTTACATGTAAGTTGTTTAGCCCCAATTTTGTTTTTGTTTCGTCTCATTTCTTTCAAGCTTAGAAACAACAAGACCTATCATATAAGTTAGATGAAAGATCTAGTTAAAAACTCCAATCAATTAACCTTTTTATAATTTTTTTTAAATTTATTTCTCAAAATATTTTTTGTAACATGAAATATATATTTTTTAAAACTTAACTTTGAAGAAGAGGTTTATGAATTTTAAACCAATACTACAACATTCAATTCAGTTAATTTCGTTTTTATTTAGAATAATATTCTCCGGATTCTTGGCAGCTGATTCGTTGTTCTCTTCAGTTTCTTGATTTTCGGCATTTTCTATTTCACGTTGCTTTTGTAATTGTCGAAATTCGGTTGGAGTCAACATACCACGAAGTATGGTGTCATATTTAACACTTACTCCTTTTTTAGACATTTTCTGAAATAACTTCCAACATTCACGTTCTTTGATAGAACGAACGTGGTTGGGGAAATCAAAGTCAACAGGTGATTCTAGACCAGATGAAGAGCAGCTGTTGTTGATAAAAATATTATTCTCCTTTCTATCTGATCCATTTGACAAGTCATCTTTGGTTAGATTTTTTGTCAGTTGAGACATTTTGATGGTACTAAAATTAAAAAAAAAAGCTATTTAGTGAATTTAGCATTAGAATTAGTTTTCATTTACAACTGAAGAAAGACGTATTTTTACAAAATTACTAACGACTGAAAGAAAGAAAGATAAAAAGAAAGAGCAAAAAAAGTAGCCCTTTTCTAGTATGGATAGAAAGCATTAAAGTTAATAGTAGCTCCTTTGTTGGTATCATCAACCATGCTATCTTGTCAACAAAGTTATTTCCTCAACTGCAAAAGACAAGGGATACGATTTAGAATATACATACCAATTTTCGAAATCGCTTCGAAAAATTGAACCAGGAGGCGCTGTAGGTGGTCGATTTGCTCTGAGTCTAGCAGCTAACGGTGCAATAGAGCCTCTTCGTAGCATATGTGGAAATTCTTTTACTGCCATCTGGAAAGTCGACTGCTCATTTTCTTGAAATGAAACTACAGAACAAAACGTTAAGTAATTTATGGAATTTTAATTCAAATTACCTGATTTCCCTGTTTTTCTCAATAGTGGCGCTCTTGCCGTTTGGCACTCGTCTGTCGATCCACTCTCCTCTTTTTCTGAGTCACTTCCTTCGGAGCTAGCAAGTGACACTAAAGTTATAACATCTGATGCTATAGTTGATCGTGAACGTGATAAAGTCTTTTTACCAGTTTGTCCGATAGCAGAAGTGTCTGCAATTGATTCGGCTTCACCTAATTTTTAATTCTTATTAATTTAATTCTAATTTAACGCATTAAGGCTATCCCAAACCAACGCGAAACATTCGCGGGAATATGCGACGACTGAATAATGTTCGAAGATTCGCATCGCGCCAGTGTGGGTGCTCCCATTAATCTCCATGTAAATAAATTAAGACAGGCGGAAGTTTCGTTGTCGCGCCGAATGTTTCGCGTTGGTTTGGGAGAGCCTTTAATGAGCCTATATTTAAAAATGTGTCTTATTGAGAAAGCTTCAATGAGCATATTTTCCATACAAGTACAAAGTATAGTAATTTTCTCAATAGCACACGGTTAAATTAATTTTTATGCAACCTTTATCGCAGCTTGAATTTCTTGGTAATACTCTTCGACGACGGGTTTTTCTTCTCGTATTCGCAAGTAAGTTCTTAGTTGAGTCAGCTATTGATCGAACTGGTGCTGACATAGCACGTACTAATGGTGGTCGTTTCTGAATTGTCAAAGATGGAGATGCACTTAATGTAATAATGTTGGGAGAAGTAACTGTTTGAATGGCACTAGATGTGGAAAATTGCTCGCCTTTGCTCGATTGAAACTGGGCTCGCCGCTTAGCTGCAGAACTTATTCGGCATTCAGGCTGTGCATTGTTTTTATTTATATCAATTACAGGTTTCTTGGTATCAGAGTTATGTGGTCTTGTTTTCTTGAATAAAAGAAAAATATGATTGAGAAACACTTTGACACTTTATATACTGATAGGCGATGTTCATATTGGACTCATTCCACCAACTTATTTTAGAGTTTTAATATCCTATTATTTGGTTCCCACTTCATGATGGATATACGAGCAATGAAGCGGCACTACGAAGTAAAAAAAATCACCGAAGTGAGAACAATAGGAACATCGCGTCAAGCTTTTTTTTTGGTTATTAAAAACTCTAATACCACCTACGACAGCATATAGCCAGGGTAGAGTTATATAAAGCCATGCGAATAATTCAGCATTCCAAAGAAATAAACAAGGTTATAAGTTGACAATTCTGAACCTATCAAGCCAAATTAAAATAGAAGCAGAGCATGAGATAACAACATGGAAAATAGATTTCCTCTTTAAATCCATAAACCTAACCATAAAATCTGAGCTACTGCTGTAAACATTAACTTATTTGTATAGTCAGTCAATGGACTTTCCAGTGAATGGTTTTTGAAAATTATTAGATGATGCTCAGTAAAATTCACTCTCACCTCTAAGCCTTGTTCGAGAGAAAATGTTTACTGAGAATAATTGTCTGTATGTTAGGAACGGAATGGTTAATCTGGAGAAACTTTCAGAAAGTTAAAACATCTAAACGATACCAAAAGAGAAAACTAGAGTCATTGTCAATGACTTTGGAAAAGGGGTGAATAACAATATAATGTTCATTATGAAATAATCACATTGCGATTTAATAATCTACTTGGCAACTTGGCCTATTACCTTGATTTAACTACATGCATTGTGGTTTCAATTTGTGTATTTGGGATTTTATGAATTCATGTACATAGATGTAACCTTGCAAAGCTGTCGTAGGGATGCCTTGAATTTTAAGGCATTAAACTCTATATCCTCAATTAAGCCTGATTAAAGTCCGGAGTATATTTTTAAAAAGATAATTTTTGTAACAACACAAAGCTTACCATGTAATCAGCGCCCTCTGATGAACTGTCAATATCACTGTTAATAGAATCATTATCAACTGACTTTATCGTCTGCGTTAGATTGATGCTTAGATTTATTTTGTTCTCCGACTTTGAGGAACCACCTGGCTTCTTACTTCGATCACTTATTAAATGGTGACTTGATGCACTGCAAGAAAAAGAAATAACACTTAATTGTATTGCCTGTTATTCCGCAACAAAAACTTAAAAGCAACAAAAATGCAAATAAGTTCTCCGGAATTGAAACATTATTAGGAACAATTATTTTTTTTAGCGCCAACTGCAATCGTGTATGTGTCTAAAGATACGAATGAATACATCTCTATACATACATACAATACATAGTATCATCAACATCAATCTTAGTAGAAGAACTTCAAAAAGTTTTCATTCTTGAATGCAAAACTTTGTTTTTTGTTCTTTTTGTGAAAAGTTTACCGGCTTTTCCGGAGTGGTTCATGTGGAGAAGTATGTAGTTTTGTTTTGTGTTGTAGGTAGTGTTAAATGGAAAATCCTATGAGGTGTACATTCTAACGGAATCATCAGTCAACAAGGTATAATGCAGCATGTGGATTTAAGTCAGAAACGATGACATGTCAAGTCGATGTTAAATGATACTGTCACTGATAGTGCGGAATTTTACACGCAACTATGAATTGAACATTGTGCGATATTCTTAGAAATTATTAACATATTTGCTTTGACGGCAAGGCCTGTAACGGTTGTTCTACCCCAATTATTCTAATAGTCAAAGCTTGTCAAGTTAAATATTACATTGGTTTGCTTGAAGGAGTGTGTTTTATAAACAGATTATAATTATAGAATTTTAAGCTCGCAAACCAAAATAATATTTCGATACAGGTTCATCTCGGGTGCTTTTATAAATGCATGGTTGCTTTGTTTACATGCGATCAATTGCAATCATACTAACTTCATATAAAATATTTGCGCATGTGTTTTACGCTGCATTTATGAACACTTTTTCTGATTTTCGTCATATGTCATAGGTCATAGGGAAAGAATTTGACAGATGGAACAATAAAGAAAAGGAAATCGTTTATACTATATACCTATCTCTTTCTTTAATAAAGAAATTCAGACTGCATGTGAGTTTTTATAGTTGCACATTAGCGCTGCAAATATTTGCGGTTTACTTTTATAAAAAATCTGACATTTATCATATGCATTTATGAAAGTTACGCATTTGTCAGACTTTCGCAACCATGCATTTATGAAAGCACCCCTCATTTATTTTATCATAAATCTATTTGAAGAAGCAATCTTAATCACACTTTGTGTGTTCAGACAACACAAAACTTTGATTGGCAGTTTTTTGCTCCGTTTCGAGTTGTATATACAAAAATTGACAGCAATATATTGCTATTGGTATTTGCCCTTCCATTAAAAGAGACAAGCTATCTACATACCCCTCCAGGCTGTAACCGAAGAGTAAGATAGAATTGCGAGAACCAACTTTTTCGTCTTCCCTAATCATCATAACTTAAAGTTTGATGATCAAAATATTGAGCTTGGTGTTAATACAAATGCACAACTTCCCACAAAATGCTATTTAACTACCTATATGGATATCACAATTAATAATAAAGGATATAGTGAAGCTTGTTCTTTTTATATATTATTTTGAAAATTCGTTTATATTGGTTGCAGAAATTCAACAAAGAAATAGTCTTCATGGCCTTTTTTTACTTCAATTATGCAAACCCACTCTGACATAAATAAATATATACACATAATTGTCCTACTTTAACCTACTTTTTAGCAGTATTTTTCCGTTATTATTTGATTGATTAAATCTGAATTAGAATGCATGTCAGGTGATTTCTTTTCCTATGGAGTCCAAACAAGAACACGCGAACATTTTATAGGTTCAGGAAATATTTGTTCAGATACGGCAGATATTCTTTTTAGGTTTTCCAGCTTTATAAGAATAACCTATTATTGAGGTAGTACAATAATGCCAAAGGAAGCTAACGGAGTCAATACCATACCATACCATTAGATTCCAGTCTGATCGCCTGACAAATCAATCTCAATTGAAAAGCTAAAAATTAATTTAAAAAAAAAAAGCTCTGAAAACATAAACAAGAAGTATCAAGTACCCACTGTTACAGACCCCTTGATACCCCTTCCATTAATTCAATCAATCAATTCTGCCATAACAGCAGTTACAATCAATCCCAATTATGAAAATATTGATTTGTTAGATTCCATTCACAGTACCTACTATTCCATGCAAAATTGCTTGCCTCACAAGGAAAATTCACTTTGCCAAAAATTATGCTGACGCGACGTAGGTACAAAAGTTAAAGTAGAGGAGGGGTAAAATTGCTACATATAGTTATTTATAAATCGTGTGCTTAGTATCAGTTTCATTTTTATTCAGTCTTCAAAATTTTCTATGAAATATGAATGTCGCTTATTAAACCATGAAGCGAGTTTTCTAAGGAGGAAGATCCAACAACAACCAAAAAGCAACCACGCAAAAAATGACTTTTCTCCACTTTTGCTTTCATTTGCAGGAGAAGATTCTACACAACTTTAACTAAAGATATAATATGAACATACCTATATATGCATGTTCATCGGTCGGCATTTTTGTGCCAATACAGTAATATTAGCAAATCGCGTGCCATAATAATGGCAAAATATTTAAATTCAAAATGACTGTCTTCTTAACAATCATGAAGGATACTTACTTAGATAAAACCTACTTATGTACCTACTTATTTTGGAAATTAATGGCAAAGAACCTTTATCTATTTGCAACACAAACTTCTGGGCACTTTTATGTTTAATTTTTGACACTAATGAGGAATATACACCTCTTGCAAATGGAATAGTCAAAATTTAATTTTGGATAGAATTTAATCGGAATTTTAATTCAATCCACACACGGCATTAGGGTGTTCAAAGGGTGATGTAGCCAACATCAATAGAGAGTACACTGCTCACTATGCACGTCGCCAATCTTGCCCACAAACCATTATCATTGCGTAGTGAACAGTCTTAGTCTAAACATCTTAGCTGATGGTAGAAATACACTTGCGAGCCAAATGGCTTGGTCGAGTAAAATTGTTTCGTGTTATTTGGCTCGGCTTAACCATTTGGACTTTCAGCTGTTCTGAAATCCACACAAAAATCATAAAAGGAAGGATAAGAAGAAAATGCGCATCAATATTAAGCTCGAATTGCAAAAAATAAACGAAGCCTTACTTTTTGTTATTTATCTCTTGGTCTGACAGTTTTATCTCTCTTGGTCTGACAGTTTTCACACACTTGTGCTGTTCTCTGTTCTGGTCCAGGTTTTCTTCATTTAACCCACTCAGCCGTATTTATTAGATTTTCTTAAAACTCTCTGAGAGATTATTTTTATTTTAGTATGAGTAAATATTTTATTTGTCTTTAACACTTTTGTTTATGGGGTTATCTTTAATGGTACAAAAAAAACCAACTCTTTTTTTGTATCCAATTCTGTCATTTTTGGCATTCGCATAAACAGAAAAATATATTTGTGGAATTCGGGGCCTTTCCGTTAATAATATTCAAAAATAAACCATCGAAACGAGTTATTTACCTACACAAAACAAATATATTTTTATTGTTATTTTAACCAGCTGTAATATTTTTATGAAAAATTAAAATTTTCTTTCATAATTCTTGTAGTAGGTACTTAAGATAAGAGTTTTCATCAGCTCTTACACCCAAACCGGCGCGAAACATTCGCAGCGAATATGCGATAGCCAAAGAATATTCAAAGGTTCGCATCGCACCAGTGTGGGTACTCTTATTTATATAGATGTAGATAAATTAAGACAGGCGAAACTTTTGTTGTCGTTTCGAAGTATTCGCGTTGGGTTTGGAGAGCCTTAAAGAGTAGATAGTTTCAAAAGTCAACCGAAATCTCTTAAATTCTTTTTTCTCACTGAAATTATTGATCTGTTTTCGAATTTTTCACTGACTTTTTTTAAATTCATCATAAAACATAATGAAATCCTTGTTGATACTTCACTTAACTTTATGCAAAATAGTACACTACACGCAAATGGAATTCGTAATTATTTCACTTAAGTTGATTGCCTTCAAGTATTGTTGACTAATTGAACTTACTTCTTCTTACTGTTGCTGCTGCTGCTTAAAAATGTTCCCGACTCAATTAATCTATCACAATCGAACGTGCTATCGGTCCAGGCTAGCTTTGGACCTCCAGAAGCAGCATTATTTCCCCCAACTTGGCTTATCCAACTAGCCTTATCTCCGATTCCAGCAAAGGAATGTTTTCTTGATCTTTGTTCACTTCGGCCACGAATTCCAGCACACACTTGATCAACTACCGAACGTTGTTTTTGCAAATACAAAAACTTATTTCGCTCCGAGGGTAATCTAGCTAATATTACCGAACCGCTTGGATTAGCACTTCTGCCACG
Organism: Leucozona laternaria; assembly: GCA_932273885.2. NCBI lineage: Eukaryota > Metazoa > Arthropoda > Insecta > Diptera > Syrphidae > Leucozona > Leucozona laternaria. The sequence goes on along the minus strand of OW026368.1, from coordinate 25,327,189 downwards.
ACCACTACGATTACTATCACTGCTGTGATTTATGATTTGACTGGTAACTGTCGTATTCTCGACGAAGGATCTTTGCTTCCGTAACTGATGTGGATTCGACCAAGTCTGTTGGCTTCGGTTAGCAGCGTACATTGCCGAAGAGGACATTCTTTAACCGACTCTATTAAACGACTTAACTTGCAGAAAACTATCGAATAACCAATATCGTTTGCCGTTTGGCAGCAAAAAAAAACAAAAACTAACTGCAACCTCGTGTCCTTTCGCGAAAATTCAAAAACGTTCGATTTGGCTTTATGTCATCCGAAACGAACTCCATCCACGCATACTTTAGACGATGACGGTAACTGCGACGGCAGCGGGTGTTGTAACCGTAACGAGTACTGAACAAATAATCGAATAACAATATTTTTTATGAGTGGGTATTAGTTTTCGGGTAGCACGGACAAGTTATTATAAATCTACTTGTTTTGCCCAAAACTTCGGGTGGTGTTCTAGATTTGTGTAACCCCTTCCCACAAAAAAAAAAACAATAACAAGAGCACACAGTATATAAATAATTGCAATTGATAATAATAATATAAATGTATATCCAACACAAATCCAAGCGATAGACGGATTTATATAGAGGAAAATGGATCAAAGGAAAAGTACGTCCTTCGATTGAAAAGAATTTTCACACAATAAACTCAACACTCTATTGCAAAATCCTCCGAAGGAGTATTAAACCGACGCTGGTGTTTGGTTTGAAAGAAACAATGTAACTCGAAATCGAAAGCATTCTAGTTTTGTTTTTGGATAGCATAGGACGCGACAGGCACAAGAAGAGGGAACGAAAAGTATCTTAACAACAATGTTTGGAACGTTCAATGCCCTCCCTCGCGATTTGCACGGTTTCAACTATTTACCTGGCGACGACGACACGAGACAACAGTGTGCTCTACGAATAACTAAGTTAGGAGCATATATCTTCTTTTGGTATATTCCCATGTTGTAGGGTATAATATAATACAGGTCTTGGAAGCATAGATAAAAAAGCTATAAATCAGAAGGTAATATTTTATCTATTTATGTAGAGTTTTAATTTTGGGAATTCTGGCTCGTCTTGGGTTATTGTTTATACAATTTCTATATTGTATTTATTTATTAATAGTGATCTAGTAAATATTTTAATAGACTAAAATAGTTGTTTAGAATTGAAAACATCAGTTGTCTATATTTTCCCGGCATTATATCTATATTTTTGGAAATAAATCAAACGTGAAGAGACAATTTTCGGCTTTGATCTTTAATTATTTCCGTTTAATGACGTTGTTTACATTAAAACAGTGGATTATCCCACAAAATACAAAGTCAAGGATTTTAATTGGCGCCCAATGTGAGTTCCTTTTTTTATTTATTCACAGATCGAAGGACTTGCAGTTTCTGAAGTATACCCAACTCTGAAAATAATCTGACTTGAAAGAAACAAAACACAGAGAATCATCAGTTCGAAGAGTCGAGTGGACGAAAAAGTTGCCAACAGACAAAATATAGTGTACATCAACTCCTTGTGCAAGAAACGGTGCAGTCATTCTTTATTATTTTCCAATCTTTATTGAGGCTCTATTGAATTGCACGAATTTCTGTTTTCCTCCCTTTTTCTTTTCTCTGCTTGTAATCCAACATTAGTTTGTTTTACTTTTGCGGGTGCGTGGTGTTTATTTGGAGGTTTTCCGTTTGTGAAAAAACAGTATGTCGATTAATTTTGCCTTCACAAAAATTTTTTAAGTTTTATACCTACTGAACTAGTAGTTTTGGCTTAAAAGTTTTATTTAAAGAAATTGGGAAACAGGTAACAGAAGCTTTTCACCCGTTTGAGTATTATAGTTTAGGTTTTTTTTGTTTTACTAACTTAAAAGCGTGACTTCATGCTGGAAGTTCTTTTCGAAGAAATATTTTTGTTTGGTGTTTTATGCTTATCTTTTTTTTTATCTTGTTCTATTAAGCTGTTGCTACATATTTTACTAATTTCAAAATCTCTTGACTCAATGTACCCACAAGCAAATTAACTTTCTACGAAAAATAAAATAGTTTTCGATATGGAAATTATGATGGGGTGTTGAATGAAAGCACCATATTGGATGGTTGGGATGGTGAAGGTGTTTTGGTTCACGTGGAAAATTAAGAGAACATAAATAACCTGGCATAGGTTTTGAACTAAATTAGATTGCCTTTGTTTGTGTTGTGTATTTTATGCTTTTATTATTTCTGTTTCTGACTTGCAAATATATAATTTTTTTTCATATTATGTATAAGTAGATTAAATTATTTATAGATACAAAAAGGACCTACATATAGCTACAAAGCTATATACAATTTCTAAAGCGTACCGATCTAAGTGCTCTACACTATTAAATTATAATAAATCAAATAAATTGTTATCGGAAACAGAAAACTTAATTAAATTAAATAATATTTAAATCAATTCTTTTTGATCTCAGGTAGGTGAAAGATTCATAGACATAGGACAACACTAGCCCTTTTGCACCGTTTTTGATCCGTTTTTCTAAATGTTAAATAATTGTATTTAATGTCGGTGTGAAATGATTCCAGCTACCTGTATGGGTGAATTGACAGGCGTATTATGCCTGTTTGGTAACTAAAACTTTCACCAAGTTTCCCAAAATGTTCTTTTTCGTATAAGCTTTGACAGCAAATTCTGCAAATTTGTGAAAAATTGCGAAAATTTGTGACAAATTTCACGTTTAAACTTTTTTAGACTTTTTGGAACTTACCTACATAAGCCAAAAAAGTGAAAAAGTACAAAAGTGAAAATTTTCAAACTCATTTTGGAATAGTTTTTCTGACTGGAAAACTTATAAAAATGATGCAAAAAGATTAAATTTTGGTTTAAAAAAAAAAATGTATATTCTTTTTCACAAAACTGCTAGCGGGAAAAAAAATATTTTTAATTGTATAAGATTCTTTTTATTTTTAATTGTATAAGATTCTTCTTCACGACGTTTTGGAGCCTAGTACGCAGAACGAAGAGCGCACTTAGTTTCAGCTACCATTTTTCTCTCCAAACCCTAGCTAAATTTTTATATGAGAGCATTGTGGAGAATATTTCACAGAAAACAGCTGTTCTCTGAGAAAAAATTATATTCAACCATTTCAGAGAATTTGTTTTCATTAAGCGTAGGCGGAGGTGGCGAAGTACTTGTGAGTAGATAAAACTAAAATCTAGTGCCTTCATCTCTACTCATGCTTTCATCACAAGTAGATGAGGTTTGTAGGAAAACTTATCTTATGCGTTCCATTCAAAATGGATAGCAAAGTACCTTGCAAGTACATCGCCACCTCCAAAGGAAAACCGCTATTATTTCAAGTTAATTTAATTAAATAAAATTCTCTTAATATTCCATTTAGATTTTTATTTTCACAAAGCAAAAATTTACAAATTTAGCTCGTGAACTAAATGTGCTGAACAATTATTTTGTGCATTAAATTTTGACAGATAATAATGTACAGCAAGACAAAACTTTTTTGTGCTGGAGCTGCTTACCACTCGGCTAAAATGCTTGGCTCAATTTTGGAGAGAATTTTGTATGAAAACTATAATTTAGCGCTATCGAACTTGCCTTAAAAATTTAAATTTACAAAGATGAGTTTCAATGAAAGCTATATAACTTGCGTGAATACAATCGACAACGATTAAGCTTTGGAAGAATTTGTGTTCTTATTCATTTGGAATGCAAAAGGAGTGGAAGAGCCTGAGCACCAGGCCTAAAACGACATCTATTTGTTCTTTTTGCTCTATTACAAATAATTTATAAATCTGCTACAAAACAACAAATCCAATTAATAGTGTAAGCTCTCCATAAAGGTAACACAACACAAAAACGTCACTTGACGTGGATGATTTCGTGGCATTTCTGTCACTTGCTGTCATATAGCTTTTATACAGCAGACTGAATTTTCCAATCAACGACCGAAGACCGATTTCTCCTCAGAAATTCTATAAACTCTCGTGTTCAATAAATACAAATAAAACAAAAATGTCGAATTATCTTTACGTTGCTCTAATCGTAGTTATCTGTGCTTCGGCCAGTCTCGCTGGTACTTGTTCCAGCCCAAAAGTCACAGTCTCTTCGTTTAGTACTTCCGATGCCACAATCCTCACCCAACTTGCCCACGTTGGAGAATTCACATTGAAGTGCTCCAATGGCGAAAAACCACAACTCTTCGCCGAGTTCGAATGTGGAAAAGTTGTTCCAGTGGCTCGTGTAGGAGACGATAAATATCAGGTAAAATAAGAAATGAAACTTTTTAACGAGATTTGTGCTAAGTGTAATATTCCCCCAATTTAGATCAGTTGGACTGAAGATGCAAAGAAGGGTAGCAGTGGCAACAAGGCTATTCGTCTCTTCGACGAGGAAGGCTACTCGAGCATTCGTAAGGCTCAACGTGATGGTGACAAAGTTGCATCTGTGAAATCCTTGGTAGATATTACCATTTCGGTGCCCAAGGCCTACAGGGGACCATGGATCAATTCTGAATTGGTTGCTGCTCTCGTGGCAGCTTTCGTTTCTCACTTTGCCTTCACCACCAAGAGCAAATTGCAAGCGTAAATTTTATTGAATGAAATTCATTCGTAAACATTGTCATCAAGTAGTGCTAATTTATAATTCCCTTTCTTGTGAAGTTTAATTCATTTTTTTACAATAAAAAAAAATTAAATACAAAAAATTTCTTTTAATTCAGATATTTTCAATGTTCCAAAATTAAGGGCTTACATCAATAATTGGTTCAAATAATGCAAACCAAATTGAATGCTTTCAAACTCATCGCAGGATACTTTCGTCATTTTCTTAAAATACATTTTAATGACTTAATTGCTAATGATGTATTGCATATAATCCAAATAAATAAACAACTAAAAGATTCGCATACTACTACTTTTGGGAGAAGCAAGAAGGAAACAAAATACCCATAAAATACACTACAAGTTCTAAGCACTTGGTCGCTCTATTGTAAAATATTGTTTATCTCTGTGAGTGCTATGTTCTATGAGCTGCGCTCTTGGCTTGTTAGATATTTTTTTTTCTTCTATAAATTTGATGAGATACCAAAAATTTAAAATACCTACCTAGCTTCAATCAAAATTCCTTTTATATATATTAATACAATTCTCAGTGAATTGTTGGAGTAATTTGTATATACCCACCTAATGTAAATAGAAGTCAGTATCACCAAAAACATTGCGAATTATATTGGTCTGTAGCCCACTATCCTTCCTGTCCTAAAGTAAAAATTTTAATTTTACAAATAAAGCATTCTTGAGCATATTTTTGATTTCTAGTGGCAATTTATTTTAAACAAAAAAAGAAATTAAGTAAATATTAAACAGAAATTATTTTACAAACAACCAACGCGATCTCTTGGTATCAAACGCAACTCAGAGCCATGTTTGAGGAAAACATTGCCAGCAGTCTGTTGTGGGCTGATTCCTACACCATCGTCGGTGATAATTGCACTTGTTGCAGCAGGAACTTTGAATTCCTCAGCTGCGAATTTCAGGACTGCTGTGAATGGAGTCACTTCTGGAACACTCAGCACCTTGAAAGGCAGTTTCGGATCCGAGGTGAGAGTTATTTTGAAAGTTACCTTCGATTGACTCATTGTTATGAAGAAAGTTGTTCTTTAGTAACGTGGATGTGGAATGCCTTTTGATCCAATGGAAGTGGTTTTGGTGGAGTCCTGAGTTAACTGATACTTATTATTTTAGGGTATTGTAAATAGAAGCTGCTTAAATGAAGAAGCTTCGTCTAAAATTAAAAAAAAAACTATGTTAATTAAAACATACTGCAATTTTATAATAAAATTTACCTCGTTCGGTTGTTCGCGGACGTAAGCAAATCTTCTGAAATTTTTGAAGTTATGTGACATTTAGCTCTGTTTACTTTTATTTGATATAATGCATCCGTCAAATAAAGGTTCATCCGATTTACAAGATTCCTTAAGGTCTGTTTGGTATCTTTTTTCTGTAAAATGTGTAAAAAAATACCAAAGTGAGAACGAATTTCTCAAAAATGGACAAACTTACAAACAAAATAACAAATGCATTGAACCACTTTTGTGTACCAAACGTCAAAATTTCACTCATCAACACCAACAATCACATGCCAAAAGTACGGTTTTGTTAACAATACTCGTTTAATTAAAAAAAATTATATGAATTATACATTTCCCAAGTTATCTTTGATTTATATAAATTTTCAATATCAGAAACCTCAATTTCAAATTAAAAGCAAAAGATGCTACCAGCTGGGTGTTGTTTTGACAGTCTTTACTCTTTTGGTACACATAAATTTAAAGCTTCGTTCGTTGAACTTTACCCAGGGTTGACCCAGGTTTTCTTGACAACCCCAAGAATTGTCAAAAAAAACCTGGGTTTTCCAGATCTCAAAAAACGCTCAATGGCTGTTGACATTTAAAGGAAAAAAAAAAGTTCTGTTGATAATTAAAATTTAAAAACAAATATGTCTTACAAATGAATAAGAAACAACTTCTAACGCCTCCACTTTCTATTTCTATTTATTAGCATTAAATTTAATTTGTTAATTGTTTCAATTTATTCTTCAAAAATAAACAATAACTTTCAGCACATGAATCCGCAACAAAATATAATATGCTTAATAACTCATGTCACTTTGGCAATTAATTCTTTACCTCAACTCGCCACAGCAAAATATCTAGTTCTACTTCAGGGCGAGTTCAGGTCGACCTCAGGTCTCAAAAAACGAAGAATTTATTCACTAGGGTGACTTCAGGTTTTTCAAAAAACGCTTTGGGGCGACCCCAGGGTGACTTCAGGGCTCAACGAACAAACCTTATGTAGCACAAATTCGCAAGTTATCCAATGAAGGGGAAATTTTTTTCTCTCTCGATGTGCTCTCTCGTTGCAACTTTTTCGAGTTAACAAACAGGAATTTGTGACAAATTATGCAATTTTGTAAAATTTGTGCAAATTCGCAAAAAATTCCATGTTCCCAAACAGACCTATTGCCCTAGCAAAGAGTTTGTTTACCCTCTGACAAGCTTTATATTTTTTGTTTGAGTGTTTCCACTGACGTCTGGGCAAATTTCCCAATTGTTGGCATGATTTCGCATCTTCAATTCTTCATGCCGAATATCTTCAGTTTGGAATAGTCTCTTAAAATGGGAGAATTTTCGAAATTTCAATAAAGTCTCGTTCATCATCATCATCGTCGGATTGCGAAATGAATTTCTATAACTTGAATCGTCTTGTTTACGTTTTGAATTTTCGAAAAAATCTCCTAACTCCTCGATTAGTGGCTTCGTATAGTAAATACACTAAAAACCTTAATGAGCGACAACGGTATACTAGTCGTTCATACAACTATTTGGTACCTAGTTTAGGGCTTGCAGCAATTTTGGGTTATATAGCCTTTAAAAAGAATGAGGTATTACTAAAATTTCAACCCACCGTGCAAGCTAAAACTATTCCAAAATTTGGTGATCGCCGAATTCAATATAATTTTATTGCTGATGTTGTAGATGAGTGTGCAAACTCTGTCGTCTACATAGAAATCAAAGACGTACATCGTATAGACTACTATACGGGATCACCAGTTACGGCCTCCAATGGATCTGGATTCATAATTGAATCTGATGGTCTTATTTTGACAAACGCACATGTTGTAATCAACAAACCACACACAGCCGTCCAAGTGCGGCTCGCCGACGGGCGCATATTTCCGGGGAAAGTGGAGAACGTGGACCAGTCGTCAGATTTAGCCACCGTTCGCATTCAATGTAATAATCTACCAGTAATGAAATTAGGCCAATCGTCTTTGCTGCGAACCGGTGAATGGGTAGTGGCATTGGGAAGTCCTCTGTCGCTTAGCAACACAGTAACGGCAGGTGTAGTAAGCAACACACAAAGAGCATCACAGGAATTAGGATTGCATGGTTCGAATATCAATTACATCCAAACGGATGCCGCAATTACATTCGGCAATTCGGGTGGTCCGCTTGTAAATCTGGATGGAGAGGCAATAGGGATCAACAGTATGAAGGTCACTTCAGGCATCAGTTTTGCGATCCCAATTGACTATGTAAAACAGTTCCTTGTTCGTAGTACTGAGCGGAGAAATAAAACGGGTGATCAAGGACAAGGATTTCCTGTTCGACGTTACATGGGAATTACAATGTTAACTCTGACAGACGATTTAATGCACGAGCTTAAGACTCGCAGTCTCACTGTTCCAGCTGAAGTGCAACATGGTGTACTTGTGTGGAAAGTGATCATAAATTCTCCTGCTCATGTGTACGGAACCTCGAATCAAAACTTTAAATAATTTGTTTTAACTTTACCTTCTTGCAGTGGAGGATTGTCCCCTGGTGATATCGTTACACACATTAATGGCAAAGAAGTAAGAAATTCTAATGATATCTACAAAGCTTTAGCTGAGAACACGAAAGTCCTCGAGATGATAGTGTACAGAGGAATCGATAAAATTAAAATAACCGTGACACCTGAAGATCCTTAAATATGCAAGCATGTTTTTTTTTTTTTATTTCCTGCATAGAATTTTGTTTTTTTAAGGACAGTAAAACTAAGAAATGTTCTTACTTTTTTTTTAGATTTTAATAATAACAAGTATAAAAGAATGATTGTCCAAGTGAAAAAAATGTTCTAGGTCGCACTTATGTTGAATCAGAGTTTGTACATAGAGGAAACACGAAAGTTATGTTCAATTGCTCATATCTCTCGCCGCATCTACATTCTACAAGTTGAGGTTTCAAAATTTTGTAGAACCCATATATTGTCGAACAAATAAATCAAATGGGAGCACATCTAGCCAAATAATACAAAGAGAAGAAGTATACGAATAAGAAGGTTGACTTATATTTTATAGCTTGATCCTAGCTATGTACAATATCGACTACGGATAATTTCACAATCCCCGATTTAGTTTTTATTTTTGTATGGAGGCACTTGTATTGTTTTTATGGATTTAAAGTCATTAAATCGTATTGAATTCAATAAGAAATTCTTTATTTAACGAACTGAACATTTGAAAAGATTTGATAAGAATGACTAAATTTCAATTTCAAATTTCTCGGCTATAAACGAAAACAAACTTAATTAAAATGTAAAAGCAAAACAAATGTTTAAACATGTAAAGTACATAAATTAACATAAAGTGGTAGACGGCCCTAGCGAGGTATTCGTCGGAGCGGAAAATTCTCCGATTTGGAACGAATCGGAGGATTTTTGCTGTTCGAAAGAATACCTTGAAGCAAAAATCCTCCGATTCCTCTGAAATCGCAGAATTTTCCGCTCCGACTGATACCTAGCTAGGGCTGAGAAAGTCTAGCTGACCGGATGTGTTCCCTTGATTTTGTATATAAAAACCTAATAAAATGTCTGAAAAGTGTGCAAAGTGCAATTTAAATATTGATACTGAAAATGTAACATGAGGTGGCATTTGTGGTATGAAGCTTCATGTCAGTTCTCATAGAGTACCTATATTACCTAGAGAACCGACTTAAGGGGTCCATTCTATTTCACCCTACAAGCTATGCTGAGAGAAAAAACCCTGTTTCAAGCTTGTTAAAAATAATCAGCCATATCATGAATTTCATCGTAATCCGAAAACTTGTTACGTATCGGAAAATCTAATACAAATTGCCATTACGAACGGATTTGTGATAGTTTTTTTTTTTGGGATTCGGAAACATTCTGATTACGATGGAATTCGTGATAGTGCTGAATGGTTAAAAAAGTATCCTGTTCACTGGCTGAACACAATAGAAGTTCGTTCGAACGCGCGTTCGCACCTGTCAAAGTTAAAATACGTGAAATCTCGTTAAAGTGAATACAATGGAGACGCAACCGTGACTTTGGGAGTTAAATAAGTTTTAATAATCACGCGCGTGCGAACGCGTGATCGAACGTCCGTCTATTGTGTTCAGCCAGTAAACCATTTTTAGTATGATGCTGGAGTAAAAAGAGGATTTCCCAAATTTTCTTGTAATATTTTCGGATTCAACATGAAACGCTTTGTATTGCGTGAGTGGGATATATATGGATTTTAAGGGTGTGAGAAAGGGAAGGGTAGATTGAAATGAAAGGATTTTTCTTCATCGTGTAGTCAGTCACGAGTTCAGTAAAACGACCAATGTAATTACCATTTGGTAATTAGGCACTACGGTTTTGACAAACGATTTGAGATGAGCGATGATTGCCATCGATGTTAGAAAAATCGTTGTTTTGAGAAAAAACATCGATAATTTGGTATCGTTATTTAAATAACTTAAATTAAATTTTTGAAATTTGCCAAACAAAATTGTGATGCCATTAAATTGTTTTGCAAAAATTATTGTTTGCACCTCAAAAATGCGTTTCTGTGCGTGTGTGCATCTATACGTTATGCTGGAGCATAAACGGCAACTTTTGTTTTTGCTTAAAGAAATTAAAGGAAGGTTCTTTTGTTTTAAGATATCGATTTTGAAATGCATCGAGCAATATGGTCATCGATTTAATACCAAATATTTTATTTGCTCATCTCTTGAATCAAAGCATTGTGCGAAGAACTTAACTTTAAAGGCTGTCCCAAACCAAAGCGAAACATTCGCGCGAATATGCGACGGCTGAATAATGTTCGAAGATTCGCATCGCGCCAGTGTGGGGGCCCCCATTAATCTCCATGTAAATAAATTAAGACAGGCGAAAGTTTCGTCGTCGCTTTGAAATATTCGCGTTGGTTTGGGAGAGCCTTAAATTTCGAGCTGGAAAACTGTTTTTTTAAGGTGTGTTCCTTTGGGCTCCAGTATATACTGCCAAGTACTTCTGGCTGCAGTCAACTACTTCTAGTCTGTGGTCGAAGTAGTTCAAAGTAGTTCATTAATCTAGTAACAAAATGTTTCCAAACAAGAAAAAGACATCACCAATCAACAGAAATTACTTAATAGATTATTGTTGTTGACATTTTTCACATTTTAAAGTAAAATAAGAAAACAAAACCGAAAATAAATTGATATTGAGGTTAGATTTTACTTTTGGCAAAATGAAAGCATATCGCATTCATCTTCTACTGGGAAGTACTAAAAAGTACCTTTGCAAGGCCCAATGGAACACGGCTATAGTTGAATAGGATATTCATTTCAATAAGAAGTGGTTAAAAAAACGTTTTTAACTAGTTCTGCTGCTTATTTTCCAATAAAACCACCGCAAAGTATTTTAAAGTCAAAATAACGAAAGACGTCTCACGTATTTAAAAAGAAACCATGTAATCACGACGATACGAATCAGTCAAAAAGACAAATAATGTGTAATCAGGCTCCTGTCATCACGACGGTACGTTCCTGTCAAAAAGACGAATAACGAAACAAACGAAAAAAGGAATCGTGTAATCAAGCTCCTTGGTTACAGTTCCCACCACAGAAAGTCCCTTTTCACACCAAGAAAGACGGTGTGTTCACATTGGACTTTCTGCTTAGACATTTTTGGAGAGCAGGACGTGATGTAAGTGGGTTTAAAAAAATCTCTCCGGTCAACGATTTGCGGAGATTTTTCTTAATGATTTATTTAAATTTTTCACTTTTCTAGAATTTCACAATGTGTCATAATGTATGCATCACGATAGAACAAAATCAAAACTTTATGCCAATAAAATGAATATACCAACATGAAACCATTCAGCATAAAAACCAGATTTAAATTTTTTTTTTTTTTAATATTTCCGGTTTCTTTTTTGAAATTAAACAGTCATGCAGTTTGAGAACCTCTATTCTGGAAAATAAAATATTCCATTTTCCAATATTCTTTGGAATGGAAAAGTAAAAAGCGTGCTGCGATAAATTTTGCGCAAAAACAACAAAAAGAATTTCTATTTCACAACTAAAAAAACAACCGTACGGGGTACGGCCGCAATCAAAAAATGAATTAAAAAGAAAGAAAACGTAAAATATAAGCTTAAAATTGGTTTATTTTATCTATTTACTTACTTGTTTATTTACCAAAAGTAATTAAGTGAAGTGTGCTTGTAATTTGGACAGCAGATCAAGAAAATAAACGTCTTCCATCCAGTAAAAAAAAAAAATGTCGGACGAAGAATACGAGTCCTCATCCGCGGAAGAAGATTTTTCAGCTAGTGAAGATGAATGGAAACCAGGAAAATCATCTTCAAACCGTCGCCGCCAAGCTTCTGATGAGTCCGACGACGATGATAGCGATTTTGAAGATGCTCCCAATTCCAAGAGAAGGTAACAAATCGATTTTTTGTATTCCACTTTGTTGCATGTAAAAGAACTCGTATTCCTTAGGGAGGGAAAGTCATCATCTTCCAAGACTGATACTTCACTGAAGCAGTCAAAGAAACGCAAATCCACTGGCACGTCTTTGAGGACAAAACTCTTCAACAAATACAAACCTCCTCCAAAGACAGTCCAGCGATCCAATCAATCAAATCAGGGCGAGCAAAAACAACCAAAACAAAGTACTGCGCAAGCAGAAAAGAAGGCGCCACGCGCCGTGACAAACAAAAGGGCTGTTATTAGTGATTCTGAGAGCAGTGGCGACGATTATCTCGTCAATCCCGATGAAATCGACCTCAAGTCGAGTTTTTTCGATGTCAAACCATCAACATCGAACGAGAATCCCGGTGCCGACGGCGATGCAGTGCCAAAATTCGATTGCAATGCAGGCATGCAACTCTCGGATTCAGAAGAAAACGAGAATGAGGACGATGATGAAACAGAGTCTAGCAAGGACATAACCATCACCAATTCCCTTAAATCCAGAACAGCTGCCAAACCAGTTGATCTGGGCTATTTGCAGGACTTTGCCAAGAACATGGAAAAGGCAAAGGTCCAATATAAAAAACACAAAGAACGTAGCCTCTTGCAAGAACAAGATACCAAAGTGGATGATGTCTCCTCATTGCTAGCCATGGGCGAAGGCACATCCACTACATCCACAAAGAAAACAAAAAATCCCAAAAGGCAACCCAAGAAAACACAGCCAAGTCAGCAAATGGCAGATACTGATTCTGATTTGGAAGAAGTTGAAGGTAAATGCAAACATAGACTTATTTAGATTAAACACATAAAAATAACAAAACAAAAAATAAACATACGCTGAACGCCGTAATCGACTGACAAGACGTAGATGTTAAGTTAAAATCGTTGTAGAGCTGTAGTAATTCTAAGATTAACAATATACATTCATTGCATATATCTATATTAATTAATTAAATTAAAATATTAGATGTTCTCTTTAATTTAAAAAAAATAATAATAAAGCAATCTCTTAACTGTGCCAGTTTGAGTATTATGAAAACTTAACTTGTTTTTGCTAGAATCTTGAATCTGCTTTTGTGGGTGAGTTTTTGGGTTTGATTAATCAAATGGAGCTTATTGTTTCTTTTTTTTTTTTGTAAGTTTTCTAACAGCTTAATTTTCTCTCTTACCTAACAACCTACAAAGCTGAGACATTGAAATGTTTTTTTTTTTCTTTCTCGTGGATCGATATGGAATGAAGGATCAATATCTGCATCTGATTGAAACGGGTGGTTTTGTATTTTTAATTCAATACAGCATGATATTAGTTCTAGGAACCTTCCGTATTGGTGTTAGATTTTTATTTTTTAAAAGCACGCCATTCGCATGGTTTTCTAATTTAGTTAAAAATTCATCATTAATTCATACCATCGACAAAACATTCTTTTTAATTTACATATGATTTTGTTTGATATTTATTATTTGATATTTTCACAATTTTATTAGATTACAGTAGAACATATTATTAGTACAGATAATATCATCCTCTAATAATTTGGTAATTTTTATTAAAAACCATTTTTCATATTACAATATTTAAAATTTAGGGCCCTATTATGACTCGCGAGTCACATTAAAAAATTGGCGAACGTGACTGTTTGGCATTACTGTTTGCGAATCGCCAAGTTGAAGTTCGCCTTTTATGTCAAAATGTTGGTAGTTTTGTCTTCAAATGCGAACTTCGAAGTTCGCTATTCGTAATACCACGGAACTGATAATTCGCCAAATCGTTCGACCTGAGTCGAACGTTCGACTCGCGAGTCATAATAGGGCCCTTATTCACACTCTACTAAAATTAAACACGCCATTTATCAATCGAAAACATGTTAGAATAATAATGGAAAAAATCAATAAACATTACTGGAACACAACAAAATGCAAACGTGATAAACATGAACAAATTTAGATACAATCCGTACATTTTATGCAGAAGGCCCTTATAGAACAGTGTCTTTTTCCAACCACATGAAATTCATTTTTTTTATCGTTGTATCTTAAATCTTTATGAATTTTTCGTTAATATCAACGACTTTCTTATAATTTTAAAATCTATCGATTAAAAAAAAGAAATTCTTCTCCGTTAAAAAAAAAAAAACAGCAACAAACTAATTCCAGCAAAGAGTTGAATAATCTCGACTGACCCAACACTGTTGTGATTGTACTTTTGTATAAAGAAGTGAAGCAGCAATGTGTTTTGAATTACTTCCACTTCTTGCGAAAAAAAACATTACTCTGGGCCTTGGTGTTTAGAGAAACGGATACATACCTTCTTCTTGCAAAAGTGTATTTTCAAAGATTTTCCTCTAGCTGTTGTCGGCATTTTTTTCTAATGAAAGAAAATTTTAAAAATTCATCCATACGAATTTTCACATAATAATTCCCTGTATTCTATCATTCTTTGGTTGTGTTGTGACGTTATTGTGACTGAAAAGAAGTAGTTTAAAAGGATAACTCCAGAGTTGTGAAATGTTCACGGGATATTTTTTTTTTTTTTTTTGGAAACCTGCCAAAAAAAGAATAGTTACCAGCATTAGGGCACACCACATATACCTACAAAATGGTAAGTATTTTCTTAAGCATCCGTTAAGATATAAGTATAACGGCCATATTATTCACTCCATTCATCCAGATTAAATCCAGATGTAAAGCATACAAATTCAATGTAAATACATCTTTGTTGAAGCTTTAATCTGGATGAATCTAGTGAATAATATGGCGGTAAGTTTGAAAGCCAAAATATGAAAAAAAAAATTGAAAATTAAATAATTCTTACTTCGGGGATTTATATCGACTTCAATATACTAAACGTTGCAGTGTTAATAGTCCGAGTAAGCTTATAATGGAAGAAAGTATTTAAAAAAAAAAATAAAGAATTTTGATAAATCGGGTTTTGCCACAGTACCACACATACATACATATATTTGTCTAACCTGAAAGACCACTTACCCTGTGCTTAAAATAGTAAACCTAGATCACAAAAAAGCAGAAGAGCACAAGTGTTGTTTTATGAGATTGACGGTTGCCCTGTTAATTTTCAAATTCCATTTTTTTTTAAATTTTAATTTGTTTGCAATGATTTTCAATTTGAATTTAATAAAAATTCTCATTTTTTTATGAAACACAAAGTGACAATGTAGAAAAGTTTATGACAAAGTTTTTCTCATGAAACAGACAATCCGTTAGTAAAACACCTTTCCCTTACTTATTTATTCAATTCATGGTTCAAAAATATCGCAAAATTTGCTATCATTTTGTTGGTGGAACACAATTAGAAACCAGAATACAATTTCTCAGCAAGAATTCAAGAGAACTCTCTATATCTTTTCTATAAATTTGAAAATCTGGATAAAAGATCTCAGAAACATGAACTAACTAATTCTGTCAAATCTAATTTTGAACACCTGCATAAACATGTTCTTGTAAAAATCAATCGTATCAATTTGTGTTTTTTTGCTGTGAAACCCTGCTTATGAACAAGTTTTACAAAAATTTCCAATCTTTTTGTTTTGCAGAAAATGAAGAATTTGATATAAAAAACTGTCTTGAAAATGGCATTCAGGTTTGTGTCGATCTACCGCAAAGACAGCGTAAAGACAAAAAAGCTGTCGACGCCGAAGCTTGTCTCAAGCGACAGCTAAATCGAGTAATAAAAGAAAATCAAATAATGTTGCATAAAGTTGGTCTTCTCTGTCACATCTATCATGGATTGTATCTTAATAAAATAGCTAACAACATCTACCTCATGCCTATAGCTTTAAAAATATTGCCCAGCAATAATGTTTATCCCAGTGGTCAAACGGAAATTAAATATTTCCAATCCATGATCACTTGGTTTAAATCGGCTATAAAAATCCGTGATGACCGAAAGTATCCTCAGCTCAAAGTCGATCCACTCGTTTCTCTGGGTGTTCAGATGAAACATCGTCATGCAGTTTGTAAGAGAGACTTCACACTCATTTTTGTGATTCTGTTGCGAGCTATGGGAATGCAGTGTCGATTGGTCTTTAACATGGTCCCACTGCCACTTAAGCCGCCGCAGAGTTCTTTGTGTTCATTGAAAATGAATAATTCATCAACTGAAGATCAGAAGTCGAGTAAAAAGAAAACGATTGTTGCAAAAGAGAAACCAGCATTGAAAAAGGAACCAATTAAGAGTCCATCTATGTCCAGAGAAGCCCGAGAAGAACTCCGAAAAAAGGTTGAATCTCTCGAGAACGAAATAAGTAAGAAAAAAAGAGAAAAACTAAAGCCGAAGCTTTCGTTCGATGAAGAACTTGAAGCTAAGACATCTGTTAAAACTACAAAACCATCGAAAAATGCTGCAGCCAAGTCCAAAGATGTAAAAGTAGAAGATTTAAAGAGAAAGTCTCAAGATATATCAAATGAGCCAGACACGAAAAGAAAACCAACGGAATCTTCTTCAAGATCTGGGTATTTTTCGGAGTCAAGCTTAGCAAGAAATGAGCAAAAGAACCTAGCTGCATCAAAAGAAACATTTTCAAAATCGTTTGATGAACAAAAACCCAGTATTTCAATAAATTCCAAACCTATTACCAGAAATGTTGCAAAGCAACCCCCAAAAGCTTCCACATCTCGAAGCACTAGAAGTCAAAAAAACACTGAAACCAAGCTCAATGAAAAACCTGTTCCCATTCCAGACATTGTTGTTGTTGCGGCCGAAAAGCAAAATTTAGAGAACATCACAAATAAACGAAAACTCCCGGCAAGTCGTAGTAAGAGTCCGAAAATTGTTTTATCAGCTGAGTTTTTGCAAACAAAGGCTAGTAAATCTCTTCAAGCTGAAGCCAGTCAAACTGATGTCAAACGTAGTCGCAGTAGGAGAAATAGTCCGTCGAATTCATCCGCTAAGACCTACATCTCAACGGAGTTTTTGAAGACTAAACCCAATACAAAAGCTCAACCTGCCGAAGGAAAACCTTCACCGAGAAAAACACGCGCCAAAGCCAAGCTTACTATTCCTCAATTAGATGGCGCTGACGATTTACCAAAGCCTAGAAGTCGTAGGAAACCGATTATAAAACCGAGTAACTCGGATGAAGATTTTGAAAATCCTCCCCCATCAAAGAAATCCAAAGCTGTTGAAAGAATCAAGCAGATCGATCGGCGAGTACTCTCTCCCCAAATCAGTTGTGACGAAGAAGAGAATGAATCTCCGAGTAAAATTAAAAATAACAGCATAAACATGTGGGTAGAGGTTTATTGTGAATTAGAGGCTCAATGGATCTGTATCGATTTGTTTAAAGGAAAAGTAAACTGTGTGGATTCTATTCGGGTATTGAAAAAATTTTTAAATATTCAAAACAAGTTAGTTTTTTTTTTTTTTTTTTAGAAATCTATGGCATCCTCAAATTTGGCATATGTGTTCGCTTTTAATAACGATGCAACTCTAAAAGACGTCACACCAAGGTATTGCACTCAATGGGCTACAGTATTGCGAAAAAGTCGCGTAGAACAATCATGGCTTGATGAAGCTATTCAAGGATATGTGTCATCAGGTCGATCCCAAAGGGACCTAACCGAAGACATGGATTTGCGTAGAATTCATTTGGATAAGCCGATACCAACAACTATATCGGAATACAAGGATCATCCTTTGTATGCACTTGAAAGGCATTTACTTAAGTTTCAAGTTATATATCCCCCTAACGCTTTGACGTTAGGATTTGTTCGTGGTGAACCAGTTTATGCCAGAGAATGTGTTCATACATGTCATTCGCGAGAAATATGGCTTAAGGAAGCACGAGTTGTTAAGCTGGGCGAGCAGCCATGTAAAATTGTTAAAGCTCGTCCGAAATGGGATAGGGTAAGTCTGATAATAGATCATAAATAAATTAAATTTATTAGAATAAAATAGTGTGAAATCCTAATAACTTATATCCTAATAACAATAAAGCACAAATTTGGTCTTCGTTAATGTTTAAAACACCTTAATACGTTTTTTGTTTATGTTTTAATTAATAAATACTTTTCCAATAAGCTTTTGATGCGCTGAACTCGAAAAACAAAATTACAACGAAGTAATTGTTATCCACTACACGTGTACCGTCATGGCATCTTAATGTATTAATCTTCCTCTTTAAACACAATTAGAATTTTTATTTCTGTCAGACAGATCCATTAGTTGAATATTTATAATAAATTAGTGTGAGGCGAAGACTAGCAACCAAATAACGATATCTTGAAGAGGTAAATAAGCTTTTGAAAGATTAAACATTTATTTTAAATGGGGAGACTAGTGTGCCTTCAGGAACCGGACGTTGTGTGTTTAGTAACCCGTGGCGTGATGGTTCCGTCTGTAGGACTCTCACGCGGCCGCCAGAAGAAAATAAAAAGTGCGTTTCATCTTAAAATTGTAAGCCCCTCTATTCCTGCCGACTAACGCCGCGTACACAGGAATGGTTGAGAGTTGTACAACTAGCCATGCACGATCGAGCCAAATTACATCGTATAATTGAACTCGGCCGGGCCATTTGTGTTTTCTGCTAGTCGAAAATCCACGATTCAAATTGGCTTCTAGCCAAATGGCTCGATCGGGTATGGTCAGCTCAAGCCAATAAGCCCTGGTTCCCCACGAACTGCCGCGCCATTAACGTTATGATGTAAAATAAACTTATGAAATATACTGACAATAATTCTATTTTAAGTTCACGTCTCTTAATGAATTTCAATGAAATACGCTATTATAGAATTATGCTTTCTAACTTCACTAAATTTATTTTTTGTTAAATTTTTAGTTTGTTTTACTACAATTGTGTTTTTTTTTCAAGCTTACGAACTCAGTGATCAAAGATCAACCATTAGAAATATTTGGGTATTGGCAAACTCAGGATTATGAACCACCAACAGCTGAAAATGGTATTGTTCCGAGGAACGCATATGGCAATGTAGAACTCTTCAAAGAATGCATGTTACCCAAAAAGACGGTCCATTTACACTGTAAGTTAAATTTTCAAAAAAAAAAGTACCTAATATTTTTTCACTAAACGGGGTTAATTGAAATGAATTCTTTGCTTGGTTTTAGTGCCCGGCTTAAATAGAGTTTGTAAGAAACTCGGCATTGATTGTGCTTCAGCTGTAATTGGATTTGATTTTCATCAAGGCTCTTGTCATCCGCTCTACGATGGTTTTGTTGTTTGTGAAGAATTCGCTGAAACTGTAGTAGATGCTTGGAACAAAGACCAAGAGGAAGCCGAACGTAAGGAACAAGAGAAATATGAAACTCGTGTCTATGGCAATTGGAAGAAACTAATTAAAGGGCTCTTAATACGTGAGCGTCTAAAGTTGAAGTACAATTTTTAGAGAAAACAATAATTGTCAGGTGTTTGTAATGATAAATTATTTGTTTTTTGTTTTTTTTTTTTTCGTTTTGTATATCATAAACTGTATTAATTGATTTATTTTGGTATGTTTTGTATTTTCTAAGAAATCAGCGTTTTATTATTCAAATTAGATCACTTTCGATCGAGAAAATGTTTTGCTTAATAAACAATGTTATTTGTTTTCTATTGAAAACCAAATAATGCAAGTTTTTCGTTCATCAGAAATTTATTCATTCGAGATTAATGTTTTATCGTTCAGCTGAGATTTATACATTCAAGGTCAAAATGTTTCAATGGAAATCGGATAGATAATTTTACAATATAGAAGGTACAATATTGAAAGGATACATAGCTCGCCTGAATCTCAGAAGCGCGGTAACATGTCCACTTTTAATGGCAATACGTTTTTATAATAAACTTTTGTATAAGGGACGTTAAGAAAAAAAGTTGAGTGTGTGAGTGAGTATTTAAACACTTTTTTCTGTGGTTTAAGGACACTTTTGACTGGAAATAGATAGATCATTTAATGAATTACTTCTCCATGCTAAAAACGGACAAGTATATAAATTTATGATAATCGATATATAAAAATGATATCGGTATAGCAAAAATAAAAACTAAAAATTTAAAATAAAGAAAAAAACATTTTAGATAAGGACAAAAATGCAGGGAATATCTGGTGTAAATAAAGGTCAGAAGCAGAGAAATAGTAATCAAATTGTAGATTATAACTTATAACAATTGAAGCATCCGGTTCAAGAACGGTATAACTCCCTGCTTTTAAATGTTAATAAAATAATAAAAAAACAAAATTTTAAAAATAGGAAAACATAAAATTTGTAAAGCCCAGTTTTTCAGTGGTGAGTTAAACCAGAGTTAGCTAACTCTAGAACTCAATTAACCCACAGTGAACTGAGGAAGCAGTATTTTGGTGGAGAATACAAGCCGAACGACTAAACAAACCCGGTGAATAACACATCAAAAGCATCACCAATTTGATGAGTTAGATATCTCGGGTTTAACTTTAATCTCGCACTGAAAAACCTAAGAAATGAGACCTAAGTGATTCATTTTTCTTGTAGAGAAATCATAAAAAAACTTTTTTTTAATTCTGAAAAAGTATAGGTACCTACTTTGTGTTCATGTTCATTCAAAAATAAATAAGTATACCTACCTTCTTGTTTTTGAATTTGTCCGCTTGTGCACCTTGTGATATGGGGACTTAACTTTTTTTTACACTTAGAAATCAAGTGACTAACTGTTGCATTTGTTCTATTGCTAGTTTTGTTTAAAGGTTTACGACTTTTGTGCCTCATCGCTGTCTGTTATGAGAAAAATCAGATGCATATAAAAATTCTTTGGATTTTTAAATTTTCTTATACCCGTATACTACTGTACTGAACGATACATTACTGGATTTAATCTATATTTTATTTTCAAACAATGCATACATTCGTCAGTTTACTTATAATTTGTCATCAAAACACTCTAGAAGACTTATCTTAATATTTAACGAAATGCAATATTAATGTAGCATTCGATTCGATTTGAAGAACATTCAGGGATCTAATCTAATACGGGGAAGTACCTACTTATAAGTATCTTTAGCCAAACAAAACAAAAATAAAACCAAAACGCATATTACGACGCATTAAATGTTTACTTTGGACCATCCATATACGATTATACTTGGCTCTTGGCTGTATAGAGTGCAAATATACCTATAGAGGTATTAATACGTATATAATATT
This sequence comes from Leucozona laternaria, assembly GCA_932273885.2. Classification (NCBI taxonomy): domain Eukaryota; kingdom Metazoa; phylum Arthropoda; class Insecta; order Diptera; family Syrphidae; genus Leucozona; species Leucozona laternaria. The sequence goes on along the minus strand of OW026368.1, from coordinate 25,305,747 downwards.
AAAAATTAATAACTATCCGAGATCCGAGTAGCAGAAGAAAACAATTTGAAATTAAATAACAAAGAAATTATTTTTGTTTATATGATGTGAGTTTAATAGGGTAATGCAGACTAAGTTCAGTTTTATTTCTTGTTTGTTTTGTTTATATGAATATTTTAAACGCATTTGGTTAGATTGGGTACAAAACGTAAAAAAAACAAAGCTAGCAAAATACCTTTTTTTTTATGTAGGTAGGTATGCTATTCCTGTATTTTTTAAATTTAAAACTAATATTTTCAAAAACCGTAACGGTGCCCTGCATAGAATTTTTTGATTTTATCGTTAACGGTTTATTCGATTCCGATGAAACATTTCATACTGAAGTTTCTTAACAAATAATAATGTACATATTATAGGTACCTATCAATATTAAAACAAAAAAATACTTTTTGGATCTTAAAAAAAAATAAAAGATTTATATATCTAAATTCAATAATTGAACAACGGGCTTATAAACTGTTTGAAGTTTAGTTTGCAACTACACCCCATTAATAATTAGAATGGGCTACTTGACAACTTGTGTTAAGATGTTTGGAAACATTTTATTTTTTTTAAATCCGCTCTAACGTTTATTTCCAATATTATTGTGTATTAAGGGCACAAATTTTCCTGAATTAAGTTATATAAATCGTAATCATTTTCAATATATACCTACATTATGTATGTGAGGAAACAAAACTTATGAGTGGTTACGGTCACTCACAAATAACTAAGAAAATTTACCCTATAGAACTTAGATCGTAAAGGAGTACATTTGTGTATTGTGTTATTATCAAACAACAAAAATTTCAATCGAGTCATCCATGAACCATACGAGATACGACAACTGTACGATGTTTTTCTTTTTGAAACCAACACGAACGCTGGCTAAAGTATATAGCAGCCACATCCAGTGACCAGTGCTGTTTTAAACTTGGATGCTTGGATCCGTTCATTTCAATTTCTTAGCAATTTGTTGTGAAATAGTTACAAATAAAAAATAAAACTTTTGAAAAATAATAAATAATTTGAATTCTAACATGGATGTATTTCAAAATTCACCACCAAACATGTGTGGATACTATTCCGTAACATCGGATCGCGAATACGATGCAACAGCATCTTCATTGCGTTACTTTAAACAACCAACAAAGTTGCCGCTTGATCTCAACATAGGAATTGATTCAATCAAAGCTAAACCAAGTACCTATTTCCAAGAAAAAATGGATAGTATTCTTACTTACATTGTTAAGAATAAGGCTGACTTCGTGAATGATAATCCAAAAATGGGACAGGCACTGATTCCGTCTACCAAATATATAACTTATCGTGGAGTCATAAGAAAGATTATGTGCTCCCCCTATGAGAAACGAAGTGGATGGTGCATTTTGGCAACAAAATATGAAAATAATATATACTTGTGTCAACTAACAAAGCCGGAGGAGGCGGATTCTTTTGAAAATGAAGCATCGAAAAGGTTTAGCTATTATGGACCAAAGTTTGAACAATACTGCTTAACGGGTATGTTATATCTTATCTATTCTATTCATTACAGGATATTGTAATCACTTATTTACATAATTTCCGTGAAGCTTGATCGGACTTTCCCACCAATTTTTTTTAAATTTGTCGCTTTGGTAGACAAAAGGTGTTAAGAAGTAATTTAAAAATAATTTATATTTTGCAACGAAATTGATTTAAGGGAAATAAATAACCAGACATAAACGCCCAAAGTCTTCGTACCAATCTTGGGTGTGGGCTTATTTACATGCATCATGGAGATTCCAATTTTGTTCATGAACATACTCACGAGAGGTAATTTAGCTGAGAAAAGATCTGAACTGAACACATCTTCATTTGCATACTTCGGGTACCCAGAGTTTTTCTTTAAGTCACACGAAGGGTGACTTAAAGAACAGTTATAACAGTTTATCGCCCACTTTTAACAGCGATAAACTGTTATAACTGTTATAAATTGGAATTTCTCCAGTCTCGTCCATCTTCCTTTGATTGTGTTGACAAGAAAAGAGAACTACTAAAATTGTGTAGTGTACTTATTACTTATTAAAATCTAATTCGAGCTTCGACAACTACTGGCCAGGTATGTACGCAAGATCTGTTTTACAACCTTGAATAAAAAGCGAAATTAAATTTCGTGTTCAAATAAATATTGGCGTTTTACTGTCGTTTTACTAAAACGACTTACGGAATAAGGGTGATGATTAACAAATTATTATTTATAAATAAACTAATATTTTAATGCTGAAAATCTATTTCATAATGAATCAAGAATATCATTATACCTATATAGTTGGTTTGTTTTCTGACAACTAAGTTTAAACACAAAACAAAAATATATACATACCTACATCGTTTATGGTACGCACTGGCTGTAGGGGTTTTTTCATCAATTGTGGTCAATTTGATTTCAAACCGCATCATTATTATGATAATAAATAAATTGTTGTCTGTCCCAATTTATTTATGTGCAATAACTTTTTCAAAGTCAATAGAGCAAACTCCTAGAACTATTTTTCAATTTCAGCTTTTGAAATGTTTACATTTGTATTTATAAATCCAAGCATAATTTTGTTTAAAAAAAAAGTGGCAGCTGTTCCATGAAGTTAATTACTTTTTATGATTCAACTGTATCAACCTCTATCGCTGTTAGTTTGTTGGATATACGTGTAGAATAAGCGTGAAGAATATAGAAGCAAAAACAGTGTTTTTGAGATATGTTGTATAATTTAAATTGGTCATTCAAACTCCTTTAAATACGTACAAATTATTTTTTTTTTTCATTTTCAAAAATTATTTAAAACAATTTTTTTTAGTTTTAGTTATCAGTAACTACCTTCTCATTTCTTCCTTTAAATGTCAACAATATACTTGACAGCCCTTGTTGTTGTCAATAAAACCTGGATCACCCTTTGGTAAAATTCAACGAACAAAGGTACTTATTATTTTTTGAGGTTGGGTGTTCAAATTCCAAACTAACCGGTATTAAGAAATTGCTTGAAAACGTCTTAAACCAAACTTAGGGCCATCGCAGTTTGTTGACACTGGGTTACATTTGTACCATGACTTCCAAAGGTTCTAATTAAATTGCGTTAATCAACCCAAATCGGCTGATTAGCGATTTCCATGAAAAGAAGATGATCAGCTTTGAACAAACTGGTGGCCCTTAGTTGCCAGATCAAGGAATCAATTTTGTAAATATAAATTAATTTTACTGGTTTGTTAATTCAAAATAACCGTCATGGATTTATTCATAAACAATATTTCTACTTGACTTTTGATATTATAACTTTAAATTACCTAGGCAAAGTTGGATGGATAAGTTAGTAATTTTTTAAATATTTAAGTTAATTTTTAATTTATTTTATCATTTTTGATTGAAACAAAAATAAATAATAAAAGATCCGAATTTATCACTTATTTTATGGAGTTGATTCACTGTGCGCCGCACCGCAAATTGTGCTAACCTTGTTGAATGTTTAAATTATAAAAAACAAATTGATTATCTTTCTGACTCATGGAATTATATAGAAGAGAAAAAAGTTAGACGTATTTTTTCTTTCGCAGATTTTGACAAGTTTATTATTACTATACCTATCTTTGTTTATATTTTATACTTTTTTTTTCTAAAATGCTGACTCACATAAAACTTATTTCTTGGCTCAGGAATTAGCGATCTGTGATATACATATACATATGCATGTATGTAATTGAGGAAAATGGTAATATCTTCCATCAGAATATCGCTAGAAATGGAACTTAAAAACAAAATCGCATTCATTCAAAAACCTCTATAACGTACACGTTTTTAATTTTTGCAGATGATCCATATAAAATGCCTGATCCTTCACAACAAATTGACGCATGTACACAATTTTTTGGCGTTTTCAAAAGAAAGCTGGTAGGACGCGATTTTCTTTTCGCTGGAGAAATGGATGGCATTGTCAGTGACAGACCAGTGAATTTGTAAGTACTTGCTTAAGTAAAGAACATTGAAAAAAGGTGAACAGCAAACTTCTTGTTTTGTATATGAAGTAGCAAATCAAAAGAGGACAGTAAAAATTGATAATTCTATATTTTAAATATACTCAATTTAAAATCAAGATGGAGAAATACATATCGCTCATTAAAAAGAAGATCGTAATAACTCAATAAATGCGATTAAGAACTTCGTTTTCGTGAAAAAGTTATGGAAAAACGACATTAGTGCAACAAATAAGACGCTCCCGTGTGTGCAATTTAGAAGAAATACTATATATTGAAGAAGAAATATTAGCCGTGTTTTTTTTGCAAGTCCATATGGATTTGTCGAAAAAAACGACATCGGGACTAATAGTTTTACACGTAAATACAACAACAACTTAAATCCATATGGACTTAGTTAAGTCCAGATAATTATCGGGACTTACGTATTGTAAGTAAGAGGTACTTAGTCCCGATGTCGTTTTTTTCGACAAATCCATATGGACTTGCAAAAAAACACGCCTACTATAACTATATAGTGTTTTACAAAAATAAATCGGAAAGGATTCTACACAATATGGTGTTATAATAAACTCAAAACCGCCATATTTTGACATTATTCTTTTTAATGAGCGATTTGTATACATATACATACATGAATGTACAAATATAATGTAAAAACGTTTATTTTTTTTATTTTCAGAAATGAAAGGGGAAAACTAAATGACCTCAAATTCATTGAGCTTAAGGTTGCCGCCGAACTAACAAGCTCGAAATTTGCTCCTCAAAACTTTAAACGTTCAAAATGTCAAAATGTTTGGACTCAGAGTTTTCTAACTGGAGTTAAAGATGTCTACTTCGGCATGAGAACTAAATCGGGAATAGTTCGAACAATCGACCACTATTCCACTGACAATTTGCTTCGTCTTGGTCAAGTGCGTAAAATATCATAAACTGCTAAATAGTTTTATAATATACTTTTCATATACTTTCATTTATAGTCCTATTGGGATCCTTCAAAGTGTTTCAAATTCTTGTGTGATTTTCTTAAATTAGTGGAGACAGAAATGGTGAACGTAAACTGTTCCGACACAATTTTTGAGTTTAAATTCGATCAAACAGCTGAAAAAACCACTTTAATAAAACATCCTGGGAAAACTGAGTTAAGTTTGCTTCCCGATTGGTATTTGGATGCTCTCCAGGGATAACCTCATAATTCATATTCCAACTGGATTTAAAATTATTAAAATCAAATTATTAATGGTTTGTTCTTATAAATGTTACTTTTTTTTTTAATCAAATCATTTAATTTCCTGTTACTAATGCATAATAAAATGAAAGATGTTTTTTTTAAATAAATTCATTATAAACAAGGTTATGCTTTTCTCACTTCGTTTCTCTTGTTGGTCGTTTTACATTTTTAAATTTCACATAGCACACGAAATCTTGCAAATGTTTTTAAGCCACATTTATAAAAGTAGATATTTTTGGCATAAATATAAAATGCATACAAATTTTCTGTTCATATTAGGTTCCTTAAAACAAATAAAGGGGATTTCAATAAGGGCGGGTAGATGTTGAAATTGAATAAAACAAGCTGTGTGTGAGCGACCGGCTTTGAGGTATTCTTGCGAGCAGCAAAAATCCTCTTATTCGTATGAAATCGGAGAATTTTCCTGCTCCGACGGACGAGGGGCTAGGTTAGGTCCGATTAACAAAATTCTTTTTTTTATTTGAAAGGCCCATCTTTGTCATTTAGTATGGAATATGACATCGTTCAAATGCCCGACTCGGCTTCTTACGGTGGACGAATCCGAGTGGTCCAATTTTCAATGACTCATCCGCATGAATTTGAGCGATGGCCTGTGTTATGTCTCACTTAAGGACATCGGTCGATTGTGATTTATTCGTATAGACTTGCGACTTCAGAAAACCCCACAAGAAAAAGTCTAAAAGAGTCGAATCGCACGATCTTGTTGCTCAATTCACGTAACCCCCGGGATAGTTAGCTTTGCCCTCAAATCGTTCATGCAGGTTGTCCATTGTGGCGTTTTCTGTGTGGCAGATAGTAATAGTTCAAAAATTACTATGAATACCAAGTACCTGTTTTTATCAAACGGATATAATAATGTAATAATGTAATAAAGAAAAGAAAACAAACTTTTACATGTGCTTTATCATTATTCATTATGTATAATGTAAATACTAATACAGAGTTATAAAAACGACTTTAAGAACTTGCAAAAGAAAAAGAAGCGCCGAAGTACCTATTAGCCAGTTGTTTTTAAAACTTGCTAACGTTCACTACACTTCCAATTCCAGTGCAATTTCTGCTAACAAAATTTCTAAACCGAAAATTAAATTGTAAGAATTAATAATAATGGATACGACTGCGACGTCACCTCCTCAAATGTGTGGATATTATTCGATTACATCGGAACGGGAATTCGATGAAACGGCATCTTCATTACGTTATTTTAAACAACCATTCAATTTTCCGATTGATCTCAACAAAGGAATTGACTCAATCAAAGACAAACCAAATGCCTTTTTTGAAGAAAAATTGGATAACATTCTTACTTACATTGTTAGGCATAAGGCTGAATTCGTGAGTGCTGATCTAAAAATGGGAAATGCTCTGATTCCTTCTACCAAATACATAACTTATCGTGGAATCATAAGAAGGATAATGTGCTCTCCGTATGAGAAACGAAGCGGATGGTGTGTATTGGCAACAAAATATAAAAATAATATATACTTGGCTCAACTAACAAGACCGGAAGACAGGAATTACTATCCGAATGAATGGACCAAGAAATTTTCCTACTATGGGCAGAAGTTTGAACAGTACTGTTTAACGGGTATGTTGTCTTCTCTTCTAATTACTGATTTAGGAACGACTGGATAGAAAATCAATTAGAATATATTTTTGTAATTATCTATAGGTAATTAGAGATATAGGTAGAAGATAGAAGATAAGACACAAATTTCACAATAAGGCACATTGCACTTTGCACATTCCCATAAAGTTACATATTATGGGTTAGTACGAGTATGTACACCCAAATGGGTACAGCGAAATTTTACAGTGAAATAAGTCTCCAATGAAATGAAAAAATATGCACCACTCTGGATCGCACGAACTTGGTCTTGTGGTAGGTATAATAACTGTAAAGTAGCCACACATTGAAGATGCATGTAAATGGTTCAATAATGTAATATCTTTAACAGAAAATGTTAAACAAATCCAAAGTACTAGAAAAATGGATTTTTTTTCAAATTTTGAAATGTTACAAAAGTTTGAAAAATTATAATAAAATCGACCTAACAATTGAAAAGATATACTCGTATAACCCAATAATGAGACCATTTATCATAAATGATCGAATGCCTATGATGGTTACTCTGCTGGCGGTGTGGGCTGTTTTTTTGGGGATTTTTATGAATGTGTTGCTACGAGATAGATTTTGTGAGCGCAGACATTTTAAAACTGTCTTTTAAACTAGATCGAGAAAACATTGATATTCTTTGCATTTATAAATTACATAAGCATAGTGCGGCTGTGCTTATGTATGTTTTTTTAATCTTTTGGATGGAGAAAATTCAAAGAACTTAATCATTTTAGGTGACATAAACATCGACATTCTAGACGCTTCAGAAACCGTTTCTGCATGTTTGTTGGTTCGTTCTTGGCTTGATTTCTTTTATCAACGAAATAACTAGACCTGCTTCTGGAAAATGTTTAGATTATATTTATGGTCGCTTTTCCAATTGCTCTTTCAGCACAGTTGAAACATGTTTTTTTTTTGATCGAGGTATAACTGACCATACGATGAAAGGTATTTTAGTGAGTTTCCCTAGTAAAGTCGAAACCTCATCTCCTGATATAAATGTTGAAAAAACTGAAATCGATTTTTCCTTATCAAAAACAAAACTTTCTTTTGAATTTTTGCAGTTGGTTTACTTAGAGGAACTGTTCCTTTTTACTTTGCAAATGAATTTAATATATCTTGGTTTGTATAATATTAATTAAAATTGTTTAAACTTTTTTTTTTTTGGTTTTTAAAATGTTCTTATTTTTCTTGGATAAGGGTCACCCCACCCAAATTACTATTATTTGATAACTTTGTAGAACTCAAAGTGGAATTTAGCACTGTTTTTATTCTTAAAATATAAAATGCCATTACTTTATTTCTATTATTAATGTATTTTATGATAATTTGAATTATTGTATTTCACTTTTCAAGAAATAACTGTATTTATAAATCTTAATCTAAATCTATTTCCGTAATGTGAGTTTCTTTACAAAAACATGAAATTTTCACAGCAAAGAATTTTGAAATGCGTTCGATCGTACCCAAAATCGTAAGACGGGACTAGAGCTAGAATGTATCTAATATCTAATTTTCATTTGTTTTAGATGATCCGTCTAAAATGCCTGATCTTTCAAAACAAATTGATGCGTGTGCACAATTTTTTTGCATTTTCAAAAGAAAACTGGTAGGACGCAACTTTCTTTTTGCTGGAGAAATGGAGGGCATTGTCAGTGAGAAACCTGTAAATTTGTAAGTACTAACTTTACTAAAGAACATTAAAAAGGTGAACACCAAAATTCTTGTCTTCTTACATTTTTGTATGTAGTCGTAAATTGAGTTTTTAGTTCAGTTAAAAATCATTAATTCATTGACAACCTTCTATATAGTTAATTATTAGAATCAAGATGAACAAATACATACATACATATAAAGTACGATTTGTTTTTACATAATTTTCAGAAATGATGGCGGCGAATTAAATAACCTCAGGTTTATTTCGCTCAAGGTTTCGGCTGATCCTTCAAAAGCGAAGAACGGCCCTAAATACTTCAGATTAAAATGTCAAAATGTTTGGACTCAGAATTTTTTAACTGGAGTTAAAGATGTCTATTTTGGAATGAGAGATAATCAAGGAATAGTTTCAAAAATCCAACACTTTCCAACTGAAAATTTGATTAGACTTGATGGCCAAGTGCGTATACAATTTCACATCACCTTAAGAATTTTAAAATATTTTTTTTTTTTTAATTTTAGATCGATTGGGATCCTTCTAAATGTTTCCAATTCTTGGACGACTTTCTTAGAATGGTGGAAGCTAAAATTGGCGAAATTGACTGTCCCAACACTGTCTTTGAGTTCAACTTGAATCAAATAGACCTAAACATCACTTGCACTGAACATCCTGGGAAATCTGAGTTCAGCCTGCTTCCAGATTGGTTTTTAGATGCTTTTCAGGACATACAACATATTCAAACCATTTAAAATTGCACAATTCAATGTAAATAACTATTTGTTCGTTGTTGAAAATTGGACTTTTTGTTTTGTTTTAAGATATGTAAGTCATGGTCACACAATCTTGCTATAAAACAAGAACAAGAATTTATGCGGACATTCACATTAAAACAAGGTTGAAATACTCTTTCGAAAATAAACAGGAATTTATTTATTGTAATATTTTTTTTTATGAATTCATGCACAAAATGCCAAATGCTAATACGATCAAATATCTTATAAGAATTATTACAAAAAAATTATATAAGTTATATTGAAGTACTTTTACAATAGAAAAAAAAAAATAAATATCAAATAGTTTGGAATTATATTCTTTAGTTTAAGCTGAATTTTTTTCATTTAAATATTATATTACAAATACACAAAAACTAAACATAATCATAACTCAAAAAATAATACGCACAAATATCATACTTATAAAAGATTTTAAATTTAGGTTTAAAGCTATGTATTATATATATATTTTTTTATTTATTAATGTTTGCTCTTTTGAAAAATATAACAAGCGATCAGACTTTAATTTGATTTAAATATAAATATATTTTTCTCTTTCCATTTAAATGCGTAATAGTTGTGTGGTTTTGATGATGGTGTATTAAGTGTGTTTGTTTTTTTTTTTTATAGTTGGAATTGGAAGGGAAAAAAGTGAAGTGTACAAGTTAGCAGTTGTTTATCAATGAATTGTGTAAATCTGTGCCTTGTTGTCTAAGACTTCGTCGAGTTAAAAGTATTACTGCTGTTGCTGGTGGTTTTTTTCAGGCAAGCTACTGTGTGCATTTTGGATCTTAATGTAGTCAATGTACATGCAACGGGCCTGATTTAACACTCTGGTAACGTCGTGCTTGCGAACCATTTTGTCGAAGTGCATCGCAATCTCATTATAGTCCATTCCGCTCTTCATAATCGGCGTGCGATGTTGCAACAAAAGAGTGAGGCTTAAAAATATGAGGAATGGATGTCCGCCACCAAGTTCACCAGGCGGCGGTAGGAGGTTTCTGTTTGTCGACGTGCTCTTCGAGAATGTGATATCAGCTGTTGTGGCTTCTTCAACCTCTAAATCGGGGCATTTTGATTGTGCTTCTAAAAGTAGTTCTGGTGCTGCCGCTGATGTTGAGCTGACTAGAGCAGCATTGAAAGCATTCGCTTCAATAAAAGGATTCAAATTATCAATTAATGGAATGAGTTGTTCGGTATTGGTTGAGTCGGTGCCAAATTGGAAAATTTCTTCTTCATACTGCTGCACTGGCGGAGGTTGAGCAGGTGCTTCATTGGGATCAATTATTTCATTGAAATTACAACTAGAGTTGTTGGAAATCTGATGTAGTGGATTCTCCCAAACAAAAACATCGGATCTTGTACTGCTGCATGTGCTGATGCGTTGAGCCGCATCCAAATTTCGGGCATCGCGTTCTCTACGCCTAACAATCAACTCGTTTATGTCGGGACACGTTATAATTTCGTCCTCTTTAAGATCCTCAACCAAATCCATCGAATCCCTGTCTAGTTTTTCATACTCAATGTCTGAAGATATTGGCGGCGGTTCAACTATAACCGTTGATGGGCCAAAGACTTGCCGGTCTAAATTCTCCATTTCGAGTCGTAGTTCACGAGTCATGGCCGTCGTCATTGGATAATATTCTTGATCCTGAATATCATCAGGGGTAATGTTAGGATCGTTAGCGATACGATGCGGAAATTCTTGAAAATCTTTTTTCAAATCGAGTTGCAATTTAACGGCAGAAGGCACCGGCGAAACAGAAGAGTTTTGAGCTGTCGGGTCGCTCCAAGTTTCTGCTGTGGAAGAATCGGAATCCTCTACGGAGGATATACCTCTTGTTAGTTTAAATAGTGGATTTAGAGGCGAATTATCGTTTCGTTTAGCTGCTTGTTGTTGAGCACCTGGATTACTTGGTGATTGCTTGTCCGAAATGCGACTTCGATTTATCGATGATAAATTTAGGAATTCATTGAAATTTTTAATGAGTTTTTGCTGTCCTCGATTTGAATTGTCAGTCTCATTTTCATTGATCGCTGTTGTCTTGGATCTCTCGAGTTTGTGAGAACCTCCAATTGCTGATAAAACATAAAATAAAATAAAGATATTATTATTATTTATTGTACTATTCATACTAGAATGTCAGTTTATTGGCCTTTATTCCGTCAATTTCATTGAATTTTTGAACAGCAACATCAACTTAAAGGTGCTGCCACCAATAAATAAAGATATATTTGAATTCAAGTTAAGATTAAATAGATCACTTTATAATGCAAACAAAAGGTTCAACACTAAGGCTGAAAACCCGTCGGATCCGTATGACCCAACAGAAACCAAACAAGCGAAATAAAACTTAGGTTTTCCCACGTTTTATTGTCTAAGCTCACTGACTGTTTCCAGTTTAAGAAAACTTGAAAGTTAAATGCTTAAGATACGACCCAATGACAATTTATTAGAAAAAGTGATTCTGATGCAGATATGTACCAAATCTAGGAAAGCATGTGAAAATTTAACGCAATGCTTAATATTCTTGTAGTGGTTGATGATGCTGGTGAGTATAGTTTAAATAATGAAATTTAAATAAAGCTATGAGCCTACTCACCCTTAGCTGCCCTCTTGTTAGCGACAATTTTCTCCTTTAGTTCCTTAAAATGACCACCGCCGACTCTCTTCCCTGTCTGGCCCACTGCACCGGTATTTGTTATCTGCTTTGCAATTATATTGCTGACAGCATTGTAGTTAGAGAAAATATTCTTGTTGTGCAGTTTCATGATGCTCTTTGGAATGATAGGCTTCTCTTCACTGTTGCCATCCTCACTGGCTGTCTCGGAAATATCAAGAAAGGCATTTGTAGTAGCGCCAGCAACAACTGGTGACGGAAGCACATCTCGGTCTTCGCTCTGCTTCACAGCGTCTTCTATGAACGGATTTGTCGGATGAAAAACAAAATCTTCTCCTTCACATTCACCATGAAAATCATCAACATCTACAACATCTGCTTCTTCAGTTTCCACAGAGGTTTCTCTGAATTCGTCGAAATTCCTAAACTCAGCTGGAGGAAGCTTGTGCTCATTTTCATTCAAGTGCTCCATTAGCATCATCATTTTCGACTCGTCCAGACTCTGATGTGCTTTGGAAACATTCCGATTCTTTCGAGAACTCCTCGATGAAATATTATCGTCCATGCTCTGGTTGAGGCGCCTTGTTCCGTCTAGCCGTCCGCCAGGAGAATTCGTATACGAAGTCGAGAGGTTTTGCGACGAGCAAGTTGAGCTCAGCGACACCGACGAACTCTGACGACGCAAGGCGCAAATTTTCGTGTAAGGATTCTCTCTGGGCTTGGCTACAATATACGATGGGCTAGCAGGTGGTGGTTCCTCGGGGAGAATCGGTTCGAATTCCTTCTCGTAGAGAGCCAATTCTCCAGTCAAGGACTCGTATTTCAGAGAGCTCCATTGCACCTCGAGCATGCGCAAGGCGTCTTCGAAGGGAAACTCTCGCTTCAGTTCTAGGAGCAACCAACGATAGCAGAAAAGCAGGTCGTCTGCCTGCTGCAGCTTTAGATACTCATAGAACTCAGGATCGTAGAAATTCAATGCTTCTGTGAGATGAGCGAATTTCTGAGTCATTGCGATGCCATCAAGCATGAAATTCACCCTCACCCGGGACATGATGGCGCAGAAGCAGATGTACGCTTGGGCTTCATCATTCATGGTGACCAGCAGGGGAGATGCTATGTCCGACATTCCCTGGCAATAGCTCACCGAGGGGTGATTCAGGGCGTATGTGGTAAGGATGTTAAAGAGGGATGCTATGTTCTGGTTGTCATCGCTACCAGCATAGAACGGATGCAAGCGGTCTGTTCGGAGGACATCCTTCTTCACCATGCTTGTGACGTAGGAGAGCTCACTGTCGACGCAGCCCCGCTTGATAGCCGTCTTCCACGTGTCGCGCAGCTTGAGGTAATAGTCCGATTTGCGTTTCATATAGTCCATCCGCTCTCTTCCATTCATCCCATTTGGATAGACATTTAGGATATGTTTCCAGACGACACGCCTCAGACTTGGGTCGATTCCTCCCAAAAAAATAACCTTACGCAGCTCATCCTGTCTCAAAATTTGCCCAACCGGGTCGAGGAACATTCGGAACTCACTGTCGGAGAGTGGAGGACGAGGTGGAAGCTGAGACAACGGCTCATCGTTCATGTTGAATGCCTTCTGCACAATAGAGAACGTCTTCTCCATTTGATTCATGATCAGACCAGGCAACTTGGTCTGCATGCTCTGAACGTACTTCTGGCTCATGCCGATGGACTGCTGAATGGGCTGCATTATTTCACGTGCCCCCGAGCCGAAAGTAGCTGGTGGTGTCTCGGCCTCCCAGTCGCGCACTTCAGTGAATGGTTTTATATCGATCTGCAGAATCAGGCAGGGTTCCGTGGCGGTCTGAATGGAGAGGTTGTGGATGCGAAGGAACGCTGCATCCAAATCCCAGTCCGACAATACGGCCAAGTAGATTTCATTGCCAGCCGGGTCGAAGGCTTTGTATTTGATAGAGAAGTCAGACTTGATATCAAATGCTTTGGCTAGAATGCTGTATAGCACATCAAGCGATGTGATTTGTGGGTCGACGCTGAACTTTCTCCATTCGGGTGGAAGATTTGGTTCACATTTCTGAAGGTGAGAAATGTTGCATTAGGACTTTCTTTTTTACTTTCGTACAGACAATAAAGTAAGGGAAGTACAAAGGGAAGAAGAAACAGTCAAAAAAATGCAAAATACCAACCAACCTTGACTTTAACACGAACAGCTTCTCTAGTGTACGAATAGATGCTGGCCATTTTTGAGTTGAGAAGTGTTCGCTCTAATTTTCTTCTTATTTGAACAGATTCTGAACTTTTCGAAGTTCAGCTACATGTTTTTTATTTATTATATGATGAAACCTAATATTTTGTGTGTGCAAGCAGACACCAGTCGCAGACAGGCGACGACATATCTTCAAAAAATATCAAAATCACAAAAGAGTGTTCTTTTTGTCCTTTTCGTCCTGTGAAATTTAATTTTAGTACTTTGGATATTTTAGCACTAAATGTCATTTTTGACGTTTTGGTTTACTTTTAGATTTGGGATGTGTTGGCAGAGCTCATTTTAGTATTGTTCCACGAAACAATTCGAACAGAACTATTACTTTTTTCTGCACAATTTTGTCGTTTTGGATTGCACTTTTTGGAATCTTATATTTTTGATTCTTGAATATAGTGTAATACTTTTGACAAGCTGAAAAACTGTACATGCATCTGCGTGTTCCGTTTCTACTCCTTTATGAAATCTTGAACAGAAAAAAAACTGCGAAAACATTACTCGGAACAGCCAATAGGTAATTGCGAAGACATTTTGGCATTTGATTAATTGTAATGAGGGTATTCATGAATGCCCCTAAAAAAATTCGGAGTAAATGATGTGGTAAACCAATCAGCTGATTCAGCCAATGTCATAATCCCATTGAAAAAAAGTTTACCACGTTTGCCATTTTCGTTTACGACGTTTACAACACAAATTCTGGTCGGAGAGTTTACGATTTGTTGGAAAGGATTTTCCATACAAATTTTGACAGTTCGTTTACGACACCGTAAACTTTCCGACGTTTACGATGTTTACGATGGTTTTCCGACGTTGCATGAATACCCTTAGGCCAGGTGCGCACACGCTCAAAATCGCAACCAAACTGTTTAGTTGCATGTGCGCGCCTGGCCTTAATGTTTGTGTATTTATAGGCGTTTTTTTTTGCAAGCCCGGAGGTAATTGGTAGAAAAAACAATTTTGGGGCTGAGCAATTTACATGATAAATGCAACAAAAAATAATCCCCTTCCTTTGTTACTGGCTATCGATAATTTGTATGGAAACTTTTTCTTATTTTTCTGTAATAATGGCGATGTCGAAACTTAAAATTATGATGATGGCTCCCAAAGCATTTATATTTGATTCCCAAGAGGAAGCTCAAATAAAAAATGTAGTTTCCACACAACAATTTTGTTTTTTGTTTTAATGCTTTCGCAAAAAGACCTTACGATTTTGATTAAACTTCGTATCTGTTATATCAAGGCTATTGCAGTGAATCTGTGTTTCAGCTCTTTGGCGGTTTATTTTAGGTTAATGGAAATCCATCATTATTTTGGGCATCTTTTTTTCTTATATGGACAACCCTACCACACCATTGACTTTATTTAATTTTTTTTTTATAAAAATGGAATTTCACTTATTTTGTTTTATAAACAAACTAAAATAACTAATTTTATTGTATCTTTATCAAGAACAATATATTTTTAACTAACAATAAGTTGTTGTTTTTGTTATTTAATTTCTCAGACGGGATTTATACCTTCTGTTTTCAGATTTTTAACGCATCTCCTTTGGCCTCATTTTTTTTTGACGAAGCTAACAATAAGCTACTAATTGTAAGATTTGAAAAAAAAAAAATCTTGAGAAAAGAATACATAGCTATTTATCCAAAAGTGTAAACTTTCCTACCCATACCCGATATCCCGACTGAAATTTATTGATCTTATCGTTAGCCATTTTTTGTACAAATTTAATAATTGAAACTTCGCAAATACAAAAATAATTAATTTTCGTTCTCCATTAAACTCTGAAAATAAGTCTCACATATCAAATAGCTTTTTTGAATATCGAATTCTTAACCCTTCGATAGCTCAGTTGGTAGAGCGGTGGACTGTAGTGTTAAAAGCAAGTTGCATAGAAATCCATAGGTCGCTGGTTCAAATCCGGCTCGAAGGAAATCTTGAGATTCTTTTTTTTTTTTGTAATTTTTCGACGTTGCGTGCGTTGCCACGCTTCGTATAAAATTGGTCAGTTATAAAACATATTTTAAATAAGGTAAATAAAAAAGTTTTTTTTTTTTTTAAATTGATATTCTTGAAAAGGATTTGAAAAGAAAATGGAAACACGCTGATATACACCAAAAGGCGCAACGTAAAATATTCAGGTCTATCACGAATTCCATCGGAAACTTATTAAGCCTAGTACTCACCTCTTTGTGAAATGAAAAATAAAACCGCTTCAAAATACACGTGAATGATGATTATGAAAACATAATGAATTCTCCACGTGTTTTTTTGTTACTCAGTTTGTAATTTTTACAACTCACTTTGAACAAAAAAATAAAATGATTGATTGATGAAAAATTATTTGACAGAACCTTAACAAACAAATTGTTTTGTTCCCGTTGTTTGTTGTTTTTAGCCTGTTGGTTGCAATAAATTCTCAAAAGGAGACGGTGGTTTCATCCCAGAATAATCTTAAAGGTATCCCTTTTTTATTTTTCCGAACTTTTTTAAAGTTAATTGACAAATGTCACACTTTTCCACATCTCATTAGATTTTCCTAGTGGTTGTACGCTACGAATCTGGAAAAAAAACTATCACAGAATTCATCGTAGTGGAAAATCTCACACAAATTGCCATTACGAATGTATTCGGTGAGATTCCGATTACAATGGAATTCGCGATAGGGCTGTTCATGGGCAACATTTAGACAAATTTTGGCAAACAAAAATTTAATTGATTTTTGAAAAAAAAAAAATTGATATTCAAAACAAAATATTTTTTAACTTTTTTCCAAAAATATTTTCCAACCCATCAAGCTACACGTCAAAAGCAAGGTCTTTTCAGTTCATAGGGACGCCTTTAACCAAAAGCTTGTGGAAGGTCTGGTTCTTGAAATATTTTCATCCTTACTTTACTACGTTTTCATTAGAGCAAATGAGGTAATTTCGTTGAAAATTTCCAAATTCGATTGAAAATTACCTAATTTCCCATATAAATCCAAATTTCAAAATGAGGTAATTTCAGCCAAATCTGCACGAAATTCGGTAGGAAATTACGTGAACACCTTATGAACGCACCCAAGTGGAATCCATTGTCCCCTTTCACACGAGGAAACAAGTTGCTGGAGATTTTTTTGACGTTTTCTTTTAATTTCCTTAAAAATCTCCTGTACCTTTCACACGAAGAAACAAAATCGTGGAAACTTTCTGTATTTCCCTTTTAAAATAGCTTGGTTGAACACACTCTACTGTGTGTGTGAAGAGGAATGTCAAAAAAATCTCCTCGAATCGTTGACCGGGGAGATTTCAATTTCCCCTCTTACTTCTTGCCCTTCTCACCAACAAACTGATTGTTGCTGGCAACTCAGTTTCCTCGTGTGAAAGGGGACATTCAATTTGGAATTTATTGAAAACAATAAAAACAAGCCAGATCTAAGTCGAAAGGAAATGAGCTGTCAAACAAAACTAGCAAATTGAAACGAAAACACTTTTTGATGTGTAAACATCTATGCTGGCGGTAGAGTGAAAAAAAAACGTGAACGTTCGTGTGCAACGTTACGTCGTGCAACGTTACGGTGCGCAACGTTACGATCTGCTTACTAGGATGGGTGCGTTCAGTGAAAAAAATCTTAAGATCCCCTTCAAGCTAAGACAAGTCCGTTTTGGATCCGCGCACGTTGATGTTACACATATTAACCGTGAGTCCCGGCACTCACACAATTTTTTTTGTTTTCTAATGATTGTTTTTTATTTCAAGTCGATTCTTTAGAAAATTGATCCTCCCGCCTAAAAAGGAGGATATGGGGTCTATGCCAATTTGTTCTTGTTTCCGATTACTATGGATTTTACTAAACTGTTCTCGAAAAATTCATAGAACAGAAAAAAATAATCACCCCTGTTCTGATTTCCGATCAGTTTTAAAATCCTTTAGTTTTCAAACTCTAGGTGTTCTGAAATACTTTTCGCTTTCAATACTTGCGGGAAAAGTGTGCTTTGATTTTCGATCGGATTAAAAATATTTGACATTTGGAAATTCATTTGAGTTTTCGTGTCCGAATTGAATAGAAAACAATTTTAAATGTTTATTTGGTTGATGTTCGTATGTTATTAGATTTGTTTATGTGATTTGTGTAAATTTTGTCAACAACTTTGATGTTTCGGATTGTGTTTTTATTGATTTCGAAAGAAAAAAAGGTTTGAATACTAGCTAACGTGAAAGTGAAAATCCGAACACCTTTTTTAAATCCGAGCGGATCTCAATTCCGTTTACGGATTTTATTCGGAACGGAAATCAGAACAGGGGTGAATATATAATAATTTAGAACTACAGTTTAGGGCAGGGTTTTACTCATGGAACATATAATCCCCAATCCCCTTGGTACTTTTATGTTCAGTTATGTGCAGAACAGATTCATCAAATACATGTCACGTTTTTTGACTTAAAATTAGTGAAACAAGCCCCCTATGTATGTTGGCATCATTTTAAAATCTGCTTGCAATTGAAAGAAAAAGAAATCATAGCATCAGGGTGGATATTTCTTTCTTATCCGATGTGTAGAAATATCATTAAATCAAACTCATAGACAAATATTTTCATTTTATCAAATGGTTTAT
This sequence comes from Leucozona laternaria, assembly GCA_932273885.2. Lineage (NCBI taxonomy): Eukaryota > Metazoa > Arthropoda > Insecta > Diptera > Syrphidae > Leucozona > Leucozona laternaria. The sequence continues at coordinate 25,286,969 of OW026368.1, read as the reverse complement.
TTTTATATTTAAAATGATTTATTTTATTTACAAATAATTTTGGTAGAACCAAGAAAATTAATGATAGTTTTTTTTTTTTTATTTTACAAACAAAACAATGAAACTAAAAACAATTAGTAGAAATAACATAAAACAATCTTAAAAAGAAGAGTACCTAAATGTAGTTGTTACTTTTGATACCTTAAACAAGTAGGTATGTATGTATGTGTATGTAGATACGTATTTAATCTGTTAAGTTTTTTTTTTTAATTTTGTTCCCACATTAACACTGACCTAAAAATATCATACAATATTATTTATTTATTGTATTTAAAATTTATATTTACATAATTATTGTCACTAAGGGAGGTACTGTATGTTTTTGTTTTGTTTTGTAGATAAAGCCATTCTTCTTATAGTCAATAATTATAACTAAAAAAAATATTGTAGATAAAAAAAAACACTTCGCCTATTGTATGCCACCGTTATAGGACACTAAATATTATGTAAATGTGTTTTACATGTTATAAAATGAATAGAAAACAATAATAAATATAAGTTAAAATTAAATCTGGTATTCTATTTTGTTTCTCTCTATTGGTACATGGATGGATGTAAATATTTAAAAACTATTTTGTTAAATCTGTTTACATCTAGTTATGAAAAAATTTCTATCGGATCATTTTTTTGTGAAAAAATATGTTTAACTTATGTTTAAATGATAGAAAAGAGATTTTTGTCAGCTTGAACTTTTGTTATTAATAATTAAGCTTGTCAGTATACATACACATATTTTTGAATACTTTGAATGATATAAGGAAGCAAAATAGAGCGGTAGAATTACATAGTTTTTCTTATTTCTTGATTTGTTTTTTAATTATTTTTATACAGGTATACTTTGTATATGGTTATTGATAATATTTTTTCGCTCTAGATCAATTTTGAATCTAGATCTGTTTTATCTCTTATGACAGTTTGAAGTGTTTTTGTTTACGTTAGGTCCGTTCGGGAATTTTCTGGAATAAAAATTCCAATCTCAGAGAAAAAAGAAACTGTCCAAAAGTTACGGACGCTTTGAACCAAAAATCTCTGCCGTTTTTTAATCCTTTTCTTTTTTTTTAATTTCAAATTGACTTTTGACAGAACACAAAACTTACAAGTGTCTGCAGGAAAAAAATTCTCGGGTAAAAATTGTTACGGGAAAACAATTTACTCTCTCATGAGCGCTTTGTTCTGTCGAAAATTACACAAAATGGACGTACGCGAACAGGATTTCGCTAGAAAAGGTAGGAATTTAAAAACGAGTTTTGGGTAGTTTTGTACTAGTAAGCGAACACACCTATTATATTTGAGTAGTGATAAAGAAATTTCTTTTTAAAGATGCGAAATAAAGGTAGGTATATGTAAGCGTAGAAGTAACATAAGATGTGGCAACACCAGTATGGCTGGGTTTGATCTGACATTTATCATAAAACTTGGCGTTTTTAATTGTTTACGTACTCAGAATGTTTTGTTTTGTCATACATGAGTTATTTCGAGATTATGATCAGAGATAGTAGATTTTCTTGAGAAAAAGAATACGAAATGGCTAGACATAACCTGACCAAATGTATACATCTTAACACGAGGTTCTATTGTGCATACTGACGAAACTGCATTTGTATCCACCGTTTTAACATAACTTATAAAAGTATACATATGACTAATGTTCAAGCATATTGACATACACAAAACTGTTACAAAAAAACTTAATTTTATAAAACACAACGTCAGTAATATAACTAATAAAAAAAAACATAAAATAAGTACATTTTGATAAAACAATGACTAAATTTGTTTAAAAAAAAAAACTAAGCATAATTACATAAAAAAAATAAAACAATTACATATTTATAAGTTTATAAAATTAATACATAATACGCTCATTATTTGTTCAATTCAATGTATACCTCCCCTTTTCATCATATGTATTTTGTTTGCTTTTAATTTTGCGGATTCTTATTATAGTCCACATAAACTCGTACAACTTCACCCGAGTACTTTCGTTGCGATGGCATAAAATAGAAGTCTGGAGTATCTGTGCCCGTCGAAGAACCACTGCGTGCATGAGTAGCTTCACTACTATCCCTGTCTCGACTCCTATGACGATCTTCAGTCGTATTCCTACTTCGGCGATCTTGCGTATAATATCCAGCAGATAGCATTGTATTCTGTTGTTGTTGTTGTTGCTGCTGTTGCTGTATCACTTGACGTGGCAGCGAGTAGGCCCTATCGGCGTATGAAGATCTGGAGTAGTTTTCACCGTTTGGCACCTGATTATGGCTACTGCGTTGCCCACGGTTTTGCTTTCCGTTGCTGCGATAGTCATGTGTACCATTGCCGTTTGGGTCATATCTCGACGACGATGAACGTCCATTGTTGACGTCGTAGTATTGCGACGATTTACTGGTGGGTGAGTGAGACATTTGCAGGGTTGTCTGTTGACTGCTGGTTGATGATCGATGACGTGATTTATCTTTCCCGGTCGTACTAGTTGCACCTCCTAGATGTTTTTCTTCTGTTTCGCCATAGGGATCGAATGCGTAATTTGTATTCGAGCTGTAGTCTTTCCAAGGGGAGTTTTGAATTAAATTGCTCTGCGGAAAAGAAAAAAAAAAAGAGAAAAGAACAAAAGTTCTGTTATTTAGGAAACCATGTAACCGTACCTCAACCAGTCAGCATTTTTTTTTATAAAATAGAAAATCGACAAACATCAGTATTTAAATTTTTTGTTAGTTAAAAAATACAATATTTCAGGGTTAATAAAGAAACATACAAAGGTAATAAATCACATTAGGGAATTATCAAATCAGACCAGTCAATATACTTATGCTTATATTTATATATAAACGAAACATAGTCGTTTGAATGGACCGTATAAAAGTTGGGTTTTGAACGTCAAAGTCCTGGAAGAATGCTATGTGAAGATGTTATAGCACCACAGTTTTTTTTGGTGTCGAATCTTAAAATATCCAATATCAAAAAAGGTAATTTAGGAGTATTTGGAAACTCCCTAAAGTGCTTTGCAGATGAGACACGACCTGCGAACTGCGAATTGTAATTGGTCGCAATTTTTGATATTTCCTTCACATGAGTAGCCGCTGACAACTGCGAACTGTCATAAAACATAAAGAAGTAAAAAGAGTGTTTGAGGTTAAACTTATGTCGTTTTCGAGTGGACGTTCGGAGCTACTCCTTTTTCACTCCTTTTACTCCAAATTTTCCATTTTCAATAGGAATGGAACAGATCCGAAATCCAAACGAAAACGACATTAAGCGAATTTTTCTATTCGTCAGTTTGTGGATTGCGTCCAGATGTTGTGGATTGCGAATTTTCGTTTGACAGTTCGCAGAAGATAAGTTTTTGGTAGCGTAGAAAACATTAAAATACAAAATTTTCCAGTTTAAACTAATTTTACGCAGTGATTAGTATTTAAATTTGTTCATTGGATTAATTACTTAGTTGTCGAAAAGTAAAAACAAAAAAAATAATTGTATTTGCTTTAGAAATTGACTTAAAAGATTTATTCGTATTCGCAGGTTGCCGTTCATGTTGCAAGGCACTTAAGTCCAATTTTACTGTCAAATAAGTTATACTAACTACATATATTTAATATTTCAAATCTATGCACAAATTTCCATATATCGAAGCAATTTTTACGAAATTGAGTACAAAATTGTAATTTATAATAGTTTATACAAGTTTTCCGAAAAAGTAAACAAACAGATCAAGTGAAACTGAAAGAGAATTCGGAGTCAGTTTGTTTTGACCTTTGAACATTATTTTGGTTTTGTAACGTGTTATTTACTATATTTTCAAACTAAATTAAATATTTCTCGCACAATATGAGAATAAAATTTTGCGGTGTTCCCAGCTGCTTGCAGGACACCAAAAAAAACCTCTACAACCTTTTCGGAAGATATCATTGCTAAAATTATTGTGACCAAAATTGCCGACAGAAAACATTCTCCACAAAAATTACAATCAATTAAATTGTTCAGTAAACTCATTTCTTAATAAATTGCCTGTCTTCACTGTATATAATTTTGAATGTGAGTTCTAAAAATTGGGCAATTTAAGGCTTAGTGGGAACATACTATTAATGAGTTTCCATTAAACGATGACAATTTTACACATTTTGATTTGGCTTCACAAAGAAAAAAACATTTTGTTCTGCTTTGTTTGTCAAATGCATACTTTCACGAAGGTGCGCTAGCTATACATTTTACAATAAAACATATCTTTCAGGAACTCTACACGCAATAAGATTATTGTCAAACGAGAAACGTCAAACTTCAACTGGAAATAAACCTATGTCTAATTCCTTGAAACAAAAGAATCGATTTTGTTTCGATTTTTTTTTAAACAAAATCGATTCTTTTCTGTCAAAACAAATCTTACATTTTTAGCAAGATTTTACACCGAATTGCTCACACACTATAAAGATTTGACATTTATAATACGTCAAATTGTAGCGAAATTTTGGAAAGACAAATTGTTTTTGTTTTGGTTGCAACGAATTCTACATAACTTAAAAAAATATTCAACAATATTTTCAGTCAATATATGTAGCTATAAAAATAATTAAATGCAGCTGTCAAGTAACACACATACAATCACACCAATAAAAAAACTTGATTCTTTGACGAATTCCTTTCAATTTACAGAAATAAATCAATTTGGTTTAGAAAAAAATCGATTTATTTATTGAAAGGAATTTGACATTAAAAAAAAAATTTAAAATGTTATTATTACTTCTTTTCAAGTGGATTTTTGTATCCCTAAGGATTTCAATTGTCAACACAATTTGAAAGGCTACGAATATGTTCAACAGTAAATGTTAGTTACAGCTGTTAGTGGTTATCAATTTTCTTTCTCAACAAAATCTTATAATAATTGTTACCACAGCATTATTAGTTTCGGTTTCAATAAGTTACATTTTGACCACCAATAAACTAATATCAAAATTAAGTTTATTTGACAGGAACGTTAGGTAGAGATTACACGATTTTTGATAAAATTTAATCACACCTATTCGTGGTTTTGAAGTTTATAATCTTCTAGAAGGAGGGATGACGAAACTTTGGGAAAAAATTAATTCAAAGTTCAACTTCAAATAATTTCATTTCCGGTTAAATACTGACAAAAAACGAACGGAAATAAGTTATAAATATTTGTTAGTCCACTTTAATCTAATAGTAACTTAAATACTCGCGATAAATTACTTATGCTATCTTTGCTGTCAAATGAAAAACAAAAACATGATTGGTGTGTAAATTATGTATTTAATGTCACATTAGGTATATTATTAACTTTTGGTTTGAAAATTTAAAAAAAATGATTAAAACAATTCCATTATCAGAAGTACAACCTGTCAATTATATTGTTAGTGGTGTCAACATAAACAATTTTTTGTCATTCCTGCATTTGAGAATTCCTGTGAATTGACCTACAAACTCATATTTTACTTACATTCATTTTTAACAGTAATGCCAAGGTATCGAAACAAAAATAATTTCAAGTTAATAAATTTAAAAACTATAGTATCTTATTGTTAATTCTACGTTTTCGTTGGCCTTTAAAGATATAATTTCGTTAAAATCTCCAAATTGGATTCCAAAATATTTTACTTCTCATACAAATTTATACTTTAAAATTGTATACTCTCAACCAATTTTAAACAAGATTAATAAATATATGATATGAACGTCAGTGCTATTTCAAATGAAGTACAATCTGAAAGTCCAACTTCCGACCACTTTATTAAATAAAAATCTGTCAGCTGTCAAATTCATTATCTCTAGAAACAGTGTTGCCAAATTTAAAAATCAAACCTCTATAAAATAAGGTATACCTTATGTTGTTTTGGTATGGACGTTCTCGGAGTTACTTCTTTGTCACTCCTTTTACTCCAAGTTTTCCATTTTCAATAGGAATGGAACAGTTCCGAAATCCAACTGAAAAAGACAAGACATTATGCTAATGCTTAACATAATGTCGTTTTCGATTGGATTTTTGGACTGTTGTACTCCTTTTTGATTCCAATCGAATATGAAAACATCGACTTCCGAAGTTTATACAAACACCACCAAAGGTCGCCATTTTAAAAAAATGGCTTCTTCAAGCATTTATCCATTTTGACAAGTAATCAGAAAAACTTTATATGTATGGGTGTGTTCCTCGTCTACTCCATTATGAAATTGGGAACAGAAAAAAACTCTGAAAACGTTACTCGGAACAGCCAATCGAATGCTTTTGCAGCAGATGGAGTGAAAAAGTAGTACAAAAGGAATACTCCGAACGTCCAATCGAAAAGAAACAATGAATATCAGTGAGAAATGAGAATTTCCAATTATAGCTTAGATGTGTTTTCGAGCTCTTAGGAATACTGTAAATTCACGATGCCGAATTTTGTTCGGATTGTCAACATTTTGAAAATAATATCATCCAGTCTTCAAAATTTGAAAGTTGTAAGTTTCTGTGAAAAATGTAATAGAACGGAACTTTTGTTTCTAGTTAATTTTGATTGAAAGTTGACAGATCGTTCATATTTTTGTTTTTTTTTTCTTTGCATGTATTATAATTAATGTCATCTATTTGTAAAGGAAAACATTTGTTTTTTAAATTTTTAGGTTTTGAAATATACTTAAGGAACAGCTCCTACTAACTCATAAAATATTACTATGAGAGAGAATTTTCGACTTTTTTGCTTTCCAGCTATTATACTTCTACGAAAGTACCTATAAAAGAGCTACGCTACAGCCCTTTTGGCAATGCAATATTAAGAAAATGAAATAAAATTAAACGCTAAAGAAACACCTTAGGGCTTTCTTACATAGAAGAAGAAGATTTTTGTTTATAAAAATATAAAGAAGCATAAGATGCTGACTGGCTGAATTTGAAATAAGAGTGATAAAGAAAGGACAAAAATATTACCCATTGTATTAAAATGTGAAGTAGAAAGTAGTAAAATAGCACCATTATTAAATTTATAAAAATATAAGAGTATTTTCTTTGTATTTGGAAATTCTTAAAATATTTTCTCATTGGCAGCATGTTTAAGTAGTTTTTTTTTTTTAAATATTTTCTTGTTTTTTTTTTGTATTCAAATATTTTTTTTAATCTAAAGAACACTAGTCAGCGGTTGATAGTAACGATGTTGTTGTTGTTGTTGCTGTTGGAGCTGGTGTTGATATATCCTCCATTCATCAGGTATAACGTAAACAAGCTTTTGAGATAATTATTTTTTTTGTTATCATTATTATTGTTTGATTATATGTTAGTAATTTAAAATGTTTTACATTTAATACAAAATCTAAACTTAAAAACAAAACAAAAAAAATAAACTGAACAAAAAATATATGTACAAAGGTTAAAGAGAAATTCTTACCTTCTGGGAGTTGCTCTTCTTGGAGGTCTTGTATATTGTACAGAAGGCTTGAATTAGAGCAATTATAACCAGAGCAGCAATACACCCTAAAACGATGTACAGACGTGTTTCTGAAAGATCGAAGAAAGACAATTTGGTTTCTCCTTCGACAGGGGCAGTGCTCTTGTCTGTTAAATTTTAATAAATCATTTATTATGGTTGAAAGTGATATAAATAGGCAGTGTAAATTACATTCTAAAGGCTCAAAATCAAGAAATTGTGGATCAACTGTCAGTGATCCAACTTTTCCCGATGCAACTCCTTCCAATATCGCTGCACGAATAGAACGTCCTTCGGCAATATCATTTTCAGAATCTTTTGAGCTTGTTTCAGCTGCCTTAGCAGATTTTTCTAAAGCATCTTTGTTGAATATTGCTTGAAGTTTTGCTACCATTGTTGTGCCATCTCTGTTTATGAAAATCAAAAAAAAAAATATTAGAATATGTACTGTAAATACCTTCATACATATATGTATGCATCGAAAGGAAAAACTTACTTTTCAAAGCTTACAACGTCAGTCTTATGATAGCCTGGAATTTCATTCAAAATACCTTTGAAAGAATCTGAAATGGTTGAAGCTAGATTGTTAAATTCAGCAGTTCCACGTTGTGGAGCTTCATAGGATTCAGCTAAATTCATTAGTTTCACTCCGACGGCATAAATTAAGCGATTTGGGGCGGGTGTGGAGGCTGCAGCTGCAGCCATTTCAAGTTCTAAAGAGGAAAACAAGAAGGTTAATGCATAAAATAAAAATACAAACTAACACAAAGTTGTATGTTTTTTACCATTTCCGCATGATTTAATGCATATCCTGCTCGAAGATACTGGAAGCCTTTGTTCGTGCTTGCGTATCTTCTTATTGACGGAATTAAAGGCTCCTCCCATAACGGGGAAGAAGAGATAAAAGCAGTTATCGTCGGTAAATGAAAAATCCTAGAAGATTTTAAATGATTGAAAAAAATAGAAGAAAAAGTGTTGTTAGTAAAAAGATCCACAATGTAATTTTATTTTATTATATTTGTGATTTTGTTGAAATAATTAAGTCAACGCGTTTCGTCCTAATAAGATATCAAAGTTCCACCAAGAGCCATCGACAGGCTCGATAGAGTCAATAAAAACTTTAAATTATGTTGTTTATCATTAAAAAAAAAATAGTAAATTCTGCTTTGTGTCATGAACTTTTTTTAAAACCAAAGAAACTGTCCTGAAAATGGCGCCCAACATTTGCGGTTTGAAACTTTTATAACGCTATTTTCTGGAACAAGTTGGAAATACTAGATTTAAACGATTGAAAATGAAAAATTACCAATTTTCTTCCAGTTTGATTCGACTATTTATCGTTTAAGCAATATGCTATGTACCACCATTCTATATTTAAGATTTTCCATGTAAAACAAATAAATAGGTTTGGTGGTGCGACAGGGCCTAGTGATTAACAACTCTCAAACATTTTTATGTGCGTGTCGCTTTTTTTTGCTGGAATGGAGGCGACCTACAATTTTCTATCAAATCAGAACGGCTAAGGTGAGTGGCACTTTTTTATGACAAGAGATACTATTGTAGAATTTGTCACTTCCTCGCAAGGCTGGAATTGAACCCAGACTAACGGAATGGCCGTCCTTCACACTAACCAATATGCTACCGGCTACGGAGCTTCGATATACATTTGTAATTAATGAAATTTAATAGACGGTGATAATATGGCAGACATTATGTTATGTTCTTGTAAATAGACCTCAAAATTAATTTTAAACTTAATTGGCGCCCAACAATCATTGTTTTTGAGAATCCCTAAATAGCGCCCAATGAATATTAATTGTAAAAAGTGTCAAAATTTTGCTTTCGTTTGAGAGAGTCAAGTTAAGTTATGTTTTTGTATATTTGAAATCCACTCACCTGCGAATCCTTGGTGATACGTTTTCTTGTAAATTCCAATATTGTAGAACCTTTTTCAATACGTCCCGATGTATTTGTTATGTCCTGTTGATCGTCTAATTTTGGTGAAGAATAACCATTTATCCATGTATCCATTAAGAAAGGTCTTCCTTGTTTATCCACCCAGCCAATAACTGCATCTGTTTGCGACATACTCTCGTCGTTACTAAATCCAATTCCGGTCCATGTCTGAGTGTTTGTTGTTTCGATGTGCCAGCGCATTTGTTCGCCTGTTGATTCCCACGATGCATAATATTCACAATTGTGTTCTTCAGGTGAACAACTGGATGGATGTTTCCAATGGCCAAAACAATCGTTGTTTATATTATTACCAGTTGCAATAGGTTGTTTTTCTTTTTCTGTGGAGAAAATAAAAATAAAACAATAAATGGGTGTTGATTCATTTTTGGGTAATGTGACATTTTTGTGAGATTTTGGGCGTTTTGAATCTTGGTCGTAGGAAAAAGGAAAAATAAGAAACTAATCTCTTTTTTTTCTCGTCCACATTTATGCAAATTTGCGATTTTCGTCGTGTTCGCGCATTTACACCGAAGGCTAGAAAAAGGACTCAAAGAGGTGTTCACACGATATCCGAGCAAGGATGGCTCACAAATTTTTGTGAATTCTGCAAACCCTATGCAAAAAAGTTTAACTTACTAAGAATCTAGGGTCTAGTGATTTAAAATTATTCTCAATACAACAACAAAATAAAAACTCACCAAAGAAATTAATTTGCGTAACTCCACGTTGCATCTGATGTCCGTGATACTTCAATTCATCGGCTTGATAGAATTCCTTTACAGATGAGGCCTCCTTTTCAATACCAGATGGTGGCACATGAACATAACTACCAGGTTCTTGTCCTTTGGCCCAAATGACATGAGTCAAATCATCATCTAATGTGTGATCGGTTGGTTCTGTTGCTTCTAATTTCTTTCGGAAAATTATTGTCGTCATGTTATTTAGCTCAAAGCCAGTTCCCAAAGTTAAATCCGAAATGCCACCCCAAAATTCATCGAGTCTTGGTGTGGATCGATCTCTTGTGTAATAATCGCCAACACGACTTGTCATCTCACGAGCAGTTCCAATAACAATATCCGTACAGTCCATCGGATTGAAATCATGACGCGGAGTGTATGGATTAAGTTTGTATTTTGATGGGGCTGGAATTTAAAAAAATAACTGTTAAATTTCCATCTAATTAAGGGGCCCGTTTATTCAAAAGAGTCATGACATTTAAGTTCAACAGTTCAACGCATAGACATCACTTGTGCTTAGCGTTGAACAATGAACTTAATAATGACTATGGTTCATTTAAACAAACAGGCCTAAAAATGTTGTATCAGTCTTTATACAAAATTGCTAGTTGTGGGTCAAAGCGGAGGAGATCTACCTAACTATATTTTAAAACAAGTGCAAACTTACCTTCTGACTGAGTTGCAGAACTAGTTTTTGCTACAATCTTTCCAGATTTCGGTTCGGGTTCAGATTTCGGTTCAGGTTCGGATTTCGGTTCAGGTTCAGATTTGGGTTCTGGCTCTGATTTTGGTTCGGGTTCTGATTTGGGCTCTGGCTCTGGCTCTGATTTTGGTTCTGGCTCTGATTTTGGTTCTGGCTCTGATTTTGGTTCCGGCTCAGACTTTGGCTCAGGCTCTGACTTCGGTTCTGGTTCGGACTTTGGTTCAGGTTCAGATTTTGGTTCCGGTTCGGATTTTGGCTCTGGTTCGGACTTCGGCTCAGGCTCAGATTTTGGCTCTGGCTCAGACTTTGGTTCCGGTTCAGATTTTGGTTCTGGCTCGGATTTTGGTTCTGGCTCAGATTTTGGTTCTGGCTCAGACTTAGGCTCAGGCTCTGACTTCGGTTCTGGTTCGGACTTCGGTTCAGGTTCAGACTTTGGTTCCGGCTCAGACTTTGGTTCTGGTTCAGATTTTGGCTCCGACTCAGATTCGTGCTCCATGTCTACATCTAAAAGCGTGTTAAGTGCATATTATGTGAGGTATTAAACTATAATTCCAGAAATTAGTCTGTGCATTCTACACTACTTCTTGGAAGTGTGCCAAGTGCATGTGCAAAAAGAAAACAACACTATAGATATTAGAAAATATAAGAATCTTACCTGACAAATCTCTCCTCCTCCGACCAGGTTGAGCACTTACACGATATGAAACACTCGTTGCCACAGACGTCACTCCATCCATTATAGGACTGTCTCTATTACCAGCAACACGTTTTGTTTTACTCGTTGAAACAGGTTCCGGTTCGGACGATGGCTCAGGCTCGGATTTCGGTTCGGGTTCTGATGTTGGTTCTGGTTCTGACTTAGGCTCCGGTTCTGACTTTGGTTCTGGTTCTGATGTTGGTTCCGGTTCGGATTTCGGTTCTGGTTCGGACTTTGGTTCTGGTTCTGATTTTGGTTCTAGCTCAGACTTTGGTTCCGGTGCGGATTTCGGCTCAGGTTCTGATGAAGGTTCGGGTTCGGCTGCCGCTGAACCGTCTAAATGTGTCGTCAAATCCCCAATATCTCGAATTAGAGGAAAATTCTTGCATTCAGGTGTTAGACTTCTTGGTCTCCATCCTAGGCCAACCCAAGATGATCCCTTCACTTGCAAAACAATTTCGATTTCTTTTTGTTCTTCGAGAAGTTTCCAGTACATGTGGAAGTCAGGCGACAGTTCTTTGCTAGTATGCAACGAGAGGTCCAAGTTGGTAGTTTTGTACGGTGATCGCTTGTGACAGCCATTACCCCACCATCCAAAATTGCAATAGCACTGCTTGCGGGGCAATGATTTACTCTTTAGATCAACACACTTACCCTGAGCCCCACAATCCATATTCGTGACGCACTCATCCTTATACTGACAGTATGTACCATAGTAAGTGTCCTTGCACTTGCACCGTGTTCCAAAATACTTCCCATTCCCCGAGCACAACTGTCTGAATGTCTTTCGATCTTTGATGTCAACATCGGCGCATGACCAAAATCGATAACCGCTTGACCATTCATCAGCCTGTCGCAACAAACGTAGAGTACAATTGTGACATGTGAAATTTGTTGGCAGTTGAACTTCCGATGATTGCGCTCTAGAAACACGCCAAAATCTATACAAACATTTATTTTTTGCAATGAAATGTCAAACTTACGTGGCATCTGTTCGCACGAACTCAGATCCATTGACGTGTGGTGTCAAATCAAGTACTGGCCGATCTAATTCATCTAAAAGTTGTAACCTAAAGCCACCCTGTAAGAAAACAAAAAAAAACATCATTAGGTTCAAGAAACTGAGGGGGGACAAAATAAAAGATCCAAATCAAATGCAGTAGGTATAATATGATAAAATATAGGTGCAATGATTTTTATAATGACTGCACGATAGAACATAAATTAAAACGTATAACACGGATCTCGAAACATCATTGCGGTGCAATGAGGATGAGGTCTTAAGATGAGTCTCAATCTTATGAAGGCATCTTCTTGTAGCTATATAACCTACAGGGTGTAATTATTTTGATGTGATTTAGAACGCGATACTCTCTCATACTTATTGCGTGTTGTTTTATCTTTTTGCCTTGTCTTCTTGTTTCCTTAGAAAACTATATGAGGTTTGTTGTGTTAATACATTTATTTAGTAAATAAGAAAGCTGTAAAATTTAATTGAATAATGCATTGCTATGTCACTTAAGACTTTGATCAATGCATTTGGAATTTAGGGTTATAAAAACTATTCTGAGTTGATAAATTGCTTACTTAGAAATACTTTTAATCGTTGTCGCTAAAGCAATATCGTCATCGTCACTCGTCAATATAATATACATGTTTATATGTATAAAGTGTAATAATTGTTTAAATTGAGGAAGAACTTTTATTTGAGAACAATAAAAAAAAACAAGTAATTGAATGCTCCTTTTTGATGTGTAAACTAAGCCGTGGGTAGGTTTAAATTAAAACGTGAACTTAGCGGGAGAACGCCTTACGTATAGCCCGTTTCGTGCAGCCAGTTACGTGTAAAGCCCGAACCACACTACTCTCGTGTGGTGTGTTGGGGAGTAGTGTGTCGCTATCGCTCTAATGTATTTCGTATTCGTAGAGCCATATTTGTATCGTGTGATGTGTTGTGTCGAAATCTATGAAATACATTGGAATGACAGCGACACACTACTCCACAACACAACACACGAGAGTAGTGTGGTTCGGACTTAACGCTTTAAAAGTTGTTGTCTTTATGTTATGTACGCTCAATAACAAAATCTGACGATTTGAGTTTGTGTCGTTGAACCTAAAATTAATCTGAAACTTCAGTCAAATTTCGTTGGACAATGTCAATGAACCTAAACAGTGGCATAGCACTTTGTAAACGACAGGACTTTTATGTAGGTAGTCTAAGGGCCAGTTTCACATTCTACACTTACCGTAATAAGTGGTACTTAAGTTTCCCATATTATAGCCATTTAAGCTAAATTTCATAGACAGCGTAAGTGGAACTTAAGTCACCAACATCGGAGACTTAAGTGCCACTTATTCACGTAACAGTGCACTGTAATATTGGGAATTAATCTTTCACATTTCGCACTTTTCTGACTGTGAAACTGGTCCTAAGTCTTAGATATCGAAATATGAATAAAAAAAATCATCACATCTGGCCAAAATTGTTTTTGGTAAGACTCAACTGTATGTTGGCTTATTTGGCAGGAATAAATGATTGAAGCTAATCGATAAGCAAAAAACTACCGATTTATATACGACGTCAATCATATTTCGTCAATTATTATTGTTTTTCAAGTTGCATGGTTTACAGCTTGATGGCCATATTCGTCAAATAAAGTGAAAATCTGATAAACATTATCGGCAGTAAATTAAGAGGCTGATAATTTTTAACTGATATAAAAATAAACTACAGTAGAGCCTGCGTATTATAGTGAATTAAAAAAAACCTAGCCAACTGCGCGCAGTGAGATTGTTCGTTGGAGCGATCGTGACATTAACAAAAAAAAAACATGGGTGCAACAGTATAGTGGGTGGAGAAATAGAGTCTAGTGACGCTGCTGATGCGAAACGAAGTTGTCTTTGGTCTTCAACAAAACAACGAAATTCTTGCGAAAACACAGTGAACAAAAATCCCCAGAGAGTTTTACCAATTGCTAAAACAAAACCAAAAATTATAATTCGCCCCTTCAGTTTTGACGGTTAAAAATGAGTGATTAATGCACAACTCTCCAAAAACGGTTTTGCAAAAGATATCATTATCGAGATCTAAAATAACTGAGGCTGTAAACATCTCCATAGATCACGTCCACAAAATTTTGCATGGACTGCTGGGTATGCGACAGCTGATTGTTTGATGGTTTTCACTTCTGCTTACAGTTGATCAAGGATTGTCGATTCGAAGTGCTATCTAATGGCCGCGTTCGGGTAACGATCCAAAGCTTTCCGGATTTGTTTCTGCTGTTTTAAAATCGTATAGGTTTTGTCCCAATTTTCATCGTTTCTCGACCAATTTTATTCATGCGAGAGTTACAGAACGTATAGGCACTGTTTATCACTAAAATGCTTGGTTAATTTTGGAGAGAATTTCGTATGGAAGCTAAAATTTAGCGCGTATTATGTTTAAAGTAAGTTAGATAATAGAATGCGCGTGCTGATAATGTCGTCTACTCCTTTATTAAAATAGAAACAGAAGAACACTCCATAAATATAACTCGGAACAGCCAATCGAAGGCTTTTGGAGTGGTACGAGTGAAAAAGGAGTGTAAAAGGAGTGCTCCAAAAATCCAAACGAAAACGAAATGAGAGAAAAAAACAGCTAAAACGAAAGAAAACTCAAACTGACACATTAATACTACCCGTCTCTATGAGATCCTTCCACTGACAGTATTCCATTTCTCTTTACCATAAGCAGCCACAGAATACGATGAGCAAAAACGAACATGAGGAATGGAATGTAATGGAATGGAACTTACATATCTGCTAACTTGTAATTTGTTTTAATCAATTATGTAGTGGCCTGTGCTGTAACATATAATATGTGAAAGGCAGCAAAAATCTTTAGGTTCTCATTGGTAATCCAGAAAAGTCGTTTCAATGAATGAAACAAAATTACGAAAAAAAACGTTATAACTCCAGCCTATAATAACTTGGTGGTAGCTCGCACTCATGTCCAAGTGGTTGTTGTTTCATTCAAAACCTTCAATATTAATATGATATCCAAAAGCTTGCAACCTTGACTGCGAGTATTTTTAATGTAATAATGCTTCTGGTTTAAATTCCAGAAGGATTTTATTTTCATTTTATAACTTTCATTTTGTGTGGTTTAAAAGACACAATCGAAAACGCCATAGCTCTAAATTTCTGTGCATTTGTGTGAATTTTATGTCGTTTTCGTTCGAAGTTTCTCCTTTTAAGTATTTCAAAATTTCCATTTTCGATAGGAATGGAACAGTTCCAAAATCCAACCGAAAACGACATAAGCCAAAAGCTCTCTCGGGTGAAATTCACAATTCAGCCAATTGCCATTATGATATTGAAAAATGAAAGCCAAGCATAGAGTCGTACGTGGCGTTTGATTTGTGAATTTGAGACCCCACTTAAGAGCAGTTTTTTAAGATAGAATTTCATTCTTCTCGTCAAAGATTGACCGTTTAAGAGTTTCTGTGCAAAGGTGCTATAGGATAAAGTGTTTCACTCATAGCTTGTGTGGGCTCGGGGCAGCAATCTTTTCTATACACCCCAAGTAACATACAACTGGACGCAATACCTGTATGATTTGTTCGTATCCTTCTATTGCATCTTCTTGTGCCGTGGAATTAAGCTTGCATTTAAAAGATCTTGGGTCTTACAGGCATATATAGTAAAAACAAAAATATTTAAAGGATCATTTCTTTTAGTTGGACAAATTTGGCGTTTAAGGAACAAATAACTTTATAATATTAACATACACATGCATATTTCATAAACCCGGTTATCTGATACAATAATAATAATTTGTTCAGTTTTGATTTTTCAATAAGTTTTGTAATGCAATAGACCTACGTGTTGACAGTAATGCACTACTTGGAACTATATATATAAATGATAAATATATGATTTAAAAAATAAACTAAAACCACTTGAAAAAGTTCATATTCTGTTAATCTATTAAGATATCTTTATGACCTTTATCGGGAACTCAGGGTTAATTTATTTGATTTTTGCACTAAGATAGAGCGATTAATATAGATTGGCGGCACTATTTATATTTTTGATAAGCGATTGTGCTTAATTTAAAAAAAAAAAAACAAAAATACATAAAAGTGCAAAAATATAATTGATCATATAGATTTCAATGCACTTATATTTTATAGTTCATTTAATATCTAAGGTTCTATAAACAAATGTAAATAGGTACTCAATCTCAAAGTCAATGCGCTTACGTCAATTTTTTATGGACTTTGTATTATAATACTTTAATATCTGAACCCTTGTCTTGAATTTGGTCGGTAAAGTTGATTTAGTGGAGTTCTAAGGCCATGCTAAAAAGCTTAAATGACGATTTTGCAAATAATAATCGTGTTTAACATTCTATCTACCTATTTCTGGGGTTTTATAAAAGTTAAATTCATCGAATACATCTATTCCATACCTTTTCAGCAGGTGTAATTAACTCCATAGGTATGACACTTTGACATTAGTCGTGTTTTTGATGTGTAAAATCTGCATAGTTCAAGTGCACATAGTCAACAACGTATGGACGACTTCGCATACGGATCCAAATTTGGATCCTCAAAACTGCGCTTGGACAAACGTTGATATTTACACATATTAACCGTGAGTCCCGGCACTCACACATTTTTTGAAAAAAGGATTCGGTTGAAACAAAAAAACACATTGGGGATTAGCGACGCAATCACAGAAAAAAATACGGAGTTTCCATACAAACTATCGATAACAAGAATGTAATTCACGACGGTAAGACAGTTTTTTTCCATGCTTAGTGCTGGATTTACACGACTGACAGATTGGCAGTATTCTGGCGGTTAACTGTCAAAAAACTGGCAGAAGAATGGATAAAATCATTCTTTTGGCAGTATACTGACAAAAAACTGCCAAGTTGGCAGTTGTGTAAATCCAGCATAAGTTAAGCCCCGAGAATTCTGTGCGCTCAGCTAAGCCCGGAGAGGATTAGTTGTTGTTGCATTTAACATGTAAACTACTTAGTCCCGACGTCGTTTTTTCCGACCAATTTTCTCCGGGCTTTCAAGAAAATATGCTTATTATACAAATATCAAAAATGGTGTGTTTGCTTAGATTTTTACACAAAATGTCACTGTTTAGGCGTGTTCAACTGGAGTTTAATAAGAAAATAGTTCAAAAGTATTTAAAACTAAGAAAATTTTAGTAAAGATCTTTAAAGTTATGTTTTTAAGGAAAGTTCCTCTAGATATAGAATATATAATAAAATACTTTTTTACATAATCCGACGCACTGCAATTAATTTTATGATTTAAGTTTAAGTAGGTATAATTATAAGTTCTAAAATATTGAATATTATATTTTGGTACAAACTAATTATAGGTCTGTTCGTTTACTTCCCGAAACTAACAATGTATACTATTTTTAGTCCAATTTAATTTTTTTATATGAACTTTGACACAACTTTGTACTTAAATTTGTTCAAAGTGACAGTGTTTTGAAGTACACGAACAGAGATTATCTGTCACATGAAAATAAAATGTTTTCCGATTTTGATTTGACAGTTCATGGCGGCCATTTTGCTTTAGGTGTATGTTATTTATTTTCCTGTTTTTTTTTTTTTTTTTTAATTTTCATACACTACAGACAAATCACCATTGCAAGGTTTAACATCGAGCAACATGTGCAAATGATACAAATTTATAATTAAAAACTCGTGTGGCAACGATGCGCGCGTCGAGCCATATTACGGTTTACATGGTCGTCCTTCCCAGTTCTTTTTTTCAACTTTTGCGGGCTACTTTCGAATCGACCTTTTCAATGAACAATTGTCCAACATCGCCGCGTAACTGTCCGTACTTCTTCGAAAACGACGCATTGTTCCATCACTATCAACGGAAAGCGCTACCGAACGATAATATGGATGTGATATGTGAATGACATGTAGTTGCAACAGAACGGCTCGCGGCGATATGTGCCATACAGCTGATGCCACAAATTTTCTGATAACTTAAAAATACTACATACTATTACGTATACATATGTTATTGAAGAAAACCTTCTCTGAATTTTTCATTGAACGATAAAAAAAACATGCAATAATACTATCTTAAAACATTTTTCCATTTCAAACGTAATTAAGTGGCACAACTTGACTATTCACATTTATATAGGTATAGGAACTATTACGCCCTCAAGAAACATCAGTTGTTTAGAGCGCGTATTGATTAAAGAACATAATAACTTGCGACTGAATTACATAAAAAAAATTTGATAAGAGTTATTCAATATAGCGCCAAAGGCATTGATTTTTAGCCTGCAAATATGCCATTTAATTCATTTCTGTCAGCTCGGGTGTTGAGACATCGATATAAGCGCGATGTCAAAATTCTTAATTTTAATTGCTTTCATGAGCATTTATTGCTTATCACTTGCTCCAACAGCTCAAGGAATGCGATGTTTTACATGTCGGGGCATAAATTGTCTAAGGACAACAATACAAACAAAGTTTGAAACGTGTGAAGATAATTTAGACAGTTGTGTCACAATTTTTGACAAGTGTAAATGAATTTGATAGATTTAATAAAGGGCAGTTCAGAAAAAATTACATCTCTAAGATTTCAGAAATTTAAAAAATATCAACAGGATTGGTGACCAAAATTTGTCAGTGTTGCTGTCAAAATACTGAGGAAAAAAATGCTTGCTGACTTTATAACAGAGCGAAATCTGTGAGATGTCATTTTCCCGAACGTTCCTAATTTTGCACTTTTTCGATTCTTTCTTTTAAGATATTTTTTTTTTTATTTTAGTTGCTATCGCTGCGAGAGGATGTTTAATGAATATTCCAGTGGAAATGAGAAGAAAATGCGATGACCTTAAGAACCCTGAGTGTCAGGTGTGTGATGGAGAATTATGCAATAATATGGGGCGAAGAGATTTCAAATGCTATCAATGTGATGAAAGAAGTGATGTAAGTATTGTGATATGACTTGAATAAAACAAAGACACATTGATTTGACAATTCTTGGAAAGTCTTAAAACGAAGTTTAACGAAGGTATTGAGACGAATTTATGGCCATTGAATAAAAATTGGCTGTGGAATAAAAATTGTAATTCACACTTAAGCTAAGTAATCACTTCATGTGAAACGGAAGTGTCTCCAATATTTCAGACGGCATGTTTTTTTTTTAAATTTCATAGCATATTGGAAAACGCTAAAATATTCTGGAAATGTTTCGACATGTCCCAATCAGTTTATTTTGTTTCCATAAAGAAGCTGTGGAACGTATAGATACAAAAATGTCCTCCATTTTCTTTTGAACTGTGTAACTTAAGATGGAAACAAAGCTTAGGTTGTGTTGACAGTTTTGACATTTGTCAATGAATATCTGTTCTATTTTGTTTTCACAACGAAATAAGATCTGTGGAATTTAAGGCTGTAACTACAAGGTGGGGCAAAAGTAACGTCATAATGTGAATGCGCCATAATTTTTGCAAATGGAGTCAAATTTGCAAGTTCATTTAAAAACAAATTAAATTGGACTTGAAATGGTAGAAATTGGTAAGTAAACGAGCAGACCTATTTTGAAACACCAATTTATAACATTTTGACATTACTTTACCCCACCTTGTACATAATTGTATAATTTATTATTCTAACATTTTTGTTGGTGCCATGATATGGATTTTTTCTTTTTGTCTATATAGGGTAGAAAGTGCTCCTCCAACATCAACAAATTAACTCCACTCCAGTGTTCAATGCCAACAGCTCCAAATTCCTACTGTTATACAAAAACATATAAGGATGCTACAGTGCGAGGATGTTCTCTGAATGTGAAGGATCAACTTGAATGTTTAGCCGATGGCTCTTGTACATTATGCTTGGTAGAAGATGGAGAGGGTTGTAATTCAAGAGAAATGATTTCAGCAGGAGTTAGTAAAATTTCTTCGGCATTTGCATTAGTTTTATTATGTGTATCAATCACACGAGTCATTTTTTAAGTAGTTTAAATAAATAAAAATAAAGTTTTTTGTTTGTGTCCAAAAGATAAAGTATTTTATTCGTATTCATAAGTATAATGATTTATGTAATGATAATAATTGAAAAATAAGTGTGCTCTTGAACAATGGCGCAGACTTACATATTATGTTACATAAATGTGAAGATAAAAATGATTTTTACTTATTTATTTTATTTATTATATATTTTTTCTATTGTTCGTGAAGATTATGAAATGAAAAAATATTGATAAGGAACTGCACTTAGAGCCGTTTGCTGATTTGAAACATAAATATTTATGTTCAACTTATAACGCTTATGTTCTACTTTTTCCTCAGTGTAAACTGTTACATAAGCTCTTATGTTGAATATAAACTCTTAAGTTTCGTTTCAGCAAATGGCCCTTAGTCTAATGTTCAAAATATTTAAACTTAAGCGACGACAGCTCGTGGAGAACTGGGGCTAAAAGACATTTTCAACAATTCCGGTATTGGTTTTAACCGTCGCGTCGGTCTGGAGGAATGAAGTAGACCTTCAATTTACTACTGAATCGAAAGGACTAAGCTGGGAAGCACTTTATGATAATAAATACCTGCTCCTGGAGGATTTGTCACTTCCTCACAAGAGATTTAGTTGTTGTACATACAAAGGGTTAGGGCACTTTAAATAAATTTTATCTGCACTATCTGAACAAAATGAACATTTGCTAGATTATCAAGCACTAATTAAACCATAAGAAACTTTCTAATGTATTTTCAAAATTAAATTAAAATTACTTTTAAGTTTTAAACACAAATTCAAAAAGGTTAAAATAGTGTTTTACTTCTTCCTGTATGTTATGACGGCTCCCCTTCAACCATTAGTATTTGATTTAGAACATTTCATTAAAGTAAACTGTCTGAGTAATTCCCAATATCCATAAGGAAGTGCCTGTACTTATAATGTATAGAAATACTTTAGAAGTTATATCAGCCATAAAAACAAAAGTTTTATAAGTACTTATGGACATATATTGACAATTGCTTAATTTTTAATTTTATCGGATTTTATATGTAACTATTGAACTTTTTGATGAAAAATTTAAAGTGGATGATTCAATTTAGTATAATATTAAGTGCAGAAACAACTAAAAGCTAATTGCATTGCAAATAAAGACTACAAGTCCAAAAGATAAAAAAAGCAATGAAAATATATGATAGTGTTTGTGATACGGTTTATTAAGAAAATTAATTATACTTTTAGTGTAATTTTACACAACAGCACAAAAAATCTATAAAATGAGGTAAACAGGGAAAATGGAAAAAAGATGAATCACCAGACCAAATTTGATTTGAAATAATTCAGAATATGCTTATAATCATTTGATTTATGATGCAAACATTTCATATTAATTATCTTTTGATTATTTATGTATTTACCTAACACTCTATTTAGTATTTTTTCGTGGAAAACAATATATAGGAAGGCTGATTGTTTCATACTTGAAAGAGGGATATTAAAAAAGCTAAGTCCAGGTTTTTGCGATGCCATGACCCTGGCGTAATTTATATTTTTGGAAAATGCAAACTTATCTATAATTCCAATACTATTGGTTTTCGCAGGAAAGTTATCAATTACAAAGATTATGGCAATAAGATCTTCTTTTAACTGTTTTTCTGCTGCACCAATTGTATAGATTTTTTTTTTATTGATAAACATGCTAATTTTCAAAAATGTTTAAAATTTAGCTATCAATACCCACGATATGGAACAATTATTTATTGTTTATTTTTATTCATTTGATATAATAAAGGGTTTTGTAATGAGCGCGGGTAGATTTTGGCGGCCCATGGGGGCTATCTTGTTTTAATGACATCTGTCAAATCTGTTGTTTATTTTTCAGTTACTGATGCCAAATCACCATGAAAAGTTACACGATTGAACATTACGTCCAAATGATAAAACTTTATTATCAAAATCTCTTGTGGCAACGATGCGTGTGTTGCGCCCATTTTACGGTTTATATGGTTAGCCTCACAGATTAGCCATATGAAAATGAGAATGTACGTTTCACCCTCCAAAACCCATTTGTTTACATTGTTGTATTTGTAATTTCATATTCCGCGTCGATGAATAGATGTGAATTGCAACAACAATTTAACCAGGCGCGTGAATATCCCTACTGTCTATGCCTGAGGTTTTTATGCACACATTCTCATTTTTTATCTTCAATCTGACAGTTCAAGCTTGTAGGCAAATTAAAATGGCTGCCGGGGATTCTCATCTTGATGTGGGTTATCTATGGGTAGCCTTCTCAGTCGACTATTCTAAAGGGTTTTCCAATAAGAGGTGTTATTTTGATATTCAAAGAAAAATGGCATTTTTTGAGATAAATGATCGAATGTTTATTTCATTATAAAGAGGAAGGTATGCCGTTAATAATGGAACACAACATCAGCCAAATGGCCGCCACGACAACGCTTACAGGACCATTTTCCATAACCAAATCGCAAAGTGGCTGCCCTATGTCCTCGATAGCCTCACGAATCCCATCTTTGAGGTCTTGAATCGACGCTGGGCAGTTGGCGTAGACCTTATCTTCACATCACTAACTTGTCCCAACAGCTCGAATTTGTCCACCAATTTCTGTATTGCGGTCCGACAAGGTGCTTCACGACGACCCAAAAATGTTTTAGTTTTACGAACCGTCTCTGCCAAATTTTCACCATTTTTATAGTGAATTTTAATAATTTCAATGCGTTGTTGAAGCGTGTATCGTTCTATTTTTATTAATGGCGTAGTTTCTACTTGTCAAATGTCAAAAAATGACAGCTTCAAAAGTGACAGCTACCGAAATAGCGGGCTATTCAAAATAACACCTCTTATTGGAAAACCCTTTACGTTTGGTGGCCAAAAGTGAGTCGAACAATTCAGTGAATAATCAGCCAGCACCCGTACGGAATATCTATAAACGTATTTTGTTCAAAATCGGTCAAGCCGTTCTCGAGAAAGTCGAAAATCAATAAAGAGGTTTTATGGCAGGTACCTATATCTCATTAACAACAGTTTTTTGTTAATTTTTTTTTTCAAAAATGCATGTTATACTTACAATAGAGAACACAATTTTTTTTATCAAAATCTTTAGAGCCGATTCAGATACAAATTATTTTTTTTATAACAGGTATCGAATTATTCTAAGAGGAAACAATAAAAATTCAATTTCCCATTTAGAGAATTATGTACTAAAAAACCTCCAATTTCAAGGAAATAATTTAAGTCGCTTAGGCTGTAGAACGAGGTATAGATAGGTAGACAGACAGGCGGAATTGGCGGACCCACTTGTTTCGTGTTCTCTGTCATCGTAATGTCAGGTTTGATTAAAATCCCGAGGTCGATTTTTTAACGAATCTTAATCTTAACCTTTATATTTGGATACACATTTTTGGTTCATTCCCCATTTCATAATAATAATAAGTATAGATTGTGAAAAATAGTAAAGCTCTAAATGAATCTTCTTGGTCCATCGTCTGAATATAACTTTCTAAACATAAAAAGAATTCTTAAAATGGGACATCATTGTTTTATTGTTACCCCATTTTACCCTATAAATATCGTAAAATTGAAAAATTACTAACCCTAAACTAAGTCTCAACGTCTATCTTCTAAATATAACTTTGCAAACAAATAAAGTTTTTTTTTAGTTCGAATATAACATGAAAAAAAAAATATTCCTCAAGCCATCCCCTTAGAATAATCTTTCAAACACAAATAGAACAAATTAACGCTTTATAAATATTGAAAGTATGTACATAAATAGAAAAGTCGGAGATTTCTCCTCAAACAAATCCTAAATCAACATCAACGTCAAGGAATCTCTACGATAGACGAAAGCATGAGCGAGGTAGAGACTCTTAAAACAATAACCAAACAGCATTTCATTGACTTCCTTTTAAAGAGCGAATATAACCTTTATGAAGCTTTTAGTGCGAATGATTGACCACAAGAAAGATGCCAATTTAACTAAATCCAACGACGAAAAGTCAACACTAGAGAATATGTAATCCAGGGATGTATTCCCAGATATGTCTAAAAAAAACCATTGATTAATAATCTGAACTTGGCACTACACAAGACTGCATCCTTTCACCGATACTATTTACTATTCTATGTAATCTTGGATCTCAATCAAGTGACAACAAACGCAGTGGAAAAAGCTAAAAACCTCAAGAAAAACCATGGACTTTAGAGGTTGGAACTTTGACGCTGAATAGACGCTAGTCAACATCATTCAAAATAGTAGAGGTATAAAGATGTAACCTTGTGTAAGACTATTTTGAAATTAAAAATCATTATTTCAGAAAAAAAAATTGGTCAATAATATTTAAATGCTTAAAACAGCTTTAGAAGTGAAATTACATCCATTTCTTAAATACTTTAAAAACCATAAAATTCAAGATGCCAATACGAAGAAGAATCTATTGTATGAAGGTTTCGTGTGAAGGTTCGATCTTTTTGATCGGTTTTGCGTGCATATTTAGTGAAGGTTTATATGTGAGAATAGTTTAAATGAAAATATCTAAAAATACAATAATATTTAAAAAAAAAAAACTTTATTTTATGACACAATACCATCAATTTACAATTTATACATTTAAGCTACTTTCAACAAAGCAAATTAATTTTAAATTTCGAAAGCCATATACAAGCCTGGAGTGAAATTAACTGCATTGCAAGCTTTCATATCTCCTGGCAAACACAACATACAATTACCACTCTTGAAGCAATCTTGCTGTTCCTTAACACTCAATGCACAGCCACGTTTTGTTAGATTATTTTCAGTACGAACATAGCAGTATGCATTTGGTGAGGTTGGTGATGCACAACGGGTAGGGGCTATGTTTGCAGCATTGTTCTTACAATCAGCATGCTTGGATGAATCACATTCAATGCAACGATAGTCCTCTCGTCCCAAGGAATTACAACCATCTTGGTTGCATTTGTGGCATTCGATTCCATCGGATGTGTTGCATTTTTTGCGCATCTCAACGGGAACCTGCAGGGAACAGCCCTTTCTTACGACTTCAACTAAAGAGTGTTGTGTTTTTTAATTAATTTTTCAACTGGCATTTTTGCCAAAACTTTCATATATACTTACACCCATCGAAGATTGTCACACAAATATCCAAAGGATCAAGGCATGTTTCTCTCTTGACCAACGAAGTTCTCAAACAACCAATGCCCTCACAAGTGATGCAGGACAAGGGCATACTTGCACTAGATAAGGACACTAGGATAAGCAAGAATCCGGCAATAGATGTGATTTTAAAATTTGACAGAAGCATTTTTGTTGGCGTTAGACGGTATTCACAAGAATGAACTAGAAAAGACACTAGACTTAGATACTTTTATAGACTTTTTCAGCAGATCATGCACATACGTATATACTTTTGAAAAGTTATTTAATCGAAATGCGAGTATATGAACAAAGCCCCCGATTGAATTCTCAAGTGGACCACATACTCACCAGCTCCATATATATTTAACAAAAGTTTTTTAAGTATTTTTCTTTAGCATTGTACAAGGTTACTCAAGTGGGGTTTTGAAATACAAGTTTTAAATTATGATAAGAAATCAGAATCAGAATGACTGAATGTTACCTTAATAGGGTGTTCAATACAAATGTGTTATTTTGCTATTTTCTGGCCCTCAATTTTCACCAGGTGAAGGCGCCAAAGTTCCGAAAATAAAAAAAAGATATTAAGCTTTCAAGAAAATGTACATTTAAGGGCTGGAAACGGGTTTTTCTGGCATTTTGTTAGAAATACAAATAATTTCAGCAGTTTGAGGCAAAAAAAAAAACTCATTTAACATTTGTCTGTAGCGCTCACTTATTACGGTTACAGTGGTGCCGTCAGCGTCCTTAAAAAATAAGGACCAATCACTTGTTCACTGCAAATGACGCACCAAAGAGTCACTTTAAGTGACGCAATTATAGCTTCTCGTGCTTTGTATGTGGATTCTCCGCACTTAGTGCCCCAGAAAAGTGTATTCACATTACTAATTAAGTGGAAATATGCTACTTCGATGATTATGGATACGAAATCATCATCTTTTTGCACCAACTTTAACAGAGCATGGGAGTAAATTAACATCACTTGACTGTCAGCAGGCAGCAATTGGTGAACGGTTTGTTCTTTACAATCGAAAATCTACAGACACGAATGTCTGGGCATCGTGGTCTCCTTGATGTTTGTGGACTCTCTCTTCGACCATTTAGGTAACAGCAGTTACATACATATATTCTCAGTTGAACGAGCAATACGGGGCCAATCACAAAAATCAGTAACAATATAGCATTATTCAGTGACAAAAAGTTAGATTAAAACAGAAAAGCAGATTCGTTAAAAACCTCAGAAAAAGTTAGAACAGGAAATGGCTACTTTAGCTGTCAGTAAACAACAACAAATTTTCCGAGCATGCATGCACCAGGTTTTAAATCGACAAATACAGAATTGATGAAAATTCACTTTAAGAAGAGTTAGAACTGTTATAAACTGTTCCAAAGTGTTCCAGACAGATTCATTGAACAACAAACGAAACAGTTTAGAATAGAAAATTCCTCATTGAACACCAAAAAGTTGTACTTTTCGGTTCTAAACTGTTCCGAACAGCCTGGTTGAACAAACCTAATATTTCTATTTGTTAACTTGCAACTTCTTGTTACTTTTGGTTACTTGTCAAAAATTTGTATTGGATTTGACAGAAAGTTGTGCTACGTAGTAATACGTTTCTAGTTACCAATCAGACATAATAGGTGCGTTCGCGTACTAGTCCGAAATTACCCAAATCTACTTGATTCTACCAGATTTAGTCCATTCCTGTTCGAGTACTTCCATTTTGTATAGTTTTGGGCAGAAAAAAAGTGCTCGCGAGAGAGAATTTCATCCCTCTCCAAAGAATTTGACAAATTGCCATTTTTAGTACAGAAAGTATCAGACTAAAACCTGATAATTCTGCGTTCTTAGTTGTGTATCTTTCTATTGCTTGCCAAATGTCAATTAATTTTCTAGCTGTCTACAAAATTAATGTGAAAGCACAAATACATTTGACGCAACAATTATGGCACATTCACAATACTTCTGTTCGTTAACTTTCGAAAACTGCTAATTTCTATCAATTTTAGTCAAAAGTTCAGTCAAAGTTCATATAAGCAAATAAAATTCAACTAAAACTTCAAATTGCCCGTTTTGGGAAACTATGTATATAAGTTATGTTATTTTGTTAATATTTCACTGTTTTTTTTTTTTTACAAAAATGATTTTTTGTCTTAGAAACGCTAGCAGTATTGTGGATTGGAGAACGATTTTATGACGAGAAAAAGTTGTCAGCGTTTCTCGTCACGCTGACGTCTCGTTTCCTCGTCACATTGTGAAATAGGCATGAATTAGTTTCTGTGGTGGCAACGCTAATCCCCGACGTAATTCTTGTATACAATTTTCTCCGGGATTGAAAAAAAAACACACCTAAAAACTAATTTTCACGGCTTCGGGGACTAGCACGACATAGCTTTTTGTTACCGATAGTTTGCATGGAAAAAAACTGTGCTACCGGAGCGAAATAGCTCTTTTTTTATCAATAGCTTCTATGGAAACTTAAATTTTTTCTGTGATGGCGGCACTAATCTCCAATTCCCTTCGGGATTGCAAAAAAAAAACTTCTTATCTCAAGTCGAGAACCTTGGTTTTTGATGTTGTTTTTTTTTTTTTTCAGTACTGCATCAAAAAGGAGACACCCTGTATGAAAAATTTACACATAACACTTCCTATAAATTTTACATAAGATACAAGTATTTACACTGACACAATTTTTTGCAAATGGATTCTTGAAGTAATACATAATTTCCTACACTTGAGTGTTTTTCCAACCCAAAGAAAAGGCTTCAATCTTAAGTTGAATAGAACAACAAGATAACATGACATTTAGACTGTCTTGATAGAGGTTGTTTAGAAGTGCACCGGACTAGCCATTATACTGTGATCATGTCACGAAATCAGACGTATACTTTGGCTAAAGTGTTAATAGCCTTAGCTTTCAGTATCCTGGCCACAGAAGCCGAAAGGAAGTGTCTAGAATGTTCAGGAATTAACTGTCAACGTACGACATACAAGAACATTGAAACATGTGAAGATGAATTGGATGTTTGTGTTAGTGTATTCGATGGCCGTAAGTTTTCAATTAATATCGATATATATGTATACTCAAAATAGACTCTAATCGGTGTTCTTTTTTTAAATTCTTCTAGAAAGAATTGAAGCTCAAGGCTGTTGGCTTGGAGTTGCTCCTCACATTCGGACTAAGTGTGCAACTGATTCGAATGTGGAATGCAACAAGTGTTTTACAGATGAATGCAATAGCGAGGGGCCAAAGAGTTTCCAATGTGTTCAATGTGATTCGAGTATGGTATGTTTTGAGCATAATGCCTTGTATAAATTGAAATTCACTTCATTTTCTTTGATTCCGAGAATCCGAATTGCAACCACATGGCAGAAGCCGTTAATACAACAAGATGTCCGATTGCGAGATCTGAAAATGCATACTGCTTTGCCCGCATTGTTGACAAAAAGGTCATACGAGGCTGCTCTACAACGGCCAAAGAACAGAAAGAATGCTTGAACGATGAGAAATGTGCTCTGTGTTTGTCGGGAGAAATTATGGGCGGCTGTAATAGGAATGCTATGAGCGTAGATGATGGTGGATCCGGAAGTGGTTCAGGAAGTGGATCTGGAAGTGGTTCAGGAAGTGGATCAGGTAGTGGTTCTGGAAGTGGATCTGGAAGTGGTTCAGGAAGTGGATCAGGAAGTGGATCGGGAAGTGGATCAGGAAGTGGATCGGGAAGTGGCTCGGGAGGTGGATCCGGAAGCGGATCTGGCAGCGGATCTGGAAGTGGATCCGGAGATGGTGGAAAACCCAATAACGGAGCCACTTATACCTTAAGTTTATCAATAATAGTCGGTTTTGTATGTTATTTTACTGTAATATGATTTCTATAGAAATATAAATTTCATTCACTTGTTAAAATGAGGGAAATTTGTTTATATAAAATTATTTTCAACCAAATATTTAACTTTTTAATACAATTTCTTAAATTTTGTATATTTGCTTATTAGAAACAATAAAAATAATAAATAAATTGAGAAATTCTTTTAGAAATAGAACTAAATCTATCAAACCGAAAGAAATTTAATGGTTTTATTCGAGTTGTAAAGAGTTAATTAGGGCTAGAAAAGTAAATGTTCGAAATTTTAAAGTCAACTCCCCTGGGGAAAAACGTATTAAATTCAAATAAACTGGAAGGATTGGCAAGAGTCATATTCACATTCACATCAGTCACACACGTACACTTGCAAAAGTGATAGATAAACACAACCTACTCGCACGGATAAGATCCTTCGAAACGTTATGAAGAGGTGTTCTTCAAAGCTGCCTCTAGAGCCTCCACAAATGTTTCGGTTACAAGTCAACTATTAAGAGGCGTAACATTCTACGTACAGACCCGAAGTTTGCTTTTCTAATTTCGGTTGCTTGGTTTGTCATCAGTAAATCTGTTCGTATCCGAGAATTGATGTTACTTCGCAACTAGATAACTTAAAGTGGCTGAAGAGTCACCCCGAAACGAGGACGCACTTTACGACTAAGCATAAGTCTAAAGGTCTGTATATTATTCATATTCATTTAATCTTATCAAATACTTTTATTTTTGTTCTTATTTTGTCTGATTTAATTAACATTCGATCTTGTGTATTTATAAAAAGTTGCTATCTTAATTAAATCATTAAAAGTTAATAGTTTAATCATTTTGAACATCAGATAAATCCGATGGCGGTTTTTGTATCTCCCAATATTTTTATTAATTAAATGTTGAAAGTACACGACTGAGTCGTAAGTACTTTTTATTGTAATGCAAGGCTTTAATAATTTAGCGTATTGTTACTGAATTGGTCGAACTGAATAATAAATAACAGATTTGACAGATGTCACCAAAACACCATGGCTACCACAGGCCACCAAAATCAACCCGCGCCGATTGCAAAACCTTTTAAGTACATGATGTCTTCCCACTTTTTTGACATGTTTTTTAATAGCGGTAATGTATGTACTAGGTAATCATTTATACCCACTTCTCAAAATTTGACAGATATTACTAACTTAGTGTAAATAGCAAATAAATGGACAAACTAAATCTGTTCGCTTACTCCCCGAAATTCCCAATTTCTCCCAATGCCATTGCAGAGTTCTGTCAAAGTTCATATAAAAAAACGTGTCTTTACTTAGTTCTTAGTTTTAAAAATTATTGTAACTAGAATCACGTCTAACAGAATGACAGTTCATGCAAAAAAGCAAACAAACATACCCTTTTCACATTTTTAATTGACGTCAAATTGTCAAAGTAGCAAATTAAAAAAAAATAAAATAGACATTTGGTGGTTTTAACTTTATAAAAATGTTAAAAAGATAGTAAGATGCTAAATCGTTTAAAATTTGAAAAATGCTCTTTTAAACGTAACAACATCCTGAAAATGCTTAAATATCCGTACTTAATCCTTTGACTAAACTAATTTATTTCTATTAACAAATTTAAAGCTTTTTTAACAACGTCTAAGTTCTGATTAGTTTTTCGTCTACAATGACAAATTAATACTTTTTAGCACATGGACTTATAACTCTACGCCATCAAAATGTACGTGTCGAATGACTAGTAGAAACTTTAATCAAACATTGTAAAATGCAAGCCCTTAATTGTTTAAATTAGATTAAATTATTTATTAAATTATTTCTTTTAAATAACCCAATAACCTACTTAAGAGTCTTGAGAACATTTCAAGACCACATAGACATACATATATCATCATACTATACCTTGGATCTTAATTCGATAAACTACTTACCCATTATATCTTATCTTAAAAATTGCAAATAAATTCTTATAAAAAAAAATACGCTGCTTAAAGTTGCTACTAAAATAAAATACAATAAAATAAAAAATCATTAAAGAGATTGCGAATATAAAAACAAGTAATAATTTGCGATCGATAAAACTTCCTCGCTGATTGTTGCCTGTTATTAAATTTATTACACTCTCAACTTTTTAATCGTACGAATGACGTTCAAAATTTGACAGAAAATTAAATAAAATAAATTATTACACAAACATTTAAAAAAGAAAGTCTTACTCAACAAACTGCATCTAAGTGTTTATTATTTATAACTAATTGTTTTTCAATGGTTTTCATTTTCAAAATCAAAATTCCAACCCAGGCGCCAACTATAATATTTATCTTACGACATTTAATCAAGATTTACATCGTCAATACATCAAAATAATATAACCATCTAACAAATGACACATTTTGTGAGTGCCATTTCAAGCTTTTTACATTTTGTTGTTTTTTTTTTTTTATAATTTTTTTGAATAAATCATTAACTATCAAACTAATCGAGTTTAATAGAAATAAGTTTGAATTTGTGGCTTAAAAGTAGATTATCACCATGAAATCTAATCGTTTAAATTATGTCCAACGTGTATATCACATAAAGATTAACAATATTTTTGTCCGATAACGATTCGCAGCCTATATAAATCGATTGAAAGAACTGCCATGAATTAGTCCCAACAATCAAACGCTTAAGGGCGATTGTTTTTTGTCGTAACTTGTTTTTTTTTTTTTGTTTTGTTTGGAACAATACGCGGACATGCGATATGTTGTCCTTAAAGTATAATTTCGGTGTAGTTTTAGGAATCTTATTAATTAGTGGAAATTTAGGTGGGTTTTAATGTTACAAAAACAAATCATATATGAACTTCAACTTCTATCAGAAAAAGGATTAAGTGTAAAAAAGAGTGGATGTGAAATTTAAAAAAGGATACGTATACGCCACAGTGAATAATCAAAATTTAACCAACACCAATGACCAAAATGTGGATTATTTCTCAAACACAGAAGACAAACATGAATTTTATTTGAATTTCTGATTATCCTTATGTGAAAAAGTGTTCGTTATACAACTAAACTAAAAACCTAAAAAATTAAACCCAAAAGATATACAATCAATTCCGCTAAACTGAAAATGCAATTTAAAAAAAAAAAACAAAATATTCACTCAATTGTGCGGTATTTCCCCCTAAGCGTACTGCAAAATGTTCACCTTACAGAAAGTTAGATAACAAAAATAAAATAATAATACATTTATTCAACCAAAAATTACTAGAAACGTCAAATTTCAGAAGAATTATAAAAAGACATTTAAGATCGCAGATAAATTAATACTGTGCTGTCAAAACTGACAGATCATCCAAAGTGAAGTGTCAAGTTCAAAGTTTTAATCGATTTTGATGATATCAATACATTTATTTAATTTAATTGTTTCCATATTCCTTTTTGTGTTAACTACAATTTTAAGGTACCTATCGATTTAAAAAGAAAATTTAAAGAGGTTAAAAAAAATGCTGCGTGATAAATTGTATCTTTGAGTTGACCCAAATGAGTCTAGTTCAAATATAAGCGAAATTGTCTTTACATATCTTTGGGATTAATTTTTCTAACTTTGAGAAAAGAAAATAAGTGACATAATAATTAACATACGTATGTATCTGCACTAAAAAGAGTTTTTAATTAAATAGAGCTTATTGGAAATTCGAAATTTAGGTGATTTTAAAAAAATTGTGAAACAGTGCGTGCTTATTTCAAACGTTTTTTTATATATTATTTTTCTTTTGAAATCCAATTTTTGGAAAGTAAGAAAGAATTTTTGCATTTTCTTTAAAAATTTGTTTGTTTTAATTACCTTAAAATATTCATTAAAAACAATTGAATGTATAGATGAATTAACGAAACCAAGTTGATTGCCTTTTTTTAAATTAAAGTAGATTTTTTACGGTCATAAGTCGTCAGTAAGATGTGACAATTTTAATTTGTTTCGTGCGATGTTTTTTGATTGATATAAAGCTGGCCAAGTTCCTCCTAAAAAATTCTTCTCATATTGAATGTTTAATTGCTTAATATTTGTCTTTTAATAGCCAATTAGTTGTTTGCATTTTAATTTTGTCGTGCGATGTTTTTTGGTTTATTTGTATAAGGTATTTTTCTTATCAAATTGACTTCTACTATAGTCTGCTGACTTTATCGTGTGTAATTTAAATTACTATGCAATAAATAATTTAATACAAAGAGTTTAAACCTATTTTCAAGGATGTGCTTTACTTATTTCATATAAATCTAGCCAAAAAAAAAAACCGAAAACATCGCACGGCAAAAGTGAAATTGTCACAACTAATTCACGATTGATGAACGGCAAATTATTAATTAATAAAACATTCAATATTAGATGTTTTAACCTTTTTTGAGGGGTATTTCAATAATTTTATATGAATTTGGCAAATTAGCAGAAAAAAACACAGAAAACATAGCACGAAAAAAAATTGAAATTGTCACAAAACTGATTCACGAATAATGAACGGAAAATAATTAAGCAATAAAACATTTAGTTAAACTTTTCAACACTTTTTTGGGGGTTGCTTCGGTAACTTCTTATAAATTTAGCAGAAAAAAACATAGAAAACATTGAACGACCAAATTGAAATTGTCACAACTAATAAATGGCAAATTATTGAGAAGTAACCGATTCAATACGGGAAGTTTTTACCCGTTTTTGAGAGGGTGCTTCGCTTAGTTGATATCAGCTAAACAAAACATAGAAAACATGGAACGACAGATTCGAACAAAAAATCAATCCGATGGCGAGCTTAAATATATGAACCTCTTATGAAACTTTTTTACAAAACCCGATAATTTTTATACCGTAAAACGGGGTTACTTTGTTCCGCTTTTTGGACATTTTTTATAAAATTTCCTTAAAATGATAAAAAAAAATGTTAAATCTTATTTTTTTCCCATCCCCGTTATGAACAATAAATGAAAGAATACATGTATGATATGATAACTATTTAAATGACAGTTTTAATATTTTTTTTTGTAAGTCAAAAAGTGGAGCAAAGTAGTTCAAGGAACGGGGTTACTTTGCTCCATTCGAAACTTTTGCTTATAATGCCTTTATTTGAAGAGATGGAGCAAAGTTAATACTGTATATAATTAACATTGATCCACTTATCATATCAGTGAAAGAAAATTTCAAAAATACAGAATACTTTTTTTTTAATAAAAAAAAAACAAAATAGTCGTATTTTATAACATTAAAATCTTATGATATTTAAAGAATTTAAAAAACAAAACATAAAAAGAACATCATTTATTCAAAACAAACAATTAATAAATAAACATAAATAAGAATTTTTAACAAAACAAGAAATAATTCAATTAAAAATAAATAGAGAATTCAAAAATAATAATTATAAAATTAAAAATAAAAAGTTTCAAGTAAATATTGCATTTAGCTCCTGTACGGAAAAGGTTCCTCTTTTAGAAGAGTGTTGGTGGTGGAATGGAGCCTAAAACATTGTTCCATGGATAAGTTAGTTCATCTTTTGGAGAGGGCCACTTCCAGAGTGTCCAGGATATAATTGTTCATCGTATATGTATAAAGGCAACGAATTTGCATACCTCTTGGCTCCGGCGCAAAGTAGCCCCAAAAATATGAAAAAAGCGCATGGTCACACAAAAAAAAATGTAATAATTATATTTACCATTTGAGCAAATGTATTTCATGCGTAAAGTACTAACAGAGCATTATTTTAACTAGAAAATGTGTACTTACTTAATCAAAGTCCACTAAATTGTTAGGACACAACAAATTTTACACTTAAGAAAAAACACAAATTTATCAGCCGAACTTCACACCTCATTTGCTTCTTTCCAACAACTGGTAAAGGATCACTTGGAACTTGTAAGAGATGTTTATATGTGTGTGTGTACGTTACGGTAGTTTCGATTTAAAGAACTTAACATGTCTGAGTGTGAATCAAGAAACAAACTCTTTTCGTCAATGGCGCAAAGTTACCACTGCAGGGGCAAAGTAACCCCGTTTTACGGTACACAAATATAGCCTGACATTTGAATTTTATTTAGAGGCCTTAATTTTGTAGATCCCACGGCGAGAAGTGCAGTTGTACATTTCGTAAGCCTTCCTTATCGGTTGAGCTAGGAAATTGTGGATAAAATAATGCACTGACTGTTGTATGACTCTTTGATTGATTTAAAATTAAGATTGTGACGCTTATTTTTGTTATGTCACAGCGATACTTTAGAACAAAGTTAAAAAAAAAAAAACAAGGACAAGGACAAGTTAAAAAATTCGGCTGTTTTTTTTGTTTGCAAGATGTGTGGCGTCCGAAGTAGTAGGGGGGACTGGAAAGCTTCAATATTTCAATACTGTATATTTTTCAAGTGCAATTATTTAATTAATAACTCGAAGTTTTTAAATTTTTAAAATGTTTCTATAAAACTATTATTAAGACCTCGAAAGCCCCTACATTAAAAAAAAAACCGCGATCCGGCACTGTTATAGCTTTTACTGTTATTGCCACATCTCAAAACTTAAGTACCGATGTACATACATACTAATGTAGGTACGTATTGTAATAACTTAATAATTTTTTTAGAAGCGCCACTAGAGTGCAATCTTATAAAAAATTGCGTCAGACCGGAAAAAGAAACCGTCAGATCTCAAGAGATCGAATTTTTAAGTTAAGGCAATTTTGCGCACACAAAAAGGCTATCCACTGAAAAATACCAAGCTCTATAACAGTTATAACAGTTTTTCTCTATTCAAAGTGGTTGTACGTTAACGCGCTTTGCGTGACTTGAAAAAAAAATCTGTGTGCCTGAAGTATGCCCACCGGCGGAGGGCCCTGGCACTGCGGGGCCGCATAAACAGTGCTTTTATAAACCAAAATTGTTATAATTGGCATGTCTAGAGTCACTTCCGTTATCTTAATAGGCTTATAAAAATTTAAAGATTTATTTAAATTTCTTTTAGCTTTTCTGAAAAATGAGATTTATTGAATTGTGTTGGTCTTATTCCAGGCCAACCAAGGATATATTTTAACTTATTAAAACATTACTACGAGGAATAATTTAAGTTGTCATAACTGGACTAACTTCTTACTACAGCGCTTAAAACTGTTCGTATATAATGACCTTCTTCTTTTCTTAATTTGATATGAAAAGATTATGCATTGTCAAGATAACATTAATAAAATATTTTAAAATTTTTTTGAAAACGTTCTCAAAAAAAAAAAAAAAAATTGGTAATAATTTAACAGCTGTCTCTGCATGATAAACAATTTTGCATTATCTGCCCACTTTTAATTTATTCGGTTTTTTCGAAGCTGATTAAAGTTGTTTGATTATGTGCATACCATCGGTTAAAGAACTTTGCAAAATTAATTTTATAAAACGAATTAAAAATAGCAGAAAGAAAACATGATTATCTCAGAATGTATAACGCATAAGAATACAGGCACTTGAGCAGCTCGTGTTAGTTCTTTCTCCAGCGGGGAGTAAAACATTCTGTTTGACCGGTTGTCCGATAAATGAATTAAGAAATTGCCGAGGGCTATTTGGAGAAATCTCCACTCTTTTTAACACAGCATTAATTAGTCGTTAATTAGTAGTAAACATCTATGTCGGCGGGAGAGTGAAATTAAAACGTGGACCAGTTACCTCTATGCGACGTTACGAGGTCACACTTTACGATCTAGCACGTTACGTTACGAAAATCTGTTACGTTCGGTGACAAATATCTGAAGATCTTCTTCAAGCAAACTATAGTCCGTTTTGGATCCGTGGTGCATGTAGTCAAATTAAATTTGAGTTGTACGCGTATGATTAAGTTATTCTTTTCTTTACAACATGACTTTCCAGTCATACTTTTGTACTAATTGTTTGATTTTGATTTGTAAAAATTTATAGCGGCGGTAGAGTAAACTAAAAACGTGACAATTACGTTTCGTATTGCACGTACACATTGAGTTGAGTACGTTCGGTATCAAAAATCCGGCACTCGAAAGAACTTTAAACATCTCTATCGTCGATTTTGTCCGTCGTGTTTTCCCAAGCATTTCATTGTATTGTTGTCACAACATCGTTTCTACTATAGACTTAAAAATACCATTTTGTACTTGATCTTATGCCAAAAAAACTGTTGAAGCTTTGACATATCCAACATTATAATTACTCTGTCATCAGCTATTTTTGACTGCGTTCAAGTTCAAATCAAGGACGCTTTTATGCATATTACTTTCAAAAATAATTGCATGATAGATAAAACAGGTTTTAAATGAATTGATGATAGATAAAACAGGTTTTAAATGAATTTAATGAACTATAAGCAAATATATGATGTTATGAAATAGATTGGGGATCAATATTGCATAAATACGAACTGGAAATTCCATTACGTAAAACAATACAATTTGATAAGATTGATAAAACAGTCCAATCATAAATTTGACATTCGACAATATGTGAGCCGTACAGGTGGTTTTCGCATGAGAAATGAACAAAAAATGCAGTGTTGTGTATACTTGGAAACTTTTAACCTATTTATTTACAGCTTATATTTTTTTTGAATTCATATCGCTTATCGTTTCGATAACAGAAATGAATGTAGCAAAACAACGCTTATCGATAAAACCATAAATTATGACTAATAAACTGCATTTCCGTTTTTTTTTTGTTTGTTCTCTTATTATAGTCTCTAGTCAATGGCATCAGGAAGAGCCAATAAACTGTTATAGTTGCGAGGGAAGTGCATGTACTAGTCAATTGGGAAATATAAATAAATGCGGTGGCGACGTGAAACAATCATGTGTCACAGTTTTTAGCGAAGACGCAGCTTCTGTCATCGCTCGAGGATGTAGTCAAAAAATTGAAGAAACTTATGCTAGCTATTGTGACAAAAACAGTGACAAATGTCAAAGTTGCAGTGGAGACAATTGTAACGCAAATGTAAGTCTTTAATAATATTTGTTTGGATATATGTAACTCTAATTCATTTTTTAAATGAATAAGTCTATTAACTTGTTATTAAATGAAAAATAAAATTCCTTTTCTTTTTCAAGGTTTTTCTCGAAGAGCAATTGAGCTGTCACAAGTGTAATTCACTAGACGACCCTAACTGTCAAGACAATCCAGATTCTCCTACTGTATGTTCTGTTAATTCAGAAAATGAAGTTTGCAGCACAAAACTTGTCGACGGTGTGACATACAGAGGTTGCGGAACCGATGATTTCACATGCGACGACTCTGACAAGCAATATTGCAAAATGTGCAATTCGTCCAATTGCAATGTAGCCAATCTCTATCAAAATAATATCGGCTATCCAGGAAATTGGCAAGATTTGCCTGTCAATTGTCTTACTTGTATTGGCCAAGAATGCGACAGCAGCTCCACGACCCTCTTACGCAAATGCGAAAATAATAATCTTCAAAACTGTGTCACAGTTTTTAGTGAGGCTGGCAAAGTTGTACAGCGTGGATGCAGTGACACCATCTACGATGGACCATATGATTATCATTGTGATAGTCATTCCAACTTATGCACCCAATGTAAGTCATCAGGATGTAATGATGCTAGCAGTTTGGACGAGTTTGTCGACTGTTTGTCCTGTGATTCGACATCAAACTCCAACTGCGCAACGAATGTAGCAGAACTTTCGAAAACAAGGAAATGTAAAGGCAAATGTATAACATCTCTGTATCCGAGATCTGATGAATCCGATCCAGCATTAGAGTTGTCACGATCTTGCTTGGATGATAAGGACCTCGATAATCGCACCGAATGTGAAAGTGGTAACGATAAATTTTGCAAAGCCTGTCAAGGTGAACGTTGCAATGTTATCAAGCTGCCAGAAAAACGCCTATCATGTTACCGGTGCACTGGTGACGATTGTGGAGAAGCTGATGTAGCAGTTTGTCCGGCTTATAGAGACAATGATCGTTGTTTCATTTTGTTCACTAGCTCAAATGAGGTTGCCCAAATGGGGTGCGAGAGTGATTTTGACCATGCAACATTGAATTTGCTTCGCAAGAAAATGCTCTTCTGTGAGGGTGATAATTGCAATAGCTATGATACAATTCCGAAAAGGCACAAATGCTTGACATGCAATTCAACAGAGGATCCTCTGTGTGCAACGAAACCTGATTCGCTGACCAGTTTAAATAGTTGCAACAGTTTGCCAATTACTTCATGTTTCACAATGATAAATGCTGGTAAGTTGTTTTGTGTAATTGTAACTCATCCTAAGAAATTCAAATAATTCCGATTAAAATTATCAGATGGTCACACTATGCGTGGCTGCACAGCTGATTTGGAAATGGAGACAATTGACAAGTGCAGTGGAACCGATGTCAAGTGTAATCTTTGCGATGCTGAAAGGTGCAACAATCAGGTAGGGAAATTTTATAAGCTTGAATGTGCTTATTTTATGTTCTTTAAACATGGAAATATGTACTCTTAAGCGGGGAATACACGATAAATCATATGTGTATAGAGACGCGAATCGTGAACAGGATTAACTAAAATTCAAATTCTGACAAATATGTAGTATACCTGTCAAAATTGAATTGGAAAATCATAGTCGCAAAGACCTTCCACTTTATCTGTCATTTGTCATTTGAATGTATAAAGCCGAACAGAAATTTTATGTATGTAATGAGTTATGTCTTAGTATTGATTTAATTTTTTTCCCATCAGCTATATCCAGAGGACCGTCAAATATGTTTACGCTGTTCATCAGATGACGATGAGAACTGTCAATCTAATCCTTTCGATTCTAGTGCTTGCCCTCTTTATCAAGAAAACGATCAATGTGGCGTTGCAATATCTGGTGAAAAAACAATCCGAGGCTGTAGTTCGGAGTTGAATTGCAACGGTGAAGACCGTGAAACTTGTCGCCTCTGCTCAACCAACAACTGCAACAAAGTCGATCTATTGTCAAATTATATTGGCAAGCCTGGCCAATGGCAAGATCTGCCACTCAACTGCTACACTTGTCAAGGATCTGACTGCCAAACTCAAAATGGAATTTTGAAAATGTGCATTAATAATAACTTGCAAAAATGTGAGACAGTATTTGATACCACGGGAGTAGTTGTACGACGTGGTTGCAGCGATGACGTTGCAGAAACACACGGTGATTACTGTGACGCAAACAGTGGCCTGTGCCATCAATGCAAGTCATCAGGTTGTAATAATGTTAAGCAAATGAGCGATTATGTGGATTGTGCCTTCTGTGATACTACAGCCAATCCGAATTGTGTTCTTAATCCTACGCAAGGTATAAGGACACGAAAATGTAATAAGTATTGTATGGTAGCTCTATTCCCAAGATCTTCCGAGGAAGATCCCTCGTACGAATTGTCACGTTCGTGTCTTGATGATAAGGATTTGGACGACAGGCAAAGTTGCCTTGATGGCAAGGAGCCGCACTGTCAGACATGCAGTGATTCGAGTTGCAATACTTTTGAATTCCCAACTGAGCGACACGAATGTTGGTCATGCCATGGTGAAGAATGTGGTGATGTTGCTAAGATGCAGAAATGTCTGCCCTACCACTCTAATGATCAGTGCTACACTTTATTCGATAACACAAGCTCAGTTATTGCCATGGGCTGTCGTAGTGAATATGAGCATGCAGCTATCACAGATCTAATCCAGTCTAAGCAACTGCTTCTGTGTGATGGAAAGAATTGTAATTCTTTCGAAAACATTCCCTCAGCGCAATCTTGTATAGTTTGCAACTCTGCTACGGACCCACGATGTGCCACTAACCCCAATTTAATCGTAGATTCAAACTCCTGCTCAGAGCGCCCATACACAGGATGTTTCACCCTCATCAACAAGGGTAAGTTGATATCTGGCAGAATCGGAAAAGCTTGACCAAAATTGGCTTTTTAATAAAATGTGTTTTTTTTTTTAACAGATGGCGACACCGTGCGTGGCTGTCAATCAGCTCTGGATGGCACAGAATTTTATGGCTGTCATACTCAATCCAACTCAATGTGTAGTACTTGCACTGGAAACAATTGCAACAAAGATGTATGGCCGACTGATCGAACAAGATGTCACCGTTGCAATTCATTAGATGATGATGAAAACTGTGCAACATCACCAACTAGCAATGGAGTCTGCCCTAAATATAGCGATACTGAGTCTTGCGTGACAAGCTACGCAAATGACATTACATATCGCGGTTGTTCATCGGAACTTTCGTGTGATGAGTCAGATAGGAAAACATGTCGTATCTGTTCAGGCTCGGGTTGTAATACTGTCAATTTGGAATATAGTGCAAAGGATGGTGAACCAGGCAAGTGGCAAGATCTGCCAATCAAGTGTCATACATGCAAAGATGCCACATGCAAAGCGTCTCCAGTTGCTGTGGAGGTATGCTCAAATAATAACCTTCAAAATTGCATGACAGTGTTCAATAGTCAAGGTGAAGTTATTCAGCGAGGTTGCAGTGATTCCGTCAACGCAGATCAAGAAACCTACTGTGAAGAGAATAATGACAAATGCTTCCGCTGTAACTCAAATGAATGCAACAAAGCCACCAAGTTAGATGATTATGTCCAATGTTTGTCATGTGACACCAGCACCAACAGCTTGTGTGTGACGAAC
The DNA here is from genome assembly GCA_932273885.2 of Leucozona laternaria. Lineage (NCBI taxonomy): Eukaryota > Metazoa > Arthropoda > Insecta > Diptera > Syrphidae > Leucozona > Leucozona laternaria. Next base: position 25,244,812 of record OW026368.1, on the reverse strand, counting down.
CCAGGATCGTGGAAAAATACCAGAATGTGTTACAAGGAATGCATGACTGCGCTTTATCCTAAATCAATCGAGGACGATCCTGCTTATGCCACTACAAGGTCATGTATGGATGACAAAGAATTGGCCGATCAGATAACTTGTGCATCAGATGAACCGGATAGTTTCTGTAAATCGTGTGATGGTAATAAGTGCAATAATGAAAATATTCCGGTTGATCGTCGGAACTGCTACCATTGTTCTGGAGATAATTGCCAAATGCCAGAGATGAAACTCTGTTCTGGATATAGGAAGAACGATCAATGTTCGCTACTGCTTGATGATCAAAATACCGTCATCGAAGCCGGTTGCAAGAGTGATTACACAATCGATCAAGCCGTAATACTGATTAAGACCAAACGTCTATTACTTTGCGATGGAGACAATTGTAACTCATTAGGTTCAGTACCGGATAGTCAAACTTGCAGCTTATGTAACTCAAAAACCGATCCAAATTGTGCTGTCAAACCAAATGCTGTCGAAAGCTCTACTACTTGCCGTCGACAACCCTACACCCACTGTTATACGCGAGTTTTGATGGGTAAGTATTTGTTAATGTTTGCTCTTTGCATTAATACAAAAACTTTTTCAATATAGATGGCGCAACTGAACGAGGATGTCTGTCGAGCTTGGAAGAAAACGATTTCTATGATTGTCTCATTGGAAATTCAACAACATGTAAATCGTGCTTGGGTGAAAAATGTAATGGCGATATCTACCCTGTTGGACGTAAATCATGTCTTACTTGCGACTCTGAATCAGATCCCAGTTGTCATGCCAGCCCCAATGCCAACAGTCTTAGCATTTGTCCAAAGTATGTTGAAAATGACTCTTGCGTAACATCGTTCGTTGCTGGAACGACTCATCGTGGCTGCCAATCAGATATCCAATGTGATGTCTCTGACCGGAAGAAGTGCAGGGTTTGCATTGCTGATGGTTGCAATACTATTAACTTAGAACATAAGCAGGACGATAACTATGGCAAATGGCAAGATCTGCCACTTGAGTGCTACGAATGCAAGGACAATGAATGCAATGGGCCGCTTCGTGAAGCCAAAAAATGTCAGAATAACAACGAACAGGACTGTTCGATAGTCTTTGACACAGCAGGAAAAGTTATTCGCCGGGGATGTAGTGACGAAATTGATGAGGAATATGAAGATTACTGTGATGCTAACTCCGGACTATGCGTCAATTGCAAGTCAAATCGCTGCAATGCACTTATAGCTTCCAGTGAACTCACCAAATGTGTATATTGTGACTCAAGCAAAAATAAATCTTGTGTAACCAGCCCCGGGTCTTTGCTTACGACTCGTCAGTGCAGTAGTAGTTGCATGACGGCATTGTATCCCTCAGATTCGAGCTCAAATCCAGCATATGAATTGATCAGAACATGTTTGAACGATAAGGAAAAAGAAGATCAAGATAAATGTGAAGGACCTTCCTGCAAGTCTTGTCAAGGTGGTGGTTGCAACATTGATGACATTCCCGCAGATCGCCTACGTTGTCACTCTTGTTCAACTGAGAGCTGCGAAAATCCTGTTTCCGAATTGTGTCCCCTGTATAAAAAGAACGATCAATGTTTCGTTAGGTTTGACAGTTCCAATAGTATTGCCGAAATGGGTTGCTTGAGCGCATTTAGAAATCAAGAAGTTGTTGATATTTTGAAGACAAAACGAGTGTATATTTGCGATGGGGATGATTGTAACTCACAGGATAGTTTGCCACAGGCTCAAAAATGTGTGATATGTGATTCACATGACGATGTTAACTGTGCAATAAATGCCAATCATGTTGGAAGTGTTGACTCGTGTAATTCATTGCCGTATCCAAACTGTTATACTAATATTGCTTCAGGTAGGTTTGACTTAATAGAAGTTTTCGTAAGTATAAGTGTTTAGGATATATATTTTTGGGACTAAACTAGAGACATGTAAACTTATAACAGTTATAACATTTTTTTTGCCATTAAACGTTTGAAATACTATGGGTGCCCAAAGTATGTCCACCGGCCCTAGGAGGTTCTTGGACCTGCGGGGCCGCAAAAACAGGACTTTTATAAATGAAGCTGTTATTCTTTACCATGTCTTTGGTCCCTTCTATATTTCTGTATGACAATGGGTCAACATTATATTTTGCTGTCAGAATTCGTGTAGGTGACAATTCCATAAATATTCCATAAAAAGAAAACATTACGTTTCACGAAAAAGGTTTCGAACATCTTAGATTTGTGCTGATAACGTTTCTTAAAAATACAATAGTTTTGACTTAACGTCAGAGTGATCCACAACTTTTTTTGCTCATTGAAATTCTAAGAAATATTGGAAAAAAGTTCAATTAAGTTTTATGCAGACAAATATAACATATAACTGTCAAAAATTTGACAGGTAGTCTCATTCACTATTAAATATTTCCTTTAAGATTATGCCTGTTTGTTAACGTAAAATTTTCACCAAGTTTCCCAAACTTGTGTTTTTTCCCCTTTGGTTTCTGACAGAAAATTGTGAAAATTTGCAAGAAATTTCACGATAACAAACACACCTATGAAGTAAAAATAGATTGCTTAAACTAATCATGACTTTTCAGATGGTACAACTCAAAGAGGCTGTTTGGCCGACCTTCCTGCAGATGATTTCGTCAATTGCATCATTTCAGGAGGTGACAAGTGCTCACATTGCATTGGAGATGTATGCAACAAAAAGGTATGTATCACTTTGCATGCATTACAGTTGCGATTTAATTTATTTCAAACAAACCATCATTATTAATAGACTTTCCCTGAATCTCGGCTTCAATGCTACTCCTGCAGTTCTGAAACAGATCCAGATTGTGAGGATGAGCCAACGATGTTGTCAAGCTGTCCGTATATCAGGGATAGCGAAAAGTGTGTAACTGCATTGGGAGGTAATCGAACAGAACGTGGTTGCACTTCTCAATTGCTATGTGACACCACCGACAAGAGCACATGTCGACATTGCTCGTCGAGCGGTTGTAACACACTTAACTTGATAAACCGCAAGCAAGATGAAAATTATGGTATGTGGCAAGATCTTCCTCTTAAATGCCATAACTGCACCGGATCTGAATGTTCGAACTCTCTGGGGCCAGCTGTTGTTTGTGCGGATGGCGACCAGCAAGATTGTGTGACCATTTTCGATGCACAAGGAACAGTGGTGCGTCGAGGATGTACGTTTGAGGTTGAAGACGAAACAGATCTCTATTGTCGCCAGCACCCAGACAATTGTTTGAGTTGCAAGTCAAATGAGTGCAATGACGCTTGGCAGTTGACTGACTTTGAAACTTGTGCCTACTGTAATTCTGAAACTGATGTCTCCTGTGTGACTCGACCAGCTCAAGGCAGCTTCGCCACAAGAAAATGTCAAAAAGGTTGTATGGCTGCATCGTTCGCCGCAGAAAATGGAACAACTCAAGTCATACGAACATGCTTAGACGATAAGGAAACTCAAGATCGACACAAATGCACTGGCGAGTTTGAGTCGAGTAGTGACTGTTCAAGCTGTACCGGAGACAAATGTAACTTATTCAACTATCCTAAAGATCGTTTGACTTGTAATATCTGCACGGAATCCAGTTGTTCAAGCACAAGCACCGTTGCAGAACATTGTGCAGCGTACGTCAAAGATGACAAGTGCTATGCAAAATACGAGAGTAACAAAGTAGAACTTTCCGGATGTTTAAGCGATATTGACGATTTGGCTCTTCAAGAGTGGAAAGAAAAGAACCAGCTTTATGATTGTTCGGGAGAAAACTGTAATGCACCGGAAAAACTACCTACTGCCCAAACATGTGTTGCTTGTGACTCCAGTAATAATGTTGAATGTGCAACACATCCATCGGATGTCAATGGAACACAAGTCTGTAATGCACCAGTTAATGCATGTATGATGAGAATAACAAACACAGTAACACAACGTGGATGCTTGAATGCACTGCCTTATAATGACCAATCTGTTTGCGGCAGTGGGTCGGAATTATGTGACAAATGTGTAGGCGAGAAGTGTAACTCTCAGGTTAGTTTTTTTTTTGATTTTTTATTTTATCAAACTCTATTGTGGTTTTCGTTTTGACCAAAAAAATCGATTTTTTTTGATTTGTGACAAGTTTTTCCTTTCCTTTCGACCGAAAAAATCGGATTTTTCGTCGATCTGAAGTCGATTTTGCAGATCTCGATTTTTAGCTAGATTTACACAGATTTTCACACGCACTTGCACTCATACAATCATAAAACAAAATTAAATCACGTTTTGTGTTCGTTTTGCCAGTATGATTTAAAATCTGACACCCAAATCTGAATTGGTTGAAACGAAAGCCACATATGTATGACTAATTCAATGGATTTGTCATTGACATGATGACAGATGTCAACTTCACTTCATTATATCTCTTTTGGTAACTTGAAACGTCACGTCGTACGACATTCCACAACTTGCTGTCAACTTTCTGTCAACTTGCTGTCAAAATCTAGTACACATTCTTGACAAGTAGTAAAAAGTTCAAGAAGTTTCAAGTTATCAAAAGTCAATTACTTAAATTAAAATATATCTGAACAAGCTTAATTTTAAAAGTCAGCCATTTTTATCTGATTAGATCTCTCCAATGTTATTATACCTCTGTTCGTTTACTTCTTTCATTTTGTCGTTCAAAGATCTGTCAAAGTTCATATATGTATAAAATATAAAATTGGACTAAAATTTGAAGTTTTGGGAAGTAGACGCACAGACCTTTTAAAACACACACTGAACACTGAATTACTGTCGTTATGATTAGTATAATCTGTCAAATTACATACAAAAATGGTATGAAGTTGAACGCGTTCAGTCTTTTACAGCATCTGCTCAAAAATCAATTCCCTATGTACATTGAACTTATGTCCATTGCCGATTTATAATTTTGAAAGTAAAATTAACTTTTACTTACATTTTTATTCCATTTACATTTTATAGATTTATCCAAGTGGCAGACGTTCTTGCTACGTTTGTCAATCCGACAAACATGATAACTGTGCCAAGGACCCAACAATAGTTTCAGTGTGCCCCAACTATTCACAAAACAATCAATGTGTTACGAAATACGATGGAAAAATCACAGAACGTGGTTGTACAACAGAGCTGACATGTGATGTCACAGATGATAAGCACTGTCAAATATGTAATGTTGACGGCTGTAACACTCACCAATTGGCCGGAGTCGGAACTATATTTGCGAATAATCTTATGCTGACATTACTCGTGGCAGTTGTCACTTTTAAGGGTGTGGCAAGTCATTGTATCTAAGGCAAATGCTAGCAAGTCAAAATGATACAATTTGGTCTTTGACTATCATTGTATATTATCATATAATATATTATTAATATTGTTATAGTTAAAATCAAGATATAACTATTCTGAATTTAATTTAATTTTTTTTAAGAAAAATTACTTTTAATAAAATCTTAAATAAATCTATTAAAAAATAATTATGAAGTATTTATTTGAAAGATGTCAAAACGACGCGACGTCACGCTATATTTAATGTCGTTTTCGAGTGGACGTTCGGAGCTACTCCTTTTTCACTCCTTTTATTCGAAATTTGACACTTTCAATATACGAAATGGAACAGTTCCGAAATGCAAACGAAAAAGACTTTAGTCAGCATGACTGAAATATTACCTCTGTCCGTTAACTTCCCAAAATTGTCATTTTCTACCAATTTTAGTTCAAAGTTCTGTCCAAGTTCATATAAAAAATTAAATTGGACTAAAACTGTTAGAATTTGGGAGTTTTGGGAAGTAAATGATGAGAGCTATTCTTTTTTTTCATTTAGACACTTGTCCAATAGTACATGCACGAATTATGTACAAAGGCGCCCGGAGGTAGAGGCAAGGGGGGCACTTGCCCCCCCTGTCTCTGGACAATACTACACAAATTAAAAATTTTTTTTCTCTCCATGATTTGCAAAGACTGCAAAAAAAAGTGGCTTTTTTAGAAGTTAAAACTCAATATCTCAAAATGTGTTTATCAAAATAACTTTGGTATTTTTTTAATTTTTAATTTTCTACGTTAATTATTCCGCCCGTTATGAACAATTATTTGGAACAAAATCTGAAATCCTTATTTTACAATCGTCAACTTCAAGCCTGCTGAGGAATCATGTTCATCTATAACTGAGATTACTTACATAGATCTCGGAGATCTCTTTTTCCTGAATATATCTAAAGATTTCTTACCAAAATTTAGATCAAATCATAATAAAGTTTCAAGCAAAATATTGTAATAAGAAATGTAACTTTATTTTAATATCTCAACTTACCCTGTGTGGATACGCTAAATGCCAGGTAACATTAAACTTCGATCCTGACAGAATTGACGTCCGTATTGATCCTGCAATTATAGAAAAAAAAATAAAATAAAATAAATTTCTTTTTGGCATTTTGACATTTGACATTTGACGTCAACGTAAAGAGAGACAATCTTATTTGTAAAAAAACTAACTGCATAGCGTGGGTATTCTTTTATATCAATTTTCTAATCTGATTTAAATTCCACAATCACACATATACCTGAATGTTGAATTTTTACTATAACGACCGTGAGAGGGGGTCTTGCTTTGTTGAAAGAGGAAAATACAGCTGATTTAAGACTTTTCACGCGCGCTAGATTACCTATTATACACAAAAAATAGACTGGACTGTGTAGTTCAGAACCTGGTTAATAGTTGATAAAATTGATCGACATTCCAGTGAAACGAATCCATGATAGATCTGTTTACAGCCAAAAAACGAAAATAAGACTTATCGTTAAGGTTTAAAAAAAAAAAAACATAAGTTTCGATAAATATTTTAAGGAAATCTAAAAATTAATAACAAGTTCCAAAAATTGATCAAAGAATGCAACTAAAAGTGAAAGCTTTTTCTTCACTTGGCCAAAACAAGCAAGTACAGGTTCGATTATTCGTTGCACACATCTACACCGGAGACATACTGGACCGGAAAGCTATAGGGTTATAATATCTGTAAAAAAAAAAATATAGGTAATGAAAAGTATCTTTTTGCCCAAACTGGCAGCGAGTATGATGTGTATGCAATCTGTACGCACCTTTAAAGCAAGTACTGAACAGAAGCAGCACGTTAAAGCAGTGCGCATTTATTACGAAACTCAACTCAACTCACATCGAAGCAATTAGCATAACTTAGTACAATTTCAGAGAAATAAGTTTTAAACTGGGTATCCGAGAGCGGAATTTTATTATTTATGAGTAAAATATACCCTTTGGGTAAATATAGGAAATACAAAACAGCGCTCTTGCGTATACGTTGTTGGTTGATCCATTGCAGCAAGATCATCTATTCAATTGGTATTTATGAAGAAAAGAAAAAAAATATTTGGGAAAAAATGTTTTAATTATGTATATGGGCTTCGGAAGATGAGTAAAGATATTATGCGACTTTTTTGGTTTCTTGCCAGAGGTAAGAGGACGCAGACGACTAAATTTATGGCTACTTGTATAAAGCGATTATTTTGCAGGTAATCACTGTCGGAGCAGGTTGATGTTTCAGGTACTTTTTTTTTGTTTTTTTTTTTTCCTCCAACATAAATCGAAAAAAGAAAGTTATTAAAAATTGTTATGGGCTTAGGGAGTGGAAGATCAAATAAAAATTTTGGATCGGCCTACAAGAGAAATTTCGTACATGTCAGTAAGAAATTACTCTAAAATCGTGGCCACAGATTAATTACATAAGACAGTGATGATAATGATGTTTGTCTTTTATTTTAAATACCGTCATAACAATTGATTCCCATCACGTGGTATACCTTTAAATTGTGGCAACTTTTTGTCTTTCAAATATAACCAACAATATTTTAAGTTTCTAACAGATTTCTTTATAAAATTACTGATTCTGTGGCCGGGTGACGTAAGTGTTTCATACATTCATTTTTTTTTTTCAACGGACACAAATGCGCAATTCGGGAATATTTTCCGAAATCATTGACACAACTTCAAAATCACTTCAAGCCATCTCAGTGTCCATGAAATAATCGCACAAATGCACATGACATGTGTTTTATAACACTTAATACCAGTTTTCGATAGACTAAACAAACGAATCTAACCCAATTGTGAACAAATTCGTTGTCAGTTTAAAGTTTGTATGTCCTCTTTCACACGAGGAAACTTTTCACACCCAATTGAACTTCTCTTGGGCAAAATTTTGTTCCGCTAAGATTTTAAGCCAATGTTTTAAATTTTAACTCTTAAGCTGATAATAAGACGATCGAGCTATTTGGCTCGTTGATTTTCAACTTGCTGAAAATTCAAATGACTCAGTCGAGCCCAATCACACGATGCAATTTTGCTCGACCGTGTCATCTTTAGCTCTTATTTGGCCGGCTTAGCGGATATTTGAAAATTGTACCTTCTACTAATTGTTAGTTATAAATAAGATAAAGAAATTTTCATTTAAAGTCGATTAAATTTGAGTCAAACCATTTTTCGACAGTACATTTTTTTTAAATATTGCCTTATGACGCAGCATGGCTTGACATAGATACCACAACAACATTTCTGTTTTTAGAAGATTTGATTGCAACAAGTTAATTAAAACTTAATATTTATATTTTTTCAATTAATTTCAACTAAAACTAATCGTTTCAGCGCACAACTACTGTACAAGCTATTTTTTTAAACAAGCGATATATTGATCTCCAATGGTTCTTAATCAATAATTTTCGGTAGCCCCGATAAAACTATCATAAAACCATAACACAAATTTAATTGTATTGATATTTCAATTCAATTAAAAAGAATTTACATTTTTTATAAAATTATTTGACAGGCAATCGAAGATTATAAGCAAGTAGCTTCTATTGGCTTCTTAGGGTTTGTTAGCTATATTGCTATAATTGTTTTTGAGTGGTATTTTTGGGTTTTAAGTATCGATATCAACGATTTCTTATCTCTTAACTTAATTAAAGTGACATTAATGACTCCGTAAATAATAATATCAATCAATTTTTTTCACGACTAGCTGCAGCCAATTGAAAATACTGATTTAATTAATATGTTAATATGGTTAATATGTGTTATCATCAACGTTTGTCCAAGTGCAGTTATAAGGATCTACATATGTATGTTTAGATCAGTTTGCGAAGTGCACTAGAATTTAATTTTGAAACACACTTGAGCACTGAATTGTCACATGAAGAATAATGTGTCAAATTATCTACATGTATATGAAAATTGTATGATGTTGCATATGCTCAGCGATTTTCTCCGTTTGCTCGGTCATTTTATGCTGAGCTCATGGGCGGTGTTCACATTAAACTGTCTCCTCCGATTTTTTTACGTCCCTGTGCTTTTGCTCACTCCCACTTCATGGTGAGAAAAAGGTGACCAGGAAAGGCGGCATTTTTTATTTTTTTTTTTAAACTATTGGATTTTTTTTTGACGTTTTATTATGTGACATCTGTTTTCTCCGTCTGTGATTCTATCTTTGGCTCTTAAATGCTGCAGAACCCAATTTTTTTCATTTTTACATTTTGGAAGTGAAAAATTTCTAATTAGTGCTTCAAAGAGCACTGATGTTTGTTTTGTTTTGACGACTGCTGAATGTCAAAGTGAGTCGGATGTGTTCACAATTGTTTCTGTCTGAACAATACAAGTTGGATTCACGTCAAAAAATATCGGAGGAGAGTGTTCAATGCGAACACCATCATGGATGCACGCTCAGAGGGAACTCTAATTGAAAGAGAAAGCACAAGTTGAGCGCTCTGATGTGTTTGAGCTTAAAAAAGAAACACGGATCTTTTTGTTGACAGTTCAATGCTTTGCTCTGAGCTAAAAAAGAAAAATGCCTATTGATACATTTTGGAACTTCCACCAGACGTCAGTGCCAAACAAGCAAAAACAGTAAAATATTTAGAAAAACAAAAAAATATGTGATTGTGATTGGTCGCTTGTTTGTTTTCCCTGCATTTTTTTATGTCAAAATTAGAAAGAGAAAAGACAAAGATAGTTTCTGGAAAAGCCTAATTGTGAATCATTAATGTATGCAAGTATGCGTTTTTGAATTCTGACAAATATCTCATTTTGTATTCAACTAACTTTAAAATCTTCTAAAGTCTTTTTATTTTCCTGCAACACCTGCAATAAACAATTTTTTTTTTTTCACAAAGAAACAACCTTACACAAACAAAATTTAATTCTATCTTTAAATTTATTAAATGCATTGTTTTGAGATGTTAAACAAATGCTAATTCGATCATCAACTTCAATAATATTAAGTACATACAAAATAAAATTCAATAGCAGACAAACAAAGTTTAAGATAAATATAATGACGGATTATTAACTTTACGGAAGACTAACCTTACAATCTAACCCCAGGCTAGGAGATGAAGTCGTTATAGCTGAGAACTACCTGTCGTTTTATACATACATAGCTACAGTAACCACCTACCATCGGCTATATTAATAATTTTGATGTTCCTTAACAAGACTAGCTACCATGATAAATTGCTATCTGTACATAGGTACTGTGAGCCAACTGCAGAAATTTGGTTTTAAGTTTTTTTTTTTTTTGAATTTGTAAGGCGGAAGTTGATATTTATTTTCAAGTATTTTGAATGGGTGTAGGTGCAGTCATGGTCATTTAAAATTTGTGGGGAAAAGTTGTTTATAGTTTCAAACAATCAATGACAGTTAATGGTCAGATCAAGTCAATTTGCCGGCGCTTCTCTTTGCAGTAGAATATTTTTTGATCTTAAAAATGTGTATTTTTGTTTGAGTGAATGAATAAAACAGAACTCGGAAAAAGTTTTGTAGGCTTGATGGTAACTCTAGTCACACTGTGACATAAACGTCAAATTCGTTTTGAAGTGACAGTCATATTTTTGTTGTAATAGCTCTTTAGCTATCACACTTATCACTAATTAGAAATAATCTTACCCGATTCCATATGCATTCAAAGGCCGAAATAATTCACATACGGTATAGAAATATGTTTACATCTAAATTACCTGCCAATCATAATATGTGAAATATGTTTTAATAGTTTAATTGAAACAATAAAGTAGTTTAACTTAATTCCCTTTTATATAAATGTTACTGCATTTATTCATTAAAGCTAATGAATCGTCATAACTCACAAATAAATCCTCTCAACAATTTGATTGCCATAATTACTATTCCTATAATTTATTTCCGCACTATTCAGCCTATTCAGACGTTTGCCTGACGTTTCCTAATAATTATACTTTCGGGTCACAATCACACACAACTCCATACAACTTGGTTGTTTTGTTGTTGTTGTTGTTAAAAAGCGCGAGCAATCAAACGTCAAATAACAGCAATAAACACAAAAATGCAATCAATCTATAGAAAAATAAAACCTTTTGAACCGATCCCATTGCACTGAAGAACCCAGCTTTAAGTAGGCCAAGTTATGTGTATGTGTGTATCTGTATATCCATTCGAGTGGAGCGGGACCAAAAAAAGAATGCAGTTGCAGTGGCTCTATTGTGTTACATGAAATGGGCATTGGGCAGTATGCACGCTTGCTCTTCGGTTGGTTTCACTTCCAACCATCGATCGTTGCGTTCACTGTACATGGACGGACGTGGAAGAAACTCGCAGCCTCAGCTTCGGTCACCTTTAACTTTCGCAACCAACTCAGAGCCCATCATCAACATCATCTGAATCAGCCAACTTGCCGACCAATTGATTGGAAATGCTGATTAACGACCCAAATGGTCAAGTGCTTCGAAGGCTCTCAATGAGGTTTTATGATTTTACTTGTGAGTGTGTTTCTTTTTTTTTTTTTTAGAATGAGATCCCACATTCCAACTGAGATTTTGTTGTTTTAATTTTCCACGCCTCATAGCTGTCAAAATATCTCCAACGATTTTATTTTTGTAATGGAGAGTTCAAGTCTAAAAATATAATTGAATTCGTAAAGATTACGGTTAATAAACGGACATTGGAAATAAACTTGAATCCATCATTGAGTTTGAAGGTTTGATCTATTACACTGATGCCAGATGAGATTTTTAAAATCCCACCGTATTTGAAAAAAAATCCCACTGTTTTTGTACTGGAAGAAGAAAAAAACCACCATACTTCTCTGCCACAATCCTTTCCTAGATATTAAACAAAAAAAAAATTAAATGTGAGATGTTCTCCTTTAAGAAAAAAGCTCCCGAATAAACAAAACACACTCTAAAAATATTTTTTTTTTATTTTCTAAATAAATAAAAATTAATTTCACTTCATATTTATCAAAAAAAACTTCTTAGATTTCATTGTAAGAATTCATTATGTTAAGTCAAATCTTATAGGTAAAATTTGTACTTTCGTACATTTTCTGAGTTTTTATATAAAAAAAATCTTATTTCAATTAAAAGCTAGGAACACATATTTTTGGTTTTGTTATAAAAAAAATAAAGCTATTTTTTGTAAAAAAAAAAAAATAAATAAAAAAGACTTCAAAATATTTGATTTAAAAAATTAACTTAAAAGTATAAATAAGTAAAATGATTTTGTATTTATGTACATTATTCACATATTTACAAATTGTTATTGACATTTAATTCATAGGCAAATGCCTCAAGAGTTTCTTCGTTTTCATCATCATGGTTACTGTCATGCGAAACAAAGAGGTTCTCTGAATTGAATTTAGCCAGCATTGCCTTTGAAGGTTCGAAACCGATGCAGCCTTTAGTTCCTAGGCTATAGCGAACTCGTAAGACTGAATCTGCTTTTTCGATACTAGTCGATTCCTGAGTTTATTTTGTACTATTTTAACAACTGAGAACGCTCTCTCGATTGAAGCATCGCAGAAGGGAAGACTTAAAAGTGCCAAAACGAGGGTGCAAATGCAAATGCTAGCCAAGAAAGAAGATCGCTATTGCAACAGAAATATGTAAACATATTTATCTAAGACCTGGGTTTATCCTATCATTGAATAAACCCCAGTCTAAGATAAACTGGAGTTTAAAAGTGACTTGAATGGCGAAAGAAGAACGAAAAATTGTTCCTCTCTTATTGAGACATTTTCTGTGTCATTGGTGGTTCGGCCAAATAGTTTTTTTTTTAGTTATAAATTTTTAGTAAGAATAAAAAAAGTTTCGGTTATGTTAAAAATAATATTTTCCCCCCAAAAAAAAATATTTCAAATATTTTCCCACCATAAATCCCACCATCAATTTTTTCCCTCCATTATTCCCACCAAAGAGATTTTTCCCCCCATTTTGGTGGGAAAAACCACCAATCTGGGAACACTGATCTATTATGACGTTTGGGGTAAGAATTTTAACTTTGGGCATGTTCCTCGATCACTTTTAAGGGGACACACAAAAGAAATTCAAATATTTAAAAAAATATGCGAAAACTTAGCTTACATATCGGATGCGCAATCTGTTGTTTTGAATTTGAATCATATTCAGCCTTATTGTGTGTTTCACCCGAAAAATATTTCACCTTAAAAGTTTTTGTTCGCACGGAACTTTAAAAGCTATTGTGAATTTGCCCCGAACGATATAGCTATATCATTATACTACGACAATTTGTTTTGCCTATCTACTACACGACAATTACTAGAAACTGGGCTACCAAAGTGCGAAGGAATTATATTTTTGTAAGTAAAGTTAAAAAAAAACTTAACGAAACTAATGTCGTTTTCAATTGAATTGCTGAACTGTTCCATTTTTATCGAAAATGGAAAATTTGAAGTAAAAGGAGTGAAAAGGAGACTAACTGGCTGAACAGAATAGAAGCGCGTTCGAACGCGAATTCGCACCTGTCAAAGTTAAAATACGTGAAAATTCCTTAAAGTGAATACAATGGAGACGCAGCCGCGAACGCGACTCTGGGAGTTAGATAAGTTTTAATAATCACGCGCGATCGAACGCGCGATCGAACGCGCGTCTATTGTGTTCAGCCAGTAAATCCGAACGTCCAAACAAAAAGACATACGGTGTGAGCCGTTGAAAACTGCAAAACAAATCTATTATTATCTTTGTGATAGTTACACACGTTCACGCATAAACAAATGTAGCAGAACTTCTATCAAAGGCACATACGTATGTAAGCTTCAATACTTACTATACCAACTGTAAATAAACTTACATTAATTTACAACTCACATCGAACTTTCAGTTATCTATAGAATACTCACCATGACACAGTTTACAAAAAAAAAAAACTATTTCAATGAAAGAAAACTCCACTCGATCGTTATTTAGTAGGTAAATTAAAATAACATCACCTTCAGGTTTATTTATAACCAGCCGCAGATCCATCTATCTAATCACTTGAATCAATAGAAAATATTTACTCTCATGACTCATGAGTGAGTATCTCTATCTTCCTTAATTTTATACACAAAACACAGCTAATTAAAAAAAATACAATAAAAAACCAAAACAAATTGAAAAAAATAATAAAACATTGATTTGAAGAAATAAAAAATACATCCAATCACAAAATTTGACCTCGATCAAAAGTCACTTAGCCATCTGTTTAATTTAATTTTCTCCATGCAAATTGAGGAACGAATAAAAATAGCTTCCAGCTATTTCAGCTGTAGCCGCACATGGAGACTAATTCTGGTTGCACGCTCAACCCATGGGACATTAGTCATAGCCTCATCATCAATGGCTTAGCTTGATGAGGGACACCGTCAGCATATAATGGACACTATACTTGATGGTGAGCCATAAGGTTGTTATTGCGATTGGCTCGGATCAAAAACATGATGTGTAATCGCTAATGAAATCGAAAATAAGTTTGCGGAAGTCTTGTGTCCAAAGGTTTACAAGCGATCAAAAAGATACTCGAAAAAGATGGTGTTTCTGGCAAACTTCTCAATATGGCTGTCCATCTATAAAGTTCGTATCTATCAAAGCCAATCTATGGTCTTCATTTTTGGTATAGGTACTTCGAATATATATATATATGTATGTATGTACTGCCGGTACCGGCTACTTGGAGTGAAACCAAGAGTATTCGCTGTCGTATACTTAAGGTGTAACAAAATGTCCGTCCGTCGGCGTTTGCCGCCGTGCGTCGTTCAACAACATTTCAAGTATATGAAGATGGGGTGGAGGGCTTTGGTTGCGGAACAACTCTGCATGGTGCTATTGACTTGGACGTGGATGCAATAGCAAATGCGTAGGAAGTGTATTATGACGATGCACACTGATTTGGCTATATAGATACACCTTACCTACCTCTACATACTTCGAAACGTGAAGTCTCATATCATTAACCTTAGCAAATTGCCATTTTGTTGGCGAACAGGAAATGTGCAGCGATGCAGTCTATATTGCAGTAGCCATTGCTAATTCAGGTATTTTTTCGTTTAACGCATCAATGATTACGAAAAAATAGTAAAAAAAAGTCCCAAAGCGGTTTTGTGATGCTGGAAAAGCAATATTTTATATTATTCAATAAATTTTTTTTTAATAGAGTTACGTCAATAACGGACTAAACATCAGAGCGGTTATAATATTGAACTGCACCAATGTGTTCTCTTCATCGAACTAAATTTTATTTTTCGAGGGTACACGCTCGTTTGGGCTCAGGGTAAGCCCGTAGGGTATTAATTGTTTTTGAATTTAACTTGTAAATTGTTTAGCACTGACCTGTTTCGTCCGTTTACATCGAGGATTGGCAAAAAAATTGTGTGAGTGCCGGGACTCACGGTTAATATGTGTAAACATCAACGTGCGCGGATCCAAAACGGACTTGGTTTTGCTTGAAGGGGATCTTAAGATTTTTTTCACTGAACGCACCCATCCTAGTATGCAGATCGTAACGTTGCACACCGTAACGTTGCACGACGTAACGTTGCACGACGTAACGTTGCACACGAACGTTCACGTTTTTTGTTCACTCTACCGCCAGCATAGATGTTTACACATCAAAAACACTTCCAATGTAGATTGTGTCAGCGCATGAACTTGAACTATCACACTGATGACGCTAAGTCATTCTGTTCCAAAATGCGTTCACACGACTTGACCAAATTCGAACACTGAGCGTTGAAGCAGAATTGTTAGGGGCGTTGACGATCACACGTATAGTTAACATGTTAAATCAATGTGATTTCTTCGCGGATGATTTAGACCGTCAAACCTTTAAAAAATATAATTAGAATTATTGTATGAGATTTTATTTATTTCTGCCAAAAAATAGGATTTACGGCTATCGGTTAACATTTGGAACAAACTACTCTATATAAACCAAAAAATAGTTGCATATCTGGCAAACCCATAAACTGTCAAATTCTGATTTATAAACTTCTAAAAAATCAGAAATTGTTGACTGTTGAGATTGAGATGAAGGTCAACGCTGACTCGGCAGAAATATCTCCTGTGTTAACGTTGGGATACCTTCAACGCGCTGATGAGCAGTATTTCGATGTGTGCTAACTGCGCCTGCTGTAACAGTGTGGTTAGACGACACACAAAATAATTAACGCATTGACCCTAAAAGTTGTGTCATCGCAAACGTAAAAGCGTTGCAATCAGAACTGATTTTGAAAGTTAGATTTCAGTGCAGCTGATTAATTTATATTTATAAACAAAATACATTTCAGTCGTATTTACTAGATTTGCTTATAGAACATTCTTGGACAGTTGGTTGGAAAGCTGCACCGTCTCGGAAATCCTTCACCCATTGGACACCCATTAGGTAAGTAAATATATGTAAGTAAGCATAGAAATTGGTTATTAAGTAATAATTATAATTTCTATTCCACCATATGGTGAAAATATCTCTTCAGTTAATCATCAGTGTTAAATCATCAAGTTTGGTATAGTTTAACTCCAATTTATCTCTGAGCCTAATGACTCGCTTAAGAGGAAGAAAAGTTCGAATTACAGATACAAAAGTAAATCTTACTCAGCATAAACTTGCACACCTTTATTTTTTTGTATACTCCATCTCAAAAACTCAGCTATTTTAAGAAAACAGATATGGATTATTTGATTCACTTTATGGATTTTTTGTTTTTTTTTTTAATAGTTTCGACTTGTTTATTAAAAAAACACGCAGACAAACCCACAATCTAAGGTGATCGATGGAATGCCACACACCCACATTCAAAAGAGTTGTTAACTGGATCCATTCGGGAAATTCAAGAATTTCTATAATAGTTTTTTTTTTTTAAATCTTACTATGTAACAAGCCTCAATATCATGCCTGATGGATAAAACGCATTTGGAGTAACAGGTCACACAAACTCAAAACTGATGAATATTGAATAGAATAAATATTGAGGCTTTTTTTTTCTCTACTTTCACCTGTGATCGAACTTCTTACAGATTGTTACCAGTTCTTAAGAAATATGTCCCATATGTTCTCTTACCCCATAACCTCAGGCATAAATTAACATTTTCAATTTATTAGACTCTCTTTTGTGCTTTACTCTTTAGCTAGCTTTTGATTATAATCTCCTCTTCTCATTAGAATTTGTAATTTCGTTTTTTTTTAAGAACAATATTCTAAATGCTGATGTAGCTGTGCTCTCCTGATTTATATTCACCACTTGCATGTGTCATCTGTCATTCACAATATATTTTTATATTTTCTTTTTTAAGTTAAGTGTTTTTTTTGTATTTATTTGTAGATTAATGCAAATAAATAAAGTAATTATTCACTGTCGAACAACCACAACAACAGAAGCGTATGTATGAGAGCTTAGAGAATGAGGAAGCAAATAACTAAGACATTACACAACGCCACCTGAAGATGCCAATCACAAACATTTAGACACAACAAACAGACAACATTTCCACCTACCCTACTAAGCCTTTCCCAACAATGGCGAACCCAGCCACCGCACAGACACCTTGAATCAAATAAAATAATATAAATGTAGGTATCCAAGCTATGGCATAAAACCTGCCAGCATACTACATCTAGCCTGTAGCCTATTGACCATAATATCTTGTGAAACCATTTTCCAGCCAGCTGTCAATATCAATTCGATTATGTGCGTGTTTGCCTTCTCCGTGCAGGCCGTGTGCAGTGTGCACCATGATTTAGCAACAATTAAACATTGCCACATAATTTTTTGTTTTTTTTTTTTAGTTACAAATTATATATTTGTAGACTTATTAAATCGACACTTTCATCGACACATTTATGATGCGCCTGGGTGTTTATAACGGCCTCATAATGGATCATAATGGTCCATGTTCATGTAGTCATGTGTCAACTGTCAATAGAAATCATCTGACGTACAGACAGGGCAGCCAATATATATTTTAACCTGTCTTCAGACATTGCATTCGTTTGCGGACATCAGGTAGAGAAACTGATGCAAGCAACAAAAAAGAAAGCCATCTCGGGTTATGATGTCCATAAAACTGAAGACCTAAAGAAGTGCCATTTTCACTTTCGGTATTAACACGTTTCACGTTCAATTACCAAGTAAGGCATTATGATCATAAGTATAACAAATCATATTATTCTGATGTGCACCATCATCCTCTGTTTGCTGTCTTTCTCTCTCTATCTCTCTATCTCAAAACAGATTCTCACTTTTTAATCCAATAATCGTGAGTTGGTGTTTTTATTTGTATTTGTTGTTGTGTTTTGTTTACTTACAATTGCATAACCTTGTAGAAAAAAAGCCTAAAGAAGATGTCTCTTTAGCGGGAAAACGTGATAGGCAAGTATAATTAAGAGCTCGAGGTCAAAAACAATGTTATAAGATCGGAGAACTTCTATTGGAAACGACCTTGATGACGAATCAAATTATTCTAAAGCATCTTTTATTGGAGATCAAAAATGGTTGTATGTAATATAGTAATAGTTTTGACTTACATAGTTCAAATATCAGTTGTCACAAAGTTGCTTCATTTGACTTTTGAAAGAAAGTTTTACTTTATGGACAAATATTATATGAATATTATTTTACGTATTTGACATCAGGAGTTCAAAAAGCCAAAAGTCTTAAATATTAAACTGTATAATAGGTAAAAAAGAAAACGAAAGCTTACGTCATTAATGAATCAAAGGTAACTTTCCAATGTGTTAAATAAAGAAATTGCAAATAAATAGGCTCTTGAGCTAAAATTCTACTCTGAGGAGAATTTTAGAGGTCGTTCGAAAACAAGCTTATCCAAGGAAATCATTTATTATGCACCTATAATTGCGGATTGTTGCTTTTCGTCTAGTTTCGTTCAATTTTGATTTGAGTGACAAGTGCCTACGAACGCACCGCACTTTAGTGAAATTGACATTTGATGAAATAGTATAATATAAATGATAGTTGATTGCTTTCATTTAAATGTATTAAGAGTGACTTCTCTTTAAGAATCAGAAAGCTACTTTTCGTTGATTTATTACCTAAGCTTAGGTTAGCTTCCTACTATTACAGTTCTACATTTTAACCAATTGCGGTTAGCTGAACTGAACGAGAGTGGACGAAATCCTGGACATATTATTTTTTGTATTCGATTAGTTTTGTACGAGTTACGATTACATACCGTTCCGACATATAATTTAACAGTTCTTAAGTTTTCCTAAACTCATTTTGGAAGTTACTATATTATATTTCATTGATCAATAAGAAAAGTGAATATTAGGTGCGTGGAAAATGGTCAGAATAAATGAGATGGGTGTTAAACATCTTATTTTACATGTAAAACGTAACATCCCTACGCGTTTTGCTAAGCGATACAGAATTTTCGAAGAAAAACTGTTTTACCGACACGAGTTACTTTTTGGCTGTCGATATCGTATGGAAACGTCAAACTTTTTCTCTTCTTCGGGCTCGCAAAAAACAAACACGACCAATATAATGATGTCAATATAATGTTGCTACGATCTTACTAAATATATATGGCTATTGACATAGAAAGTTCGAAGTCAAAAATATGATTTCCTTTATTAATTATGACTTAATATGTGCGCAGGTAATTATTTTCCGGTTTATTAAGTAACGGCAACTGCCAAGATCTCACAAAACTGACAGATAAGTGAGTCAATTTTTATTCAAAAACTTATATTTCCCTTTAGAAGTTCAATTCCTAAACGCCTTTAAGCTTGCCCATTTATACTCCCCAAATTAACTTTTGTATACAACCACGGATTTGGCAGCTGTCAAAAATACAAATAAATCTGACAGATAAACGTCATTCATAGCCATTATGTTTGACTTTAATTTCGAACATAATTTTATTTCCATTCTCTGATTCACACACGTGTGATCGCTACTTAAGCCTTACAAATAAGGTATCATCAGCGGTAAGGCTGTCAGAACGAGCCAAAATGGATGTGGTTTGGGAAGAGATGGATTGCATTCATCGACGCAAGCAATTTGCATAAAGAGGTGCGGTCTTCTTCGTTTTAGTAAATTGCCCACTCTTGATGAATTAGGCTCGAATGGCTGGCGATGGCGTCTTGTGTTGTTTTTATCACTCGAACCTCAATATTTTTATTGTTTTTTTTTTTCGTGAATCTGTTGGGAGTTTTTGTTTGTTGTGGCAACATGTTGCGTGGGTGTTTTAAGAAATATTTCAAAACCATAAGTATATATACATTTTTAGATTGAGTTTTTTTTTGTTTTTCGTTTTATTTTCTTTAATTCACAGAGTGATTATTGTTCATCTTAGAAAAATTATAATTATCATTGGTGAAGCCAGATGGTGATGATGGTGCGGTGGTTGAGTAATTGTCGTGTTGAGGATGTAATTTACCTACATCAGTTGGTTTTATTTATTTTCTGTTGTCTGCTTTGGTGGAATGTGTTTTGTAATTATTTATCATGATGGATATAATTGTTTTTTGTATTGATTTGAAGGTTATTGTTTAGCAATCGATGTGAAGGAGTCACGTTTGGAGATGTACCTACACTTGAAAACGTATTTAAATAATTGATGAGAAGGTGTAGTTTTTGTAATTTATTTTTACTTGAGAACACGATTTTAGATATCATCTTTATCAATTTATGTAGCTTAAGACCTTGAAAATGTTAACCGGACGTTTAGAGCATCAAAAGTTTCATATCTTTTTATTTTTGTATTACATTTATTATAATCATTGATTTTTTATACTTTAAAGCAATCACAATTGTCAATATGAATCACAGTGACGACTTTCAATTTTCAATACGGTAACTGCAATAGAACCTCTAGCACTGTACATGTACACTCGAATCTTAAGAAAGGAGACCTTTTGAACTTGATGAACTACAGTGGCATCATTCTACGGGCAATCACCTATAAAGATCTTTCCTCTACTTTTATGTGACGCCTGAAACCGTTCGCCAAGAATTTGGACGGCTTTAGGTCAAGAAAGTCCAGCATCGATCAAATATTCACATTGCTGCAGATCTTTGGGAAAAAAAACACATTCAGCCAAACTAATAAAGTTGGAATAGCGAAGGGTTAGGCCTTATTCCATGGACTAAGTGCAAAATTTTATTAATAAAACAAAATTTCTACAAATTATCACAGTTTTCTGTCAAAACCCATATACAAACAAACAGGCATCTTACTTACTGTAGTAGATTTTCTTAATGAAGATGAGAATCCCCGGCAGCCATTTTAATTTTCCTACAAGCTTGAGCTGTCAGATTTCAGATAAAAAATGGGAATGTGTGTATAAAAATCTCATACATAGACAGTAGGGATCTTCACACACCTGGTTAAATTGTTGTTGCAATTCACATCTATTCATCGACGCAGGATGAAATTACAAATAACGGGTGATTTTTAAGCTGGTTTGGTTTTGGCAACACTGGTTTTGACAGCTGACGTGTGTTTAGTACCTTGTGTCACTGTCAAACAGCTTCAGTTTGGTTTGCAATTTAACCATGGATCGTCTTACAAATGAACAACGCTTGCAAATTATTGAATTTTACTATCAAAATTCGTGCTCGGTTCGAAATGTTCATCGCGCGCTGCTTGTGTTCAGCGATGAGGCTCATTTTTGGTTGAATGGGTACGTAAATAAGCAAAATTGACGCATTTGGAGTGAAGATCAGCCAGAAGCATTGCAACAGCTACCAATGCATCCCGAAAAAGCCACTGTTTGGTGCGGTTTATGGGCCGGCGGCATTATTGGGCCTATTTCTTCAAAGATGATGCGAATCGCAGCGTTACTGTCAATGGTGAACGCTACCGAGCGATGATAACAAACTTTTTTTTGCCCGAAATGGAAGTTCTTGACTTGCATGATATGTGGTTTCAACAAGACGGTGCCACATGCCACACAGCACGCGAAACAATGGCGCAATTGCGAGGCGAGTTTGGTGAACAGTTAATTTCACGTTTCGGGCCGGTCAATTGGCCGCCTAGATCGTGCGATTTGACACCATTAGATTATTTTTTGTGGGGGTATGTCAAGGTTAATGTCTATAGGGACAAGCCCGCTTCGATTGACGCACTGGAAGCCAACATCCATGCATTCATTCGTGAGATACCGGCCGATATGTGTGAAAGAGTATGCCAAAATTGGACTCAGCGGATGGGCTACCTGAGACGCAGCCGCGGTCAACATTTGCATGAAATTATCTTTAAACATTAAATTGCAAGGTTCAAACTATCGATTCAAATAAATATTTCATTCATTTTTTCGAATTTTTTGTGTTTTTTTTTTTTTTTAAAGTTCTAAACCTCTTAAAAAACCACCCTTTACAACAATGTAAACAAATGGGTTTTGGAGGGTGAAACGTACGAAACATTCTCATCTTCATGTGGCTAATCTGTGATTAAAAGCCAAAGAAATTGACAGCTCGGTGTTTTGGCAATTCCTGGACATAGAACCTCCGTTCGGTAACTCAACAAAAATGGCAAATGGCATTAGGTTTGTTCGGGTACTTTCTGGACTAAAAATTGCAATCTGTCAAATTCGGAGGAGTGGAGATGAAATTCTCTCTCAGAAGGAAATGAATCCGTCAAAAAGTGCACATAAAAAATTAAAAATAAAACCTAAAGTAAAAGTAAACAACAGCCATTTTGTATTTTTTTTGTTGTTCTTAAACTAGCTTTTGACAGAACACAGAACTTATGCTAGTTTCTGCCCGAAGAAATTTCTCGAGTAAAAATTGTCATAAAGGGAAATAAGTTTCTCTTTCGCGAGCACACTCTTCTCCCCAAAACTACACGAAATTGAAGTACGCGAACAGAATTGGACTAAAACTGGTAAAATAAAATAGTAGGTAGGTAGTTTGAGGCTAGTACGCGAACGCACCTAATTTCTACAAATATAAGTCCAAAGTAAATTAAATTGGACTAAAATTGGTAGAAATTGGCAGTTTTGGGAAGCAAATGAACAGACCTAGAGTAGGTTCGTTCGTATACTTTATGCACTAAAAATTGCAATCTGTCAAACGAGTCGCGATGGTTTCAGAAAGATGGTATCTCGAAAAGAAGAAAAATTCGCTTCTAGATTTGTTTTTAGAATCGTTCTAGAAGCGTTCACACGTATCAATTTTTTTTCAAGACTACCAAAAAACCAATAGTTAATTTCTGCCCGAAGAAAATTCTTGGGAACAAATTGTCAGAACGGAGAATTAATTTACTTTCTCGGAACTCTCTCTTCTGCCAAAATACACACGACAAGTGGGTTCGTCGTGAAAAGGATTGAGCTAAAATTGGTAGACAAATTATTTTGGGTAGTTTTGTGCTAATACGAATACGCGAACAGAAAATGTCATGCCATAGAGAGCAAGTACAAACATTGTAATGCAAAGCTTACTTTGTATAATTTAACTTTTATATATGGTTTGTTCTATTATAAATATTATAAGCTTTACGGCTCCAAGAATCTAAAGTCTAAAACAAAATCTAATGAATCATTAAAGACAACAGTACATCAGATGTCGATACATCAGCAGAAACAGAAATAATAACCGGATGAACTTTAGTGAGAAAATGCTATAAGTTGCTGCTATAGCTATAAGTAGCATACCTACAAAGGAACAAACAAGAAACACTTTTCTCTCACATTATCAAAAAGTCAGTTCGAACTAGAATGAAAACAAATAGCAAAAAGTTGTTACCAATCAAAACAACTACTGAACTGAACTCCCTCTTCTCTTTCAAATGCAATTTTGATAAAAAAGAAAAAAAAAGTTCGCCGCATTGACCTGAAATGTATGTTGAACTGGATTTCAACACTTTCTTCTTGAGGTCTTATTTCACCATCGGATTTGCCATTTTCCCATCTCTTATATTTGTTTTATTTTTTTGGTGCAATTTTAATTCCATTTTTCTTTGAGGTGCATATTTTTGTATAATTTTTTTTTTTTTTTATTTTGGTTACGCAATTGTATGCAAGTTGATTCGGTGCACTGCCCGAATGTCTATGTGATTTCTACAAGACATTACTCATTCACCTACCGGTCTTTTGTCAGTTAAAAAAAGTCGTGTCTATGATGAGCTTAGCAAAACAAGAAAATAAAACTTGAACCACAAAGCAAAATTCGAAAAAAGTTACATACATATTTCCGTAAAAAAAAGAAAAATTACATTTATGTATCGCCAAAATGGAAAATAAAAAACAAACTATTTAAGAGGTGGCTTTCAAAGCGCGGCAGAACTTTTGAATTGAAAAAGAGAGACAGAATTTCGAAAAATGACGTTCGAAACAATTTGTTTAGTATTTCAAGCGATATCTCATTATGATGTTTATCTAAGCGAAGGCTTGGTGTTTATGCTGGATTTACGGGACATCTGTTAGATCTGTGAACCTGTGATGTTTATTAAATCAGGAGACTTCAAGTAGCGCCCAAAAAAAGTCGGAAGTTACAAGCACGAAAGAGTTAAAATTGTCTGGGAATGTTGTGAGCTACTATTTGAATAAAGAACAA
Organism: Leucozona laternaria; assembly: GCA_932273885.2. NCBI lineage: Eukaryota > Metazoa > Arthropoda > Insecta > Diptera > Syrphidae > Leucozona > Leucozona laternaria. The sequence goes on along the minus strand of OW026368.1, from coordinate 25,219,953 downwards.
AATATGCATAGGCAATTTCTTTGCCTAAAGAAAAAAGATTAAGTTACTTATTATCGATTGTCAAATTTTGTTAAAACTATCAAAGAACGTTAAAGAGGTCTTCAAAGCTCAGGTTAAAACTTCGAACTGATATTCTACATACTTTAAATCTTACCGAAACCTTCAAACAAAAAAAAATTGCGCGTTTAAGAGTTTTTCTAAGATTACGAGTGTGAAATTTTTTTTTTAAATTGATATTTATGGACTTAGAGACAAATTCGAAATATTGGACTTAATGCCGACGACCTTTTTGAATGAATTCTTTATCGATCTGCTAAAAGCAGGGCAACGAGTGACTAGGTAAGGAGATATATTGGTTTTCAATTTTAAACGTTGTAATGGGAAGGAAAAGTATGTAGATCTATGTAGAGTAATCGAACCCACGCCTCTTGGTTAGTAGGCAAGCATTTAACCTCAAGGGCATGACCTGGTAAATTTAACATCGGGTGGTCATCATCGGGACCTTCATTTTAGTATAGATATTGGTTCCCTAGGGTTCCTGGATTGCCCATAAAAGCTAATACCTTATTAGCAAAAAAAGCTTTGGAGTGCATGTTTTTGGAGATATTGCAGTTATTCTTTATGCATCCGGTGGCTATTTTTGAGACTTTCATTTGGATATGAATATTGGTACGCTGAGATCTCTAGCTTATCCACAGAATTTTATATCTCGATTTTAGTATAAACAGTTTTGGAGTACATACATGGATTTTGGAGTTATTCTAAGGCCATCATTTTGCTGTGGATATTGGTACGTTTAGTTTCCTGGATAGTCCATAATAGCTTATACCTCGTTATTTGGTAAAAAGGTTTTAGAGTGAATGGATCTGGAGATATTGTAATTTTTCTTTGTGAATCCAGTGGCTATCTTCATGGCCTTTGCTAAAATCGTATCTATATAATATCTCGTTTTTTTGTTTAAAAAAAGGTTTGGAGTGTATGGATTTGGAGATATTACACTTTTTCTTTGTGCATCCGGTGGTCACATTTAAAACATCAATTTTTTAATGGAAATTGGTACGCAAAGATCCCTGACTTTGTCTACAAAAGTTTATACCTCTTTAGTCATAGCAAAGCAGGCTCACTATAATTCAAGAAATGGCTAATCTCACAATGGAGCGATATTGTCGACACGATGGGTTATATAAATGATCGTGAACTATATAGAGCAAGATTTCTGATGGATGGAAATGTGTGTCACAAAACAACAGGCCTTTTTATGTATTGAGAGCAACTTATTATTAACTTTCCAACAGTTACATAGTCAAAGCCAAAAGACCAAAACAATCTCCTTTGTGGGAATGAGTTCAGTGTGAAAACATCATATGGGATTTCTATACCTACAATTTAAACATTGAAGTTTTTTTTTCAGCTTGCAAGGCTTTAATTCTAAAATAAAATAGATTTTAATAATAGTAAGCGTTTACACATCAAAGGGCAATTAATTAACTATGATTTCACTTTCAACACCCATTTTAAAATTAGCACATACCTATTTTTGATGGCCATTTGTCACAGTTGAGATATTTTTATTGCAATAAAATTCTCCATTCGGAATGCACTGCCTTACCATATACAATTACGAGCATATAACAGAAAAAAAAAAAAAACAAAAAATAAAAATGATTAATTGATGTTTTAGGAGAACAATTATTAACTTCGTGACCTTGTAAATTTGTTTAAAATTGTGTTTATTCTATAAAAAGATTTTCGAAGGTTACGACTCTCCACCAACATGGATGGAATCGATATAGAATTCAATCTTAATGCCAACGCCAAGTGAGAATTAATTGATGAGATTTCTTTTTAGAATTGAAATAAATCGTTACTCATAAAATAGTTCGCGATATGTTGTCTCCTCACTTATTCATTGCCGAAATGGAACAGAACTACTTAATTGTTTTGCAACATGACTAATGCAATTAGTCATGTTGTATTGGCCAAGCTCAGATGAAAAATTTAAAAGGCGGATGTTAAGAAGAGAGAAGGGAGAGAATGAACCCACAAAGCTTAAAGAATAAAGAATGGAAAGTTATTTTCTAGATCTTGGGAGTACTGATGCACATTCATCTACCTTTTGCATTCACTCCTACTTACATTCCTACTTGCATTCATTCCCACTTACAAAATAACCAATAAAACCCCGATGCATAAGCTCATCAATTGTTCAAGTTGACGCCATTAAGGAGCGCGCTTGATTCAGAATCAATAAAGTTGCTATTAAATCAAACGAACTATACAAGTGAACACGTGTGCGATTAACATTTCCATCTTGAACTTGCTAGAAGTAACAAGCACTTCAAATAACAAAATACAAAAAAAGAATACTAGGTGCACTACCCTACCCACATTATAATAGACTTTGAATAAACGACTAAGTAGGTATGCCTAAGTTTTCTCCAAACACTGTCATAAATCTGCATCATTGCATTGCAGAAAAACCATAAATTCCGCTGCAATGTTGATGTTGTACTTCGAATAGGTAGGACACATAGAAGTGAAAACACAGCCTGTATGAATAATGTTCGGCTATATCACAAAACCAAATGAACATTGCTTAAGAATTTAAATAAAAAATAAAAAAAAAACAACATTTCAATCGCTGGTATATTTTTGCTCGTTCAGTGCTTATGAAGCTACGAATTATGTACATACAAAAGTATTGATGTAAAAGAATGTCGTTTGGCAAGATTGTTGGCTTTCGGAGCTAAGCTAACGGCCGTCAGGTGTGCATGTTACGTCACAAGATCAATTTTTGATCCGCAACAAGCATACAAGCATCTTTAGCCGTTGGCTATTAGCTCGTCGTACTACAATGGGGCAAGATCACCCTAAAAGTTGACAAAAAATCAAATCAATTGGTAATATGCAAAGTGGTTCTGCATCGGAAAATGTCAAGAAGACTAGATCGGTACTGATAATGGTACTCCTTGACAGGAGTGTGTGTGGTATTTTTTTTTAATTCTAGAGCCATTTTGACATTTCCATACAAACTATCGATAACAAGTATGTAGTCCACGTCAGCGTCGATAGCATATTTTTGTTTCCTGTGGGATTAGTTGTTGTTGCATTTAACATGTAAATTGTTTGACAGTGCCCTGTTTTGTTTTCGTCAAAACGAAGTGGGAAAATCCCACCTAATGGTTATCGACATAGTAGTGGCGCGACTTACCTTCAATTTCAACTTCAAATTTAATATCTATTTAATAGGTATGGTTTTTTGCAAACCAGGAGGCATTTGGTTGAAAAAATCGACATTGGGGATTAGCGAGCCGCTATTAAAGACAAAAAATTGAGTTTCCATAAAATCTATCGATAACAAATATGTAATTCCCGCTGGTAAGGCAGTTTTTCTTCGGGCTTAAGTAAAGCCCCGAGAATTCTCTGCACTAAGCTAAGCCCGAAGGGGAATAGTTGCTTTTGCATTTAACATGTAAATTGCTTAGCCACGACTTCATTTTTTTTCGTTTAGCAATCTTCTGTGGGCTTAAAAACACGCCTTATGCTCAATTTAATTTGGATTTCACCAAAAATTCATGCGATCTTACAAATTTCGATTTTTAAAATATTGAAAAATGAATGTCTTTTCTAAATATTAGACAGCTAAATTAAGAACTTTTGCTCAGGAATCCTGAGATCTCATTTTTCTAACCTGGCTTATAGATATAGTGGCATTTTGATCTTATCAATTCTCGTTTTCGATATTTAATCTAAACTGACCTTTTTAATTGGTTGATTTATTGCCAATTTAAAAGCCATTCTGTTCCATTGTACATCACCAGATTCGCTTTGAAAATGATGAAATGTCGCATCGCTCCGCGTCGTTGTTTTCGCCGTCGACGTCGTCGCCGTAGGCTGCGTTGTGGTTGTCGTCGTCAATTTGAAGCCTACGACTAGGGGCAAAGGTGTACATTCGAGCAAGCATTTCGAAAACTGGTCAGCAGTAGTAGTTGTATACTTATTGACTACCGAAGCCTGTGACGACGAACATACCAGTTCAAGGTAGTCAAATTAATTTGCATGTAGCAGAGTATAGAGCCGATTTTATAGATATTGGGGGTAAGGTTTTGATTTATAAATATGTACACAAAATACAAGTGTAAATTGTGACTCACTTGATTCTGATACTTGGCATATAACCTTCCTTAGACCAATGTCATCAATCTCAAAAGGCTATTACAATGAACGTATGCTTGAAAAGAAGAATCACTCTATAATTGTTTCTATTAATTAAGAAATAAATTCTGTAAATGGATCAGGCTTACAATGTACAAATCAATCGAAGTCGTTAATAACTCTAAATTAAATCACAATAAATATTATGATTATGGTGTTACATCCGTTTTGTGATTACTTTTTGTTCGAACGTTCAAAGCTCTCTAACACAAAAACAAAGATCTCATAATGACTTGATATACCTTTCAAAGGAACGACCAAACCAACTTATGTAATAAAACTGCCTTGATGAAAATGGATTACCTACCTAGTTAATTTATTGGCACTTAGGTATCGATAGTGCTATAAAAAACACACACGGTTTAGTTTGTGTTATAATGCAATTACAACATACAGTCAGTCCTCTACGTGACTTTAAAAAGGTGTTGAAATTCATCTGATACAAAAATAAACTAGATTTTCAGCTCAAATGACCCTTAAGTGAAAGGAATAGATCTAATTACAGTCATTCGGAGAGCTGTCATCAAAAACTGATAATTCTGGTTGCTTTGATACACGAAGTCGAACTTGATTTTATTAAAATAGCTAAAGTCGTTAAATGGGCTTATTGGAATAAAGACAAACATCGTGTCATGCATGTCATACCTGTCAATTTTCATAAGGTTTCCCAAAATTCGGTTTTTTCCTCTGATTTTGACAGCAAACTTAGAAAATTAGTAATAAATTTCATGTTAGTCCGCAGTTACGTTGAACGATTTTTCCAATGCCAATTTTTCTTCGTTGTTATAATCGGGTGAGATTTCAAGGGACAGCCAATATGATTTTTCTATTCTCTCTCACACGATTACAACAACAACAAAAAATCGGTGTTCGAAAAATCGCAAGAAAAGAACGCAACGCTCAATTTTTTGTTATAATTTTTTACAAAAAAACGTTTTACCGCGCTCTGTTTGGCCAGTTTTTTAGGTTCAGACCTACAATATGCTACTAGGTTTGTTCCTTCAGAAGTGAAGTCACCCTGAGGTTGCCGCCAAAGCGTCTTTTGAAAAAAAAAAACAGAACTCAACTTGGCAAGCAAATTCTGTGTTTTTTGATACCTAAGGTCGTGTCGCCATGATTTTTCTCGAAAGCAGATCTACATAGGTTATTTTGAAATTTTAAGCATTTGCTTTATTGTGGATTTGCGTAATTGTTTATTTTTGAAATACGAATTTAAGGATTGAAGTTTTTTTTATTTTCAAAGCACAGAACTTCGTGTTTCTTGCTTTTAATGTCAACAACTTCAACGTCACAGCCATTATTTTGTAGAAACTGACAGATGAAAAATTACTAAATGAAAATAAAAGGTGTTTTTATTAAACTTAAAAGCAGTATGTGCTCAATTTTAATATTTATAGAAGTGTTATTTTATAAAAAAAAATCAATCATTCTATTCATATGTACACATTACAAAAATGTTCTTTCAACAAATAAATAAACAAATGTCAGTTGCCACAAGGTGATAATTTTGAAGTTTGTGAATCAACGAGAGAGGATATACAAATATATATTGCTATTAGGTAAAAAGCTCTCTTGACAGCCCATGGGTGTTTTTTTGAGAACCAAAAAAAAAAAACAATTTTCTTTCCAGAACCAAAAGCAAACAGTTTTCTTTCCAGAGAACTTATTAAAATCAAACAGTTCAAATATCTATTTGTTTTGTGAGGTTTAAATCAAAATTGACATAACCCATATTTCTAAATTAAAAATGCATTTTGTAGCTTTATGACGGTAAGAGTTTGATATGCTTAAAACTATGTAAAAACTAACTGTCAACTCTCCTGGTATTTTGTCATTAGACAGCTTTTATTTGCATACATTAAGCCAGTTCACATTTTTGAGATCTCACAGCTCTCAGCACTAATGGAAATCTGAAAAAGTAATTTCTCCACAATCCACACTTTTGCTGTCAAAAAGCTGAGAATAGAATTCTTTAGATTTGTTTTCTCAATTATTTTTTATCGCTTTTGACGTCTTGCAAAGAAATCTCTTGTTCTCCTGCTCGGTCAAATTGAAGGAAAAAAATCTCTGAGATCTCAGAAACGCGAATTGTTAATTTTTAACATTTCCTTATTTATCTGTCAGTTTAGTGAAAACTGTGCAGCCATAAATAAAAAATTGCCTAAGGCACCTTTTATTAGGTGTGTTGGCGTACTAGTCCGAAACTACCCATTTTTACCATTTTTGGTCCAATTTAATTTTTTATATGGACTTTGACACAACTTCGCACTAAAACTGGTAGAAAATGGCAGGTTTGGAAAGTAAACGAACAGAGGTATTATGACCCGGAAGACAAATTTGGCGAATTTGAATATTTGGCATTACCATTTATGACTCCCTAAATAGTTAACATTCTCATGAAATGTCAAAAAATTGAAATTTTTGAAGCAACATACCTTTAGCGAACGGCGCTTTTATCTGTCAAAATCGGTTGATGTCGAGCTGTAATTCTTAGTAACTTTGAACAAAATCACAGTTTTTATTTTTGAAATGATATAATAGTAGGTTAGTATTTATATAGTTCCTACAACGAACAATTTTTCTTACGAAACTTTTGCGCATATCTGTCATCAGAAATAATAAAACTTCAGCAGAAAACAAAGTGACATTTTCACATGGTTAAGTATACCTAGCAGAAAAAGATATATTGCATGGCTGCCAATTTAAATAAAACCAAGATCGCATTAACTGAAACCAAGATTGTTTTCTTGGCAATAAAACTATAACATCATAAATGATAAGGAACAACGTACTTACTATATCCCGTAGATCACGAACTAGATCATAATATTAAATATCATCCAGATATCCAACAGAGCCGCAGCAGCAATATAGCAGCACAATGTGTCAACTACTTGCACAACTATACAACTTGTTCTGTAATAGCAAAACCTAATAAATTCTCCCATAGCACAATAACACAGTAGAGCACCATTTAGGTCTTAAAAGACAGAAACATTAAATCATATCAATATTTGCAATGCCTCTACGACAGCGTAGACATCACTATAAACTATGAGTTTTTAATGAATTTTTTGTTTCAATACTTCACCAAGTATAGGAACATGTGTTTCATTAATTACGTGAGCTTATCTGCATTCAAAATGCAGGTCAGCTTGAATCTGAAAAAAAAAAAAATCCCACACGACCTGGATTGTTTGATCATAGTCTTTTATGACGACCACTATGGTTGCTGTCTTGAGCTGTGTATATACATACCTGGTGATAGATCTAGTTGATGCAATAACCAGATCAGTGTGTGTCTGTCGATACCTAGAGTCTAGTTCCCACGGACGTTAAAATCTCTTCGAATAATCTAGTCAATAACTAAAGCAAACCAAACCAACCAAAAAAAAAACGCGTTCCATTCAAATCTAGTCCAATTACGCTATTTCCCAAATCACTTAAACGGTCACTACTGGATTATATTTATAAGCGACATAACAGGGCATGCTGCAGTGGTATTTTTTTTAGCATGGTCAGGCTCGGATGCAGAGGGATGCAATGTTTTAAATTGGTCCATCAGAGCCCCATTCAAACTTATAAATATTTTAAAGAACCCTTTGTTGGGCAATAATGGTTTTTTGTATCTAAGTTCAGTTTACTTATAAAAAACTGCATTTCATGTGTGTTTTCACTGTTTTTATTGACAACTGACAGATAGTTTTTGTTTAGTATATTTTGAATTTCATCAGCATAGTACGCAGAAAGAGCTCTTTACCAAATAGCATTATACATTTCTCTTGTTTATTCAGAAACGTCAAATTCATCACTTTGTTGCAAGTGACATTTGTTTACCTATTATTGAAATCAAATGTGTGCGATATATGAATAAAAATAGCAAAATTATTGTTCTTATTCTTTAAAGATAAAAAACGGTCTTTTATTTTCGCTTTACAATTTCGCAACTGTCAGTTGCTACAAAATGATAGCTGTCACTTTTGATGTTGACTCGTAAATTTCTATATTACGCTTAATTCCACATTCTATAGTCGGCTATTACACGAAGTCTCAAAATTCATGACTCTTTTCGTAATGAAATGAGTGCCAAGGAGAGAAAAAAGATCGAATTTCACCTTCGCACTCATTTAATTTCGGAAAGTCATGACTCTTGTTAATAGCCGAGTAATAGCCGAGTATAAAAAAAGGATTTCCGAAATGTTTCCGAGTTCGCAGCTGCAGCTAAAAAATCAAATTTCTTACTCACTTATCTGTCAAAATTTAGCGCACGAAATAATTTTTCGGCCCATTTATTCTCGAGTTAAATTTTGACAGATTCTGTAAAAATTTTGAGTTTTGTGTGAATTTTCTTTTGTGAAAAATAGCAATGGAGGAATATTTGGAAACAAATGATTTATCTCAGCTAACATATTCTTTTGCGAGCAGGGCTGACATCAGTCATGATCGAAAATGTGTATTGTGCTTACTTAAGGCTAGGAACACACCTGAGTGATTTCTTTCAAAATGTAATTTAGTCGCAAGAAATAGAACAAATAAGTTGTGAAATGTGAATAAACGCACATAAAACCAAGATATCATACCACATTTTTATCGCAGCGACAAAAATTTGTAAGTGTGTTTCTAGCTTAAGGTTTTCTTGACACCAAGCATGTCAATGACACTAATGACAGTTAAGTTGTGTGACTTCAAAATTTGAATGTCTGTAAAGAATTGTAACTTCAAAAAAGAAATTGACAGATGCATTGAATCAAAAAGTTGAAAATTCTGTGAAATGCCCCGTCAAATAAGACAAATCTGTGTCAATAAAAACCACAAATTCAGAAAATTTGACGAGAATTTGATTTAAAGTTTGAATAAAGCTCGGCTTAAATGCTAGGTAAAATTATCACATAAATCTCAAAACTTAAAACACGGAAACGAACGTGACTAACCAAAATTATAGTTGGCCCTTTTGAAAAAAATCCTTCATCCAGGCCTGGGTCTGAAGTTCATAAATAGATCCAAAGATACCCTAAAGCAATACAATGGTCCAGGGATTTTTCTTTAGCTTTTAATTTCCATTCTCAACGTGAATTTAACAGTTTTTGTATCTATCAGAAGGCAAAACCACTCCCAGCTACAAATTATTTTAAGTATAGATCCATGATCCATCCATGGTGGATATTTTTGTTGTACATCTTATTGGTTTAAATTTAATAAATTTTTGTTTTAACTTACCCTTTGGCATTCCACATGGTCCTTTCGTTCGAGAATTATCTAAAAAATCCAAATCGTATTTTCGCGCAGGTGGATAGGTTAACGCGACGTGTGCGCAAACAAAATTGCATGCACATAGAAAGACAACGAGTATCGCTAAGAATTTAACTACTTGCCTATGCATGATTGCTATTATTGGAAATTTTATTTATTTATTTTAATTTTATTTTATATCTTAAAAGGATTGACGCGCAGCAAATTGAAAAATCAAAACACGCACTAAAACACTTTGCATTCAATCAACACAACTTAAGCCACTTTGACGTTGACGAAAGTAGTGAAAATTCAAACGAAAAATATACAGAAGATATAAAAAGATATTTTTTTTTTGTATTTCACTTCACATAAATAGCATTGCACTTGGAAGCGAGTGAAGTAAGCATTTTAAAAAAGCACAACGATTAGCAACCGGACACGGCATTTTAGGTCCAAATTTGGATGAATTGATTTGGAGCGTTAGGTGGTGTGTTGTTGGTGTATCTGAAATTAAAAAAAAATAAAATTATTAAGAGTTGTTTAAGATATAATGGCAAGAAGGAATTTCAAATAAAAAATACAAAATAAATTTCAATAAAGTTTTATTATGCTCGATGGCACAAGTTTTATTATAGGTTTGAAGTATGGGTTTAGTGGCAACACTGTTTCTATTGACAGTAAATTTGACAGCTGACAGATGATTTGTGCTGAGTATATTTCACTATTTCACCATGAACAGTCTTACGCCAGACCAACGCTTGCAAATAGTAACTGCCGCTATATGGGTCCAGCTGCTCAAAAAAGGTAGTCCAGATTGGATTACATTCCAGCTATTGTTCATGCATTTGTGCAAAAATGAGAAGCCATCTAGCGGCAAGAGTTAAACTACTTTTTGGATTTTTGAATGAAAGCTAGATCCTTTGTTGTTTTTGTGTTATAAAATAAACGCAGCCCAGACCCGTAGATAATATAACACGATTAAGAAGATGATTTCGAAAAATACTACAAACTTCATCCGGCGAAAATAAAGTATAAGCATTGAATAACTAGTACCTATAGGCTATAAGCATGAAATAAATAAGTCTTATGTTCGTTTTCACAAATATTTAACAGGCTTTTTAATATTTTGTATGGAAAAAACCTCATTTTAAGATTTAAAAGTCTGTTAAATAGATAAACGGGCTTTATGAAATCAGCCATTAAACTGTAGTCAAATATTAAAATTGCTTTAATTTTCTAATTAAATGAAACAAAAAATAAATTAAATCAACAAAAGATATTACACACAAAATAGGCATGCATTTGAATGAGATTAATAAATTTAAACACTCTTAATTTATGAACAATTTATTAATGCAAAACTGTACCACAAACATAACTTGAATTCGAACAGTGTCAATCATTATGGAAGTTTATTTATTCTATTGATTTTTTTTCTTAGTTTAACAGATGTGCATAAGCTAATTTGAATTTTAAATGATTGTAACTGGACAAGGAATGTTTAGATCTCGTAATAAGCAATTCATCGATATTTTCCATTCGAAGATTTCAGTAAAATATAGGTTAAAGAAGAAAAACTAGGTTCTTCTTCGTTACACAACGGTCGGTTGCACATCAACATAATTTACAGCCCAGCTTGCTTGGTTAGGCACAATTGAAAAATTAATTTATAATTTATTCAGTCGTTTCCTTCTTTTTACTTCTAACTTAGTTCCGTGCAATCCAGGTGACATTTAAAAGATGGATTGGTTGAAGACTTGTTAGTCACAAGGCTTGGTTCTCCACGAGTTTTTTTTTCAATTTTGTTTATAGCTTTTGAGAAGAACCGAAATTAAATCATAGAAAAAAATAAAACAATCAAATTTGGACTCTATGAATGAACAAAAAAATGGATTAACAAAATAACCAAAATTCACTCTTAACTCTTAAAAATAAACTCAAAAAAATAAGCGAAACTACGATTAGTTACATTTCACTGAGGCTCAGTTTTTAATAGTAGTGAGTTAAACCAGAGTTAGCTAACTCTAGAAGTAAATTAACTCACAGTTAGTTGGGGAAGCAGTTTTTCTTTGGAGAATGCATGAATGGAACTACTTGATAAACTCGGCGGTTAAAACATCAAAAGCATCTGTTCAGTTAATCCTGAGCTAACTAAACAAATTATTGTGATAAATTGGGTTTAACTTTAATCTCGCACTGAAAACTGAACCTAAGACTATATTCAAAAAGAAATGAAAAAGCGCTATTCAAATCTTTGCTACATTTTTCCGGCAAACTTTTGGTTCATAAAATAATTCTTCGATGACATAACTGACAGTTGAATACAATGTCTATTGTCTATGAACTTCCGGAACCCGTACTAGTACAGAGGAGATCTGTTCATGTATAGCAGCCCAATTTTGTTCGCGTACATTCATTTTGTGTAGTTTTTGGCAGAAAAGAGCGCTCAAGTCAGAATTACTGACTGAACACGATAGAAGCGCGTTCGAAGGCGCGTTCGCACCTGTGAAAGTTAAAATACGTGAAATCTTGTTAAAGTGAATACAATGGAGACGCAGCCGCGAACGCGACTCTGGGAGTTAAATAAGTTTTAATAATCATTTTTTTAGGTGGGACAGCAAATCTTCTGGAGACGAAATATTTTTGGATTAATTTTTTTTTTTGGGGACACTGCTATTAAGAAGTAAAAATAGCGTATATTTTTATAAATTGATTAGAAAATAAATGCATTTTTTTTTCTAACTAAGAGAACCGCACTGTAAATACAAATTGACCGACGTCCAACACCTTTACCCACATATCAGTTTGCTTGTTTGTTTTTTTTTTTCTATTAATCTGGTTTCTTTGAGATGATTTGCATACTTATACGTACATACTCGTACCTATAGAATTAAGAGTAAGAATGAAATGTTCTGTTATTATAAAACGTGTTTTCCTTTTAGAAAATTTTACTGTGTATCTATTTTATTTAAGTTTCACACCAGAAAAGAAGAATTTACCCAAAACCAAACTAAGACATCAAGTTCTTTTTGTTTAATTTTAAATTTAAAACTGTTTGAAAATATAATGTACCTACATACATGTACATATGTAAGTATATTTGATGAAAGGGGTTTTTTGATGCTAACATACTTGCAGTAAATGCAGAGCTGATCACGTGGTTTCGATTGCACGATGCGTTATTTTTCAATGACTTAAAACGAAGAAACGAGTCTCATGATCTGGTTAGTCCCCGCCGTGAAATAGCTATAACTCAAGCCTTGCTGTTGTTTTATTCAAACCTTTTAAAAAGCAAAAATAATATGTGGGTTGACATTTCGGATATATATTTATTTATATCAATGAATAGTTTGAACTCAGAAAAATACAACATATCTTACAAAAGAGTGCTTAGCGTAAATTATAAAAACCAATACCTACGTAAGTGAGAGCTACACGGGCTATAAATAAAAGTTGCATGTTCAATATTAAAAAAATAACATATTATAAATATATATTAAGTGTGACAAGGCATTATAAGAAAGGTGTGCTTTTAGTTCGCTTCTAAACCTTGTTGCGCTATCCATCCTTCTGCACGTTATTTAAGAACAAATTTCAAGTAAATGCCAACAAAATTTCCAGCAAATTGTTTCTTCGTGCGAAAGCGGGTTTTGTTTTGTCTGATTTCTTTAACATCTTTCAAATTTGGGTGTGTTCAACGAAAAATTCATCTTCTCCTGCTTATGTCCCCGACCCGGAATTCCGACCCATGTTTTCGTCAACCTAGTTGAGAGGTCGATTTGAAGTTGAGTTGAAATGTAGCTGAGATGATAGATGACGCCTCTCAAGGTAAATAACGAACATCGAAGTCAATAAACTAATTAGACGAGTAGAAAGCAAAAATTACCTAATATATACCTACTAGCACATGTTAAAACCGTTTATTTCCATAAAAACCGGTGCTGTTTCAACAGACAGACGACTGTGGCGAGTTTTCCGGGCTTTGAATATCAGGGAATATTTATATAGACACAAAACCAAACAGTTACATGAAAAGTGATGGGACCTTGAACTAAAAGCTGGCCACCTTCTTTCGTCGACAGGTATTGATTTCCGGAGCCTCACAGAAAAAAATGTGTCCAGGCCCTGTAAAATCTTAAGACGGCCGGCGCTGATACAAACGCATTACTGTCAAACCAACTCTTCAGCCCAGTTTATTTAGCACAAATTTCGTCTCGACTCCGCTCTTGAAGTGTATTTCAACGGAATTATCTTAAAAATCGATTTTTCTGTGTTTGCACCGAAACTAAATACTAAAACCGAAACTAAATACGCACCGCAAATCCACCGCACAAAATGATTAACAAGCTATGCGCGGTGCCGCAATAGTTCAATGCACACATGCGGGTTTTTTGGCAGGACTCAAACTGCAGTTCGCGTTTGGCTTGCAGCAATGGAGGTTTATAAAAAGAAATGAGTATGAGCTGCGTCCGCGCGTTAAAAAAAACGCATGTGTGGACGGGCCCTTTAACTTTGACAATACTTTTAAAAGCGCAAAAAGTGGTATTTCGCTTTTTTTATGAAGTTGAAGGGAGACAAAAAGTTGCATGAATGTAAAAAAAAAATAGAAAGAAAAGATTCTTAAATGAATGCGTTCAGCGCGATTTAATATAGGTTAGTTCGATTTGTGAAACATGAAGATCTAACAAGACTTATTTATATTCTACTACATTACAAAAAAAGGTGTGTTTTGTATGCAACCCGGAGAAATTTGGTAGAAAAAAAAACGACGGCGGGCTAAGCAATTTACATGATAAATACAACCACAACTAATCTCTTTCGGGCTAAGCTAAGCGCAGAGAATTCTCTGGACTTAGCTTAAGCACAGAGAAAAACTGTGTTACGGGCATAAATTACATACTTGTAATCGACAGTAAATAGCTAATCCCCAATGTCGTTTTTTTCCACCAAATGCCTACGGGATTGGAAAAAAAACATACCTAAAACAAATTTGTATGGCAAATCTTTGAGATTTTTAGCAGATTCGGGTGAATTTTATTTAATCTTGGTTTAGTGTACAATGGCATGGCTTCGATTAATAGTGTCTCAATTAAATATTCTAAAACTTGACCACATATATAATCGTGTTCACGAGCATAGTAAATAATTTGAACTTGTTTTGTAGAACAACAAATCAAAAGGAACTAAACTGACAGGTAAACCGGATCTTCATTAAACCATAAACCATAACTTTGACCTTCTTATGTCTCTCTTTTTGCACAAACATAAATCACTCACAAGTCATAACATTTCAATTACTCAACATATCTGTAATTGTTTCATATCACATTTCCCCACAATCATATTGACTGCAAAATAAAGTTAATCACTTACGCAACAAACATACACACAAGTACTTACACATATGACTCGAATTTAAATGAACAAAAATGCGTAAAGCGTTGCCGCGTTAACAATTTAACTCAGCAATTAATTTCATGATTGCCACACGTCAAATCTGCAATATCATTATTATTTTTATATTATGTATTTGTAATCTGAGATCGAAAACTTGTCAATTTTGAACTCAAGTTCCATCACACAACAAAACCGGTGACAGTAAGAAATATAACATTCATCGCACGCAATAGGCAAACCAAGTAGAAGTGAGTTGCATATTCCGCTCATTTGAAAAAAAAAAAATAACCGCACGAAACTTGAAGAATACACAATTATAATCGTGTGCGCGCTCACTCATCATATTGACAGCGCCATCCAAAAGCATTTTGATGTTTTCATTTCAAATAATGAAGAAACATTAAACCGTAACAATTTGTCAAATGTATTATCTATGCGGTTTTAATTTGCGTACAGTTGAAGCTTATTCATCGCACGTCACAAGGTTCAGTGTCAGTTCTCCATTTATTTACGAGCAACAAGGCTACTCTTTATTATCTAATTTTATTATTCTTCTGTCAAAATGGGTTCAATGTCAAATTTTACTTCTAACGAGATGCTACACGGAATAGGAATGAAAAGAGCAGAGAATAGACAATAGATGATTTAAAAAGCATCGGCAGCGGTTATTAAAATAAAAATGTTCATGAAAACCGTTACCGCCACCGCTTCGACGCTAAATCATCGTTTAAACGAGGTTGCTCTTCAGCAGCATGCAATCAGCAATCCAGGCCATCGACACCATCAACACCTACCGACTAACCGCTTTGCTTCAGTCGCGTCGTCACTGACAGCAGCAGCAGGAGGAGGAGAAGAAAGAGAGACATCAACTTGCTTGCACCTCTCGGTAGGTATAGAAAGCAAGGATGGTCAATTGGAATCGTGTGGTTTAACCTTGTGGCATGGGTATAATAAGTATGTTGATGTGTAGGCATTTTTTGTAAACAAAACAAAATTTACAAACTATTTAATTGGAATTTGAATGCCTTGGAATGTATGGCAAAGTTTCTTAATTTGGAAAAAAATTACGAACTACACGTTGAGCATACAAAATTTTACATTATATTTCGGGTTTATTTATGTCAAACGAGGCACGATCCTATCATATTTGGAACTTTGCCCTCGATGTTTAAAAAGAGAGTAAACTTATTGATACCACGAGTATAGGTATACGAGTTTGCAAAATTTTACGACATGTCTTATGCTAGAAATGGAATTAGTGAATGATAATTTGAATGTTTGATTTGCACACAAAGTTTATTGTGGGTTACCTGTCATTTCTTTTCAAAAGAGAAAAACTACAATAGACTACGAACAAAACTTGGAGTTTTACATAATCAAATGTACAATACCGATTTTATGGCGTTCCATGATATTATAGATGAACTGTATTTGAATACTTTTTAAAACTAGGTGAAACGAATATTTCTCGTCATTTCGTTTTAAAATTCTCAATTTATTATCAGTTTAAAGTTTGTAAATTTAAGCCTAAGGCCATGTGTAAATTGGATTCAAATTTGCTTTAAATTGTATCCAAAATTAAATTTTGACGTTTGGACGTGTAGATTCACCTCATAAGTGTCAAGAATTTAACTTGGTACAAAATCTTAATCACCACGCGGCCTTAGTAAGTGAAAACGGGCCACAATTTTTCTTGACACTATATTTTGACTATATTCACTACATATGAGTGAAGCAGATTGGAAAAATGTGACAGTTATTATGACAAAAATAAACTTGTTTAAGACCGTGTTCATATTCATTCAAATAATCATTTTGACGTCTATTTATGTTATCCCACTCCAACCTCATGGCGAGAAAGAGATGACCAGGTGAGGCATTTTTTTTTTATTTTCACTTGACTTTTTTTTTTATAGTTACGAGGTGGGAGTGAGATATAACAAAGAGACATCAAAATGCACCACGCGAAGTAAATGTTCAGCACCAACAACATCGAGCAAGCTACTGCATCCACTTCTCCGACGTGTGGAAAAAAGAAATGATTGTCCAGTTCCCGAAGAAAAGAGATTTTAAACAGTGCAGAAACTCTAGATGGATTTGTGTGCTCCTTGCCATGACAAAATCAAAAATCGTTTTGCAGCGAATATAATAAATATCATCTCCATCCTATACTTCACCTGCTGTTCATCGATGATATTTTTAAGTTCTCCGATAGATGACGCTGACTATTCAGAATCTCAATAAATATATTTATATAGGGACTTCCGAACTTTGACAGTCGGCCATATTGTTGAAGCAACATCAGTCTGTTTTGCCAAATCACAATGGATGGATATAGCGTTCTAAGAAACGTGCTTATGATAAAAGTGTTTTATCAAAATGGGTGTTCTGTTCGTATGGGTACCTCAACAAACAAAATTGTCGAATTTGGGACGATACCAATCCACATGAGATCCAAGAGCGTCCAATTCATTCCGAAAAAGCACTATTTGGTGTGGATTTTGAGCTGGCGGCGGCGCGGCTTCAACGGTTCACATTTCTTTGAGAACGACGTTGGCCATCAACGGCGAGCGCTATAGGTCGATCACTATCAACTTCTTTTGGCCAGAATTGAATGATATGGATACCAACGATATGTAGTTTCAACAGGACGGCGCTACGTGCTACACAGCTCACGCTCCAATAGAATAGTAGTAGGAGTGAAAAGGAAATCTGTTATTTCCAGTTTCAAAAACAAATTAAGTTACGTTCTTAAACTGACGTTTTTCAATATTTAATTTAAGGTGTAAAGTGTGCTTAATCAGAATTCTTATAAATGTGAAATGGAACGATTTTTTGACAGCTCTTATTTTGTTTCTTAGATGGAAATGCTTCTCTTATCATTCATCTCTAAAAACTTCTTTCGAATCAGTGTAGTAACCCGTTAGAAAGCATTCAAACTGCTGCGACAAGTACGCGAACAGATCTAATTGTTCCGATAAAAATGCTAAACTCATAGTGCCTGATTACATGGGTCGTTTTACTGAAGAGCGCATCGCATGAGACAGGTAGATTTTATGTGCGTAAAAAAGAGAAGGTAGATTCCACCCAAATTTCACCGATGCGCCAGTTTCATTTAATATTTTTGGATTTAGCATGAAACGTGTGAGTGAGATATATGTGGATTTTAAGGGTGTGAGACAGGGAAGTGTAGATTGAAATGAAAGGATTTTTCTTCACCGTGTAATCACGAGTTCAGTAAAATGACCTTCAGTAAAAAGACCCATGTAATCAGGCACATATATGTGCAAAAATTTAATGTAGAATTCCTTTCAACAAATTAATCGATTTTTTTCCGATTTTTTTCTAAACTAAATTAATTCCTTTCTATAAAAACAAATATTGCATTTTTTATCAAAATTTCACAACGATTTGCACACACACTATATAAAGATTTGACATTTCTAATACATCAAATTGAAAATCGAGGAATTTGGGGAAGAAAATTTGTTTTTTCTTCGATGCTACGGGTTCTACATAATTAAACAAAATATTCAACAATATTTTCAGTCAATCTATAAAAATAATTAATTTATGGTGTCAAGTAACGCACACACAACAAATTCTTTTACGAATTCCTTTCAATTGACAGAAACAAATCGATTCGGTTTAGAAAAAAAATCGATTTCTTTGTTGAAAAAAATCGACATAAGATGGCTCATTGACATATCTGTCATCCATGCGAAATCCAATTCACAACTTTAAACTTTCACACGAAAGGCAGTCATTGGAAAAGAACTGTGACATTTCGCGTTTATGTTTTCTCAACAAACCATAACACCAACAAAAAAAAAAAAAAAAAAACAAAACAAAACAAAACAAACAGAGTCACGTTGCACAAATTAAATCATAATTATCATCTCATATCTAATGATCTGATTTTAAAACTCACATTTAGACGAGACAATTTTATATGTATATAGGTACTTTTATTATTAGCTATTGTGTAAAGCCAGACAGTGTAGGCAAATATTTAAGAATTAGTTCAGTTATATTTAATTAGACTTTCTATTTGCTTCTTTCATTGTCATCATCTTCATGTGAAAAGAAAACAAAAGTGAAAACGCATAAGGTAGGTACAGGTACACACAGAGATAATAATTCCATTTTGAGAATCCATTACAATTCCATTGCATTGTTTGGTGTTGCCTAATGATATGATGGCGATGGGTTGCATTGCATTTTGGTTGGAGTTTCATCCCACATTAAATTGATTGACAGTATTGACACCTTTATCGTCTAAAAAAGTGAAACATAACGAGCTACTATAACTCACCTTGATGTAATGTGCGTGTATAGCTCTTCAAATATGGCATCGATCATCAACTCAAACCCCAATCAATCACATTGTATTTACTGTTTGGGAATGGGCTGCCATATTATAGAAAGTGACTTCCAAATCCAATAGACCTTAGGCCTCTAGACACAATAGGCATGACATTGAAGGCTTCGCAATTTAGTTAAATATGGAGAGAGGTCAAGATACTTGTCGCTGTCGTCGCTTCATTTCGTTATTTTATTAATATACCTATCTCATTTACGAAAGTCATCCACTTGATGGTTACCCCTCAGGTTCCTCGCGCCTGCAGCAGCATGAGTAATTTATCAAACAATAAGACATTCTATTGTGGACCTGTTAGGTGGGGGGGATTCAAACAAAGTGTCAACATTTTTTTTCTCCCCATTGTTGTTTCAGATTGTATCTATCCTCATCATCAAAAAAGAATATTTAAGTTTTTTTTTATTTATTACTTCGTTTTAACTTTTGTGTAATTAGTGAGGAAAAATATTGCACTATATATGAAATAAATTATGCGTGAAATAGAAAAATTTTCTCACATGAATAAGTTAAAATATTTCCAAAGAGATGCAATTGGGCACAAGTCTGTGGTAATATGGATAATGTGCAGTGTGCACACGCTTTAAAAAAAATTGCTATAGATTTTCATTGTACTAGAACAGGGATTGCATAAAGCTGTATATTAAGTATTTACACACAAGAAGAACTAGAGAAATAAGTTGCTCAAACATTTATACCTATTCTTACTTTTTCATAACCTCAAAATCAAGTTAGCCGATGCAGTAGTGTTTCGTTTGATGTGGAAAATTTGATTGAAGTTCATTAAACATTTGTGTTTACTCTGAAAAATTAGAGCGAAACAAACTATGGGCAGTTGATCTCTCAGCAATGGCTCGAAAGATTCATTTATTTCATCACTTTAATAACTGCGAAAAAAAATACTTTAAATTGAATATAACAAAATAGTTTAAGAGATGTTTTGATGCAGAAACAGAAAGCCACTTGATGATGGGTTCGTCAGTTAAGAAAATATGGGATTTTGGCGTGCGGAGAACCTGCGAATAATTGAAAAAAATGGATTCAATTCAATCCACTTCCACAGTTTAGTGTGGCTATCTCCACTGAATAGATCATAAGACCTTATTTCTTAAAGACGCATAAAGAGGAATTAGCCAGTAACGTTAGATGCAGACGAATAAATAAAAGCAATACTGGAACAATTTTTGCATTTTCGGTTGAGTCACTTATGATGCTGCGAGGACCACAAGTAGCACAGAATCACTTAAACATAGAAGGATTTAAGAATTCTAAAGCGATGCCTGCATTCTTCTTTAAAACGGATTTAAATTCGTATTGAGTAAATAAAAGGCGCAAGTGGGCAGTCCTATAGAAGGCATTAAGAAGCTAAATTGATTCTTAAAATCTTCTTAATTCGGAATTACATTTTTCTTAAATACTTCCTTACACCTTCTTAAATAGGTATTAAATATTCTTTCCCTTCAGAAAGCCTTCTTAAATACTTCTTTACTCCTTCTTTAAGAGGTATAGCATTCCTTGTGAAAAACATAACATTTATTTTTATTTATTTTGTATTGTTACTTATTTGTTTTGGTTTTTCTTTTTTGTACTTTTATTTTCTATTTTCAACTGCTTTTGCATTTTCTTGTAATGATATGTATTATTATTTTACACTGTAGTTGTAGTCAATTTTTTTTATTTACCTGTGCTTCCACCGGGATTCGAACTCGAGTTCCTTCACATGCCGTTCCTGTGCCCTACCTACTCAGCCAATCTGATGCAATTCAATGCTTGTCTAAATTAAGAGGTAGTTGAAACCGTTTTCGATTTTCAATTGTGCAAAAGAATTGACGTAGGTTACTCACAGTAAAAAAGATACAATTATAAAACAGAAATCGTATTAAATACACAAATATGCACAACGAAAACTCAAAGTTCAAGTTGCTTCAAAGATTGAAAAATGTAATTTCAAAAAACGCAGTAACACGTTTTTTTCTAAACGAAGCTGGGAATCGAACCCAGGCTTTCGTCATGACAGACATACGCAATAATCACTACCATTTTTAGAAGGCTTAAAGAAGTATTAAAGAATTACAAAAATGCCGATTTAATTCCTTAAAAAAAATCATTTTTAGAAGGATTGAAGAAGTATTAAAGAACGATTTAAGAAATGCCAATTTATGAAGTAATTAAGGATGGTTTAAGTAGAAGAGAATATCCCAATTTAAGTTCTTAAAGAAAATACCTAATTTAGAAGAAATAAAGAATGAATAAAGAAGCCATAAATTGGTATACCAATTTAAGATTGAATAAAGTATGAATTAAGAAATGTAATACCGAAATTATACTATTTTGTGCTACTTATACTCTACATGAAATTCGAAATACCATATGGTTATTCTTTGGAAAATAATTCAGTACCGAATAACTTTGCTGAAAAGAGCCTTTAACAAGCTAAGTCCGGCACTGCATGATGTATGGGAGGTATCCGTTTCAGATAACCTGAAACATAATTTTGAATTCCTTTTCTAGAAACAAAAATTTGATGTGTAACAAATTTGAAATACATAAATCCCTACCCCATCGCTTAAGACTGTTCTTCGATGAACACATGTGCAGGCACAGACCAAAGAACGGACAGTTTAACGAATACTATATTCTCCATGATAATAACAATGATTTTTTTAAAACTTTACCAACACTTGAGCAAGAAGCAAAGAATACAAAAAATGTTTAGAAAAGTTTCCTGAAGTTATTAATTAATTCAACGGACCACGACTTTTTGTCTGTGTTTTTTGTATCAATTAAAAATTTAGGCAAAAAATAAATAAAAATTAGGAAAGAAGCCAAAATGGCAAACTAAATCAGCAAAGGCAGAGAAAGGTAAGCAAAAGGCTTCATATCAGTCTATCAAATCTGATTTTTTTTGGGTTTTTCATACAACAACATTTTTTTTTCTGACACAAAAATGTGAATTAAAACTGAGATAAACCTTTTTGCATGCCAACATTAATTTGGGATTTCCGGTCCAGAATTTGTTGGATTTCTTGGTAGTAAAAATATGCGTCATATTTTCTAACAATTGATTCTTAGTCACCAAGCGGTTCGTAGAATCGAAATGACGAACACAAATAACTTTCATCTACCTAAAGCAACAGAAATAATTAAAAAAAATTAAATACCAAAAACCACCCACAAGTTGCTGAAAAGTCAAAATTTATCCACCTATTATGACTCAATACTGGGAAGAAGTATTTGGCAAATGTACAAATTTGGCATTGCGGTTCACCTAAATAACACTTACCTGATATGTCGAACTTTCAACTCGGCAAGCTGCGAGCCATAATAGTGCCCTTAAATTCCCATAAAAGCAATGATGATGGGCAAGAGTTTCAAACTAAGAAAATGACAAAAAAAAAGGTTTGCACCTCAACTCTTTCGTTTGAAAATTAAATTTAAATTTAAGTTCTTACGAACTGTCTTTCGAATTGATTGAAATTTAAACTGAGGTTGCAATTATATTTAAATTGAATTGTTCTTGGTATAATCATACTGACCATGAGTAGTTTGTTTTGTCCGTATGTATCTCGAAATATAAAGGGTAATTTTTTTAGAGATATAAAACTTTGAAATGGAATAAAACAAAGCTGATTTTTTTAAATTGACATGAAATTTACTTTATTTTAAAGATAATCTTCTGTCATTATAATTTAAATATGATTTCTGACATATGACCGCCACGGCTGGCTTGGACGGTAAAATTTTCGATGACTTTTTGCAACATTTGTGGCCGTATATCGGCAATAACGCGGCGAATGTTGTCCTCCAAGTGGTCAATCATTTCGGGCTTATCGGCGTAGACTAGCGACTTCACATATCCCCACAGAAAATAGTCAAGTGGCGTTAAATCGCACGATCTTGGATGCCAATTCACGGGTCCGTAACGTGAAACTATGCGGTTATCAAACCTTTCTTTCAATAAATCAATTGTGGCACGAGCTGTGTGATTATATTCTAACTATATGACCACAGCTCCTGCACATCATGGTTGTTCAATTGATGAACGAAAAAGTCAGTAATCATGGCTCTATAGCGGTAACCATTGATTGTAACGTTCTGGCCAGGATGGTTTTTAAAGAAGTACGGGCCAATTATTCCACCAAACCATAAAGCACACCAAGCAGTCAGTTTTTGTGGATGTAACGGTGTCTCAATAATGGCTTGAGGATTATCATCACTCCAAATATGGCAGTTTTGGTAACTGACGTATCCATTCAACCAAAAGTGAGCTTCATCGCTAAACAAAATTCGCTTATGAAAATTGCGATCAACGGTAATCTTGTTTTGGGCCTATTTGGGCACAATTTGGAAGCGTTGTTCAGGCGTCAGTCTATTCATGTTGAAAGCCCAATGCCAAACTAAAAATAAATCACTTGACTGACAGCTGACAAAATGGCCGCCAGTTAAATGAGTTTTGCCAACTTAAAGTCCTATACCTCTAAAAAAAACACCCTTTATTTTAAGATTATAACTTAATGAACGTATGTATTGTAAATGTAAGATAAATACTCTTTATGTGTACTCGGAATGAAATTTGAAATTTTGATTGATTATTATTGAGTATTAATTGTTGACAAGACCTCCTTAAAAGTGAACTAAAGTAGTGAAGATGTCGCCTCTAAGCAGATCACACACCCCAACAAAGCACACATCCAAACAAAGAGATATCAAATGAAAAAACAAAGTCACCGATCGAGTTTAGAATCTGTAGGTGTTATTCAACTGATGATATTTGATATTTTACCTGAATATAATTTGAGATCAAATGTTATACCTTTAACTTCTAGGAATTGTATATAAAATAAAACTGATTTATTATCAAAATTTAATTTTATTATTTTTTTGCTTGGCGTCAAAAGTGAATACAAATTTAAAATTCTTAACCGCTTTTATATTACATATGACTATGTATATTAGCAATGCGCATTGTATTGATCAAAACAAAATAGTATATAAAACTCATAGCACACCGACAATTCTTGAAACATCTTTAGAATTTCAATTAAAATATAATAAATGCCAGAGAATTCATTCGAAAACATCACGTATTCGTGATAACTTTACCAACGTCTCACATATGTATATAATTACAACGAAAAATAAAGTCTTTTACTTTGTCTGTTTGTAGATACATATATGTTAGATTGAAGGTATATTAATATATATGAATTTGAATTTAAAATGAAAGTAGAAACCGGATTTTTATTTTAAAAATTCACAAAAAAGCTATAAACAAATTATTGGTATAATGTAAAAAGGGTTTAGTGAATATATTTAACTAATTGTTTGAACATAAATATAAAATTTAAGTTGAATACGATTCATTTTTATATATCCTGTGTTCTGAATTTTATTTAAATAATTTAGATATCTTAGGAATAATTTCAAAGGAAGATTATTTGATCTCATTTTTAAGTGTTTGTGTGGGTTTTAAGTTAATTCAGTTGATCGGAGCAGAGCATAATGCATGTAGATGATTTCAGTAATAAAACTGTTGTTAGTATGTTACAAAAATAAGAGGTTTTCCATCGTATGACACATACAGTGCATTTATTTACTAAAAATACTTCTTCTGTAAAAACAGTTTTTCAGTGCATGACTCAACTCCGAGTTAAATCAGAGCAAATACTTTAATCCCACGTTAACTCAAAAGTAGTTTTTAAGTGGAGAGTTAAATTTAACTCTTAGTTGTCATCCAAATCGAAGTACGACAGTATAGAAATCAATGTTTTCCTATCGAATTCAAGATGGCACCACTAAGAAAATTTTTGGAACGCATCTTTCAGAAATACCTCTTTAGCTAACCCAGAGTTAACTCACCTTTTGCCCAAAGTGTACACGAACAAGTTTGGTATCAAATGAAAGGTGATGTGAAGCCCGATACAAAAGTAAAATATTTTCCAAATTGTTGATGGGAAAGTCGATATATTTGGAGTTGAAGTTGACGATTGCAAAATAATGATTTCAGTTTATGTTCCAAATATAATTGTCCATAACGTGCGAAATAATTGACACAGAAAAATGATGTTGATATAAAATGAAAGGTATTTTTCTTGCATTTAAAATAGAAGAAGAATCTTACTACGGATGGGGTTGTGACTTGTGAAGTTTATTTGAGTCTCGAATGGAATTGTCCATTCTATGTAACTGAAATTAATTTTTGGTTCAAGTTAGTTTTTGTTGTGCATTGGATTTGTATCAAATTTTCTTTTAAGTGTGTTTTTTTTTTTAATTATTCCGAGTGGTAGTGAGAAAAACTACGCAGCTGTTTTGTCATCACGAAAGAAGAATTTTTCAGAAAAATGTGTATAACTAGAGATTTTTCAATATTTACTAATCTTTTCAATACAATTTTTGAGTTACAAATTATTTTTTTAAATCTTCCATAAGTGTAATTTTAAAAATCGAAATATTTTAGATAGAATTTTTGTACATATGTGTTTACATTTTTGAATAAGGTCTTTTAAGGAGATGATGGTACAACAACGAGAGGAACAGTTGGTCAAACAATCAAGGTAGCGGAGCACGAATTTGAAGTGGTGCAATCCTTTAAATACCTTGGGTCAATAGTAGCAGCCGATAACAATATAGAAGAAGAAATACGCGGGCGGCTTCTCAAATCCAACAGAGCCTACTATAGTCTGTCAAAGCTCTTTAAATCCAGAAATCTCACCATAACTTCAAAACTGCTGCTGTACAGGACATATGGATCCGAGACTTGGGTGCTTAGCAAAAGGCACTCCGACCTTTTAGCCGCGTTCGAGAGAAAAGTCTTAAGGAGAATTGTTGGCCCCATTTGTGAGGAAGGACGATTCCGGAGACGGTACAATCATGAATTGTACGCAATCTACCTTGAAGCAGATATCGTGACAAAAATTAAGCTCGGTAGACTTCGGTGGGCAGGGCACCTAGCTCGCATGAGCGAAGATGAACTCGGAAAGTTCTTTGTGGTACATTCTATGGTACGACAGCGTGGTAGACCATGCTTGCGCTGGAGAGATGGCGTAGACCAGGACGCCCGGAGCCATGGGGTGCGCAACTGGATGGCGGCGGCTCGAGACCGGGATGGGTGGAGAGACTTGTTGAAGGAGGGCAGGACGACCCCGGTTGTCGAGCCGATGATGATGATAATGATGATGGTACAACAAAAATTAACTTTATCAACTTTAGAATTACTATGTATTTTATTTCGTAGAAAGTGGAAGAATTCCATACAAACTTATGTAAGGGAAAAGTATTTCCTAAAGGCACGGGTTAAAGGCTTCGGATTTTTTTTTTTTTTGTTTTGGTAAAAAATGAACATGAACTTTTGACTTAGGCGATTTCTGTTTTAAAAAAAATGAGTCTGGGTAAAAACGGACACCCTTATGTAAAGTAAGTAAGTTATAAGGAATCCAATAAAAAAATTTACTTTTTTTCAGTTGTTCTATCTAGAAAATCACTTATTTTTTGTTGTTGAGTTTTCGAAGATCTTGAAGTTCATTGAGAAGCAATTAATATGTTGAAACTGATAGATTCTCAGATCGTTAATGTAATTTAAAAATCACGCATTTTCTGTTCCTGTATACTAAATTTGGAGGATTCTCAGCAAAGTGATAATTTTATGTTCCTCAGCGTTTTCCGCTATATTTACTAAGCATTTTTTTCACATATCGAAACAGCTGAATATTTTTGAAGAAAGTCAAGTTCATGATTAAGGTCAGTACTAAATTTGCCTTTTTCTTGAAAAAACTCCTATTTCAAGAGATATCCAAGCCTTGTTAAAGTTAAGTTGACCTTGAGAATCAAAGACACCATTGAGTTCCTCGTTGAAAAAAGTTACTACAAAAATTGATTTAAAAAAAAAATCATCCATACCTTTTTGAAATATCAAATTTTCAAAAAAAATAATTTTGAAATTTTTTTTAAATATGCAAAAAAAATCTGTTTGGAACTTTTGGTACGCAATTTTATTTTAAGTGTATTAATCATTCTTCATACAAGTATTGATCAAAGTCAATTGAACCGTTTTTGAGAAAAGTGAAAATCCAAAAAATTTTCCTTGGGAGGTGGCCATTAATAACCATTTTTCGAAAACTTTTTCTTTTAATAAAAGGCAGTCTATGCGTATAAAAAATTTTACAGATTTTTTTAAAATCTGTAAAGCCGATTTTGAGAAAAATAAGACTTTTTTTCTTCTGGGCCAAAAAAATTTTATGACAGGTATACGGTTATTTTCGGTCGTACAAAAAATAAATAAAAAAGGCGGGATAATGTCCACAAACGGCTTGGTATACCAAGTTTAAAGAAAATCAACCCATCCGTTTAGGATGTAGCCGAACAGACAGACAGGCTGACTGACAGACGGAAATTTTTGTTAAGTGCCTCCGCTCTTTTATTTTCTTTCTGTGCTATTTTTTACATTTGTTGTTGTACGCGATTTGAAGTCAAACAATTACTTATAAAAAGACAAGTTATTAAATGTAACTTCGGCCATCTTGATTTTAAGTAACAAAAATACATTTTTTTCTCCTCAACGAAAAATGAATAGCAATAAAAAAGCGATTCCACTCAAATTTAAAAAAGCTACGATTTCCAAAAGAAAAACTCGGTCATCATAGAAACATGAAAATTATTAAAAAAAAAAAAATGTTTATTAATTTTTATATTCAAATATGCAACGAATCTTCAGCTAATAAAACACGTTACACCTTCCTTAAACGCACATTCCCGCATTTTCAGTCATAAATTTCACCTTAGCCATCATCGCATCAAAGCCTAGACCCGCATAACATGTTCCAATGAAATCAAAAAAAAATCATACCTCGGTGAATTTACCACCTATAAGGCCAAAAAGCAAGGCAGATCAAAAATATACATATTCTCATATAATTCATATTGAAGAATATAGTTATAGGAATTAGCATTCACCTGCGCAATCGTACAAAAAAAAATAATATCAATCTAACACACTGTATGCGAGTGTGAGCCGTTCTCTCTTATAAGCCCGGCTCAAATGGCTAGTCGGTCGGATCGAAAAGTGAAGGCAGCCAGCACCATTGAAATTCGCGAGCTGATTGGAATTGTTTATTTATATTATTTGACATCGAAATAGCCCGTCTCTGGTATAAACCATACAAAGATAGATAGATAGACTCCTAGTGTGATGTAGGTTTCGACAAAAAAAAAGTTATTTCTAAGCTTGTGTGTAGGTAGGTTTTATTTTGAGGGGAATATTATTATTATTTTTTTTAAGAATGCAGATTAACTGGTTTTTGTTGGTGTTGTTTGTTTAATTGATATATGAATGAGTTTTTCTAACCTGAATCACGAAAATATTTTTTATAAATATGTGTCTATAGAAGCTAACACAGGTTGGTGTATATGCCTTCAAAGTTTTTTTTTTTTTATTTATTTTACCAAGGTGTATACTTAACCCAGCTTTTATGTAGAGAGACACTGAGCTACGCTACACTATTGGCAAATAGTTCTTGGCTAATTGAATTCTCTTTCGTAATTGAACATTGAGAAATTAGCGAAGCGAATTCTTTTTATCTATTTGTAATTAAAAAATAATTACCTTTTCTACAGAGATTTCCTATTACCTATTTATTTATTAAAGTTGGTTCTTTTTGCAGATGTTAATATTAAAGACCGCAGATGCTTGGTGCTAATAGCTACTATGTATATTTGTAGGTAAAGTTGTTACTTGTAGATTGAAAAGTAATTATGTATATTTCGACAGATGTTTTATTGGAAAGATCCGTCAGTAGATCTTTTAGGTTTGAGAACATCACTATAGAATGAAGTGGATTTTAAAAGGGTGTTTCTTTTCTTAGGTAACCAAAATAGACTAACTGTCAGACAAGCTTTTTTACTGAAATCGGTTTTTGACACTTATAAATAATGCGATCTTTTATTCAGCGGGAATATACTCATACTTGAAAACACAGATATCATCATTGTTAATTTTAACAAAAATGGGAAATTCACGTCGCTTAGAACAGTTTATACCAATCAGGCTAGATATAAATGAATAATAGCTGGCCGTCGAATCACTCGATCGATAGAGATACCCATTAGAAACGTACCGCACTTGGGTTAACTAAAACAAACTCTGGCAGCATGGCGGTTAACTTGATGTAATTTTCGACCATAACTTGGCTCATGAAATTCAAGAGGTTAAAATTACACCCAAACTGAAGAGAGATCCAAAAATATATAGGACTATAGTCACATTTGTCCTAAACAAAAATCGTACTTCGAGAAAAGTGGCAACACTGACAATTTCACACAATGTGCGCTCACTCAAAAACTACCTTTGGACACATCGCTCGGTTTTTAAGATTCACGCGTTTAGCTTCCAGATGCCATTTTACTATAATATTGATTGAAAATTCTAAATCCAATGACTATAGTCATCCTCATCACCCACTTAGTGGCTGATTACATGGGTCGGTTTACTGAAGAGCGCATCGCGTGAGAGAGGTAGATTTTATGTGCGTAAAAAAGAGAAGGTGGAATCTACCTTCTCTGTTTTAGGCACATAAAATCTACCTGTCTCATGCGATGCGCTCTTCAGTAAAACGACCCATGTAATCAGGCACTAATGGCGTTTTTTCTTTTTTAACTCAGAGCAAATCACGGAACTGTCAAAAAAAAATTCTATGTTTTTTTTTAGCTCAGACATATCAAAGCATAAAAAGAATGTTTCTTTTTTCCATCGGAGTAAGCTCAGAGCATGCTCAATTAGCTCAGACTAAAATGACAGAGCAAATCAAGCGAAACGCTGAGCGAAGCCAACTTCACACATAATTAAAAATTAAAAATGAATTCCCTTTGAAATGACAGTTCATCAGTGCTCAAGTGTGTTTCATAATTAAATCTGAGGACTCTGATCATAATCTGCTCAGATCGCTCAGCCCCTGCTCAGAGCCTTGTTCAGAGCCAAAAATGAAAAACGCCATATGTATTTAAAAAACACTGGTGCAAAAATTTTGAACATTTAGTAGGAATCATCTTAAAGAATTTTTAGTATGACTATAGTTTAAGAAGAGGATTTTATTTTTATTCAAATTGAAATCCCACATAATCTTCTTTAATGATTGTTAAGAAATAAAGGAAATAATAACATTTTTCACTACTTCCGTCAGAAAGGTGGCAAAAAATGAATAAAACCAATTAATGAATGACATGCACTTATAAAAAGTCAAATAATGGTGCTTTGATGCTCTGGCATTATAATGACATGAATTTGCAAAATATGGTATCAGCACAAAATGGTGAAATACACTTGCACTTGGTCATTATTTTTACGACAAAATAAACGTCAAGTTTTAGTCCATTCACACGATTAGGTCATTGATGGCAAGAAAACGGGATAAATTATGGCAATTTGTCACTCTCGTGTAAATGCGGCATACGAGTGAAAAGTGCGTAGACAAAAAATAATCAGCTTTCAGGAATTTTTTTATCAAGATCTCAAAGCAAAGTTTCTAAATTTCAGTTTGTGTTGGTCAAAACGTCAAAAAACTTGCTCTGACGGATTGGAACTCATGCAATGCAGTGCACTCGTTCCTCTCTATTCATTCACCATGAAAAGAAAAGAGAACACAGCACTGCGAATCACCGCGAATCCATTATTGCGAATTCCATAATCGGCATGATTATTTTCAATCAGCAACACAAAATCTCATAAAAAAAATAACAAAAACACACTGCTGCAAACAACAATTGATAACTGATGTCAACGGATGTGCCGGAGAGAAAAGTAAAAATTGCCTCTACTTTTTCCGTCGCATGAAGTTGCATTTGGTTCGCATCTCATAATGCTGGATTTACACGAATGACAAACTGGCAGTATTTCTGTCAAATAACTTGCCAAAGAATAGACAAATTCATTCTTTGACGGTGTTCACATTGGACTCATTTTGACGTCTCTTTGTTTTATCGCTCTCCACCTTATGATGAAAAAATTTAAAAAAAAATTGTGCTTCACTTGACTATTAGTTTTCACCATTACGGGAACGATTTAATAAAGAGTCGTCAATATGAGTCAAACGAAGTGAGTCCACTGTGAACACCGTCTTTTGCCAGTTTTTTGACATAAATATTACTAATTTGACAGTCGTGTACATAGAGCTAGCTTGAAAGAACGTGTGTATTTAATCGAGCTGTCAGGTGTATAAATCGACGCAAAGCATTTCCACGTCACACGCCTCAATATGGGCATAGCCTTTAAACGACTTTTCGTACAGTACGAACCGAGATTTATTGTCAGAGGGAAAATAGATCCACACAATTCGACCCGATATTTCTTGACAGAGGTAAAGTAGTTTAACCCGCTACATTAAAAATGTCAAAAATTCGTGTGATCTAGCCTGACATTTA
Organism: Leucozona laternaria; assembly: GCA_932273885.2. NCBI lineage: Eukaryota > Metazoa > Arthropoda > Insecta > Diptera > Syrphidae > Leucozona > Leucozona laternaria. Next base: position 25,188,323 of record OW026368.1, on the reverse strand, counting down.
ACATTCATTTATAAACCTACAGACCTGCTGTTTTTTAATAAACTAGATTTTTTTTTTAAATAAATAAAGGCAGATTTTGTTGGTGAGAGATTTTCATAAATAACGGGCTCTCTCCTCGAAGCTCATTGCTGCCGTCATGAACACAATTTTACCTAAACAGAACTATACCTTCACTTATTTGACATGTCTCTGTAAGCTGGCAAGGTAGGAAAAGTATCGGACAAATATTGAAACAGGCGGATATCTCACCTGAGCGATGAGAATATTTCAAGGCGGAATAAAAAAAACCCTTAAAAGTAAAATCATGATATTATAATTCAATGTTTCATTTATTTCTAACTGTCAAAGATGTTTTTCTCTTATCACATCTTTATGTAAGTGCGACATCTTAAAATAAAATTCAATCATTAATACTCACGTTGAGTGTTCAGTGTTCATGTCTAAATACAGCATTAAGCTCTGTTTCTTTTAATCATTAGCAGAGATATAATGGTTTTTTGTTAAGAAAACATAAATGACAGCTTATTTCAATTAGATAGACATTACGTATATGTATATGACATATACGTATATCTAGGTTATTATAAACTATCACTTTGCTAAAGATTTTATACGATTTACTTTTAAACATAAAGATTCCGGTAGTTGTTTTTTTTTTTTTAATAAAATCACATATAAATAAATTATAAGTAGAAGAAAACGAGAGAAAAGAAAAATCGTAAAAAAAATATTGGAAAGTTGTTAATATAAAAAAAAAAAAAAAACGAAAAAAAAAATATAGGTGCGTCCAATTCAAATTGCGTTAGCGCGGCAGACTGGTATAAAAAAGCTGGCATGTTTATCTATTAGTGAAAGTTTGCATAAAGTATAAGTATAAACGCAGTTATGTTCAGTGCGTCTGCAATTCATGATATTATTTGTGCGTTAATGTGCCAAGATCGATTCTGCCATCGTGTAATCAAAAGGGACTCGAAAAAAGATATTTCAGAAATTTCTTCATTTTCATTTTCAGTTTAGATTGATTAATTGATTAAGAAAATATCAATTAGATAGATTGTGTTAATTTGACAGATACGGTGTAGCAGGTGCCCGAAACCCCATTAACATGTTCCAAGTTATTTACACGAGAAAATAGGTGCTACATTTTTCTTCCTTTTGATTGGAGTTTTTTTCTTGATTTTTGATTATGTTAATAGAAATGTTGGAATTATTCATAAATGACAAAGTGACGGAGTGGAATGTAATGTAGCTGTCACTTTATGAACATTAATCTCAAACTTCAAAAAATAGTTATGAAGTGAATTAGTGGTTGGTTAGTTTTATAAGAGTTGATACAAATTTATATTCATGCTAAAGATCTAGCTCAAACAAACATATTAAGTATATAGAAAAGATTTCGGTTCCGGGAAGCTTCTCCTACATATACCGTTTTGACAAATTGAATGCTTTTACACGCACCAAAAGCAACGCTATCGGGATTTAAATACCATTTAATAAGAAATCAGACTTTCTGGCATTTCATTAAAAACAAATAATAATATTTTGCCCGAGGCAAGTTGTTAACAAAGGTGGTTCAAATCTCACTTCCACCAACAACACCACCAACAATAGCGTGTTAGTTTAATAAAATAATTCCAGGTTTATTTGATTTTAATTTGAATAATAAATTCAAATCAAGTTGCTTATTTTTTTTTTTAGCCTGCAAAAGGTTAACAACATTGAAAGATGATGAGCAATATATGGATAAGTGCAATAATCTCCGGATACAAGGAATTTATTTTGTTGTTTAAGTATAAATAAAAACAAATGGATATGAAGCTTTATTTATTAATCGTCATCTTGTTTCAGTTAATTAGTTTTTGAAATTAGTAAGGCAACTAACATACTTATATGATGTTTAAAAATTTAAGTCATTGCGCCAAATTAACTACTTGTCAGTCATTGAGTGTTTCTTTGTAATGAAATCAAAATTTTCGTAGAAACGACTTACGTAATTTTAGCAAAAAATATTTGAAATTTCTATGAGGGCACAAATTTGATAACAATTATGTTTTCAGTACACGTAGTATTTTTTCGGCACAAATCAAGTATTACGGCGAGCAATATGGAACGTGATTTAATGTTATTTAATATGTGGAATTTTTTCAATTGGATAAAAATGCAATATTTTTGTTAATGGTCTTACGTCAGATTGACAAGCTGTCGAAATTTGTGGTAGAACTTTGCGGCCTTTTTCGATTGGAGTCAGAATGACAGAGAAATTTCCTTCTGATTTTGTTTTCAGAATCGTTCCAGAAGGGTTCACACGTATCAAATCGTTCTCCCGGATTACCAATCGAAAAGGCCATAAATAAACAGGGGGACTAAGTACTGAACTTATCTTAAATATGAGGAAAATCCCTTTCCTTTAACCAAATCTGTTAAATTACTTCCCAAAACTGCCAATTTCTAGCAATTTAAGTCCAGAGTTCCGCGAAAGTTCAAATTAAAAAAGATTAAATTGAACTACAATGGGTAGTTTTGGGATGTAAACGAACAGACCTACCAACTCCCTGAGTATTAACAAACACATGTCAAATAAAAAGTTTGAAAGAATTCTACGCGACTGTCAAATTTCTATGATGGGCGATGATTATCATATAATAGCTCCACACTAGCATCGAAAGAATCAATTTCACCATAACTTTAAAAGCATGGCGAATATTATCGATCATGACTGACAGTCTTATCACAAGCGAATGTGTGACTCATTAGAATGTACACACTATCAGCTGTCAGACAAAACTGTCTGACATGATTAATAATGCCTATTGTGTAACATGTACAACTCTCAAAATGTGAGAACGTGTGAAGGTTTCAGAATCACTGTTAAAAATGTTTATGTACATATAAATAAACACATGTCAAATCGTGTGATATGGACTGTGAAATTGTGTGAAATGAGGGTGAGGAGCTTTAAAATTTTGTTTCCATACACCATGTATGGTTTTTCCCTCATTTGTGACATATGTGAATACTCCGTAAAATAGTGTGAAAGGGCTTTAAGTATAAAATTTTGAAGTTTAAAAAAAATAAATAAATTTGGTGGCGAGACAGCTCGTGGAGGTAATGTAGTTTTCGATTGTAGAAGTATAATTTTGTTATGATTCGATTTGGATTCTTTTTGGTTTCAGCTTTCACTGAGTATGGTGAGCTCTCTTTCTCACAATAAATGCACAAGTGGGTCCGTTGTGATTCTAGTTTCCATACTAATTTGAGCCGCCAAACGCAATTTTGAAATTTATTTTTGGATCCGTATGCGAAGTCGTCCATACGTTGTTGACTACGTGCACGGATCCAAAACGGACTATAGTCGGCTTGAAGGTTGCACGCACACGTTATCTGTCAAAAAATTTGCACTTCGCTCTTTCAGAACCGAAAAATTTTATGTGTACACAGAGAAAACTTACGCTTGCTGAATTGGGGGTCGTTGATGGACTACCGATGGAAAAAGCCATAACTTTATCCAACGCAAGTAAAATTGTTGCACCTAATTTAGCTAAGTGCATCAACTATGCATCTTAGCGGGAAAAACAAAAATGTTGTTCTTATAATTTTGTAATAAAAGTGCAAAAATATTAACGCCAGCTTCAAGAATGTATTCGGAGCGGCATAAGCTACATTCATAAATGTTAGATACTCATTACCACAGATTAGCCACATGAAGATGAGAATCCCCGGAAGCCATTTTAATTTGCCTACAAGCTTGAACTGGCAGTTATCAGATAAAAAAATGAGAATGTGTGTATAAAAATCTCACACATAGGCAGTAGGGATCTTCACACACCTGGTTAAATTGTTGTTGCAATTCACATCTATTCATCGACGCGGGGAAAAATTACAAATACAACAATGTAAACAAATGGGTTTTGGAGGGTGAAACGTACGAAACATTCTCATCTTCCTATGGCTAATCTGTGCTCATTACTATACATAATTTTGGTGGTTAAACCTAACCTGGCATCTGCGGTCTAGTGAACACCTTCAGCCTTAGATTTTAATAGATAAACACGATCTCCAAAAGAATATACCTTATGCGGCTAAAGTGTGTGCACACACGGGTCTTTTTTAGGGAAGGGGATACACCAGAGAGGCAGAGACCAAACCGCAACTGCAACCACCAAGATATTGGTTTTTCTCTTTTTGTATAATATGTTCATTCTCTCTGTCTCTGATGTCTGATGTGTATATATCTTGTCTGTTTTGTTGGTCTTCCTCCATCGTTGGTCTTTTTCCATGGTGAATTCCATTTTAAAATTTATTGCAAATTGCACAAAATAATAGCGAAACATTCCATGCAGTCTTACGTCATAGCATGAGACGCAGCAATCTGACTAAACACAAGACATTGTTGAATAGCACATTATATTTATGAATGTATGTAAAAAAAAGTGCTTCATATGTGTGTTTTGTATATAGCAATTTGGCATGCAACTAACTGAATGTTGCAATTAAATGCAAATTTTACATGAATGGTGGAGTAAATAATAACAACAACAACAACAAATTATACATAATTGATCATTACGCCTGGTTGGTGGGATAGGTAGGTTTATTATAGGTAATGACTTTTTGTTGTTGTGTATTTTTTTTTTAATATAACTTTATGAGAATTTAGCATATTTAATTAGAAGAAAAGAGTATTTCGCGCTTGTTTTTGATTGGTATCTTACTTAATTATAAAATACTGTTGCAAGTTAATTGAGCAACAGATATAGTAGGTATGTTCATTATTATATGCAATAATGTTGAAAATACTTTTACTAAAATAATTTTTTTTAATAATATAATTGTTCTCGATGCATTCATTCTATTCTGTAATTTCACAAAGTAATTTTTTTTGTACATTACATGCAGTTGAGCTATGCGGAACTATCACATTTGGAATCTATTTTAAAAGCTTTGAAAAACTTTTGTATTGAAATGTCAAAATTTATGATTTAGGAAAAACAGAATGAGAAATCAACAAAATCAAGTGATTAAGGGCTAAATCAAATTCAAAATGAAATGAGCTGTCAAACGAAATTACTTAATTTAAGATGAAAACACTTTTTCTGTAATTTGCGAAATTACCTCATTTCGGCTGTAATGAGAAAACGTAGTGTAAGACCAACTGCTTATCAGAAACTCTAATTGCCGATTACAGAAAGCCCTTTTAACTATTTAACATAACTATATCCTCACGTTTTCGAATTTTCGCTGTTCCGAATTCCGTATTCGAAAACGTTTTGCGGATTCGGCACAACAAAATCCGCCAAATTGACTTTCTAAATTCGGTTGTCTTTTTGTTGGCGGATTACAATTTCGTTTTTGATAGCTCTTGCGTACAAAACAGCTAATTGCGAAAATGTTTTGTTGATCAAGTTGGTAAAACTTAAAAGTAAATCCGACTGGAAATCAGAACAATCGTTTTCAATGCGCACGGATTAAATTTACGTTTCCGTTTTCAAATTCGACCAAATATCAGAACAGCCGTATATAAATTGTTTTCATCAATTAAATGTGTTCCTACTTTCATGATTGCTAGAAAGATGCAGAGCGGTGAACGTTTTTTTAAAGAAAAAATATCCCTTTAAATATAGTAAACAAATAACAAATCTACATATTTAATTAGGACGTGACTCTATAGACATGCGAATTATAACAGTTTTGTTTTATAAAAGTAGATACTGTTTATGCGGCCCCGCAGGACTAGGGCCCTCTGGCGGTAGGTATACTTCGGGCAATTAGAGTTATTCTATAAGTCGTGCGAAGCATGTAAATGCACGCCTGCTTTTAATGGAATTTCTCTAGTTTCATCCTAAATAAAAATCTCAAATACAAAGTTTGAAGAAAATCGGTCTAGCAGTTCAGGCTCCATGTGTAACCGACTAATTTTGAAATACGGAACAAATTATTAGATACATAGGTATGTTTGATTTAAGAACTCTCACGAACCATTGAACCAAAGCGGAACATTCGGAACGACAACGAAACTTTCGCCTCTCAAAGTACCCACACTGACGCGGTGATGCGATGCAGCGAATCTTTAAACATTCGCTAATGTCAACGTTGTTATCGTCACAGTTTCGCTTCTCATGTTCTCGCACCGGTTTTGCACTCTTTATAAAAGGATCCTAGATCTGCCCAATAACTCTCACAATCAGATAACATTTCGGACGTGTGTAAATTGTGTTGAATTAATTATATTAAATTTTATAAGACATTTACACGTAAACATCCAGTGCACAAGGGATCAATTTTAAAGCACTTTTTTAACGCAATTTTGTAACCCCTTAAGCATCTTAAACTAATTAACTTAAATGATCACAATATGTGACAATTATTATCAAATCGGCTTTTGTTTAAAAAAAAAAGGTAGGTTTCTGACCTACTTACGGAAAAGAAAAAAAAAACATGTACAAACTACCACCTATTATCGAGCATCTTAATGAACAAACATTGAGAAAATCACAATAGGTGACCGAGCAGAGCAGCTCTGTTTGTGATTTGTTTGTTTCCTAATTACAAACGTCTAAATGTGTGCACTTCGACTTTATTTGAACCAAACTAATTGCACTTTGTGTGACTATATACACATCTAAATTTCATAAGGTTTTTTTGTAGGTATATATCTACTAATGTTTATTTAACGATCTAATAAAAACCTAAAGTGCGTTCAAATGAGCAAAACATATTGCAAACTGATGACCTTGTCTGATTATTGAATTTTCAACTCTGAGTCAAAGTTTAAATAGAAAAATCATGCATTTATGAGATCGTAGCTTAACACTTTCGAAATTCTACCCACAAAACCTTATCGAACACCAACATTAAATAGTAAAATAATATAAACCTTGGAGCAATAAAAATAATCTTCTTCGCATAATAATTAGTAGACTTCTACCGGATGTTGGTGGAAATGGAACTTTTCGAAATCGAATTTTTTTTTTAATAACGCTTAATTTGCGTATAGCGTTCATTGACATCCAACACCGAAATAAATCATTTAATAGCTTTCTACATGCTACATTCATTATAACTGCCATTGATGGTTGGTTGTTAAAATCATGCGACCCACGCTATTACAGATGCCGAAAATGAAAAGAAAAAAACTACGCAAAAAATAAATAATTCCAAGAAGTGTAAACAATCTTCACACGTCAATTTCGAAAGCGACACGATCGCACCAGTGTTTTCTTGTTAGCTATCATTCATTCTTCTCAACAATAAGATGCTTACCTCCGGACAAATAAAATAAAATAGAAATAAACATCTTTGAATATACATTCTAAATAAATTAAAGATACACTTACATCTTTAGATAGAGCTTAAGGTCAAAAATAATAATGACAATTTGTGCCTGACAGCTAGCAAAACAGGTACTCCTTCGAATTTCCTCGTCGCTCTCTCTCCCTTTTTCGCTATCACCCGCCTTTGTCTATTTTTTTAAAATATTATTCTTTGAATTTTAAATCACATGGATTTGAAATCCAATCCCGAGATTGAACGAATGCGAAATGAAAACAAATAAAATGGATAAAAAAATATAAATGATCGTAAATAATCACACGAACGCGGGATGAAGAAAACCAAAAATATTTGCGGTATGTTCGTCGTTCCGTTCGGACGACTGATCAACGGTTGCGACGCGGCGCGAGGTGCTGGAATTGGAGTAGTTATAACTCTGTGGTGCCTGGTAATGGTGCCCCAGGTGAATTGAATTAGATATACCAAATTCCACCGCAGTGGGGTGTTGATGTTTTGTTTGGTGTTGTTGTTGCTGCACCAAAGTATTTACAAATACAACTCCAAAGCCGGGCGTAGGCGATCGCGTAATACGATATTGCACTGCGATCAATTCGCACGCTCTGTTTTTTTAAACTTTTTTTTAACAACAAGGTTAATACTTTTTTCACTCTACAAGTTGAATGAAGTGAGTGAAATCAATCCTTTGTCACTTATTTGAATTATTTTCGAATCACTTAATCCTTGCTTAGGGTTGAAAAACCCAAAATTACGATTCCTTGTCTGCTATTTTCGCACGGATTAATTCAAACCAAAATAAACGACCGTTGAACATAAAAGTTTAACCGTTAAGCGAACCACCAACTCGTATGTCTAGCAAACGACTGAAAGTCTTGAACACGACTTGGAAGTGGTGACTGGAGTCTTAACAAACCTGTGGTTGTTTCTTCTTCTACTACCTATTCACTACACTTCTGTCTTTTGCTGTAAACGTAATACCTACATATACATACCTACACCGACATGACTAACGACGGTTTTCGTGAATCTTTTCGTTTAGCGTTGCTTTTGTTTGTTTCAATCTTTTTCGTTAAAATTTACTCGTGGTTTAGTATAGATGAGGTTAATGTGCAGGGTTTAGAGAGGAATTTGAATTAGATAATGTATGAGAACTGAGAATTGAGAAATGAAATAAAACTGTTCATGAAAAAGAGAATAATTTACTTTTGCTGACTTCTGAGCCGAAATTGTTATTCAGCACAGTACCAACAGATTGGGTAATTTGCTGAATTTAAAAAAAAGCAATTGTTTGAGGTCGGTTTTGGTCTTGGATTAAATTATGTGGGCTAGCCTAGACATTCTTCAAATTGAAACGAGATTTAATAAAAAAAAAATATTATATTTAGAATGCACGACTTGATCGCACGAACTTGCTCTTGTGGTTCAAAACTATAACGTGGCTATATTAAAAGAAGATGTAATGATTATGTATTACAAGGATTTACGCAGGATTTTGATCAGGGATACATTTGATATATATTTTTTTTTTAATTTGACTAATTTTTTTAATTATTTTGAAAATTACAAATTTTACAAATAGTTTTTTAGAAACAAAAAGTCTTAAGAAAAACAATGGCGCAACAGTTTAAACAGCCTGATGTTAAAGTTTCCACCGACCACCTAACCGAGATTTGATAAGATTTGCCACAATCTTTTTCAAATCTCGAAGACTTACCTTAGGTACCAATTTATTTACGAAATATCTATTAGATTTCAAATAAATCATCTTAAATCTTCATAGGGTCGATAGTTTTAGAAATCGAACAAACCTTTTCATGTCGCGCTGAACGCAACTGCTTCTTTTGACAAACATGAAACTTTCTGTCTCACTTCGACTTCATACGAAAAAATGAAACAACATTTGCATTGTGAAAGATACTGTTAAAGTTAATCTATTTTTGTTAATCTTTTTGTGTAGTGGAAACACACACAATATAGATTTATGTAATCAAACATATGTAGTATAAAGCTTTTTACTAAAATGTTTTTAGTTTTTTAACAATTTTTAACTAGTATCATACCAAACATATTTTCTTAATAAAATCTAGCTGAACACGCCTAAAACATTGACAGTTCGTGCAAAAAAGTAGATAAGCAAACATACCTTTTTCACATTTTGTCAAAGTCAAAGTGACATATGGAGTTAGTATGATTTAGTACGTTCAACGCATATCTGAATTTTCGGAGCTTCTGTATTTTCAGAACTTTTTTTTGACAGCTGGCCAATCGGAAGCTCTAAAAATTAAGAACTCTGAAAATTAAGATATGCGTTGAACGCGCCCATTCTAAAAAGATAAAATAGGTGTTTGCTGATTTTAACTTTAATACGAACTTAACTTTAGTACGATGCTAACTCATTTAAAATTTGGAAAATGTTTTTTTAACCTAGCAAAATACCAAAAATGCTTTAACGCCGAAGTAAATCGTCTAAAATTTTGCTCCAATGTTTGTAGTCTTTTTGACTCTTTTTTATCATCTTCTCGTTAAAGATTTCAGTACACTATTGAACCATTAGCCTATGCGCGCATATGCGGTATCGCAACAGTTTGGTTGCTTCCATGGGCTTATCCTATGAGAGTGCGCGAGCACTCAGAAACTATTCAGTCGTCGATTCGAGCAATTTACAAGTTATGTTTTAAAATAACTTTAAGAATAGAGTCAAACTGTGATTAATATAAAACTCGATCACAAAAATAAGGGAACAAGTTATTTTTATTTTCTCCCTCAACACATCGATCATTACCATGAAAAATTCCACTTCAATCAACAACACTATTTGGCTTACCAATTATAACAACCTTCGATAGCTCAGTTGGTAGAGCGGTGGACTGTAGAGTTGAAAATTTAAATAGAAATCCATAGGTCGCTGGTTCAAATCCGGCTCGAAGGATTGGGTTGATTTTTTTTTTAATTTTATTTTCGTTAACAATAATCACAAGGTCCAACTTCAGTAAAATGAGGTAGCTGTAGGTAGGTGCACTGATGGTAATTATGGTTATTGGAAAAAATTACACGAAAATATTTTTATTTCACCGAATTTTCAATTCTAAAAGCCATTTCACATATAACCGGCAATCGGCTACCAGCATTGATCAAACAGCATTTGGTATAGTAAATCTTATGGGACTCTTCACACGTGCCGCCATCCGATCGCCGGACAATGCTGCCCACTTCGCTCACTGGAATAGCTGGCTGCCCTGACCGCGTGGATGTAGAAATACAAATATGTGTGAAAGTATCCTTATTTGCTGAAAAAAAAACGGCTATCGGTGCCGATGCCGACCCCGGATATGTGTGAAATAACTCTAATTCTGCGTGGAAACAAAAGTATTTCTGTTTCTTGCCTTTTCTCTAAAAAAATATTACAAAATTGTGGTCCATGCACAAGTGCTTCAGAGGAAATGGTAAGGTAATTCGGCGATCGATAATATAGTTCATCTGATGGTTTCACTTTTTGATTCAGTTTCGTGTAACGAGTGAATTGAAAAATGGAAGCAATGCGTGACAGAATATGAACAGCATTTTTATTCGATTCGCTTTTTTAGAGGGCCAGAATTGACCCCCAGTCAGTATACACAAAATACATTGTGGAGGTTCTTTCCCACATTAGAAGGAACTTCTTTCTTCACTTCAAGTTGATTCGTTTGAATTGAAAATTTCAAAATTGAACTAACGTTTGAATGCTTTTTGTAAATACATGTACATACCTACTTTCAAGCTTTGGAGGGAAATCACTGATAGTTCGGATAAATCTTTTGTACGTCTTCTTGATCATTGTTGAAAAAGGTCTGTTAGAGGGGGAATATTTCATCAGTTTTTTTTGCTTAATAAAGTAACACAAAGGTTGGTCATTTAACTACTGCCTTGGCTGCAAAATTCATTAGCATAGTAGATAAACAAAGACGATTCTTCAAAATATTTCTACTGTTTTTAGTAAAAAATCTTAAACTTACATTTCTGTGTTTTTCACTTTGATTTTGATGTTAATATCATTTTTTGATGAAAACTTTTGTATTCTTGCAACCACTTCTTGCATCAAAGTTTTTGAAATGTTTAGTAGTTCCAAACAACTATCAATTGATTGAGTTGTTTAAACGAGAAATCAGATACGAATGTTACGTCTCTTGTGGACTCAGTTAGTTAAATAATTCATGGGAATATTGATGTTCATTGATGTTTAGTGAAATATAAAGAATATTCCATAGACGTAAATTGAAATTAAAAACGCATTATCTCCATATCAAAAACATTATTTTTCATTTAATAAATTCAGCCTCCAACACTCACAGCCAAAGCATTCCAAGCATCTTTGTTTTGGGGACACAAGTGTATGGCTCGCTGAATAAGTTTTATCGAACGTTTTTTATCGACAGCTTTCAATGCCTTGCTGGCCGTCATCAGTGAGTTTGCATCTTCAACACATGAACTTCTGTTAAAAGAAAATAAAGATTAAAAAAATGCATTTGAATAAAATAATAAAAACTCATACTTCTTGGTGCTACTGTGGCCCAAATCTATAGCACTCAATGCCATTTGACTGGTGGCCAAGAAATACTTTCGCATTTGTCCATAATTTTCCAACAAATAATTTGCCAGAACCTTCCTCAATTCGGCACATTGGGGATACATATGGACTCGAGAGATGAGATAAGTTAGCCCCTTTCTCGTTTGATTCTTAAACAAAATATGTACACACATTTATAAAAAAAAATCCATAACTCAATCAACACGAAATGCTAAACCTACTTTTTTGAGGTGATACTGTGATGTAAGGAAGGCGATGTGAGCACAATGTTCCAAAGATCTTTCATACTTTTTTAATTCCCACAAAATCGTCTCAGTCAGTTGATTGTCCTCATGAAGAATTCCAAGAGCACAGGCCGAATAAAGAGCTTCAATTGGTGAGTCTTTTAGAAGAATACTAAAATCGGGAGGTTAAAAAGTTGAATCAAAAGTACAATCAAATATATTATCCCTAACCATTGATATAGAATAGTCTTCGTATCAGCCTCACCCTGTGAGGAATAAACCATTGAAGCCATTGCGACTAAAATCATAGCCGCTTTGTCCTCTTCACTCTCAGCTACACTCTTAAGAATCGAATTATAAACTGAATAGGCTTCTTGATGCTGTCCTGATCGAAAATAGGCCAGAGCTAGACCAACAATGGGCTGGAAACTCGCCTCGGACACTGAGTTGAAGGCATCAATTGCTTTCTGTGGCTGATTGTCTTTCAGAAACATATAGCCCAAGTTTGTGTAGAGCATATTTCTCGCTTCCGGGCTGGCATTTTGTACAGCTTGTAAGTGTCCTCTAATAGCCGGACGCCAAAGTCGGTGATGGGCATTGAGGAAACCTTGATAGGACAGTGCTTCCGCAGAGCATTTGTCCTCTTCAACTGCGAAATACCAGTTAATGGCATCCAGAGCCACCGTTCCGGCGAACATAAGATCAATGGTTCGTTTGAATCTCGGTTCTTTGCGCTTCTCTGCATCGCCCAGAATGCTGCACACCCAATAAGCATAGCCAATGGTGGATTCCAAATGGCATTCAAACTGCTGACAATGCCTGAACAGATCTAGAGCTTCCTCCTCATCAGCTATGAGTTCAGCTATCATTGCTTGACCAATCCATGCATTTGGATATATTGGGCTCGATTGCTGTGCCCGCTGGAATGCTTTATTCGCCAACTTGATATCTTTCAACTTTAGATAGAGCACTCCTAGATTTGTCCATGTTGTGTAAGATTTTCTATCCATCATTAAAGCTTGAATGAAACAGTGCTGAGCAAAGGGCAAGTCGTTGATGGCTTTGTGAGCGTTAAAAACTCCTAGTGCATTCCAGTTCTCCCAACGATCACTCTGGTGACTTATCGCCATTTTACAGGCTTTAACTGCCAGATCTAGATGCTTGACTTCGTCGTTTGGTTCAAAATTGGCGGTATTGTAGGCGCAAATCGATAGCTCATACCAAAGGAATGTATTTTCAGTTATTTTTAGGGCGCAAGTATAAAATCTGTTAATTAAATAATTGAGGTTTCAAAAGCTTACATCGCTTAAAATTGTTTACCTTGTGGCAAGAGCTAATAACTGCTTTCGATCCAGCACAACTATATCATCGTCACCTTGTTTTGACAACTTACCAGAAACTTCCAAATGAGCCTTGGATGTGGGCAGTAATGCGACTTGAACGAATGTATTCGCCGCCAACCGCCACAACCAGATCATATCTTTTTTGCCATATATAAAAGCTCTAGAAAGAAATTGGTTATTCAAAAATATGAATATCCTTAGTTTTAATAAGCCGCTCAATTACCTTTCCAAATACTTCACAGCTAGTTGAAGATGATGCTTGCATCGACCAATGCGTTTTTCAAGCTTAAGGTTATTGGCCAGCCCAATGTGGGATTCGGCAGCGCCTTTCAAACCAGGCAAGTAGTCCGGATGATCGGCCAGAAGTTCGTCGAATTTTTCAATGGCTTCTGCATACATCCGAACTGTCTAAAGGAATAAATACGTAACAAGAGGGTAAGACTTAAGGACTTACATTAATAGCGTGTACAAATGAGTTGTTAAAATAAAAAAAAAACTGTCGAGATGTAAAAATCATGAACACAAATAATTTGATTTGAAAAAAACTTACCATATTAATCAAAGCAACTTGCAACTTTGCATAAACATTTCCTGGATCAAGTTCAAGAATTTTCTGGAACACTCTCACAGCTGAATTATATGATCCTCGTTCTTTGTATGCATCACCCAAGCACTCCCAAGAAACAATAACGGTAACATCAAATTTCAACGATTCCCTAAACGCATTGATCGCCCCGTCAAAGTCCTTCACAGTCAAGTAATGTATGCCTAGTTTGAAATGCACCCATTTCAACAATCTAATTGGACTTCTCTCCAATACACCCAACAACAGTTTAAGATTCTTTTCATGAAACTAGAATATTCAATGTAAGAATTATGATGACGGAAATTAGCGAATAAGTTTTACCTCTTCTCCGGATTCCAGATAAAATGCACTTAAAACATCAATAGCTGATTCATTAAGCGTGTCCAAACTATAGCATTTTTCAAAACACTTAATAGCTCTTGTCTGGTCCTGCAGAGCCAAGTAGATTTTCCCTAGATGCTCAAAGCATTCAGCTCTGTATGGTCTTAATCTAGCTGCCTTAAGCATGCATATCAAGGCAGAATCATAGTTTTGGATCTCAATGTTCAGTTCGCCTTTCAACAAGAGAACTTCGTAAGACTCCTGATCGGTAAAAGTGTTTAACTTTTCCAAAGCTTCTGTTGGTGAACTGATAAATATTGATTTTTTTTTAAAGATAAAAAAGAGGCAAAAATGTTCGCATGACCTACAGCTTGTATTTGGCTTCGAGAAGCGATGACAATTTGAGTTTTTTGAGCTTCTCCTCTTCACCTAGTCGGCGGTAGCATCTGAAATGAGAAGTCAGTAAAATAAAATTATCGACATTGAAAAATAGTAAACTGACCTTGCCAGAGAATCCAAAACGTTTTCGTTTTGATCAAGAGGATCGAGTATTTCTACAGCTTTTTTCAGATCATCTGTACACTTAAAATGTGACAGGCACACCCCACACTCTTCAGTACACCCCAAAGATTGAACAATTGGCGCAGCTATGATATAGGCTCCAATTTTCATTTCCGTACGTGCCATTAGATGCAGTGCCACTTTATAGCCTGGTTGAATCTGGTTGATTTGAAACAGCAAATTTCTAGCAATGACCAATTGGTCTAACTCAAATGCCCTTATGGCTTTAATAAGAAGAGCTAAACTGGATTTAGGATTGAGATTTTCCAATTTCTCAGCATAAAAATCAATGGGCATTTCAAGAGCCGACAAAATGTCGGTGTTGGTTTTGTAATTCTCACAATAAACCTTACAGATCCACTCTAGAGGACAAAGTTCGTCTGGAAAGAAGTTATACATGTTATCTGACATTTTTAAGAGTTTTTCGAAATCGGTTTGCTTATACAGGAGCTTCAAATATCTTTTGAAGAATTTTACTTGCGCTCGGGGCTCGCTGTTGTCGCTAAAGTTTATGGCAACTTCAAGACAGGATCTAAACTAAAAATTGGTAAATATTTATTTTTGTTGGAGTTCAAAGAATTACAATGGGTCGGTTTACCAATTCCAGATCGCTATCATCTATGTCATCCTGGGTAACCCAGATTTTGGCCAGATTCAAATAAGACGATTGTTTTGTGTCTGTTGTTTGAGCGGCCAGAGCCGCTTTCTTCAGAACTTCAATGCATTTTGGGGCAACGCTAAAATAAGCTATTCCAATAGAAGAGATTTTCTCGTAGTATTCACATGACTTCTCACTAAAAAGCAAGGAAGAAATATCACTAGCTAATCAAGTGTTTCAAAACTTGAATCAAAATTCCTCAACTTACGGAACGAGATCTAATAGTTTTTCGTAGATTTCAGGAAGTTCATGTTTTGAAGCACAATTAGCTAGACCCTGGAGAGCTAAAGTAGGATTTGAAGAGCAGGCTACTGCTTTTCGTAAATGAATAGCTGCCTGGGATAGTTTGTTTTAGTTTTTTTTTTTTTTTTTAATTTAAAATTCTATGTAGCCAATTTTGCCTTACTTGATTTTGGTCTTTGCTTTGATATGCAGCTCCTAGCAATATAAGACCCATATAGTTCTCAGGATCTGCTTGAAGGATCTCCTATATTCATACAAAGTTTATGAGGAATTTGTCTGGAAATATATAAGTTGCCGGTAAAAAAGATACATACTTGGCATTTCTCGATGGCTAAAGAGTTGTTTCCATTTTTGATGGCTTCACGGACTTCTTTTAATGATTGTTTCAGAAGTTTGGGGTCCATGATTTTTTTCTCAACAGATAGATACGTACAAAAAATCTTTTACAAATATTAATTATATTATAGTTTTATATATTTTATTAGTAAAAAAGAAATCGAAACCCGTCGTTTTGCTTTTGTAAAACAAATCGAAATCAGCCAGCCAGCTGTATTTTGACGTTTTTGGTTTGAGTGTGAGTGGTTTGTGAAGTTTGAGAAGTATGAATTAAGGGATCGGTCGCACTTTTAATTTTAAATGCTGTCCTAAACAAGTGACATTCGGAACGATACTCTTCAAGTTAATTCATTAGGTCTGTTTGGTATCTTTTTATAGCAAAATGTGTAAAACCTGTCAAAACGAGAAGACGAATTTCTCAAAAATGGAGAAACTTACAAGAAAGTTAACAAACGCATTGAACCACTTTTGTGTACAAAACGTCAGAATTTTACTCCCCACACCAACAATTACATGCTAAAAGTCTATTTTTGTTAACAATTTGCGTTTAATTAAAAAAAAATTACATAAATTATAAATTTCCCAAGTTATTTATTATTTATAAAGTTAATTTCCACATATAAGAAACCACAATTTCAAATTAAAAGCAAAAGATGCTAGCAGCTGGGTGTTTTGACAGGCTTTATTCTTCTTGCACACAGTTAACAAACAGGAATTTGTGACAAATTGTGCAATTTTGTGAAAATTTGTACAAATTCACAAGAAATTTCAGGTTACCAAATAGACCTAGTGTTATAAAAGGTACATACATAAGATTTAATTTTTATTTGTTTTTTCAGTTAGAGAACAAATGAATGCAATCAAGGTCAAAATGTTTGCCAGACTACCTGACGGTTGCAGTCCTTATTCGAGCATGATTTGGGGCTGTGTAAATACTGATTCATTCATTAATTGTCCAGACGAAGATGAATGCAATTTGGTGAAGAATTTTGTGAAACAATGTATTCCTTTGCCACATGTTCCATTTCCGGCTTATTAGAGTTCTATTTTATTTGCCATTCGAATTATTCCTATTATACATAAATTAGGCGTGTTTTGTTGAGCTCCTTAATGTGAACATTAAGAAATTCTTCACATTAAGCCGAAACGTCACATGCAAATTCTACCAACAACAAATTAACAACATATTTGGTTTTCAGTAACTATATATGGCTGAATGTGGAACATTGCGTAATTGGTCCAGTAACTAGTTCAACAAAACACACCTATTATAAATAAAAATACAAAAATTTTCTTTTTCCTGAAATCGTATTCTTTTCTTACATACATATATATATGCTTGCAAGAACATTTCTTATTTTCTCCTAATCTAAAGAAAAGCTTTCACTAGCCTACGAAAGGCTTATTTTGACAACGGAAGTGATTCTAGACATGCCAATTATAACAGTTTTGGTTTATTAAAGTACTGTTTACGCGGCATGCCAGGGCCCTCCGCCGGTGGGGATACGCGAAGGGCGTCAACGCACGTCCACTTTTACTGGCGAATAACTTTTATAATTGTTATGCATGTGTCTCTAGTCTCGTCCTTTGACAACACGGATATTGCTGGTGATACCAAAAAAAAAAAAAAAGATTCATATGTAGGTTCTTTGCTTGAAAATCTACCAAACATTACCTTTATTAAAAAGTGGTTAATTTAAGGGCACTTTTACCCCATACAAATATTTTTTTTATTTTTGAAAAAAGTATATCATAATGAATCATGCTTTTTATGTCAATGGAATTATGTTTAATTCGTTTATCGTTGTCAATAAATTTAATCAGAGATATAATGTACATATATGTATAGCTATTACGGTATCTATTCTTAGTTTTGTAGAATTATTCCTGCGCTTTTATAAAGATGTTCAGTTCATGTTTCACTTAAATAACAATTAAAGACTTTTCAAGCTTATGTAATTATTTATGTACATCTGTATAATGTATTTGGGTAATTATAATAGATTAAATAATTTGTCTTCAAATTATATTCCACTGTCAGGTTCATGATTTTTGCTTCATTCCTGGCGTGAGAATTATTTCTAATTTAAATTGCAATCACGTTTCTGTACTTTTTACACGAACCACAACTGAGAATAGACAGCAGACGATTAAATATAATTGGCTATTCAGCTATATTTTATTTTCCCGAGATCTGATCCGGATTGGATTTGCACACGAAATTTCATGTATTACAAAAACAACTTTTGGATTTCAATTTGCAAATCCATTTTTGAACACACAGCCTTAAGTACTTTCTTGCAAAAACTAGTTTTAACGCTGATGAGTAGATGGCTTTTTGAGTAAAAATGACAACGAACACATTAAAATAAATACACAAAAGGAAAGAAAGAGACGGGTATGTAACACTGTTTTCACCATAGAGTACCTATGTACCTAGAGAACCGACTTAGGCGGTCGTTCTCTTCCACCCTACAAGCTGTACTGAGAGGAAAAAGTCCATTCATTTTTGTATGGAGTTGTTGTCCCATGCATTTTAAATGGGACCGAAACATAACTTAACTTCAATTGAAAGGAAAAAAGAGTAAAATAAGAGAGTTTTCTCTTACTCACTTCAAATAAAATTTGCGGGTGTTTAAGGCAAGAGGGGTACCGGTCGGTTCTCTAGGTAATATAGGTATAGGTATATAGGTATTCACTGTGATCCTGTTTGTTTTATTATTATGATCTGATCCGGATCAGATCTGGAGGATAATAAAATCCAGCTATTGTCATTAGTTGTGTGAATTTTTGACTAAATTTTTCACATTATCGTGATGTATCGCTGACTTATTGCTCTTTGACAAAATGAAATAAAGAGTGTCTTTATATATTCCGGATATGGAATAGACTAGACGAAAAAACATCTTACATATTGTAGTAGATTTTCGTAAGGGATTTTCCGTTTACGCCACTTTCCTATTCAACGAACATTTTGTTTTTATTGATGGAAAATTTAAGCCCGTAGCTTAACTGTTATTCCATAGAGTAGCAAACTCGTCGAATAAAGGTGAACTGAGCGTTAATAGTGAAAATGTTATTCCAGAATATTAAGAATTGATTGAATAAAGTAGCAAAACAAGAACAAAAATAAGATTGACAATCACATGTTCGGTGATATGTCAAAAGAATTGAATACACAAATGGCTATATTAACAATGTTTGAGGAAGTTGTAATATTTATTGGTTGGATGGGCATTTTAGAAAATTTCAATTGTCCAATTTTAATTCATAAATGGGTACCAACAGCAAAAATGTTGCTGTGCTGTTTAAATTAACTTTTCTCTATGATATTAAGGGCCAGTTTCACCGGCAGAAAAGTGCCACTTAAGTGGGCAATGTGAAAGATTGAAGCACAATATCACAGTGCACACTTACCTGAAAAAGTGGCACTTAAGTCTCCGATGTTGGTGACTTAAGTTCCATATAACCTGGCTATGAAACTTTAGCCTAATGTCCTAATATGGGGAACTTAAGTGCTACTTATTCCGGTAAGTGTAGACTGTGAAACTGGCCCTAAGTTTTAAATTCAATAATTTTGTCCGCTTTCTCATATTCTCACCCTAAATTTCAAAATTTTCCATTGCTTTAAAGAGTCTGCTTTGGCAATATTCAAAGTAATGGCAATGACTGAAGAAATGTATTGCCTACAATATTGCCAAGGTAATGGTGGTGGGTTATTTAAATAATGATAAGTGACCACTGATTTACATAAGCAAAAATAATATCGTATTACTTTAATAAATTGAAATATTTTATTAAATTAAGTTACATTTTAATTTATCTTAGCTCATTACTACTCGTATAATACGTATGTAATTAAAAAATAAATTTTTTTATTTGTTCAATTTTTTGTTTTGAAAAAAATAATACAAGCAAACCTATAATCTTGAAATTTTGTTCTTTGATGTTGTCGTTTCCATTTTTCCATGATGCCGTTGAGGATGCCTTGGACCTCCAAACTTCGCTGGCTCACAGTTTTTTACATAATTCCGAGCATTATTACAAACCACAGTGTTTACCCAAGAATTTTCGGGACAATTTATAAATGCATGTCTCAAAGCACAATACGACACGAGCACAGCAAACGGAGAACATGTTAGTTTGAGTCCTTGATATCCTTTATTTTTACTTTTACCAATATTTTGCCGATTTGCTTCGAATTCTTGTATTTTGCTAAGAATTTCTTTGCCACATTTCTCATAACCCAAATGAAGAATCTGAACGAGTTCGGGATTATTTGGAAAGTTACTCCTTATGAGTGCGTTCATATTAGACATATTAAGGTGATCATTTTCAAGAGCTCCTGCTCTTTTAAATACGCATTCAACAGCACACTATAAATAAAAGACACATAAGCAGTTGTGTATCAAATATAAAAATTAAATAGTAAAACTTACTGGATTTATAAAAGTATAGTCATCATCGATTTTTTTACTTATTCCACCGACAAAAGTTTTACTATAGCACTGATCTCTGTATTTATCCAGTCGAATTGTAGGCATTTTGCAACACAATTTTACATCCTAAGAGATTTATTATAACAACAAGAAAAAAAAACATCTTCATAAAAGAGACAAATAATATCTTACCAAAGGCGTAAATAATAGTTTTTGACTGCAATTGAATTGCAATTGTTGCCCATCAGATACCTATGTTTATATTGTGATTAGTTAAGTGAAGGAAATGGATTTTTTTTTTCAATCTTACAGTAACCACAATAAGCAATATCAAAGCTAAGTTAAATTCAGCCATGTTGTAGTTACAGTTACATTGAAAATAGCTATAATAAACTGAATTAAGATTTGGATTTTTTTTTCCATTTATACGCGTTCAATTGATACAAAAACTTTGATCTAGATTTTAAAGTTTAAATTAACTTCAGTTAAATAAATGATCGGAAGTCATTCTCATAATGTTTCGATTTAAAAAAAATTAATGACCGCAAAATAATAATTTTTATTCAGTTCCTACATATATTTGTCAACTGAAAAAAAATATACAAAAAAATAAGTATACGCCACAGTAACATAAATTGGGCCATCACACTGGCTCAATTCAAAATGAGGAAATCGTAGTTTGTTGGCAAAAGAGGTGAAGAGTTTGGAATGAAATGAACAAAATGTTCTTCCTTGATTCGAGTGGAATAACAAAGTTGAACTACTAATACGTATACACAAAAGTTGTGTGTTTCTAGACGAAAAAACAATCGGTTGTCATGACCACTCAAATGTGTATATTTGTAAAAGCAAAGGATTTTTTGTTGTTCGTATTCGCAAATTCAAAGAAAAAAATTGTGTGTGTGCCGGGACTCACGGTTAATATCTGTAAACATCAACGTGCGCGGATCCAAAACGGACTTGTTTTTGCTTGAAGGGGATCTTAAGATTTTTTTCACTGAACGCACCCATCCTAATATGCAGATCGTAACGTTGCACACCGTAACGTCGCACGACGTAACGTTGCACACGAACGCTAACGTTTTTTTCACTCTACCGCCAGCATAGATGTTTACACATCAAAAATACTCATACAATTAAATCCGTTTCATGTACACAAAATTTTCGCCCATATTTCTTCATTCCGTGTGCGGCAGAAGCAAAAGTTAGGAAGGACTAAGTCACGTTCAAAATTGAACCCGTGTGTGATGGCCCATGAGTATATATTTGATTAATGTGATTTTGTAAATAAATTTTTAATTTTTCATATAATGTAAATACAATCAAATATAAAGAGTACCTAAAAATAAAGTCTTGAATTTTTGGTGCTGAAATTTGAGCTAGAGCCTAAACGGGTGGATCGATTTGCATTAAATTTGGTACAGAGCATTTGTATATGATTCCCTAGAGGGAAAATTTTAATTTTTGTTTTAGCTCATCTAGAACGGGTACCTGCCATACAAAAATGTTTGTTGCTCAAACGATTTTGATAAAATTTTGTATCTAGAATCACCAAAGCAATTGTAAGAAAACTGCATTTCAGGTTCTTAGAGAAAAATTCACATAACCGTTTGTTTTGACAAAATAGTCTTAACCGATTTTGTATTAATTTTGCAATTCGGTGTTTCTCAATAGTTCAAACAATATTGCATTTAAAAATTAAAAAAAAACATAAACTAAAAAAAAATCAAACAAAATAATCCATTTTTGTGTCACTTTTGACTTTTTAGTATTTTCTCATTAAAGAAATAGGAAGGTAACCTAATATTAGGTGTTTTTTTGTACCTACTTGTTCGCTTTAAATAAAAATGCAAAAAAACACTCCATGTTAAGCTGTTATAATGTGTATATTCTGTTTTTATATGCACTTAGTTCAAAAGTGGAGAGGTTTATCGCCATTAACTAAGCGGAATTGTTGTTGTATTTTACATGGAAATTTAGTTCGTTTATTGGTTATTAATTTATCTTATACAAACATCGACATAATCCTGATGCATGTTTTCCGGGATCAATAGGGTCTGAACATTAATAATGGCCGAGTTCAACGCACATCTGAATATTCAGAATTCTGAATTTTTGAAGCTCTTGATTGGCCAGCTGTCAGAAGTCATCTGAATTTTCAGAACTTTTTCTGACAGCTGGCCAATCAAGAGCTTCAAAAATTCAGAATTCTGAATATTCAGATGTGCGTTGAACTCGGCCAATCTGAAGAATTGTCGATCAACGATCATTATGTTCTTGATTAGATGGGTCTTTTTACTGAAGGTAGTTTTACTGAACTCGTGAATACACGGTGAAGAAAAATCCCTTCATTTCAATCAACCCTTTCCTATCTCACACCCTTAAAATCCATATATATCTCACTCACACGGTTCATCATAGAGTACTCTATGCGGTTCATTCTGAATCCGAAAATATTAAATGAAACTGGCTCATCGGTGAAATTTGGGGAGAATCAACCTTCTCTTTTTTACGCACATAAAATCTACCTCACCGATGCGCTCTGTAGTAAAATGACCCATGTCATCAGGCACTATATGCTATTAAAACTATAGTAAAATATTCCAGAGAAGAATTTATAGCCGCTTTTCCTTAATAGATGTTAAATAGAAATTAATTACCTACATTATTGTGTGCTCAAACGAAACAAAAAAATGTCCTCATCATAATAAAGAGGTATCCCACATACCTAAACGTTTATCTTATTGTAATTGGACATCATTCTGCATTCAGCGATATTCAAATGTGAATGTCACTGACTTTTTCGTCTGCGTTAGATGATTCAACTTGATTCAATTTAATTAAATATTTTCCTAGCACGACAGTGCACTCAACCGGGTTTGAACTTTGAGCGCTTTCACATTCATTAGGAGAGTTCACGTTCAACGACGTTCATCAACACGTGTCGTTTCGTCAGATTTTTGTAATGTGAACACAAGTCGAACGACCTTCGATCGATATTGAAATTTTTTGATAATTTGCTTTTTCGGACGACCGCTTTAGTAAATGTGAACTCCAGTCGAATGACCGATGATTTTATTTATACATCTTTTTTTCTATTTTATTATCTAAGATTTGAAGAGAATGGTTTGCAAACAAAGTCTCTTACGCTTCGGCAGAAGCTCTGAGGTGATGTCCTGGATTTTTTGTTTGCATCATAATTTATAGAATAATACCTAGGTCATTTGAAATGGACTAACCATGTTAATATTATACAAGGTTTATGTTTATTTATTATTATGTTTTATTATGTTTTTGAATTACAATACTTTTTCACATTAAAACAAAAAAAATTGAGTGATGGAAATCTTTATTTGGACCTTTGCAATTTTTCTTTTAAATTGAAATTATTATGTCCTTATATCCGTCAAGTAGCTGCCGCCAAGTTTTGATACACATTTGTGCATATTATCCATTGTGGCTCGTGCTGCGTGTGCGGTTGCACCGTCTTGTTTAAACCACATGTTCACCAACCCCGCTCATTCAATTCCGGCAGTAAGAAGTCGTTTATCATGGCCCTACAGCCACAGATTAGCCACATGAAGATGAGAATCCCCGGCAGCCATTTTAATTTGCTTACAAGTTTGAACTGTCAGATTACAGATAAGAAATGAGAATGGTGTGTAAAAACCGCACACATAGACAGTAGTTGGGATCTTCACACACCTGGGTTAAATTGTTGTTGGAATTCACATCTTTTCATCGACACGGGTTGAAATTAATAAAAAAAAAAAACAATAATAGCAAATGGGTTTTGGAGGGTCAAACGTACGAAACATTCTCATCTTCATATGGGTAATCTGTGCCTGTAGCGTTCGCCGTTAACAGTGACCGTATTGCCGATGGCATACTCAAAAAATTACGGCCCAACCACTCCTCCCGCGTGAACGCCGCACCACATAGTGGCTTTGAGTTAATGTTATGCCTCTTGACAGCGGGGTATAGCGCTCCATTGCTTGCTTACTGGCTGAACACAATAGACGCGCGTTCGATCGCGCGTTCGCACGCGCGTGATTATTAAAACTTATTTAACTCCCAGAGTCGCCTTCGCGGCGGCGTCTCCATTGTATTCACTTTAACGAAATTTCACGTATTTTAACTTTGACAGCTGCGAACGCGCGTTCGAACGCGCTTCTATTCTGTTCAGCCAGTTATTGTACTGCAGCTGTCTAGTTCACAAAAATGTCAAATACGATTGACGTACGACGCTATTTGCGCCACCTTGTACAAGGCTGTTTAGTAGCAATTAAACTATTCAGCATTAATATTTTTGAATTTTGTTTTTTGAGAAAGACCAATTTGTTGAAAGATGAAAATAATTCTTAACATGAGACACTATAATAAACTACCAGTTTGGTATCTATATAGCTTTCATTCTTATTTAACAAAAAAAACTACACTGCTTCATGTTTACATTTTGCCATAATACGTAAACCACAAAAGTTCGTGCTTAGAATTATTTAATTTCTTTCACGTTCAAGGTTTGATAAGTTTTTTTTTGTCGTTTATTAACTGTCGATTTAAGCCTAAAAGATAAAAAATAACCAAGCCAGCCTGATAAATATTTGCTTGACCTTGTTCAAAGTATAATGTCAAAACTGACAGTAAATTAGATCTTCTAGTGTTTAATCATAATATATCATTTTCTGCAGACTATAATTATATCATTAGGTTTGATTTCCAAATAGGTATGTAGGTATAAGCATCTAAAAGATAAAATCTTAAACAAGAAATAAATTAAAATATAATCTTTCTTTAAAACAAACACAATGCGCACACAGGTTAAAAATTTCACAAAACTTGTTATTTAAATACCTACATTTACGTAGAAGGTATATAGAGGTGGTGCACAACAATAATGAGTTCACGATTCTGTTAAATGCATATTTGAAATATGATGTAAATAAAATGTAAACTGGTATTAAGTATATCTTGAGAAATGGTCACGTGTAAATAAGTTGTCAAATAGGAAGTTAAGGGGTTATTCTATTTCTAAAGAAAGTATTCATTGGCTTAAATAATTATACATTTGTTTTGTAAATTAATCCTCTGGGTTAAGTGAATTGTATATAATCAAAACAAACATTGGATCTTTAAAATTGTTGGTATAGAGGTATAGCTTTTATGAACTCGAGACCATCAGCATCCTTTAAACATAGTGGAAGTTATGTTGGTGTTCTCATTTTCTTTAAAAAATTGCATAGCACGATATAATTTTGTATATCTTAATTAATTTATTATTTTATCAATTTTGAGTTATAAGCACGCTTATTTGTAAATTATTTCAATATATTAATTTGTTAACATAATCCTGCATTGTGCATACAAATTATTAGTAACAAATTACCATTATTAACGGATTCGGGTATAGTTTTTATTCGGGAATCGGAATGATTTCGATTACGATGGAATAAGTGGTAGAGGGTTGATTATACAGGGTCATTCACATAAGGTGTAACAAAAAGCTAGAGCGTGTAAATTGGGTATAGAGAAGAAAAAAATAGTATAGGAGGGGGTATATTCCCTCATTTAGTCAGGAGGGGCAATTTTCAAAAAAAAAATATTAAAAAACAACGCTAAAACATATAATGCCATGCTATACCTTTTTCTTTTTTTATTTTCTTTTAAATAATGTTTATTTCGAAAACAGATTTTGAAAAAATAATGTTCAAACTTAAGATTTTGAAACAAAAAAAAAATTTTAATTTTGTTCAAAATTTTACGTTATTAAGTAGTATTTTTGTTTTTAACATTCAATGCTCTTATTCATTTTTAGTCAAATGCCAAAAACCATATGCTAAAATCTTTTCTTGTTCTTTAGAAAATTGAAAATAACAGAAATAAAATTTCCTTTCCGTTGCTAAAGTTGCTCTAAAGATCCTATTTCTACGTAGGCAGTAAAGTAGATTTTTATGTAGATATTTTCAATTTTCTCGAAAAGTACAAGACATTTAGGCATCCGGTTTTTTGTTTTTAATAAAAAATTTATAAGAGCATTGAATTTAAAAAACTAAAAAAGTACTTAATTACGTAAAATTAAAAAAAAAAAATTGTTAATTTTTTTTTTTATTTTGAGTTTAAAGTAATTTTTTAAAAACTAACACTAAAACAACTTTATTTACAAAGAAAAGAAAGAAAGAATTCTCAGTATTTGGCTTTGAATTGATAACAGCACTGAATAGTTAAAACGGAGTTAGTACTTAATATAGGGAAATTTCGCCGTAGTTACGCCACTGGCTCTAGATATGAGACTTCAGAAACGTGACAACGTTCAATAGACAACAAAAAACGTTCAAAACAAAACAAAAACGTTATCATGCCCGGATAACGCTCTCCACCACGTTGCCGTTGGTGTATACACCTATCTAACGCACAATCTGAAAACGAATGTTGTAGATGTCTTTAACGCACTTTTAAACCTAATTCAAATCCAGGTTTCGATGGCATTCCTGTAATAATCTTAAAAAGATGTTTGAAGTCTCTTTGTTTATTATTGCTTATTAATTTCGAACTATCTTTGTCAACCGGAATATTTTAAGAAGAATGGAAATCTGATTTCTTAATCCCTATTTTTAAATCGGGTACTGAGAACATTATTGAAAATTATAGGGGTATTTGCAAGTTATCCGAAATTCCCGATATTTTTGAAATATTAGTAAAAAACAAAGTAAATTTTTTTGAGACTCTACTACTATCAGTAACTCTCTACCCTACTACTAACTCCATTATGTCACTTTGATAATTACTAAAGGTCGGGATCCTCTATGACACCATCAATAGGAATATTTTTGAACAAAGACAACAATAACAGTTATTTTTTCAATTGTCAAACATAAAATTAAATCCATTCATACATATATTTTTTAACAACATTGTGTTAATAATGAAAAAGCGAAAATGATAAAAATTGACATGGTGGTGTCAAATTACACCGACTCCACTCTAATGAAATCTCATACAATATTTTATATTATAACAAAAGTGAATTGATAAGCATATACATATGTATGTATTAGTAGATGGGTATCTACTGCAGATACCTGAAACAAAATCCAATTATAATGCTGCCCATCAATATCACTTGCAAGCTCATAAAATTTTCCCTATCTATCGCTATAGAAACAATTAAATCTGATTTAAATTAGTTATACGAATCGCGATATCAGTCAAGTATAGTGTCTTTCAAAGATATGTAAAGAGTGAATAAGAGCATTGATATCACAGCACGTTCCAAACATCATTACACCGCACCGCAATTGGCAGTGGGAAGCAGCTTTTTTTCGCATAGCTGACACGTAAAGTTGACGGTCGTTTGCGACCTTGCAATTTACTTACTTATGTGTATTTTGATTTAAGTTTTTTTTTTTTTGTATTCAAAAATAAACTTGGAGGCTTTAGAGGGAGGTGGAAAACCAAATTATAGAGCTTACTGCTGTACTATGCTTAATTATTCGTTAGTTACTTCCGAGTATCATTGTACTTCAATTGAGAGCATATACACAGTAGAACCACTGCCATAGAGAATTAGAAAAAATCACCGTCTCATAGTTGATGGCAGCGCGCGTGTCGGCTTAAGCGATCGCGAATCATAATCCACACTGCCATAACGACGACGCTACACTCGAGCTGTAACTTATTAAACTCTCCGACTCAAACGAATTCAATAATATAATAAAAGTTATATTTTTTTTCCTTCTGATCAACATCGCACCATCTAAAGACACACATTCTATTTGAGTTCGTAAACGGTTAATAAAGGTATCTGTGATTCAAATTTCTGTTACAGTTATGTTCAATTGACGAGTCGTGACGGTCGCAAATTTAATTCTACGAGGTTCAAATAAGGATAACACCGGCTTGGTTTTTGTAGAAAGTAAAGAATTTCATTCCAACGAAAATATTTTAATCAATTTCTAATTAAATATTAATAAATATAAAGTTAAAGTTGTGCAAAAGGAGTATTCCTTAATTTTTCAGCAGTGCAAAAAAAAAAAAATGGATAAAAGTGAATCCCAAACCGAGAAAGTGAGTAATAGTGGAAGTTATTAATTAAACTGTTTAATTTAAATAATGCAGCACAAATTAATTAAATTATGTGTTTCGAAAGTTAAATAAATATTGTAGTTATTTACATTGAACAATCGGATCAATACAACCTACTAATAAAGATTAACAATACATTTTACCTTTTATAATCCGTTTTTAAGTCATGAGTAATTATGAGTACAATCAAGTACCTATTTATTGTTTGAAGAACCTATATACAACCTGCATATCTGCTATAGTGGCGTATGTTTATGAACCTTGAATTTTTAATACCTACATTTTTGTAAACGGATTATAGTTTCTAAGAACGTTTAAGAAGGTTTATGAAACAATATTGATTAACTGCATTTCTTTAACCGCAATCACCATGAAATTATAATTAAATACATCGCTTTTTATTTGTGTTGGTGATTGAATTTAATTAAAAGCAAATGTTTTATTTCATTAATAAAAAAATATGTTTTTTTTTCTTAAGTGTAAAGTCTTATGTCCCTAGCAAGCTTTTTGTGTATAGAATAAATATCAAGGGAATAAATAAATTTAGTTATTGTTTCGCAAATTTGCTTTTGATCTAACCATTTCGCAATGCTTTCCCAATGGTATTGTTGTTTAAAAATAATGATTTTGGAAGATTTATCTTGACAATCATTTTTGTACTGCAAACGTTCATCACCTGCAAAATTAATTAAAAAAAAAGTAGTTGTTGTTGGTTTTCATGATAAAAAAAAAAAACGCCTGGTGCTATGAACAACACGTATTTAACAAGGTATGAAAGAGTCCGTGGATCTGATATAAATATTGATTCGAACCACCAAACTTGTGCTTATCAGCTCAAGCATTATGGCAGAGGATCGGGCTTGAATAAAATAAAGTTGCTAATCACGCCGGGTTCGAATAAGGTATCTAAAAGGATCTGCCGCTTTTTTAATATGTCAACAAATTTGCTGTTTTTTAGTACTTTAATAATTACAGACGGAGGAATTGGTTATTTGCATTATTTTGTCTAATTTCTACGAATTTTTATTTTCACATCCAAATTGATCTTCCTTTTTGAGCAAATTTTGTTCCTCTTCGTCTTCCGCAAATTATTCATTGTGTAAGAAAATTTCCTTTTGCTCTCGTTTAAATACATACCTACCTTATAGAAAGCTTAAGCCCCTACGAGTTTTCGACCATCAACATCAACCTTTTGCAGGTTACCGCCATCTTGATTTACAGTCTCAACTCGATTTTATTACCTACTTGTTGGAGTGAAATAAAAACGTGGAATTTCCTCTATACGACGTGACGAGGTCAGACTTTACAATGTAGCGCGTTACGTTACGAAAATCTGGATAATATGATACGTTCCGTAATAAATATCTGAAGATCCCCTTCAAGCAAACTAGTCCGTTTTGGATCAGTGCTCTTAGTGAACAACGTATGGACGACTTCGCATACGGATTCAAATATATGGATCCTCAAAACTGCGCTTGGATAAAGGTTGATGCTTGCACATATTAACCGTGAGTCCCGGTGGCACTGACACAATTTTCTTTATTTTATTAACATAGGGAGGCAAAGAAATGTGTTTTTTGTTGCAATCGACAGGATAGGATAAATCAGGATAAAGTGTTTGGCGCAAAATTTTAAACAGCCTGATGTTAAGGTGTTAGCATGATACTAGTTAACACTTTACTTACTTTAAAACTCTTTACTAAAATGTTGTTAGTTTTAAATACTTTTTAACTAGTATCATACTAAACCCATTTTCTTACGAAACTCAAGCTGAACGCGCCTAAAACAGTGACATTTCGTGCAAAAAATGAAGCAAACGTACCTTTTTAAAAAAATTTCTATGTCAAAGTGACATATGGATTTAGTAATATGTTAAAAAGATAAAACAGCAATCTGGTGATTTTAACTTTAGTAAAATGTTAACAGATAGCATCATGTTAAACTCGTTTAAAATTAGCAAAATCCTCTTTTAAAGCTAGTATCATACTAAAACTGATTTAACACTTTACTAAATCATCTAAAATTTTGCGCCTTTGTATTTATGAAAAAAAAAAACAAAATAATACCAGAAACTTTATTACAATTTTTTAACATCAATCAAAATCTACATAATATACGCATAAATCTACATTGGATAAAGGAATTTCATAGCTCTCCTTATAGGTACGGAAGAAAAATAAAATTACATAGTTAAGTGGACCTTAGTTTTAAACATAGCTATGGTAGATCGCTTTCTGTTTTGGCCAATTTTCACCGCGTGATTTAAAATCATTATTAAAAGTGTTTTTTAAAAAATGTATTATGATATTAATTCATATACATACGTACAGTCTAAGTAACCAAACATAATTTTAATCAACAAACTAAACAGAAGTTCCCCTCGCGATGAAGGTGTATTTATGTACATATAAGAAATGTTTGGTTTTAAATAACGCGATTGGTAAACACATAAATACCTACTCTTCGGGAAAATTACTGGATCCATTGAATGTGAATCTAATAACAATAGATGTATTAACAGCAATAAAAAAAAGCAACTGGTTATTTACGTAATAAAAATATTTTGTTTAAATGACATCAAACATGACGTTTTACTTACTTAAGTGATATTATTCACAGACATAGCATTAAAATTTACCCACATCAAATACTCTTGAACATTCTTGTTGAATTATCATCGCAATATGATAAATGTCTACCTAATTGTTTATCTTAAACCATCATTTTGAATTTGACAATATTGTCATGCCTTATTCTGCAAATCTCTTTGTCCAGGTGTTTAAATAAAAAGCGTTTAAAAAATACGAAAATTTAATACAAATGTTTTAAATAATTAACATTGTTCAGGGGCAATTGGTTTCGCATTCAATAATTGTAGAAACTTATAACTTAGTTAGTTTCGATTTGTCAATAGTGAAAATCCATCCATAGAACTTCAAACGCTTAATCACCGGTATCTTTCTAAAAATCCTTCACCATTTTCCTAATTTTCACACTGATTTGCTTAATCAACCTAAAGTCCAGTTTTGCAGTACGAGATTAAAGTTAAACCCGATTTAACTTATCAAATTTGGTGAGTTAGCTCATAATTAACTGAACAGATGCTTTTGATTTTTTATCCACTGCGTTTGTTTACTCGAAAAATTTCTTTCTCAATTAACTGTGGCTTATTTCACTTCTAGAGTTAACTAACTCTGGTTTAACTCAACACTGAAAAATGGACCTAAACGATATTTAGTCTACGGACAATTATTATGAAAAAATTCTGACATTTCCTGCCAATTAACGAAGTTGTTAATGGTTTATTTTTCGGTGAAATTTTCCATTCGAACAGTTTGCCTAGTTATAAGTTAATGTTATTACTATTATTTCATATTATTGCACTTTTTTGTTGTTAAATGTTCAATTCTAAACGAGTAGCAGCTATAGGTATACTATACTTGTATCTTCAGGTATTTTTTTTATAATGTAGGGGATTTTTCTAAATAAAATTCTTATGAAATTAAGAATAAAGGTTATATAAATGTATAATTTCTTTTTAGATTTCATATACGCTAAGCTTACCGATTTAAAGCTGTAGGTATGTTTCTTTATAAAAAAAAAAAAAAATATATAAAATTAAATTTCTATTTATAATACCTACATTGTTAATTTATTCTTCAAAAGCGGATCTTAAGAAGGTATGCTGACCTATATGTACATTGTTTTGTACTTATTGTACTTATACTCATACTCAATTTGTTATGAAAACAAATAATTTGCGACTTTTCAACTGAATTTGATTTATTGATGCCATGTACTTCTTAAGCGGGCCTGGGCGGCTTGAAGGGGTTCGTTAAGCTTGAAAGTTAAATCTTATATAGGTATTACGTTTTATAATCAGATTGTTTATTTATATTTTTCTCATTAACAATAAGTGTATTGCTTTCAGAGTAATTTTGGATAACTGGTTTGGTTTGATGTATTTTTGTTTTGCAAGGAGATACATAATGTTCAATAAGTATAAGCAATTAAAAGAATTGAAATGCATATTTATTAATAAATGTGATGTTAACTTAATTCAATTTAATTAATTTTATTGACAATATACATACATATACAATGTATAGGTATACAGTAATTTATTAATTTCCGATTAGTTTGAATATGTTTACTTAATAGAAACATAAAGGGGATAAACCCACTTTTGCTGGTGGTTTTTATTTAAATCTATATTTAGGCTTTTGTCTGTTCAAAAAAGTAGAGATACTTAATTAATTACATTTGCAATTAAATTACTCATTAATTACCTACCCCTAACAATTGTTCCGGTTCTTTCTAATTACACATTCAGCCCTATCATGAATTCCATCGCAATCGGAAACTTGTTACGAATCCCGAAAAAAATACCACAGTATCACATCGTATCGGAAAATCTCATACAAATTGGCCGCATTCACTAATGTAGTTTCTACGTAGTCAACTCACTCTGATTGGCTAAAAACAACTAAGAACTTAGTTGAAATTTCCCCTCCGACCTAGTGTAAAATTTTCGGCTACAAAATTAGTGGATAATGATTTTGACATTTCACGATCAGCTGTTCGATGAAAATACAAGTTTAATTTTTGGTAGAAGATGTTTTTAAAATGAAATTAATGGTGCAATATGAAAATATACATTTTATACATTATGTTTAGTTTAAACTGTAAAAAAAGTTTATTAAAAGTTCTCAAAACACAAATGTTTCTTATTTAACATCTCTACATCTGTCATTAATATGACCGTTTAGGATTGACTAGCTTTGTAGTGCAATTTTGCATTGGACTACGTAGAAACTACATTAGTGAATGCGTCCATTGTCATTACGAACGGATTCTGTGATAGTTTTATTTTGGGATTCGGAAGCATTCTGATAACGATGGAATTCGTGATAGGGATGATTATTTTATGTAATAAGTACATAGGTAGGTATCTAATTTAAAAATAGAATGTAATTACCCAGTATACTTTATTTGCTATCTGTAGAAGCCTGTTTCACAATGCGGTGATGAAACGAGACGTGACGCGAAAACTCGTTGTAGTTGTCAAACCAATTTCAAACAATGAGAGCATACCTGGATATACACAATGCGGCGTTTCTCGTCGTCACGTC
This sequence comes from Leucozona laternaria, assembly GCA_932273885.2. Taxonomy (NCBI): domain Eukaryota; kingdom Metazoa; phylum Arthropoda; class Insecta; order Diptera; family Syrphidae; genus Leucozona; species Leucozona laternaria. The sequence continues at coordinate 25,154,547 of OW026368.1, read as the reverse complement.
ACGCCTTAAGTTCGAAAAATTGAAAAAAAAAAATGACGTGACGTGACGACGATTTTCATTTTTCCTAAGTAATTTACAGGATATGATCAATTGTAGGTATTTAACAAATAAAGTTATTGGATAAATCTATTGTTCTGTATGTTATTTTATTTATGTTTAAATGTTTATTTTTTTTGTAGGTACATAAATGAGTGTTTGTCGTAAAAACGCTCGCCGCATTGTGAATTGGAGAACGATTTAATAAAGAGAAAAAGTTGGCAGCGTTTCTGGTCACGCTGACGTCTCGTTTCACGTCGCATTGTGAAACAGGCATGAAAATGCAACGAGAACTTCATATGAAAATGCAATGTGAACTTCATCGCATATTACAAAAACGAAAGAATCAATTTCGCTTAAAAACTCAATTCATTATGGTTTTGTAACAAATGTTGTCAAATTTTTTAATTTTATAATGCAATTTTATCAGTTAATTTTCAAGCGGCTCAATGGTCTAGGGGTATGATTCTCGCTTTGGGTGCGAGAGGTCCCGGGTTCAAATCCCGGTTGAGCCCAGTTCTTTTTTATTTTTATTTATTCAAATAACTGTTGAAACCTGCAAGCAAAGGCTGCACAAGTGGACCTTTATTAAATTTAAATTTCTGTCACAATGGGTTTCTAATTTTAATCAAAAAGAGTTTAATTCGCCAAACATCAAAAATTCATTTCAGATTCGAACTCAACTCAAAAGTAAGCAAAACCTGCCGACCCAAACCCCTAAAACGACGCAAATTGTATTTGTAAGTGATTTCGATGTGCCATTTTGCACATCAGAACACTCGAGGATGGAATAACGAATCAAAAATGAGAAAACAATTCGTAGGTATCAAATTCCAAAATCAGCGCTCTGAAAAATTTTCGAGAGATCAATAATAATAAAAACAGACTTAAGTAAACTTAACGGGGCTCATCAATCAGTTTATTTTGTTTTGTTCTTTCATTTATTTGTTCACTTAAGGCTAAAAGACTTACAAATTGTAAAGTTAAATCTTTAAAACACTACATTTTCCATTGCTGCTATATTGCATCGATTGAATACAATCTCATCTCTCCTTACTCTAATCCTCAACAAAAAAAAAAATACTTTTTATTATCATACTGGGTGTTGATTAGGAATCCATTGGGGGCCAAGTGCAGCCACTGCCACCTCAAAAGATCACTGGTTGATCGACTAACTTATAGCCTTGGCCCGAATAGTTCTTCGGCGGGTAGCACACAAATAGACTTAGTTGCACCAGCGACAGCACACATCCAATGAAGTTTGGAATCTTGAAACGGCGAAGAAAAAGTAATGTATTTGTCACATTTCGAGTTCTCTTTTTTGTCTCACCTGTATAAAGGCATCTTTGATAATCACTCCGTAGATCAGCCATTGGACTGTCACGAAGAACGACATTGCTATTAGCGGGAAAGGTAGACTCTCGGAGTTCTTCACTCGCACCACATGGAACAGCATGATAAGGGGCGCCGCAAAGAAGAACACCGTCACCACACAGCATGCATATCCTGGCAAATACATTATAAATTATCAAGGCAACAGCACAAGAAGAAGCTCTTATCGACTCACCCATAAGTTGAATGGCCTCTGCGTGGCTCACCTCATATTTGGTGTACGTCACGATTGTTATCAATGTGAAAAGCGCCAACGAAAATTGTCGTACGTAGCTTCTTTTGTTCACTGTGAACACGTAGTAAATAGCCGTGTAAAGGAACATCAAGGCAGTGCCTATAATGTTCACCGTAACTACGATTTTCTCCTCCGTTAACGAGCCATACCTTAGCCACAGGCTGGATCTACAATATTATAGTCAGAAATATAAGATTGAATAGATATAAAAAGTTGAGTTATCTCACGATAAGAATCCGCATATGAAGGGGAATCCAGAAGAATCGCCAGTGCTCTTCTTATTAATGTACTTCCGGCAGACAATCCTAAACAGAAAGAAGTCGCAGTTGCGATTGCAAATTAAAAATAAAATACAACATAAGGAAGGTGATGTTGATTGCAATCAAGGCGCTATTATCAGCTTATAACAATTGAAAACCTACGCTCCAGATAAATACTGCAGAACAGTTGTTATCACAGCCGTCGTCTCGAGAATTGTCTCCAGTGATGACGAAACCATTTTTGTATTCTTTCTTGTTTATGTTTTCCTACGTGGTCGTATTTTTAGTTTTTTTTTTTAATTAGATTTGCTGTGAGATTTAAAATGTTTCGATTCATCGAGGGAAGGCAAACATTGTTTTATTTGAGATTTCATGTAATTTTCCGAGGAGATTAGTAAAGATTCTAGAGAAATTAAAATTGAAATAAGAAATTTAAATTTTGTTACCGCGAAACCGGGATAGTGAACTTGTTCTGTACTGGCTACTGAAAATTGTTTGACAGATAACCTTCGGTAAAAAAAAACTACAACAAAATATTCAACGTAAACAAATCGAAACGGTGACAGTTGAATTGGGTTTTAATTTTCTGGCAAGTAGGAGGCGCGAAGAGTGCTAAAAAGATTTAGAGCTGAGTGACAGGGTGGTTTTAAATTTGTGACTTTCAATTTTAAAAATTAAAAAAAATTTAATGATTTTAATAAAATAAAAAATAAATAATAAAGAAAAAACTATGATTTTATAACAGTATTGTTTTGTATTTAAACATCATTTGAACCTTAATTCTACTATTTATTCTGAAAGGTCTAGGTTATATTTAATAACGAGACTAAGGCCGGTATTCACCGAACGCTCATAACTTAAGAGGCTCATAAACCTATTCACCAGCAATAATAGTGAACATTTATGAGCGCTCATAAGACTTACGAGTGGTCCCGACCACTCTTAAGTTATGAGGGCTCTCATCAAAAATTTTCGAAGTCCACATACCAACTCTCACATTGCTTGAGTTTTTTTTTTGCAATTTCAATGTTTTTAGATTCAAATTTCAGTGAAGAAACACATCATTGAAATAAATAAAATGAAAATAAGTAAATAAATGACAAAATGTATGCAAAAAACTGCAAAACTGCAATGAAATAAAGTGATTTGTAAATTCATTTTAGCCGTTGTGAAAAGATTTTAAATTTTTTCAACAAAAAGCATCTTCATTTCACAGTTTGGGCATGTCTGGTTGTGAGAGAGCGGCTCTCATTTTCGAATTTCGAAAAGTACTTATGAGTTGTTGGTGAATACCACAAATAATTTTCAAGTTAAAAGCCTCGTAAAGTTAAGAGCCGTATAAGAGCGCTCGGTGAATACCAGCCTAAATAAATGCCAAGATATAACAGTTATATCAGTTTTTGATCATAAAAAGTAGGTGTTTTTTTGCACAATTTCACTATCTAACTTAGGTGGAAATATGCAGTCTTAAGCCAGGCGCGCACATGCAACTTTTAGTTTCTCAACAGTTTGGTTTCCAAATTGTCTTCCATAGGCTTAGGTACACAGATTAGCTACATGAAGATGAGAATCCCCGGCAGCCATTTTAATTTGCCTACAAGCTTGAACTGGCAGTTATCAGATAAAAAATGAGAATGTGTGTATAAAAACCTCACACATAGACAGTAGGGATCTTCACACACCGGTTAAATTGTTGTTGCAATTCACATCTATTCATCGACGCGGGAAAAAATTACAAATACAACAATGTAAACAAATGGGTTTTGGAGGGTGAAACGTACGAAACATTCTCATCCTCATATGGCTAATCTGTGCTTAGGTATATGAGAGAGCGCACACTCTCATATAAGCTCATGGTACTCATTTCAAGTGAAATAATAAATGACTCCAGCTGGGTTTACTACTATATAGGTTGTTATTTTCACTTTTTGCTGGTACATTATTCATTTTCCCGCTATTAAAAGTTAACTTCTTCTTATAACAAAAGCTTGAATATTTGTTTAATTAAAAAAGAAACAACTTTAACACTTAAATTAACAGAATCAACAGAATTAACTAATTAACACCATTGCGAACTGTGAAGTCCATCAAATTTTTAAAAATGTGATCGTGAATTTTGTGTTAAATATCTTTGTTTGTTTTTAAGAATAAAAAAGATCACCACATTTTGTTTTGTCCCATCATTGTTGAGTAAGTACATAAATAAAATATTTTTGTATAATATAATGTGTTGTTTTCATTATTTCAGCAGAATATTGTGTATCATTGTAAGTATAGCAGAATAGTTTATAATATTCAAGAATACACTTCCATCTCATCCAAACATTATATTTTGTTTTTGATCTTCTCGGTTAACTGTTGTACGAAAGTATGGAAAATTTATTTAAGAATGTTGGCAGTTGAAAACGAGGATACTTTTTCTGGCAACAGAAAGAGAATTTCTGAATAACTTAGATAGAACAGATCTTATCAAATCAAAACGAAACATCTCTTTTGTTTGTAGAAGGAAATAGCAATTTCCAAATAAACTACAATGTTGGTTAAGCTCATTGTATATTAATCTATATCTATTCCGTTTTTCAAAGTGGGACACAAAGTAAATTCTTTTTAAGTATACTTTTAGGCTCTAAAATATCTTAAAATTTAAACCGTTTCACAAAACTTGTGCTTCTTTCATTTATAACATTCAAGGTTCGATCGGGATTCACTCACATTTTTTCTTACTTTTTTGTTTAGATATACATTTTTTTAAAATGATTTCATACAAAGCACCCTGTGCGCTAAAATGTCTACACTTTTTTTGGCATCACGGAGAAAAAACAGCTCACACACACCGCTATTTGAAGTTTTTATAAATTTCCCCTATAATCAAGTCTCCGCTATCTCAGCTGATGATTTATCGTGCCAAATCGCACTGCGACGCAAGTTTACTGTCATCCGCAACCGCTATTCGCCCTTTCTATGGGCTACACGGTTGTACGCTTTTTCTAACGGTACTCTTTTTTCTTATAATTTTTGTTTGTGCACAATAAAAGATAATAAATAATATAAAATCTAAAGGAATTAAGTTCGCAAAGATATGAACTTTTGAATTAGTAATTGTTTAAGATTTAAATAAATTCCCATAACTGAGAGCAGGATAAGCATATAGATTTTTAAATTTAATAGAAACGGTTGTATAAGGTCTGTGGAATCATGGAAAAACGAAGTGAATCTCAAGTTCTCTACAACTCGACTACCAAAGTTGATATCGTCTGCAATGGCACTCCACAGATGAAGGTAACATTGAATTTCATTTAAATATGAAGGACACCTAAAAATAGGAATATTGGTGGTGCTCACCTAGTAGAGTATAGGTACCTTTATACCTACTTAGAGCATTCGATTTGATTATTAAAAACAAAAACACTTCATTTCATCCTAAGTTCCTTTCATAAAACAACAAAACTTTCTGAGTAAAAATTATAATAAATTATTAATTGTTGTCCTTGTTTTGTAGAAGCAGCCATGGGGGAAATTACTCACTCTAGTTGGCTATGCGGCAACCTTAGGATCTGCAGTTCCAGTTGGCTATTGCATTGGAGGCATCAATAGTCCTGCTACAGTAGGAAACTTCCGTCTCTTAACCTTGAATACTATACTTACGACAATAATTTCTGTGATTCTTTTTCAGTACATGCGAGCATGGTGCAATGAAACCCTCATAGAAACTTATGATTACCATATTACATCTGGAGGATTGGATATTCTTTGGTCGACAATTGTTTCTATCTTTCTAGTGGGAGGAGCTATTGGTTCATTGGGAGGTGCAGGGGCTGCTGATAAATTTGGAAGGTAAGCTTTGCAAAGTTAATTTAATGAATTCATACATATAAGCTCATTATAACTGTATTTTCAAACCTTTAAATATATAGTTAGTTGGTTTGAAAGGTTGAAGGCAAAAACCCAATTAAATGTGTGGGCAAGGCTAATTAAAGATACATACATACGTACGTATGTATATTCAAAGTAACCAAATCGAAAGAAGCTGTTTTTATCTTAGTTTTGATAAGATGACTTCTTTACTTCATAACGTTAATAAAATCTTTCGGGCTGCTGATATATTTTTATTGAGATTAATGAATATGTTTGTTATGAAATGTAAATAATGTCGCTGTTGCTGCTTCTAAAATGACAAAATGTATGGAATTATATTTAAACAAGAATCTCACAAGATGTGAAGATGTATGATAATATTTAGTATTTTGATATCGATCTGATTTTTCAAAATAGATAAGTGTTCGTGCACACGTGCAATAGAGGGCTCTTTGCTGATCCACATAGCTTGTTACCCCCTTAAGATATGATTTTAGAAACGAGTTTGAAGATAAAAATTTACAGAAGTCTTCAGTTTTTATAAACTTTAAACCTTAATAAACTCTTAGATATATGTTATTGATAATGATTTTAATAAATTTATAATAACGAAAAGTAGTATGTATGTATGCATGTATAGAGAACGGAGAAAAAAGTATTCGCACTGTCGGCACCAATTCGCTCTCGATACGTTCTCACTTCGAGAAAATATTCTTTCAAATGAATGGAAATGGAAACCGTGACGATGGTGTATCGGTATAGGAAATAGGAGCGGAATAGATGATTTGAGCATCGTATAAAGGACACATGATATGGTGTATTCAACGTTGAATTTTTCTTTCGTTCTGCGCGTCTACGTCACTGGGTGAAAAAATTGCATACAGAAAAAAAGAGAAACAAACACAAATGCGAAGTGAATTACGTCACTCGGTGACAATATGCATGAAAGAGATAGGATAACCCCATGCGCAATATCATACCATGTAATACTATATATATACCTACCTTGTGGTGTGAGTACTTGTTTCTTGTGTAAAAAGAAACATCGGCTTCGGCGTGAGTTAAGTGTCTGCCCATGATAAACAAAAATATAAGCCCAAAACAAACATAATTGTGACGTCACACAGGAAATGAGCATACGTATCTGTTTGTTATGATGGTACCAATGATTAGTTATATTTATTAGGAAGCCACATGTTTACCCTTTTTAGATTTATTTTAAGAGTGGAAAGATTTTGTCAAAAAAAAAATATATATGATAAAAAACACCCTAGTCATACTAATAAACCTCTAATTTGTTTAACCGTGCTACATACTTTTAGAACAATCAAACAACCCCAATAAATACTAGACACAACTGTTTATTTAATTATGGTGCTCGAATATAACTTCTAACTATATTGACATAAGATAAATTCAAATGACAACCCTAATTAAAAATTTTCATTTCATATTTAAACAAAAGAAAACATATTTTTGATTGTTATATCAAAAATATGTTTCTTTTGTTTAAATATTCTGCGCTTAAGGTTTTTGTTTAATCACTTCTAATAATTATTATTTGCTATCTGCCATTATTTTTTTTGCTCATAGGTATTCCCATACCAGAAATATTTGCATCTTTTACTTTTTTTTATTTTTTCCATGACATAACCTACAAACTTGTCATCCAATCTGACATTATAGACCATATACCATATTAGCTTCGTTGAACTTTACCCAGGGTTAACCCAGGATTTCTTGACAACCCCAAGAATTGTCAAAAAAAAACTGTGTTTTTCGGTTCTCAAAAAACGCTCAAGGGCTGTTGACATTATTAAGCAAGAAAAAAAAGTTATCTGCGTAGATAATTAAAACTTAAAATTTTTTCAAATATGTCTTAAAAATGAATTAAAACAACTTCTACCGTTTCCATTTTCTATTGCTATTTATTAGCATTAAATTAAATTTGTATATTCTTTCAATTTGTTTTCCAGAAATAAACAAAACCTGCAGCACTTGAATCCACAACAAAGCATATGCATAATAACTCATGTCACTTTGACAGTTTTTGCTTTACCTCAACACGCCACAACAAAATACCTAGTTCTACTTCAGGGCTAGTTCAGGACGACCACAGGTCTAAAAAATACAGAATTTTTTCACCAGGCTGACTTCAGGTTTTTCAAAAAACGCTTCGGGGCGACCCCACAAAACGAACAAACCTATTGACTCAAATCGCTTAGACTGCTTTTACACGACAGCGATTTTTAATCTTCGTTTCTCCTTTGGTTTCCTTCTTATTGCAAATACCTTTTACACGAGAGCGATTTTTAATGAAAAATTAACTTTATGCAAGTGAAGAAGTATCATCTCACTGCACTCTTTACACCACTTGATTAAGCGAAGTTATCTGAGTGGACGACGAATGAAAATAAAACACATTTGAACAATAAGGAAAAGCACAAAGAAGAATGAGCGATAACTCTGCAATTAGTTCAACCTCAGCAATTTCGTCTACCCCGCCCACCACATACGTCCCTCACCAACGTGCTTAAAAATCGCAAGAAGAAATTGCATGGTTTAAAAGCAGTCTTAGTACATAATGAAGTTAATTTTGAAGTTTTAAAGATTGCAAAATTATTGCATCTCGTCATATTTTACGTTTGAAAAATTTTAAAAATGAAATTTAATTTTCTTAATAGGCGTGTTCCTTTGGAGGTGTCGAAGTTCTCATGATTACTTTGCTTTCAATTTTGAATGAAATGCACAAAATTGGTTCTCCTAAAAACCTAATCTACTCGCCATGAGAGCACGAGTAGTTGGTGGTAGTACTAGATTTGCATCTACTCATGAGTAGTTCGCCACCTTCAAAGGAACACGGCTATTGTATATGGCGTTGGGTTCAAAACAGTTTCAGAAGTATTTTAAACAATACGTATATATATTTCTAATTTATTGATTTAAAACATTTTTCCAGTTCCAATAATATAGTTTATAATAATGTCAATGTGGTAATGTGCATACTGATGCATAAACTCGTCCTTGATAAAACTATATAGGCATCAAATTGCTATCGCGTTCAATATAAAAATAAAAAAATTTTAATCACAAACTTCCGCTCTAACTGGTTTATTAGAGATATCAGGCAAAACAACTGCGAAAACAGAGGAATATATGAAGTTGATAAGTAAATAAATTATGTATTATTGTACACGTCATATACAATGTCTTTGAGTAACATTAGGGTCGTTCTTATTTTTTGTTTTCGTTTTTTTTTTTGTTGCGAAAATCAAGTTTGATGCCCCTTGAATCATTTTCAAAACTTAAATTGCTCGTGCGGCCCAAATTTTGTTTAGAATCACCCAAATGTATGTTAAAAAATATTATTTCACTTTTGTACTATCTTATTCAGTATTTTTTTTTTAAGTTAAAATCACCAAATGTCTATTTTATCGTGTTATGTCGTATTCCTTTTTAACAAAGATATTGATCTTTTTTCTGAAGCGGAGCGTTTTGTTTCTGTCAATTGAAAGGAAATCGTAAAAAATCGATTTTTTTTGTGTGATTTGTGTTACTTGGCAGGTGCAATAAATTGTTTTTATGGCCACATTGACTAAAAATGTTGTTGAATAATTATGTAGAATCTGTTGCAACAAAAAAAAAATCGGTGTGAAAAATGTAAGATTTATTTTGACAGAAAAGAATCGATTTTGTTCAGAAAAAATCGGGAACAAAATCGATTTTTTTCTTGAAAGGAATTCGAAATTAGTATCATACTAACTGCATTCTGATACTGTGACACTTACAACTGTCAAAAAGGGTATGATTTTAGTAAAGTGATGTTAGACTAGCAAATTGTCAAGTACTTTCATGCTAGTAACTTAACATGAAGCTGTTTAAAATTTCGTTTGAATATCTTTAGTAGACGTTTAAAGCGTGGGTAGTTCTGTCGATGATATTATAATGTAAGGCAGCAACAGGGTTTTAAAAATTTAAATAAAATTGTTTGCTTTTATAATATGAAGTACATTATTTTTTTTCTATTTTTGTTTAATCTTTTTATTGACAAAATACAGCAAAACTATGTAAAGTTCAAAGAAAAAATTATTCCACAATTTTCCGATTCTGGCTGCTTTTAATATTTTCCCCACCACAATTCATTTGTTATGAATTTTCAGATGAGAATTTTTCAGTTCCAAAAAAATATGAATGTTCGCAAACCTGCATATGATTGGAATTGGGTGATATGCGGACTTTATAGCACATCGTCTGAACACCTCGCATATCCATCACAACATTTGCGACCACATTTGCGGACACATAATGTGCGAGTGCCTTGGTCGCAAATGCATTTGCGACTTTTGGGACAATTTTTGCATATCGTGTGAACACCCCATATGCAAGTTTGCGAGCAATGATGTAGATATAGAATTTGCAACAAATTTGCGACTATTTACGTGACGTCAGAGTCGCAAACGTTTGCGACTTTTCATATGCCGTCTGCTCCTAGCTTATGAGATATCAAAGAATTGTATGCTTTGCTTGAAAAGTCTATCAATGACATTATGTGTGATACATGGCATCTTTGTGCCTGATCGGTTTACTGAAGAGCGAATCGGTGAGTCAGGTAGATTTTATGTGCGTAAAAAAGAGAAAGTAGATTCCAGTTTCATTTAATATTTTCGGATTCAGCATGAAACGTGTGAGTGAGATATTTATGGATTTTAAGAATGTGGGATAGGGAAGGGTAGATTGAAATGAAAGGATTTTTCTTCACCGTGTAATCGTGATTAGTAAAACGACCTTCAGTAAGAAGACCCCTGTAATCATGCACTTTCAAGTGGTGTGCATCCAAGAGATCCAATTTTCGATGATTCTCATACATATGCAATCTAGCTCGTTTTGGGCAGTTTTGCGTGATTCAAATCTCACTTTGCCATTGGGTACGTTCAGATGACGAAGGGACTTAAAGGCAAGGCAAGTTTCTCGTCTCTGATTGGGCAGCTGTCGCAAAATTTCCTTCCAATTAAGGCAACTTTTATTGGAAAGTGACTGGAAAGCTAGTCAAGAAATATCTCCCTTCATTTCAAGTCAAGTGCATTTATGTCAAAATATCAGCTGATTATATTTTGTCATTAAACAGCAAGCTGAACTTCATTGTTCAGTGACTTCTTTTTTCAACGTTTGTTTTATTGTTTTGGGTGGAGGAGTTCTTTATCAAAATAATAGAAAACATTTAATTAAAAAAAGAAAAGAAGTATTGAAAAAATATAATTAACAATTCGTAATTGACTTGTGTAAGGTGTTTTTCAAAAAAAAAATATTATTATTATAAATACTATCTGCACTATCAACGGAAGGTAAAGGTTGGAAGTAAAGTTCCAATTTTGGCATTAATGACATTTCAAAAAAATAATTAGTTTCCTTTGTAAAATTTGCGTTCAATGAATGCACTTGACTACATATGTAGTCCCTTGTGTCTGCTGAACGTACCCATTGATTATAGTCTGTTGCTTCCATGGTGGGCAACAATTGTCTGGCATAAATGCGGTAATTATAATTAGTGTCAAAGTTCCTTTTGACCTTTTATCTGATGTATAGGAATGTATTTTGACCCCAATACTTGATTTTTGTATTTTAGATTTTCTACTACTCTGTTTCGATATTTGAAAGAGCTGGGCTCTCAACAACTAATGCTGAGTGGGCCAATGTCGGAGCAGGTTGTCTGAACCTTATTACATCGTTTTTGGGTCCATATTTTATGGCTAATGTCAATTGGCGTCCAATAATGCAGTTCTAGTGTTTTGTGTGTTCAATGTTCCTCTTGGCATTTGCTTTCATTCATTCATCTTCAAGAAGTTAATTCTAAATTAACTTTCTATTATCATACAGGATCATGCCAGTTGGTTTGCTATCGCATGCATCGTTTGCATCTTTTGTTATATTTTCTTCTATCAATTCGGCCTTGGCCCATTCCCTATTTTATCGGATCTGGTGAGTAAAAATAAACTCTGGTGCATTTTCTTCTTTGATTTGAATGGATGTAATGATGTATGTAAGTGGTGTGCTGTGTGCAATCTGTTCAATTTAAATGGCAATCTCAATTGAACTGATTAGCTCCTTTAAATAAGCTTGTGCTTATATGTAATTCAATTAGCCTCTGAAAACTTCTAAAAATTGAAATGTCGTCTGTTGTCGCCGTGTGCCACACAATCTTGACAGTTGTTCCATATTATCTTTCGTCGTTATTGTATCTTTTGTTCTAAAAATAGACGGTTGAGTCCGACTGATCTGTTCGATGATCTAGTTTTTGTTCATTAAACACAACTATAATATCGATTTATGACTCAACTTTTAAGATTTCTCAGAGGAAGTTGGAGCACTGCAGAGGAGTTTGCAGTAACGAGTTTTATGATGATTTGTGAAAGTAACATAACCTCAAATCGAAATGATTTGAAGATATTTAAGGACTCAGAGAAGGTTCCCGAACCAACACCTAGCTCCATCTTTGAGCCATCAGTGTATAGATAGTTGATGAGCTTGATGAAGTTACGGATTAATTTTAAACTGGTTTTATTTATCATGAGCGAATATTTCTAACATATTTTGAACACAATTTTCATACCTGAAATAAATTTATCAATTCAAAAAACACATTTGCAAACTGCCAGGAGTAAAAATATGTTGGCGGTAGTATAGGGAGGCGTTAATCTGCCGAAAAATTTAGATCTGCAAAATAGATTTTAAATCAAAAATAAATCAATTTATTTTGCCCAATGGAACGCAAAGATGGTCAATATCGGTTGTTTGACAGATCCAAATCAAAAATAAATTGATTTATTTTACCAATGGAAAACCCAATTAGACTTATCGCACTGTAAATCGAGTGGTAAAAGATGCAGAAAAACGCTTCAGGCATCCGTTGGGCAAGATCTTAAGACCCCTGTGCTACCTAGCAAAGCGGGTTACTACCGAAATTAGTAAGGCCCTCTTGCCAGTTTTGCACTTGCAGTTTTGGTTTATTTGAAATTAGATCCTCTGAGACCTTCGGCTTACCAGTTGATAAGTAAACCACTGGTGACTATAGCTTTTAGAGTACTTGTCTTAGATTTTCCCTACTGAAAACTTTCCAGCGCCTTGACTAAGCTTATTGGCAAAAACTTGTCATTTAAAATATTTCTACTCATACATCACTTTTGAATTAAATTATAGTTTAACCACACTCACTTTAACTATATATAAACTAATATGAAAATATTTCAGAAAAGGATGCTTCATGATCAGTGGACTACTCTTCGCTCTGGGTGCGATACTTTTCATGTTCTGCCGCATGGCCAGTTCGGTTGAAATGCTTTTGCTTGGAAGATTATTTGTCGGCCTGGCATCTGGTCTGACAACAGCTTCCCTGCCAATGTATCTCACTGAATGTGCTCCACTGGCACTTCGTGGCACTCTCGGAGTATTCTGTGCCGTTGGAGTTACCGGTGGTGTTGTAGTTGGACAAGTGTTCAGTTTGCGTCATATATTCGGCACACCCGATCAGTGGCACTATGGTTTGAGTTTCTATATCGTTCTCATTATTGTTTGCTACTTGCCATCTTACTACTTCCCCGAGAGTCCGAAGTGGTTGTATGTTGTAAAAGAGGATCGTGAAAGAGCCAAAAGGGAGCTTCAGCGACTGAGAGGATCCGATCAGACCGCACAGATTGAAAAAGAAATGGAAGATATGAAAGTTGAGGCCAGTGCTACGATGCAAACTGCCTCGTTTTGTGCAGTTTTAGGTGATTCCAGTCTTTTTTTGCCCTTGGTTATAGTATGCGCCTTTCACGGTGGCCAACAATTGACTGGCATCAATGCGGTATAATATTTTAACGTTTTTTTTTTTAAATGTAATTTTGTATATCTGCTTTAATTATCAATTGTGATTTTTGTGTTTCTAGATTTTCTACTACTCTGTTTCGATATTTGAAAGAGCTGGACTCTCTACGGCAAATGCCGAGTGGGCAAACTTGGGAGCTGGTAGTCTTAATCTTATGACTTCGTTATTGGGCCCATATCTAATGGCCAATGTCAATCGTCGTCCAATAATGCAGTTCTCGTGTTTTGTGTGTTCACTATTTCTGTTTGCCTTTGCATTCCTTCTTCGATATATCGTAAGAGGCTACTTGAAACAAAAAAAAAATACTTTCCCAAAAAAAGAAACTCTAAATCATTGTGACTTTATTGCAGGATTATGTCAGTTGGTTTGCAATCTTATGCATTGTGTGCATCTTTTGTTATATTTTCTTCTTTCAACTTGGTCTTGGTCCAATTCCCTATTTTATCGGATCTGGTGAGTAAAATAATCTATAGACTTAATGGCTTTTGTTCAGTAATTGAAGATCTCTTCAAGCGGAACGATTGAACGATTGCATTTAATTAAATTGAAATTTACAAGTTTACAAAATGCAAAATACGTTCTTTAATTAATTAATTTCTTGTGTCTTTATTATTTTCTAAGTGTCATTGAATCGCGTCTCTTTTGTTGCCGCTAGTCGTTTTGTCTAATTAGCGGTTCAATACCATACCGCGGTGATACAGCGTTGCTAATGATTTTTTTAAAGGGAGGGTGTGCACAGCCCAGAGGCTGTTGCGTATACGGTCGACTGTGAACCCCTAAGCGATATAACAGAGATGTTCCTATAGTTAATAGCCGTGTTTTTTTTGCAAGTCCATATGGATTTGTCGAAAAAAACGACATCGGGACTAATAGTTTTACACGTAAATACAACAACAACTTAAATCCATATGGACTTAGCTAAGTCCAGATAATTATCGGGACTTACGTAGTGTAAGTAAGAAGTTCCTAAGTCCCGATGTCGTTTTTTTCGACAAATCCATATGGACTTGCAAAAAAACACGCCTAATAGTTTACAAAGATTGGTTCGTTTGCGAACCAGCCCGTGCTTTCTATATATTTTTTTCATGATTTCCATTGAAACTTAGAACGTCCAGTTGACCAACAAATCTGTTTCCAAAGCATCAAAGGCGATATGTTTGGACGTTGGGACAATCGCAGAGCAGGTGTTTAATGGTTTCTATTTCTTCGACATCCTGACAGCTCATACAGAAATCGGGTGCTAATAAAGGGTGTTTTTTTAAGAGGTAGGTAGATATAGAACTTTGAAATGGAACAAAACAAAGATAATTTTTTAAATTGACATCAAATTTAATTTATTGGAAAGATAATCGCTTGGCATTATAATTTATATATGATTTCTGGCATATGACAGCCACGGCTAGCTCAGACGAAGTCTAATCTGGAGGTCCAATTTTCGATGATTTTTTCCAACATTTGTGGCCGTATATCGGCAATAACGTGGCAAATGTTGCCCTCCAAGTTCCGGCCTTATCGGCGTACAATAGCGACTTCACATATCCCCTGGTCAAGCGGCGTTAAATTGCACGATCTTCGAGACCCATTCACGGGTCCTTAACGTGAAACTATGCGGTTACCAAACGTTCCCTACAATAAATCAATTGTGGCACGAGCAGTGTAACATGTTGAGCCGTCGTTGAAACCACAGCTCCTGCAATCATGGTTGTTCAATTGATGAACAAAAAAGTCAGTAATCATGGCTCTATAGTGGTCACCATTGACTGTAACGTTCTGGCCAGCATCGTTTTTACAGAAGTACGAACCAATTATTTCACCATACTATAAATCACACCAAACAGTCAGTTTTTGTGGATGGGACGGTGTCTCAACATATAGGAGGATTATCATCACTCCAAATACGGCAGTTTTGTTTATTGACGTATCCATTCAACCAAAAGTGAGCTTCATCGCTAAACAAAATTCGCTTATGAAAATTGGGATCAACGGCAATCTTGTTTTGGGACCATTTGGGCACAATTTGGAAGCGTTGTTCAGGCGTCAGTCTATTCATTTCACGTTGAAATTGAAATGCCAAACCAAACTAAAAATAAATCACTTTACAGCTGACAAAATGGCCGCCAGTTAAAATAGTGTTGCCAACTTAAGGTTCTATAGCTCTAAAAAAAAACACCCTTTACAACCAATCTAGTTGCCATGGTACAATGTCCCTTTAGTACACCTATCAAGGTTCTAGTATTATTTTTACTCAGAATGTATATAAATAGTTACTGGAAATATTGAGCGCGTTATGGCAGAAAGACAACAATCAATATCAATGGGTACGTTCAGCAGACACAAGGGACTACATATGTAGTCAAGTGCATTCATTGAACGCAAATTTTACAAAGGAAACTAGTTATTTTTTTGAGATGTCATTAATGCCAAAATTGGAACTTTACTTCCAACCTTTACCTTCCATTGATAGTGCAGATAGTATTTATAATAATATTTTTTTTTGAAAAACACCTTACACAAGTCAATTACGAAATGTAATTTATATTTTTTCAATACCTCTTGCTTATGATGCATTTTTTAATTAAATCTTTTCTATTATTTTGATAAAGAACTCCTCCACCCAAAACAATAAAACAAACGTTGAAAAAAGAAGTCACTGAACAATGAAGTTCAGCTTGCTGTTTAAAGACAAAATATAATCAGCTGATATTTTGACATAAATGCACTTGGCTTGAAATGAAAGGAGATATTTCTTGACTAGCTTTCCAGTCACTTTCCAATAAAAGTTGCCTTAATTGGAAGGAAATTTTGCGACAGCTGGCCATTCAGAGACGAGAAACTTGCCTTGCCTTCGAGTCCCTTCGTCATCTGAACGTACCCAATATCATAATGAAATCGTTTCACACTTCAAATCGAATACGGTCCATACCGAATAGAATGAAATAAGAGTGAAACGAACCTTACAACGCGTGAGAATCAACAAGAACAAACACACGTTTTTACTGAAGCACATAGAACCAAATCGACTAAAAACAGCTTTTAAGAGAAACTTGCCCATTGAAGTACCTATGTACATATATAAAGGGTTTTCCAATAAGGGGTGTTATTTTGAATAGCCCGCTATTTCGATAGCTGTCACTTTTGAAGCTTTCATTTTTTGACATTTGACAAGTAGAAACTACGCCATTGATAAAAATGGAACGATACACGCTTCAACAACGCATTGAAATTATTAAAATTCACTATAAAAATGGTGAAAATTTGGCAGAGACGGTTCGTAAAACTAAAACATTTTTGGGTCGTCGTGAAGCACCTTGTTGGACCGCAATACAAAAATTGGTGGACAAATTCGAGCTGTTGGGACAAGTTAGTGATGTGAAGAATAAAACCCGTGCACGTCGCTCAAGAACAACTGAGAATATTGCTGTTGTAGCCCAAAGTGTTGAAGAAAACCCAGGTTTGTCCATTCCTCGTCGTTCTTTGGAATTAGGCATTCCACAAACGTCATTACACCGTATTTTGCATAAAGACTTGGGTCTTAAAGCTTATAAAGTTCAGTTAACACAAGAACTAGCCGGCTGATCATCAACAACGTCGTGTCTTTGCTGATTGGGTCCTTGATATGCATGAAAATGATCCGGAATTTCATCGAAAAATCATCTTGACTGATGAGGCCCATTTCCACCTCGGCGGCTACGTCAACAAGCAAAACTGTCGCATCCGGGGCTCGGAAAACCCAAGAGTTATTGTTGAAAAGCCTCTCCATCCTCAACGCGTGACTGTTTGGTGCGGTTTATGGTCCGGCGGGGTCATTGGACCTTACTTTTTCGAAAATGAGGCTGGAGAAACAGTTACGGTCAATGGATTGCGCTATCGAGAGATGATTAATGATTTTTTTATGGCCGGAATTGGATGGTATTGATCTGGACAACGTTTACTTTCAACAAGACGGCGCTACGTGCCACACAAGCGATGAAACCATCGATTTTTTACGGGAAAAGTTTCCGGACCGTGTTATCTCTTGAAGAGGTGATCACAATTGGCCACCGAGATCTTGTGATTTAACACCTTGCGACTTCTTCCTTTGGGGCCACGTGAAAGATAAGGTCTACGCCAACAGCCCAGCGTCGATTCAAGACCTCAAAGATGGAATTCGTGAGGCTATCGAGGACATAGGGCAGCCACTTTGCGATTTGGTTATGGAAAATTTCATGAAAAGGATATGGTCCTGTAAGCGTGGTCGTGGCGGCCATTTGGCTGATATTGTGTTCCATTATTAACGGCATACCTTCCTCTTTATAATGAAATAAACATCCGATCATTTTTCTCAAAAAATGCCATTTTTCTTTGAATATCCAAATAACACCTCTTATTGGAAAACCCTTTATTATTAATAATAGTTAACTTAGTGCCTATTTTAGAACCTCCATTCAATAGATAAACCTTTATGGTTTTCTTCGCGCCTCATTATATTTGGTTATTAAAGGAAATTAAAGAATTTGAAGAAATTTTTTTTTTCTGAACAAATAAAATAAAAATAATCTTTTTTTTTAATAATTATTTTTTTTTTTAGAAATCTTTGAGGTTGCACCTCGACCTATTGGTATGGCGATGGGCTCACTTGCATCTTGGTCGTGTAATTTCATCATCGGAATGGCATTTCCAACATTACAAAACGCTTGGGGAGCATTTGTATTCATCCCCTTTTCCATCACATGTATACTTTTGTTCCTTTTAACACGATTCTACCTGCCAGAGACGCGAGGACGTGATCCATCTGAAGTTGCTCCACTTATTTCTAAAGGATTCAGTTCAAAAGTTAGATAGAACACGAAAAACAGAACGTGCAGTGTGGCTATAGATTATTATATAACACTGATGCTGGCCGCCGCCGTAATGTTGCAAAGCTCAAAGTTACTTAATTTGATTTAATTTTTGTTTATATTATTGTTCCTACTATGTATTATGTCTTTTTGTTGTAGTTTTTTTTAGACATCGAGAAATATGTATGTGAAGATGTACCTATACAGCATTACGATGGCTATGAAGAAAAACATTAAATTGAAATGAACTAATATCCTTATTGTTAATTATAAAAAAAAAAAATTAATAACTCTTAAGAAATACAAAAAGTTACCTAAATCAATATTCGTGTTTTTTTATAATTAATATTTCCTAACCTAAAAAGGTATGTAATGTACATACATAAGTATGGATATGGTGTAATATCAAATTATTATTTTAAATAAGTTAGTTTTAATAGAAAAGTTCTGAAATATACAACTAATCGTTTAAAAGATAATTCAGTGCTAAAATATAATTAAAAGTTTGACTATATGTTTTACATTTAAAACAAAAAATTAAAGTTTATTAAAAATTCTTAAATTGTTGTCGTCTTAAGTTCTCGAGATATTGCAAAAAATTAAGCTCTCCACCAGAATTCATCAGCTTTGTTGCAATTTTGTTCGAAGTGAAAGTCTACCTATCCTGGGCTTATAGTGTTAACATTTTACAAACGAATATACAACTCATAAAGTCTCAAGCGCTCATAATATTAGTTTTGTTCAGTGGCAAAAAAGTTAGATCAGAACAGAACAGAACAGCACAGATTTGTGAAAAACGTCAGAACAAGTTAGAACAGAAAATGGCTACCTTAGCTGTCAATAACGAAAACAAATTTTCCGAGCATGTATGCGGATTTTAAAATCGACTAATACACGTCTTAAAAATAATATATCTTTATTAAAAAAGAATCAGAATTGATGAAAATTCGATGTTAGAAGAGTTAATCCAAAAAACAAACTCTTTTTATTAAAAAAATTACAACAGCTGTGTTGACACTTCACAAAAATCTGATATTAGTTGTTCTACCTACAAAGCAAGTGCCTAAAATCCTGTTCTAAACTGTTCCAAGGTGTTAGAGACAGACTCATTGAACAGCAAACCAGAATAGTTTAGAACAGGAAATTCCTCATTGAGTAGCAAAAAATTGTTCTTTTCTGTTTGAAAAAGTTCCGAACAGGCTAGTAGAACAAACCTATTATCTTTTATAGCTCCATAAATAGGTTATAAATAGATGTGTTTGTTCCAATCCCGCAACTAACTGATTGAAAATAATAGGGTTTTCCATTGGTAAAATAAATCAATTTATTTTTGATTTGGATCTGTCAAACATCCGATTTTGACTATATTTTCGTTCCATTGGGCAAAATAAATTGATTTATTTTTGATTTAAAATCAGTTTTGCAAATCTAAATTTTTCTGCAGATTAACCC
Source organism: Leucozona laternaria (assembly GCA_932273885.2). NCBI lineage: Eukaryota > Metazoa > Arthropoda > Insecta > Diptera > Syrphidae > Leucozona > Leucozona laternaria. The sequence goes on along the minus strand of OW026368.1, from coordinate 25,134,639 downwards.
CTCCCTGTACTAACGCCAACATAATTAACAGCTGTCATTTTGCAAATGTATTTTTTGAGTTGATTAATTTATTTCAGCTGTGAATATTGTGTATGGAACCAGTTTAAAATTAATCGGTAAATTCATCATTATCTTCTTAAAGTGCATCAAGTTTTTTTGAAATATAAACACAGAAACGAAACTACACCAATACAATGACAAAAATAGATCAATTTGAAAAAGTGTTCCATTCGCAACGAAAAAAATCAATTTTTAAATTGAAATCTGAATTTACCAATGGAAAACCCCATAAGGCATTGGGGATTAACGACCCCATTACAGGAAAAATATGACGTTTCAATACAAATTACCCACATCAAGTATGTATGTAATTCCCGCCAGTAAAACAGTTTTTTCTCCGTGCTTAAGCTAAGCCCCGTTTTCATTAGAGAAAATGAGGTAATTTCGTTGAAAATTTACAAATTCGATTCCATTCGATGAAATCCATATAAAATAAAAAAGGAAAAATGTGAAAATATTTTGTAATTCATATCAAAAAAACTTTTCTTCAAAGGCTTTTGAAAAGCTTTTGTATTGAGATTTCAAAACACGATGTATGAAAAATAGAAACAGAAAGAAGAAACAACAAAATAATTGGTTAACGGCCAAATCAAATTCACAATTATTTAAGCTGTCAAATGTAATAAGCAAATTTGAGATGAAAATACTCTTTCTCTTGTCAGCTCAGCTTTGCAAATGGTTGGGAAGTGTAAACTGTAGTGTAGAGAAAAAAAGACAACGAATTTATGAAAAATAATCAAACGTAAGGAAGAAAGAGACAGCGATAGACACAACACAGTTGTCACTTAAATCCGTTTCGTTTTATTTTCATGAGATGATCTTTAAGGATCATAAGCGATAATAAAATGCGGCTATTTATATTTTAAAGAATATTCCGGTCTATAAAACTCTAAATTCTACGACAGATAGGGGCTGTGGAAATCGCGTTTACGCGTTATAAATTGGCAGAAAATGCAAGAATTTTTTAATAGAACTTTTGGATTTAGGCTCTCGAAGCGGGATACATACTCTTAACAAAACATAAAAATCGACAAACAATTTTTTTTGTAGATGAAAATAGTATGTATGTACATCATATATGTTTAATTTTACTGAACTTTTCAATTTTGTATATTGTTCTATTTTTACGACCAGAACTGTGTACATACAGAATAAAGTTAACGCAGATCAAAAGCAACTGTGATTTGATTAGTTACGATCAAATTTATGGTCCAAGTATTGGATCCATTAAAGATATGGTATAATTGAGTTGATAAAAAGTAATCCAATAATCCTGCCTTAAAAATTAAGAATAGGAACACATGAGCCGTTTGCTCATACGAAACATATATATTTATGTTATACTTTTTCCTCAGAGTAAAATGTCACAGAATTTCTTATGTAGAACATAAACTCTTAAGTTTCGTTTCAGCAAATGGGCCTTAATTATGTAGACATGAAATTATAGACTTAAACGGGACTAAGTGCACGCTTCAAAAAATTTTATTTGAGAGTTTTCGGGATAGTAAATATAACTCAACGCCTAAACCATTTTATAAAACATTAAATTTGCCCAAAAAAACTTTAAAAAAATAATGCTGGAAGAGCATTTAGCTGCGACCAAGTCATATGGAATAAACTCTGTATACCAATACAGATCAAGTTATAAAAATTACCAATATTGCTTTAAATATTAACGGAATAAGCTAAAGTTTTAAATATTCTGCTGACCATCATCGGATAGTTTTTTATCAGTCACAATTTTAAAGTAAAAAGGACAGTGTTTTTATGTTACATAATTTATTTTTTGTGCTTGTTATTTAAGTTATAGTTTTTAAGTTTTTTTATTCCTTAACGATTTCACATAATTTTAATATAATGAACCGATATTTATTTGGTAATCCTGTGGTACGTCATGATAATTCATTCGAAGAAATTGAGTTTCTTTCGCATAATGAAACTGAAGAGATTGAATTGGAGGCACAAGTGAGTTAACCCATTAGAACATGTTGAGCAGATTATGCAAAGATTTAAAATAAATGTTTAAAGGTTTTATTTACATTAAATAATATGTTACATCAATATTACCAACAAAACACACGAAATGTTTCAGATCAAAATTATCAGCCCTATTCTGCTAAACGTTCGCGTGAACATTGGCACTCTGCTATCAGCGGGAAGGAAATGATTGTTCCATAATGCCTATTAATTGCGATAAAAATAAAATGAATGCAATGAAATTCTCTTTAGAATTTCAAAAATAAAGAACTGGTTAAGATTTGCATTCGAAAGACATAAGTTTTAAATAAATGATTTGAAGAAAATTGAATAAAACATTCACGTGAATCGAAAGATTCGATCGAATCGTTTAGCAGAATAGGGCTGTATATAAAAAAAAACTAATTAATTGGTACATAATTAAGAAGTCTTAGGTTACGTTGAATAGTTTGTCAGTAAAGCTTAGACTATTGGTTTTTCCATCCTAATATATATGTTATATATATTTATAAATAGGTATATTATTACCTATGTAGGAAGCAGACTTCTTGTATCCCTTTAGGCCAGATCTATATTACTGAAATAAATTATAGTAGAAATCTTCCTGATGGAATCTGTTTTATTAGAAGGAGCCCGGTGTGGTGGTTAAATATAACAGCTAATAAGCAATCTGTTAAGAGCTTTTTACATCCAGAGCTTAGGCCAGATCGGTTTTGTCACTACACAAGTAGTGATATTTCTTCACATATTAGTTTGCTCTTCCTAAAGCTTCATTCTTTTGCATTTTATCGCAAAATCATCAGCTTTAACAATTTCGTGGAATTTCTCTGTGGTCCGGCACCGTTACCAACAGAAGTATACAAACGTCGAACTGTTGAACAATGTCCGTAAGATAATAATCAGCAGTCAAGGGCTGTTATTGAAAATATAGAAAAAAAGAGATTTAATTGCCGCATGGCTATGATGTCTAATGCCGAATTCCTTTCAAAAAAGAGATCGAATTTTTTCTAAACAGAATGGAATTTTTTCTGTCAATTGAAAGGAATTCGTATTTCGTAAAAGAATCGATTTTTTTGGTGTGATTGTGTTTTTGTTACTTTATAGCTGCAATTGACGCAAAACGTCAAGAAATTATTCACAAAACTGTTAAGGTTGTTTGTTTTTGTTGTGAGAAGAATGTTTTACCAATAGAATTAAATTAATAAATAAAAGATATAAGCCAGTTTATACGGTGCCAATTTGTTGGTGCATTTTATTTGTTTGAACTTCTGTTTGCACATATATTTTTAAAGAAAATTGTTATTGAAAAGTTTTCACTTGCACTGAAAGTTTTTAACACGTCCTTCACTCGCGAAAGCTATTTTTTTTTTGTCAAATTTGTGTTTGATAATGAACAACAATAAATTATTTTTTTATAGCTCTATTGACTGAATATTTTGTTCAATTATGTAGAATTCGTTGCAACCAAAAAATAAACAACTCGTCTCCCAAAAATTCCGTGACTTTCAATTTCACGTATTAGAAATGTCAAGTCTTCATAGAGTGTGTGCAAATCAGTGTGAAATCTTGCTAAAAACGCAAGATTTGTTTTGACAGAAAAGAATCGATTTTGTTTAGAAAAAAATCGATTCTGTTTAGAAAAAATTCGATTTCTTTGTTGAAAGGAATTCGCCATTTGTTGTAAGGAATTAGGACTTCTTTCAATCCGAATTTAAACCATTTTAAATTACACTATTAAATTCATATCCAAAGATTTTAGTTTGAGTGCAAATCTGAATGCGGCCACTAACGCACTTCTTGCAATTTGAAAAAAAAACTATCGGCCGTGCGAGACCTCATAAACAGTAGTTTTATAGGAAGTGACTTTATACATGCCAATTATAATAGTTTTGGTTTATAAAAGTACTGTTTATGTGGCCCCTCAGGGCCAGAGCCAGAAAAAAAAAACTCTGGGTGCCTGAAGTATGCCCAACAGGGCGTGGAGTGCCCTGGCCCTGGGGGGCTACATAAACATTACTTTTATAAACCAAAACTGTTATAATTGGCATGTCTAGAGTCACTTCCTGTAAAATAATTCACTTGCGAAGAAGTGCGTACAAAAAAAACACGGCTATTACTGGTCCATAGATATGTGATAAAAAAATAATAATTTTGAAATCGTTGTGGCATCTTTTATAACTTTAATTTAAAGCAAAATGTATTTTCATGTTTTCAGAAACCACAAAAATGGGGTGGTCTTTTGGTATTGGTTTCATTTGCAACGACGATTGGTGCCTCAGTTCCAATAGGATACTGCCTTGGATGTGTTAATAGTCCCGCATTGGTAAGAACAATCTTTATATGAACAAAAATTGAACTGCAATAGTAATATGATTTGTTGTTTAACCTAGTTTATCAAACATTGGTGCAATGTTACGCTAGTTGAAAAATACGATTGGCATTTGACAGATGGCGGAATAGATGTCCTGTGGGCGTCAATCGTTTCAATCCTCTTACTTGGTGGAATGATTGGCTCACTCTGCGGAGCTTGGGTTTCCGATAAATTTGGAAGGTTTGTGCTCCCTAAAACCCTTTGTTCTCCCGTTAACTTTAATTATACCTTTCCAGAAAGGGAGCAATTTTAATAGCAGGAGCTCTTCTACTTATCTCTGCATTTATGTTTAACTTTTGTCGGGAGGCTAAATCAGTAGAGCTGCTATTGATCGGTCGATTCTTAGTTGGCATTTCTTCGGGCATAACTTACACTGCTTTGCCTATATATCTTCTAGAAATAGCTCCTCCACATCTACGTGAAACCTTGGGTGTATTTTGTGCTGTTGGCGTTACGGCGGGTATTGTGGTTGGACAGTTCTTTAGCTTGAATTTCATTTTCGGAAGCGAACTTCAATGGCACTATGCTCAGAGTGCATACGGAGCCTTGGTCGTTATTTGTTATCTTCCATCCTATTACTTCCCAGAAAGCCCAAAGTGGCTTTACCTGATCAAAGACGACGCCAAAGGAGCTCGCAGTAGCCTCAATCGATTGCGCCAAAACGATGAAGCACAAGTCAACGCCGAAATGCTTGAACTAGAAGCTGAAGCTAATACTAAAGTTGAAAAGAGTAGTTTTTGGTCGGTTATATCGAATCCAGCTATGAAACTTCCAATCTTCGTTATTTGCTGTTATCAAGCTGGCCAACAGTTATCTGGTATTAATTCGGTGAGTTTGAGAGGTTGTTCGTATTAAAAAGCGGCCTTTGACAATAGTTTTCCTGCAGATTTTCTTCTATTCAGTGCCGATTTTTATGAAAGCTGGTTTCTCTGCCAACGATGCTGAATTGGCTAACCTTGGAGCGGGGTGTATGAATCTTGCAGTTTCACTTATGGGACCGGTTTTAATGGCTAAATTTAACAGAAGACCAATGATGCTGATTTCGAGTTCTATGTGTGCATTCTTCTTGGTAGCCATAGCCACATCTCTGTTTTTTATTGTAAGCCTTGGATGAAAATTGTATTGGTTTTGTTGGTTATTTTGTCTTTTTATATATAGGATGCTGCGCCATGGGTAGCTCTGGCTTGTATTGGGTGCATCTTTATTTTTATATTTTTCTTCCAATTTGGGCTTGGCCCGATGCCATATTTCATCGGAGCAGGTAATTTAGTTATTGTTTGTCTATCATCCACTTGATTTTTTGTTAACGAACAAATTTATTTTTCAGAACTAGTTGAAGTATCCCCACGACCAGTGGCCATGTCCTTGGGAAGTCTTTCATCGTGGGTGTGCAATCTGACCATAGGAATGACATTCCCTCCGTTAAATGCGATGATTGGTTCACTTGTTTTTTTGCCCTTTGCCGTTGCATGTACGATTGTGTTCTTCGTAACGCTATTCTTTGTTCCGGAAACCAGAGGTCGTGATTCGTCACAGCTAGCACCGATGATGGCCAACGGTTTCAAATCAAAAATTAAGTAAATCTCAAATGTTTGTTGTATTTGTTTTAGAGTTCAGTATTTTTTTTATATTATAACTGTTAAGATTATCTTGTATGTATGTATATAAGTTATTTTTCTAATACTGCCTTGTAATTTATTTTAATCATCCATATGTATTATTTTCCTTTTTATTATAATGTACAAAGTTAAACAATAAAAAATTGATTAGTATAGAAAAAGAAAGTAAATAATTTACTCATTTTGTCTTGGATTTCTTGAAAATTAGTAAAATTTCGAAAAAAAACAAGCTAATACAAGGACATCATATGATGAATGATGAACCTATCACTGTTCTTCTCATGGCGCTCTTTATAGCGTTCTTCAATAACGAAAGCAAAATAATTAATCAAACTAGACGAAAAGTAATGATAAATCCATCTTCATGCGAGTTCTGCAAAAAAAAGGGATGCAAGATATAAAGTTTACATTTTTTGTTGAATAGAGAGAGAGAAGACCATAATGGTGGATTTACATTGATCTTCATGCGAGCTCTGCAAAAAAACAGGGACGTAAGATATAAAAGTTCCATAAATGTTGAATAGAGAGAGAAGACAAAAATGCAGAGATCTTCATAGATGATGATTATAAGAAGTGCCATAATGCAGATATGAAGTCGTGCATTTTCATCTTCATGGTATACTCTTTCATTCATTCGCTTTTTGGCATAAATCCATGCCACTCTACTTTTCTTCAAATTTGCAGATGAAGATACATGTAAATTCATCATAATGCAGAGATCTTCATAAAATGCAGATTATAGGAAGTGCCATAATGCAGGTATGAAGACGAACATGTTCATCTTTATAATGGTACTCTTTCACTTATTCTTTTTTTGGAATGCATCCATCCCGCTCTAATTTTCTTGAAATTTGCAGATGAAGATACACATTTAAATCCATCTTATAGGAAGTGCCATAATGCAGATATGAAGACGAACATATTAGGCGTGTTTTTTTGCAAGTCCATATGGATTTGTCGAAAAAAACGACATCGGGACTTAGGAACTTCTTACTTACAGTACGTAAGTCCCGATAATTATCTGGACTTAGCTAAGTCTATATGGATTTAAGTTGTTGTTGTATTAACGTGTAAAACTATTAGTCCCGATGTCGTTTTTTTCGACAAATCCATATGGACTTGCAAAAAAAACACGGCTATTCATCTTCATAGTGGTACTCTTTCACTCATTCGTTTTTTAGCTTAGGTACACGTCTATCCTACTCTACTTTTCTTAAAGTTTGCAGATGCAGGCACATGTAAAACCATCATTAGGGTAGGTATTTTTGTTTTTTTTTTTTTTGTATTTGTCCTATTTTAGCGTATTCTTACATTTTCTTATTTATTTATTGATCTTTTTCTATAAGCCCCACCCTGTGGATGAAAAATTATGGTTTAAATCGTTTATTGGCATTACTGGTTGCTTTACCAACACATCCAAACATATTTGACGTTTTCATAAATTTCCCCTACAAATGAAGTCTCCACTCCACTTGCAAGACAAACAGCTGGAGTTCACACAGCTGATTAATAGTCCGACGATTCGTCTAGGTGTAGTGCTAGTTTTCTAATTTCATCCGCTTTTCACAATAGGACGCTAGTGGCTAGGCGATTGCTTACATTTTTCTTTTGTTTTTTTATTTTTATTTTTTGAGAGTTATTCTTAGTTTTCTTTGAGGTTTACTTACTTCTGTAAACATATTTTATTAAAGTGCAAATAATGCCTTGTTGTTATGATAACCATTCAGTGAATTGAGCTCGACCTATATTCTATTTCCGACAAGATACCACAAACCACAAGCCGTTCATTCATTTGAAAGTGTTCTCCCTTTACAAATCGACAAACCCTCTCCGCGGCTAGAATTTAATTAGTTTTTATTTCCATAATTGCGTTACGACTTCGGCGACACCAAAATATTATATACCTACATATATTTTTTAAAGAACTGGCTGTAGCGTGTGAGTTGCGTGTGCAATAATGGAAGAACGAAGTGAATCTCAAATTCTTTACAATTCGAAAAAAGTTGATATTAGGTCAAGTGCCACTCCACATATTAAGGTAATTTTAATTAAGGACACTCCAAAATACAACCAAAGTACGGGTAATTAGTCGGAACATAACAGTTTTACTTTATTATCAGTTGGACATGATTAATGTTTAATCGGGTAACCTTGATCTTGAAATTGTCGATCAAATTAAGCACATAGTTTTCTGATTAAATTCATTCGTTCAATCAGAAAATAAAAAAAAAACTAAATTGTTTAAAAAATAATAACACCTAATTTAATTTTGCATAAGGAACCATGGGGAAAATTGCTAACTCTTGTCGGGTACGCGGCAACCTTTGGATCTGCAGTTCCAGTTGGCTATTGCATTGGAGGCATCAATAGTCCTGCTTCGGTAGGAAACTTTCGTCTCTAAAAAGCATCTATTCAAACGATATTAATACTCTTAATTCTTTTTTTTAGTTCATGCGAGCTTGGTGCAATGAAACACTCATAGAGCGTTATGATTTCCATATCACAGCTGGAGGATTGGATATTTTGTGGTCGACAATTGTTTCAATTTTTCTAGTCGGTGGAGCAATTGGTTCGTTGGGAGGAGCAGGCGCTGCAGATAAATTCGGAAGGTAAATTTAAGATGCGTTTCTCACCTAAGGCTTAACTCATAACTAATTCATTAGGAAAGATTCATTTTCCTTATCTCACATTTTAAAAAATTGTTCAAGAAATTGATCATGGAAATTTACAAGGCTTAGGTATATGAAACACGTAACACCAGTTGTAGGTAATATGTTATGTGTGAAAATTGATAAGGAGACCCTAGAGCCTAGAGGGTATTGGAATCAGTAACGTCAGTAAAATCTCTGATGCTGACTGATACAGATTTTCACTGAGATTTGTTTTTTTGCAATGAAACAAAAAAATATTTTATTGAATTAAGCAAAATGCAAATCGGGAAAATAACCTTGAATTTTTGTTTTGATAGCAATTTTATATTAAAATTTTGTAAAGGGTGTCTCCTCGACGAAGCTAAACTACAACAAAAATTCGCGGCATTATTCTGCAATCTGCCAAACTTCTAATATAAAGGCATTTACACTCCTGCGATGCGACAGTTATAATTTGATAACATCAGCCACGGAATGTTGTTTTTTTTAGGTAATGGTCTTTCGCTCTGCTTGCAGTTATTTCTTTTAAAATCGCCTTTGTTGTCGGTGAAGAGGATAGGAATGCGATTTTATCTGTTCAGAAGGATTAGAGTTGGTATTGCCAAGCTCCTGGAGTCATTATTTGAATTCTCATCACATTACTCTTCGTGCATTTCCGTTGCGGTAGTGTAGTTCCGTCAAATGCGATATTACATTTAAACAGCTATGTAAAGCTTTCCATACTAAATTCATATAAGTACGTACGCTCCTGGAGTCATTATTTGAATTCTCATCACATTACTCTTCGTGCATTTCCGTTGCGGTAGTGTAGTTCCGTCAAAAGCGATATTACATTTAAACAGCTATGTAAATATTTCCATACTAAATTCATATAAGTACGTATTTATTGAAGATTATAATTAAATAACAATCGTTTACTGCCTTAAACCAAACATTTAAAACAAAAAGACGTTATTGAGAACCCGTAGAATATTTTATTTTTCATATTACTTGCTATGAGAAAATATTTACCTAAGATAAGAAGAAGCGATTAAAGTTAAGAAAATAAAGGCTGAAAGAATATTGCACTTTAAATCCCCATAGTAATGCAAATGGTTGTAAGTTTCCAAAAATAAAGATTGTCTTGTTTTTAAAGTACAACTAACAAGCTGTATAAGTATAAAATAAATAATCGTAAAAATGGTTTACGATCAGATCCTATGTTCGGATCTTCCCAGGTGGTGAGATCGACAAACATCAATTTGTGATGACGTTAATTCAGCACAGATTATTTTGACAAAAATTCAACATATTAACTGTTGTTATTTATATTTTATTTTACAAGGCAATTGAGTTTGAAGGCCTAGTTATCAATTTATTAAGGTGTATACTAATTTAAGCGGATAATGATATTATTAAATAAATAAACATGATACCTATATATTTTTATAAAAAAAAAAAGACAAAGCACTTAAGAACTTCAAGTAGATTACAACTATCATCAATGCTTGATTTTAGATAACATTGACGGCGAAATCAAGAGTTAGTTTCAGGTTTTAAATAATCAGAATCACAGATAGTATTACAAGTGTTTTGTAGCCAGATTAATAAATAAAACAAAATACATAGCTATTCTCATACCTTCTACATATCGTCAGTTAAACCGCGTTTTTTTTACTTGCTAGTGTGAGGAAAAAATTTCACGGGTGGGTAAATTTTGTTCAAAATTGGTATAGAGCATTTGTAGGTATGTGATTGCCTAGAAGGGAAATTCGAATTTTTGTTTTAACTCCTCTTACACAGGTAGCTGCCATAAAAAAATTTTAGTTTTTTTTTGTTAATTTTGCATATTTGTTTCAATTCAGACTTATGTACATACTTAACGTACATATGTCATTCTACAGAAAATGATTTCTATTTATATGTAGTACTGTTAACCTAGATTTTGACATCATTTTAATTTGTAAAACCCAGCCCATTTTGCCGGTTTTAATTTTCAAATTGATTTATTTCAATATTCCTATGTTTTATGCTTTGATAACTATTGTTCCTACCTACCTACATGTACCCTAATTTTTAGTACGAAACAAAGATTGATTTATTTGTGGAGTATGAGGTACACAGTTATTGGTTTGCAGTTAGCAGTAGGTATACCAAACCTATTGTTCTATTACATTTCTTGCAAATTACAAAATTTAGTTAGAAATCGCGAAAAAAAGTAGCTGTCGCATCGTAATTGTTCAAGTCACCGAACTAAGTTTTTTTTTTAAAGCTTCGTTTGAGTATGTTGTTTGTATAATATAAACGAGATTATACTTTGTTAAAGCTTTTTGATGCGCTTTCTTCGAATCCCGTGTCAGATTTGCTCTATTGCGTAAGATTTTTGAGATATACATAATCTACCCTAAAAATTTGCCATAAAACTCATGAACGTGCGTTAAAAGTTATACTTCTTTGGCGTGATACAATAATTATTATTATTGTGTTCACCCCTCACACAATCCATCTTTGCGCTTATGTTTAGAAATATGATTATATTCAGGGCTATTATGAAAAAATATTACAAATCTGAGAAAAGTGGGTTTGAAAAATTATATAGCGAGAGCTTTTATAAACCGGATACCATTTTTATGTTCTTAACTCTCTTTAATTTCACTCTATAAGTAGCTTAATTTTGAAAACTATTCACCGCTAAATCCATCCTCTTAGAACATATAAACTTTTTAAATTGGGCCTCAGAGACCCATGATTTTCATATACGACGGTGAATGTAGAACAACTTGTACATCGTTAACAAACCAACCGGCAAGGTTAATGCAAATTTTTTTCTTGCAATTCACTCGTAGGCGGCTTATTGCCAAGCAAAATATTTTAAGAATGAAATATGACTCGGCACTCGAGTAGGTAAGTAAATAATAACAATCATTTACTTACTTACTTTACTGCTGAAGTATTATATTTTTTTTCAATAAATGTATCTTTGGCCCGTTAATGGAAATGTACTCGCTTCCGTTTAAGGTATCAGTGTCGATAATACATAACCTCAGCATATTATTGCCATTAATGTAAACAATCGTCAACGGCAGCGAAATGGGCACCGGCTTGTTGTATTAGAGAGCTACATTATAAACAATTTTGTTCATTGAAACTGAATATCATTTAAATGCTTAATTAAATGAAAAAAAAATTACACATTTGATGTGTTGCGAACTTTGTTTGAATGGCTGCTTTTTGAATATCAAGTTGTACCGGTAAGCATAAGTTGCATTGAAGAAATGCAGATTTCATATAATTCCAATGAACTCATGTCACTCATTTGTCATGCTTCAAATTTAAATTTAATTTTTAAAATTATTTGAACTCAAAAATAACGATATTTCAGAAAAGGATGCTTCATGATCAGTGGACTACTCTTCGCTCTGGGTGCGATACTTTTCATGTTTTGTCGTGTGGCCAGTTCGGTGGAAATGCTTTTGCTTGGAAGATTTTTTGTTGGCCTGGCATCTGGTCTGACAACAGCTTCCCTGCCAATGTATCTCACTGAATGTGCTCCACTGGCACTTCGCGGCACTCTCGGTGTATTCTGTGCCGTTGGAGTAACCGGTGGTGTTGTTGTTGGCCAAGTATTCAATTTGCGTAATATTTTCGGAACACCCGATCTCTGGCACTACGGTTTGAGTTTCTACATCGTCCTTGTTATTGTTTGTTACTTGCCGTCCTACTATTTTCCCGAGAGTCCCAAGTGGTTGTATGTTGTTAAACAGGATCGCGATTGCGCCAAGAGAGAATTACGTCGTCTGAGGGGAGCCCATCATATGACACAGATTCAGAAAGAACTCGAGGATATGGAAGCTGAAGCCAGTTCTACAATGCAAACTAGCTCGTTTTTGGCAGTTTTGCGTGATTCCAGTCTCACTTTGCCTTTAATTATAGTTTGTGCCTTTCATGGTGGTCAACAATTGACTGGTATAAATGCGGTAATTTATATCAATTCATGAGTTCTTCCTAATTCTTATCTTCTTATTTTATTTTTTTGTTTAGATCTTCTACTACTCCGTTTCGATATTTGAAAGAGCTGGACTCTCAACAACTGATGCGGAGTGGGCAAACCTGGGAGCTGGCTGTTTGAATCTTATGACATCGTTTTTGAGCCCATATCTAATGGCCAATGTCAATCGCCGTCCATTGATGCAGTTTTCGTGCTTTTTATGCGCGGTTTTCCTCTTAGCTTTTGCAATTGTTCTTCATTTCATCGTAAGAGGCTGTTTGATGAATATTTTCGAAAATATTTCAAAATTATCTAATCATTACCTAATATTGTTGCAGGATTATTTAAGTTGGTTTGCAATTGCAGGCATTGTTTGCATATTTTGTTACATTTTCTTCTACCAACTTGGTGTTGGGCCAATTCCCTATTTTATCGGATCTGGTGAGTAAATGTTTATATATAAACTCTCTGGCTGTCCTATTTTTTTTTTCTCTAATTGGTGATTTTTTTCAATCAGTGCAACTCAATTAACAAGCTCAATTGAACTGATTCGCTTTAATAAATTACGAATGCGTGTGCAATTTAATTAGCTCTTCAACCTTTCTCAATCTTTAAGTGTCTTCTATTGTTGTTAGTATATTAATATTGCACGCCGTTCAGTATCCAATTGTGGCATATTAATTGAATGGCGCTTGCCTCATCGTTTCTTTTCATGTCCAATTGAGTTAATTAGGCTACAAATACAAGATGCGCTCTTTGTTTTCTTAAAATATCTTATCTATTAAATTGTTTTGGATTTAAGTTGATTATGGTGATTTGGTTATTTTATTGATTAGCAATGGGGGAAACTTTCAAAGTACATAATTGCTCAATTAAGAAAAAAAATAACAATAACGCTGTTCCAGTAAATTTATTTTAATACATTTGTTACTTTGTTAACGCCGCGCCGTAAGGAAACAAAATTTAACCAACTTTTTGGGACGGAAACCAAACTATATTTTTCGGAATTCGAATCAGTCATTAGAATTACTACATTTATGCAGGGTTTTGTTAATTGTATTGTGCACACATTCTCTGGTGGATTTCACAGGGAAGGATGACCCTGTTAATTTTTAAATAGACAAATCGACCGCATCGTTGCCACAAGATACATTTTATGTTAATAAAGTTTTATCATTTTCACGCGTTGCTCGATGCTGTTACTGGCCATGGTGATTTTTGCTTTAGTGTCTGAAAATTAAAAAAAGAAATGTGTTTTATCCACTGAAAAACTACTTCCTCAGTTAACTGTGGGTTAATAAATTTCTAGAGCTAGCTAACTCAAGTTTAACGCTCCACTGAAAAACTGGGCCTAACTGTTTTCAAAATCCCTGAAATGGTTTTGATTAAATATTCCATAAAATATCAAATTAAAATATTATCTCCTTTATTTTTATCACCCGTTTTTTTTTTTATAGAAATTTTCGAAGTGGGACCACGACCAATTGGTATGGCAATGGGATCTCTAGCATCTTGGTCGTGTAATTTCATCATCGGAATGACATTTCCAAGTCTACAAAATGCTTGGGGAGCATTCGTATTCATCCCGTTTTCCATTACCTGTACCCTTATGTTCCTACTAACGCGATTCTACTTGCCAGAGACTCGAGGACGTGATCCATCTGAAGTAGCACCACTCATATCCAAAGGATTCCGTTCCAAAGTTAGATAGAATTTGGAAAGCAGTAAATTAATGGCATAGCTCACTACAAAACCATGAAGTTGTCAAGCTCAAAGTTATTTAATTTAATATTTAAAATTTTACAGTTGTTAAGTCTTACCATGGTTGTCTTAAACTTTGTTCGCAATATTTTATCATATTTTTATTTGAATCCTTAGCCCCTAGATAAACTATCGTAAGAACGAATTAGAGTTTTTTATTTGCATTATGTTGTAGGCAATGTACTTTAACTTTTAGAACATTTAAGAAAAAGTTAAAATTTATTGACATTAATTATACTACGGTGTAGAAATAGTAAATTATGTAAGAATTTATTTAAGTGCTTATTTCACTTAATATGAATTTTTGTATTTTTTTTAATTATGTAAATTAAATCGTAATATTTTGTTTTTTATTTATCGCTTGCCGGTTTTTGTTTTTTAGATAGAATATAATTAATCTAATATCTGACTAAGAAAAACTATTGAATGTAGTATGTTTAATATTTTGTACTCATGACGCTTAGTTATTTAATAAAATAGGAAAAGTTTAATAAAACTTATTAATTGTTTTTTTCTTATACCACACTAAGGCCCAGTTTTTCAGTTAAAGTTAAACCCGAGTTAACTCATCAAAATAGCTGAGTTCACTCTGGTTTAACTGAGCAGATGCTTTTGATGTTTTATCCACCAAATGTTTTTAGTCGCTCCGCATTCATTTTCCATCGAAAAAATGCTTCCTCAGTTCACTAGTGGGTTAATATACTTCTATAGTTAAATAACTCTGGTTTAACTCACCACTGAAAAACTGGTAGTGTTGTTTGTTGTAAAACCTTGTCAAAACAGCTAAGTGAAAGAGAATTTCTCAAGACGCATTGAACAACTTTTGTCTGATAAAACTTCAAAATGCAACTCCTCACATCAACGTTCACCTTTCGTTGGTGTATCAGATAATTTTCACATCAGAAAAATCTAACTGCTGGGTGTTTTGACAATTGTTCCACTTCTTGCATCAGAAATTTGTGTAGCAGAAAATCGAAGTTTTTTTTATTTTTTTTTTTTTGGAATTTGTGACATTTTGTGAAAATTTGTAAGAAACTTAAAATTACCATACCAAAACGATCCCTTATTTCTTTCTGCCCACTCTGACTGCTCAGAAAATTGTATTAAGCTCGTAAAGCACGTACTCTTAACATTACTCTGATTGTGCTCTGACAGAAAAAAGAAACATGAATTCGAACTCTGAGCGCTTGAAGCTAAAACAAAACTGACTTCAGGCGAAGTATTATCTAGAGAACCGATGTAAGGGGTTAATTCTCTTTCACAAGCTGTACTCAAAGGATATCCTCCCAAAGACTGAGCATGGGGTAGTTGTCCCGAACCAACTGTAGAGTGTGGATGTAGTGTTCTGGAATTTACTCAGTTTTGCGCAATTCATTGAATTCGAAGAGTTTTTTTTTTAAATAAAATTTAAAAAAAGGCAAGAGGGTTACAGATAATGTTCGAAGTCTATGCTTAAGACACTGCCCAGTGTTTTGAAGTAAAAAAATTGTGTGAGTGACGGAGGACTCACGGTTAAGATGTGTAATCATCAATGTTCGTCCAAGTGTCGGAGTTTTGTTATTGAACGTACCTAATTACAACCTAATATGCGACACGGCGGCGGTACGTATTACTGGCTCACGTTTTTAGTTTACCCTGCCGCTGGCATAGATGTTTAGACATCAAAAAGAAAAACACGCAATATAAAAACTCAAAATATAGACGAAATTGCTGCATACTCTGGGGATAACTATACGCCCCAATTTATATTTTTGAATTATAGTGGTATACAAATTATACATTTCTGCTTAATCGGTCGGTCGGTGGGATTTTTTCTTCTTTTTTTTATAAAAATGTCCTTTTTTTAATTCCATTTGGGCAAGTACCTACACCTACATATTATCGTATTTTCGTTACTGTTACACTTCGAAATGTAGAAATTCTAGAAATTACGAATAAAACTTTGAACTTTTTAGCAACATTATATATACATATGTACCTACATATACCTATAATTTTGGTTTATGCTTATCATGATCAGTTTTATTAGAAAACAGAAATGGAATGTTGGTTAAAATGGAATGCTGATTAAAATGAAACGTGTTTCCAAAGCATTTTTGTTTCTTATAAACGATGAATAAGACTTGTGAAGATAATTCTATGATTAAAATAAAAACAAAAATACAATTTAAAGAGGTACTTTAATAAATTAAATAAGATCAAACAACAACGAGATCACTGATGTGATCATAAAGCATCAATTTTTCAAAAAAAAAAAAAATAATAATCGAAAACCTTCTTTTAAAAACAACTCTGCTTAAATAAATTAAAAATCTGTCACACTCTTGTAAATAATTTGTGGCTTTCTGATTTGTCTCATATAATAAAAGCACAATTTTATGAATTCAATAATATTTAAAAGCAAACAAAAAAACACAAGAGAAAAATAAAACGAATGATGACAATTTTATAAGTTATTTTAACCACAAATACATATAGCTTAAATTCTTACACTCCAAATCAATGGAATAGTTACACTTTCAATTATAAAGTTTAACATTTTGTTTTTGCGAGTTTTGGTATGCCCTACATACATATGATTGGATTTTATGCATAATCACTGATATCGTACACAGATTTAATTTATAAGACGATAAGAAATCTGGAAGTAGCAATTCGAATTTATAAAAAATGTCATCCAATTTTGTTTAATCAAAAAAATATCAAAATGACAAAAATAAAAAAAAAAATACATTTCCTCAGATACAAAAATTCAATAACAAAAATCAAAGATTTTTAGAAGCATGAACCGAAAACAAAAGTGTCTGTAAATCTAACTTCAAAAATAAAGTTATTTCCATGCAAAAAAACTGAACGGAAGCGAGGAAATAGAGTGGTGGATAGCAAACATTTTTATCCTCGGTCGGTTTGCACATCCAAAAAAAAAAAAATTATATTCACCTCACAACATTAGGTGTGTTCGCGTACTAGTCCGAAACTACCCATTTTTACCATTTTTGGTCCAATTTAATTTTTTTTATATGGACTTTGACAGAACTTCGGACTAAAACTGGCAGGTTTGGAAAGTAAACGAACAGAGGTATTATTTCCTAAGTCCCCTTTCACACGAGGAAACTGAGTTTCCAGCAACATTAACTTTATTGGAAAGGAGGGCACGACGTACATAAGTGGGTTAAACAAAACTTTTCATTATCCAAATTTAAGGTAAATTTTAAGAAATGGTTAAGTTGCTCGCATCGCTGCTTGAATCGTTTATCGTAGCTCCAACATAAATGCACTCTTAGGGCAAGTTCCACTTACGCTGGCTATGAAATTCAGCTTAAATTCCTAATATGGGAAACTTAAGTGCCACTTATTCCGGTAAGTGTCAACTGTGAAACTGGCCCTAAGACGTACATAGATACACTTGTTTTTCCAGTCACTTTCCAATAAAAGATACCTTAATTAGAAAGCAATTTTTTCATAGCTTTATGTCTTCTGAACGTAACCAATTTTATTTCAAATTATACAGCAAAAGCTAACACCATTATGTAGTACGAAGAACTTTTGGTATTTTTGAAATGAGCTCATATATCATCACTAATCGTAAGTATCACATTGAATTCATTAAAATGTTTCCGCAGAGTAGAACTTCGAATTAATAAAACAAATGCAGAATAATAACAAACAAGCGCAAGAGATTACGAGAATCGGATGAAAATTTATCGCATGTTCCGAAGATGTGTATTTCCCACAAGTTTCACCACCTTTGACCACATTTTGTTAGTGTCGTAAGCAAATAACTGAACGTGGAAACCCTGGCTTTTTAATTCAATTCGTAAGCGAACTGCCACGTTTATTATTTAGGAAGCGCGTCCTATCGCGTCTACTGTGTTCAAGGACTGTCAAAATTTAGTTTCTCATGTCGTGAGAGCATCCCGTCGGCTTTCGTTTTTACGTTTAATTGAGCGCTGAATGTTTCGAAAGGTGTGTTTATTTAGTTCAACTCTGAATTCCAACTGGTTTTCGACAGGTTTTATTTAAAACTTGTATTTTACGAAAACTTGTGGTTTACAAAAATGTATGGGAAAACTTGTCTTTTCGATGTTGGCTTTACGCCAAAACCGATTTTTTTGCTGAAACCCGGTTTTAGGTTTGGTGTGAAAAGATAATTAAGAGTCATTAAGAAAAATGAAAATATATTCACATTGAAATGACCTGGAGTGTAAATATTTCTTTTTTTTTATTTAGTTTGTTTTTATTGTGATCTTTAGTTGACTGCCAAGTTTATGAACACCAATATCGCTACTCATTAACTCAGCTGTCTGGTTTTGATTAGTAATTTAACAGCATTGAAAAAAAAACTTCAAAAACTGTAGGTGTTTCGGCATTGAACTTTGACAGTTTTTTTTGTTTGACAAATGCTGTAATATTGAACATTTTAAAATTTATGTTGTCTAGAACACCAAAGTGAAAAAAAAAATGGAAAGAATGAAAACTATTTTTTCATCCACGAGAAAATGCTTATATTTTGTATGTTTGTTGATTTAGTTTTTACTAAAAATACATTTCGTAATTTTATACCTATACTAGTTTCTATTTTACGCAGTCACAATGACGTATTTTCAACTCTAGATTTTATGAACGCACGATCGGTTCGTGCCGGCAATAAAATCGAGTGTGCCAGTGCCAGCGTCCATCCCGACTGACTATATGTTTCTTCGACAAAAAAATTGAAAAGATCATCTGGGCAGGCGTTGGAAGTTTATGACGATCATGGATTTATCACTCTTCTAGTCTAGAGTGATGGAGTATTTTAAAATAAACATTTTTTCGAATTTAATTCGTCATCTGCTATGAGGCTAAGTGATCAAAATCAACTACAAAAAGATTCTTTCTAGCTTCCAGTCTGTGTTCAGTGTTCCTTTGAAGCGGTTCGCTTAGAAAAATCCACCTCTGCGGTCTTCGAAAAAATAAATCTGTTTGGTTTCTTTCTGGGAACTTTTTTTTTTTAATTAGTTTGTTTCAAAAACTCCTCAGTGTTATACCGTTTCTAACCTATTACATGGCGTTTTTTAGATACCAATTATTTTTTGACGTCATTGCAGTGATTATAGCTACGAAATGTTGAAAAACACATGCGTGTTCCTTATTTAAATGATAATGCCATTTATTTTAATTTACGAAAATACACACAAAGTGAAAGATTACCTAAGTTTTAGTTTGAATGTTTGTGCTATTTCGTGCATCTGCTGTCAATAAACAAAATATTTTATAAATACAAATTAAAATCTATTCAATGTTCTGCAAACATCATTGATGAGCACATCAACGAACGGCGAGGTAAATGCGCTAATGGTGTATACGGCAAGGAGATATTCAAAATAAAAATCCACACCGGCAACAGCAACAGCAACAACGACGACGTCGAATTTAATATGGAGGACATTAACTGGGTGATTGCGGGCAGGTAATTGTGTTTATTTTTGTACACTTTAGCGTGAAAGATCCAGACAGTGATGCAGTCAGTCTAGGTTACTTACCTTGTTGTCGTTTTCCTTCTCGTTTTCGACGTTCGAATTTGAAGTATTTTCGTGAAAAATTAACTCGGGGAGAATTCGGGAAAGAGTTTCTCACACCATCATAATATAATGAGCATGGGATCGAGCATCGAGATAAGTGTCACATGTCAGTTAGTGTCAGTTCACACTCTCTACAGAAAATTTGAATTGATGTGAAAGAGATAAATATTTTTAAAGTTTTCTTTTACAATTTAGTTTGTTGAATGATTTAGGTACAATGTTTTATACAAACTTGTACAAACAATTAAAGCAGTTTTCTTATTTGGGTAAATTTTTTCTGGATGACCATCGTTAAGGTTTATGCCTAACGCTCTTTTATTTAATTTCCGCTACCGTATTTCCATCCACTGATACAGAATACGAAAAAGTGGATCCCGTCACTCTGGCTGTCTGTCTACATCGCTTGATCAATTTTATTCATATACGTATGAACATAAGTTTCTTGAACGTTCTCCGGATGCGATTTTTCTTTAACGGCATAACTAAGCCTGGTCAAAAGACATGTCATAATTTGAGTGTGACATAATTTTTGCCTTCAGATGCCTGCAGACAGATGTCAACTGAGTTTTTTGCTGCCACAAGTTATTGAATTGGGTCTCGCTCTAGAGCATTGCTGGACGAAGCAACTGTGCATATTTTTGTACATCAATTTAAGACATTTTGCCATTACTTTTGCACAGAGCGCAAAATTCTGGGGGCGCATTACCAGGAGCAAGAAAATGTAATCGGATATTGCGCAAACAAATATACACTGCCATTTGCATTTTAACCACAATACTTGTTCAAATAATCCCAAAGTAACATCCATCACAACTGTGCTAAGTTATTTCTTGCTCACTAACTAACTTCACTTTCATTGTTGCATTCAAGGAGAATTGAACTCAAAACATCGTAAAATTAAAAATCCCACCAGATCTAGGCATTCAAAATCTACCGGGTGGGTAATGAGGAAAAGTCTTATGCATGGTGTATCAGTGTATGTATATGCAAATTTCAAAAGGGGCGTTTTCTACAAATCTTGCACAGGGCGCCAGTTTGGCTGGGACCGGCCCTGTGCATGTACATACATATTGTACATGTACATACATACATACACATACAGTGAAATAATCAGCTTAAAAAATGGGAAGTGAATGAATGAACATGCCAATTTAAAACAATTTTTTCTTAAAGTAGTGTTTTTGATTTAATGCACGCCCACTTTTAATGGTAAAAAACTGTTAAATTTTAATTTTCTTCGACAATTTTTCTTCGATAAATCGAAGATCATTTTACAAAACTTAAAAAGATTCCTGCAGTCTTTTCCATTTAAGATTTCATACATCTCCACAACAGTTAAAAATTGGTTTTCCATCCAGACCGTCGTGTCTCTTTCAAGACAGGACATTTGCATACAAAATGCCTTGAATCTTCTCTCTTCCCCATATTACATAGTAAAGACAAAATTGGTAGATCACCCCTATGCGGAATGAAGGTCATGTTTAAAGCTCTTGCTGTTGTTCTGGAAATAATTATTTTCTTCTGGGTCATATTGCAGCTGACCGTAATAATTCCTATGCATATATCAATGCTCTTGCAGATTCAAAATATATTAATCGATATTTTTGATGTGTAAACATCTATGCTGGCGGTAGAGTGAAAAAAACGTGAACGTTCGTGTGCAACGTTACGTCGTGCACTTTACGTTGTAGCACGTTACGTTACGAAATTGCCCCGACCAAAACAAATTGATTTTAACGCGACTGACGATTTTATCTTTGTAACACTTATATTCTTAAATTTTTTTCTTTAATTTAATTATTCCCCGAACAAAATGGACGCGACACTAGTAATTTAAAAGAAAACAAAATCAAAACAAAAATAATAATAGTCAGCTGTAGGGATTGACAATTGACTGTAGGTATGGTAGGTCAATGGCTGTAGGTATGGTAGGATATCGGGTGCGTTCAGTGATACAAATCTGAACTTAAATTCTACGTTTACATTATACTGCTTTTAAACGATGCAATTTCTTCTTGCAATTTTTAGGCAGGTAGGCGAGGGACGTAGGTGGCTGGGATATACAAAATAGCTGTGGTTGAACAAATTGCAGAGTTATCGGCTACTTTTGTACTTGCACAAAGTTAACATTCATTAAAAATCACAGCGTCCAATTCCATAGGCGATTGATGGTGTCAATCGATTGAAATTGCGATTTTAGAGATTTCCACTGACAACAACTGCAACTAAATATTCTAAAAACTCAAGATATATAATTCGCCGGCCATCTCATAGTGACATTCATTTGAGGTTCGTTCAGTATAAAATTAAGACTGAACTTTTTGTAAGTTTTACTCGATGGAAAGATGGAGTTTCATAAGGGTTGCAAGTTCGTTGACAGTTCTAACTGGATATTTTAATTAGGCCCCTGTCAGTCAAACCATTAAGTTCCTTTGGAATTTGGGTACGGTGTCATTTAATTGAAACCACGATTTTAGTGCTCTCCGCTGACAGTTGTTGTTTGTCGATGCTCAGAGAGTGATTACCATAAACAATAACCATGTGTAATGTGAAGTCATCTTAAAGTTGAGAGTGAACTACGAAACAGGACCTTTCAGTACCGAACCTTCACCGTTCGTTGGACACTTCACCACCAGCCTTTTAGTGCTTGGAAATTTCGTTACAGCGGTTCCCCCACTGGGTATTTCGCTGCCGCTCTTTCAACACTAAGTTTTTTAAGCACTGCCTACAGATAGGTAATGTAGTGTTAATTATTCAATATGTTTCTTTTGATGACGTTCAGTAACAAAAATTAGGGACTTGGACAAACATTGATGTTTACACATATTTAACCGTGAGTCCCGGCACTCACATATTTTTTCATCTAGTTTTTGTATAAATTGATACAATTGGCTTTTCCATGCAGCCACATTGTGTAGAAACAACTTTAATGTGTAGTTACAAAAGTCTGCTAAATCAATCCATTTCATGAACCAAAAATATTTATCTCAAGAACCAATGGCATCATTGCGATGTAATTTTCGTGTTTATAGATTTAGTATTATTAGGGTTTGTTTCTGCACAATGTCTCAGTAAAGTTCTAATTACTTAAAGGCCTTACACACCATCCATATGTTACTTGTCAGGTAACATTGACGTTTTTTTTTGTCAGGTAACATTGATGAAAATAAGCCTTCACACGTATCAATGAACATTGACAATGATTTTGCTTGAATTCGGTTTACTTGTTTCATAAACTTCAAAGACGATGGATACTAAAATTTGTGTGAGGTTACGGATTTAAATGAAGATTATTAGAATTTCTTACGTTTTTACTAGCGATGAAACGTTTTGACTGCGGAAAGACATGATAAAACTATTCTCAAGGCAAAATTTGAATCCACTTCTTGAAGTTTCCAGGTTAAAAAAAATAAATAAATTCATTAAACTACCATAATGGTGGAAGAGGTGTTATTTTTTTAAACTCTGCCCGAAAATATGATCTGACTGTTATTGAGGCAGTTTGATCAGATTTTAGCTTTAAATCTTTATTCATATATTCTTTATATTTTATTTTCCACAAACACTCATTTTCTCGATAAATGTTTATAAATTCACTTAAAAATTCCGACTGCATTATCACATTATCACTATGCGATCCCATCAGGTAAAATTGATAAACCCATACACACCTTCAATATTTTATCAGTGCACATTGAACAAAGTCAAAATAATTTTGAGTTTCGTCAATGTTACTTGTGATGAACATTGAAGTTCCTACTAACGATCAATGTTACCTGAATCGAGACTCGTTCAAGTAATATTGTCAGGTAACATTGACGGTGTGTAGGGCCCTATGTATGTGTCAATTAGTTTTCCAGTTTTCCAGACAAAATAGTTTTAACTGATGAAAAATTCAAAACAATAATTAATATTCTCGTTGCCGTGTAAATTTGATAATCGACACTTAATCTGGCCATTAAAATAGGTTTTACGAATTTTTAGTCTTATCCAAAACAATAATTTTAAGATCTTAAGTTTAAGGTGTAGAAAATATTTTGGAATAGTACTGGTTTGTGCAAAACTTGAAACTTCTAAAATGGCTTTAAAAAGGAGCAATTAGTATGTGCGACGCCGTATTAGTGTAGATCAATTATTCCGGAACTCGTGAGCTTTGTTCGTCTCATTTATCACTATTCCAAGATAATCCTGTTCGAATTAACTAAGTTTCTCTATTCTGCGTTTCTTCGACTAAAAGAAAATGCTCGATCATATAAACGCAAAAACAACCACTTGACCAACCAAATTAGATGGGTTTCAAATTTTTTGTTGAAAACTTGCTGGCTTCCACCATTTTTGTGTAGAGAGTTTTTGTTGAGCAAAACCTTGTTTATTTTTGCATTCAGTGTACAGTTGTAGAAGAATGCACTGTTTTGTGAATACAGTCTTCAATGAGTTCAATACAAAAATTATATTCTTTAACTTCACTTTGAGACTTTCACTTCAAATTATATCATTTGACATTTGCAAACATTTTTGCTTCCATTCATTTTACAGCAATCAATTGAATGCAATCTTTTGGAAATTCATGCATTCTCTGCATTGGGTTCTAGATTTTAGTATAGCTGCAAATTTAATTAACCTGCACTGAAATAATAAGCATGTTTTGTTGTGCTCTTAAATAAAACATTGGCCCTTCAGTAACTAAGTATGATCTTGATGTGGTACATTTCGGAATGTTCACAGTAAGAAACCCAAAAAAACACCCCTTATATCAGTATTTAAACAAATTTTTAACCTTCGATAAATTTATGTCGGTCTATAAAAAAACACCATTAATTTCAAAACAATTCCATTATATATCTTGGGTTATACCTCGAAATATTATTAAAACATAAAACAAACAATATTGGCTTTTAACGACTTAAGACGTTTTTTAATCCATTATAAAATTCAATTTGGTCTTTGATCTCGATTAACCTTAAAATAGGATAACATTATATATAACCAACAAGGTAAAATAACTTAATGTTGCTACGTAAATATACATCATATGTACACATTCTGGAAATCCCCGCCCAAACATGTTTTTCTTTTCGTGTAAATGTTTGCTTAGTTTATAAATCATCTTTTATCAGGTGTACCAAGGAACCACAGGTGAATTAACGATTGGCCTCTGGTTTTGTTTATTTATGGCAGGTGATCTGTAAAAGCGCCGCATTTTAAAACACACATACATATACACCATGATGGATTAATAGGAAATTTTATTAATACACATGTACATAGATAACTATTTGTAATGGAAATTTAATTAAGGAAGAGATTTCTTTTGTTGATTTAATTTTTGTTAATCCAAAAGAAAACATCACATCGCAGATTGAATTGTCAACTCTCGAAACATGTTCTTATAACGGTGAACATAAACAAACAAACTAAAAATAGTTTGGTGTTAAATTGAACTTAAATTAGACATAATCATGATGCTTTAATAACAAAATAGGTGTTTTTTTTGTACCTACGAACTTTTTCTTTAAAATGAAAGTGCACAACAAAACTATATCACCGCTTACGCCATTTATATAACTGTTATACTTAGTGTTTTGTTTATAAAAGTATTGTTTATGCGGCCGGTGGGCATACTTCGGTTAACTTAAGTTTTTCGTAGAGTCGCGTAAAGCTCGTTAATGCCCGTCTTGTCTTAGCTTAAGCCTAGTACGCTGATGATGCGAAACGAAATTTCCAGTTGTCTCCAACACCACAGTGAAATGCTTATGCAAACCACAGCGAAAAATTGACACTTGAAAGCACAGATTAGCCACATGAAGATGAGAATTCCCGGCAGCCATTTTAATTTGCCTACAAGCTTGAGCTGTCAGATATCAGATAAAAAATGAGAATGTGTGTATAAAAACCTCATTATAGACAGTAGGGATCTTCACACACCTGGTTAAATTGTTGTTGCAATTCACATCTATTCATTGACGCGGGAAGAAATTACAATGTTTCATGTCTTTCATTATTTTATCTCTATTTTTATTAACAGTGCTCTAGTGAAAAAGCCAGTTGACTCCTCACCAACAAAACAATTCCATTTTTCAAGGAATGAGCATTAGTTCACCCTCTATCCCGCAAACTTAGAACGTATTGTTTAGTACAGAGATTTTTTTCTTTAGTCGTACTCCACGAATGTGGAATGCCTTACCCGGTCATTGCGATGTTCAGAAATTTTAGACTAATAGGCATCGATATCACCTATTAAATCCTCTCCAACTTTCCTAAACGCTCGCATTGTGTATTTTCATTATAAGCGTAGTCACAACCGCGGGTAAAACGGAACAAAAATTTTCAAAACTTTATTTTTTTCACAATTTTATGTTATTTAGTATATTTTTTTTGTTTTTATATTCAATGCTCTCTCTAATCAATTTTTAGTGGAAAAAATAAAAATAATGGCTCAAAATTTCATGTTAAGGTTTAAGCATGATACTAGCTAACACTTTACTAACTTTTAAGCTCTTTACCAAAATGTTCTTATTTTTAAACACTTTTTAACTATTTAGTATCATACGAGTACTAAACCTATTTTCTTTACGAAACTCAAGCTGAACGCGTCTAAAACAGTGACATTTCGTGCAAAAAAGTAAGCAAACATACCTTTTTAAAGTTTTTCTATTACCCCTATGTCCCTTTTCACACGAGGAAACAAGTTGCTGGAGATTTTTTTGACGTTTTCTTTTAATTTCCTTAAAAATCTCCTATACCTTTCACACGAAGAAACAAAATCGTGGAAACTTTCTGTATTTTCCTTTTAAAAGAGCTTGGTTGAACACACTACTGTGTGTGTGAAGAGGAATGTCAAAAAAATCTCCTCGAATCGTTGACCGGGGAGATTTCATTTTCCCCTCTTACTTCTTGCCCTTCTCACCTACAAACTGATTGTTGCTGACAACTCAGTTTCCTCGTGTGAAAGGGGACTATCACACGCCTCGATCGACTGCATCGATTTATAGTGTCGGCAAGGTTTTTTGGTCGTGTGAAATAAAAGTGTGTCGACACTGCCGTTCGAACTCTGGAGATCGAAGTAGTATGCCGACGTGGCGTGTAAAAAGGAACGAACTAGTTCACCGATTCAGTTTTGTATGTTGTTATTGTTTTTGTTGTCAACTTGTGTTTTTCATTTCGTTATTTTTAAATTCGTGTGGTAGTTTATTGAAGGAAGCTAAATACTAAAATAATTACAAATGGAAAATAGACCACAAACGCAGGTGTGGGTTCGTTCTGAAATAGTAATTTTACTAGAAATAATTTAGAATAATTGACAACTTTTCGATTTGACAGCTGGTTTTGATATATTATTATACGTCGACGCATTGGCGTGTGAATGCCCATACAAGAACGAACTACTTCGTCGACATGGTAAATCGATTGGGGCGTGTAACAGGGGTATATGTCAAAGTGACGTATGGATTTAGTAATACCTATGTTAAAAAGATAAAAGATAGTATCATGTTAAACTCGTTCAAAATTAGCAGAATCCTCTTTTTAAACTAGTATCATATTAAAAATGATTTAACACTCCACTAAATCTTCTAAAATTTTGCGCCAATATTTCTTTAATTTGACTTCAATTGTTGTTCAAGTTGCTTCAAAGATCCCATTTTCACTTAGGCCCAGTTTTTCAGTGATGACGAGTTAAACCAGAGCTAGTTAACTTTATAAGTGAATTAACCCACAGTTAATTGAGAGAGCAAATTTTTGGTGAAGAATGCATGCGGAACGACTAAACAAACTCGTTGAATAAAACGCGAAAAGCATCTGTTTAGTCAATCCTGAGTTAACTCACCAAATTCGAAGAGTAAACTCGGGTTTAGATTTAATCTCGCACTAAAATACTGAACCTAAGTAGCAAAGTAGATTTTACATATTAATTGATACTAATTTCATCAATTACTTACAGCTGAACCATTATTGGTTTTGCGCACTCAGAAACGACGATTTTGAGTGATTTTTGAATTGCTTCAGTTCCAATTTAATTTGTGTTGTGATTTAAAAACCAAAATATTTTAAATTCACATTCTTGTGCTTTACTTATAAATATTTTTATATTTTGCCTTAAAAACAAATTATTACACACAAAACCACTCTATATGTTGAGAAATGTCTTCCGATAAACAAATGGAAATAGTAATTAGCTCAATAAACTCGAGTGATATCTTTGTTAAACCTGCCTAAACTGACGCAATTTAATTGACTCATTTCACTTGTCATTGAGCATCTGTTTGTGTTTTAAAAAAAAAAAAAACAAAAAAACAATATTTCCCTGTCTTGTCTTGAGTATGTACATAATATATTTTTGTATGATTTGTTTCATAGCTCAATGCCAAGAAAAAATATCGTGTTTGAATAATTATGGCGCCACTTTAAACTAGCCCATAAGCATTTGTAATCAATAAATAAACAAAAACAAATAAATTTCGAAGAATTAATACTTTTCAATAAATAAAACTAACGTCTTGGTTAATTAATTTGAAGAAATATAAATTGATATTATCTTCGAATAATTTTCAATGATTTTTTTGTAAAGACAATCATTAATGTCTAGTTTTTGTCTAGAATTAAATTTGAAAAATATGTTTTATTATGAATTTTTGAAATACCTACCTTCCTGAACATTTTGCTAGATTTTAGTTCTTTTTCCTTTTGTACATACATTTGAAATTAAATTGGCTTTTTGCCAATATGTTGTTAAAAATACGAGGTTTTTGGGAATTTGGTTAGAGTTTAAGAAAACATCAATTTACAGAATAGAAATTCTTTGAACCGACATGGAATGTTTTATACAAAATAACCATATTAATTAAAAAAAATATCTTGAAATTACACCGTTTTTTCAGATTCAGGGCCCTCGTCCGCCACGCCGGTGGGCATACTTCGGGCCTCCAGAGTTTTTTTTTTCAAGTCGCGCGAAGCCCGTGAATGTATACTTGTATGTACTTTTAATAGCAAAAAACTGTTCAAACTGGCTCCTCTAATTTGAATAGGCTTTGTAAAGGCAGCTCCCTATCCGCAGTATCATAATTTATTTCAGCTCGTTCGCACTCTGGAATGAAAATGAAAAAAAATATCTGCATTACAAATATTTATATGGCTTTATGACGCATGTAAATAAATAAATTAATATTTAAAGATAAAAACTATAATAAAGACATTTCAAAAAAAAAAAACGAAAATGAAATAAGTTCTGCCTTGCGGAAGTTTTAAAATCACTGCGTGGGAATATATTTTTACGATAAGTTCATTTGCCTAAGAGCAAGATACACAAAAACAAAATGAGCAGTGGAGCAGTATGAGGTAAGGAAGGAATGGAAATCAAACAGAATACTATCTTCGAAAAATTTAATTTTTGTTTCCGCCTTTCGTGGTATGGAAATCGTCGGATAGAATGATATATGGATTTTTGAAAGAAATAAAAACTAAATCCCCAGTACGCTTGGGTCACAAAAGTTATGAAATAATAAATCAAAATAAAATAAAATCTCACAGATGAATATAAATCTACAAAACATCAGACGCAGTCGCTATTTTGCTCGGGCGATTTTATATAGACGTCTGTCGTGTGGGTGATGCGAGACCAAGGTAGAAAACAAGAAAACTTGACTAATTTAGGGGCGAGGGTGAAACCGATAATATTTATTATGTCTTTTTATTTTCAAAAAAAAAAAAACTGAAGACGACTTGGTAAAGGTCGTACCATTATTTCATTGACCCAGAAAAAAATCAAATAATAATTGGCATGGACGTTTATTGCATCCAATTCAATATTATCTTTGTGATTGTGAGCCAATTTAGAAATGAAATAGTGCCAAAACAAATCAAGGAAAAATAGCAAAAATTAAAATTTCCACTTAAGAACCTATCTATGTACATACATTATGTAGGTACATATGAGTTAAGTATAAATTTGTTAACAAGAGTAAGTAAAAATAAATAATTTGAACTAATTTCCTTGCAGAAGAGTTGCATTATTTTATTTTTAAATTTTGTAGGCACCGAAAATAATTGTACCAGTCATTTAAACTTTATGGTACTTAAAATTAAATTCTTGTTCTTGTCTACAGTTGTCGAGTAAAACTGACCAATAATTCAAATTATTTGAAGTTGTTTGTGGTTATAATACATATATATTTGTATATCATTGTGGAAAATTAGGAAAACAAAACCAGTTACCAGACAGGGATATTATGATCAGATCCACCAATGGGATCTTCCAGTTACATAAATCCTGCAATGTAAGACCCCGGCATATGTTTAAAAATAATGCAGAACATCTCAAAAAGAATGTTGTTATTTGAAGTTGCTTCTGTCGAAAGTTTGGAAAATTTATGCCAAACAATATGGAAAGTACAGTACGGTTGTGAACAACAATGATTTGTTTGAATGAAACAACAACCACTTGAGTGAACCACAACCAAGATATTATAGGCTGGAGTTATAGCTATTTCACGGCTGACAGGCCGATCATTAGACTCCTTTTAGTGGTGCTTATAGTCTATTACGTTCAATTTTAATTTAAAAAACTTTTTGTCCAGCTGAGAGTTGAACACAGACCAAACGTCTTCAGAGCCATTGCACTACGCATTGCGCTACCGAAGTCACGTGGTCAGGTTCAACCCTATGTAGGTTTTATTGGGTGACGTGAAATAACTCCCAACGAAATAAGACCAAATGTGGCCTTAATTAAAGCAAGAGACTTTTTGTTTAAACTGCACAGAAAATCTCTTCCGATTTTGTTTCTTCGTGTGAAAGGGGACCAAGATTGAATCAAGACTCAACCATATATCAAAATTTAAAAAAAAAAGAGTCACGACTCAAAAGTCGTCCTGTTATATTTTTTGAAATCGAAAACCCTTTAAGGCCATCCAATCAAAATAACCTATCAAACACAAAAAGAATTTCTTAAATCGGACAGTTTTGATGTGTAAACATTTATGCTGGCGGTAGAGTGAAAAAAAAAACGTGAACGTTCGTGTGCAACGTTACGTCATGCACTTTACGTTGTAGCACGTTACGTTACGAAATCTGATTTGCCCCAACCAAAACAAATTGATTTTAACGCGACCGACAATTCGATTATACTTTATCGCGACCACTCATTTATATTGTTTTTGCCAACCACGAAAGCAAATTGTTTTTAGCGCGACCGACGATTTTATCATTTTAACACTTATATTTTTATATTTTTTTCTTTAATTTTTAATTATTCCCCGAACAAAATGGACGCGACACTAGTATTTAAAAAGAAAACAAAATCAAAACAAAAATAATAATAGTCAGCTGTAGGGATTGACAATTGACTGTAGGTATGGTAGATCAATGGCTGTAGGTATGGTAGGATATCGGGTGCGTTCAGTGATACAAATCTGAACTTAAATTCTACGTTTACATTATACTGCTTTTAAACGATGAAATTTCTTTTTGCAATTTGTAGGCTGTGATATACAAAATAGCTCAGGTTGAACAAATTGCAGAGTTATCGGCTACTTCTGTACTTGCACAAAGTTAACATTCATTAAAAATCACAGCGTCCAATTCTAGTGATTTCCACTGACAACAACTGCAACTAAATATTCTAAAAACTCAAGATATATAATTCGCCGGCTATCTCGTAGTGACATTCATTTGAGGTTCGTTCAGTATAGAATTAAGGCTGCCCCAAACCAACGCGAAACATTCGGCGCGACAACGAAACTTCCGCCTGTCTTAATTTATTTACATGGAGGTTAATGGGAGCACCCACACTGGCGCGATGCGAATCTTCGAACATTATTCAGTCGTCGGATATTCGCGCGAATGTTTCGCGTTGGTTTGGGACAGCCTTTAAGACTGAACTATTTGTAAGTTTTACTCGATGGAAAGATGGAGTTTCATAAGGGTTGCAAGTTCGTTGACAGTTCTAACTGGATATTTTAATTCGGCCCCTGTCAGTCAAACCATTAAGTTCCTTTGGAATTTGGGTACGGTGTCATTTAATTGAAACCCCGATTTTAGTGCTCTCCGCTGACAGTTGTTGTTTGTCAATGCTCAGAGAGTGATTACCATAAACAATAACCATGTGTAATGTGAAGTCATCTGAAAGTTGAGAGTGAACTACGAAGCAGGACCTTTCAGTACCGAACCTTCACCGTTCGTTGGACACTTCACCACCAGCCTTTTAGGGCTTGGAAATTTCGTTACAGCAGTTCCCCCACTGGGTATTTCGCTGCCGTTCTTTCAACACTAAGCTTTTAAAGCACTGCCTACAGATAGGTAATGTAGTTTTAATTATTCAATGTTTCTTTTGATGACGTTCAGTAACAAAAATCAGGCACTTGGACAAACGTTGATGATTACACATATTTAACCGTGAGTCCCGGCACTCACATATTTTTTTTTTTATTTTTATTTTTCTTATTTCACCTTAAAAATAATAATTAAATATGAAAAAGAATATCCCTAAACCCATTTTATAAAAAAAAACCTTTCAAACAAAAAACGAACTTCTTAAATCGGTCAATTTTTTTTATTTTTACCACGTATCACCCTAAAAATAACAAAATTTTGAAAAAAGAATAGGTATCCCTAAATAATATCGTAAACAAATCATTCAAATAAAAAAGAATTTCTTAAATCAGACAATTTTTTAATTTTTACCCCATTTCACCCTACAAATGTCAATTTAAAAAAAAAAATATCCTTGAAGCCATTTTCCTAAGAATACATTTCAAACGCAGGTAGAGTTTTTCTTTAATCAGATACGTCTTTTGCATTTTACCCCATTTCACCTCACAAAGTGATTTTTTCCGATATTTTCTGCTATTCGGGGCGGAGACTAATCCAACAAAAAAAAATCATTAAAATCGATCCACCCGTTCTTGAGTTCTACGTGTTTTAACTAAAACTTTGTTTTATATAATGGGTGATTTTTTAAGAGGTTTAGAACTTTTTTAAAAAAAAAAACACAAAAAATTCGAAAAAATGAATTAAATATTTATTTGAATCGATAGTTTGAACCTTGCAATTTAATGTTTAAAGATAATTTCATGCAAATGTTGACCGCGGCTGCGTCTCAGGTAGCCCATCCGCTGAGTCCAATTTTGGCATACTCTTTCACACATATCGGCCGGTATCTCACGAATGAATGCATGGATGTTGGCTTCCAGTGCGTCAATCGAAGCGGGCTTGTCCCTATAGACATTAGCCTTGACATACCCCCACAAAAAATAATCTAATGGTGTCAAATCGCACGATCTAGGCGGCCAATTGACCGGCCCGAAACGTGAAATTAACTGTTCACCAAACTCGCCTCGCAATTGCGCCATTGTTTCGCGTGCTGTGTGGCATGTGGCACCGTCTTGTTGAAACCACATATCATGCAAGTCAAGAACTTCCATTTCGGGCAAAAAAAAGTTTGTTATCATCGCTCGGTAGCGTTCACCATTGACAGTAACGCTGCGATTCGCATCATCTTTGAAGAAATAGGCCCAATAATGCCGCCAGCCCATAAACCGCACCAAACAGTGGCTTTTTCGGGATGCATTGGTAGCTGTTGCAATGCTTCTGGCTGATCTTCACTCCAAATGCGGCAATTTTGCTTATTTACGTACCCATTCAACCAAAAATGAGCCTCATCGCTGAACACAAGCAGCGCGCGATGAACATTTCGAACCGAGCACGAATTTTGATAGTAAAATTCAATAATTTGCAAGCGTTGTTCATTTGTAAGACGATCCATGGTTAAATTGCAAACCAAACTGAAGCTGTTTGACAGTGACACAAGGTACTAAACACACGTCAGCTGTCAAAACCAGTGTTGCCAAAACCAAACCAGCTAAAAAATCACCCGTTACTAAGCCTACATTTCACAATGCCTTGCCATTTGCAAAACTGATATTTTATCTGCCCGCAAGAGTAAAAACTAAATTTTTATTTGATGAAACGGGGTTGGGTACGAAATCCCGCATCACAAAATCCCGTATAACGAAATCCCGCATCACAAAATCCCGTATCACAAAATCCCGCAGGATCTACTACAATGCGACAGCGCATACAATTTTTCTTTCCCACAGGAATTGGTGCATCGAAGAACGAAGTTTCCTACAATTTATTTCTGGGCTGACGACTATGGTCTGCTGTCCGGATCTGGTCGGTCGACGGCAGTGGATCTGACGGGGAAGGTTCTGGAGGTAGGTCTGGAACTGGGGCATAAGTTCTGGCCCTATAGACCAGGGAAATAGGTTCTGGCCTTGGATCTGGAACTGGGACGGAGGTTCTGGATCTGGGACAAAGCTTTTGGAAGTGGATCTGGAACCGGGACCAAAGTTCTGGAGGTGGCTCTGGAACTTGGACAAAGGAAAATTTTTTTTTCTTTGGAAATAAAACATTTTTCATAAACTTTATTTTACAAATTTAAAAAAAAAAAACAAGTTAACACTATTTTTCGGTTCTCTAAACCGCTCACGTATAACTCCGTTCAGTCGCCAGGCAGGTGTCTAAGACAACAGTTTTCTTGCGCAATAGTACCTTGTGTGGCCCGCTGTGCGAGTTATAAGGATTTTAACTACCTTTTTCGGGTGATCATCCCGCTGACGCAACTCCGTTGCTCCGTTTAGGGTATATTTAGTCGCCAGGCCAACTTAACTTATTAAACTCTTTTTTCTATTTTTTTTTTTTTTCAAAATACTCAAATTTTGTACTCTTTTTTTAATTTTTGTTCAAAAAAGAAACTATCTCATTTTTTTGTCAAAAAAAAAACAAAAAAAATGTTTTTTTTTTAATTTTTTCAAAAAAAAATTGAGAAGTTCTTTTTTTTTAATTTTTTTCAAAAAAAAAATAAATTCCATCTCTGTCCAGGTCCACCTTTGTCCAGGTCCAGGAGTCCAGAAAAAATATTATATTCGACATCCCCAACATTCTTCCAATTGTATTATTTTATTCGAAATCACCATCAATATTCTTCCGATCGTATTTTTTGAAAAAAGTATTGAAAATCCCGCAGCGTACTTTCCTTAGGGATTTTGTTGTATTTGTAATCTGCGGTATTTCGTGCTGCGGGATTTCGTATAACGATCCCCTTTTCCATACCTGACGGCTGACGCATGACTAAAAACCAAAGAATTGGCGATGTAGAACACCTAAAGAGAGTCGTTTGATTGAGTTGATATTTCCATTTGACACATTCAATCATTGAGAATGGACGAAGCTCATTCCCAAAAATACAAATTGTTTCTATTTGCATTTTGTTTGTCCAACAGATTCATTTCAACTCAATTTATTAAACCCGCAATTCACCATCAACGTCAAATAAAAGCTATTGCCAATTAATTGGATATTTCCCTCAATGTTAATTTACATATCGACATGCTTTTCATTCAATTTCAATTAATTACACCGACTTTAAGTAGGTACTTTACTTTTTTCTTCAAAAATAGCTTCATTGAAAAATAAAGAAAAAAATGAAAAAAAAAATATTCCACATACGCCACAGTGTACATTGTATTTAAATTTTCATTCATTTTACATCCACGATGCGATGTACATTGTACTTCTATTTTTATAAATGTGTACCTACCTGACGAACGTTTACCGTTTACGAATCAATTTAGCACGTTTCCTCTTGCTCAAACGTTTTTCAACAGCTACCGATTTAAATACCTTAATTTTGCTTACTTCTTGCACATAATTTATTGAAATTCGAATGTTTATCAATTTCGCTTAAAACAAAAAATATCTCACCAATTTTTTTCCATAAACTCAAAATAAATTCTTGGGATACATTTTTGTGTGTTCCATAT
The DNA here is from genome assembly GCA_932273885.2 of Leucozona laternaria. Classification (NCBI taxonomy): domain Eukaryota; kingdom Metazoa; phylum Arthropoda; class Insecta; order Diptera; family Syrphidae; genus Leucozona; species Leucozona laternaria. The sequence goes on along the minus strand of OW026368.1, from coordinate 25,098,860 downwards.
TTAAATTTATGAACATGCCAATTGAAGACCCCGCTAATCCAATAACACAATATCCAAACATGAAAATCAAATTTTTGCTCACAGTTTTGAGTGCTTGGAGAAGTCATAAATCAAGGTTAACACTGCGGGATATTAAATAGAGATTCCAAATCACCCGAGTGTTTATTTATTTGTTTAGCTAATTTAATCGACTTTTCATAATGAATATCTTGTTTTTTGTTTATGCATTTTACAGATGAGAAAATTAAACACCGACCGAATCAAGTGGCACCGCAAAAGACTGGATTGTTAAGTTAGAAAGAAAAGAGGAAGTCCCCGAAAAGTATGCAAGCAAATCAATTGATACTTCTTCTCACATGGCTGCAGAGTGATTTTCTTCGGCCAACTCGAAGAAAACCGTGAAAAGACTATAGCAATAATATTCAACAGAAAATAAAAACAATAAACAAACGAACTTTTGTGTAAGCACAGATAAAGAAAATGAATCGTAAACGCTCATTTAAACGAAGAGAAAAACCACCATTCGAACGATTCAAGGATCATTTTAGAGCTTTTACTGCCTTTATGTTTAGCAATGTGGGAATTATCCTTCTGGTGATTATCTATACGATAGGTGGAGCATTTATGTTTCAAGCAATTGAGACTTCAGAAGCGAATAAGGTGGCGCGTAAGACGAATCTGGGGGAACGTAATAAGACAGTGGTAGCAGACCTTCTATGGAAGATCAGTTGTTGTGAAGCAAATGTTTTTAATGAGACTGAATTTAAGAAAAGGTAAATTATTACACATTTGGTATTCTCTATTTTGATGGGTGGAGCTGAAGAGAGCCGACTCTGTCGAATCATTTAGCTCATGACATTAGAGTAAGCGATATGGGACGGTGCTTAGTCCCCTTTCACACGAGGAAACTGAGTTGCCAGCAACATTCAGTTTGTGGGTGAGAAGGGCAAGAAGTAAGAGGGGAAATCAAATCTCCCCGGTCAACGATTCGAGGAGATTTTTTTGACATTCCTCTTCACACACACAGTAGAGTGTGTTCAACCAAGCTATTTTAAAAGGAAACTACAGAAAGCTTCCACGATTTTGTTTCTTCGTTTGAAAGGTACGGGAGATTTTTAAGGAAATTAAAAGAAAACGTCAAAAAATCTCCAGCAACTTGTTTCTTCGTGTGAAAGGGGACTAAGGGGCAGTTTCACAGTCGACACTTACCGGAATAAGTGGCACTTAAGTTTTCCATATGAAGAATTTAAGCTAAATTTCATAGCCAGCGTAAGTGGAACTTAAGTCACCAAAATCGGAGACTTAAGTGCCACTTATTCAGGTAACAGTGCGCTGTGATATTTGGAATTAATCTTTCACATTCCCCACTTAAGTGTCACTTTTCTGACTGTGAAACTGGCCCTTAGACTACAATTGAAAAGTTCAAGATCAATACAATTTTTTTTTTTTTTAACAATTTCAGGATGAATGAAACAATATTTGATTTTCAAAGAGCAATTATTAAGGCTGAACTAGATGATGTGGATATTAAGCAGCAGTGGAGTTTTTCGGGGGCATTCCTTTATTCCTTGACTGTCATTACAACAATTGGTATGCATTATAATTAAACAAAATGGCGCAAATGGTTAAAAAGACAATTTTGCAAATTTCAAATGGGTTAGCATCTAACTATATTTTTAACATTTTACTAAATTTAAACCACCAAATGGGAATTTTATCTTTTTAGTATCATACTATAACAATGATGAAAAATGAGTGTTTAGGGGGGTTCACATTCAACGACGTGTCGTTCGACCTAAGTCGTTTTGCTAGCGTTCACATTCAACGACTATCTTACCGACATCATTTTCAAGAACATTTTTAGAGAGACAACATGCTGCGAATTTCGTTATTTGCACCAATTCTACCACATCCATTTTATTTTTTTCCGCTTTCTTTTTGTTGTTTACTTCGATTATAAACCATTTTCTTCAAATCTTACTTAAAAAATAGAAAAAAAGATGTAAAATTGAAATCATCGGTCGTTCGACTGGAGTTCACATTTACTACAGCGGTCGTCCGACATACCAAAATAATCAACAAAATTGAACTACACAGTAAGTCGATCAACGGTCGTTCGACTGGTGTTTACATTACAAAAATCTGACATAACGACATCTGTTGATGAACATGTCGTTGAATGTGAGCCCCCCTTTTGTTTACTTTTTTTGCACGAACTGTCACTGTCTTAGGTGTTTTCAGCTGGAGTTTGCAGCTAAGTATGATACTATTTAAAAATTGTTTAAAACTAAGAACATTTTAGTAAAGAGTTTTAAAGTAAGTAAATTGTCTCTTTACATCAGGTTGTTTAAAATTTTGCGCCAATGTGTTTATTCGTTAAATCCACGACTGAGTCCAAAGCACTTGTTCTTTGTAAGCCTAGGCCCAATTACCCAAACCAACAGGTTTGGAGTTAGAACGATAACACAAAATAGTATTAGCCATGTTTTTTTTTTTGGAAGTGCGACGATAAAACGACATCGAGAGCTAGCGACGCTATTACAGAAATAAAATGGTGTTTCCATAAAATTATCGATGAAAAAAAAGTATGTAATTGACGCTGAACACAGTTTTTCTCCGTGCTTAAGTCAAGCGCTGAGAATTCTCTGTGCTTAGCTACGCCAAAAGAGGATAAGTTGTTGTTGCATTTAACATGTAAATTGCTTAGCCCCGACATCGTTTTTTTCGAACAATTTCATCCGGGCTTGCAAAAACACACGCCTAAAATTCTCTGCACTTAGCTAAAGCCTTTTATTTAACATGTACATTTTATTGTTTTTTGCATAGAATTCTGTTTCAGGCTTGGAAAAAACAAGCCTACTATTGTATAAGTAGTATCCGTTTACACATAGTGGTTATTGCGAAGGACCTGTCATTCTTGGTTTGATTCCCTGTCTCTTTCACGGCATATAGCCTGTGGTCGAAGAAGTTCAGTAATAAACCTAGGTACGAAATGCATCTAGACAAGAAAAAGACACAGTTAGTAAAAAGAAATTACGTAGTAAATTATTGCTGTTGACGTGTCTCTTATTAAAAAATAAAATACAAAAATAAACAACTAAAATTACAATAAAATTGAGGTTAGATTTTTGATTGGAGGAATGAAAGCGTTCCATTCTGCATCTAATGGGAAGAACTAAAACGTACAATGCCAGGCCTAACGGAACACACCTAATAATGCATTATGGTTCTAAAAGTCACGCAAAAGTTTTGTTTTTAAATTGACTACCATGTGCACATTTTGGAATATGTTGGATAGCCTGGTGGATAGGTTCTTGAACGCAATGAATTTCTACAACATAAATGCCCGCGTTCGAGTATCTATTGGCTAGACTACCTAGCTATATCCAAACATGTTCAGAAACTGTTGAGTTTATTTGTTGCTGTCATCAGATATATTTTGATAACAAGGGATTACAAAAATCCGGATAGCTTGGGATAAAGCACTCGAACGCGACCATTTGTTAGCTTTATATATTAACAAACATTAACAAATAATCTTAAATTTTCTTAACAGGATACGGCAATATCTGTCCCAAATCTAATTGGGGCAAACTGACAACCATTCTTTATGCCATAATTGGAATGCCCCTGTTTCTCCTATATCTATCGAATATAGGTGATATTCTGGCTAAATCATTCAAATGGATCTACGCTAAAGTTTGTCTCTGCCGAATTTGTCCTGGTGTTGCTAGAAGACGAATAATACGAGAACGTCGAAAAATTCGACGCATGACAATCGATGGGGATGTAAGTACTTACATCACACGTTAATCTACATACTTGTTTTAAATGATTACCTTTATTAAAAAATATAAAGATCGATAGCATGGAAGAAGGAACTGAGTCTAAATCTAGTAATTCAAGTGACCAAACCTCATCTGAGACAAATGATTTCTACGAAGAAGACGATTCAGAAATCGAAGCTGAAATTCAAACTAATACTTCAACGGTAACAGTTCCGGTTACTGTTTGTATTTTCATTATGATTGGGTAAGGATTAATAATGATACCATATAGAAAAGATACTAAAAACTTGCTTAACTTACTTATATGTACATAGCTATATTCTGTTTGGAGCATTCATGTTTGGAACATGGGAAAACTGGACGTTGCTAGATGGAAGTTATTTTTGTTTCATTTCACTAAGCAGTATTGGTTTCGGAGACATAGTTCCGGGCGAAAAAGTGGTAAAAACAGAATTTCCTTATTTGAAAAATTAATAGTTGACAAAAAAATTAACTTTCAGATAACAAACAATGATATTACCAACGTTGAAACAAGTTTCATTCTTTGTGCTGTGTATTTGTTACTGGGAATGGCTTTGATTGCTATGTGCTTCAACTTAATGCAGGTATGTACGGTACATAGGGTAAATGCTTAACTGCACAACACTTTTTGCAAAAAAAAAGGGTTAAAAAGCAAAAAAAGTGAAAAAACATGATCTAGAAATGCATGTGTGCAAACAAATTGTGTTTGATCTGTCGAATAAATCTAAAATAACAGATCAAACACAATTTTCGAACGCTTTTCCATATACAGGCATCTCTGGCGCATATTTAATTTTTCACTTTTCCACTATTTAAAAAAAAGCCTTAAAGGTAAAAAAGAATTAACAAACACGCTTTGTTCGTTTACTTCTCAAAGCTGCCTATTCCTATCAATTTTAGTCCAAAGATCTGTCAAAGCTAAGTTAAAATTAGCCGTGTTTTTTTTGCAAGTCCATATGGATTTGTCGAAAAAAACGACATCGGGACTAATTGTTTTACACGTAAATACAACAACAACTTAAATCCATATAGACTTAGCTAAGTCCAGATAATTATCGGGACTTACGTACTGTAAGTAAGAAGTTCCTAAGTCCCGATGTCGTTTTTTTCGACAAATCCATATGGACTTACAAAAAAACACGCCTATTATTTTACTAATATATAATTAGAAACTGGCCATTTTGAGAAGTAAACGAACAGACCTAATACCAAAAAAAGGTGTGTGTTTACTGTTGAATAAATGACAAATTTCTGTTAATGTTTTTTTTTTTCATTATTTTTTACAGGAACAAGTTATTCATCAAATGAGGTCTATCAAGCGTGTATTGAAAATATGTTTCCGGTGTAAGAGGTGATAAAGGTCAGTGGTCGATGAACCACGAAAATCCGCTATGGCATTGTTCTAGACCGATAAGGTAGGACATGAAAACGCAACTGCGTCAAAAACGGAAGCTGTGGGCTGTAATCGCGTAAAACGAAAACTATAGCGAACGATATATCGAATTTTAACGATGTTCTAATAAGAAAAGACAGAAACTGTTTAAATGGTAGTGGTGTTCGATTGTTCTCAATTTACGAAATTATATCCCTGTCATATAATCTTCCCTTTATAAGGCTAGGACTGCAACACCTGTATTTTCTGTATCATGTGATTATTCAGTGCAAACAAATTGAATATAACTTTAAATTTGAGCGTCCACACACACTGTGATACTAGCGACCATAGCTGTATTAGTTCATATTACAAAAAGATATGTTTTGCTTTTTTCCACAAAATAGTCATATGACAGAGGATACATGTGCGTATACTTCTAGCCTAAAGCTGTCAATGAAACATACCCATTCAACCCAGCGCAGATGGTTCTTCCCAAGAGAAAAAAAAAACAGCTTGAAGCCATAATAAAAAAAGACCCTTCCAAAATTCCTTCAGAAACAATAGTTTAATACTTAATTATTAAGCTAGTTCTTTAATTAAATGTTAATTTTCTACTGAAATAAATATTAAATAAATAAATTGTATATTAAGTTTGTCTGCTTTAATTGTTAAGTATTATTATTGAAAAGGGTTTAAAGATTAAAATATAATGAATATTGGGAACTTATGTGTATCTTTTGTATTCGAAAGCCAAGAAAATTATTCTTTTGATTTGTTGATAGATGAATTCGAAAAATGTACAGCCATATGTTAATCGCGAGTTTGACTGAAATGGAACCTAAATTAACACGCATAAACCAGAAAAAGATAAAAAGATTAAGATAATAAAGGGTACTCATGCAAAGAGAACGCACCTACAAGCACGTTCCGTACACTTATTTCCCACTATTGTGTAAGTTTATCCAATCACCTCACATTTATGCTGTGCTGCGTAAATAATTCTCCATATATATTTTGACAGCTTAGAGGATATATAATAGCCGTGTTTTTTTTGCAAGTCCATATGGATTTGTCGAAAAAAACGACATCGGGACTAATAGTTTTACACGTAAATACAACAACAACTTAAATCCATATAGACTTAGCTAAGTCCAGATAATTATCGGGACTTACGTACTGTAAGTAAGAAGTTCCTAAGTCCCGATGTCGTTTTTTTCGACAAATCCATATGGACTTGCAAAAAAACACGGCTAATATGTTGTGCTCGTTTCTATCCCTAATACATTGTAGTGCCTAAAGGCTTGATAGGGGCACTGTTTCACTTTCAATAAGATAAAGTCCTACATCTGCTGTCAATTTTAAGTCATAATTTGCTTATTTTCTCTCTAAATTGTTCTACTTTGAAGTAATTCTTGAAATTTATTAGTGTTTGTTTATTATTTTTAAGATATTGAAATGTACTTTTTCAGTTTTTTTCTCCAATGTGTAGAAAACTGAGTGCCTTTGAACTTATTGAAACTTGAATAGCGACCCCTATGAAAGCTTCGCATTCGAATAAAAATATGCTCTCCATATTATAATCCTCTAAGAATTTTACCCAACACCTCAATGCCCTCCCTGTCCCAGTTTGTTTTCTTTTTTGACGTTTTTCCTTGATCTCTTCAATCACTCGCTACTCAAATAAAATCAACCAGCGAATGTCACATCAAAATCGAAATTAAAAAAAAAAATGACGAGTACAGAAACGGCCAACTGTGTGTTCTATTCGTTTTTATTTGCTTGCGGGGAATAGTTTTTTTGTGCAAAGTGCAGTGCAGTGAGCAACAAAATTAGATTTTTACTCAAAATAAATTTAAATAAAATAGTTTTTTTACAATCACAGTGCAGTTTTATTGATTTGCTAAACAAATAAATAAACAATGGATGATTGTAAGTACATTAACCTCTAAATATTTTAACTTGAATTTTGTTAAAAAGATATTTTGTGCGTGGCCTGAACTTATCTATTGTGTGTGGCATGACGAGAAAACTTGGATTATGTTTTCTTTTTCTTTCTTTTACGTTTTGCCTCATTGCAACAAATTGTCTGCAGAGTAATTTATTTCCACAAATCAAAAACTATTATAAATTTTTATTTATTTTCCATGTCTTATCTGTGGAATAACATTGAAAAATATATGACTCAATTCCTTGTTAAATCCCACACTTTTTTTTGGATCATTCTCGATTTAGGAGGAGGAACATGGAATTCCAATAGGAAAAATGGTGGCGATGGGATAATAAATGCTTGCTTTAGGGGCGAGAACATACAAACAATAAATAATAAAGTTTCTGGAGCCAGAATGTCTGAACAAAATGAAAAAATTCCAATTGATTTCTGTTTCTATATTATATTATGATGAAATTTTAATTGGGAAATATATTTGATGGATGATGATAGGTCGTCTATCGTGGTAGAAAAGAAAAAAACATTCCAAATCATTTTTCTGTTTATTTTTTCAACCATCTGTGTTCTTTTATTTTTTTCACATTTGTTTTTATTGAACTATGGTTTCGGTGAACAGCAAGTCAAAGAAATCTTCGTGAAAAAGAGAATATACAAGATTTAAGCTTCATAGATTTTTTTCCAATAATAATGTAATTGCAGATTAATGTTTAGGCATACCTCACTACTTTTTTTTCAAAAAATAAAGGTTCCCAAATCGGAGGGAAACATTCGCAGCGAATATGCCCTATCGAAGACTGTTCAAAGTTTCGTATCGCGCCAATGTGGATAATCTCATTAATCTCCATTTAAATAAATTATGACAGGCGAAAGTTTCGTTGTCGTTCGGAAGTATTCGCATTGGTTTAGTAGAGCCTTAAGGGGAGTCAGACTCAATTTCAACAGTTCGCTTATAGTAAAAATGTCAAAATTGGCTTTCCGCAACTCATTCATTGGATTTTGTAATCGGGGTGTATTTCTGTTAAATGTTGATTATATCTGCGGCAAACGTTATCCATTCTAAAGTTCTAATTTTTGATGAGGCGTATTCAGGCAATGTTCGCTTCCAATTCCTCAATCGTAGCCTATGTACATTTTTGACTTTACGTAGCACCAAACCAAAAAATCTAATGGTTCATATCACATCTAAAGGTTGGTTAAATTTTAAGGGCCTATGTTGATTTTGAATAAAACACAAATTATTTAGGAAATTATTGTCATTTCTTTTAATAATGATAATATTGGTATGGTTCAATTATGTATGGAACACGGCCACGACCTCGGCGGCACACCTCCATCCGATGGTCCAAATTTTCGATGATGCTGAGGCTAAGGTTCTATGCCGTTAATATGCCGAATTATCTCATCGTTTAGCTCTTGAATTGTTGCTGGCTTATCGACGCACACCTTTTCTTTCAAATAACCCTAAAGAAAGAAGTCCAACGGTGTCAAATCACATGATCTTGGCGGCCAATTGACATCGCCACCACGTGAGATAATACGGCCATTGAATTTGTCGCGCAAAAGAGCCATTGTTTCGTTAGCTGTGTGGCAAGTGGAACCCTCCTGTTGAAACCACATATCGTCCACAACCATATCTTCCAATTTGGGCCATAAAAAGTTCGTTATCATCTCACGATAGCGAACACCATTCACAGGAACTGCCTGACCGGCCTCATTTTGGAAAAAATACGGCCCGATGATGCCGCCAGCCCATAAACCGCACCAAACAGTCACTCTTTGTGGGTGCTTTGGTTTTTCGGCAATCACTCTTGGATTATCATTCGCCCAAATGCGGCAATTCTGCTTATTGACGAATTCACTGAGGTGAAAATGTGCCTCATCACTGAAGATGATTTTCTTCGAAAATTGATCATCCACTGTTGCCATTTTTCGTAATAAGCTTGAATAACTTTAACGCGTTGCTCGATTGTGTATCTTTCCATGGTTCAAATTGAGTTAGTCTGAAATTGAGAAATGTCAAATTAAATGCAGAAAACAACTTGACGTTTAGGTGTGGTTCATCCTTAAGATGTAGACGGACAATTCATCGGTGCAAAGTGTAAAATTAACTATTCACCGGATTGGTTTCACGGACTGTTAGACAAAGCCAAGTAGCGCCATTTTGATGAAACCAGATGTCTTCGAGATCACGGGCTTCAATTTCAGGTACTAAATAGTCTGTTATGGTGCCGTCCAAAGTTACGTTCTGTTCAGCCTCATTTTTGAAGAAATATGAACCGATGATTATGAACTGCACATAAATCAAATCAATCCGTTGTTTTGTCTGGATATAATGGCGCCTCTTGAACATCTTCGAGTTGCTCTTCTGCCTCCTTATGTAGTCATCATGTTAGCCACAGTTACGGTCAACATTTTAAAAAAATGGCTTTCAAATATAAAAGCTGCCAATTTTTGTTTTTTCGTTTATTTACTGCCATACCGGAGGATCAAATTGCAGCCTATTCCACCAAAAAACAAAACAAACATTTTCAGGGTTACTACCTCTTGAGAAATGAAAAATACAAGATTATCTCTTTTCATTAAAAAGTGCCTCTCATCTTAGCCGTTGGGCTTCGGGAGAAAATTGAAGCTTACTCCTTTTCCGCTGATAACAACATCATGCACACAAGAATAATAGTTGAGAGTTGTAGGTCACTAGGCCCTGGTTCTCCACGAGCTGTCGCGCCACAATTTTTTTTATATTTTTACTTATCTCTGTGTGTGTACAAACAAATCAATGACGCACAACCAATATTATTGTTCGATGAAATAATAATTCTTTACCTCAATTATTTATTTCTACAAAAGTTAACTGCCTTGGATGTAACAACAAACAATTAAAAGTTATTACTACATCCAATGTCTGATAAGTGTGATGTGTGTTGATGTCGAAGCAAATATCTAATTTCCTTCACTTTACATCGAAACATGGAAAATTGTGTACGCAAAAATAAAAACAAACATAAAATATTATATACTCACACATACATACATGATACATGCGTATAGTCAGGAAAATAATCGTTAAATTGTGTATGATATCTTTTAATATTATTTTTTTGTTACTGAGTAAATGTTGACGATGCAATATCACATACATATTACTTTCACACGAACTCAGCTTTTCCACTTTCTCCCCGCAAAATTATTAACATACACATGTATGAACGTGAATGTAATTTGTGTTGCGTTGCTTAGTAATAATAGCTACCAAATAGAACCACTTTATTGCTTATGTTCGTAGTAAGTGAATCGATTAAACATTTCTATTATTCTTTGGAGATCAATAGTTTGACAATACAAAAACAAAAAATTGGCAGTCGGAACCTACAAATAGCTTTGTAATAAAAGAAATTCCTTTTTCATAGGTTTAGGAAGTTTTTGAGCGGTAGGTAGATAATAATAGATACTGTAGTCTATTATCAAAGAGAATAAACTACGAATACTTTATTCAATTACGCTACGAGTCCGAAACCGGCCATTGTGTGCAAAATATAAGATTATTGAGCAAATCATTAGATATGATGGTGAACTTTATGTTGGTAACAAAAAATGACGAAACAATTTTCAATATGTGAAACTTAATTTGGATTTTGGAACTGTGATAGATAGATAACAGTTGTATTGGATGGGACGATTGGAACGAACACTTTTCGCATAAAAATATGTGTGTCACTGACATAAGGGCATGAACAATGAACAAATTCAAACCATAGAAAATTATTTTCTAGCATTCTCCAACTTTTACACGAAAAGAACTAAAACTAATTTCTACTTTTTAAGAGAACGAACAAATGGAATGAATTCAGAAACAAAAAACAAACTTGCCGTGCCGCAGATGTTTCAAAACTTTCGTTAAAATATTATAAAACATTTGGGTTATTTCATATAAATCGTCCGGCCCGGGACTAATAGCTCAGTTGGTAGAGTTTTTTTTATGAACCAGACTAGAGAAATACCAATTTGTAACAGTTATCGCCATTAAAAGTATGAAACGTTAATTAAACGCGCTTTACGCGACTTGAATCAAAAACTATGGGTGTCCGAAGTACATACATATACAAGTATATGCCCACCGAACAGACGGCCCTCACCGTGCGGGGAGTTGCGTATTTAGGTTAATTGCCGCTCTGGACAAATTAAAGCCACTCATCAGCGAAAAAATGGGTTTCCGTGCTGCGAAAAAAGTGGTTTTTAGTAAAATCCACCCACTACTACGCCCTCTTTTCTTATACATATTTGAGTTTTCTGCTTTTCAACGTCCCTAGAAGGCTAACATTTTGTAATTAAGTTCACTTGTCATGTGTAACTTTTCCCGCCCACTGTCACACCCACTTTTCTTATATGTTTTCTTTATTTAATTTTTCTTCAAATCTAGAAATTCAATATCAGTCGAGTCAATTAAGGTTTATACTTCGAACTTTTAATATGCAGCTGCTATTTTAATGATTTTTTGTAAAATAAGTAGAAGATGAAGGAGGAGTGATCCTCGATATTTCTCTCATCCAAATGTATTGGCTTACGGAGACACAAATTCTATGGAAGAGGGGGCTATTGGCTATTCCCCTTGTTGAGGCGGGAGGGCAATTTTTCCAGAAAAGTAGAAAAAAAACTGAAAAACAACAGAAAGTAGAACAAAACTGTCCAGTAGCTTCTCTTAAAGCCAGAAACCCATTCTTATAATTTGTTTTTAAATAAAATTGTTTTCATGACTCGATTTTGTTTGCAGTTCACATGAATTTGCCTCGTGCAGCGTCAATCTCAACATCATGCCGCTCGACACTTCCCAAAACCAAAAACAATAAATTATTATTAGATGACTAGTTTTGTATTGTATTTTTGTCAATGAAATAAATTAAAACAAAAACTAATTAAATCGAATGCATTTTAATTTAGTCCAAAAAAAAAATATTTAAATATGTTGGTATTGCCACTCTTCTTCACCCTCCTCCCCAAGTAGTCCGCGAACTCTTTCTGCACTGTTTTGGCGTTGATTATAGCCTCCGCTGGTATGGTGATCTACTCTATTGGACTTAAAGTATGACATCGTTTAGTATTTTTTTAGAAATCCGCCTACTATTACTAACTTAACAACCCTAGAAAGTTGAAATTTTGTTTATAAGCTCTTGAATATAGGATGCACAGCATATTAACTTGAAAATGTTTACAATAAACAAGATTATAAAAAGAGGACGGTGTTTCCAATGGCAGTAGTAGTTGAAAATAATGCATGATACGAACAATAAGTGTAACATAGAATATGTGGGTGGCAGTAGCAGTTGTAATTACAGTTTAAAAAAAAAATAATTCTATTCCGAGTTCACGTCTAACATGTTTTGTTTATAAATCGTAACAATTCATGTAGGGTATTCGCTTTTTTTCATTCTAAAACATATTTACTAAAACATGTCTTTATTTCTATATATGTATAATTTTTAATAATAAAAGTCTAGTTGTTTGGTATTGATAAACTAATGCGGATGTCTTTGTATTGAATGAAAAGATCATCAAAAGGTTATCACAATGTTAAAATGTTTGACAATTTCCACTAAATACCTAGTGAGTATGAGGTAGTTTCATTAGAAAGATTTAAGTGAAATTCAAGAAGAAATTTTGAAGTCGTTTTAAATGGACAACAATTACATTAAAGTTTGTAAAGGGTGTTTTTTAGACGTGTAGTTTTCAGTCTGGTAATACTTTTTTCGGAGTTGGTCTTTTTGACAGCTGTCTCTTAATTTATGCTCAGTTTGGTTTGCCATTTCATAATGAATAGACTTACCAAATTTATTACCAAAATAATGGTACGGTTCGCGCGACGCATCGTTGATTTTAACATAACTCGCGCTGCGTCCAATATTCAATGAAGATCATTTTTTGTTGAATGGGTACGTTAATAAGCAAAATTGTCGTATTTATCATGATCATAATCCACAAGCCATTGTTGAGAGGCCGTTACATCCTCAAAAAGTCACTGTTTGGTGTGCTCTATGGGCAAAGGTAATCATTGGTCCATATTTCTTCAAAAATCAAGCCGGCCATAATGTTACAGTCAATGGGGAACGCTATAGAGCCATGATTAATGACTTTTTCGTGCCTCAATTGGAGGATGTTGATGTGGACGACCTTTGGTTCCAACAAGAAGGTGCTACATGCCAGCCAACGAAACAATCAATTTATTGAAGACAAGCCAAACTCCTACTAGGAAGCTATAATCAGGAACGCTTTCTATCCTGCATCAGCTTAAGTAGGAAAAAACTCAGAATAATTATGGGTCTCCTCACTGGCCGCTGCAAGCTAAGAAGACATTCTTGGTCTAGTAAGCAGAGCCACTTGCAGATTCTGCAACACTCATGAAGAGACCACCAACCACCAGATAGAAGAGAGCAAACTATCCTCTCTTAAAGTACTCCAAATTATCGAGTTGCTCAAAGGAATTAATTTGAAGGTCGAGCTGTAGAATGAGTAACCTCATCAAGCTCCAAAAGGGGGACACAATAGATCTTAAGGTCGCAGTGTAATTATACCCAACAATATTCATTCATTCATTCATTTATACGAACGAACTTTGAATCAGGGTGCCTTTGGAAAGGAAGTAACAGATGCTTAACGCTCCATACTAATTTTGCTCAAAAACATAATTTTATCAAACCTGATTTTTTTTTTTGTATATCTTTTACAGAATAGTGTCATTAACTTATTTTCGCTCTTTCCCCTTCCGCGGGACCTCCCATCATTCAGGCAGCTTGAAAGCTATCTGAATACATACGAGTCATTTACCTTTTGCCAGTAATTTGTCTTTGTTGAGGCGTAAGGCTAGTCCAGTGTACAATAATATTAAAGTTAAACATTCTCAAAACAAAAAAAAATTCTTCCAGTTTCATCTTTCAAGTCTGAAATTCGCATATGTGTTTTTCTCCTCTCAATGCTGTCGAATTAACTTCAATTCAAATTCCTACTAAAACAATATTGTATATTCTTTCATTGTTTTCAAAGTTAAACTCAAATGTCGTCTATTTAGCCAATCTCTAATTCATGACCACCAAGGGTTGTCCCGGTTACCACTTAAAACATTTGTGTGCTTCTCAAATTACTCACTAGCTTGTGCCATTCTACACTGACAATACCAACATCTGTCTATTTCTGAGTTGGCTTATTGAACTTAACCACTGGTTGGTAAGTCACAACCTACCTACCTACCACACCAACAAACTGGTTCAAAAGAGACTTGAAAACAAATTGTGTGCTTGTATGCTGGCTTCTACAAAAACCTAAGAAAATGTTAAAAAAGAGCCAACTGCCAAGAAAAATGGAAAAGAATAGATACAAAGAGAGAGAGAAAGAGAGAAGACAAACTTCGAAAAAAAAATACATAATAATAACCAGAATAAGAGTTACCTTAGCTACGTACTCAAACTCAACAAACGTTAGCAACGTGTAATGAAGTTGGCTTGGTGGCTTGGCTTGGCTGAGACTTGACTGACTGACACGATTAACAAACTTTCGTTGCTTTAGTTGCTTTTCACGGCGAAGTGGCGTAACATTAAACTACTCGAGTAAATCCGTCAATTGTGTTTTTTTTTTTGCCATATAACGATAATTAAATAAAAAAAAAACAAAGGGCCGAGACGGGGCGGACTGAGATCAATTGGATTATATCCTTGAAATGTGTTAGTTCCTAGATTTAGACTAGCAGTGCAACTAAAATGTGATTTCCTTATTCTCTAGATGAGTTCTAGTGACAAAGCCCATTTCTAAACAAACCAAACGAAAACAACAACAACAATATTAAAATGTCTGTGATTTACCCAACGTCAACGTCGACAACCATCAGAGACGACGACAACGACAATGAACCCGTAAGTCTGGAATTCATTGAAGATCCATACATACCAAAGCTGGACAATTGCCTGACTCCCTCCCTAGATGAAATAACCGAGTTCGATCAGAGGAATATCGATTCGAATGGAAATAATGACAGTTCAGCAGCAAGTATCTGTGATTGGTCTGATGAGACCGAAATGTACTTGAGAAATCTCACCTTAGACCAGATCTTCTACGATGCGCACAGCGATTTTGATAGTCTGGTGGAATATCAAATGGCAGAGGCTGAGTTCGGCATCAAACATCATCAAAGTGCCAACCAACCGCAAATGTCAATTGCGAAGCGATTCCGTTTGAAGTTCCTCACCAAGCGAACGATGCGCGATGTTAAAGTTACATTTATAGATTTTTCCAAACCCTATCTGGCCAAAATCTCGAGTAGTGAGAATTATAAAAAGTTTTTGAACATTGGTAGTCAAACAACGGGAATGGGGACAACTACAATGGGGAATTCGATGACGACGACGACGACGGCGATGAGAACGACGTTGATGTCAGGTAATAAGCTTCCGTGGAATTATTATTATTATTATTTAAGAG
Source organism: Leucozona laternaria (assembly GCA_932273885.2). NCBI lineage: Eukaryota > Metazoa > Arthropoda > Insecta > Diptera > Syrphidae > Leucozona > Leucozona laternaria. Next base: position 25,083,268 of record OW026368.1, on the reverse strand, counting down.
TGAGAGGGGAACGAACATTTGATTGGGGAAGTTTGTTTTTCTTTGTTATGATGGTGATTTAGTTTTTTTGTTTTCAATTTTAGCCTTTCTATTTTGGTTTTTTTTTTTTGGGAACGCGGTAGAAGCCAGCGACGATGGTAATTTTGTTTTTAATCGTTATCGTTAGTTCGGTGGTTGTTGTGGAAAAGACTTTTTTTTTTTCTTTTAAATAAAATGTTGAAATTTTGATTCTGACAGAAGCGATGAAAGCTTATTTGAATGTCAAATAAATCATAATAATTTAGTATTCCAGTTTTTTTTTTTTTAAAGACAGGCCTATAGAGCACGAAGTAGTCATACTTTTTTTGAATTTATAATTAAGTTCTAATCAAAAACATCGGAACTTGTTTATAAATCATCATGGTATTATACCTGCAAGGCGTTAGGACTGGGTTCTTATTGATTAAAGCTGTATACCTACATATTTAGCAAAAGGTTGTGATCCCATTCCCAAAATTCATCGTAATTGGAATTTTAACAGAGGTGAGAGCCTATCGTAATGACATTTTCTATTAGATTTTGCTATGCCGAACTGTTTCAAGAAAACGCTGAGATAAGGAAGTCTTACACATTTAATTTCTTTCCAAAATGACATGAAAAGACAAATATTTAACTTTTAAATTTGTTCGTTTAATAGGTAAAAACTTTTGTAATTATGTTTCACGAATAGAGGAATTATGGTGAGGGTTGACATACATAAGTAGGAAATTTTCAACTTGCTATATAGGCAAGGCACCCACCCTAACAAGAAGCATGCAAACATTTGTGATAAATTACAGGAAGTTATAAACAACAGTGCGTGCGTCGAGTCGTCGGTGTCGTTATACCCTACCTTCGCATCGGTTAAAAAATGATCTAATAAGGTTATAAAGTTAAAATGATTCAAAAGGGTGTTTTACCTTTATTCATTTTGATGCTCACTTAGCTGGAAAGCACTTATTTTTTTTTGTAAGGCAAGTGCATAGGAGATGTATGATAAATTAAGTAAAATAGTTAAAGTCAAATGGAATCTATGCAGATGAGGAATATTATTTTCGACATCGCAGGGTCTTTTTATCATTGCAGCTCATTCTAAAGGTGAAACAAATTCGACAATAGGTGACATTTGATGTATAACCCAGGCAAATGAACTTTTACGAAACAAAATCCGAGATTCTTAAAGCCAATGATCTTTATTATAAAGGGTTTTCCAATAAGAGGTGTTATTTTGAATAGCCCGCTATTTCGGTAGCTGTCACTTTTGTAGCTGTCATTTTTTGACATTTATTAATAAAAATGGAACGATACACGCTTCAACAACGCATTGAAATTATAAAAATTCACTATAAAAATGGTGAAAATTTGGCAGAGACGGTTCGTAAAACTAAAACATTTTTGGGTCGTCGTGAAGCACCTTGTCGGACCGCAATACAGAAATTGGTGGACAAATTCGAGCTGTTGGGACAAGTTAGTGATGTGAAGAATAAAACCCGTCCACGTCGCTCAAGAACAACTGAGAATATTGCTGTTGTAGCCCAAAGTGTTGAAGAAAACCCAGGTTTGTCCATTCCTCGTCGTTCTTTGGAATTAGGCATTCCACAAACGTCATTACACCGTATTTTGCATAAAGACTTGGGTCTTAAGGCTCATAAAGTTCAGTTAACACAAGAACTCAAGCCGGCTGATCATCAACAACGTCGTGTCTTTGCTGATTGGGTCCTTGATATGCATGAAAATGATCCGGAATTTCATCGAAAAATCATCTTGACTGATGAGGCCCATTTCCACCTCGGAGGCTACGTCAACAAGCAAAACTGTCGCATCTGGGGCTCGGAAAACCCAAGAATTATTGTTGAAAAGCCTCTCCATCCTCAACGGGTGACTGTTTGGTGCGGTTTATGGTCCGGCGGGGTCATTGGACCTTACTTTTTCGAAAATGAGGCTGGAGCAACAGTTACGGTCAATGGATTGCGCTATCGAGAGATGATTAATGATTTTTTATGGCCGGAATTGGATGGTATTGATCTGGACAACAACGGACACAAGCAATGAAACCATCGATCTTTTACGGGAAAAGTTTCCGGACCGTGTTATCTCTCGAAGAGGTGATTACAATTGGCCACCGAGATCTTGTGATTTAACACCTTGCGACTTCTTCCTTTGGGGCCACGTGAAAGATAAGGTCTTAGCCAACAGCCCAGCGTCGATTCAAGACCTCAAAGATGGAATTCGTGAGGCTATCGAGGACATAGGGCAGCCACTTTGCGATTTGGTTATGGAAAATTTCATGAAAAGGATATGGTCCTGTAAGCGTGGTCGTGGCGGCCATTTGGCTGATGTTGTGTTCCATTATTAACGGCATACCTTCCTCTTTATAATGAAATAAACATCCGATCATTTATCTCAAAAAATGCCATTTTTCTTTGAATATCAAAATAACACCTCTTATTGGAAAACCCTTAAGCATACTGAACAGTTTTTCAAGGTCAAATGGTCAAAATATTGGTTTTTCACATATAACTTGACCATTTGACGATTTTTGAAGTCTCAGTATTTTGTAAGTGATGCCAAGTATGAACAAAAGTAAAATAACATTTTTTGCATTAAATATAATCTATCTTCTATACGTATACTTATAAAGCGGAATTCTTGCTTTGTTTTGTAAGGTGAAATGGGGTAAAATGAAAAAGACGTATACAATTGAAAAAATTCTACCTGAGTCTTAAAGTCTATATTCTTAGCAAATGGCTTAAGGATATATTTTTACTTGCTACTACTAGGTACTACAGTCAAACTTCTTTATAACGAACTTCTTTATAACGTAATTCTCTCTATAGCGAATTTCATTTTGTTCCCCTTGCAGTATTTAAAAACAAAATAATTTCTATATAACGAATTTTGCATAAAGTTTCTTTATAACGAAGCAATTTTGTGTTCCCTTGAAGGTTCGTTATAAAGAAGTTTGACTGTATATGGAAAGTTATGCATTCGTACACAAAATCGAACTCAAAATGATCAAACTTGACATTACGATGATAGCGAAGACGAAAAAAGTGGGGCTAGCAAAAATGTCCGTCTGTCTGTCTGTCGGTTCGACTACAGCCTAAACAGATGGATTGATTTTCTTTAAAATTGGTACCTAGCGTTTTTTGGACATTCCCCCCACCCGTTTTTTTCTCTTTTTTTTTTAGGACCAAAACTAACAGTAGCTGTCATACAAAATTTCTTGGCCAAAAAGGAAAAACTTATTTTTCTCAAATCCAGCGCTACCGATTTTTTTTTTAAGAACTCAATAAATTGAAATAGTTAGGAGTTGCCGTTTAATAAAAAAAATGGTTCCGAAAAATGGTTATTAATGGTACCTCCCAAAGAACCATTTTTTTGATTTTTGCTTTTCTCGAAAACGGTTCAACTGATTCTGATCAATTTTTTTATGAAGAATTATTGACACATTTTTAATAATATTGTGTACCAAAATTTTCAAAAAAATATTTTTTGGATTTTTAAAAAAGTTTTAATTTTTTTTTGAAAACTCAATATTTCAGAAACGACTTTGGCGATTTTTATTTAACTTGGTAAATAGCAGTTTTTTAAGTTTATCTAGAAGATTTTTGACAAAAATTATTCTAATTCATACAAATGTTTAAAAGCCGTTAAGAAAAATATTATTTTCTCAAAAACAAGTCCTACGATTTTGATAAAAGTTTTTTCGTGTGTTAAAATTAGTGCGATATAACATTTTAAATTTTTAAATTTTATATTTTACGTTTATTAACAGTACCTCTCATAGAACGGTTTCTTTGATTTTCTACTATCTCAATATCTTATCAACCGAATAAAATAAGATTTTATATACAGAAGCTTATAACAATTATAGATAAAAGTGTGTAGCAAAATTTTCTAAAAAATAATTTTTGGATTTAAAAAAAAAAATTAAAAATTATTTTTTTGAAATACGATATTTCGAAAACGGGTAGCAGATTTTTTTGTGAAGTTCAATTTTTAACTTAACATTAACAAATACTTAAGATTGGCGTACCAATTTTTTTCTCAAAAATGTTAACGAAATTTTATATACAAAAAATTAATTATTTTTAAAACCGCTCCTACGATTTTCAAAATTTTTTTCCTCGTAAATTAAGATTTATATGAGAAATTAGATGGTGTATTTCGCGTTGGGTTAAAACAGATTCAAAGCATTTAAATCAATTTATTTCTAATTTTGATGATTTAAAACCATTTTACCAGTTTAAATAGTATAATTTCCTTTCATGCATATTGCATAAATGTGCAACACTAGACTATATTGATAATTTTTGTATACTCACATAATACCACCTGCAACTAAACTAATTTTTGGCAAATGGATAAAATATAGACTCCCATAGCTAATTTATTTCAGACTATAGAACCACAATGTGATCGCGCATAAGAGCAAGTTCGTGCGACCCAGTCGTGCATATTTTTTCAAAATGCTGCTATTTGTAGATGAAATGTGTTAAAAATGAAAAAAAAATCCGATTAAAGATTTCTTTTTGTGTTTGAAAGGTTATTTAGAGATATATTTTTTTTGAATTTTATATTTGTAGGGTGAAATGGAGTAAAGACAAAAAAGTTATATGTATTCGATTTCAAAAATTCTTTTTCTGTATCACAGTTTTTTCTAAGGGATGGCTTGAGTATTATTTTTTTCACAAAGTAATATTTATAGGGAGAAGTGGGGTAAAAACAAAAAGGGGATATCCGATTTTTAAAATTCTGTTTGTATTTGAAAAGTTATTTTTAAAAATTTGATATTTATAGAGTGAAGTGGGATATACACAAAAAAGTGGTTTCCGATTGCAAAAAATCTTTTTGTGTGGGGAAAGTAATAAAGGTTGGACTTAGATGATCATATTTTTACGAATTTAGCCATTCATAACGTGAAGTGGGTTAAAACCAAGAAAGTATGCTATTCAATTACAAAAACTATCTTAAATATTTATTTATATCTGCTTTTGTAATTTCCAGTAAGAATGCAGTCTGGCAGTCCGGGCAGTACTTTGACGGACGCGTTCTGTGATGTCAAACAGAACGCAGGCATCATTCGAGGTTCTAGTTTTTCCCATAAATTGTTCGAGAACACAAGGGTTGTTCTGCACAAAAGAAATGCAAAAAACATAAATGTTTGATTCATTCTGGCACGCTATCTCCTCTTGTGTCTTTATTATTTTTTATTTTTATTTATACATAAATTCATTTTCGGACAAAGGCCTTTTAAAGTGTGCCCGTTGCGTTCTTTGTCAAAATCTTAAACTTGAAATTGCCCGTCGTGTTCTCTCCTAGTTCTACAACCTACACAACACAAAGAACGCGATGGGCAGATTTGTTACCCGCAACACCATATTTCGCTCTGTTTGAACAGGCCTTTAAAGTCAGAAATCCATTCTTTTTGGTTTTATTTTTAAATCAAGTTGGTGTTGCCGCAACATTCTCATGTTTATTTTTTTTTTTAATATTTCCATTGACCTTGGAAAAAAACCAAATAACGGGTGATTTTTAAGCTGGTTTGGTTTTGGCAACACTGGTTTTGACAGCTGACGTGTGTTAAGTACCTTGTGTTACTGTCAAACAGCTTCAGTTTGGTTTGCAATTTAACCATGGATCGTCTTACAAATGAACAACGCTTGCAAATTATTGAATTTTACTATCAAAATTCGTGCTCGGTTCGAAATGTTCATCGCGCGCTGCTTGTGTTCAGCGATGAGGCTCATTTTCGGTTGAATGGGTACGTAAATAAGCAAAATTGACGCATTTGGAGTGAAGATCAGCCAGAAGCATTGCAACAGCTACCAATGCATCCCGAAAAAGCCACTGTTTGGTGCGGTTTATGGGCCGGCGGCATTATTGGGCCTATTTCTTCAAAGATGATGCGAATCGCAGCGTTACTGTCAATGGTGAACGCTACCGAGCGATGATAACAAACTTTTTTTTGCCCGAAATGGAAGTTCTTGACTTGCATGATATGTGGTTTCAACAAGACGGTGCCACATGCCACACAGCACGCGAAACAATGGCGCAATTGCGAGGCGAGTTTGGTGAACAGTTAATTTCACGTTTCGGGCCGGTCAATTGGCCGCCTAGATCGTGCGATTTGACACCATTAGATTATTTTTTGTGGGGGTATGTCAAGGCTAATATCTATAGGGACAAGCCCGCTTCGATTGACGCACTGGAAGCCAACATCCATGCATTCATTCGTGAGATACCGGCCGATATGTGTGAAAGAGTATGCCAAAATTGGACTCAGCGGATGGGCTACCTGAGACGCAGCCGCGGTCAACATTTGCATGAAATTATCTTTAAACATTAAATTGCAAGGTTCAAACTATCGATTCAAATAAATATTTCATTCATTTTTTCGAATTTTTTAAGTTCTAAACCTCTTAAAAAATCACCCGTTATTAGCCCTCTTTTTTTTGCAAGCCCCGTGGAAATTGGTCCATAAATACAACGTCGTGGCTAAGCAATTTGCATGTTAAAGGTCGCGTTCAACGTATATCTGAATTTTCAGAATTCTGAATTATTGGAGCTTCAGATTGGCCAGCTGTCATAAAAAGTTCTGAAAATTCAGATGACATCTAACTTTTTATGACAGCTGGGCAATCAGAAGCTCCAATAATTCAGAATTCTGAAAATTCAGATATGCGTTGAACGCGCACAAATTTAACAATAACTAATCCTCTTTGACTCTTTGAACTGAGCTAAGAGAATTCTCGGGGCTTAACTTAAGCACGGAGAAAAACTGTGTTACCGGCGTTAATTGCACAGGTACTTGTAATCGATAGTTTGTATGGAAACTCTAATTTTTTTTCTTGAATGGCATCCCTAAACCAAAATACCGTTTTACTTGCTCTGTAGGGAAAGTATTGGTTTTGTGTAAAAAAAAAATTTGAGGTGGTAATCAAAACTAACACTTCGATAATCGAGAATTCCAAAAAACTGGGTTTCGTCATGACGTTTGTCAGTCTGTGCGTCCACTGTAATTTGAGCTAGAGCCTAAACGGGTGGACTGATTTGCTTCGAATTTGCTACAGAGTTTCACATTTATAGCATCTAACGTTCAATCAAGTTTACGAATGATAACCTGCGTTAGTTCTAGTTCTAACATCTATAACAATAAGAGAATATAAATCGCAACGCAATAATGCTGGGTTTTTTCATTTATAATTTTATTACTTAATTCTTCTTTTTTTAGTTCCACCTTATTGTGAGGCCCTTCCCAGGTAAAACACTTTAAGTAATGAACGCATGTAACAAATTTCGCAAACACGTCACGTAAGAGCATATATGTATAGTAAAAAAATCACATTGTCATTACTTTTCTTTTCGCATGCATGTGCGTATTTGACAGCTCTTTCCGTTCTTGATGAATATTATGTGTGTTATTAAATCAGGATGCGCGTTAAGGACGTTGAAGATAAAATACGCATAGTAAATACATACATAGTACATTTGTACCAAAATAAGTTATTATGTATTTACTTTATGTTAAGTACCTATACATACATACGTGACAGGTGACAGGTATATTTATGATAGGAACACGTAAAGTAAAATTAAAAACGAGAATTTCCTAAAACATGCATTACTATAATAGAAAATATACGACTAAATTTATTTTACATATAAAGTTTTGGAGTTATTATTTTTTGTATGTGTACACTTCCTCCAGATTTTGATGGTGTATTTATTTATTTATTTATTTATTCAACTCTAACAAGTACATTTGACTTTCTTAGAATATCTTACAGACTAATCTTAAATCTAATTAATTAAATATTATTTAAAAGTAAAACTTTACATTCATTTCGACTTAAATGGAATTCTAATATATCTTCAAATTGATTGAAACAGGAAGCCGCATTACATATTGGATTGTTCAAACCATAATTAGTATTATGTCTACGTATATAAAAGAAGTCGTTCTCCCTAAGACGTAAGGAACGCATAGGAACATACATATTAAATAACGACAGCAATTTTGGGCTGTCAATGTGGCTGCAAAGAATATCCCTAGCAAACATTGCAAAATAATATAATCTTCTGCTATGCAGAGCTTTTAGCTGAATTAATTGGCATCTGATGTAATAAGAAGGCAAGTCTGAATGCAGATAATTTTTACGCAGAGCAAACCTTGTGAACCTTTTCTGAATACGTTCAACCCGTAATGATCCTCTGTTATAGAACGGTGACCATATTATGGAGCAATATTCAAGGTTAAACCGAACCAAAGGGACAAACAAACATTTCAGAGTATAAGGGTCACTAAATTGTTTGGAATTTCTAAAAAGAAAACCAAGCATAGCATTAGCTTTTGAAATTAAAAAGTCTACATGCAGCGCAAAACTCAATTGAGAATCGAAAATAACTCCCAAATCCTCTTGCATCGAGACCCGAATGAGATCGTTTTGTGATATTTTATACTCGAATATAATTGGATTTTTAGATCTGGTAGATGTCATAATATAAACACACCAACCCGTTAGCCTTTCAATATCTTGTTGAAGTTTCATACAATCCGTCACAGTTTTAATTTGCCTATACAATTTAAAATCATCTGCAAAAAGTAAACCACTTGAGTCCAAAATAAAATCTGGTAAGTCATTTATAAAGAAGAGGAAAAAGAGGGGACCTAAATGGCTTCCTTGTGGAACTCCTGAGTGATTTAAAATAGCTTTTGAAAAATGAGATCCTAATTTAACATACTGCTTACGATTTCTTAAGTAAATCATTATCCAGTTAAGTAGGGCAGAGTGAAATCCAAAGCTTACCAACTTACACTCTAAAATATCAAACTGAACACGGTCAAAAGCTTTAGCAAAATCAGTGTATATAGCATCCACTTGAAAGTGCTGTTCCATACTGTTAAGGCAAAAGTTAGTGAAAATTGCCAAATTTGTTGCAGTAGATCTACCACTAACAAATCCGTGTTGATCCCCAGATATAAACGATCAATTGCTTCAAAAACTTTAGGGATCAATTGTAAGTTAGCTATAGGCCTATAATTTTCAATATCCTGCTTGGAGCCAGATTTATGAATTGGTGTGATAAAGGAATACTTCCAGCAATCCAAGAATAAACCTTTAGACAACGAGAGATTAAAGCGGTATGAGCAAATTATTTTTACAAATAAGGCAGGAATATTGTCAGGTGGAAGAGTATGAGAACTATCAAGAGATGAAAGTTCACTTAATATGTCCTCTTCAGAGATATAAAGACTTCCCAAATTAATAAAAGAGTTATCGCGAATAGATTCTAAATTAGACTTTGGTTCGGCACCATAGTTAGATTGAAAGTAATTTGCAAACATATTACAAATACCTTTTAAATCGCTACTTATATCGTCTTTGTACTTCATATTAATGAGATATACAAAGTTCAGTTTAGTTTACTTCATCAGACAAGTAATCACTAAAGCAATTAACTCCTTTGAATTGCGCGAGATAAATGCCAACATTGAGTTACCTTTTGCGACTAAGAAATCTATATGTTATAAAAATCGAGTTTTTGGTCAAAAATTACACGAAGATACACGTAAATCGATAGTTACCGCCATATTATTCACTAGATACATCCAGATTAAAACTTAAATCCAGGGGCCGAATTACCGCATCAGTTATCGAGTAATACGTGACTGAATTATGTGAGTTTGGCATTACCGCTCACGTTATTGAGTCATCATCCCCATAGGTTTTACTCGTTCATTCGATCACTGACGGCAATCACTCGATCAGTCACTGATGCGGTAATTTGGCCCCAGATGTATTTACATTGAATTTGTATGCTTTACATCTGGATTTAAATTTTTAATCTGGATGAATCGAGTGAATAATATGGCCGCTAGAAATGGTTTTTCATAATTTAAACCTAACCTATAATGATTGCATGCTGCGTGGTCTAATTCTCGAAAAATATATTCAAATACAAAGCAGTTTAAGTTTAAAATTCTTTAGATTTTTTATATTTTATTTGTCCTTTGTGTTCTTTTCAAAGCCTTGTCCTATTTTATCCTATATGTACATCAGGATTTAGATTGAACAAAAAAAAAAAACAACCCATAAGCCCTTTGGCTTGTGCGTACCTTTACGTTATATTTACTATGCAATAGGAACTTGATGAATGCAGGAGCTTTTCACTTTCTAACTAGAGCGTATTTAAATTACTCAAATAGTAGATACCTATAGTTGTTAACGGTTTGTGAAAACGTCTGTGTACCTAGAAAAAAAAAACTAAACATCTGGTACCTACTCCATTTGACGCTTTAATACGCTTCAATTATACTCGAATGCTAATTGAATAACAACAAAGTAATGAAACTGTTAGTGTTTTATTATTGCTTTTCATTTTATTTGAGCTTTATTTATTCAATTGTGTAAATATAAAGACCATGTCTATATCTATACGGCGGGAATAAAAATATAACATTGCAAACTCAGTAGTTTTTCGGCCTTGAAATGAATAAACAGAGAAATAAGCATTTGTGTTACTTTTAAAAAGCTTCAGCTATTTTTTTAAGCTTAAACGAAAACGAAACCCAAATTGTTACATTTTCTTTTAATTACAACAACACAAACAAAATCTGTGAGTCGATGTTCTCATTCCGTTTGAATAGATAACTCATTAGAATTGCTATCTTCATGTAATTGTCGTATAGGTTACGTAGCACGAGGCAAAGCACACCAATCAGTCTAAGGGTTTACATTCAAGAAATTTATCGCCTCAAAAGAACTCGTTCTTTCAATAATTTTTGCACAGGAAGAAAATTTACAGATATCACATTCAGCGCCGTCGGAGTTAGGGTATATGCTGGGCCTCTGCCAAGACATAAGCAAAGCCCAACTTACTTATTAAAGTTTTTGAAAAGGTGAAAAGGGGTGTCATTTGGTTTTATATAAATATCTTGAAAACTATCAGTTTATTTTTGAAAAAGTGCTGTGATAAAAATTGTAGGGCTGTGAAATTAAGCCCCGCGGGTCTTAATTCCCAAAATAAAGGGAAATAACAACCGCGGGCTTTCTTTCTTTTTTGAAATGGCCATAAGGCCCACCACAAAAAAGCATTACGACCCGCGGGGGTTATTGCCTCTCTGAATTGGCATTAAGAACTATATAAAAAAAAAAACTTTTGATATAGGCGCCTGCATGACCGAATATAACCTAAAGGGTAATAGACTTATCCGAACTTAAGCAAATGTCAAACATTTACGTAAGTTCAGAGTCATTTCAATAGGCGTTTCTCTTTTTTAGTTCAGAATAGAGCTCTGAACAGAGTCCGAGCATGTCGTGCATGTTCTGAACGTCCTCTGAACGAAGTGTGTTTTGAGCACTCTGAAGACTTAGCTGTCAAATGCTTGTGTGCAGCATTTAACTCTGTCTGCTCTGTCTGTATTTGTAAATGGTGATAAACCGGCTTTTTTAATGGGTTTCGTTTCCATTTATAATTGGAATAAAAACGCACTAAAAAGGGAATTTAATCCCGCAGCGCTTTTGTTGTCAATTCAAAAAGGAAAGAATGCCTTTGGGTGTAGTTTCCTTTTATTTTGGGAATTAAGACCTGCGTGCTTTTATTCTGCGGGTCTTATTGCACTGCACCAAAAATTTTAGCTTATGCAATTCTAGATTTTACCAAAAAAAGATCTTGATACTGTTTTTCGTACGAGCAATAGATTTTAGGAAAAAGCTTGCACAAACCTTACAATATCACTATTTTGTGTTTTAATGTTCAATTTTCCATGCCACCGCTGCGCTGGGTTAAACAAAACGGGTGCGTTTGTGTCTTGTAGGCTGAAAAACCATGAAAAAAAAAAAAACAAAATTCAATTGATCCATCTCATCCTATGTTCCTATAATATAGGATTGGGCCAGAGAACCCTTAAGATGTTTCGCAGACATCTATTTACGAAAGTTTGCTTCCTTGTGAGCTTGTGACAGTTGATGTAACTTTCCAGGTTATGCATCCGTATAGCAGCACGGATTCTACATTGGAGCGATACAGTCGTAGCTTGGTCTTTAAGCTGAGAGAATTATTACTCCAAATATTAGACAACATCCCGAACGCAGCCTTTGCTTTCCCGATAAGGCTGGTGTTGATGTCTTGTTCGGTTCCGCCTTCGGTAAAGACTCCCAAGATATTGGAAACTCCCTATTTTCTCTACCGGCTGTTGAGAAATATTTATTTGAGAGGATGACTGGGTTTCGAAACTGATCATCTTTGTTTTTCCCGTATTGATTTTCAGCCCCACGATTTCTGCTTCTCTCTTCACCCTTGTTGTCATTTGATGGAGATCCATGATCCTATGAGAGATTAAGCATACGGCCGTAGGTGGCTTCCGCGTAATCTAGATGTTTCAGATTAGTTGTCAGAGTCCATCGAAATCGTCCGTTTCCTGTAAAGTATGCGCGCAGTACATCGCTTATCAATCACCATTAAAAACAAAATCGGTGACAGTATGCCTCCCTGTCTGACCCCACTTTGGACTTCATCCGACAATCTTCCTCGATGCAAGACGTGACATTTGAACCCATCATATATGTAGCTTCTACAATAGCTTTTCTTTTTTTAACTTATCTGACTTTAAAGCTTTTTTACTAAATCTTTTAGTCAAAATATAAAATAGGAATTTGGTGATTTGAACTTAAATAAAATGTTAGTGTTTAAAATTTGGAAAATCCTGCTTTTAATCTAGCATCACACTTAGAATGTTTTGACTTCGTACAAAATCCTCAAAAATTGTGCGCTTTATTCTAATAAATTTATTAAAAGGAAGTGTTAACTTACTTGCTCTAAAAACTATAAACTAAGTGGAACCCAATTGTCAGATTGTTTGCAGCTCTGAAGTAAATAATAAAAAAAAAAAACAAAAAAATGTTTATTGCAGTTAGCTTGCCTTCAGATAGGCGCCAGGCGCCCAAAGCTCTCCCACTTAAAAAGTACTTTCTGTTCAACTTCAACTGGCAGTCCACTTTGAATCTAAACTTCAATTGATGCATTTTGCAATTAAGAGATTACTCAATACTCATTTCCAATTCGATAACAAATATAACCCACATTAACGTTGAACTTAATTTGAAAGCACTCGGTTCATATCAAGTTCGATAAACTTAAAAAAAAAAGAAGGTATTTGAACCAATCATTGAGCCATTTTTGTTTGCTGAATCATCATCACCATCAACATTATGAACTCTGTACGTACGAGTTGGAGTATATTCTGGAATTTAATTTGAAAGGAGAAAGTCTGCATTGTTTTTTTTTTTTTTTATAGCACGTTCCTAACTTTATTGCACGTTTGTTACCCTCTTTGGGAGGAGTATAGACTAGATACATATTTTTGTATTATTGCATGGAAATTATTCGTAATTACTTATATTTTTATTTTTTTCGCCAAAGTATTTAACAAAACAATTTTTTATTTTCTTATTTCTTTTATATGCTGCTGTGCAACAAAAATGAAGATTGTAAGTAAACAAGAAATCACATTAAGTTAATTTGTAGAAGTTTATATATACAAGAGAGTAGTTCGATAAATAAATGGATAAACAGCGCTAGAGGCTGTAGAGGCTGTAGAAAACGTAGAACTGTCGCGCGCCGCGGCGGTCGGTAAAAATGCGGTACAGATCGTCTTTCTTTTTTTTAGAGAAGGCAAAACGCGCGTAATTACTCGCACCCAGTGTGCAGGCTCCCATATACCCATAGTACTTGAAAGGTTCGGATTGTTCGCTCGAGTCAAGTTTGTACGAAAACGAGTCCTAATGAAAATATAATTCGCCAGTCCAGGGATGCAAGACCTCACTGAGCAAACGCCGTCAGTTTGACTGAGAAAAATAGAAGTAAATTGCAAGCAAAGCACAGTGGTGCAGTAGATTAATTAATTTATGAAAAAAACGAAGCAGATCTACTGCTTTCGCAGCAAAGTCCGAAAGTTGCCGTGCTTTTTCGTAAATAAATAAAAAAATAAAATATTTGCAAATACATAGTTAAATTTGCACTTTCATTCAAAGTTAAGTGCTTTGCACATGCGCTGCGACCTGCGAATAAATCATTTAAAGCTATATCTAGAGCACAAACTTTCTTTTGGTATTTTTGACATTTCAACGAAATGAAAAAAATTAAATAGAGTGGACTTTTGGAGTTACTATTTTTTCTCCTTTTACTTCAAATTTTCAATTTCCAATAGGAATGGAATAGTTCTGAAATCCAAACAATAATGACATTAGTTTAAATTGGAAATGCTTGTATTTTAATGTTTTCTTTATTCGATCAAAAACTTACATACATAATATTCTGCGAACTGTCGAAACGTTAATTCGCAATCTACTACATCAGGTCGAATTCCACAAACCGGCGAGGTGGAAATTCGTTCGAATTTAACCTCAAACACCCATTTTACTTGTTAATAGCTTCGTTCGTTGAAGAAGAATTGTCAAAAAACGGGTTTTTTGGTTCTCAAAAAACGTTCAAGGGCCGTTGACATTTAAAGCAAGACAAAAAAGTTCTGTGTTTAGATAATTAAAACTTAAAATTTTGTTCAAATATGTCTTAAAAATGAATTAAAACAACTTCTACCGTTCCCATATTCTATTGCTGTTAAATTGCATTAAATTAAATTTGTATATTCTTTCAATTTGTTTTTCAAAAATAAACAATAACCTGCAGCACGTGAATCCACAACAAAACATATGCATAACAACTCATGTCACTTTGGCAGTTTTTGTTTTACCTCAACTCGCCACAGCAAAATACCTAGTTCTACTTCAGGGCGAGTTCAGGGCGACTCCAGGTCTCAAAAAACACAGAATTTTTTTCACCGGGATGACTTCAGGTTTTTCAAAAAACGCTTTGGGGCGACCCAAGGGTGATTTCAGGGCTCAAAAAACAAACCTAATGTTTCATGACAATTCAGACTTGTCAGAATTTGTCTATTGAAATGAAATTCTGATCCCGTTATTTGTTTCTCCAGCAAAATATTTAATATTTTTACAAATCAATCAAATTGATCAATGCATGTCGACAATGTCCCTTTTGGTTGGTATCCTAACGGGTCACAACTCAAATGGGAACCCACATGCTCAGAATGGGCATCAGCTCATCTGCCTTGAGCAGAGGCTGTCAGGATGAAGAGGCGGAGAATGCCCCAGCTTAGTAAGAACCAGAAAAACGGCCCTACGAGATTACTTCTTCGATGAACTGAGCGACATTTCGTTTTTGCCACTAAGGAACATCCTTATTTTATTCAAAGTTCGGGTTGGTTCAGGGATGCATCTCATACCCATACCTAAACTCTATTAACTCCTTTCCTAACCCATCCTCATTTTCACCTCAACTATGTATATCCTGCGGACCACAATGGATTCGTTGAGATCTCTCTCCATGATTTCATAAATTGAGGTGTTTAGCTCGATCCTGCCGTTGCTGCATTTGTTCATGTTAAACTAGAATTAGATCTGCTCGTTGATGGCGCCCTGGTTTGCTTGAAAATTAACGAATATCGCAAACCACCGTTTCGTCCGTGCCGTTTTTTGATATTTAAAGTGAATAACGTACGTTGAAAAAAAAACAGTTCAAAATGACAGAGCTTCTTTAATTAACATACTGCGAGCATTATTTTCTCGTCCACTTTCAATTGCTGCATTTGTTTCTATTGAATCAGATGTCAATAGTGTCACTTCAATATTTTTCCAATTAATGATTAAACACAAATACATAAATATAACTTATTATTTTCAATGTTGCTTACCGTTGGTATTAATCCTGATGGTCAAATGCGAAGATTCATTGCGATTACGAGAGCCGGAACTTGTAATGGTTAAGTTCACTGGCGCTTTTGTTAAACTTAGAGATTTATCTTCTTTGATTTGTTTCTGCTTTGCGAATAATAGATCTGTATCTGTCTGTGCATTCAAGTTAAAGCTTCAACAAACGATACAAGCAACGATACGAGCAACGATGAAATCGTAGCTTTTGTCGAAGCTCATATATGGTTATTATATTGGAGCTTCAATAAGCGCTGTTTCATAATATAAATTAATACTTTTGTTTGTAGTTATTGAATTCTATCATTTAATGTTCATATACCATCCTCGATAAGAGCTTTGAAGATACAAGCGATGATTTTCTTTGCTAGAATCGATGTACTAGAATCAAATAACAATTTTCTCCTATACCTGAAAGATTATTACACCTGACTACACTTTAAGCCTTAATGAACATTTTTTTCTAAAACATTTTGTTTAATCGATAACTGTAAATATACTCATTAAATTTCATTAAAAATAAATAAGTTAATGGTAATAACGTTTTTTTTTTACTTTTTACAATTATAGATAACACACAAAAAATGTCAGAGCCAGCTTCCCCAGCATCTGTTGCATCAGCAGATATTGCCGCGGAATTTGCTGCTCTTACAGTTGAAGAACAAGAACAGCAAAGAGCCCAATGGACTCAGGTATGTATATAATTTTTTTTTTTTTTTTTAATTTGTAATATTTATCAAAAATTCTTCATTTAAAGGAACTTGCTCAAGTGGAAGAAGAAATTAACACTCTTCGTACAGTGTTAGCCTCAAAGAGCAGACTTGCTTCAGATCTTAAACGTAAATTGGGTATTACCGTGTGGAAAGAGCTAACCGACGACATGAACTCTGGAATCAAATCTGTTAAAGAAAGTTCTGTGTAAGTATACATTATTCAATTGTATGTACTATACCTATATATACATACATAAATAATATTGTTTCAATGTTAAAAGTTAAAGAAAACGACAAAAAAAATAATTGCTGATTGTAACACTTTAACTGTAGATTATAATAATCATGCACCGTTAGTTAATTTTGCATTATTATTTTGTATGTGTGTGTGTTAGAATTTATGATTTAATATTGATTTTTAATTTATTTACTGCATAAATATCATTTTAAGTTACCAAACTGTTGAGAAAAATGTGGAAAACATTGCTAAGGCTGTTCATGATGCTCCACTGTAAGTAGCAAAATTAAAAAAACAAAAAAAAAAACAAATTAAAACAAAACAAAACAAATCCAGCTGATTTCTTAATGTCGTTTGCGCACACCTATACTCACAAAATTTGTTTATTATTTGTCTTTGCCTGAAATTTTATATTCTATTAAAAAATTAAATTTTATTTTAACACTTCAACGTCTACTAACGCAAAATCTCGATCAATTAATATGAAAATATTTTCTAGCACTAACACGAATTGACTAATTCTTATAATATAACGTTTATTTAAAACTTTTCTTCCCACTGTTTGGTTCTTGTCGATTTTTTGCACTTTCACTCAATAAAATGCCAACGTTTTTTATATGTAAATAACAGGCTTTAGTAAAGAGCATTGAACTTAAACTGAGTTTTTTGTAATATTAGTTCAGTCGCTCGTATAAAAAAGAGTGACCCTGCAAGGTGTCTTATTACGATAACTTAAAGTAATAAGAGCTTTCGTCAATGGTCAACACAGTTGACGTTGATTTTTGCAATATTAGGTTGCTGCTTTGCGGCGTTCGTGTCTGCACGTTTTTACCTCGCAACGCATCGTAACGAACGAACAATTGGGTTAAAAATTCACATTTATCTTTTTTATAACCGGGATGAATAATATGGTTATACGATTTCGATGGAAATTAAGCTAGGTAAAACGTTTATTCTTCACAAATACAAAATAGTTGGCAAGACTATCAAGATGAAATTCTAGAGAACGAGTCGACCAATCAAAGTCGCCATAAAGTTTTTCGAAGAATAATCATCGCATCTTGGGCTAAATGGGCAGGAGCGTCATATTGTTAAGACCAAATGCAGGCACAGGATGGATAGTGACTTCAAAGAAAGCTCTATGAACTTTTCCATCGCTCCAAGTAGTACCTAGTGCATATTTAATTTATTTACGAACTCATTGAGGTTTAAATGGAATTCGTGTCTGACAGTCAATTTCTCTAAAAAAGTTATTGGAAATATTTATTCATTGCAAAGTTTTACATTTTTTAAATTTATTTAGAGCCGCTTGCCCCAAACAAGATGATAATTAAATGAAACTATACTAATAAAGCTATCATTGTTTAAGGGCCAGTTTCACAGTCGACACTTACCGAAATAAGTGGCACTTAAGTTTCCCATATTAGGACTTTAGGCTTAGTTTCATACCCAGCGAACTTAAGTCACTATCATCGGAGACTTAAGTGCCACTTGTTCGGGTAAGCATGCACTGTAATATTGCGCATTAATTTTTCACATCGCCTACTTAAGTGCTACTTTTCTGACTGTAAAACTGGTCCTAAATATCTAAAACCCTGATGCGATTTCCCCGGCTCCTATTAACCATAGAATTATTGATTTAGTTAGTTTTGTGTTTGTCGAAACAAATATTATCTAAAATATTGTATTCCTCATAAAAAGTTACTGTCAAAAACTATTGGAGATGAAAATGGTAAATGGTTGTGCCATTTATCTCGCACTATGTTAATTTAGGCAAAAAAAATAAGCAACATAAATGAACATTAGTATTGAATTCATTTCTGTAAATGAAACATTGAAAAGAAGCTTATACAAATATGAAATTGGGTGCAGTTATATAATTTTACGGTAATCTGGAATTTATTCCACTTTTGGTAGGAATTTTCAATCGCCAGGCAAACCTGTGTCAAATGTTTTCTAAATAAACGATAGCTGGGTAGTACTCCGCTTGAAAACCAAAATATCCAAAATTCGAAGAAGCAAAGTGGGCCACCTAAGGTACTGTTGTAAAATAAAACGCGCTGGGCACATCAGTTAACCACATGGCGATTTGGTCGTTTTAAGAACAAATTTCGGGCTTTGGTTCTTTGTCAAATACAGCAATATTTTGTTTATATTTTTTTTTTTGAAAGGTCTTAAGGCCTGCTTTAATCGGTAGCAAGGTTATCCATAATTTACTGGAGCACCAGGAGCATTTTCCCATAAAAACACCATCTAAACTTTGGTTTATATATTATATTGTTTTATGTATTGTCTCGCTTGGTGTTATAGAGTACTGTTAATGTCGTGCTAATATCATCCACAGATGTCCATCGATGTAATCCTCCCACTACTAACTAAAATGGTGTTCTAATGTTTTGTGTTTACTGTAACATGAAAATATAATAATAATTAATAACCAACTATTCTCTACTCATTTCAAATTTAGCTACCAACGCACCGAATCGGTATTCAAAACAACAGCCGAGAAGACCACATCTATATTTGGCGACATCACAAGTGGCATAACATCTAAATTGTCCCAAATGAAGAATTCTGAATCGATGCGTTCGATTGAAGAGCGTGTTGGTTCGGCCTATGGCAATGTCAAAGTAAGTCTATTAAATACACCGAAAGATAAAAAAATAAAAATTGAAAAAATCAATCTGACAGCGGCATCAATCAAAATTTAATTTTATCTACAATTTGATGTAAAATTGTTATTTTTTTTGATTTTTATTTATATTTTGTTGTGTTTGTTTTTTTTTTTTCCTTTTGTCAAACTCACAAACTCTTGTATTTTAAATAAATATTACAAAAAAATCCAAACGTTATTTTAGACAAAAGTAACAACATCCCGATCGGGTTCGATTGCAAGTTTCAACGATGACTTACACGACAATAACACATCATCGGGATTGAACTCACCTACAAATTCACAAGGAAAACAATAAAAATAAAATAAAACCTACAACAACAACAACTACTACAACAATCTTATAAATTAAAAAAAAAAAAAAAAAAACAACACCAATAATAATTAGCACCAACCAACCAATCAATCAACCAACTTACCAACAACCATGTCCCTTATTCAAGAACAATAAATTATTCTTTCCATTAAATACATATATAAATTAAAATAGCAAACAAAAATAATCATAACAACAACAAAAATATTGCAAGTGATAACGGCGATTTGAAGAATGTAATATTTTTTTTTTTGTTATAATTTTATAAATTTTCTTAATTTGTTTTTATTTTATTGCTTGAGTTTGTATGGCAATTATATTTAAACAAAAATAAAAACTATTATAAATGTACTACAAGCTAAAAACAAAATGAAAACAATAAATGTTAGTTCTTGAAATATGTGTGTAACTTATATAGCTTCTGAAAATAAATGTTTTAAAATGTTGGCTACTAAATGAAAAAAATGCAAAAATGCAAAAAGTTATAATGCTTTAAATGAAAACAAACAAGTTGTAAATAAATATAAAATGAGGAGGTCAACAAAATAAATCGACTCAGCAACGATGATGTGAAGGAGGAGAAGATGGCATTCTATTCTATTCTGTGACATTAAAAGGGAAAATTAGAAATCTGTGTTAGCTTTCAAGTCTTGTAATCGAGACGAAACAAAAACAATTATGTACTTGCATTTTTATTACTTATTATTTCTTTTATTAAAATAAAAATTCGAATTCAATCAATCGTATGTATTTGTATTTGTATTTGTTCGGTCGATAAATTCAAATATTAAGCATCATTACTTGCCCTTTCCTTTGATATTGTGAACGTTAGAATACAAAAAAGAAAACTTAATCAAAATATAAAAATCATGTCCATTTTGAATACAAAAATATTTCGTTTTCTTTTACTGCACACAATTCAAAAAAAAAAAAAAATGAAACAAAAATTCATCGATTTGAATATTATTCGCTTCTGAATGTATGTAACAATAAATTAACAATTAGATACATATGTAAGTACATTTGACATTTTTTTATTTGTAATAATTTTGAAGGAAATCAATTATGATAAAATGGATTAAAAAAAAAACATAAATATATATTTTTTTGCCTATATGATGTTACATTTATAAAAATATTTTCATTCATAATAAAAAAAAGATAAATTAAAATACAACATCTGACTTTATTTTATTTATTAACACATTTACTACCACTATACCCGGTTGGGTACAAAAAATTCATGGAAGTTCATGTTTTACCGTTGACCCATCTCTCATTTTATTTTTTAATGCGATTCATGGCCTATAGTTCTTCTTCTGAAAAGAAGAGAAATTTGCTTCTGATTTTGTTTTCAGAATCATTCCGAAGGGTTCACACATATCAAATCTTTCTCCCGGATTACCAATCGAAAAGGCCATTAGTTTTTTTGTTTGTCTCTTGACATCTTGACAACATGTTTTAGTTCAGTACATTACCATAAATCTAAAACGGTTTTTTTTTCTTATTCCTCCGCGTGACGTACACGATTTTGATTTTTGACGTTTCTTGGATGTTGTTTTATATTTGGCAACAAATCTAATATTTCTTTTATCTAGGTATTTTATTTTTTTTTGAAAAAAGTTCAAGAATAGTTGGTTTAAACAGACAAAAGTGAAACATTATGTTAACATTTATTATTACCTGAAGTTAGTAACTGTAAAGTAAGGTGTACCCGGTTGGGTACAATGGGAAAATCTGAAGACATTTTTTTTTTTAAATGGATTTAAAATCATTCTTAACTGCCTCGTTTTATGGAAGGAGGTTCACTGATCTTCCAAACGTAGATGACCAAAATGCCGCGTTTAATATTGCAGTTATACCACCAGATGCAGATTACAACACAGATCAAGACGGGATAGATGAAGAAAATTTGGACAAATATAAGTTTCCCAATGACGTCCCAGGTAACATTGAACTCTTGTGTCAGGGATGATTAGTACGATAGAAAGGACGAAGTTCCTTCATCAATAGTCATAGCCTCAATACTCGGACAATCTCAATCCCCAACCAACTTGGTCTAAAAAAGTCGGAGATATGACAGTGACTGCTACCAATAACTTCGACGTAAACAAGATAAATATGAAAGCTTTTTAATTTGGAAAACAAATCTCTAGTCGACATATTTGAAACGCTTTTCGATAATAGCATAACGCAATTGGTTTTGGAACAAGCTCGTCCCAGCACCCCAAAATTTAATTTGGATAAAGACCTCGAAATTTTTTTGGGAATACTCTTTACGAGTTGTTATCACTCAATACGTAGAGAGTACATGTACGAGGATACAAGAACCCCAATTGTTGCGAACAACATGCCAAGAAATCATTTTTTTTTTAAATCAAGAAGTATACTCAAAATGGCTAAACTTAGACCTCTTATGAACCTTTTATGTGAAAAATATCAGCAGTAGGATTTTATGCAGGAAAAATTGTCAATTGATGAAGCCATGAACAAATATTTTGGTCACCATTCCTCAAAACAGTTTATAAGAGGGAAATTTGTTCGATTTGGCTTCAATAAGTAGATGTTGGCAAGCAGCTGCGGTTACCTACATATGTATATACTTTTGATACGTATTGTGGTGCACAAAATGTAGAGCCTGATAGATTACACATGCCACAAGAATTTCGAGTTGTACTTGAACTTTTGGAAGCAGTTCAAGTTCCTAAGACTTATCATTATCATTTATTTTGATAACTTTTTTACATCTCATGAGGTATTGCGTTTGTTGAGAGCGAAGGGTTTTAGAGCTACTGCAACAGCAAGAGAAACCAGAATAAAAAAAATGCCCATTGCAGGTGAAGAAAAATTTCAAAAAAGAGAAGGAATTTTGAGCATATCTACGATGACAATAATGGAAATCTTTTTGTGAATTGGAACCATTACAGTGTCGTTACTATCGGCACAAACTTTGTTGAACCATTGCATTACACAAACGCTGTTCATCCGCAGAGAAAAAAAAAATTGTGTGAGTGCCGGGACTCACGGTTAATATGTGTTAACATCAACGTGCGCGGATCCAAAACGGACTTGTTTTTGCTTGAAGGGGATCTTAAGATTTTTTTTCACTGAACGCACCCATCCTAGTATGCAGATCGTAACGTTGCACACGAACGTTCACGTTTTATTTCACTCTGCCGCCAGCATAGATGTTTATACATCAAAAAGTTTTTATACCGCAAACAAATCTCTTTGTGGATTATAATAAAAGCGTGCGGGAGGTGTTGGCCTACACGACCCAGTCTTTGAATTCGTATAAAATCAAAATTCGTGGAGGTGGGCACTTTTTACCTCAATGCTAAGTTCTATACTAGAAAAATCCTTAAAAGCTGTACAAAATCGCAGCGGATACTCAAGATGACTTACTTGCATTTGCAGAAAATGTTGCTCGCCACTATCTAAGAAGACACACAATTCAACCTTCAACGTCAAAGCATTCCATTTTAGCAAGCGTGGCTAAAGGGCCCCATTTTCCCAAAATAGTAGACGATTGACTAAAACCTGAATTTTGATCAACTAAACACACTGATTAGATTTTTCAAATAAGAACACTTCATGGTTAATACAACAAAATGGTAATCTAAATTTTGTTCTCTACTGTTTTGTTTATTTTCTGTTTATTTGCATAACCGTAGGCGAATATCCCATGTCTTTAATCTTGAATATTTCACTAGGTGTCTCTTAAAACGTTATAAAGAAACAAAACAGCTGATGTACTACTGTCAAATGTATGTCTTTCGCCTGAGTTCGTTTGTATTTTTGTTCAAGAACAGAAAATAGAAATTGCAAACAAGAAAAAGCTAACGAAAGAAAATCTTTCCTCTACCATTTCCATTGTCTATTCAATTTGCGGTGACTGTTCCAAATCGTGCAAGTGTTCTCTTCGGATAAGTGAGTAACCTAGTAAAGTTACTTTTGTTTATTAATATTAATAGAAAAAAAAGCAATTCAATTAAAAGCAAAACAAACGTGCGACGCGACTTGCACACCAATAAAAAGGAATTGAAAATAAAATAATAAAAACAAGCAACAAATTGTCTGTGTGAAAACCCATTAGAACAATGGAATCAATTAACTCTAATTCACTGATGGCAATCGAGCGAAATTCTCGAGAATCATATCTCGAGGCCGTTCGCATTCTTCTCATTTTACTGGACAACGTGATTCGAGAACCAAATAATCCCAAGTATCGGGCAATCCGTCTTGAAAATCGCACCATTCGTGAGAAATTGCTATCGCTGGCTGGTGTTACGGATCTGTTGTGTGAAATAGGCTTCATTCGAACCCAAAGCGAGTACGTCTTGCCGGAAAGCACTGTGCTGGAGAATATCAAACAATATCGAGAAGTGATTAAACGTCGCGTGGACAATTTTGTCGAGAACGCGATACCGTCTACAAGTAGTTCAGCTATGACGCGCCCAAGTGAGTATAGTTTTTTTTTTTATAAATGTAGTTACATATTCACTTCTGCTATCATTAATTTTCATAGGTGAACAGAGCAAGGTTGTTGCTGGTGCTGCACCTTCAACTGCGTCGGACAATCGAAGGACATTCATAGTGCCATCGGTGCCATATTGGCAGAGGACTACATTCCCAGCGGTTGTGGTAAGTGCTTCTCATTCTAGCTTCTTTACTCACACACACCTCAACTATCACCTACTTGTGTAGCTTTCCATGAAAATTATGCGCAGTTTATTGGTCTACCAAGTACAGTGATGCAAAGAAATTAAAACCAAAAACAAATTGAATAAGAAATAGAAGGCTCTAGAAGCCTTATGGTATTTATTAGAACTGAGGTCAATTTTCTTTATATTGCTGTGCGTAAATCTCAAAAAAAACCGCACGTGAATATGTATTGTTATCACAGCATGTACCTAGAAACCAGAACAAAAGATTTTTGAACTTCCGGTAAATTGCTTCAAATGGTTAAGTAAATAATGCTATCAATATATCATATACATATAAAAGACCAATTCTAGAATCTGTGATACTATCTTATTTCTTTTTTTAGCTTTTATCTTAAAATTTAGTTACTAAAACTTTCTTTCTTCCTACCGATATGCAAACATAAATTGTATTTCAAATTAAAAAAAAATATTATTCAATTGAATTAAAGGTTGAAAAACGGAGCCAAAGTTTAATTGCCTTTATCTTAAATTTCAAATATAACAAAATGATGGGGGTGTGTGTATAGTATGCATAAAGGGATAGCATATTCATTTCTCCATAAATGAATATACCTACGAATACAAATATTAAAATCACAATACTTGAAGATAAAATGGGTAAATCAAAAATCTGAATTCGATGTATACAAATAACAATAATACAAATTTAGTACCTCTAGTTTAGTGAATGTGTGGTTAATAGAAGCCGAGTGTGATTTACCGGTTTGTTGATAAGATTCTCCTATTTTTTTTTATATTCGCATTCGTCACTAGAGATACCATGACAATTAGATTTTTCTCTCACAAATTTAGCTCCCCAAAAGTCAGATCACCGAACTCATCAATTTCAAGGGCAGGTATGTATTAGGTTCATTCACCTACGTTTCTCCAGCCTGTAAATTTGTGGGAATTAAAATCTTTTTTATAGCATCATTTAAAATAAAAGAATTCGTCCAACACATACAATGTCTTTTTGCCTGCAATGAATGATTGCAAAGTCCTGCCTGTTATAAATTTTAAAGATGTTAAAGCCCAGTTTAATTGAGCACTATTATGGCATCCCGTATTACAAAATTAAATCTTGCATTATCAAAATCTTGCATTAAAAAAGTCTCTCATGAGAAAATTAAAAAATGCTCTGAAGGAAAAAAACCTCGTAAATGCAAACAATTTGCTCAACGTCAGATTTTCATATAAAATGGTTTTTCTATTTGAAATTAAAATAAGTATATGTACTACGGCAAAGGTAAAATATAAATTTCGTGATTTTAGTTATATTGCTAGATTTCGATATGCAAGATTTTGTAATTGCGAGTTTTCAGGATTTTGAAATGCGGTCAATATCGTAAACAAACCTTTAATTTCTTTTTGAAATTAAGATTAATGTATATATATAATGCAAGCCATAAGGTTATTTTCGATTAGAGAGATATTACGGAAGTTAGTTTGTTAAATATTTATTAAAAAGTTGGTTTTTGTTTGATAACACACTCACAGTTTGGGCTGCAAAGCTTACGCACCATCATATTGATATTGAAAGTTTGAATGAAACAATAACCACTTGAGTTAGCTGCGTAAAATAGTTCATACAATCTCCCTTCTTATATTTCGACCGAATTTCTGGCTTATAAATCGAGTACGCAGAAAAAAGAAAGAAACCGTATTATGTACAACAACCAACCTGTGTGTAGCTAATAAAAATCCTAGTTGATTTAAATGCAGTGGTTAAACAATAAAACCTACATTGGGTTCTACCTGATCACATGATGTCGGTAGCGTAATGCGTAGTGCAATTGCTCTGAAGGCGCTTGGTCTATGCTCTAGGCTGGGCGAAATTTTCAAATTGCAATTGAACGTAATAGACTAAGCACAACTAACAGGAGTCTGATAATCGGCCTGGCAACCGTGAAATAGCTATAACTCCAGCCTATAATCACTTGGTGGCAGCTCACTCAAGTGGTTTTTGTTTCATTAAAACTTTAAATATTTATTTGGTTTTGATGCAATGTCCTCAGTAGTCAAGAGCAGCTGTTGATTAAACTTGATTGGCCGCGTTCAGATCTGAATAGTTTTGTGTTGCTGTAATCTGTTCTTAAAACACATCTGATGTGTCAGCTGTTGCGAAAAAGGAATCTCAAGCTATTCTAAAAATTCTGGTATACTAATCTATCCGATGGGAACAGCTGACTGCAATACTGAGCAGCAAATTTAACCTATCCGGTTTTGGTCGTTCAGAAACATACATGGATACTTGAGTATCTAAGATAGGCTATCCTAGTAAATCCTGAGCGTTGCCAATTAAATTAAAGCAAATAAATGTTACCTTTAATCCACATTTTCCACTACTTGCTGACAAACAAACGTATTCGTTATTACTTCCACCAGGATTACTTGCAACAGTTGTATATCATATCGTTTCATTTAACGTCAAAAATCCGAGTCTATAAATTCCCAAAATTTCTAGTCCCAGGACTACCAACACCAATAAGAGCAAGTATATCTGATCCTTTTGTCCGAGGTACCCTTTTAACAAAAACCAAAACAAAAGATAATAGGTTTGTTCGTTGAGCCCTGAAGTCACCCTGGGGTCGCCCAAAGGGTTTTTTTAAAAACCTGAAGTCACCATGGTGAAAAATTCTGTGTTTTTTGAGACCTGGTTATTAAGCATATGTTTTGTTGCAGATTCATGTGCTGAAGGTTATTGTTTATTTTTGAAGAACAAATTGAAACAATACACAAATTAAATTTAATGCTAATAAACAGAAATAGAAAGTGGAAACCTTAGAAGTTGTTTCTTATTCATTTTTAAGGCATATTTGTAACAAATTTTAAGTTTTAATTATAAAAGCACAGAACTTTTTTTTCCTTCCTTTAAATGTCAACAGCCATTGAGCGTTTTTTGAGAACTGGAAAACCCAATTCTTGGGGTTGTCAAGAAAACCTGGGTCAACCCTGGGTAAAGTTCAACGAACGAAGCTAATCATTTCATCAAAACTAAAACTAAACCCTACAAAACTGAAAACATGAAAAAAAAAACAATTCAACTAAATTTGTTGCAAACACATACAAAAATTAAATTAATCAAATACTGGTATGAATTTGAATAATAATTTTTTTATTGGAAAGAAAAAATATATTACCATATTTCTTAACTGGTAAGTTTTTGCTTGCGTTGCTTTGTTAGATTCACTTGCTTTATAATTATTCAGAAAGTATTTCCCTTCTGGCCTCATTATGAGCATATTTGAGTAGTCGCATTGTTATAAAATACCTCTGCTTAACTTAATTAAAGAGAAATCTTTAAAAAATGCATCTCACTATACATACCAATCCTAAATTTTGTGTGATGCGAAAACATACACGACGCGAAGATAGAAAAATCGATATAAAAAAAAAATATGTCTTGCAAATCGTTTCACATTTTCTTGTCTGTGCTATTTTCCTGTGTTGTTTCTTTGATTCACTGTACAAACGTATCCTCCATTCATTGTTGGAGGAGGTTGACCTTCTCGTCACACCCTTGGCCTTGAAAAAATTGGAAGCAACGAACAGAAGAGAGTACGTGAGTGAGTACCTATGTATGTACAAACACCATCAACTTGCTGCCGGGTGGATTGGGATGGGATATCCCCTACTCATCAGTTGCTGCCAACTTGTGTTTGGCTTGGATGACGTGAAGCAGTCATTCTCTTGTTCCAATCTCATTTTAAATGCGAGCGAACACTAATCAAAAAGTATTTGCAGTTGATATCAGTCAGTTCAATTCAGTTCCTCTGCTACTGTTAGGTTGGGAAGATTGGGGGTTCGTCGTCGCCGTATCGATTAGTTTTCTTCTGCTCAGAATTTTTGTTGTCATTGTCATCGTCATAGTTGTTATCGTTGTCGTTTTCATTGTCATTGCCGTCGATTTGTTGTTGTAGTCGAGCGTGTGCATCAAGACAAAGAGTTTTTAATTTTGTTTTTAATAGCAATCTGGCCGAATAATAAATTTAAGTGACGACGCAAATTAAATTAATAAAAAAAAAATTGTTTTTTGTTTGTTATCAGCGAACAATATCAAGCCAAGATTGTTGTGATTGTTGTTTAGAAAAAAGTTATGAAGCATCAAACCAAAACAACAACAAAATGATAAACTTTGACTACTACACCAGTACGGTTGAGGTATGTAATCGATGTGTGGTTTTGGTTTATTTATATTTTGATGGTCCTCTTGACTCAAAAAGGCCAGAAGTGCAATATTCGCTTAAAAACCTGCCACATGTCCAACGCCACAGCGCCGGTCGTCCATGGGGTACATCAACTCTTATGGATGTTAAATGGGGGTGTAAAAGAAGGAATTTTCATTTTCATGCCAAAATCTAAATTTAAGTTTTTTTTCCACTGCCTCTGACATTGGTACACACATTTTTAAGTAAAACAAAAAAAAAAAAAATACAAAGCAATTTATTTCACTGTGTAGTAGAATAGTAGAAGTTAATTGCGTTGGAATATAATTATTCAAGTATGTAGGTACTGTCTGTCTATTAAATATATGCGAGGGATACAGAGCAAGCCAACTATCACGATTCACGAAGTTTAAAAAAAAATTACAATAAATTTGAATGCCAATGCGAGACATGTAATCTTCATTTTTTTAGGACACGCAATTCTATTCAAAATGTAGGTACGCTTTAAGATTAATACTAAATAACAACTTTAGTTTGTGTGATGTGAAATGCTGTTACGTGTTTATGGTCAGATACGGGTGGTATCACTATCGTTCTTAACATAATTAATATTTTAATCATGAAGTAGATAAGGTTTTTTTTTTATTGTTCTTATTCTTAAATGGAGAAGGTATTGAAAACATAAATAATGCAAATGTAAAAGATATAAATAACTTTTTCTGTGTTACAGATGGGGAAAACGTGAAAATAATAAAAGATGAGTGATGTTTTCAGCATTGAATGCCATTCGGGCATTGGGTTTTTGCATTAGCATTTTGTCGCTTTTTGCTTGCTTTGAATAGTTTTGTTGTGAATGCTAAGATTTAAAGAAAACTATTTTTATAAAAGTTATTAAAAACGATTTCTTGGCTGTAATAGATTTATGTTTGCATTTTGTTTTTGCTGAACATCGTGTTACGGTAAAATTTACCGCAACAAAACCATTCTTTAATTGGTTCTTAAAACCTTCTTCTGACCATGTTGTTTGGTCATGGTCTAACCCTTGATATCTGTTTTCCCCTCCATCCCAACCATTCCTATTTTTCGACCCCCATTTTGAGTCCGTCGTCCTCTGGGAGTTTAAGGGTGACTCGGAGAGGATGACAAAGTAGGTAACACTTGACTCGACCGTGTTGAGCCAGCGGATGGGCTGGAGACTCGCACGCCATCTATATAGAGAGCGAGGAAGCTCATAATACAAATAACAATATTCAGAGAAGACGCCAGAACGAAACATACACGTACACTTAAAGTGGATATTACCTAAACAACAACACAACAACAATATCATTAAACCAACCTAAAGTTAACTTTCTTTTTTAATCATGGCTATAAGCCCATCCTAAAATATAAATTTAATCTTAATCTAACATCGACCGCAGAAAAGAATGGAACGCTAAACGCTAGTCCCCAATTCCCCAAATCTGCACAAGGGTCCACTGAATAGTAGATTGCGCAATAATTAGTTAATTTGAGTATTTGCCTTCCTCCTTCGTTTCCTCAATATGTTAAGAAAATCGATATTAAATTGTAGGCTCCTTCTTCGAAACATTTTCAAAAAATTATATTGAGTAGAGTAGCTGAGAAAATGCTCAGAATAATATTTTCAACTTTTTGTATTCTTTTGCTTTTCTCGAAAATAGTTATTGTGAATAAGTCTGAATTCGGCCGAGGATTCGTCAAGTTTTGGAAGAACGCCAACAACTTGGGGAATCCATTGAATGTGTGAGAGATAGAGAGTTTCGATGGAACTCAACGTCGGAGTGGTACCGCAACCGAGTTCCACGAAAGCTTTTGTTTGAGAGTGTGAGTGTGTGAGTGAGAGAGGGGCCAAGGAAGACGAATAGGCTACGCATGACCAACGACTTCTTGGTTGACCAGTTAAGCTGATAGAGGTTTTTTTTATAAATTCGAGAAATTTAAAAGAAAAGAAAAAAAAGTTGAAAATAAATTATAAATTTGAATTTGTTAAAAAGAGTTTAGGTTTTATAATTTATTTTGAAAGTGTTTCGGTGGAGGAAATAATTTGGAGAAAGAGGAATTATAATTTGAAGTCGCCAGAACGGGGCGAATAGAAGTGAGGAAAGAAGGAGAAAGGAAAAAGAATAAGTTGGATAAGAAAAGATAAGTAGAGTGTTTATTTAGTGGTTAATTCGTGGCATAAGTTGTGAAAATATAAGATTCGGTTGGCCCTTGTTTCATTCGGTTTAATCCCTGTAATTTTGTGGGACTCGTGACCCAGTTTTAAAGTAGTTTTCTTTATCCGTTTTATTTCGGGACCGAGTAGTAGCGGTCCATTCTTACGGTCTTTGTTTTTGTAATTTTTCTTTGTTTCATTTTTTTCTTTTGATTGTTCTTCGGACAATAATTCATTTTTGTACTCATCTTTTTATCGAAAAAATTCTGGGTTTTAATCCAGGCGCAAGCCAAGGTTTCCCAGATATTTTAAAATAAACTTCTAAACTTCCCATTGGGAATAAAATTATTTGCGTTTCCTTCATATTTTTGAAGACGAATTTCAGATTCCCGGTTAAGGCAAACGACCCTCAACAGTTTCCTGGCGCCCACCCTGTAGCGTAAGTACGCCCCTGTATTTACCTACCTACATTTAATTCTATTCCTTTTTTTTAAATAATCAACAATTGGATATTAATAAAATTAATTCGATTACTTTTTTTCCACCTCTCGTGTACACATACATAACATCTTCTTAATTCGACGAACCCACCCCCAGCTGACTAGCCGGTTGGCTGCATCGTTGTTGCAGTGTTGTTGCAATATTCGTGTCTTCTCTCTTATCTCTTGTCTTTGGTTGATCGTTTGACAGTTCGTCAATTCGATCTTTACCTTCGCGTGTGCCGGTTGCACAAATTTAATAATTAATAATTAAATTCGTTTTTTTGTTTAGTTTATAATAATTGGATTCGTATAATCCTTAGTCGTGGTATATTAGTTCCGTCATCATAATCTTCTTTTAAATTCAAGTAATAATATTGCAACAAATTGGCGCCCATACGTGTTTTTTTTCTTGTTCTGCAATTGAGTGCAAAATCCCTGGCTACCTACATAATCTGTGGAAGTGTTTGTTTTGTGTTATTTTTCGGTGGAATTAATTGTTCCTTTTTTATAAAATTTAGTGTTTTTTTTTACTTAAGTCTTTTTATCCCTAGGTTTATTATTTTGATCAACAAGAGTGTCAGCGGAGTTCCAGTTTTTTTTACTTTTGCTTGAGAAGTGCAAGTGTGAAGGGAGTACCTACCTACGGAAATTGAGTAAGGTGTTTTTATTGATTTTTATACTGTTTTTTTTTATTATCTTAATCTATTTCGGTTAGTGTTTTTATATTACATATATAGGAAGTGTCTTTTTATTCTCCATTTTAATTAAATTCGCATAAATTTGCATAGTTTTTTTAATTGAAATTGATAGTGCGGTCTCTTTCTTTTTCGTGATTATTTTTTTCTTCGTGGAATTTAATTTGGATTCAAGTTGTAAACAACAGGAAATCAGTGTTCCCACTTTAAAAAAGGGCACTTTTTCTGAGAATCCATTTTATATTCTTTTTAATTATTTTTTTTTGTGAATTTATATTAAATTGGTAATTCTTTTTCTATTTTCGTGCTAAAAGAATAGGTAATATTGATAAATAAGATTTTGGACATCGAGTCAAAAGTTTTTATACAAGTGGTTTTGGAGGTGTTTTGAGCGTTTTTTTTTTATTGGAATTTCGGACAGACGCAAGTGAAATTTGTTTATTGGAGTTTGAGGACATTCATTTTTTTTTTTTGCTTAAAGTGTAAATTTTGGAATCTGGATAGGGTTGCCATCGTGCAATATTTTTGTTTTCATTTCAATTAGTTTTGATTTCTTTTGGAATTTGCTTTAATTAATTGCAATTTTTATTGGGTGTTCTTAAATACTTTTAAGAACTTGTTCTTAGAATTTTAAAAAAGTTTTCAGCGCATTTAAAGGCATTTTTATTAGGATTTTGAATCATCTTATTTAATAATTTTGCTTTTATTTTTTTTTTTTAAATGGAGGTTAATAGATTGTCGCAAGACGAACTCGCATACGAAATGGAGTGGCGAGGTTTACCTGTAGGGACAGTGGAAGAAATGCGAAAATCGCTTAGGGTTGCCACCAAGTTAGAACGTAGGAATTCTTTTGTAGCTCCCGCTTACCCGTTCAATTTTGAACAGGATCAAATGGCGGTTGAGAAAAAGTTAGGAGAGTTAGGGAAACTTTTAGAAAATCCTCCGAAGTCGGAAACTTCAAAGGAGTATTTGAAGATTTTGACGAAAGTAGAGTGGGGGTTACGTAGGCTAGATAGATCTATTCCAGAGAATGAGATTCAGGAAAAGAGCAAGCAGGCTCTAAAGAATAAATTAATTATGGCAATGGCTGCATTAGAAGATGATGAAGACGATAAAGATGAGAAGGATGACAGTGAAAATGAGGAGAAACAAAAAAATGAACACACAAAGAATTCGGAGGTTGAAAATCAGCGTTCAGCTGAACCTCAAAACAGGTCGACGAGTACTTCTGCCGGTACATCGACGGGCTTAGTAGTGGCAGATAGTAGAACTGGTGGCATTAGGGATAGTGGTAGGTTAGAAAACCCAATTTTAGAGCAGGTAGTTGTAAATTCGCAAAAATTCGAACAGGTTTATAAATGGAATGTGAAATTCACTGGTGAGCGCTGTGGTGCCTCCGTGAACGCATTCGTAGAGAGGGTTGAGGAAATGCGCCAGTCCCGTGGTGTGACGGAAGCGCAACTTTTTAGGTCCGCCGTAGAGTTATTTGTAGGAAAAGCGTTGATATGGTTTAGGGCAGTTAGGCTTTCTATTAATTCGTGGCCAGAACTCGTCAGGGAATTAAAACTGGAGTTCTTGCCACCAAATTACGATGATTCGTTATTGGAGGAGATTAGGCATCGAACACAAGGACGAGACGAGTCAATCGGCGTCTATGTGGCTACGATGCAGAATTTGTTTGGCAGGCTTTCCGAACAAATATCAGAGCGGAGGAAGCTGTCAATGATCCAACGGAATTTGACACCTTTCTACCAGACGCAACTTGGTTTGGCTAGACCAAATTGCATTTCAGATTTAGTAGCGTTAGGTCGAGATTTAGAGGCGGTGAGAGGAAACGTGGAATCATACGTTCCCCCACCAAATAGTAGAAGTAGGACTTTGCTAGAACCGGATCTGGCATACGTAGGTGTAGATTTTTCACCAGTTTCGGTTGTTACGGAGAACAACCAAATTGTTCGACAGGGACAGACTCCAACAGTTTCGGTTGTTACTGACAACAACCAAATTGTTAGACAGGGACAAACTTCGAACCCATTTTCAAATAATAGTGCAGGGCCAGTTGTTAGGTGTTATAATTGCAATGGAGAAGGCCATTTTGCAAATAGGTGTTCCGCTGTTAGGCGTTGTTATGGTTGTGGTAGGGTTGGAGTTAATAGAAATAACTGCCAACAATGCTCGGGAAACGGGAGACGAACTTTCGGGTCAGTAGGACGAGAGTTCCGTTAAAACCTGATAGGTTGCCTACTGGTAACCAGTCGGCATACATTAACTTAGATTTCACGCTTGAGCAAAATGGTAGGGATCAACGACCGTATCTTGGCGTTGAAATTTATGGTATTAATATGTTAGGACTTTTAGATTCAGGTGCTTCACGCACAATAATAGGTAGGGACGGATGGGAAATTTTAAAGGATTTAGGAATAAATTTAGGGAAAACAAACTTAGGTAGAGTAATTTTAGCGGATGGTGCAGGTATTGGAGTAGAAGGAGTAGCTTCACTTCCAATCAGGGTTAGGGAAAAAGTGGTTCTTATAGAATGTCTCGTTATTCCACGCCTTCCCCACAAACTGATTTTAGGAGCAGATTTTTGGGCTCTATCGGGTGTGGTCCCGGATTTGAAATCAGGGGAATGGACATTTTCGAACCAAAGTTCGTTGGCTTCGATGTCCTTGGCGGATCATTTAACGGAATTAAATGAGACACAGAAGAAAGAGTTAGATAGGTGTTTAGAAAAAGTTTTTAGGGAGATGCCAGAAGGCTTAGGGTGCACACAGATGGTGGAGCACAAAATTAGGACGAAAGCTGAACCAATAAAACAACGGTATTATCCGGTGTCTCCTGTGGTTCAGTCTTTCATAGATAAAGAGTTAGAAGAGATGCTTAAAGAGGGGGTTATAGAAAAATCTGACAGTCCATGGGCTTCTCCCATTGTCATGATTAAAAAGAAAGATGGCACGTATAGGTTTTGTGTAGATTATAGGAAATTGAATGAGGTTACGGATAGGGATGCATACCCCCTTCCGTATATTACGGCCATCTTAGATAAGCTAAATAATGCCAGGTTTTTGAGTTCACTGGATATCAAGTCTGCATATTGGCAGATTCCAGTTGAGAAAGATTCAAGAAAGTATACTGCTTTCACAGTTCCAGGTAGGGGTTTATTTCAATTTTTGAGGATGCCGTTCGGGTTGCATAATGCACCTGCAACTTGGCAAAGATTTATAGACACTGTTTTAGGTCCAGAGTTAGAACCATATGTCTTCGTCTATCTCGATGATATCATCATCGTGACAGACACTTTTGAGAAGCATATGGAAATTTTGAACGAAGTTTTTAGGAGATTAATTAAAGCAGGATTAAAAGTAGGTAGGGAAAAATGCAATTTTGTTAGGCCATCTTTAAAATTTTTGGGCTATGTTGTGGACAGAAACGGTTTACACATGGACCCAGAAAAGATAGAGAGTATGTTAGGAATTCCATCGCCAAAGAATGTTAAGCAGGTTAGGAGTTTTATCGGAACGGTATCCTGGTATAGGAGATTTATCCCAAACTTTGCGAGTTTGGTGAAGCCGCTATCCGACCTTCTGAAAAAGAATAAGAAATTTGATTGGAGTAGGGAATGTGAGGAAAGTTTTAGAAAGGCTAAAGAGTGTCTCGTTGCTGCACCCATCCTGACGTGTCCGGATTTTTCGAAGCCATTTGTCGTTCAGACAGATGCTTCTGATTTCGGGATTGGGGCTGTCTTGACACAGGATTTTGAGGAGGGAGAGAAGGTGGTTTGCTATTTGAGCAGATCACTTAATAGGAATGAGAGGAACTATTCGACCACAGAAAAAGAGTGCTTAGCTGTTCTGTGGGCAATAGAGAAGTTGCGGCCATATCTGGAGGGGGTGAGATTTAAGGTTATTACCGATCACCACTCTTTGATATGGTTGAGTAAGTTAAAGGACCCAGCGGGTAGGCTGGCTCGATGGGCTGTACGTATGCAGCAGTTCGAGTTCGACATTGTTCACCGCAAAGGTAAGGATCATGTGGTGCCAGATATGCTCTCTAGAAGCGTACCGGTTTTATCCGGGATTTCAGAACCCACAAACGATCCATGGATAGGAAAAATGATAGGAGAGGTAGAAAAGAAGCCATTGTCTTTTTCAGCTTGGAGAGTAGAGCAGGGAAAATTATTTAAATTTGTAAAAGCAAATCATGTAGTAGTGCATAACACTAATAGTGAGTGGAAATTAGTAGTACCCAAGAATGATAGGAAAAAGATTTTAGAAGAAAATCATGACCATCCGTTAGCAGGGCATATGGGGGTAAAGAAAACTTTTGCTAGGATAGGAGAAAGATATTACTGGCCAAAAATGAGGTCAGATATCACTAGGTATGTTAAAAATTGTAAGGTCTGTCAAAGCGTGAAACCTATTAATGAAAAACCGGCTGGGTTGATGACGGAGAGGAAAGGGGTTACCAGTCCGTGGGAGATGATTTGCGTAGACTTGGTTGGTCCACTTCCAAAATCGAGTAGGGGTTTTATCTATATTTTAACTGTCGTGGATTATTTCACGAAGTTCCCTCTATTGTTTCCTTTGAGGTCTGCAACGGCAAAATCGGTTTGTAAGGAGTTAGAAGACAATGTCTTTTTATTATTCGGGGTCCCTAAATTCGTTATTTGTGATAACGGTCCGCAGTTCAAAAGTAGGGAATTAAAATCTTTATGTGATAGGTACGGTTCGACGATAAAGTTTACAGCGCATTACCACCCGCAGGCCAACCCAGCGGAGCGGATAAACCAGATTATTAAGACAACACTTAGGGCTTATGTTTCAGAAAATCATAGGGCATGGGATTCGCAGTTGGCGAAGGTTGCGTGTAGCATACGCACGTCCCAGCATGAGGTGTTAGGTGTGTCGCCGTATTACGCAAATTTTGGTCGAGGTATGGTGACTTTTGGAGATGATTCCTTAACCACCATTCCGAATAGTAGGGGCGATAATACGGACGATACTAGGGAACAGTTTAGGAAGCTTAGGGAAGAGATAGGGAAAAAGTTAGAGTCGGCAACCAAGAAGGCAGCGAAAACATATAACCTTCGTAGGAGAGATGTACAATTCCTCCCGAACGAATTGGTTTGGCGACGCAACTTTACCCTATCGGAAGCAGCGAATTATTATACGGCTAAATTAGCGCCCAAGTTTGTAGGTCCGTTTCTAATTAAGAAACGAGTATCGCCGTGGACTTATATTCTAGTAGACGAGAAAGGTACAAATCGAGGTACCTGGAATGTTAAGGATTTAAAGCCTTACTGCGACGACCCCGAAAATTAGTCGCGTAGCGGATGAGCTGCGCTAAGAGGTACTGAGAGTTTTCAAGCTCTGTGATGTGCTTAACTCTCACCTGGAGTGATCGAGTTTTTTTTAGTTGTGTTGTATAGTAGTGTATGTATTCCATTTTCGTGTTGTAAAACCTTTATTCTATTCCTTTTTACTTCGCTTTCATTTCTGAAAGCCAGTTTTCACTCCTCGGTAGGTAAGGGTGGAATTTGTTACGGTAAAATTTACCGCAACAAAACCATTCTTTAATTGGTTCTTAAAACCTTCTTCTGACCATGTTGTTTGGTCATGGTCTAACCCTTGATATCTGTTTTCCCCTCCATCCCAACCATTCCTATTTTTCGACCCCCATTTTGAGTCCGTCGTCCTCTGGGAGTTTAAGGGTGACTCGGAGAGGATGACAAAGTAGGTAACACTTGACTCGACCGTGTTGAGCCAGCGGATGGGCTGGAGACTCGCACGCCATCTATATAGAGAGCGAGGAAGCTCATAATACAAATAACAATATTCAGAGAAGACGCCAGAACGAAACATACACGTACACTTAAAGTGGATATTACCTAAACAACAACACAACAACAATATCATTAAACCAACCTAAAGTTAACTTTCTTTTTTAATCATGGCTATAAGCCCATCCTAAAATATAAATTTAATCTTAATCTAACATCGACCGCAGAAAAGAATGGAACGCTAAACGCTAGTCCCCAATTCCCCAAATCTGCACAAGGGTCCACTGAATAGTAGATTGCGCAATAATTAGTTAATTTGAGTATTTGCCTTCCTCCTTCGTTTCCTCAATATGTTAAGAAAATCGATATTAAATTGTAGGCTCCTTCTTCGAAACATTTTCAAAAAATTATATTGAGTAGAGTAGCTGAGAAAATGCTCAGAATAATATTTTCAACTTTTTGTATTCTTTTGCTTTTCTCGAAAATAGTTATTGTGAATAAGTCTGAATTCGGCCGAGGATTCGTCAAGTTTTGGAAGAACGCCAACAACTTGGGGAATCCATTGAATGTGTGAGAGATAGAGAGTTTCGATGGAACTCAACGTCGGAGTGGTACCGCAACCGAGTTCCACGAAAGCTTTTGTTTGAGAGTGTGAGTGTGTGAGTGAGAGAGGGGCCAAGGAAGACGAATAGGCTACGCATGACCAACGACTTCTTGGTTGACCAGTTAAGCTGATAGAGGTTTTTTTTATAAATTCGAGAAATTTAAAAGAAAAGAAAAAAAAGTTGAAAATAAATTATAAATTTGAATTTGTTAAAAAGAGTTTAGGTTTTATAATTTATTTTGAAAGTGTTTCGGTGGAGGAAATAATTTGGAGAAAGAGGAATTATAATTTGAAGTCGCCAGAACGGGGCGAATAGAAGTGAGGAAAGAAGGAGAAAGGAAAAAGAATAAGTTGGATAAGAAAAGATAAGTAGAGTGTTTATTTAGTGGTTAATTCGTGGCATAAGTTGTGAAAATATAAGATTCGGTTGGCCCTTGTTTCATTCGGTTTAATCCCTGTAATTTTGTGGGACTCGTGACCCAGTTTTAAAGTAGTTTTCTTTATCCGTTTTATTTCGGGACCGAGTAGTAGCGGTCCATTCTTACGGTCTTTGTTTTTGTAATTTTTCTTTGTTTCATTTTTTTCTTTTGATTGTTCTTCGGACAATAATTCATTTTTGTACTCATCTTTTTATCGAAAAAATTCTGGGTTTTAATCCAGGCGCAAGCCAAGGTTTCCCAGATATTTTAAAATAAACTTCTAAACTTCCCATTGGGAATAAAATTATTTGCGTTTCCTTCATATTTTTGAAGACGAATTTCAGATTCCCGGTTAAGGCAAACGACCCTCAACAGTTTCCTGGCGCCCACCCTGTAGCGTAAGTACGCCCCTGTATTTACCTACCTACATTTAATTCTATTCCTTTTTTTTAAATAATCAACAATTGGATATTAATAAAATTAATTCGATTACTTTTTTTCCACCTCTCGTGTACACATACATAACATCTTCTTAATTCGACGAACCCACCCCCAGCTGACTAGCCGGTTGGCTGCATCGTTGTTGCAGTGTTGTTGCAATATTCGTGTCTTCTCTCTTATCTCTTGTCTTTGGTTGATCGTTTGACAGTTCGTCAATTCGATCTTTACCTTCGCGTGTGCCGGTTGCACAAATTTAATAATTAATAATTAAATTCGTTTTTTTGTTTAGTTTATAATAATTGGATTCGTATAATCCTTAGTCGTGGTATATTAGTTCCGTCATCATAATCTTCTTTTAAATTCAAGTAATAATATTGCAACAATCGCCAAAGAAAAAAACATACATCAGTGGAAACTGCCTAAATATGCATAGTTTAGTTTATTTATTTATTTGCATACTTGCATTTTAAGATACATTATCTTATAAACTAATTTTTTCTTAGCTAATTTTAAATTCGAAAATGTTATACAAGCCTTTCAAATTACTTATTTTAATCAATTAGACAACTTTAATTACTTAAATAAAATTATAATTTTGGTTTGTACTTAAATTGAAATTATAAAATTTTATTCATATTCCCCTTCTTCCTGCTTCCTCCCCTCACTAAACCCTTCCTTTCCCTTCATACTCTGGGCCCGTAATACGAATAACGATTGTCGTTCAAAATCCGTCGTTATCGTTGCTTTGCTATTGCGATTTACGATAGTCGTTTTTTTTAAAACGATACTCGTTTTCGTTTACGACTGCTTTTGGGGGTCGTTTTTCATAGTTTTGGATCGTAACATTATGTTGTTGTCACTTATTTATTATGTTTGTTCAGTTCTGCTGTTTCTTTTTATTTTATCTGGCATTATGTTCAGGCATCCATTTTCGTAAATCATAGTCGGTTTATGTCCTGACTATCGTTTTTTTTGCCTTTCGTTTCGTAATTCGTAATACGGGCCCTGAGCAGGATATAAAAAATGATCCTTCGATTTCAAGCCTGTATATAACTACAAGGGTATTCGTGTCACTTATCCGCGTGTAATAAGAGTTTTTTTTACACATGTGAACGGCTTAACGGTTTTTAACCTAACCTAACCGTTATTTTTGTTTAAAAGAATAATTTTTTGTTTAGAATCTTCTAGATAATGTTAAAAAATTGTTTTTTGCCAAGTTTAATAAAAATCGATCGAGTCGTTTTTGAAATATGGAGTTTTCAAAATAAAAATTCAAACTTTCTTTGTAAAATTCAAAAAAAATATTTTTTTTGAAAATTTAGGTACACAGTTTTATTAAAAACATATCAATCAGTATTTTTAAAATAATAATTGATCAAAATCAGTTGAATTTTTTTCGAGAAGAGCGAAAATTAATTAAAATGGTAGGTACTCTGGGATTTGCCATTAATAACCATTTTTCGGAACAATTTTTCTTAGTGATTGTGAGAGGCAGCCGTTACCTATCAGATTTTACTGATTTTTTAATCTATGGAGCAAATTCTGATTTTTTTGTTCTATGGAGCAAATTTTGAGAAGAAAAACATTTTCCTTTTTGGCCAAAAAATTTTGTATGACAGGTACATAGGTATACCGTTATTTCTGGTCTTACACGAATATGAAAAAAAAAACGTGTAGAGGGAATATCCAAAAAAAGGCTAGGTGATGCCAAGTTTAAAGAAAATCATGATTGTCTTTCCAAGTCGATTATCCAAAGTTTGGTGGTCAAATTTGAGTTGATTGATTCATTGAACAATCAGCCAACGCCCAACGCGTTAACGGAACGCAAGATCAACGAAAACATCGTCGATGTCTGTGAATGTCCGTAGTTTTTCGAAAACGACGATGTCATTGCCAGCAGCCTCAACGGATAGCGCTACCGATCGATCGATGATAAACAATTTTTGCTGGCTCCAATTGGATAATATGGATGTGAACAACATGATGTTCCAATTCCAACAGAACGGGCGGCGTGGCGACGCGCAATACGTGCCACACAGCGAACGCCACAATGTTCCATTTCAACATTTGGCACCGTAAGGCGCCAATTATAGCATTCATTGAAAAGCATAATTTAAGTTTTTAATTTTTAGTTCTGAGGCAATTGAAAAGAAAAATCAGTATACAGGGTGATTCGCAAAAGAAATTTAAGCTAGAGCGTATAGGTTGGGTCGAGACAAGAAAAAAATCGTATGGGAAGGGGGGGTGTTGTGGTTCTCTTCCCCGTTTAGCCGGGAGAGGTAATTTTCTAAAAAAATGACAACAGAAAAATAAATATTAAAAAACAAAGGTTACACTTACAATGCCATGTTACACCTTTTTGTAAATCCAGAAATATCTTATTTTATTGTGTTTTTAAATAAAATTATTTTAGGGAATAGTTTTTGAAAATTTAATTTTCAAACTCAAAATTTTTAAAAATAATCTGAAAAAATTTTGTTCGAACTAATTTTGTTCAAAATTTTACGTTATTAAGTATCAATTTTGTTTTTAATATTAAATGCTCTTATTAGTTTTTAGTTAAACACGAAAAACCGGATCTCTTCTAGTTCTTTAGAAAATTGAAAATGACTTAAACAAAATTCCCTTAATTTAACTCCAATCCGTTGCTTAAGTTGCTTTTAAGATCCTATTTCCACTACGAAGCTAGTAAAGCAGATTTAGATTTATTCAATTTTCTCAAAAAGTAAAAGACATTTAAGCATCCGGTTTTCTGTTTTCAACTAAAAACTTTTTTTTGAGTTTTGAGTTTGAATATTAATTTTTCAAAAAATATTCCCTAAAACAACTTTATTTAAAAACACAATAATAGTTACTTAATTATTATTAATTCTTGCCGAAATAAATGTTCGTTCTTTCCAACACCGTTCACATAAAATGACTTTTATTATTTCAATGATTGAGCTGCCTTGTCAATGATCATTGAGAAATTAACCTTCATTTTATGGCAAAGTTGGGGAACGAACTACATTTTTTTTTCACCAAAAAATAATAATTCAAGCCATTAGCTTTATTTTTGCATCAAAATAATTAATGATTTTACTTTCTATAGGTACCTATGTACGTCTCAAAATTTACAGTTACAATTTTCTGGCGCCTTATATGTATATATACATATGTACATATGCAGA
Organism: Leucozona laternaria; assembly: GCA_932273885.2. Taxonomy (NCBI): domain Eukaryota; kingdom Metazoa; phylum Arthropoda; class Insecta; order Diptera; family Syrphidae; genus Leucozona; species Leucozona laternaria. The sequence continues at coordinate 25,040,880 of OW026368.1, read as the reverse complement.
TAATTCTTTTCTTTGTAGACAAAAATTAGAGAAAACGAAATTGATTTTGACCGTCCAGGGCAATTGGTCAAATTACACTTAAAGAAATCATGTCAAAATTTAATTTTTTTTTTTGACAAGTTCAAGTAAGGCATTGAGGTATGAACACATTTGCTCGAAGCCAGTGAAAAAAACTTATTCGCAATGCAAAAAACAAAAACTAATTTTTTTTTGCGTATCGCAAATTAATGTTTTTTCGATTAAAATTTTCCCTAACGGTTTTGTAAAAGTTGTATACCATACAAGAACTAATAAAAATTAGGTGTTAACTTTCATAGAAAAATGGAACTAGTCGTTTTCAAAAAATTAATTGAATTTTTAATCCCAACATTTTTTTTAAATATTTTGGTTGATTAGAATCTGTTGAACCGTTTTCGCGAAAATCATTTTTACCTCTCTGACTAAATACGACTTTGACAATTATTATTCAGCCTTATTTTGAGATTCGAATGAATAGCTATTTAGATAGAATAGATCTGTTCATTCGAATGAACTTTGCATATTTTGAGAATCGAACGAATAATATTCATTATCGAATGAATGCATAAAATGAACATCAGCTCTTTGACATTTACTGACATTTCTATTTAATTTAGTGTGACCAAGCTGTTTTTTTCGAAGAATTTTTGTTTTTATAAAAATGATGGTCAAAATGCGTTCTCATTTAAGAAAAATTAAATTAAGATAAGTAATGTTAAAGGCCCGGTAAAGTTTACTATTTAAAAAACATCAATAAAAACTGAAATTTTAAAATTTGGGAGCATTTAGAAAATAGTATGGTAAGTTTATTGACATGAAAAAGTAACAAAATAAATTTAAAACTTTTGAATAGTTAAATACTAGATATTTTTTAGCTTTCATGTCAAATTAATTGTGTTTAAAATTGACGAACAAAAAAAAAATGTAACTTCAAAGTCTCTCTTTACTTTATACACACCTGGTCACACTTTTCAATTTTCAACAAAACAAAAAAAGTAAAATCACTCGCCGGTAATTTTTTTGTTATTTGTAAATACTTGTACCTCATTGTTATTTGCTAGTTCATGAGCAAGAGTTTATTGTTTAATTTTCAAGAAAATTAGATGGCAATTATTTTATTTATAAGAAGTGAAGACGGCGGCGAAGAGCAGATATGGAAGAGAAGGATAATGGATGCATCAAATCCATTCAAGATTGAAAATCCCTTGGCTATCTCCGGATTTTCTTCCATCAATTTGATGAGAACTTCTTTCTGCTTAAAATGTCAACAAATAATTCATAAAAGTATTTTAATTTATTTATTTTTCAACAAAAATATTTGAGCTCACATGTTTTTTTAATCTATTTGCCAGAAAATTTTTAACGTCAAATAAATGACATTTGTCAAAATTTGCTTAGTTTTCAACAAAAAATGAACTTTCGTTTGATAAAGTGAACTTTCGATTCGAAACTCAAAATACAAACTATTCGAATTCTACTTACTTTCGCATGAAAGTGAATTTCAAAATAAGGCTGGTTTAAAAAACACCACAATACATATGCCTCTCCTCCGAAAAAAGTGATAAGAATAATGACCCCTATCATGGTATCCGATCGGAACGGAATTTTCTCCGAAAAAGGCCTAATAGTTTTTTTAATGGCCAATCTTTTACCTTTGTAGGTAGCTGAGTGCTAGTAAGTTACAAGTAATAATATAGAAAAGTTTTAATCGTATGACGAAATGAAACATTTCACTTTTACAAAATCAATTGTGTATGAATCGGAGAAAATTCCGTTCCGAACGGATACCATGATAGGGGTGAATATGTTAAATTATGCATTTTATTTTACAAATACATACCAACCAAGGATTTGTAAAGTTAAGATTGATTGTACTATGCACGTATATTATGAACCTTTAGATTGCATTTCCACCTTTTTATCAAATATACGAAAAAAAATAATTATCTCATTTAGGTAGTTAAATTTTGTATCTTCTTGCTCAACTCGTTTCAAAATATAATATCCGAAAACGCAATTAACTAAAAACGAGAGCTAAAATAATAGACATTTCAAATTCCTTTCTATTGTATTGATCGTATAATACCCATCAATTATCATTAATTTGAATCACATCATCTTGTCATTTCTATTTCTAGCACATACCAAATAAATTCCTCACTTTGCTGGAAAACTGCTCCGATTCAGTTCTTCAATTCGAAGATGAAAATCTATTGGCAGCTGGACGTGAGATAATTCCCATTGAAGAACTAACACAAAAGGCTTCTGAAAAATTAATTGCAATTCAAGAAGATCTAGCATCGGGAGCATGTGTCGAAAAAGAACCTTGTATTCGCGACCTGTTGCTGGTCGAACTTGTCAACTGGTTTAATACCGAACTATTCCAATGGGTAAATAACTTACCTTGTAAAGTGTGCGGTAGTGAGGAGATGAAACTTCGCCGCACTCAGATCGAGGACGGTGTTCGAGTAGAAGTTGGAATTTGTTGTGGTCAGGAGACAAAATTCTACAGATACAACGATATATCTCATCTGTTGGCCACACGACGGGGTCGATGTGGAGAGTATGCGACATGTTTTACATTCATATGCCGGTGTTTGGACTATGATGCCCGACTGGTGTACTCATTCTTTGATCATGTCTGGACTGAGGTGAGATCGATGCCATTTTTTAGCTGCTTCAATTTTATCTGAAGAATCATACTTATGTAGGTCTATTCAGAGGGTCAACTTCGATGGTTGCATGTTGATCCGTCGGAAAATGTTGTTGATTCGCCTCTAATGTATCAGCATGGTTGGAAAAGAGATATTGATTATGTAATTGCGTACTCAAGGGACGATATTCAGGATGTTACCTGGAGATACACAAATAATCACAAAGATGTAATAATAACTTTTTGGAAGTGACTGGGAAAAATTACAATTTATAAGCGTTTTGTAAGACCAGGGCCCTCCGCTGCTGGTGCGTCCAGATTTTTTTTTCACGTCGGGTTAATGCACACCTAGTATTAATGGCGATAAACTGTTATAAATTGGAATTTCTCTCGTCTCATCCTTTCTTTTTTTTAGGCCGACAATGATCATTAATTTATTGCAGGTCATGAAGCTAAGAAAACGATGTACAGAAAAGGACCTTATCAACACACTGGTAACATTGAGACACAAGCGTCAAGCCAAACTATCAGAAGAACGAAAAAAGTATCTCAGTCAAAGAGATATGCTGGAGTTAATACAAATGACAGTTCAAAGGTGCTTATAATAATAATAAACTTTTATTTTGTTCTATTAAGAAGATAAATTTCCCTCCATAGACCTCCAACGGATGCTGAATTAAAAGGTAGAAGCTCTGGAAGCTTAGCTTGGAGACAGTCACGAGGAGAAACTACATTTAACAATGTAAGTTCAATGGTATCAGATAAAACACTTAGATAGATTTATATGTAATAATTTACACATTGATATACATACATTCGTGGTATTTGAAATAAGTGCCAAATTAAACGAAAAAAGTAACTGCTTGATACCTATTCAAGCAGCTTGTAGGCTGAAGACGACAAACCGAATATATCCGTGCCGTTTGGTACAAACAGGATAAATCCAAAAAATTATTTATTTTGATGTAAATCAATCCACTCGTATAGCCTCTAGCTCGATTTAAAGAGAACGTGAAGACGCAATTAATTTTTTCAGTTACCATGAAAAATATCCCAGGTCAATTCGTTCATATATGCTAATTTTCTAGCACGCCGGAGGCTACAAGGCTCTATTTCTGTCATAAAGCATCGGCTCCCGGGTGTTTGTTGAGTTACAGCCGACTAATAGCATTCCTTTTCTACGCTAGGTGGCGGCATTAGTCTAATTGCATTGGTTGAGACTCCAATACTACGGTGAACTGACAGTATAACAATTCATCGAAGTCCACTTGTCATCGCCGCCACAATGCCTTTAGTATCTGTCGTTACTGTATGCGCGGCGTTGCGTGTAGTGTGCTGGAAAACATGAGAACATACTCTAGAACATACGATGGCTTAACATATTTCATTGTGATTGAAAGATTGGATATGCTTTGAGAATGGCTTTAGGGCTTAATTAATATTTTTGAAAAGTTAACTTGTCATCCGTCATTACCATTCGATGTTAAAAATAACATACCACATTATTTAATTGGTGCATATAAATATTATGCCTTACTTCCGAAAAGTCGAATGTATCGAAAAAGTAAAATAATTGTATCTACTTTTTGCAGCAGTCCAATCAGTCTTACATAAATTCATTAAGATTTAAGTTCTTTTTCTCATTGATTTATGTATGTACATATATATTTTTAGATATTTGTATTTGAGCCAAACGAAACCGAAATACGAGAAAAACAGCTTAATGTGAGATATTCCTGCGTCACAGATACTTACGAAAGATATATTAAAGGTTTGTAAAACCCTATAATTCCTCAAAAATAATATTTTAATTCAAAAACATTTAGATAAATCAAATGAATCGGTAATTGACACATACAAAACATGGCAAAGCGCTCAATTTTCCTCGAAGAACATTTTGCGAAAAGTCGAAAGAGACTGGAAAATGGTCTATTTAGCCAGACAAGGTAATTCTTGTTTTTACATATTTTTTTTTTAAATTCCCTCTAAATCACAAGCAAAAATATATATCATTTCAGAAGGGAGTGAAACAGCTGAAGTAGTATGGAAATTTGACTTCTCCAAAGCTAATTTGAAAGTTAAAGATTTCAAATTGCATTTGGATAAGAAAACTTTCGGCGATGGTGCTATTGATGTATTAGTTCGAAATGCCGAAGGCAGCAAAGAAGTGATCGGTTCAAAAGATCTTGTGATAACAGCAATAATGTCTGGTGGTAAAGGAGATGTTGCCTGGCAACATACCCAACTATTTCGTCAGAGTCTAAGTTCCAAAGAATATCCATTTGATTTAAATGTAGAGCTTTGCTCGTAATTTTTGTTTTGTTTTAATTTTAATGAGGCGTGCATGGAGGGTGAATAATGAACATTATTGTATTATACGAAATAATTTTTTTTTTTTAAAGATAAATGTAAACAAGAAATATATATAAATATATATTTTTGTATGTGTATTACCGTTGAAATGGATTTAACTATTATTATAGATACTAAACATAAAGTAACACACACAAAGACTTAGAAAGAATTCAAAAGAAGCAACAAATAAAGTTCCATTGACTTGATAGCCAAACAAAAAATTTTATTTCAATTCATTCGGTTTTAATTTATTCTTGTTATGTATAAAATCTTAGCTTACAAAACTAGTATCTACATTTTCTATATACACGTATTCGTTTAAATTCTTTAAATCTACTGCTCGCTGTTAACCAACTCGAACCACTGTCGCATGGCTTCACTGAGAACAAGCGGCAGTTGACCAAGATCACGTACGATCATATAGTAGGGGAAGGGGAAGTCATCAAGATATGATTTAATACTTAGCTTATTATCTGGAAGCATTTCCACCGACTGAATATCGAGAATTGAGCTCTGGAAAATAAAGAATGGTAAAGTGAACAAATTTATGAAAAATCATGAGCGATAAAATTGATGACTTACCTTGTTTTCTGGATTATCTATGATGATGTAAACAAGGAAGATTCGTTGCCGTCTCGCAAGCTTTACTGCATTTCGAACCTATTATAAAAAAAAAGAAGAATTTAATGTTTAAGAACCTTACTAATTTTCAAAGAAATAAATTTGTGAAAAGAAAAAAAATTAAAATACCTTAACATTTCCTTCGCTGAATATATTTCGCCCATCACTCAGCACAAGAAGCAGATTTTCAAACAATCCATTATCCGAACCCATTGCACCTTCTTCGGTATTCACAGTCCGCACGAAATCCAACAAATCCGCAATGTTCGTCTTCTCCTGTGCGAAAGCCAACGAACTGACCAACTTGGGACCATCAAATTGTTCCGTATGATTGAGGATAATTTTTGGTGCTTCACCAAATGAAACAATACTCAAACGGCCACTTTCGAGCAATGTTAGTGCTTGTGATACAAGCGAAATGGCCTCTAAAGTCAGTTCTTTGGAATTGTTATGATCCATGGACCTGGAATCATCGATGGCAATTGTAATTTTGTAATCACGCTGTGCTGGTTTAGTTCGTCGTAGCCAAATTTTATCCTTTCGGAACTGAGAGGCAATGTATGGAATTATTTTCTTCATATTTATACGACGTCCTGTGCGGTAATCGCCCTTAAGTCGGGTGCACTTTGTGGGCTCGAGAATGAGACGTAGTTGTTCGCAAAGCTCTCGGGCATTCGGAAGCATTTTATTTGAAATTATCTGCCACATTTCGTAGTCTTGGTGTTGTGGAATAGTCTAAAATGAAAAAAAAAAAATTAAAACTGAATTCACTAAACCAAAACTTTATCCTTACCCCTTTGCCTGAAACCAACTGATTTTGGTAGGCCTTCCTCAGTTCCAAAGTCTCAGCGGCGGTCAACTCTTGAGCAACACTCGTGTCCATAAGAATCTCCTTTCTATAAAATAGGAACACAAAAAAAATCAGTAAAAATCCAAGTAAAACTTTCTGCAATCTTACATGCAATGTGCAGTGGTGTCATCCCCTCTTGATACGGTCATTGTTTCCACAATTTCCCCTTCAACGTCAACTTTATCCGTTTCTTCAGATTGTTCTTTATTCTTTTCCGTTTTCGAAGGTTTGTCAGAATTCTTGTCTAGCTTTTCGGCAGAAACTTCCGGTTGATCTTGTTCCATCTCATCTGGAGGTGGTGCGTCATCTACTTCCATCAATTCGTCTGTGTTTTCCTCATTGCCCTTCTCCTCTTCGTCATTCTTTTTCTCTTCGTCCTCTAGATGTTTGATTTGTTTCGATTGTTCTTCTGTGGCATTGTCCAGAGTTGTCTTATCATTTGTTTTTGGGTCTTTAACATGCTGGAATTCCTCACTTTCCGCTTCGTCCTGCTTCTCATCGTCATTTTCTTCAGAGCATTCTTTCTGTTCTTTTAGTCTGTCAATTGTTTTTAGTTGCTTCAGCTTTTTCTCCTCGGCTTCGCCAAGTGTACGCTCTTCATTGGTCCGGCCCTGCTTTCGTTTTTCTTCCGGTTTGGGCTTTTCTCTCGATTGATCTGCCTTGGCTTCTGTTTCTTTAGCTTCTGCAATTCCTTGATGACCCTGGTCAGAAGTTTCATTCTCAGCTTGTCCCACTCCGTCTTTGTCCTCGCCAGTATCCTGTTCGTCGAGCTTCTGGTCCTGATTGATGTCCTTCTCCGGATCTTCATTCTGAACTTGGTCAGTGGATCCCTTGTTCTCCGTCTCAGGGACGGACTGAACATTCTCTTCTTTGCTCTCTTTATCCTTTGACTCTTCAGCTGCTTCCGTATCTTTATCTTCGGATTTGCTTTCCTTGTTTTCATCTTCTTCCTGCTTCTGCTCTTCTTCATCCAATTCACCACGTGTTTTCGTTTCCGCTTCATCGTTTTCCACCTTCTCTTCTTCCTTTTTCTCATCTTCCGCATCTTTATCCTTCTTCAATTTGTCTGTTCCTGCTTCAGGTTCTTCCTCAGAGTCTGATGAATCCCCTTCGTTCTTGTTTTCTTCTTCACCTGTTTCATCCTTATCTCCTTCTCCTTCTTCATCACCTTCCTCATTTTCATTTTCTGGCTGCTTCTGATCCTTCATTGTGTCAATATCAAATGGATTCTCGTCCTCGCGCTGATCATCGGCATCTCTTTCGTCGTCCATATTGACATTGTCACCCAAATCCATTTCCTCTGCTTCTGGGGGATCTTCTAGCTCATTGTGGTAGGGATTCAATTGTTCTTCGTCATATTCGGGTTCCTTCATGTCATCGATATCCTTCTCTTGCTTTTTCTTCTCCTTGTCTTGTGCTGGATCATCTGTTGCATCCAAGCCATCCTTATCGTGTTCTTCTTCTCCCTTCTTCGACTCATTCTTGCTATCTAAATCGTTATGTGCATCCGATTCGTCTTTTGAACCCTTGCCCTCATCTTCTTCTTGCATTTCATTCTCTTCCTCAGATTGTTCTTGTTCTTCGTCAGATCCCCAAATTTGATCATCCAACTTATCAGCTCCCTTATCAGTGTCGCCCATTTCTTTATTGAGTTCATCTTCGTCCTCTGACTCCCCACTGTCGTCTTCCTCTTCGGGCTTCTCAATGTCCTGCATCTTACCGTCAAAGTCATCACTCATCTCAATGCCCTTCTCCTCCTTGCAATCCTCATTGTTCTTCTTGTCTTCCTCCTTTCGATCTTCTGGTCGTTTGGCGTCATCAAGTTGATCTTCTGACTCAATTTTATCGGAGGCATCCTTATCGCCAGTCCCATCTTCCAGACCAAATCCTTCACCCTTTTTGTCATCGTTCTTCTTTGACTCACCTTCTTCGTCCTGCATCAAGTCTGGTGGAACACAGAATCCTTTCGTGCTCAGCTCGACGAAGACAGTTAACATAATAGAAAGCATTTTGGACGAAATCTTATGCGCTCCCAACTGCTGAAACAGATAGTAATCTGCGACCAAGTTATATTGCTCCAAAATTGGCAGAACTGATGTAATCCTCCGAACGTACTGAATGCCAGCGCCCTTAGAGTGCTTAATGGATAGAAGAATGTTGGACATTTTCTTGGTCACATGTGAGAGATTCAAAATTTCCCAATCGGCCAAGAGTTCCTGGTACAATTTGACCTTGAGGTGATTCTCCTTTATTTGCTCGTCTTCGGCCTGTTTTTTGCTTGGCGACACTCTTTGTTCCTTGCCATCTTCAGAGGTCATCGTTTGCTTGGGATACTTTTTAAATAGCTTTTGAATGGACAACAAAACCGAATGGACAATGTTCTCCAACTCGTTGTCGATATTTTCATAGTCTGGCATATCTTCTGCTGCATCTTCCTGTATTTCAAAAGATTCATTAACTTCTTCCATGTGAATAAGCAGTTCTGTTAGACTTTTTGCAGCTGGAAGGTACTCATCTTCAGAAACAGAGAGCAATCCTCGAATTCCTTCTATTTGGGTACGAATATCTGTGTATGCTTTGCTGAAGCTTTCCATTCGCTCACTGCTTAGGAATTCCACATCGTTCTTTACCATGTCATTTAGCACAGATCTTACCTGACCAAGAAGTTTATGACAGCGTTCTGAGATTGCTACGAACTTAAGTTCTCCTTGGACAAGGATTGTATTCGTGTTTACCAGCAGAGTATTATCAGATGATTCTTTGTCTGGAACGCATTTTAGGAGCAACACAAACTGCTCCATTAGCAGACGAACTCTACAAATGCTCTCTTTGAGTGCAACGAATTCATCCCGCCATTTGGAGAACTTTAAGTTCTTCGGCTCTTGTGTGCTCATTTCGGATAGGAGTTTCAAATTACATATGACATTTCGCAGATCGTAAACATTACGTGTCGAATTACTCAACAGAACTCGTTGATTTTGCACCAGAAGGAATGTTTCGACAGCAAATCCTTTGATGCGGTCGATGTTAGGAGGTCCCAATTCACTGAGTGGTGCCAACATAGCGTTCTGGAGGAGTTTAAGCTTAAACACACACTTTGCATAGTATCTATCGAGGTTTTCATTCAAATGAACAATGTTCGGGTGAATCTTCTTGTCCTTGAACCCACCTAACATGGTCTTCACACAGAAAGGGGGAAGTGATAAATCTTCGAACTCTGACCGAAGTGACATCTCAAGAAGACCAGATTTATAACTGAGTCCAAGATTCGAAAGCGTCTTGAAGAAATCCGAAAGAGCTTTGCGTTTTTGTTGCAGAATATGCTTGGCTTCGACGACTTGCTTAGGACGTTCTTGGGATCTGTCAACTTCCAGATTTCTTAGGTAGTCGCATGTCTCAATTTGTGTGGTCATAAGCTCGTCAAGTGCATTGATTAAGCTGGGATAGGAAATATTGTTGATGGTTTCTTTGACAACATTCCGCGAAGTAAAGAAAAGTTTTCCAACCTTGTGCAGCAGACTTGCCTCATCACCACCAGCTTCAACTTCAAATTTCTCCTTGAGCTTTTGGGGAGCAACAAATGTCTTGACATCAAGCATGTAATACTTGATCTTTGGATCATAACGTAGTTCCCTGCCCTTTTCATTTTCGAAATTATAATCCTTTGCAGTGGCGTCTTTGGGTTGAAACACTGGATTTATTTTCTGAGTCAATTGATTTTGGTATTCCTTGAGGAACTTGTTCAAGCTTCTATGAACCCTTGCCACATTGCTTCGCATGCTGAAGTAGGACAAGTCTTTGTTGTAAGATTCGATCTTAACAAACTCTCTGAGCTTCTTTTCGATTGGCGCCCGAATGGATTTCTTGTGCTCATCGATTTCAGCCGCAAATTGACTGAAGTAGATTTGCAGATTGTGTAGACCAGCAATCAGAGTGGTCTTCTTATCCTCGTCGTCGATTTGAACATAATGCAGGTACATCTCAAAGGATTTTAGCAAATCCATGCGAACTTGGAAATCTCCGTAGCTGGACGATTCGACAAATTGCTTCAGGATTCGAAGGATGTCGTTGGGTGAGATCTTGGAAGTTTTCTGTTGTTCGGTTTCCATTGTTTCACCTTCGGCAAAACGTTTCTCGGTGTATTTCATGTCAGTGTAGGATGAATCGATTTCGTGATCCTGGATGTATTCTTGGAGTAGATTATAGATGAAGAACCAATACTTGTAGGCATTCGATTGGACTCTAAAAACATATCAAAATGAGTGTGTCAGAAATGTTTTTTTTTTTGTTTTTAATATATTTCTATTTACCGTTCATGAGTTTGAGATAAGCATGATCTCCAGAATTGCAATTCGAGTTTTGTCCATTTTTGAACAAATTCAGCAACTTCAATTTCCAAGTCACGTAAATGATTGTTCTTGTGTGCAACTTCATTCCATTGGGCGACTTTTTGGCGTAGAATTTGGAAACCTGTATTGAATCGGACAACTGGTGATGTCGATGGTAGACCACGGATTTTCTTTATGACACGAACAATCTAAAATATTTAATAATAATTTGAGAGGTGGCATAATCAAGTAGTAGTATGTGGACAGGACAGCAACCCCGAACCGCTTAGAACTCGTTACATGCAGTTAGGTAGAGCATATAAAAATACCGTTATAATAAGAGAAAATATGGACTAGGCAATTAGTACTTTCTCTCCATATAAGTTTCCAGGTGAAGACAGCATATTGCCAATTATGATCCAAAGACTGCAAGGTTCTTTGGCTGCAGAAGATTGACAAAATATGTCTCTCCCTCAACTATGTACTTAAGTCATCTATACACGCATACATAAATGATACCAACAGATACGGTCCTTCATGAGAAAGTGCGTACAATTGAGAAAACAATTAACTTTAAAGAATTTACTTCTTCGACATAGAAGGAGCATTTAGCAGTGTCATGGATCCCTAGTTGACTTTGTTGTAGAAGACAATATCAAGGAATGGTAATATACATGCTAGCGGAAAGAAAGATTCAAGAAACAGTAGGAAATATAATTTCGACCAAGCACGTTAGTAGAGGAACATCCCAGGAGGGTATCTTCCCCCTCGTCTAAGCTTTTAGTCACCGATTACTTGGGTAAAAGTATTTTTACTCATGAATCAAAGATGGAGTGCTGTCGCAGAATTATTGACGATCAGGGAATTATGAAAAATACTCAAACTATACCCAAACCAGAAACAAAATACAGCTATCTTCAGAGACTGTCAGGCAGCTGTTAAAGCCATCTAAAGCCTCTAAATTGGGTCAGCAACGCCGAGATTAGTTCCAAAGCCTGAATGGGGAAGGCGGGCATTCCTTCCGGTCGTAGTTGTGGGTCCAGCAAGAAAATGTACTGTTTGTACTGTTCTGGCCAGAATGACAGCACAATCGTTTGGAGAGTCATTTTTTGACGACCTTAACGAACTTAACAAACTGGAAGATTTGATCTCTTTTCTCTAAGCCTCGAAATGGCTCTAAGACGAACGTCGGTAACTTCTGTATCGTGCTCTCCGTCATATTCCTAAGACCGCGAGTGACTCGGGTGGACTACAGGTTTTTGATGGGATTCTATGGTGCACAGTGGCCGCATGATCACACAGTTGTATGGGTTTTGTTTCAGTACCAGGCAACAAACTGCCTAGTATGGAATAGTGTAGATGGATTCAGGCACGGATAGTAACCAAATTGATTTACTGTCCTAAGATCCGCCTCGTTATAATTTTACTTAAACATAAAGCACACCACAACCATATACATAGGTTAATCTGTTGAATTTAATCCAAGGATAATATCAGGTTTCATGAGCAGACGCGACCTTAATTGCAGACTTGTGTCATTGCGGACAGAGCAGAAGGAGGTCCATTGGACTATTTCTCCAAACATGTAACTGGATAACCCAGAAGTATGAGTCTCTGAACTAGCCAGCAAATTGCAATCCTAGGTTTTGGACCAATTTAAGGTTTGCTTTAATTTATACATACACCCTAACCCGTTATAGTATCAAATTAGTGCACATATGTACATTTTTATAGTTTTAAATATAATTCACACTTACATCAATTAAACTAGCATGTTCGGGATACAATTCCAATTGGCCTGTAACACGCTTTTCAATTTTATCCAAAACATCTGTACATGAAATTATTTCGGGAATGTTGGAATCCTTATAAAAGTTATATTCTTGTAAATGTTTACCTACAAAAAAAAAAAAAAATACAATACAAAAACCAGTCGTTTTTCAATTTGTTTTTAAAACTTACTGGAAAACGATACTTCATTGAGCATCTCTTGCTGAAGACCAATAGCAAAGGCAAAAGTATTGTAAATATTCTTATCCAATTGCTCATTTAGTGCAGTTTTATATTTGGAAAATAATCTTACAAAAACCTTCACACGATCTTTAAATGGAGAAATGAAATCCAATGCAGGTGTGTTCTTCGAATTAACATCTGGGTGGTAGTAATACACCCTAAACAAAAAAAAAATAAATAAACAACATTTTCAATAAGAAACATTCATAAGGAATTGTTTTTGTCTTTTTTGAAACATACTTTGAAAATTGTTCCATAAGAATAATAAAGTTCTTCGCTAAGAAACCATAATCTTCATCACGTATAACCAACGACGATTTATTTGTAATTTTTTTATCGGACGATAATTTCATTACTTTTTCCAGCGAATCATCAACAATGAACTCGCCAAAATCTTCTTGAACATTTGTTGGGAAATTTTCTTCGATTTCTTGAAGTTCGATTAGTTCTTCGTCTTCAGTTTCACACTTGGTTCTAAAGGGTAAGAGATATACATATATATGGTTTTATGTGATTTAAATATTTATTTGATTAACTTACTTTGTGACATAGAGACTATCTTCTTCTGCTTTTTGCTTCCTCTTACGCTCCTCTTCGTCCTGCCATACTTTGTTGCAGATATTGAGGGCAAAATCAAGTTCATTAAATGTTTCTTCATTGATGTCCAATGAGATTGTGATGCGATTCTTAAGCTCAAGAATTTTCGATTTGAGAAGTCTAAACAAAAAAATGTGAATTCATGAATAAATGCTATTAATTCACTCTTCTGTGAGAAACTCACCTAAAGTACTCAAATTCGCTGCCCTCTAGTCTATCCAATACTGAAAAAACAATCGATCGATTCTCATGCACATTCTTCGATCGGTCCACATTGAAAACTTGTAAGCTGCTAGAACTCGGGAATTCAACAATATTTGTCAACAAATTTGCCAACTTTCCATTTTCGTTCAAATTTGAAAAGATTCCAATGGAATTGGGCATAATTGAGCTTTGCAATTGTTGCAGTGAAATTTTCAAACCTTCAAAACCAAATCGAACCAAACCCACCGAACATTCTAGTGGTTGTAGAAAATCCTCATAGTGCCCTGCATAACGTTTCATTGTATGGTTGATAAATCGCTGTGAATTCGAAATCCATAGATCGAGTTTTTTGTACGTTTCAATGAGTCTGAGTAACTTGGATTCATCTGGTGTTGGTTTAAAGTCCACACAATCCTGCCAACTTTCATCGACTTGCTGAAAAAGGCTGTGCATGGCATTTGGTTCACAATTTGTCTTCAAGAAATGTGTTATATCTTGGACTAAATTCGAATACAAGCAAACATCTGGACGCAGGGCAACCTTTTGGGAAAACTTCGCTTGCCTTTTGGATAAGTCCGCTACTCTTGATTGTAATTCATTGCAAATCTCTGATCCGAAATTCTTGTAGTTCATGGTGATCTTCATGAAATCATACGCAGTCATCAGTGTGGTAAGGCAATTTATATCCTCCACTATGTATTCCTTTTTAAGGCGATTCTTCTCAACCGGATCGATCAGCGGTGTGAAGGTGAGAAGACACAATTCTATAGAACCAATGAGAGATTGAATTAACGAGGCATTGTAAAAGTTATTATGAGTCCTTAACATCGGTTGGAGCTGTGCATTGATTTCCGTTTGTGTCTTAGAACATTGAACATTCAATTTTGAGATAAGCTTCTGGAAATTATCATTGTAATCAGAGAAATTCTCATTTTCCATATTCTGACAGAGCCTTTGCACATACTTGACTTCTACACTTAGCTTCTTGGCTTTTGCCAGGCTTTCTTCGAGAATTGATTGAGATAAATCGAATCTTTTAGTCATTAAGAGGCCATTGTTCCAAATTAACTGGCGCATATCTGCCAAGGAACTCTTCCAAATCTGCAAGTCGGTTAGTGAAATAGCCTTAAAGCTGCCATCCCAATGGAATAGCATTTTGAGAATACTTTCGCTTAGAGGTGGGCCTGAATATGTGTACGTCGAAGCCACCTCTAAGTCTCTCTTTTCAAGATTCAAGCACGCATCACTCCGGGACGATAGACTATTCAATAAAAGAGAATGCGAAGCTTTGGTCACAAGATGGTTGTACGTTGAAATGAGTTTGAAATTGACATTAAGGTACTGAATCAGTCTCTCAAACTCGCCCTCAGTCTCAATGTTTGATATATGATTCAAAATTTCTGAGAATAAGCCTTCCAGTTGCTGGTATTTCTTGCTTTTGGTTAGCTGAAGAAGTTCTAGGGACGACGTACTCAAAGATGAGATATTCTCGATAAAGAACTCATTCAACTCCAAGCTCCTTGATTTATTTATCATAATCTGGGAAACGAATTTATTTACAAAATATTCTCGAAGTGGAAGCATTTCGAATTCGACTTGATTTGGCAGCTGATGGTTGGGTTGCAAATCTGCACTGAGAATAGATGCAATCACAGCAAGTGACTTCTCGTAATCATCGAAATTCCATTCCTCGACGGCAACTTCTTCGTCTGACTTGTCGGCAAAATCATTAATAAAGTTTGTCATCGCATCCAAAAGTGCCTTTGGAATATCATTGGGTGCTGCTGAGCCCCCTGGTAGACGATGACATTGAATGGCGATTCCTTTTTTCTTCAAAACAGCCGCCTTCAACTTTCTGGCTTCGTCAGATTTCTGTGCCAATAGCTTCTTTGCAATGAACTCATTGGTAAATGCTCCATAAACAGGAACAATGGCAAGACTTGCATCGAGCGTATTCCTCAGCTTCAACCTCTGTACTTGTTCTTCACTGTAATAAGGCTGGAACTGAGTGATTTGCTTAGTATAGACTTTCCTTATCAAATTCAACGGATGATTCACACTTAATGCATAGTTGGCAATTTTTTGAAGACTCAATTCAAACTCAGAATTTAACTGCTTATAGTTTGGTAAGAGTTTCTCTAGTTGTTTAAGTAGATTTTTATCTAACCACTTGAAGTGCAGAAGAAGTTTGTCCATTAAATTTGTATTCAGAACTTTGCCAATGAACAGCTTGCCTTTGGAGATTTTCAACAAACGATTTGTCCATAAGAAGGCACTGATGACATGCACATAAGTTGACAAATTAAATCCGGCATAACCCAACGAGGCATTCAAAATGTGACCCAAACTCTTGACAAATGTTGCCAGGTTGTTTAGGAAGATATTATTCAATCGATCGTTGATAACTTTATTTTGAACAGCTTGAGAGTAGGCTAAAGCATTAAGCTGGCTTAGTTTGGTTACTGGCTCAAGGCCAACTTCATCCACTAATAGATGCGACAGCAACAGAGCACTTAGTGCAAATCCTTGTTGTTCGTATTCTGCATTGAGTTCTGCAATATATTCGCGAATGCGCGGGAATAGTTTACTGTTCCATGGAACAGAACTAAGATTCTCCCCAAAGTTTTGTCTAAATTGGTCTATCGTTGAATAAAACTCATCACTGAGCATTTCTAATTCTTTTACGGCAGCTTTGTCCAATTCAGAGTTATTTAGAATTTCTTTTAAATACAAATGGCGAAGGTTACTGTCGTCCATGGAACTTGTTTCGTAGAACATGTACATACAAGTTTTTATCAATTCGGAGCTATTTTCGAATTCAAGATTCTCAAAGCTACTAAAGAGTTGACTAAGTCGATCACCAGCATCGTTCTTTAGGAGCAATCTGAACGGTTCGGCTTGCATTTTAACCAAAGCCACAGAATTCAAATCTTCACCTCTGAGCACTACGTTTTGAAGATCGACAACTTCCACAGCTTCGGGATCGTTTAATTTCTTTGATTCCTCAAGTACAATTTCTCTCAGTTGATTTTGATAGAAAGCCAATCCATAGCCCATTAGATCGATATTCGAAGAATAAACATAGACCTCCATTCCGCTTACATAAATAGCCTTCTCATCTTCATAGCCAATGCACTTATAAGCCTCGACGAGAAAGGCGAACTGTGTTAGATGGGAAACATTGAAATTATTGATTTCAGTCGCTTGACAGATCCGCTCATGAATTCTCAAAATCGTATTTATAGAATTTGTGTCGCGAATTCCATTCTCATAAACAATAACTCGAAAATCGTCCTTGGTGTAGTTGTCCTTGCTAAATGCCATTTCAATACAACGATTTCGCATGGCTCGTGATAGTTCTCCATTCTTGGGATCGATTGTAAGGAACGCCCGGAAGTTCTCATGTTTATCGACAATTTCAGCTTCATCATTGGCAGTGACACCCTTTTCGGATATCATTAGTTTGCCATTTGGCTCAAAGACTGGATTTAATCGATCCAAAACTGCCGAGGAGCATAGATTTACGTGTTCCAAACTGATGTATTGCCCATTTTTAAGGGATTTTACAATTTTCGAATCTACCCATTCGAAACTTCCGCCTGTGTTGAGGGATTCGTAATTTCGAATAAGATTTTTAAGGGCTTTTAGGACTTTATTTAGTTGTTCAAGCTCGGCTTTAACTTCAATAGCAATTGAATTCACTGAAAGAAGCTTAGTTATGACTCTGCCTATAAGTTGAATGCGATTCCGGAAATTATTCAACTCGTCAGACATCTCCGATTGACTGTGAAGATCTGTGAAAATTATTTAAATTATCAATTCGAGGGTAAGGGAATTTCATATTTGTATTTACCAATTTTTATTTTATTGAGATCGGAATATTTACTCCAAGCACTGAGTAAATCCTCCAGTTTGTGTGTAGTTAAAGTCCGATGTCCTCCAACCAGCGATGTGTTGTTGATTTCGAGAATTAGGTTCTGCACTTGTGTTGTGAAAATTGTTTCAACGCTTTGTGATATTTCTTCCAGGTGACGGTTCAGGTCAATCTGAAAACGAAAATTGGTGGTTTAATATGAAACTCTGAAGAAATGGTTATTAAGACAGAAGAGGGTTAAAAAATTTCACTTACCTGTTGAAAGCTGCCAGTAACAGAATCATCAATAGTATCCATGTTGCAAACTTCATTGGACAGTGTACACACCAAGTCGATCAGTTTGGTTTTTCCCGAATCAGTTGGGCCACACAACAATACCGGCTTCTCCATATAAACACATTCAATCAAATTCTTTAGATATTCCCTTTGGGATGCCAGCAAAAGTGGTGTCTTTACTTTACTCTTCAATGGTCTCAAAGCCGCTGTTAAATTAGCCGCAGGCTCTCTTTCCAATACAATATCGTTTAAATAAACTTTCGTATCAGTCCAATACAGAGCAACATCTTCGGATAATGCATTTAGTTTCTCTGCATCACAATTGAAGACATCACTAAAAGCATTACGAATAAATAGCTTGTCTTGGTCGGATCGCATTCTTTGATAATAGATCAACTTCATGCGTTCGTAGAGTACAATTAAAAAGTTTTCAAATTCACTTAGAAGTTCCTTTATCGATTCCTGTCGTTGGAAAGGTGTCTTTTTTGGAATGAATCCAGTCTCGGGACTAATAAGCAAATCACACCACCTCAGAATGTCACGCAAATTAATTTCGAATGGACCTCCCTTGTAGCCGAATTCCATGTCGGCGATTCCTTTGTCTAGCTTTTCTGAGAATTTGACTAATCGAAGTGACAAATCGAACTCAATCGTAGCTGGATGAGTTTGCAGACTTATGTTTAAGCTTTCCTTTTGTTTGAGCAAATCAAATATATTAATAGGCTCTGCCACCCCATCGATTTGTTCCAAAAATCCTTTGAAATGACTGGCTAATTCTTCAAAATGTTTGGCATACTTTCCATTTACCACAAAGAGCAAATCGTCGGTGGTGAGTTTCCTCAGGTAGACTTTATTGAATCGGTTAAGGAACGATTGTGGAAGACCCTTACGACCACCACCTTGACGCAGTGGATTCTGGCAGGCAAATATTCGAGTCATCCGACTAAGGACGAATGTTTTGTTCAATTCGGGAATATACACTTCTCCACGATGATCGAGGATGGCGTTCAGACCTTCCAGAACACTCTGAGGAGCTAAATTCAACTCATCAAGCAGGATCCAGGTATTTTCCGATTTTAAAGCTGCCAAAAGAGGTCCATCTCGCCAAACAAACGATCCAATGGTGTTTTTCACTTCGGGATCATCAACATTCTCTTCTGCAGGCAAATCAGTTCCGAACAGATCCGCCAGATCAGTATGTTCGCAGAGGTTTATCCGGACGACGTTGTAACCGATTGCATGAGCCAGACTCTCAACAATCGATGTTTTGCCCACTCCAGGTGGTCCTTCCAACAATACGGGCTTATTCAAACTCAAAGCAGAGAGAAGTCGGAAGAGATTCTTCTTGGTGGTGGGTGCATCGAATAAGAAATGCTCATCGGCGCTTATTTTCCTCTCGGGATTCGTAGAAATAAAGAATGGCCGGATTCCGAAAGATTCTTCCGTGCTTTCGACAACATTCCCCCGCTTTGAAATTATTTCCTCCTCCTTGAAATCAATGCCCACAGTTAGCTTAGCCTGTTCAATAGCATATCGGATGATACTCAATTTAAGTTGTTCAACTTTCTCAATAGATTCATGGGGGAGCATTTCTAGAGAATCTAAGAAAATTGTCTCCAATCCAAAGACAGCTGCTTCAGGGAACTCAAGCTTCGAATTGACAATCAAATAATTTGACCAGGCTAGGATATCGCGAATAGAAAACTTGAACTTCTCCACTTTATCTCGGATGCAGAATACTACATCGACCAGAAATGAAGCCACCTTACGGACATATTCCATCTCTTTTTCAGTCATACTCTGTGCCATACAATTGGCTGCAATATTAACCAAATCGTCTCTCGAATCCGATGGTATACACCAAATCTCTGTAAATCGATTCCTTAGAGCAGGAGACAATTCCTTCTTGCCGAAATCACCTCCAGGATTCATGGTGGCGAAAAATTGAAATCCCTCGGCTGCTTTAGTTACAAAGTCTTTGGACACCGAATCAACATCACTAACACCTCCTTTCTCAGCCAACAAGACCGTTCTCTCAGGTTCCAGAATACAATTCAACCTTTCAAGAACAGAATCTTCTGCCAGGGAGATTTCATCAGCCATGAAGTAACTTCCTTCAACCATTGACATGATCAACGGCCCATCTGCCCACTCAAACAACTTCTGATTCTCGTCTGACTCTGAATTTGTTCTGCACGGCCTGAGGCCACCCAAGAAATCAGCTCCCTCGGTGTGCATATGACAATTTAGAATCCTTAATTGAACATCATGAATACTGGCCAAAATCTGGCACACAGTGGTCTTTCCACATCCAGTTGGTCCAACCAACAGAACTGGTTCATTAAATTGAATGGCTTTCGCCGCCAAAACTGCCATTCGTGTCATATTTCTTGTCCAAACAATATCATTTCTCTGGGTGTAGCTTTTAATGGAGTCTATGATGTTCCTCGTCACAGGTGATGCTTCCTCGCCAAACAGCAAATCCAAGTTTATCTTCTTTCTAAAGTTTCTGTACAGCGTTTCTTCTATGATCTCAATCTCGATATCAGTTCTCACTTTCGCTGACAAAACCAGATAACCCTCCTCAATCAAATGTTGATTCCAGTCGTACTTCAAGTCGTCAAGAAGTTGCTTGTCAGCGAATGTATAACGATTACCCCATCGGAAAAGATCACGCAATGTGAAGACATTCTTCGTTGTTGTCTTGCGATTCTTTTGCAAATCCCACATGCATTGTACCATCTTCTTCGAATATGATTGTGGAATGAGACAACGTTTCTCTAGAATCACTTCCAATTCATTGCGAGGAATTTCGGAGAAATGAAGTTCAATAAAACGATTTTTAAATGCTCGCGATAGAGTTTTTCGGCCTCCGTATAAGCCTGGTGGATTTTGTGTAGCGAACAGCATGAAATTCGGATGAGCCTTCACCACAGTCTGAGTTTCTGGAATAAACAATTCTCTGTTGTCATCGAGAACACGATTAAGAGCTTCCAAAATGTCAGTCGAGGCCAAATTCAACTCGTCGAGGATTATCCAAAAGCCATTGCGCATAGCCTGCACCAAGACACCCTCTTTAAAGGATAACTTGCCAGTTACGTCAGACGTGTAGGTTCCAATATACTCCTGCAGATCGGTGTGCTCGTGATTATTGATTCTTAGACAGTGGGTTCCACTTTTCTTGGCGACATACTCAATCAAACTTGTCTTTCCAGCACTTGTTGGACCCTGAAGCAGGATTGGCAATTTCCCGATCGAGATAATCCTGGATAGATCCTTCAGATTCTCCCCCACACTCTTCGTGAGGATATAGTTACTGCATTCTTGGATCTCATTTGGTCCCTTTTGTATCCAGTAACCTTCGAAATTCAAGTAATCCTCTCCTGGACGTGGAATGCCCTGCGATAGAATCGCCTTAACGTTGCTCAGCAATGAACCTTTGATCAATTCCAAAACAATATTGTGCGAGACAGGATCTAACTGCGTCAGGAAACTCATGCAGAAGCTCTCGTACAGATTTCTTTCAATGGATCCGCAAAGGTTTTTCGCACAGATCATCAATGAACGACAAAGGGTACGCAGAGAGAATACAGGACGATTACCAAGACCATCATTCAGCTCCAATTTTGACAAGATCCGGAGTTTTTTGTACAATCTCACTATGTTCGTAACTCGTTTCTTTTCAATTCCAGTGTTGCTTAGGTAATCGCTCACTAGCAGAGTCAAATCACCGTCAGTGGTAAGCTCATCGACAAAGAACTCAGTGAACCTATTTCGGATGCCCACAGGTAGATCTTTTTTACCAATGTCCGTGCTGGGATTCATACAGGAAAAGATTCTGAAGTCAGGATGTCGCTTGACTGGTGTAAAATCTCCCTTTTCAAGCAAAACAACCGATCCATCGGGTTCGAGAATAGTTGACAGGCATTCCAGTGTTTCGGCCGATGCCAAATTGATTTCATCCAACAGAACCCAGTCGCCATTTTTGATGCAATTTACAAGGGATCCAGGAATGAAGGCAAACGAAATGTTGACTGACTTCGTTAGTTGGGAATCTAACTTTTGCAGTTTAACGTGCAGTTGCTTCCATTTTGGCAGATCTTCTTCGAACTTGAACTCCCCTTTTTCGTAACGACTGAAGACAGAATTAACAACGGTGATCATGAGCTTGATGAGGACTTTGAAATTGCCCTGATTGTAGCAAATACTGAATTTATTGAGAAACGTTTCGTTCTTGCTGCCATCGAAGGTCTTGCGAAAGAGGTTTTCAAATTCAGATCTAAGCGGTGCCACAACGTAGTTCAGATCGACTGGCTTGAAACCACCAACAAGATCAGATACATCTGATTGGTTATTCATGTTCACCACAACCAATTTGTGGTGGGTTTTCTCGGCTAAATACTGTACAGATGAAGTCTTTCCAACTCCAGTTTCACCAACCAAAAGAACGGGTTCGTCTTGTCCAACACATACTGCTATACGTTCCAATAAACACGAAGCCATTCGTGTGAAAGAAAACGTTGCGTTTTTTGTTGATTTCTGTGGAATTATTGTTTTCTCTAAATTTTTCGCCAGCTTCTGTTTCTTAACAGGTCTTAGGAAGTCATCATCATCATCGTCGTCAGCGCCATGTAAGCGAGGTCTCAGAAACCCACATGATTTCGATACAAGCTCAGCTCGACCAACTTTTATTCTCTTACTATCCACCTGGACATCGGGCTTGTATTCATCAGCAAAGAATTCACACCTGGATTGAATAATGCCAAGTTTTGCGCCAATGCTCGTAACAAGTCGAGTCTTGTCTCTTCCCGCAGGCAAATAGGAACAAAATACATCGACTGCATTTTGGAATACAAAATAGGCACACTCAGTGCTTGTTACTGAGAACATTGGATTTGAACGAGCACACAACTTGATTAAATCTCTTGTCGAGACAAGTCTTCCTGAGTTAGTGATGCTGCTCACAGAAACCGCTTCAAATGGTAGGGCGACATATTTTTCAGTTGTATCAGCTTTATCATCGGTTTCTTGGATGCGCAAGTTATCAGCAACGGTATGGTTACCACTTGAAAATGTTAGGAACACATCAACTATACGATTGGCGACAGTATTTAGTTTGGGATAGTTGGTACTGACCACACGGCAGAGTTCATTGCGGGACAATGGAAGGACATTGATGGTATAAAGATATTTCTCTAGCAGAGAGTAGAGGCACTTTTGGGAAGCGTTGGCGCCTTTATTGGTTCTAAAATTAAAAAAAGAAAAGTTGCGTTTGTAAGTACAAGAAGAACAAAATAAATGATGGCTTACCTTATTGTAACAAAAAGTTGGAAGCCTGGTTCAATTTTAACACAATCTCTGAATCCGGGCACACTTAGGAAATTATTCTCCAACAAGTTATTGAGAATTGTAAATGTATCCTGTGTGGCTGAATCTAAATCTTCAAGAAGCAACCAGTATCCATTCATCACAGCCTGAAGAAAAAAAGTACAAGCTGTAACTTTAATGCAAGTCGATTTTTCAAACTTATGGAAATAAACAGAGTCTAGGAACGGTTTTTTTTTTAACACATATGTATATACTTATGAACATATATATCGCATGTAAAAGCTATCTACATACCTGTGTCAATACTCCTGGCAGCCAAATAAATTCTCCGGGAACATCTGTACAGCGATACTGTCCAAGCAACATTTTACTATCAGTCTGGTCTCCCAGCTGAATTCTCAAAAATCCATTTCTTTTGTCCAACACTTCATCAGTGACTTTAATCACATAATCTTCTTTTTCAACATTACTTTTGCGTTTATTTCTATTGCGTTGGTCTTTTTTTATATTGCCACTCTTGGCTTTGGTCTGCAATTGCTTGTTTTCATTTGTATTCTTTAAATTCTCAATTTCTAGTTGTTTGGGACAAATTCTTCCAGTTTTTCTAGCTAGGTATTCAACAAGCGTTGTTTTACCACACCCAACTGGTCCTGACAAACAAACTGCCTTGCCCGAAGACACTCCCAATGCAAGGCTTCTCAAATTGACTTTTGTTGAATCGACTCTAACAATTGTATCATAGTTGCCGTCGGTTTCTTCATAGAATTTTTTATTTTCATTGTTGAAAATGGGAATAAGAACACCCTCAACATTGGTTACAACTTCACTACTGAAGGGTACACTTATTATAGAATCTGATGTGTCTGAACTGTTAGCGTCGTTAAGGGTTCTCGTTTTACAAGGAACACGATGCTGTTCCTTGTGAAACAACAAAACTACATCTTCGCTAATTGATTTGTTTAATTCTTTCAATTGGTGAGGAGTCATATGGGTGATGAGAGCTATCACATGGTTGCAGTAAAGCTTTTGAAGATCACATCCTTGGTTGAGGTAGTGAGTAACAAACTGAGACCAGTTCCAGAGATCTTTAAAGAACACCGGATCACACGACAGCAACTGATAGCAGCATTTTGCAATTTCCAAGTCGTTAACTTGAGTTCCGTGTGTGAGTTTGGGTTTCTTTTTAAACGAATTTTCATCATTTGGACGTGTGAATGGAGCTGGCTTGTTGGTGAAGTATTTTGTTGCATATCTGGATAAAGATTTGTTTATAGAAAATTAGTGACTAAATTTTTTTGAACCACGCTACAGTGAATCGTGTATTTATTTGCTTATCAAACAAGAATTTCATGACAACCGATTTTTTTCAAAAGGTACTCCGCAAAGAACATAGTTTTTTTTTCCAATATGTACAATAAGTTTTTAAAAACGAAAACTTGCAGTGGGGTAAGGGGGGTTTATTGAATTAATTTTCAAGTAGAATTACCTCAAAACATCTTTAGAAATCGGCATCAACTTCGATAAGGCAATGCATTTTTTCTGATACTCATCGAAGTTGATGCTGGCGTCATCATCGTTGTTAATTCTCTTTGAAACAATCAGCAAAATACAGTCTTGGAAGGTTATTCCAATGTTCTCGGTATATTGAGAATCCAATAATTTAGAGCCCAGATAATTTAATAACTTCAAAACATCCTGAGCATTTAGATCCTGAAAAATGTTAAAAAATTAGAATAATAATCATTTAAAACACGTGCTGCATCGCAGTGTATAGAAGAAATATTTCATGTTCATTCATGAAACCAACTTACTGGTAACCTCAAAAATTCCTTTAGAAGTTTATCTTCCGATTTTAGTAAATTCAATAAATCATTTAATGATTTTTTAACTTTATTTGAACTAATTTCCATTTTGGAAATATGTTTATTTGAAACAAAACAAATGAAATTCAAGGAAAGTAATGTTTAATGTAAAAAATCACAGACAACGTATGGAAAACGGTTCGCACTCTATTCGACCTGTCGGAGAAGTGAAATGCGTAGAAAAATAAACACGTGTTTCGTTGGAGTTATTTGACGTTTTCCCATTCCATTTTCGCATTTTGTAAACAGCTGAGTGTTGTTTACTGTTTTATGCAATTGGTTTTGCTTTGTTCTTGTCTTCTTGGATGTCAACAAACGGTGAAAAACAAAGGACGGACTATGAATTTCGTGGAAGAGCGAAAGGGATAGGGTAGTTTGTTTTTATTTAAAATTTGTTTTGATAATAAATTTCGTGAGAGTGCTACCAAAATTAATGTTACAGATGTACACTGTTCAAAAAATCTGTATCAAATTAATTTTCAAGAAACGCAGGAAATAGATACATAGAATAAAGATCCAATCACTCTTTTATGTTTTTGTGGGTTAAGATAGCCGAGAAAAATTAAACAGTCGGCTGATTAACGATTGCCATGATTACCAATCCAAATTATATATTCTTTGCTATATTAATCAGCAAGCACATCAATTATTATTTATCAGTTGAAATAAGCATTCATAAAAGATGAACAGCTATGAACAAGCCATATGGGACTTAAAAATATAAATTGATGATCAAAAACATTTTTCTAAAGATTATTTTGGCAATAAGCTAGCAATTAGGTACAATTAGGGCCAGTTATACATACGTGGTTAATCCAAGGAGCAAATTTAAAATCTTATTCCGAGAATGAACCAAATTTATACAACTGGCCCCAACAAAATTGTATCTTCAAGCATTCATGATTTTAATAAATAGTTGTCAAACGAATATTTTTTTAATTTGTTTTATATATATTTCTTTTTTTATACTTTTAGTTTTGACTTGAATTTGAATTGAGTATGTTCGTGAGGTCGGCACGTAATTTCCAACCTAATTTCATGCAAATTACCTCATTGGGAATGTGAATTTGAACGAAAAATGAGATATTTTGGAAGCGAATTTGTAAATCTTCTCTAATGAAAACGTTGTTTTATTGATATTAGGAAATAATTCAGTTAAAAACTCTGCAAAAAAGATATTGGAAGGATTTTGAAGGTGTTGGACTACAAAAGGTATGAAAAGGTCAAGTTAATATCTTAAACTAATTGAAATTTAGTAGCTTTCCAAGCTTTGATATAGAAATCAAGCCATTAAATGAAAAACAACTTGTATGTGAGCTTCGACTTTTTAGTTTTTATATAAAAGGAGTGCTCGGAGTGACCAAAAGAAAACAATTATTATGTAGTTATACTTGGCATCACTGATTTTTTATGTCAAAAACTCAAATGTCATTTCACTGTCACACAAAATAAGGCGTCTGGACGCGAAAAAATATTTAACTTCCGATCATTTTATAAATAAAAATCTAAAAACAACATTTTAAAATAGTTTAATTGCATAAAAAGTGCTTTAATAAAATGACTACCGATGTTCGGGATATTCTGGACATGGAGCGAGCGAATACGCCCGAGGTAACTCGGGATTCATTCCTCGCTACCAAAAAAAGGAATTTTGAAAAGTAAAATTATAAAATTTGTAAAGAAATTTCAACTAAATAAATATTAATTACATTTTTTAGAGTTAAAACAAGTAAACGTCCAGAAGGGATGCACAGAGAAGTGTTCGCATTGCTCTACAATGATAACAAAGATGCTCCGCCTCTATTGCCCACGGATACTGGTAACTTTATTGATATTATTTCTTAGGCAAAGATCTCGTTTAGAATACAAAATATTTCCCACAGCTCTCGGTATCGGTTCTGGTTACAAACAGGTTAAGGCGCGATTGGGTATGCGACAAGTCCGCAAATGGGAATGGGCACCCTTCAGCAATCCGGCCAGAACCGACGGAGCTGTATTCCACCATTGGAAGCGCCAATCAGATGATGCCCGGGAGTACCCCTTTGCTAAGTTCAATAAACAACTTCAGATCCCTGTTTACACAGTCAGCGAGTACAACACTCATCTCCGTTCCCAGCCAAATAAATGGACAAAGGCACAAACCGATCATTTGTTCGAGTTGGCCAAGAGATTTGACCTGCGTTTCATTATCATGGCTGATCGTTGGGATCATGTGAGCTTTGGCATGAAGACCGTTGAAGATCTTAAAGAGCGATACTATGAAGTTGTTGGACTGCTAACCAAGGTAAGATTAATTTATCTACAGAATGCTTAAATTTGCAAATGATTTTTAGGCCAAGGGAACCAATAGTGACAAGAAAGTATATGTTTTCGATTCTGACCACGAGCGCAAGAGGAAAGAACAACTTAAAAAACTGTTCGAACGAACCACCAAGCAAGTGGAAGAAGAGCAAATGCTATTGAATGAGCTAAAAAAAATTGAGGTGAGGAAGAAGGAACGGGAGCGCAAAACACAGGACCTTCAAAAGCTTATTTCACAAGCTGATCAGGTTTGACAGTCTTAAGGCTATCAAGTCTAAGCCTCGGTCTGAACATTTGTTTTTCATATTTCCAGCAAAGCGAAACCACCTTGGCCGACAAAGCGACCAAGAAACACGAGAAGAAGCTCTACAAGAAAAAAATTCATCATCAACCCAGGCCGTCGAAGGTTGATTCAGTCGTTAATGTAAGTCTTCAAAGGGTTTCTTTGATATTTTGTCCCTTTTTCCTTAATCTATATCTTGTTTTTCAGGCAATTGAAATCGGTGGCAGTGGCATAAAGTTCTCCGATCTGCGTGGATCTGGGGTTTCACTTCGGTCGCAGAAAATGAAACTTCCAGCAAACATTGGACAGAGAAAGGTGAAGGCTTTAGAAACTGCTATTCAAGAGTTTAAAGTTGGTAAGATCACTGGTTACACAAAATAAAGAATTTATTTAGTGAACATACATATATATTTATTAATTATAATACAATCTATAAACAATTTGCATTAATTTTTGTTTGAAGATCCTGCTCCACCACCCACTGAAGATATTTGTAATAGTTTCAATGAGTTGCGATCTGATATGGTGCTGTTGTGCGAGCTAAGAACTGCATTGGCAACTTGTGTTTATGAGTTGGAGAGTTTGAAGCATCAATATGAGGCAGCTTGTCCTGGAAAGGTATTCACAAAGGTTTTTTTTTTATTTTGCTTTTGTTAATTTTCAATTTGCTGTTTTTATTTTTAGACTTTGAACATTCCTGCGGTGTTGATACCACCAGATAACTCATCACAAGGTGAAAATTCAACTGATGGAATTAGTTTAAGTGGAACATAAGCTTTAAAGTTTAATAAATTTATTATTACTTAATACAAACAAATATACGTTTATTAATAACTTGGATAGGTTGTTACCAATCTTGGATAGGAAGAGGATGGAAAATACACAACTTAGTCCTTCAACTTTGTACTTGCCTCTTGTGAAATGGAAACTAACCTCATTGTGGAACTACCTTATGAATTCGTTTGTAAGTTCGAACTTCTTGGATATTTACATATAGATAGATATTGTATTAATGTCTCAAGAAGCTTTAGGTTACAATTACCAATTTTGTGATTTCACATTTAAGGCTCTCACAAACCGGCGCCTAACATTTGCAGTGAATATGCGATGCACGGCAGAAGAATGTTCAAAGATTCACATCACGCACGCAATCTCCATGTAAATAAATTTAGACAGGCGAAAGTTTCTTTGTCGTTCCGAAGAATTCGTTTTGGTTAAGGAGAGCCTCTATTGTTGTTTTCTATAAACTAATATTTTAGTCTCACATGAAAACTCACAGGTTGAGCACTTATTCCTGTGCAGAATTCACTACCTTAAATTTTGACGGTTTGAAGTAAACAGCGACATTTTTAAAAACGAACGAATTGTAGCACATGGAGTTTGGATTTCAATTTTGTATTCGATTTTTTTTTTCAAAATGCAGCACATGTTGGCGTTAATATTAAGCTACCGATTGTTTAGGTTTTATTTTTAGTCCTGTGAATTTAAACAACGATACAAAATGATGGTATGAGATCCTAGGTAGGTTGTTAATGGGATGGAGAGGGGGTACAAAACTTAACTTAATACTTGCTTCCACATCCTTATATACTACGCACCTACAAAAAGAACAGAAACAAAGAAAATATTAATAAGTAAGGCTTACCAATTACACAGATTTCTTTTTCCGACAAGTTCCTGTTCATCGTCATGGGAAATTAATTATTTAACTCACTCACCTGCTACATCACGACATTACATTCAAAGAGTTTCCTACCCATTCATCATTATTTTCATTGAGATGCCATGAAAATAAAATACAAATCTAGGCTTGGTTCAATTGCTGCTAATTGTTTATGTTTGTCCAAAAATAGATAATACAGTACTGGTATAACTACTACGAGGAATTTTGGTTCGTTGGTTTATAAAATGCACCAAAAACAGAACCGCTAAACTCCCTCTAGTCTGTCTATTTGAGCAGTGCGGCAACAGTGGGGTAGGTATATTCATATTATAATTGGAAATAAATATTCGGCGGATCTAGAAATCAAAATTTCATGTTCATTGTTCATTGTTCACTCTTTTGAATAATCATTCCAAAAAATGTTTAACCTGTAACATAAGTTGTTGACTGAATTTTTAATAAAAAAAAATGTGACATTGCGATGTGATTGCTCACTTTTAGGAACTATTGCTTATTAGCAGCGTCAATATTATTGAGAGTGAGGGCTCACGGGAATGGTATGTAAATTCAAAGTTCGTGTGTGAATGCATTAATAGATGGTTATGACTATTATGAAGATGGCAGTTGTTTTTGAAATCCATTATAAGTATTCAAAACCAACATAAAGATTAATGGAACGTGTTACAAGTAAATTATTGAAAAATCTTTTAAACAAAAATTGAAATCTTTATTTTCACTGCTATTATTTTATTTTCAAATCGAGGATGATTTTTAAGCATTAGAAGGCTTATAAATATATATTAAATTTTGAATTTTATTCTAACTGTGCCATATGAATAAGTCCACTGTACGGCGACGATAGGTTATTGTAGCAAAGTACGACAGCACCGCACCTTCGTAGATATTATGTAGGTAAACAAACAACAGAAATATATGAATGAGATCGGTTTAATAATGCGATCGACGAAAAATATATTTCTAGCCAACGCTATATCAAGCTATGTTCATATTTGTGTTCGAGTTTACAACTAATCTGATGGCTCTCGTAAAATAAAGTAAGGTGAAGTGTAGACATAGGCAATTTATAAAAAAAAAAGTATGAAATAACACAATAAGTGATATCGATGTTAGTTAGGTGAGTAAACCTACTTAAGATTTAATGGTGTCGATTTTAACCAAGCGCGACCATAGGTTTGATAACAATGTTAACACTTGTTGGCTTGAAAAGATTGCTTTTAAAAATTCTTAATGTTGTGATCGAAAAGAAGTAAGAACTGAGAAGCATGATGAGCAAAGCTTAAATTTCTCACGATAGTGATCCAAATATTATGTTCAAAAGCCGTTTCATTTAAAAGCCTTTTGAATTTGTACATCTATTCTAAAGTGTGTGTTTTTTTTTAACATCAAGTCAGATAAGAACCAATTGGTAATTATTTAATTAAATTTTTTTTGTTTAATATTTAAATTTACAATATTGGCTTAACATTAATATACAAATACTGTATGTAGTTACATGATATATACATAGGCGCAACATTTTAAACAGCATGATGTTTAGTTATAAACATCATGATACTAATTATTAACAATTTTCTAACTTTAAACTCTTTAATTAAATTTTCTTAGTTTTAAACAATTTGCTGTTGTGAGCTGTGCTACTGCCCCTCTTGTTGAGGGTTTGCTGACCCAGATAAGTTTCTATTTGGAGCTTGGAGGTGTCGACGCGCGATACCCCATTTTTTGTGGAACTCGAGGGGTGTGAGCCCCGATTTTGAAAAAAAAATTATTTTTTTTTGTAAACTGATTGGGGCATATTCATAGTCACTTTTAAACTCTAGTTTATCTTAGACCTTGGTTCATCCTTTCTAAATAATATTGAATAAACCCCAGTCTAAGATAAACTGGAGTTTAAAATTATTTTATTTTTTTTTCAAAAATGTACATTGTTTAAATTTAGATCTGCAAAATTGATTTTAAATCAAAAAAAATCAATTTGTTTTGCCCAATGGAACGCAAAGATGGTCAAAATCGGCTGTTGGACAGATCCAAATTAAAAATAAATTGATTTATTTTACCAATGAAAAACCCCATAAGATAACTCTGCATAAGTACATGATTGCATGGGTCGTTTTAATGAAGAGCGCATCTTTTGTTTTCAGACTAATTTAACTCTATTTATACCTAACTCCTTCTTGTCATCTAAATACATCTAAATTGCGTATACGCAACGGATGTGATGTGTACCTTACCTTTATATCATATACCTTACCTTCTTAGACCAAATCCCACATACTCGTTGTTCAAGCCGGTTGCACTCGCTAGCAGAATTTCCTATTTTGTGTCTGGTGAAAATCCCACTTAACCATAACCATCAGGCATGTTCTCACCAGTGCTGTGGCTCTTAAAATTGAAATAGTAGGAAGGTATAAATTCACAAAACTTTGAGACCCAGAGATATTATTAAGTTATAAAAAAAAAGTTTTTTTAGACAAAAATCTTGCTTAATATACATATCCAACCAAATGCAAAATTACGAACATAATTAGCGGTGTTACCTACATACGTAAAGGGTATTTTTTTTGTATAGATGTATATGGTTTTTAAATTGGCAGCACTTTGTTTCTAGCGACAGTTTGCACTACCTAACTCCTAACCGCTGGCAAAGCTGAGAAGCTAGAGTAAAAAATACATTTTTGGTTCATGAAACGTGATGCCGGTAGAGAGCAGCATGTTTTTCAATTACCTGTGTGGGTCATTTCTAATAATAAAAAAACGGTCAAGAATAGACTTAGAGGCTTTTCAGTTCTTGTGAGGGGTGTTTCTACTTCATTCCCATTTCTACGCCTCTCGCTTCACCTAATCTGTCAAAAAGACAAGACGAAACAACTGCCAAATTGTAACATTGAAATTTCCAAAGTTTGTCAACGTCAAAAGTGACAGCTATCATTTTGTGGAAACTGACAGTATTTTTTTTTTATTTTTTCATTCTAATTTCCCATTGATCTGCGTTTTTCAAGTAGGTAATATTTTATTATAAATCTAAGTTGGGTTAGCCATGTTTCTTGAGGGCAAAGGGAACACAAATATAAAGATACATATTACTACTGTAGATTATGTAGTACTTTCGACAGCAGTGAAGCATACTAATTTAATACCTATATACACACCATCAGAAACCTTTTCTGTTCACAAAACCAAACTATACGAACTACGATATACCTGAAGAGTCTATCGAAGCGTGCTGCGTTCACCTGAATCTGAATGAAAATACCACCACATAACCGCCACAAAATTGCACACCTTTTCTTTAGACCCACAAATACACACACTAGATACAGAGGTATAGCTCAAATCAAAAAAGGTAAGACCACAATTTTCGTTTACAAAATACAAAAAAATAAAATTCAAAAACAACAACAAAAACAAGAGAAGAAATCGACCGACGACGACGATGACGATCATGTGGATGTGGGTATATCAAACAACCCAACCATCATCCCACGGATCACGGTTGTTCAACGATCCAACAGCTACAATCGTTTTAGATACAAGTTCGTGGGCTTCCAGTGAAGACCTCTCTACTCGATTAAATTCTAACCAATATTCCAATTCGGGATCGCAATTCGTTGTTTTTTTCTTTTTGTTGTTGTTGGCGTTTTTCGTAATTTCTAAAAGAGGACATTGCGTCTTCGTTGTTCGATCTTTTTGGAGATTCATCCCGGTTATGGCAGTAAACGAATGCGACGGCGCGACAGGTTCTCTGCATTGAGTCATAGCTGTCTCAAGTTGATGTCTACAGATAGGTTTACGGAGCTCCGAGGCTACCTGTTCAATTATAAAGATAAACAAATCGATATCGCAGTGTGTGCATTTTGTTGATATTTCATCAATTTGTGTTGTTTTTGTATCATCTATAATATACTAGTCGTGTGTCGATCGGTCGCTGGCTCGCTGAATTGTAAGTTGACTCCAGGCATTCATATTGATTGACGGTATTGAGCCTTAATGAAGTCATATATTATTGTATCTCCTTCCGATGTCTGCATATCTTGCATATGAATGTGATTATAAGAAAATCGAGTTTCGTTTCGACAATGGTGTCCAGAATAGTGCATATTGATCAGGAAATTTAACGTTTTTTAACTGCTAAAGAAGTTAATGCTTTGCAACAAGATACCTTTATCCGAAATATAAACACAAAAGTAATTTAAAGATTCGAAAATTCGTTGTTTCCGGTAATTGATATTTCAAAAACAAAACAGGAGGTGTCCGTTGAAAGAAAATTTGTATTTCACTATCTAAAACCAAGTATCAGTGAGAGATACCTACATATCTACATATCTACCTACCTACATATATTTTGTATCCCTGTGTGGATTTGTATATCTTTTTAGTGTGGACAGGTGTGTAATTGTTATTATTTGTGTTTCGCACGCTGATAGTGCACTTTTTGTTTTCCTTTGACGTAAGCTATTTTAGTGGGAAGAGACTGCTTCGAATAAAATACGAATAAGCTGATTAGCAAAAAAAACGCGACCGACCGACGGTGACGGCAACGACCCTTCCAACAACGGACGTGCATTTGTAAATTCTTCATCCGATATTTTTAATACTTACATAGAAACTTGAATGGAATAAAAATAAAAATAGGTACACAACCTAAGCAAAACAAATAAAAAGAAAATACAAAGAAAATATGGATTTATCAATGAAATTTCTTACAATGAGGTAAGTTGATTGATTTATAGATAATGTATGAATGAATGTTTGTATAGTATAGAGTAATATTTTTGTTTGCATGCTTGTGTTAGTGCCTTATATTTATTGCATTCAACAAAAATAATTTTAAGTCAAATTGATGTTAACTGATACTTTTTTCCTGAGTGCTAAGCAGTGTCAGATTAACGTTTTAAAAGTCCCAAACATATAGGGGCATATTCATAGTCATTTTTAAATTCCAGTTTATCTTAGACTGGGGTTTATTCAATGTTATTTAGATGGGATAGACCCAGGTCTAAGATAAACTGGAGTTTAAAAGTGACTATGAATATGCCCCATAGTTGTTAGGTCTAGGGGCCTTAGGTTTCTTCTTTACAGTTCTATGAAAAGGTATGTTCGAAACTGACAGTATTTTTTAACTATTCAAAATAAATTTTATTATATACTTGAGTTTGGTAAGCTTTGATGCTTGAGTGAAAATGGAGGAATATAAAGCTACATAATTATGACTATTGTAGATTGTAGTACTTTCGACAGCAGTGAATCCCACTACTATAACACATATGTATATGCCCACCATCAGAAACCTTTTCTTTTCAAAATCCTCAGGAAAAATTTTTTTTTTAATAATTTTTAACTATAGTTTCATGCTTAACCTATTTTCTTAATAAACTACAGCTGAACTCCTTAAACAGTGACAGTTCGTGCAAAAAAGTAAGGAAACATACCTATCTTTTTGTGCAAATATTTTTGGGAAATCCGGGAATAATCCAAAGGTATGTTTCTCAAAAATCGTCAAAACCCTTTTTGCGTTATGTGAATTTTTCTTCAAACAAGATCTGACATTTAGGCCCAGTTTTTCAGTGATGAGTTAAGCCAGAGTTAGCCAACTTTAAAACTAAATTAATCCACAGTGAACTGAGCAAGCAGTTTTTCGATGGAGAATGCATGCGGAACGACTAAACAAACTCGGTGGATAAAACATTAAAAGCATCTGTTTAGTTAATCCTGAGTTAACTCACCAAATTTGATGAGTTAAGTGGGGTTAAACTTTAATCTCGCACTGAAAAACTGGACCTTAGTCTGACATTTGACTCTTTGCGGTTATGGTGAATCAAAATATGAAAACACATCAATTAGACAGTCGTATGGAATTCTTTAAAACATTCTATTTGACATGTATTTTAATACCTATTTTTTTTTTTTAATTTACCATTAAACCTTTGAGAACTGAGCTAAAATATCATGCTTTAACACAATACAAATAAGAATTAGGGAGCAACAAGACTATCAAGTTGGAAATTCAAATTTTATTTCAGTGTGTTCATTGTCCAACGTTGTTTTTTAGTTTTAAACAAAACTATTTTTTTTGTAAAGTAATTTATATTCGTTTTGAGAATAATTTTGTATACGAGTAGTAAGTAGGTGTCAAGTCAACTCAATCTAAATTAGTTGTTTGAATTTAATGTTGTGCTATAATTTTTAAATAAATGTATCTCATAATTATATTTAGTTTTGTATGTGGGCAAAAATGATTTTGTTTTTTTTTTTTAAATTATTTATTAGGTATTTAATAAATAACTAACCAATCTTCCTACCTACTTTAGACTTTTTTCAATACCTTCTGTTATTTTTTTTTTTGTTAATCAAACTGAGATTTTAAATTATAAACAAGTATGTGCATATGAATGTAAAATAGAGCTTATTTGTAATATTTAGTCATAGGCAAACAATTATTTACAAAAAAATAACCGTGAATCGTAAATAAATATATTGGCGCAAATTTTAAACAGCTTCATTTTGAGGACTTAGCATGATACTAGTTATCACTTTTCTAACTTTAAAGCTCTTTACTAAAATGTTCTTAGTTTTAAACACTTTTTAACTAGTATCATACTAAACCTATTTTTTTGCGAAAATCAAGCTGAACGCGTATAAAACAATGACATTTCGTGCAAAAAATAAGCAAACATACCTTTTTAAAGTTTTTCTATGTCAAAGTGACATATTGATTTAGTAATATTTTAAAAAGATAAAACAGCAATCTGGCGGTTTTAATTTTAGGAAAATGTTAAGAGATAGTATCATGTTGAACTCGTTTAAAATTAGCAAAATCCTCTTTTTAACCTAGTATCATTAAAAAATGATGATCGTCTAAAATTTTGCGCCATTATGTTTAAGGCTTTGATATTAAATACATATATGGATATTTATAAAGACTTATGTCTTTATTTTGCATGAATTTTCTTATTTCTATCCAGGATAAGCAAATATAAAAAAAATAAGACCTGATTAAAATTCAGACTAACGATTACTCCAGGTACGAAGTTTAATCAAAATCTAACGTACATATACTATGTATATGAGCTGTTTTTCAAAAAAAAAAAATATAAAAAAATGGCAACACTAAAGAATTACATGAAAATGGTCTGTAGCAAATTTTTAAGCAAATCTGTCCACCCGTTTAGGGTCTAATCTAGACTAGATCAATGTACAGTAGACGTCGAAAACCACTTTTTGGGACTTTTCAATCACCGAAAATTAAATTTAATTAAAACCACGAAGCATTTTCATTTTAAGTTGAAAGGTTTCCATAAAATCCAGCTTTTATTAACTTTATTTAAAAAAAAAATATCAAAACCGTTAAATTGCTTTAAACACCTGAAATGTCATTCCCATGTCATGTCTCCATGTCTGCAGGCCTGTCTACCTCACATCAATGAATTCAAGCTAACGAAACTTAAAACGATAGGTACAAACAATCAAAAAAACAAAACAAGAAATGCAATCTTAGGTCCAGTTTTTCACTGCGAGATTAAAGTTAAACCCAAGTTAACCGACCAAATTTAGTGCGTTAACTCTGGATTAATTGAACAAATTCTTTTGTTGTTTTATCTTACGAGTTTTTAGTTCCTTGCGCAGGCATCCTTCCAAAAACCGCTTACAGCCATATTTTTGACTTGTTTGAAAACTAGCTTCAGGGCAGAACTAGTCTTATAGATGTTTGGAAGTGGACAATCCGGTATTATTCAAACATATTTTGACACCAAAAACTCGAAAACCTAAAACTATAGCTTTGGATAAAACTCTAAATTCATAAAACCGTGCATAACTTGGGACTCCAAACTTCTATAAAACTAGTTTTGCTATTCCACTATAGTTTTGGAACAAGAGTAAGCTTACTCTGGTTTAACTCATTAACTGTTTTTTTTTTCAACGGGATATAAGTTTGCTCTACTTGAAAACTGTTTAAGACATTTTTGAGAAGAACTACGTACATAAGTTGGATATATTTAAACTTGAAAACTCGATTTAAGTTATCGTCCACCGAATTTGTCATTCCCGTGACGAGTGTTTTTTTTTGAATTAGGTAATATTGTGGTGTAGAAACTAAATAAGCTTAACTTCGATTTTTTTTTTATAAAACCCCTTTCGGCATCATTCCGTGCCTTCATTGCCGTGCGTCATTAGGTACCATACTCCTGTTCATTTGGATGGTTTAATTATAATTTATTCCTTATGACGGTTCAAGCATCAAGCTCTGATGACGAATTTGTGTTCAACAAATTTACAGAATTAGATAAAATCTTGGTATCCATTCACAAAAATCAAAATACACAGTTTGTTGGGAATAATTTGCTTTAATAAATTCCTGATACCTACTGAATTTAAATTAAAATATTGTTTTTTGTAGTTATTTAACCAGTTTATGTTTCTGAGAACTCAGAGGACTTAAGGTTATTTATTTATTTAATAGCATCATATCCCTCTCTCGTTTATTCACAAGGGCCATGGTCCTCATTTTGTTGAGACTGATATTTGTTTATTTATAAAGGTCAAAATTACGTGAAAAATAGCCTTTATTTTCGCTTAGAAATTGTGCAAGTAATGTCAACAAATTAATGGTTATCACTTTTAATTTTGATAATTTATTTACAAATATCAAACTGTCTTTTGATATACATACATATATACCTCCTTTTTCTGTTTTCTGTTTTCTGCCCTCAAACTCAAATTCATAGCCAAATGAGCTTTTTTATGCAGTAAGCGCTCTGTTTTATGCGAAAAACTTCGAAATTTTGGGTTAAAGGAACGCGTCTGAAACGAAATTTAAACTTATTTTACAACTTTGACGATATTAGGTCTGTTCGTTTACTTCCCAAAACTGACGATTTCTATCAAAAGTCCAGTTTTTGTTTTGTTTTATATGAACTTTGACAGAACGTTAGACTAAACTGGTAAAAATTATTGGCAGTTTTGGGAAGTAAACGAAATGACCTATTGTAAATGTAATATTAGGTTTGTTCAGTGAAAAAAAAAAACGTTAAATTAGAACAGAACAGCACAGATTCGTGAATAACGTCAGAACAAGTTAGAACAGGATAGGGCTACCTTATAGTTGTCAGTAAATAACAACAACCAATTTTCCGAGGTTATGCCGGTTTCAAATCGAGAAATACACGTCTTAAAAATAATATAACTTTATTAAAAAAGAATCAGGATTGATGAAAATTCACTGTTAGAAGAGTTTCATCAATCCAAAAAACAAACTATTTTCATTGAAAAAATTTCAACAGCTGATTTTGACACTTCTCACAAATCTGTTCTAAGTTTTTCTACCTAAAAAGCAACTGAGTTGTCAGTTTCCTCGTGTGAAAGGGGACTAATGTTCAGCATTATAATAGGTTTGTTCAACGAAGCTGTTCGGAACAGTTTCAAACAGAAAAGTACAATGTTTTGCTGTTCGATGAGGAATTTCTGATCTAAACTGTTCTGTTTTGCTGTTCAATGAGTCTGTCTGGAACACTTTGGAACAGTTTAGATCAGGATTTTCTGCACTTGCTTTTTAGGTAGAGAAGAGCGAGAATCAAGAGGGGAAAATGAAATCTCCCCGATCAACGATTCAAGGAGATTATTTTGACATCCCTCTTCACAAACACAGTAGAGTGTGTTCAACCAAGCTATTTTAAATGGAGACTACAGAAAGTTTCCACGATTTAGTTTTTTCGTGTAAAAGGTACAGGTGATTTTTAAGGAAATTAAAAGAAAACGTCAAAAAAATCTCCAGCTATTTGTTTCCTCGTGTGAAAGGTGACTTACCTCTTTTTTTGCACCATGTATGTTTTTTTGAAAGAAAAGAACATCTCCCTACCGATGGCTGTATACCACATCATCATGCTATAAATTGAAACAGATATTTTTTCCCAATCCATGCCTGTACCTGCCCTGCCACCCAGAAATGAAACCGTGAGAAATATGTTACCAAATTGCGTGTAAATAGTTTTATTATTTATCCCGAATGACCGTAACACTACTTGCATTTCAATTGAAAATGTTGTGCAGTTATCTGTTTAGGCCCCATTGGGTTGACACTTTTTATATCTATAAACAATTATTTATAAACCTTCAAACGTAACGCTTGAAATTCCTTTTATGGTGCCCCACAGGCATTTGATTCATGTTCTTCTGTATACTTTACTTAACCGCCATCAACACCAATTTATGTGCATTCAAAAACACCCCAGAATGGGCATGAAAACTCATCATGCAGGTAATTAATCATCAAACAAAAGTCGACTTTAATCAAACCTCTCACGAAAAGCCGAAGAAAAAACATTGGAATCAATTTGATACCCACAACAAGTCACAACAACAAAAACAACAGCATTTTGTGTCAGCTAATTTCCCAATACTTTAACTCCTGGGTCTAGTCTGTTATGGGTTGATGATATGGTACTGTGTATGGTGTACGGTCTACGGTGCGGTGTGCGCTACGATTCAATTGTAATTTGTGTCATTA
This sequence comes from Leucozona laternaria, assembly GCA_932273885.2. NCBI lineage: Eukaryota > Metazoa > Arthropoda > Insecta > Diptera > Syrphidae > Leucozona > Leucozona laternaria. Next base: position 25,001,135 of record OW026368.1, on the reverse strand, counting down.
AGCTGAAACGAAGCACGTTGCAGTGGACTTTAATGTCCAGCTATCGGGTGGTATGCACAGGTTGATGAAGGTGATTGTAATTATTGCACTGGAGCATTCTTATTGATCTCCAAGAGTGTGGTTTGCCTTCTTGATCGCAGAGTTCTCATTGCGTCTAACCAAAACCATAAGTAATACTGTCAGTGAGGCAATATAATACTCGAAACGTAAGCTTCATTATATAGCGAATTAAAGTTGCCTTCAAAATAATGTTTGTTGCCTTTGGTGGTGGGCCTTCAAATGCATTCTTATCTTGAATGTTAAAAAATATGCAGGCAGGCATTTTGAATAACAGTATGCAGGATGCAGGCGCAGGGTTACCAATAAAAAAAAGTGATTGAGGATGATCAAAAAGCAGTTACCTTATTTGTCAACGTCAAAAGTGAAGTGACGGCCTTCATTTTGTAGCAACTGACAAATGCAAAGTTTCAAAACGAAAATAAGATTTGATTTTGTATCTTTAAAGAAGTTTTTGCTCAATTTTAACATCTGAAATGTAATTTTAATTACAATCGTCTTGCTATTCATATTTATATTTCGCACGCATTGATTGAATTTGCTTATAAAAATAGAAAAAAAAAACAATTGTCAGTTCCAACAAAGTGATGATTTTGACGTTTGTGAATAAACGAGAGATATATTGCTATTTACTCTCTTTTATTGGAAAAGACAAGTGGAAATCTACCATTATAAACTTCTCTATCAGCTTTTAAACCTAATGCTGGACTTACACGACTGACCAATTAAAAGTATTCTGGCAGTTAACTGTCAAAAAACTGGAAGAAGAATAGATAAATTCAATTCATTTTTTTTGCAGTATACTGACAAAAAACTGCCAATTTGTCAGTCGTGTAAATTCAGCATAATGGTATTACAATGCTTGCTGAAAAATTTACATTTTGGTCGGTTTTATTGTGCCATTTTGCTTTTTTTTTATTTTAAGGTCAACAAAATTCTATCTTAGTTGAACAAAAATATTTATGTTTCCTATCAGCAAACGGCTCTTAGATAATAAGAAAAAATAAAGCTTTTCTTTAAAATACAAAGTAAAAGGCAGTTTTGGTTTCACTGACCCGACGATGTCACGATAACATAAAACACAAAATAACAGTCACCAATTCAATAAAACAACAAAAAATAGTCAGTGTCTAAATATATTAATAATACAACCAATTGAAATACACTTTATAATATTTATTCCGTTATAAAAAAGTCATTAATTAGATTTAAAACGATCACCACAAAAAAAGCAGTAACATCCAGTGAAAACGCATATCTTATGTTAGCTAAATGCTATTTCGAAGAAAGAAAAAAAATAGATGTCATCTTAATTTAGAGTTAACAAATCTCTTTCTTTTTTAAACCTATCGATATGCATATAATAGATAAGCGTGTCTTTGTATAGACTTAGCACTTTTCTAATTTTACATAAATACTTTTATTAATCAACATTAAAAACTGCATTCTTCTATTTATGGAAATAAAAAATTATTTCACTACACCAACGTTATAAAGAATATAGAAACTTCTTTTCGAACATAATTTTAGTTTCGAAAAAGAACCAACGAAAGTAGTTTAGGTAGCTCCATACCTATAAACGTGTGTTAATGTTTATTTTTTATTACAAAATTAACATAACGAATGTGGATACTTTTTTGTTTTTATGTTTTTTTTTTGTTGTGGATTTAATTTTAAGTTCTTTATTTAACGTTAGGGTTAATTTCAAACATCTTCTTCAGTTCCGGCACCGGCAGTAAAGAAGAAAAACACATTTAACGTTAGGGTTAATTTCAAACATCTTCTTCAGTTCCGGCACCGGCAGTAAAGAAGAAAAACACTTGAATTGATTTAAAGGTAGAGAAGAGATCCCACCAGAGAACCACAAATCAAGTGTCACATTTGAATGTTTGCTAAATCGCAACAGGATGGACTCCATCCATTTCGGCGCCCGCCATTATGCGTAGGTGTTGTGTCAGCCAATTTCCATAAACGCGTTCTTTCATTTCGTTCCGTTTTTTTTTTGTTTGTTGCTTAAATAGGTAGGTACTTATTCGAATAAAGCCTGCGAGCTGCGAGATCTTTTTTTTTCTTCTTCTGTTTAAGTTATTTTTGTTTGGATTGCTTGCTGCCACTACTATCCACAAAGAACTTGCAGCATTTGCATATTGTGTGATGTATTTTTGTTTTTGTTTTTCTTTTATTAGCTTTATATGACTACAAGCTTCCAAATTTGGCCATACAAATAAAAATAAATGAGAATTTTTTGTTCGAATAAAATTATTCGGTATCGGTATGATAATAAGTTTGGACGGACAACGGACTTTATTTATATAGACGACAATAATTGAAAATAATCAATAGACGCCACACACTCTGGTATGACCTTAAACTGTCTGCATGACACTTTTGTCAATTACAGTGCTGCCAGTCTAACAAAAAAAGAATCAATCTCTTTCAGTTTTTAGTTTTTTCTAAATGTGTGTAGGCTTTGATTAATAGAGCCGGTTCTAGTGTGGATTTGTATAAATCTCTTAGAAATTCGTTATATTAATGTTTAATATTGTTCATATAATGTGTGTATATGATTGAAAGTCAGTGTGTGGTAGGTGGGTATCTATAATTTAATAAACGCTCGCGCTCTTTAATTTGTTTAAATTTAAATAAAGGTGCACACTTAAGTGTGTGTACCTATACCTATGGTAAAACTGTCATCTCAAACCACAGCAGACACCAAACGCCTCCGCATTATTTTTGGTTAAAATGTTGTGTGGGTCTTGTTCGACGAGGTTGCTAGTTGCTCTGTTGGTATCTGAATACGTAATGCATTTCCATTTGAAGCTTGTATTTTTATTCATAAACCTATTAGTTAAAAGTGGTGAATGCCCAAAAGCCCACTTATAAACGCGCGTTTGGATTGTGCTACTCCAATTAGGTTACGTTCACATTAGACATATTTTTTTTATTCATTGTAAGGAAACTTTATGTTCAAAAGAGATTTGTTATGCTTTGTCTTTTTCTTGAAATGAGGATATTCATTCATGAAATATTAATAAAGAAAACGAGTTCGAAAATGTTGAATCACCACTTTAAATTCAGGCGGTGATGCATTATGTCGTATAGCAAGTTTTGGGTAAAAAAGAAAGAAAAAAAAATTAAAAGTGTGAAGCTACCAGTTTAATTTTCATTCATCCTTCATCCATCACTTTTATTCAGGTTTTTTTTTTATTTTGGTAACTCGTGATCCTAATACCTAAAATGTGGTTTGTTGATTTAATTTATTGCTTCATGCAATCAGACAAGACGCGTGGGATGTATCTCAATCAATATGTATTGACATCTTTATGTATGCCATCATTTGCTATTGAATTGATTAAAAGTTGAAATTGTTTTTTGAATTTGCAGTAGTATTTTACGTCACTTACGATAAAATGACGTTTAGAACATCATATAATAAGCAATCTACAGCGCCATTTTCGTAAAATTATTAAAGACTCCCTGCAACAGAAGCGCTTATTTTCCTTTTTGGTCAACTCTATTAACTTAATTTCTTTGAAAGTTCTATAAAGTCAATATGAAGGCAGCTGTCAATTTAAAGCTCCTTGACCATTATAAAACACATTATCTTAAAAAATAGCTCTCCTTTTCTTTATGTAGATTTAGATGACAGCAAGTCTTTTAATTTATTTTATCTTTATGTATTCCAATAATGAAAATAAAAAAAACTTGTTATTTCGTTGAACAAAAAAAAAAACACACTAAACAAATCCACCCACTCACTAAAATTTGAATACGCAAATAATTTTAGAAATAAAATGACGTTGGTTCTGGTATATTATTTTAATAAAACTAGTTTTTGTGATATCATTTTATTTAATGTTATCATTGTCGTGCCAAATAAACGACACTACTTAGCAAATCACATTATTGAACTAAAGCAAAGGAAATTTAAATAAAACTTGAAATTATTGGCCGCGTTCGGGTAACTATCCAAAGCTATCCGGATAGGTTTGTGTGGTTGTAATCCCTTGTCAAAAAAACAGCTGATAACAAAACAGGTGATCACAACTGATGCAACCACAAATCAAAGCTATCTGAAAATGTTTGGATACGTATAGATTGATAGCCTATGTCCAACTACCACCCGAACGTGGACATTCGTACGTTTTACCTGCCAAAACCCATTTGATTACATTGTTCTATTTGTAATTTCATGTCGTGTCGATGAATAAATGTGAATTGTAACAACAATTTAACGATGTGTGTGAAGATCCCTACTGTCTATGAGGCTTATTACACGCTTCCTTTTTTTGGTTGTTTCGTCTTTCGTTGTTGACATTTTCAATGACGTCCTTTTTGAATGGATTCAACTTGGGTGTGTGCGTTAGTTTTCCACGTAGTTTCCCACCGAATTTCGTCTAAATTTGTTTAAAATTATCTGATTTCGAAATGTAAATTTGTATGGGAAATGAGATGATTTGGAATCACATTTCCAAATTTTCATAAAAAAATACTTCATTTTCCCCAATGAAATCGTAGTTTTAAGTGTATGCTTGTTGGAATGCTCAGAGGATATATAATATGGGGTGCTCGTTTTTATTCCAAATGTGAAGGTTTCTTAGGTTTCGCTACTGGCTACTTTTTTTATTTTACTGTAAGTGAAACAGTGTCCCTTCAGGGACTGCTATGTATTAAGGATAAAAGCGAGAACTCGGTATTATATATACTCTAAGGTGAAATAGCGAAATATAGTTACAAATCAACTGTAAGCTGTCAAATTTACTGTCCCTTGAAACAGTGATGCCAGCTTTAAACCAAAATTTTGTAAAAAAAAAACAAGCTTTATACATTTAAACCGAAAACAAAATGTGCGTTAAAACTAAGGTCAACTTTTGTTAAAAAAAAATTGCCCTGAATAATTATAGCTCTTGAAATTTTTATAAAACAAGTATATGTAAAGTAAATTTCAATCTTTTGAATGAGATGCCAAATGCAACTCAATGAAACTGCAATCCAATTTCAATTTTTCCATGCGTATAGTGATTTCTGCATTCTATCGTTGAATGCAATAGGATATAACTTACCTACATACCTGAGCTTGGTAGTCTATAAAGATTATGTTGATGTGTTCACACTTCAACTGAATTTCGCATGAAGTTTAATTGCAATCAATTGCACACCAGGCAGCGATTAGATTATAATCAGTTAGATATCTATTACAAGCATGCCATTCCAAACTAATGTACCAGCAAATTGACCCGATAATATAGTTAACAGGTTATTAATCTTCAGTTATTTGCGATGTGAATGCATTTTTTTTACTTCGTTTTGTACATTGCATACCTATTGAGCATAAAAAGAGATATTTTACTTATTGTTTTTTGCACAGGTAAATGGCACGTGAGTGAAAACAACCGCTAACCTAGAATTGTATTATAAAGACCTTTAAGAAGCTTCTCGTTAGGATTTACTTCTACTTTAGTAATAAGCTTCCAATTGTAAATACATATTACCTACCTACATATATGGGAAAAAATCTTCTAGCCTTTAGCCGTTTTGTATTATCAGAAATGATCCACATAGATCATCTAAAAATATGCATTACAACAACAACACGATATCCTACTCTCTATCGGAATTAAGTTTTTACTCTGGCGGGAGATGGCTTTTCAGTTTTGCCAATGGTAAGGTAGTGTTTACACTGAAATGCAAAGAAAAAAGACAACAAACAGATGAAATATAAATAAAAATAAGGAAAAATGCTATTAGCCCTGTTTTATTATCTACGGATCTGGATCATGATCATCGCATTAAAATAAAACGAAACGGATCTTAGAGACAATTGTGTTGTTAGTATACCTGTCTCTACTTTCCTTACGTTGGTTTATTTTTCATGTATTTGTTGTATTTGTTGTCTTTTTGCTTTACTTTAAATTATGCACACTACCTTACCACGAGAAGCCATCTAGTGAGAACTAATTTTCGGATCTTTAAAATAGATCCAGATAGAGAGCAAGATCCCAAGTTGCTGTTGTATTACGTATTAAAAAATGATCCTGATCTAGATCCGTAGATAATAAAACACGGATAATGTTGTCACTATGATCCGTATCTTTTAACTTTTATGGGATAATCTATATGAATCGTCACTGAAAACAAAATGCAGGGGCCGAATTACCGCATCAGTTATCGAGTAATACGTGACTGAATTATGTGAGTTTGGGATTACCGCTCACGTTATGGAGTCATCATCCCCATAGGTTTTACTCGTTAATTCGATCACTGATGGCACTCACTCGATCAGTCACTGATGCGGTAATTTGGCCCCAGCTTTTATAGCTCTTAAAGAGCCTTAAATTTTGAAACGGTCGTAAGGACAGTCCCACGGTCAAAAGTTTAGTAGAGACTTGACTTGGGAGATCTCCCGAAAACTATCAGTTTTTTTCAAATAAATGCCAGGGCAAATTGCAATTTTACCGTGCCCAAACTCTTAAATATCAGTTTAAATTTAGGTCCAGTTTTTGAGTGCGAGATTAAAGTTAAGCCCGAGTTAACTCATCAAATTTGGTGAGTTGACTAAGGATTGACTGAACAGATGCTTTTGATGTTTTATCCACCGAGTTTGTTTAGTCGTTCCGAATGCATTCTCCACCAAAAAACTGCTGCCTCAGTTAACTGTAGATTAAATTACTTCTGATGGTGATGGTGATGGTTTCGAGATATTATATATTTAAAAAGGGTAAGAACAGTATTTGGACATTCTAAAAACCTTAGGTGTAGGTGTAGGTATTTCAATTTCTGAGCAAATGCCTTAAGGCGTCGAAACAAAGCTCTGTATGCTGTAAGCTAGGTATCAAAACTCAGCTCTGTTTGCCGGTTTTTGTTGTAAAAATTTGGCCATTTCTCTGTCTAATTTTCCTGAGCGATTTGGAAAAAATTCACTGAAAGAATAATTTCCATCAAAACAAACTTATTTTGTCTCTAATAACTCGAAAAGCTCCCTAAAAAGACAACTAAACCGTATAGACAAAATGTAAAAATTTTACTATCAGATGAATTAAAGCACCGTTAGTCGAATTTTCTTACATTTCCTCAATGGTTTAAATTTTTCTGCTTGTTTTATTATAACTTTTGATCTCGGCTCCCACATTCTTAATAGTCATCACAACGAATTCCATCCATAAATTAGAATTAATTGCACACTCTTCTTGGAGCCCCGGTGAGGTGGTAGGCTACGGGCGGCGCTACGCAGTAATGTGGCTTTTTAGATTCACTTGTGGATGTTTAAGAACTGCTTTGCCATCATCCTTGAGATTGTTTAGTTTATTTTTTTAATGATTAGCACCCATGCACTGTTGCAGTCAAATATTTATCTTTCTAACATGTTTGATAGTTGATGGTGGTTGTGGTGGTGTTGATGGTGCAATTTTAGTGTTTTTGATTTCAGTCGTCGTCGTTGTTGTTGTTGTCGTTGTTTAATTTCGCAACGTGAGAATTTATTTTCGAGTTTAAGCCAGGTTGGTCGTCTCCTCGTCGGTCGTTGTCGTTTAGATATAAAATATTTGATAATATTGCACAATTTTAAACAACAACTGTGCTGCCGTCAAAGCCGGAGGTCATACTCTGAATACTATATGCACACATTTCTACCTAACAAAAAAAAATCGTGTTCAATTGAAAAGATACAGCAAAAGCAGATTGTGTGCACTCGTTCAATGTATTGTTGTCAGCTTGCCTTTACCTGACAGCGGTGGCGGTTCGGCGTGTTGTTGTTTTTTTTTTTTTTTTCATTCATAAAACTTCAACTAATTAGAAGGTTCGTGAGAGTTTTTAGCCCTAGAAGATTAAGTGGAATGGTAGAGTCTTTTGTTGAAAGAAGTTCCGGTGAATATCTTAAACCGATTTTTATTTTTACATTACATTTAGATACTTTAAGGGTAAGTTATGGATTCAAAAAAATACACTTGAGACTTAAATCGATTATGGCAGGCAATAACCTAAGCTCGTAGTTTTGTTTATTTGACAACAATTTACTGTGTTACAAAAAAACTGTTTTATTATATTCAGCGAAGTTACCATTACTTGCCCAAAATCGAAACGAACTCTAAAATAATTTCAACGATTTTAATTAAATTTTTAAGTAAGATTCGTATTTCTTTAAAAATAAATCCTTTTTCTTAAACAAGTCAAAACCAAGTTTTATTGAAAATTAACATAATAGACTTAGCACCACTTAAAAAAGTCTGATGGTCGAATGGAACTCGTCAAATCACTATAAGATCTGCTTAATTTTACCATAGGTCATGTAAATTACACAAATGGGAATTTTTAAAGTGACGCTGTGCTATGTTAATTCATCCTCGTTCACATCCATGCGTACCAAGGGTAATGGGTTAATGGAACAATGAGTATATCATGTTGACTACAAATATAAGTACTATGAGTTAAACCCTAAACCAAGTTAATTCAACTAGATTGCCATGTTAGTTAAACAGGATTTCTTATTAACAGCCATAATATTCACTTCGGATTTAAATTGACTTTAAATCCAGATTAGGAAATCTTTGTCCATAATATCTTTTTCTAAAATAATCCGGATGAAAGAAGTTAAACTGGTTTCCTAAGAGCAGTCTAAATTTAAATTTATTTAAATGTGTTGAAATATGAATTTAACGAGTAAATGAATTACTATTAAATTAATTTAAATCTGGATTTAATTTTTAATCTGGATTTGGTGGGTAAAAAATATGGGCGTTAGGGAAGAATAAATCTTAAAAAAAAAAAAAAAACAGAACACATTGGATATAATGAGTTTGAACGCACATAAAACCGAAAAATAAAAAATAATTTTAATTATCAGTGACAACAAAATTGAAGGTGCTTTTCCAGCCTAACTTTTTTAAACTCAACAAGACGTTAAAATCTTGTATCTAGTAAGTTATTTTACATGATTAACCGTGTTGAAAAAAAGAACCTGATAACTAGTTAATTTCTGTTTAATCTTACATGATATTTTCCCTGGGTGTGTAACTTCAGTTTCTCTTCGTGGTTGTGTGTGTTTTTGACATACTTTTGCAGTTCATTTTAACTGAACTATTTTATTAAAGTTTATATGACTCTTGACATGCTAAATATAACAGTTTTGGTTATGATGTTTATGAGGCCTCGTAGAACCAGGGCCCTCCGCCGGTGGGCATACTTTAGGCATCCAGAGTTTTTTTTCAAGTCGAGCGAAACCTATTAACGCATGCCCATTTTTAAAGGCGATAAAGTGTTATAACTGTTATAAATTGGCATTTCTCTAGTCTCGCCGTTTATTAAAACAAAAAGTTTGAAATTCATAAATCAAGAGATGTTTTTTTGGTTGATTTCTCTGATGTGGTTTTCCAAACAACCAAAAAAATTGATTTTTATGGGGGTCAACTTGATCTTTTTCAGATTTTACGTTCCTTACAACCAAAAAAATTGATTTTTTTCGTGGTCTGTTTTTTTTCCTCGATTGATCTTTCAAATCTCGATTTATTGGCAGATTTACACATACTTTCACACACACTTGCACACAAACCAAATTGACATTTCTAAACGTCGTCCTCTCCTCGTCAGTTTAAATTCGTTTTGGCCTTTCGCTAGCATTGTTTACTTTTCCTTCTTCTTCTTCCTCACCATCGACCGATAGCTTCTCCTTTGATTTGGATTTTGGATGGACGGGATTCCTGTGGATATATGGATCCGACCGATGGCCAAATCATGTTATGAAGCAGTGATAGTATACCAACAAAATAAAATTCCTGCTAGGGAACAAAAAATTCCCTAATTTGTATTCTATTTTTTTATTTCAACTTGATTGAACAAAATAATGTACAATATCACATTCATTTAAATGAAGTCAAGAAAAGAATGCGTAAATCTTTTCTTTCTTATATTTTGTCATAATTTCAAAATGGCCTCAGGATATTAATAGTTTCAAGATTAAAAGTCAGTCCCACTTTTGGGTTTTTTCTTATGAAACAAATCAATAAAGGCTCCCAAACCGGCGCTAAACCTTCGCGCGAATATGCGACGACTGAAGAATGTTCAAAGATTTGCATAGCGCCAGTGTGGGTTCTCTCATTAATCTCCATTGCAATAAATTAAGACAGGTGAAAGTATTCGCGTAGTTGAAATTAATTATAATTTAAACACAAAAATGTTCTTTTATAATTTGAAAAAAAAAACGTTTTGTAAGAATTTTTTCTTACGCATTTTTTCACCAGTTTCATCAAGAAAATAAAGCCAAATATATAATATTTTTGTATTAAAGGAAAAACTGTTCCCTAGGAAAAAAATACTTGTAGGAATTTTTCTCTACATATACTATCACTACTTACATCAGTAAACACAATCAATCGCGATTCGTTCTAGTTACCACGATTGATCTGGAATCTGACCCCCAAATCTGAAATGGTTGACTGGAAAACCACATGAGTGTATAAGAAATTAAATGTGGCTTTGGCACATGAATACGCGACATATTCATGTTCCTTATTTAAAAAAACTCAAAGGAAACAAAGACTGATCGAGGGTATTAATGCTGCACCACATCTTCTAAACATACGATAAACCTGAAGCATTATAGTCATTGTTCCAAGGCGTGTACTCATTCCTTTGGGCACAAATACTGGCTGAAGTCTATACATTAGCCACCCGTATTGTAAAGGTATGCTTTGCCATTGTAATTTGTACTTAAAGGTATAGATAGGTACATTACCTATAGGTAAAAATATTCAAATGAAATTGAATGCGCGGTGGCTGACGCGACTCAGATGAGTGGGTATCGCTTTGTCGCTTTGAATGAATTTAATGCCCATCCGTATAGGTAGGTCTGTTATGGTCGTTCCGTTTCGTCTTCTTTTGTCATTTGGAACTTGTTTCAACGGAAGTAAACAAAATGTGGGGCCTTTGTCAAATATAATTGTTTTGTTGTTATTTAACAGTGGTACAGGGATAAGCATCTTAACGGCTGAAAACGGAAATATGCATATGGGTTTTTGATTTTATGCTTGTATCAAAGCCAGCCAATATACTTCTTAGCATTATAAGATCATTTTTGGTAAGGCTTGGATATCATTCGAACGACTTTAAAGTTGCAAAAAAATAGAACACATTAGGTTAGGAACGCACCTACGATTCCGGTCGCAAACAATATACATTTGCGTATGATCGCATTATGTGCTTTCATTCTCGTTCATCTTTGATGCTGAAATTTTAGGTTCCTGTGTTGGTTTTATTCCAATTTTTAAGCTGTTTTGTCCCACTGTGCGTTGGTGTACCAGTACCAGCCAGTATCACATCATCATCAGCAATAGGTAGAAAATAAGGTAGGACAATATAGAGGTAGACATAAATGTATATGCACATAATATATGTAGGTACACACTGTACACAACAGTGGTTAACAAATAGAAACGGTCACGCGTGCGTAATCCAGGAAACCTATAGAAAACTACGTTGTACGTTCACTGTTCACATCATCAGGGGGGATTTTTCATTCGGATATACGAAAAATTGAAATTAAAGTAAGGTCTGTGAATAATTGTGATGATGTCGTAGAGACAGACTCATATACCTACATATTATAAGAGTTATAGGAAGCGAGGGATTTTTGAAAGATGACCATTTCATTCATTGTTTCAAAAGCGGATTTTTTTCGTTTTTCGTCTATCGTTTCGTTATTGCTGTTGTTGTTTTTTGTAATAAGCTTTGTTTGGTTTGGTTTTGTTTTTTTTTTTTTTTTTCTGACTGTCATCAAAGGTGGTAATTGGATATTTTGAGCGGATGCATGACGGAAGATGGCATGTTGGCGCAGGTGAATAAATACGGTAATTGTAGGTACAGATACTTTATAAGTCTGGATGGTGTGGTTCTTTTTTATTCAATTAGATATTAAATTTATATGGGAAATGTAAGAGAATAATGCTGGGCTGTAATCAAATGGTTTCATAATTTGAATACAAGCGGTAATGGAATCTTGATATAATTTTAATTGCTTACATTTTTTTTTATGTTTCTTCCTTCTGAAAAACTGGATGAAAGTTTAATTAAAAAAATAAAAAATCTTTTAAATTTTAAAAACTTTTAAGAGTAAAATCAAAAACCGACATACTCCAGGGAAATTAGGTCGCCGACAAAATTCTATAAATTAAAAAAAAAAGACACAATTTGCCTAAAAATGATGTGAGTATTGCACTTTTGCAGTGCCGAACTTGCTAAGAAAAGGTTATAAAGGGTGTTTATTTTAGACGTGTGGTTATTAAGAAGAAATAAAACGAATATAATTCAATTTTATGGCCAAGAATTTAGCTTTATTATAAAGATAAGGGTTTGCCATTATGTTTTAAAAATAATTTCGGGCAAGTGGCCACTGCGGCTGGCTCAAATAAATTCCAGCCGAGAGGCCCAATTTTCGACAGCCCCAATTGTTGCGCGCGATGGCGGAAGGACTCATTCGGGTCTTCTTCGATACTCTGCTCCACAGCAGCAATAGCTTCTTCGGTGCGCACTGTTCGACGTCTCTGAGGATGCGCATTATCCACTAGAGTAAACGTGGTGCAAAACCGATCCATGGTTGCTCGAATTACCGACTCTGCTGGGCGATTATGTCGACCGAATAATGGACGTAGCGCGCGATGCGTCGCGCGAACCGAACCATTATTTTGGTAATAAATTTGCACGATTTGCAAACGTTCTTCATGAGTAAGTCTATTTATTGTAAAATGGCAAACCAAACTGAGCATAAATCAAGTGACAGCTGTCAAAAAGACCAACTCCGAAAAAAGTATTGCCATATTGAAAACCACACGTCTAAAAATAACAACACCCTTTACATAAAGCTTTATGGCGTATTCATGATCTGGCTAGAACAAAAGAATATCAATGGATGTTAACAAGCTGGCTTTCGAGCCAAATTTTCTGATATTGATTAAATTGATTGAGAAGTGTTTGTATGCTTTAGAAATGTTCAAACAGGAGAATACCATTAGTCTATTTCTTTATCAATCCCACCATTTTAAATAAGACTTCTAGTACAGTTAAACCGAGATTCAAGATCTCACAAACAATTGCAACAGGCTTGACTATAATACAGATAAATAAATAGATGGAATTGCGGGATTAACGTGTTTTAGTTTGTGTGGGTAATGTAGTTCTTTCGAAGTTCGACTTTAATGAAACCCCATGTTGGATAAAAAATAACCGACTCTCAATATTTATTTCATTTGTTTTAGACTTTTTCCACTGTATCTACCTGATTTGTTGATACTTAAAATATTAAATACGTTAAAACACCACAAACCTACGCACATTTTAAAACAATATGTTTGTATATTGTAGTAACAACCAACAAATCAAAAAAAAAAAAAGAATTTCACAAAATTCAATTTGAATAACTGCCAAAGAGTTTGAAAATGATATTTAAACTAAACGCACAATGCACGCTGAATGGCACATGATAGGTACACCACATGCCATTGCCGCGCGCCACCACCATCACCATTGCCAAGAAATCCAAACCATGATACCTCTTCAAACCTCCGCGGTCTAAAGCAAATGCTGCTTGCGTCGGTCGTTGTTGGTTATCAATCGAGAAGGCGGAACGGAAATGTTGTAATAATATTATGCATTTCAAAAACAGAAATTTGAGTGGGTGTTGGAATATATACATATACTTAAATACCTACGAATATAGCAGCCACAGAGTTAACTTTTGAGAGACAACCAACTTTTGTGAAGAAATAAAAGCAATAAAACCAAATTTTTATGACTAACAATAAGCCTGATAGAAAGTCTATGTTAAGTATTTTGTCAAACACAAAGCTTAGATATGAATTCTGTTTTTTTTTTCTCTTATTGTTCAAAGTGGATTTTTATTATAAGGTTTTTCATAATTGAACATGGAATTTTAAAAATAAACTAAAACAAAGAAACTCAAAAGAAAAAAAACACACAACATGCTAATGCATTGAGTTGGGGTGTCAATTAAAATTGAAAAACTAAATAAATAAACTAAAAACGAAAGCCTACAGACTCTTCCAATCAACTCGATAATCTCATTAATGTAACATTGATTTGATATCTTGAAGACGCGCTCTGGATGGATAACAAACATATAAATCCACCTCGGTGTCAGTTCAACCGAATCTCAAGTCCGCATGTTGGTTTGGCTTTGGGTTTGAGTTTGGGCAGAAGAATAATGACACCCTCGCGAAATATATTCAAAAACATGTTATCGCTCTTTTGGGCCACCACCATCACCATAGCCACCACCAGCCAGCTCTGGCCTCTGGGACTTGGCGCGTCGCGTCGCGTCGCCTTCTGTTATGTGTGTCTGTTTGTATTTTATTGAGGCACAATGGAACTGTTGTCGTGGTCATCGTCATCTTCGTCTTAGTCGTGCGTCGCGTCGGTCGTCTGCTTTGGAGTGTAGTAGGTTCGGTATCCTTCGTTCTTGATTCGGAGCTGTTTATGTCAAATTAAAATTTATACCCAAAAGGTGCCAATAAAAGTCATGAATTTCAGGAAACACAATTGTCGGTGAGAATGAGAAGTGTGTAGATATGTATGTCTTTTATTTTTATTTATTCGGTTTCTTTCCTATAATGAAACAAGAAGTCTAAATGGACGGAGTAGTTTGGGCACTTTTCGCACGAACTTAAATTCGTCCATTCGTTTTGGGAAAACACACAGAAACAACAAAAACTCATCAAATGAAATATCTTCGAAAAAGAAACCTTATTTCATCCGAAATGAAATGCAAAAAGTGAGGGAAGAAGTTGAATTTGAGTGTGGGCACATCTGAAGTTCTTCTTAACTTGTTACCAGGGCTGGATTGAACGAAAAGCTATCCCTTCAAGCAAATTCACTGACCCAACTTTGTCGGTCTTTCTTGAATTATTGCAAAACGTAGTGTCTCACGAACAAATACAAAAACTCTTTTTTATCTACTGGCACTTTCTTTTATGTTCCCAACAGCTTTTGTTTTCTTTGTTTGTTGTAGGTAGGGATGAAGACCTCGATTGGAGAAGTCATCTTTTTGATTCGATATGGATCCGTTTTGGTATCGGCTTTCACTGAGTATGGTGAGCTCTCTTTCTCACAATGCATGCACAAGTGGGCCCATGGTGATTCTTATTTAAATGATGATTTGAGCGTCCAAACGCAGTTTTGTGCACAGATTAGCCATATGAAGATGAGAATGTTTCGTACGTTTCACCCTCCAAAACCCATTTGTTTACATTGTTGTATTTGTAATTTTTTCCCGCATCGATGAATAAATGTGAATTGCAACAACAATTTAACCAGGTGTGTGATCCCTACTGTCTATGTGTGAGATTTTTATACACACATTCTCATTTTTTTTATCTGATAACTGCCAGTTCAAGCTTGTAGGCAAATAAAAATGGCTGCCGGGGATTCTCATCTTCATGTGGCTAATCTGTTTTTTTTGTGGATCCATATATTTGGATCCGTATGCGAAGTCGGAAGAACGTTATTGCCTACGTGCACGGATCCAAAACGGACTTTTTCGGTTGAAGGGACGTTACTAAGAAGAAGCTATTTGACCATAATGACGTTGCGTGTGGACATCGATATCAGGTCTTCTCCTAGCACTCCGGTACCCGGTAGATTTTCATTGGAAACAAAAACTCTGTTTTCGAAATCAATAATTTCGAATTATAAACAGGCTTGAAAATTCTAAGGTCCTAGGGCTTGGCAACGTAGTAAGCGACAGGCGACAAAGCGAAAAAATGCTCAGCGACAGAATAAATTAAAAACATATGAAATCTTAGGGTTGCAACGTAGTCTTTGAACGTCAAGTGACATTTCCGAGCGACTGCGACGTCACTTTGCTTTTAAATCTGTTCTATTTTTTATTGAATCCCAAGCGTAAAGTCATATATCTCCGGAGCGATTACAATGTTTCCGTACGTTACTTAGCTAAGGTATTTTCACAATTAGGTGGCTACTTAAGAGAATTTCCGCTAAATAAATGACCAGTTTTTGCTTGAACTTATCACTCAGCAGCTCTGCCGCTCAGTGGCTCTGTTGATTGTCACTCACTGTGTTTGAGCCCTTAAGACATTACCATAAATCCGCTACTGATCCCCATATATAGACGGTAAAAAGATGCGGACTGATTGTGAGTTAATTAAATGCAGGATCATCGCGATCGTTAAATCGATGTGAGTTATGAAGCTGTGCATACATACATATATTTATTGGCATACAATGGGCGTGTGTACAATTGATGGTGAAGGTAAATGGAACTCTACATCTACAGTTGGTAGCAACTCATTATTAATAAAAAAAAATAAAAACCAATTCCATATAAGGAAAACAATTTTCTTTTCAAAGATTTTTTTTTTATAAAAATTAGATTTTGTTTTTAAGATTAAAAAAAACAGCATTTATTTAAATATATATAACATATAGCTAAGTCTAAGGCTTACTTTAACTTGCAAATCGAAGCTCAGAACAAAAAAAAAGTTTCACTTCTGATCAAATGTACATGGTCTTTCATAATGCGCTTTCTATAATTAAATTTAAATAAAACAAAGTGCGTGTGAGATATCATTGAATTTTTCATTTATTTGAAAGGCCATTTTGTATGGAATATAACATCGTTGAAATGTCCGCCGTGGCTTCTCTGATGGGTGGCGTGGATCTGAAATGTACAATTTTCCATGACTCTGGCGCATAAGTCAGACTGAATTTGACCATGTGGTTTGTGGCTTATTCGCATAAACCTCCGTTTTCAGAAAACCCCACAAGAAAATGTCTAAAGGGGTCAAATTGCACTATCTCGGTGGCCAGTTCACATCACCTTCACGTGATATGATCATGCCCTCGAATCACTCGTGCAGACTTTCCAATCTGGCGTGAGCAGTATGGCACACAGCACCGGTCTGTTGAAACCACATGTCGTTGGTGTCCTTATCATCTAATTCAGGGCAAAAGAAGTTGGTTATCATAGACCTATAGCACTCGCCGTTGGTGATGATGGCCTGGCAAACGTCGTTCTCAAAGAAATATAGACCGATGCCGCCGCCATTGCCAGCCCACAATCCTCACCAAACAGGGACACATTGGACGCCCTACGGGTGTTAGTTGATCGTTTACTTAACCAGTGGACTCAAATTTATCCACCACACTGCGAATAGTCTTCTCGGTAGGACGATTATGGCGACCGTAAAATGGGCGAAGCGCGCGGAACATTGCCCGAACAGAACTCCCATTTTGAAATAACAATTTTATCATTTGCACGTATTGTTGAACGCTATATCCGTCCAAAACAGATTGAATAAATGACAGCAAATTTGACAGCTTCAACAATATGGCCGATATCAACTGTCAAAGTTCGGAAGTCCCTTTTTAGAAGACCCTTTAGTAATGTACGTATAGGTACTGAGTTACAAGTGATCTTTTTTAAATTAAATATTGCAAAGTAAAGAGGTGATTAAAGTGACATTTAGGTCCTACCCACACTTACAAAATTTGTTTAAATAATGTTATATTTGATAAAACCTATAAAACCAAATTATTTATAAAATATAGATAAAGAAATAAAATTACAATAAAAGTTGTTATACTCGTAATAACTGAGTTTCAACTAAAAATATTCAAATTTAGAAAAAAATCACATGTTCTTCATGACATTTATTTAATTTGTTTTAAAGAGAAAAGTTATAGACACGTTTGAAGTGTAAAATGTCTACTTTTGCATTCTTCTATATTTAATAAAAGAAAATAAATAAAACAATACTCATAAAACTTTACTATCTAGAATCACTTCATGCGTAAAATCTTTTCTATCTTGCAAACAATCTTTAATGTAGATATGTATGTATATTTTTGTATTTCCGCCATTAAAAAAGATGCGTCGGATGATGAATACAAAAAATACAGAATAATAGTATCATATTGGCCTCTTGTTTAATATATTCATTTCCAATTTAAAAAAGAAAACAAAAAAAAAAAAACAAAAGAATCCATTTGACACCTACGTATCCACTCATTGTTCAGCTGCATTTACAAAGACGATGAGATGAAGATGGCATTAGTATCATTGGAGTAGAGATGAGACTCCTCCACAACATTACATTCAATGCTGCCACTTTATTATCTCGATGCACAAATTCCACACTGTTTTTTGGTATGAACTTCAAACGTAGGTAGGTTAGGTACTTATGATCCAACACCGATCCCAACTTAAGCATATTGCTGAAAAATAAAACAGTCATTTTAATTTTTAAACTTTTTAATTTTTTTAAATCAAAAAAAATTAAATAAAATAAAATGAAAAATTAAATTAATAACGAAATGAAATGAAATAAAAAAAAATCCAAGAATATAGGAATAATAATTTGAAAATGTTATGTCTTTTCTTCTCAAGAATTTACTCCTCAAAAAACCTGGAAGTGGCAATACTGTTCACAATCCCTTTTCCATTAATTTTGTGCAACAACTGCATAGATTTCACCAGCTAGCGTGCGCCACCATCATAGCCAGCGCAGCGTCGCGTCAGTCGTAGCCACCAGACCATTTATTGAAATTGATGCGAGCGAGAGATCTTCTGCTTTGGCTCCGGTCCGGATGCATCTGTACCGTTCCGTTCCGTAACCCGTGCCAGAGCAATGCGATTGTGATTTATGAAAGTTCATGTTGTCTGCTCTAGAAAAGTCTTTTTCGTAGGTTAGGTTAGGAACTTCCATACCTACAGATGCGAATGTGTTCTTCTTTTATTTTTGTAGTTTTTATTTGTTTGTTTTTTTTTTTTAGAAAGTAGGTATAATTCTTGAATTTTGAATAACAATGTGTTCAGATGACTGCACTTTTGTGGGCCAATAAAATATCAACATTAAGTGGTTTTTTTTCGTTTGAAAACTTCACAATACAAAGGTGTATAGTGTAACCTTTTTGTAGAAATTCTTCGATGATGTCTTTAGGTGGGTGGTATTGATTTACTGAATAATAAATTGACGAGAATGTAGGTTTTATTGATTAAGGAAACATTTACATCAATTTTATCTTTATCGTGTGTTGTGTACTAGAAAATAGGATTATATTGGTTTTGGTTTTATCGCGATGACAACGGATTTAGGGTTTTTTCTTTTAACAATAATGATAAATGTGACATTAATGATTCTAATTAATGAAGGTTTTCCATTCAAATACATTGGTTTTCAGTAAAAATGTCAAACAAACGAACATGTTATACATTCTGATCAGAAATGTCATTAAAAGTGAAAACTGTTATAACTTGTTCCATTTCACAGAAAGATATTGAGTTTCCATCAACTTTCAGATTTTAGGAGAGAGGCGCAGGTAAGTAAACGGAGTCAACGATTGAAGAGATTTTTTTGACATTCCTTTTCACACTTAACCTAGTGTTCGTTCTCTTACGATTTTGTTCCTTCGTGTAAAAAGTACAAGAGATTTTAGGAGAAATTAAAAGAAAACGTCAAAAAATCCCCAGCAACTTGTTTCTTCGTGTGAACTGGGACTTTAATAGTGTTCACATTGACGGTGTTCGCATAGAACTGTCTCTTCTGATTTTTTTGACGTCTATGTGCTTTCGCTCATTCCCACTCCATGGCGAGAAAGATATGGCCAGGAAAGGCAGGATTTTTCAAATGTTTTAAAAAATAGTGGATTTTTTTGACGTTTTCTTTCCTGACATCTGTTTTCTCTGTCTGTGATTTATCTTTTGCACTTAAATCTTACAGAATCAATCAATCAATCCTACAGAAAATTGGAAATACATTTACTTAATAAGATTTCAACATTATTTTGTGTCTGAATTCACGACAAAGCAAATCGGAGGAGACAGTTAAATGTAAACACCGTCATTGGACTGACTCCTCCGACTTTTTCTGATGTCTCTGTACTTTATGTCACTTTCAGTTCATGATGAGAAAGAGATGGTTAAGAAAAGCAGGATTTTTTTTTTTTACTTTTGGATTTTTTTGACGATTTGACGGTTTGTCGGTTTTTTGCACATTAGTTTGTGTCTGAACAATAGAAGTGGGATTCACGTCAAAAAAAAAAAAAGTCAGAGGAGTGAGTGATGTGAACTTCATCTTTCGGTGCAAGTATTTAGTATAGTATGCGAATGCGAAGTTCTTTCGATAAGTAAAAGGGTTCATTCATGGTGAGGCGGTCCTTAGGTAGTAGAGATTTTCAAATTGACAGAGTCTATCGTAAAGGGCCTTATTCGACCGAAAGTCCGCTGAAAATCTCTACGAACCTAACCTGTGTGGCCCTTTTAAACGAACGAATTCATTTATTTTCATCATTGACAGATTGATAAATCAGTTTTCTGCATAATTTTACACTATTTTTCTAAACCTTTTTCATCTTTTGACAAGCTGCCTGGGACTACTGGATAAAAATTATATTTGCAGGCCTGCGCGTAACCGTCAAAAAATTAAATTGACAACCTGTTGATAACTGTCAAATTTGCTTTTGTTCAGAGATTGACGCAAAGACATTGAAACATCGGTTTTTTTTACCTTATGTCGTTTTCGATTGGATTTTGGGTCTATTCTACTCCTTTTTAATTCCAATCGAATATGAAAAAACCGACTTTCCTGAATTTACACGCACGCTTCCAAAAACCGCCATTTAACAAAATGGCTTCTTCAAGTATTTACCATTTTTGACAATTAATCCAACGAAAAAGTAACTCGGAACAGCCAATCGAAGACTTTTGGAGTAGTAGGAGTGAAAAAGGAGTTCAAAAGGAGTACTCCGAACATCCAAACGAAAAAGACATTAGTACCACAGATATAATATAACATATTTCTATTTTTGATTTGCAGGTACTTATGTACTTGTAGATTGATAGTAAATATGTTGTTCTAAAAGTCAAAAATGTTCTAATAAGTATACATACATTTCTACGTACAACAAATGTGTTAATACAAAACAAAATGGAGAGAAGGCGGAGCTAAATGTTATTAATTTTTGAGAGACGACCATTATCTTCAATCTTCAATTTTCATAACCAATCAAACTCAAAATTATTATTCAATTCACAGCGCCAATTTTTTTAATTTTCATTCATCTTCTTAAATGTCAATTTTAAGGCAGAAACTTTAATATCTTATAGAAATTTATTTTTTCTTTGGTTTTACAAAATGTGTATCATTGATTTTATTTAATCAAATCAAATCAAATTAGTACCATTATTTATGCGCCTTCTACAGACGATGAACACTTTTAAAACATTTTTTTTATGGATATTTCGAATAAATTTTCATTTTAAAGCGAATCATTATGATTTGATTGAAATGAATTATACCAGTTACTTTAATTAAATTAACACGGCGAGAGATGGTAATGTTGTTATTTAACCAATTCAAGACAATAAAAATAGTGAAATTATCATTTTGATTGTTTTTTTTTTTTGTATCAACTACATATATATCTACATTTATAGATTTTTTTCATAAACAGTTAAAAAAATTCAGGAAGGTATTGTTTTAAGGGAAACAAGAATAAATATGAAGACCTGATTTTTCAAGGCTTATAAAATAGGCTAAACAAATTTTATTTAAAAAATTTGAAGCATTTCATAAATCTAATAATCAAACCGTCTGGGTACCCTTACTAAGGCCCTTATTAGTATTAGTATACAAAAAACTCCATTTCATAATAAACGCATGGCTTAAGCTCTGAAATATGCCACATTACTGGAAGTTTTTGCAGAAGTCGTTGTTATAGCTACCTAAGAAAAGTAAGCCACCGACTGGAGAAATATCTTACAGATAAATATCGCTTACACAAATTATGGAAAAAGTTTTCGAAAAATTTCTCCTGAAAAGTCTAATAGCCATATTATTGACATGTTTCAAAACTAGTTTTATAGAAGTTTAGAGTCCCAATATTGACACGGTTTTATGAAATAAGAGAATTATTCAAAGCTAGATTTAAGTTTTCGAGTTTCAAGTGTCAAAATACTTTTGAATGATACCAATTTGAGCACCTCCAAACATCTTTAAAACTAGTTCTGTCATGAAACTAGTTTTAAAACAAGTCAATAATATGGCTGTAAGCTAAATAATATAAGAAATAGACAGATCCCAAACCATCAATTTGGCTCTAGAAATCAAAATGCCACAATATATTAAGTGCATCAAATCACGGATTTGTTGGAAAAGACACTTAAAGGCAAATTAGATGTCGCTCAATCGTTTGATAAGGTTTGGGCCTTGAATAAAGTGAAATACAGAAAGCCGGTGTACCACAAGGAAGTGTCCTAGGATCAGCTCTGTGTTTGTTACTAGAGTATTTTCAGTGGAGACCAATGTCACATTCGCAAATAATACTGCGATATTGGTGTCTAATAAATGCATTGCTTAAAGGTAGAAGTGAAATTGCAAGTTATACTCGATACTGCAAGGGATTGGAAGCAAAAAGTGTCGTATGAAACTAAATAGAACAAAATTGACTAATATAAACTGACTCAGCTAAACAATATTCAATTTTTTATCAACAGCTGTACCTTACGGCAATACTGCCAAATATCTTCGAAAAATTTTAATGCAAAGTTAAAATATAAAAAGGGTAGGTACATCAAAAAGGATACAGCAGAGATTAATTTGTAATCCATTTGGACTATAGGGCTGCACAAAGACAAAATTTCCGATTTTGAGTTTATAGCATATCTAATCTTCTATTTTATTTGTATTTATTTTTGAACGCTAGATCATCAAATAATGTTTTATCTGATGATCTAGCGTTTAAAACTAAATACTTAGCTCGAAATATGCTATAAACTCAAAGCTTAAATTTTGCATACGAAATTAGTGGCAGTACAAATAGAATAGAAAAATCAGCGATTTCTAATTCATACTAACTCCAAAATAGAGACTATCTTAAATGTACGAGATAATGTTTTGGAGAATAAACAAACCTCAAAAGCTGATGGCCTAAAGCTATAGGAAAGTTTCAAAACTTTTAACTTCCCTCAATTTGATTTTAAAGTAGTAAAGAAAAATCCGTTGTCGATCTTTCATTGATTGGTCTTAATTTCCCGTTGGTTTTCGTGGAGTAAGAGTCCCACACTACTTGGTACTGAATATTGCAATTTTTTTTTAATATTTCCACCATGCAGACAGAAAAAAAATTATTAGAACCTCGTTAAAACCTAGATAGTATTCCAAGCGTGAAATTGTCACAAAATCTTAAAGTCACATTGACAATAACCATTAACAACAGTCAAGGGCAAAAATTAAAATTTTACTTACTTACTTTTTCCTCCGAATGGAAGTAGCTTTTGGTTGAACTAAAGTGTTTAAGTTTCGTTGCATTAAAATAATTTTTATCTTAATTTTAAATATTCTCGTCTAAAGTATTTTTTTTCGCGACGCATTGCAACGTACATGTATGTATATATACGCAAATACCTTATTTACTAGTAGGTATACCTCTAACCTATTTCTAATATATTTTTATTATTATGAATGTTTTAGAATGAACACAATTTAATTCACATCCTACTTGTAATCTTTGTGCAGCAAAAAAAGTCCTCTTCGAGTTTTTTTTGAATTTATATTAATTTATTTAAAATCAAACAGTAAACTACCATTTAATAAATATTTATTAAAACTGCCTTAAAAAAAAACTTCCTGCTTCGCTACTTACCTATCTGATAACTTCCCAATCAATTAAATAATAAATAATTCAATTCAATCGAAATCAGGTTGATTGCTTATAAAAACAGAACGTCAATAATACACCCCAATTCATACGAACAATATGAACACACAATTGTAACACATAAAGTTGATTCACCTTTAAAACCCCACATATTACTTCGAATACAAATAATTTGGTACTACCTTAACAGTCATTCCGATTCCATATATGAAACTTCCGTTTTATCGTTATAAACAAATGTACGTACCGGTGTTGCCAAATTGGTTAGTAATTTATGGTAACCAAATAAGAACAAAAAAAAAAAAAAACAACAACACAAGCCGACATAATGAATAATTTATAAGCACGACAAATTGATGTCCTTAAATAAATCAACAAGAAATCAAAATGTTCCACAACACTTGTTTTCTTGTAATATCATTAAATTAGTGTTATCAGATTAAAATAAGCACTTAATTTAGCAACGAAGTTATTGTCTCCTATAAGAAAACAAATACTTTATTGTAAACCTAGATATACATACGTGCGCCTTCTAGCTATTATTAACAAGATCTATACTTATTTTTTGATGTGAACAAAAACTAACTTGAGGTTAACCAAAAAAAGTAATTCGCATGCAGATCACGAAGCTTAACGTCCAAAGAAGTACAACTTAAAGCGTGCAAATTTAAATAAAGTTAGATATACATACATTTGTTAAGGCTTCTGTATAAATCAATTGTATAAATCAGGTAAAGAGTTTTGTTTTTGTGTGAGAATATGTGAAACACATTTTATCAACAAAACTACGAACAAACTACGAAGTGAAAACAAGTAATAGCCTAATTTATTAGAATTCGCTAAACACTTCTAAACGGCTGATGTAGATCATAAGCATTTATGAAGCCACTATTCAACGTTGCATAAATCCTAATTCATAAAATATTTCCCTACACATTATAGTTATAATGCGCTTGTGTCAAATAAAGTACCGAGAAGGGAAAATCTATTACGATTTACTGCCACAATTGATTGACAATACTAAGCTTTGAAAGTGAAAAATCAATAAAAGAATTTTAGAACAAAAAATTCATTGTTTTTATGTTTAATCCTTGTTTAAATCAGGTAGCTATCTTTAATCAAAACAAAACTTGTAAGCTGACAAATTTAGTTAGTTAACTCGGATTTAACTTTTATCTCGCTTTGAAATAGATAAATAGACTTAAGTAGCCTAACATGTTGGGCTAAGGCCTGCCTTAAAAATGACTGTTAAGCACGTGATACGTTTAATCACACATATTTCACAACAAACAAAATGAACTGAACTGTGAAGTCAACACCGAATACAAGGAGTGCTTTACCAGCTCAAAGACAGTTTGACAAATTTTCGTTGCAAAAAGATTCACATTTGAGAATTTATTTGATTTATTTTTGTTATTATTTTTAATCTTCTACCTTCCTACATACCTTTATATAATTTTAATAATTATTTTCTGTGTTTTTTATTTTTTTTGTAGGTAAGTGACTTAAAGGAGTAACCAATTCACTGTTACATGTTTAACAAATTTATGGACGTAAGTCTTTTTCTCTAATGGAAACATTTAATACAATTTTATTTATAGCCACACGGTTAACTCAACCCAGCTTTCACTTGCACTTTAATAATTAAAGTAGGTAACAAGACTGTTTTCTATGTACCAATCAGCATATAAAGACGTTTACTTTTCACTAGAAATTTGAAATAATAAAGTATCTCTGCAAAATACATTTATTTATGAGATAACACTTGTGGTGTAGGCAAGCATATGTTTTAGATTATACCAGTGAGATGAAAATAGTGAATTTCAAGTTGTTGTTTAAAATAATGACAAATTTTCTGTCACTTAATTAGTTTTCCCATTTGTTGAATATTTTAAATTTTATTATATTAAAGCGTTGCCCTATAAATTAGTTATGGTTTGATGTTGACTAACTATTACTGGTATAAACAAAAAAAAATTGTGTGAGTGATGGGACTCGCGGTTAAAATGTGTAAACATCAACGTGCGCGGATCCAAAACGGACTTGTTTTTGCTTGAAGAGGATCTTAAGATTTTTTTTCACTGAACGCACCCATCCTAGTATACAGATCGTAACGTTGCACACCGTAACGTTGCACGACGTAACGATACACACGAACGTTCACGTTTTTTTCACTCTACCGCCAGCATAGAAGTTTACACATCAAAAACTGTCTGCCTTTATAATGCTACGTTTTCACCGACCATTAAACCAAGTTTTAATTTAATTTACTCTCTTAATCTTCTTCAAATCTCGAAGATTTATCATACATATTTATTTTGTTAATTTAGTAGATTTAAAACATATATTACGTAAATCTTCATAAGATTAATAGCATTTTTATTGTAAAATATAATTTCCAATTAATAAACACGTAACTGAGATTAAGTTAAGCACAAACCACAAGTGTTGAAAGATAATATTTTTTTAGAGAGACAATAATTTGATTCTTAAACGAATAATATAGACTCACCCATTTATAGATTATACAAAATTGTATTTGTTCACCAGACGCTTATGCCCTGAATAATATTTTCTTAAAATTTATATCGGTCTGTCAAAACTGTCGGGACTAACCAACAGTAGGCTGATTACCTATAATTAACTAATCCATACAATTTCAAAGATCGTAAGAGGTAAGGGGTTGCGGTTTTCAGTGGCGAATACAAAATTAGCAGACCTTTCCAAAAATGTAAAATTTTTAACACATTTGGAAAAAATACTTTTTATTGATTTTTGAAAATGGAATTTGTCAAAAAAAAATGTCATCGAAACTCATCGCTTATATCCAATTATCCGTTAAAAGAAAGGTCTTTTCAAACTCTATCCGCACATCTTAACCAAAAGCCTGTGGAAGGTCTAGTTCTCAAAATATTTTCATTGAAAGTGATTTTACTGAATTTCTGTCCTACAAAAGTGTTTGGAAAGCGATATTTCAATAAACATAAAACGAATTTCGGTTTCATGTGAATATAAATTTACATCAATTGGTGAATTTAGAGGTGGTAAGGTACATAAAGTATTATGTTGTTACCTCTTTTGCTTCGTTATCCATAATATAAGTTATTAAATTATGATGCGGCGAGGAAACGAGACTTGAGCGTGACGAGAACTCGTTGTGGTTGTCAAACCAATTTAAAACAATGAAAACATACCTGGACCCATGTTCTGTAAGTCCCCTTTCACACGAGGAAACTGAGTTGCCAGCAACAATCAGTTTGTAGGTGAGAAGGGGAAAATGAAATCTCCCCGGTCAACGATTCGAGGAGATTTTTTTGACATTCCTCTTCACACACACAGTAGAGTGTATTCAACCAAGCTATTTTAAAAGGAAAATACAGAAAGTTTCCACGATTTTGTTTCTTCGTGTGAAAGGTACAGGAGATTTTTAAGGAAATTAAAAGAAAACGTCAAAAAAATCTCCAGCAACTTGTTTCCTCGTGTGAAAGGGGACTAACTCTCGCATGATTAAAATCAGTCGAGAAACGATGAAAATTGAAACAAATTATATGAGTTTTGTTCCATTTTCTATAGTTTCTCGGCTGATTTTATCGATACGAGAGTTACAGAACATGGGTCCTGGGATAATACACAATGCGGCGTCATCACGTCACGCCAAGAATTCAAAAAATTGAAGAAAAGACGCGTCGTGACGACGATTTTCATTGACGAAGATGTAACCATTTGTGTCTAACAAATAAAGTTATTGATAAATCTATTGTTTTGTAAGTTATTTTGTTTATATTTTATTGATTTTTTTTACAATAATGTATATTTTTGTCTTAAAAACGCTCGCTGCATTGTGAATTGGGCGACGATTTTGTATATAGAAAATGATGACAGCGGTTCTCGTCACGCTCCACTTCGCATTGTGAATCAGGCTTGATTATTGTTTTTGAAAGATAAGAAATTTATTTTCACATCGAATGTCATTAAATTTGCCACGATTACCAACTTTATAAAAACTACAAAAGAAAAGCAAATATAAAAGTGACTATTAAAATTTTATTCAAAATTTTGGGTATAATTTTCACCAAAACATGACTATTGCTTAGCGAGGGAAATTTTACTGCTCTAGCTATAAAATTACCAATAAAACATGGCTGATAATCTTTTATGGTGGATTTACATTGATTTTCATGCGAGCTCTGCAATAAAACAGGGATGTAAGATATAAAAGTTACATTTGTTGAATAGAGAGAGAAGACCAAAAATGCAGAGATCTTCATAGATGAAGATTATAGGAAGTGCCATAATACAGATAAACGAAGACGTACATGTTCATCTTCATGGCATATTCTTTCATTCATTTGTTTTTTTTGGCATAAATCCATCTCCCTCTACTTTTCTTCAAATTTCCAGATGCAGATACAAGTAAATCCATCATTATGATTTTTATAGAATAATTGATTGGTCATCTTCATGTGAGGATGAAGCGCAAACGATAGTAAGACGTCCAAAAATATTCCGAGTTCATAATAATCCCTTCTCCGAATATTTTTTTTTTCGTAGCATTCGTTTTTACAAATACCTTTTCACATACAATTCGAATGTGAGAGGGAAACAACCTATATACATATATATATATCCAGGGATGTGAGGCAAACCCAATTTTAACTAAAATTTCGTTTTTTTTTAGATTAGTGAAACTGGATATATTTAAAGGTCTGATAAAATTATAGAGGACTTAAGATAAAAGGCTTTTAGTGTATTTTTATGAAATCGGGCACAAGTGTACCAAATTTATGGACTGGGAAATGCATTTTGTCGCTAAAATTCAATGCACTCCAAAATTGAAACTGATTTTTCCAAAATTTTTTTTTAAGATTTTTTTTGAAAATTTAGCACAAATATTACATTCAATAGATTGAAGTAACTCTAGGCATGCCAATTATAACAGTTTTGGTTTATAAAAGGAGTGTTTATGTGGCCAAGCAGGGCCAGGGCCCTCCGATGGTGGGCATACTTCAGGCGCTCTGAGTTATTTTTCACGTCACGCGAAGTGCGTTAGCGCACGCCCACTTTTGATCACGAAAAACTCTTATAACTGTCATAAATTGGCATGTTTCTAGTCTCTTCCTACTTAGATATATAGCTAAAACATTAAAACTAAAAGAATAGTATTTTGTTTAATACATTACATTTATGAAACATTCTTACATATTATGTAGGTTAGGTACGTACATGATTTTCCATCTAGGCATATCTTCTTGTGTTTAACTTATAAGCTCAAAAACTATAAAATAGATTTCACTGAAACTTCTGTCACAGCTAGCACCACAAAGTTTTAAAAAGTGAATTTACTAATCACTCGTTTACTATCACGCCTACTTTATTTTGGGGTTTCTTCTTACTAAACGTCTTTGGAGAGCTGAAAGACGATATGATAGACAGATTTGTAAAACATTAATTTTTCAGGTTTTATATACACTCTTCTACATATATATGTACACCATTTGAAAGCGAATTGATAACTTCGCATTTTCATTAGTGTAAAACTATTTCTGGTTATCATCACTCTACCTGAACCATAAAATCCAATTTTAAACCAACACATGGCAACGTCGTCGATTCTCCTCGCCACCGGCACCGGCACGTTCAAAATAATCACGAATTCCCATTTTTCACCAAATCCAAACAAACCGGTGTATGTATTTAGCGCCATACAGAATGAGTGTCATTTTGCCACTGTGATGCCTATAAACTTTTAGCAATTTTCAATTATAGCATCTTGAAAGCAATGCTGGCAATTGTGCAATTTGATTGTCAAATGCTAAGCAAACCTTTCATTAATATAATATCGAAGTCGTGTTGTGGCAGCTGTGTAGCTATAGCTGAGACTGCTGTCCGGTTAGGCACACATATCGCCAGTAAACACGACAAATAATGCTAATTACGATCGTGCTAACTACTGGCAGTAGTTGTCACACTCACGCAATAAGCAAATAAGTCTGACATTTTATAGTAATTCAACATTTGCTATACGTTTTGGATGTGATATACGACATATCGGTGGCGCAGGGGTTTTCCTCAACGGTTGTACTTTTTAAGCAAGCCACCATATTGATTTTATTTGAATGGCTGTATTATAAAGTGCTGCCAAATAATATGAAACCGGAAATTGATCATAAAATCGTTACAAAATCGATGTCAATACACGTATAACGAAATGACACCCATCTACTCGTATATGTTATCGAGATGGTTGGAGTTGGAGGTTAGGTTGGAGCTGGAGGCATAACAATCATTTTGCTACCTGTTCAGCTTTTAACGATCTTTTATTTGATATCCCCGATCTTGATTTGATTTAAGTGCGTACTTAAGAAAATAAAAAAAATATCGGAAAGGCCGAAAGAGTTAGTTAGGTACACATACACCATACAGCATGAATGGAATCACATTAGCTATTCAAACGTCATGTCAGGTAGTTAAATACTTGGCCTTAAGTGGAATTGATTTTATTGTGATGCCAAAAGTTTATAGTATTTTTTTATTTTCCACTTTTTTGTTTGATTTTGAAATTACAAAAAAAAAAAAAAAAAACTTTTGATGATGGTTTTTCTCCACACATTTATGCCTTTCTACCTTCACCCACGCAGATTTTATATAATAATTTTGTTTTATTTTGTTCGAGTTGAGGTGTTGAGCAAAACTTATTGTTGGTGAGTTGAGGCGGAACAGCTTTAACGTGATTTGTATATAATGCACCAATGAGTGGTTGAGCTTGTTTTACAATTTGATTTTAAATCATAGGAACCTACTCTTATACCTACGTACAATAGATATCATAATTTATAGCTACTTAATATTAATAAAGATTCGATTTTGATAAGATGAATAATTATTATTGAATTGTTATTATTTTAAATGTGCCAATAGCATATCTACATACATATTCTATCTAAGAAAAAGTAAAAAAGATCACAAAGAAAAATTAATCTTTTAGAATCTGTTTATTGCATTTCAATATCACTGATGGTATAACAATAATACTTTATGAAATTTTATTATTTGCGAATTTCATTAAGTCGACAAACTAAATTCAAATTGGGCAAATTGCTTGTCTGTCGGCAAGCTGCATTCCAACCTGACCAATGCTTAAATCCATCACGATTGTAAACTTTTTTCACACACTCAACATCGTCAGCCAAATTGTCATTGAGGAAATCTAAAAATCAACAAAAGGGTTATTCTCATTTTGAACAAATGGTGGCGAGTATATTGACAGACCTTCACAACGGGCATTACAAAGTCCACCCTTTCGTCCTTCTTTGCACCAATCTTTACTGCTTATCTAGAATTAATATTAAAAAGTTTGTTTTATGGACTTGACAATATTTTTAGTGTGATTTTTATTTTTAACTCAAAATAATTAAATATGAAAATTACATTAAATTATCCAATCTCCATTAAATTTAAATTCGCCATTAAAAACAGAAAATTTATCGACTTTAAGGAATTTAATTTAATTCAACCGCATTTAGCAATTTTAATCGCTCCATTAACTTATTGTGAATTTTACTTTAAACGTGTTTTAGCTTAAACAGCAAAATACTCCTTGAAAGCGAAATTTTAAGCACTAATGGAGGTTAAATACGAATTTTCTATTTATTAACTCTCAATTAGCATTGACAATTAGTTTTTTGTTTCCTAAAAAGTTCTAAAAGTACGATATCGATAACACAATCCGATAAAATTAAAACAATCTTTTGGTGAACAAATATAAATGGACTGATTCCAAATTATATTTAGATATTATTGGGCTGTCTCCTCCAACTTTCTTTTCACGTGAATCAAACTTGTATTGTTCAGACACAAACTAATGTTAACACATCTGACTCACTTTGACGTTAAACAGTCGATCGTTAAAACCAAACACAAATCTGTGCTCTTTGAAAGATTAATTAGAAATTTTTCACTAACAAAATGTAAATCTCATTAAGTAAAAATTTTTCCAACTGAAAAAAAAAAAATGGATTCTGTAGGATTTAAGTGCCAAAGATAAATCACAGACAGAGAAAACAGATGTCCCAAAGAGAAAAACGTCAAAAAAAATCCACTTATTAAAAAAAAGAATACAAAATTCTGCCTTTTCTGGCCATCTCTTTCTCACCATGAAGTGGGAGTGAGCAAAAGAACAGAGATGTCAAACAAAATCGGAGGAGACAGTCTAATATGTGAACACCGTCATTTTTTAAATGTTGACTTTGGTATTGTGTGTTAAAATTTGAGAAGTTGATGTTTTCCTATTCAATTGTGTAAAATATGACATTATTTTAATTATATATTTAAAAAAAAAATATTTATATTTACCTGGAACAGTCCATAGCGAGAACTGCCATTTGCGTTTTTGGTTACTTTCGTCGTATCTCTTTCGCTCTCATGCTCAATCATACAAACCCCTAAAATAGAAAGTCAAAGTACAATTTTTTAAAGTGATTATTGATTTTCAAATAAACTTACAATTGGACAAAAGAGTTCTGTCAAATTTGTACTTTTGAACCAATTCCTTAACCATTTCACATCGCATATACTGTTTTGCATTTGAAAGTGTTGAACAGAATGCAAGAAATATTAAAATTGCGAGGTAAAAGAATTTCATGTTGTATTTCTGAAAAAAAAAGTAATTTAATTATTAATTTTATTTATGTCCATATTTGAAAAATGAGGATTAGAGAGCACCCTATATGGAAAATACTTAAGATGAAAAATATCAATTGATAATTAAAATTTTGTTGGATTACATGAGGTAATAATTCGATTTCAACTTGTATAGGGATGTAAGCGAAATATTTTTAAATATGTACAACCAAAGGTTTAAACAAATACTGGCTGGTTTGAGGGGGGGGGGGGGGGGAGGTTAAACCCGAAGTTTACCCCTCAAATATGTTTTTCAGCCAATCCCGGTTAAATTTAAGAAATTTGATGAGCTAACTCTGGGATTAACTGAATAGATATTTCTGACAGGTGCTACATTGTGCCTGTCAAAAATCTAAAGAAATCGAAGTTTGGCACTATATGGAAAGAGTAAGTTCCATACATAGCCCCGTACGTCGATTTCCATAGTGCTGTGCTTCGATTTCAATAGATATTTGACAACCAAAGCTTACGACGGTGTTTACATTGGACTCACTCCGGGCGACTCATTTTGACATCTCTTTCTTGTATTTCACTCCACCTCATGTTCAGTAAGAGCTAGTCAAGTGAGGTAGGGTCCGTAGGGTCACGATATGGTTTAGCCTAAATCTTTAAAACACCAGAACAAATAACCCCACAACTTAGCCGTTTTTTAAGAATTTATTAATAAACTTATACCAGATCGTCCGAAACCAAAATCCCCAAAATGCAAAAATTAAAATCACACAAAATTTCTTTTAGGCGATTTATCAATATGTCAGATGGTTTTAGGATAATTTGACACAAAGCTGACAGTAATAATTATAGTTCAACTTTAATTCTTTAAGGCCCATTTGTTGAAACGAAACTTAATTATTTATATTCAACTTAAATTCGTATTTTCTACTATTTTCTCAGCGTAAATGAAATGTCACATAAGCTCTTACATAAATGTTGAGCTTAAATGTTGAGATAATTCTGATATTATCTTTACCCAAGTTTTTCCAGTTTTTTTTTTCAAATGATTCTAAAAAAATTGATTAGAATTTTTCTTTTGTTTTAATTAAATAAGAAATTCCCTTAAATTCAGTTGGTTTTCCCTTTGTCCTCTTTGTGAACAAATTTCCCAACAAAAGGGAATTTTTCTCATGATCTCCCAGCACTATAACTGTAGAAATTATTGACATAGTCCCCTTTCACACGAGGAAACAAGTTGCTGGAGATTTTTTTGACGTTTTCTTTTAATTTCCTTAAAAATCTCCTGTACCTTTCACACGAAGAAACAAAATCGTGGAAACTTTCTGTAGTTTCCTTTTAAAATAGCTTGGTTGAACACACTCTACTGTGTGTGTGAAGAGGAATGTCAAAAAAATCTCCTCGAATCGTTGACCGGGGAGATTTCATTTTCTTCTCTTACTTCTTGCCCTTCTCACCAACAAACTGATTGTTGCTGGCAACTCAGTTTCCTCGTGTGAAAGGGGACATAGATTCAAGATTCAAGATTCAATAATATATGTATTTAATAGAGTTCAAGAGCATACTCAAGATGATAACTGTTATTGACTTTTAATATTAATCAAAAACACATTTAATTAATATATTTTAATGGATATTAAACAAACTACTTAGTTAGGTATAAGAAATTCAAAAAAGGCTATTTTTGTGTGTTTCTATATTTAAAACAAACACAAATGAACTGCACTTAGATAAAGTGTTCATTAAGGCAAGAACGAAAAAAAGAAAATTAAAAACAAAATTAATTGCTTTATTAAAGTACCTATGCATAATTTTTACTTGCGATATAGGTACTATATGGGAAGTTATGGATTCGTACAAAAAATCGAACTCGAGATTTTGATCAAACTTTACATTACGATGATAGAGAAGTCAAAAAAAGTGGGTCTCGCAAAAACGTCCGTCTGTCTGTCTGTCTGTCTGTCGGTTCGACTACAGCTTAAACGGATGGGTCGATTTTCTTTAAACTTGGTACCTAGCGTTTTTTGGACATTCCCCCCACCCGTTTTTTTCCCTTTTTTTTTAGGACCAAAATTAACAGTAGCTGTCATACAAAATTTCTTGGCCAAAAAGGAAAAACTTATTTTTCTCAAATCCAGCGCTACAGAATTTGTTTTTAAGAACTCCATAAATTTAAATAGTTATAAGTTGCTGTTTAATAAAAAAAATGGTTCCGAAAAATGGTTATTAATGGTACCTCCCAAAGAACCATTTTTTTGATTTTCGCTTTTCTCAAAAACGGTTAAACAGATTCTGATCAATTTTTTTATGAAGAAGTATTGACACATTCTAAATAATATTGTGTACAAAAATTTTCAAAAAAAATATTTTTTAGATTTTTAAAAAAGTTTTAATATTTTTTTTTGAAAACTCAATATTTCAAAAACGACTTGGTCGATTTTCATTAAACTTGGTAAATAACAGGTTTTTAACTTTATCTAGAAGATTTTTGACAAAAATTATTCTAATACGCAAAAATAACGGTGCCTCCCATACAAATGTTAAAAAACCGTTATGAAAAATATTTTGTTTCTCAAAAACGACTCCTACGATTTTCATAAAAGTTTTTTTGTGTGTTAAAATTAGTACGATCTACCATTTAAAATTTTTAAAGTTTATATTTTACGTTTATTAACAGTACCTCTCATAGAACGGTTTCTTTGATTTTCGACTATCTCAACATCTGATCAACCGAATAAAATTAGATTGTGTATACAGAAGCTTGTAACAAATATAAATAAAAGTGCGTATCAAAATTTTCTAAAAAATGATTTTTGGATTTTTAAAAAAAAAATCAAAATTATTTTTTGAAAATTCGATGTTTCGAAAACTGGTAGCAGATTTTTTTGTGAAGTTCATTTTTTAACGCAACATTAATAAATGCTTTAAATTGGCGTACCAATTATTTTTCTCAAAAATGTTAACGAAATTTTATATATAAAAAATTAATTATTTTTAAAACCGCTCCTACGATTTTCAAAATTTTTTTCTCATAAATAAAGATTTATATAAGAAATCAGATGGTGTACATCGCGTTGGGTTAAAACGTATTCAAAGTATTTTAATCAATTTCTTTCTAATTTTGTTGATTTAAAACAATTTACCAGTTTAAATAGTATAATTTCCTTTTATGCATATGTGCAACACTAGCCTATATTGTTAATTTTTGTATACTCACATAATACCACCTGAAACTAAACTAAGAATTGGCAAATGGATAAAATATATACTCCTATAGCTAATTTATTTCAGACTATAGAACCACAATGTGATCGCGCTTAAGAGCAAGTTCGTGCGACCCAGTCGTGCATATTTTTTTTTTAAATTTCATCTCATTTAATAGCAAACAAAATAAATTATATTATCATTACTTATGCGGCAAAAATTTAATCAAATTTATAACTGATTACTGATACAGTTCTCCCGGAAATGAATCATTGTGCTAAAAAGCATGCCCGACTTAACTCATCATAATATACACTGTACTTCAATTAGATGAATGGTCTTGCTTAAATTCTAAAGTATAGGTACATGGTTTTTACTTTTACTTCATTTAATTCCCTAATAGTAAACAACAAGATTAAAAAATGAGGCGGATGACATATATAGTAAACGGCTTAAACCACGATATAACTCTATATGAATAGTTTAACTAGTTATCAATTCTAAACATGGATTAAATATGACAAGTTTTGAAAATTTTTCATCGGCGACCTTCACTCCTCATTCAATTTTATTTTTAACCACTCTTTCGTAGCCCACTCTTGGGCGATATAAATATATATATGTAGGTGATAAGCGCACTAATTTATTGGCATTTAACTGCTGAATAATTTTAAGAAACATTGCGAATCATTTGTTTTAGCCAATTCTTTTCGAAATCTTTTTTTTTTTCTATGTACATATATCAGAATCAATACTTTTTTCCGCGACAAAATTTTCTAATAAACAAAGACATACAATTTTAGGGGTAAATGGGCAATCTATCAAAATTTTATAAATTCATTTTTAATTATAAAACCAAATCTCGCCCCAATATCATAGTGATAACTTATATCAAGGCGTCCTTATCTTATCTTCAAACTGTCTACTGGCTTCTTTTCGAGATAACCAGGTCCAAAGATTTTCGATGATGTTAAACTCCAGGGAACAAAGTGGCTATGGAAAATGTTATGTTTCTTCCCGAATAAATCCAGCTTCTATTGATCTTCCCTTAGGTAAATTTTGTATGATTATTTTCCAAATTTTCTTATCGGTGTGGACTTTTTCAAAAAAAAGTACTAAAAACTATAATATAATCTGTGTTTGACAATACTGCCATGTCTTAATGAAAGACAACATCAGGTCTGGCATTTTTTATGTCTCTGAGGTAACACGTATGTTTAACCGGTCAATCCTGGAATTTGGAACAATCCGGATATTAACAGTAACATAATAAAAATATTGCGAAAAACGGTTGTAAAAAGAATAACCCAAACAAGGGAGCCGCAGTGTACTATTAGACCAACATTTTGTGGCTAAAGTGGACGCGAAAAGACAAACTGTTAGAATCCAAGCACTTTACACAAAGCGTCAGTTCTTGTTACCAAAAATTTCCTAGTAAACGTGAAAGTTTTAAAAAATTTCTCTATCTGTGATTTTCTGATAAAAACATTTCTGTGGACGGAAATTCACCGAAGCAGGACTATTCAGTGTCGAACTTTCACCGTTGGACACTTCACCACCAAATTTTCACCACCAGCCTTTTAGTGTCTGGAATTTTCGTTACTGCAGTTCCGCCACTAGGTAGTTCGCTGTCGTTCTTTCGACACTAGACTTTCTTTTGAAAGAAAAATGTGGTTAGTCACAATAGAATACAGATTTGCCATTAAAACCAGTGTTTTTTTGACAACTTTTGCATAGTGCAACATTTTATGCATTGCAATGTAAAGTAAAATCTTGCTAAAGAAGCGAATTCTGTATGTTTCAATTTTTGACGCAAATTTCAATTTGCTACGATTGACAATTAAATATGAAAAAATTGCTTCCGCCAGTAAAAATAGTGTTAATAAATGATTTTCTATTAATTTGCATCATTTATTTCTAATTTTCATGTTTTATTTTGCAAGAATCGCTGCTCTGCAAAATTTCCTAAATAAAATGCAAATGATTAAATAAGCTGAAAAAGAATACGATTTGTTATTGAAAGCAATATAAATGAACTCTTATTGTGAATTGACCATTTCTAATAAAATCTACACTACATTGCCAACACGAAAACAAAATATCCAGAAACGAAACGAAAAATCTGACACTTAAATGGGTATCATTCAAATATTGAGCACTAAATGGCAGCACTTAAAGATCCACCACTCAATCGGCGGTGGTGAAAGGTCCGTCTATCAATTTGCCGTGACCAACGGTAGTGTACCGGAAATTCACAGTTTAGAAAACTGTCAGTAAATTCACAGAATAAATAATCCCGTGTCATAATGATAAGTGAGTATAGGACTGTTCGATTTCAAACCTCTTCTAACCTAAAAACAAAAATTTGTTTTTCATGGCTATACGCACATGGGAATATTTGAGAGTTGTAAGTCACTAAGCTTTGGTTGGCGAACACGTTCACAACGAAAAAGGAAACAATTTTTTGTTTGACAGTTCAGGCTCTGCTGTGAACTAAAAAAGAAAAACGCCCAATGGCGATAAATCTCAACGCTTATGAACTAAGAGCATATACAAACAAAGTAATAAATGTTATACAAGGCGTGTTTTTGTGCACTTTTATTTAAGGACGAGACATGCCAATTTATAACAGTTATGACAGTTTTTCACTTTTAAAAGTGGGCGTGCGTTAACGCGCTTCGCGCGACTTGAAAAAGAACTCTGGTTGCCCACCGGTGGAGGGCCCTGGCCCTGCGCGGTCTCATTAACAGTACTTTTATAACCCAAAACTGTTATAATTGGCATGCTTAGCGTCACTTCCTTTATTTAAAGCGAAAAGTGAGTACAAATTACAGTGGACGCACACGCACACCGACCGACGTCGCACAGTCAGAGAGATGGCATGGCGAAACCCACTTTTTCCGACTTTACGTTTTCCATTGGTAAAATAAATCAATTTATTTTTGATTTGGATCTATTTATTAAAAAGTCGATTTTAACCATTTTTGTCTTCCATTGTGATTTAAAATCAATTTTGCAGATCGAAATTTTTCGGCAAATTTACCTCTCCCTGTACTAACTCCAACATAATTTACAACTGTCAGTTGGCAAATGTGTTGTTTGATTGGATTAATGTAGGTATTTCAGGAATGAAATTTGTATTGAAAATATGTGAGAAATATACCTACCTATTCGTTTATAAATGGAAAAGTTTAAAATGGATCGGTAACTTCATAAAGTTCACCTTTCTCTTCTAAAAGGGACGAAATTTGTATTGAAATATTGACAGAGAAACGAAACTACACAAATACAATGACAAAAATAAATCAATTTAAAATCGTGTTCCATTCGCCACGAAAAAAAATCAATTTTTAAATTGAAATCTGAATTTACCAATGGAAAACCCCATAAGTGATTACCACAAAAAATAGGTTAATTTTGTCAAAAAAAAAAAACCTCAAAACCCTATTTCCTATTTTATAAGAATAAGAATTATCGGAACCCTGAAATGCAGTTATACACATGTTCAAAATCGTTTTGTTCAAATATGTTCGATAAAATACATTTCTGTATTGGGTCCAACCATCTGAACCGCACTGTAAGTAAACTTTTGGAGTGTCATTATTCTCGCTTACACAATTTAACCCATCAACAGCTGACTACACCTACTTAAATCCATATTGTATTGCAATGTAAACAGAGAAACGAGAGAACAAAATAAAAATACTCCATTTATCTGGGTTTTGAATCTTAAAAGGTCACATTAATATTAAATATGAAAAAGTTCATATAGGTAAATATTGGATAAGTAAATCCGAAAAAAAACACTCACTTGAAAGTCTGCGCCCTTCGTTAATTTGTAAATAAATTGGCCACCAACTTGTATATCTCGATGAAGTCTTCTTCAAACTGCTTGCAACTTTGGTTTGCGTTATCTATTTAAATGAAGAAGTGTGTTTTAATTTAAACTTAACTTTTTGTTTACTTGACAGAACATTTAATTTTTTTGTTTAAGATAAAGTTTAGATATTCACGCTGGCTGGTTGCTAACCTTTGATCATGAACCACTGAAACTATTACAACTATGGCGTCAATTAAAAAGTCTCACCGTTCGCTTTGACAGCATGGTGTGGTGGTGCACGTATTGAGAGACCACAGCTCTCTGGTTTCTGAATTAAAGTGGGGATGTTGAGTTAACTACCATCAGAAGCTTTTCAGCATTATTATTTAAAATACAATTTCTGGTTGTTGTTTGGTGATTTTATTTTTGCCCGTATAGTATGAATAAATAAACAACTTTGTATGGAAATTAAAATAAAATCTAACTTGGCTCTCTCTATGCCTCTAACTTACCTATCAGATACAAAAATCTTTTTTTTTTTTAAAGAAAAACAAAAACAATGCTTATAATTTTGATAAGACTTTGTTTTGAGATATAAAATGAATAAGATGTTCTCTTTCGCAAAAAGAGTGTTTTTGGCATTTTTTTTTGTCATATTCTGATGAAGTGTTAAGAAAGAATGAATCGATAAGAAAAATGGATTCAACAAGGTTGCCATCTAAGCTTTTATTTGTTCCTTAACAAAAGATTTATGATATAAGCAGTTAAAATTGTTAAAATGCTTTGAGAGTGAGTGATCTTTAAATACATATTCTTAATTAAAAAAATAAAAATTTATTTTGTGTTAAAAAAAAGTAATAAAGCCAAATGTGGCTAGATTTTGGTACCTATGAATAAAGAACATGGTAATAATTACGTGGTGGTAATTACGACAGGGCCATAATTGCGGATTATGTGACACTTTTTTGGTTTTTATCAAAATGGTGGACTAGCCCCACCTGGGATTTTTTTGGGAACTTAAACCGCATATAATTAAGGGCACTGTTCTGATTCTGATTATTGTAAAAGCTATTAAAATGCGTTTTTTAAAGTTTAGTTTAGTTTTAAGTCCAATTTTTTTTTTTTATTTATTTATTTTATTCCATATGATTTAAAAAAGTTTGGCAACCGTGATGATTTGCTAAATGAATTTTGAGACTTTTGAATCAAAACAATTTTTTTTTTAATTTGCATTTGATTGGCAGCTTGAGGATAATTTATTAAAAATAAGCTTTAACCAAACTCAGGAATTTCCCAGAATTAATGATTGATTAAATTTATTGCGTTGGAGTTTTCGAAATATAAATAGAAACTTAATTGAAGGCCACCTTACTATAGGTATTCAAGAGATGTGTGTATAAACTGCAATCTGTTTGTTCAGCTAAAACCGTTTTAATAATTTGATAAGAATAAAAACGGTAAAATATAAAACTAGGTCGCATAATATTGCTGTTCATGTTTAAGAATAGAGTTCACATTAGAAATTTAAAAATAAAACCGTTGTACCAAACATAAAGGAAATAAGTATAATTAAAGTAACAGATTGGATACTAAGTGCCTGGTTTCGCAATGCCTGATATTAGTTACGTGACACATAAATATTGTCTCAGAGTCATATAGTCCACTATCCAATAAACTAATTTCTTTGTAGATATTTATAACCAATTCAGGTGGGTCAAAATAAATTCATATTTTTTTTTGACTGTGGATTAATGACCCTGTGTCAAATTTTTGGTATAAGAAGCTGTTTTTTCTTTATAGAATATCTTTTATTTAAATTCGTATTTTCTTATAAATCATCTATGCCACAGATAACACTTAGGTTGAGCAAATTCTCTGGTTTCTTGCAACTTTTAACCCAACCATTCCAATGTTGAAATCCTTCTCTGGCGTAAATTTTCTTTGCACATGCAACATCATCAGCAATGCTATCATTTAAAAAATCTTAAAGAAAAAAAAAATTAGAGCTTGTAGTGGTTCACAAATCGGTACTTTTGACAAACCTTCACATTTAGCATTACAAATGCCACCTTTTCGACCCATTGTACACCATCCTTTACTGCTTATCTTAAAATAAGAAGGTTTAATAAATAGAAAAAAAATTTTTTGTTGTTGGCTAATTTTTATGAAACTAAATATTTTATATAAATTTTACCTGAAAGATGCCATAATTTGAACTGCCGTTAGGTTTTCTGATCACCTTTGTAGTATCTCTTCCACTTTCGTGTTCAATCATACATATCCCTTTTGAAAATATTTAAATAATTTTATGCTTAGTTTAAAATTTAATTACAAAAATCAATTTTTAAGTTATCAATAGAAATCTTTATACTTTGTTGGGCTTCAAATGTTGTATTATATATTTGACATTATATAAATAACGAAAGAGACTTCACAACCTTATTAATGCTTATATATTGACAATTTAACTTAACATTGATAAAAAGTTAGTTCATGAATTCATATTTCTTATTAATAAAAAAACAAAAATCAGCTTATTTACGTTTAAGACTAAATCTTTATAAAAATCTACTACAATTTAACAAGAAGTATGTTGTCGCCAAAGAGTATTATTTAGTCTGCAAATATACTTTGTCACAAAAAATTTGTATCTTAAGTTTTAGCCAAAAATTGCCTAACTACGTTTAATTTTAATATCTACTCGTTAATCTACCTATTTTGCTGAAGTAGATAATTACATCAATAAACTTATTTTTTTTTTAACTGATATGATTTTTCACTTAACTCAATGGTTAAAGATAATTCA
This sequence comes from Leucozona laternaria, assembly GCA_932273885.2. NCBI lineage: Eukaryota > Metazoa > Arthropoda > Insecta > Diptera > Syrphidae > Leucozona > Leucozona laternaria. The sequence goes on along the minus strand of OW026368.1, from coordinate 24,958,941 downwards.
TATTTGATTTGAGCTTATGAATATGGGTATGAATATTTAAAGCAACGATCAATTTAATAATACAATCATGTGTTTTTTGCGATAAATGAGCGGAGAATCTTCTCTCACGAAGGGATTTGGCCGTCCAAATTGACATTAAGCGCTGGTGAGATTCCACCATTATTACGGATAACTGACTTATCACTTTTTATCACAAAAATTACATTTGTTACGTCTGCTACGCAGTATAGCAGTACTTATATGTATAAAGTTAAATAGATATAGTTAATGAAACAAATTTTTGTTTCAAATGTCAAATGCGTGACAGAGCTGTGACTTTGAAGTTTAAATTTTAAACTCAAATGCTCCGTTATTCAATTTATGGAGTTATCTAGTGGTAAAAAAAATCTAATTTTTTTTGAACCAGATTTGTCAAAACACCGATTTTTGACATTTTTGGCCATCCAATGGTCTTTTTTTTATTCTTTAGATCTACAACTCTTTTTACTAACACCATCAGTACAATTGTCAGCCATCAGCTTGACAGCTCTACCATCTCCAAAGAGGCGAATATACACTAATACTGAAGCAAAAATAATTCAATCTGAAATCTATCCATCATGAAAAATATCAATTTTTCTAACGAAACCTTATAAAAAAATCACAACAGTAAATCGCAGATCTCTATAAGATGAACACGCCTAAAACAGTGACAGCACAAAAATCTAATCTTTTTGACATTTAGACATCAAAAATCAGAAGAGAAAAAAATAGTATGGTGTTAAACTCGTTTAAACAATTTTTAACTAATATCATATTAAAGCTACGACTAGACGGTCAACGAAAATGGTCAACGCATTGACTCTATGACGTCAAATTCCGTCCAAAAGTTGTCTTGTCGTGTGATCGTCAGCGCAGAATATTGTCCATGCGTTGACAGCTGCGTTGACACCGACGTTGACATTGTTTTTACCTTCAACACATTGACTTTTTTCGTTGAAAATGTTAGAACACATTGACGCAAAGCGTTGACCATAATCCCAACGTTGACACGGCATACTTTTCTGCCACGTCAACGTAGTCTGCGTCGACTTTCGTGTGACATTGATGGACTACCGTCATTCGTGTTATGGGTTGACATGGTCAAGGTTGACGGTTCATTGGCAGTGTGTTGATGACTTTTTTGGTGACGTCAGAGAATCAATGCGTTGACCATTTACAATGACCTTCTTATCATAGCTTAAGCCAGTTTTCTTAATAAACTCTAGCTGAACACACCTAAAACAGTGACAGTTCGCACAAAAAAGTAAGCAAACAAATCTTTTTCACATTTTGTATTGTGTTAAACTGATATATAGAGTTGATGTGTTACTAAAAAAGATAAAATACCAATTTGATGATTTTAATTTTAGTATGTAACATTTTAAATAAATTGTACGATGGCGAACTCATTTCAAATTTGGAAAATCATCTTTTAAACTTAGCATCATACTAAAAATGCCTTAACACGATACTAAATCGTCTAAATTTTTCGCCCATAAAACTAAAAATGCTTAAAATTTTGCGCCAAAGGAATTTCAAATTTAGATTGTCTGGGAGAATTTTAAAGTAAGAAATCTAACCTTAAAAATAAAAAAAAAACTCAATTGACAATTTTCGACTTTAAATTGTGGAAGATTTTCTTAGAAGGCATAAATGGATTTTACGTAAGAATTTTTGGATTTTATGTACTACTCATAAGTTAAAAAAAAAAAACTAAATTTAGAAGCATAAAATCGTAAAGCAAAAAAATCTTGAAGTTTTTTAGTTCTCTCAGATTTATCTAAGAAAATTTAAAAATATGTTGTCCTGTACTGAAGTCTAGGACATAAACTTCTAGAGATAACGCAGTTTACTCAGTCGTTCCTGGACATCCAGGAGTTATTGATTTGCTCTTTCGTTGGTAGGTCTATTAGGTAGGAAAAGAGATACAAATTTAATCTTTCAGTGGATTAGCATCGCATTCACTAGGGTGTTAAGGGAACATTATACTTATTTCATCGATTGCAGTATATTGAATAGGTAGGCATCTGGTACTTGATACTTCTACTGTCCCTATTTTTGAATTTGAAAATTTAAAAATATCCCTACGCATGCTTAACTTAACTTACAATTTTTTTTGATTTAACCAAAATTTGGAAGAATTATGGTCATACCAAATTTCTGAAGACAAAATAACATCTGCCCTTATTGACAACTATTGACATGAATTTATAAAAAAATAATATTTATTTTCTCATTAATACTCACAATTAGAGAGAAAAGTTTTGTCGTAATTATATTTTTGAATTAGTTCTTTGCAAAGTTCACAGCGCATGAATTGCTTTGCATTTGCAAAAAACAATTGATAAGTTCCAAGAATAATTAAAATTGTAATCAAGACTTTCATTTTTCATCACTGAAATAATACAAAAAAAAAATCAAAACGAGCTGTTTTCAAACAAAAATACTAATATCATTCAAAGCTATAATAAAGTATAATAATCTTCAATTAAATTCGACATCGAATCACGTTATAAAATTTAAATATTCATTGCAGGAATTAATGTTAACACTTAAACGCTCCATTTGATAATTAGCATGTATTAAAACCTTAACTTACAAGTTGTAAACAAAAAGATAAACAAGAATCAATTAACTTGCAAAAAATCGACACTTTTGATCTAGTTCAGGTTTACTGTTAACCATTTATATCTGGGTGATTGTTTGTATAATATCCGACACCTGTTTCGAGTAACAAACTGTCAACTTAAACTATTAGCAGAATCACTAAATAATTTTATCTCTTTTTGCAGCTTTATTTTAATATTCGGAGTATTTTTACTGTTTAATTTTGTCTTAAACAATGCTTGATAACCTGATGTCTTAACTCATTTTTTCGTAATTTCATTTCTTTAATTTTATAAAGCTTTTCATTGAAAATTTTGAAATCAAAATAAAAATATATCGTTATAATAAATGTTAGTAAATATTTTAATTTGTTTTGAAATTCTAATTCTAATTTTTCATATGGATGTAAACCAGAAAGGGCAAAGCTCATCATTACCTAAAAATTAGTTAAGGCAGTTTACCGAGCATTTGTTTAATATAAGATAAAGCGATGTGCAATCTGAATAATTATTACAAAGCTGCAGGGGCCCATCAAATTTAAGGAATCACACTAAACTTTACAAAAAAAAAAACAAAACAACAACAAACAACTAAAAACTGAAAACAAAGTGAACTTTTTGCCAGAACTTTGCGCAGAAAACTGACTTAAACCGGGAAGTATCTTTAAGTTTTATTTCTCAAAAGCCCCACTGATGATTTCTTACACAGCCAATATAATTACTTATTTATGTATAAGTATATGAAGATAGGTGTTTAAATAAACTAAGATTATACCAGACGCCAGAGTGATCATTAGATAATTGATCTGTTGTATAAAGTATAATGATAATGAATATAATGTACCTATTCATAGCTACCTGTCTAGCTAAATGTTCTCTGAAGCTGATGATAAATCAGGTTGTTACATTATTTTAAGGTTCAGTTGAAATTATTTTCTTGATAACAAACCAAAGTCTGGGTTGAAGTCAGGGCAGGGCCGCAGACGCATTAATTTAATCGGGATTAAGTCGGTCACTTACAAGTATAACTATGATATAAGGCGTGATTTATTGGAAAATATTATTACTTGTCCAGTAGATTTTGCCTCGGCAAACAACAACAAAACCAAGATAGTGATGATAAATAAGCCAGCCATACACGGCTGTTCTAATTTCCATTCGAATTCTATATCCTCACGTTTTCGAATTTTCGCTGTTCCGAATTCCGTATTCGGATTCGGCAAAACAAACGGATCTACAATCCACCAAATTGACGTTTTAAATTTGGTTATCCTTTTGTTGGCGGATTACAATTTCGTTTTTGACAGGTCATGCATACATAACAGCTAATTTCGAAAATGTTTTGTTGATCAAGTTTGTAAAACTTAAAAGTTAATCCGACTGGAAATCAGAACAATCGTTTTCAACCCGCACGGATTCAATTTTCGTTTCCATTTTCAAATTTGACCGAATATCAGAACAGCCGTAATAATATTGGTTTTGTTGTTGTTTACTGAGGAGAATTTTACTGCGCTAGCTCTATATTTTTTTTCAATAAAACACGCCTCGTTCTTTACATTATTTTACTTAAAAATCAATCTTTTTTGGATAAATAAAAGGGTAATGACCAGAAACTTAAATCACCCAAAGAATCTGAAAAGCAGAAATCTGATATATGTCGTTACTTAGTTTGGGCCAGCAAATCACCTAAATCCGGCTCTGGTCAAGTTGTTTAGTACCTATCTTTAATTTGTATATTTTTTTTAAAACCTCCGTTTAGTATTTTCATTTTTAATATTGTGAAGTAATCACTGACTGACTTAAAATGGCGCTATAAAGTCCGGTGGGGATCAGAGTCTCGACTAAAAAGCTGCTTGCAGCCAGTTCGGTCTCTAGCTGACTGTATCTATAGTTTCGCACAAGTTGACACCTTGGTTAAGGTCGTCTTCACTTTAGTGCACGACCTGCTTCGCAGTCTTCGTCTCGTCCCTCGAGTGTTGAGTTTAAGATTTTCGTGTCTTCGATGAGGGCATCAATTGTTTGCGATTTAAAATAGCCGTTAAGTAAGAACGCTAAAATCTAACGGCGTTAAATCGCACGATTTCAGTGGCCAGTTCACGTGCGTCATCAGCGCGGAAAAAAGGCCACATGTAGCCTTTTTATTTGTATGTCTAACTACGGTTTAATAATCCGAGCGTATAATTTTAAAGAATTTTTCAATATATAGGTATATATTATGTTCTAATTTACAAGCCCTAAAAGTTAAAAAATATTTTAATCAAGTCGCAAACCATATTTTCAACAAACTTTTAAATGTCCTTTTCCGCAGTTTCTTAAAATAAATTCTGCAACTTTATATATTTATCATTTATTGGTCTATTCTTGACCAAGAATCTCCTTACAGTACAGAAAAATCAGCTGCAGATATCTGCATATTTCAGAGTTATGTGCAAATTTGTCTCACTGAATCGGGTTTAAAAAAACTCGGCCTTGACGTTGGGATATATCAAAAAGTTATTATTTCTTCGGTACTAACTGTCAGAATGAAGTAAGCCCATTATTTTCAGAAAAAATGTGTACATTTATTTAAAAAATAAAGTAAATACATTGAACCAGGTCTGAGAAATTCGAAATTATTACAACATAAACCCTCAAATTTAGAAAATTGTCAATAACTTTTTTTTGAATCATTTTTTCTTAACCAAATATGATATAAGACTAATTTAAACATGTGTGCCAAATTTCATAAAAATCCGTATAGTTTAGATTAAACACACTTTTTTCCGCTCTCCCATTCAAACCAAACCACTGTGTGGCTTTGCATATGGCCGTATAGCGTATACCTTAAATGCAGACGTTAAAGTCGCCAAATTGAAGTTCTAAATAGAAGTTTGTATAACTTTCAATTCAATCAATAAACAAACCAATAAACTAAAGTTCCATTTTAATATATTTTACAAGCAAATTTTAACTAAAATATAAATACAAGAAAAAAATATGCAATTTTATTTTCCAGAACCAATAACAGATTGTAAATAATACAAAAAATAATGGAATATTTCGCTAATGAAATACAGAAACGTTTCCAGAATTTTGATACAAATCCCATCAAAATGAAAACGAATAATTGAAAAAAAAAAAAAAAAAATTTCCTAAAATTATATATAATTTTGGGTTTGGGTTTGGGTTGTATGTAAAGGGTTTTCCAATAAGAGGTGTTATTTTGATATTCAAAGAAAAATGGCATTTTTTGAGATAAATGATGTTTATTTCATTATAAAGAGGAAGGTATGCCGTTAATAATGGAACACAACATCAGCCAAATGGCCGCCACGACCACGCTTACAGGACCATATCCTTTTCATGGAATTTTCCATAACCAAATCGCAAAGTGGCTGCCCTATGTCCTCGATAGCCTCACGAATTCCATCTTTGAGGTCTTGAATCGACGCTGGGCTGTTGGCGTAGACCTTATTTTTCACGTGGCCCCAAAGGAAGAAGTCGCAAGGTGTTCAATCACAAGATCTCGGTGGCCAATTGTGATCACCTCTTCGAGAGATAACACGGTCCGGAAACTTTTCCCGTAAAAGATCGATGGTTTCATTGCTTGTGTCCGTTGTTGTCCAGATCAATACCATCCAATTCCGGCCATAAAAAATCATTAATCATCTCTCGATAGCCAATCCATTGACCGTAACTGTTGCTCCAGCCTCATTTTCGAAAAAGTAAGGTCCAATGACCCCGCCGCACAATAAACCGCACCAAACAGTCACGCGTTGAGGATGGAGAGGCTTTTCAACAATAACTCTTGGGTTTTCCGAGCCCCAGATGCGACAGTTTTGCTTGTTGACGTAGCCTCCGAGGTGGAAATGGGCCTCATCAGTCAAGATGATTTTTCGATGAAATTCCGGATCATTTTGATGCATTTCAAGGACCCAATCAGCAAAGACTCGACGTTGTTGATGATCAGCCGGCTTGAGTTCTTGTGTTAACTGAACTTTATAAGCCTTAAGACCCAAGTCTTTATGCAAAATACGGTGTAATGACGTTTGTGGAATGCCTAATTCCAAAGAACGACGAGGAATGGACAAACCTGGGTTTTCTTCAACACTTTGGGCTACAACAGCAATATTCTCAGTTGTTCTTGAGCGACGTGCACGGGTTTTATTCTTCACATCACTAACTTGTCCCAACAGCTCGAATTTTCGAATTTGTCCACCAATTTCTGTATTGCGGTCCGACAAGGTGCTTCACGACGACCCAAAAATGTTTTAGTTTTACGAACCGTCTCTTTTTTTTTTCACCATTTTTATAGTGAATTTTAATAATTTCAATGCGTTGTTGAACCGTGTATCGTTCTATTTTTATTAATGGCGTAGCTTCTACTTGTCAAATGTCAAAAAATAACAGCTTCAAAAGTGACAGCTACCGAAATAGCGGGCTATTCAAAATAACACCTCTTGTTGGAAAACCCTTTACAAATACGTAGCGCACCCACACGTTTATTTGATATACTTATTTGACATTTCTCGTATTGCTATCTCACTTGCACTAATGCAAACTTTTTTCGTTCAGTTTTAAAAGCAAAGAACAAAATGCAGGGATGGTTAGCGAACAGCATTTTATCTAAGAAAATCTGTGACGAGCATTGGGTAAAATCCAGAGTGATTTATGATGCCTATGAAATTAAAAATAATCACGTAATCCAAGAAACGTTTCTCGAATAGAGGACTGATTTTCAAATCGAATTTCATGATTTGCACAAGTTGTTCAACGCTATAACCTTCTATGCAATGGTAAATTGCCATGGTGAATGAACAATTCACAATAAATAAAATAATAATACAAATAAAATGGCCGCTATAATTTAATATATCGAGGGCTTATGGTGATAAAGCGCTATCCCACATCGAAAAAAAATGAAAAAAATATGCAGTGGGGAGTTAAAACTGTTTGGCATTTTGCGACCGGGGATAGTGATTTTTAAAAAACATGAAAATGTAACGGTTTACAGTGTTTTGTGATGAACAATATTTGGCAGCAATATGAAGGATTGGGATGGCTTTCATTTTACTCAAAAAAAAAATTGATAGAAAATGTGGGATAGCGTTTTATCACCATAAGCCCTCGATATTCCGAGAGTCCCCATTCAAAAACTCTTAACAAGAATGTGAAGTATTCCATATTTTACAGCAGTTCCCTATTATCAGGCAATGACCACAAATTCTGAAGTGGAATTGGTCAATTGCGTGCGATCTTTGTCTTGAAACAAGCACACTCTTTTTTATAAACAATCTCCTCCGTTTGCTTTGAATAACAATCTGTTGAGCTTTTTTTAAAGTCTCACATTATCGTTTTACATTAATCGTCGCCCCTGATCCAGAAATTCGATTCTGACGCCAGCGCGCACCTCGCACTTGGCGAGATTTATTAACGACACCTTTTGCAAAAACGAACCCTATACAAGATGAGTTCTCGTACTTAAAATGTTCCTCGACACTCGTTGTGTTAATGGGAACCTCCACAACCACCCAGTGTCATCAACATTGGAAATACATTTTTTTCATAGCCCGGGAGGGCAACAGCACTCTTACTTTCGGTAGACCAAATAAATGTTTGCCAGATTCATTATATAAATATTTTAAATATTTATTTTATTTAATTTGTAAATTCGATTTTTTCCGATCTTATAAATATTTATTTAGTCTTATAATTTTACAAGGGAAATAATAAAATAAAAATATATATATAATAATATTTGTATGTAATAATATTTCTATAAATAACAATATCATCTATAAAATACATTATAGTAGGACCTATAAAACTTTTCGTAAGTTGATAAGTTTTCACTATCATATCACTTGGGATTTTTTTTTATTAAAATATTTTAAATATAATTTAAAAACTCTAGATATAGAAATTTCTCATTTTATGAATATGTATTATGAATAAACCTATAAGCTTATGAATTTACAAAATTTCTTAGTATATATAATTTTGGATTACAAAACTAAACTTTTCACTAAAGAACACAATTTTATTGATCAAGGTATCGATTTAAAAAAATCAGAATTTTGCAGTAGAAAATCTTTGAATGCAGAATTTTTGGCTAACATAATTTTACCACATAAATTAGCAAACTCAAATCTGATTGAAAACTAATTTTTTACTTTCCAAAAAAAATGAAAAAAAAACAAAAAACCTATAATATTCCTAAAAACAAAATTCAGTTAGTGTTGGCTTCTTTTATTTCCCACACACACACCGCATTAATAAAACTATTGAAATATCTTATGTTGTTTATTTTTTGTTATTGTCATATTTCTCTTTGGCAGTTTAATTTTTTTATTTTTTTTTATTGTGTATATCTTCGTTTTTATTTAACATCTTGAGATGTCGGGAAGACTTCGCCCACGACATTTGCTAACCCAACCAGGCCAAGCCTGAAAGCCATGACGATTGAAGATCTGCTTTGCACATCTAGAGTCATCAAGAATGTCGTCGTTGAGGAAATCTATACAAACAAACAAAAAAAAAAAAAAAAACAGAACATAAATATCAATATTGGATCGAGGGTTGAGAGGTACAGATTTAATTTTTTTTATAAAAAAAAATAAAACAAAAGAATTGATCTGAGCCACCCACTTCTTGATTATAATAATTTTATTGCTTTTAAAAATTTTAACGAGCGAACGAACACACTTTATTATATTTATAGTTCGGGCTGAAGTGTAGATTTTTAGTTTTTTTTTTTAAAGATATTCGAGCTTGTGTCACAAGCTCATAAGTAGTTCGATTGTGTTTGAATAAATTGCAAAAAAAAGTGATAATATGAAATTTATACTGTTTGCTGCTTGACTATATAAAAAGAACAGTTGAAAACTCTAAAATCCAAAGGATCTTTCTAGCCTGAGTAGAAACTTTAAAGGACAATTTTTCAATAGTCATCAGGTAAACATCATAATATGTAGTACTCATTCTTCACATAAAGCAAAAATTTGTTCATATTTACTCGTCTGATAGTTAACTGAATGTTTAATTGATGATTGAAAAATTGGCTCTAAATAGTTATCTGCTAAAAAACAAAAAAAAATATTTAGAAAAAAAATTTCAGGAACATTTAGTAAATTGTGCTACTTTTTTTTTGAAAAGTACCAATCAAAACTGCAATAAGCACAAAAAAGTGAGTGAGTCTAAAATTAAGATCGGAACTTTAAAATGAGGTAAATTATTAGTATTAGAGCCCGATAATTTGTTCTATTGCAGTGTATCTCATGTCTTTTGTATAGTTCATTTTTGAAGACTAAGCAAGGATTGCTGAAATTATGGACCGTTTTTGAATCTCTTTCGGGAATTTTCCAAGAAAAGCAGCTGAGATAATATTTACCAATTTTTTCGAGAACGTTATGTGAAGCTTTAAAGTTCTGTAAAACTGTGTATGATACCTCAAAATAAATGAGTTATAGTTGTTTTTAAGTTAAATGAAATCCATTTACAAATTAAATAAAATGCACGACTGGGTCGCACAAACTTGCTCTTGTGGCTCAAGTGGATTGGAATCTAAGATTTTATATTAGATTAATGCATATGTAATTAACAATAATAATTATTATTATATATTTATTCATAATAAGAAAAACAACTCCTAAGAAAGTTTTAATCTCAAAATGAAGTACGCCATCTGAATAAATGACAAAAAATAAAAGAAAGTGGAGCGGTTTTCTAAAAAAAATATTTTTTATTAACGTCGGAAAACCATCGTAAGCATCGTAAATGTCGGAAAGTTGAAGATCTGTCGTAAACGAACTGTCAAAATTTATATGGGAAATCTTATCCACCAAATCGTAAATTTTCCAACAAGAATTTGTGTCGTAAACGAAGATAACATTGGCTTACTCAAATGATCGTCGGAAACCTTGACGTTGGAAAGTTTCCGACATTGCATGAATACCCTTATTATATAAAATTTCTTCAACATTTAAAAAAAATTGAGTTGCCATTTTTAAATAATTATTAATATACACCTAAGGCCGTTATTCCGAATAAAAAAAAACTTGTTTTCAAAATATTGATTTTTCAAAAATACGTATTTTTTTTTAATTAATTATTATTTCAAAATATTAAAAAACCTTTCTTTAACAGGTACCGTTAATAACAAATATTGGTACAATTTTTTTTTTACCAAAATGCATACTAGGCTTAAAAAAGTCCACACAATCAAAATCTTTAGAACTGTTTCTGAGATAAATTGTTTTTTTTTTTTTTTTTCATAACAGTTGGATGACCGGTACCAATATTTTTGGATCTAAAACTAAATTTCAAGTATACCCTTTTACCGAATCCAAAATTATAAGTACCTTAATCGGTACATATATCGCAAGTAAAAAGAAGCTGGGATGCAACTTAGAAACTAGAGACCCGATATTATCGGCAATCCAAGATCTTCGAAAATCGGGTCGGTATCAAAATACTGGCTGGGTCAAAATTTAGCTTCACAAAATTCTGCTTTCAAAATTCTGCTTTCAAAATTCTGTTTTTAAAAAATCTATTTTACAAAAATCTCTTTTGTAAGCAAATATTTTATTTTAATTTTATTTTTTGGTTTTAAGACTGCTTACTTGGATAATTACGTAATTTTTTTTAGTAAATTTTTAAAATTTTGTCAAAGCGAGCGCATTTTTCAAAAATTTAGTGTTTTTATTTTCTCCATTTAAAACAAATACTCTCATTTGCAGATATTTTTTTTGTATTCGTTTTTTGATCGGAGAATTTATATTTTCAGAAAGTTAATAAAAAAAAGTAACCTGCTTAAAAACAGAATTAGCAGATTTTTATTTTAAGAAATATTTATTTCCAGAATTTTTGAGTGAGTACTCAGAATGTCAGAATTTTTGCAAAGCTGAATTTTCAAACCAGAATTTCGAGAAACTGTCCATTTTAAGTAATAAAAAGTAATATACATAAAAATAAAAACATCTTTCTAAAAACGATGGATATTTATGTGTTTTTTTTTTTTACTGAGCAAATACATATTATTTAGGCTTAAATTCAATTTACAATTTTACCTCCTAGACTATAATATAACTTACCTTCACATTTCATATTACAAATGCCACCTTTACGACCCTTCCGGCACCAGTTCTTGCTATTGACCTAAAAATGTTTATAATGATTATACTGATTGATTAGGAAATTGTATAATTGTAATAATAAATAATTAACCTGAAATAGTCCATAACTAACACTTGTATTTGGTTGCTGCATGACTTTTGAAGTACTTCGACCGCTTTCATGTTCAATCAAACAAACCCCTTTTTTAACAAATTGGTTTGTGAGCGAGATTTAAAGATTATTCAATGGAGTGTTTTACTTACAATTTGAAAGATAACTCCTTGGAAAGTCGTGTCTTACTAATTCCTTGGCTAATTGACATCGGGTGAAAATTCTTCCTTCAACTTGCCAACTTTTATGCAATGAAAGGACAATTATAACAGCTAAGGCTATGATTTGTTTCGAAGACATTATGTGTTGTGGTGTCTTTGAGTTTTACAGGTATAGTTGCTAAATCTAAATATAAAAAAAATGAAGAAAATTACAAACATTTCAGAACCAACCAAGAAGTTGAAAACGCGAAATTAGTTTAGAAATTACGAGATTTAAAAGTTTTTACTTCAACATAAAATAGTTATTAATTACCTATCCGTCTACATAATTTTATTTTTTTTTTTTTTTGTCAAGGCAGAAGAAAAAAAAAATTTAAAAAAAAACAACACAGAAATCTATTTTTTTTAAACTGAAGCTGTTTTGACTTTTTTCCAAACTCAAGATTAAATTAATATGAAATGCGGGAATGCAACCCATGAACTTAAGTCTTGTAGTTAAAACTTGCTTCACATTGAGGATTAATGGTTGAATAATGTAATCCTCCCAATTTTATAAACACTAAGGGCCGTACTAATAACCAAATTTATAAATGACGTAAATATGGATTCTAAATAATGAACAATAGCAATAATCAATTTCAAAACTCAGCTTAACTCGTGTTTAAAGTTAAACGTGGTGTTTATCTAAACGTGTGTTTAGCTATTGGTTATTTGGTATGGCTCTTAACCATCATTAAGTTTGCCCCGAGAATTTTCAGAAAATATTTAACTGATTCACTTAATTTTTCTGTTATAATACTAGCTGCCCTCTCCGGCTTCGCACGGGTAGACAAAGCTAAGCTACGCATAAAAATTACAAAAGAAAACATAAATAAATATTTAAGCTAATTTTTGTAATCGAATACATTTATGTAAAAACATGATCCTCTTAGTCCAAACTTTATTATTTTCCCAAGACACAAAGAAATTTTGTGATCAAAAAACACTTTTTTCACTACATATAGCACTTTTTTTAAAATAACCTTTCAAACATAGAAAAAATTTTTGAAATAAGATGTCACTTTTCTTTTTTATCCTATTTCGACAACTTTTTATGTTTACCCCTTTTCACCCTAAAAATATTAAAATTTTGAAAAAAAATATATCCCTTAAGCCATTTCCAAAGAATCGGATATTTTTTTTAGTTTCTCTAAAGCTATTTCTTAAGAAAAACCTTTTAAAAAAAGAATTTCTTTAATCGGGTTTTTTTTTTTATTTTTTTCATTTCATTTCATGTCACCCTACAAAAAATAAAATTTGAACAGTTTTTATTTTTGCCCCATTTTACCCTACAAATATCAACATTCGAAAAAGAATATCCCTTAAGCCATTTCCTAACCGCCTACAGCGCCATCTGTTCAACGGTAATTGAATTGAACTGAAAAACGAAATGTGCGCCTGCAGCACCACCTGTTAAGAATTTCCGACTTTTCTTTTTTCCTAAACCTTCGCGTAGTAACTCTTAACAAACCCGCAGAAGAAAGTATCCAGTTTGGTCCAGTTTGGTCCAGTCGTTTTCAAGTTTTAAGCATCCGAACACACTACGATTCATTATTTATTTTTATAAGAATGTTTTAAGAATGGTAATTTTTTGTTCGTTGCATTTTTTGGTGAATCAGAATAGTATTTTTTTTTTAATTTGCTGTCCACCTTTTTTAAATATAAAACTGAAAGCTCCTTCATTTTAACTAACTCTAATACGTATTTCCAAATGTGAATAAATAAAAAAAGATTTTGCTGAGAGGAGAAATGTCTAAATAAAGCTAAAGGAAAACCCTTTAACTGATGGCAGAAAAATATTCTTATTTCAATAATTTACAATTTCTATAAAAATTTCTTTCACTTACTCTTACCAGCTGTATTATTTGTTTCTTTGTTTTAACCATTTATAAATTCATATTCATTTATGTAAAATAAATTTAATCTTGGCACAATCCCATAATCTATAAAACTTATCACTAAATTACAGACTTATTACAAACAACTTTAATCTCAAATAAAATCGCTATGCTACTGCTGCATTTTCAATTATGTATTTTAAAACAGAATTCATGCAATTCGTCTAGTGTCAATATATCAAAAATGAAAATGTATAAAACTATACCTACCCCGACTGATAATTCACTTAGCACTATCAAAATGCCACAGCAATTATTATAACTTCACACAAACTATATAGGAACGTACACTCTCAACCGAAGATGTTTTTATCTCGGGAACAATTCGCAAAAAAAGATTTATACTTATATTCTAGTTTGTACGAGCTCTTTGCGGCGAGATACTTTTCAACACACTAATTGCAAAAAATAGAAATGTGGGCCTTTTAAAGACTCGGACAGTGTGTTGGGATGTTTTTACAATAATATATGTTATTCTGCTCGAATTATGTACAACTACACTCTGTGTCACTTGATCGAGAATCATAGTTTTTTTTCGGACATCAATCGGTAGGGTTGAAAGATATGAAATTTCATAGTCATTACACGAGTTCAGGGAAATGAGATCTCTGTCAAAAAAGTGACCATGTGAATGCAAATTTTTGTTTCCTTAGGTCCAGTTTTTCAGTGCGAGATTAAAGTTAAACCCGTGTTAACTCATCAAAATTGGTGAGTTACATCAGGATTAACATCCAACATCAATTAATTGACGTGGAGTGTTGTATGCGCAATGGGTTACGTAGTTTAGTGATCAGAATTAATATATATATATGATGGAACAGATTTATTAGTTTTGTATGTTTATCATTTGCATTTCATATTTAAATATTCATATTAAAAAATTTAAAATACATAATGTATTAATTATTGTATAAAGTACAATCTAGGAACAGTTTTTGGATTTTTTTTCAAAATTATTTCATTGAAAGAATGAATACTTTGAAAAGAATGTAAAGGGTGTTTTGGAAATGGAATAAAACAAAGATGTTTTTTTTAAATTGACATGAAATTTACTTTATTCGAAAGATAATCTTCTGGTATTATAATTTAAATATGATTTTTGGCATATGATCGCCATGGCTGGCTCGGACGTAGTCTAATCTCGAGGACAAATTTTCGATGACTTTTTCCAACATTTACGGCCGGATATCAATATCAGCAATAGCGCGGCGAATGTTGTCCTCCAAGTGGTCAATCGTTTCGGGCTTATCGGCGTACACTAGCGACTTCACAGATCCCCACAGAAAATAGTCAAGCGGCGTTATATCGCATGATCTTGGAGGCCACTTCACGGGTCCGTAACGTGAAGCTATGCGTTTACCAAACGCTTTCTTCAATAAATCAATTGTGGCACAACCACAGCTCCTGCACATGATGGTTGTTCAATTGATGAACGAAAAAGTCAATAAACATGGCTCTATAGTGGTCACCATTGAATGTAACGTTCTGGCCAGTATCGTTTTTAAAGACGTACGGACCAATTATTCCAACAAACCATAAAGCACACCAAACAGTCAGTTTTTGTGGATAAAATGGTGTCTCAATATACACTGGAGGATTATCATCACTCCAAATATGGCAGTTTTGTTTACTGACGTATCCATTCAACCAAAAGTGAGCTTCATCGCTAAACAAAATTCGCTTATGAAAATTGGGATCAACGGCAATCTTGTTTTGGGCCAATTTGGAAGCGTTGTTCAGGCGTCAGACTATTCATGTTAAAATGACAAACTAAACTAAAAATAAATCACTCAACAGCTGACAAAATGGCCGCCAGGTAAAATAGTGTTGTCAACTTGAAGTTCTATACCTCTAAAAAACACCCGTTACATGTTTTTATTTTATTTACTTTAAATTTAAATTTGGCCAACAACAATAATTTATCATTAAAATTTATTCGAGTTTAAATTTTTTTTAAGAATCGAAAAAGTAGAAGTTGCACCAAGTAGATCAATTTCTACTTTTTCGATTCGTAAAAAAATCGAACTCGATTGAAAATCGAAATGAAAGCTTGCAAAAGAATCTTTATTTCGTTTCAATGTGTTCGTATCTATACTCAAACTGTTTTTATGAAGGAAATTCTTTGTTTAGTTTTAAGAATTGGAGAAATGATATTTATAAACCCGTTCTAAATGATTTCTAACTTTAGAGAGTTCGATTGTCTGACTTAGATAAAACTGCAATTGGTTGTCCGACCCTATTCTATTTGACTTGAAATGTCAAGAAAAATATTAAACGTTTTATTGAACGTATCCAAAAATTCACTCGAATTTATCGATTCATTTGAAGTTGACAGATTTTAGAAATAATGAGATATCCAACTATATTCATATAATGACTAACTGGACAACTGTTTAAGAGTTTTCTAACCCAAGCATCATCGTTGAAGCTATTAGGAGCAAAACTGTTCTTATACAGCTATTATAGATAGTGAAATCCAAAGCTACGGCTCTGTTAGAGATTATTTCAGAGCTCCCTACATTTAATTTGAAAATAATGTTTCATATTCGAAGTATTAGCATACTTTACAACGCTTCCAGATTTAAAAATATGCTCTTTAACACAAGTCATGAGATCTTGCAACTTGCAAAATGTAAATATCAGCATACATAGAGACATTGTAGAGCTGCTAACAACACATGCGCAAAATACTAATGCTGCATTTACACGACTGACAAATTGGCATTTTTCTGTCACTATACTGCCAAAAGAATGAATTTTTCCATTTTTCAGTCACTTTTTTGACAGTTAAATGCCAGAATACTGCCAATTTATCAGTCGTGTAAATGCAACATAACGCATAATCTTTTAAAATATCAAAAAATTGCATGTACAGAGCTACATTGAAAGCGGTTGTAGAGTTGAATTAGGTACTAATAATTTCACACAAAATTTGGTGTCAAAAAATCCATCAATATAGCTACAATAATGCATAATATAGAGCTGAATAAAAACTAATAATCTTTCAAGATAATTTTCCTCAAATTATAGGGTCTTATATAAACAAGAACAAAAAACAAAAATTATTTCACCTGGAAAACTTAAAACAGTTGCAAATAAATTAATTCCTTTCACTTTGTAAGGGAAAATTCGAATTAGACACGGAATTCATAATTTTTTTTATTAAAATAAATTAACTAAACAGTTTTCTAAAAAAAATTAAATCTACGACAGAGTCGCACAAGTTTACTTGCTCCTGAATGAATTTTTTTTTCAAAGTTTTGAGTTAGAAAATTAATTTTTTTAAAACTGTTTACTTAAACAACTATATTCGAAAATAAAATACAAGAATTGATTTCTGGCTTTACAAGAAGGTATAGAATGGCATTGTTAGTGTTACCGTTGCTTTTTAGTAATTTTCTTTCTGCTTTAAGTCAAGTTTTTTTTAGAAAATTGTCCCTCTCGGCTAAACGAAGGATAATAGTTTCCCCTACACTTGTACATATTGCATCGACTCTCTTAAAAATAAATCTTTGTGAGAAGTCAGTCTCAGTCTCCTTGTTGAAAATGGGATATCATGAACTGTAACACTATGGATGGAGGAGGAATTCACGAACAAATTCTTCAGCTTGTTTCCAGCACACACCCACCTCATCTAAGCAATTTGACTATTTTGAAACACCAACAGTGGTATTTATAATCGCATTCTAAAGCAAGTGCATCTTAGACAGCAATTGGTGTTCTAAGCCTATTATAAAGTGGGAACGTTCAATGTCTACAAAGTCAATCCAAAATTAATATAATGTGTGTTGAACGTAGCCAGGGACATTTGATTGACAATTGGATTTTATAAACTAAAAAAAATTTCCAAATTAAAAATGCCTTTTGCTGCAATTGGTTTTTTTTTTAACAATATTAACATGGTAAATTCGTTTAATTTCACACCTCATACCTTATCATGATTATCCCAATTCTCAGACCTTTTTTCTCTTTGATTGATTTTGCATTTTTATTTTTGATTTGGATGCTTGAATTGAAAATGTTTGTAATAGTTCAAACAGCTGTTCTACAAAGTTCACTCAAACTCATTAGTTCATTCCAGATTGACATATTACAGGTATGTCAGAGAATATATGAGGACGTTTTTCGAAAACAACCCTGGATAGTTATACAACTTATGGAATCCGTTTATAAATAGGGAGATGGCTAAAATATTTAGCCAATGACTAGCTGGACAGCTCGCTAAGCGTGTTCTAAAAAAATCTAATAAATACGATGGCAAGACTCCAAGAGACCTGATATATGTCCACAACTTTGGAAAATATATGTTTTAAACACTTAAATTCAGCATTTCTCTTTGAAAATATCTATTTTTTTATAGTTTTTCGTCAAAAAGAAAAAACTAACATCTTTCATCAACCATTGTGCATCGAACTGCATGAGTGTGAAACTCTGCATTCGATGTATTCTGAGATGGTATTTGTAAACTATATAAAACTTAACGAAAGATATTTTTAATGTAAGAAAATGTATGACGAAAGATTTAAGGTAGAACTAGAATAGGCGGGAGCTGTTGGAAGCTTATGTCAAAACCTACCGAAAAGTAGCAATGCAACAATGCACTTAAATGGTTGAAAGAGAAAACAAATTAAATAATTGCTTGTTCAATGTCAATTTTCATAGCAGAGAGGCTTTTAATTATTTACTTTGCGAAACCACTAACATTCGATGTGATATAAATTAATAAAAAGAAAACTTAAAATTTTACTTCACTCATTCATAAATCAGAAAAAAAATCGAAATCTAAGCTCCAAACGCCAAATTCTTTTTAGTTTGCTTTCACCATTTTGATTTTTGCATCCATCTACTTACGAATGAGCGGTCAATGAGCGCTCTTCACGTCCAACGGCAAAAGTTAACGAAAACTAGACGAACAGTACCAAATCGCAATTATGGGCACAAGATATGAATTCTTTGTATTCGCTCGGTTTCGTTCGACCACTTGCGTGGCTTTCCGACTATTCTAGTTCTACCTTTAGTCTTGCTGAAGAGCTTGGCCAGGAAGGACCTTTTAATAATAAAAATAGTGGTTTTTTTTAATACTTTTTCCACTTTAAATTCTTGTATTTTATTTATCTAATTATAGTGACGGATACTTTATATAGCGAAGGAAACACTCCGCCAGGAGTGCGGTTTGTACATTTTTATATTTTATTTACTGAGCTACGATGCCCGTTGAAAGTATATTAGGAAAACATTTTCCAAATAAGAGTTTATTTGCTTAGAAAGTAGGTTAGGTCACACATAGATCAATATTGATCCATTGTGATACCCTGATGGATTGGGCCATTCCTTTAAATATATAACCTATGAAATGCTATGGCGTATCAAGCCATTTTGAGGCTTTGATGAAGTTCATTAAATTTAAGATGTTATCACCTGTTAACTTCGAGATTTCTGCTAGATCGTTGAAGCAATAGCTACCCAGAATTTTGTTTCCTTATATTGCAGAGTGCCGGACAGTGTCCTAGGTAGTGAAGGGTATCCTCCTCTACTTCTTCGTCTCCGCAGCCTCTGCAAATGTCTTCAGTACTTAGTCTCATATTCTTTCTATGATATCCTAAGTGATTATGCCCTGTGATAATTCCTATCAAAAAATTTAGTGATCTTTTTTTCAGGTTCATAATTTTGTCCATTTTTTTCTTGTTGTAGCTAGGCCACAGATTCTTTGTAGTGGTACAAGTAACAAGTGAGTTCAATCTGTCATTGGTAAGTTCCATTATCTTCTTACCAATTTCCTGTTAAATGGCACAGGGCGGAATTTTATGGCATGTTTATTTCAACATAATCAATTGCCTAAAGAAAAGTGTGAAATCATTCTAAAATGTTGCGATTGAAGAATAAATAAATGAAAGACAATAAGAACCTGAAACCAGTAAGGAGGCTCATATTTATTAAAAAATTAGGTCATGGGCAAATTAATTGTATTATCGATGACTGTTTAACGTAAGAAGTGAATAAGAATATTTATTTTGAAGATAATTAGGATTATGTCGGATTCCATTTTATATTTATATTCATATGTATATGATCAGAGAAGCTCACCTCTGCAACTTATTTGTGTATATGTCAGCACAAAAGAAATGATATCACAGTCTCTCTAAGCTAATTAATTTATTTACTAATTTTTGCATTTTAATCCAAACCTATCCCACACCGCTATCATCATATGATTTGAATAATAGGTCAAATACCGGCAATCACCTACATAGTTCGCAGTCAGTCACATCCACTAAAATTATCCCTCTCTAACACACTGAGTGCCATAATGGATCTTGTAATTTTGTAATTTATCTAGAAAACACTCTGTACCTTAGACCCCCGAGCCGCGAGTTTGAAAGATATAAATCTTATTGTTTGATTAGAGCGTATGCTTTAACTGGCAAATTGTTGAGTAATTTAACAATTGCATTCACGACGACACGACCGACCGTGCGCTAATCAAATAATGCGTAATCTAGTGTGTTTGCGTTTGCCTAAATAAATGCAACTTTTCATATTCTTTACCTTCATTTATCACTTGACCCAAAAAAATAGCTTTTTTATGACCGATTTTCGTCTTTTTATTTTTCAGAAACCATATGACAGTCGTTATAAGTTGTTTGCTTTTATTGAATTCGTTGGTAAGCGTACGAGCTACTGATACTGATGACATTGAGGACAATACAACATTAGCGACTTTGAATCAATCGGGTGAAAGTGTTACGTCACCTTTAGCTGAAATTCCATCTTCTACAGCAACAGCAACAACTACTACTATTACTACTACAACAATAGCCACACCAAAGAGTTCTGTTAAGTTTTTTCAAAAAACCTCACCAAAGAAAAGAAGAGTGCAAATAGACTCTATTCCGATTGGTCAAGATATCGAAGATTGGAAATGTCCGAACATCACGAGTTCTAGAAGCTTAGAGTGTGGTTGTGATCTGCCACACACCTTAAGATGCAATGGTGATCTTCATGGACTTTCGGTAAGTTCTCTTCAAAAGAGAACAAATTACAATACAACTTTTGCTAACTTCAAGTGATTATGCGTAGGTCCTATCGGAGAGCCTCAGAGCTTCCCCGTATCCCATCTCGTTGCTTGACTGTTCGTTAAGAAATGTGAGCTTTTTAAGTGATGCGAAAATTTTCGAAAACATATCCCTACATGGTTTGGTGATTTCGTCTGGAGAAATTAAGAGAGTACATAAATCGGCTTTTCTTGGCCTAAAGACACCTCTTCAAGCTTTAGGTAATTCGTGGAGGACAGAAATTTGATGATTAATGTTTGTTTTTTTTTTAAATATTTCAAATTTTCACAGGTCTTCCAAGCAATGCTCTTCTCAGTGTTCCGTGGAACTCAATAACCCACTTGACGTCATTGGAGCGGCTTGATTTGTCAAATAACAAAATCAAAACTCTTGGCACAGCCGATTTTGCCAGTTTACAAAATCTCATTTACCTGGAATTAAGCAATAACCAAATATCCAGCATCTCTCTTAGATCTTTCACAAATGCTAAGAGACTTGAAGTTTTGAAGCTTGGAGGCAATCGTCTGGGAGACTTTTCTTCGAGCTTGCGATCTCTTAGTCAGTGCTATAATCTGCGGTAAGTTTGAAAATATTTGAAACAAAAATAAACACGAATTTTAATATTTGTGTTCTATAGTCAACTAGATCTGAGTTCCAACTCGATAAACGGGCCTTTATCTGCCTCCACGATACCTGCACTGCGGAATCTCGAGTCGCTCAATCTTGACAAGAACTTAATCAAAAGCATTCAGAACAAAGCTCTACAAAATTTCACCCGGTTAACTAGTCTGTCACTTCGGCACAATCAGATCGATGTGCTTCAAGATCACGCTTTCTTCGGACTTGGGGCTCTTGAAAGCTTAGATCTGAGCTATAATGGAATTGTTGCCATATCGAGTTCATCTTTACAACATTTGGCCCGCCTAAGAATTCTCGATATAACCCACAACTTCTTGAGAGCTCTCACATCCGATCTGATCGCTCCGCTGCCGTCTTTGAACGAACTACGCTTGTCGGGCAATGACATATCAATTGTGGCCAAGAACGCATTTGACGGTGCCAAGGAGTTGAAGAGCCTGTCGCTTCAAGAAAATCCACTATCTTGTGATTGTACAATTCGGCCATTCGCCGAATGGCTTCAAATAGCCAAATTGTCTTCACAGGACTTGATAAGCCCCACCTGTGTTACCCCGCCAAGATTAGAGGGAGCACCGCTAATTCAGGTTCCAGTTGAATCCCTGCACTGTGACATGGATAATATTGAAAAAGATAATGCCAATATCTTGGAGCAACTTGAAGCGCTTTCAAGACAAAATAATTCAACCAACATAAGGGACTTTAGTGAAAAGGTAAAAATGCTGTAAATGGTCAGGGTTGGTTATAATGTTACTTTACTGAAGATTGTGCATTATTTCCAGATATCTCTGTTGGAGCTGCATTATTCAACTGATTATGGACTTATTTTGCAGTGGATTTTAAATCTCAGTCAAGATGATTACATGTGTGATGCAATTTTCGTTTACAAAGAAGAGAACATCAATGAAATTCTGATTGATAAATCGCCGGTAAGTTAAACTTCTAAATTAGTTTTATACGCAAAAAAAAAAAAACATTAATATAAAAATATTAGAAAAATTCAATGAAATGAAAAACACGTATCCGATTAAAAAAACGCAACTTGCGTTTGAAAGGTTATTCTTAGGAAATGGCTTCAAGGGTATTTTTTTTTTTTTAATTTTAAATTTGTAGCGTGAAATGGGGTAAAAATAATATAAATAGTTCGATTTTAGAAATTCTTTTTTTATTTGAAAGGTTTCTTTAGGAATTTGATTTAGGGATATTTTTTGTCAATTTTTGCATTTGTAGGGTAAGATAGGATAAAAAATATGTCCGATTTAGGAAATTCTTTTTTTGTTTAAAAAGTTTTTCTTAAGAAATGTCTTTAATATCTTTCTCTTCAAATTTTATTATTTGAAGGGTGAAATGGGCTTAAAATAAAAATTGATCGATTTAAGAAATTCTTTTTGTTTTTGAAAGGTTATTTAAAAAAAAATGCTTCTCATAGTGAAATGAGGTGAAAATAAAACGGTGGTCTTAAGAACGGCTCAACTAATTTTAATGATCTGAGATATGTTGGATTCGGAAAAATTCACTTTGTAGGGTGAAATGGGGTAACATGAAAAAGACGTATCCGATTAAAAAAGTCTACCTACGTTTGAAAGTTTATTCTTAGGAAATGGCTTCAAGGATATTTATTTTTTGAATTGCAATTTGTAGGGTGACATGGGGTAAAAATAAAAAAACTGTTCGATTTAAGAAATTCTTCTTTTGTTTGAAAGGTTTTTCTTAGAAAATGGCTGTATGCATTATTTTTTTTTTCAAAATTTTGCTATTTGTAAGGTGAAATGGGGTAAAAATAGAAAAATTTCCGATTTAGGAAATTCTTTTTTTGTTTGAATTTAGTTATTTGCAGGGAGAAATGGATTAACAATAAAAAATTTGTTTGATCTTACACATTATTTTGGTGTTTGAAAGGTTATTCTTATGGGGTGGCTTTAGGTTCATTTTTTCTAAAAAAAATTGGTAGTTATAGAATGTAATGGGGTAAAAATAAAATGTTGTATTCGATTTCAAAAATTCTTTTTGTATATCAAAGGTTTTTTCTAGGCGATGACTTAAGGAATATTTTTCTTCAAAAATTTATATTTATAGGGTGATGTAAGGAAAAAACAAAAGAAGGATATTATATTTTAAAAATTCTGTACTTAGCATCCGGTATCATATTGCTGTCCTCCCCACTTGGATGGGTTTCTATCGAGTATCTTTTCAAATATACCTTGTTGCTGATTGTTGAAAGAATACTCATTGACCGGAGATTTTTATGAATGAAAACTTGCTTTAATTTCGCAAGAAAATGTTTTCGAGAGAAGTTACTTTCTCCTTAATGGTTATAATGTCATTATCTTAAAAGTAGAACGTTTTGGAAAATATCAAGTCAACCGGCGTCAATTTAATCATCAAATGATCGTTATTTTTTGACGCAGATATTGCTATCGTTAAATTTTCAATCTTCATAATTGCACAAAATCTGTTTGTTCAACGACAGTAAATTATCTTGCAAACGCATTTGACATTTACAAACACATGCTCTATTCCTTTTTTCTGCGCGAGAAACTTTCACCCCCGCACACATACAAAAATGACAAAACAAATTCTCATCTCTGGCTTTCCAATATTTTTGTCATCAACTCGTTTTTTATACTGCAGACTTGAGCCACGAATAATGTTATCGAAGTTATACGACTTTAGCAAACTGCGTTATCGAAAATAATCCCTTTTCATAATTTAATTTCGTTTTCGATTTACGAACAGCTGACTTTGCAGTTTTCGTTTAAGAACATGTTGCAATTGCATTTTCGACACAAATGACTTTAGCAGAATAATCTTAAAACCCTTATAATGAACCAAATTTAAAGAAATTAGCTTCAGCGGTAAGAAAAAATTTAAAAAAAAGTACGTATACGCCTCAGTGCACGGAACTAATAAAGAACTTCCAAAATGATTTATTCTCTTACGTACTCTCTTCCTAAGTTATTCACTAAAATTTTTTTTAACAGGAAAATCCCATCTTCACCTGACGTATGTATCGTATAACTACATTTATCAATTTTACTAAATTATTAGTTATTTTACTTTGAAAAGAGCAAAGAACTTTCAAATTTAGTTTGGTTGTTGTCGTAAAACCGTTGTATGCATTAATATTAAATGCTATCTAAGAAACTTTGTTTTAGGGTTGGCACAAAAGTAATGTTATTGCATTGAAGCTGAATACTAATTCATTTTGTCACGACAATGGCGTTGCGTGTTATATTTCTTGTGAAATAGAGACATATGATTTAGTTTAACCAGTTGAATAGATATATAATAATGAACAAAATGAACAAAATATACATTATCAGCTGGTACGCAAATGACAATTTTCCACGCTCTTTTGTAACATTAATATAACTACGGAGGTATGTCTTTTTTATTTAACACGTGTCAAAGGCAAGTTATGGATTATGTAGAATTATTTATAAATTTAATAAAAATAGTGACAAGTAAAAAAAAAAACTTAGTTCTAATCTGCATAATAGGTGCTGAATGTCATTTCGTGTGCGTAATTGACGCACAATAATTTTTCTATAGAACTTGTATAAGATTGAAAAATTTATTTTCAGTTAATTCAAATACACCTATAGACAATTTTAAAGGTTAGAAAAGTTCTCAAATAGAATTTCAAATAATTGTTTCCCTTGGATAAATAATTTGGGAGATACATATAGAAAAATCTCTTACCTTATTGAACTCACTGCAAGAGAATGACAACACTGTTTCCATTAAGAGTTGTTAGTCACTAGGCTTGGCTCTGCACGAGCTGTCACGCCACCAAATTCATTTTTTTTAATTTTTATATTGAATGTAAGAAAAGTAACGGGTTTACTTGTGTTTTGTTACGTTTGTAACAGAGTTCAAAACATTTTATATTTTTATGAAAAAATCTTGATTTTGAACAACACTCACCTAACCTATCTTACATTCCTGCATTTTTTTTTTAAAATTCTTTTTCATTTTTCTATTTAAAGATTCATTGCGAAAGTAAAATCATAAATGGCCAAAATACAGTCAGCGTTATTGTTCCTGAAAGTTCCATTTTAGAAATCGGCGAAAGGTAAAATACTCTTGAATTTTTCTTAAGCTTTTATTCTTATCTTTTTTAAATATTCTTTTTTCAGCTATCGCTTTTGCCTTGTTCTAGTTCAAGAGGACAGTCCAAAGTCCGAAGTCGAAATTGGTTGTTCGAACATAACTAAGCTCCAACTGAGCAATCCAAATTCCAATTTCGATATTCGAACTTCAAATTCAGCTAACCGGCGACCAATCTACCCGTCTGATATTTCAAACTTTGATCGGGTTTCAACGCATAGCGATGAGATCAGTGGAAATGAGGACCAAATTCAATTTTCTGGGGGTCGAAAATATTCCATGTCTGAATATTCAAATGGTGATAAGGTTCGAGCATATAATTTCATCGATAGTTTGAATAAAAGCTTCCTGCCCGGACTTGGTCTTGGCATCTTAGTCACAAGTATATTTGTGCTTATCTGGGGAGCAACCAGGATACGAAGTAATAGTCGTCCCAGCACTCCCACCGCAACAACATGCTATGCAGCTTCTGAAAGAATTGCCCATTTGGCAGATCCGGAGCATGGAGCCCGGTATCTTAAACTGCAAGCGACTACAAGTCTCTAGGGCTAAAAAAGCCCTTGCTACGGGCAGTTTTGTGAGTTGATCCTGTGAATGGATTTAAAAGACTCTTGTGATAATTCCAGTACCAATGTGCCGTGTTCTGCAAATGTACAACAACAAATAAACAAAATTTGAAACCATTTCATTTTTTTGTAATTTTCTTTAAAGCAGTCTATCACTCAATTTTAATGAGAATAACACGAGAAAGGAAGCCTTGAAAAAAAAAAACCAAAAACATTGTGTTTTCTTCTTCCGTACTTAAGATTAAGTTTAAAGTTTTTTTTTTTAATTTTAATATATTATATTGTATTGTTATTATGTAAATTAAAAATAAATTGTTAACATTTTGTTTTTCTTTGTCTCTCTCTCTCTCTCTCTATCTCTCTATTTATTACTGACATTTAAATATGTTAAACTATTAGCATTAATTTATATGCCTTGTGCCATAACTAAGTTTGTATATTGAATAATCAAGAAAATAATTAATTAAAAATTAATGGAAATGTTTATTTTTTTCCAAAAATATTTAAGTCATTAACAATAAAATTAATTTATTTTATAAAATATTTTTTTTTTAAATTTGTAAAATGTAAGAAATAATATTATGCTTTTTTAAATAAGATTTAAGTGTTCACTGTAAAGTATTTGCATTAAAAATGTTGAAAAAAATAAATCAAAATTTTATTATTAATAAACACAACATAATTTATTGGATAATAATAATCCACTTCATTATTTGTATTTAAGATACAACTGACAGCTCGTCAAACATACCTTTGATGAACGAGTTGGCCGATAAAAGATTATGAAAAATAAAACTCTTTTTAACCAATAAGTCTGTAGTTCGAACCAACCCTAAAAAGGCTTTGTATAGTGATATTCTCGCAACCAAGCCACGTCAGAGGTTGCTTTCAGTGATGAATAAAACATGTTGACACATTTCGAAAAATAAATTTTTATTGACTTTTGAAAGAAATTGTGGACCGTTATAAAAAATTACATTTTTTCATGTTTTACTTGCTCTATAGGGAAGTATTTGGTTTCGTGTAAAAAAACTTGGGGATATTAATCAAAACTAACACTACGATGATCAACAAGTCCAAAAAAGTGGGTTTCGTCATGCCGTCCGTCGGCGTCGGTCTGTGCGTCCACTGTAATTTGAGCTACAGCCTTAACCGATGAACTGAATTTCTTCAAGTTTGGTACAGAGCATTTGTATATATGTAATTCATTAGAATTTTTTTTTTAGCTCATTTATAACTGGTAGCTGCTATACAAATATTTTGCTTTTTTCAAATTTTCTCGAAAACAACTCCAACGATTTTGTTTAAATTTCTAAATCTAAGACTAAGTCAATTATAAGAAAACTGCGTTTTAGGTTTTTTTCTCAAAAAATTCACATAGGTAACGGAATTATAGGTAATTCCACGTTTATTGAGAAAATGGTCATATTTTTGGGTTATTCGCGTATATTTTTGCCATGGTTCGACCGATTTGCCATCTGATGCTTCTTAATAGTTTAAACAATAATGCATTCGAAAATTTAAAAAAAAACAACATTTTTTTATAAACAAAAAAAAAAAAAAAACAAACAAAAAATCAATTTTTAAGTGCTTTGAGTCTTTTAATATTTTCTCGTTAAATATATAAAGAGTGTTTTTTTAGACGTGCGGTTTTCAATCTGGCAATACTTTTTTCGCAGTTGGGCTTTTTGACAGTTGTCACTTGATTTATGCTCAGTATGATTTGCCATTTCATAATTAATATACTTACTCCTGAACAGAGTTTGGAAATCGTGCAAATTTATTACCAAAATAATGGTTCCGTTCGCGCGACGCATCGCGCGCTGCGTCCAATATTCGGTCGAGCAGAGTATCGAAGAAGACCCGAATGAGTTAATGTCTGTCGGCCTCTCGGCTGAAATTTATTCGAGCCAGCCGCGGCTGTTACTTGCCCGAGATCATTTAAAAAACATAATGGCAAACCCTTATCTTTATAATAAAGCTAAATTCTTGGCCATAACATTAAATTATAAATGCGTTTTATTTCTTCTTGAAAACCACACGTCTAAACAAAAAACCCTTAAGTGAGCTTAGAGGAAGCTGCAACGAACAATCAGAAGTTCATCATAAAGTCCACCTATATGCGGTAGGTTTGACAGTAGAACAAATTTTAAAGATGAACACATCTCTTACCCTCACCAACCGCTTCCTATCCCTCTATTCGTTCTGTTCCGTTTAACCTTATGGCCTAACTTGTTAAACAAATTCAAGGCTCGTATAGAACGTAAATTTTCTTTTAAACTGAAGGTAAAGCGAAAAGTGGAAAAGAAAGACAAATATCCCTGTCGCCATCGCTTCTCGCATAGGTAAGTATGTATGCACTTGCACGTTGATACCTAGATATTCAATCCTTGAACTTAAAATGAAATCAAGGATTTAAACTCAATGATGTCACATACATAACGTTTATATCAGTCAATAGATCTAATCACTTTCAGCGAATAGTACGTACATAACTAGCCTCTCAGACGAATGACAAAAAATAGTAAAAACACCTTAGTCACGTACCTTACCTACCTATACTTACATTTTTTGGTATTGATTATATATATATAACTTTCATTTTACCTAAAAGAAAACAAAACAACAAAACTTAGTCAACATTTTATTCTTCATTATAAGGACACACACAAAGCCACGCAGAATGTGTGCCATCGCACGACACAAAAATAACAAAAGCACAAAAAATGAAAAATATAAAAAAGACTATCCTAAAAATACACCTTCCCATGCATGCTTTTATCCACATTTACAGTGTAAATTAGCGCGCAGTAAAATACACAAACCAGCCACTTTCCTTCAGGCTCTGTACTGGGCTCTTATACTCGTGTATTCTATAAACACCTACCTTTAAGGGTTAATTACAAATGGAAAACATTTCGCCATTGTTCCATGACTAAAAGATGACGTAAAAGGTCCTTGTACGCGCAAACATCCTGTGACTATACTGCACATTATTACACCTAGAGATATATTACAACAATGGGCACCATGCCCAGGGGCGGACTATAAAGCCTCAAACAACACAATGATGAATACCAACCTCTACCTCACGGCCTCAAAACTTCAATAATTCCTTAAGCCCGAACCACACTTCTCTCGTGTGGTGTGTTGTGGAGTAGTGTGTCGCTGTTATTTCAATGTATTTTATAGATTTCGACACAACACATCACACGATACAAATATGAGTCTACGCATATGAAATACATTATAGCGATAACGACACACTACTCCCCAACACACCACAAGAGAGTAGTGTGGTTCGGGCTTTGAACTGCCTTGACCAATTCCCATCCATTCTGTTTAAAGCTTTATGTTTTATTATTTTTTACTTCATAAAATTCTACATGTGGAACTTAAGGGTTTGTATTGAATGTGGGACACACTGACATGGAACCGTTTAAGAAAGTTGAGAGATGAGAGCTTTTATAGGAGTGTTTGGGAAGGCAAACTTGTTGTTGTTTCCTTCGACATTTTGAACAAACTCAATTGTCTGGTTTCACAGATGGTCCCTTATGATTCACTTGGCTCAGAGGCATATGTCTACTTGACTTAATAATTTGAAAATCCGGCTATGTCAACACCCATCGCCATCACCATCACCATCGCCACCTACCTGAATGACCATTACATTACAGCTTGAGAAAAAAAATAACGGGAAACTAGGCAAAATGTGTTACTAATGTAAAACTATTCCCCATACTGATAAATTCGTCCATCGTGGCTGAAACCCCCACGGCTACACCGCCACAATCGCCCCTACCCGCACCGATGTCGCGTCGTCGTCCTTTTTAGCGTGATGATGTTTAAGGGTGTAGGCGCACATCGCCTTATTCACAGTTGAATTTTGACATTTGCCTTCTGATCGTTGCCGTCGGTCGGTCGATGGCTCCTTGCGGGTGAAATGTTTAAAAACTTCAACGGAAATACTTTGTCCTAGTGGAATTATTATTGTTCTCTTAATTGTCCTGCCGAAATACAACCATTGCGGTGAATTAAGAAAGTTTAATCGCAGTGGTGTTATAGACTGTCAAACGCCATAGTTTTATTGACCAATGAAAGTTCGATTTATTTTGCTAAGGTGAATCCTTGCCAAGGTGCATGTGTGCTTATGCTTATGCTGGTGATGCTATAGTGTGGTGCGGTGGAAGTGTGCGCGGAAGTGGAATTGGTAGTGGCTGCCAAGGTTTCCATTTGTTATGGTCAAGAGGAATGCAAATTTTCCGTTAATTCCGAAACACTCGAAAAGTTAACTACTGTGTGCCACACAAAATAAAATCTCAAACTAAATTCAAAACTAATGTTCAAACAAATTAAAAGCCAACATCAATTTAAACACGGATGATGTTGGGATTCATCTATTTGATGTTGATTCTCGGTTGGATTTTAATAGTGTTGTTTTTGCGATGTAAAAAGTCGATAGCACCTCATTTTGCATTCACTGAAAATTACACGGAAAATGTTGGTAAGCGAACATTAAATAAATTCACAAAAAACACAACCACATACATACATAATTATTGTTTCAATATTCCGGGAAATGGATTTCATAATATTGTTGTATGTTTTAATATTTTAACAGACCATCATCGTCGACCATCGGTGCACGTTATCGAATTGCCATCGGATGATTTCAGAGACGATATGGATTCATATTCGCAGGTCAGTCGTTCAAGGCTCGATTCGTATCGGTCAAGGTCTGTTATAGATGAAAGGACAATTGAAACCTATCCAACGGACGCCGTTATAAATCCTGCCTATACCAACGATGAGGAATACATTCTAAATGGTAACATAATATTTATTTATTTTATGGGATGTGATGTGACGATGGCGATGTGGGTGTAGCGTGTTTCGTGTTTCGTGCCAAAATGTATATCTTTAACAAACTCCAATTAGATATTAATGAGGGGGTTGGTCAAAGTTTACAAAACTAAAAATAAGTATGACGATATTTAACAAGAGTGTTCTTCATAAATAGCGAACGATAGGTTTGAAGATTGGAACTGGGTTTTGTAAAACAGGTCAAAAGTGAAGCCCGTAAAGAAAATGATTTTGGCAAGTGACTTTGCTGCAATTATTACGCACAAGCACATGCACAAATTGTACTTCTGGAAATTAAAAATAAATCATTTACATGTCAGTTGCAATCATAAGTTTAGATTTATTTTTTTTTTACGTTTTGTTAAAATCATCAAAGTAGTAGGTATTAACGAATTAATTAGGTCTGTTTGGTATCTTTTTTCAGCAAAATGTGTAAAACCTGTCAAAACAATAAAGTGAGAATTAATTTCTCAAAAATGGAGAAACTTGCAAGAAATTTAACAAACGCACTAAACCACTTTTGTGTACAAAACGTCAGAATTTTAACAATTTTCGTTTAATTAAAAAAAATTACATAAATTATAAATTTCCCAATTTATTATTTATAAAGTTAATTTTCACATACATATGTATCAGAAACCACAATTTCAAATTTAAAGCAAAACATGCTAACAGCTGGGTGTTTTGACAGACTTTACTCTTCTTGCACACAGAAATTTATGTAGCACAAATTCGCAAGTTATCCAATGGAGGGGACATTTTTTTTCTCTCTCGATGTGCTCTCTCGTTGCAACTTTTTCGAGTTAACAAACAGGAATTTGTGACAAATTGTGCAATTTTGTGAAAATTTATGCAAATTCGTAAGAAATTTCACGTTACCAAAAAGATTTATTGGTTTTTCTACAAACCTCATCTATAGCCGTGTTTTTTTTGCAAGTCCATATGGATTTGTCGAAAAAAACGACATCGGGACTAATAGTTTTACACGTAAATACAACAACAACTTAAATCCATATAGACTTAGATAAGACCAGATAATTATCGGGACTTACGTACTGTAAGTAAGAAGTTCCTAAGTCCCGATGTCGTTTTTTTCGACAAATCTATATGGACTTGCAAAAAAACACGCCTTATATTCGCCTTGAGAGCATGAGTAATTGGTAGTACTAAATTATTGTTTTCATCTACTCGTGAGTAGTTCGCCACCTCGAAAGGAAAAAGGCTAAAGCCTAGTACGCTGATGATGCGAAACGAAATTTTTCGTTGGTCTCCAACACGACAGCGTAATGCTTACGAAAACCACAGCGAAAAAATGACAATTGAAAGCGTCACCATTTGCAAAAACAAATACAAACACAAGCGCAAAAAAATCACCGAAAGCCATGTTGTATTGAAAGAAACAACAAATACAAACACGAACAAACCTCAAATGTCACTTTTCCGCACACAATTAATGGTCCGGGCAATTAATTGAGTGCGAAAAAAGAGCGGAGACCTCTCCAAATAATCTGCTACAATTATCAATTTCGCTCATCGAACAGCGTACTGCAAAACGAAAAGGAGGACGAAATTTTTCGTTTATGATTTCGTTGTGTCATTTTTGTATGGGATTTTTCGTTTCGCATCAGCAGCGTACTAGGCTTTATGATTTCATCATTTCTGTATGGGATTTTTCGCAGCAGCGTACTAGGCTTTAAGCCTGATTCACAATGCAACGAGGAAACGAGAAGTGAGCGTGACGAGAAATCGTTGTAGTTGTCAAACCAATTTCAAATAATGAAAGCATACCTGGATATAAACAATGCGGCGTTTCTCGTAGTCACGTCACGCCAAGAATTCGAAAAATTAAAAAAAAAGACGCGACGTGACGACGATTTTCATTTTTCCTAAGTAATTTACAGATTTTTCACAAAAGATGTAATCAAATTGTGTCTAACAAATAAAGTTATTGATAAATCTATTGTTTTGTAAGTTATTTTGTTTATATTTTATTGATTTTTTTTTTACAAAAATGAATTTTTGTCGTAAAAACGCTCGCTGCATTGTGAATTGGGTGACGATTTTGTAACTAGAAAAAGATGACAGCGGTTCACGTCACGCTCACGTCCCGTTTCCTCATCGCATTGTGAATCAGGCATGACTTCGAAAAATTGAAAAAAGGATGCAACGTGAAGACGATTTTCATTTTTTGTTAATGGCGAATTCCTTACAACAAAGAAATCGAATTTTTTCTAAACAGAATCGAATTTTTTCTAAACAAAATCGATTCTTTTCTGTCAAAACAAATCTTGCGTTTTTAGCAAGATTTCACACTATGAAGACTTGACATTTCTAATACGTCAAATTGAAAGTCGTGGAATTTTTGGAAGACGAGTTGTTTATTTTTAGATTGCAACGAATTCTTCATAAGTTAGCAAAATATTCAACAATATATTCAGTCATTACAGCTATAAAAAAAAAAGTTCAAACAAATAAAATGCACCAACAAATTGGCACCGTATAAGCTGGCTAATATCTTTTATTTATTAATTTTATTCTATTGGTAAAACATTTTTCTCACAACAAAAACAAACAACCTTAATAGTTTTGTGAATAATTTCTTGACGTTTTGCGTCAATTGCAGCTATAAAGTAACACAAACACAATCACACCAAAAAAAAATCGATTCTTTTACGAAATACGAATTCCTTTCAATTGACAGAAAAAATTCGATTCTGTTTAGAAAACATTCGATTTCTTTTTTGAAAGGAATTCGCCATAAGTAATTTACAGATTTTTCAAGAAAGACATGATGAATTGAATTTAAAAAATGAAATTATTGATAAATCGGGAGAGTAGGTAACAGTTGTTTTTTTAATAATTTTTTTTGTTTTAAGTCAATTTTTAAGAAAATTTCCCCTACGAAAACGGGGGGGGGGGGGGGGAATATACCACCCTCCTATACGATTTAATGTATAAACTTTTGTAAAAACATTAAGAACAAAATTTGGTGAGCCAATTTTAAGTACCCTATTTATTAATGTGGAGCTAAAATTTGATTTCAAAAAAAATCTCAAATTTTCAAAAAAAAAATGTTTCTTTTGTTTCAAATACAAAAAATTTTTTTTTTTGTAAATTGTGAGATAGGAATAATATTATTCAAACTTACTAAGCTTCTGTATAAAAAATAAAATTTTAATCACTTAACCCAATAATAACATACCTAGTCGAAAATAAAAAAAAAAACCTACCATAGCAGGTGGTATATATTTGCATACATATATCTGTTAACAATAGATCCTAATTTTGACATACAGAAAAATTTGTATCAAAATCGTAGGAGATTTTGAGCAAAATAAGATTTTCCTTAAAAGTTATTAAACATTTTTTTTAAACGATTTATATTAAGTTTAATAAAAATCCGCTTAGTCGTTTTTGAACTAATGCGGTTTCAAAAAAAAATCAAACTTTTTTAAAAATCTAAAAACATTTTTTGAAAAATTTTGCTACACAATATTATTTTAAATTTATTAATCATACTTCATAAAATAAATTACGTCGTTGAGCTAGAGCAGGATAAGTACGGAGGAGATGAGGAATCGATTCTTCCTCTTCTTCATCTAGACAGAAGACGGACGTTTTGCCAGACCCACTTTTCGTCTTCCCTTTCATCTTAATTTCAAGTTTGATCAAAATCTCAAGTTCGATTTCTTTTACGAATAATGCATAACTTTCCATATATATATGTACATATGAATATATCGCAAGTAAAATATAAAACTTAACGTTAGGCTGAGTTCTCCGCCGCCCTCCCCCTTTCCACCAACAAATCCTGGATATGCCCTGGCATTAGGTAAATGGTGAAGATTTCTATGAAATATTTTCGAAATTGTACAAAACTGACTTTAATTTTGTATAAAAAAGAATTTCTCGTATGATAAAACATATACAAAAAAAACTACATTATTTTTTTTTACAGCTCCACCGCCAACTTATGATGAAGTAATGAGGCAGCCTGAAATTTATCCTCGAGTCAGTGAAATCAATAAATCACGATCGAACATATAAAATACAAGAAAACAAAAACGTCACAAAATAATAACGATGATAAGACTAAATTGTTATAATTTTTAAATATAATATCTTAAAAGATATTCATATCATAGAAAAGCTGAACAAAAAAATTTAAACAATGCGAAAAAAGTTAAACAATGTGAATATAGTTCATCTGAAAGAATTGTACCTACATATTTTGTTGAATAATATCGAATCTTAAAAAAATCTGTGATTTATAGAAATTTACAAAAAAAAAATCAAAAGAAAAAAAAACAAAATTAAGCAAACAATATGAAAAAAATTGTATAATAAAACTATGTATGTAAATTAATATTTAAATTATTAAAAAAAAAAACAACTAAACTTAGCCCTAAGATATTTTTCAGATGTTTCCTGTATAAAATTTAAGAAAAAAAAAAAAACAATACCTAAAAGAAGATGTGTTTTGTATTTAAAATAAATGTCCAATCGATTTTAATAAAATTCAATCTTTCAATCGGTAAAAAAAATGTTTTATTTTTTTGTATGAACATCTTATCCAAAATGTAGACTTTCGAAGTCAACGAAGTGTCCTCCTCAAGACGGTATCCACTCTTTCCTATTACTATAACACGACTTGTTATAGAATTAACTTCCCTTTTTTAAATAGAAGTGCTACAAGCATGGTTTTCAGTATATGAGAACTTAGAAAAGTATTTATCGTCAAGTTAAGTACAGAACGTACCAAATCTCTGCACCCTATCTTACGAAATGGCTTCTCAATTCTTTCAGAAAGCTTTGTTTAGTTAAGGAAAATAAAAATTCAAGAATTCATTTAAGTTTGTACATATATTTCTTTTGCATATGTATGTATCATACAAAATTGTTATGTACAAGCTCAATACAATATAAAAGTGTATTTTATTAGTATTGTTTTAATCACAGATTAGCCACATGAAGATGAGAATGTTTCGTACGTTTCACCCTCCAAAACCCATTTGTTTACATTGTTGTATTTGTAATTTCTTCCCGCGTCGATGAATAGATGTGAATTGCAACCACAATTTAACCAGGTGTGTGAAGATCCCTACTGTCTATGTGTGAGGTTTTTATGCACACTTTCTCATTTTTTATCTGATAACTGCCAGTTCAAGCTTGTAGGCAAATTAAAATGGCTGCCGGGGATTCTCATCTTCATGTGACTAATCTGTGGTTTTAATATGCCAACAATTTCAGTTCTTAAGTGGTGTTCATTGTAGTTAGTATAGTATCTATCGAAATGTGTGCTATCTAATTATTAAATAAACTAAAAATGTGCTTAATCATCGTATAAAAAATAAATAATTTGATAATTCGTATAAAAAAATAAATAAATTCGTTTTAATTCGAGAATCTAGGGTTATTGGACATTAATGCATAAGACACAAGCTATCTTTTCTCTCTCTCTATATATATATATTATATAACCTCTCTTTAAACTGTGCTCTCTTTTTTTTTTTGTTTTTTTTTTTTAAACTATGAAGACATTTATCGTTAAAACAAAAAATAAAATATTATTTATATAACACAAATTCACAGCTCTTTGCATTGAAAATCACCCCTAGATTTTTGTTTGAGAACAGCCTATGGTGAGCAAATTTTCTGGTTTTTCCGCACTATGCATTTGTACAAAATTCTCAAGGGTTTTTGGTATGGTATTTTTATATTTGAGCTTATAGAAAGCAACACTTCGCGCTGCAAGACACTTAAGTGTTGTGGATTTGTTTTGGTATATCACCATCATATCACTGACGGAGGCTATAAAAGGCAATAAATGATATGTATTATTTTCAGCAACAATTTGGAGTAATAAGTTTACTTACAAACAGAAGCTACTTGTGCAGGTGTGAGTCCTAGTGAATTGACAGCGTCCAAGTGTGCGCCGGCTTCGATGAAAAGTTGGATTATTTTTTCAGCTTGATTGATAACGAGGGTATTATCACGACGAATCTGAAATATTATGTTTCCATAAGTATCATAGGCACTTGATTGTTAAAAATATAAGAAAATAATTACACTTGATATCAATACGTGTAAAGGTGTATTTCTCTCAAAATCTTCAGCAGTGACAGGTGCTCCAACGTGAACCAGCATTAAAGCCGTCTTGTAGCAAGGGAATCTACAACAAAAAAAGGAAAAATACATAAGCCTCTTAAAATTGAAAAAAATTACGAGGCGAGACAAAGAAAATAGTCGACCGCTATCTTGAATTTAAAGGTAAATTGTTGTAAGCCTTGTTTTGGAGAGAAAATTAGCCTTGCGGATAGGTACCCGAACTGGAATAATACCTTTGGTTATCGGAGCCGTGTCAAAAATCAAATTTAATTTCTTAACACACTTCAGCGGGGGATATCTGTGTGTGGTGAAGATATGGCTTGAAAATTAAGCAATTGCTATGGAGTGGGGCAGGACAAATATTAATCGTGGGCTAGAACCGATTGCCACCATTGCAGATCGTGATAAGAAATCGTTTGCTAAAGAAGATTCAACGCCTAACACGCCAACAACCTCTCTTATCGAAATTATTGAAGATTGTGTGGTAAATCTTGCAGGACCATCATCAAACACAAAAAACTAAACACGTATAAAAATAAGCTAACTTTCATCTAATTTTGGGAAGTTTTGGTTTTATAATTAAAGACAGCCTACACACAATCTTAAGAGATTTGAGAACCTAGTAAAAATAAAAAAACAGATCCTTTCTTAACCCCTCAAAAAGAGGAAACACCGGACCATATATTAGGCAAATGTAATGCACTTATGCATCAAAGACAAAGATACCCGGGCCATCACCAGATGGAAGAGAGGGAATTACCCTAATTGAAAATACATACTCCAAATACTCAAATTCCTCAAAGGAATAAACTTGGAGGAAGAGTTATAGAGTGAGCAATCTCATTCAGCTCTAGATACCCCCAACTAATTCAATCATTCATTCAACCCTTCAAAAAACAATATATTTGGTCATAGGAAATTGGAAATTGTGTGCAGAACGAGGGCCTAGAGACTTACACCACTTAACTATTCCTGTTTGCATGTTTGTTATCGGCAGGAATGGAGAGGAGCTACAATTTTCACCTGAAGGAATTGTCGCTTCCTCGCTAGAGGCAGTAGCCCAGAAACACATTTTTGTTTTCAGGTGGAAGAGGCTGGGAATCGAACCCGGATCTCCGGCATAACAGTATTCCGCACTAACCATTATACCACGGGTTAATACATTTGCTTAAAGAGATCGGAAATTCAATATTTCGATATTTAAGAAAATTTGAAGAAGTATTTGACTGGATACTAAGGTCCAGTTTTACAATGCGAGATTAAAGTTAAACCCGAGTTAACTTATCAAATTTCTCGAGATTACTTATGATTAACTGAACGGATGTTTCTGATGTTTTATCCACTCAGTTGGTTTATCAATCCTCATGCATTCTCCACCGAAAAACTGCTTCCTGATTTCACTTTGGGTTAATTTACCTCTAGATTTAGCTAACTCTGGTTTAACTTACCAGTTAAAAACTACACCTTAATGACATAGTCATATTAATTATTGGTAAAGTCTATGAAACATTACGTAAGCTTTGGATGTCACATAACGACACTTCCCCCATAAACACTCATAATTTTCATTTTTCATTAAAGCTATGAAATACTTTTTTATGGTCGTGCCTTAACCAAGGAGAAGACATAATGTTGATTTTAATAACATCGCGCAGTGATAGTATTTTTAATTATTTGAAATTAATTTTTAATATGCCATTTGACTATATGTACTATATACACTACTATACTACAAATATGCAGGGTGTTTTGCATAAGATGTGACAAAAGGCTGGAGCGTGAAGGTTGGCTCGAAACAAGAAAAAAGGAATTTTCAAAAAAAAATTACTTAAATCAAAATATTAACATATTAATTAAGTACATAAACAATCAAAGGAGAAAGGAAGGACTAACGAGGATCTTCCAAGTTCGAACCAATAAGTTTTGAATACATTTTTTGAAATTTTGTTGCCATTGATAATTATTGGCAATGGTTTTTTTTGTTTTTCATTGGTACATCCTTTCAAGGTTTCGACTAGAAGTATTTAGATTACCAAATCATTTTTGAAAGTATTCAGCAGACATGTCGGAAGACGGGAAGAAAACAGTTTTGTAAGAAAGTCTGCCATTTCGAAAAATTTTAAATGAATCTTTTTTAAGAAAGCTAACATCTTGGCCTACCGAGATTTATATTTTCTAAACAAAAGTCAAGACTTTTATTTTTTCAAACCAATTGTTTTTGAAAATCAAAGAATTTAAACAAAAATGATAAAAAAATAGATTCGAAATTTGGTTCCGAACGTGGGAACCCTTTTAAGTGCGATATATCGAGGAAATATCAGATAATTGTCAACAAATGAGTCCAAGTCCATGGCTAAAGGCCACTAAAAGATATTTTAAATCTACAAATAACTGTTTTGTGTGTTAAATACCCACCTACAAATTTCGCTGGTATAAAAATCATCAACAACAGTAACTCCATTCACAGCTCTGTGCAATAAAGTTTGGCCATCTCGTAATTTTGCATCACTTCGAATTAGATTCGAAATTGAAGAATACAATGTTTGAATTAGTTGTTTCCGTACATTGCAAGTTTTATTGGCAAGGAGTATTGTGATTATTTTTATAAGATAAAGGGAAGTGACAATATTATTATCATATTCATCCTAAAATTAAAAAAAAAAAAAAAATTATAGATAAAAAGATAATAAGAATAAATTGAAATATTTATAACATACAGCTATTCGAGGCACAATGTCTTTGGGTCCGGGATTTGACATTTTTCGTTTATTATTATCGATTTCTCTTTGGCACTTGGATAAAACCGAAATAGCAACAGATATGTCTAGATTTTGTTCAAGTCGTACCATTTGTGAGAAGAGTTGTGCAAATCTCATCAAATCTCTTTCCACAGATAACTGAAAGAGTTTAAAATTATTACAAGAAAACCTTAAAAAAAATCTTTGCTTACGTCATTGTCCATTCGCAAATCAATTGCATAATTCCATAGATTACAACACATCTCAAATCGTTCTTGATCGGCGAAAATCGCACCTCTGTACACAATCGGTTGTGGCAGGTCTGGATTGTTTTTACCTAAGATACGTTCTCTAACGGTTAATGATTCCATGTGAATGGAGTGATGATTCAGTCTAATAGCTTGAAGATCCTAAAAATAAAAAAAACATTTTTCAAATAAGGAATCTCAGGATAATGATTGAGTATTATTTCACACACTTCAATTGTTTCCGTCTCTATCCAATTATCATAGGCAGGAACGGGTGGTAATGTGCGTTTTCGGATAACATTATCTGAATCCTGGAAGCGAAGTTCCATACCATTCATCATATATTGAAAGGCCTTCACAACACTGTAATTGTCCTTATCGTTTGCAAAAGATGCTCCCATCAGTTCTAAGGCATCGATTTTCTGAAGAGAAAACACGTTACAATTTCAAAAAACTCTTTTTAACCGGAAGCTTACTTCTTCTTTGCTCAATAAATCTGGTCGATTGATGAA
The DNA here is from genome assembly GCA_932273885.2 of Leucozona laternaria. Classification (NCBI taxonomy): domain Eukaryota; kingdom Metazoa; phylum Arthropoda; class Insecta; order Diptera; family Syrphidae; genus Leucozona; species Leucozona laternaria. The sequence continues at coordinate 24,918,179 of OW026368.1, read as the reverse complement.
CATTTCAACAACGTACTCGTGTGATCGTTCAGCTGCATGCAAAACTGGTGTAAGTCCATGCTCATTTGTCTGCAATTTGGCTCCATGATCGAGCAGTAATTGACACACTTCTACATAACCACATTCAGCAGCATAATGCAGAGCTGTTGCACCGCACAGTGCCTGCTCATTAGGGTCAGCGCCGTTTTTCAAAAGTGTATCAACCTTATACAAAAAAAAAGAATGATATTATTAAAGATAGAAAAAAGAACTCCTGTTCATAACTGACTTACCACAATTAAATGTCCCTTATATGCTGCAATCATAATGCATGTATTATTGTATGCATTAGCCAAATCGACATCAGCTCCATGGTCAATTAAATATTTAACAATATCGAGTCGTCCTGAAAAGAAAAATTAATAAATTTAAAATAATTCATGACGCATAATAAAAAGGCTGATTTACCATCGTAACAAGCAGCTCGTAGTGGTGAGGAATGCGCTTTTGTATTGTGATTTATATCGGCCCCCTTTTGCACTAAGAATTTAACAATATTCAAGTGGCCTATAAGTGCAATAATTGAGAATATACAATTTATACATTTTGAATTGATTTTCAAATTAAATCTTAAGGGTTAAATAATTTACCCATTCCAGCTGCTACCCATAGTGCTGTTGCTCCACATACAACAAGGCCATCGAATATTACGTTGCATTCGACTTCTAGGTCCAAACTATAGTGTGACAAAATGGTACGAACAAAGTTTGTGTTGCCAGACCTTGCTGCCAAGACCAGGGGAGTCACTGATTCGCCACTTTTTTCTTCGAATTTCTAAAAAAAAAAAAAATGATATATGAAAGAAGCTGTTTATTTCTGCTCAAATTGGATGTCTTGGAAGATTCAGAAGAAAGTTTAGATAGAAAACCTCTTATACTGAAAAGTGGAAAATTAAATCGTCTTCGGCTTTCATTGGATAACAGATTTTATGCTGTCTGGCTAAACGGTGAGTTGAGAAAGAGGTGTAACAACGAACTGTTAAGGGAAATTTACCTTGCCAAAAGAGTAAGTACCCACCGACTGAGACTCAGGTGGCTGGGTCATGTACAGCGGACAGACGTCAATGCTCCAGCTCGGATAATCTTTGAGTCCCTATTTGAGGGACCGTGAATGAGTTGTTTCATCAATGTTTTTTTTTTTAAATCAGTTTAAAAGACAGTTTGGGAGCTACTTGGATAAAGAGTTATAATGTCAGTTTCTCCGGTACCTCTAGACTTAGCGGCGACCGTCGAATTTTGTCATGGCTGTAAGGCCTCTCAATCGATAGATATACGCAAGAGAAACGCAATGCACAAGGGTGTATTTGAAAATTCTGGTCGCAGGTAGGTGTCATTTTTTAAACCATGACTTAGATAATGTGGTTCAAGGTTAAAACCACGTTCACGTATGGTCTTGGGAGTCCTATTTCAACCACACTATCCAGTACAAGTTAAAAATTGGCGATAGATGAAGTTGTGAAAAAAAAACAAATACAAATCAATAATATATTTAAAAATTGTTTTATGACAATTCCCGCCTGGAAAATTGCAATTTTTTGCCATGCTTATTCAAGCCCATGGAAAGGTTTGAGTAAGAAAAATCTAGACGAGGAAAACATGTCCACAACTCGTGAAGCTCTTGGTAAAAAAAACTTGTTTGATAAGTTTTGCTATCTCCATAAAAATACCATCTATACAACAAAAATAAAAACTTTATAACCATTTTTTCAAATTTTTAAGCATACATAAGTTATTCATTTTCATCATTGTACTTTTGTTATCGTATCGGACTGGTATGCGAAAGAACTCAGAATATAATCCAAAATGAAGCAGGTATTTCTGTATCTCGAGGCAAAAGGGTAGATAACTGGCGAGGGCTTAGCCAATTTCAATAGTCACCCTTAGCCTCTTTTCAGATTGTTTTTCCAGGTGGGAAAAAACGAGAAAAAAACATCCGACAAGTGCTTCGTATTTAATTAAAAATTAATTTATTTTGTAATTTAGGAATTAATAACTACGTAAAATAAAAATATGTACGTGTTTATTCATTGGTTTTGACATAGCGCCGAACAAACTATTGCCATTCTTTTTGCTAAAGTTTTTTTTTAAATCACTCCATTGTGGATATTCTACATATTTTTTTTTTTTTCTAAATCTATTTTTTACGTATCCGGAATTAATAAAGAAACAACAATATTATGAAGCATGTTTCTACCATCCTAATTATGCAAACATATCAAAAGCTTTTGCCCTATCCATTTCGGTAAAGAAGATTTTTGTAATATAACAGTTTGCATAACATATAATGGTTTGCACTTCCGCTGGGTTTTATTTAAATAAAATTAGAGGAATTATCTATGACTTTTAAGTAATTGCGAAAGGCGCATTTTTTGACCGCTTCAAATGATATAGACTACAGAAAGTTCCATCTAAGCTGAGGATTTGGCTATCAAAATAAGGCAAATTAAATTATTAACAAAAATCTGGAATCAAAAGCCCTCCATACAATTTTTTTGTATTTTCTCCGCTTCACCTGATTCACAAAATTGATGCATGTGGTTCTTCTAGTACTGTGATTTTGAGGAAGCAACTGGGCTCGTTGATAACTATGTAGGTTAAGGTTGTGCGAAAGAATGATCAAAGTTTTCCTAAAAAAAGGCAGGCCATATCTTTATATGGATACTCTATCCTAAAAAAAACCACAAAAGTCTTTAAAAAGAGTGAAAAAGTCCATAGAACATTGACATTTTCTTTTGTTAACAAAAATTATTTTAATTTTAATGTTTATTTTTAATGTGTGTGTTAATTTCAACGAACTCTTGTTTACTTGTGAAATGATACATCGAACCGCAATTTCATCAGATACGGATCATCTTTATAAATATTCATTCAAAATCGAATGTTTCATTATAGAATGACAATCATACCTACATATATGTATACATATATGTGTGGATACTAATATTTTTATTTTTTAACTCTTTGTCATCATTGAGAAAACAAAACAAAAATTCCACAAAACTACCTACCATTTGAGTTCGTTTTCAATTCTCACGCTATTCGATCTATGAAATATGAATTTATTTTGTTTACTTTTTGACCAAGTTTTGAATTAATTATAATTAGTTGAGAAATTGAATAAAATCTTAACCGCTAAAACATAAGTTTTTAATTATTGTACAAATTTTCCACGTTTCTTTGTAGAAATTTAAAAATATCAAATCAAAAACAGGTAAACAAATATGTAGGTATGTAGGTACATTTATGTGGAAATTATTCTCTGAATTTTCAAAATCAAGGTCCTTTAGATGGAATGATTAATTTTTGATCGCCTAGTGGTGGGACGGTGGGAGGACTGATGAAAAATGGATTCTCTTTATGTGAAAACGCGTTGCATGAGAAATATCTATTTTTAGAGCGAATAGCTCTTTGTCTGCTCGTTCCGTTCCACAGTGCGAATTTTCATTTTATTTTTTGTTTTCTTTTTAAAGAAAACATGCCTACAACAGCGGGTGTACTTATATATAAGAACCAACATCTTCATATAGAGATACTTACGTATGTACATACATATGAATGTATAAATTGAAAACAAAAAAATGAAAAATTTCCGTGTAAACTTATTTGAAGCATTTTCAAAGAATTGGCTCGTGATTCCTGACATAAACCATTGACCTAATGTTTATCTGTCGATTTAGTACATACTACAGAGTATTTTTCTAGTTGAATTAATGGCGTCGCAGCTGTTAATTTTGAAAGAAACTGGCGCTGTAAGAAGCGCAAATGATGTGAAATAAAGAATATTGTGGACAAAGCCTTTGACTGGGACTATAAACTGTGGAATTTCTTTTGTCCTTAAATACGACAATACCATGCATGGGAATTGAAAATTGAAATATCTTTTAAACAGTTGGTATATTTAAGGCAATAAAATATTTTTCAGTTCAGAATTTTTTATTTTTGTAAACGAAAAAGAAGAAACACATAATAATATACCTAGGTAATAAGTTAATCCCTGCTCTTTGATTTCAGTGGGATATTATAAGAAAATCGGTTAAGGTTCAGACGAAAATAGGGGTAATGAGTGAGTCTTTGAATTAAATTTAGCATTGTGTGAAGGATATAATATTTGTATTCATCTGTTTTTTAATAAGTTAATATTTTACAGGTCAAAATAATAACCATTTTGGTCAATTGTCTATGAAGTGAAATATGGAAGAAATGAGAGCGATTAGGTGCTAACTATGTTAGTATCTATATGTACATACTATAGGGCAAGATTTGGATTTTTAACAAATCGAACTCGACATTTTAATCAAACCAAACCTTAGGTTAGGAGCAGCGTGCATAGCCCGGAGGCAGTTGCGTTCACGGGGCGGGCCTATTGGTCCATTGTGATCCCCTTAATATAAAAAGCAGAGATGCTCCTAAACTAATGACTGGCATAGACTGGTTCATTTGCGAATCAGCCTGTCCTCTCTATATATTTTCTCATGTTTGCCATTGAGACCTGCTGCGCTGGATCGTCCAGTTCTCCAACAAATTTGTTTCCAAAATATCGGAGGCGATTTGTTTGAAGGTTTGGACAATCGCATAGCAGGTGTTTAATGGTTTCAATTTCTTCGACATCCTGACAGCTCCTACATAAATCGGGTGCTAATACAACCAATCTAGTGGCCATTGGGCTTACCTTACTATGATAAGAGCATGACCTACAGCCCAAGCCGCTGTCAAGAGATTTCTTCGAACATACGACTTAAAGTTTTTAGATGATTCTTTAGAGAGGGTAAACTGAAATTTCTTCGATGGGACTATCAGTCCCATCGACAAAAAAGATAATCCTAGTTATACCTACCTCGAGATTTTATACAACGCGAAAAATCCAGAAAGAAGTCTATAAAAAAAGCGGATGGTAAAATTCGCTTGAAAGTTTAAACTAAGCGAATCGTCAGAATAACAGTTTTGCTTCCTGCAATGTGATCTGTGCATAAACCTTTGAAACTATTGCACTTCTGGTGCACCTAAAATGTTTAAATCGTAGAAAAAGATTTTAAGTCATCTTTAATTTGCATTTTCCTTTTTTATCAATAAATTATAAAACATGCCACACAATCATGGGATAGGTAAAGCTAAAATCGACAAAATAAACATAAACAAATTAATCAGCACATAGTGCAAGTGTCATTGCCAAACGGAATGCCTCAGCCGGATCGTACAATTCGAGTCAGCTGAGATTTTAATTTTAATTTCTTTTTTTATTTTGTAAAATTAGGTAGGTAGGTTAAGGTACCTCGAGATGCAATCAAAAAGCATAAACACATACATAGATAGAGACCAAACCAAAAAAAAAAAATGTATTCCCTTCGGTGCAAGATTAGGTAGTTCCATTTCAATGCTGGCTGACGTTGGTGCTGCTCTCATAGCCTCGTTCGGTTCGATATACCTAAGCAAAAGTAGTTCTCTGCGCTTTTGTATTGTGGTGCGCAACCAAAAAAACGTTTTTTGTTTTGATCAGAATCAACCAAATCATCATCATCATCAATTAAACTCTCGCCTGCCAGCCACACATTATAAACCATGAAAAAGCAGACCAACAGAACGCCCGATAGTGCAAAGACTAGAGAGATCTAAAAATAGGGCCATCCACTGACACTATAAATAATTTTATGACAGGCCAGAAGCAGAAAAGGAGCAACAAATCTAACGAAATCGCGTCTATTTATTTGCGATGTTTATACCAAAAACCTACTTTAGCTACGCATTAATTTATAAATGATAAGCCAGGTGGACGCTGACTTCAGACATTGGCATCCTGTTTATGTGTCCCAGAATCCTTTGTCCTAGAAATGAGAAAAATATTCCTATATATGTATTAACTTACCACATTCAGCAGGTAATGGCAAAGCTCCCGCGAGGACAGATCATTCAATGCTGCAACTAGTGTTCTGGCCAGATCCATTTTTGCAGCATAGTAAATCTTTGTAAGTATATTCCCGGGGATTTTCTCGTCAGGGAATGCCTCCTGGCAATCCTCCAGGAGGTCCTCCATGACGAAATCCTCCATTTTCTGAGTTTTTAATGGTTTTTTGGAACAATTTGTGGATTATACAACGCACTTTACAACCAATTGCACTTTTCGCAAAATTGCCTTCTTACAATCTCCTATGATTTAACTGTATTCGTAAGCAGTTAATAACACTACTAATTTTGCAAAACCTTTTTTCAATCGAATATTCAAACATTCACTGAACACGTTATGGGGATTGAAACAAACTCAAACGAAACGTGGAAGTATTATTTTGCGAATTTTATTTCAAAGTACTTTTTCCGAACAAAAAATACAAATTTTCCTCGTCTTCAACATCAACACTGACAAACAAATGGATGGGAAATGACATTTTTGAATTTTGAAGGTAGAGGAAAATTTGGTATGGTTTTTTTTTTGACATTTTCCTTTGGATTCAATTTCGCTGTTGTTGTTTTGTTTTGTTTTGGGTTTCTTTCAGCAACAAGTTTGGTTATCAGCTGTTTTCAGCACAGATTAGCCACATGAAGATGAGAATCCCCGGCAGCCATTTTAATTTGCCTACAAGCTTGAACTGGCAGTTATCAGATAAAAAATGAGAATGTGTGTATAAAAACCTCACACATAGACAGTAAGGATCTTCAGACACCGTTTAAATTGTTGTTGCAATTCACATCTATTCATCGACGCGGGAAGAAATTACAAATAAACAATGTAAGCAAATGGGTTTTGGAGGGTGAAACGTACGAAACATTCTCATCTTCATATGGCTAATCTGTGGTTTTCAGTAGGAAGAAGATACATTTAATCTAGTACAAATATTCACACCGAAATGTGTTCTGAAATTAATGAGAATGTCCGTTTAATTTAAAAATCGAGTTGTGGGCATTTATGCATCTGCATTTCATTTCTCCGATTAGTTGGATACAAAAGAAATACTTAAACATTGTGAGTTCAAAATAATAAATACTTTTGCAAGTTCAGGAAAATGAGATCTCGGAGACCTCAGCAATCTTATACTGGCTGCCGGTTTTCCCCAGTATCTTTTCCACGATCTTGCCATTGATTTTTATTATTGTTTAAATAGTAAAAGGTTGTGTTAATTACGCACTTTCTCAAAGAAATCGACCTCAATATAGTCAAAAAATTAGCATGGGCAGGAAAAATGGAACAGGCTAGAAACTGGATATCTCAAGGCTGAGACAAGATATCAACTTTATTTAAATGCAAGTATTTCTTTTAAAAATAAAGTCCTAAACAAAGTTTTAGCAGAACAATTTTTGTTAACATGGGTCAGGTTACACCAAAGTAAGCGTTTTCTTGAATCCATCGTAAATAATGTACAAATTGTTGTGGACTCCTGGGACGGGTCTTCAAGAAGTGATCCGAGGACAATGAGGCAGGAGCTTCGGCCTGAATTACAAGCTAAAGCAAAACAAAGGCGTAAGTAGAGGGAAAACAAAATTAAGGTTAGGAAATTACCTCATTCTAAAACTTAGTTCGATTGAAATCCAGGAATTACTTAGGGAATCCAGGCTAATTTAGTTTCAAGCATGGTAATCTGGAATTGATTAGCATCAGTGTGCATTATATTTGTTTTGTAGATAATTAGATAAACTTACAGAAAAAATGTGTAGGGAGAAGAAACAAAACACAAATGAAATTATGCCAAATTAGAAATGTCAAAAATCGACTTGGTTTTCTAAGCAAAGCGAATGCCACCTGTCGGGAAGTAGAGGCATTTAATCGGTAGATTTTACATGCTTGATAGTTTTCGACCTTTAGCGACGAAGAACCGGGAAACGGAAGATGAAAGTTTAAAGTCCAACTGACCAATTAATACGTTGGTATTTGTAATAGAGGTAATAGGTTGGATATGATGATAGGCGCTTCGAAATCGTATGATCCAAATTGTGTGGGAGGAAGAATTGAAAGGTGGTGTGTTAAACCGAGGCCGGCTATATATTAGTCAATCAATATTCCGTCCAACGTGCTAGAAGATAGACGGCTTTGCTACTATCGTTGGGTATTAAGACAACGTACTGTATGTCGGATAGTGCGATAGTTTAATAAAAACAAAATTTTAGCACGAGTTATTTCTTTTCAAAAGTGCTCAAGAAAATAAAACAGAAATTATACAAATTTAAGAGCAAGGTAAATTCATAGTGAAAGTGAAATTAAATAAAAAAAAAAAAAAAACTCATTTTTGCAACCTTCAGGAAAATCTCTCGCTGACCTCGGGCGCCTAGAGGTTCCTAGGGCGGAATATAATATCGACGGAAACAAATTTAAAATTCCACTGTTTCTAGAAAGGGCCTATCCAGACTCAAGGACATTGTGGCGGCCGTGAACTACCACAGAGAGTCGAGGCCGCCCTCATATTTTGTTGGAAGGGATCTCCGCACACCAGCGAGGTTTCCCTGAAGCCTGACCATAAAAGTCTCAACCCACTTAGCTTGGAGTAGAACTTGGATGAGTTAACCACACAGCATCATCAGTTTCGAGGAACCTTGCTCGAATACTTAAACTCCAGGAAGAAAATACCCCGTGGTCCTCGTGGGTATGGTCACGTGAGTCTGGTTGCCCAAAAAAAAAACAAATTTATTTGTATGTAGAAAACAGTGTAGAAAACCATATTCTTCGAAACCTACAATTACAGACATTTAAATCTCATTTTTTTTTTATTCTCATATTTCTTACGATCAATATAAGAAAATATTGAGAAGAAGAAAAAAGAAACCTATCCTACGAAAAGGCGGGAAAATCTAAAATAGAACCGCCCTTGTTAAACCGTCTGAGAAGGTATAGTTGCCAAGCTACCTTAGCAGATCGATTTTTTTTACATATTAATGTTATTGGCGTGAAATTTTTGAAAGAGTTCCAGTGTGTTTTTAAAATTAAATTCTTGTTTGTAAGTGATATTTTTTTGTTTCCTTTTTTTTGTGCAACTCGCCTATGGTATATAAAGATTTTACTTTCGCCTCCCTTAGCAGTTACCCACAGAGAGCTCTTTTTAGGTAAAGTCTTGGGAAACGGGTTAAGATAGAGGTACTAAAAAGGGTACCGTTAGATAAATCCTTCAGATTACAAAGGAAACCAACCTTTATCACGTTCGATTTTTCTTTTGTCACCTTTGTTAATTTTTCATACATTTTAGCTATGTAGTAAGATTGTAAGTTTATGCAGTTACATTATTCAATAAAAATTCTTTCACACGCCGTTTATCTATGAAAAGTCAACGTCTTTTTGTTCGCCGAATGTATATCAGCTAGGATGAATTCTTGAAGAAAATTTACAGGGGTGTGAAAGGTGAGTGAAGATGCGGTGAATATGGCTTGATCTAACATCAAATTCTATAGTAAAAGGGGAAATCCAAATATAAGCCTACGGATTCCATGGCTGGGAAAGGGTATCAGGCATGCTGCATTGACATCAGCAGCGCCTTGGTATAGTGGAAGAGTCTGTCCGAGTTCTTTTTGTTGGTCAAAGGTAAATTTTGACTTTAAGGCCTGATATATGTGTTGTTGCGGGTGAGGTTTAGCTTCGGGTACAAGACCCCCCCCCCATTCCGGCGAGTTTAAGCTGAGCGATGCTAGCAGGCCACGTTCCTGAAGCTAAGCGATCATTTCCTCGTCTCTTCCTATCCTAACCAAACTCCTGCCTCATTCCTTATCTCTCACCATCCTTAATATCACCTCTCCCTACCCCTCCTTTTGCCTTGCAACAAATGGCGCCCAACGTATCTTTTTTGTCCTTACATGTAGTGACAGTTTCAACTTACTCTCTGTGACCTTTAAAAAGATTAGTATGTCTTCATATAGAAGGTTTTTACGTACAAGTATGAATTGCGACGAAATCTTTTTGAAGGTCTCCGCGATTGTGGTTAAACGTGGTCTGTCCTGTTTTCTCCAAATCCTGTTTGTGTAAATATTTCGCTTTCCTATTTCATTTTATTTTCATTTCCTTAGTCCTGTCAAATTTAGGAGCAATAAGGAAACAGTGGCCGTGCACGACGAGGCGTTGAGCATTGATGCACTGTTACCAATTGGTCGAGTTGTTAACTCAAACTTCCTCCATTCCAAGACTTCAAGCATAGTCTTTAAGACCGAGTTGAATTGCGGGAATGGAAGAGAGACCATAATAATGTAAGTTCGTTCTTTTTACACCTTTATTTTCCCTTACTTAATTTCCACTACACCAAGGAATTATAAACAAAGTCCGTCCGAAGTCTTTTAGTTCGAGAAATTCATGATACCGATCAAGCCCTATTACCGACACGTCCCCGCGGAACACCACTTATAGCACCCCGTATCCTATACAAAAACAAACAAACGATAACAAACAAACTGAATTCTAACGTCAAGAATTCTTCAGAATAAATTACCCTTTAAAATATATATATATACAAATTCTCATTGGTTTTGGTTGAGAGAACCTTTATTTAATCTTTAATTTACGAAAGATTCTAGTTCCAATAACCGTTAGCAATTATATTGAAAATAATACGTACCTAAACAATAAATAAATAAATAAAAATAGCATTAACAATATTAACCAAAAATTACAATAGTTTGCGATAACCTATATACATCCATATAAACTACAACAAAAATTTATATAAATATACTCGGAATAATTCTCTAGAATAAGCTAGGTATTGACACGATTTAAAACCTGATATATAACTCACCGGTCACCCTCCAGTTTTCCAAATTCATAGAGGGAAATAGTTTTGAAAGTTCTTATTGAGACTTCTTCCGGCTTCATCATGACCTCATCTGAAAGAGAAGAAGAAAGAATTAGTAACATGATAAGAAACGCAGATTTAGAAAGGGACAGGTTGTTCACACGATCCACACAAAGTATGGGAGGAGGTGTTCAACACACTCCTCCTACCGATAATAAAACTTTTAGATCTGCGTCAGATCTTCCAGCATCTTCCGGGCTTCCTATGGACAGCCGCCGAAATATTGAGGAGTCTATTGACTCGATTAGTGCTCCATCGTATAGCAGCCTGAGTGACAGGGGAGCAGCTTCTGTATCTACGGTCAATGCAAGGCAAGCAAATGACACAATTAAGCCAGGTACGGGTAGGCTTCCTAGTTCTAAGTCAATTCCCCACAATTTAGGAAATTTAGGTAGCGCCAGGCGTATTTTAGAAAATATCCCGGTGCTTCCAAGTTCGGTTGGGAGAGATCGAGTTTTAGTACCCGAGGATCTAAAGGCGTACATCAATTTGGCGATAATGCAGGCATTTTCGTCATACCAGACCTCGGTACGCAACGACCTTTCAAACACCTTAAAAGATGAGATGCAGCATCAACTCGCGGGTTTTATGAGGGAGTTGAATCTGAGTCGACCGACTCCTCCGTCCACATTTCCTGAGCTGAGGCCCGTGGGTGTTACACAAGCACCTCCTCCACCAGCGCAACCCCAAACATACCAATGTCCCCAGCCAGAGGTGAATAATAGATCGTTTGTTTCGATATCTCACCAAAATAGGCGACACAATGAGCCGATGAGACGAGGACACGATAGAGTGAATCATCAGGATGGTTTCTCTGAATATCCTTCTCATCAGTGGCCAAGACCTCATTACCCAGCGAACATATATCCAAATAGATATCCAATACCTCCGTCGATCATGAATCCCAACGTCAAGGGGCCCATTAAGATTGATAAATGGGGACTCAAGTTTGATGGAAAACCCGAAAGTCTAAGAGTCGAAGACTTTATTTTCCGACTTGAAACCCTCCAAAGTCAATATGATTGCCAGTGGGCAATAATCTTGCGCGATTTCCACTTGCTCCTCTCTGGTTCGGCCTACGAGTGGTTCTGGCGATTCCAGCAAAACAATTATCGACCAGATTGGCCGATGTTAAAAGATGCGTTAATGCGTGAGTACAAAAACACCAGGTTAGACTTGGAAATCATGCGAGAGATTATGGATAGGAAACAAGGCTTCTCGGAGAAGAGCATTGACTTTTTTGAGGCAATACACCGGTTAAGATCTCAATTAAGAGTACCGGTACCCGATGCCGAACTGGTCAAAATCCTTAAAAGAAATTTAAATGAAAAAGTCATAAATTTAGTATATCCAATGCAGATACTTACTATGGACCAATTAAGGAATGCGTGTAAAGATGCAGAGGCCGCTTTTCCGAGGAGGGATAGAGAATTTCCAAGGCCTTCAAGGCCTCCCATGAAATATATGGCTAATGAGTTGGGCTACGCCGAAGAGGAGTACCAGCTATCGGAGGAACAGTTGGCGGCGTATCAGTTCTCAGGTGCTCGTCCAAAACTTCCTCCTCGGAAGTACGGTGATACTCCTAATCTCATATGCTGGAACTGTAAAACGCCAGGGCATACCTATTTTGAATGTGAGGCTGAAATCCTTAATAAGTTTTGCTTCAAGTGTGGACAGGAGGGAGTTAAAACCCCTCACTGTACCAGGTGTAACTCGGGAAACCGAGCAAGGAACGCGATGTCTTCGGGGGAGTCGCGTTCGACTCAGACACTCAACCCCCAATAATTCAAGAGAATGAAATGTCGCTGAAGACGGTTGATAGGGCAGGTGGTCGTTCTGTGCAGGATAATGACAAAATACAATTATTAAAAAGAGATCCGAATAATAATACGACTCCAAGCAATGATATGAGTGCCTGTAAGTTTCTAATCAAACCATTGCACCAGAGAATAGAAGAGTATAATAAGGCTCGAAATAGAATATTTAATAATGTTAACGTCCCAGTAATTTCTAAAAAGGTAACTAAAGCTAGACAAAGGTATGAAGTGAGGAAAAACATAAGGAAAAGAATATCGTCGACAATTTTGGATAAGACTTTAGATCCGAGGCCATATGCTAAGATAAAAGTAGGTAATAGAGAATTGCTAGGTTTGTTGGACAGTGGTGCCAGCATTAGCATTTTAGGAAAAAATTGTTTAAAATTAGTGGAAGAACTACAACTGAAAATATTACCCTTTAGGTCATGTGTGAAAACGGCTGACGGCAAAAATCAGGCCATCATAGGAAAAGTACAGGTACCAGTAGAGTTTAAAAGCTTAGAAAATAATTTCACATTCTACTTAGTTCCTAACCTAGACCAGGAGCTGTATCTGGGAGTCGACTTCTGGAAAGCCTTTCAGATAGCCCCAGCCTTAATAAGCTCAATATCCTCTAAGGATGAGACGGACTTATCAAATGTTCACCAGCTAACAGCTGAACAGCAGATCAGATTAGAGGCGGTCAAACAGAAATTTCTCAATTTTGACCGTGATGGACTAGGAAAGACGACGCTCATGGAGCACGTCATAGACACCGGGGACGCGGTCCCTGTGAAACAGCGTCACTACCCGGTCTCCCCAGCGGTACAAGCCATTCTGTACAATGAGTTAGATCGAATGTTGAGTCTCGGAGTTATTGAGGAGAGTGAGAGCCCGTGGTCTTCGCCAGTGGTTCTTTTGCGGAAACCCGGTAAAGTACGTCTTTGTCTCGATTCCCGTAAGGTGAATGCTCTGACGAAGAAGAATGCTAACCCTCTTCCCCATATTGAAGGGCTCCTCAGTCGACTACCGGACACGGTCTACATGAGTAGCATTGATTTGAAAGAAGCATTTTGGCAAATACCGCTGGAGAGACTGAGTAGGGAAAAGACTGCCTTTGCGGTACCGGGAAGACCCTTGTACCAATTTACGGTGATGCCTTTTGGGTTGTGCAACGCAGCCCAAAGGTTAAGCCAACTAATGGACAAGGTAATTCCTGCACGACTTAGGGACAAGGTTTTTGTGTACCTAGACGATTTGCTCATTATGGCGCCTGACTATGAGTCTCATATCGCCCTGATAGGCGAAGTGGCCGATTGCTTGCGAAAGGCAAACCTCACCATCAACATGAACAAATCTAAGTTTTGTTTTAAAGAACTTAAATACTTGGGGTTCATTGTTGGTGGTGGGAAACTGAAAACTGATCCTGCCAAAGTGGAAGCTATAGTGGACTTCCCGGTTCCCAAAACCCCTCGACAGGTTCGACGGCTGCTTGGTCTAGCAGGGTGGTACCGAAAGTTTATCAGGGATTTTTCTAGTTTGACTGCTCCTCTAACTGATCTGCTTAAGAAAAAAAATGAAAAGTTCAAAATAACCGAAGCGGCGTTAAAAGCCTTCGAAGATTTAAAAAAGGCCCTAACTACGGCGCCCGTACTATCCCACCCCGATTTTTCAAAAAAATTCTTCATTCAATGCGACGCCTCAGATACTGGAATAGGGGCGGTACTCTTCCAACACAACGCCGAGGATGAGGAAGTACCAATTGCTTACTTCTCTCAGAAATTCAATAAGTGCCAGAGAAACTACAGTGTAACCGAGAGAGAGTGCATGGCTGCGGTAATGGCCGTGAAAAAATTTAGGCCATATGTCGAGGGTATGGACTTCACCGTTATAACAGATCACTCCAGCCTGCAATGGCTGATGAGCATGAAGGATCTGAGCGGTAGGCTCGCCCGATGGAGTTTATTGTTGCAGTCCTATGCCTTCGACATTCAGCACCGTAAAGGGGCGCTGAACGTAGTTCCGGACACTCTTTCTCGGGTGCACGTGGATTCTCTGGACATAGAAGAGGTAGCGCCCTTAATAGATTTAGAATCCGAAGAATTTTTGTCGGAGGAATACCAAAGCCTCATAGAAACTATTAAAAGCAACCCTGAAGAATTACCCGACTTGAAAGTAGAAGACGAGTTTGTGTATAAGAAAAGTCTTAACTGGGGAGATGACACAGCAATGTTTGAACACTCTTGGCTCTTATGGGTACCCTCCGGGTTAACCGAGGACATAATGGTGAAAGCCCATAACCCTCCTCAAGTTGCCCATGGTGGCATTGCAAAAACCATTCAAAGAATACGACAGCACTTTTACTGGCCGAATATGACAGTTCACATTAAGGAATATGTGTCAAAATGTACAATTTGCAAACAAAATAAGGCTTCGAACCAAGTAACTCGCCCTCCAATGAACTCTCCTTTCTGTACTGATCGCCCCTTTGAAAAAATTTATATCGACTTTCTAGGACCCTATCCCCGGTCGAAAACGGGAAATGCGTACGTTTTCGTGGTTTTAGACCACTTCTCGAAGTTTGTCTTCTTAAAACCTTTGAAGAGGGCTACCACAGCTAGTATTATAAAGTTCCTACATGATGATCTTTTCAATACGTTTGGTGTTCCTAGAATTATCCACTCGGATAACGGAAAGCAATTTCTAGCCCAAGATTTCCAAAATCTTTTACAAAAATATGGGGTAAGGCACTTTAAAACGGCAAATTATTCCCCACAGTCAAACGCGTCGGAGAGAGTTAATCGAACGATACTCGCAGCCATTCGCTCTTACCTGAAAACCGACCAACGCGATTGGGACGGCCACCTAAGCGATATAGCGTGTGCCATAAGAAGTTCAGTTCATGGTTCTACCGGAGTGTCACCCTATTTTGCTGTATTTGGCACCAATATGATGACCCATGGTAGTAGTTATGAACTGGCCAAGAAATTAAGAGCGGTGGAGGACAATGAACTCTTAATAATCCCCCGACGTGAACGACTGCAATGCATACGCAATAAAATAAGGGAGAACATTCTCAAGTCATACGAAAAATCCGCCAAGACATACAATACCCGTACTAGTAAAATCCGCTTTTTTCCGGGACAAGAAATATACCGTCGAAATTTTATATTAAGTGACTCTTCAAAACAGTTATCCGCCAAACTTTGCCCCAAGTATCTCAAATGCCGAATTATAAAACAAGTGGGCGAAAACATGTATGAGCTAGAAAATCTAGCCGGAAAAAAAATAGGGATATACCATGCCAAAGACTTAAAGCAATGATTATTTATTCTATCGATCTACTTAATATGATATAAAACTGCTCATAGACACTTTTATCTACACCTTCACATTGTTGAAATAGGCCACCGAATGTCCATCGTTTTGAGATATTAACTTAACTATAATTCATGCCCAAACTGTCACATTTTGCATGAAAGGGACTTTGCATCAGTAAATATACTCGAAGGTTGTGGGGTTAAATTAAACAATTTTATAAGGGTATAGAGTATTTGTTTTCCTATCTAATCTACTCGTTCTACGTTTCAAAAGGTTCGCCCCTCAAATACAAATATACTCCCCTTTTTTTTAGTCTGAACGATATAACTATTTATTAGCAATTATATAAATCTACCCGTGTCCGTACAGATATACGTAAATAAAAGTAAATACGATACTTAGAAATTAATAATTAGATTAACAAACCAAATTCCATGTTGTGAGCAAGTTATCTTGGAAAAGAGGGCATCCTTTCTACTGATTCTGGTTGGTACCTTCGCCTGGTTCTATCCGAATTCCGAACTGAACGTTATTCTTCGATTTCTTCGCGGTTGTTAGAGCGGGGTGATTTCAAATTACCGGAGTTCCTGCACCAATCCGAGTAAGAATGTATGTAGGTGGGCGTAAAGGCAAAGTATAGTGTGGCTAATGATAACAACTTACCTATCCTAAATTAACCGGATTCTATATACATAGATAGATGTTTTGTCTGGGAACGACGATCCGTACGTACATAGCCATGAAATGAAGAATCGAAGGAAAGGAAAACTAGGTGTCGATCGCGTCCCAATGGTTTGCTAAATGATACACAAATCATCATAAATGATTGATTTAACCTGAAGAGCAACCGAGTGGGAAGAACCTGCACAAGAAATAAATAAAATGATTATCTGCGGAATCAAAACGGTAGCTGCCTATACTACATGTTCTACTTCTACTTAACTCCTAGCAGATTGGTGATGGCAGTTTTCAAAGGCACAATTTTATGGTGTTCATTGTTCACCCATCTATAGGTTAATTTCAGCGGCTAAGATGCTTTCAGGCGATGACGACCTAACGTTTTTTCAAGGAACATTTACCTACGGTTAAAACGTTTTATAGTGTTGTCTTTCACGAGTCGTCAGAATTCTAACCAGAACAAAATTAGTGATCATGATTAGATTGTAGTCAAAGCATAACTATTTACCTTTAACGTGAGCTACATAGGTATATCGACTGGGGTACACACAGAGCTGACTACCAATTTTCACGTTTCATGATGAAGTGTCTCGTCAAGAGATTAATCCTAGCAGAAGGGAAATGAAAATCCTGGCATGCGAATCCTACCAGAAAATATGCCTTCATAGCATGTAGGAATTTCGACTTGCTTTCCTTCCGCCCGGCTTTCGAATCGTGAGTTCTCCCCACGTTTTTTTCCCAGGGAATCCTTTTTTTTCCATCTTGGTCGTGAGCGTCAAACCTCCCACGAAGGAATTTTGTTGTGGACTCCTGGGACGGGTCTTCAAGAAGTGATCCGAGGACAATGAGGCAGGAGCTTCGGCCTGAATTACAAGCTAAAGCAAAACAAAGGCGTAAGTAGAGGGAAAACAAAATTAAGGTTAGGAAATTACCTCATTCTAAAACTTAGTTCGATTGAAATCCAGGAATTACTTAGGGAATCCAGGCTAATTTAGTTTCAAGCATGGTAATCTGGAATTGATTAGCATCAGTGTGCATTATATTTGTTTTGTAGATAATTAGATAAACTTACAGAAAAAATGTGTAGGGAGAAGAAACAAAACACAAATGAAATTATGCCAAATTAGAAATGTCAAAAATCGACTTGGTTTTCTAAGCAAAGCGAATGCCACCTGTCGGGAAGTAGAGGCATTTAATCGGTAGATTTTACATGCTTGATAGTTTTCGACCTTTAGCGACGAAGAACCGGGAAACGGAAGATGAAAGTTTAAAGTCCAACTGACCAATTAATACGTTGGTATTTGTAATAGAGGTAATAGGTTGGATATGATGATAGGCGCTTCGAAATCGTATGATCCAAATTGTGTGGGAGGAAGAATTGAAAGGTGGTGTGTTAAACCGAGGCCGGCTATATATTAGTCAATCAATATTCCGTCCAACGTGCTAGAAGATAGACGGCTTTGCTACTATCGTTGGGTATTAAGACAACGTACTGTATGTCGGATAGTGCGATAGTTTAATAAAAACAAAATTTTAGCACGAGTTATTTCTTTTCAAAAGTGCTCAAGAAAATAAAACAGAAATTATACAAATTTAAGAGCAAGGTAAATTCATAGTGAAAGTGAAATTAAATAAAAAAAAAAAAAAAACTCATTTTTGCAACCTTCAGGAAAATCTCTCGCTGACCTCGGGCGCCTAGAGGTTCCTAGGGCGGAATATAATATCGACGGAAACAAATTTAAAATTCCACTGTTTCTAGAAAGGGCCTATCCAGACTCAAGGACATTGTGGCGGCCGTGAACTACCACAGAGAGTCGAGGCCGCCCTCATATTTTGTTGGAAGGGATCTCCGCACACCAGCGAGGTTTCCCTGAAGCCTGACCATAAAAGTCTCAACCCACTTAGCTTGGAGTAGAACTTGGATGAGTTAACCACACAGCATCATCAGTTTCGAGGAACCTTGCTCGAATACTTAAACTCCAGGAAGAAAATACCCCGTGGTCCTCGTGGGTATGGTCACGTGAGTCTGGTTGCCCAAAAAAAAAACAAATTTATTTGTATGTAGAAAACAGTGTAGAAAACCATATTCTTCGAAACCTACAATTACAGACATTTAAATCTCATTTTTTTTTTATTCTCATATTTCTTACGATCAATATAAGAAAATATTGAGAAGAAGAAAAAAGAAACCTATCCTACGAAAAGGCGGGAAAATCTAAAATAGAACCGCCCTTGTTAAACCGTCTGAGAAGGTATAGTTGCCAAGCTACCTTAGCAGATCGATTTTTTTTACATATTAATGTTATTGGCGTGAAATTTTTGAAAGAGTTCCAGTGTGTTTTTAAAATTAAATTCTTGTTTGTAAGTGATATTTTTTTGTTTCCTTTTTTTTGTGCAACTCGCCTATGGTATATAAAGATTTTACTTTCGCCTCCCTTAGCAGTTACCCACAGAGAGCTCTTTTTAGGTAAAGTCTTGGGAAACGGGTTAAGATAGAGGTACTAAAAAGGGTACCGTTAGATAAATCCTTCAGATTACAAAGGAAACCAACCTTTATCACGTTCGATTTTTCTTTTGTCACCTTTGTTAATTTTTCATACATTTTAGCTATGTAGTAAGATTGTAAGTTTATGCAGTTACATTATTCAATAAAAATTCTTTCACACGCCGTTTATCTATGAAAAGTCAACGTCTTTTTGTTCGCCGAATGTATATCAGCTAGGATGAATTCTTGAAGAAAATTTACAGGGGTGTGAAAGGTGAGTGAAGATGCGGTGAATATGGCTTGATCTAACATCAAATTCTATAGTAAAAGGGGAAATCCAAATATAAGCCTACGGATTCCATGGCTGGGAAAGGGTATCAGGCATGCTGCATTGACATCAGCAGCGCCTTGGTATAGTGGAAGAGTCTGTCCGAGTTCTTTTTGTTGGTCAAAGGTAAATTTTGACTTTAAGGCCTGATATATGTGTTGTTGCGGGTGAGGTTTAGCTTCGGGTACAAGACCCCCCCCCCATTCCGGCGAGTTTAAGCTGAGCGATGCTAGCAGGCCACGTTCCTGAAGCTAAGCGATCATTTCCTCGTCTCTTCCTATCCTAACCAAACTCCTGCCTCATTCCTTATCTCTCACCATCCTTAATATCACCTCTCCCTACCCCTCCTTTTGCCTTGCAACAAAATTGGAGATAGACCTTTACTGTAGAACGATTTTTTCTTTGAATATACCCAAGAACCACTCCCTAAAATACTTCCAACAAGGTCCGGGGCAGCATGTATATTTCAGTAATAACTACGAAAAAGCTCAACAAGAGTGATTGATAGAAATGGTAAGTTATCCATTTATGTATAAATGCATATGCTATTAATCGCTTTAGCGACAGAGTTGCGAGTTTAAGGGATCAGGAAGCATAAAAAGAAAACAACAAAAACAATCTCAATCCTTGCGTTCAAGAATCTATCCGAGAGAGGGTGTCAACCTATCCAACCATTTTCAGATAATTTGAGTTGTTGTTGCGTCAGCTGTTTTTTCACAGGGGATTACAACAACAAAGACCAATCCGGATAGCTTTGGATTGTTCCCCGAACGTGGCCAATATCTGTTCAAAACTTTCGTTATTATTTTTGTTGTCGTTGGTTATCTGTGAACGTTGTACAATTCGTTTTAAATAATTATTATTAAACTGTTACAAAATGGCAAAAGCGAGTGTATATTCTCAAAAATAAAATGTTTGAAAGAAATGATGTTGTTTTTGTTTTTGGTAATAATTTTATTTTTAAGTTAAATCCCGTATACTTCAAAAAAATCTTCTGCTGGCGAAGCTGCATTTTTTTTACGTTGCGAATGCAATATGATTTAAGTTAAACTTTTGTTTGCTAGTAAGTTATTCCGCTGTCTTTTCGAAAAACAAAAAACTTCATCACTTCATCCACTTTCAGAAGAGGAAGTGAGCACTCATCAATTCGCAGTTGATCAATTTTCCTATGCAAAAATAAATGGAGATAGATTCCCAGTGGAAAAATAAACCCAAGTAGTTAGTAAAATTTTTTTCAAATAAATCAAAACACATTCTTTGATTCAATTCAACAATTTATTATTTCTAAACAAAATATATTATACGTATGTATATAAAGAAAAAAAAAAACAATTTTAATTGATAACAATGGAAAGCGAATGCATTTATGCATGAATTGCACTATTAAAAAAAAAAAAAAAAATAATAAAACTCAAATTACATCGATCATCAAGAGATGTAAAAAGCATGGTCGTTATGTGAGTTTAAAATCATTAAATTATTATTGCTAATTGGTTCAATGTGAGTTAGCATCAGTGTTTATATTTCGATTCTAATGTGTTTTTAAATGTTTACCTTTTGCAGTTGTGGCGTATTCATTTTTTTCAACAAAGTAGGATTTGTTTATAATTCAGTAATAAAGTATTTTTCACAAAAAGGTTAATGTTAATATTGCGAACAAAAAAAAAAAAAACCAACTCATAGAACCAAAATTCGAAGACAGTTTTCTATGTGAAATTAGCTGCCGAGTTAAACTAAAACTGGATCATAACATTTTTTTCAATTCATTAATTTTTTTTTCGTGGTTTGTTATTTTTCTTTTCTTCATTTTTGTTGTTTTTATGGATCTCCTTCTTCTTATTCTTCTTCCACATAGAATAATTTCGGTATGCTCTGAATGTTTGAATCCGAAAGTAACAAATAAACTATTGAAAATTTCATAAACTACGATGACGACGCTGATGAGGAGACGACGATTTAAAACAATGCCATAAGTGGATAAGCTTTTTGTTTTTCGCCCGTGGGACATAAATTCTTTTTTTTTTCATTTTCCACTTCAGTTTTGTTTTCTTAAATTTTCTGCATTTGAAATGAGATGAATAAAGTTATTTTTCTCATTGTGTTTAAAGAACTTCATGGTTATAGTATAGTAAAAAATACTATCGAAATTTGTAAAATCTGTTATCGATATGTTGGCAATAAATGCAACATGTTTGTGCTTTGTATAAAAAGTGTTAGCGCTTGTTCTATCCTACATAGTGTTTCTGTGTTTTCTAAAGGCACGTTTTAGTGTCAGTTGAATTCTAAAGGCAGAAAGATTTCCAATGAATTCACTGACGCGGATTTGTTTACAAATTAGAAACCAAAGGCACCTTGGCGATGTCTGGAACAGCTGCAGAAACAGGTGTAGCAACTGGTGTCGTCGAAACAATTGTGACATTAGCTGTGGGTGAAATGGTTGTGTTAACACCGTTTGAGTTGGCGTTCGAATTGTTGCGCGAACGTGGACGCCTGCGTGCTCGTGGCGTGCTTCGCCGTGGGCCACCTTTTGTTGTTGAATCAGGCTGCATTTTGTTATCAACAGCACCATTGTTGGAATCACCGCCAGCTTGATTTTCCTTGTTGCGACCTAGAATTGGAAGGATATTCATTTACATTAACCAGAGCTTATTATTATATTAAATTAAGTCACTTACCTGATCGCCTTGAAGCCCTTCTTTTAGATTTTATCACTGGTTTGATTGTCGTCTTGGCTGGATCATAAAAACTATCAAACAAATCAATTAGATCTGTCTTGTCTTCTTGTTTCAAATCTTCGATAGCTTGAATTACTTCTGCAAGCCCTTCCTTCTGTTTTTCCGTCCAAATAGTATTCAAACTATTCAAGTCATGACCGTTCTCAGCCAAAATAATGCGATACTTAACCGCACGCAGGCGGTGTTGAAGTGTGGCCTTGAAATAATTCAAAAACACCGGCCGGAAGGAATTCTGACGTTCCAGCATCAAATTTTGGCTTTCCAATTCGTCTAGACTACAGGAGATTGGCTGTGCATACTGTGTAATAACTTCGTGCATGGTTTCAGCGTCGTTGTTATTGTTATTATTTGTTAAACGAAGTGCAACATTATAAGTCATTTTTGCACGAATACTGGCGCTTCCATCGAATAAATCCGATTCACTATTTGATCGCTGACGGTTCCTTCGCTGCTTCTTGTTTTCTGTTTTGGGTGAAACAGTTGCATCGCCCGCCTTCTCCACTTTTGGTGAAGTTGTTGAGCTTACTTGTTCTTCGTTGGTGTTGTTGTTTTTATCACCAACTCCTTCTGATAGAGCTTTTACGAGCTTTCTCAAACTCAAATACTGTGTGGGCCCGCTATCTTCATTTGTGACCGTTACATTTTTCTGAGCTAAATGGAAGCCATTTGCAAATGCTTTGACCGTTTGTTGGAATCTCTCCAGGAGATCGTATTTTTTTAGTGACTCCAAAATCATATAGGGAATGAATTTTCTTTCTTCGTGATAGATCATTATAATGCCATCGGAGTCGGGATTATTTTTTTTTAGCAATTCTAGCCAATTAAGGAAGTCTTTTAAAGCTGCTACCTCTGATTTAGATTTTATAACCTAGAAAAAATTATATATGTAGTATTTATAGTTTTTTTCTGAAATAAAAACACGTATTTAGGTGAGATTGTCTCAAAAAAATCGTAGCTTTCATATCAAACTTTCTTTTGACAATTAAAAGTTTTAAATGTTGAAATTTCATCAAAATACATCTTCAAGGACTAAACAAAAAGAAAATAAATGCATTTTTTGGCTCTACAGCTTGTTGGGAGCCAGGCGCGGGCCTAGTGACTTACAACTCTCAATCATTCATGTGTGCGAGTTGTTTGTTTGCAGGTATGGTGGGGTTAGGGTAAGAGGAACTTATTCATGACAAGAGATTCCCTTATTCGATGATTTTTCACCTCCCCGAAAGAGGCAGTAGCCGAAATATGAAATAGTAGGGCGACTATTTTAGCCATTTATTGCCCAAATAATGGGTGCAAAATGACGTGTAAAATCAACATAAATGAGCGGCTTCTTCTTTTGACAATTCGGAAAGTTACTTTCTGTTGGTTTACCTTGATAGACCCCTAACAATTATTCCTTATTACTTTTTTGAATCTGAGACAAGTTTTTCCTTTCAACCAAAAAAATAGATTTTTGTTCGACCAATTCGTCAGATCTCGATTTTAAGCATTTAAAAGTGTAACGTTTGAATTAGGAATTTCGCAGTGATATTTTCTTTTACATTTAAAAATTTTTTCATCTGTCTTCTGTTCTTTTTGCGAGTAAAGATTTGAGATCGGACACCAAAATGTGAAGTTGTTGAATGGAAAACCACATAAGTGCGTGATTGTGAAAAGGATATTTGATGGGGTTTTCCATTGGTAAGATAAATTAATATAATTTTGATTTGGATCTGTCAAAAACCGGACTTCGATGTGAAATCAATAGGCAAGTTCAGGAAAATGAGATCTCGGAGACCTCAGGAATATCTCTATTACATTTAGCCTTACAAGTATCTAATACTTCTATGTACACGTTACGATTCGGTTGCATTAGCTATGTATATGGGTACGTTCAATAACAAATGTCAGGCACTCGGAAGAAAGTTGATGTTTATACCTCTTAACCATGATTTGCGGCACTCACATTTTCTTTTTTCTATTGTTCAAAACTTCTAAAAACAATTAGGAAATCTCATTAAAAATTGAGAAATAGAACGTGAACTTTAACAAAATCGAAGAGAATTAAATTTCTTTTATCTTTGTATTAAGGAGCTGCATTAATTTAAGGAAATATAGATACACATTTGAAAGGCACATTATGCACATATTTCTCAAGCTTTTTTTCGATTAGTAATCGTAAATTCTTAGTAGAGAAATTCAAATAATGATTAGCAGATTTCATTTCATCCATACAAATATACTTTTTTCCTTAACCCGTTATAACTTCAATTGAAATCACATGTTGCACAAAAATATAACCTTGACACATATTCCTAACTGTTATTTTTCTTCGGTTTTCATTGTTCGCAAGGAACAGTTAACTTTCTTAAAATACGAAATCAATTTTAATATTACCTTGTAAGTTTGTAAAGACTTTAGCATCCGATAAAATCCAATTGTAATCACCCGCACTTGATGTCGGTTCGTTGCAGCTGGATTTAGATTCATGTACGGCATGATGTATTGCTCAAAATGTGAATTTGGTGTGTAAGCTGCTAGCTGTACAATCTTTTCAAACAAAAACATAATCTTAAATTAGCTATCTTTTTGGTAAAACAAACAAATAAAAAAAAAAACTTACTTCATCGATTAGCCTTTTGCCGGTTGTGTCGATATCTACGCCTACAAGCGTATATTTTCCTTTCGGCAAAGTTTTAACGGTTTTTGGTTCATTTAGGGAGCCCATTATCGATGGATGCTAAATTACTAATTACAACGGTAAAAACGGATAAAAAAAAATAAATTAATAAACTTTTTAATAAACAAAGAAAATATTCTAAATAAAATACCTACATCAATCGAATTTTTTAGAAGAAAAATTACCTTTTTCCCAGCAAAAAAAAATTAAAACACAAACAAATTGTATAGGTATTGCAAAAATGAGAAAAACCGAACAAAATGTTTATCTATTTCCAGGATTTAAAGTGCAAAAATTTTCTCCCAAAAGCTTTTGTGTGCACGTGTCGAAAAAAAAAATGTGCAATCACAAATCCCAGTTTATTATCAGTCCTCGCAGTTCGACTTTAGATTTTCAAATGAGAGCTTCTTCTTCTTCACAGAAAATTTCTTTGTATGAAAATAAAAATTTCCTCTATCATCAAAATTTTTCATGGAGAGGGCCGTTATTTATTTTTTTTTGTTTGATTTGTTCCTTTTAGGGAATTTCTCTCGACTGTGTAATTTGTTTTTGCAAAATGGAAAAATAATTGTTCAATTAAAGTCCGCTGATGGTGCGACAGGTGGGGTGAGCAGGGGGCGGCACGCACAAGTAGTTTTTCTTGTTTCTTTTTTTATAATTGAATTGAATCGACACGAATATAGTTTTTCATTTCAAATAGGACACATAAGGAAAATTAATAAAAATATAACGTATGAGTCACTATTCAATTACAGCTACATCACAGATGTTCACCGACATTTTTGTGGTCAGCAAAAAATTGAATTTGTTTTACTTACCTGTGGCACCGGTTCCAAAATTAATTTAATTTGTTAGTTTCTGATGAGGAGTTTTTTGATCAGAAATTTGTGGAAAAAAGAAAATTCACACTTGTGGTTATATGGGGGAAATATTTTGTGCAGACAGACGATAAGTCAAGTACTGAACTGATAAGACAATTTTATCAGCTGCTGTCTCATAAAGAAGCCGCTGTGCTGTTGGTTGCAGTGAGTAAACCAGGGGTGTTATCAAAGAAATTGGGGTAATTTTTAATGGGATCAAGTGGAATGCGCCTGCATTTTATTTTTTCAATCGATATGATTACATAAAATGCGATTTAATTTTTAATTTAATTCAATTTGTGTAGATAATACTACGTATTTACTAGGGCAAATGAGTTCAATTTCGTCAAAAGTTTCAAAATTCGAATCCAAATCATTTTTTCATGTGCAACAATTTTTTCAAAAAAGTGGAAAAATTGAATAACAAAAATATGCTCTTGAGATATCTGTGTGTGAAAAAAATAGGGGTATTCATGCAATGTCGTATTTGCCTAGTAAGCCTCGTAAACTGCATAAGTTTATCACTTCGTAAATCAAATGTCAAAATTTGTATGGAAAATTATATACACAGGGCTGATAAGTTTGCGCGATGATTTTGCCTCGTAAACCACGTAAACTGCATAAGTTTATCACCTCGTAAATCAAATGTCAAAAATTTGTATGGAAAATTATATACGCAGAACGCGTAATAAGGATTTACACAGATTGCTTTATAGGTGCGTTCATGCAAAGTGAAGAATACATTTACGCAAATACGAAGTTAGTAAATATATCTCATTGCATGAATACCCCTAATAATTGTGTATGGTCTGTCAAATCAATCTGAAATGACATAACACCTTTTTGCAAACATGCATCTCTATAGTGCATGTTTTTATTTTTCACTTTTTACAAATTTTTTTGAATGTCAACTCTAGAAAAGGTTTGCCCTCATTCAGTTTCAATAGCTTTAAACATCTGAATAATAAATACCAGCTTATGAGGCATTTCTTTAATACAAGTTTTTTTATACTTAATCGCCAATAATTGTTAAATATAACTATCTAAGGCCAGGCGCGCACATGCAACTAAACAGTTTGGTTTTCACTGTGATCCTGTTTGTTTTATTATCATAACCTGATCCGGATCAGATCTGGAGGATAATAAAATGCAGCTACTTTTCTAGATTCTCGAACGCAATGTATGGAAAAGCAGTTTATAATCGACATACAAAAAATCCAAATACCCCAATGTGCCGACATTATACAAAACATCCGCTGTATTCTCAATTCCATTAAATGCTCCATCTGCCACCTACACCTGCAAATCAGAACTACAAGAATCAGCTGATTTATGTCAAAATTTTGCATTATTTGACAGTTATCCGTGTATTACTGAAAAAAAAAAAAACGAAAAATAAAACCAAATCAAATAAACCCTCGATTTAAAGAGATAAACACAAAAGAAAAACTACTTTCTTAATACATAATCAAACAAATAACAACTCCAATTATGTTATCATTCTTTCGTAAGATGTCGACGACAGACAATATGCAAGCGGGAACTGCAGCCAAAAGTTCAATAGATAACAAGAACTTGCAATCAGTCGATGACGAGGGGATTCCAATTGGCGAGGAAGCTCTCCTCAAAGAATTGGGATACAAAGACGCACAAGATCTACAAGAGACATTATTTGGTAAATATAGAATAAAATTTAATTGCAAGTTGCATAATTTTTTTAAAACTTATTTTTTCATACATATTTCAAGATGTTCTGCGTAGTATTCGTGACCCAGAAAAACCATGCACCTTAGAAGACTTAAATGTTATCTATGAAGATGGAATTTTCATTCTGCCTCCAACGAAATCAAATGTTTATGTGGTAAATAGAAACTTGCTAAGAGCTATGAGCTTAGAAATACGTTTCCATTGAAAAATAATTCTAGGTTCGAGTTGAATTCAATCCCACCGTGCCTCACTGCTCGTTAGCAACTTTAATTGGACTATGCATTCGAGTGAAGGTGGAAAGAAGCTTGCCTCATAACGTTAAATTGGACATATATATTAAAAAAGGAGCTCACTCTACAGAAGATGAAAGTAAGTGGTTTGGCTAAGTTCTATTTATGGCATTTTATTATCATATAAACTCATGAAAATAAGTTATAGTCAATGATATATGTCAACCACAATTATTATAATCGTGAATGATGTTCATGTTGAGAAAAAAAACAATATTTATCATTTGCATATATACCGTCCTCGCTGCGTGAAAACAAATTGAGGTTTTTAAATGTGGTTAACAATTACAATTTATCTGAGGTCAACAAGTTTAAATTTGAAATTCATTGCCTCTATTGGTTTTAAGGAACTTTACCGCCTTCCATTTTTCGGACACTAACTGCAGATTATTCTACAGCTTCAAAATCCTCTTGCGAAAACTGGATTTTTTATACCGATTTTTCAGTTCCATAGTGCAACGCATATTTGGCAGATTTACCTCTCCTTCTACTAACAGCATCAAAAATGACATTCTTACTTTGTTCACTTTACTTTACTTTGAAATTGGCCACGTTTAGGATTGTATCCAAAGCAATCTGGATAGCTTTCTGTTGTTGTTAAAAAAATAGCTGATGCAACAACAACTCAAGGTATCTTAACATTTTTTGGTAGGTTGACAACGTCTCGGGATAGATTCATGAAAGCAAGGATTTATAAACTGTTAAGAAAGAAATTTTCTAAAAGAAAATCGAAACTGGGAAAAAGAACAGAAATGTAAATTCATAAAAATGTAAAGTATTCCGTACCACTTAATTTGGGCTTTTACCTACTCTTATAAATGACATTTATCTGAACTGTTAACTTTTAAGATTTAAAATAACTGATCTTCTGAAAGTACGTGTAATATCTGATTTTATACTCTTTACAAACATAAACATTTGTCTTATCTCATATGAGATCTTTTGTCGTTTGATAAATTGTAAAATAAAATATCAATGTTATCAAATGTCAGCTCATGTTATTTTTGCTATTAATGACAAGGGTTTTTCTTGCTTGGTAGTAAAGTTATGGGGTTTTCCTTTGATTCATTTTGATTTCGATCGTTTATTACGGTATTTGTGTTAAATCGATTCTGTGGTGGTGGTAACTACTAAAGTGATGGTTGTCATTCGATTTTCCCGGGAATGGAGGGCCAAAATTGTCAAAATCGGTGTTTCGACAGATATGGATAAAAAAGTATTAGATTTGTTTACCATAAGACGTCAGACGTGGATAACCCCATTAATAATACAGTCTGATGAATTTAGCTTCAGACGATAGATTTTTCTTCCTACTCGGATTTCAAGATATAGAAATGTTTAAATTAATCGATCAATCGGTACAAGAATTCTGTCTTTCTGCCTTAACCGTTAGATTTATTTTCTTTAAATTTTGCACTAAGCGGTTCCTATCTTGCATACATATTATGTACATGTCTATGGCATTTATTGGTTCTCTAATTGAACTAATTTCTACTCTACGTCTCCACTTTCACAGTGAAGAAGAGTTCTTGTATTCGCAATATATAATTCTGTTTCCATGTACAATATTCGAGTCAATTCTTGTCCGCTTAGTAGCTTCTCCCCGATCGATAGTCCTCTTACTATAAAAGAAAACCATGCTCACATTCTTTAACAATAATTTGTTTCCTCTATTTTCAGTTAATAAACAAATCAACGACAAAGAGCGAATAGCAGCTGCAATGGAAAATCCAAATCTGAGAGAATTGGTAGAAAATTGTATCAAAGATGAAGACTAGTTAGAGTATACACATAAATATATTTTTAAGAATAATTATTATATTATTATGTATTAATGTATATTCGAAAAATGTTGATTTTTGTATTCGAGACACAATAACTGTATTTTAAATAATTTCCTAAGGCAATGGGAAGGAGCGGTGCTCTAAAGAAATAATAAATAGTGATTATATTGACTGTTGATGTATATTTACCATTTAATATTTAGGCCTATAGGTTATCTATAGGTAAACAGATTGATTTATTAGTACATATTTGTATAAACTGATTAAAGTAAACGTAATATGTATTTTTACTACCTCTTGCAATTGAAGCTGGTTTTATTTAGTTTTATTATTATTATTTATTTATTTTTTTTTTTTTTTCAAAACGATCTTGAGTCATTTTAATGCAAACAAAAATCTTATCAAATGACAAAATCATAAAATTGTAATCGCCCAAAAGCTGTCGTGTGCAATTAAACAAGTCAATCAGTCATTGAAAAAAAATCGAATCGAATCGAATCGATGACAACTTTTCCTGATTATCGGAGTCTTCATTTATAAATATGTCGTGTGCAATACTTTGTCAAGAAGCAATATGGCTGCGCACGTGAATTAAAATCCAACCACCATTAATGAGAAATTTAGAAATAGGCGTACTATTTTCATATCGGAAATAATCAATAATAATAAATAATTATGAGATATGTACATATGTACTTTGTTTACTTTGGAAATTTCAATTGAAATCGCCTTATCGGTCGAAGACATTATAAATAGAAAGTCGGCTAGGTTAAGGTAGTAGTAATTGTTTTGAAGAGCCTACATACACTCTTACCGTTTGGTTATTGATTGATGGACCTCATCAATGGATATTTCTGTTTTTTTTTTTTTTTAATTTATTTAAAACTGCCGAGAGGA
The DNA here is from genome assembly GCA_932273885.2 of Leucozona laternaria. Classification (NCBI taxonomy): domain Eukaryota; kingdom Metazoa; phylum Arthropoda; class Insecta; order Diptera; family Syrphidae; genus Leucozona; species Leucozona laternaria. The sequence goes on along the minus strand of OW026368.1, from coordinate 24,887,853 downwards.
TAATTATTATGACTACCCTTGAAATGATAAACAATATGCGAGCGTTAGGAAACGAAAATACAATACTAATCGTAAAGGATATACAAATTGTAGTGGGGAAGAATATAGGGCCAGCTGCCCAATTCCACAAGCATGACAACAACAAAAAATTCGTGTACACATAAAATTTAGCGATTCCGTAAGAGTTAAAGAGTTAGGTGCCCATTTTCTCACGTATAACGTGCACACAGGTAGCCATATAACCACGCATATTTTGAGGCTGAATAGGAAGTTAGTATCATTGAGTTTTTTTTTTCGCAATTTTTCTCATTATAATCTCCACTTTCATATGAATTCTCTTTATTACGAAATTTTTAGTTGCTAAGAATCATTGTATTCTAATATATTTGTTTAAAATATTCTACCATGTAACACGATTTCACTGATGAAGAAATAAATTTGAATTTGAATAGAAAGTGTACACGGAAAATTTATCGCATTTACGGAATTGGCCACTGTTAACACTTTTATTGACATTCGTGTGGTGCGTCTAAAGAAATAATCTCTCTATTCTTGATAATAAGTCCGAAATTAGATTCAAATGTAAACTAATAAGCATTTCTAGAACCGCTAGCACTAGCATATGGGCAGATATTTTTTAGGAATGCAATTGGCGTTATCGCTAGAGCACTTCTTACAAAAGTAGCAAGTACGAGTAAGGGAAGGTATGTCATGTTACCAATTGTTTAAATAGCTTAAAAGTTTCTTATTCTAGTACCTACTTATCATTCTTATGGTGCTAGTAAACTTGGTTCTGGTAGTATGTTCGATTTGATTTAGCTTGTTACCGGGTTGGTTCGAGTACCAATTTTTTGATGCCACTAAACCATAAATTTGGTTTTACCAAAATCAAAAGGGTTTTGATATTCGGGCGGAGCTACCTAGTTGTCATACCAAATTCGACTTTCTGTGGAGTGGTTTACTCGAACATGTCAGTATAGTTTAAACGATGCTTAAAATATGAAAATAAATTAACGTGGAGCTGAAGCTATTGAGTTTCTATTGACTTACGACGATATGCATTCTAAACAGGCCATTCAAAACGTTAAAAAAGTAACAGTTAACAAACATGAATCGAATGTGCCAAATTGCAAATAGCGTCAAATAACAAATAAAGTTTTCCGAGTTTTTCTTTGCTGCAAGTTGCTGAATTGGGTGGTCTCGAGCATTGTTGGTTCCAGTAGGACGGAGGAACTGCTTATATAGCTCAGGCAATGAAGGAGATTTTGAAAACACAAATGTATTACTTTTGCCCCGCCTTGTAGTATTACTAACTTTTTTTTTTTTTAATTTGCTTTCCTCGACAGCTCGGCACAAGAAAAAAAGAATATAATGCACATACATATACATATATTTATATCCGTATATAATATAGTCATAGTCACAAGTCACAACTGACAACGATGAGCTTCGAAAAACTTAATATTGCAAATCGCAGTATCATATGGATGGCTTTTAAGAAAATGACTATGAGCCCACTGATGGTTGCAGCTACACCGAACCGAACGACTCTAATGTATGATTAGAGTATAGGTATGTGCCTTGGGTATAGGTATGTATGTACAAAATTCCTGTAAAATTTTATTGTTGGCTGAGTTTTTTTTTTAATTAAAGCAACTATTCCACACCGCAAAATGATTATAATTTTATAATAGATCAACAATGCTTTCAGCGCTCGTTCTGCATTATTTAATTTGCTTGAAATAAGTAAGAGGGACACTAATTGATGACCAATTTTGTATTTTAAATATTAAATTATAGGACTCAGAATCAATAATTTTTTTTTCTGTTTTCATTAAAAAAAAAAAAAACAACGAAAAAGTCAACCGCTGCTACTGCTGCAATCCGGAATCCGCCATAGAACAATATTACATAAGTATTGCAAAAATATATTCGTGTGAATTATTGATGCAATAGCTATATGAAATAATTACCCATTGCGTGTATAATTAATTAATTATTTTAATGAATTTAAATAAATTTTCCAATTTGCTTCAATAATTTTGTTATTGCGGGATTGCATGTATTGGATTTTTTGTTTTTAATTGTTTCAAAAGGTTTCATCGTTCTGTTTTCTGTTTTTTTTTTTTTTTTTGTTTTCATTTATTCTGCGAGCGAGGTATTAACAAAAATTATGATTTAATTTGCATTTTCATATCGCACAAATCAAATCATATAAAAAACCCTCAAAGGTTTGAACGCCCACATTCGAATAAAAGTCATGTCATATAAAAAAATGTAGAAATATTTTAAATCGAAGTGAACAAATGATTGTGGTTCGGTTTGGCTGATGAAAAGCGCCGAATATTTCTGTTATTGTGGAATGGGATACAAATTATTGAGCATTGCTTGTGCGTGTAGAATGAATGTTATACAGAACTTTTTGATAAGCCCACTTCCAGGAACATTAGCATTTACATTAGGTATAGTGTGTGATAGTAATTTTTCAGTTTCAAGGACAGTTGGTGGAAGTTTTAGGTAGGTGGGTAGTTCTCTTGAAACAGAAATAAAGGGTCCGCCAAATAACTTTTTTTTTTTGAAAATGGCGCAAAACATCGAGTGTAGCTTCGGCTGTGTGGCACGTAGCGCCGTCCTGTTGAAACCAAATGTTGCCAATATCCTCCTCTTCAATTTTTGTGAACAAAAATTCGTTCAACATGGCCCAATAACGATCGCCATTGACTGTAACGGCCACTCCTTGCTCATTTTCGAAAAATGGCCCAATTATGCCTCTGGACCAAAATCCGCACCAAACAGTGACTCGTTTTGAGTGTATCGGCTTTTCAATGTATGCGTGCGGGTTTTTTGTGCCCCAAATGCGACAATTTCGCATGTTTACTACCCGGCAAGATCAAAATGAGCTTCATCTGAAAAAATGATTTTTTTGGCAAAATCGGCATCTTCTCTGAGACCATCGCAGGCCCACTTAGCAAAGCGTATACACAACCATATTCGTTCAGCGGAAGGATAAAACCACAGATTAGCCATATGAAGATGAGAATGTTTCGTACGTTTCACCCTCCAAAACCCATTTGTTTACATTGTTGTATTTGTAATTTTTTCCCGCGTCGATGAATAGATGTGAATTGCAACAACAATTTAACCAGGTGTGTGAAGATCCCTACTGTCTATGTGTGAGATTTTTGTACACACATTCTCATTTTTTATCTGATAACTGCCAGTTCAAGCTTGTAGGCAAATTAAAATGGCTGCCGGGGATTCTCATCTTCATGTGGCTAATCTGTGGATAAAACATAAAACTAATGTAGTTTTTCCAAACAACAAAAAAAAATGATTTTTATAAGGGTCAACTTGATGATAAGGCATTTGTTTAATAAAATAAATACAAATAATGAAGTTTAATTAGTGAAATTTTTGTCTTTATTGTCCTCATTACCGTTAACCATTGACTTCTTGAGTTTGGAGTCAATTAGTGATTAAATTGGATAAATGTTTCATATGGAATGAAAGGCATTGTGGAAACATGTGGGTTAGTCCATTGTTTTTTGTGAAAATAAAATTATTTTTATTAAAATTCCATAGTAATCCTTATGTAGTGACCTTGTTTCATGTTCATTGTCTTCTTCCTCACCATCGACCGATAGCTTCTCCTTTTATTTGGATTTTGGATGGACGGGATTCCTGTGGATATTATGGATCCGACCGATGGCCAAATCATGTTATAAAGCAGTGATAGTATACCAACAAAATAAAATTCCTGCTAGGGAACAAAAATTCCCTAATTTGTATTCTATTTTTTGATTTCAATTTGATTGAACAAAATAAAGTACAATATCACATTCATTTAAATGAAGTCAAGAAAAGAATGCGTAAATCTTTTCTTTCTTATATTTTGTCATAATTTCAAAATGGCCTCAGGATATTAATAATTTCAAGATTAAAAGCCAGTCCCACTTTTGAGTTTTTTCTTATGAAACAAATCAATAAAGGCTCCCAAACCGGCGCTAAACCTTGGCGCGAATATGCGACGACTGAAGAATGTTCAAAGATTTGCATAGCGCCAGTGTGGGTTCTCTCATTAATCTCCATTTCAATAAATTAAGACAGGTGAAAGTATTCGCGTAGTTGAAATTAATTATAATTTAAACACAAAAATGTTCTTTTATAATTTGAAAAAAAAAAAACGTTTTGTTAGAATTTTTTCTTACGCATTTTTTCACCAGTTTCATCAAGAAAATAAAGCCAAATATATAATATTTTTGTATTAAAAAAAAAAACTGTTCCCTAGGAAAAAAATACTTGTAGGAATTTTTCCCTACATATACTATCACTACTTACATCAGTAAACACAGACAAATCACCTACACCTTTACAAAAAAAAGGATCAATCGCGATTCGTTCTAGTTACCACGATTGATCTGGAATCTGACCCCCAAATCTGAAATGGTTGACTGGAAAACCACATAATTATCTGTCAAATCAGACATGAGCTAAGTGTTACCATTCACGAAATAAGCACTAGTTGAAAAAAAACGCTAGATGGCGGAACCTTTATAATTTTTCGGAAAAAAAAAAATTACCAATTAGTAATCAAAACTAGAATATCCCATTAGCCGAAATTCAACCATATCATAAACAATTTTGTTTTAAACATTTGGGTATGAAGGTTAATGCATATATGTACATAATATATAAATGTACATATGTATAATTATATACATATATCATGCAGTTCCGTTGAATAGGTACCTAAGCTGAAAAATTTACGACAAGTTTTTATTTATATAAAAGATAATCGTACAGTTCCAATAAAAGTTATTATTTATTAGGAAGGAACATAACATCAATATTAAATAGTATCACTACAAAAGTATTACATATTTTTACAAAACTATCAGCCTTATCATCATATCCTATCGGAAGAAAATTTTCTCCGATTTCTACGAAATGTACGAATTTTGTATCATTTTATCCGTTCCGATAGGTCAATCGGACAGATTTTCGAAAAGAAATTTGATATGCATTGAAAATATCAAATTCGTGCGTTGCATGCCGTTGAAATGTCAAAATGGCAGGAACGCATCTCGAATTCATGCGATGTATGAAGATACTTGCTTTCCGATTTAACCGACAGAAAATTAGAAGTGGAAAATGTCCGTCAACAAAATCAAAGACTGAAATGGACGCTCAGCAACAAAAAGTTTAGCAAAGTAACCTTTTTTTTATTTGGTAAACAAAACATGTATATTTCTTTCTTTTGGAAAAAAAAACACAAACAAGGTGCAATACGACCGGCTGGTTGAATTTATGCCATCAAAGGCAGACATTGCGCGGAAGTTCACAAGTCAAACCGGTGATGTCGCCAGCATTTTTAGAAGCTTTTGGATGTAAGGAAACAGATCCTTGTTAAACCCCTGTGCCCCCCCTGGCTACAGCCTTGTAATATGTTACATATACTATGTGCTGGCTCTTACCGAGCACTAATATCTATTAATGTTTGTCTTGATAATTATATATTTGCATGCAAAACAATTAACCGACAATTGTTTTGTGTGGGGAAAAAAGTGTGTTATATACCAAAACCTCTTGGAAAAAAATTATTATGTACTAGGTAAAATATTCGCATGCAAAAGTTTTTTGCATACCAATATTTTTTTTTTCATAGGAAAATATGAATTTCATTTTTAAACCTTGAATTTATATGATCAGTATACAGGTTGCTTCCGCCAAGGCAAATATTTTTGGTTTTATATTTAAAAAAATAGTATGTGGGTACTTGCACTGTCGGCCATTGTCACACACTAGTTAAATTTTGAATGAGTTTAACCCCTTAGTAAAGTTTGCATCAAGCGTTCGGGCAAAATTGTATGTACATGAAGCGGGTTTAACTATGTGTTGGAGTATCTTTTCTTTCAATTTGACGATTTGAACAACAAAAAATTGAATGGCCATGAAAACAGAAAAATTTTTCGGCTAGAAATGAAACAAAAAAACAACTACAAACACTCGAAACAAGAACAACTCCGAAAACATTTACCTATACAAACTACGATTTAAGCAAGTTGAATTTGCTCCAGTTAGGGTTGGCTCAATAGGTTGAGAATTTTTTTAATTTTTTCCCACCCAGACGGTTGATAAACAAGGCTTTAAATACAAACAAATGCACCGCTAACTACAATGTAATCGCAAAAATTTCACCCGTGAAGATGTGCATAACTTCGAGGTACTTAAATACATACATTCATCACATTACACTCGTACATCTGGTGGGTTTCGGTAGAAATATTGGATACGTTAAATTCACTCTTAATTGTATTTAATTTAAACCCCAACAATGAAGAAACGTTGAATATTTATTATCATTATTATCATCATGTGGGAAAATGTCAAGGAGCTTTAGTTGTACCTAGATGTATGTTATTCTGCGATGCAGCGCAACAACATACCGAAGTTGAAGGATTTGTATACTCTTACAACAATACTGCAGATGCAGAAAGGCACCTGCGACTACGTATGTTTGCTGCCTGGTCCTGGAAGTTGCATCTGTGCATTTCTGGTTGCTTTAACATGAATTGACAATTTATTATTATAACGAGATGCGCGTAATGTCATATTTAATGTGCATGTGCAACCAGGATGTGTTGTGTACTGGAGACGAAACAACACATTCACACACACATATATAAAGATACACAATTCAGAGACGGAAAATCCTTACAGCGGCATAAACTTTTCCGAAACGGTTGCCTAAATTAATTCTGTTTCCATCCATACCCATCCATAAATCTCCTTGAAGGGGATGTTTTTTGGAGCGGAAAGTCTGTAGTAGTTGATGTGTGTCGATGTGGATTAATATTCATTTCTCTTTTTGATTTTTTTTTCTTAATGAGCGTGTGAATCTGAATGATGTGTGCGGTGCGGGTTAAAACTATCTATTTAACATTTTAAGGAGTGTATGTATCGCTAGACCGTAAGCGTATAGGTACTTCACAGAAATATAGAGAGTATGGGTGTTTTATACATACCAAAGTGTTTTGGCAGTGAATTGATGTAATTAAGATGCTAAAGACTTCCTTATTAATTCATATTAGGTAAAGGTACGTGCATTTGTTCGGGGAACTTCAGATTGAGTGGCGTCAAAGAGATTCTTGTATAGGTGTAGGTACTCTTAGTATGATAGGTAGATAGCACATATAGGTGCTATAGGTAAGCTTTGATCTTGATATGCTTTCTCCTGGATCGAAATTCTGCTGATACAGTGGATATCATAGTTTTCATCAGTCGTTGCACCTCACTTTGAATGCAGAAGGGTTTTTGTGAGCCAACAGAAAATTTTGAAAGTGAATTTAGTTACACATATAACCAACATTTTAAGTACATATGAAGTATTTGTTTTTCAAATAAGTTTGATCTCACTTTTACACTTCTCTGAACAGGAAATATAAAGTCAAACAAATTTAAACACATTTCTGACATTCTATTAATTTATTGTGCTTTGACAGAAATATTGTCAAGTTTGTTTTTACTCATATTTTTTTAACCTGAAGATTTGTGGCCAAACAACTAACCATATTGACAATCAATAATAGGCAAGACCAGATGAAAACTTTATGACCTGGATGCACAATGATTTGTTTAAATCATTTTGACAGTTATATGTCAATCTTTTTTACCTGTCAATATATTTGTCGAGCTAGATTTAGTAGTTTTCTCGCAATTACTTTGGTAATTACAAGTACGAAGTTTAATTAAAATCTATGGCGTCGTTTTCGATAACATTTGAAAAAAAAAACAAAACTTTTATAATTGCCCACTTTATTTAAAAAAAAAAACACTGAAATCTTTATTTTGCAATCGGCAACTTCAAGCTAAAATATCTCTACTTTCCCATGAATGATTTGAAAATAAGGTCACTTTTGATTTCATACCAAACTCGTTTGTTTACACTCTTGGCCAGAAATGGGCAATTCCCTTTTAATTTGGCAAAGTAAAGGGTGTTTTTTTAGACGTTTGGCTTTCAAGCAGAAATAAAACGTATATAATTTAATGTTATGGCCAAGAATTTAGCTTTATTTCAAAGATAAGGGTTCGCCATTATGTTTTAAAAATAATTTCGGGCAAGTGGCTGCCGCGGCTGGCTCGTATAAATTCCAGCCGAGAGGCCCAATTTTCAACAGCTCCAATTGTTGCGCGCGATGGCGGATGGAATGGACTCATTCGGATCTTCTTCGATACTCTGCTCCAGAGCAGCAATAGCGTCTTCGGTGCGCACTGTACCGCTTCTCTGAGGATTCGCATTATCCACTAGAATAAACTTGGTGTGAAACCGATACATGGTTGCTCGAAATTATGCGATTTTGCAATTATGTCGACCGAATATTGGACGCAGTGTGCGATGCATCGCGCGAACCGAACCATTATTTTGGTAATAAATTTGCACGATTTGCAAACGTTGTTCAGCAGTAAGTATCTTAATTATAAAATGGCAAACCAGACTGAGCATAAATCAAGTGACATCTGTAAAAAAGACCAACTCCGATAAAAGTATTGCCAGATTGAAAACCACACGTCTAAAAAAATATCCTTTACATTTATTAGTCAGGGAACACTCAGATGACAGATCCGGAATTGTGACTTTTTACTTGTCAACTGAATCTAGCTTGCCATGGCCTCAATTACCTTTACACCCAAAACTTCTCTTGATAAACTACCAACGGTCAATTAATAGTGAAATCGAGTATAGGTATAGACTTAGTCCAATTTTGCACATATTTTTTGGTAAAAATAAGAACTCCAACATAAACATCTCCTCAATTATCTTATGAAATTCGACCAAGTCAATTAAAATGCTTTAAATAAAAGGCTTCATTAAATACCTCCTCTTACAAACTTTTATACCTAAAATTGAAGGTGTCGTCGTTAAGATATTGCCAAGAACTACCTCACTCAAGGATACTGGATAGGATAGGTATTTTTTTTTAACTGAGCCACTTGATCTTTTTTTTTTTTAATAGGTAAAAGCCATTCAAAATCTCAACAGAAGTATTTTTATTTGCCAAAAAGTCCAGCACTTTTGAAGACATTTTCAATACAAAACTTGAAGAGCCACTTGAAAGGGTTTTTTTTTTCTTTTTTTTCCCATCACCGACACCGTGTAAATTTTCTGTGCCTTTTTTTTCTCTGCAACGATTTCCATACAAAAATTAACATCAAGGTGAGCAGAGCACACCATAGCTGTAAAAAGACATAACGAGCAAGGAGTGTACGATTTAATTGCTTCTCACAAAACTATGTATACAGCTGCCTGTGGGAACTGGAAACAGTGGGTTTGTCCAGCATTCTATTTCTATATCGTTGTACAGGACTAGGATGGGCAAATGTGCAAATGCAATCGGTTGGGTTAAGCCTTTCAGCTCCAGTTTGCTGGATTCTATGGCAGTGAAAATGACGACACTAAGAGGATGACGAAAATTATAATCAGAGTCTTTGTATTCCGAGGCATACTTCTCGACTATGAACTGGACGGAACACGAAATTGTAGTTGTAGCCAGTGTCTGAGTCCCAGAGTCGGGGAGGACTTTTAGTATCCTGCTAATGGGTCACGATCTAGTTATTGCTAAATGTATTGAACCGAGTTCTTATACATTTTCTATATTCCTCCGTGAAAGAGAGGTTGGCCCTTAACCCTACGTATAGTAGGTATGGTAGGTATACCTATATTGGTAATGGGCGTATAGGGCGACCAATGGAGCATGCCATTTTGTATGCATATTTTACCATCGTCGTCGTCGTCGTCATCATCATCATCCTGGAAGGAATAAGTTTTCAATGTGAATTTTGATTGCCTTGCCAATTAACATAATGAATAACGTATTAAAATGTGCTTCTTTTAAAGTTATCATTGCAGTTGGGTGATGAGTTTGGACTTAATTGCTGTAATTTCTTTTCTTTTTATATCTTCTGCACAAGCGGAAGGTATTCTAATAATTTTAAGGAGCGCAACACGAACAAGAAAAAAAAAATAAAAATAAAATAAGGGCAGGATGGCAATGCTGCGTGAAATGAATTTTGAGTTTTGATGAGAAAAAAAAACAACAAAAGGACAATTAATGTAAAACCCTTTTGAGAGAAGAGCGATACTTTACATTGTAAGGAAACAATTTAATGGTCCGTTGACGAGCAAGGTTTATTGCATAATTAGAATGTTTTATCATCGTTTAGGTATTTAAAAGTTTTTTTTTTTTTATTAAATTTTTTTATTAGTTTTGTATTAGTTTAAGGATTATATGGGGACATATTTATTTTTAATGGTGTTTAGTCTTGTTAAACTGACGTATAGTAGGTCGTTTACCTAATCATTTCTCATTGTAATTCTCTTAAACTAAAATATTTGTATAATGATGTCAAAAGTTTAACGTAAAATAATAAGCTTAGGGCCACTTTTACAGGGTACAGACTTACAGACTTACTGGAATAAGTGGCACTAAAAGCTCCCATATTGGGACTTAAGGCTCAGTTTCATAGCCTTATTAATTGGTACTTACACATAAGTGACAAACATCAAAAACTTAAGTGCCAATTATTCAGGTGAGTGTGCACAGTGATATCGCGGTCTAATGATCCATATTGGGCACTTAAGTGCCACTTTGTCTGACTGTGAAACATTAGCCTTAAGATTTCTTAATAGTTGGATCATTGTTTTAATTTCAAGGAGTAAAATCTTTTTGCACCTCTCTCACACCAAAACACTTAAAACAATTAATCAAGGTGTCAAAAGAAAAGAAATGCATATTTCAGAGTTAATGGATTTAATTTTTGTTTCATAAATATTCAAAATTAAAAAAAAAATAGAATTTATTTGTTTTAGGTAACATATTCGTCCCTCGTTGCAGATCCTTCTTTGCTCAGATGGGAAACAGGCAATCAGCAATGCAGAAATTCAGATCCAAATGAAGGAAAATTCCTATTTTTAAAATTGATCCCGTGAATTTATTGAATGCCAGCAATCACCTTAATTACGTTAAATAAATAGCACAACTTTTTGAAAAAAACCCGAAGAATCGAAGACCACCCGTTTTGCTTGCCCAGTGCTGGGATATCAAAATCAATTCCTTCACATCTAAACCTGCCTATAGCTTCATATGTCCCTTGTTTTAGAGAGAAAAATACAAATGCCTTATGTCTTGGCGTCTTGTACTCCCATCGTTTGATTCAAGAAGTTTCAATTGTATTCTGGTAATCCCAGTCGAATAGTCTCTCTATCAATATGAAAATCAGTGGATTCGGAAGGAAATAGATGAAGATAGGAGAAAAGATATAATCAGGCAGAGGTTTTAGAATTTATTTAAATTTGATTACGTTTTGTTTAAAATTCGCTGTAGTAAGGGAGATAGAGATTTTCATGGAGCGAAACTTCAGGAAGACTTATTTTTTCCAAACCTGAAAGAGGACTATCGAAATGCTTTCAGAATATATGAGGACTCTTGTGAAATCCACCATTTTCGAAAATGGTATATGTCCAAAACTAGCAGGAAATTTCGACCATAGTTGTAGATTTTTGAGGTTATGCTAATTAAATTTGTTTTTTTTTTTTTAAACTATTTGGCATTTTTATTTTTTAACTTTTAGAAATAGAGAACTTCCCATAAAAATTCGGACTTACTGTTCATATAAAAACGAACTCCCATTTAGTTGGAACTACAGCCCAAATGTAAGATAATACATGCACGATGGACGTTCATTTACGCTAGTCGGAGATAAGTTTTTTGGGAGATATTTCGTAAGGCCGTGAACTTCTAAAGGGTCTTCCAATAAATCGTATTGACAGTTGATAGCGACCGTATTGTTGAAGCTACGTCTTTCAAATTTCCTATCATTTATTCATTCTGTTTTGTCAAATCATATAGACGAATAAAGCGTTCAACAACACGTACAAATGATAAAATTATTTTATCAAAATGGTTGTTGTGTTTGGGCATTTACGGTCATCTTCAGCGACGAGGCCCATTTCTGGATGAAAGGGTGCGTCAACAAACAAAATTGTAGAATTTGGAACGATACCAATCTACATGTGATCCAAGAGCGTCCAATACATCCCGAAAAAGCCAAGCTGGTGGCGTCATCGGTCCACATTTTTTGGAGAACGACGTTGGCCAGGCCATCACCGTCAACGGCGAGAGCTATAGAACGATGATTATCAACTTCTTTTGGCCTGAATTGGATGATATGGACACCAAAGACATGTGGTTTCAACAGGACGGTGCTACGTGCCATACAGTTCACGCCACATTGGAAATTGTGCACGAGCGATTTGAAGACATGGTCATCTCGCACGTGGAGAGAGGTGATGTGAATTGGCCACCGAGATCGAGCGATTTAACCCCGTTACATTTCAGATGCGCGCCATCGCCACCCAGAGAACGATGTTATATATATAATCTATGCATAATGGAGTCGATAGGCCTTTCAAATGAATAAAAAGTTTCGATGATTTCTCACATAGACATTGTACGACCCTGTATTTCACATTGGATTTTTGTCAAAAAGTTCATGAAAGTTGAACTGAACTTAATTAAACTGATGAGTCCAAGTGAGATTCCCTCCGGGACGAGACGTCAATTTTTATGGACTAAAGACCGTTAAAATTTATTTTGAATCGAAAGTTGGTATTTTTGTGTTATGAAGGGTGTTTTTTTTAGAGTTATATAACTTTGAAATGGAATAAAACAATGATGTTTTTTTTAAATTGACATGAAATTTACTTTATACAAAAGATAATCTTCTGGCATTATAATTCAAATATGATTTCTAGCATATGAATCGCCACGGCTCACTCGGACGTAGTCTAATCTGGAGGTCCAATTTTCGATGACTTTTTAACCCTTTACCGCATGAATTATTGCTTAAAGAGGAAAAAAATAAAAAACGCTTGAAATGACTTCTTTGGGTTGTTTTAAGACTTATTTCATTAAAAAAAAAAAAAAATTTTTCTTTAAATAAAAATTTGTACTAAATTTGTATATTTTTAACCCCTTACTGCATACGAAGCCAAATATGGCTTGTACACTTTTACCTCTCAAACGAGCAAGATAATATTTTTTTTTTATAAAAATACATTCGTTTCAAAGAGAATTAGACACAGAATCAGAAATATATTTTTATGACCACTTAACTCACCTAACACCAAAGTTATTATTATTTGAAATAAGAAAATTTTTCACACTTCCGTTTTCAATGACAATAAGTAACCGACTGACCTGGAACCATGAATATCTTCCTTCTTATTTGGTGCACGAGTTCAAAAGTACAGCTATTTGTTCTCAGAAATGCACAGAAGAGGATCCTGTTGTGTTTTGATCATTTTTTTTATTGAAGTGGGGAGAAAAAGGCACATAACTGCAGAAAGCCATATTTGGCTTCGTATGCGGTAAAGGGTTAAAACATCCAACAACAGGCTAATTCACGGGTCCGTAATGTGAAACTATGAGGTTACCAAACATTTAATTCAATAAATCAATTGTGGCACGAGCTGTGTGACATGTTGCGCCGTCTTGTTGAGACCACTTCATGCAAATCATGGTTGTTCAATTGATGAACGAAAAAGTCAGTAATCATTGCTCTATAGCGGTCACCATTGACTGTAACGTTCTGGCCAGCATCGTTTTTAAAGAAGTAAGGACCAATTATTCCACCAAACCATAAAACACACCAATCAGTCAGTTTTTGTGGATATAACAGTGTCTAAACATACACTTGAGGATTATCATCACTCCAAATATATGGCAGTTTTGGTAATTGACGTATTCATTCAACCAAAAGTGAGCTTCATCGCTAAACAAAATTCTCTTATGAAAATTGGGATCAACGGCAATCTTGTTTTATGCCCATTTGGGCACAATTTGGAAGCGTTGTTCAGTCGTCAGTCTATTCATGTTGAAATGCCAAACTAAACTATAAATAAATCACTTGACAGCTGACAAAATGGCCAACTTAAAGTTTCTTACCTCTAAAAAAACACCCAAAACCTTATTTGAGATTGTATGGGTTGCGGTTGTTTTTAATAATTTGTTTTCTATTTTAAGACATTTTTTTCAAATGTTCATCCCACTTAAATAGGGGGGAAATAGTGCCCATATATCTTAAATGATTTTTTTACCAAACCTACATGCTCTAGCATTTTGATGCAACTCATTCAAGACACCCTGCATAAAAGTGGCTTTGCCTTACAACATATTATTTTGTTAACTAAACTTATTCTTTTTTTTTCAAAACCGATTCCACAGTGTTTTGGTAAAAAACTAGCTATGTTATTATTATAGGTTTGGCTTTGTTTTCAATTTCAATTTCAGGGATTCATTTTTTTTCTGTGTTGACGTTGCTAAGAATCGATTTATTTTGTTTTTAGTCCAACCTTGCACGGACTGTAAAAAAACACACACACATTTTCAAGGCTAACCAAAGCCCCTTAGAATTCATGTCTCTCAAGTTTTCTGCATTCAATTTTTGTAGATTTAGGAAATTTTCCTTTTTTTAATTTCTCATGAACTGAAAATTCTTTCGTGTCTTTTGAAAGATTTACTATACAATATCAAAGTTAATTGATCTTCAAAACAGAAAACCTTAAATAAAACTTAATAAATAAACTAGGTATATGCTGCATGAGAACTGGCTTTCTTGGGTAAAACAGTCACTGCATCACCCTCTTCTAAATACTTCGTTAAAAGTTACACAGTCTATACGTAGTGCCATAAAATTTGTATCCCTTATATATACAGGTAGAAAGTTAACAAAATTAGGCTATATTAAAAGTTCTTCAATTTGAAGCCTCTCCCTTCTTCTTGTTTTTGTGCAGCAAAGATTTAGTTTTCGAAGAAGTTTTCCAAACTCAAACGCACCTCGTAAAGTTTTTGAATTAAAACCAAACAGTCAATATACTTAGTAACTTATTAAAATTACTCCTTTAATAACAACCAATACCGAACCCAAAACCTCCACAGCCCCCGAGAAAATTGAGACATCTTAGAAATGAATGGATGGTAAGGGGGGGGGGGGGGCGGAAGGGGAGAAACTGAGGAAATGCATAGTGTTGTTCGTGTTTCAGTGTATTTGCGATAACATGAAGTACAAATTAATTTTCAAACAATTTCATAATCTTGTGGGGAGAGTTGAACCTTTAGTCTATAAAGGTATGCTCTCCGCAAGACTCCCTTATTAAGAATCACATTCATGCAGCGCAATATTACCACCTACATAAACGTATACAGGTAACAAAAATTGCAATGATATTTTACAAGAAAAACCAAAACCCAAGTAGGCGACGTTGCATTGCGTTTGTGTCTGATACAGGGATTGTGCCTTCTACCTGCTGCAGTGTTAACTTTTCTCTTGATAAGTGAACGCATTCCATCATACTTTATGTGAAAGTTTTCAAGAGATCCTTGAGGCTTGAGACCTGGTGTGGGGATGGAGAGGGACAACTCCCGAATGGGCCTTGTGATGCAGGAGCGGGTGCACAAAGCGTGTCGTTATAGAAGATGAACGTTTTTCCTTCTCGTCCTCCTCCTGTCACCACTATATGTTTAGTTATAGGAAACTTTCTAAATCCCTTATTTAAATTTACAGGCCATTAGGGCGTTATTTAGTTACACAGCAACGCGTGACATATATTCCGCGTGCGTCTATCTCAAGGTAAGGTACTCCAGACTATGGTGGGTTGGTATAAATAGGGATTCTTGCGAGTCTTCTTCACTTTGATTATAATGTGCAATTTTGCATGTTAACTTGAAGAGTATGTGAGTGTGAGCAAGCAAATGATGTTAGCTTGTAATTTATTTCCCAATTAAAAGGAATTAAAGTTCATCATGTTGAGCTAGCTATATACCTACGAGGATAATGGAGACGAGAGAGGACTATGTATATATAGGTATGTACAACGACGCCGACAACGTTGATGATGACGAGAGGATCTCAATCAATGTCTTTGCACACAATTCAAGCCTGAAGATTTCAATTATTTCCATCTTAGGTTAAATTTGTGTGTTGGATTGGGGTTGGATGGAACTAGGGTGATTTAAGATCTTTTAAGATTGTATATAGGTTAAACCATCAACTATTAGAAACACATAAGAGAATAAGAAGTGTGTGTACCTATATTGAAAGTCAAGCATTGATTTCTTTAATGGGAAATGATTGAAGGTAGGTTATAATATCATGATACCCGATAAAAGACATTTTAAAGAAAAAACGCAATGACAAATAAAATACATTTTTTTTGGGGCAAGAGGTCGTGGAAAACCAAGGCCTAGGGGAGTATGACTCTCAACCATTCCTGTGTGCGTGTCGCGAAGCTGAAATGCAGGGGACCTACAATTTTCTGCCGACTCCAAACGGCTAAAGTGAGAGACACTTATTCATGACAAGAGATACTATTATAAGATTTGTCACTTCCTAGCAAGAGGAGCCTGAGAATCGAACCCAAACCTCCGGCATGACAGTCCTCTACACATTAATTACCACGCTACCAGCTACTACGGCAATATGATATGATAGTTAAACAAACTTGTTGAAAAAGATGTTACTTAAGGTGGCACTGCAGGACCTGGAGTACATGCTTTATCTAATCAATAAAGCTTTTCCACCCAGTTCGGTCCTTATGCAGCTAATTGTTTCAATTTCGCACACCAAGTTGGTTGAGGTCCCCTTCTATTGCGTACGTAAATTGTGCAGCGGTTTTCCTTTGCTTTGCCGTTTTTCTAGGGTAAACTCAAAGATTTGCCGGGCCGAAACGTTGGTGCCCATCTGCTTTACCTGAAGCAGGTATCTAAACAACTGATAAATTTGCAGTATTTCTATCAGAAAATTGAAAAAAGAAGGACCTTGTCTGCCAGTTTGTTTTTTTGACAGAAAAACTACCAATTTGTCATTTGTTTGAATCAAGCATGTGTTGTTGGACTTTTGACAAGGGAGGTGGCGCTGTAAGCAGACCTTACTGATGCATATTTTCCAAAAAACACACGTTAAATTTTCATCTCAAAACATATCATCCAGATTTGCTTCTACACCATATAGAAAGACCTGGGGCCTATAATACAGAACAACAAGTAAACTAGTCAACAATATCTTGTTCAACTATGTTTGTCCAACAAGTAAAGATCATTTCGGTAACATAACAAAAACTGTAACAATTGTCAATAACGAAAATTTCCCTCGACTTGTTGAACCAGTTGAATAAGGAAGTCTTACATTCCACAAAAAAAAAAAGTAAAAGTAACTATTCGGTGCTTTCTCTGAGTCATTGACTATAACCAAATAAAGTGATAAATGGCGGGAGATAATTTTTTTGTCTAAGAGTTTGAACACAGTTCCTAATGAAAAAGATTAGACCTTTTTAAAGGATATTTTTTGGCAAAATTGTTAGACATATGCCATGGTAAGTATAAACTGAAAGAATATAATTTTGCAAAAAGTAAAAAAAAAAAAATTTGTGAAAGCCAAAGTAGATAACGCCAAAAAAACATTACAGCAAGAGATAAATACAGGAAATTTAACTCGTTTGATAATCTCTTATTTGATTTATCCAGATCCAGATCCAAACCAATGCAAAGCTATTGAAATTTTCTTCTTTACATTAAAAAAATTAACTTTGAACAAGCTTCCCGACCCTTTTACTTGATAAACCTTAACTTGTTGACTTCGAACAAGTTTCCGATCCTCGGTTGAAATTTATCAACTATTCAACAAGGTTATTCTGTCTTTTTTTAACTCTTGTTATTTCCAGTTACAGAAATGGCAGATTTGTAAAATTTCCCACTTGTTGCAATGTGCGAAAACAATTGTTATAGTTCCCCGAGACTTGTTGTTACGTGTTACACAAATTTTAAACAGTTGTTGAATTTCACTTGTTCAACAAACACTTTATGTATTGTAAGTGTCTCACAAGTCAACACTTTAGTTACCCGAGGAATGGCTTTGTTTTTTGAATTGCTTTCTTAGTCGGAAGAATCAGCGATATTGGCAAGAGTTATTCCTCGTTTGATCTCAGTGGTTGTATTGTCTTCTGAGTTGTGAGTCGAGGTAGAGAAAGACTCTCGCTACCTCAAATTGATATCTTTCCACGTTGGTTTTGTGCGTCCTTTCTTACGGTTAATCGATGTCCTTCACTTTTGTTTTAATACTCACAAAGGCGCAACTGACATATCCCACTGAATTCAACGGATTATGTCAGTTGTGTCAAGATGGCCTCTCTACAAACTAAATTGAAAAATCTATAAAGACCGTATAGGAGTTAGGACTTAATTTAGTGCTAATTTAGTGCTGCTGAGCACTTTATTTCCCTCCCCCTCAAACTAGTGGCAGTGCTAACTTGAGGTAAAGATGGCGCCGCTACAAAAGAAATTTAACAATCTTTTATAATGCAGGAACTAGGATCTAACTAGGACCTTATTTGATTTCAAGTGCTGTATACGATTTGACCTCCAAATGCATCTCAACAGTTTAGCCAAAAACCATAAATCGCTCAACGAAAAGAATGGTACCAAATCAAAGGGCTAGCCAATACCTTTTCAAAAAAGTGCAAATAAACTTTCTACTTCCATTACTTTATGTCCAAGTAGGCTTATATGGAACCTCGTTCGATCTTCTGAAACCTGTGGTGGCGCTATCTTGATGGAATTGATGCATTTTTGTCTGTACCAATTTCTTACAAAAAGTTCAAAAATAAAAAGTCTACAAATTGCATGCAGTTGTTGCATGTGATTTAAAGGTGAAATTGTAAAAGCAGTTAAACAAGTATTGCAACAGTAAATAGGGTAATAATTAGGTCTTCTAATTCCTGCATAGTTAGAATTTTAAATTTAAATTCTGACGCACCTAATATACTCGGCGTATGTGTGTTATAAAACGAACTAGCAACGAGTTCAAAAAAGTAACTTGACAGTGCATCGCTTGTCCAGATCCTTTTTTGATATCAAAGGTATCTGTATGAGGTCTCTAGACGAGTTTGCGTCAAAGATGTCAAAACTAAATAACACCCTAAAGTATCTTCATATAGCTCATCTCTTTAGATACTTTAATATACAACATAACTTTAAGATACAACATATATAAAGAACTCAACGTCAGCTTTCCTTTGTTCCTAAGCTCAATTGTGTACGCTCAAGGCCCAGAAATTGGTCATTTCCTTTATCATTAAAAACAATTAACGGCTTAACAGTTAAATAATAGAAATTGTTAAAGCTTTAATTTATCTATACCTACTATACGGGACGTGTAGATAATGTATTCCGATTGACCTAAAAGAAAAGCTAAAAACTTTTTCAATGCAAAATTAAATTGGCAAGTCAAAATAAATACCATCTCGTTTATCATTCAATTATTGTCATTTTTATAGATGAGGTTTACCTCTTCCTGATGGCAAACGATGCAAAACATTACGTTTTCTAAATTGAAACTTATATTATCTTTACTTAGTGCAACAGAGTGACATGTATTTGTTTGTATATAATTTGCAAGTTGTATCTGCAAGTTTTAATTTAATGAAAAAAAAGGAAGTGACAGTTCTAACCACAACAAGCTGTAAAATTAACCATCGTTTGACTATATATGTATATACCTACATTGTAGATTGTAGGTAATTTGTGATAGAGCTTCTCTCGTTTAAATGGAAAATTTATCCTTTGAATGGAAAAGGTAAATATTGTCAGCCGAAGAAGTTTTCTTAGCGTTGTCGATGTTTTGTATAAAACTTGTGTTCCTTCCGCTACAGCGAATAATGAAATAACTTTCTGGAATTCTTTTTTTTTTTTTTTTTATTTTGCTTGCGTTTTCATTTATTATCTTTTTCAGCTGCGGATGCGAAAAAAAAAACTTTTGCAAAAAAAAGTTGAATAAATAGTTGTTTTCATTTCAAAAGATGCTGGATGAAGTTTTCTTTTTTCATATTAACTTAAAAACTGCAACTCGGTATATACTCAAACTGGCAATATGGTTAGATGATTTAAAAACTCTTCTCACCGAATCAGGTAGCAATTTTAAACTTTGAACTTATGATGATTGATTAAGAGATGGATTTATAAGTTTTTATCTCGCCGAGTGAATTTTTAAAGAATAAACGCTGATAAATCTTAGACAAAGTAGAAGTATCTCAGGGAAAAAAAAGTTAAAGGCCAACACCATTTTAATTGAAGCTTAAAGGTCATCAGGTGTTTGTTTGCTTAGGCAAGAGTTTTACTTCGGATATAAAGTATGTTTCAGTTTAGTAGAGAAATTGAGTTTAATCAAACCTAATAAAGAAAAAAAAAGTGGATATTGCTATTTTTATTTTTTTTATTTCAAAAATTAATATTTTTTTGTTGATTTTCTACACTCAGAGAAAATGTCTGTGTAAAATTGCCTTCAACTCCTTTAGGTATGTTTTTTTGTTTGGAAGTTATTTGGCAAGCCTAACACTGCTTAGAACTAAGCAAATTAATGTACGTTCTACTAAAGATAACATAAATGGCTTATTTGCCTCAAAAAAAAAAAACATTTTAAACCGTGAAAACCACATTTTGGAGAGAAAAAAAAAACATTTTAAACTGTGAAAACCACATTTTAAAGTGAAAATAATTTTTTTAAGCGATGTTTCTTCACGCTTAAAAAATCAATCTTCATTCGGAGATAGGGCGTTTTTACAGAAAATCGCTGAATTAGAAGCATTTTCTCACTTAATAACTATTTAGCAAAGCAGAGGAGTTAAACAAAAAAAAATAAACCAACAAATTTTAATGCTTGATCGATTGCCAACGATGAATTTCAGTAGAGAGATCCAGTTATACTTAACCAAAATCTCAGAAAGCTTTCGATATACATATAGTTATAGAGAATTATGGATACTTCGATAAATATCGACTCCATAAGGCCGACTTTCATAATTTCAAAAACATATTGACTGATCAAAAGATGGACGTACATCGATTTTTTTAAATAAAGATTTTCAAAATATCGATTTACGAATTGTCGATATAGCGATCGATAATTTTAGGAATTTCAATTTGAACAGTCGCCATTTTCATCAGTTCATCATTTACTCTAATCGAATCATAATCATCGATCACCTGTAATGCTGATCCACACACGACTCACAAAACAAGGGATAAAATCAAGCTTTATGATGGATTTACATCGATCTATATGCGAGTTCTGCAAAAAAAAAAAAACAGAGATGTAAGATATAAATGTAACATTTGTTGAATAGAGAGAGAAAACCAAAATGTAGAGATCTTCAAAGGTAAAGATTATAGGACGTGCCATAATGCAGATATGAAGACGTACATGTTCATCTTCATGGTATACTCTTTCACTCATTCGTTTTTTGGCATACATCTATCCCGCTCTACTTTTCTTGAAATTGGCAGATGCAGATACATGTAAATCCATCATTAAACAGCATACCCAAGGATACAAAGGACGATGATGAGATAAAGTTGCAGTTATACGAAGTTTGTTAAATGTTCTGCATTTTTTATGTTGCAAATAAGCCGAGTCTACTGTATTTAGGCCGTTCGAACTATTATAGGTCCAACACAAATTAACACTGATGGCGATGGGTAATGTGAACACCCGGAAAAATAAAGTGACACGAATATTATTCATTTTTTGAAGCCTGAACATATTTTTGCTTTATGATATCATTCGAGTCTTTGTAACTGGAAGCACGGCATACCTCTATAAAAATGTAGCAACATCTAAATGATTGTAGTAGTAAATCTCTTAAATGCCAAATTTGGAGGGTTGAAGTTATCCGCACGCTATATCATGTCACATACCAATCAATTAATATGAATTACAAGTTGACAGATGTGGTAGTTTTATCTAGCTTTTGTTCGTCGTTTATTAATAGAGGGTTTGTTTAATTTTTAAACTCCCCAATAACAAACACGAATTTTCAGCGGCAGTTATGTTTTTAGGGGAGTTCACATTCATGTGCAACAACACGTGTAGTGTCGTCAGATTTTTGTAATGTGAACAAAAGTCGAACGACTGATGAATTTTTTTTCTATTTCGTATGTAAGATTTGAAGGGTTTGAAATCGAAGTAAATAATGAAATTAGCAAACTGAAAATACAAAAATGATGTCGGTAAGACAGTCGTTGGATCTGAACACGCCAACGAAACGTTGTTGAATCTGAACCACTTATCTCGCTTTCGTTTATCCACAAACGTCAAAATCATCACTTTGTGGAAACTGACATTTGTTTATCTGATTTTGATAGTGGTACTGAGTGCTTATATTTATACACTCGTAAATAGAAATATAATTTTTTCAGCACAAATAATACTTTCAATATCAAATTTGAAGACAATTTTTTTAAAGATAAAAACGACGTTTTTTTTTTTGCTTTGTAATTTTGCATCTGTCAGTTTCCTCAAATTGATGACTGTCACTTTTGACGTTGACATTCTCAAAAAATTTGCTTTTAATGGCCTTTTGATTGAAAATCCAGAATACCTTTTGCCATTGCAACAGGTGCGTAAAACTTGATTGATTCTAAAGCTTGTGTATGATTTTAATTGTAGTGATATATCTATTAATAAATATATTCTCTTTTGCATCAAATATTATCATTCATTTTAGAACTTTTAGTATTTTTTTTTTATAGAAAATTGTTCTTTATCCAATTAATCTAACAAAATTACAAAACAAAAATTAAACTAATCAACCTTATCATTTTGAATTTTTATGATTATGTGTATGTTTTAGTTTTTCTGATTTCGAGTGTGAATTTCAATCCAAAAGCTTTTATTTTTTGGGGTTCAGAAGGATTCTGGACGACCAACAAACAATAGCTTAATAACTCTGTTCGAAAATAGAGTGGAGACTTCTTCGAATAATCTGCTACAATTTACTATCGATTTCGCTCATCAAACAGCGCACAGTAGAATGAAAAGGGCACAAAATTGTTTGTTTTGATAGTGAGTGACCACTAGGCACGTGGACGTTTCCCATAGTGGTAAAAATTAGTGCGTTGGATTGTGACGCCCTCCGGAGTCTTGGAGATGGAATCTCTATTCCACTAAAAAATAAATTATTTTTTTTCTAAAGGCAATGCCTTGTATGAAGAAGTAACAAATTCTTCATGAAAAAGTGCTTCTCATCTTACCCTATTGGAGTGGGGAGAGAATTGTAGATGAATTCTATTCCTTTCATCTAACGACACGCATCACACACCACGTGAATTGTTAGGAGTTGAAAGTCACTATAGGCACTTGTTCTGTAAGAGATGTTGTGCTAATAATTTTTGTATTTATTTCTACCATCAAGAGAGAGAGAGAGAGAGAGAGAGAGAGAGAGAGAGAGAGAGAGAGAGAGAGAGAGAGAGAGAGAGAGAGAGAGAGAGAGAGAGAGAGAGAGTTATATACCTATATACATAGCAGATTTGCTAATATTTCGATTAATAAGACTGGCCTACAAAGCTCTTAATTTAAAAAAATAACAAAATGTTCTTTTTGATAAGGAATAAAAGAAGGATATTTACCACTAATTGTAATAGATTTAATAATTATGAACCATCTTTTATAGAGTAGAAAAACTTATAACTGATACAATAACAAAAATCGATTGAACAGAAGACTGGTATTCTTGATTCATAGTTTTGGAAAACTTCCACCAGTAAAAAAATCTCCCTCAAAAAGTTTAAAAAATAACTCATGCGTACTTCTACTACATTCATTATGTAATAGCTTTTTCTGAAAAAAATATGTTGACACTTTAAGGGCCAGTTTCACAGTCAGAAAAGTGACACTTAAGTGGGGAATGTGAAAGATTAATTCCCAATATCACAGTGCACTGTTACCCGAATAAGTGGCACTCAAGTCTCCGATGTTGGTGACTTAAGTTCGACTTAAGCTGGCTATGAAATTTAGATTAAATTCCTAATATGGGAAACTTAAGTGACACTTATTCCGGTAAATGTCGACTGTGAAACTGGCCCTAAGTCCCATCCATTCATTCAACGTACTAAAAAAGTTTTAAAATTATTATTTTCGCAATAACTACTTTAAAAACCCCTCAGAGAAGTTTTGTTCTTGTTTGGTTGAGTGTACATTTAATATCCAACAGATAACAAAACACTACTTTAACACTTTTGCGAACAGGGTGTTATTTTAATTCCATCGAAACATTTTTTTTATGTTTTATGCCGATTGATGTAGGATTGTACATAGGTATAGTAAAATGTGTAAAGGTTCCTTCCTGCAATTGTTTTATAGAGTCCCATTAATAATCAGTGTTGCCAATGTAAATTTTTGACTTCCTACATATGTATATAGTAATAAATAAAATATTGGAAGTTTAATCCGAGTTAAATCAAATTTGTTGAGTTAACTCCGGATTAACTGAACAGATTTATGATTTATCCACCGAGTTTGTAGAGTCGTTCCGCATTCATTCTCCTCCAAAAAAACTGCTTCCTTACTTAACTGTGGGATAATTTACTTCTAGAGTTAGCTAAGTCTGGTTTAACTCACCACTGAAAAACTGGGCCTATTTTTATGGTTTGAAATTCTAGAGCAAAAATACTCAATACATTGTTCGTAATGCAATAATATGACGTTAAAATTGTATCACTGGTATTGGTGTTTAGGCGCTGAGTGTTCGAAATAAAAATATGGCGTGGCTTTTGATAAGAAAATTAATTTTCATAATTTACCAATTTTTATAAGAAAAAAACTTTGCCCACAGAATTTAAAAAGGTTCCATATTTGTAGAAGAAAATTAAACATTGTCAACCATGGTCTCAAGTTTAAAACCAACACCACATGTGGTATGGAAGATAAGAGTTCATTCTGTGCTCCATTTCCATTGAAACAATTCAAGAATTAAAACATCGACCTCCTCAAAACAAAACAAAACAAAACAAAAAAAAAGAAATTTCATTCCATTTCAAACGCAACCACCAAGAGTTGAAGATTCTTACTTGAAAGTTAAAAAGAAAAATAAAACAACTGAAACAAGTGAAATTAGAAGTAAAGATACAAAAAGCATCCCAGATCCACAGAAAGCTATAGGTACCAACCTACGAACAATCTTTCGCGGATTATCCTTCAATTATCTTGAAAGCTTTTTCCCTCCTGCAAGGCTTCGAGCTCACAGACTGTTTTCTGGCTTCGTTCGGCACAAGATTGTCTAAGATCTTGGAGTTAAAAAATTATAACATTCCCTTCTGCCCCCCTTACTCATCCATATATTCGTTTCCTTCCATTTTCATTATACTTTCCGTACATCTTTGTAAACTTTCCGCTTCGGTTTGGGTTTTTTTTTGTTTTAATTTTTTCTATGTCATTCTCATTCTTTTGTAAAGAAAAAAAAAAAAAAATATACATCTGCTATTTGTAATTGCAATTTTATCGACAAGTAGTGTGCATCCTGTTGCGGATAAATTGCGCGCAGACACAATCTTCTTTCATAGAATCATAAAAGAATAATCGCATAGAGCCGCATATAGCCGTAGCGCCGTTCGCTTGGTCCCATGTGAACGACACAAAATACCCCAAGGATTTTATAATTAATTAACGGAAATTCATGAAACCACCATCGCCACGTCGGACAATAGTTGCGGTTATCTTCTGTTTGTATTAGTTAGTAAACAATATTGAAATTAAAATAGCATCCGACGGCAATTTATTTCTAAAGTGGCGTTGGTTTTTAGTTGGAAAGGACATCACAGGAGAGAGGTGCATTCATTTTGTCAATTCACTGAAATTTTTATAATTATATTTATTTGCTTAATTGCTCATTATAAGTCCGTTAATTTGAGTGCCAAAAGCATACACTGCAAACAAATACTTTTTTTTGGTATTTAAAAAAACTGAAAGCAATTTCAAAAACCCCAAAGGCTTAATGTTTTGTTTAGATTACACAGAGTTAAAATAAAAATAAAAATGAAATATGTACATAAACTAATACAGAAACTAATTAAAATATATTTATCTGAGTACAAAACAGACTTAAAAAAGATTAAAAAAAAACAAGCAAAACATAATATAGATGTCCCCTATAAAGGTGGACCCATTTCGGTGACGGCCATTCATTTTGCTAACGAAATTCGTTGCTAACAAAATTTCACAATCAAACCCGCTTCAACGGAACGCCACACAATCCTTATCCCAAAAAATCAATTAAAGGGAAGAAAAATTCAGCTAAGCAACATTTATTGTGGCAATTTTTACTGCTACAGCTTTTATTACATGCAACTTTTATTGCTACAAGCAACTTTATTGCTGCAACTTTCATTGCTGCAACATTTATTGCTGCAACTTTTATGGCTGCAACATTTATTGCTGCAACTTATATTGCATGCAAATTGTATTGCTGCAACTTTTCTTGCAGCACCTTTGTTCAAAAACTATGACAATTTTGTTTTAAAAACACAATTTATAACTTAACTGCATAAAACGATAGATAATATAATTTTTACTTGCGAATATAGGTACTACATATATGGCAAGTTATGCATTAGTACAAAAAATCGAACTCGAGATTTTGATCAAACTTGACATTACGATGATAGCGAAGACGAAAAACGTGGGTCTCGCAAAAACGTCCGTCTGTCTGTCTGTCTGTCTGTCTGTCTGTCTGTCGGTTCGACTACAGCCTAAACGGATGGGTCGATTTTCTTTAAACTAGGTACTTAGCGTTTTTTGGACATTCCCCCACCCATTTTTTTCTCTTTTTTTTTTAGGACCAAAACTAACAGTAGCTGTCATACAAAATTTCTTGGCCAAAAAGGAAAAACTTATTTTTCTCAAAACCAGCGCTACCGAATTTTATTTTAACAACTCAATAAATTTAAATAGTTATAAGTTGCCGGTTAATAAAAAAAATGGTTCCGAAAAATGGTTATTAATATTACCTCCCAAGGAACCATTTTTTTGATGTCCGCTTTTCTCGAAAACAGTTGAACTGATTCTGATCAATTTTTTTATGAACAATTATTGACATATTCTAAATAATATTGTATACCAAAATTTTCAAAAAAAATTATTTTTTGGATTTTTAAAAAACGTTTAAAATTTTTATTTTGAAAACTCAATATTTCAAAAACGACTCTGTCGATTTTTATTAAACTTGGTAAATAGTAGTTTTTTAACTTTATCTAGAATATTTTTGATAAAAATTATTCTAATACCCAAAAATAACGGTGCCTCCCATACAAATATTTAAAAACCGTTAATTAAAATATTTTTTTTTTCTCAAAAACAACTCCTACGATTTTGATGAAAGATTTTTGGTGTATTAAAATTAGTACGATCTACCATTTAAAGTTTTTAAAGTTAATATTTTACGTTTATTAACAGTACCTCTCTGTGTCGTAAAGTGGAGAGATGCAGTAAATGATTATGAGTGTGGATATGATTTATAACTTCAAAATCTAGCTCTACTTAAAACACTGAGTAGTTTTCATGTTTTTTAATATTAATATGTCAATCAATTGTTATTATTATTCTTAAAATGAAACTGATAAGTTTCCTTTTTTTGTCACTGGATTTCGATGAACTCCTTAAGAACACTAAAGGTAAATGGGTAAAAATGCTTTTACTGTCCATATTTTTTCTCTACTAGCTGAACTATCGACACTCTCATAGAACGGTTTCTTTAATTTTCGACTATCTCAATATTTGATGAACCGAATAAAATCAAATTTTTTATACAGAAGCTTGTAACAAATATAAATAAAAGTGCGTAGCAATATTTTCTAAAAAATGATTTTTGGATTTAAAAAAAAAATTAAAATTAATTTTTGAAAATTCGATATTTCGAAAACGGGTAGCAGATTTTTTTGTTAAGTTCAATTTTTAACTTAACATTAAGAGAAAGTTCGTGCAACCTAGTCGTGCATATTTTTTTTTAGAAGTCGAAGGAATTATTTGTGGTCTGCACTGATTGCCAAAGAAAATTATTAATTTTTAAAGAAATTACGATTTTTTTTGTCGATTTCTATTTTTCGATTACTTCCTTTAACAATAAAGGCATCATCACGACGCGACGCCGAAAAATTAAAAATCCGGCAGGAAGGTTTGTTCACCTAAACAGGTAAATATTATTTTTATTATTGTACAACTTGTTCTATTAGGTCAAATGAACATTTCTGATAGGTAAAGTCAAGTTCCCAAGTAAGAAAAAAATTGATCTTTTTTTTTTTTAATTTTTCACCTATTCTACACATTTTATTGCCTAAAATTCAACGCAAAAAATATTTGCCTGGGCATAAGCAGCCTGAATGGAGTGCTAACAATTTTGTAATAACCTTGAGGGAAAACAATTATTTTTGAATGTAACAACCATTTGCATGGAAATAATCTTGTGAGGTGAATGATTGACGATGGAGCGTAAAATTTGGATGAAAATCTAACAATTAGCCGAATCAAGTTTTTGAATCTGTTATTTAACTCCCATAAAACTAAAGACATGTTTGGTTATTCTAAGTTAACTTGTGTTAGATCTTAATAATTTCCCAATAATTAACCTCAGCGACACGCTGCAGGCTAAAATCTAAGGCTACGGTTTAATAGAAAGTTGAGATAATTATATGTAGGTGAATAATCCAAAAATAAGCCAGTCTTCAAAAAAAAAACTTTAAAACCTCATTTCCGTAATGTGATTTATGTCATAAACCTGAGTTGTTTTAGAAACGTTAGCTTAAATTCCCAATGTTATGCACACCCAGTAGCGGATCCAGAGGGGGGGGGTCAAAGGGGTCATTATAGTATGTATGTATATTCATTGAAAAAATTAATTTTATAATTAAAAATTTCAATGTTTTAATATTGTATCTTTTCTGCCTACATAACACCTTGGTCAACGATACTATCGAAATCTAAATAAAAGTCCGATTTTTTTTTGTTTCTATCCCATTTCACTCTATAAATAGCAATTTTTTTCAAATGACCTCTCAAACACAAAAAGAACTTTTGAAATCAGATTCCACTTTTCGTGTCTACCCCATCCACTAAAAATCAAGCTTTCAAACACCAAAACAATTTTTTAGATCGTATAATTTTTATTTTTGCCCCATTTCACCCTACAAATGAGAAAATTTGAAAAAGAATATCCCTTAAGCTATTTCCTAAGAAAAACCTTTTAATCAGAAAAAAGAATTTCTTAATTCGGACGATAATTTTATTTTGACCCCATTTCACCCTACAAATAACAAAAGTTGAAAAGGACTATCCCAAAATCTATTTTCTAACCGCTAACAGCGCCACCTGTTGAACGGTAATTGAATTGAACTGAAGAACGAAGTGTGCGCCTACAGCGCCACCTGTTGAAAAATTTTCGACTTTTCTTTTTTCCTAAGCCTTCGCAGAGTAATTACAAACAAACCCGCAGAAGGAAGTTTCCAATTCGTTTTCAAGGTTTAAGCAGCCGAACACACCACGATCAATTTTTAGATTTACATTTTTGAACTTATAATCGTAGATTAAACAAAAAATTGTGTGAATGCCGGGACTCACGGTTCGCGGATCCAAAACGGACTTGTTTTTGCTTGAAGGGGATCTTAAGATTTTTTTCACTAAACGCACCCATCCTAGTATGCAGATCGTAACGTTGCACAGCGTAACGTTGCACGACGTAACGTTGCACACGAACGTTCACGTTTTTTTTTCACTCTACCGCCAGCATAGATGTTTACACATCAAAAACCCATGTAGGTTAAGGTATGTATATACTTTTGTAAAATAGTTTATTTTTTAACTTCATATAACTAAATACATGCCTATAAGAACTAAATTCTTTTGAATGGAACCTGAATTGCAGGGCACTAGTTAGAAGAAACAGAAGGATAGGAAAGAATTTTTGAATGGCACAGTAGACTGAGAAATAAAGGTTTTGATTATCTCATGCAATCCGAGGGGTGGCGATGGCGTCCATTTGTAACTGGGGGAATATAGAAAAGAATGCTTCCTAGAGTGGGGCTCGAACCCACACCTTTAAGTTAGCAGTCAATTACTACACCACTTCTCCATTGCCAGCATAATAATAAATTATAGTTTCAAAAAGAACAACAAAAATCAAATCTAAATTTACATTAAATAATTTATGTTAATTCTCAAAATTACTTTTAGCTTCGTGCGTGTAATTTTGTTTATTTACATAAAATTACATTGGGCTTTAATTAAAAGAGCTGCTTTTAAATGTCCCCCGTGAACAGATTTATCATAATTATTAACATACAAAAACACACAAAACTTTATTACCTACATACTCATATTCAGACACCAATGCATAGATTCTTTATTACATAGGAATGACATAAACTAGCTACATCTAAAAAAAATGTTTTTTTTTTTGTTATGTATGAATATGAGTATTTAATAATTGATGCATCGAATCAAGTTAATTTAAATTAAAGCCACAACAACCTAAAACAACCCGAACCACTGACACCAACCACTAGATGACCATTTTGATTTAACTATGCCCTGCCCTGCTCAGCCTGTACTGCCCGCAGTCTTTTTTTTTGTTCTCTGTGTTTGGAAACGATTTCCATAATAAATTCATTAATCCATTCATTCATTTTAATAATATTTCATTTAATGTCTGGGCGGTAAAATTTCTGGGGGATAATGCGATTATTTTCCAATATAATAATAAATCCAAGAGCAAAAGTGAAATATCATCAGCTATGCTGGTAGGTATATAATATGATGCGAAAACCATAAGTAACTTGCCTGCACACACAGGGCTGTATAGGAGTAGGTGGGATTACACTTGAGATAAATAGCATAATTAATAGTCATAGAGAGCAAACGTCAAACATAAGAATTCCTGATTCAATCAATCGATGTGCAGCAGGAATTAATGGCCGTAAGGGACATTTTCCTTATTGCGGGCCGCATAAACAGTAATTGTATAAACCAAAACTGTTATAATTGGCATGTCTATGGAGTCACTTCCTTTCTCAAAAGAAGTTTAAGGCCTATTTCAGATATGTGATTTTTTTGATCGCATAAACCTGAAACGCAGTTTTCTTGCAATTACTCAGGTCATTCTAGATGCAAAGTTTAATCAAAATCGTTAGAGTCGTTTTCGAGAAAATTTGAAAAAAATATAAATACAAAATTGTTGTATGTCGTTCTAGATAAATTTCCTTCCCCTCTAAGGGAATCACATAAAAATGCTTTGTACCAAATTTGAAGCAAATCGGCCCACCTGTTTAGGCTTTAGCTCAAATAAAAGTGGACGAACAGACTCACAGACGCTCAGATGCATAGATGCACAGGCTCACAGACGAAAGGACACCAAGCCGCACGAACAAATGGACGCCCAGACGACCGACGACGCGATGGACGGTACTACGAAATCGACTTTTCCGGATTTCTTGATCATCGTTAGTTTTTAATGCAGATAGTTTTGAGCACGTGAGAATAACCTGAAGCACAAAACAAAAATGCTTCACAATAACTCATGTCACTTTGGCAGTTAATTCGTTACCACGAAGTTCAGGGCGACACCAGATCAAAAAAAAACTCACTCGACTCACGGTTTGTTCCAGCGCCTAATTTTTGTTACTGAACGTACTCAAAAGAAACATGGCCATATTAAAAATTTAACACTGCATTACCTATCTGTAGCCAAGGAATTTGGCACTTATGGCCTTTTCGATTGGAGTCAGAATGACAGTTCTTCTTCTGAAAAGAAGAGAAATTTGCTTCTGATTTTGTTTTCAGAATCGTTCCTGAAGGGTTCACACGTATCAAATCGTTCTCCCGGATTACCAATCGAAAAGGCCATTAATGTTTTGACAGATATCCAGTTAGAACTGTCAACGAATTTCCACCCCTTATAAAACTCCATTTTTCCATCCAGTAAAAAAAAAAACAAATTTCAGTCTTAAATTTATACTGAACGAACCTCCAAAGAATGTCAGTTTGTGAGATAGACGGCAAATTATATATTTTGACGTTTATCGAATATTTAGTTGCAACCGTCAGTAGAAATCACTAAAATCACGGTTCCAATCCATTGACACTACAGCCAACCTCCAATGGAATTTGCAAGTGCAAAAGTAGCTGTGTGTTTTATTAAACAAAAAAAAACCCTCTCAAGCTACGTTCCTGCAATTGGATCTTGTTTCCTATTCCTCTTGACCATTAACCAAATGTCAAAAAAAAAACCCATCTACCTGGAATATTTCATTATTTATTGCTATGAACATTCTCGCTTTCGATAAAAATTTTCGAATATTTTCATTTCAACCTCCCCCCTCCCGCACTCAAATAGAGTTAGCATTAGCTGTGGATTTGTATCCACATTCCAATAGAACTTTTAATCATTAGAGATATCGTATGTGTGTGTGAAAAACTATGTGTAGTGTATTTATGTAGGTACGTGTAGATAGTTGTCAAGGCTCCACTTAAATTTTGCTCACATTTGAATAAGTCATACAATCACTGTATATTTTGCAATCTATTAAAGAATTCATGACAAGCGCGCATTGTTTTGAGCCCCTGAACGGGGTGACGAGGATATGGTATCATACAATATGTATATGTATACGCGCGCTACAGCGGTACTAATTTGACGTTCAAAGATAATAATTTATTTACTCACATTGAATGCATTCAAATTGCTTTAGAGAATTTCGTTTTCCCAAATTAATTGAGAGTTTGAATGAATTAAGAATACAATTTTGACACTTTATGTGTCAACGGATTAATTATAATCATCATGACACTAGGTGAAGTATGTAAATCATAATATTTAATTTTGAATTTTGAATATGACACTAAACTGCTTGATGGGATTGGGAGTTAAATGATATGCGCTGGCAAGAATGTTCTCAAGGTTACAATTTATCACTCACATTATGGATCACAGTGGGTGTAAAAGAAGTTGATATTTTAAAAAAAGTGACCGTTGATTTTTCAATGTAAGAACCTCATTTCTGTGGTGAACCCATTTGATTGCATCGAACTGCAACTAGTGTGAACTAAGGCTCCTTTCATCGGCTATCTCTTGTCTGAATCATCGTATATCTATCCAAATTGTTTCGTCTTAGAGTGCAACTCATCATCAGTTATCCAGGTATTTGTATCTTTCTATAGAAATATTTGAAATTAAATATACAAATTTATTTTAATGATAAGTTACTTGAAGACTAAAGCATTTGAAAATGTGCTTGCTTACAAAAATAATAATCATTCTTCGAATTGAAAGGAATACAAAATTTTTGCATGTTATGTATTACTTAGAATTTTATTGAACTTTTGAAATTGCATCCATGATGCTGCGATTGATGTTGTTTGTGATTTAAGAGTGAATTATTTTAGATAATTCTCTGAAATTCAACTAAAATATAAGTAATTACTTTTTCAAAGAATTTTTGTTCAAGATAGGTAATTAAAATTCTTTGGAAATTTAAATTAAGTTGTAAAATGAAAATGTAAGGAAATACCATACAACTTTTAAATGACATAGATCTGTAGTAGAAGCATTTGTTTTTATAGAAAATTGTCGGAATGTTTTTACTCTTCACTTCTTTGAATATTGTACTAGGTACTTTCCAATTTTCCATTTTTTATTTTCGGTCCTATGAGAACATTTCTTAAGAAAAGACATTTAGGGGTGATCGCTGTTGTTATTTAGCAAACAACTAAACAAAACCTGGGGGCCAAATTACCGCATAAGTGACTGATCGAGCGAGTGCCATCAGTGATCGAATGAACGAGTAAAATCTATGGGGATGATGGCTTCATAACGTGAGCGGTAATGCCATCAAACTGACAAAATTCAGTCACGTATTATGCTGGATTTACACGACTGAGAAATTGGCATTTTTCTGTCACTATACTGCCAAAAGAATGAATTTTTCATTGTTCTGTCGTTTTTTTGACAGTTAAATGCCAGAAAACTGCCATTATGTCAGTCGTGTAAATCCAGCATCACTCGATAACTGATGCGGTTGTTCGGCCATTGGTTTGTCAACAAAGAAATCAGCGAACATTGAAATGGTTTGAAGCCAAAAAATGCATATTCTTCCATAAATAAGCGATGGTCTAGGCAATGGCAGTTTAGGAATTACCCAGTGCAGTTGAACAACGAGTCAAGGTGCAACATTC
Source organism: Leucozona laternaria (assembly GCA_932273885.2). NCBI lineage: Eukaryota > Metazoa > Arthropoda > Insecta > Diptera > Syrphidae > Leucozona > Leucozona laternaria. The sequence goes on along the minus strand of OW026368.1, from coordinate 24,853,755 downwards.
CTCAATAACATCTGTAGAGGAAAAAAACAATAAGAAAACAACAAGCACAAACACGAGGCACTACATAGTGTAAACGTGTTTCTGATGACCAGTGTGAATCACTAAAATCGGTTCATTCGGAAACAACCCTAAATAAATTTCAGTTCATTATGTTCTGTTTGATCTTTCAATTTTGATTCAATTGCTTTATACTACGTTTTCACCAAGAGGTAATCCGGGATTTAAGGTAGGAGATTTAAAATTAATCTTGAAGTGTTTTCACCACAAAAAAGGAGATTAATTTGACGTTTTCAGTCTGAATTGCCATTCAATTGTCAACTCAATTTAACAAGAGTAAAACAAATATAATCGGCAAACGTATAGCAAACGGAAAAAACAATTTTTGAGCAATAAAACAATTAATTTTGAATAATCTATTTATTAAAAATGAGACTAGTAACCTAAATCTATTGTTATCACACCATTTTATTCTTCAAAATAACATAAGAGTGAGTAAATTTAATAGGAGAATCCATAATTACAGAAAAAAACACAATTTTTCGGAAATATATGAAATACATTGTAAATACTTGCATTTTTATTCCTACAGCCAACGCGCAAAAATATTTTATAATTTTTTTTTTGATTTCAATGGAAAAACTGACGTTTAAAAGGGTGCGTTCTACAAAATTAGGATTGTTTGATTTGACAATCTCCTTCTTGCAAGAAGATTTCAATGAGATTTATTTTAAATCTTCATTTGAGGAGATTTAAATTTGTATGGTAAATCTTCGAGATTTGAAGAGGATTTATGCTAAATCCTCTTAAATCGCGATTTAGTGCTCAGTGAAAACGTAGTATTACTGCCTAAACACAATAGAATGCGCTGCAACATGCAATTGGAGGTGTAACAGCTGTTAAAAAGTGTCGTACGTGTTTTGTTTTACGTGCTCACCTCACAATGGATTTTGGAACTGTTCCATTCCTATCGAAAATGGAAAATTTGGAGTGCAGGGAAAGAAAAGAGCATAGCCCGAACGTCCACTCGAAAATAATGGCATTAGTTATCCATCTTTTTTTAATTCTGATACATTTTCTTTAAATTTGTAATTTATGTTATGACACAAATCGGCAAGCGGTAAGGTGAATTGTTGTTTTTCTTCTAGCAAATTGAAACGTCAAAAGTGTTGTATGTGAAAACTTAAGAGCTGGTGAACTAGTGCAGCTGCGGCTGTAGCTCCGATTGCAGCTAAGTTGTGTTCGTAACACTGAATTTGTATGTATTCAATATTTTGACAGCTACCTATTCCGGCTGCAGTTGCAGTTGAAGTTGCAGCTCCATCTCCATTGTGTACTGTGGCGGCCGTTGGAGCGAGTTTCTTTTTGTGCGAAGGTTATTTTTGTCTATTTGAATAAATAAAAAAACCGTAAACTAAAATAACATAAAATTCTTTTCAAAGTTATACCGTCAGCCATTGTCAACAGCTTCTTGGGAACTGTATTCAATACTTGATTTTTGATAATTAATTGGAAAATTCGTGGACGTTCACTTCCGGTAAACTTTAAAAACTTATGGGGAGCCGTTTTCAAAAACGTCATCTGCGTCAAAAATGCATTTGCAGAATAATCTTAACTGCAAAAATCCTCTGTTCGAAAATGCAAATAAATTTCTGCATTAAGGGCTGGCCAAACAGAGCGCGGTCTAGCGTTCTTTTTAAAAAATCACAACAATAAATTGACTGTCGCGTTCTTCTTCTTCTTGTTGACCGTACCACCCCACCCCGTTCTGTTTGGTCAGGCCTTTAGAACCGTGGTCGATAATGCAGTTTGCTAAAGGCACATGTTCGAAAATATCATCTGCGGTGTAGGTGTGCATTAAAAAAGTGGAGTTGACACAAACGCACTTGCAAAACAAAAGTCATTTCACGTTCATCAAATGTTGTGTTGTGTGTAAGCAGGACGATTGCCTATTCGATGATTGCAACTTCTACGTCATTAATGACAATTGTTTGCTGGTCAAATACACTTTGATTTGACGTTTTCGAAAATGGCCGTGTTTTAATACTTATTTAATAAATGTCTTTGTATCTACAAATTTAGGTTTTGGATTTATTTTTATTCTTTTAATCCTTAAAACTATAGCTGTTCATTGGATATTTTGATAATCAACAGCTTGCATCTTCAAAGCTGCGTAGAATTATAGCCTTCTTCAGATCCACTGCACTACATTATAATGGTCGCACAAGCAAATAATAATAAAACATTTTCCTTAGCATTATTGTTATCTCTCGAAATTATGCAAAGGCAAATATAAATACAAAATTTTGAACCAATTCCGTTTTCTGTGAATCATTACCACATTTAATAGGAAGAGAAGATAATAATCTGTCATAACCAACCAGGGTTGTTAAAATATTTAATTTCAAACCATAAAATACCATATTAAATATTTTGTTTTACTATACACCTGACATTCAAAAATGAAGCCTCAAAAGACTTAACGTCTCATAAGATTTAAAGGATTATTTTAATTCAAAACAGCACCTCCTTTATAAGCATACAGGTTTTAATTATTTTTCCATTGACAATTTGAAAATTTCTTAGACGCATGTAAATCGGAAGATCTAAAGAATTCTAAGCTTTACCAATAGAATTTGGTTTATGTATATAACATATTAAATATTTTAAATGAGTATTTGTGTATGTGTATAGGTAGGTAAAACAAAAGGTTAAAAATTCAGCTTCTAAAAACTATTCCCTTTTGTCAGCAGTAAAATCTCATCATTAATTCATATATTTCCATATAATTAAATATTTAGCGCTAAGAATTCCTTCTTTAATTTTTAATTTGTTTGCTAAGTTAAAACAAACCACAACCAGTATGCATTAGCACGCTTAAACTGATTGGAATCAGTGAAATAATAAAAGAATGAGGATTAATGAATACACTTATGTATGTGGCAATTACAAATCTCTGAGATTCTCAACGTCTCAAGGAGCTCACAGAGGGTGGGAACACATTATTTGCTGTGTACATTATCACGATGTCAGCGGCGTATACCCCATGACTTTTTGAAATTGCTTAGGCTGAAAAAACATACCAGATCAGTTCAAACGTTTTTTTTAGTCTTATGAAACAAGAATCGATTGATTCTTCTGAACCAAAACACATCAAACAAACAAAACCAAAACGTGTTTTTATTTTTATGTTTCATGACTGTTGAATTGTAGCTGAATTCAGCCATCAATATTTTCATACTTATCTATACCTGAACAGACCTATTATTTTTTAATCAAAAACCAACTGTGTGGTGTGCAGTGTCTGTCTGCTTTTTATTTAAAAATTAATAAAGTTATAAAGTGTCTCTTTGTTAAAATTACTTGTTTTATTGATATGGACCAACAATGACTATGGTTGGCGAAAATACAAGGCTTTGTTTATGAATGAAAGCAAGCACTAGCTTCGTTGTCGATTATTACGCACGGTACAATATACTCCACACACGACACAAAAAAAAGAAAAAAAAAAAAACAAAGGCGAAACAAAAAAACCTGTTTCGTTGTCGATTGCTGGAACCATAGATACACCATATAAAGATGACAATCTTTCGTACGTTTCACCCTCCAAAACCCATTTGTTTACATTGTTGTATTTGTAATTTCATCCCGTGTCGATGAATAGATGTGAATTGCAACAACAAGGGGTGGGTTTGTTCTGTTTTGCTAGATCGACCATTTTGTATGTGCAAATAACGCAGCCATCTTTAAAAAAATTCCAACTCACCAGCTTTTCACCATGAAAATGGGGGATGTAAGGTGGGATATCGGGTTGTGTTGAAAAAAACACAAATTTAATAATGCTAAGTCCGCTATTAAACTACGACTTTAGCGTGATGAAACTTCATTAATTTTTTTTTTGAAAATTCATCTTGTGAGTCGTGCGCTGTTACACATTGATTTTTCAATCTTGACATAAATTTAGAATTTCCTTTTAGTTTGATTGGTTATTGAAATTTTCAATGCTCTCTATATATATGTATGTATGTATATTAACATGTGCGATCTACAAACAACGGAAATAAATGAAGCGACTTGTTAAATAAACAAGGAATACAATAGGAAATGTCAAAAATCAGTGGCCAAAATTTGGCTCACGACCCACATGACCACACCTTTACGCACAAAAGAAGTAATGACTAAAAAGTAAAAACTAGTCGTGTATAATAGCAGTATTTCGTATTGCCGTGAATGACACCATGTTTGGCCTTCATTCTTTTAAGCCTTAACTAACTACATAAGCCCAAAAAGTGAAAAAGTACAAAAGTGAAAATTTTCAAACTCATTTTGGAATAGTTTTTCTGACTGGAAAACTTATAAAAATGATGCAGAAAGATTGAATTTTGGTCTGAAAAAAAAATGTGTATATTCTTTTTCACAAAACAACTGCGCTAGCGGGAAAAAAAATGTTTTTACTTTTGTACAAAAGTACTTTTTGGCTTATGTAGTTAAGCCTTTACTCTCATAATGACATTTTGCTGAACTGTGATTAGCTATCCAAAGAAATTTCTTGAACAGATAATCATGGAAAAGTCAGTAATAAAATAAGTAACGTGATTAGTTAGGATTATTTATACATTGAAATTTCGGTCTTCGATAGTTTTCTATTGGTACCGCATATAGCATAACGCTCATAAATGCCAAGCGTGATTTGGTTGAAAAAATGACAATGGAGATAAGCGACGCTATCACAGAAAAAAAATAGAGTTTCCATAAAAAACTATTCATGCAACGAGATAAGTTTACCAATAAATGCTTGGTAATTGAATCAGCTGTTCGTCAAACGTCAAAAATTTATTTGTGCAAAAAAATTATTTCCTGAAAAATTAAAAAAAGTTAAATAAAACACGCAAAAATAAGCTAAACAGAATTTAGTGCAATTGTATGAATAAATTGCCTTTAATGATTTACTCATTTTAGAACTATTTGGAAAAAATGATGGTTTGTGCATTTTCTGTGACAAAAGTAAAATCCTTCTAATTAACTTTTAACAATAGATAAACAGAAAGAAAGAAAAAGTCACAATGAAGTTTGTATAAGTTTATGCAACTAAATTTGTTTAGGTTTCCGCAGCAAAATCCTTAGATAATTTTATCCAATTTGCGTAAACCATTTCCCATACAAAATTTGACAGTTCATTTACCAAAAGATAAACTTATCTAGTGTTTTACGACGTTGCATGAATCCCCTTATTGATTACAAGTAATGTAATTCAAGCCAATAACAGAGTTGTTCTCCGTGCTTAAGTTAAGACCCGAGAATTCAGCGCCCTTAGCTAGGCCCGGAGGGATTAGTTGTTGTCGCATTTAACATGTAATTTATTAGCCCCAACGTTGTTTTTTTCGACTAATTTCCTCCGGGCTTGCAAAAAAACACGCCTTAAGTTGTCGTACGACAGTTGCGTTGATTCTCTGATTTCTCATTCTTATATTATTGTTTTTTTTCATATTCACTGTTTGTTTAAATAAATTGAGAGTAAAAAACAAAAGACAATGTTTGTTTGCCACTGACGTTTTAATTAGTTGGACGTTCTTGCATAAAAATGAATTTTGTTTTATCTCAACACTCCACGAAACAGAAAAGTGAAATTATTTTGATTGCCTTACTGTATTTCGGTTGGTGTGTGTTAAAATAAAGGAAGTGACTCTACACATCCTAATTGTAACAGTTTTGGTTTATACAAGTATTTTTTAAGCGGTGCCGCCGCTGCAGGGCCAGGGCCCTCTGCTGGTAGGGATACTTAAGACACCCAAAATTATTTTCAAGTCGCGCGTTAACCCACAACCACTTTTAATGGGGAAACACTGTTATAACTATTATAAATTGGCATGTCTCCAGTCTCGTCCTAAAATGAAACACGTGTTCTTCCCTTATGAAACAAAAACGTTGTGTCTTAAGCCTTAGACTTACTTTAACTGGTGTACGACCAAAAGCCAAAGCAGAGGCAATAAGTGACCCCTCCTTTTTATTTTATTTTTTTTTTTCAAATAAGACATAAGTCGATCAAAAATAATGAGAGCATATTATATTCAAAAGAAGCGATTGGTTAAAATTTTTTAGCATTCTGATATTAAGAAGTAAAGGTGTTTTAAAAAAAAAAATTAAAAAAAAATCATTTTAAAACGATGACGTGCCGACGCCTCATACACGGTTTTGTAGAATTTGAGGGGGGCACGTACCCCTAACTGCCCCCATTCTGTACGCCCTTGTGCAAAATAGCACAAATGTCAGTCCAGCTGAAGTACAATTGAAATTATTTTCAACAGAGATGGTAAGTAAGTACATAGGACGAGACAAGAGAAATTCCAATTTATAACAGTTTTGTATAGAAAAAGTAGGTACAGTGTATACGTCCCGTAGTTCCAGCACCCTCAGTCCCGGTGGAGATACTCCAGGCATGCAAAGTTTTTATTTAAGTCATGCAAAGCTCGTATTACGCTCCTACAAAAAACGGTTATAACTGTTATAAATTGGAATTCCATTAGTCGTTTTCACCAACATGTTCTCACTAGGTTTCATAAAGGGACGAATTTGTTTGTCCATTTTTACTTGAAGGTACCCTGTAATGGTTTGTGATATTTTCTCTAATTTTGACTCTCTGACTCCTCAGGCGTACGCTTTGCACATTTGACTTAAAAACAGAAATTCTCTCTAGGGCGTCAGTGGTTAGCGTTTAAAACTAGTCTTCACGACTTCAAGCGAATAGCTATATACAACAGTGTGAATTGGATTTGGCTTCCGAGACCGAGGTTACAGAAGTGATTTTACTTCGAGTATTAAAATTTTTAAACACACAATAATAACACAACTTCCCATATTATTGAAAAAAGACTAATTCTGTCCCCTCGCCCCAACTTGGCACATAGTAGTCCAATAACTCTAAAAGTAACATATTGATTTTCTTTAATTTAAATATTTAATATTTAAGAAGTATCTAAGTAAAATTGCCGTTGGTCATTGCGGCAACAACTCAACCCACCGTCACATAAAAATGTTTAGTATCGCAATAACCACGAATATCTAATTCAGAAAACATCAATATTGATTAACACTCAATTAACAAAGTACGGTGCGGTTCACGACATTGGATATCATTGATGAATAATTAATTTTACACGTACACGTGCCAATTTTCAATGTTCTTGGCTCAGAAGTAAAATTAATGCCTTGCCATAGATTTTCAAAAAAAAAAAAAAAAAAAATAAAACAAAAACTTCTCTCAAAAATTGTTGAAACCATTAATAATCCAAACAATTAAACAATTATTGTTCTTTTTTATTTATTTTCATTTTTTTTTATTTGTTTTTTTTTTTTTCTTTTCGAGGATTAAATTGAGATATTGACGGCCTGGAAATGACACAGCAATTAACCAAAAGAAATTATATTTGCTTGTTCAGGCGGAACGCGCACCACATTGCCAAAAAAAAAAAAAACAAAACAGAAAAAATAAAGTCAAACAGAAAAACAAAGAGAGGGTCATTAATAAAACTCAATAAAAGGATATCAATTAGGAAAAAGATATCAATCCATCCGTTGCAGAAAATCAATAACCGCATAGATAGCACCATCGCATAGTGAACTTGCCATCGTCTTCGTCGTTGATTTTCGACTTTTGATTTTGACTAAAAGGACAAAATTGTTGGCTGAGCATGAGCAAGTAGTGCGGAGTACATTGATGGCGCGTCTGTGATGACCGTGCTCAAGCATTTCCTGCACTCCTCTCGTTTTCCCAATCACGGCTGCTTGATGATGGTTTGTCGGATTCCAATTAATCTTATGTCGGGGAAAGTTTTTTTTTTTTTAATTTGAAAACATCTTGTCGATGTCGTTTTCTTTCCTACAAAGATTCTATTTGGGTGATGTCTTAAGGATATTTCCGTTAGCCTTGTTCTTAGCACAAACTACTAAAGGTATACATTGAGTGGTTTTATGGCATATTGACATTTGGCTAAATAACTGAATGGCGTCTGGGGATTAAGTCATTATTCTAGTCTAGTGCAATCAAATCGATTCAATGATGATTGTATTGGTGGTTGGGTATACAAAGGTGTTATTGTGATTGGTAATGGAAGGTCTGAAGTAGCGACTAGAAAAGGCAATACATACCTGATGGAGAAAAAACATTTAGCTGCCGACACAATGGGCTCTATCACAACTTGGGTATCTTAACATGGCCTTAAATAGAATCAATTGAACGAAAAGGTCTTGCATATATAATTGGTCTTATAATTCAGTAAATGTGAAAGAGGATTCAAGATGTTAAGGGGAATTTTCGAAAATTTAAAAAGTTTTGCAAAAAATATATACTTCATTTTGAAAACTTTGGAAAATTAATTGGGCTATTCAGAAGAACCTGTTTAGCAAGTTGGAGACAAATCATTGAACCCGTTTATAAATGGCTACATACAAATTTAAAAACTATTCACTGAAAAAATAAAAATACAAATTTGAATTGCCGCAAGTTCAAATTGGTGAATAGACTTAAAAGGAAGGTTTAGAATCCTGTTATATAGGCAAAACGCCATTGGTACACAGTGAACCAGTTGAGATGCTTTTGTTTATTCAGCTTTAATTTGTTTTTTGTCCTTAAATTATTTTTTTTTATTTCGGCTGATATATGTGAATTTATGTGAACAAAAATTTCCAACAAGTCCTTTTCAGGACTAACTATCCCACACCACTAGTTTAAAAAGTTCAAAATATACCCGCTTTCAAATTAATGTTTTTTTTCAAAAAAAAAATAAATTTTATGTTTTTTTTTAATTTTCATAATGCAGTTTTATTTAAACTCAAAAGGAAGTTATATACACAAATTTTGATAGAAAGTCACTAACGAGAATTTCGAAAATAAAAAAAAGGTTCTATGGCAGTAACCATTAATATCAAATTTTCATAATTTTCTTTTAGACAGAAATGTAAACAACAAAAATGCAAACGACAATTTGGCACACACAAAATATCCTATTAAAATAGATAGAACTATTTCCTAAACCAATTACTTGTTTTATAACGGTTGTATGGAAAGTACCCTTATTTTTGGAGCTAAAAAAAATGCAATTCCCCTCTAGAAAATCACTTAAAAGCCTTAAGTTCAAATAAATAATTTCTGAGTTAAATATTTCAAGAAAATCGGTTCAGTGATTTAGGCTATATTTAGTGACTTAAGCTAGCTCATGAATTAATTTTTTACTTGCTCTATAAGGCAAATATTGGTTTCGTTTAAAAAAAAACTGAGCTTGTAATCAAAACTAACACACCGATAATCGAGAAGTCCAAAGTCTGTGCATCTGTGCGTCGATGCGTCAGTGCATCCACTGAAATTTGAGCTAGAGCCTAAACGGGTGGACCGATTGCCTTCAAAATCGGTCGATTATTCTGATGTGATTCCCTAGAGGAATAATTCGAATTTTTCTTTTAGCTTATCTAGAACAGGAAGCTGCCATACAAAAATTTGTTTTTGTTTCTTTAAATTTTCTCGAAAACGGCTCTATGAATTTTGATTAAATTTCGTACCTGCGATAACCAAGCCAATTATAAGAAAATAGCGTGTCAGGTTTTCAGGTTTCAAATTCACATAACGGAATAAGGTATTCCACGTTTTTTGAGAGAGTGTTCTTATGTTTTTTATTACACTGCGGTTCTTGTGATGACTTAATCAAAAATGAACAATTTTTTAAGTAATTTATTTAAAATACTATTTTAATAACAACTAATTTTTTAATGAGCCATAAAAGCAAGAAGCGCCTCTTAATTTATTCAATTTTAGATAACTTATTTTCAAAAAATCAATAAATGCTTTTTCGAAAATCCCTCTGTCTCGAAGTTATTTTGATAATATGTACATATATCCCGTGAAAATACGACTAAGAGGGAGTCAACTGTATTTCTATTAAATTTTGTACCACTTATAATGTAATGTCATACCTTATTTTAAATCTAGAACCATATGTTTTCATTCTTTTGTAAATCAAATTGTTTTAGAGTAAATATAGGTTTTGAAAAATTAAGATTCAAAATCAAAATTTAAACACAAAAAATATTTATTTCCAATTTTACATTAGCATTTTTGTTTTTAATTTTCAATGTTCTTTTTAATTTTCAGTCAAACACTAAAAACACTAATTCTACATTTCTTCTAGTTCTTAATAAAACTGATTTTTTTTTTTTCAAAATTTAGTTTCAAAATAATTTTTCAAAAACTATTCACTTAAAAAATTAGATTTACAAACGCAATTAAAAACTGGATTTTTGGCTTATCTGGTATAATATGACATTGTAAGTGTTGTGGTTGATTTTTAATGATTTATTTCTTCTTCAGAAACAAATGCGATTTTTCGTTTTCTATATCTATACCTGTCATTAATTTTTTGGTTTCGAAAGTATAACTAAATAAAACACACACAGCGATACAGTTTTATTGAAAATTTTACTTCATTATAAAGTGTGAAAAACAATATCATTCAAATACCGCCTCGGGAAGATTCGCAGCATGAGAATTCTTTCTTTGGAGGAAATTTTCAACCACTTTTTAGAACATTTCGGGCGGTATCTCGGCTTTAACTTGAGTAATGTTGGTTTTTAATGGGTCTAGAATTCGATGATTATTCTCGTAAGCATGGTCTTTTACGTAGCCCTACAGCAAAAAAATCTTACGGTGTCAAATCTCATATTGGCCAATTGACGTCGCTAAAACGTGAAATTACGCGACCAGGAAGCTTCTCACGCAATAAAGCCATAATTGGTCGTCTTGTGTGGCTTGTTTCCCATCTTGTTGAAATCACATATCCTCCAAGTCTTGATCTTCAATCGCTGACCAAAAAAATCGGTTGTTATTCGACCAATCGCTGCGCACGCCGGAAAATCGATTAATTCCGATCATCAGCAACATTTGCACTTTTGGCAGCAATATTTTCGACTGAGCGTACATTACGATGATGCACAGGCCTTACGACATCACAGTAACGCTTCCACTCACTTCAAATTTCTTCACAATTTTACCGATTGCTTGCGTAGTCGGTCGATTTTGACGATGACGACCATAATCATCGCGTAATGCGTGAAAAATGGCTACGTTTGAATCACCACTTTTGCATAGTAAGTTTTAATAATTTTAACGCGTTGTTTGTTAACGGTCCATTATCGTAAATGACAAACATCCAACTAATATTATGACACTTCAAATGACAGCTGAATTTGACAGGTGTCAAATGCCAGCGCTACCAACTTGAAACCACAAAATGCATGAACCTGTATGCAGAACACCCTATGTATGTCATTTTTAAATATTAGCCAGCTTTAAAATACAACAAGAAGGTTTGTAAAGGGTTTTCCAATAAGAGGTGTTATTTTGATAATCAAAGAAAAATGGCATTTTTTGAGATAAATGATCGGATGTTTATTTCATTATAAAGAGAAAGGTATGCCGTTAATAATGGAACACAACATCAGCCAAATCGCAAAGTGGCTGCCCTATGTCCTCGATAGCCTCACGAATTCCATCTTGGAGGTCTTGAATCGACGCTGGGCTGTTCGCGTAGACCTTATCTTTCACGTGGCCCCAAAGGAAGAAGTCGCAAGGTGTTAAATCACAAGATCTCGGTGGCCAATAATTGTGATCACCTCTTCGAGAGATAACACGGTCCGGAAACTTTTCCCGTAAAAGATCGATGGTTTCATTGCTTGTGTGGCACGTAGCGCCGTCTTGTTGAAAGTAAACGTTGTCCAGATCAATACCATCCAATTCCGGCCATAAAAAAATCATTAATCATCTCTCGATAGCGCAATCCATTGACCGTAACTGTTGCTCCAGCCTCATTTTCGAAAAAGTAAGGTCCAATGACCCCGCCGGACCATAAACCGCACCAAACAGTCATGCGTTGAGGATGGAGAGGCTTTTCAACAATAACTCTTGGGTTTTCCGAGCCCCAGATGCGACAGTTTTGCTTGTTGACGTAGCCTCCGAGGTGGAAATGGGCCTCATCAGTCATGATGATTTTTCGATGAAATTCCGGATCATTTTCATGCATTTCAAGGACCCAATCAGCAAAGACACGACGTTGTTGATGATCAGCCGGCTTGAGTTCTTGTGTTAACTGAACTTTATAAGCCTTAAGACCCAAGTCCTTATGCAAAATACGGTGTAATGACGTTTGTGGAATGCCTAATTCCAAAGAACGACGAGGAATAGACAAACCTGGGTTTTCTTCAACACTTTGGGCTACAACAGCAATATTCTCAGTTGTTCTTGAGCGACGTGCACGGGTTTTATTCTTCACTTCACTAACTTGTCCCAACAGCTCGAATTTGTCCACCAATTTCTGTATTGCGGTCCGACAAGGTGCTTCACGACGACCCAAAAATGTTTTAGTTTTACGAACCGTCTCTGCCAAATTTTCACCATTTTAAAGTGAATTTTAATAATTTCAATGCGTTGTTGAAGCGTGTATCGTTCCATTTTTATCAATGGCGTAGTTTCTACTTGTCAAATGTCAAAAAATGACAGCTTCTAAAGTGACAGCTACCGAAATAGCGGGCTATTCACCTCTTATTGGAAAACCCTTTACAATGAAGTCGTTTCTTTTATTTTTAATAAATTCAATATAATTGCAACGTGCACTTGGGCGTATGCGCACTTTTTATTTGAGCACTCTTACCCGAGTGGCGAACGCAGGACTACACATATAATGCACATGTCTAAATTACTCGTGTGGACGGATAAAGCAACTTATTTGCTGCCAAAAAAAAAACAGATAACCAGTTCCCGGGTATGAGTGAAATAGGTCTTAGTCTACAGCCAAAAAGTGAGACAGAATTGTGGATCAAAATTGTTCGACTTTTCTATCCCTGTCAGTTTGGATAAAAACCTGGTGTTTGATTTTTGTCGTCAAATACATAAATTGCCTTTATATTACTTCTTTATAAGAATCTGCCACCAACTAGAGAGTTGAGAATCCTCTATGATGACCTAACGACAAAAAAAATTCGAACTTATCATTCTGCATATTATTTTTTATGGAATGGAGCAATGACATTCTGTCATAGATAACAAAAATAAAAGACAAAACTTCGAAGTAACGACGACGCACGGCGACAGACGTTTTTGTTAAATATTTCAAAAATCAAATTTTCTCATTGTTTCAACGAACACGCGACGTAATTTTCATCTCCTTAAATTATTTATCAATATAATGATGATAAATTTGAGCACCAGATGAAAAGTTTGGAATTTGTGCTTTGAAGACAACAAGTAACTTTTTGTCTGATTGAATTTATATTTTCCCAATGAGAAGGTTTGATGATACACAATTTATAAATTTTTGAAAATAGGGAATGGGTGAGAATTTATAAAATGCGGGTGAGAGTGGACCCACCACCCTATACAATGGAAATGAGTTATTCAAATATGTATGTTGGTATACTATAAGTTTGTATATGTTTTCATTTGTAAAGTCTCTTGATGGGACAATTTATTTGATATTTTGATCAACAAGGGATTATCTTAGAGATGAATTATTATTATATCTCCCCACCCCATAACTTGAATGAACATTGAAGGATATAATGGGGGTGGTAGGAGATAGGTATTCAACGATTAAATAATGATGTCTGTCGTGGATTTTATTTATTGAAAATTATGAATTTATGTTCAAAATCGGGGAGGCGGGCATTTTTTTCGATTTGGTTTGTGAAAACAAAATTTCGTTCAATACGTAAGATTTTATTTCTTTTAGTCATTGTTAAAGATGACAAAGACCTTGATAAAACCTTGCAGTCCGGGAACTCAATAGTGTTAACCTTAAGTTCTACCATATGCTTTACTGTGCCTCTTGTTTTAAAGACCTTAAGTGGGTTGGTCTTACAGGAATGTATTCCTCTTTGCTGCCATAGCAAAACCTGTCACAAAAAATGTTAAGAATATCTTGTGAGGGCACATGTACATATTTTTATAATGCTCCTTTTTTAAGTCCTTTAGATTTTCTTGAGCCTTTCTTTAGCTATCTGTATTACATTCAAGGGTAAACTTCTTAAGTCTTCATGGTTATAAAAGGAGTAAATTAATAATAAGGTCTTTGAAATATTTTATACCTGCCTATTATTGAACACGTCCATGCAAATATAAGACCACCCCACCTCCAATTTTCTTTTCTTTTTCGAGGATTAATTGTCATGCTAATTGCGTGATAAAAGAAACGATGAAATTACCCCGAGTAAGAAACACCTGACATGTTTCATTATTCGTTGACACTTTTCTGTTAACTCAATTTATAATCCTCAATTTGAATTATCTATTTATATATGTATACGGATTTAGTCTCTCTCGTGAACCCTATGTCAAAAAAAAGAGGACCTACCCAAACAGAACACAAATCAAATGTTCAAAATTGTCTCAGGTAAAAGGCAGTCGGATCAAAGGTCGACAGCATATTCAGCTCGTGCGTTACGCTTATGCACATGTTCGGGATTAAGACATTTTACAACCTTGGTTACTTCGATGAAACGTCGACAACGTTGACGTACGGCTGACAGGTAACCAACCTTCCATCATGTGTCACAACTAGTGACACATAAATCGGTGTATAATTAATTCTACTTTTTTATGATGATTACATTCATCACCTTGTGGAAAAATAAAAACATTTAAACCAACACAACAATACTGATGTGTGTGTGTGGTGTTATTAAAATAATTTAGCTTTACAAAAAAAAAAGAAAAAACAGCAGGCCAACTATGAAAATATGGAGGCCGAGGCTGGTGGGGGAAAAAAAATAAGCTTTAAAATTTCTCTCCAACAGTTGGTATGGTAGAAGAGACCTTAACGGGCGAAAATTTTCCAATGAATTCAAATGAAATGTTTTCGTAAATATTTATTTGTGGCATGTTTTGTCAACGCTGCCGTGTGTGGCCGTATGCAGCAAACGTGACGGACAGGAATTCATGCCCGGGCATAAATATTTTATAGGTACTCTCGCAGCCGAAAAATAGATCCTTTTTTTGTTGGTACCTACTGTCACCCTGTCCCTGTTAGTTAGAAAAAAAAAATAAAAGAGAAAAGTCGGGAAATTATAATCTATTCAGCACATTGTGCGGAATAGAAAATGACGCTGAATTGATGATTCATTGGCTTATGCGGACTGCGGAGCTCAGGAGCTATATGGCTGGCACATAAATAAGGTATTTTGACATAGTTGACACACATGTGATATTTTGTTGAAATGGGATATGAATGAACATTGTTGGGTAGGCGCATTATATGAGATTAATTTCGTGTTTTTAGAATAAGCTAATAAAATAGCAGTGTTATCATAATTTACCTACCTCTTTGTGGCTTATGGACGAGTGTGTCTGTGGGAGAAATTGGTATTTTGGGTGAGTTTAAATGCCTCAGTTAGTGTGGACTCGATACATTTGCCTCAAATTCTTCTTATAAATTTAAGCAGGATTTTGCATCTCGAAATAAATCCGTACTAATTAGTAGTTTTGATTAGCAGAAGGTTTTTTTTTTTTTGGGTAAAGGAGTATAAAAGCTTGTGCTGTTTTTACATTACAAACCTTCACCTGACTTACGAGCATGGTCTGGTTTATAAAAGCTAGAATCCTAAGCAATTTTTAAGCGGGCTTCAGAAGGAACTATTGACCAAATACTCTCCTTAAAATCAATAATCAGATGATAAGAAAGGTGTGCTTCTTTTTTGTATCATTAAAACCTTCGTTTGATTTAGGGCCAGTTTCAAAGTAAAAAAAGTGGCACATAAGTGAGAAATGTGAAAGATTAAGGCGCAATATCACAGTTCACACTTACCTGAATAAGTGGCACTTAAGTCTCCAATGTTGGTGCCTTAAGTTCCACTTACGCTGGCTGGCTGTGAAACTTAATCTAAAGTGTTACTATGGGAAACTTAAGTGTCACTTATTCCGGTAAGGTAAGTGTCGACTGTGAAACTGGCCCTTATCCAATCGCAATGTACAAATGTATATCCCTTCTCGAAAAAAAATTGCTAGCCAATTTTAGGTATTTATTAATGTGGAGTTAAAAATTTTATTTCGAAGAAAATCATCAAATTTTCAAAAAATAAATCCAAAGCATATTTTCTCACTCATCGTCCACTTTTTTCAAATGTTTCTTAAAAGTAAAAATTAAGTTTTGTTCGCCATATTTAAATTTGAAATTGGTAAAAAATAACCGGCTACTGCTTTTTGTGAGGAAGTGGCAACTCTTCCAAGTTGCCATGAATAGGGACTACTGACCTAAGCTTTTTGGATTCAGCCTAAAATTATAGGTCCCTTCCATTCGTGTAAACAAACAGCACACACAGTAATAGTTGAGAGTTGTTAGTCACCATATAGGCCCTGGTTCTCCACAAGCTGTCGCGCCACCAAATTAATTTATATTTATAACAACCCTCCAATCTAATATTTTAATGGAATAACTTACTTCTAGAATGTCATGGCTGATGGTTATTTTTTTTTACACCTACAACCTGCGTTAAATAAAGATGGTTTAACCTCTTTTGCATTTCGAATTTCTTCAATAAAGAAGTTTAAAAATTAAAACATGTATGAATCAAAATTACCAAGCTTTCACAGTCTGCGTCTTTCTAGGTTTTAATAATACCTTTACCAATTTATATGTGATTCAAAGTTCAAAAAAACTTTCTCTACGCATTCGGATGTGTATATAAGCCCCTGCTATGGCCAGGGCAATGCTCCTTTCGTTTAGCTTCCAGGGATTTTCGTTTCAAAGAATTTATTTATTTTTTTTTCAAATTTAAACAAAAAACAAACAGCTCCCCGGATTTTAATTAAAAAGTTAACACAAGACAAAAACACATTTAATTTGAACACATGAACGAAATAAAATTTGGGAAACTGCCGTGGGGTTGAACGTGGGTGTTTTTATTTGTTTTTCTTTTTTTTTCTACTTGAAATGGGGCTGCTGTCACTCATTGGGTTGGTTTTTTGAATTTTATAACTTGAACCTCAAGCTGTAAAAAAAATTCAATTCTATTATTGTACCATCCCTTTAGCCTCAGACGAATATGGCCGAAGTTCCACACATGTGAGTGAGTGCACTCGGAATTCAATGTAATGGCATTCCATTCTCAAATTTGACTCGGGGATATGAAGCCCTGCCCCCTCAGTCTCACCTCAAAACAACATGCATCTATTTAATCATCCCGAATGTGAATCCCAGTTGTAGTGCATTACTCCTTGCTGGTGTTGGTGGCGTGGCAACTGGCAACGCATCAGCAGACCAGAGAATAAAATAATCCACATGGCTGACAATAAGTCTGTGGCGGTGACAGCTATAAAGTTATTATCCAGAAAAAAGGATAAATAATAGCATGTTCGCACAAAGTCGAGATGAGTGTTTCGACAATCGTGTGCCACGCAGCTATCTAAAAGGGTGTGATCCGCTCCGAGCGGACCGTTACCGGGATTGGAATGTCTCTGAGGAACAGATGATGATGCTTTGCTCTGTTCATGCTGGATGCCACCGCCCTGGTCTCTGGTTGATTACGAATTCATGCGGTGTATTGACGTTGCAAGTGCCACTGGAAAGCTATATGTTACTGGTGACAGCTCAAATGGGGCATAACCGACCGAAGCAAAGTTGATATGCATCGACTTTGACTCCGCCAGCACGATGCTTCGTTGCATGCGGGATATTTAATATTTATTGCCGGGATGGACGGGAAGATCTCTATTTGCGTTCAATGTTGCTTTTGCATAAATTATAGGTATAGTTGGAGGATAGAAGAGATGTTAAAACGAATACGAACTCCATGAGGAAACTTAAAAACGAGATTTGAAAAAGATTACTTTTTTTGAATTTATGCGGCCAACAACAACAACTCTCAAATGAATTTGTATAATCATCAGACGTTGGATTACTAAAAAGCTAGCATATCAACTTTTGTAAGTTGACCATTTATAAAATATAGTTTTTGCACTAGTTTGGGCATTTCTGTGCTCTGCTTAGTGAAGACCAGAATTCAAATGAAAATCACCAACTGCCAGACATACGTAGATCTTCCAGAGGAATTAATATTAACCGCCCGACATTTACAAAAATAAGAACCGCGATCTTACTTTTAAAGAATCACAAAGCAGCTGAGCTTGATGGAATACCTGCCGACTTAGCAGCCTGTATTTTGTTGTCACTTGTTAATGCTATTTGGTAAAAGGAAACCTTTCCCAGGGAATGGAAGGACGGAGCTATCGTCAAGCTACCGAAGAAAGATGATCTCAGGAATTGTAACAACCGATCTGGTATCACCATTCTGTCTGTATTTCACAAGCAACTATTATTCTTGAGGGGATAAAGTGTAAGATAGAATGTACGCTCAAGAGGCACCAAGCGGGATTTCGTGGTGATCGATCATGTGTAGACCACTTAAGAATTATCCTTGAACAATCATCAGGGTATCAATGGCCGCTATACCTCATGTTCGTCGATGTCAAAAAGGCCTTCGATCGCGTCAATCGTGATGTTATCTGGCGATCGCTTGCCTGCTAGAGGCATTCCTGATAAAATTGTTGCTATTATAAAAGATTCCTACAACAACGCAAGGTGTTTCGTTTTGCACAATGGCGCTGGATTGGCCATACATTGAGGAAGCCTGACGACAACGCAGTGATTCGAAAGGAATCCTCAGGGTGCAAGGCGGGTTGGAAGACCGAACAAAACATGGAGACCATCTGTTATGAAGTAAGCTCAGTCCCAAAATTTGGAGTCGTGGTCCCAGCTGAGGTATCGTACAAGTAACAGAGAGAGATGGAAGGAACTGGTAGGAATTGCTTCAAATTCGATAAGGAACAATATTAAAATAGTTGATGCCTGATTCCCTCGTAAATAGTGTGTGTGATATTTTCAAGACGTTTCTAAAACTGTAAACCAAAATATTCTGATCAAAATAAAGGTGGAGTTAGCAGGTTTTCACTCTAAGCCGATGACGATTTGGACTTTTTAAAGTATGCAATGTTTTTTTTTTACGATATCCTCTTAAAATCCTGTTAAATTCTAAAATGTTAGCAAGCTCAATAACTTCTCTTATCGCCCTCAAAGCAGTCCTATTTAAACCCTTTGTTGTCGTCGTAACTATAGGTACATGACCATGACCGTGCTATAGTTGTTTTAAATAACAAAGGCTCGCCATAACCACATTAACGCACAATGCGCCTTTTAACCTAAATAATAACTCTAAACCCTCTCACTCTATACAACCGGAACAAAGGATAATGATTCTGGTGTCACCCAACAACACCACACAAACTATAAAATCACACAACAACTGGTGGGTATTATAGCAGCCAAGCCAGCCAACAACAAAAGCGGATATTACACGCCCACTTCCCATTTTTGGTTCCAATAAAATAGTTCGCTATTTTAAAAGGGATTCTTCTCTATTGGAACAAGTTGACCAGAGACAATTGGTTCCGCTTTGCTTTGTATGTAGGTATACGAGTAGGTTATGTCTATGTATACTTTTAAAGGATCCATATATAAGCACAGACAATATCTGGGTTCAACCACAAGCTGAATTATTCGTGAAGTAGTAGCAGCAGCATCAGCAAAGCATTTTCAAATGGCCTCCCGGAAGAAGATAATCCGAAAAACCATGTTGGAATTTGTTTCGTGAAATTGATGTTCCAATACCATAATTGGGAAAACAATAAAATGTGAAAGAAAATCTGTTAGATATAGCAATGGTATTTGTTCGTATATATAGTGAGGTAATCAGTTTGGCAATGCAAGCTCTGGAAATCAAATACTATGAAAACTCATTGAAACTCTAAATCTGTGTCGAAAATTCACAATTAAAATAAATTTGGTGGCACGACAGCTCGTGGAGAGACAGGGCCTTTTGACTTACAACTCTCCGCCATTCCTATGTGCTTATTGTTTGTTTACAGGAATGGAGGGGACCTTCAATTTTTTGCTGAATCCGAACAGGCACTAATCCATGCCAAGAGATACTTTTGGAGTATTTTTGGCACTTTCTCGCTAGCGGAAAAAGCCGATTTTTTTTTTAGGAGGAAGAGGCGGGAAATTGAATCTAGACTTATCCGGTATTTCACTCCTATGTACGTGATATTTAATTGTGTCGAAAACTAGTATCATTAAATTAAATTGATTTTTAACAAAATGAATTAGCGATTAAAGACCTGACTCTCTTAAAAAAATCAATAATGTTTCCTGATTTCCTCTTCCCAAGATTACAAGAAAGGATTCATCCTAACAATGAAGCCATCAACTACTGTGAATTGTCATTTTATGGACATAATTAACAAGATATTTACTATTTACAATGACCTGCCCTTTTATAGCAAAGAAAATCAAAAAACAAAGTCGGTTTAGTTACACCATTTATAACTGACGAACGGATGGACCGATTTTAATAATCTTTGATTTGTTGGATTCGTTTCCGCCTCGAATATATTTAGAAGAATAAAATTCACTTTGTAGGGTATAATGGGGTAAAATGAAAAAAACGTATACGAACGGAAAAAAAACTCTTCCTGCGTTTAAAAGATTATTCTTAAGAAATGGCTTCAAGAATATTTTTTTTTAATTTAGCTATTTGTAGGGTGAAATGGGGTAAACATAAAAAAACTGTCCCATTTAAGAAATTCATTTTTTTTTTGAATTTTTTTTTGGGACATGGCTTTAGGGATATTCATTTTCAAATTTTGTAATTTGTAGGGTGAAATGGGGTAAACATAAAAAAATGTCCCATTTCAAAAATTCTGTTTGTGTTTGAAAGGTTATTTTAAAAAAATGCTATCTAGGTATAGAAGGAAATGGGATGAAAATAAAATATTTTTCGAATACAATAATTCTTTCTGTGTTGGGAAAGCATAATTAAGGTTCGACTTAGAAGATCATAAATTAACAAATTTAACAAATTTTACGTGATGTGGGTTAAAACCCATTAAGTAGTATTCGATTGCAAAAAGTCAAAAAGTCAGCAGCAGGAAAATTCATTTCCCAGATCAATTTTTGATAAATACTAGTGAAATTTTGTGCATTGGATTTGATTGTCAATCATAATTTCTTTTAAATTTATTTTTGAAATGTCTTAAATGTGTACTTTTAAATGTAAGTGCTTGCAATGCCGACTTTTTGCACAATCTTTTGTCTATTAAATTTGAAAGGAAGTGTTTTTTTTTTAAATACTGTGTGTCCGCCGGGAAGGTATACCTACTACTTTGCTTGTTTATAATTTTTGATTAAATGAAAGAGAAGGGATCTTATATTTTATAAATGTTTTATTTAATGTCGGCAATTATGTATGGAAAACAATATCGGGGAAATGTCCGCCTCTGTTAGTCTCACAAATGAGAGCCCTTTTGAGCACATTTTTCATTACATTCTCATACATTTCACGCGGTATTTCATTAATTTCATCACCAATATTTTGTTTGAGTTGCTACTTGTGCAAAATTGTGGCCAAAGTTGTTCTTTGAAGACCAAGCTCCTGAGCACGGCGGGTTGATGGATTGTTTTGAACACTTCCTTAACCAGCAGTAATGTTTTCAGCCGATCTTGCAGTACGTTGTGGTCCATGCTTGGGCCTATCACCTACACAGACCCTCTTTCTTCGAAAATCATTCACTACACGATAAATAGTGCGTTTTTTTGGCACGTTGTTTCTCCCATAAATTTCACGTAAGTTTCTCATCGTCACAGTAATCGATGATTGATTTTGATAAAATGTTTTAACGATTAAAACACTTTGGTTTATCGAATATTTTTCCATAATAATAAATTTTCCACGTGTCTATTTCACGACTGCCAAATATGAACTGTCAAGACTAATGTTTACCAAAATGGTGGCAAAACAAAGTAGTATACCTTCCCAGGAAGCACCCTGTACATTTCATGTATATCTCGATGGGTTTCAGGAATATTGTTGACAAAAGTGCATATCGTCATGATTGTATCTACTTGCCTCTATCTCCCCTACTACCAATTGTCTCACAAATGTCATTTTAAATGTGTTTTTCTAGAATTGTGTGACAGATGTGCGCCAAGAGATACTAGAACTGCAAAAGGCCATTCCTAAATTAAAGCTCGTGGTAAGTAATACAATGTGGGGGTTAATTCCCAACGTGTTACCGATTATTTTCTTTCTAATGTCATTTCAAAATTTCTAACTTAATCGTGCAAATCACGTCAAATAACATGTACACGTACAAGTACGACTAGAAGATAATTGAGATCTATATTGTAAGGCCATTGAAAAATTATAGCTCATGTAAAAGTAGAAAGTATCGACTTTGAGTTAATTTGGTAAGGTGTTATTGCCTACGACGCCGACGACGACGTCTAAATAATGTGATTTCGAATGTTCGTATTGATATCGTGCGAAGGACGTGATTCAAGGGTCTAATGATAGGTATACATAAATCGAATATACAAATTGGGCTGTTGTTAAATTAAAAGTCATACGAGGTAAACGAATGGAGGTTATTTCCTTTAGGTGTTATTTCCATACAGCTGATTTAATGTTCTCCTAAAATGTTCTTATTTCAAAAGTTTGAAAGATGTGAGCCAAGATAATTAAGCAATTCACATAATAACTGGGAGAACGAAAGGATTGCAAAATTATGATTCATGTAAAGTATTGATTTGGAGGTTTAAGGTATTAATTTCTTATCATTTGATTTATGTTATTTCTAATGTTGTTTTCATTCAAAAAAAAGTCGCTTTATTATGAAAAATGTAAAGCATTACCAAATCAAATTATTTTAAACTTCAAAATTATCAAGTGGAAAATTATGTGCCCCTAAAGCATCTGGCTGTATACAAATACTCAATTTACTTTAAGATCCAATTATTATTATCCTCGCACAGGATGCGAAATCGTAATTTTTTATAGTTAAAACCATTTTTGTTAGTCTGGTCGTGGCGTGGCGTGGCGGGGTGGGGTGGGGTGTGGCAAACATTGCACGTATATACCGGCATATGTAATAGGAGAATGCTTTGAGGTTTTGATGCGGAAGGGAAACTCCCCACACATTAGAGCTCTCTAGCTCTATTCTTTCCAGGAGCTCTATACATCCAGGTTTTTAGGGTTTTAGTATATTCAACGCTAATGTAGAGCAATTATGGATTTTTGAAATAAAACTCACAGTAGTACGGTGATGTGGTGGCGCTGCATGAGGTAAGTAATTTGAAGCTTATAGCCTGGTGATGTTGTTTTTGTTTTCCTTTTTTGGGATAATGGAATTGCACACCATTAAGGATATAATATTCAATGCCTGATGGGGAGGTATTTAAAGAAATCTATTTCTGCTTCTCGAGGTTTGGTTCACCGCCGCGTCGCGTCGCCGTGCTCGTATAGTGCTCATCATAATAATAATACACTTCGCCTGCTCCGATGCTGATGATGATGATGATAATGTTGATGGTAATGGCGCAATAGTTGTTTGTCAAAATGAATTAAAAAATTGGACATGACACAAACGCGTTTAATTGTGCCACAATTATCCCTTCTTTTCCATGTAGCTATAGGTATACTGGTTTTATTGGGTGGCAATGGTGATGATGATGATGATGATGATGGGTGGTAATGTAGATGATGATAATTTTCATATTTAATTTATGTGGATGTAACGGCGAATATGCAATATCAGCGCATTTATGTTACATTTAGCGGTAATTTTCCATCGTTTGCTATATAGAGACAGAGTTGAGGTGAGTTTTATGAAGTACTTTACAACTGAAAAGTACCTACTGCCTCTCATGAATATGATGGGCTTAATAGAGCGTAGCTAGCATAAATGTGTTAATCAGGATTTAAGGATTTAAACGAACAAATTTTACTTGATGGATTATAATTCAGATCAATAGACTTTCGAGTAGCTTGGTAAATTGTATGTGAAGCGTCAGAAATTATCATACCCAATAATTGATATTCTATTGCATGCTGGATTCATATTTATTCAATTTATTGCATATGATCTTGTTTTTCTATAACACAGAAGAAATTGAGGCAACAGAATTTCTGTATTTCTTGAGGTTCTTAACTTTCTCCCTTTTTATCTCAGATATAAAGATACTTTATGGCAATATTATCTATGTATTCGCATATAAAATTGAACCCGATATTTTTACTCAACTTGAACTTACAATTATAGCTTAGACGAACTAATTGGGTTTTGCAATTTTGCCCTGCTGCAGCCTAAGGGGATGGCTCGTTTTTGTTTTAGTGTCCTTACTTAGCGTTTTTTGGACATTTCCCTAACATGTTTTTATCTTTTTTTTTTAAGTTGGATCCTAGATAACGTCTGCATATTCAAGTATAGATCTGACAAGAGCCGTATAGAAGGATAGCAATGCATAAGGATCACTTAAATCACCACAATTGCACTTGACCAAGTGAATTCCCTCTTTCAACCACATAGTTGACACGAGTTTTTAAAGAGAAATTTGAGCCAAGCATATAATGCCAAAATCCTTAATTTTGTCTCCACGTGAGAGTGGCTTAGACTCAATTATAAAACCAAAGCGTTTGTGAGTATTAGACCTATAAAAAGATATTGTGCTTCATTTTTGTGTGTTCACTTTTAAGAAATTTAAATTACACCATTCAGAGACCTGGTTAATACCAGACGATATGAGATATCAATCTTCTTAACTAATAATTTCTAAAAATAAAGGGTGTTTTTTATAGACGTGTGGTTTTCAAGAAGAAATAAAACGCATATAACTTAATGTTATGGCCAAGAATTTAGCTTTATTATAAAGATAAGGGTTTGCCATTATGATTTTGGACAAGTGGCCGCCGCGGCTGGCTCGAATAAATCCCAGCCGAGAGGCCAAATTTTTGAAAGATCCAATTATTGCTCGCGATGGCTGATGGACTCATTCGGGTCTTCTTTGATACTCTACTCCACAGCAGCAATAGCGTCTTCGGTGCACACTGTATAGCATCTCTGAGGATGCGCATTATCCACTTGAGTAAACGTGGTGCGAAACCGATCCATGGTTGCTCGAATTTATGCGATTTTGCGATTATGTGGACCGAATATTGGACGCAGTGTACGATGCGTCGCGCGAACCGAATCAATATTTTGGTAATAAATTTGCACGATTTGCAAACGTTGTTCAGGAATAAATCTTTTAATTATGAAATGGCAAACCAAACTGAGTATAAATCAAGTGACAGATGTCAAAAATACCAACTCGAAAAAAAAGTATTGCCAGATTGAAAAAACCACACGTCTAAAACAAAATACCTTTTATAAACATGTTTAACGATAAAATATTAAAAGTGGCAAAAGCACTAAGAAATTTATTTTTTGTTTGATATTTTTTTTGTTTATTAAAAAAATGCGTTTTAAAAATTTGTAATTGCATTACATAAAAATGCACTGTACCAAATTTCATGCAAATCGGTCTACCCGTTTACCCTCTAGTTCAAATTACAGTGGACGCACCGATGCACGCACAGACCGACGGACAGCATGACGAAACCCACTTTTTCGGACTTCTCTATTATCGTAGTATTAGTTTTGATTACAACCTCAAATTTTTGTATACACGAAACCAATACTACTCTACTTTTTTGTAACTGTAAATCAAAATATGCTCATAGATCGCAAGCAAAAATTATTTTTAACACCTTCTTTTCCACTGTGTAAACGCTTATTATTTACTTAAAAGCCTGATTCAATTCGCGCAGCTTCGTCTCCTTGAGATATAGGATTAAAAACGTGTGACCTAGTCGTGAATTTTATGAGTCCATTAGGTACCAAATCTTTGACTTGTGCTGGCTGTAGTACTAAAAAGATTACTGCTTGAAATGAAGATGATGTTTTCCTATTAAGTATTTAATTTGCTGTCAGTATAATAAAGTGTTCATTTGAGTGAAGAATTAATTTTTTTTTTGATCCATTATATCGGGTTTTTCAATAAGAGCGCTACAAAAGTTTTTTTTGATATCAATGAAATTCTGTATTCCTGTCAAAGTACGTTCGATGACATTATGTATGGATCTCGATTTTTTTTGCATGGCCACCACGGGCACGCTTGCAGAAGTCCAGACGCTGAACCCAATTTTCGACGGTTTTCAAGCATAAATCGGCCGATACTGCTGCAATTTCACGTTCGATATTCGTACGAAGTTCATCAATCGTCGCTGGCCTGTTGGCATGGACCATAGACTTGACGTAGCCCCACAGGAAATTTCGTGAAATAACACGTTCTCCAAACTTGGTTTCAATAAATTGATTGTGACATTCGCTGTGTGGCTTGTGGCACCCGCCGTCCTGTTGGAACCACATGTCCTCCAAGTCCATATCATCCAATTGGGGACAAAAATATTTGGTTATCATTGAACGGTAGCGATCCCCATTGACAGTAACGTGCCGGTCTTGATCATCACGGAAGAAGTACGGCCCAATGACGCCGCCGGCCCATAAACCACACCAAACCGTAATTTTTTCGGGATAGAATGATGACTCATGGAGTACGTGTGGATTGCTGCCTGACCAATACCGCATATTTTGTTTATTGACGAAGCCATTCAGCCAGAAATGAGCCTCATCGCTGAAGATGATTTTTCGATGAAAATCCGAATCATTTTCAAGTTGTTGCTCAGCCCAATTCACGAAGATACGACGCTTCTGGTGGTCAAGTGGCTTCAGTTCTTGCGTCAATTTTATCTTGTAAGGATGTAGGCCAAGATCTTTTCTCAAAATTCGCCACAACGACGTCACAGATGCCCAACGCTTGAGAACGACGTGTGAGAGACACATTTGGGCTTTCTGCAACTGAAGCCTCAGCGGCAGCAATATTCTCGACACTACGGGCACTTCTTTGTCTCACTGGCACGGGAACATTTTGTACTGTGCCTGTGGATTCAAATTTTTCCACTAGAGGCTCAATTGTTGATCTGCTAGGACGATTATGACGACCATAAATTGGACGTAGCGCTCTTAACGTTGAGGTCACTGACTACGAATTTCGGTAGTAAATTTTAATAATTTTGACTGGTTTTGGGTCGTATATCTTTCCATCATAAAATGAGAAATGTCTAAAGAGAGGTAAGAAATATGGCGTCATTTGCTGTCCCTGTTGCTCTACTTTTATAGCGTCCCTGTTGGAAAACCCTTACATTTCAAATTCAATCTTAAATGTTTAAATTCATGCCTTCCAAAAAGTTTTCTCGCACTTTTTCGCCTATAAATGTTGAATTAGGTTAGGTTTTGTGTTTTAAAATTTTTAACAGCTACTCCGTCGTCCTGCAGAAGAACACAACGCAGATGTTTCTGCAATTTTAATTGACGTTTTATTTTGTGTAAGTCTGGACTTGAAAATAAACAAAAAAATGCTTTTATGGCATCAACATGGGAGTGGATCAGCTGGTAATATCTTAGCGAGATGTAATTTAACTCAGTTAATATGTAGCTATTATAAAATGTGTGCTGCCCTCGTATTTTTATTGATTTTTAAGTCTGATACGATTTTGTCTGAAATACCAATGCTTTTTTAATGCCTATAAAAGGTGAAAACATCAAGCAAGAGTCTATACATTCGGAGCTACTATATAAGGGAAAATCCCTCATCATCAATTGATACAAAGTATATTTATTTATGAAGTTGGTTTATCAAAGAAAATGGATCGATATAATATGATAAGCTGTTTGAATGCACTAAGCTAGAGGTGGTGAGGGCATTTATAACAAGTCCAATAAGTCGAACGGCTTTAAAAATTAATTTGCTACAGTCTGTTTTTCTTTTAACTATAATGGATCTTCAAATAGGGCTTATAATACGTTTTCTTTAGAGATAAAAAGAGATACAGACAGAACAGGTGTTTTCACTTAAATTTTTATGATTTTGTTTAACAGAGCGCAAATCTTGGTTAATCGCTTATTTTTAAAGTTTTGTCTTTCTGTTTTTTCATACATCATGTTTTTGACATTTTTATACAAAAACTTTGTGAAGGGCGCCAATTGGATGCGTTATTCTTAAAAAAAAAATGTATGAGAGCCGGGAATCACGGTTAAGATGTGTATAATGTACATTAACATTCGATCTTGTGCTGAATAATTCTGATGACGTACCAAATATATGGATAATGCAACCACATCGTAACGTATTACATATAACGAGTTACACCCAACATGCTACACGGAACGTATTACCCGTAAGGCGCACGTTTTCTGTTTACATATCAAAAAGTAGAGCGGGACAGATGTATGCCAAAAAACAACTGTGTGAAAGAGTACCGTTATGAATATGAACATATGTTTGTTTCTTTTTAATAATTCTATTGATTTATGAATTAGGTAGATACTTGTAATCAAAATTAATGGGTCTTGTGACTAAAAAAAAAGTAAAAACTTGTATTTGAAGGAAGCTAAAGACAACTAGTCATAGCTTTTACTAGCAGCTAAAGCTAGACAGTTCTTGCTTAAGCGTTGTTTTATGTGAATAAAAAAAGGGATAACAGTAAATAGCTTGAGCTGGAAATTCTAGTTTAAGTTTCGTTATTTAAGATCTCGGTTTTTTATTCACATGTTTTGACTTAGATAGCTTTGGCTAGAACTGTTTTTATATAGGTAGACCGAAGCAAAAGGAAGGTTGTTTTACATCTTGTTTTGCCATAACTTATTATCTGTTCTATAGGGCAAGTATTGGTTGGGGGTAAAAAATCTATTTATCATATTGTCCGTCAGTCTCTGTCTCTATGCGTTCACTGTGGACCAATTTGTTTCAATACGTAATGCCCTAGAAGAGAAATTTGATTTTATAATTCTTCTAGGCCGGCTAGCTCCAATAAAACAGTTCTGATATTTCTGTTTCGATTTCTCTGCAACTCGACGGAAATCTAATATGATGTGAGCCTTTTCCATAATCTTGTTTGTCACGTGCTTAACAGTCTTGCATACAGAAGAACGTTCAACTCCAAGATCTTGTCCTACAACGCACTGAAATTAAGGTTCACTCAGATATCTCAAAAATATTTGTATTCTCTACCCACAGGTCAGTGCACCTCCTCTAAGCTCTGTTGAATGCCTTAAAAAGTAATTAGAAAGCCACTGAACATTTTCTTTTGAAAACCGAAATAAACTATGAAAAATAAAAATAGATATTACTAAAAAAAAATCTTTAACTAACTAGTTTAAGCTTATTATTATTCACCAAAAACCTAGCTTTTACTTAAAAATCCAAGTTTTAGCTTAAGCTTTATTTTTTATTCAGTTGAACCAATCAAGTTTTTCTGTATTTTGGTCTTTATCCTTCCTGTTCAATTAATACACATTTTATATTTTATATACTCTTATTTTTTTTTGTAGAAAGAAATGATGATAATATAATTTTCCAAAGGTCAATGTAAATGGTCTAAGCAATGACAACTTGACGTTAAAAGAAACATCGTCAATACTTGCAATGTAGACTGTGTTAATGCAAGAAACTTTATGGATCACATGAATGACACCGGTCAGTGAATGCAGTCCAAAAATGCTTCGACGTGTTATCTGTTTCAACGAGTTTTTACCCCTTGGTTTGGTACCAACGCTTTGAGACGTTAAACTACTATGACGTCTACACGACTTCACTGCGTCTGTTGACGTGGAGTTGGCAAGAGCAAAAATAAATAAACCACAACACTGACGGTATATGTTAAGCCAATGGGCACTTGTACGATAACTAGAGTGGCATTTTTTAGTATATGAGGGGGTTAGGGGGTGTCTATCTCCTGACATTCAGGCAGAGGGGCAAATATCTAAAAAAATACTTAAAATAAAAAAAATAAAAACAACGGCAGCACATAAAATTAATTTCTATACGTGTTTTGAAAGCCAGAAGTCCATTCTATTGTTTGATTTTTAAATCAAGTTATTTTTATCAATATTTTTGGAAAAAATGGTTCAAAGTAAAAATGTTGAAAAAAAAACTGAAAAAAATGTCTTTTAATTGATTGTTTTCAAAATTGCACTAAAATGGCTTTCAATATTTAATGCCCCTTATAATTTTGTATCGAAAACTGAAAACCGGATGGTTTTATCTTCTCTAGTTTTTAAGAAAATTAAAAATTACGAAAAAAATACTTTTTCATTTTTTGGGTATTTACGTAATCATACTTTGAGGTTAATATTTGAATACAAATGAATCCTTATAAAAAAAGGAGCTTATTTAAGGAGTTTTGTTAAACAACTATAGGTACATTTTAGGGGCCGTTTCACGGGTTCAAAAGACTTTAACTCCCTCTTTCGGGTGCTCATCCTGTTGTTACGCTTAGGGTATGTACATTGTACACTGTACTGTACAGTCCCCATCAGGCAGCTTTCCATACCAAAAGTCTCTTGGAGAACAGAACTTGGATAACTTCTCGCAGGTTCAAAGTATTCATTTATTCTATAACTTCACGTGAAACCAAAATAAAAGAAAGTAGACTTCGTTATTTTCAATTTTCTCAAAAACCAATACACATAGAACCATCTGGTTTTCAATATTGTATTAAAAATTATGAGGAGCAGTGAGTAATAATAAGTACAAAAATGAAGTACCTGATTTCAAAATTTGGAAAAAATCAGTTTATATATATTTTTTAATTTTTTTTTTCAAAAATGTTGAGTTTGAATGTAATTTTTTTTCGAAAGCTATTGAAAGTAAAGGGTTTTCCAATAAGAGGTGTTATTTTGAATAGCCCGCTATTTCGGTAGCTGTCACTTTTGAAGCTGTCATTTTTTGACATTTGACAAGTACAAACTACGCCATTAATAAAAATGGAACGATACACGCTTCAACAACGCATTGAAATTATTAAAATTCACTATAAAAATGGTGAAAATTTGGCAGAGACGGTTCGTAAAACTAAAACATTTTTGGGTCGTCGTGAAGCACCTTGTCGGACCGCAATACAGAAATTGGTGGACAAATTCGAGCTGTTGGGACAAGTTAGTGATGTGAAGAATAAAACCCGTGCACGTCGCTCAAGAACAACTGAGAATATTGCTGTTGTAGCCCAAAGTGTTGAAGAAAACCCAGGTTTGTCCGTTCCTCGTCGTTCTTTGGAATTAGGCATTCCACAAACGTCATTACACCGTATTTTGCATAAAAACTTGGGTCTTAAGGCTTATAAAGTTCAGTTAACACAAGAACTCAAGCCGGCTGATCATCAACAACGTCGTGTCTTTGCTGATTGGGTCCTTGAAATGCATGAAAATGATCCGGAATTTCATCGAGAAATCATCTTGACTGATGAGGCCTATTTCCACCTCGGAGGCTACGTCAACAAGCAAAACTGTAGCATCTGGGGCTCGGAAAACCCAAGAGTTATTGTTGAAAAGCCTCTCCATCCTCAACGCGTGACTGTTTGGTGCGGTTTATGGTCCGGCGGGGTCATTGGACCTTACTTTTTCGAAAATGAGGCTGGAGCAACAGTTACGGTCAATGGATTGCGCTATCGAGAGATGATTAATGATTTTTTATGGCAGGAATTGGATGGTATTGATCTGGACAACGTTTCCTTTCAACAAGACGGCGCTACGTGCCACACAAGCAATGAAACCATCGATCTTTTAGGGGAAAAGTTTCCGGACCGTGTTGTCTCTCGAAGAGGTGATCACAATTGGCCACCGAGATCTTGTGATTTAACACCTTGCGACTTCTTCCTTTGGGGCCACGTGAAAGATAAGGTCTACGCCAACAGCCCAGCGTCGATTCAAGACTTCAAAGATGGAATTCGTGAGGCTATCGAGGACATAGGGCAGCCACTTTGCGATTTGGTTATGGAAAATTTCATGAAAAGGATATGGTCCTGTAAGCGTGGTCGTGGCGGCCATTTGGCTGATGTTGTGTTCCATTATTAACGGCATATCTTCCTCTTTATAATGAAATAAACATCCGATCATTTATCTCAAAAAATGCCATTTTTCTTTGAATATCAAAATAACACCTCTTATTGGAAAACCCTTTAGTATCTTGATTTCAAAAGTAAATGAAAGAACAGATTTCTATCTTTCAAAAAAGGTATAAAATATTTTGTTAACGGTTGTCGTTGTTTTTAATGTATTTTTGGTAAGTTTGAGTGTTTTTTTTTTTAACTGCCCCACCCGCCTTAACGAGGCAAGATAGACCCCTCTTCTAAAGTAAAAAAAATTCTTGTATCTAACCCTTCTTCAAGAATTAGTTTTTATTTTTAGCTACCTTAGATATCGTACTCTCCCCAGGAAATGTGTCTTTTTCGCAGCTTATATAGACTGACAAAAGCTATAAACTGCTACGGCTACGATGTCAATGGAAAGGTACTACGTTGACGTTTAAAAAGTAATTTTTAAGTCAGACATTCATTTTCCATTTATTTCCATCTTCACAGCATCTACAAAATTCATCTTTGAAAAACTATACGTCCGAAAAACTAAAACACCGAAATTTGACAAACTTGATTGTTGTTTTTGAAAATTCCTGCTTATCTTGAACAATTTTTTTTCAAATGTTATTTTAAATTCCTCAAAATTAATTCCAATCAAAAACTATTCGGAAAAAAAAGATCTCACCAATCTCTGAATAATGAACAAGATTTTTCAGTTAAATTTTTAAGATTTAAGACAATTTCATCATAGAAATGATTATTCGTTTACCATTTTACTCTCAAATTTAACCCTTTTCCAATAATTCACATTTAAAGAAACCTCCTTAAACTAAAGCATACAAAATGCAACTTGAGAACACCCTGTATAGCTAATCTAAATAATAAAGCAAACAACCACATCTAACTTTCCATTTTATTGCTTCGGAGTTCATCACTCCAGCTCAATTACCTTCAAAATGATTAGTATTCATACCAACATTCTAGCTCCAGATATTTTTAGATGATTTTTAAGGTATTTTTTTTTGAACCCACATAAAGTAGCTAGCCTAGCATCAAGCACCCTGACTGCATTCCCGTTGGATACCGCAGGAAATACCAAAAGCAAACTCCAACTCAAAGGAACGAAACAAAAAACTAAAAGCAATTTGAATATTTTGTTTGCACGTTTATTCTATATTATTATCTTTACTTTTCGTTCAAAGGATAAAAATAAAAAGGAATACTTCCCGACAGAAGACTATCTAAGCTTTGGTGTAACATAAAAATAACAATTCCAGGTAAAGAAAAAGGTTCTTGGAAAATTTCTTTTCCTCGGTGCCCATCTGTATATTTCGTTTTTTTTTTGTATGAAGCATTCTCCACACCATCGAGATCGACATTATGGATAGTGGTTAAACTCTCCCTGATGGGTGTGTGTGAGTGTGATTATCCTTTATTGGACCAAATAAGAAAGCGCTCAAACTGCGAGTTCTGATGGGAATTCAGCCTCCCGTGAACTCAAGGTTCATTCTAAAACATACGTTTTCACTTAATACAACTAAACTTTGCGGCTTGCAGGGATATTTGTGGATGTGATTACAAATTATTATATTTGGGATAAGGATTAGATGAAGGGGAATAATATTATCAAGGTAAATTGAGTGAAAGAGGGTGAATAAGAGGGACCTGAAATGATAATGTGTTCCTTTTTGAGGATTGGGATTTACTTTTTTTTTTCCCCAAAGTCGTTGGTTGTTCCATGGAATCTGGAAATTATTGTTAAACTGAAATGGCATTTCAGAATAGGTAGGTATATCCAGATGTTTTGCGTTAGAATAAAGTTAGAGAGGTTAACTCCTATAATGAAATGTGTAAATTGAGAAGAAGGTATCTTTGAGCCATTAAAAAAATCCTCCTTAGCCAGGAGCAATTTTAGAGATGTCGACAAATGATTTTCCTTTTTCCATATAGTTTTCGAAAAATCTCTCGAACTTTCGGAAATTGAACTGCGAATATTGTCTCTTAATACTAAAAGTATACCTACATCAATCTGTCAAGTCTGGTTTTTTTTTGTGCATCATCCAGGTGTTAATAAAGCCAGAGGGTAAAAGGATGGACACACATTTAATTCAGAGCATTATATGTATGGATTTTCTGAGCAGAAATTCGAATTTTCGTTTCAGCTCATCTATTTAGAACGGCTATAGCTGCCATTCAAAGATTTCTGTTCCTTTAAATTTTCTCGAAAAAGGTGCCATTTCGATTAAAATTTGTACATATTTTCTATCACTTTTCTACAAAATCTAGCAAATTTAAATCTCACAGTATAAATATAAAAAAATCCCATTTTTCAATCTCGGAATTACCAAAACAGGGAAATTAAAATCTGGAAAACTAATTTTTCTAAGGTAGCTACTCTAACAAATTTTGAAATTTTAAATGCTTATTTTCATTTATTAATAAAGTCATTTTTTCTATTAGATAATTCAGTTAATTTGTTCAATTTGTTAAACTTAAAAGTCAATTGGGGGCTCAACCGGGATTGATGTCTGATGGAATTTTGTTAAAATTAAAGTAAATATTGCAAAATATTGGTAAAAATAATGATAGTTATAATATTAATCGGATATTGTGAATGTTTTTCAAGTGGTAGTTTAGGAAAGAAAAAGGACCGATCTCTGGATAAGTTTTTAGAGTCGGTCTTTTTCCTCTCCTATACAGTTCTTCGCAAGCCACCTACTACTTGGACTACATTCACAATAACCAATTCGTTTTTAAGTTATCATTATTTTTAACTTTATAGATATCTTTTGCAATAACTATTTTAATTTTAATAAATTCGATAGGATATCCATCCCGGTTGAGCCTCCAAATTTTGTGGAATTTTAAGTAACTTTAAATTTCGACAGGAATGTGGCTTAGTATTGCCAATTTAGTCTGCTCCTAACGAATAATACGGATGCTCATGGCCAAAGCAATCCCTTTCCCTTCGAGTATTCGGCAGATTCCCATAAAGAGCATAATTTATCATACATGCGGTGCCATGCTGGCTCCCGGGCAACTCCTTTGCAGAACTACCGCATCTTAAATGGGAAATCAATGGGAAAATGTATTTAAAATTCCTATTTTATCCAATTAAGACACGACAAAGCTTACATTTTATTCTACTCTGTGGGAACCCTAATCTGCGAGTTCATTGTTATAGTTCATGCTTGGTATAAATTCTAGAGAAGGAACATGGCCGCTGATATTTTTGATGACGTGGTTAGAAAACTGATTATGAACTCAGAAATATATTTTTAATTTTTCTCTCTCGAAGATAATTGATAACAAGGCTAGTAAGTCAAAATAAACTTAATTTCAGCATCTATAGAGTTTTGCAATGCTCCATAATGTTTCATTTCAACATCTACCCTCTTTCTTTGCTTTGAGCTCATAGGGCACTCACTTCACTTTGTCCAATTTGAAAAATCCAATTGCATTGTTGAGCTTTTCTTTGTGAAAGGAACAATCTATTTGAGTATAAGAAGACCTTTTGAAATTCAATACTTTCTTGTATCCTCTCCATTAGCATATTAGGTATTCAAATATAGACAAATGCTTAAAGGGTTAAAGGGTTTACATCTATTCATCTGACCTGGATTTCAAATTTGATTCAAAAGTCATAAAGTAAGAGAATCAATTGATTTAAATGGATAAATTGTCGTCCAGCCTATTTATGGCCATTCTTTTCCCCACACCCGAAGTGAATTCAAAACTAAATTTACTCAATTTGAAAGGATAAAATCTCATTGTTTCTAAACTATCATTTTATTTGTCGTCTTTCCTTTTCTATCTGTAAAAAAACATTCCAATTGTATGTAAAGCACACAAGATTCTGAAACTTAAACAAACTAGCTACATGCATTATATCCTTGCGATGAATAAAGTCATACTATTTTGCATGTAGTGGCTTCGCCTTCCTTTAAATCTTTTTCTTACGTTCTATTGAAAGGAAATAGTTGTATTATTCACACATTCACAGAAACTCCTGAGGCAAACGTGCATAGTGTGGCGATTTGGGGCCAAAAGGATTTTCATCAGTGTATGTATAGATACGACATTCCTTGGGTCCGATTTGTATGATATTATAAAGCCCTGATGGGGAGTTGTGCCCTTAAATACACATTTAAACTGTTAAATATGAAATGGCCTTAAGCTGATCTGCTAAATTGGAATTTCAATAATTTTCAATTAATATTATGGATTCTAGACTGGCAAATCAATAGATACAATACAAATGCATATATATGTATATTCCAGATACACACTCTTTAATGGCCATGTTTACATACATAATATGCTTTGTCTCGTCATCAGGGCTGGTTCTCGGGGTGTAGATGCCTTTAATCAAATCAAAATTGAGTTTAAAATTTGTATCCTAAATTCGATTTTTTTTGAAATTTCGATTTTTATAGATATTTTTAAACTCGGTGATAAATTTATAACTTGCTATTTCAAAATCCTGTGCAAAATATTTTAAAAATTTAAAAAATTTAAAGTAATTAGCACCCTTAAAAAATCGAAAATTTTTAGATGGAATGGGTGAAACACCACCCAGACTAACAAACAATAAAACCGTCTGGGAAGAATTTAAGATTGAAAACAACGTTGAATTCAGTGCATCACTTTAAATGTTTCTTGAACTTGAAGACGCAGTAGAAAACTTAATTGATATTGTAACGAAGCGTAACAACTTCTACATAAAGGTACCCTAATCGTTAAGCTATACGATCTCATACAAAGCATATTGCACAATTCACTGTGCACCTACATTTACCTCAAACAAAATTATAGATGTTATAAAATTTCATACAATTTTGTTATTTCATTTTTGTAGTTCACACCGTGTTATAGCCGAAGATTTTATAAGTCGAGATGAAGAAAACAACGAAATTGTCTTTCTTTCTCCTTCTCGTCCAAGTGTGGTTACCAATCAAGATTAGATTAGATTAGAGAACTAAAAAAATATCGGTCTGTAACAAAAGCCTTCAGCATCAGGCATTGCTTATTGCAGTTTACTCTACTTGTACTTGAGAAGCCAATCTAAAGTTTTGGTATTAAATTGTTAGGGACATTAACTAAACAAGCGTAAATATTATAATTATTTTTTATTAGTATTATTATTTAGTATTTATTTATAAGAACTCCTGTCCTGGCCGTTTCGTTCCTATGAGCTCCTCATCAAGTAGCTCATTGTCATTGGACCACAAGGTTCTCCTAAAAGAGTTCCTTAGTTTATGTGCTAGGGACTTGAGACCTAGGGTTTCCTATAAGGATTCCTCACCGTTTGATTCCTCCGTGTTAATTTTTAAGGAACCCTTTGGACAAGGTTCTCCTAATGACAGGTGTTTTGTTTAGAGGTATAGAACTTTAAGTTGGTGAAACTGTTTTAACTGGCGGCCATTTGCCATCTGTCTTTATCTCTGATTTATTTTTAGTTTGGTTTGGTATTTCAACATGAATAATTGAATAGACCACAGGATCACCTAGAAAGGGGTAGATTCGGTGAATGGGCCCAAAACAAGATTGCCGTTGATTCGAATTTTCATAAGCGAATTTTGTTTAGAGATGAAGCTCACTTTTGGTTGAATGGATACGTCAATAAACAAAACTACCGTATTTGGAGTGATGATAATCCTCAAGTGTATGTTGGGACACCGTTACATTCACAAAAACTGGCTATTCGGTGTGCTTTATAGTTTGGTGGAATAATTGGTCCGTACTTCTTTAAAAACAAAGCTGCCCAGAACGTTACAGTCAATGGTGACCGCTATAGAGCCATGATTACTGACTTTTTCGTTCATTAATTGAACAAAAATGATGTGCAGGAGCTGTGGTTTCAAAAAGACGGCACAGCATGTCACACAGCTCGTGCCACAATTGATTTGTTGAAGGAAATATTTGGTAAGCGCATTTGTTACCGACCCGTGAATTGGCCTCCAAGATCGTGCGATTTAACGCCGCTTGACTATTTATTGTTTAAGGATATGTGAAGTCGCTAGTCTAGGCCGAAAAGCCCAAAACAGTTGACCACTTCGAGAACAACATTCGCCGCGTTATTGCCGAAATACGGCCACAAATGTTGGAAAAAGTCATTGAAAATGGGACCTCCAGATTAGACTATGTCCGACCCAGCCGTGGCGGTCATATGCTAGGAATAATATTTAAATTATAATGCCAGAAGATTATCTTTTAAAAAAAAGTAAATTTCATGTCAATTTAAGAAATCATCTTCGTTTTATTCTATTTCAAAGTTCTACACCTCAAAAAAAAAAAAAAAAACACCCTTCTATCGGATTTAGAAGCAAGCACTCCTCAATTGACCATAGTGCCTAGGATCACTGATGTCATGTTCAGCAGTCTTAGATGTGTCGCAAGATTTTGACTGGATGTGGGCTGTGGGATGAAGGCATCAAAATGGAAATGAGTACAGTTGACTCCGCTTATTTGCAACACAAAAAATGCAGAAAATTAAGAGGAGTTTTCATATAAACGAACTTCTTAACCAAACTTCGTACAACTGCAACTTTATTTCCCCTTTAATCAATGTGATGTGAAATATTTCCAAAGTAAAAAAAATAAAACACAAAATAACCTCGAACAATAAACAAATCAATTTTTAATAATTCTGAAAGTTGAAAGGATTGGAACGATGAGAATGGAATGAAACGTTAAATGTTTTTTTTTAGGTGTGTTTAAATTTAAAACAATTTATGGATATGCGTTCAGTGTTTCACTTAAGCGGAGTTATTGAAGAACAAAATAATTATTTGGGGGAAAGAAAAATGTTTCAATCAAAGGAAGTTTTAAAATAACCAGAGTGCAGTTATTCGTACTAATTTGTGTGATAAATTTCTTATTGCATATAAATAGTCGAAGTTTTCATTTAATCAGAGTGCATATAGGCGGAGTCAACTGTCTCACACTCCTATAAACACGCGATATTCGTTCCTCATGGATTCTTCTGAAGTTTTTTAAAGGCAAATTAATTTTGTTTCTCATAGTGGAGTTGTGAAATTTTTTTAACAAAAGCTTTCAAAGCTTTTTCAATAGTTTTCATGTAATTTCCAATCAAACTTGGAGCAAATTTGATGGAAAATGAATTTTTCAAATGAAATCAGAAAATTTGGAATTGAATTAATAAATTTTCAACAAAATTATCTCGTTGACATATCAACAAAACGTATGGATGATTTATTTTTGGACTATTAAGTCAAACAAGGCCCTGATGTAGTAGCCAAATAAATTCACCCCTGGTCGTCTTTTCAATCGTTATTTAGGTATCGAAAGGCTGTTGTTTGCTTTCAGTGGCAATTTCGGTTACTGGAAAATGCTTTTACAACCATCCATCCAGCGCAGCGATGGGAAAGGGGAGCAATTTAGTCAAAGGAGTTAAATTGAACGAGTGTGCGTGACATGTCAACCAAACACCCACCCACCCACATCACCACCCATTCGCCATCCCTTCTCCACCTCCTCGGCCTCCATCGCAACACAATATACTCTTTGGAAAGTGTTAATCTTCTGGAATGGGATTAGAATTGGTATTTGTGTCTGATGCTTTGGTTAGGGCTTCTGGGTCTGAAGATTTATGACAGTTCTTCGTCCTTTGCATGTGGCCTTCGTATAGGTTCGTATTCGTAGTCACCATTTATGTTATTGTTTGTGTTGCATGCTGTTTTCGGTTGTGCCGCAGCAGAATTCTAACAACATTTTTAGGGTGCGACAGCAGTCTACACACACACACACACACACACACCAACTTGAATAAAATTAACAGCGAATTCGGGGCCAAACTTGGTGTGTCCTATATTTATTGTCCTGAATGCCAAATTGATTTATGTTTAAATGAAATTTGCTTTTTGTTTTGCAAAGGCAAGGCCTGGCCAGGCAATTCAAAGGCAAAGAAAAAATTTCGAAAAAGATCGGCTATAAAAAGCTCACGTTCGTCGTTCGGGAATTAAAGTGATGGGATTTTTCGTTTGTTGTGTTTTATGAGTACGGCAATTGTACAATAAAGCTATAGCTGGGATTATTTGGTTTGATTTTTTTTTGTGTGTTAAATACATACATATATGACATGTATATGCTTTTAATTTTGTGTATAAGAATTTATGTGTCAGATGGCTGTCGTCTTTAGCGGTTTATTTGTTAGTCCCCTATATAAATTACAGATTTGGAGGATGAAAGAAAATTAATAATGATTTTTTTTTTACAAATTTCTTTATGAACATAAATACGGATCCTTTCATAAAAAGCAAGTTTTTCACCTAAAAGTGTTTTTTTAAAGGTATATACACATGTCACATATGTAGGAACTTGTAGAATTCAGTTCCAGATTTAACAAAAGTAAACATTGTTTTAATAAAACCTTACAAAAAAAAAAAAGAATATAAGTACTTTATTTTAATATACAAATAAAACAGACTGACTCTCCTTCTTTCATCGTTGCGTCTACATCGCAGCAAATCCCTTACCGCAAACCTTGACAACAGACTATATACCATCAGGCCCACTCTTTCCTGGCCCAGCTCAACACGAAACTCAGCCCCATGGCTTCTCCGATTAGCAACAATAAATTCCTCACACGTCTTGGCATCTTTCTGTTTGCCTTTTCTTCTCAAATGTTGCTATTTAAATGGAATTAATTGGGTCAGCTTGATTCTACTGTAGTGTGATTCACATCGTTGTCGTGACGCACGGTGGACGTGGTTTATCTAATTCCGTCACATGGAATATCCCAAATTTTGCATTTCGATGTTGTTCAATGGATGTGGAAGGTCTGAAAGTATAGTGTCTTTGTTATTGGAGTGTACGATTTCTTGATTAAAAATACTAAGATTATCCCTATGCCCTTAATGTAGGTGCCGATGAGTTCATCGTTCCCATTTCCAAATGCATATCATGGTTTTTTTTCAATAAGGTCGGATAGATGTTGAAATGGAACATTGTTTTCTAAGAACTAGCTATACGGACTCATACAGACAGAGACGATGTTTTGGTTTGATCTTGCGTTTCGTTGACGCAAGGGCCTTTGTTGATTATTCACTGAATCGGTCGACTCAAATTTTGCCACCAAACTTTGGACAATCGACTTGGAAGGAGAACCAACCGAAAAATATAAATCGTTACCCCCAAAAGATATTGATATTAAACTTTTATCACTTGGACGTGTTGTTCAATCGTGTACCTTGCCATGGTAATTTGGCATCAGTAACTGAATAACCACAGGCCACCAAAATCTACCCACGCCAATTGAAAAACCCTATATTTATGAGCGTTTTCAAATAACAATTTTTCCTGGTGATAGTTGACAACTATTTTGAGCAACATTTAAGCCTCCAAATGGTCAGCAACAAAAAGTTGTAACTTGTAAAGACAACTCATTGAAGTGATTTACTCCTAACAAAACACGCCAAATCTGTCGGGAAAAAATGACTCAATCACCAGTTAATCCTACTTTCCTAAGTTTAAGATAGTCGGCGTATTTCCAACAAATCACACTCAGAATTTTATGCAAAGTGACGTCAGTATGACGCAGAAAAAAAATGTTTGAATAATTTTAACATGATGTGGGCCATAAATGTATATAATCCTGATGAAATAAAAATTCCCACATTCAAAGTAACAAAGAATATCATCAATGGAAATTATTTTAACCCAATTCTAAGACCATTGCAAAAAATTCGCCTAACCTAAACTCGCATATCACAGCCCCAGAACAACATCAATTAAATTTTAAACCCTATGAAAGAGTTTATCCAGGAAAAAAAAAATATAAACGAGAGCCTTGGAACTAAAATATTCGCTCTCACTAAAATTGCATTTTTTTTTATTGTTCCTACAAAAATCTCAATCGCTGTGATTTGATTTGCATTTTATGTTCAACTCCCCATAGGTCACAGCTATGACAGAATAACATACGTGTATTTGAAATTTAGATTTTTCACTCGAATTGTTTTTTTTTTTAATGCAAGCGATTAATGCATACTACACGGTGTAATCAACTTGCACCTAACACGGTTTTGTGACCGATTAAATGAACATGAACAATGGCTTACCATCATAAGGATATCTGCTCGTCCGCCCACAACACGCCAGCGTCCGTATAAACACAACGCCCTCCCACGGGATGCCGAGGGACACACACGTTGGAAACCTAAACCCGAATAATTGATAGATTGGAAAATATATTCTCGGAATTGGGTTTGGTAAAAAACTAAGTAAAAAAACAAAAACAGAAAGATTAAATCTATGACAAAGTTTCACTGCGATATCAGATTTTATTGAATTGCATTCAAAATAAAATTAATGTGTTGCAATTGCTTTTAATCCTTCAACATTGCTCTTTATAAATATACTTTTATTTGAATAAAATATTCGATTCAAGGAATGTGGTTTTTTGCTCACTTTTTTGCTTGTGCATTTGGCAGAGATGTAGATAATATATTTCTATTTTTTTTTTTCAATCTTTTGTTACTGGAAATAACCAAATATCCATGAAATGTAAAACAAAAATGTTTGCTAACAACTTTTTCAGAAATATCTTTAACTGTTTTCTTGCTAAAACCGGTATATTTTTTTTATTTTTAGGAAAACTGAGTTCACTACCTTTTTTTCGGAAAGCTGAGTCCACCAACTTGGTTTTTTTTTTTCTATTTAAGAGTGTTTTTAGAGAATTGCAGGTACATTACTAAGTTATTATACTTCAATGAAAACAACAGTCCCAGAATGGTTTTATATTGCTCCGGTATAGGGACTTCCTAACTTTGACAGTTGATAGCGGCCATATTGTTGAAGCTACATCTTTCAAATTGGTTGTCATTTATTCACTCTGTTTTCCCAAATCACCACGGCCGGATATAGCGTTCAACAACACGTGTAAGTGATAAAATTGTTTTATCAAAATGGGTGTTCTGTTCGGACAACGTTCCGCGCTCTATGCCTATTTACGGGCATTTTCAGAGATGAGGCCCATGTCTGGATGAATGGGTGCGTCAACAAGCAAAATTTCCGAATTTGGGACGATACCAATCTACATGAGATCCAAGAGCGTCCAATGCATCCCGAAAAAGTCACTGTTTGGTGTGGAATTTGGGCTGGCTCTGTCACCGGTCCATATTTCTTTGAAAACAACGTGTTGTTCAAGCCGTGACCGTCAACGGCGAGCGTTAAAGGTCGACTTTTTTTTTGCCTGAAATTGATAATATGGACACCAACTAGCTACAAGTGGTTTCAACAGGACGCCGCCAGCGCTTCGTGCCACACAGATCACGCCACATTAGAAATTCTGCAAGAGCGATTCAAGAGCATGGTTATCTATCAGGTAGAGGTGTCAAATGGCCACCGAGATCGTGCGATTTCCCCGGTAATATTCTTTCTTGTGGGATTTTCTGAAGTCGCAGATCTATGCG
This sequence comes from Leucozona laternaria, assembly GCA_932273885.2. Lineage (NCBI taxonomy): Eukaryota > Metazoa > Arthropoda > Insecta > Diptera > Syrphidae > Leucozona > Leucozona laternaria. Next base: position 24,810,448 of record OW026368.1, on the reverse strand, counting down.
AATAAGCCACAAATCACAGAGGCTGTCAAAGCCAACATAACCCATGCCATCGATCAAATTTAGTCTGATTTATGGCCCCAGAGTCATGGAAAATCCGAGAGAAGCCACGCGTGGCGGACATTTGAACGATGTTTTATCCCATACATAATGGCATCGATAGGCCTTTTAAACGAATATAAAATTTCAATGATATCTTACACATACTTTAAATTTAAAGATAAAGCCGTAAGTCCATGAGGCTAGAGGTATCTTTTTTTAATTTTAATAAAAAAAAAAAAATAAAGAAAGGAAGCGATTAATGAAAGACCCTGTAGAAGTATCAACATTGTGGACTTTAATGGTTCCATTAACAAAAGTCTGTTAATGCACGGAACTTTAAGATAAAGATATTGTCCGAGTTCAACGCACATCTGAATATTCAGAATTCTGAATTTTTGAAGCTCTTAATTGGCCAGCTGTCAGAAAAAGTTCTGAAAATTCAGATGACTTCTGACAGCTGGCCAATCAAGAGCTTCAAAAATTCATAATTCTGAATATTCAGATGTGCGTTGAACTCGGCCATTTATGAAGTATTGACGTTGTAATAAGGGATGGGGTTTCCGAGATGGCTTGACATTTATTCACATTGTGTTGGCATAAGTTAAAGAATTTATTTGGGCCAGTTTGAAGCAGTTGAGCTTTGAGCATCGGCCATGCATTTAATATGTTTGAAAATACGCATATCATCAGCGTTAATCTCAAGGTCTAATCCTAAAAGTTTAAGTGCGTCATAATTAATAGTAAGCAAGAAGATAATAGGACCTTAATGGCTTCCTTGAGGGACACCAGATGTTAAGAAAATAGGATTGGATCTTCAGGATTGACGATCAATTAAATATGATTGAATCTAAGATAATGAGAATCCATGAGATTTGAGTTTTTAAAAATGTAAACATTATGGAACATTTTGTCAAATGCTTTACTAAAATCCGTTGCAAGCACATCGCCTTCATTATCAGCTTCAATCAAGCAAATAGTATTGGAAACGAACTTAGTTAGTCGTAGTGTAATTATTCCATTCAGGAAACCATTATTAGAGAATAGTGGTACAGAATGAAGTACTAAAATATCATACATATATTATACTGTCAAATATATGCATGAAAGTTTAGCAATGGATCTTTAGTTTGAGACATCACTTTTGCATCCTTTTTTTATGAACAGCGATAATGAAAGAGTCTTTCTTTACTTCCAAAAACTTATTTAACGGGCTGCCGACCCTTGAAGGGTCCCAGCCTGAGACACGTCAGCTTTTCATCGTTATCGATCCCGGGCATGCTGCTTCCAGTCATATCCAGATAAAGCGCATCGCGATAGCTTAGACCCATGTTCTGTAACTCTCACATCGATAAAATCAGTCGAGCAAAGATGCAAATTGAATTAAATCAAATGAGTTGTGTTCCATTTTTAATCGTTTCTTGACTAGTTTTATCGATGCGAGAGTTACAGAACATGGGTCTTGGTCTTTAAACCGTAGGTTCAGTCTTCTTTGTCGTCTCCAACCTAAAGAAGATTATCTTCAAACCGACTCGAAGATTCTCTTGGCTGGAGCATTATTGTCCAGTTGGATTGTTTTAGCTTTTTTGACTACATCCACATCTTGATGCAGCTCATAGAGTTCGCGGTTGAATTGCCCTCCTCGCACACAGGACAAATTAGGTATCCGTCTAAGAATTTTCCTTTCGAAAGAACGAAGTATCAGCTTTCCCTTTTTGCTTATCGTCCAGCACCAGCACTCGGAGCCGTAAAGCAAGACTGGCATTTCATCTAACGCGTGAGGAATTTTAAACTCATTTGCTTCGCTAAACCGAATTATGCTAGGGTAATTCGACGTCGAATCGCCACTGTGTCATTTGTGGAGTTAACGTTCACTCCAACGTAGATGAACTCCTTTACTACCTCGAAATTACTGCTATCAATATACAGTGACGTTTTGTCCAAAGCGGTGGATAGAAGATACTTGGTCTTGTCCTCATTTACTTCAAGACCAACAAATTCATCAATCGCCGTGAAGGACTCTATAACGGCACGTTGGGAGCGGCAGATGATGTCTATATCGTCCACATATCCAAGTAGTTGGATAGATCTGTTGAAAAAAGTGCCTTCCATGTTAACACCTATCTACGCACTATCTGCTTCAGAACGAAATTCAAGAAGTCACATGATAGCGTACAATCGTACATGTTTGAAAGAGTTTTAAAAACACTCCAGAAAAAAATAGATAATTGAAAGAAAAGCAGTAGGTGGTTGCTCTAATTTAGAGATGCATTTTTTTAAGTAGGTACTATAGCGTGAATACCATCAGGCCTGACGAAATATCATCCTTAAGCAGCAGTTTCCCCATTTGTTCTAAGTTGAATATTAAATGTTAATATTTATTATTATGAGAGTGCATTTTGCCATGTCTCCTGTAAATAACCTACATATTTTTAAACCTCATTTTTGAGAAATGGGAAATTCTATGTGTCTGCAATCTATGGTTTATTTATGAGATTTAAATTATTTATACAAATGAGGAAGTTGAAAAAAAATATCAAAAACTTTCATTATATGCATCAATCGCATTCAACAAAGTCTTCCCTAATCAAATATTAATTATTTCCTTAGATTATTATTATTATTTGCATTTATGTTGAAAGAATAAACCTTCTTTTATTTTAATTTTACTTAAATAATTACATTACCTGCCATCATTTATATATTTATATTATGTTGTTTTCCTTCTCACCATCACCAAAATCATCATTGCCAGCCATCAGGACCCCAAAGAGACCCACGAAATAGCTATTTCGAGCATTTCCCTATCTTTTCTGATGACGACAACTGAGACAATTTCTTTATCCAACACCAACATCGCACAGTCCCACAAGTGTAATTTTATTTTTCCCAAAATGAATTAAAAAAAAAAACTCTAAAACTATTTCGTTGCAATGGTTGACGACTGCAGACCATGTCATGATGAATGGATGAAGGTTGGTGATTATTTTTGAATAAATCGTAATACAAATGAAACAAAAAAAAAAAAAAAAGAATAACAATCAGGAAAACGTCAACAGTGGAAAAAAAACTCTGTATATGAAAAGCAACATCCTTGACGAAGGAAAATCCCGCATTCACTCTCTACCTCTACCTATACTGAATGGTTTGTTGTTTGTCTCGATGGAAATCCTCAGCATGATGATGATGGTTTGAATTGAGTAAATAGCACTTAAATTTGCATTTCACTGAAAAAAAAAAAAAAAAAAATACAGTGGAATAATTTTTCATTCGCTTTTGGAGTTTGTGCATCAGATTCCGCAGGGAAAATATAAGGACCCAATGGTAGTTTTTGTAATTGAACTTGGCTTCTTCTTGTTGGTTAAATTAACATTTTATTCGGACGGGAAAAATACTGAAGGAAAAACTATAGTTATGGCATTTTAATTTTATACATAAAATTCTATTTTACAGTTGTGTATTACAAAATACATACATAAACTAGATTACACACATAAACTAGAGATTCGAAGAAAAGTTTTATCTTTCATTTGATAATGTATGCCAATGATCCACAGCAATTTTCCGTTGTAAAAGAAGTGTCACACACTCTTGGTATAAATAAATTGGTAGCTCTTAAACTTGCAGAGAACCAGGGTCTAGTTACTTACACTAATATGAGGGATACTTTATCATGACGAGAGATAGAATTTGTCAATAACTCACAAGAGGCAGTAATCTGGCTGGGTTTAGATTCCAGAATTGATAGTCCAACGCTGTAACCATTACGCCAATTATAGACCTTACATTGAGAGGGCCATCTATGTGGTTCTTTTCGAATCACATGTCTTATTTTGACACTGACAGGTCAAAATTAATTGTTAAAATTGTGAAAAAATCAGTATTAAATTTTTTGTTTTTCACCATTTTCAGGATTTCCTCTTACCTCGATAACTGTCCTTCGGAGTCCCCTAAGGCAGCCACTTAGCTCCTCTTCTTTTTATTAATTGCATTAATGATGTTGACATGGTTATTAAACATTCCCATATCTCACTCTACGCCGAAGATTCTTAGTTTTTCAAGACTATTGCTTTGACATATGATTCTACTCTTTTTGATCAATCTCAATAGTTTCTCAGTCTGGTGCCTTAAAAATAGCTTGGAGGTTAATATTGCGGAATGCTTATCAAGTAATTTAACCCGTAACTGTATCAAATCTCTTCCTCGTCCGTATCTTTTACATAATAAACCTCAATTTACAGCGTGGAGTCAATTCGCGACCTTGGTATTTTATGTGACAAAGAGCTCAACTTTCTAAATACATCATTGAAATATATCCCTAACTTTCTTGGTTGAACTAGAACCAGTACCACTTGAAAACACTTCAGCACCAATATAGGCACTGCGTTCTATAGCTCATTTATGAATATAAAGCAGGTCAGCATTTACTGAAGAGACAAAGGAGGAGACTTCATACATGGAATACGCAAATAGCATGTAAGTCATTTAAAGAAAAAAAAACAAAAAACAGAAAACTAAATTGGTCCCTTATATGGAACCCTGAGGGACTCTTGAAGTAATCTATACAAATTCTTATTATTGTCATCAATTCAAAAATATTGAAAGCACTGCAATATAATTTAGAAACATGTTTCTTGGTTTCTGAAATCTTTCAAGACACACCTTAATTTTAACAATGTACCTTACGATAAAATCTGTAGGAATATAATTCTACGGCAGCATAAGGGTATCTACCTGTTGCGACGTTGCGAGAGCACCTACACCTATCGTGTGGGTTCGGTTGGACAATTAGAATCAGGCTTAGGGCCCGTTTATTCAAAGAAATCATAAATATTAACTTCAATATAAGATTCTAATTAGAACTTAGTTCTTACTTAAGTTTGAACTTATAAATTAATTATTCATTTTAGTGAACATGCTTCAGAGTGCACCATATCTCCATATCTCTGCTTCAAGAATAATAATAAATGTGTCTTATTTTTTGTATTTTAATATTTATTTTCTAATGAAATTGTCTACTTTTTAATAATAATGCAGGTTTGCCCATTATTAGTATTATAATCATCTGGTGAAGATTCCATAGAGTCCATAGTGTCGATAACTTCTGACGAGCTCCAAGAAGTTGCTGCCTGAGGACTTTCTAAATAAACGACATTTGATTGTTGAGACGGTTTTTGTTGAGTAATTTGCGATTCTTGCACGTACACTACGTTTGCTTGTTGTTGTTGTGGTTTTTGTTGTACAATCTGTGCTTCTTGCACGTACACTACATTTGCTTGTTGTTGTTGTGGTTTTTGTTGTACAATCTGTGCTTCTTGCACGTATACTACATTTGCTTGTTGTTTTTGTGGTTTTTGTTGTGCAATTTGTGCTTCTTGCACGTACACTACATTTGCTTGTTGTTGTTGTGGTTTTTGTTGTACAATCTGTGCTTCTTCTACGTACACTACATTTGTTTGTTGTTGTTGTGGTTTTTGCTGTGCAATTTGTGCTTCTTGAACATACACTACATTTGCTTGTTGTTGCGGTTTTTGTTGTTGATATGTATTTCCTGTATCTTGCAAGTAAACAATATTTGCTCCTTCAGCTGTATTTTTCGAAGAATCACCAAAAAAACTTCTACCTTTTGAACTGCCATCTGCCGAAAAGCACAGCAAACTTGATGATGAATCGAACACATAATTGGGCTTACTAATCACTTCAACATTATTTGAACTCTGATAGCTTGATGAATCTATTATTATTCCACTTGAAGATCCACTTGATCCCGATCCACTCAACAAACCCAAAGCAAAGCTTTTAATTGCAGTAAATCCGTCAGTGATGCCACGTCCATCGGGATTATCAATCTGTGCCTCCTCGGCTTGTTTAAGCATTTTACGAAGTTCACCCACCGATATTGGTCCAAGCTGGACCTTCTTGCCTTCGATGATGACTACCAATGTCAAGACAAAGACGAACGAAAAAATTAAACAACCTCGCCCAATCATCTTGGGGAGAAATCTTGTAGAACTTTTTGGTAATTTGATTGACAACACTATACTAGTAGAAAAGAACATTCGTTGGGGTCTTATATTGAGAAACTAACAAATAATTTGACCCAGATTGACATTATGTCAAAAAGTTGATTTCTTTAGAATTTTCTGATCCAATCAGACAAAAAAAATTATTTTAATTATGCAAAATAGTATATTAAGGTTTTTTTCAACTTATTATTGCCAAGCAAAAGAGCGATCAAAATGTCAGAAATCTAAAAAGGTTTGATATTCATGGCCTGCGGCTGCTATAATTTAAAAATTCCATATTCTATAAAAACGATAAAAATGAGATTAACAATGATTTGAGAATTAATTCATTTATAATTTTAAATTTTTATCACACAACGCCATCGGACAGGGCGTGAACTTTTTACCCTATTGACCTGAATTGAGAACGAGTTATTCGAATATGTCGGTGGCTTTATAATTTAAGCCAGTTCAACTTTATAGACAATAATGAAGCTTTGACTGTTAAACATTAAATATGTTGAACTGCAATAAAATGGAAACATATGTACATTATATACATATATATTCTAAAACAGCACAGTTTTAGAGCTGGATTTATGAATTTAACACTTAATTCAATCTATGCGTTAGCGTATCTGTATGAAATCTGAATAAATTAACGGATATTCACTGTAGATAGTGGATTTTTGTTTTTTTTTTTTTTGTGTATTATGTTAGGTTAGCAACAAAATGAAATGATTTAATATGAAATTAGTTTGCTCACAATTTATCTTAATTTACACTGAATAGAGGCTTTAAATAACCATATTTATATATTGCAACAAAATTATCATTAAAAATAAACTGTATTTAAGCAAGAAGCTTTGAAGGTCTTTTTAAATTCTAACTCGTTTCTAGTCTATCCGCGCATCACGCAAGTGATTGTAATACTGATAGTGCGCAAACATGCATTCATTACTTCAATAGAAAGTAAATATTAAAATAAAAAAAAGACACACTTTAAACGCGTTTATTATTCTTGAAACAGATGGAGATATGGTGCACTCTGAGGCCTGTTCACTAAAATGATTAATAAATTATAATGGGTGATTTTTTAAGAGGTTTAGAATTTAAAAAAAAAAAAAAACACAAAAAATTCGAAAAAATGAATGAAATATTTATTTGAATCGATAGTTTGAACCTTGCAATTTAATGTTTAAAGATAATTTCATGCAAATGTTGACCGCGGCTGCGTCTCAGGTAGCCCATCCGCTGAGTCCAATTTTGGCATACTCTTTCACACATATCGGCCGGTATCTCACGAATGAATGCATGGATGTTGGCTTCCAGTGCGTCAATCGAAGCGGGCTTGTCCCTATAGACATTAGCCTTGACATACCCCCACAAAAAATAATCTAATGGTGTCAAATCGCACGATCTAGGCGGCCAATTGATCGGCCCGAAACGCGAAATTAACTGTTCACCAAACTCGCCTCGCAATTGCGCCATTGTTTCGCGTGCTGTGTGGCATGTGGCACCGTCTTGTTGAAACCACATATCATGCAAGTCAAGAACTTCCATTTCGGGCAAAAAAAAGTTTGTTATCATCGCTCGGTAGCGTTCACCATTGACAGTAACGCTGCGATTCGCATCATCTTTGAAGAAATATGGCCCAATAATGCCGCCGGCCCATAAACCGCACCAAACAGTGGCTTTTTCGGGATGCATTGGTAGCTGTTGTAATGCTTCTGGCTGATCTTCACTTCAAATGCGGCAATTTTGCTTATTTACGTACCCATTCAACCAAAAATGAGCCTCATCGCTGAACACAAGCAGCGCGCGATGAACATTTCGAACCGAGCACGAATTTTGATAGTAAAATTCAATAATTTGCAAGCGTTGTTCATTTGTAAGACGATCCATGGTTAAATTGCAAACCAAACTGAAGCTGTTTGACAGTGACACAAGGTACTAAACACACGTCAGCTGTCAAAACCAGTGTTGCCAAAACCAAACCAGCTAAAAAATCAACCGTTATAAGTTCAAACTTAAGTAAGTACTAAGTTCTTATAAGAATCTTATATTCAAGTCAATATTTATGATTCTATTGAATAAACGGGCCCTAATCCTGAATCTAATTGTTCACCCAAGTCCACGTGATAGGTGTAGGTGCTCTCGCAACGTCGCATCAGGTAGATACCCTTATGCTGCCGTAGAATTATATTCCTACAGATTTTATCGTAAGGTACAACCAAGAAACATGTTTCTAAATCATTTTGCAGTGCTTTCAATATATTTGAATTGACGACAAAAATAAGAATTTGTATAGATCAAGAGTCCCTCAGGGTTCCATATAAGGGACCAATTTAGTTTTACCTTTTTTTTTCTTTTTTTCTTTAAATGACTGAAGTTTCTTCTTTTGTCTCTTCAGTAAATGTTGACCTGCTTTATGTTCATAAATGGGCTTTAGAACCCAGTGCCTATACGTTCTGTAACTCTCGCATCGATAAAATCAGTCGAGAAACGATGAAAATTGAAAAAAGAAATCGTATGGGTTTGGTTTCATATTTCATCTTTTCTTGACCAATTTTAACCATGCGACAGTTACTGAACGTAGGCACAGATAAGTCCCAAGTACCAATATTTGACTTTGGAACAGTGATTAAAACAGGGATCTGGTTAGGTTAGATAATGTTGTTTTTTTTACCAGAGTAAGGTTGAAAGTACTTGATGGAACTTTATCTTCAATATCTCATGCCAAACTAAATTTTTCTTTGTCAAACTTTATGAAAATAAGTGATAATTTTGTTTCTTCTTAAATAGTGCTGAAGTGTTTTCAGTTGCTACTGGTCCAAGTGCTGCCAAGGCTAGGGGTATGTTTCAATGATGTGGTCAGGAATTGTTTTTCGAAAAAGAGGAGTGATCACATTTCTGGTTTTATTCAATCATTCTTGCAGCCTTTTTGGTTTACCTACTACTTTCCATAATATTATTTTTAAATCGATTAAAATGTAACTTTTCAATAAAATGGCTTTTTTTGACACCTTAAACTTCATTTTTATTTCAAAATTTTGTCATCAGGTCAGGATTTCGAGATATTTTCGGTGAAAAATAAAGAAAAAAAATAATTGTTCATAATGAAGTGTTATGTGATTTCCAAAGACCATTCGACAAGCAAGCACAAGATCTTAAAGCTGATATAAATTCTGAAAACATATGTATGTGCGTATGACCATGGATATGAGTAAGTCAAAACAAATATAAAATGCTCAGCAAGAACACCGAAGAATTCCCAATGCAAATTGGTGTACCCCAGGGAAGTGTTTTGGGTCCTTTGCTCTTTATTAATTCATTGATTATTGTCTGCTTAAAGGTAAAGTAATGCACCCGAAAATGAATCAGTTATTCTTTTGTGACGATATATTATATGTGAGGATAAAACATCCAAAGAACGACCACTTGATGTATGGGTTGACGGCTGAGGATGAGTTTTGGGGGGAAAATGGAAAGATAGTCATCACCATTGCTGATGTGGCATGATCGTGGTTTTTTTACACTGTGATTTTCTCGTGGCATGAAAAATTTGAATGTGGAATGCGTTTCTCATTTCTATTATATTTCTTAAACTTGAGGTAATCTTGACAAAAATTGATGATAATTGCTGCAAATGGTGTACAAATTGGCAGAACCCCTTATTTTTGACTAATAAACGAATAGAACAAGCGATGATTTTTTAATTTTTACTATATAACGCCCCGTTGAACTATAGTTTTTTTTTTCAGAAAAGAGAAGAACTTCTATTTCTAAAATGGAACGAAAATGGTATGATGTTTCTGCAACTGTGGCATGTTAGATTTTTGCTGGGCGGTAACCCTGTTCCCAACATTTATTTTCTCCCCGCAATCAAATGTTTAAATATCTTGAATCTAATATTAATAACGAAGCAATTTATAACAACGACATTAATCGTAAGCATAGGGTGGAAGAAATTGCGAGAAAACTCATCTAAAGTCTACACTGGGGTTCTTCCAGCGCTGAGTCACCATTTTTTGACACTGTACAAATAATCCAAGCTGGGATTTTGGTAATTAATTTGCACGATTTGCAAACGTTGTTTAGGAGTAAGCCTATTAATTATGAAATGGCAAACCAAACTGAGCATAAATCAAGTGACAGCTGTCAAAAAGACCAACTTCGAAAAAAGTATTGCCAGATTGAAAACCACACGTATAAAAAAAACACCCTTTATTTAGTAATACTTGGATAACCATTAACATAACACAATGAATATTACTACATACATGGTTTAAATAAAATTAAAAGACAAACCTAATTTAAAAATTACCTTTTTCATAAGCTAAATGCTCATTACGTTAATATAGCTATTTGCAAAACAAATTTCTGTGCTGCAATATTTTAATTATAACAGAGCCCGAAGTATTAAAAATAAACTTCTCAACTACACAGGTCGTATGAATACATTTTTGCAAATTCGAAAACTTTCGTAAAATTTGTAGGAAGATACTACACTGTTTGTTTATGTTTATTCAACTGAACTGGAATGTAAACAAGAGTGTCATCTACCTTGTTATTAAACTTGTTGAGCAAATAATAGCCCCGCTGATGGTGAGGTGAAGGAAGGAACGAACGTTCACATTCACGTCCACGTTCGTTCACCGAATAATAATGTCAAAAATCTTCCACACAATATGCCACACAGTAAATGACAACATTACTTTACTTGGCGGATAACCATCCAAATTGGGGTATTCGTAGTAACTAAATGTGAATGTGAATGCTTTCGGAAGGATTCACCAAGAGTGACACATTCGCATAAATGAAAACATTGTCCTTTGCACCGTATACTCGTAGTTCGCATATATGTACATTCAGAGGACGCCATCTACATGTTGCGTTCCATAACTTAATTAATTCTGATTTGTTATGGTCGGATTCGAAAAACACATTTTCTCGTTGGCATTGGCCATACGATGATGTAATGAAATAGATAGAACTGGACCCGGGTCTGGCTCTGGGTATATGGATATGGTGTTTTTTTGTGTAAATGTTACAAATTTCCATATACGTTTATAAAAAAGATAAATAAACGCAAAAGTTGAATGCAAGGATAAAAACGGTTTTCATAAAATTAGGTTAGGTATATACATTGAACAGTGTGAAAACAAAAAATAGGTATATGACGTATGAGTTGTGTGTATTTTTGGGGATTTTCAGACCCTCCCAGGTTGTAAGCTTCCTCGGTACTTTGGGAGCTATAGGGATGCTGTTTCCTCATCAGAATGAATAAATCTGTGAAGTGTTTCCACTCCTCAAAAAATTAACTTTGACAGCACCTTTCAAAATGCAAATGGAAAAAGAATTTCGAATCGCGTCAAACCAGTGCTAAGGGATCTTGGGAAAAATGCCTTTTTTCTGGGAATTTTGAACTTTAAATGGGGCAGAGGGAAATCAGAATCATTTTGTGAGAATTTCTTCTTTATAAAATATTTCCCGCAAGAAGATATTATCAACAAGTTTTTTTTTTCAGAATTAGAAGGTAAAAGTAATATTGGAATAATTTTTTAAGAAATTTTCATAAGACCTGACAAATAAATCATAATGTATTTAATATATTTAATTAACTTAAAAAAAATTCCAATGACGTAGGATATTTAATTAAAATATTTTCGTTTTTCTGTGGGAAATAAAAGGGAAATCGGACTGGCTGAAGGGCTCTTAAAATTACCCCCCTCCCCTCCAGTTCTCCATCAAACGATACAAAATAAGAAGCACGACTGGATCGCACAAACTAGTTTCCACAAATGAGGTGCTAACAACCTCTTTACCTTGAAATATTTTTTTAAAAATCACCATCATCATCAGGGTTACCAATTAGGCTGATAACACATCGGATGAGATTGTGTGTTTCAACACTCTATAAGTGAGTCACAAGCAAACAAAATCTTTACACTTTTCTCTTTCGTTTGGTGTGCAGAATTTTTAACGAGAACTTCCAAATAATTAAAACGCTAGCAGCAAACAAACGACAACAACAAAATTTTGTTTCTGAAAAACAAAATTCCAGCCATCGACAACGAAACATGTTTTTCTGTTTCGCCTTTGTTTTTTTTTTTTTGTTTTGTTGTGTGCAGTGTGTTGGTTGGTAATAATAATCGACAAGCGACGCTGGATTATAACAAAATGTTTTCATTCGGTGTGCGTTTGCCGCATAGACAAACGACAACCAATCATAAAGACAAAAACTTGTTTTTTTTTGATTCGCTCTGGTTGGTGTGTAGTGTGTTTGGTTTGTTTCATAAGAAATAAAAACACGTTTTGACTGATCCGTTGTATTTTCTAACTAAAATAAAATAACCGATTGAACTTTTTTGGCCAATGAGTGACCTTTTAGGTGGAACTGGTTTTTTTTTTTTTAAATGCCATATAAATATGTTGGGTTCTAAGATCCTGGAGCCCTTACACTGACAACAATTGTTTGAACTTTGGGAAGAAGATTACGTTCTTCTTGGGTGTTTGAAAATAAAAAAGATCAAAAAAAAAAAACACTAAGATTTTGGTTTAGATTTTGAAAATGAACAGCACATTCTAGGCAACTTTCAACCCCTTCAAGTCGTGTTCACAGGTTTAGACATACTGTAGAATTACTAGGTACCCATTGTCATCGCATTACAGTTGCTCAAACGAATTCCTTCCCACTCCTCAAAAAAAAAAAAAAAAAAAAAAAAAAAACGATTGAAAAGCCAATGCACTACACATGCACCAGGCATTATGATTCTGATTTTTGTATAGTTCTCATAAAAAACTCTTCGAAACGTTTTTGAGTAGATACATACTTTATCCTTTTCACTCCACAACATCCCAATTGTCGAGCGAAATGAATGCCCTCTTGTACTTTATACGAGTAGGTATATACATATATTTTGTTGGCGAAAACAAATAAGGGCAAAACCTCATCTCTATTTGGTGTGTGAATGAATATACAAACAGTTATGGTGGTGGAACAGGATGCTGCCATCAGGATACCCTAAATGTTGTGGCACGTCTCAGTTGGAGTTCGTTTCGATTCGAATGGATAGGATAGGACGACGACGCCGCTGCCCTCGGCCGGTGACGGTGTGGTGATGGGTCAATGTGCGGGGCGGTGGTGGATGAATGGGCGGATGCGGTGGTTAGTGAAAGGAGAGGTGTCTAGAACTCAACGGTGTGCGGTGGTTGATTTGAGACGACTGCAACTGCAAGTGCGACCCGATGAGAGCATCATCCACATTGACTATAGTACGAATAAATATCCTGATGTCTTTCTGTGCACAGTAAAGTCAGGGAACAAGCAAATGCGGTAATTGAACGGAGACTGAAAGTCGGCAAAACAAAGCTTTCGGTGATTGTCATCCAATATGCAAAGGCAGGATCCCATCTCCACCTCGAGATTCTCCCCCATATAAGCCAGACTCTTCTTCCCGTTCACAACCCTCACCAGCAGTCACCAGTCCACTGCCACTGCTCTACTGCAACTGACGGAAATGATTTCCTCGTGAGTTCCTCTTTTGGGGTTTTGTAAGTTGTGATTGTTTCGTGTATACGTACCTATTGCTGTGAGTTTTCGCTTCTCGGATATCTGTTCCGACTATCCATTGCTAGACCTGCTCTAGATTCGTTACTGTTTTTTTATTGTTGTTTTTGTTGTTAATTTACGGCAATATGCGGGTAATTTGATGAAAAGTTTATAGTTTTTTGCTAAATCAGTGTCGGATTTTCATGAAGCAAAGGAGAGTTTTTGTTTTGCATCTGATGCTGGTGCTGTAAAGCTCAGGCAATGGATTTTGACAACTCAGTTATGTAACCATAGTATTATTTTGCATAAGGATACTCTACACTTTTACACGGAGTGCATGTTCTCTGTCTGTTCTGGGCACTGGATATGCAGTTGAAAATGCAAATGATTTAGGGCTTTAGGAGACAAAAAAATAACATTTTCTTTGTTTGAAAATAGATTAGGAAAATTGAAACTAACACTATTTTTGCGAGTGAATGTTGTTTTGTTAAACAAAAAAAAAACCATTGGAAAGTTTTTTGCAGTATAACCAGTTTCCATTGCAAAACTTAATATTTCGAGGGATGATGATCTGCAGAAAAAATAATGAAATTCAGAAATAATTTCAGTTCTGATGCATTGTGAAAAACTTTATGTTTTCCTTAAAATGCAAAAGGTATACCTACTTTTATTTATGAAACAAAAAGTCTAAAAAGTGCTGATGAGGAAAGGACAAAAACTGTTCATATATATTCCTTAATCGACTACCATTGGGCTTGGTAAAATTAAGTTTTGTTCTTTGGTAAAATACAAACCTTTGGAACAACAACTAATTTTCAAATCACCAAATCTTAGTTTGAGAATTAAATAAAGGGTCCGCCAAATAACTTTTTTTTTTTGAAAATGGGGCAAAACATCGAGTGTAGCTTTGGCTGTGTGGCACGTAGCGCCGTCCTGTTGAAACCAAATGTTGCCAATATCCTCCTCTACAATTTTTGTGAACGAAAATTCGTTCAACATTGCCCGATAACGATCGCCATTGACTGTAACGGCCACTCCTTGCTCATTTTCGAAAAATGGCCCAATTATGCCTCTGGACCAAAATCCGCACCAAACAGTGACTCGTTTTGGGTGTATCGGCTTTTCAATGTATGCGTGCGGGTTTTCTGTGCCCCAAATACGACAATTTTGCTTGTTTACTACCCGCCAAGATCAAAATGAGCTTCATCTGAAAAGATGATTTTTTTGGCAAAATCGGCATCTTCTCTAAGTCGATCGCAGCCCCACTTAGCGAAGCGTATACACAACCATATTCGTTCAGCGGAAGGATAAAGCTAATTATCTGTCAAATCAGACAAGAGGTAAGTGTTACCATTTACTATATAAGCACTAGTTGAAAAAAAAACGTAAGATGGTGGACCCTTTAGATAAGCCATTTCATACTGAATCACATCTTGTCTTTTGCACGCATATTATTTTGGACATTTGAAGTAAGATGTCTTGGTAGTAAATTGTGTGTATGCTCGTATTTCGTCGAGAAGTGCTACAAGGAGCAGGTTCAGCGGGTCTTTGGTTGTGGTTTTGTGATAAGGGGAAAAACTAGGCAAGCAGTCTTGAGCTTTCGTAGTGTAAAGCTGAAAACACACTGGATCAGTCAAAACGTGTTTTTCTTTTGTTATGAAGCAAACAAATCACACCAACCAGGCGAAACAAAAAAACATGCTTTTGTTTTTATGTTTTTATGACTGTTTGTCACAAATTCATGTTTTTTTTTATCCGGCCCTCACAACTCGATTGAAATCAATCTGTTTTTAAGAAGCGTCATTCGATTATTAAACATCTGCTCATGGTGCACACGACAAAACAAAACAACAAAGGCCAAACAGAAAACAATCTTTCGTATTTCGTTGTCGGTGGAGGGAACTTTGTTTTTTAGAAACAAAATCTCAGTGTTGTTGTTTGTTTGTTTGCCACTGTTTATTTAGAAGTTCTCGTTGACAAATTTGTTTTGTTTTATCTCAATGCACACCAAACGAAACAGAAAGTGAAATGTCTTTGTTTTTCTCATTGTGTTTCGATTGGCGTGTGTTAAAAAAAAGAAGACATTTTTTTTGCCTTATGAGCCGAAATCGTTTTGTCTCATCCGGTGTGTTATCAGCCCACGTGAGCAGCTGGTCACAATCTGCATCAAGGTCACATATCCAGTATTCTGGGTGTCCGAACATTCCGAGGGGCCAACGGAAACTTGAACCACTACTTGGTATATAGTAGCTCAAAAACGGGTGCGGGTATCCCTGACTTTTTTCGTTGTAAAAATCATAGCTTTTGAACGCATTACGATATGGAAATTTCTAAGGATGTTCCGGAATCATAACGGCTGAAGTAAAATGAAGAAGAAAAATGAAAATCTGGTTAGTTGCTTTGAGAGGTCCAGTATGAATAGATGGAGTATGGAAGATTAAAAGAGGAGATTCAACAATAACGAGCTCTGTGGACTATACAGCGAGATAAACCTGGTCAAAAAGCGCAAGATGGCTGGGAATATGTAGATTGTATGGACAGTGACGTACCAGCTCGATGAGTCTTCGAATTTCTTGCGTCAATCAAATATGGCGCCAACAAATGAAAAAACCACCCCAACAAACTTCATGTGAGTAATTGAAAGAGGTAGTTAGAGAACGATGGGGGTTGTTGATTAAATTCATGGTCAATTTTGGGTTGTAAGCCCCATCTAAAATAAAGTACAGTAAGTAAGACTAAGTATCACCACTGACGTGGTTTGATGTAGGAGGTTATGTCTCCATGAAATAGATATAACTGCAGTCAGTTAACTTGAAGGTTAGTTCGAACTTTGGGGGCCTTAGTGAGGGAGCTACGTAGAAATCTTAAATTTTTTTTTTAATCTTCCATTGGATCTTTCATTGGTAGCTTACTGGAGAGGCCATGAAATGCAGTTGGCCATATAAAATGGGTTTATGCTTTTCTACTCTTATTTTTTTCCTAAAAGTTCCTTTTTTCCGGTAAAATTTGTTCTCCCATTGTTATGCTTCGCTTGAATTTGCTGTTAAAAGAATATCTTGTCCTGTTGAACTTTCTTTTTTTTTTGTAAAAAGAAGTCAAACTGCGAAATGAACTCATTAGAAGCATATAAATTGAAGCTTCCTTCTTATAAGAATTCCTTTTCAGACAAAATGACAATGATTGAACTAATTCCAGGAAATAACACTAAAAAAAAAAAAACTACCCCGAACTAAAAAGAAAAAAAAAAAAAAAAAATTCTTCTGCACACACAATGAAACCAAGATGAATATAGTTGGTATTTCTATGCAATTGCAAGTTGGGGTTTCCAAAGCGACTTTGTACCAAGAGTGTAGCCAAGCCACTAGGGATGTATATATGTATGTATATTGAACGGAAATGTGCTGTTTTCCACTTCAGGTCGCCTCAGTTTGGAAAGTAAAGGAAATAAGGACAGGAAAGAGCTCCATCACCCTCCGCACTAAAAGCAAGTTCTAT
The DNA here is from genome assembly GCA_932273885.2 of Leucozona laternaria. Taxonomy (NCBI): domain Eukaryota; kingdom Metazoa; phylum Arthropoda; class Insecta; order Diptera; family Syrphidae; genus Leucozona; species Leucozona laternaria. The sequence goes on along the minus strand of OW026368.1, from coordinate 24,793,357 downwards.
ATGTATGTAAGCCTCCTTCAATTATTGTTTCTCTAGTAGGTACCTAGCTAGTAGTAGTTGAACATTTTTGTAGATTTGTAGAAGAACATCATTTAAACGGTTACGTTTGCACCCATCAGACCCCTTTGAGTTATTTATTGCATCTTTGAGCAACAAAATGTCTGTTGAGTATTCTCTGATCGTTCGCAGAGCATAATACACCACAAGTGCACAAAGGACTGTAAATAAATCTGTTAACAAGTTGTGCATAAATTTTACTAACTATGTATTGGAGTGCCATCAATGCCACAAGTGGTTTATCGTAAAGATTTTCTTATAAAAAATTAAATACAAGAATTAAGAAGAAAAGATTATACCCATACTATGCATTGCCTTCTGTTAAATAATTATAGCTTAAAATATCTCAAGTTAGGGAAATAATATTTCAATTGCTAATCTGCACAATATTTGTCTCAAAGATAAGAAAAATCTTATGCTTCTATTACGCAGATTTTACTTTTAAATGGCGCCCGAGTACCTACGCAATTTCCTTGAGTTTAAATGTTAAATCATTTTTAATATGATACTAGTTTAAAAGGAGGATTTTGCTAATTTTAAACGAATGTAACATGATACTATCTCTTAACATTTTTTTAAAGTTAAAATCGCCAGATTGTTGTTTAATCTTTTCAACATAATGTCACTTTGACACGGAAAAACTTTAAAAAGGTATGTTTGCTTACTTTTTTTTCACGAAATGTCACTGTTTTAGACGCGTTCAGGTTGAGTTTCGTAAGAAAATAGGTTTAGTATGATACTAGTAAAAAAGTGTTTAAAAATAAGAACATTTTAATAAAGAGCTTTAAAGTTAGTAAAGTGTTAACTATTATCATGCTTAAACCTTAACATGAGGTTGTTTAAAATTTTGCACCACTGACTTCACATTTAAATTAGGTTAGCGAAAGTTCACTTATAATCTGGATTGAAAAATGATTGGAATTGAACACTAAACAAAATGTTCACAAATATTTAGAAATGGTGCTCAGCATAGCCCAGCGTTATAAAGTGAAACCGTTTTGATGTCATTATATGCTCTGATAATAATTAATTTTATCTGTGATTGGTATCTATCAAAATAAGCGGAGATACAGGATGGAGACAGCTCTTTCAATGGTTGCAATAGGCATATGTTCTCTTACACCAATGGAATACGGTTTCTACATGCTCAGATGTGACTCTCCGACTTTCTAGAAGACACACTATGTTAATATATTTTAAATTCATGAATCTGGACGTTATTTCGTTCAATATGTGATCAAAAAAATTCTTACCCGGGCGCCATTTACAAAAATTAGTTGTAAATAAGTTGTCGTCTACAGAGGATAGCATTATGTTTATTCAGCATAACTCAGGATCATTGACGTGTTTTCCATCCTCCAACGCAACTCGTCGTTATTTAAATTCTTCAAAGAAAGAATTTAGAACGTGAATGCCAGATACATTAATGTGAATGAGTACCCGGGCGCCATTTAAATACAAACTGAGTAATTAACTAAACAGTTGGTATACTTTGTATATGTTTCACATTTCAAACAACATTCTTTATTCAAAATAGCTTTTAACGGCCTTTAGTCCATACAAATTGGCGTTTCGTCCCGGCGATCTCACTTGGACTCATCAGTTGACTAGTGAGGGCCTTGTCAATACGCAATTTTTATTAAGTTCAGTTCAACTTACATGAACTTTTTGACAAAAATCCAATGTGAACTATATCCAACAAGATTAAAATTACTTTTTTTCTTTAGATGTTGCTAACAGTCTAAGATAGACTACGGTGGCTCCAAGTAATCACCGCTTTCAGCCACCTCCCTAGATAGCCACTGTCACCAGTTGTGGAATTCACTTTGGTTGAGGTCGTTCTCCAGTTGTGCGTTTCACATAAGGTTAGGGTCTTGTAAGCAAACATTTATTCAAAAACTATAGCAACTACCTTGCCAAATAACTCCCATCACCCGGGCGCCATTTTGAAGAAAAAAAAAAATCCAAATTTCAATCAATGACTTGGAATAATTTGGACTTTGAAACGATGTAGCTTCGGTTTTTGTGCTAATGATTTATCTTACCGTATCATAACCTAATTAGCTTGATAATACAAGATAATTATATGATTTTAAGAAGAAGAAGAAAAACGAAAACAAAAAAAAAAAATTAAAAGTTTTTATCTTATTGGATTGTCGTGCCTAGGCGCAACAGATTTGCACTAAATGTTCCCAAAAAAAAGGTAAATGGAAAACTAAAGGTTTTAAGTTTAAAAAATTCTCAACATTTTTATTGAAGATCTGAATTCACAAAATACTCTTGATTCCTCTGGGTGACAGTTAAATGCAACTGAAAAAAAATAATAATATCCCATCCACTTACCGTAACACTGACAGAACAATGAAATGTCAGAAATAAAAAAAAAAAAAAATGAAATTTTATTCCCTTAATGATGAAAACGAATCTTTTCGCTTTTTCAAGTCCAAACAAAACGTGTATCATGTGCGTGGGGTTGTATTAATTTTCCCCCATCGTTATATTTTCACCTTCAGGCCATATCCACAATATTGTTTTAAGCTTCTGAAATCACAGGAAGGAATCGGATTACGCACTAGTGCTACCATCATATACACACACCAATCCTCCTCCGCGCGCTTATGTCATGCGACATCACTCATCCAATCTGACAACTGTGTCCTTCATTTCGTTAAAATGCAAGGATTTACGCTTTCATCAGAGCGAACGCGTGACAAGTACTGAAATTCCGAAATTGATAATTATTATTTTTCTATTCTGGGAAAGGAGAATAATTCGAGATGCCAGATGATTATACTATTCCACTTTTAACACCCCTGTCTTGACACACAATTAATGCGGCACCAGGGGTTGCCCGAAGTCAAGAAGGTGCTGCATTACTGATTTCGGACATTTTATAGCTCTTTGTTGTGTATACTTCCGCCAGGACAACCATGATGATGATGATTATGATGAGATAAATCGAATTGGGCACAAGGGGGTGTTATAGCCTGTTAGCCCCGCTTCTGTGTGTGTATGACTGTATGTGTCATTGAAGTGCAGGGGTGGATTAATACAATAATAGAAATATACTTTACATAATAAAACTGAGTTAGAAAAGTGAGGGTGTTGGGTGAGTAGGGTATCTTTGTGTTTGGTAAAGAGGCCTTTAAACACGGAATTATGGACAAAAATGATTATTATCTGCTGGTTTACCGAACTACAGTGCTATCACCGTCGTCACGAGCACACCAACCGACCGGTATGTTTGGCTTTTATTTTTGTTTCTATATAGATTATCCTCAGAGCTATGGGCAGAAGAATAAAGGAATAAATACCTTTTTGTTTCAGGAGAATGATTTTTAATGCGGTCAAAAGATTCAGGGGTTAAATATGAATCCAACCAGAAGAATGTTGGTATTTATATGTATATACATAGTTATTGTCGACTTACATACCTATCTATGGTTTTATTATGCTGATATTATAATAGGGAAGGAAAAGGAATGCATTTGATTTATTACATTTCTGACCTTGTTAATGACTTTTTTATGAGGAAATGGATAGTGCTGATAATAAGCTTTTATATTCTTTTGTTTTATACTTATTTGTGGAACGATGGTGTTTAAACTTGATTAGTTTTTTTTTTTTAATAAATACTAAAACTATTATACTTATAAGGTGTGTGGGGAAATGGGTATTGGTAAATGGTATGTCAGTTTTATGCACGCGTGGATCCAGGATTTGAGCGTTGACTTTTCAGCCCACCGACAAAACAAAAGGCATTTTTTTTAGAGGTATAGAACTTTGAAATGGAATAAAAAAAGATGATTTTTTTAAATTGACATGAACTTTACTTTATTCGAAAGATAATCTTCTGGCATTATAATTGGAATATGATTTCTGGCATATGACCGCCACGGCTGGCTTGGACGTAGTCTAATCTGGAGGTCCAATTTTCGATGACTTTTTCCAACATTTGTGGCCGTATATCGGCAATAACGCTGCGAATGTTGTTCTCGAAGTGGTAAATTGTTTTGGGCTTATCGGCGTTGACTAGCGACTTCACAACATATCCCCATGGAAAATAGTCAAGCGGCGATAAATTGCACGATCTTGGAGGCCAATTGACGGGTCCGTAACGTGAAACTATGCGGTTACCAAACGTGTCCTTCAATAAATCAATTGTGACACGAGCTGTGTGACATGTTGCGCTGTCTTGTTTAAACCACAGCTCCTGCAAATCATGGTTGTTCAATTGATGAATGAAAAAGTCAGTAATCATGGCTCTATAGTGTTTACCATATTGACTGTAACGTTCTGGCCAGCATCGTTTTTAAAGAAGTACGGACCAATTATTCCACCAAACCATAAAGTACACCAAACAGTCAGTTTTTGTGGATATAACGGTGTCTAAACATACACTTGAGGATTATCATCACTCCAAATACGGCAGTTTTGTTTATTAACGTATCCATTCAACTGAAAGTGAGCTCCATCGCTAAACAAAATTTGCTTATTAAAATTGGGATCATCGGCAATCTTGTTTTGGGCCCATTCATCGAATCTACGCCTTGCTAGGAGATCCTGTGGCTTTAATTCATGCAATGCCAAACCAAAAGAAAAATAAACCATTTGACAGCTGACTAAATGGCTGCCAGTTAAAATAGTATTGCCAACTTAAAGTTCTATACCTCTAAGAAAAAACACCAGTTATTATAAAATATACATGGAATTCTTGGAGACGTGGAAAGTATCGACCTTGTTTCGCTTCCCCGAAATTACATAACTCCAAAGCATCAAAGATATGAGATTGAATTTATTGGCCTGTTATTTAGATACGGATAGCCCCGTCGCACCGGCCGATCAAAGTGAAATTGTCAAAAAAGATTAAAATTTAAATATTGTAAATTTTAATAGTAAAATCAATTTTTTTTAAATGTAAAGTTTTTTAAACAAGGTAATGGCTACTAGGGGAATCAAGTTCCCCTAAATGTGCAAAATAAGAAACTTTGCGTTTGACTCCACCACTTTCATGTATTCATCTGTCTACCGGTTTAATAATACATAGCTAGATGTGCGGATTTTGTCGCAGAGCACTTTTTTGTAATCACAATTTCTCAATATAAAAGGAATGAATCCTAAGAATTTATGCTAGTAGACTACAACTTTATAAAACTGTTCCAAATCTTGTCTAACTGTAATCAGCTTTGCAACTCCAAAACCATATTTACACATTTCCCATAAATTGTCTAACATTTGCAATTGGTAGTCAAAACCTGTTCTATCTTGAAATGAATGATAAGTGCAAATATGAGGATATATACTTTAGACAACTCTGTTAGAATGCGTTTATAAATCAGGAGATGTCCAACTATTTAGACAATGGCTAGTTGTCCCAGAGTGCCAGAGTGTTTCAAGGAATCTAATAAATACGACTGTTTGTGTTTGTCCTTTGCCCTGAACTTTTGGAGGAGGTCATGAACCCCCCCCCCCTTTCCACTGGATACTCTACTGGTTTCATGATCATATCTTTAGTGGTTAAAGTTTAATTATTTATTAAATGAATAATTACAGTGCCATATTGGTAAGAAAATAATAGACTCTTAGTTCCAGTTTTTCAGTGCAAGATTAAAGTTAAGACCGAGTTAACTCATTAATTTTGGTGAGTTAACTCAGGATTAACTGAACAGATGTTTTTGAGATCTTATCCACCGAGTTTGTTTATTGCATTCTTCACCGAAAAACTGCTTCTCAGTTAACTGTGGGTTAAGAGTAAGCTAACTCTGGTTTAACTCACAACTAAAAAAGTGGGACTACATTTCTATCGCACGAACTTGCTCTTGTGGTTATAAAAACTGTAATGTAGACACACCGAGAAGATAAATGTCAGTAGTTCAGTATTAGGTGTGTTTTTTAGTGCATAAATACAAGCTTAAAAAATAATTACAGTATTACATAATTTCTTGCTCAAATTACAGTGGATGCGAACAGACGCACAAACCTGCGGACGGCATGACGAAACCTGCTTTTTCGGTCTTTTTGGTCATCGTAGTGTTAGTTTTGATTACAGCCTCAAATTTATGCACGAAACCCATGCTTGCCCTATAGAGCTAGTAAAAATGGATATTTCAATATTAATTTAACATGATTCACCTGTTGTATTTATATGATGGTCTTTTAAATTTAAATGAATATCAAGTTAAAATTGACTTTTTTTTTTTAAAGGAAAACCATTTACAATTTACACGAAATACCATTGGAACAAGGTAATAGCCAAAAAATGTTGAATCACATTTACTTAACATTTTGTATCCGTTACCAATTTATACAGCCTACTTGTTGTTTTTTATTAACTTATATTGCATAATATCTGTCTATATATACTTCCACTTGTAATTTACATTCCGTGCTTAGCTTTTTACATTTTTGCCCTTAAGTTGGGCCGACACAGTAAAAAGGAAACCCAATTATTTTTAATATAAAAATAACACCCAATGCTATTCACTCAGACTCGCACTAACTGATGGTGGAAGTCTGAAGTAAGTATTTCTGCCTTATCCCCTTCAAGATCACTCGTACCAAAATAAAAATATGCCGGTAGCAACTGTTATAGTAGCTCGTAGCAGAGTTGATTGCAATGAGGTACTATTTGGTGCCCCACCATCGTACAGTCTTGGTGAAATCATTGAACGCCCTCTTCTACTCTATACCTGTCATTATTTCTTGTTCCCTGACTTTTATATGCGCCTAAAGGTATCTATGTAGCTATAAGCTATACACATTTGTATTGCCTTGTATATTCTATGTTCTCAAGAAGGATGTCAATTGGTAGTTTGGAAGGTATGTACCTACCTTTAGGTATCGTCTTGGTCTACTAAAGTTTCCAAGGATCCAATAATGTGTATTACGTTGTTTGAGGATACCAAAACCTATACTTATTTCTTCGTTGTTTTTTTTTTATACTTTTTTTATTTCTTGTGTCCTGGTTTTCTTGCGCTTTTAATGATGTAGCAGCAGCAACGAAAGTGGTTACTTTCCTTTCTTTTTTAGATTGCCCTGTTTATTTGGATGTAATTTCTAGGAAAGAAAACTGAAAAAGGGGGAATAAAAAATAGAAGAAAATCTATGTGGAGAGATTCGGGAGACTCGCGAATAAAATTGAAAAAAATTCTGAAATTAGAATTTCAAAGATGTTTCAGAGAGATGACTCTTCATTAGGTATAGGAACGTACTCTAATAATGTTATGAGTTTTTTACACTCAACAAAAAAACACTGAAGAAAATGAAACATTTTCGTTATTGCTTTCTGTTTGAAATAAATTTAATGAGTCTAAAGCTACGATTAGACGGTCAACGCGCTGACTCTCTGATGTACAATTACGTAAAATTTACACGACTTAGCAACTTTTGGGGGAAATTTTTGTATCGTCATTCTGACGCCAGAGAGTCAACGCATTGACCATTTCCGTTGACCGTCTAATCGTTGCTTAACAAACTTTCTTTTTGACACTATTTCAAGAATAATCTGGGAAAAGTGTGTTATAAGAATGTAGTTTACAATTCAGATTTGTGGAAATATATAATTTGTATGCATTAATTTACACGAACTCATTCTGTGGATGTTACCCGTTATAATTAGACTAATTAGACTATGATTTCGAAAAAGTCCCAGCAAAGCTGAATTTCGGTGGATGTTTGACGTTAAGGCAATCCTTATTTCGTAAGAGCAACAGATTTTGAGAAAAACGTGTGCACTTTAACCGTACACATATACGCGACACAACGTTTTTAAATTTTAGAGATATGGTTCCAAAATGTATGGTTCTGTGCGCCAAACTTATAGAGCACTTGCACCATGTTACGACCCACAACATCGTCGATGGTAGACTGCTATCTGTCGTATTGTTTGCAGCTTTCGAACAAATTGTTTCTTTGAAATATGCACTGGCACCAAGATGTAAACGTAGTAAACGCTCACAACAGCTTGGTTTGTCCGTTCACTTGATGCAAAATTGTATGCAAATATCTTGGTTTAAAGACCTAAAAATCCGCAGGATGACTATTGTTTGCATCATACGAACTTCAGTATAAATGGGCCGAACATTTACTGGCATTGTATTGTGTAAACGAAACAACCAACTTACTAAAAAAAACATTCGATAAATTCTTGTGGTTTGACACTTCTAGATAATTCCTTTGGGTATACGTAAAGTCGCTAGTGTACCAACCAGCGTTGTTTTTAAAATAGTTTTGTTTGTCAATAGTATATAGAGCCGTTAAATATTTTGCTTTATCCGATCTAGGGCCAGGAACATCAATTCGTCAAAATTTCGTTATATTTAAAATGTATGCCTAGCCTGATTTTATAATTTAAAGTCTGTGTCATGACAGTAACAGTTTTGTGATTTAAAAAATTAGGATTTATTTTTTTACTATTCGACATGTGAAAAAAGATTCAAATAATTATTGAATTATCTTCTTTTTATGCGTAAACAATACATTCCGTCACAACCGTAACATTAACCTGTCACACTCGTAATAATTCAAAATTAAAATGTTGGATGGTCTTTCATTGTTTCATTATTTTCATCAACTATCAGGTTAATATTTGTTACCGAATGTCAAAATAGTCTTTATGCTATTTTTAACACCACGTGAAAATTATAAATTTTCTATTCACAGATCATCAATTTTCTAAGGTCACAAACGTAACGCGATTTAAATGGCCAATTTATTTTTAAATTCAGTAAACTTATTTATTTAAAAGACATCACGTATCTTATAGATGACTCAAGTTTTAATTTATTAACTTAGAATGTTATATGCATCATATATAAGATCACGTAAATATCACTATGTCACAAACGTAACAATAGATATTTTAAACATATTTTATTTTTTTATTGATGTGTAAACATCTATGCGGAAGGTATAGAGTGAAGTAAAAATGTGAACTTACTTCTGTGTGACGTTATGTGGCCACACTTTACTGTGTAGCACATTGATCATAGTAGGATATTGGTTATACGTTCAGTGCATAAATCTGGGGCCGAATTACCGCATCAGTTATCGAGTAATACGTGACTGAATTATGTGAGTTTGGCATTACCTCTCATGTTATGGAGCCATCATCCCCATAGGTTTTACTCGTTTATTCGATCACTTATGGCACTCATTCGATCAGTCTCCAATGCGTTAATTTGGCCCCTGAAGATCTCCTTCAACCAAACTAGTCCGCTTTGGATCTGTGCACGTAGTCAACAACGTATATGGACGACTTCGCATACGGATCTAAATATGGAACTTCAAAACTGCAAAACGTTGATGTTTACACATATATTAACCGTGAGTCTCGGCATTAACATATTTTTTTTATTTGACAGCCATGTAAGGTCTCTTTTGAATATTAATATATTTTATCGGAGAAAAGAAATATGGTCAGATTGGATTCGATCAAAATCGGTTTTGTATTCGTTAAATTCGGAGATTGAAATTCATCGAAACCGAAATAAAAAATTGTCTTAGTTTGACAGGTGCCAAAATATGCCAACATTTTTGGTACGGCGGGCGGATCGAAAAACGGAGTACGTTTGACAGGTGTCAAAATATGCCAACATTTTTGGTACGTCGGGCGGATCAAAAACGGAGTAAGCCAATCGATTGAGGAGGTGGAAAACTAGGTCGATTAGAACACTTTTAATTGGTGTCAAAATGTCAAACTATTTCCGAGGATACGCGCTACGTAACGTTGTACATCGTAACGTCGCACAGAGGGAAATCACTCTACCGCCCGTCGGCATAGATGTTTACACATCAAAAATTGAATCGGAACAGTATGACAAAATGAATAGAGTGTAATGAAAATGGTCGATTGATTAAAATGATCGAATCATTTTGGTAATCGATTCTTGAACGCTTCGATCATTTGAAATGAACGATTTACACAGCTCTAATACCTAGAATAAATTAAAACTCGTATTTATGAGATTTCCTTAGAACACTCTTGGACAGTTGTCCAGCTAGGCAGTGTGGAAATAGTTGAACATCTCCGTATTGATAATCGCATTCCAACAGTTGTCTTAATTTATATCCTCACATATTCACCGACATCCCTGTTATCTGTCAATTTTGTAAGCTTTGCGATGCGTTCAATGAAAATTTCATTAATTTCAAGATAACTTTTCAATTCGTAACTATAGAAACATGCCCTGCTTTCCACTTTAGAATAGGTTTGGACAACCATAATTGAGTGTCCAAGTTAGACAATCGATGGAAAATGTTTATAAATAAGATTTTGGAGGTTTAAGACGGCACGCGGTCTAAAGTTAGACATACTTTGGAATGGGATTATAAATACGACTGACTGTATTTTTTTATAAATTAAAACTTGATATAATAAACTGTTAGTTACAAATTATAAATACAAGATTTGTTTGCATAATTTATTTTTTTTTCTTCTTACTGGTGTAAATGGGCCTCAAAATGGACTTTGTGAAAACGCTGCTTTAAACAACAATCGGCACATTGGAGGCCAAAATTATTCGTGTTATTGAGGACATACGGCTTAAAAATGTTGTCAAAAAGTTTGTCTCTCCTCGAATAACATTCATCAGATTCAGCCGTGGCCGTGGTAGGCATTTAAACCCGAAGTTATGCTTTAAAACTAATTGCAGAATGTATTCTTCTCTCTTTAATACCATTTGAATTGTGTCCCTTTCACCCCTAAATAAAATTCCCTGGCGCAAATGTAGTTAGGTGCCAAAATTGTATTTTACTTTGTAAAGTAGAATTTTTCTATTTTCCAAAACAAATTCTTACAGTGTAATACCGAGTTATTATTTTATTTCCATTAACATTACAACACCTCCAGCTTTTGACACTTTGTAACACTTACCACCAAATTGTAATCACACACCCGCCCCCAGCCCAATGTCGTATCATATATGAACCATCACATCATATTTGACCAGGATCACGAACTCGTAATATTGTAATTGAAAACATTTCTAAAAGCTTCCATTTTCTAAAAATTGGAAAATGCCGGAGGCTGCTCGCTTGCTCCTATGATGTAATGGCATTTGACATTAAAAAGAACGATAACGGGATAGGGAACGTCTGCATTTCTAGAATAGGCCGAGTATAGAGGGAAAAATTTGGAAATTTAACTTGAACATCACATCATACCGAACCACTTAAATTCCCATCCACAGTCGACAGACAGAAGAAATCTTATACAAAAATGTTCATTAAGAATTTTTAGCAATTTTCTTTCCGGAATGTTTGCGACAGAAAACGTTATCATTTTATCGTCAGTTGTTGTTGTTGTTGTTGTTATTGGCTTCTGTTTCGTAGAACATCACTTAAAATTATTCATACAATTATTATGAGATGAGTGTTTTTTTTGTATACATACAAAGTAAAGTGAAGATTTGTAGGTGTGTGTGTGTTTGTTACTGTGTGTATCTTTTAAATTGAAAAAAAAAAAAAAAAAAAAACAACGACAAACTCGAGAGAGTGAGGATGTATGAAGGGCTGAGTAAGTATGAGGAGGAAATTGTCATAATTAGAGCGTTACAAAAATGTGCTCAATGGAAATTAATTAAACACGGTTGCGAACGATTTCCTTTTTTTGATTATTGAGTGAAATATTTTTTTTTTATTTTTTTTATGTTTTTGATTTTGATAATGACTTCCACGTTTTTGTGTGTTTTTTTGCTAATTTCTGTCATAATTTTTTACATTTTTACTTCTTTGAATTTAGCAGCATCGAGAAATGAAAAGTTTCTTACTACACTGTGTAGAGGTCAAGGTTTTGTTTTTTCAGTTTTTTCTGCTTTTCAGATAAAATGAAGAAAATGAAAAGAGGAAGTAATAATTATTTTTCGATTCTATTTTATCCGGATACCGAGGAAATTAAGTGCTGATTGAGAAAGTCAATATTATGATTGGAATTTCAATAGTTTTTTTTTTTAAGTTTTATTTTTAATTTTACTTCTTCTTTTTTAATTTTATATTTTGTCCGCATCAGTGGATTCGGATTGGATTAGCTATTCCAAATATCACCAGATGTCGTAACGTTATTTTAGAATTTTATTACTGAATTTAAAGCAGTTTTGATATTGTACAGGGTGTTTCATCATTGGTCCATATTTCTTCAAAAATGAAGCCGGTCATAATGTTACAGTCAATGGGGACCGCTATAGAGTAGAGCCATGATTAATGACTGTTTCGTGCATGAATTGGAGGATGTTGATGTGGACGACATTTGGTTCCAACAAGATGGCGCTACATGCCATACAGCCAACGAAACAATCAATTTATTGAAGGAAATGCGCAATTTCTCGCGTAGTGGGCCTGTGGCGTGGCCTCCAAGATCGTGCGATTTAACACCGCTGGACTAATTTTTGTGGTGTTATGTGAAGTTGTTTGTCTACGCAGATTAGCCCGAGCCGATTGACGACTTGGAAGAGCATATTCGGCGCATAATTGCTGACATACGGCCCAAATTGCTGCAAAAAGTGGTCGAAAATTGGGCCTTTCGGCTGGAATTTATTATAGCAAGCCCCGGCGGCCACTAGCCCGAAATCATTTTTAAAACATAATGGCAAACTCTTATCTTTATAATAAAGCTAAATTCTTGGCCATAACATTAAATTATATGCGTTGAATTTCTTCTTGAAAACCACACGTTAAAAAAAAACAACCTTTACATAGTGTATTCCATTTTATGTGCGTTTGATTTAAATTAAATTATTTATTTTATTTAGATTAAATTAAATCTTATTTTCTCAATATGTAAATTTGATGACAAACAAATTTATTTATTAAGGCTTAAATACTGTCTGCGTGAATGTACACTATATGAGGTAATAACCTCATATAAGCTATCAAAAACTTTGGGAGATAGCATCATTTTATTAAACATGATACATAGCAATTTGCATTGTATTATGTTTTATGGGATATAATAACATAAAATCTAAATTCACTAAACTTTCCAGACACTTCCCGCGGGACCTTACATCAGCCAGACAGCCTCAGAGTGGTCTAAATAAGGCTGTCATTTACTTTTTTACATTCAGAATGAAAACAAATTTCTATTCATAATTTTGTTTACAATGGAGCTTTTAGGTTTCGATGTCGCTTTGTACTAATTAAATCCGGTCCGCTTGCTTCAGTACTAGGCGGCGCACTGTGGTCCAAAAAGCAAAAAATCACGGCAAAAATACAAAAACCAATATTTTTTCAATTTTTTGTTTTTTATTTCTAATAGAAATATAGACAGAGTTTCAAAAACAAAATAATTTTTTAGTAAATGGTTTGGTTTATATAGCTTTTCAAAGTTGGACAACTTTGTTCTAGAGTAAAAAAAAAATGACAAAAAACGAATTAATTTATTTTATTTTTGCATATGTAATGAAAAATCTTAGTTTTCGTTAATGTAACGTGGTTGTTTTGTTTGTAAGTAAATTTAAATTTCAAATGAAAAAAAAAGATTTTTATTTTTTTTAATAAATAAAACAAAAAAAAAACGTTTTTTTATGAGTTTTTGAGGTTTGAATAGAGCTACAAAAAAGACTGAAAAATTAACAGAATATTTTAGCCCAACTATTTGTTAAGCCATTTGCAAAATTGCAGCTGCAAATTTGTTAAAAGTTTTGAAAAAAATTTAATTTGTAAAAATAAGCTTGCTCTCGGTGCTAGCATTTTGGGCTTAAAAGCTAATTTACTTTTGGAATGTTTCAGTTACTTAATTTCTCAAAAGAGCTGAGCTGAGAATGTGAAATTTTCCTCTTATTTCAATTAGAAAACGTTTTTTTATAATCTTAATCGTAAAAAATTCCGCCCACCGCCACGCCCCTTTTTAATTAAATGGCAATTGTTTAAAAAAAAATTATGTGAGTGTCGGGACTCACGGTTAATATGTGTAAACATCAACGTGCGCGGATCCAAAACGCCAACGGACTTGTTTTTGCTTGAAGGGGATCTTAAGATTTTTTTCACTGAACGCACCCATCCTAGTATGCAGATCGTAACGTTGCACACCGTAACGTTGCACGACGTAACGTTGCCCACGAACGTTCACGTTTTTCTTTCACTCTACCGCCAGCATAGATGTTTACACATCAAAAAATGGACTTACAATGTCAATCACAAACTACTGATTGTTACATTAAACATTAAATTTTTAAAATACGCCCCTTTCACGCCCCTGACACACCCCTGTCACGCCCCTTTCAGGACCGTCTTTGAATAAATTCTTCTTAAACTAAGAGTTTTTGAAAAAAAAATTGGTAAATACGAATGAATCTAGACAAGAAAGAAAACTATAATCCTTAATCCTTTTTGTTTTTTATAACCTGCCAAAAGTAGGTGATTAACTTTTGTATTGCTTTATCAATACCAAAAAGGTGAGAAATTAAGAGATTAATTTCATTTTGTCTGCTCCATAAAAAGCTGAAAGAAATAATTTACATAAAGCAGAAAATATTAAGTTTCTATCACTACTCCAAAAAAAAGTTATGAGCTATGTACATTAGGACATTAGGTAGATCTAGTAAGTCTTATAAATGTCGAAAATGATGATGATGCCAAGGATGTTTTTTTCTGAAAGTTAAAATCTATATTTTAAGAACAATTTAAATTATATATTAAAATTTTGGTCAGTTTACTTTGTTCTCACACTGTTTAACATAAAATTGGTCACTGAAGTGGCTTATATGATATGTCGATGAGCCACAAAATGAAAAAAATACTATTTTAATACTTGTTTAAAACATCAAAAATAAGTTCGTTTACTTTATGCATCCACTGTGTCTAAAAAAATTTTTTTTGGAACACTTTGTAAACAGTTAAATAGTTGAAGACTGTTTTTTTTTTAAAAAATTCGCAAAATTTGAATTGTTTTTATGGTTTTCCTTTAATTTCTTTTTCTAAGAAAATCTTACTTCAGCCTTTGATTAAGAAATGCTCTTTATAGATATGTTCTTAAAATTCACTAATTTTATAGCCTTAGAACTTTTCTTTAAGAAGAAAAAAAATTTGTAGCAATATCTTTATGCGCTCAAAAGTTATGATTTTTGCAACCAAAAAAGTCATTTTGGACCACAGTGTGGCGCACAGTGGAACTACTTGTTCAAAATTTCGATCTAGGAAATTAATTTTTTTGTCAGATATGAAGATAATTTTTTTTTGTATTGTTACCTTTTTCATAAGAAAATATTTTTTTGTGAGTGTAAAAATCGTATAGAGGGTGGGGTTTTTTTCCCAGTGGTTAGGTGTGAGGGGTAATTTGTTTTAAAATCAACATAAAATAGAAAAAAAAAAACAATGGCTACACTTACAGTGTCATGCTTTCAATTTCAAGTTTCTCAAAAATTAGAAGACATTTAAGCATTTCGTTTTTTGTAAAGGGTCCGCCAAATAACTTTTTTTTTTTTGAAAATGGCGCAAAACATCGAGTGTAGCTTCGGCTGTGTGGCACGTAACCAAATGTTACCAATATCCTCCTCTTCAATATTTGTGAACGAAAATTTGTTCAACATGACCCGATAACGATCGCCATTGCCTGTAACGGCCACTCCTTGCTCATTTTCGAAAAATGGCCCAACTATGCCTCTGGACCAAAATCCGCACCAAACAGTGACTCGTTTTGGGTGTATCGGTGCGGGTTTTCTGTGCCCCAAATGCGACAATTTTGCTTGTTTACTACCCGCCAAGATCAAAATGAGCTTCATCTGAAAAGATGATTTTTTTGGCAAAATCGGCATCTTCTCTGAGTCGATCGCCAACCACAACCATATTCATTCAACGGAAGGATAAAACTAATTATCTATCAAATCAGACATGAGCTAAGTGTTACCATTCAAGAAATAAGCACTAGTTAGATGGCGGACCCTTTATTTGTCTCAAAATTAATAAAAAAATTTAACACTAAAAAAAAATTCTACTTAATAACGTCAAATTTTGAAGAAAATTAGTTTAATTAAAATATTTTGTCATTTGTTTAGTTTAAAAATTTTTCAGAAATTATTTTCCAAAAAAATAATTTGATTTCACTTCCTAGATAATCCAATAAAAATAAAAAAATCACTTCATATTTATATCATATGCGGATCTGAATTGTGTAGAATAAATGCGTTCAAGTGAATAAGAGAATAATAACGCGCTGTATTATCGACATTACCTACTTAAACCCAGATTAACTTCGAATGAATAAAGAATAGTGAAAATTCAAGAAAAAATCTCCCTGATGAATAGCAGAATAGGACTGTTAGACAGCATTTCAAGTTATAAATACTTAAACATTTTTAATTGTTGCCAAACCTAATCTTAAACTCAGACAATAGAATTGCTTGTCTAAACCTTGACTAATGCCACATTTTGTTCTATATTTCGAACTATTAAGACACTGTCTAACTATAGTTAATAATCTTTTAAATATCATCATCATCATCATCGGCTCGACAACCGGGGTCCGGTCCTGGCCTCCTTCAACAAGTCTCTCCACCCATCCCGGTCTCGAGCCGCCGCCATCCAGTTGCGCACCCCAGGGCTCCGGGCGTCCTGGTCTACGCCATCTCTCCAGCGCAAACATGGTCTACCACGCTGTCGTCTACCATAGAATGTACCACAAGGAACTTTCGGAGCAGGTTCATCTTCGCTCATGCGAGCTAGGTGCCTTGCCCACCGGAGTCTACCGAGCTTAATTCTTGTCACGATATCCGCTTCAAGGTAGATTGCGTACAATTCATGATTGTACCGTCTCCGGAATCGTCCTTCCTCACAAATAGGGCCAACAATTCTCCTTAAGACTTTTCTCTCGAACGCGGCTAAGAGGTCGGAGTGCCTTTTGCTAAGCACCCAAGTCTCGGATCCATATGTGAGTACTGGCAGGACCATGGTCCTGTACAGCAGCAGTTTTGAAGTTATGGTGAGATTTCTGGATTTGAAGAGCTTTGACAGACTATAGTGCGCTCTGTTGGATTTGAGAAGCCGCCCGCGTATTTCTTCTTCTATATTGTTATCGGCTGCTACTATTGACCCAAGGTATTTAAAGGATTGCAACACTTCAAATTCGTGCTACGCTACCTTGATTGTTTGACCAACTGTTCCTCTCGCACTCGACGCCACCATGTACTTTGTTTTACCTTCACTAATGTGCAGCCCCAGATTTTGTGCCGCCTGCTCGATCTGGATGAAGGAATCATGTACAGCTTGCTCGGTTCTTCCGATGATGTCGATGTCGATGTCGTCTGCGTAAGCCAGTATCTGGCTGGACCTGTTGACGATGGTCCCTCTTGTTGCCGTGCCAGAGTCACGGATTGCTTTCTCCAACGCCAGGTTGAAGAGGAGGCAGGCCAAACCATCCCCTTGTCGGAGTCCATTAAAGATGTTGATTGGTTTGGATAGCAATCCGGCTATTTTTACTTGGCTTGTTACGTTGGTCATGGTCAACCTACATAGTCGTGTCAATTTATTTGGGATGCCGAATTCTCTCATGGCTTTGTAAAGTTTTACCCTGGCTATGCTATCGTAGGCGGCCTTAAAGTCTATAAGCAGATGGTATGTTGGGATGTTAAATTCTAGACATATTTCCATCGCCTGCCTAAGGGTAAAGAACTGATCAGTTGTTGATTTGCCTGGAATGAAACCACACTGATATTGTCCGATGATGGTTTTAGCGTATGGGGCTATCCGGTCTTGTAGGATAGAGGAGCGTATCTTATAGGCGGTACTCAACAACGTGATACCTCTATAATTGCTGCACGTTGTGACATCTCCCTTCTTATGTATGGGGCAAATTATACCTTTTCACCAGTCTTCTGGAATTTCTTCATGCTCCCACACGTGCACTATAATCTCATGAATTGCTTGACGTAAAGCTGGCCCACCGTGTTGAAATTGTTCGGCTGGTTTACCAATCTTATAAATATACTGCCGTTAAAGTTGAATTTTTTCTTTCAATTTCGATACCAAAAATGTATCACCTAGACCGAAAACTCGATCATAACAAAGTTCTCAAACTTAAAAGAACTTTATTATTTTTCGATGTAGGTTCTTTTATTGAGTTCCTCCCTTGTGAAAAGAATTATCATTGAACGCACTCTCAATCACAGATATTCCCATAACGTCTCCAAACACAACGCGTATAGGCATACCTATAGCCGATATCTATATTGCCTTAAATACTTGCGAGTGATTTATGTATAAATCACACTCATATTCAATACACATAGCTTCGAATGACATTTAACAAATCTCATTCTCAATCGCATTTCAGAAAAAATCAATTCCCCATGTCATACGTGCGGCACTTTACTTTCAATTTACCGCATCGGCATTAAATGGCATTGGCGTTGGCGTTGGCGTCGATCGTCGTTGTCGCCCGCCTCTGCATCGGATAAATATGCGATACGATATATACTAATGTAACGACACGGTCGTCACTTTATAGCCATTATGAGAATGCTGTCGTCACATATTCGCGATTTTAACACGGCACCCGTGCATTAACCTCATTTCTCTTCCATCAAACACAAAATATTAATATTTCCATCAGCGCTCCATGACTGCCTCTGCCACGCCCCCATGAGACTTCCCACGCCACCCCACTCCATGCCATCGACAACCCTCGTCCCCATGGAAGACGGAGGGGGGTGGGGGAAAGGCGGCAAGTTTTACATTTCAATTGTTTACTCAAGCAATTGTAATACACACAGTGCAGCAGTGGTAAACGTTGGATCCCCTGAAAGAATATAATATCCTTTCAACAACTCGTCCCGTTCCGTTCCATCCCGTCCCGCCATAGCAAACCCCATTCCCCCTTGTTGCTGCCCCAAACGAATGGAATTTTTATCGCAGCAATAACAATTGCAAACGATTTGAATTCATTTAGCACACACGCAAAACACTTTCTACCATGCAATCCATAGACGAAGGCGGCGCGGCGCGGCGGCCGGCGGTACGGTGGGGTTGGAATAATGTGAATCAAAATGTGAATGCGGATGGGGGCCTGATGGGACTTGAGAGGGTACAAAATCTCTATGATGCTATGGTTGAAAACAACATAGAACTCGGCGCGGGCTGAATAATCTAAATGTTTACCAAACACGACTCGGAAACGGAACTCCCTGCACAAAGATGGCGAACTTTAATTTTTTGTGTTTTCTTTTTACACATTCTATTGTTTCAACAGGACCTTCCTTCTTCTTCATCTTCTTCGGCATTGGAAAACAGTTATTGTTCGTTTTTATTGTTGTTATTGTTATTGTTGTAGCTGTGTAGGGTTACTCTCTCCCTCTTATTCGTTTTCTGTCATAAATAATGATGAGAAAGGATACTTTCACTTCTTATCTTTCACTTTGAGATCCCGAACTCGTTTTCGGGCTTGAAAATCTCATTAAAAAAGATTTTATTTTGCTTTGCTGGAAAAGGAGGACAAACTGCTTAGGAGGACTTACGTTGAGTTGTTAAAGTTGAGGTGGCTTTGTATCGTTTGTGTGCGGTCTTCAGTGTATCCTTTTCCCATTGCATAAAGTTCTTCTTTTTTTATTTTTTTAATTTTATGTTAACTTGTTTTTTATGCCGAGCATAAATTACATCCCTGTTGCATTTATCCCATATTCTCCGGTGATATTGGTGTTTCTATGTGTGATGGAGTGGGCGTGGGGAGATATTTTAAAATTATCTCAAAGTCCTTGTTTGAGGAGTTGGGTCACATAAAAACACTTTTAGCTGCCCGAAATGCATACCTCTGTTGATATATCTATAAGAAAAAGGAAAGGTGGTTTGAGGTTTAGTGTTGTATTTTGTTGTTCAATGTTCAGGGGACACAATACACTGATGGTGACGGTATACATACTTACATTTTATACTCTCAAGGATATTTATTAATTTATGAAGTTGTTCGAAGTTAGCATCGTTAACTGGATTTATGATTCTGGTTGGGGATAAGGTTCGTCGTTTGTCATAAACAAGCGAAACAAATTTACCTATACTTTGTTTGGTATTTTTTTTTTTAATATATTTTCAGCGTGTTACGGTATTACACTAACTCTCATTGGAACGAAGGAAATTTCTTTTTAAACAGATAAAAAAAAAATACAAAAATATGACAAAAAGGTGACAAAAAGAGCTGACGTAAGATTACATCATAAAATTTGTAAACGACAATTTTAGTTCATTAAGTTATTTTTTTTTGTTGTTGACGGTAGATGGAAGAACAGTGTGTGATGCAGGCTACAATAATAATTCGATTGTTGAGTATTCCTCATTGTCCAATGAGCACTGACTGATTGGTAATGCATATAGCTACGTATTTTATCAGTATATGTTTGATCAAATTCTTGTAGCTTCAAAATATTCATGCAAACACCTGATTTATATCGATTTTTCAGTTTTATTATATTAAGGGCCAGTTTCACAGTCAGAAAAGTGGCACTTAAGTGGGAAATGTAAAAAATTAATGCGCAATATCACAGTGCTTACTTACTTACTTACCCGAACAAGTGGCACTTAAGTCTCCGATGATGGTGACTTATGTTCCACTTACGCTGGCTTTGAAACTAAGCCTAAAGGTAAATGTCGACTGTGAAACTGGCAAATAATATTTTTAGACAATTGCGTCCATATTCATAAAAATTTGAGTTCACTTCATTACTTTGAGTAACTTTGAGCACTTATCCATGTTTGAGAGAAAAGTCCTACTGAGAGTTGTATAGCCTCATGGATATGAAGGGGATTCGCATAAGGTGTGACAAAAAGATAGAGTGTGTAGGTTGGGTCGAGACAAGAAAAAAATCTTATGGAAGGGGAGTTTATTCTCCCCGTTTAGCCAGGTGGGGTAGTTTTCTAAAAAAAAAACTGACTTAAAACAGAAAAAAATGGTAACACAACTGCTATACTTTTTTGTAAAGCCAAAAATTTCTTCTTTTATTTTCTTTCTCAATAAAGTTCATGCAAATTTTTTGAAAAATTAATTTACAAGCTCAAAATTTTGAAAAAAGTTTTAATTTTGTTTAAAAATTTACTTTATTAATTAGTACTTTTGTTTTCAAAATTCAATGCTCTCAAAAATTTTTAGTTAAAAACCGAAAACCGGATGCTTAGATGTCTTGTACTTTTTTAGAAAATTGAAAATAACTTAATCTATTTTACTATCTATGTATACGTAGTGGAAATAGGATCTTTAGAGCAAACTTAAGCAAGGATTTGGAGTCAAATTAAGAGAATCTTATTTCTTTTATTTTCAATTTTCTAAAGAACTAGAAGAGATTTTACCATCTGGTTTTTTTGTGTTTGACTAAAAATTAATAACAGTATTGAATATTAAAAACAAAAATACTACTTAATAACGTAAATTTTAAACAAATTTAAAACTTTTTTCAAAATTTGGAGCTTGATAATTAATTTTTCAAAAAATGTGCAACAACTTTATTGAGAAAGAAAATAAAAGAAGTGATTTTTGGCTTTACAACAAGGTATAGCATGGCATTGCAATTGATACCGTTGTTTTCAATATTTTTTTTTCTGTTTTAAGTCAATTTTTTTTAGAATATTTCTCACATATTTTCAACACAACTTTTTTCTGAAATACCTACATTAATCCAATCAAACAACACATTTGCCAACTGACAGCTGTTAAATATGTTGGTGTTAGTACATGGAGGGGTAAATCTGCCGAAAAATTTAGATTTGCAAAATTGATGTTAAATCAAAAATAAATCAATTTATTTTGCCCAATGGATCGCAAAAATGGACAAAATCGGCTTTTTGACAGATCCAAATCAAAAATAAATTTATTTATTTTATCAATAGAAAACACAATTAACATAAGTAAAAATAAATAAACTTTTGCGGACGCGCCAGGAACGACAGCTCGTGAAGAGCCAGGGCCTAGTGACTCATACAACTCCCAACCGTTTCCTGTGTAAGTGTTGTTTTTTTTTTCAGAAATGGGGGGAAGGACCTACAATTTTGTGCCGAATCTGAAGGGCAGGTGAGAGGCAGTTATTCATGACAAGAGATACTCTGTCACTTCCTCGGAAGAGTCAGTATAGCTATTTTTTTTTTTATTTAGGTTGAGGGGGCTGGAAATCGAACGCAGACCTCCGGCATGACAGTCCTACGCGCTAACCATCACGCCCCTGGCTAATACTTTGTAAGTTGCAAGGAACAAAAGTACACATTTTTAGATTTCATTTCTATTTGCTAAGTTAAAACAGCTATCCCATATACGATAGTTTTGCATCCATTGCCAGTCATTAAAAAATGCGTCTCGTGTCGGCCAAAATTGGGGTCCTCTTCCAAATCCCAGTCAGCGAACAAACGGCGTTGTCTACGGCCATGAACTTTAAACTCATGGGTCAGTTGGATCTTGTATGGGTGTAGGCCCAGCCCAAGTCCCGACGCAAAATTTGCCAAGTTGAAGTTTGCGAAGGGCCGAGTTCTTGTGCACGGCCAGAAATCGATCACGGACCGAGGCGATGTTTTCCGCCGATCTTGCGTGCCTTTGACATAAAAATGTTGTCTGACTGATTACCAAATCGGTCGCCTCAAATTCAGTCACCAAACGTAAACTGTGTCCATTAAATGGACGCAATGAACACTCATTTTAATAATAAAGTTTGATCATTTGGACGTGCTACTTAATCGTTTAACTTGCCATGGTGATTTGACATTGCATTAGAAACTGAATAATAAACAACAGATTTGACAGATGTCACCAAAATAACATGGCCGACACTGGCCGTCAAAATCTATACGTACAATAATTGAAAACCCCTTTAGTTAAAGAGAGGCTTATGAGGTATTTTTCTGGGTTCGGAAATATTTTGTTGGCATTACCCTTGGAAGAAGGACAAATAGCTTTTTTGAAGACAGAATCCTGGGTCATGAATAAGTATTCGTACTTTAACAAACAAAAAGATGTTGCATTTTCAATAATTGTAGTTAGATTTTTTAAAACAGAGCTTACGAGACTTCTGGGTTACATCGAGGTTAAACTTTATTTTATTTTTTATTTATTTTAAATTGTAACCCATTCTGGTTATGTCAAAATGAACATGGATTTCAAGTATTTATAACCATAATTTATCCCCAGCTCCAGCATGTTACTTTGTTTTTTGCCCCTGAGACTGTATATATTCGCGTTTGCATTTTATCTAACGACATACCGGCCAAGACCAAACGTCTCCATATCACGCGATGTCATTTTTTTCTGTCAGTAAAATATAAAAATCCTTTAAACAAAATAGAATGTACAAAAAAAAACAAGACTATTGATGACTATACTTAAATGGCAACACAACGGCTAACGAACTTCATTCTGATTTTTATGAACCACATTCCTTCCGCAATCAGTTTATTGATAATAACTGAGTATCCTCCCGCATCTATAAAGAGTCTTTTGTATACATAAAAGAACAACAAGAAACAATCAAAAGATTTAACAGCCGATTAGCCAATATTCATTCAGATGTATGGTAAGAGTACCTAACCTATACATACGTATGTACTGAACATTTATACTTTTATCACTGTGCAACTTCTGCAGCAATAATGATATGCTTTTTATGAGAGCAGAAAATACGAGTACGCGAGTAAGATATAATAGTCCTTCAGATTTTCATGGCCATGGAAATTGACTATAAATATTTTTTTTTTTTTATATAAAAAAGCTGAAAACGTTTTTATGCTTTTAAATTTTTTGAAATATGTTGTATGTACGAGTATACGTATGTATGTATGTTAATTTATATTTGCAAGGATACTTTGTTGGATGCTTTGTTATAAAAAATCAAGAAAAAATATGCTTTTAAATTTTTTGATTTTATCTCAAGCTGCAAATTTAATATTTACTTAATGCATATTTATCGGGTTTTCAATAAGAGCGCTACAAAAGTTTTTTTAAATAAAACAAAAACGGTTTTGGATGTCAATAAAATTCTTAATTCTTGTCAAAGTACGTTTAATGCCATTATGTATGGAACTCAATTTCTTTTGCATAGCTACCACGGGCACACTTGTAGAAGTCCAGACGCTGAACCCAATTTTCGACGGTTTTCAAGCATAAATCGGCCGATACTGCTCAAAATTTCACGTTCGATATTCGTACGAAGTTCATCAATCGTCGCTGGCTTGTTGGCATAGACCATAGACTTGACGTAGTCCCACAGGAAATAGTCTAACGACGTCAAATCGCACTAACGAGGCGGAAAAGCGACTGGACCATTTCGTGAGATAACACGTTCTCCAAACTTGGTTTCCAATAAATTGATTGTGACATTAGCTGTGTGGCGCCGTCTTGTTGGAACCACATGTCCTCCAAGTCCATATCATCCAATTTAACGGTGGCGATCCCCATTCACAGTAAAGTGCCGGTCTTGATCATTACGGAAGAAGTACGGCCCAATGACGCCGCCGGCCCATAAACCACACCAAACCGTAATTTTTTCGGGATGCAATGATGACTCATGGAGTACGTGTGGATTGCTGCCTGACCAATACCGCATATTTTGTTTATTGACGAAGCCATTCAGCCAGAAATGAGCCTCATCGCTGAAGATGATTTTTCGATGAAAATCCGAATCATTTTCAAGTTGTTGCTCACCCAACTCACGAACATACGACGCTTCTGGTGGTCAAGCGGCTTCAGTTCTTGCGTCAATTTAATCTTGTAAGGATCTAGGCCAAGATCTTTTTGTAAAATTCGCCACAACGACGTCACAGAGTCACAGAGATGCCCAACGCTTGAGAACTACGTGTGAGAGACACATTTGGGCTTTCTGCAGCGGCAGCAATATTCTTGACACTACGGGCACTTCTTTGTCTCACTGGCACGGGAACATTTTGTACTGTGCCTGTGGATTCAAATTTTTCCACTAGACGCTCAATTGTTGATCTGCTAGGACGATTATGACGACCATAAATTGGACGTAGCGCTCTCAACGTTGAGGCCACTGACTCCGAATTTCGGTAGAAAATTTTAATAATTTCGACTCGTTGTTGGCTCATATATCTTTCTATCTTGAAATGGCAAACCTTACTGAAGAGAAATGTCAAAAGAGCGGCAAGAAATATGGCGGCGTTTGCTGTCCCTGTTGCTCTACTTTTGTAGCGTCCCTGTTGAAAAACCATTTAATTCTAATAAAATGTCTCTAATGTTCAAGAAATGTTTTTTGATTAAATATTATTGATCAATTGTTCGATGGCATTTGTAAAGTAATGAGCTTATTAAATATGTCTTAAAATTGCGTACGTCACAGGTTAATGAAGATCATTCTAGAATAACATAGAACTTTTAAAACTTGTTTAAGGTTTGCTCTTTTAATATCTCGCGTGTATAGAAGATATAAGCTTTTTAAATGTTGCAAAGGAAGTACGTACTTAATATCCTTTTGCTGATTTATTCTTCGAACCCTCATTTTTCCAAACCACAACTTTTTGAAGAAATACAAACAAAAATCAAAGACCTCCTCCATATAAGTGGCATGAAATATTTGTAATCACTTAACTTTAGGTACCTATGGTATATCTATTAAGTGCTTTGCTTCCATAAGGTAAAAATGTTCATGTATACAATATTTCAAAGACGAAGTTCAAGTACAACTATTTATACACATGTACTGATATAAGAGTATAGGTATAAGGTAGGTATATCTCCTTGTGGAAGAACTGGTGCATTTTTAATAGGACCAAATCGGATTTCTTCGAGAGCTAAAGTTGCAACGAAACGGCATCATGATTGAGCAACAAGAAAGAACAACAACAGCAACAATTCTATTGAATTTTGCTGCAAAATGCAACTCCCAGTAAGTAAAGTAAAGTTCTCTGGGATAAAGTTTTGCTTCAGTTCATTTCAGTTTTAATTTTGTTTTTATTCAAGTGCTTTAGAGATCTTTGTTACAAGATGATGTTCATAAAAAATAGTAAGCAAACCATAAACTTCTATTCACTCATTGCCTTACTATTTACTTTAATACTTACTCTTATTGAGTAAATTATAATGATATAAAAATAAGTAATGGTCTGCTTGAAGCTTGACAAAAAAAGTGCAGGATATTTAGATCTAATTATGATGTTTACAGTTGTCTTATTCCCTAGAAAGAGACATGCAGCAGAATTAAATAAAGAAAGGCACGAGCCAAAGTCAACGCATTATTTGCCAATCAAAAATATAGGCTGGTACAAATTAAAAACCGTTAGGTTAACAAAGGTAGGTTGGTAGAAAGAAATGGCGGCAAACGAGCTGACTATCTCGCTGACCCAATAAGCGCAAAAAAAAACCGTTTTGATACCAAAACTCGTTTGAACGCCGAATTACGTCTCAGAACCATTTTGTCACGTTTAAGAAAGAGATCAAGTCTTTGATGGGAAGTGAACTAATGTTTCCTTTTCCTGCTGGTTCGTGCAGCTACAGTATGGATGGGTTAACATACCCATAATTACCACTTGGACCTGGACTGACTATTATCTTCGCAGAAGAAATTGGCACTTTTAGACTTTTAAGTATTATGCTTCGAAAGTCTTAATTTCGTGATAATAATGTCATTTTCGTTTGGATTTCGAAACTGTTCCATTCCTACCGGAAATGGAAAATTTGGAGTAAAAGTAGTGGAAAAGGAGTGATTCCGGACGTCCACTCGAAAAGGACGTAAGGAGAGGACAAACAAACCCCATAGAAAAGAAAAAAAAAATTTACAAATGTTGAGATTTGACATGTACTCGTATTAACTGTTCATTGGTCGCTGATCCCATATAATAAAGGGAGGCAAAGCTAGGCGCTGGAATGTGTTTAAGTGTGAAAAACTGCTCATAATAAAGAATAACATTTGTTGGACAAACTTATGACTGAGAAAGTTATATAAAGGGTCCGCCATCTAACGTTTTTTTTTCCAACTAGTGCTTATTTCGTGAATGGTAACACTTAGCTTATGTCTGATTTGACAGATAATTAGTGTTATCCTTCCGCTGAACGAATATGGTTGTGTATACGCTTCGCTAAGTGGGCTTGCGATCGACTTAGAGAAGATGCCGATTTTGCCAAAAAAATCATCTTTTCAGATGATGCTCATTTTGATCTTGGCGGGTAGTGAACAAGCAAAATTGTCGCATTTGGGGCACAGAAAACCCGCACCGATACACCCAAAACGAGTCACTGCTTGGTGCGGATTTCGGTCCAGAGGCATAATTGGGTCATTTTTCGATAATCAGCAAGGAGTGGCCGTTACAGTCAATGGCGATCGTTATCGGGCCAAGTTGAACGAAGTTTTGTTCGCAAAAATTAAAGAGGAAGATATTGACAACATTTGGTTTCAACAGGACGGCGCTACGTGCCACACAGCCGAAGCTGCACTCGATGTTTTGCGCCATTTTCAAAAAAAAAAAGAAATTATTTGGCGGACCCTTTATGTATATAAATACAGGGTGTCCCGAAACTAATGGATAACCTTGCAACTGGGTAAAGCTGAACTTTTAGAAAAAAAAATATAAAAAAAAGACATTGCTTATATGGTCTCTATGTAAGGTGTTTTTGCAAAAAAAAATTAAATATTCACGACCTTACACAAATATCTGAAAACTGCAAACACAAGTGAATGATTCCTATGCCCGATTTCATAAAAATACACTAAGATCCTTTTTATCTAAAGTCCTCTTAAATGTTATCAGACCTTTAAATATTTCCAGTTTCACCATCTAAAAAAAGGAAATTTTAGGGAAATTTTAGTTAAAATTGGGCTTGCATCACATCCCTGGATATGGAAATAGGTTGTTTCCCTCTCACATTCGAAATGTACGTGAAAAAGTATTATAGCTATGTAGAAAAAAATGCTAGAAAAAAAAGTATATTTGAAAACGGATTCCAATTCCAATATGAACTCGGAATATTCTTGGACGTCTTACTATATGTTGCTCATCATCCTCAGATGAACAATCAATTATTCTAAAAACAAACAAATTATGAAGGCTTTCCGAAACCAACGCGAAACATTCGGAACGAATATGCGATGAGTGAACAAAGTTTGAAGATTCACATCGCGCCAATGTGGGTGCTCTCATTTATCTCCATTTAAATAAATTAAGAAAGGCGAAAGTCTTGTCGTCGTTCGGAAGTATTCGCGTTGGCTTGGGAGAGCCTTAAAAGATTATTATTTACACACAAACTATATTTTTGTTTTGACCTTTTCACAATTTATAAATATTTGCAAGAAATTAAATAAAAAAGTGACTGCAAAATATCATCTATAATTTTCTTACTCGTCGGCTGACATCTGACATATTAAACTTCACAAATCACACTTTTAAAATTTATTGAGACGAAAATGGGCTTTTAGTTTATAAGGGCATTTAAAAGCATTTTAAATTTAAAAGCACTTGGTGAAACCAAAAAATCCCATTTTAACGCTAAATGGGCTTTTAAATATTTAAAAGTCCTTTATGAAATCGGGCATTATTGTTTTTATTTTTATAATATTCGACAATATTTACACTAACAGAAAGGCAGTCAAAAATTTAACTTCTCTGTTCAATTTAATTTATTTGCCTTTTAGTCTGATCATTATGGATTTTAATAAGCTATCTTAATTTTAAAGCTCTTACAGGTTTGCCATAGTTTGCATTTAAAATTGCCACAAATCTAATAAAAATATAAATAGAGTTACCAACTATTTATTTATATACGCACTTTTTATAATTTTATACCTAATCAAAATATTGAACCGAACTTCATCAAAAATTCGCGTGATTAAAAACTCTCTCTAAAAGACAATAGCCAACAATTGTATAACTGCTTTTTAATTTTTAAGTTTTTTTCCCTACATAAAAGGAAAAACTAAAACATGAAAACAGAAAAACACCAATCGTCAACACCTTTTTCTCTAAAGTAAAGTAAATCCTGAAAGTTGCATAGCAAAAAGAAAATACCATATGAATTTCCATCAACTGGACAATCGTAACTCTGATTTAGTGTTTTTTTTTTTTTTTTTAATAAACAAAATGTCAATAAGGGTTGGTTGCAAATGGGCGATCAGTTTTCTTTAAGAGCTGTGTAAATCGTTAATTTCAAATGATCGAATCGATTACCAAAATGATTCGATCATTTAAATCAATCGATTATTCGATCATTTTCATTCCACTCAATTCATTATTTCATACTGTTCCGATTCGATTTTTGATGTGTGCCGGCGGTAGAGTGAAATAAACACGTGGAATTTCCTATGTGCGACGTTACGAGGTAGCACGTTACGGTGTTCCACGTTACGTAGAGCGATTTGTCGGAAATTATTTGACATTTTGATACCTGTCAAATTAAAATTGTTCTAATGGACCTAGAGAGCTGGGCATGACATTAGGTAATTTTCACCTAATAAATCGATTGGTGTACTCTGTTTTTCGATCCGCCGCCGCCGGCCGAACTATAACATTCTGGACAGTGCAATTTTTTGGGTTTCCACTGGAGCTAGAGGGCTGGTTGTGACAGTAGGTAAAAACAAATGTTGATGTTAACACATATTTCTGAAAAATCCATCCCATAAGGCCTGTATACTGCAAATATAAATTGAACAGAGTATAGCTGTCGTATTTTTTAAAATTTTAATTTTTAAAATTAATTTTTTAATACAAAAATGATAAAATATTTATTTTTACCATAGTTTGACAATCTCTAAAAAATTAAAATGTATGAAATCATAAGTGGCCAATTATTTTAAAAAAGTTCTCTATTTAATGTACTTTCTAAAACGGTACAACACATGATTGTGTTCTCGTTAATAACCAATAAAACTAGCTTTTGATCTACTGAAGGGCCTTTTTAAAGTGTACTCAAATGAAAATTAAGTAACAGTGAATAGTCAATTATTAGGTACATTTATAGAAAAAAGAAACAAAATGGAGATTTCGGTGAGAAAATGAAAAAAAAAACAGACTTGCTTTTTTTCTTTTGATCATTAGCGATAGTAAAATGCGTTTAATATAAGCATATTCACTGATGGTCAACACGACTTGTTGCCGTTAATCCGTTTATATATTATCGAAAAATATTAAATATAAATATTATAAATTACGAAAAATTCTATTACATGCAATTTTTTAAATAAATGATAAACTAAAATTTCGACATAATCTTTGACGATAGGGGAGTACAGGCAATGAAAGTGACCCACACATCCACAACACTGTGCATGCGAGCATCGTGTAAGCAACACGCTTTAGGTACTTAAAATCGCAAATTTTAAAAGAACGTCAAAAGCCAAAAAAAAAAAAATTAAAAAGGAAAAAGTTTTAGTTATTTCAAGAATCATTATGCATTTTGTTGGGCAAAAATTAACTTACCCATTTTCATGCGTAAAAATCTCCAAAAAGTTGAACTGATGGAGCAATATTCTGAGGTTGGATTCGAGTTCAGCAATTCAAAAACATTTGAAAAGGTATCTACACATACCTAGTTCTTTCGATTCAGAGTTCTATTACGCAGACCAGAGTTAAATGAGATATTCAATTATTTATCAAATCCAGACGCTCATGGTTATAATTTCCTTTCGTTGTAATTTTCCTTGAAGTGGCATTATCCATTATTCAAAATGAGAATGAGCAAACAAATTTAAATTTATTTATATAAGTTTTATAATTTATACTATTTTACAATACATCCTTATCAATTATACCTTTCTTTCCCATATCATTCGAACGACCTTAAATCTTACAGCTGTACCTATACTTTGAACATCAATCAATTTACTTTGATTTTTCAAACACGCGTCAAGAATTTTATCTATCTCTTTAATTGTTCCACATCAATCTATTTTTATACTCCCACACGAGCATCACATCCAAATAGGTATACAATAAAATCATAACAAAAATGCAAGGACAACATTATTTTCTCCTTCCTTTTATGAATGAACTCAGAAAATATCCTTTTACTTTGAGAGTAGTTTAAACAGAACAGAGTCAGTCAGACTGTCAGAGTGTTGAATATTATTTTGATAGCCTCTATGGCTACGCAATGCGCATGTTTAACCGAAATTTTTAATTTTTCCCCCAAGTTCGAAAAATCTGGACCTTTTCGGAGGCACTCTCTTAAAAAGGACATATTTCTCCAGCGGGAGAACAATAACGAAGTGTTGCATATTGCATTATTGTAGAGATATTCTAAATTTAGGAACACAATCATTTGAGTAAAGGAAGTGATGTAAGGCATGTTTTGACGATAATCAAGTCAGGAAAGGTAAGGTTTGTAGATAAATATTAGGTAAAAGAGTGTATCGGACGTTCTAAATCTCATGATTAAGGATACGAATGTAAGATATTTGGCATTTTTCTTTTTTAACTCAGACCAGATCACGGAACTGTTAAAAAAACATTCTATCCTTTTTTTTGGCTCAGACATATCAAAGCATAAAAATTGTGTTTCTTTTTTCCATCGGAGCTAGCTCAGAGCTTGCTCAATTAGCTCAGAATAAAATGACCGAGCAAATCGAGCGAAACGCTGAGCGAAGCCAACTTCACACATAATTAAGAATAAAAAATGGATTCCCTATGAAATGACAGTTTAGTGCTCAAGTGTGTTTCATAATTAAATCTGATTACTCTGATCATAATCTGTTCAGAGCTCTGATCTGATCGCTCAGCCTCTGCTCAGGGCTTTGCTCAGAGCCAAAAAAGAAAAACGCCAATTGGTTTATTGAGTAAATGACGTTTGGTATACAGTAAAGCTTAAATTCAAGATAAGAAACATTTTTAACAGGAGTTTTTGATTTTAAACTAAAACACAAACACTAAATTCGATGAAATGGTCTCCAAGACCTCCCCCTCAAATTCACATTTTTACTTGCGATCAAAAAAATCGAACTCGAGATTTTGATAAAACTTTACATTACGATGATAGAGAAGTCAAAAAAAGTGGGTCTCGCAAAAACGTCCGTCTGTCTGTCTGTCGATTTTCTTTAAACTTGGTATCTAGCGTTTTTTGGACATTCCCCCCACCCTTTTTTTTCTCTTTTTTTTTAGGACCAAAATTAACAGTAGCTGTCATACAAAATTTCTTGGCCTAAAAGGAAAAACTTATTTTTCTCAAATCCAGCGCTACCGAATTTGTTTTTAAGAACTCAATAAATTTATATAGTTATAAGTTGCCGTTTAATAAAAAAAATGGTTCCGAAAAATGGTTATTAATGGTACTTCCCAAAGAACCATTTTTTTGATTTTCGCTTTTCTCAAAAACGGTTTAACTGATTCTGATCAATTTTTTTATGAAGAAGTATTGACACATTCTAAATAATATTGTTTACCAAAATTTTCAAAAAAAATATTTTTTAGATTTTTAAAAAAAGTTTTAATATTTTTTTTTGAAAACTCAATATTTCAAAACCGACTTGGTCGATTTTTATTAAACTTGGTAAATAGCAGTTTTTTAACTTTATCTAGAAGATTTTTGACAAAAATTATTCTAATACCCAAAAATAACGGTGCCTCCCATACAAATGTTTAAAATCCCTTAAGAAAAATATTTTTTTCTCAAAAACAACTCCTACGATTTTGATAAAAGTTTTTTTGTGTGTTAAAATTAGTACGATCAACCATTTAAAATTGTTAAAGTTTATATTTTAAGTTTATTAACAGTACCTCTCATAGAACGGTTTCTTTGATTTTCGACTATCTCAACATCTGATCAACCGAATAAAATTAGATTTTTTATACAGAAGCTTGTAATAAATATAAATAAAGGTGCGTATCAAAATTTTCTAAAAAATGATTTTTGGATTTTTAAAAAAAAAATCATAATTAGTTTTTGAAAATTCGATACTTCGAAAACTGGTAGCAGATTTTTTTGTGAAGTTCAATTTTTAACGCAACATTAATAAATGCTTTAAATTGGCGTACCAATTATTTTTCTCAAAAACGTTATAGAAATTTTATATATAAAAAATTTATTATTTTTAAAACCGCTCCTAAGATTTTCAATTTTTTTTTTTCATAAATAAAGATTTATATAAGAAATCAGATGGTGTACATCGCCTTGGGTTAAAACGGATTCAAAGTTTTTTAATCAATTTCTTGCTAATTTTGTTGATTTAAAACAATTCACCAGTTTAAATAATATAATTTCCTTTCATTCATATTGCATATGTGCAACACTAGGCTATATTGTTAATTTTTGTGTGCTCACATAATACTACCTGCAACTAAACTAAGTTTTGGCAAATGGATAAAATAGACTCCCATAGCTAATTTATTTCAGACTATAGAACCACAATGTGATCGCGCATAAGAGCAGGTTCGTGCGACCCAGTCGTGCATATTTTTTCTTTTAATTTAATACTTTTTGGCAGAAATAATTTCTTTTACAATTTTTTGGTTTTAATCCATGTCAGCTTATATTGTAATAATATTTAACAATTAACATGGCTTTTAGAGTTTTTACATTTAGCTATAATTTTTCGCGAAAAAATGTCTACCTATTTTTCAACTACAGTCTTTTGGTTTTCCGTCCAATATCTAATAATTTATATATCTATAAAATAATTGTTCACCTTTTTTATTTCGAAGACAGTAAGTTGTTGTTGATAAGCAGATTTTGTTTTCATAAGTGACTTTTGGTAAACCAAATCGTTGACAGATAGGTAAAGTTTGACAAGCTGAATGAATGCGTTCAGAAGTTCAGGGATTTTGTAACCTTTTGACAACTGAAATCAAGGTGGGATCACAAGGTGGGATCTTTAATGTGACAGTTAAAGTTTTTCTTACATAATTAACGAAATTTTTGAGTATATTTTCTTAAGAACCAGTAAAACCATCTTTTAAACCTTCATACTCATGGTCAATAAAACATTCAGTCCTTTTGTACTCTTCTTTAAATGTTCTAGTGCCTTATTATTTCAAGAAACGAACAAAATTATAAGTCCAGGTAATACATATTATACACAGCTCAAGTCTCAAGTTTTAAATAAGTATGTAGGTACAAATTTGTAAATTAAAGATTAAAAAAAAAATAAATACAAGCATTCATACATTCCATTCTAGATGCTGAATTGAATTTTCCATAATATTTATTTGCATGTCATAAAATACATTTATTACCATACTGAATGTCACTAAACGAACTGAACATTACAAAGTGTTCCATAAATGATTATTCTACATACTCGTTCTACACATACGAATATTATTCAAATAAGAAAATCATTAATAACAAGGAATTATGACATTTATTGTTTCGTTGTATTTTCGTTTTCAGTTTCTTCTTGGAAGTATTTTTATGTTCACCAAAACCAAAAACATGACATGAGTTGCAAGTCACAATAGATTTCCATCAGATTGATGGCTTAACAATGGCGTAACGTATTTCTATGCAAACCATACTCCAATAATTCGAAAAATTGAATAAACGAAAAACGAATAAAAATAAATTTATGATGTTAAATAATAATGATGTAATCTGAACTATGTTTACATTTGTACGATGTTCATAAATACACATGTATATGTATATGATTATTATTGTAACAGAGATTCCTGGAAAAAGTCATACCTACTGATTTTTGATGTGTAAACATCTATGCTGGCGGTAGAGTGAAAAAAAAAACGTGAACGTTCGTGTGCAACGTTACGTCGTGCACTTTACGTTGTAGCAGGTTACGTTAGGAAATCTGATTTGCCCCGACCAAAACAAATTGATTTTAACGCGACCGACAGTTAGATTATACTTTATCGCGACCACTCATTTATATTGTTGTTGCCAACGACGAAAGCAAATTGTTTTAAGCGCGACCGACGATTTTGTCATTTTAACACTTATATTTTTATATTTTTTTCTTTAATTTATAATTATTCCCCGAACAAAATAGACGCGACACTAGTAATTAAAAAGAAAACAAAATCAAAACAAAAATAATAACAGTCAGCTGTAGGGATTGACAGTTGACTGTAGGTATGGTAGGTCAATGGCTGTAGGTATGGTAGGATATCGGGTGCGTTCAGTGATACAAATCTGAACTTAAATTCTACTTTTACATTATACTGCTTTTAAACGATGCAATTTCTTCTTGCAATTTATAGGCTGGGATATACAAAATAGCTGAGGTTGAAGAAGTTGCAGAGTTATCGGCTAGCTTTGTTCTTGCACATAGTTAACATTCATTAAAAATCACAGCGTCCAATTCCATAGGCGATTGATGGTGTCAATCTCAAACGATTGAAACTGCGATTTTAGTGATTTCCACTGACAACTAAATATTCTAAAAACTCAAGATATATAATTCACCGGCTATCTCATAGTGACATTCATTTGAGGTTCGTTCAGTATGAAATTAAGACTGAACTTTTTGTAAGTTTTACTCGATGGAAAGATGGAGTTTCATAAGGGTTGCAAGTTCTTTGACAGTTCTAACTGGATATTTTAATTCGGCCCCTGTCAGTCAAACCATTAAGTTCCTTTGGAATTTGGGTACGGTGTCATTTAATTGAAACCACGATTTTAGTGCTCTCCGCTGACAGTTGTTGTTTGTCGATGCTCAGAGAGTGATTACCATAAACAATAACCATGTGTAATGTGAAGTCATCTTAAAGTTGAGAGTGAACGACGAAGCAGGACCTTTCAGTACCGAACCTTCACCGTTCGGTGGACACTTCACCACCAGCCGTGGAAATTTCGTTACAGCGGTTTCCCCACTGGGTTTTTCGCTGCCGTTCTTTCAACACTAAGCTTTTTAAGCAAGCACTGCCTACTTATAGGTAATGTAGTGTTAATTATTCAATATGTTTCATTTGATGACGTTCAGTAACAAAAATCAGGCACTTGGACAAACTTTGATGTTTACACATATTTAACCGTGAGTCCCGGCACTCACATATTTTTTTTTTAATTAATACTCACTAAGTAAAGGTTGTTTTTTTCAGACATGTGGTTTTCAAGAAGAAATAAAACGCATATCAATTAATGTTATGGCCAAAAATTTAGCTTTATTCCAATGATAAGGGTTTGCCATTATGGTTTAAAAATTATTTCGGGCAAATAGCCGCCGCGGCTGGCTCGAATAAATTTCAGACGAGAGGAACAATTTTCGAAAGCTCCAATTATTGCGCGCGATGGCTGATGGACTCATTCGGGTCTTCTTCGATACTCTGCTCTACAGCAGCAATAGCGTCTTCGGTGCGCACTGTACGGCGTCTCTAAGGATGCGCATTATCCACTAAAGTAAACGTGGTGCGAAACCGATCCATATGGTTGCTCGAATTACCGACTCTGCTGGGTGATTGTGTCGACCAAATATTAGACGCAGAGCGCGATGCGAGGCGCGAACCACACGATTTGTAAACGTTGTTCAGTAGTAAGTCTATTTATTATGAAATGGCAAACCAAACTGAGCATAAATCAAGTGACAGCTAACAAAAACACCAACTCTGAAAAAAGTACTGCCAGATTGAAAACCACACGTCTTAAAAAAAACACCCTTTAGTTACGAATGCAAGACAGACCACCCAATCATTTAAACCAAAAACAATAGTATTTGTTTACTTTTTCGGCAAATACATATATAGCTAATTCCAAAGTAAATTTAAGGAAAAATAGAATTATCATCTATCTTAACAAACAACAACACAAATAAATTAACCTTACGATGAGTTTGAATAAACTAAATAGACGGTGTGATGCTTCCTGACCACCAACATACAGTAATTACAAATAATTGTCCATCAAAGTTGAATAATTATTTCGAAGTAATTTCATCCATCAGCGGGCTCAAAAAATACAAAAAAAAAAAAAAAATAAACAAACAAAACGGAACGGAACAAACTTTTATTAAGGCCTAGCCTAGCCTTAGCCTACCTATGTAGTTAGCTGCCTACTCATTAGACAACCAAGCATGATGACATTTATTTATTTCAGGATCATAAATATTCACTCATAAATATTCAATAAGGGTGCGATAGAGGGCATAATGACAAGCAGTGGGCTATATTGAAGGGAAGGAATGGACACGGACAGACCTGCGGCGCGATGCGTTGATGAAAAATTTCAACTTGCCCTTGAATAAATAATTTGTTAACGTATTTTTAATTTTTAATAAAAAAAACTTCATTAAATCAGATAATTATTTACTCAACGGTTTTGGTTACTAATTATACGAAACCATTTTTTTTTTCCTGTTTCGATAAATAATTTTTACAAGTAAAATAAATGATACTGTTTTATTTAATATTTAACACACTTTTTAAAGGCATAAATTAATTCTTATTAGTTATAGCAAAAAAAGAACTTCAGAAGGCAATTATACTTAATTATACTTTTTTATTTAAGATAAAATAAATTTGGTGGTGCAAAAGCTCGTGGAGAACCAGAAGGCCTAGTGGGGGTTACAACTACTCTTCAACATTCCTGTGTGAGTGTAATTGGCAGGAATGGTAAAGGAGAGGGCCTACAATTTTCTGTCAAATCGAATCGGCTGAATTGCGAGGTTAGTTTTTCATAACAAGTGATACCAAGGGAGGTAAAAGATAACCTTCTGTAGTTTTTCTTGAATATTTTGAAAACTTTTTTTTTTAATTCAAAAATATTTGTATACAAAAAAGTTATTTGTTATTATTATTTGTATGGAATTTGAGCTCTGTTTACATTTCCCTCTGCTAACATTTACCCACATTGACCATATTTTTTGGATTTTTAAAAAAAGTTAAAATTTTTTTTTGAGAACTTTGAAATCACAATCTTAAATATTGAAAAAACAACTGCTTTCTAAGAAATGTTTTCCCCTAACATTTGTATAGGAAAAATTTTTTTAATTCTACAACTGCAAAAGCAAAAACAGCAAAAAATCGAATTACAGAGTACCTACCTACCTACTGATTTTGGCAAGTTTTCCAATTATTCGATAGATTTATCGGGGTCCTACTGTACTTCATAGGGCTGACCACTAGACGAGAAAAGTATCAGTCTCGTCTTAATTTCGTTTCACAATAACCGAGACAAGGCAATATATTTTTGGGTCACAGAGAAGAGACTACAGAAGTCTCATCGGGTCTCGTCTCGTGGCCAGTTCTTACTTAATTTCCGTGAGCACCGAGTACAGGTATACTATTTAGAAACGAGCTTGGTCTAGCCAGCCCAGCACTTATGTGAAGACATGTATAGGTAAAGGGTGTTCTTTTTAGACGTGTGGTTTTCAAGAAGAAATAAAACGCATGTAATTTAATGTTATGGCCAAGAATTTAGCTTTATTATAAAGATAAGAGTTTGCCATTATGTTTTGAAAATGATTTTGGGCAAATGGCCGCCGCGGCTGGCGCGAATAAATTCCAGCCGAGAGGCCCAATTTTTGACCACTCTTTGCAGCAATGGGGCCCGTATGTCAGCAATAACGCGCCAAATATTCTCTTCCAAGGCGTAAATCGTCTCGGGTTTATTTGCGTAGACAAGCGCTTTTACATTACTACACAAAAAATAGCCCAGCGGTGTTAAATCGCACGATCTTGGAGGCCACGCCACAGGTCCACGACGCGAGATAATGCGCTCACAACAAATTTCCTTCAATAAATTGATTGTTTCGTTGGCTGTATGGCGTGTAGCACCGTCTTATTGGAACCAAAGGTCGTTTACATCAACATCCTCCATTTTAGGCACGAAAAAGTCGTTAATCATGGCTCTATAGCGTTCCCCATTGACTGTAACATTATGGCCGGCTTCAGTTTTGAAGAAATATGCACCAATGATTCCCTCTGTCCATAGAGCACACCAAACAGTGACTTTTTGAGAATGTAACGGCGTATCAACAATGGCTTGTGGATTATGATCACTCCAAACACGACGATTTTGCTTATTATGAAGCTCATTTTTGGTTGAATGGGTAATTCAACCAAAAGTGAGCTTCATCAAATATTGGAGGCAGGTGCGATACGTCGCGCTAACCGAACCATTATTTTGGTAATCAATTTGCACGATTTGCAAACGTTGTTCAGGAGTAAATCTATTCATTATAAAATGGCAAACCAAACTGAGCATAAATCAAGTGACAGCCGTCAAAAAAACCAACTCCGAAAAAAGTATTGCCAGATTGAAAACCACACTTCTAAGAAAACACCGTTTATATAGAATAACCAACTCATTTGACACGTTCTACATAAAAAAAATTTTTGAGACTGGTTCCAGACGAAAATATTTCACTTCACCACCCCTACCTCTTCAGAACTTCCAACACTAAGGTCAAAAACTTTTAATTTGTATCAGTTTTCTGAATTTAATAATATATGCATTCAAATTTCATCCTTACACCGCCCTATAAAGGACAAAGGTCTGCTTTTCTCCCACTTACTGAGCTATAACATAAACCTACATTTATATTGAAAATATAGTTTTTCTTCACTGGAGTCGCATCCCACCAACCCATCGCAGTT
Source organism: Leucozona laternaria (assembly GCA_932273885.2). Lineage (NCBI taxonomy): Eukaryota > Metazoa > Arthropoda > Insecta > Diptera > Syrphidae > Leucozona > Leucozona laternaria. The sequence goes on along the minus strand of OW026368.1, from coordinate 24,753,931 downwards.
TATACTCATACCAACTTATATTCATAATTTCGAGGATACCTGGTGCGTACAGACTTTTGGGTAAATTCATTAAAAGTTATTCATAAAATCAGACTTTTGTTATTTAGTTAACCATGTATACCTACTTCTAAACGTGTAAGTGTTATATTTCATTATTGAATCAAATGAATAGCCCACAGCTTCAATGCCACTAACTGACTCAATTATATACCTTTATACAACCGAAAATCTTCCCTTCATTCTGTCCTTCTTGATGAAATGGTGAAATTAAATTAACCTGTTACAAATTGTCTCTCTCTCTCTCTCTCTGTTAAGGTTCTGTTAAAATTTCCCTCCAACCAAAAATTTTTTTTCTTTTGAAAAAAGAGATCCAATTCCTAACGAACTCGGCGCTCTGAAAACGTAAAATGTCCTTTTCTACTCTTTAATTCATACCTTATATCAGAAAATCCCTATTCTGTATTCCGTCGAACGAATCTTTTGAAGCTCATCAGCCAGCTGATGGGGGAAATTCCGAAGACTCCAACATTGAAACTCGGAAAAGTATCTCGCAGCAGTAAAACAAAAAATAAAAAAACATCCCACACAGTCATTTCCACCCGATTTCGGTACAAACCGAACGGATCCCTTCGAACGAGTAGTTTTATCCTGTATCTCAGATGTGTAGCACGCGTTTGATTTATATTTTCTGTCGCGATACAGATTCATCATCAAGAAGCTTCTCCATCCAACTATCTCTGGCGAATTTCGGTTGGCAAGGGATCTCAGATCTCCGCATCTCATCACAGCTTACTTTGTCCGCGTTCCGTTTTCTCGCCGCCACATGGCATCGGTCGGTCTCGCCGCATTTAAATAAAAATATATTAACTTATTCTAATCGGGTTCTGCGTGCATCTGCGACCGGTGCATGGTTAAAAAGATACGATTTGTGGATATAAAATTGAAAGGGTAAATTTTCCCGTTCCGTGATCTGGAAAGAGAGAAATTAATTCCGACAATTTAATTTTATCCATACTTCCCTCACCAGTCACCACTCACCACCTCACGACGAGGCATGTGATTTATATTTATAATTTTGGAGAAAAATCGTTTATACTTCCCTCAACCACACAACTGTCGACTACAACAACAACAACAACAACAACAATAACATGATTAAGTTTTTTGTTCTGGCATAAAAAGCGCACATGATGTCTAGAAGGAAGAAAATCATCCTCGGAATGATTTAAAAGTGAAGTGATGTGAAAAACAGGATACTTTCGCAAAGCTAACCCTGACAACAGCATGTAATGGCAAGTGGTGGGCGGAATTAATGTGGATGACACACTTTTCCTGTCAGCAGCGCGTGGTTTTTCCAGATTTTTGAATCCTTCTCGTGTCAAAAAGGGACCACAGAGCGGTGGTTTTTTTGTTTTTTATTTCTGCTTCTTTGAATTTATTGGTTAATGCTCGTAAATTTATTTTCCTTAAATTTCAAAATTCAAAGGAAAAGTTAGTTAAGAAGATTCAATTTATTAAGAATTATATTTTGTCGTCGAAGCGACGCGTATAGCTGTGTAGATTGTAGAGGTAGCGTGCGGTTGAAATGATTTACGAATATTTGTAAATTAAATTGTATCCTTATATCTAAAAATATCCAGTTGTGTGCAGTGGAATTATCAACAAGAAAAAAATTTTCACTCGAGAGTGCTTCAAAATTAAATTACGTGATATAAAATTAAAAAAAAAAAAAAAAAAGGAATACAAATCCAGTGCTGTTTAATATACTCGTATACCTACATCTGCGCGTATATTAGTGTTTTTCAGGTTTGAATTTTAATTATAAATTCTTTGATAAAAAAAAAAAAAAAATTTTCAAAAATGATCAACATTCAAGGATTGAGGATACGAACGAGGCTGATTGGATTATGCCTGCTGATTTTCTTCACAAGAATCAAAGGTGAGTTTATTTAATTAATTGCTGAACACAAAATGGGGATAAATCATTTATTTTTTTTTTGTTCGTGGAGTGGCTTCATAATGTGTGTGCCTGTGTAGGTATATGGGGAACGCATTATTAAATGAAAGCGGATTAATTGGAAACATAATGGATGATTCAGTTTAATTATGCGGTGTGGTTGTTATGGTGGAATGATTTCACTTAGGTAACTATAAGGATTTTATTTAAAACGTAGGGGAGTAGAGGGGCACATTTGAAAGCGCGACAGCATGTATTGGTATATTGACTTTGGTCAAAATTCATCTTATTGAGGTTAAACCACATATCGGATTCGACAGAAAAGTTAAGTTACCCAGAAAGGATCCATATTTATCAGTTATCTTTTGAACAATCAAATTAAAATCGGATGAGTCCATACTTTGCATAGTTTTAGGAGACAACTGAAATATTGCATATTATGCGGATTTATTTTCTTCTGAAAACCACTCTTTAAGGGACATTAGAGAATCGAAGGAACTAAAATCGATGTTCTAAATTAATTTGCGGGTGAAGACGAAAGAAAATTGGATCAGTGACTTTGTTTCTTAACAATTTTCGGGCAGCTCAATTCAATGCCTGATTCACTCAAACATTTTTCAATTGTTTCGAAAAGCGTTTTGAAGGATCTCTCAGAATTCTGCCGATCTTCTTCATAATTCAAAATGCTTGTAAATGATCTGATCTTTTACACTTAATAAATTCTAGTCAAATATTTGCAACTAGTTCAAGTATCGACGAGTAATGTGCCATTATGACCAAGCAGACTAAAAAAAAATCGAATGCGAACACGGGCAATATAGTTGAAGGGCTCGTTGTTTTGTAACAGGGTTTCCTTCGTCCCCCAGTTTTTGCAGTTTTCTTCGCAAAGAACTGTCCAACAGCATTTCTGATCTAAAGTATGTGAACAAATTTTCAACTTGAAATTAAAAATTAAATCCATTTTTATGATCAGTAAACGATTTAAATTGGCTACAAAGGGGCAAACCGTTAAAATTTAAGTATTGATTCGACCAAGGTCCACATTCACCTTAAAGCATGGAATTTGACGAAAAAAGTGAAAAAAATACCAATAATTCAAAATTCCCTAATAAGAACTGATAAAATGTTGGTAGACCAAAGTCGTAACTCAGAGCCAGCGGAGGGCAAGTGCCCCTCTGTGCCCCCCCTCCTGTGGGTGCCTATGGTACAACGTACAACGTACTAAATGTCCCCAGCCCAGGCCCGCAATCTGCAGACAGTAGAGATGGGGGTAAATTTCCACTTTTGTAGTATTTCGCGAATATTTTGAACACCAAGCGTATTAGCGAAAAAGTCCATACTACTACAAAATGAAATGAAAATTAAACCTTCTAGGAGCAATACTAAGGGAGATGCGGGGGTAGAAATGTAAACAAATCTGCAAAAAACATTTTATTTCGTTACAAATTTAATGTTTATCAATCAATTAAGCCAGAAATATTAGAAGAAGTAAATTTATCGCTCATTAACAAGAAGACCGTCATAACTCAAAATATGACGGATTTAAGTTAATAGGTATAATTTCGTGCATAAAATTGTGTTCGCTTTATTTTTGTGAAACAAAATAAAAAGGTATCTCTTCTCAATTTCACATACGAGCGTCTTATTTGTTGCACTACTGTCGTGTATCCATATATTTTTCACAGAAATGAACTTTTCAATCGCATTTACACCCAAAACAGCATTTTTTGAGCTATGACGGTTTTCTTTTTAATGAGCGATATGTTCATTCATGATAATTTCATTAACATGATGGGAGAGAGATCATATGTACCTAATTAAAAAAGGTGGTGGGGGTTAAAATATCCTAATATAAAAATATCAAATGAAAACATTGTATCTTCAAAGGTAAGAACTTTACATTGTATTTCGCTCAGAAGAGGGGGTTCTATTTGCCCTAATTTATAAGGGAGAGATCATTTTCTAAATCATTGGTTTAAAGTTGATAAGCAATCATTAAAAAACAACAAAAGTACCTACAATGCCATACTACAGCTTTTTGAAAATCCAAAAACCTATTCTATTATTTTATTGAAAAATAAAAAAAAAAATTTACATAAAATTAATTTTTTTTTTAAATTTGTTGTAGTAAAGTACTAAATTTTTGTTTAGTGTTTTATGCTGCTATTAATTTTAAGTCCAACACCTAAAACCAGAGGGTTGTAGGTCATTTAGTTCTTGAGAAAATTTAAAATTATAAAAACTACTTGGTTTTCGAAATATTCAAGAAGTACTACAAAAGGGGACTTTTGCCCCTCCCTCCAGTCTAAAGCTCGCGGGCCTGGGCTGGAGTTCTTTAGTTCTTGTACCTGGGAATCACCCCTACCACTTAAATAATAACCCAGATTACACGATTTTTTGCATTTATTTTATGATTTTGGGTCTTCCTTGACTGGGCTATCATACATTTATACTTCCTAAGGAGTACGGAGAGAGTTGTCTCCAAAAACACACCCCACAAATACTGGATTATCGATTGTGGAATGTTCGTTAGTAATTTTAAATATTGGTTGGTTTTCGATTAAAATTTAATTTATACTTCGTTTTAACATTTTTTTTTAAGTTGACTGCAAGAAGTTAGCCTCTTATCAACGCTTTTGTTTATATGCCTACATGTTCACCTTAAGTCCTGGTATCCAAAAATACTTTATTTGCGATATATGTATGTTTATTTTATAAATAAAAAAAAAAAACCTTTAACAGCTTTGTTTGGAGTTTCATGCCGGCGATTTCATTTAGACTCATCAAATGATAGCGATACGGCAACGCCAATTCGTAAATAAAATTTAACTCAAGATTTTGATCAAACTTGATATTACGACGATAGGGAAAGTGAAAAAAGTGGGTCTCGCTATTTTTTCTGTCTGTTTGGCTACAATCTAAACGGAAGGGTCGATTAACTCTATAAACTTGTTATCTATAGAATTTTTTGGATATGCCTCTGACATGTTTTTCTAGGCCTTAAAATAACGGTACATGCAATATACATTTTTTAGTGTTTAAAGGAAATCTTAATTTTTCAAAAATTTCTTTTTAAAAAAAATATCAGCTGTTTGTGATAGATACATATGTTTTTTTGTTGAAAAAAAAATAGTTATTAATGGCACCTCTCATAAAACCATTTTCATGATTTTCGCTTTTCATGAAAACGGTTAAACTGCTTTTGATACATTTTTTTTGTTTTTTTTTTTTATTTAACTATATGCCTGTAAGACCTAAGGTCGTTTAAATGCAACCTGAATAGCGTGGCACTAGTAAGAAGGTATAGAAGTAAAGGAAAGAATTTTTTGCTGGCACAGTGGACTGGGAAAATAAGGTATTGGTTATCTCATTGGATCCCACGGGTGGCGTCCAGTTGTAACTGGGGGAATATAGAAAAGAATGCTGTATATTTTGTATGAAGAAAGATTTAAAAAAGTAATATTGTAAAATTTTAACTATTCCTAAGTGGGCTTTAGGTCACAAACAAAACCTAAGGCCCATTGAGGAATAGTTCAAATTTTATAATTTATTTAGCAAAAGTCACGTTAAATGAAAAATATTATTTTAATAATATTGTATAGTACATTTAAAAAAAAAATGTTTAAGGTTTTTTAAAAAAAAATATTTTTTTTTAAATAACATACACATTATGAACACGACTCGGTCGATTTTTATCAAACTTGGCGGAAGAAGTTTTTTTTTAACATTATCTTAGTTGTTTTAAACACAAATTGTTGATTAGCAGTTACTCTCATAAAATTTTTTTGTAATTTTTGACTTCTTCGATAAATCCATGTATAAAAATTTGTACAGAATCTTCTAAAAAAACTTAAAAAATATTGCATAACAAGATTTAAAAAAAACAAGTATTTTTTTGAAAATTCGATAATTCCAAAATGTTTTGATAATTTTGTTCTAAATTCAATTTTTAACTAGACATTAATAAATATACATACTTATACAACTGGCGTACCGAATTCTTTTCTTAAAATAAAAAAAAAAATTAAATAAACCGCTTCAATATTTATGAACCAAATCAGGTGGTGTACATCCGATTGTGGTCGAAATACTTTCGGTAGTTAATTAATCAATTTTAAATCATGTCGATTTTTAACATTTTTTAGTTTAAACTATAAGATTCATGCTTTTATTAAGTACATCTGGAACACCGGGCTATATTGGTCATTATTTTTAATAAAATAATACTTCCCTAAAGCAAACTAAATTTTCGATTTGTGGCATAGAAAATTTGTATAAAATAGATACCAAGACTTTTGAAAAAAAAAAACAAACAATACATTTAGCAACAGTTCGTGCAGGCTCAGGGTCTAGTGACTTACAACTCTAGCTAAACCGCTAGGATGAAAGGCACGTTTTCAGGACAAAAGATACTCTTAAAGGATTTTTCAGGTCCTCGTAAGAGGCTGTAGCCGTTTTTTTTTGTTGTTGTCTATAGTGACGTTCCGTCCAAGACGTCGGTGTTGAGTGCCGTTTCTTGATGACAGAATATACTTGGTCTTGCCCTCATTGACCGCTTATCCCATTTACTTCGCTTCTGGCTCAATGCTTACAAGCGCTCCACTGACATCACGCTGCGTTCTTCCAATAATGACAATATCGTCGGCATATCCGAGTAATTGGACGGATCTTTGAAAGATTGTGTGGCTTCTGTTGACGCTTGAGTTTCGCACTATTCTTTCCAGAATGATGTTGAAGAAATCGCATGACAGTGCATCTCCTTGTCTGAAACCTTTTTTGACATTGAATGTCTCGGTGAGGTATTTTCCGATTCTGATGGAGCAGCGTGCGTTCTCCATCGTCATCCTGCACAAACGGACAAGTTTCAAAGGGATGCAAAACTGGACATTGTTCTATATATAGTTCGTCTCTATGGATGTTGTCAAACGCGGCTTTAAAATCGATGAAAAGATGGAAGGTATCGATTTGAAGCTCCTGGGTTTTTTCCAAGATCTGTCGTAAAGTGAATATTTTGGTTGATGTTGGACTTTCCTGGTCTGAAGCCAGTTAAACTAACTGAAGTTAACAAGAAATAGCTTTTTGACATCGACTTTCACCAGTCAACTGAATGAGACCACCCTGAGACAAAAGCCAATTTTTGTGGCTTAAAGACCTTTAACAGCTATTTTTAATTATCCATGAATTACGCTTATGTATTGAAGAACCCAAAAAGGTTTCAATGCTCGCCATATGTGCTTTCTCGATTTCTTATATGTGATGCAAGAAATTCGTTTTTCTCCGATATGGTATGATTTTTATGGTACCTACTAAGCAAAAACCTGATATATGTATGTAGCTATCAATTTTTCTCAAGCAATGATTTTCAATGTTTACGAAATTACTGTAAACTGAATTTTTGAATTTTGGCAACGGAAAGATTTAAAATTATCAGACATTAACTCTTTAGAATTTTCGATATTTCCTTTAACAAACTTTAAAAATTCGATTTTCCCACATATGGGGTGCTAAGATCACCGCGGAGTCACTTCTGAAAGCATAGGTATAAATTTAAACAAAATAAAAATAAGGACCACCCTAATGCATCTCTGTTTCTGCTGAAGTGCCTATTAGATGATTTTTATTTTCTTATAATTCTTTTTTTCTTATAATATTTTTCTGTTAACCTTTTTTATTTTTTAACAACCGGTCCTGTGCTTTCCTTCTTGTGACATTTGTTGAACTTCGAATAATTCACGCTGACATTTTTTCATCACATCCGGATAGTTTTTTGCATTAAGATTTCATTTCGTTTCCTTTTATCACTTAGCTCCACAGAATGACAATATGCGATGGTCATGCTCCGATAAAATTTTAAAGTTCAGTTAATTTTTTTTTTTGTGGCAAATAACCTATACCTATACTATATCCAGCCCCACCGCACTGAAACATTTTTTTTATTTTCAATAGAGCCATAAAAAACGAAATCCATCGTAGTAGTGAAATATAAAAAATGAAATAGTTTGAAAACTTTTTATTATATTTTTTTTTTTATTTTGCTTTATCGTCTTAGTTGCCAAGCGAATTAGTAGTGTTTCGTTGTAGAAGTTTTTAATGTTCGAAATTTGTCAGAAGTTTGTTATCCTGGTTTCTTCTCTCTCTCTCTCTCTCTCTCTCTCTCTCTCTCTCTCTCTGTGCGATGAACAGAAGGAAAAAAAAACCTAATTTTATCCTCGATGGGACTTTTAAGTTGGAATTCAAATTCTGAAAATAAATATAAAACCTATAGGTATGTAATTTCAAAGAACATCGAGAGTGACTGTTTTTTCTTATAATAAATCAACATTGCAAGCAAGCAATTGCAGTTGCTTTAAAAAGAAGGTACGTCATGTAACAATGGATAAAATGTATGAAAATTCTACATGACAATTCCTTGAAAAATGATTATCTTTCTTCGATAACAAAATCTTATTTGTTTTCCCAAAGTTAAAGTAATAAAGTTTTTTTTTTTGCTGTTCTGTTGGAGTAAGTCATAAAAAGGTTTCTAGTTCATCAAAGTTATATTTTATGAGAAAAGTATAGGAAAACATAAAATTCTCCCCAACAATACATCATTCTCGTTCAGAGTTGTTAGTTTCATAGCCAAAAATAACCCACATATAGTTGGTCTTATGATGTAAGGTAATAAAGTGATTTAGCATTGGCGATATAAGATTGTATGGTATTATTGATATAAGAACGTAGTAGAGGGTAGAATTTAAGAAAGTCAAAAGTACTTACAAATTTAATTTCTTTTCTGATTTAAATGCTACAGTATCAGTACTAACTGCTTAATGTAAGCATTTACAAATAATATTTCGACGGTTAAAGTGTAGTACCTGGTAAGTCGAAAAACTCACAAAAAATATTTTGAATGGAAACAAAATAAGAATAATCAGAGCCACCTTTTGGCATTTTCAGCGTAACAATATTTTTTAGACTACTGGATAGCTCAAAATAATTTATTTGTTATTTTTTTTTTTATTTTTAATAATTGATTTAAAAGTTTTTTTTTTTTATTTTTGAAAAACGACTTACGAGGTTCTGCACTTTAACCGTCGGTCGATTTCTACTTACTTCGGGCTTTTTCGCCTAAAGATACTAGGAAAAACAGCTTGTCACAGCCATCATTTAGCGCAGTGTTAGTTGTTAGCTAGATAAATATGTAGTTAAGTCTAACACACTACAAGACAACTGCACAAGGGCGTACGCAAGATTTTTAGCAGGAGGGGGGGGGGGGGGGTCAAACTCCTTCAAGAACCAATTTAGGTGAATTTTTATATATTTTTTTTGTCATTATAAAACTTAAAACAACAATTTTAAGATGAACAAGTTCCCTATGTGACATTAAGATTTTTAAAAAAGGTAATTCACTTTTACTTTGTATTTAACAAATGTACCTAATATAAGCACAAAGAAAATTGCCCATTTCTAGCCAAGAGTGTACACGCACGAGTATTGTATCAAATGAAAGGTGACGTTAAGCTTGTTATATGATTGAAATATTTTGACAATCGTTAATGGGAAAGTCGAGGTATTTGAGTTTGAAGTTTCCAATTGCAAAATAAAGATTTCAATGTGTTTTTCCAAATAATTATTCATAACGTGCTTAATAATTGACGTAGAAAAATGATATTATCAAATGAAATGTAGTTTTCTTGTCTTTAGAATATCTACAAAAAATTTTAAAATATTTTATTCATATAACAAGCTCAACGTCACCTTTTATTTCACACCAAACTCATTCATGTACATCAATCTTGGCCAAGGCTCCATAGAAAAATGGGCAGATCCCTTGATAGTTCTAATCTCAGGCTTCAGTTTAGTTTAGCTGAATACCTACAGTTTTATTGAAAACAGATTGTTTTATTTCAAAAAGTGATTTTCAGTTTTGTAAAAACGAAATTTTTAAGTTTAACAGTTTCACTAATGAATTCGCTTTTATAATAAAAGACGTCTATTTTACATAAATGTTCCATCTAAATTCACGCCAAGCGTGGATCTTCAGCGAATCTTTCCAATACTTCTTTTATTATTTCCTTCCCATTTTCCATGACCGTTTTCCTGTGAGCACTCAGCATACATAATCCTTTAAATTTAAGCATTCAATTCCTTACATATCTTCCGCTTAGGGTTTTTAGATTTGTTTTGACTCTTCTTAAGGTACAAAAGGTCTTTTCAATAGAACTGGTGGCAAAAGCTAACGCTAGGGAAATATAAAGTAGCTATGGACATTTTGTTGTTGGGAAAAAACTTCTGCTTCTTTAAGAACATTGCATTTCAATTCAAGTTTTTGAAGATCTTCAGCGAATATTCTTTTGTTTTTCCAAAGATTGTACCACAATTCAGCTTCTCCAATAAAACTTTGAAGAGCCTAGAACTAGCAAAATTTTTTTTTGAATTCATTTATGTTCATTTTCAACAAATCCGCTGGATGCAAAACAAATTGAGAATATTATGCCGGTAGGTTTTCATCTGGGAATAATGTATCATCCTTAAAAATTAGAATTTCACTATAAGGCATACAGAGGTGTACCTGAACATCATTGATTGCTAAGATAAAAAGAAGGGGTCCTAAGTGACTTCCCTGAGGAACTCCCGATTTGGCTATGAAGGAGTTATTGGAGAAAATATTTCTGAATTTAACTTGGTAGGATCTATTTTGTGGATAGAATAAAATCCAAGTGATGAGCCCAGGGGAAAACCGTCATAAACTTTTAATTTATACAAAACGATTTTATGAGAAAGTTGATTAAAAGCCTTCGAGTATAGTCCTTATAGCTAGATGCAGTCAAGTTCTAGTCAACGATTTTTGGTTTATACAAAATTATTGCAGGTACAATGTATGCAATATGAGATTTGCGTTTTTGCACGCAAATAAATTTTAGCAGTAGCCGGTGGCTTGAAGGTAAGTACGTTAGAATGTTATGCCGGAGATCTGGGTTTGATTCACACCCTCGTCTACCTTAATAAAATTTAAAGAAAAAACCGCTACTTCCTCTTGCCGAGGGAGTAACAAATCCGTCAAAAGTATCTCTTCTTATGGATAAGTGCCTCTCACTTAAGCCGTTTGGATTCAGCAGAAAATTGTAGGCCCCCCTCTATTTATGGAAACAAGCACTACGCACACCAGAATGATTGAGATTTTTAAGTCACTATAGAAGCTGCCGTGCCGCCAAATTTATTTAAAATTATTTATGATACATTTTTTTTAATAAAAATGCAAAAAAAAAACGCCAGGGTACCTAACAATTAAGAAGATTACAAGGTTTTGGAAAAAAAAAATCATATACCTAACGGGATAATTCGTTGCACGTTTTTTAAGAAAATTATCTTGTTTTTTTTTTATTATTCACGATAGTTAAAACGATTTGAGTTGTTAACCACAAGAGGAAGTTTGTGCTCATCGAGATGGCTGCCTCTTCCCATCTTGGGCAGACGAAGGATAATTGCATAAGCACCCTAAGATCAGAGTTGGCTGAAATTCTGTAGCATGAAAATTTAACAACATCTTAATCGGCCAATAAGGCTGGTCTTTATTTTTTTTTTTCAAATTTTTTATTTTCGAAATTAATTTTTCAAAAACTTTCTCGTGTAAATTCGAACCAAATTGAATTAGCTGTGTTGTGATTCATTATATGAATCCAATGAATTAATGGTGATTTTGGATAAATAAGTATCTCAACATAAATCTGCAAGCATATTAAATGATCAAATACCTATAAATACCAAACGTTGGGCGCCATTTGAAATGCATTAAATGTTTTTGTTCGTTGTGTTAAATTTTAAAAGGTATTGAGTACTAACACTTTCATTGGCAGGGTTGGTAAATAAATTGAGTTTCTTAGCTAAAAAGATAGTATTTGATTGCAATCGATATTTATAATTTACTATACATATTTAGCATTCCGATTGATTAATATTCCTATTACTTTAAATTAGACTCCAAAACCACTCGCTGAAGCTCGAGCCAATTATGAATTTCAAAATCTCAATCAACCTTTTGCGCAGCAATAATATTTTATTTCCTTAATCAACTTTCAAATAAAATCATTTACTGGGGGTCCTTAAGTAAATGAATACCATGCCTATTACTCCATCTCAAATATTCAACACGGCCCTTAAATTCAAGATCCAACTGAAAACATCATCTTGCGCCATTCAGCCATTCTATAATGATAACCAAACTGAGATAAAAGTGTCATTAACATTTATTTCGTATCTCATCTCGAGATGAGCGAGACGGATTCTCATAGAGTGCGAGTGGTGTACTTTTAACTTTTAGGTAAACAAAGCATTATTGTCTGGCAATGGAATCTGCCTGATGCCTGCGCTCTGCCGCTGATGCCACTCCTGCTAGCCCACTCCAAGGTGCTTCACTGGCTTTTGATGAATTTTTAATTTCAGATCTCGACATCAGTGGAAAATAAAGAAACAACAGCAGGAACTTCAATTCGCCGCCCGGTGGTGTCCGTACTGCCATCATCACATGAATATATGGAATGGACTATGGAGTCATATCCGGATTGTTGTTATCAATTGTGCGCCAACAAAACATCCGCATAGGAGTTTTAAAAGGACTCTCCGTGCATGACGTAGTTGGCTTATGAACGTTATTTTCTTACCGAATGTTGACAAGCGGGCTACTCCCACTGTTCGCTTGCCAAACATGAGAGGGATACCGCTCCACTGTTGCAGCATTTCATTGCTGCATCAATTGTTAGAAGTGTTCATGCACATTCCGAATGCTGTGTATTATGTGAGGCGGGTATATGGGATGCATATTGTGTAACCTCGAAACGGAAGGAGCTATTCCCGTTCTATAGCATTGAGAAAGACTTGACTTGACTCGACAAAAATGTCTGCCATGTTTTGTCCGGAGGATATCTGCTGTCCCCAAAATGAGGAGCAAAAAACCCTCCCACTCTGTACACAAAATCCAGAACCAGAACCGTGTGGGTGTTTGAGTTGGAGTTGGGGTGAAAAAAGTTTAGAAAGAGAGAGAGGTTGGTGTGGGGGGAGAGGAAGAATGGGAACACGGGGAGAGGTTTTGTTTGCAGACATATTGTGAACTTGATATTATTTTAGAATTTATGGGTGTTGAAGTTGATGTTTTTGGCTCTGTACAGTCGTCCCATTATGAAAGTGGCTGCTTCTTCCTACTGCTACACTGATTTCTCTGCCACTATACATACCTTCTGCTGGCTGCTTATGCTTGAATATGAATTTAGAAAATTGCAACACGAATTTGTTTCATTCAGCACTTAGTAGCACTCGGGGTATTGTATGCACTTGAATTGTGGAAATCGCTTTTGAATGTTGATAAATTGCAGACATCTGGCTGATGGGGGGTATGAGATGGGTCCTTTATATACGTGTGTATACTGTATATACCATTATAGAAATATGATAGGAACTGGAAACATTTTAGTTTGTTCGTTGAGTCTTCTCTATGTTCTTGCTGACAGGCATTTTCCAGAATGCAGATCACTTAAAAGTTAAAATGTTTTCACAGAGCCTAAAATTGCATGATGATTTTTTTTGTTGTTATTTGTGTTAATTTTATAATAGAGATAAAATTGTATAACTTTAGAACTTCTTGACGCAGAGCTTATATAGTTATATAGAATATTTAATCAAATTTAAAAGTTTTTAAATTAGGGAAATCTATTCATCAGTTTGTTTGAATTTTAAAATTAAGGCCCAATTTCACAGAACGTGTTTTTTTCGTTTAATACTTGTGGTTTGTTAAATCTGTTATCGCTAGTTAAAAAAAAAAAATACCGTACTTTGTATTACAAAATATTTGAATATTAATTAGTTGCTCAGTGACAGTGCCGGACTTTGATTTCAATAGCATTTTGACATCCACAGCACACGCACAATGCAGAATCTGCCAGAGTTTACTAACAAAATCTTTTGAGATCATCAATCGGATTCATCTCCTGCTCTAATATAACTCTGCAAACAATGATTCAGGAGCTAATCCGAAACTAGGATGATCTCGCGCACTGAAACACTGGACTTTAAAAGACTCAAATTCAGAGTTTGAAAAGGTCAACTAAAAACTTCGAAAATGTCGGAAAATAGAAAAAGTTTAGGTATTATCCTTGTCTTCTTCTTCTTTATTTCCGTAAACTACTATTAGTAGCAACACTTTAACTTCTCCTGGATCATAGGGCGGCAACCATTTCCTTCCATCTCTCTCTGTCCCTAGCACGATACTACGACTCCAAATTCTGGGACAGAGCATTCTTCATAACAGATGATCTCCATGCTTCCTTCGGTCTTCCAACCCGCCTTGCACTTTAAAGATTCCACTCAAAGCACTGCTTTGCTAAATGTTGTCATCAGGCTTCCTCAGTGTATGGCCAATCCAGCGCCACTTCCTCTGCGCGATGTCAACATCCACCTTTGTTTGCCCAGTCCTGAGCCACGGTTCATTGTTGAATATGATTTGTGGCCACCGGATGTTCAGGAGAGCGGTTAACAAAAACTTTCAACCTACTCGAGATGCTAGAAGAGCGTTTCCACGTTTCACAAGCATATAGCAGCACGGATTTCACTTTGGATTCAAAGAGTTTCAAAGTCTTCTGGAGTTTCCCACTTTAGAAAGCATTCCAAATGTACTCCGAGCCTTATTAATTCTATTGCTGACGTCCGGGTCTGTTTCACCATCGAGTGCCATAGAACTACCGAGATAGTTAAACTGAGTGACCTCCTCTATTGTCTCCTGTCTCAAAATAACCTGCTGTTGTTGGTTTCGGATGGAGTGCATTATTTTTGTCTTTTAGGCGTTAATCTCTAAGTCAGCCACCTCCCCATTTTGTTGAAGAGAGTGGGACATTTGGTTAAGGGCTCCAGCGCTGTTAGCCACTAAACAGATTCCATCAGCATAATCCAAATGTCTTAATTTGTGAAATAGAACTCATCGGATACCGAGTCTCTTATGTCCACCCACCGTGGCAGTCATAACATCATCAATAGCAAGTCAGAATAAAATCGGTGACAATACATCACCCTGTCGCACTTCAAATGAATGTCATCACTTGCAGATCGATCAAAACAAAAATCTATTTATACGGGTAATGAATGGGTATGGGTGTGTATATTTTATTTGTCAGCATCAATATTTCAAGATCGATAAAGTGGATTGATACATCAATTTAGCAGGATTTAACTGCTCACTTCTCTGTTCAATAACATTGTTCTCCGTTTTATAGCAGCAACCACTTTATCAGATTTTTTCCATCTATTAACCGGGTGTAGACTTAACAAAACCCCTCTTAATTGGGTATTTCGTACAGTTAATTAAGTGCTATTGGCCTAATTAAACCATAATCGGTCGATTGAAATTGATATAAGCATTCATCTGATACTATACAATTTTTAGAGCCATTTTCGGATAAAAACAGGAAATTTGTTTAAGTTTATAAACTTGTGCATAAAATCTCCAAAAGAAAGTCGATAAGGTTCGCTTAAGAGGCTTATTTCTTGAATTCTGTAAATCGGATCGTCAATATTTAAGTCGTCTTTAAACTGAGGGAAAATTACAGAGTATCATATCCTTTTTTTTTTTTTAAATTATATGAATGAAACTTAGAAAAAATCAATATTTTCAACCACCCACCACCGGCACCTAAATGAACCTGCCAGACTTTTATTTTCGATATCACAACGCTTACACCTTCATACCCTCGTACTCGTACTCATATTTTGGTTATATGTATTTCAAGACCCAAAATATACTGTCATAGCACTTAGACTACATAGTTTGTTCGAACAAGACCAAGTATAGGTAGGTACGTACATGTGACCTAGTCGTGCGTTATATTTTTCTTGCTTTTTCTACGAATTTCACATTATAAAATGTCAAATTAAAGGTAATCTGGCGGGCGTTAACATTGAAAAAAAAAGGTTCAGTCTACCGAGCAAAATATGAAACAATCTTGAACAACCAGTCACTCACATTTTTCCAGACAATATACGTTCTTGTTGATGAAAATTGTGTTAAAAATGAAACATATATATATTCTGAGACTTACATATAATTATAATACTAAATAACTAAATATAAGCTGTGGAAACAAGCTGAATTTTAAAAGTATACATTTAAGATATTGGACCGAAATTCTGAAAAAAATATTAAATAAACTACAAAGTAAAATAAAATAATTTTTTAAATCCTTATAATAAAAAATAAAAATACTTTTTGGCCTTTGGGTAAAACTGTGTAATCTACAGTGTTTTCAAATTCCTAACCATGGACGTTTGAAAAGTAGGGCAGAAGAGGTCGCTACACAATCTTAATTAAAATAGTCAATTGAGATGTTGAATCTTTTATTTCATCGTTGTTTTCCTTAGAACAAAATACATTGAGTTTATACCGACAAATAGTCCTATTACTAAAAAAAATTGTGTGAGTGCCGGGACTCACAATAAATATGTGTTGTAAAGATCAACGTTTGTCCAAGCGCCTAATTTTGTTACTGAACGTACTCAAAAGAAACATGGCCATATTGAATAATTGTTGACACTGCATTACCTACCTGTAGACAGTGTTTAAAATTCTAGTGTTGAAAGAACGGCAGCAAAATACCCAGTGGCGGAATCGCCTCAAAAGAATTTGACACATAATGGTTTGACAGATAGGCGATGAGTTAAAATATCCACTTAGAACAAATTGTCAACGAAGCTTATGCAACTCCATCTTTCCATCAAGTTAAACTTACACAGAGTTCAGTCTCAATTTTATACTGGACGAACACCCAGTGAATGTCTCTTTTTAATTTGAAATATAGCCGGCGAATTATATACTAAGAATATTTGGTTGAAGTTGTCAGTGGAAATCACTAAAATTGCAGTTTCAATCGATTGACACCGCAGCCAACCGCCCATGGAATTAGACACTGCGATTTTTAATGAATTTTAATTTTGTGGAAGTGCGAAATTAGCCGCTTGTTTTTGCAACCCCAGAATTATTTGGGTAAAAAAATAGACATAGCGGATTAGGGACGCCAATTCAGACAAAAGTGGAGTTTCCATAAAAAATATCGATAACAAGCATGCAATTGACGCCGGTAACACAGTTTTTCTCTGCGCTAAGCTAAGCCCGAAGGGAATTTGTTGTTGTTGCATTTAACATGTAAATTGCCTAGCCTCGAAGTCATTTTTGTTCGAACAATTTCCTTGGGGCTTTGCAAAAAAAAAACACGGGTATAGTATCATCTCTCTGTACTCTTTACTCCACTTGATTAAGCGCAGTTTTCTGAGTGGAATATAAAGGAAAAGTAAACACACAATAAGGAAAAGCAGAGAGAAGAACGATAACTCTGCAATTTGTTCAACCTCAGCAATTTTGTGTACCCCAGCCAGCTACGTCCCTCGCCAACGGGCTTAAAAATTGCGCGAAGAAATTGCATCGTTTAAAATATGTAAACGTAGAATTAAAGTTCAGATTTTTATCACTGATTGCACCCGGTGGCTGGCAAAAAAAAAACCAAATTAGTAGCCGAACGGGGGCAGAGTAGATTTTCGTAACGTAACGTGCTACTCCGTAATGTCGCACAGAGGAAAGTACACGTTTTTATTTCACTCTACCGCTCGCCGGAATAGATTTTTACACATCAAAAACTATCCGCTCCTTAACACACGTGTTAAAAGCTTGCCCAATGCACACGGATAGAGACTAGGGACTTATCTGCTTGACAACTTTTCTTAAAAACAAACATATTTTTTCTTTATCATATTTTTCCAGTCTGTATACATAACTGCAAGCACGGCAACACTAACTTCAATCAAATATTCCAATTCTTGTGTCACATATAAATATGTATTTACATGGACTGATTTATGAAAACTATATGATTATAGAAGTATACGGTTCTATATGAGATGTATGTATGTGTGTGTTAAGAAGTTATCAGTGTCTTAAATGCCAAATTTGGCGAGTTAAAATTTTTTACTTGCTATCGCATTACTATTCCACATTTATTAATAAGAATTACAAACTGATAGATGTGTAAGTTCTATCATGCCGTTGTTCGCCGTTTATTGATAGATTAGATCAGAGATTATGAATTATAAAGATTGGAAACCTTCGTACGTTTCACCCTCCAAAACCCATTTGTTTACATTGTTGTTTTTGTAATTTCGTTTTGTGTCGATGAATAGATGTGAATTGCAACAACAATTAAATAGGGTGGGTTTGTTCTGTTTTGACAGTTCGACCATTTTTTATGTGTAAAAAACGCAGCCATCTTTAAAAAAATTTCAACTCATCAGCTTTTCACCACGAAAATGGCGGACTATAGGTGGGATATCGGGATGTGTTCGGAAAATACAGATTCAATGGTGCAAACAGAATAATTAAGGGTGCACCCATATTGTTCATAAATCTATAGCTGGCCATTCACAAGTGAGCTTTAAGTTAATATTTTTTAAAGAAATTGACACTTGCAGCTTCCTTAGGGTAATTTCATCAAACAGAAATAATTAGTTATTATCGAAAAAGATAAAAATATGATGCAAAGCATCGTAATACAGATGATTAAATAACGACACAGATCTTACTAAATATACATTAGGCGTGTTTTTTTTGCAAGTCCATATGGATTTGTCGAAAAAAACGACATCGGGACTTAGGAACTTCTTACTTACAGTACGTAAGTCCCGATAATTATCTGGACTTAGCTAAGTCTATATGGATTTAAGTTGTTGTTGTATTTACGTGTAAAACTATTAGTCCCGATGTCGTTTTTTTCGACAAATCCATATGGACTTGCAAAAAAAACACGGCTATTATATGTTGTGGCGAAGATTGTGATGAGCTGAATTAGAATATTTTGAGTTTATTTTAAAAATGCTAGAAACGCTTTTTTTGCTACAAATAGTGCTAACTCTTCTACTTGGCTGATGTATTTCAGTAGTATATAGAATGTGTATTATAAACCCTTCATATACAACAGTAAAAGCCCAAACCACGCTTTCGGTGTCAACCGGGTATGAAGTTCTGATGCAAAACTAAAGTGCCATCTGTGCGTTGAAAGGGGTAAGGGTAAACAGAGTTAAAAAGTAGTAGATGATGTTTGGCGAAATGTCAAAGAAAGAGTGGTAGATACAGAATACACATACAATTCAATAAGAGAAACAAATGTTAGGACAGATCGGATCGGATGATGCAAAGGGTGTAAGAGAAGGAAATAGTAATAATATACAAAAATATTGTATGTTCCATGGCTAAAATCACTTTGAGGAGTTATCCGATGAAAGGCTTTATATTTATGTACATTTTTGTTAAATCAGTGTTCAGCATTTCTAAATGAAATAGAAAAGCGAAGAACAATCTTAAAGCATCACTTTCAACAGCAAATGGAAAGAAGACTTTTTGCAATATTCTGTTCTCTCACTAACTGATTAAATTTATCTAGTGCGTTAATTATGTATTGATTTTCTGTCAATTTGCATTTTAGATTATTATTTTACTACCCTTTAAATATAATTGTTCAAAATCCTCCATGCATTTTTAAAACCAAATGATTTTAGGTGTCGTGAACACTTGATAGTTCGTTTCGCCATTTTTATTAGTTTTTCAACGTGCCCATTGAAATTCATCAAGTTTTCAAAATATCGTGGTGGAAATCAGTAAGTTGCACTAGTATGAGTTAAAACACGCATACTAATGCAACTTACTTACTTCACCACGGGCAGCCATATTGTTTAGCTTGTAGGCAAACCCGAATGACAGCCGAGGTTTCCAATATTTCTGTTTTACTATTGTTTTTTTTTTCAAAAAAAATAATAAAGAATATCGATGTTTATACTGGGGCCAAATTACCGCTTCAGTGACTGAGTGAGTGACTGCCATCAGTGATCGAAAGAACGATTGATAAAAAAAAGTTCTTTCATTTTTCCTTCATAATTCGCATCTATTACACACTGTCAGTCGGCTGTCCATCTATATCAAATGAAATTCCATTCAATTATTGATGAGAAAATGTCAAATTATGGTACCCGATTGCTCGATAACGTGAGCGGTAATGCCAAACTCATATAATTCAGTCACGTATTACTCGAAAACTGATGCGTTAACTCGGCCCCTGGGCTTCTTCAGGTAGGTATACTAACTTTTATTTATATGTAAAATCTGTATAAATGTACATTTTTATCCAACGAAGTTTCTCAAAAATTAGATACGTATATTGTCCACATTACAAAACTATTAAAACCGTTTTAATATTTACAATTGAAATATGAACAATAAAATCTTGCTTCGGAGCTATGAAAATATTCAAAATCCGAAACTTTTTTGTTTAAAATTTATATTTAAAACATCAATAAACATAAACAAGAAAATGGCAAATCAATAAAGCATCTTACTATATTAACTGTCTGGAAACTTTTAAATGTAGATACATATTTCCGAAAAATATTAAAAATAAAAGTTAAAAAAATCTCTATTAACAATAATCAAACCATCTATTTTTCGATTCATAAAAATTCAACTTTTTATTGAGAAGACAAGATTTATGCATTTTTATTTTTTATATTTTTTTTGTTCAACAAAAAAAAAAAAGAAACTATTAATCTTTCGAAATACCAACCCTGTAGCGAGTGTGGCATAGATTCCAAATTATCCTCCCCCAGCAGAATTTCATCGCACATAAAATATTTTTCTTGTATTTCTTTTTTTTTTGCAATCAATCCAATGTCAAACCGTATGTTTGATGTCATTTTACTCTCGTAAGTCGACGTGTAGTACGATTACACTTGCACCACAGGGGGGTTGCGTTGATGGATGATATGGGTGTTTAGCGCCGAGTGGCCAATGGAAGCCACCCCAAATTTTGTGTTTTATAACGATGGCTCTTTCGTATGTATATGTTTAAATGTGTGCCATTTAACCACTGTTAATGGTGGCAATCATTTTCACGCAAAATAACAATTTTCCCACATGAGTTTCACGCTTTGAACTTTTACAGTTTTGTTATGTTGTTATTTCGGTAGGGTAAGTGATGGGGAAAGGGTTGGCTGTAGGTGAACAATCTGTGCGAATGGGTCGCCGCACAAAATTCTCTCGGCCCTTGCAATCGAAACACGTTTGGTTTGTGCCTTCCTTGAGAATGCCTGTCATTGCCAGAATATCAAACACATATGCACACACTGGTATATAGACCATTAGGTTACAGCACAACCACAAGAGTGCCAATATAATTTCTACACCCCCCGTGGAGTAATTAGGCCTGCATAGCGAGCTAACGAACGCCATACAAACCCCTTAGCCACCTAGAATGCTGGCACATACGGAGGAGATTTGATTCGATATTTTTTTTTTCTGGGGATTAATTAAACAACCGTAATACATGAGTATAGATACACATACCATAACCAGAGTTGGTTTCGCGTGTGAAACAACACGGCCAAACATGAACTGTGTTACTTACATTGGCAAGAGCCACCAGGGCAACCACGGTCGCAGCCACCACATTCTGTGCACTTGGGAGCGTGATCTAGACATTCTAGTCATAACCACAAGTACCCAGATACATGTTGGCCAACAACCCTTGCTTATTGGAGAGAACAACAGGGATGGACGGATGTCGCGATTCGAGAAATCACACGAGGCCCTAGATTTAATGATTTTAGATAAAGTTGCAGGGTTCAGAGGTCTTTTCGACTGAACATTGCTTCCTTCTGGGGGTTACTTCTGGCAATAAGAAAGTGCTTATGTCCCGAAAGATTCATAAATAAATTTGAAAAAAATATCCACGACTGGGTCGCGCGAACTTGCTCTTATGTGTGGTCACTATGTGGTTCTAAAATCTGAATTAAATTGGTTATGCGAGCCTGTATGTTGTATTCATTTGGCAAAAACATAGCTTAGTTGAAGGCAAGAGGTATTATGTGAGTATACAAAATGAACATTATCGCCCTGTGTGTTGCTCATATGTCAAATTGTTTGAAATCAACAAAATTTCAAATAAATTGATTGAATATTTCTGAGACTGTTTTGAACCCAAAAAAACGATGTAAACCATCTGATTTCTTATATTAAGGGTTTTTTTTTAGAGGTATAGAACTTTGAGAAAGAATAAAATATAGATGATTTTTTTAAATTGATATAAAATTTACTTTATTCGAAAGATAATTTTCTGGCATTATAATTTGAATATGATTTCTGGCATATGACCGCCACGGCTGGCTCGGACGTAGTCTAATCTGGGGGTCCAATTTTCGATGACTTTTTCCAGCATTTGTGGCCGTATATCGGCAATAACGCGGCGAATATTGTCCTCCAAGTGGTCAATCGTTTCGGGTTTATCGGCGTAGACTAGCGACTTTACATAACCCCACATAAAATAGAGGCCAATTCTTCACGGGACCGTAACGTGAAACTATGCGGTTACGAAACGTTTCCTTCAATAAATCAATGTTGGCACGAGCTGTGTGACATGTTGCGCCGTCTTGTTGAAACCACAGCTCCTGCACATCATGGTTGTTCAATTGATGAACGAAAAAGTCAGTAGTCATGGCTCTATAGCGGTCACCATTGACTATGTTGTCGATCTGGCCAGCATCGTTTTTAAAGAAGTACGGACCAATTATTTCACCAAACCATAAATCAGATCAAACATTCAGTTTTTGTGGATGTAACGGTGTCTCAACATACACTTGAGGATTATCATCACTCCAAATACGGCAGTTTCGGTAATTTTCGTAGCCATTCAACCAAAAATGAGCTTCATCGCTGAACAAAATTTTCTTGTGAAAATCGGAATCAACAGCAATCTCGTTTCAAGTCTATTCACTGAATGCCTGGTGGTCTTTGTTGATTCATGATGAAATGCCAAACCAAACTAAAAATAAATCACTTGACAACTGCCATAATGGACGCCAGTTACAATAGTGTTGCCAACTTACATTTCTATACCTCTAAAAAAAACACCTTTTATAAATATTAATTTATGAGAACAAAATTTTTAAAAATCGTAGTAGAAGTTTTAAAAATACATAATTAAATTTTTTTAAATAAGTACATATAGAATTTTGTAAACATTTTTGAAAAAAAAATTGGTAGACACGCCATAATTTTTAGTATTTATTAATGTGCAGTTAAATATTGAATTTCACAATAAAATCTTCCACTCGTTTCCAAAATATCAAATTTTCAAAAAAAAAATTTTGATCGATTTTAATCGGTTAGTCAGATAATAAGATAGTCGAAAATAAAAAAAAAACGTTATATGAGATGTGCCTACTGTTAATAATACCGAGTGATTTTTTAGCTGGTTTGGTTTTGGCAACACTGGTTTTGACAGCTGACGTGTGTTTAGTACCTTGTGTCACTGTCAAACAGCTTCAGTTTGGTTTGCAATTTAACCATGGATCGTCTTACAAATGAACAACGCTTGCAAATTATTGAATTTTACTATCAAAATTCGTGCTCGGTTCGAAATGTTCATCGCGCGCTGCTTCCATTTTATGATCGGCATTCTCGACCTTCTGAGCAGTCTATTCGGAAGATTGTGACCAAATTTCGCACCAAATTTACTTTGTTGGACATTTAACCACCAACACGTTTACGTACTGTGCGTAGTGAAGAAAATATTGCGGCCGTATCAGCTAGTGTGACAGAAGACCGCGAAATGTCGATTCGGCGCCGTTCCCAGCAGTTAGGCCTTTGTTACAGCACTACGTGGAAAATTTTGCGGAAGGATTTGGGCGTAAAGCCTTTTAAGATACAGCTGGTGCAAGAACTAAAGCCAGCCGACCTACCACAACGCCGAATTTTTGGTGAATGGGCTCTTGGAAAGCTGGCCGAGGATCCGCTTTTTTATCGAAAAATTGTGTTCAGCGATGAGGCTCATTTTTGGTTGAATGGGTACGTAAATAAGCAAAATTGCCGCATTTGGAGTGAAGATCAGCCAGAAGCATTGCAACAGCTACCAATGCATCCCGAAAAAGCCACTGTTTGGTGCGGTTTATGGGCCGGCGGCATTATTGGGCCATATTTCTTCAAAGATGATGCGAATCGCAGCGTTACTGTCAATGGTGAACGCTACCGAGCGATGATAACAAACTTTTTTTTGCCCGAAATGGAAGTTCTTGACTTGCATGATATGTGGTTTCAACAAGACGGTGCCACATGCCACACAGCACGCGAAACAATGGCGCAATTGCGAGGCGAGTTTGGTGAACAGTTAATTTCACGTTTCGGGCCGGTCAATTGGCCGCCTAGATCGTGCGATTTGACACCATTAGATTATTTTTTGTGGGGGTATGTCAAGGCTAATGTCTATAGGGACAAGCCCGCTTCGATTGACGCACTGGAAGCCAACATCCATGCATTCATTCGTGAGATACCGGCCGATATGTGTGAAAGAGTATGCCAAAATTGGACTCAGCCGATGGGCTACCTGAGACGCTGCCGCGGTCAACATTTGCATGAAATTATCTTTAAACATTAAATTGCAAGGTTCAAACTATCGATTCAAATAAATATTTCATTCATTTTTTCGAATTTTTTGTGTTTATTTTTTAAAAAAGTTCTAAACCTCTTAAAAAATCACCCATTAGTTAAATGTAAATTTTAATAATTTTAAATGGTTGATAGTATCTACTAATTTCGATAAAAAAAAAACAAAATTTTTTATCAAAATCTTAGGAGTCGTTTTTGAGAAATAAAATGATATTCTTCCACGGTTTTAGATTTCACATATTTTATGTGGGAGGTACTGTTATTTTTGGTTATTAGAATAATTTTTATTAATAGTCTTCTAGGTAATTTTAAAAACTGCTTTTGAACAACAACAGCAACCTAGTGGTTTTAAATGGCTTTGAATACATTAACACAGCAACTTCGCCATCAATGTTAGACATAAACCCTAAAGTCGATGTCGCTGTGCAAATGCTGCCAACTTTAAAGCCCAGTTTTTCAGGTTTATCTAAAAAAAAAAAATGAAAATGTGACAACTTTTATATACATATGTATGTTTTTATGCTGTCAAAACCTTTCACATGACTTTTGATGTCAAAGTTTTCGTTTGCTGTCAAAGTTGCTGTGCCAATCTGTTTTTCGAATAAAATAAATCGACCAAGTCGTTTATTTTGATTTTTTAAAAATCAATATTTTTTTAAAAGTCCAAAGAATATTTTTTTGAAAATTTTAGTACACAATGTTATTTAATATCATTCAATCATTCTTTATAAGAAAATTGATCAAAATCAGTAGAACCGTTTTAGAGAAAAACGACACTCAAAAGAATGGTTCTTTGGGATTTGATGTCATTAATAACCATATTTTTCGGAACAATGTATTTTTTTTTTCTAAACGGAAGTTTATAAATAGTAAAAGTTTTTTTTTGGGCCAAAATATTTAGTGTGATAGATACCCTTGTTTTTGGTCCTATAATAAATGAAATTATTTTGTAGGGAATATGTCCAAAAAGCGCTAGGTACCAAGTTCAAAGAAAGTCGATCCAACCGTTTACTTTGTAGCCGAACAGTTAGACAGACGGATGTTTTTACGAGACCCACTTTTTTCATCTTCACTACTATCGTAATCTCAAGTTTGATCAAAATCTCGAGTTCGTTTTCTTTATACAGCATAACAAAAAATTAATGGTGCCACAGTTTGAGGGGACTACTGTCTTTACACTAGGAATTGGGGGTACTTACAGTTTTTTGCCGAATCCAAATGGCTTAGATGAGAGGCACTTTATATCATGACAGAAAATACTCTTAGAGAAGAAGTATGTAATGGAAAGTTTAGACTTTATATAGAAAAATCAACGTTTCAGTCGAGAAATGAAAAATTTCATCGATAAAAGGTCGATATGTTTTCTTTTCAAGCTTACATCATTGGTTCTTATGGTCGAATCTCCAGGAATAAGGTGTTAAAATTGCGAAAAAATAATAGGTAATATATTTTTATTATAAAATATTATTAAATAATTTGTATAGTTTTATATGGGGTGACGAAAAAAACTTAAGTAGGAATCTTAAACTGCTGTCTTGAATACACGACTTGCTGACACACACATTTTTGTTTAATATTTGTACTCAACCCTGTCAAACCAAAAGCTGATTGTCCTAATTTCTTGGCCTAATTTTCGAAAAAAAAAATACGACCATGGAAAAGTTGCAAATGCTAATATTATGTATAGGAACTCTGCTTGGTTCTTTGTCCTTCACGAAGAACAATTTAATGGATGTTGTTGGTATAAAATGATGGATAAACTCCTCAAATATTCAACCACAAAAATGACAATGAACTGATCTTAATATTGGTCAAGAGATTTGGAGAGGACAGCAACCGAAATACAATACATGACCAACTTAAGCCACATGCCTTTACGCCCCTGTTGACTTGTTGGTTTATGGTTAACATACTGACAAGTGTATTCGAGTACCTAACATCTAATATAGAGGAAAACGAACGACAAGGAGGAGTACTATATTGCCGCATATAAATATTATTTGAAACCACAACAGTCAACAACTACTCAAGAAAATAGAATTTTTGGAACATAATGGACAGTTTGTACTATGCGTTTTGAGTATTCCAAAATTAACTAACCGATGTTTTGGAATTTGAAAGTGTCTGATGGTAAATAACACACTTTGTTTGACTCAGTGAATAATGTCTGATGGAATGGGCGATGTTGAAGCCATTTTTGTTTAAGAAATGCATTTAATTGTGACTTGTGACTCAAACCAAAAGCCACAAACTGAAGAAATACGATATGTGTACTATTACTTGCGATATATACAGTGGACGCTAGTTAACTTGAACACGTACGAAACCAGGGGTGTTCAAGCTTAAGGTTTGTTCAAGTTACTGGATCAAGTTACAAAATTTATAGTTTTTTAATCATAATTCCTTTTAATGATTTTAAAACGTAAATAATGATGTTGTAACGATTTTGAAACAAAAGAAAATCCTCTAACTGTTTGCAGCGCCATCTATTGGAAAAGCTAAACATCAAACCTTCAACCGTTTACAGCGCCATCTTCTGATTCAGCTGAGTATCAATTCCAATGTTTCTGTCAGCGACTGGTATGGAAACTACTAGAAAGAGATATACTCGAATATTCCAGTGGATACTAGTAAAGACTAGAACTATTCATTTTACAAAAGTAAAGGTTGTTTTTTTAGACGTGTAATTTTCAAGAAGAAATAAAACCGCATATAATTTAATGTTATGGCCAAGGATTAAGCTTTATTATAAAGATAAGGGTTTGCCATTATG
Organism: Leucozona laternaria; assembly: GCA_932273885.2. Lineage (NCBI taxonomy): Eukaryota > Metazoa > Arthropoda > Insecta > Diptera > Syrphidae > Leucozona > Leucozona laternaria. The sequence goes on along the minus strand of OW026368.1, from coordinate 24,726,709 downwards.
TTTTTAAAAATGATTTCGGGCAAGTGGCCTCCGCGGCTGGCTCGAATAAATTCCAGCCGAGAGGCCCATTTTTCGACAACTCCGCAATTGTTGCGTGTGATGGCGAATGGACTCATTCGGTTCTTCTTCGATACTCTGCTCCTCAGCAGCAATAGCGTCTTTGGTGCGCACTGTACGGCGTCTCTGAGGATGTGCATTATCCACTAGAGTAAACGTGGTGAGAAACCAATCCATGGTTGCTCGAATTTATGCTACTTTGCAATTATGTCGACCGAATATTGGAATACAGCGCGCGATGTTTCGCGCGAACCGAACTATTATTTTGGTAATAAATTTGAACGATTTGCAAACGTTGTTCAGAAGTAATTCTATTAATTATAAAATGGCAAACCAAATTGAGCATAAATCAAGTAACAGCTGTCAAAAAGACCAACTTCGAAAAAAGTATTGCCAGATTGAAAACCACACGTCTAAGAAACACACCCTTTACTAATTATTCTAAAACACCATCAGAAAACAGCACCACTTTTAAGAATTGCGTACAAATTTAGTACTTGCAAATGTCACGCAAGTAAACTAACTAAATAGGTACACCTTAAATAATTTATTTAGGTATATTTAAAAAATGTATCTATATACCTCTACCTACCTGCCCAATAAAAATAATGAAATACATTTTTTTCACAATACTTACACATAATTTTGTGTGTCCCAGTGTACATATATGTAGGTAGTCTCAAAGATAAGTCAGTGCTTATTGGCCTTAGGATATTTCGACTAAAGTATACACCTGTACACCACATCAGGACACCTGTCTATCTTCCTTCTAAATGTCACCCACAGAGATGACACTGTGATTTCCGAATACAAAAGTAGAAAACAAATTATTTGTATTCGATATCTCCCCGCCACTCAAGTGTCTCCGAGAATAAGGAACAAGAATGTACACCCCCCCTCCCAAATCACTATTAAATAACAAAAGAACGTAAATTGCCGTTGGGGAGTTGTGATAAAGGTTAACTCTTCTGGAGTTGAAGTGAAGCGCTTCCTATTTCATAAACAAATAATTCACCAGGAATTTTCCCATTTAACCGAGGATCCTTAATAATTAAATAACAGCATTTTATTATGCCAACTCAAAGCCTACATCTTACTTCATGGGTTCGATATAGGGAAGGCATGCCTTCCTTAACTATTAAAGGTCTTCTTTATCATGAGATGGAAATGAAAAAAAATGGGAGCCTTCCTTTAAGGCAGAACGACATCTGTCTTTCATCTTCAATTTAAAACGAACTCTTAAATTGGTTTAAGCTTTCCCTTAAGCTTCTGAAGCATCAGCAACAACACAATACAACAACAACAGCGATATCTCGAAATCCCAAACAACATGAGTTATTATTTTTATTGACACTCCCCGACCCCTCTGTGGTAGCAACACGGTGACACAGCAGTATACCCCTCTCAATGCTCTCTCTCTCTGTCTCTATCTCCTCTCTCTGTTGCTTTGTTTTCTTTGCCCACGAAAAATCAAAACTGGTTGACAAGAATACTTGGTTAAGGATTTGAAATTAAAACCCCTTTCAACCGAATTCTGTCCCGCAAGGATCTAAAAAAACACATCCAAAAAGTTAAAAACCAATGGAGGCGTCTGAAGGAGTTTATGTTCTCCGAGATTTCGGAGCACAAACCAACTAACTCACAGCAATCTTTTTCACCTGGTTGGGCATTCTCGTATGTCTGTCTGTAAAGGAATGTGTTTGTATTGTTGATTTTGAAAGTAGAGCCTTCAAAGCCAAGGCAAAAAAAAAAAAACGAAGGATATTTATTGTTTTTTTTTTTTTATTATTTTACCCTGACGTAGGTATCTAATAGCTTTCGACACATTACCGAGAAAACGTGCGTACTGAACTGGAAATATCCCCAAATAATAAAAATGTGTTTATGTACTTTATCCCAGATCCTTTTCGATTTTCGTTTATCTACCCTAATGCTATTTTCCTTGAGTTGATATTTTGATATATGTACATATTCGGTATTATCATTTAAATATGAGATGGGAGCTTTGAGGATACAACCAGGCACGTTACCTTATCGAAAAAAGCTTGTTAAAACAAAAATTGTAAATGCTCTATTTTCAGACACCCACTATACCTACCAGAAAGAGTCAAGAAAGAAACTGTGGCACTATTCTCCTGCAAAAAAAGCCGTAGGACATAAATTGGGTCTTAAACGGCTACAAGCATACAGCCATTCACATTTTTTTTTTTGGAAACAACTTTTTTACAAATTAAAAAAAGTTCTGGAGGTGGGTCTGGAACCAGGACAAAATTTCTGGAGGTAGGTCTGGAACTTGGAAAAAGGTCAAATGTTCTGGATCTGAGCCAAAGGTTCTGGAGGTGAATCTCTAACTGGGACAGAAGTTCTGGAGGTGACTCTGGAACTTGGACAAAGGACACATTTTTTTTTTGGAAACAAAACATTTTTCATATAATTTGTTTTACAAATTAAAAAAAAAATGCTTTTTTAACTCCTTTTTTCGGTTCTCTAAACCGTTCACGTATAACTCCGTTCAGTCACCAGGCAGGCGTCTATGTCAACAGTTTTCTTGCGCAGTAGTACCTTGGGTGGCAAGCTGCGCGGGTTTCAAGGATTTTAACTCCTTCTTTTGGGGCTTTGTACCGCTCACGCAAGTCCATTGCTCCGCTTAGGGTATGTTTTAAACTAAAACTTTTCTTTCAGTTTTTTTTTTTTTTCAAAAAAGTCAATTTTTTTACTCTTTTTTTTAATTTTGTTTTTTTTTCAAAAAAAAATCAAATCTCATTTTTCTTTTCAAAAAAAAGTTTAGGAAAAAAGATATTTTTTTTTAAATTGTTCCCAAAAAAAGTTGAGAAAAGTTCAATTTTTTTTAAATATTTTCTTCAAAAAAAAATTCCATCCCTGTCCAAGTCCAGAACCCACCTTTGTCCAGGCCCAGAAGTCCAGAAAAATATTTTATTCGAAATCACCATCAAAATTCTTCCAATCGTATGTTTTGAATAAATATTGAAAATCAAGCAGCGTACTTTCTTGCGGGGTTTTGTTGTATTTGTAATCTGCGCGATTTTGTTACGATCCAAGTTCAGATTTGGTGCCCCCTGGCTTAGACTTCATTAAAATCCAGCTTGTCTTGCAGACTATAATAATCTGATGGAATTGTTGAAGTGTTTACAAGACCTTCCCCGAAACCGAAATTTTAGCTGGAGACTTTATTTTAAATTAAAAACAGCAAAATAAGTAGGTAAACCATTTGTTGAATTAGAAATACTTGGGTTGTCTTCGGTCACATTCACAGTCACGATCACGGTCAACCTTGCAACCGTTTTCAGGAACGAAAGTATTGCAAAATATTTAAACTTTAGTCCTTCGTCGCCTGGTTAAATAAAAGAACGATGTGAATAAATTCTATAGCAATCGGTTCAAAAGTCAGTCGGGCTCGAATGATTTTCTCATTTGCAACTCAGCCATATCCTCATCAGCTTGACCTTATTAGTCACAGCTGATGCCCACTTTTCTATCCAAATCACTGAAAATCGATTACTCTTCCAAAAGCCCATAAAACCATCATCCTTTATTGATTTTAAGGAAAATGAAATTTAACAAAAAAAAAAAAAAAAAACATTTTTCTTCTGCTCGTATTCACTGAGACGAATATAACAAATCGAAAATTTTGCGTAAAAAAAAACGTCCCCATCAATCTTTCGGAGAAGTGAAATAGCTTTTTGAACCCTTTAAACAAAATATTATTCTCGTACACAACCAAAAAAAGAATATGGACTCAATACTAAACCATCAGTGACGACAATCTGGGGGCAAACATTTGATCCCCTTTCAATCTGAATAAGAGAGGACACGGACACCGAAAAAGAAATGTCTCAAAATGAATTACAGATTTATCAAGGCGATTTCCAATACCCATATTACCTATATGAAAGGGCAGAGGAGTGTGTTATTTTTTGGGGAATTTATTCAAACCAAACATTGAAATATGATGGCGCATGGACCATGACGGGCTGTCAAATGGGTGACGGCATTTTTACTTAAGTATTTTTTTTATTTGAGTTTTAAACTTATACTACCTACGTTATAATTCTTTTGAATATTTTTTTTTTCTTGTGACCCTACACCGTGCAGCCATAGACTCTATAACGATTTTTGTTTTTCTCTAGCAAAATTCTTTCAAGTTTAGATGGGAGAATATTTTTACGACAAAGTTTATCGAAATTCTGTATTTGAAATTTAGCGAACCGAAGATTGCTTATTTGGGAACTCAATTTAGCAATAGGCGCTCTGAGTCAGTCTGAGAATGTGAAATGTTTGATGAGGGTTCCAGATGGGGTGGTTCTTGTTTTTAGGTTCATGAGTTGTCAATACAAATTTGGAAACATTTCAAAAGTTGGAATAAAAAGTATTTGACCGTTTGACCAAATTAGCGTAGGCAATGTGAAGATAGCAATAAAAAATAAGTTGAAGCTCATGATGCTATGTAAGTGATGATTACTTAATGAGTGTCTACGCTATCGTCGATACGGTCATTTTTCATTATGAAGAATAGCTCATATAGTAATTTTTATTTTGTTTGTACACCGCTAGGCCAACTATGGCCTCTTTACCAGATCGTGACTAAGTGCATTACGAAAGTTCATCCACCCTTGTGGTTCATGAGTCATGACACATAGAGCCTCCTGCGAGTATTAGTTGTACAAACATCGAGATTTTGATCAAGCTTTTCTATATTCGGTTCATTTTTACTTAACTGGTGTGGAGAAGACGATTCAACGATGAACTTTACAAGTTGAACACGGTTCTATTGATATCGATATTGATATTGATATTGATATTGATATTGATATTGATATTGATATTGATATTGATATTGATATTGATATTGATATTGATATTGATATTGATATTGATATTGATATTGATATTGATATTGATATTGATATTGATATTGATATTGATATTGATATTGATATTGATATTGATATTGATATTGATATTGATATTGATATTGATATTGATATTGATATTGATATTGATATTGATATTGATATTGATATTGATATTGATATTGATATTGATATTGATATTGATATTGATATTGATATTGATATTGATATTGATATTGATATTGATATTGATATTGATATTGATATTGATATTGATATTGATATTGATATTGATATTGATATTGATATTGATATTGATATTGATATTGATATTGATATTGATATTGATATTGATATTGATATTGATATTGATATTGTAATTTCAATATTTGAAACATTGAGCAGATGCTTTGATTTGATATTTTAACAGATTAATGAAAAGTTTTAGCACCCCTTTAAGAAATGGTTACTGCTTTGGATTATTACATCGGAGGTCTGAAGCAGCGTTGCCACCCAAACAAAAATTAGCAGTCCCGATTTTCTGAAACGCCATTTTCGTGCCATATGAAAGTACAAAATTATTATTCTTCACAAAATATTAAGGGGTGTCATAGAACTAAAAATTAAAAAAGAACATCACTTGATCCATTTGTGTATTGTCCAAAAATATGATTTTTTTTGTATGTTTTGCTACTTTTGGTGCAATTTTCATCAATTTCGTCTAAATTCAATCTACCATTTTGACACAGGGAAATTGACGTGACAAAAAAAAAAAAAACGATCGTGCTACATTGGCAACGCTAGTCTGCGATGAATAAAATGAGCAGTATACGCTTTCGAGAATTCATATTAAAAAGTATATAACATTAGAGTTAGTGGCAATTAAGCAAGATAGCAAGATAGATAAAAATATTATATTCAAGGGAACTTGCGTTGGAGCGGAAAATCTGCCAAAAGTATCCCTTGTCATGATTAAGTGCGTTTCATATGCTAACTATGTGGACTAGACAGAAAATTGAAGGTACCCTTCGCCTTCATGCTTATATCGACTAACCACACACACGCAGAAATAGTTTAAATCGTAATTTCTACTTTTACCACTTTACTAACAAGTAAAGTTTGTTGGCAACGTTGGCCGATAAAATTGTTTCAAATTGATTTCAGGTTCCCTTTAAGGACACAGTTCCATCAAATTGCTTTATTTCGTTGTTTGACGATCATTTTTGATGACACATCTTTAAGCTTATATATCTCTAGGCTTGTGATGAACCATGAAAGAATACACGTTTTTCCTCCATTCAACAGCAGACTAATCAAAAATGAATATAATATGATGAACTTAATTGACCCAAGAAAGAAGCACCAACATAATAGCTTTATGCAGTTAAAATAATGATGGATGAATGTGCGGTGCGTGTGCTGTGCACTCAACCAGCAATACGCTCTCGGTATATTCATCCCCACAAGTACCTCATCAAATATTAGAAACCAAATTTAATATAACCTATTTCATCAGCGCAATATAATAATGTTCGATGAGAGAGAGAGAGAGAGAGAGAGTGCATGAAATGGGTCATAAGATTCTACTTATGTTTTATGTTTATTTTGTTAGACAATGGCACGAAAACACAGTTTATGCAGGCTAACGACCGCCTTACGAGATGAGCCATGTTTTGAAGAAATAACAACGCGATTTATGGCAAGATTAGATGAAGCAATTTCTATACATAGCTTTTCTTAGTTACACTCGCTCTACACCACGACCCACGGCGACGTTTCCTTTTCCTGCCTGCTGCTCTATGAGGGGTTGCTATTGCTCTTGCTCTTGGTAGTGATACATGTGTTTATAGAAAGATATGATATAGAATGAATATTGTAGGTTGCGTCCTTGACTATATATGGAAGTCCTTCATCAGCAATTCAGTATATATTACTCGAAAATATACGCCACGTCGTATATCTTTAATATTTTTTTTTTTTTTTTTTTTTTTTTGTAGAATTTTTAAAGAACCTCAATGTTGTGTTCATGTGTTATAATATTTTGGCAAACATTATATTTGGGACTTATGGTCCATTTGTGCTGATGGGGGCGGTTTTTATTGCTCTCTGGGGAGTGTGTGGAATTTGAAATGATTTTGCTGGTCCAAACCGCGGTGCGGGTGAGCACAGGGTGTTTTTTATGTCTTCAGTATACTGAGATGATGTTTCGAGGTCAGTTATATGAGAAGATTGATATTGTTGATGTCCCTTGACATTTTGACAATTCTTCTCAAGGTTAACAGCAATTACTATGATGGCGACAGAAATAATTTAAATTTGTTACTTAAAAAAAAAATATATATTGAAAATCAAGCCAAACCATAGAGAGATATACATATATAGGTAGTATGTACACTTAAATAATTTATAAATATTCGTGTAACCCGGCGACATGGGGAATTTCCACGTAGCTAAATTTTATTTCTGGTAAGGGGATTTCGATTTCGCCGAGAATCATAAATCTGTTCTTCTATCGTGGGCAAAAATTGTGTATTTTTTAAATGGCGCCCAACAAAGTCAAACCGTGAAATACAAAACACCCTGTTATTTTTAATCTACATCATAAGTTGATATTAATCTGAAAATTAAGTGCTTATATCAAGCCTTGAATTATGTATAGTAAAAACCAGCCTTATGTGGGGACTGGGTATACTGTGGCTACATATCAAACTTGTTAAGAATTTTTAACTCTCTCTGACTTTTTCTATGCATTCAATTCAAACCAGGAAGAAGGCATATGTTATAGAAGCTTATCACATCACCAATACTAAACCCTAAATTGTCGGAATATCTTCGGAAAAATAATTTTCCTCTCAAAGCAGCCCGTTCTAATCCGCATTGTTCCGTGTGTTTGTCAACGGCTCCAGGCTTTCACATAATATTTTATTTGTTACGATGAATTTAATGTTAATGTATCAGTAGCTCCGTTTTCTTTGCTGAATAATTCTCTTCACCATAAAGAAATTCTTATTGAAACTGATGATTATTGTAGAGTTAAAGGTAATTCAATTGAAAAAAGTTTTAATTTCTCTAAAACAAAATTTATTGAACTTGGAAATTACTTTTCTGGTATTGATTGGAAAATCGAACTCAATAATTTTGATTTTGGACACGCGTATAAACGTTTTACTGAAATTGTGTTCAGGGGTTTTGATCGATTTGTTCCTCGTATCCAAAAAGGGAAGTCGTCAAAGCCTTTATGGTACAATAAAAGGCTTTTACATCTTAAAAACATCAAAAATAAAGCATTTGCTAAGTATAAAAAAACCGCTTGCTATACTGATTATATGATTTTTAGTAAACTTCGAAAAGATTTTTCCATTCTAAGTAAATTTCTATACAGAAATTATGTTATGAATATTGAAAATAACATTATAAATAATAGTAAATCGTTTTGGACCTTTATCAATTCTAAGAGAAAGTCATCTGGGATTCCTCAGAAAGTGAGCTTTAATGGAGTAAATTCCTCTGAAATTGATACTCACCTGGAACTCTTTGCTAACTTTTTCGAGTCCGTTTACTCCCGCCCAATAAACACTTTCGATTCTTATTTGGACGAAAAAGTTGACATTGGTCTGATTCAATTAACATTTGAAGAGGTTTCATTGGGCCTTCAGGCCCTAAAACATAATTATAGTTGTGGTATAGATGGCATACCATCAAGCGTTTTAAAAAACTGTAGTGATTCTCTTTGTTTACCTTTATTACTAATTTTTAATAGATCATTGTCCCAGGGTTTATTTTTACCTGAGTGGAAGGAAGCATTTCTAGTTCCTGTATTTAAGGCAGGTTCTAAAAATGAAGTTGAAAATTATAGAGGAATATGTAAACTCTCGGCCATTCCCAAGTTTTTTGAAAGTTTTGTTAAAAATAAAATAGAGTTTTTGACTAAGGAATGCTTATCAGAGTCACAACATGGCTTCGTATCCGGTCGGTCTACTGTGACCAATTTGGCGGTATTCTCTTCATATGTCCTAAATACAATGGAAGATAAATGTCAGGTTGATGCAGTTTATACCGACTTTAGTAAGGCATTTGATTCGGTAGATCACAATATTTTATGTAAAAAGCTAGAGTATTTTGGTTTTCATTCTGTGATGCTTAAATGGATTTCATCATATTTGAAAAATAGAACTCAACGTGTACTAATTGATAACAAGGTTTCCAGAATTATAAAATGTACCTCCGGCGTTCCACAAGGGAGTCATCTTGGTCCTTTACTTTTCATAATATATATTAACGATATAGTCAATGTAATACAAAATTGTAATTATCTGCTTTATGCTGATGATTTGAAACTGTTTTTTTAAATAAAATGTATTGGCGATTGTGTAAGAGTTCAAAATGACTTGGACCGTATTTCAATTTGGTGCTCTATTAATAGTTTAAAACTTAATATTGGAAAATGTAAAAGTATATCTTTTTCCAAATCTGCATATGTTCTTAATTTTTCTTATAAAATTAATACCAATCCTTTAATAAAAGTTAGCGATATCAAAGATCTTGGCATTATTTTTGATTCTACATTCTCTCTCAAAAAACATATTGATTATATTGTTGCGAGGGCGAATTCGCTAGTTGGATTCATTAAAAGAAATAGCAAGGATTTTACGGATCCTTATGCTTTACTAACCCTTTACACCTCACTGGTTAGGTCAACGATTGAATATGCAGATGTGATTTGGAATCCATGCTACACAGTTCATTCTGATAGAATAGAACAGGTTTAGAGGCGCTTTACTAAATATGTGTTTCGTAAAATGCGTTGGAATTTTAGTCCTGATTATAAAGCAAGGTGTATGTTGCTGGGGATAAAATCACTTGAATCTAGACGAAATATTCATGATGTAATGTTTGTGAGAGATTTACTATGCTATCATATAAAAAGTCCGTTTTTGCTTTCTTTAATTTCTTTTTATGTACCGACTAGACAGTTAAGAACAAGAAATTTCCTTTTTGTACAACTGCATAGAACAAATTATGGCAGAAATGAACCAATATCACGAGCTGTTTCCTCGTTCAATGAATTTTATGTTATTTTTGATTTACATTTATCCCGTGATAAATTTAAAAATGAACTATTGTATAAGTTTGCATTCTAAATTTTTTATTATTATTATTTTCTATCTTATTTCTTTTATATCTGTTAAGTTATAACTTGTAGATGAAATAATAAAAAAAAAAAAAAAAAAATATTAAAAAAATAATACAGCAGAGAAGATTTTGTTGGAGACTTTGTTGAAAGCTTCGTTCAGAGGTTCTCCTTTCTTGAGAACCTCGCAAACAAAATTAGTTTTGGAAAATATTGAATCATTCCAATGTGTGAGTCAGATTTTTCGTCATCTACCTAACCTACCTTAGAACATTTTTGTATGTTCCCTACATTACGAGTTTATATAGAAATTACACAAAAAACTTACCACAAAAAGGTACATGGCATATATAAGGCAATTAATTTATCTGCCCCTCATACGGTACTGCCCATATGCAAGTAGGTTTTGGATAGTCCTCCTCATCATCATTATTATAAATTTTTCGATTAGCCAAACACAGTAAAAGGTCCCCTAATCTCAATGAAAAACTTTGAATTGCCTACAATTTTAATATTAAATCCCATTTTGACTATACAAATAGGCTATCCTTCAAACGAGAATTATATCCTTTGATCCAAAATCACATATTGTCGGCTGCGATTGATTTTAAAAACGTATTTAAATTAAAATGCCCTGCAGATGTTTTGTATTCATGTTTCTTGTTTCGATTAAATAAATTCTGTTCCAGACGCAAATCAATTTTTTTGTTAAAGTTTAATTTGAACCGCAAATACAAAATTCAATGTGTATGCACAATAATTTAAAAGTTCAAAGAAAGCTTTCCATTGAATTACCAACATTTTGACTTCTCATGATGAATTTTCTTTTTAAAAGGAAACGTCAAAAGAGAATGGATAGGGATACGGATAGGTATGTTCTTTCTCTGGGCGTACGGTATCCCTGCAAATATGCCCACAAACCTTTCCTGTGTACTAACTGTGTATAGGTATAGTGTGTAGCAAAAAAGAACGTTAAATTGAACATGATGCACTTTTGCCCCCTTTTTAGTTCTATTTGTTTTTTTTTTTCTGGTGGTATAGGGGCACCAACCTACATTTATACACAACGACATTTCACGTCCTTGTTTTGTGTGCGACACACGAGTTAATCCTGTGACACAGGTTGCAGCAGCTGTATAGGTGTGCATGTGATATGAGCTGGCAGGCTGCAACCTATAGGTTGTGGTTTTCACCTTAATCACTTGCTGTGCTGTGTATAGCTCTGCACTCTGCACTTTGCTTCCACTCGACTCTCTGCAAACAAGGTCAACCTCTGGGGTAGATTTTAGGTTAATGTGATTAAAAATTGTCACAAGCAGTGGCGCTTGAAAGAAAACTACCTATGTAGTATAATATATGCCTTGACTATATGCTGCCTGCCATCTGGGCCTATGTGGATTGTGGCTGATTAAAGTGGGCGATGTTCCCTCTTGCCTGGGATGCGATGGTTTGGACCTAGATTTACATACATATATCGGTTGTGTGAACGCAAAACACCCATCTATCGTTAAATTTTAAATGGAATTAAGATTAAGGCTGACACACTGACATTCAAACAGGCCAGAGGCCTAATGAATGGACGCGTGTACTTTGTTTGCGTTTTCGAGGCTCAAATCACACATACATATGTACATAATATATCGTGCCAGTTGCCGGCTTATGGTGGAAAATAATTAATTACAACTCCGCCATTTGATGCATTATATTTCAACCCCCAATCCACAGATGAGGCTCTATACTTTTTATAACTTTTTTGCACCCTTAGCGGTACAAATCTGATGTTAATAGACGACGTGTGTTCATGTGTGTCCTTGGATATCCTGGGAATGAATATGAATGTGAATAATCCATCATTCAATTTGCTTATGTTTCTCGGATTTCTGAAATTGGAAAACGCATTTGAAAGGACGAATAATGAAGAACATGAGATTAGTATATTTTCGCTTGAAACCCACATTATTAAGTTTGTAAATAAATTTGGATGTGTAAGCGGTACCTTGATCCATTACAATCTGTAGACAAGAGATATGAATGAATGTATAAGTATAGGTATGATGTGAAAAGCTGAATCGTTTTTGTTGACACAATATAGTACTCATAATCTAACTAAGCCTGAAAGCTAAATAAAGGTAATCCTGGGTAGTCATTAATTTTTGGAAATTATAACTCTAGATGTATGTACATAACGGGTGATTTTTTGGCTGGTTTGGTTTTGGCAACACTAGTTTTGACAGCTGACGTGTGTTAAGTACCTTGTGTCACTGTCAAACAGCTTCAGTTTGGTTTGCAATTTAACCATGGATCGTCTTACAAATGAACAACGCTTGCAAATTATTGAATTTTACTATCAAAATTCGTGCTCGGTTCGAAATGTTCATCGCGCGCTGCTTGTGTTCAGCGATGAGGCTCATTTTTGGTTGAATGGGTACGTAAATAAGCAAAATTGCCGCATTTGGAGTGAAGATCAGCCAGAAGCATTGCAACAGCTACCAATGCATCCCGAAAAAGCCACTGTTTGGTGCGGTTTATGGGCCGGCGGCATTATTGGGCCTATTTCTTCAAAGATGATGCGAATCGCAGCGTTACTGTCAATGGTGAACGCTACCGAGCGATGATAACAAACGTTTTTTTGCCCGAAATGGAAGTTCTTGACTTGCATGATATATGGTTTTAACAAGACGGTGCCACATGCCACACAGCACGCGAAACAATGGCGCAATTGCGAGGCGAGTTTGGTGAACAGTTAATTTCACGTTTCGGGCCGGTCAATTGGCCGCCTAGATCGTGAGATTTGACACCATTAGATTATTTTTTGTGGGGGTATGTCAAGGCTAATGTCTATAGGGACAAGCCCGCTTCGATTGACGCACTGGAAGCCAACATCCATGCATTCATTCGTGAGATACCGGCCGATATGTGTGAAAGAGTATGCCAAAATTGGACTCAGCGGATGGGTTACCTGAGACGCAGCCGCGGTCAACATTTGCATGAAATTATCTTTAAACATTAAATTGCAAGGTTCAAACTATCGATTCAAATAAATATTTCATTCATTTTTTCGAATTTTTTGTGTTTTTTTTTTTTTTAAATTACTAAACCTCTTAAAAAATCACCCATTATATGCGGTGGTTCCCATTGAAATTTTGTGCTACATTTGCGATTTTCATACAAGATTTATTTAATTCACATGGCTGATTTGAATCTTTTTTGAAATTATGTTGCATATGCCTAAGAATTCTGGGTCAACTCTTTAAATAAATTTGGTGGAAAGTCGTTAAGAACCAGGCCATAAGCTTATAGTGATATAGAAATCTCAAACATATTCCTGGGTATGAGTGTTGTTATAGGAATGAAAATAATATTTTAAGGCTTTATAACCCTGTTTTGCGTAAGATGGGTCAAAAGGCTGGCGGGTTTGTTGTATTGAGACAAGAAAAAGTCGTATGGGACCGAGGTCTATTTCCCTTTGTTCCCTAATTTCTAACTTACCTTGAGGTGAGGGGTTTTCAATTGGTGTGGGTAGATTTTGGTAGCCAGTGGCAGTCATGTTGTTTTGGTGACATATGTCAAATTTGTTGAATATTATTCACTTACTGATGCTAAATCACAGCGTTAGGTAATAACGCCCAAAAAAATAACGCCCAAATCGATTTGGAAATATCGCCCAAATGATTTCAATGTAAATTGTTGCTGTAAAATTTGGGCGTTATTTTCTCAATTTTTGGGAAATTTGTCCAAACATTTTTTTAGGATTTTGGGTAGGTGCAAGGCGGGGGTATGCCAAGCCCCGTTTGCATTTAAAAAATCTGGATTTAAAGAAACTTTGCATATACCCAGCCTCGCACATACCCCAAATCCTATAGTGTGCCCAAGCAGGAGGGTTGCATACATACCTGACTGTTTATTTTATTAAAGTGAAATAAAGTGTATTTGATTAAAAACGGAGTTATTTCAGTACAATTATTTGCAAGATTTTGATTTGGGCGTTTTTTCCTAGCATTTGGGCGTTATTTCTTTCTTCTGGATTTTTTTTGGGCGATATTTCCAATTTCGGGCGATATTTCCCATTACAAAAAAAAATTTCTATTTTGGGAGTTTTTTCATTTAAAAAAGGATTTAAAAAAAATGGAAATAATGCCCAAATCGAGAAAAAAGAAAACAACAACAATTGTTCAGAATTTTGTTGGGCCATATTTCCAAATCAATTTGGGCGTTATTGCCTAACGCCCTAAATCACTATGTCAACTTACACTATTGAACAGCACGTCCAAATGATGAAGCTTTAATAACAAAATCTTTTGGGGCAACGATACGCGTGCGTTGGATCAATTTTACGGTTTACATAGTTTTCCTTCCAAGTCGATTATACAAAATTTGGTGGTCAAATTTGAGTCGACCAATTCAGTAAAAAATGAACCAAAGCTCTTGAATCAACGAAACGCAAGATCAACCAAAAACATCGTTGCTGACTGTAAGAGTCTGTAGTTCTTCGAAAACTACGATGTAAATGCCATCAGCATCTACGGATAGCGTTACCGATCGATGATAACCAATTTTTGTTAGCTCCAATTGGATAATATGGCTACGTGAACGACATGTGGTTCCAACAGAATAGCAGGGCTACATGCCACACAGTGAGTGCCACAATGGACATTCAGCATAAACGATTTGAGGGTAAAGTTATGTTTAGCAGAGGTGATTTGGCGACCAAGGTCATGCTATTTGACCCCTCAACACGGGGTTTCCTGATGTCGCAGGTCTATGCAAATAAACCACAATCGACTGATGCCCTTAAGGTGAATAAAACACAGGCCATCGCTCAAAATCAGCCGGAACTATGTGGAAGAGTCATTGAAAATTGGACGACTTGGATCCGTGTCACCATTAGAAGCTGAGGTGGACATTTTAACGATGCCATACATAATGGTATACATGGGCCTTTCAAATAAAAAAAGAATTTTGTTAGTACCTCACACGCACAGCTTCTTTCATTCCATTTTAACATCTACAGCGCCCTTCTTGAAAAACCCTTTACAATGAGTCGTCTAAAATTTTTCTTTCTCACCCTTGCTCCTGCTTTTAAACCAATAATTAAGGTTTGATCATCTTTTTGGATATGTGCCGCCGCATTTGACAAAGGATTTTCAGTCCATAAACTCCATCAACATCATGCGGTATGGTATGCTGATACCAAAACATTTAATTCAATTTAAGGTCACACAATTTTTTTTCTCAGAATACAATAAAAATAAAAGATTCACTCAAGCTGCTACATCAGTTTGAACGCTCATTCACTAAAGCCCATTTAAAGACTCATCAACATTAAGGGTTGCTCGCACTTAAGTGTTTTTTTTTTTTCAATTGAATGCCTAATTTTAATACTTTCTTGGTGCGTAAATTATTGTCTTAAGACCAAACCCAACAATTATCGTAATTATCATAAAATACCAGCTACTCTCATAATGGATTCAAAATCTTAATTTTTTTTTCTATTTCATTCTATCGTATTAAAAAAAAAATAGCAACAACAAAACAAGGAACAAAAAAATAAGATACTCATTAAATCAAGGACATGCCTAGAGTTCTAAATCATTTTTAATGATCATTCCGAGGAAAAGAATTGCTTCTCCATTCTAGGTAGGTAGGTAGGTAGGTCGGTCGTGCTACACTACGTAGGCCACCGCCACAATTTAGTAATTAAGAAAACATTTTTTTTTCCACCAGTTCAGTCCATTTGAAACATCAGCACAGATTTTGTTAGCCCTGCTGTGCGAGCCGCATCGCATGAAGCTTACAATTTTAATTCAATATTGTTCTACCAGCATCCCTCAATTTGCCTGCGCCATTTCCACCCCTTTTGCCGAAGCATTAGACAGTAATTAATATGAAAATGCTGCTCGACCGCAATAAATGAGTCCTTCGGGAACATCGACCACACCACTTCACCACCACCCAACAGCCAACAGCGACCATCAGTTATATGTTGGTTCAGCAGTATAGGTATAGCAGTAGTGAGAAATGGCTTAATGAATTCAAAGTATCTGCGGTCGTACAGCTGTAAATATCAAAACCTCGCATAAATTACCCAACGCGAATGTTAATTCCAAACATATTATTTGTGATGTATTCAAATTAATTAGCAGAACTCTACAACCTTCGGTTTGAGGCAGGATCGGAATCGGCATCCGCACCTTTTGGGTTAGAATTCAATGTGTTTTTGGGAAACAATAGCTGAAACTTGCAACGGAGCAAAAAAAAATCAGAAAAAATAAATAGACCCGGCTCTACGACTGAGGGGGAACAACGCGGGTGAACAGTTGATGCTTGTTAAACTGGCTAATTCCGAAGGACTTTCGCCACCGGGAGAAGTGATGTGTAATCCGACCCTTCTATTGCCATTGCCTCCAACTCATGCTTCGGTTAATTAGAAAATTGGAAACCTGCCAGCTGCTACTGCTATACTGCTGCCATTGCCGAAAACCATAGAGCTGCTGACAAAAACTACTAGAGTATGGAAAATGTAACAACTTCAATCGTTCCAAGTGCCTTTCTATCGTCCTTGTAGCTCGAAGGGTCCTCCCCTGCCTCCAATAGGTTTTATTTTTTTATTTTTTTTTTTGCTGTGTAGGGACATGTGTAGGTAGCTCTAAACATGACATCCTTGCTATTATATGCACCAAATGGTATGACGATGATTAAGTATCCCATAACTCATATCTGAACGAGAAGGTGAGAGAAAAAATTGGGTAACTAGGTGAATATTGCTTGTGCAATATAGGTAGGAACTAGTTATGAGCTGCTGAGCACCCCATGCATTCCCCAAAAAAAGGAACTCTAGAGAGACATACATACATACACAAACAAAAATAAAACAAGGTGAGATGAAAAGCAAATTCGTCCTGCCAAAAAATTGGAACAACAACAACTGCCATCTTGATGTATGTATATTTATATATTTATGAGTCGGTAGCCTTAGGCCGTGGAAACTATGTACACATCCTGTATGAAAATCGTTCGCTGTTCGAAGAACGCACCAGCTACGCTGGAGTATATGCTTCAGTGAGGATGTCGGTTAGAGCGGAAAATGTTTTATTTTTTTTTAATAATAATTTTGATAAAAGCCCAAAAATAATATGTTGGGTCGGTGAATTCAACATTTATGGTTTTTTTCTCTTTCTTAATCTAGAAAACCAATTTATGAAATTGCTTTAGGATCAAGTTTTTAACTAAAACATTTTGGAGAATATTTTAACATTAACATTTTAAAATACCAAAAAAAAACAATATATTTGTATGTTTTCCATATCAATAATTTGAGATTTAAAAAATAATAAATAAAATAGAAAAAACAAAACAAATTTAATAATTTAGAAAGAATTGAAATATTTTATTTTTTTTTATGTTTTGAGCATAAAACAGTTACATATTTTAAAAATCCTTAATTTTACAAAACTTTACTGGGGACAGTATGAGGTAGGACAGCAGCAACATCATACAATGTCAAAAGTAATGCATGCCTTTAAAGAAGTGTTGGTAAAACATAGAAATATTTCATTTTCGATAATTTTCTGAAAAAAATCGATAGTATTTATAGCTTCGATATCATTGATAGCATTGATATTATCATTAGCATGTGATAGCATAGCCAGGGTAGAACTTTACAAAGCCATGAGAGAATTCGGCATCCCAAATAAATTGACACGACTATGTAGGTTGACCATGACCAACTACGTAACAAGCCAAGTAAAAATAGCCGGATTGCTATCCAAACCAATCAACATCTTTAATGGACTCCGACAAGGGGATGGTTTGGCCTGCCTCCTCTTCAACCTGGCGTTGGAGAAAGCAATCCGTGACTCTGGCACGGCAACAAGAGGGACCATCGTCAACAGGTCCAGCCAGATACTGGCTTACGCAGACGACATCGACATCATCGGAAGAACTGAGCAAGCTGTACATGATTCCTTCATCCAGATCGAGCAGGCGGCACAAAATCTGGGGCTGCACATTAGTGAAGGTAAAACAAAGTACATGGTGGCGTCGAATGCGAGAGGAACAGTTTGTCAAACAATCAAGGTAGCGGAGCACGAATTTGAAGTGGTACAATCCTTTAAATACCTTGGGTCAATAGTAGATGCCGATAACAATATAGAAGAAGAAATACGCGGGCGGCTTCTCAAATCCAACAGAGCCTACTATAGTCTGTCAAAACTCTTCAAATCCAGAAATCTCACCATAACTTCAAAACTGCTGCTGTACAGGACCATGGTCCTGCCAGTACTCACATATGGATCCGAAACTTGGGTGCTTAGCAAAAGGCACTCCGACCTTTTAACCGCGTTCGAGAGAAAAGTCTTAAGGAGAATTGTTGGCCCCATATGTGAGGAAGGACGATTCCGGAGACGGTACAATCATGAATTGTACACAATCTACCTTGAAGCAGATATCGTGACAAAAATTAAGCTCGGTAGACTCCGGTGGGCAGGGCACCTAGCTCGCATGAACGAAGAGGTACCTGCTCGGAAAGTTCTTTGTGGTACATTCAATGGTAGACGACAGTGTGGTGGACCATGCTTGCGCTGGAGAGATGGCGTAGACCAGGACGCCCGGAGCCTTGGGGTGCGCAACTGGATGGCGGCGGCTCGAGACCGGGATGGGTGAAGACACTTGTTGAAGGAGGCCAGGACCGGACCCCGGTTGTCGAGCCGATAATGCTGATGATGATGATATCTTTTATCGATAGTATTGATAATATCGATAATATGAATTAAACAATATTATCGATAGTGTTGTTAGTTTTTGTTTTAGTTTTTTTTTTAAAGACAGATTTTTTTCAAATGTCATCCGTTTCAAGTCGTGAGGACAGTGGCTTAATAAAATGGACGAGATAGTTTTTCGCCATTTAAAGTGGGCGTGCGTTAACGCGCTTCGCGCAACTTGAAAACAAAAACTCTAGGTAGCTGAAGTATGCCTACCAGAGGAAGGCCGAGGTTCTGCGGGGCCGCATAAACAGTATATACTTTTATAAAGCAAAACTGTTATAAGTAACTGGCATTTCTATACTCTGTCCAACAAAAATTGGCAGTGTAGGCAAGATAGGACGTTTGCCTCTCATCTGGCTACAGTGGATTGCATAAATCTGTCCTTCATTTAAGCTTTCACAGGATTGTCGTAGTGTACACGATAACACTCATCATTAAAAGCTTTTTCTTAAAGCTCGAAAATCAAAAGCACCTTAACAGAAACTCAAGGAAAAAAAGCTGAACGAATTACCAAATGGACACGGGTAACTCTGAATGTACATCAAGCAGCAGCCAATCGCCATTGGCCACAGCAATTCTGTGCACACTTGAATTTGAATAGGACATTGGGTCTGTGTCAGATGATATTTTAAATTCACGGGTGGGCAAACACTTTTTGTGGAGGAGTTATTTCCATTTAATATGGTGCAAAAATATGACACGTTACTGATTTTGAAAAAAAGCTTTCCCATAAGACGTGTACTGCCTATTTTTGTTGGACAGAGTAAAGAATCACTTTCCTAATAAAATATGTCATTTTAAAAGCGTGCTGTTTATACAGATATCCTGTTTTACCGCAATTATTATAAAATGGTTTGCATTTTTCTTCGAAGTTGTTCCATCACTGAAAATTTGGTAAATAGCGAGTAGTTTGAAAAAAATATTTTAAGTGGCCCTTAATTGTTTAAATTATGAAAAAAATCTAAAAACACAAATACTAAATTTTAAATCAAATAACTAGCCTTTAAATGTATCACCCAAAAAAAAAACATAAAACTTTTATCTTTTTAACTTTTATTTATTTTTTTTTGTTTCCCTTTAAGTCCGCTCACCTCCACCAGTCACAAAGAAGATCATATATGTATGTACATATACATATACAAATTTAACTAGAGAAAATTGTTTGATGTTTGCAGCTAATGGGAGTTTATGTGTCTGGAAAAATGTTGGTTAAAATGAGATGTGGTTAGAATTGAGTCAAAAAATAACTCTGGTTATGAATTGGTAAAAAAGAAGTTATTTTAAAACTTAATTTGATAAAAAAAAATATTTTAAAACTCATTTTATACTTGGAATAAGATTGGTTAGTTTGCAACCAATCAATAACACTTAGTTATGAAACAAAGTTATTTTAAAGATTATTCCAAATAAGTGGCTATAATCTGAGTGAAAAAAGTTAGAAATGTTAACCTTTTTTCAAGGATACTACCTCAAAACAACCGAAAACTGTCAAATCAGATTTCACAGAAAACATTGTTGCGAATTTAAAGTTCTCCACCTCTAAAAAAAAACATCCTCTACAAACATCCTTGATATAAAATAAAGGGTTTTCCAATAAGAGGTGTTATTTTGAATAGCCCGCTATTTCGGTAGCTGTCACTTTTGAAGCTGTCATTTTTTGACATTTGACAAGTAGAAACTACACCATTAATAAAAATGGAACGATACACGCTTCAACAACGCATTGAAATTACTAAAATTCACTATAAAAATGGTGAAAATTCGGCAGAGACGGTTCGTAAAACTAAAACATTTTTGGGTCGTCGTGAAGCACCTTGTCGGACCGCAATACAGAAATTGGTGGACAAATTCGAGCTGTTGGGACAAGTTAGTGATGTGAAGAATAAAACCCGTGCACGTCGCTCAAGAACAACTGAGAATATTGCTGTTGTAGCCCAAAGTGTTGAAGAAAACCCAGGTTTGTCCATTCCTCGTCGTTCTTTGGAATTAGGCATTCCACAAACGTCATTACACCGTATTTTGCATAAAGACTTGGGTCTTAAGGCTTATAAAGTTCAGTTAACACAAGAGCTCAAGCCGGCTGATCATCAACAACGTCGTGTCTTTGCAGATTGGGTCCTTGAAATGCATGAAAATGATCCGGAATTTCATCGAAAAATCATCTTGACTGATGAGGCCCATTTCCACCTCGGAGGCTACGTCAACAAGCAAAACTGTCACATCTGGGGCTCGGAAAACCCAAGAGTTATTGTTGAAAAGCCTCTCCATCCTCAACGCGTGACTGTTTGGTGCGGTTTATGGTCCGGCGGGGTCATTGGACCTTACTTTTTCGAAAATGAGGCTGGAGCAACAGTTACGGTCAATGGATTGCGCTATCGAGAGATGATTAATGATTTTTTATGGCCGGAATTGGATGGTATTGATCTGGACAACGTTTACTTTCAACAAGACGGCGCTACGTGCCACACAAGCAATGAAACCCTCGATCTTTTACGGGAAAAGTTTCCGGACCGTGTTATCTCTCGAAGAGGTGATCACAATTGGCCACCGAGATCTTGTGATTTAACACCTTGCGACTTCTTCCTTTAGGGCCACGTGAAAGATAAGGTCTACGCCAACAGCCCAGCGTCGATTCAAGACCTCAAAGATGGAATTCGTGAGGCTATCGAGGACATAGGGCAGCCACTTTGCGATTTGGTTTGGTTATGGAAAATTTCATGAAAAGGATATGGTCCTGTAAGCGTGGTCGTGGCGGCCATTTGGCTGATGTTGTGTTCTATTATTAACGACATACCTTCCTCTTTATAATGAAATAAACATCCGATCATTTATCTCAAAAAGTGCCATTTTTCTTTGAATATCAAAATAACACCTCTTATTGGAAAACCCTTTATGTAGGTAATAAAGGGTGGTTTTTTAAGAGGTTTAGAACTTTTTTTAAAAAAAAAAACACAAACAATTCAAAAAAATGAATGAAATATTTATTTGAATCGATATAGTTTAAACCTTGCAATTTAATGTTTAAAGATAATTTCATGCAAATGTTGACCGCGGCTGCGTCTCAGGTAGCCCATCCGCTGAGTCCAATTTTGGCATACTCTTTCACACATATCGGCCGGTATCTCACGAATGAATGCATGGATGTTGGCTTCCAGTGCGTCAATCGAAGCGGGCTTGTCCCTATAGACTAGACATTAGCTTTGACATACCCCCACAAAAAATAATCTAATGGTGTCAAATCGCACGATCTAGGCGGCCAATTGACCGGCCCGAAACGTGAAATTAACTGTTCACCAAACTCGCCTCGCAATTGCGCCATTGTTTCGCGTGCTGTGTGGCATGTGGCACCGTCTTGTTGAAACCACATATCATGCAAGTCAAGAACTTCCATTTCGGGCAAAAAAAAGTTTGTTATCATCGCTCGGTAGCGTTCACCATTGACAGTAACGCTGCGATTCGCATCATCTTTGAAGAAATAGGCCCAATAATGCCGCCGGCCCATAAACCGCACCAAACAGTGGCTTTTTCGGGATGCATTGGTAGCTGTTGCAATGCTTCTGGCTGATCTTCACTCCAAATGCGGCAATTTTGCTTATTTACGTACCCATTCAACGAAAAATGAGCCTCATCGCTGAACACAAGCAGCGCGCTATGAACATTTCGAACCGAGCACGAATTTTGATAGTAAAATTCAATAATTTGCAAGCGTTGTTCATTTGTAAGACGATCCATTGTTAAATTGCAAACCAAACTGAAGCTGTTTGACAGTGACACAAGGTA
The DNA here is from genome assembly GCA_932273885.2 of Leucozona laternaria. NCBI lineage: Eukaryota > Metazoa > Arthropoda > Insecta > Diptera > Syrphidae > Leucozona > Leucozona laternaria. The sequence continues at coordinate 24,704,108 of OW026368.1, read as the reverse complement.
CTAAACACACGTCAGCTGTCAAAACCAGTGTTGCCAAAACCAAACCAGCTTAAAAATCACCCGTTATATTAAACATTTCGTGGGCTTAGAGTGAAAACCTTATTTTTATCATTATAAATTATTTCAAAAACTGCTTAAAAAGACAAAAATCTATCTAATCTATCGCATACCAATTCATTTGCAGTAAATAAAAGGGGTGTGAAAAGAATAACTTTCTACTATTTTTGATTTATTCAAACGTTTCGAACACTATTTTTGGATTTAGTTTTTGGTAAAAAGTGCACAAATGGAGAGTTAGCTGTTTTTCACTTAAAGTCGACGATTTTAGGAATTTTTCAAACCAATATGTTTGCTATTACTGTGAAAGGATCGTACCAGCGACCACTTAACAAAACAATTAAAATTCACAAAGGTGATTCGTACAATTATACCAGAAGTTATAAGAAGACCTTTTGATTGTAATAGATTCTTTACCTTTTAAATTGGTATCTTCTAGTCTGAATTTTAAGAGAGTGAAGGTATTTTAAAATCCTGAGTTTTGAATTTTTCTCATTTTAGCTGTGTATTCAAAAATGGATAGTAAAAGATGTCTTAACATAACAATTGTAACCTTAAATTTCAAGTTCCACAAAATTGTTGACAGATTCCTTAACAAGAATGGTAAAACTTCCAATTTAAATTTTAGCCAGTTTACCTCTAGCAATGTCTCTTAAGTGATGCCATGCATAGAATAACCCCCTATTATCTTTTTAATACAAATATTTCCCATTAAATGTCTCTGCCAACCGGTCTAATACCCTATTCGAATACTTTTACATGTGATTTCATCTTCAGTGGGACGTGCATAATCACTTAATCAACCGGATGCTCATTTCGCCTCAATTTAACGCCAGCTTGCTTAAACCTAAACTTTCCCTCTCGTTCATTGTGCTGTGTGCTAATCGAAACAAACTCACTCGACTTGGCAAAGAAAAAAGAAAAAAAAACCAAAATACAAAAAAAAAAAACGGGAGCACATTTAAAGAATTAACAAGCACAAAATGAATCCTGTAACTGGAATAGCCATCAGGAAGAGGAAATAAAAAGGAAATAAATGTAAAGTCTCTCCAGAGTGGGTTCATTTTAAACGTTCCCCCAGGAACACAACGTAACAATAATCAACGGGATGATGACAAAGTCGATAGCAAAATATGTAGAAGAAAAAAAAAAATGAAGATAGAGCTGCAAAATTCCTGCAATGCAGCGTTTCTTTTTTTTTTCTTTTTTTTTCTCATTTTTACTTTCTCAAGAATTTGCTGTTTGGAATTTACAGTCTTGAGATGAAATTCCTTGCTTGTTTTTGCTTTCGTATGAACAAACTGCATCAATAGATGTTCCTATAAATTTCCATTCATTTCTTGATATATTTTTCTTCAATTCCCATGATAACCCAGGTTGTTCGCATTTTAGATGAGTGCAAAGGCGAACGGTTGGTTTTGTTTGAAATATTTTTCCCTATTTGAATTATCTTAATTGTCTGAATTTAAGGTGAAGTTCACGAGAAGAACAGGCATAAGAATATTAAAACTGGGTCGAAACTGGAATTCTTCTGAATTTCACTTGCATTACAATAGGATTTTGTTTAGAAAATTCGGATTTTTTTCGGAGAGAAAGTCTTATTTTCCTGAGTTATAAGCTTATTGAAGTATGTATACTGTAACGGATCAAAGAACACTTTAAGACATTTAATACCCACATCTTAAGCTCTATACAGGGTGATTCGCATAAGGTATAAAAAAAAGCTAGAGCGCGTAGATTTGGTCGAGACCAGACAAAAAAATTATACGGGATGAGGATTTATTCGCCCGTTTAGCCAGGAGTGGCTTACAATGCCATGCTATAATTTTTTGTAAAGCCTAAGATCTCTTCTTTTATTTTCTTTTCAAATAAGGTTATTTAAGTGAACAGTTTTTGAAAAATTAATTTTCAAACTCAAAATTAAAAAAAAAAAATTATGAACAAAAATTTGAAACTATTTTTTTTCAAAATTTTACTTAATTAAGTAGTACTAGCTGGCCCGCTTCGCACAGGTAGAAAACCTAAGCTTCACATACAAATTAAAAAAAAAATATAAATAAATTTTTAAGATCATTTTTGTAATTGAATACTACTTTTTGAGTTTTTAGTTTACCTAATTCACCTTATAAATTGCTTTATATGTAAAAACATGATTCTGTAAGTCCAACGTTTTCATCCCATTTCACTGTATAAAAAGCAATTTTTTTTACCAACCTTTCAAACACAAAAATAATTTTCGAAATCAGAAGCCACTTTTCGTTTTTACCCCATTTCACCCTATAAATGCCAATTTTATGAAAAAAATCCCTAAGGCCATCCTTACAAATGTTATAATTTTGAAAAAAAATATCCCAAAAGCCATTTCCTAACCACCTACAGCGCCACCTGTTGTCCGGTAATGGAATTGAACTGAAAAACAAAATGTGCACCTACAGTGCCACCTGTTGAGACTTGTGAGACTTTTATTTTTCCTAAACCTTCACGGAGCAATTACTAACAAACCCGCAGAAGAAAGTATCCAAATTGTTCCAGTCTTCTTTAAGTTTTAAGTATGCGAACCCACCACGATCCATGTTTATATAGATTTTCGTTTTCAAAATTTAATGATCTAATTAGTTTTTAGTCAAAAACAGAATACTGGATGCTAAAATGTCTTGTATTTTCTGAGGAAATTGAAAGTAACTAAATGTGCTTTACTACCTACCTACTTAGTGGAAATAGGATCTTTAGAGCAACTTAAGAAACGGATTGTTTTAAAAAGATTTTTTTTCTTAATTTTGAGTTTGAAAATTAATTTTTCAAAAATTGTTCAATAAGGTCTAGTTTTTCAGTGCGAGATTAAAGTTAACCTCATCAAATTTGGTGAGTTAACTCAGGATTAACTGAACAGATGCTTTTGTTGTTTTATCCATCCAATTGGTTTAGCCTTGTCCACCGAAAATCTGCTTCCTCAGTTAACTGTGAGTGAATTTAATTCTAGAGTTAGCTAATTCTGGTTTAAAACACCACTGAATAACTGGACCTAAAGCAACTTTATTTAAAAATAAAATAAAAGACTTCTGGCTTTGCAAAAAGGTATATCATGGCATTCCCAAGTAGCACATAAACTCTTGAAGTGTTCTCCAAACAAATTGATCAGCTCTTAAAAAACTGTTAGTTCAATCTTCTTAATACCACTACACTTTATGATCTGTTACTTTGCTCTAGAAAAGTGTTGTTTGTTTTAACTATTAGAAAGACGTCTTTTAAACATCTTGAATATCTTCATGGCAAATGTGTTTATATTGACTCTCTGTAGATCCTCTTTACAACCTTTTTAAAAGGAGTATGTTTAAATTGCGCAAGAGTATATTTCTTATTACTCTTTCAAATACATTTCGAAGATATTTTGCGGATGTTATTCCTCAAATGTCTTTATGAAGGCTTAAAAATGTGTCTTTAAGTAAAATCAATATTATCTTTTGTTTGAAAAAAAAAGTTTTTGTGTCATCTGACATTTGTGAATTGCGCTTTTCTTATTTTCGTATTTATTGTACATATGTAGGTACTATTAATTTGAAAATTTAAAAAGAGTTAAGGGAGCTGCAAGAGACTTAAGACCAAAAATTGCTCATCAATTACTTTAGTACGCGAATGAACATAATAATAGATAATTGCTTATAGTTTTTTTTTCTTTAACTCTTTGTTGACACTCAGTTGACACTTTCATTGTCTCTCTCTTCTTTCAATTTGATTCGTTTGATATCTTATCATTAACTCGTTAAGAGGTTTCTGACTCTAGAAAAATGTTATTATAACACAGATGTTTTGACGACATCTAAAGAAACTCTTTAAACGGTAGTTAGTTTATACAAAGTTACACATATTTTTTGCAAAGGGTGACATAGTTAAACGTATATTATTAATACAGTTTTTGTATGTTTTATTATTTTAATCAAATTTACTATTTATTTCAATAAAAATTTTCAATGTGCAATTGTACATAGGTAGATATATTATGTAGGTAGTGAAAGTTTCTTAAAAACTGCGGTGTTTGGACAGATTTGGATCAAAAAAATATTGTTTATACCATTGGATAACCCCCGTCTGTCTGTCCAAACCAGGGTAATAGGGAACTAAGCTAATTTTTTCAATCATCTGTTGCTGTCATAAAACTGACGATGAAAATATGGCAAAGCGAAAATATAAGGCAATATTTTTTCTTAAAAAAAAATAACTGCTACATTTTCATTTTTAATGTGAAATTTTAATCATGAACCGTCAAAACTTTTTAAGGCCTCAATGTTAACCAAACGCTCATTTTATTAATATGAGAATAATTTATCCAAAACCCATTAAAAGAAAAACAAGACATTTAGTACCTACATTTCATGAGGCACCCTGTAGGAAGGAATATTTTGATACATGCCCAACAAAATACGTTCGCCATATTTATTTCGTTCAATTGCGAAAAAAATATTTATTAAATACATAATATTCAATAAAGTACAGTTACATGTATTATGCCTACACTTTTATTTGTTTAGTAACACTGTGGGAGATAATAATTCATAAAAATATGTTTTTTCTTTTGTTTTCAGTGAATTTTGTATTATTTTTCTTGATTTTAACTTGTAAATACTTTTTTACTTCAAGGCGCGTTTATTCTATGTGGGGTAGAGTATGCGATTTTTGAGTAAATCTTTTCTTGCATTACAAAATACACATTGTTGAAGACTTTATAAAATTAATTGTAAATCTAACCCTACATGAACAGAAAGAATTTGTCACGGCTTTACTTTTTACTTTAAAATCATTCTATTTCATTTAAATTGTTAAAAAATTGTATTTGTGTAAAAGAGAAAGAAATTATTCTTTATATTATTTTCTCCCTCCAAGTTTACACTTTTGACTACAAAAAAAAAATCTTCAAAACCTCTTGAGAGCATCTTTAAAGATGCGTCAAAAAAATGATCTCTATAAACTCTTACAAATACTTTATTTAGAACTCTTCGCTCCATACAATAGGCTCCTCCCCTTTAGGCCTTTTTGGGTCTTAACGACCTCTTCAAGATTGTGTAAAGAGTTGAAAGATCTTCGAAAATAGCTTTTAGAGATATCTTGAAGACTCATTTGTTTTGCTTGGGTTGTGAGTGTAACCGTTGTTTTTTAATATTTTATTAATTTGTAAATTTTTAAGAAAATGGCCCCCCCCCCTGACTAAACGGGTGGTGTGGTGAGAATAGATACCCCTCCCTTACTATTTTTTCCTGTCTTTACCCAACTTACATGCTCTAGTTTTTTGTCACACTTTGTGCGAATCAACTTGTATATTGTAATAGATCAAAAAACTCTTTAATCAATTTAATACTACTCCCTTTGTAATTTTCTCTTTTATTTAAAATATTTCTTAAACTATATTACATTGGACAAATTCACCTTCAATATTTAATTCTCATCTATCTCGCACTGCAGCAGCTTTTTTCTAAAAACCCTCTGGGATATGGCCTTACACCCTCGATTATCTAAGATATACAAGAGCGCACACATGCCACATGTGAGCTCTAACTTAAGCTAGGCTAAGCAAAGTAGTCTTCCTTCCATCCAAACCAGAGAGAGAGAGTATACTTTGTATATTATTGTCTGAGGCCGAAGGATGAATAAATTTCGTTGGCCATTGTTATGTGTTGAATTAAACAGAAGTAAGCCAACCAGCCAGCCAGCTAGCCAGCCATTCAGGATGTACATACCTATCTCTATAGGCGATATAGGTATAGTTATAGTGAAGTACCCGAAAAGCCTATTGAATCGTAACATTGCTTGGCAAGAGAGCAAATAAAACTCCCTACGGAACACACAACATAAAATAGTATACACATACGTATACGAACAGCAACGGCAATAGCTAAATGAAAAGGATTCATTTTGGCATGACAGAATAATTGGAATTAGGGCAACACACGAGGGTGAGGGTGGGGGTGGGGGTGGAGATGCAGAGGCTGACAGCCAAGGAGAGAGTGTTTTTGTTTTCTATTCATATATGCACTCATGGTTGGTGTTAAAATAGCTGCAAGCAAAAGTGAGCATTTTAAGGAACTCTCTGTCGTTTGGATCGACCCGGCTTGGCATGCATCAGCATAAAGTATATTATAGTCTTCTGCTAACTCGGGATGCTCTTCTTTCCTGCTAATGCTACATAGCAGTTCGTCCTGATGCCTTTGTCGTTGCATCCTTCCTTCCATACGAATAGTTAGGAATTGTATCTTTTTATTCATGAAGTGGCACCGAACGAAATATTATGATGGGTCATCACTTAAGTTAAATAACTCATGGAGTGTGGTTTTAATGGTGTAGATTGCCAGTTGGCGTTGAAATAGCCTAGAAGTCCTTCAAATAGGCAGAATGGGAGTTTTTATATGAAGCAGGAATCAGGGGGTGGATTCTGCTGCTCCCTCTCTGATGCCTGCATATCCTGAATGACACTTTCATTTTGTGTAGAAATCATAATATGAAGTGGTATACACTCGAGATTTCAACAAAATGGGTTTCTGAATTGAATTGAAAAGTAAGTTAAATCACACTGATGCAGCAGTAGAAGCAGCAATAGCAGTCGTACTTCAAAATATTATTATCTGCTCTGTTAGGATTAAACTAGTACCTACCTAGTATTTTGTGTAGGAAGGTTCATCTGTGATGTAGAAATTGTTGTGAAGTGATGGGAAACACGTAGGCATAAATATCTGCAATTCACTTAAATTCATTTATGTTATGCTTTATAGCTTTGGCTCGTTAGGGTATTTTTTGAGATACTTGTAAATATATTGATGAATTTACCACTAGAAGGGGAAAAAATCAACACACCCTATAGGTGGATGACCCCACTTTTTAATTGCGTCTTATATCATCGGAATTCATAGTGCCTGATTACATGGGTCGTTTTGCTGAATAGCGCATTGATGAGACAGGTAGAATTTATGTGCGTAAAAAAGAGAAGGTAGATTCCACCCCAATTTCACCGTTGCCCCAGTTTCATTCAATACTTTCGGATTCAGCATGAAAAGTGTGAGTGAGGTATACATGGATTTTAAGGGTGTGAGATAGAGAAGGATAGATTGAAATGAGAGGATTTTTTTTTCACCGTGTAATCACGAGTTCAGTAAAACGACCTTCAGTAAAAAGAACCATGTAATCAGCCACATATAGGTTATCGTAACTAAATTACACTTCGTTTTCTGGGCGATATATGAATAGATGGATTCTTTGGACGTATTCTGCTTTTGTTAGATTCACAAATGTCAAAAAGATGAAAAAAAAAAAAAACAAAAAACGTCATTCGAAAACGAAATAGGGATATATGACATCCCTGCACCATAATCATGAAGATAAAAGGGATGGTTTAGTAAAATACCTATCAAGAGATTTACAAACTAAGATTTAAGTTGATTTTGCTTGCTGTGAGAAATTATTTCACGAGATAAGTGACTCTAGACATGCCAATTTTAATAGTTTTGATTTATAAAAGTACTGTTTATGTGGCCCCACAGGGCCAGGGCCCTCCGACAGCGGGCATACTTCAGGCACCCAGAGTTTTTTTTGAAGTCACGCAAAGCGCGTTAACGCACGCCCACTTTTAATGGCGAAAAATTTTTATAACTGTTATAAATTGGCATATGTCTCTAGGCTCGTCCCTTTAGGACAACTGCCGGATGCGTACTTTTCTGAATCTTGATCTTATTTCACTTACTCGAAGCAGATAATAGTGAACATAGACCTGAGAAAACTTCTGTGGGGATAGTTCATTAGCTTATGGGAGCCAAGAAGACGTTTATTCACCATCACCCAGATAAGAGAGGCTTTAAAGAAGGCAACGAGCAGATCCTGTCGTTTAAACGATTATGTTGGTGTCATTGAATCTTTAACGAGAACATTTTAAAAAAGTCAAAAGCAATACAAACATTGCTTTTTTTTTAACTTTTTTTGTATAACTGTTAAAGTTTTCGCGGTTGTCAAACTAGCCGTGTAATTTACTTTACATTGCACTTTAGTACTCACTCCGAGCGTTTCGCATCAAATTGCATTGAGCCAGGGACCAGTGACAAGGGAAACTGCGATTTAGATTGGTTACATAGGTTTTAGTGGTGTTTTTAGTTTTATATGCTATGATTGTGAGATTTTAATGACCGGATCCCATGATCGAGAAAGCTGTAGCTGTATGTTTGAAATTTTGATGGCGCTTGATTTCAATGTAGTGTGGCTCTGGAGCTAAGACCTTTGTCTGATCAAAATTAATCAAGTGGTGTTCATTTGGCATTATTGTTTTCAAATTTGTTGTGACATTCCCATAAGCCAAGTTAAAAACAAACAAAGAAAATGAAGAATAGCCGTGTTCCTTTGGAGGTGGCGATTCACTCACGAGTACTTTACTAACCATTTTCAATGGAACAAACAAAATTAATTTCCCTACTAATCTCATCTACACGGCACAAAAGCACGAGTAGTTGGTAGTACTAGATTATCGTTTGGAACTACTCATGGGTACTTCGCAACCTCCAAAAAAACACAGCTAATGTCAGCAATGTCGGAAGGATACCGTTAGATTCACTCGGGCTCTTGGAGTACTGTAGAAATTTAAAATTTGTTGAAAATGTAAAAATCGATGGAAGTTTTTAAATAAAAAATCTATTAAGGTCCAATATACTCCACTTTTTGACTTGCTCTATACGTCAAATTGAGGTTGTAATCAAAACTAACACTGCGATAACCGAAAGTCCAAAAAGTGAGTCATGCCGTCCTTCGGTCTGTGCGTCTGTGCGTCCACTGTAATTTGAGCTAGAACCTAAACGGGTATACCGATTTGCTTCAAATTTGGTATACAGAGTATTTGTATGTGATTCCCTAGGGGGAAATTCGAATGTTTATTTTAGCTCATCTAGAATGATTAGCTGCCATACAACTATTTTGGTTTTATCATATTTTCTCAAAAACGGCTCTAACGATTTTAATTTAACTTCGTGCCTGTAATAACTAAGTTAATTGTACAAAAACTGCGTTTCAGGTTTTTGCTCAAAAAAATCACATATCGGAAAAAGGTATTCCACGTTTTTTAAGAAAATACATATTGATTTTGTTATAATTGCAATTTTATGCTTCTCAATACGCAATAGAAGACTATTACGAACCTTTTAATACAAATAATTAGAAATAGATTTTAAAATTAATAACTTCAAAATTTAGTAAATGTTAAAACAAAACATAATGAAACAAATATATAATATGCAATTTAAACTGGTGAAAACACAAGTTTCTAATGTTTTGCAAGACGGAACAAAATGTAAAAAACTTGTTCTGATTCAATTCATTTCAGTTTCATTTCAATTTAAGGCTGATGCGTTTGAGGTAAGTCAAAACTCTTCTTTTTAAAGTTGTTTTATAATTTACCATTAACAGTTCCATACATTTTGATTGTGACTGCTACTTTTCTAAATCTTTAGAATAACAATAGAAAAGGAATATATAAATCCCATTCCGTTCAATTTTGGTGATGGCGTAGCGCTTCTCGCCTTATTCTGTGCCTTTTTCGTTTTTTCCCTTAAGTCACCAGCTCAATTTTACACCTAACGTCCCACACATATTTACTATAATGTCCCAATAGGAAGATTTGTAACTTATTTATGAGTTGATAGGTAGGAGATATGACACATGAGTTATTAAATTGTACACATATACTGAAAAATGTCTGAGCACCATAAGTTGGTTGTACGATTTGAGTCGTTTACTTTAATTCAAAAAAAAAAAAAAAAAGATCTGTAACTTTGGGTGAGGTGCGGGTTCGAAATTGAGTTATTTGTATTTGAAGTTTTTTTTTTTTTTTAAGAAATTATGAAATAAGTTATAACATTAGACCTGTTACTTTGAGTTGGTTGGAATTGACTAGAGTTAAGTTTGCAATAGAACACTAAAGTAGCCAACTTCGGTGGTCAGTCCAATTTGATTCTATGTGAATTTGGAGTAAGTTATTTAGTAGCAGTCGGTGGTGTAGTAGTTAGTGCTTCGGACTGTTCGGAGGTCTGGGTTCGATCCCCAGCCTTGTCTACCCAAACAATTACAACAAACAAAAAACTGCTACTGCATCTTGCGAGGAAGTGACAAAACCTGCAATTAGTATATTTTAGTTTTGTTATGAATAAATGCCTCTTATGTTAGCCGTTCGGATTCGGCAGAAAATTATAGGTCCTTGCATTACTGCAAACAAATAACACACACACAGGAATGGTTTAAAGTTGTAAAAATTCACTAGGTCGTGGTTCTTCACGAGCTGTCGCACCACAAAATTCTGTTTATTTTTAATATTTAATTTAAGTAGCTCTTATTTATAAGTTTCGAGATTTTTTAGTTTGAAGTGACTCTATAGACATGCCAATTATAACTGTTTTGGTTTATAAAATACTGTTTATGTGGCCCCGCAAGGCCAGGGCCCTCCGCCGGTGGGCATACTTCAGGCACCCAGAGTTTTTTTTTCAAGTCACACGAAGCGCGTTAACGCACGCCCACTTTTAATGGCGAAAAACTGTTATAACTGTTATAAATAGGCATGTCTCTAGTCTCGTCCTTTTTAGTTAGCAAGATTTATAAATTGCGAGTTTGGGGAATTGTAGATATGTTGTCTAGGTATTATTTCCTATTTATCTTGTTTAATTATCCTAGTGACATCAAAGTTATTTCATTGGGAAATATGGTCATGCATCCTTTTCTGTAATAGGACATTTTAACTAGCTATCTTATATTTCTTAAATACCAAAATTAGGAAAATTATATTTAACAAAAAAAGTACGTATACGCCATGGTGACCTATACGATATATTTCTCTTGGGTTCGTTCTCGAGTTTCATTGGACTTGCTGTATTTCCTCACGTAAATATCATAAATAACAACAACAAAAATTTGGCCTGGCTGACAAAAGGTAGGCTTAATATAAAAGATAAAATCCCCAGTAGAATTGCGCAACACTTTATTTAATGGCATTTATTTGCGTTTTCACATCACACACACTCGCCTGATGTGTAATCATATCGCTCTTACCTTAAACTTTACCTTATACCTATAGCTAGCTACCTTGCTGCTTATAATAAATGCATACACGCTTGCTGATGGAGGACTGACTTTGTTCAAGACCACCACAAGAGAAACACAAATCTCTTAAAGATAAATCACGCTTTTACACTGCTCGACGCTGCCGCTCTAGTTCTATCTGTTACTATACGAATGTCACACTGTCAACCTGAAACACTCTCCCAATGATGTGAAAACGGTCTGCGATTACCAATGTGAAGCCTTATAGTCTCGACTCAACTCGAGGTAAAGAGCGCTCACTTTAATACTATAGCTTCGAGGCTTTGTCATCGTGGTGTTTTTGTAAAGTGGACCATTTTTCAGTCTTGCCATTGATTTTCCTCAGATACTTTTTCTTTCGACGATGTTTTTTTGCTGCTGCGTCTTTGCTCAGCCGTTTCTAACGTTTTATCACTCATTCGAGTGTCAACCGAGGTTTTTTTATCCCTTGTCTCAGTTTTATTTCCCATGGCTCTGAAAAAAAAAAACTGAAAACAGAAAAAGGATGAACGAAACGAGAGTGATGAAAGCGTTCGTAAACCTCTTATGCAAAAAAAATTGAAGAAGGAAAAATAAGTACCGGAATAAGGGAAGAGATGAAAATTCTGGATAGTGGCCGGATTATATGCGAGAACAGTAAAATAATTACAGGATGTATACATTGTCATTTTAAGGATATACATACAACGCGGATACCCCCAAGCGAGATGTGTTATGTGTGACTATAGCTGTAGTCAGCGTTGCGTTCGTTGTAAGACTTTACGACACAGACACACGATTGCCATGAATGATGTTCCTTTTTAAAACAATGAAAATCATGTGCAGAAATAATTGAATGGTGAGGATGGAGACAAACTGACACATCCCAGACAAACAGGCATACATTATAGACTCAAAAGGAAATAAAGGGCTACTGCTTTTGAGAATAAGAGAAATCATCATAATTTTCGTTTTATATTTGTTTTTATTTTTTTTTTCGTTGGCAAGAAAGAGTTGCATGTGTCAGTGTCACACATTGATGACGATTCAGGCTCCAGGGGGGTGAGATAAACTGTTTCTGTTATTGTTTCCTTTTCGACTTCAAAAAGGTTGTTTTTGGTTTCACCCACACTATTTTCTGGTAACTTTTCCCTTGAAGGAGCGCATTCTCGCTTCATGTCGCCGTTGGGGGTGCCGGTGAATTACATTAATATCTTATGAAATACCACATACTGATTTAATATATGTAACAACGACAAGCGATTGCAAACGGAAAATATTTAATGCTGTCATGTGCCGGTTTGGTATTTTTGTGACTGACATTTCTGGTGACGAAATGGAAATTGAAATTTTAAATTAAATGCACAATTGGATGGAGAGCTCTTGATTACTTTTTAATTTGGTGAAAAAATTTAAATTTTTGTTGCACTACAAACAAACAATGGAAGTGTGAACAATTAAGTGTGAACAATGAGTGTGGGAGATATAACATCCATTAACCTTAATATTCGAATCAGTGCTCAAGAAATTGGACTTTTGGAGATTTGCATTTCTGTCTCTGTTTTAGGGTATAGCCTAGACACGGTTGCGTCAATTTTTTTTTTGTTTATTTTTTTGGACATCCAAATTCTTTCGATTTTTTTTAGAGCCAATAAAAGTACTAATATTTATATTATTGAAGGTGTTAGGCAATAACGCCCAAATCGATTTTGAAATATCGCCCAGAAAAATTCTGAACAATTGTTGTTGTTTTTTTCTCGATAAGGGCGCTTCACAATTTTTTAATTTTTTTTTAAAGTAAATAACGCCCAAAATAAAAGTCAAATGGTAAATAAAACCCCAAATTGGAAATATCACCCAAAAAAAATCCAAAAAATTTCCTTGGGCCTAACGCCATTTTCTTGTAGCTATTTTCGGCCTTTTCGAATAACCTCTTCTAACATTTTGTTTTAGACTTAAATAATAACTAAGCTGATTTTGGACAAAGTTTTTCTTCAGAAGCTTCTAGAGAGCAAATTTGAATTGAAAAAAAAACTTCGGTAGACATTTTTTTAAGATTAGCTTCGACAATATTCAGACTATCCTGATGCTTATACTTAAAACATGAAATATTGTATCAATAATTGGTTTTCATTTCATTTATTTAAAAAATAAATCTGTGAAGGGTTGTACCAGTGACCCAGTTATCTAATTGCTTCAAAGCGATTAGGTTATTTCACCTTGTTTCGATAATAATTACTCGTAGTATTTTGGGAAACTATAGGGCTTAGTGAGCGTGTGTGTTAGGTTGAGACTAGAAAAAATCGTTTGGGAGGGGGGTCTTTTGCCCCACCCCCCGTTTAGCAGGTAGGGGCCATTTTCAAAAAATTGACAAACAGAAAAAAAATTATAAAAATAAAAAGAACTCTAAGAATGCCATGCCATATACCTTTTGTAAAGCCAAAAATCTCTTCTTTTATTTTCTTTTTCAATTAAGTTGTTTTAGTGAACAGTTTTTGTAAAATTAATTTTCAAACTCAAAGTTTTGAAAAAAATAAATGAACAAAAATGTCGAAATATTTTTTTGTCAAAATTTTACGTAATTAAGTACTATTTTTGATTTCAACATTCCATGCTCATATACATTTTTAGTAAAAATAAAAAAAAAAACAGAAAACCGGTTGCTAAAATGTCTTGTACTTTTTGAGAAAATTTAAAGTAACTAGTCAAATTGAGGAAATTTTATTTCTGTTATTTTCAATTTTCTAAAGAACTAGAAGAAATTTTAGCACCTGGTTTTTGGTGTTTGACTAAAAATTAATAAGACCATTGAATACTAAAAACAAAAATGTTACTCAATAATGTAAAATTTTGAACAAAATTAGTTTGAACAAATTTTTTTTTTCAAAATTTTGTTTTGTTTACTAAAACAACTTTATTAATAAAAGAAATAAAAGAACAGATTTCTGGATTTACAAAAAGACATAGTAGGCTCAATGTGGGTTATTATTGTAAACAATTTCGTATTTATTAAAAAAAAAAAAATGAGTTGAAACATTTTTAATTTTTGTAATTGAAAGTTTAGGGAAAAACTATTAAAGACGTGAAAATACAATATTTCTGTGTTAGAAATTATAAAAATTACTTCAAAAATTTTAAAGTAACGGTTAATATTATTATATTTAGATTTACACCTAGTTCTGTTTTTTTTTTAATTTTATTCTAATTGATGGGGTAAATGTAAACAGCAATGTAAATCATCTTGAAGTTGTGAAAGAGTGGCTTTTAGTACGTATTGGGCTTTCGAAGCTGGTAAATCTTCTTTATTTCAGGGGCAACCATTCGATGACAGCTAAGCCATATGCATTAAATAAGAAAACAAAAGAAAAATCCCTTCAAGATTTTCGAAGGTTTTTTTTTAAATAAATGCGTCAATCAAGCCCATCACTCCTATCGACCCATTCCAATCACCCCGTATATAAATTTTAAAGAACGTGTAGGCATATATGAGCTCAAATGGAAATTTTTGGTGTAAGAATGAAAGATTTTCTGTAAAGTTTGGTCAAAATCTGCCAAGCAGTTTGCCAAGAACGTACCGCAACGCTCTTTTGATACCAGTAAAAGTATAGTTTGTTTGTTTAATTGCATGAACGGACTTATCTCACAAAACAACCATAAAACATTTCTTTTTTTTGAACATTTATATTAAGAGGATGGCTTTATGATGGCTATATATTTTGCAAAATTTAACTCCTTACAGAGTGGAATTGGTAAAGAGATAAGACATGTATCAATTTCTTGTAAAAGTCAATAATCATTTATTTGAGTTTGCACTTCTGGGGAAAAACTAAAAGTGATTTTTTAAAGCGTTACAACCCACGCAAGATATTATTTTGTTTAAGTCTTAAAATATTTACATTTTATAGAGAATGATACAACGTTTGCCAGCCTCCGCTAGTGCTGCATAATATAAATATTATTTATTTTACTTCAAAGAAGATCTTAATATGTGTTTTTGTAGAATGTGGCATTCTCGAGGTACTAGTGCAAAAGTATTTTTTTCTAAATCTCAGCTTAAACAAAACCCCAAGTATTTAGTTTTTTTTTTATTAACAAAGATATTTAGGAAAAAAATCTCTGCCAATTCGATTAGGACAAACATTTTAAGTTTTCATAATTTTCAAATGCTCTAGATAAATGTTGCCGATTATGGAACTCACAAGCCGCTTAAATGCATTCGCAGTGCAAGCTCATCATTACACTGATGAAAAGTCAATACAATTGTACTTTTTTTTTATACATTCGTCTTTGCTATACTATCTACTCAATTACACTTTTATAAAATTCAATACAATTTTGTATCAATAATATATCTTTAACTGGTAAAAATTAGTTATTATTTATATCTTTCTATAAATTACGAAAAAGAATTAATTCAAGTCTTAAATGAATGACATCAACGCAATATGGGTTAACAAAATATTTGTTCAGTAGATATTAAAATAGATTTTTATAAATCTACAAAATTAACAAAATAAATTTATATGGTAAATCTTTAATATTTTAACAACATTAGGGTTAATCTAGTTAAAGCCGTGTATCATCATCATCGTCGGCTCGACAACCGGGGTCCGGTCCTGGCCTCCTTCAACAAGTCTCTCCACCCATCTCGGTCTCGAGCCGCCGCCATCCAGTTGCGCACCCCAAGGCTCCGGGCGTCCTGGTCTACGCCATCTCTCCAGCGCAAGCATGGTCTACCACGCTGTCGTCTACCATAGAATGTACCACAAAGAACTTTCCGAGCAGGTTCCTCTTCGCTCATGCGAGCTAGGTGCCCTGCCCACCGGAGTCTACCGAGCTTAATTTTTATCACGATATCTGCTTCAAGGTAGATTGCGTACAATTCATGATTGTACCGTCTCCAGAATCGTCCTTCCTCACATATGGGGCCAACAATTCTCCTTAAGACTTTTCTCTCGAACGCGGCTAAAAGGTGGGAGTGCCTTTTGCTAAGCACCCAAGTCTCGGATCCATATGTGAGTACTGGCAGGACCATGGTCCTGTAGATTTCTGGATTTGAAGAGCTTTGACAGACTATAGTAGGCTCTGTTGGATTTGAGAAGCCGCCCGCGTATTTCTTCTTCTATATTGTTATCGGCTGCTACTATTGACCCAAGGTATTTAAAGGATTGCACCACTTCAAATTCGTGCTCCGCTACCTTGATTGTTTGACCAACTGTTCCTCTCGCATTCGACGCCACCATGTACTTTGTTTTACCTTCACTAATGTGCAGCCCCACATTTTGTGCCGCCTGCTCGATCTGGATGAAGGAATCATGTACAGTTTGCTCGGTTCTTCCGATGATGTCGATGTCGTCTGCGTAAGCCAGTATCTGACTGGACCTGTTGACGATGGTCCCTCTTGTTGCCGTGCCAGAGTCACGGATTGCTTTCTCCAACGCCAGGTTGAAGAGGAGGCAGGCCGTGTGTGACTATGATTAAAACTGCTTTAAATTGTATCCAAAGATTAATTTTGAAAATGTTTAATCTGGGATAAAATTATATCGAAATTTCAAAACAATTCGCACACAGTCTTAGTGCTAAAATATTTTCTGATTTATGTACAAACAAGATGAATTTGTTAAAAAAAAATAGAACGATTCGATCGGTACACTTTTTTATAATTTCGATACATTGTGAAAGACGAATTTTCATCCCTTGCTCATTCACGACGGATAAATTAATTTAAATGAAATTCAGTAAAATATTGCGAATTCCATAATCGACGTCAATACCATAGATATAAAATTCCTCATAGCGTATAATTAAAATTGTAAACTTGTGATATTGACACGAATTAATAATGTGAAAGAATAAATTGTTTTAAGGTTATAATATGTGGTGGTAGTGAATTAATTTCAAGAGAAAAAGACAATAATTGATATTTTTATTGGAAAATTTATTATTTAACCACACAAACAGTATGACATTGCTCCGATGAAATTTATGTTATTGTAAAATTTTTCAACAGGGTTGAAAAGATTATTCCCGTCATTACGAAGTGATTTATAATTTGTTTGTGTCCAAGATATTTACAACACCATACTTGTCATCTGAACATTAATTTCGAAAGTATACCACTTTATTATTATATACGGGAAGGACTAGGAGTAGGAAAGGAAGGTTAGGTGTATCCTGGGTGTGATGTTGTGCTGTCACAAATGTTATGAAATAAATTTATTATTTTTTTGTTTCATCTTTTTGTTTTTTTATTTGTTCAAATTATTATCTTGTGTTTTTTCTGTGAAAAGGAAACGCACCAGAAGATTAATATGTAGGTTCTAGGTTTCGGCAGAAGGAAATTCTAAATAAAATATGAGGTGTCACTTGAGGAATGAGGGTTGTTCCGTTAATGGTGGATATCTATATCTACTTCTTCGCAGTCTACATTGCACCTACATATACATATATATACTCCTACAAGGATTAAAGTTTTTTAATTCGAGACAATTTACACAGAATTTATTATTCATTTAGAAATTTTCTTTTTCTGAGGCTATCTCCTTGAGGGTTTGTTTTTGGGTTGGATTTTGTTTTTGAGAATTCAGTGGGATATGATTTGTTGTGTTTTTTTTTGTTCATTCAATTATATTTCATTGTCTTTGCTTTTTTACTTGCTCTATAGGGCAAGTATTGGTTTCGTGTAAGAAAAATTGATACGAGGTTGTAATCGAAACGGAAGTGACTCTATAGACATGTCAATTATAACAGTTTTTGGTTCATAAAAGTACTGTTTATGCTCCGCCGGTGGGCATACTTCAGGCACCCAGATTTTTTTTTTCAAATCGCGCAAACGTGCGCCAACTTTTAATGGCAAAAAACTGTTATAACTGTTATAAATTTGCATGTCTCTAGTCTCGTCCAATCTAAACTAAGACTACTATGATCGCGAAGTCCGAAAAGGTATATGGGTTTCGTCGTCCCTTCCGTTGGTCTGTGGATCGATGCGCCCACTCTTATTTGAGCTTGGGCCTAAACCGGTACTCCAATTTGCATGAAATTTGGAACGGAGCAATTTTATGTGATCCCAAAGAAGAGAAATAATTTGATTTTATGTTTTAGCTCATCAAGAACGAGTAGGCTGCTATACAATTTTTTTTCCTTTTTTTTTCAAATTTTCTCAAGAACGGCTGTAACGATTTTGATTAAAATTTGTAAAGTAATTGTATTAAAAAAATTGCGTTTGAGGTTCTTGGCATAATTACTCAGCATTATTTGTCAGCACTAAAGTTGTTAACTACAAGAGCAAGTTTATGCGATCCAGTCATGCATATTTTTTTATTTTAACTTAAAAAGAATTTTGGTCTGAATTGTTTTAACTGGTATCTTCTGTTACACTCAATGCACATTGTTTTTTTTTTGTTTTTTTTTTTTTCAAAAAAGGACATTTAAATTCAATTGAAGTAACTCTGGAGCGGAAAAATGCCATAATCAGATATTTTAAAATAAAAATAAAATAATAAAATATTTATCTATAGGACTGTTTTGAATGTATTTGCGATTAGGTTGTTTGGAAAAATTGAGGAGGCGTTCAAACAGACAGATTTTATAAGTGGTGACAGCGAGGTTAAGGATTTTGGTTGGCGCACAGTTTGGGTGGATGGAGTATATATTCGCTGTGACTAAATTTAACTAATAAATTGCTTTATTTTTGGGCTACAGGATCTTAGCACCATAGGCAATTTTCTTTGTGAATTTTAAAAGATTTTTCAAGGTCATTTATATTGTGACATTGAAAAAATCTTTGAAATTTCAATACAAAAAATAAACAATTTTTGAATCTAGTGAAACTTAAATGAGGATTTGTAGTGACTTTTCCGATAGTTTATATTTTTTTTCTTCAAACGTCTCACAAATTTGGGGCTAAAAATAAACAACGCTGAAGACCTTGAAAAGCTTTAACAATTGATTAAAAAATGTCTATGGCTGACAAATTTCTGACACTAAATGACCTTTTTTGCCCAAATACTGACCTTTTAGATGGCATTTTTTTTGTGCGAATATACCACGCATGGGGTGCTCGATTTCAATTCAATTTAATCATGTCTATCACTTTGTATATAAAAGATTTAATTTATATATAATTCTTTCTTAAATCAAAGAAGATTCGTAATATGAAGGTGAGCAAGAAGTGGGTAAATTATTGTCATTTGAACCTTAATCCTGATTAAAATAAAACCTCTTTAGTCTTGTAGTAAAAGAAGACTTTGCAATAATCCCATGTGATACACTTAAAACTAGAGACCTTTTTTTTACAATTTAATCTCTTTTAACCTTTTTCTTAAAGTGAATCACTTGCTAATTCTTAATTTGTTCCTTTTTTTGTTTTTTTCAGGTAAGATGGCCTTCGGACGACTCAATCTAAGATGTCACTCTGTATGTATACCAGCTTTAACGAATGATTTTTTTTTTCACAGAAGAAATTGTTTTTTTTTATTTATATGTTGTGAGGATTTTTAAAGATTAACAATAAGTTGTTAATTTTTTTTTCAAATTTGTTACAAAAATTATTTTTTCCCTTTAAAATTCGTACACCTACATTAATTCAGAAACCCCTCTTTATCTTTTAAATTGAACTTAAATTATTTTGTTTTCTCTTATGAAACCTCTATGACGTCTAAAGTGAAATGAAAAAGAAAAGTTCGTTCCTTCATATATTATCTCTAAGCCATGCCATATTTACAAATTCTCAGCATGTAGCCAACTGAAAATGAAAAAAAGAAAAAAAAAATTCAAAGATATGCGGACAAAGATTGATGTACCCTCATATCTTTTATTTGGATGAGTTAAAGTTTATAAAAAAAAAAGGTTCAATATGGAAGGAAACAAATCCTAAAAAGATTGCCTTGCCATAAATCGTGATCCTGAAGGCCTTATTTGGCATAGAAATACATCGAAAATGCAGATTAGGACTACAAATTTCAAATAATCTACTCAACGACAAAATACTTCTGGATAATACGGATGTATATTACACTTTATTTGTATCTTAATAAATAAGGCTACATTTTTCGTGTGAAGAAGACATAATTTTAAATATTTAAAACATCACCAAGGACATGGTAGACAAAGTTGCAAAACATATTTTTTGACCGAAAGTAAGGAGCCCACAGAAAATACTGTTTGTGAAAAATAAGATAAAATATCTACAAATGTATGTAGTTAGTTTTTAAAGATAAGTGTGAACTTAAGAACTAATTATGTAGCTAGAAATTATTTTTAATTGTTAGCATTTTGAAGACAGACTCATGAAGGGGGCTTCGAAATCTTAGCACCTCATATCTGGGATATTCGCAAAAAAGCTATTCCATCTGAAAGAAGGTGAGTAATTGGTCAAAAAGGTCAGCTAGTTTCAGAAATTGGTCAGCCATTCGTTTTGCTGGAACTAAATGAACTTTTATGAGATCACTAAGACCTTTCAGATGGCATAATTTTTTTTGTGAATATCCCACATATGGGGTTATTAGATCCCGGAGCCCTTTTAGGGGTTATTATGAGTAACATTTTACCAAAAATGCAGTTTTTCCGGATGTTCAAATAACTGATATTTAAATTTTAAATATATAAGATAACTTGAGGTTCCAAGTGACTAAGGTGAATAAGACGAGACACTCAAAAAATATGCTAAAAATCCATGCACTAACACAGACTATAAAAAGCCATTTTTTTTTTTAACCAAGTTGAAGATTCTCACCTCTACGTAAGAAAATCCCTTTAAACATCTATCTTATCTAAAAATGGTTTATTCGAATTCATGAACTCTTCGGCTATTTTGATAAGACTATGATGTGACTTTTTGAAGTGTTTCCGGGGCGGTTTATGTGGGCGTATCTTATAAGATTGAGTTCCTCTGTTGCCGGGGCTTGGGTAATGTTAAGTGAAAAAGCTTGGATGCGATAGATCAGGCCATCGAAGGGGACATTTAAAGTCGTATTTGTTTGAGGTCATGTTTGGCAGTACCTACTCTAAATATTTTTGCTGGATCCCCAGGTTTAGGCTTTTGTGGATCAATTGAATATTTAAGAGTTATAGGTGCAGATCTTTCTTAAATAAATTTCGACCAATCATGCCACACGGTGTTGAACGCCGTCGTGTCGATGTTTAAGGACCAGCTGCACCATTTTCACCAGCGACCTATCTGTATATGTATCATTCGAATTTGGCCACCGCAGTGCGAGTTCTGGGAGCTGTTGTTACATTTGCAACTCCATTAAATTGCCGGTATGCGATTTGAGTATAAACTATTGACCTGGAATTTTCCAAAATTAATAATTGGAAAATTTTTGTTCACTCTGTGCAATCGTGCAGTTTTTGATGTGTAAACATCTATGCTGGCGTTAGAGTGAAAAAAAACGTGAACGTTCATGTGCAACGTTACGTCGTGCACTTAACGTTGTAGTACGTTACGTAACGAAATCTGATTTGCCCGACCAAAACAAATTGATTCTTGCAATTTGTAGGCTGTGATTTACAAAATAGCTGAGGTTGAACAAATTGCAGAGTTATCGGCTACTTTTGTACTTGCACAAAGTTAACATTCATTAAAAATCACAGCGTCCAATTCCATAGGCGATTAATGGTGTCAATCGATTGAAACTGCGATTTTAGTGATTTCCACTGACAACAACTGCAACTAAATATTCTAAAAACTCAAGATATATAATTCGCCGGCTATCTCATAGTGAAATTCATTTGAGGTTCGTTCAGTATAAAATTAAGATTGATTGTAAGTTTTACTCGATGGAAAGATGGAGTGTTCCATAAGGGTTGCAAGTTCGTTGACAGTTCTAACTGGAAATTTTAATTCGGCCCCTGTCAGTCAAACCATTAAGTTCCTTTGGAATCTGGGTACGGTGTCATTTAATTGAAACCACGATTTTAGTGCTCTCCGCTGACAGTTGTTGTTTGTCGATGCTCAAAGAGTGATTACCATAAACAATAACCATGTGTAATGTGAAGTCATCTTAAAGTTGAGAGTTAACTACGAAGCAGGACCTTTCAGTACTGAACCTTCACCGTTCGTTGGACACTTCACAACCAGCCTTTTAGTGCTTGGAAATTTCGTTACAGCGGTTCCCCCACTGGGTATTTCTCTGCCGTTCTTTCAACGCTAAGCTTTTTAAGCACTGCCTACAGATAGGTAATGTAGTGTTGATTATTCAATATGTTTCTTTTGATGACGTTCAGTAACAAAAATCAGGCACTTGGACAAACGTTGATGTTAACACATATTTAACCGTGAGTCCCGGCACTCACTTATTTTTCCGGCACTCACATATTTTTTATTATTAAATCTCCTGCATGAAAATAGCGTTAAACGGCTCTAACGCCATTTTCAGTCTCAATGCAGATATTCAAAGGGCAGTTCTGCTGGGAATGATATTTTGTTCGACTTATACAATAAAGCTTAAGTCGACTTAACTGGGCCACTTCCAACGAAACTGCACCTGCATATGTCAACACTCAAATACAATATTTTGAAATATAAATTTAAAAAATTTTATTCAAACTAATTTTGTTCAAAATTTTACGTTATTAACTAGAATTTTTCTTTTAAATATTCAATGGTTTTCTTAATTTTTAGTCAAATACCAGCAACCAAATGCTAAAATCTCTTCTAGTTTTTTTTTTAGGAAATTGAAAATTTTAGTTATTTTTAATTTTCTCGAAAAGTAAAATGCATTTGAGCATCTGGTTTACTGTTTTTCTCTACAAATGTATAGAAGCATTGATGAATTTTGAAAACAAAAATGATACCTACTTAATTAAGTAAAATTTTGAAAAAAATTAGATCGAAATTTCTGTTTTCAATTTTTTAATTTTGATGTTGAAAATTAATTATAAACTAGGGGAATAGACCCCCCTCCCTTCGAATTATTTTCTTGTCTTGACCAAACCTACACACTCTTGCTTTTTGGCACATCTTATCCGAATCACCCTGTAAAATTGCATAAGATCCACACAATATGCTTGAGCTAATATGTAGTTGCTCTATAAACAAGTTCAAAAAAATATGAATCAGAAAAGCTTTTTGTTCAAACTTTATTTACTCAAAGACCTAATTTGCATCGTTCGAACTCTAATTTTCCTGTACGGAAACATCCTACAGTCCATTGAACACACAAAACTTCCTCAGCCAATTCCATTTAGTTTATAAAAAAAAATTAACAAGGCAATTTTACATGCCTTAGTTTGAAACTCTTTCTGTGTTGGCTCTTATATTGATGCTTTTATTTGCTCTCAGGGATAAAAAAAAAACAGAATCTAGACAAAACGAAAAAAAAAAAAAAAAAATCTGCAATCTAAAAACTCAATCTCAACATAGGCTAACTAGAAACACGCAAACACAGGATCCACTCATATTTTCCCTCTTTTTTGTTGTTGTGTTCCCTTTTATTTCTAAGCCATCATGTAAGGCAAAGTTCAAACAACGCCTCAAGTAACTGTGCGATGAGCCTGAGGAGCATAGAGTGTGTGATTTCCATAGAAATTAATCAAAGCTAAGACCAGCTTTATACATAGGTTCACAATGATGGCACATATACCCGACTCAACCCGACCAACCCATTGGGATATTCAACAGAGAATACCTAGAACTACACATTTTCGTTGTGTAAACGTTTTCAGTAGCTGATGCTGCTTCTTGTAAGAGAATGTTCCGCTTGGGTGTATTTAACTTCACTTCCTGTGATGCTTTCTGTTATTTTTTTGTTCCACCTGAACAAGGATTTGTACTTAGATGAGGTATAGGTAAGTATGTTCGAGATTTTTATAAAGGCGATCGACATGACATCCTTGTCGTCATCGTCATCGTCACCGTCTCTATACACTATACATACCATATCCAGTATCACCATCATGCAAAAAAGAAGGATAATCATTTCTTTATTGCTTAGTGAGCTATTAAAAACTCATTTGTGATAAATTATTCCTCATGCTCCCATGTGGATGGATGGTTTCCATTTAACTGGATAAATGGCACGTAAAATGGGACACACCATCAGCATACTCATACCCACTCTCTCACTCACACACACAGAGACAAACGTTAAGGATAATGACGATATGCTGGTCGTGCTGTGTAATGTTGCTCCATTTTGAATTGAAGTGAGGACAGGTACACAAAACATACTCTTTACTGTTTGTTCTAAACATATAGACAGCTCGAAAAAAGCTGAGTTTGAAATTGTGAAGTCAGACAAGTTGTGGCAAATGAATGGAAAAAAAATAGAACATTGAAGAAGGAAGTCAGAAGCTCATTTTTAAAGATATTGTTTTTTTTTTGTTTGGATTGAGATTGCCATGTTGATAAGCTTGTTTCAGAACAAGGTCTCTAAATTTTGTGAATGTAGTTTAAAAAAAAAAAAAACTAAAAAAGAACTCCATTTCAATTTTATTTAGGTATTTACTTTACAGGATTTTTAAATTTTATTGCTAGGAAAACGTTCTTTTATGAGAGTCACGATCTCAAACATGAAGTTGTTTTTAGTTTTTTACTTCCTGTATTAATTCTTTAGGGGTGGGGTGATGTTTTAAAAATATTGTATTTTAAAATTCACTGAATATTGTAAAGGATATCAAAAATGCTTCGTGATGTGTATCTTGTTTGTCGTCTCCTGTGTTTTGAGTTTGAGAAATGATTACCATTTGACATAGAAGAACTTAAGTCCTATTTCATAATTAAAACTGAGGTTGAGCAAAGACTGGGCAAACAGTTATAGGTACATTGAAATTGAAAACTCGCTAATAAGCGGACACTCATATGGACCCCTCTAATTGCTTTCTGGAAAATGGAAAAGGGTTTTTTTTTTGTGGCTGAAATAAAAGAAAATCATATTGCTTAAGCCAGAACAAATAAATGTATTTTGTCGAGAACAGTGACAATTTCCATTTTTTTCCTGCGCAGGTGGGTATACTCGTACTGCCTATAGGGTTCCTTTTAATTGGTCCACCAATGTCGTGGTTAGTTGCCAAGCCTTAATGTTAACCTCAGAGTCCATTGAAGTCACAGTGCCAGGTCATTGTGGCATTGAGAGAAACAAGCGGGCTGACAAACTGTCCAGGCGAGGATCAGTCCTTCTTACCTCTCTTGCTGGAAGAGTCAACAGTCTAATTGGAGTTATGAGCGACAATTATTTTCTCAATTTTTCTTACTGAATCCAATTGTAGGTGACAAAGTTTATCAAACTGCGTTATATCCTGAACAATATGATTTGATATTTAGACCCAGGCGAGACATAGCCAGGGTCGTTGCTACCGGTTCTAGTCACTGGCAAATCATAGAGCATGCTGCGAAGCTGGGAATTGCTAACAATACTCATTGTCGTATAGTTGCGTTCATTTCCTCTGTAAATGCCCTGCTATGGCTAGATTGAGAGTTAAATCATTTGGAAAGGCATTTATTAACGACCTCAACGAACATTCTGAGCGAGCTGAAGATCAAAGACTCTTGTTCTCTTTCCTCAACGAAACTAAGTGGATCTAGGACAAACTTTGGTTTAAGCTCCTATATACTGTAGGTGTTGAACTCCTATAAGACCTTTGCAAAAGCGGACTATAGATACTATCGTATGCTTGATTAAGATATTAAAGTAACGCATTGGGTTATGTTCATTTTGAAATAAATTTATTTTCTCCTCGTCCCTCAAATATTTACATTTTATTTCATTTTTCACACCTGGAAAAATGTCAATTTGCTTGGATATAGAAGAGATCTATCGATAGTCTCAACTCTTCACCATTTATCGATATAATCGATAACTGATTGTAAACTATCGATCATTATCGAGATATTTCAATTTTTATAAATGAGAATATCGTAATTTTAAGATGTAAGGAAATAGGTTTCAAACAATTATGTAAGAATTCTTTTGGTGAGGCAGACAGGTTTTGAAAGCGCAATAACTGCAACAATCGCTACAACAGACTTAACAGATGACTTGGATTTGGATCAACTAAATATTGGTGATAGAAGCAATATTTGGAAGGAGAGATCCAAATCAAGGAAGCAATTGTCTCAGATATCTAACTGAGGCTCAAGAACTCAACGGTCGCAAGAACTAAAGAAAAATTGCCACTAGTATTGCTATTGAAAAGCATGGTAAAGCAAAAATGGTTACAAATGCAATTATCCAGTTTTTGGATAATAATCCACCTACTAGGTGCGTTGGAACTAATGTTTATATCAGGATAAGAGGCGGAGTTATTGGACTAAATGAAACAACAATTATTTGCTGGTTCCATGTAAATGAATAGCACCTATCCCAGAAGCTACGGAAAAATATCAAGTTTACTCGCATACTCTGGTGATATTGGAAAAGATCTTTAGAACTGTCAAAATGTATATATTGCCGTTGCTCAATATAAGGCCAGTTCAGAGAAACTTACATGATTTTAATTATATGATTATAAATTGAGAAGAGCTATGAGCGATGATATACAAGATGGAATAATTCCCGAACAATGGTTCATTCGAGATGGCTTACGACAGGTAACTGCATTCTTCGAGTTTATAAGTAAAAAAAATCCCCATCAACAGCCATTGAAGCAGATAGAAACAGTTTTTCAAGACTATTAAGCTGGCAAGGTAAAGGGTTTTCCAATAAGAGGTATTATTTTGATGTTCAAAGAAAAATGGCATTTTTTGAGATAAATGATCGGATGTTTATTTTATTATAAAGAGGAAAGTATGCCGTTAATAATGGAACACAACATCAGCCAAATGGCCACCACGACCACGCTTACAGGACCATATCCTTTTCATGAAATTTTCCATAACCAAATCGCAAAGTGGCTGCCCTATGTCCTCGATAGCCTCACGAATTCCATCTTTGAGGTCTTGAATCGACGCTGGGCTGTTGGCGTAGACCTTATCTTTCACGTGGCCCCAAAGGAAGAAGTCGCAAGGTGTTAAATCACAAGATCTCGGTGGCCAATTGTGATCACCTCTTCGAGAGACAACACGGTCCGGAAACTTTTCCCGTAAAAGATCGATGGTTTCATTGCTTGTGTGGCACGTAGGGCCGTCTTGTTGAAAGTAAACGTTGTCCAGATCAATACCATCCAATTCCGGCCATAAAAAATCATTAATCATCTCTCGATAGCGCAATCCATTGACCGTAACTGTTGCTCCAGCCTCATTTTCGAAAAAGTAAGGTCCAATGACCCCGCCGGACCATAAACCGCACCAAACAGTCACGCGTTGAGGATGAAGAGGCTTTTCAACAATAACTCTTGGGTTTTCCGAGCCCCGGATGCGACAGTTTTGCTTGTTGACGTAGCCTCCGAGGTGGAAATGGGCCTCATCAGTCAAGATGATTTTTCGATGAAATTCCGGATCATTTTCATGCATTTCAAGGACCCAATCAGCAAAGACACGACGTTGTTGATGATCAGCTGGCTTGAGTTCTTGTGTTAACTGAACTTTATAAGCCTTAAGACCCAAGTCTTTATGCAAAATACGGTGTAATGACGTTTGTGGAATGCCTAATTCCAAAGAACGACGAGGAATGGACAAACCTGGGTTTTCTTCAACACTTTGGGCTACAACAGCAATATTCTCAGTTGTTCTTGAGCGACGTGCACGGGTTTTATTCTTCACATCCCTAACTTGTCCCAACAGCTCGAATTTGTCCACCAATTTCTGTATTGCGGTCCGACAAGGTGCTTCACGACGACCCAAAAATGTTTTAGTTTTACGAACCGTCTCTGCCAAATTTTCACCATTTTTATAGTGAATTTTATAATTTCAATGCGTTGTTGAAGCGTGTATCGTTCCATTTTTATTAATGGCGTAGTTACTACTTGTCAAATGTCAAAAAATGACAGCTTCAAAAGTGACAGCTACCGAAATAGTGGGCTATTCAAAATAACACCTCTTATTGGAAAACCCCTTTGTTTGCCAAACGATATTAAAGAAAAAATAGTAGTTCGCTCGGAAAGAATACTTTGGACACTTTGAAAAAATATTGGTAGCTATTTTGTTCGATGATCGACATAATAATCGAGGGCTGGTTCATTGTCGCGTTCTTAAGGCAAGAGCAGAAGTAAAAAGCAATGCTAGTGATGTAGTTGTCCAAAAGTTTCAGTACCCAAATTTCCGCTTCCATGACGATTAAATCGACGAGCTAACTGATTGGAGGCAAATTGAGAAGAGCCATTTGAGCAAATCTCCAATACTCGTGAATTTTACACAGAAAGACCTTTTTCAAACAAAAAGAAATCACTATTAAAATTTAGTTTGTTAAAACAGGTTCCATGTCACAGTAAAACAGATGAAAAAGCGGTGAAGTTGATGACCGAGACTTCCAATTCTGTGTGTTGGTTTAAAGAACAAAGATAGAATAATAAAAAATACTTTAATATCTCGAAAAGAATACAATAAAAAAATATGATAATTAAAACCTAAAAGGAAATATAAACATTATAGTTTCTTATTGAATACAAACTAGGTGAATAATCTGTTTTCATTGTGTTAGATGCTATTAGGCCATTTAAACACTCATCCGTAAATTTTTGCTTTCGATTTAATGTATTTGAATGCGTATGACAAACTTTTTTTTTCCAGATTCTTCTTCGATTGTTTTTAGTTTTAAATAGCTATAAACGACCTCTAGTGGTCATTTCAAAAAGTAAAAACAAAATCTTAAAATTATTAAAAAGACCCAATGCTAATTTAGCAGGGGTTATGTTTTATGTTGCCTATTGAAGAGTCCTTATGCATGTATGTTATTTCGATTTGTAAAAATATTAGCCCTATGAAGATATAAAAAGAGTTAATCTTAAATCTACTAGATTTATGAAATAAATTTGTAACTTTGGGTGATATGACTACAACGGACCACGTACTCAGAGCAGGTGCTCCATAGGAATCAGAGAAGGTGATAAAAAAAGTACCTGCTCCAGTTTCATATGAATAAAATTATACTCCAACCAGTGAGCAATTCCTCCGACACATGCACCTGCTTTAGAACAGGCAGCCTTTGTTTTTTTGAAAGATAAGAGAGATTGTGTGTGTTTAAAGCTCTTACCGTATCTAATTTTAAGCATTTTATAAGAAAAAGTGGTGATTTTGATATATTTTTGGATTAAATCAGGGTTGCCAGGCACATGCACCTTATTAAGAGAAGGTAGCTTATATTTTTTTAGATAAAGTACAAACTGTGGTATAATTTGATATGTACTTTAAAAATAATTGCAATACACTTTACATCTTGTCCTAATGAAAAACTATGAATTCAATGAAGAATTTATGATTATCAGGGTTGCCAGGTGTTCTTAGGAGTGCTGCAACTACCAACATTGTTTTTTTTTTTTAAGAACGAGGATTGGGATTTAATTAAATTGTGTTAGTTTGAGTTAAGTTCATAGAAAAATCATTGTTTTTTTATTAAAAGTGTTATTCGAAATTTTTAAAGTTGCAATACTTATTGTTTTGTTTAACCTTTCCAAAATTGTATACAGTATTAAATTATTTTATTAATTTTCAACATATTTACAGCTCTTATATGTGACCAAACTTAAAGCAAATACATTACACTTTTTTCCTTTAAATATGGTTGCCACGTCCTTGCATCCATTTCAAAAGTGGCATTCCTATTTTTTTTCTTTTCAGTTCCATGAAATCTTTCATTTTACACTAGTTTTGACCTCTTACTCGATGAGCTAAGTCATAGTCCCAAATAAGGGTTTTTCAAAACGGGTTGGCAACACCACCCACCCATTTTAAATTAGGCAACCCTATTTTTTTTCTTTCTATCTCGTCAAACCCTATCGTTTGGGAATACTTAAAACCTCTTACTCGATGAGCTAAGTTATATAGTCAAAAAGACGCACCGGAAGTGGCCCATTTTAGACGTCATACACCCAAATTTCGCTAGGCAACCCATGTGCTTTAAGTTGCTTTTTGAAATACTTATCGATTAAGTGTTACTACGACTTCTTACCTTATGACCTAAGTGATCCGACGGTCGGCTCTTCGCCTATTACTTCAACGTTGAGCAATCAAATGAGCTAACTCACATATAGGAGCAGGTGCTCCTCTCGATGGAGTATGTGCTTTACTTTATTCATACCTTATAATGGAGCAGGTGCTTATTTTGAAGAGATGCTCATCAAACACGTAGATGCTCGATCCTTGAGCACCTTTTCAAGTGTTTTATTTATACCAAATGGAGCACCTGCTCTTAAAAGTTGAGTTTTGAGTAGGTACTCCTTTTTTTTCATACCACCCTTTGTATCGAGATATATTCATACTGCATACCTCAAAAATAAGGAAATTTCTAGCTATACGAAGTTTAATCAATCTTTTCAGCGAATTTGGAAAAAAAACCGATACAAAGACAAAATAATTGATCTGGAGACCGATTTTATTCAATTTAGTACAGGGCATTTTTATGTAATTCGCTAGAGAAGAAATTCAAACTTTTCTTTGATGGAGTTTTGCATGGCAGTCTAACGTATAGGAAAACACACGTACAAAACGACTGATGACGCCGATGGCAGTAACGAACCACTTTACTGGTCATCTCTCCATCATCGTAATGTTAAGATTGATTAAAACTTAAAAAAAAATTTCCACGAAACCAATACTTGTCCTCTAAACAGCACGTTGATTAATCACCATTTTCAGAAGCAAAACTTTTTTTTTTCAGCAAAGCAAGACCGATTAATCCACATCCATCAATTTATTTTGTTTATTTTTTTAAACCCAAAATATGAGCTTTGGGTGTTTATTTTTCTTGCTTGCTTGGCACATTTAATATTGTGTTCCAAAGTTATATCAATTTTACTTGGATACTTAAGATCATCCTACAAGAGCAAGTAAGGTAATCCACAGCTCAAAATTTAAAGAATAACACAAAAAAAAAGCCAAAATCTCATGGCTTACTATCAAAGTTATAAGGATTAAATGGAAGCTATTCATCACAGTACCCATGAGTAAGAGGTATTTCGTTTTTTTTTTTTTTTGCTCAGATTATCCCTTTCCATAGAATTATTTTAAATGGTTTTGAAGTAGATCCGAATTTAATAGCCACATAGCCTTAAACCTTTGAAAAATACAAAAAAAAAAAACGTATTGAATCTCTCTTTTCTAACACCAATTCTGTGTAGTATTTTCTTACATCAAAAATATCTCAATAAAATACAGGAAACAAGAATTCCCCAGGGGAAGGTCCTTCGATTTTCATTTTATTCCAATTATCTGTGGAACTTATGCATGAGCAGAAACACTGCCTTAAATGTATGTACTTCTCTTATTTACTCCTCCACCTTCCAATAATCTCAAAACCAAACCAGAAGTCCTTAATATCTTCTATAATATAATATTTTATCCTTAAACAGTTTGCATATAGTTTGTTGTTGGTATAGTGTGCCATTTGGTGGTGACATTTGGTGATATGTTTTCTCCCCTTATTTATAAACCAAGGTGTCACCATAGCAGGAACCACAAAAATTTCAAATAAATTTTCCTTTTCATCTGCGAGATGGTACCTTTACCTACTACCTACTACACAGAGTAGGTTTAGCTTCCGTAATAAACGGAAGCCAAAAAAAAAATGTAACTTTGTAAACAGCCCTCCGTTTTATGGACCCAATATTGAGGCGAGAGGTCAAAAAAGGTTCGGCACGCCGCGCCGACAGCCAGGCACAACAATGAAAAAAAAAAAAATAATAATAACAACTTATAGATATAAAATGTCTTCATCTAGCACTTAAGTCCTTTATGAATACTTTAAGGCGTGATAAGGAATTTATATTCCTTTCCTACACAGGAAAACAGCAAAGTTAAAAAAAAAACTTTACCCAAAAACTCTGAGGTGACAGCACGGAGTGACGGTTAGTCAATTATATCTCAAGTTACCTACTTATATTTATATTTATATTTATGTGTAAAAGGTTCCTATTTCCCTGCGCAAATATAATGGAAGTAAATTACAATTTTAATGCCATTTATTCCGCGAACTCTAGATGGCATTTATTTATGTTGGCATGTCGTATATTTGACGGTTTCACCTAAGAGTTTTTTTTTTTTATTTTATTTTTGTCAAAATATTATGATAGAAAATGGCCCTCGGGAGCTTGAAGCTTTCATGTGATATATTTATCAAATTTCTTGGAAGTTTCAGTGAGTTGAGTAATAAGAGTAATTATCAAGAAATTTCAAGTTGAAATTTATTTTCGCGATTGTATAGCCAGTTTTAATTTTGTTTAGTAAAAAATTTATATGACAAAACATTAGCGTAATAGACGTTTTTGACATTTCCTGCTTGTATATATTAGGTAAATGAAGGAAGAAACTTCTTGGAACATTATTTATTTCTTTTATTTAATTTTTAAGGGGGTTACTTTTTTTTTTTTAATTTATTGTTGTTGAACTTTTAGCAGAACCCTCTAATTTATGTGTCTAAAAATAGAAACAAGAGATAATATGAAGTATAATAAACGATCTTCCAAAAGGGGATTTCCGAACTTTGACAGTTGATAGCGGCCATATTGTTGAAGCTACATGTGTCAAATTGGCTGTCTTTTATTGAGTCTGTCGTGCTAAATCGCCATGGACGGATATAAAGCGTTCAACAACACGGGCAAATGATAAAATTGTTTTATCAAAATGGTTTAACTGTTCGGCGAACGTTCCGCGGGCTTCGCCCATATACGGTTATCTTCAGCGATGATGCCCATTTCTGGATGGATATGGCTACGTAAACGAATAAAATTGTCGAATTTGGGACGTTATCAATATACGCATGAGATCCAGGAGTGTCCAATGCATTCCGAAAAAGTGATTGTTTGGTATGGATTCTGGGCTGGCGGCGTCATAGGTCCATATTTCATTGACTATCAACATATATTTTGGCCTGAATTGGATGATATGGATACCGACGAGAAACGCGCATTTTGTTTATTTTATTTATAAAATTTTATAAAATAGGTTTTTTTTTTTAAATAAATTATAAAGGTAGTTTTTTTTAGACGTGTGGTTTTCAAGAAGAAATAAAACGTATATAATTTGATGTTATGGCCAAGAATTTAGATTTATTATAAAGACAAAGGTTTGCCATTATGTTTTAAAAAATGAATTCAGGCAAGTGGCTGCCGCGGCTGTCTCGAATAAATTCCAGCCGAGAGGCCCAATTTTCGGCCACTTTTTGCAGCAATTGGGGCCGTATGTCAGCAATAAAGCGCCAAATATTCTCTTCCAAGGATCATCTCGGACTTATCTGAGTAGGCAAGCGACTCCACATAACCCAACAAAACATAACCCCATAGTTAAATATTTCTTCCAACTTTTTATAGAGCAGGCAAAAAGAAATTAATGTGTTACTTTCACCTTTTTGGTATTTATAAACCAGACATTTTCTCAAAACATTGGAGCTGCAATGGCTTAACAAATAGTTGGGCTAAAATATTCTGTTACTTTTTCAGTGGGACCTATCAAGCGTTTTTTTTTTGTAGCTCTATTCAAACCTCTTAAACTCAAGGGTTTTTTTGTTTCATTAATTAAAAATATTAAACATTTTTTTTTTTATTTGAAATTTTAATTTTACTTACAAACGAAACAACCACGTTAGATTTAAGAAAACTAAGATTTTTCATAACATATGCCATAATTGCAAAAAAGAAAATAAATAAATTCGTTTTTTTGTCATTTTTTTTCTCTACAGCAAAATTTCCCAACTTTGAAAAGCTATATAAACCAAACTATTTACCAACAAATTATTTTGTTTACTGTTTTTTAAGCTCTGTCTATATTTATATTAGCAAATAAAAACAAAAAAATTAAAAAAAAAATATTGGATTTTGTATTTTAGCCGCAACTTTTGGCTTTTTGCACCACAGTGCGTCCGCCAGTCTAACTATATCTTAAAGAATTTTAAAATCAAAAAGACCAAGACTTTAGACTAGTATACTCTGGATGCACCGACCTCGGTACAGACCTCTGTCAGAATCAACTGGCGATAACTTTAGGTTAAAAGCTGTGCCTCATATCTTCGAAAACAGTCATTCAAGGCTTACTTCAAGAAATAAAAACCTATTTATATACCTAGTCAAACTCTAGGCAACATATATGATCCACTTCGATGCCCTAATATAACTGATATAGATGTTTCCCTGGGTGTTGATATTTCTCAATCTTATTCTTTACTTCAATCATAAATACATACCTACAACACACATTTTATTATCCAATATAATTTTTTTTAAATCATTTTCTTAAAACTCAGACAAAGAATTTCGATATTAATTTTTTTATTAGAATTTTAATTCTCTGCACCACATCGCATTTTAATTCAAAAAAAAAAAAAAAAAGAAAATGAAAATGAGAGGATGCCAAATCAAAAGACTTTCATTGAAAGTCTCTACTTGGCGTGAAAATCGACAATCATCAACTTTGGAAAATTTCAATCATCAACTCTGAATTCGTTATACCAACCATAAATAATTGGCATAAAATATCTTCAAAATCGAAAGTCAAATCACTGTCAAGCTAAAAATAATAATAAAAAAAAATTAAATAGCAATATCCATCCATCCGAAGTCTGCAAGTTCTTTTGTTAATAACACACACAATAGCAATCGATAACACCATACATAGTTCATAGATTCGTATAGGAGAAAGAGTAGCTGGTGATGGCTGGTTGGTTGGTAAAAATGGGGCAGCCTTTTCGCAAAAAAAAAGCAAAAAAAAAAAAGAATGTATATAATTTGCTTTTATAAATCGCAAACCGCACAAAAGAAGCATACAAAAAAAAAAATAATAAAATCAAGAAAATAATATAATAAAGGAATGAACTCGCAGGGCGGAAGGACAAAAAGGAAAGTCGTAATCCACAATGGCGGCGACGAACGGCGCGGCGATGCCAACAACGATGACGACTACCAGGATCCTCCGCATTCATTCATTTATCCAGCCATCCATCCTTTCATCCATCGGCTTCAGCTTCGGCTTCGACTTTGGCATCAATTCGGTTCCCTTCGAGCGAAGAAATAAAATCGAAATAATTGAAAAGGACGAACGCGCAGGCAAACGAACAACAACAACAACGAAAATGTAATAAACAATGGCGCCCGGCAAACGGTTATCGAAATGCGTAAAATTGATGATGGAAATTTAATTGAATCGATGGCGTTATTTGTACGACACAGAAATGAACCAACAACAAAAAAAAAAAATTGAAAAACGAAAAATATCTGATGATGAGGATGAGCAAGAAGTGAAGGTAGATATTAATATTAACACCTGTTTCGATGTCAGGATGTCTCTCTGAGCTGAAGTCGTGCCAATAATGAGGGACACAAACGTAATGACAGTTTATTTTCCCCCAAAGTAAATGCGGTAATTGAAAATTCCTCAAGAAGATTAAATTTTTTGCTTCGATTTTTTTTTTTACGCGAAAGGCCCTTAGTATACATAGCTTGCGAACACAAAGTCCAAAAAAGAGCTTAATCATCAGCGCAATTAAAATTGATTGAAAGCCAAAAACGCTCGAAGGATATTTAGGTAATACCTGTCTGCATCTTTCCCAGGATCACGACCCCTTCAGATTCAGAATCAGAATAAACAAACGAGAAAAAGGTGCAAAAAAAACAACAACACAGAACTGCCTAAATAGAAAAAGATAGGCCAGAAAATTACTTCAAAGCAATTCGGAATATCTGAGTTTTAAGAAAAAAAAAAAAAAGAACCCCATCATCTTTCGGCTTCCAATTTTCTTTCCTTTGGCCATTTAAGAAAGTACAAAGAAATTGATCTAACGAAATTTAGAATATCCCTTTAGTATAGCAATTGAAATCCTAGTGGAGCATTATTTTCCTTTTTTGTTTGATTCTTCCGGCTAAATGAAGGTAGAAATAGTGGACGGGGGCTCTAAAAAATTAAAGAAAAAAAAGAAAAGAAGGAGCTGAATCTCCAACTCACGCTATAAAGGTAAGGAAAAATATTTCTCTGGATAGGACAAGAAATAGCAACCGTGCGTCGTACAGTGGTTATTTTGACCTTGGTGCTGCCCTAGCAGCAAGATTACGACTTCATAATGAAGGATTGTTTTTTTTTTTGTTGTTGTTCTGGTTTGAAATAGCAGGAAGGACTTAAGAAATATATCAGAAGGATCCACCGCAAGGATAGAGACAAACTTTGTCGGATATAATATTTTCTGTGAAATGCTTTGGAATTTGTTTTTTTTTTTTTTTTTTGATCGAAATGTTATCCTACTTATGGTTGCCAGTCGAAAAAGGAGAAGAATTATGCAAGAAGCATTATTGAAGAAACTGATGAATAAAATTCAAATAAAATAAAGATATCAAAGGAAATGATTTCGAATATACTTATTTTGGTGTGTGTGTGTATAGGTAAATGCCTGGGATTTTTTCCGTTCATTAAAACCGTTTGCGTTTGTTGATTGAAGTACAGAAGTCTGTATAGATAATGCTTGGAGGTTAGAAGACAGCCTACAACAAAGGAGTTATATAGGTATAGGTATACACATACGTGATAAAAGAATGCCTATAATGTAACTCCAGGGTTAATCAGTATAATGTATATTGATATAATGAATATACCTAATTTTGGGATGCGAAGACCGAAGACTCGTCGTTTACAAATCATTGCTGTTTTGATTGTACTTGTGTGAAATTAATTATTTTAAGACGAGTATAGACATAGGCAAATTCCATGAACTCAAAAATAAAGGGTGTTTTTTTAGACGTGTAGTTTTCAATCTGGCAATACTTTTTTTGGAGTTGGTCATTTTGACAGCTGTCACTTGATTTATGCCCAGTTTGCTTTGCCATTTCATAATAATAGAACAACGTTTGCA
Source organism: Leucozona laternaria (assembly GCA_932273885.2). Lineage (NCBI taxonomy): Eukaryota > Metazoa > Arthropoda > Insecta > Diptera > Syrphidae > Leucozona > Leucozona laternaria. The sequence goes on along the minus strand of OW026368.1, from coordinate 24,667,125 downwards.
AATCTTGCAAATTTATTACCAAACTATCGGTTCGGTTCGCGCGACGCATCGCTAGCTGTGTCCAATATTCGGTCGACATGATCGCAAAATTGTATAAATTCGAGCAACCATGGATCGGCTTCGCACCACGTTTACTCTAGTGGATAATGTGCATCCTCAGAGACCCCATACAGTGCGCAACTCAAAGTCTTCGGCGCAGTTCTGGAAAGCTGTCAAGTACATAAACGGATACATGTCAAACATCTCTTTGTCTCTTAAATCCCCGCAACTTAGGACTCACTTCGATAAGCTTCTCAATGCCCCACTAGCCTCCCAACTATTTCAATATGCAGCCCCTCTACTCATAGATGAAAAATTAGATGCTGCGTTTACTCTGGAAGAAGTCAAAGAAGTAATAAACAACTCGAAATCAAACAAAGCACCAGGTATTGATCGCATCCCGTTCGAATTTTATAAAAATTGCACAAACGAGTTTATAAATTCTCTCACAATAGAATATAATCGAATCTTTAATTCTACAAATGTTTCTGACGCATTCAAGAAAGCAATCATTTTCCCACTTCATAAAAAAGGTGATTACAAAGACCGGAAGAACTACAGAGGAATCACATTTTTGAACACTTCAGCTAAACTGTTTGCCGCATTAATTTATAAAAGATTATACGAATGGGTTCAAGAAAATACCATTCTTAAAGAATTTCAAGCTGGATTTAGAAAAGGTTATTCTACAATTGACCAGATATTCTGCCTAACAAATGTTGAGGAATCTTACAAGAACAAAAAAAAAAGTTGTACGGATTCTTTGTAGATGTTCGAGCAGCTTTCGATACAATATCACGTGAAGCACTCTTTTACAAGCTTTCTAAAATTGGTGTATCAAGCAAAATCATTCAAATCCTGCGAGCTTTGTATGAAAATAATATCGCGTACGTGTGGGATGGAGATTTAATCTCTGAAGAATTCAAAACGTCAATAGGCGTTAAGCAATTCTGTATTCTTAGTTCACTACTTTTTATATTATACATTAATGATATAACCGATGATGTCAAAGGTGGAATAAGATTCTACGATGTAACAATCCCGGCGTTGATGTATGCGGATGATATTGTCTTTCTGTGTGACACTATCCAAGGTATGCAGTTAATGATAAACAGACTTAGTGCATATTGTAAATCTTGGAATCTTACTGTTAATCTTGAGAAATCAAAAGTCATGATATTTAGAAATGCAGGAGGTCGTTACTCGCGTTTGGAAAAATGGAAGTTAGACGGTGAAGAAATTGAAGTTGTATCCAGATACAAATATCTAGGTATACTGTTATCCCCTTCTTTAAGTTTTAAACCGCACTTTGGTGAAAAATTAGCTGATGCTAAAAGAGCTATTTGCGCAATTTGGGAACGATGTTTCAGAAACAATTATGTGTCGCTAAGTGCAAAACAAACCTTGTTCCACTTGACTGCAGCCTCGATAATGCTCTACGGAGCTCAGATATGGGGATACAAATGTTACGATGAGGTGGAAAAATTTCTTCGCTACTTCTTGAAGAGGATATTCCGACTACCAAAAAATACCCCTAACTATATGCTATACATTGAAACTGGAACTCCTCCCCTGCGCTTGTACACCCTCAAAATGCACTTCAATTATATTTTAAAAGTATTAGAGATGAATGAAACCAGAATACCAAACGTAGTATTAAAAAGCATTATTAGAACAAATGGAAAAATTTACGAAGAATGGCAGAAAGTAGCGTCAGAATGCGGAATGAATCTAACAGTCCAGGTGAACGAGGAACCTCATCTCTTAAGAGAAAAATTCCATTCAATTTTGGAAAATCTTGGCAGACATACGTATGGCCAATACGTTGAAGAAGCCGAATCGTCACTATTTAGGAACTACTACAGCAAACTTAACCATTTTTTAAATGAAAAAACATATATCCTCAACAGTTACTCAGCTGCAAAAATAAGTACTGTCTTCAAAATGAGAAGTGAACTTTTTCATTTAAACTTCATGCCACATCGGCCAGATTTACCAGTACTTTGTGACCTTTGCAACATGAAAAATAGAGAAGATATCTTGCACTTTCTTGGTGTTTGTCCAATTTTAAAAGAATTTGGACTATTAATGTTTGGAAAACATGTTTTAGAGGAAGATGAAGCAGTAAATATCTTAAATGGAGAAAAAAGATGGGATGTCCTATATAACTACTCAGTAGCAGCACTTCGTAATAGAAAGCGTATTATAGAAGGAGATTTTTAATACAAGAATTTTCGTTTATATTTTGTCAACCTGGTAGACGGCCATAGGCCAAACCCATTATGACTTAGGCTAAGCTTTAACTGTATAAATATATTTATTGTAATAAAAGTCAATTTAACTAAACTTACTAACTAACAGTGCGTACCGAAGACGCTATTGCTGCTGCGGAGCACAGTATCCCAGAACACCCGAATGAGTCCATCCGCCATAGCGCGAGAAAAATTCTCGTCTCGGAATATTTTTTTAAAAATAAAACAAAGATTATTTTTCTCTATTATATCCCGTTTTTTATTGATAAGATTTTTATTTTTTTACGAAGGTACGGCCACTGTTTCAATGTGGGGCTGCACTGTATTGCTTCTTTGAGTTTAACTTAAGAACTAAATTACAACTTGTTGCCGGAGGAGGCGAAACCTATCAGAAGAATATCGATATCGAATATACATATGAATCGATATTCTGTTGTTTATTTATTTTTTTTGACGGAAACAATGCATTTACTTCCTAGTGGGAACATAAAGCATACCCAATACCCAAGCAATAATGATTGTGAGAAACTATGACCCACAATTAATAATGCATGTGTTTACTTTTTCAAGTGGTTTGCCTTTAGTTTCTCAACAGGTCAACGGAATGCATTGGTTTGATTTTAGTTTGCCGCAATCGTAAATTTTTTGGGTCATTTATTGTGAAGCAATAAAATGCATATTTTACAATGGCAGCAATTTGAAGAGAAAGATTTTTGCTTATAATTTATTTTTTTTTGTCTCCGCAACTTTTCTCTAAAATTTAAACTTTTTGAAGACAAATTCTAATTTGTGTTAAACAAAATGATGGATCTCATCAGGGTCAAAGGGTCAACATCTTCGAAAAATCACTCTGTTCAAATAAAACATGAAGAAAATTATATTTTGAAACTATGTGATCTTCTACCTTTTTAGGTTCTGCATTTCAGTTTCTTCATAACAGCAATATGCCACATGTTTTTGTCACACAAAACCAATACATACCTTATGGCATAGTACCTAAATATATAGGTATATGTTTAATAATATTCTAAAACGATTTCCATTTCCATTAACTTTTATTACATATTTCCTTTGTTCCCTAAAAATATGAACGACATGCTTTCTTTTTGATTTCAAATCGAATTACCCTCATTTTGGAAGCAAATTGATGCTCATATCAAAAATGTAAAAGTAAGAGAAATCATTTGAGGCCAAAATACTATTTGGTGTTGTTCTAGTTGACGGAATAAGAAATAAAAATTTTCTCCATTGATATCTACATATATTTCCATTTTTAAACATTACTATAACAGCCATTTATTTCCGCATACTTGCTCTATAGGGCAAGTATTGGTTTCGTGTAAAAAAAAATTTGAAGGTTATATTCAAAACTAACACTACGATAATCGAGAAGTCCGAAAAAGTGGGTTTCGTCATGCCGTCCGTCGATCTGTGCGTCTGTACGCCTGTACGCCTGTACGCGTCTGTGAGTCTGTGAGTCTGTGCGTCGCGTCGCACAGTGGTGCGAGAGCGGAAAAAAGTCTTCTGAAAAAGTCATGCCTATCGTTTTAAACTTTATGTTTAAGTATTCTTAGATAACCCGAGCGTATGATTTAAAAGTATTTTTTAACATATATATTGAATGTTCTGATTTACAAGCCCTCGAAGTTGAAAAATAATTTTACTCAAATCGCGAACCGTATTTTCAACAAATTTTGAGATTTTTTTTTCCGAAGTTCCTGTAGATAAATTCCCTAGCTTCTTAAATAATTTAATTGGTCTATTTTCGATTATCTATAAATAAAAAAATGTTGATTATTTATAAAAGATACCTTCTATAAGTAGCCTGAAGCTTTAGTACTAAGAAAAAATGCTTTTTTTTTTAAACTTTTTGATTTAAAAAAACAGCTCCAAAAGATACCAAGAAAATAAGTATGCCACCATATGCTCCATACATTCATGTTAAAGCACAGACAAAATTAGCTGCAGATACGTGCAGATGTGGAAGTTATGCTCAAAAATTTTTCACTTAATCAGATTTCAAAAAACTCCGTCTTGACGGTGGTGTTTACCAAAAAGTTTGATTACTTCGGTATTAATTGTCAGAATGAACTGGTTCAGCCCATTATTTTAAGAAAAAATGTCAAAATTTATTTTAAAAATAAAACAAAATTAATACATTGACCCAGGGCTGAGAATTTCGATTTTTGCGAAACCATTTATTTCTGCCTGGAAAATTTTTCAACTTTGAACTCAATTTTCTTGAAAGCAACACACGAAAAATAATATAGTTTTATGATATTTTGAATTATATGATAGAGCTTAATACAAAATAAAGAAAAGGATTAGGGATAATCTTTTATTTTTTTTTAATTTTTCGCTAAAAAAAGGGCAGGTAAAAATAAAAAAGGTGTTATTTTCAAAGTTTTATTGCTTTGTTTTTGTTCTGTATTGCGTAATTTTCTATTACCTCTAAGGATTAGTAATGGTTTATTAGAATAAAATCTGTTACTTAAATCTATTTATATAAAGGATTAATGAAAAAAAAGTCAGTATTGAGTTATTGAGCATTTGTGCAAGGTGCAATAAGTGAAAGTGAAGTTAAATATAATAACAAACATATATAGTGAATTCAATACATTAAAATGAATTCAATCGAAATTCCTTATTCGGTGTTGTGTAGTGAACTTATTTCTAATGGTCATGATGTTCAAAATCTTTGACCATATTTTGTAAGGAAATACCCCAACTTAATTTCATACACTCATATCCTCAGATCCAATAATAACAGGTTTAAGGCCACAGGCAAAAAAGAAAATACTTCCAATCAGCGCAGACGCTAAAAACGTCATTCTAGCATTATAAAATTACTACTTCATAATTGGTTTTTATTTATTTTTTTTTATGTATTTATCTATTTATTTATTTAATTTTATAATATACATAGTTAATAATAATATTTTATTCAAAATAAAAAGTTAAGATTTTATTAATAAAAACTTTTATTTAAATATAACATCAAAACCCTCAAATTTTATAAAAATGTCAATAACTTTTTTCTAACAATTTTTTCTTGACCAAATTTTGACCAAGCATGTATAAAACTAATCTTAACATGTTTTTCAAATTTCATTACAATTCGTTTAATAGTTCAGATTTTACAGACTTTTTTCCGCTCTCCCATACAAACATCAAAACACTCAAATTTTAAGAAAAAAGTCAATAACTTTTTTACTAATGATTTTTTCTTAGCCAAATTTTGACAAAATGTGTTTAAAACTAATTTAAAAATGCGAATCAAATTTCATCTTAATCCGTTAAACAGTTTAGATGTTACAGATTTTTTTCTGCTCTCCCATACAAACATCAAATCCCTCAAATTTTAGAAAAATGTCAATAACTTTGTTTCTAATTATTTTTTTTTTTCAACCAAATTTTGACCAAATATGTATACGACTAATATAAACATGTTTGCGAAATTTCATTTAAATCCGTTGAACCGTTCAGATAAAACAGACTTTTTTCCGCTCTCCCATACAAACCGAACCACTGTGCGTCGCGTCGGTGCGTCCACTGTAATTTGAGCTAGATCCTAAACGGGTAAACCGATTTGCATAAAATTTGGTACAGAGCATTTTTATGTGATTCCCTAGAGTATAAATTCGAATTTTCGTTTTAGCTCATCTAGAACGGGTAGCTGCCATACAAATATTTTGGTTTCTTTAAATTTTCTCAAAAACGGCTCTATCAATTTCGATCAAACTTCGTATCTGTAATAACCAAGTCAATTGTAAGAAAACTGCATTTCAGTTTTTTCTCAAAAAATTGACATTACGGAATTAGGTACCTATTGCGAGTTTTTTGAGAAAATGGTCTTATTTTTGAGTTATTTGCGTATATCTTTTCCATGGTTGGACAGATTTTTTTATAATTTTGCAATCTATTGCTTCTCAATATTATAAACAATAATGCATATAAACATTTTTAAAAAATATTTTTTTATAAACCAAAAAAAATCAAACAAAAAATAATTTTTATAACACTTTTGACTCTTAATATTTTTTCGTTAAATACATCATGCGTCTTCAATGTGTGTTTACACAAAGTTGTTAACCACAAGACCAAGCTCGTGTGATCAAGTCATGCATATTTTTTGTATATACATCATTCATTTAAAAAAAAACTCCCTTTATAAATCCTTCGTCTTTTGTATAGAAACTGTTTAATGTGTACCTTAATGCTTGTTCTGTAATGTAACGTTGAAGGTACCTTACCTTCTTAAAGCTCCCCTACGAATTTTAAATTTGTAATATTACAAGAGAAGGGCACAAAATAACATTGGAATGTTAACATCCCCTCTATCGATCGACTAACAAAACAACCCTCTAAAAGACTTCCTTTAGCTTCAAACTATCGTCTTTGGAATTCTCGTTACACACATATTTTTCTGCCTTGAAAATCGCTTAAGCCTCTTTAGATCTAATATTGCCACACGTTCCTACTTTTAACGTGCGCTATAGTGTAGTAGAGGTGCAACAACTTCTTCTTGAAAGGGAAATCATTTGTGTGCTCAGTTGCTCAGTGTTCAGTGGGTTAGTGAAACATTATTCCACCTTAGTGACTCCATATTCTGATAGCTGAGACTTTGAATATTGGGAGACCTATGTTTTAAACATGTATGTGATGTTCGGCAGAGTGGATAGCGTGAAGCAATTTTGTACCTACTTTTATTCCTGTTACTTTTTGTTTGTTGTTTACTATCATTTTAGAAAATATCACGCTCTTCTTGACATGTCAATTCTAATTTCCGTAAATATGTATTTGCTTTAAGAAATTTTCCCTACACCTATAGCTTTAGTTGAACCAAGAAATTGTTATGTCATTTTGAAAATAGAGTTTACGCAGGCGGATTCTCTTTTGAATAAGTATAGGTGTATGAGGCCAACATCCATAATGTTGCATTCATTAAAATGTTTCATGGACTTTAACAAAAGCACACTCCGCTTCCTACTAGAATCCTCTGAAAAATGTACCTATATACTGTTAATTTGTTTATAGTCCGACTTTTTGGTAGTGAATCAACATATTTTTTTCCTATTTTCATATACGGAAGCTTTAAGGCAGGATTATTAAATAAAGGGTTTTCCAATAAGAGGTGTTATTTTGAATAGCCCGCTATTTCGGTAGCTGTCACTTTTGAAGCTGTCATTTTTTGACATTTGACAAGTAGAAACTACGCCATTAATAAAAATGGAACGATACACGCTTCAACAACGCATTGAAATTATTAAAATTCACTATAAAAATGGTGAAAATTTGGCAGAGACGGTTCGTAAAACTAAAACATTTTTGGGTCGTCGTGAAGCACCTTGTCGGAGCGCAATACAGAAATTGGTGGAAAAATTCGAGCTGTTGGGACAAGTTAGTGATCTGAAGAATAAAACCCGTGCACGTCGCTCAAGAACAACTGAGAATATTGCTGTTGCAGCCCAAAGTGTTGAAGAAAACCCAGGTTTGTCCATTCCTCGTCGTTCTTTGGAATTAGGCATTCCACAAACGTCATTACACCGTATTTTGCATAAAGACTTGGGTCTTAAGGCTTATAAAGTTCAGTTAACACAAGAACTCAAGCCGGCTGATCATCAACAACGTCGTGTCTTTGCTGATTGGGTCCTTGAAATGCATGAAAATGATCCGGAATTTCATCGAAAAATCATCTTGACTGATGAGGCCCATTTCCACCTCGGAGGCTACGTCAACAAGCAAAACTGTCGCATCTGGGGCTCGGAAAACCCAAGAATTATTGTTGAAAAGCCTCTCCATCCTCAACGCGTGACTGTTTGGTGCGGTTTATTGTGCGGCGGGGTCATTCGACCTTACTTTTTCGAAAATGAGGCTGGAGCAACAGTTACGGTCAATGGATTGCGCTATCGAGAGATGATTAATGATTTTTTATGGCCGGAATTGGATGGTATTGATCTGGACAATGTTTACTTTTAACAAGACGGCGCTACGTGCCACACAAGCAATGAAACCATCGATCTTTTACGGGAAAAGTTTCCGGACCGTATTATTTCTCGAAGAGGTGATCACAATTGGCCACCGAGATCTTGTGATTTAACACCTTGCGACTTCTTCCTTTGGGGCCACGTGAAAGATAAGGTCAACGCCAACAGCCCAGCGTCGATTCAAGACCTCAAAGATGGAATTCGTGAGGCTATCGAGGACATAGGGCAGCCACTTTGCGATTTGGTTATGGAAAATTTCATGAAAAGGATATGGTCCTGTAAGCGTGGTCGTGGCGGCCATTTGGCTGACGTTGTGTTCCATTATTAACGGCATACCTTCCTCTTTATAATGAAATAAACATCCGATCAATTATCACAAAAAATGCCATTTTTCTTTGAATATCAAAATAACCTCTTATTGGAAAACCCTTTGTAAGAGAAATTTAGAAATTGGGATGATCAATACCAATAGTATAGAGTCTCCTTGATTTTTTGAAAGAGCTCTTTACTACTTAAATGCCTTCTCAGCCCTAAAAAAAGGTACCAAGGGGTTGGTAAGTGTAAGTGCACTAATGTCATTTTGTGAGGTTATCAATATGTTGAAATCCTTTTTTCGAAGACATCAGCAACACCAAACCAAGTCAATTTCCGTTGTCTCCGTCTTGACAATAAGCAATTAAAGGGGTTTGTGGCGGTCTGCGGCGGCCATGTGTGACATTTTTTAAATCTATTGTTTATTATTCAGTTACTAATGCCAATAATCACCATGGCAAGTAACACGATTGAATAGAACGTTCAAATGATAAAATTTTACTATCAAAATCTCTTGTGGCAACTATATGCGTGCGTTGCGCCCATTTACAGTCGACTATTTGGTGGCCAAATTTGAGACGGCCGATTTGGTAATCAATCAGTCAACATTTGCACGTCATAAGAACGCTAGATCGGCCGTGAAAAAGTACAGCAGAACTCGAGGCAGTCGATTCCCCACCGTGCAAAGAACTCGGCTTTTCACAAACTTCAACTTGGCGAATTTTACGTCAGAACTTGGCCCTTCACCGGTACAAGATCTAACTGACCCAGGAGCTCAAAGTTCATGACCATAGACAACGCCGATTGTTCGCTGACTGGGCTTCGGAGCGTTGAGAAGAGGTGCCCAATTTTAGCCGAAAAATTATCTTTAACGACTAGGCTCACTTTTGGATGAATATGGATATGTTTACAAGCAAAATTGCCGTATTTGGGAGGCATCAACACTAACCCACATGAGGTTCACCAGATGATAATACATCCTCAAGAAAAAGTTACCGCTTGGTGTGGATTTTGGGCCGGTGGCGTCGTCATTTGTCCGTACTTTTTCGAAAACGACGTTGGTAAGTCGGCCACCAACAAAGGCGAGCGCTACGAAACGATGATAACCAAAATTGAACCATATGGACCTAGCCAACATGTAGTTCCAGCAAGACGGCGCGCGTGCGCTACGTGCCAAATAGCGGACACCACGATTGACATACTGCATGAACGATTTGAAAGCAAGGTTATTGCTCGCGGAGCTGACGTGAATTGGCCATCAAGGTAATGCGATTTGACCCCACTAGAGTTTTTCCTGAAGTCGAAGGTCTATGAAATAAACCACAATCGACCGCTGCCCTTAAAGTTATCATAACACAGGCCATCGCTCAAATGCAGCCGGATCTAAGTGGAAGAGTTATTGAAAATTGGACCCCTCGAATCTGTGCCACCGTACGAAGCCGAGGCGGGCATTTGAACGATGTCATGTTCCATAAATAAAGGCATACATGGGCCTTTCAAATAAAAAAAGAGTTTTGTTAATACCGCACACACAGCTTGTTTTATTCCATTTCAACATCTACCCACCTTTTATTAGTTGATCAGATTTCTGGCAAATATTTTCTTCTGGATGGAGCTTTTTGGGTAGAAGAGAATGATCATGAGAGAGACAAAAATTTCCCCTTCCCGACAATTTCTGCGCATGAAATTTCTTAAGGCAGAAATCGGTAGGCTTGTGTTCTGTCAAAAAATGGTAGTTTAAATTCAAATAACAAAACAAAATTTTAAAATTGAGGTTTGGACCTAGGGTTGCCCAAGTGTAATTTTATTTTAAACTTTAATTTAAGTTTTGGTATATGTAGATGTGTTATCTTGTATTATTTTATTAATCTATATATTTGCTCAATAAAATACAATCAATTTATTTTATCAGCCTTTGTCTTCCGTTTAGGAAAAGTTTTTCAAAAAAAAAAAACAAAAATATACACAAATAATTTTAATTAGCATTAGAAGTTGGGCTTATAGTTTTGGGTTATTCCCTTATATCTAGTTAATTATTATTAAAGCGAGTTAAACACAACGAAAACAACGATTATAGTGAATGTATAGATTCGTAGTGTAACTAAGACATCCCAAACTTCTTATACCTTGCAATCCCAAAAATCTTTTTCTTCTAAAAACCTTGATACGAAAAGAGTAGGTATAATCAATCACAAACTTTATAATATAATCGAAAGGAGATGATGGTATAGAGAGAGGGACTACTCCCAGTTTCCTCTTTCTTATCATCAGAAAGAAAAAGTCTTACGAAAAACGCAATAAACAATGATTAAAACTTTTTCACATTTGTTATTTGTTTTAATTTGAATAAAATTAAAATTAAAATAACAAAAAATAAAAAAATAAAAGCAAACAAAAAATAGAATCAACTTCTCTTAAATTGATTGGAAAAAACTTGGAAACATTATTTTCTTTTTGTGTAAGCTTTGATTTGGTTTGGAGTATATCCATGGATGACCTTGTTGAAACTGCGTTTTTTTAACCTAAGTACTTAGGTAAGGTGTGTACATATGTTGAGGAAGAAAGTAGACAGATTCTCATAAATAAATCAATAAATTCTATTGACGTGAGTTGAACTTTCTTTTGAAAATTGTTGTTGCAAATGAATTGAAGAAAATTTAAATAAACTAACTAAGATAATAAATTCTCTAAGTTTTTCTACTCAAAGTGCATATTATCTACGACAAGTTAGTTTTGTAAGTGTGGTTATCCGATAGATGCACATTTTGCGCAGGGAAGGGTTAGGTTAGGTTATGTAGAAGGGCTAAGAGTTGATATTGTTACCATCACACTTAGATATCTTAGAAATTTTTTTGAAATTTTTCATAGTAAAATCAATATTAAGAAACGAAGTTCTATAACAATTTAGAAGAGCCCTAGAACAACCTGGAACAAGTTTTTGAATTTTGAATTTCTAAAAGGGGGGGCCAGAGCAAGGATAATAGAATATTTTCATTTTAAGTGTTTTCGACGGCTTAAAATCTATTTAATTTTCAATATTTTTTGATGAATCTTTGGAACACTTTGGGTTGATCGGTTTGGAACTTGAAACAAAATATAGATTGTCGATTTATGATAAAGGGGCACTAAATGGAGTTCTTACAAAGTTCAAAAACTTTTAGATTTTTTTTTTAAATTCGATTTAAGGGTGATTGCATAAATATAGAGACACAAAATTTTCCATACACATGTATTTATCATCAAGAAATATGAATTTTGTGTTTGGAAAAAAAAAAAAAATTGAAGACCGGTTTTTTGCGTTTTTGATAAAAAAGTTTAGAAAGCTTTATTTTTACAAGTAGACATTTTACGACTTCAAGTTCTTGGAACAATGTTAGGAACACTTTTTTAAACCTAAAAAAAAATTAAAAAGTGTGATTTTCGAAAAAAGGGGGGCTAGATTTTTTTCGAATTTTGGCCATAACTTTTGAATTTTTGAATATAGAGGTCCAAAAACTTGGAACAATGTTCAGAACAACTAGAACATTCTAGAACAATTTTCAAAATTTCAATTGTCGAAAAAAGGGGGGCTAGGTCAAAAACCGTTTTTTGGATCTAAAACCCCCATTTTTGAATATTTTTGAAAAAAAAATTGGAACAATGCGGAACAAATCGGGAACAACCTGGAACAATTTTCAAAAATAACAAATTCAAAAAAAGGGGGGCTAACTTCACACACTCGACGATCCCGTCTTCGCCAGCCCATCAGCTCTTTAGTTTCCTTGTACATAACAGTGACCAGAAACCCTAAGCTCTTCGCGACAGCAAGTTACAAGCTTCGAATGGTATCTCGGTGGCAGAAATTGCTTTAATTGCTGCTTGGCTATCAATAAAGAGGGTGATATCAGCTCGTGGTATCGCTATCATTGATATTTGCGTAGCTGCTTTGGTCACTACCAAGACCTCAGCTTGGAAGACGCTGCAAAAGGAGGAAGCTATCTAGTCCCAGAGTTTCCAAAAAAAATCCCTACACCAACTCCAGTCTCCATCTTAGAACCATCGGTGAATACAGCTATCGTAGATTCGTTAGTGAGAGGTTGGTTGTTTTTCCACTCCTCTCTATTGGAAAATAGGTAGTGAATGACCTGTTGATGTTTAAATGGGGTGTTGCGCAGTCTGTGCAAACATTAATTCCCACATATCTCTGAAGAATCTAAGTATGGCTCGTTGTGCTTTGTTTCCAGCAGTTAGTCTGGCTTAGTCACATATGGCATTGTGTGCTGCTGATTCTTGAATAGATTTATTCGTGGAGGAAAGGGTTGCAAGTCTGAAATTCTACTGTGTGGTATGTTGATAACAAATGCAACAATTTTATTTTTTTTTTAATTTTCTCAAAAACGGCTTTAATGATTTTGATCAAAATTTTTTGATTTTTTTTTCAAAAATACTGCATTTTTACCAATTAGTATTGTAGATAATAGATTTTTCCATTCTTTGAGAAAGCATGGGTGAAGTTGGTCGACTTTGGATTTGCTCAACTCTTCGAAATATAAAACTTTGTAGAGCAAACTTTTGTTTGATTTGTTCTCATTTCTGTTTATTCAACCATTCAGGGCAGTTGGGTTATCGACTGCTCGCCCTTGGCATATAAAGTAAAAAAGTAGTAAAGTTTAAAGGCTGTTGCAAATTTCTCTCGTTGAGATAAATGCTCTCAACTTAACATTGAAGTTGGCGCTGAAGTCTGAATTTCTTTTTTTTTTTTTAATTACGACTTCAAAATTAGTTTGGACCTGTCTACAAAATCGAAAATTTGGAGCCTTACTCAAAGTTCTTGCTTGAAAAAAAAAGGATGTACTGCTACCTTCACAGTGAAGTTAGCCGCAGGTAAGTACAGTATGATTTTTTTGTTATGTGAGGATTTGTTGCAGATTTTTTTCTTAAACTTTAAAAAAAAACTACAAATTCCTAGCTCTTGCGGTTGCTAAGAAAAGTACTGTCATACTCAAGTTAACATGAAATTAGCATAATAAAAGTATACATTTTTTTAAAAAATAACGCCTTTAAAACTTGGTTTGATTTTTATGCATGAGAAACTGCAAATTTTGAGCCCGGTTGCTTAGAGCATAGTTGCTTAGAAAAGGACAGTCATGCTTACATCAAATTGAAGTCGGCTGGTGCGGCCGGCGCACAGTGGGTCAAGATAGGTCGTTTTGTGATAAAAATTATTTTGCATTGGAATTGAGTGTTGTTTTGCAACTTTTTGTGATTTTAAGATGAAAGCGAAGTGTTATCTTGAATTTAAGTAAGTTTTGTATAAAAAATATTATTTTTAAAAGCGAAACAGGCACGAAAAAGTTGAGTTTTTTTTTAAATAAATAAAGCGCAGATGATATTTTACAGAATTATTCTTGGATATGACTTAAAAAAAAAAATGTATAGGAAGGGGGATTCAGCTCCCCTAGTTTAGGCAGGAGGGGAAATTTTGTGAAAAGTGGACTTTAAGTTAAAAAAAAACATTAAAAATTAACAAAAGGTCGTACAGTAATCCCTTTTTGGAGCCTTATACTGTATTTTTTAATTTGCTTTTTAATTAAAGTTGTTAAAGTGTATAGTTTTTGAAAAATAAAATTTTAAAGTTAAAATTTTGAAAAAAAAATCGTAATTTTTTAGTTTGGAGGTGATTTTTTTCAAAATTTTGCTTTCATTAGTAGTATGATTTTACTAAATATTCAATGTTCTCACCAATTTTTATGAAAATTTTGAAAACAAAGTGCAAAAATCTTTATTAGTTTTTGAGTTATTCGAGAAAAACTTTTTACCAAAAATATTTTTCATGTATTAATTTAATTTGGTTCAAACAACATTAAACTCCATTTAATCGAGTTAAAAATAAAACACAGTATTGATGAAAAATTTAAGAAATAAATCATATATCCAACATTTATTTTAACTTATGTATGTATTTGTATTCATTTTTAACTTAAAAAATTCATACAAAATATTTTCGCCATTTTTAAGCATTTTACTTTTTTGATTTATATTCAGCAAATATCTGTTCATCTGGCAACACTCATAGACCTGTTTGAAAAATGCCAAAACGGAAGATATTGCTCTAAGTTTCATGTGAGACCTTAGAAAAATAGAAAATTTTTGTAACGTTGCCACCTGTTTTAGTATAGTTTAAGTTTTTTAAAATTTTTCTTCTTAAAATGAAAACCACACACCTTCTTCAATATCAAAAATATCACTTGACATTTTTTTCACTACTCTATAAGAAAAAAAAATTAAACAAAAATCTGTTTTTTTTATTTGCTTTGTCGCACCAACTTGAACCACTTTAACAGCGTGGTTAAGTTAGCATAGGTGACTTACAAAAAAATGTGCTTTCATGTCTTATCAAAAATACCGTATTAAAAAACAACATTTTTTTTCCATTGCTTAAAAATATTGAGAAAGACTTTATATCGCGGCTCGTGCCCCACTGTGCAGCATGGTAAAAGTTGCTGTGTTTACTTCACAGGCGTGCCTTTGTCACTCACTAGAGACATCTTCTTATGTTTCTGATTTCCAACTGTTTCTCAATATCGCAGACCCCATTCCGTCTATTATGGGCTGTGTGCATTTTGCGCGACCTATATTCTTCTGCCTACCCTACATATACCTATATTAATATGAGATACGATACACGAAACCATTATACATTTAGTGGGGTAATTTTACCAAAAATTGATTCGCACAACTGATGCCAAATATAGAAGGTATAATAAAAAATAAGTTCATTGGCCATAGTTGGAGCTACTAAACTTGCAGTACGTAAATAGATACATACATAGGCATATAATTTGATTCGATTCTAACTTACACGCCAAGTTACGATTATTGAAAACAATCCAAAACCATCTGGGGTGCGATGAACTTCAAAAGCAATGCCATCGTTTAATTGCAAAATCAATGAAAACCACATTAGGCCCAAATGATGTCGTCGCCATTGTTGTTATGCGAGGATAGCACACCATGCAAAAAGGTTATAGCAAAATATTGTATCTGTATATGCATGTATCTCCATCACGACTATTACCCACCAGATACATGAGACTTTTGCTCCTCGCTGTGACCCCACTAGCAACCATCTTCTTGTCGAGCGAGTACACACGGTGGGGCACTCTAAGTCAATAGCAAAATGGCAATTGAACGATGCTGATATCCAAATGCAGAAGCCACCGCGAAGTGTTAGAAGTGCCTCTTTTGTGTGTCAGGAAGGAGCTACTTTAAGGACACGTATACGTATAGTACCTACCTACACATACTCAATAATAGATGGAGGGACCTTTTATCGATTACGATGCAATGATGCAGAACGGAATGTGACATCACAATGTTCGTACATGTTATGAAGGTATGGGTATACATTGTACATGCAGGCAAGACTTGAATGGAGTCCACATTCAAGTGCCACTATAATTTCTAGCCACAGATTCTGGTCGAAGAAGATGACGGTGGCGGTGGCGATGCCGCATGGCATCATGGTGGCGTCATCATTGGTGGCAGTGATGGCGGTGGCAGTGACCAACAACCATCATTATCAAGATTCTCGTCATCCATTCCTTGGCAAATATATCGGACTACTCCATCCGTGTGCACAGTGATGCATGACTGTTTTGTAACACAGTGTCCTAAAGGGACACCCCATCATACGACAACAAAAACAAAAACAAAAAAAAGGAATCAACTCTATATCCTGTGTGTTGTGCTGGAATCTGTATACTTATTGCTATTGCGGAGCAGATGATACTCAATGATGCGTTATCAGGCGAAAGCAAAAATGGAATACACAACTAGGACTAAACAGCAGCCTCACAGCACAGCAACATGCCATATGCTGCTGCAGGACAACGATAAGCGCTGGAGCGTGTTGTAGTTAACGCTCGTTCATATCCTGCCAGTCGTCAGCTTAAGGCAATATACTCCCGCACAGCTGGTTTGGTTGGCTTGTATGTTGAGCACGGTTTGGGTATAGTTTCCAACCCCCCACACACCTACTCATCCCCATCAGTTTAGCACTTTTATAGCCCGTCCCCAGTGTATTTGCATTATGGTCAGTGTAGAGTTTATGTGTGTATTCTATGGAGAGATGAAAGCCCCGCCGCTCGCCGCCGGCCGGTGTAAATCGGTGCAATGGGTGGTTTAAATGGTGGAAAATCGTTTATATTTGAACAGTTCACCTCTATCCAAAAGAGCAAAAGGGAAATTTTTCAAGATTAAATGCCACTCTAGGGGGAAAAATGCTTTTTTACTATGAATGCACTTTTTTCACGTTTTAATTTTTTTTTTCATTTTTGCATTTTAATTTATTTTGCATCGCAATTTATTGAGGCAACGATGCACACCAGATGTACCATTTAGTGTAAAACAAAATAGCTCTTGTGTTGTAGTGTGTGTCTTCATTTCATGTTAAATAAATAAAATTTAAGTTTTGTTTCGTAATTGGTTCAAATTGAATATTGAGTTGTAAGCTACATATATGTAAATACACGAGTTTGTTATGACAGTGACTGAAATGTGTAGGTATGCAATTTGGGATGATTTAACGATGACGCTAGTTGTAAACAAATTAATCAACGAGTTTTCACAAAAGGAAACAAAAAAAAAAAAAAACTGTTGATATTGACATTAAGAAGAAAATAAAAACGTTTGATTCTATTTTATTTTGCACTTTGATTGAGTTTTTTGTGTCGCTATTGATAAAAGGTTTATAAGGGATGTTAATTTAAGATGTGTGTTTTTGAAGAAGAAATAAAATGCATATAATTTAATGTTATGGCCAAGAATTGAGCTTTGATATTAAGATAGAGGTTTGCCATTATGTTTTAAAAATGATTTCTGTCCGCCGTGGCTGGCTCGAATAAATTCCAGTCAAGAGGCCCAATTGTCGACCAATTTTTGCAGCAATTGGGCCTGTGTGTCAGCAATAACGCGCCAAATATTCTAAGATAATTGACTTCACATAACCCCACAAAAAATAGTCCAGCGATGTTAAATCGCACGATCTTGGAGGCCACGCCACAGACCTACGACGCCGACGCGAGATAATGCGCTCACCAAAAGTACACTTCAATTAATTGATTGTTTCGTGGGCTGTATGGAATGTAGCGCCGTCTTGTGGGAACCAAAGGTTGTCTACATCAACATCCTCCAATTCAAGCACGAAAAAATCATTAATCAGGGCTCTATAGCGTTCCCCATTGAATGTAACATTATGGCCGGCTTCATTTTTGAAGAAATCTGGACCCTATGCCCATAGACCACACCAAACAGTGACTTTTTGAGGATGTAACTGCGGCTCAACAATGGCTTGTGGATTATGATCACTCCAAATACGACAATTTTGCTTTTTAACGTATACCCATTTAACCAAAAATGAGCTTCATCGCTGAACAAAACTTTTTCTGTGAAAATCGGGATCAACAACGATCTCGTTTCGAGCCCATTTCGCACAATTTGCATGCGTTGTTCAGGTGTCAGCTTATTTATCTTAAAATGGCAAACCAAATTAAGCACAAATCAAGTGACAGCTGTCAAAAAGACTAACTCCGAAAAAAGTATTGCCAGATTGAAAACCACACGTCTTAAAAAAACAGCCTGTATGTATTTAAATAAATCATATTCTTTCATCACAATCTCGATGAGTTTTGATGGAGTCGCATTTTTGTCAAAAGCCTAGAAGAACTGCTAAATTTTTCAAAAAAATATTTTTTAATTTTTTTTTTGTTTTATTGAAAGGACTTAATCTATTTGAATAGATTTAAAAAAGCAAAAATATTTCAATAGAAACAGTTTTATAATCCTCTGTATATGATTAGAGCTGGCTACAGTGATAGATGAATGACATTAGTAGTTTAAAACATAAAACCAGACGGTCACAGAAAATAATTCCTAAATGTGATCCGACAAGTCAAAAGATTATCTATACGCAAACAGAAGCAACCCAGAACCAGAAACAGTATTCAGCAGACGTTCTCGTTTAATCACAAGATGATATAAATCTTCGTCCTCGTTCTCGTCCTTGAAACCAATCTGTTCCATTTGCCCAACGAGTTGCATTTATATACACACTTTTTTTTTTGTTCTTTTATTTCTGTATGTATAGGTATACCTATATCTGAGCAGCACATTGGCAAACCTTTTGTTTCTCTCTCACACGCTCGTAGATA
Organism: Leucozona laternaria; assembly: GCA_932273885.2. Lineage (NCBI taxonomy): Eukaryota > Metazoa > Arthropoda > Insecta > Diptera > Syrphidae > Leucozona > Leucozona laternaria. The sequence goes on along the minus strand of OW026368.1, from coordinate 24,648,345 downwards.
TTTTTTTAAAGAGTTTATAATAATGAAAAATACCATCAGTTTTGCTTGTTTCCCTTTTGCTTTTTGGTGTTGGTATATGAATTCATAAATTTTATAATTAAATCAGATAACGTCCTTGATGTCTTTATATATTCATATTCTGCTATATATATTCTACGGGATTAAGATGATTCTTGTTTTTCATTTTTTGTGTGTCTGCAAACGCTTTCTAGAATTTATTTATTCCAAAAATATTCCACTCACAGGCGACAAATCTAAACACTGTTATTTAAATTGTTTCCTAGAGCATTGAATATTTGGCGACGACAGACGATTTTATATATAATATTTATGTATAAAAGGATAAAGGAGAGCCTTTTCTGTAGAGAAAAATTGTTTGAACTTGAACGGAATTTCGTGGAAAATAAAAAATGCATCACTGGATTCTACGAACTTGCTCTTACTCTTGCTCTGGTTAGCTAAGCTTAAATGTATGGCTAGACACATTAAAGATGTATTGTAATGGTTTCAAAGTGCAATACAATTTTTCTTTTGTTTTATTTTTACATACAAAATTAATTTTTAGATTTAATATAGGTACATATTTGTAAATACTTGATATTGTGGTGGTGTGCCTTTAATGAGATATTTGGAAATAATTTTAAAATACGGCAATTTTCTCAAAAAAAAAACGTCGAGATCCTATTTCCGTTGTGCGAATATCTCACCCAAAACCTTAGAAGCAGTATTATTAAAATTGCCTTATAAATTAGGTACAGGAACGAAGTCTAATCAAAATCGTAAGATCCATTTTTGAGAAAATTTGAAAAAAAAAACCGAAATTGTACGTTTCAAGTGAGTTAAAACAAAAATTCGAATTTATGTCTGTTTATAAGTCCCTTTACCGCTGGTAAAGGGGGAAATCTATAAATTTTGAATTAAATAAAAAATAAGTTGTCTTCTTTCGAATTCTTTATTGTAACTCAAACTTAGAGATTTATAAACACTAGTATCGCTTGTGGTCAAAATTTGACCATCTGTGATTTATTCTGTTTTTGTTAAAAATACAATTCTTGAAGGTTTTTTCTTTCGTTTTTAAATCTACTCCAGAAGTTTCCTATTTACTCCACTTTTTTTACAAATCTGCTCCGAAATTTTACTACTGCGGTTCTAACCTTGATCTCTATTCATTGGAAGTAGATGTAGAGTACATCATTCGGAACGAAACAACAAATATTGCGTCTAAGCTACATGAAACACGTTGGAAGTGAACTTTTGGTACACTACGCTGAATTTGATTTTTTTTTACACTTTTTATATGGGGAATCTTTTTTTTAACATTTTTACATGTAAGTAGTCGACAGATTCACACAACCTCTTCTGATTGCGCTTTTAATTAATATTATAGCTTTCAAATGGTATATTTTTTACTGTCGGGCGTTCGGTTTAAGTTTATTAAAAAGGGAATATTGTTAACGTATTAATGTATAGATTTGGTCCTTCGAGCCGGATTCGTTAAACAGCGGGTTAGCTAATAGTATTTAAATGATTTATCAGGCTGCGCACTGGTAAGAGATGGAAGGATAACTGCCTCTACTTTTTCTTCACAATTGCTTAAGAATCTTGGTTTAATTCTAACAATGTCCTCTAATGAATTACCTACAAATGCTTTGCAGCATAAGCATATTGGTGTAGCTTTGTATAAGGTTTGGCTCTATGTACTCCTGGATACGATATTACGAAAAATACTTTTGTGGATTTTTACACGAAACCAATACTTGCCCCATAGACCAAGTATAAATATAGTTAAATACAAAAAAAAAAGCAAAACACAATGAAAAGTTGAATCGTAGATTATGAATACAAAATAAAATACACACAACATTCTACCAAAGTTGTTTAACAGATCAACGAGGTGTTCTTTAATTATTAGTGATATTATTCAAATTTTCAATGGCGCTGACAGCAACTTAATCTTATTATCCTTGAACGGGCATAAGTTTGCTAGCCAAATTAATTTCTCGAAAACGATCTTTAATAAATACAAACACTTCTATGGGAATTATAAATTTTTCTTTTCTTATATTCTTAATTGAAGTGAAGCATTAAAAAATTCAGTAAAAATATTTGAACGATCCTAAGACTGCTTCCTGCCCTGTTGGTGTGGAATCGTTATATGGTGAGGAAACTTTAAGTAACTTGTTTGATCTTAAGAAGGATCTAATTGAAAAATTATCCCAAAATCGGTCAGGTCAAGACCTTAAAAAGATGTACGCAAATAACCCAAACTAAGATGTTGAAATAAACCGATTTCTATGTATAGAGAGGAGTAAAAGAAGAGTATATAATCGGGGAAGGGATACGATGGTATGCTTTACACCTTAACGAACTAAAAAAAAAATTCTGCAACATGCGGCACATTTCATAATTCTTTTGACCAAAACCGGTGGTTTTAATGTACATATTACTACCCCGAATGAATAAAAAAAAGTTCGACTATGCTAGAATATATAACACCCATCTGGTTCCTTACGTTTGATAAAAAGTTATAATAGCAATGAATATTAAAAGACAAATCAGTACGTATATTTTTGAAAAAAATCAGTTTTTTTCCAATTTTTTCTTTTCAGAATTTTGGGCTCAAAAATAATTTTACAAAATTTAATTTCAAACCAGCTTTATTGAAAAAAAAGAGTTAATTTCGGGATTTAAAAAATGCTATTGCAAGTATTGCCGTTGTAACTTAATATTTCTCTATTCATTTCGTTTAAATGTTTTAGAAAATTGTCCATCTCACATAAACGGGAGGTAAATAGAGACCCTCCCTCCTAAATGATTCGTTTCCTAAGACATGCCGAATAACCATTTAGTGAAGTTATGTTCGTTGACTAGGAAACACCTTTTGTATAAGTCTTGTTTACAATTTTACAAGGGGTTTAGTAAGAAAATAATTTTAATAATTTTTTAATATTTTAATAAACTAACTTGTTTTCAGAGTTCGACTCGAACTCATAAATAAAATGTGCTTCAAGTATCTTAGAATTTTAAAGATTTTATATTTATGATATTGATTTTAAAATAAGTTAATAAAGCATAAAACTCATTCTTTAAATTGCTATAAGCCCTCCACCTGAATTTTGAAAAAAATATTAATTTATCCAACAGAAACTTCAAAAAATATTTTTTTTTAATTATAAAAAAAAAAATCACAAATAAAAGAAAGTAGACACCGTTTGATAAAAGTTTTTGACAATTTGCTTTTTCATCGAAAAGCAGACCATGTCTAGAATAGTGCACAAAATTATAGGAGTTGTTTTAGTTAACAATAACTAATTTGCAAAAAGTAAAGTTCGAAGAAAAGTGTTTAAAATTTAATAGGTACGTACGAAAAGTACGCATACGCCCAAGTGGACAATACAATTTGTTTCCTTCTTGGTTTTTAACTACTTTTCCGAGAGATTTGTATTGAAAGGTTAAAGGAATTATTATAATTATTCCTAAGAATAGTGAACCTGCTATAATTATAATGCGCTTACAACAATTTGTATCGAATCTCTGAAGGATTCCTATTTCAAAATCAAATCATATTTTAAAAAAAAAATAAAATACAGCTTTTGAATATTATTTGTTTTAATGTGTGTTGGATTTAAAAAAACTATATCCATTTTTTTGTAACTTCGGGGTACTCAATATAGTCATTTTTAAACTGCTGCTAAGTTAAAAGTGAGTTGAACTGAATTTTCTGTGCCTTGTTTTAATTGTCATGGTTTAATTTTTCAATATTTGAAGTCAAATAGTTCTACATACTCTTATTGTAATCAGCACAGAATGTAATTTGGTTAAAAATAGGTGGTGTATTCTTTGATGCATTGGATTTCAACCTTGAGTATAGTAAATCATTAGTTAAACGAAAGACTATGAATATGACCCAATGTGTTTTGAAAACGGTTATACGACCATGGTCTAGCGTCCGGATCTGGTCGGTCAACGGCAGTGCGTCTGACGGGGGAGATTCTAGAGGTGGGTCTGGAACTGGGACATAGGTTCTGGCCTTGGGTCTGGAAACAAGGTTCTGGTGATGGATCTGGAACCAAGACAAAAGTTCTGGAGGCGGGTCGGGAACTTGGACAAATAACAGTTTTTTTTTGTTTTTGTAAACAACTTTTTTACAATTTAAAAAAAAATTCTCCAGCAGGGCCTGGAACTTGGACAAAAGACAATTTTTTTTTTTTGGAAATAACTTTTTTTTATTAGCTTACACATTTTAAACTGCCAGATATTTTGGTAAGGTTCTGTATCCGGGACCATGGTTCGGGAGGTGGATCTGGGACCGGGACAGAAGTTCTGGAGGTGACTCTGGAACTTGAAAACCACAAAAAAAAAAATGGTTGTTCGTTTCATGCGACACGCGTCGATTGAAAGGTGGCACTCCCTAGATGACAAATATGTTATTTCTAATTCTCTAAGATGCCTAGTTTAACCAGAAATCACGTTTGAAGATGTCAACTTTGTGGGGTCTACGAAGCTCCGTTTAGCCGCAAATCGCGTTTAAAGATAAAAATTGTTTTTTTTTTATAATGAATGTTGCCAATTGGTGTGCTTGCAGTTTAGGTTTAATAAACAGTTCTTTGGGTGGCCGGCTCCACGGGTCTTAAGGATTTTAACTCCCTTTTTCGGCGGGACACCCGCTCACGCGACTCCGTCGCTCCGCTTAGGGTATGTTCAGTCGGCAGGCAGGCGCCAATGTCAACAGTTTTCAACAAAATTTAAACTCTTCTTTCAGTTTTTTTTTTAAATTGAATTTTTTAAATCTTCTTTTAATTTTTTTTTCAAAAAAAGAAACAAATCTCATAAAAAAAAGTTTAGGGGAAAAGATGTTTTTTTTTTTAATTTTTCCAAAAAAAAGTTGAGAAAAGTTAATTTTTTTAAAAATATTTTATTCGAAAAAAATTCTATTAAGTCCAAGTCCAGAACCGCATCTTTGTCCAGGTCCAGAAGTCCAGAAAAATATTTTATTCGAAATCACCATAAAAATGCTTCCAATCGTATTTTTTCAAAAGTATTGAAAATCCCACAGCGTACTTTCTTGCGGGATTTTGCCGTATTTGTAATCGACGGGATTTCGTGCTGTGGGATTATGTGCTGCGGGATTTTGCAACGATCCCCTTTAAATAAACGTCAAATATTAGTAGCCCCGACAATTCATCTTTTTGGTGGGCAGCTTTATTTGTATAAGTTAATCATTTCTTACAAAGAACCTTGAATTTTAACCAGAAATTTTGGTTTATGGGGTGAAAGGGTCATCATTTGGTTTCTTTTTCTAAATTCAAAAACTATCAATTTTTTTTTATAAAAAAAGTCTTAGCAAAAATTGTATCTTTAACAAGAAAATGTTAATTGTAGTAAAAAGAGTACAAAGTAAATGGATTTTTGTTGTGTTTTAAAAAAAAATTATTTTCAAAAATTTGTAAGTGCAATATTGTTTCAAATATTTAGAAATACCAGATTTGCAAAATTGTAACGAATTAAAATGCTATAGGTGAATAACTCAAAAATAATGCAATTTTCTTTAAAAAAAATGCCAAAAACCCTATTTCCGAAATGTGAAATTGTTGACTAAACCTGAAACCCAAATTTATTTCAATAGCTTTGGTAATTGCTGGTATGAAGTTTTATCAATATCGTAAAAGCTATTTTCGAGAAAATTTGAAAAAAAAACCACAATAAGTCGCCGATCCACCGAAATAGTTGAAAATTTAATACTTAAATATGGAATTGGTGGGATGGAGAAACTTCAGAAGCTTCAATTCTGTCGTGAGTCTATTTACTGGATGGAACACACAATTTTTCTTATTATCTACATGAAAATTTTTTGAAGAAAACATGCATTTTTTATTGGTTCAAAATATGTTTTTCAGAGGTTCATTACTTCCATCAAAAAAAAAAAAAATAATAATAATGAATTTCATGCTTCTTTACATTTATTCTTTTAATGTCCTTGCCACAAATACAATCATATGTATCCCTCCCTTAACTAAACTTCCAACCTAATCTGATTTCCGAAATTCTCTCCTCCGTAGTGGGAAATTCCTTTTTAAAATAAAAGATTCATTATGATTTTTTTTGGAGCAAACAGAAAAATAGAAAACAGAAAAAGGCCTTCACCACGTTTAGCAAAAAAAAAGGATGTCTATCCTCTCTGAAAGTCGTTCCACCTGAGAATTTTATTTGAAGCAACAACAACAACAAAAAAAAATCAATTACAAGTAGATCCTTGGGTCAAACCAAAATTTTACTGATTCGACCCCAGTTTTGAATTATAAATGATTTATCTAGGAAATTTATCAATTTAACCCCGCATAACTGATTGTTTTAAACGTCTCTCATAAATTGCTTAGTTCTTTTTTTTTTTTGCCCTCTCTGTATCTATGAATGAATAACAAAGGAAGGAAGAATTTTTATTTGATTCGACTTGCTGAGTTGCTGAGTTGCCTTTCAGCAATCATCAATTCGATTAGGCAAACAGAGCCCATTCAAGAATTTAAGCACGTTCCATTCGTCATCGTAATCCTTGCAATCCAAATGAAGTTTCTTTCTTATATTAGGTATGGCATGGGTAAAAAAAGAACAAAAAAAAAACAAAGTAAGGAAAAGAAAATGAAAATGAAATAGAAAGAAATGAATAATATTAATAAAATCATCTTTTTTTTGTTGTTGCTGTTGGTGCTTTATTAGGGTACTTCGAACGGTTGTTCTTCTTCCTCTCTTCCACCTGTACGTACGAGGCAAATATTTGGACTCTTCCAGCAAAATATCTTCATTTTCTTCCACAAAGAATATCCTTACATCGCTTTAATATCTCATCTCCATCTCCATCTTTACCCGGGTTCCTTTGAACTTAACTTGAATTGTTCACTTTAATTTCGTCCTTTGCCTTCGAACTCAACTTAAATTTCGGTCGAGAATTTAAATAACGTGAATCGTTGGAGAATTTATAAAAGATGCCTGCCTGGTGGTAAAGTGTCGCAATCGATTTGTTTTCTCGTTTGGCTTAAACATGTGACCCCAAATAAGCTTTCAGGCCACTTGGTGTGAAATAGAATATCTTCAAGGACCCGACCTCAAGCTACAAACTGCTTTTGGTAAAAAAAAAATAAATAAAAAAAAACGGTTCTTCAAACTTCAAGGATATGCAAAAGAAGAAGAGCAAAAGCACAAAAATAATTTTTCCCATATTAAGGATCACATTGCCATTTTGAGGGTACAAACACATACATACACTGCCAGAGACACACCATAACCCAGTCCTGCTGAGGCTGACTGACATTCACCTAATTCAGCATGGCAATCTCTTGTGGACTGAAACGAACATTTTATTCGAACAATAGTATCTGTTCATGTTCATAGCCAGCCATGTAGAAATTATAAAAATAGTTATATTGTCTTAATTAATATGAATGTCGTTGCCACTTGCAAGGCTTCCTTCTATCTGAATCTGGCTGTGCTTTGCCTGCCTGTGAATGTGAGTATATAATGGAAGGAGAGAGCGGGGCATCAGAAATATTATAAATTTTCTACGAATCTGACGTTGACTATAAATTCTCCTCATGTCTATAAGCGTTCGAGGTGAATGGGGACCGGCTATATCCACTATGTATATTATAAATATTATAAGAAAGTGAAATCATGATGATGCTGATGAATGTGGGAAGAATTCTCCCAAGGATAACAATTATTATGGCATTAAGTTGCTAATCTTTGTGTATACAGATACTTTTGTATCTCTTCGGTTTTAATCTTGTTAATTGCTTTTGTTCTGCAAGAGATGAGTGTAATTATAAACTTGTCGGACTTTTGAAAATTATTATTAAAGTTGAGGAAATCTTTGAAAATTAAGTGAGAAATAATTTTAAATAATGACATTACAGACCGCTAAAAATCTTTTTTGATTAAAGTTAGGACTTTTTTTTGTTTTTCATTTGGAGTTCTTAGATTTTAATAGTCAAAGAAGGTACTTTGATATTGAAGGAATATATAAATATTATGGTTCTTCAGATGAACAGTAAACACTAAGACTCATCAAGCACTGGCACGTCTACATGTCATGTCTCAATTTGAAAAGGTTTTTTTTACTAAAACAGTGAGTTGGTGCTAGAGGCCGTTTTTCGATTTCACTGCGAATATTTATATTGATGTAAGCTGCTGCCTCACTTTTGATGAAGCTATAGTTTAATTTTTTTTTTGAATATTTTTTTTTGAATTCTGATTATCAATATTATTTAAACTTATTACAAGTTTCCGTATACAAAAATTTAGTTTTAATCGGTTTCTATGAGAGGTAATGTTAAAAATGATAAAATGTAAAATTTATTAATGTTAAACGGTAGATCGTACTAATTTCGATGCATACGAGCAAATTTATCAAAATCGTAGGAGTCGTTTTTGAGCAAAATAAGATTTCCCTTATAGGTTTTTAAACATTTGTATATGGGAGCTTCCGTTATTTTTGGTCATAAGAATAATTTTTGTTAAAAATCTTCTAGATAATGTCAAAAAACTACTTTTTACCAAGTTTAATAAAAATAAAAAAAAATAAAAAATTTTTTAAAATCCAAAAACTATTTTTTTTGTAAGCTTGGTATACAATATTAATTTAAAAATATAAATCATTCCTTATACTAAAATTAATCGAAATTGATTTAATCATTTTTGAGAAAAGCTAAGATCAGAAAAATGGTACTTTGGGAGGTGCCACTATAATAACCACGTTTTTTTTTACTGACAAGCAGCATTAATGTTTTTGAAGATTTTGAAAAAAAATAAGATTTTCCTTTTTGGCCCAACATTTTTATGACAGCTACCGTTATCTAGGCTCTAACTGAAAAAGAAAAAATTGTCGGGGACAGCGTTGCCGGAATTTTTTTTAAAGTGCCAACGCTGCCAACAGAGAATGCCATTTTAGGCCACTGGGGGCCACCAACGGAAATAGTAAAAAAATGTGATTTCATAATAATTTTTAATTTTATTAATTACACCTCATAAAAAACTTAAAGAATAACACGAATAAATGAACACAGAATTAATGAATAAAATTAAAGAACTTCATTTAAAGAAACATAACAAAAAATAAATAAAAGCAACGAAGAATTTGTCAATTAATACCAATATAAGTCTTTAGGTGGTATGAAATGTTGGCAAGTTTCGGCCATTATTATTTCATTAAACCCCAAAAGTGATTTCATAACTTTACAAGAAAGGCGATTTTTCCTATGGGTGTTAATATTATTTAAACGTCAAAAACTCTTTCAGCTGATGAACTACCATGTGGTAAAACTTGATGATCATGAATTTCGATATATTTGGTGACGTTTGCCCGTCGATAGAATTTCTCATGTTTCATAATTCTGACCAAAACTTTGTTGAATCCTGAAAAGATGTTGTATAAACATTCTAAGAAATTTTTTTTTAACATTGTATTTTACAAGAGTGCAATTTGAAGTGTTTGAGTGCCACAGTGCCATTTAAATTAAAAGGTGTCAGAAGTGCACGATGGTGCCACATCGGAAACGCTGGTCGGGGAATGTCCAGAAAACGGTAGGCACCAAGTTTGACGAAAATAGACCCATCCGTTAAGGCTGTAGCCGAACAGACAGACAGACGGACTTTTTTTGCGAGACCCAATTGTTTCGTCTTCTATCATAATCGTAATATCAAGTTTGATTAAAATCTCGAATTCGATTTTGTTTACCAATCCAAAACTTGCCTTGTACATATTATATCGCCAGTAAAAATCCAATGCTGTAAGGTCAGAAGAGCTTACATGCCACTGTCATTGAACTAGTCCATTTCTTCGAGTCCAACGATTACCCTGCTCCTCATCTAGCAAATTCCTTTAGTTCCCATTTGGTAGCTCAAAAAACTCTTATAATAAGCGGCTACCTTTATTTATAAGAATTTACAGTAAAAGTACAAATACCAAATAGTTAATACTGTAGTTAAAAAAAGATTCAGTCAAATTATAGGAATTATTAAAGATAAATAACATTTGAAATTTTGGTATAACTTGTCATGTTTTTATATTAGGAATCTTTTTTTAATATGTGCCATCAGGCTTCTGCTTTTTTCACCAAATTGTACACAACTTGTATGAGTTGTCTACTAGTATTTAAAAGATGTACAAGAATCTTCACAATTAAATATTTACATGGTTGGGTTTTCGTCTCCAGTTACGATTATTTAATAAATGAAATAAATAAAAAATAAATCAATAATTAATATTTATCGTAAATGTTATTTATTAATAACTTTAAAATTTTTACTTTTACACAACTTTTAATTTTTAATTTGGCAACGCGTTTCGGAATTAAAATTCCATCTTCGGGCTTATGCAGTTGACTGATGTTTAAAGCTGTTTCCTCCTTTCGTTAGGCAATAACACCAAAGGAAATAACACCCAAATCGATCTGGAAATATCGGCCAAAAAAAATCTGAATAAAAATTGTTGTTGTTTTTGTTCGATTTGGTCGTTATTTCCATTTTTTTAATTTTTTTCAAAGGAAAGGACGCCCAAAGTAAAAATTTTAGAAGTCAAATGGGAAATAACTCCACAAATTGCAAATATCACCCAAAAAAAATTCTGAAAAATTAAATAACTCCCAAATCTTGGGAAATAACTCCCAAACTCTCAAATCAAAATCTTGTCAATACTAAAACTAAAACGGCGTATAAACATTGAGGTATGTATTAGGCTGCAACCCTCCTGCTTGGGCAGACTACATGATTTGGGGTAGGTGCGAGGCTGGGTGTATGCAAAGTTTCTTTTAATCCAGATTCTTTAAATGCAAAAGAGACCCTAAATCCTATAGTGTGCCCAAGCATGGGGTTGCAGGGGGGGCAGCATGCCCCCCAAACATACCTCACATAATACCTATACATACCTTTGGCAAATATTCCTAAAAACTTTGCGTATGCCGCTTGAAGAATTTGCATCACTAAGCAGTACTTTGGACCTTGAGCGCTGTTTTTTTGTTTTATTTCACCCAAAGCTTCCAATTCCTTGAACAAGCCTTCTTGATTGCCATGATTTTGCTCAAAGTTTTTTGTTTGTCAACAAGTTTTATTGGAATTTCACTTTGGAAATATCGCCCAAAATTTAGGAAAGAACGCCCAAATTAAAATAAATATTTGGAAATATCACCCAAAATTTAGGAAATACCCAAATTTTACAAAAACATTTTACATTGAAAATTTTTGGGCGATATATCCAAAACGAATTTGGCGTTATTTCCTTGGGCGTTATTGCTTCTGTGCCCTAGTGCCTAGTGCGCAAGAAGTATATTATACTCCATTCAAAAATCATTCATTTAATATTATGTTAATTGTTTTTTTTTTTTTTTTTTTAATAAAAGTTATGATAACAATACTTTATATCGATATGCCACCATGTTGATATCCAACGAATCCTCGATAGTGATTTTGAATTTTGATTATGTTATTATACGTTGATATTTTCATTAACATACAGAATCTCCAATATGTATTATCAAACAATGGTCCTGAATAATAATACAAAAATTCTCTATTTCCATACTCTGTTTATATAGACATTGTAGATACTGTATAGATACTTATAATATACATGTGTGGGACGTATGAATGTATTTATGTATATTTAGGTACCTAATCAATTCTCGAGTGCATGTCATTGGAAGGTATGTCTATCAGTATATTTATCGGCTCTACTAAATTATTGATTGGCAAAATAACTGTTATTATTTTTATTATTATTATCGAGGTCCTTCTCTCTGGTGTCGTGATCAAACAAATTCCAAAAGTGGACAATGAATGGGAAAATTATGAAAACCACCATGGCAGCTATGGCTCAGGATATACAAATACACTATCTACTTTGTGTATATCTATCTCAATGTTGATCCGAATTTTACACTCTAGGTTGCTTGAAATGATACAATTTTGCTCTCAGCTATTTGACATGTGCGTATTAAATGTATGGTATACAGTCGACTCCGCTTATTTGCAACACAACAAAAATTCCTCATATAAACGAACTTCGTATAACTGCAACTTTATTTCTCCTTTAAACGATGTGATGTGAAATATTTTCAAAGATAGAAAAATAAAACATAAATAACCTCGAACAACAAACAAAACAACTTTTAATAATTGTGACAGTTGAAAGGATTGGAACGATGAGAATGGAATGAATCTTTAAATGTCATTTTTTAGGTGTGTTCAAACTTCAAAAATGTATGGATGCGTTCAGTGTTTCACTTAAGTGGACAAAATAATTGTTTGGGAGAATGAAAGATTTTTCAATTAGAGGGAGTTTTCAAATAAGCGGAGTGCAGTTATCCGTACTGATTTGTGTCAAAAAGCCCTGAAAAAAACCAGTGATAAATTTATTGTTGCATATAACCGAAAGTTTGAATTAAACGGAGTGCATATAGGCGGATTCGACTGTATAAACCACCATACACAAATAGAATATTGTACCTTTTCAAATGACTTAGAGTGTATGTATCTTCAGCTTCAGGCAGGAATTCCAGCACATCGCATCGCATCGGAACAAACACAAATATGGAATAAATTATTTAGTTTGCTGTATAAGTGTATACTCTGTATGATGTATGAAGGTAGGCTCGCAATCGCAAGGTTTTGAAGTATAAACTTATTTATTTTCGGATGGATTGGTACAGCTTTGTTATTTAGCTATGGCATGACCCAATCCATATATACCAACATCGTCGTCATTACCAGCCCGTTCCCGCTTCCGTGTCCAAACGGATCAATAATATTAGTTTGCGTTTTAGCATTGTTGCCGCTTGGATGGAGTTTTAAGTGTTTTTTCATGGAAAAAGGGAATTGGCTTCAAGCACATTATATTACGAATTTGGGAAGAGCACTTTATTTTTTTGGGAGGCATGCCAGGCCATTGTTCCTGATTATGCAAATTGATTTGAAACAATTTCGGGATTATAGTCTATATATACTATTGTGATAATTGTTGGGTCTTTGTTTTTGTTTTTCTGTACATCTATAAGGTATTGGATATTTATTTAATGATCATGGGAACTGTGACAGCTTTTGTGATGTGAAAATTGAAGTATACGTCAATATAAAAGTCAATTTCGGCTCACATTCACACATATTTTTATTTGATTTTTTATATAATGTTGGTTGTATAGAATATTTATACGATGGGGAAAATATTGTATATGAATTACAGTTATAAAAATTATGTGTTGAAATCAGAACCCTATTAGCTTTTTTGCCATAGATACGTTTCAACACTTTTATTCTGCATTAAATGTGCCTATACTCTGTTAAACAAGAATTGTCAGTACAGGGCTTATGGGCGAGCTTTTGCAAGTCAGTGGCGCCTGATGCACCCTCACTACACCGAATTGGGAAAAATGCCCCTAAGCAAAATTAGCAAGCCACTGATTTACACATACGAATTGTTGTTGTAATTCTGCGCAAAAGTCGGACACTTCACCATGACTGTTGTATCCAACTGCTGAAAGGATCAGTGTTGCCATAGAATAATTTTTTGAAATCGGGAGATTGTCAAATCAGAAATCGGTGTTTATCAGTTGAACAAAAAAGTTGAAATATGAAATACATAATATTTGCTCTAGATTTGACCAGGGTTTTGATTTTGTGGGGTGAAAAGGCAGATTTTAGGTTTTTGGTAAATTATTTGAGTACTATCAGTTTTTTGGAAGATATCTGTATGTATGTACATGTAAGGCAATTGTGATTTACATATCAAAGACTGATATTGTAAAGTTTGCATAAGTTTTTTGTAAATCTATTGCTTTGACGAAAAAAAATGTAGTCTAGAATAGCATAAGCCACAATGTTTGTGTTCGCACTTTTTCAAAAAAAAAAAAAAAAAATACTCACAAAATATCCAGTTATAAACATATTTAAGTATGTACATACATATTTATAAGACTGAATTTCATCCATTTAACTTCCCCCTAAAAACTACATCCCTGGTCAAAATTCAAAGTTATATTTAGATTTTTAGGAAATGCTTAAACATAAAAATATAGCTTTTCACTAAAATTCAGGTTTGTTGGATTTTTTTTTCTAATTTGGCTTTAGGTATACTTTGTATTGTTTGAACAGAAAATAGGTCGATAAATCCTTAAAATTGAAGAACATTGGTTTTTAAACACCACCTATGCGATGCTTACACAAAAAAAAAAAAAAAAAACACCTACGTTTATGTTGGACTTCAATATTTAGGTTTCGTATCAGCAATTAATTTTTATTAAACTTTATTATATTTAAAGTAGTTGCATTTTTTTAATCAATTTATCAGTAGCCTTTAGTTCAAAACAATAGTTACATTCTTTAAAATTTAAGTAGTAGATATTCAAAAAATAAAAATCCTTATAAAGTGTAAACTTCAAGTTTATATAAAATTTTTTTACTTAAAACTATACAAACTTAAATCCATAGTTATATACAAAATACATTTATTTATTATTTTCAAAAATGAAACAGTTAAGTACAATCTGTTGGCCGAAGCCAAGAAGCGAAAGTACTATACTACATAAAAGATAAATTATCGATGTTGACGCGAAAAGAAGATTAAATTATGAATTTAAAAAACTAGGAAAACAAAAATAAAAATCATAATTCAAATTAATATGAAGAAAAAAAAAGAGTAACAAATCGAAAGATTTAAACTAAAGGAATTATTATTTTTTCAATAAGATCATAGTTTGATAAAAAAGCTAATTCCTAATATTTTTTCAGGTATACTGATTTAACTCACTCACTTCTAATATTAGCGGGTAATTAATGGAAAAGACGAGGCGCAGTAACATTATAAAAAAGTGAAAAATGTGCTTTCTTGATTATGGGTACAGTGACAAGATTACTGGTGTTCACGCGTAAATTACAGTTTTCATAGACCCTCGAAGCATTATAACCGGAATTTGAAAAAAATACTTTTAAAACCTTGTAGAAATATAAATGTCTTAATGGTAGAAGTTCAAGGTTGTTAAATTATCCAAAACTATAAGTTAGTCGATTAACCTTACATGGAATGCAAACTGCATGTTAGATTTAGAAAGACCGTTGTAAACTAACTTTAAGACAGACAACCCACAATATTGGCTGAGATGAAAAATCTGTCTAACTACATTTGTTAAAAAATTCTTTACAGACAGTGTATGATCTTTCCAAATAATCCTATAGTCTAATGTTACACCCAAGTATTTTAAGTTGCCAACTCGCTCAATTGAAAAACATTCCGTGGCGCAACACATATTAGAATTAAACGAAATAAACTTATGATCATAAAAACAAGAATGCATTAAGCGGAATCTTTTGCAATGAGGAGAATGATATTTTAAAGGCATGTCACTACGATATAAATGATAAACTTCGTTTTTTCACTAATGGCCAACTTATGTAGATTAAACCAATTACGCAGCAATTCTAAATCGTGGTTAACGTCTGAATATAGGTTGAAGTAACTTTTACTCCTGTACATCAAAGCAGTGTCATCGGCAAACGCTGTTATAGTGCCCTTCATAGGTTGCAAGAAAAGTGAATTAACAAAAATTAAAAACAAAACTGGTCCTAAAACGGAACCTTGTGGTACACTTACGTTAATGAAATTTTTAGCACTTTAAATATTTTTAATTTTAACTTTCTGATTACGATTATTCAGATACGATACAAACCATTCATGAATAAAGCCTCTAAAGCCAGCATTAAATAATTTATTAAGCAAAATGTCAGGATCTACCATGTCAAAAGCTTTGGTTATGTCAATACAAAGTGTAGCTGGTATGAAAGATTCATTAAGACTTCTATAAATTTCACTGCATAACTTTAACACCGAGTTTTCGGTAGATCTACCACTCCTAAAGCCAAACTGTGAGTCACTGAAAAAATTCGTTTTATCTAGAAAAGACATCATCCTATACTTGATCCCCTTTTCAAAAACTTTTGAAGAGACTGATAAAAGGGATATAGGGCGATAATTGTTTAAATTTGAAGCATCTCCTTTTTTATGTAACGGTATAACGACTACAGTTTTTAATAAATCAGGAAAGATACCTTTCTGTAAACTTGAATTGAAAATGCGTGTTAAAACATCTGCAACAAGAAAAGATATTTTTTTTAGAATATTACTAGAAATATTATCGCACGACTTAGAATTAGAATTTGTTAGTGACTGTATAATTTTAATTACTTCAAGGGCTGAAAGAAATTCCATAAAAAAAGTTTGACTTTAAATGGGCTCAAAAGCATTGGTATGGTCACATTGACAAGCAGAGGAATTATCAATTGTTGTGGTGCGAATAGTACTTGTTGTTTTTGAAAAAATAATCATTAAAAACAGTGGCAACTTCAAAAGGCTCAGAAAAGGACGAATTATTTATACTGACTACGATACTCGTTTTGTGTTCAGAATTTCATTAACTACCTGCCATTATTTTTTGGAATTACAGATATTTTGAATAAACTTATTACTATAGTAAGTATCTCTTTGAAAATGTATATCATTTTTAAGTTCTTCACACAACTTTTCGTAACACTTTTTCAGTCTAGAGTTGTTAGGATGTTTCTTAGAGCACTAAAACTTTTTTCTGCTAGATGACTCTAAGTGAAATTGCAGTTTATCAAAAAATAGTTTAAAGGCGGTAGATTGATTCTGGGCTCTATAGACATCATCCCAACGCTCAAAAACTAAGGCGGATTTAAGAACAGTGTAATCAATTTTAGTTATTTCATTAGCAATATGTGACTTTTCTCTAATGATCATTTATATTAAGATCAAAGGTAGCCGTTTTGTAATCTGTAGAATTGCTTCTATATAATCTAATAAGTATATGATCTAGACAAGTACTTGAATCTTTTACTACACGCGTTGGCTCATTCCGCAAACTAACCAAACCAAAAGAAGACATAAGCGATAGATAATTATCACTTTCAGATGATTCTTGGGCTGTTAGAAGGTCAATGTTAAAATCAATGACCAAAATTAGATTTTTGCACTTCTGGTTTTGAACAAAGCCAGGGAATTCATCTAGAAAGGCATTAACTGAGCAAAAGTGAAATCTTTAAACACAGAGGAAACAATAATTAAAACCAAAAATTTCGCACTTGGCACTAATCAAGTCAGCACTGTTCAAATTAAAACTCTTAACTGTAATATTAGATAAATTGTTTCTATAAAATACTGCGACTCCTCCAGCAGCATATGTGTCATTGCAAGCTGCAACAGGATTAAAATTAGGTATAGAGAAATTCGAAACTTCATTATCAAAAATCCAAATTTCAGAAAGAAAAATAAGATCCGGTAAGTGAACTAAGGAAGCAAAATAAGTTAGAATAGTATCAAAATTTTGTGTTTGTGTTGTTAAGGTTTATCTGAGAAAAAATTCTCTAAACAGTGGCTGAAGAATTTGGTTAAATGGAAATGCTTTAATTTTAAACTTCCAAAATATTTTACATTTAATAAAAATATTAAAACTCTTTCTGAATATCAACGGGAGGAAAATGTAGAAAATATATTTAGGTACTTGTAGTTTCTATAATCTTAATCGAGAGAAAATGTCATATTTACATCAAAAACCGGGTAATTGGAAATAGCTCTAAAAATCGGGTGAAATACAATAAATCGGTTTTCTGGCAACACTGGAAGAGATACTGATAACCGATCGTATGCGTTCGTCGTCGTCATCTACGATGTGAGTATTGAAATTGTGATCATTCGAACAGAGTTACTTTTCCCAACTGTAAGCAAATGAAGGAGCTATTTCTATGGATTTTATTCGGGAACTTTTTGATATTTGAAGCTTTTGAGAACAAATTATTATGAAGTCGTGTATATTTGTATTGTGAAGTTTTATTTTTAATTTAAACTACGGAAACCCTGTGAAGGCTTTAAAGAGGGACATGTTCATGCAAGCCAATGTAACCAGACTGAGAGTCAAACGTCATATCTTCAGTCTACTGACAATTTTTGTTGAACAGAGTATATAGTTAAATAACATTAAAACCATAATGTTGGCGTAGTAATTCTGTCATAGTTTCCTGCATTTCAATATTCATTCTATTGGAAAAATATCAACAAATGTGACTAACTTACATGTTGTCATTCTTTTTAAAACTTGTAAGCACTTTGAAAACTTTGTATCTGTCAGGTCTTATAAATATTCTAAAAAAAAAGTTTTGGTACCTACTTCTTTAACCTTACATAGGTATTGCCTTTTTTCGATATTTATAAAAAAAAACTTATTTATATTTTTTTTATAACCTCGTTTTCCGAGTAAAATTTAATAAACAAAGAATTCCCACAAAATTCCCAGAGAAAGGTATTTTTGCCCATGATCCCCCAGCACTGGATGTATACTTATACGTATTTATGAATATAAAAGAAAATAAGCTTCCTTGTCGGATAAAAAATATTCATCATCATCGTACATTGCTCATTGAACTGTGTATGTATTTGTAGTTATAAGAACAATAAAACCTACTGATTGTGAGTATCTAATTTTCCCAACCCCACCAATGAATATTTCAAACATAGAGATTTTATATAGGAAGTATACACAACTTAACCAAAGTATTTCAAACAGTAGTTCTATACAACATAAATAAAATTAACAAGAAAATGAGAAGAAATCTATGGATTTATTATTATTGCTGTCCGAATTACATATCGCCGTATAAGAAAAAAAAAACTATAAAATCAAAGAAACTACACCACCACCACGCACCACCACCAATACATTTTCTCACACCTTGGTGGAAATCCATTGCTAATACGTGGACCAAAATTTTATGTTTGTTTTTCGAACAAGTCAACCGAAAATATATCATCAGTGTTCAACATCGCTTGCTTAGCATACAAATTATACAATATAATGCCATGGGGGAAATTATTAAAGAATCGATATGAAATCGAAAAATTATTCGAAGAACTTTTGCCATCAGGGTGAAATAACCTCGAAATAAGTCTATAATGAAAGAACACCACAAACAACAAGCGTATAACCTTTGTAAGCAGCACAAAATTAGAGGAACAAGAGAAGAACAACAACACAATCGTATTGGAATCGTTTTTAAAGAAAAAAAAATCTAAAACTTCCTTTTCACTATATGCTCCCGCACAGTATAGGATTTAGTGACACAAGTAAGAGGCGTAGTCAGAACAGAAAATAATTTTTAATGTGTAAGCATCTACAACGTGGACTTTCCTCTGTGCGACGTTACGAGTTCACACTTTACGATGTAGCACGTTACGTAACGAAAATCTGCATAGTAGGATATTGGGTACGTTCAGAGACACAAATCTGAAGATCCCCTTCAAGCAAACTAGTCCGTTTTAGATCCGTGCATCACGTAGTCAATAACGTATGGACAACTTCGCACACGGATCGAAATATGGCTAATAAGAACTGCGCTTGGACAAACGCTGATTTTTACACATATTTCCCGTGAGTCCCGACATTAACACAATTTCTTTTTTTTACACTTCAGATTGGAAGTTATAGAGAGCTTTGAGCAAGCTGCAAACTACAATTTAATTCACAATTTGTGTAGCCTTTTTTTTACAACAAATTTCGCGTCTCACCCCGGTGTTTCCTTTGGAATCATCAGTTGACTTGACGGTAAGCATTTTTTGTTGTTCAATTTTTAAACAAACTGAACCTTAAATAAAGGTACTTGCACTTTTCTTTATAAAGGGTGTTTTTTTTAAAGGTATAAAACTTTAAGTTGGCAACACTATTTAAACTGGCGGCCATTTTGTCAGCTGTCAAGTGATTTATTTTTAGTTTAGTTTGGCATTTCAACATGAATAGACTGACGCCTGAACAACGCTTCCAAATTGGCCCAAAACAAGATTGCTGATGATCCCAAATTTCATAAGCGAATTTTGTTTAGCGATGAAGCTCACTTTTGGTTGAATGGATACGTCAATAAATAAAACTGCCGTATTTAGAGTGATGATAATCCTCGAGTTTATGTTGAAACACCGTAACATCCACAAAAACTGACTGTTTGGTGTGCTTTATGGGTTGGTGGAATAATTGGTCCGTACTTCTTTAAAAATTATGCTGGCCAGAACGTTACAGTCAATGGTGACCGCTATAGAGCCATGCATGATTACTGACTTTTTCGTTCATCAATTGAACAACAATGATGTGCAGGAGCTGTGGTTTCAACAGACTGCGCCACATGTCACACAGCTCGTGCCACAATTGATTTATTGAAGGAAACGTTTGTTAACCGCATAGTTTCACGTTACGGACCCGTGAATTGGCCTTCAAGACCGTGCGATTAACGCCGCTTGACTATTTTCTGTGGGGATATGTGAAATCGCCAGTCTACGCCGATAAGTCCGAAACGATTGACCACTTGGAGGACAACATTAGCCGCCTTATTGTCGATATACGGCCACAGATGTTGGAAAAGTCATAGAAAATTGGACCTCCAGATTAGACTACGTCCGAGCCAGCCGTGGCGGTCATTTACCAGAAATAATATTTAAATTATAATGCCAGAAGATTATCTTTCGTATAAGGTAAATTTCATGTCAATTTAAAAATAATCATCTTTGTTTTATTCCATTTCAAAGTTCTATACCTCTAAAAAAAAACCCTTGGTACCCAATTACACGACCGACTTTTTAGAGCTTCAACTTAAGGCTACAATATCGCGTCAGCTGCAAAGATACATAGAATAGATAGTCCAGTGTGGCATGGCGCACAGTGGTTTGGTTATAATGGGAGAGCGGAAAAAGTCTTTTAAATCTGAACTATATAACGGATTTTAATGAAATTTGACACACATATTCAAATTAGTCTTACATATACATGTTTGATCAGAAATTTGATAAAAAAAAAAACAATTAGAACAAAATTATTGACGTTTTTATAAAATTTAAGGCCAATCCGTGTATTTTGGTTCATGTAAATACTTTTGATTTCGTGGTCGATCGACTTGAAAATTGAGAAAAAAACGTTTCTGTAACTACTTCTAATTTATCACGGTCCCTATTTGCTAAGAAATTAAGTTGGGGTATTTCCTTTCAAAATATCGTCGTAGATTTTGTAAATTACGACCATTAGTCATAAATTCGCCACATAACACCAAAATATACAGGTATCTGGAGCTGTATCTTGAAAGTATGGAGCACACGTTGATATATGTACGTCACTACGTTGAGGCAAGTGGAACTAAATTTAAAACTCAAACAGGGTTAACCATTGTTCGAGGCTACTTATAGAAGGTTTCATTTTCTTAAATTTTAGGTATTCAAGAATAGACCTATAAAGTGATGTATAAAATTGTAGAATTTATTTTAAGGAAATTCGGAAAAAGATTTCTAAGAAAATATGATTCGCAACTTTAATACATTTTTTTTTTTAACTTTCGGGGCTGGTAAGTAAGTATATAAAATATATGTATTAAAAAATACTTTGGAATCATGCGCTCGGGTTATCCAAGAGGGTACTTAGGCATGCAACAAAAAAGGGTATATATGACGTTCTCCAAAGACCACTGTGTTCTCAGACCACTGTGTGGCTTGGTGTCCATATTACACGGTAAAATAATACTTATACAATTAAAATTTCAGGTTTTTAAAAAAAAGGGTGGTTCTTTAAGAGGTTTAGAACTTTTTTTAAAAAAAAAACACAAAAAATTCGAAAAAAATGAATGAAATATTTATTTGAATCGATAGTTTGAACCTTGCAATTTAATGTTTAAAGATAATTTCATGCAAATGTTGACCGCGGCTGCGTCTCAGGTAGCCCATCCGCTGAGTCCAATTTTGGCATACTCTTTCACACATATCGGCCGGTATCTCACGAATGAATGCATGGATGTTGGCTTCCAGTGCGTCAATCGAAGCGGGCTTATCCCTATAGACATTAGCCTTGACATACCCCCACAAAAAATAATCTAATGGTGTCAAATCGCACGATCTAGGCGGCCAATTGACCGGCCCGAAACGTGAAATTAACTGTTCACCAAACTCACCTCGCAATTGCGCCATTGTTTCGCGTGCTGTGTGGCATGTGGCACCGTCTTGTTGAAACCACATATCATGCAAGTCAAGAACTTCCATTTCGGGCAAAAAAAAGTTTGTTATCATCGCTCGGTAGCGTTCACCATCGACAGTAACGCTGCGATTCGCATCATCTTTGAAGAAATAGGCCCAATAATGCCGCCGGCCCATAAACTGCACCAAACAGTGGCTTTTTCGGGATGCATTGGTAGCTGTTGCAATGCTTCTGGCTGATCTTCACTCCAAATGCGGCAATTTTGCTTATTTACGTACCCATTCAACCAAAAATGAGCCTCATCGCTGAACACAAGCAGCGCGCGATGAACATTTCGAACCGAGCACGAATTTTGATAGTAAAATTCAATAATTTGCAAGCGTTGTTCATTTGTAAGACGATCCATGGTTAAATTGCAAACCAAACTGAAGCTGTTTAACAGTGACACAAGGTACTAAACACACGTCAGCTGTCAAAACCAGTGTTGCCAAAACCAAACCAACTTAAAAATCACCCGTTATATTATTTTACCGTTATTTTTATATCTCAGTCTTAAAGATCAGACCATCAGAATATACATAAGTTAAAAGCTTCTACTTCGAACTATATAACTTTTGCCCGAACTTTGCCCGACTTTTGTTCGTCAATCTCTGTTTACCAGACAAAAAATTCAAAATTTTAAGCTTAAAGTTCCAAGTAAGTGCTTATTTAGTAGATTTATCCTGATTTGGAACTTAAATCCCGGTGGACTCAGATTCATGTCAACTAAGAACACCCACACCTTTAAACACAAAATTTCAAAAAACCAATGATGAAGGATTTAAGTTCCTTTTAGAATGGTTTAATTTGAAAACATAACCAGTGTTGGTCTTAGGAACACCTGCACTTTATTTTATACTGGAATTCACCACAGAGCGGTTATTGTATGTAAAACAAAGAGACGTTTGAGGAGAGAGTTTGGTTGGAAGGCGATGAAGATGATATAGATATTGACTCAAAGACAAAATAAGGAAATTATGGTTCAAGTAAAAACGTAGTCCTCAGAATTGGATTGCTCAATGATTTTTATACTTGAACTAGTGCAGCCCTGATCACCCAGACAAAGTATTATATTCCATTCCTATTCCGAACATGAACAACAGGACATAAGACTGATATACACTTTACAGTGTCTCATATATAGCAGGAAAGGGAAAGGACATTAAAATTGGAGACACAATGTCTGGATATAGACAAAATGCCTGACAAAATGATATCAATGTTTTTCTTCTTGTTTCTTCCTTTACGTCTTTTCTCTTAGTTTTTTTCTTTTTTTTTTTTTTTTCTTCTTAATTTTATTTCTTTTCTCATCAAAAGCATAAAGAAAGGGCAACACAAACTTTTGTGAAAATCCTTTTCAATTCAACAGACTAAGAGATAGAGAGAGAAAGGGGTATGAATACTCTCATATAGAGAAAGTAAAAGAAATCAGTCGCCGAAAGAACAAAAATATATTTTAAAGGACCTAGTTTGTTGAGCTCGTCTGATGCTTCCTTTGCGATGCCTCTCGAAAATACAAACCCCTCTCCTACGTACCTTTTTGTTGATGCTATATAGTTTGATGATGTCGTTTGAAGCTGAAGAAACGAATAAAAGGAGAAAACACATACGATTTGTGAACCAAATATACCTCTAGTATCGTTATAGTTTTCTTTTCTATAACAACAGCAAAGGAAAAACCATTAAGCAAAAGCGAAGAATCTTGGTATACCTATGTTTTTTTTTTCGTTGTTTTTGTCGTCATTGTATATTGTATCCCACTTGTCCATATTGTAAATTCCTTAAAAAAAAAAAAATAAGTAGGAGTTCGATGGAGAGCAAAAACAGTCCCCATAAGGTTATTCCTCCTTCTCGTCGTCATCGTCCTATTTATGCCAGAAGAACTCATCTTAAAACTAGGACGAACAACTTGAAACTTTCAAAACTATTTATAAGATTGTTGTTACTGAAAAATAAAACATAGTTGCTAAAAGAGTGAGTTTAAAATATCATTCAAGATATACCTTGTATGTATGTACCTACACACATATAAACACTTACAAAGAAACTACAACAAAAGAAAAACTTTAAAATAATATTTATTATATTAATGGGGTGAAATTAGTTAAGTTTAGTTTAGATGAAACAAGGCGAAGACGTTTAAGTAAAAGGAACTTGATTTATTGTAAATAATGTGCAAACTTTATTTATGATAATGTATTTTTTTTTGTTTTGAATTTTAACGCAAAGTAATAAATTTTGATAAAATTGTTCAAGTGTTAAGAGAAAACAAAGAAAATAAAGAAAATTTGTCTTGAAAGTTAGACAAACAAAATTACGGACCTATGTATGTGTTAGTTAGCATAGACTTGGACAACATATAGTAGACATCTAATGCCGTTTTGATTTATCATTAATCCAACAAATTTTTTGATGTGTAAACATCTATGCCGGCGCGCGGTAGAGTAAAATAAAAACGTGGACTTTCCTCTATGCAACGCTACGGAGTAGCACGTTCCAATGTAACACGTAACGTTACGAAAATATACTCTGCCCCCGTTGGGCTGTTTTATTTTTTTTTTTTTGTTGCCATCGACCGAAAGCAAATTGTTTTTAGCCTGACGCGACTATAAGATTAATATTTTTTTATTTTATTATTTTATTTTTAATATTTGCCCGAGAAAAAATGACGCGACACGAGAAACTAGAAAGAAAACATAATCAAAACAAAAATAATAATAGTCAGTTGTAGGCATTGACAATTGACATAATGTAAGTAAGTCAATGGGCTCTCAGCAACTCATTACGTTTTACATCTAAATTTTCAGAATTCTGAATTTTTGGAGCTTCTGATTGGCCAGCTGTCACAAAAAGTTAGATGACTCTAACTGACTTTTAGTAACGTTTCATCTAAATTTGAAGTTGAACTTATTGATTTTTCACTCTGGTTGGTGGTTTATTTGTGATGATTAATTTTCGTCACGAACAAATAAATAATTTTTTATATAAAAGAACTTATTGTTTTTTGATAAGTGAGTTTTTAAATTAAAAGATTGACTATTCTTAGAAAAATGTTCCCAGAATTCTCCATCGCAATATTGGGGAATTATTTTTTCATTGAACTTAGCATAGTCTTGCTGATTTAGTTACATACATCATCACCAGAAGTACTGATGCTTACAATACTGAAACATAAACATGCATCTTGAATTTGTATCTAAATTACAATTGTTAGCCCCAAGAGCAGGTTCATGCGATGCAGTCGTGTATATTTTTACTTGCTGTATGTATATTGGTATTATACTTAAGTTATGAATTCGTTAAAAAAAAAATCGATCACGGTATTTGTATCAAACTTAACATTACACTGATAGGGAGGACGAAAAAGTGGGTCTCTCAAAAACGTCCTTGTGCCTGTCTGTTTTGTTTGGCTACAGTTTAAACGGATGGGTTGATTTTATATAAACTTGGTACGAAACGATTTTTAGACATTCACCGAGAGATTTTTTTAGGACCAAACATAACGGTAGCTATCATAGCAAATGTTTTGACTAAAACGGAAAATCTTATTTTTCTCAAAATCGGCTCCACAGACTTAAAAAAAATATGTATAACTATTAATAAGTAGATACCTATAAGCTGCCTTTCAATAATAAAATAAATCCGAAAAATGGCTTCTCCCAAGGAACCATTTTTTTGGTTTTCACTTTTTTTCGAAAACGATTCAACTGATTTTGATCAATCAATGAAGAGTGATTGAATCATTCATAGTAATATTATATATATATGTTGTCTGGCTGCAAAGCAGCACTTCAACTCGATCTGTCTCGATTCGCCGCAACTGGCCTTAGCTGTTACCACGATTGAATACCTTGAGACTGAGCTTCCTTTAAAACAGATGACCTCCAAGTTGTTTTTGGTCTTCCAACGCGTCTATTACCCCCAGGATTTCATTCGAAGGATTGTTTCGCTATATTGTCGTAAGGTTCCCTCAGAGTATGGCGTACCCAACGCCACTTCCGTTGCATGATGTCGACATCCAGTTTAATCTTATTTTATGGATTTTTTTTTGGATTTTTAAAACAAGACGAATTTTTTTTATTTTTTAAAACTCAATATTTCAAAAACATCTCGGTTATTAAACTTAGTAAAAGCTGTTTTTTTTTAATATTAACTAGAAGATTTTAAGCAAAGACTATTGTTATAATAAAAATAACGGTACCTCTACCATACAAATGCTAAAAAACCTTTTAAGGAAATCTTTTTTTGCTCAAAAATGACTTCTACGATTTTGATAAAAAAATGCCTGTCTGTGCAAATTAGTACTATCTATCATTTAATATTTTTATATTTTACATTTAACCGTTATAAACAGTACCTTTCATAGAAAGTTTTGTTTATATTTTTGTGTATATCTCCGACTAACCGATTAAAATTTGTTTTCATTACAACCTTTTAATGAGATTTAAAAATATTTCTTATCAAAATTTTCAAAAAAAAATGTTTTTTTGATTTAAAAAAACATAATTTCAAAATATTTTTTTGAAAATTCAATAAAACATATCAAAAACTAGAGGATAATTTTTTTGAAATTCAATTTTTAACTTTAAATTAATAAACACTTAAAACTGGCGTCCCAATTTTTTTTTCTCAAAAATTTTTACAAAATTTTTTATTTTAAAACTTAATTAATTTGTTTTCACCCACAAATTATGATTTATTAAAGAAATCAGATGGTGTACCAAACGCGATGGGTTCAAAACAGTTTCAGAAATATTTAAACCAACATATATATTTCTAATTTTGTTGACTTTACAACAATATTCCAGTTTAAATAGTATAATTTTCATGTAAAGTATGGGTATGTGCAACACGTTGCCATATGAATATGGTTCTTTCTTTATACTCACATAATTCTACATTTAAATACTTATCTATGTTTTTGGCAGGTGGATATGATAAGGGCTCGCATTTCATTTATTTCAGATCTTAGAACCCACAGTGTGATAGCTCATAAGAACAAGTTCGTGCGACACAGACATTCCTTTTATTTACTCTTGTCTCACTGGGATTACATGTGCGAAGCCAGAACCCTGAACTTGTCATTTTTACTTATTTTATCAGATTAGTCTATCCACCCATTTGTCTACCGTCAGTTAAAAATAAATTTACAACTTTACTTTTTTCATAAAAGAAAAAGTTTCAAAAACGTTAAAAATCGTAGACTTTTAAAATGTTTGAAATATTTCTAAAATAATTTGAAGAATTTTTCCCAGTTATAGTTTTGACCCTAACCCCAAACAATACATACAAAAATACCCTTCCCGGCGGATGCAAAACGTTCTTAAATTTCATTTCCATATTGTAAAAGTCTCAATTTACAACAAATCACCTTATACAGTATAATACCATCGTATAGATCGAATTCACAACACTGATTGTTTCAATGGTTATACACTGATCAAGAGCACGAGTCAACACATCCGTTACAAAAGAGTAACGGTACGGTTTCAATAAATTTACAAATTAAAAATAAAATCAAGAAAATAAATCGTTTAGGGTATACTTTTTCGTGTTGC
The DNA here is from genome assembly GCA_932273885.2 of Leucozona laternaria. NCBI lineage: Eukaryota > Metazoa > Arthropoda > Insecta > Diptera > Syrphidae > Leucozona > Leucozona laternaria. Next base: position 24,620,705 of record OW026368.1, on the reverse strand, counting down.
CAACCATTGCCTCAAATACAATATTATGTATCTACAAATAAAATCAATAAAGGGTGTTATCGGATTAAAATGAAAATTATTATAAAGGTAAAGATATTCTTTTGGTACCTCTTTCTTCTTAAGATATGTGTATATTTTTAAGTAGGTATCTATCTAAACATTATTACATAGTTTGAAAAAGTTGGAAATATGCTTTATTTAATAAAAAAAAAAATATCACATTAGTCCAGGTTTATACAACCATACTTCCGCTGTCTAAGTTAGATAAGTTTTAGACAACAATTAAACTTTGACGGCTGTCTTAAGTTAGACAACTCTTATAATAACAACTGATACAATTTAAGTTGAGCATAGATGGTAATTTTTAATATCGATAACTAAGATGAAAGCCAGAAGAGACCGAGACTTAAGCAGGTTTAGTTTTGCAATACCAGGATTATGGATTTTCTAAATTTTGAAAAACAGAATTTTGGACTTACCAAATTTTTCAGACAAACTTTGGGAAATGCAATGAAAAACTATAAATTATTCTAACGGGTGATTTTTTAAGAGGTTTAGAACTTTAAAAAAAAAAAAAACACAAAAAATTCGTAAAAATGAATGAAATATTTATTTGAATCGATAGTTTAAACCTTGCAATTTGATGTTTAAAGATAATTTCATGCAAATGTTGACCGCGGCTGCGTCTCAGGTAGCCCATCCGCTGAGTCCAATTTTGGCATACTCTTTCACACATATCGGCCGGTATCTCACGAATGAATGCATGGATGTTGGCTTCCAGTGCGTCAATCGAAGCGGGCTTGTCCCTATAGACATTAGCCTTGACATACCCCCACAAAAAATAATCTAATGGTGTCAAATCGCACGATCTAGGCGGCCAATTGACCGGCCCGAAACGTGAAATTAACTGTTCACCAAACTCGCCTCGCAATTGCGCCATTGTTTCGCGTGCTGTGTGGCATGTGGCACCGTCTTGTTGAAACCACATATCATGCAAGTCAAGAACTTCCATTTCGGGCAAAAAAAAGTTTGTTATCATCGCTCGGTAGCGTTCACCATTGACAGTAACGCTGCGATTCGCATCATCTTTGAAGAAATAGGCCCAATAATGCCGCCGGCCCATAAACCGCACCAAACAGTGGCTTTTTCGGGATGCATTGGTAGCTGTTGCAATGCTTCTGGCTGATCTTCACTCCAAATGCGGCAATTTTGCTTATTTACGTACCCATTCAACCGAAAATGAGCCTCATCGCTGAACACAAGCAGCGCGCGATGAACATTTCGAACCGAGCATGAATTTTGATAGTAAAATTCAATAATTTGCAAGCGTTGTTCATTTGTAAGACGATCCATGGTTAAATTGCAAACCAAACTGAAGCTGTTTGACAGTGACACAAGGTACTAAACACACGTCAGCTGTCAAAACCAGTGTTGCCAAAACCAAACCAGCTTAAAAATCACCCATTACAAGTAAAATAATTCTTCGGTTTGGCGTCATAATACTGTTTTCGTCAAAATTCGGTTTCCAAAATTCTGTCCCCTTATATTATTTGTTAATCAAACGTTTTGAATATCCAGAATTCAGTAATCCATTCTGTTAATCCATATAGTAATCCAAAACTCAAATGTGCACAATTTTTGAATTCGGTTATTCATAATTCTGAATGTATACCGAATTTTGGTCATACAGAATAAAGACCCGGTTCCCTATCTTTTCTCAACCAAAGCCTATATCAGTGACTTATTAGATACCCAATGAATTAATGATATATCTGATATCGAGATTATATAGTGTTAGGACTTATGAGGGTTAAATGTTCGCTATTTGCTTCCGAAAAAGACAGTTTTACCTCTGACAATGATATCGCTGATTTCCAAAAAAAATAAAATACAATTGGACCTGAACATGAACATTGAACACCCTATACAACGTATCGTACCTACAATCCTACATACATACATAAATAAATATGTATAGGTACAGATGCGGAGTGAATTACAATACGCGCTTTTGTTTTAATTGCAACTGTAAATGGGCTACACATTTCAACCAGTCCAAAGCGATTAATTAAGCTGCTGATTTCCCCGACAACGGCATCCATATATATACAATACACATTCCTGTATACAAGTTTAAAGCTTCACATCGCAGGAACAGGACGAAAAAAAAGGTTCGCGACGGGTTGGCTTTAGCGAATAGGGTTAAAAACACCACCATTACCCGTTAACGAAAAGCTTGCGACAATATATTTTACCCATTCTTGTATATATTGTCGTCAGTTTTTATTGTTTACACACTCCCCTCTCGTATTGCCTTGGCAATAACAGACTCTCTCTCTCGCTTACAATCACAACAATAAATTTTGAATTTTTACATTAAGGGCAGAAATAAGTCCGATAAAAAGCCTAGCGAAGGCAGCAACAAGACATTCAAAACAATCCCTACAACAAGAGTGAACGAAAAAATAAAAAAAAAATATTATAAAGGTCCTGAACCTCGCCCACTGAAGTAGAGGTGACAACATTAAACAGCCGTACTTTGTGTTCTTATTGTGTCTACGCTGGGTACGGCTGGTGGAGCGGCTCGACACGGTCCTTTCCAACATTTGTTGGCCTAGTCGAACGAACCCAAACGTGAGAAAATTAACAAAAAGCCTTTTGCCTGGTTACTTTGTGCTTTGGTGTGAAATCGTGAACAATTAAAAAAGTAAAAGTTGCCGCTTGCCATTGCTGGTGCTTGTGCCGGTGCCGGGAAAACGTTATACTCGTTTTTGGGTTTCTCATTTGTATCCTGTTTTTGCGCATAATTTTAACGGTAATACCTACCTCGTTTTGGAGTACCTGCCGAGAAGCCCCTTCCTTTTCATGGATTACGTGAGTTTAAATTAACTTGCATTTTTTTTTTTTTAATTTGTTTATTTTTTTTCAGCTAAACCTTTTTTTTTCCTTAAGGAAGCTGCAGAGAGAAAAAAATAAACCCAGCCCTACATAAACCAGATTGATTTTCGGCCCGAGAGCATGCTAAGAATAACAAGAACGACACAGGGAAAAGGATTTGGTTAGGTAATTATTCATTTAGTGCGGTTTTTATGTTTATTTAGCGGTGTTAAGATGATTTTTTATTGACGTTTACTAGACGAGGGTGTTCTCTGTTTTAGGGACTTTTTTTTCTTCATAAAACTGTGATGAGCTGCGGAGACAGATTGTTGATGAGGGTCCATTTCAAAAAAGAGGGAGAGAGGGAGTAAATGTTTTGTATTCAATTTAATTACTGTTCAGTTTTTGACACTTACACAAAGATTTTAATTTAGCCAGTTAAACCTATATTTTTTTTTTAAATAAAATTTCAATTGATAACGCTAATTTAACAGTAAACATTTGAAAAGTTGTATATCTGCCATGCTCTTATATAGGAAAGGCTGAGTTCGGAACACAGAAACGACATTAACACCGACCAAAAGAAAACTATACGTCAAGTTAGGGAGTATAGACAACTCGCCTTTATCATTGCGTGGGCTTCTGGCACTATACTGTACGCGCAATATTCATAATTTGTCCTCAAAGGTGTTAAAATTCCCATTCCGCTTCACTTTCGTCACTCCATTGCCCTAATGTTCTTCTTGACGTTGCTTTTTCTGTCGCTAATCTACTCAAATTTTTTGAGAATTTGCTTAGTTAGCAAAGTTTCCTTATAGACAACTACTTAAGCGCTGTTCAGAGTATTCACCCCTTCTTAAACTTGCTTGCTCGGCACTTCATGTCAGAAGGTTTGTTAAAATTTGAATAAATGTAATATTGTTTAAACTATTGAGAAGCACCAGATTGATTATAACAAAATCAGTCGAACAATCAAAAAGATATAATATGCACTTGAATAACCCAAAACTCAGACCATTTTCTCAAAAAAACGTGGAATGCCTATTTTAGTTGTGCGAATTGTTTAATTAAAACCTGAAATGGAGTTTGATTACAACCACTGTTGTCATTGCAGGTACGAAGTTCACACGAAACCAAACCAATACTTGTAAAAAATGTGAGAATGCCGGGAATCACTGTTAACACCTATGTTTAAACATAAACGTTTGTCCAAGCGCAAATTTGAGCAGCCATATTTGGATCCGTATGCGAGTCGTCCATACCGTGTACCCAATATCCAACGATGCAGATTTTCGTAACGTAACGTGTTACATCATAAAGTTTGACATCGTATTACAGAGGAATAACCAATATACTGTAAGAGGAAACTCCATAATAAATAGCTGCAGATTTTGTTTTCTCGTGGGAAAGGTACAATCAATTTCCTCGTGTGATAGGGGCGATAGGGGAGATAATCCCATCGTCGATTTTATATAATTTTTGGACAGGTAATATCTCTTCACCTTTTATTTTGTCTCAATATTCCAAAAATATCTACAAAATATCTCTTATTTTCAAAATATTTACTAATTTCTTTTTTTTTCTGGCTGTAGACACTTCTTGTTTATATCCAAAACAATTTTTAACTTCAATTATTTTTTTGTTTTAAGCTAAAATATTTGTGCTCTGCTGTAGTTCTTTTAAAAAGGCGAAACATGGCGAATGAAATCATTTGATGAATATGAATTTTCATTTGAATACATTCAGATGAAAAATTCAAAAAGGTAAGGATTTAACTCGACCCGCTAGCCAAGACGAATACCAAAGATGTTCATCACATTGATTACGTTGCGTTTTAAGTTGATAATTATTTTGAAACTAAACTTATTGCAAATGAAATAGGACAAACAAAATGACACCTAAAACAAAATATAATAAAGTTTAGCCAATGCAAGGCCGCTATCCAACAAATCTATTGAAAACTTATAGATATGTCAACGGATCTGCCAGAAATAATTATTATAAGCACAGATACTTTTTCCGTTGTATATACGTGTCACATGCCTTCCCATGAGAGCGCGTGTCTATTTAATCGAGCTGTCAGTTGTATACAATGACGGGTCCATCTCTTAAGAGCTGTAAGATGACCAATCCTATTCAGCTCTAGATGGAGGTGCAATAGATTCTTAGGTCATCACAGTGCACTTAATCCAAACTTATTCATTCATTTAATAATCAAATTAAAATGGTTCCAAAGAATCAGTAGTGAAAGGATATCGACTATGGTACTCAACTCCGAATTATAACACCAACAAAATTATATAAGAATATGTTAAACACTTTTCCTTGTCAAGTTTTTTTTTTTTTCAATGTTATTAGATATTCAGCCCTATCACAGAATCCATCGAAACAAATTTACGAACGCATTTCCAAGCTATACGAATCACAGCATCCGAATGGAATCAAAAAATGCTCATTCATCCTCATTCAACGTATTCACTCTCAATTTCTAAATCAGCTGTCTTACTTCAAATAATTGAGAGCCATTTGCTGATACAGATTTTAAATATTAAAGTTCAACTTAAATTCTTGTGTTCTACTTTTTCCTTACCGTAAACTGTCGCACTTTAATTCTAATTTGAACTTAAATATTTAATTTTCAGCAAACGCGGGCCTGAGAATAAGGAGTTTAATTTTGAGAAACCTAACTTTAAGTTGACCTTAGAATTCTGAAGCATGTTTCTGTGTTGTAATAAAAAAAGGTTAACCCTATCTTATTACCTTAAACGAGCTAATCTTGTAATTATAATTATATATGTATATATATTTGGTTTCTGGAAAACGACTCTAACGATTTTGACGAAGATTTTCAGAGTTTGCTCTAATGCACGAGAAAAAAATTTAAAAAAATTTTGTCTCTCAAATCCGCCCACCGCCACGCCCACTTTTTTATTTCATAATTTCTCGGAAATCCCTCTATTTCTTGGAGATGACTCAAATGATTTGGATGAAACTCTCAGAGTTTGTTCTTTTGTGCAGGAGAAAAATTAAAAAAATATTTTTAGTAAAATCCGCCCATTGCCACGCCCACTTTTATGATTTGTTGGTTTCTCTGAAACGGCTTCGATGATTTGGTTGGAATGTCAAGAGTTTGTTTCCGTGGGCAAACAAAAATTATGAAATTGGTTTTATTAATATCCACCCACTAGAACGCCCATTCTTATCATTTATTGTTTTTTTCGGAAACGACTCTAATAATATAAATGAAAATTTCAGAGTTTGGTTTGATGAGCAAGAACAAAATTTTCAAAAAGATTTGAGTTAGATCCGCCCACTCTTAATATTTCCAAGTTTCTCGGAAAAGACTCAAACTATTTTAGTGAAATTTTCCGAGTTTATTTTTATGAACGAAAAAAAAATGAAAAAGTTTGATTTAGTAAAATCCACCCACTGACACGCCTACTTTTATGATTTCTTGGTTTCTCAGAAACTGCTTTAACGGTAATGGACTATTTTAACTAATGAACGATTTTAAAAACATTAATTAGTAAAAGCCGGCCGAATTGTCTTATTTCTTGGTTTCTCGATACGGATCTATTTCTCGGACACAAATCAAATGATTCCTGAATCCTGCCCCTATACAATGATCACTTTAATTTTTTCTTGGTTTTTGGGAAACGGCTTTACCTAACGGTACTGATGAATTTTCAGAGTTTTTTGCCATGAGCGGGAGAAAATTTAGAAATTAGTGTTAGTAATATCCACCCACGTTAAAAGTATATTTAACAAAGTTTTTTTATGAAAAACCGAAATAATCAACTGATAATAAACTTTGTTTCTAATTGTCTGATCTTTAAGGTTATGATGAAATTTCAGGCTACAAATCAAAATTGTTAAGGAATAAGGACCATGTGTTATAATTTTGATTTTCTTTTTAAAAATGCAAAAGTTGATAAGAAATTTTCAGATTTTCGAAAAATTATCTAAATGGGTTTTATAAAGATTGATTCTCATACACATATTTTTGCTATTTATCCACTCCAAAAGTATGAAAATGTGTTGTCGGCTCTTGTACTATAAGCAAGGGGACTACTTGGAATAGAGCGTATATATATAGACGTACATTAAAACCTGCAAAATTGATCCTTCCAAACAATCATGATTTCGCCTTTACCCAATACATTTTATATAGTTTTGACACCTAGTCTGACACTTGAACTTAAACAGCCCTATTAATAAAAAACTCTTATTCCACCTTTATTCCACGATTTTACTAAACCATAGAATAAGCGTTAAGCTACGGGTTAAAATTTTACATTAATAAAAACAAAATGTTCGTGGAATAGTAAAGTGACGTTTACGAAAAATTCTCTAAGAAAATCTACTACAATAAGTAAGATGCCTGTTTGTTTGTATGGGTTTTGATAGCAAATTATGATAATTTGTAAAAAAAAAAAGACTCACGTTATACCAAACACACATAACAATTTTCTTATTAATATATTATATTTCTGTCCAAATTATTATCATTTTTCTATTGTTTGTGTTGTGTGTTATGACCACCTCTTGTATCCCCATTAAGGTTATCTTCATCAATTGCTATGAATTTTCTCATATTTTTCTTGGAAAACCTATATTTCTTCCCAAAATTCTCCTCACTAAGCACTTGCATTGGATCATATCTGGTTTGGATATTTTTCTTTTTCTTGTCGTTGGTGGCTGATTGTCAAATATAATTGCAAATAGAGTTTAAGAACTCAATAAATCTGGTAGAAATCATTATTTTTTATTTAAAACTAAATTTGCAATCTTCACTTATATTTTTTTTTAATTTTAGAATAAATTTGACACATCTAGTTCTTATTCCTTCGCTAAACCACCTACTTCGGTGGTTTAGCTTAGTAAACGTCACTTAATAGACATTTTGTTTTATTAATAACACTTTGCACTTAGTCCAAGGAATAAGGCCTAACCCTTCGCTATTCCACGTTTATTAATTTGGCTGTAAATATTTTAACCTTAACGATTAGAAAAGAAGTTTTATAAAAATTAACGGTAAATGGTAATTTTGATAATTTTAAACCATCATTCCCCAAAATTTCAATAAAAATCAGAAAACCTATAAATATAAATGTCCACTGTATAGTGAAGGAAGTACCAATAAAACAAATTAAAATTTAACGCTTTTTTGTTAATAGTTTCGTGCGAGCGTATTTCCGTATATTTTTGTAAGCTTTTCCCACCAAAACTGGCTCAGGCCGTAACTAAGATGTTAAGTGCCCCATGCACTTTTCCGGCGCCAACGCAATGAAATATAAAAAGACAACAAATTTTCATTACAGAGCTTTTTGTTTATTTTTCATAAAAATTGAATTTCTTTCATTACCCGCATTTTACATTTCAACGAGTAAATTTTCCTACGGTAAGTTACAACTTTCCCGTGTCAATTTTCTAAGATCCCGAGCAAAGCTATGTCTCCCAGGTATTTTTAATTAATTGTAATGATTCTCTGCAAATATGAAGGTTTTTTCAATAAATTATTTAATACTTAAGAATTCATAATAATAACTAAACATTTCGTAAAGCGCATTAACCCTAAAACCTTTTTCCCAACTATAATCTTCCTATTACTTCTATTTTTCTGATAACACACATAAATAAATACTTCTGTTAGGCCTATTGTGGGTATAGGTAGGTAGGTAGCCTTAGAGTCCACCATCACGCCAACCGGAAGTATAAATCATTAAAATTTCTAATAATATCAATATTACCTCATAAAAGTCCCCAAACTTTCTTTATTGAATATTCCAGGTTAGAAAAAAACCGAAATTCGATATTCTTGTGAAGATTTTTTTTTTGGGAGTCCAAATCCAAATGTCCTAAACCCTAGGGTAAAATTAGCACTTAACAAAGAAATATCATTCCAAGGAATAGTGCTTCTTAATGACTTTGATACATCTCCAATTTATAAACATACATATGTACTTCCTCGCATATGCACTCTCCTATACACTTGGAGAAGAATGGTTGGTTGTTACGACGAAGGATTATAACGATGACTAAAGGAGCGTATATTGACAAAAGGAAAGATTTAAGAACAGTAGGTTAGGTATGGAGGTTTAAGCTTCCTATATGGTGTAAAAAAGGGGCTGATGGTGCCGATGATGATGGAATCGATTTTGGATCCAAATCTAAATCGTTTCACCTGGGATACTACAATGGGTCTAATATGGCCCATATACAGCAAAGTCTGGAAAGTACATATTTGCCAGAGCTAAGAAGATTATAAGGGATAAGTATCAAAATGTGAATGTTAGTGTTGACGTTGAAAGTTCCCCTGTGCGGCGGACTGGCTGTATATGATATGAGTAGGTTAGTAGAAGCCCTTTGAAGAACCTCCCACCATATTCGGTCCATTTAGAAAACAGAAAGGTGTAGAAATGAAAATCATTATGTGAAGACCATAATAAAGTTAATCTTTTGTGTAATTGACATTAGAGCCATATAAATTCTATCAGCAATAAAAATAATAAAAGAGGGATTGTTATTTCGGGTAGATATGGACTGTTGATTAAAATAAGGGTTAAACACTATAGACAGACATCTATTAGGTGCGTACGTGATGCTGGAACGAATATGGGGATTATCGCATTCAAGCATCTCTGATATGGGTAGTTTTATTGGGCGAAAATAAGGGACAAATCACATTTCTGCAATTAATATAAATGCGGGCCTATATGGAAGTTACATAAGGGTACAGTTGGGCAGCTACAACCCAAATGTTGACAATTCTTGGTATGGTAGGACGAAAATATAGTAGCTATGGGGGCGTAAGCGTTAGTGAATTGGACTATCGGTCCCAAGGTCAGCTTCGTCTACCAACCCTTAAACAAAATCGACTACTGCCTCTTGCTAGGGAGTGACAAATCGTCCAAAAGTATCTCTTGTCATGAGATAAGTGCTTCTCACCTCAGCCGTTCAGTAGAAAATTGTAGGTCCGCTCTATTCCTGCTCAATTTGCCCAGAAAAAAAAATTGGTTAAAAAAGATGGAGAACTAGATGCAATTTAAGAAACTTACAGGGTGTTTCTGTCTATTTGAATTAAAAATTATGACAAATTGTTTTTTTATTTATTTGTTTTTAATTTTATTTTTAGTATTGCTTTAAAGCTCTATCTCATTTTTACACAATTTTGAAACTTATGATTGTTAACTTTTCATACAGACTTAAAAATATATTGTTATTGTGAATGTAAATACATATTCCTAAAGGAAGTGACTCTAGACATGCCAATTATAACAGTTTGGGTTTGTAAGAGTACTGTTTATGTGGCCCCGCAAGGCCAGGGCCCTCCGCGCGCCGGTGGGCATACTTCAGACACCCATATTTTTTTTGAAGTCGTGGGAAGCGCGTTAACGTACACCCACTTTTAATGGCCAAAAACTGTTATTACTGTTATAAATAGGCATGTCTCTAGTCTCGTCCAAATAACATAGTATTTCATATATCGCAAAGCTGTGTGTAGTGAGCTACAGGAGTAGACTCGGCCCCCAATATACACTTAGAAGAAGTGTTTCAGGGACTAAACGGCAGAAATCTTATTCCTTTGCAAGGTAATCCATTGCAGAGTTACTCTGGCCCAAGATCTCACTCAAAAGGATCAAGCAGGGTGAGCAACGGTGGGAAGATAATGGAAAACAACACAATTTGTAATACCAAAATGGTTCACTCTAAGTTGTGCTCCAAATAAAGCAACCAAACACGACTACAAGTTTCTATCAAAAGAGAAAGTCTAACGGGGTCAAATCGAACGATCTTGGTGGCCAATTCACGTCAACTCCGCGAGAGTTAGCCTCACTCTCAAATTGTTTATGCAGAATGTTCATTGTGGCGTTTTCTGTGTGGTATGTAGCACCGTTCTGTTGGAAAGCACATGTCATTCACATGGATATCATCCAATTTGGGCTAAAATAAATCGTTTATCATCGATATGTATAGTGTTCTCCGCTGATGGTGATGGCAATGCCATCACCCTTTGGAAGTAGTCTGAAGACTCAAGACTCGTTTACTTACTGAATCGGTCGACTCAATTTTTTTCAACAAACGATGAGTACTCAACTGAGAAGCTCATATAAACCGTAAAATGGGCGCAACGCACGCATCGTTGCCACAAAAGATTTTGATAATTATATCTTATCATTTGGACATGCTGTTCAATCGTTTAATTAGCCATGGTGATTTGGCATTAGTATAACTGAATAATAAACAAAAGATTTGACAGATGTAACCTAAACAACATGGCCACCACAGGCCGCAATAATCTACCCGCGCCAATTGAAAAGCCCTTTCCGTCGTCTTGTTTATTTCCTACAAAGAGAAAGTGTGAACTATATTTAAAAAAAAATATTTATTTTGAATGATGCCGTCGCTCTCTGTATTCGTAAATGGCGGTTGATGATGATTCGGTATGTGGTGGGTGGGTAGAGTGTACACATGTTGGTCGGTTGAAGATGGTTGCTGACTTACATAATATGTCGATATGGAGATGTAAGGTGCTGGCTTATGTTGATTAGTTGGTTAGGGGTGAATGGTCAGTAAAACTAAGTATTTTATACTTCGGGCGGCACGCGATCGGTTTCTGTATTAGATTGTGATAGGTGAAGTTACAAGGTATGAGTTCCATACTCAATTTGGATATTTAAGGCTTTACTTCACCTTAAGAAACAAAAAAAAAACGAATCCATTTTGAATACTGTTAATGGGGCCAAGCTTATTTTCTGTCCCGGGGCCCTCGACCATCAGTACGCTACCTGTCAGTAATAAGGTATTTTACTATAGTCAGGTGGTTTAAAGATTCTTAAACATCCCCCTGACAGAAGAAGAAAATCTCATCTATACATAGCCTAACGTACATAGCTTCGTTATTTTATTGACATCAATTAAGCACCTTCAATGATTTCAGTTGTTGACAGTAGATGTGCCTATGTAGTATAGGTACAGGTATACATATATACATATGTATGTAGGTACACTTACACACAAAACCACTTAATCAGAACTCCAGATCCCCAGATGTAGAAGAATTTGATGAGAAACTTATTACAATTCAAGAGTCAACACCAACCCTTGAAAGCAATTAAGTTAGCATGCATTAAGACCAATTGCCACAAATTTCAAATGCAAAGGATATGATTATATACACGAGTATACTAGTATATATGAAAAAGTATACCTATGTATATACCCTATTATAACGACCAAGGACCCGAAAGGACCAACAAACATAAGAAAACAAACACAACAACAAAAACATTCAAAATGGAAACAAGTATAGTTTAGATTGCGAAATATACCTTTATACTGCCAACAGGCATCTTTCTACGTGACTGTAATACATCAGGTACAGGAGACAGAAAACAAGAACGAGAACAACACTGCCAAGGGTGTCAAAGCCAGAAAATGGATGAAAAAATATAAAAAAAAAAATTAAGGGCAGATTGGGTCTCTAGCAATGTCACGTAGCAATAGTGGCAGACTATAGGATTTTCTTCATTAAGTTCTTTTGCCAACTTTTATTCCCCCAACTAAACGTTTAATAATAATAAATAAATTAAATTGATACTCGAAGCATGAGACAGATATGTAGAGACAAAACAATCTTTCAGAGTTCTAAATTCTAATTTCGTAAAGAAGAACTCAATTTTGGTGCGTCACATACCTAACAAAAGGAAAATCTAGGAAATTTTAAGGATTTCGTTTCGGCATCATTTTTTTAAGTTTGACATAAATATTTTTGTTTTGTTTTTAATTTCTTATATTTTGGTAAAGTTTATTTTGTTACATTAACAAAAAGTCGATTATAGGGGAAGTAGATAAAAGCTTTTTCAATGTAATTATGAGAGTGGTGCTTATAAATAAGACAAGGTAGCACAGTTATTGTGTTGTCCGACAAATATTGACAAGGTAACAACATCCAATTAATATTAGATGATACTGCCTGAGGGATGAAATTGAAGTTCAAGTAATTATCTATTAACGAAAAATAAACCACTGAAGAAATCTAATACAGGTAAATGTAAAAGGATAACAGGACTCGCAATGGAAAATAACGAGGCCGAACAAGTTATGTCTTAAGGTTCACCCTGTGGGTGAAGGATTGAGTAATTTTTAATTCAAAAATTTCCTACAGAATATTTCGAATTTGGTTCGGTTGAAAAATAAATAATAAAATAGAGGGGAATTTATGATAATTATTTTCCCACTGACGAGGCTTCGCGGATCAAAGGTTTTAGGGGCCCCATAAAAAGCTAATAATAATCCAAGAACTGTATTTGGTTTGTTGCACTATATCTCACTATTTTCCTGAAATCGACACTTCCTATACACTCCGATACTCTAAAAATTAAACTTGTGACAATTTAAATTTGTCGTGCGATGTTTTCTATGTTTTTTTTTCTTAATTAATATGAAGGTACCGAAGCACCCCCTCGAGAAGTGGATATATTGAATGTTTTACTGCTCTATAATTCCCGGTTCATTAGTTGTGGGATAATAAATTTTGTCGTGCGATGTTTAATGAATTTTTTTTGTTGTAGTTAAATTCATAAGTAGTAAGCAAAGCACATCCTTGATAATAAGTTTAAACTCCTTGTATTAAATTGCTTATTGTATAATAATTTGATATTAAGTAAACACGATTAAGTCGGTAAGGCCAATAAGATAAGAATAATAATAATGGGTGATTTTTTAAGAGGTTTAGAACTTTTTTTTAAAAAAAAACACAAAAAATTCGAAAAAATGAATGAAATATTTATTTGAATCGATAGTTTGAACCTTGCAATTTAATGTTTAAAGATAATTTCATGCAAATGTTGACCGCGGCTGCGTCTCAGGTAGCCCATCCGCTGAGTCCAATTTTGGCATACTCTTTCACACATATCGGCCGGTATCTCACGAATGAATGCATGGATGTTGGCTTCCAGTGCGTCAATCGAAGCGGGCTTGTCCCTATAGACATTAGCCTTGACATACCCCCACAAAAAATAATCTAATGGTGTCAAATCGCAAGATCTAGGCGGCCAATTGACCAGCCCGAAACGTGAAATTAACTGTTCACCAAACTCGCCTCGCAATTGCGCCATTGTTTCGCGTGCTGTGTGGCATGTGGCACCGTCTTGTTGAAACCACATATCATGCAAGTCAAGAACTTCCATTTCGGCCAAAAAAAAGTTTGTTATCATCGCTCGGTAGCGTTCACCATTGACAGTAACGCTGCGATTCGCATCATCTTTGAAGAAATAGGCCCAATAATGCCGCCGGCCCATAAACCGCACCAAACAGTGGCTTTTTCGGGATGCATTGGTAGCTGTTGCAATGCTTCTGGCTGATCTTCACTCCAAATGCGGCAATTTTGCTTATTTACGTACCCATTCAACCAAAAATGAGCCTCATCGCTGAACACAAGCAGCGCGCGATGAACATTTCGAACCGAGCACGAATTTTGATAGTAAAATTCAATAATTTGCAAGCGTTGTTCATTTGTAAGACGATCCATGGTTAAATTGCAAACCAAACTGAAGCTGTTTGACAGTGACACAAGGTACTAAACACACGTCAGCTGTCAAAACCAGTGTTGCCAAAACCAAACCAGCTTAAAAATCACCCTTTACAAATAAACCAAAAAACATCGCACGACAAATTTACAAAGGCCCAACTAATTGACGACTATTAAACGGAAAATTATTAAACAGTTAAGGCTCTCCTAAACCAACGCGAATATTTCAAAGCGACGACGAAACTTTCGCCTGTCTTAATTTATTTACATGGAGATTGATGGGAGCACCCACACTGGCGCGATGCGAATCTTCGAACATTATTCAGTCGTCGCATATTCGCGCGAATGTTTTGCGTTGGTTTGGGACAGCCTTTAAACGTTCAATATTAAAAGCTTTTTGAAGAGGTACTTCGCAAACTCAATATTAATCAAAAAACATCGCTAAAATTGTCATAAATAATTGACGACTTATGACCGTAAAATTCAGTACAACAAGTTTTTACCACTTTTTGAGGGAGTGGGAGGGCTTTGCTAACTTCATATGAAATTAGGAAAAAAAACATAGAAAACATCGCACGACAAAATTGAAATTTTCACTACTACAGTCAAACTTCTTTATAACGAACTTTCAAGGGAACACAAAATTGCTTCGTTATAAAGAAGCTTTATACAAAATTCGTTAAATAGAAATTATTTTGTTTTTAAATACTGCAAGGGGAACAAAATGAAATTCGCTATAGAGAAAATTACGTTATAAAGAAGTTTGACTGTAGTTGATAACATAATAAATACAATAAAACATTCAAATTAACAAGTTTTACCACTTTTTGGGGTGTTTAACTAAGTAACTTGAAATTAGCACAACTAATTCACGACTAATTAACGGCAAATTGTTGAGCAGTAAACCATTCAATACAAGAAGATTTTACCCGATTTTTTGAGAGGGTGCTTCCCTAAGTTGTTACCAAGTAAGCAAAGCAGCGAAGAAAAAAACATAGAAAACATAGCACTACAAAATTTCAATTGTCACATCTAATTAATGACTAATTAACGGCAAATTATCCACTTAACCATACTTTTCATGCATTATTTTCAATTTTTCAATATTTTTCCTCATCTTATCTTATTTCTAAACATTTTTTCATATCGTGGGTTATCTGAATTGAAAGGTAGTAAATCACGAATATTTTATTTCTTAGGGCTCTTAGTGTGGCTGCAAATCGTGTTAAAATATGTCGCATTTGCTAAAAAGGAACTTACGACTTCTCTACGAACGGAAAAAATCGAATTTTTTGAAGGTTGTGTTACTGTATTTTGCGATAAATGCATGGTGGCATCGTCAAGATCACGGCTATACCAGTTTTAGGTCGCCAGGACGTTCAACTTATCAGAAAATTCCTGCTAAACGAGAGAAAAACAAAACGATTTTTAAAATATTTGTCTTTTGTCGTTCGATACCTCGATGGAAAGGTGCCCATTCCTGGATCACGAATATGCCAATATACCAATGAAAATTGGATTTTTTAAAGGTTGTAGTTTTTGGCTCCATAATTTTGTTTGCAAATTTGCCATAGGCTAAGGTTTAACAGCCCAAGATTGAACAAGAATGCAATCTTTTGTTAATTTAATCTTTAATGACTTCAATAAAAAAGATTGCATTCATTGACTTCACTTTGAGACTTTGCTTTCAAATTATGCAATTACCATTCATTTGACATCAATAAAATTATTTTCCCCGATTTATTTCAAAGCAATCAATTGAATGCAATCTTTCATGCATTCTTTTGAAGAGTGGTGCGTTCTTTGTATTTCCTTTGCATTCCTTGCACGTTTCACTGATTTTTAAAATAAGAATTTGAACATTTGATCACGTAATTCCACAATTTAAACCTTCTATTAAGAATTATTGTCATAAATACTTACAGTATCAAAATTTTACAGATGTTGGTTTCACAACATGGGCGCTATGTCCTTAAAAATTTCAAACGTCCCTATATTGAAAAACCCTTTATTAATAATGACATCACGTCTATCAAATGTTTTCTAAAATAATTTTCTTGAATTGTTTCTCCAATGCCAATTTTTCATTATATCAGTAATTGAATCTTGCTTCAAGCTTATTCTTGGAACCTGGATGAAGAAATTGAATGAAATTCCTATTTTCTTCTTAGATAAAGAACCATGTTCTTCATATTTGAAAATTCTTTCTTGGAAATAAAAAAATAATGCCGCTGGCACTCACTTTAGCTTAATTCCTCTGAAAATTCCTGAAAATTGGAAAAATCATGAGACACTTTTAAATTAAAATAAATTGAATAGTTTGGATATTTAAATTAGAAATAACTTCTTTCGCAAAGGACATTCGGTGATTGTTGTTTATATATTATTTAGGCACTTATTGGAACTCGAAATTGTATGAAATTTGAAATTTCTTCATTTATCTTTTCTGGTAATATAGAAATTCCTTAGAGCAATCTCTCTCTCTCTCTCTAACATAACAGATTCAGTATCAAACGATAAATGTGACCTGCAATATTTAAAAGTACCTACATTTTAAACAAACTGAAAAAATGTGTTTTGCATTAAAACACTACAGTCTCGCTTTAAACGTTTTTAATCAGAGCAAAACTACTCACCGGCACTGACGACGATGCCAAACCATCGTGTTTTCATTAACATATATCTTACCACCACCGACCGCCCACATTGTAAAAAGATTAAAAAAAAAAAAAAGTCCTCACCTTATAGACGAGGTATAATCAACAATATTGAATAATACAAGAGCCATATAGCTCTCAATTTAAGGATCCTTCTCACACATCCTTGCATGCTATATAGAGCAAAAAAAAACCTTCATTAAAGTAATTTAGCAATTCGTTGCTTGTGGCATGCTCTATATACCCAGGGTGAATGAATTCACTCCGAAGCTGTTCTCTCACGCAAAACAACTTTTTCGAATTGCATTGAAGTTCAATAAATCACGTTCTTAAGCAAGAAGTTGTAAACCACATAACCTGCCTAATATAAGTTCGGAAATGAACTTGTTCCTTGGGTTTCGTTGAGTAGGTACTAGGTACAGAGATAGAGAACATCATCAGTGAAACGCGTATTGCTAAGCAACCTGTGTGTAGCTGTATATGTATATTTGAGATTCTATAGCAAATGAAGATTCTTAACAAACTCACTGAGGGATAAGAATGTAGGGTGTGCTGATTCATAGTCAGCACAGAATACTCCAAACCATCAAGCAGAACGAAGACTTCCCCAAACGATAACACGCATAGATAGATACTTAGGCGGAATTCAAATTTTCATGACATCACGTTTTTTCATAAACATAAAAATTGACTCTAGCGTCTAAATAAAATATGGTAGTGTCATCTTCCGCAAACGCAAAAAAAAAAAAAAACAACTGAAATACTCGACTTGGTCGCACGTTTCTGCTTGATTTACACAAACGTTAATATTTAAACTTTTTAAAAATTAAAAACCCTTTTTCTTGGGATAAATTAAGAATTGTAGGATAAAGGACATGACTTGAGACTTGTGATCATAAAAAAACTAAAATTCTCAAAAGTCGAAATAAGAAGATCTCGCAATTCAGTCTGGCTCAACCTCAACCTATTGGCAAGTAAGTTAACGTTGGAAATTTTATGTGACTCTTTAGAAGAAATAAGAAGAGCTTCGGGATCTTCGCACTCCATATGTAGGATATTCGCAAGAAAGTATGACGTCTAAAAGGTAAGTTATTGCTCAAAAAAGATTTACAAGTCCCAGAAATTGGTGAGCCATAGGTTTTTTTTTTTTGTTTAAACTTTTAAGGTTTCTACAAGGCTGGCGTAAAGAGATTTTTAGGACAAACATAGCTGAAGAATGTAGGCGGTATTAAACATATTTTCAAGTTGGGATGATAGTTTCGATCATGGAGTATAGGAAGTAGTTACACGGAATCGCTGTTTTGAGGATCATAAAATCTTTCATCAATGGGATCGGTTATCGAAGTGAATCTTGATCTTTTGTCAACAAAATACTTGTTAATATTCTATACTTATTGCAAATCCTTATGGCCAGACTTTTGTATATCTTCATGGTTAAGTCAAACCCTGATATAGGTCTCCAAGATGCAGTGCCGAATCGAATGGGATGGCGCGGAGTTTCTAATAACAAATAAGTTTCTTCCGCTTCAATTAATTCTTAACAAATCGAGACAAACAATGTGCGCAATTTGAAAAACCGCATGTGGGATATTCAACAAGAAATGTACATGTACAAGTACCATCTTAAACGTTAGAAACTATGGTAACGTAAGGTCAGACAAATTCAGTAATTTATCGGCCAACCATATTTTTTTTTAAATGAGTTTGTATAGCTTATTTAAAGCTTACGAGATTGTTAGGACCTTATTTCTGGGATATTCAGAATTAATAAAGTATGCCATCTGAAAGACCAAAAATTTTTCCTTAAAATCAGTTTGCTTTAGTTTTGATCAAACATATACATAATAAAGGTGATTTTTTATGAGCTTTTAATGTTTTAAAGGATCTTGGCATCTGATTAATGGGATATTGAAAAAAAAATTATGCCATTTGAAAGGTTACTTATTAGGTACAAAATTAAGATTCAATTATTCTACAGCCTTATTATATCTATGCTTAATAAATTATTAAAACTAACGGTCATTTTGCTAGCAATTACTGACCTTTGGTATACTTTTTTCGAATATCCCAAATGAAGGGTTTTAAGATCCCAGAGACGTTATTTTTCTTATCGAAATAGATGGAAATGCAGTTGGTGTTTATTTTTTTTTTATTTCCCAAAAGTGGAAGATATAAAGAGTCATGTAGTTTTTTTCTTGCGAATAAGGCTTCGGAAAACTTTAAAAAAAATATATTTGGTGTCTTTTTTCAACAAATTATTTGTTAACCAGTCCCATTGATACTGGCCCATCCCATATAAAATGTGTTTTTTTTAGACGTGCGGTTTTCAATCTGGCAATACTTTTTTCGGAGTTGGTTTTGCCATTTTATAATTAATAGATTTACTTCTGAACAACGTTTGCAAATCGTGCAAATTTACTACCAACATAATGGTTCGGTTCGCGCGACGCATCGCGCGCTGCGTCCAATATTCAGTCGACATAATCGCAAAATCGCATAAATTCGAGCAGCCATAGATCGGTTTCGCACCACGTTTACTCTAGTGGATAGTGCGCATCCTCAGAGACCCCGTATGAGTACATCCGTCATCGCGCGCAACAATTGGAGCTGTCGAAAATTGGGCCTCTTGGCTGGAATTTATTCGAGCCAGCCGCGGTGGCTATTTGCCCGAAATCATTTTTAAAACATAATGGAAAACCCTTGTCTTTATAAAAAAGTTAAATTCTTGGCCATAACATTCAATTATGTGCGTTTTATTTCTTCTTGAAAACCACACGTCTAAAAAAAACAATCTTTAGTTTCTTTTTTTCTTAAAGATATGTTCATATCCGCACATATGCTTGCTTCTCCAGTGTCTAAGAATAAATGCCCCCTGAAGTAAAAAGTTTCAGATTTATAGTCTCTTTAAGCTTAGGAGAAATCAGCAGTTGACCAACGAAAATTTCTTTTTTAAAATAACTTTGTAAAAGGTTTCGAAAAAATGTTAAAGCTCAATTTTTAAGCACAAATTAACTGTTTGTGTTAAGATCCCAGAGACGTTAGTTACTGGTTAACACACAAATTAACTGTTTGTGTGGAAATGGTAACATCTTATTTATTTATAAAATGGCCAACGTTTATAAAATCTTAGACCTCCACAGGTAATTTTTTTTTTCGAACCCGTGACTTTACCCTAAGTATTGTTGTTAAGAGCAAAAAATCTAATTTACAGGATTCCAGATGATGAAAAAGGTGGATGGCAAAATTTCTTCCTACATAGCACCCCTATCAACCATCCTTTTTTTTTTATTTTCGTTGGCGTCTTCGTCGTCGGCGTCGTCGTCTTCACCGTCGTCGTCTTCGTCTTCGCATAAATTAAGGAAATTCTTCTTCGTTAGGTTGTTGCTGCAAAAATGTTTTATTGATATTACAGCTACGAAACGTGAAGAAAGTATCTTATTTTTCATCCATCGTAATGTTAACCTTGATACAGTGTTAGGTGTATTTTATATTTTGTTTTGGTTCATTAAAAAAAAAATACCATTTTTTAACAAAGATTGAGTTGGAAAGTTTTTCGAATTGAATTTTTGGTAAGACCATTAAGTGGTAGGTACAACTCAAACCAATGTTTGTAACTTATCTACAAGAAGGAAGGAAGAGAAGTCATTGAAAAATTGCCAAAGAGGCATTTTTTAAACACATCTACATACCTTACGTACTTTTGAATAAATTTTGTTTTATGTAAGAAGAAGCGGCTCAAGGAGTTGGTATGAAAATTTAATTCAAAAGTATTTAAATGTTTCACACCATGATAATTTGGATATAAACAAACAATGTTTAACTTGCGGTTAAATGAATATGCTTTATGTTTGAATTAATTTTTCCATAGTAGAAAAAAAAAAAAAACAAACAACTACGTATTTTATTTAAAAGTTCTTCTCATTGTTCTATTTATTATTTATAAATGGATTTTTAAGTGATTTTTGTGAAAAACAGTCGAATCGAGATGAACCAAAAGTATTTTACAGTTTATGGTTTTGATTTTTTTTTTTAGGAAAATTTAATTTTGACCTTCTTCTTATATATTTTTTTTAAGAATCCATGGACACGGCAAAAACTTTTCCAGTTGAACCTATATGAATTGTTTCTCTTGGTCCCTCTTCGTCAATTTGATCACATAATAATGATAATAATTCATTTAGGAATGGACAAGACTAGATACATGCCAAATTATAACTGTTATAACAGTTTTGCGCCACTTAAAGTGGGCGAACGTTAACGCATTTTACTATGGTGTCAGAAGTGGGAGCTTATTTCTTGGGAAGAATATTCCACACTAATTAAACTGGTAAATATTTAGAGTTCTTACTTTCTTAACATGAGTTAAAATTGCTTTATTCCGGATTAACCAGTATTAAGAGGAGCCTACCTCATCCTCAAGAAAAAAACTTCACAATCACAATCCCTCTATCTGACTCAAAGAAATTATCTCATCACAGATAATATTTTAAGCTTTATTTTTAAACGCTATCGCTGTATCAATCACAATTATTCAAAAATGTTTACAAATATCCAAGGAACTCAATTAAAAAGATTTCATTAAGTAGGGCGTTCAAATTATAAACTTATTAAAAGTTTTTAACGAGCGATGCCGATGCTCAAACCTAATCCTGGGATGGTAGTTTTTTTTTTTTTTTTTTTTTTGAATAAAAAATCTCCTTAATTTATTTCATTAATTTAAATTCACTTTAAGTTATTATGAAGTCCGCGTTCAAGTTAATAAGGCAATCTCTTTAAGACTATTCAATTACGTGTATTTCCTGGCTACTTTAAGTGAACTTCGCACAATTTCGTCTTTTTATAACAACTGTTACGCTCAGCCCAGCCCCGATCCATTTTGTGGTGTTGATAAAGAAGTTTTCTCAGCTCTCTACCGTCTCAAATTACTTTCTTTCGAATGAAATTAATTCTTGGTGGCGATGGCGGTGGAAATAGCGGGGCGGTGGTGTGGTAGCCCACCAAAGCTGACGTCAGCCGGAAATAAAAGCTGAGGAAACTTTTTTTTTTTTTTTTTACTGAAATTGCACGTTCAAAGTAAATTGCTATAAGAGGGAGATACATAGCCCCGCCTTGCTATCATTTGCGTTTTTGAAAATATGGATCCCCAAGCGAGGTGTGTTATTTTTACATAGTGGCTTTTTCGAAGGACTCCTCACAAGAATATCATATTATTTGCTCTATTTTCAGCCTGCTAGGTGGCAGTGGCATTGGAAGTGGCAATTCCAATTTTGGTTGTCATAAATCACCGAGACATTACAAGGACTAATCCAAATAAATGTTTGATAACAATTATTATTATTAATAAGATACACACAAGAGTGCTCCTTGACGACAAAATGCTGCTGATGTCCTTATAAAAAATATATAAAATAAAATAAAACAACAACAGACACAGAAACATAAATGACAGATACAAAAATTTCAGACCTTCAAATTTTTAAACGAAGAAACGCCTTCACGAAGTGCGAACAAGTAAAACAAATTCAAATGAATGCTTCATTTAATTTTTCCGCATAAGTGAAAAAAAAATATGAAATGCAGAGATGGCAGAATAAGAAACAGGATATGGAAACGAGACTAACAGCATTTTTATATCATAAAATGAGGCACAGTATTTATGTATGTATATACGAGTATATGTATATCCGCTATAGTAGGTGCAGTTGAATGGGGGGGGGAGGGCTGGGGGAATTAGCATAGCATAACAGTAGATAGGGTAATTGAAAATACACGCTAACTAATGAGGGCTTTAAAATACAATTTTATTCAATGGAAAAATGTTGAATGACAGTTCGTAGATAAATATTATAGCAACGACATCTTCCGTACGTTCCGACTCCGGCAACATCTTCGCATCAAGGATAATTGACATGAATGACGAGGTGACGCCCATTGGATTATCATTATCATTCCGGTTGGGCGATGGGCGATGGCGGTTTTTCATTTTACTGTGTCAGCCTATACCTACATAAAGTAGGATTTTGTTTATTTAGGTATTTAATTTTTTTTTATTTCGTTTATTTTATGAAAGCCTGGTTTTTTCTTTATAATGCAATGTAACCGGGTCGGGTGTTGGTTTTATTCGTACCTATGCTTGAATAAAATAAATTCGTGCAAATTAATTTTAATAAAAATGAAATGATGGTCCCAACTATTCACACTCTTTAATTTACTAACAACAAGTCAACTCATCGAGGAAGATACCCCCTCCCCCCTATAGTATAAGCTATAGTATGTATATAGGTACGACATTAGAATCTCGCCTCTATATAAAGGGTGTTTTTTTTAGAAGTATAGTTTTCAATCTGGCAATACTTTTTTCGGAGTTGGTCTTTTTGACAGCTGTCACTTGATTTATGCTCAGTTTGGTTTGCCATTTCATGATTAATAGATTAATTCCTGAACAACCTTTGCAAATCGTTAAATTTATTACCAAAATAATGGTTCGGTTCGCGCGACGCATCGCGCGCTGCGTTCAATATTCGGTCGACATAATCGAAAAATCGCATAAATTCGAGCAACCATAGATCGGTAACGCACCACGTTTACTCTAGTGAATAATGCGCATCATCAGAAACACCGTACAGTGCGCACCGAAGACGATATTGCTGCTGTGGAGCAGAGTATCGAAGAAGACCCGAATGAGTCCATCCGCCATCGCACGCAACAATTGGAGCTTTCGAAAATTAGGACTCTCGGCTGCAATTTATTCGAGCCAGCCACGGTGACCACTTGCCTGAAATGATTTTTCTAAAAAAAAAATTGACTTAAAACAGAAAAAAAAATATGGAAAAACAACGGTTACACTTAGAATGCCATGATAACCTTTTTTGTAAAGCCAGAAGTCCCTTCTCGTATTGCGTTTTAAATAAAGCTGTTTGAGGAAACAGTTTTTGAAAAATTAATTTTCAAACTCAAAATTTTGAAAAAAAAAATTGAAAAAATTTTGTCAAAAATTTAACATTATTAAGTAGAAATTTTATTTTTAATATTCAATGCTCGTATCAATTTTTTGTCAAACACCATAAACTAGATGCTAAAATTTCTTCTATGGTTCTTAAGAAAAATGAAAATAACAGAAACAGAATTCCCTTAATTTGACTCCAATCTGTTTCTTAAGTTGCTCTAGGGATCCTATTTCCACTACGTATAGCTAGTAAAGTAGATTTAGTTATTTTCAATTTTCTGAAAAAAATACAAGACATTCAAATATCCGGTTTTCTGTCTTAGGCGAAAAACTAATAGGAGCATTGAATTTTGAAAACAAAATAAGTACTTGATTACGTAAAATTTTGAAAAAAAATAGTTTGAAAATTTTGTTATCATTTTTTTTTTTTTTTCAAAGTTTTGAGTTTGAAAATAAATTTTTCAAAAACTATTCTCTAAAAAACTTTATTTAAAAACACAACAAAAGAAAAAATATCTGGCTTTACATAAAAGTATATCATGGTATTGTAAGTATAGCAGTTGTTTTTTTAATATTTGTTTTTCTGTTTTAAGTAATTTTTTTTAAAAAATGGCCCTTCCTGACTAAACGGTTAAGAGTAGACCCTCTCTCATGCGATTTTTTTTCTACAACACACTCTAACTTTTTGTCACACCTTATTCGAATCACCCTGTATACCACGAAGAGCATATAGAACAAGAAAAAATAAGTAGAAAATTCAACATGTCTTCTAGTCTATATGCACAACGTAAATATGTAGGTAGGTATTAACACTTAATATGAATTATCCCACAAAAGGCTGCAAAGTTGATTTAAAGTTTTATAACCTTTTTTTGTTTTGTTTTTGGTGATTAAAACCCACTACAGACACTATTTTTCATCCTTGCTTTAGATTGTGAAGATAAAGAGAAGGTTTGTTGTGTTATTATGGGGATAACATTAAAAACATAGTTTCAAAGTATGTATTTAGAAAACTTTTATGCAATTTTGGTTGTGTATAATGGAGAAATGGGCAGAACAACCATCAGCTCATACAATTATCCACCTAAAAGGATGTTTATCTATAAACCTGCTATATGATAGATATATGTAAATAAGACTGGAAGAGAAGGTAATTAAATAGATAATGAAAAAACGTTGCATAAAAACCATTGACGGATTTAGCAGCAAAATAAATAATAAAATTCCTCAAATAAGCGCCCCGCATACACTGAATACAGTAGATGAGGCTTATAAGCAAATGACTAGAAAAATCTAACTTTTTGTTTGTCTTAAACCGAGATTTCTTTTTTACAAAATTGTAAGGAATTTGATTCTTTTATACGAACAAGAGCAAGTTCGTTCGACCCAGTCGTGCAATTTATTTCATATGAAATCATAGCCTAGATTTCATAGGAAATAAATTGCAGAACTGGGTCGAACGAACTTGCTCTTATGTACGATCACACTGTTATGGTTCTTAAGTTTGAATAAAATTAGGGGATCCTATCTTGTATATCCATTTGCCAAAACAGGTAGTGTATTAGCTATGTGAGTAGGTATACAAAAATGAAAAATATAAATAAATTATATTATTTTAATTAGAAAATTGTTTTAAAACCAACAAAACTACAAAAATATTGATTAATTTCTGAAACTGTTTTCATTCCAACGCGAGTTGACAATCTGATTTCTTTAATAAATCATAATTTATGAGAAAAAAAATGGAAACACATAATCAATTTTTGTATATGTACATACCTACATTAAAAATTTTGAAAAAATTTTTGACAAAGAAATTTAGTTCGCCAATTTTAAGTTTTTATTAATTGGAGTTAAAAATTGAATTTTCAAAAAATCCATCAGTTTTTGATAAACAGAATTTTTAAATCTTAAAATTATTGGTTTGAACCTTTTTATATGCAATATTATTTAAATTAAATTTTTATTTAAACTTATTTGCTATACTGTTAATAATGGCAAAATGTAAAATTTAAATGTTGAATATTAGATCGTTTTTA